>JAUAMA010000002.1:21090000-26163132 GCA_030819835.1 Acmispon strigosus
TGGTCGGATCTCAGTTGTTGCAGGTGAGGGTAAATTCGGTCGGTTAAATGGTAACCACAAACAATGTGAGAAGGAAGAAAATTTTCGCTTTCCAGTAATGGTTCTAGAAAAAAACTCACAAAATAAAACGAAGAAAAATAATCACAAGAGAATCCAGATCCAGAAGTTCATATATTCATAAGAGAATTCTCACAAAGTTCATCACCTTTAACATTTCAGTAGTTCATACAAGAAAATATCACATAAAAAATAAAAGGAGGCACCAGATCCAGAGATGACAAGACTTCAAAAGAGATCCGTCGTTAGGGTTTGTTTTAACGAGAAGAAGAGAGTTGTGGACTTGTGGTGGTGCAGAGGTTAGGTTTTGGTGGTTGGGGAGGAAGGAGAAGGAAGTGTGGGTTGAGGAAGGGCTTTGAAGAGGAGCTGGTGGTGGTTTCTAAAAGGGGTGATGGAAGAAGCGGCGGATCTGGCTTCAGGAGAAGGGAGGAGTGACAACGGTGGTTTCAGTGGTGGGGTGGAGGTGCGACGGCAGTGGTGACTGGTGAGAGTGAGACGAAGATGGTGAAAGCAGCGCTGGGTTGAGAGGGGTGAGAGCAGAGGCGCGACGCTAGGTTGAGAGGATGGAGGCAATGGTGGGGTGGCGGCTAGGGTTGAGAGGAAGAGAAGGAAGGAGAGTATTTTTATGGTCTGAAGGAGACTAGGGTTAGTGGGACATTTGGCCTGGGCTAAAAGTTTTTTCTCCTAAGACCTAGTTCGGTCGGGCTGGAGCCCAAACCGAAATCGACTGGTTAAACCCAGATGAACCCATAAAAGTGGACCGATCAAACCTGCGACCGAACCGGCCCATTTAGTAAAAAACTGTTGGTTTGCTTGGTTGCGGTTCGGTTCAATTTTTTGGACAGCCCTAGCGTGAATGCATATATAAAATGCTTAGTTAGAAAGAAGTAAATCTTCCTCGTTTACATACTAATATGAGTTGGATACAGAGTGTGTGAATGCATATATAAAATGCTTAGTCAGAAAGAAGTAAATATTCCTGAGTGACGCGCCGGAAGTGAATGCATATGAGTTGGACACAGAGTGTGTGAATGCACATGTAAAATGCTTAGTCAGAAACGGAAGTAAATATTTCTCAGTGACATACTAATATGAGTTGGATACAGAGCGCGTGAATGCATATATAAATTGCTTAGTTAGAAAGAAGTAAATATTCGTGAGTGACACGTTGGAAGTGAACGTTAATATGAGTATGACACAAAGTATGTTAATGTATATATTAAATGTTTGAAAAAGTCAGAAAGAGAAGTAAATACTACACCCTCGAGTAACGGATGATATGAGTATGACACAGTGTTGAATTCCTATATAAAGTGAGAGTAACTAGAAGATAGACTCGCAATAAGAATTAAGAAAAAATTTGTCATAAAATGTTTTTCACCATGGAGATGATTTTCGGGAAAGGAATCCGTCTCCTTCAAATGAGATTATTACTTTTGATGAAGACGCATCTGGATCATCCAGCTTCATCTCCTTTGATATCTGATCATGATGGTTCCGACCTAGAAAAAGGCAATGAAATCAATGGACTACCCATCGGTGATGGTTCAGAGAGCGATCAACCTTCTCTAATTTCACAGGTAATTAGTTTACCCATTAATTATTTTTCTTTTTTCTATGTGTTCATATCAACAACTTCTCATCATGAGTTTCTTTCACAGGTGATGAAGGAAATTAAAAACATATACATCATGGCATTCCCAATTATCATAACTGGTCTTCTCATCTATGGCAAGTCAGCCATATCAATCCATTTCTTGGGCAAAATAAGCAAAGAAGCCTTAGCTGGTGGGTGCCTAGCCATTGCCATGGCTAACATCAGTGGTTATTCTCTCATTTCTGGCCTTGCAGCTGGCATGGATGGTATCTCCTCAAAAGCTTATAGGGCACAAGAGTGGGTTCTCATTGGTCAAACCCTCCAATGCACTATAATAATCTTGATTCTTGCATGCATCCCCATTTCAATTTTGTGGCTTAACTTCAAACCTATCCTTTGCATAGTTGGCCAAAACCCAACCATATCATCAATTGCTGGTACCTATCTTGCATTCTCTCTACCTTCTCTGCTTTTCCAATCCATCATTAATCCTCTCAAGATCCACATGAAAATCCACAAAGAGACGCCCTCTCTCATGTTTCTTTTAGCTTCATCGCTTGCTTTTCATGTCCTCATTAACTATGTGATCATGCATTATTTTCCCCTCGGAGTTCAAGGTATTGCCTTGGCTGGTGCCCTCACTGATCTCCATCTCCTCATTACCATTTTGATTTACCGCCGGCTCTCCGGGGCTTGTTCTTCATCTTGGCAAGGTTGGTCATTTCAATGCTTCAAGCAATGGAAGCCTATTCTTTGCAAAGCAATCCCAAGTTTTCTCTGTGCTTTCTCAAAGTGGTGGTGGTATGAGGTAGTGATGCTCCTTTCAGGGCTCCTAAGCAATAATGTTTACTCAATAGCCACATTTGGAATCATAATTCAAGCGACGTCTCTTATCTACAATTTCAATTTTGCTTTAAGCATGGCAATATCCACAAAGATTGGTGATGAGCTTAGGGCTAATAGACCTAGCAAAGCAAAGACCTCATCAGATGCTGCTCTGTTATGTGGCCTTTTCACAAACATTATGACTGCATTATTCATTGTGAGTGTGTGCAGTGTTTGGGGACGCATCTTCACTGAAGACAAAAGGATTTTATATTTGGTGGCATCAGCATTGCCTATAGCGGCAGTTTGTGAAATTGGGAACAGTCCTCAAACAATAATTTCTGGGGTTCTGAGGGGTTGTGCTAGGCCTGCTTTGGCTCTTAGAATCAATTTGGTGTGTTTTTATTGTGTTGGTTTGCCTGTTTCTGTTTTCATGGGCTCTGGGCTAGGTTTGGGCTTGATGGGCTCTGGGCTAGGTTTGGGCTTGATGGGCTTTATTTCTGGATTGTTGGTGGCTCAACTAGTGTCTGCGATTGTTATGATCATTGTGGTGGCAAGAACAGATTGGATGGTGCAAGCTGCTAGGGTCCAAGAGTTAGCAACTTGAATTATTATGTGAGCTAAAAAGAAAATATATGGTGTAAGACATTAAAGCTATCATATCTATCATGTTTCTATTAGCCATTTGGCAATGCTAAATTAATGAAAGATGTTTCGATATATAGTAGTGTTTTTTGTGTCTTTATAAGTTCATGTGTTAAGTGCTAATATCATCATTTTTTTTGAAACAAAGAGATAAGTATCATAACATGTAAAATTCGCCAGGGTGTAAAATTGGATCAACTTCATTTAGATAAAGCCCATCTAATTCAACAAGTGAGAAAAAATGTATACAAGTTAATGTTGAATCTTCATTCTTTGTTTTCTATTTTTAATGAGAAGAGTCAACTACCACAAGACCACTGACGCAGCGTTTCAAATTTATGGTCATTGTAGTTTTTTTAACAAGAAAATGATATGAGAGATAAAAGAGTAAAGTTAAAAGAGTGAGAGGAAGAACAAAAATGCGGCTACTACGAATGTTTGAAGACTAATAACTGAGAGATAATATTAGAGTTTCTAAGACACTGGGCTTTGCTTTACTAAGCCCAAAGTTAAAACTAGGCTTTTAATTCTTATAATGTGATAGCACTTAGCCCTAATTATATTTAGGGTGGTTTCACGTTTGGAAAGACCAAACGTAGATCCAGCAATTCAAAAACAACTATTTCTTACTTCTGGAAACAGGGATCTGACCCAAAAGTGGATCTAGACATAATTTTTCAAAAATGCACTCAAAAAAGCTAAGTTTGAAATGAAGTTGGTTCTACTCTATAAAGATACTTATTTTGTCCATACTTCAATATGATACTTTTTGACACACCCCACTGATGCTCACGGCCGAACATATTTTTTGTTTTGTTTCATACATGAATAAATATAGTCTGATAAATGAATTTAAAATAGATCCTAATATATTTTAGAATTCGAGTTAAGTTTAACTCAAATTTTAAAGCACTTTTTATTATTGTGACCGACAATCCTTGAATAAGTATAATTGTGAGAAACATATTTTTATCTAAATATTTTAAGAATAAAGTAGGTAGATAGCAGCCTATAATTTTGAGAAAACAAATTCAGGGGATCTTTAAAGCTTTCACAGAAGTTGATATAAAAATTTGATTAGTTTTGCAAAACAAATTAATCAAATCGAAGCACAATTAAGCCAAAATGTGAAATAGTAATTGGAAGGCCTGTAACTACAACATGAAGATAGATGAAAAAAGACAGTTTTAGTGGACCATTTTCATTCAACTGCAAATCATTTGTACAATAAAACAACAGTGAAATCCTAATTCTTAGAAGGATCAAAACAAACCAGAGAATAGAAGAAGAAGAAGAAGAAACAAAAGTTGATCAACAAGCTAAAGCTTAACAACATAAATACACTGCCTTGGTTTAACAGAACCCGCTGAAGGAGAAAAAAATGCGGGAAAAAGGTGAAAAAAAAAAAAAAAAGTCAAATGACCTTCATCTTCTCACACCCTATCACTCCATAAAGGGGAAGAAAACAAAAAGGCAAAAAAAAAAAAAACTTTTTGACCTTCACCTTCCTCTGCAAATTCAACAACTTCTTCAGCCACAACTCTATATCCCAATATCAACATCTCTGCAACTCGACCCTCCTTCAATCAGCAGCTCCTGTATCATACAAAAGAAAATGATATACGTTAGAAGTCTGATATTGACTAGAGATATAACATAGATAGTGGCAGAGAAACCCTAAATTTTTAAGTTAACTTTTGTAGTTGAGTTAAATTCTAGAATTATATCGGAAAGTAAAAATTGAAATAAAATTTTGTCAAAAAGAAAGAAAATGATGTCTAACCTGTGAGTTCATGTTCAAACTAGACCTTGTTGCTTGAGCTCCTCTGTTAGAAGACCCTTCAGTTTTCTCAACCTTCTTGGAGCCAATGTGGCTTTTTCTGAGACCCAGAAACCCCTTCCACCTTGTGGTGGAAGAAGAAGACCCTTTTGGTGGCCTCAGAGAAAACTCATCATCATCCACAAGGAGCTCCTCCCTGAGAGTGGTGGTGGGCCTCTGCACCTGGTTGCTGCTGCAACCATCCTTGAAAGGCAACAACTTTCCCTTGCAGAAAAGCTCATCAGCACTCATCATGGAGTAGTTTGATACAGAGAACTCAAAATCAGAGGACACAGTTTGTGCTGCATCTGATCTGAAGCTTCTTTCTTGCTTGGAGGCTTGTTTGGCATCCACAAAATCGTTTGAGAAAGAGATTCTTGGGCTCACTGGATATTGGTACTGCTGCTGCTGGTGATGATGGTGATGATGGAGATGATGATGATGACCCTTGTTGTGCTCTGAGTTGTTGTACATGTCTAAGCATGCCATGAGATTTCAGAAAAACAACATATGGAAATTGTGAGGAGAAACAGAACAAAATTTGATTTTGGGAGAAGCAGGAACAAGAGGCTAATACATTCTACTAGGGACCCCCTCCTTCCATTCCTCACACTGTTACAACTTACAACCCCCTCTCTGTAGATGTTTGTATTTATATATAGCAAATAAAGTTCTTGTTTTTATTTTTTATCCTTTCATCACAAATAAAACTTATTTGTTTACTTTAAAGACAAGTTTAGTTGGAGACTTTTCCCATTTGTACATGTTAATTTGTCATTTTGTTTTGTGATGGCAAATCTGAGTGACAACTTTAGGTGTGTATTTACATATTAATAGAGTACAAAGTGAACGTCATCTCAATTTATAAAAAATAATTAATTCTTTTAATTTTTATCCTGAAGTAACCGCTAATGTTCGTTCGTCCCGATGTGAAGGAGAATCCAAAGATAGTCATAAGACTCCCTTAGCTGGAAATGCCAAGAAAGGCCATTTTTTCTTTTCTTTCTATCTTTTACCCCACGGGTAACTGATGGAAAGACTGCCATTTTAGGCCAATCCCTTCTGCTCCATCCTCATTAATTGATAAACAAAGTTTTGGGAAGATTCTAAGAACTTGAACTTCTAACCTTGTCATCTCAACGTCCAGTACATAAGCATAATAACAAAACATTTATCATTATTTTTTTTGGGTGAACAAGTTGGATGATACAATTCTAATGATTCTATAAGTTGGTGGCAATCAAAGTTGAATCATGTTTTGTAATTAGCATGTCTCTTGGATGCATTTTAACATATTTTCTCTTGTTCTCTTCATATCAGCTTATGACATTGAGGTGGAAAAGTGGTCCAAGCAGTTAAAATTGAGATAGCATAATAGAATAGAGGGTAAAGACTGAATGTGCACATAATAAATGTGAGTGTTAAAAAAGGGAGTTGAGTAGACAGGTTTTGGAGAAGGTAAGTTGAAAAGATATACCATTTGTGGAACAGAAAGCAACAGGAGTGACATTTAAAGGAATGGGGTAGTGGGTTTGTAAGAGGGTTAAATGCTTTGAATTTGAATGTTTCTAGCTAAGTTTTAAGGCCTCAAAACACAGTGACACAGAGGAACAGAGATAGAGTTACAGCTTACAGAGAGAGAGAGGGCCAGCATGCATGATGCAGCACAGCTAATTGACCAAGCTTTAACTCCAAAATTAACAATGAGCTGGCGATACTGACGGATCAAACTCGCCATGTGACTCAGGATATCCTTTCAATTTCACAAGAAAATTTAATTCTAAGTTCAAACTCAAATTGAATTGAAATATGAATGCTGAAAAGTGCTGAATAAGGCTTGGCACTGAATTCACTAAAGGGTAAACCATGTGCTATAAAACTCATCCTATACGTGAGATTCATGTAGGAGCCGAACCCACATTGCGGATCTAATGTTAACAATCTTAAAATGTATTTATGCAGTAAACTGATTTTATAGGTCAAATATGTGACGGTAAAATCACATAACAATAACTTTACCTAAATGTATCTAAATGTGAGGCCTTTGAAAGAAAATATGAGAAGGTGGATTAATAAATTTGGTAATTGGAGCCGCAAACTTGTTTTAAGTTGAAGTTGAAGTAATGCACATTGTCCTTATTAAGTGGCCATAATAATGAGGCCTTTGAATCTGTTTCCCTGTTTCAAGCCACTCGCTTGCTCCTCATGTTGTGTACTGGAAGGAATCACGTGGCCTCTCACAGAACCCTTCACTTCCTAAGCTAGGCAACTCTGGCCTTCACCAACTCATGGAAATGTTTGTATCTTTATTATGTAAAGTTTCCTTGTGAGGGACTGAATCACTTTCTACCCCACCTTGTGTTTTTGCCACTCATAGGTAGCAAGCTAATACACCCTCCACAAAATAAAATAAAATAAAATTTTAATCACACTCACTTTTGCTGATAGGTATCTGCTATTTTGCAAATGACCTATGGTTTCAGTTAACTTGTCATGCTAGTACTTTCGATTGAATATTCAGTATATTTGGTTTGCGGTTAGAGCAAAGGAAAACTTGATTTCATGTGTTCCTAAGGTATTAACCAAAGAAGATAAAATTACGGTGAAGTCAAAATCACATTACATAAAAATAACTTCACTTAGCTTTTACAATTATCCACCGTAATTTTGATTTTATACATTATATCCAAAAACACATTAAGCCAAACATGTTATTTTAGATGAGTTGTGATATGTTTACACCTACACTATTTTACAATTCATTTCTATTCATTTTTCTTTCTATTTTTCTCTACAGATTCTACTACATCAAATTAGGTGGAGGAGTGTGAAAGTTTTATTTTACATTTTGGACCAACTTTAGAAGTAGAGCTACTCTTGGACCAAGAAAGGGTGGTAACATGCAGGAAAGGACTAAGCGTGACAGGGTTCAAAGTATTTTTAACTTGCAGCCGAAGGACATAGTTGTCACTCACGTGGTTGAGCCCTTTCCAAGTGGCCACTTCAATGTGGTTATGACACGTGGCTGGATCCCTTTGAACATGATGCACCAGTCAAACACAAAATCAGCACATTCTTGTAGTAGCTGCATCTGGGTCTTGGTCTCCCATCATGTTAACAATAACTTGAATCTTATTGGTGCCAATCCTATCCAAAGCTAACTTCAAATTTCATATTAGCTTTTGTATTAAATGACTCTGCTCATTTTCCAATGTCAGATCACCAGAAACAATGAGCAAGCTACTTCTATTTGAGACTAATTTAAGGAAGTGAAAAAACCTTTCCAATTCTATAAGGTTACAGTGTCTCTTTCACTCTCAAAGAGGTGTGATGATATAAACAATTACCCTTAATTGTGATATAATAATGCAACCGAATGCAAGTTGAAGTTTGAGTTAATGTTCCTTAATTCATTCCTTAATTTTTCAATCTTCCAAGAGCATCTCTTCTCTGTCAACAAGTACATCCAGGAGTACTGATACATAAGTTAAAATAGAGCAATTCACGCTTCCTGGATCTTTTTATATTTGCCATGACCTGCACCACTTGCATTGCATGCCACAGGTTAGGAGGATCTTCTATTCTCTCACTTTGAGTTCCCCTCAAAATGAGCAAGTCTCTTAACAGTCACAAATAGAGAGATAATCATGAGTCTAATTCCTACAACTTCCTTTTCTTTTTGCCATGTAAACCTCAAATTCCTACAATATAACTTTAGATACATAAGAGTATGTGTGGCATTTGTTAGAAATTCCTACTTCCATCTTTTGTTATACCTTCGTTGCAGCAGCAAAAAAATTCCATATTTTTGTTAGTGGCGGTGGGAGAACTTTGAGTTGAGTGGTACTAACACGAACCAACATAATTTTTCTATAGAAAAATTACAAAATGAGTGAAACCAACAAATAATTTTATGCTATTATTTTCAAAAAAATTGTAAATAATGGGGGTGACTGTGCCTTGTCCCCCCTCCCTCCACCACGGTAAGGATTGTCATTTTCCGGTTAAACATTGTATAATAAAATAAATAAAAATGATTTATAAATATATAAACAGTGCAGACACCTATAAACACCTTCATTTTTTTATCTATCTATTTGATCTCTTCAGCATGTAGTCTTGAGCTTAATTTTTGCATCCCTTTTTGGTACTTGACTCTGCTATGAAAGTTTACTCTCTCAGTTCCCGCATTGGAGAATACTCTATAAACCTAAAAAATACTTCATCCGTCCATAATTATAAGCTAATATTCTGAAATTCATGCTTATTAAGAAAATAAGTGATAAGGTTAGTTGATGATTGGTTTTAAAAAATTTGAACAAATTTTCCTATTTATCCCTATTTAAGATCAAACTTTTCAATCATTATTATAGTAGGGTTAATGGTTTACTTGGTCCCTGTGGTTGCACCAAGATTTGGCTTTGGTCCCTCCCCGGAAAAAAGTTTGCAAAAGGTCCTTGTAGTTGTACCAAGTTTGATATAGGTCCCTGCCGGAGTCCGGAGCTCCGGCGAGTGCACATGTGGCAGGCTGATTGGGTTAATGAAGGTGACGTGGAATTTTTTTTATTGAAATACAGGTCAGATATTACAAAAACAAAAAATCAATAATTAAATCTAAAATTCCCAAAATCCCTAATTCCTCTAACATAATTCCCAAATCAATTACAATTCCTTTAACCTAATTCCCAAATCAATTACACAAATCAGAATTAGAAAGTCTAAACCCCAAAACCCAAGTCCCTCCAAGTCCTTCGATATTCTCCTCTGTTCTTCCCCAAATCGTCCCGTCGACCCTGTACATCGCCTCCACTCCCTCCGACGCCGTGCTCTGCGTCCGTCGTCTGCCTATCCGTCGTCGCCCCTGTGTCACATATCCCGCAGCGGCTCCTTCGATTTGGACGGTGTTTTCGTCGTCCCAGATAGCTGCTTCGGGATTCTCAACGGTGGCACCTTGCTCTTCGTATCGGTGGTCAAAAACCCCTTTTCTCGTCGCTGGTGTTCACCATTTCAGTTATGTAAGTCCCCTTTCCCCTTCTCCCTCATGTTGTTTGATTGGGTTTGCTTTGCCCTTTCTCCTTCCACTCAATACATAGAACATTATTGTAGTTGATGTTTACATAGATTAGGGGCTTTGGTAGAACATTTTGTAGCACTTTGATTTTGATTTGGGTTGAATGCTGAATTCTGTGTACATTATGAAGGCACGAGCTGTTGCAGGGGCTGGAAGAAGAAGAAAGCTTATAATTAGAGAGGGACCAAGTAAACCATTAACCCATTATAGTATTGAAAAACCAATAGACGTAAGGGCAAATGTGGAAATAGAAATTAGCTTTTGTTAAGTTAGCTTATATTTAGTGACATCATATAGGTGTCAATATTAGTTAATAATTAGAGACGGAGGGAGTATTAACTTTCACTAGTGTCTCTGTGACATTGGCATTGCATATTGAAATTTTACGTTATAGTGGTAAAATCTTTGAAAGTGTCATCTAATCAAAAGGAAATTACATGTCCCAAAATTAAATATATATTTGGTTGCAAGGCAGCCCACCTTTAAACCTTAAAATTACTTTTTTCATAAGCTATAAGAATGTAGCTTTTTAGCTAACATGCTCTAGAGTGTGTCTAACCCGCATCAAATGATGCTATAATTAAATTCAAAAGCTCCTTCAAGCAATTCTTCCTAAAAAAATGTTACATACAGATTTTTCTAAACATCTAATAAACATGCGTTTTTTTAACCTATGTGATTAAAACCGCGCTAAAGCATATATCAATTAGAATAAAACTAGCGATAAAGTGTATGTCCACTAGATGTTAAGAAAAAACCATATATCTACCTATGGATCCCCCTTCTTCCAATGGATACACCCGTTTTTTAATGCCAACCTAGAAACACACATGTCACACCTTTCGGGCTTTAACCAAGCTACAATTATTTTGCCTATCACCGAGGTACACATGCTACGTATCCTTAACTTTCTCGAACCTGTAATTGTGAAGTATGATTCAAAACAAGTAACATGTCATGCATTGTAAACTATTAGAACAAGTTTTCTGCCTGGCATGCATTGGTTACATAACTCAATTCCCATTACTAAATCATACTTGGGAGAGTGGAAAGGGAAGAAAGAACTTCTGAAAAAAGGCTAATGGAAGCCAAAAGAAATTATTTAAGCAGATGAAGAACTTGTCAAACCCTGTGCAGCATGCAAAAGCCACCATAATGAATTTTTATATAGTTACTCTATCCAAGAAATCATAATGAATTAGAATTGCATGGAGCAAGTAAAATAATGCAGAATCTTGTGCTGTCTTCTTCTCTAATTTCAATTTCCGTATGCACACGGATTGTACATGTAGAGAATAAAGCGGCAAGATAAGCGATGTGGTTTTCAGATTTCAAAATTCACACGAGCAGCTGTAAACAGATAACGAGATCATGTATGCGTTGGTTCTCCATTAATGCTACAAATTTTTTACTATCATTTTGCAGATTTAATTGAAAACCACGCGACATTCAACAAAAAATAGTAATTGATTGTGATCACCAACCTGGCTTACGAGTGTTGCTCCTGTTCTTCAAGATGCTTGAGCGGGGCTTACTCTATATTTGGAACAGAGTTTGGAGCCCCTCTAGCTTCTCGTCAACCACTCATCCAATGTGTGTGCAAATGGGTTCCAAGCTGTTAATATAAATTTATAATAGTAGCTTATTATAAATTTATAATAGTTGTTATTCATAACTTATTTGAAAGATTTATTGAATAAACTATAGATAAGAAGAAATGCTTATATTTATGAGCTAATATGAGAAAAATAAACTCGAAATAAACCTTTGATCTTCCGTTGTAGCTGTTGTGTGTACACTATGCCTGATTACTAAAGCTTCTCCATGATGAGCTGGAACTAGAGATGGCAACCGGCGGTTACCTGTGCCCGTTACCTGAGCCCGTTAAGCTACCCGCAGATATATACTCGTGCTCGTACTCATTGTACCAACGAGTACTTATTTAACGGGTTTTAAATGGGTTTTAAACGGGTTTGGGTAACCCACGGTACCCGTTAAACTAATGTGTATTTTTATTTTTACATGTGAGTTACATTAAGGACTTCATTTTCTTTTTCTGAATTAATAAATCAATCCAAACTAAAATTGAGTGTCTTTAATTGGTTTTGTTATTTGATTAAAATAGCTAAATTAGTCTTTGAATTTTAACATATAAGAATCAATAGTAAAATTTAAAAATTAGAGAGTTGAGATGGTTAACTTTGGAAACCAATTCTTAGAATTTGACGGGAACTTGCGAAACTAAGTAAAATAATTTATTCTTAACAGCACAAGAATTTGACGAAAATTTGCGAAACTATCAATGAACCATCAACAAAATGAGCTGTCACAGTGATATAGCCGACTTTGGAGAACCCATGAATCATCAACAAAATGAGTTGTCACAGCCATATAACCTCAATTTTGATAATTTGAAGTCCACATATCACTTGTGATAGAAATTCTACTTTGATTCTTTGATAGCAACTTCATAGTTTTCTCCTTCTCATCATTAAAAATCTTTATGATGTCTTTCTTGATCGTGTTGCGTGAAACCGCTTTAAACCCAGGGTGCAAATGTGCAACGTAAAAAAAAATTCTCTAAAAAAGAAAACCCAAGGTGCCAATGGGTACTCATGTGCAATGATCATCTTTGCAAGAGCATGTCTAGATAGTTCCATGCAAGACATGTAATTAAAAGCACTAACAAGTTATATTGACAAATAACCCTAATACATTATCAATGGAGCCCTTGCTTTTGATTTTCGTCGAACTCAAACTCCACGTGGCAAAATTCAGCTTATTCGATCCACGTTAAACTAAGGTAGTGTTTAGCCCAACTTTATTTTGACTTTTAAGTTGTTTTTAAGATAAGTTGGGTCAAACACAATTTTATATAAGCTCTTAAAAAATAAGTTACTTTTTTTTTTTTAAATAGAAAATGTTGAAAAGTAACTTTTAAGTAAAAAGTTAATTGAGGGAACTTTTTTCTAAGAAGTTACTTTTTTCACTTCCCAACTTCACTCTCATACCCCCATTTAGACCCCTCTTCACTAGTAAACTCCAACCTTCGGCTACCACCACCGCCTCCGGCCACAACCGCCTTCGACCACCACCACCGCCTCCAACCACCACCACCTCCTCCGACCACCACCACCGCCGCTCCGGTCGTCTTCTCCGGCAGCACTCTCACAAAAAAAAAAAAAACTTTTAGAAATATTTTATTAAACAACTTTTAACCTAAAAGTATCTTTTAGGTTAAAAAAAACGAAAGCTGACAAACAGCTTTTGCCTTTTTTTTAAGATTTGATTGTGAGCTTTAATTTAAAAGTAAATTCAAAAAAAGTTGGGACAAACGCTACCTAAACGTGACAAATTCTAACTTGCGATATGTGAAAGCACAAACGCATAGCTCATGTTACATTGAAACATGAAATCTCAGCAGGAGTGAAGTGAGGGGTGCACTTTATAGGAGAAAAGTGAAGTCTTGTAACCTTGGTTTGTTACATATATGCATGAACTTTACTAACCAAGGTTACTTATCTCTCTAAAGTGAAACCTCAGTATTAGAGGAGCTAAATTCAACCAGAAAATACATGTTATGTCTAATGGAAGATCCAATTGACCCAAATAGTAAAATTCAAATATCATGTTGAGAAGTTGCTAGAGAAACAGTGGACTCAAATAAACACAGGTACAATATTTTTCTACTATCACCATCAGATTATCATAACTCCAACATCTCACAGGACCCCATGTTCTATACACAACCTAATAAAACTATTGTTCCTTAAACACACACGTAAAAATAAAAATAAAATAAACCCTGAAGTAACAACTTTTAAGAGCACGAAAAGGATCACCGAGACAATATAATTAAATAAGAGAGAGAACTCTTAATTAAAAAAAAAAAACAGAAACCAATAGAAGGTGTGTGTGTCCAAACAAAGCAAAACTCACAAAAGGGCTTCAAAAACTCGGTTGAAGCAAGCATTCTGGATCCAAAAACAAAAGATGAAATTTTGCAAGCTTTAACAGCAAAAAGAAGAATACCCAGAAGCGAATGCAAATCAAAATTGATCCAATGTGCACCGCTGTGATTATCATAGCGGTTCCTTCAACGAACAGTTAGTGTGAGTTCTTAAGCAGCAGCAGCAACTAGAGTGACAATATGGGCTTGCTTGGGGCAAACCCAACTCGTTAAAATACGGGTTGGATTGACCCACTTTTAGTATATGAGTTGAAAGTTTTAACCCAATTTACATTTTAGCGGGTTGGCGGGCTAGCCCGCCAAAATGTAATGTAGTGAAAAAAAAGTTAAATTATGATTTTAACGTTTTTGGAATTTCTGCAATAGTTAAGATATATTGGTTTCATAAAAATGTAGTGAACAAAATAAAAATGATGAAGCTGATTGGAGATTGTTTTGATGAAAAATCTTAAATAACTCTTCTGCATTTTGGTCCTTTTGGAGGTACTGTATGTCCTCCCTTGTGCTGTCGCTCTTTAGCCTTTAGATCCATATGAATTATAGTAAAAAAAATGTTCCGTTCAAACAAAAGTTAAAAAAAAAGTGCAGACTCGACAGGCTAACCTGCGTCCGACCCGCCAAATCCGCAAAAAAAAAAAAAACAGTTTAAAATGGTTATGTGGGTTGAATTTTTAAACTCAACCTGTCAAAAAAGGCAGGCCCAACGGACCTAGCCCATATTGTCACCCCTCGCAACAATAACAACCCCGGAGAGAAGAAGCCATGATTTGAAGGAAGAAGCCATGATTTGAAGGTGGGTTCGGCAATATATACACATAATAATAAAAATATATAAAAATTATTAAATTAATAATTATGGTTATTACCCATTTTCCCGAAATGAGAGAATGTGATTTTTCGGGATGTGGGGATTCTAGAGAATATGCAAATGGAGAGAAAGAGAAAGAAAGAAACTCATCAGAGGAAGAAAGAATGGAGAGAAGGTAAAAAAAAATGAAAAATTACCAATGGGTTGGGGGGAGAAAGAAACGCTGCAGGTTGTGCCTTGTGTAGTTGTGCGTGTGAACTGTGAAGGTTAGGGTTAGGGGGGAGAGAGATTTATTTTTGTATATTGAGGGCAATTAAACAATTTCCTACTAATGGGTATCTACGGGTACGGGCATGAATACCTATCCTGTCCCGTTTGTAAATGGGTATTTAAAATATCCGTTAACACAACCTGTGAGTACTCGAATTCCTATTATCCGAAAGGATTTATACCCGCAGGTACCCATACTTGTGTGTATTTTTGTCATCCCTAGATGGAACTAATTCTTCATCAAACACTAGAGGACCATCAAACTCTTTTCCGATCAGGTTTAGGTTCATCCTCAGGTACTTCTTGAGCTTCTCCTTCAATGATGATGGAAACTCGTCGATTTGGACATTTTGAAGCAATATATCTATATCCTTGACATTTGTAATATCGGGGTGGCTTGGAATGGGATGAATGTATGGAGTTGGTTTCATCTAGAATATGTAATTGAGGAGTTTGAATTTTGAAATTTACGGGTTGTAATGAAATTTCTAGAAGGTTGGAAAGAAATTGGTCATTTGGAGAGCTTTTTTTTTTGCTATTGAGACCACTAATTTAATGACATCATCCAAGCTCTAGTATTGTTGAAGTTGCACTTGTTTCAAAATTTCTGAACTCAAACCACCCAAGTATCGTGCAATGGTATGTTTTGCATTTTCTTGAATATCACACTTCATCAACAACTACTCAAATTATCTTGTATACTCTTCTACAGTCATTGATCCTTCACGGATTATGCACTTGAGTGAAATTATCTTGGTAGTAATGATCAGGTAAGAACTTACTTGTGAGCTTTCTTTGCATTTACTCGCAAGTTTTGATCTTACTTGCCACTTGGTCCTTCTCGTTTACATTTCTTTTTTAAGATTTTTTCACCAGATTGAATGATCGATGCATGTTTCTTAAGCTTAACAGCAACAATTTTGGCCTTCTGTTCATCTGGAACCTCCTTTAGCTTGAAGACTCTCTCCAAAGTTTGGAGTGAATCGACGAATTCACCTGGCTGTAATTGGCCTTCAAATTCAGGAATGTCTACCCTAAAATTATTGAATTTGACTTGATTGGATCGTCTTCGTGTTTGATAACTATCAATGAATGAAGTGTCACTTCCATCAATTTTTGAATCGACATTCTCTGATTGTTGAGCTGAGTTTGTTGGTTTCAGCAACTTCCTATATAACTTTTGGATTTGCTACTGTAATTCTTCCATTTCAAGGTCACGAAGATTTTTTTGATTTTGACGTTTAGCGGCATTACTTTTTTATTTTTTAAGGAATGTGGAATATTTGCAGTAAAATTGGAATTCTAAAAGTATAAGGGCAAACTTGTAGTTTCTAAAAGATAATGGGTAAAAATGAAAATTGTGAAAGTTTAGGGGTCAAGTTGTAATTTCATAGAGCATATAGAAAAAATAATAATTATGGAAAGGTTTGAGGCTCAAAATGATAATATCGAAAATATGAGGAATCAAAATATAATTTCTAAAAATGGCTGGTCAAGCCAATTGATGACGCGGCTGTGCTGTGGCGATGACACCATCGTCTTCAACCTTGGAACTCTGACGACTGGAAAATTTCTAGCGAGGTCTTTTCTCACTCCACATACCTTCGTTCGATGCGAGAACTGGTTTCATTGAATTGTCTTTTCTATTATTATTGCCATTCATCAACGCACATATACTACATGTAGATGTTTGAGTTGAAGCTTTTCCTCTCTAAAGAACCAAACATACATGTAAAAGTAAGTTTCACCAAGGAGCAGCTACTTCTTTGTGGAACTGGTGCTGATAGCTTTCAGCTTTGCACTTCAAGGTCTCAAGATAAGCACCAAAATCATTACAAGCTCCCTTCAATTCTTCAAGCTTCGTTTCCATGTTCTTCAGTTCTTCATCTGCTCGGCTGTTTTCAGCCCTATACGCCAAGTACCTTCTAGCCTCTGAGGCATCTTCTGATTCATAAGCAAGGCTCACAAGCCTGCGCAATCGGAGTCTTAAAAATGCAACATTCATGCCCAAATGCTCGAACGCGTGCAAAGTTTTATCCCAGCTAGTGAATTCAACACGCGGGGTGGACATTACACTGACTTTTATGGCATCAGCAATGGTGACAATTTCATATATAATTCCAGCAATCAGCTTATAGTTGATGCCCTTGATGAGATTTTCATGAAGAAAGGCATGCTGACTGTGGCAGAGCCGGTAGTACTTGTTTCGAACTTCGTTAGAGAGTTCATCATCTATTAGCATTCCATCTACTATGATGCTGAAATCACCAAATCCTTTTATGTCTTTGAATTGAAGCATTTTAAATCCCTCTAGTATTTCTGAGAGAGCTTCCTCACTGTTATTTTCAGATGGTTCTGTAGATTGTCTAGATTTAGGCCCCATTCTCGACACCACGGTTTTCTTTTTCTTTTGGACATCTTGTGGAACAGATTTCCCATGTTTTCTCTTTGAGCTATTAGATAGTGATACTGCTACAACATCACTATTTGTGCTATTTCTTCCTGAGAACATGAACAAAATTAAAGAATGTTAATGCATAAATCCTTCATGATTGATTCAATGCAAGCGTAGAGCAACAAGACTTGCCTCCCACTTTTTGTTTTATAAAAGTCTCAAGATTCAGAGGGGACCCATCAAGTTCTCTCAATTTAGTAGCTCTAATTATATAAACCTGAAAAACAAGAGAAATTGAATCGTTCCAACAAGTATCCAAAGATAGCATAGAACATAAGAAATTGTTGTTTGTCTACAAACTCCTTTTAATAACTTGTAAGATGGACAGAAGAGTCCTGATAGCATATCAAATCACAACCTGTACACACTATTGTGAATAACTAATCTTACAAGCACCCCAAGGCACTCAAACATTAGCAAGGGGTTAAACATATTGGATGGATCACCACCTACTTAACCTCACTTCTCTTGCTTTGAGATAGCTTATATGTTTTCTATTTTTCCAGAGATACCTTCAGAAAAATACAAGTTCTACACATTGCTAACTCCCACATGAGTAAAAGATGGCAATGGGAAGATAGAGATGAAACCCTCCATATCAGTCAAGGACTCATGATGCGTAGTTCTATTTTTTGGTGTTCAGGGATACATACTACTGCCCCTGTTCATTTTCACTCATAATACAACTTTGGCCCGTTCCATGTATAGATACACAGTGAAAAACCACGTAGAGTCAAAATCAAGGTGGACAGAAATAATTTTTGTTAGCTTGGTTGTCCACTATGATTTTAGTTTCACCATGGTTTATCATCGTGTATCCAAACATGCACTTAATAATATTGACCTCCTCATTTCAGAAGAAGTATCTGATCCAGGGAAGACAGATAAATAATATGTTCACTTATCAAGAATTTTAGATTTTTAATTATGATAAGAATCACGAGTGTAAGTGGCATGCATATTCTTGTCACTATTAGAATTAAACAAAAGAAAAAACTAAACCATTACCTTAAATTTGGTAGGTTCAACTAATTGGAAGACCACGACATCACCCTCTTGCAATTTATGCACAGCAGAAAACTGTCTCCAACCAGCACTCAATCCTGTCTTACATGCAATGTATTTGGTCTTGTATTCTTTACCAGATTCATCTTCCAAAGTGATTGTTGTATCCTTATCCGGTAAGTGTCTTTTACAGAAGGCCACAGGAAGCCCCTATAAAAAGAATTACACAAATTAAACATGACTCTGAAATATAATTCAATTTTTATTTAATAGTAATACTATTGTTTTTACTTGGTATATCAAAATGCTTACCATCCAAAAACAACTAGCAACATGTGATCTGACCAAGGACTTGACAAAACTAGGGAGTTCTGGTACCAACTTTGATTGAATCTCCTGTGCTCGAATCACAGCAGTTGACACGGCCTCACCGTGAGAGGATGTTCCATCTGTTGCACCCCTCATGGGGCTAAAAGCAAAGATGTTAATTGTCCTCATTTTACCATAAGTTACTCATTTAAATATTAACTAAATAACACTTGATGCTATACTAACCTTCCATGCCTTGGTGACTGGGCCTCATCAGATGTTGCCTGTAGAAGCATTTCTTAGAATTATAAATCCCTTTGATTTACAAAGAATTCGATTGTTTAATTCAAACTTTCATGCAAAGTACAACAAGATGGTGACTTTAAAGAATAATGTAGAACAATATGTGTTGCCAAGGCTGTAGCACATGATAAAATGGGAAAAGATGTGGTTCCAAGAAAACTATGGTTTAGAGAATAATTTGTAGTCTCATCTACATGGTGTCTTTGACTTTGAATAGAAACCCACTCACTCCATCACAGCCAACAGAATAATTTTACTTGTTAATACTTGGTTCAGTGTCTAAAGAGTTTTCTTTCCCCATATTGCAGTCAAGGGTAGGGAAATTGCACAAAACCATAAAAGACATATCCTAAAAGTTCAACATCAAATCCAATAAAAAAAATCATTCTGAGTCATACTTGCTTTGTTTGATTGTTCAAAAGTTGCATCTACTTTCTAAGCCTTGTTTTGTTTATCCTCCAAAGCCAAGGACGTCTCATAGCACGTATAAATCATCTTATTTTTTCTCAAAATCAATTCTCACAGAAACTTTTTTCCATAATTGACTTTTGCTTGATCAATTCTAGAATGATTTACAAACATGCTATCAATATCGTGCTATAGCGGGGTCATAGTATTATCCTACCCATGAAACTATAGAAGATCAAGAAAATAAAGTTAAGACACCCACCAAACCCTTTGTTCTTCAACTAGCAAAACACACAATAGAGGAAAGAATTTCGTGAAATTTAAGGGAACATAGATAGAGAAGATAGAAGACCATGTGTAAAGGAGACATGATAGAATAATGGGCATAAGGTGCATCCTCGTATTGGTGCTCCCCATGAAATGCCACAGTTACAACTTGATCATGATGTTCCTTTCTTTTTCCATCAACCACCACCATTGTCACGGTCTTAAAAAATTAAGACGAGTCCTTCCCCCGTTTCAACCTATCTTTTTCAATTGGCATGCATTCTTCTCCACAACCACAACAACAACCCCTCTTACGCAAGAAAATGCAAAGAGAATGAGAGGCCAAAAAGGCCTTGGATGGGTTGTGGTGTGGCGTTGGTTTTGATCAAAAGAGAGAACGCTTACATGATAGATGATAGATGATAGATGATAGATGATAGATCTATTGATGACAGAGAAAGACCAAAATTTGCGTTTAACGTTTGAGACTGTTAGATAGACACCACCTTTGTGTTGTGTCTTTCCGTTGGTGTTATTGTATAAATTGGTTGGTATTTTCTATTGGTCATATATTGCAATAACAAGATATTGGAATGCAGTGGGGAGCCAGAAGTTTGGCAAAGGGGCCCCAAATCTAATAAAATATTACTTATAAAAAAATTAATTTTACATAATATATGCAATAAATTTGATATATTATTAACAGTTTTTTTAAGTAGAAGAAATATACAATTTGTTCTGGTAAAGATAAATAGTGAAGAGGGAGATAAGAGGTGGAAATAATATTATTCAGTAAGTGAAAATAGGAGAAGACCTTTTTTACAAGAACCCTCATTTGCAATTTATAGAGGGGAAAGTGATAAAAAAAGATAAAACCCTAGATTAAATAATATGGGCCTCTGGCCTCAAAACATCCGGCCCAATAGCCTCGACCTTGCACCTCTCTAGCCGCCTAGCTCGCCACACGCTGGTCCTCATTCCGGTCGCCAGATCGTCTTCTACTGGGCGAAGTGCTCGCCCAGTCCACAAACTCACAAGACACCAAGCTTGAAGTATGAAAGCGAAGTGTGTCTTCATAAGTTTTAATGGCTCGCCACCAAGGGAAGTTCTTGCCCAGCCCACAATTAGAGTGAAGAAATATTGATTATCAAACATTAAAATGTGTGTTTAGAGAAAGTATAATTATAAATAGTCCTTCATTAAATAAAAGTGTGTTAAGTGTGTAATATTTTACAATATTACTCATTTCAAGACTTCACTTTTATATTAATAGGGATGGATCAAACGACATCAGGTATTAAACTAGTACAGTTACAACACTTCATAATTTTTCATATATTGCAAATTTAGTTAATCCAATTCACTGAATCATGTTATATTGTACTAGTTATCACTCATATAAACTTTCATACAATTTGGAAATTTATAGGCATGTAATCAAATAGAGATGTCATGAATTTGAACAAAATTTAGTTATGAGATTTTACAATCTCGGAAAAATCTGAGATGGTTGAACCCGATTTCACCGCTTGCAGAGCAGATTTAAGCGTATATGAGAGTGTTTTCAGATTTGAATTGGTTGGAAAAACAAATGACAAAGACGAAAAATTAAACATGTGATTTTCATAATACTGAAAACAAAACAAAAATTTATAAAGATAAAAAACAAAAATAATATATTTTACAAGACTAAAAATGTATTTAAGTCAAAATCAAATTACCAATTTGATCTCATGACGTTGTTCATTAATTTCATATTCATCCCTGAAATAAAATTCATTATAATTCCCTAACTTCTTAATTATGAGGACACCATGTGCAATTTTTCTGTCGTCACATCCCTTTCAATAGGACTAATAGAATTTCACATGTGACATTCTTTTGTGAACGATGATATAATTAAAGTATATTTAACGGCACTTACATCAATTAGTGGAAAAAAAATCTAGATAGTGATTCAGCAAATATAAAAATATTAAGCATCCTCACTCGTCCTAATTTTTTCATAAAAAAATTGAAGAAACTGAAAATACGGGAAATATAAATGGATATCAATATCCTTATTGAACCATCAATTGCTATCGGTGGCGTTCAAACTTGGCAGATTACATTTTTTGCTTAACAATCATGTCTTGCATTTATGCAGGTGATCAATTATTGTTAACAACTAAACATAGATAAAGTTATGGAATTTTGCTTTTTGCCATAGTCTGCAATGACTAATTCTTGAGTTCTGAGATCAGGTTAAATAGGTAAGTTTTTCTTAACGATTTTTTTTCCATACCCATTACCTAAGAATTAAACTCTAAATTAAATATTTAAAGATTCTAGCTATCAACCACTTGTGTTAGACTTTGTTAGTAAAGTTATGAAATACTGTATGTCACAAAACCAGATATTTTTAAGCATGTTTGTGCAAAGAAGGGCTTAATAGGATAAACCGTTCCAATTTAGATTGTTTGGTTATTCGTTTGCATTGATGTTGACCCACCTTCACACCCAACCCATTTTAATGAAAATTATTCTTCTTATAAATTTATAAATTGAGATGAAGAGAGCTTATCAAGTGAGAGCAATGTTTATTGTGAGAAATAAGAGCATTAAATTATGATCATTAAATTTAATATGAATGGTCAAGATTTAATATCATTTAATGTTCATGTGACTATTTAAAAAAAGTCATGTGACTTTTTGTCTTAATCTTGATCATTCATGTTAGATTTAATAGTCACGATTTAATACTCTCATTACTCACAATAAACATTGTTCTCACTTGATACGCTCCCTTCCATTGATGAAAATCAGAACTTTACAATCAACTGTATATTATGGCGCGAGATCATCAACCACCTAAGCATCCAATTAAAGAAGAAAGGAAAAAGAAAGAAAAGAAGGAAATTTAATATTTTTAAGCCAGCAAAGCTAACCCTTATTATCAAACCAGCTGTTAAATGTTAACCTAAAAAAACCAGCTGTTAAATAAAGCATTTTTATCAATTTTGCCGTTGTCATATGATACGTATATTTAATTCTCTTTGACTTTCAACTTTGTAGTCCTTGCCCTTGCGTATAAGCTGCGGTTTTATTATTGACAATGACACATTTGTTGTGTTCTTTTATTTTATTATTATTATTATTACTATTTTTCTGAGATGATTGTTGTGTTCTTTTAGAAAGTTTACTTTATTAATTTAAAAATATGTTTGAATAGTTTTATAATAGTTAGATGATTTGTTTTAAAGATTTTAAGAGTAATATTTATTAATATCTTTTAGAAATCAGAAAGAGTAACTTTCAAAAGAACTTTTTTTTATAACAAAAATACATTTGAAATGTTGTTTCAAAGCTTATCCATACTGTAACCAAAAAAAAGAAAAAAAGCTTATCCATACTCATACTAATACTATGACAATTCTAGGTGACGAAACGTATAATATAATCGTAATATACTAATGTGTGTTTTTTGGTTGCACTTGGAAAATTAAAAGGACAAATGAAGAAAATTAACCTTCCAATCTCAACTCAGCATGTCTCTGACTCCAACAATCACATTTGTGTGCCAGTGAGTATGCACATCAACATTGTAGCTAAACAAGTCAACAACATCCTTACAATTTGATGCACACAAAACCTCTCTTAGCCTCAACTCCCAAACATGGAGAATGCCCTTCTTCACAGTTAAAAGCTCTGCACAAAACATATCGCCCTCCCTAAGGCAAGCTTATAGCCCCTCAACCAACACCCGTTTGAAATAACGAAAGACACCAACAACAACCATCCTATACCAATTCGAGTCCAACTACCATCAATATACAGCTCTCTGTGTTATTATTCATTGCTGCCATGGTAGCTATGGGTTGAGCCCAGCGCTGCCATTGTTGCACGGAGGTCATGATGTGACGCAACAGAAAATTCAGGTTCCATTTTAGGACTCAAACACACTATTTTTCATCCACTTCAAAAGCCACCAGAAAATAGCCACCACCAATAAATTTTACGATGTTGTATAATAAGAAAAACCAGTTGGAAAAAGAAACATCACCCGATAAAGCAGGCAATAATGTGATAAAGTGTTGCCAAACTCTGGTTGAACCCTCACAGCCATAGAACAAATAACCCAAATCCTCAACCGTTGCACCACACCTATCACAAGACGCACTCTAAGTAAGAGGACAATGATGTCATCTATGGTTGGTCGGGATAGCATTTCTCCCAACTAGCCACAAAAAGAAGCGCACTTTCTCCGGTACGCAACACTGCCAAATAATTTTCCAAAGCCTGGATGAGGGTCTGCCATCGTTCACAATCCAAGCATATGCAGAGCTAATCGTGTAACAATCATCATGTGTATCCTTCCAATGCAATGAATCATTTCCTTGAGGCACCATTGCTATCGTGACTCAAAAATTATCTTCCCTAATCTGATTCGGAAAAATAGTCCACACCTGTGCCTTGCTCCACCTACCATGATGATGCCAAAATCTATAACCTATAACTCTATATCAAAAATATGCACAAAGAGAACACCATCATAGTGACGTCTTGTACCTAGCCAATCTCAATACTATAGAGAAGAACTTCCATCACCAAGATGCACATCAAATTCCGGAGCAAGAATCCTTAGTCCGCATGATACCTCTCCAAGCATAAGAGTTTTGGGAGAGCACACGAACCCAAAGCTTATCAGTTCATGCAAAATATGTATGTTTAAACTAGCTTACTTTTGGGGGGGGTCCCCTTTCTCTTGTGCAACTTTACACAAATTCATTTTGACCGCCTATCACAGGTGTACCAGTTTTTCTTTTCTTTTTTCCAATTAATAAAATTAACTATTTTTAATTTGAAATACTAGATTAATAAAAGTAACTACTTTTAATTTGAAAGAAAACCCAACAGCCACCACTATCACTTCATTGTTCCTTCCCCAACCTCCCCTTCGACCACCATGAACCATCACCACTCAACCTTCACCTGAAACTTCCGGCCACCATACAACCATCTTCCTCCCCAAACGTGTAGCTAAACTCAATCATCTTAATACAAGTCCCACCACACCACCTTTGCACCTTACACCAACTCAACTTATTCATTTAACAATTACAACATATCACATCGCATATCACCATTTGGAAAGCCTAATTGAACAAGCTGAATCCCATGTCATCATCACTTTCTTCCTTTTCCTTTTCCTTCTTCTCCTCTTTGGCAGGTTTTATGGTAGCGGCGGCACCACCACCACCAGCGGTGGCACCAAAAGCAGAAAGAGAAACGGCGGCACTGCCGACGGCTCCAGCGTTCAAAACGAGGTTGTTGACGTTCTTGCTCTGGTCAAGCATGGCGAAAAGGATGGGCCAGTATGAATCGACGGGAACGTTAGCAACCTTCAACAAAGTGTTGTTCTCCGCGATGATTGGGATTCCGCCGTCGTCGACGCTCATTGTAACGATGAGATTTTGCAACTGCTGCTCCTGTTCTGGGTTCTTGCACATAAACAAAAATTAGGGTTCTACAGATCTGAAACCCCATAATCCCATTAAGCCTCACAAAAACCTTCCAACCCTGAGAGTAATGCAGATCTGAAACCTCAGCCCCTAGCAGACCGATGAATCGATTCCCTAGCCCCTCCTCCTCCTCCTTCGCCTCCATCGTTGTCCCTGTAACACGAAGAGGAGGAAGACAAGTTTGAGGAGGGAGAGGCTGGCGGCCTCGTAGCCGGCGCCTGCAGAGATGCAGAGGGTATGGCTTCGGAGGAAGCCAAAATGGCGGAGGGTCAGAGGATATGGATCTAGATCTGGGTTGGATTTGGGTGGATAATAAATTTTTGGAATTCTAGTATACTAATTAACACCATATTTAGACAAATTAAATAGAATAAATAATAAATAAATAAACTTTTTACCTGAAGGCAACTTGTGATAGGCGATCAAAATCGCTTTGTGTAAAGTAGCACAAATTTTCTCTTATGCATATTAAGGGACCCACTTTTGGGGAGAAATGTTACCTTTTATTAGTATTTTTTTTTTCAAAAAATATTATTTCTCCCCAAACTGCTCTCCCTTTACATGTATGTATTATTTGTATAAAAACTTTATATTGTCATATATTAAATAATATGATTTTTTTAAAAAAAAATCATATTATTTAATGTTCTAATTTTAACCATTTATGATTTGGCATAATTGGTTGAGAAAAAAAAATAACATTTAAGTTTTAATCCTATTAATAATTAGATCCAATTCTCAAATATAAATGTAACTATCATTAAAAGGTCTTGGATTTCCCACCTCATGAACAAGATTTTACACTTTCCTATTTTTGCATTCCAAGATTTAAATTTCAGAAAATTTAATCCGAGATTTCAAATTTTAAAATTTTTAGCTTTCAAGATTAAAATCTCAAAATGAGAAGGGGGTGCAGAAATGGTTTCTTGAATGTTAATTCAAACACCCCTCTTTAAATACTTCCCTTATGAAAAGAAAATGATACCAAAAATAATGTAACATGTAGTAAGGTGCTCTGGATATTTGCTGAACAGAGTGGAAGAACAGAAAAAGCTGTAATATGCTTGTTTATTGAGACAAAAACCAAAGGGAAATCATTGTTCCCCTGACAAGGAAGGAGTCATAGAGGACTAGTCAATAAAAGAATGAAGCAATTCAAACAAACACACATTTGTCCAGTTGCTCAATAATACAAAATATATCATTATATAAATATGCAGCAGCAGCAGCCACTCTGTTGTCCTTGTTTTTTTTCTATGCTCATATTACTTTTTGGTTCCAAATTTCTTGAATGATTCGAAATTAGTTGAGTTTCGGTTGTATTTCCATTATTTTTTATCATCTTCTTCTTCTACTTGCAGCGCACGCCTCTTTCCTTCCTTACGTACCTTCTTCTCTTTTGACCTGTTTTCCTCCCACTTTGCCTATTCATATTCTTCTCCATTTCCATTCACATTGATTTCAGTTACAACTTTCAACTTCCCTTTGCTGCTGTTAACGTCTTCATGATCCTGATCCTAATTCTTCACTACTAGTGTTAAAAACTATGGCTTTTCCTGGTTCCATGGAAGGTTGGATGAAGGCTTCTTATGTGGCCTTTGCTTTCATCTCTGCTCTCTTCCTTGGTGCCATGAAAGGTTCCATTTTTCTTTTACCCTTTTTCATGCTTTGTATAAAAATTCTATCTTTATTTTGAAATTTCTAATCGGGGGTGATGGGTTCTTGAAATTTTTCTTCAAATTGTGCAGGGATTTTTGTGGGTCCTATTGCTGCTCTGATACTGATAATTGGGAACGTTTCGGTGATTCTGGGAATGTTTCCTGCGCATGTTGCTTGGACAGTTTACACCCTTTTGAAGTAACATGATTTCTATGCCTTTTCCCTTTTTTCCTCTTTGGAAGTTCAGTTAGCGACTCAGCGTTTTTACCTGGTTTTTGTCTCTGCAGGATTCCAATGTTTGATGCAGCTTTGAAAGTTGCGATTTTGATTGCTTTACCTGCTTTGTTTGGTCTGTGGTTGCAACTCGGCATAGTTGGTAGTGTTCTTGTTGGGGTGGGCTATGGCTTTTTCACACCTTTGGTTTCAACTTTTGAGGCCTTCAGGCATGGCAGTGAGACCAAGAGATTCTTGCACTGTATTACGGTAAGGTTAATTCTAACTTCCAAGATGTTCTTGCAATCTTGCCACGACAACAATAATTGCCAGTTTAATTTATGAACATAAAGTTTGGTTATGGTGACAATTATCAGTTCATTTTGTGTACTCTCACTGAATTCAGGATGGAACCTGGGGAACTATCAAAGGCTGTTGCACTGTAGTTAGGGATTTTGCAGATGTGTGTTACCATTCATACCCATGTTACTTGAGGGAACTACGTGAATCCCCTGGTTCAAATGAGCGTCAGAAGCTCAGGTAATGTTCAGCCTTGTCATAATTGATTTTGGATAAATGTGAGTTTGGTAAAATTGATTATGGTAAAAATTAGTTGAAAGTAAAGTGACTTATGTTTGGTTACATTCATGAAAAAAAAGTGATTTCTGTAGTTTAATGATGTGAAATCAAATTTTAAAATCTCACAATTGATTATGTTCAACTAAGAAGCTACTCTCTCTACCATCTGCGCAGAATTGATTTTGAAACTAAAATCAATTCTCCGTGATGACTCTCAAACATCTATATTGTCATCCCAAAGTGATTGTACTCAGTGGGAATTGATTCTACGGGGAACCAACCATACACATAACTTTTGTTTTCCTTGTGCTGAATCAGCATTAATAACCAAGAAGTCTTGGAAGACGTGATTGATCTCTCTGATTTCTTTTTTGATTTGTGGGAACCAAGTTGGTTGTAGATTTTGGATTTCAATTTCTGTTTGCAATACGTGAGAGGCCTTTCCTTGTAGGCATTGTTCCTCAACTTTCACTTTTGAAACTTGTTTTGCAGGTTAATTCATGTTCCTGCATGTATCATTGTTGGGATTATGGGACTAGTTTTGGAGATTCCTCTTTTCACCGCAATTGCTATAGTAAAGAGCCCCTACCTATTGTTCAAGGGCTGGTTCCGACTTGTGCATGATTTAATTAGCAGAGAAGGTCCATTCCTTGAAACAGCTTGCATCCCCATTGCTGGTTTGACAATATTTGTGTGGCCACTTATTGTTATCGGCAGCGTTTTATTGGCTATTTTGTCTAGCATTTTCGTTGGACTCTATGCATCTGTTGTAGTATATCAGGTTTGAATTTGATCATTCTTTTTGTTCTTCATTCCTAATTACCTAGACTGAATCATTGATCTCACCTTTCCAAATTTTAACCTTGTGAGTTTAGGAAAGATCTTGCCGGAGAGGTTTAGCCTATATAATTGCAATGGTTGCTGAGTTTGATGAATATACAAATGACTGGCTTTATCTTCGAGAGGGGACATTCTTTCCAAAGTATGCATTTTTCCATTTGAATTCTCACCCTATCTTTCCTTTATTTCATTAACATCAGCACTCAATTTGCTTGCAGCCAGGCCCCAATATCGGAAAAACATGGTGTCTCAATCATCAGAGTTTTCTACACGAGGAAATAGTGTCAGATTAGGTGCTCCAATGGAACCACCAGCAATGTTTATGCCAAGCTTAGCTCCTTCTAGATCAGTTAGAGAGACCATTCAAGAAGTGAAAATGGTTCAGGTATGCTGTTTTTTACCTTGATGTTGATCAAGCACTATGTTTTTCTTTGCTTGATGCTTTGGTTAGTTTAAAACAGGCAAATAGTCTCCCCAATCATACCACTATTAATAGAGTTACTTTGTAAGAGCTTTGTACTTGTCAAATTATAAGCATTTATCAAGAGCATGAAAACTTGGCCCTCTACAGAACACCAGAAGGTTAATCTTCAGAAATTTGTTATATTACCTGCCATTGTCAAAAATAAATAAATTAAAATTCTAGGATCAAAATGTTAAGCTTAGATTATACTAATAGCTGCAAGGTTGCTATATTTGCAAGAGTCAAACCAAGAAATAGATTCCTAGGTAGATGATATGAACAGCCCAGGAAGTTTTCTCCATGAAGAAAAAGTAATAAGGTACTAAATATTATCTTCTGAGAAAGTCAGAATGTTTGAAATATTTCAAGGATTTCTATTCTGGTCTGATCACCTAGTTGGTAAATCTGTCTTTTGCTTCAATGGCCAGAAAGAAAAAAATTATCTTTCAGGATTTATGTCTGACTCCCTGATCAGCATATCATTTTTTATTGCTATCTTACATAACTGATAAAGATCCCGTTTGGATATGAATTAAAGAGCACTTATTGAAGCTTATATACTAGAAAAAGCACTGGATAAACTCCAACAAGTGCGCTTTAGTCCGCATCCGAACAGGCTCAAAGTCGATGCTGTGGTTGATATATTCCATTCCATGTACTAGATTTTCCTTAAAATTACATTCTAGAATAGCTAACCAATGAAACTGTTATAACTTATAAGGAAACTGCATATTCTTATTCTTATATCCTAAAACTTTTGCTTATTTCCTTCATTTGCAACATCATGTGTAAGCTCTTATCAGGACACTGAAGACATCTTTTTGATCTTACTTGCATGCTATTGTGCTGTTATTATTTTATTTGAAAACCTCTCATGTAACATTTAAAACAAAACATAATGTGACAGATCTGGGGAAATATGATGAGGTACTGTGAGATGAGAGGCAAGGAACTATTGGATACTAATGTACTTACAGCTACTGACCTTTATGAGTGGTTGAGGGGAAAGAATATTAATGAAGCTGCAATAGTTGGTATTGGGTTGCCCTGTTATTCACTTCTACAAACACTTCTCTTCTCCATCAAAGCCAACTCAAGCGGCGTATTGCTACTTGATGATTTTGAGATAACCTATTTCAACAGACCAAAGGATAAGTTGTTGGACTGGTTCTACAATCCTGTAATGGTTCTGAAGGAACAGATAAGGGTCATTGAATTGGTAGAAGCTGAAGTGAGATACCTGGAAAAAGTGGTTCTTTTTGGAAGCAATAAACAGCGTTTGGAGGCTTGGGATAATGGCGGTTTAGTGATTACAGATACTCTTAGAGCTGCTCAAATCGAAGGACTTTCCAGAAGGTACGTGCCCTATATCATGACTTATAGTAGCATGTTTCGATCAATTTCTTTTTCCGCAGAATCAATTCTGACACATAGAAGATACTTACAAAAGCTTTTTCCCAGAATTGATTTTGATTTTCACATCAGTTGTGGAAGAATTTCCAAACATGCAATCGATAATTCAATGATGAATCATCATGCATTTTATGAGATTAAAAAGTTTAATAACTTCACATTTGTGAGGGTGTGTGTGCACTCTAGAATATAAGCTATGTATGGGATTGTTTTTCCTTTATTTCTAAGTACAAATTGCATTAGACAATTTGACTGATGTGTATGCAATGAACACATTGTTAGGATGATTGGAATGGCAAGAAGTGTGACAAAGCTTCCAACTTACAGAAGGAAATTTCGTCAGATCGTTAAAGCCTTAGTTACTCATTCTGTGGAGAAAGACGTCCCAGGAGAGGCTTTAGTTACTCACTCTCTGGGTATAGATATTTCTGAAAAGGCCTTAGTTACTCATTATATGGAGAAAGATGTTTCTGGAAGATCCACTAGGTCTATAGTATCAATTGCCTCAGATGGCAGTGTTTAAGATAGACTAAACCAGTTTTCTTCTCTATTGTTGTGAATTTTAATGATTGTAAATTCCCTTAGATTGTTGATTGATTGTTGTAAATGAGCATATTGAGATTGATAACAGATTGAAGACATTCTCCTTTATTTTCAGTCCCCTTGTTCTTTTTAGTTATCAGAACCAATTTGGTGTCAATGGTACAAAATTTGCAGTTCAAATTGCTGTAGTATGGTATCGTTTTCATTGTTGTTAAACATTGGAAAGATTTTGAACCATTGGCAAGTAATTGTTTAGTCAAAAGAATTGCTGATTCATTTTATCGAAGTTTAATAAATTTCATTTTACTTTGACTCTTAAAGTGAAAATGTTCTAACTATGATGTGGCAGCACAGTATTAGATGACAGTATAAAATCTTGTTATATTAAGAATGTATCAAAATTAAATTACAAGTTTTGACCCAGATATGCTTTTGTTCATTTTATTGTGAAGTTGGGTGAATGTTCTATCCCCATTATGGCGTGATACTATGGTAGCAAGTTAAAGTATGGTTCCAATATGAGTGGTTGGGAAACTTGTGCTATGGGTGTGAGGGTTTAGACCAAGTCTTGAAAGAATGTGATGGTTTCTCTGGTGAGGAGGAAGGAGACTATCAAGAGAGTTTACCTTTTGGTCCTTGGATTCTTACACCACCACTTCAACCAAATGTAGTATCAAGTATCAAAGGGAATGTTGTTAATTCTGGTTTTAATTTGAAGCCTAAACCTATTACAGAATAGGGTTTTGTGTAAGGGTCTATATCTTTGTGGAACTAGCAGTCCGAGCAATCAGTCATTCTTAAAGCTAATTTGGGAGATCTATATCTTTGTGGTAATGCTGAAGAAACAAATGTAGCTCCCAATCTCCAATTAGAAGATCAATTTACTCTGGTTTCCCAAAAACTTGAAATTTCACCAACATTCCAGTTGTATCTGTACTGAGACTTAGTTAGCTCCAGCCAGTCTAACACAATATGATTCAAGTTTGGAGCTAGGTACAAGTTAACAAGATATGTGATTTGTACTTAATACTAGGGGTCAAAGGTTGCCAGAAAGTTCATTTGTTGACTGCCAGTAACTATTGATGTTGAGCAATAAGGTCTTTTAATTTAATTATACGAAAAACAACCTTTCTTTTTCAATTATTTATTATCCACCACATTCTTTCTCTTCTATCTCTATCATATCAAACTAACTACAAAATTTACTCCATTTTTCAAATCTTTGTTTGTACTGGTATTGTCTCTTATCTCATTCTCTCCTTAACCAACGAAAACACTCAAAATTCTCCTATTATCCATTGTTAAAAGTTACATTTTTATCTCTTTCAAGACAATTTAATCCATTTTACACAAATAAATCATTTGATGATGTCAAGCAATTATCAAGAGAGCATACTCTCTCTCACTCTCTCTTTAGAACTTTTTAATGTCATTTTCTAAGTTATCATCTCCATCTCCATCTCCATCTCCTACTTTGGCCTGCCACTCATGATTATGTTTCCGTCTATGCCACACTCAGATAAAAATACAGGTTAAATATTAAAATTAAAATCTTCACCAAAGGTGTGGTTCTAGAATTTTAATGCAATAACTAATGTTTGCCCATAAGGCATTGTCTCATATTTATTTTGGATTAGGTTCTTACTATCTATACATATACACCATTCGTGTTTTTATTAATAAACAACACATCACTATCTCTCACTTTCTCCCCCAGCTATCATTTTGTTATGCCCACATTTAGCATTGGCAGGCACCAAACTATTATAAATATCCCTCCTCAATTGGACACAACAAAAAAGCCAAACCCAAAAGAATTTAATTATCCCTCTTCGCTGACCTTGTGGCTTGTCCTGTTAACTGGAGTGGAATGTTTCTTTTAACAAAGGTATGTACATAGAAGGAAAAATGATGAGTTTGCATATGCTATAATTAGAAGGAAAATAAATAAGCAGAAACCAAATAAATTTCGAGCTTTATTCATACACAGTTTCTCTTAGATTTTATTTTCACTAAAAAGATTTCATATCTCTCTTTTCTATTCCAACCATATCACATGTCATGTCTTTCATTTCTATTTAATCTATTCTTATATCTCTAAAGGTTACCTTATATATTATTCATTTTCCTCTAATAAGGCTGTGTTGAATAAAAATAGATGAAAGGATATAAAAAGTAAAAAATAAATAGAAAAGTAGATAATTTTACATTATAGAGAAAAAAATGAAAGTAAATGGGTATAGTATCTTATTTTACCCTAATTCTAAATAGTTTTTGTTAAAAAACATAAAGAAAATAAATAAGGGTATTCCAGACATTTGATACAAAACTCCACTCAAATCTCATTTTCAGTGCCCTTGAGATGAAAATTGCAACGGGTGGGCCCTTACCTTTAATCCTCTCCATCCCATTTACTGCCACATGCAAATGGAAAACTACTTTGTCTACCCAAATCATTCTTCTCATAATTCATCTTCTAAAAATCACCAAAAGTTAACAAAGCCTAAGGCTATGTTTGGTTGGAGGGAAGGAAAGAAAACACCAACCATTATTTGGTTCCAAAACTTAGAGGAAAGGAAAGAAAATATTGTGGACCCCACTAGCAAAAACTTTCCTTCCTCATGTGGGCGGAAAACAGAAGATTGCTACAATTTATATCAAGTGATTTAATGTACTTTTAATTATACTAATTATAACAATTTTTGAAGGATAAAATATACATTATAATCAATTTTTTAAAACAATACATAATATATAGGTAACGGAATAATATTATACAATAATAATTATAATCTTTTTATAAAAAAAATTCATTAAATTAGTTTTTACATACTATTTATATTTATGGATATTTATCTCATTTCATAAATATGACTTTTTCTTTTCTCTCACTTTTCTACCCAACCAAACAATCTAAAAAATCAACTCATTTTTCTTTCTCTTTCTTTCATTTCTCTTTCTTTCCTTCCTCTTTTCTTTTCTCTCACTTTCTCTTGCAACCAAACATACCATAAAGCCTCATGTATACCATTTTCATAGTTTTCACATAAAAAAAATCATTTAGTTAAAAATATTTGTCATTTAATGTTAATATGATTATTTTAAAAATTAAATTTATATTATAGTTTTTTAAAGGATATTTAATTATAGTTTAACCGAATAAAATAAGAGAGAGCATTAAAAGAAAAAATAAATCAATTGAATAAAATAGTTAGTATACATTGATTGGTAATCACAAGTCTCCATTTATTTTTTGTCTTTTTAAGTTTAGTTTAATTATAATATGATAAAATCTAATTAAATGTTTTTGTGTAAAACTTTCAGTATTTCTTTATTAAACACTAAATTAAAAGTCACTTTATTCCCAGTATAATAAAAAAAATTAAAGGTCACTTATGATGTAATTTATGACCAAACAAAGGCGGGGTTGGGTATTTCATTTCATCTAACTATTTGACAAGTTTAAAGTTTATTTGATTAGTTTAAAAACTCTTTAAAATTAAAGTGTTTAGTAAAAGAGTTTATTTATGTAGCTTAATTTTTTTTTATAAGCTACTTCAGGGTAGCTTAAAGCTTATCAAATTTCTCATTTTTATCCTTATCATTTTATTAAAATTTCACCATTACCTTTTTTATATTTATAAAACACTAAACCTTGATTATAATATTTTCTTATCAAACTCATATTCTGATGATGAATAATTTAAACCAAATTAAATTATTTAAAGTGGTAATTATTTTAATATTAGTATCATAAAGTATTGATGTGTAAATAAAATAATGTTAAATATAAAAAAATTATATAACTATGTCTTTTTATGTCATTTTACAATTTCAGTTTGTTCTACAACCAGTGATGGATCGAGAAATTATAGTTTATGGGGGAACATATACCTATAAATTTATTATATTGAAAACATAATATATTCTTACTATTAAGAGTTTGAATATACATCATAATTTTTCTCTTTAAGTTTTCATATTTTAAAAAATATTAGAAAGTTTTTATGAATTGAATTCTAATTTATTTTTTTCATAATTGTACCCAATGACAAATCCAAGTATGAAAATGAGTCAGTTGCCATTTGATGAGAAAAAAAATCTGAATATGAAGTACTCACATGTTATATTTATCTCTCTTAGTATATTATATATCAACTCTTTCAATTAGTCATTATTAATTTTAATTATTGTTGAAATTTTCATCTCCCTTACCAAATTTATATGATTTTATCCCTTTAGGACAGAATGCTTTTTCTAGTACTTGAGGTTGATGATAACTTTGATTTTTTTTAAGAATTTTTTTTCATCCACAAGTCTCAAACTCGAGACCCTACTTAAGGGGAATCAAACATGTACAACTTGAACCAACCACTCGTTGATCACATGAATAGAAGTTAACAAAGTATAAAATTTGAATTTCTTAATGAAAGTAAAAATAAAAGGGCATAGGGGTATTTATTATTTTATGGGGTAATTAAATACAAAATGTTATATATTAATATAGTATATTAGTGTTCAGTTAAAAAAGAAGAAGTATATTAGTGTTAAAATTGAAAAATATGGTGGGGCAAGTGCCCCTTCATTCCAAAGTGCATCCGCCCCTGTCTACAACATTACGTGTGTCTGGTGAAGAAAAAAAATATCAAATTCAAATATATTAAAATGGTACATGTCAAACATGTTTAATTTTTTTAAAGTAAGATAAAAGCTATGATATTCAAATTTAGAAGAGTTAGTGTGAGCATTGAACATGATAAATATGAGTGATATTTAGAGGAGCCCTTAGCTAGGGTAGGGGGTGTGGAAGGAAAAAGTAAACTGAAAAGGGAAAAGATGAGAGAGCAAGAGAGGGAAAGGAGTAAGAATCCGACATAATATTATTGTTCGGAAAATGCAATGATTATTGCATAACGATAACGATAACGATAACGTTAACGCGGGCGAAGGAGGAATTGGTCTCTGCCACATTGCCTGTGTATGTATGAAAAAGTGCATCTTCGTCACGCGATTCACAGAATCTCAACCCATGTGCAACCAAAACCGCACCCTCATTGCAACTTTCAAATATAAAACAACTTTCTTGTTCACAGATTAATTGATAACAATATATTTAAGAAATAAAATGTATTCACTTTATTTTAATATAAATAAACATCTGATTAATGATGGTAAACAAATGTAATTATTCCAAGCCTCTTAAGAACATTATTTTTCTCTTTTATTATTCTTTTAGTTTCATTGAAAATCTATTTTCAATGTTTATAATACTCTCCATTTTAAGACTTTAAAAATGGTTTTCAAAAAAAAAAAAAGACTTTAAAAATGATTTTTTGTTCACAGGGTCTTCCATTGGCGAGGGAATTCTTAAGGGCTGTTTGGTTTGCCTATTTCATATTTTAATTTTTCAAGAAAACAGAAAATAAAATTGGAAACTTATTTGGTTGATGTTTCAAGAAAAAAGATACTTCAATTTTTTTAAAAAATATGATCAAAACAGAAAATAAATAAAAAAATACATTTTCATTTTCAGTGAAATGAAAACGATTGCAAGTACTGAGAAGAAAAGCGGTGGCATTAGTTGTGATGGGGTGACGATGATGGTAGTGTTCGCATTGGCAGCAGTGGTGGTGGTGGTGGTGAAGGCGATAGCGAAAACAGAGACAGTGAAGGATGTGGCGACGTTGGTAAAAATGAAAACATGAATTCTCTACCCTTTTCACCCACGTTCTAACTTGAGCGTCAGAGTGTTCTTACAGGTTCCACCCGCAGTGCACCAAGATGATGGAGGAGCCGCCCCAGAACACGAAGAACCATCAATCCCTCTACCAAGAATCACCGCATCCTCAGGGTTCTCTATCTCTCAATACTCATCTGGGTGATTTGGTCAGATTTGTTCGATCAACAAGGTACTGATTAAGGTACAAAAAGAGAAGAAAAAATAGTGAAGGAGGTGGCCTTAACCTTCCTTTCTTCTTCTCCTCTTTCTTTAACAAATTAACTTTATCATTTCCTCTTCAAAATCCATTCACTGTCCCCAAGCACCCTAAATCCATTCTCGAATTGAACTCACAAACCCGCTCACAAACTCTTTCTCCTCATCAGCAACCCTCTCACCACCACCACTACGACTCTCCCTGCCGATTTTGACTCAACTGACTCGTTATTCCTGGAACTCACCAACTTGAACCATTTCAACTTGCCCTAGAGCTTATTTGAACCTCCTTTCTTGTTACTCTAATCTCTCTTCCATTTCTGGTTCTTCGATCGAACCAATCCTCAATCACATCGATCGATGATCTTGGGTACGAGCTGCTGATTCAATGACTTGTCTCACTTGACCTAGTAATTCATGTGGCACCGAAAGAAGATGCAGCTGAACAGTGGGCATGGTCGCCATAGTCCACGACGGCCCCCTTCGCAAGACTTTCTTGCTAGTGCAGTTGGAGAAGTGAAGGCGGAGGAGCACGCAGGAGATGAGATAGGTGAGGACTTCCGTGTCATTTGACGAGACCGTCACCGTAAGGGTGAGGGTGGTGGCTAGAAGGAAGGAGAGCCCATTTAATATAACCGGTAGTGAGTTGGTAGGAGGTGGTGCATGGCTGAGTGACCGGATAAAAGTACTTGTTTGCAATTTACAAAACACATACATGGACGTGAAAATATCAAAATACCTTCAACTATATAGTGATATACGATGAGACACTTTTTTTGAATAACTCATATGAAAGGTTCTTTTGGTATTACAAATAAAATTGAGGTTAGTGTATAGGAGTACTATATTCATTGTAAGGTTACCCGCCACCATTCATTCCTTGCAAGTGTCCCTAGCTAGCTAGCTAGCAACATGGCTACTATATTTGTATTTTGCAATGCAGGTGCGGGACTGCAGTAACACCCCACCACATCATGTCCGGTGAATAAAACAGACTTCAAAAAATATATGCAGTTTCGGAATTTGAATTTGCCCATAGTACTAGTATTTAATTTAATGAGCAAGAAGATAGGAAAAATAACAACACTATACTTTTACTCTGAAGTCTGGACCAATTTTGTTGTACTTGTAGAAGTGGATTGAATATGGTTCCATAACTTGAAGAGACTCTTCTTACATGTGGGTAAATAAGATCAGCTAAACTTACCTCAAACGTGTCCCTAACACACCCACCACACACCCCCTATAATATTGGCCAATTAAGAACCATCACATCCTCTTTCACTCTTCCACCAGCTATCTAGCTCATTCACTTGGCCACATTTTTCACTTATGCTTGATTTTCTTCACTGTGTTTTTTTGTTTTCACTCTAGTTTAATAATAATTCATCATATACCCATCCAAGTTATCGCAACAGAAAGTTCAGGAGAAAAGAGAAAAAGTTTTGCCATAGTTCAAATAATTATAGGCAGAAAAAATTGAAAGCAATGAAAAGAAAGAAAGATAAAGAAAGGTGAAAATAACTTCATGGAAAAGACGAAAGAAAGAAAAAAGAAAAAGAGGATAAAAGACAGGCACTGACTTTGTTGTACCCTTCAAAGTTAAAACCAGAAACAGACACAGAAGAAAAATGAGACTAGAATTTTGTTATAGCTAGGAACCAGTTTTGTTGTTCTACTACAGTCATCACGAACCAGAGAATTTGCAGAATTCCGCTCAGGAACGTATATAACTACATAACCCGTACATATATAAACCATAGAAGAAAATTAAAATAAAAACTGTACACTGAACAAAATTAAAATCAAACACTAAAGTAAATCAACATAGAATAATAATAATAGTAATAATGTCATGGCTTCTTCACATATCATATCACCATCTTCTTCACTTTTAAGGCTTTAATTGAACCCACTCGTAACGCCCTTCCAAAGGCACATCCTTCATAATATCATAATTATACCTGCAGATTAACAATGAAAATAACAATATTATTTTTTCGGTATCAACTGGTTATCTCAAAAGTAACAGCCGATACCCATTAGACTAATCTCGTACCCATATTAAGCTAAAAGATTGATGTAAAGGTGAAGTGCCAAAAGTGAAAAAAAGCATAACATGTGGTGAGTTTTAATTTTGAAAGCTAAAAAAGAGATTCATAGACACTAAAAAGGCATATTCGTTGTTTATCATACTTGTGTGAAAACCGTTGCTGGATGTCTTTCTCAGCGGCAGTGAAGAATTCTTCAAGCTCAGACTCCGTTGGCATCTTCTTCTTCTTCTTCTCCTCTACTGAGTCCACCTCTTCTTGTGAATTCATCTCTCTCCTCCTCCTGCGCGCAGAAACAATGTTTGATTCCCTTTTTTAGAATGTGCAATTGATGCTTATTTATATACACGCATGTCAGAGGGTCACAGAATTTGTACGCATTGGAGCGGAACAAATCATAATTACACGATGAACAGTTACAAACGCACCATTCGTTTCAAATTCAAATTAACTGATTTTACATTTAAAAAAAGTTTGAAACGACAGCATAAAATTAATTACTCCAAGCACTGTTTTGCTTTCAAATTTTGAAAAATAAAATTCCCAATACCTTGTTGTTTCTTCTTCGTCACCGCAGTCGAACGTCGTCGTTTCAACCCGCGCGCTCTCCACCTGCAAAATGCGTTACATCAATTTAAATTTTAAAAAAAATGAAACCTCTGCGTCGACATTAGTTTCGAACTGAGAGAATCAGAATCGAATTTCAGTTTTGTTTTAAGTTATTTTTCATTTCTAATCAATTATAATCACCTCTAGATCTGAGAATTTAGTGATGCTTTTTTCGTTGAGGCAAAAGGAACCGTTGCTGGAACAACAAGAAGGCTCATCTGATGTGGGACCGGAGAAGAGTTCCTCCGCCGCCGGTGGAGCACCACCGCTGCTACTAGTGGTGCTTTCGAGCTGAATGGAGGAGGATGGTGAGAACCTGAGGTCTTGGCTAGTTTTGTTGTTGTTGCTGTTGGTGGTGATTTTCCTTCTCTTAGGTGAAGTTGCTACAGCAGCAGCAGCAGCAGCAGGAGCTTCCATGGACAATGCTGCTCGAGGTCTTACTCTTTCTCTCACCTGAGCCATCTTCTGCGATGTGATACTGCAAACTAGCTATGGCGGTGAAGAGGAAGTTGACGGCGGCGGCGGAAGGTGATCGGAAAAGGAAAGCGATGCGGTGGTTGGAAGAGAAAACGCGCGAGACGTGCTCAGGAAGTTAGGAAGAGAGGATGATATATAAAGATTGTTTGGGTGTGGCTTGGTCTTGGGTTGTTTCATTGGAGAGAGAGAGAGAAACGGTATTGAAGCAAAATTATTGTGATCTGCGAGAAATTACTGTTATGTCCTTCATCGCGCTTTTCATTTCAACCCGTCAAATTGCAATTTGTGAGTTCTCTTTCTTGCAGGTTTGCATTTCTCCAGCGATGCACTGCGAGAGTGAGAGAGAGAAAGGAGACAAACCCACGGTTCTTAAAAAAGATTGTTGAATTTTATCTCTCGTTTAATTTGATTTTAGGCATGGTTTTCTGCTTTAATATATTACAAGATTGTATACAAAAATTCATTTTAATTTAATAGATTTTTTCTGAAAAGTTATTTTATGTTTTTTGCAATAAAAAAAGTGATTTTTATTTTAAAATTGATTTTAAATTGTTTGGATATAATTTTCTGATGCATAAAAAATTGTTTGGATATAAAAAGGCAGTAGTGTTTTTTAATGCAAAATTGTATTAAAGGATATAAAAATACTCTCATAAATATATTTCAAAAAACTAGGGGTAAAAATACAAAATTATATGAGATTAAAAACAACTAGAATTGTTTTTCTTAAAAAGCTATTGGAAACAGTTTCTACAAACAATTAAATTTTTACTTCTTTTTAGAAAATCCATTTTTTATCATAAGTAATAAGTGCTCCTTAAACATTTATGACCCGTTTGGTGGTCAGGATAGGATTAGAGCATGATAGGATAAAATATTTGGTAAGCATAGGATATGATAAGAGCATGATAGACTCTTATCCTATCCTACGTTTGAGGTGGGTAAGATATTGATAGAATATGATACAAATAATGAAAAATTATCAAATTTTCCTTTTGAAATAAAGAACACATAATATTTTTTAAAATTTAATTTTCTAAATAGTTTTGTTTAAAAGTAATTATTCTATTAAATTTAATTTTTTTTACATTTTTATAAATGAGCTTATGTTTTAATATTAACTAAAATAAAATTAATTTTTAATAATTCGGCTATTTTAGTTTTTTCGAAGGAGTCTATTTTAGTTAAAATTATTATATATTTAACAATGAGTTTTAACTTAGTAGGGGTAATGATTAATGATAAAAATTAATCAAATTTTTTAAAAATTATTAAAAGATATTATTCTTTCAAAAATAATTTATATTTAAATTATTAATTATAATTATATAAGTAGAGAAATAATTTTAAATAATATCATATGATAATATAAAATTAATCTATATTTACTATTAAAAAATTAATATATATATATATATATGTGTGTGTGTGTGAGTATAGCCTATTTTATTATTAGTGAATAATTATTTTGTGTGATTTTATTATAATATAAATAACGAAAAATAATGTTAACTAAGTAATAATAAGCGATAATGAAAATTAATTATTTTATATGATCCAATATTTTTACCATTTATAAATAAGTTTATTTTTTAACTAAATTTATCAGTAACTAAATAATTTAACTTAACAATAACAATTAGTAATTGATAAGTAATAAAATTAATATTTTATTAAAATAAAAAATTTATATTAATTAATTAATATTATTATAAATTATATAAAAAATAAATATTGAAATTAATTTTGAGTCATGGTAATAAACAAACAAAAAACTGATATCCTATCCTGTTGGGATAATTTCTATCCTAGTTCCTCCTCAGGATAACTTTTACACATGATAAACATGATAGGATAAGGGACAATATAGTGTTTGCTAGCGCAACAAACAACAGATAACAACAGGATATGATTATTATTCTATTATGTCCTTGTTTATCCTGTCCACCAAACGAGTCCTTAGTTTAGAGTTCGATCATTGAATGGTATGTATGAAAAAAGATTTACTGGGAAATGCCTATCCATTTAATATGTTTTCCGAGTCTTGAGGAGATTAGTCTGTTATCGATTGTGACGATATCCTGTGGGAAAAAAAAACCTAAGTATATTCAAACACCTCAAAAAAAATTTCTAAGCGATTATTTTTTTAAAAAGTGAGTGATTATTTATAAAACAATCAAAGACAAACGAGTCGTTTAACTTCTTTTATAGTCTCTATCATTAAGTGCTAAACTTTCAAGCATATTACTCTCTCCTTCATTCACCCTAACACATAAGTATGGTTGCAACTTGCAAGTGTAGAGAAGCAAACAGAACCCAACTTGCGACTTTATTTCAGAAGTAGAAACGTTAACCTTTGCTAAACAACTCAAACTTCACCCTTGAGTCAAGAATTTCCCCATTGCAAGTTCATTATATTAATGCAATATTTCTCAAACTACATAATCATTCTTTGAGTCATTGGATACTAATTGATTAGATGTGTGTATAAGAGGAAGCAGGAATCCTCATGAAAGATATGCTCACCGTTGTATTTTAGGACGAAGCTAGATTTCTCTGATACTAACTTAGTTCTTTAGGGCTCACTGTACTGTGAATACAACCAAAAATATAAGAAATTCTTTGCAAATCCTCGAATTTTTTTTTTTTTAAATTAAAAGGTTCAAAAGTTGAATATGTGTCTTTGTGTCATCAATTTGGCATGGCCAACTCCTTCACGTTATTTCACCAATCATAGTCATAATATTTCAATTTTACATGTATTTTGTTTACCCTTTTCTACACATTCATCCTCTTCATCTTCATCTTCATCTTCCTCTTTCTCTTCCTCTTCCTCTTCCCACCCACCACCATGTTCTTCACCAGACCACAAGGATCCATTAATTTCACCTCTGTCTTCTTCCTTAAAATCAGCCCACCATTGTCTCATTCCTCCATGCCCACATTCCCTCCCAAATCAATAAAAAAAACCCAAAAATCCTCTTCAACAAAACTCAGAAATCCAAAATCCAAACACATAATTTTCCCTCAATGACCAAGACTCTCTAGTAGAAGTAGGACTCTTAGTTAAAAAACTCATACTCAAAACTTGCCCTCAATCCCACCACTCTCTCTCCGTCTACTCCCCATAGAAGACCATGAAATCCTCCTTGGCTTCAACTATAAGGTCCTCAAATAATCAAATGATTAAATAATTATTTAATTGTCCAATGTATATTTTGGAATGCTTTCAAGCATATGTTAATGTCATAAGCTATTTGGATAATCAGTACAACGTTTTGAAGCGATGATTCGTCATAGAACCCTAGTTTTTAACTCGACTTATGTTCGAGCAAGAATAAGACTTTCTCCTTATCTTTACAACGATCAAATGAAGAATGACTAGGATATTGATATGGTTTCCTTTCGGAGCCCAAGGAAAATATTTCTCTCGCCGTCGAGACTCGCGATAGAAACTTATGCGAGACGAACGAAGGTGTTTGGGACCTCAAATGAAAAATCCGAGAATCACCAAACGACTCCGATTGACGAGACGAACCCAGATATGCGATAAAATTATTATGGTGAATAGTGCTTTTCGGACAGGAAACGAACCGCATCCCGAGGAAAACAACTTGGGATATTTTGGCAACCGGTGCTCGAGTTGTACAAGAAAATGGTTCGAGATGAGCGAGTGACCGATGTTAGTCACCTTGGCATCTTTTGGGGAACCGTGTAATTACGGTTAAAATAACGGCATGTGACACGATTGGCGACTCTATTTGACGTTTATGACGCGTTGTCATGGATTAGATATTTATAAGAACTTGATCAGAATTTTAATCTTAGTTTAATCAAATATATTTTCTTAATCTTTGCCAACTTCACGGTTTAGTCCTTTCCCCTTGAGAGTTTATACTTTAGTCCCCAAATAGAGAATAGATGTTTTCACCTAAACTTTCTAGCTTCACACTTTGGTCCCCAGGCTTTGTAAAAGAATTAAAGTTCCCTCCAATGTGAGGGTGAACCCGCGAACAAGAAGGGAATGAAAGGGAGAGTTTTGTTCATTAGTTCCTTAAGTGATCAAGTGACAATTAGAAAGGAAAATTAAGAGAGCGAAAGAGCAAGAGGTTCAAGAACACTTCATCTTAACCTTCTTCATCCTCTTCCAACCGAACCTCTTCCTCCATTTTCAACCACCTTCCACTTGTTTTCTCACTTTGCTTCTTTGAGGTAAATTGTTCTCCTACTTAAGCTCTTGACATCTATGGTTTTTGTTTGAAAAAGGAGAAGTTTGGGGATGATGAAAGTGATTATAATCCCTAACTCTCTTCACTAATGTTGTAGCCATTGTCTTCCTCTTCACAATGAACCAAATGGTTTTTCAAAAACTTGAGTTTTGGTCCCTTGAGTAATATTTAGTTGAGATTTTGGTAAAGTGGCTTTTAGTAATGTTGTTCCCCTTGAATTGATCTCTAGAAATCTCTAAATAGATTTTCAAAAAGTTGAGTTTTGAAAAGTACTTATTTTGGAAAAGTGATTTTCAAAATCCTAATCTGATTTTCACCGTAGATTCCTTATGCCTTTGATATGTACTAGTTATTTTTGAGAAAAAAATTGATCTTGATAATTCAACTTAAGTAGCCGTACCTAGGCCTTGTTTTTGGGCTTAAAAGAATTGATTTTTAACTTGATTTCCATGTGTTTATAGCTTGTATGTGAAGTTTGATGAAAAGAAAAATTGTTTCCCTAGATTATTGGGTTAGGCCGAAAGCATAGGTAAGGTTTTGGAAGCTTGGAAAATTGATTTTAACGTGGTTTTGAAAGTTAAGGTTTAGAGGGACTAAAATCAAATTCTTGGGTTAAATAGTTTTTGAAGCATTAAGTTTGTTTTAGAGTTTTTGAGAGATTGAGAATTTAAAGAATTGAAAAGTTTAACTTTGAAGTGTTTTTGTGATTTTTGACATTTAGGAGTTTTGATGAAATTCAATTGAAAAAGTGATTTTGGAAACTTGTAGGAAAGTTTTAGTTTTGGGGCTTGCAAATGTGTTTAAGACTCTTATATGTTGATTGGGGAAAAAGAAATTTTTTTATCACATTTTAAGGCCTATGGCCGAATTGATGCATTGAGATTTTGAGTGAGATTTTGTCTTCAAAAACTTGTTTTAAGCTTCTAAATGTTGGAGCGTAAACTTTGCCTAAGTTGTTCATTTGTATTTGTAAAACTTTGATTAAGTTTTGATGTTATAATTTGAAAATTTGCAATGATTTTGAAGGTTTTAAAGTTTGCCAAAAATCTTATTCGATGGTTTTAATTCTTGAGAATTATGTCATTTGCCTAAATACTGGAAGCTTCCCTAGTACCTTAGCTTAGGACTTAGAACTTAGTTTGAAAAACTGTAAACAAGGTTATGTTTTGTGAAGGTTCGCGGAGCTCAGGAACTTTTGGAGCAAATGTTGCACCCGGGAGCAAAGGAAAACCTTGGTAAGGGTACTTAGCTATTTATTTAGCTATCATAGCATATGAATATTTAAAAATTTGCCTATATTAATGGCAAATTTTAGAGATAGAAAACTCCATCGCTAAATTATACATATTTAAATCTGTGATGATATTTGCGCCCGAAAGCATTCTTCTATAAAATTTATCTCTAATTTTAATTTTATTATTCATCAACCAAAAATTTTGTTATGAATAATATTCTGTTAGAAAAATTTAAAAAAGTCGAGTGAAGTATAGATTTTAGAGAAAAATAAAATTTAGTATCATATCAACAAAGTTAAAAGTAATAGAGTGCAACTTATTCTTATTATTAATATTCCTAATCATAGCAACTACAATTTTTAGTACTTAATTAATTAATCCAATCTAATACATTTTGTCTTTTTGGACAACATACGAGTGAGACTCATGGAATACCCATTGGCCATTTCCCTTATTAATTTGCAGTTACGGACACGTGGGTCTCATGGATCAAATATAAATTAAAGATTGGAAGACAATATGGGACCCCTATCATAAAAGTCTAGGTTGTTTCTTGATTAATGATCAATATCATTCATCCTCTGTTTTTTTATTTTACTTTTACTTATATGCCCACCCTTCGCTTCTATTACCCATTTTTTGCTGGCAATCTATTTATTCTCACCGTCAAGTGCTTTAGTTTCTACTATTTATACACATAAGTAGATACATTCATATGTACTGTTTGTACGTAGCATTTGTTCCTTTTTATATAAAAAACAAATAACATTTAAAACCCTTTCATATCGAGGTGAATGTTTAAATTAGTCTCTAAAAGTGTGAGTGTCGATCAAGTTAGTTTCTAAATTTAGGAAATACCTCCCGTAATCTCTCATGTTGCAAATTGTCAATCACATTAGTATCTGATGTCCCAAACGTTAACTAAGGTTAACCGATTTGGTGATGTGGCCAATTACGCGCCACTTAAACAATATTTCAATTGTCAATTCAGTCACAGCAATTAAATGGTTAACTTCTCCCCGCCTCTCCTACACCAACACCCTCCCCCCACCCCTTCTCCTTCCCCCACCTCCCTCTCCCCATTCTCGTGAAAGCTTGAGATGACATCAGACTATTCTTTTGGATCGTCTGCTGACACATTCACGTATTGTGACTCTATGATACAGGCCATTGTAGTTCTGACTCTAGTTGTTCACGTTTCCTTTGACCAGAGAGAGAGAGAGAGTGAACATCAGACGATGTTAACTTTCATTAGAAGAAATCATTTGGCTTGAAGTATTAGATGATGAGCTTTGTTGCTTTACTTCAAGTTATTTGCGTTGAAGTAGATTTTCTGATTTGCTTATCACATTTTCCAGGCCTGGGATGTGTAGAGTAGTTTGAGCTGGTAACATGTGATGCTTTTTTCTTGTTGTAGCTTCAAAGTTGGCTTCTAGCGAAGTGCTTCTTTTATCTTCAAATGTCTTCTTGAGCTTCTGCCATACCATGTATAAGTTTTTGATAACGTTGTTCTTGATCTTGACGATGGCACCATACGCTGGAAGATGTGAAGCTTTCATCTAAGACTTTGAACTTCGTGCTTCTTTGTAGACAATAGGAGCTTGGTAGACAATAGAAGCTTGTTCAATCTGAACGGTGATGGATGCTTGTTCATTCTAATAGACGATAGATGCCTTTGTTGAATCAGTGAGTCTTTAGTGGTAGATACATTGGTTCTTTAAATCTCATCAGAAGATAGAAGTCCTTAATTATGCCGCTTGAGAGACGATAAGGTTTGTGTAGACTTCTTTGGTGATGCTTTCGGGTTGTAGTAGCCAATGCATCTTGAATTGCATTACACTTGGCTATGTATTATATAGTACCTGAAATTTTAATACAACAACATTTTAGCTTTTATAACTTTCTCTTTGTTATCATCAAAACATACGAAAGAGATTGTGAGGATTAAATGTTTGAACGTAACAAGCTTTGCATAAATAGATCAGACATGTTTAAAAAAGTAAAGGTAAAAGTCTAACGTGTTACCTGTCATATGCTTTTCTCTTGGCTTAACCTGACCTTCTTAAAAGTATGGTCTTGCATGTTAGCCTAATTAGATGCACGTTCATAATAAGAAAACTAACTAAACCGACAAAGTATAGTGAATTGCCAACAAACTTATACAATAAAGAAAAGTATATTAAAATAAAACTATTTATAAATAGGCCAACATGATTATTAATATATTGATAGACAACATGAGAATAAGCGTTGTTATGTTGAACTTCTTCAGACCTGAAAACTTATTTAAAATGATATGTCGCAATGGGGTATTTATAAGTTCATTTTTAAGTAAATTTATAAGCTTAAATTATTGTATAATGTTAAGATCTAAAAATAAGCTAATAAGTATATAATTTCAAGATAATATAATATAAATATAATTTAGTAATAATAATAATAATAAAATAAATGTGTATAATTATAATTATTTAAATGGGCTAGCTTAATGCTTTTTGAATGATTTTTAGTCTAGCTTCTTTTTGTGATTTGAGCATAACTTTTTTTTTTTAAATGGGCTAGCCTAATGCAGTGTGACCTACTTCATCCTTAGGTACTAAGTAGGGATCAAAAGTATCTATTAGGCATTAGTTATATGAACCAAAATGTATTTGTCTATTACATATTATGTGAAATATTTATATATTATAAATGTTATATTATTATTATTATTATTTGATATTTTAGTGGGGGCAGGGCAGTTGCCCCACAATGTCCAATGTTCGTCATTGCCTCATTGAGCCTCATCATGGCTAAGATTCAACTTTAGTCTGAAACAAAAGTACTCTCGTACAACTTTAATCGACCCATGGTGTCTATAATAACAGAAGCCACAAGGTGATTGAATCATTAGATGCCATTGCCAACCATGGCTCTCAGAGTCACTTACGGCGACAATTTCTATAATGATTTCCTTCTAAAGGAATTAATCTTATTTCCTCAAGCTTTTTGTTTCACTGCTCATTATGTATTTCTATTTCTATTCATTCATTATTTTGACTTATTGATGTGTTTTTTAGGAATATTACTTTATTACTATAAATAGTAAAATAGTTTATTCACATTAATTCCATTCACATCTCAATAAAAAAGATAAATAGAACAAAGAAAAATAAGAGATATCATAAGTAATGTGATAAGTAAAGAAGAAAAATAAAAATAAAAATAATAAATATATGAATTGAAATGGAAGAGAAAATGAATGTAAATATATCAAGATTGGTCAAAACATTTCTCACCCTCACATGGATTTTCCTTTTCATGTCCACCAACAGTATTATTATCAACATTCACACATTCCAAAATTAATATTTGCATACATCAGAAGTCTTTTTCCCCAAAATATATCTATAAAATTCTTTCGGAGGTATTCAAATTTTAGCTTTTAGAAGTTTAATTCCTGGAAGCGTACATTTTTTTCTTCAGGAAGCTTAAGTTCTGATGAAAGGGTGTTAAATTTGAGATTCCATCACCTAATTTAGAACCTCACTCTACTGTAGTAAAAATCACTAATACCTTTATTATTTTTATTTACTGAGATTTAAACACCTGAAACACTGTTGGATATATATACTAGGATTTAAAACTTGGTCCACTATCTCATTCCTAACATTTCGGGATCTAAATTCGGGAAGCTATATGGTTATTAAGTTGTTGTTGTTGCGGTGAAGGGTGCTTTCGCTTCCGCCTCTTCTCCTCATGAAGGAAGAGCCTCACGACTTGAGCTTCGAAAGGGTTGGCTTCTAGTTTGCCTTTGTTTTCCTAGAAAGCTACACAAAGACAACCTATGAGGGCGGTGGCTGCAGCGACAATGCGGAATAAGGGCAGTGCGAGGGTGGGCGGGATTGAGAATGAGAGGAGTTAAGGTTTGAGAGTGAGAGTTAAAATGATTAGGGTCTGAGAGAGTTTATAAAGAGGGCTGACTAATGGGTTGGATAAATTTCACATTAGTATTGGTCTTCATTGACGCTAATTTGATAGGTGATAGTAGTGTCTCCAAATAACTAACATTAATGGATTGTGACCGGATGCAAATTTGGGCGATGAGTTTATCGTCAACTGAAACTAACTCTAAACTGCGGTAAGCCGACTTTAATTAATGTCGCTACGCAAAATTTAAGTGGAATATAATTGAAAATTAACGCTTAACGTTGGCTTTGGGCCGACACTAACAAGGAAACATTAGGGTCGGCTAAATTTTGATGATAAGTCATGCTTTTCTTCTAATGTTATATATTTACATCAATTTTCTTTGTTATTTCATTCCTACCAATTTTTTATATTTATCTTCTTTTTCTCCTATATAATAACCCATAATATATCTCATTTCTATCTTATATTTATTTCTCTATAGAGTTGGAATAATTGTGAATATATTTTTTCTTTCTACATATGCAATCTTGTAGATCTTTCACGTGTAACAAATATACAAACACTACATATTTGTAAAACAAAAGACTTACCAATAATTACTTGGTGTGCCCGAGATATAATACATAATTTAACTTTTTGGTGCTGCAGTGACAAATATATTTAGAAATGATTAGAAGCATGAATAAGTTTACTTTCACACTTTTTCCTATTTCCACCTCACTTTATTCCCATTTTCACCTAATTGAAAAAAAGAAGAAATAGATAAAAATGAGAAAAATGATAGGTAGTGTGATAAGAATAGAAAAGAGAAATAAGTAGAAAAATAAATAAAAAATGACATGAAAGAAAATGAAAGATGCTAATGAATCAAGATTTTCCGCATTATTAGTTATACCTTTTATAAGTAAACGAAAATCAGCTGACAAATTATTGATGGCTTCCCAATTTAGGTCAAACATACAACCGCAGGCAAGTAGTGGTGGATCCAGCGCTAAATACAATGAAGCTTCACCTAACAAATCAAAAGGAAAAAGAAACAAAAAAATGCAAAATAAAAAAACTTGCATGATTGAAAAACCTTGCAATCCAAAAGGGCCAAAGAGCTTAAAGTTCTGTTATCTCTTTGTTATGCTAGATGGTGGCACTAGTTGCTAAAAGATGAAAGAAAGTGATAGTGAGGGAAAAGATCAAAAGATGAAGATTGACGACGGAAAGTCGAGGCCAAAAGAAAAAATGAAGAATCTCAAATAGTAGTACACGAGCTGTTAAAATGAGAGGTAGTGTGTTAAGGCTTGAGAAGAGTGGCTCCACTCTTGTCCAAGACATGCGAGTCTGTGTTAGTGCTCCATCGGACATCTGATTTTCTAAAAGCAGCTCTATCACTTTCTAAGGGTATCAATACTACTACAAAATTGTCTTTTTACCACGCCCCTGTTACTATGTTCCGTGTCGGACCATGGTAAAATAGTGACCGGAGTTCTGTTACCACAGTTCCTTGTTGAACTGCAGTAACTGAGGTTCTCTATTATCACGATTCATTATCACCCGTGGTAACTGACATAGTTTTTATTTTTTTAATTAAAAAAGATTAATACCACGGTTGATACCTTAACCGTGGTAATAGATATTAGTATATTATTAATAAAATGTTGATTTGTCAACTAGCAAACTCTAGTTTGCAGATCGAAAACTCATTTGTGAACCCTTTCTCTGTTGCACCTCATGACCGCCGTTCCTGGCCGCTGCACCTCATCACCGGCCCTCCTTCTCTCCGCAATGGCACAGCCGCTGCTTTGCATGCTCGTCGACGCCAAGCTCGTCTCCGCTAATCGCACTCTTGCTCGCAGCCGTGACAGTCACGTCGTCTCCGTCTTCGTGCGTCGTCGTTCCTGTCTTCTCCCGTTGGCCGCTCTTCTCTACCTCATTGGTGAGTCCTCTTGACCTGCTTCTACTTCTAGGGTTTATGTTTTGAAGATTGTTGTTGTTGTTGTTGTTGTTTTTGTTGTTGTTGTTGTTGTTGTTGTTGTTGTTGTTGTTGTTGTTGTTGTTGTTCAGTACTAGGGCTTTGTTTTCCCGGAACACAAGAAGCGTGCGTCGTTTCCATCTTAAATGCTTGTCTCTCCACCCATTAAATGGTCTCTTCATAAATGCTTCCCAACGCCGTTTCTCCAGCATGCGCGATTTTCTTCTTCTAAACAGTCACGCCGGTTCTCTTTCCCATACGAGTTTCACATTTCTCAATACATCATCTTTACTCTGCACTTCTGAACAGTCATGGCAGTTACTTTTCTTCATCTCGTTTCACTTTCCTCGTTTACTTATAAATTTCAGAAGTATCTCTCAGCACTCCATCCATCACTCCATCATCTTCCCTGCATCCTTCTTTTTCTGTGTTCATTAATCTTCATTAAAAACAGAAATGACAAACGGTTTCGAAATATGTCTTCCTTTTATCGTAAATTTCCCAGAACTAGAGCGCTATCAAGTTCTCAACACCAATTCTCTGCGTAATACACCATTCCGAGCATTGTGTGATGCCTCTAATGAGTCAATGTACCCAAACCTCGTCTTCGCCTTCTGGTCCTCCTTAACATTTGTACACAACCGAAGCTTTGTTGTAACAGTGCTGGATCATGAGTTTTCCCTTACCAGAGGGAAACTTGCTGAACTCCTCAATAGTGAGGATGAAGGAGACACATATTCTGAATTCTGGAAAGCAGAATACGATGGAGAACATATAGATGAAAGTATCTATATGATGGAAAATCCATATGTTTATGAGCACCGGCTCTACTCGTCCCTCAATCGTCGTTCCAGAGTTTTACATCAATTGGTCACTAAAGTGCTTTGTCCAAGAGTCGACCGTCTAGAAGACGTGCTTGACCACGACCTGTACATCATGTACATGATTATGAATAATGAGCGTTTTAATGTTGTAGACATCGTCTACAATCACCTTGCTTCTGCTCTGGTTGACAATCAGCAAGTCATCCCCTATGGTTTCCTCGTAACAAAACTCCGCAGGGGTCCAAATGGGTTGCCCCTTTTGGCTTAGAACTCTTTAGAGGAGGTGGCTTGTTAGGTGATCGGAGTAGAATTCTTCCAGTCAAGGGGTATTGACATTGGTGAGCCACTGGATGAACCCTCCGAAGACTCGGATGACTCTTCTTCGGATGACTCCCTGATGATTATATGGAATCGTTAGGCTCCAACTCTAGTCCCTGATTTTTAATTCAGCTAAGTAGTACATGTTGTACATTTTTTTTAATTTGGCTGTATGATTGTTAAATTTGGTTGTACAATTTTTCTTCAAGTTAATATCATTTTTCTTCAAGTTAATATATGGCTCCTTCTCTTTTTATTCATTGTTATATTTTTTGGAAATATAATGCCAGGAACTGTTCGTAATGACTTAGCAGTATATTATGTACATAAGAAATGACTTAGCAGCATATTATACATGCTTAGCAGCATTCCGGGCTCAGAGATACATTAAATGCGATGTATCTGAAGCAGTTGGGAGCATAAGCAGGAGCACTAAGATCAGTTGATGATGGTATGTTGTAACTGTGTTCTACTGCTGATTTTTTTTAACAGACCGTTGAATTGTTTTGGCATTGAAGTAATGAGGTATTAGAATAGTTTCCTATAGACAATGTTTTAATTAGTTAATTACGTTTTTCCTGGGTGGTGATCCATATGCATGTTATATATAGTTTATTTTGTAATTTGTTATTTATAGTCTCCTGTAGACCATGTTTTAGTTAATTTGGTATTTTGACAATATACTAGACAGTTTTTTATTTGCATGTACAATTAATTAATGCGAGGGGATATAAGAAAAATAAAAAAAATAGACGTATTACCACGGTTCAGTGTTGAACTGTGGTAATAAATATATGATAATAGAGCTGCGATATTACCCAGGTTACACCTTCAACCGTGGTAACAGATATGTGATATTACCACGGTTCCGCCTTGAACCGTGGTAATTTATCTATTACTTCGACGTCTAATACTATGCTTTAACTGTGATAAAAGAATGTCTGAAACTGTGGTAATATGACAATTCTGTAGTAGTGGAAGGTGACTTAATAAGTAGTCAACTCTAGTTTTTCTCAAGGACCCCTCTCTTTTGTCAATTTTTGAAGTGCATGTGATTTTTGCGGCTTAGGCTGTTTTCCCATTTTTCAAAAGTTGTCCTTAATTCAATTTGATTGCATGGTACAAATGAATATTGGAGAAGAGCTTAGATCAAGTTGTGAATTAGAAGAGTGTTAGAAAGATGTTAGTAGTTTGTTAGCATTTCATTCTCGTAAATCAGTAATTGTTATTAGTTAGCTAACTCAAACACACATCACTATATATAACCGTGTATACTTCAATTGAAGTAATGAAGTTGGCCCAAGTCTTCGAGAGCAAAGTCCTTGCGGAGGCATTGAGTAAGTCCTGATATAAAAGTTGGAGTGTTTCTTGTAATGATATCACGTACATAGACAAGGAGGAGAGTAAAGATAGAGCCATGACAACAAATAAAAAGTGAAGAATCTGCTTTATTTCATTATAGAACAAATAGAAGAGAGACAAGTATCTAATTTTGCAAACCAAGCATGAAGGTCAAGCGTTTGTTTAAGAACATAAATAGATTTGTGAAGAAGTAAGAAACTATCAGGAAATTGCAGATGCACAAAGCCCAGTGTTTGTTTAAAAATGCAATTTTTTAACATCTAGTTGCTTGAGAGGCCAATTGAAACGCACAACTAGGGCAATGATAACATGAACGGTTGGAGCTTTGACAATTGGACTAAAGATTTCTCCAAAGTCAATGCCAGGAATCTCTGTATATCCCTTAGCTACCAAGCGAGCTTTAAATATGTCTATAATACCATCTTCTTTAACTTTAGTTTGAAAGATCGATTCGGAACCGACACCATTAGCGTCATGTGGTCAAGGGAAAAGAGACGAGTGCGGTTGTGATGAAGGGCATGTATTTCATCTTCCATAGCTGACTTCCAATTTGTGTATTTGGGAGCAGTTATGTAGGTTTTGGGCTCTTCAATGATGGATATAATAAGGGCATCGTGGGAGTGTGTGAAGAGTTTTGAATGGTTAGTTGATCATAGTCTTTAAGGTGAGAAGGAGAGCGCTTGTTTCTGGTTGGTCTATTAGTGGGGAAGAACCATGATGTTGAGAAGTTTCAATATCAACTAAAGCCTAAAGGTGTAGCATCCATTGGTTGAGAGGAAATAGAAGGTGTTGAAGATGTGTTTGCTTCAAGGTTGGAGGTAACAGGCTCTTGATTGGTATAAATTGAATTGGATGAGGACGGTTCGAATGAATCCAAGATAAGAACTTTAGAAGGGATAAATGGTGAATCGTCCAAAGAAGATGCATCATTCTTATTCCCTGAAAACCATTCATCAAAGTTAGGAAATGTAGTAATAGATAAATTATGATATTATGAGTGTTTGGAATTTGTGGGAGACAAATAGGAAAAATAAACTTCTTTAAATACTACATGATGAGTTTGAGGTTCAAGATAACGATACTCTTTATGTAAATGACTATATCCTAAAATTACATGAGGTTGTTTTTGTAGAAAATTTATGTAATCCAGGAGTCTTCAAATATGAAAAATATTGACAACTGTTGGCACCCAAAAACTCGCAACGGTTAGCTAAAAGTCGAAAGACCACTCGAGTCGATTGGGGACCGTAGTCGAGCAGGGTATTAGCCGAGTCGAGTTGGTCTAGTCGATTGGCAGCATGGGTAATCAGCCTAGGAGAATCGGGTGCACAAGGACAAAATTCAAGGAAGATGCAAAAATATGGGCTTCAAGCAGAGTAAATCATCAGGTTTCTAGAAGGAATAAACGGTGAATCCTCCAAAGAAGATGCATCATTCTTATTCCCTGAAAACCATTCATCAGAGTTAGGAAATGTAGCAATAGGTAAATTATGATATTGTGAGTGTTTGGAATTTGTGAGAGGCAAATAGGAAAAATAATTTTTTGTAAATATTACATGGTGAGAAATATAAACATGATGAGTTTTAGGATCAAGATAACGATACCCTTTATGTAAATGGCTATATCCTAAAATTACATGAGGCTTTTTTTCTAGAAAATTTATGTAATCCAGAGTCTTCAAATATGAAAAACATTGACAACTATTGGCACCCAAAAACTCGCAACGACTAGCTAAAAGCCGAAAGGCCACTCGAGTCGATTGGGATCATAGTCGAGTAGGGTATTAGCCGAGTCGAGTTGGCCTAGCCGATTGGCAACATGGGTAATCGACCTAGGAGAATCAGGTGCACAAGGAAAAAATTCAGGGAAGATGTAGAAACTTGGGCTTCAAGCATAGTAAATCATTAGGTTTCTAAAAACTTTTCACGTGCAGAAATAATGAGTGAGCTCGTCCCCGCAGAAATAGGAGAAAAGAGCTAGCCGATGCAATGACGAACGACTGAAACAAAGCCTCTAGGCTGACTAGGATAGAGGGAACAATGACACCCCACAATTTTATACAAACTTGTAATGATGGAGAACGTGGGGTGTCACAAGTTCCTTCCAACCGCTAGGTATTTAGTCGATTTGCCTCTATAAATAGAGGGATAGTTATTTGTACAAACACACAATTAATCACTCAAATCTACAAATTTCCCGCATTTATATTTATTTTACTTTTTAACACATTCTTAATCTTACAAGAAAAATTAAGGTTATTCCTCTTACTACACTGGGTCGATGTTTACGCTCCATAAGACCATTTTGCTCCGGTGCATGAGGGTATGAAAGTTGTTGAGCAATGCCATTAAAAGATACATGATTCATGAACAGATTCGAATTGAATTCTCCACCACCATAGTTGAATTCTTTCCGCGCAGTTGATTTTCTTTTTGTTATACTCCCCTTTCCCTCTAATTGATTGTACTTATAAGTTATAAATTTATAATCATAAAATCCATGCAACCAATCTCCATCCAATTCAACGAAGAAGATATGTGGAGATAAACTTGAGTAATTCATAAATTTATTAGTATCCAATCCATGCAAGTGGTTGATCATTCTGGTCAATCATGCATAGATGATCAAATCAAAGAGCAAATCCTTCACATTCCAATGGCTTCGCTCACACTCATCTCTAACCACCATTACCAACACTCCAAGTCCCTCGCACCTGAACTCTCTGCTGCAAGCATGCTCTGCTTCCAAATCTCTCAACCAAGCAAAGCAGCTTCACCACCACATGCTTCTCCACGGCTCACACCGCAACCCATTCTTCGCCACCAAGCTCATCCAACTCTACGCCGATTGCGACGACCTTCGCTCTGCCCACTTCTTGTTCCGCCAACTCTCCCAACCCAACGTCTTCGCCTTCACTTCCATCCTCGCTTTTCACTCCAGGCACGGCTTCGCGCGCCAATGCATCGAAACGTACGCGGAATTGAGGTTCAATGGTGTTTTGCCTGATGGGTATGTGTTCCCCAAGGTGCTGAAAGCGTGTGCTCAATTAGCGTTCTTGGAAGTGGGTGTTGTCGTGCACAAAGATGTAATCGTGTTGGGGTGGGATCGCAGCTTGAGAGTTTGCAATTCCGTGCTTGATATGTACTCCAAGTGTGGGGATGTTGAGAGTGCGGCTCGGGTGTTCGACGAAATGCGTGAAAGAGATGTTTTTTCGTGGAATTCGATGATGTCGTGTTATGTGTGCAATGGGTTGTCGGAGAGGGCTGTGGAGGTGTTGGGGTTTATGAGGGTGGATGGGTGTGAGCCTGATGTTGTCACTTGGAACACTGTGATGGATGGTTATTGCAGGATGGGGCTAATTGGTGAGGCCTCGAAGGTTTTTGAACAGATTAAGGACCCTAATGTTATTTCTTGGACAACCTTGATCTCAGGTTACTCAAGTGTTGGGAGGCATGATGTTTCTTTGGGAATTTTCAGGGAAATGGTAAATGATGATTTGGTTTTACCTGATGTGGGTGCACTTTCTGGAGCCCTTGTTTCATGCCGGTGTTTGGGGGCTTTGGCGAGTGGGAAGGAAATCCATGGTTTTGGTCTGAAAATCATGTCAGGGGAAATTTTTTACAGGTTTGCTGGTGCTGCCTTGTTGACATTGTATGCCCGTTGCCGTCAACTTCATGATACTGAAAATGTGTTTCACAGAATGGATAAATCTGACGTTGTTACATGGAATGCCATGATTTTTGGTTTCATTGACATGGGAATGGGGCATTTGGCAGTTGAATGTTTTGGAGAAATGCAAGGAAGAGGAGTAAAGATTGACCATACAACTATATCTACCATATTGCCTGTTTGTGATTTGAGATGTGGAAAACAGATACATGCGTATGTCAGGAAGAACGATTTCAGTTGTATGATTCCAGTTTATAATGCACTAATTCATATGTACTCAATCTGTGGATGCATTGCATATGCATATTGTGTGTTTTCCACCATGGCTGAGAGGGACTTGGTTTCATGGAACGCGATTATTGGAGGGTTTGGAATGCATGGACTTGGCCAAACTGCTGTGAAGCTTTTGCGAGAAATGAGTGATGCAGGCATTAGCCCTGATTTAGTGACTTTTTCTTCAGCACTTTCGGCTTGTAGTCACTCAGGACTAGTGGATGAAGGGATTGAACTCTTCTACAGAATGACAAAAGATTTTGGCTTAACCCCAGTAAAAGAACACTTTTCTTGTGTTGTTGACATGTTGGCTCGTGCGGGGAGGTTTGAAGATGCTTTCCATTTCATTAACCAACTGCCCTTGGAACCAGATAAACATATTTGGGGAGCTTTACTTGCTGCATGCCAGGAGCACCAAAATGTTAGTGTTGGTAAGCTTGCCGCAGAAAAACTGATCAGTTTGGAACCTCATGAAGCTGGCCATTATGTGACACTGTCAAATCTATACTCAAGAGCTGGAAGATGGGATGATGCTGCAAGAATAAGGGTGATGATGGAAGGCCAAGGATTGTTGAAGCCATCAGCACATAGTTGTGTTGGTACTGGAAGTTAAAGAGGTGAAAAACAGCATAATCACATCATCATTTTGATCATACTTTGAAGCTCAACGCATTACCGTGCATTGTAAAAATGCAGCTATTCTTGAATTGCCTTGCGATGCGATGGGATAATGATCATTGACATTGACAGAAGAATTAGCTTTGACGACAATGAAAACAATGGTACATACGAAGGATACACAATTAAACTAGTGTTGTGTCAAGAACATCGTGGAGCTAAGACAATAGAAGGTAACCAAATAAATGGTCCCCTGTCTTGTGAAATTTGAGAGCTACAATTGTGTTGTGGCTATTTTGTTTTACTGTATTTGACCATTAGGTATGGCATTTTTATATACACACATACAATATAAGGTCTAGCCTTTTAAAGACAAATGAGGGATTGTGCAAAGTGAGTACAAATACATGGAGAAAGAAGAATAGTTCACTCCAATATGTGAGTGAAGATGCACATATGATGACTTCAAGACATTAAAGTTTTTTAGTTCTTACTACATAATTGCTCTATCTGTCTTGTTTCTTGTAATTTTGCAAGGTTTTGGGCTTGCTCTACTATTCCTTAGTCTTAATTTGGTGAATTTTGGGTGTAATTTTTAAAATTTTAATTCCCTTGGTACCTTACCTGTTCTAAGTATCTGTTTTTTATAGGTGCTACGATGAAAAGGGACATACGAGAAGCTAAAAGAAGAAGCAGAACAATTAAAACAAATTGAGAAGAAGTGCATGTATGAAAGCATTTTTTAAGGCTTTGGGAACGTCAATTGCCATGATGTCCGTGGAAAATGGATCTTGAATTTTATCTAGTACGCCAATAGTTTGGCTTGATTCCTCCTCTAAATGAGCTGCAGTTCTTACACGACTGCATTAAGGTTAATCTCGTTTCTCACTCTATTCATGGTGAGCTCCTCTAACTATAAATTTGTGATGCATGAACTAACTTTTTCAAGTTACTGAATCGTTGTCAATTCTGTTGACAAGTTGCATTGGTATATGTCTATATGATTTTCAATTTGTTATCGAGAAGTTGGATCCTCAACATGTTTCGATTTACGCATTCCAATTGAATGTTGCTTTGGAGATGAATCTACGTTAGAGTGCTGCCTACATCGCGTTCCAACTATTGTGACGGGAATTGATTTCTTTCCCACATACGACGTCAAACGTTTTTTTAGAAAATAAGCTATGGATCACTCTAGTTTCCTTGTGGTGGTTTTAGGCTTTGTATACGGTGGTGAGCTGGTTTTTCAGTGCAGAGTACAAAGGGAGTTTGGAGCGAGAGAGAGAATTTAAAGTCTAAGAAAAACACATAATGAATAAAATGAATAATGCTTATGTAATTAAACGATTAAACTTGTATTTATATAGTCTGATATGAAATGTAATTGAAGCATTGATCGTTATTGATGCTATCGCGAATAACTTTCGAAACAATGACTACGCTTGTACAAACTTTAATTTATTGATTGTGTTAGCTCTGCTTTTGTTTTGTTTAATGTTGGATGAGATAAAACCTCTATATGGTCGTTCTAGCCTGCTAACACAATGTTCACTTGATTTTAAACTCTTTAAGTTGATCAAGATGATATCAAGTTTTACAGCTATTTTAACATGTCAAAACTTATAGGAAGGTAAAAAAGTGAGTTAAAATTAGATAAAAAAGAAAGTAAAAACTATAAAGTGAATATATCAAAACTCACATGGGAAGGTAAAAAAGTGAGTCAAAATTAGATAAAAAAGAAAGTAAAAACTAGGAAGTGATATATCAAGACTCATACATACACGGTAAGATGAACAAGGAAAAAGTTATATATAGTGCACATTTATAGTCTTGTTAAATTTAACGTGACACATTTTAAGATCTGAATTAACATATTAAGTACATATTACATATTAGATTCGCTCTAACTCCAACCAAACATGCATAAATTGTTTTGGTGTGGGGTGGAGGGGACCAAAGGTAAAAAACATTGGAAAACTTTAAAATGCTGTTTCATAAGAGGGGGTTAAGATGCCCCTGAGCAGCTAACCAATGAGAGTATAACAAAGTGTCATGTCATAATAACAAAGTACCATGTCAGCAGAACTTATAAAATACATGATTTGATCCTTCAACTATTTATAAGATTCATCATTTAGTCCTTCCGCTATTTTTTTAAAATCTTTTTTTTTCAAAAAAGATTTATTTTCTAATTTTTAAATTGATTTTTAACTTAAAAACATATTGATTTGGAAAAAAAAACCCTAATTCCTCTTTTCCTCCTCCCTCCTCCCTGCATTGTGTTCCATCGTTAAAATATATTTACGTTTTCTAAATTATAAAATAAATAAACAATATAATCTTTTTTTTTCAGAAAATGTTTATTTTCTAATTTTCAAATTGATTTTTAATTTAATTGAAATTAACAATTAACATTTTGATTTGGACAAAATAACTTAATTCCTCTTTTCCTCCTCCCTCCTCCCTGTATCGTGCTCCATCGTTAAAATATATTTATGTTTTCTAAATTATAAAATAAATAAACAATATAATCTTTTTTTCCAGAAAATGTTTATTTTCTAATTTTCAAATTGATTTTTAATTTAATTGAAATTAACTATTAATATTTTGATTTGGACAAAATAACCTAATTCCTCTTTTCCTCCTCCCTCCTCCCTGCATCGTGCTCCATCGTTAAAATATATTTATGTTTTCTAAATTATAAAATAAATAAACAATATAAATAATGTTGGGTATAAAATAAAAATTACAAAAGTTCAAATGACTACAATTAGTAATTAACAAGACTTAAGTTTGACTAGTCAAACACATGACATGGCAATAACAGTACAGTCAGCAGTATCCTTGGCTAAGAGAGAGGGGTTATTCCTGCTGTTTCAATTACAAACAACATTTTTAATTAAGCTTCCCAACAACATTTAGGGGGCACTGGTCATTCATCCCCAAACGACAAGCCGTTCACGTCACGTCAAACTGGACGCAGTAAGAAAATGAAGAATGACGGTAGCAGCAGCAGTTTTTAATAGCCACGTGGCAGGCATGTATAAATTCCACAACCCCTATCCTTTTTTATTTACCTCTCCTCGCCGCCTTTCTTGCTCTCTTTCTATCCACCTAATAATTAATCAAACAAAAATATCACTTCCAACCAAACAAACACAACACTCACATTTCATAACAAAAAAAAAAACCCTCCCTCTCTGCGTTTCTGAATCTCGGAAAAAAACTTCGCGAGAAACTTCGATAGAAAAAGAATGGAGTCGACGCCGGTGAATTGGGAAGCTTTGGACGCCGTGGTCATCGATTTCGCCAAATCGGAAAACCTGATCGAAGACTCCTCCGCTCCCTCTCCATCTTCATCCCCTTCTTCCTCCTCTTACCACTCCAGGCTCGTCATCCGCCAGATCAGGCGCGCCTTGGAGACCGGCGCCGTCGACTCTGCCGTCGATCTCCTCCGCTTCCACGCCCCTTCCATCCTCAACGATCATCGGATTCTCTTCCGCTTGCACAAGCAGGTTTCTCCCTCTCTCCCTCTCCATCTCCCTCTCTCTCTCTCTGTATTTCTGTTTTTGTTGTTCCGAATTTGGATTTTTTTTCTCAGAAATTTGTTGAGCTTCTTCGGAAGGGGACGACCGAGGATCGTGACTCTGCTATTCATTGTCTGAGGACGGCTCTTGCTCCTTGTGCACTCGATGCTTACCCGGTATTAACTGAATCTAGAAACTGAATAATCGTTTCTGTTGTTCTGTTCTGACGATTGTCTTTGTATTTAAGGAAGCATATGAGGAATTCAAGCATGTTCTTCTCGCGTTTATATATGACAAGGATGATAAGACTTCTCCTGTGGCAAATGAGGTAGGTCTGAATTCCCCGAAAATGCTCATTTTTGCAGCTAGTGAAGTGTATATTGTACGTCAATGCTACGTGTTTGCATACTGTACGAGTAAATGTTGTGTATTTAATGTTTTGGTTGCAATAACATAATGTGTCATTCACACTCAAAATCATTTACTACATCAGCTCAAGTCAAAGCCATATTTAGACCATTGGTGATCTTTTTAACGAACCCAAAATCCACATTTGAATTGGAAGTTTCTCTAATCTAGAAAGACCAAAAAAAGTTTCTCTCATTTAGATCGTCTTTATAAAATCTTATACTACTATTAACCTAAAATACAATTAACTTAATAACATGTGCCTCTGAAATAGTAGTATATTATAATAAGAGCAATGGGTACATTTATACATGCTTGACAAATGTGGTAAAAATTAGTACATTTATGACTTGGTATTTAATAGGCATCACATTACCATTCTTACATTTATAGCTTTAAAAAAATACTTTATGGAGGAATGTGGTTATGGTAAGGAAATAATCAAAGCTGTAAATGTACTAAGTAAGCTTAAGCTCAACTTCCTTATTAATAGATGAGCTGAGCTTGAAAAGTTTCTTCTTTTCAGGCTTAGCTTGATCTGACTTGTTTCCACAACACCATTCTTTTTAAAAACTTAAACTTATATCCTCTACTTTTTATGCTTTCGTGCACCATTTCTCTCCCTAAATAACAAAGTCTGCACTTCTTAGGATATGGCCTCTCTGCTGTGATTTATGCATATTTACCATGTATTGCCATGTCTACCTTTAGGGAAGAGGGATATTGTGCAGTTAGTTACAAGTTTATGTCTGGGGTAGTTGTTGGAGGGGAGGGTCCATGTTCTTGTAGAAACTTATTTCTTTATCTGGGAAAGATATTATAGAAGACAGAACATGCTATTTCCTGCAGTTTTTCATATTTTAAGGTTTATTTAGATGAACTGATCTAAAAAAATTTCATTCATAATAATGATGGAAACATTTGAAACTGAATAATTTTGATCTCATCCCTTAAATGGATAATACAATATACACATATATATCATGTACATAGATAATCCCTAAAGCTTAGTGCTTGAGAGAGATTACCAATGTATTCTGTATCAATAGTTAGGTACTGGGTTAATGAATAAGGCATGTTGCCTATAAATAGGAAGAGGGGTTGTGAGGGAGGTATGTCTACTGTCCAGTCATTTGGGAAAGTATAGGGCCTTTGGGCATTGAGAGGCTTTCCATACTCTCAAAGTTCTGCTACTTGTATCTGTAATTGAGGAAGGACTTTCCTATTTTCAGCAATATATATAGGCTTTAATAGCACTTTTGGTCCCCCACTTATCACGAAAGTGCACTTCTGGTCCCTAACAAAAAAAAAATTAGCCAAAAACGTCCCTCACGTTTTCTTACAGTTGCAGTTTTGGTTTTCTGTCAACTTCCATCCAATATTTAATGGAATATTCCGTAAAAAATTAATTAAAACAGGGTATTCTTTGCTCTCCTTAGATCCACTCAACAATGCCAAACCAAATAACCAAGAAGAAGAAGATTAAGACTCAGTAAGGGTGACTCTCCTTAGATCCATAAAAAAATCAACTTTTTCATATCAGTCCCATCAAGTTGAAACATAAGAGTTCAGATTGCAAGCTTCAATTCTATTGAACAGGAATAAATTACAAAAAATGAAAAAATCGAGAGAAAAAGAGGAGGAAGAAGAAATCTGACCACCAGAATTCCTCCACATTGTTGATTGGTTCCCCAAGCAGCACCTTGATTGGGTTTCGATTGCTTAGTGAACCAGAAGGTCCACTTTCTCTCAAGCCCGACTCAGGCACTGGCGTCGCCGCAAGCTCTTGAACGGCGCGGCCTCACGGGACAGAGGCTGGTGGGAGCGGTGGTCTGAAGGAGGCTTGCGAGATTCATGGTGCACGACATCGACGAGAGCAGAGGAGGCGAGATGTGGATCGGACGGTGGGGGTGGACGTCAAGGCTTGGCTGGGTGTTTGCGGTGGCCAGAAAAGTGAAGGTTGAAAGGAGAGAAGGGAGCTTGGTGGAGTCTGGGTCTTGTCGGTGGCCGTCTCGCGGTGGCGCGGTCACCGGAGCTTTGGATGGTAGGAGGTTGTGGGGGCTGGAGTTTCAAAGGATGATTAAGGTTTTATTTTTTGCTTGATCTGGATTTTGAACCCTCTTTGCTTGATCTGGAATCCTCTTTGCTTGATCTGAAAGTTCACCTCTTTGCCAGATCTGGAACCCTCTTTGTTGTCGACGGGTTTTGGTTAAGTTTGTGATGGTCATGTACTTGTAGAGGAGGTCAGGGTGGTTGTGGCAGGAGGATGCGATGAGGGAGAGGTGAGTAGAGGAGCAGATCTGGTGGGATGGTGGAGGATTTCTTGGCGTTTGGGTTGGGGTCAATGGTTTGCTGGAGATGATGATGAAGAAGATGAATTGTTGGTTTTAATAAGAACAGTTGAAGAGCATCATGAATTTCTGGAAAAAAATTGAAGATGAAAAACATGATGAATTTCCTGGATTTTTTTTTCTATTTTTTTTTTTAACCCAAAAACCATTAGTTAGTGGATGGATATGGATGGAAAACCAAAACTGCAACAGTTAGTAAACATGAGGGACGTTTTTGGCTAATTTTTTTCGTTAGGGACCAGAAGTGCACTCTGCAAGGATTTGATGAAAATATTTGCTACTTGATCATTGGAATATTTGATGATGCCTGCAAAAGTTTTTTCTCAAATAAAATTACAATCAATCTCAATATGTTTAGTTCTCTCATGAAAGATTAGATTTGAAGAGAGGTATGAAGCTGACTGGTTATAACAAACTAGCTTCATTGTATTTGTACATATCGTGTGAAACTTAAGATCTCGAAGTAGATGTTTTGGCCACAAGAACTCTCATGTAGTGTGAGCCATAACATGATATTGAACCTCTATACTTGATCTTGCAATGATCGATTGCTTCCTGCTCTTCCATGAGGGTTGATTCCCTCCAATAAGAACACCTAGAAGGTTGCTACCATTGAGGTTGGGTAGGCATAGTCTTTTTGCCCAAGAATGGGATTCTGGGTGGCTGGGCTCTTCGCTGTCTTCTTTATGAAGCTTTTCTTATTGCTGCGACAAGGCCATCTCGAAAGGACTGTATCTTCCCCTTTTTCACCTTCAACTGCGTACATGTTTCTTCATTCCTTACCCAGCTCATCTTCAATTTCTCGTCTCTTAAATTACTCTTCTTGATCTCAAAAGGTGGTGCCCCCACCCTTCCTTTGTCATAGCTGAGTTTCTGCATCTTTGGAATTGTTTCAACCTCTTGTTAAGCTTGATAATGCTGGACTCCCACGAATGATGTTGTAACCATTGATTGCCTGCCGCTCATCTCTAAGAGAACTTGAATTCTTTATTTCTTCCTCTGATAAAAGATCCAACAGATCGAACCAATTCATTATGAACCCAGATGGGAGAAATGGAAAATTGATAGAAATGAACAAAAGGAAAAGGATAGTTTTATTGAATGATGGATAAAAGAAGAGAAATCTTTGCTCTAAGGGTTTCCCTTTCTACAACTGGGCCACTGCTCTAATTCTTCAATTACAAATCTGAATTCTTCTTCCAATCTTACATCCCCAACTTATTGAGCTAATTAATCCCATCTTATTAATTAACTTCTGTAACTGCCCCTATCTAATTTTTCCTTCTCTGTATCCTATCAACAACATCAATAGATTTATTAAGGAAGCCATCATGAAAATTTTAAATGTGCCCACTTTGTTTATAGCAAGTTCAGTGGAGATTTCCTTGACCACCTCTACCATGGCCACCGCCACCACCACTTCTTCTTTCACAACCACAGGACACGGCCTCCATGGTCAACCAAATTAACAATGGATACCGACCTTTTCTTCACAGGTTCAGCTTCAGCCTTGGGATTTCTTTGGAGGTCTTAACCATAACAGAAGAATACCAGAGAGCTAAAGTGATTAGCCGTGGAAATAGAGCAGCATAAAAGAAACACCAAAACAAGATAAATGGAGAAGCTTGGTGCAAAAAAGATCCATGAAAAGGGAAGTTTTGGCTTCCAAACAAACCGCAAAAGTACTCCAATTAGGGCAAAAACAGAGAATGGAACCAGGAACCACAAACAACCAAACAAAGTGACAAATAGGAAGAGAAGTTGCGAAAGATCAAGGTGAGGCTAGGTCTGGTCTGCCTGGGACGGCAGAACATGGCCCCCACACGATGAAGAATTCAAACCTTCTATGGAGGTGTGTGAATGACGCCCCAATGAGGACGCACTGAGGACAGGTTGGATATGGGGTTTTGAGATAACCCATAAAACTTTCAAACAGCTGCAGGATGCATATGGAGAACCAACCTAAGCATTGGTTTTATTATTTTCCTATTTCTATCTTTTTCAAGAATCGATATCAACTAAGGTTCTAGCTTGAGAATAAATGAATTTGAACTCATTCCTTTTGTAGATGATACCATACATGTATATCAATAATGTATATAAATCTGAAATCCCTAAAGCTCAGGTATTGAGAGATATTAAAGTTGTATAATCTGTCTAATGAAGCTATCTAATGCCAAATAATAAAAGGAAAAAGGTGGTCTTGTGTTTGATTTTATTATTTAGTGTGATTTGGTGACAAGAATGAATTTGTTAAGCACTTAAGCTCATGATCGTGACTGCTCTCTATTTTATGCAGTGGTCTGAGGGGAGGCGGCTTGACTTAGCTGGATTTTTGTCCTCCATGTTAAGGGCTCATTTAAATGCATATGATCCAATTTTTTCAATGGCTCTGAGATATTTGATTAGGTTATTTCTGAACTTCTCATTCAGTTTGAAGTGGTCAGAATATGCCGTTTTTATTGCTATGCGAACTCGTTCCTTGCCAAATTGCTCATCATATTTTTATTTTGGATTTCTGTCTTTTTACAGCATACATAGGGCATATTGTTTGCGCCAAGGTATTACATCACCCATCTCTGATCTGACTGAAAGATTGCTGCTTGAGGATCGAGACCCTCCTGCAACACCACAGGACATTTTATATGAAGTGCCACCATTTGATGAGGTGAGATGTCTATGTTGTATAATTCTAAAAGTTTGTTTTGTTTCAAGTGATGTAGTAATATTTCCATGTTTGGTATAATCTTCAAAAAAATATTTCATCCTACTCAAAGTAATTTATCCTTGAAAAATTTATCTTTCATCTTCCATTCCCATCATGAAGATTGGGTATCTCATATCCTATCCCATCTCTAACTTCCCACTTGTATTCTACTAAATTTTCTCTGTTTTTTGTTTTTTATTTTTGAATCAAATAAAGTCTAAAAAATATTCCCTGATATTTGCCATACAAATTTATGAATTTTCCACGAGAATGAGATTCCTGGTTTTATTCCTAGGAATATTATGCATGGGAACATGATTTTATATCTTAAAACAAACACCCTTAAGACTATGTTTGGATTGGTGGAAGGGGTTGAATGAAGGAGAATGGTATGAATAATTTAAATTTGTATGGACTGGAGTGAATATCATAGAATTCATTCCATCCATTTCATTACATACGCCCTTCTTAATTTCCTCACAATTTGGGGGGATAGGATGGAACCACTCGTCTCTTTATTTACAAAATTATAATTTTTTTTTACTTCATACTAATGCTCTTATTTGCACATCTCACTCATCTTATTCCCATCCCAGCTTTGCTGGTCTTTCATATAATTCAAGTAGAACCATGCCATACTTAACTTTTTCTATGCAATCTTTACATTATGTTTTTTCATTAGTTATTTATACTTCGAGAATGGAGATAATTTAGCTGGAGGGGAATTTTTAGTTTCTTATCATACAGCAGATCGAAAAAGCTTGAAAGTGATACAAAAATATTAGTACACTTATTGACTTATATCTCCTTTTCTAAATAATAATGTTAAATAATATAACTCCTTCCAAATAAGTGGTGTGAAACAGGCATAAGAATATTAAAATGTAAGTATCATTTCTATATGAGGAAGGTTCTACGATAACAATTAAGCATGATTACTAGCACTGAGCTTGTTCAACAGTATTGAAATAAAAATATATATTATTGAATATGTTAAAAATATTATTTTAATATTTTTTAGTTATTTAGAATGAAAATAATATCAGATAGAAAATTTGAGATTTTCAGAGGTATAATAATAATTGTTTAATATAATTGAAACAAGCGTAATATAGAAATAATGAAGTTATAACTCATACCATTCTATTCTCTTTCCAAATGATGGAATGGAAACTTCATTATTTTTCATCATAAAATATCCAAATAATGGAATGGGAACTTTATCGTGTTTGGTTGTATTCCACTCCACTACACTCTTTTCTCTTCCATTCCGCTCCAATGAAATTGATAGAAACTGATTCAGATCAATGGAAGAAAACATTGTGGATGCAATTATCACTCAAACTAGTTATAATTTGATATCGGGCATGGATTTTCAGGGATAATATAGAGCATAAATTTGGATAAAAAATACATGGACTCCCCAAAAGCATTTGAAAGCCAGCTCAGAACCTCTCTTCTCTGTTTTTTCTTATCCCATTTCCACTTCCTTTCTCCAGATTTTTATTCTTGAATTACCAGATCCTCATAAGCTGTACTTTAGCCAAGTTGATGTTGGATCTCAACAAACCCCTCTTGTCCAAGACTGGACATCTGGGACGCGGAGATTATAGGATTATTCTTTTATTGCATCAGGAATTCGCGAGGCCCGAGGCTAGATAGTTGCACTTGAAAAGCCGTGCCCCTGGTGCCATGTTGATTTGTTTTGGACCGCTGTCGGTAGTGGGTAGCCCGATCTTGGATTCAAGACATGCTTTAATACCATATCATGAATCAACCATCCCCAAAACTTAAGCTATTGGATGAAAGAGGATGAATTGTTATGTATTATATTTCTAACCTTGATGATGCAAATACAGGTCCCAAATTCTCTGCTGTTGTTTCTTATCCTCTGCTTTCCATGTTAGTTATCAGGATGGTGTTTAGTGTCTACCAGAGTTCATGTTAATAGTGAATGTTATCAACTATGGAAATACATTTATGAATCTGCTTCCACATGTTTGTATAATGATACATCTGAAACCCATTCTATATAATTATTAAGCTGAAGCTATATGTTTGACTATCGAATCCAGGTTGACATACAGGCTCTTGCGCATGCTGTAGAGCTTACAAGACAAGGAGCAATTGATAGCTTGAGATTTGCCAAGGGTGATCTGTTCCTGGCATTTCAGGTTACATATGATTACTAGCTCATTTGCTTTTTACTTCAATTTAGATATTAGCATGTGAATTGTAACTTGCGTTTCTAGGTCGCTACTATGATTCTTTTTTATTATAACTTGGCTAACTGGAGATGTTTTTTTTTCCTATTTTTCATAAAGAAGAAAATTTGAAATGTCATTCTAGCATTTCATTCATTTTATAATTCTGCTTTGCAGTTTAGGTGCTCCTTTCTTTAGGTTAATAAATTTTCTTGTGCCCATCACCTAGAAACATCCATCATATTATTGACTTACTATTCTCATTGATTCTAGAAAATTCAGTTTAAAAAACTCTGTTTCTTCACATATTAACTGGATCTAAGGATCAATATTCAAACCTAGGGAAACAGGTTCCCTTAAATTTCTTTTTCAACTTTCACACCCAAGGGACAATCTCATCACCCTGTCAGCAATAAGGGGTAATAGAATTCGAACATAAAAGTTGATGCAAAATATGACTGAATGGTTTTAATCTCTTCTAATATTAATTTTTGGATGGATCTGTCATTTATCAATATTTAAGTTGATCTTGCCTTTGTCTTCATTATTGTATTCTTTTTGTTGCAGAATGAATTGGGTCGAATGAGATTGGATGTTCCACTTCTTGATCAACTTGTTCGTGAGTATTGTGTTTACAGAGGCATTGTTGACTCAGGTATAGGATCCCCTCTGTTGAACCTAGCTATCCAGGTGTCTGAGATATGTTTAGAAATGCTTTCCAGCTACTAGCTCCCATGACCTTGTATTTTTCATGATATTTGCTCATTATTGGATCTGGCTCGAATTTTATATTCAATTTAAGTTACTTAATTATGGTTTTATACAATATTGATTCATATTCTAAGTTTCAATATCATATTTTGATTGATTCTTGTCAACTTGTTATGAATTTAGCATCTGGGAAGCAACCTATTCCAGAACCTGTAAAATTGAACCAACAAAACCCTGGGTATTGTTCATCAAGGGATTGTTCTCTCGAGCTAGATTGTAATGCCAGCAAGCATTCTGATGGTGAAACTTCTGTTACCAATGCTCAGATGGATTGTTCCCCTGAAAATAATGCCGATGTGACCAGCATGCGAGGAGTAGATTTCGACGTCCGATATGCTTCTGAACTCACAAGCATTCATGAAGACTGTAGCACCAGTGGATCACAGCAACTTGATGATCCAACTGTTTTGCAACGAACTAGATTGCCTGGAAATGGAGAAAGGAGCAAGCGAAAGCGATGGAGAGGACGATATGATGATAATAGTTACATGCCTAATGCTTCTTCTGAAGAGCACAGTGAGCAAGAGCATAGCACCAATTCCACTGTTTCAACTTCATTAAACGAGAAACAGGTGTATGTTTGAACATTTTTATGTTTTCTGTCTTGAAGATAAATTATTGACAGAATATTATTTTGCAGGGCTCTGATGTTAGTAATGTGGAAGATAAATATGAGGTTCTGTTGGGAATGAAGGAGTTAGCTAGCAAAGGAATGGCTGCTGAAGCAGTTGAAGAAGTCAATGCTATCGATTCCAATTTCTTTGTTCAGAACTCTGTTCTGCTCTTCCAACTCAAGCAGGTAAGTGACTTCTGTATTGTTATTGATATCCTTTTCTGTAGTAATTGTATCAAGAATACTATCCTTTAATCGGCATTCCTGGCTGTAGGTTGAATTCCTCAAGTTGGTCAGCTCTGGTGATTATAATGCTGCTTTAAAGGTTGCTTGCTCCCATTTGGGTCCTTTAGCTTCTAGTGATCCTGCTTTATTAAAGCCATTGAAGGAAACTCTGCTGGCTTTACTACGACCTAGTGAAGATGCCCTCGGAAATTCATTACCTCTACATGCTCTAGCTGCTTCTCTTCAGGTGGTGTGTTTTGCTAATCTAATATTTTGTCTTATTGTCATTGAAGTATTTTTCGTTTAATGTTTTCATGTTAATCAATAGGATTTTCTCATCCATGGTGCTTGTCTGGAAATAACATGATAAAAATTGTTGGCAAGTGATCCTTCATTCTAACATATTACTTTTTATAAGTTGATAGCTTAGCAATCCTAAATAATAGACTTCCACATAATTGTAAATTACCTGGTTCAACAATAGTATTTGTAGCTTACCATAGATCTCTTATGGTATGATATATCTTGTCACATTACCTATAGTGGAGGATTTGTTCTATTATTTTATAATTACTTATGATACAATATGAGTATTTTTAATCTGTTACATAATTTTCAAATGTGAAATGCTTGTTTGATAATAGGTTGCAGTTGGTCGGAGGCTTGGTGTTGAAGAACCTCAACTCATGAAAATAATGCGAGCCACTCTTTATACTCATAATGAGTGGTTTAAACTTCAAATGTGCAAAGATCGTTTTGAAGGTCTGTTGAGGATCGATTCCTTGAAGGAAGTTAATACTCCCTTTCTTGCTCCGGTATCTACAACCAAGTCATATGCTGATAGCTGCACAAATGGATCTTCTCAGGCTACCGTATCTTCAGGAACTAGAATGTCAGAAGATGGTAGCAGTCCAACCCAAGTGTCTTCAAGGGATGTGGGCTGTGATGAAGGTGCAATACTCAAAGTAATGGTAAGTTATGGATTCTTCTCATTATTTTTTTTCTACTCTTGCAAAAATTAAAAATTCAGGTGCCATATGATGTTCTTATGCTTTTGGTGGTTTTCGATATCTCCCTCTCATGTTTCGCTTTGCTACTTACTAATAAATCTTAGGATTCTTGTTTTTGTTTTATTTGCATTATTCTTATTTGTAAATTTACAGTTGTGGAAGCAATGCATTGGTAGTGTCCTCTTGCAGTTATAAAAGCACTAAATATTGAACAGTGCTATCATTGTCTCACTGGGTTTCTATGTAGAATTTTCTATTTCTTTCTTTCTTTTAGTATTGTTTCCTTATATTTCAGTGTATTCTGTCCCATTTTATTTCAGTTTGTATGATCCCATTCTTACTTATGCGATGCCATCGTAATTTTCTTCTTTTATCAGGAGAATGACCAAGATCCCTAGCTATGCAGTTTCAGGATTTCTAACTTGCATGCCAAAGTCCCCCGTTTCTTGCCTGTTGTTTTTTGAACATTAAAACCTATTAGAATTTTGGGGTAGAGTTAGGCCAAACCTAAATTCTAATGTAACGAGCTATCGGTTGATTGCTTGGGTTGCTCCTGCGGCGAGAGTGGGAGCCGCATGCCAGTCGGGGGGGCGGATTGGGAACGAGTCTTTCAGGGCCTCTTCTCCGAGGCAAATTCAGAACTGTACGGACAAAGCGAATGTGTCAGTTTAACTAACACAAAACATTGTGATGGTCTGCGGATTTTGACACAATGTGATTTATGCCTAGTGCTTTGAATGCTAATGTGAAGAAATTCCTAGGCTTTTGATGCCATATGAGAAATTGGGATAGGCCTAAGCCTAAATTATATTATGGTATAAATATTGATCCTACGTTCATTGTTGGGTCACCTGGCGTCACCATCCGCGCCGCTCGTTTGCAATTGAGAAACATGGTGAAAGGCTCTGATACCAATTGATAAGAACCTTGAGAGAAACACACCACAAAAGCTAGTTGTGGTAGTTGGAGAGCCTAAGGCCTTATAAACCCCCACTAGAATCTCATCTTTCCAATGTGGCATTCAAGTCCCATATACCTTGCAATTGGTTCCTAACATATGATAAGGTCTTACATTAACTAGAGATATGGCTAATGAAGTAGTTATAATGGGAGGGTAATCCTCACATCTAGGCTAGCTTTGGAATAGAGCTGAACTCAACCTAAATTTGAATAAAACCTTTGGATTTATTTCAAGTTCACTTAAGTACCTTGTGCATATTGTTTTAGCTCGAGTTTATTCCCCATTTATTCTTCTTTTGGTATTAATTTGTCATCTTTATTTTCTCTAGTAGTAGGCTTGTGTTCAATCAAACAAACAATATTTACGGATCATGTTTGCTCTTTTATACAAACGCAGGAGTTTTTGGCTCTGCCTAGGGCTGATGCTATCCATCTGCTTGCACAATACAACGGAAATGCTGAGACAGTTATTCAGCAGATATTTGCCTAGGCATCGTATGGGAAAATCGAGTTAATTTTGCAGACAGACTAAATTATTTTTTTCAAAAATATTATTTGATTCAAATTTGTGAATTTTTTTATTACACGTGTACATACCGTAACGTTTATCTGAATTGACATAAAGTACTGTACAGCCTCTCTTGAATTTTGTCCTCTCGGTTTTACTATGAGAAATCTGTAAGTGAATAAAATAACTAGTAGTGTGATTCAAGTGGATTTATAGGAGGGGTAATGCCACTCACACTGATGTAGTGTTCCACTGGCACCGGATTTCCTTCACCGGTAGCACACTATATAAGTGTATTGCACATAGTAATATATTAGGATCGTGCTACTGTCAACAGTTTATTTGTAATTTAAATAATGAAGAAAATAAAACGATGGATTTCATTCGTGTGTCCTTTCACGACTTTGTGCTCTTAGGAATAAGTTTTATCTTTTGAGCTTTGCTATATGGCACGAGAGATAGTTTCGTCATCTAAACTCATCGGCTAAAGCTTTGAGCTTATTTAATGAATAATTTCAAATTTCAGCATGCTTTGCAACTATCATTTTATGAAGTAGCTGATGCTAATTGCTCGTATAAGTATCAAAACTGACGTTGGTTATTTTATCATTAGGGAAGGTACCATCTACTGAAGCCACTTGTTATCAGTCTCACGCTTTTTTATATATGCACCATGCACCATGCAGCAGAAGAGCTGCATGAAGAGGATCTTGTTGCCCTCCCCTTTATAAAAAAAAAAAAAAAGAAAGAGAGGATCATCTTCCGTTTCTAAGTCTTCACCGAGGGAAGAGAGGAAGTGACATTCAAATTACTGCATCACCATGCTGTTCGAACTTTTTTTGATACAGGCTATGGAAAGGTTTAGAATCATTAAAAAAGGGAAGTACTTCATTTCTCATTAGAATTTAGATCACATATCGATCATACTATAAAGTTAATATAAATACCCAAATCCTCAATTCAAATTAATTTAAATTTACTTTCGAGGTTTGTTTTGGAAGTCGATTTTAAAAGTCAAGGCCGTGTTGCATGAGGGCTACCTCTTTTTGGTTCTCAAATTGGTCTCACTTGGAGCCATTGTGTGAGAAAGTCATGTTTGAGGATATTCATGAGTTGCAGCTTACTTTGCAGGATATCTTTACTTCTGGGAAGTTTGATTCTTCTCTGTTGTATTCATCTATACCTGTTGATTTAGCCCATATTCTTTCCCAGTTCCAGCAGGTTTAATTTTATGCCAAAACCCTGAATTGTTTTGCCTGGAGTTAGAGTTTGAATTGTGACTATTCAACGAGGATAGGTTATAGTTTGCTGCTGAATAAGGTCGAGAATCACGTCCTTGATTCACAGTCTTGGTTGGCAATTGGCAGCTTCTTGTGCCTGACGACATCCCATTATTTAATAACAAATCATTCGGATTAATTAATAAGTGGAATGATGATTTGTGAAAGATTCCTCTTAGTGAAATGTGTCATTAACTCCTAAAAGTTATGTCGAGCATCCTAGATAGTAAATTCCAATACCTGAAAGCATCACTAGCTTACACTCTGACCCGAGTAGCATGAGGCACGTGGAATCCCGTGTGAATTTGCAAGGACTACCTTGCAAGCATAAATACTCATGGGTGACTGATAATAAATAGCGTTGTGAGGGAAGGGTGAAAAGAACCCCTGTCGGGGAGTAAAATAGAACATGAAACTGTAAGCTACCAAGGAGTGGGAGGAGCCCAACTCGGGGCTCTGACCGCGTGTGTGTTGAAGAATGAGCCGAAGACTCATAAGTAGTGGCTTGGTTAAGGAAAACCATTGGAGTCGTAGTTAAAGCGAGTCTTCACATGGAATTATCACTGCTTATGGACCCGAACCTAGGGGATCTATTCGTGACCAAAATGAAGTTTCTGGAAAGAGACTCATCATTCTTTCTCAGCTGTTACACCGCAACTCGACGTCTTCTGATACTTGTAAATGCTGCAATGGAGAGCCGAAGCGCTTATGCGCTTCCTTCACGATTGCGCCTTATGCAAAGGTTTGGCATACCATTGGGTTTGTTCTCTCAAATCAGCTCTTTATGCGACATGCTTTTAGTGATTAGTTGGAGTTGTTTCATGGTTTTGGCTTTATTGCCATTCTTGCTACGGTCTGGATGGTGTGGAAACAGTGGTGCAAATTTATTTCCATGCGAGAGTCGCAGGTGCTGCATCACATGTTGCAAGAGGTCCAAGATTTGTGGGTGTTGGTCGTGAAGGTCTATCTTTTTGTTGTGCATGTGCAAGTTGAGCGTTGGGTTCGTTGACAACCTCCTCGCGTCGGTTTCATGGTGCTAAAAACAGATGATAGTTCCTTAGTATCTCAGGAATGTTGGGTTTTGGTGGTACGGTTCGTTAGGAGGATGGCGTGTGGTTAGCTGTCTATGCGGGGTACATAGGCGTTTTTGATAGCCTCATGCTAAGCTGTTAGCAATCCATCACGACCTTGATGTTTGTTTGCAGCATGGTTTTAGATGTATTATATATTTTTTTTCTTCTGATTCTAAGCTCATTTTGGGTTTTTTGGGAGGATGTTCATCCTCTGTTTCGTCAATATGCATTAGTCATTAGTTGAATCAAGAGGTACATTTAGCTCGATTGAGTTGTCTTGTGCCATCACTTTCTTTGCGAAGGGAATGCTACAACGAATTACTTGGCTAAGCTTAGTGCTTCATCTTCTTTTTCTTTGACAGTTTGGGACGCTCCTTCTGAGGGCCTCTCATCTTTTTCGGTGGATGATTCTTTGGGTACAACTTTCCTTAGGCTGTAATTTTTTAGTTTTGATTTTTGCTTTTTTGTGCCAAAAAATTATAGTAAATTAAGTCAGGTTTTGGTGGTACGGTTCGTTCGAAGGATGGCGTGTGATTAGCTGGCTATGCGGGGGCACGTATGCATTTCTGACAGCCTTTAAGCCAAGCTATTAGCAATCCTTCATGGCCTTGATGTTTGTTCGCAACATGGTTTTAGACGTATTGAGATTTTTTCTCATTCTAAGCTCGCTTTGGATATTTTTTTGGAGGATATTCATCTCCTTTTCATCTATATGCATCGAATACTGCTCGAATCAAGAGTTACACTCACTGTGATTGAGCTGTCTTGTACCATCACTTAGTTTGCGAAGGGAATGCTGTAGTAAATTACTTGGCTAAGTTTGGTGCTTCATCTTTTTTTTTTTATTGACGGTGTGGGACTCTTCTCTAGAGACCGCTCATCTTTTTTGGTGGCAGATTCCTTCGATACATTTTGCTTTGGGTGCTGGTAATTTATTGATTTTGGTTTTTGCTTTGGGCCATAAAAATTATAATAAATTAAATCAAATCATCTGGTATTGGTAATATTTAATCACAACAGTAGCGGATCTTATCTAATTAAGAACTTAGATTTAAATGTCATTACTATGTTTCTAGATACCTTTAACTATTCAAAGTTATAAATCAAATTAAATGAATTAAATTACAAAAGCTTTGAAAACTTTTAAAACATTTTCTAGGGTTAATGGTTTACTGGGTCCCTGTAGTTGCACCAAGATTTGGAATTGGTCCCTGGCCGGAAAAAAGTTTGCAATAGGTCCCTGTAGTTGCACCAAGTTTGCTATAAGTCCCCGCCGGAGACCGGAGCTCCGGTGAGTGCATATTTGGCATGCTGACTGGATTAATGAAGACGATGTGGATTTTATTAAATTTAAATAAAAAATGTCAGAAATAATAGAAACCCTAAATCCCCAAATTAAAACCCCTCACTCCCAATTTATGGTCTTCTTCGTCCTCCTCTTGCAGCTGTGTTTCTTCTCCTTCTTCTTGTCTGGGCTACACGATTTTCTTCCAAACCAGGGTACTAGTTTTGCATTTTACCAATTTTTCCATTCATAGCTCTGGTTGGTGCTGAGTGAGGATGATGGTGAGATAATAAGGTTTGATGTGATGTGATTTACCTTGTGATTAGGTTGCAGCTATACGGTGTATTGATGGGCACGTTTTAGGACTCCATGAACCTGCCTAACATAGGAGATTGAGATTCAGTACCAACACTATCGCAATGCCTAATTTTGTGAGCTCCTGTTTTTACCTTTTTTCATGTTCTCTGCAATAACTGTAGTTGATGATGATAATGTTCTTTTGCCCATACCCATAACAGTAGTACATAGCGTGTGCGGTGAAGTAACAGATCTGAGAATAAGGTAAAATGAATGAATCAATAGAAGATTGAGAATAAGGCCATGTTCAATTATTGGAATGAAGCACAAAAACCCAACAAAGATACTGGAACAGAATGAAGATGAAGCAAGGAGGAGGGCAGGCCCAGGCTTGGAAGAACATAGAAGCAAGAACGAAGAGGAAGAAGTCGAAGAAAGAACAAGGAGACGAAGATGAAACTCGTGCCCTGTGGGAAGATGGGAAGAATACCCACAACGAGAGAGAACAAGCACCAAGGAGGAAGAAGAAGAAGAAGAAAATCGTGTAGCCCAGATGACAAGAAGAAGGAGAAGAAACGCAGCTGCAAGAGGAGGACGAAGAAGACCATAAATTGGGGGTGAGGGGTTTTAATTTAGGGTTTTAGGGTTTCTATTATTTCTGACATTTTTTATTTAAATTTAATAAAATCCACATCATCTTCATTAATCCAGTCAGCATGCCAAATATGCACTCACCGGAGCTCCGGTCTCCGGCGGGGACTTATAGCAAACTTGGTGCAACTACAGGGACCTATTGCAAACTTTTTTCCGGCCAGGGACCAATTCCAAATCTTGGTGCAACTACAGGGACCCAGTAAACCATTAACCCCATTTTCTATTATAAATTTCTTTATTCAATTAAAAAGAGAATGAACAGAACAGAAGCTTCTTAGGCAGGGTGGGCTTGACTTTCTATAAGGGCCTTTGATGGCTTATTCTCAACACAAACAAGGTCCAACGAAACTCCACAACCCCAGTCCTTCACCGCCTCTTTTTCTCTTCTCTCACAAATATTCACTGCTTTCTTTTTCTCTGTGTTTTTCACTGCTTTGTCTACAACAGCAATGGTCCTAGAAGACATGTGTTGCTTCAACAAGGTACTCCTTTGTGGTCCTTACAACTAACAAAACTTACAAATTTTCTCTCCTTTGTGCTCTGAAGAACAATGTGCTTCTTCTCTTACTCCCCCTTCTTTTGGCAACTATACCATGTTACATTCATGGCTCCTATTTCTGTTTTTGCTCTGCTTTGAAATGTTTCAAGCACAGTAGAGTTCCACTCTGTGACTAAACCAGGGAAAAAAAAATGATCACTTTGAGTTTGAGCTACCTCTGCATGCTTCGATCTGGGTCATAATCTGCATTATAACCTCATTATTCTTCATCTATACATCTATTCTTTTGTTGGGCATGCTTAACTGGAACTAAATCTTCTAAAGTTTGTGCCTTTTTTTTTTTCTTTCCCTTTTCAGCATCCAAGTGATGATCCCCTATATCAAAGTTTTTTTTTTTGGGTTTTTTCTACCCTTGAGCTTATTGTAACTTGTTTCTCGTTCGTGGGTTGCAGGACATTCTTGTTATAAAGCCTCAGAAGAAATCGCCACTGTTGTTAAAGATGTCTGTGTTGATGTTTTCAATGGTGTGTGGTGTTTTTATCTGTTTTGCTTGTCTAAAGCAAACAAGCATCCATGCTAGGACTTTTCTTTTGGAGCTGCAAGAGATTGAAAAGCCTTGTCGGAATATTCATGACCTACATTACCCTAAACCTGTGTCTTTTAACAGGTAATGAAAAATCTGTGTAAATATTGGTCTTTTGGTTCTGATTTGTTGAGTTTGGCTCATTATCAGAAAGGAAGCCCACGCACATGCGTGGTATTCCCAGCACGCATGCGTGTGCGTGGCCCACGCATGAGCGTGGCTTTCCCAGCGCACATGCGTGCGGACGGACTTTGTGAATCCTGATGTTTTAAATGCTCTTTCTGTTTTAAGCTAAAATTTGTTTGTTTTAGGATCTGATTTGAAGAATTGTGATAGAATTTAATGAGATATTATCTTATAATATCTAGATATTAGAATCCTTATATATCTTGTAACACCGTAACTTTAAAGGGCTAATCTGAATGAAACGGAGTTATAGCTACTCTATAGCCGCAGAGGTCGGCTCAATTGGCCGAACTGCGTGAACAATGTTTTGTGTCTTACTATCTCGATTTCTCTAAAGTTACTCCGTGCAATCCTAGTGTTTTTGCTAACATGATTAGAACCTTGTTAATTGCTTTCTTCTTTTTCAGGAGTGAGTGTGCTCGTAATCCTGTGAAATTCTTTGCCATATTGACAAATCAGAGATCTGGCAGTGGGTGGTTTGAGACCCTTTTGAATAGCCATGTTAATGTGAGCTCAAATGGGGAGGTGTTTTCAGTTTTGGAAAGAAGGGTAAATGTTTCTACAATTGTAGAGACTTTGGATAAAGTTTACAATTTGGACTGGCTCAGTAGTGCTTCCAAGAATGAGTGCTCTGCTGCAATTGGCTTAAAGTGGATGCTTAATCAGGTAAAAGTGCTCATTGTTAAGTCTTCTGCAAAAGTGTCATGAACTAAATTATGTATTTCAGGTTCTCCTAAGCATATAATGAGTCATACTTGTATTTGTTTCAAGAAGAAGGACAAATAGAAGTCTTCATTTGCAGTCATAATTTCCCTGGTATTAGGCTTAGGTTGCAATACCTTTCCTTATATTTCTGATGTGGAGAAAGAATCTAAGTGAAACTTGACCCATGTTTTTAACTTTGAGAATAAGTACTCTCACTGAGACTCAAGAACATTGTTATCATCTTTCTGGTTGCCAGAATGCCAGTTATGATCATATTGACTAGAGTAGGGAAACTTTGTTAAAAATTAATACAATTTACTTTGTTGAGATTTAAATAGGAAGTATTATGTTCATCTCTGGTAGGAGTTGTGACATGTCTGAAGATCTTTCTACAATTGATTCTGAAGACAAATTCAGTTATAGGGAGAAATTTTTGGGTGTTAGAATAGATTCTGAGGAAAAATAAGCTGCTGCTAAGTCTTTTACCAGAAATACATGAGATGGAATCAAGCATAATCCTCAATCAAACATGATGGGGGAACAAGATTGGTTGTCCTATGGTCACTTTGAAACATCTTAGACCTTGACGACACTGACAGCTTATGGCACTAGTCAGTTAATTATCTGACTTAGAAACTTATAGTTAAGCCTATTTTGTCCATGTTGCTATTTTGTTCTCCATCAGTACAAGAGAAGCATGGAATTCACTATTTGGTAATGCATTCACGCCACATGATTAGGAAGATGATAAATGAAGACTTGCTTTTGTTTGCAATTATTTTGTTGTTTGTTTTGCCCTTGCTGCTCAGGCTTGGCAATTCTGTATATAGGCTAGTGTTTATTAATGAAGGAATTAAAGACATTTTCTGGTTTCATGCAGGGATTAATGGAGCACCCAAAAGAAATAGCAGACTACTTCAACCGCAGAAGGGTTTCTATCATATTTCTTTTCCGAAGAAACCTATTACGTAGATTGGTATCAAAGCTTGCCAATTCCTATGATCGTTATGCGAAGTCATTGAATGGAACACACAAATCTCATGTCCATTCTGCAGAAGAGGTTTTTCTTTCTTTCTTTCTCTCTTCTCTCTCTCTCTCTCTATCCTACTTCCCTTTCATTTTTCTTATACATAAAATGAAACTCATCTTTGACTTCTTTTAGGCTGATACTCTTTCAAAGTACAAACCTACAATAAATTCGACATCATTGTTGACTGACTTGAAGGATATGGAGACGAGAGATACAAAGGCTTTAAAATACTTCAGCACCACTCGGCATATGATCTTGTACTATGAAGATCTTATAAGAAATCGCACTGTAAGTGCCTCATCATAACTCCTTCATCTTTAACTGAAACCTGCTATGAATTAATTTATCAAATGCATAATACAAGCACCATTCAGGAGTACTAACTTGTAACTGGATTGAAGTTTTCTACATAGTTGTTGCGGAAGGATGTTCTTGTGCAATGTGGCCAGCTAACTTGAGATCTTATGTTTCTTTCATTATGAATACATTCAAACTTAACATAATTCATGTGATTTTGCTTTTTCTGTTTCTTGCAGAACCTAAAAGATGTGCAGGAGTTTCTAGGATTGCCACAGATGGAATTGACAAGCCGTCAGGTTAAGATACATAGTGGACCATTGTCAAGCCATGTTAGAAACTGGAATGACATTACAATGAGACTCAGAGGAACTGCTTATGAGAGTTTTCTCCATGATGACTATTTATCATAACCTCTTTCAACTCTCTACAAAGGTGTAAATATCAACAACACTGATTTCAGGACAGAGTTTGAGGTTTTGTGCCGGCAAGAATCATGCTTGTGTCTTCTAATGTTTCTTTTCATTGCCAATCAACACTCCGTTGATAAGGTGCGTGCCTCTGTTTCATTTGTTAGCCTTGTTTTTGTACATTCTTAAATGACCTTGTATAGCAACATTCAAAGCCTTATCCCACTAGGTGAGGTTGGCTATATTGATTTTTGATCCATATTAACTATTAAGAATATCGGCCAATTTTTCGTTGGCTGCCAAAGGACTAACAAAACCTTTCTCAGTTATCCGAGCTTAGGACTGGTTATGCAAGCATAAACAAAGTTTAAATGACCTTGTATATGCCAGCTAATTCATTAATTAGTAAAGAAGAGCATTGGTTTAAGTTTAACTCGAGTCATTTCTCTTTGTTGTGTTTTCCCCTTTCCTTTTATCATTTTATATAATTGAACTGTATATGGTTTGGAAGCCCCAGTGATTTTACTTTCTAAGGATACACGATATAAAACCACAGTTGACAACTCAAAAAGTTATGGAAAGTTGCTTTTGCAATTAGGGCATGCTTGGTATTTTTCTTATAAGGACAGTGCTCATAGTCCTGTCTTTGTCCTTGAAACTTTTTAAGGAGAAGACATTTAACATGCATTAGGACATTAAATTTTGTTGTTTTATATTTGTATGGGGTCTAGTGGTTACACCATAGAATCATGGTGCTGAGATTCCACTGATTACCTCCATCAGCGCCAGCTGCATCCGTGATTACTTTTAGATGCTGCACATTGCAAGTTACAATAATCAAAAGAAACAAAGGAAAAAAATAAAATAATTTGGCAATCGTAAAAAAGTGCTCCAGGATAAACGGCGCTGACTCTGAGAAAATTGCAACACTTAAGTGTGCAGTTGGTAAATGTCGGGCCATCTAAATCATGTCACTCTTTGTGTTGTGTGTGCCCCCTTCAATACACAGTTATATGTCTTGTGTCTTTTAATACACAGTAACAATGTTATACACTATATAAAAGGGATTATTCTCATGCAGAAATGTATTTTCTTGTGTTATTCTACATGTACTTTTCTTCAATATGCAACTGAAAAGATTTTGGCCCACTGATTTCTCATAGATATGGATACAGAACTTCTCTCTACATTTAACATTTTCGTAGAGGGTGCCTTTGGGAACGCGGACACATGTGACACTAGATTGGGTTCTTATTGATTTTTTTGGCGGTTGATTTCGGGCTTGTTTAGCTTTAGTCAGTTCAAGCGGGCCCAAGAGATTGAAATGGTTTGGGCCTTGAATTGGGACAGTTTAATTTTAGGCCTTTTTTTGGAATTAGTTTCAAGTAAAAATATTGAGAATAGCTACTTGTAATGGACCAATACTTTGTGGTAGGCCCAAATCCATAAAAGGGAAAAGAAAACATCAAATGCACATCCCTGAAAATCATTAAAATTATGAGATATAGTTTTTCATCGTGCAATCAAAATAATCACAGAGAAGAAGAACCACTAAAGGAAATAATATAGTTGGTGTTTTGAAGAAAAATTATAGATGCTGTTATGAAATGCTTAGAGTAGTATTCAATACCTTCCATGAAGAAGAGAACAAGCATAACTGTAGCAGAAGGTGTAGTAAAATCAAGAATATATGTCATAGTAGCAAATGTTAGTGGTACTAGCTGCTTTTTAGAGAACATCTGGATACATGTGTGTAAAGAATGAAGTGAACTTTTGTTACAAGTTCCAGCAATTCACAGGTACAAAAACTATCTTGAAAATACCTTCTCAGTTAGTATTAAGTCCTGCTTAAAAGTCTTGACCAATAACTTGTCATCCCATAATTGGCAATACTATGATGCTGATAACTCCAAGAAGTGTTACAATACATGCTGCAAAGATTGAACAAAGCTGCACATCAAAATGCAAAATAAGAAGAGAGGGATATGCACATCATTAATTCACAAGCGACCTAAGTAGAAAATTAACTCCACTTACCAAAAAATCATTCTAATATTCTCATATATGTAATGAGTCATGTGACATAATGACTCCAAAAAGTCTTAAAACTGTAAAATTTGAAGAAGACATAATTAAAATCATCAATCAATACATAAGAGTTACGTACTCCCTCCGTTCCTATTTAAGTGTCATTATTTTTATCCTTTTTTTGTTTCTAATTATTTGTCACTTTACAAAGTTTAAGAGAGTATTAATTATGTTTTACCAATTCTACCCTTCAATTAATGGTGATAGGAAATTAAAGAGTCCAAATTAAGAAGAAAGATAAAGGGTATGTAAGGAAATTATATAGTAATTTTGATAGAAACAAGAACATTAATACAATTCCTTAATATATGTGCAAAACCTTAAAGTGACAGTTATTTAGGAACGGAAGAGAGTATTTAACAACTTAATTATATCAAGGCAGAAAGCAAAAAAACTATAATAGTATTTAATTTCATCCAATAAACATTTGTTGTGATTGAGATGATCCAATTGCTGTTGATCCTCCAATCCTCTTTGGACATACTAATCCTTCTCGGAATTCTTGGGATATGAAAACATTAACATGTGACTTAATTAGTCATTTATTAATTAAAAAATTACCACAATTATGAGGGAAAATAAAGAAAAGTTGTCACTTGTTATAACTGTGAGAGAGCTCCTACTCCTCACTTAGGTTGATGTTTTTGAAGGAGTAGAGAGGGTGTCAACAAATTTTGAGTACAAATTAGTGCTACTATAACTTTTGGATTTAGAGAGCTTCTACAAGTGTCCAAAACCCTACCACCAATATTGTCAATATTTGGAATCTAGCTGAATTTTCTTCCACCATACCAACAAGTCAAATTTGTTCTTCATCAACACATGCTTCACCTAAGTATCTCTCAAGCTCATTCTGGCTTTCTATTTAACTTTTTTTTTTCTTTTAAATGATTTTTAAAAGCACATGCCCTTTCTAAATATGTTGGAAGTTCAGTGAGATCAATTGTTATCTTTGTGTACTCCACTCCAATGGGCCATGAGATGACTGTCTTGTCCTATTTTGTTCATTATAGGTAGCAAGATACCAATTTTACATGGTAGATAGTTTCTCCTGAACATTAGAGTTCATTTAAAGAGTTTGGTCATACTTCAACTTAAACCGATAGTCAAATCAAAATATAGTAGTTTACTTATATTTAAGATGCTATCCCTATTTTTATCTACTTCTGTTTCATCTCTCAACTCATACTACTCAAAGTAGAGTTTGTGCTCAATACTTTCAAAACTCAAATAGATTAAAGCCAAATGATGAATGGCTGAATGTCTAGTCACATGCACAAATGATGAATAGATCTATGCACCCTTAAACATCATATATGTAGAGTTATATCCAGCATGAACATCAAGACATACAAGTGTTTTGGAAGATCACCGTGCAAATAAATTCTATGAACTCTTCGAACTTAGTGTCATTAGGGAGAAGACCTAACAAATATAACTACAATTCGAATGCTCGAAATGAAACTATTCAAGTCTTCAATCGATCATTGAGTACTAAGATCTAGATAGAGTACAACATCTCATATGAAAATAAAACTCCTCATCTAACACCAAACCACTCAAGTTCTTCACAATAATAGAGTTGAATGAGAATACAATTTAATGTTTCCCACATATGATGTCAGTTTGAGTGTAGAATTCTGAACCTTATTTGGTGACTCTAATCAAGGCTCTTTGTCTTTCGGAAGGGAAGCTTCCTCTGCGTATGTTCTCCTTCTTCTGACTCTAATCAAGGCTCTTTGTCTTTCGAAAGGGAAGCTTCCCTGCGTATCATCTCCTTCTTCTCGTATCTAATACAATACAACGATGTAGTGGACATAAGAGGTGGGTACTTGCAAAGACACTCAACGGTTAAGTCAACAACATAGAGAAAATATAAATATTAACGTAGAAAGAGTGTGCACATGAGAGATGCTGCTCATTCTAGTATATATACTCATGATTTTTGCAAACTCAAAAGAGAATCATATGAATATACAATATGAGATTGTTTAACAAATATGTTAAATAATAGAAGCTATTACCATAATTAATAATCATAATTCTCTTAATTGGAAAAGATCTATCTTATTGGGCCAGTGTCATGGGCCTATAGTATTATTCCTTAACAGTATATAACTAATAAGCCCATCAAGTTGCCTTCCCTATACTCTTTTAGATCCTCTTTCATAAGACCTGTATGTCTAACTTTTGAATCCAACCGTCATCAACTTGCTGTTTTGATTATAGAAATGTAAAGCTGACACACCATACCTGGACTCTACATTGTGTATTGTGCATACTATATGCAAATATAGTAATGAGTCTCCACCTTCAACAACTTGGATGGTCACAAATCTCTTTCAGTGTTAAGAATGGTTTTGTGGTCATGTGATTCTCTGTAGACCTAAAAAGTGAACTTGCAAAACCACTAGTTGAGATTTGCAGTACATACAAATTCACCTTTAACGACAGACTAGCTATATATATATATTTTGCAACGGTGTTAGGCGCACTTCTTGGAGTTGAAAATCAAAAGCAAAAAGTTTCCCACTAGCTCACTACTTTGGAGAAGAGAGTCAAGACACACATAGGGACCACAACCACATGAACTTAGAGTTCTATAAGAACCATGCCATATTGGTCTTTGTATATACAACTTAATTGCATGCTTCTTAGTTCTTAGTAGCTAGAAGACACTGCACCCCTCTTCCTTGCTTAGAAAATCCTTGGTTCTTGCTTGTTACCTTAGCTCAACCCACCATTCTCTAAATTTCTCCATATATAATATGGCACAAAACAAACCTATCTTCTCCTTGATTCTCCTTGCGATGATTATTTTCTCCATTGAGGGACGAAAACTTAAGTCTGATGAAGGCAACCAAAACCTAATGAAGCATGAGGATCATGTCAACGTCCACGGTGATCACTTTTCAACTATAAATGCAGCTTCTTCACTCACTAATGGGTCACCCTCAACACAATCAAGTGCGGCTGCAAGTGCGGCGCCATCGACGTCTCCTAGTCGTAACGTTTCTAATGTTAAAGAACCCACAACCGGCCCTGGGCACAGTCCTGGTGTTGGACACTCCATTCACAACTAGCTAGGATACCAGCTTCGCAATGCTGCATACTTTGTCAACCGGTTTATGCTTTGATTTCACTATATATGAAAACTGCTGTCGGGCATTAATCAAAAGCTTTTGAGATCTGCATTGATGGGTTTAAGAGCAAATACACAACTAGATTGGATATAGGATCTTTCACCTAAAATTTTAAACATTAAGTACTTGAAATATTCTCTATTATTATCTTTACTTGACCCGTTCTTTACACTATACTGATACACTATGGGGTCAGCCACACTCGTTAAAATTAGTTATTTATCCTTTGACTGACAGTTTAATCTTTAAAAACTACATTCTTGTTAAAAGTGGTTGTTTGACCCCAATCAATTGCGAAAAAAATTTAGTAAAAAGAAATTCTTGAGAAGTATATTGTTATTGTTAATTAAAAGAGTGTATATTGTCAATTAAAATTTAGGATTATAATATGTATTATAGTTGGCAATTTTATAGTGAATTATGTTAAAAGCCGGTTCATCACATAATTTTACAACTAACATTCGGTATATGTTATTTACATTATACTTCTTATACGTTAAGATTTATTTGCAAATAAGCCATTTAACTTATGAAAATGTTTTTCTTGGTCCACACTAAACAAAACCATTATAATTTAGTTTCTAGATTACTTATGAAGTTAGTAAACATGAGCAGTTATGATGGATATAATATATTGAATAACCGACCACATTTAATTATTTAATAGAATTTCTTTTCTTAAGAGAAAGTAAAAAAATTATATAAAAGTTAAGTAATTAGAGAGCATGATAAACCAAGTGTGTTAGCGTAGTGGTTCAGCCCTTCGTACTTTAAAGTAAATGTTTGAGAGTTCAATTTTTAACTTTTATAAATGAAATAACGGCTGTGGAAATATTTTAGTTAAAAAAAAAAAATCAAAAGACATGGTATTAATCCGAACATAAATTTACATGCTTGTTTAATATACAATGATAATGTGCTAGTCTTTGAGAGATTTAGTTTATTCAACTTTTTACAAACTTTTTATTTATTGTTGCATTTCATCAATAAAATAATTAATGGTTTTAAACTCATGGTAAATGGCAATGCGTTATTATTTTTCGTTTTAAAAAAAAGCCAAGAAAACTTCAATATTATTGATCAATATAGTACAAGATGTGCCTAAATAAATTACATCATAAAACAAAAAAACACGTTTAACAAAGCTACATATATGCAATGAGACAGATAATAAGAAGCCAAAACATAACAAGTAATTAATCACATTCCAAAGTGATGATCTAGCACAAGAGAATAGACGTCGTGCTACTGCTGCATAAAAGAAAAACATCTTCATTCCAGACTTTATCATCATAGAGACTAAGAACAACTTGTATTGGATTCCCAATAAAAATCGGGATACAAAAATGCTTAAAGTTTGCCTTTAATCACCACCAAAATCTCAATTTGATCATTTGGAAAATGCCTTGTAAATGGACTAAACAGTAGCGTGCCAAATCACACCATTAAAATCTTTCATTTTTTTTTCCAAAAGTAAAAATCTTATTAGATAAAATACGGGTCATGAGAGAACAACCTTCTCATGAAGTAGGTGGTAAAAAAACACCAACCCAAATACAGCCTTTATTCTCATTTCTACCCAAAAACTACACTTCTATATAGAAATAGAAATAGTCGATCCCAATTACACCTATAAGACCTATATATATATATATATATAAAACTGGGCCCAAAGATTACAATGGGGTAAATGAACAATCAAGACACTCGAAACATGTTACTTGTAAATACATTTGAGATTATTTTAAAGAGTCCTTTTCCAATTGCTATACATTAAGATAATTTCTGTAAGTTTTTAATTCATCAGTGTCACATAATATGGTATGGTTTTTTTTTATCACATTAGTTCATTCACATGCTTCCAATAGGTATTCAACATCAAAACAAAACATTTCTGTAATTCCTATATAATGTTCACCACTTTTGATACAATCCTTCAAAACATTAAAATATTCCTACATAATGCCTATATAACTTCCCCTTTTGCATAAAAATGTTACAATCTCAGTCTAGAAAACAGTAAACGAGTAACACATCGCTAACCAATTTCATTATTCTCTATGTGAATGCTCTGAGATAGGTTGTTCACCACTTTGTGTTGTTGTCTAAAGACAAGATTTGTCCTTCGTTCCACTATGGCAAACCAGTTCATAACATAAATTCACAACCTAGCAAAACAAAACTCATACAAATCAGGATTCAGAATCTGTTAAGCAAACTAAAACTCTCATATTAGATCAAACTTAGTCAATTGCCCTTGATCATGAATTCCACTTTGACAAACTAATTCATAACGTTTTCTATTCAATACATCTATCATAGAAGTCTGTCATGAGTCGTTCCTTGTCCGTGCCTTCTGCACCGATGATCACTCCCCGCCCTCGTCGGCCCCAGATGTCACATGCCACTAGCTTCTGCTTGGTTCATCCCCGAACCACACCGTACTTTGAGAGGTTGGCTCTGATACTAGTTGTGACATCCTGACTTGACAACTAGCCTCATGGTAACAACACTAGTCTTTTCAGCATGCTTTGTCCTCACTCACGTTCTTCCTGAGAAAACTTCCTCGGAGGTCACTCATCCCAATATTGCTCTAAGGAAATCCTCCTTAAACTTGGAGTTTTTATGAGTTAGGCTCCCGAAAAATACTTGCATCTTGTTGTTATGAGTAGTACAAATCAAATCTTATATGCCCTCCTCAACTGTATAGTCTCATACATATACAGTCTCAAAATACCTCTTGTTTGGGTGCAGGATCGGTTCATTCATGTGTCCCTTCACCTAGAAGTCTGCCAGGAGCCGCTCCTTGTTCGTGTCTTCTGCGCTGGTGACCACTCCTCACCCTCGTTGGCCCCAGATGTCACAAGAGTTCTGTATGTCGGTGATTTTAGTGTCCGCTCAAACCGACGCTAATTGGTCGTATGATCATGCTAAGTGGCATTGTTCCATCTGACGCTAAATTTAAATGGTTTGTGTCGGCTTAGTGTCGACATCATGGACGCTAAAGTTCTATCAGTATCGGCGTCGGGTTCGATGCTAATTCTCAATGATAAAGTGACCATATTTGTAATGAGGTGAGGATGATGATTGTGGTGTTGAAGCAATAACAATACCAATGTTGTGGGGCAAAGTGTGAGTCTTCTTCCTTTGCGAAAAAGAAGACTCATGTGCTTTACGTTTCCCTCAGAAAGGGTCTGGGCGACTATCAAAAGGATCGCTTGATGACATCGGTTTAATTTGTAATACAAATTATATCTAACTCAATTATAATGTAATATAAATATTAATAACATTCTCAACATAAATTAAATAAATAGATATCAATAACTAACCTTCGTGAATCTCAAATTGGACACAATACATGCTACATCACCCACATTGATGCCACATAAGTAATTATGTTAGGTTTTGAATGTTGATTGGATAGAAGGACTAAAAGTGCAATGTCAAAGAAATGGTAGGAACTCTAATTGCTCGATTTGAAAACGAGGATCCAATTTTCCCAATTGCGATAGTAGGGAGACAAAAAGTGCATGTATAGTATTTACTTTAAAAAAACTTATAACAAATTTTGAGATGCATGGATTGGGATTTAAACTTTAGTTCTAGTATACGATTTAAACTTTAGTTATAGTATACCTTACCAAACAGAACAAAGCAGAACAAAATGGAACAGAAGTTATATGATAGAGTAGAATAATAATATTATTCGTACTGTTTTTACTAACTCCAGAATAAAACAATTTAATTAGAGTAAGATCTTAAGTTTAATTACATGTGTTATTTAATATTTGATTAAGAACAAAAAGTTGAACTGAATATTTGTTTAATTACAATATTAATTATTGTAAAATATTAACACTAAATTTATCTAAAAAATCAAATTTTATGAAAATATGTATAATTATTAATTATTGATTAATAATTTGATATAGTTAAATAAATAATGATTTTGCAATTCATATTAAGGGGATGTATCAGTTTTTATATGAGAATGTAAGAATTAATCACGGATGTTAAATCTTAGGAATTGTCAAGATTAAAATATAAAGTCACATGACATTTTTAAATGGTCATGTGTCCATTAATTCTTGACTATTCCTAATTAGATCCAACAGTCGTAATTTATTTTACGTTCTCGTTATGAAAACATTTTTTTTAATAAGGTACATCTCGTTCGTATTAATGTATAAAAGTATTTATTTTGTATAATTTATTTTTAATATCTTTTATTATGATATAAGTATATAACTAAGGTTTCAAATGTAAACTTGGCTTAAATATATTTTTAGACATTGTTTTTGTTTTTCTTCATTGAATTTTTTTTTAATCTTCCATTTATTTTTCCATTCTTTCATATTTGAGGTTTTACAATTTAGGAAAAATTTGATATAACCCGATTTCATTATTTGCATAGTAGATCTAAGCGTATGTGAGACTGTTTTCAGATCTGGATTGGATGGAAAAACAAACGGCAGGGACAAAAACAAAACATGTGATTTTCGGAGGACTAAAAACAAAAAATCCTTAGGAACGGAAAACAAAAACAATGTATTTTGCGGCGACTAAAAATGTATTTAAGCTTTTTTTCACATGAAATTAAATTTACTATTCCAGAGTCATATTTTATTATATTTCATTTTAAGAATATAATAAACAGGTTTTAGCGCTGTAGTAAAAAATAGTTGTTTGAACCGTTAGGTCGAGAGTTCGATTCCTAAGAGCCTCACTTTTAAGAGACATTTAACATTTGTCATACTCAAATCAAAATTATAAGAGCAATTTAACAAAAAAAAAAAAAAGGAATATAATCTTTCTTAGGTCTCGTTTCAACTTGTTTAGTGCCCAGCGCAAGTGCCATAGTTAGCTTCCTTGTGACCTAACATTCTTGTCAATACATTATCTTCATTCTGCTCAGGATTGTAATCTCGAATGCTTGTCAAAAATTGTCTGTAACCTATCGTGGATAAAACTCTTAAAGAATTAGAAGGTCCAGTATATTGCATATTTCGATGTGTGATTTGATCAAAATTATTATTTTACAGATTCCTAATAAGAAACGGTTATTCAATTCAATTAGGATGTCCTAGTCACGAATTCAAAAGCTATACATGTACCTGCAAGCTTGGGTGGCTGAAGAAGAGCCAAGAACTCCAGTGAGGAAGTGATAGAGCCTAGGAAGCTGCCACACACGAGTTCCCTGATTCACATGATTCTGATTTCTCAAATAAAAAACTAAAAGCTGAGAATTTACGGCAATCTCATTAATTTACACATTTAACGAATTGATTAATCGAGTAAGTGGATTTCCAGGAGAGGGAGGGTTCCCTAGTCCCTGGAGCCATCATTTTGGTAGATTCGCCCCACTACTTTCCACTAGATTCATTGATGGTTATTCAACCCTAATTTAATTAATTGCGATCATATTCATATTCATATTCATATATGACCACTCCACATGCTATATTTGTTTTTCTCTTCCTTTGTTTGCTAGCTTAGTTCATTTTTTTACTTGTTTTATGGAATATAGATAAAAATAAACTAACAGGATGTGGGTGACAAATTCAAGTGGTAGGGCTGTAAAGCCATGCCCTCTTAATTTGACTTTACTTGATTTATTTGTTGCTCTTCAGCATGATTTCTTTATTAATTAGTTCACATGGATACACTCATGTTTATAAAAAAAAACATTGTATGCTTTTCTCATCAATGCTTCGAGCAATAACATTGATACTCAAGCCTCTAATAAAAAGCAAGAAGTTTATAAAGTCATGAGACAATAATGATTATATATACTATGTATAGTAATTTCACATGATTCAAATGTTTAAAAGACAAAACTATCGACGATGTGGAGGAGAATATAGTTACATTGGTGTAGTAAGATATTGCCGGGCCGTAGTAAGGACATATGGGCCGTAGTAAGGACATATGGATGTGGTGAAGGGATACTTCGTTGGACTGCTCCTCCTTGGATAAACTTCGTCTTCTCGTAATTTAGCGGCCTGGTGGCACCAGATGTGAGTCCTCGTGAGACACTTCGAAGCTCAAGTTAGCAAAGTTGAAGAAGAAATAAGAATTATGGTCAGTAAGAAGTATATACCTGGGTTATGTCCCTCAGTGCGTATTTATATACTTAGAGTATACCATACCTAGAAGGAATCGTCCATAATATGATATAGATATGTCAAGATATAACATATACTATATAGTAGAGCAAAGACGGACTCTGACCACCACGACTAAGAAGGAGAAGGATCTCAACTTAAATAGGGTTTTAGAGTTCGAAGCTCAAGTTGAGGAACTTCAGGGGCAGCAAAAACTTAAGATCAACGAGACCAAGGAAGCTATCTTCACAGCTGCCAAGTCTAGAATATCGGCTCTAGAGGTCGAGGCTGATGAAGAGGTATCCCGACTCAAGCGTGAGCTTGCAGCGGGGTTCCAGTTTGAATAAGTTAGGATACAACTGCAGCTCCTAAATCCTACTCTTAATGTAGAGGGAATTTCAAACGACAAGCCTTACCTGGTGGGGATCTCAGCCGAAGTTCAGTTGGGGCCAGCTTCTTAGTCTTATATTTTCTCTTGTACTTCAGACTTTTCAGCTTTATTGGCTAAGGCATTGAACATTATTTCACAACTTGCATTTTGCATTCTTTCATTTAATCTTCTGAGTACATGTGGTGCTACACGCCGTTCTCGTGCCTTTAATTGTATACGTGAGACCTTTTAGTACTTGTTTAATACTCTGCTTTAATGCATATTCCTCGTGTTGATTTTGGTCTATGAGCGCAATGTTTGGTGTCATGCGCATTTATTGCCTCCATTTCAAACGAGGTATCTTATCCACCTATAAATAGTAGGAGGGTTTAAGAGGAGTTCATGATGTGTCTTTAAGAGGAGTTCATCTACAACCTAAAGGAGAGCATGAAAGGCCGAAAGGGTATGATTCGCTAGAGGAAGATTGGTGGAATGGATTCGGCGCCAGCAAACTTGAGAGAATCAAAATCAAGCTAAGTGTTGGTGCTAAAGATGTTCACCCCGATATGAAGAATCCAAGCCAAAAAAACAGGCATCATGATTGCAAGATAAAGAAAAGGTGTATTCGGCGCTTTTGTAACATGTTTCACAGAGTTGTCAAGAGCTAGCGCCGAAGTGATTGTTACCGATAACAAAAGCAGGGCTAACGTTGACAAATGACATCGGGGAGAGTCTTAGGATATTCAACCTAAGTGTGCACGCCAAAAGCAAGCTTTTCGGCATAAACCGCTTCAGCATTGCTGAACGGTTACCAGATCGTGGCTTCTAGAAGCCATGCACGTATGAAGCAGAGAGGCATTCCGACGCGTTAGATTGTACAATTGTAATTAGGATTTCAAATTTAGTATGAGTTTAATAATGTAGTTGGCGGTTATGCGCCATTACTTGAAAAAATTTAGAGGGTAGTGCAAATAGTGCTCATGTATTAGGTTTAGTCTTTCATTTTATTCTATAAATAAGAGTTAAGAAGATTGAGTCAAGGTTGAACATCTGAACTAACGCCTCAGTTCTTTTCAGTAATTAAGGAGAATCGTGAAAATTCCACTAAATCCCAACCACTTAACTTTATTGTAATTTTCAACTTTGCAATTTCAATTCAAGTACTTTTCTCTTTCAACTCTCATTCTTTTCAACATATTGCTCAATCATTTGAACAAACACGGCCGTGCATGCTTCAACCTTTCGCTCTAATTACGTTGTTGCTCTATAGTTCATCGTTATGTGTGCATCTATTCTTACCCATTGCATGTTTATCATTTAGGTTTTGTTGCATCCTTCGACATTTCTTTCCTTTCTTGCATCTTGTTGTGTTTAAGTACATACATAAGTGTTAAAATAATTTGTTATTTATTTTAATTACCTTTCATTTAGATTTTCAGTTTTTCATGCATCATTTTGGTTAAGTCTACTTCTTTCTCTTCTCCTTGTTTTGTGTAACTTTCTCTTTTGAATATGAATCCCGACATGATGATTATGTCTTTATTGGTATTCATAAATGAGTTAGTTTAGCCTGCGTTCTCTTATTCTCTTTTCGCCATTTTATGGACTTAGCTATTTTCTTTAAGTTAATTACTTGTGAGGGCTCGACCTTCAAAGTATTAGATTTTTTGACCTCACATTATTTTCAGCTGAAAACACCTACAAACAAAAAATATGTATATTTCATACAGCAGAGCATCCCATACACAGATGTCTTTCACGTGAATCTGTCGACCAAAGTGCAAGGATTAATATTTCTAAGATTGAACAGAGACCGTAAACTTATGGTATATTAATTAATCCTAATAGCAATGATTGGTGTACACCTAAATAGTACAGACGTCTTTGAACACTCTTTTTTATCTTTATCTCTTTCTTCTAATTACATCACATCATATATCACACTTATCACCTATCTTTCCTATCTTTCTTTAGTGGTTTACACTTTTTAGATATTTACCCATCTTAATTCCAATACTAAATATACCTCTGTAAGTGGAGGGCATGCAGGTACAGGACAATCCCCATATCTTTCTGCAGGATCCATTTTCATGGTGCGCAAGTCGAGACCAACTATTCTTCGTTGGTTCATCATGACTCTTCAATACCTAGTTGCCAAAGGGAAAAAATATCTCAAGGGCTTTGCAATTGCGGCGCTCTCACAACCTTCAAATTATAATGCATATAGTATATTAGTAGTGGGCAATTAGCACTTTTAGGCACACATAGAAAAAGGTCACAAACACACTAAGTGACTTGAGTACTCAATCAACACTTTATTGATTAAGTAAACCGGTGGAGATTTGATTCTTAACTCTTATAAATAGAAAGTTTTCATTAGTTAATATCTTATTGTTTAGTGCGCTAATAATTGGATAAAGAATTAATTTCACGACTACAATCTATGAAATACCTAAATAAATCATGAGTAATTTAGACTACCTTACAACATATATAGTCTATGTTCCACCTTCGTTCTATTTGTGCATAGGCTTAAATTAATGTCACTGTACCACTTGAGATCAGATAATTAGATTTGAAATCATACAAGATCATATGCTCCTCCTCAAGAGGTAAACATCAAAGAGACACATCATAATCAAATGCAAATATCTTAATTAAAATAAATAAAAGATTATGAGTCCCAAATGGACATCTTTGATCAAACAACCCAATTTTATGCAACAAGCTTGACAGAGATAGTTGCTACATGTAGAGTTAGCTTGATTTAAGATATATTTGGTCTGTTCACAGTTTAATTTGATTTTGGTTTGTCCCCTTAGATCTGTTTCTTCCTGTATTTCAGTTACTGTGGGTAGTTTGGTGCTATTGCACTTGTTCTTTTTTCATTGTATTCTGAGTTGGAGTACCTCTTGTACTTCCTTTAATTCAAATTTTTGGCTTATCAAAAAAAAACAACCCAATTTTATGATAGATTATATTAAAAATATTTAGTCCACCAATAAATTATATTTTTATTATTAACATTTAGTACACTCTTATCGGCTAAAATTAATCACCAAATAATTCATTTTAATTTGTAAAGCTGATTTTTCTTTGTCCACGATAATAGTCTGGAAGCAAAAGCCATATTATATAAATGTACGGTCTACATTTATACATCATGCACTCCGCATATTTAGTCAAATAACATAATTGGCAATTAAGAAAGCACCTTCACACTCAAGATTATAAATACCAGAGAGGATCCTAGAACTTGTCGATCATATCATCTCATCTCACTCTTGCTTTCTGAGTCTTAATCTCAACTAACTATAGATATTGAATTTCCTATAGCTCAGTCTCTCTTGTCTTACAAACTAAAGCCTTACATACCATACTTGCTTCACTAATCACATCTATCATATCATGGGTGAATTTCAAGCCAGAACCAAATATTTTCTTGTTTTCCTAGCACTATTTGCCTGCAATAGTTCACTTGTATCTCATGGCAGGCAACTAAAGCCACTGAACCACGCAAACCTCCTACCACTTAAAACCAGCCTTAATCATGTTCCTACTATAACATCAGAGAACAAATTACATGACTCAGATGCAGCTGCATCCTACACAAATGCTTTCGAACCGACAACACCGGGAAACAGCCCTGGTGTTGGCCACCAAAGTTTTACAGGAGAAGATAACAACATGGTGGCGGCGGCGGCGGCTCAGAGCCCGGATGTTGGAGTTTCTGTGACTGCGGGATCCGAAAGTGATTTCAAACCTACTGACCCTGGTCACAGCCCTGGAGTTGGCCATGCTTACCAAAACAAAATTGGACATTAGTCATGTTCATGTATATAAACAATTATCCTTAGTTTCATTGATTCTGTATTGCAGGTGAAAGTCATAGTTTTAAGTCGTTTTAAGGTTTCTTTACTATTGTATCATTCAAAATGTTAGCATTTGCTGTATTTAGAATTGCTGGTTCTATGTTAAAAAAATTGCAAAATAAATAAAAGTTAATATTTAATTATCCTTGATGCTTTCTTCTCCAATGCCCCTTTCTCTCCTTCTATACCCACTTCTCATTTCCACATGCATCCTCCTCAAAATCACCTATACTTTCGATCACCAAACATGATACTATATTTTTACATGAGAAGTATTAGCAACATGTTTTCTGTTATGGATTGAAATTCATCTCAAGAGTGCATCAAACACAAACTTTTTTTTTTATTAAAAAGAGGATAATTTGAGAAACAGTTCCTCTTAATGGATATACAGTACTCCCCATACTATGACTATCACCCCAAGAAAGTCATATAGAACCACCAGTTGTGGGGCAGATGCTTCACCCGGTTTCGCCTCCTTTCACCTGTCATTCAGTTGCGCCAAGTCCCAATTCGCCTCCATGTTCATCTTGTATTGCCTCAGATCAATTTGCTGTTGTCGCAACTGATCGACCAACTCCCCCTTCATCACTGATGCCAGATGTCGCTATTCCATCAGCTGATGCTGCCTCGCCTGTCGTATCGCTTGCTTCTTCATCTATTCCACTTCGCATGCGGACAAGATAACATTGAGCCCTATGGTTTAAGATATGCCTTGAAGAATCCACAATGGCTCGCTACTATGGAGGATGAACTCTCGACCCTGCGCAAAAATAATACATGGACATTGGTTTCTCGACTCCACCATAAATGTCGTTGGGAGCAAATGGGTGTTTCTACCAAATACAAAAGTGATGGAACCATTGAGCGCTTAAAGGCATGTTTGGCGGCTCAGGGTTTCACATAAATTCCTGGATTTGACTATTCTCTTACATCCAGTTCTGTTGTGAAAGCGACTACTATTTGTCTAGTCTAATCTCTAGCCGTTTTTCACGGATGGCAGCTTTATCAGCTAGATATAAAAAATGTCTTCCTTCATGTCCATTTGATCGAGACCGTCTATATGGAGCATCCCTTGGCTTTGTTGATCCTCGTTTTTGGTCGCATGTCTGTCGACTGAATAAGATGTTGTATGACCTCTAACAAGCTCATCGCGCTTGGTTTCATTGCCTCAGCTTGTTGGGTCTTAATTTTGTTTGTGCCCGTGATAACCGTCTTTATTTTTCCTTTTTCATCGGTTCTTCTGTATCTGCTTGTATATAATGACATCATTCTTACTGTAATCCTCTCATGATTCATTAGTATGTTGCCCATCTAGACACTGAATTTGCCACCAAGTACTTAGGAAAATTAGACTATTTTCTTGGGCTCGAGGTTATCTATACCTTTGATGTTTTGTTCTTAGGTCACTCTAAATATTCCCATGACTTACTTTCTCGTGCTCAAATGCCCTTGGCTGGTGGTTCCCACTTGGTTTTTGATGGTGTACCATACTCTAATCTAACAAACTATCGTTCTCTGGTAGGTGCTTTATAGTACTTGATAATTACTCGTCATGCTAGGTGATAACCTCTTGACAATTAATCTGCACTGACACTCGCCGCTCCACCTATGGTACCTCTTGTATTGGAGTGCCAAGAAACAATCTACTATTGCGCGCCCCAGTTGTGAATCTGAGTACCGGGCTCCGACAATTTCAGCTTCTGTCTGGTTGGAATTATGGGTATCCTCCATCACTCAATCATCTTGTGGAAGAATGGTCCTTATTCAGGCATGAATCAGATAAGATACTTTGGGACCTAATTCCATACTCGATTTGTTGGTCAATATGGTTAGCTCGCAATGGCCTAGTCTTCCAACAAAAGAGATTTACTGCAAATATTGTTTGGGATCTTCACCTCTTGAGAATAATGTGGTGGATTAAAGCGTGGGAAAAGGATAACTCATGCTCTGCTTTTAACTTCATCCATCATTTTGAGAAAGTCAGAATTCGAGCCAACTCCAAAGTGGCTAGAGTTTGCGCTTGGAGCCGCCCACCAAATGGATTCATAAAATTCAATGTAGATGGATCCTCAAGGGGATCTTCGGGTTTAAGCGGCATTGGGGGTGTTCTAAGAGATTCTCTTGGTAATATCATCGGCTTCTTCTCCAAATCTGTGGGTCCCTGTTGGGCTTATGAAGCTGAAATCAAAGCCATTCTATTTGCCCTCAATTACTGCAAACAATTCTCTATCGCTCAAGTACTAGTTGAAAGTGATTCTTCTTTGGCAGTCGGGTGGATTCAGAATAAGGATCATAGACCGTGGAAAATCCTTAATGAGTTAAACACTATTGATCTCTTGTTGTCTAAGGTTGATTGTCATGGGATCTCTCACATATTCAGAGAAGCAAACACAGTTGCGGACTACTCGGCTAAAATGGGCTGCGAAAGGGAGTCAACACTATGTGAATGGTGGGGATGTGGTAACTGTCAAGTGGTCAATTGACTTGGGAGTTACATTATCACTGTTATTGCCATTTTTATGCTGCTAATTATTAATCAGTTCTGCAACTGTTACTAAGGCACTGGTCCCTGCTGCTATTTTTTCTCTTCGGTTGCCCCTGCATAGCGTGTTTATGCTCTGTCCAATGCTCTCGGCCTGCGATTTATCTAATTGGCTTGTGCTTCCATTAATTGGCTTGCTCGTAGTTTCTTCTCCAGTTCTGTTTAGATTGTTCCTTGGCTTTTCATTTTTATTAGTGGGGGTTTAGAAATCAAGTTCTGGGCTCTAGTTTTTACTCTGAACCTTGGTTGTTATAATTGTATTGGATACTCCTTACTCACTTGAGAGAGATTGTTCTCAAGCTTTTCTATATCAATGTATTTCATCTTTCTAAAAAAACTATCCTCCATAGAAGATAAATATGTTCAAGTCGAGAACATCCACTTCCACATTATAGAGAGAATTTTTTTATTTACAAGACTTAAATCCAAGTCATTACTTCAAAGAAATCTAATACTATAATATAAAATAAAGATTATAAGAAACAAAGTCCTATGAGATGCCACTCCCACATGCTATAGCTTCTACCGGACTGCTCATATATACCAGAAATAAAAACATTTCAAATTAAATCAATTAAAATTTTCAAACTAAATGAATTAAATTAATAAATATTAGACGAACTTTAAATAATTTTTTGATACTCTTATTATTTTAAATAGAACTTTCATATTGTACATAATTTTGTGATACTTTTTAATCGAGTTTTAAATATAATTTTTATATTTTATTCAATTTTATTTTTATTTTTATTTTTTGTTACATAAGGAAATAAAAAAAACAAACAAAAAAACAAACTAAGCTACCGCATCCTTGAACAGGAGCGGGATCACCGACGACGGAGGCTCCTTTGAAACACGCAATGGACACCCTGTGTGGGACGCTTGTCTCGCCAAAGTATCCGTCACTGCATTTCTATCACGCGGGACATACGAGAATTGGACTTTCCAATCCCGACCCAATATAGCTCGAATAGAGGCAATAGTATCCCTTTGCCAAAAGTTTCGAGTGTCCCTGTTCTGGCTCAGAATCTCCACAATCTCATGTCAATCCATGTAACACTCTATCTCTCGGAACCCAAAGTCCTCTACTAGCTTCAACCCTGACTGGAGCGCCAGAAGCTCCGCTAGAAAGGCACACCCAGGACCATAAGAACAAGCAAACCCCGAAATCCATCGGCTAGTAGAGTCCCTCACCACACCGTCACCACCCATCTGATTCGACCCAGTAATCCAGCTACCATCTGTATGAAGGTGGACTAAAGTAGTACCCTTCACAAACATAGAATCTCAAGGACTCATCATCGTCGTCCCCCATCTCACAAACTCATTTGCTGTGATCAATATATGACGCCAAACCACTTGCATAGGCCACGGTTGAGGGTCGAAGATCGCACTATTGCGCCAACGCCAAATACACCAGAGTATGGCAATCGTAAACGGCTGATGTGGTTCCTGTAAGATGCAACAGAACCAATCTTGAAAAGTGCTCGTCGCAGGATTGGATATCTTTTTAACTGTGTTTGAATTTATTCCAATAATAGTAAAGTTAAAAAATGTTGAGACATTATAAATTAATGAAAAATAGTTTAAGAGAAACATTATAATTTATTAAATATACATAATTATTGATTAAATTTTTATAATCAACTTTATTTAATTTTTAATTTATAGTCAATCCATTAAATTTTTATTGAGAAGTCGTTAATGTGAAAGGTACAAAAAAAATAGATTAATTAAAAGTATGTTGACATTAGTTAATTTATTGAGTGCTTGATAGATCAAAGAAAAAATAAGTCTATGATTAATCTATTGAGTGATTAAGAGATAAAAAACTTCAATTTTTTTATAATAGTGGTTTTAAAAGATACAATACTAGGAATAATTGATCGAGATAGATATTGATTTATCTTAGAAGTTGGAAAGAAAATTGACTAGCTAATCAAAATCTATGTTTATAAGTATTTTGGTTATTTAGTTTATTTTAATATTGAGAATATTTAATACTAGAATAGATGAATTTTAATTAAGATTAAGAGATAGAAAAATATAATTAATTGAAACACATATGATTGTTTTTAATTATGCGTGGATATTCTTGACTCGAACAAGATTATCTCCCCAATTAACAATTTAAGTTTTTAATCAGTTAAATTAAAAATATTAGCCAAATTTCAAATATTTTTTATACTCTTCTCATTTCAAATAGAATTCACCTGGATTTTCTATGGCACAATAATATTGCTACTATAACATTTAGTTAACTTTTTATAATTTACATTATCTTCATAGTTCAACATATCGAGACTAGAAAATAACTTATTTCCAATTTTTCATCCAAGTGTACCTTTCACAATTCCATTATTTTACACGTCCAATATCTTCATTTTTATATATTTTACACTCTTCAATATTCAGTTTGTTTTTTCATAAAAAAACACATATCGTATCGTGCGTACCGTTGAGATTCGATGAAAGGGACCCGAGAGATTCCATTTTTTTCCTCCAGCTCTACAGCGCTAAGGCCTAGGCAGTAGCCGCCATAGACAAAACCTCATCGCACCTTGTTTCTTCTGATTTTCCACTTTTCAATTGAAAATACCTCAACTTGAGAATTTATAAATTATTATTTGTAATAAACTTGACAGAAGCGAGGGTTCCTCAGTCCGTGGAAGCCAACTTTTTGGAAGATTCTCAATTTCCAGCTCCACTTTGCCTCGTGCATTCTTGGCTTGTTAATTTGATGGTACTGCTAATGCTTACTATACTATAATGATAATGACTGTGTGGGTGACATTTTCAAGTGGTAGGGACTGTGCGACCATGCTGCTTTTGACTTGACTTCTTTTCATCCTTTTCAACTTGATTTCTTATTTGAGTATATAGATGCACTCATAGTTGATGCGTGCACGGATTCCTTGTACTTTATCATTTATTTAGGTTAACAAAATTAATTATTAATATATGTATTGAAATCTTTTAAGTGACATATCATAATACGAAATAAAAAAGAGGGTAAAAATCAAATAATTATCTTACTTCTCTTAAGAAATATAGTTAAATTATTTATTTATATTTAATTTATTCTTAATTTATTCAAAGCATTCAGAGGGGGAGACAAACAGAGAAAGGGAAGGTCATTAGTTTCATGCGGCGGAGGGAGGTATTTGGGGGTTGGTTGTTGTGATGGAGGTTGACTTTAAGATACTTGCTCTGAACTGGTTATGGCTGCTCGCACACTTTCTTATCTGCTCTCTCGCTTGCTCTATTTCTTCTTCCCCTTCTGATTCTGAAGTTTCTTTTGTGCTTCTTTTTCTGGGTTTCTTCTGGTTCGAAGATGAAGGTGGAAGAAGGGGGAAGAAGAAGAAGAAGAAGAAAAGAGATGCTCTGATTCTAATTTTCCTTTTTTTTCGTTTTTTAATTAATAATTTAAAAAAATTACATGTGACCTCACTAAATGACGTGGAGCAAATAACATCGGCAAGGACGAAAACTAAGCAATAATGAAATTTTGAGGCCTAAGAGGAACAAAAACTAAATCTCGCACAAAGTTCAGAGAAAAAAAACATATTTAACCCTAAAATCTAATAACTCTTTCTCTCGACCAATTAAACAAAGTGAACAAAGTGTGAAGGAAAAATATGTTGAGACTCTCAAGACATAACCAATTGTGATTCGACTATATAAGGCGGCTTTAATTACGATCGATGATCATGGTTTCTTATTTACCCAATCAAATGGGTTGTAAATGCAGTTGTACCAATTCTTTATGTAGGTCAAACATAAATATGAAAGTTTGTCGAAGCCTTGAAGAATCTTTCTACTTCTTTTGCTTTGAAACCTAAGGCTGCGCAATCATGCCACCATTTGAAAGTTAGAGTTCCAACAGAGGATCTCACATGACAGATATGTGTATCTCTTGAACTGGTTGACAAAAGTAAAAAGGTTTCTTAGATTGAACAGAGGCCATTCACTTGCATCATTGATTCTCTACCTCACTAAGTGGTTGGAAGGTAGGAGAATCCCCGTATCTTTCTGCAGGGTCCATTTTGATGGTGCACAAATTGTCCAACTATGCTTTAGTACTTTATCTGTGAAAGAAGGGGAAGTTTTCTAGGGCTTTGCCACGCACACACAATACGTGAGGTTTAAGAGACAAAATATACCCTGTTCCTTTTTATAAGACTTATTAGAATTTAGAAATATTTCATCTATCCCAAATTATAAGATTTTATAGAGACAGATTTGATGTTTCAAATTATAAGACTCATTCTAGATTTCAGATTTTTTTTTTTTTTTACTTTTTTACCCATTGCATTCATTATATTTTCAATTCCAAAACTTTAATTATCACATCTACTAATTAGCTTTAAATAGGGGCATATATGAGAGATTTATACAAAAGATAACAAAACCAATATATTAATTAACTTATTACATGTTTTCTTAATAATCGTAATTCTCTGAATAGGTCCTTATAATTTAGGGTGGAGGGAGTATTGTTGATGTCCTTTAATATAAGACCTTACTAGATTTTAGGAATATTTATTATCTTTTTCCATATATACCTCTTCTATTTATTTAGCTTTTCTAATTCCAAAATTTGACTAACACTTATAATTAATTATCTTTTACACTACCTAATACATTAATTAAGGGCAAATATGGAAAATTATATAAACTTTTTAAAAATCAATTCATTAATTAATCACATTACGTGTTTTCTTATAAGCACAATATTATCTTAAGGAGTCTTACAAATAAGAACAGAAGAAGTATGAGTGAGGATGTTAAGTCCAAAATATCTTTAATAGTATTTTAAGATAATGTAAGGGAAAAAAGATGAAGAGTTTTACTACATTTATAAGGGATTTTCCGAGATTTTTTACTTTTATTCTTGCGGTGTACCTTTTTAATATGATGTATCTTTATATTTTATCTTGTGTATGAGTTTGACTCCTTTTAAATGAGTCCACTAATTATATTGATTAAGTTATTTTTATTAATCTTTTCACATTAGCTAATTTGACTTACTACTTTAAAGAATTCAAATCCCTTAATACATCTTTTACTATTTTTGAATAATAATTTTTATTTATTAGTTTTTGAAAAGAAAAGTTCAAAATGTCTTGGGTCATTTTGAATGACACTAGTACACGCGCAACTCATCACAACCTACAACAATATTTGGCCTGTGCTTCGAAGTCCAAATGTATTATTCAGCAGATTCAAGGATAACTTTTATGTGTTCAAATATTTATTTTGTGCGGGTCCTAGATCGCCACAAATTAAAACGTTTAACAAAACGTTTTTAGAAGTGGTTTAAAATCGCCATAAAGAAAGGTGTCACAACATGTTTATATTGTTTTATGGTTCACATATTTTTTTGGTAATTATTTTGTGGGTAAAATACATACTGGTATACTACGTGCTACGATTGCACAAACAAAGATTAGAAATCTTCTCAAATGTGTGGTATGTTTATTAGTCCTCCGGTGTGTGATTTTGTTTCTGCTTCAAAATTGTATATTTCAATAGCACATAATATAATAGAACATGACCTAAAAGAATTGAATAAGACAATAATATTTATTTAGTAACTCCAGATTATTAGAATAAAACTATAAATTTAATTACAAATATAATTTTGTCATACACAACATTTGATTGAGCATTATGTATCTCACATATCTGAGAGTTTTATCATCTATAATAGTAAATTATGTTATTTCTTTCAATACAAAATAAATTTGAGTCTTCATTTTATAAAAAGTAAGACGTCTAAAATATACATTCTCTCTCACACCCAATCACATTATTTTTTAAGAAAAAAATTCATGATCTCTCTCTTCTATCTTAAGCAATGTAATTCATTTTCCACAATGATTGTTTTGACATACTCTTTATTCTCATTCCAATATTTATTGTTATTCTTAAAACAACAACCAGTGTATTATACACCAAGGAGCATGACTTATTAAACCATTAAAATGAAGTAAAAATGGTTTCTTTTGGATCCTAAAGAAAGATATCCTCTGTAACAAAGTCAACGTATCAAGAGAGCACGTACGGCAATAACTTATTATATATTACTCCTTCCGTCCCTAATTATAAATTAATATTGTAAAATTCACGTTTATTAAGAAAATAAATAATAAAGTTAGTAGATACATTGATTTTAAAGAAAATTATACAATCTTCCCTATTTACCCCTATTTAAGATCAAACTTTTCAATCATTATAGTATTGAAAAACCAATAAATGCAAGAGCAAATATGGAAAGAGAAATTAACTTTTATTAAGTTAGCTTATATTTAGTGACATCATATAAATGCCAATATTAGCTTATAATTAGAGACAGAGGGAGTAGTATTTGGTAGGTTTAACTTTACTCCAAAAATTAACTTGAAAATGAGGATTACCTTCCATATATAAAAGTTATTTTAATTATATTTCTAATTAATGTGAGATATTGAAACACAATCATTAGAGTTAAACAATAAAAGCGTCCTAAATGATCATGAGTGGTGGAGTGTTACACCTAGATGGCAGTATCCTATGTACTGTCTCATAGTATCCTAATTAAGAGACTCTTCTCTCGTCTACTAGGTGGAAATATATTATTGAGAAAAATAAAATAAAAAGCTATTTGACTTTAAACCGTCCACAATTTGATTACCTTGGACTCTTTAAAACAACAATAAATTTTTATTCGCACTAGAATTCCACCCATGCCCGGTGAGAAATAATAAGAAAAATGCAAGAAACAAAAAATATGATAAGTACTATATATAAGAGAAAAAAAATTAAAAATTAGAAAATGAGTGGAAGTATGATGAAATAAAATATAGCATGTGACCAAATCAAAAGTTGAAAACCATTGAAACAAATGACATAAATAGCGGTTAGAATATTAATAGGGCATTGACTTCCTGGTGCAACAAGATTATAAATACCCGAGGATCTAACAACTTGTCATATCACCTCAACTCCTCTTATAATCTGAGCTATAGATCGCTTCTTTCTTCTACCTACACAAAAGCCTTTCACTGCACCTACCATTTGCTTCTCTAATCATGAATACATTTCAGACCATGCAAACATACTTGTTCGCTTTTTTTCTAGCACTAGTAATTGCCTTCAACTATTCTCCTCTAGCTCATGGCCGCCAAATAAAGCCATTGAACCACCCTTCACCGCTTACCACAGGCACCGTAGTGCTGAATAATGTGCCTACTCCATCATCAGAGAAGAAAAATATTGACTCACCCATGAAGCCAAACTATGATGTAGCTAGTTTTGGTGATTCAGGTGCAGGTGAGACACATGCTTTCCGACCCACAACCCCAGGAAACAGTCCTGGTGTTGGCCACAGAAAATTTACACAAGAAGATAACAGCATGAAAGCAATGGTTGGAGTTCATAGCCCACATGTTGAAGTTTCAATGGCTGAGCAGGGATCACCAAATGGTTTCAAACCTACAAATCCAGGTCACAGCCCTGGTGTGGGCCATGGTTATCAAACCAAAATTGAACACCTAAACTAGTCACATGCAAATATGGAAAACTATGTTTGGGGTCAGTGTAGTGCTCTATGAAATTCTTTAAAAAATTAGTGGGGGCTTAAGATCTCATTGTCATTCAAAATATTAGCATTTACTCTTTATTTTAGTAATGAATGTGTTATATATGTGATGTAAAATTGCAAAATAAATACAAGATGTTATTTATTGAATGATTTCTCCTATTATGTTATTTCTTATAATAATTTGTTTTAGTAAAGCACGATTCAAACTAAATTGACCTTGGCCATAAAGGATTTAATTTGTGTAGACTGTTTGTAACTCGTAAACATAGAATTTGTAAGTATATTAAATAAATTAAAGTTTGTAACTTGAAGAAAAAAAAGAAAAATAATGATCTAAAAATTAGCTACTAAATAGTTGCAAATTTACTAGTCTCATAACTAAAAATATTTTATCATTTGGAATATATCAGAAAATTGAGCTTTGTGCCAACCTTTTAACGTGTTTACGTGTTAGACTCTTTAAGAGTACTTTAATTTCGATTCACTATATTATTTGTCTTGTTGATTTTTATATTTTATGACAAACGAAATTCATATATTCCAGCAAGGAGTACAATCTGAAATAGGGTACAAGTGCAATTCCAACCCATTACAGCATACTACTACAGATTTCAATCTGAAATAGCAAATTCATATAGCAATCAAGTGAGGCATCATATACTACTCATCTATAGATTGTGTACCTGAGATAATAATAGTAAAAATCCTGTTACTATATTAATGACCTGATTGCGCATGGCGGAATTTCATTAGCTAGAAATGCAGCAACTCTGATTAACATGTCACCACCAAACCAGTGCCACCAAGTGCGGTGGTTGGTGTACCTGGGGCGGCACCGCCACAACGACCTAATGCGAGGATACTCTATTCACAACTAGAGCAAAAGCTTCATCATGTACGTGTCATTAGCGTGGTCCATCAATGTATGCACTGATTGTTTAGAATGATTATTCAAAAAAGCAATAGTTTTATCTATCATCAATAAAGGAAGAGTTAAATACACTTTTAGTCCTTACAAAATACACTGTTTTGTTTTTTCGTTTCTCAGAAATTTTTGTTTGTTTTCAGCTCTTCGAAAATCAAATGTTTTGTTTTTCATCTCTGCCGTTTATTTTTCCATCCAATTTTGATCTGAAAACACTCTCACAACGCTTATATTTTCTCTGCAAGCGGTGAAATTCGGTTCAACGATCTCAGATTTTTCCCAAATTATAAAGCCCAAATCTGAATGGATGAAAAAACAACTGACAGAGACGAAAATCAAATTAAACATATAGATTTTACGAGGCTTAAAAATGTATTTGAGTGATGAAGAAAAATATGTTCACAAATCAAAAGACATTTCTTACGAATTAATTTTAACATATAAAAGGTATATGAGTAACGCAGAGATGATCATTTCAAAAGTAGAGGGTTAAGCCTAACACAAATTCAAAAATGATTCAGAGCCTATTAGGGTTGTCCATCGGTCGGTAACAATCGGTTTCAGGCCAAATTCCTCGGTTATGTCGGTTGAAAACCCCCATATCATTAGACCCGCCACCGTCCGATCACCGGCGACAGGTGGATCGGGTTCGGATTTTTTGGATCTCGGTTATCTCAGGTCGGTTAGACCATAACCGAATCTGAAATGATCATAAAAAGAAAAATGCAGAGAAAGGAGAAGAGAAGGACGAAGACGCAAAACAAAGAAGGATTCACACATTTGAAGAAGAAACGAGATTGAGAAAGAGAAACAAATTCATATTCATACAAACAATTTTTACAATTATTTCAACATATTTGAATTCATAACAGAAATGAAACAACAAAAAGTACAAAACAGGAAACCCTAGATTATTCGAACCCATTTCCACCATGGATTTCAGGCACCTTCTTGGCCTCGCGAGTTCTGGCCACGCGATTGCTGCAGTTCAAGATCTTCTCGCCTCGCGATTCCTGCAGTTCCACTATCGATCTTCTCGCCTCATGATTCCTGCAGTTCCACCATCGATCTTCTCACCTCGCAATTCCTACAGTTCTACCATCGATCTTCTCTCAAGAACCTCCTTCACTTGCTCGACAAGAGTAACTTGTGGTGTTGAAGGGGAGAACACAAGATATTGATCTAGGATAGATGAAAGGGAAGAGGCCGACGCTGGAGAAGAAGGGGAAGAGAAGCGGTGACGCAAAATAGAAGGTCAGGAGAAGGTGAAGCCACGTTGGAGAGATCCAGCGACCATTAGGGTTTCTGAAAGGAGGAAGAAACAACTTAACATGAGTTTATATAGGTAAGGTTTTTTAAGTGGGCTGCGTTGGGTTTTTTTTTTTTTAATTTTAGACCTAGTTCGGTCGGTTCAGTCAGTTCATCGCCCAATCTGAAATCGACCGAACCAAACTACCCGGAACCGATTTTCTCCACCCATGCCACCTGCGGTCTGAACTGAACCGACCGGTTCAATAAAAAAACGGTTTGGTTTAGGCTGGTTCGGTCAGACTATTTTATTATTATTTTTTTTACAATCCTAGAACCTATCATAAATTCACTTATTGGAGACCACACATATTTGACTCACCCGCATATGTTCATTCCTACGAATTTTACGCCCCATATGTCTAGCTTTGGATGGAGGGAGTGTGTTAAAAAATCTTACATTGATTTGATATATGATCAAATAAGTGCTTATAACAAGTAAAATAATCCTCATTTTTAAACTAGCTTGTCTAGTATTGTTATGTTTAACCTAAATTCTATGATATACTATCAACAAAGAAAAATATGGGTCGCAAATTAAAAGACATTTCTGGCAAATTAACTTTAACAAATAAATATTGTAAATATATACTAAAATTACATTTTATAACGAATAAAAAGATATGATTCAATAATGGACCAATTTTTAATATATACAATTTACTATAGAATTGCCTTTAGAAAGTAAAAATATTGCGCTGACTATAAAATGAAGAATTAGAAAGTGGAGAAACTAAAAACTATACTCTTTATGTGGTCAGTTTTCATCACCATTCAACAGAAAAAAAAAAAAAATATAAAATTGACCAATATTTTCTGATTCTTTCAAAACAACCCTCATCATGTACATCAATATTAATTTGGTAAATATTTTTTTTTGTGAATGGGATAAAAGTTGATAAAGAGATATAAATATTTATATTAATTTATATACATAAAAACGTAAAAAAAGTATATGTTAATATATAATAATTATATAAACATAAATATTGATCTTAATTTATATTAATTATTATTATATATTAAAATTGACATATCTCATATCCAAGTGAGAGAATAAATATTATTTTTTACTTTTTCCTTGGTTTCATTTATTTGTTTTCCTTTTATTTTCATTTTCTATACAACCATATTGAGAAAAAATGAGAAGAAAAAGACAATAGCAGCACTAAGCAATACTGTTGAGATTCGAGAACTGGACCTGAGAGATTCCTTGTCTTTTCGTGTTTCCCGTCCAAAACAATTACAGGTCACAAGGTCACAGGTCACAAAAGCCCCACCGGCATTTAAAAAGTGATTAACATTAAAATGATTTAATAACATAACAATTAAATAAACCCCCTCGTGCACAACAGCGTTAAAGCCTACACTACAACTAGTGAGTCGCCACCACAAACAACTACCCTATTTTGTTAGTTTTGGTTTTTCAAGGTATTTTACTCTCGATAATTATGAGATTAATTTTTTGAGTCTAAAAAATTATATTAAGTGGGTTAGTAGATTTTTTAATAATTTTTTTTTCATACACAACTAAAAATCGAATTTTATATAAAACATTTAAGAAACTCAACTATTTATAAACTATATTGGTATATTTCAGGAAACAAATGGTACCTATTGCTATTACACTTTGCTTCGTCTTATTTTTTGTTGAAATATTTATACCTAAAGTTGAATATTTTAAAACTATTATACCATTTATATAATTTTTATTTCTGAGATCTTAACTATGTGCGCTTTACTAATTGGTTGATCTGAAGAAATGGGGGCTCCCCAATCCCAGGAGCCAAACATTTCAAAGATTCCCATTCCACGCCAATTTTATTTATTTGGTTCATTTTTTATAGATTTGTTAATTAATTTCCAGAATGACAGGCTGCGTGACAATTTCAAGTGGTAGGGACTTTGCGGCTATGCTGCTCTTGACTTGTCTTTTGTATGCCACTTTTCGATTAACATATTTTTATAAGAGCAAAGGGCAAATTCACTCCATCGAAAAAGTAATAAATGATTGTAAGTTCTAGTTATTGAACCCTACGAACCAGGTGGACAACTAAATCTAGAGGTTGATTCATAGTTTAGGCATAAAAATAAAGCATAAAAATAATCAAGAACCTGAAAGGGACTTGAAAACATAATGCTCTCCTCAAAACATTTCCCAAAATGAGTTTCAATAGCCAAAAATATCACAAAATAAGTAAAAAACGGGATTATATAGGGTTTGGGTCGACTCCTGCACGAATCGCGCGAAAAACAACAGAGCTCATGTGAAAACTCGAGCGGCTCGCTTCCCGAGGCACGGCTCGCGCGCGCGGATCCGAACATGGGCCGCGGAGCGAGTTTGCATGGACAAGGCCGAATTGCGCGTCACCGCGCGGTTTGATGTTGTGCCCGCGACGTGCACCTGCGTGGGAATATCAAGCGGCCGGCTCTTTTGCGGAAAATGGAACAGGCCCGCGCCCGACTTCGCACGGTCTTCTCCCGAGGGCGTTCTGCTCGCGCATGGCTTCTGCTCCCTGCGGCTGCACGACTCCTGTTGGCCCCGCCTCCGAATTTTCCTTTTTTCTCCTATTTTGTCCATTTTTAGCATTATTTTCACCTAGAAAAAGTTAAATAACATAAGTAAGATAACAAGAAAGTAAAACAACTTAATTAACTCAAAATAACAACCCGAATCCTAATAAATTAAGATAAAAACTAGCAAATATAATTAAAATACCAAAATGCATGAATTAACATAAATGTGTCCTAAAATTACAAAATAGCCTAGATAATATATAAAACTATATGATAAATATATATAAAAATAGTCTTAAATATCGGGTCATCACTCCCATTCTCTTTTATTGATTCTATAATTAATTTCCCCCTCTAGGACTAGACAAATTACTACTGATATGGTATATTAAGCATACAACAGAGATACACAATCATATAAACTGAATTAGAAATTAAACATATATAATAAACATGGTTCAAATCATATCCTACATCACAATCTCGATGGAGAGGATTTAGCCAAGAATCATTTACATAAATCACAAAGAAATCATAATCATGGCTATAGAATGGATAAAAGAGGGAACTATAAACTAATAAAGTGTTTCTCTCTACCTTCAATCTACCTCCAGAGTGTCCTTCCTCGTTTCTGAACCTCCCCGACACTCTATAATGTATTGCTATGCTTTTGTATGAATTATTATGACCTAGGAACCTTATATGAGCTTTAAAAACGAATTTTGGGCTTCCTGGTCACTATTTTACGAGTTCTGGCAGTGGCATGGCCGTGGACCTAAGTGCTTAATTATTTAATGATCATCCACGACTCCAGATCCAGCACGGTCGTGGCTCCACGTTTTGGCTCGTTCTATCATAATATATATTATTTTGACAATCCAACTGATCAAATTGAAGATCTAGAACTCTAGAAGTTTAGAACAACATTTTCAAATTCGGGCCCAATTCAACAATGAACGAAGCCGGGTGATAAAAATAATAATAGCATGCTGAATTCCCCTACATATTTCATTTTGTCCCTATTTTTATCTATTAATGCAAATACATTATAAAACACATGATTTCTATAAATATAATGAAATAATAAGGTACAAAACCATATGAAAATGTTTGACGTGAACTTACTTTCATGGGAGATGTTTGATAGCCAAATCCGCAAGTGTACGGTTGATTATCGCGTAATATAAAAGATGTCGAATCCCACAGGGATGGGTGTCTTATTATTAACTTGTTTAGAGCTTAAGCAGAAAAATAAAAAGATGTATTTTGAATGTTTGGTTTTTGGATGTTTGGTTTTTTTTTTTTAACATCTTGATTGGATAAAAATGTCTTTTAACATAAAAATGTTACTTTCTACCTCATTCTTTCTTTTCCCCTTCTCCTGTACTTTTATCATACCAAGCAACCTATAAAATCTATTATATTTCTCACATATTTCTCTCTACCCATCTTCCCATTTCTCTCTACCCATCTTCCCTCTTCTGTCTTTCCCTGTTTCTCTTCTTAACCAAAAAAGTGTTAGACTTTTGCTTTGTAGTTCAGCAACTTCCTACAAAACTTCAAAGCGTATTGCTCCAAAAACTTTAAGTATTACCATCAAAACTTCAACAAGGCACATCACCTAACGAAAGTGATTTCTATACGTATCATTCGACTATTTTCCATTATATTCCATTGTGTTTCATTCCATTATACAAACATAATTTAATAGAGTAATAGAGAATAATTTCTAGATAAATATTATTGCAACAATTCAGTAACTTAGTATTCAACAAACAAAATTCAGCACAGTTGATAGATATCATGATTGCTTAAGCATTTATTTGAGGTTTCGATCTCTGAGCGGTGTATATGGAGAAGGATTTGTTGGAAGAGACCTACCCACTTAATGTGATATCAAAGCCTCGAGAGGATTAAACTCATGGCTTCCGGCTGTGGGCCAGGATACCTCGTTGCATACCAGAAAAATCTACTTAGTACTCCTATCTTTTTTTGGGTTTTTAGTCACAGGTACCATTCACTGAGGCAATGAATCAGGTAGGATCATCATGTTACCAAATATTTAACGCAGTTGCATCAACAAAAACTCGAGCCCAAGACATCTGCTTAAGCTAAAACAACCTCACACTAGCTAGTTGATCTATACTCTTAGTGATAATCAATAAACTATTCGAGTTTAATAACAATGTATTAAAGATATCATGTTGTATAAGATAAAATTATTTTCTGTTTTCAAAAAAAAGTAAATGGTGATTTTTTTTATAAGCAAATGTTAATTGTTAGTAAATTAGTACTCCCTCCGTCCCAAATTATAAGACCCTTTAGAGACAAATTCGGTGTCCCAAATTATAAGACCCCTTATAGATTTCAGGAAAAAAAATAAGTTTTTCCTTTTTTACCCCTTGCATTCATTATATTTTAAATTCCAAAACTTAACTACCACCTCTACTAATTACTTCTTTCATATTCCCAACCAACTTTTGGTATATCCAATACTTACATTAACAATTTCTAGATTTTTTTAAATAGAAGTATATTTGGAAGACTTGTATAAAAGGTAACAAAACCAACATATTAATTAACTTATTACATGTTTTCTTAATAGGCGTGATTGTCTGAAAATGATCTTATAATTTGTGACGGAGGGAGTATAAATTATCCCTTCTTAAAATTCGAATCCTAACTCTTTACCTACAATTACCCCTAGCTCAATTATGTGAGTTATTCATCCCACATTCCCACTAGCGATGTGGAATTTTTTTTTGCAGCCGCAAATCTGCTACTGTGGGAGTGAATCCTGAATGATCCTAAGTTGTAGTCTACATTCTAAGCTAGATTCCCTGATGAATGGTTTAAATATTGAACTGTGTTGAGGTCTTAGTTTATATATTAATCGCCTAGCTTTCATAGTTGTATCTAGCTTGTAAAAGCGTAAAGTTCTGTAGACAAAAGGAATCAAAGGAAAGACGAAATGCAGCTGACCAAAAGAGTCAAATCGCCCACCATGACCATGTGCAACGCTGATCTTTCGTCAGTCTTTGCTTAGTAGCGGCTGAGACACCATGCAAGTTGCATATCAGAGCTTCCTTTTTATTTGTTTAAATGATTTAAAGAAAAATTTAAATTTAATAACTTAAGTCTTAAGTGAACTAGTGACATTTAAAATAAATTAATTATAAATTAATATTTATTTATTTATCTTAATTATCGTTGGTTAAAAAAAACAAGGTTGTATACCTAAGTTTTTCTTTATTATTATTTACGCAATCCCTTTTTAACTATGCAAAGAAGGAATGAGCTTACTAGTTAATTATATAAATAATTGGTAATCTCATGCACGTGCAAAATTTGCCTTTTCAATTTTGTATCTTTGGACTAGACTAGTATCAGAAGTTCAAGTTGTCATGCGACTACTATATGTGAACCGTCGTTCAAAAGCTTATTTCTTTTCTTGATTTGAAGAGTCCAAAGAACACATTAGTTCCAGCAAATACTTGATACTTTTAGTATAACATGTGTCGTCCTTAATTTACTAAACAAATTTGGTTTCGTAAAAAGTTAGTTTAGTTTATGAAGCTGCACTATAAGATAAACGCTCATTATCGTCGGTCAATAACAAGTTAAAAATTGATGCTACAATGATTTAGTATTGGCTTAACATCAGCGTCAAGAAAGACGTTAAAACGGTCGAAAATAATTCATAGAATCCAGTGGCGGAATTAAGGGGTGACCTGGTCATGCCATAGTCACCTATATTCTTAGTTTTTTTCACTAATACTAGGAAAAAATTAGGTGGCACCACCCTAATATTAGAAAACTATTATAGGTTTATGTGATAAAAATTTTTTTACACTTTGACATATGAAACCCACCAAATGACCATAGAAGCTTTTCACTTATCTTGTTTCTTCTCACGTGATACATTTTCAAACTTCTTTATATTGTTTTAATGTTTTACCAATTCAAGAAAAAAATATTAGAGCACATTTGGCTTTTTTGTGCATTGTTGTTCGATAGTTTTCTTGCTGCACATTTTTCTTCCTCTGTTTCACTTGTTGGTATATCATAGTATGTTGTTACTCTAGTGACGCTTATATTCCGATTAATATCTTTTGTACTAACTCTTATGGTATATTTCTTCTTCTTATAAAGATATTAATTATATATCAGATTTGTTGCACAAATTATATATGTGAAAATTTAAATTTTCTTATAAATCATATGCACTTAGTCTTGGTCCCTTCGAAGTTAGAATCCTACCTCCGCCACCGGTAGTGTTCAACAAAAGGCTGACTCTAAGAATTAGCGTCAATTAGACCGACTCTAAGTCGACGCAACTCACCAGAGACATTGACCGATGCAAATTCGTAAACATTAGAGTCGGTCCTATTGGCCAATTCTATTACGCGTCGGCTATGCCCACGCTAACCTTAACAGTCAATGCAAAATTGACGACGACTTACACCATTGATCAATGCCTGTAAATTGGTCGCTCTCGACCACGAAAAACACTACCCTTAACTTGGAGTTTCTATGTTAGTATCTCCAAGCTAAGGGTAGTATTTGGCCTGCTTGAGAGCACCAATTTAGAGAATTGTAAACTGTTAACAAATGAATTAAGTCATCACCAACTTTGTGTTGAGAATCACAACCAACAAGGTAAAACTAATGTACACAACATCATGCATATCAAAACGTAACGCATCAATCATAATACACAAGTTTAAAGTAAATCACAAATAATTATAACTTGACATATAAGAAAAACAATACATAGTGATAAAAGTAATCAAAAGCAAACTTCTCCAGCAACAGTTGTTTTCCTTGTCTCAAGTTTTTCAACTCATTTGTATGGTCATCAGATGCCATATCTTCCCATTTTGGTACATACAAAGTTGGAAATCTAGTTTTATTAACCAACTGGCTAACCGACGGTTAAATTAAGTGATCCTAAGATAACTTAATTTCGACCAGCTACTATCTACACTCTTCCTCTTTCACCTTTTCTCGCTCGTTCTATTGTGTTCAATTATTCTCCTTTTCTCTCGTTTGCTTTGGCATATTTGGGTACGTTGACATCCAATTCCATGCTTCCAATGCATATCTGATCCAATTTTATTTCTTGAGTGACCGGGTCTTGCGCATAAAGAAACCTCACAAACCCAAATCAATTACCAGCCTTATCACTTCTTCTTGGAATGAATACCTCCCATAATTTTCCCCATTTTCCGAACACCCTCCATTAATCCTTCTCACCCTAATATTTAGGAAAATGGGAGAAATCGAAGGATGTAACACAACCTCTCTCACCTTGTCGCCCCTCTTTCTTCCGCTCCCAACTCACTCTCTCATCCATCTCGCAACCCACCTACTGTTTTCCATGCACATCGCCCATTTGTAGTTAACAGTAGGAAAGATCAACTCTAGATTTCACCTTAAACAAACAATGGTAAAGATAAGTATAAAAATTACTCAAATTATTTGTTAACATCTTATTTTCACACATAGCCAGAGAGAAAAGGAAATAAAAGATAGAAAGACGAGAAATATGATTTGTGATGTGAGAGAAAAATAAGAGAAAGAATGAAGAAAAATGAAGTGGACACTACAACTTTATTTCTTTTCGCAACAGATCAAAATTGTAGCCATAGAAACAAAAAATGTTTCTTGAACTTTATGCAACAGTTTCCAACTGTCTCGTGTTCCGGCGTTACATATTGCCTTTGGTAACATATTCTCGCACTCTGTGGTTACATTGTGAAAAAGTAACATATTGTATGGGAAAAGACAACACTTATCAGGTAATAACTAATTCATATTATTAGATGCGGAACACTTATTTAATGCTGTGAAAATATGTTTTACTTAAAATGAACCATTTATGGCAATAAGCACGAACAAATTCTTAATACATTTTTAGGCAACACTTTTTGCATTTTTATTAAACTAGTGTTACTAAAGGCCAAAAACAATGTAGTTGGCATCACACTCATTTAAACACGCAGTCCAACACACTCATTATGATTGATTTATTTTTTCAAGTGTGGTATAATGGAAAAAATACATACAACACTTTAAAGTGCAATAAACATTTTTATACATTTTTTTACAAAGTACACTTTAAAGTACGGTATACAAAATTAAAATAAAAATGGCATAAGGAGGGTCGAGAAAAGTGTTATAAGAGTGACAACACTTTTTATTCCAAGGAAAGACAGAAAAGTGTTGTATTTAGAAGGTCACTCTTATTTCCTTTTCTGTCCTTCCTTGGAGTTTGGAGCACACACATGCTTTCTCCTTTTTCCTATAAATACGACTTAGGTTGTGGTCTTCTAAGTACCAATTACTTCAATTCCTTTCCTAACACTCATCTTCTCCACCCTTGCCACAAGTTCACAACCCTGAACCAAAGTCTCCTTTGGCTTATTTCATTACATTCCCATCCTTACATTTTATTATCCATGGCTCATTTCGCTCGCATTTGCTTCCTCTTTGTACTGTTGGTTTTGTCTCATGAACTACTCAATGCTGAGGGTAGGAATTTGAGACAAAACGTTCAGCCACCAAACGCTGCCCCTCCAAAATGTGCTTTTGCCAGCCGCCCAAGCCAGGTGGACTGTGACACTAGAAGGCTGGAAGGAGATGCTGAAGCTTTTCGGCCCACAACTCCTGGCCACAGTCCTGGTGTTGGTCACTCAGTAAAGAATTAATGCAAATGAAGCAGATTATATGAGCTGTTTCATCCATCAATATCATGCACTGCTATGTTATTTTTCAGTGTTCTACTACCATGTTATTTTTCAATATGTATTAATATATTTGTTTCATCAAGGAAATCTAAATCTCTTCAGGTATTTCATCATCTAATAACACATTCGGATTAGTTTCTCTTTCATCATAACTAATTTTGGAATCTTAAACTACTCATAAAAGCTTCTCTCAATAATTAATTTTACTTAAGAATTAATTGTGGAAGAATTTTGACCTTTGTATTAAGGGTTGGGGTACTTTTTTTACCCCTTTTAATACAATTTTATAGCTTATAAAAAAAATTAGTTTGACCTGCGTTGACAAACTCTGATAATGCATTTATAAGAAATTGCAATAATTTCGAGTCAACAGAAAAGAAATTATACACAAGACGTGAATAACAAATTTGTAGTTATTTTGACAGCTAACTTTTGGGTAGCGAAACATAGGTGGTAGAAGCTAGAGAAAACCTACATATAGTTGTGAAAACCAAAGGCATCATAAACCATCTATTTTTATGGTTAACATGCGGAATTTAATTTTGTTAAATTAGTCACAATGACAACACATGAAATAACAACATCTTTATTTAATGGTGAAATTTTATTTTAATCTCTTAAATACTTTTGGTGGGTCCATACTCCCACATAAAATTTAAGATACTCATAAAATCTCATTGCACATTTCGCTCCAATAATTAAGATCTTATTTTATTTTTAATTAGACCAACAATACACAATATATTTATATTATTTATTTTCACCTAATATTAAATTAAATTAAGCTAACAATTCTATACAAACATAATTAATAATTAAAAAAATATAATATAATTAAATATCAATTAAATAGTAAATACATAATTAAAGTTTAACATGATATTATTTAATTAAAAATGAAAGGAAATACATATTATTGAAAAATAAATGACAATACATTTTAAATAAAATACATAAAATAATTCTGTTGGTTGATTGTTGGTTGTATGAGAGAGAAACAATATTACTTTACTATAGATTCCACTTTAAAAGAGGAACTAGCCAACACACTAAAATAAGATTTCAAGCCATGTCGCCTCTCTTCAATGGGTGAAATTTTATAAAATGTATCTTATTTTAAGATCTCACTCTTAAATCTCCATTGGAGATGTTCTAAGTTGCACGAACATGATAAACCATCTTTATGCGGTGTAGTGTGATCACAATGATGAAAAAACTATGCATTACTTACCTTTCCTTCTAGTTAGTACTTCTAATATTTTAACTGTTTTGAACTCTTTCGATTGATTGCTTCTTCTCCTGGCCTCATTTTTTTCTTTTCAACTTGATCCGAATTATCATCATAGCATACAGGTGATTCATTTTCTCTTGAAAATCTGAAGTTTTGAATATTTGGAATGTTAAGAATTAATTTAAAGTGTCCTAGTTTTTAGTACTGTTTGTTATTTGATTTAAATTTAAGTTTTCGTGGTCAAGTTTGTTTCCTTAATTCTAGCTAGAACGTGGGCTGTAGTTTGTTACAGGGCAGTTGTTCTTTTCTCCTATTTATTAGCTGTAGTTTCTCATGGAATAAACAAGTCATTCCCCAACAATTGTTATTTACTTACTCTTGAGTGCTTATTGCATCTAACAATCTGGTATTCAGAGCAGTGACCTGAGAGATGGGTTCAGAAGCAAACTATGCAGCAGCCTCCATTCCGAAGTTCGACGGTGACTACGATCATTGGAGCATGGTCATGGAGAATCTCCTTCGATCCAAGGAGTATTGGGTTGCTGTTGAATCAGGTTACACAGAGCCAAGAAGTAGGGATGGAATGACGGCAGAGCAAATAAAGAAACTGGAGGACATGAAGCTGAAGGATTTGAAGGCTAAGAATTACTTGTTTCAGTCGCTGGACAAGTCAATTCTGAAGACGATCACCCAGAAGGAGACATCTAAACAACTCTGGGATTCCATGAAGTTGAAATGTCAAGGCAATGCTCGAGTGAAGAGAGCTCAGCTCAATCGTCTACGCCGGGACTTTGAGGTCTTAGCAATGAAGCAGGGTGAATCGATCACTGATTATTTTGGTCGAGTAATGACGGTTGCAAACGACATGAGGAATTATGGAGAAGATGTGGATGATGTCAAGATTGTTGAGAAGATTTTGAGAACTCTCACTGAAAAGTGGAACTACATTGTTTGTTCCATTGAGGAAGCCAAGGACATAGATCAGCTATCTGTGGATGCCTTGCAAAGTTCTCTGCTCGTTCATGAGCAAAAGTTCAAAGTAAGTGGAGAAGATGAACATGCTTTGAAGGCAACTCATGAAGAGAGCTATGGTGGAAGAGGACGAGGAAGAGCTGTTTTCCGAAGAGGCCAGGGACAAGGCAGAGGCAGGGGTTTCCGACCGAGGAATAAGGAAACAGTTGAGTGTTACAAGTGTCATAAGCTTGGGCATTTCCAGTACGAGTGCCAAGCAAATTTTGCTGGCTTAGAGGAACCAGAAGAGATGGCACTAATGGCGTATGTCGACACGCTTGGAAACGATCGAGATGTTCTGTGGTATATTGACTCTGGGTGCAGCAATCACATGTGTGGTGATTCATCACTCTTTTATGATTTAGAAGAAGGGTTCAATAAGGTAGTTAGATTGGGAAATTCTGCGAGTATGACCGTTGTTGGAAAAGGAAGTGTTCAATTGACTGTAAAAGGAATAAATCACCTTGTACATGATGTCTTTTATGTGCCTGGTTTGAAGAATAATCTTCTCAGTGTTGGGCAGCTGATAGAAAGGGGTTTGGCTGTACTGATGCAGTCAAATGAGTGTCGGATTTATCACCACACAAAAGGTTTGGTATTTCAAACTAACATGACAGCAAATCGAATGTTCTTGTTGTTATCAAGCACTCCACCCATCAAAAAGAAAAGCAAGGAAGTGTGCTTCCAAGCAACCACGGAAGACGTGACTCACCTCTGGCACCGAAGATTCGGTCATCTCAACTACAAAGGGTTGAAAACTTTGCAAACAAAAGGCATGGTGAGAGGCTTGCCAAATTTCTCTGAGGGTGAAATTGTGTGCACTAATTGCTTGAAAGGGAAGCAGCATCGAGATGTAATCTCAAGGAGAAGTACATGGAGAGCATCAGAAAAATTGGAGCTGGTTCACGCTGACATTTGCGGCCCTATTTCTCCACTTTCGGAGGGAAACAAAAGGTATTTCATTTGCTTCATTGATGACTATAGTAGGAAGGCGTGGGTGTATTTTCTTGTTCATAAGTCAGATGCATTCACCACCTTTAAGCTATTTAAAGCTCTTGTTGAAAAAGAAATGGGCTTGTCCATTAAATGTCTAAGAACATATCGTGGAGGTGAATTCACATCAGATGAATTCAAGGAATATTGTAAAATGAATGGAGTAAAGAGGCAATTAACAGCTGCATATACACCACAACAGAACGGAGTCGCCGAGCGGAAGAATAGAACTGTGATGAATATGGTGAGGAGCTTATTGGTTGAGAAAAATGTTCCAAGAAAATTCTGGGCAGAGGCAGTAAACTGGGCATTTTACGTTCTTAATAGATGTCCAACATCATCAGTAAAGGAAATGACGCCAGAGGAAGCTTGGTGTGGGGTGAAGCCTTCAGTCGGGCACTTGAGAGTCTTTGGTTGTATGTCATATGCTCATGTACCGGATGCTCGACGGACAAAGCTTGAAGTTAAGAGCCGCTGTTGTGTTTTCTTTGGTGTAAGTGAAGAATCAAAGGCATATCGACTATATGATCCTACAACCAAGAGGATTATTATCAGCCGGGATGTCGTCTTTGAAGAAGAAAAGCAGTGGACGTGGGGGAAAAGCTCTGAAGAAGATACCGCGTTTGATTTGGAATGGGAAGATGAGAAAGGTGAAGAAAGGGAGGAATCAAGTGATGGTAATGAAGAAGAAAATGCAGCTGATGAAGAAGAAGATGCAACTTCCCTTGGTAATGAAGAAGAAAATGCAGCTGATGAAGAAGAAGATGCAACTTCTTTAGTGACAGCACCCCGAAATAGAAGAGTACCTGGGTGGATGAATGACTATGTCCCTGGTGATGGTCTTTCCGATGAAGAAGAAGAGGTACAGACTCACTTAGTCTTGCTTGCTCACGCAGTTCATCCCGATCCTACTTCATTTGACGAAGCAGTAAAGGAAGAGAAATGGAGGACAGCCATGGATGCAGAAATGAGATCAATTGAGAAGAATGGAACGTGGGATCTCACGGAGCTGCCGAAAGGAAAGAAAAAGATAGGAGTCAAATGGGTGTATAAAACAAAGTTGAATGAGCTGGGAGAATTAGAAAAATACAAGGCTCGCTTAGTCGCCAAAGGGTATGCTCAGGAATACGGAATTGATTATGAAGAAGTATACGCTCCTGTAGCTCGTATGGACACGGTTCGAATGATTTTGGCACTTGCTGCACAAAGAGGTTGGTGTGTGTTTCAGCTGGACGTGAAGTCAGCCTTTCTTCATGGGAAGTTAGCTGAGAATGTGTACCTGGAACAGCCAAGGGGTTATGAAATAAAGAATGAGGAGCATAAGGTTTATAAGCTTAACAAAGCTTTGTACGGACTCAAGCAAGCACCGCGAGCATGGTTCAGCCGAATTGAATCATACTTCAGAAAGGAAGGTTTTGAGAAGGAGGTTAGTGAGCAAACTTTGTTTACCAAAGTCAGACAAGGTAAATACTTGATCATTAGCTTGTATGTTGATGATTTAATTTATACTGGAGATGATGAAAAAATGATGTCTGAATTCAAAGAGTCCATGATGAAGGAATTTGACATGACAGACTTGGGTAAAATGAGGTATTTTCTTGGTATTGAGGTAGTTCAGTTTGATGGCGGTATATTCATCAGTTAAACGAAGTATGTGGCAGAAGTGTTGAGACGGTTTGGAATGGAGCATAGCAATTTCGTTGAAAATCCAATGGTTCCAGGATTTAAAATCTCCAAAGATGAAAAAGGTGTTGAGATGGATGGTTCATTTTTCAAGCAGCTGATTGGAAGCCTGATGTACTTGACTGCTACGAGGCCGGACATAATGTATGCAGTTAGCTTACTGAGCAGGTATATGTCAAGACCTACAGAGGTTCATTATTCGGCGGCGAAGAGAATTCTGCGTTACTTGCAAGGTACTGCAAAGTTTGGCATTCTGTACAAAAGGGAAGGAAATTCAGAATTAATTGGCTTTACTGATAGTGATTATGCTGGATCAGTGGAGGATAGAAGAAGTACTTCAGGTTATGTTTTTATGCTAAGTGGGGCTGCAGTAGCTTGGTCTTCTCGAAAGCAACCGATAGTAACGTTGAGCACGACGGAAGCCGAATTTGTAGCAGCTGCGGGAAGTAGTTGTCAGGCAATATGGATGCAAAGGGTGTTGAAGAAGATAGGCTACAAGGGCTGTGAAAGTACTGTCATTTTTTGTGACAATAGCTCAACAATTAAGTTGTCAAAGAACCCAGTGATGCATGGCAAGAGTAAGCACATTGATGTGCGTTACCATTTCTTAAGGGAGCTTGTGAATGATGGAGTTGTGCAGTTTCAGTTTTGTGGTACAAGGCATCAGTTAGCGGACATCCTTACCAAACCACTGAAATTGGAATCATTTCGGGAGCTGAGAAGGAAGCTTGGAGTTTGTGATTTTTCAGGATTTAACTAGCTGCAATGCAGTCTAGTTCAAGGGAGGGAATGTTAAGAATTAGTTTAAAGTGTCCTAGTTTTTAGTACTGTTTGTTATTTGATTTAAATTTAAGTTTTCGTGGTCAAGTTTGTTTCCTTAATTCTAGCTAGAACGTGGGCTGTAGTTTGTTACAGGGCAGTTGTTCTTTTCTTCTATTTATTAGCTGTAGTTTCTCATGGAATAAACAAGTCATTCCCCAACAATTGTTATTTACTTACTCTTGAGTGCTTATTGCATCTAACATGGAAGGCTCATATTCATAATTTACAGCAGACATTTTCTACTTTATGAGTGTAACCCTTTTATGTATATTATCTCACTCTGCTATTAATCGGATCTATGCAGTTTTCCCGCGCGTTCTTTTACATTTCCCTATATATTAGGTAGGTATATTCGTTCCGAACCGGTATCTACATATCCTAAGTTTATATTCTCATCGCATGCGTTATGTGTGATCATTTTTGTAATCCTGGGAAATCTCATTATTCTTAACTTGATTACTCACTGGCTTGCTACCTACAATACATGTTTCTTTTGCATTGTCATATATCGGATGCAGAAACATTTCCTTGAATCAGACAAGTGTAATGCACAAACATCATGGCGAGGGAGAGAGGGAATAACAGTTTTTAGTTTGGTTCTCAGGCTCTATCAGCAAAGATGTACACATTCGAGTAGGACTATGTGGTTATAGTGCATTCAAGCTTAATTGTTATATATATTTCATTATGACTTGGCAGGTTGCGTATTTGGGTTGCACAAGTCGTGGATGTGGATGGGTGAATATTTTTGGTTTCAAGGATGTTACGTATTACCATGCCATAATAATGTTTGACTTTTGTATTTTTGGATCTAGGAGCTTACTGATTTCTGTTTTGCCTTTATGGGTGTTAATTATGTATTATAATACTCCAGCTCTTTTTTATAAAAACTAAATTGGAGGTGCGCTTTGATCTTTTATATAAGAATTAACTTGAAATTTGTGATGAACTAATTCTTTTTTGATAATAATATCATTATTTAATTGAGTTTTTTCTCTCTTTAATTCCACTCACATAATTATTTATGATGAATAGAAATTAAGAAATGTGAGTTATGGGTAGTTTTGGAAAGTTGATATAAATTGAAAATAAATTTAAAGATACTAACTACATTAACCATATTTCTTAAGGGGCATGAAATTGTAGTTTGGTTCTTATAAAAAAGAACGCATGGAGTACTTAACTTGAAACTTTGATATATTTACACTCCACATTTCCTTCCATCTCATTTGCACATTTTTTTTTGTTTTTTATCTCTCTATTCTATCCATATCACATCACTTATCATATCACTCATTTATCTCTCTTCACTTCCTATCTCTCTCTCTATAAAGGTAGAGGTGGATTAAGTGAGAACACAACATTTTCCCTTAATTTTTACATAGAGCGAGCTTTCAATTCGGCATCCCCCATCTAGCCCACTATTGGCCCAACATGCGGGCCAAAGCCAAAAAGCTTATAGGGCTAAAAAGTCCAACAAAATAAAAGCCCACGGGTCAAAATCCCTCAAAAAACCTCGTGGGCTAAGGTCAACCCATGAGCCTTATGACTTTCAAAAAAGTTCATCTCTCTATCCTCCCTCCCCCTTCTCTCTCCCCCTCTTTTATCCCTCTTTCTTCCCTCACTCTCCCTCTCCAATCTCTCTCCCCTCTCCCTCCTCTCCTCTCTCTCTCTCTCTCTCCTCTCACCTCCCTCTCCCTTTCTCTCCTTTCTCCATCCCTCAAAGGATTGCGAGCCAAATGGCCTGCGGGCCCAAGCGCCGACCTAACCTGACCTGCCCGACATTGACAAGAATTGCCTTGACCCGAAGCCAACCTGACCTAATATACCTTGGTGTATCTCCACCTACCCTGCACCGATCCAACCAGACCTCCCCCGGCGCCAACCCGAATCGACCTACTCTGATGCTGATCCGACCTGCTTGATGTCGACACAACCTGCCACGCAATGACCCCACCTGCCTTGCCCTGTGAAGAGTGGATATGATATTCCCTACGCTGTTGTGGTGATGACCTGACCTGCCTACCCTAGCGCCAACCCAACTCGTCCGGCTCTGACCTACCCTGACTTGCCCGACATTGACCCGCCTACTTTTCCCTGCTTGACCTAGCACCGGTCTTTCATTTTCTCTGGCCCAGCCCGACATGTTTTTCTTGACTCGCCCACTTTACCCAACTCGAACAATTCATCCCTGCTTTAGTCGTTTAGTTGTGTCCTTTTATCTTGGCTTGACTCGTTTATCTAAGCTTGTTGATGCCAGCACCAACCTGCTTATTTTTCATGCCCTGGCCCGGTTCGACCATTTTTCTCGACTTGTTCCATTTTGCTTAGACTATCCATTTTCCCTTGCCCGACTAGTTCAACCGGGCTCGTTCATGCCAGCGTCTCCCCGACCCGTTCATCCCTCCACAAAAAATTTTCCCGCCCGTCTTGTTTTGCTCGGCCCACCCATTTGGTTCGGCTCGACCCGTTCATCCTGGTCATCAATAGGCCATCATATTTTCAGGTCGGAATGGCCCTAAATTAACTCGGGCTTAAGTTACTAGTTTGACCCTCTATGAGAGATAGAGTGTGCGGAGAGAGAGGGAGAGGAGAGGAGGTTGGGAGATGACAGGGAGAGGGGGGAGGAGAGGGAGATGACAATATAAATGAAATTTTAGTTTTGAAGTAGGTTATTCTAGAAGTTTATGCAATTTAAATTATGATTTAGAGTGGACTGGCCATGTGGCTAGCTCTGGCTAGCCCCCTTAATTAATGAGTGGGTTGTGTTGGTTAGGGCTGGAAAATTCCCACTTAAAGTGGAATATAAAAGTGTGGCCCAAAATAAGGGGTTTCGAGGCGGGGCCATGAGCCAATTTGACACATCTATCTACATAGTGAGTACTTCTGATACTCTTTATTAATTAAAAATATGTTTTCTATTTTAAACCAAAAATATATTGATATAAAGCACAAGGGTGCTTCGGCCCGATACACATAAATGTCTTAATACATGATTATTTGACTTAGCAAACTATGGTCCCAGGTCAAAATACAGACCCAGATAAACAAGAAATAGATAAATCCAAAAGAATGAGGCTACTGCCATACAATAGGACCATCGTGGATAACAAATACATAAGTCCACCCAAAAAGAAAGGAGCAGTGACCTTTGAATGCTCTTTCATGAAGCATAGATTAAAAGCGATCTGGCTAGTGTATCCAAACATACTCCTTGCCCATCATCCATCACTCGCTCCACCTAAGCACAACCATAGTATCCTTTCCCATTCTTGATAAGAGAGTTTGAAGTCCTTTACCTGTGATCTTAACCATACCCACAACCTAAGTTTGATCAGATAAAAAACGGCTTCCTCATTAGTCGGTTCCCCCTAAAAGCAGTAGCATTCCTTTGAAGCCATATGCTCCAAATACAAGCAAACCATATGGCTATCCACTTCAAACTCTTTTCCTTGTTCCTTCCCCATAATTCATGATGTTGGAAGTGCATAACCCACCCAAGAGGAAGCACAGTTTTAACTCCCAGCCAAGAATAGCATAACATCCAGATTTTATATGAGAACATACATCTAAAAAAGACATGAAGAGTATCCTCCACATGTACTTTGCACAAATATCAATGGTCGTCCCTATTTTTTTTCCACAGTAACCCCCTCTGCATCAAGTTATCCATTGTAGGCAACCTCTAATGAGCTATCCTCCATGCTAACGCTATCACCTTGGATGGGGTTGGACTCTTCCACATGTACTTCAATAAATAGTTTTCAGCCCCCCCCCCCCCGCAACCTACCATTTGCACCTAGTATGCATATTTTACAGAGTAGTCATCTTGGGGTCGTTTAACCACTTCCACCTATCTTTTACATCATTTGAAATCTGAACAGTTGAAGTATCCTGCAAAAAATTATTAAAAAGGCCCTCCTCTCTATCAAACAAATCCCTCCTCCAAATGAACTTTCACTCCCATCCCTCCACCCCCATTCACCCATCTCAGCTACACATTCCTCCTTTTACTGAGATAAATCATACATCTGTTATACTTATGTTTCATACTTGTCCCCCTACCCACTTATCTGTCCAAAAACTCACTGACCTCCCATCCTCCAACGCCCTCTCTATATTTTTCACGAACCACTCCCCTTCCTCACATACCTTCCTTATGTCCTTCCACCAAGTCGACCCCTTTTTAAAACTCTCCTCCTTACCAATCAGCACCCTGTCCCCATACTTTGCTCTCGAAACCCGCCCCCATGCACTGTCCCCCTCCTCTAGTAACTGCCACCTCCATTTTCCCAAAAGTGTCCTATTAAATTTGATAATACCTTTAACTCCTAGCCCCCTTCCTCTTTTGGTTTGCACACCATTTCCAACTTGACCAAAGGTATTTTCCGCTCAACCTCACTCCCCCATAGGAAATTTCGTTGCAAACTTTTCAATTTGTTAGCCATAGAATTAGGAATTTTATAAAATGAAAGATAAAAGATAGGGATAAAGCTTAATACCAAGTTCGAGAGACAAAGGCGGCCTCCAAAGGACAGATGCTTCGACTTCCAAAGAGTCAATCTCTTTTTCATCTTCTAAACAACTGGTTCCCATGTGTCTACCCTCCTTGGATTTGCACCTACCTCCACCCCAAGTACACGAAGGGTACCCTCATGATCTTACAATTCATTTTTGTAGCAAGGTCCCTCACCACACTTTCATCCTCCCCAACACTAGCCAGCTTACTTTTAAAGAAATCTACTTTTAGGCCTGAGGCTAATTCAAACCATCTTAGAATACTCTTCATGGTGTAAATATTCTCTACTGACATCTCCCCAATTAGTAAAGTGTCATCGGCGAACTGAATGTGGGGGATTTCAATATCGTTATTCCCCACCTTGAAACCCGAAAACAACTTTTTCTTCACCGCCTCCCTCATCAAACCCCCTGTCTTAAGCCTCTTTCCATTCTGAATTCACTAGTTGGACTACCATTTATAAAATATGTTGTACGATTCTGCTACGCAAAGCTCATAGTCGCGAACACCTTTGGGACAAATAGTTTTGTGACTGTGAAGTTAAGAAATAAAACACAATTTGTGGCAAATCCCGCAAATGTCGTTTACAAAAACAAATTTGTAATTTGTGTTAGTTTCGAACTCCCTTACTTTGACAAACGACAATAGTTTGGTCCCTCATCACTATTCAGTCAAAATAGTTAGCAATTTGCATCCCTTACTTTGGCAAAAGATAGCAATTTTCGTCCCTTACTTTGATAAACGACAGCAGTTTTGTCCCTCATCACTATTTTCGTCCCTATGAAAACAAAGTAAAATGTTAGTTTTTTTACGAAATAGTGATGAGGGACCAAAACTGCTATCGTTTGTCAAAGTAAGGGACGAAAATGACTAATATTTTTCGTGAGGGACTAGAAGTGTAACTTTGTGATAAATGAGGGACCAAAACTGCTATTAAGCCTACTTATTACCAAATTATAATATAACGAAAATGACATTTTGATTTTAATTTGGAAGAACGATACTAAATGCATTCGAAGATATTGTACAAGATAATGTGTCTAGGATGAAAATGTTTTTTTTAGTGATTGAGTGTCTCTACCGTGACAATCGGCTCACCACCATGTACAAAGCCTGAAACCACCGCAAGTAAACTAGGGGATTTGCGAATTGATTTGTGGAAGAACAAATACCAAGAAGCATAGCTGTAGAACATTTACTATATATTGTTATTTATAAACACAATGTGAAGCACTTGGACAAGGAAATTGAAATGCGTGCGTATAATTCAGTGATACTTCTCATTAAAACAGAATATTCTCAAGTTACATACATAGATACATGCATTAAAGAAACATTTAGCAAGTACTGGCTGGAGGTTGCAGAAGTACATCAACTAGGTGGCTATTTCATTTCCTATTCCAAAGCACTTCCATCGAATCATGCATGCGAGTTGAGGCCTAATGATCACCCAAAATGTGAGGAAACCACTTTGTTTATTCATTTGTTTGTTTGTTTGTTTATATATTGAACTTGAGGGAATCTTTGAGTTTTAATTTCTTATGTTACTTCTTGTTTTTATTCTTTTTAGGTACTTCATTTGGATCCTCTGTCTGCAATATAATGCAAGGTTAGGTTGCCAGTGCAGCGAATGCACGGTTCTTATCAGAAGTAAACCAAAACAAATGGTAGGTAACACAAGTAATATTTAGTTTATGTGTGGATTCATTCCAAAAAGAAAACTATAATATTAACCAAGGGACGAAGTACACAGCGAATATCCCATTTCCACATGAAACTGCCTTAGTAAATTGTTTTGCAAGTGGAATCCTTAGTGGGAAGGTGCATGTGGACGGAACCGTGACAAAAGTGAGCTCACCCTTTCAAAATTGAGAGATCATCATAAGCAGCCCTTGAGTTGCCTGAAAGGCAAAAGACACTTTGGGAGTTTATAAGTATCACCTATACTTAAAAGTACAATAATTTTGGTACATTCACACTTCATTTACTTTTTTATATTATTTTTACTAATTTTTCCTCTATGGCTCTCAGCATTTCTTACATATTACCTATCACATCATTTATTTATCTTTTTTTTTTTTATATTTCATGTAGGTAAAAGTGTAATTGATATATAAACTTAAGTTTTCCAAATTTAAATTAATAGATTAATTTCAAACTTGCACAGGTATGTACACATCACTATTCCCAAACCCAACTTTACATAAAATAAAGAAAATATTATGTAAGCAAATGTATGGTGTCGACATCATTTTGACACATTGGCTTAGAAACTGTTTTTTACTATCATTAAATATATATGTTTAAATTAAAATGTCAGATAGAGGGTTTAAAACCACCACAAATTGCATGTGCGTTTTACATTGGTGTAAATTGTGGCGGTTAGCAAATCAAGGTAGTAACAGAGTGAGAGATTTGTGGGCAATAGTGGTAATGTTTAAAATGAAAAAAGATTTGTGTACCCCAAATAGTATCATATTACTCAGACATCCACTTTTGTGACGGTTTCTAACTGGCCACAAAGTGTTAAAGTTAATTTATTTTTCTTTTTTTCCCATTTTGTGGTGTGTCTGATTAGTATGTCACTATTCAATGATACACGTATCAGCGTCGTGTTTAAAATTGCCATAACATTGTAATCTTCTCTGACGCTTTTTTTTAACATGTATAGTTTATGGTAGTTAAAAGCTATCATAAAACTTGTGGGTCACCCAAATGCTGTGAGATGAGGTTTAAGTATATGGACCATAAAAGAAATTAAAAGCTAGAAGTTGTACATTGTTAAGAAAACAAATTTGATCATCACCCAATTCGACCTAATATTAGAGAGAGATAGGAATAGAAAAGAGAAAAATGATAAGAGATATGAGATATGAGGAGTGACGTGATAAAAAAAATAATAGAAAGATAGAAAGTAAAAGTAGATGGACCGGATGGAAGAGAAAATGAGTGTAAATGAATCAGAAGTCTGTTCTTAATTCATTTCTAATTTTTAAACATTGTTTTTTTTTTTTTTGGAAAGCCAAAAATTGTATTAGAAGGAGGTACAAGGGGTACTCCAACCCATAATACAAAGAATAAATGTACACCTTAAAGGAGCAAGGTTCAACATCAGTGAGCACCCAAATTCACCCAAAAATCTGCTCACATGAATTATCATTCCTCCTAAAACCCATACAATTGATAGTATGCTTCTACCCACAAGAATTAACAAGACTACTAGAATCCATATACCTCCATTCTAAATCTCTAATATACTCTATTTGTTTGCTATGTTTCTTTTTCCTATCACACCAATACTATATATTACATCTTTTTCTTTCCCTCACATTTCTCATTTGTGGTGGGTGTGTCTAAAAACAATGTCATTTGTTAATTTGCATGATGGAGTGAGAGAAAGAGAGACAGACAGCAAGAACAATACAACTAGACACAACAAAGAAAACAAAATACCATGTACTTTGACTCTAGAGGGTTGGGCTTAAACAGTTAATATAGTTACAGGTTGTCTCCGCGGAATCTTTTCCCAGCGATGAGGAGTGAAAGACATCACATGCCTTAGTCGTCCAAACCTTAACATTTTTTATTTACATTCCACATGTTGTTTTCAACCCTCGTGTGTATATAAATACCAACTTAGGGGAAGGGACTTTTCCAGTATCAGCTAGCAGAAGTAGTTAGCCACCTTCCCCTCTTACAAAAAGACTCTTCTCCATTTTTCATATCATCCATTATCTTGTTTTCCAACACACATAACATCATGGGAAACACTAATAAGCTACAAATAGCCTGTGTTCTCTTTCTGCTTTTGATTTTGCACCAGCAAGTTCTCTTTGTTGAAAGCCGGCATTTGAAGCCTCAGTTGTGCTTAGAGTGCTCAAAACCACTCAAAAACACTGCTAGCATAGAAGCTCATGGTGTTGGTGATGGAGAAAGGAGCATTGCAGATGATGGGGTGCAAGAAGAAAGAAGACGTGTAGAACTCGAGGTGGACGATTTTAGGCCTACAACTCCAGGTCATAGCCCTGGTGTTGGTCACTCCATCAACAATTAACTTGGTCCTAAAACTCATGTAATAATTTCATTTCTACTAAACACTAACATTTTATTTATTAAAAGCTAATAAGTAGTTGATGGATTCAATTGCTCAATTGAAGATGGGGGAAAAAAATACTGTTGGCCGACTCTGCATGCATGGCCTGGAGTTAACTAAGATAGTTAAGCTGAAGTTGTATTCGTGTATGTCGCTTTCGTCCTTAGTTACTACTGTCAACAATGTAGGGGCTTGCTCTGCACTTTTTCTTACATTTACTGTAGCATCGGGAAATATAGGGAGAAGGAACAATAGTTGTATCTTGTCTTGTAGTACTTGATAAAAATTCACTCTATTCGTGACTCTCTCTCTCTCCCTCTCCCTCTCCGTGATGAAAACATATGAAAAGAAATCCCAAATCGCTCGGTAGGAGAGGAAATCAATGGTTTATAATTGCCTTAAGGCATTAGACCACACCCACTTTCACCCATCACTGTCCACTAGACTATCAATCGCCATAGTCAGATGCACACTTTGTCTAATGCGCTATTTTTTCCAAACAATTTCAACTCATAAACCCAGTAATTTTTATATAGGAAAAAACTGAATTAATAAATGCACAAGGGGAGCAACCCGTTTACAATAAGATATTTCAATGAAGGTCCCAAACACAATTATGCTATGACAGATATCTAGAGAAATGAGAGGGAACCAAGGCAAAAAAGCCTCCAAACCCAACAACAACCTAGTAATAGAAAGTAACTCTACTCTTGTAGTGAGTTGGGTTAATAACAAAGGAAATCGCCTTGAAAACTTCTACATGAGCTAAATATGATTGACTTTATCAAGGAGGAGGTTAATTCTCTTCGGGTATTTTTAGAAAATGTTTAAATACCTTGGGTTAATTATGGCTTACTCCTGAATGTTGTTAATACGTGTAATAATTGATCAGCTCTATAGCTGAATTACTAGCCAGAACTGAATTAATTAGAGTTTGTTAGAGCTAATCCTGGGTTGTTATATTCAGTTAGATAGTTAAATGAAGTTAAGTTAAAGTAATAAGAGTTAGTACTAGAGTTAGCGGTTAATAGTTAGTGCATAAATACATGTAGTTATTACATTGGAGGTGTAATGAAAATCATTTTCATTTATTCAGCTTCTTGCTTTTGTTCGTATTATGGTATCATAGCTTCATTTTTGAAGCTCTATTGTGCACTCTGGTTCAACGATGCCGCCGCAAGTTCAGCCACCGCCACCGCCTGATCCTTCTCAAGATCCATCAAGTCCTTTCTATGTTCATCCGTCTGAGAATCCAGGGATTGCACTTGTAAATCCTCTGTTGAATGGCCAGAATTACCATTCTTGGTCGATATCAATGAAGAGAGCTATTATTTCAAAGAACAAGCATCGTTTTATTGATCCAACAATTGAAGTTCCCGATTCCTTTTATTTGAGTTTTGAAGCTTGGCAAAGGTGTAAAAATTTGGTACATTCTTGGATTCTCAATTCAGTTTCTAGTTCAATTGCACAAAGTATTGTCTTTATAGAAAATGTTCTTCATTTTTGAAGCTCTATTGTGCACTCTGGTTCAACGATGCCGCCGCAAGTTCAGCCACCGGCACCGCCTGATCCTTCTCAAGATCCATCAAGTCCTTTCTATGTTCATCCGTCTGAGAATCCAGGGATTGCACTTGTAAATCCTCTGTTGAATGGCCAGAATTACCATTCTTGGTCGATATCAATGAAGAGAGCTATTATTTCAAAGAACAAGCATCGTTTTATTGATCCAACAATTGAAGTTCCCGATTCCTTTTATTTGAGTTTTGAAGCTTGGCAAAGGTGTAAAAATTTGGTACATTCTTGGATTCTCAATTCAGTTTCTAGTTCAATTGCACAAAGTATTGTCTTTATAGAAAATGTTGTAGATGTTTGGATAGATTTACGAGATCGATTCTCACAAGGAGATTTTGTTCGAGTTGCTGAGTTACAGCAAGAGTTATATGCTTTTAGAATAATTCATTGAGTGTGAATGATTACTATACTGAATTAAAGATCATGTGGGAATAATTAGATAACTATAGACCTCATCATACTTGTGTTTGCACAATTAAGTGTGCTTGTCCTGCAAGTTATTCTGTTAGAGATTATAAACAGCAAGATCATGTTATGAGGTTCCTTATGGGATTGAATGAGCAGTTTACAGTGGTTACTACTACAGAATTACCTTTTTACCACGCCCCTGTTACCACGGCTACGTGTCGGACCGTGGTAAAATGGTGCCCAGAGCTCTGTTACCACGGTTCCGTGAAGAACCGCGGTAACTGAAGTTCTCTATTACCACGGCTCCTTGTCACCTGTGGTAACCGACATAGTTTTTATTATTATTTTAACTAAAAATACTATTACCATGGTTACACAGTGAACCGTGGTAATAGAGTTTATTATATTTTTATCTGACATTGTCTATTACCATGGTTGTCAGGGGACCGTGGTAATATGACATGATTTTATTAAAAATATGGTCATTTTCGACTACATCCTGTTATTGCAATAGGAAACCCTTCTCTCAGCAAAAACCTTTTCTCTTCCCGCTTCTCTGTCTTGACTCCATCGATCTTCAACATCGTCACTGCCACTCGACATTCCTTCCTTCTGCACCCCATTACCTCCGCTCCTGGCTGCCTGTCGCTACAAATCATCACCGCCACTCGTTCTCTATGCATTCACTCTGTAACTGCTTTGCTCGCCGTGGCTAATCCTTCTCTTGCTCGCGGCGTCCCTCTTTGTGTGCTCACTAAGCTCGTTCCTCCTGCTACTCAGCTCGTTCATCTTGCTTCCACACCTCACTTGTGAATCCTCTTGACCTGCTTCTACTTCTAGGGTTTTCTTTCTTTTTAATATTTTTGTTGTTGTTTAGTACTTTGCTTGGCGTTTTAATTTTTGTGGTAGTTAAGGATCTTATCTGTTTGATAATTACCAATTCTTATGTCTTTGCTGTTGTTGTTCAGTACATTTTGTATAATGTGTATTCTGTTGAAGATTTTTGTTGTTGTTCAGTACATTTCGTGGAATATATGTGTACTCTATTTTGTGAGGTCATGTTTGATTGTAAGGATTATGTGAGGATACTAACTGGTAGATTTTTATTTAACGGTAGCTTCTAATGTCTCGAATATTACATATTTTACAATAACATAACATGAATTTTAGAATCCCGGCTGGAATAGGAACCTTCCTCTCTGAATTTTAAGAGGTTCATATTTGTAGACATTAACATCTGTTGGTCAGGTACATATGGATCGTAAATGGATGTTTGCTAATCGCTTATCCGATGAATATGCGGCCGAAGTGAAAGAGTTTGTTTCCTTCGCGATTCAACGCGCAAAGAATCTCAATAGCATGTTATGCCCCTGTTTACATTGCTGTCATGGTCTTAGAGTTAACCCAATTGAATTGAAAGGACATCTAATCTGCAATGGAATTGATAAGAACTATATGCGTTGGACAAATCATGGTGAGCCCAGATTTGATTCTAGCGATGCAACAGGTACTTTGGGATGGGATGTGCCTCAGTTGATATGGAGAAAGATGAATGTGAGGATGACTGTGTTGATGAAATAGCGAAGGCAGTGGAAGATGATCTTCCTGATTGTCTTGAAATGTTCGAGAGGTTGAAAACTGATGCGAAGACGCCTCTTTATGAAGGATGCTCTAAATTCACAAGATTGTCTGCAGTCTTAAAATTGTACAACCTAAAAGCTGGCAATGGATGGACCGATAAGAGCTTCACCGACCTACTTTCTCTCTTAAAAGATATGCTTTCGGAGGAGAACGTTCTTCGCAGTCGAACATATGAGGCTAAACAAATGCTTTCGTCTATTGGAATGAGTTGTGAGAGGATTCATGCATGTCCTAATGATTGTATTTTATTTTGTAATGAATATGCATCTCTGGATACATGTCCTAAATGTAAAGCTTCACGATATAAGAAGGAAAAATCAGGTCCCTTAAAGATGTTATGGTATTTCCCCATAATACCCAGATTTAGGCGCATGTACTGTAGTGCTGAAATTGCGAAACACCTGACATGAGATAAAGATAGAGGGGATGGTGATGGGATGCTTCGACACCCGACAGATTCTCCCCTGTGGAAAAAAATTGATGTGGACTGTCTCGAATTTGGCAAAGAGGACAGAAACCTACGCCTTGCATTGCCTACTAATGGAATAAATCCACATAGCCTTCAGAATAGCACCCACAGTACATGGCCGGTGATACTAGTGATCTACAACCTACCTCCTTCGCTTTCTATGAAGCTCAAGTATATGATGTTATCTATGTTAATTTCTGGGCCTCAGCAACCCCGAAATGATATAGACATATACTTGGTCCCTCTAATTGAAGATCTGAAGAAAATATGGGATGTAGGTGTAGTGGTGTATGATGGGCCAAGGGATGAAACTTTCAGGCTGAGGGTTATGTTGGTATGGTACGATCAATGATTTTCCGGCATATGGCAACTTGTTGGGATATATAGTGTAAAAGGAAAGCTTGCATGCCCTATATGTGAAGATGGTACGGCTTCAATGCGATTAGAACATTGTAAAAAGATTGTTTTCCTACAACATCGTAGATTCTTGCATACAAGACATTGTTGAAATCACTTTCTTTGGTGATTTCATCATGTGTACGGGTTTGTGCACTCCTTTATACTTTTTAATAAAATTTACTTATAAAAAAAAATTCAATAATGTTTCACTCACATACAACACTCAACCACATTAAGAGAGATACGAAAAGAAAGAGAGATATAACAGACATCACGAATATGTGATATAAAAAAAAAAAGAGGTATATGAAGAAAAAATGAGTGAAAATAAGATGAAAGAGAAAGTGGAGTGTCAATTAATAAAACTCTTACAAAAAGTGAGCTAGATTGTGTATTTCCAATTTTTCTCTAATATAATAAAGACTATCTTGCTTAATCCCACATTATGTCAAAATTAAGATACTATAATCAGTAACACCATTTACAAAATTTTACATGGGTGGAAGTGATTGGACCTTTATTTCCAAGAAATCTTCCTACAATGATTTGCACAATAAAAGAAACTGGAAAAAGATAAACTACTCCTTCCACTTTAAGAAGTATACTTTCCTAGAAAGAAAGCAACAGAATGCAGGTTGGAGAGAAATAAATTAATTAGGTCCGGTGAACATGAGAGGCAAATGCTACTGCATCCGCCGTATGCTTGGAGTCTAACTACATGTGCTTACAGTTACTGTGTAGTTACTTCCGAGGTACGTGCACATGGTTTTTATTTTGCTCAATTACTATTGCCATTAATGTGCTGCCAGGGACCTCTTATTTTGCTTGGAATTATATAGTAGGAGCATGGTCCTTGATGTGGAATGAGAAGTTTATTCTTCTCTTTTTGTCTGATGAATTCAGCAACATGAGCCTTGTTGGAGCACTCTGGTATAAGGGAATTTTGCTTGTTGGTTCAAGGTTCTTGGCTTCAGGGGTGGATCTTATAATTCGATGTTGCAAAGTGTTGGGAATGCTTGCTTTTGCTTGGTGGGAAGGGCCTTTCTTTCTTTTTTTGCTGGGCATAAGTGTTAACATTGTAGCTAATTTAACTATCTTTTATATAGGCAGGGGCACCCCTTGTGCTCTCATTAATATTATTTTGGTTATAAAAAAAACTACAAGATAAACTTAAATAAACATCATTTTCAAATTTACAATTCTCCAACACCATCAAATTCAACACCACTAGAAGCATCATTATCACCATCAAGTCGATGGTGCTGGTGGTTGCGCCGGCGCCAGTGTAGGGTGGTCCAGTCGTGGAGGCTGAAGAGGCGTTGGGTGCTTGCCGCGAGAGAGAGGGGAGCTTGGAGAAGAAGAGCAATGAATGTCGTGAAAATGGGAGGGATTGATTTCCCATTACTGAAAACTTAAATTAGAAGAGAAAAATGGTGAAAATACCCCTGTATTTTTATTTTTTATTTTTTACACTTAAGACCAAAACAGCTAATCACATGATAATTTAGGTAATATCGTGAGATTATGGAAATTACAAGATATCTCTAGCTATTACCAGAGACCATAAAAAAAAATATTACATGATTTCGGTCTCGTTTTTGCTACACTCCAAACACTACACTTGAATTTCAACAAAACCACCGCTACATTACCTTCTTCAAATTAAGAGTAGGCTTTCCAAAGTTGAAGAATGTGTCTGATAGGCTTCTTAAAACACAACCCTACTCTAGTTTTAGGGCTAGGTTGTCCACGAGGAAGAGCACTCGTGTGGCTTCAACTTATAAAATTTGCAAGTTGCAGCATGCGCACCGTACGGCTAAGATTTGGTCAAATTATTTTACTCTTTTGAATTAATATTAATATATATCATCTAACGAATGATTAATTAAAACTGATTGTTGATCATTTCTTAATACTACTTTATAGTTTTGTATCGACTTCTTAGTTCTTTATATTTTTGGCAACTACAATCCACATCTCAGGACAAATAATATTTTTCGAACAACAATCTCAGGACAAATATAATTAACTTACCACTTCTAATGATATTTTAAGCACTGAAATATGTCTAAGGACCACTTCTTCTTTTCTTTGTTTATTCATTATTTTAAAGAAGTAGATAAAGTTTTTTTATGAATCGCCCACCAGGAACAAGGCCATAGAAACAATATCCCTAGCTTAATTCATCACCCACCATATACATGAGCAAAGATGGAAGTGACAAATAAAACTAAATCGACAATATCAACTTAAATTAAGTTAAATCCCGGAGCATCTCACCTAACATTTCCATATCATTTAGACCTAAATTGAACTATAAATTTTTGTTCTAGATGCCAGGGAATTGCTTTTTAATGTAACCTTTTGGACCACTTTGATGATTGCTCATGAAACCGATGATTACCCTTGCACAAAAAGCTGGAGATTATTAGTATTTCACAGGCTGTCTTGAGCAGAGGAAAAGCAATAAATTCTACATTTCCTGCGGCTTCTATTTGGTTACGTGAAAACATAGAAGGATTAATTGTACTTTTGGTTTTTATAGTTTTACAAATAGGTGGTTTTTGTTTTAATTGCTGCAATTATGTCTCTTTAATTACTTCAAAATTTCAGCAAATTATATGGTCTAGACATTTATTTCTTATCCAATAATTAACAAAAAAAAAAAAAAAACTGATGTGTATCACAATTTTTAAATGAATGATGACATGTTAAGAGAATTTATGTCACTTTCCACGTTGAAAATTATGATATATTTCACTTATTTTTGTCAGTTATTGAATGGTAGGTTAACATATTGGCAAAATTTGCTCAATTTAAAGTGGATGAGTTTGATTGAAGCAATTGAAACTAGGGCCACAATTTGTGGATAGTTTTAGGCGGACACTACAAGTAAATGGCCAATTACTGACAAACTATTACGGGTACCATGAATCCGTTAGTAATTGATTGATTTGCCGACAGTTTATCCATCGGTATGACCTTATTTCAAAAAGGAAAAAAAATTACTAACGGTCCAAGTTGCAGTAAGTAGCTCCTTATGGCGGGAAATGTTAGCAGGAAACAATACTGACAGTTTTGACCACTAATATAGTCACCGATGATTAATTCCGATCTCCAAACATCGACCGTGTTCCGAATGTATACATTGTTGGTAAACTAGACATAGTACGGCAACATTAATGACGTTGGCCAATTTACTGACAATTATAACTACCGGTAAATTAAAATATTTATGTTGCGGACAAAATTACCGATAGAAAAGTCCTCAGTAACCTTTAAATATTTGGCTTGACGTCACTTTCATTACACATCTCCATCTTTTATCTTATTTTTTCTCTTCAGCTCTTTTATTTTGAGATTTGTATATTTTAATTTAGGTTTATTCATTTTGTTGTTTAAAAATAAATTTTGTGGTTCCTACGAGGTCATCCTTATAATGTTTTGCACGCCATTGAGGTTAGTAATCAATGTTTGATAGTATAGTTAGAATAGTATGCAAATTAATATTTGTGAGAATGTATGATTACAATTGTATGAAATTGACAAGGTTAAAAAATTGTAAATATATTAACAGTATAATTATAAATTATGTTTATAAATGTATCATAATTTTTGCTTGAACGAAAATTGCTCCTTTGTTGGGGATGAAAGCGCTATATCGGTGGGAAGAACTTTAACATTTTAATTTATTATGTCATTTGTGATAATGTTGCAATCCTCATTTATCTAAGTTCCACATTCCTATCCATGTGTGTTCCCAAATAACCCCAAATCTAAATTGTCTTTTAATGCATTACATATATTTTAAATGCAGAAAATTACTTTCAAACTAACAATCAAATCACTTTTAATGCATTACATAATTTTTGCTTGAACGAAAATTGCTCCTTTTGCTGGGGATGAAAGCGCTATGTCAGTGGGAAGAACTTTAACATTTTAATTTATTATGTCATTTGTGATAATGTTGCAATCTTCATTTATCTAAGTTCCACATGACTATCCACGTGTGTTCCCAAATAACCCCAAATCTAAATTGTCTTTTAATGCATTACATATTTTTTAAATGGAGAAAATTACTTTTGAACTAACAATCAAATCTTCTGTTCTTGGTTAGAGGACTTCTGAGTTGAGAGGATATCATGTGAAACAGTACTTGCACCCAAGATTTAAGGCTATTTTTCTATATATTTATCATATAATTCTATATTTTATTTAAGTTATTTAGGTATTAGGACACTTTTATATTAATTCATGCATTGTGATATCTTAATTATATTTGCTAGTTTTTATCTTACTATATTATGATTTAGGTTTTTATTTTGAGTTAATTAAATTGTTTTATTTTCTTGTTATCTTATTTATGTTATGTATCTTTTTCTAGGTGAAAATAGTTGGAAAAATACAAAATCAAGAGAAAAAGGAAAATTCGGAGGCGGGACCAGGAGGTTCGCACGGCCGCGCGTAGCAAGGGCCAGGAGTCGCGTGCGCACAAGGGTAGCCAACTCGGGAAATTCCCGCGCGCATTCGCGCAACCGGCAAAGGAAGATCTCGCGCAAGCCGCTCACCGATGGGAAAAAGCCGCGCGAGTTCGGCGCGGCCCAAGTGCAGAAACTGCGCGACTGCATGCGCGTAGCTGGTTTGGAAGACTCCCGCGCGCAACTCAGCGCGGGTGCGGAAGAAGAACGTGCGACCGCGCGAGACCCCACATGTCTGTATTTTCCGGCGCGATCTTTCGCAAGAATCCTTCAGAATTTCTGCGCAATCGCATGCGTTTTCGAGCAGATGGTGTTCTAGCGGGATTTTTCGCGTGGTCACAGTGTAATTTCGCGCGAATCGCGCAGGTGGTGGCCCAAAACCTATATAATCTCATTTTTAACCTATTTTGTGATATCTTTGGTCATTGGAACTCATTTTGAGAGATATTTTGAAGAGAGCATTAGGTTTTCAAGTCCTTTCAAGTTTGTTGATTATTTTATGCTTTATTCTTTGAACTTCTCTGTTTTCGTGCTATGATTATGTGTAACTAATCTCCCTTGTAACGGGAAGACGGATTTGGTTATATGAACATGGATTGATATGCTTTAGTGAATATATAAGTCATTTATTTCTTCTACGTATTTCTTTCTTGTTTAATTGAATTCGGAGTGCACGCCGATATTATGCTTTGCTTAGACATACCGAAAGGTTAGTGAGTTAAAGGGAACTGAAAAGATACATAATAAGGGTCTGTAGTCACTAGATATAGGGGTAACGAATTATTTGTGTTTACCAGAATTAAGAACTAAATCTTAGTTAATAAGGATTGGATAGGCAGAAATTTGCTATCACTGACTAATTAGAAGGGATATTTGAACGTGCGAAAGCAGCAGGTAAACACTTAGGTATGGCACAGTAGAAGAGTGAATTAAACTTATATATTATCTATAGTGGGTAAATCCATAGGATTAACTAATGAAATCGGAACCACAGTGCATGTTTCTCATCTGAATTTCCAAACACCGTTTGATTCTTTGTTTTGCTTTGATTTCTGTTACAATTGCTACCATTCACAATCAATCAATTGAAACCCTCCTTTTATTGCTTTAATTTTGTGGATTGAATCATTGAAATTAGAGTAGACTACCACAATCCCTGAGGATCGATAAATTAAAACTGCGTGCGAAATTGTACACTTGCAGCTTGACATATCAATATCATGTGAAGAAGTACTTGTCACATCGTGTAGCTATGCATCCCAAACTGCATAGCAACACGATGCGGCAAGTATTGTTCCGCACAATACGTACCAGTTCAGATACTCTTACAGAATGAGCAAATGACTCTAAGGTGATACAAATGTTAAGTTTGAAGCTCTTTCAATACTCAATTCGTAAGCTGAAAAATAATTTTCACCATTTAATAATATGTTATTGGTTACTCCTTCCGTTTATTAAGATCACTTTTAGACAATTACGCTTATTAAGAAAACATGTTATGAGGCTAATTAATATATTAATTTTTAAAAGTTTATACAATCTTCCACATTTACCCTTAATTAATTATGGGTGATAATAAAAACTTTAGAATTTCAAAAGTATAATAAATACAAAGGGTATATATGGAAATGATAAAAAAAATTCATGAATTTTAGTATAGGTCTTATATTAAGGGACACTAAATATGTCTCTAAATAATGTTATGATTAGGGATGGAGGGAGTAAAAGAGAATTGTTTTAGGGTGATTGAAAACATACATAGAAAAATTGAACTTAGATAAATGGGTATAGCGACATTCGTAACAAGGCCCCTTATATTTTCAAGGGAAATCACTTTCCAACACCCTTTTTATCAAGGATAATTTACACTTTGAAATTCAAAATTAAAATTTGAGGTTTATTTTGTCAAAAAAAAAATTAGGTTAAGATATTTAAATAACAAAAAAAGAATGCGCAAAAAAATTTCCTTCACTGATTGCGTCATTGAAAGAGCACAATCCAACAAAGAGGAGATGTAATGATTATTGAATACCAAGGCCCATTTTTTACAAAAACAGACAGACTCATTATTGGAAAAATATACTAAGGCCCATTTCAAAAACAGACTAAGGCTCATTCTCTGACTGTGTATTATGTTTATGAAATCTATATTATGTTACAGTATACACTCTACATATAAATAAGCCATTGTTGCTTTCCAATGTAAAAAAAAAAAAAAAAAAACTATTGTGATTTTTTTGTAAGCTAAGTTTTATCAAATTGATTATGAGAAAAACTTGCGAGATGGAACTATATGATATATATGATTAAGCATTTTTAGAGTTTATTTTAATATTGGGATTGTAGAGTCGGGTATAACACTTTTATCTATTCGAATAGGCTTAAACTTGTTTCTCATTCCTACAATATAAGAAATAAACCGTATTAGTCCTTACATTTTAAAAATGGTCACTTTAGTCCTCGTCTTTCTGAAATATGTGATTTTAGTCTCTGCCGTTAGTCTCAGCTACAAAAAAAGTTGACTAGGTCTGCAGAAGGTATTTTTAAAATTTGGGGACCAACTAGTTAGCGACACACACTTTGATCAAATATACTTGTCAGGGTATGATTGTCATTGTGTAAATCATAGACATGTTCTCCTAGTTTGCGTCTAGATTTGGGTGGAAGATATTTCATTTGGAAGCCACTCCTTTTTTATGTTCCCTTCCAGTTTTGAAGATGAACCAAATGAAAGAAGGGATTTCGGAATCCGTGTTTTCCTTCCGCTTCCAATCTTTTCCCTTTCTTCCGTCAAACCAAACAAGCTGAACAAACATTTATCCTTATGGTGAATGCTCCAGCTAGCTCTTAATAGATTATTAAATGGTATAACTTTTTTCAATAAATTGGCTGCTGCCTCAGCCGTTAGCCCTCTACAGATCTCATCAAACGAAAACAAAAGAAGTTAAGTGAGATCCTTCCAAAGTGATGATGGAGACGAGAGAGGAAAGAGCATGCCCGACCATGTGTATTAATTGGTGGTGAGCCAGAGATAGCAGAAACCCACATATGGCTAAATCAAGCTTAATTAGGAGCTATATATTTTCTCTTTGCAATTGGTAGAAAATAGAAACTCATCTGCCATCTCAAATCTCAATTGGCAGAAACTGATTTCTCATACAATTGGTAGAAACTAATTTGTCATATAAGGCAATCATACAATAGCGAGACATTGACATTGCTAGCAGCAGCCAAAACAGCTTAATCCAAATTCTGCAATTAATGGCACTACACACAGGTTAACATCTTTATTTTTTGTTTTTTGAGATGAGGTTAACATCTTTGTTGGTAAGCTTAGATTCTAGTAAATTAATAATTGACTACCATTTGTATTAGAATTTGGTAACTCAAAGCACAAAAGTTAACTTTAAGAGTTGAAGATTGTCTTTCTACAAATAAGTCATATTTCTAGTCAATGTAAGACATCTCAACTATTTGAGATGCAAGATTTTGTTTTTTGTTTTTCACAACCACAAGTATCCTCGCCGAGCCGTGAGATTCAATTATGTTCGAAGCGGAAACATTCATATCATATAAAACTAGCTTTTCTAGAACCTAATGACTTTTTCTATTTACCAGTCTTGAATCTGAAACCTTACTTATAAAAATAATCACGCATGTAGCACTTGAATATTAATAACGAAGTTTTGATATACAAGCTTTCTAATGTGGCAGAGGTTGTATGCATGTTCTTTATTATTTTCATTAAACGTTTAAAGTATATTTGTTGGCTTTATAAAACTTGTACACAAGTAGAAAGCTACCACAGTTCGATGAGTCTATTCAGTTGGTCCTGGAAGCAGATGGATCATTTAGGGTTAGGCTGTGTGGTCCAATTAGGACCATTGTTAACAGCATGCGAAGACTGCGACTCATGCTGCCACAAATTGCTACAAACGATCCAACTCTTGTTATAGTTCTCACGTGCACTTACGGACCCTTTACTTTTGGATTAGACGACACCTATCTTTCGCTAAAGGGATTTCTGTCTTTACATTCAATTCATGTTAGGCCCAGTGGCCTAGTTCTATTCAGGGTTTCAAATCGCAATACACAACCGTTATCATAGCTGTAACGTAATAGGTTTTGAAGTGCTTGTATCTATTAACATTGATCTCAACTGCAATTGCTCTTTCATCAATCCGTATTTGTTCGCAATTTTGTGACACAGCAACAACTACAATGATTTATTCAAAAGCAAGCTAGTCCATTGCCAACCGAACCAACCACACTTTGAGTTCATTCATTGCTGCTATTTTCTTTCTTGGTTTTCTTCGAGTATTATTTCCTCCTTGGTAACATTTAAGCCTATTCTAAAATATTTTACACCTGTACTTATAAATAATGTAGGTTGGATTAAGATTAATGATATTCAATATCACATGCAAAAGTGAACAGGTGACTTTAGATAAAGACATGGGGCAGTGACTAGAAGTGCCGTATATACAAAAGCTTGTTTCTCTGTGTGATGATATATGCTTCGAATAATGTTACTTTTAGGCTTTTTAAGTTTCACTAGTGTAGGTGGCTGAACAGAACAAGCCACGTGGACATAATGAAGGCAAAGGTCTCTTGACAAATTGAAGCAAAATTTTCAAACCGCAAAATCATATGTCCTTTCTCTACTGCAAGATCTAAACTATTGATTTTTATATCTAATGACTAAAATTGTTGATGAAAACGTGGAGCTGTAAATGTGGGTTGTAATCCGCGGGCCAGCTCGGCCCACCCACCCAGCCCGTAGTCGGGTTAGATTGGTTAAATTACCGATTGGATAGAATATGGGCTAGTACAACCTGTCTCATTTAACCCGTGAGTTAAATGGGCTAGCCCATGGGTCAAGCAAGCCAGATCGTGGGTTGGGGCAATTAAAAATAAAATATGATGCAACATCATTATGATATCGAATTAGTAGATTTGGCAAAGTGCATGGGTTAGTATTTTTTTAATATGAATTTTTATTACTTTTTCGATATTTTTTAATCCAATTCTCCAATTTTTAGATTTTTTATCTATTACACTCAACTCGCGAGCTAGCTCACCAGCCCGTGAGCCAGGCTGGGTTCATATTTTCTTGACTCGTTAAGATATGAGTTGCTCTAACCCAACCCGTATACAACCCAACTCATGACGGGCCAGCTCATATGGGCCGGGCTGACCCGTATTTACTGCTTTAGAAAACGGGACTATTTAGCTGGTTTAATAATTAATCAATTTTAAATAAGTCATGGGTGCTATAAAGGCAGAAGGGCATGTACCAAAAAAAAAAGGCAGAAGGGCTGAAGGAGATCCAAATAATTTCGGCAACTATACGAAGATGGTAATGATCCATGAAGCCTCTGTCTTCTGTGTCTATGGGCATTGAAAGTTTTTGAGCATTGAGAATATTACATTCGATTATATATTTAGTTAGGGTTAATGGTTTACTAGATCCCTGTAGTTGCACTAAAATTTGTCTTTGGTCCATCGTCGGAAAAAAGTTTGCAATAGGTCCCTGTAGTTGCACAAAGTTTGCTATAAGTCCCTGTCGGAGACCGGAGTTCCGGTGAGTGCATATGTGGCAGGGTGACTGTATAAATGAAGATGATGTGGAATTTATATTTTTAATGGGAAAACAGGTCAGAAAAATAGAAAACCTTAAATCCCTAAATTAACACAATTGTAAACGTACAAAAACATGCATATGCACTTTAGGACACTACCAATTAATGTCAATCGGCCCCTGATGGATAGACTCCTCTACCTCCACTTTGATAGTCTTCTCTTCAATCTATTAATAATCGGATCCTATAAAGCAAGCCTTCTAGGATTTCCACCCACCAGTAGTCCCAAATAAATGAATGGAATCTGCATAGTCTTACAATTCAACAAAGCTGCTAGCCTATGTGTTTCCCTTCCATCCAAAGAAATCCCTGCTAGTTTACTTTTGTGGAAATTCACCTTAAGACCCGACACTAGCTCAAAGCATCTCAAAACGCACTTAATAGTTTGAACATTCTGCACCGACGCTTCACCCAAAAGAAGAGTATCATCCGCAAATTGTAGTAGCGAGATTTCAACTCCAACATCACCTCCCAGCTTGTACCCGCAAAATTTGTTGCAAAGGAGAGCTTTATTGAATAAGCCATTCAAACCCTCAACAACAAGAAGGAATAGCTGAGGCGCCATAGGATCACCTTGTCTGAGCCCCTTCTCCATCCCAAATTCTTCGCTCGGGCTCCCATTTACCAAGACTGTCACCCTTGCAGACGATACACACCCGAGGACCCATCGAATCCACCTCTCGTCAAAAGCCATCCTCCATATCATGTATTCTAGGAGCTTCCAACTAATGGAGTCACATGCCTTTTCAAAGTCAACCTTGAACACTGAGGATGGCTTTTGTCTACTTTTAGCATCATTGACCACCTCATTTGCTATTACAATACTATCCAGCAGGTTTCTCCCCCCTATGAAGGCAGTCTGCTCCCCACTAATCAGCTTAGGCATCACTTGCTTGAGCCTATTTGCAAGAATATTTGCAATTATTTTATATAGGAAACCCACGATTGATATAGGTCTATAATCATTCAAGCATTGGGGATTATCCAATTTAGGGATCATCGCGATGAAAGAGGAGTTACATCCTCTCGACCACACCCCAGTCTCATAAAAGTCATCAAGAGATCTATGGATTTTAGGCGAAAACATGTACCAAAAAGATTTGATAAATTTGAAGTTGAACCCATCTGGTCCCAGGCTTTTGTCCCCATCACAATCCCATACTGCTTCCTTAATCTCAAGTGGATCAAAATGGGCACAAAGATCCTAATTGTCACCCACGGATAAATGGTTGAAGCACACACCATCCAGTTTTAGAGATATTCTCTTTTCTTCCTTGAACCTCCTCTCAAAGAATAGTTTCACTTCCTTTTTTACCTCTGTCGGGCTATCCACCCAACCCCCCCTCAAGTTGAAGTCCCACCAAACTGTTTTTTCTCCTCCAATTGACTATGGCATGGAAATAATTCGAGTTCCTATCCCCTTCTTGGATCCACTTGCACCTTGACTTCTATCGCATTAGGCATTCTTTAGCCCTCAAAAGCTAAAGAATGTTGAAGAGTTAGGGTTATTTACCTTGGCTACGAGTGGTGGTTGAAGAGTTATGTTATTTACCTTGGCTACCGATCCTGAGAGAGCATTTGTGAGGGCAGAGTTGGTGGAGTCCATTTGATTTTGCAATTGTTTTTGTTTTATGGATAAGGAATGCAATACCTCTACAATAGAGGTTAACATATCGAGGGAAACCATGACCTTGTCAGTGGAAGCCATTGATGAAGCCGGAAGGATGAGTGCTCGATGAAAGCACCAAATGATAGACACTTAAAAGTGTTATGGGCGAGATTATGTAAAGGTTAGGGTTAGACAAGAGTTAGAGGAAAAAACAACGTCAGAGGTCAAAATTTCATTCAACTTTCTGGTCATATTCACCGGAAAAGAATTACAACTTATAATAGCAATGGAAATAACAACCCTATCTTAGAAAAAGGAAATAACAACCCTAGGAAATAAAATCAAATAATTGAAAATAAGTAATAGACTAAAAATATCTTCTTAAAAATCTCTATCTTAATAAACTAGATATGATATGTATTTAAAAATAACCTAGATAAAATCAATCTAAATTATGTAGACATAATTAGACATCCATTTAGACCTGTTGGTGGATCTTTTGGGTCTATCACAAAGTTTCTTACATTACTTTTACAAGGTAAAAATAATAATATATACTTTTAATATGTACTTCATTAGTTTCTTATAAATTGTTGCTTTAAGGTTTTTCACACCTATTATAAAAGAGCATTAATATTTTTCATTTTTATTAAAATTATTATTTGAATTCCTAACATACCCTTCATCTTTTTTATTAATTTTAACTCTTCATTTACCTACCATTATATATAATTACTTTAAATTAAAAGTATATTGGTAAAGCATAATTAATGCTCTCTTGAAATCTTAAAAGTGACAGATAAATAGGAATAAAATCTCCCTTAAAATAGTGACAATTATAAAAGAACAAGGGAGTATAATTTTTTTCCTTCCCAAATTGTATAACAAAAGTTGTAAATAAAAGGAAAAAATTTGCGATAGTGATTAGGGACATAAGGGTTGGGGATGAGAAGGTCTAGGGATCAATTCACGGAAGAAAAATTTAAATGATTTTCGATGTAAAAAAATTAAATAAAAGGAAATTTTTTGTGATAATGATTCCACTGTTGTTTATGTGAAATAATTGATCATAGAAAGTTTGAGATATTTTAAGAGGATAACACGAGTAGCTTCACAGTCACACCTCAAGCGTGGTGGAAATCTGAGAAATGGGTGGTGTTTAATAAATGAATAAACTCTTTAGGACTTGCTGTGACTTTCGTTTTCTTTTTTATACATGACCTCCAATGGAATCTAAAAGATAAGCAATGAAAGAGAATTGTCACAGAAAAAAAAGGTCATGACATTTATGAGTAATTTTTTTTCCTAATGTATTACATATCTAATAGACATAAAACTAATTCATCAAAACTCAGATATCACATCAAATAAGATCGAACTTAAATTAAATATATAATTTAGGATTATGCTACACCATATTAGTTATGAGTTTTATTTTGATGTATAGATGTAATGATTTTTACATTTTCAATCAATCATATTTTAAAATGTGTCACATCAATTAGCTACATTAAGTAAAAATTAAGTAAAAATTTGAAAAGTTGTTTCCACATTTTTAAAATCAATAATGATTCATAGACCTCTAAATGGTTTAGACCATTAGAGAGAGATAGGAAGAGAGAAGAGATAAGTGATAAGTGTGATATATGATGTGATGTAATTGGGAAAGAGATAGAGAAAAAAAAGGTGTCTAAAGGTGTCTATACTATTTAAGTGTACACGAATCATTACTCTTTTAAAATTCAATTGGTTGATATTGCAAAAATCTTTACACGCAACAATGAAAAAAAGTTGCAAACCTATATCTTATGAAAGACTACATGAATCCAAGAATGAGGTAAGCGGCTCAGAATCTACTATGAAGCTTCTTATGATGATTTACTAATGTTTTTAGTGAATTACATGAAAAATATATAAGATTTTATTGATTATGTGCTAAATAAAAATCGATCATAAATTTAAAGCAGCTTCCTTCAAATGGACATGATGAGATTCAGTGTTTAATTGCATAGGACAGAGAGTGAGAGACCGAGATCAGTTGTTTACTCCCATTATAAATTTTGTTGTTTTAATTTTTTACCTATTTTTTAAAAAAATGTTTGTTTTAGAAATCTAATACTCTTATTTATCTTATTCTCTTTCATCTATTATTACTCTATCTACTACTGTATCTACTAATTGTGAGTCCTCAATCTCAAACCTTAGCAACTCTTAAAAAAAGACTCTCTTATATGTCGACACGTGTCACTTTATCAACCCAACAATTTCTCCCTCTATCAAATCAAATTTCCGAATTTAAATCATGATTTGCGATAATTAAGGAATTCAAATAATTATTTATTACAAATTTAAATCATGTAATTTATGATTGTTCTTTTTATATAATAATTTTCTTTTTATATAATAATTTTGTGAATTATCCTCAGTGCTACCTACTCTTTATCCAGATATTGTCAATTCTCTTTACAGAACAATATTAGCCTAATGTGTCATAAAATTATTTCCTATTTATTGAAAATTATTTTAATCTTTAGATATTCTTCTTATTTCTTTATTTATATTGCTTGCTTAATTTATTTTGTATTGATCTAACCTCACAAATTTTAAAAACAAAAGAAGTCAATAATATTAAAATGTAATTAAATGTAATAAATTTTAAAAAGAAATAAATACCCCACAATTTTGTCTACGCTTCCTCCTTCCAAACGTGCTGATGATGACACTGCATCCTTAACTTCAAACGACCATAAAATCTTCATTTCTTATCAGTCTTATATTAACTTTCTTTATTATGAAAAATAACTTTTGAACTATGGTTAAAACGTGTTGAGATAGAGAAGTGAAATAAGATCTTCACAAGCTTCCTCAACTAAAGAATTAAAATGTGTCAAGATAGAGAAGTGAAATAAGATCTTCATTGTGTTAAGACTATTGCTACATAAGTATTTGTTGGATGTTTTTCTATTTCTGCTATCAAAACTTAATTACGTTGTTTGATTTTGGTATGACATAAACTTTAGATGAACAATTTTAATATTATCATTGTGTCTACTTTGGTTTTATCAGTTGAGGACTTCAATATATCATGTGATATTACGCGTGTTTAAAAATGTTGACATATGTCATATATTTATTAGCGTTACAACATCAACTAAAAAAATATTGCAAATTAAATATTAAAAACACCCGTGCATTGCACGGGTTACTTACTAGTTTAATATATTTCTCACCTCCCATTTTTTATTTTACCTATAATAATTCTCACAAATTACTTAATCAATAACTATTATTCTTTTTCTTTAATATAACTTAACTTTAAATAAAAATATTTTAATCAATTTATAACATCAATTAATAAACTCTTAAATAGGTGCATAACTTTAAACAACAAAACCTACCGGAATGCATGCTAAAACCACGTGGCCTTTGCTATCTCCTAGAGTGGTAATGGTAATAGAAAATGTAAAGTAGGTAGCATCATTAAATCCATGCACCTAACGACATGGTCTTTGATGTTTGTCTTATAATTATAGTTGTTTTCTTGGCCATATTAAGGGGTTGTCATTCACAGACTTGTCCCTAGCTAATGGATTGGGACAAATGTCCCTCTGCAAGAGGCACCACTTTCCATTATTGAATACTCTCATCCCATGTTTCTATTTTTAAATAGGTCAAAACTTAGAGGTATATGTCGTTTTCCCTCTTCAATTACAATATGACGGATGGGTTAGAAAACAGAAATTTGAGAGAAATTATAATAAAATAAAACCTTGTTAAATCTTTTAGTATTATATATAACTAAATTGGAGCATTAAAAGACAAACAATTCATCTTAAAAGGATGAGGTTTAAAAAAAATTAGTTATATAATTTGAGTATTATATAACTAAATTGAAGCATTAAATATTAAGAATATAATTAAACCTTTTTAAATGTTTTATTGTATAAAAGGATGAGGTTTAAAAAAAATTATACAGATAATTAATCTTATTTAATCATCTTGGTTTTTTTATTTTTTATTTTTTATTTATTTATAGCATGACAAATAGTGAAGTCTAATACTACTATGATGTTTATGTAAATAAAAAATAAAAAATTTGGTGCTTGGGCAACACTATTTGAGCCAATAACATCGGTATTATGACAGGATTACTTCTTTCAACAAGTTTTTTTCATTCAAAAGACTTGAATCCAAAACAATATTTAAAGAGAATCAAGCATATATACTACTTGAACAAATGATTATGTAAAACTTTATAATACTACTAAAATAAATCTTATATGTGATGTTCTTATTTAAATTTTATATTTGTTATTTTCCAAGTTTACATTCTGGTTACAAGGTGAACAAATCTGTACCAGCCCACGGATATGGAGACACAAAACATTTCCAGAAGCAAAGCACATATGTTTATAGTTAATTCAATACATTAATGTTAATTAATGAAGAACACCGTTAATTATTTAAATAAAAGATTGCAGCATCTATATATGCAGATTTACTGACCACGTTACTTGCTTCTTAATCATGTCTCCTATCGGATCTAAGAAGTTTAGTTATTTAAAATTAAGCCAGTGAATAAAATATAAGGTTTTGTTTACTGTGAACTAAAAAAATTTGATTCACACTTAAAAAAGATTTTTCTGCAAATTAATCTTAATACATAACTATTATAAACCATGAAAAATATAGATCACAAATTAAAAAAAAAAAAAAAAAACTTCAAATTAATTTGACAACTGTGAACCAAGAAAAATTGGTTCATATGCCTTGATGTGGGTAAAAAAATTTAATTCACAAAGTTAGAAAATATTTTTGTAAATTAACTTTAGCATATATATATAAGGAGCATACGAAAAATAGCAAATACTATATGCTAGTAGCAATAACATAATTTATGAGTTGACACATGTCCACCATAGAAATTCTCATAGTACAAATACCTGTAAATTTTAATGTTTTTGTATCATTTAATTTTTTTTATATCACATAACTTTATTAATCTATAGTTGAATTGAAAGTTATAAGTTTTTTTTTCCCTACGGTATCTCTAACGGTCACGCAGTCATGAGACTAACCCCTGAGGCTCTGAGGTTACGTTAAGTGAGTAAACTTCTCTCAACAAATGTTTCTCCACGCGCACTACCTATGGATCGAATATTTTTCTAATAGCAAAAAAGAGGATAAACTCAAAGAGGTACAAGAAGTACCTTAACTTATGTATAAAGAGTCAACTTACAACACTTATTACATACATTTGTCAGTGAATACCTTTAGGCGTATTCTAGCTCCAAGACCACTATATGTGACACTCGAGGCTAATGAGGATGGGAAGTGATCGACGAAGCAATGAGGAGGCATGTATAATGAGCGGCTCATGGTAAGATTTCTAGGTAAAAAACATTACTGGACCGATCTTACACAAGAGCAAGAGGTATTTTAAGACTATATATGTATGAGATTATACACTTGAGGATGTCTTATAATATTTGATAGGTATTATTAATAACAACAAGCAGCATCCTCTTTTCGGAAGCCCAACTCATAAAAAAGGTTAAGTGTGCTTGCCTTTGAAAAATATTGGGATGGGTGACCACCTCAGATGTTTTACCATGGAGTGCGTGAGTGAGGACAAATCGCGCTGGAAAGACTCCTATTGTTACGTGGGGTCAGTCGTTCAATCGAGATGTTACAAATGGTATAAGAATCGACCTCTCTCAGTACAGTGTGGTTTGAGGACGAACCGAGCAGAAGCTGGTGGGGCATGCGACACTCGGGGCAAATGAAGGCGGGGAGTGATCGTCGGTGCAATGAGAAGGCACGGACAAGGAGTAACTCCAGGAAAGGCTTTTATGTGAAGGGACACATAACTGAACCGATATCGCATCCGAATGATAAGTATTACAAGAATTTTTAGGTATGGAACTATACGATTGAGTCAGGCGATGGTCTTTGCAGCACTCCGTCTTCCGTCGAGCCTGGGATGGGTCCATGCGAGAATACTCCGACGCTCAAGTTAGAGGCGTGGGGTCAGAGGGAAAGTGAGATTATGGAGGAGAGATTGTGTACCTTGGAGGTTTGAGGAGAGCTCTTTATATAGAGGTCTTGAGCCGACACGCTCCCCGAGGGCTTGTGATGATGGCTTTGTACTTGCCTCCTTCTGAGTCGTTAAAGCGTTTGCTGGGTTCATAAGCTTTGGACGGTGGAGATTTCCTCGGGAAGGTGCGGCAGGTATTGAGGCACTATGTCCGCTAGGGTAGACTAGTGAGGGACCAGTGATTCGACGTTTGCGAACTTTTGGCGGTTGAGTGCGTGCCAGCGGGGGTGTCACATCCCAGGGTTCGTGGGACCCCTCACGTCCGGGGAGGTATATGTTGTCATGTTGCAGGTTGCAGATTGGAGCCCTTTGTTGGAGCGTATTACCCGGTTGACTGTCGTGGTAGTCCTCGGGTGTTTAGCTATACGCGCGCCAAGAGGGTTACTCCCAAAACAGTAGCCCCTTAGCCGGGGCACTTGGTTACAAGCGCCCAGTGTTTAAGTTGTTATGGCCGGTGCGTGGCCGCTCAACGGGGATTTCCTCCTTTGGTGGGCCCGAGATGGGTGATCTTATGTTCCGAGAGGGTTATTCCCAAAACAAAAGACACTCTTCGTATTGGTCCTAGGAGCTTATGACTGCACTTCTTCACCAATTTATATAAGAATAAAAGATGGAGAAATGAGAAATATGATGTGATAGAAAAAATAAAGAGAAGGAAAGAGAAATAAGTGGAATTGAGATGAAAAAAAAGGTGAAGTGTAAATGAATAATAACTCAAAAATAAAATGAAAAGAGGAATAAGGAGAGAGAGAGGGAGATGAGAAGTATAAAAAAAAATCATAGGACATGTTACTTATATGTGAAAATCTTTATTTATTTCTAAAAGAAAACACATCAATTGGAAATATAAATAAAATATGTTACTCTAATTTTTTTTTCATCATATTCAATTTTAACAAAAATGCAATTATAAGTTATAAATATTTTTAATAAAATTACAAACGAATAAAAACATAAATATTAGTAGTACACTTTATCAGTTGTTCGTACTTAATAGTTAATGCAGTAGTAAATTTTAAAGAGGAATGTTGGTTCTACTAAATGATTTTTGTTTTTCCTCATTAAATTAAATAGCACGTTGGGTCACTTAGTTGAAAAGGCATTTTAGTTAATGCTTTTTGAGTAAGCTATCAACCAAATCTTGGATATCATGAAGGAAATGGAAAAGCATGTGTCAACTTCATTAATGATCTTCTTATGATTAATTAATATGGAGACTTAATTATCTATCTTGATGGTCCCTCTAGCCTTTAAAGTTTAGGTGTTGTAACATGCCCTGACAAAGTCGACTCAAATTCTTTCATTCGCTTGTGGCCTTTTTTTATTTCTTTTAAAATTATTGTTTTAACAAAGCTAAAGTGAAAGTAGGGAGTTTTCATCTTTCAGTGAGAAAAGTGTAAATTGCAAAAAGCCCACACATTTGAAAACTAGAAGAGCCAAAAAATAAATGGAGTTAAACTTGTTTGAGTTTTTCAAAAAAAAAAAGGCAATTGTTTCAGTTTTCAACTTGAAATTGATGAAATACGATAACTTAGGCTCAGTCTGGGGTGATTAAGTTTTTAATTTTTGATTTTGAAATCTTATTTCAAAAGCAAAACATGTTCGGAAAAAATTGATGTAGGTTTATTTTTAATGCACTTTTGAAACAATTTTATATCATTTTTAAAAACCTAAAAAAAACGTTTTTGGTTTCTCGCTTTGAGTTTCAAATGTATTCCTTAGCAATATCCCAAATTTCTTGGGCATCACAAGAGATGGACAAAACCGTCACACAATGGATAACAATGGTCAAAGCATTCATGATAATGGATTACCAAGAATAGGAAATCAATTTCCCATATTTGCTGGGAGTGATAAATCATTGTTTTCTTACTTCTCCTAACTCGATTCTCTCATGCTCGAACCTCTCAATGTGATTTCTAAAGGATTTCTACACACTATAAATTGATTTTCTTCATTAGAAACACAATAAAACATGCATTCATTTTTTTATCTTTCTCTTTTCCTAAAATCAATTACTCACAAAAGCCTCACCCTAATATTAAATTTTTTCTTTAAAATCAATTGTCGAAAAATTTCAAAACATGACATAGAAACGTATCATGAGGGTATGCTATAAACCATTGTCCTCATGTGCTTTTTCTCTTTTCGTTTATCATTTTCTAATTCAAAACTACATTATTATTTATTGAGTCTCGATACATAAACTCCAGCTTATCTAGCATCCAATCAACATAGCACTTTGTGATAGTTTTTTACTGCCACAAATTCAAAATCTTAAAGAGTATAAGAGAAACCTGATGATTTTAAGACGCGTAATTTGTAGCAGTTTTAAACTACTAGTATCATGTTTTTTTTTCTTTAGAAAAAAAAACTTTAAAGACCGCTCGAAGTGCACATGTCGATTGAATGTAATAAGAGCTCGTTCCGAGAGTAACTCTCTCGATCCCACCTAGGAGGGGCAACTCCGTAAAACACCCTCGAACCGACTACTATCACAACTTACCCCCAGGCACTTGTAACCAAATACCCGGGCTGGGGGCTACTATTCTGGGAATAACCCTTTTGACACCCATCCAACCAAATGACTGAGAGCCAACGCCTGGAACCCCCGGACAAAGGATCCTGCCCGGCACGCCCTGGCCGACCGCAGAAACACACACACCCTCTCAGCCCTAAGGCCAATAGGACGAGAGGCTCTTCGACACACACTCGGCCGTCGAACGCCTCCAAACGTCTAATCACCAATCCCTTCGCTAGTCTACCCAACCTGCAGAAGATCCAACGGCCTAGGAGAAGGCAAGTACGAGACCATCATAAAAAACCCTTGAGGGTCGCGTCATCGTCCAATCCGTATATAAGGGGAGTTCACCAAGCCTTTAAGAGACACACTTCTCACCCTAGTTATTCACTCTCCCCTCTCACTACTGACTCTCACTTTGGCACCATAGTTTCTTTGCAGGAATCCTTCTCGGGCACGAAGACGGCAACCAACTACCTACCTCCAGCTAGCAAACGGTGTTCGGAAGAAGCCCAACACCCTCTCTACCGCTCCCACGTCTCAACAAACACCGTTTACGGTGATCTGACAGACAGTCTTCAAAACTGTACGTACAAAAATTATTATTGTTATTTATTACTACCTAATCACTTTTACCAATCAGCTAAATATTGTTCAATCAACCAAACGTGGAAACATAATGAAAACAAGAAAGTGAAGAAGGGCACACTATTATTAATATCTAGAATTTGTGATCACTAGCACTTGAAGTGGAGAATGATGGATTGAATGCAATGAAAAACAAAAGAAAGGAGAGAGAGAATAAGAGGGTGTAAGGTGGGTCGCACGTTAATTCATAATGAAAGCAGGTTGTCACTCTCACTTTCACGATTCACACTTCACACACAAAGCCAAAGGCAAAAAGTGAACACTCACAGACAATCACAGTCCTCTCTCTCCCTTTACCAGCTACCTCTCTCTCTCTCTCTCTCTCTCTGTCACGCACACACACAATGATTCTGTTTTACTGGTTGCAAATGCATCAAATTCCATGCCACTATGAAAGCATGCTGTTTGAATCAATTTTTCTCATTTAAAACCATAACTAATCCTTAAACAACACGCAATAGGTTCAGAGAGAAGCACAAATACTTCAATGATGAGTTTAATTTGGATTTCTGTTATTAGTTATTAATTGTAGAATAATACTCCCTCCGTTCCTATTTGAGTGTCACTATTTTTATCTTTTTTTCGTTCCTAATTATCTGTCACTTTACAAAGTTCAAGAGAGTATTAATTATGTTTTACCAATTCTACCCTTCAATTAATTGTGATAGGAAATTAAAGAGTCTAAATTAAAAAGAAAGATAAAAGGGTATGTTAGGAAGTAACTTTGATAGAAACAAGAACATTAATACAATTCCTTAATATGTGTGCAAAACCTTAAAGTGATAGTTATTAAGGAACAGAGAGAGTAGAATATGATTCCATTAGAGACAAATTTTATAATATAATATAAGACCAATAAATTATATTTAAACAAATTTATGACTCCATTAATAGATCTGGGAGATTACTATCTCCCTATTAGGTGGGAGCATGAAACCAAAAAAGAAAAGAAAAGAAAGCAATAAGTACAGAGAGAGGAATTTTGCTTGGTACATAATAGTAAGAATGCAAAATCCAAATAGAGATGTGCAGAAAATATTATATAGTGATGAAGAGTTTTTAAGTACAGAAACAATATTTTAGACAGAGCATGTGAAACACCAAATAGAAGTCAGTAACACAAAATAAAAGAGTAATGACACTTTATAATGTAACACATGTGTCCCCATGGTACATACGCACACAAGAATATATTTAGATATTCCGTTAACACAATTGTAAACGTACAAAAACATGCATATGCACTTTAAGATAAATAGTAATTATGGATTGATATGGGAGTTCTATCATAGATTCAACTAATACTCTTTCCGTTCTTGTTTATAAGATTTTTTTTTTTGGTAACAGTTGCACTTATAAAAAAAAAAACATGCAACGAAACAGTTAATGTATTGGGTTTAAAAAATTATAATCTTCCTTTTTTACGTTTAATCATTGCACGGTTAGGTAACGTGAGGAGGGAGAAATTAAAAGTAAATGAGAACCAAAATAGTTAATATAAGGGTTATATTTGAAAAAGACTAATAATTTTTATTAAAATCTAGTAAGCGGTTTAATATTTAGGGACAACAAAATTTCCCTTGAAATTTTTATAAAAAGGAATGGATGGAGCATCACATACAATTTAAACCCCCATTTTTTTGTAAACTGATTATTCCAAATTTTCTTTTGTTATTTTATATTATCTAAGGCAGAGAACGGATGAGGATTTACCGCAGATGACTACACTGCACTCAGAAATGCACTCCACTTGATTAAGATTAGACGAAAGATGTTTTTAACATGTACTTTCTTCGTCCCTTTATACAAGGCACTTACTATATTTTAGAAATATTTATTATATTTTTCTAACTTTATCCTTTGTATTTATTATACTTTTCTAATTCTAAAATTTGATTACTACTGATAATTACTCTCTATGTTTTTAATAGCTGCCACTTTAAGATTTTGCACATATATTAAAGAATTGTATTAATGTTCTTGTTTCTATCAAAGTTACTACCTAACTTCTTAACATACCCTTTATCTCTCTTCTTAATTTTGACTCTTTAATTTCCTATTCCCGGTAATTTAAGAGTAGAATTGGTAAAACATAATTAATGCTCTCTTGAAATTGTAAAAGTGACAAATAAATAAAAACAAAAATAAGATTAAAATAGTGACAGATATATAAGAACGGAAGGAGTAGTGATTTTTCACTACTCAATGCATTAATTGATGGTAAATGCGGAAGATTGTATAAACTTTTCTAAATTCATACATTAATTAATATCATTTCATGTTTCTTAATAAGTGCAATTGTTTTAACATGACCTTATAATTAGAGACAGCTGAGTATTTATATCATACTCACCAAGATACAATATTAATTGTCGGATCATAACCTAATGAGACATATTAAGTGGCTCTAGTAACCGCGTCAAAAGATGACTGAGTGAATTCGTATCCGCATAAAACTAGCGATTACTCTTAACCTTTAAGTTGATTGAGATGCTATCGGGCCTTATGACATTTTGGGTGGGCGGAAACAATAATCATTATAATAACTACTTCAGTTGAAGCTTGTAATGTTATTTTAATCATTCAACATCAACTTAGATGGCACTCAAAAACAACTGGATCACTTTTTCTTTTCTCTGGGAGGAGGCAAGAAACTTGACAACCTCGTCGTTTTGCTTCTTCTGCTTGCAGCCGTGGTCTTTTGTTACAGTCTTTCACTCTGTTCGAGACTTGTAGTTGTGATACCAAAAATAATATAATAACCATTCATTTTTTTCCAGAAGAAGCTAGCATCATTTTCCTCTCCCCCTAGTGTTTTCTTTCAATTTTCCCGCTCCTTCAATTGTTTTCTTCTCTATCATTGCATTGCTTCCCGCTTTTGCAAATTCTGAAACAGTGCTATTGGAATTGCATTGTATTCTTTTCTCGTTTTCTGGGAAAGTAGAAGAACGATAACAGATGAATGGCAGAGCACGCACCACACTTCACTCAGTGAAACCACCTTTAAATGACACCAAAGTAATTTCTTGTTCTTGTTCTTGTTCTTCTTCTAGATTCTTTTTCTGTTTTTAATTTCAAAAATAGATTTTTTCTTTTTTCTTGCTGTTCTATTGCAAGATCTCAAGAAACAAATGGAATGACCAAGTAAGATTGTTATGGATTAAAGCTTTCAAAATCTTTGTTAGGGAATAAAATGGTAAAAAGGAAAAGAGAATGAGCTTGATTTCAAAGAATACTACTTTAATTGCAAGCATGGAATTTTTCTTTCAAATTTGGAATCATTCTTATGAATTGTGCAATCTGAGAAAAAGTGTGTGGAGCTTTTGATCCAAATCTTGAAACATGGTTCTTTAACTTCCCTTAAAGAAAAGAATAATTTATTTATTTATATATATGTATTTCTTTTCACTTCCACTTTTGGCTTCTTTCAAAATCAAAGTTTTGCTGTAATGGATTTGTTTATTGCTGAATGTGCAAAGCAGGGGAAGATGGAAGGTGGAGGAAACAGAACAATGGCTGGGCGTCGATCCAATCGAGAAAGGAAGATTGCTTTGCTACAAGATGTAATTGAATCTTCCTCAAATCAAATGGTATTTATATGTTCCTTTTGTTCATTCATTCATTCAAATAGTCATGTTTTCAAGCTTGGTTGCAGGTAGATAAGTTGAAGAGGAAGCTCAGACATGAAGAGAATGTTCATAGAGCCTTGGAAAGAGCTTTCACAAGACCTTTGGGATCTCTACCTCGTCTTCCTCCTTATCTTCCTCCTTATGTTAGTATTTTTCTCTTCAATGTTGTTTCTGGCAATGAGTTAAGAGTGTGATTGGATATGCTGGTTAACTGCAATTGTGAACGGGCTTCCATCCTGATTCATAAGAAGAGTTTCATTCACTTCTGTTTACACCACTCCTAACAGATATCCAAACATAGTTGTATCTGAATTATACTCTCAGTGAAGTTTTTCTACGTATTACTTCTCTTTTCTGTTTCATCATAAGTTTTTAAAGATTGTGCTAGGCCTTGTCAATCAACGTAAAATATGCCGATAGGATCAAACACGACAGGTTTCGTAGTTGGATAAGGCTTTTGTTGTTGCTATTGTTCTGCTTATCTTTTTCGATTCATGGAAGGTAATTAATTAGTAGCGTTAATGTGTGTGGTTATTTTAGACATTGGAGCTTCTAGCTGAAGTAGCAGTGTTGGAGGAGGAGGTGGTCAGACTTGAAGAGCAGGTTGTGAATTTTAGACAAGGTCTATATCAGGAAGCAGTGTACATTTCCTCCAAAAGGAATGCAGAGAATTTGAGTGACCCTATTGACCAAAGCTCCATTAGGAGTTCCAAGCACCAGAGATCAAAATCCATGTCCCAAAGTGAGTTTAATTCAACTATGATGACAACAAGACTGCCTCAGCCTTCTCTTGCCAGAAGTGCTTCCAGCAGAAAGCTGTTATTCTCCTCTGATACCGTCACTGATCAAACTGGAAAGCTAGTTCATGGGAAGCAATTACACAGAAAGCAAGATTCATTCTCTTCTATTCCAGAAGAGGGAAGGGGAAAAGAGAATCGATCATTTAGCAACTTAGTGAAGGATAAGCAATCTCCAGAAAAGAAACCGGGTAGAATTATTACTCCAGTAAAGAAATCTCCATTCAAACAAGAATCAGCTGAGAAGTGTATGGATCACTTGAAGTTGCAGGTAAATAGTAACCTCTCAAACACAATTTTCAACAAGGCTTAAATAAGTTTAGTCCCAGTTTTACATTTTAGTCTCTATCATATATGGTTTTAGTCTCTACTTTTACCTATAACTTTAGTTTCATCCTTGCTTTATAATATTCTAATGTTAACAAGTGATATCGATAACAGAAATCAACATCACCATTACCACGTGTCTAGAGTAATCTTATATGACCTATTTTGTTGGCAAGCCAAACATGGTAGCTAGCACTTTTAATAAAAAAAAAGTTCTTATAGATCAAAAAACGACAACCTTTGATAAAAAGAGCTAGCCATCAGATCTGATTTGGATTACTCTAGACATGTGGCAATAATCCTTCTTTATCCGCGTCACCGGTTAACAATGTGATAATATATAGCGATGACAAAAACTAAAGTTTTATATAAAAGTAGTGACCAAAACTATAAAAAATAGATGGTCGAGACCAAAACCAAAACCAAAACCAAATCTGATTGTAAAATGGAGACAAAACCCTCTTTAAGCCTTTCAATAATTATCAGTTAGTTTGTGGTATGAATGTGCTGCCATTTCAATAATGTTTTCCTTTTCTTCCCTTTTGCTTGCCCAGTTGGATTGGAGATTAGCAGATCAGGACAGGGCACAGACTTCATCAAGTTCATCAGATGATAGAGTTTCAGAAGTTGATAGCACACCCAACAGAGTTTCAGAGGATCTTGTGAAGTGCTTGTCTAACATATTTGTGAGAATTAGCACATCCAAGGACAAACCAGGGGAATCAAAAACGCCTTCACGCTCTGTATCAAAGGATCAGTTCTGTGATCCTTATGGCATCTATTCAGAATCCAAAACAAGAGAAGTTGGCCCTTATAAGAATGTATGTGAAGTTAAAGCCTCCACTGTTGATCTCAACAGAACAACAAATGCAGTGTTTCTGATCCACAGATTAAAGTAAGTTATAGATGCATACTAACTATTTGTGATGATACTGTGGATTTCTATCTAAAGCTTCATATTCAGGTTCCTACTTGGGAAACTTGCCTCTCTAAACTTGAAGGGCCTTAATCATCAGGAAAAACTTGCATTCTGGATAAACACTTACAATTCCTGCATGTTAAATGTAAGAAACCTTTCTACCACTAATTTACAGCATCTCATTACAATTCCAAGACTGAAGAGTTGGGTCTTTTAGTTCTAGATTTGAATATTTGATGTCATCTTATCTTGCCTAATATGCTGAGAGTTTAACACCTTGAATTATTATGGTTTCAATATTGTAGGCATATCTAGAACAAGGTATCCCTGAGAGTCCTGAAATGGTTGTAGCACTAATGCAAAAGGTATGATTGATAATCTGGGCATCATTCTCAACATTATCCTTTTATGTTTTTTTAACACAAGAATACTCGAAGCTAACTATGACTTGGCAATGCATGTTTCAGGCAACAATAGTAGTGGGGGGCCAGTTACTCAATGCAATTACAATAGAGCATTTTATCTTGAGACTTCCTTATCATCTGAAGTTCGTAAGTACAATAATGTTGTCCTTTCCTTCGATTTTTGAGTTTATACATGATAAATTCTCTTTTGAAGTTTTTTCTTGTGCTTTATACTGATTTAATTGTCTTAAAATTATATCACAATTAGTCCCTCAATTTCATCTTGGCTTCCTCTGACACAGACCTGTCCAAAAGCTGCAAAAAATGAAGAGGTGAAAGCACGAAGCATATTTGGCCTGGAATGGTCTGAACCTTTAGTTACATTTGCACTTTCCTGTGGAAGCTGGTCTTCACCTGCAGTAAGTTTTTTGTATCTCTACTTAGCCGACAATATAATTAATTATATGGGACCTGGTTTAAGACAAAAAAGTGAATGAATTGTGGATTGGGTTGAAAATCAGTTTAAACTCAACTCGTATTCAAACACATACTTAGAAATGTCTTGTGTTCCGCACTCAATTTTTCTTAAATCAATTTGGATCCAAAAAGTAGCTCAGGGGTTTTAATTTGATAGGGTGAACATTGTAGTAGTAACTAACAAAAAAACTACAAAACTTTCTTGTTTCCACTTTTCCATATCTGACTATTAGGACTAGGGTTTTAAATTGCGATTGCGGCTGCATCGGGAAATTGCAGAAAAATAAGGACTGATGCGGTAGCAATTGCAGCCGTGACGCTGATGCGGAGAGTCCAAATCCCTTTACGTTGCAGTTGCGGACCGCAATTTAAAACAATATTTAATTTAAACATTATAAATGATGTTATTGTGAATTCCAAAAGTTTAAACTATAAGGTGATTGAGTGATTTTAATATCTAACAACTATATCCATATTTCTTTCTTGATGTATCTTATATAGTTGCTTAGATTGGTTGCATTGACGAAGCAAATCTTTTTTTCATTTTGAAGGTGAGAGTGTACACAGCATCACAAGTTGATGATGAGTTAGAAGCAGCAAAGAGGGACTATTTACAGGCTTCAGTTGGCATTTCAAAAACAAACAAGTTAGTAATCCCCAAGTTACTGGACTGGTATTTACTAGACTTTGCAAAGGACCTGGATTCTTTATTAGACTGGATCTGCCTCCAACTACCTGACCAAATAAGAAATCAAGCAGTTAAATGCCTTCAAGAAAGAGGAACAGACAAAGTTTCACAGATGGTACAAATGATGCCCTATGATTTCAGTTTCAGGTTGCTTCTACACCAATAAGTGCGTCAAGTTGGTCAAAAGCACATTCATTTCAATGACGCAAGAGAAACGGATTGGCTAAAAGGATATTCTAATTGCCTTGAAATGTGCGCTAGCAAAAATACAGACACATAGGGAACAAAAGTTTCTGAACTGTGGTGTGGTGGGTTTTTTTGTACATGGGATAGTTCAAAGAGAATGTACATAATTCAAAGCATGTATTGTTTTCATTTGGGAATGGGTTTAGGACTTCTGGCTTCTGCAAAATTGGGTCAATATTGGTGATAAGTTATGCTTTTAGGAAATATACAGAGAAATTGAGGTTTCTTAGACATTCATTTGGCTTCAAACGTTTTGGACATGTAATAAGGTCATATATTACTTTAACTGTAACCCCATGGCACAAAATAGCAATATAGCTAACTCTCAACAAAGCAGCGCTCACCTATTGTTTTGGACATGTAATAAGGTCAAATGTTTGTAAGTTGCTAACATAGAATAGAACACTCTCTAAAGACCCAGGATCAATCATTACTAGAAATGTAGTTCTAGATATGTGAAACGAACAATGGGCATAAACATGTCCTATAGTAGTGCCACCTAGGTTCATAACATCATACAATTGAATAGGTGTCTATATATGTTTTACAAGTGGTTTAGTAATATGCTGAAAAACTGCTATAAGATCCTGGAAACTATAAAAAGTAGAGCTGTCAAATTGGCCAATGGCCCTGCGGCCAGCCCCCAACCACCCTATTTTGGTGCACATTTTAACGGCCCACTTTGAGTGAGAGAATTTTTAGCCTTAACCCACACAATCGACTCATTAAGTGGGTTAGAACAGGGTCAGCCCACTTTCCATATTTTATAATTTACACAAGTTTCTCATTAGATTAATTTAATTGAAAAGTAAAATTCTGCTTATGTCCTCTCTCTCTCACAACTCATTCAATTACAAAATTAAAACTAAATGGATGGATAGTGACTCATTCATTTAATTTTAAAAACCGGCCTAAACGGGCCAGACCGACCTGAACTAGTCTTGGCGACTAAACAGATCAAGCCGACCTGAACAAGTCGGATCGATGTGAACTGACCAGGTGACCTAAACTCGATCCTAATTCCAGACATTAAAACCGACGTGACCGACCGACCTACCAGAACGTGTCAGGCTTACATAAACCCTAAATCCTAAATTCTAAACTCAATATGAACCTATCGAACCGATCGATCGGGCCTAGTCGACCTGAACGAGTCGGGTTGACCTGAATAAGCCATCCCACAACCCTAATATGGTAGGTGTCTCTATCTGTTTTACAAATGGTTAAGCAATATGTTGAGAAACTGTTATGAGATCCTGAAAATTATAATAAGCCAGGTTCGCTCTACATATAGATGTGGCACGTTAAGTGGTACACATGGAAGAGACGTGACCCATGTGTTAATCCTACATGTAGTTTGAAGAAAGCTCAAGTTAGTCCTTGACATATGCAGGGAGATCTTAGAATGTTAGAGTACAATATTGAGTGTATAGAACAATTAAGCTTTCTATTAAGCCTTTAAAGTCCTGATGTATTAGAATTTGAGCTAGATCTAACTCGACCCAAAAAACTAATTCAAGGGTAAAAATTATTGCACCATATAGAAGGACTTATTTTGCATATCTCTAGTCAATGAGTGACCTCTCAAGTCCCTCTCACGCCTTGGGATTGACAACTGGAGTGTCAAGTTGGCAGGACTAAACATTTGTAGGTGGACTATCTATGAGTAGCTAGATAGACAAATCTAAATAGACTCTAATATCATGTTAGACTTCAAGCTAAGATATGGTTAAGTCTAATCATAGAAAAGATTTTCCTCAAGCGAATTGGTCTATATGGAACTTTGCGCGGCGGTTGAATAAAGATACATTTAATTGTAAGTTGAAATGTGAAAAATGAGTCATATATATGTGCAACTGCCAAAATCTTGGAAGTGTTCGATGCTGTTTGTTTATTTCCTCCTCTGCAGAGAAACCAGTCACACAGCTCTGATCACATATACCTGGCTAACTGGAGAAAAATTAATATGGCACCACCGGGTTAACTTATTTTGATGTCGGATACACCTCCAATCAAAGGAGTTGTCTAAATCTTCCTTAGTAAATAAGAAAAATCACTTTAACCAAGCTGAAAACGTTGTTGTTGCTGCAGAAAAATTAGGAGAAGAGGACAGGCCGAAAGAAGACCAAACCTTTCAAAGTTAACTTATAAATAACACTATCAGATTTTTTTTTTTTTTGAATTCCTTTTTTCATGAACTAACTTACGTTCTACCCATTCCTTTCTTGGGCATACAATCTGTCACTGGGAAGCGCACATGCATCACTAGTGTAAACATAATAATATTCTAAGGGAAAGATGTATTATGTCGCAAGCAAGTCTTTCAAACAAACCATTAGTTACGAATACAATATGCTCTGTAAGTTGGTGCTGTGATCCTTGAAGAGGTTTAATATAATTACAAAATTAGATGTAAACAACATATTCTGTAGTCTGTACTCACAGAATTCATCATCGGGGAAGAAAGACAAAAAGCCGAGGAAACCATCAAAATGGCAGCGAAACTCAAAAGCAGTGTACAAAATAGACAAACCTTACAATCTCTACAGATTTTGGGCCAGGACTGTTTCCCTCTCCCTTGCTATTTTCTCTACAAAGACGTTCTATCTTTACAACAGCTTCACAACACGTTATAAATCCATCTTGGAGACTCAACCAAATGGTGAAGGAACTGGTCCTGCAACAGCATCTGATCTTTTGATGCTTCCCATTCCACAGACAATGCATCCAGGTGCAGTCACGGCTGAAAATTTGGCTCCACAGAGATCACAGACATCATATCCAATGGTTGAAAGCCTGCTTAAAGTGGCAGAACAGAATTGCGAGGGATCTTCCAAGGGATCAATGGACTTATTAGTCAAACCCCTCTGAACACACAAGTCAATCAGGGTCCTAAACTCCTCTTGCTTACTTGGAGGTGCTTTAGTAAATAGTAGTTCTAGCATTTGCTTCGAATAAGCATAATTTTGGACCTCCATGTTCCTTTTGATGGCTGTTCGAATGCAGTTTATTCTGTGCTTAGCAAGAAGAGGCAATGAACCGAGGTGACGCGAAAGTCTCGCCATCTCATCTTTTGCACTGATTGCACTTGGACCATGGACTTTCTGCAGACGCCCAATTTCCTGAAATAAAGAAGGAAAGATTTCCAGTCACCCAACTTTTTACATAAAAACTGAACAATTTCATTGATTCATGTCTGAAGGGAAAATCAACATTTTTTGGCCACAAGGTTTAAGACTTTCCAGTGTAATTTACCATGTCTGATCGACTACCAATGCATGAATAAAAATAGTTTCAGCTTTAATTAAAGTGTGGATAATAGTCTATTTTCTGCCTTGCAGCTTAGACCCCAGCTAGAATCCATTGTCAACAGATTGAAATTTAATGTTATTAGAAATGAAATGAAATAAAAGTAAGGGCCTGGGTGTCCCATATTAATAAGAATAAAAATGACATTTTCTTCCTACATAGTCAGATGAACGAAAACAGTAAAGCAGAGATCATCCCTTTTCTTGTCACGCTCTGATTATCTTAGAAGTAAGCTGACAATAAATATTGACATCTCAATTCTGTTTCTCTAATACAACTGGCTTATGGTCGAGAGAAAGAAAAAAAAAATTCTGCAGATATTCATTCTACTTATGTTGTTTAAAACTGAAGAAAGGTATTAGTACCCGAAGAAGAGTGACTGCTAGTTTGTATTGAGCACAGATTGTTGCTTGAGCTTTTATATCACTTCCACGAGATTGTTCCTTAGCTAATGCAAGAAAGGCTTCATCAAAGCAAGACAACGCATCTGAAAGATTATTTTGCTCAAGGTGAGCAAGCCCAGTCTTGAAACATACAGAAGCAGCAGCCCCACGGGGAACCTGTAATTAGAAGCCATGAGAATGGAAACATTGAAGAAATAATTCATGCTTAGTAGGTTCATTAGCTGTGTCATTAATAAATAATAACCCTATCCTGTTCATATGTACAATAGCTATATCAGAACCTTTCTCCGCAAACTTCTTAATTTCTTCTCTAGCATCCACAAAATTATGATAGGGAAAACAAAAAAGGAGTTTCCCTCTGTTTCTTGTAGATGCCAGCTCATTCCAGAACATCTAATCTTTTGCATTTCCCACATTCTACCAAACATGAATAAAATTTATAGGCATTTGACATGAATATGGACGCCTATGCATGTATTTTGTCTATACCTGTCCAGGATGCACAGAAACTGGTGCAGAACTACTTTGTGTAGGCTTCCCCGAATCAGCAGAATTTGGTACTCCAAGTACGCTAAGATCAAGGGGTTGGTTAGAAAATTGTGCCTGAGCAGCCTGCAACTGAGATTGGGGCATGACCACAGCCTGAGCTGAGGGTTGCGGAGGGACACCACCATCAGGAAGTCCTATGGACTCGATCGGAACAACAGGTTGTTGAATGGCTTGAGTGGAAACACCACCTTGAAGACCAACATCAGCTTCATAAGCACCGACCTGATTTGGATTTGTGTTGCTAATTTGACCCCCTGAAGAGAATCTTGAGAGAAAAGTTCCAGCAGGAGGCAGCGATGCAGCAACCTGAAGGGACGAAACTGTATGCTGAAAGAAATCCTCTGGAATAGGTCCTGCTTTAACTCCCCCACTTACAACCCCAGTAGTTTGCTGTGAAGTGGATTCAGGTTGAGTGAAGGCATCTGTACCGAAAAGGTCACCAGCTGAAACAGTAGCAGAAGCCACTCCGGTAGTTGCTGGTGGCAGGGACAAAATCTGGCCAAGATCCTGGTTTCCACTGATTGATGACCTGGTCCTTGTTGGAGGAGGTAACCCTTCACCAAGTTTAAGCTGTCTAGTGGCTTCTTTGATCTTATTTACATCCACAGTAGAAGAGGAAATCGGCTTAATTTTTATGTGTATTTTCTTTTTGGATACTCCTTCTTCATCACTGCTGCTACCATTATCAGCAGATCCGTACATGGATTTCTTAAATTCTTCTTCTGCTTTAGCCTGCTCATCAGCAGAGGAACTGGCAAGTTGTTTATTATGGCTTTCAAGACCCATCATTGAATCACCATTGGGATTCACATCCAATTGATTAGATATGGATTTAACTGAAGATGCTTCAAGACCATTTAATTTATTCTCGTTACCTGCTGGCGTAAAGGCCTTAACCAAGCTATCTTCCCTCACCTCAACAATATTGCCCCTTCCTCTAATTAAGCCTAAATAGACACCAATATGATCTACAATAATGGATGGAATCGTACCCTCATCAGTCTTCATGTATGGTGTCACCTCTGCAGCAAGCTCCCACTTAGGTATATCCTTGACAGCAGTTGGGGTTTTAATTTCCCAGTTTCCACCACCCCATTCAGGTCCTTTTGGAACCATACTCTCAGCAGCAAAGTTAGCAAATATACCCTGGGTCCATCCAGTAGATCGAACTCGTAATATCCTTTCACAATAACGCCTCAATTCTGAGTCAATACCTTCTTCTTCCAATTTCTGAGCAAGACGACGCATGGCGCTGGGATTAAGATGGCATATAAACAGATCAAGCATGCTTTCATAGTCCGCTATAACTTCAAATGTTTCTTTTGCACTATCAAATTGACCGAACCTGCAAGTGACATGAAATTATGAACAGCCAACATGTGTAACACGCTATTCAAATAACTACAGTACCACTACCAACTACACAATAAATCATCAATCCTTTTAATCTCCAAGCTCCAACACTTGTAGGGAACAGATACATGCATGACAGATAAACAATGACAGAAAAGCATTATTCAAATAAACAAGCAAATAACTGGTCAAAGGTAATTTTAAGAATTAATTATACAGGGGGAGAGTTGTTCATAGGACGAAAAATACAAGTAAAGCATTAACATACAGAATAGAGTTATGAAATGAGTGTGTTATCCGTGTATCATATTTCAATAATTACTAAAAGTAATTGCAGTATCATAAGCCAATTGCCTACCTGATACAGGCATAACCCAACTGCCTGAATCGGTGAAATAAATGAGATGTGGGAGGACATCTTGGATAATCTCTAGAACGCTGAAATTCATCTTTCAAAACAGATAGAGCTGTGGAAAAACGAAGAGCTTTGACAGCATAAACACCTCGCATCACCTAAGATCAAATATTCAACGTGCTCAGGAGTTCAGAGAGACCAACACTAAATTTCCAAGACAGAACTCCACTGCTTACCTGGGTAAAATGAGGACCTGATTGTGATAAAGACACAGCTAAATCTCCACAAACCGGAGATCCTCTAGCAAGTATGTCCAGAGACCTTGGTGTTATGCGCAAGCTGTCAAACCTTCATCAGATGAAAATTTAATGTATCAGTTTGAGAAATATAATATAAAATCATTCATGTGTCTTAACCTAATAGCTTAAGCTTTTTTAGGATAGTTGGTCCATGACACGGTATCGGAGTATCCTAGATTTGCTTATTGGACAACGGCCGTCCATAAATAGGCCACCCTCAAATGTCCAATTATGCAAACTTCACGCTCCAAATGTCCAAACTTAGGCATGAGAGGGGGGGAGTTAATAGGTCTCACAATCACACTGACTAGAAATATGGCCAAAACAGTCCTTATAAAGGGTAGAGCAATCCTAACCCCGGAACTAGTTTTTGAGGTGGAGTTAGGCCTAGCCCGAATTCATGTCATGGGAACAAAGCCTTTATGACAAAGTAGTATAGAATTTAAAACTTATTTCCCCCATTACGAGTTGAATTTCAGCACAAGGTAGGTGTATATGTGCATTGTCCACACTTCAAACACAATGAAATCTAATGTAAGAGGGTGTGTTAAATATATAATGTAAAACTATTCATGTGTCTTTATACAGTAACTTCAGCTTTTAGGATAATTGGTTCATGACAATCAGCTTTAATGTAAGCTCTTTTACCCAAGAGGAGCAGTTTGACAAGTAACCAGGATTATTTCCAAACATGGTGTAAATTTTGGTGCAAGCTATTGCTACATAACAAAAATAAGTTGAATTTTTCTAAAACTAGAATAAAATTCAAAAGCATAAAAGAAGGAAACCTCGATGTTATTTGGTATAATATTTCTGACAGATCAAGCTTCTGCTCAAAACTTAGCTGCATTGTGACAAATCCAATAAGAATTGGTTCAAGGAGACCAACAAGACAGCTTTTGATTTCTACTGCCTTTTTCTGTCTGGGATTTATTTCAGTAGGGTTAGCGAGCAATAACCGGTCATTCAAAGAACCAACCAAGACTGCCAAATAAATTCATATAAAAAATCAGTAGGACATTGTCAAGAAAAAAAGAATAGTAGTTGAAAAAATAGAGCACACCTAGGAAACAATGGATTATAAAAAATTAGCACATCCTAGTAAGCAGCAAGAAAATTACCTGCATAAGGCATACTGATTGAGAGGATTGGCCTCACTTTTCCATCCCAACCAAGTATACTGATTGCTGTAGCAGTCGAGAAAAGAAGGGCAGGTCCAACCCACAGGAGAGATCTATAGTGAGCTTGAGTTAAGGTTTCAAAATAGAGAACATCGTGACACAAGAAATTCAATGTGAATAAACAATTTCTTGATTTCATAAACAAACAAAAAGGATATTGAAGGAAGTCCCTTGTCAAAATTGGTAGAAGTGCCTGCAAGTATATCAAGGGCCGCTGAAACGATAAGGACTCTGTGTGTCGTTAAAACTCCAGCAACATAACCCCTAAGAGTTTCTTGCCAGTGCACCTGTCGAATTTGAAGAAACAAGGATTAATACAGAGCTACTTGTAAATACTTCCGCAGCGAAGAATGCTACAATCAATGACTTTCACCCAAGGGAAGAAAGGATAAGGGATCAAAAAGTTATATTTTATATTTGGGGAGGAGGAGAAGAGTGGCTGTAAGTTATAACCCATAGGACTAAGAAACAAGCTCTAAACATATTCAACACAAGGTAGGTAGAATCAATGCATTGTTGACGCTCCAATCCCAACAGTTCTTGCATTCCATTAATGTGCTTTTTCCCAACAACTTAAGCTTTTGATATAGTTGATTCATGAGAAGAACAAATCAACAAATGGGGAATACGTGGCCTAATCTCATCATATGAGTACAGGAGACACAACAAATTTTAAACATTATAGGACATCACATGGCTGTCATACATTACATAAAATTAGTATAAAACTATAAATTAAAATAAAAAGACAAATATGAAAGAAAAAGTGGGAGTCAATATCCAGAAAGTTAGAATGAGATATTAAAGGCATAAAAAATGTTACTATTTATCTAATAATTATTGTGGTATTCCATATATTTCGATATAAATATTCAACAAATAAAAGTAAAAAAGTTATAAATATAACTAAAGATGCCTATGAAGTCTCAGACACAAATACGTGTCCGACACATAATCACATGTACAACACGACATGGCTACTATTTTGAAGTGGGTGTACTTTTATGGGCCTAATGGAGAAGGATCAATCTGCTGAAATCATGACTACACATCTTTGAAACTCATACCAATGCTAGGTCAGCTTTCAAAAAATTAATATGAAATTATTAAAATAAAAAAAACCATTTTCTCTATTCAATTTCCCTTTTTTTCTTTTACTCTTATCTTCCAATTGCTTCACTAAATTTTAGAGATGTATGTGTGTACCACTTTCTGATCATAATTAAAAAGCACGCTCTAAATGATACCTGAAGTACAATCTCGTTTATTTTCAACTTAATTGACTTTTTTCCTTCACTGTTGGTTGATATATAATGGTCATTGGCAGTTGAAGTCGATAAGCGGTACCCTTGTATGAGCTTTACTAGGCCAATTTGGCTCCCATGAGAAGCAAACATCAAAGTTGAATCTATAATCAGAGAAACCACTCTCAATACTTTATGGGTTATGCCAGTGATAAACTAATGCTAAGCTTGTAGAAAAAGGGACAACATTGTATGCATGTGTATAGATAGATGCATAAATAATGTGTATGTGTATGTTCAAGAACCTATTGGTGTAGAAAAGACACGATCAACTTCAGTTTCAAACATAAATGGTGTCGGCCCACGAATTGAACCAACACTAGTCTCTGCAGGTTGGTTTTCTTCAAAAACTTTATCATTGTCCTTAGCTTCTTTAGAGGCCCCTCCTGGTAGAGTATATACAGCCAACCCTGTCCTGTCGTCATCAAGGATAGCAAATTGATTCTCATTGGAGCCAATAAATGCTGCATCTCGACCTACAAGATGATAACTTGAATTATTAACACATAATGCATGAACAAACTCCGGCATAAAGAGAAAAATGCATTCCACAGACAAAATACCTTTAACAGTGCTACTTTTACTGTTTGCTGCCTGAGCATCAGTATTTTCCCAGTAAAATACAACTTCATTTGTAGCACCACTAAATTCATAAACAACGAGAAATAAGCGCTGTTTTTTACTGTACACCAAGTATTTTGCTTGGTACTCCACACTTCCAGGAATCTATAGAAAATCAATGAACAACATTACAAGGTTGAATTTGCCAATTTGTTATGATTTTCACTTACAATAAATAAATATTTATAACATATCAATATCATGTGAAATGAAAGTCTCAATAGATTTTTTTTTTTACAAATACATGACATTGTCCAAAAAACTACTCTACATTACCGAATTATAGAGCTTCCGGTAGATACTGTCAGATCCAGATGATAGGTTATGTGCCATAAGGTTTAGTCCATCCACATAGAACGCCCTGGCTGGATAATGAAGAACTCGGTTGGCTTTATTAAAGAAATTTAGCTCCAAGTGAAATGGCTGGCAGTGGATAAGTGGTGTTAATTGATTGAACATAACAAATCTAATAAAAAGATGTCTCAAAATCAAATTGTAACCAGTATCATACCTCGCAAACTGGAAAATCGTTCAGATGATGCTTGGTATCTAGAACAGTGATGAGAGGCAAGCGTGATATTGGAGAAATTTTCGCATGGCCTTCCATAAAATGCTATAAAAATCATGTAAAATATCATTTAGAAAGAATTGATACGAAACAAACGCGATGTCCTCTGACTGCTTTGTCTCCTAAAATGTGTACTGTATTGTTCTTGTTAGAAAATGGGTAGGTAACTATCATTTTTTTCCATTGTACTGTTGGAATTTTTTTTTTTTGGAATAAGTTGCATGGGATGAGAATTAGTTCCATCCAAAGTACTGGAATCAATTTCTCTTTAATAAATTAAGAGGTTTTAGTTTTTGTAAAGAAGCTGAAATTCAATGCAGTGATCGGTCTTTGCTGTCCTCAGATGACTTTAGCAGGAAAGGAATGATTGACTTTTCAATGGCTCTTTGTCATCTCTACACAACATTAGGGAAAAGTTAACACTTTTGGCTTGTCTGCGGTGATTTACTCAAGGAATATTTTAAGAGGTGTTTCTCTGTTACACATGTAGAGATATTGGCATGCCTTATTACATGACTAAATGTCCTAATCTCTACGTGTTCCTTCAGTGTTTCCTTGTGAAGATGCCTTATCCTTAATGTTTTTATTTTATTTGTTAATGAAATTCCTTTTTCTATCAGAAAAATTTATAAGAAAACGCAGGCTAGAATGCTAAATTACCTCAAGGGTATGGAAACCTTCAAAAAAACGTTTTAGAAATTAAATTAGTGCAGTAAGGTAATTTGAGTTGCAGTTGCTTCTCTGTTTTTGACATTCAGGCTTATCATAGCATATGATCATTAGCATATGTGACAATAAACTTATACAATAACAAAAAAAAAATTAAGAAAACAATAAAGAAACATACGCTGTAAAGAAAAGCCTTCCTTGCAATGTCTGATATTGTAAGATGACTGCGGCTGCAAGAAAGAGTACAGATGTCAACCATGACATAAGATCATTATTAAGTGCTACAAGTGATATCCACTAGTCAGAAATATATTATAAAATCACATGTCTTCACCCAACAGCTTAAGCTTTTGGGATAGTTTGTTCATGAAGAAATTTCACATTACATGCAGAAAAACAATCACTAAACTTAAAAATCAGAGTTACCAGCTAATTGACAAATCAACCAAAGAGTAGTCAAAGAAGCTTTATATAGTCTCGAGTCAGTTATTGTAAGAGACTATATATACTGTAAGCTTTCAGTTCTATCATTGAGATGAATAACAGAATATTCAGATTACTGTTTTTCCCTCCTTTCTCTCTCTCTTCTCTCTCTCTCTCTCTCTCTCTCTCTCTCTCTCTTCTGGCTCATCTTCAACAATAGACACCTCGGGAATGAAGCACCCCAAAAGCTTATCATGAATTATCCTTGTACCTAACCAGAGACTTCAACAATATCACATTTTCACAACTAAACCTCATATATACAGATAAAGGTATCAAGTACAGTTTAAGATAATAGGCAGTACCACCCAATTAATACCAAAAACAGAGAACAAGAATAGCAGGGGATTTAGAGTCCAAAGAGAATTATATAATTAACTTAATGGATGCTAACACCACTTTATCCACCAAAAGACTAGTAACTGATATCTATTCCTTTATCTAACTGCGAATTCTAACTCACCCTTTCAGATTATGCTCTTGTAGTTTAGCTTGAAGTTGATGGTCCGCTAACACGCCAGATGAACCCAAGGCTGAAAGTTTTTCCCTTAAAACAGATGCTGCATAGCACCTCTACCATCAGCATAATTGATTAAAGAGAAGAGTGGAAACAGAAGAAATATACACAAATGTGACATGCAATACACTAATAGAAAGAACAGAGTGGAAGATACAATGCCAAAAAAAATTGAGTAGCAAGAAAGTGCACAAAACAATGAATGCAACAGCAACAACAACAATAACAACAATCAAAGCCCTTTCCTACAAGATCAATAAAATGCACAAAAAAATGAACAAATAGCAAAATAATAACTAACAAAACCTCCATAACTAAATATGCCGTCAATCCAGTTCATTTCACGGTACCATCCGCTGTAACTAGTTCTGTCACTATTCCACAGCCAAATTCCATAACATATGAAATTCTTCTGTATTAGAATTTGAGAAGCCTAACTCAACCACAAAGGCTAGCTTAAGGATTGAGGATTGTCTTCTCATATATAAGGGTTATCTTGGTCATATCTCTAGTCAATGTGAGACTTTTCAACACACCCTCTCACACCCAAGGCTGGACATTTGGAGCGTGAAGCGTAGAATATGCAGGAATGAACATCAGTAGGTGCCCCATTTAAGGGTGATCTACACTTAACAGATCTAGAATAGGCTTTGATACCATATTAGAATTTGGGAGGCCTAACTCAACCACAAAAACTAGCTTAAGGTTTGAGGATTGCCTTCCCATATACAAGGGCTATTTTGGCTATATCTGTAGTCAATGTGAGACTTCTCAACACTTTGTTTGATATATTGATTCACCCTATCTTAATTTTCAAAGACTGTCTTTCCACTTCCCACCACTGGTCATGATAATTCTGGCCACTGAAATGCTAGAATTTCTACAAAATATCTAAGAGGGAGGGAAAGGAATACTCAAAATATAATGAAATGAAGTGACATTAATGGCAGGAATTCTAGGATGTCAATGGCCAGAATTTGTTACTTCCTTATTCTCCCTCTATTATGCTCTAACACCATGTTGAAATTATAGGGTTTAGGTAGGATGGAGGAAAACGACAGAATACAGGCATAGAATAATAAGATACTGAATTTATGTGTACTATTCATGGAAAAGATAAGGCCCTTCATCCTTGAGCATATCGCAAGTTTCAAGGGTGGCAAATATAGGTGTGCTAATCACAGTGTCTGATTCGGTGTTGTGAGAGAAGAATCGCATGTGCCACCGCCTAAAGAGTAAACTCGCGCTATTAGCAAGGCTGAGCTGAAACGCCTACGAGTAAGCCATCTAGCCCTTGTTCTCTATCAAGGCTGGTAAGGGTTAAAACTTATCTATGGAAGATCTTTGGATTCTTGACTCTGGTGCTCTTGATTGTATGACCTGTCATCCCTCATTATTCATCTTACACCACTTTACCTAGTAAAAATCACACCTCTACTACCAATGGATCTCATACAACCATCCCTTCATTTGAATAGTGTGCTTCATATTCCAATAAACTTCTGTCTATTCACAAACTCGTTTATGATTAAGGGTGTGTTTGGGGCGCTTATCGCATAAACGCTTATTCATAAGCTAATTTGAGAAACTTAAATAAGCTGTAAAGGTTATAGATATGCATAAGCTCTTATTCATAAGCTAATTTGAACAACTTATGAAAATAAACTCAGAACTTATAGGTAGGCCATAAGTTACTTACACAAGCTCTCTCAAACACTTGCATAAGCGTTTATACTATAAGATAAGCTCGAATAAGCTCTGACAAACGGGGCCTGAGTGTGCAATGACCTTTTTTACTCCCATTGTGTTTTCCAAGAGGTTTCCATGTGGTGGTGGAGGGTTGTACAACTTTTACTATCTAATGATAGAACTTGCAACAAGAATTGCGAAGAAAAAGAATTTTTTCAAGAGCAGAAAAGATTGCAACCACTCATGGATTCCTCTAGTAAGCCATCTAGCACCTGAGTTGTGTTTGGATGAGCTTATTTAAACTTATGTTATAAACACTTATGCTAGTGTTCTTGGGTAAGCTTATAAAAATAGCTTATGACCTACTTGTAAGTTGCTTTGAGCTCCTTTCCATAAGCTCCTCATATTAGCTTATGAATAAACGTTTATAAGTACCTGTAAGCTATTTTAAACTTATTTTAATAAGGTTCTCAAATAAGCTTATGAATAAGCGCTTATTGTCATAAGCGCGTAATTAAGCAGTTATAGAATAGAACAAAAAAATTGGCAGCATCTAGAAAGAGCTTTCAAAAAAGTAATTATTTCCCCGAAATAAGTGTTAGTAAACATGCTATGAAGGCTCGTATAACCATGATTCTAGATAAAATGAAAAACATCACCTGAAGATCCCCGTGCACTTTGTAAAACTGCAAAAAGTTGCTTTCTCCCTTCTCTACTGTATGCAGCCTTAGTTTTTGAAGTGTCTGCACTTGTCACATTCTGTCCAAGTAAAGATCAATTTTATAACCCATATTCACCATTATGTAAGGTATAAATAATCCAAAGTAGCAAGAAACCATATCCACCATCAAGTTAGGTATAAATAATGCAAGGTAGAACGTAACTGCAAACACTAGTGCTGCTAGATTAGATTTCGGATGAAATTCTATAGCTTTAATTCGCGGCAATGGATAAACTGCTTCTCCACCCTTCTGGGAAAGGAGGCGAGGGACATCAATTGATTCAATTGCTGCACCAGAATGTAGTAAATATCAGACAAAAACTTTAAATTGAAAAGAATAGTACAGTAATAAAGCCAGACAATAATTGGTATCTCCCCTCTCTATTAAAAGATTATGGAAGGGTGGGGAGGGGGTAGCAGCAGAAATATTCTGCAATATACTTACCATAAGCAAGCTATCAAAACCAACATATAATCATTAGGTATTTAAGGTAAAGGCAGAAAGAGTCAATATAGCTAACCTGCAGGCTCAAAAAAAGTAGCTGCCATAGGAGGTCTATTAGGATTAACTGTAATACGTGTTTCCCAAACTTGGAGATTTCCATCCTTAGATAGAGTTACAAGTAAACGCAACATGGGGAGCCAAGCCACAGATTTTATTGGCTGTGAACCAACTTGTTTTCTGAAATGTCAATAACAAGATATCAGATCTAACCAAAATAGCAAGCGCAAACCTAAACATTTACAGATGATAGCAAGATAATGACAAATTCAAAACTCTAGGAAACAATGATACTAAGTCTCAGGTACAGAATGAAGAAAGATAGATCATGAGTAAACTACACTTACATTCCAATCATACTAGGTCTTTCAGTTGATACATCCCATGCCAGAAGTGTACCCCGTCGATCCCCCACAAAAACCCATTCCAGAGTTGGATGAAATGCAAATGCACCAGCACCAATAAGTTTTATGGTGTTGTCAACTGAATAGAAAAAATAATATAGATAATGCTACAGATAGGACATACAAGGGAAATATAAACATATCAACAGGAAAATAATGTGTACAAAATCTTCTCACGTTGTAGTGTGTAATGAATAGCATAGGACTGAATGTTATATGCTCGAATCAAACCTTCTGCATAAGCAACATACTGGGATGGCAAAAAAATGACGTCAACTTCAGGAAGGATAGGGTTGAAGTATATCATTAACATAAGAGACTCAACACTAGACATGTTCTCCAGCAAAAATACAAATCCGATGAAATATTGGTAAGTACACTGAACGCATTACCAGGATAGGGAGGCGAGGATGACAAGCAAGATTTACAATAGGCTTCTTCAAGTCTGTCTTAATTTTGGTAGGCGCTCTACCACCCTCAACAGTTCCAACAACTTCATTTGCAAAAAAAACAGACATTGAACATAAATCATCACCATCAGTAATCAAACCACTACAAATACATTCATCTTACACTATGATAAACCAGACCAACCTGTCACACTCATTCGTTTATGGAACCCAAAAAACACAACAGGTTGTAGAGGGGTCAAAGCCATATGAACTTCTGTATCAGAAGAAATTTGTTCAGTCTTCTTTTCTGGGGAATGCAATACACACGTTTGCTCTAAGTCAAAATCACAAGACCGTATTGTACAATCCTACAGATGTAAAAGTAACAGGTGTTAGATCAAGAAATGAAACTGACAAAGCAAATAAAACAAGTAACCAAAAATAAAAACTAAGAAAAGACAAAAGTTAACTGAACAATAGAATCTTTGCCAATGCATCTTTGAATCTTAAAGAATGATAATAGTAGAATCAAATAACAATTATAAGCATTTTTTCAAATATAAACTCCTAATGTAATATGGTATTATCAGTACTTAATCAATTAAAACAATTCAATACTACAATTTTGTCCCCATCATCTGAAAATATATCCATCAAGATTTTATTTGCATATAATTGCCACAATAACCAAAAATACAAAAGATCTCTGGACATTTATGGGCATCAAGATAACGATGACAAACACCTAATTATGTTTCTGATCGAATCACAATTTTTTTGCAACACCAAGTCCTTTCACAACTACAAGAATATGTATCAACTTTCTATTGAGTAATTAAGAAACAGCGAATAGATTAATTAGGGAGGAGACAGGCAAATAAAAAGTTCAAGTATAGCAAACCTGGAGAATTGCAATCACAGTGTGCCCACTTGTCGGACTGTAAGACATTCGAACAACGGGTGCACCAACATCAAGGGCAGAAATCTTGCTTCCTGTTAATGCATCTAATTCTGCGTATATACATGGAAACAAACCAATAAGTAAAACAGTTGTGCCAAGAATCAAAATCAAGTCAAGAAGCAAAGAAACGCAACATGCAACAACAATAACTCCACCCGCAGAGAAACTCAAAAGATTTCCAAATATGGGAAACCATTTTATTTACCAAAGATCACTAGCTCCATAAGAATCCCTAGCCAAATTTTTAAAAAATGAATTGGCAAAAAGAAAACTACATATATATGCTAACAGTAGTTGACAATATCAAAGCGACTCATAACCTATAAAGTACAGATACATCATTTTGGTGCCATGTCTGCATGGCACATGTTGAATCCGTATCTGACACAACCCTTGTATGATTCACTAATGACACGTATCCACCACACATACATGCAAGTCTTGTTTTAAAATTTTCTAGCTCTGACACAGTTATGAGACGACATAGACAAGGCCAATAACAATTTGAAAAGGAAAAAACAAATAAAGGTTAGCTGTGTTATAAACATGTAAGCAATTTTGACGAAAGTTTAAAAAAAACAATAAGGGGTGATGTTCCTTAGCCACTATTGTAGTTAATTTTGTGTTGTACATGGATAGTACTCCTAGGACAAGTTTGGAAAGGAAAGTGTTTTGGAAAATGTCAATAGAAATGGTGCTCTATGTTTTTTCCAGAAAGGCTCACAAAATGGCAAGTATTGACTCATGACATTTACTAAAAGATATCATAAATCTCAAAGCTTACACACGCACACACAAAATTAGGTGTGTCTCAGTGTCAGCTTATGCTTCATCTTAGAATCTGGGTTCGGCCTAACTCTAGGCCAAAAGCTAGCTTCAATGTGAGATTGTTCTACCTTTTATAAATATTGGTCATATCTCTAGTCAATGTGACCTTTTCAACACTCCAGGGTTCATAACTAGATGATTATCAATATATATAGCAAACACCCAACACAGAGGATCGTTTTTGTTGGTAAGTAAGCAACAATTAACAAGCAAACATAAAAGATAAAAAAAATAGAAGGATCAACTCTTTTTATTTTTCATGAGTCAATCACAAGTATAAAGTTCCAAATTAGCAAAGCACACAAGCGCTGTCGTTTTGATGAAACACAGTGAACTAAGCTTGCTGAACTAGAGAGAGAGAGAGAGAGTGGAGGTTAGAGGCTCACCGACGATGTAGGTACCAATGGCGACGGCGACGAGGGCCTGGTGGTGGTGGAAGCAAGCAGCATGAGGCTGCAAGGGCCTGACGCCACGCCCAACGTGGCGCAGATCCAGATGCTGCAGCGTCGTCCACTCCATCGAATCGCGTTCCTCAACCCTACAGCTTCATCGCGTCGCCAAAAACGAAGGAGGATTCAGATCTTGCGCGGAAGCTACAGCAACAGGGAATTGGTGCTATCTGATACTGTTACTATCGATCTGTAATGGAACGTGAGGAATTGAGAGAGAAGATGGGAATCGTGAGATCACAGAGCAGAAGGAACAGTTCTGATGTAAAACTGGGAGAACGAGATCAAGAGGGAAAGAGTTAGCAGAAGGAGCTCTTGCTTTTACTTTTCCGGTTTATAAAAATGAGAACTAGACTCACAATTTTTATCTTTTCCGGTGAATTTTTTATGTTTACTTGCGTACATGTGTGATCTTGATCTTAATATTTTTTTAATAAATTAGTTTCTTAAAATTTTAAAATCATGTTAATTTCAATTAAAAATAACGCCAACAAAATTTCAAATAAAATTAACAGAAAAAAAATATTAAATCTGACCTAATATATGTCGTAAAAGATCCATATTTTGCTTGTGTGATGACCATCATGATTAGAAATAAATGACACAAATAGTATTAACGCGCGTACTTTGCTAAACGGCCGGCATACAGAACTTAATACCTTTAATATGTCTCATGTCAGATAACGCGCACCGAGCCTTTGACATAACTCCGATGAGCGTGACTATATGGCTAACTCGCAAAACTTAATACTTGTTTGATTGCAGTTTTTAAAAACTTTATTTGAAAACTGTTTCTTCCAATGAAAAACAGGAAAAAAAACATTTGAATCAAATGTTTTCCAACATTTAAAAAAATGAAATCTGAAAACTAAAAACAAAAACTGAAGAGTTATTGTATTTTAGTTTTTAAAACTGAAAACAAAAACTATTTTAAAAGACAGATTGTGTCAAGCAAGTTTTAAAATTTTTTGGTTTTTAAAAACAGAAAACAATTTTCAAAAACTATAATCAAGGTCCTTAGTATCTTCAACCGAACTTATGTTAGATAATGTCCACCAAGCCTCAAACGTAGAATTGCCTTATCGTTTAAGTCATCCATCTAAACTCGCATGTTTTTTTTTATTATTATTTTGGCATGTATCACTAGGTTTTATATTAGGTCAATATTTTTACCAATTTCATTACATATTTATTTATCATTATTTATTAAAATCATTTTTTTACAGTATAAAGAATTTTATTGATAAAGCGGCCAAGAGGCCAGGAGAATGCATCCACTTAAGAAGAAAACAACCCACCAACCAAAAGAAGAAAGGGCAAAGAAAAACAACCCACCAAATAGCCAACCCACCAAGCAAACAAAAAATAAGACGCCTCACACCAACCAAAATAAACAAGCCCAGCATACAACCCAGCGAAAGCCTCAACACGCAGACCAAGAGAATAAACTCAACCCTTTATTTAGACGTGATTTTGTCTATAAACAAAAATTAAACATGCATATAAGTTTGTCTCCTATTTATTCTTTCAAGTAAATACCCTTTTGTAATAGAATTATTTTTTTTGTAAAAGTTACATCTAACAGTATTTTAGTTTTTATAATATAAATCATTTTTACTATCTAACCCGACTGGCTGACCTAATCCGACCTGCCATTGACCTATAAAATTAGTGGCTAGAAAAAATGAGCTAAAGTGGGTTATATTTTGTAACTCGAAATCAAAGTTGAATTATTGACAACAAAAAAATCAAGGTTGAATTCTTAATTATTGAAAGTTTTGAAAATGTCTCAAGTATATCGTTACTAAAATGGCTGCCATGAATGTCAAGCAAATTGATTTTATACCAATTTTTAATAAATCCAGTTGTTTAATTCATTTTGTTCTTGCAATTTTCTTCAAGATTTGTTACATTTACGTGACGTTTCTCCAAAATTCTCTATGTTCTTGTTACGTTTGAGTCAATGCCCATTGAAACATCGTTCTCTATAGGTTCTTTGTAGGTTGTACCTGAACAACTTATTCTTATTCTTACGTTTTGATTAGCGCTTACCGGTGCATTGTGTTTTCAAGTTGTCACAATACAACTTGTTATTGGTTCTTCATATTTGAATTTCATTCAAGTTGCTAGATGTAATTCTAACACACAAAAAACAAAAGATATTAAATTAGAGCATGAAACTACATAGATCACTAGAAGATGAAAGCCTCAACTTCATAGTATTTGAATCTTCTCAGATCACTAAGAGACAAAAAACAATCCTTTTTCATTGTTTGGACGCATACAAGAGTCAATAGGCTTAGGGGGTCCACCTACTCTTTAATCAGTTAAGCTGTTGCAGTTCGGGTTGTTGAAATGGTCCGCAACCAATTAAACAATTTAAGAAGCTCGACCAAATGATCAAACATTTAAAACTCATGATCTTAAATTAAGGAAACCTGCAGTGCTAAGTTGCATGAAGTGTTTAAAGAAAAATTTTACATCACCATGTCATGGATTTCCCTAAAAACCGTCTCACCCACGGGTCGAAAGAGGGTTGTGTAAGGTTGCAGAAGAAAAAACTTATGCACATTAGGAAAAAAACCCGGCTCACCCACAATAATGGGTCACCCCATGTCATCCAAACTCACATGCAGAACATTTTTTTTTTACTTTTTGGATCTTTTGATATATATGACACAGAGAAAGACATAGCTACCTCACATGCTACTTCAGCTAAGCAACTACCAAGTACCAACGCTTAAAAGCTTCAAAATACATAAGCAACTACCAAGTACCAACTAGTTAGCAGTTAGCACCTTTAAATGATGAGAAGATCATCCAATAAAACCATATTCTCAAAAGCTACTACAATACAACATTGAAAGCTAGAGCTCTGAAAACTTCTTTCATTCAACCCCGGACAAGAATGATACTCCACAACTGTGAATCTCAGAACATGTTAGAATGTTAATCGTCTAATAACAATCACAAACTATAACACACGACAGCTTTACAGTGGAAAATATAAATGCCTGTAGAAGAAGGTTTTGACTCCTCTGCTCCGAGTGTAGACGAGCTTCGACCTTGTAAAATGCGGGATCGACCCCTGAATGATTTATATATGCTGAGTATAATCAAACAGTGGTAAAGATCCCTTGATGATAGGAATGTGATGTGTGGACCAGCATTTTATTGGCCACATAATCTTAGTATAATTGAGGATTGAGCATGCTTGGGTCTTGTGAATGGCTTCCGAACTTTCTACTGAGGTCTTGCAAGACTTCGAGATGGACCATGCAATAATTTAACAAACCCAAGGAAACTCAACTTTCCATCTGTGTGCCTAATCCAGTCATGAAGAACAGCGTGAACAGGGACAGATGGACCAAGGCCAAGCTCCTGCTTATATTTAGTTAAAACCATACATGAGAAATGTATTTGCATAACCAGAAAAATTGGTGTTAAAATGAAACCCAAACAGGAATACTACAGGGTCTACTTGATTACAGTTTTGTAAATCTGGTTTTAGTTTTCAAAAAAAAAAAAGAGAAAGAGAAAATCGTTTGATATGAAGAGATTTTTTAGTTTAAAACGGTTTTTAAAGACAGTTCTTATTTCAGATTTTAAAACTAAAATATCAAAACATCTAAGGAATTTTCTAATTTTGTTTTTAGTTTTTAAGTCACTGGCATTTCAACTTTATAAAACATCTCGTTCAAACCGTTTTTTCTTTTCTTCTTTTCACAAACAACTTTTAAAAATTATTTCTGAAAACAGTTTTTAAATTCAAAAAACTAAAGGGAATCAAACAAGCCCTATATAACTGCTAATAAGAAACCAACAACCAAATAACCCACAAACTTTACAACAACTGAAACTACTTTTTTGCAATATTTATACTCCAATGTTGAAATTTCTGCTTTATCAATTTAGAGATTACTAGGCTGCCAGAAATTGTAAGTTGTGTAACCCACTAAAGTTGGAAACTTTGATATCTTCATTAAAAAAAGTAGCTGATATAGTAATATTATTAGTATATATAACAACAGAGATATGCATGCATAAACTATCATCGCAATCAAATCAAGCATACCGAAGCTAGTTCCTCAATCATAATAGCCCTGTTTCCATCTTTTTCAAAAAGTTCATAGGCACAGCGTGCATGTTGCTCCCACCGGTCAAGGGCTTCAAGTTGATGGACACTAAGAGCAGCTGCGCAGAACTCATCAAAATCCATCCTTCTATATTGTAATGCATTAAGCTGCCACCCAAAAGCATTTGTATCAACCACCAAAATCAGCAAATATCAGTTGAGTCATATTTAGAGGTATTCTATAGTCATATTAATGAACTTACTGATGCAAGAAAATCAGTAATGCGTGACTCCTTCATAGCATCTGTTGCGTTCTTCATCAAGGCCTGGCCAATTCAAATTATGAGATTTCAAGCATCATCTTCTTATTACATGGTAAATAAAAAGAGTTGGAAAGAAACCAACCGCTTTGATATTGTCCAAGCTAATGGTGCCATTTTTAGTAGGCTCTAAAAGTGCAAATTGCTCCCTCAAATAATTCAACTCATCAATAGCTAATGTTTTAGACAGAGCCTGTCCCAATGTCCATGACTAGTCAGTTATAGTGAAACATACATGTGGTTTGATCAACAAACAGAATAAGGAACAGTAGCAAACAAAATTAGAGAAAAACAGACTTGAAAATTGTTGAGAAGTCTGACATTAACTAGAGATATGACCAAGTTAGCGTTTATAAAGGGTAGACAACCCTCAATTCTTGAGCTAGCTTTTGAGCTGAGTTAGGCCTTCCAAATTCTATTATGGTATCAGAGCCTATCCTAGATCCGTTAAAGTGGAGACCACCCGTATAAGGGGCACCCGCAAATGTTCATTCCTGCATATCTCACGCTCCATAAGTTAAGCCCTGGGCGTAACACGGTGTGTTGAAAAATCTCACATTGACTAGAGATATGGCCAAGATAGCCATTATATATGTGAAGACAATCCTCAGCTATCGAGCTAACTTTTGGGCTAAGTTAGACCTTCCAAATTCTTATAAAAAGTAAAAACAATGCCATTGTACATGTAGAATTTTCCTTCTATCTTTAACTTTGAACTTCCAAATAGCATTTCAATAATTTCATAAGTACATCTAGTTGAAACTTGAAAACACTAAACGAAAATTGACTGGTTTGTTACTCAGATAATTCGTAAAACAATGGACTCAATCTCATTTCGAACATTCTGCAAAGTAAACTTTTGCATAAGCAGGCCACCTATTAATAAGGTGGAGAATATGAAAGCAATTGAGAGCTCCGATCCAGTAGTAAAAATCAGTACGAGAATATCCCAAGTACCAGCAGATATACAGTTCAACAAAGGTTTTTTTCCATTCAATATCAAGATTTTTAAAGCAAGCTCGGAATAAATGTACACACCCGTAAAGCTGCTTTTCGTAGAGAGGAGGAACGCATGTACACCCTCATGAGCTTGAACACTAGAACATCCAGGGGCACTTTTACATCCTTATAATTTTTAACCCATGGATGACCTGCAGTACACACTTGTAAGGAACAGAATAGAATCTAAGAAAAACCAAGACCCTCCAGTGATAGATGAGAAATTCACCTAAGGCCTGTGCTGCAGTCATTCTTTTCCTTGGATCTTTATTTAGTAGTCGCTTAACAAAATCCTTTGCCTCATCTGACAGAGAAGGCCAAGGAGGTTCATCAAAACTTGGGTCAGCTTTCAATACAGCACGAAAGATCCCAGATTCAGTCCGCGCCCAAAATGGACGGCTGCCACATAATAAAATATATGCAATCACACCAATGCTCCAGACATCAGCCTCTGAACTGTAAGCTCTATGCAGAACTTCAGGAGCCACATAGTATGCGCTACCAACAATATCATTAAGCCTTTCATCTATAAAGCATAATGAAAAGTCAAAATTTAACCCAACACCCGAGATACTACATGACATTTCTTGCAAGGTCCAAAAGAGGACTTAAAACAGACCTGGTTTAACAAAATCTGACAACCCAAAATCTATGGCCTTCAGCTCTGAGTTCTCATCTTTGGATGTGAAAAGGAAGTTCTGATCCAGAAATCACCCATCCTTTGAAGTTAATACTAGACAAAAATTATAAGACAAGAACTATGAAGCAAATCAAACATAACCACAACCAAATTATTACATAGGCTATCAAAGACCATCGTGTAATAAAATATGAGTGTCTTTATGTTATTCACTTATTCTCTTTTTCTTCTTTAAAAAGAGAACTTATTTTACAACTTCTGCCTTTTACTTTCTCTCAATCTCTCTCTCTCTCTCTTTTACCCATGGGGGTCTCAATCTCATGATTCAGGAAAACAAATTGCAAATATACTTCACCTCAGGTTTAAGATCACGATGCACAACACCCTGTAGATGGAAAAATGCAACAACATTCAGTATTTGTGTCATTACAGTTCTAGCATCTTCCTCCGTGTATTTCCCACCTCTGCAAGAGGAAAGAGATATTTCAACCACAAATCATTTTATGTCACCTCTTCAAATCATTTATCTTTATCTCCAAAATCAGCTTCCAAATATTGCACATTCAAAAGAATGGATGTTTACAAAACAAATACCTTGATAATATTCTGTCCAAGAGCTCCCCTCCTTCGCACAATCTAAGATGCATAAGGGTTTGAGAAAACTTGTTACAACACTGACTACAAATGAACTTAGCAACCAAAAAGAAGATGACAACAAGAATCTTGACAATTACAAACCAAATCGTCACAAAAATGAAAAATAGCAAGGGAAGCAAGCACGGAAATCAGAACATACTCCATTACTATATAGACATTATCGTGGTCTTCATATGCATCGTAGAATTGTATCAGATTCTTGTGTCCAGTCAAAGCTCTCAATATTTTCACTTCCCTTCTCACATCCTCAATAGCGATGGCAGTGGTCATCTACAATTAAAACATATGAATTAAAATCGACTACTACATAAATTAATTCTTTTAAAAAAAAGGCACGAAAGTTATGCATGAACCATGTGAGTTTGCTTTATTTTCACCTAACAACATGGTGTTCTAATCAACAAATCACAAGTAAATACTAAAGACAGCTATGCATGAAAACAAGTTGACCGAAACAAAGTCCGGAGTGCTCTTTAGAAGGCAAACTTCAGAGTTAATTGGGAAATCAAATGCTGAAATTATGAGGAAAATCCATGCATTTTCTAATCAACAGTTGTAAATCCCCACCTTTTATCTCCAAAAATGTACCCTAAAAGGCAAAACCGTGAGAAAATCAATGTGAACAAGATCTAAGACATGGTTTAGATATGGAGAAAACAATTGGAATGAAACAAAAAAGAACCATACTGAACTACAAAACGATGAGCAACTTGACATATTGGCATTAAAAAAATACCACAAAATTGGAGCATCTAAAATAAAATAAAACTAAAAAACAAAAACTTGTTAAATGGAGAGAAAGATCGGTGATAAACCTTGGATTTTGGGATGATCTTGACAGCGACCTGATGGCCCTTGAGATCGCCCTTGATGAACTTTGCAGAGCAAGTGTAGCCAAAGTGGCCTCTCCCAACCTCATCCCCAAGCTGGAACTTGTGCCCAAAATGCTTGGAGAATCCGAAATTCTTGTCCAAAGCAACAACAACCTCAGCCTCACTCCCTTCAGGTATGGCGGCCTCATTGGGCTTAACGGAGCCGTGACGGCGAGCAAGCACAGCCCTTATGTGCTTCGCCGGCGACGGCGGCCTGAAGAACCGCCGCGGAGTTCCCGGCGCCGGAGACTTGCCGGAGAACAAGTGGTGCGCGGGGCTAGGGCTGTAGAAGGGGAAAAGGGGAGATTTTTTGAAGTGGGTAGGTGTGAAGGTAGGGTTTTCAGGCTTGGCATTGGAAGAGGTGGTGTCTGTTTCAGTGTGAATGGAAGGTGAATGGGTTTTGGAATTTGGAGGAGAGTGTGGTTTTGAAGTGCACAGACCCATTTGGAAAATGGAATCTGTGGTTTTTTTGTTCAAGAGTTGGAGTGTGAGTGTGAGTGTGAGTGTGAGTGAGTGTGGTTTGTGGCGGTTCTAATCTGATCCAAGCTCAAAAGTTAAATTGAACCAGTTCTGGTTCTGAACGAAGCAGATTTGGATCATGGGGATTGTGAATGGGATTGAAGGAAATGGGATTTCGTGGGAATTAAGGTTAGGCTTCGTTCGTTGATCATGGATTCGTGGAAGAAGGTTGAAGAAATGGTTTTGGGTAACTACAAAGAGAGAGAGAGAGAGGGAGAGAGAGATCTGTAGATAGTGTTAATAAAGAAACGACGAGAGTTTCGCTTTATTTGCTGCACGGAAGGGAAACACCCAAATTAAAATTTGTTCCTTAGTGTTTGTTGTTGTGGACCAAGGGTTGATGCGTTTTTAAATTAGTGTAAGAAGATTTGGTTTAATTTTCATTAATTAATGATAAAAAGGGAGTTAAAAATAATGTAAGTTATATTTAAATATCTTGATGAGGATCATGGTCGTGTTCGATCATTCAAAGCTCCACTCTTAACGAGATTTTTGACTTTTACTAGAGTCGAAATTTTAAGAGCAATTTAATACACCAATAAATCTATGAGAAAATGATTTTTGTTGGGTAATGTTCTAAAATTTGGTTGAGGAAAAAATGGTGTGCAGCTCTTAATGAGTTTGTAGACATATTGAGACCAAGTTTGACTCGAGACACTTTAGCTTAAGAGTGTGCCCACTAGGCCGACTGAATTGAAGGGTACACAATCTCTTAAGTCTAGAGCTTAGAAGCGAGCAAAATTGTGTGCCTTGATGAAGCTTGGATTGGACTTAGAACACGTTGGTTGAAGGTTGTGTCCCTTAGTCAACTGGGTGGGAGGGAATGTAACCCCTTAAGTTAGACCTCAGAAGCGAGTAGACTTGTATACCTTGATGAAGCTTGGGTTAGACCTTGACTGAAGGGTGTGCCCCTTAGGTCGACTGGATGGGACGACACGCAATCCCTTAAGTCTAGAGCTTAAAAGCGGGCAAAATTGTGTGCCTTGATGAAGCTTGGATTGGACTTAGAACACATTGGTTGAAGGTTGTGTCCCTTAAGTCAATCGGGCGGGAGGGAACGTAACCCCTTAAGTTAGACCTCAAAAAGCGAGTAGACTTGTATACCTTGACTGAAGGGTATGCCCCTTAGGTCGACTAGATGGGACGACACGCAATTCGTTAAGTATAGAGCTTAAAAGCGAGTAGACTTGTGTGCCTTGATGAAGCTTAGGTTGGACTCAAGACACCTTAGTTGAAGGGTATGTCTCTTAGGTCGACTGGGTGCGATGGTCCACAACCACTTAAGTATTGAGCTTAGAAGCAAGTAGACTTGTGTGTCTTGATGGACATAGAGGACAACAACCTTGATGGGCCTGAAGAAAAATGTATGTTCATATTTTTCCCTGATGGGTTCCATTGGGTTGTTTAGATGCCAAGTGTTAACGGTCGTGGGGGATTGTCGTTTGGTTCCCATCGTTAGATTTCGCTAATCTCTAAGTATTGTCTTTTCAAATTAGGTCATGGTCGCATTGTTTGGGAAGTGCGTCACTTGAATTCTATCAGTTGGATGGTACCCTGTTGTCATATAATCATGTCCCTTCAAGTCACGCATTCTCCCATCTTTAAATAGGAACACAACCATACATTTACATGCTTACTTAGTTAAGTCGTGCTTCTAAATTTGTCTGCACCCACCACTGCTCATCACAACATTTGTTTCAAGTATTTGCTCTTAGATTATTTCTTTCACGCATTCTTCCAATATTTTCCCTTTCTTCAAAGCCCTTTTACTTTTTCCTATGAAGTTAAAAGTTAAACTACTTTTGCTCGAGCTTCCTCTCGTGGAGGCTCTGGTACTTCTAGTGGTTGTTCCAGTAAGGAGAAGAAGAAGACAAAGAAGTTGGTTGTACTCCCTAGTACTGGTCCTCTAGAAGGATACCTTGTTAAGATGGAGTATGAAGAGGCTGAAGGTTTCTCTGACATCATTTCTTGTCCCTGGGTGGAAGAAGATTATAGACACCAACATACTTGTTATACCATTGCCAAAAGTTTGAGGGAAATCAATGGGAGTTCCATCACTTGTCCTTTGGGATCATATTTTGTGTTCGAGGCTTGTTTGGCGACAGCGAGTGTGCTACCATCCCAGGGATGAGGCCGCTGTGTTATTTTTATGTTTATAACACCCTCTTCTATCGCCTTGGCGTGAAGCTTCCCTAATCTGATTTTACTTGTGAATTACTTAGAGTTTGAAAAATTTTCTCCTACCCAGGTCCACACAAACTCAAGGACCTTCGAGTTTATCTGTGAGAATTACGAGACAACCACTTCCACTAAAAAATTCTTTTATTTTCACCAAAATAGGTATTCAAAACCAATAGGCTTGACATCTTTAAATTTTCAAGAGGTTAAGGAAATTTTAGAACCCATCTTAGCTAATCAATTATGTACTATGCAAGAAAATGACCAAAAAAGGCCTAAACTCACAACCAGGTCAAATTGAGTTCAAGTGCCTTGCAAGCTCAAAACACCATCAAACCATAGAAAGTTCATCAAAACACACTTGTCCACCACAATTTCATGAGAGATTGTCCAAGAAGAACATAATTCAACTTTAGGTGCATCATTCTCTCACAAAATTTCCATTTTCCACCACAACCAAATATTTGGGCCTTATTGAAAATTAAAGACTCAAACAACACTAAAGCTCAATCTAAGTCCTAAAAACTTAAATCAAACTTGGGTTGTCTCCCAAGAAGCACAAGAAGCACATTGTTATAGTCTTTTTTAGAATTTTCCTAAACTCAAGATTATATCTCGGGTTTACCCCAAAGTGCATTGCACTTTTTAGGTCAAGCAATTTTTTTTTTATATGCAAATGTTAGCTGTTAGTTGTTAGTAAATTAGTTCATTCACTAGGGTTTGAACCCTGGCCGAGTGAGCTACCCCTCCCCCCTTTAGGTCATGCAATTATATGACTTTTCTTATCTCCATGAATCTTATCTCTGTTTTTATTTACATCTGAGTGCATGTGGGTAGATTTTTAATTTCTTGCGCAATTGGGAAATTGGTTTGAAGTAGGGACTTAGGAAGTGGTTGATTGAAATTTTTTACACCTTAGGGATAAGGGTAATGCCCAATTTTGTTGGCTGGAACTCATTTGTTCTTATTGCTTCATTCAGGTTTGTTTAGAGACTAAGGGGTTAGCTCTAACACTTTAATTGAAAGGCTTTACTTAACTAAGAGATTAATAAGTAGAAACATAGACAAAGCATCCTGGACGAATATGATTAGTTAACATATTTATTTGAAGTGGATAAAAGCATAATAATTTGTAAGTGAAATCATACTCCTGGTGCGTTTTCTCTATTGTTATTTCCAATCTTTTAAGTCGCTCCTTTATTTTCTATCTCATTTTTTAATTTGCAATCAAAGCCCTCTTATTGATCATTCTTCCAATATATAAACTAGTGAATTTTGGTACTAAACACCACAATCCACGTAGATCGATATTTTACTACTACATATGAATACATACACTTTCCTCAGAGTTATCAAGCTCTTGTTGTTGCCGGAAATTGTGATTTTATTTATATCAATAGAATCTAGCTAATACTGATTAGATCATTTTTTATTTCTCTTGTTATCATCTTTGTTTTGTGCTGGTTTTGTCTATCTTTCGTCGAGTTTATGGACCTAGTGCCCATCTTCTCAATTAGTTCAAATGCGTCCTCCGCTGACGTTGCATCAAGCTCTCAATTAGATGGTGCATCTAAATTGGCTCTTATAGAGGGTGTCACCCCATTGTAAAAGAGTTGAACTTGCATCCAGTCGGGTAAGGAGTGGTGGGGGCATATCATCAAAAGATCCTTGAATCTCCCCCAAGCAACATATAGGGACTATGACTCAAGTTGCACAAAGGAGTTGATCTCTCCCCTCATCTTTGTCTACTAGGAATTAGGGAAGAATTTGGTCACACATTTGGTAGCCAAATCTTCCCAAGTGCCTATGCTCCCATATGGTAGAACCACAAATTTGGTAGCCAAATCTTCCTCATCCCTCAAAGAGAAATGGAAAAGCCTCATCCAGATTTCTTCTCTTGGAATTCTCCCCATTTTCACCGTGTTTCAAAGTGAGCATGGGGATCTTCGTTGGTGGTTTCTTCGAATTGGTATTGGCCAATAAGATTGATGAAGGTCTCCTTTAACTCAAAGTTGTTTGCATCAATTGGAGGTGGGGCAATACTCCCGACATAGTGATGATTGAAGAAGGATGTTGAGTAATACCTCACCAACCTGGTTGGTCCTTTAACATTCCTTCGAGCCTCTTCCAAGGCACATCTTTGTGCTTCTGCTTCTTCTTCCGCCATTAGTTCCTCCTCCACTTGTGGATTTGGAACTTGCACTAGTTGTTGAGGAAGTAAAGCAACTACTTTCTCCCTTCTTCTTTAATTATTCCTCCTAGCTATTTTCTCAATTTCTCTATCAAAGAGCAACGAGGAGGGATCAGTTGTACCTCGCATAAACCACTAGCAAAGAGAACGAGAAGCACTGGCACAACACAAATTAGAACTAAAATATAAGATGGTTAAGAAAACTAAAAAGTTAAAATATGAATTTTTTTCTAAACAAAACAAACTAGTTTGAATCAATAGAAACAAACACAATCCCCCAACAACAACGCAAAAACTTGTTAGCTTATTTGCTAGTTTTTAACATCACTTTGTAGTGATAAAAATATAGAACCACAAGGGTTGTGGTTTTAGTACCAATTTGACTATTTTTACATTGGAAGAACGGTTTGAAAAGATGATTTGACAAAATGCAAAGAAAATGTTACAATGATTAATAGGAGAAAACTGCACTAGAGTATTGACTTCATTAACCAATTATCATAACCACTTGAAATACATATATGAATTTATTCTACTTATCCATGGTACTAGGTTTAGTTATTCACTTAGTAATTTCGTATTTAAGTGAAACTATTAATTGAAATAATATAACTAATTCCTTAAACTCTAAATACTCATTCAGTGTATTGAAATCTCAATATTTAAGCGAACACAACTAGTTATTGCCATTATCCCTAAGATAAAAAACTCTCATTAAACTTTTTCCAAAATCCTAACTCGAACTCATTTTCCAACAAAGCGTGAACTAGATCGATAAACCCAAAAGCCTTTGGGTGAAAATAATAATAGAAAAAAGATTCATGGAATAGAGGAACAATTCATATATATAAAATTGAAATTCATCAAAATGTAAAGTTAGTATAACTACATTACCCCTAGTACAATGGAGTTTAGCAGCACATAGCTACACAAATGGAAGAAAAACCAAGAAAGGAAAACAAAAGAACCTATAGCCAATAAGTCGGGTGAAAACCCTTACCCTAGCACAGCTCCTTTTCCTCTCCAAGTTTCCTCCAATGTGTTCCAAAGTATGGAATGAGAGAAATCATGAAACCCTTAGCTTTAAGTGAATCTGTTGTCTAGCGCATAAGCGCTAGAATTTTCCCAACGCCTGAGCGCGGGCTTCTTCCAAGCGCTCGAGTGTTACCTTCCTGCACATCACAAAGAAAGGAAAAGATGGGTAAAATACCTAATAAATGAAATAAAATCCTAGAAAATGAAAAATACACAAATTCTAAAATGCATTTAAAATGCTAAACTAATTTATTTACTAACCTATGCTAAAAATCCTAAGAAAATGACCATATGTCCATGAGTCAACAATTATCATTTGATGTTTCTCGGGATCTTAATTTAGGAAAAATGCTCAGTCTATTTGAGTTTGATCAAAAGTTAGTTCAAATTGAAAAATCAATGATATTTTCATTTGTTGATTGATTGATACATCTTGTGCTAACACTTTCCGTTTCAACATCTACAGATCAAGCTTTGTTTGCAATGTATGTTGTTAAGAGTTGGCTCCGCAACAAGATAGAATATGACTTTCTTATAAGTGTATTAGTTGTATATATTGAAAGAGAAATTATTGTAAAAGTAAGTGTTAATATGTACAATGAAAGAATAAATAGTTATATTTAGATAATTTATTCCTATTTAACATATACAAATTTTCATTCTTTTGTCCCCCAACGAAAAAATCTTGAATACACTCTTGAGGTAGTTTATAACAGGTAACCAACTACACTTATTCATAAAAAAATTAATTAGACAAAACCGAGTCAAATTCAACCCCCTAATTATGGACATTTAACAGAAGAAGAAGGGATATGAAGTGTGTTCACACGTTGACTAAATATATAGGCAAAATAATCAATGATTAATATTGGTACAATTGTTACCTTAAAACTCCTATGGAAAGAGAATCTAATGTGGAGAAGCCTGATGGTGTGTAAAGACATAGAAAGTGTTCAAATGGGACAGCGACGATGGCCATGGATATTGATACGAGAGGTTTGTTCCCATCTGACAACGACAATGGCCATGGAACAAAAAAACCACCGGAGGGGGACGGGAAAGCCCAGTGACTTTCATTCAAAGATAAGCTTATGGGAGGAGCGCAGGCGGCAGCCCCAAAAAAAACGTGTGGACCTGTTTAAGGAAGGAAAAATGAAGGTAGAGTTTGTTAATGATAACACCATGCTTCCTAGAATCTTTGTGCAGAAATCGGTGATTGAAGACATGTGTGCACTGTGGAAGGAGGCGCTGATTGTTTGTCTCTTGGGAAAGAAACTAGGTTACAGGATCATGAAGACAAAGCTTGCAAGTGTATGGCAGTTGTCAGGAGACTTCGTTCCAAGGGCTTAATCTTCAAAGGTTCCAATCGTCCTCTGTAATCGTTGAGCGACCCTCTGTTCGAATTCAAGCGTGCAAGACACCATCCATTTCCTTTTAATCAAGTTACCCTCAAGGTGGGAGATCAAGTTTATGAAACCAAATCGACGGTAAGAGTAACTTGTTGTAGGAATCGTTGTTGGTTTGTGATTGTTTGTGATTCTATTTTGAGAATTCTGATTGTGTTTTGCCTTGAATATATTTTGGACTTGTTAATTGATACTGTAACATATTGTACATGATTTTGTATGATGTTGAGACTTGATGTAATGAATTGGAGTATTGAGTATAACATGATAAAAGTAATTTTAAGAAGAATTGGCTAAATTTGCATATGATACTATGACTTGAGAAAAATTGTGTGAACTGATGATTCATGAGGATGATGATTATTTGTGTTATAGCATATGCATTATATTTAGGATGTTTAAGTTGATGTGACGGTACTTTGTCCCGTGGGATCAATCGAGGGCAATGTGGTGGATCTTTGTCCCACGTGATTGTCCTGCCCTTGTTCTAGGAAAATCTTGGCCATAGTTATGCATGTAGTTATCTCAGGACTAATTGCATGCTTTGAAGTAAGTAAATGAAATATTTTGAATGCTAAAAATCTGTAAAATTACTACTGTTTGTTAATTTTGTTGTTGTTGTAATTTAATTTTGCTGTCACTATTAATTAAATCTTGTATTATGTTTTCTGCTGCTGTTCTTGCTGTATTTGAGTTGTGTTGTTTGTTGTTTCTATTTTATAATTATCACAAGTTGATAATTATTATTATTATTGATATTTTTGGAGTTAACCCTTTCTGTTGTTTGTTTGTTGATAGGGCGCTTAACGCCATAGATGAACAGTGCGAGGACTAAATGGAGATTAATTGGAAACCACTTGAAGAAGGAGAGAAGAATTCGAAGAAGCTTGTTAATATTTACTGTTTTTTTTTTTTTTGACTTAGCAAAAGTTATGTTGCAGAATAACTATTTATTTTATTGCGCACATTGAATTATGTTATTTATGGGGATATAATTTATGATTAAATAATTATTGAGCTACGAATCTTTTTGAAAAATTTCGAGTGGCCTTTTTGAAAGGTTTATTAAATTCATTTTCGCTGAATTTACAATGTGACCCTTGACTGAAAATTCAGGCGTTACAGAGACCACAGCGTTGCGGGATGGATTGTTACTGGCATGGAATCGAGGTTATAGGTCACTCATTTGCGAAGTTGATTGCAGAAACCTCCTGGATGCTGTTATTGATCCTGATGCAACGAGGTTTGTTCAGGAGATTTGGGAGGTGTAGGAGCTGATAGGCAGGGAGTGACAAGTTTCCTTGAGGCATACTACTCGGCTTTGTAATGAGGCTGCTGATTTTCTGGCGAATCTTAAATACTTCATGTTTTGAATTGGAAAATATTTTGGTTAGAGACGCTATGGTGTAATTTTCTTTGTTTTGTCTAGCTTTCCGATATATATATAAAAAAAAAAAACTCCTATGGAAAAATACTTAATTTCTTGTGGTTAGTTAATTAAATGCAGCACATACATGCTTCGTCCTTAAGAAATGAGAACGAAGCACCATAATATTGACAATTTAACATAATCAGGCTGACATGGTTTGGTACTTTGATTCACATGAATAAATCTTAATCTGTAAGAAAATAACACACAAAAATCATGATGGATTGATAGCAAATATGAATATAAGGACTTGCTAGAGGCATCCATTTGGACTGGTTGTTTAAACTTTACTTTCTTTTTATAACATTTGCCGATGATGCATGTTAACTTATAATAATTGGTTTCTTTGTTTCTGATAAAGTACATTTGTTTTTCAAAATAGTACTAACATAGACCACAAATGTTATTTATTGATGAATAAATTTCCGTTTTGTAGAATTAGAGAAATTTGTACACAACATTAACAATTCACAAATATATAAACATTTTTAAAGAACTTTTTATCAATAATTGTCACTTTAAAATTTGTGTATAAATATAAACGTGTCTTACATCTTCAATGACTTTTAAATCTTAATTCATTCTATATGATTTCAGGGTTTTAAAAAAAAATCAATTACCAAATTATGAGTACGTATTTGTTTTGTTTTTTAATATGTGAGAAATTCATGTAAGGCACGTGATGTGGAACCTTCCCTTCCCATGAATCCTTTTGAATTGTCAAATAACAGGAAGGATTTTAAGGACAGTTGAAGGACATGGCCGTTGTCCCCGCTTCTCTTTTCCTTTTCATCCAACTGTATGCGTATGGATAAGGAAATAATTTATTTATTCAAAAAATAAATATTTGATATTTAAATATTTTTTGAAAGCACAATTTCAATAAATATAACCATTAAAAATATAAAATTATATTAATAATATACACATAAACCTATAAATAAACTATATGTTTATAGGTATATAATATTACCATTTCTATTTATGGCTTGAAAATGTATATGTTATAATCTATTTTAATTTCAATTTATGACTTGAAAATGTATATAAAATTACAATTGCTGATGTGGCGGATGCGTTATGGTCGTGGGCCTTCTCCAACCGGGAGCAAGGAACATTCATGTTACGAAGCTCTACCAGTTGTTTGCGTTGGTATTTTGACGGGTGTACCGATGCAGCCTCGTGCGCTTACGAGCTGCTCAACAATGTTCATGAGGTTGATGTATTCGTCGACGGTGTGCTTGTATCCTTCATGATATTTGCAGTACTTGGAGGTGTCAGCCTGAGGTCTCGGACGCATGGGCAGAGACCTTCCTACATTGCCAATTCCAGGTTTCAGCCTCTCTCTATATATGTGTGATAACGAACAATTGAGTGGGGGCGTAGTCATTGCATCTTCCTCGAGGACGCTTCCACTTGCTTTCCTCCCTCGTCGTTCTCAGTGTTTGTCTTGTGCATTTGGTTGAAGGGCAACTTCGGCTTCCTCCGGTTTGAGGTACTTCTTGGACTACAACTCAAAATCTTCCAAGTCTTAGGGAGTTGACTTAGTTAACGAGTTTGCCAACAACATAGGTTGGAGCACTGCTTGTAGCAAAATGAGTTTTTTACCTTGGGATGGAGTTGTGGGGCGCTACTGGCTTTGTTGTGGAAGTGATTGAGCAAGTTCCAGAGTGCCTTAATCTTCTCTTGCTTGACCCGGGATAGCGTCTGCTAGGTCCTCGACAACTCCTTGCTTGAAGCAAATTGGCGAACAAGACGAGGGACTATGTCGCTCCAACGGTTGATTGACCTTGGGGGGAGTGACTAGAACCACCTAAAGTCGGACTTCCCGAGGATTAAGGGGAAACATCTGCACATCAAGGGGTCCGAAGCTCCGATGAATTACATAGATAAGTAGAAGAGATAAAGGTTCTCTTAGGGATAAGAGTCCCCACTGTATGGTTCCTAACTGGGGGGCCATATGAAATTGGTGGGAATCTGGTAGTGCATGATGATGTCACTTAGGGCGTTATGGTCGGGAGTGGGCTCTTCCCGAGGGTTATGGTCTTCGTGTGTTGTCTGTCAGTTTTCACTATGGCTAGGCTTTTGTGCCTCCTCGAGTGTTCTGACATGTATCCTTCCCTTTTGAGGTTCTAATTTTGTCTTGTAGGTCTCGGATGATTTCTTTGAAGTTCGGACTTTTTGGGGTATGTCGTCTCCTCGCTCCAGTTATTAGATCCAAGCCTGTAGTTTTTGAATAATCACTTCCGAGTTTGGTCCAAGGGTAGGTAGACTGACTTCATGGATATTTCTGGATTGTTCCATGTGCTTGATGCGTTGTTTGATCCTTTACAAAGCTTGGTTTTCTGTTGGCCCGGGAATAGGGGTTGTGCCTGGAATGTTGGAAAAGATGGCCATTTTTGCGGATCCCTAGGGCTCAGGTTTTTCTTCTTCGATAGGGAGGTGTGGCGGGGTTGGGGGTGATGCCAAGTTGCTCGAAGCCCTCATATTGGTAGGCTTGGTCTTGACTATCAACGATATCCTCCACTTAATCGTCTGGAGTTGGTTAGGGTTGTGCGGTTCAGTGGGTTCTAGCCATGATGAAGCGTGGGTGAAGTTTCATTAGTTCCCACAGACGATGCCAATTTATCATCCTAAGGCGATTAATCATTCAGAAGAGTGTTACGAGAGAAGGGAACATTTGAGCTACGAGCGCTGCTACTAAAGTTAAAGGTTGTTGTACGAACGATGGTCCTGCTACTCTGGGACGGTACGCCGAGGGGAACTTGCAAAGAACACTCAAAGCCCAAGCTAGCGGTGGCTTGAGCTAAGGAGATAATTCATAGGCTATATAATGTGCACCTTATTGTTAGAACAGATAGCAACCTGAGAGGGGGGGTGAATCAGTGTTGCCCCAATTTTCGCCTTATTGAAATCGATACTTTCAAGTTTATGATGATCACGAGTTGATCTTAGAAATTGCAGCGGATATGAACAATACTTGAAAGTAAATGTGAAGGATAAAGAGAATCACACACAAGATTTATCCTGGTTCGCCTTCAATCCACCGAAGACTACGTCCAGTCCCTCAAGAAAACCCCTTGAGGATTTTTCCACTATTGATAATAATTTCTTACAAGTTCCTAACCCAAGGACCCCAAGAACTTCTACCAATATCCTGTGAAAGCAAACCGCTTTCAACAGCCCCTGAAAGCAAACCGCTTTCAGTTCCTGAAGGCAAACCACCCTCAGACCTTGAAGACAAACTTGTCTTCAATCGAAACCCTGAAAGCAAACCACTTTCAGTGACAACAACCCTTCACCGAATACCACGGTGAAAAAATCAATCTTACAGAAAGAGATGAAGAAGATATTACACTTGGCTGTTTCAATCCTTTAACACACAATTGGATTGAACATGAGAAATTATGCTTTAAGGCTTTTAAGCATAATACAATTCTGAGTTCTTCAAGATATGAACAACTAGTGTGTTCTTGTAAACATGAAGATCATGAACTCAGAATTTAGGCTCCAAAGGATTTAAGTTCTAAAAGATGAACCAATTTTGAAAGAGCTTTGGCCTAATGTGTTTTTCTCATGTGAAATGTGTATATTTCGTGTGTGTTGTGTGTTCTATGTTGTTGTTGTGTTTTCTGGACTCAAATGGTCTTTATATAGGCAAAGGAAACGTCCTTGAACCATCACAACCCTTTTCAAAAGGTTTGGGACACAATGGTTCATGAAAAGATGCACTTTTTCGTTCTGGTAATCGATTACCATACTTAGTGTAATCGATTACACAAGTGACCGTTTCAGTTTGAATTTGAATTTCAAACATGTAATCGATTACAAGACTGGAGTAATCGATTACTTGCCTTGGTGTAATCGATTACCATAATGGTGTAATCGATTACACAGAAGCCCATTTTCCAGAAACTTATTCTTTGAGACTTGCTTAAGGTTTTCTACTTCTTTTAAGTTATGAAAACACTTAGCTTGATTAGATTAGGTGTTTTGAGAGCCTTTATGCTTTAATAAACCTTTGGAAGCATAACTCACCTAATACTAAGACTTCTAGACTACTGATGGACTTGAGTGCTTGATTCCTTGAAGTCTTCTTTTCTTCTTTTTGTTGATGAGTTTGTCGTCATCAAAACCACAGCCAGGGTCAGGAGCAAGACCTTCTTCACACTTATGAGGATTGTCTTCTCTAGCAACATTATAGTGCATGTTTTGAGGGGTCTCGTCAGTGGTGTTCGGGGTGCTTGAAATCCGGAAACCAGGGTACGGAACTTACCAGTTCAGAGTCACTCGAGTGTCTGGTGGATGAGACATTTTTGGCGTCTTCGCCTCTGTTCCTGTTGAGTTTGTGTGACGCTTCTGACTTCTTGATTCTCGTGCAGCTTCCTTGATCCGAGTGATTTTCCTTAGGCGATGGGCGTCTGGTATCTGGGTGTCTCAAGACCAAGCGCAGCCAAACGATTCTCTTCGTAGTCCCATCGTAATGCTTGAAAACCGTCGGATAAGGGTGTAATCATCTTCTATGTTTTGCTGAGGACGTGGTGCTGCCTAGGTCGAGAAATTTATAGTCTTTCGATGAAGTCAAAACAAGGTTTGAGGTCCTCGTGATTTAATGGTGACCGGGTGATACTCAGGAATGGGTGTTGTTATACCGAGATTCAACGATTAGCACAATTGAGGGCTCCTCGTTCTAGTTCTCTCGTGGATGATGGGCGAGAGGTCTGCGCTATCGCGATACCTTATGATAGGCAACAAAAACCGGGTAAGGAGAGTGTTGGGTCGAGATTTATATATTAACAAGATCAGGATGTATAAGGGGTATCTCAACCCATATACATACCATAGTATTACGCAGAAAGGTACCTCTAGCTTCCATAGCTTTTTTTGTCTTTGGTGTCTTCTAAATCTAATATAACTTGGCAAACAAAAGAATCGATTTGTTCCTACTACCTTTCCGGATTTCATGATATAAGCAATCTTCGTTCAAGAAAAAAAAGGGAATGTAGTTCATATATGCTTTATTTATTATTATTATTTGCTCATTTCGTTCTGAGTTGAAAGTTTGAAACTACATATATGGATACTCAACGAAGATTCATTTTGCATTTTTCTTGCCACCCACTCACCATGCCAACACCATAATAATTTAACTCCCCACTTAAATGTGTCTGCAATTTCAGTTTTACTTTGCCCCTTCAACTTGATTGTTATATAAATGTAGCACTGCACACGTATCTGACCCTTATGTCGCAGTAATTGATGACTAGCTATGTAAAATTTCTTACAAATAATCTATTTACACAATTTTTAAATTAGCAGCAGAAATTAAACGCAGAATTTTTTAAAAGGGAATGATTCGTTCTTACTAAATGAACCAACATGTCTTGGTAGTAAAATTTCTTCTTACCCATGACTTGATGATTATTTGTTTTTATTTCTAAAAAACTGCTAAAATATTAATTGAAGATGAAGTGACATCGGACTCCATGTCATTAAAACAACAGGCCTTCTTCAACTATCTCTAATTAATTTCTTCTATGGTAGGCGTGTAATATAATGAAATACCACCTTCTCATAATCAACTTAGTAATAATAATATAGGAAACTCAAATTAACTTTAGTTAAGAATTAAAAATACATACATAATATATAACCTAATTTTTTTCAAATAAATTTAGCATCATGTTAAGTGTATTAATATTTTTTTTTCTTTGGGGAAGGTATCCTTAAACTAATCTCTCGTCTCACGATTAGTGCATTAAACGGTAGGGACTGACCAATGAATTTTTATCATTAACGAGAGTTGAGAATTAAACTCATTCCTGGCCAACCACTTGTTTAAGGTACGAAGTGTTGAACCATTATGTCAACTCAATTGATTAGTGTAAATATACTGTACCCATTATTAAGAGACAATCTAAAATTTGGATCAAAGCTGAAAGAATACCCATGTTCTAATTTTTTATGTTCATTTGATACCAAAAAAGTTCTATCCAGTATTAAAGCATTTTCATTATCATATTGAACTGCTAAAGTCCATTTCATTATGATTACTTGATTTCTAGTTTTGACTTATGTTTACAATGATGATAGATGATGCTGATAATGACTTGCTGAAAAAGCTGTGTGGTATAGTATTTGAAGCCAAATCAAAGCACATATAGATTAACACTTCCCAGAATATCCTGGCCAATGTTGTTTGTTAACTAATTTCAAGTTACATTTTGTATTGAGCTTAATTATTGAATATGGCTTTCGACCTACGAACATACAACTGAAAACGGTTTATCATGAGATTAATTTCCATCCTTAAGTTATTATGAGATGACATGACATAAGTTAATGGATCAAATTTATCTTTTTGAACAACTAATGTGACATTTTGATGGTTTCCTCGTATCAAAGTAATTAACAGCGTTCTATGTCACTGCCTTCGCGATCCTTGAGGCAAATATTGTAAAGAGTTACCCGTACTCGTACTATTTAAAAGAATTAAGTGAGAGATTTATCTTAATTTTTTTAATAAGAATCAACTTAGAGTTTGTGGTATATTAATTACATTTTAATAAGAATATCTCTATTTAATTGAATTTTCTTTTTTTTTTACTATCTTAAGCATTAAGGATAATAAAAATTAAGAAAAGTGAGTTAAGGGCAATTTTAGAAGTTCAATATTAATTGAAAACAAATTTAATGCACTTAACTACTTTAATTATATTTCTTAAACAGTGTGAGAGTCTGTTTGGATACCAACTTATTAAAGCTTATTGGAGCTTATCTACTAAAACAGCCACTAAATAAGCTCAAATAAGTGATTTTTTGTTTGCATCCAAACATTATCTGAACAGGTCTAGAGGTAATATTTTTTAAATAACTTTTAGGATAAAATGATGGTGACTCATACTTAAAGAGACTTGTAGTAAATTTATAATTAACTCTTCCATGAAAATGATGTTGAGAATTTAAGTGTGAGTTGAAGTCTCATATTAGTTAAATATGGGTGAGGTGAAGACTTTATAAGAGATGTGATACATATATTCAATGCCTTAAAGTTTTAAAGATATGATGCATGTTCTCTTTATGTCTTATTTTCTTAACCAAAGAGCTCTCTCTATCTCCCCAACAAATGACGGTAGGAAACAAGTGTTAGTTTCATCCGGTGTTATCAAACTCAGAGAGGTAGTTCATTGACTCGATCAGGAGTCAAGACACTGTCTTAGGCTCAACGGGCTGACTCGAATATCTTGATTAAATGTCCATGCTGGGCTACTAAAATCAAACTTGTCGTGAGCTGGACTGTGATGGGCTGCCGGCCCGCTGGCCCAATTTTTTTTAATCATAAATATGATAAAATAAATATGACAAGAAATAAATAAGAGCAATAACAAAATATTTACTATTTTTTTCTATTTTTATGTGTTTTATTTGTTCATGTAGTAGAAAAATGAATTTTTTTACCTTCAATTATTTATTTAAAAGTCCTTTTAAGTGATTTTTTAAAGCAATAGCCCATGGGGCAACCTGTTTGGCCCACAGCCCATGGAAGACTTGCTAAACTAGTAAATTAGTAGCATGCATCAATTTTGACTCAGCCCAACCCGACCTTAAAATACGTTGGCTCGAGTTGACACTTGTAATTTAAAATGCGAACATGAGCGACCTACGGTTCCGGGTTACTATAACAATCTAGAGTTCTTATACTCATGCTAATGTTCAACATATTGTTTTCTATCTATTTTACTTTCATTATTATTATTATTATTATTATTATTATTATTATTATTATTTTGAAATTAAAGAGTTTTGATTCATTCACACTCAACTTTCTCTTTTATCTCAATTTTACTCACTTTTTCTTTTTATATCTCTCTTCTTATATCACAACACACATAATGTTATTCATTTTCTCCCTTCCATCTCTATATCACTCCAGGTATGGGTGTGCATCAAGTGTGAGCACATCTTTATCCGTGTCATCAACGTCAACATTTTTATCTTCTTTTGTTCTAAATACTCATTTTCCTGTTTAGCCCTCTCTCTCACCCAACACCTATTTGTTAGAGCAGAGAAACCAAAGAACTGAAGAAGGACTTAGCAAAGAGAGAAATAGGCAAGAGATGTTCTTCTTCCTTTGTTTGGTTCTCACTTACTTTAGCAGGAGATGGAGAAAAATGGTGGGCCCCCCCACCTCTTAGCAATTCACTCAAAGAGTTTTTTTTTTTTTAAACTCACTCAAAGAGTTGAAAATAGAGAGAGATAGAGAGAGATTTGTGACTTTATCCATATTTTTCAATTTCACCCCTCAATTATTATCATACTTATTTATAAATATTTATATGTTTAAGATAAAAATATATTTTCATAAAAAGTATATAACATTCTTTCATCTTACTTTCTATTCAATCAAACGAGATGAGAGGGTGTCCACACCATTCTTTCTCTTCTCTTTCTATCATACTAAACAACCTATAAAATCTACTATATTTTCACATCTTTCTTTGTACTCATTTCCTTTTTTCTCTCCTAAACTAAACAGAGTGTACAAGAAGTTTCGAGAGCACTTTTTTTTGTCAAAATTCTAGAGCAATTTTATATTGTTAACTCAAATTTTGATCCAAATACACTTCCTCGAAAAAGCCCGACATCCTGTTTGTGCAAATCTCGCACCTTCCATCTTTATGTTTTGTTTGGTTGAGACAAGTTTGTGAAGAGAGAAAGAGGGTGGAGAGTTAGAGAAGAGAGGGGAGAAGCACCATTGTTTTGGAGGGGGAGACAGAGGTTGAAAGGTGGAGCTCACCACCTTTTGGGGTTTCCGAAACGAGGAGAAAGGGAGGAGAGGGGGTGAGTTGTTGCTGTTTCTTAGAGCATCTCCAATGGGTGTCTTAAGATGAGATATTGAAATAAGATTTGTATCTTACAATATCTCACAATTGGAGATAGCTGACATGGCATCAGATCTTAGCAAAGTTAAGATCTGTGTCTTGACTGGTTCCTCGCCAAAAGTGGGATCTTAAATTAAATATAATTCTTTCTCCCTCATTCAACCATAACAGAAAACAGAGGGAAATCTAATCAGAACAATGAAAGGGCAAAGAAATACAACAGAACAATGGAAAAATCAAGAGATCTATTTGGATCCAAAAATTAAAAAATTACATCAACAGAACATGAGATGAAAAATACATATACATAAAAAATTACAAAAATGGTGAAGAAACCCTTCTGATCCGTGAAGGCTGTCGTACTAAGAGAGATGAAAGGCCGGCGGCTGTGAAACCCTTTTGATCCGTGAAGGCCGAGAAGGAGAGGGAGAGAGAGAGGGTTACAACGACAAAGAGGGAGAGAGAGAGAGCGAGGGTTACGACGGCAGAGAGGGAGAGGGAGAGAGCGAGGGTTATGGCGGTAGGGAGGGAGAGGGAGAGAGCGACGATTTCTGGCCATGGGAGGTGAGAAGGGTGAAGCGAGGGTGAAGCGGCAGAGAGGGAGAGGGAGAGAGCGACAGTTTCTGGCCATGGGAGGTGAGAAGGGTGAAGCGGCCATGAGAGGAGTTTGAGAGAAAGAGAGAAGGGTTTCAGAGAGAGAGAATTTTAGAGAGAAGATGAGCGGCTGCAAAGGATTAGGGTTTCTAGAAAAAATAAATATATAGTAGAGCGGGCTGATCGGGTCAGCCAGTTTTGGCCATGACCGTTGGGCCATTTGGGCACTGGCTGGGCCAGTCATTTAATGGCCGTTTGGGCCTTTTTTGTTGTTGAAAAATCCAGCCCTTTTGTTGTCGTTTTCTGGATAGGGTTGTCATTTTTTCGGCCCATCTAACCGTTTTTTGTCTTTTTCACCACAAAACACATGAATCACACTATAAATAATTTAAACTTGTAAAAAAATTTCAACACACCATTTCTAGCTCCCATAGTTCCCTTCTTATCAGAATTTTTTCAGCTTACTTCCATTTTTTGTTAGATTGTTGTGTCATTCTCCCTTCTTATTGTATCACAATTCAATCATCCATAAAATGGATCCAAATAATTCACCCAACATTGATACTTTTTTCAATGAGATGGTAGATAATTTCATTAATGACACCGACGTAGAAGATTTCTTGAGGCTAGCAAGGGAGACGCAACAACAATCTAACAACACTGTTAGGCCCGAACGAAGAAGAAGAGTGATAGAGCGAGATCGTGAGGAAGGCCACATTCGATTGGTCAATGATTACTTCTCTGAAAATCCTACATTCACGAAAGCTCAGTTCCGACGAAGGTTCAAAATGCGAAAGCATGTGTTCCATCGAATTGTAGAAGCCCTTGGAAATCATGATGAGTATTTTCAAATGAGGGTTAAGGCAGCTGGTAGAAAAAGTCTTTCACCATTACAAAAGTGCACTGCTACTATTCGTATGTTGGCATATGGATTACCTGCTGACAGTGTGGATGAGTATGTTCGTATTGGTGAAAGTACCGTAGTGGATTGCTTAGAGATATTTGTGACGGGTGTGCATGAAATATTTGGTGCTCATTACTTGAGAAGGCCAAATGACAAAGACATTGCACGCCTACTACAAATGGGACAAGCACGTGAATTTCCAGGTATGTTGGGTTCCATTGGTTGTATGTATTGGGAGTGGAAAAATTGTCCAGTAGCATGGAAATGTCAATTTTGTCGAGGTGATCATGGCAAACCTACAATCATGCTTGAAGCCGTAGCATCGCAAGACTTGTGGATTTGGCATGCATTTTTTGGCGTTGTGGGTTCTAACAATGACATTAACGTGTCAAACCAATCTGACGTGTTTACCAATGTTTTGAACGGAGAAGCATCGGCAGTGCAATATATTGTCAACAAAATATCCTATCATATGGGGTACTATTTAATTAGCAGATGGTATCTACCTCGAGTGGGCTACATTTGTGAAGACAATCCCAATGCCGCAAGGAGAAAAAAAAAATTATTTGCCAAGCGACAAGAAGGAGCAAGAAAGGACGTTGAATGAGCATTTGGATTTCTCCAATCTCGATTTGCGATTGTTCGTGATGCTATTGGCATGTGAATACCATGAAGCATATCATGTATGCATGCATCATATTGCATAATATGATTGTTGAAGATGAGCGAGATTCATATGATGGTAACTTTGATTACGACTAGGCAGAAAATGACGTCTCAACCGCTGAAGTATCTAATGGTCCTCTTCCCAATTTAACGGTATTCTTTGAGAAAAGGGCACAAATGCGTGGCAGATAAAACCATCACCAACTTCAAGTAGACTTGGTTGAGCATATTTGGGAGCGTTTTGGAAATGAGAATGATGAAAATGAATTATTATATATGCAATATTATGTATTTTATTTAAAATGTATTGTCATTTATTTTTTAATAATATGTATTTTCTTTCATTTTCAATTAAATAATATCATGTTGAACTTTAATTATGTATTTCTTATCTAATTGATATTTAATTATATTACATCTTTTTTAATTATTAATTATGTTGTATTGAATTATTAGTTTAATTTAATGTAATATTATGTAGAAATAAATAATATAAATATATTGTGTATTGTGGGTCCGACTAAAAGTAAAATAAGATCCAACCACTGGAGTGAAATGTACAGTGAGATCTTATGAATGTTTTATATCCTATGTGACAATATGAACCCATCAAAAGTTTTTAAAACATTAAAATAAGATCCTACAATTAGAGATGCTCTTAGTATTTTCCACTTACTGGGCTGTCATACACCGTCACGACATAGTGTATTAATCACAAGAAATGTTTCCATAGAAAATTTTATTTTGTCTCTCTCCTCTACTTCATTCTTTCTTTTTTATCTCTCTTCTTTTTATATTTTTTTTTGTCTTGACCAAGATATCCTCACAGCCGATTGCCGTGAGACTAATCATTCGCCCCACGGTCAGCGCACGAAGCGGTAGGGGGCTGGCCAATGAGCTTTTTCCATTCACAAGAGTTGGGATTCGAACCCCCAACCATTTGCTTAAGGGACGAAGTGCTGAACCACTACGCCAACCCACTTGGTTCTTCTTTTTATATCATACCAAACAAACTACCAAATCTACTTTATTTCTCACCTTTTTTTCTCTACTTATCTTCTCTCTTTTCTCATTTTCTCTTCTCTATCTCTCCTAAATCAAATATATCCTTATCCTTAATGTGATTTTTAGAAAATAAAATGAAGTTTTGAATATTTATTTCATCGACTTTAGAGCTTCATCCAAAAAAAATATCTTTAAAACATTATGTATTTGATAAGGAGTAATTCTAACTCAATTGATTAAATATATGGGTTCAAGTTAAAAAAAATTAAATATAAGCGTTGACCTTTTAAGACCATAATGATGCATGTTATAGAAAAAAGAAGTTGGCAATCATACCACTGACAACCAACTCAAAGAAATCTTTGATGAAAGGTTATGAGATTTGGCATATATAGGTAATTCATTCTTTTAATATTTGTACTGAATAAATACTGACAAATATTAGTTAGCACAAAATCTGTGAATATTATGTTTATAATAAGAGGAGTCTAATAATATAGGAAAATTTATCGAATTTAAAAAAAATACTTCTAAAAGACTTACAAATTTCTATTTATCCTATAATAATCACACGTTAGTTAATCTACACATTTACACTCAGTGATTGATTATCTTAGGAGATGATATCTACTATTTATTTTAAACAAAATAAAAAATTCTCAATAAAATTCATCAAACAGTAAAAGAGTGCATTAAAAAACACGTTGCATGCATTTAACATTTGGCATTCACAGTGTCACCTACAAACTTAACAGAGCGCCCCACTGTTAAAGCGCATGCTTATTACTCTCTCAGAACCTAATAATAAATACTTGCACCCACAACCACCGCCACCACCACCATTTATTCTCACTCATTCCTTCCTCAGACAAAAACTCAAGACGTGTGTAAAGAGAGAAAAAGAAAAAGCTTGGTGAAGATAATTCTTTGTCAGTATTCATCTTATTGTTCAATTCCTTTTCTATGACCAATCAGCGTCAGATATAAAGTTGTACGTATGCTTGAATTTGATTCAGGTCATTAGTGTTAGAAAATATTTAATTAAGATTCTAAATTTAGACTAATCGTAATGACTTCTTAATACATGCATAAAAAGATTAGCTAGAAGCCTAGAAGTTACGTCATAATAATCATATAAAGGCATAAGTAGTTATCTTTATCTTTTGAAGTCGTGGTCTATCTAACTATTTTGGAAATGAATGGTTTAAGATATCTTACGTTGATATAAAAATTTCGGAAGAAGGAATGAAAATGATACAAAGAAAAATCAAATACAAGAGAAATTAGGAAAATGAAAAAGGATGAAAAACTTTTTGTGTTTCATGGCTGCTAGTTATTCGATATTTTATAGGTTAGCATTAATCAATTAATTACAATGGGTAATCTTTGAAATATTAAAATATCAATTAATAAAAATTAATATCAATTATAATGCTTAACTGAGTATTGCAATTAGATTTTTCTTGTAAATCATATGTGACGAGTTTAGTCATTCACTTATAACATGGTGAGACGTCTTTGCCATCATCTGATCAGTTATAAAAGTGTTGTCCCATCATTCACTTTATTATACTCTATACGCTTATCAGAAAAGATGGTCAATTTACTCTCACATTAGAATTTCTCTAGTTCTCTATCTTTGTCTGTGATTGCTCTTTCGAATTGGTAAATGGTGTCCTTCATTATTAACAAGAAAATGATACACACATTATTTATTTACAATTCTCTATTATTTGTGGACATGTTATATTTTGTATCTACATAATTGATGTTGTATGGACTACCCTAATAATTTGAGCACTAGTAACTTGTTGAATAATGTGGATAATGAAATGTTGCAAAATCATTTTGTTGGATTATATTCTAAGGGCATAAGGTCAAATCATGTGTACAGAGGCAACTTTTTTTAGCTTTTATTTCTGTCCACCATGATGTTATCTTCATTGTGACTTTTAAATGATTTTTCAAACATACACTAATTTTGCGATTAGATCTCGCATATCTGATGACGAAATTGATGAGCATACTTTAACATGGAGGAAGCTATTTTTTAAGTGTGATTTTTCGACACCCTCTTTTCTCTTGTCTCTCTTTGAGCACCTATTTTTCCATTTTCCTATCATTTTACTAGTTACATTCCTGACTCTTTTTCTTTTCAAAGTACCAAAAAAACACATGGTCTAGAGAAAATATGTAAGCAACTAATTATCTCAAAAGGTTAAGTTGTTGGGTAAGGATCACATGAATATTTCTAACACGTCCTCCCACGCAAGACCCCATTAGGCTCTGATACCATGTCAAACAACCAATATCTCAAAAACTTAAGTTGTTGAGAAAATGCCACATGAATGATTTTTTTTTCTAACAAAATATTTTTTCAAAAATTAACTAGTGCATTTTGTGTACCAAATCTCACTTGCCCATACGTTGAGGGTTGAAACCCATACATCCTATAAAATCTTAGTTGTTGGACACCATCTTTGGGAAGATCTCTGGCGCTCCTAGGGCCATGTTGGCATAACGCGAACCCGCTTGTAGTAGTAGCCGACCATTCATACTCAAGAGTAGACACTACTGATCTCCCTTAAATGTCACATGCGCCATGCCAGGTAGTCATGCTTACGTTCTACCATTTTATGTAAAAATAAAGTTTACCAAATCAGCCGTGTAATATAGCTCTACTGAATTATTTTATCTCTTACCCTGCACATTTTTACCACTAAAGTGAGACATGGAAGAGCAATTATGTTTTTCGAGGATAAGGAAACGGAAAATAATACTCACAGGCTTCAAGTTGACCCATTCACTCAGAACTCTTAGACATGAGACTAAGTCCCAAAAGCCCAGTTTGTACGCAATCTGGCTCCCTTTTAATCCAATAAATCAGTTGGATTATGAAGTTAATCCAACAAATAAGGGAGCTACCATGCAAGGCCTACCGTGTACATTACATGAAAATTTAGGAAAAAATTGGACTAACACCTCAAAATCACTTCCACCTTGTGAGAGAAACGAAAGCTATAATATTTGATTGATTCCATTGACAAAAAATTTGAAATAATGTTTGATTGATAGGAAAAGAAGGGAGTAGGAAGAGAAAATTGGTGAAAATGAAATTAAAGAGAAATTGGTGGGTGAATAAATCAAAACTGGAAAATTTATCTCGAGCTTTCTCATGTTCAGTTTTAAAGGATATAAAATTAACTCAATATATTAAATGGTGAAAAAGAACAGCATGGTTTTACAAGGATTAGAGTCCGGAGCGATGCAGAATCTATTGGTTATAACTTTTAACTAGCTCCCCCATTAGCAAGATCCATGTTCGAGTTTTATGAGATAAAAATAGATAAGTTTTGTTCAAATGAAAGACATTTTCAGGTGAAGTAAGGGCCGATGAAGAAAACCGTATCATTTTTGTTCCGGCAGACCATTTTTGAACAATTTTGGGCTCTCGCATATACATAGATGGTTATTAGTGCGTTTGGACACAACATGAACATAATTTCATCTCAATCCATAAGAGAAGTTCTGTCAACTTTTTATCTCAAAGTGAGTGCTAGCATCTATTTACACCGGTGCCAATGGATATCCAAACAACTTAATGATTCACCACCAAAGAGCTAGTGTATAGGTAGGCTTTGCAATGTAAAATCTTTAGATTTCCATCGTTTAAATTAATCATGCTACTAAAGTAACCCTACAAAAGGCTCATCCGTCCTTTAGTGAGAATACTAACTAACATGGGAAATGCACAGCTTTGCATTCTCCAATACATTTAACAGTTTGAATAAGTTTAAAAAGAAACAGTTCTTAATGCCAGATTGACGCATCAGCGCCAAAAAAATAACATAGTTTTGGCATATCCTTACATGGTGAGGATATATTTGCATGCTAACATACAAAATATATGTACATCCCATGATAGGAGGCCAAAATCATCATTTAGAAACACTACTTAATATCATTTTCTGCTCTTCTTCCTCTAAACCTTAGTTAACTTGGGAATGGAAACAATCAAACCTTTATTACCTTTGGATGGGAAACAATGGCCTAACCAGAAGTTTTATCACCACCAAAACCAGAATCCAGAAACCCAGTTTGGCTCAGATGGCTAACATCACCCCACACTTTTAAGATCCATTTGTCCTCCTCACCATACAAGTGAAAAACACTGATGCTTGTGTTCAGTACCTTCGCAGGCCTTCCGCCTGGGCAGGCCCGCCTGTAAAGTGACCGAATGAATCCTCCATGAGTGACAACGACTACACGCTCCCCTGCAGTTAATACAGATAACATCAGCCTAATGTAGCTGTTAATGGACTTTGAAAAGGGATATAGCATGTATTAGGATTTAAGACAAATTTACACCAATGATGTTTAAGCAAGACATCAAGTGCCATTGGGGTAAAGTAACTTGCATCTCAAACAAATCTAACCAGGCTAGTCAGGGTGTTGTGTAGGGTACTGAGATTATTGGATGAACTAAAAGATTCCCCAGATCAAACCAATAATTAATTAGGAAAAACATAATTTCCATGAGATGTCATGACGGAAGGACTTTCACCAGTAGCCTACCTTTATGCTTTAAGCCAATTCTAAGCAATGCAGATGTGGCGCGATCAAAAAGTTGAACAAGACTTTCTCCGCCGCCCTGCGCATAATGGTACATGGATTTAAGTTATGTTTAAGCAAAACTCAAAGCATTTATCATTTACATATTCATTAAGCATACATAAAAATAAACTGAATGGCAAACATCAAGCCATAGGAAGCTTTAATATACATGAATAAACCCTTGTTTCCACATTATGCCGCAGGTATTGAACATTTACTTTTACAATCTCATTTCTTTCAGCCATAGCTGATAATAAGAAACACTACAAGAAAAAACAATTCTGAGGTACAAGCAAGACTACTTTACAATGATTTAGTTACTATATAAAACAAATAGGACAGCCAGATCATAAATAAATAAGCAAGTTCTACATCGGAATTTAAAGTAGACTCCACAAGATTTGTTAGAATTGTTTGACGGTTTGCTCTTAGCATTTCTAGAGTTTTGAATATGGAGATCTAACAGACCATTGAATGATCTTTTTTTTAGTTCTCTAATCGAGAATTTAGAAGATGAGTGAAACTTATCTGACTGATCTTTCGTATTTAATTATGTCATATGATAGAAGCACATCCATCAAGTCATTTGGTTTTTTTTTCGTATTTATTTTTTGGACATGCCCCACTGAGAATTTTCTGTTTACAGGTAGCATAATCCAAATTTACCACCTTGTTATTTCATTAACAAGGAATTTTATGCTTATAAGTTGGCTTCTATGGTACTTACTGGTATTTCCTGATCTTCATTCTTAGACAGAAAAGCTTTGTAAGCTGTGGGATATTTTGCCATTTCATGATAAACAACGCCTTGCAGATCCCCCAGGTGTCTTTCCCGCAGGTCAGGATCCTTGACAACCTAAAGTTTCAATCAAAAGGTTAGTATTGCTAGAAAATGAAAATATTCGACAGAACACTTGTACTAAATATGACAAGAATTAAGAAACAAAAAATTGTAAACTTAAATTTTAAGAGTAAAGTTGTAGAAGAGATTGCATACACCGAAATATTCAATTAAAGTGACAATTAAGATATTGTTCTGTTGCTATCTGTTAGAATGTCTACAAAATATCTTTAGTATATCTGAGAACATTTTAAAACATCTTTACGTTATCTAAGTAGATCTTTAGAAATAAAGTGGAATGAATTAGTAATCTAATTGAGGAAGCAACTTTAGGAGTTGTTGCTTATTCATTGTGCATTTGTGCTTCCTCACTTATTTCCTTATAAAATTAAGATTAGCAGCTTGTATTTCTGGTTAAGGCTAGTACTAGTAAAGTAGTAATACTAAACTAGGTCTTGATCAAAAAATTGTAAAAATAGGACTATTGGAATAGTTTTATATCAAACCTTCACAGATCAAAACACCATATGTCAATCACATATGCTATTATTCAGACTCTTCATCTCATTCCCTATGTATAGTTTCAAACCCTAAAACTATCTTAAGCAAAAAGAACTGTTCATCATTGTGCATTTCAAAATAACCAAAAAATAGCAAGATTATGTCAAGCATAGTCAATCATAAGTCCTGATAATAGCATTTGAATACCTATAAACCAAAGGAGATAATGACTTCAAGTATTGAACATGTTAAAATGGAAATCATTACTAGGTCATTATCTTATCACATTTGAATCAGTAAAATGCAACATTAAGAAAACTGACTTTGAGTTCTAACCTCTGTCCCTCCACATTTGGATGCAATTATCTGTGCGGTTTCAAAGGCTCGTTGCAAGTCAGAAGAATATATAATGGAGAACTTTGATTCTCCGGATAGTCTATCGCCCACCTAAATTCAAAAATTTACAGGAATTAGGGCCATGAAGGTATAGATAAACAAAAATGTAATGTAAAATATCCAGTCATGGTTTCTAAATAGAAACGAGAGAACGCAAAAGATACAACTTACTGCTACTGCTTGCTGTCTTCCAGTTTCATTTAATTCAACATCCAGCTGTCCCTGTTACATATATTAGTGAAATATGAACATAATCAAGGCCAGAAAGCTCAACAGGAACTACAAATAAAAGAAATAATGCCCAAAAAAATAATCTTATTAAATGCAGACACATGGTAGATATTTATATTGCTGTAGAAGAACAAGGAGAGCGAGTTAGACTAAGTGTTTGTTTGAATACCAGTTGAGTGCAATGGGAACGGAGTTTCATCCTAATTCATAAGAAGAGTTCCGGGCTAACATCCGTTTACACTGATGCCAACAGGTATCAAAACATAGCCCTAGAAACCACCCTTTCATGGCCTCATAAGGGTATGTATGAAAAGAATAAGTAAACTATCTTACTAGTCCTTCTAAGGTTCCAGCAATATCTGAAAATTCGGACATCCACGACTCACTTGAAACATTAGTTTAAAAAGTAGCAATTGTTTATTTGTAAAATTTTGTTTTAGAAGTCCGTAACTTCAATCATTGCCTGCTAATGCAAAACTATGTAACTGTTGGATATAAACACTGTGTCTTTTGTTTTTATATGAAAGAGACAATATTTACATATTTTCACAAAAGGAAAAAAAAATACAAGACCTTTTTGGATAAACACTAGAAATTTATAACTTTGTCATGTTGTAAATAAGCCCACAAATTGGAATCTTAATCATACAAAACTAAGACTAGAAGAAAAGGTACAGAGTTCTTTGGCAGTTATTTCAGAATATTGCTCGAGACTAACTAAGTGATGGAAATTATTTCAGAACAACAACAATCTTTATTTTTTTTCCAGTGTTAACCAGCTATCCCACAACCAATAACCGTGAGACTAAACCCTCGCTCCATAATATCCATGGTCATGTACAAATTTGTTCAATGCAACAAGAAATGAAGTAAATCATCATAAATAAAATGCACCTGGATTCTGCTGTCAGCATTCCAAGCTGTCTCACCATGACGCACCACTACAATCTCCGCATAATCAGAGCTAAAGCGAGCGTAATCTTAGTAATTAGTTCGAGGGTGAGTGAGTAAGGAAAATTGAATTAGAAAAAAGGAAGAGCAAAGAAAAATTTGGGATTTCATTGAATTGGGGAACATGCTGATGTAAAAATGAATTGATTTTAATTTCTTATGCTCCGTTGGAAGAAACGAATGAAGAGTTAAGGGACCTGGAATTGGAATCGTCGATGGAAGACTCGGACATTGTGAGTCTGAACGAGCGAGTGAGAGAGTCGAGCAGTGTGAATGGTGCGCGCGTGCTTTTGCCAATTTTTGAAGCGCCACCAAGAATGAGTGTGAGTTACCAAGGGAGAATGCAACAATAGCTTATGTGGACATTTTTCAACCAATCATCGTTAGAAAACACACAAGTTTTTTTATTTACAGGAAATTGGTATAAACTAGGGTGGACTTATTTTTTGGATCATTATTAAAAACATTGCACTTAGTAACCTTCCTTAAAATTAATCATTACATTCAAAATGATATACGAAGGAGGGGATATTGAGGTAAGTCATTACAATTGTATTCTAATTTATGTAAACATTTGAAATTAGAATAGAGACTTAAGTGACAAACACTATTCATATGTATGAAATTAGGATGTTAACTCTGTTCCATTAATCTCTATTCTAATTTATGTAACAAACATATGAATTTGAAAGGGAGTTAGGTTTGGGTTATCTTTATTGGATCTTCCATCATTCATTTTTTGCTTAATTCTAAATATACCTCTTTTTTTTTTGCACTTTAAGATGCAACTATGACTATATAATCGCACCTTAAAGTAGTCGCACCTTAAAGTGCGAACTAATTAAAAATAATCTTTTTTTTTTGTATTATATTGGTCGCACTTTAAGGTGCGACCATGACTATATTATCGCACCTTAAAGTGCGAACTAATTAAAAATACTCTTTTTTGTTCTGCATTATTTTTATCGCACGTTAAGGTATGGCCAGGACTACTATGTGGTCGCACTTTAAGGTGCGACCTAATTTAAAATACTCTATTTTATTTTGTATTATTTTCATGGAACAAGGTAGACGGTGGATTCAATGTAGCTCAAACAATTATAATTTGTTGCTCAGTATAAGAAAATTAATAGTAACACAACCCGTAAAAAGTTCAAATGATTCATTACAAATTAATCAAAATTTACTTTGATTACAATTTAATAAAAATTTGGCCAACATTTACATGTGGAGTCTTTCATACTTAGATCTTCACCCTTAACATGGACAACTAGTTCTTTCTCGGCACCACTTGATTTTTCCAACTTTTCAAGCCCTTCAGCCACATTATGAACCTTATCAACCTCCTCTGACAACACAGAATGCATGACTGACCTGCTAGAAACAAGTAACCAGGTTAAAATTGAGACTTATTGTTGGTCGCACCTATAAGTGCGAACTGACCACATATGGTCGCACTTATAGGTGCAAACATGGACTTCCCAGGACTTCATGTGGTCGCACATTTAAGTGCGACCTTGAAATAAATATGATTGCACTTAAAGGTATGAATTTTAACCAGACGAGGATTCACCAAATAGAGATATACAAATGAAACAACGAACTTTGGTATGGTGTGCCGAAATGCATATTCAGGGGTGGTGGAGGGTCCAAAAGGGGTGGCCCCAAACTCAACACCCAATTTGAAATAGAGACCTAATTAACTCCGGCACGGAAAACCTGCACGTCCATCCCTAAAGATTTAAGTGATTTGGCAAAGTACCTTGTTCTCCACTTCTCCTAATGAGCTTCTCTCTGCATATTTGGATATTAGCTCATCAAAATACTAAGGTTGATCGATTAGGTCCCCATAAATATGCTAATTAATCAAAATATCTTTGTTCTTGTGTTATTCAATTTTCAGTTGTTTCTGATTTTGCTGCTTTGGCATTTGGGTTGGTTGGAGACTGGACATTTAGTGTTGGAAGCTAACTTTCTGATAAATACCTCTTCCTGGACCCTTTTAATTAGTACGTGTTTTTCTCTAGTTTATAATCATGGAGTGTTGACCTGTTGAAGCTAGAGACAAAGCTTAGAGAAGGTCTGTGTAACTGCTATATATGATTGCAATGCGATGTTTGCATGCTTTGCTTTGAATTAATGGGAAAAATATATAGATGCTTCACTAGCTGCAGAAAATCAATATCTCAAGCTGAAATGTACGACCCTGAAAAGGATCTATCTGGTATTCGAGGTGCTGCCGGAGCGTTGCGGTGGCTAGTGATTAATCGTGATCAGTAAATGGTGATCAAGAAGAAGAAGGGTATCGGGTTCTTAATGGGGTACTGGATATCTGTTTTCTGTAGGTGAGCCGAAATGAAAATATTAACCAATTCCGCAGCAAATTTCACAGCAACCAGTTACATATTTCGCAGCTAATTTCGTAACCAGCAAATTTCACAGCAAATTAGCAGCCAGTCTGGCTAAATTTAGCAGCTACATCGAAGCTAATCTTGACAGCTAATTGCTTAGTCCACTCTAATTTCCCCGCAGCAATTCTGCAGCTAAATTCGTAGCTAAATTCGCAGCTAAGGCCACAGCTAATTCGCAGCCAAATTTCGTAGCTAAGGCCACAGCTATTTCGTAGCCAAAGTTCATAGCTAATAAACAGCCGATTCGAAGCTAATATCATAGCTAAGGCGGAGCTATTTCAAAGCTAAAGTGATAGCTAGTTGGCAGCCAGTTCAAAGCTAATTTGAGAGCTAATCCTTAGCTACATCAAGTTCGCAGCCAATTCACAGCTAATAGCATAGGTGCACTCTCCTTAAGCTAGTTGCGTACACCTGACCAGTCAGAAGACTCAAACTTTGGCAACTTCCAGGAAGCATGGAAGCAAAACTATGCCTCCAAGAATCGCTTAATACAAGGGAAAATGAGTCAAATCACTGTGATGAATCAATTAGCTTAGCTAGACACATAAAGCACAATGATTATGCACCATTAACACTATTAGAAATTTACGCCATCTCCATTTCAGTCACTGCCTCAAAGCCTTCCTCTGCCACCAATCAAACCAAACCCCCTTCCATCAAATCGCCAGCCGCCGCGTCAAGCCCCCTACTCTGTCGGAACTGATACCGAGCGCAACCGTGTCCGCCGTGCCAGATTGCAGCTTCCTCTCAACGCTCTCCTCTCTGCCGCGTCGTGCCTTCGCAGCCTCGCTCAAGCCACCATGCCAAGTCGCTGTCCTCTCCTGTGTTTCATGATTCCATCCCACCCCCTTCTCTTTCCCCCTCATCATCGATCTCTCCCTCTTTTCCTCAGAGCAGCGACAGTGCTTCAGAGTTCAGAGTGAAGGAAGGGCCTTAAAAGAAATGTTTAAGTTTTGGTCCTTTGTTTGCCCAAATTGTTTATGGCAGAGCAATGGGCTTTGGCCCAGCCTTTTGGTGTAAGGAGGTTCTCATCTCATATACGCGCATTTACAAGCAGGAATCAATGGTTGTGATGCTTATTTTATGATGTAAAAGAAGTTAACCTCAGAAAGAAAGTATTAAAATAAGTGTTGTTAGCATTTTCCAGCAATATGAGTTTTAAATCATGCATTGAAGCAAAGAGGTTGATCTCACAACTCAAACCGTTGGCCTTTTGGAACTGTTTACGATTCGAATGAATGAATGAAAAATTGAAGGAACATAATTTACACATGTAATTCAATACTTTGTTGCTTGCAGTTACCTACACAGCGTGTCTCTTTCCCCGTTGGTCATTGTTGCTTGTGCCTTGTGCTATGCCTATGACAATTTCTCATTCAAGATGTTTGTATGCCATTTTAATTGAATGGTCATGGATTACAAATTAGTATTTCTCAAGTATTGCAGTACCGGTGTACATAACTCATAACAAGTTAGGAAGACAATACATGATAGTAGCAATCAACATCCTTGTTAGGAATTTAGTTGAATTGGGCTAGGCGCGTTGAGAGGTGAAGTTGAAGAGCGAAGCATTATGTCCCACATCGCAGAAGCAACAATGGGGGTTGGTTGACATAGTTTTGGTATTTGCATATAAGGACCTCATATTATTAATATTGTGTAATCAATCCTCTGTTATGTTCAAAAAGACCTCATATCTTACTCTTAATTTGGTTTATCAATCCTCTGATAACGAAGCAGAAACTGATGGAAGGTTCTGATGGCAAAGCTGTTTTGGTGTACCTTAAAGGTCTTGGTTCGTCTGATCCAGGGATGTTTTGGGCACACAGTACTGATTCAGATGACAATTTACATCATTCATTATGGGCTGATGGCATTAGCCGCATGGATTATGAAGTTTTTGGATAAGTGTTGGCGTTTGATGCAACATACCAGACGAATAAGCATGATTGTCCAATTGTTGTTCTCATGGGGGTTAATCATCACTGTCATACCATTGTCTTTGGCACAACAATGAAGGGTAAATTACCTGGTGCTGTTATTACTGATGGAGATCCTGCCATGCGAAATGCTATAAGTAGAGTGTTTCCTAGAGCACACCATCGTCTGTGTGCTTGGCATCTTTTAGAAAATGCTGCCAAACATGTTTCTGACACCAAATTTTTTAGAGGTTTTAGAAGCTGCATGTTAGGCAATTGTGAAAATGAGTGTACCCTTGTGGTAATTTTTTTCTAGTATTTAAATAATTAGGTAACTCTTAGCCAGTGCTACAAGTGCTTAGAACTATATAGAAGTATGAGCATTTTTTACTCTTCTTCATATCACAATTTGCTCTCAATAGACATGAGTTTATCATCTTAGGGAATGGGTGCTCCTATTGTACTTGTAGTCTCTGGAAGATAGGAACCAGTTATGAATATGTAGCATTTAAATTAGATTTTGCATTTTGATCATTTCGAACTAATAGAAAAAAATTTGGTGGAATAATTCTACTAGCTAAATGATGGTTTGCAATATCGTTCAATCATAGACCACTGACTATAAGGTCTAACCCAAATCAGAAATAACTTGACTAGTAAGTAATACTACTTCTAGACTTTGGAATTCAAGACCCTATCCTAGGGCTTGAAACCAAATTTCACCACAGAAGAATAGATGGAGGCGATTCAAGTTAGCTTTTAAAAATTTAAGTTCCATAATTTCAAGTTCCAGAGTGTAATCTAAATACATTTTTCAAAAGTTGAATTTCTGCAATATTACATTGCACTTTCACAATTTAAATGTTCCGATTACAAAAAGTTTTAGCTTCTAAATTTTTTTAGGCATCTGTATCCTTTAAACAGTGATGGTAATATAAACTTATGTACTAAGATACAAATTAAATATAAACAATTTCATGCACATGATAGGGGCCAAATTATTCCTTTCCTCTCTTTCCTCTATTTCTTTATTAGCATCAGATGCGGAACAAGACACATTATTACAGCCTAGACAGAAGTTTTGCTACCCCCAGAACCAGACTGCAGAAATTCATTTTGGCTGAGATGACTAGCATCACCCCAAACTTTCAATGTCCATTTGTCTTCACCACTCAAATGAAAAACACTAATGGACGTGTTGTCTAAATGTGTAGACCTTTTATTTGGGTATGCCCAATTGAAAAGTGAGTGGATGGATGCTCCATGAGAGACCACAACAACTCGCTCCCCTGCAACAATAAGTACAGATAGCATCAGGTTGAAAGGACAGACCACTTGGTTTGTTGTACCAATTCTTGTCTTTAAGAGATTATACATATGAGACCGTTTCCAGGACTTGGCTTAAACCCGTAACTTCAGTGACATGACAATTACTTTTTACCAGTGCGCCATGGCTTCCCTTTCACATATAGTAGTGAAATTAACCGAATAAACATGATCACATACCAAACCAATAATGAGTTAAGGAAAAAATAAACAATTGCTTTCACTAGTAAATCTACCTTTATGTTTTCTTCCAATTCTCAACAATGCAGATTTGCAGCGTTCAAACAATTGAACTAAACTTTCTCCACCGCCCTGCATATAATGGTTCATGCATCGATCATGTGAGGGCATTCATCATGAAATCCTATATTCATAAATCATAAGATTCATAACAAACAGAAACTGGATTTCCTTTACCACACTCAGTGTATACCCTTGTGTCCTCATTAAGCAGTAGGTTAAACTTTCTATAATCTCAATCCTGTCCTCAAGATTACAGAGGATATGTTAAAGATTTAGTTATTATATATATGAAGCAAATTAGATAATTAGAGCATGCATAAATCAGATGGTTTTATACCCTTAACTTAATTAAAGTATAAAGTATATATACTCATTGCTAGGATTGTCTGATGGATCATGCTTAGAATTTCAGACTTCTCCAGAGAGATGATGATAATTTAAATGAATTTTAGATTGACTGTAGTTTTGAGTTCTCTAGTCAAGCATTTCTTATTTCATATTTCCACTCGGTTTCCTAAATTCTATTAATATGTCCCTATGAACTTTCAAAGAATTTTCTGTTTGCAGCCTCATAGGTAGCCTGATCCAAAATGTGTATTCAGCTTTTACTAGAACTAGAATAGTGTTACATCTTATAGGGATTATATAACTTAGTATGTTATAACAAATTTGACACATTCGCACTCATTTTATACGTATTTCTCTTTTTTCTTCTCATCACATTACATTTCACATCTCTCACATCTCTTTGTTTCTTTATCTCTTAGGTTGAGGTGGAAATTGGTGGTTAACAAATCACTGTTGATGTTGTTATAAGTTATAACTTACTGGGAGTTCCTGATCTTCATTCTCGGACTTCAAAGCCTTGTAAGCCATGGGATTAGTCTTTTCTAAATCAGGATAAGCAAGGCCTTGAAGTTCCCCCATATGTCTCTCCCTCAGGTCAAAATCCTTGAAAACCTGCAGTTTCAATCAAAGGTAAGTATTGTTAAAACAGACCAAAAGATTCACATGATCACTTGCAATAGTACATTTAAGTGATCATTGAAGCTAGCTCTAAAATGGGAAATTGAGTTTGGGCTCCTCAAACCTCTAGGCCTCCACATTTGGATGCAATTATCTGTGCTGTTTCTAAAGCGCGTTTCAAGTCAGAAGAATATACAGCAGAGATTTTTGGTTCCCTGGAGAGTCTCTCAGCCACCTAGCTCCATTGTAAAATCCACAGGAATTAGGTAAGATAGTGTGGCAGAATGAACAAAAAATCTGATGTAAGGATTCAACCTTGGTTCCTATACAAAAAAGGAAAGAATGCAACAATAACAACTTACTGCTGCTGCTTGCATTCTTCCAGCTTCATTCAATTCAATATCTACTTGTCCCTGTATACATGTATTAGTGAAATTTGAACATAGTCAAGACAAGATAACAGAACCATAAATAAAAAGTTTGTTTTTCTGTGCAAGAGATCTAAGTTTATTAATGACAATTTTAACATTATTCAGTCCAGAAGAGGGTCAGGAATACTTGCTGTAACACTATTTTTCCTAACACTCTTTTTTTATTATTGATTGAAATTCAAGTGAGCTTCGTTAACTTGGGAGTGAGGCCCATGTTATTAGTGGACCCCTCCGCCATGAATTTCAACCGATTTTGGAGAAAGACAGTTAGAGTGAGTGTTACTAGCGTTTTTCAAATCATAATTTTGAAGCCAAAAATTAGAAAAAGTACCTGAATCAGTCCTTGAGCATTCCATGCTGTTTCACCGTGACGCACCACCACTATCTCAGCATAATCTGGATTGGGATGGCTATAGTTAAACAACATCATAATATTTTGCAATTAGTTCAAGGACTACCAAGGAAGATTGAAAATGAATAAGAAATAGGGGAGCAAATCAATAGAGAACTTTCAATTATGATCACAATAATTACATTCAACTGTGAAAAACAAAAACGTTGACATAATTGGATTAACCTGGAAAATGAATTGGTGATGGAAGATTCAGCCATTCTGTGTAAAGTGAGTAAAGTAATTAATTAACCAGTTGAACTAATTATAAGTAAGGTTGGTGGTTTGGTAAGAGCAATTCTCATTAAGAATTTGAAGCACAATAATATACATATAGATGAAGTAAAGAAGCACGAGAGGGTGTAAATGATCGATGATGTTGTTTCATAACATTTTCTTTTTAATTTCCTCGTTGCTTCGTTTTCTTTTACTTCTAATATAATATACATATCACTCAACATGCTAACTATTATTTATATTTTTTGGATTGACGTGAGAACAACCATCATCGTAGGTCAATATTTTAATTTCGTCATGATCTGGCTTATCTGAGGAAAGCATGAGGCACCTTCGGATGCGTCAGTAATCTCTTGATTTGCGTGAGGTTGTTTGAGTAGTCTTTCCTGACTCGAACAACATTGTGGTTTAAACCAAAAAAATTGAACAATAAAACTGGATGCACCTCTTCTCTTGACTTCCCTCTAGTGAAGTCATTGAACTGAAGAAGATTCAAGATAGACAAATTAATCGTGATGGAAATATATACTCTCTACGATCACTTAACAAACCCAATCAATTGAATTACTCCTTTATTTGAAATTAAATTGGTCCAAATAATTTGTGTGTCCTTTGTTTACTCCCTAAGTTTATCTATGATCAATGATGAGATTAAGGCCCCGTTTGGGAAAGCAGCTTAATTAAGCGCTTATGACCATAAGCGCTTATTAATAAGCTATTTTAAGATATTTATTATAATGGATTGAAAATAAGCTATATATAAGCATAAGCTCTTTTTCATAAACTACTCTAAATAGCTTATGAAAATAAGCTCAAAACAGCTTATAGGTAGGTCATAAGCTGTTTGCATAAGCTCTCCCAAACGCTTGCATAAGCACTTATACTATAAGTTAAGCTCATATAAGCTCTTCCAAACGGGGCCTAAGATAAGATCATTTTCGAATTCTTTAAGTTGGTGTATTATGAATCGTACTGATTTTAGAGTTACACTTGTTAATTAAACTTTTCATAGTTTTGCATTTTAGAGAGAACTAAAAAAACATGATCTTTGTATTCTATGATTCTCACTTTACTTTGATACACGAATGAATAAAGTGAAGCCCTTCTTGTGCCTCTATGAAGTTCTTGAAAATTTGTACCTTCCTATGTCGTTCTTGTTTGGCAGAGAAGAAAAGATGTCCTGGTTGGCCTAAAAGGCTACGGGCCTATTGACTTCAAAAACGATCTGAATGTTCTACGACTAAGTAGACACCATCCAATAAACGAGTTCATCTCATCCAACAATTAGTCGAACAGATTTAAGCGGACGCACTTATAATACAATGACAAGGTTGCCTAATGACAACTATCATTTCAGAATTCATACATAAATATTTCACCAAGGCTTGTTGTCTCGAGTATGTCTCTCACCATACATGTTTTCTCGTCACTACAACAAATTTTGCATAAGCATTAGATTTTTGATTTGAGCTTTAATAATTTTGAGCATTACTAATTTTACTAACTCATTGTTCTTCTATGACTTTGAGTTTCTCTCTCTATGCTTTCATACTGACTTGACCGTTGAAAGATTCGTCTAGAATGGCGCACCACCGCTAAAGCATCAAATAGCTCAAATTTTGAAAGAATATTTTGGCATCATTCATGCGGAATCAACGTTCAACTCTCATCCCAATGAAAAAGTCAAAATATAAGCCCTAACAAATGTCATAAACACATTAATTAAGGAATAATAAACAATTTGTTAAAAAATACAACATACAAAGTTGAGTTTTAACACATTAATTAAGGAATAATATTTTCACACTTCACTTTTTCTTCCCTCTCATTTCACTTATTTTTCTTTCTACCGCTCTCCGCATTTTCCATCTAATCACCTATCATATTACCCACTATCTCTCTTGTTTTCATATTTCATTTAGGTGGAAGCGTGTGACGATTATTTTTTGCTATAACATTTAGTATATTGATGGTTAAAATGGTTTATTTTTATTTAGATGTTTTTCAATATTTAAATAAAAGATACCCGTTAACATACTTTTTCTATATTATACTCGATTATATTCTGGTGGAGGATACCTGTATAAAAAAAAAACATGTTTCAGAGTTTTCTAAGTTCCATTGATGGTTCACAAGTCATTAATCTTATTTTGTTTTTGTTTTTGGTGCTTCAGAAGACAGCTAATTATTCTGCGCCGCTCAGATGCTATGCTAATTCATAAAAATGAAAAAGGAAAGGACTTTCGATTGTATTTGTAGACGGAGAAGTTGAGGCGAATCTATTGGGTGCCTGCCTCTTACTGTACCCATCCAAACATGCTATTTCTGAATTATCTGGAATTACCAAACCAGATAATCATCGATAAACAATATGCTTCATAGATATCTCATAAATATGCAACTTCAAACGACAATCATCTTAGGAAATCTCAAATGACAAGGTGACTTCATTCAGATAATTGTCGCCATCGACCAGACAAAAAAAACAGATAACTGTAGCCGCATTATATTTAACTAATCCCAGGAGAGACCGCAAAACAGATAATTGATGCCGCATTATATCTATCTATCCAAAGCTTCATGAAGTCAACGCAGGGAACATTGCAGATAGCCATGTACAAAGAACGAGAAGAGGAAGATAACCACAGAATTGGACAAGATGATGTAAAAGCAGAACTAGCTGAGGCAAAGGAAAAGCTCAAAAGAGCTAAAGAGAGTTCCATGCAATCCTGGCTTGACTCCAAGCCTCTCATAGATGAACTTGAGAAGCAGAAAGCCAATCTTGCTGATGCTCTGCAAAGTTCAAATACATTGAAAACTGACATTGCAGAGTTGGAATCGAAGCTAGAGATCATACTCAAGAGCATCAAATCCAAAAGGGAGGACCATCTCAAGACAGAAAGGATGATAGATGAAATGAATCATGCTTTGGACCAAACACGTAATGAAATGGAAAGGCTCAAGCTTGAGGAAAAGAAAGAGAAGCAAACAAGGGCAAAACTGAGGCAAACCCTGAACCTAAAGAGGCAGACAGTACAAACCTTGCAGCTCACTATTCAAGCTGTGCTACTCGAGTCAGATGCTGTAGAAGAATCTACCGCCAAAGCACTTCAACAGATCAAACATTCAGAAAAACACAATGCTTCCTTGCAGCTTACTCATGAAGACTACCATGCCCTGAAAAGAAAAGCTGGAGTAAAAATATCACGAGCAAATCAGCTTGTTTCTGCGCCCATGGAACAAAAGCTTGCTGCTGAGGCTACCCGTGAGTTAGCATCATCAAGATTGAACAAGTTTTACTCCAGGAAATCATGGAGTACGAACAGAAGAAACAAAACAGGCCAATGGTACACAGGAAAGGGTAAATGCCAAGACACAATTGTTGAAGAGGAAGTAGCAGCTAATATAATAAGTGCATCACCGACATCCAATGACGAATCATTGGCTATGTTTGAAGGGCAAAAGGCACAGCAGACCAGAGGATCAAGAAGTAATATCAAAACAACAAAGAAAAAGTCATCCATTTTGTACAAAATGAAAAAATGCCTTGAACAGACGATAAGGAAAATGGGTGGATGACTTTTCATACTCTTAAGTGAATCTATACAGCAATAATCAAGTTACATACAGTTCTATGACTTTTCATATTATAATAAAACTGATAAAACTTAAATCCAAAAGTCAACAAACGCGTAGTTTCACTGATTTGAACAGTCTTGATATTAACTCGCTGTCAGAAAAACTAGTGATTAGACCAAATACCATTGTAGAGTATAAGCAAAGAACGTCTAGGAAAATGTGTTTGAGAGCTCTCATTCTGATTTCTGACATGTCTCAATATGCCTCTTTAATCAAAAATCACCAGTTATTGGTTGATGCTCAAAGAGGAAAAAGGTACGATATGCCTATCTCTATCAAAACTTCACAATCTAGAGAGCATAAATTCAAGAACATGCACTATATATGATGTTTACATGGACTACCAACGGAGAAAAATCAGAAATTGTTGACTATGTTATAAGACATGACCCCCACAAAAATCTGACTTTTCAGATCGTACAACGACATGCAACATAACTGCAGGAACTCTATTTGAACATCTTAGAATAAGCTTTTTTCTCTTGATCACGTCTATCAGCAACCTGTATCCAAAATTAGTAATCAGAATAAACCTATATCATTACAATGAAGTAAATAATAGCAAATGAAATGGATGAGGAATACAAAAGTTGAAATTATTGACCTTCTTTCTTGCAGCTGCGTACTCTTTCTTTATACCTCCTGAAAACAGAGAAGGGAGTGGATTATTCTTTACTAGAAATACCATATGTTAGCTTCGCAACACGAACAAAATTTTAATATTTAATTGTCATGGTCCAATGATTTGTCAGATCTTTATACATTGATTACATTCACTTCTGTTTAATATTGTAATGCACCATGGACAACCATATTCTTGAAAAACAAACATTAATTCATCCATACTGCTGAGATATTAATTTCCTTTCAAGAGATTTCATATTTAAGTGATTGTTTCATTTACCCAAACAGGGATGATTTAAGAACACTGGAAAAGGGACTAAAGACAAATAATTTAATGGAGAAAGTAATTTAGTAGCTAGAATAAACACTAGACTATTAAGTTGTTTCAGCTTTATGTCTTATCATTGATGTCTTCCTTCAACCCTGGTAAGCCAAAACTATGGTCCTAAATGAGTAAATTCTCTGCATAGTTTCATCAAGAACCCGGGAAGTTCACTCCTCAACAACATCCTCTCAGGAGAAAAAGAAAGTTATTGATTTAAGAAAAGCAGTTTGTAAAAACCATCCATGAGCACAGGCAATGAAGGAAATTGAAATTCAAAAAATTTATATAGCCACCTACCATCATTTGGTTCCAACTCTAATGCTTTCTTGAAGCTTTCAACAGCACCATCTATGTCATTGAGTGCCATATATGCCTGAGATTATGCAGACAAAAACACAAATAACAAGTTACGAAATTTAAATAAAATACATAATTATTTTCAGCTTGCAAGTTCCTGAATGATATATCCCCTATGTAATTGGTTTTTGAGGGTCTATTTGGACTTTGGATGGGGGGTTTAGGAGAAAAAAAGAAGGGAGGGAAAGGCTTATGATTAGCATTTCCATTGTTTGGGAGTTTCGTAAAAACAGAGGGAGGGAATGAGGATTTTTCATAAACCCTACAAAATCTTACGCATGCACTTTTTAGTTACAAAAAATTAAGTGATTTTGGAGTGAGAAAAAAACAATTTTACTCATTTAGCCATTGTCAAGTTGAAACACTACAGTTTTGTATTTTAGAAGAATAAAATGGTAAATTTATATAGGTTAATTTGCCTATTTACCCTATTTCAAGTTGCAACATAACATTTCTGTATTTTAGAAGAATAAGATTGTAAATTCATATTATATTAATCGTATAAATTTAACAAACTCTATATCCTTCCACCTGTCAATTTGATGCATCCAAACACGGGTAAGTATCTACCTTTCTTCCCCTTAATCTTTCCCATGATCCCATCCCTTTCCCTCCATATTTCCAAAAACAAAGCTTAAAGGTATCAAACAATTCAAATAAGCATAAGGAATAACAAAGCAAACACAGGCCTGAAACCTACTAGCATAGGTCTAATCAAGCTTTACATAAAAATAAAAATAAAAGAATCATAAGTGGAAGCACTACATCAAATTCAAAAGTAGAATAACAGATTAAAATTGCTCACAGATACATCACACAATTTACTATTAAGCACTTTCATCAACATCCTACTTTCTACATGGGAAGATGTCAACCTGGCCTTTGCGAAACAGAGCTTTTGCATTATCTCCCTCATGCAATGCAAAGTCGGCATCCAGTACAGCTCCTTGTAGATCGCCTAATTTCAATTTACAAGCCTAAATTTCAAAACCACAGAACTCAAGTCATTAGTTTAAGTGAAGTGGTTGAAGAAAATAAGATAAATACAGAGTATATGCATGTAACATAATAATGTGTATGGCGTATCATGATCGTATCCAGTATCTCCTTCTCCCTACCCTGCGAGTCTGAGCCTAAGAGAGTGAATTTTTGTTTAGAACACATGAGTGTCTTTAATAAAATAATCATTCACAAGGTGGATGGTCACTGAGTAAAAAAAAATAGATGTAGAACAGGAAAGTAGGAAAACCATCAAATCTGTAAAACATGAGTCAAGCACGTATCCAGATCTGTTATACTTCAAGGGAAAAACAAACATATGCGTTAATTCCAACTTCTGATCTTGAGTCTTTCAGCATGCTAAAGCTTCTAAGTTCTAAATGCTGAAAGCCTGATGCTCAACTTAACAACCAATTATTGAAAGTTAGCTCCTAATGATACCCTAAAAGGTAGCAGAACCATGCTTAGGCCTCTACCTAAACAACTTAAGCTAGTAGCAAAGTTGGTCCTTGACATTAAATAATGATCTTTAGTTTCAAATCTCAGGTCTTAATAATTGGTAGCAGAACTATGCTCTTGTTCTAATCACAAAAAATTATGACATGGCCAAGGTACTTACAGAACTGTTGGTAAAGATTTGAGATTTGGTCTTCCTTAAAGCAGCGCTCTTCTCTGTGAAGTCAAGAAAAAAACAAAGAGATGAGATACTAAAGAAGCAATGCAGTAGTAACCCAGACAACAAATAAAAGAAGATAATACAAGAGCAGTAAACTAACGAGATTGACCTTGGTCAATGTCATCCTTCTCCCAACACTCGTCCAAGTAGCGCAATGCTTTACGGTACTTCTTGACAGCCATCTTATAATCTTGCTTCTGGTTTGCAGGAAACCATGCATCGCCACACCACAAAGCTTATTATCAGAAGAAAGGCAACCCCCAAATTCTCAATTAACAGTAAAACATTGCGCTCTAAGGCTGTATATTAGTGAAAACTATCACTCAAACGAATAAAAATCATATCACTCATATGCATACTAAGCCTTTCACCTAACACTAAATAAGAGTTTGTTAATCATATATTGCAAAAATTCACATAGTTTCCAAATAATAGTAAAACATTATGCTCTAAGGCAGCATATTACTGAAAACTATCACTCAAAGGGATCACTCCATGAAAACTAAACCTTTCACCTTATATTGTTCATTCCCAAAACTTTTGATAGAGTCCACAGCACTAATCCACCAAGAAAGTTCCTCATGCTTCTCATCAAGATCGGCCGGCCAATCGGGAAAACTATCACCGTCTTTAAAAAAGTTAACAACTCCATAATCCTCCCCTTGAGGAATCTCCCCGCAATCAACAACAACAACGTCCTGAGCAGGGCGGTCATTCTCGCCGGTGGCAAGGTGCTCAACGGTTCGAACCACACCCATTCCCTTGAGAACCTTCCCGAACACGACGTGCTTCCCATCTAAGTGAGGGGTCCGAGTGGTGGTGATGAAGAACTGCGAGCCATTGGTGTCAGGACCCGAATTCGCCATGGACAACATCCCTTTCCTCTCGTGCTTCAGCTCGAAGCTCTCGTCCTCGAACTTGGAACCGTAAATGGATTCCCCACCAGTTCCGTCACCGGCTGAGATGTCCCCACCTTGGATCATGAACCCTTTGATCACGCGGTGGAAACACATACCCTAAAATCAGCAAACCAAAACAACCCTCAATACTGTTACAAGTTAGTTAGTTAGTTAGTTATGCTCAGTTTGTTATTTCTGTTATTCGATTGAAGAAAACGGTGATTGATAACAGAGAGAGAGAGAGGGGACCTTGTAATGGAGGGGAACGCCGGTGTTGGGACCAATGCCCTTTTCGCCGGTGCAGAGAGCTCTGAAATTCTCGGCGGTTTTGGGAACGACGTCGTTGAAGAGCTCGATGACGATCCTACCTTCTAGCTCTCCGCCGATGCTGATGTCCAAGAAGCACTTTGGGTTCGCCATTTTTCTGGGAAGAGAAAGACGGAGACGGGGATGGAGAAGAAGCAGCAAGAGACGAAACTACGGGTACGGTGTCTAAAACCCTAATCCCGCTTTGTAATTTCAAAAACCCTTTTTGTTTTCGTGCCGCGACAAGAGCTTCTACGGTTACCCATTCCACGTGTCGTTGAACCCGCCTTTTCTTCTCTTCTGTCCCAAGAAATATTGAAGTAGTTGCTTTTGCCAATGCATTGTATCGTGAGGAAAGATGAGTAGAGAGAAAGAAGCAAGAGATTATATTTTGTAAGTTGTTTTGTACGATAGCCGCCGATTGCACAAGTTCCGGCTTCGAGAGAGTTGGAAAAAAGTCTGCCTTCTTTTATTCAAGCAGCTATAGTTGTAGCTCAGTCACTCAATTGCTTGTGAAATCGAGCAGTGGAGAAGCTCGAGCTTTTATACAGAGAAAATAATAATAATGATGTGGTCGTTTTGTCTCTAGTCTGGTTGAATACGAAGTGAGGGGAAATGAGATTTGATTTTATGTAAGATAATATTTTTACTATAAATATTTATAATTAAGTATGATCTAATAGAGGAATAAATCTGTACTCTCACTTATTTCTCACAATCTTAATCTCTTAGAAGAAGTGAGTCCCAAAAAATGTATAGGCCCTCCCCAATTTCTCTCTCAAGTCTCAAACATACCAAACAAGAGTGTTAAGCCTCTCTTCTCTATCTCTCTCGCTCTCTTCCAATCACCATTTGCCAAACATAGTTTAATTGATATTTTAGAGGCTTTTTTTTTGTCTTTTGACGGGTGCCCCTACTCTCTTTGAGAGGAAGACTAATCTCATTTTGAAAACTATGGTAACTCTTCCAACACATGATTATTTCGAGATTCAAACTTATGTAATCACCCTTACGGAGTCTGACTTGTCTACCACTTAACTAACATCTTATTGATGAGATTTTAGAGTTTAATAATGATTTACTCACAATGTAAAAAAGCTTAATTCAAATATTGGATCAAAATTTATATTATTCCACATAAAATATGCAAAGGATCTCCGACGGCAATGCAACTCTGCGGCGGATTAGATGGCTCTCTTGGGTTTGCGCCCAGGGACAACCGATCCACATTGTAACTAAGGGGAGCAAGTGCCCCCAATACATTTTCAATTTTTAACACTAATATATTATACTATATTATTAGAATATTGAGTGATTAGTTGCCCCACAAAATAATAAATGCTCTCATGCCTTTACATTTTCACTTTCACTAAAACAGTTCAATTGTTTTACTTTGTCAAATTATATTCCTGTGATCTACTTTCTTGTATTTTTTTCATATGCAATGTCCATTGATTCATAACTCGCGTATTCTTTTCTTTTCTTAAATTTTTATCTTTATTATTTATTTAATCATATGAATGACATAAAAATAGTAATATAAATTTTGTAAGTTAACTATAATACGACATCGATGAAGGAAAAAATTAGTAGTTTAGTACTTATTATATTAAATTTTTTTTACATCTTATATTTATTATAGTTATACTGGTTTGTAAATGGTGAAATTGAGTGATTTGAGTGAATTTTAATATTGTTTTTTAGTGCAAAAGGGGTGCTTTCTTAAAAGAAGAATATCATAACAGTCATCTAATCTCAATCTCAAGCCCTAAATGAAACATTGAGTTCAGGTGGAACAAAAAAAAGGTAAGAGAGATAAAATTTAACACATGGAGCAATGTCATACGGGCATCTGACTAAGATGCTTTGGAAACAACTACTCTTACTAGATTAAAAGGAATCCGCAAATATTTCGTTCGTCAATACCCCCTCTCCCACAAGAACGACCATAGCCAATATCACCTTCAAACCTCATTTTCTTGAGTCAACAACAAAACTCATTCAATGACCTCAAGATCCATGGCACCTTCAAGATCCATAAGGAGGATAGAATTTATAGAGAGAAATGTGCGAAATTAGTCATTGCATAATTACGCGATCGCAAATTTAATGAACAACTGCGCACGTCATTCAAGCCCAATATGAATGGGACATGTATCCCACTATATTGCCATTGCTAGACTCAAAAGGCACCTGCCACAACGAGTGAAAAATAAGGATATAAGCAGCATTGACCCATGACCCAACCTATACTTAGACTAATATTAAGCCGAGGTGCAACATAACTAAATTATGCTCTACATCTATAAGCTCTCGTAGCCCATATGATCACTTAATCACATCAAAAGAATGCTAACTAACTCTATACTAGCTACCCCATCTAGGGACACACACTTTCTATCTTAATAACTTCAAGCTCCACAGAACCTTCAAAATCCATGAGGAGGATAGAATTTATAGGCAAAACCAGGGGAAATAAATCATTGCATAATTACACCCTATGATGGCGTATTTAATGCACACGTTTACACAAATGCACACATCATTTGAGCCCAATAGAAATGAGACATGTATCCAACTACGTTTATATTGCTAAACTCAAAGGCACCTGTGACAACAAGTTAAAAACAAGGATACAAGCAGCAATCACCTATGACCCAACCCTAGACCAACACTTAGGCCAAGGTGCAACATAACCAAATTAGGCTCCACATCTATAAGCTCTTGCAGGATCACTTATTCACAACACACCAAGAGAAGGATGCTAACTAGTTGTATCCTAGCTGCCCCTAGAACTCTAGGGATCAGGACTATCCATAGGTCGAGTTCGGTCAATTTCAGGTTGAGCATGTCGGTTTCGTTGGGTGGAAATCACCAAACCACCAAGCCTGCAACCGACCGTTCATAAGACATGAGTTGCTCGGGTTTGGTTGCTGGTTGTGAATACAGAAAAAAAAAATGCAAAAGGAGAAGAGGATACGATGAGTTCAAGCAAAAAAAAGACATTGTTACAATGATCCAGATAAGAAAACAATGTCCCCGAAGTCCATTATTAAGAAGTGTATCGACAGATTCTCTTCCTCCGTAAAGAATTCTTTCAATAGTTCTTCTAAACCTAATCTTTAAAAAAAAACGCGTCACAACCAACATTTATTCGAATCCCCTTTACTTGTAGGAATACGTCTTGGATCTATTAATTATGTTGAAAAAAACTAAACAATCAATTCCAATACAAAGATCCAAAATTTTGACATAAGAAAACAATGTTACAATGGTCCAAACAAGAAAATTTTACAACAAAAGGAGATGAGAGTGACAAACTACATATGGTTAATGAAAGTAATGAAACAACACAAGAAAGGGGGGGTTGAATTGTGTGTGTGATTTTAATAAACTTTTCATTCTAATCAGATATAAGTTTTGAAAGTTTTTTTGAAAACTTGTGCAGCGGAAAATAAACAGAGCTGAAAAGTAAAGCACACAAAGAGTTTATCCTGGTTCACCCCCTTAATCGACAGGGCTACATCTAGTCATTGGCTTCACCAAGATTTTCACTATTCGCACGAACAGTACAAGTATTATGCAGTACTTCTCCTTACAAGTATTATGCAGGACTTCTCCTAATATTCGTAGGACTTCTCCTTACAAGTATTAGACATGACTTCTCTCAATTCTTTTACAAAGAAAATTTCTTTTCTACAAAGATCTCTTCAACAAGAGTGAGGGTAGAAAAAGTTTTAAGTACAAATTACAATGAGGATATGAATATGGGTTCTTTGTTTTGGAGTGTGAGAAGGATAAGAGTTTTCACTCTATGACAATATCACACAGGCAGACGACTGAATAGGTTTGAAACCTTGATTGCAATGAAAGACTTTGAATGCTTAAGATTTTGATCGTTGTAAGTCGTACTGATTCCAGTGTTCAAGTCTTCTATTTATATCTTCAATAAGATGAACGTTGGTGAAGATCATGAAGCTCCGTTTGAAATTCTTCTTCTTCTGAAGGTACAACGGATACTTCTGGCATGCTATCAGAAGCATTAAATGCAAACCTGGTGCACATTAATTGCAGCATTTAATGCAGTTGTGAATGTCGTCTGGTCTTTGCTGGTTTGTTTCCTTATATAGTGCTTCTTCATTTAATGCCGAGGGTAACAGCAAAATGTATCTTCTATTCTGAACGCGTAGATTTGATTCTAACCTTTGAGGTGATACGATGTTCAGAAAATAGTTTTGTTGACTCTGAAAAGGTGTCCCTTGATTTATGGAGTGTTCAGACACGGCAGGTAGATACGAGGAATATAATATTAAATGTGTCCTTCCTTATATCTGGTGCAAACAGTGTTTCATTAAATATTCAGACATTTGTAAGTCTTCGTTAATAGAAGCATTGAGGCAGACGTTCTATTTTAGAACGTAGTAAGACAATCTGCATGGTCATAGTAAAACGTGCTTCTTGAATGCAGTAAGACTTTCTTCTAGAGCATAGTCAGACATTCTTCTTCATCGATACATTTAAACACGCTGCTTTTGAATTCTTCAAGATAGGGTAGACTTTGCGTTTCTTCCTTTTGATAGATGCTTCCTGAAATATAAAATATTCAAAGTCTTAGGAGATCTTTATCTATCACAATTAAACCTTGAGAAAAATTGTTATTAATCAAAACATGATAAAAAGTGCAAAACGTTTGAACTTAACAGTTAAAGTCTTGGGGTGACAACGCTACGATCGGAGGCGAAGGTTCTTCGATCTCAATGTAGTGAAGCATACGGCGAAAGCAGATGGAGGCACAGAGGATGAAATCATTGAGGATGTGCTTTTAAGCCATGGGTGTGAGGTGGAGCTTTCAAATCTGAAGAAAATAGGGATCAAATCGGAAACCCTAGAAGTGAAAATGAAGAGAGAAGGAGAGAGAGAAGTTGTTTGAGGGAGGTGAGGGGGGCTGACGAGAGGAGAGGGAAGCGAACCTCCAAAGCGTTGTGGGCGGCATTGTGTCTTTGTGGCCTCGTGGGGTTTGGTCTGGTGCGGCGAGAAGAAGAGAGGAGAAGTGGTGGCTAGGTCTGGTGTGACGAGAAAAGAAAGAAGAGAAGACTCTGGTGGTGGATGGCAGTTAGGGTTTGCTGGGAACAGGAGAAGACACATGGTGGTGGAGTGGCGGGCTGGCGGCTAGGGTTTACATAGAATACACATGGTGGTGGAGTGGTGGCTACTAGGGTTAGGTTTGATGCGGCGCATGAGAAGAGTGAATAGAAGTCTTAAAGGGTCATGGTTTATAAGGCTACAGTTTAGGATCACTCAACACTCATTATTGGGCCTGGGTTAGACCTAGACACGTTGGTTTTTGTTAGAATTGCTTTGGTCGGGTTGGAGCCCAAACCGAAACCAACTGATCTAAACCACCCAAAACCTAGTTTCTTTACCCGCGGTCCAAACCAAACCATCCGGTTCAGCAAAAAACCCTCAGTTTAGGTGGGTTCTGATTGAACCGGATAATCTTAGATATGCCTACTAGGAATACACACTTTCTATCTTAATATGTCATAGGCCTACTCGTTCATTCATTGATCAGAGCGTCAGAGTCTCTATTGGCAAACAACCCCCAAAAAAAAAGAAAATGGTGGTTCCTAAAACTTAGTTTACAATGAAATGGTCATTTAGCTCGACGAAATTGTTTCTGGGTCAACATTTAAAAATAAAAGAAAGAAAGAAAAAAACCTCTCTTATTTACCAAAAGAAAAAAAATCATAAGTAAGAAAGAGGGGGGCATCAAATACACTCCTGAAAAGGAATCACTAATTTATATTTCCATCCTATGGCCAATAACATGTGGCAAGTAAGAATATAGCTTTTCATAACAGTCGTTACAAGGACAATACAACACATCTGGTGTGGACTGAGACTGCTAAAAATAAGCAAAACTCTGAATCCCAACTAAAGCTAGAGGGATGCATACTAATATCTACATGATCTTGTCTTCATCCTAAAGTAGATGGAGGGAAAAATATGCTCTTTAGAAGGTTAATTGCAGCAGCGCTCGAAGTCAGTATAATAATATTGTACAAAAACTGCAGCTAGATCCTCGCGCAGCATAGCTTACAGACTGAAGAAGCTCCTATTTCATCAATAATGAGCTTGAGAAAAAAACCTTTGATGACAACAGCTGCAAGTCACCTTCAAGCACCACCTTTGGGAGTCACAGACATTGGAACGTGTGTTGCAGCTTGCAAGCCAATATGCAGTTAGGAAGTGCTTCAAGAGTAGAGGGAGGAAATACAGTTCCGTGATGCCATTCTTATTTAGAAGTTACATGGTGAGATAATAGCCCAATTTCAGCAGAGAAAATGACTGGTGCATAGAGATTGAGCAATAGGTCATGCAAAGCTAAAAAAATTGCTAGACTGAGAACACGATGGAGTCATTGATCCCAGTATGCAGGGAGTATATCTAACGAAGGAACGAGGAATCCGCGCCTCTCAGCAGCTTTCCCCTTTGCAATCTTTTTACTTGGAGTAGATATCTGATAGGCTTTATTTTCAGATTGCCCTCTGGGACTATGTGGTTTATCCTGCCAACAGAAAAGTTTAATACCAAAGAGCATGGTTTGGCAAACATAAGAGGTACAAGTACATGTTATATTATTTACCATGAAGCTTGTTACATTATACAGCTGGGTGAAAAACGAAACATCTGGCTGATGTGAGTTTTTCAAAAATCGATGTTCTAGCAACACTGAAGCGGGTGGCCGCTCTGCAGGATTTCTTTTAAAGCAGCACCTCAGGAAATCTTTACCCTCTGGTGACAATGTTTCTGGTATAGGAGGGGTGTCCCTCATAACCTTAAACATAGCTGCAGCCTGCAAAATTGGACCAGAAATTTAGCAAGTTAAGAAATGAATAACTAGAATAAATAACCATCACTACTATGAAGTTATTTAAGTATCTTGAGAATAAAAAAGTGACAAAATTTAACTCTCGGCAGGTGCTTACTCCTTCATATTCACTCCAAGGAGGCTTCCCTGTGAACATTTCAATGATTGTACAACCCAAGCTCCAAATATCAATTGCAAAGGCTAGGTCAGCACTGTTATCCTTCTTTATCACAGCCTGCATAAGCTGTATGAGAATTTATGTGTTAGTGAGGAATGTATGAGACATCAAAGAGTAATGTAAAGTATGATTATACCTCTGGAGCCATCCAGTACGGACTTCCCCTCATAGAAAGATTAGCTTCACATCCAGTTAGCTGTGGAACATAGAGATCCCAAGTTATTCGACCAAATTTAAGAATTATCTGATCAAATCAACAGGATTACAATGACAGCAAGTAACCACTAGCAATATAATTATTATGGTAGTGAAACCCAAAAAAGAAGAAGAAAATTCTAAGTCACTAAATATTCAAACTGATGTACAGATTAAACTTAGAGAAGCGCCTCATTTCATATGCACATAATAAGCTCCAAAGCCTGAAGATACACATTAAAAGCAATGAAAATTAATGGATAAAGCACCTGATATTATTTAAGAAGGTTATTTAGCAGCATTGAATATGCTTTAAGGGATGGTAAAATTGCTGATCTCAACCAAAAGAAAGGAATTTTGAATGCATTAAGTTTGAGCCTTTAAACTTAAAGACTTGGTTTCTCATGCCAAGTTCTTCTCCGAAATTTCTTATCAATGATAAGATAATCATTCTAACAACTACAGATGCAAAAAGTCAACAGACATACGGAGAACTGTTCTCTGCATGACACAAGGACTGAGGCCTTAAAGAAAAAATTAAGTTATTGGGAGGTGGAGACTTAGAACTTACATGCTTAGCCATCCCAAAATCAGCAAGTTTAACAACTCCGGCAGAATCAACAAGCAAATTAGCCCCTTTGATGTCCCTACATGCATACACGAAGGGAAAATAAATAAATAAATAAATAAAAGCATGTCATCAAAAGGTCCAAATCCAAATTGAATTGAAAATTTTGGAAACTCTATTCATTTTACTCCAAAAAAGTAGTTGCAGGCATCGATCTATATGTTTTGAGCTCAAGCCAATATGAAGTATTTCAAGCATGTGACTGTACCTATGAATTGTTTTTTTGCTATGTAAATAAGCCAGCCCTGAAAGGATATGGCGAGTGAAATTCCGAAGGACACATTCTGTTACAGCACCACAATGATCACGGATATATTTATTAATTGAACCAGGATGAACATATTCAAGATAAATATAAAACCGGTCTTCAACCTGCAAACATAAACCAAAGATGTTAGAAGGTTTTGAGGCTGTTTTCCGAAAGAAATGAATAATTTTGGGCACCTAATTTTATGAAGCAAGAGATTGCTTACTATTTCACTGCCATAATACTGCACAATGTTTGGATGTTTCAGATGGCTAAGAACTTTTATTTCCTAAAAAAATATTAATAAGAAGGTTAAAGACAAAGAACATAATGATTCTAAAGAGTTAATCAGGGGAAGATAAAAGATATAGCCAATCCATTAAAAACATAGAGCAACCTCATTAGGTTTTCAAGTATAATGGACAGGGTAATGAAATTAGGAGTCGTCACTGAAAAATGTGGATATCAGCCAAGGCATAGTAGAAAGCAAATTAAACTAAGGCCACGTTTGGGAAACCAGCTTAATTAAGCACTTATGACCATAAGCGCTTATGGCATAAGCGCTTATTAATAAGTTATTTTAAGAAATTTATTGAAATAGATTGAAAATAAGCTATATATAAACATAAGCTCTTTTTTCATAAGCTACTCTGGTTAGCTTATGAAAATAAGCTCAAAACAGCTTATAGGTTGGTCATAAGCTATTTACATAAGTTCTCCCAAACACTTGCATAAGCACTTATACTATAAGTTAAGCTCATATAAGCTCTTCCAAACGGGGCCTAATAGACCAGTTAATCTTTGTTGAGCCTCTTATCTGTTTAACAAGGAAAATCTTAGTTACTATAATGCAAAATGTAAATTTGCTAAGTAGAATTATAAGATAATCTTAGTCACACACCCATCAGTTCCCAGTTTTTATGACTAGTAAGAGAATACAAGCAATGGAAATGTGTTCCCCTCTAGGATTGGAAAGAAAATTACTAATCCAAAGAAAATACATTTTCCATGTTGTCTCCTATAGTGAAGTACAAATTTTCTAATACAGATACAAAGTTTAGAATACCAAAACACACAAAAAGACAAACAACATTGTATACAGCTTGTACTTCATAAACAATTAACAAAAAGACAGTGGTAACTAACAATTAAGGGATAACCTACCTGTTCTAATTGTTTCATACACTCTGCAGATTTTGGATCATCAGGATATATTTCTACTTCCTTCATGGCACATAATGCTCCAGTTCCCCTGTCAGGAAGCAAACATTCGTTTAAGAGCCTTTGAAGAGAGATAACAGAAGAGCTTTAAAACCTTAAAAAACATTCATATACCTATTGGTGGCAACATAAACACTTCCAAACGTGCCACGCCCAATAAGTTTCCCTTTTTGCCATTTGAAATTCATTGGCAATGCTTCAGACTTAGTAGCCCCAGCACGGGAGAAGGTACCTGCAGCAGCTGATGGTGAAGGCAAGCCTGCCCCAGGAGGCAAGGGCAAGGGGTGAACATTACTCTCGAGATGCGCCCCTGAGATCTCAGGGTACAACATGGGATGCACAGGTGATGGAGGTACACTTATGCTTCTGGGGTTTCTCTGTGGACTTCTTCCTAGTGGACTTTGTTGGGGAGAGGGAGAAGCTTCAGCAGTGCCTAATGCTGATAAATCAAAGAAAGCAGGTGGTGGCATCCCTGCTTCAGAGGTTGGCATCTGTGGTTCAGACCAGAATTGATTCCCTCTTGGACTCACATAATAATATGGCACAAAATCATCATTACTTCTCCAGGGACTTGCAAATGGGCTATTCGTGGTGGAAACAGTCCTTCCAGGGACATTGACCAAGTTCTGGTTATTATTATTGTTATTATCTCTAGTGCTCTCCTTACCACTCACATCTAGCTTCAAAATCCTTTTTGCCCTATTTTCACCCTGCTCCATACTCTTCCTTGTCTCTTGGCTAGCAAAAACACTGTAACAAGATTCAGCCAAATGTAAACAAACTTTAACTCACCATAGAAGTTACTAAAATGCATACTAAATTGAAATTAAAGGGTACATCATAAAAATCTACAAATGCATAATCAGCATCAACTTTTTCCATTCGCAAGAGTTGGGATTCGAACCCTAGCTACTTGCTTAGGGACGAAGTGTTGAACTACTACGCCAACCCAGTTGGTTATCAGCTCCAAATCAATGAATCATACAAGTAATACAATCAACATATCCAATCTCAGATATGCAATTAGGAAGAGCAAAGGAAAATGGTAAAAATTAAGGAATGAATAATGGTAATTAGTGATAATTGAATTCATTTAGAGGAAATTAAAAAGGAGAAACTAATATTGGTTGAAGAAAAGAAAGGACCTAACCTCCGCATCCGAAAGGTGGGGTCGGGGGAGGCGGAGGGAAGAGCATCCTTGGGGGAGGGGAGACGGCGGTCGGCGTCTTTTTGGCGAAGCAGGGCGGAGGAAAGCTCCGGCAAGGGCAGCGGGCGAGGCTCCTCGGCGGAGTGGCACTTGTCTTTGTTGAACGCCGAGGCCTTCCGGCGGTGGTGGACGGCGGCGGAGGAAGAGTTGTTGTGAGAAAACAAAAGGGAGCCTAACCAACGCATTGCTTGGTTGCTAGTTGCTAGTTGCTGCAAAATCCACGTTCGTACACATACATTAATGTGGTTCGAAAAGCAGAGAGCGTGATGATGCGAATACAAACAAGAGTCACCTTTTGCGTTTCACACGATCCTATAAACGAACGAAAGTCTCTCTCTTTAGAGTATTATTTTTCATTCTTTGTTTCTTTTTAATTGTGCAGTGCATCGATACAATGATGACGATGATGATGGCTGAAGCGAGAAGAAGAAGAATAACAACAATGGCCTCTTCCAAACAAAGTCAATTTGTTGCATCTTTATACTTTTTTCTTTCTTTACTCTAACAAAGTCAAGGTCTCTCAATCTCCACAAAGAAAGAAAGAGACACTTCTTTTTTGTCGTTGTTGTCATTAATAAAGCAGTAAATTTACTAATAGAAAACCACATAGGGGTAATAATTGAAGCTGTTAAGTATTTAGTTCTCTCTATGTGTATGAACAAAAATTTACTCACTAAACACACACGATTTCAAAGCCTTTAAGGATTAGTATAAAAAATGTCGGTTGTTAGACTGTTCACTTAACATAATTTTAGAGTTTCATAAAACTAGTGTCATAGGAAACGAATATGAATACCTTGTAAATAAAAAACTATACTATTGCTGTGCTATTTTAGATATGGTAGTTATTTGTAAAAAAAAATTATGGCAGTTATGGTTCCCGCCAGATAATAAGCCTTAATTAACACTTTATGTTTTGATTGTTTTCAGTTTCATTTTCTTACATTTTAATTTTTAAATAGTCCAATGTTGTTGTTTACTCTCAAAAGTGGTTGTGGAACCAACAAATAGAAAGAATCTACGCACACCATGTGATTTCAGAGTCTCAAATGAGGTAGCCGAGAGTGAGATAACTTGGTACTACCACAAAAAATTGGTTGTGGAAATAGACCTGTTCTTCTTGTTTCATTTTATAATTTTGAATAGACCAAATTCAGTATGTACGTGGTCGTGTAAATTATTTGGATGACCAATATTGTTTTTGGAATTTTGGGAGTTTAACATGCATGACCATGAAGAGGTCAGAAGACGGTTACTGTGCCATAAACTATTACTTTTATTTCATTAATGGATTGGGAAGAGATTGATCAATATTATGATTGCGCGTTTTTCTATTGCGCGTTTTTCTATTTCATAAGTAGAATGAAATTAATATAAAGTATTAGCACTAATAGATAATTAGATAAATGATTGACGTTCCTGTGAAATCACTTTTGAGGCATTGATGACCCTAGGCGTTCGATGTTTAATTAATAAACTTAGATTTGATGCGTCTTGTCGTTGATTTAATAAATTATGGGTTTTATTTGTAAGAATTAAATGAGAGATTTACATGTTTAAATTAGGTTTAGATTAACTTTTAAGATTTCATATCATTATAAAAAAATATTTTAAAGTTTAAATTACAATAATTTAGTTTTTCTTGATTGAAAATTTATTAAATAATATAAAAAAAATCAGGAACTACAACCCAAATTTTAAAACTTAGTGTTAACTCATAACATGAAATCATGACACAAGTATCTTGTTACTTGTCAATAAATTGAGGACAACCATCTCTTAATTAGAGAGGGTAGTTATGGGTGGAAGTAAGTTAGACTAGATTAGACTTTGCTTAAAAAAAGTCTGGCCTACTTAAATTTTTTAAGGTCTAATTTGACATGTTATTTGTCATAAATTTTCTTTTAGGTTTGAGCCTGATTTTTTTGAAAGCATGGTTACGTCTGGTAGCCTATTTAAAAACATCTTTTATAATGACATATTCGTGTAGGGTGACAAATATATTTGTCAACAAACTTATAGGCTAATGAGTTAAAATATATTAAATTATTATATTGTCTAAATCAAAGTAAATAGGTCATCAGTCTATTTCTAAAGAGATTTATATGGTTAAATCAATATGTAGTCTAACATGTTTAAACATACAATAAGTCAATAAGTATATTTTTAAAATACTTAATTAAAGTCCAATGTAAAAATAATAAAGATGAATTTACATTGATTATATTTATTTAAATAGGCCGGCCTGTTAGACTTACAATATTTTCTGAGTGGCCTAAGTATGAGTTTTTTAACTAGATAGACTTATAAAAAAACATTGACCATATCTATTTATTAATTTTGTCTGACATGAACTTGATGTAGGCAAGACCATAAGCTCATGTTGACAGCATAACCTACTTTCATCCCTAAGGCCATTAGAGAGTTTTGCAAAATAAAAAAACGTAGGTAGTACTTATTAGCATGATAGTATTTGTCATTCGTAAACATTTACCATTTTATTCAGGAGAAATTGCAATCACCTCCCTCAAATTTACAATCTCCTCAAGTTAGTTTACTTGAATATCACTCGCACCCCGTTCATTATCTAAAAAACACTAACCTCCCTTCTATTTATTGAAACTTGTTGTGCTTTGGTTAAACTTGTTGTAACATATGATAAGCTCATGTATGAGGAACTTCATCCATACAACTTTTGAGAGTAGTTAATTTAATTTTTATACCATTATTTACATTTTCCTATACTGCCACATAATTTGTGTCACTTTAAGCAATTCCATTATATTTTTACTCTATCCCAACAACTTTAAAAAAACTTCTTCAATGGATCCTTCAAGCTACTCCACACTTTTATATTTTCACTTAGTCATATTATGATATAACCTTTTTGTCTTACTTTTGGCGAATTTGGATCATCTCCGTCACTTCTTTCGTCCAACTCCTTACAGCTAGATCATAGTCATTAATTTTTATATTCAGAGGCTTGGATTAATTAAGATAAAGAAATAACTAAAATGATTTATTCAAATATATGTTGTTTTAGCTTTTACTTTATTTTTTAAAATATATGTTATTTTACAAATTCAAAGTATTTTATATCATTTTATTTCATTTATAACCTTATTTAATATTATATCTCTCACCAACCACCTCTTTTTTTATCTATCACAATTCTCACCAATTACCTAACCAATGAACTACCGTTCTGTCTCTTTAATATAACTCAACTTTAAATAATGATATTTCAGTCAAACTATCCCATCAATTTATGAACTCTTAAATTATATGCATATCCTTAAACAACATATATTTTAAAATAGAGGGAGTAGTAACTTAGAGATGACATGGAAGACTATGAGATATCCTAACTAAAGCATCATGAGCTTACACAATAACAGTAATCAATAAAAAGTTTTTCAAAAGCTATGGTTGCTACACAAGCAGTGACAGATCCGGAAACGTTGAGTCGTGGAGGCAACCTTGTTTAGTAGGGAGAGTGAGGAGAAGGAAGAGAGAAAATCGTATGGGATCACAAGCTTTTTATGGTTTCACCATTTTGAAGAGAAAGTTGGTCTGGGTAATTTTTTACCTATTTTCTCATTTTATCGTTCCCTCCATCATTATCGGTAAAAATGATATTTCTGACAAAAGTAATCTTTCTATGTTTCTATTAACTATACAACCAAACAAAAGGATATAAGAGACACACCATGCTTTCTCTTCTCTTTATTCTTGTTTTCTACTATACCAAACAACCTATAAAATCTCTTATGTTTCTTATCATTGTCTCTCTTATTCTCCCTCTTCTCACTTTCTCTCCTAAATCAATCCAAGTGTTAAAAGGTTGGTATGAGAGCACTTCTAACTTTGTGGGGGCAATATAATATTCTATCCTAATACTATGTATATAATTAGTGTAATACTTGCAAATTTAGCGGGGCATTTGCACATCTGCCCCCTAATGGGGCAAGTGCATCCGTCCAAATATACATAAAGTTAACACATAATTCTAAGGGGTTGGTCATAACAGAGTCCCGTATTAGATTGTAAGTTCAATTTCTCATTTATCCCCTTAAAGTTACGTAAATGTAAGTATTTTATAATTTTTCGTTGAGCCTGACAATTTTTACTGTCATGTTCTGAGGCTTCGTCCCCTCAACTTAATTTTGTTTTTATCCAAAAAAAAAAAAAGCTAGCCACGTAGCCTTGCCATAGTCCGAGCACAAGCATGGAAAACATTGAAGTGTAATGCTTTAACTAGCATTTAACATCTCAAAATGCACTAGAAGTACGAACTTGTCAAGACCGGACACGGTCAAAGGTCATCTATCTGCCCCCACATTAGTTCTGTCCTTAATAAAAGGTTTGTGATTGACTTCAATCTCACGAACCTCTTAATGGTTCATCGCATCGATGTTGAAGGAAAAAAAAAAAAAAACCAAAAGACTATCAATTTTGACTTAGAAGAAAGTAGATTTTCCCATTTTGTCAAAGACTCATAATAGCGAAGGTCAACGCCAACGGCCACTGCCACAAGGCATGTAATGTAAGGACGCAAGGCATGGATTCTTACATTCCTGACCAGAAGAAAGAAGTACCATTGAAGATTAAAAGCTGAAAAGGAATGGTAGCTAGAAAACAATGCACAACATAAATAATTCACGAGGTCAATTGTCAAAGAACCGGAACCCAGGAGGCCTACCAAAAATTAACGATGTCTATTGCAAGGACTAGGATCCTCTAGAGTTGATCCTCAAACTACATGTTCCTGCGGTTCAATCAATGGTTAAGATCTAATGCTATTAAAAATTAAACTGCAGAGGATCCTAATCCCTATATGTATGTATAATAAACTGTGCAATCTCATTTGGGTGTTTTTTCCATTATGTAAAAATGTGTTTTCAAACTTGCATCCTAAGATTAAGGAGGATTCGTCCATGAAGTAAACCACATAGACACAGCTTCTAATTTGAGATTGATGTATTTTCTTTTCAAAGTAACTCCTATGTTTGGATACTAATTGACACCAGGGCAAACAGACATTAACACTGACATTGAGATACAAAAAAGTGAACGAAAAGCTTCTAATGAATTAGGATGAAAGTCCGCTCAGATAGAACTAAACTAATATCCAAACACACGAAATCAATGAAGAAACAAACTTATGGAGCGAAATTCAGTCCATCCAAGTTTCTTTCCAAAAGGGCCATATTGAGAGACTTGCAGCTTACAAATTGTGTCTCCAATGCCAATGTATGTGCTTGTATCCAGCTGCTACTATGTGCCATGTACATGTTCATAAACTAAGATATCTAACTAGTACATGCCATCAAAGATGAAATAAATCATTAATCCATTAGAAAACAACAGCCACCTATATTGAAAAGCTAATCAAGTTTAACACATAACAGTACTAACATTTCAGGTGCTTGTACTAGTCACTGCCACCATATCAAATTAGGGTATTAACCCTGTTTATTTGAAAATTGCATCTCTGCATTTCTCCCATTGAATGCCTTTGTGGAATCTCCCATGTTGCTTCGGTGATCACTCATCAACAACTGGTGCATCAACAACTGGTGCATCAACAACTGGTGCATCAACAACTGGTGCTTCGTTTCCCAAACTTGTTGGAACTATTTTACATATGGGCATGTTTTCATTCTTGCTCAGAAGCTTCAAGGATGGATGAACCTCAATATCACGCATGAATATCCTATCTTCAATATCTAGGTTGCTGACATCCACCTCAATTTTTGAAGGAATGTGCTCAGATGGACAAAGATATCTTAGACTAGTTCTGATCTTATTCAGAAATCCCCCTGTAATGGCATAAAAAGATTAAACCAAGTTAGTATTAGAACCACATTAAATTCTGACCGATAATAAATTAGCAAATCAAAGACTGCAACCAATTATGCATGAATTGTGAATGTTGATTCTTCATGGAAGACAGCATTTAGGAAAGCATGAAATGCAAGTCAATTGACCCAGACATAACAGCAGTCTTCCCAAGGCATATAACAACCATTAGTCATAGGACGATTGAGAGTTTGGAAAGCTGAATACATCTTTGATTTATATCATTAAAAAAATATTTTGTAAAAAGTTGTAACTAATAATCATTTTGTCTAGTTACTACCTATCCTCAAGTTTTTTCCTTGCTTTCCAATTGAAATTACTTGCCCAGGATTTCTCATCTTCCATAGCTCTCTGGCAAGATTGACCAGTCAAAAAATTAACAGTACATGTTGATTTAACAGTGGGTTTAACCTATAGCTTTTTGAAAGTCTCTGTGGAATGAATATGTTTACTACTCCCTCTGGTCTTATGCATAAGTCACATGTTAGATAATTTTATTGTTCTTTTCAGAAAATATATGAAAAGTATTAATTTTTTTCCATGTTTACCCTTAATCTCTAATACATCATGTTTGATACATCATGTTAATTGGTAAATATCTAGTAATTAAACATGAATCATGTTTAATTACTAGATATTTACCAATTAATTTTCAATTAATGAATCACGCTACTGATAGTATATATTTATAAAGAAAGAGTCAAGCAAAACAGTGTTTTTCATATTCAAAGCAAAAACTACGCGTACAAAATAAATTTTCAGGTTGAATTCTTCAAGCCTCACTTGCTTGCCAATGCTAGAAAATCTAGAACGTACAACATGGCACTATGTTTTCCTGTTAAGCTTGGCACTATCGTGAGATATTGAAAGAGAGAATTGAGGTGGAAAAAGAGACAAAGAATATTGAAAGACAAAATTAAGGGAGAGAGAAATTAATGGAATTCATGGATTTATAAATAAGGGTTATATTGAAAAGTTCAGATAAATTTTAAAGTATCAACTAATTTTAGCCAACTTTCTTAATCTATGTAATTAGCTTAAAATGTCTCATTTAGTTAATTAGGTTTCTCAGCCCTCACTACAAGTAAACCAGAAGAACAATATCTATATTGAAGCCCTTAATTTATCAAAAAATGGAAATTATTATATCAAGAACAGCAAAGAATAATGGAAATATCTCTCAGGATCATGCCCCCTTCCTTTGATAACAATCTTGTCCTCAAGAGTGAATGTAGGGAATTAACTTTTCATAGCAAAAATATCCTCCCAAGTGACTTCTTCCATTGACTTCCCTTTCCATTGCACTAACCAATGGATGTTTTCCTCTCCTTGCTTCTCTACCTTTCGCGTGGCTAAAACCTGTTACGGTACAGCAGTATCCTCCAACTCTACATCCAGATTGATAGGCAGTGAAGGTGCTACTGGTTTAGCCCCAATAACCCTCTTACATTGGGACACATGAAAAATGCGATGAATTCAAGAGTTTTCAGGAAGTTGCGACTACTAAGAAACTACTCCCACTTAGGCTAAGATCTGGAGCTAACTTCTAACTAATCATCCAAGCTGCGAATAGTTACCCATGAGGTCTGAGTTTAAGTAAACCCATAATCCAACCTCATAATACACCCCTTTTACTTTATCTGTGTTTTCTTGATTTATTCTTAAGCTTTTGACAAGTAGAATTTCAACTGTCTTAGAGCTTCATCTCTATCCATTAAGTCTCTAGACACTACCTCCAATCTAGTCTCATGATGTGTGCGCATTTTGTATAGTTTTACATCATACATATTCACACACATTATGAATATTTATCAGGTTTTAGTTACATTTTCCTTTATTATCTTTGCATTTCAACTTTTTTGGGTTTGGTGGAGTTTTCAGATACATATGGAGCATTTGGGAGCGCATAATCTTACATGTTAACTAAACATGTCACATATCTCAAATCAACTGTCCTATTTATGCATCCCTTTTACACCTAAGCACAAAAAATTATCTCTTCTAATGACAATATTTTCCTTCTTGGTTTATATATATTTTTTCTCCAAGGTGATACTTTTTAAATTATAAGGACATGGAAGGGGACACGAGATAGGTCGTTTAATTCCAACAAGACAAACAACCAAATACTTCAGTAAATCCAGAGTCCCTGTGCTCAGAAATATCTAAATTAGTATTGATGGTGAGAGTGCTCTATCAGAAGGACACTGTCTTCATGCATTGAATATTTCATTCATCCTAAACCTCACACACATCAAATGAAGCCCAAATTACAACGTTGCAGCACAGCAACAGCAACAACAACAACAAAAGTCTTATCCCACTAAGTGAGGTCGGCTATATGGATCACACTACATCATTAGGCTAAAACAAAAACTAAATTATGAGGGTACAAATTCCAGAACAATCAGATAAAAAAGAGTTACCTTTCTGGAGACCTGGACAAACATCTTCCCCTTTGAAAACAACAGGCACATCCACCTTCAAGTTCATCCCCTCTTCAGCCCAAACAAATACCAAATTCAAAATCTGCCCACTGTCTTTGTCCGTATGAATCTACAAAACAAATAAACACAACCTAAAATCACATATCAAAAATTAAAATCAAATAAAAAATAATACTGAAGAGGTAAAAGAAAAGAAAAACCTTGATAGGTAGCACATTTCCGGATTCAACCAAATGCGAGGATCCGGACCCGGCGCGGATCTGGAGCGGAAAACGGGTGGAGCAGAAGAAAGGAGTTTCAACAGAGTTGAGTATGGCCTTAATCTGCTTCTTCTCGACGGTGAGCAAGTGCTTCTTCGACGCCGATCGGGCGCCGGCGTCTTTGCTGAGAAGGTCCTGTAAGAATACGACGGCCGGAATTCGACCCTGCATTCTGTCCCTGGCTGAGACTCCGCTACCACTGCACTCTCTCGGGATGGCTTGGATCGTGTGGTAATTGTGACCGCGGTGGAATCGTGATGAGGCTGAACGGCTCGCCGCCACCGTGCGGAGGTGGCCGGCAGAGGAGCGACACCACTGCGCCATGATTGTGTTTCTCCGTCACGCAAAATGGGGTTTTGAGATCAAGGGTTTTAGGTTCCCGGGCCATTTGGGCTTCCTCTCATTTTTTATTATTGCAAAAACCTAGTAGATTGTTCACAAAATAAAAAGCCTTATTGGGTTATTGTCCTAAGAAAAAACAAAGGTTGAAAATCTCTAGCCCACTTCTCATCCTTCCAAAATCGCGAAGCTTCTGTGCTTCAGTTCCTCTCACCCTTCCAAAAACCCCTTGCCTTCCACCTTTCTAACCTTAATCGCAATCTCTTTTTTTTGGTTAAGCAAACAACAAAAAAATAAACTAAGCTACCGCATCCTTGCACAAGAGCGGAATCACAAAGGAAGGAGGTTCCTTCCAAATTCGCATCGGACACGCTGATTGAGAAGTTTGTCTCGCCAACGCATCTGCCACAGCATTTTTATCCCGCATAACATAAGAGAATTGCACGTTCCAATCCACAGCCAGCATTGCCCGAATAGAAGCAATAACGTCCCGTTGCTAATAAGTTCGGGTGTCCCTATTCTGGCTTAGAAGCTCCACAATATCCTTACAATCCATATAGCAAACAATGTCTTATTATGAATAAATAACGTTCCAATCCAATCTCTTTGCTATCACTTCTTCATTTTTCTTTTTTCATTTTAAATTCAAAATTTATTATGAATAAATAAAATGATGATAAGATTTACCTTTTATTTTAAATAAAAAAGTTAAGGATATGGATTATTCAAAATAAGAGATAATAATTGAAGGAGAAAAATTATCTTCATTTGAAGTTTGATACTTTATAGAGTTAAATTAAAGTCACACCACTTGTTTTGAATAGTATATGTAATATATAAATATAAATTACATAATTATGTTACTATTTCCTTAAAAACTAATTTAGAGATAATGCATCGGCGGTTACACTAACATCCAATCACATAGTCATACCATATGAATGAAGTGGTTATATTTGTTTTTAATTTTAATTAAGATAAAAATAAATTTTTGAGGTGACGGATATCAATTAGATGTCGGTGTAAAATGTGTTTTTAGTATATTTAATTGCTCTTGTAATTTCCAGAATACAAAATATGTTTACATTGACTTGACTGACTGTGCATCAACCATTTTCTCTATAATTTATATGTATTGACTGTGTAAAAAATTTTACAAGCATTATATCTCTCCTTTTTCTATTTTAAACATTTATAAATTCAAATTTAATCAATTTATGACAAATAACTGATTATAATATGTACCAAAAAAATAGATGAATTAGTTTCGGGATTTTTCCCTCCCAAACTCATATATCTCCAGCTCTTACCGCTTGAACTATTATTCGGTATTGTAATTAAACTCTCATTTTTATAATATTTAGAACATAAATTGTTTTTTGAAGAAATTTAAAAAAATTTATATTTTGGACGTAAAATAATATTGGATTTCATTAAAAAAGTTCCCGCCAAAAATCTAAGAAAAGAAACTATATAAAACGCTGATTTTATAGCATACCGATAAACTTTTTATAATTTTTTAAAAAAAAAGCTTTTATAATTAATTTTAGTGCGTTGCTATCGGTACACATATATATTGAAAATGGAAGATTATGATACATTTTATTATAAAAAATGACTAAATTATAAATTTAAAAAATTTATTGAGGAGAAAACATAACTAAAAGATATAAAACTCCTTAACTTTTAACTTTTAGAAGATACCAAAGAATTTCCCATAATTTTGTATTTTTAAATACCATTTTATTGAATTACTAACCCCTCATGATGATTAGTTTGAGATAGTCTATTCAGTTCAAAAAGAAAAAAAGATTAGTTTGAGATAGAAAAATTCGAAACCATACTTTCTTTATTTGACTAGTGTTTGACTTTTTATCTCCATGAAAAAAGTTCAGAAGCTGTTACATATTTATCAACTATCCTCTATCAACTATCAACTATATCTTCTCATAACAAACTATATAAAACGGATAACAAGAAAGAAGAATGAGAATGAGAATAAACATCAAAGAAGCATTGCTCATCTTCATCGCATTCCAATCCTCCTTCAAGCATTGGATGTTATATTGGTGTTCTCAGAATTCTGTTCTTAACGCAGTAGCTCCGTTACTCATAGTAAGCTCTCTCTCCCTCGATCGCTTCTTCTTCCTTCAAAATCTCAAGAATATTTTCGATCACTGTTCTTCTTTTTCCTCATCTTCACGTCGATCGCTATATTCAGATCCACCATTGCAATTTCTCGTTTAAATTCAATTACGTCCTTTAATTTTTTAATTTCTAGAATTGAAAACTGGAAAATCATGGTTTCATTCATATCAAGAACGAAGCATTGGCGTTGATCATATGAGAGAATTACACTGTTTTGGTGACTCTGAGATCAAGAATCGGCACTGATAACCGTCATCGTCATTTTATCTTAGCGCGATTCTTCAATTTTCTCAAATCACTCCTTTTTTTTTAAATAATTAACTAATAATTGTTTTTTTGTGTGTGTGCAGTTTTTATTTTTGAAGATGCCATCGTCGAAAAGTACCCCGTGCGCGGCGTGCAAGTTCGTGAGGCGGAAGTGCACGGAGGAGTGCGCGTTCGCGCCGTACTTTCCGCCCGAGAATCCGCAACGGTTTGCGAGCGTGCACCGCGTGTATGGTGCGAGCAATGTCGCGAAGCTGCTGAGCGAGCTGCCAGAGTCGAAGCGCGAGGACGCGGTGAAGTCTCTGGTGTCCGACGCGGAGGCTCGCCTGAAGGACCCCGTGTACGGCAACGTCGGCTTCATCTCGGTGCTCCAGAAGAAACTCCGCGAGGTCCAGGCCGAAGTCGCCAAAGCCAAGAAGGAGCTCGGCGCATACGTCAGCCCGGAGGACCTGAGCAACCTCCTCGCCAACCAACAAGGCAGCGGCGGCGGAGGGAACAACAGCAACGCCGCGTTTGACATTCGGGCGAACTTCCCTCCCAACAACATGGCGCCGGTGGTTATAGGCGGGCACGGCGTCGGCGCCGTCGGAGGGAACAACCGCAACGTCACGTTTGATTTTCCGGCGAACTTCCCTCCCAACATGGTTCCGGCGGCGCAGGCGGTTATGGGCGGGCAGGGCAGCGGCGCCGTCGGAGGGAACAACGGCAACGCCATGTGTGAACTTCCGGCGAACTTCCCTCCCAACATGGTTCCGGTGGCGCAGGCGGTTATGGGCGGGCAGGGCAGCGGCGCCGTCGGAGGGAACAACGGCAACGCCATGTTTGAACTTCCGGCGAACTTCCCTCACAACAACATCATGCCGGCGGTTATGGGCGGGTACGGCGGCGGGAAGGTGATGATTCGGGATCCGCAGGAGCAGGAGATTCTCCAGGCTAAGCAACTGGCTATGAGCTACCGCCTCCGGAAGCGCCGCGCCAACAGCTACGCCCCGTTTGATCTTGATCCCGCGAACTTCTCTCCCAATAATTTGGCGGGGCAGGCGGGTATGGGCGGGCTCGTGGACACACAGGTGGTGAGTCGGGATCCTGAGGAGCAGGAGTATTGGGAGGCTCAGCAGCTGGCCGCGGCGGCGGCAGCTCATCAACAGCAGCAGCTGGAGGATATGCTTTTTGAGCAGCAGCAGCTGGAGATGATACACAACAGTGGGTTTGAGGCGGTTGGCAAAATTCCTGGTGGTGGTTCTGTTCATGGTGGTGAGGTTCCTAATTCCCTGTCCCTGTTTAATAATGTTGGCAGTTATCAGATGCAGCAGCAGCCACCACAGCAAGGTGGTGATTATCATCAGCAGCAGCACCATCATGACCCTCCCGTTGGGACACAGCATTTGGTCCCGCCGCTGCATCCGGAAATTGAAGAGGGTAGGAGCGTCGGTCCTTGTTGTTGATTTCTGATGAGTTCTTCATTTTATCGAATGTCCAACTAAATAGGTATGTGTTAATTGTTGTTCCTCTCTCTCTCACTCGCAATGATGAATATATATGCTATGCGCCATTTCTTTTCTTGTTTAAGGCTCCTAATTTTGGACTATATATGAGTAATTGTAATTTGCAATCTGTTGTCATAGTGTAATAATACACAATCAATGATAGGAGTATCTATCCCAATAAACTGAATGATTTATCTAAGCTAGGTTGATTAGCAATTATTACTAGTGCATGTTTTTTTTTAGATCGGAAAACTTACTAGTGCATGTTTTGGTAATGGCTCTTTGGATTTACCATATATTCTACTCTACTACCTATGATCTTCTAACTTGAAACACGCCAACGTCTCCCCTTTTTATATATACCATAAGGAAAGTATTATGGTGACTTGGTGGGTCAACATTTTGCATGTATATTCATGACCAAGCCTATACAATCATCAGATTAGTTTTTATTTTACCAGTTTAACATTATTAGCCCATGTGTTTTCCCTTCTTCACCTAATGAAATTATGTGCTTTATATATAATGACTTAAGGAGTGAAAGAGAGTTTGAGGAAACCCACATGCCAGCCAAAAAATTTGGGATAAAATGTATATGTCAATTTGGGTGTACAACATGTTTTGTCAGCTTCTGTAGTATCTGTAACTAAATCCTATTCTCAATTATGGTGGAATGTACTAATAATATAGCCGTTGTTTGTTTGGCCCTCTTTTTGCAGTTTGTTGTTTTTGGGTGCAGTTCTTCGGCAGTTTCGTGAGAATGTAAAACGGTACTTGAGATGAATGTTAGCAATCATCGCAGAACCTGAAAAGCTTTTAAGCAAGGCATCATAGTCCCGAACTTCATCTTGTTCATTTCTATAGGCTTCTCTTGGAAATAGAGTGTTCATTTGGTGGTACTTTTGATGGTTTAACTCACATTGGTATAATACAAAATTTTGCAGACAATTTGTTGATTACATCGTACTTTCTTTTGAATTTCTACTTAGATATGGATAATTAGAAAAGCACGCTTTTAATGCTTGAGTTTCCACACAAAATATTGAGATAATAATGATCTTGCTAAATCTCGGACCTGGCTAAATCTAAAAAAAGATTATTAGACAAAACATTATTTTGAATTTCGATCGGTCTCTTAAATTGTTTTGGACACAAAGGTCTACCGCGAGATGGTTGAATAAAAAGTACGTATAGGCAATGCTTCAGGGGAGGAAAACTCCTTCAATTGAATGCTAATATATATTGATATGTTCAAAGGGTCACAAGGGTGCATGTTGAGTTTTTGGATCGGGTTCAATCGAGTGGCCCACTCCTAATAGGAAAAGATTCGTGGTTGATGCATGGTGTTATCAACCTTATAAATTTATAATTTATTTAGACTCTAAATTTTTTCAACTTCATTTCTACTTAAATTTATTTCTATCTATCTCATTACTTTATATCACATATCATATTTCAAAATTTGTATTCTTTTTTTTTTATCTCTCTCCTCTCACGTCTTTTCCACTTAAATGAAATGTGAACGTACATTATAATAGTGGTGTTTGTGTTGTATATCAAGAATTGTGTGTATGCTAATAGCTTAAACAAATTAAATGAGTATAAAATGTGTGAATCACCGGAGATTCCTTTGAATAAACTACATGAGAGAGAGTTGGAGTGAAGGTCTTAGCGACGAGGGGGGAGAATGCAGGGAGAGGATGATAGAATGAGGAAAGGAATTTTTCTTTTATAAACCAAAACTTATTGAATGAGAGTTGGGTACTACTTCAAAGTTCAATCTATTATTGTTTTTTAAAATATCAAGCTGCAATATAATTAAGTAGAAACGGGCATTGAAGCCAATACATGGACGTGCACAAAAGAAAGTGCCTCTATGGGGACTTTCTCCATCCAAACTGAACCAGAATAAGAGGATGTCAAAAAATCTGCAGCAAAATTTCCATCAAGTAAATGACAATAATTAATCTACGGCACATGTTTTATCTTCTCTCTATATATTTTGTATAAGTCTTTCAAATGAATGGAAAAGCAAGTTGTTATCTTTTTTACTTTCATCTTAGACTAAAAAATCAACACCGCGTTTGACTCCAACTTCCCTCCCCAACAACATGGTGGTGGAGGTGACGCAGGCGGTTATGGATGGTCACGGTGGTGGCCAGGTGGTGATTCAAGATCCTCAGGAGCAGGAGCTTATGGAGGCTCAGCAGCTGGCGGCTGCGGGGGCTCAGCAACTGCAGCAGAAGTTTATGCATCGGAACTATGAGCAACAACAGCAGGAGATGATGAGATACAACAGTGGTTTCGAGGCGGTTGGTAGTGGTGGTGGGGGATTTGGTCACCAGATGGGTGTTCCGGTTGGTGGTGGTGGCGGTGGCGGTGTTCAAGGTGGTGAGGTTTCTTCTTCCTTGGCTGTGTTTGATAATGTTGGCAGTTATGAGATGCAGCAACCACCACAGCAAGATGGGGGGAGTACCATCATCATCATCAGCAGCATCAATGTTGAGGCGCACAACATCTGCTCTCGCCGCAGCAATCACCATCATCTCCTTGTTGATTTCTGAGTTCTTCTTTTCATCAAATGTCCAAGTAAATGGGTATGTGTTAACTGTTATTTCCTTTCTCTCTCACTCTCATGATGCAATGTCATAGTACACAATCAATGACACGAGCATCTATCCTAAAAAATAAAAAATTGAATGATTTCTCTAAGGTTGATTATCAATTAGTATTACTAGTGTTTGATAAATGGCTCTTTGGATTTTTACCATATATTCTACTACTTATGATCTGCTAACTGAAATGTAATGATGAGCATTAATCAATCTTAACTCAACTTATAGGACCTATTTACTAAGAAGTTGGGTGTTTGATATTCTTATCTACTACCTTAAGAAAATGATATTATAAAAGTGCAAATATCCATCAAACACTAAGAGTGTGAAAGAGAGAAAAGAGAAAGAAGTAATATATGTAATATAAAATAAAAAAGAAAAATATAAAGAAAAATGCGATGTATGTTAGATGTTTCAATACAAATATGTTTATTTATCATTACTCATTATCATCTTAACTAGTGATACATATACACTAACTTTTTCTTCCATTCAAATTCCATTTCTATTTTCTGTTTTTGTTTTTCTTATTTTGTTATAAATCCTTCATTATATCCCTTACTTCTTCTCTCTTTTTATTTCTTTCTAACTCTTGAGTGAGGTGAAAATAGGTGTTTATGAGGCATTAGTGTATTTTGATAGAATAGGAGTAACTTAGAGAGAGTATCTAGCTTATAACTTTGTTTGGTCAACAATAATAATGACTTGAAACATGCTCAACATTTTGCATCTGATTTCATGATCAAGCCTATACAATCAGATTAGTTTTTTGTTTTTTTTTTAATAATATACCCTTTGTTTTTTGGCCCTCTTGTGCAGTTCTTGTAAAACGGAGAGATGAATATTTGAGAGCCTGAGGGGTGGCTATATAAGCATAAGTAGGATCACCACAGATCCTGGAAAGCTTTTCTATTTTAATTTAAAAGAAAATCAGTATTCAGACAGCTTTTAAGCAAGGCATCATGGTCCCGAACTTCATCTTGTTCATTTCTATATGCTTCTCTTGGAAATAGAGTGTTTATCACAAAGGTCTACCGCGAGGGATGGTAGAATACAAGTACAGGGAATAATGCTTCGTGCCTCTCACCGGGATCGGGAAGAAAAATCCTTCAAATGAATATTTGGATCGGGTTCAACCTAGTGGCCCACTCCTAATAGGGAAAGATTCTTGTTTGATGCATGATGTTATATATTTTTGGGTGGAGTGTGGGTATATTTTTTGGCTTCCCCGTATTGCCCTCATTACCTTATTTTTTATTTTTGAAATAAATATAAAAATATAAATTGATAAATAAATAATAAAAATAGAATCTAAATTCTATATATTAAAATACTAAAACTATAAAAGTTTAATAGTTCTTAAGAAATTAATAATTTAAAAATATTAAAAGAGATCATATAAGAAAATGTTCTCATGGTGGAAAAGTCAACTAAAGTCTAAAAGTAAATTTCACTCTTCTCTATTTCTCTTAAACCAAATGGACATTCAGGGAGTAAGCTTGCAAAGTTTTGGTCTCACAAGAGTGGTGGATCGGCCGATTAGTTCCCAGTATGCTCTTAATAAATACATACATGCACGCGCGCGCGCGCACACACACATATAATAATGACGATTAGGCCGATTAGGCTTGCAAAGTTCTGGACTGAGTGTGTAAATGTGGACGGAGAGCCAAAACCCTTTAGGAGTAGGATATTCCTAGTTATTGATCCTAGCTATTCTTATTTTGTTCAAAATACCTAGTCATGTTTGGATGTGTTAGGATTGTGGTGCTTTCGTATTGAAGAGAAATTGAAGATCCTTTAGGATAAATCGAAGAAATGGAATAAGGAAAATGTGGGAGATTTATTAGAACAGGTGTAAAGAAGTAGTGGGAAAAATAAATAAACCTGATCTTAAGGAAGAAATTGTGGTTGAGGAAGAAAGAAGGAAAATGTAGTGTTATGGTGATGTAGGGGTGGAGGGGACATAAACAGAGGGAGGAGAGGGAAACGAATATGGTGGTGGAGGGGGGAGGAGGTGACACAGGGAATGAGGGTGAGGGTTAGGGAGTGTGCGGGGCAGGTCTGGTTGTAGAGGGGGCGGCAGAGGGAGAAGGGGCGAAAAATCTGGTGGTGGAGGGGGTAGGGGCGGCAGAGGGAGTGATGGAGAAGGTTAGAGAATGTGAGGGGGGTATGGTTGTAAAGGAGGCGACAGAGTGAGAAAGGGAGGCAGGTCGAAGGAGTATAAGTGGAGGAGTGAGTTTGTGAGTGTGAGGATGGAGATGTAGGGGCAAGGGGAGATGATGGGGCGTGGGGGAGAGGTGACGCAGGGCAGCGGGGAAAAACCATGGGTGGTAAAGGCGGCGATGGTTTGAAGGGATAGGCTTATGGAGAAGTGTGATGGGGTTTGCAGGGGGAGAGGCTTATAAGGTCGTTGAGTTGGAGAAACCATCAAAGATTAGCGTCGACCGAGCCGACACTAAGTTGTGGATATACAAGACTGGTCAAATTGAGTTCAACTTAGCATCGGTCAAAATCGACGCTAAGTTGGTCGATAAAATTAGCATCGGATGTTAACCACCGCTAGTTGATGTCGAGGACACTAAGTTGGCCGATTTTTTTATCGTCTACCTCAACTGACGCTAATAGGAGCTTAGCCGATGCTAAGTAGCATCGACCTGTTCGACACTGCACGTACGTGTAATTTAGTTTCCATTTGACACTTTGAGTTGGCTTAGGGTAAAATTAGCAATGTCGTTGGGACCGACGCTAACTATTAACACTAAAATTAAACGAGTCATTCATGTAGTGATTGTCAAGTGAAAGATTTTGTTATCTCTCTCTTCATAAATATTTTAAAGATTTCTCTAATTTATAACATATCAATAGCGAGATAGACACAAAATTTATTTGAGTGAGTTTTCACTTGAGATGATATTGATCCATATTTAAAAGGGGTTGGTAGGGGCCACAACCCTCTCGATTTTTGTAAATTTCTTTACTAGTGAAATGGGTCTCATGTAAAATATTTTAAAGCCTAATTAGGGCTTTTAAATTTGGTAACAAATCCTATAATTTGGAAAAAATATTGAAAACGTTAAATTTCACCATTTAATGATTAATTTTTAAATGTATTGCTGATTCGTTATTATGACTCTGACCTTTTTCTTGTTTTTATTTTTCAAATAAAATGTTGCTTGGGGATGTCTAAATAACCCAATGTTGAAATCGAGTTATCCAACCCCATGCTTAGGTGCCTCAATAAGATTTTGACATTTGCTTTATTTGTTTCCACATCATTTTTCAATTTTAATTACACTTGAAATTTTTTTCCACCTCAATTAATTAATGTGTTTATTTAAATGATTTTATAATATATTTTTGAAATACCATATTTGCATTCAGAACCCCAGAAAAATCACATTTCACACCCCCACCCACCCCCATTATTTGTACACAACTCCATTGTACAGAGCCCCTTGTGAAATTGAAACCGCAATTACGTCCGGTGTCTCGTTCATCCATTTTCTTCCATTTCAACTAGATGTCATCACCGACATCCCGTTCCTGGCATTGTTCCTACTAGCTGTTGCTACCACGACTACTGTCTTGGTCAAATACTACCATTGTCGTTGCAAGGAAATTAAAATTTGACGCAACACAAAATTAAGATTCCAAGAAGAGGCTTCAAACACATTATTATTCCTCCATTTCCAAAGCCCCACCAAAAAATACCCACCACCAACAAAATTTGACGTTGCTGCATAAGGAAAGAAAACTATTAGGAGAAAGAGATATCACTCGGTAGTGAGGGTGATAATGATCTACAATGGGGCCAAACATTGGCCGAGACACCACAAGCATGAACCAGGTAATCCAAGTCCTCAATCGTAGCATCACACCTACTGCAGGCTGCACTTAGAGCAAGGTTGAAATGGTGTCGTCTCTGGTTTGTTGGGAAAGCATTCCACCGAACTAGCCACAAGAAGTGAATTTTCTCTGTAGCGCAACACTTTCAAATAATCTTCCATGTTAAAGTGACAAACTTTTTTGGAATAGTATAATATATAATTACATGATTATGTTATTTTTTTATAATCTAATTTTTTTTGAAATCAATAATTTAAGTTATATGTATTAACAATGTAAAAAGTTTGATATATGCATTCATTTATATTTCTCTATTTCCTATTTTAAATATTTATAAACTCAAATTTAAAACAGAAGGTTATGTAACCAAAAAAAAAAACATCAAACCTGTTTTTTAAATTTTAAAAGTTTGAAAATGAACTATTTTCAAAAAATTAAAAATGAAAATAAAAAAATAAAACGTTTTCTAGAACCTAACATACCATATATCAAGTTATATAAATACCAAATAAAATTGATAACAAGAAAGAAGAATGATAATAAAATTGGAGAAGCGTTGCTGGTGGCAGTATAGGTAACGCTCCAACATCTTCATCGCATTCCAATCCTCGTTCTGAGAATTCTGTTCTTCACACCTAAGTAAGCTCTCTCTCCCTCGATCGCTTCTTTTTCCTTCAAAAGATCACAATTTTCGATCATCGTTCTTCTTTTTCCTCATCTTCACGTCGATCGCTATATTCAGATCTACCATCGCAACATGTATAAAGATATAACAAAATTTCAATTTTTAATTTTCGTCCTCTATTCATGAATTGAAAACGGGAAAATCATGGTTTCATTCGTATCAAGAGTATGAGAGAATTACAATGTTTTCATGACTCCGACATCAAAAATCGGCACTAATAACCGTAACCATCATTTTATCTCCGCGCAGTTCTTCAATCCCCAGATTAATTTAATAACCCAATTAGGGCACAATAATTAAACAACCATTAATCAAATCACTTGTTCTTTTAAATAATGATTAATATTTTTTCCGTGTGTGCAGTTGTTTTTTTTGAAGATGTCGTCGTCGAGTACCCCGTGCGCGGCGTGCAAGTTCCTGCGGCGGAAGTGCACGCAGGAGTGCGTGTTCGCGCCGTACTTTCCGCCGGAGAATCCGCAACGGTTTTCGAGCGTGCACCGCGTGTTTGGCGCGAGCAACGTGGCCAAGCTGCTGAACGAGCTGCAGGCGTCGCAGCGCGAGGACGCGGTGAAGTCGCTGGCGTACGAGGCGGAGGCGCGCCTCAGGGACCCCGTGTACGGCTGCGTCGGCTTCATCTCGGTCCTCCAGCAGCGCCTCCGCCAGATCCAGGCCGAAGTCGCCATCGCAAAGAAGGAGCTCGGCACTTACGTCGGCCCGCAGGGCATTAACTACCTCCTCGCCAACCCCGGCACCGTCATCCTCCCCAACCAACTAGGCGGCGGCGGGAACAACAACAACGCCGCGTTTGATCTTCTGGCGAACTTCCCCCCCAACATGGCGCAGGCGGTTATGGGCGGGCAGGGCGGGGTGCAGGTGGTGATTCGGGACCCGCAGGAGCAGGAGTTTCTGGAGGCGCAGCAGCTGGCGGCTCAGCAACAGCAGCAGCAGCAGGCTATGCTTAGGAACTATGAGCAGCAACAGCATGAGATGATGAGGTACAACAGCGGGTTTGATGCGGTTGGTGGTGGATTTGGTCAGCAGATGGGTATTGCTGTTCCTGGTGGCGGTGGTGGTGGTGGTTCTGTTCATGGTGGTGAGGTTTCACCTTCCTTGGCTCTGTTTGATAATGTTGGGAGTTATCAGATGCAGCAGCAGCCACAACAAGGTGGGGAATACCATCAGCAGCACCATCATGTTCCTCATCAACCTCCAGTTGAGGCACAGCTTCTGCTCTCGCCGCAGCAATCACAGCAACAATCTGATATTGACGAGGTCAGGAGCGTCGGTCCTTCTTGTTGATTTCTGACAGTTCTTGCTTTGGTCGAATAGGTATGTATATTTAACTGTTGTTTCTCTCTCACTCTCATGATGGGTTTTTTATGTGTTTGTAATATTTATACATGGTGATGAATGATATATATATATATGCAACTGAATGTTTATTTTCACATACCATATTCACCTCTACCTAGTAAAGTAGGAAAAAAATGGAGAGAAGTGTGATATTATAGGAGAAGAAAAGAGATAAAAAAAAGAAATGATTGGAAAGAAAATATAGTGAATATATATCAAAACTATTTTTGTTCATATCTAGGGCTCTTAACTTTGGCTTTTCATCAGGGTCTACACATTTTCACTTCACTTTCTCTTCCATTTTATATATATCACTTATTATATCTCTCATTTTACTCTTTTATATTGAAGTACATGAATTTTTACCATGTGTAACTGTTACCTGCATGCAATCATGAGGCTGCATGGTTCATGCAGACATTGTTAGGTGCTACCATAAATACAGATTTTATGTACCTTATAATTGAATTATATCACCTCAGTCATGGAGCGAAGAGTGTTATTAAAACACAAGACAAAGACAACTTCATATATAATATACAATCAATAATACTAATACTAGTGTTTGATAAACAATGAATGGATCTTTGGATGATTTTTCTTAGGTTGATAAACAATTATTACTAGGTATTGATTAATGGGTATTTGGATTTACCATATATTCTACTACTTATGATATGCTAATTGGAATGTAATGATGAGTATTAATCAATCTTAATTCAACTTATAGGATCTATTTACTGAAAAGTTGTGTTTGATTCTTATCTATAATCCTTACTTGGACTAGTTTTGATACATTTAAACAAACTTTTCCTTCCATCCCAATACCATTTGTATTTTTTTTATATTCTTTTCATTTTCTTATCATGTCTTTTATTATATCTCTTACTTCTCTTTTATTTCTTTCTTTATGTGTGGAGTTGAAAGTTTGGTGTTTATGAGACATTCATGTATTTTGATAGGATATAAGTGGATTAAGATCATTTATTATCAAATAGAGACGTTTTTCCTGTCTCAACCAATAAATTGTGTAACATCTATTAAAACTGCATGATCGTGACATTTATAATTATGTATTAGTAATTTTTAATTACCGTAACACAATTTCATTAATGAGACATAGAATGAAACACCATTTTTATCCGTAACTCAGAATAGCTTCATTTCATTTGGTCAACAATAATAGCTTCATTTCATTTGGTCAACAATAATAATGATTTGAAACATGACAACTTCTCCCCTTTTTATACCATAAGGAAAATCTTTATGGTGGCTTGGTCAGTTAACATTTTGAATGTGCATTCATGACCAAGCCTATGGAATCAGACTAGTTTTTCTTTTTACCAGTATAACATTATTAGCCAATGTGATTTCCTATCTTTACCTAATGAATTTCAATAATATTTCATTCACACTCACAGATAATGAAATAGGAAGAGAAGTGAGGAAAAAGTGAATGGAACTGAGCTGAATCATTATTCAATGAAATTATGTGCTTTGTATTGAGTTAAAGAGAGTTTGAGGAAACCAACAGGCCAGACAAAAAAATTGGGATAAAATGTAAGATATGTCAATTTGGGTGTTCAGCAGGTTTTGTCAGCTTCTGTGGTCCTAATCTCAATTATGTTCAGACAAATGGCACATGCAATCCTTTTGATATATAATTAGAGAACACTATATTCTGTATTTTCCATTTATGCAAAGGATAAACAAACATGTCTGACTTATTGCATCACTATGTGTGTAATATAATGGTTATTTGATTGCTCTATTTCATTGTTGTAGACATGTACTAATAATACACCCTTTGCTTGTTTGGCCCTCTTGTGCAGTTCTTGGTTTCGGGTGCAGCTATTCAGGAGTTAGGTAAGAATTCAAAACGGAGAGATGAATATTATAGAGAGAGAGAGAGAGAGAGCATGAGGGGTGGCTACTTAAGCATGTAAGTAGGATCACCACAGATCCTTGAAAGCTTTTCTATCTTGTTCATTTCTATATGTCATCATAGCTAGCCTCTTCTTGGAAATAGTGTGTTCATTTGGTACTGGTGATGATGGTTTAACTCACATTGGTATAGTACAATATTTGGCAGACAATTTGTGGATTAAATATATCGTACTTAGACATTTCTATCTGTCATCGTTTGTGAAACTTAAGATTGTTTTACTTTCTGCTCTGAAATACTCGGTTTCTTTCTCTCGTGTGTTGACAATTTTGCATTGTACCCTCACGCCAACACAATGAAGGGAACATGCAGATGATTTATTTCTGATTCGGCTATTCACACTAGTGGTGGTGGGAAAATCCAGTTCACATATTTTGTTATATCCTGATCTATTTTGGTTTAGAAACCGTAGATGTTAATTTAGTTTACACTGATATATGAAGTTGTTTAGGTGCGGATTCATGCTTGGCAAGTAGTCTACTCTAAAAACAACTATTGTTTTCATCCCATTGATATTTAGCTATGTTACACTAATATGAGTACGGTACGGGTACATGATTGACCAGTTAGAGGATGAGTTTGAGAATGAATCAGGAGAATCCTCAATCACTGAAAAAGATGCAAAGGAATGATGAAGGAGATGTTGAGGTGGGTCACGACTAACTAGAAAAATGCCAATGTGGATACCTAATGATTTTGTATTTGGCTCATCCACCGATTCTCACAGGTGTTGGAAGTGAGACTTCGGAAGTATTATTTGGTATTTTTTCTCAAGATCTTGGGGTTCTCCTCCTTCTCTACGGCCACCCTCCTTTGGAGGTCTCCTCCCCCATTGGGGAGTTCCTCAGAGACTTTTTTAATGTTTGGTAGAAGGTTTATTCCCACATTAGGCGGGTTTTCTTCCACATTAGGTGGATCTCATATTCAAATAAGTGATTTTTTTCTTCTCTTGTTCAAGTCTAGGTTCTCTCCCTTTTCCTCGACCACCTCCTCCTCCACCCGCCACCCATGCCTCACCTTGTTCACCTCCACTGCTTCCATCTACCGTCGGGAGCCCAGACAACCCAGCCGTAAATCCAAGATAGGAGGAACCCAGGTCTCCGGTGAAGCCCTGTGACCTAGAAGCATGATCTGTTGTCATGACGCATCTCTGCAACCCGAGCCTGAGGTCATCTTCTCCTTCGTCTCTTTCTGGCGGCGCACTAAGTTGGAAGGGGGTGAACTTTGTTTGGTTCTGTTTTGAAGAGAAAGAGGCGTTTTGATCTTTGCTCCACCACAACAGTAGCTCCGGCCACCACCTTTATCTCCGGTTACAGAACCAGCCATGGTCTCCACCCCGTTGGATTTCACTCTCGACCTCTGCTCCCATTGGTATCCCAGTTGGTTCCTCCTCACCTGTTGCATTCGTCGTTCCATCGTCCCTTTCAGCTCTTGCTGCTGCTTGTTTAGAATCTACAGGATTTTCCTTTATCTCCTTGTTCTCAGAGATGCTGAAATGACCCCTGTTGCTGCTGCTAAAGCCACGTCGGGGCTTCCCTAATTGTCGCACAGTCTGCAACTCCAGTAGAGCCGGAGGTGTTGTAAAATGGAAGCGTTGGCTAAAAAAAGGATAAAAACTGCTCCGCTCAGAAGTTAATTGGTTCTCTGCTAATTTGGAATTTTCAAGAGCTTTTGTACGTCCGTTAGGATTTTACATCATAGGTTTAGCTGGATGTATCAGCTTGTTTGTTTAAGTGAGCATACTTGTTCGTAAATTGCTTATATTTCTGCATTGAGTTATCGCTCTTTAAGATTTATTCTTACGCGTTATAAATGCCGTAAGACGATCCTTTCGTTTTTATTCTAAAGACGATCTTTAAAGGCGTTGCAAGCATTTGCAACATTGGAACACTATTCTCGTAGCATACCAAACATTCATCTACAAACAAAATGTGCACCACTAGTTAATTATAAATATGTGCTTACTTGAGGAAAATGATGTTTTGCAAAGAAGGCGAATTGAGAGCTTTGCTTGGAGCACGACCCCATAGCTCACCAACCATTGATCTATAAAAGATATAGTTAGATATATGACCATAACATAACACAAACAAAATAATCACAATTAGTTGATTATAAATTTGTTCTTACCAGAACGTACTGTTTTGTCACTTTTTAGCACCATTGGAAGTAAAAGTTCCTTGTCGTTCACAATACACTTGCGTCTCATGAATGGTTGAGTCAAGTCAATAGAAAATGAAATTATTCAAACTATTTTAAGAAGTGTCCGCATTGTCTTATTCCTCTCTTGGAACTTTTCATCATAAGAGAATGTAGGATTCAAAAAGTAAGCGCGTGTATGAAGGTCACACTTTAAGTATCTGTCCTATGGTGCCTTAATAATTTACATGTAAGGCTTAAAGAAAATTTTCGTCTTATCAAACATTTCATTGATTGCATTCTTTGGCCTTTGCATGTCATAACCCATAGAAGGATTTCCATCTGCATCTATCATTCTTCTTAGCAATTGAATAAAGGGAGATACAAGCTTTGCCACAACTAAACATTGATTCTAAAATTCATTGGCCCGGATAAAACTTATAGCCTTTCCTTCTCCTGTCTTCGCTAACTTGTGACTAGTAAAGTGCTTATCCACAACCGAAGCTTGCAATTCATGCTTGTGATCATAAATGTTCTTCAATGTAATAAAATTAGTGACAAACCGAGTCACTCCTGGATGAGATGTTTCTTTCCAACCCTGAGTGAGAGTGGGAGGTCTTTTGAGGTTCGGAACCACGCCGTCGAGATGGACACACAACGCGGACGTCGTCGAGCTTCCGGGCCCCCTTATTTCTTCTTGTAAGCTTATGGCATCCATGAAAATGGGTTGCTAAAACCTCTCTTGTTGGGATTTAGTGCAATATTGCAATTCAAATGTATCCACGATGGTTTAATGTATATGAATCTATGTTATATCTTTTGATATTCATGATATGAGTTTAAGTCTATTGCTTGTTTTGATTTGGCCGTTTAGAACATGATTTTAGGTTCTTTGTGTGAGTGACAACTACATAATTGAATCTGAACTAATCATATCACTTGATAATACTGATTGCTAGACATAGAATTGGTATAATTAGTCCTGTTAACACCTGAGTCTAATGTTGTTGTTCTATTAAATATGCGAGACATCGATAGTTAATAAAGTGACTGATAATTTTCTCATGCCAGACATAGATGAGTGGGGTAAGAACCGGTGATGAGAAATCAATGATATAATAGATTTTGTGCATGAAAGTAAGGATACAAGGAAGTTGTAATATGAACTGAATCCCAACAGTTTCTTAATCTGCTTGAAAACTCATTTATTGTTTTGTTTATGTTCTTGTGAAAACAACCTTTATACAATCATTTTTCCTATTGTTTGAGTAATTATACTAAAGAACGGATTTTTTCCGCAATTCTTTGTGGTTCGACAATGTCCGTTGCTATACTACATGCGGATTTTGAAAAGGATTTTGATGGTAGTTAAGTGACAATTTATAAATTCTTTTGGTAAACGGTTTTGAAAAGTAAAGTAAAATCCTGCTACAACACTTGCAACAAAACACCACCTGGTCTTTGGTCTCCTTACCACCTTACAGAAAACCAATAGGTTGTAAGTGGGTGTTCAGGATCAAGCAAAAGGCTGATGACACTGTTGAAAGATATAAAGCAGGGTTAGTGGTCAAACGGTACAATCAGATTCAAGGTTTTGACTATTCCGAAACATTTTCCCCCGTTGTGAAGCCCATCACTATTCATCATATTTTTTCATTAGCTGTCACCAAACGTTGGCATATTCATCAACTTGATGTCAACAATGTCTTCCTAAATGGCACGCTTGATGAAGATGTCTACATGGACCAGCCACCGAGGTTTCAAACTGAAGATCGAACCTTAGTCTGCAAAATCAACAAGGCTCTTTATGGTCTCAAACAAGCTCCCCGAGCTTGGTTTGACAAGTTAAAAGGGGCTTTCTTACGATTTGGCTTCAAAGCCAGTTGTTGTGATCCATCCTTATTTGTCTACAGTACAACTTTTTGTTGCATATACATCTTGCTCTATGTTGATGATATTATCATCACTGGTAGTTCCTTACCTCTCATTCAACAAATTACTACCCAGCTCAATATAGAGTTTTCCCTCAAACAACTAGGTATGTTGGATTACTTCCGTGGAGTTCAAGTTCAGCATCTGCAAGATGAGTCTCTTCTCCTATCACTAGGGGTGTCCGTCGGTCGGTTTCAGTCGGATTCGGTCCCAAATATATAAAACCGAACGAAACCGACTAGTGAAAAAGTTAACCTGATTCCGACCACGAGCATGGTCGGTTATTGTCGGTTTCGGTTTATGCGGGTGGCGGTTTTGGCGGGTGGGTTCATTCGGTTTCGGACCCAATTTTTACAGCCCAAAAATTGATATTTATAACCTTCAAAACTTAAAAAAATGAACATTCAATACATTAAAAAATAAACACTTGATAAATGCCAATTTGCTATTAGTTCTCATATATTTTTCATGGCATTTATCATTGTTTTCATTATAAAATACCCCTTGTTTATATAATTTTTGGATAAATAAAAGAGTAAAGTGATTCTAAGCTTTTAAATATGTTTCTTGTGCTTTTGATGTGTTGTTCACATGTTTCAGAACCCAAAAGAAACAAAGAATTGAAGAAAAAAGGTGAAGAAATCAAGTTTCAGGGCACCCAACGACCAAAAAGGGCATTCTGGGCGCTAAGCGCCGCCCCGGGCCGCTAGGCGCCCAGCGAAAGGTCACATAGAAGATTCGGGCCGCTAAGCGCCAGGCTTGGGCGCCCAGCGCCCAGCGAAGGGAAGAAATGACGCGCAGGCGGCTGAGCGTTACACTTAATGGCTCAGCGCCCAGCGCTAGGGGATCGAGCGCGCTAAGCGCTCCGACCGCGGCTAAGCGCCCCTGGGCCTGGCCCAGGGCGCCTAGCGCCCCTACACCGCCCTAGGTTCTTTAAAAGCGCGATTTTGGCCTTATTTGGATCATTCTTTCAACCCTAGTCTCCTCCAAACACCCCTTGGACGTGAGAAAGCTCTAATTTGAGAAGGAAAAGAGGATTTTCATCAACGGATGCGTGGATTCTTCATCGTCTCCTAAGTCCCTAATTGATTCTCCTTGTAAGCAAGCTAGTTTCCATTCTATGGATAACTAAGCTCCCTTTTAGTTGGATTTAGGCGTAGTATTTCATCTTGATAGGATTCTATTTGGTTCTTTGTTACTTTCTATTTTTAATTTCAATTAAACAATTTTGTTCTTATTGCTTATGATTGCTTGATCATCTTTCATCTGATTTGGGATTAATTTTGTATGTGGAAGCTACTCTATTAATCTGACATAAATTGTTTAATCTAGGAGAAGCTAATTTGCTAGGAATAGCGTTAGATCACCTAGTTCCTTAACGCCTATATTTTTACAATTGTTTTGATTAATTGCCTGTGGAAGCGGTAATTAGGAAAGTAATTGAATCAACTTCTCATACTAGGAATAGGTGAGTTAGTTAAGAACTGGCGGGAATAAATTAAAGATTTTAAGTGATTGTAATCAAGAATAAATAAATCTTAGATAGTGAAATATGAAACCATAATCCAACTGTTTTCCCAATATGTTATTCTCTCAATCGTTTGCTTTCTTATTTTCATGCTCTTAAATACAAGTTTTTCCAAACAAACAACTCTTATTTCTTTCTTGCTTAACTTCTTAATTAAAGAAAGGCATTCAAACACATTTGCTCTCTGTGGATCGATAACACCCTTACTATACTGCAATTGAATCTTAAAAGAGGTTTGAACGCAGCTTAAGTATTGGTTTTTATTAAAAGAAGTGAAAACCCTTTTAACAACACTCAAAACTTTAAATCCATACAATCAAAGCCACACTTTAAATCCATACTTAAAAGTGAGATAACAAAACAAACAAACAAGTTAATAAAAGTGAATAAAAATGGAAGCATGGGTCTACAGTTGAGGGAAAAAACAGCATGGAAGCATGGGTCTAAAGTGAATAAAAAATGGCAGCAGCCTCAAAGATCCTACATATTCTTCTAAAACTTATTGAAATAATATAATATACACATTTAGTATCTTGATTATAAAAAATACATTCAACACCTAGATTAAGTATAAGTAGATGGATTATTATTATTAGTAAGAGAAATATCTAGAGAATTATATTTATTCAGCAAACATGCATATTGATTCGTGAAACAAGTTGAACAACCTGCGCCTATATGCCAGCAAAACCAAGGAATTCCAATTTCAACATGCCAAAGTGAACAACTAGGTAAATTAAAATTTATCAGTAAACCAGTCCCTACAACCCACAGTGCCCACCATAAATGTAATTGAATCCTCACCAGTTCTTTTTCCTTGTTTGGTTCTTTATTTGAATTCAAGTCAGTGATTCAAATTTTGAAATGGGTACAAGTCAGAGTTCAAACTACTCCTAAGCAACCAACTTAATTGGACATGATAGTTTCATATGTCACATTGAGAACACAATTACAGTAGTTACTAGTTGCCATTGGAAATTAATGCCTAGTTTCATAGTGTTTAGACAGATGGATTTAGACAAACAAGGAAAACACAAAATTGTCATGGAACTTGAAAGTTTGGCCCATTTGTTGCCTTGGCAGGTAATACTTGTTCTTTTTTATGCTTTATTTCATTAGCTTTTCCTTTTCAAATTTTCATGTCATGTCTTCTTCTTGAGGTCACTAGTCCCACACTACACTACTGCACTAGAGTCAGTTAACTTAACACTAACAGTAACCATTTTCAAGCACATTACTGTTTCACTCTTTAGCAAATGCACTCACCTTGTTTCCCTGTGTAATTCCACATTGTTTAAACTTTAAACCAGCAGTAAGCAGAGGAATTTCAATTACTCTTCAATTCCAGAAAATTTGGTTACTAGTTTCTATTTCTCATGAAACCAATTAGTAAAAGACAATTATATATAATACAACATGTTATTTTATCATCAATGACACTACAGGAACTAACACAATTGAGAGAATTTACCAAAATCGAAAGGGGTAACTGAAGAAAGAGGAAGGGAACAGACTCAGTGACTCACCATTGAAGTTTGGAGACGCTCTGGTTACCCCTTTCCTGAACGACGGCGGCTGAACGAGGCAGCCTTCGCGACGACGGTGGCTGAACGACACAAGCTACTCCTGGACGACGGCGGCCTATGTCGGTGGGCTGAACGATGACGGCGCGATTCGAAACAAAACCCTTGTAGCTTCGTCAATGCTTCATCGATGCCTTGGTGGGATGAATTGCAGCTTCGCCGCCGCGATTCTATGTAAGGGCTAGGCAAGTGAGGGAGGGTCGAAAGGAGTTCATTACCGGAGGAGGCTTCGAAGCGATCGGCGCGGCGCTTGCGGGCTCATGCGGCGGTGCTAGGGTTTCCAATTCGAGGTTCAGTTTCAAGAGGAGAGAATGAGAGATTGAAAGTGTTTGGGTGTCCCTGATGCTGCTTCCGTGCTTCGTGGGTTCCTGCTTCCTTCCGAGTTCCTGGGCCGGCCCAAAAGAATTTTTTTTGTAACCTCTCTGGTTCGGTCAGTTCGGGCGGTTTTGCTACTGAACCGGAACCGACCGACCAGACCCATACCAAACCGGATTTCTGAACCGGCCGGACCCGTGGATGAACCGAACCGGCCCAGAATGCAAAAAAATGGCCGGTTCGGCCGGTTTCGGGTCGGTTTTCCAATTTCTGACCAGCCCTACCTATCACAATCTAAATACATAGGAGACCTGACAAGGAAAATATGACCAATGCAACAGGGCAATCCACGCCTATTCTTAGTAGCGCCAAACTCAACAAACATAGTACTGACCTATATGCTGATCCAACAAACTACAAGTCTATGGTTGACGCATTGTAATATGCCACTCTCACTAGACCTGAAATTAGCTATGCTGTCAACAAAGTATGTCAGTTCATGAGCCAGCCTCTAAATGTTCATTGGAAGGCCGCATACTAAGATACCTCAAAGGTACTATCTCTCATGGTCTGCTTCTCAAGCCCTGCAATTCTAAAGTTGTTGTGTCCTTGATTGCCTACTGTTATGTTGATTGAGGTTCGGATCCGAACGATAGACGTTCCACATCTGGTTCCTATATTTTCTTTGGACCAAACTTAGTGTCTTAGAGCTCTAAGAAGCAGACGATTGTCGCAAGGTCCAACACTGAAGTAAAATATCGAATCCTGGCCAACACCACTGCTGAACTTCTTTGGATTCAATCTATCCTCACGGAGATAAAGATTCTTTTCCAAGTTCCTACAGTATACTGTGATAACATGAGAGCTGTGGTCTTAACTCACAATCCCGTCTTACACACCAGAACCAAACATATGGAATTGGATATCTTCTTCGTTCGAGAGAAAGTTCAAAATAAGTCATTTCTTGTGTATCACATTCCTGGTCAGGATCAATTGACTGATATCTTCACAAAATCTCTTTCGCCTCAACACTTTGCAGCAATGAAGGCCAAACTCAATGTGTTTGTAAAAGCTGCTCTTTTTCACCCACCTTGAGTTTGAGGGAGGCTTTAGAGAAATGCAGTATCGTTTGATACATATCGTCTGTATCGTCTAGTATTATCGTTTGTATCGTCTGATACTATCAGTTAGCATTCTATCGTCTGTATGGCAGCATCGTCTACCTAGCTGAATCGATTGCATAACTGTATCGTGTGGTCAGTTAGTCATGTCAGCTATCAATTTGTAATAGGTGACCCGCGGATTATGTTGACCATGCGTGATATGTGTCAGCTATCAATATGTGATAGATGACCCGCCGACTATGTTGACCCGGAATATCTGAGATCTTGTCTGTTTGTCTTTTTTCTTTGTAACAATGAATTAATTAGAATAGAAAGAACATTTAGTAACTTCAATTTCTCAAATTTTCCTTTTCAAAGAACCATTGGTTCTTAACACTATTACTTCGACGGCTGATACTACGGTTCAACTGTGGTAAAAGACTGTCTAGAACCGTGGTAATATGCCATTTCTATAGTAGTGAGTTTTATGAAATATATCATATATGCTTTGATGATATAGTTATTTTGGTAGAGATGGTAGAGGGAAGACTAAGAAAAACTAGTGTAATCTCATGTGTCGACTGAAGCTTTGCCATTCGTCTTCATGTAAATATTTTTTATGTAGCTTACCAAAATGATAATGCTTTTCATTATCAACTGATTTTATTCCATTGAGGCTAATTTTCTTGAAGTTTTATGCACACTTTTTTCTTTTTTATTTAACAGGCATTTGAGAAATTTCATGTTAAGAGCCAGATTCAAGATTGGAGGTTTCACAAAATACTACAAAGTACCTATATATATATATGCATGAAACTAAATCAAACAATTTCTGTGAGAGGCAAACAGGAGACTTATTTGTAAAGTAGTATGGAGTATGGACGGTTTGGTTTGTGATACACGTGCAAATTACTTTTCCAGATTTTCCCCTATATCTTGACACCAGTTATTGTATTTGATATACTTTTTTTTTTTGTCTAAATGATATTACAAAGTGAAAGTGATAGGTAAATGCAAATAATATCATGCGTTCTCAACTATTCTATTTGATTTTCATCATTTAATCTTTTTAATTTTGATCAAGTAAAATAGTGTTAACTTTGATTCACACCATGTGGCATATTTTGTATAATATGAGATAGTTGATTCTCACAATATGGCATTCTTTAAGGATTTTGTGGCATTTACATGCAGCCAGCAAAATTTGAGCCTTATACAATAGTATAGTAGATACATTTTGTGGTATTTTTTTATGGCATTTAAAAGCTAATCAGTAATTGCTAAAGCAGCTTGTGGCATAAAAATGCCAAAAACAGTTTGTGGCACCTATGGAAGTGGTATTTAAGGTAAATGCTGAAAATAACACTTGTAACATTTATTAAATGCCACAATTTAACAATATTAATGCCACTAAACAAATTATTTTTTTAGTGATCACATTCACTCTACCCATCTTCTCAGCTTTTCTCTTATCACATTTTCTCCTAATTGAAACAAAATATAAATGGTAAAAATAGTTTGATCAGAATGACTGATTTGATATATGATGTGACAAAAAATATAAAAATATAAAAGAGAAATGAGTGAAAGTGAGATAAAAATAAATAAAAGTGTGAATGGATTATTTTCTTTTAATAATTAGGGGTGGATAGACATGCTTTCCTTCATGAATCATGATTGAAGTCTAGAATGACCAAACTAGCATGCCTTATTATTCTAAGTTCTGTACGTGTTAGTCAACTCTTTGTCGGTTTTTCACAAGTGGCTCCAACCTACCAAGCAAAGAAAACCAATTCTAAATTAATTAATTTAATGCATCCAATTAATATAACCATATCCAAAGATTCCCATATCAACCGCAAATAATTTCTATTTTGTTTTCTTCAATTTTATGTGACTAAAAAACACTAATTATTTGTGTACTACCAAACGGTATTAATCACTATTGTACACCGATATTTGTGACGGTTTTTAACACTTACAAAGTGTATTATATTCAAAAACCACCGTAAATGTGAGTTGCCTAATAGTAGTATGCATCATGCGGTGATGTGTGTCGAGACTCTTAGGAAAATAGAAAAAGTGTTACGAACTAAGTATTCCAACAGATTAAGTCGGTAAATGACACATGTATAATTATATTTCTAACACAGCTTCTTATGCAAGAGCTCATTTGAGCTTGAAGCGTGAACACTGCACACATTGAGAGTGGTAATGATTTAACTTTAGACCAAATAATTTTAGTGGTTCTCAACCCATTTCATAAACTAATTATCTTTAAAGGGTTGGTTAAAGATAACATTAATAATTATATTTCTAACAAAAAGAAAAAGAAATTTCTTGTAATGGTAACATACTCAAATAACAGTGTCGGAGTTACGCGACGACCCGAATACGGTCACTGAATCTTTCTGTTCTGGATTAGAAAGTTCCTTATAATAGTGAAATAGTTGTGTGGCATGCTGCTACCAAAAACACAGACAAAAGACAACATTGAAACCCATTACTTTCATTCGTACTTGTGAATTTGTTACTCTATCGTACGAACAGTACCCAAAGATGGAGCTGAGCTTGGATTTGAGCCTATCCTTTGCACCCACAACCATTTCTGAGCTTCTTGGAGGTGAGATTTTACAGAGTAAAGATGGGTCGAAGAAAATGACCAAGCTTGAGGACTTTGTCAAAAAGTTGGAAGATGAGATGAGGAAGATCGAGGCCTTCAAACGTGAGCTTCCTCTTTGCATGATCCTCGTGAATGATGGTGGGTTAATTTGATTGAATCTCCCCCTCTTGGGAATTTTTCTTTTTGTAAACATCAAATTAGACATTTTTTTGTGTGATTGCACTCTTCTACAGCTATAACTAGATTGAAGGAGGAGATGGAACAGTGTAAGAGATTGGAAGATGGAACCGTGGTTGAAGAATTGATGAAAACCAATTCTAGAGGAAATGGGTCCTTGACTATGGTGAAGGAGAACATTGATAAGCAGAACTGGATGAGCTCTGTTCAGCTATGGAGCGCGGAAATTGAATCGGTAAATTTAAGAGCATAGTTTTGGTAAAATTTGATGAGTTAACCCTAGAATTTGTTCAAGAATTTGAAAAATACAACATCTAGGCAAGTTCGTGGTTGAAAAACGATAATACCTTCAAAAGTCTCTTGAATGTGTCAATTGTCGGCCAAAATTTCCCTCGGTCACTTTAAAAGTCAAGTCCTTAACCGACAATCGGTACATCCAGAGACTTTCGAAGTTATTTCCTTTCCTGGCGCTGTATTTTTTAGAGACGAATTTGCCTGGCACAAACATTAATTAAGGATTGCACTTTGCTGTAGTTTCTATAGAACTAAGACAATAGTTCTGTCCTTTTTCCCTCTGTTTTGTAATGGCAGAGGAATGGAGAGGATGATTGGTTTGTGCCCCACAACCCAATTCAACCATGGATCGAGACCAACAACAGAGCATTTGCTGAATTCAATGGAAACTCTTGTGTCTCAAAGACAGTTATAAGGGATGACAAGGAGGTTTCAAAGGTTCCTAGCCTTGGTTTGATGGCTCCAACTTTTGAACTGCATCATGAAAATTCTAGAAGCCCGGTGAGGCAGAATCCCAGGAAACAAAGGAGATGCTGGTCGCCGGAGCTTAATCGGCGTTTTGTTGATGCCCTTCAACGATTGGGAGGTCCACAAGGTAGATAAGATATAAGTTAACTAATACTGCAACATGCTTAAAGTTTTGTTGTGCTATTTTGGAAACTTATCCCAACAGTAATATATGATTATTATTTTTTGTTTTTGGTTGTTTTTTAATTGGAGCTTCTTTGGTCTAAAATCCATGGTTGAGAAGTGTTAGATTGCTTAGGGATATGATTAAAATAACTTTATCAATGATAGAGTAAAGACTAATATAGTTATCAAAATCTATCATAAATTCGTTTATTACATACTACTCATTTCCGCAAATTTTACATTTCAGATATTTTAGATATAAGAAGATGTGTTTGGAAGAAGTTCCATATTAACTACAAATGTGATCAAAATAGTTCTTATAAATAATAGAACATCTTTCACTAGATTTTGGCGAAGTCAAGCTCAAATTATAAGAAGAATTGAAAAAGTGGGTCTTATCTCTAATTGGGTTGTTCTCTACTGCAGTTGCCACTCCCAAGCAGATTAGAGAACAAATGCAAGTGGGAGGCCTGACAAATGATGAAGTGAAAAGTCACTTGCAAGTTAGTGTTCAATTTGCAACTGTTCTTAACTTTTACAACCTTTAATTATTCTTCTCAATGAGTCACAAATTGTTTGGTTTTTTTGTTTTTTTTTCAGAAGTACAGGCTTCATTTAAGAAGAATTCCAGCTTCAGAAGATCAATGTGTAGATAATAATAATAATAATAAATTATCAAAGGGAAGCTTATCACAATCTGGATCCCCACAAGGTCCTCTGTTTCTAGGAGGGTCTGTTAAAGGCCTTTCAAACAGTGTGGACACAGAAGAAGATGAGCAATCAGAATGCCACAGCTGGAAAGGTGGGCTTCACCAGTAGCAACCACAAGCTGGTGTGTTGTGTGCCTCTAAAATTTAAATTTACACAAATCAAAATAAAGCCCATAAATATTAAAGACCAAGAATTTGACAGCATTAAAATAATAGATCTAACATGTACAAGGGATCCAATCAAATTGATGTAATAATTAAATGAGAGACTTCTAGAGTGAGCACTGAGCAGTTGAGATTTATTATATAAATTGTTGGTACCTGAATTTTTATTCAATAAATTCTCAGTGTTGTAACACCTATTGGCTGTATGATTTTAGTCTCAAAGTTAATTATGATTTTTTTTTAAGTCTTACAGTTATGTTACAAGATAGAAAGAGTAACTTATGTGTTATATATGATTAATTTAGAGATTCTATAACGGCTTTCACAATATTTCTTGAACGGAGCTATCCGATCAATCTCTTGTGAAGGGGGTTTATCGAGGAGGGTACGGTGCTTCCTATAGACGTTGAGCGGCGGTCGACTGCTACTCTTCCCTTGGTGGTTGTCCAGGAGAGATCCCTGCAATGACACTCCGATGCTAAAGTCAAATTCTATGAGTGGAGGGAGTTATGTGAAGTTAGGGTGTGTGTACCTTTGGGAAGTGATGAAGTTGGGTTTTTATAGGGAGCGCCTGTCACCATCGGGCCCGCGGATCTAGAAGGGTGTCAGAGTAGCTGGCAGAGTAGGTGACAGGGTTAGAGATAGCGTCGGTCTACACAGCTGTCCCACACTAAGATTTGTTCTGGTATTAGTGTACTGGTCGGCTACTATCGCGCGCCTCGATTAGCTGCCCCCTATCCAGGTCGGCCGTAGTGGTCCGATCAGTTGAAGTAAGTGTCCACATTATAGTATTATGGTACTGACCGAACACTACCGTACACCTCAAGCGGCAGCCCGGTTTCCTGATCGGACGTGGTGGTCCAATCGGTGAGGTTAAATGCCTATGATGGTACTTAGGAACATTACCCTACAAGAGTCTTTTTTTTTCGGATGATAAATTTCCAGTGTATAACTCCTTTTGGCAGTTTGGTTTCTTCTGCTCTGGGCTTTACTTTCTTTGGGTTATCAATGTTAAATTATATGTAAAAGGCTAAAAGCATTATTACACCATGGAAATATGTATTAATAGTAATACAGCTTCCTCGCATGTATTGCTCATTTAGTGTGTTTTTACTTTTTAATGAAACCAATTGCTTGCCCAATTATAGAAGTAACAAATTGATGTAGTAAATAATAAAAGTTAATTAAATTTTAAAATATTATTGAAGTTGTTAATTTTTATAGTTAGTCTATATTAAAATTATAAAAAAAATATATAGAGAAATGGTCTATGTTAATAATTACAGGTGTATCCCCGAATGATAACTCAAGTGGTAAGAGATGGAGACATATGAGCTGGGGAGGGATAGATCCAAAGATCAATTCCTGGAAAGAAAATTTAAATGCTTTCTGATGCACTAAAAAAAATTACAGGTGAGAAGAGAAAGTTAGTCTATATAAATTAATATTTATAGTGAGTAATCTATTATACCTTTAGCGAATAATTACCTTATTTTTTATTATTATAATATAAGTTTCAAAATAGTGCTAATTGAGAAGTAGCAAAGAAGAATTTACCTGGTGGTTGGTAAATAATAAAATTAATATATTATTAAAACTGATGTTTTTACATTCATAAATAAATTAATATATTTATATAAATATTGAAATAGCTTTAATTTGTGATGAAGGTGAAAAGAAAATAGCAACGTATTATCTTATCTTTCTGGGTTCTAACACATTAATTGCTTCCTTAACATAACTCTTACACATGATACACTTGATAGGATAAGAGACATTATTGCGTTATTCTATTATTCGAGCGCAACAAGCAAAAGTTTACAATAGGATGTGATTACGTTCTCATATTTTATTATCTTGTTTCTTTATCTACCCTCCAAATATACACTTAAATTAAGTTTCGTTTCATTATAAGATTTCTAGGTTGGTGTACAAACTTATATACGTGGATAAGCTATACGTAAGGATTGAGTGTAATTTTTTTTTTCCCTAGAGTATTCTCCTACCTCATATGTGAAGATTAATCTCCCCAGTAGTGGTACTATGAGGTATAAAGTGGAAACTTCTCCCAATTATGTTTTCTTATACACATAGGTTTAAGGAGCAAACCCAAAACCACATACTTTGTTTTGGCCTAAGGATAAGTCAAGTATAAATGTGATCAAAATCGTATTTGGTAAGGGTGAGCTTCAGGCGGGTTTGGGCCAGTTTCAGCCCATCCGACCGAAACCGAATCACTAAAAAACTGGCCCAATTCCGACCGCGACATGATTCGGGTTGGTCGGTTCGGGTTGAGGCGGGTTCAGACCGGGTTCGTGTGGGTTTAGATGGGTTGGCGGACGACGAAACGAGGTGAAGAGAGAACACAATGAGCGAACTAGTGAAGAGAGAACACAGACAACGAAACTTACATACAGTGGTGGCGGACGACGAAACGAGGTGGTGGACGACAAAATGAGGTGACGGACGACGAAGAAGTAGTGGTGGCAGACGAGATGCTGCGGCGTCGCTGACGGACAACGAAGCTAAACTAGGGAGTGAGAAGAGGGAGATGTCGCTGGCGGTTTAGCCATGGAGATGAAAGTGAGAAAAGGGAGGAGAGCGACGCAGCAGTAGGTGAGTGAGACTTGGGAGAATGAGTCATGCAATTAGGGTTTACCCTAATTTTCAGACATCATTCACGGGCCTTTACTTGAATTCAGCCCCCACCAAGAAAAATTATCATGCTTCAAACATCAATAGCCAAACGAAAAAAAAAAAAGTTAGACAATATACGGGTTAGGTCGGGTTCCGACAAGCTTCGGCGCTGGACCCGAACCCGGCCAATTAAACCCATTTAGGCCTGTCTGGCCAGACCAAATCAAACCTTCACCCGACCCGGCTGTCATAAAAAGACCGTTTTACATCGGATTTGGGCCGGGTCGGGCTGTTCACAGCCCTAAGTATTTGGTAACTTATTCCCAATACATGAAGATTCTCACAAACTAATATACGATGTTACCTTGAGCACCATATTAGCACGTGGCTTCCAAGAATTCGTTGGACAAGCGGTGAGATTCTCCTTGTTTGCTACCGCTACCATTGAATCGCACCTTCTAGAATTTCTCAATTTGGATGAAGAAATCACGAACACAAATACAAGATAGGATATTATAGTGAGTGTTCTTTTTTTTTTACATCAATTTAGTGGATGTTGAACCACGGTGTGACATAGTGATTGGTACATTGTTTTTATGAAGCTGGGTTTAATTCGATCTTTACCAATAAAAATAAAAGTTATAAAATATATTTTGTGCAAACATTTACGGAAAGAGAAATAGTCATTTCCATCGGTGTTGAATACTCTTGGCTCCAAAAAATATTAATAGACGTCTAGTTTCACAATTTCAATATAATTAAGGAAAACATCAACAGGTTAGTTTAATGGAGCATGACAGAGTCTTGTCTCTAATAGGTTGTATGTTCAAATCTTCACTAGTTAAATATATAACTTTTCGTTAAATGTTATTTGAGTCGGACAGTTTTTCCTGTTTTGGTCTGACATATTATTTCTTCATCCTATATTAAAAAAAAATATATAATTTAAGGCAGATTTTTAAAAAGTGATTTTTTTTGTTACGGAAAAGAAAAAGTGACTTATAATTCTGATAGACGTTTCTAAATAAATTTAATCACATATAGAAGCAAATATGCTGTGTGTATATTTCCGGAAACAAGGTTTTCTATGCAGTTTCAAACAGTCCATGTATCCAGTAAACATATATACAAACACACTATTACACACATGCAATATGGCTTGTTATCAGCAACAGCATGAATGTAACAAGATTTTTATGTTTTGTCTTGCCTAAATCCTAATATATATGTCATTCCTTCTATCGACACGTGAGTGGCATCCCTAATATCCTAATTTGTCGTGTTTGTGTTAGAGATAAGGATCGACAGGGATATAAGCCTCTTGGTTGGTTTTGTGTAGTTCGTACTACAACAATGACAAATCACCAGTAATAATTGAAGAAGATGCCTTTTCTTTCAATTACTACTACCTGATTCATTCGTATATATGATAAAATAAAATAAAAACAGGACAATTATTAGGAGCCATTGGTTACGACCTTCACTTTTGGATTTTATAACACTGTAATACTTCTTTTAGTTATCTGATGATGGGTCAGGACAGTAATCGAACCTTTCCTTTTTCACATCTATCATGGTACACGGATATTGGTCAGATTATGTTAACCGGTGGAAATTAATTTGGGCAAATATGATGCTAAATGATGCTGTTGTTGGGAAGACCTAGGGAGTTCCTGGGTTGAGAAATAAGACACCACAAAAAAATCCAACGCCACACTTTACTCAAAAGTTTAAGGTATTGAGTATATGAGTCATATTTATTATAAAATTTTCATCTCACACATACTTAACCAATGATGACTTCAACTCCACACTCGAAATCTCAACATTTTCTCCTCAAGTGTGAGTTACTACCACATTACCATGCTCCCCTCAGCGGAAGTTATTCACGCTTGCATTGCACTTTACTTCACCGTGTCAACGGGACATACCTCCTAGCCATATATGGTTATCAAACTCGAGTGTTATCCCATGAAATTGGACGAGTTTATACTTCAGTAACTTATTTTCACTTTCCTCAAATCTCAATTTAACATCTCTAAAGAATTAGTAAGTGGATTAAGAGATGTATTAAATAGGAAGGAAGTAGAAGAATGAGAAGTTGTTGATGGTGAATGAGGAGAAAAGTGAAACATAGGAATGAGTAAGAGGGATAAGATTCAAGTGAAACATGAACAATTGAAGGAAAATGGAATGAGACATGTATTAGATGGGGATAAAGAAGAAGAAGGAGAAATTGTTGAAGGTGAATGAGAATAAGGAAGTGAAACATGGGAAGGAGGAGGAGAAGGTGAAGATTTAAGTGAACCTTACGAAGTGAAGGAGAAGTATAAGGATGAATAGTAGGAGGTTACTAGCAGAGAGACAAGCTTCAAGGGTAGCTAAGGAGGAAGCAGAATCAATGGGCAACAAGGTAATATCTTAACCCTATTCTATGAGGACTAAACAATCTTTCATAATTTTTTCTGTGAAATTGTTTTAGATCGTCACGGTAAAGGAAAGAAAATCTGAAAATGACCTTGTTCGTTCTGTTTGTGTGGCTTTTTTTTTTGACAAACTTTATTCTCTATTTCTATGTCTCTAGACTTCCCCCTGTTATAATCGATAACGGCGAGAGAAACAGAGGTTGAGAGAGAGCGAGAAAGAAAAGTAATCTCTGAGTATTATTCAGCAATCATAAGAAACAGATTGCGTAGTTAATATAGTAGCAGTTGCAGTATGTAATTGCCTCTAATAGACTAGCTCTAACTATAACAGATTCTTAACTAAATTTGTTACACTAATCTATCCTAATATATCCTGCTTTCTTAACTATTTTTGGTTTCATGAAATTTAACATCGTTAGAGAATTAGAAAGTTGAACTAGAGATGGATTAGATATGGAAGGAGAAGAAGGAGAAGTTGGTGAAGATGAATGAGGATAAAGAAGTGAAACATGTGAAAATAGAGGAGAGGGTGAAGATTCAAGTAAACCGTTAAGAATTTAAGGAGAAATATAAGGATGAATAGTAGAAGAGGATGAATCACTCCAAGGCGGGTAATAATTAGAGAACAATTAGAAGAATGAGAAGTTAATGAAGGTGAACATGGAGAAAGAAGGGAAACATGGGAATGGGTAAGAGAGGGATAAGATACTATTGAAACATGAAGAATTGAAGGAAAGTGGAAAAAGACATAGATTAGATGTGGGGAGGAAGAAAAGGGAGGAGAAGTTGGTGAAGGTGAATGAGAATATGAAAGTGAAACATGCATTATTTGAGGATTGTGGTAATAGTTGGTGAAGAAGAAGTGATAGTGGAATATGGATTAGATTTGATGAGGAGGAAGAGAAAGAAGGAGATGTTGGTGAATGTGATTAAGGATAAAGAAGTGAAAAGAAGTAGTGAAATTTGGAATCATGGAAGTTGACATCTCTAAAGAATTAGAAAGTGGATTAAAAGATGGATTAAATAGGAAGGGAGAAATAGAATGAGAAGTTGGTGAATGTGAATGATGAGAAAGAAGTGAATCATGGGAATGAGTAAGAGGAGGGTTAAGATTCAAGTGAAACGTGAAGATTTGAAGGAAAGTGGAATAAGACATGGATTAGATGGGGAGGAAGAAGGAGGAAGAGAAGTTAGTGAAGGTGAATGAGGAGAAGGTAGTGAAACATGCATTATTTGAGGATTATGGTAATAGTCGGTGAAGAAGAAGTGATTATTTAAAGAGGTGAAGCGGTGAAAGAATGAATTTGGTTCTGTTGAATTAACACCTTTAGAGAATTAGAAAGTGCAATATGGATTAGATTTGATGGGGAGGAAGAGGAAGAAGGAGAAGATGGTGAAGGTGATTGAGGATAAGGAAGTGAAATATGGAAAGTATGAGAAGAGGAGAAGTGAAATTTGGACTCATGAAATTTAACATCTCTAATGAATTTATAAGTGGACTAAGAGGTGGATTAAATAGGAAGGGAGAAGAAGAATGAGAAGTTGGTGAAGGTGAATGAGGAGAAAAGTGAAACATAGGAATGAGTAAGAGAGGTATAAGATTCAAGTGAAACATGAAAAATTGACGGAAAATGAAATAAGACATGGATTAGATAAGGAGGAAGAAGGAGGAGATGTTGGTGAAGGTGAATGAGGAGATGGAGGAGGAGATGGTGAAGATATTAGTGAACCTTCAGAATCGAAGGAGATGTATAAGGGTGAATAGTGAAGGAAAGGAGAAATCACTTCAAGGTAAGAAATAGTTGGACAAGATGTGATTTTTGAAGGATGCTGTTGTTTTGCATTCACTATTTTCCCTCACTCTTTTCACTTCATCTGATTTTGGCATCTGATTTCAACCGCATGTCACCCGATTAGATGCTGTTGTTTTGCACGTGTTTGACTTAATGAGAAAACAGGAACAAACTCTCCTTGCTGAGTTGGATGATGAAATAGACCATTATGAACTTAGTCATGCTCAAGGTGATACTGTAAGTGATCAGTTATAAAGATTGTTTCAGAACTTCCATATCGTGTTGCTTTTAACTTGGTGCTAACAGGTGGCTATTGATCTTTTTTTCCGTCATTCGACTAATTTCTATTTTGCTTAACATTTGTGCTTATTGTTGTCAGAAATTTGTACCAATATTTGTCTACTGAAATAATTTAACCAGCATTTTTAAGGAAAGTAAGAATTAGGAAACTAGATCAAACAAGAATTGAAGACCTAGCATACTCATCCTTAAATCTTTGCATTCAACAGACAACTAGCACCAATTTTCGTACATCAAACCAAGCTGCCCCTCTATTGTACCATTATAATATTTATCATCATCATCATCACCCTTCCCTTGGTTGGCCACAAGTGTGATAACTTACCAAAGGAGGATACTGGAAATTTTTATGCTTCTTATGGTCTATCATCAGGGAAATGTGCAGGTCAAATGAGACAACTTTAAAGAGGATGGCTTATAGAATGAAGGATAAATACGATAAGTACTGGGGGAACGTTGAAAATTTTAACATATTGATGTTTATTACTTTGGTGTTAGACCCCAGGTACAAATTAGAGTTTCAGAAGCGGTTGATTGGTGACTCTTTTGAGTTTAGTCAAGCTACTTATCTTATAAGTAAGTTGGAATTGTGTTTAAAATTAATTTTTGAGGACTTTAAAGGTGTGGTAGATGGGTCTCAAGGTGACAACTCACAAGGAAGAGTCCAATTTCACGGTGAAAGCAGTGATGACCGCTATGGATACGATAAATACTTCGAATCAAATGGAGCTAAAAATGAATTAGATAAGTACTTGGTGGATGTTTTAGAGGAACGTGGGCCATTGGACATCTTAAATTAGTGGAAGTTGAATGCAAGTCGGTATCCGATCCTTGCAAGCATTGCAAGAGAGTTGCTTGCTATACCATCTCCACGGTGGCTTCTGAATCCACCTTTAGTACAGGAGGAAGGGTGGTTGATTCGTATCGAAGTTCCTTAACTCCAAAAACATTGGAAGCACTTATCTGCACTCAAGATTGGATTAAGGCAAAATCTCCAGCATCATTACTTTCAAATGAGGAATTTATGGAGTTTGAGAAACAAGAGCAAGGTATATTATTACTTATTATATTATGACTTATTATATTATGATCATAAATAATTGGAAGTATTGCTTATTTTGTAGAATTGGTCTCAACTGGAGATATTGCTTATACAACCTCCATTGCGTTTGATGAAGATTGAAGAACCGCTTTTTTATTTGTGTGTAAATATCTCACTGGCCATTAAATATTCGAAGGTCTTGGATCTAAATATTACCATATGCTCAATGGATTTATGATGTTTGTGTGATGGAAAAAAATGCTTGATACTATATGTACAGAGACACTATTAACTGGACTTATGCTATTGTTCTACTTGGGATGATTATTCTTATGCTCTTGTTATCATAATTTGTGATTGCACTTCATTTCTATCCATGTTATGTTACCTTCATTTATTTTTTTGAAACCGGATATGCTTAAAATACAAGTTTTGAAAATTAGATTTTCTTCAAATCCTTGGTTCAAATTAGGTTTTTGAACCAAATCCGGTTTAAAAATCCGGTTTTTGAATCAAATCAGTTTTTGAACCAAATCAAATCCGGTTTTTGAACCAAATCCGATTTTAAAATCCAATTTTTGAACCAAATCAAATCCAGTTTTTGAGTCAAATCCGGTTTAAAAACCGGTTTTTAAACCAAATCCAGTTTTAAAATCCGGTTTTTGAACCAAATCCGGTTTTAAAACCATAACCGGTTTAAAATTCATAACCGGTTTTTAACCATATCCAGATTTAAATCCGGTTATGTAACCGGATTGGATGATTAATATTGGTTCTGGTTAAATATCCAAACCACATAAGTGGTTTTAAAGTAGATATGGTTTGGTTTGGTTTTTAACCAAACCATGAACAGGCCTAGGATTAATCATGGATATCAAATGAACCAATGCATAAATACCCATAGGAGGAAAAGAAACTGGTGGAGTTGAGGAAGAAATTTCAGATAGAAATCCATACACTAAGAGGAGCGAAGAGATTAAGGTTCCATTCAGTTCATTAAGAAAGCTCAGACTCTAACTTCTTCAATCTGGTACCTTCTTAAGTGTTGATTAATTTCGTACATGCTTTGCTATCCCTTTTGCCTATATGTCATGTAGCAAGTTTGTCTGTACATGCTTTGCAATATATATAAACCTTTAAATATGGGATCACTGGAAATACCTAACTTTCAGCTAAATAAGTGATTAACAAAGTGTAAATACAACGGGAGGAATTGCAAAAACAGGATAGAGAAAGAGAAATCAAGCGAATGTTTAATTAGGGTTTTTAAAAACTGTTTTCTGATTTTAAAAACTGAAAATTTCCTAAATCCTAAACCCTAAACTGTTTTCTGTTTTTAAAAACTGAAAATTTGAAAACCTGCTTGACACAACCTGTTTTTGAAAATTGTTTTTGTTTTCAATTTTAAAAACTAAAGTATCAGAACAGTTAAAAAGATGGGTGTGTTTGATTGTGTTTTCGATTTTTTTGTTTTCAAAATTGTTTTCTAAAATAGTTTTTAAGAACTACTTTTTAGAACAATAAAAGAAAAAAACTTGTTTGGTAATATGATTTTAAAAATATTTTTGAAAATAAAAAAATAAAAAATCCTTACTTTCTAATTCCTTTTAATTACAATAATGTCATTGAAACAAAACTGAAAATAAAAAACAAAAACAACTTTTTTCTGTTTTGGTTTTTCTGTTTTAAAAACAAAAAAACAGGAAACTGTTTTTAAATTAATTTTAAGAAAACATCTTAACCAAACAAGTTTTTTTGTTTTTTAATTTTATAAAACAGAAAACTGTTTTTAAAAACAGAAATCAAACAGGCCCGATGTTTTCAGTTTCTGTTTTTAGTTTTCAAATTTCAATTTTCTAAATACTGAAAAACATCTAATTTAACAATTTTTTTATGTTTTTCTTTTGGAAAACTATTTTTAAAAATAGTTTTTAAAAGTTGTTTTTTTTCTTTTTGGTCAAAGTATGTGGGAATAGGGATAGGTTAAAATTGTGTTAATGTATGTTTGTTGGGCTGAGAAGCCCAACGTGTTGTATGTGATAGCTTTTATTTGATTTTTTTTTTTCAAGTGTGCATGATAGTGAATATGGGTATTGGGCTGAAGTTTTTTCTTTGAAACTAGGGACTGAAGCTTTGGTTTGTTAAATAAGGATATTCTTTTTATTTCTTTTTATGAGAGGTTGTGTTATGAATTTGATGCTAAATTCTCATGGGATTTGTGACCCGCGTCCCCTCCTCTTCCCTCCCCTCCCTCTCCCTCGTCTGCAGTTGCTGGTCCCACCTCCTGCACTCCCCTGACTTCTCCGACCTTCGCCGCCGCACTCGCTTTAACCGCCACTGATTTCGACCTCTCCACCTCCACACTGTTCGACTACGCCTGGAACCCTTCCATCTTCCTCCCCTACCACGACGTCGTCTCACTCGACAACTTCCACTCCCTCCTATCCCACGCACGCCTCGCCTCCACCACTGTTTCAAAACGTGGCAGTTTACCATCTTTAGACAACGGTTTTGAACCCATTGCTATGCGAAGTTGCAAGTCACAAAAAACCATGCGACTCCCTGCACAAGTCGCGAAAAATCATGCGACTCCTATTTTTTCGCCATGTCACTTCCAGCGTGTCAAAAACAATTATACTTCACTAATTTTTTTTGGAACATATTGAGCTAAAGAAAAGCCTATTAGATGTTGTGTATGATATCGTAACGGGTTTGTTGAATAGAATAGTTCTGTGTCGATCCTAAGTTGCTAGCATTTTTCTTGCTAGTAAAGTTCGAGCAATATGTAAAAGTTGCTGCATTTTGTGGCACTTTTGAGATGGTTACAAATTGCTAGTAATTTTGACATGATTTTAACATAGAATACTGGCATTTAAGTAAAACTGTCACAAAATATGTTGTGAAACTCTTGATAGTGGCCTTTTATGTAAATGCGGTAAATTGTGTTTGTGGCAATTATAAAACTGCCACAATTTTTTTTACGAGAGAAACAAACTGTCACATTTTGACAAAATAAATGCTACTGAAAATATTTTTTTAGTGATTTAAAATGAAAAATATTTTATTCTCTCAAAGTTCTTCCATATGTAAAATTATTTAATTTAATTTTCTTACCACTTTGTCAGATGGAGATAGTGGAAATAATATTTGTAAATAAATTCAAACTTCTTTTATTTTTGTTATTTAGAAAGCAAGAATAACATGATTCTTTCACACTTTAAATTTTTTCCAATTTATTTTCACTTAATTTTATTTCCACATCTCTTTTTCTTTTCAATCATATCACACTTCATACTTATTTTCTCTCTATTTTTTTTATCTCTTTTATCCCTCCAGCTCTTTTTCACTAAAAATAAGGTATGAACAAAAACAATTTTAATAAAGGTATGCTAAAAAAAGTAGGGTGTGAAAAGAAGATTAAAGTCAGTTTGTTAATTGTGTAGACCATTGAACCCCTTGTTGAATCTTTGGTCTGACCTTCCTCACACTCTTTAAAATCTGCCACCAGAATCCCCTTTTACAACCCAAAAGAGAGAGAGGCATGGTGAGTTGTTTTTGCTCTCCCTTTATCATTTGCACTCTTCTCTTCTTCTCCTTTGACTCTTCTTTTTCTCTCTATTTCTTCTCCTCTACTCATCTATCCATCTTCTTCTTCTCTCTGTTTGTTCTCTCTGTTGCTTCATATATGTAGTTTAATTGCAGTTTGTAAACAATCAATTAATTATTCTGTTGTTGCAGGAATTAGAACAACAACAGGGAAACAAATGGGAAGGGTATGTGAACTGGAGGAACAAGCCTGCGGTGAGAGGCCGCCATGGGGGCATGCTAGCAGCCTCCTTTGTTTTGGGTTTGTGGATCCCAAATTAATTTCTCTCATTTAATTTCATGACTACTCATAATTAATTTTGGGGCACTGATTCACATATATATAATCATGTGTAGTGGTGGAGATATTGGAGAATCTGGCATTTCTGGCGAATGCAAGCAACTTGGTGCTGTATCTAAAACATTATATGCACTTATCTCCTTCAAAATCTGCAATCAATGTCACCAATTTCATGGGATCTTCCTTCCTTCTTGCCCTTCTGGGAGGTTTCTTATGTGATGCCTTTTTCACCACTTATCATATCTTCCTCATAAGTTCACTTATTGAGTTCCTGGTATGCACCTCTACCGTATAAATTACCTCTCACTTTTGCCCTTTTATCCTGTGATCACTTGTGATTGTCATCACTTCTTCATAAGCTGCTTTAATTTAATTTCCTCAACCCAGACACTACTGCTCGTGCTGGCTAAAATTTGCATTCAATTAGGATATTTTGGGATGTTATAAGGTGGACCAATTTAAGAGTGATCCACCGATAAACCATTATATCTGACCGTTAAATTAGATATAATAGTTCATTCGTAGATATTTTTTAAATTACTTCACCGTGTAACGACCACGACCCTTATTAATTATCTCCTTTGCAAGTTGCAAACACAACTTGCATGATGATGGATGGGGTTAGATAATCTGGTGCAACCAAATTACCTTTAATAGAATTGGAAAATGTCAATGATATATATACTTGTTTTATAAAAAAGGAAAAGAAAGAAATGTGTTATCCATCCTTTTGATTTGATTCTCTTTCTGTTGGTGCATTCGTTCTCCCTCCCACTTGGTCCTAAAAAAATGTCATGAATTGCATGAGTTAACGCCCACTATAAGGTACCTGTCTAAGTCAAGAATCAATTTTTGTTTAGAAAGCGAAAGAAAGACAAAAAAGAAAAGAAAAGCATTTGGGTACGTAGCTTTATCTCACATTAGAAAATGTTATCTTAGAACTCCCAAATGTTCATGAGAACTAATGAAGGTGGCTAAGAAAGACACACAGTAGCAAAGTGAGAAAACAAAAAAAGTGGCGTGTTATACACAAGATACAGTAACTAAAAGATATAAGACAAAATGACAATAATGTAGGCGAGGAAATTTTATTTTATTTTATTTTTTGTATCAATTGACATAAGTGGAAAAAACAAATACATGGTCAGTGAAATTAATTTAACAGATAGAGAGGGACCCACCTCTTCATATTTCATTCATGCACACGTATTTAATTAGTTCCCTATGTTTTTGTGCCAATGCACAGGTGGACAAACACAAACCTTGCAAGCTAACATCTGTTTTTTTCTATATTTTTGTATGTCAATGACAATGTGTCGTAAGGAGAAAAAACAAATAAAAGAGGTCAGAGAAATAAATTAAACAGATACAGGGGACCCACCTCTTTATAATATATTCATGCACACGCATTTACGACCCTGTGTTTTTATTTTATAAAACATATATACATATTGAAACTGTTTGGTGACATATTATTTGCTAGATATTTTTTTTCTAATTATTATTACTATATTGCATAGTCTGAGTCCCTGAGATTGTACGCACATCTTTGTGATAAGTCAACCGTGTGGTCCCTGTGATCACTAATTTGATTGTGGAGTACTAATCAGCTATATAGCTCACCGTATAAGTGCCACAAAATTCATGGCTTGATGAACATATCTTTGTGGTTTTTATTTAGGAGGTTTGATTAATTAACGAGGACATATGGTACACAACATTAGTTTTTGATGGAAATGGGACAGGTAGCTCATATGGTTCAGTTAAGGGTACGTAATTGTACGTGAAGGGTCAGGGTTCAAACTCTGAAAAAGGATAATTTGAACTAATTTACTAGCAATTAATATTTATTTATTAAGAAAAAGATTTTCGGTTTCCTAAAATATCATCTCATCCGATACTAAAGTAGGGACCCCTTCCAACTGTGTTTTTTCATAAACATAGATCAAAATATCGAATTCAAGACCGAGAACGGAACCACTTCCTTTCACACTGATACATTGGTGACAATATAATTCTTAGATAAGTATGAATTGTTTAACTCGATATAACATACTCCCTTCGTTCATTTTTATAAAAACTAACTAACTTTGTACACCCCTTAAGAAAGTTAGGTAGTATAGTTTTTTGCATTAAATTTGTTCTCAAATGTTGTTGAATTTCCAAAATTGTCCTTAACATACTTATTTTTAATCTATTTCCATCATTGATGCAATTCCATATTTCCAGAATTGAATAAGGGTAAAAATGTGAAAAAATAATTAATATGACACAGAATCTTATACGGTTCTTACAAAAAAGAATAACCTCTACCCCTCTTTTGACTCTTATAAAAAGGAACGGTGGGAGTAATATTTTTGAACTCATAACTTTTGAAAAATAATATAATTATAAAAATTTATTTGAACTTACTTTATCCCTTACATAATATTTTATATTAATGCAATTTATGTAACTTACTTTTGGGGTCTTTCTTTGGTGGTGGGTGTTGAGTTGGAATCACTGTACTTGTCGTACAATTTATTTTTCTATTTCCTTTCTCTTCTTCTTCCATCTAGCTCGGTGCTTTTACTCTACTAGTTTCTTCTTTTCTATTTGTACCGGGTTGGGGCACCCCTTGTGCTCCTTATCAATACAAATTTACTTAAAAAAAAAATATATCTTTTAAGTTTAATCTATCATTTATAAAATTTAATTATTTATATTTTATAAAAATTCGATACTGATTACTCCACCATTGTTTAAAATATGGATAAAGATTGGTAGACATTTAAAGGGTGTAGACCACTAGAGAGATAAGAAGAGAGGAGAGATAAGTGATAAATGTAATATATGATGTGATGTAATTGAAGAAAGAGACAAAGAAAAAAAAAGTGTGTAGAAATGTCTGTTTAGATGTCCACTAATTAAAATATGCTTATACCATAACAAACCCACAAAGTTCAGTGAGCGATGCAGGGTAAGGTCCAAACATAGTCCAACCATACATGCATCCACAGAGATCTTGAACTTTATATGATCACATTTTGGAGCAAATGCAACTATATAAAACAAGAAATAAATAATAAACCCTGCATAAATTACATTATTATTAGAAGTGTACAAGGCTAAGGGATTTGGAATGATGTTATGCATGCATGCAGGGACTAATTGTACTCACAGTACAGGCTCGTGTACCTTCACTGAAGCCACCAGAATGCGTTCATGGAACCCAATGCGAGCAAGTTAATGGTGGAAATGCAATAATGCTGTTTGGTGGACTCTATCTGGTGGCTCTCGGAGTCGGCGGAATAAAGGGATCATTGCCAACACACGGTGCGGAGCAATTGGATGAGACCACTGCATCAGGAAGGAAGCAACGATCAACCTTCTTCAACTACTTTGTCTTCTGCTTATCGTGCGGTGCGCTCATTGCAGTTACTTTTGTAGTCTGGGTTGAAGACAACATAGGCTGGGAATGGGGTTTCGCAATCTCCACTATCAGTATATTTCTATCTTTCATTCTCTTCTTGGCGGGTTCTGCTACTTACAGGAATAAGATCCCTTCTGGAAGTCCACTTACAACCATTTTCAAGGTACTTACTTAATAACTAATCTCACGAATTAATATTCACCTGTTCACTGTTATCCATCGACTATACGCCTTTCGATCGGCCTGATTTTAGGCCCTGACTCACCCTCCGTGGACGAACCTTGCGGAGGAACCCTTAGGTTTGTGGATTCTCACCAACGTCTGTCTGCGTTACTCAAGCCGACATTACATGCTTGTTTGAGTTATTGCCTAGTTCCAATGAGCAATTTTTGCATGAACACAATGCCTATGTGTACAATCAATTCAAACTTTTAATTGATTATACCTATTGAATAATGTGGTTATGCAAGAACCACCCTCTTTGATGTGCAAGAATTATCCTCTGTTGATTAATATGACCTTCCTATTTGTATAGGGTATGAGTTAGTTGGGGTTGTTATTGTTAGTTGTGAAACTAATTCAGTTAGTTAGCTACTCTATTCTGTTAGAGAGTAGTTACAGAGAAACTCTAATCTCTCACTATATAAGTACTCATTTGTACTCAGTAACAGTTACTTATGTGATCAAAAGATTCATTTTCTCACTTTCACTAGTAATTGTTTGTGTGCTCTCTTCTTCTTCTTCTTCTTCTTCTTCAATCTTTCACTATTTTTAATTGGTTGAGCAGGTTTTGGTTGCTGCTTCACTTAATAGCTGCATCTACAGAAATTCTAGCAGTGCTGTTGTGGACATGAATTCCTCTGGTAATAAAAAATCAGAGGAAGAAATTGCAAAAGCAGATAAGGAAAGTGAATCCCCAACAAGCACACTCAAATTTCTCAACAGTGCAGTTGAAAACAAGCCAATTTATTCATTCATGAAATGCACTGTACAGCAAGTGGAAGATGTGAAGATAGTATTGAAAATGCTACCCATATTTGCATGCACCATTGTTCTAAATTGCTGCCTGGCTCAGCTGTCTACATTCTCTGTCGAACAAGCGGCGACTATGAACACCAAGTTTGGTTCCTTGAAGGTGCCACCTGCATCCTTACCAGTTTTCCCAGTGCTGTTTATCATGACCCTCGCGCCGATCTACGACCACATTATCATACCATTTGCGAGGAAGGTGACGAAAACAGAGATGGGCGTCACTCATCTCCAAAGAATCGGAATCGGATTAGTCCTGTCTATAATTGCCATGGCAATTGCAGCTCTTGTTGAAGTAAAGAGGAAAAGGGTGGCTATCCATTCAGGCCTACTAAATGACGAAACCAAACCACTGCCTATCACATTCTTTTGGATTGCTTTTCAGTACTTATTCCTTGGTTCAGCTGATCTTTTCACTATGGCAGGGTTGTTGGAATTTTTCTTCACAGAAGCACCAATCAGTATGAGATCTTGGGCCACATCACTTTCCTGGGTCTCTTTGGGTTTGGGGTACTACCTAAGTTCAGTCATCGTATCAATTGTAAATAGCATCACTGGTAGCTCCTCCCACAAACCATGGCTATCCGGAGCCAACCTTAACCACTATCACCTAGACAGATTTTACTGGCTTATGTGTGTGCTCAGTGGCTTGAATTTCCTACATTACCTCTTTTGGGCTATCAGATACAAATATAGAGGGACTGGAACCAACCAACACTGAATGAAGAAAATTAACCATATATATGAGACTATATATGACTATCTTTGAGCACTCAAGTCTATAAGGGCATTGTTGAAAATCTTGTCAAGCCATTTTTCGGCTGTAATTGTATAAAATAGAGAGATCAGCAATTCCCAGTGGTAGAATACAATGAGGAGATCCTATGTATAAAAAAAAAACTTAAATATGTTTCTAATCCTTGAAAATATAGCAAATGTTTGGTTTTAGTTCCTGAAAATGTTTCTTAAATGTTTTCTGTTTTAGTCATTGCAATTGAGTTTCGATTGAATGATGACTCACTCTTTCTAGTCAGAGTATTTATTTAACCTGGAATTGTGAGACTCACTCATTTGTACAACTCATGCCACCTAGACTTTATATATTAGAAGCACATGATCCATTTCTTCTTCCCCATTTCCAACCCCTGGTTCATACTCAAAATATTACCAATCTAACTCAGGTACCAGAATCTAGTCAAATAATTCCAAATGGCACAAGCTGGATTTTCTATCAAGAAACTGTAAACAATTGCAGGATCATAAATCAAGACGATTTCTCATTTAATCCTTTGGCATATACACTATACAAATTGTCTTAAAGTTAAAAGTTGCAATTTAAGAACAATTTAGCGTACAGTTTAATCTTCACGTAAGCAGGTCATCTATGTGACTAGGAAAACCAAGAAAGACAGTATGAAAACATCATTCCAATTGAATTGAAAGCTTAACCCAGCCAATACCATTTTCCCCCTTCTCTTATCATGACAACAACACTTAATCTTGAAGCTTAATTAGTTCTAATGATCAAGAGAGTAAGAACAGAATACAAACTTTCCAACACACTACCCAGTAACTGGCTAAATGCATATGTGTTGACAATCATTTGCCCATTATGTGTTTGTATAGATTACTTAAACGAGTCTGTAGACATGGCCAACTAGCAGGATTTGACCGTGTTGATAATCATTTACCTATGTGTTTAGTTACATCCAATTATTTGACTGTGTTTTAATCCAGCAGAATTTATATTGGCTTAATTTCAAGTGTTAAATGGGGAGAACTTCCCTACTAGAAAAAAGTGAAGTAAGCATAGTGACTAAGAAAGAAACTAGTTTTGCATAAAGAATAAAAAGACATGCATTATGAAACAAGACACACAGAAAATTGTTCTGAGGGGAAGTACAGCCGACCCGACCGGAGCCACCTGGACGACCGCCACCCACTGACGGTCAAGCTACGTTCTCGACCACGCCTCGTCCAATCAGGAGTACGGACACCACCCGCAAGCTTCTACAATGGCCCTCTGAACAGGCTGACAACCATCTTTGTCCTTACACCGGCAAGACCTAGAGTCTGAAGAGCCTAATAGCGACAGGTACAAGGGGCACCCCGAGTCACCCTAAGGGACTATAAAAGGTCAGACCCCCTAATCTTTTAAGGTACATGATCTTAACCTCACATAACAGTTCATCCTCACACACCCATTAATTTTAGCATCCGAGTGTCATTGTAAGAACCCCTCCGAGGCTTGATCGGCGGTGCAACACGACGATCGTCTTTCACTAACACTCGAAGAAAAGAAGAAAAGTCTAGGTGTATCGTCATTTAGCTTACCTTTCCATTTTCTCTGACTTCATTTCCTGTAATGACGTGATGTTACCTAGCTGTTACTCCCACCTAATTTTTAGAAGGTATAAGTTAGCCTCCAACACTTTTTGTTTGGACAAAAATATCATAACTTTTCTTCTTTGAAAACATTGAAAGTTTGGGTGTATTGGTCATTTAGCTTACCCCATTTCCTATAATCACGTGATGTGTTACCTGGCTCGACCAAGTCCAACACAGCAGAAGAGTTTCCCCAATTTATCTTCAATTGATTTTTATAATTTTTCATATGTTGTTTTAATAATTTGGAGAAATTAAATAAGTTGAGAATTGGAAAAGTTCAAGCTTTTCTATACCAAATGACCAATAGTCAGAACGATGGTATTCTCGCATTTCGCGACAGACATCAACATGTTGGTATCCTCAGGCAAACAAAACTTCGTCGGTGGTTGCAGTTCTAGCGGCGCGGTGGCGAATGATGTGTTTTGTCAACGGCGCGGTGACGTTTAGTGCACACCTGGCGGCTCGGTGGCGAACGCTTCTTGACGGAGAAGACCATGGGCAATTGTGGTGGTCGTCAGGTTCAGATCCTGTATAGCAGCTGTGAATTTTTTTTGGGAGAAAACGATGAACCGTATACTTCTTTTTAATCTATTTCCATCATTAATGCAATTTAATATTTCCAGAATTGAATAAGAATAAAAATGTGAAAAAATAATTAATATGACACAAAATCTTGTGTTTCTTATAAAAAGGAACCATCTCCACCATTCTTTTGGTTCTTATAAAAAGGAATCAATGGAGTATAAGTTTGGGTAAGTAAAATTACATAGCTAGCTCTCACTTTAATTAATTACTCCATCCGTTTCTTTTTATAAGAGCTAAACAACTATTGCACACCCCTTAAGAAGAGTAGTTAAAGTGGTTGTTAGCATTTAATTTGTTCTCAATTTACATCAACTTTTCAAAATTGCTCCAACCTACTTTTTAAAATTTCTATTGATCATTAATGCATTACATAGTGGAAAAAGAGAAAATCCAATTAAATAAGGGTAAGTTTGTTAAAAAATAATTAATGCACTACATATTTCAAATCAGCTCTTATTAAAAAGACCATGATACATCTCAATTTAGCTCTTATAAAAAAGAACAGATGGAGTATAAAAATAAAAGGCAGGTTTATTTGTCTAAAACAAAAGGTGTTGGGTGCTAACTAACTTCTTCTAAAAAATAAGTGGGAGTAAGTTAGCAAACTCCATATATATATATATATATATATATATATATAGCCACATAAAAAAAATTAGTCATCAGCCCGAAAGTTGTTTTCAAAATGATTTTCAAAATAAAAATTATGCAATTGATATAATTGATCTTGCTAAGTGAAAGTATGTTAGAATTATTTATCAATTCTTGTGGGCTTCAATAAATTGTGGTTTTTTTTTTAATAAAACGGGTATATTCATAATCTAGACGGGGTGCATAAGTAAGACAATTTAATTATTTAAGTGATTCATTTATTTGAGCTTGAATATCTATAATATTAATTAGTGTGGATTAAAATGTAGCCCTTAACTCATAGGCCCATGATGGGAAGGGGCTAGGGTTAAATATATATTGGCTAGATCCCCTCTGTAATCACTTATCAATAACGGCTCCACAACTTGCCCCATTGACAGCTGTGAAAGGGAGTGTGAGATGCAGAGGAAGCCTCGGTCAATTGTAGTCACTTGACTGCAGGAGAATCAATTCCGCTTCCAAGGAGATCACTCAATCCTTATTCCGCTCACGATTTGAAAGGTATGCAATGGAAGGATTTGTCTTCAAGCCGATCTTCTCGGTTGTGGAGGAGGAGGGAGAGAATGACAATTGAAATTTCCTACTTTTGTATTACTTTCATTTATCTTGGTTTGTAACCTTTTAAGCTTGAAGTATTTGTATTTTGTTAAACATGGGCCATGCCCCCTTTTATTTCATGAGTATTTGCTATTGTCGTGATGTCTTGCTTGTGATGATTGCCCCTTTGTTTTATGTTGATCGTCGCCCTACACAAACATACACGCTATTTATTTAACTGGTTCAATGATGGTGATTAATGTAACTTCTTTTCTATTCGAGCATACCACTTATTGCCTTAGGCTAGCAACATATCATTTTTCAGCGATTGATCGCTTATGCTTGTCATTGGAAAAGGAACCGACTTGTCGGGTTCCTATGTGTGACGATTGTAGTCATTTAACTTATTCTTTAACTGTTTGGTTGATAAGAAGTAGTGTACGATCGTTGGCCCGACCGAGTGCAATTACTTTGCAGTACCTATTGATCGTATTTGCCTTTCGTCCTCGTAATAAGACTTAGGAGCATTTTGACGTTGGTCCAGCCGAGTGTGTGAGCTTGGCGGCCAGAGTCGCTCGACTTAGTCACTGATTCTTTGATTAGGACTTAGGAGCTTTCTGACTGTTGGTCCAGCCGAATGTGTGTGCGCGGGGGCCTAAGTTGCTCGACTTGGTCGCTGATTCTTTCATTGGAACTTAGGAGCATTTTGACATTTAGTTTAGCCGAGTGTGTGTGCTTGGCAGCCACAAAGTCACTCAACTTAGTCGTTGATTCTTTGATTGGGACTTAGGAGCGTTTTGACATTTGGTCCCGTCGAGTGTGTGTGTGCTCGGTGGCCAAAGTCGCTCGACTTAGTCACTAATTCTTTGATTGGGACTAAGGAGCATTTTAACATTTGGTCCCGCTGAGTGTGTGTGCTCAGTAACCAAATTCGCTCGACTTAGTCGTTGACGATTGAATTTTAGGCGCAATGTTTTAACTTCGATTGAACAGAAAGCTCGGAGGATTCCGTTAAGAAACATATACATTGTTTACAGAAAGACAATAAAACAAAAAAGGGCCCGCATACCACCTGATATGATTTTTCTTGTCTTGTGGTGCTAGCTATCACGTCTTCTCATCTTTTTGGCTATAGTATCGCCTGAGGTTGGAGGCGTTCCAATGTTGTGGTTTCCGTTTAGTGTTTCCAATTTGTAGGCTTTGTTGCCGGTTTTGTCAATCACCTTGTAAGGGCCTTCCCAGTTTGCTGCCAGCTTGCCGTGCTCAGTCGTTCGGGCCCAACACTTGCTCGCCGAAGGACCAAGTCATCAACTACCGTCGAGGGGCTACCTTCTTGTTGTATCGCAATGAGGTGTCTTGCTTGGCGATCGTCTCCCTAAGGTTTGTAACTTTTCTCTTTTCTTCAGCCAGGTTGAGCTCCTCAGCAACCAGCTTCCCATTTTCGACCTTGTTGAAACTTAGCACACTTGCACTTGCTTCCCCAATCTCCGCGGGGATGACGGCCCCCGTTCCGTATGTGAGGCGGGAAGGGCTCTCCCCCGTGGTAGGCAGGGGTTAGTTCGATAGGACTACAAGACATGGTTGAGCTGCTTTGCCCATCGTCCTTTGGCCTCTTTGAGTGTTTTCTTGATGTTCGTTAGGATAACTTTGTTTGCCGAGTCAACTTGATTGTTGGTTTATAGATGCTCTACAAAGGTAAAGTGTTGATCGATGTGAAGTTCGCTAAGGAGTTCCTGAAAGTTCTTGTCTGTGAATTGGGTGTCGTTGTCAGTGACGACCAAGCCTAGCACCCCGAACCTGCTGATAATATTCCTGTAGAAGAAGCACTGTACTTTTGCAGATGAGATAATGGCCAGTGACTTTGTTTCTACCCATTTGGTGAAGTAGTCGACTGCTAAAACTGAGAACTTGAGTTGCCCTGGTACCTTAGGGAACAGACCGAGCAGGTCCACTCCCTAATGATGGAAAGGCCACAGAGAGGAGAGGTTCAAGAGGTTTTGCGGCGGGTCTCGGTGTATATCCGCGTGCTTTTGGCAGAGGGCACAACGCTTGTCGTGGTCGGCTGCTTCTTGCTGTAAAGTCGGCTAGTAGTAACCACCCTGAGGATCTTCTTGGCCAACGCCTGACCGCCCAAGTGGTGTCAGCAACTTCCCTTACGCACTTCCGCCAAAATATATGATGCTCTTTCTTTATCCAAACACTTTAGGAGGCGGTCGAGAAGCCTCTCTTATACAAAGTTCCATTAATCAAAGTGTACCATGTCGCCTGCCTGACGAGCTTCTTTACCGATCCGAATCTACACTATGAGTTTTAGGGTTGGAAAAGCTTGTTTAATCCCTTGATTAAGTGCTTTTAGGACTTTTGTGGTAGTTGTTTTGAAGAAAAGTTTTTGTCTTGATGATTTAATGATAACAGTCAAACCTAATGCTTGTGTTTTGGGGTTGGAAAAATTGATTTTGAAGCTTGGTTTATATGTTGATGACTTGGGAATGAAAATGGAGAGTTTTGGTGAGGAAGTTACACATGAAAAGCTTTGAGTTATGCTTAAGAAAAATGTTACAATGAAGGATGAAAACCTTGAGCATTCTGACAAGTTCTTTTGGGTGTTGAGTGTATGAGAGAATGTGTTTTAAGGTGAAAGGATTTGAAGAAAAATCCTTGGTGTATATGATGATTGAGGACGAGAGTTTGTAGAGGATTTAGAGAAGATTTGACTATGCTTAGAAGCTTGTATTTGTGCTTGTAAGTGTTGGTAAGAAAAGGGAGAAGTTGGGAAATGGATTCTAGTAAAATACCTTGTATGTATAGGAATATTTGAGTTTTAAGCCTAGGAGGAAAAGAAAGATTCAAAATTTAACTTGCTTATAAGTGTTCGAGTATTTTGGCAATTGATGGTGTGATTGAAGTATTGGAAGTGAGATATTAGAGTTGTTTAAGAGTTATGATTAATAAACCACTAGATAGTGCAGACATCTCGAGATACCTTTTTTTCTTCTTCTTTTTATTTATCTTGTGCACACATCATATCATATATCACATGGTCACATATTTCATCTTTTTCTATCTTTCCCTAATGGTTTACATTCAAAGGATGTACACCAATCTTTATTGATTGTTTAAGTTTTGGGGCAGAACTAATGAATGATGGATAACTTAGAAAATTTCATGTGTTTGTAAACTCATCTTCATGACATGAACAAGCTTTGAAATCTTCGCCTAACTTAAGATTTTAAAATGTGTATGCAGAAGATATTTTTGCTGATCATTGTCTTCTTTCCGGAACCCTCAAGTCAACAGCTTTGTCCCCATGTTTATTTCCTCTTTAAGGGGTAGGAATCAGGATTAGTGTAGTATTAATTGTTATTAATAACCTTTTCAGGTTAAGTTACAAACTTTTCGTGCTTTGCATTTCAAGCCTTTTCTTATGGCTGTGGACGGCTGAAAATGACTTTCTCTGCCGGACAAACATTAAAGACATTCTCATCTTCATTGACCATATCATCTCTACCTAAACTCCATTCTTTCGATCCCTTCCCCCATTCTAAGGTAATGAGTGATTGGTAGGTAAACTACCATTAAACATCAAATACCCACGCAATCCTCATCACTCCTAGAGCAGTTTCACATTAACCCTCCTCTTATATCTTTCCAAGCCAAAAGTTCCATTTTTCAGTATTAGAAGCCAAAAAGCCTTGCGTGGTTGTGTCTCCACCATGACAGTAACACACACCCAACTCAATTCATTTGGGTGTTTTAGGTTTTTTTAAGTAGGTACCCTCTCAACCGATAACTTTGACACTAATCACTCACCTTACTGCCAGCATATTAAGTGGTAAGAGGTTGACATATTCATTGACTAATTAGTTATTTTACTTATATCAATAAAAATTATCATATAATTATTTATTTATAAAAATATTAAAGTAAGTTTTAAAAATTTAATATAAATTCTTGTAGGTAATTAAATTTTAAAAGTTTACACCCAAAACAATTTATAGTTAAGCAATAAGTTGTTTTCATAAATTTTAGCAGACATATATTTATGTGTTTTGTAACCAACAAGATATATATATATATATATATATATATATATATATATATATATTTTTTTTTAAGTGTTTACTCATTTTCTTTACATCAGAAAACTATTTAAGTGTTTATACATGAAATAAACTCATGAATTAAAAATAGAAAAACAAAATTTTAAGGCAAAATAATATATATTTGGAAACTCATTTATAATCATGAGGTGTAGCGTGATAATTAGCTCATTTTATCTATTAATTATGAAATAATATTTGCTCGTGGGAATATATTGCATTTCGTGGCCAGTCATTCTCAACTTAATACAAACACCTGAAACGAGGGGATTAATCAACGCAATATGATATTCTAGACTAAAAAAGGAAACCCATTTATTAAAGTGAAGTATAGGAATTTTTGTAAATAAAGTAAAAGCAACTTGGTAGTTTTTTTTTGGTACATCAGAAAATTAAGCAATTTTGTAGTTTGGTTGAGTTGAAAGTAGTATTTTTAGTCATCTCTAATTCCATTTGATTATAAGCAATTTCATTAACTTTCATCATTAACACAAACTTACTCTTTTTTTTCTTTCATCTAGCATTAATTAAAAAACAAACAAATTAAGCAATTTCTTAAACGAGTCATGCGCACAAGCAAAAAAAGGTGCAGAAGCAAAAGAGCAAGACGACAAGATTGCTTACGAGTGAAGCAGCAGATCCCGCGTCACCTCGGACAGTACACAGAACAAAACGGCGACGTATCCCTGTCCCGTTCGTTCCACCAATTTGCAGTTGCTTCCGTTTCAACCCAATCCAGTTCAACTTCAACCCCAATTTATCTATCTATTTCTTCCCATTTCCCTCACCAACAAACGCCATTTCTCACTCACAAAAAAAAAAGTCTTCTCTTCTCTTCTCTTCACTTTCCCCCATCACTCATCCGGAAAACGATGCCGTATCGGTTGTCTAACTAACACAAACCTCCGCTCAAGAAAAGAAGAAGAAGACTCTGTTCGTCGGTGCCGGTTTTTTCTTCTTCCGGTTCGGGTTTTTCTCCGATGGATCGGGCGGCGATGACGGTCGGACCGGGCATGGACATGCCGATCATGCACGACAGCGACCGTTACGATCTGGTCCGCGATATCGGGTCCGGGAACTTCGGCGTGGCGAGGCTGATGCAGGATAAGCAGACCAAGGAGCTCGTTGCCGTCAAGTATATCGAACGGGGTGATAAGGTTTCTTTCTCTTTCTCATTTTGTTCTCTCTGTTGCCCCTTGTTTTGGAAATTTTTTTCTTTCTCACGTTTCGGTGAGGGAAAAGTAGTAATTCGAAGAAAAAAGGGAAAATCAAATTAATCACATGACCGTTTCGCTTTAATCGCTGTGTTGGGTGAGTCTTTGGTCGTTGCTGACGTGACGTGTGATGATGCTGCTATTTATAGCAAATTTCGAGTTTCCATATTTGTTTTCAGTACTTGCTTGGACTGGTTTGTTATTTTTTTGCAAAATTGTTATTTTTTTAAACATCTCTTGCTTATAGATGAGTTTGATTTATGAGGTGAAATAGGATCAGCGTGTTTACTAATTAACCTAAAGTGACTTAATTCATCGCTTAGTGCGTGTTTGGTTTTCAACTCAAAACAGAATTGGATACCTCGTATTCATCCAGCGGAATGCACTTGCTGGATTGGACGAATGTGCTTTCACATTCACCCACGCAAATCCAAAAAGAGCTTACTGGTTTTGGTCATTTGATGTGCGTTTGAGTGCAACCTGAACTGATTTTCATTCCAATTCATAAAAAGAACTCCCTTCATTTTGTTTGTCTTGAAATGTGTGTTAACGTCAATTTTAAACTGATTCTGCGGACATTCAAACATAGCCTTACTCGTTTCGCCTTTCAATAGATGAATGGATGTGTGATTTAAGTTAATTTTTGTTTTAGAGGTTCACAATTGAATTGCAATGAACTATGATTTTCTTAGGTGAAGCTTTATCATGAAGTATTTGTTGTTACTTTTTCTTTGAACTTTTATATTCTTACTGATGGAGTGCTGGTCTTGTCTATTTTTCTATCATGTTGTTGTGTGTCACAGATTGATGAAAATGTCAAGAGAGAAATCATTAATCACAGATCTCTGAGACACCCCAACATTGTTAGGTTTAAGGAGGTTAGTATATTTTTTGATATCTCTACATCTTATGTGTGCAGCAGAAGAGTAATCACATGTATAAAATTTCACTCAGGTCATCTTAACACCTACTCATCTGGCCATTGTAATGGAATATGCTTCTGGTGGAGAACTTTTCGAGCGAATCTGTAATGCTGGGCGTTTTACTGAAGATGAGGTTGTCATTAATTTGTTTACTTTGTCTGTACCTGTCATTCACTGAAAGAATGTATTTGTACTTATAATCTTTTACCTATGTAACTTCGGTGCAGGCTCGATTCTTCTTTCAACAACTCATATCTGGGGTCAGCTATTGCCATGCAATGGTAATTGAACCTTTCCCCTTCTCCACTGTCTGATCTAAATTGTGTTTTCCCCATACTAGAGTGTAGGTATATTCAGTCATTTGAACATTATATCTGACGTTTCTGTGTTATATGTCTCTTCATGAAGCAAGTATGTCACCGGGACCTGAAGTTGGAAAATACTTTGTTAGATGGGAGCCCAACTCCTCGCTTGAAAATATGTGATTTTGGGTACTCAAAGGTGAGGGTTTCTTTATCTCACTGGCTCTTCACGGTGTTTGTTCCATGCTTGTAAATTTTACTGGGGTGTATTTGGTTTAGTTGTGTTTTACCTTCAATTGCATACTGCATCTGAGAGTTTTTTAGTTTTCTTGTGAGTCACTTTTGTTGTACTGGTTTAGACCGTGACAATGATGAAATTGGGTAGCTCGTTGAGTTACTACAGACAATTTATGTAGTTTGTTCCTCATTATGCATTCCCATGTGCTAGAGTAGTAGAGTTTGGCTAGTAAAAAAATGTAAGCCTACAAGGTTGTCATATATAGATTTGATTGAAAAAAGTCTAATGTTCCATCATTAATCAAATCATGAATGGGGTGATAATCCACTCGACTGGTGGCAAATGAACTTTTATAAAATACTGGCATAGTGGTATTACACTTCAAATTTTTGGGTCTGCTTCTACTCATGTCTATGTTTCCCATGTAGGTGCATAACAAAGTCATGAGATGTTTTCTGGTGTTATTGTAAAATCTGATTGGCCATTGCACCGTTTTTGTGGTGTTTAGTGTTAAGTTAGTTCAAGTTATTCGTCTTGTATCTGTGTCTTGTGTTTTAGAATACATTGGAATTGACTCGTGTTGCATGCTTGTTTGTCTCAACTTAATTTTGAAGAAATAAATGCTCCCCTCCCCCTGTCTTCCAAACTCTCTCAATAAGTGGTGAAAGATTAGCTATTATTTTCCCTAAATAATCTGATCCAAACACATTCTAGTTACTTGAATTTTACTGTCCTTTTAATTCATCTATTCAACTATCCTCTAGCTCCAAAGCCCTTAAGTATGTCATCATTGTGTTTTAATTGCTTCTATCTAAGTTCTTTTTTAGATCATTGTTATGTCCTGCTATCTGATTGATAGTTTGATATTATTTGCAGTCTTCAGTGCTTCATTCACAACCAAAGTCAACTGTGGGAACTCCTGCATATATTGCTCCGGAAGTTTTACTGAAACAAGAGTATGATGGCAAGGTAAACTATTTAGTTTCATGGTAGTGTTCTTTCTCTGTAAACGATTACTGTCACATTTAATTTAATGAAGAATATTGTCAAAACTTGTTATAATTTGAGTCAGTGGGTTCTTGAATGCTTGTGCTTTAAGGAACTAAAATTCTGCTATTTTGATAGTCATTCTGTTCTCAGTTCTCACCCAACCAGTCATTTTGGTCTGGAGTCCAGACAAAATTCTTTTCTGGTTGTCATTTCCACATAATTCATTTAGTTGACACTTTACGTATCTTATATGTATGCTATCATTAAGAAAATGGAAGGTAATTTGCATCCTGATCATTTTGTGCTTAAAAAGTTCGTAAGAGGTTTTTTCTTTTGTTTTGGTAGATCAATAAAAATATTAAGTTCTAAATGTAAGAAAATAATGAACGTTTTGTGTATTTTATATCAGATTGCAGATGTCTGGTCATGTGGAGTAACCTTATATGTGATGCTAGTGGGAGCATATCCTTTTGAAGATCCTAATGAACCAAAGGATTTCCGGAAGACAATTCAGGTAGATCAGATCGTATATTTGCTCATTTTCTTCATGAGTGGTCTCTGATTGCTTGAGCATAACTTGTTCTGGTTGCTTGCTTCCATCCACAGAGAGTTCTCAGTGTCCAGTATTCCATTCCAGACTTTGTTCAAATATCTCCAGAATGTCGCCACCTTATCTCAAGAATCTTTGTTTTTGACCCTGCAGAGGTAATTTCTATTTCAAATAACTAACCTTATTCTGCATACCTAAAGTTGACCCTGTACGTCTCTGAGTAATTCTGTTTTTGAAATCTAGTTTTGTATACTACCAATTGAATGTCTTCTAAGAAGCTAATTTTCTCACACTAATTGAGAGCTCAAGTGATATTTTTTATGACACATGAAATGGATATTTACAACTTGAAGAACTTTAGACATAATTGTTTGGCATTTTCCTTCTCTAACGAAGTTTTACTCAAATTGTTATTTTATTTTAACATTTTAACATTTTATATTACAGGTAGAGCTGTATCTGTTATGATAAAATTTGATAATAGAAAACAGGACAAAATATTGAATACGTATTGTGACTTGAGCCTATTGAGTGTACAATGTAGGGATTTAACTTCTATTCATTCTAGTCGAAATCATTTTTTTGGAATCTTACGCGTTGAGACATTTATGTGACAGAGAATCACCATGCCAGAAATCTGGAAACATGAATGGTTTCTGAAGAAGCTGCCTGCGGACCTGATGGATGAGAGGATAATGAGTAACCAATTTGAAGAGCCAGACCAACCCATGCAGAGCATGGACACTATCATGCAGATAATTTCAGAAGCTACCATACCAGCTGCCGGGGCGTGTTCTTTAGACCAGTTTATGATGGATAACATTGACATGGATGATGACTTCGATGAATTGGAATCTGAATCCGAGCTTGATATAGATAGCAGTGGGGAGATAGTGTATGCCATATACTAATTTAACATCCGTCAGCGCATGAAAGACAGCACCTTAATATTGGGAATGATGGCATTTTCAGCATAAGTACAGAGAGATATGTGGTCCCTGCATTTCCCGTAGATTAGCATGGATAATACTAAGAAGTTCTTCATGTTAGTTTATATGTTCTCTCTGCTTCTTGGAGATTCCAGCGTCCACACCATTTATTAGTATCACCTTTGGTGTTGTTTTTGTTGGGTGGTTGGGGTGTTTTTTACATTCTAGAAGGGTTGGTGACTGTGGGAAGAATTAGTTTTTATCCTTCCCTCACTTGCTGGTGAATACTTGCTTTATATATTATTTTACATTAGCTTTTTGTTGTCTTGTGGCTAGAATCATGTTTCATGTCCCTGCTTATATGCACATACTCCATGTAAAAAGTTTTCAGTGGACATAATCATCTAGTATATGTGTTTGTATCCTGTGATGTAGCATAATTCATTCTGTCTCGGTGCAATTCACTAAGTTATTAATAGACGTAAGTTTCATTTGCCAAACATTACAGATGTGCTGAATTCGAAGAGGGATTTGGATTTTGGAGTTTGATTTCTTAACTTAAGGTGATTCGTTCCACTCCATGGTTTGGTTTATGTCTCTGCATCCATCTTACTCTTATAAATTGTATTCCACTACTAATTGCATGTTGTGTGTTAAGAATGTGGCTTCAGAATCAACTTTGAAGCGGAGAACCCAATGTAAGGGCCAATGCCTCCGAAGGATTAGGGTTGGGTTCAAGGGCCAAGGCCTCCAAAGGATTAGGGCTGTCTTTAGAAGAACTTATTTGGGTAGACTATGTTTGAATATCTGTTACTATCAAACGTTAGCACTCTTTTTGAGACAAGAATTAAATGCGTAACTTTTTCTATGGATTGAGATGAAAATGAGAATGGATTCCCTGCAGTCAGGGTATCGTAACATTCACATAGTCATGCAATCTGATTCATTCAATCAAGACCGACCGGCTCAGATTTTAGATTTATATCCACCGTCAGATCTTGATGAAATATATGAACCAACCGATTGGGCGACTCAGATTGCATGACTACGTGAATGTAGGTATTCCCTGACTGCAAGGAAGTTGAGTCCAATGAAAGATTTCTAAATTGATTAAAACGTGAAAAGTCGATAGAGAAGACGACAAAGCCGAGGAGGATGGTGGAGAGGATGAAAACCGACGAGGATGGTGAAGATGACGAGAGCCAACGACGATGGTGGAGACGAAGAAGATGATGGTGGTGAGGTTGGTGCAGGATAGGAAGAGGATGGTGAAGGATAGAAAAAGGATGGTGAAGTTTTATGAAGGAAAGGAAGAGGATGGTGGTGAGAATGGTGAAGGATAGGTAAGGAATGAAAATAGATTTTAAGGGTATTTTAGTAAAGTACTACAATAAGGGAATAACATGAGAACTAAGTGGGGTGGCATTAAAACAAATGCTAAAGAAAAAATAGTCTTATCCCTTGGTTGTGTTTTGAGGTAGGAAATCAGGTACTTGCACGGTAATTACCAACATAAAAAATATAGCATCAATGTTATAAAAAAATGCAAGTTTAGGATTTTTCGAAGATATAATGATTAAACTTTAATGTATATAAAATAAGGTGATATGGGAAAAATAAAATAAATTTGTTTATTTCTCAAACAATGGAATTCAAACTTTATTCTATATCACATTATGAAATATCTAACTAAGAATGGAAATTTATTCTATATTATGCTCTATTATAATTGTTTCAAGATATTTAATCATACCTTAAGAACTGTTATTTTGAAGATTCATCCAATGAGGTTTGTGCTATTATTATAGGTTTATAGGCATTCAGAGTACAATATATTTCCTCAAAATTTGTATTTTTCACCAAGTCATTTTTTCCTCTCCTCAATAATCAATTACATTATGGCTTCTGCCGGTTGCCCATTCAATAACAGGTATTTGTTCATAAGTTGCATTAGATTATAAGAATTTTCTCATTTCATTGGCAATTATGAAAGGAAAAAAAATAGCTCTTTTGTGTGAAATCAAATTCAGAAATTTTGTAACCAAAAAAAAAAAAATTCAGAAATTTTAAGAATTTGCTCATTTTGTCTGCAGTTTAATTCTTCTACAAATACGCTATCCATGTTCTCCAAGTGAATTTGTAACCAAAATAAATCGTATTTTCCGTGTGTGTTTGGAAAATATAAGTGGATTCACATCAAATAGAGATCCTGGTTAACATGAAGCCCCAAATAATTGTTTTTGGAAAGATTGATCCGCATCCGTACTTTGCTGAGAAACACACTGACAAAACACCTTTGATGACCACACTTCAGCAACTTTTTCATAGTGGTTAATGGGTAGCCTATCAAGTTCACTCCTCTTTGGCTGATAAGACTTTAATTATGGGAGTATTAGTCAAAATTGATAATCGAATCAGACGACTCATTTTCTGTATTTTGCCATTGCATTTACAAAAAAATTACAAAACATCATGCCAAAATAATTGCACATAACGTGCAGTATCATCAAATACAACCAATTACTGCTTTCTACATGATAATTACAAAAAAAAATGATGATGATAAAAAGTAAATACATAAGCAACAACAACAGTGTCTCAAATTTTCACATGACTCCAAGCCATTTCAGTTACTCGACGAAACTACTCTTTGGAACGACATCCAGAAAGCCAATTTAAGCTAATCTCTGTTTTGGTCATCTCAATCTTCACATTGGGAAGGTTAGGGAAATGTTCCCACAAAGCAGCCACCTCTTCATCACAAATAACATATATTAGATGCTTTAACTCTCCAAAGTTCATCACTGAGATTGGCAATTCACTCAACCTTGAGCAACCCAACATATACAGTTTCACAAGGCTTCGCAAGTTCCCAATGTCATCTGGTATATGTGTAAGGCTAACACAGTCTGAGATGTCGAGACAGCGCAGCTTACGAAGACTTCCAACAGATTCTGGAATCTCTAGCAAATCTGAGCAGGAACTAAGCCTTAGCACTTCCAAATTCTCTAGTTTTCCGATTTCTTGCGGCAGTGCACGAAGCTTGTGACAGTTAGTAATGCTAAGCTTCTTCAAGGAGAAAATTTTAGAGAGGTCTGAAGGCAATTCCACCAGATCATTGCAGTAGTCAACGTTCATCTCCACTAGATTTGGCAGTGCATCTGAGATTCGGATGGATCTACTTTCAAAGGCTTCCCTTGTATTACACATATAAAGGGATAATTTTCGCAGATTCTTCAATTTACATAGTCCAGGAACTGAAATCTTCTCCAACCTCATTCTTTTTAAGTAAGATGATGAAGAAAGTAGCTGAAATTTGTTTAACTCAGAAGGGTGGAAACCGTAATTTGTGACTATCAAAACTTTAAGTTTACTCATTTGACCAATGAAGTCTGGCAAGGTGTACTCGCTAGATCGAATATTTAAAACAAGAACCTCCGCTTCATTAGGTTGAATCTTGCACCAATCTGAAGAAAATGTTTCATCTGCAAAAAAAATCCTTTGTAAACTTTAAGAAAATGGAAGATGATGAATGCTGCAACACATGCAACTGGGCATATAATTTCAGGCACACATAGAAAGTGATAGGGAGAGAAACAAACCGGTTGAAATAGAGAGTGTGCGCGCAACCACCTGGCTTTGCTTTTGGTCCATCCACCTTATTGGAAAGAATGAAGAGAATACACGAGAAATGATGCCCTGCTGATTCTGTCTAACCCACCATTCAGGACGATTATTTCCAATCAAGTCAATAATCAGTCTTTCCCTCTGTTCAAATGTCTCTTGGCTGCTTTGATGGATGGCTAGCTCTCTAAGGAGATCATGCTGCGTGAGGAATTGGTTATTGTAGTTCAAATCTGTGTCCAGCGCAGCTTTCCTGGTGAAATAGCAGAAATTAGTCACCAAGGGAATCACCAAAACCCGTTAAAAGATCCTTATTTGATATTGTAGTTTATGTTTTTTCAGTTCTTCGCCTCCATAGTGACAAGCAGACAGCCACAAATACATACACTACTAAATAGTTCATAGATAACTTTAACAGATTCATTAATTGAGAAGTATATTTCACAATTTGATATTTGAAATTCCTAGATTGGTCTTATCATGAATGGATGCATTTAAAAATATATCTTTCCTGAAGCTATCCATAATGTAAGAACAAATAAACTCCTGCATTGATTTCTGTAAAATCTCAAAAAGGTTCATCTAACTAAAAAGCTTGCTTGTAAGATTAAATAAAAATATTATAAATCATGCTATAATAAGGAATACTTTCGATTTCTACTATTATGATCAAGCATTAAATGTCAATACGAAAGGTAAAAGTTTATTTACCTTCTAACAATGACATTGACCAAATTCTTGTTTTTCAAATTATGGATGATGTTCATTGCTTTCTTCCCATCCTCATCTAGTTCATACAGTTCAGTCCACATGTCAATCAGGGAAGGAACACGAATCCTTTGGTCTTCAGGAAATAGCCCTAGGTCCATGAAGCATTCCTTTTCCTTGTAGGAGGACTCACCTTCCAATATATCTAAACTATTCTGGAGACGACTAAGTAAGTCATTATTGGACTCAAGAATGGACTGATTTTTCAACTTTTCCTTCATAATTTCCCAGACCTCAATAGGCTGCTGACAAAGAGTTCCACCAATGACTTCAAGGGCCAAAGGTGAACCCTTACAACCTCTCACTATCTGCATTTCAGTAAAAGCAAGTAAAATCAGTACGTGATAATTGACTCGGATAGCAAGGGTGCAAGTGTTCCAATCAACTTATTAGTTTGAGGTGAGACAAGGACACAAGTTGTTTCTAGTAACCATCATTTTTATCAATTGTTAATTTGTAAATATGAAAAACGCAGCATTTCATCAGTTCAAAAAACAAAAAACTGGACTCATAACATTCAATCATGTCACAATGGTGTGAAAGATATAGAAGAATCTATTGCAAGGTAAAAGAAAGAACCTCTAGGACATGATCTTCATGAGGCATGTATGAGTCGGTAAATTTCAGTTCAGCAAAGTGACGGAAAAGGGACACTGCATCATCATGATCAAGTGGCTTCAAGTGGTATGGATTGCCAAATCTTGGAAATGCAACTCTTGATGTAACCAAAATCTTATAACCTGGTATCTGGAATTTAAACTTTTCAACAACGGCTTCAGACCCAGGCCAAACATCATCAAGAACCAACAATATTGGCCTTCCCCCAACTGCAACTTGCCTCAGCAGAAGTCCCAACCGGTTAATTGCATCTTCATCACTTTGAAACCCAGACCCCCGGTGTCCACAGTGTTCAAATAAAGTCTGCACAATGGTCATCCAGTTGGGTGTTTTTGAGACAGTCACAAAGAAGATGTTCCCACCGAACTTGCCTAATCAAAACAAACAACTTCTTAAACCCAGGAGCATTTTACATTTGAATGCAAGCCACATGAGCAAGAGATCATTTCACAAAACTAGAAGAGTAAATTTAAACTTGGACAAATGATACCTCCTATCGTAATTGAAAAAGAAGGAGCTGGCTTTATTTCACATTCATACTCATCGTAGACGTTTTGTAAAGAAAAGAATTGCTAAAGGAATAATTATTCACATTCATACTCATACATTTAGGACTTCTTAAATGATGAAATGAATTGGAGGGGGAAAGAACAAGCAGCAGTGAAGTTAAGCTCCAATTGAAATTTCTTCCTTAGATTTTCATACTTAATAGTTCATATGCTGTGATATTATTAACATGTTTGGATCAACTTATTTTTTCTCATAATCAATTCTAACACCCAGAAACTACTTACATAAACTTTTTCCTAGAATTGATTTTAACTTTGAAATCAATTGTAAAAGGATTTCAAAACAGGCCATACATGACACAAAGGAATCAACATGGAAATTTTAAGAAAGAAAAGGAGCAGGAAACATTTATGAGGAACCAAAAAAATGTTACATAACATACCTATGACTTGGTCATCCCAACAGAGCATCTTGGCCAATGTGCTCTTTCCTGAACCTCCCAAACCAGTCACCAACAAAATAGATACAGGTCCACCTTTAAGCAGCTCAATCTTCAACTTCCTCAAAGGCTCATCAAACCCCACAGTAAATTCAGGTTTCTCAGGAGCCCCACTCAAACCCCTGATCAACGTTATTCCCCCTTTCCCACCATGATAATTCCCATTCCCAAGCCCAACAGCACACTCCTTCATAAGAATCTCCACAATCTCCCTCACCCTGCACAGCGTCTCCTTCGTATCCCTCGCCATCTGAACCTGCATATCCACAGACAAACGCCTCACCAGCTTCTTGTCCTTCGCCTGAAGCCTGTCACGGTACATAGGGAAAGAAGGGAACCTCCACCACCGAAACTTGGAGCACTTGTCCACAAGCTCTTTCCCTGCTCTGATTTCACTCTCTAATCTTTCTACTTCTTCTTTGGGTCGATCCAATTCGTTGTTGAATCGTTTGATTTCTTCCACCAGAGGTGTCAGAGCATCTAAAGTTTCCATGTTTGTTTCCAAAGAGGGTCTGAAATCTCGAGCTTTGTCTATCTGTTCAAGAGCTAATTGTAGCAGCTCTTGAAGCACAGCTCCGACGGCGCCGCCGCTGAACAAATCGGCAACTGCCATGGCTTTCTTTCTCAGCTATTGGAGTTTACAGAATTTCAGCCAACCCAGGTACCCAAAGTCGAAAATTTCAGTGGGAGGAACCGAATTCTTTTGAATTGAACAGAGAAAAACACACACTGAAGTGAAAAAAGGTGAAACCAAACGTAACTGTTACACTTTTGCGGGTGAGTATTTATCTCGGAGATGACACCGCTAACAGAAAAACGGAAACTGCTAAGAAATTAATGATGACTTGATGAGCCTAGTTAACTGTTCGACACATAAGGCAACGAAGATAATTATAAGGCGTGGGTAGTTTCTTGGTTGGGTGTACTTGGACCCTAATACAATAGATTTTTTTATCTAATTTTAAAAAAATTTAGTAACTAGTCAATACTCAATACCATTTTTACTCATTTTTTCACTAAAAAAAAGAAGGTATAAACAAATTGAAATTGTACTTTATGGTAATGAAAAAATTGAAATTGTGATAAATTATAAAAATTAAATAACCTGTAGAACCGGTTTCAAGTTTCTTGGACACTTGACGCGATCTCATTGGTTAGAAAACGGCAGTGCATGGTGCACTACTTAAAAGATAGTTCACCCTAGACAACACCTAAGGTGTGGGGTAGTTTAATATCATTTCGTTCTTTAATCATGAAGTCGAGAATTCGGTATATACTCAAGAGAATTAAACTCATATTATGGTCAATCGCTTAACATCAATGATTAGAGATTAGTCATTTTTATCGGCGTGGTAGATATGTGGGGACACTAAAAAAAGCAATGGCAAAGGTCCCACGAAAAATAAAACATTTGTCACATTATTTCCCATTATTATTATTATTATTATTAGATTTTAATATTAGAGTTTAAATATTATGTCTGATCCTCGGACGCGTAGCTTAAAAATCAAACCCTTTAACCTATCATTTTTATAACAATTCTTAGGAAATAGTACGAGGCGGCATTATAACTTTATAATATATATAGTCTGGTAATTTAGTTTTCATTAGTGTAAAAAGAGAAATTTCCCTTCGGCGAAAAACTGCATATGTCGCATTCTGCCTTTTTTTTATCAGATTAGTGAAATTTCTACTGAAATTTACTAATTTTACGCATATTTTGAGCAAGTTGTATCACCTTTTTTTCCCCTATCTTTGATATCCTTTTAATACAACATCTATAATTTATAACTTTTTTATGCAAGTAATTTGTGGAGGTTTATAACCATCACAAATTGAATTATAATTCGCTTATTTATTGTTTTTTTCATGTTTAAATTTTTTATTAATCTCTTTTTTATAAATATTTAAAGGTTATTACCTATACCGATTTAATACATATATACATGTAAAAAAAGAGATAGACATAAAAATTTAACATATTTCTTTTTTCGTATGAAAGGATTTTAATCTACATAAATTACTCTTGAATCATCAGAAATAATTATGAATGACAAGTTATGGCGATTGTAAACTATCACAAATTACTTGAGCAAAAAGTAATTGAATCTAGAAAAAAGAAAATTGTTGGGTAAGTTGTGTGTGAGCAACAACTTACCCATATTAGGTTATTAGCAAAGTGAGAAAAAAAGCTAATTAATATGATGCGGAAATGCAAGATCTAATGTTGGTCTTCAGATTACTAGTAAGTTTTTTTAATATATATATAGTATAGATTATTAATTTCAAATTAAATTTACGACTATATGGCAATAATTCAACTTAAACCGATCAATATGAGAGGAATCGTCTGAGATCATGTCGTAGGGATCAAAGATCCTGACTGAGGTTAGTTAGTCAATTATTGACAGCTCAACCAAAATATCAGAGGAATGAGCCACGATCAATTATTGACAGCAGCGGTTAGACAAGAAAGGGTTGTCATAGCATCGACGAGTTCACGCCTTCTATAAGTGGGAGAAGAGGGGCTGAAACAAGGAGCGGAGTTTTCTACCTTTCCTTATATTAAAAAACTTAATAATTTTAAAATTAACTTATGTTGTAAAAAATGTCTGTAAAAAGCTTTTGTCAAAAGGTAAAAATAATCATGATCACGCATAAAGTGCATTTTTTTTGGCAGCATAGCATATTCAATGAAATTTCTGAGACCCTGTTGTGATCAAAAGGTAAAAATAATCATGATCACGCATAAAGATCATTGATAACAAAAAGAAATACATATGGACCAAACATGAATTAAGTAACCGCGTTGTGGTGAAACCGTGTTGTGTTGTTAGAATCGCGAAAATTAGAAATATAACAAATGTCATCAATAGGGAGGATAGAAGGAAGATTCGTCCCTCACTCCCTCTCCCTCCGGCTCGCCGCCATATCTAAAAAACTTGAGGAATTTCTAAAATTTATCTTGAATGAATTTAATTTTGATAAAATTGTTTTTGTTAACAAGTGTGTTTCAAAACTTATTCAAAACAAGAGAACTCACAAGAATAGAAAGAAACTGTATTATGCTACACAGTTCTCACACGCTTACTCTCTACAAAGTACTTTTGTATTTATATTGTTGAGCAACGCTTTACGCTAACATTTAATACCGTTAATATTAACTGATTAACTACTCAGTCAATATTAACCTCAACTAACTACACAGACGATACATGCACAGTCTCATCTGGCTACTAACAATACAAGCACTCAGACTCATCTAACACCAAACGAGGCTAACAATAGACATACAGACTAGGCATTTGAATTGATTCACAACACTCTCCCTCAATTCAAATAAGATCAAACAGTAACAACACCACTCTTGTGTTTCAGCTTCTCAAATTGATCTCCCTTTACCGTCTTTGTTAGTAAGTCTGCCACTTGCTCAAGTGTTCTGCAAAACATCAGCTCTAACTTTTTCTTCTCCACTTGCTCTCTGATGAAGTGGAATCGCGTCTTTATGTGCTTGCTCCTTCTATGTGATATTGGGTTCTTGGCTAGGTTGATTGCAGATTTGATGTCTATGTACAGCCTAACTGGATTCTTTATTTTCACACCCAATTATGTGAGCAGCGTACTGAACCAAGTAGCTTGCATAGCCGCAAAACACCCAGCTATATACCTTGCTTCACAAGACGAGAGTGCAACTACTGGTTGTTTCTTGGAGGTCCAAGAGATTGGAGCTCCTTGAAACATAAACAAGTAGCCTTTGGTGCTTCGCCTATCAAGCTTATCACCACACCAGTCAGAATCTGAAAAACCAACCAAATCTTCAACACCTTTCATTCCCTCGGAAGGAAACCAAATCCCATGACTCACAGTGCCCTTCACATATCTCAGCACTCTCTTAGCTACCAGCAAATGGGACTTCTTAGGCTCGTTCATGAACCTACTCAGCATCCCAACAACAAAACATATATCTGGCCTACTATTGCACAGATATCTCAAAGAACCAACCAGTTGTTTAAACTCACAACTCAGTTGCATCAACCCTTTCTTCATCGTCTGCTCTTTCAAGTTTCTGATTTGTTTCAGCAGGTGTTCTTGATGGATTGCAATCTATCATATTGAATCTGCTCAAAATCTCTCTGGCATACTTTTCTTGATGTAGCAGTACACCTTTTTCCATGTACTTAAACTCCATTCCAAGAAAATAAGCTACTCTCCCTAAATCAGTCATCTCGAATTCTGACTTAAGAAGTTTCTTAAGAGCATTAATCTCCTCAATCGAATCATTAGTGATTAGCAAATCGTCAACACATAGACAGACTAGGAGAAGTTTTTGTTCCTTACCTCCTTTAGCATACAGACCATACTCCACTGAACACTTCTTCAAACCATGCTTCAAGAAGAAAGAATCTATCTTCATGTTCCAGGCTCTTGGTGCCTGTTTTAGACCATACAAAGCCTTGTTCAGTTTGTATACCATGTGCTCTTTCCCTTCTAGGACAAAGCCTGGAGGTTGTGATACATACACCTTTTCCTCCAGAGGTCCATTCAGAAATGCAGACTTTACGTCTAGGTGGAACAAAGACCACCCTCTCCCACAAGCTAAGGCTACAACAAGCCTAATCGTCTCATGTCTTGCCACATGTGCAAATACTTCAAGGTAATCAACACTTGGTTTCTGTAGAAAACCTTTTGCGACCAGCCTGGCTTTATGCTTCACTATCTCCCCTTTTGGTGCCAGTTTCACTTTGAAGACCCACTTCACACCTTTAGCTTTCTTGTCAGAGGGTAGACTAACCAACTGCCAAGTGTTATTCTTTTCAATTGATTTTAACTCTTCTTTCATAGCATCAATCCGGACCTTTTCCTTCAGCGCTTCCAAATGCGTAATAGGTTCTGAATCAGCTAGCATGGCATATTGAATAAGCTCACCTTCTTCGCTTACAGCGTTGTCCGTTACGAGCTCACTATCTTGCAACCTTGCAGGTAACCTTTTCTGCCTTGTAGGTCTTTCAAACGTTTGTGTAACTGGACTAGTCTGATTTTGTGCTACTGAGTTATGTGGTTGATCATTGTTTGTTCCCTGACTAATCATCTGATGTTGATCCCCTTCATCTGCTTCATGAGCAGACACATTGTCTGTATTTGACCCATCCTCTAAGTCAGGGGCAGCTTCCTCGTCTGGTCTAAGACCCTCGTCTGGAACTAGGAAATCTGGCTTGGACTTTCACCACCCTTTTGCTAATTCCATTCTTCAGTCTCAAAAATCACAACATCACTGTTGATGAGCAATTTCTGAGTAATAGGATTATAGAGTCTATAGGCTCCAGTAGCATGATACCCAACAAGTATCATCTTTTCACTCTTGCCCTGCAGTTTCGTCCGCTTTGCATCTGGAATGTGTTTGTACACCAATGACCCAAACACTCATAGATGGCATGCACTGGGCTTAGTACCAGACCAGACTTCCTCCAGGACCTTGCCCTTCAAGCTTTTCGTTGGACATCTATTCAAGACATACACTGCAGTGGACACAGCTTCATCCCAGAAGCTTTGTGGTAGATTCTTTTGCTTGACCATACTTCTGGCCATTTCAACCAACCTTCTGTTTCGTCGTTCAACAAGACCATTGTGTTGAGGTGTATATGAAGGCGTGACTTCATGAAGAATGCTTTGCTCTTCACAGAAAGTTCTGAATTCCTTAGAATTATACTCTCCACCTCCATCAGTCCTCAATATCTTCACATTATGGTCACTCTATTTTTCAACTTCAGCTTTAAAGCGTTTGAACACAGATAGAGCTTCAATCTTGGCTTTGATGAGATACAACCAAATACGTCTGCTGAACTCATCAATGAATGTGATGAAGTACTTGTTACCACCGATAGAAGGTGTTTCGAATGGTCCGCAGATATCAAAAGCAATAACATGTAGCCCATGTTTAGCTCTCATTTGCAACTGTTTAACAAACAACAATCTCGTCTATTTTCCAGCCATACAGACGGAACACACACCGTCTGGTACATGCAACTTTGGTATTCCTAACACCAAATTTCTAGACTACAATTTAGAAAGACTTTTGTAGTTCAAATGCCTATACCTTTGATGCCATAGGAACGCGTCCTGATTTACAGACTTGGCCATCAGACATTGAGGAAGCAGAGTTTTGATATTAACTTTGTAAGTCCTGTTTTTGGCAATTGTGGACTTGAGGATGAACTTGCCTTGATGGCCAAACAGCTGTATTGCACCGTTCTTCAGTGGTACGGGAAAGCCTTCATCAACAAATTGACCAATGCTGAGCAGATTACATTTCAAGCCCGGAACGAACATAACATTCTCAATCCGTGTTGTTCTATCATCTGCTGTTTCCAGGGAAATCCTTCCCATGCTCTCTGCTATCAGACCTATGTTGTGAGCCAATCGAATATGGGTTTTCTTGGACTCATCAAACTCAGAAAGCCAGTTTTTGTGCCCAGTCATATGATTGGAGCACCTGGTATCGAGATAGAGATACCATGTATCTGATACACTTCCATCACTGCTGGTTAAAACCATGAAAGCGAGAGATTCTTCGTCTGAGTCCTCGTGTGCCAGATTTGCTTCTTCATCAAATTTCTTATTTTAGTGCTTCTTCCTTGCACATTTCTTGCTACTAGGGAACTCACTGGCAAAGGGACCATACTTTTCAAAGTTGTAGCATTGAATCTGGCTTTTATCAAGAAATTTCTTCTTCCCTTTTCCATTACCACCACCTTTTTTGGTTGAGGTTTATGGGATGTCGTCGTCTGCACAATGTTTGGATTTCGAAGATTCTCCTTTCTGTAATTTCGACTCACTCTGTTTCTACTTCTTTTTTCGTTCTTGGAAAGAAGCGTTCTTGGATTGAGCATACAGAGCACGTTCATGGTCGTTCTCATATTCCCTCTCTGAGACTCTTAACTCTCATGCCTCCAAGGTTCCTTGCAACTCTTAGAGCTTGAGTTTGCTCAGATCTTCGGTTTCTTCGATGGTCACCACCAACATGTCAAACTTCGAAGTCAGAGTACGCAAGACCTTTTAAACTAAGGTCTGTTCCGAGAGTTCTTCGCCATTGCTCTTCATCTGATTCGCCAAGATTATCAATCTTGAGATATAGTCATTTACGGTTTCTTCTCGCTTTATATGGAGCAATTCGTATTGCTTCCTAAGAGTTTGAAGACGCACTTTCTTGACTTTCTCGACTCTGCCATAATATGACTTCAGGATATCCCACGCTTCCTTCGAAGTAGTTGCAGCAACAATCTTCTCAAAGACCCTCGAATCCACACACTGGTGAATATATAACAGGCCCTTTTGATCTTTCTTCTTTGCTCTTTTGTAGGTAGCCCGTTGAGCTTCCGTCGGATTTTCCCCCAATCGATTATAGCCATCCTCAACGTACTCTGTAACATCTTGTACGTTGAAGATAACCCACATCTTTGCACTCCACTGGTCCCAGTTCTTGCCATAAAAAATCGGAAGATTCGTCGATGAAATTCCATTACTTCCCATCGTCGCCTGTGATGATCAATCGCAAAACCTTATGCTCTGTTTCTGCAACCTAACGCACATAAGCTTTTCACGAAGAAGAGAATCACAGAACAAAGGAATTTCTGTTTTCCCTTTCTTGATCCCCACGATCGTAGAAAGCTCTCGATACCACTATGTTAGAACAAAACGAGAGAACTCACAAGAATAGAGAAAGAAATTGAATTAAAATTTTCTCTAAATGTATTATGCTACACAGTTCTCACACACTTACTCTCTATAAAGTACCTCTGTATTTATAGTGATGGGAAACACTTTACGCTAACATTTAATACCGTTAATACTAACTGACTAACTACTCAGTCAATACTAACCTCAACTGACTACCCAAACGATACATGCACAGTCTCATCTGGCTACTAACAATACAAGCATTTAGACTCTTCTGACACCAGACAAGGCTAACAACAGACATACAGACTAGGCATTTGAATTGATTCACAACAATTTTTTTACACTGTCAGTGCATGAGTTTAAACTCAAATTAATTTGTGTTTAAATGTTTTCATGAAAAGAAGTTTTAACACCATGAATGCTGTGTAAAAAAAAACACCATAAATACTGATAAGACAAAATCCAACCAGTAACTCAAATAAAGTGTTTATCTCCTCTAGACGGTGATGGTAGTGGTGATCGAATTAGATGGTCTTCTCTCGTCCACTAGGGTGTTTTTCCGTCGTAGTGTTGGGTCCTTCGTCAGATGCGCCATAATAAGTTGAACGCACCATAATAAGTCAGATGCCTTACACTAGGTTGGCGTTTCTTGATAAAAAGTTGGATGAGAGCATCTGATCGGAATAGTATTCCCTTAGCTCTAGCATTCACCACTTGTGATGGTCGAGCTAAACAGTTGTGGTCGAGTTAGGTGTCAGTTGGAGACAACTGGAACAATAGTCCCCTAGTTCTGGCTTTCACCACTGGTGGTAGTCGAGCTAAACATGTTATCATCGGTTAAATGCCAGTTGAAGATGACTGAAAAGTGACTAGTCACCTAACTCTAGCCTTCACGTTGATAAGGAGGTGTTGGTTAGAGACGATTTGAACAATAGCCCCTAGCTCTGGCCTTCATCATTGATAGTGGTCGAGCTAAGGGTAGTAGCCGAGTCTGTTTCCCGAGTAAACATGTTACCTTAATTCGCAAGGCTTGCAGAATACGAGTTGTCTTCTATTGATGGATGGTTGGTCTGGCATGTGGACTTATTTTGAAATTGAAATTTAAGGTGTGCAAAAAGTCTCCAAGACTACATGCATAAACAGCTTGAGCTCCTAATTTCTCATGAAAGAAATTAATCTTTGATCTTATATACAATATATAAATGGATGGTCCATGTTAGATTTAATAAGAACAATTGAACCAAACCAACTACGGTCTCACTTGTCACACTCTCATTAGCTTTGCTATATATCCATCCATACATGTGTACACACATATATATACATGTGTACACACATAACATAAAGATGGACGTGTGTGTGTGTCTCGTGTCACCTATGCACTTGAAAAATAAATAATCAAGAGCATATCCAAGACTTGAAATGTCTCATCTAACTAGGAGTCCCCATCTAAGCAAAGAAATGAAGTCCATCTATGCCTTGTTACAGTCTTCATTGTTGTTCTATGACAGCAGCACATGTTTCATGTACAACCAGCATTCCACCTTCCTTGAAAGGGAAAAAGCTTGGCAACAACATAGGCATGAACGAACTACCTATAGCAGAGCCAGAGCCATTCTCTCTTCTCTCTTCAAGTCCCGAATCGGATCACTGGTGGTACATGACATGCATCATTGTCGTCCCTCCCTCGCTCTAAGCCCTCAATTAGTCTCTTGCAATTTATTTTTTAAAGGTATCGATCTGTTAACTTTTCATTCATTTTATGTTACGAAAGGAAGTGTCGCAACTGCAAAGTAACAATATAATCATAATCATGTATAACATACAAGTACAAAATCATGGTAACGTTTATTTATTTGTCATCACCATTCACCACACATCCAGACAGTGTATCATGGAGTTGTGTCGGGTTTCTTGTCACAACAGGAAACGGCTATGCTAGAAGGTCCATCACAACAGTACGGACAACAAGGAGGAAACATATAATTTACTCCTTCTCCTCCGGCAGCCGACTCGTCATGGAAACAACCCGTCAGAATAATACCAATCAAAAACATAGTTATAGCGAATGAAGCCATAGTATAGTGGACGCTGAGAGAGAGTTATGTTGCTCCTCGAGCACTACTTCCAATTTATAGACTATGATGATGGGGTAATCATATTTTAGTTAATATGATTCATGTTTCTTTTTCTCAATCAAATATATTACCTATTTGATTATCGCTAATAATTATGCTTTAATGTTAGCGATACAATCAATTTTAAAACGGTAAAAATATCAATTGAATTCATACACATTTATGTGCTTTGACCATTAAAGTTAATGGTAATCAATCTTATTGATTCTTTTGGTCATGGTTAAAAGAATATATTTATATAAGTAAAAGTGACTTAAGCATTACATTAATGACAAACTAACTAATTATTAATAATTCTTTATATTACTAATTATATTAAATATTAATTGTAAATATTCAAATAAAAATGAAGCCAAGCCTCACTTTCTCTTCTAATAGAATGTGTGCATCATGCTTTCTTTAATTTTATCATAATCAATTTTAATTCTGAAACTGAGAAGTTATTCACTGAAGTTTTTTTACAAATTGATTAAAATTTTCGAAGGCACAATCTTATACTAACTCAAGTTGTTGAAATTTGAGCGAAAGAGTTTGTCATGTGTCTGTGATAATGCCTTTCTATTTCATCTCTTTTGTAGAAGGTTGTGAACCTCAGCCATGCAAGAAAAGACATGGGAGGCTATTGGAAGAATGTGATGAATGGCCAGCCTATGCCTGAAGTGGTCAATGTTGGGGAAAGATACAAATAATGAAATAATCAACAACTAGCGGAAGCACATGGATCGACTTTTTCTCACCGTGCAATTAAAATAGGTTCCAAATAAATAACTCAGGCAACAATAATACGCACAGAGCAGATAAAGAAATAAGCAAGACACACCAAAATTATTAACATGGGAAAAACCCTTAAAGGGAAAAAACACACGGGACCAAACCAGTAAAATCCTCCACTAATAAATTAATGGGATACACCACAAGTCATCTTGGAATCACCGGGGATCAACAGAACAAATACAATCTTCACCAATAAGGCGGATAACAGCACAATGCTGACACAGGCAATAGAGAAGGCAAAACCACAGAATAAATATACTAATATTACCAGCTCACTGACAGGATCCACATACTGTAATTTCACCGAAAATAAAGCACTTTTGCAATACCACACTTCTGCCAAAGAACCAATCCAATCCTCTTCTCTATATCGTCACCGTCGTTCTTCTCCTCTTTCTCTCGAGGGTTCCTCTTTCTTTCTTTTTTCTCTCTCACACTGCGGTGCCTTTCTCAATTCCTTTTACTATATATAGCTACAGTGCATAGCAAGAATAAATTAGGGTATTAACCATTTCTCCTTTAACTTGGGCTACAGCCCACTAAACATTATTAATTTATTTTCCTTTTAATAATAAGTTATAATGGGCTCACTTAATTTGGTGACTCATATAACAGTGAAAGACCTTATTCAAGATCCACATGCATCAGATGCAGATGCAGGACAACATCATTTTATCAGGGACTTTGTACGCGTAGGGTACCCGGTACGAGTAGGGTACCGGGTACGCGGTACGCCATTTTCAGAAAATCCTGGGTACGGGTACGTTAATATATATATATATATATATATATATATATATATATATATATATATTAAATGAAATGACTAATCTAGTGTACTACTGCTATAGGAACTAGCAACACAGAAAATAGAAGTATTATTTAATAAGCAACACAGAAGACGAAGTATAGAAAATATAAACAGAAGGGTTATTTAGTAAGCAACACAGAAAATAGAAACAGAAGAAGATTTTAGCAAGCACAATTGCAGAGGCATAGAAAATAGAAACAAGGGTACCAGTCATCGGCTGAAGGAGGAAGGGCTGAAGGAGGAAGAGAACGCGACGGTGGCAGGAGGAAGAAGGCGGGACGGCGGTGGGAGGAAGAAGGAGCGACGGCGGCGGCAGAAGACGGCGCACAAGGAGAGCGAGAGGTCTGCGTTTCTGATTTGGAAAAAAGAAGGTTTGCGTTTCTCAAAAACCCAATTTAAATAAAAAAAAGGAAAACGACGCGGTTTCGCGTCGAAAACGCACCGGATGCGTGAGGCCAAATCCGGTACGCCTCGGCGCGCACCGCCGCGCACCCGCACCGGGTACGTACCCGGTGCCGGTGCCTCCTCCATTTTAACGTACCGGTGCTTCGTAGATATAAAGCCTAATGACATTCAAGATGCCGAGTTTGCAATGGAAAACAGAAGGAGCATGAGCTTAACTGGAAATACCTTTGGAAACTAATTAAGTAATCAGGGACAAAATAATTCTAAATGATACTAGAAAAATATAAGTACCTTGTGAAAAATTTCATTCTCAGACTTTGTATAAATTATTACAAAATTCTCCCGAACATAAAAAAAGCTTAACTTGAGTGTATCTTAAAATTGAAATGAAAAGCAGCATCAACATTAAGCAAAAACACACCTTCAATCTAATGAAATCTGACCATTTACAAATTAATCCAATTCAATATGGAGTTGCAATGTCACATCCTTGAAACACAGATTAATAGCTAGAGAGAAAGGGAGATAGCTCACCAGATACACAAAAAGTATTCAATACTATGAGCTGAACAAAAAATTAAGGAAAACAAAATCAAATATTCTAGTAAATTAGAAGGAGATAGAGAAAGGGAGATGGATATGAAGAAAAAGAGAAAGGGAAGACAAAAAAATAATCGAGACTTTGGAGATAAAGTTGATTAAATCTCCCATTTTCATCTCCCCTCCCTATGCGTTCTTGTCAACAATTTTCCATATCTCCTTTGTCTGATTGATAGTGGAAACATGATTAATAAATGAAGACATTTTCATGATAAGATGATGAAAAGTGTATTTGATGAGTTAAATGTTTATGGTGGTTGTAGCATACGATCCATCCTATTTATAGCCATATGGTTGGATAAAATAATGCTTGCAATAACTATGCTCATGAACGCACATGATAATACCACTAAGGAACCATGAATATACTATAATGTTACATAGTAAAAATGTCATGGTATATAACGTGAAAGAGATAAGTATTTGACATGAAGTTAATGTGTATGTTACATGAAAAGAATATTAATATGGAGGGTTAGCTGCTAAGTACACACATAGTAAGGTTGCTAATTTACATATCCAAAGTGATGGGAGCTTGACACGTCGCTGCTTGATTCTCATAACGCCGTGTTAGCTCTGTGAATTGCTCTCATGTCGACACGTGCACAATTTTGTCTTCTAACGCCTTCTCAGTTGTATCTATATAGATAGATTATAGAACAAGAATTGTGATTTCTGGCAGCAAAAGCCAATTGTTAATAAGAAGAAGAGGTTGCAAATGTAGCTTATGATGAGGAAGTCAATTTTCCGTGGGAATTTGAAGCAATTGCTGCAAATGCTAACTTATCAAATGTTGAACCAATGTTGTTAATTTCTTTTTGCTTCTCTTGAATCACTAAGGAGAAAAACTTGTAGAGTGAAGGTATCAGATTCATCATGAGGATTTGAACTGTAACAGAAGCAAAAGTCTCATTGAGACCCATGGGAAAATGCATAACTTGCTCAATTTGTGAATGTTCCAAGAAGTATCGATTGGCTCCACAGTTACAAGAAGGAATTTTAACAAAATCATTGGGTTCATCTAATAGACTTCAGCTTAGTGAAAAATTGACTTACAGACATTTGATCCTGGTGAAGATTCATTAGATCTTTCTTCAATTGGAAAATCCTTGGGCTTGGGCCATTTAGCTATTGAAATCTATCCTTAAGATCATTTCAGATTTCCGTGTTTATTTCACAACAGATGATGCTGGAAACATTCTCCTTAGTAGCGAAGTGATAGACCCAAAAAAGGAGTATTAATAAACCTAAATATTTGAAAGATTATATTTAATTAATTTTAATTAATTATGATATAATACTTTTGGTTATTTTGGTTTATTGATTTAGTTTGTTGCTAGATTCAGTTTCAGCATTTTTTATTTTTTATTTCCTTTAGTTATCTCATAGGGTTGTTACTAGTTTGTTACTTTCCGTTATCTTTATCTTCTAGGACTAGTTGTTGCTTTCATATTTCTATAAATTGTACTTCCCTTTCATTGAATAAATCATCAGAAAATTGAACTTGCTCACAATTTGACTATCTCTTAACTCCTCTCTAATTTCCCTAACATTGTTCTTGATAGTCACCATTCCAGTGCCTATCAATTGGTGCTTCCACTGCGATCTCACCCGCTCTCCAAACGATGGGAAACGTTCATGACATCACAGTTTCTAGCGACATGCTCAGTTCCATTTTTGAAGAGCTTGCTTCCCTATCCCGCCGCCAAGAACGTATGCAAGGTATCATGGATACCTCCCACACTGCTCTCACTGCAACCCTCTCTGATTTGGCTGCCAAAGTCAGTTCCATCACTATACAACAACCTCCCATCCAACCTCATCACTATACCCCTACACGCCCCCCTGAATTCGACCACCTTCCTTATCAGCCCTCTGGTTCCCCCATTCACCACTCGCCAGGCCTGCGGCCTCCTAAAGTCACCCTCTCCGCCTTTGAAGGCACTGATCCGTTGGAATGGCTTTTTCAAGCGGATCAATATTTTCAAGCGTATCAAACCCCTTCTGAACAGCGACTGGAGTTTATTGCCTTTTATATGAAAGGAGAAGCACTTAGTTGGTTCAAGTGGATGCACAACAATCGTCAACTCTCCTCTTGGGAGGCTTTCACCAAGGCTCTCACCACGCGCTTTGGTCCCTCTTCCTATGAGAATCATCAACAAGAGCTGTTCAAGTTGCACCAAACCTCAACCGTGGCGGATTACCAAACCAGGTTTGAAAAACTTTCTAATCAAGTGGTAGGCCTATCTCCGGAGGTATTGTTGGATTGCTTTCTCTCTGGCCTAAGCCCTGATATTAACCGGGAACTATCTATTTTTCGCCCCTATTCCATCTCCCATGCCATTAGCCTGGCCAAACTCATTGAATCCAAACTCCGAGATTCCAAACCCAAACCATACCATTTCAAACCAGTAGCCCCCTCCTTCCACCGACCACCACCTTCCACCTCTCATCCACCCTCTCCCCAAACCTTCCTCAAACAGCCCCCTATTACTACACCTGCTACCACCGTACAAGTCAAAAAACCAACTTCTACCCAAATGCAAGAGCGTCGAGCACAGGGCCTTATTACTGCACCTGCTACCACCCTACAAGTCAAAAAACTCACTTCTACCCAAATGCAAGAGCGTCGAGCACAGGGCCTTTGTTACAACTGTGATGAGAAATATTATCAGGGGCATCTCTGCAAATCCAAACAGTTCTTACTTTTACAAGTGGATGACCCACTTGTCTCTCATCCAGCAGATACTTCTACCCCGGTGGATTGCCTTGAGCCCGTTTTGGAGCCCGTTTTGGAGCCCGCATCGGAGGATTCCGAGGTACTTCATTTTCAACTTTCCAATCAAGCTCTCCAAGGCACACCTTCCCCAAGGACACTCAAATTTATGGGTTCCATACACGGCCACTCCGTTGTTGTTCTTGTGGATACCAGGAGTACGCACAATGTTATGCCGCCACGTTTGGCCCAATTTCTCCACCTGCAAGTCCACCCCATTCCCACTTTTCCTGTTATGATCGGGAATGGTGCTCACATATTTTGTTCTAGATATTGTCCTTCCACTCCTTTGGTGCTTGAAGGAAAGTCTTTTGTTGTTCCCTTCTACTTGCTGGATATTCAGGGAGCAGATGTCGTCCTCGGCATTGATTGGTTGCAAACATTGGGGGTTATTGCATCTGATTTCTCCGTTCCCTCAATGACTTTTGATTGAGAATCCAAAACATGACCATGTGATTGATGCGAGTTCATGCTTGGAAAAGAGTTGGTGTAATTTGTCATTATGATAGAATGAGACAAATGTGCTGCATTATATAAGCTAGCTAAGTATATGTGGCTACTAACTAACTTACAACAAAAAACAGAAAGTGAAGGGCTGAAGCTAAATAACTAAATAACCAACTCATACTCTAACTAACCGACTGCTAACTGCCAAATACCAAATCATGCTCTATAAGATACTATAATATGTAGCTTTGCAACAAAAAAAATGTGCTTTGAGGTTTTCAATTTGAGTCAAATCTTGTTGTTGCTATCCAGCCTGAAAAGAATCAGATTGCATCATGTTTCTGGTTCTGAAACTAAGTATCTCAAAGTTGTTTAATTCAGAAAGTGGATAACATTATAACCGTTAAGTAAGGACAACTTTCGTGGATGTTAACTCAAATCCTTGCTACCTGCACTTGAGGTGCAAGTAAATAAATCAGTGACCAACATTTTGATCTTATAGGGAGATAGCAAAACGCTAGTAAGGTCCCAAATCGTGAGCACGGAGGGCAAATCAGAGGATTTGCACTGCATTGGGCCAACAAAGCCTAATCTCATGCGCGCGAGACTAACTCTCTTGCTCTTTAGCATCTCAAAGTGAAGTTTACTATATAAACTATTAGGACACATAAGCAATGTGAGACTGTGGACTTTTGAAATACTCACAATTTTCCAATATTGCTTGTGACAGAAACACATTCCCCACTTCATTCAACCATTCATTCATTATCTCAGCATCCTTGTTATGTATTTTCCCCTCCACAAACACATACATCAAACAGTTTAACATCTTTGCAGAATGCAGTACAACAGAACCTGTAGCAGAAAGCAAACTAAAGAAGCAATAGTTTGAAGGAAAGAAAACAGAGAATTTTGTAAAAAAAAAAAATGTTTAAGGTGCTTCAAAAATTTTATGTTCTCCCCCACTCTAAGCTTTTCAGTTCGATTGTTGATAACATCTCATCAATATGATGTTTTAATCTCTGTTTAATTTAAATGCAAGATAATGAGTATAATAAATAGATAAATTGTGCAACTGCAGCAGAATCAGATAGATTTATCTTAAGTTATATTTGCAAATAATAATACAAAAGCAGAATTACATACATATATATTTGAAAAACACAAACTTCGGATAATAATTAAATCCTGTATATCATAAAGGAGAGGAAAGAGCCTGAGCAACAAATTCTTCATCAGGAACCTATGATCTTGTTCCATCATTTGGAAGTAAATGCATCAAGACTCAAACCTTAGAAACTCAACTCAGGAATTCACTATTATCCTGGCCAAACAATATCCAGAACCAGAACCAGAACCAGAACCAGAACCAACATAATTGGTCGACATGGAAGCAACAAGATTTGACTTTGAGTGTTTGTTCACAAGCACAAGCTGATCTTGTCCAATGATTTCAGTCCTGGATGATGCTTGGCCTGGATTAGAATAATATTCCCATAGTTCACAAGTTCTTCTTCTATCACTCGTTTCCTACTTTGAAATATCTAGTTCAATGATTTCCTTCATTTTTATTGGACCACTGGCATGACAACGCTTCATAATTGAACTTCCAAGCCTTGTGACCAATCAACAAACAATCATGTGGCATGTACTACAGTTTAAGTTACTTTTGTGGACTTTTGTGGCAATAAGCCGGTAGAGGTCACAAAATGAACAGTAAACTGAGTGAAGTTTCATCCAATTTTGGGTGCATTTAATTAAGCAGCTAATTTTGTTATTTCTATAAATAATCACTTGTTCCATCAGTTTTATTTTAGGGAAAAAAGCAAATGAAACTCTGAAGTTTGGGTGATGTGCGACTTAGCCTCTATTGTTTAAAAATGTGTATTTAACTCCTTAAAATTTATAAAGTGTGCAAAATAATTCTTCCTGTTAATATTTTTAATAGTTACTCATACTCAATTCCTAAACCATCCCATGACTCATGACCCTATACCTTATTTTCTTTTTATTTTATTTCATGTTGTTTTTTTACTATATAATATATATTAAAAAATAACTAATTATACCCAGGTCAAAGAATAAAAGAGGCGTTATATCACTGTTTGATCATATAACAATATAAAGCTCAATTATTGAATTATATTTAAAAAATATATATTACACAATCAATTATTTATCATTTAATATCATAATTTCTAATGTAGTTTAGTTTTTATTAAATTTTCAAAGTACATACAAACTGGAATAGGGAGTATACACCTATAGTTTAACAGTTAACATATTACATATTGTACTCTTACTATAAAAATAGTTTGAAACCTCAATACTAATTGAAAAATCATTTTTATTAAGAGTTTCTAATATCTTACCGTGTAAAAACTAAAAACTAATCCTATAACTAAACTCAATGGCAAATAAAAGAAAAAAATTAATATGTTCATCACAGCTGTATAAAAACTAAGCGATAAGAGAAACGATATTATTAAATAATAAATCATTTATTTTTTGATATAATATATAATATAAAAAAATGCATTAAATAAATTAAAGGAAAAAGAGGGGAGAAGGCCATGAGTGATAAGGGTAGTTTAGGAATTAAATATGAGTAATTAATGAAAATATCAATAGAATGATTATTTTGCACACTTTATATAATTTAAGGAGATAAATGCATGGTGGTGATATAATGGCGTTAGCTTCTCACATCTCACTTCTCACTTTTCGGTGGGCTTTGGTGTTGGCAACTGAGCTTGGTTTCATGTGAGGTTTTCTAAGCGTGTGTTCTCCTATTTTAAAATATAGTTTAATTTGTTCTCTTCATGTTTGGAAACATCTTAGGACGCATTTAATGGTCAAAATATGATAAGAGTATAATAAGATAAAGATTTAGATAAGGATAAGATATGATAAGAGCACGATAGACTCTTATCATATCTTGTGTTTGAGGTGGACAAGATAATAGTAAAAATAAATTGCTGCTTCGGAAAAACTACATAAAAATATAAACTAAGCTACAACTAAAGCCTCCCTCAACAGAAGTTTCTCCAATTCCATGGGTGGCTGCTCTACAACTCGAAAACCAGAGGGGATGTAAACTGGCACCCATCCTCACAAGGGACTCCACCGCCGCATTGCACTCTTTAGGGATACAGATCAAATCTAGATTCCACACCCGCCACTTCCAATCCCTGATCTCCATAAGAGCTGGCACAAACCTGCAACATTCTTCATCATCCAGTGACTTCAAAATCTCCTCACAATCTACTTTGCATATCACATTTCGATACCCTCGCTCCCACAAAAGAGCCAAGCCATCCCTCAAGGCCTCAGCCTCAGCCAAGAAGGCGTCCCCCGCCTTTATGTGATGGAACCCATGAACTCACGCATCATGCGAGTCCCATACGACTCCGTCGCCACCCAAGCAACACTCCAATCCACATTTAGCTTCACCACACCCAATGGAGGAGGTTTTCAATGACGCCACATGAGGACGTTACCCATCTCCAAACTTCCAGGATCCAGAAATCGAACAAACTCATCATGCTCATGACAAATTCAGTGCCAAGCTTCCTGCGCTGGCCACGCATTTGCCTCAAAGATCATGTTATTACACCACTTCCACAAGCCCCATAAACACGCTACAAATCGAATCTCATGGTTGCTCATAGACAAACTTGTAACCCATGTCTGCACATCGTTATTCAAAAAACCAGCCCAAGCACCAGCTCCTGCCTTCAACCATACCTCCACGGAATGTGGGCAATCCCGAAGACAATGGATCGCATCTTCAACGACCGCAGAGCAATGCCAGAAAGCCCGCGACACAACTAAATTACACCTGAAACGGTAATCATTAGTCTGCAGCGAATTATGAAGAATCACCCATAAAAACAAATTTACTTTTTATGGTATTTCCATCTTCCAAGGCCACTCCCAACGAACAATCGTATTCCCCTGCCGGCGCTGATCCATGAGCCATGCATAAGCGTCCTTCACCGAGTAACACCCTTTCACACTATTACCCCAAACCCAAGCACCGTCACAGTTGGGCTCCAATATGGGGCCACCCTCTGGTACCACGAATTCACTTCTGTAGGGAGCATAGTATGCAATCTTTCCAACATCCACCTCCCATCCCGAACCAAATCCTTGAGGCATAACTCAGAATCCGAAATATGAACGAAAGGAATCTGCTGGGCAATACAACCCTCACCGCTCCAGCATCCATACTAAACTGACGTTCGACCATCGCCAAGCTTGAATGAAAAACCCTGCTAGAGTTGGTCCCTCGCATTCAAAATACCACGCCAAATAGGTGAATCGCCACGCCGATGAGGAACCTGCAAGACAGATATACTAGACAAGTTCTTATGCATCAAGACCTGAACCCATAGTTTATGAGGTCGATGTAACAAGCTCCAAACCAAGTTTCCAAGCAGAGCAGTATTCGCCACTTCCATGTCTCTCACCCCAAGACCACCCAAATCTTTCCTTTTCGTCACCTTCATCCATCCCACCAGATGCAGTCACATTGACCTCCATTCCTAGCCAAGATAAATGATCTCATGTTCAATTAATCTGGTTCATAAGCCCTCTTGGTAACCAGAAAACTTGCATAGAATACGCCGGCAGGGGAATACTAATAATTTTTAAAAATTAATTTTTTCTAAATTAATAATTTTAAAAGGTAGTTAGTATATTATTTTTAATTTTTATAAATGAGTCTATACATTTTAAAGTTAACTAAAATTAAATTATTTTTTATTAATCAGTCTATTTAAATTTAAAATATATAAGTAACCAATTGATTTAATTAGGATAGACTCTTACTCTATCTTGGTGTCGTCATGCTTTATGTGTTTCTTCTCAGTCCTTTGCATGGCCGCTTAGACACTTTACTAGTCGAGCCAGGTTGGTTTGTTCGTCAACCAGGTCATGCAGACCCCCTTATATGTTTGCTTAAGAGCAGACTCTTGTGGATCGGATACAATATTGTCGGGCCTAATGGCTTAAAAGGCCATCAAAACAACTTCGACTTTCAACTGAAGCTAATGAGCTACATGTTAGAGTCAATGCAAATTTTTATGGGTAGGGATGTGGTATGGGGACAAGTTATTTTTGAGTCGCTATTCTGAAACAATCTCTCCAAACAATGTTCTTTTTGTCTCAAATGAATGGCACCGTTGATGTCATCACGGATAGTGTCTTTTTGTTATTAAGTTTCTTTTTGAAACCCTTACATTATAATTGCAACAGTTTTTTTTTTGTTAATTATACTTTTTTAATGTGATTAAGAAGGAAGGATAAAATATAAAAATACCACTAATCACCAATCATATGACTTTAATTTCAACACCAACATTAACATGATGTGTAACATAAAGTGAAAGAAAATATGCTTTACGTAAGCCTAATGGTCTAAGATCAGTTGTTGGTTTGTAAGAAACCCTTATGATATTCATGTAAGGGCCATAAGGTTTTCTTAAGATCATGTTTAATATTAAAGAACAATTTTGATATCAAATCTAGTACTCTGTCTTCAGGGCTGCATGTATAACAATTATTATATTTTTGTATCTTAATTGTGGGCTTGGGTATATTGGGACTAAAGGCTTGAATATATTATGGGCTGGATGAAATTCCTCCATACAGAATTTTTGCCTGATCAACTTTATCTCTTGGATTGACCAAAAAAAATACTTTATCTCTTGTGGTTCATGCTAACACTAAATTATGTATTATGGGCTAAACAAGAGACGGATGAAATTCCATGCTTGTGATTCATGCTAACACTCAGAAGCCATGGTCACCCTTAGCTTTCAAATTTTTCATACCAGCACTTCATAATATTTTTTATGGTCACCCTCTCCCTAGTAGTGTGGTGCTACTCATGTGGATGTGATTCAAAGTTGTGCTAATTGTGACTCACAATCGCACATGAAGATAAGAATATAAACATGTGGTAGAGATAAATTTTAGAAGAAGAACAAAAAGGAAAGAAAAAAAGGAATATATAGTGCCGTTGAAGGCACATGGCACACGATGAGAAAAAATAATTGTACTCACGTCTCAATGCCTAACCCTCTCATTTTGTTAAATTTCATTTTTTATAGGAAAAAGTAGAGAATAAATGGTTAATGATTTTATATAATAATAATATGGGGTAAAATGGTAATCATCTACTATACTTATTTAATATTTTTGTAAAAATTGTTTTCTTTCCTTCTATTTCATACTCATTTTCTCTCAATTCAAATTACCCATTTTTCACTTATATTCTTTCCACTTATATTTTTCCACTCATTTTCACCGCTACATCTAAAATGCAGATTCTCAAGTTTTCATAGCGAGGGCCCAAAGCCACATGTAGGGGAGTAATAAAGTTGACTAATTGCTTCTAAAAAATTATTTGTTGTACATCAATTGTTTTTGTGAAAAAAATATTAATTTTACTTTAGTGCAAGTTTGAATACACGCTAAAAATTATAGTAATCTAAAATTATGAGGAACAAAAACAACTTCTATTAATTTTTCTTCTCTTCATTATAATTTTGCCTTCATAATTTTTTAGTATGTATCCAAACATATATCTAATTTTTAGATTTTAGTCTCCCGTTCTAAAATTCTCCCTTCGTCACTGCTAACACTAAATTCTCATTCTCCCTCGCACTGGTAAAATTTCTAGTAATATATATAAGGAATGTATAATATGTGAATTAAGAATAGTAATAGCAAATTGTTTTTTAACCAAAGTTTAAGCAAACAAGTCTGTATGAGATGATTTACGCACTTAGCTAGAGATAGTAGTGGGACAATATAAATACACATATTTACAAATATGTAGTATTATAATATGAAATTTCTATGAAAGCAACGAGTTAAATTTTAAAGTACTATCAGTGTAAAATGTTCTATACATGCATCCAATAACATCTTTTTATTATCCTTTTATAATAATTTTAAATTTAAATATAATTATGACATGATAAGGTCATGGATTCTGATGCAATGCACGTGTACAACTTTTTACCCTATCACTAAATCATGACCATTAAATCTAATATGAATGATCAAGGTTAAGACATAAAGTCACATAACTTTTTTAAAAAGTCACATGACCATTAAATGACATTAAATCTCAACCACCCATATTAAATTTAATGTTCACGATTTAATACTCTCATCTCTCACAATAAATATTGTTTTCACTTTTTACGCTCCCAAGTGGATCCGTCCTATGATTAAAATACTTTGTGCGGAAATTTCCTGACAACTTCCGCCCCAGCTTTTCATGCGCAGTTGTTAACGTTACATACAAAGTTGTTTATTTCGATTTCTTTATATTTTTGTCATTGACTTTCTTTTTCTGATGAAGTCATCGAGCAACTACCACGAAACTACTTAGCCAAATATTTATCCACAAGTTGCAATGGCATCATTAATAATTAAGATTGGAATAACATTTCCTACACGTTAGTAGTTTAAAAATGCATGACTGGTTCTCACGTTTGCCACATAATAAAAGAAAAAAAAAGTCATCAAGAAAAAGACGCACTCAGAATTAGGATATTCTTTCCCTTTACTGGGTTATCGGTAACTTGTCGGAAGCTGGGTTTATATTTAATGGCGTGGTCCTATCCGCAAGATGATGCTTAAAATTGCTATGCGAGTCATGTCTTTTGTACATATGTCAAGTAATAATATCTTTTGATTCATAATTATTCTAAGAGTTAAATATGTTTTTATCCTTGACGCACTGTATTTGATAAGGTTCCTTAAAATAAATTCATATCTTTTGGATTTTAACATTAATAAAAAATGTGAATTTAATCATTGTAATGTATTTTGGCAGTTTTAATTGTTACCAACTCATTTTGTGATAGTTTTTAACCGCCATAAATAAATAATAATTGCCACAAAATGCATGGTAAGATTGATGGATAGATATCGCTCCACTATCTCTGTCACTCATTTCAAATATTGGTGACTATATAAGAAATCTTGTGTCCCTTGCAAGATTTAGTGCCAGTTTGATAGTGCCCTTGTAAGATTTGCGTAAACAAAAAACCACACATCACAACGCGTGTATGAGTAAGATTTTATCAAGTTGAAGGTGAATTGACATTGGTAGAGAATCAAATCAGAATAAAAGGGGTTGGAGGAACAAAAGATAAAATTACAAAATAAAACATATTATAATAATGAACTTCAAAATTAAGCAAAACAATACAATAATTTATTTGAAATCACACTACAAAGTATGTCTCCACATGACATTACACCCAACATAAATGAAATCTCCTACCTCTTTCAAGTAACTAAGTATTTACAAGAACATGGCAAATACTACAGCAACTTATAAACAACACGAGGTGGATTATTATTCAAATTTTACATTTTACACGAGATTAGTTCCTTAGATATATTACACATGACCAATGATCCAAAACGCATTCAAAGAACAAGGTCTTAGGAGCTGGTTGATTGAAGCCAATTCAAGTTAACATCAACCTGAGGAACCTCTATCTTTAAGTTGGGAATCACAGGTTCCAAAGCTTCCCATGAAGCAGCCGTCTCTTCATCACATACCACCTTTAAATTCTGAAGATTGGCGACTGAGTGTGGCAGTTCACACCCTGCACAACTTGTCATATAGAGACTTCTCAGATTACTCAGATTACCAATTTCCTCTGGCAAATTTGGAAGGCTTATGCAGTTTGATATGTCAAGAAGTCTTAGCTTTGAAAGCCTTCCAACAGAATCTGGTAACCCTTTCAAATCAGTACAAGAACTCAGCCTCAGAAGTTCCAGATTCTCCAACTTTCCAATTTCTTGGGGCAGCACAGAAAGCTTGTGGCAATTAGTAACACTGAGCTTCTTTAGTGAAATGATATCACAGACCCCATTAGGCAATCTGACCAAATCCTTGCAATAGTCAATGTTCAGATCTTCTAGATTTGGAAATGTGTCTGAGATTAGGATGCTACCCTTTTCAAAAGCCAGCCTTATATTACACATGCAGAGGGATAATTTTTTTAGATTCTTTAATGTGCCAAAGGAAGGAACAGAAATCCTTTCTAGTCTGATTCTCTTCAGGTTGACTAAAGAGTCGAGTAGCTCAAAATTGTTCAGTTCAGAAGGATGGAAACCGTAATTTGTGACTATTAGAGCTTTCAGTTCATTCATTTCCTCCATGAACTCTGGAAAGGAGTACTTCTTAGTTCGAAGATTTAAAATCAGAACCTCAGTTTCAGCTGGTTGAATTTGGGACCAATATGGAGTGGAAGTTTCATCTGCAAATGCAACTCATATGTGATCAGTTAAGGAAGAGGAATGAATGAAAGATCAGTGGAACTTTCTTAATAGCATTTTTACTTTGTAAGTAAGTGAATATAGTTTAAAGAGAGGTATAGCTACCTGTAGATATCGATAATGTGCGGGCAGGGACCGGTTGAGGCTTCTTTTGAACACACAATCTAACAAATTTTGACAACACGCGGGACATCATGCGTGGCTGTTTCTCCCCAAGCCACCAGTCAAGTTTATTTTCATTTGTGTCAATGATCAGTCTTTTTCTCTTTCGGTTTGGTTCCTGGGTGCTTTGATAAATTCCCAGCTCTCTTAGAAGATCATGAAGGACGATGAAGTGGTTGCTGAAGTAGTAATCGTCTGTGTCACTTGTATTTTTCCTGGTAAATGAACACAAGTTAATTCCCTAATGATAAGAATTCCCTCACCGGATTAAAAATGCATGGTCTCTATCAGGGTTTAATTATGAATTTCAACTTCTGTCTTCATAATCTATAGAATATATGCAGATTGCAGAGTTTCGTAATGCGAGGGAGAAGATTAAAATCAGACCAGCATATAGTCCTTTAGGAATGATACATAAGGAATCAAATGCTTCTCAGATTAGGCACACAAGCTATTGAACTTTTGTTATAATTCGTGTTATAATACTAGGATTGAGCGGCATAGAAGAAAATAATATATTAATCAGAATTGTACCTTGCAACAAAGAAATTAACCAGATTCATGGAGTTTAATTTCCTGATGATGTCCATTGCTTCTGTGCCATCATCATCTAGTTTATACAACTCTGCCCACATATCAATGAGAGCAGTAGCAGGAATTCTTTGGTCTTCAGGAAATGATGCTAAGTCCATGAAGCACTCCTTGATGACAGGATTATCTTCCAAAACATCTAAGATCTTTTGGAGGCGAGTAAGTAACTCAGTATTAGAATCAAGTACAGAATGACCTTGTGACAGTTCCTTCACTATCTTTTGCCACAACTCATAAGGCCTACTGCTGAGTGATGTACCAATCACTTTAATAGCAAGTGGTAAACCTTTGCAACTTCCCACAACCTGAAATTCAGTGCAAGCAAATATAGTTTAGTAATCAGTGGATTAAGACTTAGGACCCAAGAGACGAGTAACCTACCATATCATCACTTTGAGGGGTCAAAATATCAAATCATGGTTTATAGATTCTTTTCATTTTTGTTAATTTAATAAGTTGTTTAAGAAACAAAACAAGAAGTTCAAAATGGTCATCGTGATTTTTACTTCTAATGAATGATTTAAGACAAGAAATAACAAGAATAGATAATTCCAATATGTCAGAGAGAAAGAACAAGCACCTTTTGGACAAGATCTTCATCGGGAATATTTGAACTGCTATCTTTCAGGAGAGCATAGTGACTGAAAAGGGTAATTGCGTCTTCGAGGGCAAGAGGTTTTAGAACACATGGGGTGCCAAATCTAGGAGAAGTAACCCTTGAAGTCACTAAAATTTTGTAATCGGGTATCTGGACTTTGAATTTCTCAACAAGGTATTCTGAGCCAGGCCAAACATCATCCAAGACCAACAATACTGGACTTCCTTCCAATGTTCTAAGTAAAAGTCCCAATCGATTAACTGCATCATCTTCGCTTTGAAACTCAGGCACTCCATATCCAAAGTGTTCAAATAGCCTCTCTACAATATTCTTCAAGTTGGGCGTTTTTGAGAAGGTCACAAATAAAATATTTTCCCTGAATTTACCTAGTGAAAACAAAGAGATATATGTAAGTCCAGAGCATTTGATGCCTTGTACCATTTATTCCAACAGAATAGCTTCCTTACTACGTTAAACACTATACTAAATGAACACTAAACAGAACAAAAAATAAATTTAAAACAATCAAAAGAAAATTCTTCTTCAATCCTTTAAAACAGCATTTGCAAATAATAGAAAATCCCTGCGATATGTTCTTTCATGAAATTTGGACAATAATAAACCTTTTGTTCATATATTAAGTTTGAACCCAGCTTTAAGCTGCCCTACACTTCAGAAATAGGGATCTAAAGCATTCTGCATGACCTTATTTTTCATATATTATTTACTGACAAAACTTTCATGTACCCTAGAGTACCATCTTAAGTTTGCATATTTCCAATTAATTTTTTTCACTTAATTCTGTTAATATCTTTAGTAATAGTTCAACACAAATTATTGTATGATGAAAAAGAGAGTTGGATTTGGCACCCTCCACACAAGATTTCGCACTCCCTTAATGTTCCGAGATTTAAATCTCGAAAGAAAAAATTTCCGGGTTTTAAATCCCGGAACTTAAAAATGGGAGGTGCAAAATCTTGTGTGCTAGGTGCCAAATCCAACTCCCGGTGAAAAATCCTGTATATGATGAACTAATTTGCCTATATAATCTAAAGGGAGAGTTACCAATCAGGCACTTACCCTTGATTTGTTCATCCCAACAGAGCTGTGCGGCCAAAGTGGTCTTCCCCAATCCTCCCAAACCGGTGACAGCAACAACAGACACACCATCCTTAAGAAGCTCCACCTTCAGCTTGGTGAACGGCGCATCCAACCCAACAGTAAAATCTGGTTTCACAGGAACATTAAAAGGAGTCTTCTTGATTGATGTTCCAGCTCCTCCATCTTCTTGGGTAAGAAGCTCCAGAATCTCTCTCACCTTGTAAAGTGTCTCCTTAACATCCTTTGCTGTGAGATCTTGCTTCTCATCAGCATCAAACGAACCATCATCACTACTATTATGCAAAGCTTTGGCCTTGAAGATCTGAAACCAAGAGAGGCACTTGTCTCCTTCACCTTCCCCAGCATCATTTTCTCTGATTAGGGTTTTGATTTCTTCTCTGGGTTGAGCCAAGTGTTCGTTGAATTGCTTGATCTCCAGCACAAGAGGTGAATAATCCTTGAGCGTTGACCTCACAATTCTCTGAGCCACTCTGCTCTTTCGAGATTTCTCCACAATTTGCGAGATTTTCCTCACAATTTCTTGAAGTCGTGCTAGGAGAGCAACAAGATGTGCTGGGTCTCCCATCGATTTAGCTCCTTCTATTCAAACTTCTGAAATTGAAAGTTAAGAAGAAAAATTGAAATGAACACAGATGTTACTAGTTGTGAACGCAACTGAAATAATCTTAAGAGTTATCGGTGCTAACAAGATTTTCAAATTGCAATGATGTCAAAAGATCTGAATTCTGAAACTTTGGAATTGTGAAACCAGCATTCTTATAGGGGTTTAGGAATATGAAGGGAACTTCGCTATCGGTTGCGCTTGGTCTTTCTTTATCTATTCCCTCAAACCGGCGAAACACGCCAATGGAACAAGTCAAGAAGCTCGTTCAAAGTCACGAAAAATCAATAGATTACAAAATGGGTTAAATATATTTTTCGTTCCCTAAAATAATGATTTATTTATTTTGGTCCCTTTTAATTTTTTCATTGATTTAGTCTCCATAAAATAACAGAGTATTAATTTTAAGGGATTATCAATAAAATAGTTCTTGTGTTTGGGTCGCCATATGAGGTAGGTTTTTTTCCGGAAAAATCTTAAGAGATGGTCTCTCTGTTTGCAAACTGTCTGAAATAGGTCATCACCGAAGCTCGGAGCTCCGGTCAATGCTTATGCGGCATGCTGACTACTTAAATGAAGTCCACATGGAATTATTTAAATAAAAAACTTAATTGATAATTACAACTCAGAAAATAAAACTAATTAAACCCCTCGATTTTCATGTAATCACAAAATCCCTAAATCCCTAAATCCGTTCTTCATCCTCCTCCTTCATCTTCACCTGCTCCTTCATCTTCACCATTGTTCATCGCATCCAAATCAACACCTTCTTCTTCTTGTTCTTCTTTTCGTTCTTATTCTGGGTTCTGTCATAGCAACAACAAAAACAAAGCAAACGGGTGAACCAACCAAGAAGCCTTTTCTCTTTTCCTGGTCTGGTTCTCTCTCTGTCTTCGTGTTAATGTGTGTGTTTACTCTCCACTATTTCCCTTTCTTCCTCCATCAGTGTTTATATATGTATTAACTTTTTTAATTTATTTATTAGCCACCATGGGATGGTTAGCAGAGTACTGCACAAGCTACAATATTGAAGGGGTCAAATTGAGATTACTAGCCATGTAAAAATTGAGAGCAAGCCATGGAAAACACCTAAACCCCTGAACTTAATAACCAACCCCACACAAGAGCAGCATTTGTCAACTACCAACTCGAGGAGCAGGAGGAGGAGGACCCTTCTCTTTCTCATACACCCTCTTCTCTTTCTTCCCCTTCTCTCTCACAACAAAAAGATTCGCCACCGTGTTCACATTGAATGTGGGTTTGTTATTCACGACGTTATTGGAGTTCTGGTGCTGAAAACAAATGATGGGTCTCGATTTCGAGGGTAAAGGTGGCTTCTTGTGCAGTTTTTGTGACCCTATCATGTTCCCCACAAATGGGTTCTGAGAAGAAATTGAAAGGGAAATCATGGTTCAGTTCCCAGATTTGGGATTCAAATGGTATCAAGATTTTACCACAGTTGCAGATAAAATGGGAAACAAAAGATGATTGACACTTGTTGTGTAGGGTGCGTGGGTGAAGACGAAGGGGCTTCGATGAGTGACGAACCAGCACCAGAAGAAGACGGAGAGTGAAGGACGAGAAGTGAGGCACCAGAGAAGAGGAAGACAGAAGAGTTCGAAGTTGGGATTTGGGAAATTAAGGATTAGGGACCAATTCATTAGTTTTGTTTTGAGGATTTGGGAATTAGGGATTAAAGGGGGTAATTTTGTGATTGCGTTAAATTAATTGGTTTTTCTTTTATTTATTTTCAGACGTGTAATTGTGTATTTTAAAAAAAATCCACGTAGACTTCATTTAAGTAGTCAGCATGCCACATAAGTATTGGCCGAAGCTCCAGGCTCCAGTGAGGACCTATATCAGACAGTTTGCAAACAGAGGGGTCATCTCCTAAGATTTTTCTGGAGAGGGACCTACATCAGACGGCGACCCAAACACAGGGACCATTTTATTGATAATCCCTAATTTTAATCCCTCAGTCACTAATACATTTTTTTTTTTGTCTTGACCAAGGTATCCCCACAGCCGATTGCCGTGAGACTAATCATTCGCCCCACGGTCAGCGCATGAAGCGGTAGGGGGCTGGCCAATGAGTTTTTTCCATTTACAAGAGTTGGGATTCGAACCCCCAACCACTTGCTTAAGGGACGAAGTGCTGAACCACTACGCCAACCCGTTTGGTTGTCACTAATACATTTTGTGGCAGTTTAAAAAACGTTACTAATTACAAAAATCGTTGTAAAATGTGTTTAATAATAGTTTAAACCGCCACAAAATACCACAAATATGGATGGAGAAACCAAAAATTAATAATTTATTATTTTGGAGGATCAAAACCAATAAAAGGGGATTATAATGAAAAAATTGATATTTTAAAATAATAAAAACGTATTTAACACTTAAAAAATTAAAATGTCATTTTCTCTGAAAAAAGAGACACATTAGCTTAAATTACTAAATAGACTTTGACCTTACTACATAGACTTGGCCGTAGTTTAAAGACAAGAATATGAGAGTCGATACGTAATTACTTATTAACGTGAGGCACATGAATATGGTTTAGGTTTAGCGTGCACTAAAAAACTAAAACTGCAGTAATTTAAGGGAGGGAAATAAAGACACGCCACGCAATACAAAGTAAACGTTTATTTTTATTACAACAATTATAAACATCATTAAGATCACGTGATATATTGAAGTTAATAAATCTGTCAATAGATAAATATAAAGTAAACGAATTACTAATATTAAAATTGTTGATTTCAAGTTTATTTCTTTAAAAAACCAAACTACATAATTAAGTTAAGTCAACCGAATTTAAAAAAAAAACCAAAAAGTACTTGTTACACCAATTGTATGAAGATATTGACGATCTTAATTCACTTCTCAATCTTGACACGTTTTAACTCCTTTGTTGAGGAAACTTGTGCTGGTGAATCGATTGTTACATCAACACAATCCAAATCTTGATCCGAAATTCTTTTCATAGGTGTAACGCCAAGAGGAGATAATATGTCAAGTTCATCTTCACTTGAAATAGAAAGATCGGTCTGCAAGTACAAATAAATATTTTACATCAGAATGTTACCATTATTAAATAGAGATATATACATGTTCAAATGAAGGAAATTAATACTCCCTCCGTCCCAAATTATAAGACCCTTTAGAGACAAAGTCGGTGTCCCAAATTATAAGACCCATTCTAGATTTCAGGAAAAAAAAATATGTTTTTCCTTTTTTACCCATTGCATTCATTATATTTTAAATTCCAAAACTTTAATTACCACCCCTACTAATTACTTCTTTCGTATTCTCAACCAACTTTTGGTATATTCAATACTTACATTAACAATTTTCAGATTTTTTTAAATAGGGGCATATTTGGAAGATTTGTATAAAAAGTAACAAAACCAACATATTAATTAGTTTATTACATGTTTTCTTAATAGGCGTGATTGTCTGAAAAGGACCTTATAATTTGGGACGGAGGGAGTATCTTACGACATCAGAATTTTTCTTTTGAATTGATTGTTCACTATTTGCTTCAAAATTGCACATTTCTATTTCAATAGAATCCTAGACAAGATATAACGTAATAATTGGAACGTTAAATTAATTAATTAAGAAATAATATTATGTTTATAGTAAACAATAACATGTCAGTCCAATCCAAAAAAGCACGTGGAAGGAGTTCTACAAACCTTTCTTGATCCAAAACTTGTGTTAAAATGTTTGATCAAGTCAGCATCATCAGACATTGTGAGCACAGAAAAACTCTTTGAGCCCCTTCCATTCATTTTGTTGTCAGTTTTTATTTTGAAGATAAATGATTTGCCAACAAAAATATCCAATGCAGCAGGTGGCATACCAGGCAACTCACCAGCCTATATAAAAATACAATAGCACAGTTGTGATGGTAAGTTATATATTTGTGACATGATATAAATAGTAATAAAACAGACTATAATAATAAGTATTTCCATTCGAACTGATACTTCACCCTAGAAGTATTAATTAGATTAGAAATTTTAAGGAAATGTAATTTAATCATGCTGCTACTTCATTAACACATAGTTATTGTAATATTATAACTAATTTAATGTTATATACCTCATCTGCCTCTTTTTGAATAATTGCGGCTGACTTTTTGATAAACACAGCTCTTATGTGTTTTTTCTTCATGTTAGGTTAAGTTAATGCTCTGTGCTGTACTGCTGTTTAACCAAATATTTTTTCAGAAACACATACTCAACTTGTTGATAACCATCGCGAAATTATTTTTTGGGAGTTGGTTTTAGGACCATCCCTTTGGTCCTAAAGCCATCCCCTCATTTTCAATATTCCCAGATTATCCTTATTATTTAAAAAAATAATTTCAAATAACCCCACCCTTCCATCTCCTCAACCAGTTCTCCACCCTCTTAATTACCCACACCACTCCTCTTCTCACTTCTTCACCTATCTTCTTCTTCTTCTTCCTCTTCTTCTTCTTTCTTGCATGTTCTCACTTCTTCACCCATCTTGTTGTTTCTGCTTCCTTGCATGCTGTTGGTGCAATAATTTGTGCCATGTTTTGTTTTTCCTGTGAAAATCCCATTTTTTAATGCCCAACGACGTCCTGGTAAAAAATCTCACCTTTAGGTGCGATTTTGTTGTTCATTTCGCACCTAAAGTGCGAATACTATGTTCCTGGTATTGTTGGTTTCTCACTTTAATGTGAGATGTGATATTTTCATTTCTCACTTTAAGGTGAAAAATGGTTAATCTCGTGTTTTTTTGTCACAATACTTATTTCTCACTTTAACGTGCGAATTTAATTAAAAAATCGCACATTGATGTGCGATTTTAATATAAATAATTTATTTTATAATAGTATTAAATTCAATTCGCATGTTAGAGTGCAATTTCTGGGGTTGAATCGCATGTTAAAGCGCGCAATTTGAATAAAAAAATGATTACAAAAATAATATTTAAATGTATTATTTTAATGGCACCTAGATATGCGAAAAGAGAGTATAAATTCGCACTTCAATGTGCGAAAATTACACAGACGTTACAAAACAAGAACGAAAACGATGAAGAGACTGGAGAACAAAACAAACCCTTGATTTATTACGACACTTGCTTCTTGGGATGATGAGAGGTTGGAGTTAAAGGAGGTTAGGGTTTAATGGAGGAAGAAATTGAGTAGGAAGGGTGGTGGTGGTGGTAATGGTGATGGGTGGTGGGTGGAATAACATGTAGAAGAAGAAGGATATGGAGGGGATATAATTAGATCTTAAGGGTAAATATGTAATTTACCAATTAAAGGTGGTGGTTTTAAGACCAAGATGGGTGGTCTTAAAACCAACTCCCTTTTTTTTGTTACTAAATATATTTTAAGAAGCACATACTCAACTTGTTGATTGGCATCATCCAGGGTGAGCGGGTCGTTGCGGCAAAATGATAATGGATTTTTGACATATTACGTTGAGTCAAACCCGTCATTGTCCCGACAAAATGTGAGTTAAGTTGAAATGATCCATTTTTTTATGGACAAGATAACCACAATTTACAATTAAGGAAATGCAAACAACATAATTTTATGCACCAAATATAATTAAGTTTTATTATTTATTAAAGAGTTTAATTTTGATACATCAACAGTGTAAAGAGTTTTACACATGTATCCAATCAGATCTCTTTATTATTCATTTAAAAGAATTTTAAATTCAATTTTAATTATGAAATGACAAATCGATGGATTCTTATTGAATGCATGTGTAAAACTTTTTTACACTGTCAATGTATTAAAATTAAACTCTTTATTAAAAGACATTTAAATATGACAAGCGTACTTCTAAATAAACTAATAAACCAAAGTTTTATATACATCAGTGGATCTTTATATTCAAATAAATTAAACATTATAATATAAAGCTGATATAATAATAACAACAGTTATTTATTAAGTAACGGCATTCATTAGACCTAATAAACTTTCTAAAAAATTGATACATTTTTATTTAGTAAATAAGGCTATATAAGACTGACCTTTTTTGGTCAAGACCTTTTGACCAAGAAGACTGACCTAAAATGCAGGTCAAATGAACATTGGGTAAATTGCTCAAGTTATTTCCACCACAGTTGCCAAATTGACAGGTTATCACTTCTGGATTCCATGGAAATTGGAAGTTGCTACTCCTAATAAGGAGAACTTTCCCCTTTCTCTCCCCGAAAAAATTCTAAATAATGTCCCATTTGCTGATTTGGTTGAAACGTTATCCTTACTAATTAAAAATATGTTCTTGATCATAGGGGTTGAAGTAGGTCGGCCCGTCAACGGCTCACGGTCTAATTAAAGACCTAGCTTGGTTTGTCTTATTTATTAAAAATGTTAGGTTTATGTTTTTTAAAAGGTTTAATAGCACTTTTGGTTCATCATTTATTACGATTTAACATTTTTTGTCTCTAATAAAAAAATTAGTCTAAATGGTCCCTCACTTTGATAAATGACAGCAGTTTTAGTCCCCCGTCATTATTCCAATAAAAAAACTAACGTTTTCCATCTAATATTTAACGGTTTTTAGAAAGAAAGAAAAATCCATCTCCTTCCTCTTCTCTTCAACCCTAGTCCCCCTCTCTTCTTCATCTCAGCGCCGCCACCACCCACCTTCCTTCTTCATCAGCCGCCACTCCTCTCTATCTTCCCCCCCAATCTTGCGACTAAAACCCTCACTCCAACACCTAGCGTCGCCACCCTCCTCTGCTCCACCATCACCGTTGTTCCCTCTTCGTTCAAAGCCCTGCCACCGTCGCTGCTCCTCCCTCTTCGTCCCCATGCCGCCGTCACTGCTCCTCCTTCTCTGTTCGAGATCCGTCGCCAGCAGCTCCTCAACCTTCACGACTCGAGATCGCCACCCACGTCAACCTGCTCCACTTCGTTGTCGCTAGGGGTAGCAATATGGGTTGGCGTGGCGGGCCAGGCCCGACCCGTCAAAAGCCCGCCAAAATGCGGGGCGGGTTGGGTTGGCCCACACTTGGCATATGGGTTGAAAATCTCAACCCAACCCACATTTTGGCGGGCTGGCGGGCTAGCTCGCCAAAATTTAATGTAGTGGAAAAAAAACGTAATTATGAGAAGAAAGCACAAACCAACAAAGTTTTACATTCTCACAAGTTGCAAAAATACACAAATAACACAAGTCACAAGCCACAACTCATAATTGTCTCTTAACACAACAAAAGCAAGCACAAATGACAAACCAACAAATTCTACATTCTCACAAAAGATAGCAAAGCAAGCGTTAAGTGCAAACAAGAACCACTAAACTAGAATCATGAACCATTTTTGATATAAAATGTAGTACATTTGAACCAATTTTCATATAAAATCTAATTAGCACCTCAAACTAGGAAGCAAGGACAAAATCGAATTACAAATCCAAAGAGAGGAGTGATTCAATGAAAACTTACCAATTCGCGACGAAGAGAAGAGCGCAGTGTTTGCGAGATTCAATGGCGGAGAGGAGAGCGCGGCGGAGGAGAGGAGAGTGTCGCGAAGGAGAGGAGAGCGTCGCGGTGGAGGAGACGAGAGTGTCGCGGAGGATAGGAGAGCGCCGCGGTGGAGGAGAGGAGAGCGCGGTGGTCGGCGAAAGAGAAAGGAGAGCGCGAAGCGGCGGATGAAGTTTGTAGAAACCCAAACCCTCACTTTGGAAACCCTCGTCCCTCACACTGAAGTCTGTAGTAGTGTATTGATTTTTTTTCAATTTTGATTTTTTTCTCTTTAATTAAATCCAAAAAAAGAAAGCAAAAAAAACAAAAATAAGTGGCCCGGCAGGCTGGCCCGCCCCGGCCCGCCAAAAAATGGGTTTCTAAAGTGGATTACAAGTGGGTATTTGGGCTGAAAATCCCAACCCAACCCGCAAAAAATGGCGGGCCAAACAGGTCGGCCCAACGGGCCTAGCCCATATTGCCACCCCTAGCTGTCGCCATTCATCTCAGTGTCGTTCCAGCTCTCCGGCGCCGCCCCTGAAGTGACCATCAGGCGTTCCTTCCACTGCATCAAGTGGACTCGCCACTGATTCGTCCTATGCTGCCCTGAGCCGCTGTCAGACCCACCACCTCAGGTTGCCGTTGGATTTTCTGCTATTGGGTTCGCTCAATCTTCCTTTGGTTTGACTATGTTGATTCTTCAATTTTTTCCTTAATGTTCTTCCTCATATTACTTTCTGACAATTGATTTTTTACTGACTTTGTATGCTTATTGTTGGGTTTGTGTATTTATCACTCTAAGAATTCTGTTTGTGGCTTCATGATCCCATTTGTGTTTGGGTTTTTGCTATTGGTTCTGTAGGTGGGACTAGGGGGACTAGGGTTGAAGAGAAGAGGAAGGAGATGGTTTTTTTTTTTTCAAAAACTGTTAAATATTAGATGAAAACCGTTAGTTTTTTAATGGAATAGTAACAGGGGACTAAAACTGCTATCGTTTATCAAAGTGAGGGACCATTTAGGTTTTTTTTTTTTTTTAGAGACCAAAAGTATCAAATCGTGATAAATGAGGGATCAAAAGTGCTATTCAACCTTTTTAAAAAGTTTAATTAGTTAAGGCTTAACTGCATTTTTTGTCCCCACTTTCTCAATTTTGGTTAAAATGGTCTCTAATAAAAAAAATAGTAGAAATAATCTCTTAGCTAATGGTGAGAAATTTGAGTAGTATATATATATGAGATGTCCAAACATCACCCACTCCATTGCACATAAAAAATATAGAGATGATTCATTTTTAATCCCTGGATTATACGTCTTAAACTCCTTCCAAGAGTTTCTTTTTAAAACTTAATTAATGTACACTTAGCGGTTAAACAGCTTTACACATATAACAATAAACCACATTGCAAGGTAGAATTATTCAAGAGCCACCCACCATGCTTTGTGAGACAATATCAGTCATGTTCAGGTTTACACCTGTTCATAATTTTTCTCCATTGAACTTCATCATGCAGTTTCTGCCCACATATCAGTTTTCAAACACACAATGACCTTAGGATCCAAACCACGGAAGTGTTAGCAAGAGTACCTAGATTGCACAGAGTAGAGTAGAGAAATTGTGATTGTAAGAGACAAGATTTTGTTCACGCAGTTCGGCCAATTGAGTCTACCTCTGTGGCTATAGAGTAGCTATAGCTCCGTTTCATTCAAATTATGCTTTAGGGTTACAATGTTACAAGATATAGGGATTCTAGTAATCCAGATATTATAAGATAATATCCCACTAAATCCTATTACAATCCCACCAAATCAGTTTCTAAAAATAGCAGAAATAAACAGAAAATAACAAGCAGCATCATACCGCATATGCGGAACATTACAACAAAATGACCTCAAGGTCGTTTACCGCATATGCGGTATGCATGTCACCGCATATGCGTTACATGCCAGAAGCTCCAGAATCACTTTTGTTGTTTACTGCATATGCAGTTCGTAGCCTACCGCATATGCGGTAGTTCCTTCACAGGTCCTGCTGCTTCATTTTCTTATTTCATGAGCCAATAGTCAACAATCTCCACCTTGCCGAATTCTCAAACCCCTATGAAGATCAACTGCTCAGTTTTAGAATCTCGACTTCCGGGATTGTGCTCCACATTTGTTTAACACAGTGAAACATGTAACAAATCCAAGCAATGCTTGAACTTGTCACTGATGACTGGCTTGGTCAACATATCAGTTGCACTCTCAGAAGTATGAACATTCTCAAGTCGTATATGTCTTGACACAAGCAACCTTTTGATCTCGTGAAATCTCACATCAATATGTTTTGTCCTAGCGTCAAACACATGATTGTTTGCCAAGAAAATGGCACTCTGACTGTCACAATGCAACCAAACTCCACCTTGCTCAACACCCTACTCTTTCAATAACCCTGTAAGCCATAATGCCTCTTTTGCTACCTCAGCTACAACCATGTACTCAGCTTCAGTTGTAGACATAGTCACTATGAGTTGAACTGACGACTTCTAGCAAATTGGTCCACCTGCCAAAGTAAACACATACCTTGTTGTAGACCTCTTGTTGTCAATATCACCTGCATAGTCAGAATCAACATATCCCGCAACTCTTGGATCACCTTGTTCACTACTGAACATAAAACCATGACCCGGTGTACCCTTCAAGTACTTGAGTGTCCACTTCGCTACCTCCCAATGACGCTTCCCTGGTTTGGACATAAACTTGCAGACTTTGCTCACAGCTTTTGCCAAATCCGGTCTAGTGCAGACCATATAATACATCAAACAACCAACTGCACTGGCATAAGGAACTTTCAACATACCTTCAAATTCTTCACCTGTCTTTTAAAGTGATTTGCCAATGGAGTACTCACAGCTTTTGCATTACTCATGTTGAATCTGTTTAACAAACCTTCAACATAGCTTTTCTGAGAAATCCACAATTTTCTAGCTCCTCTGTCTCTATGAATTTCCATTCAAAGAATCTTCTTAGCAGCTCCTAAGTCCTTCATGTCAAACTCCCTACCCAGTTTGGTCTTCAGATCACTCACAACACGTAAGTGATTAGTAGCAATTAGCATATCATCCACATACAGTAACAAGAAAATATAAGAACCATCATCAAGGCTCCTCACATAAACACAACAATTATAGTCACTCCTTTTGTAGCCAATCCTCAGCATGTATGAATCAAAACGTTTGTACCACTGACTTGGTGACTACTTCAACCCATATATAGACCTCTTCAACTTACACACCAGTTTCTCCTGACCGGAATCAATGAATCCTTCGGGCGGCTGCATGTAAAGCTGTTCATCTAAATTACCAGGGAGGAACGCCGTCTTCACATCCATCTGCTCTAAATGCATGTATTGGAATGCTACCAAGGCCAACATTGCCCTGATAGAAGTGTGTCTAACAACCGGAGAGAAAATATCATCATAATCAATCCCCTTCCACTGTGCTTTCTGGTCTTGAAACAAACACGACATTGTTTTCCTAATACGCAATACTTGCACAAGTCCAACTTGCAGCTTCGAACACCCTTCAAAAGATCCCTCTTATGAAGTTCCACCATCCCCTTCTCATTGAGATGACCCAGACGCATGTGCCAGAGCCTAGTTGCATCATTGTCAGTTTCACCTGATGCAACATCACCTACAACGGTGCTCCCCAACAAGCAGTAAATATTCCATGCAGTACGCTTCACAGTCATCATTGTCAATGCACCTTTGCAAACCTTCAGGATATCTTTACCTCTATCATAACGGAATGAGTAACCATTCTCCTATAGAGTACCCAAGAAATTCAGATTCTTCCTCAGATCTGGAACATACTTCACATTACCCAAGATACGCATGCCACCATGATCCATAGCAATTTTGATCTGTCCGATGTCACTGATATCACATGTTTTGTCATCACCTAACTAGACAAACCCAAAATTATCCGCCTTAAACGAACTGAACCACTCTCGGTGCAGCGTCATATGGTAAGAGCAACCAGAATCAAGAATCCAGACATCTGTGCATTTGCTGGATGAAACACTAAGCATATCACCTTCACTGCCGGAATCATCAGTCTGAGCCACGTTCGCAGAACTAGAAGGATTCGGATAATCCTTCTTCCAATGACCAACCTGCTTGCAATTAAAACACTTTGTTGTCTTCCTCTGCTTGGATTTAGAATGCTTATTATTCCTTGCAGACTTACCCTTGATCCGTTCACGATCTTGACCTCCCTTCACAAACAGACCTTCATATTGACTCCCTTCCTCTACATTATGTCTCCTTTGAGAGTGAGACAAGAGTGTAGACGTATTGGCATCAAGCGTGATAGCGTATTTCCTGTATGTAAGAGTAGTCACCAAGTGATCATAGGAACCCGGTAACGAGCACAACAGTATAACTGTCTTGTCCTCATCGTCAATCTTCACACCTAGTCTCAGAAGATCCGTGACGATCGTGGTGAAGTTGTTGACATGATGTTGCAGATCAGATCCCTCCTACATCCTCAGACTGTAAAGCCTTTTCTTTGCGAATAGTTTGTTCATCAACGTGTTGGACTGATATTGGCTCTCCAATTTGTCCCAAACGGCCTTCGGAGTCGTGAGATCCCCAATGTGATACATCACCTCGTCTGAAACGCATAGACGTATCAATCCTGCAGTCTTCTCTTGCATCTTCGTCCAATCAATATCCGACATATCCAACGGTTTCTCTGTGCGCTGCGCCTTCTGCAACCCTTGCTGAGCCAACAAATCCTTGACTCTCCGTTGCCATAATCCGAAGTTGCCCGTTCCGTTGAACTTCTCAACATCGAATTTTGCACTGTCAGAAGTCGTAGTCGTCTATACTAATTGTTAGCAAAAGAACCAAGATTGCACAGAGTACAGTAGAGAAATCGTGATTGTAAGATACAAGACTTTGTTCACACAATTTGGCAAATTGAGCCTACCTCTGCGGCTATAGAGTAGTTATAGCTCCGTTTCATTCAGATTATGCTTTAGGGTTACAATGTTACAAGATATAAGGATTCTAGTGATCCAGATAGTACAAGATAATATCCCACTACATCCTACCACAATCCCACCAAATCAATTTCTGAAAATAGCAGAAATAAATAGAAAATAACAAGGAACATCTACCCCATATGCGTGGCACTTAAGCCACCGCATATGTGGTACATTACAACAACACGACCTCAAGGTCTTTTACCGCATATGCGGTATGCATGTCACCGCATATGCGGTACATACTAGAAGCTCCAGAATAACTTTTGTTGTTTACCGCATATGCAGTAGTTCATTCACAAGTCCTCGTGCTTCATTTTCTTCCTTCACGAGCCAATACTCAACTGGAAGCTTTTGTTTGAGACATGCAAGCACATTGCTACCAGAATCTAGAATTGAATGAACCCACCACTCAACCTAGCTGATCTGATAATTGAGAATCACTTTGGACTTGGATATATCTGTTCACTCTAATTTTTTGTAAACAAATAGAATCAGGTAAAACCACAAGAAAATCCAAATGTTGATAAAGAGGCTGGATTTCGATCCTCTTACGGGCTCTGGGATATGGAAACTTCTAGTGCGTGAATCGTGAAAATGGAGTGGATGAAAGGGTGTTCGTCGAAAGTGGTTCGAGCGAATTGGATAAACAATATTTAAAAGAAAAGACTGAAAGTAAAGGTACTTCAAAGCAATAAAAAGAGAAAGGAAAAAGAAAGGTAAAATTGCATTGAATTGTAAAGTGCAGGAAAACATGAAAGTTTTGCATAAAATGCAAAGGTGGTCAATCGAACTCGCTCAGTCACTCACGTTTGACTCGTTCCTGTTGCTCTGCGTCACAGTTGCTTGGACTTATGGCGTTAGGGGTTGAGAATTAACGTTTATGGACGTGTTGCGAATGGAACGAAGGACCTCGAATCTTTGCCTGGCTTCTTCTATTTATAGGCTAATTCTTCAACTGCATGCAACGGACAAATATTTTAAACAAGTCTGACACTTATCTATTTTAAGATCTCATTTCCAATATGACCTCAACTTCGACTCAGCATGTTGTCTTTATTTTAGTTGAATATTGGAAACTGTCTTATCAACCTTAGCTAAATACCTTTCATTTTGGTCGAAAATCATCTTATTGTGTAATCTTCGACCAAGCTAAGACTTAGGAAAAATTTTAGGCTAACAATATCATGTAGGACTTTTGTTTCATCACTTTCATGAGTTCCTTGGTTGTTCTCTTTGCTTTCTGGTGTGATCAATGGCAACTACCCAAAAACAAGGAAAGTTGCACGACGCAGGTATCAGGCGGGAATTGCATGAAGCCAGTTTAAGTTAACATCAACCTGAGGAACTTCTATTTTCAGATTGGTCATCATAGGTTGGAAAGTTTCCCATGAAGCAGCAGTCTCTTCATCACATGTCACCTTTAAATTCTCAAGATCGACGACTGAGGCCGGTAATTCACATGCTTCACAACTAGTCATGTTGAGATTTCTTAGATTATGCAGATTACCAATTTCATCTGGTAAATTTGGAAGGCTTATGCAGTTTGAGATGTCAAAAAGTTGTAGATTTGAAAGCCTTCCAATAGAATCCGGTATCCCTTCCAAATCAGTACAGGAACTTAGCCTCAAGAGTTCCAAATTCTCCAAGTTTCCAATTTCTTGTGGCAGTGCAGAAAGCTTGTGGCAATTAGTAATACTGAGTTTCTTTAGTGGGGTGATATCACAGAGCCCAGCAGGCAGTCTCACCATATCTTTGCAGTAGTCAATGTTCAAATCTACAAGATTTGGAAATGCATCTGAAATTCGGATCTCACATTTTTCAAAAGCATATCTTGTATCACACATGTAGAGGGATAGTTTTCTAACATTCTTCAATGTGCCAAAGGAAGGAACAAAAATCCGCTCTAGTCTTATTCTTTTCAGGTTGGACAAAGAGCCAAGTAACTCAAAATTGTTCAGTTCAGAAGGATGGAAACCATAATTTGTAACTGTCAGAACTTTTAGTTTACTCAGTTTCTCCATGAACTCTGGAAATGAGTACTGCTTAGTTTGATGATTTAAAATCAGGACCTCAGCTTCAGCTGGTTGTATGTAGGACCAATATGAAGCGCAACTTTCATCTGCAAAAGCAACCCATATGGTGTCAATTGCTGAAGAAGAATGAATTACAGTACACAAGTTAGCAACTGTATATCTCTAAAGAAAGGTGTAAGTATAACTAACCAGTTGATATAGACAATGTGCGGGCAGGGATCAATTGGGGATTCTGTTTGATACACCTTCTACGAATTTTTGACAGCATGCGGGCCATCACACCTTGCTGCTTCTTCCCAAACCACCATCTACGTTCATTTTCATTTGTGTCAATAATCAGTCTTTTTCTCTGTTCATTTGGCTCTTGTGTGCTTTGATAAATTCCAAGCTCTCTTAGGATATCATGAAGGACGATGAAGTGGTTCATGTAGTAGTAATTATCTGAGTCACTTGCACTTTTCCTGGTAAATGAGCACAAGTTAATTACATGAAGAAAATTTCTCTAACATGACTAAAAATGCATGTTCTCTATAAGATGGTTTAACTACGAATTCGACTGCTATCCTCATAAACAAAAGAAAGAATGCAGATTGCAGACTTATATAATGCAAGAAGTCTAAATTCAATCCAAGATATTTCATTTTGAAATGTTATATAAGGAGTAAAATGACTCTCAAATTTGTTACACCACAAGCTACTAAATTTTTTGTTCTGCAGAATATAACTCATGTAAGACATATTAGGATTAAGTTGCCAAGAAGAACATAGTAGCAGTCATTGTACCTTGTTATTACGAGATTAGCCAGATTCATGGAGTCTAATTTGTTGATGATGGCCATTGCTTCTATGCCGTCGTCATCTAGTCCATACAACTCGGCCCACATATCAATGAGAGAAGCAACCGGAATTCTTTGGTCTTCAGGGAATAACGCTAGGTCCATGAAGCACTCCTTAATGGTGGGGTTATCTTGTAAAACATCTAAGATCTTTTGGAGTTGGGTAAGTAATTCAGTATTAGAATCAAGTATAGAATGACCCAGTGACAGTTCCTTCAATGTTTTCTGCCACAACTCATTAGACTGATGACTGAGTGATGTACCAATCACTTTAATGGCCAGCGGCAAGCCCTTGCAATTTCTCACAACCTGAATTTCAGTGGAAGCAAATACAGTCAACAATCAAAGGTTTATGATTCAGGAGCCCAAATGTCATGTAACCTACCATATTATTACTTTGTGAAAACATGGTTTTTTACTTGATTTCTTCCTTTTTCTTTTCAGTTAATTCAATGATATGTTGTTTAAAAGAATAGAAGTTTCCAAATGGTCATGTACAATGTAGTGATGTCTAGTTCAAACGAATGACTTCAGACAAAAAAGAACTAGTTTAGATAACTCCCATGTATCAGTGAGAACATTACCTTTTGTACAAGATCTTCATCAGGAGTATTTGAATTGTTTTTTTCCAAGAGAGCATAGTGACGGAAAAGGGCCATCGCATCGTCATGAACAAGAGGTTTAAGGATACATTGGATGCCAAATCTAGGAAATGTAACCCTTGAAGTCACCAAAATTTTATAATTTGATATCTTGAATTGAAATTTCTCAATGAGGGCTTCTGAGCCAGGCCATACATCATCCAGGACCAGCAAAATTGGACTTCCCTCAATTTTCCTCAACAGAAGTCCCAATCTATTAACTGCATCCTCGTCGCTTTGAAACTCAGGGACTGGAAATCCACAGTGTTCAAATAGTCTCTCCACAATATTCTTCAAGTTGGGCGTTTTTGAGAAGTTGACAAACAAAATATTTCCCCTGAATTTACCTAGTGAACCCAAAAAAATCCATAAGCCTAATGCAGTTCAGGTCATCCACAATTTCATAATCTTTATCACTGTGTGTAAAAACTAAAAAGTATTCATTTTACTATGTGCATATCTTGCTACATAATAATTTAGTACTGATAAATTTGCATCTATTACTTATAAAACTTCCATATATACCAGAAAACCATTGGATGCTTGCAAATTTGCAATGAATTTTCTTTTTGTTCCCAAAGTATCTCACAGCAGCCGACAGTCATGAGACTAATCATCCGACGCTCTGAGATGCAATGAACTTTTCTATTATGCATAAGAAAACAAATTTAATCAGGCATAAGAGACCCAACGGGGAGTTAGAACTTACCCTTGATTTGTTCATCCCAACAAAGCTTTGTAGCCAAAGTGGTTTTCCCTGATCCACCCAAACCACTCAACACAAGGATAGACACACCATCCTTGAGAAGCTCCATCTTCACCTTGTTCAAGGGCACATCCAAGCCAACAGTGAATTCAGGGTTTGCAGGAACACCAAAAGGACGCTTAATCGGTGCTCCTGCAAATTTCTGCTCAAAATCCTCTTTGCTAATAAGCTCAAGAATTCCTCTAACCTTGTAAAGCGTCTCCTTCACATCTTTCGCCATTTGAGCTCGCCTTTCACCATCAGCATCAAAGGAATCAACCCTATTATGACAAAACTTGTTCATGCAGAGTTGAAACAAAGATATAAACTTTCTCCAACAGAGACACTTTTCTCCTTCCCCTGCATCTTTTTCTTTCATGAGGGTCTTTATTTCTTCTCTGGGTGGATTCAAGTGTTCATTGCATTGCTTGATCTCCTGCACAAGAGGTTTCAAATCATTGAGCGTTGACCTGAGGAATGGTCCTGTACTTTCGCTCTTTAAAATCTCTTGAAGCTGTGATGTAAGAAAAGCAAGTTGAGTGGTGTCACCCATGTTAAACCAGCAACCTCAACCCTTGTGTTTTTTTTTTCTTTTGTGTCCTTCCTCTGTTCAACCAAACAAAACAAAGAAGCTTAGCTCAACATTGTTGTTGTTGCTCAAATTTGAAAGTTTAGAATGTGAAAAGAGACAGTTACAGTTACATACCTTTGAAAAGACCACCTATGCTTTCTGTGAATTCGTGTGTTTTGTCTTGCCTCTTATATGCACAGTTGGGTTCTTAGGTTATGACAAAGAAGAGAATTTTCAAAGTTAAGTATCGTTGTTGTATGAGTATCTCCAATTGAAAGAATTAAGCTTGGAACGAACATGGTATATATTAGAAGCGATGAAGATTCCCTCTCACTTGCTTCTGACTTTCATCTGCTTCTTCCTTTTATTCACCTAATTCAATGGGGACAAAGATTCAACGCGGACGGATTAATACTCCACGAAATTAGGTGGCTTGTGGGTCCCTTGTATATGTAGTGATGTTCACGGTTAGCTACTCTCGTGAGAAAAAATTGTTATTGGTCCCTACGATTGATAAACCTATTTTTTTAGTTTTTGTGGAAGCCCGAAACTCCGGTGAATGCTGACATGGCACGCTGACTGGTTTAATGAGTCCGACGTGTAATATTTTTAATTTTTAATGTCTTGCCACGTCAGAAGAAAATGAATAATTTTAATTTTTTTTCCAAATTAAAATTAACAAAAATATTAATCAAAAAATTATTAACCCTAATAAAAAAAACCCGATTTGAACCACCCTCCTCTTCATCATACTTCATCTTCCTCCTCGTCTTCATCTCCACCACACTGCCACACCGTGTAGCCACCCTCATCCCAGCCCCTTCCATCGTAAAAACTCTCTCTCTCTGCTATCGTCCTTTTCCAATCCCCAACGTCTTTGTCACGTCTTCTCCCTTGTCGATCTGAATAAAAAACTCTAGATCTTTGTCCCTCGATTACCTCAACCATCAGCAACATCATCTTCATCCTTTTCGAACCTCGCATCACACAGATCGGGAACCATCAGTTTCGGAACAAGGTGGTGACGGAGGAGCTGGGAGGATGAAGGGTTCAAGCTTTGATTTCCTTCACGATTGGACTTTAAAATTGCAGGGTTTGCTTCAAACATTAATTTAAGTAGTTAATGCATTAAAAGGTGGGAGTAGGTTAGAAAAACCACCTAACTTTTTTTTTAACATCTCAAATCCACCCATACAAGAAAGTGATAAGGATAAAAAAATATAAATGAGAGATATGACATGTGGTGTGTTAAAAAAAAAGAAATAGAACAAGAAAATAAGTGGAAATAGAATAAAAAAGCAATTGAGTGGCAATATCACAAAACTCTTAACAAAATCTACCTATTATTTGGAAATAGAATATAAATAAGTTTTAAATTACAACATATTTTTGTTTTTATATATTAAATTATTCTCATAATTCCAAGTCGAGTAGAACCATTGTTGACGGTAAAACTTAACAAACATTTAACACAACTACATCCACAAATATAATATTTATTAAAAAAAATTCACAGATAGTACAACATGAGACTTATTCTTAAGCGAGTACTAGTATGATTATTCTGAAAAGTTGGAAATTGCTAGGAAGCTGCTGCTGTTGCTTCTTCTCATTATAATTATTTAGAAAGGCAAATATTTCCAACCTGTGAAGCATAAACGGATTGGAACAATACGTGTAACCACCAATTGGAAGTTGTATTGATATTTTTGGTAGCTGAACACTGTATTGATTGGTTTATTTTTATTTCGCAATCAATATATATAAATAAATTCGTACCAGATATCAACTACAATATATGGTTATGTAACCAAAAAAAAAAAAAAACTACAATATATGGTTCTTATGTAAATACTAAATAGCAAAAACAACCGGCCCAAAAAAAAAAGTTAGAAACAACCGGCCCTGGAAGGGTGTTGGATTAGAATGACCAAAACAACCATATCCGCATGTGAAGTATGCTCCGGGATTGGTCATGGTCAATGCCCCACATCTTAAGTTAGGATTTCGAATAAATAATAAAAAATAGAATTAAATATGTATGTTTTGATTTTCGTCTCTCACCGGCGTAAATGTGAATTTTAGATCCTAAATAATTTGAAATTATTGGTTTTCGTCATTACCGTTCACCGCCGTGTCTATGTGTCACGGTAAAACGTGACATAGCCACTTCATTTAATGAGGTGATGTGGAATTATTTTTCTTTTTCATTTAAATTTAACATTTTCAAATAAAAAATTAATTAAAATAAAACATAATAAAAAGTTCTTTAATCATCTCCTTTGTTCTTCCAGATAAAAAAATATATTTCCTCCTTTCTTCCTCTTCATCATTTGTTCCTCATCTTCAACATCTTCATCATCATCTTGAATTCAAGATTAAAAAAAATTAAAATTAAACATCTTCCTCATCATCATCTGTAAACATCATTTTCAACATCATCTGTAAACATCTGAACCTAAAATAATTAAACATCATTTTCAACATTATCTCCAACAGCATCAGACGAAGACGATGTTTAATCAATGTTGAAAAACGACAAAGTAGCGAGCATCACTCCTCCAAGCTTTCACTTTTGCAAATCCATGAATGACATAAACAGATCTAGCAAATCAATAAACAGATCTGAATCCAGGTAGCAGCAGTTGCTGCGATGTGTGTGCAACCAGAGGCAGATTATTTGTGCAGTCATTGGTGCCGCTGGCGAAGACTAACAGGACCACCTCAAGGGTAGGAAACTGCTCCAGTTTCCATTCCCCTATGTTGTCCCCTGTCCAACATCCAGTTATCACAGATATGCAATATGCTATCAATATATAGATGAATAGTATCCTTGGATTCATTTTTCATTTCCACAATTGAGTCCAAAACCACTTCCTCCATGAAACTACGCTTTTAGCCATAATGTTCATAGGATTGTTTGCCAAACTCTTTGCATTCAAAGAATTACGTGCTTACTAAAAGAAAAAGAATATCAAAAGAACAAAAAAAGGAATAGAACATTATAAACTTTGACTCGTCAAAAACAAATAAGGTTCGCTCTTAAATCTTTCCAACTGCCTTAATTACTGCAAATTGAAACACAACATCTACCTCTTTCATCATATCCCAGAAACCCAGAAAAAAATCCCAATCACCTTCATCAAGCACTTGCGACCTGAACCCCACCCCCACCGTAACTCCCAACTGCGACCCCACCCACAACCGCAACACCACCGTTTTTCTAAGTTATGAAGATTTTTTTATAATTATTTTAGTTAATAATTTTAATTTAGTTAAAATATTTATTAGATTCATATGAAGAAGAAAAAATATACACGTCATATTATTAAATGATGTGGCATTTGCCACATAAGTAAATTGGGACACACGAATACCGCAGAGACGAAAATTAGTAATTTCCAATAGTTTAAGGCCTAAAACCTACCTTTACGCCGGTGAGAGATCAAAATTAAAACTCCCTCATAGTTTAAGGACCAATAACATATTTAACCCTAAAAAATAAAACTACATGAGTAGAGTATTATTTTTTTGTACAGAGTTGTTAACCTAATATTTTATGTGTTCATTACGTTTTTTTATGTTCTTGGCAATTTCGCTTTGTTAAGAAACAAAAGCTTTGAAGACAAAAGAGAAAGAATAATGGTAGATGCTGTGCGGCAGGGGTGTTTATGCGACGGCTGAAATGAGTTTGTCTCGACTTTTTCTTAATTCATAATATTAAATAAGACAGCTTTTAAACTCAAACCCGTATGAAAAGACATCATGAGATGAGACGTGAGAGTTTAATATAGAACCGGCCACAAAAGAACGGGTCTGAATTGGCCTGAGGGCAAACAATTTCAAATCCCACCAAAGAATTATAAATACTTATCATTATGTAAAAAAACTAATTTTTAATCCTATCAATGAACTATAAAAGAAATTATATGAAACTCAAGTTTTTCATAACAAAATACTAAATTTATGAAAATATACAAAATTATGTTATAAAACTAGCGTGCAAGAATATTTGTGCGACACATTAAATTTGACTTTCACCGGACCTTTAATATTGTATTGACCAATCTAATTTAAAAACTCAAATTCGTCTCTAAACCCGTAAAATCCGATGAGATATGAATTTAAAAAACATGAGCCACGTAAGTCAATGGAGAGGGTCGGACAACCCTGCTTTGCCGTGAAAAAAATGACAATAACAATATAATAATAATAATGGAAAAACACCATGCATTGCACCATATTCCATCTACTGTTTGCTTTCAAACAAAGTCCGCTTTTACACGAGTGTTTTGAAATTTGATTTTTCATTACGTTAATTTTATAAAATTTGTTGCAGTTAAAATTGAATTTAAAATAAATGATTTATATTTACAAATTTTTTATTTTAAAAATTTGCAATAAAACTTAGTATGAAATTCTCAAATTAAACTAAAGTAAAGATTACAATTTTATACATTATTCACGACTGTCTTTGGATTAGTGTTCTCCAACATTGATTTTGATTTTTGACAAATTAATTATGGTAAAAGTAATTTGAAAGTAATATAATTTACGTCTAGATACCTTTACATAAAACTGATAGGAGTAAAGTAATATTATTTGAATAGTTTTATCAAAATTTTATTTAGTGTATTATTGCCAAAATAAACTTTAATTTCTATATATATTGTTATGAAATAAAATGATAAGTTCAATTTACTTTTACGTAATACCAATAATATCAAGTGCATATGAGAATAATGACTCTAAATTAAAGTGATATCTTATATTTCCAAATAGTATCGTTATATCTTCGGATATCTCTATCTTATCATGGATGCCCTTCTAGGTTTAATATACCATACATATATAAAAACACACTATGAGGCACACCTTAGTCAAACACTTTCTTCTAACCCTAATCTTTATTTCTCCTTCATTTTTTCTCACTTAAACGTTGGAATGTTTTGCAGATACCCACCTCTGGTGCCCACCTGGTCATTGGAATACGAGAAGATATAGTTCTTATGGAGATGAGTGGTCCAACGAAGCATCCATTCCCTACGCTATTCGTCCTTACTCCGATTAGTTAATCTACTACCAGAACATTGGTTTCACCTATGGGGAACGTTAAATCATATTCTTGTTCATCTCTACCATGACGAACACAAGGACGCAACAACAAAACTGCATTGAGAAATAATGCAGAGACACAAATGGGGTTTGAATTTTGTCTTAAAAAAACAACTTCTTCTTTGAAATACAAATATTAGTTTATGAAAATTCTTTTCAAAAGCGTGTTTGTGCAGTGGATGAGATAAGATAGTAAACGTTGCAGAGCAATAAACCACACAAGCAATTTAACCTGATTCACCCAAAAAGCATGGGCTACGTCCAGTCCTTAGTATCCATTAAGATTTTCCACTATCCAAGCCAAGTATCAAGGACTCCTCCTTCACTAGGTGTTCTCAGGACTTCTCATTTACAAGTTTTCTAAGGACTTCTCCTATTACAAGTATTATGAGGACTTCTCATAATCCTATCAAGAACGGTTTCCCTCTGCTAAGATTCTCTTCAACAAGAGTGAGGTAGAGAGTTTGAGCACTAGTGACTCTTTAGTATTTGGATACAAGATTTGACGCTTAAAGAAATACTAAGAGCTTGACAGAGAAATGAATTTGACTAAAAGAATCTCTATTGGTGAAAGTAATGAGAGAGTTTGACACTTGAGCTTTTTCACACTTGATGTTGTTTCAAATTAGACTCGGTTCGTTGGTTATCTTCTTCAGCTCTTGAGTCTTCTATTTAAATTCCTCTCTTTGGTTGTGTAACGTTGGGATGTTGGATGATTTCCGTCAGTTGACCGTTTGAGGTAAACTGCTCCCTGTCGTGCATTAAATTCTCTTTCCCGTTTGCTGTACCTTGGTCAGAGGACATGTCCTAAAAGATGATGTGGAGGCCTCGTGCAGTGAATCTTTCCCATTTTAGAGTAAGAAAGTTGGCCGCGGCTACTTGATGTGACTTTTTGGTGTTTGAAAATGTTGTACTCCAGCTTGGTGAGATGTGCCATTTGTAGTTTCAATGATTCACGTGATACTCTTTGAATATTTGGGTGTTGCTACTTAGGTCTTTTAGCAAGACAGTTTCGCCGGACCAAGTGAACGTCTGAGCATAGATCTTCTTTCTTCTTTGACTTGATCAAATCATTGGACCATGGTATATCCTTAGACCATGAAACTGCAGTTTTGACTTAGATTTAAAGACAATAAGAGCGTAGGTTACAAACTTCCTGAAAGTGTGAGACAACAAAGTTTAGGGAAATTTTCTGACTAATATAGTTATATTCCTCAAATGTTGTTATCATACAAAACGCGAGATAAACGTTGTAGGGATCTAAACGTTTTGAACTTAACATGCACTCCCTCCCAAGAAGGAGTTCTCATCACGATCAACGATGAAGAAGTCCATGAAAATGGTGATCACGTGCACGAGGTGGACTAGCCACTGCTTCAACAACAGTCACTGCCTCAACCGGAGTCGTTGCCTACACCACAATCACTACCTTAGCCAATCCAAGAGAACAACAGCAATAGCCTTCTACTTTGAACCTATCGCAACGCTAGAAGCACACCTACAACGTGAGAGGGAACACAATTGGATGTCGGTAGTAACTCAATCGGTCAACAATTTTCCTGTGCAAATTTTAGTGTCTTAGAGTGCTCATACATCAGCAAGTGCAACCTTTACCTTCTGTCCAACCTCTCCACATTGCTCAAGCGCAACCGTCGCCTTTCCATCTGAACAACGTGACCATATAGATGCCTATCCTCCATGGAACAACACAAATGGAGATACCCCATAATCAAGGGAATTACCAAGAGGTCCTGCCATCAACCCTAACATCAGGGGGCTCCAATAAGAAAATTCCAGGAAATTCCAGGAGGACTGAATAAAATATAGTTTGGGAGCATTCATATGAGAAAGATAACCTATTAAGACAAAACCTTGATGTAATGAAAGTAGAAAAGAATTTCATGGATGAAGCATTTCATGGTGAATGAAAGCCAAGTGGAGCATGAGGTTTTTTTGGTAAACTAGTTGATAGGGTTTGTGCTCCCGACAAATGTATTTGACAACATTCTGGGAAAAGTACAACTTCGGTAAACTAAGATATTATTCTCAACATAAGAAGTCACTTTTTTTAGAGGGTATCCACCGCCAACTGTAGTCAATAATCATCTCACTGTAGGTGCTCGTAAGAAGTAACTTTTGTTGAAAAAAAATATACATATATGAATATGTTTAATAACTATACAAATCATACATTAACAATATTCTTAACTTAAACAATTCTATACAATTGTAATCATACATGCTCATAAATGTAATTCATGCTATTCTAATTATAAATGCTCACACAACATATAATGTCATATATAATTACCATAAAATTACTAACCCAATAAATGCTCACACAACATATAATGTTATATATAATTATAATAAATTACTAATATCCATGATGTGTTAGATATTATAAAGAAGTCCCGTCAATCATGCATGTATCTATAATAGATACACTCAAGAAGTCTCCCAAAAGAGCATTTTGATGTATTGTCTATCAGAGGATGAATTTAGGAGCTACATTGATTAATAGCCAATTAAGTGTCTAGGTCATACACCTTTTAACAATTTCCTGCCTACAGTATACAAGTGACCTTGATTATACGAGGTTGGGTAAATGACCCCTAATTGGGGTTGCAACAGGTGGCAGAGCCGATGGTTGATTGATAGGAGAGACTCGGTGGTTGATTGATGAAGACAAAGGGCAGAACCGTGAAAGAGAAAGGGGGAAACTGTGGGGGTGTAATGGTAAAGAAGGAAAAGGGGAAAATAGGGAGGGGTATAGTGGTCTTATGAGCAAGAGATATAATGGTAACTTTAGTAATTAATAAAGCTATTGAATTATTTTTTATGAAATTTTTGTGGTCCATATTCATTGTTGCAAGTGATATACGGTATATCACCTAAAGTGGTGACTTACCCTAGCCTTCACCTATTTATCGCATATGAATTATTGCCCTTTGTTTTATATTCATAGGTGAATACCTACTTTGTTTTACATCTTATTTTCATTTTTATCATTTTTGTGAAGTGATAGTAACACTCTCTTCCAACACTCTTTCATTAATTGGCTGACATCGATCAATAAGAGAATGTTAAAAAGAGTGGTGGAAAGATAATGTTACTAGCATTTGTCATCATCTTAAATCTCTCATTTCTATTCCTTGCACATCATTTGTGTGAATATTTTTTTATTTCATATTCTATCACACACGATTAGTTTTGTAGTTTTTTGAGTTTGATAAAAAAAAAAAAATTCCTAGATATGCTTAACTGCACATAATTAATCCATGGTGTTTTTATGATTCGGTTTTGCCTGTGTGTCATATAACTCATTGTTTCCAAGTCCCATTTAGAGTGAGTTACTTGTCCTTTCCAAGTTCATCCACATCAGTTCAATAACGAGATCTTTTAGCGATGGAGGAAGTTGTGCAGGATCCACATCCTCACTACAAGGGGACATTATTCATGTATCTGAACCCAAACCATGTACGGGTTTGCTTATCATATTTGTTGCTTTACTGCTTTCCTTCGAATCCATATCTTTATTTCTTAAAACCGTCAAGTATTAATAATCTCTTTATTATATGTTAGTTTGATGTTCTATATTCTGAAGAAAACAAGTCATGCATTTCGTTGAATGGATGAAGGAACTAACAGTTTTTGTCTTATGCTTTTCTATTATGCTTTTAAAAAAATAATGTTTTTTTGAGGGTTCAAACAAGGTGAGGAATGACTCTGCTATATGGCTGGCTGTGTAATATATATGCTTCATATGACAATGGATATGTGGTTCCTTACAATCCTCATATGCTCATGCTATACAATGGGCACATTAATGTGGAATATTGAAACAAGTCTAATGCTATTAAATATCTCTTTAAATATGTTAGTACAGGACCTGGCAGCATCTTTAATGGGGATTTAAAAGTAAAATATTAAAATAAGATTTGGATTTTATAAAATCTCATCCATTGGAGAGGGGTGACATGGCTTAGGATCTTATTTTGGTGTCTTGGCTGGTTCCTCTTTTAAAGTGTGATCTTAAGTAAAATAATATTGTTTCTCTCTCATACAACCAACAATCAACCAAATAATATTATGTATTTTATTTAAAATGTATTGTAAATTATTTTTCAATAATATTTTCAGTAATACGTATTTCCTATTAAATTAATATTTAATGATATTATGTATTTTTTAATTATTAATTATGTTTGTATAGAATTATTAGTTTAATTTAATTTAATATTAGGTGGAAATAAATAATATAAATATATTGTGTATTGTGGGTCCAACTAAAAGTAAAATAAGATCTCAACCATTGGAGCGAAATGTGTAGTGGGATCTTATGAGTGTCTTAAATCTTATGTGACAGTATAGACCCACCAGAAGTGTTTAAGACACCAAAATAAGATCTCACCACTGGTGATGCTGTGATACTGATAGAGTTAGCGTTCAGATTTCTGACAAGGAAAGTGCATCTGATGAACCTGAGTTGCAGGATGAGATCAAACAATTCTATAATTGTAGGTATCTTACTCCATGTGAGGCTGTATGGAGAACTTTTGCATTTGACATGCATTGCAGATGGCCAACTGTGATGAAAGTTACATTCCACCTTCCTTATCAGCAGAGAGTTTTGTTGAGAGACAACGATGTGCTTGAAGATGTTATGCCCTGAAACACAAGACACAATGTTCTTAGCTTGGATGGAAGCAAATAAAAAACACGTAGAATTTCCGTCTAAATTTGTATATGATCAGCAGTCTCATATTCTAAGATACAAACTAGAAAAAATTGGAAGCATTTCAGGAAGCCACATCTACAAGAACTATTTATCACTACGTGTCATTCTCTGGTTCCTCTTCATATATTGGAGAACATATTTCAGATTTACACTAGCTCAATTTCCTGAACCCCATAGGTCCTCATTAATTATGTGCAGTATTATTGCAGGTGCCAACAGATTTTAGTGTTGACTTATTTTCATTCCCTGGCAAGTTTCAATGTGATGATTGACTTTTTTAAAGCCACTTCAACTAAACACCTCCTCAACCACCCGTGGCTTCCTCCACATATGCAGCAAGTGTGCGGCCATTATTCCAAAACAATAAGGTTTGAAACTCAATTTCAAATTTTTTCATTTCCGGTTAATGTGACTCAAGTTGCTTTATATATACACACACCCTTTCTCCACTCCAAATCTACCGAACAAACAATGCATTTTTTCCATTTTTCTGTTTTGTTTCCCAGATTTTTTTATTTGTTTCTTTTCATTTTTTAGGGTCCGACTCTGAAGCTGTGATAGGATGGTGAACTTTGAGGGAGAATAGGAGGGCCAAGATGGGTACGATGAGCATCAAGATGGGGAGGAAATGGAAGCTTTGATGAACAAGGAGGATGATGTTGGAGAAGAGCGTGTAGGAACATGCTACCATGTCAAATCTCTGTCTAAATCCACCTTCACCATTTCCTTCTTTTCTCTAATTGTGGTTTCTATTCCATCAGGATAACTTTTACACATTATGGACATGATAGGATAAGGGACATGATAATGTTATCTTATCCTGCTGGCGCAACAAACAACAGATAACAATAGGATATGATTACTATTATATTCTGTCTATCCTGTCCACCAAACTAGGGCTGGGCAACAGTCGGTTTGGGTCGGTTTCGGGCTGATTTTTGCTGAACCGACCAAAACCGATATGTTAAAAACTAGGTCCACGGCCGACCGAAGTTGAGAACGGGTCTATTTGGTCCAGGCTATCTCGGGTGACGAGTTAAACGGGCGGTTTGGGGCGTTTTGTCCATCACTAAACAAAGAAGATCAACCAGAAAAAAATAGAGGAGAAGAAATGAAGAGTTACGGGAGAAAATATCACAAAGATAAAAAAAAAATAGCAGAAAAGAACCCATGAAGAAGATGAAAAGAAAAATTACAGAGAAGAAGAACTATTGAATGAAAAAATACAAAGAAGCAGAACAAACACAACCCTTGCTCTCACTGTCCTCTATCAGCCAAAAAGTTTGGATCTTGCAAGCCTCTAATTGAAGATGTACTGCACAAAGAGAAGCCTTCGGACTTCGATCGAAGAGGAACAGAACACACGACCTATGATTGAAGATGAAGTGGAGTTAGTGCGTCTCGTCGTCGCATAGTCCGGTGGAGTGTTGTTTGGGGTCTCACCGCTGCGGTGGTCCGGTGGAGTGTTGGTTGGTGTCTCATTGTCACGGTGCAAGGTTGAGGCGCGCAACGCTGCAGGGCAAGGACCAAGAATCGCAGCGCCGCTGCCGCTTCTAGTGTCGGTGGAGTGAGGATTATTTCTTATTTCTAGTATGTTAACTTTTGGGGCTAGAAATAGAATCACTCCAAAGACAAAGAGTGAAGTCTGAAGTGAAGCTTGGGTATTGCTATGATGCTATCAAGGTAATCAATGAGATAGATATTAGCCTAGGGAAATGATGACAAGTTGTAGTCTTTTTAGGCTTGACACATGTGGTAGCGTGTAGCAGGGAGTATGCTCATAAATTTGAAATTCAAAAGCAAGTCATGTCACTATGCAAATGTTAGATTGCACTTGCTTTTTCCACTATTATATATATCGGGTATATTATATATATATATATATATATATATATATATATATATATATATATATATATATATCGGGTATATATCAAGAACAAAATCATATTATTTCATTAGGGTAAAGTAAAATTACATTCATAGTCATATTGTTATTTAGACAACCTCTATTTGTAATATCAAGACAAAACATAAAAATTTAATGGTATTTATTCCGTTACATACAATTATACGATTTAATCATCGTAACCACTCCTTATAAAAACCTTAATATCACAAAAGAGGACCGTTATATGCACGAGCCGGATTTGGATCCTTGAAATTTCTTTCATGTGCTATCATGTGAAAGTTTTGTGTCTATCTCTCTTCATATATATGTATTAAATAGATATGTAAGACCTTTTAAATGTCTAAGAAGGAAGAGATAGACACAGAAATCTCATATAATGACACATAAGAGAAATTTCACATGAGAGATGATCCAAATCCGGCAGGAGCCCTATAAAGCACACCAAGTACGAAAAAGTGTCTCCACCAATCGTCTGAAAAGAGACATTTTAATTGACAAAAGCAATACATAACAACCAATATCAAATGATATCGTGCATACTGGGGTACCTCATTTCTCGTGTCATGAATAATTTCTTATCACGAAAATCAACTAATGTCAAACACACTTACACCCATACGAGATAAAAACTAGAAAAGGTAAATTAGAAATACAATTAGTGATAGGATAAAAAAAAGAAAGAGATTAAAAGAAAAAATGCTAAGAATGTATGGAATATAAAGTGGATAGCGAATGAATCAAAATCATGTAAAAATGTAAAAGAAAACCAGAATACAAGCTAGTAGTTTTATTATAATACACACACCTGAGCTGTGAACATGTATACAGCCAAATTAACAGCGGTTGGCAAAACTAATTTTCTCACCTCATTTTTATTCTTCTTATTCTGTTCCCTCTTTGATTGTTCTGTTAATAAGAAAGTCTAAATCGAAATCAGCTTCGGCGACATGTATTCGTAGATCACTGAGGAATTCTTTCACAGGTTCCCATAATTCAACCATCTCTTTATCACATACCACATCCTCTAAGTCCTCAAGTTCACGGATTGATATAGGCAACTCGGTTAATCTGGAGCAGCCTTTGACATTGAGCTTTTCTAAATTACGCAACTTACCCATGTCCTTTGGTAACTCACAAAGGCTTATGCAATCAGAGATGTCAAGAAATTGTAGGCTCCTAAGGCTTGTGATTGAGTCTGGCAGCTCTGATAAATGAGTGCAGGAACTAAGGCTTAGTGATTCCAAATTGACCAACTTTCCAATTCCTTCAGGAAGTACACGAAGATTATAGCAGTTTGTAAGCCTGAGATTTTTTAGCAAAACCATATTAGAGAGCACAAGTGGCAGCTCCACCATATTGCAACAGTCAAAGTCCATCTCCACCAAATTCGGCAACATATCTGAAACTTGGATAATGTCTTCTGTAAATGCTTTGTTCATCACATTGCACATGCAAAAAGAATTCTGGCTTTCCTGATGGTATTTCTCAGGAACAATAACGCACATGTAAAAGGAACACTTCTTCAGATTCTTCAGTTGCACTCCGCCATTGTTGAGGAAAGGAATATAAAACTGCTCTAATCTGAGTCGTTTAAGATTAGATAGATGATCAAGTACCTTGAAATTCTCTAACTTTGCAGGAAAGACGTCGTAATTTGTAATTGTCAAGACTTTTAGTTTATCCATTTTCTTCATGAACATTGGCAGTGTGCACTTTTTTCCTTGATGGTTCAACACCAGAGTCTCAACTTTAGTTGGCTGCAAGTTACACCATTTTGAAGTGAATGCTTCATCTGCAAAAAGATTCATAATATTTCAATTTGTGTGTCAGTCGATTTATCAAGAGAACACAATAAACATACCAATTGATATGGATAATATGCGGGCTGCAATGGGATACTTCTTCTGTACACTCCACCATGATGGAAGATTGTTTCCATTTATCTCAATAATTAGCCTGTCCCTCTTATCCATTGGCTCCTGGCTAATTTTACAAATGGCTAGCTCTCGTAGAAGACCATGTTGGGTGGCATAGAAGTAATTATAGCCAACTATATCCCTTGTAACTTTCCTGATCAATGAAAAGAAATTAATTGTTAATAAAACATCACAAACAATATTCCTTCTATCTAACCGTCCCGGGATTGTGTTTCTCAAATGTTGGGCTTCACATTTTATATATATATATATATATATAAGAATAAACATTCAAATTGGTGCATGAAAGGTTTTACTTATGACTGTTTGGTCCTCGTACTTTTCTTACCCACTAAGTTAGTCCCTGAAAGTTACTAAATTTCAGGGACTAACTTAGTGGGTAAAAAAAGTATGAGGACCAAACAGTCATAAGTGAAATCTTTAAGGATAGGTTTGAAGAGCTTAGAGTTAAGCTAGGGGTTGTGTGTTTAGATAAACTGAATTAAGGCACTGCACCATATTTTGCTTTTCGCAACGAGGGTATATGCAACATGCAAAAAGTGTTGCCTAAAGGTGCATCAGATATCAGTTTGGGCTTGATGTCATAAATGGTTCATTTTAGGCAACACATTTTTTAACAACACTAAATAAGTGTTTTCTATCTTCCAATAGAGAACAATTATTACGCGATAATTGTTGTCTTTTCCTAAAAGCAGGTTACATTTTCTCACGATTTTACCATAGAGTATGAGAAACTGTTGACAGTTTGAAAAATGTTTCGTAAGTTTAGCAAACATTTTTTGTGTCTATAGCTATAAAATAGCTGCCTATAAAAAAGAAACTATGTATCCTATTTCATTCTAATTTTCAATATACAATATTCAGCTACTCTCTCTCTTTCTCTTTCTCTCTCTCGTGTGATATAACATTCTGTGTGATAGTGTGAGTTAGGTTATTAACTCCAACAGTTGGACCCTTCTTCATATTTCGCATATAGGGGGAACTTTAATGCTTCGGGCTTCCCTTTTTTCTAAATGTGGCATTGAGTAGCCTCAAAAGAATATTACACATGTACACGATACCAAATTATCTAAGACCCACACAACATACCTTGTCAAAAGAATATTAGCCAAGCTCAGGTTGAACAATTCATTAATTTTATAAATTGCAGTCTCATCATCTTCACCATGCAGTTCTGCCCACATATCCACAAGGGCAGCAATAGGGATAACCTGGCCTTCAGGAAATAAGCTTAGATCCTTAAAACACTCTATGACCATAGGATCTAAGACATCTAAGCTCTTTTGAAGACAAGCAAGCACATTGTTGTTAGGATCCAAAATTGATTGACCCTTGGACAATGCATTCGCCCTGTTGCGCCAAACCACCAGATTCTTGTTCTTTAGTGAGGTGCCACTCACTATAAGTGCTAAGGGAGAGCCCTTGCATTCTTTAACTACCTGCAATTTGTTAAGTGCAATTGAATGAAATGAGAAATTTCAGCTAAAAGTTTTATTAACTTCATAGTTGGATTCACGATTAAACATCCTAGAGTCACTTCTCCCCTGCAAGATCTACTCTTATTAACTTCTTCCAGAACTCCTACTAACATGGAAACCGACATAGTTATGAGAAGAGAAACTTTTGTGTGGATTTCTCTTTTAGTTGATAATAACTCACATAATAAGATAATAGAAAGCACCTTTTTCACAATAGAATGAGGTATATCAGAGTTGGTTGGATCCAGGGATGCTGAGTAGAGAAATAGACTTGTGGCATCTTCTCTCCTTAGTCGTCCCAAGACGAATGGATGGCCAAATCTTGTAATTTGGGTTGTTGATGTCACCACAATATTGTAGTTTGGGATTGGGAAAACAAATTTTTGAACAAGATATTCAAATTCAAGCCGGACATCGTCCAATACCAACAGTATTGGGCCTTTCTTCACAATATAAATCATGAACGTTTCCAAGCAGTTAATGACATCTTCTTCACTTTGAAACTCCGGCGCCGCGTGACCATAGTGATGGAACAGATTCTGTATTATGGTACTCAACTTGGGCATTTTCCCAAATGTGATGAAGAAGACATTCTCTTGGAATTTACCTAGCAAAATCTTACTAGTTTAAAAGGTCTACAAACTTAAGTGCATGCAGAAAGAATGGGAAAAAACAAACTAAAGAAAGAATAGGAAAACCTAATCAAGATGATGTTTTTCTATGATTAGTATGCCTAGAAGGAAAGTCCTTATATAACGTCTATTTGTTTTAAAATATGTCTGCCCTTCGCGCAAGGAAGTTATTTATTTGGAGTATAAAACTTGCTCCATTTTGATGAAAACCTTTCAAGTTGCATTCTTTTGGGAATTTCAAATCTAAACATTTGATGAATAATTGGCAAGAACAATAGTACTGTCCCACAAGATTGGGAATTAAATTTAAAAGTTATACTACATGAACTACCAAATAGGAGATGAAGTTGATTGAATAAATTGACATTGATTCAAAGAAATTAAGGGATGAAAGCACATCAAAAAGAAAATTCAATTGTAGTTACATTCCTCTCGAACCCCAACCTATGTAATTTAGTTCACTCTTAACTCATGAAGAAAATATTATATAGAGATCAAAGTCAAGAAATTTGTTAGAAACATTAAAAATGAGAGTTTGGTAGTGTTTGACCTAACTTTTTTTTGACTTTTAAGTTACTTTTAAGATAAGTTGGGCCAAACACAATTTTGTATAAGATCTTAAAAAATAAGTTACTTTTAAGTAATTTTTTTTTTATATAGAAAATGTTGAAAAGTAACTTTTAAGTAAAAAGTTAATTGATGGAACTTTTTTCTAATAAGTTACTTTTTTCACTTCCCACCACCCTGACCACAACCGCCTTCGGCCACCACAACTGCTTTCGGCTACCACCACTGCCTCCGACCACCACCACCGCCACCTCCGACCACCACCGCCCCCGACCACCACCACCGCCTCCGACCACCACCACCGCCTCTGGCCACCACCACCTCCGACCACCACCACCACCACCGCCTCCGACCACCACCACCACCGACCACCACCACCGCCTCTGGCCACCACAACCGCCTCCGGCCACCACCACCACCGCTTCGGTCATCTTCTCCGGCAAACAGCTTTTGCCTTTGTTTTTAAGATCTTATTGTGAGCTTTAACTTAGAAGTAACTTTTAAAAAAAGACCGGGCCAAACGCTACCTTCATATAAGATCTATTATCAACTCTCATTCCAAGGATATCCGTTGTCTAAGGAAAAACATTTAACACATATACATACATGGCAGTTGTGCATTACACAACTATGATTTCATTTCAATTAAGGTGTTGAAATTCAACAATACCAATAGCAATAGAAAGGCAAAATAAGAGAGAGTGAGGGAGAGCAGTGACGGATCTACAAAGGGTGTGAGTGGGCAAGTGCCCCCACAAGGTTTTTCATTTTTTACGATAATATACTACATATACACTACATTTTTAGTATATTCAGTAAATAATCGCTCTCAAAAAATAATAAGTGCTCCCATTGCTTAAAACAGAAGTAAAAGATATGATAAATAATGTGAAGTTGTTATATATTTGTCACTAACAAGTTCAAACTTTATATTATTGCGATATACCATTTTAACTTTTTTATATGTAATATGACAATATTTTAGGTTCATAATAACTCAGTGTTTCATTCATTTTTTTCTTCTCTTAAGAGTTCAAAGTTCTCATAATCTTATCCAACTTCTTAATAGTACTGAGAATAAAAAAGTTGTATAATGTTTTAAAATATGAATACTCATAGAAAATAATAATGATATAAATGAAATTTTTAAAAAATAATATATTTAATATTATAAATTTATATGTATATGCTGCCCCACGAGTTAAAATTTCTAAATCCGTTACTGGAAGAGGATTTTGGAATGGGGTGGAGTTCGCTAGTAATACCTTTGACACGGTCATCCCAACATAACTTACGGGCTAATGTAGTCTTCCCCGAACCTCCTGAACCGGTCAACGTTATCACCGAGACACTAACCCTTTCCTCGAGCACCCTCAACTTCAAGTCATTCATAGGAATATCCATCCCAACGGTGAATTTTGGGGGTGCAGGAGCTGAGCACTTGCCTGCATTAAGGAATTAAAGAAGGGATTGAAAATACATCAAGGAATTAAAGAATCAAAAGCAAAACCCAACGAGTGTATGTCACAGCAGTAAACTGAAACTATGATTTCATTTGAGTTGTTGAAATTGTTCAACAATAGCCGTAGGCAGTAGTAATAGAAACCTGTAATGAAGGTGGGGGTGCAAATAATATTGGCTACAGTATTTCCCGAAGGTTCGCGAGGTGGGCAGACGGCAGATGTCAAGATCTCCAACCCATACTTGAATAACTGAACTTGAATATAGCTATGAATTGACTCATTCAGCTTTTCAAGTTTCTCTTGGTACTGGACCTTCTTATAGACACCGTTCCAAAGCTTGGATTTTTTAGAGCACTCCCGAACAAGTACCATGCCACTCTCCATAAGATCGACTATCTTCTTCGTTTCCGCAGGCCGATTCCTTTTCCTGTTAAATTCTACTATCTTATCCATATCTGGTCCTAATGATTCCAGGGTGCTCTGCAACTTTTCCAGAGAGGCTCCGAACTTCACAGCCTTGTCCTTCATTTCCACAACTGCACTCAGCAGTTGCCCAACTAGTGCCCCCACAAGCGCATCTGTAATCACCGCCATGATCTGCAAACACCAAGTTTCAGAGACAAAATAAAAAGAATAATTATGGGGGAATAGAGATAAAGATGGCTGCAAACCTTGCTTCTCAGAACTAATGGGTTGGCGACTATGGAAGAAGATCATGAGCTGAATGGGCGGAAAACAAGTTGTGGCTTGTGTTTAATGGTGGCTTTTTATTTAGGAAAATGCTTCATCCTCCGAAAGATGAAGCGAATGATCATGCGACCCCATTTATTCTTTTACACGTGGCTTTGTTGTTCCCTTCAAACAGTCATTAATGCTCAAATTTGAAGTTATTATTTATTACTAAGAACTTTTAGAGACAAATCCGGTGTCCCGAATTATAAGACCCCTTCTAGATTTTAGGAAAAAAAATAAGATTTTTCTTTTTTACCCCTTGCATTCATTATATTTTAAATTCCAAAACTTTAATTACCACCTCTACTAATTACTTCTTTCATATTCTCAACCAACTTTTGGTATATCCAATACTTACATTAACAATTTCCAGATTTTTTTAAATAGGGGCATATTTGGAAGATTTGTATAAAAAGTAACAAAACCAACATATTAATTAGCTTATTACATGTTTTCTTAATAGGCGTGATTGTCTGAAAATAACTCTATAATTTGGGACGGAGGGAGTATTATTAAAGTAAAACCTTGGATATCATTGAAGTATTAAACAAAAACACCGGAAAGATCATTATTGGAGTAGGGTGGTAAAATTATTCATGAGTCTATACTCATTCAATTCATACATCACAAAATCCATTCATATAAAAAAAGTTGGGGTTTCAATCATACTACTTCACAAATGGAACTCGATTGATTGTGTATGAGTTCGGGAAGAATGTGATTTCCCCAATGTTGTGACGGGGAAGAGGCTAGGGGAAAAAATTTATCCCTAGAATGAATTTAATTCCATCAAATTGTGGGTTACCTTTCAAGTTTTAAAGAAGACAATTTCCGATATATCTATGCTTTGCAATGACAATTAATAAGAATCAAGAGCAATCACTTTCTCGTGTGGGTTTATTTTTTCCTAAACCTGAATTAACCCATGGCCAATTATATGTTAATTTGTCAAGGGTTAAGTCCAGGAAATGATTAAAGGTACTCATTAAATGAAGACCAATCCATTGCAACCAGTACTAAGAATGTGGTTTACGAAGAAGTGTCTGATAACATCTAAGGAGGTATGAGGTTGCTGATGCATGATTGAAACAGTGGGAGTGTTGATGTAATGCTTCGCGTAGATTAATAGATTGTCTTTTTTGTATGTCTGTGTCCTATACAATCGACGTAAGACTTATTAATAATATTGCAAGTGTTGTAGAAGATCACAAAATTGAAGTCCAATTTTTGAAGTCAATGTCGCATGCTTTAAACAGATTTATGTTACCCCTTTAGCCTTATTCACACATTGACGCTTTGTTATTCAATTTTCATTGATCGAGGTCATATGCAGTTCTGCACTATATATTCCTCACAAGGACGCCATGATGCAAAGTTTAAAAAAGGTTGGAAATATTTTGCAAATTAAATAGCATCCTGAAAATGTGGTGTCTCTGTTGTTTACTGCGGAGGATATTTCTCTTCTCTTGTGGATGTTATCATTCATAACAGTTCCTCTTGATTTGTTCTTCTATCAGATTCTCGAGGGTGCCTTGTCCTTCATTCCCAACAAATGCATCTGCCACATGATCAAAGGAAGGTGAAAAAGAGTACGGTGGATGGATTGCTGCAAAATATGCTCAAAAGATTCTTTTTATCTTGCCTGGTCGAATCCAATTCCAGCTGTTTTTTGTTCTCACCATCATTGGGGGAATACTGGAAAAGCTTGGCTGGAAAATGTTGCTTCTCTGAGAATTTTGAACTTGTTGGATTAGACCTCAATTCTATAGCATTCTCTTGGTTTGATTCTTTTTTGGAGAAATTAATCTGCAATTTGTAGTCTCTATCATGTTCCACTTTGGGTTTCTTTATGTGTGAATAAAAAGTAGGTTTAAGCCAACATGTTAATCACTTAATTGGTAAGAACAAGTTACTTAATTGGCCAAAATGTGAAATGGGGAAGGTGAATGTGGAATGTGGAATGTGGAATGAGGAAGTTGGAAACTGATTGTGAGGAGAGAAATTTGAAATTGAAGATGAAAAAGAGAGTATGGTGAAATGAGTGGGTGGTAGGGAAGAAGAAGAGATAGAGGGAAAGTGGGGTGGTGAGGAGTTGTGTTTTTATTTTTCAAAAAGTTTGTATGACACCAATAATCATCGGTGTGGCGGCAATAGCAACGCCCCTAACTTATTACAAGATACAATCAAATATAATTTTAAGGACCCTTTTATTTCATTTTCCTCTCATTTTTCTACAAAATTTGGAAAATGAAATAATTTACGATATTATTATTTAGGCTTAATAGCACTTTTGGTCCCTCACTTATCACGACTTGACACTTTTGGTCCCTAACAAAAAAAAATAACATAAATGGTCCTTAACTAATACAAACAGTTGCGGTTTTGGTTTTCCGTTCATCTTCCGTTAGAAACTTAACGGTTTTAGATTATGTGGCATGATAGAAGTGACGTGGCCGCTGATTGGAGAGAGACAGAGCATGACACATCAGCAATTTAAATAAATAAATAAAACATATAAATTTAAAAAAATACAAACCCAACACCATCTGAGAGTGACAAAAAGCAATACAAACCCAGCATCTTCATCTTCTTCTTTACATCTTCATCATCTTCATCTTTCAACCCCAAAACTCAGAAAATCCAAAAAAATATTATTAACCCAAACCTCATCTTCATCTCCATCCTTCATCATCAATATCATCCCCAAATTCCCCCCCCTTCTACTATTACCTTCATCACCATCCCTAAATCCAGAAAAATATTATTCCCCCAAACCTCATCTTCATCCCCTTCACCAAAATTCAGAAAATCAAAAGCTTAAACCAAAGAAAATTTTCCCTTCTACACCACTACCTTCTATTCATCTTCCCTAAATAAAAAACAACAAAAATTCAAACGAAACAAAATCCAGAAACAACAATCATATCAATAAAAAACCAGAAACAATACATAAAACTCACGAAACCAACACCAACATCAACCCGAAATTGCAAGGTTTCTGGAAATACAACTCAGAAACACAGAAGAATGAAGTCAAAAAATTAGGAATTTTGCACTCAAAATCGACATTCATAAGCCATATCCAATATACACAGTGAAACACCAAAAAATAGATGTAAGCAGATCCAGTTGGCAGAAGGCGAGGATGAGGAGAAGCACGCGAAACCAACACCAACCTCAGGTCGTGTCGCTCTTCATCCTCCTCCTTGATCTCCTTCTCTCTCTCTCTCTGATTTTTGAATCGAACCCAGATCACTCTTCATCTTTGGCTAGGGTTTGACGGCGGGAGAATGAGTGAGGGCGTGGAAGAGGGAGAAGCACGCGGTGCGCGGTTTTGCCATCTAACCCAGATCGAGAACAGAACCGCCACCGCACTAAGACGCTGCGTTGTTGCCATCGAACCTCAGGCCGTCGTCGCTCTTCATCCTCCTCCTTGATCTCCTTCTCTCTCTCTCTCTGATTTCACGGTGGGGGAATGGGTGAGTGCGTGGAAGAGGGAGAAGCGCGGTGCGCGGTTTTGCCATCGAACCTCATGCCATCGTCGCTCTTCATCCTCCTCCTTGATCTCCTCTCTCTCTCTGATTTCTGAATCCTGTAGCGGTTGACGGCAGCATGTTGGACACAGAAAGAAACTAGGGTTTCTCTTCAAATACTTTTGTTTTTTATTATAATTTTTTAACTTATATGTTTTATTTATTTAAATTGCTGATGTATTATGCTCTTTCTCTCTCCAGTCAGCAGCCACGTCTAAAACCGTTAAGTTTCTAACGGTAGATGGACGGAAAATTAAAACCGCAACGGTTTGTATTAGTTAAGGACCATTTATGCTAAAAAAAATTGTTAGGGACCAAAAATGTCAAGTCGTGATAAGTGAGAGACCAAAAGTGCTATTAAGCCTATATTTATACTAAATCGTAACGTTTACAAGCTAGTAATTTTATGATACACACCTTTCAAAGAAAAAATTATAATACACACACTTGAGCTGTAAACATGTAATGCAGCCAAATTAACAGCCTAATCTTCTCACCTCATTTTTATTCTTCTTATTCTGTTCCCTCTTGATTGTTCTGTCAATCCCAAATATCATGAGCGCAAGTTAGAAAGAAAGTCTAAATTGAAATCAGCTTGGGCGACATGTAGCTGTAGACCGCTGATGATTTCTTTAACAGGTTCCCATGATTCAGCCACCTCTTCATCACATACCACATCCCTTAAGCTCCCAAGGTCCATGATTGAGGGAGGCAACTCGGTAATTCTCGAGCAACCTCTCACATTGAGCATTTTTAAATTTCTCAACTCACCCATGTCATCAGGTAACTTATTGAGGTTTATGCAGTCAGAGATGTCAAGATATTGCAGGCTCTCAAGGCTTGTGATTGACTCTGGCAGCTCTGGTAAACCACTGCAGGAGCTAAGCCTCAATGATTCCAACTTGATCAACTTTTCAATACCTTCAGGAAGTGCAGAAAGCTTATGGCAGTTTGTGATCCTAAGCTTCTTTAACAATACACTATTAGAGAGCACAACCGGTAGTTCCCCCATAGTGCAATAGTCAAAGTCCATCTCCACCAAATTTGGCAGCATATCTGAAACTTGGGTATTGCAAGGTTTGAATGTATCACTCACATTGCACATGAAAAAGGAACACTTTTGAAGACTCTTCAGTTGCACTCCCGTCTTGCTGAGGAAAGGAACTGAAACCTTCTCTAACCTGAGCCGTTTAAGATTAGGTAGATCATCAAGCAGCTCAAAATTCTCTAACTCAGCAGGATAGAAGTCATAATTTGTAATAATCAAAACTTTCAATTTAGTCATTTTCTTCATGAAAATTGGCAATGTGCACTTCTTTCCTCGAAGGTTCAACACTAGAGCTTCAACTTCAGTTGGCTGCAAGTTACACCATTCTGAAGAGAATGCTTCATCTGCAAAAATATTCAACAATTAATGAGAGAGTAATTATTCAATTTGTGTGTCGGTAGGTACAGAAAAATGAACGAACCAGTTGATATGGATAATATGCGGGCTGCAATGGGATACTCCTTTTGTACACTCCACCATGAGGGAAGATTATTTTCATTTATCTCAATAATTAGTGTATCCCTCTTGTCCACTGGCTCTTTGTTGGGGCAAGTTTGATGAATGGCTAGCTCCCGAAGAAGACCATGTTGGGTGACATAGTGGTAATTATAGTCAACTATGTCACTTGCAACTATGTCACTTGCAACTTTCCTGCTCAATGAAAAGAAATTAATTGCTCACAAAACAACAAAAATAATATTACCTTTATGTTCAAAGATCCTGTACTTCAAATGTTGGATTTCACATTTTATACATATGAAATTCTTACAATTTTTCAGGTCCAAGATTTATTTGTATTGACAAGTCTGGTTGTAAGAGATAAAACCTAATGTTCAATTTTTGTATGATTGGAAATTTCAAGGACCAAATTTATGCTTGAAGTGACTTCGCAATCGATACAAGAAGATAATTTGTCTCTTGTTACCATGCAGAAAATTTAAAAGTTATCTTTTCTCTGTATTATTATAAGTGGCATTAATTGGTCCAAGAAGAAAATTACACATGCACACCATATCAAATTATCTAAGACCCACACAACATACCTTGTCACAATAAGATCAGCCATGCTCAGGTTGACCAGCTCATATAGTTTCTCTATTGCAGTATCATCATCTTCACTTAACAGTTCTGCCCACATATCCACAAGGGCAGCAAAAGGGATCCTCTGGTTTTCAGGAAACAAGCCTAGGTCCTTAAAACACTTTTTGGCTGTAGGAGCCAAGACATCTAAGCTCTTTTGGAGACAAGTAAGCACATCATTGTTAGAATCCAGTATTGATTGACCCTTGGACAATGCCTTCGCCCTATTACGCCAAACCAGTGGGTCCTTGTTCTTTAATGAGGTGCCAGTCACTGTAAGTGCCAAGGGAGAACGCTTGCAACCTTTGACTATCTGCAATTTATTTAGTACATTTAAATAAAATAAGAAAATTCAGCTGAAATTTTATTAACATCATGTTTGGATTCACAGTTAAACATTTCAGAATCACTTCTCCTCCTAGCATGGAAACTGACCGGTTCTCCAAACACAGAAGCCTTTTCTTTTCCTTTTCTTTTAGCGGAATCAGTAATAGTCTGCCCTTACTGGCTAAAAGGCAGCCTATCTCGTTTGAAATCATTATTACTGAAAGGTGACAACATGGTTTTAGAATAGATTTTCCACTAATTTCAATTTTCAGTAGACTCCCTCACATGATAGAATTGATCCTCACATGAGATTTCATATACAGTTGGACAAAGTTACGAGAATTTTTTTTGTGGATTTCTCTTTTAGTTGATATTAACTCATGTATGAGAAGATTCACTTTCCTTCCATGACTGATGTTACACAACATATTGTAAAACTTAAAGTAAGGAACAGAATTTTTGTAATATAAGATAATAGAAAGCACCTGTTTCACAACAGAACCGGGAATATTAGAGCTTCTCGGATTCAGGGATGCTGAGTAGAGAAATAGATTTGTGGCATCTTTCATACTTAGTCGTTCCAAGATGTATGGAGAGCCAAATCTTGCAATTGCGGATCTTGATGTCACCAAAATTTTGTAGTTTGGAATTGGGAACACAAATTTTTCAACAAGAGATTCCGACCCAATCCAAACATCGTCCAGTACCAACAACATTGGGCCTTTTTTTCCAATCTGCTTCATCAAATATTCCAGTTGGTTGACAGCATCTTCTTCACTTTGAAACTCCGGCACAGGGTAACAATTGTGTTGATACAGATTTCGCACTATGGTATTCAACTTGGGCATTTTCGCAAAGGTGACAAAGAAGATATTCTCATTGAATTTACCTAACAAAATATTACAAGTTTAAAAGGTCTGCAAACTCAAGTGTATCATATTCTAGTATATGTTGAAAGAATGGGAAAAAACAAACCAAAGAAAGAATGAGAAAAACGAATCAAGAAAAAATGTTCTTCTATGATTACTATGAGTAGAAGACAAGTCTTTCGAAAGCACCTTTTGTTCCATAAACAGGAAAAAAAGATGTCTGCCCTGGGCCGCAAGGAATTTGTATATTTGCAGTATAAAATCCATCTTGGTAAAAACATTTCAAGTTGCACTATTTTGAGAATTTTAAATCTAAAAGTTTGATGGTTAATTGGAAAGCACAACAATAGCACAAGTAATGAGTATGGTTGTATCAGTACTGTCACATTTTCAAATTTCAATTATAAATTCACAAAGTTATCTCTATATGAACTATCAAATAAGAGATGAAAATGATTGAATGAATTGAAGAATGAAAAACATAATAACAAAGAAATTCAAAAAATCAACACACTTGTAAGAATACAATGGTGCTCTCAAATCTCACCCTATGCAATATAATTTACTCTCAATTCAAGAAGAAAATACTATTAAGAGATCAAAGTCACAATTTGTTAAAAACAATTCCTTGACCTTTAACCCATATTCAAACCAGAAGCCTAATTCAATATAAATTCCTAATTGAAATAAACATGAAACATGAGAACTCATAAGATCTGAATCTGATGACAATCAACTCTCATTCCTAGGATCTCATCAGTTACCTAAGGAAAAACATTTAACACAAAAGTATACATACATTGCATCTGTGGATTACACAAAACCATGATTTAATTTCTATTCAGTTGTTGAAATTCAACAATACCAGTAGCAATAGAAAAGCATCATTTGAGAAAGTGAGAGAGAGGGAGTTCATTGTTGATACCTTTGACCTGCGCATCCCAACAAAACTTCTTGGCTAATGTAGTCTTCCCTGAACCTCCTGAAGCAGTCACCGTGGTCACCGAGACACTATTCTCTTCGCGGAGCAACTTGAGCTTCAACTCATTCAGAGGAACATCCAACCCAACAGTGAATTCAGGGGGTGCGGGAGCCGTGCACACCTTCAATCCATTCCTTTCGGTTCTCATAACAACTTTTTTGACTTCCTCCCCAAGCACATCAATCTTCTCCTCCATCCCCAACACAGTGGTGGCAATTTTAGCTTGCATATCTACCTGAAAGTACCTAAGAATTGACGCATCCAAGTCTTCAAGTTTCTCTTGGTGTTTAGCCCTCTCATAAAAACAGTTCCACCACTGAAACCCGTCAGAGCACTTCAGAACAAGTTTCTTGCCATTCTTCATAAGTTCGACCAGCTTCTTCGTTTCCGATTGCTGATCCCGTCTCCTGTACAGTTCTACTATCTTATCCACATCTGGTCCTATTGATTCCAGGGTGCCCTGCAACTTCTCCAGAGTGGATTTGAACTTCAGAGCCCTGTCCTTCATGTCTATAACTACACCCAGGAGTTGCCCAACCATTTCCCCCACAAGCGCATCTGCAATCACAGCCATGATCTGCCGCCTAGCGCAACAAACCAAACAGACCCAAAATCAGAAACTTTGATCTAAAGCTGGTGAGTGTTGTGTCAAACAATTCAACAAACATTACTCATAAAATATGCTCCAAAGATTCTTTTGAAGACGCTGGATGGAATCCAATTCCAGCTTTGAAACCTGAAGTTGAGAGTTGGTTGGATTAGAACTCTCACTTATAGCATCTTTTTGTTTGACTGGTTCTTTGATGAAAAACCCAAGTCTTGGGGTACACTTCGGCACTTGGAATACTTTAACAATGATTGGATTTTAAAAAAAATAAAAAATTTCGTTTACTTTGCTTGCGGGTGTTATCGAAGGTCAACGTGGAATTGTTTTAAGAATTAAGGTCGAGAAGGAGGGTGGTCGTGGAGAGAAGACAAATTTGAAGTTCACACGCGTGTTTGGATGTTCACACTGACACTGAGGTAAATTTGTGCAATGAGTTCCCATGGTTGAAAAAAAGGGGGAATACGAGGGGAAAGGTTGACGACGACTATGGAAGAAGATGATGAGCTTAATGGGACAAAAAAGCTATGACTTGTGTTTAACGGTGTTTTTTTATTAAGTAAGACCTTGGATAACATTAAATTAACGATTAAACAAAAACACCGGAAAGAAAGATCATTATTGGAAGAACAGTCATGGATGATTCGCTGTTCCAGAAAGCCCAGTGAGCGCGTTTCAAAACTGTGGCCCCGGACTCCAAAGTGCTGCATGGGCTCCATGCTAGAAGGCATGTCTAGGGTAGGAAAAAAATATCATTCACACCCAATATTCTTTCGGCCGACACAAAATACCAAGCAAGAGGGAAGTTTGGTAACTACTCCTTGAAGAAAGAAGAAGCATTAGCTACTCAAGAAATTATGATTTACCATTGATAATTCCGACTATGATTGCTGGAAGAGAGAGAGAGAGTTAGCAAAAGTTATGTTGGACCCAAAAAGTGCCATGTGTAACACTCGATTTTCAATGCATCACTGTAGTAGTTTACGAAATAGCGAGCATATTCTATTAAAATATGCTAAAGGCAGAATGCATACATAATAACTCATGCCTTCATAACCTATCGGTGTTAAGTGTTATCAAAGTAATCTGAGTGTAGCATGGTTAAATCATCAAGTTATCCAAGTGTGGTGCGAATAGTTAGATAATATTACAACCCAACTAACCAAAAGGAGAAAATATATCAAAGCTATGAAATCCTAGAACTAGACCTCATAAGTCCGATTAAATTTCCTGTGAACTCCACGCAGGAAGTCCACACAAAAAGCCATGTACCAGGAACCTACCTTGTCCCTAATTAAATACAAGTCATGTCAGTCAAAAAGAACAATCCTACCCTGCCCTATACACCCACTCCTGTCAGACGCCTCTATCCCTCAGCGTCAGAGGCTACTCCCTCCTCCTCCTCCTCCTCGGGGTCATCCGGATCGCTGTCAGATCCCTCGAGCCAACCAGCGCCACCCTCGCCCGGGACCTCTCCATCTGAGTCGGTGAGATCAATCACGGGTACTCCCATGTCTATGACAGTCGTGGTGACCTTCGTCACTACCTCATACACCAGGGGTACGATCCGGAAAGGTACTGACGAGGCAGGGGAATACTCTAGGGATAGGGGTGCGGAAATCTCCACCTTCACCTCTAGGGATGAATGGCATGGTGAAGCAGCAGCGACAGGGGATGTCAATATAGCGGTTGTCCCTGACGCCGAGGCGCCGAAGCCATCGAAGCTAGAGACGTGAGGTAAGGGGAAGTCGTAAGAAAAGCAGTAGACCTGTCGCCCCTGCGAAGTGCCGAGACGGTCCATCCTGTCATCAACCACTCGACCTGTATACCAGGCTCGCCATGTCAGCAGGTCCACTAACCACGACGCCGGGTCCTCATGACTAATGAAGTGAAGGGTCTCCTCCCCCAAGGGAAGAAGGCTTGCATACAGATCCTCCGAAGGTCTGCTCGGCATGGTCTGATGAAGCGTCCATGATTCATCCAAATAAAATAAAGAGAAAAGGGTCACTTCTAAAAATAATATCAACAACATAAATAAGCAAACCAATAATAATAACCAAGCAACATTTAGCAGGTATACTATTCAAGTACGAGACCCAGGTGGTCGATGACCCTACGACTCCTTTATGCACGTACAATAGCTCATTGTACAAAAATTTCATCCGGATGTAGCACCAAATCCCACAGGCAGGTGGGACACTCTACTGACTCCAACTGACTAAATAGTATCCCTGGTCGGTCGATGAGTTGCCACTTATACGAATACGTTCTGTATAACGCCCCCATATTTTCCATCTCCAGCCCGGTGCCAAGTTAGCCTCAAACCACAATAGCTCTCAGATATGCTTGACTCGACATGAAAACAACATTTCGAACTCAAGGCTTAGTCGTTCGAAGACGTGGCCTAACATAGCTTCATAATTAAGAGTGTTGAGCATATGTACATATCTAAATCAGATATAAATCATGTCGCAGGGGGATCATGCTTAACATTTAACAGTATACCAAGAAGCACTCAATAAGTCAAGCCACAATTTTAAATCAAATTCACAACTCAAACAATTCTAATCCAGCATATCAGATGCCTTCAGCTCCATGCATTAATATCTCAATCAGTACAATTCTAAATTGGATCATTCTCAGAACGTCGTCAACTACCAATCTTAATAGCATAGCATATACATTCTTATAATCATATTTATATGCTTAGTAGCTAGAATAGAGAAGTTCCCTTACCAAAGTAACAATCGATCCGGTTAGTTACGTTTGCTCCATTCGTCTCGATCGGTTCGAAGTCTCGTAACCCTTCAAGGAACATAGCCTAGTTTAGAACTTGAAGCTAAATCCTAAGGCTTAGCTACTGGACTAACAAGGTTTCTAACACTTGGGCAATTGTTCACATTCACAAGAAAGGATCCTTGGAAGTCAAAAGATTTTAGCAACTTTGGCAATCTTTAAAAACCTTTGAAAAACTCGAAGTTACAATTTCCAAATCTTTCCAAAACTTTAAAACATTTGAAGAGAAATTAGAATAGATGTTTAATTATCAATTTGAGAGCCTTAAACAAGTTCTTGAATGCAAAAACACACACAAAACCTCAAGTCTTCAATTCTGTCCAAAAACACCAAAACCCTAAAAACTTCAAATTTTCACCAAACAATTCACTAAGTCACTCAAAACAACTTCGCAACCCAAAACTTATCTTCTCTTACAAGTTTCTAAATCAATTTTCAATTCTTGAACTCAAGAAATTCTTAAGTGTTAAAAAAACAAAATTTCCATTCAGCTTGTCAACTTTTCAATTCTAAATTCCTTAACTTAGCAAAACCCTAATCAAGCTATAAGTTCCAAAATCTCATTTACCCAAGAGTTCAATTTTAGTCCTCCTAATCATAAGTTCTTCCAATCATGTAGAAATCAATTTTCCAAAGTCTTAATCAATCAAATTGCTCTTGGCCTTCTCACACTAATTAGGGCAAAAAATTTCTTTTATAACCAATTTCACATGCAAGCCTTAAACACACTCAAAAGTCAAAAGCTAGTTGGGAAAATCATTTCTCCCTTGCCCCTACATTCGGCCATAGTCCATTAAAGTCAAATGGTCTTACCATAGGGATGTGGGAGAAAATATGTGTTTCTTTCTGTATTATATCATTGTTCAAGCATGCTTCTTTCGGAGTGGTATTTTTTATCTTCTTTTTGGGTAATGCTATAGCCACTCAGCTATTTCTTGATTCCTGCAATGCCCTGTTCTGTCATTTAAAGGTACCATTTGCTAAAAAAATAGCTTTTAATTTTATGATTAATAGTTCCAGCCTAGGTTATAGCTTTTTGCATTTTCTTTCTAGTAGGTCTGGTTTAATTATTGCTGGGTTATACCTTTGAACAATTTAATGCAAGTGTTTTTTACGCTGCTATTTTATTTTGAGCAAGTTCTTTTAATTAAATCTGTAATTGGGATAAGGCTTTATTGTAATTGTTCATTTCTTATTGATAGATTTTAGTAATTTCTCATCCAAAACAAATAGTTTCTCCGTATATTATGTTTTTAAAACAAAATTTCCTGATCCTTAACATTTTCTTATATTATGCTTATATACTTAATCATGTCCTAATTGTTTTACGTTCTTGCTAGGTCTTTCAAATCGGTTTTTATGGATGCAAGGAATATGTACCCTTTGACAGGGCAGGAACTATTATTGTTTAAGTCATCAATTAGCTTCATTGACCACCTGCAAGAATTTCTCAGTGCTATTTTGACTGCTTGTGTACTAGTTATTCCTTCTTTCAGTGAGCTTAAAGAAAATGTGTATTCTATAATAGACTTTCTGCAGGTACGGTGGTTCCTGATCAAACTTCTGTGACTTATATTTTACCTTTATTGATCTTTTACTTCTGTAATTTACTGACTTCTGGTTGCATATTCTGCAAGAACTGCAGGTTTGCGCTCCCTTCTAACTCAATATGTATCATTAGTGTTACCTTTGGGAGTTCAAGTTTTCTGTGTTGCCAAGTAAAATCCCAATATGTTTTTGGCAATTATTGGAAATGGTGTTTTTTGCAATGTTTCTATCTATATAGATATAAATTAAACTTTGTTCGTGAAGACTTATCACATATATTTGAAAAGCATTCTTTATTCTATTATTCTTTATCAGTTAGTAATGAAATTATGCTTCTTTTAATTACTTAACTTTTTGCCTGCAATATTAAATGTTTCTGTAGGCTTATTTTGTTAACAGGCTTACGGATGTTCCATCACCAATGAGGACAATTCTTCCTGGATTGCAAACTCATGCTGGCATGCGGATTGAAAGTTCATTGAAATTGCTTATACTAAGTGGTGAAACTCAGGCTTACTTCTTCTTCAACTACAATCAACCAAGTCACTGTTCCTTTCTTTTACATGTTCATCTTCATCTTCATCTTCTTCCATTTTCTTCTCTTTCCATCACAAATGTCTGTCAATGTCTGCAGCAATTCCTTTCCGAGGGAGTGGGAAATGGGAGGGAAGGATAAAAGACACGAGGAAGATACTTTTATTAATACAGATTGAAATAGAAATTTCAATATATTGCGACGGAATTTATCCGTCACAAAATCATGGAACTTTGCGACGGAATATATCCGTCACAAAATATCGAACTTTGCGACGAAATTTATCCGTCACTAAATCATTGAATTTTGCGACGGAAACTAGCCGTCACTAAGTCATGGAATTTTGCGACGGAATTTTGTCGTCACAAAAACATTGAATTTTGCGACGGAATTTATCCGTCACTAAATAATGGAATATTGCGACGGAAGTTATCCGTCACTAAATCTTGAAATTTTGCGACGAAATTCTTCCGTCACTAAATCACGGAGCTTTGCGACGGAATATAGCCGTCACAGAATCATTGAATTTTGCGACGGAATTCATCCGTCACTAAATCATAGAATTTTGCGACGGAAATCTTCCGTCACTAAGTCATGGAATTTTGCGACGGAATTTATGCGTCACTAAATAATGGAATATTGCGACGGAATTTTGCCGTCACAAAAACATTCAATTTTGCGGGAATGTATATTCCGTCAAAAATTTCATATCCTGTGACGGAAATTTGTTTGTAAATCTCTTAAAAAGTACAAAAATGAAATTTGAATCCATCCCGATAATGCATGAAAGATCATAAATTTTAGCTTAGCTTCAATCATATATTTTTTTCATAATTAGAAACCTATAATCCTTTTCAAAAAAAAAAAACAAATAATCAACAATTTAATGCAGCTAATTAAGCCATGAGCCCTGCACCGTGGTATGTTAATAGAGCCCTGACAAATTAGTAAACCTGCTCAATTTCCCCCCAAAATAATTTTCGACCCAAAACGCAGAAACCCTTCACAATCGCGCCTGCAACCGCGCCGCCACCATCCTGCCGCCGTGTGTACTCCTCTCCACCTTGCTCACTGCGCCCCCCACCTTGATTCCACCGTTCCAGTGCTCTGTCTCAGTTTCGCCTGTCCTCCACCTCGAATCACCTTGCGTCACTGCGCCGTCCACCGCGACCACGCCTCCACGAACCAGCCCTGCTCTTTCAGTCTTTGTCTTCGCGTGCATCCTTAGGCTTGGTTCTGTCAGTGTGCTCAGTTGTTGGCTCCATTGTCATACTTCAACACTGCTACTTCGACGACAGTGTTACTTACTCACTTGTTCGCCGATCTGCTTCGCCACGCGCCGTGCTTGTCGATCTTGCTTATCTACTTTGTCAGGTACTGTTATCTCCAAAATGCTTCTTAATGGAATATTTAGCATGAATTAGTTAAATCCCTTGTCTCCTCCTTGGAGGATGCTTCTTAGATAAAATCAGTCTACTTTAAATTGTTGAGTCATTGTTCCAGGTCTGAGCATGGGAGGAAAATGTGAGTTATAAACTTTTCATTGAAATCCATATGTAAATGATGCTGCTGTAATTTGTCGAAATCTTCAAGCAGAGCTTGTGGTTCTTGAAGCCTTTATAATATTGAAGGACAAGAAAAGATTGGGTGAACTTTTAATACCTCGAATCAGAAGTTGGATGATGAACAAACTTCCATCAGTTGTGCTTCCTAACCGTTTCATGTTATAGAATCATTTCCTTTGTCTTCTAGTGGTAAGGTTAATTATGAGTTGTTGGTTAGCTCAGTGTTATTGACAAAAGATGTCAAGGATAAGGTTGGTAACATTGGTAACATTGGCTGCAGCAATCATCTGCAACTTATTAAAAAAGGTACGGTTTTAGTATTTTATTTGACAATTTATCATTTGTGTATCCTTTGATCTCACTTTATTGAACTATATATTGTCAATCTAATAGTTATAGTTGGACTTGAGCAGTCTAGCTTGTGTAAACTCATTGAGAATAAGTAATATAATAGTATTTAGAATATTTCTCTCTACTTAGAATTCTAAAAATAGTTTAGAGTGAAGGTTGAAGGTGTAGTTGGTAGCAGTTCTCTTGTTGCTGTAGTTTAATTGGATTGGGAATGAGCTGACGGTATACTATTGCTAGAATTGAAAAACATGTTGGGCCCACATCAAATAATTCCTAGTCTTTCTGAACTCCTGTCCCCCCAAAAGAAAACATTAGGGTTGATTTTGTTGCTGACATGGTATTAGAGACCTTTTATGACCAAGTTGTTAGGACTTAAATGTTAATTGTCAAGATGATTTTTCTTTCAAAACTAACTTGTACACATCAAAGGTATCAAGAAATTTATGGTGGAAATCAATTTCAAAGTTTGAAAGTCACTTATTTCAAATAATCACTTTTCAAAAACTTAACTTCCAAGAAAACTAATTAGAGATATCAATAGATCAATTCCTTGGGAATAACATTCCTAAAGGCAACCCTAACAAAATCTCATCATCAAAATTCTCTAGTGATCGAAACTCAACATATTAAAATTCTAATCGGTTCAAATTGAAGATTAAGGCCATGGCAACAACATTTATGAAGTGGGTTCAAGATTCTATCAACTATCAATAACCCAAAACTCAACATCTTTGAATTCTAAAGCCATAGAAATGTAGAGCTTGAGGAGGTGATTAACTTGCCTCAAAGAACCAGATTGAGAAAATGATTGGAAGAAGTTGGAAAAGGAAGAGGAAGATTCGGCCAAGCTTGTCCCAAGGTTGAAGATGATGAATATTCCTCTAAGCTTCACTTTCTCTCTCTTAGTTTCTTTCTAATCTCCACTTAATGAAGCCCTTAAGTTTAAAAGCTCAACATTACACATTTTAGGGGGGGGGGGAGGCCGCAGGTTTCAAGGGCTTTTGGGGGAGATTTTTTGAATTTTCATGAATCCTAGGGACAAAAGTTGAATGGTTAAAAAAAGTCTAGGTAAAAATATCTTTTTTACTATTTGGGAACTAAACCATAAAGTTTCAAAGTTTAGGGACTAAACTCTAAAATTTAGAAAGTTTAAGAAAATATCTAGGATTAGTTTAATATTATATGTCTAATCCACTAACGCGTCGTTACGATGTGCATCATATGCGTCAGTGGCGTCATAATTCTCATCGTTATCTGAATCTGGTCGTCGATAAGTTTCTCAACGTCGCTGAGAGTATCTAACACCAGTTATTCATTGTTTTGGACCTCGTGCTCGTACAACTCGGGCCCAGGTCGTTTTCCTCAAAATTAGTGCCGATTCCGGCCCGAAAACACTATTCACATAACGCTGCTCATGAAACACTATTCACGAAAAGTTTTTATCGCATATCCAGATCCGTCACGTCATCGGGAGTCATTTGGTGACTCCCGAATTTTTTATCTGGGTCCCAAAGTCATCTGTTTCGTTTGCTGGATTTTTGACTGAAAGTCTCGCTAGCGAGAATTGCCTTTTCTGGGCTTCGGAAGAAAACCATATCAATATTACAGTCGTTCTTCTCAAAATTCTTCAATGAACGTCATGGGGGTAGTGAGCACGTCTTATTCTCACCCGAACTCAAAATCTGGTCAAGATTCGTTCTACTACGAAATGCCGTAAAGAACATTTCATCAGTGATTCGACAGACAATATCATTCGTTGACGCTCAAGAGCGGATCCAAATAATACATGAAATAATTAAATAATTATTTAATTACTGAATTCATTCAGGGTCTTACACCATGGATATTGACAGACTTGCATATAAATATGAGGATTTAACTCCATTAATTACCAACTCAATGAGCTTCATTAGAGAGAGCATAGTACCGATGAGATTCTTGAAGTCGAGAGTAACCCTGAAAGTGCAAGAGGAAAGCAAGACTGTAATCGCTTGCTTCTTCATGGTGGTCCAATTCCAATCGCCTATGAGGAAAGCAAGACTGTAATCGCAAGACTGTAATTTATATGTGTTTTCCTTGAGAACATCTAGTTTATTACATCATGGGGGACTAATATAGAAATAAATTGTTTATTTATGAATTTATTACATCATAATATTAATTATCCGAATAAATAAACACATCTTGTAAAAATATTTAAATTAAATTAATTGATTTAAAAAAAGTAAGCATGGACTATAATTTAACATATGTCTATTTTTTGAATTATTATCTCCAGATTGAAAAAAGACTGATCATGTATATTTTTTTGGTACATTGAAAAACTGGACATGTTACTTTGATGCTTAATAATTATCTATTAATTATAAGAAATTGATAATATATTATCACTTGCTTAATCTTAAGTTTTTTGGTTTTGACCAAAGTATCCCCACAGCCGATTGCCATGAGACATTTATCTAGTCTAGTTTATAAAATAATGAACTGTAATATTAAATTAATATAACTATAAAACGATTTATATAATTAATAAATTTCATCAATCTTTAAGGTATGAAATCCACCGTTATATATTAAATTTTAATCCCTTACTCTTAAATATTATAAAATCATGTCATACTTTTTTATCACACAACGTGGAACCGAACTAAATCTAACCGGTTGAATCGGGAACCGTTAGATCTAAGAATTGTTGAGAATCGGGTCAAAAGTCAAAATTTATAATTGCTTACATTTTTTATCACGTGAGAAAATAATACCAAAATCAAATAAATTCTAAAATACAGTATAAAATAATGTAAAACCGAACTCATTTATGAAATTTGTTTATCTAGGGCATGCCCGATGCTATTCGAGACCTGAGAAGGTTTATGAGGAACATTGGTCGTGTTTACCATTTTTTGGTCTTTTGATCTTGCTCTATGTTTCTCTTAGGTTGTTTTGTGTTGTGGGAGGGTTTTGTATAGCTTTTTGTTAGCCCAATGAAGATTTGTGCTTGGGGTCCTTGTTTGGGGGTTTATCTTCTTATTTGGGATTTTTTTATTAGAGCGACTCGTTGATTGACCACATTTTATTGGTGTGATCTTCGCGTTTGTTCCTTCCTTAAGAGTTCTGTTCTCAAGGATTTTTTTTGTATAATATAATCCTTTTATTTTTCAAAAGAAAAAAATAAATGACTAATACTCATATAATTAGACAATTTAAGTGATGAAAGATAATAGATAATGGGGTGGAAAGGAAGAAAATGAAATGTTGAACTCTTGAATCGAAGCAAAACATGACATAAGTGATAAAATGTTTACATGACAACATGTATGTTGATTGATCAGCCGTTGAAATGTCAACACCACAACTTTGCACTTAAATATCAATATATTACAAAAAGATTTTGGAGTAGGGCTACAAATGAAAACGAATAAAATAATTTATGGAATGACAATAATAAACTTATAACTATGCCATTTTATTCGTTTACAGTTTTCAGGCAATGGAATAACTTTTTTTTATTCTATCATCAAAATATCATGACAAAACATAGAAACTTTGTTGATATTTTGTTCACTCTTAATTGTGCTGAATAAAAAAAAATTGATTGCAATTTTTTCTCATCTTATCAGTTTTATTCTGTCCCCTCTTGATTGCTAATCCCAACAATCATCAACGCGAATTATGAAGAAAATCTAAGGTGAAATCAGCTTGGACTACCTGTAGCCTTAGATTCCTAAGGATGATTCTGAATTGTTCCCATAATTCAGCCACCTCTTCATCACATACCACATCCTGTAAGTCCTCAAGTTCAATGATTGAGGCAGGCAACTCGGTTAATCTGGAGCAGCCTTTGAGATTGAGCTTTTCTAAATTACTCAACTTGCCCATGCCCTCAGGTAATTTATTGAGGCTCACACAATCAGATATGTCAAGAAATTCTAGTCTCTGAAGGCTTGTGATTGAGTCTGGCAACTCTAATAAACCAGTGCAGGAACTAAGCCTTAATGATTCCAAATTGACCAACTTCCCAATTCCTTTGGGAAGTGTAGAAAGCTTATGGCAGTTTGTGATCCTAAGATTCTTTAACAAAACAATATTAGAGAGCACAACTGGGAGTTGCACCATAGTACAATAATCAAAGTCCATCTCCACCAAATTTGGGAGCATATCTGAAACTTGGGCAATGCAATTTTTCAATGCTTCATTCACATTGCACATGAAAAAAGAACACTTTTGCAAATTCTTCAGTTGCACTCCGATCTTGCTGAAGAAAGGAATTGACACCTTCTCCAATCTGAGTCGTTTGAGATTAGGTAGATGATCAAGTATCTCAAAATTCTCTAACTCCGCAGGATAGAAATCATAATTTGTGATTGTCAAAACTTTTAGTTTATTCATTTCCTTCATGAACATTGGCAATGTGCACTTCTTTGCTCGAAGGTTCAACACCAAAGCCTCAACTTCAGTTGGCTGCAAGTTACACCATTCTGAAGAGAATGCTTCATCTGCAAAAATAGTCAATATCAATGAGAGGGTAATATTTAAATTTATGCATCAGTGAGTGCATCTAGACAGAAAAATGAACAAACCAGTTGATATGGATAACATGCGGGCTGCAATGGGATACTCCTTCTCTACACTCCACCACTGGGGAAAATTATTTCCATTTATTTCAATAATTAGTCTGTCCCTCTTCTCCTCCGGCTCCTGGCTAGTCTGACTAATGGCTAAATCTCGAAGAAGACCATGTTGAGAAACATAATGGTAATTATAGTCAACTATGTCACTTGCAGCATTCCTGATCAATGAAAACAAATTAAATGTTCATAAAATACCATAAAACAATATTCCGTTCATCTAACAGACACAAGATCTTGTTTCTCAAATGTGGGATTTCATATTATATATAAGAAGTTCTTGCAAATTTTCAGGTCCCAGATTTATTTTTATTGACAAGTCTAGTTGAAAGAGATAAAACCTAATGTTCAATCTTTGTATGATGGGAAACATAAAAGAAAAAATTTATGCTTGAAGTAACTTAACCATAGGTACAAGAAGATAATGTCTCTGGTTGCCATGAAGAAAATTTAAACAGTTTCTCTTTTCTCTGTATTATTATAAGTGGCACAGAGTGGCCTAAGAAGAATACTATATATGCACACCATATCAAATTATCTAAGACCCACACTGCATACCTTGTCACAATAATATCAATCATGTTCAGGTTGACCAGTTCATAAATTATCTCCATTGCAGTCTCATCATCTTCACTATGCAGTTCTGCCCACATATCCACAAGGGCAGCAGCAGGGATCCTTTGATCTTCAGGAAATAAGCCTAAGTTTTTAAAACACTCTATGGCCTTAGCATCCAAATTGTCTAAGCTCTCTTGGAGGCAAGTAAGCACATATTTGTCATGCCCCAGAATTGAGCCTCCTTTGGACAATTCCTTTGCCCTCTTGCGCCAAAACACCAAGTTTTGGTCCCTTAGAGATCTACCAGTCACGGTAAGTGCCAAGGGAGAAGCTCTACAACCTTTCACTATCTGCAATTTAATTAGTGCATTTAAATGAAATGAGAAATTTCAACTAAAAGTTTTATTAGCTAAGCCTTTCTTTCCCTTTTCCCTTTTCTCTTAGTGGAAGCCTAGGTAGTTTTCTAATCATTATTCACAAACAATTGGACAAAGTTACGTGAAATTTTTGTGTCAATTTCACTTTTAGTTGACAATGAAGTACGCAACATAAGCCTTATGTGAGAAGATCCATCCCCTTGCTTGACTCATTTTACACAACCTATTGTAAAAGTTAAAGTAAGCAACATAATTATTGTAATATAATATTAGAAATCACCTTTTTCACAACATCATCAGGAATATTAGTGCTCTTTTGATTCAGGGAAGCTGAGTGGTGAAATAGCTTTATAGCATCTTCATCACCAAGTGGTTTCAAGACTTGCAAAGAGCCAAACCTTGTGATTGCGGATCCTGATGTCACCAAAACTTTGTAGTTTGGGATCTGGAACACAAAATTGTCAACAAGAGATTCCGATCCTGGGCAAACATCGTCCAGTACCAACAGTATTGGGCCTTTTTTCCCAATTTGTTTCAATAAATTTTCCAATTGGTTTTTAGCATCTTCATCACTTTGAAACCCAGGCACCGGGTAGCCATTGTGTTGAAACAGTTTCTGCACTACGGTATTCAACTTGGGCGTTTTTGCAAAGGTGACGAAGAAGATATTCTCCTTGAATTCACCTAATGAAATCTTACACGTTTAAAGGTCTGCAAACTCAGGTGTATCATATTCTAGTACATGCAGAAAGAATGAGAAACAGAAAACAAGAAAAGGATGTTTTTCTATGATTAGTAAGGGTAGAAGTTAAGTCTTTCAAACAACTCCTATTAGTATGACATGTTTCTTTAACAGGAAAAAGATGTTTGCACTTTGCAGCAAGATAGCCTTAAACATGAAATAACATTCCAAAACCACATGGCAATTCGAGATATAAAACGCACAAATTGTAAATAAACATTGCAATCTCCACTTACTGTGATTCAGATTCAGGAAAAGTTCTAGCCAATTTAGATTTGAAATTTCTAAAATGGTGCAATCAGGATAGAACAAGTTTTGCATATTGTGCTCTTGTGCAAGTCTTATCATATATGAAAGATACTACATGCCACTTGTACTCCCCTGAATGTACAGACCGAGACACAAAATTGAGATTTACATGGAGACTGAGATATAAGCTTAATGAGACCACAGCCTTAGGGATTTAGGCTTGTGTACCCTCCCGAACGTGTAAACCGATACACAAACTTAAGCTTTACATGAAGACTGAGACATCAACTAAAAACCTAGCAAACCCATACTTAAGAAACCCACAAGACCTCAACCCTCCAGAAACCATCAGCAGACTAGAAATATCTCAAAAGATGAAACTCGTAATTAATATACCTGATAAAGATAATATAATAACAATCCCAATAGTAATTGGAAAGCCATCAAGACCCAGGGGTTACAAAGACCAAACCTGCATAAAGAACTCTCTAACCACAAGAAAGGCATCTTCATTCGTTAGTACTCATCTAGGAGTTGAATTGTGTACCTAGTTTAGGTCCCCAGAGTCTTCATGCAAACACTTTTTTAATTTCAATATAACAAGGAAGTTGCATATCTGGAGTATAACTTACTTCATGCACACACTTCAAATCTAAGAACTTAATGAAATGAATAATAGGTAAATGCACCAATCAGACAAGTAATACAATGAATGAGTATCATCCACGAGGATTATGATAATCTGCAAAGTTATCACTATTTGAAGTACTAAATAAGAGGTCAAATTGATTGAAGGGATTGAATATGCATTAAGAATTAAAGAATCAAATGCAAAGAAAGCAACAACGAAATTCAAAATATCCACACACGAAACTAAGATTTCATTTCAGTTGTTGAAATTATTGAACAATACCAGTAGCAATAGCAATAGAAAGGCAGCATAAGAGAAAGTGAGGGAGTTCATTATTGATACCTTTGACTTGGTCATCCCAACAAAACATTTTGGCTAATGTAGTCTTTCCCAAACCTCGCGAACCGGTCACCGTGAGAACTGAGACAGTAACCTCTTCCCGGAGCAACTTCCGCTTCAACTCATTCAGAGGAACATCCAATCCAACAGTGAATTCAGGGGGTGCCGGAGCTGCGCACACCTTCAATCCAACACTTTCGTTACTCATAACAACAGCACTTTTCAAATCCTCACTGATCCCATCAACCTTCACCTCGATCTCCAACACAGCCCTGGCAATCTTAGCTTGCATATCAAGCTGAAAGAACCTAACAATTTGTGCATCCAGCTCTTCAAGTTTCTCTTGGTATTGGGCCTTCTTATACACACGCTTCCACCAATGAAATTTATTAGAGCACTCCAGAACAAGTTCCCTGCCCTTCTTCATAAGTTGCTTCATCCTCTTCGTTTCTGACGGTGGCCGATCCAGCTTCCTGTGCAGTTCTTCTATCTTATCCACATCTGGTCCTAATGATTCCAGGGTGCTCTGTAACTTCTCCAGTGTGGGTTTGAACTTCACAGCCTTGAGCATGACATCTTTAACTGCACTCAGCAGTTCCTTAACCAGTTCCCCCACAAGTGCATCTGCAAACGCAGTCATGATCTTCCTAGAGCAACAACCCAAACACACACAAAATCAGAAATTTCGATGAGTCAAATTAACAAACACATGCGAGGCACGTCAAAGTAAGGTCATAAACAGAAAGCCATACACCAAGTTTCTGACAAAGAAACAATATAGTGAATTACTAACAAGATGTGCTCTAAAGATTCTTTTTAAACAATATAGTGAATCCAATTCCTAGTGTTATTGTGGTCACCAATTAAGGGGGGAATAGAGGATAAAGATGGCTGAAAACCTTGCTTCTCTGGAAATTGAGAATTTCTTGGATCAGATCATAACTTTTATAGCATTTTGTTTGCTCTTTGATGAAAAACTGAGACCTACTGCGGCACTGGCTATAGGATTTTCCTCAGATTTGCGATGGCCGCCACACTATCAACGCACTAAGCTGTAGTACGCAAGTCAATGAGTTTTGTTTTGCGTTAAAAAGACTTTTCTCGTTTACTTTGTTTTCGAGTCAACGTGGAATTGTTTAAAAAAGAGTGGTTGTAGAGTGAAGACGGCTTTTAGACATTCACACTGTGGGAAATATGTGCAACGTGTTCACATGGGACTTGGTAATAATAAATTCATAATAAAAAAAATACGAGTAGAAAGGTTGGTGACTTTTGGAAGAAGAGACAAGACTTTGATGAACTGAATCGGAGAAAGTAAAACTACCTTGCGTTTAATGGTGTTATTGTAAGAAATGTCTCATATCATATGTATAAATAATTGATTTAATAATTGATAAATTATTAGATATTTGAATCAAAGAATGTGTTTTTTAAATAAAGAGATGTAACTTTTTACGTGAAAGGATATGACTCTTGAAAAAAAGTCTATATATAGTGTTTGATGAGAGCACTATATGCATGTTAAGGACTTGAAACATTGTCCCTATTTCTACCTATAAAGATTGTCTCTCTATATTTCCATCACTAACAGAAAATTATAGTTTTCCTTTAATAATGTTTTTGATCATTGAATGATGTTTTAAAATTGTTCTTGAATGCTTTGAAACTTTTAAATGATGATGATTTCCACGGCATGAGTCATTAAATTGAATGATGATTAATATTTGTTTTAAACTTGATCTTTGGAAGAGAAACAAAAGCCCATGAAGCAGCTCCAACCCAAGGTTCTGTAGGTATTAGTCGTAATTTCACCCAAAGTTCTCCATCAATGTCAAAATCTCGAACGCCAACAGGCACAGCAATTGGAATAATGCCAAATTTCAGAGAAAGCATCAACAGCATAGGTCAATTTAAGGAATTACAGTACATATTTCCCATCCTTTGTTGATCATCTTCTTTCAAAATACTTACCTTATTATAGTATTTCTTCTAATGTAACACTATAAATCAACATTTTAAATTTTAGGCTACGTATCTCTCATTTTCAATATCATAATCATGTTTTCAATTTATCAAATCCTTTCTGATCAAATCCTAGTGACAGTGACCCCGATGGGAAAACTTGGTCACCGGCCTAAAGTCCTATAATAAGCTGAAAACCCTAAAATCAGTCTAGAAGCCTAAAGTCTATGGAAAAACCATTAAATTGACTCGGAGCCCTTAAATCGTCCAAATACCCTATACTATAGACAGAGGAAAAACCCTGAAATCGGCCGAAAACCCGGAAATCGGGCAAAATCCTTAAAGTTGATCAAAAAGCCCTAATGCCGACTTAAAACCCTATACGAAGCCGAAAACCCTAAAATCGGTCTAAAAGCCTAGAGTCTATAAAAAAACCATAAATTGACCCAGAGACCTTAAATAATCCAAATACCCTATGATATAGTTAGCGGAAAAACCCTGAAATCAGTGAAAAGACCTAAAGTTGGTTAGAAAGCCCTAATGTCGGCCTTAAACCCCATAATAAGGTGAAAACCCTAAAATCGGTCTAAAAGCCTAGAGTCAACAGAAAAACCATGGCAGGTTCGCGAGAACCACTGGTTCCCTTATTATTCACCCAAATTTTTTAAAATTATCATGCTTTAATAGAGATGAGTGAGTTTGTTTTAGCCTGATGTTTGAGTCAACGGCTACCAAAATGATTCAAGGGCTCTGGGTAGGATTGGGTTATTTATGGATTGGGTTCCATAATAGTAAGTAAAATTGGTCCGGAGGTTGGGGTATCAAGAGAGAAAACTTGACTATTAGATGTTCAGGGTATATCTAAGAATATCTAAACCAGGCTTGGCATTTTTAACACAGATTTAGTGATGAACAACATGAAAAGGTTTAGACCAATAAGTGATCCTCTTAAATGAGGTACCATGTTCTTATAATCTCTATTTGCACCTTGTACGTATTATCTAAAGGTTTATAAAGGATCATGATCCTCTCATGTGGAAGCATCCTCATGTTTTCTCATGTTGAAATTTTGTGTCTTTCTCTTCATATGTATTAAATAGACGGGAAGATAGACCCAATGTTTCACTTGACATTGTCGTGTGACATGAGAAGATTATAATCCGTTTGTAGGATTTATAAAGCGTCTAATGTTCATGATAACAATCAAAACTTTCAATTGCAGGATCAGCCTTAATATGGCTTGCTGTGATTACTGGCATAGCATTACTGATTGCTCTCAATATTGGGGGTTCAAATCTCTTCAATCCTTGGCATGGTGTTCTGCTGCAAACAATCTTGGGCTGGCAGGTTTTGCTGTAGATGTTGATGAGATCATTTTTCTTTTATCTACTAGCATAGTGTTTGTATATTGGTGACTACTGCTGATGGAGGGAAAACATCTACCGGCGGCGCATGATTTTTGGCTTCATGTTGTGAGAGTCCAAATTTAAATTCAGCTTAAATCTGTATTAATTGTTCATATGCAAATACAAGGATATTGTTTTCTACCCAGCAATAATATAATAGAAGAATTACATGTGTTCCTTTTCTCTTGCCTGGGACTTTTATTTATTTTTTTGCTAAGCCTTGTCATTCCAACATAGGATAAGGAATGACTAAAATTTCTTTGTATTAGTTATTCAATAAATTTGTATCCCCCAGAAATTTCAACTTGAGAGATGAAAGATGAGAGGAAGGATTTCTTGTCCAATTTTTTCTTGGCTTGATTAAAAAAAAAAACATTGCTTTACAGTAATTTTTTAGACAACATTTATCTTTAAAAAAAAAAGATGTCCCGTTGGTATTCATATGGTTTGTGTGGCTTATTATTCATGCTACTGCTGACAAGCACCATTCCAAAAAAATGAAAAAAAATCCTATAAGGTACTAACTACTAACTAAATTTGCGGTGTTAGTTGTCCATTTTTTATTGAACAATTGTGTAAAGTTACTGATAATGAACATCCAATTTATTAATATTTTCAAATCAGAAGTTCAAAGTACTTTTCACTGGATTCAGGAGCTATTAGTTTCGTTGAGATGAAATGTCAATCCTGACTTACAACAAGTGCTCCAATGGATTTTTTTAAGCTCAAATTAAACGAATGCATCGAAGAAATTAAAGCAAATATATTCCTGCGGGCTATAAATTAAGGTTACAATTTTGCATATACACTGTTCCGACTTATCTATTCTCAGCAAGCCTGAAGCTAAATAAAGCCATATTATTAAACTCAACTTCAGAACAGCTAATGCAATGAATTTACATTTTACTCTGGTGATAGTAATGCCAACAATTAACAACTCTACAAGATGGGCACAACTTGATATTTATTCTGTAAATCTTCTATGAAGCTTAACTCTAAACAACAAATAAATACATTGATACCAAAAATTCCATCTAGCATCCCAAGTTCAGTTAAGACATGCTAGAGATATTATACAAGTGCCCTTCTATGTCTGGCATAAAACCCTTCTCCAACATTTCCAGTCTGACAATATCATAGGTAGTGCGATTTGGGTTCAAACCCTTTTCCAACATCTCATTAAGAAGACCATTTGCAGCCTCCAGTTTTCCTGTTTTACAAAACCCTTTAATCAACACATTATATGTCACAACATTTGCCCTCTTCCCTTCTTTCTCCATCCGCACCCTCACATTCAACGCCGCCTTGAGATTTCCCTGCTTACAATACCCATCCATCAAAGTATTGTATGTCACATGATTAGGTTTCACACCCGCGTTCAGCATTTCATTAAGTAGTTTCTCTGCCTTATTTGATTCACCATTTTTGCACCATCCATCTACTAATATGTTATAAGTCACAACATCACCTTTCAAACCCTTGTTCTCCATTTCATTGAGAAGCTTCTTGGCAGCTCTGATGTTCTGGCTTCTGCACAAACCTGCAATTAAGCAATTATAGGTTGAAACATTCGGAGATATCCCTTCATCTGGCATTGAACTAAATAGCGCAAATCCTTCCTCCATCATCCCGTCCTTGCAGTATGCATCAATCAAGGTGTTGAATGTTATTGCACTGGGAACCAACTCTTGCTTAGTTATATCATGAAAAAGTTTTGTTGCTTCCTTCACCATTTTCTTCTTACAAAACCCATTAATAAGAGCATTATAAGTAACAATATTTGGCTTCAAACCCAAGTCAACCATCTTGTCCCACAAAGCAATAGCCTCATCTAGCTTCCCATTATTAGATAGACCATTTATCAGAGAGTTATAAGTAATTAAATTAGGTTTTAGTCCCTGCCTTTGCATCTCTTCAAAAGCCTTCTTCGCAGCCAATACATTCTCATCCTTACAAAACCCATCAATAAGAGTGTTAAAGGTAATCTCATTTGGACAAACTTTATTAGCAACCATTTCCTTCAAAATAGCATCAGCTTTGTACATTTTTCCAGCACTGCCTTTCTTGCAATGCCCATCAACAAGAGTATTATAAGTAACCACATTTGGGGAAAATCCCCAGGCCTTCATGTCTTCAATAGCATCCTCTGCCTTATTCAACTTACCAGCTTTACAAAGACCATTAATGAAAATGTTAAACGTGGCCAAGTTAGGCTGAACTCTTCTCTTTATCATCTCCTTGTACACAAACTCCATTTCCCCAATTTTATTCTCCTTCACTAAAGAACTCAACAATGGATTGCATGAAGTCAATGATAATTTATGTCCATAATCTTGAGCTCGCCTAAATGCCTCACAAGCAGAGTGCACTTCTAAATTTCTGACATAAGCTAGGACCAACATATCAATTATTAGAGCATTTGCGCAAGATCGATTACCACCCAACAAAAGGAAGTGAAAAACAGAAGAAACTGAATGTATCTTATTCTTGACAAGGCTATCCAAAAATGACCTGACTTTAGAGTACCTTTTTGAATTTGTTAGAAAATGCAAAACTCTGCCAGTCGCTTCAAGGTCATATGAAAAATTGAACTCTTTCTGAGACCATCGAAAGAACCTAGAAACAAGCTCTGAATCAGCTCCAGCATTGAGCATTTGGTCAAGAACTATTGCAGGTTTGGTCGCTCCAAGATGGGTTTTGAGCCCTGACCAGTGCCGTTTACTTAACAGCTCTGAAATTGTTGATATGTTCAGTAACTGGGAGACTGGACCTGTAAGCAGAAATTAGATCAGAGATATTTCATCCCGAAAGGATACATTAACATTAATTCAGTGGATATTGATAAATAAACATTTCCCCTTCTTATAGATTGATGGGAAAGAAAGTAAAAAGACTTCAGCCAAACCAGATTATAAATATGTTCGTAATAGAACTAATCACAGAAACAACAACAGACACATGAATGAAACAAAAGGTTATGAGAGTAGTTAAGGATGTTATATTACCAAGAACTGATACAAAGATGAACAATTGTTACAAAAATAATGATTAGATGAAATTTAATGTAATAACAATCATATACATGAAATTTGTAAAAAGATTAAAACCCTTTACATTGCATGGATTGTATGTATATACTAAAATAGAAGAATAATTTACATCATACAAAAAAGAAGCTTTATTACCTTGTACCGATCGAGCAAACTTGTCTATAGTCATTGTTCCCAGTATCCTTGCCTTGAAATATTTGTTAATAAATAGTGATTGTCATCGCTGAAGATGAATCAAAATTGCAATGAGTTAAATATGGATTAGAAACAGAAGTGTAAAATACGACAGAAATAAAAATTAAAAACATTACAAGGAGATAGCTGCTAAATATTTTTGGTATATAGCAGTCTACAGAAATTGAAGTTATGGGTGCAACTAGTTGATTGTTAGGTGTTCGATAAAAAGCGCAAGAGAAAGGAAAAGGGGTAGCTGCATCAAGATTTTAAACCTACCCTTTTTTAAAATATCCCCAAAACTCCAAATGTAAAAAAAACCCAATATCTCCTCGTCGTTCTTCATTCTTCGTCCTTCTCCCCAATGCATGTTCTTCCTTCTCCCTTGGGTAGCTGCATCATCTTGACCCAAAATGGTTGTTTAGGGGGTAGAATCAGCGAGAAACAGGGAGAACGGGAAATGGGTATGGAAAAGATAACCCAAAATGGGTTTGGAAAATTTGGAACATAAAATCGAAAAAACACTCGTAATTCGACCCGAAGTACTATCACCAAGCCAGCTTGTTGCACTATTCCGCTATAGAGTAAAGCATTTTAGGGGGATCCATCGCCATCGAGGTCGCATTACCTGGAAGCCTGCTTTTATGGCTCGTCTACTCTCATCTCATTCATCCTGGTAGCTGTTGTCTCTTTCTCTTGAAGCGAAAAAAATCCAAATTTCAATTCTGGGTAAGTGGAATTCACATTGGGGATTGAAGACTAAGGCGAAGGTGAATGAATGAAACTGCATCTTTCATTTCTCACAAATATGTTTCTGCCTGACCCTTTTTCCTTTCTCTCGCGCTTTTTATCGAACACCTAACAATCAACTAGTTGCACCCATAACTTCAATTTCTGTAGACTGCTATATACCAAAAATATTTAGCAGCTATCTCCTTGTAATGTTTTTAATTTTTATTACTTTTGTCGTATTTTACACTTCTGTTTCTAATCCATATTTAACTCATTGCAATTTTGATTCATCTTCAGCGATGACAATCACTATTTATTAACAAATATTTCAAGGCAAGGATATTGGGAGCAATGACTATAGACAAGTTTGCTCGATCTGTACAAGGTAATAAAGCTTCTTTTTTTTGTATGATGTGAATTATTCTTCTATTTTAGTATATATATACAATCCATGCAATGTAAAGGGTTTTAATCTTTTTACAAATTTCATGTATATGATTGTTATTACATTAAATTTCATCTAATCATTATTTTTGTAACAATTGTTCATCTTTGGCAGTGACCCCGGATAACTTTTGATCTGGAAGTTAATTGAACATATGTTGGTGTTCCAAGTATGACTAGATGAAAATACTAAGCAAGAGTTATAGTAAGCCGATCAGCCTTTATTTATGATTCAAGGCTTAGCCAATCGAAATGTTTAGTTCAGTCAACAAGTGGCTTACACACCAAAGTTAATTTACATAAAGGGTTCTCTCTGTAATTTTTAAGGGGTTTTCATCCAGGATGATTACTATCTGTTCACTATACCAAACAGATAGTACAAATATATCTTGCTAAGCAAGAGGTGCAAACTATGTTGAACACACATGCTCTAATCATACGCTCTGCCTGTGTGTTCAAAATAAAATAGAAACATATGTAACATTAAGAATAATAATCAATAAAGGATTACACAAGGAACAGACAAGAATAGTACCGTTTGTCCAGTTGCCGCAGCCTTACGCGTTGCCTAGCGCCTCGAGTGTTGCGCGTCAACTTAGTATTAAACAGAAAAAATCACAGCAGAACAATGTATGCAGTCAAAATAATCAAAAAGTATAAAAATAAGAACATCGATCAAGGAAATAGAAGATACCGCTCAAACACTCAGCTCCTCGATGACCTGTTTCGCTACTCCAGAAAATAACGGATGCCTCAACTGCTCAATTCCACCCTTGAATAACAAATTGAAGATAAACAGAATGTTAGAAGGAAGGAAAAAATAGAGGTCAAGAGCTCAGACAAAAAATTTCAATGCAAATTTACTGAAACCGCAACAGTTAATGTAAAAATACTTTACAAAGACCTTGCATATCCTTTATATCTTGGAGAAAAAAAATAAAAGAGAAGTATATTAATTTGACACCCTAAGACTGGTTGGAATAAAAACTCAAGACAATATATATATGCCTTTAAATCTGCTGCAATTCACAGATTTACAAACGTATTCAATCCATATATTGCTATATATAATATATCGAAGAAATCACTTCACAAAAGAGAAAGAATTATATAGCTTAAGATTAGGTGATGATTAAAAAAGCAATTTAGCTCTTTTCCAACAAAAATGACAACTATGCAGGCAGATGCTCAGTTAACAAGTCAGAGGTTAGTTTCGAACAACAAAGAGGCTTGCTTCTCATAGCCTTGACGAAATGGAATCATGCGGTTGTATATTGCAGAAAAAAAACATACCGATCTCGTCGATGGAGGTCAAATGGAGAACGAGAAATCGCAGTAGCCTCCTCTCACGACGTCGACGAAGCGGCGCAGCGTGACATTTGACCACTCAAAGGAGTCACGGCGCGTTGGATTGGAGATTAGGGACTTAGGGTTAGAGACGCGAGTGACGGCGCTAGGAGATGAGAGAGTGAAAGAGAAAGACGACGTCGCGAGAGAGAAACGACGCTGAAAGCCTGAAAGTGTGTGTTATTAGGGTTTGGAGAAGACCAGACTCTATCTAAGTAAACTGAATGTCTTGGACTTTGGTGGGCTAGTTTTCCAATGGAATGGAATGAAACATTTTTTCATGTGTCTCGGTTAGGTTTGGTTATCAACTATTAGCTTGAGATTTTTTCTCATATCTTAGTTTGGTCGGAAGTCACTTGACAAGTGGTTTCGACCAAATTTAAAGTTACTCAACTTGATTAAAAGATATGCTTTTGATATTCGACTAAAGTCAAGAAATGTATTTTTTCGTCGGAGTCAAACTCACATTGAAAACGAATCTTAATCAGACAAGTGTAAGATTCGTTTCGACCAAAAGCTTGGCATATAAGGAAGTTAATCTTCGATGGATGTTTTGAGCAGTTAAATCAAGCAGGACATGTGGGGAATAGAATAGTAAGCTCAAGACACGTCGTTAGAGAAATGTAGTATCGTCTGTTGTTAGAGAAAGGTAGTATCGTCTGATACTTATGCATTCTATCGTCTGCTCCCTCACTGAATAAGTCAGCATTCTATCGTCTGCCTGGCTCAGGATTCTATCGTCTGCCTAACTGAATTGATTACATAACTGTATCATCTGGTCTATTAGTCATGTCAACTGTCAATGTGTGATAGGTGACCCGCTGCTTATGTTGACCATGTGTGATAGATGCCAGCTGTCATTATGTGATAGATGACCTGCCGATTATGAATACCCGGGATCTTGTTTGTTTGTCTGTTTTTTCTCTGTATAAATACAGAGATTGTAACAGTGAATTAATCAGAATAGAAAGTACCTTCAGTTTCTTTCGATTTCTCAAATTTTCCTTTTCTTAGAGAACCCTTGGTTCTTAACACACATGTAAAGCTCAAGGGATTTGTCCATTGCAAGCGGTTAAGAATTTAGCCTATAAAAAGAGGAAGTCAAGCACAGAGTCAGGATTCGTTCGTCTATTCGCAACACATCACTCAAACGTCAATGTTGGAAATTTTTGGGGTCACTAGTTTCAATGGAAATAGCGCATGAGCCTTGCTTAGAGAAATAACTTTTTATTTGAAATTTTTTCAAAGATGAACAATTGTTACAAAATTAAAATATGTTTGTGCTAATTTTCATCTAAAAGGGAATGCAACTGAGATTAGGTGAGACAGCTGCATTCCCTTTTAGATCAGATTGTGTTATTATATCCCAATCAATGGTGGCTACTATGGTTGTTTACCCTACGGCCTAATATTGTATTCTCATGTGTTGAAGCGACACATGAGAATACAATATTTGGAACCCAATCCTATTATATACTTGGAACCCAAACATAGTAAGCGTAAGTTGATCATGCTTGGTCTACTAAGCCATGACTAACTTACGCTTAGTATGTTAGGCCCATACTACTAAATTATCAGAATGGTGTGATAACTTGCAATGTGAACCTCCTTCTCTACACTCCACCATTTGGGAAGTTTATTTCCATTTATTTTAATGATTAATCTAGTCCTCTTTTCCTCTGGCTCCTGACTAGTCTGATGAATGGCTAAATCCCGAAGAAGACCATGCTGACCACAAATATGATATGCACTGAATGTGTTAAAGCCTTGAATATGATGGGTTTTTTAAATGGGTTAAAAAAACAATAGTCACAAGAGAATTTACATAAAGGTTTAGCCGTTGATCAATGGAATGATTGAGTTAACACACAGGCATTGGTTATCACTATCCGATAGAACCCAATCAATAGTTTTACAGTAGACTGAATTTTCATTAAATGCTTAGCATTAATTGGCTCGAGTCTTCCCCCACCGTGACTGGAGGTTATTCCCTTTGTGAAGTTATCACTACCATAAAATTGTTCATCTGTGTCTATCATATTGTTACAAACCTAACTTACGATAGTGATAACCAAAATAATGAGCAATCAAAAGTTATTCCATCTAAAAGCCCTGTTTCCAGATGCAACTATCCCTTGGAACTCTTCACTAACAATTAATGCTGCCAAAACATCCATAAATGATTCTTTATCTGCTTCGTAGGTAGAATCTCTCGGACCCTTCTTGCTAGTGGCGTTTGCTTCTTCTGAATCAGACAACTCGTCATCTGAAGCATCAAGATCAATGGAATCCAACTCAGTCTTATCATCTTCCTCATCCTCCACATATGCTTTATATGTTAGCCGAAGTAAAATCTCCCAGAGGAGCCCTTTCCCAAAAAACCCCAACCTCCTTGTAAAACTACAATTCTGTCTGTTGGTACAGTGTTTTGAAGAGATCCCAAATCGACCTGAAAACATTTTCAATTAAGAAACATACACATAGGGCAAAATACAAAATTAACTATGAAACTATATGTTTCCAATTATTTATTCAACTACTAACACACAATATGATAGACACAAAATTGGTACATAATTCAAGAATAACAATGGAAATAGCGCTATTATTAAAAATTGACTACCTCAAAAAGAATAGATTAGATTGTAGCGATTGGGAAAATGGGGTCAAAAAGCCTTGTACGTAGGTCAATTAATGTCCATAGCTAATTTATAGGGTATATCAAGCCTATAAAACAAATCTAGCTGACATCTTTAACTGCACTCAGCAGTTCCTTAACCAGTTCCCCCACAAGTGCATCTGCAACCGCAGTCATGATCTTCCTAGAGCAACAACCCAAACACACACAAAATCAGAAATTTCGATGAGTCAAATTAACAAACACATGCGAGGCACGTCAAAGTAAGGTCATAAACAGAAAGCCATACACCAAGTTTCTGACAAAGAAACAATATAGTGAATTACTAACAAGATGTGCTCTAAAGATTCTTTTTAAACAATATAGTGAATCCAATTCCTAGTGTTATTGTGGTCACCAATTAAGGGGGGAATAGAGGATAAAGATGGCTGAAAACCTTGCTTCTCTGGAAATTGAGAATTTCTTGGATCAGATCATAACTTTTATAGCATTTTGTTTGCTCTTTGATGAAAAACTGAGACCTACTGCGGCACTGGCTATAGGATTTTCCTCAGATTTGCGATGGCCGCCACACTATCAGCGCACTAAGCTGTAGTACGCAAGTCAATGAGTTTTATTTTGCGTTAAAAAGACTTTTCTCATTTACTTTGTTTTCGAGTCAACGTGGAATTGTTTAAGAAAGAGTGGTTGTAGAGTGAAGACGGCTTTTAGACATTCACACTGTGGGAAATATGTGCAACGGGTTCACATGGGACTTGGTAATAATAAATTCATAATAAAAAAAAAATACGAGTAGAAAGGTTGGTGACTTTTGGAAGAAGAGAGACTTTGATGAACTGAATCGGAGAAAGTAAAACTACCTTGCGTTTAATGGTGTTATTGTAAGAAATCTCTCATATCATATGTATAAATAATTGATTTAATAATTGATAAATTATTAGATATTTGAATCAAAGAATGTGTTTTTTAAATAAAGGGATGTAACTTTTTACGTGAAAGGATATGACTCTTGAAAAAGAGTCTATATATAGTGTTTGATGAGAGCACTATATGCATGTTAAGGACTTGAAACATTGTCCCTATTTCTACCTATAAAGATTGTCTCTCTATATTTCCATCACTAACAGAAAATTATAGTTTTCCTTTAATAATGTTTTTGATCATTGAATGATGTTTTAAAATTGTTCTTGAATGCTTTGAGACTTTTAAATGATGATGATGATTTGCGTTGCACGAGTCATTGAATTGAATGATGATTAATGTTTGTTTTAAAATGTCAATGATTTGAGTGTGTATAATGATAAAGCATGTAATGATAGAGCATTCAGCCATTGTTTCTAGATTAAATGATTGTTCATAGGAAATTGTGTTTGCTTCGCGTTAATTAATAACTATACTTGTGTTATTTTGTGTCGAACTGAACGTTGGCTTGTTGGTTATGGTGCGCTGTGGTGTCTGGATTTGACTTTGAAACGACACCTTTTCAAAGATTCTGGAGTTGGACTACAAATGGAAACAAAAGGAATCATTTATGGAATGAAAGTTTCAACTTATAATTCAAAGTATGCTATTTTATTCCATTAGAACTTCCATGCAATGAAACTTGTTTTATTCTATCATCAAAATATCATGACAAAACATAGAAACTTTATTCTTGACATGCCGTTCCCTCTTGATTGTGCTAAAAAAAAACCTCTAGATTGTATTCATGCCAATCCCAGCAACCATCAGTGTGAATTACGTAGAAAATCTAAAGTGAAATCAGCTTGGACGACCTTCACCTCAATTAGACCCTCAAGGAAGATTCTGGAGTATTCCCATATTTCAACAAAATCTTCATCACATATCACATCTGTTAACTTCCCAAGTGAAACGATTGAGGTGGGCAATTCAGTTAATCTCGAGCAGCCTTTGAGATAGAGTATTTCTAATTCACTCAACTTACCTATGTCCTCAGGTAATTTTCTCAGGCTAACGCAATCAGAGATGTCAAGAAATTTTAGGCTCACAAGGCTTGTGGTTGACTCTGGCAACTCTGATAAATCAGTACAGGAACTAAGCCTTAGCGATTCTAAATTGACCAACTTTCCAATATCTTCAGGAAGTGCAGAAAGATTATGGCAGTTTGTAATCTTGAGATTTTTTAACCAAACCATATTAGCTAGCACCACTGGTATTTTCACCATAGTGCAATAGTCAAAGTCCATCTCCACTAAATTTGGCAGCATATCTGAAATTTCGGCAGTGCAATTTTCATATGCTGCATTCACATTGCACATGAAAAAAGAACACTTTTGCAGATTCTTCAGTTTCAGTCCAGTTTTGTTGAGGAAAGGAATTGACACCTTCTCCAATCTGAGTTGTTTGAGATTATCTAGATGATCAAGAAGCTCGAAATTCTCTAACCCAACACGATAGAAACCATAATTTGTAATTGACAAGACTTTTAGTTTATTCATTTTCTTCATGAACATTGGCAGCGTGCACTTCTTTCCTTGAAGGTTCAACACCAGAGCCTCAACTTCACTTGGCTGCAAGTTATTACACCATTCTGAAGAGAATTCTTCATCTGCAAAAATATGCAATATCAACGAGAGAGTAATCTTTCAATTTGTATGCCAATGAGCACATCAAGACAAAAAAGTGAACAAACCAGTTGAGATAGATAATATGCGAGCTGCAATGTGAACCTCCTTCTCTACACTCCACCATTTGGGAAGTTTATTTCCATTTATTTTAATGATTAATCTAGTCCTCTTTTCCTCTGGCTCCTGACTAGTCTGATGAATGGCTAAATCCCGAAGAAGACCATGCTGAGTGACATAGTGGTAATTATAGTCAACTATGTCACTTGCAACTTTCCTGATCAAATCAAAAGAAATTAACTGCTAATAAACGAATAAAAAACAGCAAAAAACAAAATTCCTTCTATCTTACAGCGAAAAGATCTTGTGTCGCAAATGCTGAATTTCACATTATATGTACAATTTTTAGGGTCATACTTCTATTTTTATTAACAAATCTGGTATTAAGAGATAAAACCTAATGTGCATGGTTCACAGTTCAAGTCGAAAGAATTTTTATACGACGGGAAATATCAAAGACAAAATTTATGGTTGAAGTGACTAAGGAAGGCAATTTGTTTCTTGATGCCAATGGCATGCATAAAATTTAACAGTTCTCTTCCTCTGCATTATTATAAGTGGTAGTGGCAGCGTGGCACTGAGTGGCCTAAGAAGAATAATACATATGCGTACCATATCAAATTATGTAAGAGCCACACAACATACCTTGTCTCAATAATATCAGCCATGTTCAGGTTGACCAGTTCATAAAGTTTCTCCATTGCAGTATCATTATCTTCTTCACTATAAAATTCTTCCCACATACCCATAAGGGCAGCAGCAGGGATCATCTGATCTTCAGGAAATAAGCCTAGGTTTCTAAAACACTCCATGGCCTCAGGATCCAAATCATTGAAGCTCTCTTGGAGGCAAGTAAGTATATCTTTGTCATAATCCAGGATTGTAAGTCCATTGGACAAATCCTTCGCCTTCTTGCGCCAAACCCCCAAGTTCTGGTTCCTTAGTGATCCCCCGGTCACTGTAAGTGCCAAGGGAGAACTACGACAACCTTTCACTATCTGCAATTTATTTGGTACATTTAAATGAAATAAGAAATTTGTCTTGACATTTTTATTAGCTAAGCCTTTTTTTCCTTTTCTCTAAGCGGAATAAGAAATAGTGACTGATTGTGCTTATTGGCTAAAAGGCAGCCTGTGGTTTTGAAATCATTATTCACATACAATTGGACAAAGTTAGTTATGTGAATTTTTTTTTTTGTCAATTTCTATTAGTTGACATTAAAGTACTCAACAATGAACATAGTAGCCTAATGTGAGAAGATTCACCCCCCTGCTTGACTGATTTTACACAACCTATTATCAAAATTAAAGTATGCAACATGGTTTTGGTAATATAATAGGATAGGATAATAGAAAGCACCTGTTTCACAACATCATCAGGAATATTGGAGCTCTTTTGATCCAGGAAAGCTGAGTGGTGCAATAGCTTCATAGCATCTTCATCACCAAGTGGTTGCAATTTCACGACTTGCTGAGAGCCAAACCTTGTGATTGCGAATCTTGATGTGAGCAAAATTTTGTAGTTTGAGATCTGGAACTTAAAGTTTTCAACAAGAGATTCTGATCCAGGGAAAACATCGTCTAGTACCAACAGTATTGGGCCTTTTCTCCTAATCTGTTTCAACAAATTTTCCAATTGGTTTATAGCATCTTCATCACTTTGAAACTCAGGCACCGGGTAACCATTGTGTTGAAACAGTTTTGGCACTATAGTTCTCAGCTTGGGTGTTTCCCCAAATGTGAGGAAGAAGATATTGTCCTTGAATTTACCTAATGAAATCCCACACGTTTAAAGGTCGGCAAACTCGGGTATATCATATTCTAGTAGATGCAGAAAGAATGAGAAAAACAAAATGAAGAAAAAAATATTTTTCTATTATTAGTATGTATAGAAGACAAGCCTTTCGAACGAACAGCTCCTATTAGTCTGGCATTTTTCTCAAACAGGAAGAAAGATGTTGGTTGAATGGATTGGAAATGTATTAAGCAGTTAAAGAGTCAAAAGCAAAGCATGTAACAACCAAATTCAAAAAAAAAAAAATCTACACACAGAAACTAAGATTTCATTTCAGTTGTTGAAATTATTCAACAATACCATTAGCAGTAGAAAGACATCCATGATAAGAGAAAGTGAGGGAGTTCATAATTGATACCTATGACTTTGGCATCCGAACAAAACATTTTTGCTAACGTAGTCTTCCCCGTACCGCGTAAACCGGTCACCGTGGTCACCGAGACTTTGTCCTCTTTACGGAGCAACTTCAGCTTCAAGTCAACCAGAGGAACATCCAACCCAACAGTGAATGGAGGGGGTGTAGGAGCCGCGCACACCTTCAGAACAATAGTTTCGTTTCTCACAACAAAATTTCTAAAATCCTCACTGATCCCTTCAACCTTCACCGCCAGCTCCAACACTTCCCTGGTAATCTGAGCTTGCACCTGAAGCTGAAAGTACCTATAAATTTCCTTATCCAAATTGTCAAGTTTCTCTTGGTATTTGGCCTTCTTAAAGTAACGCTTCAACCAATAAATTTTATTAGAGCACTGCAGAACAAGTTCTCTTCCCTTCTTCATAAGTTCCGTCATCCTCTTGGTTTCCGCCGGTGACCGATCCAGTTTCTTGCGTAGTTCTTCTATCTTCTCCACATCTGGTCCCAATGATTCGAGGGTGCTCTGCAACTTCTCCAGAGTGGGTCTGAACGCCTTAGCCTTGTGTATCACGTCTTTAACTGCACCCACCAGCTCCGACACCAGTTCCCCCAAAAGTGCATCGGCAATCTTAGACATGATCTGCGTCTAAAATCAAACAAACCAAACACACCCAAAATTAGATCTAAAGCCGGTGAGTGTTGTGTCAGACAATTTAACAAACACATAGAAGACATAAACAGAAACTAGAAACTCAAACAACAAGCTTCAGACAAAGAAAAAAAAAAGAAATTGAAACAATATAGTGAATTACTAACAAAATATGCTGTAAAGATTCTCTTAAAACAGTATCGTGAATTCTCACCGATTGATGGGGAACAGAGGATAAAGATGGATGAAACCCTTGCTTCTCTGGAAATTGAGAATTTCTTGGATCAGATCAGAACTCTCATAGATAATTTTTGTTTTGTTTGACTAGCTGTTTGATGAAAAACTGAGTCTTGAGGTTGAGGTACACTTGGGCACTATCTTATAACATAAAACCTTCGTTTTAAAAAGCCATTGTTCGTTTACTTGGTTTCCCAGTCAACGTCGAATTGTTTAAGAATTAAGCTCCAGCAAGAGATGGTTGTAGAGTAAATAAAGACAGCTTTTCAGTTCACACGCGTTTAGTGAAATTTGTGCAGTAGGTTCACATGGGACTTGCTATTAAAGAAAAGGGAAATCCGAGTAGAAAGCTTGGCGACTTTCGAAGAAGAGGCAATATTTGATGAACCGGATCAGAGAAAGAAATAAGGGTTAAACATGTTTTTGGTACATATAATATGTAATTTGAGCGAGATTTAGTTTTAGTCACTCGCATATTTATTTGATTTTAAGTTTCAGACTTTCATTTTTGTTTGATTTTCGTCTCTGCCGGAGTCATTCGTTGACCGTCGTGCCTACGTGTCACGACGGGGCTTATCTGACATAGGTCACGTCATTTAATGAAGAAACATGTTTTTTTTACATTATTATTTATTAATAAACATAAAAAACAAAAAAATGGTTATGAATTAGACCACCACCACCACCCGCAATCCCCCACCCACACCACAGCATCTCCTTCTCCTCCTCCACCTCCTCCCCCCCCCCCCCCCTTCTTCTTCTTCTTCTTCCCCAAACCACCACCACCCTGCATCACCACCAACACCGCATCAGCCACCACCAACACCTGCAATCCCCCACCCACACCACGGCATAAACACACCAATTTCACCTAACGTACCCACTAACAGTGCAGCTGCAAAAAAACACAAAAAAAACACCCCTTAAAATTTTTCAACCGCCATGAACTCCATAAACACTAAAACTACGAAAAAAAATCAAATCTTTGTAACAGAATATCAAATTTGAAGCTCAAAGATGCTATTTTTATTCCTGGGTCTTGACAGGTTTGTCGATCTGTTCTGCAACCTCGCAAGGAAATCAAAGGTTGTTGGCATGCTAAAAAAACCAGAGTTGAAGAAAAATGGTTCAAGCACACATTGAATAGAATGGTTCAAGAGTGGGGGTCTGGAGTTTGATTGTGAAATCAACGTGTGTGGGTGGGGGATTGCGGTGGTTGGGGGAGTGGTGGGTGATGGCTCGGTGTGGGTGGCGTTAGGGGTTATGCCGTGGTGTGGGTGGGGGATTGCAGGTGGTGGTGGTGGGTGATGCGGTGGTGGTGGTTTGGGAAAGAAGAAGAAGAAGAACATGGTTTCTTCTGATTTCCCCTTTCTTTCTTATTTCGTTTTTAAGTTTATTATTTAATAAGTGTGTAAAAAAAATTCCAGTTGGACTCATTAAATAACGTGGCCAATGCCATGTCATCCCTGCCGTGACACATAGGCACGACGGTCAACGGCAGGGACGAAAACCAAACAATAATCAAAGTCTGGGGCCTAAAATTCACCTTTACGCCGACGAGGGACGAAAACCAAATCTCGCTCAAAGTATAGGGACCAAAAACATATTTAACCCAAGAAATAATCCCACATCCCATGTGGCACTGACATCTCATTTTTCTCTCTATCTTTCATATGTTATCACATTATATATCACTCACATATATTACTTCTCTCTTCTCACTTTAAGAGTCTATTACCAATGGATGTCTATGAATCAGAATTCAAAGAAAAACTGAACTGATTTAGATTTGTTGGTGGCGACTAGGGTGCAAGTGCACCTTAGGTCTTGCATGGTGCTTGGCACTATTTGACCTGTTATAAAAGGGTTTTTACTTGTTGTAAAAAAAATGAAAATAAAAATAAAAGTAAAGTTTACAGAAACACCCTTCTCTCTCTACCACTCTCCCACCATTGCACACAAACCAGAACACCATGGTGCCGGGACTCTTCCGCCGCCGCACCCCAATCCTTCCCTCCCACCGCCGCCATGTTACTCTTTCCTTTCCTTTCACACCCAGGAATGTGGGTATTGAAGAACTCGCGAGGGCGATTATCGACGAATCATCGAGGAATCTCCGAACCTATCGCTTCCTCCTTCTCTATCTGCTGGTACGTTATGCCTGTCTATTATTTGTTAGCACAGTCCTCTCCGCAACTTCGATTGCGATAAAAATTCGGTTGAGTTCGGTTCCGGTCATTATCAAAGGTCAGAGCATGTCTTTAAGACTTACAAAATACAAAAAATGCAACGTAAGCAAAAAAAAAAAACATTAATTTTTAACGGAATAGTGTAGATGGACCAAAACAATTGACGAAAATTAACGTCAAGGAAAAAATGTAATTTTTAAACTTTAAAGACCATTTTAAGTAAAGGTCATTAAGGGGGTGCAAAAAATGTAATTAAGCCTTTTATTTAAACTGCGAGCAATCAGGGCCATTCGCCATATTATATTCCAGAACAGGATATAGAATCTCCTAGACCATTAGGGGTGTTTGTTAGAAGGTTAGAAAACACATTCTCGGGAATATGAAGGTTGGGAATGCATATTCCCGTGTTTGTTATAAGGTTGAAAAATTGATGCCCGGGTATAAATCATTCCCAGGAATGAAATACTCCCTTCGTTCCTAATTAACTGTCACTTTAAGGTTTTGCCCATATATTAAGGAATTGTATTAATGTTCTTGTTTTTATCAAAGTTACTACCTAACTTCCTAATATACCCTTTATCTTTCTTCTTAATTTAGACTCTTTAATTTCCTATCACCATTAATTAAAGGGTATAATTGGTAAAACATAATTAATACTCTCTTGAACTTTGTAAAGTGACAGTTAATTAGGAACAGAAAATGTATAAAAATAGTGACACTTAATTAGGAACAGAGGAGGGAGTAATTTCCATAATTCCCTTCATTTCATTCCTATAAATTTGGTTGAGAATCTTACATTCCCCTGGGAAAGTGAAAGTAACTTCCCACTACTCTCAAATTCTATCGCATTTTCTTCTATTTTTAAATTAAATTAAAAACATTACCGGGAATACTAAATACTAACAAAATACATTTATAAATCTTACCAGGCATAATATTCCTATTCTAATATTCCCGAAAATCTTAATACCTAAAAATATTTTTTTATAACTGGTAACAAATGTCCGAAAAAAAAAAGCATATTCATCTAAATAGGCTAATCTTGCCGTGTATGCCAGCTTTTCGGTACACGTGGCAAAACTTAATTCGTCGGTTATTGATATTTTCGTCATTAAGTCGGCGAAACGCAGATATAATTACCACTCCTCCTTCCCCTTCCTCACCATCGCTATTGTTGTTCTCAATTGAACGATTCAAACAATTCTCGCAAACCTAATCTCGCTGTTCCTCTTCTCTCGCGTTTTCTTCTCAAGGTATATCTCGGTTTCTCTTCGATTAGGGTTAAGATTACTGATCCTCTTTGGTTTTCGTTTTCAATTTTACGTGCTGGTTCAAATTATTTTTGTCTCTTGCAAAATTGTGCTGCTGATTCTCATCTATCGGAATTCGGGTTCATGTAGTTTCGTCTTTACAATCTGTTTGCTGTATTTCGATTCTTTCCCCAATTCGTGGTTCAATTTTAAATTTTCCAATAGGGTTCTGTTTTGTTTTCGTTGTATAGTTAGGGTTTGTGATTTTGATTTTTCATGTTATGGTGTATTGTTTTCAACAGATGCAAATCTTCGTGAAAACCCTGACCGGCAAGACCATCACCCTCGAGGTGGAGAGTTCAGATACCATCGACAACGTTAAAGCCAAGATCCAAGATAAGGAAGGGATCCCACCTGATCAGCAAAGGCTCATCTTTGCTGGCAAGCAATTGGAGGATGGTCGCACCCTTGCAGACTACAACATCCAGAAGGAGTCCACCCTTCACCTTGTTCTCCGCCTCAGGGGTGGCATGCAGATCTTCGTCAAGACCCTGACAGGAAAGACCATTACCCTTGAGGTCGAATCCTCCGACACCATCGATAACGTCAAGGCGAAGATCCAGGACAAGGAGGGCATTCCTCCGGATCAGCAGAGGCTGATTTTCGCTGGGAAGCAGCTTGAGGATGGAAGGACCCTCGCTGACTACAACATCCAGAAGGAATCCACCCTTCATTTGGTGCTGCGATTGAGAGGTGGCATGCAGATTTTTGTCAAGACCCTGACAGGGAAAACCATTACTTTGGAGGTGGAAAGCTCAGACACCATTGATAATGTGAAAGCCAAGATCCAGGACAAGGAGGGTATCCCTCCGGACCAGCAGAGGCTCATCTTTGCTGGGAAGCAGCTTGAAGATGGAAGGACCCTCGCTGACTACAACATCCAGAAGGAATCCACCCTTCACTTGGTGCTGCGATTGAGAGGTGGCATGCAGATATTTGTCAAGACCCTGACAGGGAAAACCATTACTTTGGAGGTGGAAAGCTCAGACACCATTGATAATGTGAAAGCCAAGATCCAAGACAAGGAGGGAATCCCTCCGGACCAGCAGAGGCTCATCTTTGCCGGGAAGCAGCTTGAAGATGGAAGGACCCTTGCGGATTATAACATCCAAAAAGAGTCTACCCTGCACTTGGTCTTGCGTCTTCGCGGTGGGATGCAGATTTTTGTCAAGACATTAACTGGGAAGACCATTACTCTGGAGGTCGAGAGTTCTGATACTATTGACAATGTGAAGGCTAAGATTCAGGACAAGGAGGGTATCCCACCAGACCAGCAGAGGCTTATCTTTGCTGGCAAGCAGCTTGAAGATGGTAGAACACTTGCTGATTATAATATCCAGAAGGAATCTACCCTGCACTTGGTTTTGCGGCTTCGTGGTGGGATGCAGATTTTTGTGAAGACCTTGACAGGGAAGACTATCACCTTGGAGGTGGAAAGCTCGGACACGATTGATAATGTGAAGGCAAAGATTCAGGACAAGGAGGGTATTCCTCCAGACCAGCAGCGACTGATTTTTGCTGGCAAGCAGTTGGAGGATGGTCGTACTTTGGCGGATTACAATATTCAGAAGGAATCCACCCTGCATCTTGTCCTGCGTCTCCGTGGTGGCATCTGAGCTTGCATCTGAGCTTGCGGTGGCTGCTGAGCTTTTATAGCACTTCCTTTTGTGTTTGTTAGTTTCTTTTGTGTCTGTTTCCCAGTGAATCTGCTATTCAAATCTAGTCTTTAGCTTGTTGTTTTCAGCCCCTGTAAAGTGGCTGTAACTGTGTTCTAATGTGTGTTACCTGCTGTAATTCCATTCCCTCATGTTGAACCTTTTAATAGAGTAATGTCATGTTTGTGTTTCTTTTAATATCATTGGCTCGTAGATTATTGTCCCTTTTTATTGGTTTACTTGTGGCTAATTTTTATAATCTCCATTGGTTGTGCTGGCATAATTTACTTCATAAGCTTCAATTTGTGGCCGACTGTGGCTGGCCTTTAAATTTTTACATTGCAACTGCCAATGCATTTTATCCTGCAGTATTGCAAATTGCTGTAATCCAAAGTGCAGGTGCCTTAGCAAAAATGCAATATACTTAGTTCTAGGCAATTTCTTTATCACCCATCTTTAACTTGTATTTTACATTTTTATTTCCTGTAATCATCAAATGTCTAAGGTTGTTAATTTCTTTAGAAAATGGGTTTTCGGCTTGTGAGCATCGAATCTGATTTGGCATTCCGTTTTTGTTGTTAAGGTCCATGTTGAGTATCACTCTCTTTCACTGATTTGTTCTCCCTCAAATGTAATATTAACTTTTTGTTGGAATTTGTATGTGTTGTATCGGTTATGAAAGAATCGTATAGTTCAAGAATTGGACAAGAGAAGAATTGGAACTGAATTTGAAAATGTGCTAATTGTTAGTACTCTTATTTCACTACCCATATTGTATATACTCGCTATCATATTTGATGTGTTAGGTTACAGATGCTAAATTTAAGGCACATGGGTGCTGTATAATCTATGAAAAAGGTTTCAGTTAATACACTTAATATATTTTGTGCTAGAGTAATGATATTGATCGATGTGATGAAATGTTTTTCAGATATTCTTACGAAAGCTCTAAATAGACTGTGTTGTCTTGTTACCTCTCTGTTTCTGTGATGGTAAACTAGTCGTGGTTGACTACTTTATAACTTATAAGGCTTTAATTTAAGCATTAGAGCCCTTTCCAATTCTTGCGAAAAAAGTCTTTGTATTAACTTGTGCACTTCTTCTTTACCTCTTTTAACATTTAAAATTCCTTTAAAAAAAGACAAGTGGGTTGGCAAGTGAGTGTGGGGTGTTCCCTCTATTTTTTCTCCATTGACTTCTGTGCTTTTGGCTACTTTAAGCACATCTTTTCCTTTCAAAATTGCATTGCTTGAATAAGTTTTAACTTCTTAGAATCTTCCATTGTCTCGATTTCCTGCCATCTCTTCTCTCTTCTTGCACTGTCATGTGTGTTTTTTATTTTCTTCGGTCCCCCCTAGAGACAAGTTTTTGCTTGCTTGGTTTTTCAGTAGAATCAATTGTAAGTAGCACTGTGAAATTGAGTGACTGAAAGCTTTAGCTAATATGGAAATATCTTGGTCCATGATAGAAAATGATGATTATATTGGAGTTGGACTACGAATGAAAACAAAAGGAATCATTTATGGAATGAAAGTAATAAACTTATAATTCAAAGTATGCTGTTTTATTCAAATAGAATTTTCACGCAATGGAATTTTTTTATTCTATCATCAAAATATCTTGACAAAACATACAAACTGTATTCTTGATATGTCGTTCCCTCTTGATTGTATTCCTTCCAATCCAAGCAACCATCAGTGCGAATTACGAAGAAAATCTAAAGTGAAATCAGCTTGGACGACCTTTACCTCAATTAGATCCTCAAGGAAGATTTTGGAGTATTCCCATATTTCAACAAAATCTTCATCACATATCACATCTGTTAAGTTCATAAGTGAAACAATTGAGGTGGGAACCTCAAGTAATCTCGAGCAGCCTTTGACATTGAGCATTTCTAATTTACTCAACTTACCTATGTCCTCAGGTAATTTATTCAGGCTTACACAGTCAGAGATGTCAAGAAATTGTAGGTTCAGAAGGCTTGTGATTGACTCTGGCAACTCTGATAATTGAGTACATGAACTAAGCATCAGTGTTTCCAACTTTACCAACTTTCCAATTTCTTCAGGAAGTGCAGAAAGATTATGGCAGTTTGTAATCTTGAGATTTGTTAACGAAACCATATTAGATAGCACCACCGGTAGTTCGACCATAGTGCAATAGTCAAAGTCCATCTCCACTAAATTTGGCATCATATCTGAAATTTGGGTAGTGCAATTTTCAGATGCAGCATTCACATTGCACATGAAAAAAGAACACTTATGCAGATTCTTCATTTGCAGTTTGGTGTTGCTGAGGAAAGGAATTGACATCTTCTCCAATCTGAGTTGTTTAAGATTATCTAGATGATCAAGAAGCTCAAAATTCTCTAACTCGGCATGATAGAAATCATAATTTGTAATTGACAAGACTTTTAGTTCATTCATTTTCTTCATGAACATTGGCAGTGTGCACTTCTTTCCTCGAAGGTTCAACACCAGAGCCTCAACTTTACTTGGCTGCAAGTTATTACACCATTCTGAAGAGAATTCTTTATCTGCAAAAATATTCAATATCAGCGGGTGAGTAATCTTTCAATTTATATGTCAATGAGCACATCAAGACAGAAAAGTGAACAAACCAGTTGAGATAGATAATATGCGGGCTGCAATGGGATACTCCTTCTCTACACTCCACCATTCGGGAAGATTATTTCCTTTTATTTCAATTATTAGTGTAGCTCTATTTTCCTCTGGCTCCTGACTAGTCTGATGAATGGCTAAATCCCGAAGAAGACTATGTTGAGTGACATAGTGGTAATTATAGTCATCTAGTTTACTTGCACCTTTCCTGATGAAAGGAAAAGAAATAAACTGCTCATAAATGGATAAAAAAAAGCACAAACAATATTCCTTCTATCTAACCACAGCAAGATCTTGTTCGTGAAATGCTGGATTTCACATTATATGTTGCAACTTTTCCAGCCATAATTCTCTTTTTATTAACAAATTTGGTTGTAAGAGATAAAACCTAATGTGCATGGTTCACAGTTCAAGTCGAAAGAAATTTTGTACTACGGGAAATATCAAAGAAAAATTTATGCTTGAAGTGACTTAACCATAGGCACTAGAAGGTAATTTGTATCTTGATGCCAATGCCATGCATAAAATTGAACAGTTCTCATTCCTTTGCGTTAGTATAAGTGGTAGTGGCGCTGAGAGGCCTAAGAAGAATAATTCACATGCATATCATATCAAATTATGTAAGACCCACACAACATACCTTGTCACTATCATATCAGCCATGTTTAGGTCGACCAGGTTATGAAGCTTCGCAAATGCAATAATATTTTCTTCATTATGCAGTCCATGCCACATATCCATAAGGGCAGCAGCAGGGATCATCTGATCTTCAGGAAATAAGCCTAGGTTTCTAAAACGCTCCATGGCCTTAGGATCCAAACCATCAAAGCTCTCTTGGAGGCAGGTGAGTATATGTTTGTCATAGTCAATGATTTTAAGTCCCTTGGACGACAAATCCTCCGCCCTCTTGACCCAACAATCCAAGTTCTTGTCCCTTAGTGAACTGCCAGACACTGTAAGTGCCAAGGGAGAACCCCTACAAGCTTCCACTATCTGCAATTTATTTAGTGCATTCAAATGAAATAAGAAATTAGTATTGAAAGTTTTATTAGTTAAGCATTTTCTCCCCTTTCTCATATCGGAATAAGAAATAGTGAGTGATTGTGCTTGTTGGCTAAAAGACAGCTTATGTGGTTTTGAAATTATTATTCACATACAATTTGACAAAGATAATTATGTGAATTATTTTTGTCAAATTCTATTTTAGTTGACATTAAAGTACTCAGCATAGTAGGCTTATGTAAGAAGATTCACCCCCTTGCTTGACTGATTTTACACAACCTATTGTAAAAATTAAAGTATGCAACATGGTTTTTGTAATATAATAGGATAGGATAGGATAATAGAAAACACCTTTTTCACAACATCATCATCAGGAATAACGGAGTTCTTTTGATTGAGGGAAGCTGAGTGGCGAAGTAGCTCTATACCATCCTTTTCACCAAGGGGTATCATTCTCTCGACTTGCGCAGGCCCACCAAACCTTAAGATTGAGGATCTTGATGTCACTAAAATTTTGTAGTTTGGGATATTGAACGAAAATTTGTCAACAAGAGATTCTGATCCAGGGTAAACATCGTCCAGTACCAACAATATTGGGCTTTTTCTCCGAAGGTCTTTCAACAAAATTTCCAATTGGTTTTTAGCATCTTCATCATTTTGAAACCCAGGCACCGGGCGACCACTGTGTTGAAACAGATTTCGCACTATGGTTTTCAGCTTGGGCGATTTCCCAAATGCGACGAAGAAGATATTGTCCTTGAATACACCTATTGAAATCTTACATGTATCATATTCTAGTAGATGCAGAAAGATTGAGAAAAATAAAACAAGAAAAAATATTTTTCTATTATAAGTATGTGCAAGACTTTCCAAACAGGTCCTATTAGTCTGACATGTTTCTTAAACATGAAAAAAGCTGTTGATTGAATGGATTGAAAATTCATTAAGCAATTCAAGAATCAAAAGCAAAGCAAGTAACAAGGAAATTCAAAAAAATCCACACACAGAAACTAAGATTTCATTTCAGTTGTTGAAATTATTCAGCAATACCATTAGCTGAAGAAAGACATCTATCATAAGAGAAAGTGAGGGAGTTCATAAGTAATACCTTTGACTTTGTCATCCCAACAAAACATTTGGGCTAATGTAGTCTTCCCCGTACCGCGTAAACCGGTCACCGAGGTCACCCGGACTTTGGCTTCAGCTGACGTAGTCTTCCCTGCACCGCCGGTCACAGTGGTCATTGAGACACTATCCTCTTCCCAGAGCAACTTCCGCTTCAACTCCTTCAGATGACCATCAAACCCAACAGTGAATTGAGGGGGTGCAGGAGCCGTGCACCCGTTCATAACAATATTTTTGTTTCTCACATCCTCATCCTTCCCCTCAATCTGAAAGTACGAACAAATATCCTTATCCAAATCGGTAAGTATCTCTTTGAAATTTCCCTTAAAGAGAACCTTACGCCAATTAGGTTTATCAGAGCACCCCAGAACATTTTTTCTTCCCTTCTTCATAATTCCCTTAATCCGCTTCGTTTTCTCTTGTGACCACTTCAGTTTCTTCTCTAGTTCTTCTATCTTTTCCACATCTGGTCCTACTGATTCGAGGGTGCTCTGCAACTTTTCCAGAGTGGGTCTTAACGCCTCATTCTTGTGTATCACGTCTTTTACTGCACTCAGCAGTTCCAACACCAGAGACCCCACACGTGCATCAGCAGTCTTAAACATGATCTGCGTCTAAAATCAAACAAACCAAACACACCCAAAATCAGATATAAAGCTGGTGAGTGTTGTGTCAGACAATTTAACAAACATATAGAAGGTCATAAACAGAAACTCAAACACCAAGTTTCAGACAAAGAAAAAACAAAGGAGTCGACACAAAATAGTGAATTACTAACAAAATATATACGCTCTAAAGATTTTTTCAAACAATACAGTGAATCCAATTCCAGGTGTTTTTGTGCTCACCGATTAATGGAGGAATACAGGATAAAGATGGCTGGAAACCTTGAGAATTTCTTGGATCAGATCAGAACTCTCTTATAGCTGTTTTTTGTTTGTTTGACTAGCTCTTTGATGAAAACCTGAGTCTTGAGGCACTCTCTTATAACTCACAACCTTTGATTTAAAAACCCATTGTTCGTTTACTTCGTTTTCCCGGTCAAGGTAGAATTGTTTAACAATTAAAGGTTTAGAAAGAGAGTGGTTGTTGAGTGAAGCCAGCTATTAGGATAATTTGGAATGGTATAAGTTTCTGTTAGTCTGAACAAGTATCTAGGCTCTGATCCCTCCCTCGGCAGTGTGTTTTGAGATCTCAAAAATTCGGGAATTAGTCTCATGGTTACCGGTCATGGGCTTGAAAAATCAACAAAATAAGAGATCAAACTCACTAATTGTATAATGAGTTCAAGTTCAACTGTATGGAAGAGGCATAAAAACAATATGCTATGTTTGGCCTGCCTAATATATAAGCTAGCTCAAAGCATAAGCGCTTATGTAAGTGTTTGGAAAAACTTATTTGAGTTTATCTTATAAAGACTTACACAATTATTTGGAAGAATTTATGTAAATAACTTATGACCTACTTATAAACTGTTTTGAGTTTATTTTCATAAGCGGTTCAGATTAGCTTAAGAAAAAAAGTTTATGTAATAAATTTCTTAAATTAGTTTATAAATAAACACTTAAATAAGTTATTTTCCAAAACGTTGAAAGCTAGATGCTAAAAACTGAAAAACTGTCCGATTGAAAAAAAAAAGTTTGATAAAATAGCTATTGAACAAGCTGAAATTGTAAAATGACATAAAAAGACATATGTGTATGAATCTTTTTATTTTAAACATTACTTTATATACACATCAATACATATACGATATTAATACTTAAATAAATACTACTTTAAATAATTTAATTTAGTTCAAATTACTTATCATAAGAGGAGATAAGTCCCTTAAGAAAATATTATAATTAGGTTTAGTGTTTTTATAAATATAAAAATGGTGATCATGGAATTTTAATAAAATGATAAGGATAAAAATAAATTCAATAAACTTTAAGCTATAAACTACCTCTTATTTTAAAAAAAACTATAAACTACTTCTCATTTAAAAAAAAAAACTATAAACTACCTCAGGTAGCTTTTAAAGAGCTTTAAAACTACTCAAATAAGTTTTAAGCTAGTAAAATAAGTTTTACGCTAGCTGAAATGTCATGTCACGCCTAGGTGATAATATAGCTCAGAGTTGAAAGCTAAAAAGCTACCTGATTGAAAAAAACTGTTTGGTAAAATTAGTGGTTGAACAAGCTGAAATTATAAAATGACATAAAAAGACATTATTGTATAATTCTTTTTATATTTAACATTACTTTATTTACACATTAATACTTATATGATTTTAATATTAAAAAATCATCACTTTAAATAATTTAATTTAGTTCAAATTATTTATCATTAGAAGAGATGTGTTTGATAAGAAAATATTATAATTAATTAGTTTTTCTATAAATATAAAAGAATATAAAAGGGTGATGATGGAATTTTAATATATTAATAAGGATAAAATTTAGAATAAATTCAATTTGTTTTAATTTTAAACTATAACCTACCTTGTAACAGAAAATACTATAAGCTACCTGAGCAGTGACAGAGCTTCTTGGAGACATATGGTGACTATGGTCACCCAAACTTTTCAAAAAATCGTTTTTAGCGGGTAGCGCCACTAAACGCTAAAAGCCTAAAACTTTTGCACTTAAATATTTTTTTATTCAACAATAAAGTAAAGAAGAATGCATTAAAATTAATGAAATGAAAGCTGGTTAGTTCTTTCATATTTCATTTAGAGTTCAAGACTCAAATCTCCCTTGGACCATAATCAAATTATTTTTACCTTGCATTTTTTTATACTTTCCAATTTTAAAATTAAACCAAAAATGATAAAGAAAGCAACATATACCATCAGAAAATTTATTGTAAAACTTCTTTTTTTCAACTACCCTTTTATTATTTATTTAATATTATATAAATCTTTTTGCTTCTCATTAATTTTGAAGGTAATATTTAAACTATTAATTATTAGTACGTCTACCGCACGAGCTCAAAATGAATTTCAGTGACATTTTTTTTTTTTTTGAAAGATGAAATTCACTAATCGTAAAAAACTTAAGAACAAACTCTCTCAAGTGAGTAAGAATAACATCTACAATCCAATTCCTCACATTGGTTTAGGCTACATAACAATGAACAAGAGGAGCTATGATCCTCTCTCGTCTAACCACTCAACTATAGAGCCTAAAATCATGGATCAAAGTTGCAGTGCTGCACATGTGTGTAAATATCATCACAAGAAAGCAAGATCTTTACATAAAAAAAATAAAAGATGAAAATATAATAATTATAGGATATAACAATAATATACAAATTTGATAAATTTTTCTTACAAAACTAATAATCAAGAGTAAAATAAAAAATTCTTTTTTCACGAGAAAGAATTTTGAGAGTCATAATAAAATTCTATTTGAAGGTAAATATATAGATTTAGAATCCAAAAATTGAAAAAATGGAGAAGCAAATTTTTAAGATTATTAAATAACTTATAATGAATCTTCACATTCGTTCATAAAAAAAATTAAACGTTCATTATATGAATTAGTAAATGTATCTTATGAGAAAAATGTTTTTATATAAGAATAGTAGGAATAAATCATGACCGTCAAATTTAATATTGAATTGTCAAGATTAAAACATTAAGTCAAGTGGCTATTTGGAAAAGTTATGTGATATTTTTAAGTGATAATGTAACTATTATTAATGTTTTAATCTTGACTACTTATGAATATATTTAACGGTCGTGATTTATTTCTAACATTCTCATATAAGAACACATTTCCTATAAGATATACTTTATATTGCTAACAAAAAATATTTAATTTTTTAAATCTTATTTTGGTCCCCTCAAATTTTCTCTCCAAGCTCTGCCACTTTACCTGAGGTAGATTATTAAAAAAAATTAAACTACCAAAATAAGCTCATTTACCAAACTCGTTTAAAGAGTTTTTAAGCTAGTCAAATAAACTTTAAATTTATTAAATAAGGTTTTAACTAGCTAAAATGACATGTCAAATATAACCATAGAGTGTTAGAATATAAAAAAAAGGGTTAATGGTATGGTAGGTCCCTGTGTTTGTACCCAAGTTTGCGATAAGTCCCTCGCCGGAAAAAAATTTGATATAAGTCCCTTTGTTTATTCCAAGTTTGGATTTAGTCCTCGCCGGAGACCGGAGCTCCGGCAAATGCTTACTTGGACTGCTGACTGTATTATTAATGATGACGTGGAATTTTTATTTATTTTTTAAATTACAAATAATAAAAATCATTATAAACTTTAAACCCCTTAACTTATCTAAATCCTAAAATAACCCCTAAACAAATAAACCCCCAATTCCCCAATTTCATCTAACCTAACCTAAATTAGAATCCCCCAATCTGAAAGTTCACCTTCCTCCCTGCTTCTACTGCGAAATCGATTCCTCCCTGCTTCTGCTGCGAAATCGTTGTGTTGTTTGGTGGCTTCGTGGGTGGGAGGTGTTCGTCGAGACCTCGTTCTTCTTCTTCGTGGCGTGCTGACTTCGTGGGTTTCAGTGGTTCGTTGAGAAGTCTTCCTTCTTCTTCGCAGTTTCGCGGCTTCGTGGCTGGGAGGGGTCGAACACGAAGACTGCGTTTGCGTTTAATCTTCGGTTGCTGCAAAACTTGTTCATCCTCACCTTCATCACCATCGCGTATCCAACTTCCAGATTGTTGGTGGTCCATGTGAGAATCACCAGATACCGCAATTTCCTCATCCTCTAACTCATCTGTCTGGCAAAAATCATCATAAGATATCTTATCAGAACGAGATAGAAGAAATCAACCACTGGCAAAAATACGAAGTAAAGCCACAAACCATCCTTTTCGAAATGGAACTTGGGCGAGTGTCTAATGCAGAGAGGGAACCAAATTTCCGTGAAGAAATTGATGGTGATACAATCTGTGTCAATTTTTGACTGTCTGAGGATGATCCAGTGGAACCAGCTTTTTCAACTACCTGATCATTTCCAGCATTTTCTAAAGATTGAGGAAATTTATATCCAGCTTCAATAAGGAGACCATCTTCCAAGAAGAACAAGAAGAAGAAGAGGAAGATAACGAGGAAGATGCAGCAGATTAGGAACTGAACTTTAAGATTGGGGATTTTGGTTAGGTTAAATGAAATTGGGGAATTGAGGGTTTATTTGTTTAGGGGTTATTTTAGGATTTAGATAAGTTAAGGGGTTTAAAGTTTATAATGATTTTTATTATTTGTAATTTAAAAAATAAATAAAAATTCCACATCATCATTAATAATACAGTCAGCAGTCCAAGTAAGCACTTGCCGGAGCTCCGGTCTCCGACGAGGACTAAATCCAAACTTGGAATAAACACAGGGACTTATATCAAAAAAAATTTCGACGAGGGACTTATCGCAATCTTGGGTACAAACACAAGGACTTACCATACTATTAACCCAAAAAAAAATCTTACGGTATCTTACATATATTGATCCTTTTTATATTATTGTTTAAATTAATTTATTTCCTTGTTTAATTGGTATTATAAGTCCACTCATTAATATAAATATGAGCAACTATAATCAATCAATTATTCACAGTACAACGGTACATGATCAAATTAATAAAAGATGATAGTGGGAGGGAGTTCCAGGAGGATGAGGATATTGCTAGAGTGTTGATGGGTTATTTCACTAACTTGTTTGCTTCCTCGAATCCCTCAGGGATGGAGAAGGCGACTTCTTTAGTGGCAAGGTGGGTCACTGCTCATCATCTTGAGGTGCTACGAGGACCCTTCTCCAAAGCCGAGATGGAGGAGGCTTTATTCCGAATGCACCCTGCAAAGGCTCTAGGTTTGGATGGTTTCCCAGCACTGTTTTATCAGTGCTATTGGGATATGCTAGAGGATGATATTTCCAACTTTTGTTTGCAAATTTTGCATGGTTCCATCTCGCCAGGTATGATTAACATCACCCTTCTCGTGTTAATTCCTAAGATTAAGAATGTTGAGCATGCGAATCAATTTAGACTGATTAGCCAGTGTAATGTACTGTTTAAGATTATTACAAAAACTATTGCTAATAGGATAAAATTGATTTTGTCGGATCTTATATGCAACACACAAAGTGTTTTTGTTCCCGGGCGTCTAATTACGGACAATGCCTTAATAGCCTTTGAATGCTTTTACTACATGAAAAAGAAAATCACCAGCCGAAATGGCATAATGGCGCTTAAATTGGACATATCCAAAGCGTATGACTGGATTGAATGGTTGTTTTTGAAGTCACTATTCACACATATGGGATTTCCTAGGAGTTGGATTAATTTAATTATGAATTGTTCTTCTGTTTCGTTTTCAATTATGTTGAATGGGAACCCTCAATTGGTTTTTGCCCCTTGTCGGGGTTTACGTCAGGGTGACCCCTTGTCACCATATTTGTTTATCCTTCGTGGGAATTTTTTTTCTTCTTTGATTCAAAAATCTATTGCATCTGGTGCCATTCATGGTATTAAAGTAGCTAGATCTGCACCTTTGATTTCTGATCTTCTGTTTGCAGATGATAGCATTTTATTTGCTTGTGCGGACCCTCATGAGGCAGGTTGTCTGAAAACTATTCTAGCCACCTATGAGCGTGCTTTTGGACAAGTGGTCATTTTTTACAAATCTTTGCTTTCGGTAAGCTGAAATGTGCCTGACACTAGACTTAATGAGCTGAAACAGCTGTTGGAAGTAAAGTTAGTTGAAAACTATGACAGATATTTGGGATTGCCTACCATTATAGGTAAATCTAAATCTCAGATGTTCAACTTTGTCAAAGACCGAGTCTGGAAGAAGGGTAAGGGTTCGAAATAACATTTTCTTTCTCGGGCAGGTAGAGAGGTATTGATTAAATCAATTGCTATTCCGGCTTATATTATGTCATGCTTTGTTTTTCCTAACGGTATTTGCGCAGAAATTGACCGGATGATTGCTCGTTTCTTTTGGGGTGGAGATGCCTCAGGTCGGTCTATGCACTGGACTAAATAGATTCTTTTATGTAGAAACAAGATGCAGGGAGGCCTTGGTTTTCGAGACTTTAAGTCTTTCAATTTCGCCTTAGTTGGTAAGAACTAGTGGAGGATTTATTCTCAACCGAACACTTTGCTTGCTCAAGTTTTTAAAGCTATCTATTTCCCTAGTGGAAGCATTTTGAGTGCTAAGAAGGGTTACCGCCCAAGTTATGCGTGGTCTAGCATTTAAAGTCAAGCTACTTATTTGAAAGAGGGACTCGTTGGAGGATTGGAGATGGCTCACAAGTTAATTTTTGGTGTCACAACTAGTTTGATAATGGCCCTCCTCGTGCTTATGATCATTCGTTGGCCCAATATTTTGGCTTGGAAAAGCTAGCTGATTTAATAGACAGCAGTTGCGGACAGTGGAGTAAAAATATTATAGACTCGGTGTTCCATCCAGCAACAGCGATGGAAATTCAGGCCATTCCTCTTCATACGGTCGCGTTCGGTGATGTTCTTTCCTGGCCAGGATCAACAAATGGTTCATATTTGTCTAAGCTTCGGTATCGGTTCTTACCTGACGAGATTGTGGTTTCTGAGGCCTTGTCTTCTTCATCTCCATCCCTGCAATCTGGGTTATGGAAGAAGTTCTGGGCTGCTACTTCTCTTCCCTGGTGCAAGGAGATTTCGTGGCGACTGGCGAGCAACTATGGGATTTATACCAGTTCGGGGGGAGCTTCACCGTCGCCATGTCGACTTGGACCTAAGCTGTCCACTATGCGAGGGAGCTCCCGAGACAATAAATCACTTGTTCCTCCAATGTCCTGCTGTAGTCGGGTTTGGTTTGCCTCTCCCTTGGAACTTCACGTGACAGCGTTTCGATCTTTTCTGGAGGTTTGGACTGAGGTTTTGCAGAGCAGGGACTTGAGTGCTATCTCCTTGGTTCAAACTCTGGTTTATGCGGTATGGGAGGCCCGTAATGGTGTTGTTTTCCAGGCCGTTTCCTTTGACTGCAGCAGAGTTCTATAGCACATTGTAGCTTTGACGGCGAGGCCCACGACTCGGACTTCTTCTTCATTTCAGCGCCATGCTTCTGCTACAACATTGAATTGGAAGAGGCCACCTATGGTTATGTTAATACCAGAATTTTATCTTGGTCAAAATATCAAGAAATCAAAGATAATAAGTTGTGTTAAGTTTAATTTTTTAGTTGAAATATGGTATTGACAATATTGGTCGAAATAATATGCAAAATTGGCAAGGACTTGCTCTGAATGTGGAGTTTCCAGCATGCTCTAGTATTGTCTGTTGCTGTTGCATCGTTTGCTCCAGTATCGTCTGCAAGCATCATTTGCTGCATTATCTGCTGCTGCATCGTATGCAAGAATCATTTGCTGCTGCATCATCTGTAAGAATCGTTTACTGCTGCATCGTCTGCTCAACCACTGTCTGCATCGTCTGCACTGACTGTACAAGAAGTATATATGGTCTTGGATTCCAAGTTCGAGTCTTAAAGTTGGAATTCGAGGAGCGTGGGTTTGTCCTTGAAGCTACTTCAAAGTTCTCCTGGCAAGACTTTCTTCGACCAAAGACCAACATTTCGATACCATTTTATGAAGACGGTAGACAAGTTCTTCGACCAAAGAATGAAAAAGGTTCGAGCAAATATGTGCTGGTTCAAGGAAGCAAGTCGAAGAAATATGTCGAAACAAAGAACATATTCGAAGTCTTAGCGGCATAGAAACAAAATGAAGTGTGGCAAGCAATGCATGAAGCATGCATGTGAGTTATTTTTATGTGCCTTGTAGTTATGCCAAGTGTGTGGCTCTAGTCTTGGGAGTTATTTTCTAAGATTTAATCTTCACCACAGGATTAGAGTAGCATTTTTATTTCCAGACTATAAATTGGACTTCTCATCATAAAAACATTGAGATTCACACAACTACTCAAAACTCTCTAAGACGCCTACAAGGTCTTATGTGACAAATGGCTAACAAAGAGAACTCGAGGGTGTTGTGATTCTCACCTTTTAATTCAATGCTATTTATTCTTGCCATTTTGATTTCTTTCTTCATTTTGATTTGTCTTTTCCTTTCGATCCCTTTTCTCTTTTGAATTCGGTTTTATTTTCCTTTTCTTTCGATCTTCTACTTCTTCACTTTACTTTTTCTTCAATCTTCTATTGTTCTACTTCATCTTTATTCTTCAACTTTGAAGAGCTTTCTTCCGTTCTTTATCAAAATTCGGAAACGACACTTAAACGCTTTCGCACAAAGAACCCGAAAAGGATCAAAATCCAGCCTCTTTATCAACATTTGGATTTCTATTTGTTTACCAAAATTCCGGTTAAACAGGGTATTATTAAAATCAATTTTGATGCTTCCTAGAGAGTTGGAAATATTGCCGGTTATAGGATGGTTGCTTGAAATGGCCTCGGCGAAGCTATGGCAGCTGCTACTCGGTTTCCTTGGTATTGTCTTTCCCCTCTCCTTGCTGACGTTGGTTGTCTTCAGTGGTCCTTGACCTTGGTCGTCCAACTTGGCTTCCGTAGGCTGTGTTTAGAAACTGACTGTCTTCAGTTGTATCAGTGGTGGAAACAGGGGTCTACGGGGAATTCCTATCTTGATTCAATTGTTCGTGATTTTAGGGGCTATTTACCTTTCTTTGATATTTTTTATTTTTCTTTTGTGAAACGCTCGGGCAATTCGGTAAGCAATTATCTAGCTCAGAATTCTAACACTTAAACCGATCGAGTGTGGGTGAAGGAGGTTCCTTTATAGGCTATCCATTTTGTGGATGCTGATGTTTTGCCTTCATTGCCTTCCTTCTCTTAATGACACCAGGTTTATTTCAAAAAAAAACATTTATTATTTATTCTCCAAATTTGTACTATTTTTATTGTATATTTTCGGTGAATGGGAACAACTAATATTTTTATTGTATATATATATATATATATATATATATTATACTATTTAGTAATTATTTAAAAGACAAATTATATATTATAGAATAAATTTTTAAATGTTACAATTATAAAAGTAATTTTCAAGTTTTTACATATTATAATATCAACTTTATATATGCCTAAAAATACTTTATATAATAAAAATAGTATTTTTTGGTGAATATGAAAATAAAATAAATTAAGAGGATAAAATAGTAATTTCTGATCATACTCATTTTCCATTTTCTTACTTTTGTATTTATTTTCTCTTTTTCTTTCACTCAATTCAAATAAGTAAAAAATCCATTTATTTTCTCTTCTTGTTTATATTAAAAGGGAAATTCAAGTAGATAGGTTGGCGACTTGGGAGGAAGGGCGACTTTTAGCATAGTGACACGCTAAATTGGTCCAAGTCCAATGATGGACCAATCAATATCCACCCTAGATTTACCTAAAAAAACAATAAATATCCACCCACCATATAATTGTATAAAATACCAATGACCAAGATGAATTACATGTTCCTAAGTCATAAACAAAAAAAATCAATTACTAAGAGTTTATTTAATAACAGCTATTAATAATTGTTTTCTACTTTTCAAAATTTAAAAATGTGTTAAGACAATTCTTATTTTCAGTTTTTAAAACTAAAATATGATAACTGCTCAAAGATTTTTTTTTTAAGTTTTCAAATTATAATTTTTTTAATGTTGGAAAAAATTTCATTCGAATAATTTGTTTCTATTTTTTTTTTGCAAGTTGACAACAGTGTTAATTATTTTAAGTTTTCTTATTCTAATGTTGATTATTTATTTCATTTACTTTACTAATATTTTAAGTTGCAAGGTATAAATTTTTGTCATTTATTGTCTTATAGATAACATGGTAGAAGCTTCCAAGAGTAATTTTAGGTAATATTTAACTCGGTAATTCAGAGATATATATATATATATATAGAGAGAGAGAGAGAGAGAATTATTACTAATAAAATATGCTCCAAAGATTTTTTTAACAGGCTGGTATGGAGTCCAATTCCACCTGTATTTGTTATTAAAAATAGGGGAATCCACGAAACTATAGAGATTGAGAATTTCTTATAGCATGTTTTTGTTTGACTAGATATTTTCTTTTTTTTTTGAGGTACACTTCAGCACTGGATATGTGCTGAACAAAGAGCAATTACCTTTGATTTAAAAAGGCACCTTTCGTTTACTTGGCTTCCTGGTATGTCAATGTTGAATTGTTTAAATATTACGGTCCAGAAGGAGAGTGGTTGTAGAGTGATGACAACTTTCAAATTCACATGCGTTTGGATGTTCACACAGAGGGAAGTTTGCACATGAGATTATTTTTTTAAAACAGTGTTCACATGGGACTTAATAATGAAATAAAAGGAAATACAAGTAGAAAGGTTGCCGATTTTGGAAGAAGATAATGAGCTGAATGGGAGAAAGAAACTCTTTGCCTTGTGTTTTTTTTTTTTTTACGAGAGGAAAACACCCTGCCTTGTGTTTGGTGCTATTTTTCTATTTAGTAAAATCTTGGATAATAATAAAGTGAAATATTCTGACCAGCTCAAATAGCTACAAAATCTAATATTATTCTGAATGGCCTAAAAGTCTTACAGCTAAATAAATATTGTGTTGGTCAGTTGGGATGACTAAAACGAGAACCATCTTGTCTAATAGTTAACCGAGCCGAACAAAGCCGACATATTTACTGAACAATTGCAATGTTACCCAAGGGTAACCATCATCTCGAAAGTCATCCACAAGAGCTTCCATTAAGGCTCATTGCCTCAATTATGTCTCCATGACTTTAAATATATGTTTGATTGTTCATTTATCTAAGCATTGTTAGGAATAAACCAAAATGTGGGTGAGACGAGCAGTGGCTCCAAATTGTGAGTGAGGCCAGTTGTGGGTCCAAAATGTGAGACTAAATGTGAGTGAGGCCAGTTGTGGGATCAAGTTAAGTTAGCTTGAATGTGGCTATGAATAGAATCCCCCCATGTACTCATAAACCAAAGCCAGTAATGACAGAAATCCCCCCCCCCTCTCTATCTTATTCCATGTTTTGCATTCTTTGTATTTCTACTTGTGTTCTAACAAACTGGTATCCAAAGCCTCCTTCTTGGCCTATGGTGATCATCATTTCGTTGTGCCTCCCTTCTCCTCCAGTAACCCTCATGGTGGTCATTGTCGTGTCGCCTTTCTCTGCGTTGATTTCTCTCATCAGTAATGGGCTCTACCAGCACCGATTTCCCTATGAATCTTCTAGTTCTTTATGGTAAAAACTAGAATCGATGGAGCGTTCACATGAAGACGATCATGGGTTTACAAGAAGTCATTGAAATCGTTGAGAATGGCTTCCCTGATATTGGAGATGGGCCTATTGAGGCAGCCAAAATCGCGCACAAGGAGAACAAAAGGAAGGATTATAAAGCGATCTGTCTACTTCATCAAAGCATTGATGAAGCACATTTTGAGAAGATTTTCTCAGCAAAGTCTTCACAGGAAGCATGGCAGATTCTTGAGAAATGCAATGAAGGGGCACAACACTTGAAGAAAGTTCGATTGCAAACTCTGAAGCGTCAATATGAATTGATGAAAATGGAGTCCAGTGAGAGAATTTCCCAATTCCTCAACAGGATTATCAGTCACATGAATGCTATGAAGGCATGTGGTGAGACGATTTCTGATCAGTCGATGTGGAGAAAATCCTAAGAACCCTAAATCCTAATTTTGATAATATCGTTGTGGCAATTGAAGAATCAAGGAAGATTGAAGACCTGAAAGTGGAGAACCTTCAAGGTTCCCTCGAAGCACATGAGCAAAGGCTCATGGAGAGATCCACAAAGAGGCCTATTGATCAGGCACTACAAGCCCAGACCTCCAAGAAGGGTGGTTATAGTGGAAAGAGTGAATACAAAGGTCGAGGAAAGGGCAAGGATTACCATAAGGGTGGTAGTTCAAAGGGTTATCAAGGCAACCAATATCAAGATAATGATAAGACTGATCAGGATCATGAAGAAGCTAGTACAAAGAAAGGAGAAAATGGTAACGGGCGTGGAAGCAAAAAGAAAATTGACAGGAAGAAGATCAAATGCTTTAATTGCAATAAAATTGGCCACTTTTCAAATGAATGCAAGGCTCCACCTGGTCAGAATGAGCATCGAGGCAATCATAATGATGAAACACATATGGCCAAAGAAGACAAAGAGGTAACTCCTGATGAAAAACCTCTTGTTATTATGATGGTTACAAAGCATGAATCATGTAGTGATGATAGATGGTATATAGACTCTATTTGTAGTGATCACATGACTGGACATCGAAATTGGCTAGTAAATTTTGACGAATCTAGGAAGAGTACTGTTAGATTTGCTTATCATAGAGTGATAGAAATAGTTGGTATTGGGGATACAGTAATCAGAAGAAATGATGGAAAGGATGCTATAATTTATTTTGTTCTCTATGTTCCCAACATGAAGAGTAACTTGATCAGTTTAGGATAACTGTTAGAAAAGGGTTTCTCTATCAATATGCATGAGGGTTTTCTGGAAGTTTTTTTTATCCTGATAAGAGAAAAATCTTAAAGGCTCCAATGGCTCAAAACAAAACTTTTCAAGTCAATTTTAGAACTATTGAGTCACAATGTTTATCTGTTGCAACTTTAACTAATGACTCATAGCTGTGGCATTTGAGATTGGGGCTTCTAAATTTTAGAGACCTGAATATGCTGAGAACTAAGGGTTTGGTTTTTGGTTTACTAGTAATTCAAACTCCCAGTAAAGTCTGTGAAGTTGCTTGATCAGCAAGCAACCCGTAACTTCTTTGGAGGAAACATATATTTTGTATCCTTTGTGGATGACTTGAGCAGGAAGTTGTGGCTGTATCTGATTAGAACTAAAGATGAGACATTTTCAGTCTTCAAAACCTCTAAGAATTTGGTGGAGAAGCAGTCTGGAAAATTCATAAAGTTACTCAGAACTGATGGTGGAGGATAATTCACTTCCAAAGAATTTGAAGCTTTCTGCTGTGATCATGGAATACTACATGAGGTAACAACACCTTATACCCCTTAACACAATGGGGTTGTAGAAAGGAAAAATAGAACCATCCTCGACATGGTGAGGAGTATGTTGAAAAGTAAAGGCCTTCCACACAGTTTCTGGGGTGAAGCAGCTTCTACTACTGCTTATGTTCTGAACAAATGCCCAACAAAGAGATTGCATCAGCAAGTTTCTGAAGAAGCTTGGTCAGGAATAAAACCCTCTATGAGTCATTTTAGAATTTTTTGCTCATTATGCTATAAACACATACTTGATAAGAGGAGGAAGAAACTTGATGACAAGAGTGAGAGTATGATCTTTGTTGGTTATAACCCTACTGGTTCCTATAAACTCTATAACCCTGAGACCAAGCAAGTGACATTCAGTAGAGATGTCTATTCTGATGAATCCAACACTTGGAAAGGCCTGCAAGACAGCACTTCAAAGATGACCAGTGTTCACTTTGAACTTGAAGAAGGAAGTTCCTCGACTCAGAATCAACCAAAAATGGCAGAGAAGTTGTCACCAGTGGCTTACACACCACATTCAACTAACAATATACCATCAAGGCTCAGGAATTTACCACCTAGGCCGAGAGATTATCATATTTTCTCTGACGATGTGATAAGTGAAGAAGGAGATATTGTACAACATATGGATTATTAGCTAACACTGAACCTGTTAGCTTTGAAGAAGCTATTTCTAATGATGTCTGGTGGAATGGTATGGTGGAGGAACTCAAGTCCATTCAGAAGAATGATACTTGGGAGTTAGCTACTCTCCCAGTGAAGAAGATACCCATTGCTGTTAAATGGATATACAAAGTCAAGTTGAAACCTGATGGTACTGTGGCAAAGCACAAGGTCAGGCTTGTTGCTAAAGGATTTATGTAGAAAAATTGTCCAGTGTGCGTGTGTTTATGTTAAAATTCTTTAAGGATAACATTAAAAGGTATGGATTGAATAATATGGCTATGTATGCTATTCTTGAGTGGTATTATGGATTTTTAAAGACTGAATACTTTGATTATGAGATTGATAAATTGATGATGTGAAGATATGTATGTGTTATACACTATCCATGGAGGATGAGCACATCTCGAGAGGAACTGTTGTCTGATTTCAAAAATACAAGCGTAAGGTATTTTGAGTCGAGGAGACAATTTGATAAATTTGTGAAACCTTTGTAATTAATTAATTATTCTTGTCTACAAAAATGACCTTATTATCCTAGGGTTTATATCCTGAAAACATAACTTGATCCTACTTGGGATTTTTTTGAATTCTTTTGAAAGAGTAGAGCCCCAACCCTATTTGGTTTTTCTCCAATGATAGTGCTCTGAATACCTAGTGAATTCTTTGAACCTGATCAATATATATCAGGGAGAACAATATGAAGTTTTATTGGAAATAAGGGAGAGTTGATTGTATGTATATTGTCATCATATATACTTGTCTCGCAGGGTAGAAATAAGGACTAAGGAAGTACAACTTTCCCAATTTGGATAGTTGTGCACAACTTATATATCCATTGGTGGTTAGCTGAGAAATACGAGGGGTGGATTACTGCCTTGTGTCTTAATGACGCGGTCCCCCATTACTAATTTTAGAGTAAGGGTAAATGGTGTTAGCGATCCAGTTACTGTGCCCGAGACTTCCTAAAGTATGCGAAATCTGGGCCCATCATTATGATTGAATCAGAAGTGGACTAACATTTCAGCTTGTAAGACCTGAAATATTATGACCAAAAGGTCGGCATATGCATTACATGCACAAATTGTATCTGTATGATTATATGTGATGCGTGTATGTTTGTAGCATGTTATGATATTTCTGGTATCTCACCTCCATGTGCTGTAGACATTTTTAGGTTAAGGTTTGAATATTTACTACAGTATTTTAAGAAACTTCTAAATATTTATATTATTATAAATTATAGATAGATAGATGATTTTGCAACTTGTATAATGTATATTGAGCATCTATTTTAAAAATCAAATATTGATTTCATCCGATGAACTTGTTATTCAATTTAAAGAGATTTTCCCGTAAAACAAGTTAAAAGAGATTTTACTTTCCTTGATTTTTTTAAAAAAAGTACTTAAATTTTCTTTATTATAAATTAACATTAAATTGATTTCATAAAAACAAAAAAATTTAACATTAAATTATTTTATATGAAATACACTAATTTTCCGAATTTTCTAAAATTGACGTTTAAAAGCTTGTATTTTTATGTTTTTGACATATTTTTTGTTAACATTTTACATACCTTTTTATAAAGATTTTTTTTTATAATTTTCAGTAAATACCTTTACAATAGGTAGAATATTTTCTAGTTAATGGCAATTCTTAATTTAGGCCATGGTGATGGTTTTTAGTTTTATGTTTTGAAATTTTTTAAAAAATTAAAACTAGTTTTCAGTTCTATAATAAAACCAATTTCGGTTTTGGTTTCCAGTTTCAAAAAGTTGTCAACTTTGTAAATTTATAATAGTCACCAAAATTAAAAACTTTGTAAATTCACAACACTGCGTAGTAGTGGGGTCATCATAATGGAGGGGCCAAGTAGGAGTGATGGTTGAGGTAAATATTACCTAATGACGGGGATGACCGTAGTAGCGATGACGATGGAGGAGGTGGCGACAGTAACAGTAGTGGAGGGGTGGTGGTAGCCGTGTAGGTGGTGGTGCGAGCGTCAACGGTGGTGGCAACAAAGGTGGAGGTGGTTGTTGTGGCGATGAAGGTGGTGGTGGAGGTTCGTGCTAGCAGCGGCAACAGCTGCGGCGGTGTTGGTGGTCGTGGCAATGATGATAATGGTGGAGGTGGTTTGAGGTAAATATTTCCTTCATCTTGTTTTTCTAATCCCATGACTAATATTGCAATGAAAGAGGAGTTTGAAATTTGAAAGGACTCAATTTTAGTCCACTCAGTTTAAATTGTGATAATTTGCGAGGTATGCCGGACTATGAGGAGTGCTAGCCATAATTTATTTAACACTCTATTTCGAACATTTTCTTTTAATTGGTTAAAATTCATGTATGTCCTATTGAATTGAGAGTATGATCCATATAATTTTATGGACCCTACACAAATTTTAACTAATTAAAAAAACTGGATTAGAAAGAAAATATTGCTAGCATTTATCCATGGAGTATTGTGTGTGTTTTTTTCTTTAAAGCATAACTATCAGGTTATGGGCTGCCTGACTAATTTTAAGCCCAAAATTAAGCAGTGTTTGTTTGACAAAAAAAAAGAAGCAGTGTGTTGCTACTTGCTACTGCAGTGCACATCACGCACAGCGAAAAAAGGCCAAAAATGGGAATTGAACCCGACGTGAATCGAACACGCAACCTTCTGATCTGGAGTCAGACGCGCTACCATTGCGCCACGGATCCACCACGCATGATTGTACCCAACATAAGTATTAATAAAACAACAATTCAACACCGTGCAAGCGCCTAGTGGCGTAATTGCTAAATGCAAGATATGTAGGCATATCCAGCTCCTTATGACACTTTTGAAAGAAAAAAAAACTACTGATGAAACAATTGTAATGTTGTTAGACTTGCAAAATAGAAGAATGTAAGGGTGGAATTTTTAAAAAGTTAAAAAAGCTCGCACGAAAATGTATTTTGAACCATTAATTAGATATAGTGGTAATTTATAGAATGGTCTAGATTTTCACCTGCAACAAATTTAGCTACAATGAATAAAATTTACAATTTCATTCTCAATCAATCCTCATTTATTTATTTTACCTATTCACATTTTATTTTATTATCATATATAATAAATATTAATTTTTACTATATAATTTATTTTATTTTTCTTTTATAGTGTAATAGAAAATATTAAAAAATTTATATTAAAAGGATTTCTTTAAAATGTATTATTTACTAAAAAATGGTTAGTTTCCATATCTTATTTTAACTTTGCGGTATCTATGTCATTTTAAAAGCGTAACTCCTTCCATTCTACTTTTTCCTCTAATTTCATTCTTACCAAATAATATTAAAAATTATCTTACTTTTCACTCACTCTCTTTCTTTCTATTATTATTCTTCCTTTTACTTTCTTTATACAACCAAACATAACCTAAGTAGTACTCATTTTAATATATATATATATATATATATATATATATATATATATATATATATGTGTATATATAATTTTTTATCAACCTCTGACCCATTAATAAACCCCATAAATATAGAAGTCAATGACCCATTAGTTAAGATGGGCAATCACGTGAGTTAGCAGCGACCTGCACCAGAGAAAAAAGCCCAAGGGGATCATTATTCTAGTGGCGTTCTCCAGATGGAATTATTAATTAATAATTAATAAGATAAAACAAAGCCAAGTTGGGATCCTTCTAATTCTACGTACTATTAGTTTTTGGTAATTTTAGCCCTCTTACTTTTAATTGTATGATTTTAGTCCCTATATTTTTTAAATGCTCAAATTAAATCCTTTTTAATTATAACAAACATTCATTTTATGAAATGATTCAGCATATATTGAATGATGCCAGATGAATGATTTTTGCTTATAATCATATGTTGAAAATTCTAAATTAAACCAAACGTAAGAACATGATAAGATGCATAAATTGTAAAAATATTCATTTTATGAATGATATTTATTGTAAGAACATTATTATTTTTAACCAGAATTGTGTAGCAGTTGTTTGAATGTGTGACAAAATAAAATTTTGATTTTAGAGCATGCTGGTTTAAAAAAGGGTTTTATTTGAGCATCTGAAAAAATATAGGCACTAAAATCATGCAATTAAAAGTAGGGAATTAAAATCACATAAAATTACTGGTAGGGACCAAAATCATGCAATTGAAAATCAGGGAAATCATCCAAAGCTAATAATACTATGAAAAGAATAAATAATTGACTTTGCAATAGGCGTGTCTTCCAAGATTCGGTGCTTACAACTTACAAGTTTCAAATAAGTAATAATACTTTAGTATTTCACCTCCACTAGAAAATAACTGAGATTTGTTGAATAATTAATCCGAGGTTTCTATCAAACATTTTTTTGGCGTTTAAACAGAGCTTGCTAGATCCTTCTCTTTTCTTTTATCGTATTTGTCTGCTTATAAATCCAACTTGTTCGTAAATTACTATTCTTAATTAGTTAAATAAGGTTGTTAATTCTTCATGACAGTGAGAACACGTAGTGCTTTATGTAGCACTTTGACATGTATGAACTTCACATGGGTTTATGATGAAATACAATAAATGTATCTAATTAAAAATTACTCAAAAAAGAATTCAACTTGATGGCCTTGGTCATTGCACCTTTCACAATTAACTAATCTTCCTATTTATTATCGTGTAGGTCAGTAGGTGAGAATAGATCAATAGATCAAATAGTTTCAAACTTTCAATTGATTCTTAATTAAATTTTTATAGTTTAAATTCTTATAATTTTAAAATTTTATAATTAAGCTCTCACACAATAGTAGCTTTATATTTTGTTGTTGTTAAATTTAGGATTATTTGATTGCCATTTGCCAATATCATCTACTAATGTGGTAATTGAATACTTAATTTCCCACCTCAGTACTATTACATTGGCAATACCTAACAACAAATGTAATAACGTTACTATTTAAGAATTTAATTAATTTTTTTTTTTAAATTATAGGAATTTTGTTTAAATGTTTTAAAATATAAGGATTTTGTTAAAAAAAACTATAAAAATTTAATTAAAACTTGAATGACACTATTGGAACTTACAGATTAATTTAACCAACTTTAAACGATGCCAAACAATTTGTATGATGTAGAGTAGAGAATAAGTATTTTTTTCCTAATAGATGAGCGACCTTCAATTTAAGAGAATAACAACTTGTTTGAAGATATAAATTTCAGTTTCAAAAAAAGAAGAAATAAATTTGAAATGTAGTGGTATCACGTAAATGACTCTCGCTTATCCATGATATGTATGCTTTCACTATAGAAGATATGCCTATGAAACTTCAAATTAAATTATCTACAAAAACTTAAGTGTGTTGTCACCAAAACTTTACTTGGGGATATAACTGAATTTAGAGTTTAGGATCAATTTTAAATTTAGGGTTGATTTTAGAGTTTGTGGTCGATTTTATGGTTTAGGGCTGATTTTACGTTTAGGGATTGATTTTAGAGTTATTTTAGGGTTAGTAGCCAATTTTAGTGTTTGGGGTTGATTTTAGGGTTCAGGTCGATTTTAGGGCTAAGGATCGATTTTAGTGTTTAGCATCAATTTTAGGGTTTAGCATCAATTTTAGGGTTTTAGGGCTGATTTTAGTGTTTAGTGTCGATTTTAGGGTTTTGAACCGATCTTAGTGTTTGGGGGCTAATTTTAGGGTTTAGGGGCCGATTTAGTGTTTTGGCTCCGATTTTAGGCTTCAGGGCCAAATTAAATGTTTAACGCTGATATTAGGGTTTTGGAGCCGATTTTAGTGTTTGGGGTCAGTTTTAGGGTCGGCACCGGTCGGGAAGTTGAAGCCGTGTCAATTAAGAATTAGGGTTCAAGGGTAGAATTTGGATTTTTTTTTTCAATTCAATTGTTAACATCATATTATAAAAAATAATAAAAAACTAGATATTTTTTTATCAATATTTTGGTTAACTATTTAAAATGATAGGGCGTGGGCTAACCTCGGGGTGGTCCCTATCCTAGCCCACATCTTTCGTGGGCTTAATAGCCCTAGGACTTTTTGGATTGAAAAAGTTAGGGGCAAAACAGAGGGCCTAGTGGGCTGACTCAGTGCCATGGACCAATTTGACATCTCTAGATATCAAGTTCTAACAAGTATGGCACTCAACAAACATCAACAAATATTACATTCTAGATGTTTGATTGCTGTTTTTGAAAACTGTATTTAAAAAAAATTGAATTTTTTTTTCAAATGAAAAGTAGAAGAAAACTGTTTGAATGAGATGTTTTCCAACATTTAAAAAATTGTAATTTGAAAATTAAAATCAGAAACAGAAAACATCTTATAGGATTTGTTTGATTGCAGTTTTTAAAAACTATATTTAGAAACTATTTTTGAAAACTGTTTTTCAAAAAGAAAAACAGAAAAATATTTTGAATGAAATATTTTCCTAACATTTAAAAAATTAAAAATTAAAAACTAAAAATAGAAACAGAAAACATCTTTTAACTGTTCTGGTAATTGTTTTTAAAAAATAAGTCATACCAAGCATGTTTTAAAATTTTGACAAACAGAATTTAATTTTTTTTTAAAAACTGAAATCAAACATGCAATAATTTAACCAAGCGGGTTGGCGTAGTGGTTCAGCACTTCGTCCCTTAAGCAAGTGGTTGGGGGTTCGAATCCCAACTCTTGTGAATGGAAAAAACTCATTGGCCAGCCCCCTACCGCTTCGTGCGCTGACCGTGGGGTGAAGGATTAGTCTCACGGCAATCGGCTGTGGGGATACCTTGGTCAAGACCAAAAAAGAAAAAACATGCAATAATTTTGGATGGTAACTAGTTACCAAAATTTCATAGGAATTTTGCTGCAAAATGCAATTTCTGCAAAAAAAAAAAAAAAAAAAAAAAAGAAGCAAAATTCGCAGGATACAAATATATGTCAAGTCTAATTTACAAAATCCAGAAGAATCTTCGATCGGAATGGTGAAATCTGTAGATGCAAGAGAGAAATAGCCACACATGAACAGGAAACAAGGAAAAACAGTTTATATGGCGAAATTGAAGGGGATTAATAGTCAAAAGAATGCAAGTGGTGGGCTACTATAAAGCTCCACTTTCACTTTAATAATTATATGTTATACATAAAATTCATTTAGTAATAACCTTTTTTCATTTTTCGATTCAGCAACATTGTTACTTCATTTTGAAGCAATGACCAACTCATGGAACCGCCGCGTTAACAGCGCCGAAGATGAATGATCAATTTGCTCCCTCAACACCAAACAAACTCCTCCATTTTTTTATTGTTTATTACCATACCACTCATTGTTGTATATATATATATTAATTACACCAACAAGGGTTTTAGTAGCAGTGTAGCCTCCGAGCCTAAGTCGGTGTCACTCTTGAAGTGAATCACGGTTTGAGCAGAACCACTGAACTGGTACTTTCCAAAATCATTTTCATTCTAAGAAGCTCGAAGTAGAAGTGATGTTTCATAATTTTCAGTTCCTAGTTTCAAAAACTTCTTTGCTTTTCTCTTTCAATGAGGTCCAAACTGTGAAACATAACCGTGTGTTTCTCTCGTTTTTCATTTTATGTTTACTTGTAGAGCAATGGGAAGCACAAGTTTGCTCCATCTGTTGCGTGTTGCTGTTCTTCTTGCTCTGCTTAGTGTATCTCTGGTGCAAGCTGAAGATGCATACAAATACTTCACATGGACTGTGACTTATGGGACTCTTTCTCCACTAGGTAGTCCCCAGCAGGTGTGTAATGTGCTTTCATTGGACCTAAGATACTTCTTTTTCTTTGGGTAAATTGGTGCTAGGGGGGATCTTGATTCTTGAGTCAACGTCGTCCTGAAAGTGTAAGCACCTAGCAAGTTAATCCTTAAAAGAAGGAAAATCTCTCGCGGTCTTGATTGTGTAAAATGTTGGTCAAGTTAGTATCTAGGGACGAGCTTAACTGACATATATTTCTTATATGGACTAACTTGCTTGATGCTAGCACTTTTAAAAACAAAATTGAGCATTTACTCAGTGACTTTTGAAGTGTGTCTAAAATTTTAGTGCTTGAATTTTGTAGGTGATTCTGATCAATGGTCAGTTTCCTGGGCCTCAACTAGACTTGGTTACTAATGACAATGTAATTCTTAACCTTGTCAACAAGCTGGACGAGCCATTTCTACTAACTTGGTGAGTTTCTATTTTTCCTTGAGCCTTCTTTCCTACTTAAAATTCAATTTTAGCTTAATGGTATGCATTTAGTGCATCTTTGAAAATCCTTTGATGCTAAATCCATAATCAATTTAGGGAAGAAGCTTTTGTAAGTAATATCTCTGGTGCAAGAATTGATTATGAGAAAATAAAAGTTGATACAAATATGCTATTACTCCACTTTACGCATTTGTCTATCATTTGGTTAAGGCGAAACAAATAGAGGGGTTTAAGTTTCACAACACATGTAACATTGTTCTTACTTTCATTTGACCAACGAATTGGAAGTTTAAGATTGTGTTTTATGGGTTAAGGCATATCACAGAAATATGCATTTTTTATTCTTCTTATTCATAACATTGTGTTTTTGCAATTTAATTGAGAAAATGGTATCACATTGTTGTGGTAAACCAGGAATGGCATCAAACAGAGGAAAAATTCATGGCAAGATGGGGTTTTGGGAACCAACTGCCCTGTTCCTCCAAACTCAAACTACACATACAAGTTTCAGGCCAAGGATCAGATTGGAACCTTCACATACTTCCCATCAACTCAACTGCACAAAGCAGCAGGAGGGTTTGGAGGACTCAGTGTCTATCATAGATCTGTCATCCCAGTGCCTTATCCATACCCTGATGGAGATTTTACTTTACTCATTGGTGATTGGTATAAAACCAGCCACAAGGTATTTTAGATCAGATTTTTGTCTTTCTTCATCAACTAGTGCTTTAAATAATCCTTCATTATACTACTTGATTGTTGTGGAATCCTTTGGACATATAAACTGGACCCCAATATGCCTTTCTAAATTCCAAGAATGAATTTCCAAAGAGATCAATCTCTAATCTATGTCTTGGTCACAATTCTTCAAGAGTAATGATTCGTGGACATCCGCACAATACAAACACCTGACAGATACTCAGAGTGAGTTAAGAAGAGAATTGAGAGAAGTAATAAATGTGATATATGATGTCTAATAAGAAGAGAGAGGTAGAGAGAAAAATGAGTTGTTTGTGGAGTGTCTATGCTGATTCCTCAATGTATTGTGATCACCTCCAATTTTACCACCTAATGCTCATTACTTTGTCTTTTTATATTTGCAGGCCTTAAGGCTGTCTTTGGATTCTGGAAAATCTCTTGCATTTCCTGACGGTCTCCTTATCAATGGTCAGGCTCATACAACCATAAATGGTGATCAAGGTAAGTCTTTTAAAAGGATCTAATTCAACAGTTAGCAAATTTCAATTGATCCAACAACAAACAACAAAAGTCATCCCACTAAGGGAGGTTGATTATGTGGATCACCTAGACGTCATTGTGTTTGACTAAAACCCAAATTTTTGTGGGATACTATTGACATAGGTCACTTTTAACAATATTTTCCAATGTTTTTTTCACCGACGTCTACTTCAGGACTAAAAAACATGTGATTCAACTTTATTAAATTTGCTTTTCCAAAAAGTATTTATGCTTAGCTTTCTTACTTTCAGGGAAGACCTACATGATCAGGATCTCAAATGTGGGCCTGTCATCCTCAATCAACTTCAGAATTCAGAATCATACCATGAAACTAGTTGAGGTTGAAGGATCACACATTGTCCAAAACATATATGACTCCCTTGATGTGCATGTTGGGCAATCAGCTGCAGTGTTGGTAACCTTAAACCAGGCCCCAAAAGACTACTACATTGTTGCATCAACAAGGTTTTCCAAAAAGGTTCTCACATCAACAGCAGTGTTACACTACACAAACTCTCATTCCCCAGCTTCTGGTCCCTTGCCTAGTGCCCCTGCTTACCAATATCACTGGTCTGTGAAGCAAGCTAGAAGCTTCAGGTAGTAAAAATATCTAACCAAAATTAACAAACCTTGAGTTTGCATTAGGACAATGATTCGTGTACATCTGCATAATGCAGACACTCCGCAAACACTCAAAGTAAGAAAAGAAGTGAAGCGAGAGAAGTAGTAGGTATGATATATAGTGTGATCTGATACGAAGAGACAGATAGAGGGAAAAATTGAGTGTCTGTGGTGTGTCTAATTGTCAGGATGTCTAAATATCATTATTGTTTGCAATATACATAAATTTTGAAATGTTCAATCATTAATTGTTTCTGCAGATGGAATTTGACAGCAAATGCTGCTAGGCCTAACCCACAAGGGTCATTCCATTATGGGAAAATAACTCCTACAAAGACAATTGTGTTAGCCAATTCAGCACCTTTGATTAATGGAAAACTGCGTTATGCTGTTAACAAGGTTTCTTATGTTAGCCCTGATACCCCTCTAAAGCTTGCTGATTACTTCAACATTCCTGGAATCTTCAGTGTGAACTCAATCCAAAGCCTTCCCTCTAATGGACCAGCATACATAGCTACCTCTGTACTTCCAACTTCTCTCCATGATTTCGTTGAGATCGTTTTCCAGAACAATGAAAACATCCTGCAATCCTGGCATCTAGACGGTTATGATTTCTGGGTTGTGGGGTATGTAGCTTCCTTCATTTGTGTTTTGCTTCAATCTTTATTTTTTGTAAAAGCAATATATCTATACTTCAAATTAGAGTTTAAGGGAGTGATAACAATGTTCATTATGCAACAATTGCAGATATGGTTTCGGCCAGTGGACACCAGACAAGAGAAGAACCTATAATCTAGTGGATGCCCTGACCAGGCACACTGCACAGGTAAAACAAGTATCTAAATTTGCAAAATAGTAGAAACTAGTATTTGATAAGATATTCAGAATAAGCACGAATGTAAGTGTTTAAAATAATTTATCCACCCGTTTGAATGTAAATTAAAAAGTACTTATTGGAGCTTATTGAGTGTTTTTTCAAGTAGATAAGCTCCAATAAGTATGTATTGTAACGGGCTCGTAACCTATTTATAAGGTGTTTTGAGATTATTTTTATAAGGCGGATCAGATTAGCTTATGAACAACTGTTTATGTTTTGAGCTTCTCAAATTTGATTTTGAATAATGCGGTTATTCCAGCAACCGCTTAATCAATTTGGCAAAACTTATTCCAAGTATCTAGTCCCTACAAATATATAATAGGGTGTGGCGATTAGTTTTGTTCTGATATGCTTACTTTGTGTGCTTTAAATTAATGTAGGTGTATCCAAACGCTTGGACTACCATATTGGTATCATTGGACAACCAAGGTATGTGGAACCTGAGGTCTGCAATATGGGAAAGGCAGTATCTTGGGCAGCAGCTATATCTCAGGGTTTGGAATGCTCAGCACAGCCTTGCTAATGAATATGATATTCCCCATAATGCATTGCTGTGTGGCAAAGCTGTAGGACATCTTGGTTAGTATAATTACCAAACAATCATTTGTTGTTTTCTAGTCATGAGGGTTTGACTACAATGGAAAATTAAGGGAAAAAATATGGAGAGCATTTTTCAATATCTGGCTGTCTTATGTGAAATTGAGGAAGATCTTGTATTAAAATTTCATTTCTAATATTCACATATACTATAGCAATTAATTTCCTAGTTGACCATTTAAAATCATAACCCCTATATAAATGAACTAGGCTAGATTTCATTTGTTTAAATGTAGTAGGAGGTTTAGATTGAGGAAAGTGCCCACAAGAGACAAGGCATGCTCTTTTAAGTCACTCCTCATTATAAGACGACTTTTATAAGATTCATGTGAGTGGATGGGGATAATGAGTGCAATTAAAAGAGTTTTGCCAATATTTCTTGTGGTGGAAATATGGGTTACTAATTAGGTTTAAGCATGTAAAGGTGTGCAATAACTAAAAACAATCATGTGTTGTTCTCGTAGTGAGTAACCTTCTTAACGCTCGAGATTCACAATACTAACTCGAAAATGATACTACACCAAAACCGGCACACAGACCCCTATGCGCTTACGAGAATGATGGCAACAACCCACTAGAAATAGATAATGGAACCATCATACCTCTCGGCATCCACATTCGTGCATATTCAGAACTAGGGGACTATTGTTTTGATAGTTAGTTACCTCGCCTCTCAACATCCATGAACGACTCGATTACTGAATTCTAACTTTACATAGGCTCCCAAGAGGTGTCTTCCAAGTAGACGATCTTCACATCTAAACAAGAGCAACAAACAACTCAATCCAAGCCCATAGAGCAGACAACACCTAAGCATCCCCACCACAAAATAACAAACAATACAAGACCAATGATTAATCTTCTCCATAACCGACTACACGCATTGTAAATTGATTGCGTTTGACACAAAATGATTATACGCACTGTGAACTGATTGTGTACATTACAAATCAGCTGCATGCTTATATTCACATATTGCAACCGAGGGCAGAACTTGACGTGTCCCCATCCACTGCGTGTCCGCGTCCCATCAAAAGTAAGCAACCTTTTGATCCAGGAGCAAGTACAGTGCTCAAAATCTTTGCTATAGTACTCAAACATGCTCCCACATGTTCGATTGAACGACGTTAAGAAGATCCAACGACCTTCCTTGTTAGTTGGACCTCGTACTCATCATGACACTTCCATCTTGATGCCTTCAAGACCCAACCCTATAAATGGCGGGTCTAGTGTCGCATAAGGTACATGATCTCTTCATTTCTTTTATCTCTGCTTCTCCCAATTTCCAAACTTGAGCGTCAGAGTGTTGTTGTAGGACCCCACCGACGTGATTCAATGACAAAAAGGCTCCAACCAGGCACGAAGAAACACCCTGCTAGCAAGAAGACTACCACATGAACAAGAAGTTCATTGTTCACCCGTCACAATTAACACTCTCTAGAGTGATTAGGTCGGACTCGTCCGATCATGTGCAACTTTGCAATTTTAAATATAAAGCAACACGATATTTTATTAATGATGCGTGGATTAAAAGTCCAAACAAGCTAAGCCCAATAACACTTTGAAATAATAGACCTCAACCTCTGTTTATGAATATAATAATTAATAAAATTATGTCAGAAAAAGAAGTATTAGGGACAGTAAAGCAAGTCAGCTGGGCCTACCGAGCCCCACAACTGGTTCCCCTAAAACGAAGGTGGGCTGGGTTGATCCATGTGCGTTAAGTAGCTTGAGATGGGTTTCCTGCCTCGTTTTTTCATTACATAAAAAAATAAAAAGAATGGATAGTGGGTTGACTTATTATAATTTAAGTATAGAAATAATGAAAAAGAATAAAAAGTATCAAAAAAAAAAATATAATGTCAAAAAATTATCAAATGATCATTTCTTACCTATATGCGTGTGAGAGTGGAATTATAAAATTGTCAAATTATAAAATTATAAAAAACATAATATATTAATTATCATTTCTCTCTCTCCCTCTCCCTCTCCCTCACCCTCACCCTCTCCCGCTCTACACACGCACATCATAAATTGCTAACCATTAAGTTCGTGGATTAGCTGGTGTAGGATATTTTAGTTGTTACCAATGGTCTTGAATTCAAATACTACAAGAAACGGTCAATTTAGTGTTTAAAATTAGCTTTAATTCTGACACCGACTTTTTTTGGCTAGTTAGCATAGGCGAAACCAGCACGAATTGTCCGGAAAAAAAACTTACTTGAATCTAGTGTTGGACTTGATTGCATCGGTTAACTAGTAATTAACGTCTGCGATTTTAAAATCACCGACCGATGTGTCGTCCACTCGTCGCCAATTACCGGTGGTTTTAGACCGACACTACATTCACCAGCAATATTAGCATCGGCTGCATCCGACATTAGTGTGTCAACGTACGACCTTTTTTGTGGGCCTCGAGGCTTGACTTCGGCTTAGCCGACGCTAATATTTTCATATTCCTTATAAACATATTCTCTCTCTCCCATTCCTCAATCCACTATACACTAACTCTCTGCCTCCGCCGTCATGACCCTAAGCTTCTCTCGTCGACCTCTCCCTCCTCCACTACTGTCACCATCCTTAGCCTCTCTCGTCGGCTCCTTCCTCCTCCTATGCCACCCTTACCCTAGCCTCTTCTTTCTGCCTCTGATGACACCACCCTCACCCCCAGTCTCTCCCTTCAGCCCCTCCTTTCCTCCTCGTCCACCATCCTCTGCCTCAACCTCTTCCTCCTCCCTCCGGTGATGCTATCCTTACCGTCACCTTCTCCCTTCTCCTCCTCCTCCACCCTCACTATCACCCTTACCCTCTCTTTCAACCTCTTCCTCATCTCTCCGGCGACGTTACCAGATCCGCCTCCCTCCACCACATGATCCCATTGCAGCACCTCCTCTTCATTGTTGCTATGCCGCACTACCACCCTATTGTTGCGCCGTCGTATCACTGCCCCACTGCTGCGCCACCGCATTGCCGCCACTACCACCGCCTACCGACTTAGCTGGTATGGTAAGATTATATGAGTTTTTTTGTGACTTTTATTTTTCCGAAGAGATTGTATGTATTTTATTTTACCATGTCGTGGTGTTTTATTTTACAATGTTGTAGCTATAAATTAAAAACAGTAGATGATCAATCTTTATCTTACAAATTTTTTACTGGTAGCTTAGAACTTGTGTTAAGAGCAGTTTGGATTAATTGCAGAGTCATGTAAAACCCTAAAAATACCATTGTGCAGTAAAAGTTGAACGTCTTTTAAAAAAAAAAATTAAATAATTTATCTCAACATCCACCCGAACTCATATATTTATTCTAGCTGAATTAATGAAAGTATAATTCATCCAAAAAAAAATGAAAGTATCATCCTATATGTTGTCTCATAGCTTCCTCGTGACTCCAATTTATTTAAAGGCCAATTTTTCAAAGCTTCCTAAACGCCTTCGAAATACATTTAATGGTTTCTGATTCCTGTTTGGGGGTTTCTTTTCCCACCCCATCACCCCAAATTCCACCCACACTTTTTCCTAAAATATTAAAATATCCTCCTTTAAGAAAAAAAAAACCCATCAGCCCCCTCAGTCTCCCCTTACTCTTCATTTCTTCTTCTTCAACCTCATCATATTCTTCCTCTCATACATCTTCAGCAGTGTTTCTGTTTCAATTCTCGTTCTGTTTTTCATTTGCGCGTTTTGTTTCGTTTTGCATGTTGTTTCCTCGCCGTTTCAATTCGCCATCAATAGTACAAAAGCACTCTCAAATAAAATCATTTAAAACGCAAACACGTCGTAAGGTCTCGGCTCTCCGGATGGGAGGTCGTGCCTTACGGCGTGTTCTTTTTTAAATAATCATTTTTAAATAATCAAACGTGTTGTAAGGTTCCGACTCTCTGGATACGAGGCCATATTTTACGATGTGTTCTTTTTTTCTTAAATAATCAATTTAAAATAATCAAATGTGTTTCGAGGTCTCACCTGTCTGCATAGAATGTTGTGTCTCACTTTTTTTCCTTAAACAATTATAATAAGATAAAATTAAAACACAGGAGATCATGTCTTACGACGTGTTCTTTTTTAAATAATCTTTTTTTAAATAATCAAACGTGTCATAAAGTCTCGACTCTCTGCATAGGAGGTAGTGACTTACGGTGTATTTTTGTCTCTTAAATAGTCAATTTAAAATAACCAAACGTGTTGCATAATAGACTTCCGAACCTAGATTTTAGGTTTCGTAGGCCTTTTGTTTTATTTTGGGTTTTCTAGCGTTTTCCCTAAAAAACATTAGTGACAACTATGTCTGTTTATTTAATAATTTTATTTAGCGTCGTCCCGCCGTGACCCCGGCTGCGACAACCATCACGTTAGATGATGTGTCATACTTGCTTCACCTCCCAGTCGTTGTTAGGTCTTTCTTCACGCTTCAGGTGATCACCGAGGGGAAGCAGTTTCTTGGTGCTACTCGAGAGGACATGTTGGACAAGATGCATGAGACTAGGAGGATGCACCAGCTATTCACGTGGACTTTTGAGCAATATGAGGAGGCCATTGCAGGTTTTATTCTCGTCTCAACATCATATTATCATGTATTTTTTGCTTTAATATCTACATTTGATCTCATTTCTACTTCACATTAATATCGAGGAGAGCTAAGATCGTGCATCTAGGTTCTACTTTCTATATCTTGTTGGCGCCATGTTGTTTGCCAATGAGAGTCATACTTGCACTGAGATTGCGTACCTGACATTTTTCAAGGAGTTGCATGATGTCGGAACAGATGCATGGGTGACAATAGCCCTTGCATGTTTGTAGGATCAGCAGATTCAGATCAACGGGTCAGCTTAGCGCTTACATGACCTTTACTCTGAACTTGAACTGTTTTACCACCAGATGTACCATTTTGTTCTTATACATTTGTATGTATATGTTACATGCATAAAGTTACGATCTTTTCCCCGGTGAAATACTTTGTAGAGCCAAGACGAGTGGTTACACAGAGGGCAAGCCTAAAACAATGCAGTGGAGGTGCTCGAGGATGTGTTGTCTTCCAGCGCATCATAAACAGATTCAGCTGGATGACATGGATGCTCACGCCATCATCCAGACGCCCTATCATGCACACAGGGAACAGCGACCATTGCAGCCTCTCTCACTGTATCTCGGGTACATCCGTGCAACACATGTCATACAACCTCATCTGCAGGAGAGGGTGCTCCGACAATTCGAGTATTGGCAGGTGATCCTCCATCGCCTTTACAGACACAACACCCATCATGGAGGAAACATATGCGAGATACGCCTTTTTGCCACTCAACTTATTCCAACAGGGTTTCAACCTTCATTTTTGGAAGAGAGCGTAACCGAGTACATGCCCTGGTATAGTCAGATATCACATCCTCTCATCATATCTCTTAGTATACGGTCGGATGATAATGTAGTGGTAAGTTTTCCTCTCATTATGTGGAAATAACTATCATCAATTATGCTTTTATTTTCATTGGGCCCTAATATCAAAATCGCGTTCTTTTCAGACTGTCATTTGGCGATTGGAGGAGTGGCCAAGAGAGGCGCTAGCAGCAAAGGATGCGCCTCCACATGGAGGACAAAGTCAAGCTATATTTGAGAGGGCCTTGGACTTCATGACACAGAGGACAACGACCAACTTCATATATCAGAGGAAGCGGAAGGCCCTCGATGCGTCCACCTCTAGTTCATGGACATTTAGATTTATATTGATGATGTATGGATTATATTGATGATGTATGGATTATGTTGATGTTATGATGATTATGTTGTTGATTATATCAATGTTTTGGATTATGTATGGGCTATGTTGTTGATTGCGTGATGTTTAGCATTATTTTTTGGATTAGGATGCTTTGACCATGGTGGGTGTATCGGTTTTAAAACTCGGAATGTACATTTGTGGATAATACCCGGTTCTAAAACGCAGTATCGTTAAAAGCAATACTGGGTTTTCAAGTTGTTGGTTTTTTATTTATTTTGTGTTTCGGAAATTGCTAAAGCCAGAACATATATTTGAAAATTTGTACCAACGAGTTTTCAAGAACCTGTAAAGATCCATTTGCTATACCAGGAATATTAGTTTCCAGAACGTATTGTTGAAACTAGCTTTTGAGTTTTAGACCCTAGAAGCAAATAACTATATTTATGTTTCAATTTTTATTTGTGGAACAGTATTAAACTCAGGCTCCGAGTTTTTAGAAATCGATAAACAATAAAGGTGAAGGCATTGTAGAAATTTACCACATTAAAATGTTGTGAGATTTGGAGTGATGGGGTGCCAAAATCAACTCCCTTTCTATTTCCTTCCGGGGTGGAGCACAAAATGCCTTGAAGGAACAAAATCAACCTAATGTATTGGCCCACAGTTGATGAAGAGCTACAGAAAAATAATTTTCATACATAGACACCAAATAGTACCTCACATACATTTTAATTTTCTTTTATATCTCATTTTTTATCACATTACATCTTATCTCTCATTTATTACTTCTCTCGTTTATTTCCATTTCCTCACACCGGGTGCCTACACTCATTAAATATTTACGCAACATTTTTCAAAGACAAAATTTGTCACATGACAGTGTCAAGGGAAATTTGTACTCTCTGTTTTAAAATAACTGTCCACATAGAGAAAAATAATTTATTTCATAACAACTGTCTACTTAGAATTCCAATATACTCCCTCCGTCCCAAATTATAAGACCCTTTAGAGACAAACTTGGTGTCCCAAATTATAAGACCCCTTCTAGATTTCAGGAAAAAAAAATAAGCTTTTCCTTTTTTACCCCTTGCATTCATTATATTTTAAATTTCAAAACCTTAATTACTACCTTTACTAATTACTTCTTTCATATTCCCAACTAACTTTAAATAGGGGTAAATTTGGAATATTTGTATAGAAAATAACAAAAGCAACATATTAATTAACTTATTACATGTTTTGTTAATAAGCGTGATTGTCTGAACAGGACCCTATATTTTGGGACGGAGGGAGTAGCATTCATTGATGTTTTTCCATATAATACTCCTATAACAACAATAAATGTGGAGAGATAAGAATGCAATTTAAAAGTTAAAATAGTAAAACAAATAAAATGTTTTAAAAAGTTAACAATATTAACTACATTTCTTAATATGCATGCGTGTTTCTTCTTTTTCTAAACATTTATTTTGAAACAGAAGTAGTATTTATTTCTCTTTATAAATATTCAAAGAGTCACATTTATTTAATACTAGAAATAGATACAATTTTAATATAAAAGTATCAATGTGAAATTTACACAAAGCAGGAAAGCTGAAGACTTGCTGGAGAAAGTAGAAACCCATGGAGAAGGCTGTTTGTATCTGTCTCAAGTTAAGCCATATCGATATGGATGGACCTGGATCTGTTGAGTGGAGATCCAACTACACCCTCATTAATTACTTGTTGAATTACATTTCCACGAGCACATGAGAGATATGAGTATGACCACACTACCACAGTTAATACTCCCACTAGTACAGTATTATTTTGAATAAATAAAGGATCATATGCTATCCCATCATTTTCTCTTTTCCTATGAGATCAGTCTAGGAATTTATTGCATGCAATTTCAACTCTCCTTGGTTTGTTTGACTAGCCCAGCACTTCCAAAACTAGTTGACTATTTAAAAATAACTACGAATAATCACAAGAGATGCAATATCTATCTCATCAGAAAACGTTGACAGTTAAGATTATTAAATGTTTTTCTTGATTAAAAAAAACAATATAGTCCAGCACAGTTGACAATAGATATGGGAGTATTTAAACATTTAGTCAAAATTTCGATTCAAGAGCAATACGTGTGTATGAAAAATAATTTATTAAAAAATACCTACTTATTTAATGTAATTTTTGAATCTCAATGAAATAAGTTTCACTCTTTCAAAATCGTGTGCACGATCCCTTCTTCAAGATCATCAACCCTTCTTCGAATTGGTAAGTTCATCAACTCCTTTGCTATTTCTTCCTTTTGACACATGTTTGCATGTTAGGGACTAGGGTGTTGTAAGGGTTGGAACTTTGCGTCGCTGTCTTGTTGGTTACTCCACCAATAGGTGGCCAGTAGTGGGAGCTTCTCTTCCTATTGTTGTTTGCGGATGAGATAGTTTGAGGCGTTATCTTAGGGCAATTAATGTGTGTCGTATAGGTATAGTAAAGTTATGGTCGTTGCGCTCATTGGTTATTCTGGATCGTGGGGATCATTCTAGGTTGGGGGTGAAGTGCTTTCTTGCTTATAACATTGGCCTTTCACTTCTCTTCTTCTTATGTAGGTTTGATCTCTTGATGGGTCCAAATCGCTCCTCAAATCCGTCGCAAAGACTCTTCCTTCCCGTTGAGATCCCTTTAAGGGTTGGCATCCTTCAACGAGTATACCCCAAGGAGAAGAGGTGAGGAGAGGCAGACGTAAGAGAGAAGAAGTAAGAATAAATTATGGTTAGAGAGGATAATTTTACCATTTCAATCTCAGTCATCTAATATCTTAATATTATATTAACAGTGAAAAAACTATGATGCACACATACACACCTATTCGATCATGCATCCTAGCTGTCTCAGTTTAAATTATCTAAGCATGTGATATTCAATGTTAATGTTTAGTACGGAATGCGAAATCAATTATAGATTCTTTGCCAACCTAATTTTTTAATCATGTTTGTCGGTGCAAAAAAAACTCGCAACGTCTAGTTAGAAATCGAAAGGTCACTCGAGTTGATTGGGGATCACAGTCAAGCAGAAATGTTAGCCGAGTCGAGTGGGTCTAGTCGATTGGCAGCATAGGTAATCGACCAAGGAGAATTGAGTGTACAAGGACAAAATTCAGGGAAGATGCAGAAACTTGGGCTTCAAGCAGAATAAATCATCAGGTTTTTGAAGCTTTCCACGTGCAGAAATAGGTAGTGGGCTCGTCCCCGCAGAAAAAAGAAAAAGTGGTTGCGAGCTAGCCGATGCACTGAGGAATGACTGAAATAAAGCCTCTAGGCTGACTAGGAGAGAGGGAACAATGATACCCACGATTTTGTAAGCACTTGTAATGATCGGAGAACGTGGGGTGTCACATGTTCCTTCTAACCGCTAGATAGTTAGCTGATTTGCCTCTATAAGTAGAGGAATCTTCATTTGTACGAACACACACAATCAATCAAATCTACAAATTTCTCGCATTTTATCTTTATTTTACTTTTCAGCACTTTACTTTTCAGCCATTTAAATTCTTTATCGCTTTCTGCAGTTTATCTTTCAGCTGATTTACAGCTTTCAGCCTTTATTTTCTTCACTGCTTTTCAGCTTTTTACATTTCTTAGGAGTAGACTTTAGTTCATAACCAGAGTTCTATTTCAAACATCCTTCAATTGCGAAGCACTAAGAGCTTTTTGGAGTATCTTAGGAATCCATATTGAGGAACAAAGTCTCTTCCTCGAACAATCACTTGATTAGAGAATCATAGTTGGTTTCCCAACCAACCACACGACTTCTAGATCGACCGAATCAATTTTCTAATCGACCAAATCTATTTGTAAATCAAGAATTTTATAATCGGTTTTCAACATTAGCTCTCTTACAAATATGTACCAAAAATTCTATCAAAAAATAAAAAATATATGTACCAAAAAAGTTCTCTTACAAATACAGACATGTTTTTATGATCAATTCTTTATAATGCAAACGTACACTACATCATAAAATGTGTTTCATTACATTAACGAATCAGTCAAGAGTGGTGATGATGTTTTTATAGTAGTATTTCTCAGTTAAGAGTCATTTCACAAAATTAAGTCATCATCTTTTCAGTTAAATTTCAGCTCTCCAACATTCTTTTATTCACTGAAAATCACGTTTTACGAGCTCATGTGCACTTACTATCCGCGGGAAGCAAAATAACATGAATGAAATAATGAATCCAGCACAGATCCTTAGTACTCGTTCACATTGTCCACAAATTAGCTTAATTGCTTCCAAACGCATTCACGTTACACCTCTGTTTGCCTAGTTGAAACTTAAAATAACACTATATAAATAGTTTTCTGTATATGTAATTTAAGGCAATTAAATGTCCAACTAATACTTATTTTAATACGAATATAACACAGTTGATAAATAGTTAGACTTTTTAAATATTTAATCGGTGTTCGATTTCTGAACTGTATGTATGGAGAATAATTCGTTGGTAGAGGCTCACCACTTAATATGTATTCTGAATTTCAAAAAGTTTAGTATCATATCCGTCAGCGATAGAATACCTTAGAAAAAATTACTTATTTTAATGTTTGCTTCATTATTATATTGGATCCTGCACTTATATGAATGTTGCCGACTAGTTATACAATTTGTAAGCAATAAGTTTTCATATGTCTTTCACTTTGGTTTTATCCATGATGAAAAATCTAGTTCACAAATTAAAAGAATTTATCTAAAATAGATTTTAACACATGATTAAGGAGTGTATTAAGAATACAGTAATGCATATACTAAGTGTTATATGTCCTAACAAGTAGTAAAACATATACTATGATTTATGGGTGATTTATAACATGGGTCTCTCGCTCGTTTCGCTTCATCGAAAATTAATTGATCTTAGATTTCATAATTTTGACATATCTAACCACACCAATTAATGTTGAAACATATACTATGATTTATGGGTGGACCCATTTAATTTATAACATGGTTCTCTTGCTCGTTTTGCTCGTTTCGCTTCATATTTAAATGTCTCTTTCAGGGATTGGTCTTTGGACCTTTCGCTCCCCAACCTATATGCCCTCAACTCTTACTACTTGAGTTATCTTTCGGAAACAATATGAAATATCATTAAGTGACTTGAAATATTTTAAATCAAGTACATGAGTCCAGTTATGTTAATATACTTGTTTTGAACCATTTTTATCAACAATAAAATAATTTTAACTTTTAAATTTATATTAATTTATAAATTTAATAGTTTAAAATATTATTTGATAAATTTAAATTTATTCAACTTTTTCCATAATTATTCCTCTCTCTATTGCTTTTCCGAGTAATTTTTACTACTACAAAAAAAGCGCTAAATAACGTCAGACAAAAGCCGACCCCAATGGCTAAAAATTGATGTGACAATTGATTTAGTGTTGGAGTCAGAGTGGACGTTAAAAGGGTCAAAACTAACTTGTAGAGTCGACTTTGAAGCCGACTTTAAATTTTAAAGTCATCTTTTGGCTGACTCTAGACCGACACAACGCACACGCCAAGGTGACCAATGCTACTCTGTCAAAATTGGCGTCGCTCGTATAGGTGGACTCTAATTTTTTGCCGAAACTAATGTGGACTTTAGTGAAAAATTATAATGCGGTTATTTTATTTTGTTTTCAATGATTCATTCATTTATTTACAATAGGAACAAAATATTTCTATTATACTTGTATATCAATACTAACTTTTACATACAATATATTCAAACATCAGAATATTTCTAAACTTCCTATATAGGGTATCTCACTTTTATGTACTTGAGAATATTCCTAAACTTCCTATATAGTGCTTCTCACCTTTACATACAATACATCCAAACATGAGAACCCTATAATTTCTATATATTGCTTCCCACATTGCATATATAATTAGTCAAGAACAATAAATGAGTAACACATGACTAGCCGGTCATAGTATTATAGCTTTGAGACCGGCCCTTGCCATATATTTAGTGACGTCCAACAGAACGTCCATTTTCATATTATTCGAGTACAAAAGCTTAATGCTTTAATTACACTTAGGCATAAAAGTTTATAATACAACGACAACCTAACAAAATAAAAATATTCAACTATTTTGTTAAAAACATATTAAACTTTGGTTATTTTTAATTCCCTCTCTTATGTTTCCTCAAGTGAATTTTACTAATATAATATATTAGATAAATAATTATATTAGAAAGATTGTTTTTCAAACAGTATACACATAAATTATAAATTATAGTTAATAGTAATAACCATATAGTGACATTGGAAACTAAATATTTATTAATAAACAATGGTGTATTATTAATTAATTTAATTCTTGATATATTTTTTATGTTTAAAAATATTACTTATTCTTAGTTTTAAATTTTGTACTCAAATTGTGATTGATAACTAATATTCTAACTACTTTTAATTAATACTTAATAAATTAATTATTTGTAGAATAAATTGAAAATTTAATAGTTAATACAATTAATAATATAAAATGGTTATCAATAAATTATTATTACTATTATTATTAATGACATAAAAGATGATAATTAATAGTTAATAAAATTAAAAACTTAAAATGGTTATAATAACTTAATATTATTGTCCATTCAAAACAAAAACTTATTATTATTGTTATTATTGCAAATGCCCTATTTGTTAAGAAATTGAAACTTAAAATGGTTATCAATAACTTAATTTTTTTTAAAGAAAAATGAATATATATATATATATATATATATATATATATATGATGGAATTGGCAAGAATACACAACCCTTCTTAAAAGAAAGAAAACTTATTGTTATTTTTATTAGGTTTAAATACATTTTTAGTCCCTGTAAAATATATTATTTTTATTTTTCGTCCTTGAGATTTTTTTTTGTTCCCAGTCCTTCGAAAATCACATGTTTTATTTTTTCGTCTCTGCCGTTTGTTTTTCCATCTAATCGAGATCTGAAAACACTCTCACACACGCTTAGTTCTGCTTCGCAAGTGGTGAAATCAGGTTAAACCAACTCAAATTATTCCCATATTGTAAAAACTCAAATCTCAATGGATGGAAAAACAACTGTTAGGGATGAAAAATAAAATATATAATTTTCAAAGGATTGAAAACACACTAAAAAAATTCCAGGGACGAAAAACAAAAACATTATATTTTACGGTGACTAGAAATGTATTTAATCCCTTTTATAAATGCAAAGCTCAAATTAATAATAACATATTATAATTATTAATATATATTATTTTTACATTTTTTTGTCAATATTAAAGTAATTTTAAATTATAATAATTTATCACTGCAAAATTATAAAACATGATTTGATTAACTTGATGTTGTAAAGTTAAAATAAACACTCCCTTAAAAAAAAGTTAAAATAAACACTGAAATGCTTAACTTTTTTTCCCAGTATCCTAGAGTATTTACTCAAAATGTGAAAGACTAATTTTCTGAGATGCTATAAAACACAAAATGAGGACTCCTTCTCCTAACTGTGTTTTATTTATGCACGTAATCCAGAAATCAAACCCAGAATGAAATGTCTATTTTACTTATAGCACATTGATGGTAATCTCATGCATCTTCCACACGCGTTTGTGACAACTTCAAATTGAACAAAATAGCAATAACAGATATATGTAATGTAATATAGAGATCGAGTTAGATATAGCGTCGTAAAATTTACTTCAATAATTGGAATCTAATTAATGAGGATCCGTTTTCGGCTGCGCCGCTCCCGGTTTTTGCAGATCTCAATTCTTTCGCCACCACCGACTGTGAAACCAACTCATTTTGGTTCACATTTTCACGACGAAACCATTTGAATAATCACTTTCCTAAAATCAAAAGCAATCGCGGATAAAAAGATGTAGCCATTAATGAACAAATTTATTTAACGCGGTGCTCTTGCTTATCTCAAGAAATTATATTCAGCTTGATTCCAAACATTGACTTTTTTTAAAAAAAATATATATATTATAAACAGAAAACAATGATGAGTTGTGCAAAGAGTAATCCATGTACATGTTAGTATTTTGTGTGTACTCCATCCTTATATATATAGCACAGTATCAATAAGTGTCTACTTCATCCTCAAATCACTTCTTCATCTCAATTTCCTCTAATTAAGAGGAAGTTGGATTTTCTGGTACGTTTTCAATTTCCTCCTAAACCATTTCTTTCTTGCATAGTTTCAACTGCATTTTGGTTGGTAGTGGTTCTGCTAAAGTAATTCAAATTAAAAAAACTTACATTATTTAAATTTTCACCATCCAACCAATGCATGCATAGCTGTAGATATCATTATTTCCAGTTCAATTTCTTCATGGATTAACTTGAAATTTACAATTTGTTCAAAATGCAGAAAGAATTTTCCAAATTTGAAGGGTGTCATCAGACAAGATGAAGCAGACCACCCTTTTTCCTCTAGTTTTTGTTGGAATTTTGGCTTGCTGGAGTGCTCTCTCTGTTATTGCAGAAGACCCATATTTGTTTTTCACATGGGAAATTACTTATGGAACAATTTCTCCTCTTGGTGAACCTCAACAGGTTGATCTATATATTTTCCTTTCCCTTTAAAATGTCATTCTTTAACACTTGAAATAGCTAGTTCTGATATAGAGTGTGTTTGCTGTTTGATTTCCCCTGGAAAATCCCAAAATCAATTCTGGTAGAGTAAAGTCAATTCTGAGATTTTACAACTGAATTTCACAGCATTGTCCAAAAAAACCCACTTTTTTTAAAATCTATTCGAACATAAATCATTCACTTTTAACTCATTTTTATTATAATTAATTTTGCTAAAATAAATTATTACACCCACATGTATTTACTTATACTCTTGGCATGCAGGGCATTCTTATCAATGGCCAATTCCCAGGCCCCACAATTGAAGCCGTTACTAATGACAATATCATTGTCAATGTCATTAACAAGCTGGATGAAAAATTCCTCATTACATGGTTAGTGGTCCTTTTCCAACAAACTAGGATTTAGGACAGTGCAGGGTGTTTTATAAATCTGGTTACTAACCATTTACTTGTGTTGTGTGGTGTAATAATGTAAAACAGGAGTGGTATAAAACAGAGAAAGACATCATGGCAAGATGGAGTTTTGGGAACAAACTGTCCAATCCCTCCTAACTCCAACTGGACTTACAAGTTCCAAGTGAAAGATCAAATTGGATCCTACACATATTTCCCATCATACAAAATCCACAAAGCAGCTGGTGGTTTTGGGGGTTTCAACATTCAACAAAGGTCTGTGATTTCCATCCCATATCCTGCTCCTGATGGAGAATTCACCCTGCTTGTTGGTGATTGGTTCAAGACCGACCATAAGGTTTGCAAACAAATCACTCCCCTCAATTATTTTCTCCATATTACCTAAAAACTTTGCCTATCCTCAAACTAATGATTATTCTCTTTATTTCCCTAGAGTTTCACTAATTGCATAAACAACTATGCAAATATTTAAGAGAGTTTATGTCAATAACATACTATTTAGTTATAAACTGTTTGAAGCTATTGTCAAACTAGTTTATGAGCAAACATGTAAACCTACTACTTGTTGGATTTGAAAGTGTGGGTTCAAAATATGTATGTAGGATCGGGTGAGTAAGTGGGCTAGATGTATGTGTAGTGTGTGGTCCAATAGCTTTAAGGTTATTGGTACTAGAACACCCAATATTATATAGTGCCATTGTCCCTTCAAACTAGACTGGTCTTGTTGTATTCAAAGTTTATAGTTTTTTTTATAAGCCTATTATTTTTATTTTTCTTGGCACTTTTTTTTATCATGAGTTGTGGGACCATTTCAAATCTTATACCACTTGTTGAACATGAAAAACGCACATTAAGAATATGTCTAGGAGATTTTTGGGCTCAATGTGGGTGTGGTGTATGTCTAGGAGAGTGTTGCAATCAATGTGGGTGTGGTGTGTGGTCCAAAAAAAAAATTGGATCTAGAACACACATGTTATATATTCTAATTGTCCCTTCAAACTATCTAATGTGAGTCATTTTTTTTTTAATTTATACGCTGCTTATAACATGTTTTGAATTTATTTCAATGAGCGTCTCTAATTATCTTATAAATAAGTGCTTATGTGATAAACACCACTGTTTACCTAAGCGCACCCTAAGTATATGACTATACAATCCATTTTAGGCACATGGTAGCAATCAGGAAATTAAAAAGCTACTACCAAGGAAAGAACATAATTAACACGTTGTGCAATATTGATTTATAGGTACTAAGGAGACTATTGGATCTTGGCAAGGGTCTTCCTTTACCTGACGCTCTTCTTATAAATGGCCTAAAAGATCGTGCTGTGTTTACTGGGGAAGCAGGTAACTAGTTCCATCAACATTCATTAACTCAGCATGTTACTTCCTACATTTTCAATTTTCAAACATTGATATTACCATAAATTTAACTTAACTTTTCTTTAGGGAAAACATACAAGTTCAGGGTGTCCAATGTTGGATTAGCAACCTCAATTAACTTCAGGATTCAAGGCCATACGTTGAAGCTCATTGAAGTTGAAGGTGCTCACACATTACAGGAAACATATGAGTCTCTCGACATTCACGTGGGCCAATCATTGGCGGTTCTGGTCACACTGAGTGAGTCAGTCAGTGACTATATTATTGTTGCATCTACTCGTTTCACAGAACCTATTCTCAGTACCACAGGAACCCTTCGCTATGCTGGCTCCAACAGTAAGGCATCGAGCCCATTACCCATAGGCCCAACTAGCGACATAGAATGGTCCATGAAGCAAGCCAGGACTATCAGGTGAAGTATACTCACGATTTATTCTTATAATTCTCACATAACAAGATTATTCTGATAAGATACATGGTTTTATTTGTTGCTTTTTACAGATTGAATTTGACAGCAAATGCAGCTCGCCCAAATCCTCAGGGGTCATTCCACTATGGAACCATCCCTATTACAAGGGTACTTCAATTGGCCAATTCTAAAACCATATTGGATGGAAAGCTACGATATGCAGTGAATAAAATTTCCTACGTGAATCCAGCCACCCCGTTGAAGCTTGCTGATTGGTTCAACATTCCCGGTGTCTTCGATATCAACACAATCAAGGACCTTCCTCCTCCTCCAAGTACCCCTGTTAAATTGGGCACTTCTGTCGTGGGTATCACCCTTCATGACTTTGTAGAGATAATATTTGAGAACAACGAAAACACTGTTCAATCATGGCACTTGGATGGATCTAGCTTCTATGTTGTTGGGTATGACAATTTTTTTGTTGTGCTTCTTGAGTTTAATTCAATTTATGAATCTCAAAATTGACTAATCATGTGTTCAAAAAACCTATTTATATTTAGATATGACCATGGCATCTGGACACCTGATGTGAGAAGGACTTACAACTTGGTTGATGCTGTTTCAAGACACACTGTCCAGGTGAGTTAACTAGAAGTTTTAGCTTCACTGTGGACATTTCATTGATTATAAGCCAATTTAATTTAGTTTTTTATTTATGAGACTGCTAAATGAGAGAACTATATGGTTTTTACCTCACAAAAGAACCTTATATAAGTTTGTATTTATTGAGATTTGTCAATAAGAGAGCTTCTAAAAAAGTTCAAGGATTTACCCTACTTGTTGCGGTAAAAACAATCTTAAATTCACGCTTGGTGGAATTATCAAAGTTCTTTAATCAATATTAGACAACTCATAAATTACATCCGGACAAATCTAATAAACTTAAAATATGAGCCGTCTCATTTTGATCAAATGGCTCAAATTCAATAACTGTGTGAATATAGGATTTTCTTAATTTCGAACGACCCATATTCAAAGTTGAGTTATACAAAACCTAATTTCACTTTATGGAGGATTTGGTTACTTTTGAGAAGACTAGTTTTCATTGAAAATCATTTCAATTTTTCTTTTCTTATGATTTGTTGTTGAAAAGTTTATTGATCTTGCATGCATACAATGGATAGGTGTATCCAAACTCTTGGAGTGCTATATTGGTGTCCTTGGATAATAAGGGTATGTGGAACTTGAGGTCTGCAATATGGGAAAACAGACATTTGGGACAAGAGTTGTACCTTAGGGTATGGAATGATGAACACAGCCTATTCACCGAGAATGATATTCCTCTCAATGCTCTGATGTGTGGCCAGTCTAAACATGTGCCCAAGTTGAAGCCATAAGACTCAGAAGGGATTATATTTGATTATTGGCACAAGTTGTAACTCTGGATTTTCACCTTCTTTTTTTTATGATTCTTATCATTATTTTAGTTTGGGAATTCAGTTACGAGGGTGTGACTGGCTAGCAAAGTTTACACATACAGCATATTTGTTCCCATAATAAGGGTCATTAAGTAAAGTTGTTGCAGTTGTAATATTATAATTTCTTGTGGTCAAAATGAAAAATTAGTTTTCTCGTGACCTTATTCCATTTGCAAACCGTGTTCTGTAGCCTTGCAAATTCAAAAATTACATATCAATGAGACTTTTAGAGTAAGTGACTGCTTCCATTCAAAAATTGCATGTCTAGGCCTCCTTCTTTGTATTTTCCTTTATGAAAAATCATTGCAAATGTCTTTGCGAACGAGTGACGACTTCCATTGCAGAGTGGCATCTTGAATAGGAACATAACCTCCTCGTCTTCTTCTTATACTTCTCCAAGGTATAGAAGAAAATCATAAGTACTTTCTTCTTGAGCTTCCCAATTCCACGCATCTTCTTCATCGAACTCAACATCATGACTTACCACCACTTAACCATTGCCGGGGTTGTACAATTTGTAGCCTTTAGAAGGTTCATCTCTAGCTCCTTTCTCATTCAGAATGATAGCTTTTGTTCATAATTAGTCTCTAGGTGTTTCAGTTAGCAACAAACCTCTTTCTAATTAACACAGAACTTGAGAGCACAGTGAAGAAAGAAACCCTCTGCAATTGTGTTCTTTAATTTTTACCCCTTTTTACACAAGCAATGAAATCCAAACAGCAAAGAGGAAAACCAGAGAAGAAAGGAAAAGGGAATATAGGAGAGGACCTGGCCTCCAAACAGCGATGTTGAGTTCGAGATGGTCACCGACAGTGAATTTTCACAACAGAACGCAAATCAGAAAAGGGAAGAGAGGGGAGGGGAGGGGAGGGGAGGAGAAGGGAAGAGAGGGGAGGAGAAGAGAAGAGAAGAGAAGAGAAGTGACGTGAAGGGAAGAGAAGAGAAGAGAAGGGAGGAGCAGAGAAGTGAAGTGAAGAGAATAGAAGAGAGAACATACCTGGCCGCATGAGAGGGAAGAGCGATGTCGATGGTTGCGAAGCATAAATTAGGGATTTGGGTCGAGATGAAAAGAAAGAACGAGAGGGAAACTGAAATGCGTGTGAGGGAAAACCAGAAAATAAGGGCACTCTGCGGAGGTCGATAGGTTCACACAACTGCCGCAAAACGAGAATAAACTGCCACTAAGAGTATAACAATGATAGACCCAAAAGGAGTATTAATAAACCTAAATATTTGAAGGATTATATCTAATTAATTTTAATTAATTAAGATATAATACTTTCGGTTATTTTGGTTTATTGATTTAGTTGTTACTAGATTCAGTTGCTTTCTAGATTTAGTTTTAGCATTTAGATTTTCTGTTAGTTATCTCTTAGGGTTGTTACTAGTTTGTTATTTTCCATTATCTTTATCTTCTAGGACTAGTTGTTGCTTTCTATTTTTTTATAAATTGTACTTTCTTTTCATTGAATAAATAATTAGAAAATTGAGTTTGCTTTATCAATTGACTTGTCTCTAATTCTAGCCTAATTCTCTAACCACGTTCGTGATAGTCTCCTATCAATTGGTGCTTTCATTGTGTTCTCACCCGCCTCTCCAAACACCGCACTAATTTCTCATGCCTCCACACTAACTCCACCATGTATTCACCATATTTATCTGTTCTCCATGCACCACATCACTACCCATACAATTATCCTTCACCCCATCCATATTCATCTCCTCTATATTACCCACACCATAACCCACCAACTTCGTCCGTTCAACCGCACAGGATCAACGATACCTTGGAACTTCCCTTCTTCAATGGAGAAAACCCAGGTTTTTGGCTCTTAGCAGCTGGCCTATTCTTCCTTCGGAATCCTTACCCATGGGAAACGCGTGTGCCAATCATAGCACTGCATCTCAGAGGAAATGCCCTTAGGTGGTTTCGATTGAACCACACTCAGATCCACAGCTGGGATGAATTCAAAAACGCATTGAAGTTTGAGTTTGGCACAAGCAGATCCAATCATAGCTCTCCCTCGCCTGCCAGAAGGACCGCATCGCCCAGCCGTTCCCACGCCTCTCCTGCACGTGCTTCTGGGCCTCTCATTCCATCGACGGTTCCGTTTTCTCCTGTCGACAGCCCTGCGGCTCGCCAACCTTCCCCACGTCACTTGGCGTCCGCCCACGCGACCCACACTGATTCCCCCTTGGTGCCCGCCCCCGTGACCCACATGGATTCCCCCTTGGTGCCCGCCCACGTGACCCATACAGATCCCCCCCCGGCGCCCGCCCACGTGACCCACACGGTTTCCCCTCCTGTTCCTTTTAGGCCTCGCCTGCCATTCAGGTCGCCAACTGTTAGGCCTGCGACGAAACCATTGTTTCTGCCTTCCCATGTGCGTACTTCCAGCACCGTGGTTACCACCGGGAATATTTCTTCAAGGCTCGGCACACCGTTTTTTATGTTCGCATTATTCTCAGATTGGCCTCATGATGATACTCACACTTGGAAGCCTCCGTGGGTCATCACCCCTTTAGGGCCAAGCCCACCTCTTGGGTTGTGCACCACACGGTTTGCCACTGAAGTTTTGCACGAGCTGAGCCTCCTCTCATGGCTCCTTCTTATTGCTTGGATAACCTCTTATCCATCCTTGAGGACAAGGATGTTTTCAAGCGGGCGGGAATTGATAGACCCAAAAGGAGTATTAATAAACCTAAATATTTGAAGGATTATATCTAATTAATTTTAATTAATTAAGATATAATACTTTCGGTTATTTTGGTTTATTGATTTAGTTGTTACTAGATTCAGTTGCTTTCTAGATTTAGTTTTAGCATTTAGATTTTCTGTTAGTTATCTCTTAGGGTTGTTACTAGTTTGTTATTTTCCATTATCTTTATCTTCTAGGACTAGTTGTTGCTTTCTATTTTTTTATAAATTGTACTTTCTTTTCATTGAATAAATAATCAGAAAATTGAGTTTGCTTTATCAATTTGATAGGAGACTATCACGAACGTGGTTAGAGAATTAGGCTAGAATTAGAGACAAGTCAATTTATAAAGCAAACTCAATTTTCTGATTATTTATTCAATGAAAAGAAAGTACAATTTATAAAAAAATAGAAAGCAACAACTAGTCCTAGAAGATAAAGATAATGGAAAATAACAAACTAGTAACAACCCTAAGAGATAACTAACAGAAAATCTAAATGCTAAAACTAAATCTAGAAAGCAACTGAATCTAGTAACAACTAAATCAATAAACCAAAATAACCGAAAGTATTATATCTTAATTAATTAAAATTAATTAGATATAATCCTTCAAATATTTAGGTTTATTAATACTCCTTTTGAGTCTATCAAACAATTTGCGATTAGATCCCATAACTACCGCAAAATACACCAAATTTTTTTTTTTGAAAAATAAAACACATTCAACCGTCGCAGGAATTTTAATTGTCGACAGTTTGGCCAACCGCCTCCTAAACCGCCGCAGAGTGGTATATGGCGGCGGTATGGTGCCAACCGCCGTGGAATTACCGCCGCCGGTAGCCCAAATTTGTGTAGTGGTTATTCTCAATTTTATTGATTTGTTTTAATATTATTCGGTCTTAAAAAAACATAGTCCCTTCCTCTTTCTACTTTATCATGATCCACACTAACTTCGTTGTCCAGGTCCTCTTTGACTATTGAGTTTTCCATCATTCTTCAACAAAGCTTTGACTTTAATTAATTATCTCTTATAATTTAGTTTTTAATTAAGCTCAATGATGTAGTTATATAGCTAACTTTACTTAGTGGGATAAGTCTTTTGTTGTTGTTAGTTGTTTATAATGTACTAATACCATTTCCAAAGTTATGAATATTGTAGATTGGCGGTGATCATTTGTTTTCTATTAAAAAAGGAATTGATTGTATACTCTTAAAAACTAATTTAGTTTTAGCATATGTTTTTTTCAAATTTCTATGTATTCATATTTGATTTAGTTCTACTTTATCCATACGTCATTTATTGTTTCCTTTCATGTGAAAAAAAAAATCATGTTTAGTAATGTACAGTTATATGGAGTTGGAAGTATATTGTCATGTTTTCCACATGTCACGACTATAGCACAAGAAGTACATATACATCATATATATTATGGGTTAATCACTAATTCATACTTAGCTATTATCATTAAGATGGATAATTGTTTGCATAACAATTAAATGATGATTATTAATGTAGTTATTAATGTGCGATTAAGCACTTAATATGATGATGTTACTACATTTGTTTGGTTTACACAAACAAATATTTATTAAGCATCGTACACCCATGCATCGCACGGGTTAAATACTAGTATATATATAAGGTTGTCAATCTCTAGTTATCACCTAATCTTATGGAGGAAAGTTAATCTCATAACATAATCTCGTAAGAGATTACCTCACATGTAAAAGCAATAGTAAAAAAATCATAATAATGATATTAAAAAATAGTCCAAATCATCCAACAATAACTATTAAAATTTAAAACCATGCATAAAATTACCAAATATCCAAATTTAAGGTACATAAGTCATACTCATAAGTCAAAAGTCATATCAAAACATCACTACAAGTTAAGATATACTTAAATAAGCACCATCTTCAAATGTACAATCCTCCAAACTGTCAAATTCAACACCACTAGAAGCATCATGATCATCACCATCAAGCTCTTCTTCCTTAAATGAGGTAGAGTCTTCAAGATTAGGATTAAGGTCTACATTCTCAGGGTCCTCTGGAACTGGAGAAAATTTAATGACATTCTCAGTAGCATCATTCTCAATCATACGATGCCAATGGAAGCACCGATGGAATTACAGACACAGAAATTGTGGCAGACACAGTGGAAGAAGGAAAGAAGCAATGGAATTACTTACCTTCGCAGGCTCGAGAGGAGGAGGTCCAATGGTGTTGGTGGTCGCGCCAGCGCCGGCGTAGGGTGGTTCAATCGCGGAGGTTAGAGAGGCGTTGGGTTCTCGCCGCGAGAGAGTAATAGGCTGGGAGAAGGAAAACGATGAATGTCGTGAAAATGGGAGGGATTAATTTTCCTTTGCTGAAAACCTAAATTGGAAGAAGGAAGTGGAGAAAATACCCCTGCATTTTTTGTTTTTTTGACATTTAAGACCAAACAAGCTAATTAAGTAATAACTTTGGTAATAACGCGAGATCATGGAGATTACAAGATATCTCTAGTTATTACCAGAGATCCGAAAAAAAATGTTATTAAATGATATCGGTTTCGTTTTTGCTGCCTAATATGTATGTGTGTGTATATATATATTCACTTGATTAACAATCGTTTTTACTCTTTGATAAAAAAATCTGAAATTGATTTGGATATATTCTTTCACCTTTAAAGCTTCGAAAACACCCCTTAATGATTGAAGTGGTATCTACTTCATTTTGTCACTGCCTTGGAAGAACTTTTGGAAAATCTCCTGAGTTTCCTTTGCGGAAGTAACATAGGCAACTTTTTCAAAACATGGAATTATTCAAGCATTAATGGATGAGAGTGAGGGTTTATTTATCCTTCTTCCTTGTCTTTGACAGAGTCTCCTTCCATTTTGAGACAACCTTTCTTCATTTTGTGGCTCCTCATAGCCTTGCCTTTCTCCACAACCGAATACACATTGAAAGCCAAGCAATATGCTTTCATATGAAGGCAGATAATTCTCCTTTGTAAGACGAGGATATTAGAAACTTGTGTATTTATTGCTTGCCATCACTCTATGACTCTCTATGCTTCTCTCAACTCTCTAGATCAAACCAAACTTTTGATACCACTTTCTTAGAGGAAGGGAAGAGAGAGTTATAAGAGAGAACTTAAACTTGCTTGCTTGCGAATGTCGTGTATACATAGGGGTGTATGAGACTGAGTCGACACAAAGACATTCATTTAATTAACACTTTAATTTTTACGTGAAATATCTCTTGCTACCACGATCCACAAAAATTTAGTTCTAGTCACTTCAATTCGTAGTTTTCATGTGACAGTAATTTGTTCTGGTGACTTAACTGAGTAGATAGTTATTAGAATACCAAGAACCAAGATGAATAGACAGTTGATTAGTTACTTGAAGGAAGTAAATTTAGTACAATACCGGAGAAACAGAAGTCAGGCTCAGGTATAGCTAGTTCTTCAGTGTAAGGATGCAAGTGGATTCTTTTCCATCACTACCAAACAACAAGAATCTCTAATATGCCGTTTGAGGAAACTCTTTCAAAAGACTAGTGTTGAAATAGGCTCGTCCATTTCTCGTAACAAAACAAAACAAAGTCTTGCATTTGCATATGCATATGCTACCCACTAGAGGGCCACCACCTCCTCCACCACTGAAGTCTGAATGTACAGAAAAACAAAAACCCTAATAAAGCTTTGTGCATACCAAGATGATGTATTCTTGTACAAGGAAGCAGCTTTACTCTTTTCATTCTTTTTGTTTAAAATTATATATTATTGGTTAATTAAGACGGCTGTTCCTGATATAACGCCAACAATATCCAACTCTAAATTGCTGTGTTCTCGAGCTTGCAATCATAGATACTGTCGTTGATGAAAATCGAAACCTCTAGTATGCTGAAGCTAGCTATAACAATAAATTTTAAAACATGAAATAAGCAACTGCAGTATACACTAACAAAGTAAAGAAACCAGGTGAAGGATAAGATACTTTGTTTTTAAATGGAGTCTCACTTCCTGCCCCATCCAATGATATTATGGCACGCCAATTAAAAAATACATGAATATGACATTAATAATCATGAGTATTGAAGGAACAAGAAGTGAGATATCATTTGGAGACAGGAGATCTTCACCATATGAGATATGAAGAGAATTCAAAATACAAAGCATTTTCGTTAAATTTCAAACTCTTTGGTCCTCCAAATAACCATGGATAACATAGCCAAACACACCATGAACCAACTTACATAGAAAACAGTAACTTATAGAAGGCAAGAGTAGGAAGGAAAATGAAAAAAAAAAAAAAAAAAAAACTAGTTCTAGATCCATATCCATATACCACCCAAAACAAAACAAAGCAACCAAAAGAGAAACAAACTCTAATTAAGATACAAATTAAGGAGCACTAAACCACTATCTAATGAAATGAAAAAGAAAAATCGAGTGAAAAGTAGTTAAATATCAAGTTACTGATATGCACCATTCGTGGTTGGAAGATCAGACCACGAAAGCGTTGGATTCCAGTACCCCAATTCACCTCCTCCTGCAATCGAATTTGGCTCCAAAATGTTGGACATGGAAGAGGAATTAGAAGCCGCCACGTTCCCCAGAAACATCGGTGAGGTTTCGCTGCAAAAATTATTAGCTGATGATGAAGAAGATCTTAGCTTGTGGTAAAGCTCTTGGATTCCATTGTTGTGGTGTTCTCCAAGCACAAAGCCTCCATTTTGTTGAGTTTGGTCATGAATATTGGTCCTAAAAAATGAGCTGCATAACCCAAGTGAAGGAACATGGCCAACAACACCAGCATCATAGCCTAGGCTTCTGTATTGATTATTCAGAAGCCCGTTTGAAACCAAAGGGTCACTCACCATGTGGCCCATGAAGTTGTTGTTACCTTCTTCCTTCACTGCAATAGGGCTAGGGTTAGGGTTTTGGGTTTGGCTAGCTCTTAGCAAAGCCAAAAGATGAGTGTTTTGCGGAGAGCCCCACAGGATTTGGCCATGCGGTTGAAGCTCGTGTTCTGCTTCGAACCCATGGCCGAGCCCTGAGGGCCTTCCGAGCTCAGATGCAACCGTTTTCATCCTTGTTGCTGTAGTAGTCTTGGCCACCGAGTTTGTTACGCTGATGTTCTTGCTTTTCCGGCAGCCGCCACCGATCGGGACGTTCCGCAGGGCGCCACCTTTGGTCCAGTAGCGGCGGCATGTCTTGCAGAAGTGGCGAGGCTGGGTGAGGTTGTAGTTGTTGTAGTAGCAGAACTTGGTGTTGGATGAATCGCATCGAGGGCACCGCAGGTTCTGGTTCTCAGTGGTGGCGGTGGCAGTGGCAGTGGTTGTTGGTGTAGATGTGGCGGTGTGAGTGGCTGTGGAAGAAGGGGTTTGGGATGGTGGTGTTGGTAGTAGAACTCCTCCTCCTCCTCCACCACCTCCTACTAGTGCTCCATTAATGGAGGATTTTCTTTCTCCAGCTATGAGGTTCCCTGAAGCGCCCAACAGTTCTTGGATCATCTTCTTTAATTTTGTGGATCTACAACAATCCAAAAACACGAAAAGCAAAAGGGGTGGTGAGTCTTTTTGTGTTAGTGGAGAAAAGCGAAAGAACTAAAGTGAGAGAGAGAGAGAAGTTTGGTGGAGTAGAATTGTATGATGAGACTCGCCTTTGGGAATTCAATTTGCTGTTTTATGCTGCTAGTAGGACAGCTTCGTTGGCAGTCTCCTAGTTGTTCCAAAAGAATATATAGAATTGATGGGGGCTACCAAGAATATACATATATTTTAATTTAATATTACACACTGTAAGAGAAAGATAGCATTCAGTTTCCACATTCCAATTAGGTCACCCCTCTTTTAAGCAACTCTTTAATTTAAACACAACTATTCCCTTTTGTAGAGATTCGCATAGTACAGAGACACCACGCAAACACTAGAAGAAGAAAGAAAGATTAGAGAGAAATATATTGAATGTAATATATGATGTATGAGATTAGAACTGAGAAATTAAAAGAAAGAAATTCAAGTGTTTAACTGTTTAAACATTTAAGTATCATTTTCTATACTGAAATTTTCTTCTTCTTAATCAACGTATAATCACAACCGATAGTTGTGAAATCGATTATCTAACCCACAATCAACACGTAAAACGATAGGGTTGCCTAATGAATTTTTTTTATTTACATGAGTATGAAACGAATCCCTAAATCACTTAGCGACAAAGTATTAAATCACGGCAAAATAGCTTAGTTATTTAATGCAGGAATTGGACAACAAGTGGGTATTACTATTATGAATATTAATTTTTCTTAAGCCCATTATTACCTTGGATCATAATGTCCCAACTTCAGTTATAAAAGAGGTTTATTAATGCACTGATCATTACATATTCTATCATACGTGCGGTCTTTGGGGAACTAATTATGAATTAGGTGACCGAAATGTATCATTTTGCATGACCCACTTCTTATGGCTAATTAGTGTCAATAAAGATACTTCGTTATTTTCTATGCAGTCAAACTGTTTGATTTCCTTTTCTCTTTTTGTTTGCATAGCGCGCAACAGAAATCAGACAAGGATTTGAACTCATCTTCATCTTAATAACAGTATATAACGCATAGATAATTAACTGCAATGTGTGTGTTTTCATATGTATAATATTAATGTGAACATTCATTTTCATCTTAAGAAGAGTTGCATTATTTTTTTATTTCAAAGACAGTGTTAAAGTCGTTTGCACAGGAAATATCAGGTTTCCAAATAGGTGCTATGTTACAAAAATTCAAATCACATTTCTTTTTTTTCCAATTTTTTTTTTTTTAGTTTTGGTATAAATGAACATTGTAATTTTAATGCACTGACAGTGTAAATAGTTTTACACATACATCCAATCATGTCTTTATATTATTCATTTAAAATAATTTAAAATTCACATTTAATTATGTCATGTCAAATTATTGAATTCTAATTGAATGCATGTGTAAAACTTTTTTACACTGTAAGTGCATAAAATTAAACTCAAATGAAATATTATTCCCCAAAATTAATCAATATGTCTAGGCACATAGTAAAACAAAAGAATTTCAATACTTCCTCCGTTTCTTTTTATAAAAACCAACCTACTATTTCACGCTTGTTAAGAAATATAGTTAATGTAGTTAGTAGAATTAAATTTGTTTTTAATTATATAAAATTTCCAAAATTACTCGTAACTCACATTTTAAAATTTCTATGCATCATTAATGTTTTTGTTGTTTTTGTTAGCGGGAAGAGAGAGATAGTTTAATTAAATAAAAGTATTTTAGTCAAAAAATTATTAATTCACCACAAACTTTAAGTTGGTTCTTATATAGAGGACCAATGTGCACCTTCAATTTGGTTCTTATAATAAGGAACGGATGGAGTATAATAGAAGAAGTGGGGGAGTAGAGAAAGGATATTTTTCTCTGGTGAAGAAAAGTTTGAGTGAGTTCGGTTGTGCGTGCATCACCATAGATCAGTGTATGTCTTTAAGATTATATGTTGTTTATAAAGGTATTTATAGATCTCCTATCAACACAACCCCTATATTAATAACGAGATCGAACACATAATCTTTTGAGATGAAGCGGTCCAAATTTACTAATCAAATCGAGTTGTAGTGGAGGATGACATTTATATTGAGGGTTTTCTTTAGCTGAAGATTCGCCTCTTGAAAAACCATCATTACAAGTTCAAGGAGAGGGCTAATCACATGGAAGTACGTGTAAAGCTGATTGTCCCTACTGTTTATTTATTTTAGTTACTAGTTGAAAGAAAAAGCCAGTACGCGCCTGGTGACTCTCCTAGCTATTAGCTAAGCTAGAACGAATACATGTCCCATTTTGCTGGGTGGGGTACACAATCACCACCAAACAGGCCACAAGGAACAGCTGATCGAGAGAGAACAAATGATTAGTCGTCGATTTATCCATGCATTCGCGCATAAGCAATTTTCTTATCATGACTTGTTGGAAATACCTTGCTTTGGGATGCTTCAGATGTGAGTATTATGATTTGATATATTTTCATGATTCTTAGAATGAACAAGAAGATTTAACTGCTTAATTTTACATTATCAAGATCAAATTTACTCAATTCTAATAACGATCATATGTGTGAAACTAACTGGTCAAACAATTAGCTCCTTTTATAGTCTCGCTTTTTTATTAGGGCTGCACACTAGGTAAGCTTTGAGTACAAAATGAAACTGAATTGGGTTGGGTCGGTTTTGTGGGTTTTTCTTCCAATTATCCAACCCGGTCACAAGTGAGTTTCACGTGGTCAGGCCAGTATCAAAAGGAGTTGTTTGGTCAGCTCCCCCCCCCCCCCCCCTAAAAAGGAGGTGTTTCAGCCGGTTCAAAAGGCCAAAATGCCTAATATCATCTCAGCAAACTCAAAAGACTTGCAACGAAAGAAATATGATAAGAGTGGACTGGATGACTTAGTAAACAAATATCTCGTCCTAGCTAGTGCCCGAGCGGCCACAAGATGGTCGCGATGTAACAAGTAAGGTGCCTAGGGCCAACCTTGCGCTCGGAACAACCTTCATAAAGGCTTCCCATTGCAGAGGTAATGACAACGTATCTCGGGCCTATAAATATAGGTGTGGTCACTCATTTATTTTACACGCTATTCATTCTTACAATCTCTGAGTTCTTCTAAGGCTCTTAGATTCTCTCCAAGCTCTCACTGACTTGAGCATCAGAGTGTCTTCTTCAGGTACCTCCAGCCGTAGTCAAGCTACTCCACTGTGCACTGCATGTCATTCTAGGATTTTCTCCACCGTAGAGGACGAGAAGGATTGTTTACTCAGGGAAGAACATGTGGCGCAGTTTGTGTAGAATCAATCCAAACTTCAAAGATGAACTCACTTTCTTTCATGATGAAGAACTCACGATGTGCTATGCTGGAGCCAAAAGGTTTCAAGACAAGAGCTCATTCTTTGGGTTCAAAAAGCTTGATAGAAGTCATCTATGCACCTTTCATTGGGAAAATTTGAGCCATGGAAATGTCACGAGAATTGCTCGAACAACTAGACATGCATTCAATTCCAAGGAAAGCAAGCATGAATGAGCATGTAAATTCTTTTGTTGAGCGCATAGACGCAATCGAAAATATAGATGTTTATGATGCAAACGCTCTGGTTTGTAGAGCATTTTTGTCCACTTTGAACGGGGGCGATCTATGCTGGTTTAATTATCTCACAACATCTTCAATCAAAGGTTGGAAGAGATTCAACTAATTAATTGTGCTAGAGTTTTCTTGACGGAATAAGGGAAAACAACCAAATCAAGAGTGCTTGTCCAAAAAATGGTGCACTAATGAAAGTGTAGGGCAAATAAGGGACAAGCCTTTAAGCAATTTCCTACCACGCTTCCACCGGGAGGTTGTGGTGTTGCCAGACTTAGGAACGAAAGAGATTCTCGAGATGGTCATTGGTGCAGTCTTGCAAGGAATTTCATTCCACACGTACTTAATGAGAAAGCCACCAATCAATTTGATTGTGTTCCAAGCTTGAGTGATATAATACGAGGATGCAATTTCTTTGCATCATCAGCGAAAACAAAAGATCTATCTCCGTTCAAAAAGTTGCAGTGAAAATGAAGAAGTTACATACCAAGCTCATGGAATACCTAGTAGTTACTGGATTGATTCCCCTGTTGTTCTTGAAGAGGAATGAGTCATTAGCCGAGAAATAAATTATGTTTCCCACTTGATAATCCTAGCCATGACTGCTAGACGAGAATTTAAGAAGTTTTATTCGACCCAAGGAGTTCCATGGATTTGACTTCATAAAAATATCTTGTTAGGTTGGGTTACAAATCCGAAGATAATCCTTTTGATGACGAATTTAAGGAACCTCATTGGCGAGAATATGGTTTTATGGGGTTCCTATGACTAAGGGTGACCTTAGAAGAAAGAGAGGAAAGTAAAACCGCAACTGCATGCTTCATAATGGTAGTCCAGTCGCCAGTGTGTGACGTGGTCTTATGTCGTTAGACGTTACATGACCTAGAAGTTGTCATCTCAACTCATAATCGCCGGTTAAGTTTCAAAAGCCGAAGCGAAGCCTTCATGATGATACCCAAAAAATGACCTAGGATTGAGAGAACATTTTTCACCCATAGAAAAAGTTAGTTTATTGAAGGGTATAATAGTGGAAGAAGCCTTGATCAAAATTTGAAAAGTCTCATGAAAGGAACTCGTCAGCTCGCCTTAGGGAGTTTCCCCGCGTCACCAGATGACTTGGTTTTGATTTCTTCGTCAATTACGTAAAGCTTACTTTACTATTTAGTACCTTGTTGTATCCAGATACAAAAATTGTATATAGTACATTGTTGTATCGAACAAAAATTGCATATAGTGCATTGTTGTTCAAGAGAAACAAAAATTGTATAAAGTACATTGTTGTTTCAAAATATATGGCATGATTTGAGGTTATAATATCATTCGTTTTGTAATGTTAGTTACAATTGACAAATAAAAGATGAATTGTATTATGTTCAGTTTGGCTTTCCTAAGTTTTTTGTATAATGACCTTAGATGTCTTCATTTTGCGACATAATAAGCTTAGCTTGAAACTATGGTTTTAATTGGGCGTATGTAGCATTGCATGACAAACTTGAATACCCATAAGTTGGATTTAGTAAAAAGGAAAATCCTGAGTGTTGAGTTAAAACGCGATAACTAAGATAAAACATGGAATATACATGAATAAGTAAAAGGGCTACGAAACAAAATAAGCTTATATGTGCTTGATGAATGTGGATGTCGGAGGATTTTTCATATCTTCCACACGGGTATGGTGGAATTTCATAGTCATAAATGTTTTCCTTACTATTGTCATTGAGTTTTACTCACCATGCTTTGAGGTTATGACATTCCAGGTTTGTTGAGGTTGGCTCATCAAGCATAATGCGAGCGCATTGGCGCTGGCACTCCCAGCGCCAATTAGAGGTGTCGAGGCAGAATGTCAGCGCATTGGCGCTTGGACCCCGATTTTGTTGGATTGTTTCTGTTTCTGTTTTAAGCCAATATCTGTTTAAATTAGGATCTGATTTGTTGGGGGATTGTGATAGGATTTAGTGGGATATTATCTTCTAATATCTGAATCACTAGAATCCTTATAAATAGGTAAACGCTGTAACCCTAAAATCGTACTAGGTACCACATTCGAATCTGAATGAAACGGAGCTATAGCTACTCTATAGCCGCAAATGTAGGCTTAATTGGCCGAATTGCGTGAACAAAGTTCTCAGTGTCTTTCTACCCCTATTTCTCTCAAATTACTCTGTGCAATCCAAATGTTTTTGCTAACAAGGTTTCACGGAGAAGCTTGGATTGCAATTCAAGTTGAGTAGTCAGATCTTGATCACACTTGGGTCAACATTTTTTTTAAGAGTCAATGTTTTATATCTATCAATGGTATCATTGCATATGTTGAAGATTTTAGTTGGTTTTAAATGGTTGAAATATAAGGATTTTAAGTTTGAAGTTTTATTTCACATAATTTTTGTGAGCTCTGAATTGTATAGAAAAGTGAGTATTCTTATAAAGGGTATTAATTTCGTACTTTTAGCTAGGTCGTTACACAATCCATTCAAGGTAAGCAATATGTTTGTCTCGCAAAGATGGACCTAAGTAATTCATTTAAGGAACACAGTCCTCGGGAAAATTAAACATTATAAGCAATCCATTCAAGGAACATAGTCTATCTCTCTCGGCGAAGACATACATAAACAATCCATTTAAGGAATGCAGACCCCCAACGGAATAGACGCTATAAGCAATCCATCCAAGTAATGCAGTCTATCCTTCTCGCCGAAGATGAACATAAGTAGTCCATTTAAGTAACGCAGTCCCCAGACGTAATAGACAGTCCAAGCAATCCATCCAAGTTTCAGCTGACCGATAATCCCATCTCGAATGACCTTGCTACCAGCAACTCCCTCAATCCTCAAGCCAAGGTTCAATATTGCAAGTTCATCAATGACATTTTGAAAAGCCACAGTAAAGTCGTCAGATATAATGGTGTTGAGGTTGATAACCCTATCACTCATGTTGTTCATAGTAGTTTGCAACCTAGTGTTATTTTCTTTCTCGGATTGAAGGGGGGAAGGGGTAATTTTATTCTCAGAGGCAAGTTTGGAAATTTCCTCAAATTGGGAATATCTTTCTTGCTGTAGGTGAGACAATTGAACCTCTTTTTCCTTCAAGAAATTGGCAAGAGTGGTGGCTTCTTCTTTAGCTTAAGGGCACTTGGCTTTAAAATCATCCACAATCTATCCATCTCAACGTAGAGTTTCAATCTAAGAGGCCAATCATTTCTTATCCTCCTCAAAATCTTCAAGTTGAATGCTAAACTTCCACATTTTGGCAGTATGTTGGAGATACATGGAAGTCTTTTCGGAAAGTCCCTGCTCAAATTGTGGAAGAACCCTTTTCTTTAGAAGGTGAGTAGTCGTAACACCCTTTAAAGCATACTCAACGACCAAGTTTAAATTTGAAGAAGGATCAAGATCTTGGGGGATCTCAAAGCTTGATTTTCAGAGAAAATATTGTCTATGGTTTTGATATTAGCGATACTCTGAAGGAAGTTGGATTCCTACATTGACATATCTTCCGGATGGATAGTATCAGCTTAACAACCTTAGCTTTCTTATGTGGGAGAACCTCAGAAGAATCTTTTCCCCTCTTTGAAGTCGTAAAAGCAGAAGGAGCAGTGAGCTTCTCAATGCCAAACGCTTCGATAGTGGTCAGACCAAAGGAATCTCCATTCTAGTTATCAGTTTTGGATGTAGGAAGCATGCCGGTGGTCAAAACCATCGGTAACTGTTCGCCTAAGCCATAATTAATTTATCGACGACTTTCTGAAACACTGCTGGTAGAAATTACCAACGAGCTCTATACTTCGAAAGTGAATTGTAAAAAATATTTGATTACCGGCAAATTTCTTCCCTTACCAATGACCATTTCGGACTGGCTAAAATTCGGCGGTAAAGAATGTTCTTATATTGCGAGTATGGTAATTACTAATGATATACCTCGAATGACAAGCCTACAACATAGAATAAGCACATAAAAAAAATCCAATCAAATATGGAAACTAAATACTAGAATGGAAATTGGGGAAGACATCATCAATTACATTGTAATCTTAAGAAAGATGTTCAGCCAAACATCATATACTCATATACATGAATCACACAAATAAAATCCTAATCATGGCTAACATCTTAAACAAATGGCAAGAGATAAACCAGTACATGGGGCCTCTCCACCCTCGATCTTCCTCTGAGGTGCTCCTCCTCACGCCTCTGCCTCCACGGCACTCCAAAGTGCTCCTAGTAAGTGTAGAAACCGAGTTATTTAACCTAGCGCCTTACCCTCTATTTATTAAGTGGGAAATATTATTCTGTCACATTTTTAACTAAGGACGACCGTGCTCTATAACACATATGCGATGCCCTGCCTACTCACTTAAACTTGCTCGTTCTCTTCACAAGGACATTTTCTCGCTAATCCGACTGTTTAGAATGTTGTTCCAGATTTTATAAATCATGCACACATCAAAATTTAACCCTATTCCAGCAGTAAGTGCTTATAGCACTGTCAAGATGCAGATTTTGCCAAACACTTATTTTTGCCAATTTTTTCATCCTTTTCTTGTTTTTTCCACCTTTAATCACGTGACCTGCTCACTGCACATTTATCATGCAACACGTAAGTTTTATAAAGATAATAGAGCAAACAAACACCATTTATAGCTAACAAATATAGGGGGAAAAAAACATCGTGTCAAATATGTTGTCATAATTTCATGAGTATTAATATTCATTCACACTCCAATTTTTCTTACATATTTGATTTTCACCATTTTTTATTCTTATCTCTCTTTACATTTTTTATTACATCACCTACCATATCACTCATTTATCTCTATTCTTCTCATAAATTTTTAAAGTGAGAGTGGGAGTGTATTTGAATTATAACAAACTATCATTCTAATTTCATTTGGTCTATTGCAAATATATTACTAAAGTAGTACTATCCAAGGAATCAAAGCCCTGTTGACAGAAATTGGGCGCACCTATATTTCCTTGAAATTCAGCCATTCAGGGGTCTCATTCTGATATGACTACTTGAACAGAAATTATACACTGCATGTTAAAAAGATTCAATTTACACCAATAATATTCATAATATATGTAATTGATCATTTTTTCACACAAAATTACTCTAGCTTGTTTTCAGTCAAAGTCTCTGCCTTTGGGGTTGGTTTTAAGACCACCCATTTGGTCCTTAAACCACCCCTGGTGTAGTAAATTACTTTTTTGCCCTTCATAATTATTATTATTCCTACCATATCCTTCATCTTCTTCCTACCACTCCCTCCCCCCACTCCCTCATTCGCACCTTATTTCTCCCCACACCACCCCCTTTTTCCTCCCATCACCATTACCACCACCACCCCATTACCATTTCCACCACCGCCCCATCACCCCCCTTTTCCTTCCCATCACCATTTCCACCACCACCACCCTTCCTACTCCATTAAACCTCAACCTCTTCGTACTTGTTTCGTTCCCTATCGTCACCTACTTCGTACTTGTTTGTGGGAGTTCTCTGCGTTATTTTCGCACCTTAAGGTGCGAATCTAAATTTTTTTCTTTTATTAATTAAAATTAAAATCGCACCTTTAAGGTGCGAATCTAAATATTTTTTAAAATTTTTTTTAATTAAATTTAATGGTTTTAATATAATCACACCTTAAAGGTGCGATTTGTGGGTCAAAATCTCACCTTAAGGTGCGAATCTAAATATTTTTTTACTTTTTATTAATTAAATTTAATGGTTTTAATATAATCGCACCTTAAAGGTGCGATTTGTGGGTCAAAATCGCACCTTAAGGTGCGAAAATAACGCAGAGAACGCCCACAAACAAGTTCGAAGTAGGTGACGATAGGGAACGAAACAAACCTTCTTTTCTTGCGGTATACAGCTACGAGAAGGTTGATCGGAGCTTCGAAAAAGGGTTGGAGGTGAAGGAGGTTGGAGGTGAAAGAGGTTGAGGTTTAATGGAGTAAGAAGGGTGGTGGTGGTGGAAATGGTGATGGGAAGGAAAAGGGGGGTGATGGGGTGGTGGTGGTAATGGTGATGGGGTGGTGGTGGTAATGGTGATGGGAGGAAAAAGGGGGTGGTGTGGGGAGAAATAAGGTGCGAATGAGGGAGTGGAGGGGAGGGAGTGGTAGGAAGAAGATGAAAGATATGGTAGGAATAATAATAATTATAAAGGGTAAAAAAGTAATTTACTACACCAGAGTATGTGGTTTAAGGACCAAATGGGTGATCTTAAAACCAACCCCTCTACGTTTATCGTGTGGTTCATGCGGTTCATCCCATGTAGCAGCCATGTTTCTTGAATTGCTCAAAAGACATGCAATTAGGAGAAATTCTTCACCAACTACCAAAAATGTCCTAATCGCAATGAGTAATTAAAATTAAGGTGGACTGACTATTTAAGTGTTCATATACTACAACACTTCATACTGTTTTATCTAACAACTAGAAGACAAATTGAACATCAACACCTGTCAACTTGTCTTCCACGACATCACTTCAAAGCATAAATTATTGAGCGATTAAAGACAAACGCTACATTAATCATCATTTTTTACATGATTATGTGAACAAGCAAACTCATAAATCTACGGTCATCATACTTTAAACAACTTTTAACCACCTTGATCATTAGCATCCCTAGAAATCGCGTTAAACATGTAATAAGCAAAAAGTCAAGAATAATTTGTTAAGGGAAAAAAAAAATGTGTGATCAAAAGATAGGGCCCGAGGAGATTCTAGGAAAAAGGAGGGGTCTAAAATGTTTCCCATTGGCAGAACCATTTGTCCATCAAAATTTTGATTGATTGAGCTAGAGACGGCGTTGATGAAGAAGGACAAATTAATCTTATCACTTTAGTTACAAGATAGCATAACCACCAATTTTGATTTGTCATCTCTACATAGTAAATCTTGGTCTGTTAGACAAAAAATACTGAATATAAATATAGAATTGGTGAATGACTTGGTTAACTACATCTATATATATGTAGAATGCATAGATCTCTGGCCTAAGCCTCAGCTAGTTTAGACTAGAAAAATCCAACGCTGTGTGTTGTTTTAGACTATGAGATTGTTATGGAATTAATGTTTCTAACTTTGGAAAAAGCCAATAAAAAGATGGGGACTAATTAAGATATAATATACATATGTTCACATCACATAAAAATGTGGAACACACCAATATGCTATATCATGTTGATTGCGACAGACCAAAGCAAAGCATTATAGAGACAAAACAAGACATTGTAACAATTAGCGGGAGGTATAGAAAGTCGTCGTGGTAGGATTGAGTGCGATGGTCTCCACAATCACTCGTCATCTCCACGCTCAGGAGGAGTCCCTGTTAAAACACTCTGATCCCTAAATTAGAAGCTAGGGCTTCAGGGAAGATGTTTCAATCTTGGAGATAGATATTGTGTGCCTCGATAGTCGGATGCTTTGCCTTTTATAGGGGTGAATGGTTCTGGGTGGGTTTCGAGGACCATCATGATTGTATGGTACTACCTCCACCCTTGACCGTTAAATCTTCTGCTACTCTCAAGGATCGTGGGGCTATGATGGCCTCGTAAGCGCGACCCAAGTCTTGGAGCTCCAAATCTACATCAGTAGTTGTGAGAAGAGACATATGATGGAGCGTTTGCAGGCGTTGGTGACGTATGTAGCCTAAAGGCCGGCAATGCCATCCTGGAGTATTTTGAGGGGTCATGAAGGCTTTAAGCACGGATCGTCTTATCCAGGGGGTCGGCTCACTCAAGCTTGGTCGTCACAGACACACTCGGCGAAAGTTGGATTCCTAGCTAGCGGAGGATCGCCACTGGCCGATCAGATTGTCTCCTAGAACAGTAGCTCTCCAACCCTGGTATTCAACAACGAATGTCGAGGGATATTGTACCTGACGATCGGGGAGGAGTTCCTCTCCCGGTGGGGGAACATCGTGAGTCGATCGGATTATCTCTCAGAACTGGTTCTTAAACTAAGAACTAGTTTTAATTTTTTCTTCTATTGGAGAAGGTTGATATGGAAACCTTAGTTCTTAAAAATAAGATAAAGGGCCTTGTGCAAGATTTTTTGATTTTTGAGTTTTTAAATTAAAAACTTATTATTTTTCTCTCGTTCAGCAACTCAATAATAGTTAAAAAGAAGAGGGAAAGAAACATATCAATGAAGAGGAAAAGAGAACCAAAAAACAAAAGAGGGTCTCTTACATAAATTAACCATCTTTTACAAATGAAGGATACAAATCAACAAAAATGCCAAATCAACATTTTTTTTTTAATTTACCATGTTCAATTTTAATTATATCATATTGTTATGAAAATTAACTGAACTTATATTTAATTTTAAGGTCCCCGAAAAATAGCTCAAGTGGTAAGAGTTTGAGACATATAGGTTAGGGAGGGGAATGTCTAGAGATCAATCCATGGAAAGAAAATTTATATGTTTACCGATGTACTAAGAAACTATTTAATTTTAAGTATTGAATTAATATTGAAATTAAAATTATGAGAAAATAAAAAATATAAACATATATAGTATTATGAGACAAAATTAAAAGTAAAATAAAAACTCGTTATTAAAGCGAAATTTGCATCATTACTTATGAATTACTTATAGTATGAACTCACACAAATAATTCTAAAAACCCAAAATAGCTCTAAAAAAAAGTGGGAATGAATTATTGGGATAGAAATATATGGTGATGTGATGTAGTGGTATTTAGAGAATGAATGCAAGCGCGCGTGCCGTCCGGAGAGTGAGAGTGACAGAGACAGAGACAGAGAGTGAGTGATGAAAATTGAGTATTGAGAAAGATGAGCGACATTTATAGTTTGTGAGAGTACAAAGAAACATTATACAAACATAGTAGTAGATGATACAGATCGATCATATATCCTATCATATCATAGCTAGGCTGTGTAAGAAAGTAGAAAACGACGCCACCATGCATTTTACACACACAACACAACGCGGCCAGACATTGATACTATAACCTCTCGTCGCCGTCAAGGGCCCTCCACCCTCACCCTCACCACCATCCTTCTCTCTGTTCCATTATCACTTTCTGTTTCTCTCTCAAATAAATTGGTTTCGTAATTGCCGCCTAATAATGTTCAACTTTTTCTTCAATCTTTGCTAGTCATTCATCACAACAAACTCGCTACTAGATGTCTTAACTAATTCTCTTCTTTCTTCTCATTCTTTCAATCAATTTCATCAATAAATATGCACTAGAAATATAATAATCATAAGCCTTCATCTAAATTTATATCTGCAGCACGACTGGTACATAATTTCACTACTTAAACATCTAGTCCTAATATTTGTTGGGAGAAGTGTACTCATATAACATAATCTATCACGCCCTACATTACAATATTTGATTTTTAAATATTTTTTAAAACGCAATTATTGACAAAAAATAAGATTAAAAAAAAGTAATTTTTAAGTTTTACTCCCTAACCCTAATTCCCAATTTGAATCAATGTTGAACCGCTCGGCCCAACGCTGACCCAACACCGACCTACCCTAAACCCTAAAATCGGCCATAAACTCGATCTGAACGCTTAAATTGCTCCTAAACCCGACCAACTGACTCAGCACCAACTCACCTAACCCGACGCCGACCCGCCCTAAACCCTATAATCGATCCTAAACCCTAATATCGGTCATAAACCATAAGAGTAGTGTCCTAACCCTAAATCGACGCCGACGCCGACGCAACAGACACACCCTAATGCCTAAAACATGTCCCAAACCCTAAAATCGACCCTAAACCCATACCCGACCTCAACACTAAATTTAGTCCTTAACCTTAAATATGACCCGTCCATTTTGCCTTCCTGACTCAGTGACAACCCGCCAACATGACGTCGTCCCCGACATATCCGACCTGAACCCTAAAACCTAAATCGTCCCTATACCCAGGTTTAGGTCGGCCTAACACGTTCTGGTCGGTCGACAGACTCATGTCAAGTTTAGTGTCAGGGTTTAGGGTCGGGTTTAGGTCACCTGATTCGTTCAGGTCTTCCTGACTTGTTCAGGTTGGCCCGGAACGTTCCGGACGACCCAACTCATTTAGGTCGCCAAGACCAATTTAGGTTGTCCCGGTCCGTTTAGGTCAAATTTTAGGGATTGCAGTATAAGTTGGGAGATTAAGAGAGAGAGAGAGAGAGAGAGAGAGTTTTTTAAAAATTATAGGAGCCATGAACTGACCCTAACCCACAAGGTTTTTTTTTTGGGCTTTTGATAGCTTCATGTTCCTCCCTTTATGTTGAATAAACTCTTATATAACGTAAAATGATTCATTATTTTCTCTCAATACAAGCTGGCCTCATGACAATTGACAATATGAAGTTTTCCATTAATTGGAATGTGAATTATAGCCTCTATTGCACTACAATTAATTAATCATCATCATTCCTAAGTACCACCATACCCATTCGACCCCACCGATCGAGCGACCACATCCGATCAGAGAGCTGGACCGTCGCTCGAGGCGTATGCTGGTGTTCAGCCAGTACCATAACTCTAGAATTCGGATAGTTACCTCAATCGATCGGACCACTAAGGCCGATCTGGATAGAGAATCGATCGGAGCGCGGGACAGTAGCCGACCAGTACGCTAATACAATGACGAACCTCAGTGTGTGACAGCTTTGTAGACCGACACTATCTCTAGCCCTGCCGCCTACTCTACCAGCTACTCTGACACACTCCTAAATCCGCGGGCCCGATGGTGACAGACACTCCCTATAAAAGCCCAACCTCATCACTTCACAAAGGTACACACTCCCTTACTTCGCATAACACCCTCCACCGATAGTATCTGACTTTGGCATCGGGGTGTCTTTGTAGGGATCCCTCCGGGACGACCGCTACGAGGAGAGTAACAGCCGATCGCACCTCAACCACCGCCGGAAGCACTGTAACCCCTTCGATAAACCCTCTTCCCGAGGGATTCATCGGATTGTTCCGTTCAATCATAAATATTTTTGGTTTGATAAGCTATTTTTGTTTAGATTAACTCTAACTATTGATTACAAAACTTAATAGTGTATAATTGTGCAAAAGGGGCTGTAGAGAACCTCCACGGCATATGATTCAGTTGACTGGAATGTCTTACTAAATAGTATTATTTTTTTAATTAGCTAAGAGAACCTAGATATGGGTTAGTATGTAGGGATGTTTGTGGGGATAGATGAAACTAATCGTAGGTAGGTAGGAATGTGAAAGGACATGAGTAGAATGCATGGATGGGATGGCATATAATCCCACATTCCTATGGATGGGCCCCTACTAATGTCTCCCCTTATCCAACACCACAGCTTTCCCAGGGCTCCTCTTATTTCGTCTTTTTCTTCTGTTACGTTTTTCCTCTTTCATTCTTTTTTTTTTAACCTCCCTGAGAGTGATAGGTACGTTTCTAATCCTTAAGCACTGATACAATGACTTATCCACTGATCATTCACTGAACCTAATGATCTACAAATCCTAAATACTTCATTCATACAGTAGTTTTTGCAAGTCTTGATTATACGAAGAAATCCAATGTATGGTATCTTTGATAAAGAAAAAGATACATATAATTGTACGTTTGATCAAAGTGGCTGTCTTTGTCTCTGTATGTGTGTAGCCCATGCTCCAAGCATGGTCCCATATCGATCTAAATCAAATACTTGAATCTCTGTCCCTTCCCAATTATAATTTATCACTTTAAAAAGAATAATACTTAGTTGACACTTTGTTCTACTTCCATCGTAGTGATATTGGATGGGAATTGAGATAAATGAGTAATATAATAGATCATGTGATAAAAAATCTATAGAAAAATAAGTAGAAATGAAATGAAAGAAAAAGTAGAGTGTGAATAAACCAATACTTCTTTAAAAACACTCGTAATTGATGCGGGTTACCTAGTGATGATTTGGTTTTAGTAAATAGTACACTATTTGTTTCAATAGCACTTGAGTAAACCTTGAATGGATTGTAATCCTAATTGATAAAAGTAGGAACGAATGACCAATTTAATTTTTGAAAGATTTTGAGGTTGACAAGTGAATCCTTGAAAGAAAGAAATATGTTTGTTCCTAAATGTGTAAGGCATCAGTCATCAACGTTTTAGTTGATCAAGTTTGACTATAAGACTAATTTGACCGATATTTTATACACTTTAGACTTTTAAATGTATTTTCTTTTTTCAATGACTAAATTGCTAATAGAAAAATCTTGTATGGATTAAATTGATGATTCACTGATAAAATGTTTTGTTATCTTTGTGTCTTAATTTTAACGTTAATGTTTGTTTACACTGGTACCAATGAATAACTAATCATAGCTTATAGAAGCGGTTTTAAGTTCGATGAGTTGTAAAGGCCTAATTTAGGTTTGTGGTCACCCATGGAAGCTAATACTAAATACATGTGCCCTAAAGGCAAAGAAAGAACATATTGTAATTTATGTGGGAGATAGTATGCTAACTGAGGAAAAACAAGTGATCATTAACAATGTTCATGGCTGAAAAGAGATGAATGGATGGTTCTTAGTTGTAACTTTCGTTCCCCATATGGGATGGTCCCCACCTTAAAAGCAGCAAAACAAAACTAAATGTATAGGTAGGCGCATCCACATTCCACAATGAGATTGATTGAGGAGTAGTGTAGTGTAGTGTAGTGAGAGCCCCAACGAAGGGGTTGCCACCTGACAAAAGATATGGTTAGACAAAGATTCTTAATTTTGGGTACTAGAGAAACCCATAGATCGATCATCTCCTCTCTCTCTGTGGGAATATTATAGACCAGCTAGGGACTAGGGACGAAACCTATCTACTAAATTAGAGCCCACAAAAAACCATGGCGACCGAAGGTGACTGTTTGAGAGAATTTCCTGTTACCAATGCTCTCTATTTACGAGGTGATTTGATCCTTCTTGGATTTTGAAATTTTCAGGCAGCTTTTTTTAGTGTACGCCTTGAGCATCTCCATGTTCAGTAGTCTATAAGATTACTGAGATTGCATTAAATGGGTTGTATATATCTTCCTAATAAATTCTTCTCCATCCAATGATCGAACTACTCGGCTAAATATTTAAGGACTTCAATTATCAAATAAATGCGATGAGTCTTATTGATAATTTTAGGCAGCTTTAAGCAGAATTAACTAAACTCGTCTTTGTTTTTTATATAATTAAATCCATTCCTGGCAAGCTCAATTCCCATGTGATTATACACAGCAGATCCCCAGAGCAAGATACGGTATATCTGATATATAGTTATATTAATTAACCGACAGTTATATCTCAGTACGTTATTCGAAATTTGTGAGCATGTGTAAGCTTTGATGCATAAATATTATTAGTTACTTCATGTTTATTCTAGAATCAATGGACCCTCCTTCACCTTCGATCCAGTGACCGAGTTCAAAGATATAAATGTATAATTTACATTCCACATACACGTCAACATAAACTGAGCATATAATAATGTCAAGCTATAATATCATAAAAATGATGATGCTGGCTTTGGAAGCATAAAATCCAAAATAAACAACAATGAAAAACCTTCTATCATTGTTGGGAGGAGTGTGTCGGCATAGCTGGGCCATCAAAGTTAGCTGGAGGAGTTGCATTCTGATCTTCACAGTGACATAATTCGAGCTTGATTTGAACATGACTAACGAGGATCATGAATAATTTGCGCAGTAAATAAGTATGATGATCTAATCTAATCTTTGGGCACATGTATAAATACTAGTCAATTCTATTACAGGACAAATTTGTAACATCAAGGTCGGTAAAACTGCACTATCAATTACAAATTCTTAAAATACCTACAACTCTCAGCAAAATTAGTAGAACCATCTAGTCGAGCAATCAATCTTTGAACATGTAGGTTTGATTTGATGGATTTTTGGTCTAAATGGAATTTATACCAATCAAAAATGTCCGGGTTGATTTGGATTGAATTTCAAGTGTTTTTACTTTTGAGCCCGATCCGAACTAAACTAGTGATGTTCGCGTTTGATTGGATAGGTTGATTGGATCGCTATTAAAATAAGAATAAATTTGAAATATCAAAAATATGAAGAAGAAAAATATTAAAAATTTGAAAAAACTAATTGGTAAATCTATTATATGTGACAAAAATAGCATGAAAATGATACAACGAAATAACATGAAATAGTACCATTTAGTGTATTTTACTGTTGTGGAAAAATAAAAAAATATTAAAGATCATTATATATTCGGGTATTAGGCCGGTTCGGATGGCTGCACTAATGAATCCAAAACTCGAAGTGGACTTGGTCGGATTGCATGTGTCGTCAACTCACACTAGGTAAATGGGCGACCGGAACCTGAACCTTCACTCGGATGCTGTGGTGGTCGTCTCTGGTCGAGCGTCGGAGGGGGTACCTGCAATGACACTCCGATGCCTAAGTCAGTATAGGAGCAGAAGGACGATCAGAGTGGGTTAGATAACGTACCATTAATGAGCCTGCATGGGGGTATTTATAGGTGTCAGAACTCTGTCAGAGACATTTGGCTGGACACGTGTATCTTCGTCATTGGCTGGACGATCGGAGTGGTATGTGCCGATCGGTGTGACGCGGGCCGATCGGCACATACGAACAGTTGCCCCTTAGCTCCGTCATGCATGGTTGCATGGTGGGAGCTATGTTTGCTAAGTACTGGTTTTCAAAAATTTGTTTTTAACGGGTCAAGAGTCGCTATACCCGTCCTATGCCCCCCAGGCGACCGGTAATTAGTTTAGTACCGGTCGAATGAAGCATTTCAAACGACACGTCCCTCGAAGTGGCTGTTCGGAATCTGCTCGTTGCCCCTTGGGAGGCGAAAAGGTGGCGCGTGTCGCTTTAAAACGTCGCGGGGCTTGAGGTGACTATTCGAATGTCGTTTCGGCTGTCAGTGCGTCTGACAGGTTGGTTGGGCCATAAATGTGTCGATTCACTTTCTGGTTGCCTTCGCCTATATAAGGCTCACAGGTAGTTGTGCTCGGTCTAGAGCGTTGGTGATTTGAGTTGTAAGACGATCCTCGTGACTGTGGTTTCATCAATCGGAAGCTTCTCTTGTCTTTGCCGAGTTCCACCTTACCGTTCAGGTTAGCCTTCTTTTCTCCTCTATGCTACACATTTTATGTTATTTAGGTAGGCTGGTTAGGTCAGACGGGGGCCGGGTGGCGTTTCGTAGTTCACCTTACTTCCCCTTCGTCCGTGTGTCGCGGTCGTCTGACGCCTTCCCTGTGCCCCCTCCTTTTTCAGGTTTGTTTGTTTTAAAATGGTTCGCCAAAAGAAGATCGGCTACTCGGGTCTCCATTTAGAGCCCGCCCGTGCTCCTGTGGTTAGTAGGCGCACGAAGAAAGATAAAGCCAAGTATCCCGACTTAGAGGAGGCCCGTATTCAGTATAACGAGTTCTGCCGAGATATCCTGGACATGCCGTCCAGATTAGCGAACACCGACCCGGGCTATCTTGAACGATCGCGCATCGTGAGCGCGGCTGAACTTGGTGGCGAGCATGAGGTACATGCCCCCGGTCCTTCCGACCGAGTATGCTATGATCCCTCCTCGGGATTCTACATGCACCTGGTCGTAATCCGCCAACTTGGGGTTCGGCTTCCCTTTTCTGATTTTACCATGCGGGTGTTGAACTTCCTACAAGTTGCCCCTTCTCAATTCCATCCCGGCGGATGGGCCTTTACTCGAGCTTTCGAGAAGGCTTGTGCTGTCTTCGGTCGGCCGCCTTCTCTCGATCTTTTTTTTCATTTATTTCTTCCTTCCCACACCCACGGTGCTGGAGGCTATGGCATGGTGAGCCTGAAATCCCGAACCAGTAAAGTTCTGCAGAACTTCACAGATTCGTATAAGGATTTCAAAAAAGATTTTTTCAGAGTGACGGCCGCTGGTCCGGGCCGAGCATGGTGGTTCCGTACGAACTCCGCCGGGGCCGTCTTCAGACGATTCCCGTTGAGTTGGAGTGTCAAACACTTTGAGAAAAATGCCACCCATTATGGGAAAGACGACCCCCGGACGTTGTCCGTCGCCGATCAAGAGTTTCTCGCCGCTCTTGAGAGAACTGTTATTATTGATGAGGACGGGGACCCGCAGTATATGCTGAAATGTCGGGAACTCGTCCATCATCCGGCGAGTGTACTGCGAAATCGTTATTGTAAGGCTCTCTTCCTGACGAGTGCTCCTCTTCTTCTCCCCTTTCTCTTTCTCCTCTTTTTTTTTTTTTTTTTTTTACTAACCTCCCCTTTTTTTTTTTTTTTTTTAGTGAGCATGACGATCGACCCTGCCCTGGTTGCTTTGTTGCAAGCCGCGAGCAGTGAGGATGAGTCCGGGCCGCCTATTATGGTCGCTGCGGCCCAACCCATTGAGGAGGTTGTTCAACCCGCCGAGGAGAATCCCGTGATCGTCTCCATAGCGACCGATGATGATGAAGATGTGGCCGAGGTGGAAACCCTGGTTGCCCGCAAGAGGAAGATTGTGCGCGAGCACGGGGGTCCAGTGAAGCAAATTCGGCTGATCCAACCAGTAGGAGCAACGGTTGGCGACGACGGTGGCGATCATCAGTCCGGAGTACACGAGGGGGCCTCTCAATCCCCTATTGTGGGCGGCCTCAACTTTGAAAATGAACAAGAGGGGTCCTACGGTGATTCGGTGGATGGGTTACCCGCCGGGGCGAACAAAGGTAAAGGGGTCATGGGTTGTCCCTCTCGCCCTTCGCACTTAGAGGCTGATACTGGGGTTGAGGGCGATCCCTGGGGGATTTGTGTGTGGAATGACGAATGTTTCGACATGCCCCGGTATCTGAAGGCGATGGATGAAGTCGTCTTTCGAGACCTAGACGTGGCACAAATGGATGACTTCCCCGGTAATCAAATGTTCGATCATTGTCATCAGGCGATTGGTCGGGTGGCTTCCGTTCTCCGCTATAGTCAGTGCAAACTGATGAAGCGGTTGAATGAGCTTAACCATTACTGTCGGGATCACCGATCCGTCGTCCAAGAGTTAGAGGCCGCTCGACAAGAGGTGGAGCGTGTTAATGATGGACTGAGGCAAGATTTGGAGGATCGTGACAGTCGGATTAAAGAGCTCGAAGCTGAGGATGCAGGTCTCCGGGATCGTCTAACTGAGCAGATCGGGCTGGTAGAGGGGTTGCGTGAGCAGTTGAAAGTTCGGGAGGCGGAGTTGGCTGGGGTGCGCGGCCAAGTGGTGGAATCAGAAAGGGCTGGGGCTTCCTTCAAGTCTGAGTTGGAGCAAGTCACCGCCGACCGAGATGGCCTTCTGGAGCGGAACCGAATTTTAGTTGCTGAGAAGCAAGAATCAGAGAGGCTGGTCGGTCAGGTTGAGGCCGAGCGGGATGCGCTAAACTTAGTGAAGAAAAACTTGGAGGAAAATCTGAGGCGAGTGGGCAAGGCCTCATTTCAGAACGCGGTGGACCAGTTGACCGTGGTCAACCCCCAACTGAGTACCGACCATATCAGTTACCGCCGGGTTGTGGTTGGTGGACGGGTTGGTAATTTGGTGGGGGGTGAGTTCCAACCGGTCTATCCGGTGTCTGAGACCGCCGCTCTACCTGAAGAGCCTACTGTTAATGTTCCCGATGCCGAAGAAGTCAATGAAGAAGTTGAGATGCCCGCGGAGGGATGAAGAGCCCGTTCATGCTACTGATTGTTTTGTTTGTCTTTTGTAATTTGAATTTTCGTATGTTTTATCTTGAAGTACTATGCCGAGACTCTCTTTCTGTAATATGAATTGCCTTTTGCTGTTATGTAGTTTGATGTTTCGCTTTAATTTTGTTCGCTAAGTGTCGTTCTGTCGTGACGATTTCTCGCTTGCCCGCGTTCTCGATTGTGCCGAGTTGTTGTCGTTATTTATGTCGTGATTTTGGCAAGACGAACGCGGACGCTCGCTGCCAAAGCCGATCTAATACCTTTTCTTGGTCTCACTTTGGTTCACGAACGCGGACGTTCGTCACCAAAGCCGACTTACGGACTTTCGCGGTCTCACTTTGGTTCACGAACGCGGACGTTCGTCACCAAAGCCGACTTAAGGACTTTCGCGGTCTCACTTTGGTTCACGAACGCGGACGTTCGCCACCGAAGCCGACTTACGGGCTTTCGCGGTCTCACTTTGGTTCACGAGCGTGGACGTTCGCCACCAAAGCCGACTTACGGACTTTCGCGGTCTCACTTTGGTTCACGAACGTGGACGTTCGCCACCAAAGCGGACTTAAGGACTTTCGCGGTCTCACTTTGGTTCACGAACGCGGACGTTCGTCACCAAAGCCGACTTAAGGACTTTCGCGGTCTCACTTTGGTTCACGAACGCGGACGTTCGCCACCGAAGCCGACTTACGGGCTTTCGCGGTCTCACTTTGGTTCACGAGCGTGGACGTTCGCCACCAAAGCCGACTTACGGACTTTCGCGGTCTCACTTTGGTTCACGAACGTGGACGTTCGCCACCAAAGCCGACTTAAGGACTTTCGCGGTCTCACTTTGGTTCACGAACGCGGACGTTCGTCACCAAAGCCGACTTTGTTTATCTGTGGGTGCCCTGCAATATCAATGTTTTCTGAATAACCTGCAACTTTTCATTAATTCCATTGAGTAGAAAAAGGAAATACAAATAAACAGTGAGGTTTCTTTAACTATAGTAGCGTCTCAGGTTGGCAGCGTTCCAGTGCCTGGGAATTTCTTTGCCATTCAGGTGCTCTAATCTGTACGCTCCACTCCCTGTTGACTCGAACACTCGGTACGGCCCTTCCCAGTTTGCAGCCATTTTACCCTTTTCTTCTGCTCTTGCTCCGACGCTTGCCCGGCGCAGAACTAGGTCCCCGGGTAGAAATTGTCTCTTAATTACCTTGCTGTTGTACCTGTGGCTGACTTTTTGTTTAACGATCGCGGTTCGCAGGTTCGCCGCGTTCCTGCGTTCCTCTGCTAAGTCAAGCTCCTCGGCGATCAGTGCCCCGTTCACTGCCTGGTCAAAGGCGAGTACTCTTGCGCTGGGTTCGCCTATCTCCGCTGGGATTACTGCCTCTGTTCCGTAAGTCAAACGGAAAGGTGTTTCCCCTGTAGACGACCGGGGGGTAGTTTGGTAGGACCATAGCACATGGTCCAGGTGTTCGGCCCACTGCCCCTTGGCCGCTTGCAATCTCTTCTTAATGCCCCTCAAGATGACCTTGTTTGCAGATTCCGCTTGACCGTTCGTCTGCGGGTGCTCGACCGAGGTGAAGCGTTGCTTAATGTGTAGTCCCTCCAGTAGCTCCCTGAATTTCTTGTCTGTGAATTGCGTCCCGTTATCAGTGATGACCGTGTGCGGTACCCCGAAACGGCTGATGATATTCTTGTAGAAAAAGCGCTGCACTCGGGCTGAAGTTATTGTGGCCAGGGGCTCCGCCTCAATCCACTTCGTATAGTAGTCCACTGCTACTATCAAGAACCTTAGTTGACCTGGGGCCTTGGGAAAAGGGCCCAGGAGGTCCATGCCCCATTGATAGAACGGCCAAGGAGCAGAGATGCTTGAGAGCTCATTCGGTGGTGCCAGGTGGATGTCTGCGTGCTTCTGGCAAGAGTCACACTTCCTTACATAATCGGCCGCGTCTTGGTTCATGGTCGGCCAGTAGTAACCTGCCCTCAAGATCTTCTTTGCTAAGGTCTGACCTCCAGGGTGATGACCGCAGCTTCCCTCGTGCACTTCAGCCATCACGTAGGTCGCTCGGTCTGGCGTCAGGCATTTGAGGAGGGGGGTTGTGAAACCCCGCTTGTATAGATCGCCGTCGATTATGGTAAACCAAGCTGCCTGTCGAACCAGCTTCCGACTTTCCAGCCCATCATCGGGTAACCAGTTACTGGTGATATGTTTCCTGATCGGGGTGGTCCAATCAATTACCTCTGTCTGCGTGGTGAGGATTTGCTGGCCTACACTCGGTGAATTGAGTGTTTCTTGAATCACCGATCGATTGTTGTGGGGTTTCTTCGTGCTTGCTAACCGAGATAGGACATCTGCTCGCTCATTTTCTGCCCGCGGGACATGGTTGAAAGTTACTTTTACAAACCGTTGGCAGATCTTTTGTAAATGTTCTAGGTACAGCTGAAGAACGGGCTCCTTGGCCTGATACTCTCCCTTGGCCTGAGAGACCACTAGCTGGGAGTCACTGTGCACCACGACTTCCTTAGCTCCTAAATCCCAAGCTGTTGAAAGCCCCGCTATACAGGCCTCGTACTCGGCCTGATTATTCGTGGTCGGAAAATTAAATCGAAGGGATTGTTCGACTGAGATACCTGTGGAGCATTCGACCACTATCCCGGCCCCTCCGCCTTTACTGTTGGAAGACCCATCCACATGAACCGACCAAATGGGCGATTCTACGTTCTCGACCTCTGCCATTTCAACTAGGAATTCAGCCAAGGCCTGTGACTTGATTGCTTGTCTTGGTTCATAGTGAATGTCGTGCTCAGAAAGTTCAATCGACCAGGTTATCATTCGTCCTGCCAAATCTGGTTTATGTAAAACCCTCTTGATTGGTTGGTCTGTCCTTACCACAATCGTATGAGCTTGAAAATACTGTCTCAATCTCCAAGCCGTTGTTAGGAGGGCGTATGCTACCTTCTCCAGCTTCTGGTACCTCAGCTCTGGGCCCTGCAGTGCCCGACTAACAAAGTACACTGGGTGCTGCTCTTCCTTGTCTTCTCTAACCAAAACCGCGCTTACTGCCCTGTCTCGTACTGCCAAGTATAGGTATAGGCTCTCTCCTTTGATCGGAGAGGAGAGGATAGGAGGTCTTTGGAGAGTCTCCTTGAATTCTCGGAAGGCCTGCTCGGCTTCAGGGGTCCACTCAAAAGATTTCCCTTTTCTGATCAGATCATAAAGTGGTAGCGACCTCAAAGCTGCCGAGGGGATGAAACGGCTGAGGGAAGCCAATCGCCCTGCCAGTTGCTGCACCTCTTTAACGGAGGTCGGACTCTTCATATCCTGAATTGCTTTACACTTGTCTGGGTTGGCTTCGATTCCCCGATCTGTGAGCATGAAGCCAAGAAATTTTCCTCCTCGAACCCCGAACGTGCACTTTTCGGGGTTGAGCCTGAGGTTATGTTTCCTCAGTTGTCTGAAGACGTCCCTCAGATCGGCAGCGTGATCCCGTCCTCGTGGAGTTTTAACTATGATGTCGTCGATGTAGACCTCCACCGACTGTCCGATCAACCCGTCAAAAACCTTAGTCATCATTCTTTGGTAGGTTGCTACCGCATTCTTCAGTCCGAAAGGGAGCATGGTGTAGCAGAAAGTCCCATGGTCCGTGATGAAAGCTGTCTTCTCTTCGTCTGGGGCGAACATGGGGATCTGGTTGTATCCCGAGTAAGCATCCATTAGCGATAAAAACTCGTAGCCCGAGGAGTTATCTACCAACGCATCAATGCTCGGTAGTGGAAAAGGATCCTTTGGGCATGACTTGTTGAGGTCGGTATAGTCCACGCACATACGCCATTTCCCGTTAGCTTTCTTGACCAACACCAAGTTTGACAACCAAGTTGTGTATTTAATCTCCCGGATTATACCAGCCTTGAGTAGCTCCGCCGTTTGTTCCTTTATAACCGCCTGCTTCTCGGCGCTCGTCCGTCTCTTTCTCTGAGCAACCGGCCTGTGTCCTGGATCTACCGAGAGGCGATGGCAAGCCAGCTCGGGGTGGACCCCTGGCATATCGCCTGGTCCCCAGGCGAAGAGATCCCCATTGGCCCGGAGGAGTCTCTCGAGGCGCTCGGCCTGTTCCTTGTTCAGATCCTTTGCCAGCTTAGTGGTTTGTGACTTAGACTTTCCAACCTGCACAGGTCGCGTTTCGCCGCTCGGACACATTCTTAGATCGGTTTCCGAATTATCTATCCTTGGGTCCGCGTCCATGAGAAAGAAGGATTCCCGTTGACTCTTTGGTTTCGACCGTTTCCTTTCTCTGTCTTCCTTTGCCATCTGGCAGCTGGCTGTATAGCAACTCCTTGCTACCTGAAGGTTTCCTCGTACCGTGACCACCCTACCCCTATAGGGGTACTTGAGCATCAAGTGTGGGCATGATATGATTGCTTTAAACGCATTGATGCTTGGTCGGCCTAGAATGACGGTGTATGCGGTCGGGCAATCGACAACGATGAACCGTGTCTTGACCGTCGCGCAGTCGCGTTGGTCCCCGAGGGATAGCCAAGTGTCAAAATATCCCAAAGGGGTAACTCGATCGCCGGTGAAACCAATCAGATCACTGTCGTAATGAATCAAATCACTGTCCCGCTGACCCAGTGCCTTGTATGCCGCATAAAATAGGATATCAGTCGAGCTACCAGTGTCAATTAAGGCCTTCGTAACCCGTTGATTCGCGATCATCGCGCTGCAGACAATTGGGTCCCCATCCTTTCCTGTGTCTGCCCCGTAATCCTCCTTTGAAAAGGTGACCGGAGGTTCTTCATATTTATCAGGGCCACCTTTCCGAGAATGGACTTCTGCCCTCATAACTGCCCTGTGACTCTTTTTCCTTGAACTCGTACTTGCCTCCCCTCTCCAGAAACCCCCTGCGATCGAAAGGGTGAATTGTGCTGGTCTGTCAGATCGGCCTCTATCTACCTGTTCCCTCGAACGTTCTCGGCTCCCGCGACGTTCGGACCTTGCTTGGCGCCTGCCCCTCTGCTGATACCTCTCCCGGTCCGGACTAGACCTTCGTACCTGCTGGCCGTGGTACGGCGGCGCTTCACGCCTAGGGAGAGTACGCGTCGTCTGCTGAACGTACTTTGTCAATCGGCCCCTCCTAACTAGCCTTTCAACACTGTCCATTAGTTGTACGCACTCGTCGGTTGTGTGTCCTAACCCTTCGTGGTACTCACAGTACTTCGACGTATCCGCTATGTGTTTCGACCGGATTGCTGGTGGTCTATCTCTTAGATCTCCCTCAGCATTCTCCTTGAAGATCAGAGTCAGCGAGGTGTTTAACGGAGCGTAGTGGTCGAATTTACCTTTCGGTTTGTAGGTTTCCCTCCTATCGGCTGGACCGTCCGAACGCCGATCCCCCGATTTCACCGAAGCCGAGGGTGTCGCTCTGCTGGCTGGTGGGGTTGGCGTGCTCCTTAGTCCCAGTGTCTTCTCAGCATCTTCCTGATTAATATACTTTTCTGATCGTTTTTGGAACTCGGCCTTAGTCTTCGGCTTCACACAGCTGAGCGATTTCCAGAACGGTCCAGGTTGAAGGCCTTTCCGAGCGTACAGTAGGTGTAACTCTTCTGAGAGGCCGGGAGTGAGATTATCCTCTTTATTGAACCTTGCTAGATAACTCCTTAGCGACTCTCCTGCCTCTTGCCGAACTTGTTCAAGAGTCTCGACCGTCCGTGGAAGTTCTTTGCTAGACGCAAACTGCTGAGTGAAAAGATCTACTATATCTGTCCACCTCTGAATGGAACCAGCTGGTAGGGATTGAAACCAACGTTGGGGGACTCTCCCCAGGCTCATGGGAAAGAACCTACAGCAGAGGAGATCAGATGCCCCAGCGCACTGCATAGTCCCCCTAAAATGATCCAAATGTGCCCATGGATCGTCTGTACCATCATATTGCTGCATCTTCGGAGGTTTTATGAAATTGGGTGGCATTGGTTCCTGCATAATCTCCTGCCCGAGAGGGTTACCCGCCTGTACCTGCCGCACGCGGTCTGGCCTCCGGGGTTGGGGCTCCAAAGAGGGTTCGCGCCGACCGCGGGAAGGCTCGGTCGCTGCCACCCGGGATTGGTTGGGTGAGTGGGGGTGCCCTTGGCTCCACCCCTGGTTTCGCTCCTCTTCCAGCTGCTGAATATACTCCTTCAGCTTTTGGATGGTAGCGCTCTGGTCTTCGGTACCTTGTCGTCCTTGTTTTTCCATGGCCGCCATCCGCTCTTCAAGTCGGATGAGGGCCTCACGGTCATTCCGGGCTTGCATCTCTGACACCTCTTGGACCTTTGGGGCCGCATTGGTGATCGGTTGTGTCTGCTCCGCCGATTGTGTCCCTTCATTCTCATCCAGTGTCTCTACCCTGACTGAGTCTTCTCTCGTCGCTCTTGAAACGTGCTTCGGGTTCGTCTTCGGTGCCATGTCGTAGTCCGAGGAAAAGGTCGTGGGTTCGATCCCCACAGACGGCGCCAATGTCGTCAACTCACACTAGGTAAATGGGCGACCGGAACCTGAACCTTCACTCGGATGCTGTGGTGGTCGTCTCTGGTCGAGCGTCGGAGGGGGTACCTGCAATGACACTCCGATGCCTAAGTCAGTATAGGAGCAGAAGGACGATCAGAGTGGGTTAGATAACGTACCATTAATGAGCCTGCATGGGGGTATTTATAGGTGTCAGAACTCTGTCAGAGACATTTGGCTGGACACGTGTATCTTCGTCATTGGCTGGACGATCGGAGTGGTATGTGCCGATCGGTGTGACGCGGGCCGATCGGCACATACGAACAGCATGCAAGTCTATCCAATTAAACCCGTTTGCTTGATCGAATTCACACTTTTAATATCACGTTAGATTGGGTTGGACAGGTTGATCAAATCTTCCCGACAAATGTGCAACGGTGTGTATGGAAAAGTCTCATTATTGCAGGATTTAGTGCACACAAAAAAATAAGGTGGTATACGGAGCCCACCATGGTTTTGGGTCGGTATTAAATTAAGTGCAACAGCCAAATGAGTGGGCTAGTATTATTGGTTTTAATCTAAGTGACTAAGTCCTCAAGATGGACTACGTGAACATATTGGGCCTAACAGTCTGGTTTGCCGGGTCGAGCGAATTGCACTAAGAAAGTTGGGCTAGACTCAAGGATTAAAACATCAGCATTAATATTTATTATAATTCAATTTTCTTTCTTGATTAAAAAAAATCAATTTTCTTTTGTTGATACTACGTAATTTTTTTATTTAATGACATTAATTAGGCTTAAATAAATTTTTGGCCCTTGAAATATATGTCAATTCTATTTTTAGTCCTTACAAAAAAAATTATGTTTTTATACTCTAAAGTTACCAATTTCGTTTTTAGTCTTTGATGTTAGTTTTTTTTTTTTTACAAAAAAAAAATAAAGTCCTACCAACATAACATATGCCTTATTTTTAATTAGTTTTTATTCCACCTAAGCGGACACCTCACACTTCCCCCTCTGTGTCACCTCTCTCACCTCCTTCCTCACTAACCCCACCTCCCTCACCACTCTTCCCCCACCATCCTCCCCCCACTGCTCCCATCCTCTTCCACCATCTCCACCCGCTTCCCCCAACTCCCTCCCTTATCCCCTCACCACCTCCCCCATCCCCCACCTTTCCTTTTACCATTTCTCATCTTCTCCCACCCTATATAACTAAAGCACATTCTTGGAATCTTAAACATTCAAAATCAAAACAAAAACAAAAATCTTCTCCCTCATCCTCTCCAAGGACCTAAAACATTCAAACCCAAATCTCAAACCTTCAAAGCATCCAAACACTCAAAACCCTCATACATTTCAAACCCATATCGAACTCCTTCAAACCCTCAACGACAACAACAACCTTCCAAATCTAGATTAGACTCCTTCAAACCTTCAACTCCTTGCATGATGAGGGAACTCAAAAGCCCACAACAGTGGAGAAAAAAATGAAGAACCCGGAGATGAAAAATGACACTACCCACAAAAAAGGGTCGGTGGAATGAGAAGCAGTTGAGAAATCCAGGATTGGAACCCAATTAGAGCCAAGATGCAATACCAACACTAACATCATTGAATAAAAAACCATAACGTAAGCACAAATTTGAAGAATTCTACTCACAAAACCAAAGCTAGTGCGTACCCAAAGGCCAATACTTACAAACTTAGCACCACCACGTCATGACTACGTTCAAGCCATCGTCATAATCGTTCTTGATGATGACGCATGCGCAAGTTTCTCCTTCTCCTCCTCCTCGCCTTTCACAATTTCTTGCGCATATTTCCCTTCCATTCCTCTTTCATCCGAAATAGGTTTTCTCTTCTTTCCTTCGTTTTGATGACATAATTTGAATTAGGGGCGCAACATTTTCTGCTTCGATCATGAAAGGGATTAGGGGAAGGAGAATAGGTGGGGAAAAGGAGGAGAGGGTGGTGGGTGGGGGAGAAGGATGTGGAGGGCAAGAAGGAGAGAAGGACGTGGGTAGGGTAGAAGAGGTAGGGGAAGGAGCAGCGTGGGGGCAAGAGGGTAATGGGTGGTGGAGAAGGTGGGGGGAGGGGTAGTTGTGGGGGAGAGAGTTGGGTAAAGGGCAGCGATGGGTGGGGGAAAGAGGTGGTGGGAATAGGTGGGGTAGAGAGGAGGTTAGGGGAAAAAGTAAAATTTTAAAACATGTATGTTACATGTCCACTATGTATCAATGATTTTTTTAAGAAATGACACAGGTAAAATTAGGCAATGATTTGTGTACACCTAAATAGTACAGACACCTCTGGACACCTCTTTTTTCTCTCCATCTCTTTCTTCTAATTACATCACATCATATATCACACTTATCACTTATCTCTCCTCTCTTCCTATCTCTCTAGTGGTCTACTCCCTTTAGATGTCTACCAATTTTTATTCGGTAAAATTGCTTTTGACTTTTGTTTGTTTTGGATGAAAAATTTAATAGTAAAACCAAAAATGAAAAATCATAATTTTTTTAAGGAGTGAAAAAATGAGGTATAGTCTAAGGAACAAAAAATTAGAGCTGTCAATACGGGCCAGCCTGGCCCATATGGGCTGGCCTGTCACGGGTTGGGTTAGAGCAACCCGCATCTAAATGAGTCAAGAAAGTATGAACCTAACCCGACTCGCGGGCTGCCTCGCGGGTTGGCGGACCGACTCGTATTGACAGTAGAATAAATAAAAAAATCTAAAAATTGGGAAATTCAATTAAAAAATATTGAAAAACTAATAAAAATTAATATTAAAAAAATACTAACATATGCATTTTGCCAAATCTACTAATCCAATGTTGCACCACACACTTTGCGAATAATAGACTAATAGTAAGCAAAGAAAGAAATCCAAGAAAATCAGCCCAATTTTTTTTTTTAATTGCCTCAAGCCGCACGCTGGTTCATTTGAGCCACGGCTGACCAGTTTAACCCGCGAGTTAAATGAGCCGGGTTGTGGTAGCTCATATTCTATCCGGGTTGTAATTTAACTAACTCAACCCAACCCGTCTACCTGCCGGGTTGGACCGGGCTAATCCGCGGGTTCGAACCCATATTGATAGCTCTAAAAAAATTATATAAGCCGGTTAATTAATATCCGAAAAAATGTAAACCATCTCCCTCGTCTCAACTCTGGAGTCTCTGATTCTGATTGCGAAGACGAGCAAGTAAAGTAATTTCAACTTCGCTTACAGTTGCAAGCAAAGCCATAAAAGTTGAATCGCCGTTCCCATTTTCTCTCCGATCCACGTCGTTTGCTTCTCCTCTTCCCAATCAAGCTAGGGTTCGTTCCGCCAAATTATGAACTGTGAAGTTTGCCAGCTCAAGGAACTGGTAAACCCTTCGCATCTCTTCATATTCCATTGTCTCGTGCCGATTTCTCTTGATCAGGTTTTCAATTGCTTGGTGCAGGAAGTGGAGCAATTTGAGATACGCGAAGTCCTGCGATGTAATCACGCTAACTCGACTCTCCACTCTTCTTTGCTATGCTCAAAATGTGTTTGGAATTTTCGTGTTGAATGGCAACGTTTTTTTGCAGGCATATTTCACACGATCGTCTTTCATCGCGCTTTGGGTCTCGTGCGTCCGAAAGATGTCGATATGGAACTATTTGATGTCACTTACGTACGTTTTGAATGTCAATTTAGTGTTATCATTGTAATGGATGCGTTGTTCTTATAGAAGCACTTTTTAATTATGATTTTTCTTGTTTAATTTGTATATATGCTATATGAGTGTAAATTTCATGCCTTTTAGTTTGAGTTAAAAGTTTGAATTTTTCGAGTTTGGTTTAACTGTGTTGTGTTGTTTAATGTGTGGGCGTGTAGGTGCAATGTGGAGAGGCTGAGCTTGAGAAGAAAATAGAAGAGAAGATTGAGCAGTTCATTTGTTGGGTGGAGAAGCATCCTAACAAGAAGAGTCAGGTTAGTGCTTTACTTGTGGATTTTTTTCTTGGTTACCATGTCCCATGTGTGAATGAATCAATGTTGTTAATGGCGGGTCGCAGACCATGGCGAAGAGCCAAAAACCTGCCATATTAGTCAAATAATGATGGCGGATGGCGGAATATGGTGTGATATTGGCCATGGCAGAGAGCCAAAAACCTGCCATGAGATTCTGCCTTGGCAGCGCCATGGCGTATATTTGATAACACTGGTGTGAATGCTGCTGCTTGGGGGGAGGAAAACACTGTTGGTTTTAGTTTCGAGGTTCTGTAGTGATGAGCTTTACTTTTGTATGCTCTAGTTTTAGTCAATATGCATGATTTACGTATACATACTCCTACTCGTAGTGGTTGCGGTGTGACTAGGAGCTCATAGTCCTGTCATGAAATCAGTCTCTAGCAAATGCAAGGTAGATACTTGTACAATAGACCTTAATAGATTTGGCTCGTCCTTGGATCCCGTCATGGTGGAGGATTTATAGTATCATGTTGTCCTTTTAATGCACTCCTGTTTTCAACCACTTTGGAACTTTCTTTTGTTGGTTTTATTTGTGGTTCAAAGCAATTTGCTTTTGCTTGCAATTTGTTAAAATCTAAGGTAATCTGTCGTGCAGTCCCTTTTGCAAATCATGGTAGGCTGGAAATGTTAATTTGCAGATAGGTATTCATTAATCCCTTCTGAATTTGATGATGCAGATATGTTTATCTTTCTATGAGGTAAAAAACAAGCAGGTGTCTTGGTTCAGTAACAAGATTGAACGCTTGTATTGGGAACAGTGGTATATTAATCTGAATGTGGCCCAGCACCAGAAGGCACACTCTAGCAAGTCTCATCATTCCAAAGTTGCTGATCCCGGAGGTGCAGTTGCTTGCTCTGTTTGTTGAACCAAATCTTTCATGTTTCACTCCAACTGTGCAGTTAGTTCCATCAGATCTTCTCTCTAACATTTTTTCTTTTTGGTTTCTTTGCCTGTTTGGCCGTGTTTCTGATAAGTAGAGGGAGCATTGGAGGATAGAAATGCTCGAAGTGCAGCACTTGAAGCATCGCTGCGTGAGGTTTTATTTCAGATAATTAAATTTGTGAACGAGAAGAAGGATCATGTTCCGCCAATACCAAATCTTGAGGGTGCTATTTCATTTCCCTATGAAATAACAATACCCAGGTGGGCTGTCTAATGTCTTTACTCTCTCTGATCATATCCATTGTGATTATGCATCTCATTCTCATGTGCTTTCTTAATATTTTAATATCTTTGATTCTGAATGATGTTCTTCTTGGCTGATTGTATTGATGATGTGATGTCTTTGCCTCATAATGGCTTTTAGAAAATCTTTGGGGCTTTTTGAATCTTGGAGGTTTTCTTAAGTATGATTAAGTTGAAAGTACATGGAATGTAATGCATGTATAGTAATACGCAAGTTAGTAATGTTATAGAAGTGAAACTTGAGGATAGTAGCAAACCACAAGCTGTTCAATTTAGGTATGTTGGATTCATCTTAGGGGAGGTCAAACTTAGGGTTCAATCTGGGTGAACAAAATGCTTGTGATCTTGAGTTGCGCGTCAAACTTAAAGGAGAGTTCTGTAGTACAACTACAAGATCAGCGACGCTAGAAAATATTTTATATTGACCACTCAAGTGCGAACAAAAATAGCGCCGTGCATATGGGAATGCAAATGTAGATTAATGCACTTGGGAAAAAGGATTAGTTTAAGGGCAGTTGTAATTTGTATGAGAGGAAATTAGTATCACATATTAAGTAGAGAGTAATGCTAGCAACACACTTTTTAACTCACTCTTTTCTTATTTTTGGGTGAAATTCATTTGAGATATACTACATTATGTGATTGGCACTATATATATGGGGTGGTATACTCTATTTGGTGGTGCCAACATGAGTTTTACCTAATAATAAAGAGTGTGCTGGAAAGAGTAAGGTCGTTTGTTCAGATTAGTTATTCCAATGAGATCAGAAAAGGTAGGAAAAGATCCAAGAAAAAACTATTTAAGAATACTTTGGTCTAAAAGGTTTTACTGCAAAATAGGTTTTTAATGGATCAAACTATGCATTGATCCATTTAGACAATCCCCATTGTGATATAAATATAATGCTTTGCTGTTTTTGTTTCTGCTCCTAATCATGCAGGGATAGAAAACCTTGAATAGCTAGGGCCTAGCTTGGTTGAAATAAGTTCAGACTTCGAAATTTTCAGAAACTTAATTTAGAAGGCTAATTTGACTTGTATAATTATCTTTCTAGTTAATTCAAAGTCAGCAATTGATTTGATCTGTTAACAGTGTACTATATGCATTTTAGTTTTAAGAGATTTTCTATTGGTTCTAGTACTGTAATGTGAATACAATGCCTTTCCTTCTTTGCTACCTTAATATGAACCAGAATGTATTTTGCTGTAAATTTTTCTAGAAGAGAGATCAGGTTAAGAGAAGTATTTACATATTGATGAAAAGTGTTTTCCGAATGTTGTTTAGTAACATACATTAATTAAGAGGCAATATATTAAGTTATTGTTCAGGAATGTAAATTTGCTGAAAACTAGCTGCCTCTTATGCATTATTGTCTATATATCTGCTAAACACTCTCTTACAAACTGTTTGGTTCAAATGGGGGGAGGGGAAGTGAGGGAAAATTAAAGTCCCTTATTTAGTTTAGTTGAATGGGGAATTGGGAGGGGAGGAATGAGAAAATAATCCTCGCATTGTTTAATGTGCAAGGGGAGGGAAGTGAAAATAGAAGTAATTTAATATTATGCATTTCCAGAAGGTTAAAGGGAAGAAATAGAAGAAACATTGACTAATATAACTTAGACTTTTGTAAAGAAGCTCTAGAACTGAGACTTGCACAATGTGAAAGTGAAAAAGCATGAAGCAGCATTGGTAATATGGGATTGTCAGAGATAATATATGTAAGGATGGTTTTGAAAGCAAAAATTGAAATTAAAATGAAGTAATGAAGGATATTTTAGTCAGTATAGTTAGGATATGAGAGCAGGGAAAATTAGTTAGGGACTGTTATAGAAGTTACTAGTTTGTTTGAGGGGATTAGTTAGATAAATATAGTACGTGAGGTTGGAGAAGGCTTTCTTTCAGGGCATTTGATAGTTTGAGAGTGAAAGAAGAGGCCCTATTTGAAGGGGAAACCCTCAGGGGGAATTCTATTATCTATTACTTGCAATTTTCAATAGTACATTTCTGTTCTTATTGTCAGGTGTTAGGGTGCTGGGAAATCTGTGAGAAAAGCGTGTTTTATACAATTTAGAGCCTGTTTGGTTTGCATTATCTTTTTTCTTTTTTCACTTTTAGTTACAAAATGCTACTTTTTTTCATCTTCTTTCCTGTTTACAAACATTTGTGCAGGAAACAATGAAAACTGTAAAAGGTAGTTTTTAGTGTTTCCTGTACAAATCCTTGAAAAAAGGAAATAAATCAAAACAATGTGATATTTTTGTAAATAAACTGAAATCATGAAATGAAAGGAAAAAATAGAATGCTTTGGCAAATCAAATCACGCCTAAGCTCCGTTTTTTTTACATTTATTGTTTTTTTCTTCTGTAAATAATTAAAAAAAAAAAAAGGCACCTTCTTTTCACTTCATTTCATCTTAGTAAAGATTTGTGTAACAAACAATGAAAGAAACTTTTTATTATTTTTACTGTTTTCTGTTCAAACTTCTAAAGATTGGGAATACAATAAAAAATAGATGTCATTTTTATAATGTTAGTAAAATAGTTAATACTTAATAGAAACAGAACTTTTTTTCCAGCCAAACAAGTCCTTGTTTTTTCATTTCTGTAGCTCATTTTCACATTTACTATACTGGGATGGGTTGTCCTATCCTTGATAGTAATAGTCTAGTCATTGAAAACCTTAGCCTTCATGATTTTCACTCTCCTGTTCTATTGTTGCTATTTGCTCATACTTCTAAAATGTTGAGGCACTGCAAAAGTATTGTCTATATCAACAAGTCGGATGCTCATTAGGGTCTTTGCAGAACAACTATATGATATCTGCCCAGTTTATAGTGATCTTTGTGCCTAAGCACCTTTTAGAAAACAGAAAGTTATTGTTATCTCGAAGTATAATTATTATTTTGGAGTTTATTTTTTCAACTTTGTTTGGTAAGTAGAAACAGCAATTGTTACATAAAGCCAAAATTTTGAGAATATATGTTGTATTTATGAAGATTTGTACCCCTGAAGTCTTGCTTAGTGAGTTGAGTTACTTGTATTTCTCTTATAAAAAGTTAACACTGCTGTCATTGACCAGTTCATCGGATTCTGCATTTGGGATGGACATGATCAAGAGAATGCTCCAGACTGGGGGCCATCCAACAATGCTAAGTTAAATGGAGATTGTTAGAGTCTGTATGTAGAGTGGTGTTTGAAGTTAAATGGAGATTCTTGTTCATGTATATAAGCTGGAAATCTGGTGCTGAAGAAAGCTGCTAAGGAAGGCAAGGTTCAACCTTTCTGTAAATAAAGCCGAATCTTAGGTGCAAAATTAGTTTTATCTTTTCAAAAATTTCCTCTTTTCGATATCTCTTTCACATCTTGTATTTCTTTCATTCATCTTCTCTCTAAAGCTTGAACTTTGGTCAAGCACTTTATAAGAGACGGAAGTATATATAAGTAGATTAAGATTTGAAGTAGCTTCCATTTTAACTGAGGGGATAATCTATCTGCAGCAAGATTTAGTCGATTTTAACTTGGAGTGGTAAATCAATTGATTTGATGAATTTTGGCCTAGATCAAAAGTAAGAGGTAGTTTAAGCTATATCCATCCATGGGGTCGATTGTATGTGACATCAAATATTCTTCATGACCCAACGCGTTTCTTCATTTTTGCGACTATTTAGATCAATTTTCATCTGATTCGTGAATCTTAGTATGGGTGGAAATAGGGTGGGCTAAACTGAATTTTGCATAAATAAGTCTGACTTGCTAAAACAATTCAAGGCCTAAGTAGTCTTTTTTCTAGGCATAGTCCGGCCTTCTTGGTAATCCGATGTGGCTTGTTAGCCTATTTACAAGCTTGTTCCGTTATAAGAAAATTAAGTAGATCAACAAACATATGAAACAAGTTTAAAGGCTAATGAATGAACTAAAATTTATTAAAACAATTATTAGCTTATGCAACATGGTCAAGATGAATGGTGTTCCTAGAGAAACAATTCGCATGAGGCTTTTCCAATTTTCTTCAAGAGATAAGGTTGAATCGTGGTAGGCCTTACAACCTCAAGCAAGTGTACACACTTGGGAAGACCTAGTTACAATTTGCGACCAAGTTTTCCCCTATTCCCGTTTGTCGAAGATGATGAATGACATTGATTCTTTCATCTAACTTGATACAAAATTCTTACATGATCTATGAGAGAGATTCAAGGAGCTCTTAAGGAAGTGGCCACACCATTAAATTCCCGATTGGCAACAAGTAGAAATATTCTATGATGGGCTCACCCCCTTCGCAAAAGCTAATTTGGATGCGAATCTACTGCAGAGCTTAATGCAAAGTCACCGGAAGATGCTTTTGAGCTTATTGATAAAATGAACGCAAGATCAATGGATGTAATGAGTGATAGATTAAACCAAAGAGTGGGGGGGGGGGGTATATCAAATTGAAACATCTGATACTTTTAAGGTGTTGTCACATCAACTGACGTCAATCTCTAGGAAGGTGGATGGTTTTTGTGGTAAGGCATCCGAAACCTCTTCGACTCTAAAATATCATTTATGTAGAGATGTTCATGCAAACGAGCAAGGTCACGAGGAGGAAGTCAAAAGTATGGGGCAATCTCAAATTAACCCCAATACTTACAATCCAGGATGGAAAAATCACCCCAATCTTTCTTGGGGAGGGCAAGGCAAATCCAACCAATCTGGTAAGTCTCTAAGGCAATTTCCCAATTAAAGACCATATGACCAAGAGCAATCTCACCAGGGTTAAGGTAGTGGCATGGTAAACTTCGAGGAGGCTTTGAGTCAATTGACCATCAATACTTCCAACTCTATGAATGAAACGAGAGCTAATTAGAAAATCCAAGAGTCTTTTGTCAATGAGGTAAGAAACAATTTCAAAAACCAAGAAGCCTCAATCAAGAACTTGAAGACTCAAATTTCAAGGCAAATTGGTGAGAAAACTCAAGTTTCATTCCCTAGTGATGATATTGTCAGTAGTTCTAGGGAAATGCAACTATGTTGAGAGGTTGATGAAAAAGATTTTCCTTCACTAACTACTTTTAAATCCTTTTAAGACTCAATTGCAGTATAGCATAGGGTTTTTTCGTATCTGCAGGGAATCGCTAACACAAATGCCGCACACAAATGCCGCTCTCTAGTAAAATTACTTAAGCAACAAGTGTTCCAATTGATTGATGATTGTTTTGGTAGCATAGAAAGTAAACAAAGCGAGATAAAAACGATTGGATATCAAGATTCCTATGATTCTATATGCAAATTCATTCCTATCCATGATTCATCTCCACCATTTCTACCCTACTTCATTGATTCCTCACAGGAGTGGATATCTATAACTCACTTTCCTAAACATTGATTCCTCACATGCATAGCAAAGCTAAGTTATCTTTATGCTTAAATATGTTTGGGGTCCCTGACATTTGAAAGAGAATCAGTCCAGGTCCCTGAAAAATTAATTTGTTAAATTGGGTCCCTGACATATGTTTTTTAATCAAATTAAGGACAAATCCTAATTTAAGCTGATTAATGATTCTAATTAGCCTAGTCAGCAGTCTCAGTCACAATTTTTTAATATTAAGCCAGTTTTTTAATTCTACATCAGCATTTCTGCATAATATTAAAAATTAAAAATTAAAAACTCAATTGTTCAGAAAATCCTCTTCCTCTTCGTCTTCCTCTGACCTCCCTCCCTCCCTCCGCTACTCCATTGCCGCCGCCGTCCAATCCTTCCAGAGCCTTCCAGAACCTCTTCCATAGAACCCAGAAACCCCAAAGAGAACATCTTCATCATCAAATCCCTCTTTCTCTCCATCTTCATCTTCAACCTTAATCACCACCACAACCCATCAAATCTAAAAGAAGAGGAAGAGATTCAGAGACAACAACAGAGGCTTGGGGGTACTGCGCAATAGATCTGGAAGAAAAGAGACCGCGAAAGGGAAGGAGGGAAGAAGAAGACAATGGCGGAGGGAGAAAGAGGGACAACAACTCGTCAAACCCATATTGAAGTGGCGGCAGCGACGGTGGTCAACGGTGGTCGATCGTTGAATTACTTTAGGTGTTTTGTTGCGGACGATGAAGGGATTCTGGTGGTGGTGGCGGTTTGTCCATTGGAGGTGCGGCGTCGCCGGAAAATAGGAGAGAAGGTGGTGGTGGCGAAAGTTCCAGAACTTGAAGAAGAAGGTCGCGGTGGCGGCGATGGTGGCCACAACGAGGAATAGTGGTGGAGCGGCTTAGTGGCGACAGTGGTTCGCAGTGGTGGTAGCCAATCGGTTTCTATAGAAGGAAGGAAGAGGAAGCACCGCAGGTGAGAGGGAGAAGAGGGAGGGTCGCGAGAGAGAGGAAAGAAAGAAGAAGAAGAAGAAGAAGAAGAAGAAGAAGAAGAAGAAGAAGAAGAAGAAGAAGAAGAAGAAGAAGAAGAAGAAGAAGAAGAAGAAGAAGAAAATGGAAGAAGAAGAAGAAGAAGAAAATGGAAGAAGAAGAATGAAGAATGAAGAAAGAAGGAAGAAGAAGAAGAAGAAGAAGAAGAAGAAGAAGAAGAAGAAGAAGAAAGAAAATGGAAGAAGAAGAAGAAAGAAAGAATTGGACGGCAGAGGGAGAGGAAGAAGAAAGAAGAAGAAGAAATTTTTTATTTCTGAATTTAGTTTTTATTTTTTATTTTTTAATATGACGTGGAATTAAAAAAAAGAGTAAAAGCCACGTGGACTGCTGATTGGGCTAATTAGAATCATTAATCAGCTTAAATTGGGATTTGACCCTAATTTGATTAAAAAAAATATGTTAGGGACCCAATTTAACAAATTAAATTTTCAAGGACCTGGACTGATTCCCTTTCAAATGTCAGGGACCCCAAACATATTTAAGCCTTATCTTTAAGCTTAGGTGTTTAAGTGACTAACAAAGCCTAATTCCATTCCTAGACACTAGGTTTATTAGATGGTTAACTTTATGTCGGATTCTAGACGTCGTAGCTCCCGTTCATACGCCGAATCAAGCGATATGTTCTAGTTGCGCAAACTAAAACATAGTATTAAGGACAAGAGAAAACCATTGAATCACATGATAGAAATGATATTTACATATAGAAATCAACAAAGATACATCATAGTTAAAGCCTACATCCAATTTCAACAAGAGAAACTTAGCAACCCATAGCCATGGATTGCTTACAAAGCTTACAAGGGAAAACTAAGATGAAATCAGCGATTCGTGATGTCCTAGAACCGTTCCCAGCTCGTTGGATGGTCAAGAATCCTTGTGCTCAAGTTCCCCCTTCGTTTTGGTCATGTTTCTTTTTCTCAAGATCCCAGAAGTTGCAAAAAAGCTGCCTTTCTCTGTTGAGTTTGACCCTTTTAATAAAACAGATCAACAAGTTGGTGCTAAGCGCCACAAGTTGTAGCTAAGCGCCCTTTGAAAATGTTCCTGAACTGCCTTCAATGGAGCTAAGCGCCACTTCTGGAGCTAAGCGCCAAGTTTCCTTCTTCAGTGGGTTTTGTTACCTGTCAAAATGGGGCTAAGCTCCATAAAATGGGGCTCAGCACCAGCCTCTTTCCAAAACTCCAATTTCTAATCCAAAGCTTGGATCTTCACCAATTTGTTTCCTACAAAGAAAAGGAAAAGTTTAACTATGATTCCAACTATATTTAAGATGAAATATTACTAAAATCTACATAATTGCTATTTAAGCAAATAAGGGATAGTTTGCAGAATAAATCACGTGTTTAGAACAAATAAGTGTCAATTTTAATATGAGAATTCACGTAAATTTGGCACTTATCAGGAAGGTCTTGAATTAGAGAAAAGAAAGTGAGAAAGAAAAAAGTGAGAGAGTAAAAAAGAAAAGAATAGTCAGAGTGAAGAGAAAGAAAAGAGTGAAAAATAGCAAGATGAAAGACAAGTGAGAAAAATAAAAAGAAGGAAAATTGAGTGAAGGAAAGTGAGGAAGAGGAAAATGAATATTTGAAAGATAAGTATGCAAAGGTACATTTTCCACCTTTCTCTAGTGATATGGTGAAGAATAGTTGGAGAAGCAATTATCTGAATTTGTGGAGATGTTCAAGAAGCTTCACATTGACATCCATTTTTCAAATGTTATGGAGAAGATGGCCTGATATGCCTAGTTCACGAAGGAGATCTTATCCAAGAAGGTAAGACTTCATGATGAGGAGGAGACTGTCATGCTAACAAGGGAGTGTGGTGTTGTCATACAAATGAAGCTCCCACCTAAATTGAGAGGTCCGGAAAGCTTTACTCTACCGGTTGAGATTGGGAAGCTACAAGTGGGAAGAGCTCTATGTTATTTGGGGCGAACATTAACTTAATTCCCTTATTCATGTTTGAGAGACAAGACATTAGAAAGGTGAAGCCAACAATTATGTCTCTTCAATTGGCTGACCGATCAATCGCATGTTGTGACGCCCTAAATCTATTCCCTTTTACTAATCAATTCATTGGAATTTTTTTTCTTTAGTAGAAATATCAATGACTAAAATCAATCTCTTATTAATCTTATTACAACTATATCAATATTCTGACATCAAAATTCCTAAGGAAAAGAAAATAGTCTAGATCCCCATAATAGTACTAAAGAGTTGTTGAGACATTCCCACACACAATACAAATACTTGAAGTATCTTGACACACTTGTCAAGATTTATATTTTTTTTCATTGAAAAGGTCCATCATCTTCAGTTTTCTCTGTAGACACTGACATTTAAGGGGGTGAGAAAATATTTTTACTAATCATCAAACAGAAGACATAGAGAACAGTACCTTGAAAATTATACCTAGCAGATGGTACCTAGCAGACGGTACTTTGAAAATGATACCTAGCAGATGGTACCTAGCAGACGGTACTTTGCAGACAGTACCTTGCGGACGGTACCAAGCAGACGGTACCTAGCAGACGGTACCTGGCGGACGGTACCTAGCAGAGTGAGAAGAGAAGGATCACATTTACATTTCTAAAACCCTTCCTGAACCAAGGTTGTGGTCAGCCTGTCAAACTAAGCCCGAGGTGCTTGTTTAAGGCCATAAAGGGCCTTTTTGAGCTTACAAACCAACTGCTTATCTGCTGACTCAAAGCCAGGAGGAAGAACGGTCTCAGAGATCGAAGAAAGAAGCCAAGCGAAGAGCAATGAATCCTGCTACTCCCAATCGCTATACAAAGGATTGTCATTCGCAACAACGCAATCTTCTTTAGAGAGAAATTTCTACGGAATTGCTGGCTCAACAACAAATTTGTGCAATTTCCGCCCGTGAAGAACACCTTCAACTTGTTGCTTCCATGAACTAAAATTCTTCTCATGCAGTTTGATATGGAGTTGAAAGGAGAAATAATCAAAAGCTTTGAAGCTTCCAGAATCACCTTCAGTAGTCGCCATTGTTGGACCGATCAAGCTCTTGATACCATATTGAAAAACCTAACTAGAGGACCAAGGAAGAGAGAGAGAGAGAAACTGAAAAACTGAATTTGTTATTCTGTTATTGTTAACCTTTCAATTACAGCATCATTCATATATATAATCAACGTCAAACTGTGCCCGCGGTCGTATATTGACAGTTTGGAGCTTAACAACATAGCAGTAACCAACTATACACCGTATCGTCACCGAACTTACCAGGTGCATGTGGGAGGTCCATTGCAAAAAGGAAAATGATATATGGGAGGATAAGTGAATGGTCATGGATGGATTATGATGAAGGAACAAAACGTGTAGGAGCTGGATATCATGCCATGTGATTGGTAAAGAATGGAAAGGATCGATGTGCAGCACAAGTGGGTGTAATGATTTGGCTTGTTATCATGTAAAGTTGCTGGAAATAATTCAAGAGCTATTTACTTTGTGGATGTAGATGTAGATGTTAGCTCTCAATGTCAAAGTCTATGAAAAATCCAAGAAGACACAAATCTATAATCCAAGATTTGTTTACTGCATCTCTACGAATTTATTAAATATATAAAATCAACTCTAAAAATTCTGAAATATTTTATAAGACGTTCATTTATATGTTATAATGATTCTGTAATTGTTTTAGAATTTATTTCTAGGTATAAAAGTCAGAAAAATTCACGCATTGGACGAACGTCAAAGTTGACAGATTTTGACTTTGTAGTAAAACATATTGAAATCAATTCAAAATGTACCCAAAATTGGTAGGTCACTTTTGAAAATTGTAATATCATTAATTAAGGTTAAACTGATGTTTGTAATTAAATATTTCATGTTAGGACAAATTAAGGTAAAACTAGTCAGTACACCATGCAATGCACGGGTTTTTATTTTTAGAAAATTAATGAATTTACCATTTTTTAAAATTATTTATGTGGAAAATTCTCGTTGAAACGAAGTAAGATGTTTAATAATTTTTTTAGAGTAAATCATGTGACGAATGTTTATTCACTTTTTTTATATGAGACTAATGTTTATTCGATGAATGAATTTGTACCCAAAAAAAATTCATTGAAAGGTGATAACAAACTGTAATTCGATATTTTTTTTTTTACAAGAGGAAAACCGTAATTGGAAGTTTAAGTTAAAGTAGACCAAACTGAAAGGTAATAAAACATTAATTTGAATAACTAAATAGATTTCATTTACAATTTATATTTTTGTTTTTTAATTATGCGGTCATTATGTTATAAATTCATTTTAGTTTTTATAATTATATTTTAAGTAATTAGAACATGTGATAAAAAGTAATAGATGGCTAAGCAAGCAGTAATTCATTGGAAAAAAAAAGTTAAGTAACCAGAACTTTTTTAAGGGCTATTTTTCAAAAATAAAAATTATGCATATTTCTAATAATTTTTTGGTGAATATACATATTTCTAATATATATGTTTGCTTAACTTTTTCAGTGTTAAAAAAAACTTAACTAATAGATATTTTTTGCAATCATCCGTACTTATATAAAATATTAATCAGATATTATAATTAATATTCTAACTTTTTAATGTTTTATTGAAAAAAATTAAAGAGGGTTTGATCAGCAATAATGTTGATTTTAGAGATTTCTGTCCGTGAATTCAAACCGAGAAAAAAATAAGAGTAGATTTCAGAGATTTTCTCCATGATTTCAGATTTGGGAAGAGATTAGAGGGCTATTGAGTTTTGAATACATAATTTTGGATTCAGTGAGTGTGAGAATTTTGAGTTGGGAGTATTTGGAAGCATAATCGCAAGCAGGGACGTGACTTTCACGTATTAATTTGTGAGGAGGACTTTGAGTAAAAGCTGACGTGGCTTATTGGGAGAGAAAGTGTGTTATGTAATAGTTTCACTCTCTTTTTTTAGGACTCTCATTTATAGATAAGAGAGTAGACATTTCTAAAAGGCAACTTGATGAGGTACTTTGTGAAGTAATTAAGTTCTCAATTAATTTTTTTTAGAAAGGATAAATATTATTGATAATAGAAATATGATGGTACAAAGGGTCAAGAGGAAAAAGATCCATAAAATACAGTAAAAGAGAATCAGCAAGCGTTATCTTACAGAAAAAAAAAGAACACAGGAAACAGCCCCACTATAAGTACCCACCACATGCTACATCATAGCAGCCAAAACCAAAACAGAAAATACATCACTGTTTTGAGCCAGAATAGAGCTTGACGATGGATCGAGAAACTCAATCCACCACTAGACACAGTATTCCCACAGTGGTCAACAGTGGAATAGTAAACTTTGACACGATAAAAACTAGTTACTGTGGGTGAATTTTTATTAGTAAGATGTTATTACTTTTATGTTATTTATTATTCTGAAAGGTTTTACATTTTATATCTATCCTAAATGGTCAACAGTGGAATAGAACATTTTTCTTGTAGTCTAGTAGTGATATCCTATCAAATATTTTCCTTAATATTTTATTTCACTTTAGGTCATTCAATTTATGATAATTTTTCATTCTAAATATTTATATTTAATGAGTTTTATCTGTTAAATATGCAGTAATTTTTTTTCAAAACAACTTGTAAATTAAAGTAAATATTTCCATAGAAAAATTATAATTAAGCAATACAGTAGTCGCGATGTTCCAAACCACATAATTTCCTTGCTATAAATTAACATGACGCCAAAACCTAATCCTTGCCTATTCACGGGTACTCCACCATTTTCATTGTCTATATTATATATAGCGGGAAGGGTTCTGATTTCTGAAATAAGCACTCCAGAAAAATTAAACATTATATATGGATACAGAAAATTGCAGGGATAGGAAGCATTATGTGCTGGTGCATGGTGCTTGCCATGGCGCTTGGTGCTGGTACAAGGTTAAACCACTCCTTGAATCTGCTGGGAACCAAGTCACAGTGCTTGACCTTGCAGCTTCTGGCATCAACTCGAAGAAAATGGAAGAGGTTGATACTATTTCACAGTACTCTGAGCCTTTGTTGCAGCTCATGGCTTCAATTCCCCCAAATCAAAAGGTAGTTCTCGTGGGTCACAGCCTTGGAGGTATCAACATAGCACTTGCCATGGATAAATTCCCAGAAAAGGTAGCAGTTGGTGTTTTCTTGGCAGCGTTTATGCCGGATACTGAGCACAACCCTTCTTATGTCTTGGAAAAGGTTTGCTATCTTAGCCTTGATAATGATAGTACTTTATGGAAATTTCATCAAATAATAGTAGGGTAATGATTCGTGTACATCTAAACAGTACAGACACACATTTTTTTCTCTCAATCTCTTTCTTCTAATTACATTACATTATATATCACACATATTACTTATCTCTTCTCTCTTCCTATTTCTTTCTAGTGGTCTACAACTTTTAGATGTACCCATCTTTATTCTTTCACCTTACACGACTGAGATATGTTGTGTATAAAAAAAATGTCTTGTTAATCTATGAATAATAATAAGGAAGTAGAGATCCTCGAAGGATAAATTCATAAGATTAAACATCCGAATAATAAAAAACCTGTTTGGATTGGCATTTGAAAAGTCAAACGATTATTGCATTAAAAAAACGCCAATTTTGAAACTTCTCATCACAATTTGTAATCATGCTACGCAACAATACAAATTATTATCATGGACTAAATGGCGGGTTCCACGAAAATGACACAATACAAATCCGTCAATTTCGTATCTAAGATAATCCAAAATAATATTTACCTAATAAGCCTAAAGTCTTCCATAGTTCCATGTTTGTCATTTGAGAGGAAATTACTGTAATCTTCACTCTAATTTTTTCTTTTTTCAACTTCAACAGTTCATTAACAGTATCCCAGCGGCTGAATGGTTGGACACTGAATTCTTGCCATCTGGAAACAAAAAATCAATGTTGTTTGGTCCAAAATTCCTAGCCACCAAGCTCTATCAACTCTCCCCCGCTGTGGTAACCACATAACAACTACATCCTTATCTCATATTATCTATGGCATGCAGAAAAATATATTGCTGTAAGGTAAAATCATAAGTTGAGGTAGATGAGTAATATTTTCACTTTTCTAAGATACATGTTAAAACTAAAAATATTAGACTATAATAATATTATTTCATATTTACTTTATGGTGTGTTTCAGTAATAATATTTGGTTATGGTGATTTGGATAAATATGTAGAAAAATAACATGTTTTGGATGGTTTAAAATCTTTTTGTTGCATCAGTGAAATTTAGAAAATAAATCAATAATAAAAAGTGTGTGAGAGCGTGTGTTTTAAAAAGTTTGTTAATAGCACTCTTTTAATTAAAAGTATCATGTAAGTTTATAACTGACTTATTAATATTTTTAAAGTTAACATGTCAATAAAAAATGGTAAAAAAAGAACACCTTCAAACTAATGAGCGCGTCTATAATATGTTAGGAAGACCAACATATGTCTATTTATGAATAGAAGTACCATGAAATCTCCCTGATGAGAGTTGTCTATGAAGTAATATTTTACTGGGCACATAGATTCTTGAACATGTCAAAATGTTGTCGGTGGAAAAAAATTGAAACACATTTTGATGACAGTATATTTTTATCCGTGTTGGATACTGTTCTCTGCAATAAGGTCAATAATAATAATAGTTGGATTTGGCAGGATGTTGAATTGGCCAAGACTTTATTGAGACCAGGGTCACTCTTTATGGAAGACTTGTCAAAGCAAAAGAACTTCTCAAAACAGGGATTTGGGTCAGTTCCACGTGCTTTTATTATTTGCACCGACGACCTTGGAATCCCATTGAAATTTCAGGTCTGGATGTCTCAAAATGCTGGGATCAATGACGTCCAAGAGATCAAAGGCGCAGATCATATGGCTATGCTTTGCAAGCCACAAGAACTATGCGATTCTCTCTTGGAGATAGCCATTAAATACGCATAATTTAAGTTATGAAGCAAACTTGGTTATGTTTGTTTTGTTTTGTTTGGATTTGACTTGTGTTATCCACTAATAAGTATATACGACCGAAACTCTCTGTTGTCTCCGTTGATTGGTGTCTGACCTTATTAGGCTTCTCTAGCACGATAGAGTTGTGTTTTGATACGGAGAGAGTGTACCTGTAAAAAATTCTCTCACCCGTAAGTCACTAAAAGAATAATGAGAGAATTTCAGTGTCTAAAAAGAACTCAAAGTTTGCATAATGAATAACGCCGTCGAAATTTGTACTTAGAGGCTTGGTAATGTCATATTCTGACGGTCTTTAGAAAGCCTGAGGTCTTTTTGCTACAATCTACTAGATTTGCTGTAACACTTCTAGCAATTAAATAGCAGTTTTTATGTAGCTAAACTTTTTGCTAAAGAGAGAGATGGTGAATTTTCTTTAAAATCTGCTTATGATGGCAATGGAGGGAATCAAATATTAGCTTGGAAGTTGTTTCTGGATCGCTTACAAACTAAGGACAAGGTGAACTTATAACGTGCTCTCAAGCAATTCGGATACCCTCTATCCTTTGTGTTTGTTTTTCACTTGTCCTTGTGCTTGTGCTTGCTCAAAGGGAAGAAAGGGTGATTTGGCTGGCTGTTGTCTGGGTTATTTGGAACCTGCGTAATGATGTGGTTTTCAAAGCTGAGGCTGATTTGTCTCCTGTTCTGGATCAGATTAAATTCAAGTCCTGGTATGGTGTTGGCTCACGGCGAAAAACCAAAATTTCAGTTTCTCCTTGTTTGAACGGAGTTCTTCCCCTGAGAAATTAATTTTGAAGGACCCTTGTCTTTGCTGCGTTTCTGTTTTCTTTTTTTGATCTGTCATGAGTTTGATTTGTAGGGGACTTTGTTGTTGGAATTATTGTCACCTTGGCTGGGTTTAACTTTGATGTTTAATTTTGAGGCATAACTGTGTCTGTCACAACCTCCTTAGCTAGTTGTTTTCTGCTATTTTCTGCTCCTTTTCCAGCACAACTTGTGCTGTGAATATGTTTTCTTTCCTCATAAAAAGAAACAAACCCAAATGCAATCTGGTCTTTTTTTTAAAAAAAAAAATCTCACTTCATAGTTAATCTTGTTCAACTTGGAAATATCCATATCATAGTGGATTAAATGTTTTTTCCATGCATAAGACTCAAACCTAAGACTTTACTTAAGGATAACGAATTATATACCCCTGAATCAACAATGTTAGTGCAATATCATCTATCTAAACAAGGAGAACCAAATATGTACCCCTCCAACAAGCAGCTGACTCAGCAGCTTTGCCACGTCTCTGCAAAGTGTCTTTTTATGTTTCTACTGTTTTAATGTTCATGTATCATTATTGCCGAACCGAAGATAAGATAACAAACTCAACGCTTCATTCATTGTTGGCGGTTTCTTATTATCAAGTCTTTTTAATATAACATTGACTTTTTAAGCGGCGTGAAAGGATTCAGGGAATGAAGAAGTATGTGACAAGTTCAACAAATTTCAAAGGAGTTTGTTACGTGTTCAACAATCTAACGGTCTGCATGCACTCATTTTCTATATATAGCAGGAAGGATTGTGAAACCAAGCAAAGCACACCAGAAAGAAAAAACATTATGGATCGGAAGCATTATGTGCTGGTGCATGGTGCTTGCCATGGCGCTTGGTGTTGGTACAAAGTTAAGCCACTCCTTGAATCTAGTGGGCACAAGGTCACAGTGCTTGACCTTGCAGCTTCTGGCATCAACATGAAGAAAATTGAAGAGGTTGATACTATTTCACAGTACTCTCAGCCTTTGTTGCAGCTCATGGCCTCAATTCCCCCAAATGAAAAGGTAGTTCTCGTGGGTCACAGCCTTGGAGGTATTAGCATAGCACTTGCCATGGATAAATTCCCAGAAAAGGTAGCAGTTGGTGTTTTCTTGACAGCTTTTATGCCGGATACTGAGCACAACCCTTCTTATGTCTTGGAAAAGGTTTACTTCTTACTTATGGAGATTTTTAGCCTTCACCACATCCAAATTAAAATTATAACATCCAAATTAAAATTATAACAGTAATTTAACACGCAAAAAAAGTCACTTATATAAATTAAAGACATAGAATCTTAATCCATATATAAAGATGGCTTTATGATAAAATTCATTAAAAAATAATTTTTAGCGTAGCGTGATTTATTTTTACCATTATTACCTAACACAATTCTTATATATATATATATATATATATATATATATATATATATAGGGGGCGTATCTAGTGAGAGCGATGTTTATTATGAGAGATGAGAACGTTAAATCATGGCCGTACAACCATTCATGAGTGGTTGAGATTAAAAGTAGTTTAGTGGTCACATGACTTTTTAAAAAAGTCACATGCCATTTTGTTTAATCTTGACCCTTCATGGTAAATCTAATGGCTAAGATTGAACGCTCTCATCTCTCATAATAAACATCGCTCTCACTTGATACGCTCCCTATATATATATATATATATATATATATATAATTAATGTAGTAGTATCATATATACTCCATTCTGTTTCTTATCGTAAGTCGTTTTTTTATTTATTTTTCTTAAATTATAAGTCACTTTACAATAATTATGAAGCATTAATTATTCTTTTTCATATTTACCCCTATATTTAATATTTAACATTCTTATTTTCCAAAATATTATTTAATTTCTAAAATCATTATTATTTAGAGATAGTGAAACATTAATGTAGTGAGGGACTTTAAATAAGTGTGATTTGAGAAAATTATTAAAATAAACTATAAATCTATTACTATTAACTAATTTTAACCATTTTTCTTAATCTTAGAGAAAGCGACTTAAAATAAAGGACGGAAGGAGTATATAAATAATCTGCTTATGTGAGAATAGTAAGAATAAATTATGATCGTTAAATCTAATTATTCAGATCAATAGTTAATTAATGCATTATTACGCATCCAAATTATTAAAAGTGTCAGATTATTCAAATTTCACCCTCGTTAATGCCCATCACACACTTGAAAAGAGGTAAAGAACTTACCAGCATAACAACTTAATTACATCTCACCATTGATGATAAAGATGAATTACCAAAAGTTTAGTAAATCTATAAACACGACACGCAGTTAGGTTGATTTTATTCATACATAAGGGACACTTTTATCGTTTTGTGCACGTCTTTACATCCTATATTTTTGGGAAAGTTCTCTTGCTTCATATTAATGAAATTTGAGCACTTTCCCATATAAAAGAAAATATAATAAATTTTTGGAAAAGGAGAGAGAGGAGATTACACTAATCTTCACTCTGTACTTTTTTTTTCAACTTCAACAGTACAGTGACAGTATCCCAGCGGCTGAATGGTTGGACACTGAATTCTTGCCATCTGGAAACAAAATATCAATGTTGTTTGGTCCTAAATTCCTAGCCACCAAGCTCTACCAAGTCTCCCCTCCTGAGGTAACTACATTAATAACTACCATATCATGTTGAAAAATGAGCTGTTTAAATTATCTATCTCATTTTTAAAAAAAAAGTCAAAATCATTTTAGTTTTAGGTGGTTTAATAATATTGACACATTTTATAACCTAAAATTCCTTAAAACACATATTAAAATATTACTTGAGCGGTTAAGGTTTGAATGATGTAACATATTTACTTGGTTGCTTCTTGATTTTATCAGTGTAACATCTTCACCTAGTATGCAAGTTCATAATCATTTCAAATTTTTTTATTCTAATATTATTTATTTATTATTTCTTTTACTTCACCTAAACTTTAAGTTATAGGTTATAATATTTTATCTTTTAATACCTTAGAGATGGCATGAAAGAAGCTCCCCCTATTTACTTAGGGTTATTTAGACAAATCTGCATAAAAATAACACATGTTAAATTTGAATGGATTAAAATATTTTGTTCCGTGTTGTCTGAATCACCCAAGCTAAAATACTGCATAAAATCACTCTAATCTTAGGTGACTTAATAATATTTTAATATGTGTTATGAGCTAAAACTTTCAATGTTAAAATATTATTAGGTCAACTAAACTAGAACCTGCTCAAAGTAAATTTTAGGTGACACAACTCATTTATTTCCAAATTATATGTCATTTCCTATTGAATAATGAAATTTAGAAAATAGACAATTATAAGAAGTGAGTGAGAATGTATTGGTGGCAGCACTCTTATAATAAAAATTATAATGTAAGTTTATATCTGCCTTATTCATATTGATCTTTTAATTGACTTAAAAGATTTTATTGGAGGAAGAAGAAATTGAGAAACATATTGGTGAAAGTATACTTTTATCCGTTTTGGATTCTATTTTCTGCAATAAGAACAATAGTGATGATTCTCCTACATACAAATATTTCAGATACTCATTTTCTCTTGATCCCTTCCCCATATCACAGTTACTTTTCTCTTATCTTTCTTTCTCACTCCAGATGTCAATTAGATGTCAGCACCATGTCTATGAATCATTTTCCTAAGGACAATAATGATTGGATTTGGCAGGATATTGAGCTGGCCAAGACTTTATTGAGGCCATCATCACTCTTTATGGAAGACTTGTCAAAGCAAAAGAACTTCTCGAAACAGGGATTTGGGTCAGTTCAACGTGCGTTTGTTATTTGCACTGAGGACCATACGATCCCTTTAAAATTTCAACTCTGGATGATCCAAAATGCTGGGATCAATGACGTGCAAGAGATCAAAGGCACAGATCATATGGCTATGCTTTGCAAGCCACAAGAACTATGCGATAATTTACTGCAGATAGCTACTAAATATGCATAATTAAATTCATGAAGCAAGCTTGGTTTTATTCTTGTGTTTGAATTCGACTTGTGTGATCAAATTACAAGAATCTCTCGTTTTGAACCACGAGAGAGGAACAGGACGCATTTTGATAAATTTTATTTGAAAGAAGTTTGCATCTCAGGTTGTATCTATAAAGCAGTGATCCAGAAATACTTAATAGATATCATAAATACAAAAGTTGCTGGCAAAAAGTTTTGAGGGAATGGATTGGTACCTTTACAAATTGAAGATAAAAGTGGTAGGAACCAAGCATGAAAGCTGTGAAATACACAGCTATTGGAGAACATCTGCACACTATATCCACTTCATTCATCAGATTCTCGCCCGAGATGGCATAGAAGTATGGAACCACAAATCATAGAAAACAAAAGATTGGGATGAACCAATGTGACTAGATAGAACCCAGTAATAGCCATATCTTGAGCTGTGGCACTAAGGCCCGCCTAAAACAGTGGAGTCCCCATCTTATACCCTCCAAGCTCTGAGCCAGCATAAAATTCTCTCGTTTCTGTCTAGCCATGCCTCCACTACCTGTTTTCAGCAAGTATTCTATTGAATCAGCAAACTAACATTTAAGCATGACAACAAAAAGGATTCTAGTAGAACATTCTAAAAACACTCAGGAAGAAAAGGCCTGGTTTCCTGCCTTGAGCATCCTACTCGCCCAAATATGCATTTCAACAACATTCATGCAGTTTGGATAGTTACTCAGTTTTCTGTTGACGAAATCCCTTTTCCTGACAGCATAATTCTTGAAATCTTCTTAGACTACAAGAAATATGCTCATTAATATAGCTTTTTTTATGGGTGCACAGAATCATTGTAGACATCTGTCCTATCTGGTGAGCAAAAATTTCACTGTTCAGCAACGTACCGTTTCAAAAGCGCTTCCGGATTGTAAGGAAACAAGTTCTTGTGGTGAAGATTTACAATAGAATTGTTCAAAGATAGTAGACATTCTGATGCTTTGTTGAATGGTTTGTCAACTGAAGAAGGCATTCCATCTGCCAGAAACTGCCGACCATCCCCTGAAACTTTTCTTCTCTTGCAAGATGATTGGGATAAAAATTCTCCAGAGAATGGAAATTCCACGAATAACTTCCACGAGTTGAATATCAAATGCATGCATCTGTCAAGATATGTGCAAAGAGAAAAAGTAAAAGCCAATTTTCAAGTAACATCAAGTGTTAGGATAAGTGTCACAACCAAAATTTATAACTTATTATTAATTAATTCTCTTTCTGGATTTGTTTCACCGCTACATTAAACTAGCCATGCACAGAGTGGATTTTGAACTCTGAATATATCTTCCTTGCTCGAATAAAGGAAAAAGAATGTCGGGTTGCAACTTGTAATGTTGAAACATCAGAAATAAAATTACAACGGGCCCAAAAGATATAGCAGAAAACTAATCACTAAAACCGGATCTGATTAAAGCTTTCCCTGTTTATTTATTTTAGAAATATAATATAAAACCATTCATTGTCTTCATCCAACCGCTTAAGCTTTTGGATTGTTGGTTCATTATAAGTTATAACCACAAAAGGAAAATTTTCCAATCCAAAAAGGCTAGCATTACATACCTTAGAAGATACTTAGCACAGCATATTCCAATATCTTTCGAAATGAGGTAATCAAGAAGCACTTGGTGATCATAATGTATCTGCATATCAGAAAGTAGATGATAAGATAGTCAATGTGATTATTATTTTTATTTGTTTATCAAATAAAAGTAATGAAGTGGATGGCAATGAGTTGTCCTATCTGCAAGTGCTAAGGTAGCATATAATACTAGCCTCTGAAAGAAACAGGTGGAAAAGATGCACAGGATTAAAAATGTCCGACAGATCAAAAGAAAAATCTTTCTTTACATCCAGATGTGCAGCATCCTTTCTTTCAGTCCTACATCATCGAAATCTCATGACAGTGGATTTTTCCATAAAGTGGTTTATAACAAAAGTAGAAGATTAAATACAATAGCTTACTGTTGCTGGAGACAAGATGATATGCTAATCAATTGCAAAAGCACTTCAAACAATAGATCATCCTGCCATTCAAATGATGAGTAACACCAATGAAACTACAAGATACTGTCAAAAGACTCAACTATTTTGCTAATGGAATACAAGCAAGACTCAAGATTTCATTAATGCCTCAGTTTTGCAAATATGTTTCCAATCTAGTTAACTCAACCATCAAAATCATGATTATCATCTTCATCAAACATTCCATATGGATCCGAATTTATAAAACCATAAATTTCCCAAAATGAAAAATATTTTGAAGAAAATGTCCACATCACACTCATAAAGTACTGTGCACAGGAAGCATGAAAAAGGTGAGTAGACAAACCTCACGAAGGAATAGCTGGAGAAAAGATGACATGAAGTTCATACATATCTCCAAGTACTTTCCATGGTGGATAGAGATCTCAGTTGGAAGATGTCCTTGAATCCACTTGTAAAGCTCCAGCAATCCCTTTTTTCTGCAGAAATGATCAAGCTCTGAATCTAGGCTAGTGGTAAAATGTGAGCACAGAGTTGAACGACTACAGCTGTCTGCATTTAATCCTCTCTGACTGATCAAACTGAAAGAACAAGCCAGTAAGAGGAAAATAGCTTGTCTTTGTAGGTGGCTGAAATGCATCCCAGACGCCTCTCCATCCGAAAAACTTAATAAAAATGGAGAGCCCTCCAGAATATCACCTTGATCAGACTGAAATTGAGTTAAGGGTTGTTCCAGAAGCTCATGAAAGTAGTTATGAAGAAGTTCAAACCAGGAAAGATGGACCAAACAGTTTAGACAGGAGATTGAGCCAAGCCTGATCATCAGAATCTGCAAAAGAGCATGGTAATTGGCTGTGAGAGTGCACATCATGCAGGGTTCATTCATATGATACAACAATGAGCAGAATTGCATACATTAACAACAGTACCAATAATAATCATAACCTATTGTTCCATAAAATTTAAAATGGGAAAAACGATCAGTATAGTATCTGCATTCAATCCTATAAGTGATGGAAATTCCAATTCTCAAGTTTATTGAACAAGTCGAAGAACCATACCAGCAACTTATGTTTCAAGTAATGAGTGATGCATGTCTCAGCACTATCTTCTTGCTTGCTGAGACACCACTTCACAAGTCTAGGTATAAGATTCATTATTGTGACAAAAAGCGGATGTTCATCAGCAGAATCACAACCAGTTTCCACAAAATCATCTCGGTCAACCAAAGAACACAGTAACTGAAGAAAAGTCCCGAGAAACTTGACTCTAGGCTCCATAACACTGACATCTTTAAGGTGCAGTTGATTCATTGAAGAGCTTTTCTCCATGCTATCAATGTCACAACTCCAATACTCATCCACCAAATCCCAAGGCATTTTCAAAAGACAAGAATTGACAGAGTCATGGAACACTTTGACAAGCTCGTCATCATAGTCCTCCTTCAAATTTTTACATATAACACGCAGCGCTTGAGTGATGCCAGCCACAGTAGACCAATCACAATTCCTCAGCCCACATTGCATCAGAAAATCAACTCCACGAGGAGAATCGAAGTCACTACTTTCAGTTTCAGCTGAAGACGATAGTATTCTAGCCAATGTGATTTCCCAGGAACAACACAACAAATTTATGAACTCATTCCAATTGTTCCCCTGCATATCATTATTCATTACATGGAATGACATAATAGGTCTCACCCACCTATTTCATCAAGGAAACTACTATTTCATACCGTGGCGAATACAAACTGTGAAGTTAAGGCAAGAGCTTTGACAGCCACATGTTGAACAAATTCACTCTTAACAGTTAGCAAAATCACCTGGAATGTAAAAGCAACACGGAATATTATTTACAAGAACGCTACTCATGAAGCATGTCAATCAAACACTCACCATTTCGGTTACGATTTTAGGAAGACATTGATGAACAGAACAGTGTTGCTCTGAACTACATGATTCCTCTTCGTTCGGAGCAGAATCAAATTCACGAATCCGCAGCTGAATTTTTTTCACGACCTAGGATGAAAATTCGCAAAATAAATTAGTGAATAAATAAATAAATTAGGATCAGAGCATTTAATAGTGTTTTGAAGATGAAAGAAAGAACGTGAACCTCAGAAGAAGCTATTAGAATTTCGTTCTCGTTCTCTCGGCTAATCGAAACGCACGCGTGTGGTTCCTGAGGGACGTGGAAAGCATATGAAATTTGAATGAGAAAGGAAACGCTAGAGTTGAAGGTGGGAGAGAACAGTGAAGCATACCGTGTAGGGGCGGAGAGACTCGTCGACCAGGCGGCAGAGCCACCGCAGTTCAGCGGCGGGATACATTTTCTGGCTCACAAATTACTGTTACTGTGTCGCCTTCGCCCGTTAGGGGAAAAAAAGTTTCAATAACATTTTGGTCCCTATAATTGTAGTGAATTTTTATTTTGGTCCCTATGCAGAGTGAAATTGTAATTTAGTCCCTATAATTTTAAAATAGTGTGAATTTCATAATTGCTGGCTGCTTGTGTGTCAGGTTGGACGTGATGTGACATGATTCATGTGTATAAGTGACCCTATAGGTGGAACTCACGTGGGTTTAAGTCGCTTAAACGTCACATAATTAAAATATTTAATCCCCAATTAAACTAATAGGCCTAATTCAATCTCAAAATTGAATCAACTAACTAATTTTTTTCCAAAATTGGCAAAAGGGTTAACATTCCCCCCACCCCCTCCTCTAGTTCTATCATTCAAATAAACATGAGGCTTTGTTTTCACCGCTCTCCTTTGATAGCTTCATCATTGTTGTTGTGAAGCATTTGGCTTCTCTTCAAGGAAGAGTTTCATGGTGCTTAGGGCATAACTTTTCTCTTCAAGAAAGTAGTTCTTAGCAACTCTTGTTGTTGTGCTCATACTACTTGCACCTACTACATCTGTTTTGAGTATAAGTACGCCTCACTTTCTAGGGTTAGGATCTTCAAATAGATCTTTCCTCATTTTAGGCCTGTTGAGACCTTGCATAAACAAAGAAGGCAAAATGTTTGAACTCAAATGAAGGCCATTGGTTTTTTCCATTGATAGGTGAGATAATATGCTCATATGTTTTCTCATGAGCCTCTCTTTTATAGTATGGATGCACAAAAGAATGTGGATCCAATCCTTGTAGGATATTACAACCATGACATGCTTGTAAAGTATCCTCACTAACTCCCAAAAATTCCATTTATAGGGGTGGTTTTAAAGGACACAACGAACATCCCCGACATCATTATGTGATGCACTTTAAAGATATCTTCACGAGCCCAAGTGAGAATCCAATTCCCGGATTTTTAAATCTCTCTAGCTAACATTCTCAATGGTTTAGGCATTAAACCCTTCCTATACTTCTCTTATTTTTCCCTCAACAACGCAAACTAGATCATTCACTACAAGAAAAATGATGACTACTCAAAACCGTTAGTGATGCTAATATACCTACAGAATGCCAACGACTCAATTTTTTTTGATGCCGTTAAATTTCGGAAGGTCAAGGCATTCAGTAAATTTTTGAAGGTTAAGGCCCTTGGTAATTTCACTTAATTTAATGGAAAAAAAAAACTCCCTTTAATTTGCATGAAAATGCTACGCCTGTGTAAAAAAAAATTAACTCTTAACTTTTTATGCTCTTCATGACAATATTGCAATCAACATTCGCTTAAGTTATGTATTATATTTATGTTCACGACGCACCACAAAACAAGTGACGTTCATTGATAAGATATTGATTAAATGATTAAATTACTTAATAGCTTACAACTTGAATTTCGAAAGAGCACTAAATCTAACATTTATATCACCCTAAGGTCGTTAAACTGTTGTTTGCGAGTTTCTAAACTGGTAGGGGTATCGTGCGCGTACAGTACCTCACACATCGTGTTGCTATACGACTTGGATTGGACCAGGATTTTTTTTTTATAGGCAAATATTAGTTGTTAGTAAATTAGTTCATTCTCCATTGTTTGAACCATGACCCTTCACCCTCCATTACCTTTAGCTCAATCAAGTGAGCTACCCCTCCCCCTCGATTGGACCAGAATACACAACGTTGTTAGTTCAAATATCTTGAACCATGTCAAATTGCATCGGTACACCATATAGGAGGCGCTACTACCACATAATACCTTCCAACTCAAAAACTATCAAACAAAGAAACAAATGACTAAGTTGATATAAATGATAAATCTTTTAAAATTCAATTTGAAACCTATAAAATAATTTTTACCATTTAATAAATATATCATTAGTGAAAATGCATAAACACTACATTGAATTTTCTCTTATAATATGTCTCGTATTAATGCCCAATACAAACTCTCTCAATTAATTTGCATATCGAGTATTTTGATATAAAATTAAAAAAATTATTGACTAGTTTACTTTTTAAATAACAAAAATAAATGGTACAAAAATATTCTTTCAGTTAACATATACAAATTTTGTATACTTTTTTACACTACCAAAACAAATATACAAATTTTTTATCCCAAAATCTATGTATAGGAGAAAATAGTGTTCGGAGGAATTCGATTTTATTAAGTATTTGTGCAATTATTATATAGTATAATGGTGTATAGGTAAATAAACGACATAAAAAAGGGAAGCTTCTTTGACAATATCAAAGCCAGGTTTCGATCCTGGGACCTGTGGGTTATGGGCCCACCACGCTTCCGCTGCGCCACTTTGATTTTGATATTACTCTAATCTGATAGTTTATTAAGTAAGAAACAAAGATGTGCAATGCAGCACTTTTCTCGATTTATCATATTCACAAATAATTTTATAATCTAACAAATGAACATTATCTGAAATTTTTTCTTAATTCTCACACCCATGTGCACACACATTTCATTAGGAGTATAATTTATGCAGATAAATGCACTTTATACTTTTTTTTTTATCTATTCTCTTTCAATGAATCAGTTATACTCTTTAATAAAGACATGCCCTAAGTCATTTAAAAAGTAAAAGAAATATTTTAATTCTTTTACAAGATGCATATTTTTTTCACCACCAAAATAGGCGGATAGCATGTACTCCATAATTTTAGCAGTATGATATATTAACAAATAATTTAATAATTTAATGGTTCTGATAAATGAGTGAGTTTATTTAAAAACCTTTCAAATGCAAAAATATTTGTACCACATCGGCTTCCCACCCATTTGTTCCACCTCATGCTCCTCCTCATCCCTTGTCTCGCCATTTACAACTCAATGATTGGTCAAAACCCAATTGGTCGAACCTGGGTCAAACCCGCCTCTAGCACCTCCTCTTTTATAACCCTTACTTCCTCTCCCAATCCAACTTCTTTGTTTGAGATCAGCCTCCTTTAACTTCAATCTTTCGAAAGCATTCTAATACAAAACATTTGTTGAACTTCCATTTACATCGAAATTCACCACTCATAGAATTATCACCATTGGATCGTCTTCATGAGCATGAATACGTTCAAAGTCTCTTGACTGTAAAAAGATATCGGGGTGATCTTATTTACAAGCCCTGATTTTTATGGTATAAATAGATCTAAAATATTGTTTTCTAACTGACATGTTTAATCTCGTCCTGCAAATCCACCCACAATTGAGTTTATCCGACCCTTCGGTTCCCCCAAACTTCGATCAGTAGTATCCCTTCTAAAATTGCTAGTTCCTTCCCTTCTTCATCTACTATTTTCATCACACGCCTCTTCTCCACAAGCCACACAAGCCACATTCTTGCTATGATGACCCGCTTGTATGATATTTTCAATCTTTTTTAGAGTTTAGCATTTTTCTGTATTTTCAACTTATTTCGACCTAAAAAAGAGTCATGACTATCATAGTGTTTACTCTGAATTTTGGTAAACGGTTAGAAATCCAAATTATGATAGAGACTGGATTTTAATCCTCTTAGGATTCTTTTAACTGAAATTAAAGTGTCAATTATAAAATAAAATAGCGAATTAGGTCATAATCCGGTAAAAGGTTCGACCAATTTTATGAAAAGAAAGTTGTGAAGAAAGACTTAAAATGAAATAAAGCAGACATTGAACTCTCAATTTTGCTGTTTATCACAGTTGCTTGGATTTTTAGCAGTGTAAGAGTGCTTCGAACCCCTTTTCTGGATCCAACATCTTCTATTAATAGGCCAAGTACCTTAACTGCAAATAACAGTCGTGAAGTCTGAGCTTTACATGTGTCTTGATCACCGTTCTTATTCTCCACATGTTTTGAAAGCTCCAACCATTTAAAATCATCGGTCAAAATGAATCTTCCAACCATCATAATTAGTCAAATCAAACCTTTCTGACTTCTGATTAAGTCTGAATCTATTTTTCGACCAAAATATTCCATCCAACTTAGACGAACAAATTAGTCAAAACATGTCAGGGACTATTTGACCAATACAAGACTTTGTGAAAATCTCAGGCTAACACATAAATATCCATCAAAATGAATAAAACAATTTTTTTTTAGAATTCTTCAATGCATATATTATATTCGTCGGAAATGAAATAGTAACACCTAATAACCTTTGGGCTCATGTCGTAATTTGCTCCTGTGTATAGTTAACGTGGACCTCTTTTTATTTGGACAATAATTAAAGTGGACCTCAACGTGTTTAGGATTCCGTCCCAAGTGCTGAACATCTCATTGCAATGGCCCAATAACGGATATGCACTGCTTGTTCATAAGTCATTCTTTAATTCTTTTATTTTTAATGGAATTGAAATTTTGGAGAGGGGTGGTTTTGAAACGAGAACGAGTACGAACTTTCCTTCATTACAAAAAATGTAGTGAAAGTGTACACTTTCCTTCACTTTTCATCAAAAAGTCAAGAACACAACACAAACATAAAGCAGGAGCCATAAGAATAAGGAATTGGAAAAACATTAATGACAAAATTTTAAATGAAGCTAAAATATTAATTAATTATATCTCATTCATTCCTCTCAAAACTCATTAGTACTAAGCAATTTCCACAAACGACATAGAACAAAAACTAGCTATACGTCTAGCCATGACTGCATATTCTTCACCAAGAATCTAATTCAGCTTTTTGGCATGATTAAATAAGCAGATGAAAACACAAAACCGCGTCAGCCACAAATAGAATCAAACACACAGCTTAGTCATAAAACACCAGTAAGCCATACACATGACAAAAGAGTTCCAAAAAGGAGAAAATAAACCCAAAAAAAAGTCATAGGTGTACTACTAACACTAACTAACGAAAAGCCATGCCAGAAACCCCAAATTTGAACCACCATAAACACACCCTCTCAAATCAAAAGAAAGAAAGAGAAAAAGGTTTCATTTGAGACAATTTCCCGGTGTTGAAATAGCAAGTCCCGGCCAAGAGAAGCAGTCTCCGCCGACAAACCCACCGTCGCCGCCTTCCAGCTGCCACGAGTTTCCGAGGCCGGGTGCAGCAACGCCACCACCGCCGATGTTTGCGCCGTCCATCATTCCGGGATAGGCCCAACCCGACCGCCCAATCCCGAACCCCATGTCCTCGAACCCATGTCCAAGCCCAAGCCCGAACCCGCCCAGTGCTAGAAACCCCGCCGGGCCTTGGGTGTTGCTCAGCAACGAGGTGAAGCTCCCGCAGGCGTTAAAGTTTGATTTGATATCGCCACCGTCGACAACTCCGCCGAACGGCACGGGGCATCCAGCAGCAGGCACCATCGCTGAGAAGGGGTGGTCGGACAACGCGGAAGTGGCGGTGGAGGAGGAGGCGGAGTGGTGGGTGCGCGTGCGCTTAGCGTTCTTGCGGCTCCCGCCGCCGACGGGGATGTCGCGGAGGGTGCCGCCGTGGGTCCAGTAGCGGCGGCAGGACTTGCAGAAGTGGCGTGGCTGGGAGTAGTTGTAGTTGTTGTAGTAGCAGAACTTGGTGTTGGTGGAGTCGCAGCGAGGGCAGGGGAGATTCTCCTGCTCCGGCGGGGGAAGTCCTCCGGCGCGGCTCTGAGGCTTGGTTGATCGGCGGGTCTCGCCGGAGTTGTCCGACGACGGCATTTGCGAAATTTGGGAGAGGTGAAATGTGAAAACCCTAAGTTCGTTGTTTCAGTTGAGAAGGGGGAAATGAGTGTGTTTGGTGGTGAGGTTTGTGATTTGTAATGTGGGTTGTTATGAGAGAAGAGTGATGAGTGATGAGTGATGAGTGATGAGTGATGAGTGCGTGTGGTGGGGTAAATGGAATGGGAATGGGAAGGGGAAGGGGTGGTTTTATGGGGAACAAGTGAAAGAGAAAGTGTGTGAAATGTGAATGAGACGAGAGAAAGCAAAGAGAGTCAGAGAGAATATCTGTGGTGGAAACAGAGACATCTTCTGAGGCTTATATGAAGCAGAGTGGGATCAGCTTTATCACAGTGTTCTGTTAAGCACGACATTTCAGTCGGCTGGCTCCAGAAACACCCTCTCACTGCTTGGGTCGGCTAATAGGGCTGCGCCTCTGCACACACACCACCAACTTCTCAATTCTCATTCACCCTCTCTCTCTCTCTCAAATTCTTGGATTTGAGGACATTAGGGAACATCTCATTTGGTATTATACTGCTTGCTTGGCCTGTTAGATTTTGGTTTCCAATGTATCCATAACAGGTAGATCGTAAGATTGGTAGACCTCTTTTAATAAATATTTCTGTAAAATTAAATTTTGAATTATTAAAGGAGTACAACTATTTACTAATTATATTACACTTAGATGCATGCATTTGCCTTTGAGGTAATTAATTATGAACTTGAAAACTACTGCCCAACGAGTAAAATAAATTAACATGATTGTTATTTTTTTTTTTGAACTGAACATGATTGTTATCTTAATAGTTCATAAATTAGCCAATTTAGGTCCTCTCCCAATTGATCAAGTTAACCTGGCCAGGTTCCAACTTCCAATATTCTATGCATATATTCGTTTCTCCTGGCTTATCCTTATGGACACGGACCTCGTAGACCTTAGGCGTTAGGCCATGGGTTATCTGTTCATCGAATTTCGATATTTTTAATTAAATATTAGGCACTATGGATAATGTCACATTCTAGCTTCCAATATTTTTCATCTAATTAGGCAAACATACATACATAATTGAGCTGATTTGTAGAATATGCGCCATTATGCACATGTAACAATGCAGCATCACCAATCCCCGGATAACAACAAATAAAAATCATAGGATATGTGTCATTGTTATTATATTACTAGTCACAGTGCAGAGAATTCCAAAACTAATTTGGCTTAGATTGAGTGGGGGCCAAGGGTGCAAAACGCGATGTGATTTTTTTTCCAAAACGTGGAACGAGCGGTCGTTGGTTTGGTTATGGGGTTCGGGCACTAGAAGACAAAGGTGGGAAACAATTAAATTGATGCAGTGGTTGAACACATCTTAACTTAAGCAAGTAGTTAGTGGTTCGATTTGTAAAGAAAAAAAATTATTAATCAATCTTTTACCATTCGGTGTATTGACAATGAAATTAAAAGTTAATCACACTACTATCCGTTAGAAGATACCTTGATTAAGGTCCATTTGAAATAGTTTATTTAACACATATATATTTATTCAAGTATTTAAGGCCCATTTTAAACTTATTTTGATAAATTATGTAAAAGAAATTGTACTTAATAGTTTCAATTATAAATAAACTGTTTTTCGAAATTTGAAGAAGCTAAGCTAAGCGGAGTTGATTTGTTAGAATAGAATGGAATGGAATGGAGTGGGTAGGGACAGAAGCGACAGAATAATGAGTGTCGGGCAGCGTGGGGAGCAATAATTGGGTCTCCCTCTCTCCTCTGATTTCGGACGCGTCATGTCCGCATCAGATTCCTCCTCCGTACTCTTATTCTCACTCACACCGGATTTTCCGCTTCACTGTAGCCATTACAAAACACTCCTGGCCGCGTGATAGCGATCGGACGGTGATGATCCTGTTACCAGGGGAGAGACACCTGTCAGCGACAGACCGGTGGTTGTTGTTGGTGGTGGTGCTACTGAAAATTTCTCACCGGAAGCGAAACTTCATCTGTCGCTTTCAATCAGGAACGCGAAACTTGAGAGAAAATAAACAAACACTGCTACTACTGCGCTACCTATATCAAATTATCAATCACCTTCTCTCTTCTCTCCTCTCGTTTCCTTTCGTACTACTGTCACATGTTTCTGCTTCTGCTTGTGCTTATCCGCTCAGTTTTTTGTTTCCGGCTCCGTCTCTTTCTTCTGTTTTTTTTTTGGCATTTTCTGCGTGCACATGATTCGTTTCTTCCAAAAAATGAATTGAATTGAATGAACTTCGCGTGCGTGCTTCTCATCTTCTCGTGCGTGTGGAATATTATTATTGCTGCCACGGGAATTGAAATTATTAACCATCATTTATTGTACCAAAAATTCACCAATTAACCATCATGTAGAAGATGATAAAGCGTTTTCCTTTTCAAATTTAATGCCAATCACTGCCACTGGAATTATTCACCAGGTGTTTCCCAATTTTGGACTGCGCGGGGGCCCAATATCCATTTTCAGTTTTCTATATGAGCTTTGTCAATTTTTTTTAAGGGGAGCTTTGTCAAAATTAATTTTATAGAAAAAGATTAATATTGTAAATATGACTTAAAATGATGTGATTTAAGGTTCAAACTTAGCTCTTAAACTAACTAAATAAAAGTAAAAATACATTTATTTAATTTAAGAAACAAGTTCCATTGAATAAAACCACATTTTATGCATTGAAAGTTGTGTTTTTATCCATTGGAACTCATGTTAATTAATGTAAACTTCAAAGGCTCATTTGTACGCCGTATCAATTCAGATAGTATAAACTTTTATAATATATTATGAGTTTATCTATTGTTTGGATTTAACATTGTAAATTTATTCATCAATCAATTTTTATAGATTAAATGAGATTATTTAATCCACCCTAAAAATGTGAGATTATGTTAGATTAGATAAGTTACTTGAAAATATTTAATCCACTGCTGCCACCGCCACCACCACCCTTTACAACCATCGCCACCTTCAACTACGTCACAACTGCTACCATCACCGCCCTCCTCCATCACTGTCACTGCTACCTCTACCATTACCACCACTCTCCACCACAGCCACCCTCCACCGCCACTACCATCACCACCCTCCACTCTCACTGTCATCGCCACTGCCACCACCATTGTCACCCTCCACCACCACAACCACCACATTCTCCACCACCATCCTTCACCACAACAAGAACCACCACCATCCTCCATCACTACCACTACTACCTCTACCATTACCACCACAGTCACCCTCCATCGTCATCGTCATTGCCATTGCATTCTCCACCACCACCCTTCGCCACAACAAGAACCACCACCCTCCACTACCGCCACCTACACCACCACAACCACCCTTCACCACAGCCACCACCCTACGCTCCACCATCCACCACTGTCCTACAACACTGAGCGATAACATTAATTTAAGTGATATAATAAGTTATACAATGAATAACAAAATGCAGGATAATATTAAATTTTTATCAGCTTCTATCTTATTGGGTACAACACTATCATGTCTTATACGGTCCGCTTAACCTACCAGAATAAAATTTTGTGCAACCTTATACAACCAAATTTTTTCCTTTACCCAGTAATTCCAAATATTTGAATATTAAAAAAACTCTTTTTCTTACTTTTTCCCCACTAGCTTAGTATATTATGCTTTGGCCCAGTATTAGTGCCTTTTGATTTAGTCCCCGTAATCCTAGAAATCTAAGATTTTGGTCATCACTAAAAAAATAAGATGTTTGCCCTGAAGTGAAATGCTTACAAAACAAAATGCATTTTGATGAACATCATATTCTAGTTTTTTTTTTCTGTTCAATCTTAAGAACCTTGATTCGTTTAAACTTTCTTCCCCCAATTTTTTTTTATATAGGCCAAAGCATATAAGATGAAATTAATTAAGGAGCAGGTGGGTGGCAAATGGGAGATAATATTCCTGTGATCTAATCTGAAAAGTAATTAGTCTGGTTCATTTACACTTGTTGCATGGCTAAGTACCACCACGCACCAGAAGAACCAAAGCAAAAAAATTGTGAGGGAGATTGTGTCTAGATCTTTCTTGGTTTACTCGGTTGAATTCTGGTTGTGGGTGTGTGGGTTTTTCCGTTCTGGATTTGTGTTTGTTCTTCCGGGTTTCGCAGGGTCTCTAGCTGCAGTCCATTCATCCACCGCAGAGTCCAAGCACCAACGGCCCTCTCAGCGCTCCCGGCCAGCGGCGGAGGGAAGGTGGCTACGCCATGGCCCCCCACTACTTATTGTTATTGGTTTCATTCATTTTGTATAAAATTGCTGGTTAGTTTCACTCGCTTTGTATAGAATTACTTGTTGGTTTCACTCACTTTTTATAGAAAAATTATGTTGGTTTATATTGGCACCACCCAACTCAAATTCTCCATCCACCACTGCTCCCGGCCACTGCAGAACCACACTGAAATCCAACCAGCCATCACTCTTCTCACCAAACACAGCCACCGTTCTTCTCACCCACGAACTACCATGCCTTGATCTCGCCACCGACAGCGCCGATGAGGTCAACCCTCACCTCATCCTCGTCAAGGGTCGCAATGGTGCCCCACTCCTGGAGAAGAGGCTCAATTTTTGGTTGGATCCGGGTTACCTTGGATCTGGTTGGGAGAAGATGGTCAGAGTTGCTTTTTGGTACCGAGTGTGGTTATGGTAGGGGTTTGCGCGGTGGCTGCTAGGTTTGTGGTTTGGTTGATGAGGGTGGTGTTTTCACGGTGGTTCCGTGGAGGTTGGGGGTTTTGCGATTTGGTTGAGGCTGGAGTGTTGTTGATACTCCTGGTTGTCATGGCAAAGGCTGCTCTAAAGCGGAAGATGGTTGTTGAAGGGGAGAGAGGGCGGTGGAGGAAAGGAGGGGTGGTGATTCACTCAATTCCTATTTAAATCCTGTTAATTTAAAATTATTTAATCAAACCCCTGAAGTTTTAATTTTTTTAATTAAGCCCTTACACATTAACAGTATTAAAAGTTCCGTACGTCAAGTAACTTTTAATTAAGTCCTTACACATTCGTCAGCATCAAACATTCTCCCCCTGTCTAATTGAAGCAAGTGATTTTTGTTTCTCTGAAATACTCAAGTGCATTGTAATTATGGCAATATTGTAATGAAAACTTAGAACGAAAAGAAATACATAATTAAGAAAAGGAAAGCAAATGAAATTGAAAGTTACATGTATGCGAATTGAAGTAAACAAAAGAAAAGAAAAGGGTATTGTGTTGACAGGTACAGTTTAGAAGATCAAAGATCCCGAAGTTGCCTTAGATTGATAGGTGATATGTATCTCTTGTCTCCGTCAAGTAGCTGCTTCACGAGGATCAGGTTCGCTGCTTCGCTTGGATGATAAGGATCCCAGAAAACGTGCTTGTACCTATCTGTGCACATACTCGAAGTTGGCCCACATGGAATTATCCCTGCAAATTGACCCCCATTCCCGCAGCAAGCTCTGCTTGATGTTGTGAATCCTGCAATATCAAATCAATCATGTATGAAAATGCAAGTATGAGACATATTTTATTTTACAATTGAAGCGTATTAAAATTTTGTTTCTGCAATTCACGTTAAATTTAAAGTAACATATTATAGAGTTTAGACTGTTCATTAATGTATTAAAATACGTAAAATCGCATTTGTGTTTGTTGTAACGCCTAAACAAACATGTTTTTGTATGTTGGCGATTTTTTACTACACAAATGTGAAGCTAAACATGCATTTAAATAAACACTTAATTGTATTTTGGTCCCTTTATTTTAATAATTTTGTGGTTAGTCCTTTTCTTTTATTTTTCTCAATTTTAGTCTCCTAGTTCTGTGCTTATGTGATTTTCATCTCCTTGCTTTTCTTTTTGAAAGATTGGTCTCTAAGTTTAGTGATTCCACAATTTGTGTCTCTTTTTTTTCAATTGTGCCAATATGATCTTATCTCTGACTCTTCATCCAATATAAGATAATGCAAAGTCGAGGGATCAAGATTACAAATTCACAAAACTAGAGAGAACAAAATTGTAAAAAGTAAAGTAAGAAGGCCAAAATCATCGAATCAGTAAAATAAGGGGACCAAAATTTCGAAAATTAAAGTTGATTGACCAAAATCTTTGAATCACTAAACTAGATGGACTAAGATTAATTAAGCCTAAAGACTATAATTGATGATAAAAGTAAAAGAGAAAGGGAAATGCTTACCATATTTATCATAATTTTTTATGAGTTCCATCACTAAATCATACACATTTGCTACAACAAACGTGGCTCCGGGAAGGTTATCATTTAGCTCAGCCACCAAATCCTTCAATCGTGCATTGTATTGAAGTGCAAGTTTGTTAGGCAAATCCACACATTCATTTTCATTCAGCTGATTTATAGTCTTTTGGTAAGGAATACACCCTATTGGCCCAACATTTCCAATCACAAACTTTCGAGCATCCATTCGGTAAAGTCTCTGCCATTCAACAACAAAAGTTTAAGTAATCATTGTTATTGGGGCTTGTTTGTTAAATTTTAGATTAAGATGCTTACGGTAAGTTGATCTCTGAAGTGATTAATCATGTCATCTATGAAAGCATCTGGGGTTTGAGAAATTCTGGCTCCAACTGAGAGAACTGGGAGGAGATAGTTGTTCAGAAAATCATTGGACCCAACTGTGATTGAGAAAATGGATTTCTTCATTATGTAATCTTTTGCCTTTGATTCACCCAGCAGTTTGTCAATCTCTTTTCTTGTTATGCTGAAGTAATCTATTTGAACATCCATTCCAATCCTATTCACCTGAAAGACAAATTTAGTTACATAACATTAATAATAGCAATAGCATGTCCCCTTCTCAGAAATTGATTCTGATTTTATTATCAATTTCAAACCTGCAATATTTCTAATCACACAATAAGATTAAGAAATTTGCTCTAATATATGAACATACAAAAAATGTCGACATCCTTCCGATATGTTAGGGGAAGTTTGTGGGAATTAAAAACCATCACTAACTCATATGTTTGTTAAGTGTCACCGATTTTTTGTATGTTTACATATCATTTATTGTTAAGAAAATCCTTACAAATATTTTTCCAGTGGCATTCAGAATCCCTCCTCCACCGGAAGCATAGTTCACACCATAGAGTATGGCTTTTCCAGTTGCATTTGGCGCCAAAAATGGAGCAGCATAATTTGGCTGTCCCAATTCCTCTCCTGAAAAGGTTGAAAAATAAGGAAAGCATGACATTTGAGAGAGCAAAAAAGTTTCTTGCACATATTATTTCACAGCATTCCTCACATTTTTTGTGTTAAGAAAAAATTATTTAAATGCCTATTTATCTAATTTTATTATTCATAAAGTAAGTTATATAGAGTTGATGTAATAAAAGTAATATGCTAGTAGTAACTTTTATGGTTTAGAAAAATCATAATGTTTGTTAACAAAAGGAGAATCAGTGCATGTTTGGAAAACTTTCTACAATTAATTGTAAAAGTAGCATTGATTTTAAGTTACTTATGTAGTTTATGAATTGATTTTGATAAAAAAAAATGCTATTAGTAGGCACACAAAATCACTTTGAAATATGAGAAAGGAGTAAGCACTTACCTACTAAATCACCAATGGTTCTTCCATTGGTGTAGCGGCCAGTAGGGTTTCCACCAGAAGCCTTGAAATCGATTCCATTGGGAGGGATGTTTGCCTTAGAAAGAGTTGAAAGATAGTTGTTGTTTCCAGCATCCACCAAGGAGTCCCCAAAGATGAAAGAAGCTCCTAACCCATTTTTCTGAGCAGCAACATTTTCATAAAAACTCAGATTCACAAGCAAAACAAGAAGGACCAACATCATGTGATTCAAGGCCATGGCTTTCATGCTCCTCAAGACTTCACCTAAAGAACCACTTAGCAAGAGGCAAATACAGCAGTGAAGTTTATAAGGAGGGCTTTTTATTCTTCAATTTGGTTTGACACACCCTTTTACATTAAAAAGAGGGGAAAAAATAGAGGAGTGCAAAAGTTGAATTCAATTTTCATGTGGTAGGTCATCAACATTATGCGGAATTCTCTATGTGCTGAGGCATGGGTCTATTGGAAAATTTGCTTTATGCGGATTTCTCAATGTGGTGTGGCATGGGTTAATTGGAGAGTTTGCTTTTACAATAAGCTAGTCCTGCAATTCAAAATCACAAGGTGTCTTAGTTTGTTCATGGTGACCTAACTAAAGAGGAACATCTAAGGAAGAAAGACATTAAAAGCAGCGCTTGCTTGATTAATAGGGCAGTCCACCTGCATTCAACAACCCGGGAAAACCATTCTGCTCATTTATTTTTGGTGTAGTACACGAGATTAATCTTCTTGAACTTCAAAAATCACATTTAATAGTAGGTTTTTCTTAACTTCCAACAAATTCTTTTTTATACACACCACTATGGGTCGAATTCTCAAATAAACACTCATACTGGTCATTTTATCTCATTTATGTACTCTCTCCGTCCATAATTATAAGATTACATGTGCACAATTGAGCTTATTAAAAAAACATGTAATGAGATTAATTAATTCATTGCTTTTAAAAAAATTATACAATCTTTCATATTTACTCTTAACTTTTCTTCATATTTAGTAGGAAATCTTTTATTAAGGGACACCAAAATTTCTCTAAATGAAACACTATTTTTTACCGGTAAAAAACACCACTGATTTATTTTATCATTTTATTCTTCTTTGAACAACTTTTTTCGTATGCTTTGATTTGTCTTTTGCTATATTTTTTGACAAGTGTATTTTGCTAACTACTTGATGAAGAATGAGTTCCATGAAGTAGGATTTTGTTCTTGATTTTTTTTTTGTCAGATTTTGGCAGGGTTGTACACCATTCAAATCTGTAATGGACAGTTGACTGAGCCCACACAAATACGTAGAGTCTGTAGAATAGTGCCAACTACCCTCCAAAAAATGCATAATCACGTGGGTGTGCTTTTGAGCCATTAGAAGAAGGAACAACTACAAATATCATGGGCTGCAAAAGTTGAATTGGATTAAGAGCAAGGCCCAAAACCACAGTAGAGGTTCACATGCCAGGACGGAGCCAGGAATTTTTTATCGGAAACTAAATATCAAATAAGACATTTATATATGCATATTTGGAAACATTCTAGAAAATTATAGTGAATAAAAGTAAAGTAATGTTGCTTCTATTCACCATAATTTTAGTTTGCCATAATTTCAATTATATATCTAAAATATTTACTATAACTTAGAAGTAAAAATAATATTTTTTTCACAAAAGGCAAGAGTATGAAAACGTAATTAATGAAAAAGTATGTTATGAGTGTGAAAACTTAATTAGTGAAAAAGTAGTAACTGATACTTTTTCTATTTCACTTTTCTGTTGGAATATATTAGTTACAAAATTATCCACATTTATCTCTCATTACTACTTATATTTATCTCTTATTTAGCAACGGACTTTTTAGTAATTTTATATCTAAAATTAATTTTACTTCATTTTATGGAAACAACATTCATTTTTTTAAAATTACTTTTGCATATAATTTCCAAATACAAATTCAATATTTTATACTTTATTTTATCAAACTTCATTTTCTCAAACATAATTTTATCGAATAGTGATCCAAATGAGTTCTACATGTGTAAATTAATTGATATAACTGATGTTTTTCATAAGCATAAGAAATATATAATTAGTTAGAGTTATAAGTTTGTCGAAACTGAAAGTCGGATTAAACAAAAATCCAAACTCTGTTTGTCTTGTCAAAAAGTAGTAGAAAATATTAATGTATTATTTACGTGTATATAATTAGATAAACTTCAATTTTAAGAAAATAGTTGTGCCCAGCCTAGTGGTAACTAATTCCGCATAGTGCTTCAGCGGTTTGGGCTTTATTCCTATAAAAATTGACAGTACTTACCACTGAGACGTCTTGTATTCCGCAATATTTGTCACCTGATTTCATTATATTAAGTTTTCTACGGGAGCCAGAAATGAAATATGCATAGTATGGGGATGAAAATTTATAAGATGCGGGGGACCGTGGCCTTGATGGGCCACCCCGGTCCCTCCTCCCTGTTCACATGGACCATGAAAAATATACAAACATGTCATTTGGTTTCACATTTTTTCCATGTATCGATCAAATAATCACGTTAAAACAAACGCTCTCCGCTACCATAGTCATGGACCAAACTTGTGTGGTTTGGATCGCAGCTATAATGGGCCATTCCCCCTGAGGAAGTTACCCACTTTGATCTTTGGATCATAAAAAGAATAGACTAATTGAGGCAAGATCTTGTGGCGATGAATCAAAACCTATCCTTTATGAGAGCTTTCTATGGTCTATTTAGAAAAGGAGGAATGCAAGAATCTTTCAAGACTATGCTCCCAACCCTTTATCCACAATCAGACAAGCACAGATAGTACACCCTAGGTGCCTACAAACAACCTTAAAGGAAGATACAAGGAGTACAAGTAAATGAGTAAGTGGATGAATACAGAGAGAAATGACATAATTTCTAAAATAGGACGATTAGTGATGAGTTCTCAAAGGAAGATCTTCTTGTTGGAGAATAATTTCTTGACGATGAGGCAGAATAGCTAGTTGACATCATCCTAAAAAGTGAATGACTTAGAATCCGCGATCACTACGAGCGTGAAGGAAGATACCAAATGAAGAAGAAGAGATATTAGGGTTTTGAGAGAGAAAGAGAGGGTATGGGGAGGGGGACGGGGATGATATTGTTTCAAGAAGTATAAGGTGAAGTTCGATCGGCTTCTAGATCCTTATATGATAGTTCATTTCATGCTAAACACTTAGCTTTGAATCGATGGCAATGGAAACCAAAAGGCTTAGAGATATTAACAAAAAAAATGTGAGATTGATGAAAATCAAACCACTGGTGAGACTCACAGGGGATAGGTACGCATTAAGAAAAAAATGGTAAAGGAGGCGAAAAGTTAACATTTTAATTAGTAAAATATAATTTTTTTAGTTGAGCAAATATTACATTTGGAAAATATTTTATTAAGAAAAAAAATTCTCTCAAGGGCAATCACCCCAATTTTAGCTCAATACCTGATACCGTCCCTAGCGGTGGTAGTTCACTGTTTTTTCCATTTAATGTTTTGTCATAGTAAAGAGGTGTAATGGTGGGTGTTGTCTAGGGTGAACTACCAATTAAGTAGTTCACCATGCACCACCATCTTCTGGCCAATGACATTATGCCAAGTGTCCATGTGAGAAACTGGAAACGAGTTCTACAGGTTATTTAATTTTTTAATTTATTATAATTACAATTTGTTCATTACTATAATGCCCTTTTTAAATCTATTTTTTCTCCTTTCTCTGTTACTTTCTCCCTCAACTCTGAAATGATTTCTGTTTCAGATCTGGTTTTTTCTAAAATTGGAATGGCAAATCCTTGTGAACTTGAAGTTTACGATTCGTATCAATTGTTTTTGCTTCACTTAATTGATTCTGCTACAAGTTGCTTGGGGTTGCGAAATTGGTGCTTGCTTTGGTGTTTGGGAGAATCTTGGGTCAATTCCCTGTTGGGGTTCTTTTGTTGTTTGTTGGGATTGAATTGGCTATGACCTCTAAGGACATGAACACTAAACAAGAATCTTTTGTGATGTTTGTTTGTGCTGTTGTTTCTTTTAGTGGGTCTGATGCTACTTTTGTGGCTAAGCGCATTTTGTTATGAACGGTGATGACTGATGGAAAGATGAACTGATGATCAACGAAGTGGGAGGTGGAGAGGAAGGAGTGAGGATATTTTTGTAATATGATTTTTTTTTTCTCAACAGGTAACATTAACTGTTATAACAGGTCGTTTAGAGGGGTGCACCGTGCACCACTTAGGGTGCAAGTGCACCCTAGAAGCCACTGTAATGGTGACATGGCCTCGACCTTAGGATTTTGGCTATGGTTAGAGAGGAGAGAGAGTGGCTGAGGGTTTATGGTTAGATGATGTGGAGAAAATGGGATTCGGAATTTTGAGTTGATGAGGGCAAATGAAAAGAAGGAAATAATTTTTTTGCGAGAAAATGTTTTATAATATTATACTCCCCTATATATCTGTCACTATTTTAATCTTGTTTTTGTTTTTAATTATCTGTCACTTTTACAATTTCAAAAGAGTATTAATTATGTTTTACTAATTTTACTCTTAATTTAATGGTGATAGGAAATTAAAAAGTCAAAATTAAGAAGAGAGATAAATAGTATGTTAGGAAGTTATGTAATAATTTTTATAGAAATAAAAACATTAATACAATTCATTAATATATGCGTAAAACCTTAAAATAACAGTTATTAAGGAATGAAAGAAGTAAAGCGGTCTAACTCTCGTTGTTCAACATCAGCTGGTCAACCATCCTTAAACTAAACACTTAGTGACGATTAATAGGAACAACCACTAATCAAGTAACGCAAATTATAATATTTGTTGTAGAATTAACACAATCACATAATTAAATAGCTAAAAACTCAATTAGCGGTGAGACAAACTCCTTGCCTCCGAAGCCTAACAAGTTGGGCATTTTCATGCTCATGCTATCTTGAAAACTAGCCAATATAAATTACGACTAAACTCTGATATGTACACACCTTCTACTTGTATGTTTCTTTTTTCACCTCATTTTTCTATATGTTTCTTCCTTCTCGTACTATCACATTATATAACTCTCTTTTCACTTTCAATCTATCTCATTTCCAATGCAATATATATATATACACCCCAAATTAAAAGCACGTCAACTCATCTCCATCCATCACCTGGGTTGATCTATCTAAACTAGTTGCTATTTGGGAACTTTGTGTGAACTACTTGTGATTTCCCTTTCACAATTTTTTTTCATTCAAACTTAAAGAGTAAGTTAGTAAGATTTAGTAGGGAGGAGAAATGACAAGTGTGTAAAAATTATTATACGAGGATAAAAATGATACTTTTCAAAATCTCAAATGATAAAATTAGAAGTAGAGTGATTTGACACCACTTTCCTAAACAAATGCGAAGCTATTTTATGGAGATTTGGATTCTCTCATGTTAAATTTTTTTCATGTGTGATGTCTATCCCTCTCTTCATATATATATGTATTAAATAAATATAGTGAGGCCCTTTAAATGTTTAAGAAGATATATATATAGACACAAAACTCTCACATGATGGCACATGAAAAAAATTTCACATGAGAGAATCCAAATATGAAAATAATGCTTTTCTAAACTTAAGTATGGAAGGCCCAATAATATTAGTGATCTATAAGGACTAGTAATTAGCTTCCAAGACTTCAAATGTAGACAAACACGTGAAAACAAAAATAAAAATAACGGTATAGAGGGCCGTTACAACCCCTATAGGAGTAAATTTTAAGTACTCCCATTATATTGAATACTTAGTATTTTTCTCAAGTATTTGATTCCCGGTTTCATTATTTTCAAACTTCATTGTCTCATGAATAGATAGGATCATTGCTTCCACTGTTAAATATGGAAAACTATGACGACAAACTGCCAGCAAAATATTTTTGTAATTTACCTAAAATTTCCATGATGGTAAAGGAGATAAATAAATGAAGCCAATCATCCATTATATAGAATCATTATGGTACTTCACAAGAATTTGAGATCATTGAACATTGAACAAACGTCAGAATTGAAAAAGAATTACAGGGATAAGAAAACCCAACAAACCATGAGTCATTTTCAATTGTCAATGACAATGAAGTTCCTCTAATCTTTCATTTCAAAAAAGAAAAAGAAAAGATTGGATCGTGGTCTTAAAGCACATGAACATGATTATTGGTGTACGTGGAGACCACACTAATGCGAGTTCATGCTAAGTGCGGCCCCATCACCCCCATTCAACCAAAGTCCTTTTCTATCCTTCTGTTCGTTTGAAGCCTCGAAGACATGCAAAGGTTGCTCTTTCTTTTCCAATTATCAGAGGTGGGGTTGGGTGTTGGATGCATTGGTTGTGTGCATAATATTTCATTCACACTTTAATTTCACTTATACTAACAATGAGATATGAAAAGAAGAGAATGGAATGAGTCATATGATAAAAAATGTAGAAAAAAATAGTAAAAGAAAGTGAGTAAAATTTATATGTCTAAGAAAGTTAGTGTGAATAAATCATCATTATTTATGTATTATGGGTGTATATTCTAAGAGGGTAGTACTAGTAGGGGCCATGGCCCTGTAAGAGTTTTAAAAATGTTGTCCATTATATGTAAATTTTATATATAGGTCATTTTATTCTTATAGTCTGGCCCTAAAAATTTTTGTAGATTTTATAATACAACTTTTCGTCCCACGTCTCAAATACATTTGTTGAATTTTAATCCAATACATCAATTATCAGAAACCTTTATTGTTTAAAAAAACAAATTAATTCAAAATCTGAAGTACATAATTGATTAAATTTATCTTTTATTTTAAATTATAATAATTAAAAAATAAATCTTATCTTAATAAGATTAAAAGTCAATTAAATGTTTTTTATATAAACAAAATTTTCTTAAGATTTAACTTTAATATAGAATAGAAAAAGAGATAAGATAAATTAAATGAGATAAAAGATATAATGAGAAAATCTGTAAACCTGTTAGAAAATTTATGCAGATAATTTTCTGAGCTAGAAAAAATGAGTTTGTCATTTCAACTAAGATATTACCATTCAGATCTTAATAAAAGATATTACTAAGAAAAAAAAAACTTATAATTAGAGACAAACGGAACGGAGTTGTATTTTACTTGGTGGCATGAAGAAAATCTTGGATACGTCTTGTATGCGTATGTTGGATGGTTGAACGGTGAGGGTAATTTGGTATTCACAATTGACTATCTTTGCCTTGATTGGATTCTCGTTTTCCATGAAAGCTGGTGGATCTTGGATACCAACATGTTGAGACATCTGATAATAACTGATATAGTACTTACCCCTAGTGGTTTTGACTTTTGACCAAGAGCAACGAAACTATTGACTAGTAATGAGATAATGAACGCATTCCTATTCCAATATTTGTCCTTCAAATGATATTCATCATTGTCATGCTAATAACGTGTCGCCCATTTTTATTAACGCTAATTAAACCACTATCTAATGTTTCATTACACCACCTATAACTTTTTTCAGTTTCATAATTTCTATTTTCTTGTAAACAGTGTTATACTCCCTCCGTTCATATATATCTTACACTATTTTAATATTATTTTTATTTTTAATTATATGTCATTTTTACAATTTCAATAGAGTATTAATTATGTTTTATCAATTATACCATTAGTTTAATGGTAATAGGAAATTAAAAAATCAAAATCAATAAGAGAGATAAATGGTATGTTAGGAAGTTAGGTAGTAACTAGGGGTGGGAATAGGCCAGGCCGCTGACAGGGGCCTATGGCCTGGCCTATTTAAAGCCTAGCCAGTTTAATATAAAGGCTAGGCTCAGGCTTTTTAAAAAGCCTATTTAGCTAAATAGATCAGGCTTAGGCTTATAAAAAAGCCTATTAAGCCTATTAGGCCGGCCTGTTTATTAGCATCTTAATTTAATAAAATATACAAATAAATTAAAATATTAAATTCAATTTACATCAATCTAACATGTCACCAGTTTTGGTATTTGTAGAAAATTTAATTTTACCTTTTTGAAACTTGTCGATTGACAAACATAGTTGGCCTATTTAGATGTAAGTTTGTTGGCCTGCTTAGATGTTGGTCTGTTTAGATGTAGGCTTTTTGACCTATTTAAAGGCCTTATGCGAAAATAGGCCTATAAATAGGCTTCAGGCCAGGCCAGGCTTTCAAAAAGGCAAGGTCCAAGCAAAATAAAAAGCCTATGATAGGCCACAGGCCAGGCTTAGGCCTTAAATTTTTTAAATAGGCCAGGCCTATTTACGCAAAGCCTAGCCCGGCCTAGCCTATTCCCACCCCTAGTAGTAACTTTGATAGAAACAAGAGTATTAATAGTAATACAATTCTTTAATATATGTGCAAAACCTTAAAGTGACAGTTATTAAGGAACGGATAGAGTATTGAATGGAAAAAACTCTTTGGACACTCTCTACTACTTAGTACGCTGACTATGTGGTGAATAATTGGTCTCACAATGACCGAATGTGAAGAAACGTTGGTCAAGAAAAAAATAAAAAACTATGCTAATTAATATTATGTTCCAACTTTCATTAGATTGAAGTTCTCAATACATTTGACACAATATTGATGGGCCCTACATATTATAAAATTAAGGTATGTTTGTTTTTCAATTTGTGTGCCATCCTATTTGGATACCTTGAACCCACATCACCCTAACCCACTTTGATCCAAAACACATTCACTCAACAAACTCAACACTTACTTTTCAGTCGGTTTGATTCATTCGAGTAATTAATTTGGATTCAAATCCGGTGTCAACAAACTCTTATGCGTCTTGTTACGGGCTGCAGTTGCAACCTAAAGCCTCTAATGTGTTAAGTTACATTTCTCCTCCATAGATATTTTTCCCATGGAAGTACATCCTTGGAAGTGAATCGAACAATTTGAATTGTTTTTCTTCCTGTAACCCACCTTGCTATATGTCAATAACTACAAAATAGTAATATTCTTCTAGAAAACGCTAATCAAGTAAGGGATTTGTCCATTTGGGCGTCGTATGAACAGTTATAAATTAGAAAACATTGTGCGACATCTCCATTAATTCTCAAGAAGAGGTCTTCTTGCAGCAGATCTGCACCCGAACGGCAACACATGCACAACGTTTTCTTCTTTTTTCTAAAACAGAGACCATTTTACGAGATGTGATACTGGACGACATTGCCTAAACCATACCCCGATCGGACAGTGAACGACATCAGTAATGCATTCGAAGGGGTGGGGGTGGGGGAAGTTGGTGGCTCCGCCTTCACACGGTACGGGACACACTTCACGTATGCACTATCTATCTAACCATAATCTTTATTTCTCTCTCAACCTTTCTAACTTGAGCATCAGAGCGCTTTGCAGCTACCCACCTCTAGTGCCCACCTGATTGCTGGATACAGCAAGAAGAAGACTATTTGCGAGGAGAAACGAGTCATTTAACATTTTCCTATGTCTCATACAAAGGTTCGGTAATCTTACACCCGAACATTAGTATCATCCGTGGGAAATGATAAACTGTGTTCTCTCCAACTTTACCATGATGACTACTAGAAGGAAACATCGAACCATACTCCTTGGCTAGAAGGGAAATCGATTAAAATCAACGAAGAAAAAATTAACCAGAATGATGATCATGTGGGAGGTGGAAGAGACCAGGGCTTTCGACGTTTTAGGTCTCGCATCCCTGGGGAAGATAGTTGTGAGGAAAATGACATCCAAAACAACAATGACGGAGATGAGAGGAGACTCTCCCACAGAGTTTTCCCTCTAGTGATCGGTGGTGGATTCGTAGGTGGAGGGGCCTTAACTAATGCATGAAAAAAAATCCCTTAGGGAGTTAATGTAGATGTCATCACATCGACTAATTTGGCCCAGGATTGAGGACTCTCCCAACCTAGTAATCAACTTTGACGATAAAGAATTTGGTCGTATCAAACGTGACCATGCTGACCCCGATTGTTGAAGCACCGATAGACAATGCGGAAATGAGAAGAGTACTCGACAGTTCTGCCGATAGCATCTTCTATCCCTGTTTTAAATGATGGGCTTACTAGCAAGACCTGTCTGGTTCGCATCACCTATTGCAACCTGGGTACCACCTCATTTTGTCTTGTTCTTATCATGGAATGCTAACTTGGTTGAGGATGAGAATGATGATACACTTGCTCATGAGCTGGGTCTCCGTAAGGTTGTTTTTTAGACTAATTGGTTACAACATTACAATGCTTGGAAGTCTAGCTTGCATAATTTACCTTATTTCTCTATCTTAGTCCACGACTGCATTAGTCTCTTCCCTGCATTTGATGTTTATAGTTTGGTTCATGTTAAGCGACATTGTAATGTTGTCACAGACTTTCTTGCACGGAAGGCTTTTGGCTCTAGGTATTATGTCTAAGTCAAGGATTATCCCTATGATTTTTTACCCCTTACTTACTATGATTTACCCACTTTTGATTCTTCTTATGAAAGCTATGATTAACTGTTAAAAAAAGGACTACTATGTAATTAAACCTTAGTTTTACTAAAATAATTTTTGACCAAAATTATTTATGTTAACACCGATCCAAATATGGGATAATTTTGACTGATCCTGCCCCTGCCACGACATTTGCACATTTAGATGCTACTAGTGTACTATCAAGAGGATTAGTTGCCAAAGGTATCTATCCAACAGTAGATCCTTTAGATTCAACGTCAACTATGCTCCAACCAATCTTGATCCCCTCACTAATGCAAGCAAGTTGTGACCCGTGAGTTTTTATTTTCCCAATGCATCTCATTGCAGGCAGTCATGAGACTAATTCCCGAGACTCTGAGATCACATTAAATAAGTATGTCTCTCTGAACAAACTATTCTTCATACGCACTGCCCAAAGATTACACTTAAACTAAATGCTTAAGTAGTCCAACTATCTTTTTTTTTGTGGTAAACCTTGTTGGTGTGACCGAAGGGTTTCTAATATATATATATATATATTACAATGGAGGGCTAGACCCAAAAGAATCAAGAAAAACTACACTAACCCTAGGAAAAACAATCCCAGCTAAAATCATCACAAATAACTTTTTTTATATTTTTTATTTCATCACATATAATGATGGGTTAATGGTTAAATTAGTCCCTGATTTTGTAATGAAGTTTGATTTTAGTCCCTCGGCGGAAAAATGACGTTTAGTGGCGGTTAAAAACTGCCAGTAATTGTAAAAATGACCGCCACTAAACGTCATTTTTCCCCTGAGGGACTAAAACCAAACTTATTTACAAAATCAGGGACTAATTTGACCATTAACCCTATAATTGATTATTCATTTTCTTCTTTCCTCCAACTATCTCACTTAAGTAGAGGTGAATTTAGTTTGTGAATTAAGTATTATTCTTTCACAAATCCAAGTCTCAGCTGGTTAGACTTTGGAAGTTGGACTTCGAGATTTGCCAAGTTGGACAGAGTAAACAAACAGCTTTTACAGGCCAGTTCATTATTGACTTTTAGCTATGACTTCAGCTTGTAGGTCCCACCCACAACATAGACAAGGGAACCAAAAATTCTTGAATAATGTGAGCAAATAATTAATCGATTTTTATATCACTAGTCACAAATTTGGTTTTTTCTGAGGGTCAATGTTCCTTCTCCCTGGTTGTTAAGCAAGTGTCGTTTTTTCTAAAGCCAGAGTCATAGAGAGAGAGAGAATTTTCAATTTTCCTTCTTTTTCTTTTTCTCTCTTTACTTTTTTCTTTTTCCTTTTTGATTTTCAATTTAAGAAGAAAATCGTACTGTGAAGATATCGCACCGGTATTTTTTGGTTTTACTTCTTTTATAGTGAAAGAGATTTTGATGCAGCAGTGAACTGAAGAGAGAGAGAGACAGACAGAGAGGGTCTTTTTTCGCCATTGATGGCGATTCCGGTGTCTTGTGGAGTATCTCCGGCCACTGATTTAGGTTTGGGGTTACTATTACTGCCGTTTGATTTTCCTTTAACCCATTTCTCCGTTTTTCTTTGGTGAGTTTCTACTTGCTGTGAGTTCCTTTGCAAATTTTGGGATCTGGGCTCTAGGGTTTCAAGGGTTTGAGCTTTTGACTTTCTCTCTCCTTGGGTTTCTTTCCTTTAGTTATCCCTGTCTGAGAAATTGGTTATTGAAACCTATTCTGGGTTGTTGACAAATTTTTTTTTCCTCCTTGCAAGAAATGGTGGGGTGAGTTTTTTGTGTTTTCATGAATTTGATTGTTGGGGAAATCCAAAGGTGTGATCTTTATGATTCTAGATTCATTATCATCTAGCTTGTTTTGCTTCTGGATGAAGGAGTTGAAGCTCAATTTGTAATAGATTGATGGGCTGAAAGCCTTTTGTTCGTGCTGCTTCAAGTGTTTCAATAAGGCTGCCATTCCCTGTTATCATCCCTGATTGCTTTGTGTGAGTAGAAGAGGAAGATATCATCATCATCATGCATCTTTCACTATGGAAGCCCATTTCTCACTGTGCTTCTCTGATCATGGACAAGAAGAGCCGGAGGAAAGATGAATCTACGGTTGATGCAAAGAGAAACCCATCCGTGCTCCGGAAGATGCAAGAAAGCAAGCTCAGGGAAGCTCTTGAAGAAGCTTCAGAAGACGGGTCACTCTACAAATCACAAGAAGTGGAACCTGACACTGTTGGGAACCAAGATGAGAGCCTTGGGAGATCCAGATCGCTGGCCAGGCTGCACGCCCAGCGTGAGTTCCTTCGCGCTACTTCGCTTGCAGCCGAGCGCAAGTTTGAGTCTGAGGAATCAATTCCCAGCCTCCAAGAAGCATTTTCCAAGTTCCTCACTATGTACCCCAAGTACCTGTCCTCGGAGAAAGTTGATCAGTTGAGGTCTGATGAATATTCTCATTTGTCACCAAAGGTATGCCTTGATTACTGTGGCTTTGGGCTCTTCTCTTTTGTTCAGACCATTCACTATTGGGAGTCTTCTACATTTAGCTTATCTGAGATAACTGCAAATTTGAGTAACCATGCACTTTATGGTGGAGCTGAGAAAGGAACTGTTGAGCATGATATAAAGACTAGAATTATGGACTATCTGAATATCCCTGAGAATGAATATGGCCTTGTTTTTACTGTTAGTAGAGGATCAGCTTTTAAATTGTTATCTGAATCATACCCTTTCCAGACAAACAAAAAATTGTTGACCATGTTTGACCATGAGAGCCAATCTGTTTCTTTGATGGCTCAGAGTGCCAGAGAGAAAGGTGCCAAAGTTTACAGTGCATGGTTTAAATGGCCAACCCTCAAACTCTGTTCCACTGATTTGAGGAAACAGATTTCAAATAAGAAGAAGAGGAAGAAGGATTCAGCTACTGGTCTTTTTGTGTTCCCAGTTCAGTCTAGAGTAACTGGGGCTAAGTATTCATACCAGTGGATGGCCTTGGCACAACAGAACAACTGGCATGTCTTACTTGATGCTGGATCATTGGGCCCCAAGGACATGGATTCACTTGGCTTGTCCCTATTCCGGCCAGATTTTATAATTACTTCATTTTACAGAGTATTTGGATATGATCCCACTGGTTTTGGTTGTCTTCTGATCAAGAAATCAGTGATGTCCAGCCTTCAAAATCAGTCTGGGTGTACTGGGTCGGGAATGGTGAAGATTACCCCTGAATTTCCAATGTATTTGAGTGATTCTGTTGATGGTTTGGATCGTTTGGTTGGGATTGAAGATGATGAAGCCATAGGGATTTGTGAGAAGACTTCTGAAACTCGTCCAGGAACACAGTTGCCTGCCTTTTCTGGTGCATTCACATCATCGCAGGTAAGAGATGTCTTTGAGACTGAAATGGATCATGACAGTTCTGAAAGAGATGGAACAAGCACTATATTTGAAGAGACTGAGAGTATATCTGTTGGAGAAGTTATAAGGAGCCCTGTCTTCAGTGAGGATGAGTCGTCAGACAACTCATTTTGGATTGATTTGGGTCAGAGTCCATTGGGGTCTGACAGTGTTGGTCAATCCAGTAAACATAAAATATCTTCTCCCCTACCTCCTTTCTGGTTCAATGGAAGGAAGAACCTGAAGCAACATTCTCCAAAACTAACTTCCAAGATGTATGGTAGCCCCATGTATGATGACAGAGAGGTTAGCCTAGGTACTCATGATGAACACCATGTGCTGTCATTTGATGCTGCTGTCCTAATGTCACAAGAACTAGACCGAGTCAAAGAGGTCCCTGAAGAAGAGCATGTTGATGAAGTCCATCATTATTCAAGAAACGGAGATGGGTCAGATCATCTGCATGCCAATGAGATTGTAGAAGAATCTGGAGCCAGTGAAGCAGTTTATAATGGATCTGTTGCTGTGACAGGATCTTGGCTGAATAATTCAACTTCCCTTGCTCGACATCAAAGCTTGGAGAATGGATCTACCTCTGAAATATGTTCTGATGTTAAAGAGAGTGCCATTAGAAGGGAAACTGAAGGTGAATTTAGGTTGTTGGGAAGGAGAGAAGGGAATCGATATGGTGGTGGTAGGCTTTTGAGTTCGGAAGAGAATGAGCCCAACAGCAGGGGAAGAAGAGTATCATTTAGCATGGAAGATAATCGAAAAGAGTACCTAAGCCATACCTTGGAGACAGGGGACGTGTCTGCAACTAGCTTGGATGATGAAGAGGTCACAAGCGATGGCGAATATGGGGATGGAGAGGATTGGGGCAGGAGGGAACCTGAGATAATATGTCAACATATTGATCATATTAATATGCTTGGTCTCAACAAAACCACACTTAGACTTCGGTATCTGGTAAATTGGCTTGTTACTTCGTTACTGCAACTGAGGTTAACGCTTCACGATGGGGATGAAACGGCAAACCTCGTTCAAATTTATGGCCCGAAAATAAAATATGAAAGAGGTGCAGCTGTTGCTTTCAATGTCAGGGACAGAAGTAGGGGGCTAATCAATCCAGAGATTGTTCAAAAGCTGGCTGAAAAAGAAGGAATCTCACTGGGTATTGGTTTTCTCAGTCATATACAGATTCTTGATAGCTCAAGACAGCAGCGTGGAGCTTTGAATCTTGAAGACACAGCTCTCTGCAGACCCATGGAGAATGGTCGGCGCGATGGAAAAGGTAGCTTTGTAAGGCTTGAAGTTGTCACGGCTTCATTGGGATTTCTGACTAATTTTGAGGATGTGTATAAATTGTGGGCTTTTGTTGCAAAGTTTCTCAACCCAGTATTTATCAGAGAAGGTGCTGTTCTTCCTACTGTTCAAGAAGACTCTGAGACGTGAGATGGCAAATTTACTGGTGACTTGATTCAATTTTGGAAACCCAACATGAAAGATGATTTGTGATATTTGTTACATATTAGGAAGCCATGGTGTACCTTGAAGCAAGATTATGGGTAGAGCTTCTACTGATAAATACTTAGCTTCTGTTGTATACGAAAGGTTGTCCAACTTCTGTAAAAAAGTGTTCATCTTCATGCTAATATAGCTTACAATATATGGGTGCTTTCTTTGTTGACATGAATTTATTCCTAAATCTTAGTTAAAACTTGAATTTACGTATGTGACGGAATCAGAATCAGATGCAGAATTACAATCCTCGATGAAAGTTTGATAATGAAGTTTACACAAACTGAAAATTCGTGTATTTGACCTATTGGTACACAAACCAAGTTTACCCTGCCATACCCGGTTTCCCTGTTAATTTTTTAATTTTAAAATTCGTATATGTTTGGATTAGCTTTTGTAGTATCAATTCTTAATTCTGGAAGAATTGAGTAGAGTAAATATGAGTTAAAGTGATGTGATATATATTTCAAAAAGTTTATGAAAAAAAGTGGTTTTTGTAGTGTAATGTGATGAAATTTAGTTGTTAAATCTCAGAATTGATTATGTGCAACGCAAAAGCAATTATTTGTTGTGTCAGAAGAATTGATTTTGTAGAATTGATTATGCTTTATTGGTACTCCTAGGCGTAATTTCAGCCGGTTAGAATTGATTTTAACACATTTGATTTGATTCTACGTTATTGATTATGCTTTCTGAACATGCTTAGTCATTATATTATTTAAATTTCTAAATTCATGCTCAATTGCAGAAACTCTATACTACTAGCCACCACCATCGGAGGTGAGACCGCTCATTGCCATAATCATAGGTCATCGGCCATCGTGTTCTCTCTTCTAGTGACATTTTCCTTCCACCTTGACGACACCTTCCTACTTCACTCATGACTCTAATGCCAACCATCACCCCTTCATCGGGATCGACATGTGCCCACTATGGACCACTACAAAAAGTTTATGTTCCATTAGTTGGTGGTTTCAACCATCCTTGAATGTCGCACCACACCTCACTAGTGGCCCTTTTTCCTGGCTCTCCTCCACTGGCTCGTATGGATCTCCAATTTCTTCCTTCACAAATTGTTACCCTTTATTTAAAAACTCGCGTGTTTCATGATAAATTTGCAATAGGCAAGTCGCATGTGAAAAAAGCGGAAAAGAGAAGGAAAACATGAAAAAAATAGCAAAAACAAGAATTTGGCAAATTCTGCTAGCTAACAACTCTCAGCACTCATCATAGAATGCTTGTTCCAGGTCCGCTCACCGTTGGATCGGACTGAAATACCAAAACTTCAATTGGAACGATTGGATTGTCGAGAAAAACTCTTTTTTGAAAAATAAGAGTGAATTTAAGTGAGCACACCCAAGCTCATTTTTAGCATGGTTGTGGAGTTGTCATGTAACACGGTCGTGGTGTTATTAACCATTGTTGTGGTGAGTTAAAATCTTGAGTTTACAAGATTTGTCGTGTGATATATAAAGGGGAAGGTCGAAGGTCAAATATATTGGTTTTCAGACTTGCTGGGAATACCTTAGAGTGCTGTTGAGGTAGAGGAACACCTGAGACGCAGATTGAAAGCGGAGAGGACCCATTGCATTGTTTTATCTCTTCTCCTTTTATCTTAGATGCTAGCCATGATTATGACTTTTATGTTTTTCATGTTTATGATGTTTGACTAATACCTTTAGTATTTAGCTCACCTCCAAAAGAGGGTGTTATTTTACAGAGCTGAGAGAGAATCGAGTAGAGGATGGTCACTCTTAGCTCTCCCCTAGCGGGGTTGTTAGGTTTAGGCTATCTAATTTTTCCAATTGATGTAGCAAATGTTGGACCATGAAACCTCTCTCAAGCAACTTCTCAGTCTTTAAGTGGAGCTTCTGAGCGCACAGTTGGCTTGTGGGTCGGTTGCTACACTATCGGGTGCTGTGGCTTAAGAGCCAACTGGAACAGAGACATATAACAGGTTGAGAAGGGTTAGCAACACTTTATTTTTTGAACACTTTCTTATTAATTGGTTAAAATACATTTAGGTCCCTACTATGTCGAAATCTGGTCTTCTTAAGATTAAAAGGCACTACTATGTCTATCAATTCCTTGAAATGAAGATAAGCAGAAAGTACTTTTTTTTTGCCATGCTGACAGCTTCTAAATGATTAATTTCAAAATCTGTGACCATAACTGTGTCTGTATTTCAATTATTTTTTTGTTTCACTGTGGCATCTTTGTAATCCTTTGGAAGCACATTACAATCGATGGTGTGTCATACTCATCTCTCCTCTTGTAAACGCCACTACCCTTAGCTGGAATGGTAATACCATAACAATACTTGTAGGAATTTTTCGTCAGACCAAAAATGCTCTTGTATACAAGGTTAACAAACTCTAACACTAGTTAGCGAGTGTGAAACACTAGTTTATAATCAAATCAGTTAACTACAAATATTTAACAGCTCATTTAAAATCAATTCTAAATGGGAATGCCGACTATATCCTAGTTTATGCTATGTATGGCAAAAATACATAAGCTTTGGTACGCACTGCGCATCAAATGATTCACACAAGTTTTAGTGTGTTACTCTGTTTAATGCACCCCAATATGTCCATCCACTCTTTTGCCATTGTAGAAAATACATGCTGAAAACTTGCTCTATTTTTTCTTCCATTCTTAGTTGTGTATATCACATCATTGTTTAGAATCATTAATTTGCAAGTGGAAATCTTTGTTATTAAACTAACCATTGATGTGGGTTTCGAGCATATATACAAACCGAATCTTCAAATAAAAATATGAAATCAGTACAATGGGGAAGGAATAAAAGAGAACTAGATTTCTGTGATATCATACCCCAGTCTCTCTAGGCTCATTGGTGAGATCACTTATGGTTCCATTAATTAGTATATTGGTGAGTACGATACCAGAAAGTGCAATCTAGTGGAAACCTGGATTGAATGTCCAGTTCTATCTGTATCCCTTCTTAACATGGTGCATAACCATTGAGCCTTCGGAACATTTGAGCATTCAAATTAGCTTTGTTTAGCTTTGAAATAGCTGTGATTTAGCTGCGAAATTGGCTGCCAATTAGCTGTGATTTACCTGTTGAATTAGCTGGCAACTAGCTGCCATTGCCAATTAGCAATTTTATTGGCTATGAATTTAGCTTTGGAATTGCTGCGCAAGATACTAGCTATGAAATTAGCTGCGAAAATGTGCTCCGGAATTTCTGGGCTTCTTGAACATGTTAGGACCATTGTTTCAAGTGCGAACCTCAGGGTTGCCTAGCTTGTGACATGAACGGCACTGCTCTGCAGGGCTGTGCTTGTTCTCTTGAAGTGATTCATACATATGTGCTCATTCCCAGGAGTTCTTATAGTATGTGTTAATTCTCTTTAGCATTAAATAATTTGTTTTCGTGCTAATCTAAACTGTTACACGATTTAATTGTTTTGCAGCATATTCTTGAGATTAAATTTCTAACACTTGCCGGAAGCAAGATTTCTTACTTTTACGAAACGATGATCAATTTGGTGCTGTTTTGCATCAGCTTGAAGAGGGGGAGAGTCGTTCTTCGCCTTTGATGATGTATTTGAGTGATTCTGTTGATGGTTTGGATAGATTGGTTGCGATTGAAGATGATGAAGTAAGAGATGTCTTTGAGACTGAAATGGAAGAGATGGAACTGGCACTATATTTGAAGAGACTGTTGGAGAAGTTATAAGGAGCCCTGTCTTCAGTGAGGATGAGTCTTCACAGTCCATTGGGGCCTGACAATCAAATAAACATAAGATAGCTAAGATGGGGGCTAACTCCTTGTGAGCTTCATGGTGCATGATCAACCTCCTCCGGGCTTTGATAATTTAACACTTAGAAAGTAGTTTTTGTTTTCTTACCTCTGTTTACCAAAACAAAAAAGAGGGTCGATCTGTTCACCACTGGCATCTCGCGCAATGAAACCAAAACCAGGTGAACTAGACACAGATACAAAAGCATCAAAGTTGACCTTCACCAAATTCGGGGAGGCCGTGCCCACGCCGATGGAAGCTCCCGGGAGGCTGGACGATCTGGAGGAGTGGCAGCCACCGAAGAAGGGCGTAATGCAACAGCACGTCGCAACAAATCCATCGAGGCAGCATGTTGGTGGCGATCCTCCCATATGGAATAAAATAAAGATATGAGGTCACAAATGAAAAATCTTGCATATAGATAGTACAACCTGCTCTAATACCAAGGCTACAAGTAAACTTCAAAGGTTGTAAAACAGTACACAATAAGAGCGCACGATGTGTCGTCTCATGAACGGTAAGACACCGCGGCACACTGAATCCATCTCCATTTCTCGGCCAATCATATTTGATCGAACCGAAAGAAGATTCAGGCAAGCACGTCAAGCTGTCTCCTTGCACCGAGGCAAAGAGTTTGTTTTCCATAATTTTTTTCCAGCATCTCGCAGGTAAGGAGGGTGACTCTGACGAAGATGCCAAAGTCGCGCGCCCATACAACCTATTAAAATGATAACATATTTTTATTGAGTAGTGGTCGTTCGAGGAGAGGGGTCCAAAATAGGTATCCTCGTGACAATAACACCTGTAAATATTTCATACTATATAGCTTAGGATACATGAGTGCTTTGTTTGTTGACTTAAAATTATTCCTAAATATTTTTTTTTAAATAATTACAATCCTCTAAATCCCTCTTAATATGTGATTTATCAGGTCCATCTTAAACGTTGGATTTTTCAGTTTTCTAGGTTTTCTTCAATAATAATAAAAAATAATTTTTAATAATATAGCTAAAGAACTAGTCCTCCCAATGAAGTAGTTTTAGCCAAGAAGAAGGAGAAACCAATTTATAGATTACCGACAATTACCAGTAACTTTTTTTCAAGATACTTATGACTTTATAGCCTATCAACGGTTTTGAAAACCTCAACAAGTTGTCGGCAGACAGTAATTTCAAGTTTTTGAATTATTGGTGACTTTGGTCGTCTGTAAAACTGTTGGTAACTGATGTCTAATTTTTTTAAGCTCTCCTAGTTATTGGCGACAATTTCAATTTTTTGAAATACCGTCGGTAACTGATGCTAAATTTTTTGTAAGCCCACAAAGTTATCAGCTGAGGACAATTTCAATTTTATGGAATTATAGGTAGCTTAGACCATCAGTAACTTAGCAGTAACTAATCCGTCAAAAAAATTATTTACCGATAAATTGCTGACGGTCCAGACCGTTGAACCGTCAACAACGTGTTTTTTTTAGAAAACTCATTACCGAAGGTTTGACGATAATAGTGAGATTTTGTCATAATTTTCAGGCCGTTAGAAAAATTCGTCAATAATTATGTAGTTTCTTGTAGTAAGAGATAGAGGTGGATCGAGAAGGCTTTGGCATGGTGGTTAATGGTGGTTGGAATTTATGATGGTTATAGCCGAAGAGGAAGAGGAAGAATGAAGAAAGATGAGGGACTTGAAATGAATAAAAAAAATTAGAGGGACTAAATTTGATGTAAAAGTCCACATGAACACCTTTGAGCTAACTATTTCCGCTAGGTGAATTGATGGTTGAGCAAAAAATACGTCATATAAGCAAAGTAACACCACTCGTCCTTATTTTTTTTAAATGGCCAAAACCATTATAAGAATTTTGTAATGATTTATTTAGATTCAGTTTTATTTTACATTTACCGAATGTATTTATGCTTTAAATTTAATTGTTTGATCACTTATACGCCTGTAAATATAACTGACTCTTCATAAATCAACTCTCGTGTATGTCTGACATAAGAGAGACCAATATGAGGAATCCGCCATAATTTGTTTAAGATATTTTATGGTAATTTATTCTTAAATGCCAAAATGTCACATAAGCCTATCTTTATTTTACTCAAAAGATAACATATTTAAGTAGATGTTTGAATTTATGTTAAATTTAATATCAATTCACGTTGAATTCAATGTTAAAAGATAAGCTTCTCTATTTATGCTTTAAATTATGTGAAACCACATTGCTCTTAATTCAAACAAACAAAAAAATCGATAATAAAACAATAATTCATGAAAAAAAGAAAATCAAACAGAATACACGCTAACAAATCCATAAGAATGTTGTTGGCGTGGAATTGTGGCTAACCTAGCTTGGTGAAACAGAATGGATATAACCCAAGTGTGGGGGAGCAAAGAAACTCAGAAGTTATGGCTTCATCACTAATAATAATAATAATAATAAAAACACTTTAAATTTATATTTGTGTTATTTTTATGCTTTTGCTTTAGAGTATTGTGAGATATAGTATAAATATTTACTTTAGAGAGTGTGAGTGTACCGGAGTCAGGGATGTTTGAGAGTGAAATTTATGTGTCATAACAATTTTCACAAAATGTTTATTCTCTGGTTATTTGTTTTGGCAAGTCGTGGTTTTTCTCTAATTTTGGAGCTTTCCACGTTATATTCTTGTGTGCACTTATTTCTAATTTCTCTATCATTTCCCAACAGGGTATCATAGCTGCTGGTTTGACCATGGTGACGGCTTTGAAGATACCTTTCGCAGAGAGACGCGAAAATACTGTAAAAGTGCTAATTTGGAAGGTTCTCGCTAGGAAAGACTTAGTATTTAAGTGTGTTACTAGTGACTTACTTGTTTTCCTGGAACCTATTTAGTGCACGGTTTACGGTCGATATGCAGCTGCGATAGTGCTGTAATAGATAAATTGGACGGAATGATTATTTTCGGAATGTGGAAATTTCAATGCTATATATTGACATAAGTTCTTTATTTGAAAATGTTTTAGCACGGAGAAAGACTTTAAACTTATATTTGCATTTTTTCCTATACTATTGTTTTAGAGTATTGTGAGATATGATTTAAATATTTGTTTTGGAGAGAGTGTGTGGGTGTCATGGGGTCATAGGATGGTCGAAAATGAAGTTTATGTGTTGTAACAATTTTCACCAAATGTTTCTCTTGTTGGTTTGACAAGTTTGAGATTTCTCTCCGATTTTAAAACTTTACACATTATATTCGTGTTATGATTTTTTGCCGTTTCTAATTTTGCCATGGTTTTGCAACATGGGGTACTATAAAAATGAGATAGTCACCCTTTGAGAGAATTTTTTTTTAAGTAGTATTCAAATGTTATATTTAATCTTCCTCAAAATTTTACATTGTATTTTCCAATTACATTATGTTTGGATGAGCGTCTAGCTTATTAGAATTGATTTTAGTACGCTAAAAGTAACTAATTGTTGCTTTTGGTAAACTCGACTTCATACATACATAGTTCTATTGAGATTTTCCAAACACACACTTAATCATTCTTGATTTTATTTAATATGTTAACAAATTTGTCCCCCTCACTTATCTTTTTTTGGTTTGCCTAGCACATAAATGTCATAAACAATAAACTTATATATGGTGATTGAAATTTTTGGTGCGAATATATCGTGAATGTTAACTAGGCACATGCAACATGAATTTAAAATACTATTTTATTGATTATAAATTTTATTGATCCTCCGCTTGCAAGGGTTGACTGAGATGTCAGTTATTAAATCAATCCATTGAAATTATTTCTGAAGTTGATAAAGAAAATTATATTAGAGCAGCAAGTAGCAACACTACAATCAACTTGATTATATATATTTTTTAGTTATTTCTTTTGTTGCATTTCTAGTTTGTCTCGTCCCACAAGTTAAATAAATAAATAGATATTGCTGATCAGGCTCAAGAAACAAAATCGTCTAGCACAAGACGCCGACACAGTGCAGTTTGCTAATTTAATAATAATCTAACAAAAATGTTTTTCCACCCAAACTAGAATACTTGATAGATTGAAGGTTTAGTTTTTGTTTATTGTTGATTTGTCAGAATGTACTGTTCCTCTATCTAGAAGCATTTTATAAACAAGTATATTCATTTTGAATTAACGGTGAAATAGAAATGTTGAGTTCTACTCACCCGGATCAAATACTTAATTTTCTCTCTTTAGCTTAAAGGGGCTGCGCGAATATATTCTTTCCAATTTTAATACAAAAATCTTGTTTGATTGAATTTGAAACTTAAAGCAACACCTTTGGCTTTGAGCCAAAAACAAAAGCAAAAACCGCACAAAAATTGGCTCTTTTGATAGTGTGAAATTTTCAACAGCTATGTTTGGATGAACCTTTGACACTTTTGGTTGCACCAGGATGGGCTAACATCATAAAACTAATCCTCAAGACTTAGGGACTCCATAAATTGTTTTTTACACACACATTCCAATAATTAAACACAAGAAGAATCAAAATTAAAATCATATGATAAGATGTTTTTAAAATAAAATGAATAAAACTCTTATGAATTTTTTTACTCACAATACATTCAATTAATATCTAAACACAAGAGGAATTAAAATTTAAAAAACTCTCGGGATGCGCTTCTACTAAAGTGAGTCTCTCACTTTAAAAGGTAAAGTATGTTTTTTTTTTCTTTTACATTTAAAAGCAATTAAATTCTCCTTTCAGGGTTTTATCCTTGAACCTTCCACTCCCTAATTCATATGTCTCAGCTCTTTACACTTGAATTTCCTTTCAGGGACTTTAAAATATGTCATTTTTACTATTGATTAAGTTGTTTAATGTTTTATTGACTTTTTAAAGTAAATAATCAGTATTAATTATTATGATGATTTACTTTACCTTATAAAATGAATCTCTCAATTTAGAAAAATTTGAGCTAAATCCTTAAGAATGAAAAAACTAAAGATAATGATTAATGATTATAATTATATTAGTTCTAATGTAATGCGAGGAGGGTGTGACTTGTGGGTGATTTATCTGATTCCATTTGAGATTCACAAATCAATCCAAGGCAAGAAGCACCATATGTTAGACTTTGGAAGTTGGACTTTGTGATTCGCCAAGTTGGACAGAGATATCATCAGCTTTTACAAGCCAGCTTATTAGCATTTGACTTTTAGCAATGACTTCACCTTGTGGGTCCCACCCACAGCAACCAAAATTCTTAAATAATGTGAGCGAGCAACAAACAAGAATTGATTTTATATCACTAATCAAATTTGGTTTTTTGTGAGGATCGTTTTTCCCAGAGTCAGGGTCATGAGAGAGAGGGTAGAATGGGTGTTATTTTTTTTGGTTGCCCCTGTATCTTATATCTCATAGTTATAGTTATGAAATTAATTAGTGAGGCTCCATGTTAAGTGATGTTAAGTAGATATTACTTTCCCTACAAATCTTTTTCATATGCACGTTCAGGTATTGAACTCTTAACTAATGGTTTACGGAGTCTAAATATATACCAATTATATCCCACATTATTGGTCAATGGTGTTTATTCTGAATTGAAATTTTCCTTCTTTTTCTTTTCTCCCTCTTTACTTTTTTTTGATTTTCAATTAAGAAGAAAATCGTACAGTAACGGTAGTAAAAGAGAATTTGATGTGGGGCGTTTTGCTTAAACTATGCTGCAGCAGTGAACTGAAGAGAGAGACAGAGAGGGTATTTTTTCGCCTTTGATGGCTATTCCGGCTACTGATAAAGGTTCGGGGTTTCTATTACTGTCGATTGATTGATTTTCCTTGAAACCCAGTTCTCCATTTTCTTGTTGAATTTCTACTTGGTTGCAAATTTTGGGATCTGGGTTCTAGGGTTTGAGATTTTGACTTTCTCTCTCCTTAGGTTTCTTTCCATTGGTTATCCCTGTTTTCCTTTTCTGAGAAATTGGTTATCAGAAACCTCTTCTGAGTTCTGGAGAAGAAAAAAACACTTCTTTCCTTGCTGGGTTTCTCAAGAAATGGTGGGGGTGAGTTGTTTGTGTTTTCATGAATTGGGTTGTTAGGGAAATCCAAAGGTGTGATCTTTAGGATTCTAGATTTACTATCATCTAGCTTCTTATGCTTCTGGGTGAAGTAGTTGAAGTTCAATTGATGGGCTAAAATTTCAAGTGTCTCAACTTTCAATAAAGCTTCCCTTTTCAGTTATCATCCCTGATTGCTTTGTGTGAGTATAGGCGGAAGCTATCATCATCATCATGCATCTGTCACTATGGAAGCCCATTTCTCACTGTGCTTCTCTGATCCTGGACAAGAAGAGCAGGAGGAAAGATGAATCCATGGGTGATACAAAGAGAAACCCATCAATGCTCCGGAAGATGCAAGAAAGCAAGCTCAGGGAAGCTCTTGAAGAAGCTTCAGAAGACGGGTCACTCTACAAATCACAAGACATGGAACCTGACACTGTTGGGAACCAGGATCAGAGCCTTGGGAGATCCAGATCGCTGGCCAGGCTGCATGCCCAGCGGGAGTTCCTTCGCGCCACTGCGCTTGCAGCCGAGCGCACATTCGAGTCTGACGAATCAATTCCCAGCCTCGAAGAAGCATTTTCCAAGTTCCTCACCATGTACCCCAAGTACATGTCCTCGGAGAAAGTTGATCAGTTGCGGTCTGATGAATATTCACATCTGTCACCAAAGGTATGCCTTGATTACTGTGGCTTTGGACTCTTCTCTTTTGTTCAGACCATTCACTATTGGGAGTCTTCTACATTTAGCTTGTCTGAGATAACTGCAAATTTGAGTAACCATGCACTTTATGGTGGTGCTGAGAAAGGAACTGTTGAGCATGATATAAAGACTAGAATTATGGACTATCTGAATATCCCTGAGAATGAATATGGCCTTGTTTTTACTGTTAGTAGAGGATCAGCTTTTAAATTGTTATCTGAATCATACCCTTTCCAGACAAACAAAAAATTGTTGACCATGTTTGACCATGAGAGCCAATCTGTTTCTTTGATGGCTCAGAGTGCCAGAGAGAAAGGTGCCAAAGTGCACAGTGCATGGTTTAAATGGCCAACCCTCAAACTCTGTTCCACTGACTTGAGGAAACAGATTTCAAATAAGAAGAAGAGGAAGAAGGATTCAGCTACTGGTCTTTTTGTGTTCCCAGTTCAGTCTAGAGTAACTGGGGCTAAGTATTCATACCAGTGGATGGCCTTGGCACAACAGAACAATTGGCATGTCTTGCTTGATGCTGGATCATTGGGCCCCAAGGACATGGATTCACTTGGCTTGTCTCTATTCCGGCCAGATTTTATAATTACTTCATTTTACAGGGTGTTTGGGTATGATCCCACTGGTTTTGGTTGTCTTCTGATCAAGAAATCGGTGATGCCCAGCCTTCAAAATCAGTCTGGGTGTACAGGGTCGGGAATGGTGAAGATTACCCCCGAGTTTCCAATTTATTTGAGTGATTCTGTTGATGGTTTGGATAGACTGGCTGGTAATGAAGATGATGAAGCCACTGGGATTGGTGAGAAGACTTCTGAAACTCGTCCGGGAACACAGCTGCCTGCCTTTTCAGGTGCGTTCACATCATCGCAGGTAAGAGATGTCTTTGAGACTGAAATGGATCATGACAGCTCAGAAAGAGATGGAACAAGCACTATATTTGAAGAGACTGAGAGTTTATCTGTTGGAGAACTTATAAGGAGCCCTGTTTTCAGCGAGGATGAGTCGTCAGACAACTCGTTTTGGATTGATTTGGGTCAGAGTCCATTGGGGTCTGACAGTGTTGGTCCATCGAATAAACATAAGATAGCTTCTCCCCTACCTCCTATCTGGTTCAATGGAAGGAGGAACCAGAAGGAACGTTCTCCAAAACTAACTTCCAATATGTATGGAAGCCCAATGTATGATGACAGAGAGGTTAGCCAAGGTACTCATGATGAACACCGTGTGCTGTCTTTTGATGCTGCTGTCCTGATGTCACAAGAACTAGACCGTGTCAAAGAGGTCCCTGAAGAAGAGCATGCTGATGAAGTCAGTTGTTATTCAAGAAACGGAAATGGGTCAGATCATCTGCATGCCAATGAGATTGTGGAAGAAGCTGGAGCCAGTGAAGCAGTTCATAATGGATCTCTTTTTCGACATCAAGGCTTGGAGAATGGATCTACCTCTGAAATATGTCCTGATGCTAAAGACAGCGCCATAAGAAGGGAAACTGAAGGTGAATTTAGGTTGTTGGGTAGGAGAGAAGGGAATCGATATGGTGGTGGTAGGCTTTTCGGTTCGGAAGAGAATGAACCAAACAGCAGGGGAAGAAGAGTATCATTCAGCACGGAAGATAATCCAAAAGAGTACCTAAGCCATACCTTGGAGACAGGGGACGTGTCTGCAACTAGCTTGGATGATGAAGAGGTCACAAGTGACGGGGAATATGGGGATGGAGAGGATTGGGGCCGGAGGGAACCAGAGATAATATGTCAACATATTGATCATATTAATATGCTTGGTCTCAACAAAACCACACTTAGACTTCGGTATTTGGTAAATTGGCTTGTTACTTCCTTACTGCAACTAAAGTTAACACTTCATGGTGGGGATGAAAAGGCAAACCTTGTTCACATCTATGGCCCAAAAATAAAATATGATAGAGGTGCAGCTGTGGCTTTCAATCTCAGGGACAGAAGTAGGGGGCTAATCAATCCAGAGATTGTTCAGAAGCTGGCTGAAAAAGAAGGAATCTCACTTGGTATTGGTTTTCTCAGTCATATACAGATTCTTGATAGTATAAGACAGCAGCGTGGAGCTTTGAATCTTGAAGACACCACTCTTTGCAGGCCAATGGAGAACGGCCGGCGCAATGGGAAAGGTAGCTTTGTAAGGCTTGAAGTTGTCACAGCTTCATTAGGATTTCTGACTAATTTTGAGGATGTGTATAAATTGTGGGCTTTTGTGGCAAAGTTTCTCAACCCAACATTTATCAGAGAAGGTGGCGGTGGTCTTCCTACTGTTCAAGAGGGCTCTGAGACATGAGATATCAAATTCGCTGGTGAGTTGATTATTCAATTTTGAAAACCGAACATGAAAGATGATAGTGAGATGTTGCCAGAGAGGGGCAAGGGCAAAATGCTGCAGGAAGAATGAATTGGTGATCATACGTATGCTGCCAGTTAGACAGATACTCATCTCAGTATCAAAACCAGACAAGGCAAGCCTAGGGATTTGTTAATTCATGTTTCTTGTTGCTTAAATTTTTCAATTTCCTGTTTTTCCCTCCTTTTTGTTGGAGCTGCTTGTAGAGTTGGCTTTAGAGATTTGTTACATATTTGGGAAGCTATGATGTACTTTGAAGCAAGATTGTATGGGTAGAGACTAGAGAGCCTCAACCCATAAATACTTTGCTTCTATTGGATACGAAAGAATGTTCAGCTTTTGTAAAAAAAAATGTTCATTTTCATGTTATATAGCTTATATATGGGTGCTTTCATTGTTGACTTAATTTTATTCTTACATCTTAGTTAAACTTGAATTTCAGCATTTGACCGAAAGATAACAGAATCAGATGCAGAATTACTGACTCCTCTAAGAGCATTTGTTCCCCTCTGTGGTTCTTATTCCCTGGGAGGATTTATCAGGCACCTGAATCTTAAAACATTGGACTTTTCAGATTTTTTGTAATGAAGTTTATCAATAAGGACCGGCTGTACTTCAAAGTAGTGAAATAACAAGAAACCACAAATTGTTCAACACTTGTGCTTATTATGAAATCTTCTGTTTTGCTTTTAATTTTCTTGCACCGAACATGTAGATAAAGAATTATTGCTTATTATATGACCGAGACAAATTTCTTACATTTTAGTTTTATTTAATTCCCTGGATCAATTCAAAAAATTATTCAAACACACTTGTTATTTCATGTGCAGTGTTGACAATGAATAACAATTGAATGTTGAAAAGTATTAGTTAAAATTTAAAAATCATGTGTGCTGAGTATTTTGCTTCCTAAACTAAAGCCTTGCACACATCAACTAAATCAGTTCATTTTATTGCTTATGGTTGAGATGTATGTTAGGAGTTATCTATTATGATATATTTTGTTGATACAATTTGTTAGGATTGGATTTTATATTGTTATGATAAGATTTTATTGTTTAGATTTTATTATTTAGACTCTGCAGTTGGTTATGAAACCTCTAGAAATCTAGTCAATAAATATTGTACTTCTGAATCAATAATTAATTAATGATCAATTAATTATTCAGAATTCTTCCAACTTTAAGATGGTATTCGAGTCTTTATAACCTATGTCATCACTATCCCACTGTTCAATTTCTCAAAATTTGGATCTTCATTATAATTATGCTCGATCTCAGGAGGCTCGGTTTCTGCGTCTTAACCGCAGTTGCTTCATTGAACCTTGAACCTATGGAGGTCCGTTCATCGACGAAGGTGTTCACCACCGCAGTGTCCATCACGATATTGCTGATTGTAGTATTGTTTACCGCGTTTGTAGTGTTGTTCACAATTGTGCTATGGTTTTGTGTGCTGGTTTTTCGCCCTATTACATTGTCTACTTTTGTTTGTTAATCCAGCTCACCTACAACTATCCAGAAGAATTAGTTTTTACTTGCATCAATCCCAGCTAGATCAAGTATACAAGTTGTTTCTTGTGTCGTCAAGACCCTCAATCGTTTTTCTTTTTCTAAATGATATACTTGTCACAAGCTTAAAGCTAAGTAAATTTAGCTTGAGAGAAGTGTTGAGATATTTGTTTGGAGTTATCTAGTATGATATATTTTGTTGAGACGATTGTTAGGATATGGTTTGTTTTAATAGATTAGGATAAGGTAAAATTTATGGTTTAGATTATAATCTTTAGACTTTGTAGGCAACAAGAAAACCCATAGAAATCTAATCTATAAATGTTATAATTCTGAATCAAAAATTAATCAATTATTCAGAATTCTTCCGATATTAATACTTCTCTTATTTCATATTTTGCAGTTGCAATATTTATTTATAATTTTGTTAGGATTTTCCTACAAGGTCATAATAAGGCACTATCCCATCCCATCCCATCGTTTACTTCACCATCCTCCACTTTAAAGTATAATGTATCATTTAAATTATAATCTCTAGATAATATCAATAACTATAAACATCTACATTATACAAAATTTGACGTAAATAATGATAAAGATAATACCACATTGAAAGCAACTAAGGCCCTATCCATTTATGATAAACCAAAGGCTCTAGTCAATTCTGAGGGGTACAAGCCTACAATACAACCAATTGAAAAAGAATATCTGAAGGCAAGTATTTCCCAAGCGAAGCGCCTGATTGAATACTGGTTCAACCAAAGCACAATATTAATTTTTGTACAGCAGATAGCCATAGGGAAGCACATCACAGGTGCCAACTATCTTCACAGTGAGTAAATGATCAGTGGGAATATCTATGATTCCATCATCTTAATGAGAAAGGCAACCTCTAATGCTGATTCCTTGGACTGCAAATAACGATTTTCCTCCACTATATCTGTGGTCAAATTCAGCAATATTGGCCGTTTTGGGTCATAAATTGAAAGATCACGAACTCGTGCTACCCATTTTGCTGCTTCCCACACCCCAAATCTGAGTTGGGGAAAACAAAAAAAGGTCCATCATTAAAGCATCACTGGTTAAGTCCAAGATCTTTACTATTCACATAAAGACCACTATTGTACAGATAACAAGTATTGGAAGGAAATAGGCAGTTTATGGCATGTTTGATGGTTGGCCATAGGTGATTTTAACTTAATTCCCACAACCTCTCTATCTCTACCACTTCCTACCCTTTCTTTGATTTTTTCCCTTCCCTTTTCCTCCCAAGCCAAAAATGCCGTAATTCTTTATTGTTGCACATGCATTTGTTGGTATGTCAAGAGGCTTAAGAATCTGTAATGTGTGAAATCAGAGCATACGCTCAAATTCAATAACAAGATATTGTTTTTCAAAATATGTAAAACTTAAAATGGCAAGGAACTTTTTGTCCTATATTTGAAGAGGAGAGCAACTTATAGATAACTCGGGCACATTCTACGGGCACTTAAATTTGCCTCCAAAGAAAGCTAGACATACTCATTATGTACCTCATGTCATTGATAAAATCAATGGTTAAAATAGACATCCACAATTCCACATACAAATACAGTAACCAGAAAAAAAAAACAATGTTCTTTATGGATACAGTATTGTTCATTTGAATATTTGACACTAACAGCAAATTCACTATGCCAACAAATCAGTGATTCCTTGAAAAGAAAAGGAAGCTCGGCATTTGATATTCTAATATTCTCAAGCCCACCCAGACAATTCTTAAAAATGAACACCAATTTCAAAACTAATTGAACTTAGAAACCTTAAACAAGCATAATTAATTTCAAAGTAAAAGGGAATACGAAATAAAAAAAATTTAAGTTACTATTTGCAACTAGGAAGCACATGTAACAAATGGAACATGGATATTAAGATACAGCAAATTATGGAATATCATAGGATATGATACAGTCATTATCTAAAATACACTAAATATTGCATGTAAGCAACTTAAAGAGTCAGTCATAGCACAATCCTAAAGTCAATTAAACCAGAGATCCCCATGTATCAAAATTCAACACTGCTCGCTGTAATGTAGATACCATAATAGACTACAATTTATCCAAGTCTTTTTATATCACACACTTATTTGTATAACAATTCATAAAAATTAAGTATAATAGAGTCTAAGAAGTATCTATGTAACTAACTAGGATATGCATCCGAACTAGTTAAGAAGACATTAAGACATTGTCTATCATCAGATCTAACATTATTACTACTACTGCAAAAACCAACCATGTAGGAAACTATGGATAAAATGGCAGGAAGATATGTAAAGACATCAGGAACTTACCGTGTGTTGAAAGAAGAGGATACTAATACAGCTGGATAAAGAGTATCCTTTTGGATATTGTCATATGGAGAATATTCTCGAATTGCAAGAAAATCATCGAGGTCCCCAGGGAAGCCAAACTCTTCATAATCAACAGCTACAAGTGGCAGGATGGGATACAGAAGAGTGTTGGTCGGATCTAAAAAAGGAACCTACAGAAGAAACCACCAAAAAAAAAAGGAAATCTGAGTATTAGAGCTAACACATTTAAAACAGAGCCAAAGAAATGCAAAACCCAAGAGCAGGCAGATAAGCTTGGAAACCTTCAAGACTGCAGCACGAAATAAATCTGGAAAACGGTTGATGGCTGAAGCAACCAAAAGCCCTCCAGCACTATATCCCCAACCAGCCAATTTATTTTCATGCACAATACCTTTTTTAGTGAGGAACTTGGCACAAGAGATATAATCATTGATTGAATTATGTTTCTTTCTACATCTCCCATCATGATGCCATTTCTTACCATATCCTCCTCCTCCTCTGAAACAGGACACCGAGACTATCACAGGTAAGAGATTATTAGACTTTAGAGAAATGTGTAGTTATTTGGAAAGTTTGCAGTAACCTAGAAACTATAAATAGTTAAGACACTATATTCATAAATGAAAAAAAATATATATATCCATATGAATATGGACAGAGTACATGGCCACCAAATAATGTAAAACCTACCTAACATCAGCATAGGCAATGACCCAACCACGATCCAGGAGGCTTTTTAATTCACTGCGCCACCGTTTGTCAAGTAACTCACCATAAGCTCCATGCCCATGCAATACTACAGGATTTTTATCCCCTGGTTTATTATTACGTGCAAATACAATAGTTAAAGGAATCAGAGTCCCATCAAAAGAAGGGACATCATATTTTTCACAGGTGTAAAACTCAGACAGGTCATTCCATAAGTTGTCATCTTCCATGGCACTCACAGGACTGGAGTATTTTGAGTTTGAGGATTCCATGCTAATACTTGCAGAATTTGTACCATATAATATCCGTGTTCTGTCATGAAGCATATTTTGCTGTTGAATGATGTTCCACCTACCAGTTGCCAGGTCATAATCAACGACAGCATCTGGCATCTGCAAGAAACTTATGGTGAACATATTGGAATTTGGTGATGGGATATTTCTTCCAAGTTGAGACTGAATAAAAATGACCTCTCAGATCATATGTATGAAAGGAAGGATCCCGTAATCATGCATGTGTGTAAACATATATATATTTAGGGTTTAAATTAATACAGTTATCCTCCATGGGAGGCAATCCTGTTAGACCCAGGATTACCCACATCTTGAAGGAGCTAGCTCTCCCACCGGCGATTTTTCCATACACAAGACTCGAACCCGAGATTTTACTTAAGGGGAATCAAGAATGTACCACTTGAACCATTCATCCGTTGTGTGTATATATAGAAGAAACAATGAACACACTACAAAACGGTATAGAGCAAGAAACAAATAACAAGGAGGAAAGTATCAGGGAGAGAAAACCTTGAAAGCAAAAAACTATAAGCCAAGCAGACTGGCAAAATACATCATGAAGCAGGGATGGAACTAGGTTGATAGCAATAAGGGCAGTCGCCCCCTAGAAAAATAAGTTACAAAGTGGGGTACTATTTGCCACCACTCAAATTTCTAATTTTCTATACTGCCCCCTTTGGCATTGAAAGTCAAATAGATTAACATGTCATTTTTTGGAGGTTCAAACTGATTGGAACTCATGATAATGAACATAATTCAATCATGCAACATCATCCTTGAGCTAAATAAAAAAAAAAACATCATAACAAATTTATTTCAAAACATTCTGTCATTTTTATCTTGTCATAATTTCCTTGGATCTATATTCAATGGAGCTGGTGAATACTGAATAGTCGTTTAGGATTGGCATAATATGAAGGTAAACAGATATTCATAGAAACATAGAGAAAAATATTCAGGAATTAATTAAAATAACAGAAGAAGCAATCATTCACATACCACTGGGGATGATATTATAAAGCGCATGACTGAAGAGAAGAAGTCATAATTTGGTCCAGGTGAGATTTGGTAAACATGTTTTGGAAGAGACAAGTACTGTAGGTCCCGCTTCTTCAGTTTAAATGCCCCCTATCACAAGAATAAGATGGACTATAGCTATATTTCAATAAGGTTATAATCAAAGTTCCTAATAACATCAGGAACTTATCTGTACGAGCATAATTTAGCAAATTCCCTTTCATTACCTTCCCAACAGGCAATGGCAGTCCAATTGAACAAAGTTGAAAATTTCGACCTTCCCTCACAATGAGTGCCAAGTATTTATCACTAAAATCAACATCCTCAACTGTCAAGTCTGGATCATCAACGAATACTTCCTGCAGTTTATGAGGCAGAATAAACAAGATAAAGCTGACACAATCAATGGCAAGTAAGCTGAAAAAAAAATTGCACTATCTCAAGTAAATGCATGTTTTGTGTAAATGTAAAAGAGTTAAAAAAATGAAATAAGTCAATAATAGAGAGAGAAAAAAGTGATGTTCCAAACTACCTCCCATTTACTTGGGTTTGAAGAAGCATCCAATGGACTACGGAGAAGATAATGATAATCAACTGATTTCCCACCTTTCGGAGCATCTGTAAATAAATAAAGATAACCTTGGTGGTGTTCAATTATGCAATGTGCTAGAGCATCACATTCCCAAACTAGTTTCAAGCCAGACAATGGATCAGCTGCATTTATTAGAAACACCTAAAAAATGGTTAAATTTATTATACAATATGAAAGATGTTAACTTGACAGAGTTTAGGAGCACAGATCTTTTACCTTTGATGATGTGGGAGAAAATGTATTCACAGTCACAAATTTGAAGTCTTTTGTATGCCTTATATTAATGTGAACATTTTCATCTGATTCTTCCAAGAGTAAAACATCCTCATCAGTTGATCCAATAAGACTGTAGTAAATTCTGCAGGAATAAGAGGAATGATGATATCCAGAAAGATTACATGGATTCCAAAGCTAATATTCATAAGTAAAAGGATATGATTGAATTATTGGAAAAGGATGGAATGGAAATAAAATGTGGAATAGATTAAGCAAAGATTTCATTGTTTGGATTGTTTAAGGTAGGATGGAATGCAACCTGATGGAATGCATTTCATGCCATCCAATACCCGTCTTTCTCCCCCTTAAATTTGGGGATATGAGATGGAACTAGTATGCTTACCATCTCATCATAAGAATATCTAAACAATGGAATAGAAACTTTTGCCCATTCCACTCACCATTAGATATCCAACATAACATAAGACAGCTATAAATCAAAAATAATTTACCAACCGGTATGGCCTCATTTTCTGATCCGTTACAACATAAAGCAATGCCTGTCCATCTTTGGCCCATGCCAAGTTTGAAACTCGGTCTGCCTGAGGCTTACTACACAAAGAACCCGAATTCAAGTTTCTCACAGATAACTTGAAGTAGCCATTGTCTTTATCATACATAGTATATGCCAAAAACTTGTGGTTAGGTGAAATCTCAGACAGTTCCTCATAAGCATAACCTGCAAAAAGTTGAGAAGAACAACTTTTAGCATTTCCAAACAACTCCATCTACTCACAAATAGAACCAGAGCTTCACTTTATGTCCTAGAATCTAACTCCAATTTCTCTTCAATGCCACTCCATTCATTTTCTGTAACCAAACAATCATATTGGTTGAGCTAAGGGTGATGAAGTGTGAAGGGTCAGGGTTCAAACCCTGGAGAAGGAACATTTGTAATTTATTAACAACTAACATTTGCCTATAAAAAAAAATTATAATAGTAATAGTAATAATAATAAAAAAACTAAGTAAAAAATGGCAAAGCATTTAGTTTTAGCTTGGATTAGCCTCTAGCTTATAGGAGCTTCTTAACGTATAAATACAGATTAGATGAAGGAACTCCTAAAAAAAGTGCAAAATGCTATTCTCAACTTATGTCAGAAAATATAATTTAGATGAATCATATTCATTGTAAGATCATTTCAATTATTCTTTGTTCTTTTCTAATAAGTGAAGGTTGAAAAGTTTATTGATACCAGCTTTAATGCAACATTACCTCCAAACCTCTCAGCTTCTTGATTATAGTCAACCAGCTTCTGCTCAATTGTCTTGCCCGTAGCGAAATCGAACCCAGCAGGAGGATATTTATGTGAGATGAAATCATCATTCAAGCTGGCCAATCTTCTGCAAAGCACCGGGTAAGGTTTTCCTTCTTCAACGCGTCGATAATACAACCTGCAACACAATACAATCAATACAATACAAATCACAATGCCTACAACACAATACAATGCAAATCACAATTCACATAGCGAACACGAGCTAGATTAAAATGTTATGGAAAACTATGAAGGTGATTGAAGGTAACTAACCAAGGGCCCCAGCGAAGGGGAGGAGTGGAAAGGTCGAAGGGCATTCGGGAGGCCATTTCGAAGTGGAGCTTGGTGAGGATGCGTTCGGAGTCAGCCATGACGGCCTCCGTGTACTTCTCCTCCTGCTCCATGTACACGTCCATATGCCGCATCGCTACCTTGTCGCTGAGGTTCGACATCCAGCTGTAAGGGTCTTCCCATGTCACCCCGTGGAAGCTGAACTTCTGAGGCTTCTTTGGGGCCCTTGGAGGGGTCGCCGGTGACGGCGCCTTCCCCGCCTTGTAGTGGCGGGAGAGAAGGTGGTTGCGGCAGTGGACGGCCGCGAAACGGAACAGATGGCGCATGCTGGCTGGGTGTTTCGGGGCCGAGCGAAAGGGTTTTGGGTTTTAGAACATGAGAATAGAAATGGTTTTTCCCACCTCTGGCTTTTTATTTTATTTTTTAATTGTTAATATTTTAATTTGTAATTATAAAGTTGTTTCTAATTGTTCTAAAGTTGTATAAATTGAATTAATTAAATTCAACTTATTTTTTATTTTTAAGAATTTAAAATTACAAAATAATATTTATATTTTTTACAATAGAATGAAATAAATAATAATTTGATAGCTATTAATATGTTTTCCTTTTTTTTACTACCTCTGTTCCTTAATTTAGAGGAAAAAAATTGTTTCTATTTATCTGCCCACTTATAATTTTAAGAGAGTATTAATTGATTTTTCCAAATAATGCCCTTATGTGGAGAATAAATAAAGATAGATAAAATAGATTTTAAAGAGTAAAATAGGAAAATAAATAATATTTTTATGAAACTTAGCATAATTAGTTGCAATTTTTAATATGTGTGTTTTTTCTCTTTCTGTTGCAGTTGGAATGGAGGTAATATAATGCAAAAATGACAAAATTTAATGAAATATAGCAACTAAAATAAATAAAAAATCAAATATGTAATTTTATAAATTCTCAGGAACATTAGGTGTGTGTTGTGTTTCAGTTGAAAAATGTAAAAGGATATTCCCGTTAAAAAAATGTAAAAAGATATTTTCTCAATCTATCTATTCGGTTTTATTGGTTTTTATGTCTCGTAATTCATTTGAATGTACATTATGTACGTTTTAACTGAAAAGTAAATTCAATATCCAGAAGTGAAGTTAGAACAATAAAAGTCATTTGATATAAAGCCTAGCTATTTTTTTCTTGACAAAATAAAAGCCTAACTTTTATTTTTTACTAGCTATCTTTTAATCAAGTTTATTTTTTACTAGCTATCGTTTAATCAAGTTTATAGTTTTTCATTAGCATTTAAGACCATGTAAAAATAATCCAGTTAATTATTAAGTCTCATGCCTATATTTTAGCTTACAAAAGCCGATTTGCAACTTGATGTAATTTGAAGGCATGATGATTGAGAAACACAAACAATTACTTTACCATGTTTAAAAAATGAAATTTTAACATTACACGTTGATTTGTGAGGCATGTGCCAAACTCTCTACCTACCCTACTAGCTTGAAGGAGTGTCGGATGCATATGAATAATATTTCATTTACACTTTAATTTCACTCATCTTAAGAATGAAATAAGAAAAACAGTGCGTGAAAAATGATATGGAAGAAAAAGTTGGGATACATCAGATGCATATTACAACTCTAATCCGCGGAAGGAATGTGCTTCCGTGTCTCTACTCCTAGTTGACAACATATGTACATGATCAGAATCCAAAGTCATACATGAGTTGTGTATGACTTACAACCCTTGTCTGAACTATCAATCAAAGAGAGAATGAACTCGGCTCAATGCTATACATCGAGTTATCACTGAAGCTAAAGTTTGGTCTCTCTTCATTCCACTTTAAAATCTCCTTTGCATACTTAAGTGCTGCATCAACACTATCAGGCTCCAGCCCCTTTACCAGAGATGCATACAAGTTTCGCCCTGTGAGAGATGTATAAAGCCTCTTAAATTTAACTGCTATGTAGTGTGATGCCAGCTGACTAAGGGTGGTGTTACTATTCATGCTGTTGCGGTTGTTGTTGCTGCCAGGGCCGTGACGGCTAGTTACTGGATGAAAATCAGAGAACCAGTCACACAGAGTCAGTGGAACCTGTTCTATTTTCTCCTCAAACTCGTCTAGTTTGTTCAATATCAACAGGAAGTCCATTTGCTCAAAAGTTGGATGAGTAACAATCGTTTCAAAAAGCTTCCTGCTCAATATCATCTTGTTTGTGAGACAACCATTTCCGTCAATTGAAAACTGATTGTAGTCGCTCAAGGAAACACAGAAGATGACCATTCCAGCATCCTCAAACATTTCTAGCCACTTGCAATTTTCTCCTAGGCCTCTTGCATGTATTGTAATTAGCTGATACCTGGAAACCAGCCAAAAATATCCAAGCTCCAGATCAGAAATACGGTCATCGGAGGTCTATTTCTAAGCACGAAACATTCTACTCAAATTCATACATATGAAAATCAGCAACAGCATCACATGTTTCTGACTTAATTGAATTGAGATTTAACTTTGGAAATAAGTATTCCAAGCCATTTGACACAAATGAATATGAATGCGCACCTTTACATGAAACAGAGGTAACTTTTTAATGGTAAACCTAACTAAAACTGCATTTTCTTAATTAAATGATGTAAAAGTCACAGATGGTTAACGAAATGCAGAGACCACAATGCACAAGAATCTAAAGTCAAAACAATGCCAGTCCATCTCTCTCATGTCTGCATTTTACAATATCTCCAACCCATCAAATTTTCTTAAGTTTATATCTGTACAGAACACAGTGTATTTCCAGTGTGTGCACAATACGAGTAGTATATCACATTCATGCTGGTAGAAAGAACCTACACTATGTTTTCTAAATACAAGAACACAGAAAACCAGAGCATATAACTGACTTTTTGGTGACAATTGGACCAGCTCTAAGGACTTGAATTGGAGTCTCCTTATGAAATTTAAAGGACTTGGCTTCCGTAATCCGAAAATTCTGTGGCAGTGCTATCTTTGCTGTTCTCTAGGGTCTTTGGCTTGAAAGAAATGTCAGAATTCTCAAGAGCACATCAGTCATCCCAAGACAACATTTGTGATATAGCCACTTTTGGCCTCTTATACTAGTGGTGTTCTGTTCATGGACTGTTTAAAGGTGTTTCTTTGTTAGACATGCAGAGAGATTGGCTTGCCTTGTTACTTGACTCAACATAGTTTCTAGATCTTTCTTTTGTTTACTCCTTGAGAAATGTGAGGATGTCTTTGTCCTCTACATTTGTTCTTTTCTTTTCTTTTCTTAATGAATTTTTTCTATGTGAAAAAAAAACATTTGATGACATCTGGGGGAAATAAGTCTTTCATCAACTTCATAGGCCTTTTCCAGAGTGCTATTATTCCCCAAAAGCAAATATAATTATACAGCAATTGGGTCAATCAAAGGCAGGGCTGTCTAGAATATTTCTGACATATAACAGTAGCAAATATTTTCACCTACCTAACCAAAGAATCATGTAGATCAGAAGTGTCGCCAGTTTCCTCAGGAGCTGATTGAGGAAAAGAAAACTCTACACTGGCCAGCCCATTGGATGAAGTAACTCCTTCAGCATAGAGGATATCTAAATCCGATGGTTCATAGTCAGTACTCAATATCTGAACAGCCTGAACAAAGAATTAACACGTTAGATCCCCAAAGCCAATAACTTAACAATATTTTTCAAGAGAAAACCAATATAAAAGAAGCATATAAGAAAATAAGGGCACAACGCAGTGCAAATATTAGCAAAAGTAGTCCTAATAAAGCATTCTAATGCTTAAATATATAGTGAGTTTTGCTTGTTAACATATGAACTAGTTAACATTAACAACAAGCCTAAAAACTAAATTATGTCTTGCAAACTATATGAGCTTGAGAGAGCAAAAACCATTCGCTAAGCTCGTTTAGACTCAGCACATTAGGCTTATTACTCTTCAAGCTAAACCTTCTACCGAGTGTCCATACCACAACTGTCACTCCCTTTGCCTGACCAAAGATCCTTATATGACAGTATATATGAACCAGTGAACCACCACCACCGATTTGCACAAGCAGTAATTTATAATGCTCAATGGAAGATCCCGTTATCTTTGATAGCCACAAAATTCACCCAAATGTTCATTAGTTCTTCCTCCACTTCCCACTTACACGCGCACAGTTGCACACAACTGCTCTTAACATGTCCTTCTATTACCATATGCAAGGTAATGACAAATAAGTATGTTGGCATTCAGTTAAAAGGTCAGATGCAAGTAAGTTAACAGGGGTGTTCATATATAGATAAAATTGTTGACAAAATAAGCTCAAAATAAAAGACTGATCTGTACCCGCTCTAAGAAATAACTGGCAACACTGGGTAGCGTTTCTATTTCATATCTTCTTTCATATGTGGCCTTAATGGCTGCATCATCCCATAGCTCCTCAATTAATGGAGCATATTCACGAGTAGCGGCAGGAAAGATAGCATCAAGCTTTCCCGAAACCATAGTTTTTAGCAGCCAATCAGAGAATGCTTTTAGTCTTGTGCCAATGGAATAAATTATCTTGTCCCCAAGTTTTGGAGTGGTTCCTGCACCATAATTGTAGCCATCCAATCTTTTAGTTGAATGGGCAAACTAAAAAGTGAATCTGATAGACTTTTATGCAGAGTCCTAAATTATCTTAGTGACTATTATTTAGTAGCATAAATATGTTCTTTTCATTTGGTTCTCCATATCAAGATATTTCAAGTCTACAAGAAAGAGCACTTTCTGCTACGTGAACAAACCCAACAAGTATATTATTCATAATTTTAATCTCCTTATAAAAATATATCTGGTGTCTATCCGAACTAAAACTATCAAATTTAAGTAAGTAAAGCTAAATAATATTAAGCCAGGAGGATGTAGAGTCAAATTATGTAAAACACCCATGAAAACTATCTCCTGCAGCATCTCAAAATTCTGATATATTTTCTAGTCATCATTATCAACAACAACAAAAGTTTTTTTCCCACAAGATCTATGGTCCAGAAAATTGAGACACAACCTGTGCTTCATATCATAAGGATAAGACAACTTTATACATCAGTAATTTTCCTTGGGAATAAAATAATTCCAATGAACAAATTCCCCAAAACAAAATACATGCATATTTATGACCATTTGTTTGAATGCTCACTCTCTAGTGTCACTTGGAAGAAACAAGGTAAGATGCAATTATTTTATATTCAAAGCAATAAGAAACATGTTGACTCCTTAAATACATGTATAAGCTAGCTGAAAATCACTTGGACCAGCAACTAATGGCAAATAGTCAATGCATACTAAGCCACATATGTGGTGCTTTACAAGGATGAAACCTTGGCTACTGAGTCAAAAGTAAAAACTTAAGTAAAAAACATATTTCAGTGGGAGTGTTGAAAGGAGGGAGAACATTGATCTCAAACCTGTCATATCAAGTGCAGAAGATTGATCTTTCTTTAAATTCTCCAGACTTTCTTCTTCAAAACGCTCACGACCCTCAAGAAGCATGCCAATATAGGCATAGACATTGGTCTGAATGGTCAACTTTATACTTTCTCGTTCTTCTTCTGAGAAGGGTGTACTTTTGTAAAGAATCTTGGCCTGACATAAGGTTTTACAGTTCTATAAATATGTTGAATTCTTAGCTTTTAGTAACAAGCATGTGGACAAAGAACAGTACAACATAGCTAATCATTGACAGCAATGCCATCAGTTTTTTTTTTCTTTTTTGGGTTGGGGGGTTGTTAAAATCTAATGAAGTTTCAGAAACCAGACCATACATCATATGTAGGAGCACATTGGTGAGCATTAAATAGCTTAAAAACACCTTCATAGTCGGTCAACAATGTTTAAAATGCCTATGTATAAGGGGCGGACCTACATATAGCTAGTGGGGGCAAATACCCCTACAAGTTTTTTCTTAATAATATATAAATATATATATATATATTTTTTGAACAGATATAAATATATATATATGCTTATATGTGTCTGAATGCACAAATAATGTGTATTAATTACTCACAGTATGTTGGCGTATTTACATAGCTAATATTGATGAACACATGCTTAAAACCATATATTGTCCAATGTTTACCTTCCTGCTTAAAAGAAAGTTCTAAGCATGAAATAATATGCAGACAGAATTAGCAAACTCAGTCATCAAAGGAATAATCACCTGCTTAAAAATAGTGCTTGTTCCAGACCCACCATAACCAACTAAGAGGAGCTTATGAACTATTCCATGCTCGAGGTAGTCAGGAACTGGTCTAGTAACCAGATTGGAGGATAGAAACCCACACGAAGTTGAAGGCCTAGAAGGAACTGGCAGGGAAAATAAGGCACACACAAGCTTCGTTCCAGCCTAACAAGTCAAATAAAAGTGTGTGATAATGCAAAATGAACATTGGCACAGAGGTAAAACAAGAGAAAAATAATTTAGACAAATTTTACCTTTCCCCATATATACCCTCTTGTATTTTTTTGTCCCTCTTCTTGGTATGAACCATCCTCATTGACCCAAAAGTGTGGGTTACCAGCACACTGTACTCCTGCTAGCTGCCAAACCAAAACAAGATCCTTTCAACAACTTTTGCTTTTTTTCAGCAACAAACCAAAATTATTAATTAAGATAGAGCCTTTATTTTTTTCATATACTGAATTTTGAACCTGCAACATCCGAAGCTCTACTTTTGTTATCTCCCTGCCATTGATGAAAACATGCGTGTTTCCATTGCTGGCATCTGATTTGATAGGACCTCCAACATTCAGATGGGGACTGATAATTCTACAAGGCTTCTCCCCTTCCTGAAAATTCAAAAACAAAACAAATTGATCAATTCCCATAAAACTCAGAATTTCAAGCAGCAGAAAATAATACAGGGAGAAAATCATTTACCTTCCCCCAAAGACCAGATACTTTATCATACCAATAGTTTCCGGGCTTAAGCCTCTTCGGAGGGTTAGGACAGTTCTGCAATGCAACAAGTTCCTCAAAGGAAAGAGGAATTCCATTGACAACAACACACTGAGGAGGAAGCTGATTCAGTTCACAAAACTTCTCAGCCTTCATTACCTGTCGAACCTCCAAGTGATTAAGCAGTCTCTTCAGCAACCGAGAGCATTTCCCCAAACTACACCGTCTTGACTCATCAATTGGGTACCCAATGCACCCAACGCATTTGCGACCCTCCGGCATCGAACCCATCGCTCTCAGCACGCAGTTCCCGCAATACTTTGCATCACAAACCAGACACACCTCCTTCTCCGTCAACCGGTTACCTTTCAAGCACCGGTAGCACGACCCTTTCTTCCCCTTCCTCACCGCTTCCCTCTTAACCGGTTCGCATCCCTCGTCGTCGTCGTCGAAAGTCACGACGACGGGTTCCCGTTTCGCATCGTCGCATTCGAGTTCGTCCTTGTTCGAAGCACGAGACGACGAACCCGAATGCGACGAACTCAACGTACTGGAGTCGTTGAAATCCAAGCTCGTTTTCTCGCAATTGGAATCCCTCAGCAATGTGCACGAGGTGGTTCTCCCTGAACTGTCCAAAGACCCGCTCAACTCGCTCGATGAGTCGCAGACGCCGTTGCTCTCAAGGGCACCGTCCTCGAACGCGATCACAGACGTCGGAGACACCGTCGTTTTCCCAAAACCGTCACCCCGGAATTTCCCACCTTGGAGCTCCGCCGCGGAGAGCGGTTGCGCAACCGGCAATGACAGGGCGTTGGAGAAAGGAACCTGCGCAACCACGGCGGCCACCGGGATGGTGTCAACGGCTATCGGTACCGCCTGGGGAAGATCGTACGTTGGCGGCGATCCTTCGTACTCGACGGCGAACGAGTACTCGACGTCCTCCTCGTCCGCCGGCGACATGGCTACCCTAGTTTCCACGAGTTGGAAATGAAAACCATGAAAAGGTGAAAGCAGAGGTAGCTGAAGCTTGGTACCAAAAGAGAAATTTGAATTTTCAAAATAAAGGAAACCGTGTATGTTTTTAATTTTTGTTATCACATCACACTAGTAAAAAGAGTAAAGAAGGATGTGTGAATGCGTGATAATATATTCTCGAGAATGCAGCTATCAGAGTGTGGAATTTATGTTCAAATTTCAAAAAGAGAATGGAAAAGGATGAAAATGAGAGAGAAAAGAAAATCATGGAGAATCCATAATCGGTAACAGTGTTTTACTGGGAAGGGAAGTGAGGCGAAGGAAAATGACAGGGAAACGAAAAACGGCCATTGGGGTTAGCGTGGAATATTTTCTTCTTTTATAGGAGTATTTTTTTGTAGTTGGTGCCATGGATAAGGACCACCACCACCGTTTGCGCGAGAAGGACGCAAGAACATATTAATTGCAGAATCCCATCCCACGGGCTTCGCATGAAGCTTTTAACACACGGTTTGCCCCACCAGTCACACAAAATAATATATTCACTTGCTATACGACTAAATATTCAATCTTTGCTTTCCGTACTTCCGATCTAGTTAATTAATTAACATGCAAAATTTAATTTGCAAATGTCAGTTTCATGTTATGTTAAATTCAATGTAAATCAGTCAAGACCCGGTGAGTCACTTGGTCATATGGACCATGCTGGAGATGTTTATTTTAATGGTTAATTAATCAAATGAAGGACATGGTTAATTTATGTACTACTATGATTAGTATGAATTAGGTAGTGAATAATGCTTAGATGGTTTTTTTTTTAAACAGATGCATAGATGGTTAACAACGTGGTAATGCTCATAATTATTTATGACCTTGTTTGCATTTTTCTTTTATTCACCAAATTAATTTACTTCTCATTAGTTTTCATATAGCAATTTAGATTAACCATATGCTTAACTATATAGTACGCAAGTCAAATAAATGCAATCTCAACTATAAAATGGTTAACCTACTTATAAAAGCATGAATAATGCTCATTTTTTTTTTAAAAGCCAAAGATGTATTAATGGGAGTATAAGGGGTACTCCAACCCATAATACATAAAAGAAAAATAAATAGCAATCCTTGAAAGAGAAAAGAAAAAGAACTAAACAGTGTATCAGAAACAGTGAATAAACACTAGGAATGTGCCAAGTTGAAAGCCAACAAGATGCATTCTTCTACCAATCCAACACGCAGACTTTTTCTTGCTGTTATAGTGCAATATTAATATTGTTTCTGAAATGGCAGCATCTTCAAATTACTGCCCAAATATACAAGCCATCCTCCCAAATCAGCCGCTATGGCACGGTTCAAAACAGAGAATAGCCACCCACAATGGTTAGGCCATCGTCCTTCCTTCATCAATCAGCTTATGTTCTCAAAACAAAAACTTAACACTTAAGCCTTCAATCCTTCCATGTCTGTCAACCCACAATTGGTTCAGCATCCTTTCAATTTGCAGTATCATCAATTTCATCAAGGAAGATTACACATGAAGCTGATCCCCGGGCCTTATCAACTATTTCGTGATCTTTTGTCACACTTTCACCAAACCATCCATACGTTGCAGATAACATGTGCCTTGACTGATTTTTCCTTTTTCATTCAAAAGCTTCCTTCACCCCCCCTATTCCGAATTATATTTATGACTTAGTTGCTTGCATTCTCTTTTGATTCACCACCTAACTTTTGGCATATGGTAACAATGTAGTACGTGGGTTTAACCACATTATTTCATATGATTAACCAGTAAAGCAAACTCTCCCACCATACTTCATATGACCAAGTGACTCACCCTAGATATATGCTATTGTTGTAAACCACTATGTGGGATGGAGGTGTATACATAAAGCGCCTATAACAACCGTTAGATGTATTTGTGTTTTAATCAAGTGTTTAGATCTATTACCGACTACTTGTTCAAATCAAAGTTTTCAATTTTTGGTTTCCTCCATAAATCATTTTATATTTCTATTTTCACCGCATGAAAACAAAACAAAATTCTTCTTACCTAGTTCCTTTATTGACACTAGTCATGTCGCCCCCGGAGAATCACACACCTGACACATTTACAAAGTAAAATAACTTCGATGTAGTCATTTAATAGCTGTCAAGCTTTGCTCTAGTCGAAGAACTCATTTGATACTTCGACCTCTTTCAATAATTGCTTGAATAATTCATAATACTTCTTCTCTTTGTAAAATGCCACTTTATGATGTCTTCAATAAGTGTCACACTCTTCAACTGTCTTGCCTTGTCTTCGAGCTCTAAAGTTAATATTTGACTCTGATGGCTTGGAGTACTAAGTACCAACAAACACATTTCTTGTTGAAATATCATAACATCACCGGCTCTCGAACAAATACCTCGACCATCTAAATAGAATCACAGTCAGTGCAAACGATGCAACAAACGATAGAGAAGACGATGCAGCAAACGAAGCTTGCATACGATGCAGCAGCAGACGATGCTAGTATGCATGCATGGAAACTCCACGTTCAGAATCTTCAAGTCTTTACCAATTTGACACATGATTTCGATCAATATTGTCAACACCATATTTTGACTAAAAAGTTAAACTTAGCACAACTTATTATCTTTAATTTCTTAATATTGGAAATTACGCCAAGATAAAATCGTGGTATTAACATATCGATGATAGATAGAAGAAATTAAATAGTGCGAAAGAGGTCGGAGGAAGATGGAGGTTGTGAGATACCATGCTAAGTGCTTCAATCAGTGCTTGCTGCTCCATCATTGACTTCTCTTCTATTGGGCATATGAATTGAAGCTTCAAAATCTTTTAGTGCCTTCACGGGAAAAAGACTGCGGTGCATAGGCTAGCTTTGTTGAGGAAGGAAGTGATGCTTTATGACACTTTTTATAATTTATAAGGCGCATTACTTGTCATTTCATGCACGGTGGTGCCATACATGTTTGGCTCATGCTGTTTAATAATTTTTTAATTTATTTTAATTTTATTTATGTTATGACACTTATAAGAATCTTGAGAGAACCATGGCACAAAAACTAGTTGTTGTAGTTGGAGAGCCCAAGACTTTATAAAATCCACATTAGAATCTCATATTTTTAATGTGTGACTCAAGTCTCATACCTTACAATTGAGTCCTAATAAACACTTAGGTCCCTCAGCAAAGTTATTGAGAGGTATGATGGCGTTTCTGACTAGGCCTCCACTGTCACGCCACGGTCGCATCTCCGACCAACCACCATGGATACCACCGTGGCAAACTCCAACAAACCACGGCAGAATCATCTCTGTCTTCTCCATTCGTCTCCACTTTTCACCCTTTTCAATCTTGCCCTTTTCTCTACTTAAGCTCACATATCTATATTAGCAGCACATGATGTTTGAGGGATCTTGCTCATGCGGTTTCCCACTCCTTGAATTGAAATCTAATTAAAAATAAAATAGTTGAACCAATTTACATTCAGAACCAATTTTCGAAAAAATAGAATGTGGCAGTATTTTATTTGGTTTTAATATAAAAATTTAATTGTTAGCTAAAAAAAATGAAGAAATATATATGAGCTAATAAAAGACACGAGTAAGTGTTGTTTATGGAAAGTGGAATAATCACATTGAGATCAAAACTGAAGTTTCTGATTGTCTTGATGGATTTCATGAAATAGAAGAAAGAGAAAAAGATAATAATTAGTATAAAGGGGCAAAATTATTTGTTTTTTATTTATCCTATTTTTTATAATTATAAAAAGCAATGAAGAAGTGATTATTTAAATTCTAAATTTTAATACAATAAGTTTATGGAAGGCGAGACTTACAATTGTGCTTATCGTAACACATTTCTTAAAAAGAAAAACATAAAAGAATAAAGTATTAGAATAAGTTGATTAAATAGTTTCAAATCAAACAATTTTAGATAAATTGAACATATGGGGCGAAAGATAAACATGTCACAGTTTTAAAATTTGGGTAAATTAAACACCAAAGACTCCATAACAAAACAAATTACAACTAACAAAAGGACAAAATAACTACAATAACAACGCTGATTACCATCAGTCAAAATTTGTTGACAGTCGATTAAAACCTCTCGTAATGCTTATTTACATTCGACCAATCGATGGCTAAAAAAGTAATTTTTTTCCAACAGCTTTTCAAAAACCATCAGTCGATAACTTAACCACAACTACTTTCTTTGTTAATCGATTTGGTCTAAAAAAAAACTCATCGTTTTGCAAATAAAAATCTCACTTTCATGAAAGTTGCGTAAAAAAAGGTGACATTCTTATCCCCAACAAAAGAAGCATTTTACGGCGATTAAAACTATCATTATTTATATTTTATATGAACGTGAGGAGGAGGAGGAGGAGGAGAAGAAGAAGAAGAAGAAGAAACAAAAGAAGGAAGTGTGAGTATAAGGTTCCGCGAACGCCTATTTATAGGTTACTGCCGATTGATTTACCGAAGGTTTTTTTTAATACACTTATAGATTACTAACGGTTAAAATCGTTGGTAGACCACAATTTTTTTGTTAAAAGCCCATCAAGTTATCGGTCGTCGAAAATTTCAAATTTTTAAAATATTACCAACTGCTTTCTGTGAACCTCAAATAGTATGCTCACTCGTATGAAAAACAAATCAAGAATGCTCAAACAGCAAAACAATCAAATAAAAAAAACATTACAACTATGTTCTAAAATAAAAATAACAAAAATAAATAATAAAAGGTGTAGAAACTAACTTGTAAAGTTTACCAAAGCAGGAGGAGGTGTGAAAATTGTGTTAATTCTGAAGTTATATATAGGTCACCGACGACTCTGACCGTCAGTATTGATGGTTTTTGTTGTGCCTACTTATAAATTACCAACAGTCTTGATGTACGAACATTTTATAGCTCACAAACTGTGTCGGTCAACGGTTACTAGGCGATCTACTTTACGACAAAAAATAAATGTTGCACTAGTTTACCGTCAGAAATAGTCATTGGTAATTTGTGCGCTTAAATTTTCCACCAAGTTACCTACGATTTCCGACCATCACTACCTTTTTTTCCCACAAATAACGTGTACTGACTAAAAAGTTGGTAATAATTCTTGGAGAAGTTCCTCATATGAGATCTCGGTTATAATAATACTTTGCTTAATAGAAGCTCTACATCATACGCGGAGGGTCTTGTAGATATCACACATTGGAGGTTCTTGCCTTGTACGAGGGTCTGAACGTACCTACGTGTCGATCAAATGTATCCCACCCATCAAAGGTTTTTCCTCTGATTGGGGGGGGGGGGACTTTACGTGTCAAGCATTGGAAGCTTTCTCTTAAGATAGTGGCCTTAATGTGTCTGCATGAACGAGTGGTGCCACACCCATTAAAGGAGCTACCTATGTTGATGAGGGGCTTTAGGTTTCGCGCATTGGAAGATTTCACTTCGGATGTTGCCTTAATGTGCATGAACGAATCGGAGGAGCTACCTTGGATGATGGGGACTTAGAGGTCGCGCATTGGAAGCTTTCTCTTTGGACGGGGGCCTTAACGTACCTACGCAAATAGAGGTGTCATACCCATTGAAGGTTCTTCCTCGGATGATGGGGACTTAGGGGTTACGCATCGAAAAAAATTCTTTTTGGACTAGGCCTTAACGTGCTTACACGAATATAGGTGTCGTGCCCGTAAGAGGTTTTGCCTTGGGAGATGGAGACTTAGTGGTCGCGCATTGGAAGCTTTTGTTCAAGACGAAGGCCTCAATGTTCCTACGTGAATAGAAGTGTCGTGGCCATAATAGGTTCTTCCTCGGATGAGGGGGCTTAGGGGTTTCGCATCGGAAGCTTTCTCTTCGGACGGGAGGCCTTAACGTGTCTACACGAATGGGTGGATGTGGTTGAGACCAGGCCTTGTTGTCTATTTCATCGTGTTCTTTGTTTATTTCAATTAAACAATCAGACTAGATTAGAATTTCAAAAAGGACAGATCAAGTCTAAAAAGCTTATCACATTGAATCGATAGACTTGGGCATTGAATTTTTTTATTTTTTATACAAACCAGACCTATTTATGCAAGGCTACTTCTTTGGTACACATAAAAATGAAGGAGTTTCATACTCTTTGCCTTAATTTACCATTATTTCTTCCATAATAAACTTCTATAATTTGCAATTTAGTTTTTCATACTTTACCTAATGAATTGAAGGATTCCAATTCCTCTAACTATGAAAGGATATCATAGCAACACTCTTTATACAAAACCCAGCTCCACGTATTTCTGCCGGTTCATGGTGGCTTGTTGGGTTTGGAGAATTCTCTAAGACCAATGGGCCCTTAGTTCGAATCCAGTAAAAGTCCAACTGTCCAAGATCTAGAGTTTTTTTTTAATATAGGAAAAGAAATATTTGTAAGTTTGGGGTACATTGGAAAGTATTTGTTAAAATGGAGTAGTTTGTGGAACATGACTTAATCTAGGCGTGTTCAAATCTGACTAAATCTAGGCTTGTTCAAACTTGACTCAATCTGGGCGTGTTCCAGTAAGAATCAGAATCTTGCACTGTGCAAGGAGACAAGATGGGACGTGGGAAGCAGGATACAGAAAAATGTGATTGAAACATGACTCGATTAAGGCGTGTTTAAAACATGACTCGATTGAAGCGTGTTTCAAACATGACTCGGTTGAGCGTGTTTGACTTGATTGGTTGCATGGGGGTGCAACACGTTGGGAAATAATTTCTGTGCAGGACTAGTTACGTGGGGAAATTAACTTGGTGAATATGTTTTGATTGTTACTAACATATAATAATAGATGTTGGAAAATTAACTAGTTACTAACATATAAAAATAGATGTTGGAAAATTAACTAGTTACGTGCAGGACTAGATGCATGTTAGATAGACTGGATTGAGGACTGCTATGATAACACAGTGATTACGGAGCTTGAGTTATATGTATATTAACATATTAGAAGGTAAAAGTGCCTGAAAAACTCTAATTGTACGTACATTTGTTTTCTTCTTTTTTAATCTATTTATGGGGTGTATAATAATAAGCTTTGTACTTGTCTTTTTATTATTTACGCGTGAACGATGGTGTGCAAACGATAATGGATGACACGTAAATGCTTGAGAAAATAATTAAAAATTGAAAATAACAAAAAAACTATTTCGAAAGTTTATTAATCTCAAAGATTGTTTTATTAATAATGACACAATCAACGGCCTCCAGCACCTCGAGGATGGTTTTTTCTTCTTCGGGTAGGGGATGTGGACGGATTCGGAGGGGCGCTCTGCGATCCTCCCGCTACAGCTAATGACAAGGATAACTCTAACTTCGCCTGCAACTGGTTTGGCTGGTCCCCTGTGAAGAATCCAACAATAGGAGCTGTATCCATGAAACTACCAAGATCGCTGCTGAAGTATCGATGTGCTATCAGCGCGCCTGGAGTCTCTGGAACAGATGCGTCCGCCGGCATATCTGGAGTGAGGTAATCTGCCATGTAGTTTGACTGTTGTGTGACCACATCCAGAAATACTGACGGTGTAGATTGGGCTAGAAAGTCGAAACCGTCGAATACCCCGTGAGGCGAAGGTTGGTTGTACGCGGTATCATGCAGAGGGTCGAAGTAACTGGAACTACCATCTGCCTGCTGGTAGCTAGACCACCCAACCTGCTGTGGGAAACTGCTGTCCCCGGCATGCTGCTCTGCGTAGGTATCCCTAGTGAAGGGATATTGATATGACTCGTATGGGTTATCTACCGCCTGACCTTCTGGATAATAATACTGCCCGTATTTGGGCCGTATCGAAGTCTCAAATGTCACATCGGGAGCAACAACAGTCTTTCGCCTATGCGCAAGGCCTAAACCTTCCTTTTTCCCAACATTGGGCCGCATATCAAGAGTAGGTTGTGGCATGTCCAAGGTCGCTTCCGAAGCTGGTCTAGATGGAACAATAATCCGGTTAAGCTCCTTTGTGATCGCAAGGCATATACCCATATCCTGATGAATATAATCGCGCGGTAACTATTGACGGTTTCCTGGCGCGGACATGGTCCACAAACGATGTAACCTCTTAGCCTACATTACAAATGAAATATTGATCAATATTAATATTTTACTAACTAAACCATGATTATTGGTGGATTAAGAACTAACCACTAGTGTGTTCGCAACAACTAACGATGTCATCCAGCAACGTGTGTGCATTCTGTACCATAACATGTATTCGTCGCTTGGCCTGAGCCTCGTGATCGGCGGTGTAGGTGGCACCACTGCTTCGTGTCTGTCATCCCACAATGCAATGTACCCCCTCAACCCATTAGTCCAATTCAAATGTGCCTCCCCCTTTCTTGAGACGTCATGCAGACTGTCATCTTGCAAGGGTGCGCTAGGTTGAGGTTGACTTATCCCGAATTGCATCATCACACGATTGGGTTGATGCCACTGAAAGAGGTTGTAGTGGATCATCGGTACAAGTGCCCTAAACAACCCTTGATCTTGCACACACTGATGGGGAAGATAGGCCATGACCTCAGAGTACGGGGTCCAGACGAGCTGCACGTAAGTTACAAATTATTTTATCGAATGAATAGAAGATAATCAACAACATATAACTTTACGGACAAACACTTACGTCGTTCTCGATCATCACGTCTAGCTTGTTGCGGTACCACCAGCTTGGATACATGTCCACCTTCACTTTTTGAGTCCACCTGTTAAAATAATAATTGTTTGCATTCATGGGAACACTAACAAGCCGGTTAAAAGATGTTATTGTAAATGCATTCATACCTTCCGCCAAGGGGTACTCTTACGTTCAACGGCGGCAGACTTTTTGGACCCGTGCTGCGAATTCTCTCCCATCCCCATAACTGAATAAGCAGTGTGCATCCAATAAGATATGCCGAGAGTAGTCAGTTGCCTTGCATAGCGAGTGGTACCGGCGAGACAAGACTGCTGAGCCCCAGCTGTAAGTTCCAGCTATATCCAAGTCGCGTAGGAGCAGCAAATAACACAACTCTACCTCGGAACCGGAACTATCAGTGAAAAGGAGGCCGCCCATCATGCGTAAAATGTAAGCACGAGCAAACTGCCCCAACCACACCTCACTTTGGAACTCGTTTACATTGTGAAATTTTTTGTTCAGCCACCGCATCTTCAACTGGTTACCGGAGATGTCCGCATCTGTGACTTCTTTTCCTAGAAGCTCAAGGATCAACTCCTTCCAGTCACTGTGTGTTCGCCCAGTGACCGCCCTACCATCGATCCTCAACCCGAGTTGCACTGCAACATCTTCTAATGTTATAGTGGCTTCGCCGACGGGAAGGTGAAACATGTGCGTTTCCGGTCTCCAGCGCTCCGCTAACGCCGATAGCAGGTGATGGTCTGGGTGGACGTCGCCCACCAACGCACACTCGTAAAATCCAGCACGTCAGAGGTGCCCAACAATTTCAGCCGGAACAGCGCCGAATATTCTGTCTTCAATAGACTTGGAGTCACGAGCCCGCGTTGACTTTTAGAATTCTTTCCTCATAGGTCCCACTCCACACCTTCTCCGAAATGTGTACAGATTACAACGTCAAAAGTGAAGGGTTCAACGGACCAAGATTTATCACATTTTCTCCAGCCATAACGGAATAACAGAAGTAAAAAAAATTGTGAGAAAAATATGGTGAAATAAAGGAAAGACTAACAGAAAGATAGAACAAGAGATGAAAGGAGTGTGTGATAGTTAGGTATGATTGGTGAGGAAGAAGGTGAGTTAGTAGATGAGATTATATAGGGAGAGAAGGGGTGGGGTGGGGTGGGTCGTGCATGGGGAGGGAGCAGAATGGGTGGTTGGGAAGACATGAGGGTGGGGAAGTGGGGTGGGGGTGGGGAACATGCTACCACCCAAGGGAACCAATCAGAAGGGTCACGCCTAGAAGGAGGCGTGTTTGAATATGGCTAGATCGAGGCGTGTTTGAGACACGCCTAGATCCAGTCATGTCTCATTCACGTGCTTGTGTGCACTGCCTCCCCCGTCCCATCATGTTCCCTTACACATTTAATATTATGATTCCGATTCCCACTATTTTTGTCATATCTGGAACACGCTCAGATTGAGTCAAGTTTGAACAAGCCTAGATTGAGTCATGTTTGACTACGCCTAGATTGAATCAGGTTTCAAAAACTATCATATTTTGACAAATACTTTCCAATGTTCCCAAAGTTACAAATATTTTTTTTTCCTATATTAAAAAAAAACTCCCAAGATCCAACTAAGACAAAAAAAAATTCCACGTATTTCCACCCATAGGCACGGGCACTGAACACGCGTTCCGCTCAGTTCAGTCGACAGAGGCGTGGGCCAGCCAACCCTTACCCTTTCCCGCCGATTACACTCCCTAACTAAAAATTCTGTTACTCCTATCTTCAAATTGACCTTCTCCGTCATCACAACTCTACACTACACTACACAACCAATCAATCCATGATATTCCCACCACGACTATCACCATGCTCTTCAAAAGCATAATCCGGCGGAGACTACTGTCTCTGCTCCAGCCATGGCTGCGAGAAGAGCCCCAACTCGATCTCGAATTAGGGTTCTTCCACTCTCTCGCCGTCGCCAATAACCTCCGCTTCGACACCTCGGTTCTCAACCACCTCTTCGACGCTCCCCCTTTCCTGTTCTTCAAGGACCTCACCGTCGAACGCCTCGCCGTCCGGTTCTCAACCTGGTCCTCGCCGGCCTTCACGGTCGAAGTCCACGGCGTTCGCGTCGTGCTGGCGGTCGAGTTAGTAACTCATCCTTCTTTGTTTTCTCTTTTTGATTGTGATTTGGATCAGTTTCAGTTGAATGCTTAACTGAAGTAACTGTTTGGTTTTGAAGGAAGCCGGAAGAGGAGGAATGCGCAAGGCGGTTGAGGACTTCGAAGTATGATCATTCGGATTATCTCAGGAAGAAGCTTTCGGAACTTGATCCTGAGGTAAATAATACTTTTCGCAGAGTTTGAATTCACGCTTAGATAGATGATTCTTGCTACTTGATGAAGCTCTTTCTTATCAGAACTGATGAAGCTTCTTCTAGGTCATTAGTCCAATAACGGAATGTCTCGTGATTGAATGCGATTAATAATAATTGGTGCAATTAACGATTACCGAATCTGGTAGGCTGGTTCTGGTTTAAATCAAATGAATCTGAGTCCACAGAGAGAGACATACCTGAGTTGCTGATTTTTTTGTTATTTTGTTTTTGTTTTTGTTTTTGTTTTTATCTGCAGAATCAATTTGTTAAATATCTTATCAATATCATTATGGTGATTACTGTTACCTTTTGTGTGAATTTTAGGGCTGTTCGTTGCATCACATTTTGGAGAGGATCTTATTTGCTGACCCGGAGAGAAAGGATTTTACAACATCTTTTTTGAATCTTATTATGAAAAACTGTCATCTAGAAGCATGTCGCATTCGTGTGGAGATTCAATTCCCCATATTAAATGACGAGTTAGTATGCTTTGGAGAAATAAAGGAGATCAGTGCAAGTTCTAAGCATCTGGATAAAAAATGTCTTCTTAGAGGTTTTCTTAGTACAATTTTTATTCCGATGAGAGAGAGCTCCTTTATATTGAATGGCATTGGAATCAGGGTTGGATTAATTGGAAAGAATCACACAGAGCGTGTTTTGCTCTCATCTGATATGCGGATTTTCATTAAATTCAGAGATCTCAAGCTGGCAGATTGCACTCTCTGTTTTCCAGAACTAGCTTTTTCATTCTCTCCAGATGACATTTCTAAATATTTGCTTTTTGACATATTGCTATCTAGTAAGCCCAATCAAGCTAGAAATGCTAGAGAATTATGGAGAATAGCTTCCAGCAGAATTGGCCGCATGATTTTAACTCCTAGATTGTCATTGCAAAGACTAGTTGGTGTTATAGGCCAATGGATACACTATGTCAATGCTTATGAGAATATCTTGCTGCTGACTGGATATTCTACTGGGCATACATGGAAGAAGTCCATTTCTAAGGTGTCTCATAACAAACTAATTTTGAGTTCTGCTAGACACCATTGGGAGTTGATCTCTGACATTGAGAACAAGTTGCCTGTTGAAGGTATATCACTGGCAAGGCGAATAGCTCGTCATAAAGCAGCTTTGAAAATTCCATTTGATTGTGATAAGGAATATGCGACCACAAGTAATTTCTTTCGCCCATTTCTTTCTATACTGGCATTTATATGGCCAGTGATCTCAAAGATAATCCATTGTTTAGTGCTCATCTTTTCTGGGAAGAAAATAATGCAAGATCCTGATATTGATGGAAGTTTTTTGGGAAGTCTGAATGAAGATCCTTGTCAAAGGTGTTATTTTGTGCTGAACTTTGGGAAAATCATAATAACAGTCTCTCGAATAAGTGAAATTCAACCATCTGTATGTGAAAAGTTGCAGTCACATACTGGGATTGCACACTCCGATTACCTTTCAATATACTTCTGTATTGATGCTTTGTTATTAGTATCTGTAAAAGATATTTTTGAACAGAGAGTCTTTCTATCATGTGGGCAAATGAAGGTTAAACTTGCACCCTTGACAATGTCAGCAGAATCAATTACAATGGATATGCTTTGTTCTGCTAAAGGAAACGGAAAGGAAAGCATTAATGATATGGAATCACTTCTGTGGGTTGAACCTGCAAAGATTTTTCCCCTTTCAGAAACTAATGCTGCCAAATCTGAAGATTCTTTTGATTCTCATATTGAAAGCTTTATGGGAAAGTTGTCATCGAGTTTGAAAGGAATTTACAGCAATTTTGGTGAGAGTGAGATTGAGTATTCTGAAAATCCATGTCTTCTAAGTAAGATTGAGATATATTCCACATATCCAGAAAACAATAATTCAGATTTTGGGTTTTGTGAATGGGGTTTAATGCTAGGAAAGTTAAATTTAGTTTTGACTCATTCTTCAATATCGTTGTTGTCTCTCATTCTTAGTCAAATACAACATGCTATTTACTGGAAGAACAAGAGGGAAATGTGTATTGTTTCAAATTCTGTGGATAAAACAGAAAATGCTTGGGTTCAAAAGTACGAATGTTTTTTCAAAGGATTGATTTTGGCCTTGCTTCAAAAGCTTCCAGAGAAACACTTTCGTTTTGGAGTGTTTGTTGATGGTCCTTCTATAAGATTTTCTCACAGAAGGGAGGCCAGTCTTGGTGGTAAAGACATTAATGACAATATAAATCAGGATGCCTTTGACCTCGCTTTTGATTTCCATGCGATCGAAGCTGTTGTTAGTTCTCCTCCTTTAGTTGGTATTGCATCATTGACAGGTCAATTGGGGCTTGGTACTACCAAAGCAGAGTGTATTACGTTGGAACCTCAAGTGATTGAAATTCCAAAACCCAACAATGAGTATGCATCCTTAGGAAAGACTTCAATTGGTACCTACCTTCATCTACATGGCTTAAATGCGTATTTGGATAAGTCAGCAGAAGACCATCAGATTCAACTTTTTATATTGAAGCCAATTACCGTCCAGATACTATCCACTAGGTAGGAACTTGACTAAAGGCTGATAGCCTGATACTTTGTTTACATTATCCATGTTTGCCATTTTATGTTCTAATCGGTTGCTGAAAATCTTGATTGATAACAAAATGGTAGTATATAAAGGGAATTAGGGTGACAAACTGGACACTAGCCAGGCCTAGATAATAAGGGAGACTGTTGTTATTAACATATTATGATAAGATAATATTAGGGTGGGATTTGTAGGAATGAACTACCTGCAAATGTTCATTCCTGCAAATTCCATGCTTCAGATGTCCAGCATTAGGCGTGAAGGTGTGTTTAGAAGTCCCACGTCGATTAGAGATATGCCAAATAAGTATTTATAAATGGTAGAGCAACCCTCACCTCTAAGCTAGCTTTTGGGGTAGAGTTAGGCCTAACCCAAATTCCAATACTTAATGATCTAGGTTGGTAGTCAAATGCAAGATGAGTTCAATGGTTTTGTGATAACTTAAGTGCCATCTCAGTGGATATGACACAACATAGATATTGGGACACAGCAATTTTCATAACTTACAAGACATTATATGGCTATAATACAACTAGTAAAATTAATAAAAAAGCACAAATCTTAAGTAAAGAGAATCCGCGTTTTAAAGTTAGTATAATCAGACTTAATAAAGTTACCATTTATCTAATTATTATTGTATTTCCATATGTATTGGTATAAAAATTTAAAAAGTTGACCTAAAAGAATTACAAGTTGTAACTAAAAGCATATGAAATGAGAATGAAGTGTTTTGATACAGGTACTATATGACACAATTACTATTTTGAAGTGTTTATTCTGCCTTGCCTAGGGTCTCTTGTCTTCTGTCCAAAACAGTGAATATTTCCCAACCTACCTCCGTAACTGTCTTATAACCAATACTAGCTCTAAAGTAATTAGCTAAACAGTTACTGCAGTTATCTAGGACTCTAATTTTGAGGCATTCCTATGTCCTTCGTACTCACAATGAAAATTGTTTTGTTTCCTAAGCTTCTTCCTTGCTGTGATTATGATTGTGATATTTTATGATTAATTTGATATTGCAGGGATTGCATTTATTCCTTGAGCACAACAATGTCTGCATTTTCATCTTCTTTGGACATAACAGCAGAAGGATTCACTGTTTGGTCATTTTTGGATGAGGTGTACATGATCTATCAGGTGATATTTATTGTTTTTCTTATAGTATCCTCTATATAGCACAAACATAGACATACCGACCCACGCAATGTCTAAAACTATAGGACTCGAGCATATATACAAATATGTACAGCTTACAGGTTACGCTTGGTTAGTTGCCGGCTGTCATCTAACTGCACATGTTTTAACGGTTACACGTAGCTCGTTTTATTTACACAAATACGAACACTCTTGTACTGTGCTCAATGTAATGGAAATCTGAATCCCTTCTCCTAAAATCTATCTTACTCTCATCTAGATTTTCTCACATTATCTCGTGCTCTCGCTCAACTCCGCCTATGCTTGCATAGCCGGTCCCAAGCCCGGGTAAAGGAGGAGGGTTGTGTTAGGCCTCGGCAGCCAACGTAAAACTCGTCGATATCTTCAATATGAATCTCATGCTCTCTCTCAACTTCGCCTATACTTGCATAGCCTGTTCTACGCCTGGATAAATGAGGAATGTTGTGTTAGTCCTTCGACAGCCAACATAACCGACCTCACTTAGCGGGATACGTTTTTTTTTTTTGTTACCTCACGCTTTCTCTCAACTTATCTCCATTGTGTCGGACACTTGCCCAACACTGTCACATGTCAATAAGGAAAAGTATTTGTGCTTCATATCATCATGTGTACGTACATGGTTAAATTTGTATATAATATCACACACTTTCTTTTCTTTTTCTGTAGTCCACCAGTCTAATCCACTTAACTATTACAGCCAGTCTTAGAATTTAGCTTAGAGGTATAAACACTTATTTGACCATATCTCTAGTTAATGTGAGACTTCTTAACACATCATCTCACGCCCAGGACTGGACATCTGGAGCGTGGAATGTGCAGGAATGAACATCTGCGGGTGGCACATATATGGGTGGTCTCCACTAAACTTATCTAGGATAGACTTTGATACCATTTTAGAATTTGGGTTAGGCCTAATTCTACCCCAAAAACTAGCTTAGAGGTGAGGGTTGTTCTCCCCTTTATAAACACTTATTTGGCCATATCTCTAGTCAATGTGAGGCTTCTTTACGGATAGAAATTAGGAATCCTTTAAGGATCAGAGTTGAATTCCAAACTAAATTAGAATCTGTATAGTGCAATTCAAGTTTACAAAGAGAATAGTTCCTTAGGAGTAGAAAAATCCTCAGTTTTCCTCTCTCTCTCTCTCTCTCTCTCTCTCTCTCTCTCCAATTCCAAAAAGCTATTGCATCATGGAGCGTGTTAGAGTTCTTGGGCTTCCATTTAACAACTTAAGGTTTTTGTAGTGTATTTACACTTTGTCACTTCGTATGAACATGGAACGATATATTGTCAATATAGTATTTGAATGAGATGAATATATCTGAATATTACAGATAAAATTAAAAGTTATCTGAATATTATTTCTGATAAAATTAGAAGTTTATGGACTCTAATTATATAGACTACTGTACGTAAATCCTATTAATTGTTAATTAAAATAAAATTAATATAAATCTGTCATAATAATAAAACAATGGATATGTACAGAGGATAAAAATGGAAAGTATGAAATACTCTAGCCTAAAATATCACTATGTACTCATTGACAACACTCCCTCAAGCTGATGAGTTGGTGTCCATAATAGGAATTGGTAAGAAATACTCTTTGATTTGATCAAGAACCCTTCCCATGAACACCCAATGCAGGTCTTGTGAGAAGGAAAGGTACGAACTGTCTCTAAGTGTTCTAGAGACTCATAACTCTCCTACATATTCTCACAATGCAAGTGATGCCCTCCCTAATCCTTCTCTCTCTTATTTGTAGCCTCACCTCACTCATTCCCTAACTCGCTCCCTTTAACTAACCAATTGTAATTCCCTTTAACTAACTAACATTTTTACTAACTACCTATAAGAACTATTGACTAGTTAGTTACAATAACAGCCTCTCCTTAGTTTAATTTCTATCAGTACCCTCCCCTCAAAGATCCACCTTGTTCTCAAGGTGGGAGGAGGGGTGCTCCTTGAGTGTAGGTTTGGTGCCTCCCAAATGGTCTGCCGATTTGGTAACAACTTCCATTTAATCTACACACCTCTCCCTTTGGGAAATTGACTATGAAATCCACCACCTGGATTTCACTGTTTGAAACATGATGACCATGATCTTATTGAAAAACGGTGATGTCCATCTCGTCAACATTATAACCAAGTCTTTGATACCTTGTGTGCAATTTCAATAGTAGCCAAACCATTACTCACTACCGCTTCAATAGGATGCTGAATTTCAAACTAAGCATGTTGGAACTCAAGGTCTTTAAATCTCGCTGTTCTCCCTTCAATGGAAACAATACTATTAGAATTTGGGAGGCCTAACTCAACCCAAAAGCTAGCTCAATAGTTGAGGATTGTCTTCCCATATATAAGGGCTAACTTGGCCATATCTCTAGTCAATGTGGGAGTTCTCAACAAATACCATCATTGCAACTATCATCCTCCAGTACTTATTGGCTTCAACCTCTTCATGAGATGAGAATTCAGCAACAAACCCAAGGAATATCCTTTCGATCCCTTTAAGCCCTGATAGGACATCATAAAGAGAAACAACTGTAGCTTGCCAAGAAATTTGTAACCAGGGATGTTCCAACACTTCTATCACAGTTAATGGGAGGCTAAGGAAATGGTGCTATTAATGACCCAAACAAGTTTACTGGTCTTTTATAGGAAGGTGTTATACAAACTTCTTAAGAAATGAAAATCCCTTGTTTAGAGTGTGTCACTTCAATCCCAAGGAAATACTTCAATCTTCTAAGATTCTTCATTTCAAATTCATTAGTTACTTTCAGCTGAATCAACACTTGATTTCATTAGTTGCTTTATTGTGAATGTTTGAAGAAGAGTTTATGATCACCTTGACATGGTTCATATTCCAATGAGAGTAAGAACTTCCTTAATTTGCATACCTTGTTTCCTCCGTTGGTAGACAATCTCCAGGGAAATTCCATGCACACTTGCTCTTCTAAATGTTCATGTAGAAATGCATTTTTGGTTTCGAATTGATGTAATTCCCATCCAAACTGGGCAGCACGGGAGAGTAAGATTCACGCTATGTTCATCTTTGTTACTAGAGCAACTGTCTCCTCATAATCAGTACCATATGTCTGTGTTACTTTTGCCACTAGTCTCATCTTGTACTGATGAAGAGTACCATCTAATCTATACTTGGCACTATATTTCCATCTGCACTTGATTGGTATTTTGTCCCCTGGTCTCAACAATCTATTGTGCTCCATTCTTTTCTAGTGCTTTCATCTCCATATTCATGGCTTCAACCCAGTTCTATCCTTTAATATCTCTTGTATCGGTGTTGAGATTTTGAAGTGTCCATAGCTAAAGGTGGTATGTTTATATGTAAATCATAGCTTTAGAAAAGTCCTTTGACCTTTCTCAAGGGGGTTGTCAAGGAGGAGAGTTGGTCTCGACAGACGTTGAAGTAGTACTTGTGATAATTTTTAAACTACATGGTGATTTCCTTTCCTTTTGCTGTTATGTGCAAGGTTTTTTTTCAATAAATACAGTTCTGTGCTAATTTAAATATGTTATACCAAGTCATGACCAAACGAACTTTTTCCTTATTGACAGGCAATTGCAAATTTGTCTACTTCAGTATCTTATCTGTTTCGTAGCTTTGAAGATGTTGATTGTGTACACCCAGAAGTTATGGAACAAGAAGCATTTTTTGCAGAACCTGCTAGCGGTGGGGCAATTACACAAGGGGATTTACAGACAAATGACATCTGCCCGTTTTTTATTAATGTAACCTGCAAGTTCTATGCGATGGACATCATTCTTCATTATTCTAGGACAAGTGATAATTTAGAGAGGGGTGCCAGAAAGTTTGAGTTTTTAACTGGCAAGAAAATGGCTGTGAGAAAGTTGCCTGAATGTGGAATTTGGTTTTCTATTCAGCAGGGAAGTATTGTTATATCTTGTGAAGAAGGGAAAATGGATCTTGTCACTGATTTATCTGGAATCATGTCTTTTATTTTTGAATACCAGAATTCTTCTGGGAACAACCATGATGATATTGTACTTGAAAATTTGCTATTGCAATCTGTTAATTGCTTACATGAAATATCTCTTTCTGGTTGCACATTTACTTTATGCTTGGGTCTCGTTCAAAATATCTCATCTTCAGGAAATGACAGCAAACAATTTGGTAGTTCTAATTCTGATGGTGATATATCTAACATGGCGCGAGAACCCAACTTGGCAGTCTCTAAAAGATCAAATAACCAATCCCCCTGCATGGTTAATAAAACGGGGCCTCCTACAAATATCAGCACATCAGCATTAGAAAGTCACTGGTTATTGATAAATGTTGCAGTAGATAATATCTTCATTGGTAGACTCTCAAAGAAGAGTGATCTGGTTCAAGCACATAAATTGAATAAGCTTCTATCTATGCTTTCTATTGGTGGAGAGTTTCATATGATATCCTGGGAAATCCAGGTAATAATTTGAGGAACTAGTGAGGGCATAATAATCTGTCGGGCATATTTCTGCATCTTTATTTTGAACCTTCTATTTCAAATTAAATCTCAAGGAAGATTTACGTCTTATTCAACTAAATTATAAATGTCATTGCTTATTGGGCAGGGTGGACTCATTCTTCTTGAAACAACATCGCTGCCAATGGCCATGGATAACTATTCTTCATATCTTCAATATATTGGGAATCTCACTTCTGATCTACAGCAACCTAATAAAAGCAAGAAGTCGGACCATGGCAAAGAGAGCAATAATCTTGATGACGAGATTGATCAAGGGACTGTTAGCACATCTGGACAAGCTGAAAGTGTATTGCCAGATGCATTTGACTTATCTTTGTCTAACTTCGCTCTTGTTTTAGCTCTGGAAAATGAACATGGTAATTAACTTCTTTGCAAGTTTTGAAGTTCAATTTAGATTTTTTTTGTTTTAAAATATACAATTCACTAGTGCAGGTGATATCCAAGAAATCGTACTGGAGGTTCACATGCATCTGAAATTTCAATTGGCAACTAATGGGAGAAAATTAACATTTAAACTTTCTCGTTTATCAATCTTCTCTCAAACTATTCATGACAGAGTGAAAGGTGAAACAGCAATTCCTCATTTTTCTTCTGTCACGTCAAAAGATTCAAGATTTCAGAATTTTGGTGAATTGAACTCAGTTAATGGTGCAAGTAGTTCAAACAACCCTATTCCTGTTCAGTTAAGTCATCAGAACCAAATTTTAAAAGATTTCAGAGCTTTCTTGTCACTAGAGAGGCCAGATAACGGCTCTTTGCATTTGTTTCGGCATTGGTCTGGCCTTGGTTCTCTTTCAGGTTTGGAGCTGACACTTTCTGTATATGAAGTTCAGGTGAACTTTCTTACCATTATCAATTTATTATAATGTTTAGTCAGTTGTTGTTCCTGATATTTTTTTGTGGTCAATTTTTCTGAATCAAATGTGGGAGTATGAGTTATTATTTTTACTTTTCTTGCGTATGCTTTCTAACTTCTGTTTCATTATACCAATATGGCAGGCAATATTGTCAATAGCCTCCTCGCTCTCTGGGATATCCACTCAGGATCAGGATACAGTTAAAGAATTGGACAAAAATCATTGGTCTACAAGCCATGAAGTTTTCAGTGGTTTGGAAGCGGTGATTCCTGATGGTACTCAGACTCGAGCTCTGTTATCTGTTTATTATATTTTTACTGTTGTAAATTTGTAATTTCTAACGACCTTGTGTAGGGGCAATTGTGGCTATTCAAGATGTCAACCAACACATGTATTTTACAGTTGAAGGTGAAGAAAAGACTTTCAGTATAGGTGGTACCATTCATTATTCTCTTGTAGGAGAAAGGGCTCTTTTCAGGGTACGGAATAAGTGCAGCATATCTGCCATTACTATCTTTATGAAAATCTTTGTTCTCTCATTGGCTCTATCTGTCAACTGCTGCAAATTTTGCATATGGCTCTCATTTTGGCAATCAAGTCTTGATGTCCTCGTCAAGCTCTTGATTTTCTGTTCTTTTAAAAATAAATTAATTTTAGGGTCTTGACTGTTCACTCGGTTTTGTAGTTTTATAGCAACTGTATTGTATCAAAACCTAGGTGATAGTTATGGGTCAAATAGTTATGTTTAGAGTAAGTTACAAGTCAGTTATTCTGTTTTTTATCATTAGTTTTCTGTTACAAAGCTTCCTTCATAAGCTTAGTGTTTTCAGCTCATTATATACGAGTTTGCCTTTGTATCTCTTAAATCTTAATTTCAATCAATAATAGAATTCAGACTCACTCTCATTCTCTCTCTTTCTCTTTTACTCTCTCTCTCTCTCTCTCTTTCCTTCACAATGCTTTATGTTGAGCTAAAATTCTGTCATCTTTATTCTCTCTGAATATATTAGTTCTTAGTTTTTATGGTGTCATTATTGCCTGTAAAAAATGTACCAACAAATGCTTTTCTGCAGGTCAAACACTGTACCCAAAGGAGATGGAATTCTACAATTTTGTGGTTTTCCTTGATATCACTGTATGCTAAGAATGATATGGGTGTGCCATTGAGATTAAACTGTCGATCAGGATCATGTTATGTAGATATCTCTTGTACTGACAATGGAGGATGCGCACTTTGGAGAGTCTATCCTCAACAGGATGAAAGTTATGAACAAGTTACTGACTGGGAGGCTTGCAGTCAATCAGTGAAGAGAAATTTCTACCTTGTGAACAAAAAGAATAACTCTGCTATTGCTTTCATTGATGGTGCTCCGGAGTTTGTTAGGAAGCCTGGGAATCCAATTAAGTTCAAAGTTTTTGATGATCTTTCTGTTGCTGATGATGTCCCAGGGGCAGCTAGCAACCCTAGCATGGCTCTGCAAACCTCTTGTCAGGGCGGAAAACTTCCTTCTATTGATATTAAAATTGAGAAAATTTCTATGAGTATTTTTCATGAACTTTCAGGCACTGAGGATCTCTTCCCTCTCATTTGCTTGTTCATCAACAATACACAACTTGTTATACAAAGTTTAGCAACAAAATCCAGGGTCATCAGCACATCAAGGGTAGCAGTAGATTATTTTGATGCTGAAAGAAACTTATGGTTAGTTTAAATTCCCATTTGAATTGTATACTTTCTATTTATGATTCTCATTTTAGTTGAACTACATTCAAAATATTGTCTTTTATTTTTTCAATTTCAGGGGAGAACTACTCCATCCCGTCGAAATTTGCATTTTTTACCGATCTAATGTTCAGGCCCAGCTTTCAGAATATGCATCTCAAGCAGTGCCTGTAAATTTCTTCTGCAAAATAAAAGAGGTTAGAGTTATATCTGATTTTATGGTTCTTTACTTTCATTTAGGCATTGCATATTGCTATTTTCTGAAATTTCTTGATCATCTGGGCAGCTGGACATATCCATAAATGAGAATTCACTGGATGTGCTTCTCTTCATGATCGGGAAATTGAACCTTTCTGGTCCTTATTCACTGCGAAGCTCCATGATTCTGGCTAACTGCTGCAAGGTTCTAGACCCAGTGCATCCATGTAGTTTTTACCATTAGAAGGAAAAAGAGTACTTAATTGATGTTCCTTTTCTCATTTGCTTAACCACATAATGTTTTGTTTGAGCTTCTCTTTCACTATATCTTTTTTGCCTTAAGTAAATGTGCTAATTTTCTAAGCACCACCAAACCAATGGCGTGCTTGGTGTCAATTTGATAAACTAGTAATAATTGCTATATGGCAGGTGGAGAATCAGTCAGGGTTAAGTCTTCTATTTCACTTCAATCAGCAACAGGTAACAATACCCAGAAAACAGTCTGCCTCCATTTTATTAAGGTATGCAGTTGTTATTCATTGCCATTTATATGTCACATCATTAAATATCAAGCAAAATTATTTATGGTCCTTGTTATACTGGGGACTGGAGACTAAAAAAGTAACTTTTATTCCCATACTAATTTAATTGCCATTGTCATGCACAGCATGTGTGTTCCTGAGTTTTTTTAGTGAATAATATTTCACAATCATTTGGATGAAAATTTGACTATTTGGTCCAGGATCTTAAATTTTGCTTCATGTAGGTCGATATTTTATTGTATGGTATTTACCATTCCCTTCCCTTTGTACCATTCTCTGGCTATTTTAAGCATGTAGCTTGAGTTGAGTTATTGCTCATTGATAATGTTATTGGAGATAAAAATTTCAATGGTTGATGCTGGTTGCTGGATAGCTATTTTTTCTGATTATCTTGAATTTGCGATTGCTATGTGACAGGAGAGTCTCTGATCTCAAAAATCAAGATCTAGAAGCTGCAACTTCTGCTTCTATCCAACTTGATTGTGGTTCCTTTGCAACTTCTTCTATTCATCTCCTACTTTCAGAAACACAGACTCTTGCTTGGAGAACCCGGATTATGTCAAGAGAAGGTATTTCTAAACTACTTTCTCTTCCATGCATAGTTGTTGATTTTTTTTTATATGCTAGGATGGTTTTACTTTATATGCTCTTTGGTAAACGTTTAAAGATAGTTTTGTTACTAGGACTCCTTGTTAAAATAACAATTCTTGTTTTCTTTACATTGTAGAGAGGAAGAGGGGGACCAAAAAGAACATGGGAGGATATTGGTAGAGATGATCTCATTATCAATAATATCCCTCATAATTTAGTTTTTGATCTAGCTCAATGGCGTAGTGTGATCCTATTTGAAACCAAGGTAAAGAAGAGAGAGAGAGGGGGGGGGGGGAGGGAGGGAGACTAGGCTGGTTTAACATACAGTGAGGTGTACACTAATACAGTGTACAACACCCTTATCTCTAATAGATCCATATAGCTGACCTCACTTAGTGGGATAAGACTTTTGTTGTTGTTTTCTTTACATCGTTCCTTCGAGCCTCCCAGGCATATGAATTACATTTCTTTAGTGCGTTGCCTTGAGTTAAATATTAATTTTGATATTAACTTGAGAAATTTATGACATGTAATGTAAGTGTGATTTTCGGATCATGAAGGAAAAAACGTGGTAAACAAGATATTTCACATTTATTCATTACTATGGAATTTCTTAACTATGGCCAGTGGAACTGTGCGGTTAAAGATGTATGTTTATATTTATAGTTTAATTTCTGTCTACATTTTGAGATCATGCAATTTTTGCCAAGGCTCCTTATCCTATTCATTATTTATTTAACAGGTTCACGAACCTTTCCAGGGCCAATTTTAGTGGTAAACATTTCTAGAAATTCAGAGGTATCTGCAAATGTCATTGTTCTACTACTAAATAATTCCTTTCCATTTATAGCATGTATTTGTTGTTGTTGAGATTATGTGTAATCTGATTATATGTATTGAAAATAAGACTAAGGAAGAGAACAGAGGAAATTCTGAATCAAAAGAATTCTGAGTGTTTCATTGAGTGATTCTGAATAAAAGATAACCGTATATACAATCAGTGTTATCAATTGCGGATGGTGGAAAGCCAAAATACCGCCACAGAATTATGGCGGATGCCATGGCAGCCTTAATAAAAAAATTATAAATATATTATCTATATATATACATACACACATTAAAAAATCTGCATTATACAACAAATAAAATAGAACTAACTAACAACTTATGTCATCAAATATAGGCTCAATATCGTAGAAATAATACGAAAAGTCTAATACATAAGATAGATATTAAGTCTCATCAAACGTATTACATATAAAAACATCATGACAAAATACAAATTCAAGACTTCAAGTTTTAATTGACATGACAACAGAGACTTACGTCTTCAAACAGAGGAGAAAAACATGAGGTTGTAATTAAACGCTAACAGAGAAGAAGAACAGGGGTTCAAGAGAAAATACATTAGTCTTTGGGAGATGAGAGGGTCGAGTAAACAGAGGACAAAAATAGGGGAGCTAAACAGAGGCAAAAAACGAAAAAATAGCAGAGAAATGGGTGCCTGAGAGCTTGATCAGAGCAGAAACGCGGTGGCCGGAGTGGTCGCCGATGGTTGTGCGGCCGCCGGTGGTCGGGAATGGGCGGAGCTGTCATCGGAGGTGGGTTGGGCAGCAGCTATGGGAGTAGTGAAGGTGAGAGAGATTGAGTGAAATTAGGGTTTCAATTCTGAATTTGGTGGGATTATAGGCTGAAACATGACATTGGGCCATAAAAATCCATGGGCCGTTGCAGTTTTTTTTTCCAAACATTTTGGTCCCTTTCCGCCATGGTGTGATATTCCGCCTTAACCGCCATGGGCATGGCGGCCGCCATAAACTGCAATGCCATGAGATTTCTGTTGCGGTTTTTCGAAAATTCGATATGGATTTCTGCCATGGCTGCAATTTGATAACACTGTATACAATCTGCTAAGAGCAGTTATAGTGACAAGATAGCTGTCACTAAATGAAAACAAACCAATCCTTACAAAATAATAACAGAAATGATGAGCTGTAACAGAAACTAACAGCTTAATAAAAGAACTACAACTAATTATAACAAGAGAACCAAGGTTGTCAGACTGGCGAGTCTATGCGGACTCGTTTGGAGTCCGTAGACTCAACTCGTAGATTGGTAAGAGTTTACCAAAAACAAAACAAAAAAATACTTAAGAAAACCTGTCATGATATACAAAGATAACCTACTATGATCATCAAAGAGGCATTAACCAAATCAATTCAACATTCAACTTCATAATAAAGCAAAGTTCAACAAACCACAATAATAGAGTGCAATATTACTTAATACCTCTCATAAAGCATACATAAATAACCAAAGTAGCAAACCATAAGTTCTTAGAGTAATAAAGAGAGCCGAAAATAAAAAATAAGAGTGGATAATTCATGATCCTTAAACTTCAAACTCTCCAACATCTTTCATTTCATCATCATCTCCGGATTCTCCTCCGTCATCATTATCATCATGGTGGAGGGAGGAAATTAATTTTCGTATGAGTAAACCAGAGGGAAAATGATGTGCAGAATAAAACAGAGGAAGAAACATGGTGGAGGCAGAGCAGAACCTTACTGGTGGTGCGGCGATAGCGTGGTGGTGAGTTCAACAAACGAAGCTGCTTCAGACTCTGTTCTCGAAGTCGCATAACTCACGTTTCTGCTCCAGGGTAGTGAAAAGGGGCTGGAGTTACCCCCCCATTTAACCAAAACACAGCTGTTTTGGGCACCCCAATTTTTTCTTCCAGACTCGTGATTCTGACCGAGTCACAAAAAAAATGAGTTCACAATAGTGCGATTTTCCTACCTAGACTCGTAGACTTGGCCGATTCTACGAGTTAACTCGTGATTTTGACAACAATGAAGAGTGATAGAAACCATTAGTTACATCACACATCACCACAAAATCCCATGCTTGAGGTATTGGGTGTGTGTGATCTTTATTATATATACTATTATACACTTGCTAATCTAGGCAACGTGGGACTCCTTTAAGTCACCACTTGCTATTCTCTAATAAAGAGAACACAAAACTGAATACTAAAATACAAGAAAGTGTAACATGCCCCTGCAAACTCGAGGGGGTTGAACTTGAGAGAACTTGTGAACAACCTTGGGTTTGTCTCTTAAGTGTGATAACCTTAGTAAAAATGTCAGCCCATTGATCCAAAGGGGCAATATGACTGATAGCCAAGCTTTTGTCGATAATCTTTTCTTTAACAAAAATGATATCTAGCTCCATGTGTTTTGTTCTAGCATGTAAGATAGGATTGTGTGTGAGTGCTACAGCACTCATATTATCAAAGGAAATATGCGGAGTCTGAAAAGGAACTTGAGATTCTGTTAGAAGAGACTAGATCCATAATAATGTTGCTTCTTTATTTGCCAAGCTTTTATATTCAGCTTAAGTACTAGACCTTGCAACTAATGTTTGCTTTTTAGAGCTCCTTGACCCTAAATTTGGAACAAAGAAAGTATGAGACCCTGTTGTAGGCCTTCTATCATCCAGGTCAAATGCCCAATCAGCATCACAAAAAGCATGAAGAGACATAGGTTTATGTAGCCTACCCCTTTGCAATAGAAGACCTACATAATAGCCTACTGTGCTATACTCAATCAAAAGATAAAAAAAAGTACACATGATACAATATTTTTTTTGAAGTTCGTATAAAAGAAAAATAACGGTGCATGTCAGCATGTGTATGTGTAATTTAAGTCAAATAGATTGCCTCATCTTTATCTAATAAGTCTGTTCTTTTTTGCAATATATATCAGGCCGGCTTGTCATTTGTGGTTTCTCCTTTGATTAAAATACATAATGAAACTGGATTTTCATTGGAAGTTCAATTCCAGCGACCTGAGCCAATGGAGGATGAATTTGCATCTGTGTTGTTAAAACCAAGGGATTCTATTGATGATTCTGTCGCTATGTTTGATGCCGCAAACTTATCTGGGGGAGTAAAGAGGGCGTTAATGTCTTTAAGTGTTGGTATACTCTTTCATCTTCTTGCCCTTTTATTGTTTGCTATATATTTTCATTTCACACATCTTTTCTCCTATATGCTATTCTTTACAATTCATGTGCATCTCAATCACAGTTAAATGTTATAGTATTGCTTTTTATATATTGTTCTATAACTATTTTGATGCATTGTATTTACAAAGTTTTGATCTTACCTTAGAACATCTTAGATTATCTCTTAAGATTGCTTTCCGTATTTCTTTATGCGGTATAGGAAACGACATCATACCGCATGTTTCACAATTTAAGTACATTGGATCGATTATAAAAATAATGATGAAATTGACAAAGATGTTACACATAATTCAAGCTGGGTGGTTAAAGTGCAGAAAAACATTAGTAGTTATCTGTGATTGCAAAGTACCTATCAAACTCAAATGAAAGTTTTACCGAACCGCTATAAGGCCTATTATCCTCTATGGTAGCGAGTGTTGTGCTTTAACGGGACAACATAGAAAAAAGTTGGAGTGACAGAAATGAGAATGTTAAGATGAATGTGTGGTTAGACTGGAAAACATAAGATACTCAATGAGTGTATTAGAGGAGATATTGGGGTGGCATCTATTGAGGAGAAGCTGACGAAAAATAGGTTAAGGTGGTATGGACTTTAAAAAGAAGAGCGTTTAAAGCACCGGTGAGAAGGGTTGATAGCATGGTCTTTAATCTTGTGAAGAGAGGTAGAGGAAGACCAAAAAGGACATGAGAAGATATTGTTAAAAATGATCTAATTATCAATAATATCCCTCAAAATCTGGTTTTTAATCGAGCTCAATGAAGTCATGTGATACAAATAGCCGACCTCACCTAGTGTTGTTGTTGTTATGATTTCTTTCTCATTTTAATTCAGATTAGTAGTCTAATAATTATCATAAATAGTTTTTATATTTGATTAGAATCCCTGTTGCACGGACACTCTTCTTCAACAGTGTCTCAGTGTCGGACACCGACACCTGTACTTTAGGTGTCAGGCACTATTTTGCGGTGTCTAAGCAAAAAAATATTTTTTGGCGACAGTTGAAGCGGATACCTCTTGTTGCATGGACATTTGTGGGATACTGATATTAACTTTTTTATGTCAAACAATAAAATATCTTTTATATTTTAAATTAACATGTGGGATACAGCTGGAGATGAGTTTGGATCACTTGATGAGAGTGAAATTCAAGTTGCTACCTTGTCATTTGATGAACCGGAGCTAGAGTCTTTCTTTTTCAAGGGTTAAATATGTTTCTAGTCCCTACAAAATAGCGAATTATTGGTTTTGGTTCCTCAATTTTTTTCTTTCTCTGAAATACATCCTCAATTTTTAGAAATGCACGTGTTTTGGTTCAGTGATGATGTATATGCACACTCACCCATCCACGTAGACAAGTTAAATGATGTGGTTTTTCGTGTATATTCTCAACTTTTTAAAAATGCTTACGTGGATTATTGAGGGACCAAAATCAAAGACATTGTTTTTCTCCTCCACTCAAACACTATTCTCTTTCTATTCTTCTTCCTCTCTCATCATCACTGAGAACACTCGATTAAAGACCCAGAAAATCATCTTCTGACCCAGAAGTTCACTCATAAGTTCATTCAAAACTCAACCACAAATCCAAAACCCAAGCCTCACAACCACCAACTTCCACTCTGAGTGCCACCCCCTTCTCTTACCCCACTCTCCAGAAATCATTTAAATTATGTAACTATTATAATAGTTAATTTGTATTTTTAGTAATTATGGGAAGTGGAGTGCGAGAGTAAAATTCTCAATCTATTTTTCTAGCAAGATATAGTGGTTGAGGTCTATAACTATCAAGTCGGAATAGGGTATCTCTCCCAAACCTTCCCCAACCCATCTTAACATATCACAGGAAACTTGAACTTAATCCATTGAAAATAGGTTTTCCCGTCAAAGTCGGGTTGGAGTTGGGCAAGCACGTGTGGGTTTGGGTTTGATTGTCATACCTTGGTTAACCAAATTACTGTTTATGATGTTTTTGTTAGAATATAATAAAATCATTCATGTGGCCCTTACCCAACAGCTTAAGCTTTTGGGATAATTGGTTGTTTGACATGGTTTCAGAGCCTCTATGACTAAGTGGTCTAGAGTTCGATCCGTGCCGCCCTCATTATTCTAATAAAAAATGGAATTGCAGCACATGGTAGGTGGACCTGTGTATTGTCCATGCTTCAAGCCCAAAGGGCTCTTGCCTGAGGGGGCGTGTTAGAATATTATATAAAACCATTCATGTGGCCCTTATCCAACAGCTTAAGCTTTTGGGATAATTGGTTGTTTGACAGTTTTCATTACTTTTTTTTTTTTTTTTGTGTATAGCTATATTTACGTGTGAAGTATCCATTCTTTTCTTTCCTTCTTAATCTTAGTTATATCATTGACCTTTATCCTTAGTTTAAGTGGTTTAATGATTAATTTTCAGGTAACTTCTTACTTTCATTTAGACCTAAAATGACAGAGGAATTAATTAACTCTGAAAGTTCTCTTTCATTGGAATGGTCGGCTTATATTAAAGGTGGGAAAGCTGTGCGTCTATCTGGACTATTTGATAAATTAAACTACAGAGTTCGCAAGGCTTTGTTTGAAAAATCAGTTAAATGTTCCTTTAGCACAGCCCATTGCATCCTCAAGTCTGAGGGTGTATCTGTTGCCAATATGCATTTTCTCATTCAGACAATTGCTAGAGAAGTCCCTATTGCATCACCTGAAAAGTCTGCCGCTGTGATAAAAAATGAGAATTCAACAGTTTCATTGCTGGAGCAGAAAGAAATATTTATTCTTCCTACTGTACGAATGACCAATTTATTGCATTCTGAGATAGATGTCCTTCTAAGTGAAACAGGTAAAGAAATGTACGCTTCATAGGATGTATTTCGTTAAAGACTAAATTAACTTCTAATTTTAATTTTGGTGAAGGTCAGTCAAAGCTGGTTGAATATGACAAAATTGGGAAGCAGGCAACAATATCATGTGGTTCATCAGTTGACTTTTATGCCAATCCAGCACTTATATACTTCTCTGTTAATCTAACTTCTTCTAATTCAAGTTCCAAGCCAGTAAATAGTGGGGATTGTGTGAAGAAGTTACTGAAGCAGAACAATGATGTCCAACATCTCGATATAAAATTGGACCTTGATGGAGGAAATTTTTTTGCAACCTTGAGATTGTACCGTGGAAACAGGGGCATTCTGGAGGTTATTATGCTAGCCTTTGTTCTCATTGAGTAGAACTTATACATAGTTTCGGAGTTCTATATTATGCATGAGTCACAATCTATAACGACCATTAAGAATGAATCTGTGGAGCTGCTTGCAGGTTGTTGTTTTTACATCCTATTCCATTAAGAATGATACAGAGTCACCAATTTATGTTCTTGCAACCAAAAGGTGGCCTCTATCCAGGTGACTCCTACAATTTTAGACAGTTAATTGGCACATTTATCTCGCCTTTGTCCATATTTGACATTGGTTGGCTCTTCATATGCAGAATTGAACTAGACAATTTAAATTCTAACATTCCTTCAGAGCTAGGCTTATTTTTGCCTCCAAAGTCAACCAGATCATGGTTCTTGAAGTAAGATAAGTTATTGTCCATTGTTTATTGGTTTAATATGTCAAATTATACTTTCTTGTAATGCTACCTAGGTTTGCTTGAATTATTATGTTCGGTATTGTTCTACAGTATCTAATTTTTCCTGGTTTCAGATCTGAAAAAGTGCAACTGAAATTGCTGGAGGACCATACATCTGAGGCACTTCTAGACTTGGGTTCTTTGTCAGGCCTTACAGAAATAAGCTTCAAGAAAGAAGAAGGATCTGGGATAAAATCTGTAACAAAGATTGGAGTGTCTATCGGCCCTTCTTCAGGAGAAATTGCCGTGCCATCACAAACGGTGACTTTGGTTCCACGATATGTTATTTGTAATGAATCTGAAGAACGTATAATTGTTCGCCAATGCTATTTTCAGGTATACATTAAGTACAAGTTTAAGTGGGGTGTGTGTGCTTTTTCCTTCTTAATTGGTTACGTAATTTAGCTGTCTATGAAGGATGAGGAGGCAGGTGTCATCTCCATTGGCAGCAAACAGCGAATGCCACTACAGCTGAAGGAAGGATTTAGCAAGAAAAGGGAGTTCAGTGTATTTGAGCATTTTATCAGAAAGCACAGATTTTCTAGTGACAATTCCTTGTTATATATTCAGATTCAGACAAATGAGCCTGGATTGGGATGGTCTGGGCCAGTGTGTATAGCTTCTCTTGGACATTTTTTCCTGAAATTCAGAAAAGAGACTGATGAAGTTACAATATTAGACAAAAAAATGACACAATTTGCAGCTGTTCATGTTGTTGAAGAAGGTTCTACTCTTGTTTTGAGTTTCTATAAGCCACCAAATTTGAGTCTGCCTTATCGAATTGAGAATTGTTTGCAAAGTCTATCAATAACTTACTATCAAAAGGTTGTATGACAAGTCTTTGTTTTGCATTTTCACTCAATTGTTACCTTTTTATCCCTGCCCCTCACATCATATGAGAAATTTCCAGGATTCATTGGTGCCAGAGGTTCTTGGACCTGCATACAGTGCTGATTATGTCTGGGATGATTTGACTCTTCCTCGTAAGCTGGTTGTCCGCATCAATGGTGCTCTCTTGAAACTTGTTAAAGACTTTCTGCAATGTATTCGCAATATCAGTAATGAAAAAATGATGCTTACCTGAAATCTTCGCAAAATATTTTCAATATATGAATATTGACCACTCAAGTGGTTAAGTCTGCTGGAGAATAATACATTAAGAACTCTATAAACCAGGGTAGTCAATAGCGCGCTATAGCGCTGTAGCGGTCTGCACCGGCTCCTCTCTGCTCCTAGTTGTTCAGTTCAGTGTAGTGGCTGTTGTGGCCACTAAAGTGAAGTAAAAACTATTTTGTACTTTTTGCCAGGATTACCTAAAGTGTGATTCTTATTTTGTACTTTTCCGAATAAAAACTATAAACATCCAATTAAAAGTGAATGGTCAAATCTTAAATTTCTTGCTGTAAATTAGGAACAATTAGATATAAAATCATTCATGTGCTCTCACATAATAGTTTAAGCTTTTGGGATAGATGGTTCATGATTTGGTATCATAACCATACAGTTTAGGTTTTGATCATTGCTGCTCCTTTTGTTAGATAAAAAGTTAAATTTTAGCACAAGGTAGGATATGAACATATTCGTTGTTCATTTGTCAGCCCAAAGGACTCTTGGAGAGGGCGACACTAGATGTAAAACAATTCATGTGTTTTCATCTAACACATTAAGCTTTTGGGATAATTGGTTCATGATAGAAATAGCACACTGACAAAGCTTTCTATGATCTCAATCCTAAAATCCTCTTGGTTTCTGTTGTAGATAGCCTTCAATTACGAGAGATTAAGTTGGATAAGGTGCAAGCATGGAGACCCTTCTACAAACTTGGGCAGCAAGGAGTGTTGGCTCCAGGTTTGCTTTTTGACAAAAGATCAAGAGATCAGAGGGTGAGTTCCAGGGAACCTAGTGGCATGGAGATGGAAAAAGTGGGGTATGAAATATATGCAGAGGGACCAACCCGAGTTTTGCGAATTTGTGAGATCTCTGATAGCTTCAAGAGACATACAGTTCCTGATTTGTGTGCAAAAATTCAACTGAGAGTTTCTCAGTTTGCAGTTCACCTACTTGAACAAGTAATACAGGTATCTTGGCTTTCACTGAGTGCTTGAATCCATCGGAGGCTAATATTCATTGATTTTTGTGGAATATGGACTTTCCATGTTTATGATTTTTACTTGCTAATGTGTGCGTACTGTGTGGACATAAATAAAAATAATGCAGTTTTGAAACAAGAGATGTATATCGCTCTCTGTATTTGGCTGAGAGTTTCAGAGAAAAATGAATTCTGATTGTATTATTGATTCAGCAGTGTTACATGCACAAATATATATAGGAAGAGTAATGCAGAAGTTACACAGGCGGCAGTTTTAACTGCCATAGCTAACTTTTACTGATAATAACAATATAGTAACTGTTAAAAATATGATATAAAACCATTCATGTTTCCTTTACCCAACAAGCTTAAACTTTAGGAATAGTTTGGTTCATGACATGGTATCACAGCCTCTGTGACCAAGTGATATCCTTGTTTCCCCCATTATTCTAATAAAAAGTTGAATTTCAGCACATGGGTTAGGCCTTTGCATGTCCACGTCTCAAGCCTAAAGGACTCTTGTGTGAGGGGGCGTGTTGAAAATATAATATAAAATAATTCATGTGTCCTTTACCCAACTGGTTAAGCTTTTGGGATAGTTGATTCATGATAGTAAAGTGTAGACTAGGATCCTATACAAAGGTGTAAACTATACTGTGTGCTCCAATTCGCTGCTTTGTAAGATCATATTGAGTATTCCTCAGTTCGTAGTTTGTATTCATGTCTGTCCTTCCGCAACAAGTGGTAGAAATTGAAAAGGAAATTTCATGTATATCTGTAATCAAGGATTTTACATGGATTATATATCACAGGCTCAGTTTCAAACACTGCCATATGTAGAGTGATTTTGAAGTTATGTATTGTCAAAATGCATTGCCCTCGGAATAAGGAGTGATTTTTCTTTGTCTGCATGATACTTTACAGTATTCAATTCATAGTTTCTTCTGTGTTTTAAGCTCTACTTGCTCTGTTATTAATACTGCTAAGCAACTATTTTGAAGGAGGAAGATGACAATGAGCGAAAAGATTTTTCCCCAATTGCAGTTGCGAAGCTTGGGAATCTTCACATGATTACTATTTCTAATAATCACCAGAAATATAACCAATTCAGTATACAGGTAACATGATTAATAAAACTTAATTTAACAACATCACTGACTAATACTGTTTTTCTTACCTTTTTTGACCAAGTCTCAGCAAATTATTCTATTCATGGACTTTATTGATCATATCCTATCTGTTATCGATCCAGTACATGAACTTTGATCTTAAGTGGAAAGGAGCTCCTTTTTCATCTATGCTTCGCGGACATCAATTAGATTACAGTGAATCGATTGATAGTGTACTGAAGGTTGTTTTTGTCCTACTTACATCCGATTCCAATGTTAAGCAATTTAAATATTTATCCATTTTTCTTCAGGTAATGCTACCGCTGGCTTTCTAATTGTATTTTTTTCTGGGTTCTGTTTCTTTTAATCCTTTTTAGACTATTTGAAGTCAATATTATTCAGCTATAAGGTATAAATTTAATATACGAAGTGGTTGTACTTGTAGCCAATTGATTTGAACCTTGATGAGGAGACATTAATGAAAATTGCGTCATTTTGGAGATCATCCCTTAGTGCCTCAGAGAGTCAGCGCTTCTATTTCGATCATTTTGAAGTCCATCCAATAAAGGTTTCCTTCTGCTTTAATGTCTATCTTTCTCTGAGTACTTTGCCTTAATTAATGACAAACTATTTGTGGCTTAATTGCTTGGAGATTACTCTCAACAATATTTGTAACATGAACAAAAGATCTTATACAATTATATTGCTTCATTATAGGTGTTAGATTATATCAAAATATCTTATGATGTCTTGATATTACCTTAGGTTATCCCTTAGGATTAGTTTCTCTATTTCTTTTTATTTCATTATTTGTTTCCTTATTTAATTAGGATTAAGAGTCTAGCAATTGTCATAATTATTTTTATGTATTTCGTAAGAATTAGAAGTCTAGTATTAGTTTATCTAAGGGTTATTGCTTTGTCTTTTGTAACACAGTATAAGTATGTATCATATCATAATAAAGTCTATTAGAATTCTAGTGTGGAGAGAAGTTGAGAGAAATAGACGAGAATCTTATTCTACGTAAAGATATCAATTACCATATCATAATAAAGTCTATTAGAATTTGAGTGTGGAGAGAAATTGATAGAAATAGACAAGAATCTTATTCTACGTAATGATATCAATTACCATATCATATCACAATATAGTCTATTAGAATTCCAGTGTAGTGAGAAGTTGAGAGAAATAGACAAAATTCTTAATCTGTATAATATGGTATCGGTGTTTTAAAAACTGGACCGGTCATTGAATCGGTAAAGGCTCTAGTTCACGATTTAGTTTATGTTAGCTTGTATTGTATTTTGTATTCTGTGTGTAAGTTGTTTCATGTATACCTTCGGTTATGATTATGTTGTGAGTTAGTTAGTATTCTGTTGTACTTTGCAGTTACTGGTAGAGGCTTTTAGTAACTTCCTTTAGATGTTAGCTCCTAGTTATAAATAGCTAGCTGTATCACAAAACTAGCCAGTGAAGGATTGTATTTTCCTTTCAGATGAAATACTCTTAGTTTGTCTCAATTCTTTCTTTCAAACCCACTCTGTCACCAACATCAAAATTACAGAAACTGTTTATGGCTTAATTGCTTCAGCGATGACTTTCAGGGGATGTATATGTTGTTTAACAAGAAAGAGACGAGGAATTTGGTTAATCCGTGTATTTCAACTACACAGCGGAGTTCATTATATATAATAGGAGCAATAAATGTACAATATCATTGTTACCCTATTTACAATTAATATAAGATATCCTACTTATTTACAAGATATCCAACACTCCCCCTCAAGCTGGAGCATATACATCATATGCACCAAGCTTGTTACATATATAACTAATTCTTGGACCTCTCAAAGACTTAGTAAAGACATCTGCCAATTGATCATTTGAACTGGTGAAGCTAGTGGTGATGTCCCCTCATATGATCTTCTCTCTAATAAAATGAAAATCTATCTCATTATGCATGGTCCATTCATGAAACAGTGTTCGAGGCAATATGCCAAGCTGCCTAATTATAAAAAATGAGTGTCATCTGCGTAGTATCCCCAAACCTTAGCTCTTTAAGTAACTGTTTGAGCCATATAAGCTCACAAGTGGCAGAGGCCATGGCCCGATACTCTGCTTCTGCACTTGACCTTGCCACTACAGTTTGTTTCTTGCTTTTCCAGGAAATCAAGTTGTCACCAATGAAAATGCAGTAGCCAGAAGTGGATCTCCTGTCAGTAGGAGAGCCAGCCCAATCTGCATCAGAGTATCCTACAACTCGCGCATGACCTTTGTCTTCATACAAGAGAACTTTTCCTGGAGCTCCTTTAATATATTTTAAAATGCGAATTATAGCATTCCAATGTTCTTCACATGGTGAGTTAAAAAATTGACTAACTTTGCTCACTGCAAAGGAAATATCTGGGCGAGTGACAGTGAGGTAATTCAATTTCCCAACTAATCTTCTATACCTCTCTGGATCTGAGAGTGGCTCCCCTTGTCCTGGCATAAGGTTAGCATTTGGATCCATAGGAGTGTCAACAGGTTTAGCATTCATCAACCCTGTTTCCTCCAAGATATCCATTGCATATTTTGTCTGAGAAATCACAATACAATGCTTGGATTGTGCCACCTCTATTCCCAAGAATTAACGAAGTCTTCCAAGATCTTTTGTCTGAAAGTGATGACAAAGATGTTGCTTTACCTGTGTGATGCCATGGTGATCACTCCCTGTAATAACAATGTCTTCAACATATACAACCAAGTAAATGCAACCTGCAGCTGAATAGCGATAGAAAACTGAGTGGTCAGCCTCACTCCGAGTCATGCCAAACTGCTGAACAACAGAACTGAATCTACCAAACATGTCCTCGGTGACTGTTTCAGACCATATAAAGATTTGCGAAGACGACATACTAGTCCAGATGACTCGCCCTGAGCAACAAACCCAGGAGGTTGCTCCATATATAATTCTTCAGTCAGATCACCATGGAGGAAAGCATTCTTAGCTGGTAAAAAGGCCAGTGACGAATAGTGGCCATAGATAAGAACACTCGAACAGAGGCTATTTTAGCCACTGGAGAGAAAGTGTCACCATAATCCAAGCCAAATATCTGTGTGTACCCTTTCGCAACCAATCGGGCTTTGAGTCTGTCAATCTTGCCGTCAGGACCAACTTTCACAGTGAAAACGCACTTGCAACCAACAACATATTTCCTTGGAGGAAGGGGAACAAGGTCCCAAGTACCACTATTATGAAGTGCACACATCTCATCAACCATGGCTTGTCTCCAACCAGGATGGGCTAAGGCATCACCTGCAGTTTTAGGAATAGACACAGAGGACAGAGATGAGAGACAAGCATAATGGGAAGGAGACAAACGATGATAACTCAAAGCAACATAATGAGGAGAAGGATTATGAGTAGAACGTATACCTTTCCGAAGTGCAATAGGGAAGAATTGTCTCTGGATGAGAGTCAGTGGGTTCGGTGCTAGCTGGTAGTGGTACAGAGGAGGGAAGGTGCTGACGTTGACGTTGGTACACCAGCAGAGGAGGCGGTGGTGGTGTCGGATTATCAGGAACTTGGGACATCTCTGATGGGTGATGGGTGACAGGGAAAAGAGGAGGAAGTGGTAAGGTGGTGGAGACAGACTCAGACTCAGAGGTGGATGAGGTAGACCTAAAGGATGGGACAGACTCAAAGAAGGTAACATCAACCGAGATGAAATAACGGCGAAGAGTGGGGGAGTAACATTTGTAACCCTTTTGAGATTGAGTGTAACCCAAGAAGACACTCTTATGAGACCGAGGAGAAAGTTTACTAAGACCAGGACTCAGATTATGGACAAAACAAGTAGACCCAAAGATGCGAGGCGTCAACGAATGCAAGACTTGTTGAGGAAACAACATAGAATGAAGTACTTGGTTATTAAGGACAAAGGAGGGCATCCGATTAATCAAGTAACAAGAAGTAAGGACAGCATCCCCCCAAAAATGATGAGGAACATTACCATGGATTAAAGTGTCTTAGTTATTTCAATTAGGTGACGATTTTTCCTTTCAGCAACCCCATTTTGCTGAGGCGTATGAGCACATGATGTTTGGTGAAGAATGCCATGAGAAGCCATAAAGGATTGAAAGGAATGAGACAAGTATTCACGGGCATTATCACTACGTAAAGTGCGAATAAGAACACCAAACTGTGTTTTTACTTCCTAGTAAAACTCCTGAAAGATGGAAAACAACTCGGACCTATTTTTCATTAAAAACAACCAGGTACAACGAGAGAAATCATCAATGAAGGTGACAAAGTATCTAAAACCCAGGGTGGACTCGGTACGACTAGGACCTCAAACATCAGAATGAACTAAAGCAAATGGAGATTTGGATCGACCATCAACTCTATTTGGGAAAGAACAACGTGTGTGTTTACCTAGTTGACAAGACTCACAAGACAGGGTGGATAACTTGGATAGATTGGGTACCATTTTTTGTAACTTGGCAAGGCTAGGATATCCCAATTGAGCATGTATTAAGAGAGATGAATTTGTGGCAGTGCAAATGCGGGGATGGCGAGAGAGTTGGTAGAAACCGTTGGACTCACATCCTGTGCCAATTATCCGTCCGGAACTCTGGTCCTGCAGAAAAACTGAATCTTGAGTAAAAGTAATGACACAATCAAGGGCTCGAGTCAAACGGCTAATAGAAAGTAAATTAAATGGGGAACCTGGAATGTACAGAACCAAGTCAACAGAAAGGGAGGGAAGAGGATGAGTAGTACCCCTCCCCTAAGATTGTGTTTGAGTACCGTTTGCTAAGGTGACAGAAGGTAGATAACCAGAGGAAGAAATATGAGAAAATAAAGATTTATTACCAGAGATGTGGTCAGAGGCACCAGAGTCCAAAATCCAAGGATCATGAGAGGGAGAACCGGAGAGACATGCAACAGAAATACCTGTGTGCACAACAGAAGCAGCAGAACCACAAAGACGACGTTGCTCAAACCACTTTAAGAAATCAGCATATGCATCAAGTGGTTTAAGAGAGTGTGAGGGATGACGCTCCGTAAACCATGTCGAAAAATCAGCATGGGACATTGGCATAGCACCAACACCGTTAGATGAGATCTGGCAGAGTCCGGAAGCCATGGGTCCCAAAGAGAAGCAAGAAACACCCAAAAAATGTGACAAAACCGAGAGGAGAAAGGTAAATCTGCACCACCACGAAGCCGAAAACGTTGAAATAAGGACGGATCTGGAACGTGCAGTAGAAGGCGAGCACGGCGGAAGAAGCGGCCGTCCGCACAGGGATGGGATGCGCCGCCACGCGCAGCTGAGGTAGGCGGCGCGTGGGTGTCACTCACAGGCGGCGTGTGAGAGCGCGTGAGGACGAAACTACCGGGGATGGGTCGCGCTCCTCCGAGCGATCCTTATGGGGTGGTCGGAGATGTTTTCCAGTGGGTGTCGGCGGCTGTGATGGCTGGGCAGCGGTGATGTTGGCCGGCAAAGGCTGTCGAAATGAGACACAACAGTGGAAAAGCCGGAAACCGGAGATGAGACACGGTTTCTGGAAAAAAAAATTGCACCGATAGACCGTGGATCTACCGAGAAAGCACGGATTAGGATTAGGGTTGCCTCCTGTTAGGCTCTTGATACCACGTTGAATAACAAGAAAGAGACGAAGAATTTGGTGAATCCGTGTGTTTCAACTACACAGCGGAGTTCATTATATATAATAGGAGCAATAAATGTACAATATCATTGTTACCCTATTTACAATGATTACGCTACCTATATCCTACTTATTTATAAGATATCCAACAGTATATTTATATATATGGAATAATGGTCTAAGGAATGAAGGTAACATAATTCTCACAGCGATATATAACATGATACAACACAAAGAAAAAGGAAATATAATCACCCCTAATTATAGTAAAAAAATAATGTCCTAAGCAAAATCCTTAACTTAAGGGATTTCAAACCAGATGCACCTAATTGATATACATTTAATCTACAATGTTTACGTCATGACATAACTGCTCAACAACATACATGAGCAAATATAATCAAATCCTTGATTACAAGGATTAAAACTAAACTAAATCGGAAAGTAAATAATCTATGAGTCCGTTTCGATACACTTTTTAGCTTCTCTACTAAAAAATGCAATAGAAGTTCCAATAAGTGCTTTTTGGTCCATCCAAATAGGCTTTGTATATCGTATGTGTTGAACATTATGAAGCTAATGCTATTCAACAATATTCCACAACTATTTCAAAATATAGCTGTATTTTGTAGATCATTGCAAACTTTATTCCTGGGGAACCACGTTCAAGTTATAGCTCAGCTCAGGAGGCTCTGAGGTCCTTAATTCATAGCGTGGTTAAGGTTTGTTTAACACACTTCATGTACCTCTTTTTCTCTTCTAAACCATGAGTTATACTCATGCACCGAGTCATGTTAAATCCTTGTTTTTTCTTTCCAGGTGCCTTCCATAAAAAATATGGTAGTTGAACTGAATGGGGTTCTGATTACCCATGCGCTGATAACCATGCGTGAATTATTTATTAAATGTGCTCAACATTATTCATGGTAAGCCTATGATATACTTTGTTTTGAGTTTTGTATCATAGTTATGGCTGAAAATTGAAGGGCTTGTCCAGGTATACTATGCGGGCCATATATATTGCTAAAGGAAGCACCCTGCTTCCTCCAGATTTTGTTTCTATTTTTGATGACCTGTCTTCATCATCTCTTGATGTCTTCTTTGATCCATCCCGCGGGTTAGCAAATCTTCCAGGATTCACTTTAGGTATATAATATCCTCTGTTAGTTTCCTGTTTGCTCCCTGTTGTGATATGTTGTAGTAATTCGTATTAATTGTAGTTTTTTTTTTATTAGGAGATATTTTTCATTATTAAGAGATTTTTCTCTTATTAGGAGATTGAGTACATATTTAGTTTCTTCTATATAATGTAATCACTTTGTAGTTTTGATTCAAGAAATAAAATCATATTTCTCCATATTTCAAGTATCTCCATATTCAAATTGGTATCAGAGCCTATCCTAGATCCGTTTGTTAGTGGAGACTGCCCCTATAGGTCACCCGCAGATGTCCAGTCCTGCAAACTTCACGCTCCAGATGTCCAGCCCTGGGCGTGAGGGGGGTGTGTTAGAAGTCCCACATTGGCTAGAGATATGGCCAATCAAGTGTTTGTAAGGGTAGAGCAAACCTCAACTCTCAAACTAGCTTTTGTGGTTGAGTTAGGCCTCCCAATTTCTAATATGGTATCAGAGCACAACTTATATTTTTTATCTTACGCTTATTGTGTTAGGACTTAGAAGCCCAAAAATAGATTCTTAGCTTATAGAGAAGAGAGAGAGAAAGGGAGAGATGACTAAAACTGAGGAGGGAAAAGAGAAAAAAATGCTTCTGTAATGTTTTATAGAATTTCAAATAGAGACCTAAGAAAAGAAATTTCCTTCCAAGTGTCAGATTTCCCCCTTCTATATGAGTTAATGTTCAGCTCCCATATACTAACTAGTCTAAATGCCCCTCTTCTACCCTCTCCTTTTTAATCTAATTTCCTACCTCTTAACAACTTTATCCACCCAATCGTAACTGTTCTAGGTAACTACTCTCTTAGTTTTCTCTTGTCTGTTACTACTTTACTTTTCTGAATTATCTACTCAGTTGTCAACTTCCACTGTGTTTTTCCGTAATTCTTCTCCATGGATTGTGGTGGCTGAATTTCATGAGAATTTAACAACCATTCTTGAAATTATAGGGAGTGGTGGATTAAGGGGATTGAACAGAAGATGAAGTGGTGGAGAGTGAGGTCAATGCTATGATTTGTGATGGAGGGTTGGGATAGTGTATAGGCAGTGAGATAGAAGCTCGAAAAGTGGGAGAGTGAGGAAAGATAGGAGAAGTTGACAGAAAAATATAGGAATACGGAAACCAGGACTCCTTAAAGGTTACATCTTTAGAGGTATGTAGATTACCTAGAGGAGTAAGGCAAATGTATCCCATGTGTGAAGAGGAGGGAAGGCCAAATGGGCCCAGGATCTGAATTTCCAAAATTTACCACCATAGCTTGTGGCTGTTGAGGAGGGAAGGCCTGAATCTGTGATCCTTGAGGCTTTGACTGGAACTTGTACACTGATTAGGAGCAGCTCCATGTGGTCTCTGTCATGTCTGACCTTAAGATCGAGGAATGAATTGCTGTGAAGGTGAAGCGGCAAAATTTGGATCATATTCATATCTATGGCAGCATACAGAAGTTGAGTGCCCAAATGTGAGACAAATTTCGCACTTAATACTGCTCCTTAGTCCTTAGTCCTTCGCTCACAGCTTCTACCTCCTCTTCGCCTCTGCCTCTACCCCTAGAATTAGGGTTTCAACCACCATGATAGGAACCACCAGAAGTGAAATTTACAGAATTACAGAAGAGGAAGGAGGCTGTGTAGATTGAACTGCTTCCTGTGTAAGGTTGATGGAGAAATCGGTTGAAACCTTATTGACTGGAAGTGGTACACTGATTAGGGTAGGAGCAGCTCCATTGGCTGTTGAGGAGGGAAGGACTGAATGTGTGTTCCTTGAGGCCTTGGTAACTGATTAGGAGCTTGGGTTTCAAATTGTGCGGCTCTTTGGCTAATGATTACGCTGTTTGGTAACTCTGTGTTTATAAGAGCTTCACATTGCAGCACCATGCTGTCATAATATCCTGTCTTCCATCCTTCCATTTTGATTTTTAATTGAGAAGTTGAGGACGTAAACTGTAACCATTTCATATTAATAGGAGATTTGGTGAGTGCGGATTTGTATTAGATAGTTCTACATGGCATTAATAGGTTATTTATTGGCATTGAGTTATGTGTAAGGAGGCAATGATGATTGCAAATTATGGACTACCTTCTAGCCTTTCCTCATTTTAGGAAGATTCTGTGTCAACATCAACTGAGTTAATTTCTTTTTGTTGATTATCCTCGAACTCACTCTCTGGTAGATAATCTACTCACTTATTTCTCAAATAGTTTCTGGCTACTATGTACAGACTGATGGTTACTTCTGCTGTTTCAAACATGACATCAGGACTATTATTCTTATTCTAATTGTTTGTATTTGTTTTTCCTTGCTATTGATCAGGTACTTTCAAGTTGATAAATAAATGTATCAAAGGTAAAGGTTTTTCAGGGACAAAACGCTACTTTGGTGATCTAGGGAAAACTGTAAGTTCTTAGGTCCATGCTATCTGTAAATTTTTCATTGAATTGCAAATGTGATCATGGAGTATCACCATATTAATCAATTTACGATGGATCAACAGTTGAGTTCAGCAGGTTCCAATATAGCTTTTGCAGCTGTAGCAGAAATATCAGACTCTATTCTGAAAGGTGCAGAGGCAAATGGTTTTGATGGATTGGTACAGAATTATCACCTTTCATTTATTAATTTGGTTTCTTTCATTTAAGCAGAGACTTTTTTCTCGGTTGTATTACTATGTGTGTGATATTTTGCATTTTTGACATTAATTTTCAAGGTGAGTGGCTTTCACCAAGGAATTCTAAAATTGGCTATGGAGCCATCATTTCTGGGAACTGCATTGATGGAAGGCGGTCCAGATAGAAAGATATTGCTTGATAAAAGTCCAGGTGTTGATGAGGTAATACACAATCTTGTTACGTTGATGGTATTTTATGGTTATTTTAAATTATGTTGAAAATCTGCCTCATTCCCTTGGGTTGTATGTTTATAAATGCAAGCTTGTATCTCAGTCTAATCATCAATAATACAGTTCACATCTCACTCATTCTCTTCTTCTCTCTCCCTCCCCCCTCCCCCCCTCTCTCTCTGTGTGTATATATATATATATATCAATCTCTAGGAGAGGGAGTGTTAGAAATAATGTAAATAGGTAAATAATGTATTGTGTAATACTCCCTCCATTCCTATTTTTAAGACCCTTTTAGAGACATACTTGGTGTCCCTTTACATAAGACCTCATACTAAATTTTAGAAATATATATTATCCTCTTCCATATATACCCTGGTATTTATTTAACTTTTGCAATTCCAAAGTTTTGATTACTACTTGTAATAAAATCTCTTCCACACTACCTAATACATTAATTTAGGGTAAATATGGAAGATTATAAAAAATTTAAATATGGAAGATTTTATAAGAAAATATAAAACCAATTCATTCAATTAATCTCATTACATGTTTTATTAATAAGCGCAATTGTCTTAAGATGGTCTTATAAATAGAAACAGAGGGAGTATCTCATAGTCATGGTAGTTAGGGAAACTAGGAATCCTGCATTTATGACATGTATTATATATAATCCACTCTATCTTGTAGTTCAGACAAACGGATTCTGTTAGGATCCAAGAGAAACCTCCACTATGGAAGGTGTAATCTAGAAGGGACCATAAAGATAAGGGCAAGGCAGCATAATTATATATAGATTATTAAGTATTTCTTAGTGAGTAAGTTTCTTAGTAAGTATTTCTTAGCGAGTAAGTTTCTTAACCATTAAGTATTCCTTTAGTGGAGACGCATTATAAATAGGGTATTGCCATCAAGGTTATTTTTAAGCTTTTGAGTAGTGAATTGTAAGGGGTTTTCCCTTGTAAGGAGGTTTGCTCCTTGGGTTACTATTATAATATTAATAGCAGCATTTTGCTCAGAAAATACCAAAAAATTTACCTTTTTCCCTATTTATCTACTGTTTAGCTGTTAGGATTTTTCCGACCCTAACAAATTGGTCCGACCTGCCGGATATCCTGCCACCAGCCACTGCCGGATCCCTACCACCAGCCACTGCCATTCATCCTGCCACCTTCACCATGCATCCACCGCTTTCCAGCCACCACTACTTGCCACTTCGCTTAAAAAAAACTGCCAGATTCAGCCACTGCCGTCACTGCTGGATCTACAGTACCTGTCGCTATAGTACAAGGAACTATTCTTTCTAGTTCCAGATCTGCCCGCGTTCCTTTTTCTGTTTTTCATTTGGAAGATCTTTCAGGATGGACAGCGTCAAGCAGGATAACGCTGATATCAAAGCAAGTTTCTCATAACCCAGATGGTGCAGCATTTGCAGCGGATCGATGAGCAACGTGATAACCAAAAGAAAAAACCGGGATCAAAATTTGAACAACCGAGAGCAACCTCACCTTTTAGTGTTGGGCCCATTAATGATTATTTGCGAGAATTTCAAGCTTTGATGGCCCAAATTCCTAATCCATCTGAAGATCAGTTGTTGGGGTATTTTCTGGGGGGCCTCAAACTACAAGTCCATTGTAGAGTGCGTTCTTTTCGCCTACCGACGTGGTGAGCGCCATGGAGATTGCACGAGATGTCAATGATGAATTTTGTCTTGCGGAAGGACAAGCACTATCTCAAGAGGTTTCTTATCCTCCTCCTTCTCACACCGAAGCGGGAACCGTTGCTAGTATTAGAGGAAGAAGACGAACCCATGGAGGAGATTAAGCTTGATTGTCCTCCAAGAGATGCGAGCAACAAGACGGAAGTTAACGGTATTGTAACCGCGATGACTTCCCTCGTTCAAAGCACGGAATTGGGTGAGCTGACATTGATTGAACATCAACAAGTGGTTGAAGATGTACTCAAAACAACCAATGTCTCGTTCCAATCTTGATGTGTTCGTCCATGTAGACTCGGGTTTGGCCATGATCCTAGATGTTTCTTCGATAAACAAGGGTGGGCTCTCAACAAGGATGATGCTATGGGACTTTACCATGTGGTCCACTCGACCTCCTCCAATGCCGCCAGACATGGAAACTTATGCACTTACTGAGTTGGGTTGCCGCCTTCAATGGGATCCTAGAGGAGAAGATTGTCTCCTATGCTAGTTTCCAACCTTGAGGACAAGGTTGATTTTTGGAGGGGAGTATTGTTAGGATCCAAGAGAAACCTCCACTATGGAAGGTGTATTCTAGAAGGGACCATAAAGATAAGGGCAAGGCAGCATAATTATATGTAGATTATTGAGTATTTCTTAGTAAGTATTTCTTAGTGAGTAAGTTTCTTAACCATTAAGTATTCCTTTAGTGGAGAAACATTATAAATAGGGTATTGCCATCAAGGTTATTTTTAAGCTTTTGAGTAGTGAATTGTACGGGGTTTTCCCTTTTAAGGAGGTTTGCTCCTTGGGTTACTATTATAATATTAATAGCAGTATTTTGCTCAGAAAATACCAAAAAATATACTTTTATCCCTATTTATCTACCGTTTAGCTGTTAGGATTTTTCCGACCCTAACATATTCACTCAATGGTCTCTTATTTTTCTCTCTTTCAACAGATCTCTCAAACAACCGGTGGTCTAGATTTTCTAACAATTGAGGAAGAACATCTATACTGCTAGAAATAATAATATAAAACCATTCATGTGACCCTTACCTAACAACTTAAGCTTTTGGGGTAATTGGTTTATGACATGGTATTAGAGCCTCTATGACCAAGCAGTCTAGACTTCGATCCTTGCCGCCCCCAATTCTTCTAATAAAAAAAGTTGAATTTCAGCACATGGTAGGTGGGCTTGTGCATTGTCCACACTTCAACCCCAAACACGTGAGGGAGTGTGCATTGTCCACACTTCAACCCCAAACGGGTTTCTCATGTGAGGGAGTGTGTTAGAAATAATAATATAAAACCATTGATGTGGCTCTTACCCAACAACCTATGCTTTTGGGATAATTGGTTCATTGACGTATACTATTAACGATATTGATTGTGTTAATGACTTCTAGTTGTTAGACATTCTTATTCGACTACGCATTAGAAATATATATTCATTCTTTAATTTTTTCCATCTTGATTTTTGAAAATCATGATTGGGACGTCAGTTACTGATCAGATATGTGGCCTGCTGCAGTTGTACATTGAAGGATATATCCAAGCCATGCTGGATACAGTTTATAGACAAGAATACCTTAGAGTCAGAGTTATTGACAATCAGGTAAAACTTTGATTTTTTATTTAATTTTTTTTTTATATGCAAAGAAGTATATTGAAGGTAAAACTTTGATAGTGGACATTCGTTGGTTAAGTATGCATCATCCTTTCATGCTTGACTTTATCTGGAAGATTTTCATGCCATGGGAGAAAACTTGAGCATTTGATCACAGAACCTTGTTTTGAGATTCATATACAAGTTGTGCAGTGTAATGGTTTGGCGTTAACACCAGCAAGCACAAATTGGGAAACTGTGCATGAAATTGTTAGGCCCTGGGTCTGTTGATAAAAGCTAAACAGTTGGCATGGGTCATGAGAGCTGGGATATTTTGTATGGGGGTGTGAGGAGAGAGAATCCAGCTTCCATTACCATTGAGTGTTTTGTCTTGTTAGTCGTGCAGGGATCTTCCCTGAGGAGCATAACTCTGCTTATCTGTGTCCCTCTTCGTTTTTTTTTCCAATTGATAATGCACTTAGTTCATATTTCTACTCTGAATCCCTTATAAAGGACATCTTATTAGTTGCTATTTCTGATTTGCATAGAGATTGGGACCATTTTGCAATGTTATTCTTGAGTTTTGATAAGCTGGTTCTTTGTAATTTTCTCTTTTGTTAGTTTTCTGGTGGAGGACATATCCTCTTATCTTTGTAGTTCTTCGCTTTCTTAATGAATTTCTTTTTTCATGAAAAAAATCTTTGAGCTATGCCATTTACTGTATGGTTGTGATGGGGTCTTGTACATGTTTAGGTTATCCTGAAAAACCTACCTCCCAATCACACTCTTATCAATGAGATCACAGATCGTGTCAAGGAGTTCCTTGTGAGTAAGGCATTGCTAAAAGGAGATCCCTCAACTACATCCCACCCTTTACGCCGTCTTCGCGGAGAAAGTGTACGTTCTGTTCTATTTATCAGTCCTCTTTTGTCCACTTACATCTATTTCTTCTCATTTAGTATTTTATTCCTACTAATCATCTTTTATCACATTAATAATTTTTCATGATCTTGATGATGGCTCACCTCTACTTTTTATTTAAAGCATCCTAGTATCTCTTCCATGAGAATATGGGTTTATGTATTTATATTCTATGCTAAAGCTTCCCAAACTAATACTTTGCATGCTTGGAGCTTCAAATGTCGAACATGTGGTTATCGTCGCAAGTTTATTCATGTTTAGCCCTTGTATTATTTCTGAAAAGTGAAATTTGTATCAGTGGCGGAGGGGAGGGGGGACATGGCTATGCCATGGCCCCCCATTACTTGTTGGTTTCATTTATTTTGTATAAAGTTACTGTTGGTTTTACTCACTTTGTATAAAATTACTTTTGGTTTCACTCACTTTTTATAGAAAAACTATATTGGTCCATATTGGTACCACCCAACTCAAAGCTCTCCCACCGCCACTGCTCTGTATACTTCTTGATATCATCACCAATGCCATTATCCGTATGTAGTCTTCCCAGTTATTACAAAGTCACTGATTAAGGGTCATTTGTGGCAGGAATGGAGAATAGGACCAACGATCCTGACATTGTGCGAGCATCTTTTTGTTAGCTTTACGATACGCATATTGCGAAGGCAGGCCAACAAGTTTTTTTTCAGCATTAAGGGGGAGAAGCAGTCAGAGGTTGGCGATCACGCAGATGTGCCTGCAAGCTCTAGTGAAAAAGTGCAGAAACTGAGTTTTATCAGAAAATGGGGCGTCGGAAGATTAGTCATGTCTGGCTTGTTGGCATACATTGATGGACGTCTATGTCGTAGTATTCCCAATCCTTTAGCACGGAGAATAGTTAGTGGCTTTTTGTTGAGTTATATTGACAAAAACGATGATGAATGAAGTCTACAATTCTCAGTTGTTTTAGTAATAATGTGAGCAAAAGAAATTGGATGTGATGGAGATGAAGTCCCGTTTGTGCCTTGGCATGCTGGAACAGGCTCATCTTGTGTATAGGAATATCGGTGACGTAGTTGAATTAGTTTCTCGTTCAAATTAAATTTATCGGTACATTTTAACCCTTTCTCTTTCCACATGAACAAATGTAGAACAATTTGATTGATATGTTTTAGCTGGTAAGTCTGGATTCAGTTCTTCCAAATCCAAGGAGCAAGTAATAGGGGGCTCTGGTTCCATCAATTGAGAACCTTCACTACCCTAATTGAGCATTGCACTTATGCTATATGTTAAAATAAAATTGAAGTTGCCTTAGTTCACATGTAAAAGATGATAAAGCATCACCATTAATTTATTTAATAATATATATTCTGTGATTGAGTGAATAGATAAATCAGTTCTGAAAGTGTGAGGTGCGGTTACTTCGTCCCTAGACTTAGGGAATTGTTGCTCATGTTGTGAAATGTTGTTTACGTTAGTTCTTGGGTTAACAAAATGTTAACTGAACTTAACGGATTGGATGATGTGTCCCGTTAAGTGCCAGAATTTGAAAAGTTGTTAATTTGGTTCAAGCAGGTCAAATGGTCTACACTTATTGAGTTGGTACAGTTTTTTTTTAAAAACTCAGGAAGGATTTTGGAATAAATAAACTGCAGGCAGACACAAACATTTATATTGGCTCGAAAATGAAAGCACATGCATTGCATGAGTTTTGCAGCAAATGAAATGAAAACACATTGTCAATGTGTAAGTTCGACACGACACTCCTTAACAGAGCCAACTGTCGCTGAGTCACTCGTGTTTCCATGATTTTGTTGCCACGCGGCCTCTGTATTTCGGTTGCAACACTCTTCTCCTGTTTTGAGAAGAAAACAACAGGCTGCAGAAACACAGCAAAACAATATATAATATGTGAACCTCTTCTTGTTAACAACATTAACTCTGATAATTCATAATTCATTCGTAATTCCCAGCAAAGAGAGAAATGGCTTTCACGATTTCTTCTAGATCTCAATCAGCTGCTATCACAGAGAGTGAGAAGGAGAACGTTGAACACTCCACCGCAGGGGAGAAGGACTCTAATGGTGCAAGAAATATCACAAGCGAGCTCCACTTGAAGACGCCGGAAGCTGCTGATAAAAATGTTGTTCTCCGACGCATCCTGCAACGCAAGATCTTTAACAAAGCCAAAAGTGCTTTTGAAGCTCTTTTGGGAAGCTCTGAAGAAGCCAATAATAAAAACACTGCCCAAGACCTGCAGTGGCTCCAACACGGTGACGTTTTCTCTGCTCCTTGACTAGATTAGATGCATGCATGCATGCATGGCCAAGAATGTAGAATGTTCAACATTCTTGGGAGATTGTTATGTTATTTTGACTATGGGAGATTGTTATGTTATTTTGAACATTTTATCTTTCAGATGTACTACTATGTGTTTCGATGATATTAGTACTTAGTAGTTAAGTGTAATGTAAACAGATTTTTATATCAATTTATAATATCTTAATGAAGAGTTTCATTCACTTGTGTTTTGGAGTGGGGCTAACATCAGTTTTCATTTTTGCCGACGAATATTTAAAAATTAATTAGCATAAGCTTGTGTTTGGGATTTGCCGCAAACGAACATTAATGTGAACTGGAATGTGTGATTGCACATTACAACACAAAATTAACCACACAGCCTGATTAGTTATGATTCGATTTGATTTGTTATTTGAGGTCAAACAAGGAGTATCTAAAGAGCTACCAATTCTAATCCTGAATTGTCTGCTTGTATATAATCCCAAGTTCTAAAAGTAAGTTCTAAAAGTGCGCACATTCAAGTTCTAAAAAAGCACGCACATTCTCTACAATGACACAAGAGATTTAAATTGACCAAATTAGCTTCTGTTTAAACTGTCTTGGAATGTGTCAGGACGGAGCTAGGATTTTCACACCGAGGAGATCAAAGATCAAACAGAGCATTTATATGTCTATATTTGGAAATACTATAGAAAAGTATCATGAAATCAAATTATAGTGGATAAAAGCAAAGTGAAGTTGATTCTAACCACTATATTTTGCTCGTCGTGACTTCTACTGTCTATATAAACATTTACTATGACACAAAAGAAAAAATAATATTAACACGAGAATGTTTGGAAACCAATCACATTTTTTATTATGTTAAGGGAGCAAAATGTAACTTTTTTATCTTGTTTGGCAAAACAAATGCTAAGTATTTTGATGTAAAATAGGTATGTGATTTTTTTTATTTCACTATTTTCTTGGAATACATCAACTATAAAATTACCATTTATCTCTCATTACTACTTAAGAGTGGAAATAGGTCAGCTGACGTGTTAGGTGCCCGCAATTTGGCCCGTCAAAGACCTAGTCTTGCCTGACTCCTTTATGAAAAAGGTCAAGCTTAGGCTTTTTTAAAAGCCTAAATAACTAAAAAGGTTAGCCTAGGCAATAAAAAAACTAAAAAAGCCTAAATAACTAAAAAGGTTAGCCTAGGCAATAAAAAAACTTATTTGAGCTGATAAGTCGGCATGTTACTTACTATAATAATAATAATAATAATAATAATAATAATAATAATAATAATAATAATAATAATAATAATAATAATAAGTAAGGGGATTACTAACTTACCACCACATTTTCATTAGACAAAAATAGTTAAGTTTTGGGTTCTTGTGATTTTTCTCACCCCAAACATTATTTATTTTTAATTAAATAATTTTTGGGTAAAAGTTACAAGAAACCCAAAATTTAACAACTTTTAAACAAAAAGAGTGGGGGTAAATTTATCTAAATGAAAAGGTATTGAGTGCCAACTTACTACTTCATAAAATCTAGTGGGAGTAAGTTAGCAACGCTCTATAAAAAAATATTGTATACTATTTTAATTCATTTATTTAAAACTCAAAATATACTTTTGTTTAAAAACAAAATGATATGCAGAAAGACCTATTAGTTTGTTAGCCTATTAGCCCGCTAGCCTATTAGCCTCTTTAAGAGGGCATTTTATATTAAATAGGCCTGTGACATGCAAGTAGGCTAGGTCAGGTCGTCCAAAAGGTCAGGCCAAACCTTAAAATTTGGCCTCCGTGAAATTAGAATACAGGCTAGGCTGAGGCTGTGCAAATTCTTGCTTGGCCTAGCCTATTTCCGCTCCATTAGTTCTCACATTTATCTTTTATTTACCAATGAATTTTTTTTAATTTTATATCTAAAATTAATTTTACTTTACTCTATTCAAACTACAATCACTTTTTTAAACTTACTTTTTCTTATAATCTCCAAATACAAATTCAATTTTTTATACTTCATTATATCAAACATGCTTATATCGAATAGTGGTCCAAACGAACTCTACATGTGCAAATCAATTGATATAACTGATATTTTTTATAAGCATGAGTAATATATAATTAGTTTAAGTATAAGAAATACTAAGAAACTTATAAGTTTGTTGAAACCGAAAGTCAGAATAAATAAAAATACAGCAACTGTGTTTACCTTATCAAAATGTAATAGAACTCGATAACTAATTAGAATAAAATAATAATCAATGATAGTATTATTTATATATATAATAAATTTACTAAAATGTGGACACATTAAAAGTGCACATAGCCTAATGGTTACTCACACCGTAGAACACTACAAGAAAATAACAGATTAGCTACAGCTAAAAGTCGTCAAGAAGTATCGGTAATGAAGTTTTACCGACGACCAATGAACTTTCGGTAAACAATTTGTCGGTAATTTATTACTGACAAGTAAAACAAAGTCATCGGTAATTACAATTTAATTCTAGTTTTTTTTCATTTTTCTTTTGGTTTAAATACACTTTTGGTCTCCCACAGATGGCCTTTACATGAAAATGGTCCATAAACTTTAAAAATTCATTTTTTCCTCCCGATGTTAACCTCCGTCAACAGCTTTGGTCTGTCGGCACTATCCCTTTAGAAAACTAACGGATCTGAGGAAGAGCAGACCAAGAGGAATCACGACAAATACCTATGTGTGATGTCGTTTGATGCTGTTCATTTTGCATATTCTAACACTGCACGAAAGATGTTCGATGAAATGATTCTATAAGTTGTTGCTTCTCATAATCTAACACAAATCATTGGTGAAGATGATGCTGTGCAATTTGGGATCTCATAATCTAATGCAAATCTGACGAAATTGATTTTATGTTGCAATTAAGAAGATGAATGTTAAGGAGGGTTTAGTGACCGAAATTTTCGTCACTAAGGAAGAAGATGTCACGTGAGAGGCATATGGATGATAAACGTTAAGTTTCTAACAGCAGATGGATGGAAAATCAAAACTGCAACAGTTAGTAAGTAAACGTGAGAGATTTTGTATGTTAATAAATTCCAAGAGTGACCAGAAATGCCTAATTGTGAAAGGTGATAGATCAAAAGTGCTATTAAACCTTTTTAATAATAAGGCATGGTAAATATTTGTTTTCATATTGTCATTGGTGAGACTTTGTTATTGAGTTCATAACCACTAAAAATAAAGAACAAGTATAATATTGTGATAATTTTAATTTTTACATGTAACAATGTACAAAAAGAAGTAAAAGATTTCTTAAAATTCCTCATTACATAACTTTCTTTTATATTGTTGTTTTTGGTACAAAAATTAATGTAAATGTGGTGCATGAGGAATTCGAGCCTCGGATACCTAAAGGAATGGTAACAAGAATGACCAGTGTAACATTTTGCACTTTGTTACCTGATTCTTGTTTATTATGTTGATTACAAGGGCGTAAAAAAATATGCGTAATATTGAGATGAAAATCTTAAAGGTGGAAAGAACCGTGGCTCTTGTGGGCCACTCGATCCCTCCGCCCTTGAAATGTGCGTGGATAAAAATACAAACACTCTCACATTTCAAAAACAAGATGCACATTAATGTTTTATATGGAGTGAGAAGAGCTTGGCTTCTAGGAAAAAGGATGGGCTTGGTTTCTGATGGCACTAATGAGGAAACTATAAAGGGGAACAGATGGAAGGAAATCTATGTCGTTAATTTTGCTCTGTATTTAATTTTCTCTGTTTTAATGGTGGTGTGTTTCTTTTGAAGGTAGGGGTTTGAGACGGTTCTTTGTTGTACTATAGTAGTGATTGGGGGTGTTAGGTCGTGTCCATTTAAGTTATTTTATGTGTTTGGTAAGTTAACTGCCATGTTACAATTCATGTTTAGTTAACTAAACACCATTGCCTGTTCTTATCCAAATCAACATATATGAATTAAAATGAACTTGGTAGGAATACATTATACATTGTGGTCATCATCCTCTCCAAATTGCATCCAATAACTTTGGCAATTGGCAATGATTAATTAAGTATATTCCTTTCAACTTGTCCACTTGAAGATGATGCTCTACGCTACCTTTCACAAACCATAAATTTCTTTAATGAAAACATTTCATTCACACTCCAATTGTAACCATTCAAGGTGATATGGTTTGAAGAGTGAGAAATGAAGCGTAAGATAAGTCATAGTGATTATAAAATGAGAGAAATTGAAAAAACAAGTGAGTGTATCTAAATTGAATATTTATTAATATATTTAGCCAATATCCCACTCCACATATAATCGTGTTCTGGTCATACCATTATATAATTTCTTCGCTGACCATCACCATCACCATCATGTTAATTCCTACTTTATTTTCCAATAAAAGTTATCATTATGTAATTTGGCGTCTGCTAATGGGGCTGTTTCTTCATATTTTAAAAGGATATCTTAGTCATTCGATGCATCAAATTATTTACCACTTTTTATTTTCACATATCACAATTCTTATCAATTAAATTAGTTATGTGGCAAACAAAACTAATGTTCAATCATTTCCTTAAATTCAAAAAAAAAAACTATCATTTCCTCTATTTGATATGACTCTACTTTAAATAAGGGTGTTATAGAATGGGCTTTAGACTCGGTTGATTTCTTTGTTCTCGAAAAAATTGAAAAATTGTTCGCATGGATTCAAATTCAATCCCTGCACTCTACATCTACACACACCATAAATCTTACCACTATGTTAGGCAAGTGCTTTGGTAGAATTGTTACAGTATATTATATATAAAATATATTAAAAACGAAATAATCACTAATATTAACACTACAAAATCTATAGGCAATGATTGAATATTAGTTTTGTTTGCCAGATGAAGCCACATAAAATAATTAAAACCACAACAGTTTTTATTTGTGTCATTTATTTTAATACAGATATATTATATTTAACAATAATTTAAAATAAGTTTTTTTACGCTGATTATTTAACTTATATGTGATATATTATTATAGTAAAACATTCTTTTTTGAAACAATAGTAAAATATTCTTAATGGTTGTTTAATTAGGTATTTATGTGATGGTAATAATTTTAAATTTAGAGTATGATGTTAGTTAGTATTATTAATTTTTTAAAATACATCGAGTCAAGCAATTCGCTCAGTGATTCATTGGTCCGACTAGTGACTCATTAACTTCATACCTCAACCGAGTCGATGACTGAGTCGAGTATTAAAACACTGGTTTAGAGGCCTTGATGGCTTTTGCGCTATTTCCAATTACAAACAAAGAAAGAACAATAATATGAAAAATACTATACTACTTTACTTTTGGTCTTATTTATAAGAATTAAATAAGAGATTTACCTTGTCCTTTTAATTATAAGAACTAACTTAGAGTTTGCGGTGCATTAATTACTTTTTGACAAGAATACCCCTATTTAATTGAACTTTCTATATTTTCCACTCTCCAAAGCATTAATGATGCATAGAAATTCAAAGTTGTACTCCCTCCTTTGAGCTGATGTTGTCGCGTGTTTCTGCTTTGTTATATGTCCCATATTCGCGACAGCCACTGCATCGTTCTGCTCAAGTTCTGTCATCGACCTGGCAGTGTCCACAAGCTGAGGTAATTAAACTCAACTTTGATTCTTCCTTTGTCGATCGTGTTGCTGGTTTTGGTTTCATTAGCCGGAACCATGCCAATGAGGTGATGGCAGCAACTACTGTCTACCCAGTTGAGGCTCCCTCATCTTTGTTGGCTAAGATGCTGGCATTAAGTTGGTCCTTATCCACACAGCGATTGATCTGGGTTTTCGAATGATTTGTCAAGAGACAGATTGTTTGCAGTTATTTGAGGCTTGATGGAAGCCTTTTGCATGGGTGGTCTTATTTTATTTCAGTCCTTAAGGATTGTCGAGACTTTGTCTCTTCTTTTGATTATTTTATATTTTCATTTATTCGTCGTTCCGATAATTCTGTGGCTAATCGTTTGGTAAGGAACTCTTCTCATTTCCCCAATCCTATTTGGATTGAAGAGGATGTTTTTTCTTTGTTTTTTCAATTAATGGAAAAGGTTTTAAAAAGATGAGTTAAAGAGAATTTTGAAAGTTTAATGTTAAATGAGAACAAATTTCATTGAATAAAAAAATGATAACAATAAACAAGTCTGAGATAAGACCCCACTTAACAAGTGCGTGAACTATTGTCTATTGAAGAAGCTTTTTCACAAACACTCACGCCATTCATCCTGCACTTGTTTTCCAACGTTAACTTTTCTTCCATCATCACACTCAATTCTTCTTCGACTTGTTTGACGAATTCGTTTACTCCAACTTGAATCGAACAAGGTATGCATAGCGTAATATTGCTGATGGGTGATGATTAAATTGTTCACTGTTCACTCCAGACTCAGTTTCAATCTGCATCAAGAAATGTTTCATCACCAAACAAGCCTTCCTTTTCTCCTCACAACAATCTTCATCTTCATCTTCTTCTGCTCAGTAGCAAGGGCGCAAAGCAACAACAAAAACTGCAACCGCAGCTGCGGACAATTTTCCCTTAACTACCCTTTTGGCTTCTCCGACGGCTGTGAAGTCAAACTGAACTGCAGCGACAACAACCAACCCAAGATCGGCGAGTTACAGCTCCAGAACGTAACCTCCGATTCCATATTCATCACCGTGCCGGCAAAATGCAACCGGAGCATGCGTTTCATTGACCCGCTCTTCGGCCACAACTTCGCTCCCACATGGAACAACAGCTTCCTCGTGCAGCGGTGTGAGTCCAAGCTCGGCGGCTGCGTTATTCCGACTTCGAGTTTCGTTGGAGGGAAGGTGGGATTGGAAGGGTGTGACGGGAAGAGCGATGGTGATATCGGTTGCTTCACGCAGTTGCAGCGTGAGCGTGAGGGTGAGGATGTTATCGCGATTCGTGATTGGAAGAGGATTAACTGCAGGTTCTTGTTCTCTACTATTGCTGTTGGGAGGAGCGGAGTGAAAGAGATTTCGCTTCAATTTCAGGTGGTTGAGTTGGGGTGGTGGCTTGATGGGGCGTGTAATTGCTCCGATAATGCAACGTGCACTGGGGTCCGTCTTGCGGGGCATAAACAAGGTTTCCGGTGCCGGTGCCAGGAAGGCTTCTTCGGAGATGGGTTCGTTAACGGAACCGGTTGCCAGAGAGGTGAGATCACTCTCCTTCATATTAAATATAACAATTGTCTTTTTTCCGGTAAGGGGATGAATTTACTCATCTTGAACAACAACCCTTTAGTTTATTATTATGATTATTCTTGTTTAGTTACAGTTTGATCCTTATTATATAGATGGTAATTGTGATTGTTGAGTTGAATGATGACCAAGTGGTGCTTTATGCTCTGGCCAACCAGGTTGGATAGAATATTAGTGTGTCTGGATTTTATTAAGTGCGGGAATCTTGAAAAGATCTCGTGTTTATCAAGGTCCATAATGGGGAGGTTTGATTTGTTGGGGCATGGGTGGTATATGGAATTAAGCATAAGGTTTATTTCTTTATTCTTTTGGACCAATATGGATCATGATGGTCTAAATCCTCTTTAGTCTTTCCACTCACTCTCTCTGTAATTTGATACTGAGAATTTTGGAAACTTATGGGTGGATTAGTTTACTTTACCCTTAATTTTGGCAGAGTATGGATGCATAGCACCAGTTCATTTCTTGGTTGTAACGTTGCTTTGCATGTTCTTGTTTTGAATGGTAAACTTACCAGAGAAAGAATCCTTCAAAGTCAGCATGTTCTGGTGGCTCCTTTTGGATTATTTTATTGATCAGTCTTAGGTACAGCACATGTCTGCTCCGATGGATTTGGATTTTTTTCATTCAAAGTGGAGAAATTGGTGACAGAGACATTCGTCATGTGAGGAATTAGGAAATGAACCTTACATGTGACTTCTAAGTTCAAGACATCACCGACACATGTTGCTTATCCTTTTATGTTTTGTGAAAATAAAAAATGAGTGTGGTTTAAGTTCTTGGAAAAGTAAAATTAAGTAAGTTCTGCTTTGACTCACTCAACAAGGAACATTATTGAACACACAGCAGATCCAGTTGCAAATTGGACAGTAGATAGGGGATATGAATTTACCGACTTTGTTGTTCAGATATGAATAATCTACTGATGGTTAATATATTCTTTTGGTGCCTGGAGTAAAATTATATAAGGTGTAAGAAAACCAGTTGCATTATAGTAACTTGCAGTACTAACTACTTGATTTCCTTGGAGAAACTTTTCTGTGTTAAATGTTGTCAATTGTCTAATATCTTTTTCTGTTGTTGCCTCTTCAGTAGTTTCTAAATGCAATGCTTCAACACTAGGGTCTGGCAGATGTGGAAAAGCAATCAAAGTTGGTGTCCTTGTTGGAGGTAGAACCTCACTAACTTCGGCCAATATATAATCCTGTATATAGCACAGTTCATAGATTTCTTATTCAATGATTACCTGATAAATGAAGGTCATATGATAATCATTTTCCCTCAGAAAGTTTCTTGTGAGGAATATCTTTCATGAAATATTAAACAACAATTGGAGAAAACTGAGTAAAGATAAATTATAATTTTAAAATTTAGGACTAGCTTTTGTGTTTTTCTTTATTCAATTATGTATCTTCCCATTTTCCAGATACATGATCGATTATATGTTATACTTTTGTCCTTCTCTTTTGTCCAAAAATGTCATGTAGAATTTTCACCAATGCTTCATGATTATTTTCAGGCATCACAGTTGGAGCCTCCCTGGTGGCTGCTCTGTCCCTTCTATGTTACTTTTCGAGGCGTCGTTCCTCATGGCTGACAAAACAATTGACAGTGAAGCGCTTGTTAAGAGAAGCTGCAGGCAGCTCCATTGTTCCTTTGTACCCCTACAGAGAAATAGAAAGAGCCACAAATTTTTTCTCTGAGAAGCATAGGCTAGGAACTGGAGCTTTTGGCACAGTTTATGCGGGAAACCTTCACAATGATGAGTGGGTGGCTATAAAAAAGATCAGGTACAGAGACACCAACAGTGTTGACCAGATCATGAATGAGATCAAGCTCCTTTCTTCAGTGAGTCACCCGAATTTAGTGCGCCTCCTAGGTTGCTGTATAGAAAAGGGAGAGCATATACTTGTTTATGAGTACATGCCCAATGGAACGCTGTCTCAACATTTGCAGAGAGAAAGGGGTGGGGTACTTCCATGGACAGTAAGACTCACCATTGCTACTGAAACTGCTAATGCTATAGCATATCTCCATTCTGCAAATGATACTCCAATTTATCACAGAGACGTCAAATCCAGTAATATCCTCTTGGACTTTAACTTTCAATCAAAAGTTGCAGATTTTGGGCTTTCAAGGCTTGGCATGACAGAAACATCACATATCTCAACTTGCCCACAAGGGACTCCGGGCTATGTCGATCCCCAATACCACCAGAACTTCCATCTTTCGGATAAAAGTGACGTCTACAGTTTTGGAGTGGTTTTGGTAGAGATAATCACGGCCATGAAAGTGGTTGATTTTGCTCGACCTCAGAGTGAGATTAATTTGGCTGCACTTGCTGTTGATAGGATTAGGAGGGGTTGTATAGATGACCTCATAGATCATTTCCTTGAGCCACATAGGGATGCTTGGACCCTCTATTCTATCCACAAGGTGGCTGAACTCGCCTTTAGATGCCTTGCTTTTCATAGTGACATGAGGCCTACTATGATTGAAGTGGCAGAGGAGCTAGAACACATCAGACGCAGCGGGTGGGCGACTATGGAGGAAACTATATGCACGGCCTCGTCGGTCGGGTCTGCGTGTTCATCACCGCGTAATGGGGATGAGAATACACCAAGTGGAAATTCTGCAGGACAGAGGGGTGAGACATTGATTGTTCCACAGATGACTGATAATTTTTTGCAATCAATGAAGGAAGTGAAAGACAGCTCCCCTGTATCTGTGCCTGATACTTGGTCAAGTGGACCTAGCTCACCTTCAACAAACAGCTTGTTAGGAAATGTAGTTCGGTGACATATATAGTGCATGTTTGGATACACAGTAGATTTTCACGTTGTAAAAGAAAATTGATTCTGGGAGAAGCAACTCCTAGTAGCTTTTGTGCAAAAGATCAGATCGTGAGTCCAAACTTATTAATAGTTGTTTTGAGTGAAATAATGTGAGCGACAAAGGCCTTCAACAGTTTCGATTTCTCTTTCCCGGAACTAGTCGGATGGAGTAGATATTTTATTTTATTGTTTAATGAAATAAAACAAGAAAAAATCCCTCCCCAAGCCGTGGCTGTTATAGGCTACGGCTATCACAGGCTCTCAATGCGTCTAACAACTCTGTCTTCATTTTAGTTTTTGATCATCAGTAACAATAAGCCTAACTTTGCATTCAATGGTTTGTGACAGGAAATAATGACAATTGACCGGAATGTTAGTGTAAAGAACTATTTTTTCTGCTTGTTTTGTCAATGATAAAATAAATAAAATGGAAATGAATGATTAGATGGTTTCACAGAAGCATATGATGTTTTAAGACATGCATGACTGTGTGAGAATCTATGTTAAGAGAACTGAATAGAACATTTGGAATTCAAATCCTCTGTCTCATTTTTCAATATCCACCCATGATTCACCAATAAAAAATTGAGCCATTCTTTAAAAAAGTACTGGTCAAAATAAGAATGATACGATGTTTAAGAACAGGAAAAATGTGCAGTGGAATTCGATCAGAACATGTGAGATTGAACCCACCAAGGTGATTCAAGTGGCATGAATATATAATTGAGTTGTTAAAACGATTTAGCGCAAAGAGACCCTCCACCAACAATCTGCATGTTATGTTTACTAAAGTGGCTTATAAAGATGGAAATTACTTTTTCTAAATGTTGTTTTCTGCAAGCAATGGGAATCCTCAAAGTCTTGAGCCAGCCGCATAAGATTGTGTGCAATAAATATTTTGGTTAGATGATGGGTTGTAAGATAGAGACATAACAAAGAGAGGAAGGGAAGTTGATCAGGATTTTTGGATACCCTCGTACTATATTACTTTTTTATTAGAAAAATTTAAGTGAATTCGGTTTCGATCACCGCTACGAATTAGGGTATATAGATCATAGGTCACATACAGAAGTTTTTAGAGATCAATCACCAACACACACTCACATCGATATCGGGAATCGAACATACAATCTTCTTAAGAAAGTGATCCATCATTACTAACTTAACTAGGTAAAATGATGTAATGTAGGTCATTAAATTAAACTGACCCCAGTATCTGCATGCTTTTCTATGTTAATGGATCAATTAATAAAGAATGGAATTCCTCTGCTCTTGTGTTCAGCGTTTAAGCGCTTCAACTTGGCACATATGTTGCAGGTTCAATTTATTATTATTTTGTTCATGGTTTTGTGCTGCCTTTTTTAACCCATGCCTTGTAAAGGTTTGTATGTCCTCGAGCAAGAAAAAGAGAAAGAGGGTGAGAGTAGGGTTGGTGACCGAGGTAGAGGGAGGGACATTTGAAATTTTAGATATGATACAATATATTTAGTGTATGTTCACCTGCATAAACGCAAACATGATTTCACATATCTCAATGGTAAGTTAGAATTTATCACGTTGAGTTTAATGTGGATAGAAGAAGTAAGATTTTATCACGTTTGAATTCAATGTGGTCCACATTGAGAGTTCAACGAAAATCCAAACACATACTTAAATTCACTATTGATATAAAAATACTTAGTACTAACATGATCCAACATAGTTAATTAATAACTATACTTTTTAAACATTTAGTCGAAATTCAATCTAAGCATTATGAAGAATAATTTGTTAGGAAGAAAGTGTCTTGATAAGATTAGTTACATGACTTTTCAATTGAAAAACAAACCCACTCTAAGTGGTTTAGACGTGCATTCCAAATAGTCCCGCCCGTGACTAAATCTAAATTGGGCCGAGATAGAAGATCAGCCCAATAATTTAATTTACACTTGCGGCTGTGAAAGGTCTCACACGGCTCATGTTTGGTTCCTGATAATCTCTTGGTTGATTCCAACAAGCATTAGAAACCAACATTGCCTAATAGAAGAGCTACGCTCTAAATTTAACATTGTAATTATCCCCTTGATTTTATCTCTGACTTATGAGTAATTTTGGTTTTGTTGATTTGTCTTTATGTTGTCCTTTTCGTTTTTCACATTTAAGAATAAAGAATGTGCAAATGCATCATGCATGCTCAGGCTAATTGGTTATTATTGACTGTGGCACTTATCTTGTGCAAATGGTCTGATTGTGAGCCACCAAACATGTGAAAACCAGTAACAAATACATGCCTATTACCTATTAACCCACTTACTCAAATAAGTGTTACATCTTGAATTTGAATTTTCTCGAGTTAGATAGTATCTACATTCACACGGTTAATGAATGTGAGTCGTTCATTTAAAATCAGACAACTTAAATAATAAGTATCTCCACACTTTAATTTTAGTGAAAAATATGAGTAGATTCTGTAGTCCAAATTTTATAAATGCGTGAATTTAGGAGATTAGTTACTACAAAGAATTTAAATCCTTCTATCTTCTAGTAAGTTGGTTCATTCAAAGGTGTTTGAATTGAAACATATACAGAGTAAGTAGGGTAGACTATTTTTATTTTTATTTTGGTAGTAGGGTATACTATATTTAAACTTATGTCTAGTTTTTTCTTTTTCTTTTCAGGATAATTATAGGCCACCATTTTAAGAAGAAAAAAATGAAAAGTAAGATATATGACTAATGTAAAAAAAATATAGAAGAAGAATGAGGATATCCATTTACATTAATGCAAAATGTTCACACACATTTCAATATAAAAAAATAAGCTAAGCTTTTCTTTTAAATTGATTTGAGGTTCCATTGTACAAAATTAGTATCTAAACACAATTTTTTTGTGGACTGTCGCCCCCAACATTATGATATTTTGTCCACATTTTCAGCTATCTCAATTTGAAAACCTGCAAACACCCTCCAATCACTTTGAACTTGTGAGTGGAATGATGTACCTTACAATAGCTGTCTACTCATTAATTGCAGCCATAAATTCTAAGGAAAGAGGGATATGAGGGTAGATGTTCCAACATAAATGAGGTTGCCTGCTTTTCCATTTTTTGTTTAATTCTCTCCTGTTCTTAGAGAAAGGGAAGGTGAGTTACCAGAAGATGGGCCAGGGGGACCAGAACAGAAAACTTCAAAATTTGAAAACTCAAAAATCTCAACAGGAATGTTGATTTAGATAGTATTCATACTAAGCAACTTTCTTTTATATACTGTGTCTAACATATTTGACTATTTATATGTATACCTACTTGATAAAGTAGCAAAATCTTAAACACTGAGTTACATCATATGTATATTTATATGAGCTGGTGCCCGGTTGTGGTCACAATCACAAATTAATATCCAATCCCTTGAGTTACATCATCTAAACACTAAAACAGATTTATGGTGTAGTTGCATGCTAGCCCCTAGTATCTGGTTTAGAACAATTTTACTGTGATATATTCTCTGTCAATAACAGACAAGATGTAACGTACATTAATACTAATCACATTGATTAAGTATTTATTTCATTTCTGGTGCTAAGAATATAGGAAACGACTTCATGAATTTCATGCTCTTGCAAAGCCTACTATCATTAACAATTGTATTAGTGTATCTCACCCTTCAGTGTAATGTAATGCTAATTGAATTATTAAACTAAGCGAAGCTTTTTTTTATTAAACATAAACTGCAATTGATTAAGCAACAGACGGCATTGAAGCCAGTAGTATATCATTGTTCATAAAAGATAAATCTTCTAGATGAATCTCTTCAATTCAAACTGGATTATTAGAAGAGAAAGCATTCCGAGTTAAGAAATCTGCAACTACATTGTTAGAGTGGCGAACAAAAGAAAGATCAACAAAATCAAAACAAGATGAAAGAGCTAATAATGAGATGTGGACTAATTGGGTGATTATTGGCTTTTCAAGGGTTTAAAGAACAATTTGTGAATAAAAAAGGGGGTTTTAAGAAGAAAACTCATCCTCCTTCTTGTTGAACATATTTGCTCTCTTAAGTCATGAGAGAGTGTTTGTGAAGCAGTAGGTGAGAATGGGATTCTGATCTGATTCATAGAAAAGAAAAAGTAAGATTTGGTAAAGGCTTGGAGAAAGGACCAATATGATCCCCTTTTTAGGAAATTGCCCACCAAGGTCCATTTGTCCGCTTTGAGTTTGTGGATTCCATTCTGTTACACCTCTTTTTTTATATATCCTTTTATTTTAAGTCTCATCATCTCATCTTGTTGTTTTCTTTCATAAAACTCAACAAAAAGCACAAACAAACAATTTCCTTCATTCTCATCTTCAACTATCACTTTTTTTCTCTCAAGTCTCAACAGTTAGTGCTCCTGGGTGCAAGTCAAGTCTACTTCACCCTCTGCAACACTAAGCACAATTCTGGGTGTTCTTAGAATCTCTGTAGGGTTTCTTTATCCCCTCACATTTGTATCCTACTATCCTTCCAAGCTCTCACAGTTGTAAAATTTTCAGTGTCCAATCTGTCTGAAATCATTCACAAACTGGTGATATTCATGGATCTGATACCCTGAGATTCCTGGAGGAAGAATCATATCAGACACATAATTTACTGCAAAATCACAAAAATGTCCTCATCAGAAAAGCCCAGCTCAAAAGGGCAAGCATGGTAAGATGAAAATAGCTTCTTCTCTTTGAACTTCATTTGTCAATTTTCTCAAATTTGCAACCTGCAGGTTCTGCACAACTGGATTACCAAGTGACATTGTAGTTGAAGTGGATGACATGACCTTCCATCTCCACAAGGTAAGCCTCAACAAGAACCAATTTTCAACACACACACAATCACTTACCCAAACTTAGGCCTATTTCCAATTCCAGTGTCTTATTTTATGAAATTTGTCCACAATACCCATTTCAGTTTCCTCTGATGTCAAAAAGTCGAAAGCTTCATGACCTGATAACCCAGCAAGAAGAAGCAACTCGTTCCACTGTCCCACAGCAACAAGAAGACGAAGATGATGAAGACGAAATCGTGGAAGAACAGCTTCAGGTGACGTTCACGGACTTCCCCGGCGGCTCGGAGGCGTTTGAGATGGCGGCGAAATTCTGTTACGGCGTGAAAACCGAGCTCTCCCCTAGCAATGTGGCTTCACTCCGCTGCGCCGGCGAGTTTCTGGAGATGACGGAGGATTTCTCCGAAGATAATCTCGTCTCCAAGACGGAGCGGTTCCTCTCCCAGCACGTGCTCAAGAGCCTCGGCGACTCTATCAAAACACTGAAATCGTGTGAGCGGTTGATGCCTACGGCGGAAGCACTAGGAATCACGCAGAGGTGCGTCGATTCCGCGGTTTCCAGAGCTTCATCGGCGGATCCCACACTGTTTGGCTGGCCGGTGAGCGACGCTGCCGCTTCCGCTTCCAAACAGGTTCTCTGGAACGGAATCGACGCTGCCGGAGAGTCTTGGTTTGAAGATCTAGCGCTACTGAGTTTGCCTCTGTTCAAGCGGTTGATTCTTGCGATGAGGCGCGCGGAGCTCAGCCCTGAGATTATCGAGACTTGCGTCATGTATTACGCCAAGAAGTACATTCCTGGCGTTTCGAGATCGAGCCGGAAGCCGTTACCTAAGTCTTCGTCGTCTTCCATCGCGTCGAAGGCGGAGCAGAAGGAGATTCTGGAGGCCGTGATTTCGAATCTTCCGCCGGTGAGGAGTTCGAAGTCGTCGTCGACGGCGACGAGGTTTCTCTTTGGCTTGCTGCGAACAGCGAACATACTGAACGCTTCCGAAGCTTGCAGAGACGCGCTGGAGAAGAAGATAGGGTTGCAGCTCGAAGAAGCCACGCTCGACGACCTTCTCGTGCCGAGCTATTCGTATCTGAACGAAACGCTGTACGACGTGGATTGCGTGGAGAGGATTTTGAGTCATTTTGTTGAAAGTTTAGAAGCGAGAAACACCGTCGAAGGAGGTGACGGTGCAACGAGGTCGCCGGCGTTGATGCTCGTCGGAAAACTCATCGACGGCTACCTCTCCGAGATAGCCTCCGACGCGAATCTCAAGCCGGAGAGATTCTACACTTTCGCCATCTCTCTTCCCGATCAGGCCAGACTCTTCGACGATGGTCTCTACCGCGCCGTTGATGTGTATCTCAAGGTAATGATTCGTTCTGGAATTTCTATTTTCGAATTTACAGAAACAGATTCAAACAAAATGATGAAGTAACTGCTGATTTTGTTGATTTACAGGCACATCCATGGGTTTCGGAATCGGAGAGGGAGAAGATTTGCGGATTGCTGGATTGTCAGAAGCTGACGCTAGAGGCGTGCACGCACGCGGCGCAGAACGAGAGGCTTCCGCTGCGCGCGGTGGTTCAGGTGCTATTCTTCGAGCAGCTTCAGCTGCGGCACGCAATCGCCGAAACGCTGATCGCGGCGGAGACGGCGGCTGAGCCAGGGCGTCACTCGGCGGCAACGCTGGAACGGGAAGAGGAAGAGGGAGGAGATGCGTTGCAATTACGGTTAGGAACGGAGCACGTGCAGGAGGGGAGCAGCACGTGGCGTGTGGCGGTGAGGGAGAATCAGGTGCTGCGCTTGGACATGGATAGCATGAGGACGCGGGTGCATCAGTTGGAGCGCGAGTGCTCCTCAATGAAGCGAGTGATTGCGAAGATTGACAACTCCGCCGTGGACGGCGGCGGTTGGAGGGCGTCGCTGGGACGGAGGTTCAGTTGCAAATTTAAGACTCAGGTTTGTGATTCGCATCAGTCAACGGTTGTGGATACACGCAAGGGACGCCATCACCACAAAACGCAGCAGCAGCAGCAGCAGCATCCGCATCGTGAATAAGCACCATGCTTAAATTGCTCCTGTCACGTGAGAATTACCGTTGAAGTAAAATTGATACCCACATGCATTATCCAAAAAAAAAAAGTTGATACCCACATGTAATTGTTCACCTTTTTTTATTTTTTCATAAATTTAATTTTAATTTACTGGTATAATAATTCTACTTAATTAAATATTTGCAAGCGTGAAAATATGGCAGCCGCTACGATGGGTTAGTAGATGATTGAATTAAAATTATAAAAATATATCTACTCTACCTTTTTCCTCTACGCTCTTTCATTGTCACCACCCAACCAAACAACCACCATCTTCTTTGTTGGAGTTCATGCTACCTAGGTCAGCATTTGCCCCTAATACTCTCACCCTCTCCTCAACATTGACGGTGTCGAGTAGACTGGTCGTCTACAACTTCGTCTTCTACATCTAGCAATGACTCATCAATCCTGTAATTGCCCCAACATCTTTTGTCTTCGCCTTTTTCTTTTGCTTCCTGGTTGGCGGGACTAGAAATTTTGACATCGGATGAAAGCATGGAGGAACACGATGACGAGAAAGTCGAGCGTGAGAGCAAGGGGCTAAGTGAATTCCATATGTGTAACCTCCGACTTCGAGCCAATACCAAGCTTCTCCATCTCCATCGCGCTCAACATGTCAAAGCCAAATGACAAACAATACCAACCAGTGAAGCACCACAACAAGCATCCACAAAACCGCATTTTTTTTCCTCGGCAACCACCTCGAGCCATTCACACCGAGGTTTTACAAAAAAAAGAATGCCCCAAAATGAAAACAAAACTTAAAAAGCCTCAAAACATACCACCACACAAACAACTAGAGCTGGGTATGCGGGCCGGCCCACCCCGCATAAGCTCGGCCCGCATAAGCCCGGCCCGCATAAGCCCGCCCCGCGTAGACTCACTTCTAAATGAGCTCCTATTTAGGAGGTTCGCCCCGCGGCTCGTCTAATTACGGGCTGGCTCGCGGGCCAGAACATGTTAAAAAAAATAAACTTAAAAATCAAATTTTAACAAGCATACTACTACAAACTTTAAAATTAAAAGTTCATTAAAAATACTACATCAATTTAAGAGTTCATTGCAAACTTTTTGGTAGTTTACCAAATTAATTATACTAAATCAATTATTACAAATAGTCAAACACCATAATAATTCAAAACAAACATAAAAAGTTGATAACAAATTCAAACACGCATCAATGAAATTGAAAACTAAAACCCTAGGTTTCTAATTTTGTGTTTTTTATCATATGTGTTGTGTTTTTTTTTTTGTTACATTATGTGTTGCGTAAGTGTTTGTGTGTGCACTGTGCAGTTTTATTTTTTAATTTTTTTTTTTAATTTCATTGGCCCGCGGATGGCTCGCGAGCCCCGCGGGCTATGCGGGCTAGCTCACGTAGGCCTGCGTTTATATGAGCCTATATTTTCCGGGTCATAGCCCGCGCGGGTTGCGGGACTCGCGGGCCGACTCGCGGGCTTAGGCTCATATACCCAGCTCTACAAACAACAAGCAAAACAACCGAAACTCAACCTCTACGGAAACACCAAGGGAGCTACAATCTCCTGCGCTCATGAATCTGGGCTGCAATCTAGTTGATGGCAACAACATCATAACAATAATATGTTTTATAGGCTACCTAAAATGTCTCAAAAAATGTTATAAGCTTTTGTACGAAAGACTTGTAAAAAGTTAAAAACTTATATGCTAGTGGAATTAGCTTTAAAGTGACTTAAATTTCTTGCCAAATACACACCTAATCTTTTTACAATAATGCTGGAGGGCACGACATTACATTGCACGACAAGTGTTTCTCAAATAAACTATTTTTTTAATAATAATATAAAATTTATAAGTTGAAAAATCCGCGGATAAATGCTCAAGTTGTGCAAATCGTGCACACTCAGCATTGTGCCAAATAGCATTGCTGATCTTTTTAATAAGTAAACTTTATTTTTTTTTGTTACAATAAGTAAACTTTATTTGAAACATTCTTTCAAAAAAAAGTTTATTTTTGTTGTTGTTGAGTTATTTTCGCAATTTCAAGTCGGGTAGAATCACTTTGGACCGAAAAGAAAAAAACGATATTTAAAATATTGAATTCATAAAACTTATTTGATAAAATTAATTAAACATAATTCATTATTCCTTGCACCACCTAATTAGGTGGTGTACCCGTGCACCATCTTTTTTCTTTCATTTGAAAATATAGGAATTGTCTTCAACATCTAACCTCTTAGCCCTAAATTTGCAGAGTCGTTGTTGTCGAACCGTCATTCCTTAGCCAGATCTCATCTTCTCTTCTACTCATCCCACCTTTCAACCCTCATTCACAAGTCTAGTCAAATCCTCTCCCAAGTACAGGTGTTCATGGTTTGGTTTTAAACCAAACTAAATTATATCCACTTGAAAACTGTCAATGTGGTTCAGATTTTTTACCTAAATCAATTTTAATCATTCAATCCAGTTACAAAACCGGTTCTAAATCTGGATACGGTTCAAAATCAGTTTAAAACCTGTTTGACTTTCAAACCGGTTTTTATTTTAAAACCAGTTTTTAAATGTGGATTTAGTTCAAAAACCGATTTTAAAACCGGATTTTGTTTAAAATCCGTTTTTAAAACTGAATCTAGTTCAAAAACTGATTTTAAAACTAGATTTAGTTACAAAACCGGATTTAATTCAAACTAGTTCCACATGACCTGATAAAAAATAAAATAAAATTATAAGCCGAAATTGGTAAGCCCTTGATTTCTCAAGACAGTCATTGCTCGCTTCACCTATATAAAGTAGAACTATTTCTAGTGACTTCTTCAAGAGAAGGAAACTGCCATAGCTAGCCAGCACTCTGAAGCAAGAACTATCTACTAAAGACCATTGGACAATGCTTCCTCTTCAATCACACACATCACTAATGAATTCCAAGAGTTAAAAAGGAATCGTGGGAGGCTGAGGAAACCATTATGCTCTAATAGTCCATCCTCGCTGAGCAAGAGCTGCAATAACTTGATTAACAGCATCTGCAGTGTTATTCAGTGGAGGATAACTCCAGCTTTCAGATATCTAAAATTTTCAAACACAAGTAAGTAAAATTCAATAAAACATCTGAGCAAAAACACATGGTTTGGCAGCAAGAAGCGCTGCTCCTAGATAAAAGACAGACCACAAAATAATTTTGATTTAGGTCATCTGAATCTTACAATTTGGGGATTTCGAAATTGAGGGTTCATCTTTTTTTTGGTAGAAGGAATTAAGGGTTCATCCGTTGAAATGAAGTCATGACATGTAAAATGGGAAATTAGGATTTAGGCCCCATTTGGAAGAGCTTATATGAGCTTAACTTATAGTATAAGTGCTTATGCAAGCGTTTGGGAGAGCTTATGTAAATAGCTTATGACCTACTTATAAGCTGTTTTGAGCCTATTTTCATAAGCTATTCAGAGTAGCTTATGAAAAAGAGCTTATGCTTATATATAACTTATTTTCAATTCATTATAATAAATATCTTAAAAGAGCTTATTAATAAGCGCTTATGCCATAAGCGCTTATGGTCATAAGCGCTTAATTAAGCTGTTTTCCCAAACGGGGCCTTAGAAAATTAGTTTTGATTTAGTTTTTTGCAATAAAAAATAAAACATTAAAATTTGTTTATGGTTTGGATAAACCAGTTTTATATCTAAATTAGAAATTTGGATATCCAAATTGGTGGACAATTTATAAACTAGATAACATAAAACCGATTCTTTATAATTTGGATATTTTTGGATATAGATACGATTCAGTTATGATCGGTTTTTTAACAAGGCTAGTCCCATGCCTCTCTAGCAACAATTAGTAGATGATATTCACATTCCTCCATCCTCCATCGCTCACAACCTTGTTGTTGAGGTTGGAGGGGTTGATGTGTGTAGTGGGAAATGACGTGGACATGAAAGAGAAAGTATAACTCCTTGTCCCCCATCTGAATGAGGTCGTAAGTGTAAGATCCAGATGTCACCAAACTTTGGGCTTGCCCTGCGATGTATCCTCACCCCCTCTCACGAGTAACTTACCTTTTCCAGACTCGATCCTAGGCCTGAGGGCTAAATACCTTGGGCACGTTCGATGCCAATTGATTAAAAAATTTCACTCCATTAATAATGTTTTATTTTATTTTTTTGGTTTCAACCACATGTTTTGCTCATATTTGAGCCGGGTAGGACCACTAAGGGTGACAAAACGCTTTCTACCAAGATTTAACGCGACTACATTCACAAGGTCTTGAACCTGAGACTTATGCTTAAACTAATCAATACCTCGTTTGAAAAAGCTTATTTGAGTTTATGTTATAGTATAAACGCATATGCAAATGTTTGAGAAAACTTACGTAAATAGCTTATGACTTACCTATAAACTGTTTTAAACTTATTTTTATAGATTTTTCAAATTAGCTTACAAATAAAAATTTATACTTATCCATAATTCATTTTAAACTTATTTTAATAAGTTTCACAAATTAGCTTAAAAATAAATGTTAATTATCATAAACACATGGTTAAATTTGCCAAGAACATCCTTATACTACGATAGTGAAAGGAGTATTCGACTGTGTACCAATTATTGTGACGATTGGGCAGGTGACCCGCTTTTGAGATGATGGGGATGTGTTGAGGAGCACAAGACATGAAATAATAATAGACATAAATGATAGTGGGTGGCATGGTGGAGACAGCGAATATGTAATGGAAATTCCAGATACACTTTTTCGTCGAAGTTCGTGTGATTATTAATGTTGGTTACAGTACACAATCACAAACACTCATTTATTGCTTCTAGTAAAAGATGTGCTTACGTTAAAGTGCTTTTCTAAAACTGAAAGTACTCGTGATCATGATCATGCTCATGCTCCGCAGAAACAGCTACAAAGGTTTCTACACTTTGTGAGTTTGATGCCAAAGTCATTATTGCCTTTGTCTGATTAGGTTGTGGGAGTTGATTATAGAAGAAATGGTCAAACTAGGAATTGGAATTAGTGTGCTCCGTCATCATGATTTCATGGGGCTTTAGTCCACACTCCGGAAGCTTTGAGCTTTCATTTCATTAGGGTAAGTATGTTCTTTTATCTTTATTGTTGACCGTTGAAACATAGAATTCGAACCCACAAGCGTTGCTTGCATGCATAGTGGAGTACATATAATTAAGAAAGGAATAAAGAAGATTTTATTGTGGTATGCTTTGACTTTCACTCTTTATATTTATAATGACAATATATTAAAAATTCATTTGTCCCCTCCAAACATTTTACTCAAGCTTCACACTAACAAATACAATTTTGACATGTTAATTTTAAAAAAAATGACTACCATTACGGTCTCACTTGTGTATTTTAATTGACATGGAAATTTTATATTGGTGAAACATAAAATTGAAACACATTTCATCAACATGGTATCTTGGTCCATAAAAGAACTAGTTCTATTTGGCAACGTTAATTCAAACAAAATGCCATTGGGATATATGGCTGCACTGCCACCCCACCCAATTAGGGAAGAAGACAATGAAAGGCAACGTGAATCACTAACTTGTAATGACAAGGGGAACCTACAAAATAAGTCAAAGCCCAAGAAAATAGGTGGAAATTGAAAAGAGATCCTAAAGTTTGCACCATTGGTTGAAACTCTTAATCTTGACCCCTCACATGGTTCTTCCGTAGTTACTGATGATAGATTCTATAAAAGCACAACCCCAACACTCTAGTCACATTCTCTACTAGCATTTTTTTTCATTTCAATTTGTATCTCTACATCTAATCTCATTTGTCTGTGTTTGTGAATTGTGAGCACGATGGGCAGAATACTCATGCAGTACCTGGCTACAAAAACGGAACCTGTTATGGCGAGTTTGATCGATTCAGATTTATATGAGCTCAAGCTTGCAGCAACGAAGCTCTTCCATGATGCAAGTATACTAGGAGGACGAGGGTTTGGCACTTCTTTTCTTAAATGGCTTGCTTCCTTTGCTGCCATGTAAGCTCAAATTAACCAGCTATGAATCAATTGGGTTGGTTTTTGTGTTATTCTTCATAAGAAAATGTTGATTTCAGATATTTATTGATACTGGATCGCACAAACTGGAGGACAAATATGCTGACTTCATTGTTAGTGCCTTACATATTCTTCAGTTTTCCCAGGTCGTTGTTCAACTTTCTAAGGTAATAACTGCTACCATCATGTGACAACTTCCTCTTCCCTTCTCTTAATTAGGCTTTTCCAATCCAATTTCCCCTCTTTACATTTACTAGTTTTATGTTGAAATTGTCTAAAAAATACATTTCTATTATTCAGAGGAGAAGTTGGAAAATGGATTGCTTTCATTGCGGTGGTGCTGAGGCTTTTCTTCCATAGAAATTTTCCCGGTATGTTATAAACTGCAATGTATAACAGTACTTCAAGTAAGACAATATATTTCCAACTTTTACCAAAAGATTCCTCATTTTGCACATTTAATGTATTAATGTGATACAATGTCATTGAATCAAATTATCCTACATATTATTTGTAGATGAAGATACAAAATAATTTACATTATATTTCTAACATATCGTCTCACGCAACCCTAATCTTAGTCGGTTGGTTAGTAATTATGCAAGTTTTGTCAGACCCTTAATTTTGTGTTTGAATTTCTTTTAGCAATACTTAAAAGCACTTTCAGCCGAAATCTATGTCACACAATATATTAGAATGCAAGGATTGTTGTACGAATGCAATAGAAATCCAAACACGTATTGATTTCAAGAGACTTTTATACCATATTATGAACCAAATATCTCAGTAACTAAAAATATTGGGTAAAGATACATAGATAAATTTATATTATATTTTTCTGGCAATTCTATAATAGACTATGTTAAAAACCGATTCACCTATGAACCATATTTTTACTACTGAGTGCATGTGATTTTTCAATATTCTCCTTATTACTTTGCAAATAAGTCACTCTAACATGCAAATTAGATTTTTCTGAGTTCGTGGTAGAAAAAGCCATACTCCCTTTGTGTTAAAGTTAACTAATTGTAAATTGGCTGGAAATTCTTGCAGATTGGCTGGAAATACCTGGATCAATGATTCTTCTTTTGAATGTGGCCCCTGACTTGTTTGCTCAGAGGTTCAGGCATAACTGGATTGGAGTAGGGATTGATCTTTTCATTGGTTGTTACCTTCTACAAGAACATATCAGGGCTTCAGGGGGATTCAGAAATTCTTTCACCCAGAAACATGGGATCTCAAACACTCTTGGCATCCTCCTCCTAATAGTCTATCCTGTATGGTCACTGGTTATCCATTAAGTATGAAGAAGCATTATAGGATATATATTGGTTGATAATGATGTGCAATCTGTTAGGAAAAATAAATTATAGAAGGCAGAGTTTGATAATTGCAGAGAATGGTGGTGCATGCATGACAATTCCACTGATTTAATTTTATATTTTTTGTTGTGTAAAACAATATACTTAGACAATGAAACTATACTTTTTGTTTAGACAATATATTTTCCCCCCACCTATGCAGTGTTTAATGTAAATTGTCCAAAAAATACTAGCAAACACAGTCTTCACTTATCTTGTACTCTCATGCGAAATTTCACATATCCGCTTAGGGGCCATATGTTACTTAATTTGGAGCAAATCTTAGTAGTGAAGATTCATTACATAACTTTAATATATGCTTAAAGTGTAATATGATTCATAATGTTGGAGAATATCTATTGGAAGAGAAATTGGCTAAACATAAAATTTTGACAAAGAAATAGTTTTCATTATTCAACTAAATGAAAAAGGAAAATATATTTTTAGCTTTTTTCTTTGGATACAAGCCAGAAAGAGAAAAACAATAAACTACGGTCTAAGAGCTGGGCAACCTAAGATATTGGCTTAATTGTGCTTTCAATCTTTATTATAACCTGTTAATGATTTTGATTCACAAGTAATATTTCGAATGCACAGGTTAATCTTTAAAAAGAAATTATTGTTAAAATTTAGTCCAACCAGGGATATGGAGATATTTTTTATGCAAACTGATCTAGTAAATGTAGGTTGTGATGGACCGAGTTTATCAATTCTAAATCCAAACCGGTAGTAACAGGTAGTTAGGTGACGTAACTGGATTTTTTTTTTAATGGACGTAATTGAATTGTTAAAAAAATAGAAGATATGAAAGAATAAATAATAAAAGGCCATACAAATTTTTAAAACAAAGTGGGGAATTTAAACTAGATAAAATTTAATCATAAATTTAAACACATGAGAGAAGAAAGATCAATAAAAGTTAAATTTATACTCGATAAATTTAATAATAAATTAGACTAGATAAGGTAATTATAGAAATTTTATATTTTGGTCGGGATGGCTCGAGTCTATAGAGTTGGAATTTTCAAAATCTGGCCCTTAAATCATACATGTTGTGTTTCTCTCAGAAAAAATTAATCGAACGTGTTCACTTAACCCAACTTGACTTCTTTTTCTTTAGTTCAGGTTGGGTTGATTATGTTTTTTTTTAAAAAAAAAAACGGGTTGGTTATGTTAATTAGGTTGACTTGCATTTTTTTTAAGGTCGTAATTGTATTAACAAGGAGTACAAGTGGTACTCCAACCCATAATATAAGAAGAAGCAAAATTGAACAGTTCTAAGTCCTTAATTCCCAATCCACCCTCCTCCCTAGGTTTACATACCACCTCCCACTTAACCCAAGCTAACTTCCTCTCCTCCTCACACCCTCCCCACAAAAAATCCCTCTGAAGTTTCTTCCATCGTTTAATTACCACTTTCGGAGCCTTGAAAAACAAAAAATAAAACAGTGGAGTTGAAGAAAGAACACTCCTTATTAGACATATCCTTCCTCCAAATGACAATGATTTGTTTTTCCACCTTGAGAGCTTTCTTTTCAACTTGTCCACCTTTGGCTCCCAAGTTGCCGCCTTCTTCGGGTTAGCCCCAACCGAGATACCTAGATAAACAAAAGAAACACTCATTTCCTTACAGTTCAGCATAGATGCAAAAGATCTGACACTCTCTTCTTTGGATAGAAATTCCAGCTAGCTTACTTTTTGAAAAATTAACCTTTAAACTTGACATCAACTCAAAACATCTCAGCATGATCTTTATTAACATGATATTCTGATAAGATGCCTCCCCGAAAAACCGTGTATCATCAGCATATTGGAGTAATGTCACCTCCACCCCCGGCCTCCCAACTCGGTTCCCCTGAAATAAATTCTACTGCAAAGCCTCCCTCATCAACCCACTGAGCCCTTCAGCCACAATTAAGAAAAGAAAAGAAAAGGCGCCAGAGGGTCGCCTTGTCTCAAACCTCTACCAAGACTGAATTCTTCTGTAGGGCTGCCGTTAACTAAAATCGATACTGAGGTCGATTCGACACAGCCATGAATCCATTTTATCCACTTTTGGTTGAAGCCCAACTTGTCCATCATATAATATAAGCAATCCCAGCACACCGAGTCATATGCTTTCTCGAAATCTACCTTAAAAATACCACACAATCATTTTTCCTTTTCTTTGCATCTTCCACAACCTCATTAGCGATCACCACACTATCTAACAAATTTCTTCCCCAATGAAGGCCACTTGCCTCTCATCTATCACCTTAACCAACACAGCCCTCAACCTTTTTTACGGCACTTTAGACACAATTTTATAAAGACACCCAACAAGGGAGGGAAATTGGTCTATACTCATTCAACTCAATCGGGTTATCCACTTTTGGTATTAAGGTAATGAAAGTTGTGTTCCCACCTCTAGGCCACACACCATTGCGATGAAATTCCTCTAGCAATTTACATAAGTTATTCTTAAGCAAATCCCAAAAGGCTTTAATGAAACAGAAGTTAAACTCGTCGGGCCCCGAGCTTTTATCTCTCTCATACTCCCAAACTGCCTCCTTAATTTCCTCCAGCCCAAAATCCGCCACAAGTGCAGTGTTATCCAAACTCTGAGATTCTCCTAAAGATCTTACCACCCAGTCTCAACCCGGCAGAGGGCCAAGCTTTAAACCAGCCTTTAAAGAACTGTGCAACATGTCTTTTAACCACCAAATGATCCTCCACCCAGCTCCCTTCAATTTTAAGCCCATTTATAGGATTTACTCCCCTCCTCCAATTCACCACTCGTGAAAATACGTTGTGTTTGCATCCCCTTCTTTCACCCACCTCTCCCTAGATTTATGCGAAAGTAAGGATTCACTCAATGCTGCCAAATTCCAAAAACCAGTCAAACAATCTCTTTTACTGTGCTTTTTTTCCTCATTTAAACCGCCACACTCCTCTTTGATGTCTAAGTCATTTATCTTCTGAACAAGTTCAGTACACCTTTGCTGCAAATTACCATCATGTTCCTTATCCCAACTCTTTAATTTACCTTTTAACAGCTTTATCTTCTCTCTCAACACATAAGCGCTCCACCCGTTAACTTGCAATTCAAACCAAGATCTCTGGACAAATTCAAAAAAACTATGTATTGACAGCCAGCAATTCTTACTTCTGAACGGCTTAGGGCCCCAATTTAAATTTGAATTTTTTAGTAGCAGTGGGCAGTGATATGAGATGTCTCTTTTTACTACGTATTGTGCGTTGTCAGGCCAATTTCCCCACCAATCATTTGAGACTAAGAAACGATTCAATCTACTCTTCGACGTCCCATTTGGCCTAAACCATATGTACTTTCATCCCATTTGACCTACGTGATATGAACCCCTGACCGTCGTTTTTATCATACAAGACTCACAAATACTCAATTTACTAGTCAAAATAAAATTAAAAAAATCTGAAATTTCTCTCTCTTTAAACTCTAAACTCGATCCAATGAAATCCATAAAATTTTCATCAATCATTTTACATTGAAACTTTAAAGTTATTTTATAGCTTCGATCTATCATAAATCTCAAAATATTTGAAAAAAATGAAAATTTAACGAATTTGATATTAAATGTTGGCAAAATGACCTAACTTATCTAATTTTGAAAGTAAAGAAACTTCATTAAATAAAAAAAACTAAGGGAACGAAAATCATAGAGTTCAGACGAGTGAAACAAAGTGTTATGAAATTTTTATAAGTACATAAATAGCTTTAAGTAATTAATAGTAGATGATAAAAGAAAACTAATCTATATTTACTATTAATTAATCAATATTTATAAATGAGTAGTCAATTTTAGTGTTAGTAAATAATTAGCTTATGGTTTAATTATCATGATATAAGTAACAAAATAATATTAATTAAGTAGTAGAAAGTGATAAAGAAAAAATGTTTATTTTTATACGAGTAAGACCAATATTTTCACTAATTATAAGTTAGTTTATTTTTTAAAATAAATTTACATGAGTAACAATTAGAATTGATAATTAATAAAATTAATATATTATTAAAAATCAATATTTTTACATTTATTAATTAATAAATTATAAATCATAAAAATATAAATAGGGAAATAATTTAATTTGGGGTTAGGGCCCAAAATAATAGAAAACTGCCTCTCTTAAGATAAAATTGACAGATATCCCGCTAACACAATAAATAACAAAATACAACAGGATATGATTCTACTATCTTATAATACCTTCTTATTGCAGACATCCAACAGCTCTAAGATGCAATTAACTCTAATTCTTCCACCAATGACACAAGTCACAACCCTCTACAAGTCAATTTTTTTATGTCATGGGTGGGGAATGAGGGTTTGCCCTTGAATGTCTCTCATAACTTCTTTTAAGCACTTAACTACGGGGAGAAGGACTATTTTTTGTGAACAGTTCGTCAGTTCAACTTTTCTGGGTCAATGAACTTTAAACACAAAAACAAGACCAGGCCCACTGAAAAGAAAGGCCCAATGAATGTAACGCTAGCACTAGCAGCTATTGAAAACCCTAAATCGTACATCACAGAGACCCGCTACTCTATAAAGCCGAAGCGGTGGATTCTCAATTCCTCATTTCCATTCTTCTACGGCGCTTCAAGAGCCTCCGTTTGTAATGCAGTCTCTTTATCTTATTCAATTCTTTGTCTCATGGTTGTTATTCGGTTTTCATTTTTGCCTTTTCAACTTTGAATCGAACATGAAGTTGTGGTTTTCTCAGTGATGATCAACAACGATGACGAGTCTGATCCATTCTTAACAATGTGACGACAAATCGAGGCATTTGTCTGAGAGGATTCCACTCTTCTACTTCATTCTCATTTTTTAATTTCTATTTTCTGTGTTTTGAGTTTTCTTAGTTATGAATTGGCATGATGATGATGTTTATTGTCATCTGATTATCATGTGTTGATAACAATCCTCCTACTCATTCTGAATGCCAATGCTTATTATATTGTTTTATTTTAGTTTTGATTTTTCTTGCGTATTAGCGTGGTTTTGATGATAGTTAATTTTATATCATGTATTGAGAAATTTTCCTATGATTTAATTTCAAGCACTGTTGAGCCTCTTATTCTCTTTTAAATTTTATTCTGATCTTTTTGTTTGTGATTTCCAAGTAACATTTTAGTGTTTATAATAATGTCCGAGGCAACTGCAATGGAAGATTTTTCTGATTGGATATTTTACCATGGAAAATTTTCATATCTATGTTGTATATGTTATTAATTTAAAAATTGTTGGAAACTGCGGAAGCTCCAATTTTCATCTTTATAATATCTTCAATATAGTAATTTTCCAAGAAAATATATGTTTTCTAAAGTTTGTTTTCTTTGCTTAATTTTTTATTTGAGTAAATAGGAGACATTATAACTCATTTACTATATGTAATGTATCAACCTGCTTACAAACGATGAATCATTCTATGTGGGTCTTTCCTATTTTGTTATATATATTTGCCCTTTGTTCAGTCACTTTTCTCTTCAAAGTCATCTTTCCAGATACATGAGACTCATTGTAATGTTAATGATTTGCAAAAATAAAGGAACGTGAAAGAGGGATTAGAGGGGAATTGATTTTCTCTAATTATTTACTATTTGACAGCTTTAAACAGGCAAAACCAGAAAACGTTACAAACAGATTGAATACTAACTTGCTAACAGATTCAGTACTGGCTTGTTCCTGAAGTTTAGGCTACATGCTAAACAATGTAACTGACCACTAACGCATGGACTAAAAATTAAACAATAAATTAAATACATGTCTAACAATCTCTATCTTAAACTGAAAATTCTATTTTTCATTTGACTATGCTGCAACTATCTTCTCAAATTTTGGAATGAAGGAAATTTCAGAGATTTGGTGAAAATATCTACCAACTGATACGCATCCTCTTGCTTGAAATGTAATTCTTCAAGGATTTTCCTCCACCAAAAGGCTTGGCAAGCACAAGCTGAAGCAGCAACAAACACAGTTTTAGTAGTTGGCAAAGTGACTATAGGTTGGTTATAGATGACCATGAGATAGCCCCTGTGCCAAGCATAAATACAGATCTCCTGCAAAGTCACTGTCAGTGAGCCCAATTAATTCTGACTTTCCACCCTTCTTGAAGAACAGCCCAAGCTGTTTGGTTCCTTGCAGATAACAAAGGATTTTTTGGCAGCCAAGAGATGCATCTCAGTTGGACTTTATGCTAGTAGAATACATTATCTCAGTTGGATTCATTTCACAATTTGTTTAAACAGCGTGTTGTCAACTTTTTGCCTTCAAAATCTTTGTTTAGCTTCAAGCCATACTCAGATGGAGTGCTTACAGGATTGCAATCCTGCATCTGAAACCTGTCTAAGAGCTCTTGGACATAATTCTTTTGAGAAAGAAAATATCCATTAGTTGATTGCACTACTTCTATGCCAAGAAAGTAATGCATCAAGCCAAGATCAGTCATTTCAAACTCAATCTTCATAGACTTCTTAAACTTTTGTAACATTTCTAAATCATTTCCCTTAAATAAAAGGTCATCAACATATAAGCAAATAATAAGTATTTTCCCTTCAGATCCAACTTTAATAAAGAGTGTGTGCTCATTGGGCATTTCTTGAATCTTTTTTCAAAAAATATGCCCTATTTCAAGCTTTCGGAGCTTGCTTTAGTCCATAAAGTATCTTCTTCAATCTTTACATTTTATGTTCATTTCCAACTTTGATATAGTCAAGGGTTTGATCAACAAATATGTGTTCATCCAAGTTTCATTGGAGGAATGTTGATTTGACATCCATTTGGTAGCTAGGCCATGAATTTTGAGCTGCCATGGCAATCACCAATCTAATGGTATCATGTCTTGCAGCAACCGGAGCAAACACCTCTTTCTAGTCCACACCATATTCTTGCCTATATCTTTTTGCTACCAACCTCGTCTTATACTTGTCAACTTCATCATCTTCTTTTCTTTTAGTTTTGAAACTTCATCCATTTCTTTTGCTACCAACCGCAGCACTTTCTAGTCAAGTGCAGAGTCGGTTGAGTGTTTCACCTATCTGCTGGATTTGATGCTATATATGGGTTCTACATGCTTACTTGGATATTACTTGCTTGCATGCCTAATTATATATCCAATATTGTTTGAAGTTGAACATTCCACCTGTTTGTTGTTTGTGATTTTGGCGATCCGTCGCCAGTTGGACAACTATTAGCCGAATAGTACCCAAAGAATGCTGAGCCAAAGAAGGTTCAAGGGAGTGGGACGGATATCTCGTCACTTGAAGACTAAAGTTAACTTATTTGATTTTGTGTCTGTACATAAGCATGCTTAGGGTAAGGTAGAGATCGGGACAATGTACCTTTATGCGGTCGCCCTGCGTGGCATCGTAGGAGGTATACCAGAGTAGGATGTTTGGGTCGGGACTTTAATTGTGACAACATGATTTTTTTCATAAACGAGTCTGTTGATTACGAAACTATCTCATTGATGTTGCTCACCTAGACATGTACTGGGAAAAAGAAAAAATATATACTTACATTTCCACAACTTTGAAACATAACTTGCACATTTATTTATTTACTGTTAATTTGCTAGAGTAATGTCTTGAAAATTGGGGCGTTACAAAATAACTTACACTTTCATATTATTTATTCAATCACTTTAATTAAACTATACATAATTAAATTATGTTAATAAAAATGGCATGGCATCCAAGTGGAAAATAAGTGGAAGTTTTTTTTGAAACTGAAAATAAGTGGAAGTTAACATCAATTAGTCAGAGATTCACGTCATAAAATGAGAGCCACATACGACAGTTTCGTTAACAATAGAATTGAATTCAGACCGCAGAACCCAATTTTCACAAATTAAAAATTTATGGACCAAAATTGTTCATTTCAAATATCATAAAATTAAATCACACAATCGTAATAGTTGAGAGATCAAAAGTGCAATTATGACTACTTATCTTCTCCCAACAATACTTCTCCATACTCATCCGTCGGGAATACCTTGAGAAAAAAATATTTTTTATATATAGCATGGATAAGTAAAAAAGTGACCTAAACAATGAGTATGAAAATAACCCTTTTTTCTTTTGTGATAAACAATGAGTGTAATAGTAGTCGTCTAAGTCACATAAGGCTTAAGGCAGCAGGCAGAGATCTGCATTCAACAATATAAATTCCTATTTTTCATAACATAATGTTTTTCCTGTATTTATTTAAAATGCATGGTGTGTTTTTGGATCCGTGTTCTTCCTGATTTTTAAATGTTGGAATTTGTGGTCAGATCCCAGTCACCAAAACTCTGTGGATCCCAGTATCTTGATCCTAATTTAGACGCTTGCTACGTGGCAACCAAGAAAACAATTCACATTAGCTTCAATCATCCAATAAGAGACCACCTTATCCTATCCGATATCTTACTCACACCACATCCACCTAATAATTGTACCCTCTCCATTCTCCACCATCACAAAAACGCTCACAAACTAGCTTCTTTGGAGAAAGTTGTTTAGAGAGAATAGTGGTGGTGGTGGCAACAATGGCAGCCTCACTACAAGCAGCAGCTACTTTCATGCAACCCACCAAGTTGGGTCGCAGCAACACTTTGCAGCTCAAGTCCACTCAATCCATTTCCAAGGCTTTTGGTTTGGAACCCTCTGGAGCTAAGGTCACATGTTCCCTTCAGGCTGATTTCAAGGACTTGGCTCACAAGTGTGTTGAAGCCACCAAAATTGCAGGATTTGCACTTGCCACCTCTGCTCTAGTTGTCTCTGTAGGCTACTTTCCATCTCTTTCTATTTCTTCTTTACTTCCATTTTGATGCCATCAAACATTATTAGCTGCTACATGAATTCCACCACAATTTGCATGATTCATATAATTAAAAGCAAAATTGAGTATCTTTTGTTTGATGACATATTAAAGATCAATTGATCAAATTTTGATTTTCTTTTTTCACTATTGTTGGATGATCTGCTCCTAGTTTCTAAGTTGTGCATTGTTCTGGTACCTATTACAATGGAATGACTTTAGTAGTAGTAAGATTTCAGTCTAATAGAATTGTCTAGTGTATCAGTATGAAATTTTAAAATGTGTCTTCTTATGAAATGCAATCATTAAATAATAAAGAAACAAGAATTATTTTGAATTTTTAGAAACATACTATCCTCACTGAAATAGAAGAAATTGACATGACATATTGGGTTACGTTGGAAGGGTACCTAAACACACTCATTTTAATGGGTATAAGAGAATTCTCCTTGGAAGAGAATTAACTGTCAATTTGATTAAGGAGATAAGTGACAAATGTTGCAATTAATAATCTAATGACAAAATTAAGGAGATCAATCACAAGTCACAACCTTGAGTTTGGAATTGGGATAAAAAACTTCTTAGAATATGTCACATGATAAAATTAATTTATTGCATGCTTGTATACACAGTGAAAAACCACAGTAGACAGATCAGCTTTTGTAATTGTCCACCATGATTCTGCCTTCGCCGTGGTTTTAAACCGTGAATTTAAACATGCACATAATTTGATTTTGTTATTTGACATATTCAGCCTAAGAAGTTCATGATCCTAATTCCCAATTCTCAACCCAAGCTTGTGATCTGTAGTTAGTTTACACTTCAACTTGAATGAGATACTGATATGTGCAAGGAAGTCACTGTCACACTCAAGCATTATGATTGGCAACTAACTATGAAAATTCAGGGAGCAAGTGCGGAAGGTGCTCCAAAGAGGCTAACCTTCGACGAAATCCAGAGCAAGACATACATGGAAGTGAAGGGAACTGGAACAGCAAACCAGTGCCCCACCATTGAAGGTGGAGTGGAGTCGTTTTCCTTCAAGGCCGGGAAGTACAACGCCAAGAAGTTCTGCCTTGAACCGACTTCATTCACAGTGAAGGCAGAGGGAGTAGCCAAGAACGCCCCACTTGAGTTCCAAAACACCAAGCTCATGACACGTCTGACCTACACCCTCGACGAGATCGAAGGACCCTTCGAGGTTGCTCCAGATGGCACTGTTAAGTTCGAGGAGAAAGACGGCATTGACTACGCTGCTGTGACGGTTCAGCTTCCCGGAGGCGAGCGCGTGCCGTTCCTTTTCACCATCAAACAGTTGGTGGCATCAGGGAAGCCAGACAGCTTCAGTGGGGAGTTTCTGGTGCCGTCATACCGTGGATCTTCTTTCTTGGACCCAAAGGGAAGAGGTGCTTCTACTGGTTATGACAATGCAGTTGCATTGCCTGCTGGTGGAAGAGGAGATGAGGAAGAGCTTGCTAAGGAGAACAACAAGAGTGCTTCTTCATCCAAAGGGAAGATCACGTTGAGCGTGACCTCGAGCAAGCCTGAGACCGGTGAGGTCATTGGCGTGTTCGAGAGCATTCAGCCCTCGGACACTGACTTGGGAGCGAAAGCTCCAAAGGATGTCAAGATCCAGGGAGTTTGGTATGCTCAGCTTGAGTCATAGAAATCTTCTTTCTTCTGCTTTGTTTTGTATTTTCATGCATTTTCCTTTGACACAACTGTTCAAGAGCTGAGAGTGTTATGAATGTTTGTATACTATCGCACTTGCAATTATAATGCTCGAAAATGTCAAAGGTTCAAATTGATGGTGTATGTGTGTGTGTGTGTGTGTTTTAGAGCTTCTGTTCTGGAATTCGATCGTTTTTCTTCCTCATTGCTGTTAATCTGTTAGTAATAAGGTAACCCTGTATCTGAATAGTGTTGTCGTTTAATCCTGGAGTGAGTTCAGCTATGTCATATGAATATATATGGTGTTTGTTACTCTTCTCTTCCTGCGCTGCATTTGTTGGATTGATAGCTTAAGAAAACAAAGATAGGAGGGCATATGGATTGTGCACTCTTTAAGCCTAATAGACTCTTGAGGGGCATGTTATAAATATAATATAAAACTATAAACAATGCAAAATATAACAATAAAATTTGCACCACACTATTTAGTGCATGTTATGATATGAGTATACCTAAAACGATCCACTCGGTCACAATTTCGTTGATCAGATTCAGACCTCGTTAGTGAAATAAAAAGTTACCATCGTCGCGGATAGTGTCTCGAAAAATACCCTTGAGCTCTTTGACCTCCCTAGTCAAGTAAACCTTGACAACCACATGTTGTTTCACATTATCGCGAAATGCTGTTGCGATCGGGTCAAGGGAAATTGATCATACCACTACCCATCCTTTTCCACTTTCCACCAAGGTTGGGTTCCCTCGATCGGCGCGACCTGAAAAAAGGTGTGTTTGAAGTTCTGTTACAAATCAATATAAGCATTCAAGAAAAAAAAACCTCAGCCCTTTTGGAGGTAATCCACGACCTACCTCCAAGACACGAGACTCATAGGACATGAAACAAGTGAAGAAATAAGCTCAATGACGGCATTGGATGACTTAGGACTTTAAACAAGGCTTCAAATCCTCGAACAAATCCCCAACCACTAATGATAGTTGAGTCAGAGCCACACTTAACCTCTCTAAGACACGCATCTCAAAGTTTGAAAAGGGAGGTCGAATATAGAGCTTCTTTACGACACACTCGCAAATACATATGCCACATGACGACACACCTCATGCCCTCTCGGAGGAAGAGGGTTTGTGCGAACTTCATACTCATCACCACCGGCAAGGCCGGCCAAATCACGCAGCTCGGCCTCATCTTCATTATAAATCGGCTATGAGTGCACTTCACCTCCTCGGTTACCCACCCGAACTTAGCTTCTTCTGGGGGTAACCCCAAATACCACTTTTCGACGTGCCATTGTAGAAGTACAATCTACAGAGGAGTCACTAGAGTCAGAACTTGACATAGACTCACCCCGTCCCGAGAGCGAGCGAATTAACCCAGTACCAAGGATCCGATGCACCCTTGACGTCGTTACCTTGCTAGCTATGTCACGAATCATTGGATCCGACCAACGAAATCACTCGGGGTAAAGGTCCTCGACATTGTACTTCAGCACGTGATTTTAACCCGGGCCACAGAACGCTGCACAAAACCCAAACATGGGGGACGTCTAGGAAAAACCTCAGAAGAACTCCCCTCATCCTCATCAACGCTATGTCTATTGGAAAACCCTATCCCACCGGAAAAGAAAACTAAAAAACAGAGAAGGGACAAAGAGCGATACCTTGAGAATGGTGCACAGTGGGGAGACAAAAAGGATGGGAGTAGAGGCGCCACCGAAAACACCAACTAGAAAGCTAGAGAAGAAACAAGAAGGATTGCCACCAGAACCACTAACCACCGCACCGGAAATCGCCAGCTGCCACACCGAGAGTCGCCCACTAAAGCAAAGGGAAAGAGAGCAACATAAGAATGCCCAAAGTTCCTTTTATAGGAGAAGAAAACCATGGGAAATGCGACTTTACAATATAATGCGAGAAGGACATACGAGGGATTAATTCCAAACGATAAGGGAAAAAGTGAAATTTTCATGACCTAATCATTAATTTAAATTAATTCCCACAAAACTCGAAAAATCGCGGCCAACGGAGACAAGCCACGGGTCTCACATTCCTGTTCCACTACCCACATCCCTTCAACTACTTACACCCTTTCAACTACTTGCACAAACGAGACATTACACCTACTGAGGAAATACTCCGTACAAAAAAGCGACCAGGCGAAACACGAAATCCTCAAAACTCTAATATAGCTCCGGCCTCAAGCCAACAGGGTCGTTGTTAGCCACAACTAGGGGACTACTCTTCTAGGTACTTCTGACATATCTTTTCTTTGGGAAAACTTATATAGCTCCGACCAACACCGTCGTTGTTGTCCACAGTTAAAGGACTACTGTTCCAGACATATCTAACACACCTTTTTCTTGCGCAACCAAGTATGTATGAACATGCTTTTCTAAACCCATGTTCTTAGGGTTAAAAAAACCACTTTTACTTAAATGAAAAATATCCAAAATGAAAAACACAAGTTATCAACATGTTAACCCACTTATTTTTAATTAAAAGCAGAAAATCTTTGTAACCAAATGGGCACGAACTCGTTCATTCATTTACTAAAAACTGAAGAGAAAAAAGAAATTTGCCATAAAAAGCTGAACACAAACATTGAAATACAATATCATAACATATTGCCTAGTCACAGAATATTCTTACCAAAGAGCCCAATTTAAATTGGAAAATAATTGAGTATACATACCACTATACCTAAAAAACTGGTAATTAGAATTTCCAAATTCTACGTGGTGCCAAAGAACGTGGGGACACAGCAATAATGAAAGTGGAAAATAAACAATACAGTTTTTTCTTTTGCAAAAGTATTTCACATCCGGGGGGACCTGATGACAAACCATAAGTGGGTAGACCTCTCTAAACAAATATTGTTCACTACACACTCCTGATAATAATGCGCCGACGAAATCAAATCACTGAACCCATTCTTTCTTTCTACTACGCACCATAATAGAATGAGGGGACGAGAATGAGAATTGAGAAGAAGAGTCCACCACACCACACCATACCATACCTACTTTATCATAGGAAGGAACTAAATTCCCTACGCACAGCACAGCACACCCTTGTTGAATTCAATTCACTCCGTTTGACACTGTTGTTTCCTTTGGTTAATCATACTCATAATATTCAATATTCTCATCAGCGTTGCTTGCTCCCTCTCTATTATTCACTGAACCCATGACTGGGATTCAATTAGCATGAGAAGGAATTGCTGCATGGTGGTGGAATGGACGAACTGCCAGGGGCGTTTGGCACCAGCGCCAGCTTCGCTCTCCGTTTGGGGCAAACCGTCTTTTCCTCCGCTTCCCTTCTCTTCATGTGCTTGGGCGTTGATTTCTACGGCTTCACCGCTTTCTGGTATAAATATAATATCTCCCTTCTTCCTCCTAATTAATTTTATGTGATCATTTCCTTTTTCACATGCCCAATTCTGGGTCTATCTTAATTTGTCACTGCTCCCTCCAAAGTATGAAACTTTATCAAATTCATCTTGATGGGTAATTTTTTTTTTAACAAGTGTTTGGTGGGTCCTGTGTTTTCATGAATTATGATGATGTTTGGCTGAATTGACTCTGAGAAATATTGCAGAAATCAAACTGATGAAGGGTTTTTTATAACAAAAATGATTCATAGACCGATAGACATCTATTGAGTGTAAAATCAGAGAGAGAAAAGAAGAGAAGTGAGAAGTGAGAGACAGAGAGAAAGATGAGGTGTTTGTGGGTGTTTATACTATTGAGTGGTCTATGAATCAGGACTCTTTTTAAAATCTTATGGTGGGTAGCAGAGAGTTGATATGTGGGCACGAGAGAAATGTGTGTCAAAGGAGGTGGAGTTGAGGAAGAAATCAAGCCATATTGGATTGCATTTTGCACTGTAACTTTGAGTGTTTTCCTAGCTAAGCAGCTGAGAGGGGGGAAAATTGCATTTTGGGTTGGTGAGTTCCATGTTAGTGCACTGAAGATCCATTGTTTTAGCTCTCTTAAGCCAAGGGCAGTAATCTATACTGCTAAGAATAAGACTATAGGCAAAATAATGCAGGTAAGCTTTGGCATTGAAATTGCTTTTATGCCACTTTAAGGAGGGCTATTGTCAGTGGCGGAGGCAGACTTTCAGGTTGAGGGTGACCACAATAAAAATAGTAAAACGTATAACTTTTTTAAAATTGGTCTCTCAAGGCTATGTTAGATAATTGGATTTTATAAATGACTAAAGCTGTTAGATGCTTATCTGACCATAGACTTTATCCAATAAAACATTGTCTCATTTCCTTATATCAAATTATATTATAGAGAATTCCAAAATTTTGGGTGATGCCATGGCATATATATGCACCACCTTGCCTCCGCCACTGATTATTGTAAACCTTGAATACTATTAGCCCGGTTGGTTTTTATGAATCCATCTTTCTGAGGCATCTTAACTTCGATTAAGCCCCGACTCTGCCCTTGCCATCTGTCTTTTAAACTTCGGTTTGTGTCCTCCCACTATAATACAAACAGGCCCTATAAGGTTCTGATTTTGGGTCAGAGAAAGTTTGTTTATCACGTATTGGTGAAGAGAAATTACATTGAATTAGACCGCGTTTTGAAGAACATATCGAATAGCATAAATATACATGCAAGTGTTTGAGTAAGCTTATTTAAATAGATTACATTTATAAGCTTTTTTTAGCTTATTTTCATAAACTACTCATATTAGCTTATGAATAAGCACTTATACCTATCTATAAGCTATTTTGAGTTTACTAAGCGTTTAATCAAGTTGTTTACCCAAACGCACCCTTAGTCTGTTGGTGTGTGTTCGGAATTTGGAAATCAAGTAGATTTTCACATGGGGGAGGAGTGGCTTTTGGGAAAGAAGTGATTTAGAAGGTTTAAACGTGAAACCAAACATGCTATTAGTCTATTACCAAGTTGCTTGCCAAAATGCTGGCGAAAACCAAAACGTTTTGGAATTGTGTTAGAAGAAATGATTTCAAGTTGTTTTTGTTGAACTGAAATCTTTTGTTAATTTTCATATTAAGTTACAATTTTGTACTCTGCACTTCAGTGGTCATTTTTTTCTAATTAAATTAGCCATGTAATGCATTCACTTGCAATGTGGAAGTGTTGGTATAACGGCCGTGGTGCTGGCCTAAAATCTCCGGCTTCTCACTTTTAATTATGATCAGAGGGCATATTTCTGTATGAAGAGTTTGAATCTAAAACCTGCAAGAAGTAAAATATCATATGCATGCTTTTCCAGTTTTAATTGTTGCTTTGGCAATGCCTTGAGTTTATCCTGTCTAGGTTATCAACTTCAATTCATATGCTTGAGATTTTTACTTGCTGTCTTTGTTTATGCCATTCCACAGCTTTTTGGTAACAGTCATGGGTTTGGTAATTTCCTGGAGCATAACCCTGCTGGTCGTAGACGCATATTCTGTCTTTATAAAGTGCTTACCAAATCAACGAAAACTCATATTAATCGTCTTTTTGGGAGACATGGTATGTGTAATTTATCACTACAAGATTTAAGTCCTCATTGTTTTCATACTACACCATGGCACTAATAATTTAGAGCTTTGTATACCCTAGGTTCTGTCATATCTCTCTCTAGCGGCAGCTTGTTCAACAGCCAGTGTCACGGATCTTTTGCTTGATGCTGATGATTCCTATTGCCCAGCAAAGTTATGTGGTAGATATCAGTTATCTGCTGCAATGGCCTTCTTGGCTTGGTTTCTTTCATCAGCTTCCTGTCTGTTCAACTTTTGGCTTTTGCCTTCTCTGTAAAATATCTGGTTTCTTGTTTATAATTATATGTATAGGAATGATCATCACTGGGGTGCGAATGACAAAGTCATTTGTTCTTGTCCTGATATTTTTTGTTTCCATAACAATGAAATTATGATGACTATAGCCAACAATGTAATAATCACAAGAGAAATACAAAAGTTCGTGTTATTGGTTCTCAACTACTTGCTGATTTAGCTGCTGTCTTAACTCCAATACCTCATATTAACATTGTCTCAGTCATTGACAAGTAGTGATTCTCCTATGAAGCTTTCCCTCGCAGGCTCGCACCTTCTGGTGTAATGTGCTTAGGATTGTGTACTCACAATTATTCCAAACACACTCAGTGCATTCTGGAAAACCTTCTATAATTGATTATGGAGTTAGAATCAATTTTGGAGAGAAGCTTCTAAGAGTAGCTTCTGGGCTTCAAAAGTGATTCTGAGGGTAGAAAGTTGATCCAAACATTCTATTAGATGCGACTGGTCATCCTGGTAATTGCAATTTCCTGTGTGGTTTACATCTTTCTGTGATGAGTGACTACGAGTTCAAGTAGGAGAGAGATTTTCCATTGATGCTGTATGCTTTGGAGTTTTAGAGCAGTGGTGCAAGAGTGATTGATAAGTTAACAGGGTAGAGTGAATGGAAGGAGTGGGGAATGGATTTTTCTATTGCTTGTATCATTGTATGTTTGATGTTACTGAAGAAAGTGTGTAGGAAGGAATAGCTTGTGAAGTTAAAATTTCAATAAAGTTCTTATATACAATTGAACAATTGTTGTTGGGTGCAAACCAAAAAGACAAGCTGTAGATTACATCTATAATCTATTAACCATTTTTCGTTTGATCGATGGAATATCAATTTTCCTAAGCCAGTTTTTACGGAGTAAGGGCAGGTACAATTCAGTAACCTCGGAAGTTAGATCAACAACAACTAACAAAACAAGAGTAAGCTGCATGCTCATGGCTTTGAATTTCAGTTCGCAACTGCTGCTGCAATGTAACAGGTTTTAGAGTTTCGCGTCGGGATTGCCACCGCAATTGTGGTTGCATTAACCCGTATTTATCGCAATTTCACAATGCAACGCCAATCAGACCACAACTACAATTTGAAACATTGTGCATGTTGTCCAAGAGCTTGTAACTTGAACTTCGCTTTAACTATGTTCAATAGTCCAAATGGATGCATAAACAGAATGCTATTTAATAAAATAAGTGAGAATACATGATAATGAATAGTGGAGTCCAACTGTCCAGGTGAAATTTATTTTTGAAGGTAATTAATTACACCAAAATTTCATTTTTTTTTCAACCAATCATATTCATTGTGAAACTTGTATGAAATTTCTTTGTACCAAAGTACATTTTTCTACCAACAAACTGTAGCACAGCATGTAGATAATTATATTCATTAAACATCTAATCCAAGGTTCGATTCTTGGGTAATTCGTATGGAGAAACAGTCGTGGGATATCTTTGGAAAAAAGACATTTTTCTCCCATAAAAGTTACTCCCTCCGTTCCTTAATAACTGTCACTTTAAGGTTTTACACATATATTAAGGAATTGTATTAATGTTATTGTTTCTATCAAAATTAATACCTAACTTTCTAACATACCCTTTATCTTTCTTTTTAATTTAGACTCTTTAATTTCCTATTACCATTAATTGAAGGGTAGAATTGGCAAAACATAATTAATACTCTCTTAAACTTTGTAAAGTGACAGATAATTAGAAGAAAAAAAAAAGATAAAAATAATGACACTTAAATAATAGTAGTTAAATAATAGTAGTAACGGAGGAAGTAAAAACTATGTGTAAATATCTGTCTAGTTTAAATGTGAAACTGAAGAACCACGTTTTTTTTGTGTATTCTTTAATTTTCATTAAATAATGCGAAGCGCTTCCATTCGCAACTGGGCTCTTGGCATGTATAGAAATCCATAGTATATAATTCTTAGAAAAATGACTAGCAAAACAAATTCCTTTGGAATTTAAATTTGGAATTTTTATTAATTTATTTTTTGGTAAATGTCATGCTAGTCTCATTAGATAAGTCTATTAGTAGATTCAGCATAAAATTCCATCCAATAAAAAGAAATATTAAAAAAATGTCAAATGTGTGTGACTAACATTTTGCATAGAAACTCAATTAATGTTGGTTGGTAAAAAGTGACGGTTTAAATTCCTAAGTCAAGAATTTAATCTTTAGAAACTATATTTTTTGGGAAATCTTTGATATTCATCACACTTGAACAGGTTGAAATTGCGAAAACAATTTAATAAAAAAAATAGAAGTTTTTTATATAGGAATTGGCTCCCACCCATCTCCCAAAGTTTCAAAATCATACCCACCAGGTATTATATACGCCATTATTGTGCAACTTATCCATAATAAACCATTGATTATTCCAATCACAATATGTCCCTACTTTAACAATCATAAAACGGTGAAGTTAGGAGAAAGTTCATGCATGCCCCTCGTGATTAGGGACCCTCCTAATGCTAATCCTGCTCAATAATGGAGATTATGATCTTGTAGTGTTGATGTATCTAGCTATATGCTAAGTGAATTGGATTATGAATCACACAAGTATCCCTTCCAACCGGCAATAACACATTGAACATAATATAGTACAGGGTTAAATATGTTTTTGTCCCTGAATTATGAGTAAGATTTTATTTTCGTCCCTCACCGGTGTAAAGCTGGATTTTAATCCCCAGACTATGAGAAATTGTTAGTTTTAGTCTCTGCCGCAGCATGGTCAACGCCACCGTACTTAAGTGCCGACAAGGGACAAAAACATATTTAACGCTATAGTATATTATGTTTTAAGACTTGCAATATACACACAAACAACAACCCTAATCTATGTCATGTCGGTGTATTATATTTTCAAATCACGTGATGTTTTCCACACAAAGACAATGTATGGTATTTAGAATATCTTTGACCATATTGCATAATCATTTCAAAGTTTTTTTTTTCTTGTGGCATCATGATTATAAAGTTGGACAGTGTCATTTCCTGGAAACTTCATTCCTCCTCAGCAGATGCGAATGAATACATCAATGAGAGATACACTATGGAAAAGAAAAAAAATAATAACTTCTCCAATGTGAAGATGTAGGGACAAAATCCTCTTAATCGTAAACTCTCTCAATCTTTAGACATATATCAATGATACATTAAATAATTTAGGGTGAATGTAAATTTATACATATGTGACCTATATATGATTTATAAGATAACAGCTTTCAATTGGAAGAAGGATTTTGGGATGAAAATATATTTAAAATTTGTTTAGTGGTGTAAGATGTTAATCATGTTTTATACGGTATGTGAACAAGAATTGCGCATAGTGAAAGGTTAAAAAGGGAGCTAGATTTTGTTCTTTGGTAATAGAACAAGACTTGTTAGGCAACATAAAAGGTGATTGAGGATTATAAAAGAAAAATATCATATTACTATTCATGGTGTGCATGTGGAGCTTCTTTTGATAAATATATTAAAGAAAATAGTTCTGGAACACGAATTTTATGACTACACGAATTTTATGACAACTTTTTGTTACACTTGTCCATTTGACGGGCCTAAGCCCACGGGCTTGCCCGCGTGGCCCGCAATATGTGCGGGTTGTAGCCGGTGGTGGCTGGTCCGTTTAATAGCGGGCCTAAACGGGCCAGCCTGTTTAGTCCGCAGGTTTACGCGAGTTAGTCCGCAGTTTCGCGGGCTGATCTGCGGACTTCTTAAGAAAAATATACCATGTGTCCATGTGTTTCAGGCCCAAAAAAATCCCAAGTCTTCCAACCCATTTTTTTTTGTTTGACTCAATTAACCCATACTCTCAATCTCTCAAGACAAAAAAAAAACCTAGCTTTTCTGGTTTTCTCCTCCCTCTCGAAACCCATTGTCGCCATCCCGTCTACCGCCATCGCCCATCGCCGCGACGACGTCTGTCGCCATCGCCCTTACCCGCGTCTGTCGCCCTCGCCCTCCCTGTTCTTCGATCCCACCCTGGCACCCTCGCAAGACCATCCTCCTACTTCTTCTCGAAACTCATCGTCGCCATCGCCCATTGCCGTCGCGACGCCGTCTGCCGCCACCGCCCTTCGCCCTTGACCGTTGTCTGCTGCCATCGCCCTCGCTGTTCTTCGATCCCACCCTCGCAAGACCCTCGTCCTACTCCCTCTCGAAACCACACCCTCGCTTTCTCTTCCTCTTCTTCTGGGTAGCAGCCGCCACCACTCCACGAGGACCACGACGGAGAAACAAGGGTACTACTCGTCTCACTTGCAACGCCTTGTTTGGCGGCGTCCGCGAACTCGTTGTCATCGCCGGAGTCGCCACCTCTTCCTCTTCTTCTTTTCTGTTTTTTATTTTATTTTAAAATATGCATCCTGGCTCGCGGACCAGCCCGCGAAACCGCGGGGCGCACATGGACCACATCGATAGAGGTCCGTTTAATTGCGGGCCTACGCGAGGCGAGCCAACGAGGAGCGAGCCTTTGTGGGTGGGCCAGCCTGCTTACCCAGCTCTACCATTTGACAAAAAATAAAGAGTGTGTAACTAAGATATGCTCACAATCAATAATTATAAAATAAATCTCTCATTCTAAGATCGGCAATTCAACATATTAAGTGATATGAAACCGACCAATAAGTTTTTTCTTAAAATTTCGTTGTTATGGCATTAAATGCCAATTGATGAAGAGCTTAATCTGCCGGATCCTTGGAATCGAGACATGAGATTTGATGGACTCATATATAAAAACGACTTTATAATAACGAGACACCTGCTAATCGAAATTGGCAGCAACCAACGGGGAAAATGCAAGATGCTGTCATATTCACCCAACTAACAGTCCCTAGATTTCAATGTGGTATATCAAACCAACGCGGGATCTTTAACGGTTTCAATTAGAAGAAGAAAAAAATGTAAGCTTTTGATTCAAGTGTGATTTTTCTTTTGAACTTTTTGAAAAAGTGAACGGGTGTTGAGCCTCGGGCACTCCTTTGGATCCAACATCATCCCTTAACATATTAAATTACATTTTTACTCTTAAAAATATAATTTTTTCCCAACATATCTTCATCCCCTTTCTTCGTCAATTCCCCACCTCATCCACCATCCTCACTCATTTCCTCCCATCTTCACTCATTCATCATCTTCTCCCTCACACCACCACCATTTCCATCACACCCACCAATGATAATGGGTAAGATGAAAATGGTGGTGGGTGTAAATTGCACATGTAAGTGCGATTTTTCCTCGATGGTCGCACTTACAAGTGCGAAATTTGTATTTTAATTTTATTTTTTAATTAAATCGATGTGTATCACACCTATAAGTGCGATTTCTCCTCCCTAGTCGCACTTACAAGTGTAAAATTAGTATTTTATTTATTTTTTTATTAAATCGATATATATTGCACCTATAAGTGTAATTTTTCCATCTTGGCTGCACCTTAAAGTGCGACTAATATAATACAAAATAAAATAGATTATTTTTATATAGTTCGCACTTTAAGGTGCGATTATATAGTCATGACCGCACCTTAAAGTGCGACCTAGGGACGAAAATCGCACATTTAAGTGCAATTTATTACCAGACAAAAGATAGATGAAGCTCAATAAAAGATAGATGAAGGATGGCGGACAATCGAGGAAGCACGCGGACGCTCGAAGAAGAACGAGGGAGAAGCAGGTCGAAGAAGAAGTTCGACGAAGAAGATCGTGGAAGAGGAAGAATGAAAGGTCCCAGCATATAGTTAGAAGGAGAAGAGAGGGATGGTGTGGGTGTGTTCCGTGGTTGAAGGAGAAAGAGGGAGAAGGAGAAGAAGAACTATTTTTTTTAATTATGGGGGTATAATTGAAAATAGTAAAAAAGGGAATGGTGCAGGGTCTAATGGGGATGGCCCCAAACCCAACACTCAAAGTGAAGTATTGATTTTGTTACTAAAAATTTAAGTTACACTTTTTATCCTCTAATTTAGCATTACGGGATTTTGTTCTTCTCTATTTTTTCTTTATTTTAGCCCTTTTAAAAATTAATACAAATATTTAGGGATGACAATAGTTAGAGTCTAAATAGTGGTTGTCTAGCGTCCACCACTTTTTTGGATGGTAAATGTTAACACTGCTACAAAACTATTGCGAGACTAGCAAATTTGTAGCTATTTGGTAACTCATTTTTGGGTAACTATTTAATTTGCTATTATTTTTTCAAATTTCAAACCTTATTTCACATGATTATGAGTATTTTGTATACAAGTTATAGGCGACGTACCGGTATACCACCCTTACACATTAGGGGTGTTCATGGGACGGGTTGGGATGGGTTTGTCTTGACTTTTACCTGACCCTAAATACTCATAGGGCCAGTTTATAAACCCGAACCCGTCCCTAGACCTTGAGAGGCCCGATGAGGTATGGGTTTAACACAAACCCGACCGCAAAAGGACGGATTCGGGTTGGCCCGAAGGACAAATTGAATATCAATTGCTAATTTCACCAAAGAATTATAAATACATATCATTATGTAAAAAGACTAATTTCTATCATATCAATGAATTATGGAAGAAACTATATAGAACTGAAGTTTTTTATAACAATATACTTAAATAGAGAAAAGAATACAAATTGTATTCACTTGAAACCAGACTATACATGAAATATACAAAACCATGTTTTGAAGTTAGTGTGTAAATGGTGTTTGTGGGACGGGTTGAACTTGACTTTCACCCGGCTCTAAATATTGACCAGGTTCAATTTTTAAACCCGAACTCGTTCCTAAACCAGAAGAAACCCGAAGATATGCGAATTTAAGGAACATGATTCGGAATGGGTCAAAGGACAGGATCGGATCTCGTACACCTCTATTACACATGGTGCGCTAGAAAATGCCCTAAATAGGATACTAGTACCCGTACCATATCAGTATTTTGAAAAATATACATATACTCTCCTTATACTCGTTTGTATTAATTTTAGGGCTTAATTTGTTCGATATTTTATTAGTTATTATTTATTTTAAAGTAAATTAAATTAATTAGTTTCAAAAAAAAAATTCATTAAAATTGATTAGACATTTTTTCATATTAATTCAATTGTTTTTTTTACCGTTACAAGTTTAATGCATCATTATTAACTATTTTATTATTTGGAACATTTCACAATTCGTCCGTTCGAAAGTGTAAGTTTCAGTTTTACACAATGTATTAAAATTAAAATCAATTGATTGTAACAGTTTGAATTTCAACCAATTAAATGTTTCAGTTTTATTTTAATAGTTTTACAAACTTGCAGCTTTATTTATATATATATATATATATATATATATATATATATATATATGGAGTGTATTAAGTAAGGGCGATGTTTATTATGAGAGATGAAAATGTTAAATTTTAGCCATTAGATCTATCAACAACTCATGAATGGTTGTACGGCCATAATTTAACGCTCACATCTCTCATAATAAACATCACTCTCACTTGCGTCCCGCGTCCCCTACGAGACTTTGGATAGTGTTATTAGTATTCATGTTTTTATGAGTGGAAGAGCATAAAGTTCAATGAGTCTTTGAGAAAATATAGTGTGCTATTATTTTCAACCTTAATTTTGTATGTGTTTTGGGTTCTTAACTAAATCATTTTGTATAGACAAAGTTAGTTTTTAGTAAATTACAAATGTCTTCATCGGGGTTTAAACGTGACCATTCACCTTCCATCACTCTTAACTAATAACCTTGCTAATTTTTTCAATTTTATTGTATACTTTGTTACTATTGTAGATTCTATTTATATAATTGATAAGTGTATTTTTATTTCTTAATTTGTTGTTTCAATTATTTATTAATTATGATTATGGTTAAATATTTCCTACATAATTTTGGTCCCTTTAATTTAGACTTCTTGTGATTTTAATCCTAATTTGGTCCCCTTGTCAACTTTATATACAGAAAAATCTTTACATCTTCATTCTATATTGAAATATGCTAGAGGGTTAATAATAGATTTGAGATATAATATAAATTTCTAAGTACAAAAGTAACAAATTTAGTAAAAATTCATAAAATTTAAAGGATTTTATAAAATATGAAATTAAGATTTAAAGAGTAGAAATTTTTTATTTATTTAAATTTCGGTGAAATTTAATAAATTGGTTGGTGAGTTTTGAGTGGAGTAAGATTTACAATGATTTAATGAAATAAATTTATCAAAATTTCACTGAGAATTATAATTTGATATTTTTAAGTAAAATAAAAGTGGACATGAGACTTACCTGTAATAATTTTAAAAATATGTAGTTTATTTGCTAAAAAAGTTATAGGGAACTAAAATTACTCATCAACTAGAAGACTAAAAGTGCGATTATTAGCACCACCCTATTATTAGCACTAGGTACACTACTAGGCTCAGACTCCATTAACACCCCTATCATTAGCACTAGGTATACTACTAGGCTCAGACTTTTTAGTTCTTTGGCCTCATATAATGTGTTTGTATGACAAATAAAATAAAAAAAACATGCATGTTAAAATCTGATAATAACAACAAAAATCAACAAAAAAGTATAAGCACTGCTTTAAAGTATAAAAACATTTAAATATCATTTAATTATTGATTATACAGCTTTTTAAAATATAACTATTTAACTTAACTAAAAATTATCTAAAACAAATTAATTTTTTATATAATAAAAACAAACCATATGTTAGTCAAATGGTAAGCAAGTTAGACCCAATAATGATAAAAACACAAATTTGAGTTCCGAGAAAAACATTTATTATGAGAGACATACAATTATTTCTCAAATGGGTGACTATATTCATCAAACACCAAAACCCGGAAACATTTTTGGGTAATACAAATACTCAATGTTGTTAAATAGTGGCTATACATAGCGCTGCAATAGAAATGTTGCGTTGTGGCAACCACTTCGGTCGTCATCTCTATGTCATTGCGTTGTGGAAACTGCTATTGGGCATGTGACAATGGTTTATGCATTGCCCCTATAGTAGGAATATCCCACCATTTATCAATAAGTCCCAACACAATTGATAAATAGTTTAACTTTTTAAGCATCTAGTTGAAGGTTCAAATTAGGTGGTGTTTATGGAGAATGACTTCTTAGGAGAGTTATACTCAATTAATGTGTCTCCCAACCTCGAGGAGTTTAGTCTCATAACTATTGATCGTGGATATACCTTAGTGCACATAAAAAAAAGTCTGATAATTTAAAAAATGAGTGGAAATAGTCTCATGTGATCGACACATAAGGGGCTTTTCCTTCAAAATAGGTTACAAAAGGATTTAGGGGAGATGTTGCTAGAATAGTATGATAATTACCCGTAAACACAGATCCCACTAAAAACTCTTGCGACTTGATGTACTAGTTGAGGCAAGAGTATGAGTGAATTGTCTAATTAACCAGGATTCGAGCATCTCATGCTCTATTTATAAGCCCTCAAGGGATGCACTCCCAAGGTGGCTAACCCTAATTCTCATGAATGCTTATTGGCTCATCCAATGAACCTGATCCAATGAGTGTTCGTCTAATGAATTTGTCCCAATAAGGCTTACATTCTAGTAGATTAATTCTATTTGTGTGGCCCTATAGACATCTGTTGCATATTTAGACCGTAATAATTAAATATGAAAATATTAAGCTACTAGTACATAATCCAACAATATTACCTTTACAGAACTCAAGTGTTTCATGATAAATGTGCAATAGGCAAGTCAAGGTAGAAAAAGTGCAAAATGAAAGAAAAACAAGTAAAATAAGCAAAAACACAAGTTCTCTATGGTGAAGATGGAGCACGACTGTGGATCTCACAGAGCGCGGTCGTGCTTAATAAATATAGACAAAGGGATTGATTCAACTTTACGATGTCATATTCTTATTGTGCTTGTATTTTTTTTCGCATTTAATAACTTTACGATGTAATTAACCGCATAACAGGTAAGTTAGTCCTCTCACGACGGAGGGATTGATTCAATAGAATTAAAAAGTGATAAAGTGTAGGAAGTATTGTTGACTCGCTCTTGACGGAAGCGTCTTCTAGATAGCTTCTCCGTTTTCACCACATGTTCAAGAAATCATGTCTACATGGCAGTTGCAACTAGGTAGTGTCCTTGGGAAGGTAATTCGGTATAGTCTGACAGCTTATTAGCATTCGAGAACAATGGCGAAAGCAGGAATATGAGACTATGAGTTCAAGATCAAAGAGGGGACCAATAATAAAGAATATGACATTATACAATAATTTCTATAGCTCACATACATGTGTGTACGTGTTTAAAAATAAAATTGAAAAGCTTAGAGACCATGGCACCACCATGCCCCCTCCTTCTGTCGATGCTTAAGAAGTATAGTTGACTAGCATATGATTATTAGGTATCATATATAAATTTTTCTTTGAATAAGTTGTTTTCTCTTTTTATTTTTTTGGTCTTACCAAGGTATCCCCACAGCCGATTGCCGTGAGACTAATCCTTCGCCCCACGGTCAGCGCACGAAGCGGTAGGGGGCTGGCCAATGAGTTTTTTTCCATTCACAAGAGTTGGGATTCGAACCCCCAACCACTTGCTTAAGGGACGAAGTGCTGAACCACTACGCCAACCCGCTTGGTTAGTTGTTTTCTCTTTTGTTTGTTCATTCGAAAATAAATAAGAAAATATCATTATTATAAATATTCTAAACTATAACTATTCAAATAAAAGATAACGGCTTAGATAACTTTTTGATTACCGTAATATACCTTACTTTTTAATTTAATTAGTCCTTGTAAAAAAATTAATTTTCAGCATCTCCAAAATTTTGATATTTGTTTTATTTTTTCGTTCTTCCAAAATTACAGTTATGAAAGCAAAATACAAAAATCAAATTTTTGGAGATTAAAAAACGAATTTTTTTTATAAGGACTAAATTCATAAATGAGGTATATTATAAGGACTAAAAAGTTATTTAGGGCAAAGATAAAATACTACCAAGACACACACTATGTAAAATATTTCATGTAATTGGTTTATTTTCCAAAAGTCAGCCCATTTAATTTTTCTCACTTATTTAAAAATTTATTGACTTTTCAAATAAATAAACTAATCACACCAAATGTGCTAGGGAGTATGTTCAAAAGAGTATGTTTCTGGCATTTCTCAAGATAAAAAGTTAAAATATTTGAATTTCCATTTAAATATGGTGCAAGATTATTAGAGGAAATCATGTAAATAGGAGACATCACATTACTAACACATGATGACTCAATTGCTAAGAATAGGAAACTTCTTCTTAAAAAATTGTGTGTTTAATTCCTATAGATCATGTGAGAACTATGTTTGTTGACAATTTATAATTACCTCTATAAGTAATAATCTCGAAAACAGACCCAATTTAACTAGTAATGATACATGGAGCTGAACTCAGAACTCAGCTTAAACTTTTATTCATTAAAAACATTACATCTCAATCATATACACATGCAATGAGCACATACACAATCAGCATTTGGATTATTTTCACACGATAATCGCCCACACAGTTTCACTCCTTTCCTTCCAATCCACGACATTTTTTAAATTAATATAGAATATTTTTATATTTTTATTTAAATGATTCATTTATATCTATTTATCTTCTTTATGTTAAGAAAGAAGAAAAATATAAATAACAATACAAATAATATAAATGAAAGGCAAGAAATAGTACATTTTTAAATAATCCATCTATTTTTTCATAAAAAAAAATTAATCCATCTAATTTCACCTAACAATACAATTTTGATTCTTACTGCTTCTAATAAAAAAATTAATTTTTAAAGGTATTTTATGTCGAAACTTGCGCATGTCGTGTTCAATTAATCAGGGTTAACTAAGTCTTCCTCTTATAATAATAAAAAAATAAGCCTAATCAGTTCTTATCTTATGTAAAAAAACGTGTAAAAATTAAATTATCCCGTTATCTTTATTTTTATTTTCTTCAGAAAAACATGTATCTTTATTTAATTATCAAAATATTTAGAATAATTTTTTTTACAACGGAACAAAGAATAATTAATTTATAAAAAAGATTACATATTAAAGGAAATATAGTTTTTTTTTGAACTGAATAGATATATTAAACAAGAACAGGGCCAGAGGCCACTACATCATGCTGCAAAGCAGCTAAAATCTCTGGAGGAGCATCCTCAATCCAAACAAAAGACAGCGTAGAGAAAGATAATTTGGCAAGGGAATCCGCAACCATATTGCCTCCTCGCCTAACAAAAGAAATATCAAAAAAATCAAAGTGACAAGAAAATGAACTATAATCCCTAATAATAGAAAAAAGATAAGAACCCCCAGGTTTTGGGCGGCGCCAAAGATCAAAGAGCTTCAGACAATCAGTCTCAAACATGACCTTTCTGAAACCCAAATCAATAGCCGTGGAGATCGACAAACGGAAACACAGAGCTTCCGCAATGACGGAGGACGAGACCATGATAGTCGCTGCGGTCGCTGAAGCAAGAACCTCACCCTCAAAGTTCTGAGCCACCATCCCAAAGCCAGCTAAAGTCGAGTCTCGAAGAGCTGCATCAAAATTAAGCTAAAGGGAAATATAGTTATTATAGCTACTTAAAGTAATTATTTAATAATGGGCTTAGTCCTTCCTTTTAACCAAAAAATAATAATTATTAAATAATGATATAACCAAATTTAAAACCTTTATTTTTAAGTTTGGATATGTTCTACTTCGACCACCTTCACGAGTCAAGGCATGCCTCCGGAGTCACATATCGCTTATATAGGTTCTTATATAGCATCCACCAACATTACGCTTATATGGGTAGTGAGAATCGAATATACAACTTTTTGAGGGGATCATTACTTCTTACTACTTTGTGTAGGTCAAGTAAAAAATACTCCTTAGTCATTGTTTTTAAAAAAAAATTGTTCTAAATGTAAGTCACTTCTGCATATTTATAAAACATTAATTATAATTTTTTCATATTTACCCTTATTAAAATAGTAAAATATTAATATAGAAAAGAGCTAATTAAATTAATAAACTTTAAAATGAGAGTTGATTTATTAAAATAGTAAAATATTAATATAGAAAAAAGTTAATCACTAGAAGGAGTACTGTATTCTTAAACGGTGAAAATATTGACAAATTCTCGTCTCGGTAAATAGCATACCGGTAAATAGGAGAGCACAACCTGTCTCCAGCCTGTAAAAGGCATTCCCCCTGATTTCCACGTTCTTTCGAAATCTTCTCTTTCCTTCTTTCTTCTTTTTTTTTTCTTTTTAAATAAAAAAACAATCAATTATCCGACGTGGCAATCATGCTCACGAGTGTGCCTGGCTCGTGAGACTCCTCACCCCTATAAATAGCATGTATTCACCACACGCTATGTCCCCGTTCTCCCAACTTATACAACCCTCTACCATATATATACCTCCTCACCACACACACCCGAGTCACAACCAATTTTGACTCACTGAGTCTCACCATCTTCACAAACGAACGATTCGAGAGGCACAGGCATGGGAAATTGCGGTTCGTTCGATCCATCGACGGTTGAGACGGCGAAGGTCGTCGTCCACGACGGGACCCTCCACGAATTCTCGTACCCTGTTAGGGTTTCTTACCTTCTGCAGATGTTTCCGGCGTGTTTTATTTGTGATTCCGACGAGATGGGCTTCGACGACGTCGTCATGGCGGTTCACGAGGACGAGGTGTTGCGGCCCGGGAACCTCTACTTCGCCCTGCCGCTGACACGAATGGAAAGGCCTTTGCCGGCGGTGGAGCTCGCCGCGCTGGCGGTGAAAGCCTGCTCGGCGCTCGCCAAGAGTGGTGGTGGCGACAAATGCGGGCCCCGCCGGAAACGGGTTTTGTTGTTCTCCGGTGAAGGGAACGCCAAGCCTGGCCGGCGAGTGGCGCCGGAGGCTACTGGTTCCGGGGCTGCGGTTGGTGCGTTGAGGAGAGGAAGGAGTGGTAGAAGTGGTGGTGGTCCGAGAGGGAAGTTTAAGGCGGCGTTGAGCTCCATACCAGAGTAGGGGCAGTTTCGGAAGGAAAAATGCTCGCTTGTGATTTGATTTTACATGGGATAAAAGTTTGAGTGGGTTCAGGTGTGATAACGTCCCAGGTTCAGGAATACCTCTGAAACTATAGGTGCTCTCAAAGATCTTAATAATAAGTCGTCCACGAACACCATTCTCACATTAATATCTCGACAATGAGAATTGAATGCACGATCCGTACTTTACTGAGAGAATTGCGGTGATTTGATTATGGAAAAAAGAAAGAGAAAAAAAAAAACTTTTTAACATTGTAAAGGTGTTTGATTAACAACAATGGAAGAGATTAGAGTAGATTAGCAGATCTGGAAATTAGAGCCAGTCCTTTTCGTTTCTTTTTCTTTTTTATTAAGGTACTGGATTTTGGGATTGTACATATTTAATTGAGAAAGAAATTTTGCAGCATCTGACATGATGCAGACATGACTAGCTTATTATACAACACTAGTAAATTTCTTTTCTGCATGTTTCGCCACATGAGATTTCTGCTGAAATTGTGTTTTTGTTTCTGTACAAAAAATTGTTTTTCATCAGTGAATTGATTCCTTTTTCATTTCAAGGCTATCCCTGCATATGACTACCAGAGGAGATTTAACATCTTATATTAAAAGAAGGTTTCCAGACAATTGTTTTCCCCCATGAGGCGGTGAAGTGGCAATTAATTGGAACAATTTGGGTAAATGACATCTAAAAAAAATTATAATTCAAGGGAAGAATTGATCAATTTGCGTTAAATCTAAATATTTATTACAGAAAAGTTGTCCAAGGTAAGAATTGATTAGGGATTTCTATCTCCCAAATCGTATTTCAATTTCATAACCCACAAATACAATTTTGTCTAATGATTTTACCTGACTCGAAATTACGAAACAATGTAATATACTAAAATTTTTAATTTTAACATGCCAATTAAAAATTATCATATAAGTTTATAATTATCCCACTCAATATTTTTTTTAATTGAAATCTCATATTTGATTTGTGGGATAGGAAATTATAGATTTAGATCAATTAGTTAGATACTTTATGTAGAGTGTATCCAAATAAATAATTTTTATTTTGGACACTCAAAATAATACACATACCTCATACATAATATTTTTTGTTTATCTAATTTTTTCTATCAAATTACATTTTATATCAAACTTATTACATATTCATATTTTATTTTTTTCTCCCTCACTTTTATTTAACTGTCTACAAATATTTTATTGAATGAAATAAGAAAAAAAATATAAGATATATGATAGGAATAAGGGATATGTAAAAGATGTGTGAGGTGGATGAAATGATTATAGTGTAAAATGTGATAGGGCCTGTTTGATTACAGTTTTTAAAAAAACTAAAAATTTTAAAAACCTGCTTGACAGTTTTTTACAACAATTCTTGTTTTCAGTTTTAAAAACTAAAAAACCAGAACAGCTAAAAGATGTTATCAGTTTATGTTTTTAGTTTTCAAATTTCAATTTTTAAATGCATGAAAACATCTCATTCAATGATTTGGAAAACAATTTCCAAAAATAGTTTCTAAAAACTGTTTTTAAAATAATTTTCAAAAACTGCAATCAAACATACCCATAATGTGAAAAATATGGTTATACATTCTTTGTGTGTACTCGAGAGAAAAAAAGATAAGAAAAAAGTTATAAAATTAAAATATCATAGATAATTGATGGGAAAGAAGAGGGATAGAACTTAGAAGAGAAAATCTAACACACATATATATAAAATATGACCAAATAGAATTGGATCTGTTTATTTCTATTTATTTTGTTAAATAATTACTTATTTTTAAAAAGAAATCACCTATACATTTTTTTATGTGTTTGTGTGTACTTTGAAAAAAATCTTTAAAAAAATAGAAAACTGATTATTCTCTTAAGTTATTTTAAATAACTTCTCTTTTGTTTTTTTTTTAACAAGAGGAACATTCTTAAATATTTCTTTGATAACATTTCAATTCCTTAAAGAAAAGAAAAATGATTAAAAAAATTTATTTGCTAAAAACAGAGACTTTTTTTTAAAAAAAGGTATGTGCATTTAATTTTATTAATCTTTTGGAATATTTTTCTTCTTCGGCAAGTAACTGAAAAGTGAAAATTGATGGTATTAGTAAAAGAAGTAAAGGTGGCATTGAATATCCTAGCTACGAGAAAGTGCTACTAAAAGCCCTCAACCGGACATTTACTATTTATATTTCATACTTTTAGCCTTTGATTATATCCCTTTTTCTTGAGACATGTACAGCATCTCCCATAGTGATCCATCTTTGCCTTCTTTTCATTCTTTTTACTAATAATGGTTAACCGAATCCATCTATAATTATTCAAGAAATAAAGAAGCTAGAGAGAGAGAGAGAGAGAGAAATGTAGGATGGGATAATCAATAAAAAAATAAAAGCAAACAAGATTATCTTCTAAAAAATCTTATAAATAAAAGAACTCAAAGTGAAGTAAGTAAACCCGATAAAGATGGGATTTGCACACAACAAAAACTCAATCGCAGTCGAGTATTTGCATGGTCCAATCCTATGAAGTGGAATACTAGCCTTCGATATAGGGTTTGTCCATTAAAAATGGGATTCGCAATGTCTTAGGAAGAAGGGAAACCTCAAGTTTCCCCCACTTGGTTTAGCTTGATACACGTATGAAAGAAAACAACATAGAAAAATCCATGAATGAGGCCAAATTTAATATTTTCTAATGAGATTCCTATATGGAAGGGATTAAATTTGGGTCAATTACACGTAAGAGATGTAATTAACCAAAGTGAAACCTATATATGCCTAAGTAGATTAGGTTGATGAACAAAGACTTATCTCGACACACTTGTCAATTGGACAAAATGCTAAGGAGATGTGAAAAGGAAATCTGCAGGGAAGACGCTCTTTCCTTGCACTTGCTTTGGTCTTTGCTTTCATACTCAACACATTACACATGCATGGATGAGATGAGTGGCAAACAAATTAGTTGGGAGCTAGTGTGAAGTGGACGTGAGATGTGTGAATATAATTATAATTATATGTAGAGGGGGTAAAAAATTGGAGGAAGGGTTTGGTGGGAGACTATAGCAGAGTATAAAATAGAGAGAATGTGATTAATTACCCCACCACTGAATTGGAGGAAGGATTCGTGCACCCGTAACTGTTTTTATACACTTACATTCATTTTTTTTTTATCTCATTTTCATATTTTTTTTTCTTCCTATCACTTCTTATCTACATCACATCATTCATTATATATTTCATCATATCTATTTAAGCGGAAAGAATGTAAGTGTAAAACAAGATAATTTTTTAGTTGTTTAGATTAACGAAAACATAAGTGAAAATGAAAGTTTTTTCCTAAACTCTGAATATGGTGCGACTCTGTTCCAATGCGGTGGTTTGCAAGATGGTGAATGTGGTTGAGTGCACGTTGGGGCAATGAGAATCCATGGCAGAATAGTTACTTGCAAAATACACTTGAACGCTCAAATCAACTTAAGATTAAAGAGAGAAACTTAAAGTCTAGAAGAGCAATAAGAGAGTAAATAAGAAAAATTTAGCTTACAATGTAATCAAACATGTATTTATAGTGATTGAAGTACCCAATGGTTGAGGCGTATTACCATTTAGCAAGTGGACATGACCACAATTTAATAACTTACCATTTTGTTTAGCCAATTATTAGAAGTGTGGAAGTGCTACGTTTTGTCGCCCAAACCGGTTAGCTTGATGGTAACTTAGCTGTGTAGTCATTTGGGGCGACAGCAATAATAGTTCGCTAAGTTGTTGTTTGAGTCGATCGAAACATGAGTCCTCAACTTGGCCTATAATATATATGAAATATATAAAGTGTCAATGTGACAAAGTAAGGTCAAGTTTAATGAATCATGCTCAGATAAACAAGTAAAATGTAATCAGAGATAAATAATTTAAAAATCAACATTCAAATTTATGTTTATATCTGAGATAAAGCGCTCGTCAATATTTCCATCTTGTGATGGCAGAAGACACTTTTTATCCAACAAAGGATAAAAAGGTGGTGTTCCATAAACTATCCCCAATGGTCCTGGTTATTCGTATGGAGTTCATGATCGTGCTATGGTGGACCAACTTTATTTAGCTCAGACTATAGGAAGCATCTTCTTTATAGTCTCTCCAGCACCCGTCACCCATTTTCATCAGAAACACTGCCCCTCTTTGTTTGGAGTTTTGAGCACATTGACTCGATTTTTTTCTCACTGAGTGCTCTCATTAAAGTTATCTCTTTTATCTTGGCATTGGTATATGGTTGCACACACTATACAAATTTATGTGGAGATTGAGATGGTTACATGTGCATTCTCTTATGTGGAAGAACTTGAATTAGATAAGGAGGAACAAACATAATCTACATCATTTGAAGAGTCATCCGCCCAACAAGAGCATACTGCTACTAAAGACATTCATATGGCTGTTGCTTCATCCTCAGAAGAGATCCTCCCGCCATTGCTCTAGGCAGGATGCTATGGATGCTAGACTCACTCACAGAGTGAATGCTATGGACGAGAGTATCAACAACATGATGGAGCAGTCGCTCAAGATGCTTTCTCATCACTTTCCTCCTCCGCCTCCTTAGTCTTTTACTTTCACTACACTCATTGTGTTTCAAGTCTTATTTTAATATAAAGAGTTGGTTATTCACTCATACTTATTTGTGGATTGCTTTTCTCTAACCTTTATTTCTTTTGATATTGACAAAAAAAAGGAGAAAATAAGTAGTAATATAACCTAACGACTAAGAAGTTAATTTCAAAACACCTAAGTAATTATTAACTTAAGCATAAGTTATTAGACTTAAGGGGAGCCATGAACCTTAAAGGCCCGTTTGGTGGATAAGGTAATATGATAATAATTATATCCTATTGTTATTTGTTGTTTGTTGTACCAGCAGGATAGAATAACACTAATCCCGTCCCTTATCCTATCTTGTCCATCATATGTAAAAGTTATCATGAGGAAGAGTTATGATAAAAATTATTCTAATAGGATAAGGAATTAGTTTTTTATTTGTTTATTACCATAACCCGATATTAGTTTCAATATTTATATTTTATATAATTTATAATAATATTAATTAATAAATATAAATTTTTTATTTTAATAAAATATTAATTTTATTACTTATCAATTACTAGTTGTTACCGTTAAGTTAAAATGATTTAATTACTAATAAATTTAATTAAAAAATAAACTTATTTATAAATGGTGCAAATATTGGATTTACTCATATAAAATAATTAAATTTTCATTATCACTTACTACTACTTATTTAACATTATTTTTCGTTCTTTATATTATAATAAAAATACACAAAATAATTCTTCCCTAATAATAAAATAGGCTACTCACATATATATAAATATTAATTTTTTAAAAGTAAATATAGACTAATTTTATATTATCATATGATATTATTTAAAATTATTTATCTACTTATATAATTATAATTAATAATTTAAATATAAATTATTTTTGAAAGAATATTATCTTTTTTTTTTTTAAATTTGAATTAATTTTTATCATTGATCACTTATCCCTACTAAGTTAAAACTCATTAGTTACATATATAATTAGTTTTAATTAAAATAGACTCCCTTGGAAAAAATTAAAATAGCCGAATTAATAAAAATAATTTAATTTTAGTTAATATTAAAACATAGGCTCATTTATAAAAATGTAAAAAAAATTAAATTTAATAGAATAATCACTTTTTGAATTTTTTTTTTTTTAAAAATATTATGTATTTTTTATTTCACGGAAAATTTGATACATTTTTTTTATCATATTCTATCAATATTCTGCCCACCTCAAATGCAGAATATGATAAGAGTCTATCCTGTTCTTATCATATCCCGTTAGAGCTGTCAATATGGGTTCCAACCCGCGGGCTGGCCCGGCCCAACCCGGCCCGTAGACGGGTTGGGTTGATGAAATCACAGCCCGTTTAGAATACGGGTTAGAGCAACCCGGCTCGTTTAACCCGCGGGTTAAACGGGCCAGCCCGCGAGTCAAACGGGCCAGCCCGCGGGTTGGGCAATAAAATAAAATAAAACAATTTTTTGGCTGATTCTCTTAAATCTTGGGTTGAGCCACTAAGTATAAGTGTCACGTGAAAAGCGATGTGAGTCTGCAAAGATAAGAGAGTGATTTTCTTCCATCTTGGGTTGTGTTTGTATTGGAATTCAAGAATTACTTGAAGTTTGAACTTGAATTTAAATATGCACAAAGTATATGGTGCAACATTGTTAATTTGTTATGATCTTGAATTAGTAGGTTTGGTAAAATGCATCTGTTAGTATTTATTTAATATGATTTTTTTTTACTTTTTCATCATTTTTTAATTGAATTTCCTAATTTTTAGATTTTTTTTATTTTCCTACTGACAAAACGGGCTAGCCCGCCAACCCGCGAGCCAGCCCGCGAGCCGGGTTGGGTTGATTAATTCCTGGCTCGTTTAGAAACGTGTTGCTCCAACCCAACCCGTTTTGAACCCAACTCGTGACGGGCCAACCCATATGGGCCGGGCTGGCCCGTATTGACAGCTCTATATCCCGTGCTTATCCAATTTTTTATCATATCCTGCTCTTATCCTATCTTGACCACCAAAGGGCCCTAAAGAACATAACTTGAGAAAATAATTTCAAAATTGAGTTAAAGATTAATAGGTTAATCAACTGACGGAGTTTGGATCAGAGTAACTTATAAGATGAATTCAATTTTTTAAACAAATTGTTCTATTCCTCTATAAATTTCAACATTATAACATAAATGTTTGTTATCATAAAAAAAAAAAGATTGTTAAGTCTAAATGTAAAGTACCTAAAAATCTTTTAGCATTTTGATGATAAAAATGGATTAGTTATTAAGTTATTGTGTAAGCAAGAATATAAGCTTGACACATACCGTACATGAGAGGATGTCGTATACTCTAATTTCTCATGAACTTATGTCATACTTAGACTCATATATTGAACTTTTACATTAGGCTAAATTAAATAAGGCCCCAAAAAATAATGGTTAGATTTTTTTTTTAAAAACTGATTATGATTTCTAAAAGAATTTAACTTCTATGCACCATCAATGTTAACTTTCTTTATATAAACATCTAATTGATTTCTACTACATCAGTAATTAAAAATTTAATTTAATTAAAATAAAATAGAAACATAATTACCACTTCTAGATGATATGCAATGATCGAAGACAGTGTAAATATTTTTTTCACAATATCAAAATTAAACTCTTTCTAAAATATCAGTATTTTGGTTTTTTTTTAATATCAATTAAATTAATTTGTGTAAAATATCTTGTCAATTTAATTATCTGATTTTATAGTGATTTGAAAAATTAATAACACGGCGTCTTTAGTTGACTTATCAAACACATTAGTGGAAGTTATTCGAATGGGTGATTAGTATTAGACCCGATTTTAGATCCAGTCCTCTCCTAATATATGCGTCCCCATCCAACACAAACAAACGCACCCTCTCTAGATCTACAATAACAAACCACCTCTCTTTCACATACGGTAACTTCTCCTTCCCCATCGCTTTGATTCCCACTCAGATCTGTATATTCCTCTTCTTCGGATCTTTTTCTCTTCCCTGATTCCGCTATTCTCTCTCAGATCTGTTTCATCTTCGTTTTTGTTTTTGTTTTCCAGGTTTCGCTTTGTTTCGTTCATTCCTCTTCCGATCTGTAACCGTAAGTTCTCCTCCACCTTTTCATTCTTTCGCCATATGCGATTCATTGATTGAATCAATCTACCTGCCATATTTTCTTTTTCTGATTTTTAAAATATCCTTTCTGCTCATAATTCGCTGTTGTTGCTTTTTTCCCCTTTCAGTTTTGTCTTTTTTAAGTGTAATTGATTGCCGATCTCTTTTTTATTTTTTCTGGAGTGAAAAATTCGATGAAATTTTTGTTTTTTTTGTTTTGCATGGATACTCAACTGCATTTGATTTAAGCAAATAATTTCTGGAAAAATATTAGAATCCCTCTATGTTAGATTTTGGTAGGGGAATAAGAAAGCTTTGATTTTTAGTTGTGCATGAATCTTATCTGAATCTGTTTGATGCGAGTACAGATCTACGAATTTGATTTCAAATCATGTAATTTGATTCCTGATCCCTTCAATAGTGCTTGCTTTTTCATTACTTGAGCTATTTTACTATCAGATTTGTATTTAATGCGAATGTGAATATGATTGTGAGGTTATTTAATTGTTGTTTATCTTACCTGTTCTCTAAGCCCGTACAGATTTTTGATTGCATGTTTTTTTCCAACAAGTTTTGGTCTTCTCCAACATGCAGACCCGTTGTTGCTTTTTTGTTAAGGCTGAAAGTTCGTTTGTGGCGTGTTAATTATGCTTTCCTTTCTCTTTTTCCTGGAAATCCTCTTATGTGTGAATGTTATTTGTCTGGTGCAGAGTTGGTTTAGTTTGACAAGATGGGAGGTGGGTTTAGGGTGCTTCACTTGGTTAGACCGTTTCTCTCATTTCTTCCTGAAGTTCAGACAGCTGACAGGAAAGTTCCATTCAGAGAAAAGGTCATATATACTGTGATCTCTCTTTTCATTTTCCTGGTCTGCAGTCAGCTCCCTCTCTATGGGATACACTCAACAACAGGTGCTGATCCGTTCTACTGGATGCGTGTTATCCTTGCTTCAAACCGGGGAACTGTCATGGAGCTCGGGATCACTCCCATTGTGACTTCTGGGCTGGTCATGCAGCTTCTAGCTGGATCGAAGATCATTGAAGTTGACAACAATGTACGAGAGGATCGGGCCCTATTGTAAGTGTCTCTATTTGTACATCTTATATTCTTTCATGAACATCTTATATCTTGTAATCCCATGTCCGTGATTTCAGTTGGTTTTGCATGTGGTTATTATCAGAGTATATCCTACTCTAGTATTTTACCTGTATTCCACTTGTACTGTATGAGTTGTTACTCGTACATCTATCTGAGTTATCGCTGAAACATGACAGCTCAGCATGCTCAACTGAATTTGTTCAACAGAATCAGTATGAGTCTGAGTTAATTAGGTTCTGGTTAGTGCTTTAAGTCTGAGTTAAACTCACAGCTCTACGAGGTGAAAACATAATTACATTTTCCAGACTCTGCTTTCTCTATTCCTCTCTTTTTCTCATTTCTGTTAGTAGTGGTTGTCCATTTGACATGTATTCTTTCATTTAAAGGTGTATAAAATAGAAATTATTTTGTATGTTTTGTGGTGTATCTTATAGTTGTCATTTGTCAACATTTCTTATTGTGGTTTGCAGTGGCTTAGGGTTGCATATTTTGTTATGTTGTATATGGAGATAAATTCCGTTTCTTTGGCAGGAATGGAGCACAGAAGCTACTTGGTATATTGATAGCTGTTGGAGAGGCAGTTGCCTATGTTCTTTCGGGGATGTATGGTAGTGTGGGCCAACTTGGAGTAGGAAATGCCATCCTCATCATCCTCCAGCTGTGTTTTGCGGGTATTATTGTGATATGTTTAGATGAGCTTCTTCAAAAAGGATATGGTCTAGGCTCTGGAATTTCCCTATTTATAGCCACCAATATCTGGTAGGCTTCTACTCTCTGCAGATGAGATATTTCCAGATTTAGTCTGAGAAATTTGTGCTCTTTTATTCTTTTAGCAACTAGGAACCAGGGTATTTAAACCTTCTGTCAAAAACTTAGAAGGATTTTTCTTGTCATTTTGCAGTGAAAACATTATATGGAAGGCATTTAGTCCCACCACCATTAACAGTGGACGTGGAGCTGAATTTGAGGGTGCTGTTATTGCTCTGTTCCATTTGTTGATAACTAGATCAGACAAGGTTCGTGCGCTTCGTGAGGCATTTTACCGGCAGAATCTTCCAAATGTGACCAATCTTCTTGCTACTGTCTTGATCTTCCTGATTGTGATATACTTCCAAGGTTTCCGTGTGGTCCTGCCAGTGAGGTCGAAGAATGCACGTGGTCAGCAGGGTTCATATCCAATCAAACTGTTCTATACCTCCAACATGCCCATTATTCTTCAGTCTGCCCTTGTTTCCAATCTCTACTTCATCTCACAGGTGATGATAGTTTTATGATAGGGATTTGGCTCTCTAATGTGAGTGGAGTCATTTTAGAGGATAAAGTAAGTCATCACACCATTAATAGTGCCTATCTAATTGAAAAGACAATAGAAACAGCTCAATCAATGGTGAGATGATTTACTTTACCATGTAAAGTGAGTGAGCTCACTTTAGAGGAGGTGCATCCGATAGGGATAGCTTGAACATTGCGTGTTTAGATTTTCTGTTTTGACAATTTGAATTTATTTGAATTGTTCAGCTGCTCCACCGCAAGTACAGTGGAAACTTCTTTGTAAACCTATTGGGAAAGTGGAAGGACTCTGAATATGGAGGTGGTCATTCTATTCCTGTTGGTGGCATTGCATACTATATCACTGCACCATCCAGGTAAGAGAAACTCTTCCAATATGGTATTCTAATATGATAAAAAAATTCGTCCAATTATATACGGAGTGTTTTTTTCTCATTTTGACAACTCTAAATTTTGCAGCTTAGCTGACATGGCAGCCAATCCTTTCCATGCGTTGTTCTATCTTGTGTTTATGCTGTCAGCCTGTGCTTTGTTCTCTAAAACTTGGATTGAAGTCTCTGGTTCATCTGCTAGAGATGTTGCCAAGCAGCTGAAGGTATACTATCCAGCATTTTTTTGGCTTACTCTGTCTTTATTTTTCACTATTTATCACAAGTGCACCTGCTTGATAACCAGGGGATTTGTAAGTCTTTTACTAATTTCCCCTTGAGTGAATTGACATTATACAATTCTTATATAAAGCAAAATATTAGCCTGGCTTGGTTTTAGCTATCCATAGAAGCCAGTAATACTGTGTTTATTATTTTAAATCTTCATTTATTTTTTCTGCATGGGCCAAACTGTTATTTAAGTTTCAAACAAGGTTAAATTTCTGATTGAGTATCAAACGCTAGTATACTTTTGGGGCCGTTGGCTGACCCATTGGAGGTAGCAATGTAGCATATACTTATAAACTATCATTGAACTTTTAGCTGTTCATACATGGAGATGAACTGGTACAATGTCATGGATGAGATATGTATTTGGCAGGGCTCCTCCAAAATTGGGCAGTATATGAATTGATAAGTTTACAATATTGGTTCAGGATTGGGCTCATTGGTTTGGACAACTTAGACTCTATAACTGAGTTTGTTGCTGGAAACACCGTTCTATTGCATGGAAATTCATCTTTTTATTGAAAGTTTTTTGAGTGTTTATCTTTTTATTTAACTGATTACATGTTTTTGAACTTGCAGGAGCAACAAATGGTAATGCCTGGACACCGTGAGTCAAACTTGCAGAAAGAGCTTAACCGATACATTCCCACTGCGGCAGCCTTTGGAGGCATTTGTATTGGTGCTCTGACAGTGTTGGCAGATTTCATGGGAGCAATTGGTTCAGGGACAGGGATATTGCTCGCGGTAACCATCATCTATCAGTACTTTGAGACATTTGAGAAGGAGAGAGCCAGCGAGCTTGGCTTCTTTGGTTTCTAAGTTCTGCTCAGCAATTACTGTTTTGATGTGACGCCAATGAGCTCAACACCACCCCTTGTAACCAGAATTTGTTATACTTTAGATAATTTAACGTAGAGTACTTTTGTTATCAATGCTTTGATCAACTGAGGAAGTTTGAAGAGGTTAATATCGTAAGCATTTTTGGATTTTCGTCAAAATATGAATTTTTAAGAGACGACTAAAACTATGTTGCATGATAAGTAACTCTTTGCCTAAGTATCCCTTATAAAAGAAAACTCCATACAAATTGTGGAAAGTTTGAAAAGTCAACATTTCATATTATCTTTTGGGTGTGTATGTTACATTCTTAATACTAAAGATCAAATTGAAAAATTTCATACTAAAGCTGATAAGGGAACATTTCTTGGTTACTATGGAAAATCTAAAGCCATACGAGGTTTATAACTACTATAGAACTAAAACAATGGAAGAATCCATATTCTGGAACATCCCTTCCAGAACTTGAAGAATATCTTGCAGGTTTAGATCTGAATGAAGATCAAAATCTTGGAAAGTAACAAAACAGATTATGTATCCTCTGGAGAAAATATTATTGTGCCTCCAATAATACTGCAAAATGCAGAAAGATTGTACACAAATGAGTAGTTAAATAAACTGTATCATTAAATAGGTACAGTTCTTCTTTATATGACAACATTATTTTGAAAAAAGGACTGTTTGGAGCTTATTAATGGATTAATGATATTTAACTATTTAAAATGGCTTGTGATAAGTGGGGAAAAAATTCAGAAATAAGCAAGAAAATTGCCTAATAGTGGCTAGTATCAGGTTGAGGATGTATATATAAGCACACACATGGGAAGGTAGCAATTGCTTATTTATCTACACTTGTATATTTTATTAAGCATGAATCAAATAGTGAAGCATTGATTCATTCACACTTTATTTTCTCTTCCATCTCATTTTTACTTATTTTCTTTTTCCATCTCTTTCTTCTGTTCCTATCAAATCATTTATCATATTTCTCCTTTATCTTTATGCTCTTCCTTATTTAATTAGTCATACCTTCCAAGATAAAGAGCGTCAGCAAGGAACATAACACCCATCCCAACGGCAATAACAATTTGGAGTGGCTTGAATGATGTTACTTAGATAAACCCTTTTAAGCGTAGTGACCAAGCGTAAGATACATTGCTCATTAAGGAGTAGATGACTGCTTTTTTTTTTTCATTGCTAGTTTAAAATCAATATATCAAAATTCACTCAAATATGTCAATTTCATCACCCGCCAACCAATACTACCATAATAAATATAAGATGTTTCTTTTAGAAAGCATAATAATAAATATAAGATGTTAACATAACTTTAATATAATAAGTACTAAACTACTAACTATTTTTTTCTTCCCTAACGTCTTATTATAGTTAAATTAAGAAATCTATATACCATTTTTATGTCATTTATATGAATAAATAAATATTAAAGAAAAAAAAGGAAGGAAAAGAAGAAGTGAGTTATGAACTGAAACATTATATATGAGAAAAGTACGGAAACGAATAGCAGTAGGTCACAAAAATAAAAGTTGAGAAAGTAAAGAAATTAATTTTTTTAGTGAAAGTGTACCACTTAATGTGTAGATTAACTAGCATAGGGTTATTTTAGGTTAAATATATTTAATACAAAAAAAGTATAAAGACATTGGGGCATTCATTAACTTATGGGAGCAACTTAAGCACTTAGTTCCTCTCTCTATGCATCTGTCCCTGCGTCTAAATCCAGCCCTTATGCACCTTTGATCTTCCTCTCCCATATCCTCAATGAATTTTGATACATTCATAACCATTATTTCTTTCTGATCATTTTCTTTCCACCCACTTTTTATTATCTCTATTATTTTCTTATAATAAACATAATCATTCACTTGGCTACACTCTTTACTCAAAGACTTTCATCATGATTTTGGACCATCCTTAGTGTTTGGTGACAATCAATCAGCTCTTTACTTGGCTACAAATCCACAGGTTCATGAGAGGTCTAAACACAGAGATAGACTGCCATTTCATAAGGGAGAAGATACCAGCATGAGGTTTTATCAGCTTGGTTCCTATCAAGTGTGCTCATCAACTATATATAGCAGATTTGTTCACCACGCCTGTTACACTTTCATTTAATTCAAGCTTCAAATGTCCAAGATGGGACTACTCAATTTGTATAGTCCATCTCGAGGGGAGCATTATGCATTGTAAATAATATAGATCCTATTGTTAGTTACGAAAGTTAGTATTATGATATTAGTTACTAAGTATGATTCATGATACCAATTGGTTTAGTTGGTAAAAACGGAACATTTCATGTCAGAAAGTTGTGTATTTGAATTCCCCTGTCGATATGAGAGTTGTGTCATTGATAGACGATCTGCAGGTACATCTGGAACCGTCTAAAGGTTCCGAAAACATGCCTAACTCATAATAGTAACGTGGCCAATATGATAACGTCAATCCTTCCTAATTAATGAGATGCAGGTAACTCCATAACCTTAGGCCACAAAACAAACTACTCTGCTTTAACTTAATACGATATCGCTGAATCAGTGATTCTAACCTTACTTTCTGACACTCACTGCATAACACATACTGAACTTAAATATACAAACAATTATAGCGAAAAACTCCTTTTAGATTCATAACTCAGTGGGGACTTTTTTAACTGTAGTGAAATACTTTCTTCAAGAGTTATATGATTGATATATAATTTCTTAATTTGTCTCACATGCATCTTCATACATATTATCACAATCTCAGTGATTAATAGATGTGATATGCATGACTGCTTACTTTATAATGGATCCAAAGGTTATCTAGAAGAGTCTCTTGGGCACAAGAAAGGGTTCTAGGATTCTAATGAATCACATAAAAAAACATGGAACAGGGAAGTGGAATCGCATAGTAAAACTCACAGGTTCGTTTATATGTGTATCTAATAATTAACTACATAGAATGATAGAAACTGAACATGATATATACTTCACATTAATTTGTCATTAATTTTCTTGTTTTTTTTTGTTGTCATTGTCCCTCTGATTAATCAATTGTAGGTTTGAAGAGATGTGGCAAAAGTTGCAGAATGAGGTGGATGAATTATCTGAGTCGTGATATCAAACGTGGAGAATTCTCACAAGATGAAGAAGACCTGCTTATTAGGCTCCACAAGCTCCTTGGAAACATGTAATACCTTCTTCTCTCATGTTCAAGAAAACAGAGCGAGTGAATCTCCCATAATATATTGTTTCTTATCATTTCCTATGTGTGTGAATAAGGAAAACTATGTAACAAAAATTAGAGATATGATGAGTGGTGTGTTACAAAATGACTTTTCTAAACCACCTAAGTAATAATATCCTTAAGGATTCACAACACAACTAGTTCTAAAATGTTTTTAAAACTAATTTAGAAGATGTTATATATTTTATGTTCGGAAAGTAATTTCTAAAATATATACATTAAATAAATTGCTTTTGAAAAATATAAGTATACTTTTTTTTCTTTTTAAAAATTAGTTTTAAAAACATGATAGAACTAAATAAAATGAGTTTTCTAAATATTTTTAAATATGAGGGTGAAGGTATGACAACGGGTAGGGTCGGGTGTGGGTTTAACCATACCCGAACTCATATACCCAAACCCAAATCCTGTTTGGGTAGAAAAAATATACCCGAACCCGAACCCGTTGGATTTCGGGTTTCCCATACACGAAATCGTACCCGTGGTAAACAAAGGGAAACCATAAAAAACCCGAAAACCGACCCACACACTTGAACCCGATTACTAATGCAGTAGCAGCAACATCTTCATATTGATTTAAAAAATGACTTTAGAAGTCAATTCAAAATTCTATATTCAAGATCATGAATATATATCTATTCAAAAACTTGAAAGTTGAAACAATGAAACCTAGTAATCACTACTATATATATATATTTAGTAATTTAATATATAGAGATCGGGTTTCGGGTAGGGTTTGGGTGCGGGTTTCACCACACCCAAATCCAAACTCAAACCCAAATAGTACTTTCAAAATCGGGTAAAACCCGAATCCAAACAGAACGGGTTTTACCCGTAAATTCAGGTCGGGTCGGGTATTCACGTGTATAATTTTTTTGCCATCCCTAAGGGTAATGCAAATAATAATTTTTTTAATGTGGATAGTGTTAATAACAATGTTGTTACAAGATTTTTTTTTGTTATTGTTAGGGTTAAATATGTGGTCACTAATTAATTAAAACCAATTAAATTAAACCAAACCTAATTATTAATTTAAAAATTTTCAGCACCCGTATGCCAGTTGGAGAAATGGGTTCTAGACTTTTCTGGAATATATAAGTGAGCCATTAAATTTAATTTAGAGTAGATTCAGTTTTGTAATTAAACACTATATTAATTACTGTAAATAAAGTAACCGTTATTTGTTATTAAACAATACACATTATAATATAACTATAAATATAGTTAGGTTCTTGCATTCCATCAGTTTTTCACTTTTTCTTTTTCAAGTTGTTTTGTTTTTCTCTCTCTCTCTCTGTTTCGCTCTCTCTCTGTCTCTTTTCTCTGTTTCGCTCTCTCTCTCTCTCTCTCTCTCTCTCTCTCTCTCTCTTCTCTGTTTCGCTCACCTCGTTGCTCTGTTTCCTTCAATCAATCACCCATGGCTTCTATTTTTAGCATTTTGTTTTGTCGAGTTTCTCCTCATCCTTGCTCCTCCGCCGACGGCGGTTTCAATCGACGTGGTGGCCTCCGATGAAGATCGCTTTCGACTGGGCAGAGAAGAACGAGGATCTTGTTGCTTCTTTCACATGCCGGGTTGGAACCGATGAGGCGGAATTGGAACCTGATGACTTCGACAGGGCAGAGAAGAACGAGGATCTTGTTTCGCGATTTCTTGGCCCTCAACATCGCTTCCGTTTACGCCGTCTTCAGAAACGACAATGGGTCAGGTGCGTTTAATTTTTCCTCTCCTTAATTCTCAATCTTTCCCCATGCTTGCTAATTGGCAAAGAGATTTTGATGCAATTGAATAAAGAAATGAGTTTGGTTAGTTTGTCAATCTAGTTTCTGGTTATTTGTTGGTGCTTTTATAATTTTTCTCCATTGTAGCAATCCCTGTCGAAAGTCCCTACATGTGATTGAATGTTAAATGTAAGAGATGATTTAGTGTTTAGGGTAGAGCCCCACATAGTGACCGTATACTTGAATCTTGACCCATGATGATGTTTTTATTTAAACCATTAGCTTATATGTATTTTAGGAAATGAGATAGAGTTTGGCCTTGTATACTGGCTATTATGTGTCGGTCTTTGATAAAGCCGTGTCTTTATATTTTGTTGGTTTATCGAGTATATTCTTTAAACCCAGAGTCATGGAAGATCAGAAAGAAACCGTTGCTGGAGGTGTAGCAAGAGAAAATGAGGATGAAAGAGATAAACATTGAGGATCAAAGAGACAAACAATAGACCTTGCATCTGGTCTTGCAAAACAGATTTCGAAATTATTGGCCAAAGTGTGAAATAAGTTGTGTCTGTCTTGTAAAATTGTAACCATTGATTTTTGTAATAAATGGGTGAGGTAGGTTAGTGAAAATTTTAAAAAACTTATCCGTTTAAATATAAAATGTTGATTTGCATGCTGCACCACTAGAAAAGCAAAGCAGCTCTGTAGTTGCGTGATCCTTTTCTACATCCTACTTTGCCGCCCACCGTTTCTTCTTGTTCGTCTGATTCTGACTGACACCATCATGGAAGATGCTACTGCTACTGCTAATGGTAAATTTCACTCTTCGTATGCTATGGCTTCTTCTTCTTCTTCTTCTTCTTCTTCTTCTTCTTCTTCTTCTTCTTCTTCTTCCCTAATCATGTTATGCAAAAATTGATGAAGTAGTTGTAAGCTGTCATATCCTCTTTCTGCTTATTTCTTTAGTTTACATCATTTTGGACCTCATTATCTGTACTTCTGTAGGCTTGTAGAAAGCTGAATCAAATTGAACTTTCTGTAGGAAAATATTTTTACATTTATGGTAAACCATTTAGTGTCTTCTAAATTCTCTGGGAACTCCTTCCATGTTAGATAGAATGGATTGTTTTTTTTTTTAATTGAATGAAGAAATTCTGTTTTAAAATATCCTTTCTGCTCATAATTCGCTGTTGTTGCTTTTTTCCCCTTTCAGTTTTGTCATTTTTAAGTGTAATTGATTGCCGATCTCTTTTTTATTTTTTCTGGAGTGAAAAATTCGATGAAATAGTTTTTTTTGTTTTGCATGGATACTCAACTGCATTTGATTTAAGCAAATAATTTCTGGAAAAATATTAGAATCCCTCTATGTTAGATTTTGGTAGGGGAATAAGAAAGCTTTGATTTTTAGTTGTGCATGAATCTTATCTGAATCTGTTTGATGCGAGTACAGATCTACGAATTTGATTTCAAATCATGTAATTTGATTCCTGATCCCTTCAACAGTGCTTGCATTTTCATTACTTGAGCTATTTTACTATCAGATTTGTATTTAATGCGAATGCGAATGTGAATATGATTGTGAGGTTATTTAATTGTTGTTTATATTACCTGTTCTCTAAGCCTGTACAAATTTTTGATTGCATGTTTTTTTCCAACAAGTTTTGGTCTTCTCCAACATGCAGATCCGTTGTTGCTTTTTTGTTAAGGCTGAAAGTTCTTTTATGCTTTCCTTTCTCTTTTTTCTGGAAATCCTCTTATGTGTGAATGTTATTTGTCTGGTGCAGAGTTGGTTTAGTTTGACAAGATGGGAGGTGGGTTTAGGGTGCTTCACTTGGTTAGACGTTTCTCTCATTTCTTCCTGAAGTTCAGACAGCTGACAGGAAAGTTCCATTCAGAGAAAAGGTCACATATACTGTGATCTCTCTTTTCATTTTCCTGGTCTGCAGTCAGCTCCCTCTCTATGGGATACACTCAACAACAGGTGCTGATCCGTTCTACTGGATGCGTGTTATCCTTGCTTCAAACCGGGGAACTGTCATGGAGCTCGGGATCACTCCCATTGTGACTTCTGGGCTGGTCATGCAGCTTCTAGCTGGATCAAAGATCATTGAAGTTGACAACAATGTACGAGAGGATCGGGCCCTATTGTAAGTGTCTCTATTTGTACATCTTATATTCTTTCATGAACATCTTATATCTTGTAATCCCATGTCCGTGATTTCAGCTGGTTTTGCATGTGGTTATTATCGGAGTATATCTTGTAATCCTACTCTAGTATTTTACCTGTATTCCACTTGTACTGTATGAGTTGTTACTCTTACATCTATCTGAGTTATCGCTGAAACATGACAGCTTAGCATGCTCAACTGAATTTGTTCAACAGAATCAGTTATGAGTCTGAGTTAATTAGGTTCTGGTTAGTGCTTTTAGTCTGAGTTAAACTCACAGCTCTACGAGGTGAAATCAGAATTACATTTTCCAGACTCTGCTTTCTCTATTCCTCTCTTTTTCTCATTTCTGTTAGTAGTGGTTGTCCATTTGACATGCATTCCTTCATTTAAAGGTGTATAAAATAGAAATTATTTAGTATGTTTTGTGGTGTATCTTATAGTTGTCATTTGTCAACATTTCTTATTGTGGTTTGCAGTGGCTCAGGGTTGCATATTTTGTTATGTTGTAATCCCATGTCCGTGATTTCAGTTGGTTTTGCATGTGGTTATTATCAGAGTATATCCTACTCTAGTATTTTACCTGTATTCCACTTGTACTGTATGAGTCGTTACTCTTACATCTATCTGCTGTCTCAGACAGATTTGGATCTCAAATTTTGGGAGTTTCAAACAAACACCATTGTTGTGTATGGTTTTATGTTGCTGCAATTTCATTTGTTTGTTCTAACATTAAATGTTTTGTTTAACTCCCTACATCCAGGTATATGTGGCTCATTTTATATGTATGAGGGCTCTGACCACATTTATATTTGCCAAACCATATCCTCTGTCTACTTATTTCTTTAGTTTACATCATTTTGGACCTCATGATTTAATTAGACATTATTTCTTCTGTGTGCTTGTAGAAAGCTGAATCAATTGAACTTGCTGACTGCGAAATCTATGCATCTGTAGGCAAATATTTTTACATTTATGGTCAACCATTTAGTGTCTTTTAAATTCTCTGGGAACTCCTTCCATGTTAGATAGAATGGATTGTTTTTTTTTTTTTTAATTGAATGAAGAAATTCTGTTTTAAAATATCCTTTATGCTCATAATTCGCTGTTGTTGCTTTTTTTCCCTTTCAGTTTTGTCATTTTTAAGTGTAATTGATTGCCGATCTCTTTTTTATTTTTTCTGGAGTGAAAAATTCGATGAAATAGTTTTTTTTTTTTTGTTTTTGTTTTGCATGGATACTCAACTGCATTTGATTTAAGCAAATAATTTTTGGAAAAATATTAGAATCCCTCTATGTTAGATTTTGGTAGGGGAATAAGAAAGCTTTAATTTTTAGTTGTGCATGATCCCTTCAATAGTGCTTGCATTTTCATTACTTGAGCTATTTTACTATCAGTTTGTATTTAATGCGAATGTGAATATGATTGTGAGGTTATTTAATTGTTGTTTATTTAATACAAATTTTTGATTGCATGTTTTTTTCCAACAAGTTTTGGTCTTCTCCAACATGCAGATCCGTTCTTGCTTTTTTTGTTAAGGCTGAAAGTTCTTTTGTGGTGTGTTAATTATGCTTTCCTTTCTTCTAATTTCTCTGGGAACTCCTTCCATGTTAGATAGAATGGATTGTTTTTTTTTTTTTTAATTGAATGAAAAAATTCTGTTTTTTTTTTGCCAGTCATTATTGTGCTTGTGATACTTGATATTCAGCCTCTACTTTTATTGGTTGATGAAGTAAGTTTTGTTATATTCTGCTTTTGCATATTGCATATAGTGACTAATTAATGAGAAATGGCATGTGGGTATTTCCTAGTATATGAAAATGCTATTGATTCTTGGGGATAATTCACTCTTGATTTTAGGTTGAATTTCTGTTTCTGAAACTCTTACCTCGTTTTGTTTTATGGCTATACGATTTCTGTTTCTTTACTTTTGTGACTTTATGGGTCCATGCAAAGTAATGTATTACTTAAAACAAAATAACTTATTTGCATATTAAGTAAGAATAAGGTAGCTTTAGAAAATACAGGTAGCTTTGTTGGATAATTTTCTAACTCAAAGTAAAGAATTTAATTTTCCACTCCATGGTTATACTCCAAGGCAATTTCTATGATCACGAAGAATATTTTTGTGACGTTACGAATATGAATTCGAATTGATGATTTTTTGATGCTTTCTTAAAGTAAAAATTGTTATTGGGCGGCGTTGAATATATTGTCTTACCGTTTTTTAAAATCAATTGTAGAAATTTTTTTAAAGATTCATTTAGGATTAGGATTGGAACGAGGCTCTCCCTCCCCCAGGGCAAACGGGGGGGAGGGGGGTCGGGAGAGCCCCGTCACGGGGCCCTCTAGTTATGGGGGGCGCACCCCGGGTCGGGGGTGGGGTCCCTGGGAAGAGGGGCCCCGGACGACGGGGGGCGCCCGTCTCCTGGGGGAGGGGGTCCCCGGGGAGGGACACTTGGGAGGGGGGGGGGGTCCTGGTGCCCCCCGGGTCGGGGAGAGGGGCGGGCGGGGGGCTCCTTAGAGCCCCGGGGGGAGGGGGGCCTGGGGGTGCTCCCCGGGCCGGGGGTGGGGTCCCTGCGAAGAGGGGCCCCGGGGGGAGCGGGGGTCCCCGGGGAGGGACCCTTGGAGGGGGGGGGGGCAGGGCCCCCCCTGGTCGGGGAGAGGGGCGGGCGGGGGGCTCTCTGGAGCCCCGGGGGGAGGGGGGCCGGGGGGTGGGGTCCCTGGGAAGAGGGGCCTCGGGGGGGGGGGGGTCCTGGGGCCCCCTCGGGTCGGGGAGAGGGGCGGGCGGGGGGGCTCTCTGGAGCCCCGGGGGAAGGGGGGCCAGGGGGTGCTCCCCGGGGGATGGGGGCGCTCGTCCCCTGGGGGGAGGGTCCCCGGGGAGGGACCCTTGGGAGGGGGGGTCTTGGGCCCCCACGGGTCGGGGAGAGGGGCGGGCGGGGGGCTCTCTGGAGCCCCGGGGGGAGGGGGGCCTGGGGGTGCTCCCCGGGGGGAGGGGGGGCCTGGGGGTGCTCCCCGGGCCGGAGGGTGGGGTCCCTGCGAAGAGGGGCCCCGGGGGACGGGGGCGCTGTCCCCTGGGGGGAGGGACCCTTGGGAGGGACCCTTGGGAGGGGGGGGGGGGTCCTGGCCCCCTCGGGTCGGGGAGAGGGGCGGGAGGGGGGCTCTCTGGAGCCTCGGGGGGAGGGGGGGCTTGGGGGTGCTCCCCGGGCCGGGGGGTGGGGTCCCTGGGAAGAGGGGCCCCGGGGGTAGGGGGCGCCCGGTCCCCTAGGGAGGGACCCTTGGGAGGGGGGTCTTAAGGCCCCCGGGGTCGGGGAGAGGGGTGGGCGGGGGGCCCTGGGGGGAGAGGGGCAAGGGGGGCTCCCCGTTCCCGGGAGGCGGGGGGGGGGGGGGTCTTGGGGCCCCCTCGGGTCAAGGAGAGGGGCGGGCGGGGGGCTCTCTGGAGCCCCGGGGGAAGGGGGGCCTGGGGGTGCTCCCCGGGCCGGGGGGTGGGGTCCCTGGGAAGAGGGGCCGCGGGGGACGGGGGCGCTCGTCCCCTGGGGGGAGGGACCCTTGGGAAGGGGGGGTGCGGGGGGCTCTCTGGAGCCCCGGGGGAAGGGGGGCCAGGGGGTGCTCCCCGGGGGATGGGGGCGCTCGTCCCCTGGGGGGAGGGTCCCCGGGGAGGGACCCTTGGGAGGGGGGGGTCTTGGGCCCCCACGGGTCGGGGAGAGGGGCGGGCGGGGGGCTCTCTGGAGCCCCGGGGGGAGGGGGGCCTGGGGGTGCTCCCCGGGCCGGAGGGTGGGGTCCCTGCGAAGAGGGGCCCCGGGGGACGGGGGCGCTGTCCCCTGGGGGGAGGGACCCTTGGGAGGGACCCTTGGGAGGGGGGGGGGGGTCCTGGCCCCCTCGGGTCGGGGAGAGGGGCGGGAGGGGGGCTCTCTGGAGCCTCGGGGGGAGGGGGGGCTTGGGGGTGCTCCCCGGGCCGGGGGGTGGGGTCCCTGGGAAGAGGGGCCCCGGGGGTAGGGGGCGCCCGGTCCCCTAGGGAGGGACCCTTGGGAGGGGGGTCTTAAGGCCCCCGGGGTCGGGGAGAGGGGTGGGCGGGGGGCCCTGGGGGGAGAGGGGCAAGGGGGGCTCCCCGTTCCCGGGAGGCGGGGGGGGGGGGGGGGGGGGTCTTGGGGCCCCCTCGGGTCAAGGAGAGGGGCGGGCGGGGGGCTCTCTGGAGCCCCGGGGGAAGGGGGGCCTGGGGGTGCTCCCCGGGCCGGGGGGTGGGGTCCCTGGGAAGAGGGGCCGCGGGGGACGGGGGCGCTCGTCCCCTGGGGGGAGGGACCCTTGGGAAGGGGGGGTCCTGGGAGAGGGGCGGGCGGGGGGCTCTCTGGAGCCCCGGGGGAAGGGGCGGGGGGCCTGGGAAGAGGGGCCCCGGGGGCCCCCGGGGGGAGGGGGGCCTGGGGGTGCTCCCCGGGCCGGAGGGTGGGGTCCCTGCGAAGAGGGGCCCCGGGGGACGGGGGCGCGGTCCCCTGGGGGGAGGGTCCCTTGGGAGGGGGGGGGTCCTGGCCCCCCCGGGTCGGGGAGAGGGGCGGGCGGGGGCCTCTCTGGAGCCCCGGGGGGAGGGGGGCCTGGGGGTGCTCCCCGGGCCGGGGGGTGGGGTCCCTGCAAAGAGGGGCCCCGAGGGACGGGGGCGCTGTCCCCTTGGGGGAGGGTCCCGGGGGAGGGACCCTTGGGAGGGGGGGGGGGGGTCCTGGCCCCCCCGGGTTGGGGAGAGGGGCGGGCGGGGGGCTCTCTGGAGCCCCGGGGGGAGGGGGGGCCTGGGGGTGCTCCCCGGGCCGGGGGGTGGGGTCCCTGGGAAGAGGGGCCCCAGGGGTAGGGGGCGCCCGGTCCCCTAGGGGGAGCGGGGGTCCCCAGGGAGGGACCCTTGGGAGGGGGGTCTTAAGGCCCCCGGGGTCGGGGAGAGGGGTGGGCGGGGGGGCCATGGGGGGAGAGGGGCAAGGGGGGCTCCCCGTTCCCGGGAGGCGGGGGGGGGGGGGGGGTCTTGGGGCCCCCTCGAGTCAAGGAGAGGGGCGGGCGGTGGGCTCTCTGGAGCCTCGGGGGAAGGGGGGCCTGGGGGTGCTCCCCGGGCCGGGGGGTGGGGTCCCTGGGAAGAGGGGCCGCGGGGGACGGGGGCGCTCGTCCCCTGGGGGGAGGGTCCCCGGGGAGGGACCCTTGGGGGGGGGGGTCCTGGGCCCCCCGGGTCGGGGAGAGGGGCGGGCGGGGGGCTCTCTGGAGCCCCGGGGGGAGGGGGGCCTGGGGTTGCTCCTCGGGCCGGGGGGTGGGGTCCCTGCGAAGAGGGGCCCCGGGGGACGGTGGGGCGCCTGGTCCCCGGGGAGGGACCCTTGGGAGGGGGGTCTTGAGGCCCCCGGGGTCGAGGGGAGGGGTGGGCGGGGGGCCCCTTCCCAGGGGAAGTGGGGGCCCCGGGGGGAGAGGGGCAAGGGGGCTCCCCGTTCCTGGGAGGCGGGGCTAGGAGCCTCGGGGGAGAGGGCCGGGCCCGGGGGTGGGGTCCCTGGGAAGAGGGGCCCCGGGGGGGGACCCTTGGGTGGGGGGTCCTGCCCCCCCCCCCCCCCCCGGGTCGGGTAGAGGGGCGGGTTGAGCCCCGGGGGAAAGGGGGCCTAGGGGTGCTCCCCGGGCCGGGGGGTGGGGTCCCTGGGAAGAGGGCCCTCGGGGGACGGGGGCGCTCGTTCCCTGGGGGGAGGGTCCCCGGGGAGGGACCCTTGGGAGGGGGGAGGGGGTCCTGGGCCCCCCCGGGTCGGGGAGACGGGCGGGGGGCTCATTGGAGCCCCGGGGGGAGGGGGCTTGTGGGTGCTCCCCGGGCCGGGGGGTTCCCTGGGAAGGGGCCCCTTCCCCTGGGAAGTGGGGGCCCCGGGGGAGAGGGGCAAGGGGATCCCCTCGTTCCCTGGAGGCGGGGCTGGGAGTCGGGAGCCTCGGGGGAGAGGGGGCCGGGGATGCACCCCGGGCCAGGCGTCCCCCAGGGGGACGGTCCCCGGGGAGGGGGGGACCTTTGGGAGAGGGGCCCCGGGGGGTTGGGGGGAGAGGGGAGAGGGGCTGGGTGCCTCGGGGGAGAGGGGCTCGGGGACGCACCCCGGGCCAGGGAAGAGGGGCCCCGAGGGATGGGGGGCGGGTCGCCCGGGGGGCTCTATGAAGCCGCGGGGGGAGGGGGCCAGGGGTGCTCCCCGGGCCGAGGGGTGGGGTCCTTGGGAAGAGGGGCCCCAAAGGACGGGGGGCGCACGTCTCCTGTGGGGAGGGGGTCCCCGGGGAGGGACACTTGGGAGGCGTGGGGAGGTGGGAGGCTGTGGTGGTCCCCGGGGAGGGGTCGGGCGGGGGCCTCCTAGGGGGAGGTGTCCCGCCGGGCGCCTGGGGGTAGGGTGGTCCGAGGGAGGGCTTGGGGCACCCTGGAGGTGTAGGATGGCCCTAAGGGGGAGGGGAGGGCGAGGTCCTCCTTCCTGGGGGTTATGTTTTTGTGGGTGAATTTGGACGAATGATGGAATATAAATAACACAGAGAAACAAAAGAAAAAAAGAAAATGATATGCAAGAACCAAAGTACCCAAGTGTAATTGGGTTAACGGAAAGCTAAATGATATTGTCACAACCGGGGTCGCGACGGAACGTCGTAAAAATAAATTAATTATCAGACAGAGTCGCTACTAATGTTTATTTGAGGAAAACACTAGAAATACCTAAAATTGATGAATAACCTACGAAACCCAAAATCTAGGTCTGGGAGTCTATTACGCGTGGGAAAGATGTTAGCACCCCACAGCGCCCGTCTAAACGATACCTAAAATTTGCTTGTGTAATTTTTTAGCTTTTTACATTATTAATTTTACCCTTATTTATTTTTTACCTTTTTATTATTTAATTCCTAGTTATTCTTAAAAAAGAAAGAAAAAAATATTTTATTTTTATTTACTGTCTTTTCCTTTTTTTTTTAATGAAAATGAGCAAAAACGGCACAAGGAATGATGTCTTGTTTGCATTTGTTTGGTTTTTATAAGGCCATCTTTTTTTTTCATGAGGCAAGATTTAATTTTTATGATCGCGACGCTGTTTTTATTAATCAAGTAACCATTTTTATCATTAAGAACCATTTTTACTATTAAGAACCAACCTTTATCATTCAGAGCGGTGATTCTTATAACCAAGAAGCAATTTTTTCATTATTCAGAACAAAAAAGATCAAGATTCAATTTTTATCAAGAACCAAACTTTATCCTTTAGTAAAAAAAGGTCATTTTTATCATCAAAACAGAATCGAGACTCACTTTCTACAATCAAGGATCAAACTTTATCATGAAGCTAAAGTCATTGATTTGGTTTTTTTTAATTTCAAAATTCATTTTTATCATCAACAACCAAACTTTATCAACCTATCATCAAGATTCAGTTTTTACTGTCAAACCACACGCCATTCAGAACACATATTCTAGAAATCATGCCAATAAAGAGAAAGGAGTTTTTGTTACTACAACTAACATGAAGGGTAAGGAAATCACAGAGCATGAAACAAATACATCATAAAGAGTCCAGTTTACATAACAATGTTCAGACAACAATCAGAAAAACAAATGAACAAGGTTCTGGAATAAGCAAGAAAAATTAAAAAAGAGAGAGGGGGAAACAGGAGGAACCAACCCAGAGACGGATAAAGAAACAGCGAGACGTGACAGAATCGGGCGGCGAGGCAGCGCTAGAGCGTGTTGGTTCTGAACGGTGAGAAATGGACGACAGCGGCGCTGTGGTGGTGAGTGCGTCAGAGGTGCGGCCGTTCGAGGTAAAGGAGGAGGCGCGGTGGCGGAACTCCCACGAGAAGAAGAAGCGGCGGCGGCGACAGGCTTGGTGGATGTTGGCGGGATGAGGTGGAGAGGAGCGATGGCGGTGCGGTGAGAAGTAGACGGTGGTGACGACGGCGAGAGAAGGAAGGAGGAGAAATGGAGAGGGACGACGGCGTTGGATGAAGAAGGCTAGGGTTTTCGGAGTATGAAGGGAGAGAGGAGGTGCGGCTCTCTGAAATGAGGGGAGTAGCGTATGAGAGAGGGATGTAGGGCTGGGAGTTGATAGTCAGTGAATAGTGTCGCGTGAGAATCGAGGTGGGGGTCGAGGTGGGGGAGTATTTATAGCAACAGAATTAGGGTTAGGGTTTTCTGCAGCTTCTTTTTTTCTTCCCTCTCTCTTGGCCGCGGGTCCATGGCCCACTCTCTCCCTTTCTTTCCCTTTTTTGGCTTCTGCTCCCGTTTTTTGTATGGCCGTTTTGGGCCTTTCTGTCTCTTTTTTTTGTGCTTTCTTTCTTTTTTTCTTTTCTTTCTTTTTCATTTTTTGGTTTTGTATTTCTTTATAATTTTTAAGGATTTTCTAAAATAAAGATGAAGACAACATATTTTTTGCTTTTTCTCTAATTTTCTCTTTTTCTTATTCAAAATTGGGTCAGGACAAAAATAAGTGTCAACAGATATAAATTGAATGATTCAAATTTAATAATAGATTAATTAAACTCAATTTTCAAATTTGTTTTAAAAACTGATTGCCTTTTCATGTACCGTTCAATTATTCTTTAGAATCCTCATCATTGTAAATAAATTATTCAAGGCAATTAAAAATATTAAAATTAATATAATTGATTCAGAAATAAAATTAAGAGAATAATTTATTATGTTTTGGTATGAAGAATAATTTATATGAAATGAAATAAATTTCAACTAATTTTTAATATTAAATGGCACTGTTATTTTTACTATTAACTCTTATGTATGTGCTTATTTTTTTTAAAAATAATAATTTAAATACAATTAAATTTACTGTTTTTTATAATTTATTTGTCAGTAAATATAAATTATTTTATTATACTAAATAATCATAATATTTTTTTAAAGTTAGTTAACGATAAAACTGATTTTTAATGATTTAAAAAAGTGTTTTACTATTTTTTAATGAGTCAAAATAAATTTTTTTATCTTAATTATAAAAAAGTGGATTAATAATTTTTTTATCTTAATTAGTTCTATAAATTGAATGGTCTCACTTATTTATTAACTTTATGCTAATGCCTAAGAGGTCTGTATTCCAAAACCAAAATATCTGAAAACACTAAAGACTGTGTTAATAACATCAACAAAAATCTTGTAACGACGTTGCTATTAACACTATTCAGATAAAAAAATATTATTATTTGCGTAACCCGCTTATTTGAACATTTTCATAACACTCATTTTAGTTAATTCTATCGAGTTTCAAAAACCAATTTTTAAAAATAATAAGAAATATTCATAAAAAATTGTTTTTAAATGTAATTTATTTAAGGGATATATTTTAGATAATCACTTTCCGTACATAAAATAAATAACATCTTCTAAACTAGTTGAAAAAACATTTTATAGCTTGTTGTACCTTAGACTTGTAGATCCTTAAGTGTATTTTTTAGAATTTTCAAAGTGAGTGATAATGCAAATAACAAATCTTATTTGATATACCATATAAACCAACCATTAGAAGTGTTGGTGACATCATTCTTTTATATAGGAGCCCATTTGAACACTCCCTCTCATGTTTATGATATACATAGCGCGGTAGTTGCGCACACAGAAGACAAGTGCCTCAGATAAATATAAATATGAAAAAAGCCCACTGTCACTTGTTTTTGCTGGCAGCTCTAGCCATCTTCCACCATGTGTCCGCCTCGCCACCGCCTGCTCCGCTCCCCTCCGCCGCGAGCGAGTTCCTGGAAGCGCACAACGAGGCAAGAGCGTCAGTTGGGGTTCAGCCCCTGAGGTGGAGCCAGCAGCTGGCCAGCACCACCAGCAGGCTGGCCCGCTACCAGAGGGAGAAAACAGGGTGCCAGTTCGCCAACCTCACCGCCGGGAAGTACGGCGCCAACCAGCTCCGGGCGGTGGGTGCGGCGGTGACGGCGCGCATGGCGGTTGAGGAGTGGGTGAAGCAGAAGCAGTTTTACAATCACAGTGACAACACGTGCGTCCCCAACCACCGCTGCGGCGTTTACACTCAGGTGGTGTGGAGGAAGTCGGTTGAGGTTGGATGCGCTCAAGTCACGTGTGATAAGGAAGGGTCTAGCTTGACCATTTGTTTCTATTCTCCACCTGGGAATTATGCAGGGGAGACCCCTTACTAATCTATCAATCATTCATGTAACTCTTGTTTTTTTCTTATCTATTTCAGTTCGTTGTTGTCAATTTGTTATATTCTTGTCAAGTAATGGACTAATGGTAATTTACAATTTGAGTTTATGTGATGTATCAAATCAATAGTTTACAGATCGAAATTGTTACTGCTAATAAGCTAATTATTTATAGTTTACAGATCTTGTAAGTTCTCTCTCACACACTGACACACACGGGATCTTGAATTTTGAATATTTTAAGAGGAATAGTTTAGGTAGAATGAAGACAAATGAGATCATATCGATCTCAGGGGTTTTAACTTTTAAGCAAGGCAGTGGCATTATATCTATCTATATGAGCGATGGATGCATTATATGTGGAGTTCACGTGCAGGCACACAATGTGGATCGCCCCATCGAACACAGTAATTATTGTCTCAAATCAATCCAAAACATCTCATCTTGTATTATCAACACATGTATCATGTATGAGAGAGAGAGAGAGGGAAATAGAACCATCTATTGTTGATTCATATTCATATTCATAAGAAAGTCCTTCAAGAATCAGATATGTTAGCTCCTTGATACTCACTCGATCTCCAATTGAGTAGGAATTCTCATATGGTGTGATTCTCAAGTTTCGTGTTGTCAAGTTTTATTCAAAGTTATAGCGCTTTTGCTTCAATTTATGAATGTAAGTGTGTGTGTTCAGTGTATCCTGGAGTTGATAACCATGCCTACAACCAATCATTTTGGTCAAAATTGGCTTGGGACAAGAACATTTTGTTGCTCCTAAACAAGACGGGCATCATTACTATCCTAAAGTCAACGATCAGATTCAATGTTGAATCACAATGGATTTTCCAAGAAAGTATATAATCTTTGGCTTTTCGTAGAAAGTATGCAATCAATGCCAATGGTTACTGGTTCCACTTGTTGCTTCCAAAGAAGGAAGTTTTAGAAAAGGAATGAGGCATTAGAAATAAATTGAAGAAAAGTTATATCATGTTCTAATGTTAAGGTGAGATATATTAATTCTATAATCATTTACTTTTGTACAAGATACAGTTACCATATGATTATGGTATAAAACTTCGAACAAACATATTTGCATGTATGAATGCCCAACAGCAACAGGCAAGTCATGAATTACAAAGAAATCCCAATGACAAATTGATTAGAACAAATCATTTACACTGCTCTAGTAGAAATCTCAACTATTTTGAAAGACTGCAGAAATTATAATCACTACAATGACATGGTAAGACATTACATATGCAAAATGGTACAATGATACATATTGCATGTCAAACTCTGCCTTTGCTGCTACCCTGTCAACTTTGTACAAAAGAATGGATAATAGACCAAACACTCTTTATATCACTCTCAAAGTAATTATTTTACCAGCTCCTTCGGTATGAGATACCGAAAAGTGAAGTTGTGTGGAATCCATTCTATGTTCTTCTGGGATTTTGCGAGGAGACATTTCTTAACACTCTTTCTTAGGAACTCAGGTACAGACTGTTGGATCATCTCCATTATAGCAGCATGACACAAACCTGAATCCTTCGCAAATGACTCTACGATCTTTGGTAGAAGTATTTTCTGGTCCTTGCGTACCCCAAATGTAGCGCGAATGTACTCTTCCTTTGCAACTTCTAGTTGTTCAAACACTCTCTTCGGTGTATATACACGTACCTGTCATAGTTCATTACAAGATAAACAACTCACTAAAGCATGGAAAAATTGGTTCTTGTATTTTCTTTCAGTTCAAACAGGGTTGTACATAAACTAGACAAGTCTTAAATGAAATTATTCCATTTCGTCAAATTAATTTGTCAGTGCACAAAGTACTTTCCCAAACAAATATTACTGATCGAGCAGATACCATCCAGTGTTAAAAAATGGCGATGTTAATATCAAGCGAAATGACATTATATATAAGAATTGGGATAAGTACCGCAGGATCAGAGTGGTTTCCTGAACAGAGTGCAAAGTGCACAAGAGGCTCAGGATGCTCGATTGCGTATGCTTGTCGTCCATCCCCAGCTTTGAACTTTGTCCTTGGAGAAAAGAACAAGCGGAACCACTACAATAGGAAGCATGTTAGCAGAAGCTCCCAGGTAAGTCACTCCATAAGATTTAAAACATAAATACTTTGCAAATTGAGGGGGTATTAATATTTCCAAGATATGCTGAATGGCAAGCTTTTTCTTCTTTATTAATTTATTTTTTATAGGGGAAGGGTTAGGATTGTATGACCGACCTGTCCAGGACGAGACATCCGACACCCGAGTATAGTACTTTGTATCGTGTCTGCACTGACTGTATGACCCCCAATATTATATGCAGCCTGTAAAGAGCACCATGATATTGAGAAGGTCAGCAAAAGCAGCTAGGCTTAGTGTCCGTTTGGTTTCCCGTTTGTGCGTCAACACAAAAGGGAAAACACAAATCTCAATCCATCAATGGAAGAACAAGGTTTTCACACATTGACTCAAACGTGAATCAGAGTTGAGTTCAACGGAAATCCAAAACTACACTAAAGAGTTTCATGCTTAATTGACTATTAGAGCTACTGCTCCTAGTCTTACCTTCAACAGAAGAAAGACTCTTTTCACACTGCTTTGTGAAATTCCATAAGCCAAAAATGCCTATTAGAAACCAAAGAACAGATTATAACCCAATTAATCAAGTTCAAGTGAGAGAAATGGGAAAGTACTAAAGGGAAACATAGTTTTGAAAATAATAATTACATGCATCACTAAAGCATTGTGTATATTGATCCAGAAAGCTAACTTCTCCTCATGTTTCAACTTCCCAGGATCTACCTCTTCTAATTGACAAATAAGTGACCTGAAAAAACATATAGGTACATGCCTGTTATCATTAGAAGGGATCAAAGAATTCAACTTAAGTATGTACTTTTCACATTGAAGTTTCATGATCATAAACAGAAATAGACTTGCCGGAAATTCTGGAGCAACTGCCCTGTATCACCCAATTTCTGATTCTCTCTATAAATCCATGATACCTCCACCATGGTGCTGTATGGCCCACTGAACTCCTTGAGTCCTTCGACATGAAAAGGATTGTCTAATCGTACATCGAAAGAGGAATTATTCTTGTATCCTGGACTCCACATGTCCCCTTGATCTCCAATAGAAAATGGACTCGTTGAAGACAAGGATGAACTCGGAGATGAAAAGGTAGGATTCGTCACAGGTGGCTCCGCGAGTTTGCAATATATAGCTGATATACATTTAACCATTTCCTCAGAAAGCCTATTAGCAGCATCTGGAATATGATCACATATACGGGTACCGAGATGTTCTGCCAGACTGATTACTTTTGAGGGAGTATCAACATTTTGAGTAAACTGTGCAGCAGAATAAACTGTGTCAAAATCCACAGGCCTTGAAATTGATAAAAGACAGATAATATTTTTTTTCATGGAAAGTGATTTACCTCCAAGGGTTGGGAATGACAGGCACGCGGAGATTCGGTCAATCCTTCTGATGGAGGGGATGATCTTGCTGCAAATGCTGAACACTGGGATAATGAGGAGTGGCAACGATATATACCAGATTCTAGATTCTTTCCTTCTGGCTCATGTAAATTGTGCTCTTTCTCCGGAGTCTCAGGTTCATATCCATTATATTCCTTTTGCGGAGTATGAAGCTCATGATCAATAGATTTTACTGCAGAACATCCTCTTTTGATCAAGACCTCAGGCTTAGAAGTTTCAATGAATCTTGCTCTAGGTGTTGGAGGAGGTGACTTTACTCTTTCCTCCTTGGTGGATGGAGTCGCAAAGGATAATTGTTGATCAAATGCTTTACGGTACAAGGAGAGAAGATGTTGTTCCAAATACACAACTTCTAACTCTAACACTGCAATTTCTTTAATTAATTCTGCGGTAGGCTGGAATCACAAAAACAATAGGAATCTAAACTTAACAAACAGAGTGCAATACATAAACAAGAAAGTCATACTGGATATTAAGTTAACAATAGACTCCTATACAACGTATAATGTATGTTTGGTTCGGCGTATGCATGAGTAGAATCAATTCTACACATGCAAAAGCTAAGGGAAGTTGCTTCTGTCCACCATGATTTTGGTTTCACTGTGGTTATTGAAGGAGTATCCAAACATACTGATAATTTTTAGATTGCAAAATAATCTTGTGATTGCAGAACACTACGCAGGGTTGTGCCAAAGACCTGGCTGGAGAAAAAACTATCCTTATCCTTGGAAGGTATGACTTATGAGTTATGACATCAGTGTTCTTATATTGGTGAGAAAAAAAAAGCAAATATAAGTCATCCATTATTCCTGGATATGCTCCACCGACTGGTAATTGGTTAAAAATTATGACATCAGAAGCAAATGCACATTTAATGGCCCAAATTTATTGAAGAAGTACCAACCTTGGGGATGACCATCTCATTTGGATTAACAAGAAATGTGGGTCTGTATCCAAGTGCCTTTTCTAATGTGCATCTGACCTCAAATTGGTCTTGTAGTCTTTTTTCTAGTTGTAGAATCTGGCACAAGATAATTTTAACACAAAATAGACACAGCTATCAGGTATGCTGAGCCAGTAGAAGAAGGCAAAAGGCTGAAGCGTTATTAGAAGTAACACTGATTGAACCATGCTGATAAAAATAAGGAAGCAGTATTGTGATGAAAAGGTTCTGGCGCTGTACCTCTTGCTTCAGAGCACATTGAACATCATTTGTACGGGTCGGTTTTTTCCTAGCTTCACCGCATTCCGTGAGGTACCCTCTATCCTGGAACCAGATCAAACACATAATCAAGTCATGAAATTCTTCCTTCTAAGAACTGTCCAGAAGTAACTTGTTATGCCTGTGGACTACAGAAAATGGTATTAAACTAGACCATCAATATGAAAATTCTATGAGATGAAACTAGTTATGCCAATCATATATGCTTTGAAAAAATAAACTCAGCATGCCCTCAGCATTTATGATATCAACTAAACCCAAAATGTTTCAGCTTCATATACGCCTCACAAACATTTACAAGACTAGCACCCTCCTAAGTTAGAGAAGCTAGAAAATAGTGGTGACAATTTCTAGATGATAATGGAGTGATTAACTATACCAGCTTTGTTCGATCCGAGGCCTCAAAGTCATCTGAATTATCCTCCTCCACAGTTTTCTTACTGGGAAAGCTGCCATATAAGAACAGTAAAACGCAGTTAATATGATAAGTTATCTGTTACTGTATTTTATTTTGAGGCATGAACATTCAGTTTCAGTTTCAATAATAACACCCTTCTCCTCAAAGGAAGTGCTCAAATTGGTACACAGACTAAAGACCAAGAGGAAAGAATGAGCGATTGCAGAAGATGTTGACATAAATGTGAAAGCTTTATTTTTCCATGAAAGCAAACAACCCCTCATGTATAAATTCCACAGCACACACATAAAGGAACCAACTTTAGGCAACACAGGAGAAACAAAAAACTTATGGAACCAAGGGGGCACCTCTTTGAACGCTTGTGCATTGGAATCAGACCTTCAAGCCCCATTTCTGAAAGCCATCCAAAATCAGAGTTATTTTCAGGGAACCAAACACATTTCACTGAATATAACAACAGCAACTATAACGGGAGTAAAAGAGGAAAATGAGTATAAAAAAAGCCAGACAGAGTCACCATCGTACCCAGGAACATAACAAACAAGAACTCAAAAACAGAACACTTGAGAAATGAGGCAGCAGAAACACTATGGCCCAGATGCCAAATTAGCCACGAGAATCTAAAAACTAGAGTCCAAGAATTGACTTGACTTGTCTTGTTGCAGTTTGGAGATAAACACAACCATAATGGGGTTGTTCAGTAAACCAAACCCACCACGAATGCGGAGAAAAGATTAGATTTTTTGAGTTTTGACCAATGACCCTTCTCTTTTGACAACCTCCCTAACTTTGTTGCTGTGCTATTATGTTCATAGCCTTTTTGGTATCAGTAGAAGCAGCAATGGTAGACCAGGGTAAATGTCAAAGCGTCCAAAAGTGGAAAATTTCTTCCATAAAGGCTCATGAGAAGAAGTGAAGAAGAAAAATAAATAGTGGGTTGATCTGTGTTTGTTCACAAAAGTTCAAAGGGTTTTAAGGTTGCTGATTTCTTTTCACTGTCTTCAAGGAGAGGAATGCGTATTTTTACCGGCACCGGCGGCACGTGTTAAAAATGTTTTAGAAAATTAAATAAATTCTACATATAATTTTGTAACAGATTCCATCCTCCCATCTAATTTTTAGAGTTCTTTTAGGTAATTATGTTTATTAAAAAAATATGTATTAAAATTAATTTATGTATTTGTTCTAAAAATACATATACAAGCTTTTCAATTTACCCTTAATTTTTTTTAAGGTTAAATTTAATTACCCTTAATTAATACTTGGATAGTGTGAAGAAAATAACTACTTGCTGGTAATTAATTTTTTTAATTAAAATATTTTAATGTACATCTATTCTATATTAATTTTCTATTTAAAGAGAATTTTTTTTTTATATATTTGTCCACTTTTCAGAAGAATAAATGAGAATTTCAAGAATATATTAATTGATATTTTTTTCTTTAAATAATGCCCTTATAAGAAGAATTAATGAGGAGAAATAAAAATATATTTTATATGGAAAAATACAAAAACAAATAATAATTTTCTAAAATTTAATAAAATTAATTATGTGTTTTTTTTTTCTTTCTCTTTTGGACAATTAATATGAAATGGTCGCAGTACAAAAGATAAATGTTAGAAAAAATACTACATCCATTTCATATTTTATGTCCATTTAGGGAAAATATTGTTTCTGTATATTCTTTTTTGTAATTTTCCAAAGCATAAAAAAAATCAAGAGAGTATTAATTGACATTTTTCCAAATATTGTCCTTATGATAAGAAGAAATGATGAGAGATAAAAATATATTTTAAAGAGTAAAATAGAAGAACAATTAATAATTTTTGAAAATTATTAAAAATAACATTTTTTAATATGTGTGTTTCTTTTCTTCGTAGACAATTAATTATTTTTTGGGTACAAAAGTGCTTAATGAAAAACAAAAAGGACCACGATACCAGCGCCTCAAAAAGGTGTCACGGTAGTCATCTGCCAATGAAGGTTGATCGACCAATGGGGGATCCTCAAAAATCCACAATCTATGAGAGTCTCTAGCTTCATCCTTAGCGAGGAGGTCCGCCACCGCATTCCTCTCGCAGAGAGTATGCTCCACTAAAACCCACCAATCCTGGTGGACAATTAATGTGAAACAAATTTACTACCTCATTTCATATTAACTGTTCACTTAAAGAAGAAAAATTATTCTTATTTATCTGTTTACTTAGAATTTTAAGAGAACATTGATTAATATTTTTTCAAATAATACTCTTGTGGGAAGAATAAATTATAAGAGACAAAAAACATTTTAAAGAGTAAAATAGAAAAACAAATAATACTTTTTAAAAAAATAACAAATTTAATTATATTTTTTAATAAATGTGTTTCTTTTTTCTAAATTGTTAATAAGGAATATAAGCAGTCATATTTATAAAATTTAGGAGAAGTTCTTATATACATGCACATTATAATATGTCATTATGAGTCTTATTTATATATTTTTGTCCAAAGAAAAAACAATAAAAAATCAAATTTAAAATAAATTGTTGAAATTACAACCAGAGAAACATTTTTCTAATGTTTTTCCAAACAAGTGTCAAAATAAAAGATACATGTAAAATGTAGTATGGAAAAGCCATTTCCTTTAGACTTCAACAAAGGACATGATGAAACTATTATTTTATATCTTAATAATGTACCTTTCTCATTCTGAAGTGCCTATTTTTCGGCTTGTCTATTCAACTTATTTAACCATTTTAATTTTGTCTCCTTTCGGCGCCTTGTGTACCTCAGATGCTGTTGTCACTCTCTTGAAAAAAATATTTCTTTTATTAAAAGGCTTTTATTACTATGAATTTTTATAACTTGACTCTGTCATTGAGAAAAAAATGAGTTACAAAAAGTCCCTCTAAATGAGTTACAATAATTTTGTGAACATATTAGATGAAGCAAGTGAGAGTCGGTGACCCTTTTGTCTCATTTTGCATCATTTCTTTAATTATTAAGCTAATTGATTTGATGTAACAAAACCAATAGCAAAGAAAATAGACATAAATACTACTATGCAGTTAGCTTGTTTTTTTGGTTGATGAAATGCATTTTGACTGTGCTAACAGTAATACCATTAATTTTTGTAGGTGCATTGGATTAATCCATATACAGTGATTCTCAAACGGATTAGAATTGTTTCATATTCGGAGTGGGGCTTGTCATGTCCATTAATCGATGTGTATCATGGAAAAGGTATTTCAATTGCAACAACACCACTCAAGTTTGTAACCATGAAAGAGGAAACAAGTGACTAGGTAACAAAACACTGGGTTGCAAAGAGAGAAAAGCAAGGATTTTTACCTCAAAAGGGATGAAAGATGATAAGGGAAAGCAATAGAGGTTTTGTGGGGTTATCTGTTTGTCTAAATGTTTTTGGTGGAATTAGGAGATGCGCATATTGTCTTTCAGTGTCAAAGAGAGTAGCGTTTGTCACATAATAATAATAATAACCACAAGTAATAATATAATAATATGTGAATGTGGGGCTTGGCCTTGTTAAAACCAATACAAAAAGAAAAGGATGGGAGTGCGGTAAGGTTGGCCTGCTATCCCCTTTTTGTCTCTAAGGAAACCTACTCAGAAAGAAAGTTTCTTTTTTTGCTGCACACTTGACTTGCTGGACAAACGAAAAGATGAGTGAGAAAGGTGGGGGAAAGTTAAGGAAAAGCTCAACTGCTGCTGAAGCCAAGGGAGAGAAAATAACAAGGGGAGGAACTGAGTTATATGTTTGGATATCCATTAGATGGCTTTTTTTATGAATCGATTATAATAAATGCGAGTTAAAAGTGATGTAATTTACGTTTAGATATTTTCATGAGAAAGGTAGATTTTGTTGGGTATTGTTGTGAAATTCAATTGTAAATTCTCAGAATTTATTATGTTCAATACAAAAGCTATTATCTCTAGCTTCCAGCAAAATTAATTTTGAGGCTGAAGCCAATTCCTTTAAATGACTGTCAAACGACAAACATCTATATTGTCATCTAGAATTGATTTATCTTATGAGCATTATTTTGAGGTTCCTAACTCAAAGCTTAACACACATACTAAGCGGGGCCAAAAAGTTTATCCGTAACAAACAAAATGTATATAATTATGAAAACAAGTGATGAAGCATATACATGATTTAGGGCTGTCAATTTGGCCCACTAGCCCTCACCCACATGGGTCAGGGCCAAAAAGCTCCCAGAACTAAAAAACCCTACACAAGAAAAAGCCTCAAAAGATTTGTGGGCTAGGGCCAACTCATGAGCCTTATAATTTTCAAACTCTCTCTCTCTCTCTCTCTCTCTCTCTCTCTCTCTCTCTTTCTCTCTCCAGATACTAATCTCTAAATAAATGAGTTAGGCCGACTATAACATTTCGAGCTGATCTGAACGGTTCATGTAGACATGAACAAGTTGGATTGGCTGGAATGGGTCGGGTGACCTAAAGTCGACACTAAACCCTAAAACTGAACTCGACATGAGTCGGCTAGCCGACCAAAACGTGTCAGGCCGACCTAAACCCTAAATTCGACATAAACCTGTGGAATGAACCAGCCAGGCCAAGTCGACCGGAACGTGTTAGTCGACCTAAACAAGTCGAGCTGACCTTAACGAGTCAAGTGACATAAATCCGATCTTAATCCCTAAACTAGACCCGAACCTTACTCACTAAACACTTAACATTAAACTTGCCCGAATTGGTTGAGCCAACCCGAACGAGCCCGACTGACCTAAGCCATAATCTGTAAACCATTAACATTCAACACAACCTGAACACGTCGGCGTCGTGTCAAACGGGTTGGTGTCAAGTCAGGCGAGTAAATATCGATTCGAGCGAGTTGGCGTCGGGTAGAGCAGGTGGGCGTCGAGTCATGCAGTCAGGCAGGCAAAATGGGTGGGTCATATTTAGGGTTTAGGGTCTATTTTAGGGTTCATGTCGGGTGGAGGGTCAATTTTAGAGTTCAGTGCTGATTTTAGGTTTTAGGGCGGGTCCATGGCCATATTGACACCTCTAATCTGATCCTTATTTTTAATTGAAATTAAAAGTAATTAGCTTTTTTTCCGATGTTAACCAGGTATTTCCACCGGCGAGAGCCGTGAAACTAATTTGTCGTTCACAATCAACGCACTAAACGATAAGATGGTGACCCATAAGTTTTTTTTACGTGCACCAAGGTATAGTAAAAAAAAAGCCAAGATAAGCTGCAGACAAAGACCAGTAAACTTCTTTGATAATTAGTTTGACTGTTTCTAAACGTTATCTATTTTCCTGATAAAAGACATTATGTAGAACTGTAACATATGGTGTTACTTCTCTTTTGGGGAAAATGACAAAGTGTTCAAACATGTGAACTTTATTTTAAGAAAAATAGAAAAAGCGACAAATTTGATTAGCGGAGCATGGTAACGTTATTTTCTCAATGGACAGAGTGAATACAAAAGTGCAGGGCTCTTCTTTGGACACATCTGATATTTTAAGCTTCACTGCAGAGTCGAAATTTCTGGTCCCAATATATAAACAAATGAAGAACTTCCATTTTATCTTATTGTCGAAATTCCAAACAAGTCAGAGGGACGATTTTCAATGCCACAAAATACCAAGTTAGCAAGAAGAATATGTGTGATATATGGTTTAAGAACAACTGAGAGGATCAATTTTCAAATCAATTTGACAGACATGCTTCCTTGATTCATGTAAGTTGTAACCATCGAAAATGTCTAATAACACTATTTCATATGTATGTAAATTCAAATGAAGATTTTGGAGAGCTTCTATTTCAACATAAGACTGGTACTTGTAATATGTGATCTGTTGTCGTTGTTCCCTGCCATATTATATTAGTATTTATTTGTTTTAACATAAGAAACAAAATAATTTTGAAATAGCATTGGTAAAGCAAACTAAATTGGTATAATTCACATCAAGTAGAGAAACGAGCTCCTTGTATATACCATGTAACAAAGTGACGCTTGGTGTAACGATAAAATACAGTGCCGTTGATTCTTTTGTATGTATCTTGGTGTAACAATTCAGATTGTTTGGTTATGCTTTAGAAGCCTTATTATCTTTAATTGGGATAAGTTTAAAGTGTAGCTTCTAGAGTTGCGGTGTGCCGAATTGTGTATCGGTGTGTTACTGCTGATCCAAACATGTTATCCGTGTATGTCAGGACGCACGATAAATTTCTATTTTGTAAGGAAAAGTGACTCTGGAAGAAGCTACACCGCTTTTATGAAAGGAGAAGCGATTCTAGAATGTTTAAATGTGAAAACAAACATCCCATACTGTGAAATGAAATTTGGTAATTTGGTCTCTTAAGCCTTTGTTGTTGCATTGTTGGTTAAATTTTAATTAGGCATCTGTGTACTTGATGGCACTTTATGATTGCAATGAATTTGAAGTGACTTTTCAAAACAATTAAAGTGGTAAATCTGTTGCTCAGATCATGAGGTCCCAAATCAAAATTGCTCCCAAAATGTGAATCAGAAATTGGTTGGCACTTGGCATGGTAAAATCATACATCTACTAGGAGTTGGCAATCTGATCTAATAAGTGTGCCCCAAGTTGGCTACACCTAACTCCACAACTCCACAACTTGTCTCCATTAGCTCAACATGCGAGAGAGGGAAGAGAGGAACATTGTGTGACTTTTTTTGTTTTTATTCTAGTAATTATGAGACTAATTTTTTAAGATTCGGAGATCATAAATAGGTAGATCTTTCCTAATAAATCTTTTTCTATACAAACTGTTAAGAGATCAAACAATCAACTAAATGTTTAAAAATTGCAACTATCTACCAATTTTTATCGGACCTTGTTGGAAATTTTGTAGAATTATTTGTCCTTTCACAAAAATGAATTGGGAAAAATGGGTTGAGCCCATATTTGGTTGGAAGGGTGAGTAGAATCCCATTTGTGGGGCAGAAAAGGTGAAGTTTCCAAAGAGGTTTGGACAAGGCAGTGAATGCCAATCATATATTACAAGCAAAAGGCATCTCTTCACATCTGTGCTGTCCCCACCGGTGTCCCTCCCTTTTTAAGGTCCAAGATCCCTAAGCTAATGGGTGCGTATGCCTCCTTCAAAGGTTATAACCTAGTGATTGAAGGTTGAAACCTAAGAAAATTTAATTAATATTTGGCAATACTTCGAAGCTCTAGCTAGTGTCGCTCTCCAGCAATGATTTCTTTCTAGCACAATTATCAAATTACATCTTCAATTTTCAGATTCAACTCTACTTGTACCTTTTTAGCTACGTGTCTTTGCCTTGCCTACAAGTAAACTACTCCAAATTAAGGCTTTGTTTGGTTGTGGAGAAAGAGAGAAAGATGATGTAACCAAACAAGATTGTAAAAAATTAGTTGGACCCCATGTCCTGTGTCTCTCTGCAGTGAGAAAGATGTAAACAAACAAGATTGTTGATCTCTCTCTCTCAAGATAGCGGTGAACCTTGTTGTTCTCCTCCAACGCTTTATTCTTGATCTTTTTTTCTCTTTACTTTTGTTGAACCACACTCAACGGCTATAATCAGCATTTTAGATATAAAAATGATGAACATGGGGATGATTAAAAAGAAAAGAACAAAATGACAAGAACTGATTTAACTAAGGGATTCAAAAACAAAGTAGAACATATAATCTCCTTTACTTTCAACTCCTTTAAAGCAGATAGTTTCCATTCCCTTTTAGAGCATCTACAATGAAAATTTAAAAGTGAGATCTTAAAATAAAATCCAGATCTTATAAAATCTCACCCATTGGAGAGGGGTGACATGGCTTGAGATCTTATTTTAGTGTCTTAACTGGTTCCTCTTTTAAAGTGGGTCTTAAATAAAATACTATTGTTTCTCTCTCAGGTAGTTTATTTAAAATGTATTATCATTTATTTTTCAATAATATGTATTTCCTTTTATTTCCAATTAAATAATATCATGTTGAACTTTAATTATGTATTTCATATCTAATTGATATTTAATTATATTATATTTTTTTAATTATTAATTATGTGTTTGTATAGAATTATTAGTTTAATTTAATTTAATATTATATAGAAATAAATAATATAAATATATTGCGTATTGTGGGTCCAACTAAAAGTAAAATAAGATCTCAACCACTGGGTCGTGTCTCAGTCCCAGTGTGGCTGATCATCCTCTCGGACCAGCTACTGATCATCGCCTTGGTAAGCTGGGAGCGAAATGTGCAGTGGGATCCGATGTGTGTCTTAAATCCTATGTGGCAGTATGAACCCACCAAAAGTATTTAAAACACCAAAATAAGATCTCACTCTTGAAGATGCTCTTAGTAATTATAATAAAAAGGGACGCAAATTAAATAAAGCGTTCCCAAAAAGAAATAGGAATTTGCTCATTGAAGCTGAGGAAAAGCCCCTTAATTAACATTTCTTTCTTTCTTTTAATTTGGAAATGAGGGGATTAAGAGCCTAGAAAAAGAGGAGAAGCCACTTGTGTTAACGGTTAGAAGCAATTAGAATTAGATCACCTCTTAGCAAGAAATAATACCACGAACATTATAATCAAGTCAAACACAAAATCGATCAAAGGGAATTTCCTATGAGTAGTTAGTGAGATTATGTGACAACCAAACCAAACAAATATAATCTGACATATGCATAAACTGTCACATATTAGTTATTAGTTAGAGCTACCTATCCCACTATTTCAACAATAGGATTTAGTAGTGGCGTACCAAACAATTAAACATCAATTTTTTTCTTAAACATGTTTTTAGTCCCTAAAAAATAATCTCTGCAAAATATATATTATTATCTTTTTTTTGTCATTGTCATTAATTTTTGTTTAAATGACACACAAAATAGTTACTCACTCATCTTATATGGCTTTTTTAATTTAATTTGACATTTACGTGTCACACAATCTGATTTGAAGCTCCACCAAAATTCACATGCTTTTCACGAACACAACCTACATCACTGAGTTGTGTTAATGGATAAGTGTCACAATGTCATATCAGATAAAACATTTCAAGTAGGAATGATGAGTTTTCATTCTGTGAGCTGCATAAGCAAAACTTAATAGCAAGTACTAACAAATATAACAATGTATATTTTTAAGGATTAAAAGCTGAGAAATATTCTCTCAAGGACTAAAAACAACATTTTTTATATTTTTAGGGACTAAAAACATATTTTAACCAATTTTTTGGAAAATGATTCCGAAACATCTGCATAGTTCAGTTATCCAACAAATGTTCAGAATGAGAAACGAAGAGAAGAGAGAGAAATTGTGGATGTGGTATATAATGAATGTAATAAAAAGATAGAAATATATAAAAAATGAGATGTCTGTTAGTACTGGTTGAGCTGTCCAAGGAGACATGCACTAACATGATTGAGATACTCACGTCATTTGCGACCCAAATCAAAAATGAATCCAAACATATTTAAAAAAATATTTTTTCAAGTGATTTTTAACTCTCAATTTATAACTGAAACCCAAGAGTTCTTTGCATGAATTTTCAGATGTGAGATAATTCAAACTTTATAGGCTTAAATACGCTTTTAATTCCCTGGCATTTGCTTGATTTCAGTCCTCTATTTTCAATTGCACTGTTTTAATCCAAGATTTTTTTTTTCCAAATGTTTCAATTAATTCCATTTGTTAAAGTGTCATCCAATATTTATCCGATTTTGATGATGTCAGCCCAAATATTCCAACATAGCCGCTGATGTGTTAATACCGGAGAATCCAAATGATATGCACATGCCACATAAAATGTATATCAATCAACAAAACACTAAACAAATTAATTTTAATTAAAAAGGATTCAAAACAATTTGAGAGAAAAAAAAAAGGTCCATGCACACGCACGCAAGGTTTTCATTTGAGAAGTTTAAAAAGTTTTCATCTCTGTCAACAAACTCCCATGATTTTCGTTCCACTCAGTTATGGCAAGGTTGTTGCGTTTGCTTTTGGTCTTGCTCAACCTGTCTCCTTTTTTGTCATTGTCGCCTCTCACTTTGCAACTTGATGCGCTACTCCTCCAAGTGAAGTACAAATCTAAAAGGAAGATTGCAATAGCAATATAATCTCTAGGGGAGGGCATAAACATTCATAGGGAGGGAATGGTTACATCAAATGATTTTTTGAGAAAAAAAACCTTGGACTTGTAAGAACTTGAGATTCCAAGGCGGATTGGTGTTGAACGACTGCTGGGTACCGAGTGACGCAGTAGAAAAATTAGGAGCACAAAAACTGCTCTATATTTGAGAGAACCTGAACACACACAATAACTTTTAAGCAAATCAAACTTTCAACGGTGACAACAATAAAATAAAAGACACATAAAATTTTTAACTTGCAAAACTTCCCTCAATTTGAGAGAATAAAAACCAGGCAACCAAACCAGAAAAATCACCCCTATAGAAAAATAATGGATACAAAATAATGTCTTCCTAGAGCAATTAGAGGCATCAAAATCATCACTTTAATGTGGAAATAAGCACAACAAAAAAACTCACAAAAGGGTAAACCAAAATAATGAGCTCCAGCCTCCATGACATAAAACACATATTAAACAAAACAGTACAAATAATGTACCACCAAAATCTTGAAGGACACAAAATACCTTCTCCACAAAACATTGCTCCCGCTGGTTGCTCTGCACAAATTGAAGCAACATGTGTTGCTTGTCTTCAAATTAAGGGTTTCATTCCCTTTTAAAACCAAATAATGAGGCCAAGCCCGTAAAACATAAAATAGCCTCTCCTTTTTTGTTTTCAATAAAAAACAATTTGGGCTCTGAGGGATAACCCGACACCGATAATATATAAAATGCAAATCTTTTTCTCTTGTTGCTTTGGAACGATAATATATATTGGTTCATAACTTGCGATAGACTGTAAATGATGATGGACCCGATCCCGGGTTAAGGTTAGAGTGTACGTACTCATAAATTGGTGATTATTTGTTAGAAGGCTTCACTTGTTGGAAAATTGGGTTAGGCGTCTTGGTTTGTTTGGTGGGTTATGAAGGGTATTTCGGGGTTTCTATCGGTATTTCGGTGATTTCAGATCAAATTTTCGTATTATTTTTCTTGTTTTCTTTTGGAAGCCTGATGTTTTTTTTATCCTGTGGTTTTTATGGTCTTTTATCTTTTGTACTCCCTGAAGTTGTGTCCTCTCACGATTTCGTTTATTCCAATACATTTTTGTAGATTTACAATTTTTTTATCGTTCAGATCCGGTCGAATTGTGTCAAATAATTTTACTATGCCAGGGACTGGACTATGATTAGCTCTGTAAATGTGTAGAGTCGAGTGTAGTGTGGTATAGTAGTTGGCACTTCTAGGCCCCATCTCAGCTAATGGACCACTCCAGTGCTATGGGTACTACGAACCCTCTGCCATCCATTAGATCAAAGTCGTTTCATGAGTGGGGGATAAGTGCAGTTTTTTGAATCAAACGTTGATGTTCTTTTCAAAAGAATTATCAAAACTACGATGGAGTGAATGATTTGATCAATGAGTATTCTATTTATTTTTTTCAACTTTGAACAAAAAGTGAAATGAATATTCAGATAATTAGTTGATATGGATTGTTCGTGATTGAGACCAACCATCAAAATAACAAGGGTGCCTCGATTTAATATTTATACCTGTAATTTTTTATTGTTTGGTTGATAATAAAATATTTTTAGTTTTAAAAAAAAAAATTTTGGAGAACTTTTTATTCGGTCCTCACCTTAATGGTAAAATTATTAAACGTTGTCCTAATTTATTTGTTTATTGTTGCCTTTCAAATAAAAAAGCAAGAGCAAGTGACCTCTATAGCAAGATTACAAGGAAGAATTCCGATTATCAAACCCAAATGACTAACTAACAAGTACTAGTTTCATAGATTCTTTATTTTTTAAGCATTAAAAGGTGTCATGAATGAGCAGCTTTGAAAACAAGATGGAGCTATTAAAAGTGGGAGAAAAGAGCGATAATGATAAGGAATAATTAGAATAAAGAAAATTTAATATTGCAATGTCAGTTATGTTTGATTCCATCAATCCCGATTTAGCTTGATTAATTCCATAATTTCTAGTCCTACATATCAAGTTGCCTCCTAGAAACAACCCATAACCTGCTGGCAGTCCTACCCCAACGCACTCTTAACAACAACCGATAATAGGTGTGTTGTAGAGCTGGGTACGCGGGTTGGCCCGCCCCGCATTAGCCCGCCCCGCGTAGGCCCGCAATCAAACGGACCTCCTTTATAGTAGCCCGCGTCCGCCCCGCGGGCCAAACTGTGCAATGAAAAATTGAAAAAAAAAAATAAAAAATGCTTGCCTTGATGAGTTGATTCTGATGTTTGATTCTAAAATTCATTTTGGGCTTGTCTTGTTCCCTTTTTTTTTTTTAGTTTCGGTTTATGGGCCTGAAAAGTATCAGATTGAGGTTTTTTTTTCTGGCCCTTCTTCAACCTTTGACCAAAATGTTTTTTTTTTTAAAAGGCCCGCGGATCAGCCTGCAAGCCCGCGGACTAACCTGCTAAAACCCGCGGTCTAAGCGGGCTGGCCCGTTTAGGCCCGCTTTTAAACGGGCCAGCAGCCATCGGGCTACAGCCCGCACATACTGCGGGCCACGCGAGCCCAGCCCCGTTTACCCAGCTCTAGTGTGTTGTGCTGAATATGCATGACGTGCCGCGAAGCTTTTTAAGGGACTTTCACGGTCCAATGTATCCTAAACTGACTAGAAACATAGAAAGGTCTGATCCTAACACCCCTGCTAGAGGCGAGCTAAGAGTGATTTTCCTAACATTTGATTATTTCTCAATTCCATAAATTGACACCCTTTTTCGTAGGATGGCTATATACTACTAGTCATAGTTTTAAAATTCGGTTCAGTTTGACCGATCGAACTGGTTGAACCAGGACTCCACCACCTGATCGAGTCGAGCCTGACTTCGGATCAGATGTGCTTTAGAACTGGTAGAGTCAGCCGGTTTGATGATTAAAATGGAGACTCGGTCGATTTTAGTTAAACCGACGAGTCACCCATTTTTTTCTTTTTATTCTGAAAAAAATTGAAAAATTGTTGGCATGGATTCAAGCTTAGTCCTTGGCTCCTTGCACTCTCCACACCATAAATATTACCACTAGGCTACGCAAGTGCTTTGATAACGAAATAATCAGTAATATTAAGACTGCAAAATTTAGGTAACGATTGAAGATTAGTTTTGTTTGCCACATAAAATAACTAAAACCAGAATAGTTTTTATTTGTGCCATTTATTTTAATACAGATATATTATATTTAACAATAATTTAAAATAAGATTTTTTTGCACTGATTATTTAACTTATATGTGATATATTATTATAGTAAAACATTTTTTTAAACAATAGTAAAATATTCTTGTTGGTTGTCTAATTAGGTATTTATGTGATAGTAATAATTTTAAATTTAGAGTATGAAGTTAGTTGGTATTATTAATTTTTTAATTTTTTAAAATACACTTAGTTAAGCAATCCGCCCAATGAGCCATTGATCCGACCATTAACTCACCGACTTCGTACCTCAGCCGAGTTGATGACCGAGCCGAATTTTAAAACACTGCTACTAGTATATTGCGAATGACTAGTTTGAAATATAGATCAAATGTAGATAAACAATCCAATCAATAGAGAAGTAAATTGCTAAATTGAAATTGGAATTCACATTGTTAATTAGATTGTAACCTTAAGAACGATCGGCACATGAAAAGTACAAAGGAAGAAATTCCCAATCAAAAACCATGTATAACATCAAAGTACTAGAGAGAAAGATTAACCAAATTAAACATGACTAAATCTTCTTCGTAGTAGCTTCATCTTCCTCTTCTTCAAGCCCTAGAACTCCTCTTCTTCTCCTTTTCTTACTTCTTTCTCTGTTGTTGGCTCATTTAAATGTTAAGTGGCTAACACAACTCAGCAGGACCTTGTCATAGGGGAGCACAAGCGTGCTTAATATCATCACCACCGTCCTCCCGTATTGAAGCACAGTCGTGCTTAATAACAGGTTCCACGGGCGTGCTTACTAGTCTTTTCCATAGTCGTGCTTAGCTCCTTGTGTTGGGCGTGATACAAGGAATAACCACCACCGTGCTGAAATCCACGGCCGTGTTACTTGGTTTGTTGAAGTTTTTCTTATTTTCTCTTATTTTTCATGTATTCCTTCCTTTTTCAACTTTTTCACATGAGAGCTGTCTATTGCAAAATGTCATGAAAACCATGAGTCCTATAAATAGACTGCAACAATTAGGCTCAATTAATGGTTAGAAGACACATGGAAAATACCACAATTTAGAGGTTTATCATGGGTGTAGGCCCCATGCTGTGATCATATGTTTATTCTGTTATCGACCTCACTTTCACTCATGTTTTTTTCTTGTTATCTCCTCTTATCATTTATCACATCTCATACTTTCTTTCCCTTACATTTTTTTTCTTCTTCTTATCTCTCTTCTTTTTCCACCTCTTCCCACCTCATCTGGAGTATACAAGCAACATTTTCTCTTTTAAAGTGTTTGTTTTCATTTGTCTATGTGTAGGCTCACATCTGTTGAAGAAATTAAAATACCGATTCCACCACTGAGGCTTATTTGTAAATGATAAAGGTGTAGAGTACATAAAGGGGCCATGTGCACGAGTTAAAATATGGGTGGAATGCGTCCATACCTTGGGTGGGTTAAAAATGGATTGAGCTACACCAACTCATATTTTAACGAGCTAAAAAAATATTGTAAATTTTCAATTTTGTGCTACTTTTTATTATTATTATTATTATTATTATTATTATTAATAATAGTAATAATAATGTCATTTTCATAGTTATTGATATCACCTCAAAATGAGTAAAATATAAAAATATTCTTAAATTTTTGTCCTTTTGTTTTTCGCTCATACCTACAAAGTGCGGTATATAATATTTCCGCTCTTTAAAGTGTGTACATAAATTTACTACACCGCACTTTTGAAGTACGGAAATATTATATAGCACACTTTATAGATCCAGGCGAAAAATAAGACTAAAGTTAAAGATATTTTTAAATTTTTTTAATTTTGAAGGTGGCACTAATACCTGTAGGGATTGCATTAATAACAATGCCATTATTATTATTATTATTATTATTATTATTATTATTATTATTTATTAAAAAGAAAAGAAAGAGGTCACAACGTGACCAAAACAAAAATTGAAAAGAAGCAGAAAAAAGAAAGTTTCGTGAGAGACTAGGAGAGAAAAAGAAGAAAAAGAAAAAAAAGAGAAAGAGAGAAGTGACGGCTATTAAGGCTTGGTTTGGATCGGAAAGAAAAGTGGAAAGAAAGAAAAGAAAAGAAAAGAAAAGAAAGGGAAAGAAACGAAAATAAAAGGAAAGTGAGATGATTTTTATGTTGTTTTTTTTTTTTTTTGGTAAGTGCTGAACCACTACGCCAACCCACTTGGTTGATTTTTATGTTGTTTGATATAATAGAATGTGAAAAAAAAAGTGAAAGAAAAGAAAAAAGTATATTTTAAAAATCACATTGAAGAAATTTGTTATACAACTTTTGTTGTACTTTTGTCTTACAGTATAAAAATAGGCAAATAAAATAACTCTCTAAAAATTACTGTTTAACATTATTAATTTTAATATGTATTATTTCATTAAATACGATTTTAATTTGTCGTAACTCATAAATTTGTTCAGTTATATTATTTGATATCAATAAAAAATCATTGGTTGTGCAATTAACTGCTTACTAAACAAAGCCAAGAAAAAGACGGAGAGGAAGAGAAATGATCATTGTCTTTTTCACATAGAAAGAAATGATTTCTCTGCTTTCCGTCCATTTGAGAGAGGAAAGCTTTGGAGAGTGGGACCCACATAATCTTCTCTTTTCCTTCCTTCAAACGATGAAACCAAACAACTAAGGGTTTTGTTTTGCGTGTTTTCTTTCTTTTCCCCTTTCTTTTCCCCTTTCTCTCCCTATTTGTTGTTACTACGGTCCCTATTTCTCAATGAGCAAATTGCTAGAGGGGGGCAACAAAAATAATACATAGTATATACTATAGAGATTTGAGAGAGAAAAAAAATGAAAAAACAGGGTATATTAATTGTAATGTGGCAATGCACGAGAATTAGAATCTCTCACGTGAGAAATGCAACTTTGACAGTTATTAATAGTAGTATTTTATATAACTAAATTTACATTTTTCAAAAAATTAAAATATAAAATATTTGTTATTTTTACATTTCTAAAATTGAAAAAATTAATTACCGTTTACTCATAACATTAGTTTTTGTTTTATGATTTATATATTTATAGTATTGTACAAATTTGATCTTCACTCATTATTTCTTCTCTCAATTTTTTTTTCATTGTTTCTATATTGAAGTGAATTATTAAATAAGACATTTGATATCAAAACTGTTGTAAAATCTCTAATTGTTTGCGTTCCAAATTCTGTTTTTCATTATTTATTTATTTATTTTGCAGTATTATTTTATTTATATTTCTTTATTATTTTATTTGTAATTTTGTATTATTCATTGGGAGAGAAAATATTGAATAGAAAGTATATAGCTGTTAGTTCAGGGTTCGGGTTAAATCCCCATACGTGATTATACGGCCAATTAGTCAATACAAATGATGAAATAGTATGTCCGTTTGAAATACGCATGATGAACATACAATGAACAAATATTTTGTGTGTGCCATATTAGCTAGCTTTGGTCCCTGTCACATGAGGGGAGTTTGGCCACAAAAAGGAGAGGAAATGTGGAGAAGGACTTGAATGCATAATCTGTACCTGCTAAAAGTACAGACTCTGTTTCAGAAATAACAACAGACATGAACCAGAACCTTACTTACCCAGACACAAACCCAGGTTTATGTTCAAACTTCAAACTGTAACAGAGCCTTCTCCAGACTTTTCCCCGGCCCCCAACACGGACACAAGCTTCAGAATATCCTTCACACACAACAACCAATTTTTCAGTGACCAAAATCAAATCAGAGAGAAGAGGACCCTTCCAGCCACCAGAACCGTGTTATGTTTGGAGAGAGATAATGCTGATTTGGGTATCCTTAGGTAACACATATTTGGACTTCCCTTGTTTTTTAACTCCTTGATCACCTTTAAAAATAGATTCATGTTTCTTACACCGTAAATATTTTCTTCACAAGTTTTCACTATAAATATATGTGTTGTCCACCGTAAATACCGGTTTTCCACTGTAAATACATTCAAATATACAAAAATCCAAAAATATATTTTTCTTTAAGAAAATCTTAACCCTGGCTTCTTCAAGCCTTCTAATCAAATTTCAGCTTCTTTAAGCCTTCCATCTCAAGTTCCAGCTTCTTCAAGCCTTTCATTTCAGTTTCGGCTTGCTCAAGCCTTTCATTTCAGTTCTAGCTTCTTCAAGCTTTCCAGGTCAAGTTTCTTCAAACTTTCTCGACTATGCTTCGGAACTACGTTGCCTTGATTCCTCTTCATAGAGGATACGTAGGCCGGGAAGCAATTCCCGAGAGACACCCCAATAAAAAGCCTTCTCTAAGGTTCCCTCTCAAATCCAGGCTTCTTCAACCTTTCAAAAATTCAAAAAGATCCAGAACTACATGACTCTGATTTCTCCATTGCACAATGGGGATATATAGGCCCAAGCTTCAATAGGTTGTCGAGCCAAATTTGTAAATAAGATTTTTCTTCTTTATTTTCTAGGGGTGAAGCAAATATTTTGAAAGCTAACATATTTTGCACAATTAATCAGATGTACCTCTTTTTAAACCGGCGTTGTAGGGTGGTAATACCTTCCCTACACATAACGGACTCCCGGACCCATATCTAGTTCCGCCCGGACGCATATCTAGTTCCAAAGACCATTCTCTTCTATAAGTTTTCCAATGTTTCCCATTAAAAAAAATTATTGGTGGCGACTCTGTCAAAGGGGTTGAGGTCATTGTCTCAGTTGAGGTCGCTGCGGAACGACACTAAAAGAAAAGATAAGAATCAGAGGAGTCGCCTCCAATATTTTTTACATGGGAAAGATAGTAAAATCCATAGAAAGAATAATCTTCGAAACCAGATCAAGTTTGGGAGCCAATTACGCATAGGGAAAGTCTTAGCACCCTTTGAGGTCTATTTATAAAAAAAGTTACCTCTAATGAATTGTGCAAAATTATTAGCTTTTAAAATATTTGTTTTACCCCTAGAAAACTAAAATAAAGGATTATGTACATATTTGACCTGACAAGCTTTTGAAGCTCAAGTGTACGTATTCCAATGGTGCAATGGATAATTCAAAGCCATGTAGTTCTTGTCAAAAGAGACGATATTTTAGTGTTTATATTTTATTTATTTATTTTTTATGTTGATTAACTTAAAAAAAACTTGATTTATGAGATCGTCTTGAAGAATGTTCTTATTTTGGGATGTCTGACAAGAATTGATTCCTGGCTTATGTATTCTCTATGAGAATGCAACAAGGTTACGTAGTTCTTACAGTAGCCACTTGAGAACGCTTAACCTGACTTGAAAGTGGACCTGGGGCATTGTGGAGGAGAAGATGGATTGGTTCAGGGTAGGGTTGTCAAATGGATGGGTTGGATGAATTTGGATCCACATTGTAATGAATGGGTCAAAATCATCCATTATCCCATTAAGGATCCATTTAAAATGCTTCAAAAATTATACAATTCATCCATAATCCATTTAAAAAATTTCATCCAACCCATCCATTAATGGATGGATATCAAACCATCCATTAACTTGGATTTTTTTACAATTTTTTTCATTGATAAAAAAAGTTTATAAAAAACTTGAAAATCTGTCTGAAACCCAAAAATCGGTCTCAACCCTAAAATCGAGCTCAAACTCAAAAATCGGTCTCAACCCTTAAAATCAGCCTCGAACATGAAAATCAAGACCGAATCTGAAAATTCAGTCCCGAACCCAAAAACCAGCCCCATGCCCTAAAATCAGACCTGAACCCGAAAATCAATTCGGCACCCGAAAATCGGCCCCGAATATGAAAAATGGGCTCCGAGCCCTAAAATCAACCCCAAACACTAAAATCATGCCAAAATTTGAAAAATCGGTTCCGAACCCTAAAATTGAGCTTAGGTTCGAGGATGATTTTCGAGTTCGAAACCGATTTTTCATATTCATGCCCTATTTTCACCTTTGGGCCTAATTTTCAAGTTCGGGTCTGATTTTAGGTTTCACAGCCTAATTTTCAGGTTCGGGACCGATTTTTCAGATTCTGGCCCAATTTTTGAGTTCGAGACTGATATTTTAGATAATGACTCGATTTTCGAGTTATAAAACCGATTTTTCAGATTCTGGCCTGAATTTCGAGTTTAGGACTGATTTTTTAGATTTTGTCCCGAATGTCGAGTTCAAGACCTATTTTTCATATTCGGGGTCAATTTTTGAGTTTGGGTCCAATTTTTCAGATTCGGGCCTAATTTTCGGGTTTGACTTTGGTTTTCGGGTTTCAGGATTGATTTTTGGTTTCGAGGTTGACTTTCGGGTTCGGGTCCATATAATCTATTTATATTTTAGAAAAAACCAATGGATAATTTTTAATTTGAACTAAATGATCCAACGGGTTTCAAAATATTATGGATGGGTCAGACTCAACCACTAAATTAAATAGATAAGTCATTATTCATCCATTTAATTTTAATTATGTAAAGGGACGAGTTGGATGGTTTTAAGTGTTAGTGGAATAAATGGATATGGACTCGTGGATCCAATTGCCACCCCTAGTTTAGGGGGTTGAAGAAAAGGAAATTAGGTATTGTTTGAAAAACTAGAAAATGAAGAGAATAGAAAATTAAGAGTACAAAACACAAATTTCAAGGATCTCCTCTTCGATTCAGAAGAAAATGTGAGGAGAAAAGAAAAAATTGAAGTGGGACCCACATAAATATTTTTCTCCTCTAATTAGGTGAGAAAAGGTGGAAGAATGAGAATCTTTTATAATTTACTAAAATATCCATCACTTTACAATTTATAATGATAATAATATTAATAATAATAATAAATAATAATATTAATAAAAAATATTAATAAAATACAATAATAAACATTTTCAACTTATCTTTTAAAATTATATTTTTTTAATAAAAAATTAATTCTTATATTTCAATTTTAACTAAGGATATTTATGTCATTTTACAAACATACCTTTTTCTTTTCTCTTATTTTACTTATCACTTTCTTTTTAACCAAATAACCTAAAAATCATTTCATTTTCGACTCTCTTTTCTCTTCTTTTCTTTTCTCTTACTTTTCTTTTTTCTACCAAACATACCCTTAGTGATTTAGGCAAGAAGAATAGGCTGAGAAGATGAGGAATCAAAGTCTTGGGGATATGGTGGAGTGGTTTTTGGGTTTATGATGTTGGGGTTGTTTCAAGGAGAAGAAGATGGGTATAACATGAAGAAGAAAATGGTGGCTGCCATGGTGAAGATGAAGGAATAATGGATGGAAGATGAGGAGCCTCTGGTTGATGAAAGGATATGAAGTGTTTTTGTCATGAAGATTGTTGCTGCCTGGTCACTTTATGGTTGTTTTAATGGTGAGAAAGAAAGAGTAAGACAGTGTTATGTGGTGTGGTTTTTCTTAGAGGCGGATAAAGGAGGAAGACAGTGATGAACGAAGGATGGAGGGGAGCCAAAAATGGTGGTAGTCCTTAATGTGAGTTATGGTTGTGGAGTAGTGAATGAGGAATATGGTAATATGGAGATTGAAGAAGATGATCAAAACGATGGAGAAAAAATGGGTAAAAAGATTAGAGTCCGCCCCTTTTCTTTATAGACCTACAAAGCTCATAAGAATGTTGAGTGTTCACAGTCACTAAACAAACAATGAGGTTTGTTCACACTTAAAAACACACTTCACCCGAGGATATATGAAGATAAAAGAAAGAAATGAGAGATATAATATGTGTTGTGATAGAATAGGAGCGAGGGATAAGAATAGAAAGAGAGTGAAAATGAGATGAAAGAGAAAGTGTGGTTGGAATAAATCAAAACCCCTAAACAAAGATGGATAATCGGTGCAATTTATTAAAGATGTAAAAGGAGATGGTTGGGTGGATATATATGTTGAGAATTTATTAGATTCTTTGGTGACAATTGAACATGAGTCAAACTCATGGGATGATGAAGTCGAGATTGTTGAGGTGAATGTGACTAGAGTCAGTGAAGGCCCATAAATTTTAACTTGTGGGACAGTATATACGTGTGATGTTTTCTTGTCATAACACTTATTTTTTTGAAATGGGGGTCAAAGATCCAAAAACAAGTCATAAACTAAGCCAGACTTTATGAATAAAACTTATCCCTACAATCTTGACGAGAATCATCTAACTTATTCAAACTAAAATTGGGCTCATTGATTTTCCAGCACTCATGTGAATAGTTTGTCATAAAATTGATTCTAATCTTTTATGTAAAAATTCTCTCACATTCTCTTATGTTTATAGTTTGTGTTTATCTCTCTTCACTACAAAAAAAATTGTCTTTTTTGGCAGTTTTATTTTGCGTTTAGCAGGGGTTTACAACCACTGCTAACTATTTAGCAGCAGTTTTAAAAATCCTTCAAAGTTACATTCGCTACAACTTGTTTAGCAGGGTTTTGAGCAACCCCTCAGACATGTATTATTTAGCGGGGGTTTATAACCTCCCTTAGGTGTAGGTAGTACAACAAAGGATATGTAGCAGCGGTTTGAACCGCCGCAAAAAGAAAGTAAGTGAAAAAAACTAAATTGATTGTTCCTATCCCTAATTTTGAGTTCATCATACTAATTCTCCAGCTAATAACCAAAGTTAGCTATCTAATTTTAAATTCAACTCACCCAATCAAGGAACAATCAAATTGCAAGATCTCAAATAGCAAGTTTCAGACATTTGCCTAGATAAGAGTGTTGTGATTAATGAATGGTGAACACTGAACACCCTTTGCAGCAATAATATTTGATCTCTAGTAAAATATTCTGACCTTTTCAACAGGAAAAATAGTCCAGCTTCATTGCCTCTCATGGAAAAGGCAGCTTGGTCATAAGCTAACGAAGCAGTCTCTGCACTATCAAAGGTTCCAAGCCAGACCATGGTGCCGTTCCTTCTTGTATCTCTGACCTCTGCCGTAAATTTTGCTTGAAAATGATACAAATTGAGTACAAATAATTGGGGGGGGGGGGGAACCACTCGATCACCATACTACTACTCAAAGCAGAGAGTCAAAGTTAATCATACAATTCTAGCAAGCTTAGTAAATAAAACCATTACATAAATGAATTCTTTTTATCTAATATATACTCTAAATCCTTTAAGGAGTAGGAAGAAGTTCTAAATCTTACAACCAAGGTGGGCTGCGCTAGACATCAGATAGAAGCAAACAATTAGATTCAATTTGGAATAAAATTAAGAAAATGAGACCATTCAGAAAGAAAATAACATCAGTTGGTCATTTACTTAGGGATTGGATTTTCAGTTTATACTTTATAGTCAAATGATAGAAAGTGCAGATGATAGTATCATGGAATTCATAAAAACCCATGACAGAAACTCTAACAAGGATCATGATGTTGTGATGTCAAACACTAATTAATGCTCCAATTTATATAACATTTTAAGTCAAGTGAGTAGCACTGCTTATACAAACCTAAACCAACACCCCTGACATGTTATTAGAACTGACTCTCAGCACGTACATAAACTCAATAGCTAAATGAGAGGATAAAAATAAACTTGAACTGCAATCTCTTGAAAGGAGATTAGCAGAGGCTAAATGACGTGTTTACTTAGTATAGAATCAAAAGGTCAAAATCATTTGATACCAAATTATACCCTATACCAAATATACATTAAGGCACTTGAATTTGTAGAAAGCAAACAAAAAATACATATAACTGCCATTCTCAGTAATTCTAGTACAAAATTTGCAGCAAGAAAATATCAGCTCCATCATATGATGGTTGTCTGACAAAAAATATCTATGGATAAGAAAATTCAATAATATCTGAAACTTCTCATATAATGCATGTTTATGTTAAACCTCTCTCATACCATGCCAGAGTTAAACACATATAGATCCAGTAAGGTATTGTAATGCCCCTTCTCAATGTCCTCCTCCTTTACTTGATGAAGAATAAGGGTCTCAATAATCAAGTCTTCCCAATCAATGTTGTCAACTCCCATTCCTCTTCTCTTCTTCCTTTTTCTCTCAGGATAAGTGTCATCTAAATTACCAGGATTCACAATATCACCCAGATCAGCATCTAAAGGCTGCACGATTCTTTTTATCCTCATCTTAGCAGCATTGATCTTCTCTCGCCTCACTTTACATTTCAATTGACCACTAACATATGAGGGTGGCATGGTATCCATTCCAATATCCTTCTCTAGTAAATTCTTCAGCAGAAGTTTTTTGCTCAGTTCTGACTTCCCATCCCACCACTCCCTACACTGCTGGAGATGAAGTCCTGACCATTGCGATTTCTGAACATTTTCACTGTTTGAAGACTTAGCACCGCGATTCTCTTCTAAAAATTTCTTATACAACATGGATAAACATTCAGCTGAAATCTGAAACCCGTCAAAGTCATTGATAGCTGCTCGATCAACATTACTTCCTAATGAAAAATACTGAGAGTCTTTTCTGGATGCTATGCCACCGAACCCATATTCGTAATCATCAACCTCATCCTGTCTTAAGCATTCAGCAACAACATCTGTCAAATCTAACCTAGGCTGATCAAGATTCTTTCTCTTCTCAACAGGTTTCGACATAGACTTCTTCTCCATATACTGAATCACAAACGGCGCGTTCTTAACAATGTTTTTCGTCGTGATATCCTTTCCCCAAGGCAACTCCTGTGCAACTTTCACAAGTGTCTCAAGGAGCTCCCTGTATCTAGTTCTGCAAGTGGAAACCATGGCATGGACTTCCTTAGCCAAATCATCCATCCGAACCTCAACTTGATTCAACTCCGCCACCAAAACCAAAACCGCAACCACCAATGGAAGCGGCCGCCGGCCGGTGCTCAAGTACCACTTCACCGCACACTGTATCAAAAACACTCCCTGCTTCCGCATTCTGTCCAGTGGACACCTCTCAACACCAGCGAAACTGGGAGAATTCTTGAGCGTCCGTTCCAAGGAATGCACAATGTCAAACTCAGGAAAATCAGGTCTCTTCAATCCCAAGAAATCAATGACGCGATGTACCATCCTACCGAGCTCATACACGTCGCAATCAACTGCGGAAGCGACTTCCGCCATGGGTAGAGGGCGATCTTCCTTCCGCATAGTGACATAAGCACAAGCACCGATCAAGACCTCGAACCAATGCCCCATCCCGAACTCACCCTCAGTGATAGCAGACACCATGCTCGTAACTTCGACGGTCTTGGACCCTAACCCTAACCTAAGTGTCAATTCTTCGATCGAATTATTCGCGGTAAAGAGTTTCCTCTCTCGGTAGGAGAAAACGCTGCCGGAACCGGAGGTTCCGAGGCGGACGAAGGTGCCGACGGGGCCGTTGATGCCGCCGATTTGGGCGTCGAATTGGTCGAACGGTTGAAGTGCGCCGCATGAGGAGCAGATCAACTCTTGAGAGATATCGTCCCGTACAAAGGACGTTTTAGCACAGTTGGTGCAGCGATTAGAGCTCGACATGAACGTTGCCTTCAGCAATATTATGAGCACTGAATCAACAGAGAAGCAGAAGTAAGGGAATAAGGGAACTGGATGAGCAACGAACCTATTCAATTTATAAGCACAAAAAAGCTACGGATATAGAGGATAGAGAATAGAGAAACCAGAAATATTGGGAGTGTATCAAATCAACCAACCTGTAAAAAGGGCGAATGAGGCAGCGGCGGCCGGAAATCGCGGAGGAGAGAAGACGATTGACTTATCGGAGAAAGGATTCGCCGTTGTAAGAAGCAACGACGGCGACATTTCACGGATGAGATATCCATCCGGATAATCAAATCTCCCAATCCAACTTCTACCCATAAGTGCGGCCCAGCCCACTTGCAAGTCATCCAAAAAAAAAGTGGCATTGATGAACAGCGTCAATAAGTTGAAAACCATACTTCAAAATTAAGGGTCTGTTTGGTTCTTTGGTTCAAAGAAAGGAAGGGGAGGGGACGAGAGAGAGATTTTAATGGAGGGGAGGAGAGGAGAGGAGAGGGGAGATATTTTAATACTTATATGTTTGGTTCATAGGAGGGGAGGGGAGGAGAAATAACTTTTTTTTTTAGTTCACGAGGGGAGGGGAGAGGTTTTATAATTAAATTACTTTTGTACCCTTTATAAATGTACTTGTATTTTAAACATGTTTGCATTTAGTATTTTTCTATTATTGAATAGGGGTATTTTTGTCCAACAAAATGTTTCCCCTCTCATTCCCCCACTTTTGGAGGGGACACAAAATTAGGGGTGGCAATATGGGTTGGTGGGTCGGACTCAACCCGACACGCCATTAGCCCGCCAAAATGCGGGTTGGGTTGGACTGACCCATTTTTAGCATTAGGGTTGAAAGTCTCAACCCAACCCATATTTTGGCGGACTAACGGGTTGGCGGGCTAGCCCACTTTAAGAATTTAGTGAAAAAAAGAAGAAGTTGTGCAATGAGGAAAAAGTCAAAATTGTTACTCTCACTTCTTTGTGCAGTGAAAAAAAAGCCATAATGTGCACTTAGAAACACTACTACACTAACATTGAATTAAACAAGAAGATATGGTTGCTTCCTATTTCTTTGTTCCATGTCACATTGCCATTGAATTTTGATTCATCTCAATTAAATAATAATAATAATAATAATAAACAATAAAAATCTCAACGAAATTTCACACTGAGAATCAATTCCACAATTACACTAAGAATAAAAACTACAAAATCATAACCAACTCACAGGTTATAAAAAATAACAATCATCATAACTCACCACTCAAAAAAAAAATCATCACAACTCATAAATGTGTTTTAAAACAACAAAAGCACAAATCAAAGTTCAACAATCTCACAATAATATAATCTTAGTTCTAACGATCTTAATTCGAAACGTTAGATACTCAAGAGATGTATCCGCTTTTCCATTACCACCACCATCATCAACATTAAAATCTTCATCACCAATTTAGGGGCGGCAATATGGGTTGGTGGGGCGGGGCGGGCTAACCCACCATTGGCCTGTCAAAATATGGGTTGGTTTGGGCTGACCCACTTTTGATATTTGGGTTGAAAATCTAAACCCAACTCGCCAAAAAAGGCAGGCCAAATGGGCTAACCCAGTGGGTCAAACCCATTTTGCCACACCTACACAAAAGTAAGTTACAGAGATAATTCAGAAGAAGTGAATGAAAAACTTAAGTGAATGTGTGTGTTGGGGGAGTGGGAAACGTGAATTATATAGAATGTTAGCTGCTGCCCCATGCAGCCAATGGCGTGAGACACGCCTGGAATAGGGCGTGTTTGAACACGCCTTGATTGAGGCTGATTCAGACAATCCTAGGAATAAGCGTGTTTGAACACGCTAGTCCTTAGGCGTGTTTTAGTCAACACCGTCCAGCCTCTGTCTCCCACATCCCATTATGTCCCCTTACACAGTGTAGATTCTGATTCTGATTCTGATTCCTATCTTTTTTGTCCTTATTGGAACACGCCTAGATTGAGGCTTGTTCGAACAAGTCTCATTTCAGGCTAGTTCGAACACGCCTGGATTGAGGCTGGTTCCACAAACTACCCCAATTTGACAAATATTTTCCAATGTACCTCATTCTGAAAAAATAATAATATTTTTACATTATTTAAAAAAAAAATCCTAGAAACAGAGCGAGGGTAAAGATAAAAATTCCGAAAAAAAAGGGAATTAGCGGGGGTTTAGTCAAACCTCTGCTAAATACCCCTGTTAAATAACCTTTTTTTAGCGATTTTCATAAACATTTATAAGGTTCCACGTATACTTATTGAACACACACATCTACCTTGTATAATATTAATTTGAGTCCTCAATATGAAGGGTGAGACACTCAAATTTCACACTTCCCTCTCATGAAACCACTTCATCAATTTTTCAAATATTAATTCCCTCTCTATATTTCCCTGAGAGCATGTGTATCACTCTCCCTCGTCCCTCATTGTATTTGTTTTCACTTTGCATTAATTTCTCTTCATACACACATCTATTTTCTCTCTCCAAAATTTAATTTTTCTCCTAAATCTCCCAGCATTTTTCCTGTTTCGTTGCAAGTGTTTCTTTTGTAATTTTTTATTATTTCATTAAGAATTTAATAAAGTGGTTTAAATAACTTTATTATTATTTATGATATTTTTTGGTAAATAATTTTATTATTATTTATGATACTTAACTTTTCATGTGGAATTATATTTTAAAATAGTGTGATTTAATAATTATTATTTCTTTTATAAATTTTAAATGAAAATTAATCTTAAAAGGTAATATTTATAAGGCAACAAGATAAAGTAATTAGATTGATAATTATCATTTTGAAATATTGACACTCAGATTATCATTTTAATTTACTCTCTTTTGAATAATTATTTCTTGTTTATTGTATTTTCTTTGAGATAGTAATCAATTTAATAATCTCACTTTTTAAAAATGTGTGATTTGATCATTATTAGTGTTTTTATAATACACGTGAATTTCACGGGCTACCTGGATAGTGTAAAGTTAGACGCAACTTTAACATGAGAAAATATGGAAGAATTTTCACATGAGAAAATTTAAACTCGTAAGATGTGGAGTTACATTATTGATAAAAATTGATTATTGTGATGATTTATAAGTGTGTGGGGGCACACGGTGTTTGGTGGGAGAAAATATAATAAAGTGGCGACAACTAGAATATATATTAGTAACCTAATATACTATTACTATAATATATTATTAGTAGAATATATCATGATGTTATGGGGACAACTACCCCCTCTTGTATCAAGTAGATCAGTCCCAGAGTAGACTTGGAGATAAGCAGGGCGAGGATAGTGGGTCTGAAAATGACGAGTTTTATAGATTTTGAAATTGAAGATGTTGATTATGAGGTTAACACAAAGGAAGAAAATGATAGTGAAACTAGCGTATTCTTGGATGATAGTGATTATGATGAAAATTGAGATTAAATCAGTATCTTACCAGATGAGACAGTTGCATCTGAACGCTCTCAACGAGATACACATTGTTCTTTAGAGTGTGATAAATTTCATGATACTATCACTGAAAGCAGCTCTAGCCTAACGAAATTCTAACCCAAACACAAAGGTTGACTTTTTGAATGTGTGAGGATGATGAATAAAGAAGGCATATCCCACATTCAAAATGTTAGAGGATGAAACCTTAGTGCATTTTGAACTAGGAAAAAATTTCAAGTCAACACCAACGTTGAGGGCAGTTATGAAGGAGTATGGCATGAAACAAAAGAAAAATGTATACTTTGCCAAAAATGACAAAATGAGAATAGTAGTGAAATACTGAAATGTATGACAAAATGTCTTTTTTATCTCGGGCAGAAAATTAACGTACAACACATTCTATTACGTTTTATGATAAGAGTGTTAGATCTTGAAAATCTACTCTTTGTTTTGATGATAGCAATCTATATAATATAAGATTTTGTAGTATACTATGATTTGAACACTTATGTAGGAATGACATCAAGTAAAGAAGCCTTGATACTGTGAAGCATAACCCATCAAGTCAAGAAGATCACATTTCTTTCTTAAGAATGATAGAATATAAATTATTCTGGTCTCATATCTCTGTAATTATGCTGTATATTCATATATTAGAACCATATATCTCCCACAATAGGAAATGTATTAAGCGAGCATTATTTACCTTCCATATTTGTCTTATGACAAACTTGTATTTATGTCTCATTCTCTTATTGGAATTAATCAAGGAAAACATTAACCTTCATGGTATCAAGAGTAATAGGTTTCTTTCCTGCTCCCTCCTCCTGAAAACCTAGCTCCGCCCCACCTCTTCCCTTCTTCCTCCATCATCTTTTTCTTCCTCTTCTACCTTGACAATCATGTCGAATTCTGAAAATGACGACACCACCAAAGGCACCACTCCATCCTCTGAACCAAATACCGGTTTTCATCTGGCTCTTACTGTCTCCAATATCAAGAACCACATTCCCATCATTCTTAAGATGGAGAACGTTCAGTATGGTACCTAGGCTGAACTCTTCAAAATTCATGCCCGCTCTCACAAGGTCTTGCATCACATCATCCCTCCTGCTAAGGAACTAAAGAAGAAGAACCCAGAAACTGAATAGGAGAAGGAAATGTGGACAACCCTCGATGGCACGGTCCTCAAGTGGATTTATTCCACTATCTCCACTGACCTTCTGATGACCATACTTGAACATGACTCTATTGCCATGGCGGCCTAGAATTGACTAACCAACATCTTCCAGGACAACCAAAACGCTCGTGCCATCACTCTCGAGCAAGAGTTTTCTACCACTCGCGTGGAAGACTTTCCCACTGCTTCCTCCTACTGCCAACGCCTCAAAATTCTCTCGGATCAATTGAAGAACGTCGGTGCTCCTGTCTCTAATCACCGTCTTGTCCTTCAACTAGTTTTCGGCCTCACCGATGCTTATAGAGGTGTGGGAACGCTGATTCATCAAAGCAATCCTCTTCCTGAGTTTCATCAGGCCCGCTCCATGCTTACTCTCGAAGAAGCCGACCTGATCAAGATGGCAGCCACTAGTTCTCAGATAGCTATGATGGCGACTCAGCACAAGGACCCTAACGACACCTCAACCACGATGGCAAGAGGAATGGCAACCGCACCAATCCCAATCGCATCTGTGGCGGACAAGGAAGAAACGGTGGCCGTGGAAGCAGCCAGCAGGGCTCGCAACCACCCGCCATTTCTTGGCAGCCCTCCTCCGGGCCAGGGCCGCAGCAGTACCCACCGTGGCAGCCCTATCAATGGGGATGGACACCACCTACATGGCCATGCCTCCTTGCCCATACCCTTCATCCCAATAGACTCGCCCAACTGGTCCTCCGAAGCGGCAGGGAATCTTGGGCCAGTGACCTCAAGCCTATGTGGCCAACACCACTTCTCAGGCACCTACAGACATCGAAGCTGATATGCACACCATGTCTCTCAATGCACCTGATAGCCAATGGTATATGGATACTAGAGCCACTTCTCATATGACGGCATCACAAGGTAATCTCTCATCTTATTCTATTATGAGCAATTCAAATCAAAACATTATTGTTGGCAGTGGGCATGGAATTCCGATTCGTGGCTATGGACACTCAACCCTCCGCACCCCTCATCAATCCTTAAAACTAATCAATGTCCTTCATGCCCCGAAAATTATTAAAAATTTTACTTCTTTGTGACAAATCACTACTGACAATAATGTATCTGTTTCTTTTGACCATTTCGGTTTCTCTGTGAGTGATTTTCAGACGGGGATGTCTCTAATGAGATGTGATAGCATTGGGGATCTTTATCCTATCACCACAAATCCATCTACTTTTTCAGCTCTTACTTCCAGCTTGTGGCACCGTCGTTTGTGCCACTCGGGTTCCTCTGTTTTGCAATCTCTCAGCAAAAATAAGTACATTTGTTGTGAACCTTTTAGATCCTCCACAGTTTGTGATTCATTTGTTTTTGGGAAACATGTTAAATTGCCATTTTATTCTTCTATGCCTAATACTTTGATGCCTTTTGACATTATGCACAGTAATTTATGGACTTCTCTTATTTTAAGCACTGCTGGGCATAAATATTATGTTTTGTTCTTGGATGATTATTCTGATTTCTTGTGGACTTTTCCAATTAGCAAAAAATCCCAAGTTTTCATCATTTTCTCCTCCCTACATGCTCTCATTAGAACTTAATTTGGTCAACATGTAAAATGCTTTAAAATGCTTTCAGTGTGACAATGGACGTGAATTTGACAATGAGCCTTTTTAGAAACATTGCGAAGCCAATGGCCTTATTTTTCATTTTTCATGTCCGCACACATCCTCTCAAAATGAAAAAGTGGAATGAAAAATACGCACCATAAATAACAAGATTCGCACACTTCTGGCTCACTTTTCCATGCCCTCATCCTTTTGGCATCATGCTCTTAACATGGTAATTTATCTTTTAAACATTCTCCCACATAAATCTCTTCAATACAAATCACCTACACAAGTTTTGCATCATCGAGACCCTACTTACACACACCTCAGAGTTTTTGGTTGTTTATGTTACCCTCTTTTTCCCTCGACCAATATTCATAAATTACAACCCCATTCTACCCCATTTGTTTTCTTGGGTTACCCATCTAATCATAGAGGCTACAAATGTTATGATTTGTCACACACAAAAATAATAATAACTTGGCATGTTATTTTTGATGAAACACAATTTCCTTTTGCTAATCTGCATCTCCCTTCTCCTACTGCCTATGATATTTTAACTGATGACTTACATCCTTACCTTGTTCATAAGTTGAAAAATCAATTTTTACAGCTTCCAGCAGCAAACACAACTGCCCTTGCCTCGCCTCAACCACCAACTAGCCCTGTCCACCCTGACCAGCAACCGTCAACTCAAGTACAAACCCCTCCTCCCACCTTGACACACCATGACCAGCCACCCAATCCTCCAACCCGGACCATGGCCACTCGAAGTATGCACGGTATTTATAAACCCAAACGCCACTTAAATCTCTCTGTTTCCACCCAAGATCCCTCACCTTCTCCCATTGCTAAAAATCCAAGACTAGCATTGTCCGATCCACATTAGAAATTCGCCATGCAAGAAGAATATGATGCTCTTATTAGAAATAAGACATGGGATTTAGTTCCACGACCTTGTGATGTTAACATTATTCGCTCCATGTGGATTTTTTGTCATAAAATAAATCTAATGGCTCTTTTGAGCGCTATAAGGCTCGTCTTGTAGGTGATGGCAAATCCCAAATAGCTGGCATGGATTATGAAGAGACTTTCAGCCCTGTGGTGAAACCAGCAACTATTCAGACTATTCTCAGCATTGCTCTATCCAAATCATGACCCGTTCATTAGTTGGATGTTCATAACGCTTTTCTGCATGGTAAGCTTCATGAGACTGTTTATATGCATCAGCCCCTGGGTTTCCGTGACACACGTCATCCTGATTATGTTTGTCGCCTGAAGAAATCCCTCTACGGTCTCAAGCAAGCTCCCCGTGCTTGGTATCAGCGATTCGCTGATTATGTTTCCACCATCAGTTTTTAGCATAGCAAATCTAATCACTCCTTATTCATCTACCAACAGGGTCATGACATGGCATACATCCTCCTATATGTTGACGACATCATCCTCACCACATACAATGATGTCCTCCAGCAGTCTATCATGTCACTCCTTGCTTTTGAGTTTGCAATTGTAGTCACCGGGCATACATGTGGCCTCTTCCTTTGCCAGAGAAACTATGCCAGAGAGATCATTGCTCGCGGCGGCATGGTTTCCTACAAATCTTCTACCACACCTGTTGATATTAAGCACAAGCTCAGTGTCTCATCCGGTCCACCCTATGAGGATCCCACTCTTTATTGGAGTCTTGCTGGTGCTTTATAGTATCTTACTTTCACCCTACCAGATATCTCCTATGTTGTCCAACAACTTTGCCTCCATATGCACGATTCCAAAATGGAGCACATGAATGCTCTCAAACGCATCCTGCGGTACGTGCAAGGAACCTCTCATTTTGGCTTGCATCTTTAACCCTCCTCCATTGCTACACTAGTCTCCTATACTTCTGTCGATTGGGGTGGATGTCCTGACACCCGATGCTCCACATCTGGTTACTGTGTCTTTCTTCGGGACAATCTCATATCCTGGTCTTCCAAACGACAACCAACTCTATCACACTCTAGCGCTGAAGCTGAATATAGAGGTGTGGCCAATATCATCTCCGAGTCCTGTTGGATTCGAAATCTTCTCTTGGAGCTCCACTTTCCAATTCCAAAGGCCACCTTGGTTATTGTGACAATGTTAGTGCTATCTATCTCTCTGGGAATCCAGTTCAGCACCAATGCACCAAACACATTGAGATGGACATTCATTTCGTTCGTGAGAAGGTAGCATGTGGCCAAGCACGAGTTCTTCATGTTCCATCTCGTAACCAAATAGTGGATATTTTCACAAAAGGCCTTCCGTGTGTTCTTTTTTATGATTTTCGAGCCAGTCTCAACATACGGGAACCCCCTGCTTCAACTGCGGGGGAGTGATAGAATATAAATTATTCTGGTCTCATGTCTTTGTAATTATGCTGTATATTCATATATTAGAACCATATATCTCCCACAAAAGAAAATGCATTAAGGAGCATTATTTACCTTCCATTTTTGTCTTATGACAAACTTGTATTTATGTATCATTCTTTGATTGGAATTAATCAAGGAAAACATTAACCTTCAAAGAACAAGATCACCATGACATAGCAAGATAAGATGATTAAAGAAGAGTTAAAGGTAGTTCTTATGTTGAATGTCGTATACGTGCTGATCATTTCATACTTTGAAGACCTCATACTGAAAAGATAGAGAAATTCCAAAGCATCCTTCACATCAATATAAAAGATATTTTTTCATGAAGGAATATTGATTCTAAAGATATAAGATGTTATACTTTGAAGAAATCAAGACTCTTTCGATAAAGCTCTTAATTTTATTTTAAAAGCAATCAGATGGAGAAGCTCCATGCTAAAAGCAATCATATGCTAAAGAAGATGCATACTGAAATAAATTAGACATAGAAGAAGACGCATGTTTGAAAGTGTTCCGAATGGCTTCTCAACCACCCGGCCGGAGGATATATTAGTCATACTAGAAGCCATGCTCTTCAACATACACTCTAGTGCGGGATTGAATGCCTCATGATAGGATGACCCTGAGCTGCTTGACCACTCAGAAGCCTTCTCTTTAAAGGCATTTCTCATCACTTGCAGAGACCTTTGTCGTGATCTTCAGAGCCCATAAATACATGTTTCTTCATTCATTATGTAACATTTTATTCATTCTTAGCATTTAGACTTTTATTCAATCCGAGTCTCCGGGATTCTCTCCCAAATACTTTCATTGACTTGAGTATCGGAGTGCCTTCTGCAGGTACGCCTTGCTATGACACTTGGAGCTTCGCCGCAACCTCAGACACAGTAACCGCACTGTTCCACTGTCATCCACTTGCACGGCCGAGAGAGACCACTGTCAGGTTCTCAGGTATGAACAGAAAACAACAAGACTTTGAAAATGTCATTTAGACAATGTTGATAATAAGTGAATACTGATGATATGCTTATAAAGAAGCATTTTGAGTTCATCAGTAGAAACATTCTAAATTCATTATGAAGAATTGTGCAAGATTGTTCCATTAATTAGAAGACAAACTCACCGGTAACTTACTAAACTTTGGACGAGCTCTCTAATAAGACAAAGAGATTCTGTGGACCAGTGAGAAAGGAGTGAGCAAAAGTACACTTTTGTGTGCTACTTTTAAGAGGCGTACAAAAAAATAAAATTCATGGTTTGTTGTTTCACTGCTTTTCTGTACCATCCATAATTATCTTCGATGAAGCATCAAATGCCCAAGCCTCAACGAATACATTCAATGGGAAGAAGATTCACAGCGAATCTTCACCTTGGGTATTTAAAGCTGAAGATTGAAGGATGAAGATCATGATTCTTTTATTATTTTCTTGTGAATTCTGTAAATAATTAAACGCTCTTAAATTCATTCGCTCATTCTTTTTGAAGTTTCCTTGTGCTCGCATACTTATTCATTTAAGTCAGAAAACTTGTAAAACTACTCAAAGCGAAGCTTCAAAAGAATCTCTCATTTATGGAGTTGTAAGCTTAAGATAGTTTAAGAGAGAGAATAGAAGGTAATCAATAATTATATTATTTCTGATATAAAAATACATATATATACAGCAAGAGATACACAAGAAATTATTACACATGACGAAAATCAGAAATATGAAAGATCGTATACAATCATGCTAAAATATTTGGCATCAAGTAATGAGAATACTTGATTCTAATTTCAGTTGCTATACTTTATGAAATAAATCATTCCTTAATGATGAAACCATTACTTGTAGAAGTTTGTATCTACACCAATTCTTTTGATTAGAAGATAGCTTGTAGAGGCTACTGAAATCACTACTCAGTTAGGCTAAAGATGAGGAGGAAATCCTTGAAACTTTGAGAAGTTAGTGAAAAATCCTTTAGGTTTGAGGGGACCGGGTGTAGCCCAAGTGATTTGGGTTGAACCAAGATTAATATTTGTTTGATCTTTCTATCCCTCACCTTTGTCAATTTAGTTTATTTTTGCTGCCTAACTTCTAAGGTTGTACTCTGCTGATGAACCAAATTAGTAAGTGTTTATCATTAGAATATTCTACAAGCATCTACTAACGTTTAACCTTTGCTAAGTATTGATAGACAAATGTTTAAATTCTTAGTTAGAAATGAATTTCGTAAACAAAATTTAACCCCTCTTCTTGTGTTATATATTTTTTTTTATTTCATAGAGGATATCCACAACTGTCACTGTACGGCAGAAAATAGGCAAACACAAGCTAGATGGCTTGCTAAGAAGTTCATAAGAAAATTGAGACACACACCAAATATGAAATTTAAGTTGTTCATTGTTGATGCAAAAGAAAAATAGGACGTGATCTTAACTAGACACTAAGCATATAGAACCCTAAGGAATGTCAGAACCCTTTCAGGGGGTCATCATCCCAGTTCATCATGGGTGAAGCCAAAAGTTTTGGTAATCAACATTGATTATGTGAGTGAAAACCCACTGACTTTAAGGACTACTTCAAACCAATGGAAGGATGATGAAGAGAAAAAGAATTTGATACCGAGGTCCCTGGGCTGGACGACAATGTATGCGATTTCTAAATTCGTGTCATTTCATGTAGTGTCTCTAGTTGAGATCCTCGTGTTTTCATCACTGAGGTAAAATCCCTAGATCGCTATATTTATATTTTTGACATGCAATTAAACTAATATTTTGATAAACTAGCAAGAAAAGAAGAAGAAATATTTTGAAATAATAGTATGCAAACTTATTTGGGAAAATTATTTGATTTGGTTTTAGTCCATGTCATCATTATCATCATTTTTTGATGTTATTATTATTACTAATATTAAAGTATCACTATTATTGGATAATTATAGATGAGTAATTAAATATCAAGCAACATGAAATCTTATTATTTCATGTGACCTAGATAATTCCCCAGGGTCATGAATACTCTCATTTCCTGACCTATAATCTAAATTCAAATTATAGATGAGGGTGAAGGTTTGTCTTTAGTATTTAACATGTTATAAACTCATTATCACCTTTTGATACTCCCGGTGACCATGTCCAATAAATTCATGTCAATGGAATCATGAGCCTCACATTCGGCTCAGGGTTGACAGATAACCACTGAGTTTCAGGACGTGCTATTGAGAATGCAAAGAGAGAATGATGCAATCAAACAACAGTTAGAGCACGCAAGGATCGAGAAGATTAAGGCCCAATCAGATGTGCGATTTCTAGATGCAACTTCACAGTTCCAAAGCTTTTGTCATAGTTGAATGTGATGTTGTGTGCAGCGCATCTCAGTGGTGATGTTGATGCTCTTCGGCCTACTCTGCCTCTTGTTGCTCCTGCTTTTGGAGCTGATGCTGCTCCTGTTGTTTCATTTTTGCTTATAAAAAAAAAAAACCAAACTTAAATTTTTTTCACTTATTCTAGGGTTAATTTCATCAACTTGAATATTAATTTAATTAAAATATATCCTTATCATCACAATCAATTCCTATGTCAACAAATGAATGAAAGCTCAGCAAAAACCTTTAAGGTTTTATGGGAAGTTGACGCGTTGAAAACTTTAGGGTCAACGACACCAACTGCCACTAAAAAACGCAGGTGGACTATATATTTTCTCAATTATAAAGATACGGGACTAAAATGAGCAAAATAAAATTAGAGGGACTAAAGAATCATTAAATTAAAGATACCAGCAACTAAGCCTTTACATGTAATAGATTGAATAATTCATAAATAATTATTAAATTCAATTATATGTCATATTTTTCATCAATGTTATATTTATTAATTTTTCACCATTGACGTTAAAAGTACTAGTCATATTTTACTGATTTGTCTTGTAAATATATTATATGAAACCATATTTAAACTAATTAAAATATAAATAATAAATTTTAGTATTTTGTTTTTGTTACAAGAGGAAAAGAAGGAAAAAAAAAACTAGCTATTCAACGCGTCAAGATATAACATAGAGGCATAGACAAAAGACGGAGGCTGCTTCCAGACTCGCCGAGGAGTTCCATCACGCGCTGCATGTCTCGCCAGACAATCCGCAGTGTTATTTTCCTCTCGTGCGACATGGATAACAGAAACATTCCAATCCCAACTGAGCATATCCCTCACCTTGGCGATCTCCTCCCTATCCCAAAAAGTGCTAATATCATTACGAGTCTGTAAAACCCGCACCACATTCTCACAGTCACACGCGCGACGACCTCGCGAACACCCAGCTCCCAAGCATGGGCCAAACCCAACTCCACTACCCAAACCTCTGCGAGGAACGCGTTCCCATGGGGAGAACTCGCCGACACTGCAGAGCGCCAACCACGAGCAAAATCAATTAACACAACAGCCCCCACCCATTGTTGCACATCTCGGGATCCAGCTGCCATCCACCAGCAATTGAAAAGGCACTACACGACCAGCTGTCGCCGAGGGAGAAAGGTGCTTTGAGCAGAGATACATCTGCCAAGCAGTGACATCCGATAGAACCCCTCGCAGAACTTGGTTCATCTCCCACTTGTTCTCTCCCAAACATTGTTCATTCTTCCATCTCCATCCCCACCACAACAGAGCCACCCCCAAGATACATTGCTGCTGCTTAAGTAGACTCACGAGCCAAGACTAGAAAGGAACATTGGAACTGAGAGGTGGAAATATGGAGCCAAAATGACGCCAGAGCAGACAAGAGATGGGGCACTCGCGAAAGAGATGTGACAAGCTCTCTACAGCAGCACCACAACGCGAGCAAGAAGCCGACTGGCTGAGATGATTCCGATGCCTCTTCTCATTAGTTGGAAGCCCTTCCTTCATAAGAAGCCATAGAAAAAATTGAATCTTCTCAGGAACCTTACAACGCCAAACACGCTTCCATATCCCCGAATCAATTGCATCAAAATCACCCAAAGTTGCATATGCCGAAGACACACTATACCTGCCGTCACTTGCGGCAGTCCAGTAGTATGAATATATTAGATATTAAAATTATTACCCACACAAATATAATAGCAAAATTCATTTTAGTCCTTAGATGTATATTTTTTTATTCATCGAAAAATAACAACAAATGTTTATTATAAATTTAGATATTTACAAATAAATATCATCAATTAAATAATTAAACTTCCAAATGCACAATTTCTTTTCACACCCCTTATTTATAAGAGGAGTAATAATATTCAAACATACAAAATTTGAGACATTTAATAGATACTTTATCTTTATCTTTATCTCTATCTCTCTTTTATCACATATCACATCCATATCGAATATTAAATGAATATTAAATGAGCAGTAGTATGACCAAAAAAGTCATAAATTATAAACTTTAAGTATTAAATTTATAAATTTATTTTCTTTAGGAAATAATCCTAATTAAAATTAAAACTGATAGTATTATAGTACAGAAAATACTCGTAAATATGGTATTAATTTGTTTGGTCAAAATACTTAATAGTTAATAGTATCTCTTAAATGGCATCCATTTATCTTGAGTAAATAGTAAATATGGGGCAGCTCCAATACGCGAAAGTCAACAAAGTCTTCGGAATTTCTGGGCGATGTTTCGTCATCACTGAACTCTCTTCTGCGGATTTAGATGGATATTTCACGAACCCATACAAACTCACTATCCTTTTTTCCTCATTCAGTTACATACACATCCAAACTACTCCATCTCATTTTTTTCTTCTATCAATAAAAGGTTAATAGTTTAATAACATGCCTCCAAATTATTAGTCTTTTATAAAAGTATTTACAAAAGTATTTACAGATCGTTCCCCAATACAATTCTCACATTAGCAAAAAGAATTATACACACAATCTTTTGACGAGAAGTATTTTATCTTTACTAACCGAAGTAACCTGTGTCGGTAACTAGTACATCTCATTAATAGCCATTATTATTGCTAAAATAATACTTAATATATGCAAATAAGAATTTAAAAACTTTTTTACACATATATTTAATAAATTTCTTTCTTACAATATATTTAATAATTTTTTTTGTTACAATAGGAAAAAGATTAATAATTTAATATCACATATTCAAAAATAAGTTTTTTAGTTATTTTAATTTAATTAAATGTTTATTTTTAATATGATGACTAATCATTTAATATCTGCGTAAAGAAATTTCACACCGAGAGCGCAACGCATGCAAATTAAAACCTAGCAAGTAGTGATGAAAAGTTCTTTTGAATAAAAGGAAGGTGGCGTTACTAAAAGACTATAGAAATTAGAGCTCAGTGTTGAACTGAGATTTGTGTTCTTCTGCCCCCTGTCTTTGGATTCTGAAATCCCCTGTGCTCATAACCCAATTCAGACCAGGTACCTCACCCCTGTTTTCTTTAGTACAATTTCTTTATCACATATTCCTGGGTTTTTTTTTTTTTTTTTATTTTTTGTATTTTTCGTGTGTTGTGGAAATGAAACAAAGGATCAGAAACAGAAAACAAAACTCAGTGACCCCACCACAAACTTTTTCTTTTTTTTCCCCTTTTGGACAGAAAAAATAAAAATAAATGTAAAAACAACTTCCCCTTTTTCCTTGTGCCCAAAACACAAAGCGCACCTTGTAAATTGGTGCTATATATATCATTCATGATTCATTCATTACTGACTAGCCTTTAGCCACAGTGAGTGAGTGAGTGAAATTGCGATTCAATTTCAAAGCCACATAGAGAAGAGAAACACAACATTTTTTCACATAAAAATAAAGCCCCATAGACCCTGATTCATCTCTCTCTTTCTCTCTGCAAAAACCTCACAACACAAATTTCTGAGGTACATTACTTACCACTTGCCCCTTTTCTAAATCCCTATTTTTTTTCTCTGAAATTAAGGCTTATCCAATGTCAATTCTAGTCCATGTCACCATTTTTTTAAAAATTTTTGCAGTCAATTTTTAGATCTAACTAATTGAATTGTATCTAATCTATCTCTCTCCTAAGATATGTTGTGCACTTTATACACATAATAAATTTTTAATGGTAAACCACAAAAAAAGATATCCTACTAATGAAAGGGGAAGAACTTGTATTTTTTTTTTCTGAAATAAATTTTTAGACATGCAGTGCATGTTCCTGATTCCTGATCTTTAATTAATAATCGTATATATCTTTGATTTGATTAGGGTTTATGATGGTGCTGATGATTCAGCACGATAATTTTGGATTTGGGTCCTTTGTCACTTAGGGTTTAAGTTTCTGGTTACAAACTTATATATAATAGATGCTTAGGTCTAGATTACAATTTGGCTGGGTTTTTTCCTGTTTTGGATTTGTAAAAGCTTTAAGGTCGAAGCTTTTTTCATGGTTATAAAAGATTTGCATGGAAAATGATACTTTGTTTTATTTTCATGGCTTCCTTTACAAAACTTTTAAAATAGGAAAAATAAATAAATTGAAAGAACGTGATTTATTTGTAATTATTAATTAATTAACGGAGAAAATATTTCTCAAATCATAAGTCTTTAAGTCATCCAATCTGCATGTAGAAGTCCTCACTTAATTGGTACAAAAGTCAGGGGGGAGGTGAAGTTCTTTGTAAATAGATTATTTTGTTGACATTCTTTGTTGTTTTATATATTTACCTTTTTGCTGTTTGGATTCGCGTCGCGCCCCCTCCCGACGCGTGTATTTCCGGACACGACAATGCCGCCCGTTAACCCGAGTATTTCGTCCCCCGACACCCACACGGGCGGGCACGATATAACGGTTTTTTTTTGTATTTTCTGGCATATGCCTCTGTTTATGTATTTTTCTCTCCCCATAACTGATTTGAACTTGTTCTAATCGATTTGATTTTGCATGTTATGCTGTAATGAAAACCATGTGAACTACTATTTTGATTTATGAAGAAACAAATTCTCATACCAAGTTATGAAGGTTGTCCGTGAAATTAAAATGATCTAATTGACATGGAACTGCATTAAATTTTTTACATCAAAAGGTGTACTAGCTAACATCTATGAAGCAAGGAATGAACCTAAATTTCTAGTGCCCCATCAAAATTTGAAGTGTTCTGACATTGCAACTCATTTTTATTTTTTCAAAGTGCATGCTTCATAGAGCAACATCAATGAATTTTTGTTATTACTTATTTAAATAATTACAAAATCATGTGGATATGAGATATTTCTCTTTTGGGTTAAACTATTGCCATTAACATTCTTTATGGCATGGCAGAGTATATATCTTCTCAAGGAACTTGAGTATGTTAATTCTTATCTCTTGCTTTATTATCATGTTCCATCAGATATTTTGGATGTCCATGAAATCCTAAAATCAATTCTGGCAGCTGCTACTTTCTTTTTGCTTGCAGTTTTAGACTAAGCTATATGAGTTTCAATTTAATTTTCTTCTGGTCAATAGACATATATGGTGCTTTACTGAGTTCTACAATATATTACCTCTAAATTTTAAAATATTTTTTTCCTTATTTTTGTAAGTTGATGTACTTGTACCATTTAGTTTCAATGCATTTTATTTTTAGCCTCTTGTATTAATTACTCTATCTAAGACTACATTATCTTACTTTTTCAAATGACCTTCAATGGAACAGTGGTTAGATTGGAATCAGTCAGAGCAAGCTTATGATATCACAGTGCTGATTTTAAAATAGTATCATGGAAGCACTTCCTTGTTCTGATATTCCGCTTGCTGCGGAATCCGATTGCTCTCAGCCGAATTCGGGAACAGCTTATGTGATCCGGGGAGAACCTAATAGCCCTGGTGAACATGTTAAGTTCGACGAAAATCGACTGAATGACTCATTACTGAAGACAAAAGGACCTCAATCAGAAAGGCAGGGCCAAGTGCAACAGACTGTTGGTGAACTCTTGACCAATTCATATTGCCAAAACGCTGGAGCTTTACTTTGTGACTATCAAGTGAAAGATCAGAACAAATCTTGTAGTTTGCGTGCTATTGAAGATAATGACATAAATGAACCTCACTTAGCTGTGAATTCTGTTGGTGAACTCTTGACCAATTCATATTGCCGAAATGCTGGAGCTTTCTTTTGTGACTATGTAGTGGAAGATCAGAACAAATCTTGGAGTTTGAATGTTATTGAAGATTATGACATAAATAAACCTCACCTAGCCTCTGAGAACTCTCTCTCTATGGTCAATTTGATTGAAGGTGAATCGCCAAACACCGGAAGGGAAGGAGCATTGTCATTTTCTGAACCCATTTGGCTGAAGGAGGAAGAGTCTATAGCACTATGGGTTAAGGTATATGTGTTGTCAAAATTTGGTTATTTTCTTTTGCAATGTTGCTTGATCACATGGAATGTCCATGAATTTTATAGAAAATGTTTTATTTTATTGTATACAATACATCCCCTCTTGTATATTTCATTGAGCAACTTAGAGGGATTTTGCTCTAGAGAAAAATGGGAAAATCAAAATGCAATGTGTATAATTTTGTATTCGTTTTACTTTTCTGGTTTTTGCAGTGGAGAGGGAGGTGGCAGGCCGGCATCAAATGCGCGATGGCTGACTGTCCATTATCAACATTGAAAGCAAAACCAACTAATGAAAGGAAGAAATATTTTGTCATTTTTTTCCCTCACACAAAGATTTATTCTTGGGCTGATATGCAACTTGTTCGACCGATTGATGAGCTTCCGAAGCCTATCGCGTATGATAATCATCAAGAAGGAGTGGAAATGGTAAAAGACTTGACCGTCGTGCGTCGGTTTATAATGCAAAAGCTAGCTGTTAGCATACTGAACATTGTTGATCAGCTTCATCCTAATGTAAGTGACTATGTGATGATGGTGCTATTTCTTCTTTTCAATTCCTTATTCTTTTAATCTTTACATTTTCTATTGTATGTTTTACTGGAGTTTTTTTCAATACATGTAGGTTTTAATGCAAGCTGCTTGTGATGTGAAGGCCTGGAAGGTATTCGCTAAGGACGCTTCTCATTGTAACGCTTATTCGGATTTGGCGAAAATGCTTCTAATGCTAGAAAGTGTAAATTCCAATTCCTGATGCTAGTTTATATTTACCTGTAGCTGACAATTCATCAAGCTATTACCATATTTGATTGTTCTGTGAAGTTAAATGCAGACACCTATTGTGCATGATTTGAAAAATGTGTGCTATTTACTTTATTTTGGCTACATTGTAGTTTTGAAATTTCATAACTCCTACTATTTCAAATTTTCATCAGATAAATACAATTATCACGCTTTCAATTAACTTTTTTATAACTTCCTTTTTTGGTGACTGAAGTAGTATAACACATTTTTTCTGTACAGAGCATACTGCTGCGCTACATAAATGTCGAGTGGGTTAAAGATTCTTCTTCCGCTTGGACTGAACGATGCCAGAATACAAATAGTGCTGAATCACTAGAGCTTCTGAAGGAGGTAACTGTTTTACTCATAAATAAGCCTTTTTCTAAAGAATATATGCCTTGTTTTGAACAATAATCACATAAGCTTTTAATCATTATGTTTGGTTGATTTATTTCTTATCCTCCTCTTCAGGAATTGTGTGATTCTATTTTGTGGAATGAAATCAACAATCTCTGGGGTGCACCGGTGCAACCAACGCTTGGTTCTGAGTGGAAAACCTGGAAGCATGATGTAATGAAATGGTTTTCCTTTTCTACCAGCAAGGACATGCAGCAGGAGCAGCAGCAGCAGACACCTGATAGCGAGGACATGCAGCAGCAGCAGCAGACACCTGATAGCGAGGACATGCAGGAGCAGGAGCAGCAGCAGCAGCAGCAGACACCTGATAGCGCGTACCAAGTAAGCCTTCAGATTGGTGGAAAAAGGACCAAACTCGAAGTCCGTCGTGCAAATACACATACTTCACTGGGTTCAGATCACTCTATTACTCCTGAGACTAGCCCAGGCTTCTTCGAGTATCAGGACACAGTGAGTGCATGGGCAACTGAGACTTCTGAACAGGAGAATGTTAGAGAGGTACCTGTGGAAACTGATTTACCAAGTAATTTGACAACTAAATGGAATGAAATTGTAGTTGAGTGTACACCAGATTTGAACCCAACACTTGCTTTAGTTTCTGTTTGTGGAACAAATTCTGATGTCTTTCATAGCAATGGAATGGAATCAACATCTATTGATGAAATGGCTGGTAAAAAAACTATGGAACCAGGAACTAAGAATCTACAGCAATGTATAGCTTATGTTGAAGCCAAGGGAAGACAGTGTGTGAGATGGGCGAATGATGGTGACAAATACTGCTGTGTGCACACTCGATTTCTGGGCTATTCAAAAGCCGAAAAACCTGTTTCAGTTGAAACTCCATTATGTGGAGGTACAACCATTGCTGGTACTAGATGTAAGCATCATTCCCTTCCTGACTCTCCATTCTGTAAGAAACACCTGCCCCGTGCTGAAATAGGTGATGCCTCAAACTCGACGAAGAGTAAACTAAAGAGGAAACGTGAAGAAAATCGCACTGGTTCGGAGGGCTGGGTCTGCGAAGACATGGTAGTAGTTAATGCTGAAAGCCCATTGCAAGTAGATCCAATGTCAGCCATTGGTGGTGATTGCTTCCTTGACAAGTTACCCGGGGAACTCGTCCTTTCTGGAAATGATCATAATGCAATGGCGGCACTTCAATGTATAGGCTCTCCTCAATATGGTAATGAGGAGCCTTGTTTGGAAGCACCTATGTGGTATTTCTTGTACTGTGAATGGCACCTTCCGAGCTGGCTCAAACGCGCGAGAGATGGGAAGAGTAGGATAATATCGAAGGAAGTGTTCTTAGAAATGTTGGGGGAATGCTGCTCATGGGAGCAGAAGGTGCATCTTCATAAAGCATGTAATATTTTTTACAGACTGTTCAAAGGCATTTTCGGAAACCCAGCATCTAAGGAAGCTCAATTCCAATGGACTATGACTGAAGCCTCAAAAGATCCTAGTGTTGGAGAGTTACTTAGAAGGCTGATACATAGTGAAAAGGATAGAATCAAATTGATTTGGGGATTGGATGTTGACATAGATATACCCTTTCTCATTGAAGGATCATCTAACGCGATTGATGAAAATGCCATTAAGTGTAGGATCTGCAATGCAGAATTTCCTGATGACATAACACTTGGTGAACATTGGATGGAGAATCATAAAAAGGAGGCACAGTGTCTGTTCAGATGTTATGCTTGTGCTATTTGCCTGGATGCTTTCACTAACAAGAAACTATTGGAAACACATGTTCAGGAGAGACATGGCGTCAAGTTTGTCGAACAGTGCTTGCTTCTCCAGTGTATTCCTTGTGGCAGTCATTTTGGAAACATGGAACAATTATGGTTTCATGTTCTTTCAGTTCACCCTCATGAATTTCAGCCGTTTAAAGCTCCTGAGCAGGGAAATTCAGCTTCTTTGGACAATAACTCTCAGGAGGATCCAGGTAGTTCGTGGAAGTTCGCCTGCAGATTTTGTGGTTTGAAATTTAATTTACTACCTGACCTCGGTCGCCATCATCAAGCTGCTCATATGCAGCGCAATCAAATTAGCGGAAAATTAGCCAAAACAAGAGCTCTCAATTCTGCTCTCAGATTGAAAACCGGCAGACTTAGCCGTCCCAAATTTAAAAAAGGTTCGGCAGCCGCATCATATCGGACCAGAAGAAAGGCTAATGCTAATTTAAAGAGGCGTATTCAGAAGACAAAGTCACTTGCAACGAGGGAACCAACAAATATTGGTGAATTGGCAGAATCTCAATGCTCACAAGTTGCCAAGATTTTGTTTTCTGAGATTCAGAAGACTATACCCCGACCTAACAATCTTCATATTTTGTCGATTGTTCGCTCCGCGTGCTGCAAAGTTAGTCTTAAAGCCTCACTGGAGGAGAAATATGGGGTTTTGCCTGAAAGTGTCTACTTGAATGCAGCAAAATCTTGCAGCGAGTATCAAATTCTAGTGAATTGGCACCAGGAGGGGTTCATTTGTCCAAGAGGTTGTAAAGTATCGAAGGAACAAAGAGCGCTCGGTCCCTTAGCATCGCTTTCTAATGGTGTCCTACAGCCAATATCTGTAAATTTATCAGATCCTACAAGTCATGAGCTGGAGGTGGATGAGTCTCACTGCATCATCAATTCACACCATTTGCAATCAGGGTCCTTGCAAAAGGATATAGTATTATGTGATGACATAAGCTTTGGGAAGGAATCAATTCCAGTGATTTGTGTAGTAGATCAAGAAACTCTTAATTCTCTTTTAATGCATGTGTCCAATGAGCAAGATATAAATCTCTCTAGGCCTTGGGAGAGCTTTACCTATGTTACGAAGCCCCAGCTTCATCAATCACTTCGTATTCATTCTGAGGTGATCAACTTTGACTTCGTTTTTTCTTTGATTAAATCCTAATTGGTTTTACTAATCTTTAGCTTTTTTGTTAGCAGAGTCTGCAACTGGCATGCGACTGCTCATTTTCTACCTGCTGTCCTGAAACATGTGATCATGTATACCTTTTCGATTGTGACTTTGAAGATGCAAAAGACATATATGGGAAACCAATGCGTGGAAGGTTCCCATACGATGAAAATGGTCGCATAATACTGGAGGTAAAATGTTTGCATTAGCATTCTGGGAAGTTCGTTCTAAACATCATGAAGGATATTTTCTTTACTTATTTTAGAATTTATTATGTAGGATATGCTGCAGATATTTCCCTTTTATATTTTTGCATCACTAATTTATAAATATATTTTTCCTATGCTGGGAATTTCTTTATAAAACTACAGCAAGGTTACCTTGTGTACGAGTGTAACGACATGGGCAGAAACAATAAAACTTGTCCAAACAGAATACTGCAGAATGGAGTTCAGGTTAAACTGGAAGTCTTTAAAACAGAGAAAAAGGTGGCTACTATTCTTCTTTTGATAAATTTTAAAATGAGCGATACGCCTTGTTTACTTCACTCGTGTTATTTGATTCACAGGGATGGGGAGTAAGGGCTGGCGAGGCTATTTTGCGCGGCAAATTTATCTGTGAGCTCATAGGAGAGGTTTTAGATGAGAAGGAGGCGCGCAACAGACGCAAAAGGTTCACATTTCTTGATGATTTAGTTTGATTTAGGTAATTGATGTGTCTTCTTTTAACTGACTTGGTCTATATCAACACCAGATATGGCAGAGAACATTGCAGTTATGTTTATGACATTGATGCTGTCGTTAATGACATGAGTAGAATGATTGAAGGACAGGCCAAGTATGTCATTGATTCTACTAGATATGGGAATGTCTCTAGGTTCATCAATAGCAGGTGAGCACAGATTTAAAGTAGGAGTACCTGTGGAATTTGATTAGTAAAATAATTACACAGTCCAAGCAATGATGATTTTGACATAGTCTGAATATGAAGCATGAGACTAAATGAGTAGCAATTTTTCATTTCATTCTGATTTATCACTTCTTAAATGCTTGTTGGTTTGCTCTTACAATTTGTTGTTGTTGTTGTTGCAGCTGCTCACCCAATCTTGTGAATTACCAAGTTCTTGTAGAGAGCATGGACTGTGAGCGTTCGCACATTGGTCTTTATGCGAGTCGAGACGTAAGTACACTCCTCTATATGACTGTTTTCTTGATAGTGACCTAGTGTCTATGTTGCTTGGGAATATGTACATGCACACACTTTTCTTGACTTGGTAGGATACCAAAGAAATGTATGAGGAAGTTTCATAAATGGTTGAAGGTCTTTCCTTTATAGGCTGTTGCCATAAAAACTGAATGGTAGAAACATGAATAAGTGCATTTCTGGAAATCTTTCTAAAATTGTTTCTAAAGCCAAAATCAATTTAGGGGAGAAGCTTCCGTGAGTAGTTTCTGTGTGTCAGAACTCAATTGATTTTGAGGATAAATAAGTTGATCCAAACATGCTATAAGATAGACTGCTTGCACAACGGCAAAAATGTGTTGTGTATCGGTGGTTGATGGATGAATGTATACTTGTAAGGATTAGAAGATAGACATCAACTATTTGCCAAGAATCAAAATTCCCCAGATGTTAAATTCCTGCGTGATTGCGAATATTTGACATAACTTTTTAAGCTGGCTTGTTCATGTACAACATGGATTACATTTCATTTCACTTTGTTTCTTGTGAACAGATTGCTTTGGGTGAAGAATTGACATTTGATTATCAATACAAGCTTGTGCCTGGAGAAGGATCTCCTTGTCTCTGTGGATCTTCCAAGTGCCGGGGGCGCCTTTACTAGAACCTCGACATCATAAAGATGTCTAAGGGTTTAACTTATCTGCCCTTTCTTTCATAGACAAAGGATGAGTACTGTTAAATGCTCCTTTTCATTTACAGACTTTTTATTTTTATTTTTTTGGATTTGGTAAATTATGATTCTCGGGGATAGTATGCATCCGATGAACTTCATGTTGCAAGATTCCAGTTAAACTACAGTACTGAATTTGGATCTGCATTTATATAACTGCATTTTTAGCCAACAATTTGACGTTTCAGTGGTTTGAGTGTGTAGTCGTGTGTAGTCGGACTATGGTTTCTTGGGGTTTAGAGTCCTCACTCAGGACTCAAGTTTAAAAACTGACCCAATCAATATTTAGGGTTGGGTGAAAGATAAACAGTAAACACAACTCGTCGCACGAGCACCCCTAAATTGGTTTCATTTAACCTTGTGACCAATAATTGTCAATGATGTTATTTATGAAATCTTTGAAGCTATTTGTTTTTACTGGGTAGCTAACAGTTAAAACTGAAATTATATATTATATCAATGAAAGTAAGAAGAAAATTGTGAATGGATATTGTGTTTTTGTTTGAATAGTTCTTTGTTCTTTGAAACTAGAACTTCATTTCTCCTTTTAGGACCACAAAGAAGACAAAGGGTAGCATGTAGCTAAAAACCACCAAGATCAGCATCCCTGCATCCAAAGAGTGTACTCAATTAATTCAACTAATTTTCAGCGAGCGTGTTTGGTTTATCATTAATGAAAACGGGAAAATAACACATAATAACTGTCTTGCAATGAATGAGTTATTTTTCCGTTTTCATACTTTGTAACCGTAAACTAAAGAGACTCTTTTAATTCAACCTCTTAAAGCACTCACCATGTTTTACTATACTTGAAACATCATTTTGAACCTTTGATGCTTCCATCTGAAACAAAGTGGATAGCACAACTAACATGCTCCCTGTTTTTTCCCTCACAATTCTCGTACTTAGATCCAGTGACCAAAACCCTTGTATTTCATACACAAAATCTTGGAGCACAACTTTGGTATGTAAAAAGATTCCAACCCATAAAGCAATTTTGGAAATTCCCCTGTTGAGTTTGGTTGGTATGATGCAGTTTGGGATATTAATGAGGCAGGCACATGAATAGAGTGGAAACCAAAAATACCAATCTATGGCAATTTTGAAAAGGGAAGAAAGAAACACATATCAGAAAGTTAGATCTAGATGGAGATACATAGATGTATAAGTATAAGGTAGCATCGTACGTACCAGGATCATTTAGCTGAACAGAGGCTGAGTATGCAAAAAGAGTGGCCATTAGTAAAGAACATAAATTGAATAATCTTCTCTTTGATGTTGCCATTTCACTGCTCCTTTGGAATGCGAATGCAAAACGAGGATCTAAGAGCATCAACTATAATAGTCAACGTCTGGCTTTCTTGCCAAACAATTTCATCTCATAAATTAGTCAATAGATTTACGCTCTCAACTTTTAAAATTGGTACAATCAGGTCCTTCTTTCACTTTTATTTCACTTAAAACTCTCAATCTCTCATTTTCTAAACAAAAAACCTTACAAATTGAACTAAGGTAATCATTATAGACATTTTCACCTTAAAACCCATTCAATTGAAAAAATGAAAAAAAAAATTTCAATTTTTATCTCTTTAAACCCTAACATCACACCCTACAAAATTTTCTATTTTTAAACTTATCAAATTTTTTTATATCTTCAATTCATCATAAACCCTATAAATATTTTGTAACAAAAAAAAACCTACAAATTGAAAAAAATAAATATTTAGGGATTTTATATATATTAAAAATTGGTAGATGGAACAAATTTGCTTAATTTTAAAATTAGGAACATAATAAGCTCAAAAACTAGAGGTGCCAAATAAAATGGATTAAATGTGCAACTAAACCTTTAAAATTAATTTTTTTTTAGAAAGATCAAAGATATATATAGATATATAACATGTGAGAAAGAACCCCTCTCACAAACCTAACCAGCATACACTAGAACATCTCAGCCACTATAGCAAAAACCTCCAAAGAACCCAGAAGCATACAACCGTGCTTAAAACCAACCAAAAGATGACAAGGTCTCTAACAGCGACAAGCTCAACCAACAAGCTGCTCGACATCTGCAGGCAGAAACCCAAGCCGTCTAAGAAAACCAAAAGACCAAACCTTTAAAATTAATAATATAATTATTTTTTGACTTAATTACACAATTGGTCCTTATAGTTTTACAAATGCGTGATTTTAAACCGTGTAGTTTTAATTGTTCCAATTAAGTCCCTCTACTTATAAAATTGAAAAAAAAAAAATCATCATGACATTAATTATCATAATAACTAGTGAAAAATGTTAATGTGAATCATATTTTTTACCGTGACTAAGATGACTTATGTCCAGTGTTTTAAAAACCGGACCGGACCGGCCGGTTCGTCCGGTCCGACCGGGAACCGGTGTCATGGCCGGTCTGGGTCAGTCGTCGGACCGGTTCTGCAAGCGAATCGGTTTGAACCGGTACGGCTCGGCCGGTTCAAGGTTAAAACCGGTGACTCGGCCGGTTTTGGTTGAACCGGCGAGTCACCCTTTTTCTCTTTTTTTTTTTTTCTGTTTTGGTTTTTTGTTTGTTTCAGAGCTCGTCTTTTTTTAAATCGGTTTTTTTCCCATAATTATGTTGATAATGGGTGTAAGCCCAATTTAACAAGCCCAGCAATTATTTAATAAAAATGTGAATTTATTTTTAAAAAGTGGTGCAAGAAGGAGTTGAACACAGGACCTTGAAATAGAAAAACAATACTATTACCACTACACCACAATGTTATTAGTGATTAACCATGTCCTTTATTATTTATATTTTTAAACTGATTAAAAAATTAAAAAATGAATAATATTATTTTTAATATGAATTTAAAAAATATTAATATTATTTATATTACGATACATGGATGAAATATTTAATACTTTAAATTTTTATTGATTACAAATTTAAATATTTAATCAATACATATTTAAGAAATGACTAAAATAAAAGCCAAAACTATCAATTCAATTTAAAATATCTATATCCAAAACTTTGAAAATTCTTCATTAGTCTTATCCAGCTATTGTGGGGGCAATATTTGTTTGTTTCAATTTTGGTGGCTAGAGACGGTAGAGGTACAATGAAAGTTATTTTTATAAGCATTCTTTTATTTTTAGCATTGAATTTTTTTATATTTTTTAATATACACCGAGTCAACCGGTCCGACCATTGACCCCTCGGTCCGACCATTAACTCATTGACCCAGTACCTCGGCCGAGTCGATCACTGGGCCGAGTTTTAAAACACTGCTTATGTCACTTTACACGTTAGAAATTGTGATACATGCCCTTTTTTTTTTGTTAGTTATTGGATGACAAAATCATATTTTGACTAAATTGTTTCAATTTTAAAGTAGATAGACTTAATATGAACAATTTATTAGATAAACCAAAGTGACGCATTTTTTTTTAAATCAAAGTGGCATTCTTGAAATCACAGGAAAAACAAATTTAACTAAGCCTTATTTTTTACTTACAGCTATAGTCTCTACTTACCAGTTTAAAATTTGAAGGTTGATTGATTACGTTTTTTAGGGCTTCACGTTAACTCTAAAAATGAGCAGGTGGTGCCTCCTTAAACTAAATGAGTGGAGTTTTAGGATTTAATAATTGGTTAGGTGCATGTTCTTTACTACAAATCCGGAAAAAAATAGCTATTAGTTGCATTAAACACTTTAAGATACTTAGAGTTGCACATGGGTCACGGTTTTTATTAATTACATTAAATCTAATTATCTAAGGACCTGCGAGCCCACATAATACTAAAGCCAAGGACAGTGATTAGGAGGGGCCAAGGCCATTAATTCCAGGCCAGCAGAGAAAGCAATAAAGCATAGCATGTGGGTGTGATTTTTTTTCCTGCTGTTGTTGCTTCATGAAGAAAACACGTTAATTACTATCTTAGTTTCTTTACTCTCTTCATCTTTACCCTCTTTATTGTTTATAAATTAGATAGAATCATTACAAAGCTCTATGATTGCACTAAAGCCACCCCCACAGGCTTGAAAGAAATCAAAGAATATCAGTCAAAAGTTAATTGAATTATTGAATGTATATCTAGCTAGTTTATGATCGATGAGCTCACCCTTTTGATAGACCTAAAAAATTTATTAATAAGCTAAAATATTTAAATGATAATATTTAATTAATTTTAATTAATTTAGATATAATAATATTTGGTTTATTTAGATAATTAATTCAGTTTTTATTTTATTTGATTCAGTTTTTATTTAGTTGTTTTATCTCTAGCTAGATGTTTTAAATTTTCTGTTATTTTTTATTATTTTCTTTCTAATTAGTCTAGAATTTCTTACTTCCTTTTTCTATAAGTTTTTGCCATGAAATAATATCAGAAACAAATTTCTTTTTAATGTTGATTTCATTGATAGCACTCCTTGTGCGTATCACCTTTTAAATTATGAGAAATTGCAAGAAAAGCAAGCAGCAGCTTGACCAAGAATTTTTCAATGTCACAGAGAAGCAACATGCATGCGAAATTTTGAATTAAGACAAGTTTCGCCTACATTCTGAGTTTTGACATTTGTGATTGGAAATGGACCACTCCTTGAAAATAGGAATAATTTTATAGCTAGCATGGAGAAAGTCCTCAAAGCTGACTAGGATAGAAGGAACGAATTAGACCATAATTTAGGAGTTAAGTGAGATATTTGAATGTGGATTGGGTGGTTTATGCCGTGTAAACCGTTGTAGTTAGCTAGGATCCACCCTATAAATAGGGGATATGGTCAATTGTAACAACAATCAACAAAAATCAATACAAATTACGCATTCCTGGAATTCCCTTTGTTTCTTTTAAATTCCTTTTACCTTTCAACTTTTATTTACTTTTTGGAATTTAAATTTTTATGATGTTCAAGTCAGTGTGAGAGCAATGGGACAATCCCAGAGTCTCAGTAGAACTCTTAGAAATGCTAGAATGAAGAGCTTGTTACGTAAATGAACAATGGAACCCGTATTGTTCTTAGAAGGAGCTTCTGAGCGCATGATTGGCTTTGTTCCGTCATGCTTTTTTTGTGGTATCTCGGCCTTGCGGTGGCCGCTTGAACGTTGGCCGAGTAGGATGTTCCTTTACTTGAGCCATCAAGTCCGCCCTTATAGAACTAGCTTAAGAGCAAGCCTTTTGGGTCGGCTACGATACTATCGAGCCTTAAAAAGATCACTCAAAGCCTTAAGAAGATATTATATGCTGCTTATCTCTTGAAGGTTGCACCGTTGTGCGGAACCGGGTTAACACCTTCTAATCAATATGCACAAAGCTTATTTTAACTTTCAGCATATGCTGAAGATTAATGGACCAAGGTAGAAAATTCTTGAGAGTGCGAAAAGAACTTCATAAACACAAGAAGAAGAAGAAGAAGAAGAAGAAGAAGAAGAAGAAGAAGAAGAAGAAGAAGAAGGTTTGCAAACTCCTATTTATAAGTCCGTTGGTAATAAAGTTTTAAATTTTTTAAGTCCGCCAAGTTATTAGTAGGCGGCAATTTGAAATTTTGAAATTACCGACGACGTTTTCCGTCTGTAAAACCATCAGTAATAAATATTTGATTTTTTTTAAGTCCGCCAATTTTTTGTAGGTGGCAATTTCAAAATTTGAAATTACCAACGATTTTTTTCCGTCGGTAATAAACTTTCAAATTTTTTAAAGTTCGCCAAGTTTTTTGTAGTCGGTAGTTTCAAATTTTAAAATTACCGACGGCTTTTTTCGTCGATAATTTGACGGTAACTAATCCCACCAAAAAAAGTATTACCATCAAATTACAGGCAGAAAAATCAATCGGTAAGTGAAAATCGCGTTATCGACGGCCTGATCGTCGGTAATAGCGAGTTTTTACGACGGATTTGAGATCTTCGATAAAAAACCGTCGGTAATTCAGTATTTTCTTGTAGTGAGAGCTCGACTCCATCCCTGCCTGATCTCATCTGCACGACCTTCTTAGGATTTTCCCTGATTCCCTTTAAATAGTAAGTGAGATATGACTTGAATATTTATCTGGATGAACTAACATATCCATAATTGTGGCAACCAATAGGCCTAGTTGTGGCCTTGCAAACAACAAGCACAAGAGTGTTGGGGGTGTGATACAATCGTTGTTCCTATTTTCAATGAAGCACGGGCGTACCCTTGGGGTCTCTACGACTGGGCCTTCTCTTCTACACGAAAAATGTCACAAACCACTCTATTTCTCTTGTTTTCTTCTATTCTCAACTTTTTCCACCTGATACCTGTCCATTGCACATTCAACATAAAACACGTGAGTTGTGTAAAGACAATGCAATATTTAGACACAAAACTATATCAAAGATATAGTTAAAACCATGCAATTTAGACGCACATCATTGACCCATCAGGTTGGTTATATTTTTACTTCTTAAGTTTAATATTTTTTACATTATTACTATTATAAATATTTTTCTATTTTCAGATATTTTAAGTGGGTTAACCCGGCCCGCCAAGCGCCCCCTTTTGAGTATGATTACTCACAATTCATTCATTTTTTATTTTTACTATTTGGTGGCGGCCAACTCTCGAGCCCACTGTAAAATAAATCATAGTGCATCACCCAACTCACTTTTTAAATGCGAGACGGGGCGAGTTGACTCATCACTCATTTTAGGCGGATTGACGGAGGGGCATGGCAAAACGAGTTAACCCGTTTTGCCACCCATGAAAAAATGTGTGTCCCCCTTTCTTCTCCATCTCTCCCTTCTCTGTCTCTCTTCTTTAATCCACATATACCAAAGATAGTGTATATTTTCAAATACACACCATTTTCTGCTTTACATTTCATGTTTATTATTATATGTTTGAAATAGAATTACATATACCGCCAAGGAATATTTTACCCAGTGATTAAATAGGTTTTAAATTTTGATGCTCCACAAATAACACCACTCTTTGGAATTATTTGCAATGGTAGTGTGAACCTGTTGGACTCATGAAATTTGAAAGTTATCTAACCTAAGTATTGAACATAAAGGGTCAATAAAATAACAAGCTTTTTAAAGAAGTAACACATTATGCTTTTGGTTTGGATATTGAACCACCCATCGTTTTCATATCATGTTTGGTCTCCATACACCCGTTGGTGGTTAACTGCCAATGTCAAGATGAGAAAATAAAAGAACATCTTAAATTCAAGAAAATATTAAATTGATAAAGTCAATACTTTGTTCAGCTGCTGACATATCTCTATTATGAGCAATCCCTCTGGGGATTAGGGGTGCCTTTAATTATTTTTGACATCAAATTCAATTTTTTAAAATTTATTAATTTAGTCCTGCATTTACCAACTTGTGTAAGTAAATTCATAATAGCTCATTTGAAGTTACGTTGAACTTACCGTACATCCACGTTAAAGTCAACGTGTTAATATTCTATTTGTTCGGTCCACGTTAATTGGATGTGACAAATTCTACCTTCTCTATTGATACTTTAAAATATGTAAAATCATGTTCGTGTTGACTCTAATGACAAGCAAAACATGCATTTAGTTTAAATTTTGTATATAGAAAAAACTTTTTGAGAAAACCAACCTCATTAGGATGTGAATGTTTCCGTTAGAACCGGATCGGATTGCAGCACAAAATAATTAGCACTCAAACTTGGTGAATAAAATCTTTAATAATCAACCTAACTTTTTGGTTACAAATCAACCTAACTAATGATACATGTCAATTTCCAAAATAAATTAAAAGAGTATATAATTATAACATCAAGAGCGTAAATAAACTAATACGAAGTAGTTTTAATTTAAATAAAAATCTCAGATTCTAGCTTCTATAAGTGCAGCTGCGTTATTTACTTGATATGCTTCAATTATCATTGTCAAGATTCAAACTCCCTCTTATACATCAAAATTAGCCTTTAACTTGTAGAGGGTGTTAGTGGTCATTGCAGCATGTAGCTAGCATCCTTCAGCTTTACTCTACTACAAGATGATGCTGATGCTAATCCCAGCCTTGAAAATCCAACGACGGTCCCTTAAAGCAACTAGGACACAGAGAATCTCAGAAAAATTATATAAAAAAATAAACACAACAGAACGGTAATTAGGCATGCTCACTGTCACTGATGAGTGCTGAGTTGTGTACAGAAAACTAACAATACAAGACCATTACTTTTGCTTTTTCTTTGTGTAAACAAAGAGAGAAGACAAATGGTTTAGTTCTTCACTGACCCACAAAGGTACAAACCCAATCATCAAAAGCATGGAAACACAGCCCATGAACCATCATCATCATCCACCCTTCCCCTTTTGCTTTCTCGGTTTTCGTGGTGTTTTTACAAATTAAACAAGGGTCTACTATAGCTACAGAACGCCACATTACACTCATTTCTTCCTCTGTTCACTGGTTCCCTTCATGCTCTACACTGCACCTCATGGTCAATCATTTTTCTGGGTTCAGTAGTGTTAGATAAGACATGGGTTTTCAGTAGTTTCTCAAACAGCACAATTTCTTTGAAAAAGGTGCCATCTTTATGCTTTGTTCTTTGCCCTTTCTCTGTTCTGTTTTTTTTTTTTCTCTGCAATTGATCTGTAGTTAACTAGAGGGTATATTTAGAACTAATTGGTTATAGTTTTGAAAATTTGAAGTTAGGTTGTAGCAACTTCAGTTTATCTTGCTACCATTCTGTTTGAGATTTAGAATTCCATGCAATTTGTATGACTCTTTTTTGGGGGAAAAGAAGATAACTTCAATGATTCCAGCCGTTAATTATTGTTTGTTTGTGTGGTTATGAAGGAAAAGCACTTTTTTCAAGGGAAGAACTAACTTCCGGAAAGAGTGGAACAAAATTTGCCGGGTTATTCTCTCTTCCCCTTGACTTGACTCAAACAAGGGCTTGTTTGGTTTTGGTTACTTCCACTGCATCATTTTCATATCTTGTTCCATCTTAGTGCCCTCTTTGTGTTTGTGTAAATGTGTGAGTGAATCCATTGATTTCACTTGCTAAAACATGGCGGAAATTAGGCTTCCCAGGGTGGATAAAGGCCAAACCAAGATTAAAAGTGTTCCAATAGCTGTAACCCCAGAAGGATTTTGGTGTTGCCCTTCTCCTGTTGTGTTTCAGAAAAGCCTCAAGGCTCAGAATCCTCTTAATAAACCCAAACCCTCTTCACCCCCACCGAAAGCCGGTGTCCAGAAAAGGCCACCAGTGCCAGTGAGTGAGAGAAGAGCTTCTGCTGCACCTGCCCCATCAAGAGTGGTGCTTTCGGATGATCATGCTGTTTTAGAGAGGCCTCCACCTGCTAGCACTTCTGAAGCTGTAGAGAGACCATCCAGGTCCAAAATCGAATCTATGCCGAGGAAGGTGGCTATTGAGTTTGGTGAGCCTGGAACTTGTGATATGAAGGTGGTTTTGTTAGGCAAGCAGGGGTTTTGTGTCAAGTTAAGTGTCCACAGGGATGTTCTGAAAGCGAAGAGTAGTTTCTTTTCTGATAAACTTTCTGAACAATCGGATTTGCCGTGTCTCCAAATTGGTGATTGTGAGGATGTTGAAATATATGTTGAAGCTGTTGGTCTGATGTACTGCAAGGAAATGAAGCAGCGGCTCATGAAGCAAAATGTTTCTCGCATCCTTCGATTACTCAAGGTAATTTGCTGTCTGTGTCATGTTTTTCAGTTTTTTTATCTACCTTGACTCAATTCTGTTGTATAATGCTTTTCTGGGGATGAAATATGTGGAGTCGCTTCTACTCTTTAGTACTTGTAGGTATTGTAAATTTTAGATAAACTCTGTGGTGTCTCTGTGTCTGTTTTTTTTGTTCTTCTCAAATACATATTTCTCTGTAATTGAAAGCTTAATGGTCATATCTCTGCTTAAGAGTATTAATACTCTTGTCAATAATTATACTCCTTGTGTTGTGTTAATTCATACTCCACTTTGATAAATGCTTTTAATATGGTCCCCTTAATTTATGGCGTGATGCACTTTCTTCAATTGATATATAGCTATTAATATTATCTTAAACTACATGTAATGATTGAGTGTAATAACATTTACCTATTGAATGCCACTACTTACTGCATATTCATATGTAAAGAAACAGATATAATTATGAATTACAGAAATATAAATTAGTTTATACGATTTTGTGATATTGTATATGTATAGCAACATCATCATCATTAATTGGAAGCTGCTGAAATAAAAATGGAAACTGGTGCATTTCAGTTGTTTCAAGAATAATTATTCTAATAAGGCTATTCATAGATGCATCGTTTGTTGAGGCCTTGATTGTTTTGTTTACATGATCTCTTCTCCATCTGGTCTTAAAGGACTAAGTGCTTCCATCACACAAATAATTTCATGCATTGTGTGCCTTTTATAACAGTCAGCCATATACTTACTACTGATGGCAAAATAGGGAGTTGCACAAGAAGTAAATATATATCAGTTGTCGTGACGATGATAAAATAATCCTTGTCTACTTGAACGGGGATTTGAATTTTTTAAGGTTAATGAGTAAATACTTATGTGCTCTTCAAAATTATATGCATAAACAGCTTGCAATACATACTTGCATGAGAATACTGTTGACACAGAAAAATCAGCAGCTGCATTCAAAGTGGAGTGTTCCATTAAAGAAAACTATACTCAGGTCACAATATAACCATGGTGTCATTGGGTTGGTATTTTCCCCCGAAACAATGAGCAGGTTCATTACTGAACTGGTATATGATCATGAACTGCTATGGTTAGATGCATTCATGGCTTTTTAACTTCATAGATGTGGTGTAACTGTTAGAGGTAATTTTAAGTATTCAAGCTAACTGAAGCCCTACTTTAGTCTTTCTACATTTTGCAAATTGATTCTGTTTGAATTTCCATGAAATGCCAAAAACAGGATGTAAATTTTGTTTAGCTGGAGGACTCCTTGATCAATATGTAAACTGTAGCATATAATATCCTGCTTTATACTAGGATTTGTGAAAGAACATGAAGTTATTCAGGAGGAGTTTATATGATCAGCATGTATAGAAGAAATGTCAAAAGTTCTTTTAAAAACCTTAACTATATTATTCCTTTAGGTTGCAGAATTCCTTGGCTTCAGCTCATGCATCCAATCATGTTTGGAGTACTTGGAGGCAGTTCCTTGGGTTGGAGAAGAAGAAGAAGAAAAGGTGGTCTCAACTGTACTGCAACTCCAAGGGGAAGGAATTGGGGTCAACCCTGTACTAAAACGAGTTTCTTCTGATATTTCGAATGTCCAAAAAGATACACTTTCCCACATCATTGAACTTGTTCTCAAAAGCAACGAGGAAAGAGGTCGCCGAGAGATGAAATCCATAGTTCTAAAGCTCCTTAAGGAGAACAACAGTCTTCCAAGTCATGCGCGTTCAGCTGACACCTGCAATGACATGATTTACAGATCATGCAGAAGCTGCTTGGATTCATTGTTGTCTCTGTTCAAGCAGGTTGCAGAACCACCCTCCCCCGACAAACCAAGCGGCGAAAGAGATGCCCTAGGAAAGCATATAGCTCTTCAAGCCGACAACCTGTCATGGTTGCTTGAGATTTTGCTTGACATGCAAGCTGCTGATGAGTTTGCATTGATGTGGGCAAACCAGCAGGAATTGGCTCTTCTACACGCGAAGCTGCCCATTGTATCGCGTTATCACGTGAGCTGCATTTCTGGAAGACAATATATCGGCATTGGAAAAGGTGAGTTGCTTCCGTCGAAGGACACGCGGCAATTGTTGTTACAGACATGGCTGCAGCCTCTGATGAATGATTACAACTGGTTGCAGCACGGGTGCAGATCATTTGATAGGAAACTTGTGGAGGAAGGAATCGGGAGGACGATTCTCACCTTGCCTTTGGAGGATCAGCAAAGCATCTTGCTTTCATGGATGGGAAGTTTCTTGAAAACTGGTGATAGCTGTCCCAATCTCAAGAGAGCTTTTGAGGTCTGGTGGCGGAGAACTTTCATTAGACCATATGTTGAAAATCCAGGGAATTCCATGGCAGAAATGTTGTCAAAGGAGCATGAATAAAAAAGTGTCTACTGAGATTCTTAAGTTTCCTTCAGTGATAGTGGAGTTTCACTTTTTATCTTGACAAGTTTAAGGAATTGTAGAGGTAGTGCGTGTTTGGAAAAACTTCTACAATTAATTATAAGGGAGGAGCTTCTGTTTGCCAGAATTGACTTTGGGGGCAAAATAAGCTGACCCAAACATGTTTTAAAGTTGTCCGTAGAACATGAGTTTAACCTCCAAGCTCGAGCAGCTGACAGGTTTAGTATTGAAACGTGTTACACCTCGTTGCATGAGTTGAGTGTGATTGATCTCTGTAATTGGTTTTTGTATAATCTCTTCAAAGGAGTGCAATGGAATTTTTAGTTTTATCCTAATTCGGATGTATCTAGCTTTATTGATTCTTCTTTCCCTAGATATAACGAGCACTAAATTAAAACACTATCAGAGGCAGGATTATGTGATTTGCAACATTTTAGTTCTTCCCACAAATTGTACAAATATGAGGTCTAACGTACCACAAGCATTAAGCGTATTAATAGTTGAATGAAAAAAATCTAGTATTGATAAAGGAAAAATTGTATCTAATATATCATCATCAATAAACCAGGAGTTATCCTAATTGCTTGAATAAGAAAATACCCAGTCATGTTCAATTCATAATTCATAACATGAAATTTAATACGAACATCACCAAAGGGGATGATTAATTAGTACTATAAATGATAAATACAAAATATATCATAAATGATGAGAAACCCTAAAAGAAACACGCAATTACGAGAAATAGTTCCATCATTCATGGATTACTGGGCTATTTTCACCTATGGTAATAACTAAATATATTATCTTAATTTCTATGTAATACACTAATATGTGCTCTTTATCAATTGGGAATCACCTACTCTAACGTTATTGGCATACAATATTTTAATATTATTCTTTCTAATTAGAAAGTAGAAACCCCTCCCACCAAAAGGTCATGTAAACTTAGAAGCGGACTTTAAGCCTTTATCTTATACTAGCATTTGGGCTCATATCCTAATCCAGTTGCCAAAAAGGGCACCCCTTTAAGAATTTTTTTGTCAAACTAGCCCATTGGGCTAGGTCTTTTGAAGACAATGTTTTTCATCAAACATCGATGTTCGGAGATTTTTCAAACCAACAAACCACCAAGGAAATTAGGGGTGTACATGGCAGGGTAGACCCAAGGACCTGTTTGCCCCGACCTGATCTAATAGCAAAAGTGCGGGTTGGATTCAACCAACGGGTCAACCAGACAAGTTTTATTACAACAAAACCATGTTTGGATCGGGTATCGGGTTCGGAAAAATCCATCCAATCCAAACCAAACCAAACCAAAACCCATAAATATAATAATAATAATAATAATGTATTATTTCTGCTTTCAAAAAAATAATGTATTATTTAATATTTTTTATAACTTTATTTACCCAACCAATAAAACTTACTGGAAGTCTAAATTATTTTCATGGTAGTTGGCTATTTGTCATTTATGTGGCACTATTTCATGCTATTTGGGGCAATTTTTTGTGTCCTTTTCATGCTATTTGGTACTTCAACAAACTTACCATTTTTTTTAAAATTTTATTTATTTTTCAATATTCTAGATTTGTTATTATTTTAATATAACGACCCGATTAACCTGCCCGATCCAACTTGAACATCGTCGGGTTGGTTTGGTTCGGGTTCGAAGGTGAAAATTTGTGAAATCCGTCCAAACCCAACCCGAACAGTTTTGATTGGTTCGGGTTCTGTTTAGGCTAAAAGCCCACCCGACTCAACCCGTGTGCAGTCCTAAAGAAAATAGCGGTCGAAAAGAGAATGTAAGAATAATAAATTTAATATTTCACATCAACATTTTTACATTGTCTTTATATTTTTTATTAGAAATAGGACGCTAGCTCACGTCTAGAGCAGTTATGGAACTCGAGGTCGCAACTAACAGGTTTGAGGCATTCCTGAATGCTTCGAGGAATGATGTCCAATTCAAAGCTTCATAGTCAGGCCAAATAAATGGCATGGATTAGACAGTTTTACTTTGTTTCATTTTCATTCGTAGGGTTAGAGTAGAAGTTATCTTGTGAATACTATAAGAGTTTGTAGTTTGGAAAAAATGTTGTACATCTTGTGAAAACACCTAACGTCTACGGTTACGACAAATGGCTGCTAAGAGTCACATATAAACAAGATCTTCTTCCATTTTTCTACTTTCTTTTAATTAAGTGCAGTTTATTTCTTTGTATTTTCTTTGCAAGTTCTTTGTAACTTTTGTTCATTTTCATTTCTGTTAACATTAACACTCTTTTTGAAGTGTTGGATTTTTAACTTGTCACATCTTGATCATTATTCACTGGAACATTGATCCTTCAACTTATCACCAAATAGTTTGAATTTTCTTCAACTTAACACTACAACACATTTTCAAAATCAAACAAACGCATAGTTTCGTTGCTTGTAAAACACTTGACTTAAAAGAACCCAATGAGGACCTTATCCAAGTCTCAAGATTGCTCTTATGATGCATATGTTTGTTTGTGTTATTTTCACGCATAAAAATATTGGTACGCCCGATGGGACCTATTTCAATGTTTAGTATTAGTTTATACGTTTGAGAAATGAAACTTACACTTTAATGGCCAATGGAAATAGAACCAAGAGTCCTTCAAGCTCTGTAAATGGAGGGAATAGCTAGAGGCATTTCTAAACATAGCAATGAACACCTTTGAAGAATAGCTGGCCCTGCCTCGAAGCAGTTACTACTTGAAAACCTGGATGTGACACCACCTTGGACTCTTCCACAACTCACATCTTCAACGCTGAGCTAGATCGTGTCTACAGGGGTGTCTCCTTCGACTTTCTTCTCGAACCCTTTGTTTTCAGGTGTCCAAAGTTTATAATATATAATTAAAAGAAACCTTAACTTATTCACACCTCATGTTTTTTCACTCCATTTCCACCTAATTAATTTTATTTTGATCTCTCTCCATATTTTCTATCATATTACCTTACACATCACATACTTTCTCTATCTTTGTTTTTTATTTTCATCCTATCTTTCTCGTGATTCCTCGACTTCTTTCCTATCTAAAGTGGAGTGTGAAGAAAACACTATGCAATATATTTGGCATGAATATGACATGACACGCGGCTACTATATTTAAAAAATGTTTGGACTTCCTAGCTAGCTAGGTGAGAAGTTCAAGCAAAGGTTTGGGGAATGAATTGAATGGGAATCAAACTTCGCCCTCCAGGGGAGTAATTAACGTACATATATGGTTGGGAACACCTATCTATGCAACTTACTCTTATATATATATCGTGTAATAAATTAAAACTCATCTTCATCATGTCAATAATGGATAGATATGGTACGTACAAGTAAAAAACGGAAATTTCTGGCGAAGATGCTCCTACCTTGTTTCAGATACATCTACATCAGTCATCAGCTTTCGCTACCATGTCTTATTTTCTAAATTTTTATTATATATAGATCGAGATGCTTGGTTTTATTTAATTTCATTCATGCATGTGTCTGTAAAAACACAAAAGCGAGAGACATTCCTTCAGTCTCTTTCATTGATTTCAAGTCCACATCACACATGCATGCATGCATGCAGCTATATAGCAGAAATATGAAAACTGCTTTAATTTTACTCTCTTTGTGAAATAGATCAGAGGAGTATCTATCTCATGGGAATTCTTAACATTAATTTGGGGGATAGGAACAAAATATATGTAGGGGAATCTATTCCCTGCTGTTTCACGCATGCAGAAATTAAACCCAAATGCACTCTCTTTCTCTTTCTAGTTTTGCCCTTCTACTCTGCTACAAAACTGCAAACCGTTTCAAAAGCTCAGAATGGAAGATTCAAATACAACAAATAAATATACAACTAGTGCTTTTAATAGCATAGTATAATAAAAATAATAATATAAATTTATATTAATTATATTAGTTTAAATAGGTCAGTAAGACTTTCAGCTAAATGATCTAAGACTGATTTTTTAACTAAATACATTTTTAAAAACATATTGAGTTTATCTATTTATTAATTTAGTATGAACTGTCTGAGTTTGATGTAGACTAAGTCATAAACTCAACGAACTACCATTACCTACTTCCATTACTAATGATTCCATAGACAATTCACAAGTACTTCTTAAAATAAATTTGTAATATTTTTTAAACGTACTCTTTATACTCATAATCTTTCTAACTTTTGTATACAATTTTAGCTTATCAAATAAAAATAAGAGCGTTCAATTTTTTGCAACACAAAGATTTTTTATCAACATAAAAAAAAAAATTCAATTTTTTTATCTTGTACAACTTAAAATCTCTATAAACTTACATAAATTCTCCGCAAACTTAATGAATTAAACTATTTTAAATCTCGTTTTACTTAACATAGTTTTATCAAAATATTAAATTTCACAAAAAAACTAAAACTGGCCTCTTCAAAACTGTCATATTAGTTCTTACAAAAAATAAAATCCTTCAAATTATCACTAAATTTGGAAAACAAAACTTTATCGTAACCATTATGAGTTTTAGGCAAAATAGAAAAAAAGAAATTTATCGCAACAGTTGAATTTTTTTTTCTATGAGGCCAATGAAAGTTGCAAATTAGGCATAATAAAATATTAAACAAACTAATAATTAAGTTTTTTTTTTGGACGAATAATAATTAAGCTATGAAATGTTACAAAACTTTGTTGAGCCCAATAGTTGAATAAATAAAATACCCAGTGTGGTCCTGGCCTAACTCTAGATGAACGTGCTCTTTGTACTGTACAGTGTAGGCCCTTCTAACTCCTAAATCTTATCCCGCTGGTTTTTCAAAGAATTGAATCATCATAGCTCATTCATTATTTTCAAACTTTACTTTTCATAATAGCAAAGTTTGTAAAGTTTATTCATTTCAAATTTAAGTTTGTAATCTGCTTTCCAGTTTGTAAAAAATTGAATTTTATTAGGATCAATTCAATTAAGGTTAACCAATAATGTCCAGTATAGTTCGTAGATAACCGAACTCTTTTAACATTTAGTTGGTGGTTCGATCCTTAAACGATGCATACGAAGAATAATTTGTTGACAGGTATCCATCAACTTAATGTGATTTCAGAGGCTCGAGAGAATTAATCCCACAATTGTTGGCTGTGGGAATGCCTTGATGAAAATAAATCAATTAAGTTTATCTCGCACTTACCCACGAAAGGTAACTTATATGGTAACGTAGAGTGTGCGTGAGAGGAGTTCTCGAGTTCAATTCTTACACAATACACTTAAATAAAAGATGAAGAGCCTTAACCGTAGTTAAACTCCGAATCTTAAATAATCTACATCCGAACATTAACCAAAGGGTGTTAAATTTCTCAGCTCATGAACAAGTTTTCACACCCTCCGAGTTTTGCTTTTCGGGATTTAGATCTCGAAAATTTTACTTCCGAGATTTCAAATCCCGGAAAATTTGTCTTCCAAGATATAAAACCCGAAATAAAAAGGAAGGTGTAAAAATGGGTCGTTAGAGTGTGAAATCTAACGCCCTTAACTAAATACAGATACCGAACAATTTGTATAAATAAATTTATCTCCCCTCATTTGGCCTCCACCTTATAAGAATTTCACAAGCCATGAATGCAAGGGAAGGAAGGGAGAATTGGTACCACCACGTGGGCTATCCCCAATTGACGCATCTAAGCCACGTTCCTATTTATTCATTTACCTAAATTTTCAGCAGGCGTTAGATTAATTGGTCCACCCCATCCCATAATAATAATAATAATAGTAAAAGCAACTTATTCATTTCTCCAAAGAAAAACTGTTTATCCTGTTCTATATAATTATAGTAGTCAACAATATTTATTTGTCATTTAACTATAACTATTATATTAGAGAGAAGATTTACTTGACTAGTCACTCTCATATCATCTTTATTGATAAGAATTTCATTTGCAGTCTCTAATGGTTACCTTCTCCTTTCAGGCATATGGCAAATTAAGGGGGGGCCTGCCCAATTTGCTGTAACATGCATCAGAAAAGTGGGGTCCTTTGGGTTCTCTCATATCAAATTTTGGTCCTCTTCATTCCCCATTGAATGTGCAAAGTTTTGTTGCACAGCTAGAAAAGACAAACAGGCCATTCTGGAGTAGTGGGGAAAATAACGATTAGGGTGTGGAGGTCCTATACATTTCTCCATCTCTCGCGGTGGGTGTTAAATGTTTACGAATCTACAATACTATATGTCTCTCTGCAAAAGGACCCTACCCTTTCTATCTTCGAGTTAAATGCCAATGGACTTTAACTTTGTCATCTCCATCTTAGTTAAATATTTTCGTAGGTTTTTTTTGGGTGGTGGGGAAACACGGCTTGATTGCGCGTAACACTTTATTTGACACTTTCCTTTAAACATTATTTTAATTGGTTAAGGTTCATGTAAAGTCTACTAAATTATATGAAATTCATTCTCAATTTAGTTGAACTTACATGTATTTTAACTAATTAAAAAAAGTGTTAGAATGAAAGTGTTGCTATCGCGATTTTTTATATGATGATGTGTATATGTTCACTTGAAAAAGTAACTTACAGTGTACCAATGAATATAGTTAATGACTTAATGGTAAAGTTGAGAGATTTCACCAACATTTAAAGGTTTTATAATTTGAGTTGTCTAAATTATTTAAGATTTACTTTTAGTATAATAACCACAGGTTAAGTGCCTCAATAATATTATGACATGTGTCTTAGAATATTATTTTGTCGATGCACCTTGGATTAATCCTAAAAGGGTTGCCCAACGACACTTGCATTAGTGCAAATAAAATCCAATTTTTTTAACCGTTAAGATCTCATTATTGCCTTCTCTATAATTCCAACTCTCGATCTTTTGTGATAAATTAAATACTGTGATGTAAAAGTAAGAGAGATAAATAGAAAGAAAAATGAGTTAAATGTGTGGTAATTTTAATGCATGAGTGTTCAAAAATCAAAGTTATTATGAGTTGTTTTGTATGACGAAAAATTCGAAATTGCATGTCAACAATATGCACTTTTTTTGACGGAAATTTCGACTTGCATTAACTAGAAACTGGAACCAAATCCAAAGATACAAAAGATTGATGAAAGAAAGGTAACTTGCCAAGCCAAAACTCATCAACATGAGACAAAGAGTGGTTCGTAAAAAAGTGAGCTACCTTATTAGCATCTCAAAGGAAACATAAACAAAAAACACAACTAGTATATGAATCTCTTTCAGAAGCTGTCCATTAATCAACCTCTGGATGATCACAAGACAATCTCTTTCAGAAGTTGTTTGAACGGTGTCTTCCGACAGAAATGCGCATATCTGGGCAGCATCTGAAGTTCCATAATCTTTTCCACAATTCTGATTTATGAAGTCCAGCCCACGACTTCATACATCACCATCCGAATTGGTAGCCCAAACAAGCTTATCCTCCTCCGTGATATCCATAATATGAGTAATGAATATTTTTTCAGCCTCAAAAGGCAAATTCCACCTCCCATTTTCCCTATCTATCAATTGATACACATGAGAAACACCTTCATCGATTGGTTTAGGGGACCAAATAACCCGGAAGCCACAGTAATTTGGAAGCTAGTTATCCTCCCATATCCGCACACCGCACCCACCTCTAATGCGCCTCTTAAATGCATGATAAATACCCATATTTCACTATAATTGTACACCTAATTTATGCACTTGTTATGCATAACTCATATACTTTCGAGTGTATTTGCATAAAGCAGATGAAAAGAGTGAAAAAAAGGAAAACAATGAAAAAAAGTCAAAATGAACAACAAACATGGACTTAGACGAGCTGACTCAGTCACACGGCTGTGTCCACTATAAACCACGATCGTGCTAATTAAATTAACACCACGCCCATGCATCACTCAAACATGCCCATGTTGACGTACTTTAACCATGTTGTATGAGCTACAGTCGTGCCACCCTGCGTCGCCATAGGAAAACACATATTCAAGTCAGCACGGTCGTGCTTCCTGAGCCATGATCGTGCCAGAAGGCAGCGTCAAAAGACTTAAATTTACCGTAATTCTTTCTATTTAAATAGGCCAACACCACAGAACTAAAGGTACACCATCTACTAGAGAAGAGAGAAAATACACTGAGACATAGTGAGAGGCAAAGGTAGCAACCGCACAGTGAGAGCGAGAGAACGACGCAACACCGTTTCTGTAAGATGATTGTAGTTATTAGGATTGCTATGGTTTATAATTTAATTTTTATGAGTAACCAAATCCCCAATCTCAATGTTGCAATGTAGAATATGATTTGAATCCCTTTATTATATATGTTTTATTTCTAAGTACAGTTCCTTTAATGGTTATTTGTGACTCTCTTTTACATGCTTAATTTTTATATGGAGTAATTAACCATATCTGTAGTAATTGATTGACTCATAATCCAGGGATTAATTTTTGGAACCATAATTGAGAATGAATATAGGGAATTAATAATAACTCCCTCCTAACTAGAGACTTTAGAGTTAATTCAATATATTTCCAACTTCCTATGCCTAGGTGGTGAAATACCCGTAGGACACCTCTATGCATTTCATATATATTTTCACTGATCACCTTACAATGATGCTTGCTTGTAAGTTAGTGAGGTTTAGTAGGGAAGTTAGAAACAACTTAGTGGTAAGCTAGCATTATAAAAAGGTATGGTTGGCATAATAAATAATTAACATTGACATATATAATAACGGAGGGAGATGATCCAATATCATTGCAATTCTGAGGCATTTCTATCTTGAATTTACTCTACTATCTGCTTCACTTGCATGCTCACACCACAATACAACATCAAATTCCATAGCCTAAACTATGACTCCACTCCGAAATGTAGTTAGTCGCCTAGTCCCCTGGGTGCGATAACTGGAAATTTCAATCTTATATTACGTAAGCGATATAGCGCACTTGCTCTTAAAAGCATGTGTAGTTTTAACGGGACAACCTCCAATCCTCCAAAAGCTACCACGACGAACAACCTAACTCACTTGCTGAATACGGAACCCCATGCTCCTTCATGCTTTAGTTGACAAAGAGAACTCCAATTTACCCAATGTACTTTCCTCTCACCTTGCTTACTACACCACAAAAAATGACTAATCATACTCTTAATATGATTTCAAAGACCCACGACTAAAGAAAACACAACCCATAATATAAGTTGATGTTGTCTGAGCCACAAATTGGATGAGAACCCTGTCCCTGCCGTAGATAGATTTCGCTCCTTCCATCCCTTCAATATCTTCCACACCCTCTCATGCACAAAGTTAAAAACTTACTGTTTGGATCTCCCAATAAAGGTAGGAAGCCCAAAGTACTTAGAATGACTCTCTACTGTATTAATTTATATTTGACCTTGAAGGGCATGTTTCTTCTTTGCTAGAACATTTCGGCTAAAAGAAAGTAAGATTTATTCAAGTTTATGAGCTAACCAGAAACATGTTGGTAACCACCTAAAATTTTCAGCACCACCTTAGCCTGCCTAGAATTGGCCCCGAAGAAAACAATACTATCATCTGTGAAAACTAAATGAGAAATCTCTGGGGCTCTCTGTTCAATGCGAGTCCCATGCATTACCCCCTCTCCTGAGCTTGTAACAAAAGACCAGGAAAGAAAAACCTCCGCACAAAGGATAAAAAGGTAAGAGGGGAGAGGATCCCCTGTCTCAAACCTCTGGAAAAGTGGAAGGGAGTACTAGGGAACCCATTAAGCAGAGCAGAAAAACCAGGCGAAGATATACACCCCATCACCACCGATCATAAGCCTTCTCTACGTCCAACTTGAGCCCCAAAAAGCCTTGCTTCCCCGTATTCGTTTTACGCATATAGCGAAAAATGTCAAAGGTACTCAATCCATTATTGGTAATTAATTTACTAGGAACAAAAGCACTCTAATATGACATAATAATCTGAGAAAGGAAAGTCTTGATCTTATTCACCATAGTTTTTGTGATATTTTTATAAGTAACAATCCAAAGAGAAATGGGACGAAACTCACCTGTGTGCTTTGGCTTCTTCACCTTCGGTATGAAACAAAGGAAGGTCTCATTAAAGCGACTCGGATCCTCACCATCATGGAGAACCGCAAGCACCACCTTAGAGATATCGTCACCAATAATTGACCAAAACTTTTGGTAGAAAAAAGATGGAAGCCCATCCAAACTTGGGGCCGCAATTGGCTTCATTTTTATAAGAGCAGAATACAACTCCTCCTTAGTAAAAGCATCCCCCAAAACCCTTTTCATCTCCTCCGCTACTTGGCCCCTAACAGCCTCATAAACCTCAGATGCATCCTGTGACACCCGGGGCCGATGAGGCTGTAGAGTGATCGTCAGTGTACTTAAAAGGCACGAACAAGGAGTGACTCCTGGCAAGACTTCTAGGCAAAGAGACACGTGACTGAACTGATCCCGCACCCGCATGAGAGGTAATTTGAGACCCTTTAGGTATGAGACTATACACAAGGTAACCATACACTTTGTCATATGTCTCAGCATTGCGACAATCCCAACTCGTTTTAAGAATCTCACTACATTCCTCATCACGAAGCCAACACTCCTCAAACCTCCTAATCCTTTTTCACACCAACCACCTTGATTATGCCTCATCTTCGAGCCGTCGAGCGAGATTGGCATGTGATTTGAAGCATACCTAGCCAAATGAATAACCATGAAACCGAGCCATAATGTTCCCTCCCACTCCTGATTATTGCACTATGTAAACTTTCTCCCCTCATAACCCAAATCATTCAGACCACAAATTTGCAAGGTGTTTCGAAACAGATCAAGCAAAGGGAAGTTTAGAGCAGCCCCACCACACCTTTCACCAACATAAATTACCAAATTCAAGTCCCCAAACAGTAACCAAGCATCCGAGTGATTATGATCATGCAGATTTTTATCAATTCACATGTTTTATGTTTCTGGTTCGTTTCAGGGAAGCCATTGACACACTCATCCGTCATGACTTGGCTCCATCATCAATCGAGACCATAACATCAATGTGATTAACTGACATAGATAAAAGGTCCACCTCATCTTTCCACGAGAAAGCCAACCCACCCCTCTCCCTACCCTCCCCCACACAACTCACCGCAATCATATTCTTCAAACCTCTTGTATCTTGAACTCTACTTAATTCAAAGTCCTTCCTTCTAGTTTCGATAAAAAATAGCATTGTGGGATCATGTAACCTATATAGCTCTTGCAGAGCTCGATTTGACCGAGGATTCCTAAGCTTTCGACAGTTCCATCACAATGTTTTCACGGCTGCCGGAGGGTATGAGCCTCAGCCTCCACCAATGAAGAAAACATAAAATTTTTCGCGCACACACAATCTCATCAGAACTATCGCATGTCAACAATATATATAAAATTATCTATCCTGCTCTACATATGAAATCTGTTATTCAATTATAATTAGATCAGTTTCAAAAAAAATTATAATTGGATCATGTCCTATCAAACTAATTAAGGTACAAAACTTTAATTAAGTTATCGAATTAGGTTACAAAAATTTAATTAAGTACAACCAACTATACAGTTATACACATCACCATGAGCTACCTAGCTATAGCTGTCGCTGTCGCTGTCGCTAGCTGGTAAAACAAGGCCATATGATTCTTTCCCTTCCATAAAATGCAAATTAAAGTGGTAAAAATGAAAAAGTGGAAAAATGTTTTGTTTTAATATATCATAATCATATATATTATAATAAAGCAACTTCTTATATGTGCTATTATCATTATTATGTGAAGTGATTAATATATAGGGCGATGTTTAAATTAAATGGCTCCAAAGTCTCTGAGAGAGAAAGGAGACTTCTCCGGCACGTTCCCGGCGTGTCGCAGCCCCAAGGTGAGGGAAACATCACCGGCGGTTGTGGTCCCAAATCTCATGAGAGCAGAACCAATGTCAGAAGCAGCAGAAGCGGTCCCATAATCTTCTGTAACGAAGCTGCCATGGCGACACGTGTCGTCATCGGCGGTGTGTATTTGGGGCAGGTCTGACTCGGACACCGGATGCGCCACCACCGTAACAGTGGTGGCGGCATCCGACTCGCGGTTTTCTGAGAAGCCTTGCCTATTAGTCGCTGCCAGCGACCGTGACGGGTCGCTGGTATTGATGTCGGATCTTTGAAATGTTGATGATGTTATTGTCGTCGTTGGTGGTTGCGGTGGCGGTGGTGGTGGCGCGGTTGATGTTGAGGGCGTTGGAGTTTGCACTAGGTGGCCGTCACTGTTGCTGCTGCTTTGATTCCTTTCTCTCTCTTCTTCTTCAGCTCCTGCTCCTGCCTCTGCTTCTTTAAGTTCTTGTTGGTACATATCTTCCACCATGGGTTTCCACAAACGAACCCTGGCATTAATGAACCAGTTTGATACCTGAAACATGCATACACGCGTTCAAATCTTCCGTGGCCTCAATACACATGATGTATTGAAAGCTGTTTGTAATGATTTGCAGTGTAATGGTATACATCATCTCATTAACTGTGTATGCTGCAGAATTTTGAATGTCATGCACTGAACAATTCAGAGATTTTTAAGTCTTATTCTAATCCGAATATTGTGCATATGTGTCCACACGCATGGCTTCTACCATAGGGTGTAGGCAGATATATGCAAAGGGTAAGTATAGTTAGTGCATGTTTGTTTAGGCGTTAGAGATAGCGCAAATGTGATTTCACATATATCCAAACACCAGCGGAGAAGCCAGAAATTTACATGTTGAGTCGAAGAAACAAATTTTGACACGTTAACTTCATTGTATATCCACGTTGAATTCAATGCAAATCCAAACATACACTTAGCAGGAGGTTTTTGTCCCCTTTAATTAACTTCTGGATTTTGGTCTATCAGGGAAATACCAGGTACACACACTATTAGTACACAATCAGCACATGTACAAAAACCATTGAGAAAAACATGATAAAAGCACTGTTTAATAAAAGTAGTCCGTAATATATTTTTATGGAGCAAAATGTATATCATTGTGGAGGCTGAAAGCATAGTTTTGAGCTGTTCTTATGTCTCTGACAGTTTGTGTACAAAAGGGGACATTAGTGATTCAGACAGAAGGTGACAAAATCAGGGTTGCATCTTAACTAATTGGAATATCACATTCTAAACAAACCAACATAAAGATTCAATTAGCAGAAGAAACTTGCATGAAAACATAACATGCCATTAATTATTTAGCTGGCTATATATAGAGGGCATAAGCTTAAAAGGAATTCAGCATTATGAGATTAATTGTAAGACTTTTTTTACCGTGCATCAAGAAAAAATTGATTCATAAGTTAAAAGCGCAAAAAAATTTTAGTCTATAAAAAGCATATAGTAAACAAGATGCATTATATGTTAATTGTAAATACATGATTCATGAGTAAACAAGTTTTTAAGTCGAATTGTCCTAATTATAATATATATCTCCAAAAGATACATCATTTACTTCCATTCTTTATGGTCCCCTACTGTGTAGTTGGGGTTGAAGTGAAGCCAATTGATATGAGAGAGAAAATAATGTGTGACCAGGAGAGTGAGGGAAATTCGATAACAGAGAAAACTTTGATTTTAATTTTTCGTCTATGAAAAAGCCAGCAAACTGTCACGTCTCATTGCTTCTGCGCACAAGCCAGCTCTTTCAATTTCAGAATTTATGTCAAGAAGGAAAGAGAAAATGAATCCGAATTACAAAACAGAAAATGGAAGAGAGGCCATGAAAGGCACGTTGTTGGTGTTTGTCTTTGTCCAAAGGAAAGAGAAAAAGACAGAAAAATAAAATAAAAATCAAACCAGATGAAGAAAACCCAAAATCATGTAAGTTTTATCTGAAGGTACCACTGGTCCCTTGTCTTCCATTCCCTTTTGTTTGTATCTTTCGTTTTCTAAAGTGGTCCGATCATGAAATTAACTTAATTACTTATACCGACTATACCCGAAAGATTACTCATGAATTGTGGAAAGCTGAGAGTGGATGGGGGACGAACCTGATTTCGGGAGAGGCCAGTCTGTCGTGCCAACAGATGTTTATCTGCATCGCTGGGGTACCTGAGGAAAGAGACCAGAAAATGACATCAGAGAAACTCCTTTCCTTGCCTTAACCGTATAAAGAGACACACAACTTTCGCTCACTGTGAAACCTTTCTTTCTGTCCCTTCGCTGCCTGCTCTCGGCGTGAGAATCTAAGAGCTAGCTAGCTAGCAAGATCTGCTTCCTACCTAGCTCTAGCATGTAGTGTAGAGCAATTATGTGATGGACCCAGTGTACTAAATTGAATCAATTTAGTTATTGAAAGTCAAAATCATGATTAATGTAATCTTTGAAACATGAAAAAAGAAGGCTCTATTTGATTTGTATCTTTCATGAACTATTCTACTTGTTTGCTTAATAGAAGTACCAAAGTGTAAAGATGCGAATAAATTGCAGTGAAAATTAACAAGAGAAGCCAAGATGCATGTAGTGTACTATTACTATGTGGTATCTTTTACAGCTTTTAGCTGGAGAGGTAACATCCCAAGGACACTGCAACATTAATGACTACTGTTCTGAACGATCGTATACATGATGGCTTTTAGATTCCCCTCTCTCTCTCTCTCTCTCTCTCTCTCTCTCTCGGGGACCTTTCTTTCCCTCTGCGGCATCTTTTTTTCTCTTTGTTAATTAACGGAAGCTGCGTGCTGCTTCTTCTTTTTTCTGTAACTCATCACGGTATCTATCTATCTATCTATTGTGTGTCATGCTTTTTATCATTTTATAATTAAATATTGCAACCTTGCAATCATTAACTACCTTTCTCTACTACCTAGTCTAATATATATATCTTCTTTGTCTGCCAATTACTATATGGGTCAAATTAGAGGAGATCCTCAACATCCTATGTTATAGCTAGTTCACATGGAGTTGAGCACCTAAAATAGGGAGATATTGCTAGACACCTTTCAGGAGACTACACCATAAACTAAATATTATGCAAGTGAGAAAAGAAAAGAGGGAAAGATATGATGAAAATGCGAAAACAAAGAAATAGATAAGTATAGATGAAAAATATTGTGAAAACATTAAATCTTGAAATTCTGTCATTTCATCATATAGTATGTTTGAATTGACTTTTTTTACCAGAATTAATTTTTGTCTATCATGGGAAAAAAATATAATTCACAAGCTAAAATAGCTTATTTACCAATTAGTTTTATCACATAAAAAACAAAATAATAAATAATAAGTAAACTTCATTCATAGGTAAACCATATTTTTTTTTAAATAATCCACTATAGAATTGCCTTTCATTTTAATACTAAAAAAAGTACCCACAAAAACTTTTCATCCAATGTGTTAACACATTTCTTTTAGGGGTTTATCTATCAATCTTAACTTTTAATCACATGAGGAGGACATCCATCTATCTCATATATGACAACTATCACTTCTTTTTCTTTTCTTCTACTAGTGCTTTTCTTATTCGGGGTGTTCACTAACCATTTTCTTTATGGAAGAGTCTTTCAAATCACATTTTAATTAACAACTATGATATATAAATCATCAATAGTACAAACATTTGTATACATCCAATTTTTTCTCTCTACATCTCACATTTTTATCATATCAGTTATATATGACACATATTACTTCTTTCTCTTCTCTTCCACACCCATTGAAGATACTGATCCTAGACAATTCCACACATATGAGTCAATTGGTGTATGCAAATGCAACTAACAATAAATGAGAGTGAGAGGGGGAAATTAAGGGGAAAGAAAACGTACGGGTGAAGGAAATGCTCGAAAAGCCATGCTCTCAAAATGTTGACAGATCGTTCAGGCAACCCTCTCTGTGGTCTCCAAGCTTCCTGCTCCATCATCCCCATCTGATGGAACGCTCTCTGCTGTCTCAGGCTCTGTTCAAGAAGCTTCAGCCTTGGCGTCTCACCCTTCGTCAACCCGGAACTCCCCGCCGCCCCGTCTTTCTCCCCCAGCAGCTCGCAGCTGTGCTTCAACTGCGCCAATATTGCGTCCTTCAGGCACCGGAAATGCCGCGACATCGCCTTTTGCGCTAGTGCCGTGTATGGGACCGCTGCCCCGAAACCCATCACCAGGTCGAATGAGTTCACCACCATTTGCATTTGCTCACAGTAGTGGCTGTATCTTCGGTCCACCTGTAAAAATAAACTCTTACAATGTAAAAAATGTGTGAAAAATGATATGTAAACGTCTGCAGAGTAAATACATACAAGATGCATTCAGAATGAGAATGAGAAAGAAAGATAAGAGAGAGAAGATATAAATATGTCTAAGTATCATTGTCGAAAATGTATTGACTACAATATACATATCTACACATGGATTAGGAAATGTTTTATAAACACTTTAATTGGGTGTCAACACCGAAATACAAATTAAAATGAGAAAAATTCAAAAATAAAAGAGAAGTAATTAACCGATGTAGTATATAATATGGTATATGATATGATAAGAAAAAGAAACACAGCAAAAGTTACTTTCATGTATTGCTCAAGCTGGGATTGAATACATTAATGAATCATAATAAGATTATCATTTATTTTAATGTTTATAGACTCAATTGAAACGTATGTAGAAGATAGAATTGGTACAGGCATGTTTCTCATTTAATTACTCAAGCATTTGCAGAAAGCTGGATGAAACAATCAAGTTCATTAAGGAATGATAAATGAGTATGTGTAGTGCAATTAATTACATGTTTGAATACAGAATAAAAAATTACAATGAGTCAAAATCATAGTAAGTAGAAACAACTTTCTTAATTTTTTTTAATTCTCCATCGTGATTTTTATTTTATTATAACTTTTTACCGTGTATTTAATCATTTGCTACAAATAAAATATGCATATACATTGTGATTTGGGGTCAATTAACCCACCTAAATAGTGAAAAAACACATTTGTGAATATAGATGTTCTCAACTTCTCGTTTAAGTTATTGAATTTGGTGAGAAAATTTTCTTTAGAATCAAACAAAAAGAAAAAACAAAGCTAGCTAGGAGTATAAACATGTGGAATATAAGAAAACTTGGGATATGATCAGTAAATATTTTCTCTGAATTGGAATGTTGAATGTGGTTGTGTTTCGTTTGGTGTAAACAAATTCAAACAAAAAAGAAAATTAAATGAAGAAAAGACCCCTCTCCCAAATCTTCTGAGATGCTAACTAACAATGGCTATCACTGCAATATTAGTACAATGATGGGTATGAATCTGAGGGGACAGTGCATTTCTAACAACTATATATCTATATCTATATGATTGGTTTAGTGGTTTCTTTCTGTTTGGTCTGTCTTAATAATCAGAAGAAACGTCGCTTCTTGATTGACGTATTCTCTTAAAAAAAATGGTAGTGTCTCGGTTTTACACTTTCACCAAACTTTATATTTTATATATTTTTAGAAAAAGGAAACTCCCAACATTATCAAATCTTTCCCACCAATGGAATCATATGATTAAAAAATCAGTTTTGATTAAAATAAGGATCAAATCCTCACCAACTGATTCTAAGGAGTGGAAGAATAAACCTTACTATACCAGCCGGCTTTTTCCTTTCTAGAATTCAGGACACTTGCTAGAGGACAGTGTTATATATAATATTAATGTATTAATTAAATAAATATAAAAAATGAATATGCAAAAAGAAAAAAAAAAAACTTGACTCTTGATGGATGAGAGAGGGTGAGAAAGAAAGAGAGAGAGAGAGAGAGAGATTACATGCCTCATCAAGCATGGTTAGAAGTTTGACCTTCCTTCTCTGATGCTCAATCCTATCAGCTGGAGACAAATGAGGAGGAACATCTCTTGATGATGATGAAGAAGCACCACCGCCTCCGCCGCCACCGGGACTAGGGTTTGATAACTGCCTGCTGAAGTTCTTCTTCTTGAACTGGCCTCTTCCTACACTGCAGAACTCTTCTAGCAATTCTTGAGCAGCTTTAACATACTTTGAATTTCTCAACACATTCACCACTCCTAAGGAGGATGGTGATGGTGATGGTGATGATGTTCCAAATCCAACATGTTGTCCCTGGTGGTTCTGTCCTAATCCTCCTTGTATATGCAATGGCTGGTGTTGGTGATGATGAAGTTGAACCCCAATATTGTTCTTGTAAGAAGGATATTGAGAAGAGGAAGAAGAACCACCACCACCACCTTGATTATTGTAATTGTAAAGAAAACCAGTACTATCCCCAATTCTCAATTCCTCAGCTTTGGCTACTTCCAAGTGAGAGGATAAGGAAAGTGAAAGACCTTGTCCTTCCACAAGACCTGCAATCTCAGTTGGGTTGTTAAGGTTGTGGTGGTTAGTGGTGGTGCCTTCTTGAGTAGTGCCAGGAACCCATGTGAATTGACTAAAAGACCCTCCTGAATTACCAAAAGTGGAGTTGGAAGGGTTCGGGAGCAACATGTGGAGAGTGGAAGAAGGAGGAGGAGGAGGAGGAGGGGAAGGGGATCTGGTTTGTGGGGGGTTCATGAGAAAAAGCTGCATGGCAGCTGCTGAATCGGCATTAATGCTTGACATGTGATGATGATGATGGTGGTGGTTGCTATGATGTTGAACTATACTGTTATTGCTGCTACTGTCACGGCTGCTCTGGTGATGGTGATGATGATGATTCTTTGAATCCTCCAACGGTCCCGGCCCGGTTAACATCCCTTGTCTGTTTCCGTACCAGTCGCTGCTTTCCACTGCTTGAGGCCTTGGGGAGGATCGAAACGTCACTGTCATTGGTTGTTGATGCTGGTGCTGGTGCTGCTCCAACAATTCAGCCCCAGCTGCTGTGGAGCCGGAGGGAAAATTGAACATCTCGGATAGCATCCCCGTGGTTTCATACACGGGGATGCCTCCGGGTTCGTCTTCTATGCCTACCAGTGGTGGCGGTGGTGGTGATGGTTGTGGATCGAAGCCTTGCACCCTCACCTTGTCCCTGTGAATCTGTTGAGGGGAGAGGTGTTGTTGGTGTTCTTGGTGAGAGAAAGTGAAGATTCCTTGGTGGTAATCTTGGGACATAGAATTATGAGAAGAGTCTTCTTCCTTATCCAAGATCGAATGAAAGGAATGGAAATTCTGTGTCTTTGAGTGTGAGAGAGTGGAAGGGAGTGAAGGTGTTGCTATTCCCATGTTAAGATCTTGCTCATCCTCATCATCACTATCATCATGTTGAATTGATCAGCAAGAAGAAGGATCAGTGACGCAATATGCAAATCTGACAAAAACACCAACATCATCATGTAAACTTGAGAGAATTGGAAAATATTGAAATTATTAAAACGGAAACAGAAAGAGAGAAAAGTAAATTTGTATTTATAGAGTGTGGAATGAGGTAAGAGAGGGAAAGAGAGAATGAAATAACAAAGGCTCTACCCAGGCCCCCTCTTCTTTCTTCTCACAGAAATGGTAATTTTAAAGCTTTCATCACTTTCATCTTCTTATATATACATATCTTATGTACATGTATAAATTAATATACATACACAAAAACATGTGTAATATAATTGTAGTGCTGAAGAGTATGAAAGGATGTAAAACTCTCAAACATTGTTTTCCCTTCTGGGGTATTGAAAGCTTCTTCTTCAATTCCTTCACTCTAATAAACACTCTTGTTGTCTGTGGTCTCTTTCGCTCCTTTTGTTTCTCTTTGTTGGTTGCAGTGAGTGTTTTGTGTAATCTGGTTGTGGAAAAAGAAAGATGGAAGTTGCTTGCATACAATTATATAATAAAAATTATAAATGGAAGCTTGTGGAGGGACTCATATATCTGTCTCAAATAAACGCTATGTGTGTGTGAGAGACAGAAAGAGAGAGAAGAGAAGAGAGAGATGAAAGATGAAAGAGAAGCGGTCGCTGTTCTTTCTCTTCTGCGGTCTTCACCTCCTGCTTTACTATTTTTATCTCCCACCAATAATTAATGTCTTTTTATATTTTTCATTTCTTCAATATCACACAAAAACACTAACATATATACCAATTAAAAAAATGACCCTATAAAATTTAGTTTAAATTAATGATATTTAAGATAAATGAGTTATAAATTTCGTACTACATCACTTATCTTAAAAATGATTGATCTGCTTCGAATTAAAATTATTTAATTCAGACTATTTCTAATGTTATTTGCACAACTTTATTATTTTATACTTTCTAAAAATATTCATACCTTCAAAATTTATTTACAAAGGAGAGAGAAACTCATTTAAATAAGAGGTGTAAGTTCGGTTGAAAGTTTGGGGGTTCGAAGAATATACTCTAACATAAATGCAGAAATTGCAAGAGAAATATATTCATGGTATATAATGACAAAATTGACCTTGTCAAGTGGAGAGAATAAACCCTGAGGAAACTCAATTGTTGAGGCTACAAATCAAAACCATATATACATACAAGTTAAGTTTGGAAGGAAGCTACCAATTAGCTTAGGTGAATTTTTTTTAAGCAAACAAAAAAATATCATTAAAATTAAGTAGAAGAAGTACCCAAGAGAAATAAATAAAAGAACATATACTCTACATCTATAAAATAAAAAAATATCAATAAAATACAAGCTAATTGATTAACATATTCATCCCAAGCATTATTTTTTTACAGATTAAAACCAACAAAAAGGAAGTTATACTGAATTGCCTTTGTCTTGCCAACTGCATCTTAAATGTTTTCCAATTTAAAAAGTAATATTTTATTAAAGTTATATGATTGACAACATGGAGAATATTAACAAAATATTTTAATTCATTTTTCTGAAATAACTTTCCTACGATTTTACAATTGATTGATTTGGTGTTTGGTACCATGAATTGTCCCCAATGCCATCACAAGTGTTGGATTTTATTGTCATCTGAATATATCCTTTGGGCACCAACACGAACTACGGAATAAAATAAAGATAAGGCGAGTACGAAGTCATCTCAACGATCCAAACTACCCTTTCTTTTTTATTACAATGGAATGACCATAATGCCCAAGATAATCATTGTAGATGGGGTTCATGGCCTCATATCATGTAAGGACATTGAGGTTATTAAAATTGCCACAAATTCGTTAATTAATTAATAGCCCAAAGTTAAGTAAGATATATAGGAGTGGAGAAACAATGCTCATATCGGTGTAGACGAGCTTTTTTTTACATCAGCAGTTTGTGACAGTTTCAACCGCCAGAAAAGTACAAATTACAAAGCTCTTTCGCTCGGTAATTTGTGGTTGTTCTGACCACTACAAACAATTAGTGTTGCTGGTGTCACAAAAAAACAGGTGTATACAAATCATTTTTGGAGGAGAAAATAGCTAAAGGAGGGTAAGATATATAGAACCAATTCGGGTTAGAATAGTTGACCACAACAAGTTCCAACTTTAACTTTCACGTCCTCATAGGTTGAAGTTTCAAACCTCTTGCGCCATGAATTCCAGATGGTAGGCAATCCTCCTTAGGAAGATCCCCTAACCCTCCTGAGGCCTTGCTGGCATAACATGAACTCGCTTGCGATAGTAGTCAACTATGCATACCAAGGAGTTGAATTTCTGCTGATCTCCCCAGTATTTTACTAGCACCTTATCCGATATTTTAAAGGTACTTTCTCTTCGCAAAAATGATACATGAACACCTTAAATAGTGACAAACACTTAAAGACACCTCTAATTTGATGCAATCAATGAGAGCATGATGTGACCATAGCCTCTTTCCATCATTAATTTCTCCACGTGTTTTAGGTGTCTAAGGGTGTTTATCAAGTGGCCTATCTATCACTCTTCTATGCATGCTACCATTTTATTCATCGAAAAGGGTAAGACTGAGATTTCGATGAATAAGGAAGTGTAAAAGTAGATGGGCAAAATAGACAAGTTAGGTTTAATTGTGTGGGAGACATTTGTTTCTGAAAAGAACCCATAACCGCTTTAAGGTTTGGCGCTGTCACTGATGGCCATGTTCCTTTTGCCCTTTTGGTGAAGCCTTTGATTTTTACAGGTGTTTCTAATGTTTCGCCTTCTTTTACATGCATTTAATTATCACCTTGGAATGGTGTTAAGTGTTAATTTTAACTTCTAATCAATCATCACTATGAATATTAATGAATGATGTGCTAGCTAGGTAGTTAACGATTTAATATACATAAAAGCACATATTTAATTTTACTGGGAATTAAATGATAAATATTTACAGTTGCATGCACATGTTTGCATTTTGGGTCCCTATAATATTTTTTTTTTTTGCCGTATTGACAGTTTATCGCATGTTTCAATTACCTTGTACATGGTATTATGTATGTGTGTTCAGGAGTTTTCGTTATTAATGTATTAAAAGAGTATTAAATAAAAAGTATAATTGGTTAGGTTTTTAATGAATTAGTAAATGGTATATTTTTATTTAGAAACTTTTAGATTTTGATTTATTAACTGTTTGCTCAAGACATTTCCTAACGAGATTAATATGGCAGCGACATTTGTGGTCATTTAATTTCATACGAAATCATAAAATTGTAATAAATTGTACCAACTAATAAATAAAGGCCTATGAATATTGCTCTTCTAACTTCATTACATATACATGGCATATGCCCGAATAGACTTGTTATTTTCCAATTTATTGCAAATTAGTTTTTTTTTTTTAATGGCAAGCGTGTATGTATGTAAAATGAAGTCTGACTTTTGCGTTTTTTACTTAGATGCCTAGCCACCCCCAAAAGAAATTAATAATCTAAGAAAAAAAAAGAATTGATTAAGCAAATCCAAATTTCTTAAAAGAAACGTTTCCAACTAGTCTGATATATAATGAAATAAAATTTACCAAATTTGTCAACCCAATAAAAAAACTTATTAGTTTACCAATGTATAAAAGAAATTAAAAAAACTTATTTTGGCGAATCATATAACTATCAAACAAGAGCAAGAACTTCGTATGCATTCAAGTTTTTTCTATTATCCGGTATAGAACTACATTTTTTTAGCAAGTATCTCACACCCCATTGCCAGACTAATCCCCTCGAGTCTTTGAATCACATTAGGTGGGTAAATTTATTTAAATAAATCATTCTGCATACACATTTTTCATGGAACGAACTTTCAACAAAATGCTTAATAAACTCAGTTATGCACCAACTGTTTTTTTTATAAGCAAAACAATTGTATTAATTAACCGGAGTATAAGGGGTACTCCAACACATAATACAAATGAAATTCTATCATGAAAAAACAAACAATAGTCTATTGACCCAACATCATCATCTGTCCCAAAGAGACTCTTTCTGTTATGACATGCACCAGGCACATGTAATCATGCACAATCACATAGCTATTGCAACAACACAACAGCTCAACTTCAAGGGCGAGAAGCCGAGAACCCAGCCGTGAATCCCAGAAATAGTTTGAGCTCCTCCACCCACAACCACAAGCAAAATGCCAGCACCAATAACAGCCTTCCCACCTCCCCATCTCCTTTATGTTACATAACTTTTTATCAGATAAATTAAACTACTGTCACCCTTCCATCTTTCATGCCAGAATTTCACCCAGTTCTCTTCTTAAGCAGCTATTGTACCGTATTAGTAAAATTCACGTGTTTGACAATTATGTTTACAATGTGATGGATTATTATTGTAATATTTTAAGTAACAACCATTAGAAGTTCCACATTAGTTAGAGATATGGTCAATTAAGTGTTTATAAGCGTAGAACAAACCTTAACTCTCAAGTTAGCTTTTGTGGTTGAGTTAAGTCTTGTAAATTCTAATATAGTATTAGAGCCTATTATAGACCCGTTTGTTAGTTGAGACTGTCTCTATGGGTCACTTTTAGGGCCGTCGGTGGTTTTTGTGACGGTTTTTTATGGTCATAAATTGTGTATAAACATTACTCTCACTGTTCTTATATATCTGTTATTATTGTAGTCTTGCTTTTGTTTTTATTTATTTGTCACTTTTACAATTATAAGAGAACGTTAATTAAATTTTACCAATTCTACCCTTAAACTAATAGTGATAGGAAATTAAAGAATCAAAATTAAGAAGAGGAGGGATAAAGGGTATGTTACTAAAAAGTTAAGTAACAACTTTGATAGAAACAAGAACATTAGTACAATTCCTTAATATATGTGTAAAGACTTAAAATGACAGTTATTAAGGAACGGAAGCATGAGTATTGTTTACGGAAACAATTGTTTCCATATACTGGTACCCCCGGAAATGGCACATTAATTAACTTTCTGTTAATAGTAAGCAGTTCGGTTGGCATATGCATATGCTATCTCCCCAATATGAATAAAACAGATCAATAGATTGATGTTATCATCTATCCTAAAGTTAGTAAAAGCTCACATGCAATTTCCCCTGTTGATTGCTGGTAACATCTCCTTTTTCTGTTTCCCCCAAAACTGATAACATCCTTCGTATGTGATCCATATATTGTCTGGCTATCTCTTTTAGATAGCTTAAAGACTTAAAGCTGAAGTAATAAAAATAATTTTGGCGAACATATAGATATGGGGAGGATTCACTGCTAGGAATTTGTAATTTTTGGCTGATTTACAACTTGAAACTAATTCATGGAAAATTCCAACAGATTTTTGTTACAAATTATGTGATAATCCTAGTAAATTTTACTATGAATTCAAATTGCAGGAAATCACATAGGAAAATTCACATAAAGTAAAGTCTATGTTGGCCCTAATATAGCATTGGTGGTTTTACATGATGAGGGATTGATAGAGAGCCCATTATTCATTCTTCATGTTACAACTGGGCTGGTCACTGATAGATCCAACAGACAGATCGCATATAAACCTAATGACTCCAACACTCTGTTCAATTGTGTTAGCTTAATTATAAACTCTTTTTAATTTTCGCCCTTTAGTAAATCAAAGATGATTCACGAACCATTAAACAGTAGAAATACCTCATGACACCCTTTTTTATCTCTATTTCTTTCTTCCAAACACATCACATCATATATCATACTTATTACTTATCTTTCATCTTTTCATATTTCTCTCTAGTGGTCTACACCTTTTAGGTGTACACCAATATTTATTCTTAGTAAATTTTTTTTAGAGTATTCCATATGTTGGAATCTTGCCACCAATTAGGCAATCTTTAATTTTAGGAATTAGTTACTATCTGTTCTCCCTAATTTTCCGGGGTCTCAAGCTTAGAGGGTAATCCACTAAATTCAAGTCTACTTTAGCGTTATAGTGAAGATGATGGCCTCTTGATCCTCATAGCTTATTATAGGCTTTTCCATGGTCTCTTGGGTTACCGCTCAATTTGCTATAATCATGTGATTTATTACATATTTAAGTGGAGTAATGATTAGTTTAAATGTCTTCGGGGGTTACGAGTCGCTGTTTATTATCGACAGCTATCGCTTTCTTGGCTCACAGACTTCTATCCGCTGACCGTTGGCCACTCGGTTTTCTAAACCATAGATTCATAGTAAAAAGTGTCTCTTCAACCGAGTTATTGTAAGAGATAACTCGGGAGGTTCACAGCTCTCAAAGCCCTTAAACATGTGTGCTTGTTGGGCTTTATAGTAAAAAGCGTCTCCTTGACCAGGTTATCGGAAGAGATAGCTCAGGAGGTACACAACCCTCCAAGCCCAAGCCCTTAAGCATGTGTGCTTAATAGGCTTTGTAATAAAACGCGTCTCTTCAACTAAGTTATTGTAAGAGATAACTTGGGAGGTACACACCCCTCTAAGCCCTTAAGCATTTTGCTTAGTAAATTTGTGATAACTCCTAGGCAAGTGTATCTAGTCATTACAAAGTAATAAAAGATCGAACACGAGGATTCTGGTTTCTTAGTACCAATCTTTACTAATTTGGCTACTTAAAGGACGATTGAATGGTTGATTGTGGTGAATTCAATACTTGCAAAAATTAATTGAGCATAAATAATGACGGTTATTTAAACGATGAGAGAAAATGCTACAGGAGTTTTGATTTCGTTAACTATGTACTATACTTTTATGATGCTTTGCCTAATTATTTATTGTATATATGAATTGTTGTATATATGAATTGAACTCAATTTCTATGATGCTTTCCCTAATTATTCACTTACTAATTTCTTAGTTAAGCAAATCTTTTAATTAAATAGTGATAGCTAATTACTTAGGACCTAATCGTATTTAATTAAAGATAAATCACAACTGAGTCTGTCCAACACAAATAAACACTACCCTTATCCCTAAGGTGTAGAAATTCCTATTTAGCTTCTTCCCAGATCCGTAATTCCCACCAATCTGTCATTGCGTAGAGACTAGCAGAATACCCACTCATGATTGGGTTCAATTATAATAGAGAAGAAACACGCAGATGAAAAACAAACATTCATATATAAATTATAGAGTATCAAAACATGGCAAAAGTTAACTACATCACCCCTAAGCCAACAAAAGAAGGTTAGCCAAGCATAGCTACAATGGAGGAAACAAGAAGAGGAATGAGAAGAAATCCCATAACCAAGAGATGAAGAAGAGAATCCTTGCCCTAGTAGAACCTCCAAGCCTCCAAAAGTCGCCCCCAATGTGTTTTCTAATGTCTCTGGTTGAATAGAATGGCAAAAGATACCATAGGTTTGTTAAAAACGGAATTTTAATCAGTTATGACGTCACACATGCGCAGCTGCGCCCAACATGCAGTAGCAATAGTACATTTAGGTGCAAGCTGACATCTTTGAGCTCATTACGTAAAATGGCTCGTGTGGATTTGTTCACCGTTGGACCAAACTGAAATTTAGATATGTTGTTTAGAACACATAGGTCTTCGTTAAGCCTGGTCGGATAGTCAACAAAATGACTTTGCAAGGAGATCAAGCCCACACAAGAAGCAGCCACGTCACTTCCCTGCAACCCAAAAACCACTAAAAACATAAAAATACATAATAAGCTATAAAATTCTAAGATGAAATAAAAATACAAAAAATGCATGAGCTAAGAATAAAGTTCCCTAAAATGACTAAAATAACCTACTTTGCCTAATAACATAAATATAAAATAGTAGGAAAACTAGCCCTGAATCACGGGTCAACCCGGCCCATATGAATTTGAACTACGATCCCCTGGAGCAAAATGCTATGGATACACTCTTGAATGCTGTCACATGGGCATGTTTATAGGCTCTATTCAAGGGATGAGAAATGTAAAAGGGAAAGGCCTCAGAAGGATACCAGTTTTTATGTATCCCACGTGGGTAATCCATTTTACAGTAAGAGCTGCAATTGAATACGGTGCTCTCGAATAAGCAGCTTGAGAAGTACTTGTTATTCTTTAATAGTTTCGTTGTTATTGCAGAAAACCCCTTGATCAACCGCCCTGTCACTCAAGCTAGGGTAAGTTTAGCCAATCGCTCCGGGTTCTTTCTCTTTATCATAACTCATCTTGCTTTTGAGAACATATTATAAAAGTCATTCTCTCCCTGGATCTGCAAGAGCAGCTCTACTTAAGTTTAACTTATTAGTTAGGAGGAGATTTTCCCCCAGTGTATCTCGAAAGCAGAAAAAATAGAACTCATTCGAGAGAGCTTGGTGGTCTTAAGAATGGTTCTAGTGGGGGGTCCTCTTAAGAATAAATAAGCCAAATAGAATATAATTCATGTTCATTCTCGTAGATGGTGTCAATGAGAGCAACTTTAGTGTCCCCCACTAACCTTCTTTTGACAGCTTATCCTCAAGCGTAAACTCAAGAAAGCTTTTCCTCGTACAAAGGATAATCACTCTAGAAAATATGCAAGACCACACTTCACAAGATACATGCAAAGAGCTCATCTAGTTGGTTGATTCAAGTGACAAGTAAGGAGGGTGAGTGAGCTTCAGTAAGTGCAAGTGAGAATTAACAAGAAATCAAAGATAAGGGTTCACAACATCTAATCTTACACTTATAGTTCATTGAACATATAAACACAACGCTCCAAACATGTCTATCAATCAACTCAAAATCAAACTAGGCAGCATTACATAACTAAGAGATACCTTACCAGGATGTAATTGGGCTTGAGGTGAAATGCAAGGTAGGATAAAGAAAGAAAGAAATGGAACACAAAAGGCTACATACTTCAGTGAAGTGACCTTATTCTCTAAAACATAAAAGAGAAGTCAGTTCAATTCACTCTAACTTTTTCTCTCTTTTTTTTGCACTAGATAAATTGTTGAAGCATTTTCGCTTCAACACTCTCTCTATTCTTTCACTCCTTTGGAAAATTTATTCCTTTTGTAGCATAGAGAAAACTTTTTCTGAACCGTTTTCCTTTATCCAAAAAGGAGAATGATCAGGGAAAAGCAAGATAAATATGAATTCTTCTTTGAGCCAATCTTTGCAAGATTGAGAATAGCCTTCTATGATTTTTCTCTTGATATGGCTACGAAGAATAAAAAACCCCCGCGGAGGTCAACTACATCATAAATAAATAAAAATAACGGCGAGGGGGATGGAATAGAAAAGTAACCAAACATAATTTAGTAAGCTCTTGCAGGAGCCCAAGTCTTCGATGAAGCTGAGAGGGAGATAATTGTAGTTGCTCAAGGACAATTTTTTCAAAATGGCTGAAAGGAATCCTAAGTAAATTCGGCCAGAGCTCAGGTATACAGGAAAGTCCTTCATAACATAAGGAATGAATATGAGCCCCAGAGTCTAGAATGGCGAGATAGTATTTGTGGGACAACATGTTCCCTGAAGTAATCTTTATTTTATTACTTATATGGTCCTCATAACTTGGAGGATAGGAACAGCGACATTCTCAAACACCCAGGTCAATCCAGGTTTCTTCAAGTGAAGAGAAACAGGCTAAAGAAGTTCATTTATTGAACCTTTGATTCATAAGGCCAAGGTTTCCCTCAGAACTTGAATCAATAAGATCTTAACATAGCAAAGGCCAGGGAAGAGAGGAATATGGCTTGAAATGACACTAAATGAAAAATTTCTAAGCTCTAATTAACGACTGAAAGGCTTGTTATTGATGTCATTAAAGACAAGTACAACCTCCTATTTCTTGTTTCCTTGGTTTTCTTTGGAAGGATAGAGGCAAAAGCAAAGGTAAGTGGAAAGTCTAGAAGAAGTAAATACATGAAGAGTTCAGGGGAATCATGCAAGGAAGAAGATTAAAACTTTCTTCCAAGATTGGAATCTAGGAGATTGAAGATTGGTTCCCTGGTGAAATCATTTCACCTCCAAAAGAGAATAGAGAAATTTGAAAAACAAGGGCATTCGAACATTTGTGAAACTGAGGTTTAATATTGACGATTTAAAAGTGTTTGTTTGAGGAAGCATGACTTTAAGACAGACAATCATTGCTAAAGACACAACTATTAGAAACATGTCTCTTCATTAATTGCAACGTTCATGTTCAGACGCTCCAGGCGGATTTAAAAGAATTCGAAAACTGGCAATCTAAACAGTGGTCTATAGACAACTAGAGAAATAGTAAGAAATCATCTCAATGAAAAATTCTGAAGCTTGACATATCATACTTTACATGTCAAATTGGAGGCTCCTTTTTCGGTCGGCCCGTAAAGCCAAAATGCCCAGTGGTATCTTAGTCGCCTCAAAGGTCTCACAACTAAGTGAGCACCGTAGAAGCAGACGAGATGACTTAGTTATGGAATATCTCCTCCCATCTAAGGCCGATCAACCATATGTCGACATATTTACTAACAATGACACAAGGCTGTCCAAGGGCAACGATCTCAAAAGTCCTTCCACAAGGCTTCCTAATGACTTATAGAGATAATTATGATGAACCCCGAGCCTATGAAATATAAGTGTAGTTGTTCATTTTTGTACGCATTACTCATTCAACTTAGAATTCTTCTACACTCTGAGTTCTCCATTTGCTCTCTCACTAACTTGAGTGTCGAAGTGTCTTGTACAGCTGCACCACCGCCGTGTCAACTCAGCTCTCTCAAAATCGTGCCCCAGCATCAAAAACAATAACATCCGAACAATCTCATTCTCGGAAAAACAAGGTATTTTCCTGGATGGCAAGTAGGATTACGAATACAGAAATGAGAGGAAGTTGGAATTAACCTTCTCCAAATGCAATTAACCTTTAGAATCCAATTTTCTACTACTCATTACTCAAACACTCATTTGATAGAGGGAAACTATAGTCTTTGCTTTTCTTTTCTAATAGCAAACACGATGGATAAATTGACAACCCAACCTTCTTCAGCCTTCCTCCCTCTATTGCCCTCTTCCTCTCCCAACTGTCCCCTTTCTAGTGATATCCACCCTGTCCCCTCACACGTACTTAGGGGTCCCACTTCATCATTGCCTAAACCTAATTATCCCCCTAAGTGTACTCTAGTCACGTGCCAAAGTCGGCTCCGCACGTGTCATTGATTTATGCATGTTGGTATCAGCTTGAACATTTATTTTGTCCTTCCTCCCTCTCTTTAATTTAAGTTTTTTAAGTGTGATTTCTTTTATAAGTAACCATTATTTTTAAAGTTCACGTTGTAGTTGCAAGTGCCGCACTGCTTTGGGAAAGTTAGAAAGAACATGAGCCACCCCTTTGGTTTTGGTGGTTAACCTTTTTAAAGTCTAAAAGCTCAGTACCCCCCGGCCCCCTTTAACTTTTTGACAGCACAACGTGATTTTGTTTCAAGCAAGAAGCAAATTAAAATCTCACCTTCCCAGTACCTTTTTTGCATCACGCACACCCCTAAAGTATATTTGAAGCATGTAACATCAATCATCTTAGTTGCTTTTTGTTTTTGTTTTGGTTGCTTATTTTAGATAAGCCAGCATCAATCAATTGATGACAAGCATATACTATATATCATGGAATGTGAACTGCGACGATGGTTCCCTTAACTTGTCTTCTTATATTTAAATATTCATCTACTTAGATTTGGGACCAAAAGCTGATGTGCTTGCTCAATTTCATGCACATTTTGATGGCGCTGTCTTTCAATTTCACAAAGCCAGCTTGATCGCTTTGTTTATGTGAGCGTGCATGCCTCCAACTCCAATTACATTGCTGTTGAATATTTAAATTAATTGAAGATAGATAGAGAGGAGATGATGGGTTTTGGTGAATGACAGCAAAAAGAGAAAAATAAATAAATTTTTTGATGCACAAGCAATGTACAAATTCATGTGTGAGCATAATGCATACATCATCAGTATTGCTATAGTATAACCACAAAGTTTGGTGTGGTGATTAGCTCACGTTTCCTTAATTATAAGGTTGGGGGTCCTATTCTCACGCGTGAGAATGAAATCGCATTTTATAGCTAGTTATTTATTGTTTAATACGAGCATGCAACAAGAGAATTAGTCGTTGTTGTCGGCGGCGAATACCTGCTCTAATGTGATATTGATAATTAATTATTGGGACGTTTGATGGTGGCTTATACTTATATCACGTGTACGTGGAAGGCAAGTGCTCACAAGTATGCTTAAAGTATTGATTAAGAAAACAAACGTAGATAATAAATAAGTAGGCCCTGCTAATACGTGTTCTTCAAACACTAGTTGGGTAATTAATAAATAGAAAGTTTTTATTTGATATTCTATATATACATTAGTAATTTTAAAGTTTTTATTTCCTCCATTCTCAAACTTTTCACATTTCAAGTTAATTAATCATGTAGATTAAAAACTATTTAATTGACATATTATACTATTATATTATAACTAAAATATCCCACTTAATTATTTTACGGAAAATAGATAAATATTAAGGTTAACAAAGAAAATGGTCATTGTAGTTTGACTGAGTTTTCGTACATATCCTTCGCCAAAGTAACTTCCGAAACATATTCCTTCGGTTAAGGAAATAGCTAGGATTGAACCACCCTGGAGTGCTAGTAGTCTGACCAAATCTAATAGTCTAAGATTTCTCCCCCAAGTTTCATTATGAGCCTCTCTCTGCTACATTTTATCCAAACCCGATTTTCACTCTTTCACCTTCCTCTGTCCCTCTCACTGGTTTGCCTTGTCCATCGCCCCTTTTTCTTTTTCTGCTGCTCCTCCTCATCGCCCTCCTCCATCGGCCCTTGCCCTGTACCTACCTTCAACGCCCCTTGACCTATACCTACCTTCGACACTCTTCCTCCTCATCCTTCGTTGCCACCCTTCGCCCATCACCCTCCTCCATTGCCCCATTGTTGTGCCACCGCTGCCTTACTACCTCCTCCTCATTACTACGCCACTGTTGCCCATTGTTGCACCGTCGCCGCCCCACTTCCGCTGTCGGGCGACGCCTCATTGTTGTGGGCCGCCAAACTGTCGCGCCATCACCTTATTCACTACCTTCTACTGGATAGGGTAGTATATGCTAAACTAACTTGATTAAATTTTTGTATAAGTATCCTACTTGTGTGTTTTATTTGATGATGATAAGTTTTATTTTGCTGACTTTTCTGGGTTATATTTTGCTAGGTTATGTTTATCTGTGATAGTATGTATCGAGTAGAATATGTTAGCAATTGGTTAGCCAAAGTGAAATTCAGGATCAAGGGAAATTTTAGTTTGGTTAACAAATTATGAATGCTAATTTGTTTGAGTTTTATTTTGTTAGGTTGTCTCAATGTTATGAATTGGTTTGCCAAAGTGTAAAAAAAGACATATCTTATCCCAGGGTAACAACAAAATGAGCTCCCAAAGAGAAAAGTACCCACACTATATGGAAAGGGACATTCCCGCACTATATGGAAAGGGATGACACGCAATACATGGCAAGGGACAATCTCAAAGCTCAAAGCATACAGGTAAAGAATAATGAAACCGGTTAGCGATAGGTTGCTCATTTATTGAATTTAGGTTGGGATTGTATCATTTATATGCAAAAGTGGGAAGCACTATATAGGAATTATAGGAATATTCTCATGTTTGATGCATTGTATGTAAAAGTAGGGAACACTAGATAGGAATTATGGTAATATTTTGTTTTGATGTTGAATATCTGCTGCAAGTATGTAAGTGAATTAATATGATAAATAAATCATATAACTATACCATATAATATAACACTAAAGAATTGAAAAAACTTATGAAATGATATAGATGTATAGAATAGAGAAAAGATTCTCAAAATGGTCTCCAATGCATTTGTAGGGAACACAAACCTTGACCACCACCCTGTAAATGCATTTGAGACTATTCTCATAGTTTTCCCCTATTTTTTTGAAAATAAAACTTTATTTAATGATAAAACACCTTGTTAAAAGGGGATACAACAAAGGTACTTCCAACATTGCCAAAAAATGCCCAAAGCGCATCCTACCTATTATAGTCATGCTTTGCTAAGCCATATGCAAAACGGTTTCTTTCTCTAAAATCATGTACAACATCAAAATCTGCGAGTTGAAACTGACATTGGACATGATGAAGGCGAATAATTTTTTTACCGCTATTAAGTTAAAATCCATTGATTACATATATAATAATTTTAATTAAAATAGATTTCTTTTGAAAAAATTAAAATAAGTTAAAACCCATCAAGCGGTCTAGAGTTCAATTCATGTCGTCCTCAATTCTTCTAATAAAAAGAAGGTAAATTTCACGCTTCAAGCCTAAAGAGTTCTTGCGTGAGGAGCGTGTTAGAATATAATATAACACATTCATGTTGCTCTTATTCAAAAGTACATAAGATCAAAAGCTAAAGAAATCAAAATAGAACGCACAATCCTGTAGTTAACTTAACTCTTATTTGAATCAGCTCAACATTTGGATTCCTGTTTTTTTTTTTTTTTTTGAACTGACTTATTCGTAAAATAAAATAAAAATAACATAAAATCTTGTATGAAGAAATAATATCTCCTTTTTCCCCACATAAATACACAGTCAAAATGTATCTGGACCATATTCATGTCAACTAATGATCTCCAATATCTGCAGTCATCTTGTGTTTACTTAAATGATCCTGTCATCAAAATTCCATTAATATTATAGGCTGTACCATCATCGTACATTAAAATCATGTCACTAATTTACTAGCAAAATTTAACTCGTACTCCGTATATTTGAGATGAGAAACACCTAGAGGCTAGAGACAGGTCCACCGCGTCTCAGCCTCGAGATTAAACACAAAACAATCAATAATGGCTAATGCAATGAGATGGAGGATATTTGACCTAGTTCCAACTAATTAATCAATGTACACTTTAAAATATCCTTCGATTTAGAAAATGTAACCAACCATAGATTTATGATCTCCCATACGAACCGAATTTACCTTTTATGGTGTCAAATAACTGGTGCTACGTGCTTTTCCCCCTCCGTGTTCAATTAATTTAATTTACAGGTTAGCTTAACCTTTTCTGAGTGCATTATTCATCAACGATTTCCCACCACGTGAAAGAGGCGATGGAAAAGTTGGGGGTTTGTGGTTGGTTCTCGGTGCTGCAAAATGTGGGCAGAGACTAGACACTGATCAATATTGAGAAGCAAGATACACTTTGAGAGCGTGCATGCATTTAACTGTGACAGTGACTACTTGGTTTAGACTTAAGAGCTTGTTAGTATGGTACCTGTCGTGCCACCATTCTACAATTAATTATGGGTTGATGTGTGTGTGTTTCGATTGCTTCCCACGTTGATGGTAGCTGATAAGTACTTGTTGCATTAAAAAATTACACACACACTATCGCTCAAGTAATATAGGAAGTGAGTCTCAATTATCGTATCCAACGGACTAATGTAGCATTTGGCCCGATTTTTTTGCGCTTTTAAGTTACTTTTAAGCTAAAGTTAGACCAAACGAAATTTATAACAAGCTCTTAAAAATAAGCTACTTATTTTTTACAAAGAAAATATAAAAAATTAGCTTTTAAGTAAAAAGTTAAATAAGAGAGTTTTTTTAAAATAAGTTGTAGAGAGCGTCGGAACCACCGCCTCCATCACCACCTCCACCACCACCACCACCTCCACCACAACCCTCCACCACCACCATCGCTGCCATCCTCACCACTAGGTGACACTCACTACCAACACCACCACCTCCATTGCCACCACTAAGGGGGAGGGCCGACGAAGGAGGGGAGGGGGATGGGCGGCGAAGTAAGGAGGGTGAAAGGGTGGAAGGGTTAGGGGAGAATGAGTAAGAGAGAGACTTATAACGAAGTTGGGGTGGAGAAATCATTATTCATTAGCGCCAACCAACTTTCGCGCCCGTGAATTGGGTCATACTCACGTGTGTCAGTCATAGTCGATGCTTAGTTGGCCAGAGAACATAGCGTCGGCTGTTAACTGTGGCTAATTGAGGTGGGAGGATGCTACGTTGGTCGGTGACTTAAGGGTCCACCAGAGACAACGTTAATTGGTCACAAGCCGATGCTAAGTGGCATCGATCTAGATGACGCTAAAATAAAATGGTTTATTAATGGCATTAGCTTATTGTCAATTAAGCCGACGTTAAGGATGAGAATTAGGGTCAGATTCGAGGACAACGCTAGTTTTCAATGCTTAAACAATATTTTCTTGTAATGTCTCAACGCAATGAGGTGGCACTGACTCTGATGTTGGAGGATAATACTCTTGTGCCATAACATTGGCCACGAGTCTTGTCCCCAACAACGCCCTTCCATAGAAGAAGGTTGGTAGCTTCACCTACGTTGTGGACCTCAGTGATGGAGTCCTCACCAATTGAGGTTATGACTCTTTCAGCTTCTCCTGATACTGAGAACGATAAAAGGAAAACATAATCAAGTCAGTAATGAACTAATCATATAAAAAATTATGAAGACAAATGAGAACATGATGACAATGATAGACCTACATTTGTCCTCTTAGAAAAGGTGGCCACCTTATCTACTGACTTCTTCCAGTGTGTATGGAGGAAGAGCTTGTCAAAAGTAGTTGACCCTAGACGGACTCACTCCTGAAAAAGAAAAGAAAATAAGTTAACATATAAAAACCACGAGACTCGCACCTTCTTTCACCCCTGTTGGCTACCCATCTTGTCCAAAATCTCTCACCCTTCATCTTCTATCTCATGTTAAGAATTTCATAAAACCCATTAAAACCCTAAGTATTGCTCGACTTATGAATTTTGAGTATCTTGTGATAAAATGTCTGACCGAGTGTTACTAAGTTATGCAGATTCTGATATCAACGGTCTCTTAATCTTTATAGCGTTTCAAGATTTTATGGTCGAGCAACCAACACCCAAATAATTCAGTTGGTCAGGACCTTGCTTGGTCACTGCTTCATATAAATTGAATACTCAATCAATGTGTAGAAGTGTTCAAATAGCAAAATTGGGAAACCGAGCTAGAACTTAATTTGTCCCAACCTTCTAGTCCAAAGATGAGCATCTCTATTTCATTTCGTGTGCTGCCTCTTACAACCTGACACATTAATCACATAATAAAGCGAGTACAAATTATTTCCTTTATGACTTCCTAATTATAGCCTTTATCACACGCCACTAGAGATGTTAATAGGTGTGGGTGGGCATGGGTACGTAGTATATATCCACCACCCGCTACATAGGAAAAACATATACCTGTACTCGTACCTGTTTCACGCCCATATAGATACCCATTAAGAGAGTTTTAAACAGATATTAGAATATCCGTGGATATCCATGGCTACCCATGGACATATATGGATTCACATATATGTGTTCAAATGAAAAAATATTTAAAATTAAATTAAAAGTAAATTCAAGATTTGACTCATAGTCCAAGACCCATGCGTCAATGTGAATACTTATTTTCTTCCCACATTTTTTGGGTCTAAAGTCTAAAGGCTTCTTTTTACCATTACCATTATACAAGTTTGCTTGAAGGAAAAGCATGGCTTAAGCAAACTTCATTAGAGATTAGACACAATATACATCTCTTGCTGGATTATATATATATATATATATATAAGGAATTGTTATTAATATCATCCCACAGCTATTGATACCACCCCAAAATTCAAAAAATCCTAAAATACTCTTAATTTTCTTCCTTCCATTTTTTCGCCCGCACCTATAAAGTGCGGTACACAATATTCCCGACCTTCAAAAGTGCGATGTAGTAAATTTATGTACCTCACTTTAAAGTGCGTATACGTAATTATTTCCTTAAAAAACAATACAACACTTTAAAGTGCGGATTGTAGTAATTTCAACAAAAATTATATACCGCACTTTAAAGTGCGGTCTCTTGAACACAGTATACAAATTTAGGATGCAAGTTACACAAATTTAGGGTCATATTTTAATCATACAAAAAAAATGATTTGGGTCATAATATAATTTAATCAGAATCACAACAATGTTCTATTTAGTCAATTCTAAGATCTACAAACTCAAGGGTCTTCATTAAATTCTATTGTGCAAGAATTTCCTAATATTTAGCCATGCAGTCCAGAAAGGGTGTCTCCCACTCAACACCTAATGGGGTACAATGTGCATGCCATTTAGGAGAAGTAGGTGACATAGGAAATCCATTCTTTAAGTGCACCAACAAAATACGTGATGCTAGTTTTTGTTTTAAAATACATTGTAAAGTAAAACAAAAAAGACATTTCCAGAAAGTTATATCTGCATCCAGTGATTGTTGTTGACATGGTGGGCATGAAGGGCATCACTTTCTTCCATGTTGTGGACTCCTTGGGGGTCAATCTCTTATGTTTTGTCCATGTTGTAGAGACCTTGGGTGTCTCAACAGATGGAAGTGTTGAGTTGATATATTAAGGGACTCCATAACTGCATCAACATGCTCTCACTCCGAAGGGTTGCGTTTGGTGGAGCCTCTTGCTTGTTTTTTGGACCCTTTGTTTTAATATTTTCGCGAGGAGAACACATGGAAGTCTGATCCGGGTACGAAATCTCTCAAAGCTTTTCTTTTATAGCAAGCCTTTTTGCAACATTATCTTCTTTAAACATATGTGATATAACTTCCCATTCAGACATTATACTCAATCCCAAAACAGGTTCACTACATTCATCTACAGTTGTTGAAGAAAGTCTCCTCCAAAGGTGATGAATGGACAGTAGTGAAGCAAAAGAGTACTTGGCAAGATCACAGGCACAAGGAAATCCATGAGTTTTTTCTAAGAATACACCCACATGCTCCAACTCGCACCTTCTCCTTTGAAATTAATTGTAGGGCTTTTTTTTACACCAAACCCCGCAATTTTTCGTAAAACTTCACTTTGAATCTATGCTACGTGATGAATACACTTTGCTTGAAAGATGTCGCAATTTTTGTGTCCTGCAAGATTGTTAGCTTATTCATGGCATTTCAAGCCGCGCACAAATCACATTTGCTATCTCTAAGTAACATCTTCAACCTCGCTTGTGCACCTTCAACCCTGTGCAATGCAAACAGTTATAACTAGCATTAAAAAAAACTTCAATTTAAAGATTTTTGCAAATGGACATACAATACCTATTAGTTGTTCCCTGGATGCATAAATGAATTTGTCGCAAACTTCACAAATTTGTGTTTATGGTTCAACAAAGTAGTGTTGACGTAGTGCATAATGTCAGATGAATGACAACATAGTGCACACATAAATTCCAACTGAGTTGCATACTCCTCCTCAGTTGCAGAATGCATGAAGTTGTTCCATGAGTCCATGACTTCGTCCCAAAGCTCATTCGGTCGGACATATAACTTACACTTTGCCTTCACATTCTTCACAATGTGGAATTGACATAGCAAATGTATTGACGCAGGGAAGACCTCTTCTACGACGTTCACCAAGGTCGTATATGTATCAGTAAGAATAATCTTTGGTAAATCATCCTCTTTGATTATCAATCTTTTCAGTCTATTCAATGCCAATGTAACTTCATATGTACGCTCATTGGACATGTATGCAAAAGCTATAGTGAATGTGAGGTTGGTTGATGTCACACTTACCATATCTAGTAAAGGTATGCTATACTTGTTGGTTTTGTAGGTACTATCAATGAGCACGGTAGTAGGAAATTGATTAAAAAACTGAATTGCATCAGGATGTGACCAGAAAAGAGATCTAACCACAACGGATGTTCCTTCTACCCTGCTCCAATGTGATACTTATCTTGCTCCAACAACTTCATCAAGTGTTGCATTTTTGTTAACGAACCCCTTTTTGACCTAATGTATGATTGACATTCATTGTATATCTGTTTGATGGTGGTCAGATTAGCAGGATTGGAGTCCTTCAATGATAACAACATGTTACCTGGCTTAACCTTGTTGTCAACCATATTTCCAACCATGATCTTTTCTTCAGTTGATAGTCGACCAACATATGCGTGCCCAAGTAACATTTCCGCTCTTTCATGATTGTGAGATCCACATAACACTTTCAGCCTCCAACCTCCTTCCTAGCTCCTTCCTAGGTCACGCTCTTAGCTTGAAAGGACACTCACACTTTCTAGTTCTCGTGCCCTTACGCGTCAACACATTCTTGTATGGCTTGTACTTTCCACCCCACTCGCATCTTAATGTCAAAATTGCCTTCCTTTTAAGGCTCCCGTTATCAGACCTCGCAATAACAACGACAAAGCCATTTTCCTTCCGTACATTCCAAGCCCAGTCAAAAAGCTCATCTCGAGATACAAATATCTACACACACAAAGATATTGATCATTACATAGTCACTTAAGAATAAAATAGTACTAAACACAGTTAAATAGCAACCTTATCAATGGTGTAAGCCTTAGTACAGTCCACAGAAACATCAACACCTTGCTGAACACTAATTTTCACATCCTGAAGTGACTTATCAACTTCCTCTTACTTGATTGGATTCATTATAATAGATTGTACACTATACAATGATACAACAATGAATACAAAAAACAATCAACAGTTTAGGAAGGATCTCAGGCGAATTCACTTTTAAGTGCGAACATAATGCACTTTAAGCTACAAAAGTAACACACTTTAAGGTGTGATAATAACGCACTTTAAAGTGCGGAACCGTCGAGAAAAAGAGAGAGAGAGAGAGAGAGAGAGAGAGAGAGAGAGAGAGAGAGACATGGACGAAAATGGTGAATGAGAATGAGCAAGGGAGATGGAGAAGGACGGTGGTCAAGATGGGGTGGTGAGGTTGGGAATGAGGGGGAGAGAGAGAGAGAGAGATAGAGGATGACCAGTGGTGAAGGTGGGTGATCGGGAATTGGGGATGTCATTAATAACAATGCCCATATATATGTGTGTGGGGGGGGTATTTTAGTATTTTATATACCGGGTGGGTATCCATGGCTATGGGTACCTCAATACACGTACGTTCCCCTTTAATAAATAGATAGTGGAAATATGCATTAAAGAAATCTGTAGATACCCATGGGTGACAGGTAATTTTACCCATAGCATGCTTTTATCACGGGCGTGGGTGACTTTGGCATCCCCACGCCACTTAACTTGATGAATATTATGCTCTACCGGTCATTATTAGTCTTCATTTATTGCTTGATGTCTTCCCTCCTTCCCTTGCGGTATGTTTGGTTTAGGAGAGAAAGAGAGAAAAAAGAACAAGATTAAAGAGAAGAAGAGTAGAGAGAAAGATGTGAGAAATAGAGTGAATTTTATAGGTTGTTTGGTATGATAAAAAGAGAAAAGAGATAAAAAAAGAGAGAATGTTACATTTTATGTTTAAAAAATAATTTTTTCTGTAATGCAATTTATGGCGGTCAAATTATGCTTACTAGCGATGTCAGACCGCCAATAATGTAGGAAAAACTAAAAAAATAAATAAATATGCATGAGCCCATTTAAGTGATGGGCCTGACTCGAATTCTCTCTTTGCTCTCCTCTCAAAACACTACTCACTTTGTTTCAAAATATATGTTGTTTTAGTTTTTTCTCTATTTTTAAAAGTATATGTTGATTTACAAATTCAAAGCATTTTATCTCATTTTCTTCCACCTATACCTTTATTTAATATTATATCTCTCACCAACAGCCTCCTTTTTTCACCTATGACAATTATTACTAATTACTTAAAAAATAACTCATTTTTTCTCTTTAATATAATTCAACTTTAAATAAGGACATTTCAATCAAACTATACCATGAATTAATGAACTCTGAAACTGTGCATATAACCTTAAATAATATATATTTTGAAACGAATGGAGTACCAAAGGTGGGTTATCTCTCTTTTTCCTATCTCTTTCTAATATCTCTCTCTTCTAACTCATCCCCGACAAACAAAACATTAATGATTGAATCACGTCATTAATTCTTGGTAGGTCGATCAACATATCACACCTCGACACACACACACAAAAACTTGTAAAAATTATGAAGGCTCAACTATCTTCTAATAGATATATACTCCCCCGTCTCAATTTACAAGTCATATTTACTTAATTCGCTAAGATTAAGAAAAATAGTTACTAACAATAAACTCGTAAAATAAATTATTGACTCTCCTAGGCTACCCATGAATTTCTCTCTTCAAGTTGATTTTTTTTAAAATCACAGTATCTCTTTTATTTTAAATATGAGAGTAAACATGGAAAAAAATAATTATGCTTTATAGATATTAGAGAATGATTTATATCTTGAGACCAAAAAAATCTAAAAAATATGACTTATAATATAGGACGGAGGGAATATACCGGAGACAAAAGAAGATTTTTTCTGAACATATAATCAATAAATTATCATTTATTCACAATCAACTTTCTCTCCTATCTTTATCTTCTAAAATAAGATCTTATTTTACCATCACATCACTTATTATATCTCTCGCTCTCTTGTTTTGCTAATTCATAATCAATAGATCTCACAGATCTCACAATGAGACATGAGAAGTAAAAAATCATATCTTTCTCTATCTAACAAGTTACTATCCAGTTTCGAACAAACAAAGAGAGAGAATTCCGGTCCATGTTTGCCCCATGTATCTATTCCTAGTGGAAAGCCAAAAGCAAGATAAAAAAATCAAAATTGTATTTTAGGAGGGACAAGAGTATGCTGCTCCGACAAGTTTTATTTAGAATTATTAATTGCCTTCTAGTATTATAACATTTTTTATTTTAGCAACACTAGTTTAAACATTAACACTAAAAAAAGTTTTCTACATCAGAAATCAGTTCGTAATTGTTGTCATAAAAGGCTCGTTTTAGGCAAAATGTTTTTTACAACACTAAATAAGTCTTTTGTATCTAATAATAAAGAAAAATAATTATGTGATAATTATTGCTTTTCTCATTCAATAAATTACATTTTTTCATAGTGTTACGCGATAGAGTACATATATAAAATGTTGGCTAAGGAAATAAGTAACGCCGGAACATGAAATTATTAGAAATTGTTACATGTAATTTAAAAAAATATTTTCCAAGTTTATGATTACACTTTTGGATTGTTACGAAAAGAAAAAAAATTGTTGTAGTGTGGCTTAATTATATGTCACGTTGACTAAAGTATATACAAAGTAACAAAACTATGGATGATGATTCTTTTGTATTACTACTATACACTTAGAAAAAGGAAAATTATTAGTGGTATCTGTATATATTGCATTAACACACCTTATATATATTTTTTGTGAGAAAATAATAGAAGAGAGAATCCAATGAAAATGATATATAATGTGATCTGATAAAAAAACAAAAAATATAGAGAAAAATGAGTGTCTTTGGGGCACTTTGGATCCTCTCTTGCATATTTTTTCACTATTCATACAATACATAAAAACATTGAAATATTCCTATAATTCGTATATAGTATTTTTCCTTTCCATGAAAATAATACAATCCCGACCTACGAAATAAAAAAATGAGCAACACATCACTATCCGGTCTCATTATTCTTTATATGTATGCTTTGAGATTTGTCCATTGCCATATATTGAGTGTCGTCCCTTTCCATATAGCGCAAGAACATTTCTCTTTGGTAGCTCGTTCTGTTGTTGTCCAAGGACAAGAGGCTTGTATTTAATTCCACTTTGGCAAACTAATTCATCACTTCGAGACACAACCTAGCAAAATAAAACTCATAAAAATTAGCATTAAGAATATGCTAAGCAAACTAAAACCCACAAATAAGTTTAAAATACTAGACATACATGTGCTAAGTTGTCATTGTCATTGTTCTTAATCCTGAATTCCACTTGGGCGAACGAACTCATAACATATTCTATTCGATACATCTATCATAAAAAGACGCAACCTAGCAAAACAAAACTATACAAGTCAGCAAATATTTGTTAAGCAAACTAAAACACACAAATTAGATGACTTATAAAAAAAACAAATTAGATTAGCATTCCACCAGATCCAGCAGAAGGCAGTAGATGCAATGGCGCCACGACAACAGGCCGTGGGAGTAAGACGGTCCGCGGAAATGGGATGTCGCCCGACAGTGTGAGTGGGGCGACGACAGCGCAGCAATGGGGAGGAGGGATAAAGAGAGGTTGAGGAAAAGGGTGAGGGTGGCACATCTGGTGGCCGAGGGAGATGGTGAGGGTGGCGGAGGAGGAGAGGTGCATAACAGGTAGCTTTGCAATAGGAAGGATAAGGGTCGTCATACGAGGGTGAGGGTGGTAGAGGATGAGGGAGAGGGAGAGGGTGAAGGTGGCAGTGGTAGTGGCAGAGTGATAAATGCCAATTTGCTGTTAGTTTTTATATATTTTTCATGGCATTTATCAGTGTTTTTATTATAAAATACTCTTTCTTTATAGAGTTTCTGATTAAATAAAAGAGTAAAGTGATTCTAAGCTTTTAAATATGATTCTTGTGCTTTTAATATGATTTTCACATGTTTCAGGACCCAAAAGAAGTAAAGATTTGAAGAAAATATGAAGAAATGAAGATTTTGGGCATTCTGGGCGCTAAGCGCCGCCCCGGGCCGCTAAGCGCCCAGCGAGAGGCACGAAGGGAGCTGCTGGCCGCTAGGCGCCACCCTCGGGCGCCCAGCGCCCAGCGAATGGAAGAAGGCGCGTGCTGGCCGCTCAGCGCGGCACGTGGGCGCTGAGCGTCCAGCGAGAAGGACCAGTGACGCTGTTGGCCGCTTAGCGCGGCACTTATGCGCTAAGCGCCCAGCGTAGGAAGAACAGGCGCTAGGCGCCTTTTGAAAGCGCGAAGCGCGTAAGCCCAAGCCCAGGGCCGCTGGGCGCCTGTCGGCGGCGCTAAGCGCCCCTGCGGCGCCCAAGGCCTATATATTCGCGATTTTTGGCTTATTTGCATCATTCTTTCAATCCTAGTCTCCTCAAAACACCCCTTGGACGTGAGAGAGCTCTGATTTGAGAAGGAAAAGAGGATTTTCAACCACGGATGCTTGGATTCTTCATCGTCTCCTCAATTCCTAATTGATTCTCCTTGTAAGCAAGCTAGTTTCCATTCTATGGATAACTAAGCTCCCTTTTAGTTGGATTTAGGCGTAGTATTTCATCTGGATAGGATTCTATTTGATTCTTTGTTTACTTTCTATTTTTAATTTTAATTAAACAATTTTGTTCTTATTGCTTATAATTGCTTGATCATCTTTTATATGATTTGAGATTAATTTAGTATGTGGAAGCTGCTCTATTAATCGGATATAAATTGTTTAATCTGGGAGAAGCTAATTTGCTAGGAATAGCGTTAGATCACCTAGTTCCTTAACGCCTGCGCATTTACATTTGTTTTGATTAATTGCCTGTGGAAGCGGTAATTAGGAAAGTAATTGAATCAACTTCTCATACTAGGAATAGGTGAGTTAGTTAAGAACTGGCGGGAATAAATTAAAGATTTTAAGTGATTGTAATCAAGAATAAATAAATCCTGGATAGTGAAATATGAAACCATAATCCAACTCTTTTCCCAATCTGTTATTCTCTCAATCGTTTCTTTCTTATTCTCTTGCTCTTGAATACAAATTTCTCCAAATAAACAATTCTTATTTCTTTCTTGCTTTACTTCTTAATTAAAGAAAGGCACTCAAACACATTTTCTCTCTGTGGATCGATAACACCCTTACTATACTGCAATTGAATCTTAAAAGAGGTTTGAGCGCAGCTTAAGTATTGGTTTTTATTAAAAGAAGTGAAAACCCTTTTAACACAGAGGAAGAGGAAGAGGAAGAGGAGGAGGAGGAGGGATGGGGAGACATATAGCATGAGAGGAAGGTGAGGGGAGGAGAGGAAAAGGAAGGCGAGGGGCATTAGAGGAAGGTGAATTGGGAAGGGGCGGCAGCAAAGGGTGAGGGACAAAGGGTGGTGGAGGAATGTGAGGGGGAGGGGCGTCGCAGAAGGGCGAAAGGGAGGAGCGGTTGAGCAGGGAAATGGGCAGCAAAGCAAGGGGAGGGCAATGAAGCAGGGAGAGGGGCGGAGGAAGGTCAAAGAGTGAAAATGACGTTTGAGGAAAATGTGAAGAGATAGACTTATAATGAAGACTGGGCGAAGAAATCAATGGTTCACGCCAACTGTAATGCCCGTGCCCATGAAATGGGTCGAACCCACATGGCATTAGTGTTTATCATATTCGACGAGGTTACTGGAGGGGCCCTGTGGTGGTATGGTTACTGGATAGGGATAGTTTGGAAGGCTGTCATAAATATATATTTTAGTGGGGTGCTGGTTTTTTGTGTGTAGCGGGAGGTTTATGTGCCTCTCATCTGTATCTTATGTATTGTCCTTCCTTTTTAATTTTTCATGTTGCTTGGTTTGACACACTCCACTTCCTTTTTTGCGGGTGTTATTCCTTTCCTTTTGTATTTGAGTTGGAATACCCCTTGTACTCCCTTAATACAAATAATAACTTATCGAAAAAAAAAGTTATGCTCACTTTTGTATTTTTAGGATTAGTGACCTTTGCAATATTGTAGTACTACTATTGTTTTTAAGTCTTTTGGTTCTCTTGCTGGGTTTTGGTTTATGTGATAGGGTGAATATTCTGTAACGGTGTAACCCACTTGAATGGTATCCATGATCCATCTCAAGTTGGACTTTTGTCTAATAATATTGGATTTTATTTTCGAAAAAACAATATCTATTGTTATTTTGAAATTTTAAATTGTAAATGTTTTATAAACTCCTTCGTCTTAAGTTTGGTTAATTAACTGAAGTTAGCATGCGACGTGGAGTATAATGAATTTCAGGACCACATCTATTAATGATACTGAAACAGTCTGTTCTTTGTAGACTTGAACTTTTGGTTGATCAATAACAATGGACTCCTTTCAAATGTAGCTTCTTACTAGATAATTTATTGATTTATTGATTAGTATTATAATTATAATACATACAAAAGACCAAAGTGAAAGAGGAAAAGGGTAAGTTCATATATATGGCCAGGCCAGGTGCAAAAGATGCTATTAGTACCACGAATGATTAGGTCAAACTCGAAAAACTAGTAATCAAAGTAGCAAGTGGAGTGAGGTAGTGGTCACCCCACAAAACAAACTAGTGTAATTGTAAGTGTGCTTAAAAGCATCGAGAAAATGGGGGAAGCACCTAGAAAAGGAAAGGACTCAAGGAGATGAGGGAGAGGGACCATATATATGTCCATTTTCAAATATATAGCATGGGTGGCATTTTCACTATCATACGTTATATTTTTTATTTATCACATTCACATACTAAGAGATTAGATACATTATATATAGAAGAAAATGGCATGATTTGTGAGGATGTGAAGTTTGAAGTGATAATAAAGATGAGTTTCCCTTTGTCGTGCTCTACCTTTTGCTTTGCATCATTTCTTTTCTATCTCCATTGGGAAAAAGAGACAGTTAATAATTGAGTTGACGCTTCCTCGTACGTTAGTATGTTTTTGTACTTTTCTTATTACTCTTTTTACTTTTTTTCTTTTGTAATTTTTGTCAATGGAGTATTGCTGTAATTATGAGACTTTTTTAATGACTTATTTTGTGTCGTTTTACATAAGAACCTTTATTAAATTTTAGAACAATTTCTTACTTTTGTTTGCTCATGTATTTATTAAAATTTATAATTCTAAAATTTAGATTATCACTAATAATTAATTCTCGGTAACGTTACCTAGTACATTAATTAACGGAAGATATGAAAGATAATATAATTTTTTTTAAAATCAATACATTAATTAACATCGTCACATATTTTCTTAATTATGTAATTTTTAAGGAGAGTCTTATATTTAGGAACAAAGAAAGTACTACTTTGTGACCCATAGTTCTTATATGAAAAAGCATTAAGAGTAAAATATTTTAGTAACGTTCTTTCCATTTAGAAAGCAAAATGTGAGCAACACACACTTAACACTTGTTTAACACTTTTTCATCGATTGCTTGAAATTCATGTGAGGTTCACTAAAAATATGTGTCTCACTTCCAATATAGTGACAATCACGTGAATTTCAATAATCAATGAGGGAATGTCAAAAAAAGAGTGTTAAAGTGAGTATTGGTAGAACTCCTCATACAAAAAAGTTAGGGTTTCCACAACTTGTCTCATCAAGAGTTGTGAAAGAAATTGTAACATTAGAGGAAGCCTTAGTCTCTTGGAGCCTGTTTAGTTTGCTCATTTCCTGTTTTCATTTTCAAAGAAATTAGAAAATAAAGCTGAAAATATGTTTGGTTGATATTTAGAAAATATTTTCTTTGAATTTTTTTTTTCTAAAATATGATCAAAATAGAAAATAAAAAAGCTGTTTTCATTTTCACTGAAAATGAAAACAAGGTACCACCAACGTGCCATTAGCACCACCACAGCCATAGATAGCAATTCCGCAAGTGTACGGATTGCCCGAAGTAATATAAAAGATTGTTGAACCATAGAGATAGTTTGTTAAGTTAAGTCACGCTTAAATTTCACGATTTGGACCAGAAAAGTAAAATGATATTTGATTTGAAATGTTTGTTTGAAACAGATCGGATGTAACAACGAAAAATTGTAATAGGATTGGAAACAAGTATGTAGAAAACAGTACTTGGGGTTTGGTTTCACCTAGCCAAATTATGCTTCTTGCAACCAATTTCCTATATGAACTTCAGAAACCTTTCTATGGTGATATAACATTTTCTTTCACTTGTTAATACCTTAATCAAGCAAATCATTCAATGTCATATTTCTAAGCCTAATACCTTAGTACCTGGTCAATTCAATTGAAGAATTATTGTTCTTTGATCAGGGCAACACAATTAGTTCTCACTCTTATACCTAAGTGGTAGATAAACTATACAATCTAATCCAGGTCCCCTACACTTACCAAACTACCATTTGTCCAAGAATAAACAAAACACTTGCATGCATTCAAGTGAAATAACAATAGAGAAAAGATGCATAAAAAGATAACTTAATTCATATAAGAATTCAGAAGTTCAAAATATAACATAAACTAGGATTCACAATCCCCAAGTACTGGATAGAACTTAGCCAAATAAGCAAGATATAATTAAAGATTAAAACAAGTAAAACCTGGAACAAGAGCTCAAAGAGGTCTCTCACAACTCCAGAAGACTATAGCTCAAAGTAAAGGTTTAGAAATTACAAGATAAATCTTCAAACAGACAAGTTTTAAATTTATAGAAAACTAAAACTGAGGTCCAGCGCATAGGAACTGGCCTCCCCGGCGCATGGGCGCTGGGAAAATGAAAATAAAACTAGAAGTTCCAGAATGCCAGCGCACAGACGATGGCTTCCAAATGCATAGGTGTTGACCCGAGTTTATAGAACCTTTTTATTTGATTTGACATGGAAATGTTGTGTTGATGGCATTTTCTGTGGAGTGCCTTGTAGTGCTCCCATGTTTCAGAAAGATTCTCATCTCCCCTTTGGGTAAAGGTACTAATGTTGTGTTTCAACTGCATCACACGACCACGAGGGAAGAACTTGGCGGTAAACTTTTCACCGAGATCATGCCATGTCCTTATGCCCCCTTGAGGTTGTGATTGGAGCCATTCTTCTGCTTAGTCCCTAAGAGAGAAAGGGAACAACATCATTCAGACATGTTCTTGAGAAACATTATGCCTCCTGATTGTTTTGCATTGCCGAATGAAACGCTCCATGTGAGCGTTAGGATCTTCTTTGGTACTCCCACCAAATTGATGTTGGCTCACTAGTATGATGTAGTGAGGTTGGAGCTCAAAGTTGTCAGCTTCGGAAGGAGGTGTAATAATAATACCCTTGAATTCATAATTCATTTGTGGAGAATTAAGGTCCCGAAGTGACCTCTTAGCATTTTTCTCTTCAAGTTCCCACTCCGCTTGAAGTCTCCTTTCTTCTAATTCAACTTGTAGTCTCCCTTCAGATTCAGTGTGGAGGCGGACTTCAATTTGAGCTGGTGTCTCATACGGTTCCGCTATTGTGTTTGCTCGTACCCTTCTTTAGTGAGCACGAACGGCACGAAAGGCCCTTTCAATCTCCGGGTCAAACAACAATGAGTTTGGATTGATTTCACCTTGCATACACTAGCAAAAACCAATTAGAAGCACCATTTCACAATAGAAAAAATAAAATAAAGAAAAAGAAATGTCCTAGACAATAGCAATTAGGTTCAACTAAAATAAACAAAGTCACAATCTCCGGCAATGGCGCCAAAAACTTGTTAGCCACTTTGCAAGTCCACAAATGCACGAAGTAATAAAAAGATCGTCTCCACATGGATTGTGGTTGTTTACTATTAAAAAAAAAACTCCGTCAAACAAACACTTTAACCACTGTTGACCAACACTCATTACATAAGCACCTCACTTTGAGTCCATGTTAAGACAAACCAATTAACACAAGGAAAAAAAACTACGGGCTTTTTTATAATTAATTACAAAATAATCGATCAAGCTTTGTTTTACAAGAAAAATACTCTGAAATCCCTTCCTGTTGACTACCTATTAATAATAATTACAAATATGTTATGTGCTCTAAAGCACGGACATGCCAAGGAATTAGAGTTTCCGGGTGTCGGACACAAGTGCGACACTACACGCGACAACACGCGTTGCAGCATGTTTGGAAGTGCTTGAATTAAAAATTATTTTTTCTGGCTTAGACATGGCTTGAACACTAAGCCTGGCTAGGCACGTTAGGACCAATGTTGACAGAACTAAATCGGACCAGACCGGCCGGTTCAATCGGAAAAACTGGGAACTGTAGGCCAGGCCAGTTCGATTGACATGTGAAACCAGGAGAGCGTTGAACCGGTATCGAATCGAAAAAATCGGGACGGAACCGTGAAACCTGGTAAAAACCGAATAGAATCCGGTTCACCCGGTTTCCCCTAAACAATGTCGTTTTGATCGTTTAGCCTAAAAAAAGTGAAAACAGAGGCCAGTCTCAGTAAAAAAATTGAAAACCTAATTTGATGATGCTCGCGTCCACGTTCTGGTTCTGCTCTGCTTGTGAAACCTGGTTCGCAGGCCGCCACGACGCCGCCCCTCCGTCGTTGCACGCCGCCTCTCTGCCGTCGCACGCTGCCATCAGTCGTCGCACGCCTTCCCTCTGCTCTGCTCCAGTGTATGTGTTCCTAATTCCTACTTTCTTACTTCTCTTGTCTTCAGTTTCATTCTTCTTTCAATTTTCATTCTTCTCTTTATTTGTCTTCTATAGCCTCTGTTTCTGAGTTCTAACTCTGATAATGTCTTCTCAACCTTCTCCTGTGTCTCAACCTCAGGTAAAGTGTATTTTAACTATTTTCCCTTTTTAATTTGTTTGGAACTTGACTCAACCAAGGTTGTCATGGTGTTTTTCTTGAATAAAAATGAAAATAGAGGCTAGTGAAATGATGAAAACATAGGCCAATGAAATGAAAATGAAAAAAATCCCTTATTTATATAAATGAGGATGAGGCACAAGAATTATTAAAATATGGTCTGCAATGCAAAGACAAAGAACTTGATACGTCACTGTTATCTTAAAAGAATGGATGTTTTATTTTTTTATTTGTGGTCCTCCCTGTTCCAACTAGTTGAGACATTCTTAATTTTGAAGGTTGAAACTTTTAATGTCATGTGTAATTTTCATTTTATGTATATAATTATATATATATATATATATGTATGTATATATGTATTATACTCATCATTAAAAATATTATTTAATTACTATCGGATCGACCACGGTTCAACCTCAGTTGAACCATAAAAACTATGAACTGGTAACTCGAACGGTTCAATGTCCGGTTCGGTTTTGCAAACATTGGTTTGGACACATGTATTAATTTTTTACTTATTTTTAAAGTCAAATTTTATTTTAAATTATTTTAAATTTGAAATCTTTAAAATATTAAACCCATAAAAAAACCTTTTTTCATTCATGTTCCAGTTCTATTTCAGGTTTCAAATTTAGTTTTCTCTCCTTGCTCTGCGTGACCTTGCGGCATCTTCAACCACCCACTAACGCTTGCTATGCTGATGCCGACGACGCTTGCTCCGACAACAACGTTATTTCCTATGCGTTTCATCTTCTCTCTTTAGAGTCTCTCCTGCGGCCAAAGGTGTATATAAACGAAAGTTATATGTAAACATTAACTTGTCTTGTGTTCTCCTAATTTTATAAATATAATTATCTCATTACTTTTTAAATAGATATATAATTTTATTTTTTAATTATATATAAGTCGTGTCTCGGTGTCATATATTTTAAATTTTAACCGTGCCGCGGTATCCGTTGTATCTTGTGTCCCTATCAACGGTTATGTGATGTACATGTAGCTATATGGCACGAGAAAGAAAAGTTCAGCGGAAAATGCGAAAAGTTCATTTTGAAGCTTTGGACAATTATTTCTTTTACAGCGATGTAGGGCACTCTACTCTTTTAGATTTTTCTTAACAGCAAAAACGATTTATTAAAATAGGCCCTTGAGAAAAAGCTAGATTATACCTCTTTGTATATATTTAATTAGGCAGTTTAAGCCACCACATAGAAACCATGCCGGTTAAAGCCATGGGACAAGAGAAGAAAAACATGCATGTCGATCCCTCTCTATAGAGTCACTTTCTCTTAGATTACTACATTGAGGGTCCAATATTCTCATGGTATGGCTCCACCCTTCTCGAGATAATATGTTTTGGATTTTTTTTTTCTCTATTTGATTTTAAATTCAAAATAAAGTTTTGATAGAAACTAGCTTCTAATGGGTGCCACAATTAGTTCTAGTGAGAAAAATTAATTGTTCCAATCATACTTATATATAATTTCATTTCACATCGATCCTTCATCTTCTTCTTACACACTCTTTCCCCCTCTACACTCCTCCCCTTTAGGTTTACCTTATATATTTAGTTTTAATATATTTACACTAATTTTTTCTACATCTCATTTTCACTCACTTATTTTTTATATTTTATTTTTTTTCTCTTATCATATTATACATTATATCGCTTAATTCTCTCTTTGCTATTTCTATCCCACTCTAGGTGTAAGGCGAAATTTTGGTATGATTATTTTCCCTCTTCATATGCTTGTGGGGATACTAAGTTGGTTAGCAAAAGCGAAAAAAATTAAATGTATTAGTATAAAGAAAAAGGGAAAAGGAGAAATTAAAGCAATATTTAAAATTATGGTTGTGGTGAGTGCTGGGGTTGGGAAGCCTTTTAGGCATGGACCCCATTGAGAAAACGACTTGAAATTATTGAAAGCCTATAACTTGTGAGAACAAAATGGTGTGTGTGTTTGTGTGTGCTATATTACATATGAAAGGTGATACCTCCCATCTGAGGTGGTCCTGTGCTTCACCGTATAAAGCGGTCCAGGTGGCGCTGCCGCCGGCAGGGTTGGCCACGGCCACGTGGGGAGCTGTGGTCCAAATGGATCATTGGTGTTTGCCATGTGTCTAGAGCAAAGAGGTGACAGCCTGTTGTGCCAAGAGCATGGATGAGAGAATGAGACAACTTTTTCGTAGAATTATGTGAAAATTTTGAAGTATGTTGTAAATATCATGATTTTAAAATTAAATCCAAGGCAACTGTGATTATGTGATTACAGCCGCAACATTAAAATTTTAGAGGTCTAAAATAACTCATGCATGGTGATGTAGTTACACCTGCATCAACCCCGTTTATTTTTTATGTGTAACTCACAAAACTCGACGATAAATCTTATTTATAATAAATTATACATGTATTACTTGAATTAACTTATGTTGTATCTTTTATTTTTATATCAATATTTGAATTTGGAAGTGAAATTGGAGTATTTCTTGTAAGTGTATGTAGCTACGTGAATATATCGGTCTGATTTGTTACTGCCAGTGCAGTTATAAAACGATTCTTCTTAACTATTGCTTCAATGTGGAATATCATGACGTAGCTAAAAAAAAAGCGCTAAGAATTTGTCAAGATTTAAGCAAAGTTATTGGATATTTTACGGTGGCGGACGACCTGCTTGTACATCCAAGAGTCGATAACTATTTCTATAGTAATTTAACTTGGAATGTGTTGACAAAGAAAGTGAGAAAAGAAAAACAGAGGAGACGAATATGATGTGATGCGATAAAAAATGAGATATAAAAAATTATATGAGGTGTATGTGAGATGTAAGTACAATTTTGTGTTTGCCTATATAAATGTTTTGATTGTTCATTCTTTCACATTTTTATTTCTCTTTCATCTTATTCACATACATTTTTTTTTATCTCTGTACTATTCCAATCGTAGCTTTCATTTCTCTTCATTTTTCCTTATCTCACTCAATGGAGGCGAATTTAATGTGTGAACAAACTGTTATTCATATTGATGGGATGCTTACAATTTGGCCCCAAATCCCTATTATCTTTAGCAGGTATATGTTTTTTTTAGGGGGTGGGGGTGTGATCAAATTTTTGGGGAGTTTCAAATTTGCAGGAGAATCGATGTCGGATGTATTCATTTTCGTTTTTGGACAAAACGGATGTATTCATGACTCGCGTGAACAAAAACATTTGGGCCCCGAATGAACACATTACGAGTCATTGGAATTGGATCCTGGTTTCGGCCCAATAAAATATCACATATATTAGAGGGTTACCCAATTTTTAGGCTGTGTGGGAATTTGATTCCTTCAAGTTTAGAACCAAAAGTTAAAAAAAAAAAAAAAAAAAAAAAAAAAAAAACACGTTTAGAACCAAAATTGTTGCAGAAAAATTTGTCCCTATGTAAGGGTTCGAGGTGTGTAAGCGGGTCCGAAACAACCCACGAACCTAATCGACTCAAACCAAACACATTTGGTTGTATCAGTTTGGATTCATGAATCTGTTTTAATTTTTTTTTGGTACACTTGACTAACATTAGTTCGGGTATCGGGTTGGGAAAATAGTAAGAGATGTCCCGACTCAAAGACCTAAGTATTATTAAAAAACTATACGCATAGTGAGTCATTCATTACTCATTGAGTTTTATTCAAGTTGTCGAGTTCTATATAAACTAAACCATATATATCTCTCTCTCTCTCTCTCACTTTTCCGTCTTTTGTGTCATACATTATTTGTGACCTCCAGTGCACATTGATTGAGATTGGCGGCTTATCTCACTCCGAGTTCAATTCTGAAGTGTGTTTGAGTTGCTCTTTCAAGTTGTGTTTGCCTCCTCACTCTCTACCTCTCACTCACGCTCTTTGATTATATTCTCATGTATAGTTTCTTACTAAATATTTCACTCTTAGTATGCTTACATTTGGTCAATGGCTACTAATTTCATTTGAAAACACTCAACAGAAAACTTTTAAAGGTTACAAGGTTTTACCCCTTCTAATTTCATTCGAAACTTTTAAAGGTGATTTGATTGGTAATATGTCAAAGCTCCCACTTCAAATGTTGGTAAATTCTTTGTTTATGGTGAATCTTAAATTCATTAAATTTTTTACTTCAAAACAAATATTTCTTACCGTGGATGTTTGGCACCATGTTTGGCTAGCAACATAGAGGGGAGAGCGAGAAGTTGGTGGGTTATATCACTTTTTGTGGTCTGCTCACATATAAAAAGAGATTGACATGAGAGAAATGGTTGTTTTTACATTTTAACTAGTATCCTCTTCTAGCATTTATTTATTCTCTTATTATGTTTTCCATATATTTTATTTAAGGTAAATTTGTCATTTTATGGAAAAGTTTCTCTATTATATTTTCTATTTAACTAAATAAGAGGATATAGTTCTTATATCATTCTTTCTCTTTTCTTTTTCATTTATTTATTTCACTCATACCAAATAACTTAAATAATTCACTCAATTTCTTACCACTTTATCTCTACTCATCTTCTATCTTTCTCTTATAAACCAAACATTAATATAATGAGCTTGATCTCATTGTCATGTTGTGCCATGGCAATTGGGCCATCTTTAGTTTATCAATCAGTTCTGATAGATAGACATCACAGTAAGCAACACACTTTCAACCTATATAAAACGTTGGAAAAGCAGATGATTAAGCAAAGCAACGGTGGAAGGGAAGGTGAAAAATTAAAAAATTAAAAAAAAATTAGGGGTTTACTTATCATTTTCGTTACTGGAAAAGCTTATTAAAATTTTACTGCCGCTAAAGCGTTAGGTGAAACTTGAAAGGGATTATTCGCCTCCAAATCCAAATTGATTTTGTAGGACCCTCATATGAATATAATGCAACAGGGGAATTTTATTTTTTTAAAATTAAATTCACGTAATTTCTTTTTCTCATGCCATTGGAGGCATATTATAATTATAAGTTTTAAAAACATCCTATGTCAATCATATGCATCCACCATCGCAGAAGACAAATGCATTAACATCAACGTGTATACTTCATTTTCATGATATATATCTGTAAGATTGTAATTATGCATATGAAAAAGATGAAAGATTATAGGAATTTTAGTCCCTTATTTATTATCATTGTACAATTTGAATCCATGATGTTTAGAACGTGCAATTTAAATCTTGAAATTTTTTTTTTGTGCTATTTAAGTCATGCTGTCAACCTTCCGTCCAATTCTAGATAGAAATCGATGATGTGGATTTTATTAATGATATTGCACTGAGAAAATGTGCCACCGGATACCATGTTACTTTTTTTTCTTTTAAAAATAATTATTTTTCTTTTAAAATTACATCTTCTTCATCTCTCTATTAGCACCACCACCACTAGAGCACCATAGCCAATCCCTTCTCAACCCCACTCTCTTCTTCTTCTTCTCTTCTTCTTCCATCTAACCACCGCACCACCACACTCTTCTCTTTCTTCTTCTTCCCTATCAAAAGCATAAGGGGTTGTTTTAAAATTTTGTAGTAGTTAATTTTAGTAATTAAGTTAGAAGACCCCAAGGAAATACAAGGCCCTAAGGCAACCAAGATGAGGAAAAATGTAGCTCAAATTAGCACAACTAGCTACACAAGATGTCTTGTACATAAAATTAGGGACATTAGAGAGTCAAATTGTACAATGATGATAAATAAAAGACTAAAATTGCAATTAAGTCAAAATTATAATTTTTTACGATAACATATTACCTTGTGTGACAATTAGAGTTTTTTTTTTGGCATTTTTTGCATATTCTTCACTCGCCACTAAAGGTAAAAGCGAATAATAAACATTTACAGAAATGGTTGTACTTTTATCTACACTAGTATATTCGTTCTTAGAAGGTTTCGTTGGCCACCGAGCCATCGAGATCCGTCCAGACCCAAGTAGTCTAGCATGTTTTCCCTATACTCTTCTCTATTCATGTTGTGGTGGTGCTTCATTTTCACCATTTGTTGATAATGGCCTTGTTGCAGGTATTTTTTGCAGTTCTGGCAGAGCCGCCTAGGCTTGGATATTAGAAGAGACACAAAAATTTTAAAATTAAATTTTCGCTTTGAGAAGTAGCAGATCAAGATTTAAACGAGATAAGGATTTTGCTTTCTGGTTGTGGTTACGTTTATTTTTGTTTTTGTTTCGGTTTGAGTCTACAATGTTTCAAGTTTACTAAAGCATGCTAGCTTGTTATGTAACGTGTATTTGTGGTGTTATGCTGTAAATGCTATCTCTAGGGATTGATACCCTTGGTTTGTAAGTATCGTTTGGCTTAGCTTATGACTTAATCTTACGTTCCTTTGGAAAAAAACTTTATAAGTATTGAGTGAGAAATTTAAAAGAAATCATCAATTATATGTCTATTTCAATCACCTGTAAGAGAAGAAATAAGATGAGAAATCATATGACATCGGCTTCCTCAACCACATCTTGTCAGCATGAACTGGAAGGGCATTGAGGGAGCCACTTATCATCCCAAATTAGGACATTAGTCCCATCACCAATATCCAGGTCCCTTTCTTAGTAAAAATCAAGCCTGCTTTAAGAATACTAGACCACACATAGCTTGGTCCATATCCTCTCTTAGCACCCATAATATCCTCATTCGAAAAATATATAGCTTTATAGAAACTCCTAAGCAACGAGGTGGGCATAATTTTGATCCGCCACTAATTTCTTCCAATAAGTGCAATATTGAAATTTTTAAAGTTAGAAAGCCGAGGTCCCCAATGCTCGTAGAACGACACAATTTTTTCCAACTAACCAATGCATATGGTGCTGAGAAACATCACCACTCCACTAGAATTTACTAATCATATTTTCTGTATGGGAAAAATCATATTAGGTAAATAAAAAAAAGCCATCACATAAGCCGGAATCGCTTAGGCCACGGCCTTTACAAAAACATCTCATCCCGCCCGGAAAAGCGTCCTTTCTTTCCACCCTTTAATTTTTACCAAACTTTTTCCTTGACAAAGTTAAAAATCTGGGTCTAGGATTTGCCAATGATGGCGGAAAAATCCAAATATTTATCATAACTCTCAACTACCTCCTCTACTCTCAACAGCTATTTCAGCTCATCATAACAATTATTAGGCACATTACAACTAACAGAAAGAATCAATTTTTCAAGATTAATCATTTGACCAGAAACACATTCATAGGTAGCAATAATGAATTTCACACATTTGGCTTCCTGAACATTTGTATGAGCAAATATGAAACTGTCATCTGCAAAAAATAAATGTGAGATAAAAAGTGCTCTACGTGCAACACTAATACCATGAAGAAAGGATCTAGCAATTACTTGATGAAGCAAGGATGAAAAGACTTCCCCACATAAAATAAATAAATACGGCGAAAGAGGGTCGCCTTGCCAAAGCTCTCTATTGGGCACAAAAGGTTCCTATTGGTTTCAATTTGACAAAATTGAAAAGTTGAAAAAAACAAAAACAAAAACTCATAATCAATGACACCCAATGGTTAGGAAAACACATTTTCAATAAAACACTTTTCGAAAGAGGTCATTCAACCCTATCATTAGCTTTTAACATGTCTAATATCAAGGCCATCATTCATTTTTTACCAGAGATCTTTTTTTCATGTAATGAAAACACTCGAAGGCTATAAGAGCGTTGTCCGTAATCAAACGACCCGGAACAAAGGCACTCTAGTGTCGCATATAATAACAGGAAAATTTGATTTCAAACTATTTACAATTGTTTTGATAATAGTTTTAAAAAGGTATTGTACAGACTAATCGGGCAGTGATTATTTGCATGCATGGAATTTTCAACTTTCAGAATTAAAACAAGAAAAGTTTTACTAACCGAACCTGGAGAGAACTCCCCACGCAACACCCGCAAACAAAACTTAGAAACATCCTCACCAACAATATGCTAGAATTTTTTATAGACAATTCTCACAACCCGTCCACCCTAACAACTTTAGCCGAATGCATCTGAAATTAAGAATCCTCAACATCTTCTTTAGTGAAGGGATAAGTGAGAACCTGAAGGTGTGTCGCAATTATTCTATTTGCCACTAACGTTGTACCATCATCAATACCCACCGGTCCTGAGGAAGTGAAAATGTCTTGGAAATAATCAATCAGAACTGTGTAGATTTCATGCTCCTCCTCAATCTTCCTCCCGTTGTCATCACCAATCTCATCAACCAGACTTCTTTAATGACGTTGTGTTGCCTTTTGATAACTCTGCCTATGCTTGCGTAGCCGGTTCCAAGCCCGGAGAAAGGAGGAGGGTTGTGTTAGGCTTCGGAAGCCAACGTAAAACCCGTCGACATCTTCAATATGGATCAAACACAATGGAATTGCGCTAATGTCAGGTCGTTTCCCGGAAGCAACACGCTCTATGGCTCGAGTACAGTGTTAAATGAGCTAGGGTCCTCACATTCGAGCTCAATGATGTAATATGATCCATATATCCGACCTCACTTAGTGGGATAAGACTTTTGTTGTTGCTTTTTGATGGCAAAAATTAGTGTTCTTATCCTCATATTTTAACCAATTAGCCTGGGACCTCTAGCATCACATGATCTCCTCCTGCTCAAGCAAAACATCCAACCCCTTCTCAGCCTCTATGGTGACTGCAAGAACCTCCTCAGTCTGATCCCGACGCTGCAAGTTTTGTAACAAGACCTTCACATCAGAAACCTTGGTGGCCCCAACTATTCAAAGCGATTCCCATATCACCAATTCTAGAGGAGAAATCATGGCCTGACCTACACGAAGAATCTGCAGTCACCTATACACACCCCTCTTCATTCCGTAACAAAAGCTTCTCAAAACGAAACATCCACTCCCTCCTCTATTTACATAGTGGCCTATGGATCCCACAGGCATCCAGAATAGGATTATGATCTGAACGCAAACAGTGGATGTGTGTAACAGACACCCACGACCAAATAGAGCGTCCATCATCACTTGCAAGAGCAAAATCAAGCCTCTCAGCAATGGTACCCAACATTTTCCTTTTGTTGGAACAAGTAAATTTATAGCCAAAATAACTAAGATCATTTAAGCCACACTCTGAGCAAACCTGCAAAACAAACCGCAAGTGCAAAATATTAAGGGGATCACCCCAAGCTTATCATTCACGGAGTTCCAACAACCGTTTTGAACCTCGTAATCAAATCTCAAATACACCTCTTATTTTATTCTCAGGAAAGCCATAAACCGCCATAATAACCTGCATTGGCTTTGGAGATTACTAAATTAGATGTAGGCATAAAAATAATAACAATAATTTACACATGTCAACTTCTTACCACACCCATAAAAACTTCAAATTATAGAAAACTTGCCCAAAGTTAAGGAACAGAAATATAGTCATAGAAACTATTTAAGTAGTACTATGCTTGCTCACCCACAAGTGCAGAACGAAAGAACAAACAAAAAAGAAGGCTATTTCAACCCAAAAAGGTTTTATATACTTAATGGTATTATTGATGTTTGGTAGAATGTGGTAGAAGAACAATGAGAGGGGACCCCACATGGCAAAAGACACAGTAGCATTGAATTGAAATTGAGCTGCTTCTTTCTTCCAATTCTCTATTTCTCTCAACCAACGCGTCTTACAGGTTGTTTATGAAGGAAATTCAAATGAAAACGCCTTAAAAAATATCCCCTAATTATCTTCTTTGTCCCTTTCTGGCCTTTCTGTATTTGCGTAGAATTCAAGTACACCCCTTTTCACTCTTGCACTCAAAAAGCTTTTTCTGGGATCACACACAACACAGTGTGTGTGTGTGTGTATGAAAGAGAGAGAGCTATAGTCATTACTCTGCGGTTGACCATGCGTGAAATTGGAATCAGAAATTGTACGTGAAACTCTGATTTCACTCTGTGAGTTCTCTACTCTGTCTTTTGGTACCAAAGTTTCATTCTTTTCCTCCTTTTACTCTCTGCTCTAACAAATAATCAAGCAAAAAGGTTTATGCTTGCGGTGTTTTCAATCAATAATCAATACAGATAGTGGGGTTTGGTGGACGGTGTTTCTTTTTCCGTTTTTTTCTTCTTCTTATGCATGTGGAATTTGAATTTCTTTTGAAGCAATTCAATTTGAGCCCATTTGTTAATAGTTGTCATGCTAAATTGGGTGTTGTTGCTTTTGACAAGCAGTGTGTTTGATTGGAAATTCGAAGTTTTGGTTGTTTCCTTTCTTCAAGGTTTGATTGATTCTGCTAGATGAATTAGACTGCAATCTTATTCTATCGTTGATACGGATATCTTCATACTGATTGAACTAGATATCTGCTTAGCATCTTTCTTGCATTTCCAAATTGTCTACAGAAGAAAGAACATAATCGTGGTTTTTTCTTTTGAAATCATTAGAAATATAGCTAGCTAGCTTTCATTTAATTTTTCTATATAAAATCCCTCCCCTCTTAGGACCACTAGAGAAACTGGGTAGCTCGTGATTCCCGCATTAAGTGCATTCGGATGCACGGTGACCCAACATCACGGTGGGCAGAAGCAACTTCCCTTAGCTTTTGTGGTTGTTCATCATGATTTTGGCTCCACCGTTATGCAAACATGCATGAGCTACCCAGTCTCTCTGGTCCTCAAGGGGGGATTGTAAGGCATGAATGACCATTCTACCAAACATGAGGGCATGTTTTTTTGTCCCTTGATCTGCATGCTCTTGAGGTTGCTTATTTCTTGCCAATGCCAGTACCTCAAAGTTCAAATAGCATAGGTGGTAAGACCTTAAGGATCGCGGGCATGTTTTTCGTGTTACATTTATTTTGTAAATTTTATGAATCCTAGAGACATGATGCTCCAACATATAAAGATTGAACTTGAGGCTCACTTGTAGTTTCTTGACATGCTTAATTAATCTGTGGAATCTCCTTCTATGTACATTGCAGTATACATTTTATATCTAATTGTGGTGCTTTATTTCAGGTAAAGGTTGGCCGACCTGCAGCAAATAAGATTGCATGGGTTGGTTTACCAAGTTGCTTAAGGGTTCCAACCATAAATCTTCAGGTCGACAGTATCATGGATATCGAGATGACAGAATTTCGAACAATGTAATAACAGTTTCTGCTTCTGGTTAGAAAACTATTTCTTTTCAGACTTAAAAAGGGAGATTGGCTGAAGTTGTAATAGTGGCAAACTGAGTGCAGGATGATTTGACGGATATCGAGAGAGAAGAAATTGATCGTGCCATCGCACTCTCGCTTTCAGAGGAAGATCCGAAAGGGAAAAAAGTTATCGGTAAGATTTATGCTTTTGCAAATATATGATTAAAATGATGCTTTATACAACTTCAATTTAGTACAATTAATCTGCAATGGATATCCTGAGCAAAATGCATAATAATTAATTAGAAGTTCTTGTACAAGTCCTGTCTTATCACCTTTCTTCCTATTTCTGATTTAGCTTCCTCATTCTTATTTTATTAAACTATTATTTACTGATCAAGGCTCTCATCGTCATTGCCCAAGTATCTTGTTTAAAATGTAATTTTAATCTCTACACAAGAATTATTAGGATTTATTCATTCTGGTGCTTTGCATAAATTTAAACTCAAAGCACTTACATATATTTCATATGGTCAGAGTCCATTGAGGAAATTCTAAAATTTCATTTGGTAAACATGTGTTCGGAAAATGTTACTCGATCTTTTTCCCTGCATAAGTATTTAAGAAAGTCTCATGTTTTTTGCCACACAATACCCCAGAGGATGATTCTCAATCTGAAGATGATGACGAACTGTGTCAACTTGATGATGAGGAAGATGACCATCTTAGTGATGTTCAAAAAGATGACGAAGATGACCATCTTAGTGATGTTCAAACAGATGACGAAGACCATCTTGTGAGAATTCAACAGGATGAAGACAAACATCTTGACGAAGTTCAACTTGAGGAAGATGAACAACTTGCTAGGGCAATTCAAGAAAGTTTGAGCATTGGTTCTCCACCTCAATCTAGCACGGACTCTTTTTTCCAACCTTTTCCACACCTCTTTCCACCTGTATACAGGTAACTGTGGGGAAGATGACATCTTTATCTGTAGTCAGTGAGTCCAAAAATTGGAATTGCTAAAGTCCACTAATTGTGAGGGACAAATTATTGTCTCCGTGAGTAAATTGATTTAATTAGACTTGCAAATAAAAAAAAGTCTGTTCTAACAAAACATTTCTAAACTTCAAAATGAAGAATTTGTAAATTATGCTGCATTAACACCAGTTATATAGTAGACTAAAGATTGTTCTTTTCATTTCCAAGTTTCTTTAGATGCCTTTTATCAATTCTTGAATTACTTATAAAAGCAGAGACTAAACTTGGTTCTTGGAAAATGTGCTTACAGAATCTGTACTGGGTGCAATGCCGAGATTGGCCGTGGAAAATTTTTGACTTCCATGGGAGGTGTCTGGCATCCAGAATGTTTCTGTTGCCATGCTTGCAAACTGCCAATCACTGATTATGAGGTTAGAGACTTATTTTAATTGCTGCATGTTTGATTAAACTGAATTTAGTTTCGACTCTTTAAATTTTATTCTGGAATTCATAAATTAAGTTCGTTAACTTGTGTTCCTTAGTTTTTTGTGGTCCATATGATAGTAATAATGCTTTAAACTTTATTCATTTGCAGTTTTCCTTGTCAGGAAATCGCCGTTACCATAAATCTTGCTATAAGGAGCTGCATCACCCAAGGTGTGATGTTTGCAAGAACTTTGTAAGTATTAGCAGTTGGTTTTTGCTTACAGTTCTTCTTTTAGTCAATTCTGTCGTGCTTGATTTTGATAAAAAGGCCATGTTTTAGGCTATTCAAAAAGCTTTGAAGAGCCTAACACATTTTTATTATAATATCTTGAGATTATACACTAATCGACTTTTTTAAAGATTTTAAGGTAATGGTAAATGAAACCAGTTTTTCCCCTCTAATGTGGGTCAAACTTTTTTCTTTTCCTACAAAATGGTATATTTAATAGATAGGATGGGACTATGTTGTTTGGAAATGTTTTGCTAGATTTTTTATATTGGAGTTATATTTCATCGAATGCTTCTAATCACAATGGGCGTAAATGCATAAGTGAAACAAAAAATGAAAAAATAAGAAAAAAATCAGAAAGATTTAAGGGAAACACCTCTAGTCCATAGTGGTGGACATATAATGTTCGGTGTTCCCCTTCCCTCCTTTGTTGAAATTAAATGGAATTAACTGCATCATTTTGTTCTTTAAAATTTGCAAGTTATTGATATTCACTTAAATTGCACAATTGATTCTTCCATACAGATCCCACCAAATTCAGCTGGCCTCATTGAGTACAGAGCACATCCTTTCTGGACTCAAAAATATTGTCCATCGCATGAGCATGATGGGACTCCTCGTTGTTGTAGCTGTCAAAGAATGGAGGTCAGTTATATCAGCTCCCAAAACATTACATCACATGTGGTCATCAACAAGGATATATTGATGGATCCCATCCTTCACCTCTTTCTCTGTTGTGTCTTCTTCTTCTTCTACTTTATCTGATATGAAACTTTCCAATCAGTGCAGTCAAGGGACACAAAGTATCTGTTACTTGATGACGGTCGCAAGCTGTGCCTAGAGTGTCTGGACTCAGCTATTATGGATACTCATGAATGCCAACCTCTCTATCTTGAAATACAAGAATTCTATGAAGGTTTGAATATGAAAATAGAGCAGCAAGTTCCTATGCTTTTGGTCGAGAGACAAGCACTGAATGAAGCCATGGAGGGAGAAAAGAATGTAAATCTTATTGGAACTTTCATTCATGAAAAAATGTGTATTTATTTCTGTTCTTTATATCATACTCTTTTTGTTGCCCTGATTTTGGATTGGTCTTTTGCTTTTCACTATTGAATGTAGGGTCATCACCACTTACCTGAAACTAGAGGACTTTGCTTGTCAGAAGAGCACACTGTCTCCACTGTAGGGATGCCTTACTCGTAAATTTGCGTCGTAATTGATAATATTGATTATCATATTTTCATATAGATAATTTATGTTTATCAAGCTTTGGTTTTTTATTTACTTCTTGGAATTCCAGATTTTAAGGAGACCAAGGATAGGGGCAGGCTACCAGATCATAGATATGATAACTGAACCTTTTAGGCTGATCCGTCACAGTGAAGTAACAGCCATACTTGTTTTGTATGGCCTTCCAAGGTATGCTTGTGATTCCATCTAATTTTCATTTCAACAAAGCTTGCATTTGAAATTCACAGGATATAATTCAATGATTTTATATTTATAGGTTATTGACAGGATCAATCCTGGCTCACGAAATGATGCATGCTTGGCTTAGGCTTAAAGGTACTATTATCTTCTTTCCTGGGATCAACACCATGTAGAAAATTTAGAGTTTTGTCTCCACTAAAGTGATGGAGCTACTTTAGATGGTGAAGTAAGCTATGACAACAATTGATTAAGAAACCAACGGTTGTGATTGTGATCATATACTTGCATATGCATAACAAACTATGGTGTTCTTTAAATCTCATTTATTGATTTCTCAATTAACGTTTGTGATAGTTTACTTTACCCTGTAATGTGAAGCCTCGCCTTAGAGAAGACAAATCCAAAATTTAGAGTTTGTTTGATTGCTGTTTTATAAAACACGTTTTAGTTTTTATAAACACAACAAGAGAAAAACTCAGTTGATCCTATTTGTTCTAGAAAACTAATCTTAAAAGCATTTAGTTTTTTTTTATCGGCTTAAAATTATTTCGTGTTTGCTAAAATTGCAAAATATATCAAAGATGTGCAAGTCTTGGCTCATATGTGGTTTGACAGGTTATGGCAACCTGAGCCCTGAAGTTGAAGAAGGAATTTGCCAAGTTTTGGCTCATATGTGGCTAGATTCAGAAATCTATTCTGTCTCTGGAACTGATGTAGCATCATCGGCATCATCTTCATCATCATCCTCATCCTCACCTTCCTCCTCCTCGTCATCATCAAAGAAGGGTAAACGGTCCGACTTTGAGAAGAAACTCGGTGAGTATTTTAAACACCAGATTGAGTCAGATAGCTCATCAGCCTATGGAGATGGATTTAGAATGGGTAACCAGGCTGTGCTCAAGTATGGACTTAGAAGGACCCTTGACCATATCCGGATGACTGGAAGTTTTCCATAATGAAATGATGATATAATTTTCTTACCTTTAGATCAACCAATATTTCAGCTTTGGCATATAAATCATATTACAGTATCCAAATATACCAAAATTATATAATTTCACTCAACTATACCCAGCATAAGGAATGATTGCTGCAATTTTTTGTTTTTGGGAGAAATGTGCAGTTAGTGTATACTCTGGTTTCCATATGTATCACAAAATACCTTCCAGCAGTTGAAGGTACCAAACAGCTGAAGCAAATACTATAAATAATAAATTTTGTATATTTATGTATTTGGCAGCTCACAGTATTTTTATGATGACTGCTCACTGTTGAACCATGTAATTTAAGTGACTGTTTGTTTGAGTCTCCACACGGCCTTTTGGGTAAAATTATTATAGTAGAATGAATTCAAACGTAGGATGTTGTCTATTACCAAATGATTCCTTTCATTACAAGTGAATTTGTTGAGTAAAAGCTTTCAAGAGAAGTGAAAATTTCTTATTTTTCAATTGTGAATAGTTAATTTTAGGTGTTAGATTCGTAAAATATATTTCTAAAGTAATCACTGTTCAAATAAATATATACTTTTTTAAAAAAATACTTTCACAACAAAGCATTATATTAAAGTGTATTTAAAAAAAATTTAATTTTTCTAATTTAACTTTATCAAAAGGTCAAGTTTAAAAAACGAATCCTAAGTAAAGCAGAGCATATTATGTATAGTGGATAGACATTTTTGTTCCTAGAAGTGTATTTCGTTCAATAATTCGTCAATAAACTAAGGAAATATCTCCCGTGCTTTCTGGATGTGTAAAATGTTGGTTAAGTTAGTCATTTTGGTCACATAAAATGTCGATATGTAGGGACTAATTAGACCGATATTTTACACATTCTGGGACCACACGAGGTATTTCCTTAGTTTAAGGACAAATTATTAAGCGAGATACACTTTCAGGGATGAAAATGTCTATTCACTCTTTTCTGTTTAGTGGTCGTTACAAGAACCAAGGTCTTCATGGTAATTCACACTTTTTTCGAACTAATTCCAGGTTTGAATCAAAGTTATCATAATTGACTTTAATAAAATTAACTATGATAAAAGCGAGCTAAAATTAGTTAAAAGTAACATAAACCGAATATGTTTATGGAAAGAGCGACTTTTGTATGATAATGTAGTGAAATTCATTTATAAAATCTCACAATTGATTAAGACGATGGTAGAAAGCTACTCTCTTTAGTTTTTTCTTAGTTCAAAGTATATCTATATAAGCACTTAAAAATAGTTTTTATCATTAAGAGATTTTGAGACTCCTAAACCTGGAATTAAATAACATTTGTTGAGACTGTCAGTAAGTTGCGTAAGATATGGTTAGGAGAAATTTATAAAAGATATTTTAAGAAGAAGGTTTCCTCAACCGGCTACAATTAAATCTCTTTCAAGATTCAAAAGTATAGTATCAGATTTTTTTCGTATCTATAGGGATTGTGTCCTAATATTAATTCTACTAATTCTTCAGTTTAGAATGCAAAGAAAAACAAAGGTTTGGGGGAAATAGATTCAATTGTTCAAGTGCATAAAGAAAATAAAGAAAGCGAAAAAGTCTCTTGTGAAACTTAGTTTGGAAGATAGCACCTGGGTTAGCTTCGACAGTTATCACTTATGCCTTAATCAAACTTGCTTGTATGAAATTAAAATTACTCTGTATGGTGATCTAACCTAATTTCTTTACTTGCTAATTCCTTAGACAATAAAGACTATCAATCCAATTATCAAGTTTGTGTTACGAACACCTAAACCCTCGGATCAAAGATTAAATTCCAATTCACCGGCTATCATTATTAACTCCTACCCTCATTCCTGATGCCGTAGAGAAAAGCTAATAAATCTAGTTCCCTTGAATCTCTAATTTCTAATCTCTCTCTCAAGTCTCATAGAAAAAGTTAAAAGTTCCCTTGCAATCAAACACAATATAACCGAAACGAAATTCATAGATTATAGTAGAAACTGGCATACAAACAAAGTAGAAATCACTATATAAGGTCAAAGAGGTTCGGTATCCCAAGTGCTAAAAGTAGTTTAGCCAAGCATGGCCATAGAGATTATGAAGAAGATATTAAAAACCTAGAACAATCAATGGTGACTCTGCAAAGTCTCTTTTCCACTCCAACGCTCCTCAATGTGTCTTCAATTCTCCCAAGCTTTGGTCTCCCCTCACTTAACCTCACGTCGCTGGTTAAATAGGCACGTACCGCATATGCGGTAATCATGAAAACGAGCTCGACATCATTTACCGCATATGTGGTGAGGAGCCTACCGCATATGTGGTAATACAAATAAGTGATTTTTCCGGCAGGTGTTTTACCACATATGCGGTACACTATGTACCGCATATGCGGTGCCATCAATTTAGCTCTCAAGACTTCCTTTTCTTCTACTTTATGATCAGAACTCCTTCCTGTCCTTATTAGCCACATCTAACTCCTCCTTTTACCTGAGAAAAACTCTGAAAAACACTAACAACAGGTGAAATGCAACCACGATAAAATCAAAACCTAGAAATTCAAATAATAAAGAAAATAATTAAAAATCCTAGAAAATTACTAAAGAGTAATGAAACTCTAAATTAACATTTCAATGCGCAAAATGCACTAAAATGCTCTACAACACTACATGAGACTCAACAATGTAAAATAAAAACAAGCAAATGACACACTAAAAGACCATTTTACCCTCGGGTTATCAGATACGTGTTCACCAATGACATTTGAAAAGCTTCCTATGAACAAGCTTCTAGTCAAGTTATCAACCCTAATAAGTGTATGCTCTCTTGTAGCTAAAATGTGCTTGAAAACATATTTCATGAGCTGAAACATCTTTTGGGAGTTCAAGCGGTGGAGTGTTATATGGCAAGTATTTGGGACAAGCCCCATGGTGGTCTTGTCTCTGGTCACTCCAAAGGTTCTTAACTTTAGGTGGTCTATTTCCATGGCGTTTGATCTTTACTTTTGGAGGGCTTATTTTGAGACATGTTGTCTTCAGCTGTTTGAGACTTGAAAACACCCTTCTATGGATAACTCTTATCTTGAAACTGTGGTTTGAGATAATATTAGCATTTACTAGAATTTTTAGGAAAAAATTTTGTCCAAAAAGTAAAGCAAAAAATGTCTTAGTTAAAAGTTATGGATTAATAAATAAATAAAAATAGAGTTTCTTTCGACACTTTTATTGTAAAGTGCTTGATAATAATTGAATTATATATTTTTATTTTAAATAAATAGTAGAAGTAATTAAATATGAGATTATGTGATTTATTTCCAGGTTCTCTAAATGACAATTCCTCTAAATTAAGAATTCACATTAGAAAATAATAATTATAAAATAGACAGATAAATTTAAAAGATATTATAATAGGGTTGCGGTGCTGTGCTCCTTAATGCCGCTGGGCGTTGGCTATCGGGATTGTCTATTAGTCATAGTGGTGGGAATGCTGATTTGGTGGAGGTTCTTGTGATTGAATTAGGCCTTGATCACGCTTCGAGTCTTGATTTGATGTCCATCGAGTGTTGCTTATATTGCGGTAATGTGATACAAGTTTTACCCCAAGAAGGAGATATTCAATCTTTCTTGAAGAGGGACTCAATTCATCAGAGAGTTCGCACTATGCTGAAACAAGATTGGACAGTGCTTTTGAAGCAGGTGCCTCGCAGCAAGAACGAAGTGGCGGATTGGTTAGTCCATCAAGCTTTACGTGACGCTTCGCCTCAACGTATATGAAGACTCACCCCTTCTAATATGATAATTCAACTGTGCCAGGATGCTGTAATGTAATTTGATTTGTATTTAGTCTTTTTTTTTAAAAAAAATGATATTATAATATCATAATATTTAAATTGAAAACTAAAACTTGTAAAATTTTAAAGTGAAATTTAATTTTAAAAAATAAATTCGAATTTAAGATATACGTCCCTTTCTTGCATACAAGTAAGGTGGAGAGTGAGACATAGAAATCTCTAAAATAAAGTAAAAAAAAAAAAAAGAAATAGAAAAACAGATGGGCAACCACGTGTTATATGGATGAACATGATTGTAGAATGGTCGTGGAGGGAGGGACGGGACACTCATTTCATCTTCTTCTTCCAAAACTGATCTATTTCGCGACTGAGGTAGAACAAACCTCTCTTTCATCCTCCTCTCTATGCCTCTTCTTCTCTTAGTTTCGTTCATTTCAATTTCGCTTGAGCCTGTACACTGTTATGCATTTGATTTGATTTCACTTCACTTGATTACGCTTCTTCTTCTTCATCATTGCAGTTTCAAGCGAACTTCCCCAGTTCTAGGGTTCCCCAATCACCATGGACCAGGCCGAATTAACCGTCGATCAGGTTCTTTCCGATCCGTTCCATTCTTCGATCTGATTGTGAAATCCAGATTTTGCTCGATTTCGTTTCGGATTTTGTGGATTGCAATGCCGATGTAGATTGAGTGACTTCATTGACATTGTGTTCTTGTGTTTTCTCCTAGGTTCTGAGTAGAGACATCCCATGGGAGACTTACATGTCCACCAAGCTCATCTCAGGGACAAGCCTTCAGCTCTTAAGGCGTTACGATCACCGATCAGAAAGTCACAGAGCACAGTTGCTAGATGATGTAAATTTTTATTTTTTAAGTTTCTAAACAAATCAAATTACTATTGATTGCTGTGGTTTTCCGTTTTCGTGATTTTTAAGTTGACCTTGGGTGCAAATTTCATTTGAATTTTGAAGTAGGTTTAATTTACGATTCTTCTGTTTGCTGTTTAGTGGTGTTGAAAATTCAACTTTGTTGTGTGGCAGGATGGTCCTGCTTATGTTCGCGTCTTTGTTCGCGTTTTGCGCGATATTTTCAAAGAAGATACAGTGGAATATGTTTTGGCGCTGATAGATGAAATGCTTACAGGTATTTGTTGAAAGTGGCCATTTTTTCTTACTTTGTCTATTGTCAGTGGCTTAACCTTTGAATTGTCATCGCAGCAAACCCGAAAAGAGCCAGACTGTTTCATGACAGCGCTCTTGCAGACGAAGACACTTATGAGCCTTTCCTAAGTTAAGTACTTACAGAGATATGCTTTTGTTTTTCATATTAGCTATGAATTTTGTTTGCTTAGGAGATGGTGGAAGCTCACACGCACTGTATTACGGCATAACTTTTTTTTTCCTGGTTTAACTTCCTATTATATTAAATTTTATTATTTGTTTTGAATATATTTTAGTTATGATGGCTATCACTTCAGCCAAACGTTTCTAAAAAATTCTTTCGCCCGGGGCTCACATATTGGTTCAACCACTGATGACCATATCTCTGCGTGCAGACATAAGATGTGCTTGTGGGATTGTGATTCACAGGGATACTCGTAGTTTTAGTATCATACCTTTCTCTTTACTTGGAACAGAGACTGAGAGTCCATCATTTTTGTTCCTTTCACAATTGTATTTTTATTTTCGGTTTAGTTTTACAACTTGATGAGAAAAAGACTGTATATTCCTGTCATCTAGATGATGTCATGAACATTTTGTTCTTTGACTATTTAATTAGGATGTCAAAGTTATGAAATACAAAATGTAAAAATAACAAAATTGTCGGTATTTCAGATTGCTACGGAAAGGAAATTGGTTCATACAAGAGAAAAGTTGTAAGATCCTTGCCTTAATAGTTAGGTAATACAAACATGAGGCGTTTTCATATTCTAATTGAAAAACATCTCTAACTTAAATGAATTAGGATGTTGTATTGTATAAGTTACCTCATCAGTTAATGCAGAATTTCACCCTTTTCTGATTATAGTGCCAGGCCAAAAAATCAGAAAGAGATTGGTTCTAATGGAGAAGCATCAAATGCAAAGAAACCGTTTACCTCTATTGATGATGTTTTAATAGGATTGGTGAAATGGCTTTGTGAGCAGGTATTTGATACTGAAACTTTTCCCTTTTCCTCATCCACATACTTTTCATCAGCTGATAGTGTTGGATTTGTGAATGGTGTTATCAATTTGAAATTTATAAGGTCATTGCAAGATAAAGATGTTTACTTCTGAAAGAAAAAGCTAAATATTTTGAGCTTATTATTTAAATATAGTGCTAGCTTGTTTTATGAAGATCAATTATACACTGGAAGTCACTTCTGATGTGTGGGTTTATTGAAAAATGTCCAAATTTACAAATCACATGAGAAAAATTCACAAACATGTTGCCAATACACCTAATTACATCAACTTATGGAGTAAGCTGCCACATGAGTTCGACATATGTGAATTTTATAAGATCTTTAAGTATGGGAGAGCGACACATTTGCTGAACTTGAACTAGTAGGCTATAAATTAGACTACAGGATCACTTAAACCAGGCGTGTTCTAATATACACTCAAATCTATAGGTAGTTTACAAGATGTTTTGCATGAATAAACAACAATGCATGTTAAATCCAAAGATGTGAAGAGACGCAATTCTATGATGTTTTACATGAATAACGAAAACGCATGCTTGTCTGATTATTGTATGTGTAGCTGAAGAAACCTTCTCATCCTACCCGTGGAGTGCCAACTGCTATCAATTGCCTGTCAACCCTACTTAAGGAACCTATTGTTAGGTCTTCCTTTGTCCAAGCTGACGGGGTCAAGTTGCTTGTTCCATTGATTTCTCCAGCATCCACTCAACAGTCTATTCAGGTAAGTTTGCCAGATTCTATCTCTGAGAATATGAAATTCTAAATAGTTAGATTGATCCTAAGTTGACCCCAGTTCTGCTAATAGGTGCTAGGGTAAGCATGGTATATCTAGTTCTCTTATGCCTGTGATTCTTACTGGAAACCCAAAAGCCTGTATTGAATCTGTTAATAGATGACTAAAGTACTAAACTAAACATGCTCGGTTCATCTTGCCAAATACTGTTTTTCTGTTTTTGAAAAAAAATTACACCATGGCACCTGGGGATTCCAGATTTGTTGGCTTCCAAATGTACTTGCCAATCAATTTACTACTTATACAGTTTATAGTATTCATGGAACTTGTGTTGGGAATAAAGGGAAATTAATTGAGAATTTCCTTTGTAACAGCTTCTTTATGAAACATGTCTCTGCATATGGCTTTTGTCCTATTTTGAGCCGGCAATTGAATATTTGGCTACTTCAAGGACCCTTCCGAGACTTATTGATGTTATTAAGAGCTCTACAAAAGAGAAGGTATAGCTGATTTATTGAGTTTATGTTTGTCTCTTTTTTTCTTCTAAACAAATGTCGTTCACAATTCTTTTTCTTACCTGGCAATATCATTATTAGTTAATAGTTATATAATAGTTGTTAGCTGAATTTGTATTAACCTCTGTTATATTCTCATCCATGCCGTGGTAGGAACTAGTAAGTAGATATGTTTATAAATTTCTCTGGCATAAAAGTCTAACTTCAGGACAATGGTGCCAATTTTGTTAGGTTGTTAGAGTTGTTGTCTTGACTCTTAAAAACTTGCTATCAAAGGGGACATTGGGTGCTCAGATGGTTGACCTTCAGCTGCCACAAGTTGTTCAGAGTTTAAAAGCACAAGCATGGAGTGATGAGGTGAGAGAATTAAATGATCTACATCAACTTTCCTCCTGAGAATTTGTTTGTGCAAATTGAATAAAAATATAATAGGTTCCCTGCAGAGATCAATCACTGGAGGTGATTTTTTATGTACTTGGCATTGTTGATGTACTTGAAGTCAGATCTTTTTTTTAGTTTGTACTGTAATCCTGAAGTCTAGTGTAGGATCTTTGCAATGATATTTATCATTTACTAGGTTGCTACCATACTGTGCATCTGGTACTGTGCATGCAGTACTTAATTGTTAAATAAAGTTGCCTTTTTACATGACACATGACCTTATGCATTTCAATAGAAAAAGTAAATCCAATGGACTTTTCAGAACTCTTTGGAATGATTGGATCCTCTCAGAGGCTCTCTCTCACTCAATAATTTATTGCTAGTCAAAAGGTGACACATGACTTGACATGTGGTAGATGAAATTGGATTGCTTAATGGTAATGCTTTGACACCTTAGAACCATTAGTTCTCCTGCTTGTCTTCCATGACAACAGCTTGTTGTCCTTTCTTGTTTCAATATGCATTTCCTGCTCAAGCATACATAAACATTCGTGCATTATGTTACCAACTTAAATGACAGAGGTTCACCAAATACCTTTTTTGTCTGCTCTTATGCATGAATTGGCGTTAGATATGTTTGAACATTATATATCTCTACTTTGCTCTCGTAATATTGATATCTTACATGTCTGGATGTTTATCACTTTGTGTTAAATTGGAAATGCAAAATAGTGGGATGTTGTTTAAACTTTCCTTGTCACATTTCCTTTGGAAGAATCTAGTTCCTGTTGCTTTCCCAACACTTCTATTGATTAGGAAAGTTTATCATAGGACTTGTTGGAGGCGCTGAATTCCCTGGAAGAAGGGCTTAAGGATAACATCAAGAAACTAAGTTCCTTTGATAAGTACAAGCAAGAAGTTCTTCTTGGAAATCTGGATTGGTCTCCCATGCACAAGGATCTCATATTTTGGCGAGAAAATATCACTAATTTTGAAGAGAATGATTTCCAGGTTACTATGCTTCATCTTTTCCTTTTGTGCTTCAATGCAATTCTTGTTTAGATACCCCTAAAATTCTAGGCTTCGATTTTTATTTTTATTTTTTAAAAAAACCTAGAGGATTTCATCTAGTGGTGGCCGTCCTATTTTCTTTTATTTGATGGAGTATAGAAATTGGTATATCTAGGGCTCTTAATGGGTTTCAGTTTGATAGAAAAGGTTAGAAATAAATACTCTTAGGATTTGGGCTAGGCCTAACTCTACCCGAAAAGCTATTTTCGGGATGAAGGTTGTTTTACCCTTTATAAAGACTTATTTGGCCATATCTCTAGTCAATGTGGGTCTTCTCAACACACCCCCTCACGCCCAGTGATTGACATATGGAGCGTGGAATTGCAGGAATGAACATCTCCGGGTGGCCCATATAAGGGTAGTCTCCAATAAATGGATCTAGGATAGGCTTTGATACCACCGTAAAGCTTGGGCTTGACCTAACTCTACCCCAAAAGCTAACGTAGGGGTGAGGGTTGCGTCACCCTTTATACACATCTAATTGGCCATATCTTAAGTCCAATATGAGACTTCAGCAAATACTAACTGGTTGGCAAGCATGCTTTTGTGTTTTCTGATACTTTGCTGTGTAAGAGAACATGAAATAACTTGATGGAGTATTCCATGATATAGCCCCGTTTGGATTCGGGCTTATTGGAGCTTCTCTACAAGAAAATGCACTAAATAAGCTCAAATAAGTGTTTTTTGATTTGCATCCAAACAGGTACTTGGTGCATTTTGTTTGTGTCATCTAAAAGAAGCAAAATATGTTGCGCTGCACTGATTTTGATCAGAAACATTGTAAATGAATTTTAAAATATTATGTTCCTTTGAGGGTAGAAAACTTACGTACATTTTGTTCCCTCTTTTGCTCATGGAGATCAGAATGTTTAAACATGGGGTTAAATATGTTTCCGGTCCCTGACGTATACACCTGAATCTAAAATGGTCCCTATAAAAAAACCTCTTTTTTAGTCCCTAACAAATTTTGTTTGGCTAAAAATCCTCCCTATGATGTCATTATGCTTATTTGGCATTTTTATTTATTAATAACCTGTCCACGTAGGTAGTCGTGAACTTTTCACATCTGTTTTAGTCCCTAACGAAGTTCTTAAATCAAATTTAGTCCTTCTCCTCTTTTTTAGTGTTCTTCCTTGTTCTTCATATTCTTGGTAATCTTCATCTTCATCACCCTCATCAAACCCAAACCCAAACCCAAACCCAGAAAGTGATAAACCACTAAATCCAAACTCATGAACATTAAACAAACTCATATCCAAACTCAAAAGAAATAAAAAACCTTCAACCAAAATCACAAAGCTCCTTTTTTTTTTCCTCTTCTCTTTTCTACTACCAAACCCATGAAACCCATCTTTTCAAAAACCACTTCATCTTTATGGTCGATCCATAATAAGATGAACCAAAAAAAATTTAACTAAATCGTAACCAGAGGAGGACATGCTTTTTTTTGGGATGAAGGGTAATTTATTAATTTAGCATGAATATATATATATTGGGTGTATATTTTTTCGAACCCAGATCGTAACCAGAGAAGGGAGCTAAGAGGAAACCCCCCATCAACCACCGTACCTGAACCTCTTATCGAGCCATCGTCTCACATCCTCTGGAACCGCACAAAACGACAAGAACCCAGCAATCTGAAGCCAAACTCCATAACCCAGGACCACCATGCCTCAGCCAAACCAGAGCTCGGTCGCACCGTCACTTCTGAGTCTTCAACCTTAAACCCAAAATCACTGGGTTTTTCATTGATCGAAGTAGAACAGAGCAGATCGGAAGAAAATATTAAGACTTGCTGGGTTTTCCTCCTTCTTTTTCACCTCTGTCATTGGGCCGCAGATCTGGAGGGACAAGGTTTGTTGGCTATAGTGGATTTGGTGTTTTGGGGAAGAAGAGAGGGAGAGAATGCGGCCTTTCTATCCACAAATAATGAAGGTGGTGTTGGGTGGGGGTTTCGGTGGTGGTGGCGGTGGTGTTAGATTAGAATGGGAGGAGGAGGAGGAAGAAGATGAAGGGGGAATTTCTGGGCTTTTGAGATGAAAATATCAATTTCTGGGTTTTTAGATGATTATGAAAGGAAGAAGGACTAAACTTGATGGAAGAAATTTGTTAGGGATCAAAACAGATGTGAAAAGTCCACGTGAACGCCTATGTGTAAGGGTTATTAATAAATAAAAATGTCAAATAAGCATTATGACGTCATAGGAACGATTTTCAATCAAACAAATTTGTCAAGGACTAAAAAAGGGTATTTTTTTGTTAGGGACTATTTTAGGTTCAGGTGTAGTTAGGGACCAGAAACATATTGAACCCTTAAATAGGAACGTTTCTTTGCCCTCAACACTCAATAGGGATGTAGTCATGTAGACATAACATTTTTAAAGCTAGAGCAGAGTATTATGGTATATGAACCATTTAGCAATGAAATAAGAAGCACCGAAAAAACTTTAGTTGTAGTACAATCCTTAAATTCTTATCTTCTAAAAAACATTCATGTATTATTTATTGATAGTATCTTCATCTTTTGCAGATCGTAAGAGTCCTAATAACAATTTTGGACACATCCAATGATCCAAGGACTCTGGCTGTTGCATGCTTTGACCTTTCACAGTTTGTCCAGTACCATCCATCTGGGCGGATTATTGTGGCAGATCTCAAAGCCAAGGAACGGGTGATGAAACTTATGAATCATGAGAGTGCTGAGGTTACTAAGAATGCACTGCTCTGCATCCAACGGCTTTTCTTAGGTGCCAAGTATGCAAGCTTCTTGCAGGCTTAGATCTATTGCTTGATTCCGCCTGCCTTACAAATGGGATCGACTTTCTCATGTACAAGGTTTATTCATTGTTTAAGCGAGTAATTTATTGTTTATGGCCATTAAGATTCCAGTCCGAGCAGTAGAAGAAATTTGATACCAGAAATAAATATCCTTAATACTCGGCTATTGAATAAATCAAGTTTTGTAACTTTATACCCAAAGTTGTGCTTGTAGTTGTAGGTATGTTGATTTTTTTAGAAATAAAATTTCTCGTTAATATGTATTTGTGATTTCATGTAAAATGAGCTACTTGCATATGAGCATATTCGAACTATGATAAATATTTGAGGGATGAGAATATTATTGACATATTTCATGCCAAGCGCAAATTTTTTGCGTTGCGTAAGCACCTTGGTAACTTGGCCAGCTCTGCGTCACATTCTTAAATTGAAGGTCAGTTTTTGAATCTCTTATGGAAATGCATGTATTTAGATTATTGGTATTGCAATTCCTGGCTTCATCAGCATGTTGGATAAAAATGGTGAAAGTTTACAAAGAGTTTGACATATCTTTCTCTGATAAGAATAGTTTAAAGGTGATTTGAATACATTTAGTTATTTCTTTGGGTACACCTATGGTTACTGGTCTGAATTTCTTACAGTACGTGTAATATGCAAATAATATTAGCTGTTAACAGAGTCCTGTAGCATTTATCAATGTCCTAGCTCTTCTGCACTGCACTATGCTATTGCTGCATGCATATTGCTGTATTTTTTTAAATAATATAGTGATGCTATTGTACTATGGCTGTAGCAAAATACTTAGTGTCTGCTATATTTGGCCTGCTTACTAAGTGTCTCCAACACGAAAGACCTTGTTTGCTGCTTAAGCTTTATAATCAAACCATCTTGTCCAACCATTGTCATCCCCAACCACGTAATCTTTTGCCACAACCAAGGTTGAGAAGATAGTAACAGTTAGAGCAACTAGGATAAGGGCGCGCAAAAAGACCCATGCTTGTACCAAGTATTATAGCCAATGTTGTTAAGATTCCGATCTGGATCCCAAGATCTTAGGATCTGAGCAAGCCTCAAAGATCTGGATCTATTGAAGGATCAGTCAAGAGTAAGGATCGCACGTGGATCCTGATTCTGGAGCAAGGATCGCATGGATCCCGATCTTGCGATCCTGAAGAGGAGGATTTTCGCAGTTGAGCTTTCCAATTTTTGACCCATTTTAAAAAGCGAACTAATCCATTTCGGCTCATGAAGCTTCATCAGTCATAAACGTTACTTTTAAATTTGTAAATCGTGAGGCCGTGAACCCTACGTCAACCTGAACTCTCAACCAAGTCACACCTTCAACGCTGTCGACCGTCGTTAGCTGCCGCATCTCTATTTTTCCCGTCTCCATTTTTCTGGTTCTCTTTGCTGCACTTGTTTCTGTTTGGCTGCTCATTGTTGTCTATGTTTGGCTCTTTTCTCCTTGTCTCTGTTTTTCTTCTTCTCTTTATGATATTATTATAAACTTATGTTTCTTTTTGGATATATCATATGATATGACATTATGACTTATATATTATGACATTTGGATTATGTTTCTTATGTTATGAATTTATTATGTCATTGTGTGACTTTTGATTTGAATAATGAGTTATTTTTCTTATATATGTGAATTTTTATGTATGTATATTGCATGGAGTGTATAATTGCATTCCTAGTAGGATCTTAAAGTATCTATGATTCGAATCTCAATCCTAGGATTTACAATCTTTTACACCCCTTTCAATCCTAAATAGGATCTTGATCCTAACAACATTGATTATAGCTCTTGCTCTGCGTTTGGTTACATATGATACAAATTCAATACCAACAAACACACACACATATATATATATATATGCTTATAAAAAAAAAAAAAAATATATATATATATATATATATATATATATATATATATATATATATATATATATAGTCGCACTTTCGCACTTACAACAATCCACTCCATGTAGTATAAAACAAAAATCCCACTTCATGACTAAATGTGGCCAGGATGCAATTTATGTTATTTCCAATTCGCCACCCATCAAGTGCACGTCAAAAAGACACATTTCTTACTTCTTCAAGAGCAGACTTCTTTTCCACGATAGTCAAAAATTGATTTAGAGGTGATGATTACTCTTATTTGATTATATTTCTAACTAATTTGGGACGTCTAAATATACTTTCACCCCAAGAGAAAAGAGGCTGAGATTAAATGAATGAAAAATTATAATTAAATGAACCATACCAATGTGCCAAGACTTAACAAAGAAAATCTCCTTTGTTCTGTGATATGCTACAATCAGAAATAGCTTTCAGAGTGTGAAATGCAACCACACTCTTACAAGTTCAGCGTTGTAGCAGGATTGGAGACAATTAGGGGTGGGAATTATGTAGATCTAAATAGGTTTTCCTTAAATACGTCCGTTCTATTTAAAATTCTTACGATCTAAGCATAACCTGTTATTTGTTATAAGATTTTTCTCCGAGCTTGGTTTGACCTTCCTGAAAGGCTGGTCTAGCCTAATAGTCTATTTAAAGGCATATTTCATGATAAGACTTTTATGTTTGCTAACAAGCTTATATGTAAAGATACTATCAAAATCATAGGCTTATGAGTTAAATTATACTAAAGAAATCTTTCTATAAACAAACTAACAATATTATTAGCTACTAGGCAGAAATGAAAATAAGTAAGAATATGTCAATTTTTAGGGTCTGAGAATCTATTTAAAATCATATTTCATATTAAAGTATTTAAATAGGTCATAAATATATTTCTAAATAGATTTATATATTTAAATCATTATATTAGTCAACTTACGTAAATATATAAAAACGTAAATAAGTATATAATATCAAGATACTATAATAAATTTCTATTGCAACAATAATAACAATGATAAAATATATTTATATTAATTACATTTATTTAAATAGACCAGTTTGCTAGGCTTATAAGACTTTTATAATAGTTTGGGCCTAGGCTTTTTAACTAAATAAGCTTTTAAAAAAGCCTAGACCATGTCAATTTATAAATTTAGTCTGATGTAGCTAGGCCATAGGCCAATACGAACGGTCTGGTTTATTCCTACCCTTGGAGACAATCATGAAAGAGAGAAAATAATTGGGGTTAGAGAGGATAGTTTAATCATTTAACTTATTTAATCTCAACCATTTAATATTTTATTATTATATCAAGGGTAAAAAGACTCATGCATAAGTACATTACCTAATTGATCATGCATCCTACCATGTGTCTTGTTTATATTGTCAAGGACTATATAAATAAATTCTTCCGTACCATCTTTAAGACACTAAAATGATAAAAATTTATGAAAGTAAAAGAAAAAATAAGTAATTAACAATAGAATAAAAAACTTTAAATGATTAACCATTTGCAAATTAGATAAAGATGTCAGCGATACCGTCTGAAATCTAGTGATACGGAACCTTTAAAAAATTGCATAATTTGAAAATTAAAGAAAATCACAAATTGTGCCCCTTGAAAAGTTCTTCGGAGTTTTCAAGCAGTAGTTTGTTTGTGTTTAGGTGTGGCACTGTGGCCTAGCTGGCTGTCTTCATATATACATAGAACTGGTAGGAACGACAAGTGGCCGTCGCAAAGATGGATTTGGCACTAAAATAAAAATACTCTCCTCAAAATACCAAATTATTCGAATACAATCATCCCTGCAATCTCATTCGGTTCATCAGCTGCATTCTTCTTATATGAACATGACACATGTTCAAAATCTCAAGAAATCAGAAATGAATTCTTTTTTTTTTTTTTTACAAAACTTGGATGTAGGACCATACATGGTATTTTTACTATTATTCAATTACATAATTACACGACACTGTGGGTAAGTTTTTCATTAGACGAGGGGAGAATAAGTATTATCGTTACTGACACGTGAACCACTAATGTGTCACGACTCACGACACACACTTTTATGAGGTTTTAAACCGCTACAATTAAAATGTGAAGTTTAACAAATGATTATAAATGCGCATGTTTTGGTTGCCACAAACCGAAAAAAATGTGAGTGTCGCCTGTGTCGGGAATTTGTTGAGTAGTTCACCAAACATTAGTCAAAGTATATAAAGTGCTACTACAGTAGGTAAGTTTTATCAAAAACAAAAAAAAGGCTTAAATACATTTTTAGTCCCTGTAAAATACGTTGTTTTTGTTTTTCGTCCATGAGAAATTTTGTTTTTGTTTTTAGTCCTCCGAAATTACATGCTTTGTTTAGTTGTTTTTCCATCCAATTTAGATCTGAAAACACTCTCACACGTGCTTAAATCTGTTCTACCAGAGGTGAAATCGGGTTCGTCTATCTCAGATTTTTTTCAAATTGTAAAAACCCAAATTTAAATGGATGGAAAAACAACTAGCAGGAACTAAAGAAACACATGTAATTTTCGGATGACTAAAAATAAGAAAAAAATTTCCTAGACACGAAAAAATAAAATCAGCGTAATTTGCTGGGACTAAAAATGTATTTAAGAAAAAAAGAAGAAGTTAAAGCTAAAGACAGAAGCTCCTGCTGATTTCTGTTAATCCAGCCCATTTTATTAACAAGGAAAGCTCCACATAAACAATGATGATCATGATTGTCTCTAATAACAACTTTCCCTTTATCTTCCCCTTGTGCCTTTCAAATTTTCACTACCTTTGACAACAATGAATTCCTTCTTCCTTTCTACACACACACTATTTCTTGCACTGATGATGTTCTTTTCTTCCACCCATCACATCCTTGCTCAAATGTCACAAACCAATGGAACAAATTTTTCATGTCCTGTGGACTCACCTCCATCCTGTGACACATATGTAACATACTTTGCTCAGTCTCCAAATCTTCTAACCCTAACAAGCATATCTGATATATTTGACACCAGCCCTCTATCAATAGCAAGAGCAAGCAACATAAAGGATGAGAATCAGAACCTTGCTCCAGGACAACTCTTGCTGGTACCTGTAACATGTGCTTGCAGTGCATCAAACCACTCTTTTGCCAATATCTCACATATTATCAAGCAGGGTGAAAGCTACTATTATCTAGCAACCACTTCTTATGAGAATCTCACCAATTGGGAGACAGTGCAAGATTCAAACCCTAATTACAATCCATATCTCTTGTCATTAGGCATCAAAGTAGTGATCCCTTTGTTCTGCAAGTGCCCTTCAAACTACCATCTGAACAAAGGGATAGAGTATCTGATTACTTATGTGTGGCAGCACAGTGACAATGTTTCCCTTGTAGCAGCCAAGTTTGGTGCATCAACACAAGACATAATGAGTGAAAACAATTTAAGCCAGCAGAACTTCACTGCTGCAACCAACTTTCCAATTTTAATCCCAGTCACTCAGTTACCAGCTCTTTCTCAATCTTATTCTTCAAGTGAAAGAAAGAGAAGCAATCATCTTCCTATTATCATTTCCATTGGTATAAGCCTGGGATGCACTCTTCTGATTGCACTTTTAATGTTTGTTTGTTTATTTTGTCTGAGGAAGAGAAAGAATAGTGAGAATTCAAGTGTGTTGTCTGTGGAGATTGCAGATAAGTTAATTCCTGGTGTTTCAGGCTATGTAAGCAAGCCAACCTTGTATGAAGTTGGTATGATTATGGAAGCTACCATGAACCTCAGTGAGCAGTGTAGGATTGGAGAATCAGTGTATAAGGCCAAAATGGATGGTAAGGTTTTTGCTGTGAAGAAAGTGAAAGAAGATGTGAGAGAGGAGGTGATGATTCTGCAGAAGGTAAATCATTTAAATCTGGTGAAATTAATGGGTGTCTCTTCAGGACATGATGGAAACAACTACTTCCTTGTGTATGAGTACGCTGAAAATGGGTCTCTTCATAACTGGTTGTTCTCCAAGTCTTCAACTGCTGCTTCAAGCTCAGTGATCTTCCTCACTTGGAGTCAGAGGATTAGCATAGCAGTTGATGTTGCCATGGGATTGCAGTACATGCATGAACACACTCAGCCTAGTATAGTCCACAGAGACATCACATCAAGTAATATCCTTCTTGATACGAATTTTAAGGCCAAGATAGCAAACTTTTCTGTTGCCAGAACTTCAACCAATCCCATGATGTCAACAATAGACGTCTTTGGTTATGGAGTGGTTCTGTTGGAGTTACTGTCACGGAAGAAATCCTTAACAAACAATGAAATTAATGATGTTAGGGAGATCTTTGATCTAAAAGAGAAGACAGAGGAGAGGCTTAGAAGATGGATGGATCCTAAGCTAGGAAGCTTTTATCCTCTTGATGATGCTCTCAGATTGGCCTTTTTGGCAATGAATTGCACAGCTGAAAAGCCACTGTCAAGACCAACCATGGGAGAAATTGTTCTTAGCCTCTCCCTTCTCACTCAACACTCTCCTACCACATTAGAGAGATCATGGACTTGTGGGTTAGATGTAGAAGTTACAGGAATGGATACTTCCATAGCAGCTCGTTGATTAATTAGTCTAGGCAAATTAAGTTCTCCAGTTCAAATATGGTGGTAACTGTGTTTGTGTTTTAGTTAGTAAATGTATATATGCGTATCAGTGTATGTATATGGATCAGTTTTGTATAGAAAATTTTTCTAAGTTTCATTTCGCAGCTGTTGTCAGAATTTGGGAGATGTAACTCTTCAAAAGTTAACTTAGGAGTGAAGGTTGCTCTACCCTTTATAAGAACTATTTTTACCATGTCTTTAGTCAATGTGAGACATTGCAAAAAGCAGCGAAAATTAAAACCGAAATAAAAATGATATATTAACGGCCTCAAGGAAAAGTTGATTCAATAAAAGAGTACATGGCTGAAAAATAAACTAAGTCAACACAACCGAGGACCACACGTAGGTAGATCCTTCAGAAATGAGACGCTAGAAACAGAAAACTAAGACATAGAACCCCGGGAAACCCTACGTCGAGCCACCAGACGATTAAGCCTCTCACGTCGATGCAGCAAGTCTCTCCTACGCCACTGTGCCAAACGAGCAATAGTCATCCTCTGAAGAAAAAGTCACACGCCTGTCAATAGGAGGATCCTCTAACTGTCGCCCATAGACTATATCGTCGAAAGAACTAATAGTGTCTAAGATACGTCACAGAGGAACAGTAAAACATATAGTCTCTCTGTGATAACGCACATCCACGGTTAAACCGTCACGATCTCGTCGCGTAGTCCTAATCCATCCGGTATACGTAGCAGTACGGCAGATACGACTATAACTCCACGTGTCTCCAACATTTGGGTCGAGCAACTGGATCTCGTAGTGTCTCGGATACGGTACTTGATGAAATAGATACTCTTCCATCTGGCGATAAGCGCCTACACAACAAGCATTCAAACAAGTAAGGGTCAACTCAAAGCAAACAAGACCCCAAACATAATCATGTGCATATATATATCAAGATAATTAAACCATCTAGCATTAAATTAATCAATTATGAAAGTCCAATTATGAAAACGCATCCCTAGGGTTAGTATAGGATGCAACTATAACTAAATGATCGCGATAAGGTTTTACGTCAACACTGGGAAGACCACGACCTCCTCCGAGCTTGAGGGAAACAACAACAACAAAACTAGTCGTTTGCACGGTACGCCACTTAACAGGAACCACGACTGACAACTACCGAACGAACCAAAATCAGGAACCATCCACAGTCGGACAAAAACAAATGGGTGAATCAAAGCAAGGGAACAACGACGGGGAAATTCATGTCCAGGGAACCAATCGACAAAGTCTTGCGAACCCAAACTTATTATGCATATGAGTTAGTCGAAATATCTTAAACCAAACTATCCAACAATAAGGGTAAAACAGTAATCTCAGTTAATAATCAACATTATCAACAAGACAGATATATTTGACAATTAAATAAATCACATAGTCATGTTCAACATATAATGCAAACACATATAGACTAGACTAAGACCAAATGCCCTTGTCAACATACAAGCAACATATATCAAACATATAAAGCGCGCAATCACTTATGTCAAAATCAACATATAACATATAATCAACATATAGCATATATTCAACAAGCATCACATAATCATAAGCACATAGCACATAGCACACCGCACATGTGGACTTTTCTAAGACTGAGTGCTCTTACCTTGACTTAAACCAAGCGTATAACCAAAATCCACAACAGGGTCCTCCGAAGGAGAGGAAAATACTTCAAACAATAAATATAACTTACATGTATTAATACTATGTGAAACTCATGCATGCATGCCCATGCAAACCCTAATATGCTTTAACTTAATTTTAATATATTTTCCCAACCTTATAAAACTTTAATCATACATTTATTTCCTTTATTATATTTCGAACTATATTAAATATATGAACATATTATAATACAACAAATTCTACCAACAAGATTATATTCCTATTTTAATTCAAAAAAACTCCCTCTTACTTTTATATATATATATATATATATATATATATATATATATATATATATATATATATATAACGCAAAACACACCCCCACACCCACATATATTTTATTCAAACTATGAATTATTATCCCAATAAATTAAAATAATTATTTCCTAACAAAATACCTCAGTTAATATCATTTTCAAAAAAAATATCTCCTTAAATTATTTTATGACCCACAATCTATATATATCTATAATATATAATCCAATTTTTCTAACTACCGAAATAATACTTAATCTCAAAATTAGTTTTAAATACTAACATAATATCTCATCTAAAATTAACTTTAAATATTTACTCCTAAAAACATAGTGAAATTCGAGTACCCTATTTTATGAGCATATCTCTATTTTTTTAAATAAAATCCGAACCACATGCATTTGTAGAAAATATTAAAAATTAAAAATTAACAACATATCTAATAATTCAAAAATACAAATCCTAACCACATGATATTTAAGATATGAAATTAAAATTCTAAACTCATAAGTTTTGAAATTTTTGAGATATATATAGTATCTAACAAAATCTAATTTTTTTCCAACAACCAAATTTAATCTAAAACAATAAAATATCCAAACTAAAACTAATCATACTTTCATCCTAAAAACTGATAATATTTAGATTTTAATTTAAAAATTCAAATATCCTATCTACATAATTATCTACAATTAATACAATATCCAAATAAACACAAAATTTCTATTATAAAATTGAGAAGAGAAAAAGCAACTAAAACTCTAAAGTTCTATGATGATGTCGTGGCTAACAACAACATCACAGGGAAGAGATTTTTCAAATTTTTAGATCAAACACATATTTTATTCTAACCTCTTGATATTTGTCATGAAGAACAACGATGAACAAAGCACCAACACTTCAACGTTCATAAGCAAACAAGATCTAAAACCCCAAAACTCCCATGAACTTGATGATTCTAACATGATCGCTACATGAAAACTAAGAACAAATCGTGGAAAAGAAAACACCAACCTCGATCAAAGAAGAAAAGAAGAAGAACTCCCTTAACCAAGAAGGAATTCAAACAAGAGAGGGAAAGAAGGCTAGCTATGAGCAATTCTAAAAACTGAAAAACGAAAAGAGAACTCTCCCGATGTGAGAGAGAACTCCAATTGCTCTCTAGAGTGAAGGGGAGGATTTTTTTCTTCTAGGTGAATGAGAAAGAAGGAGGTTTTGCAGGCCTACTTGAAAATAAAGTAATTAACCTCAGTCATATCTTTAATCTAATTCTATTAATTAAAGATAAAATCTGAATTGATAACCCTAGATGCGAAGGAATATTCCTTCTCTAGAAAGTTCCTTAATTCTAATTTAACTAAAACTCTTAATTGGGCAAAAATCCACATGAAATGGACTTAATCACAAAATAGCTCAAACCTACTCAATCATATGAGTAGGTCGCGGCCAACATCATATATATGCCTATATTTTATTTTATTTTCTCTTATATAATCACAAAATATCACATAATAAAACAAGATATATTCCTCTTTGAAAAATATAGCATAAAAATCGTACAACAAAAAAATATAAGGAAAATATTTTCAGTTTAGCTTAAATAAATAAGTAAGAGCCAACATCATAGATAATATTCATAAAAACATCCAGTAATATTAATAATAATAATACCAATATTACCTAATAATATTTAATATATTGGAAAAGACTAAAATACCCTTGGACTATTTCTAGGGCCTTACAGGATAGGAACAAATGAAGATTCGGGTTTGCTCGGTTCATCGATGTGAAAAATTTAAGAAAGCTAGAGAAGGACTTGGATAGCATTATTCTTGAGGGCATGAAACTTCATGTTAACTTTCCAAAATTTGCAAAGAAAACCAAACAAATTCCAGAAGGTGGCTTACAGGGGACCAGTGATAAATGTCAAATTTACGTATATTTGGATATCATTTTAGGCACTTATTGGACTTGTTTGCTTTGATTTATACCATTTTTATCCCCAATAGATTATTTTATTAGTTTTTAAGGTTTAGGATAGGTTTAATGAAGATTTCAATTCTAATCCCAACTTTTTGATGCTGAAATCTTGAAGTAGCCAGTGCAAAATTGCAATATCTCCTTCGTTAACTATCGGATTAAGCTAAAATTTGAGTATGTGGTTCCTAACTCATGGAACTTTAATTTGGACGGTTGGATCTTGATTTGGAATAAGTTTCTAAGCGCTAAGCGCCCCGCTATGGCGCTAAGCGCCCAGAAGAATGGAGAATGAAGGTGCACTGGGCGCTAAGCGCCTGTTAAAAGGGTTTTTACGTTTTTTAAGATAAACCGATACTTGTGCTGCGCTCAAACCACTTTTAAGATTCGAATTCAGTATAGCACGGGTATTATCGATCCACAGGGAGCTTACGGTTACAAATGTCATTCTTTTAACAATTAACTAAGCAATAGTTCAGAAAGATTGTTGGTTTGGTAACAAAGGTTGTGAAATCATAAAAACAAGAGCAATAGCAATTGAGATGATTAACAGATTTGGAAAACAGTTGGATTTTGGTTTCGCATTTCGCTATCCTGGATTGATCCAGTTCTTTGCAAATAATCACTTAAAACCTCTGAGTCATCCCCACCAGTTTTTAACTACCTCACCTTTTCCTAGTATGAGAAGATAATTCGGTTACTTTCGTAATTATCGCTTCCATAGACAATTAATCAAAGTAAGCCGTATGAACGCCAGTATTAAGGGACTAGGTGATCTAACGCTATTCCTAGCAGATTAGCTTCGCCTAAATGAAATGGTTTATGTCAGACTTAATAGTGTAGCTTCCACATATAAAATCAAATCCAGATTCATGTGATAGGCGATCAAACTAACTCAAGCATTAAGACCAAAACCTTTTCATTTGAATCAAAGATAGAAAACATACATAGAATCAATTATAATCCATTCAAGGTGAAATACTACGTCGAAAATCCAACAAAAGAGAGCTTAGTTATCCATAGACATGGATACTAGCTTGCTTACAAGGAGAATAAATGAAAACAAGGATGACGGCGACTTCGCGGTGTGAAATCCACGACTCCGGTGAAGTTCCGAGCTTCCGTCAATGGCTCATTCTCTCACTCTCGAGCTCTCTTCTCTCTTTTTCTCTTTTCTTTTCTGTTTGGGATGTCAAGAATTGATTGCTTCACAATGAAGGAAGATGGGTCTTTATATAGAAACTTGGAAACAGGGGCGCTAAGCGCTCAGCCATGGCGCTTAGCGCCCAGAGTCTTCTTTTTCCTTTGTGTTAGGTGCTTAGCGCCGTAGCGGGGGAGCTTAGCGCCCAGAAACTCCTCCAAATCAAAATCCAACAGTCCAAATTGAATTCCTATGAGTTAGGAACCACATACTCAAATTTTAGCTGAATCTGACGGTTAACGAATGAGATATTGCAATTTTTCTTAGGCCGCTTCAAGATTTCTGCATCAAAAAGTTGAGATTAGAACTGAAATCATTCCAACTTCAGTGAATCCATGCTCTTTCTTGAATATTCAGTCCTGAAACACCATTAATATGTCAAAAACATCAAGAATGCACATTCTAACCCAAAATTAAAAGCAATTCATCATTCCTTTGCAAAACATACATTTCTTGGGGGGGTTTTACAATTAAAGCTCACAATAAGTGTCTAAAAACAATGTTAAAACTATGAACATTTGACACTTATCAGCGCCCCACTTGGGCGAGAGCTTTCGAGAGAGCGAGAGAAGGAGTTTGGGTATCATCGGAAGCTTGGAAACACGCCGGAGTTGTGGATTCTACGCCGCGACATCACCGTCCTTCTTGTTTCCTTTGATTCTTCTTGTAAGCTGGCTTGCATCCATGTCTATGGATAGCTAAGCCTCTCTTTTGTTGGATTTTGGTGTAGTGCTTTGACTGTAATGAGTCCTTGATTAATTCTTGTATATCTTCTATCTTTGATTTCAATGAAAAGGTTTTGTTCTTAATGGTTGTGTTAGTTTGGTTGTCTATCACATGATTTTGGATTTGATTTTGTATGTGGAAGCTACACTATTAAGTCTGACATAAACCATTTCATCTAGGCGAAACTAATCTTCTAGGAATAGCATTAGATCACCCAGTCCCTAAACACCATCGTTCATACGGCTTGCTTTGATTAATTGTCTGTGGAAGTGATAATTAGGAAAGTAACTGAATCATCTTCCCATACTAGGAATAGGTGAGGTAGTTAATAAATGGTGGGGAGGAATCAGAGGTTTTAAGTGATTGTATGCATTGAACTAAAAGATTTAGGATAGTGGAAGTGCGAAACCGACGTCCAAAAACTTTCTCTAAATCTGTTAAACACCTTTAATCTTTATTTCTTGTATTTTCATGCTTCTTTCAATTATCATTTATAAACAAACATCGTTATTGCTTAATTAACTGACCAAAGAACGGGATTTATAAACGCGGCTCTCTGTGGATCGATAACACCCGTGCTATACTGCAATCGAATCTTAAAAGAGGTTTGAGCGCAACGCAAGTATAGGTTTTTATTAGAAGAGTGCAAAACTCTTTTAACAACTAGGCAACAGGGATCACATATTCATGCCTATGCGGCAAGCATCTCTCGTCCTCCAACATGGAGGGAGAAACCTAGGAGGTGGTGCAGAATATTACTTTCATTACGTCTTGTTTTCCTTGCTTTAAGGGCTACACTATATTAAATATATGAGAGAAGTTGTTTTGGAAACTTGAGATGTTCTGAAAGGTTTTTATTTAAGTGTTATTTCCGCGTTTTACAATGTGACCCTCGACTTAAAAATCGAGTTGTTTTATCTTATGCTCATGCAGTCTCTTTAGGAGTAAGGAGGTCACCAAAGCGGCGTAGGGAGAACAAGGAAGACCAAAGCAAGAGATTTGGGGATGCTCTGGAGGCAGTTCCAGAGGACTGAAGGGTCCTGATGTATAGGGGGGGTGAGGATTGGCTACGCAGGAGCTTGGTTGGCATTGTCAAGGACCTTGGAGTTTCCCCCTTAATATTGATTGTGATAGTTTTTAAACTTGAGAGTTAGTTCTTTTTAAGCGTTTTGGGTTTTGGATTTGTTATGGGGAATTTTTTTTTGTTATGTCGTGGTTGTTGGTGCTCTGGGTGATTGTTCTAGACTCCTGGTTATGGGGTTGGCCTTTTCTTTTCGTCCATGGGTGTTTTGCTAGATGGGTTTTTTTTTTTTCTAGGTGCCCTTCGTTTCGCTGACTTCTAGTCCCTTTTAAGAAGTGTTGTGTGTTCTTACTATGCACGTGCGCACGCACACACACTATTTTTAAGGTTGAATGATTTTAATATATCGTCATTTTTTTCTCAACAACGAAAAAGAAATTTTCTTGTGTTTTTATGTAACAGCGTTAGAGCTCAATCTAATTTTAATATATCTTAATGTTAAATGTTATTATGTGTATTTAAATTTTTATTAGTATTTTCTAAAGCAAAAATAAATGTTAATTAGTGTAATAATTAATACAATCATTCAATTTTTTACTTAATATATATACTAAATATTGATATTATTATAGAGTTTTTAAATAATGTTAATATTTCAAATTTAACTAAACTAAATATATTTACAAAATAAAATACATATAATGCATTTAAATTATTTGAAAATAACTTATTATTTTTGTTTTTTGAAACATAACTTAACTTATTACATTTTATATATCATTAATGCTTCATCAAGACAATCTTTACATATTAAGGATTATTTTATATAGATTACATAAAATATAAATTAAATATAGACATATAAATTAAATATCATTCAAATGAAAAAGAAAAAATGTAATATGATTTTCTATATCAAATATTTTCACTTATTGTTATTCATTAATGTTGAATAATTTTAATATGTGATAATATGAAAATATTCACAATTTTTTAGTAATATAAATTTTAACATTTTTTGAATTTATCATTAATTATTGATATATATATATATATATATATATATAAATTTATAGTGTGCTTTCCAATGTACCAATAAAGAATATAGTTATAGTGTAATTTATTATTTAACATTCAACATAAATTAATATTTTTTTTGTTCCAAAAAAAGTAATAATTTAAATCATACAAAACATAAATAAATAAATTTAAATGATTTAAAATTAACCTGTTACTAATTTTATCATTAATACTTCTTCATTGCAATCTTAAAAGCTTTATATTATCAAAATGCATTAGGTATTATTTTAAATATATTATATTTAAATTTAAATATTAACTAAATTGGGAGATACAAATTAAATATCATATTTAGGCAAAAAAAATTAATAAATAAAAATTTAATCTGATTTTCTATGTTAAATAATTTAAGTTATTGTTAATAATTAATGGGTCATAATTAAATATATGATAGTATTATTTTTTGAAGGAATATTAAGTATTATTAATTGATTTTTTTAGAAACTTATTAATTGCATTTGAAAATATTAACTTAAGTAATAATTAATACAATCATTCATTTTTTATTAATATATATTTATTTAAAATAGTCTATTATTAATTATTGATATTATTTTAGTGTAATTTTAATATTATATTTTATTACTAAAATTAATATTTCTAACAAAATAAAATATTATTAAATGAATTTAAATTATTTTACTTATAACTAATTTTATCACTATAAAAGCTTCTCCAAGGAAATTAATACTTTTAATAAAATAAAATATTTTTAAATGAATTTAATTTTTTTTACTTATCACTAATTCTATCACTATTAATGCTTCTCCAAGGAAATTAATATATATATATATATATATATATATATATATATTGATCACTGATTGGAAGTTATTTTTAAGGTTTGATATATTATATAATTATTTAATATTTCATATTTGACTAAAATCAGTATATTCAGTCAAATAAAATATCATTAAATAAATTAAAATAATTTAAACTAAACATATATTATTAATTCTAGCCCAATCTTACTAGTATATATAGAGGGCACCTTTTGTCAGCAAAGTACATATCATTGTTTCTGATAGCTGAAGAGTGAAAAAAAAGTGAGTTTTTATCTTCTTTTTCATTTTCCTTCCTTCCATTCTATTTGCAAGGGCAAGCCCCGTACCTTCACCTTCTCTTTTCGGAACCCTCCCTATCTAGTTTTCAAATTTTATTTTGTAGTTGTTATCTTAGTACAAATGGAGTCTCTGAAAATGTCTATTATATTGTATGTTGTTTAATTTCCCATTAATTTTTTTTTCAAATGCTGCATCATCACAAAATATATCATTTTTTCAGGATTGAAACTCGCTAATATTTGATTAAGTGGTAACGTATTTGAAAAAAAATTAATCTTTTTCATTTACCTTCACACGCGAAATTCAGTGGAAGATTATTTTTATATTTAATACATTTAATGTGTGAAAGGATTTTTTTTCAAAAGCAATTTTTTTTAATTAAAACATAAAATATTGATAAACAATAAGATGCTCACTCAACTCATAACTTTTATATTTTAGACAAATAACAATGGTGAATAAAAATGGATTTGTCTAATCGAAACTATAATGGATTTGGCTATTTGCCAACAATCCAACTCCATGAATTCAAGAAGCTCAACTTGGAGTGTAATTCTTTTACTTGTTATCCATTTTCTCCTTTTGTATTTATTAGTTTTTATTTATTCAATCTTTCTAGAATTATCATGAAATATATGCGAAATATAAAATTCACCTACCATATTCCTTTGATATTAATTTTTATGTGCATATATATTTCTAAATACTTACTCACACAATCATGTATGTCATTGTTTTCTTTTTTATTTGTTAATTGAATTACCTATGATCAATGCACTAACAACATTTACGATTTTGGTCTTCTCAAAACAGATTTTTTAAGCGCTACCCATCCCCAACTGAAGCTCAAGTAGATCAGTTAGCAAGAGAAATCAAATACAGGTGATGATTAAAATCCTAGATTTGTAACATCTATTCTAATCAAGGGTAATATCTTAGACAACATTTAGTATATTAATTGGAATGGGAACATAACATAATCTAGAAAGTGGTGCATTTTTATTCTACCTATAAAGTTGAAATTAAAAAGAACCTAATAAAACATTATTTCCTTCTATATGATTGTCTTGTATTGTTTAAGCTTTGTGAGAAAAGGGCTAGGTTAGTTCATTTCCATTGATATTTATATCATATTAATTTATGAGCATGAGCACATTTCTAACATTCTTGCATGGTCAATGGAAACATAGATGGCAGATGAAAAGACACAAATGTTAAGGGTTGCTAATGCTGCAATGGAAGAATTGATTTTTCTTGTTCATAATAATGAACCCTTTTGGACCAAGTCATCTAATGATGTGGTGGGTTATGCTCTCGTCCCTGAGAGATACATGGAAAAGTTTCCAAGAATTATTTATGTGGAGAATCCATATGTTTACGAAGAATCTTCAAAAGATTCTACATTAGTGATGGCAGGTGCTATGGAACTGGTTGAGATCTTTTTTGATTCGGTTAGTACTTGCATATATATAGCTATTTTATTAACTCTATTGTTAAACACTAATCAATTTTATATTTATATATTGTAAATATATTATACTAATTACAATGTGATATATTCTATTCTCTTCAAGGATGAATGGGCTGACATTTTCCCAACAATTGTTTCACAAGCTGAAACAGTGCAAGTATTTGACGAGGGTTCATTAGAAAATCCTAGTGGAGCATTGCAATTGGTATATTTTCATGAAAATCTTGTTACATCTAAGATTACTTTATATAATCTTCAGTTTTGGTAATAACTATTTGTTTTTATTTTTGCTGTTCCATCTTTAGATGCGTGAAGAAGTGCATGTTCTTTCTCCTCTTGTGCCATCTCGGGAATCCTTCTTCCTACGTTATTGTCAACATATTGAGTCTACTGAAGAATGGTTCATAGTTGATGTGTCACTTGATTCCTCAGTAAATGGCATTCCTCATTCTCCTGTCAAGAAGTTTCCCTCCGGCTGCCGAATTCGCGAATTGCCTAATGGGTGTAGCATGGTATTCTTTCATAAACCATGTTTTTACAATTAACATTTAGAATATGTTAATTATATTATCCTTCTTATATTTCTTATATGTTAAAATTAATTTTAAAAAAGCATTTTAATTTGTAAATCATGTGATGGTTTTAATTCTAACTAAGTAAAAGATTTTATGACGGTTTTAATCCTATGCTTCACTATAGGTTACTTGGGTTCAACATGTCAAAGTGGACCAGAGGTTCCAACTAGACATGCTAGTGAGAGACATTGTTCGTAACAATTTAGCATATTGTGCAAAAAGGTGTCTTTTGGAACTGCAAAGAACCTTTGAGAAAAAAGCTTGCTCTGCAATTGGATATGGGACCGATATCGAAGGACTTGAAAGAGGTTACTCTCTATCATATATTATCCAAAACGCTTCCCTTCTTAGAATTCTAAGTGAACAGTTATTATGAAACAAACTTTTTTATTCTAATTGGATAATTATTTTGATACGAATATGTATGTTCATGATCAGCATGTGAGCGTGGCTAATTGAATTCATTCTATGTTGATTGTTCAGAGGTGAAATCACAGGAAGGGAGGGAGAGTGTGATAAACCTATCTAATCGAATGGTTGGAAACTTCTGTAAAATTTTGAACACTCAAGGCATAGAAAATTTGTTGGATGAATCGGTTGCATTGAAGACAAGCATTAAGGTGGTTGCTCGCAGAAGCACAATTCCAGGGGAACCAGAGGGCATGATTGTAGTTTGTATTGCCTCCTTTTGGCTTCCTGAAGCTCCTCAAGATGTTCTTGTCTTCCTTAGGGATGAACTCAGAAGAAGAGAGGTTCAAAACCTCAACTTTAATTTTTCATTTTCATTCTTTTAATTATGAACTTGCATTACATAATTAGATACAATTGATATTTGTTTTGCAGTGGGATGTTCTCGCTGGTGGAAGACCAATGCGAAAGAAGGCACATATCACAATTAATTCATATAATCATATTTCCATGCTTAAGGTAATTGCCTTTTTATTATTGGTTTTTTATTATTTGATTAATCATGTATGTAGACCATATTTTAGATTTTAGATTTTCAACTAAAGACAAGAAAAGTGACTAAGTGCTATGACATGACAAGACAATGATTTTATTTCATGTTTGGATACGATTTGGATAAGTCATAATGGACTTGTCATTTCTAAAATCTAATACCAAGTTTTTTATTTGACAAATTTTTTTTCTTAGATATATGTAATATATTTTTATGTCCAAACATGCAATTAAAAGCTTTAATGTTTACTTTGACTTTACATTTTAAGAATGTTTTTTTTTATTACAAAAGGAAAACTACTTTTTAAGAATGTAAAGTAGCATCATTTTTTATTATTATTAATTAATGCATCAAATAGACTATTTGAAAAGAATAATAAAACTCGGAGGGTATCTTGATGATAGATAGAATGAGTGAAGTGTGAATTGTTGATCTGAAAAACATTTTTATTTTGATGTGCATCAGACTTATATGACTGCTCGGGATAACACGATGGTCTTAGAAGAAAGTAGTATAGATGAGTTAGGAGGGTATGTTGTGTACGCTCCGATCACTAAGCTAGACGTGCATAACATAGTCAATGGAGAGGACTCCTCAGAGATTTTGATTCTACCCTCAGGCTTTACCGTTTCAAGGGATGGCAGTGAAGATAATGAAGGCTCTCTTATAACTATGTGTCTTCAAATAGTTGTTTCTGAGGGTGGATCAACCACCCAAGTTAGTAAGGCAAATCTATTCGCTGCCAACTCAATTTTTATGTCAACATTGACAAAGATTAAGATTGCTCTGGATTGCTTCGATTATTAATCCATTGCTTTCTTTATGTATTTTCATGTTTACAAACTTTTCTCAATCAAATAAATTTGCACCACAGAACAATGTGTGGTATGGATATTTTAATTTCATGTTCTTGGCCTTTAATTTTATGTGATCGATTATGTATTTTGATTAGTTATCGATTGTGTCCATTTTTATGTTATGCGCTAGCTTCCTCCATTCGTACTCACCTTCTACAATAGCATTATGTTATTGAAGTTTGATGATCATATATTACTCAAGTATTGAATTTTCAATACTATTTTAAGAACATGTTGTGTAGGAATGTGGACCCCAATACTGTTATTTTATTTATGATGAGTATGAGGACGAGGATGATTTAACTGGATCTGATGAAAATAGTGACAGTGAACGAATGGAACGTGATGATATTTGAAATCCCATTTGCGTTGAAAGTTTGGAATATGTTCTGAAATTAGATATGAAGATCATTTTTTATACTGAGGTCATGGGACTTTATTTTGCTGATGTGAAGTTGGCATATGATTTTTTTATAATTTTTATGGAAGAATTAACGGTTTTGTGGTATGAAAGACCAAGTTGCTCCGTAACGAACATGGGGATATTTTCTGGATGATTCGACGGGTACCAACAAATGGATGAAAACCCAAGTAAGGAAGCAACTAAAATTAACTTTTTAGGACTCATTTAGGCTGCTATAATTAATGTAATCACAAATTTATAAGGAGTTATGATTCATACACATCTTTTAGGTGTAGACACTTAGAGAGATAAAGGAAGAGAAGAAAGATAAGTAGTAAATATAATATATGATTGATGTGATAAGAAGAGAGAGATAGAGATAAAAATAAATGTGTTTATGGGAGTCTGCACTTTTTATATGTTTATGAATCATTTTTTATTTATAAGCCCAAGCAATAATCCTACTCGTCTTTAAAAAATTCACACATTATTGCATTCATCCAATTGATATCTAGGTCAAAACAGATTCAAGCAAGTGCAAATATGTCTGATATAATCACTTATCAATAAAGAAATCATGGATGTATAGATGTAATCCACATTAAGCTCAAAATCCTCACGATTTATGTAGTATTTACCAAAGATTAAATATCATCCCTAAATAATTAAACAATTAATGAAAAACTAATCAAATTGGGAGATGCAGAACAAGATGTGCAATCAGGAATTTTTTTTGCATTTTCTATTTTTATCCTCTTTTCACTAATTTTTCAAGACTTTTCTAAATAAGATTTCAAGCAATAGCAATCAATTAGTGGGGACATAAAAAAAAATCAAGAATGATAGTGAAGAGGTTGCAGATTTAGGCAAAATGCTTAAGTGATGGAGATACAATATGAATACAATGAATTCCTTCCACACTTAACATGTGCATTGTCTCCCGTGCGGGAAAAAAATACTAGAAATAAAATCGTTAAATAAAAACTAAAAAGAAAACTTCGCTAAGCAAAAGTTGGAGTTGGTGGATGGTCACGCTAATCAAGCAGCTTCTATATGTGCTAGGTTGGCAAGCAGAAGCTGCACCATCATCTCAAGCAAGCTCAACACGTCGCACGGTCAATTCGTCATCTGCCCTCTAATCCTACTAGGCTGGTGCCTCCTGCACCACTAGCTCTGGTGGAAGAATTATAATAGTTCATCTTGAGAAGGTACCTCAAATCAAACACAAAAATTCGCCGGTTTCATTCTTCGATCCTACCTGGTAAACAACTCCATTCTTCTCCATACAAATGTTCCATGGCACTCTCCTTCCCCACGCTTGTGTTCTTATGCTGCAAAATTTTGCATTGGGCTGATGTTGAGAGCCTCTTTGATTCACTCTTAGTCTCAGTCTTTGTGAGGGACTCCATCAGTAAAGTTTATAAGACATCACAAACCTGCAGGTGCTTGCCATCTCTATCACAGCAAAATCACCAAAATAAGTAAACTGGCCAACTACTTGATGAAAATAAAACATCCATGACCCTGTTGGACGATACACGATCGTGTCTATTAAAATTAAAATAACCATACGACTATGTCAATAGGGGACACGGTCGGGCTTATTAAAATTAAAATGACCATAACTGTGTCAATAAGGGAAACGGTCGTGCTGACTCCAAAAACAATAAAGAAAACACGAAAATTAAAAAGAAAATACCCGGCGAAACACTCCATCAAAATTTAACCCCCCTACTAAACGCTTATTTAAACTTTCTGGATTAATTTGTCTTTTTACTCAAAGGGAGATTATAGGGTCCACCATTTGTTTAATTGGTCCACCGGTGATCCATAATTTTAAACTGTTGATATAACAATTTTTCAATTAATAATCCTAAATTAACAACTAGTAGCATGTAGTGGTGAAACACGGGTGAGCCACGTAAAAAATGGCCCACCCTATAACTTCCCTTGCTCAAAACCACTACCATACTTGTATGATTAATGTTTTCTAACACCACTATATGTTTGTTCCACAATAAAATACTGAAAAAATTACTTCTGAAATTAATCTATTTAGTTTCATGAGAGAAACGCACTTATATTTCTTACAAATCTTAAAACCAAATACCCATCATAATCATAACGTGTTCTTATATTTAATTATTAGCATTTGTGATCCGTGCGATGTCAGAGAAAAATTCATTTTTTCGTATTGTGGATATTTTTTCGATTTATGCTTTATATCTTAAATATTATATTTGTATTAAAAGTAAATAAATTGATATCAGGATATGTTTTTTGTAAGGTTTTTTTGTGATAAGAGCGATTCTTTTTGTTGTTCAAGCGCTTTTTTGTGTGATGAATGTGTTTGATTTTTTCTCTCAAAGGTCTTTTTTTGCCATGAGTGTGTTTATTATTTTTATTTTATTGTCTTCTTTGAAATTTAAAAGGGATTTTCCTATCCAATGGATTAAATGATAATCTTGGTATGACCACTCTTTGTCCAACATTTGATTCAAGTATAACATTTGCTTCTAATACATATGTCTCCATTCAAGTGATTATCAGACGTGTACCATTACACATTCCAACTGATTGGTTGATGTTTCTTAGAAGCATTACTGGAACACCATCTGGGTTGTCATAATTGTTGTCTAATGCACATGTGCTGTTTGCGTTGGGATAAATTCTCTCTCCTCCAAGAAACAATGACATCATATATTCATTCAAATTATCAACAATCTCAATAGCAGGAGCTAAAATAGCACGATGTTGATAAAACTGTGGATTTTTGAAATTTTGTAAGAAAGAAGGATAGGTAGACTGGACAATAGAAGCCATGGATGACCTGAATGTGCGAGTAAAAATATATGAGGGATGTCCAGGCTAGTTTCATCACCTATCTGCTCACCTATGTTTCCGTCCCTTGTGCTTAATATCCACTTTGAAATTTTTTTTAGCTCTGCAACTTCAGTGTATGTGCTTGCGGTTTGGAGCCACATATTTTTTGTTAATGAAAGTTCCTGAAAATTATTTCAAAGATAAGAAGAAATTTGTTAGTAAGAAAGTATTTAAATATATGTTTTTCAATGCGTTAAACTTTATTTAGTGCATTAATGACTTATTTAAATTATAAACTATTACTATGCAGACAAATGTTATAGTACCTGACTACAGTCCCAAAGATAAGAAGCATGCATGAATGGGTTAAATATGTTTTTGGTCCCTGTACTTTGAGCGAGATTTGGTTTTAGTCCCTCGCCGGCGTAAAGGTTGATTTTAGGCCTCAAACTTTCTTTTTTGTTTGGTTTTCGTCCCTGCCGGAGTCTGTCGTTGACCGTCGTGTCTACGTGTCACGACGGTGCTTACGTGGCATAGGCCACGTTAATTAATGATTAATTAATGAATACAGCTGGATTTTTTTTTTGTTTTAAGATTATTGTTTAATAATAAACATAAAAAAGAAAAAAGAAAAAAAGGAAAAGGGGAAACGAAGCAGACCCTGTGGCCCCTCTTCTTCCAATCTTCTTCAAGAACCATTTCTTCTTCATCCTGCTAACCCTTCTTTCTTCCTCGACCTCTTCGTCGCCCGCCGTGGGTTATGCCTTCGTCGTTTCCGTACTGGTCCTCCGACGCGGCCATCGAGACCCCTGTTCTTCTCATCTTCGAAAACCATTCTTCTTCGTCTTGCCTTCGTCCTGCCCCCATCATGCCTTCCACATTCTCCAACAGTCATGAACGGCGGCGGCGCTGCCCCTCCCTCCGGTGACCCCTCCGTCGTCAATCGCAAGCGCAGCCACCGCACAACTCCCTTCTAACGGCGTTAACGCAGCAGATCCCTCCATGGCGAAGAGCTACTCCATATCGTTTCGGTTTCTCCAGATCTAAACCGAATCTAGGTTTTTTTCACATTGCGTGGGGGTGCTTTTTTCCGTTTGCGATTTCTGGGTTTGTTTCTTTGTGGGTATTGAAGAACGGGGTTTTGAATCAGACCCCGTTTGCGATTTCTGGGTTTCTGGGGTTGGGGTTGTGGTGGGTTGATTCTGGGTTTTGAGGGTTGCTTTGATTGTTCAAGTTTCTTTTGAGTTTGTTCATGATTGTGTTATGCACTTATGGGTTTGCTCATAAGTTTTTGGGTTTGTTTATGAATTTACTATGATTTTCTGGGTTTTTAGATGAAGGAGATTGTTGAAGAAGATGAATGTTCATAAGAAGAAGAAGAAGGAGGAGGAAGAAGAAGAAGAAGATGATGATTGCAGGTGGTGGTAGTGGGTGATGCGGTGGTGGTGGTTTGGGGAGGAGGAGGAAGAGGAACAGGAACAGGAACAGGAAGACGAAGAACCTTCAGATTTCCCCTTCTTTTTTTTCATTTTTTATTTAATAAATATGTAAAAAAAATCCAGCTGTATTCATTAATTGACGTGGCCTATGCCACGTAAGCACCGCCGTGACACGTAGGCATGGCGGTCAACGACAGACTCCGGCAGGGACGAAAACCAAACAAAAAAGAAAGTCTGAGGCCTAAAATCAACCTTTACAACGGCGAGGGACTAAAACCAAATCTCGCTCAAAGTACAGAGACCAAAAACATATTTAACCCTGCATGAATAGTGGTATGGGTAATATCTTGTCTTCTACCTTTAGGCATCACTAGTGAAATCTGCATACAGTCCCCACCTTACGCAACAACTTTTCCTCCGAAAGATTTGTTGAAACTGTTCTTATTAGTAAACCTCATAATATCACTAAGTGTTCGGTCTACTGCTTCAAAACAATGCTTGTTGCCCCAAAGTGTACACACCAGATTGTTGCCTCTGCAAATGATTTTTTATAAAGTAAACATTATTATTTTAAATGCATAAATCCTTTAATATAATCAATCAATATTTGAAGAAGATTCACACCAAATCTTGTAACATAACATCAATATGTCTGTTCTTCTTTCCATCCTTTTTATTTTTCGTTAATTTACATTTTTGAACTAAATGTCCAATAACATCTAAAATATAAATCTTAAAAAATTTAATAATGAATTAAAATATGGAACATGTAATGTCTTATTGAATTAGAACTAACCCATCAAGTACTGGTCATCAGCATTTGTTTGAATTTCAGGAAATGATACAAAATCATATTTTGTTGAAGGAATAGTGTCACTTGTAGCATCTCCGATTTTTGGGATGTGTGAACCATAAAATTCTAAATCACATAATTTTTTTCTTTATGCAATGTATCATTAAAATGTGCCATTTGACTGTGGTTAATGGTAGCATGAATCTTCATGTGTTGTTTTGTTAACAAAATGAAAAACATCAATTTTAAAAAATCACATTTGTTTTTTATGGTAACAATAAATAGTTTGAATTTTGTACCATGAAAGTGAAAAAAAAAACATTGATATTAGAATACATGTTCGTCGATTAAGAGCAGTTCAATAATATTAACAATTTGAGGCTTTTTAAAATTCATTGTTTCCCACATATGGAGCACACAAACTTTAATCTTCCCTTCGATTTTTCCAACGAAAATGTCGGATATCTTGTTCAAAGTTTGAGACTTCTTGTATTACAAAAAGATGAGAAAATCAAAGAGGAAATATCTTGTTAGGTGTTTCAATTATACATGGAAACTACCCATTATAAAGTAGGATGGAATCAAATAGAAACTCATTACAAAATCAAAAGCAAGTTATAACACATTTAGACATTCTAATCTAGTACAACAATAGTCAACTCTTGGATATATGTACCTGAAAAGTGACTAAAAGTTTGAGCCTTTGCAAAATCTAAAGCAAATACCTCAACACAGTCTATGTGAAGTGCACATGTTGAATGATTATTGTTACTTGTTTATATAGTTATAAGGAGAATGGTTAGTGTAGTTTTTTTTAGTTTTTTTTTATAAGCTAAAGAATTGCATTAGAATGGGGCATTAGGAGTACCCCAACCCTAAATACACATGAAGGGCAAAGAGGAAAAAGGTAAAAAGAACAAAACAAGAGCAAAGTATAGGCCTAAATATAAATTGGTCCACCTATAATAACATTCCTCTTCCTACTAATAAGGCTAAAGGGGCATTGTGTTCGGCTCTGCATCAACAAATAGCAGTACCGTGGCAAAAATCCAAGGGAATATTGGTTCCTCCACTAATATTACCTTCTGCACTCCTCCACTAATGGCCTTGTGTTCGCACAACATCATCATGAGTCAGAATCAAATAATGGAGTAGGATTAACTTAGAAATACAATACACAACACACATAGTAATGCACATAGACAGCCCATCAAATGTTGCTCCTTCTAGAATTAGCTAAGAGCATTACTGCAGCTTCCAAAACCATGCCACTGTACCAAGCTCATCAAGCACTGCACATGAGTTACCAACTGGTTCAATCATCAACCAAATACAGCAGTTCAGCCCTGTTTCTTGCAATTACCCCTTCAAATAGTTCCTTGGCAGTATCTTGGATTCTTTATCCACTCGTATAATGAGCATTTGAAAGGCTTCATTCTAGCTGAGATCCACTTCCAGGCTCTCACTTGTGCCAAGTCCAGCACGTGTTCTACATCTGCATTCGCTTGGCAAAATAATTGTATTTCTATGTAGCCAAATGGACCAGGTCACTGCCAACCATATTCCCCCCATTGCTTGCCTCTATTTCTGGTTCCAAGCCCCATAATCATGTTGTAGGAAATGCGTCCAGCAAGTATTGGGCAGGGCCGTCGCTATTCCCAACCATCTGTAGCACCCCTTCCAGATTAAAGAAGAAAATGGGCACAACAATAAAAGGTGGTCAACAGATTCAGCTTCCAAAGTACACAATGGGTAGATCGACCCCTCTCCTTCCGGTATGATTCGTCTCTTATACAAATTGGACCTTGTTTGAATCCTATCCCTCAACACCCTCCATCCGAAAGCCATAACATTTGAGGGTGCAGCAACACACCACAATTTTTTAAACACATCAATTGGTTCAGCTTCAACCATCCCTGTCAAAAACAGATACGCTGACTTCACCGTATATTCACCTTCATTACTGCACTTCCATATCCACTCATCTAATACACCTGTCCTTATTGTGGCAGACTTTAGTAGATCTTTAAGTTCCTCCACCCACTGCATTTCTCTTACCAAAAGCTGTCTTCGCCAGGAAAACTTCCAATTCCAAGTTTCATTGTCCCACATTCCTATATCAGCAACCCGACACTGTGTATGGGTAGCTAAGGTAAACAGCCTGGGATACTTGACTGCCAGAGTTATCTGACTTATCCACGGCTCATTCCAGAATAGAGTTTCATTGCCCCCACCCATTTTCCTATGCAGGCATAGATCAAACCAGTAGCAAGTTGGATCCATGAAACAGGTACTAAGGATGTCTTTCCACCATTGTGACATACGATTAGTAATGACCAGAGGTTCCCCCACTCTTGGGATTACATACTTCTACACCACAGACTTTCGGACTCATGAAGGATCCACCATCTCCATTTACCTAACAAAGCCTTGTTAAACACCCGCTAGTTCTTTAGACCCAGACCTCCCAACTCCTTTAGTTTGCACACATCCTCTCATTTAACCCATGCTACTCTACTTTGGTCCTCTGACCCTCCCCAAAGGAAGTTCCGCATTATCCTTCTGCACACCTTAAGTACCCCCTCCGGCATCTTGAAGAATGACAGATAGAATAGAGGGATTGAAGATAAAACACTACCAATCAATGTTAGGCGACCACCAAATGAGAGAATCTTTTTCTTCCATTTTGTCAGTTTACCTCTTAACTTTGAAACCACCGGATCCCAGAACGCTAATCTCGTCAGACTCCGTCCCATAGGTAATCCTAGATAGATGAAAGGAAGGGTCTTTACCTTGCAATTAAGTAGGCATGCTAATCTGTGGGTCAGACAACAATCAGCAGCTATTCCTGCTACCTTGCTCTTGTGGAAATTTACCTTGAAGCCCGAAGTCAACTCGAAGCACTTGAGAATAAATTTTAATGTTTGGGTGTTCTGTACCGTCGCTTCCCAAAAAAAAGTGTATCATCCGCAAATTGCAGCATTGCAACTTCTACCACATTGGTCTTGCCCACTTTAACTCCTCTGAACTTATTGAGATATATAGCCCTTTTTAGGAGACCATTTAAACCTTCCGCTACTATGAGATAGGAATGGTGCCATAGGGTCACCTTGTCGTAGCCCTCTCTCCATCTGAAACTCCTCGCACGGGCTACCATTTACTAGCACAGATATTCAAGGATATTATATTTGATATCAAGTTTGCCTTATGAAATTTCATAACTCTTATGAACTAAATAATTATTAATTCATTTAAGATAATTTTGAGGTTAATAGTAGAAGGCCAGCATGACATTGATTGGAGGAAGGGATAGGGGAAGGGACAGGGGGAAATGTTTTTTTCTTTTTTTGCATTGATGAGCCTTTGACTTTTAATGATTAATGTTAATTATTACTTGATTAATAATTTCATAAATCTAAACTAATTATGTGTGTCTTATGAAATTCCCTAAATTTTTTTTAGTGATATCATATTTAATGTTAAGTTTGCCCTATGAAATTCGAAAACTCATATGAACTAAATAATAATAAATTCATTTAAAATAATTTTGAGGTTAGTAGTAGAAGGCTATAGTATGACATTGATGGAGAAAGTTCAAGGAGAAAGGGATAGGGATAGGGATAGGGGATAAGTCTTTTTTTTTTTTGCATTAATGGGTCTTTAACTTTTAAGGATTAATATTAATATTAATTATTACTTGATTAATAATTCCATAAATCTAAACTAATTATATGTGTTTTATGGAATATCCTAACTAATATTAACCTCATTATTTGGAGTCTAACTAATATTAACTATGATATTAAAAATAATTACTATGATCTCCTATGAAATAATCTACACAATTATATAAAAGTCCATGGTAAAAAGCATATATATGGGCCATAGTTTATTACTGTACTGCTTTACCCTCCATGTCGTCAAACTTCTTCTTTATATAATATATAAATATAAATAGATATAGATTGGTTATCTAATTAATCCTTGCCTTCGATTGATGAGGCCATAAGGTCCTCTTAATGTGTTTCAACTTCCTAAAAACTACCAATTCATTCTGCAAAGGATAAGTCGTTACATTCGTGTGAGAACATGAAAAATTACAACGCAAGAACACTCAGGAGATTAAAGCCTCAGCTGCATCATAAAATAATAAACTGTTAAACTATGACATTCCACTTAAAGGAAAACCAAATATATGAGCGCTCTTAGCTAGCTAGACTATTTGCGACTGCATTAGCTAGTCTAATATCATATGAAAATGCAAAACATTCTAATCTATATATCATATGCACTTAAGGAATCTCAATAAACATTTTCTTTATTTGAAAATTCAAGAAGTAGTACTCCACTGGTCTCTATATTTACACAAAAGTTCAAGTCTTGAAGCATCCATTAAACCGTGCAGTTTTAACAATTCCTGATCCCATTTGGATCGAATTAACTGTACTGGACACACATAATTAAGAAATTAAATAACGAGTTAATCAAGCCATGGCCATCATTTGGTGAAACTCATTGAAATCAAGGACCCCGTTGTGATCCATGTCAAAGGCACCAATCATGGCCACACACTCATCATAGGACTTGTTATCCCCAAGGCGGTGCAACATCCTTTGCAACCCTTTTGGGGTGATACAGCCACCACACCCTTCCTTCTGATCCAACACAAACATCTCAAAGGCCTTTCTAAGATCTCCATCATCATCATCGCTGCCACGGCCACCACCAACACCTCTCATCAGCTTCGCGAAATCGTTGAAGTCCAATAAGTTGTCCCCATCAGTGTCAAGGTCACGGATCACCCCTTCCGCATCCTCATGAGACATGTGCTCTCCAATGGACCCGAAATATGACCTCAGCTCATAGGCTGAGATCTTTCCGTCACCGTCTCCGTCGAAGTGACGGAAAACCTCCATGAGCACGCCATCTCCGTTGGTGGCGGTGTTCTTCGGTGACATGGGAGATCTTGGAGAGCTCATGGATGAATTAGAGGATGACCTCGATCTTCGGCGATGAAAACTAAGCTTGAGGGTTTTGTTAGAGAACCACTTGGGAGCCATGATGATGAGTACAAGATCGAATTTGGAAAAAGGTTTAGTAATTTTTCACATAATATATTTAGTGAACGACCACATTGAATTGTAGCGTTTGATATAGCGTTAGAGGTAGACGAAAGGTTTGGATATATATGCGGTGTGTGTAAGGAAGCAATGGCTTTTGAGGGAGTTGCTATGAAATTGCCTAAGGGAGCAGAAATTAATGTCAATAAAGATTACGTAACTTGGCTGGTAAGAGGAAAGTGCATGGTAGTTTCCTTCGGGTCCCAAGAAGTTGATGGAACAAATGTCAGGATAAAACACGAGGCCAAGTGTTCTCTCTCCCATAGTTTTCAATTTGGATCTTTATTACACTTGCACAATATCTCTAACTTCTTTTTATCTATATTTTTATTTTTTATTTTATCCTATCATATTACTTACATCGAGGAGATCATCCATACCAATAATGCTCCACAAAAATTCTCCTTAACCTGAGAGTTTTTATGACTTGAATTCATGAAAATGAGATGCATCTTGTTGCTACGAGTAGTATCAATCAAATCGCATAAGCCCTACTCAAGTGTATAGTCTCATAAATATACAGTCTCAAAATAGCTCTTTTTTGGGTGCGGGATCAGTTAGTTATGTGTCCATTCACCTAGAAGTATATGTCAGGAGTCGCTCCTTGTCCGTGCCGTCCGCATCGGCTATCACTCCCCGCCTTCGTTGGCCTCGGATGTCACATGCCCACCAGCTCCCGCTTGGCTCGTCCCCGAACCACACTTATTGGAGAGGTTGGCTCTAATACCATTTGCAACATCCCGACTTGACGACTGGCCACGGTAACGGCACGAGTCTTTCTAGCACGCTTTGTCCTCACTCACGTGCTTCCTGAGAAAACTTCCCTAGAGGTTATCCATCCCAATATTGCTCCAAGAAAATTCTCATTAACCTTGGAGTTTTTATGAGTTAGACTCACGAAAAGAAGATACATCTTGTTGTTATGAGTAGTACCAATCAAATCTCATAAGCCATACTCAACTTTATAGTCTCACACTTTTACAGTCTCGAAATATTTACCTCCTTTTCGAGTGCAGGGTCAGCTCAATCTTGTGTTACTTCGCCTAGAAGCCTGCCAGGAGCCGCTTTGTGTTTGTACCTTCTGCACCGGCAATCACTCTCCACCCGTGTTGGCCCCGGATGTCCATTCATGGGTTGGGTTCACATATGAGGTAAAATAGAATCTGAACTGATCAAATTTAATTGGTTCAGTTTGGTTTGGATTTGTAAAAAAAGAATCAGCAAATCCGAACCAGCCGATCCAATTAAAGTCAGTGTTGTTTAGCTCAGGTCATGAGGTTGATATATACAAAATAAATCATTAAGTTTTAATTTTTTATTTACATATATTATCACTTTTTATGCATAAAAATTTGAATTTAATGTTATAGTTAATTATTTAATAATTTTATGCAATAGCATAATAATTCTATATGTTGATATATTTTTTAATAATATTAATATTTATATTTATAACTATTTATAACTTATTAATCTTTTAACTAAAATATGATAATAAAATTGAACAATAAACATATTTAAAGACAATTGATAATCAATATGACAAAATAGATTTCATGCAACTACATTGTCTCCCGCCGTTGTCCCGCATGATCTTGACCATCAACTTTTACTTTCAAAGGTTGAGATTGTTGCATGATATATTAATTAATTAATTAAAATAGTTTAACAATTAATAATCACGTTATTTTATGTGCTGCAGAGGCACGAGAGCATGAGAGAATCCAAGTTCTATTATACTATTAATATAAATTGGTGTATACTTAAAATGTGTACAACACTAAAGATAAGTGACAAGTGTGATATATGATGTGATGTGTATAGAAGAGAGATAAAAATAAAAAAGAAGTGTCTACACATGTAGTAATTCATGAATCACAACTCTTAACATTACTTATTTTTACTCTTTTTTAAATGAACCTCATAATAATAACATAACAACATTGTTGACAACACGAAGAGCTGCAAGAAGGAACCTCTTCAACCCACATTTGAGAAGCATAAGTTGAGGCGTTCCGAGCTAGAAAGTCTGCTACCGACGTTTAACAAAAGAAAAAGCAAAAGACTGAAAAGTGGAAATAAAACCCCGACACTCCGTACGAAATATATAGGAGTTCACAATCGATCCTCGATTCCACCAAAGGAACAACTGAAGACAATTGGTCTCAAAGCACACTCTCTGAAAGCCAAACTCTAACAACATAACTAACGACCACGAGAAACATGAAGCCTCGGCTAGGAGAGGCGAGAGACAAGGGACAGGATAATTTGTCGTTGCTGCCGCCATGACTTCACCCCGCCCATTTCGAGCAACCATGCCGAAACCAGCGACATTACCATCCTTCCAAGAAGGATCAAAATTCACCTTTGTAACTCCATGCACCGGTGGCGACCACAAAGCATCTGTACCTGAAGCCATGGTCGACGAAGATGGCTGAATAGCCCGTGGAATCAGCTGCTGAACCTGATCCAGAATCGCGCTCCAACCAAAGGGCTTCTGCTGGAAGATGAAATTATTTCGCCCCTCCCAGATCACATAAAATAACGCCTATACCATTGAAATTAATCCTGAATCTCCCTCTTGCAAGACAGCAACCAAGGATAAGCTGCCACTCGAAATGACAAAGAAGACGCAAACCAGACATGAACAGCGGCTGGGCACTGCAGAAACAGATGGTTAGTTGTCTCCGGAGACTCCTCGCACAACTGACAACACGAATCCAGATCGATACGCCGGCGATACAGTTCCTGCCGAACAGGGAGATAACCCATGATAGCTCACCAGGCTACCTCCTTGCAGCGAGGTAGCGAAGAAGAAGTCCAAAATCTCTTCCATAAAGCTGGTTGAAACGTTGGAGAGGAAGAAGAAGACGCCTCCTCAATAAAAACCCCATTGCGAATGAAATTGTAACCAAGCTTGGAAGAATAAGCACCGTCCGTGGACCCAGCTAGGCCAAAAAAGAACGTCACACCTCCTTTGAGAACAAAGATGTATTGCCAATATTTCAGCAGCAGTACTTGATGGAAATACCATTTGAATAAGATTTGCTTTCCAATTCCCATTTTGGCTATCAATGATATCAGCCACTGTGTGTAAATCAAATTCATGAGCCAAGCTTGATGATAAATGCGTGGGGGGCCATTTTTTAGCCAATTAACACTCCAAATTTTAACTTTCTTGCCATCCTCAATCCCCATCTCCCACCTTGTTCAAAAATCCAACTCGTTTTTAAAATGCTAGGCCAAGCATAATTCTGGCAATAGCCCTTTTTAACACCCCAAATAGTTCTGCGATGAAGTAAACAACCCAAAATCCAACTCCTTCTCTGCTTTTGATTTCATTCATCATTTTGAGAAGATCAACATTCTCAGCAATCGCAAGATGCCCAGGTTCTGCATATGGTGTCCCCCTCCTCGTGGTATCTTGAAGTGGAACGTCGATGGATCTGCAAAAGGTTCGCCGGGAGCGAGTGGCATAGGCGGAGTATTAAGGGACTCCGATGGGGGCATTAGAGGCTTTTTCTCCAAGTCAGCTGGAGTATCTTGGGCCTATGAGGCGGAATTGAAAGCCATCTTGAATGCCTTATTATTCTGCATAGAATTTGGAATCCAGGGTATAATGATTGAAAGTGACTCTATGCTTGCGGTTGGGTGGATTTCTTGTAAGGACCATAGGCCATGGAAGCTCTTGAATGATTTGAACACGATTGACCGCTTGCTGATCGACACAGAGTGTGAAGGGGTCACACATATATTCAGGGAAGCCAACGGTGTTGCCGATTATCTTGCCAAACTGGGCTGCGATAGGGAGCTTCCGGTGTGGGAACTGTGTTGACTTGCTGCTGCTCAAGTTTCATGTTTTGTCTATGATCCTTGGCTTCACATCCTGGCCTGTTTTCTGTCCTCTGTTGTAATTCAGGCACAAGCTCTGATCTTGCTCTTCATGGTATGGCTGCCTGAAGTTTTGGTGCCCTTGATGGTGGATGGTGGATTTATGGTTTTTCTACAGTGAGACTACCTATGGCGAACTCACATTCTCTTGTGCTAGGCACTCCCTCGCGTCCTGCTGTTGTGTCAATTTTCTGTCTGGTGTTTGAGGTTCCTTTTCTCCAAAGCTGGTTATTGTTGGCTAATGCCTCTGCTTTTGTTTCTAGTTTTATTTAATTTCTTGGAGAATAGCTGGCTATTGTTGGCTAATGCATCTGCTTTTAGTTTTTCTAGTTTTTAATTAAATCCTTGGTGGCCTTGCTGTTTGGCCTCTTAGTTCTAGTTTATGGGGGTCACTTGTACTGTGTCCTATTCTGTACTGGCCTTTGGATTTTCAGGTTGGGTGCTGCTTTTGTATGGGCATGCCCCTGCTGTTTCTTTAGTGAATAAATATATATATAATCTTTCTCTTTCAAAAACAAAATATTCAAAGTTGAGAATAAATCCTCCACCAATTCTTAACCACCGAAGCCTCATTAAAATACTTAAAACCTTAGAACCCTAGACCACCTTGGAGCTTATTCCTACACAGCGAACTCCACTTAGCCCAATGCATGGACCGGCGAGAGGCATCTCCGCCCCAAAAAAACCTCGCAATCATGCGATCAATTTCTTCGCAAATGTCATCTGGCAAAATAAAACAAGACATCACATAAGATGGTATAGCCCACGTCAAAGATTTATTCAAAACCTCTCTACCTGCTGTTGAAAGGTTTTTACCACTTCTACTCTTGAAAAGCAAAGGGTTTTTATCGTCCTCAGGGAATTGGAAATACAACACCGTTCCTTATCAAAATTATTCAAGCAATGGATTCAAATTTGTTTAACGTTGTTTGATTTGTAGTCACAATTAGCACATGCAAATAATAAAACCAGCGATAGTAAAAACGGATTTAAATCAGGTTGAGAAAACTGTTGGGATTGAGGTTCACACTTTAATTCTCATGTATCCCATAGTTCAACGCATAGAAACTATTTTATTATTGATTTCATCGCATCAGTTCATATCTAACTCATTAATTTCTTACATGAGAAGATCAACGGTTCACTTTCCTAATTATCGATGTCTCGCATAACTAACAAAGCAAAGCGTAATAGGCTCGGATGTTCAACGACTAATAAACCTGATTCAATGTCTAGCAATTAGGATTATTAGATGATACAACCTAAATCCAATTCAAATATGTAGTTTTCACTCACATCAAATCTTAAATCATGTTCTAGTTGGTCAAGCTAAAACAAGCATTAAAACCAAGATCATATCATTGAAACCAAGACATAGAAAGATCATATACAAGAGAACTAATATGGATACATTCAGGTCAAGTATTACACCCAATCCCAACAAAGTAAAGCTTAGCTTTCCATCCCCATGAAAGCTTACAAGATGTAGGAAAGGAAACTATGAAGGTTGGATGAATTCGTGATGTCCTAAAGATTGGTCTAGCTTTCCAAGCCTTCAAGAAGTGTTTCTAAGTGTTTTCTCTCTTCAAAACTCGAGCTCCCTGTTTTGAAATTCGTTTCTACCTCCTTAAAATTCGAAGAAAGAGAATCCTTATATAAAACTCAAGCACGATATGCTCAGCATCTTTATCTGAGTGCTCAGCACCCTTGTCTGAGTGTTCAACACACTTTTTCCTTCAAATTTGGGTTTTCCAAACCGCCTATAGTGCTTAGCACACTTTCCTTCATGCTGATCCTATCTAAATGGTGCTTAACACCCTTAAGCTAATGCTTAGCACGAATCTTTCTTCAAATCTTCATTTCCCTTTGAAAATTTAATCCTACTACACACTTTGAGATTGGAATTAAGCAAAAAGCATATTCTAACTAAAACTTCTCATTTCTACCGGTTCTAATCAAAAGAGAGTAAAATTGATAGAAATTTCTCATAAATCAAAAAGATAAGTGCCTAAATAGCAATGGAAAACTAGGTAAAATTGGCGCTTATCAACTCCCCCAACTTAGAATTTTGTTTGCCCTCAAACAAATAGTAATGATCCACAAAAAGATATATACATGGCTGTTTCACAAGCATGGATCATGAAAATCAACTTCTAAACATTAAAGCTTGCATGATTTCAAACTTTGCATTTCCCATCAAACAATGTGGTGCACACAAAAGATACTATGACAATGAACACTTACACCATCCAACATGAATCTCTTAGGCAATTCACACTATCAAATGATTTTTCAACCAAGAGAATTTCCACACATTTTGCACACAAGCTCAAAGAATCAACAAAGGATAAATGTATCACTCAGATAATATGGAGAGTTGTCATAATCAAACAGATAGTTAAATATTTTCTAAAGAGAGAGTTTCAGAGAGATAGTACCTTTTTGAGTTGACTCTCATTTGGTTGCTAAACTTGATTTAATTTATCTTTTCTACTTTTGGTAATCCATGTGTATCAAATATCTGGTTCTTTGTATTTGGCCTTGTAACCATAATCCAGAGTTTCATAATCTTCAGATTGTGCAGGCTTTCTCTCCCATTTCTTCAAGAGCACTTTTCATCCCTCATCTCTTTAGAGATGAATCTCCAATTTTGATCTGGAGATAGGTGCATGATGTTACTGGACGATTACCAATAAGTTGTGGAATAACCAGAGTTGATTCTTCCTTTTTTTTAGTAAGATGATTGCAGATGATTGTAGTTCAGTTTCTTCCTTTCTCATGATCATATGAGAAGAAGCTTTGATTTGACATGACTTGACTTGTAAATATTCATTTGCTTCATAGTCATTCATTCTCAATGATGTTCCACAAGATGCAATTTGTGGATTCTATCAACAGCTTTTGTTCATTCTTTTCAACACATACTGATTCTGTTGTTTGAGGAAAGAGACTTTGAGGTGAATTGGCTGCTCAGGTTAGATGAGTAGTCTCCATCCCAAATTAAGTCCAAGCTCTTATATCAATTGAAGATAAACACACAAATACAAGAAGGAGGGTTGAATTGTGTATGTGTACGTTAAATTTTAATGGTTGACAACTAAAATTTGTTTTTAAATTCTCCAAGCATTTCTTCAATGATGATTTCAACATATGATTGTTACGAATAAATTGCAAGTTGGTAAAGAGATAAGAACAATCAGAATTCATTCTGGTTCACTATCACAACTATTAGAAGAACTTCTCATTTTACAAGTATTCACAGGACTTCTCCTAAGTGTTCTTTAATCCAGTCTCTCCAAGCTTTGGAGTATTTCTAGAGACTCCTCCCACCAAGTATTCTTTGCTCCAGCCTCTTAAGGGTGTTGAGTATTATCAGGATCTCCTCCCAATACATAAATTCAATATGCTCTTGATATACTCTTGATTAAGGTGCATTTTATTTTTACTAGTTTGTAACATTAAGAGTATTTACAAGATAGAGAAAAATATTACAATGATTTTCTCTCTACTATTGTTCTGACTCGAATCAAGCTAGATAGACATGTTAACTCAATTTCTTGATCTCAGTCACTCAATACTTTTCTCTTAATTGTGGTGTTGTGTCAATACACAAACACACTTTTCTTTTTGAGAACTACCTTTGCTTTTTCTTGAGTATCCTCACCTAAGTACATAAGAACTAATATGGTGAATTTCAATCTTTAAAGTACTCATGCTGCATTGATGTTGTTGCACACACGTTTCAAGTGTTGCCAAGCACACACTGTTCTCGGTGACGTTGAACACGCACTTCTGATGTATTCACACATTTTTCATTTTCATATTCGCCCCTTCTTATATCTCGTCATTTATATGTTGCAATATGATCATTGAGAGATATGACTGTTCCTGGTCTTTGCTTGAGGGTTAAGTTCTTCTTCACTTGAATCTCTTGGTTGAAGCTTAGAAGATGTGTAGTCTTGTCTCGCTTTGCTACTTTTTATGGAATCACAATGGCAACCTGCTTTGTCTTTAATGCTTAGCATGTTTTCCAAGTTTTGGATGACCATTGTTTCAAGGTTTACCATTTTGACAATAGTGCTATGTTGCTCAGACGATTTGCAGAACCCAGGTTACCATTTTTGTGCAAGTCTTCTGTTGACTCTTGGGCAAAGTGGCTAGTTTGTTTCCATATATCTTTTGAGCCTTTTTCCTTTGATGTGATTATTTCCATGACAACTTTTCTTTTCATCAATAAGAGTGTTGAACATAGCTAGAAGAATATTTTTGTACCTTCATCCTTATCCAAGTCTTTGAGCTCTTTTAGATTTGCAGACGACCCGAGTCTGTGTAGTCTAGCAGACGAGAGCTTTAAAAAAATGGTGGATGCTTTGTTCTTGCATAGTCTTGTAGATGATGCTTTTTCATTTCAATAGACTATTGATGCTTGCACTGGCTTCTGATGGAAAATTAATGCTTCATGGTCTGAGTAGTCCAACAGGTGCTTGTTCATCTTGATAGACGATGTTTCAGATAGACAATGGATGTTTCATGCTTCACACTTTGTTGAATCTTTGAGTCTTCAATAGAAGCCTTGCAGATGATATGACTTTGAGAGTCTTGCTTCTTTGACTTCTTTAGCGGCCTATGACTGCCTTGTGCATGTTGGATAGACGATGGAGCTTGTGCAGACATTCTAATATCCTTAGGTCTTATGATAAGTGATGGAATTCATTCTAGCATATAATGTTTCTTGATTTAAGTACTTGTATCTTTTATGTTTTGAACACAGTAGATCATTAGCTCTTATAACTTTTTTTTTTGTTATAATCAAAACTCAAGAAGGGATTGTGGCTGAAACATTTTTACCTAACATATATGACCATAAATTGGTGCTCTCGAGCTAGCCAAACACTACCCTTAATTTGGAGATATTAACACAGTAACTCCAAGTTATGGTAGTGTTTTCCCTAGTCGAGAGCGACTAATTTATGAGCCTGTAAAGTGTGACCAAATTGTGTAAGTCATCATCTTTTTTACATTGACAGTTAATGCTAGCATAGGCCATTGCCAATGCTAAGTAAAGTCAGCCTGTACAACTGACTCTAATTTTTACGAATTTGCATCGAACAACATCTCCGACGGGTTGCGTCGACTTAGAGTCAGTCAAACCAACACTAATACTTAACGTGGCCTCCATGCCGACTCTACATGTTAGTTTCAACTCTTTTAACATTCGCACTGATGTTGATGCTAAGCCGACGCTAAATCGGCTGCAACATCGGTAATTGGCTTGTGAGCTTCGCCTTTTAGCTGACGCTAATGAGCGTTTTTCATGTAGTGGTAGAACTCAACATCCTCTATTATGTTAGCACGTGAACATTAACTTTTAGAACTTGATGCTATCTTTTGGTGCTAGCTATCTTCTGGTGTTATTCATCTTTTAATAGAATGAAGTGACTATGAGAACAGTGACTTCAATCAACACATTGACCAGCTCAGTATATGAATCTACATATTAGCATACATATCATATTTTTTACTTCCATCACTTCTATTCAGTTCTCTAAAAAGGTGGATATAGAAATGAGGATGATGAATCAATTATTTTCCTAAATATAACTCATATATTATTAAAAAAGCTACCACTTGAAGCATTTAACTTTTTTCTAAAAGCTTCATGCTTGGGATAAACATCTTATGGGATCTAACAACCCAGCCACATAAGAGGCTACGGGTTATGGTAATGATTGGACTCATTTTTTATTTGTACCTCCTTTTCCTATTATATTCCAACAAACTTTTTTTCCATTTTATTCATTCTCAAATCACAAATGACAATACCAACCCATAATCAAAATAGACAACACCGTTCGACAGAGTTTTCATCACTATCATAGTTGCTTCTCCAAGTGTCTTTCTTTTGTTATTTCAGAGGGCTCTATTCCTATAAAACCAGCTTCTGCTATCTTCTCAGCTGAAACTCACACACAAAGAGAGAAGGAATCAACAAACATAAATACACAACACAAAAAAGAGAGGTAGCTAGGGATCAGAGAATGGCACCCTCTTACTGTGTGAAGGAGATGAAACCCTGTGTAGCATGGGTTGAGACATACTTCAAAGACTGTCTTTGCACTATGAAAGATGACATCTCCTTCAGTCTCGGGCTATCCAGTTTAGCATTCTGGGGAGTAGCAGAAATTCCTCAAATCATCACCATTTTTCGCACTAAGTCCAACCATGGAATGTCTCTTGCCTTTCTCTGCACTTGGGTCGCTGGGTTCGTTCATTTTTCTTCCATTCACACACATTTTGCCATTCACTTATTTAATGAAACAGTATATCAGTTTTATTTTTCACTTCCTATTATTGATGTGAAAACATTGTCACCACAGTTAATTAATTAATGCATGTTTGAAATCTCGTTCGAAAACTACTATCCTAATACTATGATCGAGTGAATGGTCATATTAGTCTCTAAAAGTGTAAGTATCGACCTTATTCGTCCCTGAAAGAATGAAATAAATAATATAGTCCATAATGTTGTAAAATGATTGTCTAGTGAGTTATTTCAGTCACATAAAACGTTAAAGAACTAGCTTGGCCAATATTTTACAACATATTGAAAACGAAGTTGCTTATTTACTTCTTTCACCCAAGAGTTAACCAACACTCACACTTTAAGGAACTAATTGATTCTTCACTCTATTATGGTGCGCAGAATTAAATTTTCTATTTACGATGATTTTCGAACGAGTTCGCAAACATGCACAATGTTACTAATTAGGTTAATTGTTGGATAAGAATATTTTGGTTTTGATGCAGTGACATATGCAACCTGGTGGGTTGCCTTCTGGAACCAGCTACGGTGAGTGAGTCTGAACCAAATGCACTAGAATGTTTTGTTTGGTTGTAGGGTGGTCCTGAAAAAAACAGAGAGCCCTGACATGCAATGCAACTGGGTGGCCTTGCTCTCTCTGTTATCATGATAATCCATTAAGTTCTCTGCGTTTTTTCCATTATTTGTGATTCTCTTGACTCACTTGTTTGTCGTTTTGTTTTTTCGTGTTGGGATATGGATGGATGCGTACATGCTGAATGATGCAGCTGCCAACACAGTATTACACTGCATTGGTAAATAATTGCAAGTTTCAATATTTTCTTGTATCTTGTTCTTTAATTTCTTGTAAATTGCATATTTTAAATGGTTCATTTTGGCGTCAGAGAGTTCATATGATCTTCAAATTACTCTTTTAGCGGTACAAATTTAGCTGCTCAGCGTTTAGATTTTTGAAACAAACAGAAGATTTGGTGATTTAGTTAGAAACATAGGGAAGATTTCATAGGATTCTTAGGTTAAGTCAATGTACATTGAGAGCATTTATTTATACAAAACTATGTTTCCTAATCTTTTCATAGTAAATTCAGGGAGTCACAACTTATCATAACTCGATTGAGAAATCGACTAATGTGGCTGTGATCTTTTACATAGATAAAAAGTTATGAAATTCTTTAAAACTCAACTATTAATTACTCAATCAACATAAATTAGTGGTTAGTTCAGACAATACATATTTAAATATCAAAAATTAATAACAAATTTATAATACCTTACTTTACATTTTAAAATTATTTCTTCAATTTAGAGGGCAAATCCATTTTCATCCTATCAATATCACAAATCAGATTTTTCTCTTATCTCTTCCAATCATTATAAAAACAATATTGTGCAAGTATACTTTCTCATTATACTTGGACGGGTGTCAAATAGTTTATCCTCAAGGATTCTAGCTGGATTCGCTTCATGGGGAAGTATTGTTATCACCATTCAAACAAAGTAAAATATTTGGAGGAACACTAGACATAACTAATTAAAACTATATGTAATATATCAACAAGGTTTAACACAATTGGTAGATTAGCAGACTCTTTAAGTATTTAGTCGATGATTTGATTTCTGGACGGTGCGTATGAAAAATGATTTGTCTATGTGATATCCAAACCTCGAACAAATTAGTCTCATGACAGCCAGTTATGGTGATACAAGAAGGCTAAAGCAATATTGGGGGAACAATTAACATTAGAAGGTTGAAGCCTGATAGGAGCAAGCCCAATAAGCCCATGTAGTATCCAGCTGATAGTGTTTTGAGTAGACCCAGAAGAATTACACAGCGGCCCAAGTTCTTAAAACATTTTACTCAAGTATTTACATGTTATTCTAAAATATTCCACAGCTTAGGATTGTGTCACTTGTCAGTCAATCCTTATTAGTAGAAATTAGTTTGCCATCAATAAAATGTAGGTAAATGTGAAGGTAAATGCAAGTTAGAAAATTGACCAATTTGCTCAGCCAATTTTATTTTGTTCTTCTTTTGTACTTAGTTGTTTTCCAATCTTGGTGGGAAGATTTTCTTCCTACCAAAGCCACACTTTTTGTATGATTTATAACTTCATAAACTGTCTCAACAATAAACATTATTATATAGCATCTTTATTTTAAGTATATTATTACATAAGGTTCACATAAAGAAAGAAAAACTCCAAGAAAAAGCTTGATAAAACAAATATATTGCTTAGCCTCAAAACTCTAAGATGAACATGCCAATACTAAGTATGAGGGCTCCTTTGTATAGTTAGACGTCTTGTACGGTGATCAGTGACGGAGGGAAAATCACGCGATTACAAGTATGTGGAGAAGAGGGAATCAAATAATTACAATTATGTGGAGAAGAGAGATTCGCGGTGACCTAATAATGAGTTGAGGAATGATAAATCTAGACTTTCTCTCTAGCGGGTGGCCGGCTAAGATTGATGTGTCATTAGTCAGTCAGCTAGAAACCCAGCGAGATGCTCGCGACTTAATCGTTCTTATTAATTCTTAACGGTCCACAACCCCAAGGCTTTGACTCAATAAGTGACGAAGAAGTCTTAGAGTTATGATTCAAAGTTGGTCAGCTAGCACTAAATCAAGCTACAAGTGCGAACGACTATGGTGACGGGCCATAAGGGTCCACATAACATCTTTATTTAAACTTAAAGCTATATTAATAAAATTATTTTTATACAAAGCTGTGTTTGGACTTAATTAGTCCCTGTACTGATCAATTTGAGATTAACAGCTTTACATGAGCACAACGATCTTGTTACTATCGCAAGTCATATATTTTGACTACATCAGCAAAAGCTGCAAACATGGTCACAAGATGAACAACAAAGGGGTACATTTCCAATTTCTTCGACTCCTAAAAGAAATATTTACACGTTCCTTTTTTGGTTAAAATATTAAAATATCAAGTTTTACCCTCTTTAATTTGCATTACTTCTCTTATTTTGTTGCAGGGTGATGAAGAAGAGAAAAGACCATTGAAACCGAAACCAAGTCACGACGAGTCTGAGATTCCAATACCAAATGGCACACCCAGAGCAGCACCTCGAAGGGAGTACTACTATATGTAAGAATGTGAATTGTAAAATCTAATTAATTTTTAAAAGTAAAATTAGTTCAAATTATTGTTATATATGTGTGACATGAAAAATGAAGTGAAGTGAATGTTTAATTTTGATTTGAATTGAAATGATTATACAGGTCAGCAAGATCATTGGCTGGGAGTGCGACTCCACCTTCACTTAGCTACATAAGAGGTGCTAGAAGTGGCCCTTCAGCCATGGAAATGAACGGGGACTCCTCTTCTGAGGATGAAGCATCTCCACCTACCTCTGCATCTCGTTCTCTTGGTGTGAGTCACACAATATAAGATATATGATCCACTTACCCAATGATAATATTTTAAGATTTTGGGTTGGGAATAGTGTGGTATTCTCTTGATATCTTGTTTCCTTATACCATTGTTGTTTAGGGCTCCATTAGTCTCCCTAACATGTCTTGGTGTGGCTGTGGTCTGAAATTGAATTGACTTTATTTTGTGAAAAAAAGAACTTTGCTTAAGGTGTACTAGCAAAATAGATGGTTACAAACCTTTTTCCTTTTCTTTTACAAAATACTCCACTTTGAGTTATGGTATCTATTTTTCTAGTGTACCATAGACATAACACATAAACATTTTAAATAGGTTATAAACTCGCACCGCAATTAGTTTTCATATTTCCTATAGTTGACTGCATTGCGGTCACAAATCCAAACCTTTTAATTAAGATTGTACCGCTCAACATGTATTTGTATTTGATTTATTTACATTGAATACAAACCATCTAATTTAAATCTAATGGATATTTGTTAAGAATAATAAGATTCATTTATTGTTCTAGCTACAATATCTTATAGGATATTTTCTTATTATATTTCTTTATTATTCTAGGATATAATATTTTATAAGATATTCTCTTACTATTTCTAAGCATATTCTATTTTCTATTGTAATTCATTTATATAAATAATACATTGACTACCTCACACAAATTGTGGTGACCACGTGAAATAATAACTGCAGTTAATCCCGATCCTCTGATCATTATCATCTTAAGCCTCAATCCACAAGTCTTTTTTCCCCCTAAACTATAATAATTACTTCCATTACAAATTAGTCTTACAGATCTTTGTCCCTGCCTCCTTACACTAGTTAATACTATTTGCTTGTCATATTGTGCTCCTTGTCAGGGAAGTTATGGAACATTTCTAGCAGCATCTCTTACCTTGCCCCTGAAGGGTAATGCTATGAGAGTTGGATACACAGGATTTAGTACAAGAAAGCTCTTACAGGTAGGATTAGCCATTTAATTACACTCATCATTTTATCTTGTGTTTAGTTAATTGCTTAATTTGCATAATCACAGGAAGACGAGACACACAATGCAATTGGTCATTGGTTGGGATGGCTCATGGCTGCTATCTATATAAGTAGTCGCATTCCTCAAATATGGTTAAACGTAATTATCAAAACACTCCAACTTCTTTTAATTTGATTATATCTTCATGTTCTTTGTTATTACTGATATTGTGTTAATTATTGATCAGATTAAAAGAGGGAGTGTAGAGGTAATCCTCGATCAATCTTAATACTCCTAATTATGAATTACAATTTCTACTAACTTCTGTATGCTCTGTTCTGATTACAACAGGGCTTAAGTCCTTTCATGTTCATCTTTGCACTGGTCGCAAATGTCACTTACGTGGGAAGGTTCAATTTAATTCCCTCCCTTGTGAATAAATCTGCATCCTATATATGATTCTCCAAATTATCTAAATTTATTTATAGCTAATTAACATTTATCTTGATGTAGTATTCTTGTACGAGCTACAGAATTCGAAAGCATTAAAGCTAATATGCCATGGTTGTTGGATGCCACGGTTTGCGTGACACTGGACATTTTTGTATCCTAATTAACCATGAAGTTCTTGATGTTAGATTATTATTTACTATTGAAGAAACTAAGATTATAACCGTAACCTTAACAAGATTTGACAGATTATATCGCAGTACATCTACTATAGATACCTTCGAAGGAGAGAAGCAAGTGATGATAGAGACTACAAAGAAGTGGGAAAAGTTGCTGCTTCTTGAATCTAGATTTGTGTGACTCAGCTTTAACAATTTGAAGTTCTATTGAAACATTGATAGGCACTTTCTCTAAATTGGGCCATTTTTTTGGCTTATGTCACATTCTTCAAGGAGATGGGAGTAAACAAATATTACATAGGGTTTATATGATATAATGTACCATTTAACATGAACTTGCTCATGACATGATAGTGGCTACTCTGACATTGTTGTGTTGATTACACACAAAGCATGTGAGAGACCATAGTTTCTTCTATAGTATACTATCTTTGTTAATGGTTATTATTTTCAATGGTGCAAGCTGTGGAACCACCATGTTTGTGTTGGATTCAAAAGAGATCTAGTAGATTTTATTTTGTCAATGGATCTCATGGAATTGAAACTCAAAGACTTTGTTAAACGACACTTACAACATGCGAGAATAAATCTCAAGAAGTGTTATAGCAATGCACAAATACATAAGGAATCGAAGAATAAGCATGCAAACTCAAGCATCAAGCTGACACATACAACATAAAACATAAAGTAAACCCTCAAAAGCCAAGAGCCAAACAAAAGCCCCTAACAACCCCCAAAATAAACTTAATAGCTAATTGACTTCTAAGCAGAGAGGATTAATCCTTTTTAAATAGCGCTCTAAGAGGGATAACACAAATGGCTTTGTCGAGGTTGCAAAATGTGCAACTATAACGGAAGCCCAACACGAGACTCCAGCAACACCGAATAGGGGTCAATCCTGCTAAACTAAATACTTGGAGAAATAGACACGCTTTTGCAGATCCAAAACATGTAGCAACAGAAGCTGAGAGACTGAGGGAGAAGGTGGAGGCAGCAGAGGTGGGTAAAGAGCTCCAAAGCCAAAAACAATACCTTTAGGGTGTGTTAGGATGAGGTAATTTTTTGGGGAATGTAATTTTAGAAGGTATTTAAAATGCTTTATCCTGAAATACATTGTTTGGCTAAATTTTTGAAATGAATTGTAAATCCATGACAATTTAACTAGGTATTTACAATAACTATATTCAAGGGAATTGAAATGACCCCAGAAATGAAGGAATTTCAAATTCCTCAACTCTACCTTACCCTTGGGTCCGAATTTGAAAAATCGGTCCCAAACATGAAATTTTGGCCCAAATCTAAACAATCGGCCCCGAACTTGAAAATCAGTTCCAAAATCGATTCCAATCTCGAAAATTGGCCTCGAATCGAAAATCATGCCTGAATCTGAAAAATTGGTCCTGAACCCAAAAATTGGGTCCGGATTTGAAAAAACGGTCTCAAACTCAAAAATCGACCCCGAAACCCAAAATCGGCCCCAAACTCGAAAATCGACCCCGAAACGAACCCGAAAATTGTGTCTGAATTTAAAAAATCGGCCCCAAAACCGAAAATTCTGTCCGAACGTGAATATCGGCCCCAAACTCGAAAATCTGACCAGAATCTTAAAAATCGGCCATGAAGTCGAAAGTCGACCTCGAACCCTAAAATCAATTCACAACCTGAAACTCTGGCCTGAATCTGACAAATCGGCCCTGAATCCCGAAATCAGTCCCAAAGTCGAAAATCAGTCCTGAACTCAAAAATTTGCCCCGAATCTCGAAAATTGACCTCGGACTTAAAAATCGGCCCTAAACTCAAGAATTGGTCTCAAACTCGAAAATCGACCCAAAACCCGAAAATTAGGTCCCAATATGAAAAATCGGCCCCAGAAGTCAAAAATTGGTCTCAAGGTTATGGTGTTAGAGAATGAAAAAGTTGATTGACAATGAGCATGCAAGAAAATAAATAAAAATACAATTATGGTGTTAGAGAAAAGATGCTTCAAGGTTATGACACTAATAGATTCAGATTCTTCTAGTTTATATTGTATTATTGAATCTTATGATAATTAATTAACCCCTAGTTGTTAACCAGTTTAGTATATATATAATTAATAGTCAACAGTTGTGTTAGAGTAAGTAAGCATGAAGCTCAGGGAGGCTACCTAAGGGTGACTCTACAGGGCACCATTCTTAGGAAAATGAGAAGTATCAAAGGACTAATCCTAACACTCCTGCCAGGGGTGAGCTAAGAGTAACTCCTTTTACTCGACTTTCTCTCAATTCCATAAATTAACACCATAGTTCGAGGCAAGATAAATTATAAAGACTATACTACGATTCACCAATTCACAATACAGAAATAGTACAAAAAGAACACAACAATCAAATGGGAGACTAATGTTGTAAAACTGTAAATCGAGATTCACATCATCAATTACGGCGTAAGATTGAGAGAGCTTACTTAGCTTCTCATCATAAACATGTTAAACAAAATAACCCTAATCGTAGCTAGAAACATGAATACAAGGGAAAAGGATGAACAAATTTCTTCCAAATCACCTCTTGATCTTTAACAAAGAACCCGCATAGGATTCCTTCACATCTATGACCTTTCTCTCTTATATCTTGTGGAACTCTCATTTTTTGGGCTCTAGGTCTTCTCCCTTTCATAGGTTCTTGAACTTACAAAATGAAGATCGCCCGCGATAACTTTGTACTTGATCTTACAAAATAATGAAACAGAACTAGGAAAAGATGTTGAGAGATGGTGTAATAAATGGACACGAACTTAAGCTAGCAGGATGTAGGAAAAAATTTCAAACATAACCAACAATAATTAAGGGAGGAATGCACAAATTAAGCGACAATAAAATCAGAAGAATCCAAAAGCCCAGATCCTAAAGCCATATTTGTCAACCACTCGATAAAAAGCAAATTAGTGATAGGTTTAGTTTGTAGTATAGTTTCTTTATTTCGTTTTAATAATGCTTGCACGCTTTTATCTCGGTACTTTTACAAAGACATTACTATTAACTAACTAAAGTGTTAGTGCCTCAGTGATTACTTACTTGTTGCCAGAAACTGACTTTAATTTGTGACCAAAGACTATTCATTTCCAATTCAAAATTTTGGATTACAAATAGTATACAATTAACAATCACGATGAATGTAGTCAACGACTCTTAAAGTAATGTTTGGCTTTGACGATCAAAATATCCTTTGCAAAAGCCTAAACACATGCCTCTCTGTTTCTCCAACAGGGAAATATGCCCCAAATCATTCAATCAAGTTGATTGATTTCTCTTTTTTGAAGAAAAATGAGGACCATATGCCGTATGCAAAATGCAATAACTCACTCACTTCGCTTTCAAAATAGCACTCAAGGCTACCAAGAAAATCACTTCTATGTAATGTTCTTCACCAAAAACAGCAACTTGGCACACATTATTAGTATCCACTATACATTACACAGAGGACACTAAATGTCAAAATAAATAAAGGGATTTAACTGAAATCCACATAAACAATTGGAATGTACACCGAAATAATATCGACACATATGATTTGTAACGGTCAATTGTAGAGTAAAAAGGTTTTACATTAAATCATCACAAACGGTAAGTGTTACTAATGTCGCCATTGTTTAAGTGAACACGAATCATTAATATAATACAATTCCAATTGCATTAAGAAAGGATTTTAGTTCAATTCATTGCTATTGGTACTAAGTAACAAGAGTCATCATCATTCACTGCATCGTCCAGGCTGTACAATGTAAAAAGATAGCAGAAACCAAAATGTGGTCTTAGCCACGAAATAAAGCAAGTATATTGTATATTTGAGTTTATTTATAGAAATTAAAAAAAATGTGAATGATGACGTCAACTACGCGTAAATGTGAAAAGCAGGCTTGAGCAGATCATAGGGAGCCCACAAGGTATCAAGTGGGCAAGGCCTGTTTGCATCAAGCCTGGCCCATGGCTTTCCCTTCCCACTCCAATGCAGCAGGCTCACCGGACCTGGATGCAGGTCCCGGCAAAGCCCGCGAAAGTTGTCCCCGCCGAGCCCGTGCTGGTTCCACCGGTGATCCACGGGCGTGATCCTCCCGGCGAAAACCAGCAGGAACGGCGGCAGGGACCCAAGCTCATAGATCCGCATCCTCTTTTGGAGCTCCATCCATTCCCGGATTTCGGCGGCGTAGTTGCCCGCACGCCACCGGGAGAGGTCGACAACCATTACGCCGGTGTTGAAGTAGCAGGCCCTGCGGTCGGCGAAAGTGAGGGAGAGAGAGGGGTTGGACCAGAACGACGGCGTGAAGTAGTTGGTGAAGTTGGCGTTGCAGTACTCCGGTGCGGCGAGGACGGTGCCGGGGAGGAACGGCGTGGCGGCGAGCTTGGCGATGTCGTCGACGAGGATGAGGTCGGAGTCGAGGTAGACAGCTCGGGTGAGGCATTGCGGGAGGAGGGATGGGAGGGAGATGCGGGCGTAGTTGAGTGGCGAGTCGAGGGCGGAGCGGATGGAGGTGGAGATGAGGCCGGCGACGGCACCGTCGTCGAAGGGGTAGATTTGGAATTTCAAGTAGGGGAACGAGGCGGTTATGGTTCTGGTGAGCGTGGCGGCGGAGGCGGCGGAGAGGAAGTGGAAGACAGTGTTTTCCGGGCAGGAGGAGTGCTGGAGGACGGAGAGGATGGCGGCCATGGAGCCGCGGAGGTAGGAGGCGTCGAGGGTCATTGTGACGTGGACGGCGTCGGTGGAGCACGTGGCATTTTGGGGGTCAATGGTGGCGCAGGTTGGGGAGTTGTAGAACTTTGGTGCTTCCTTGAAGTGTTCCGCGGTGGTGTTTAAGGGGAGGAGAAGGAGGAGGAAGAGGAAGGAGAATGTGATGAAAGTTGTGGTGGTGGAAGCTGACATTGGTGGCGGTGGGTGATAGATCAGTGAGTGAGAGAGTTGGTGTGAATGATGATTTGAAGAATCAGGAATAATTAAGAAAGAGGCATGGGGGAATGGGAAGTGTAAGAGAATAATACTAAGTTTTCTTTCTGCTTCAGCCCATGTTGCTTACAAAATGAGCTGCCTCATAGCCAAGTCAATGATCATTTATATATACTGTCTCTCAAGTTTGAACATTTATATTTCTTTTTCATATTACATGATCATTACCAGTTAGATGCCATTAATACATTGTTTTGCTTTTTTTTCTTATTACAAACAAAAGCAAATTTAAAGTGTGTATCTTCTCTTTTTTTCTTAGAATTTGATTGGTTCACACTTTTTTCTCTTATACATGATATTCACTTATTTTCTCTTCTTTTTCTATATATTATTTTTCGTATTCATATCTAACATTGCATAGCTGCTATTTCACACAACAAAAGAACCCCATGACAAAGCATGATTCAGTTTATCTAATGACAATTCATGTTTTTATAAATATAATAAAAAAGAGGAAATAATATACCTAAAAATGCACCGGTCGTGCAAAGAAGTAGTCGTGAGTTTCACCATTTTCCCTTTCATTTCTTTATCTTTTCTTCCTTTTTCGTTTTGATATATATATATATATATAGGAGTAAATAAAGTGTGAAGATAAACTCATTGTTTTTCTTATTACTAGCGGATGCAATTCATCATCGAAAGTTCTTTTACCCTCCCGCCAAGCCTAAACATTCCTTGAATTTGCGAGGTTTTAACTTTTAAATAAAGTGTTTAAGGTGTGATGCGTAGATTCTTATAAATTGGACATGCATACAATTTATATATGAGTATATGTAATGATTTTTAACCGTTACAAATTATGTAGTTATAAAAAATATGAAAAATAATGTATTTCATGTCACGGTTGGTTCGTATCATTTTCTTAAGTGTTTAGATGATGATAGTGTATATTTGAAACCCCAACTTATTCTTACCTTGTATCAAATTCATTGATATTGAAGTTGGTAAGCTACATGAAAGAATCGATTTTATGTTGATGCAATATTTAAAGGTATATATCTTCCGTACACGTACAGGGTATAGGAGCCGTCTTGTTAGAAAGGCACGTAATGGCTCAGTGGATATATCACTTTGAAATTGATTGGTAATGAATTAATCTGATCGCGGCTACTTTTTCAAGCCATCCTAGGGTCTCGTTTAAATGACAAACAGAGTTGTATCTTTTGTCAGTACAGAACATAAATTTTTTACTAGTAACATGAAGCAAATATGGTTGTAAATAATGTGCAAACTACCATGCATTATCATAGCGAAATAACTAATCTAATCTTACACTGCTAAATTATTCTAGCAGAAGATATTGAGAATCTAGACAAGTATATATAAATTCGTATAAGAAGGCAATAACTTTATTCAGTTGAAGAAACAAAAGGGTGGTCTGAATGCATGACTGATTTTTGTCACTTGTTATAGAAATATTTGAACTGATTTTCTGGATGAAATGTAGACAAGATGTTGATTGCTGAGTTGCATTTAATGGCACTACTAATAATGCGATACAAATCCCCAACTAAATGCATCATTTATTGGCATGTGAAGCTCACATGCGGTTTCATCAGTTTAATTTACCTTTAATGAGCAAACAAAGATAAGACAGATCTGTTATAAGCCCCTTTTTGGGTTTCATGGAAGCAATTTTCTTCAAATTAAAATGTCAACGTGTGCACATGCATGGCAAAGACTTACAACTATTAGGCATCTTAAACTGCAAATACTTTTGTTTTTCATAAGATTTTGATACCCAGAGGTGGAGGCAGGGGCAGACCTATTATCATGGTCACTCTCGTTATTTATAATTTTTTTTTAAATGACAGTATAGAATGACATGTTGACCACGTTTATTTTGTATTTTCCTCTACCAAAATTATGTTGGCCTACATTGGTCTCAGCCAATCTAAAGTTCTCCCTCACCACTCCAATAGGTGTGACACTAATTTCTTTAAGATTCTGAGATTTCATTAAGTGGGTAAATCTCTCCCAACGAACATTTCTCTGTACGCACGCTCTTAGATCGAACACTAGACTAAATACTTAATAAATTTCTTTATCTACCAATTATGTTGGATCTTATTGGATTTTTTTCAAACCATATAGAGGAGATTGTTTATTTTTTATTTCAAAAATGAGTGTTAATATTCGTTTGGTACTAACAGTGATCTAAACTTAGCTAAATTTAGCCTAGGTTGGCTAACATGTGTCATGTAGTATGATTCGATTTCATGAATACTTGATGTGCCAAACAAAAATTAATATTGAAATTAAACAATGTAAGAAAAATAGTTGAAGAGAAAGGTTTATAGGTTAGCTTCTATTTTAAGGCGTTCAAGTAAGGTGAGTAATTTATTGCTGGTATCACATTTAACACGATCGATTTTTATTTATCAGGGTTATATTGTCCTGTAGCTCATTAATTTTAAACCTTTTGGCTACAACCGTGAAGGATTTTATACTGCACTGTCCCCACCTTTAAAATCAAAAACAAAATTTACTAAAATTGTGGCCAGCATCTCAGCATCTCATGGGTACGGTAGAGATGGAAGTAGGTCAGGCCGCCGACAGGGCCTACGGCCTAGCCTACATCAGGCTCAGGTCAAGCCAAACCAAATTACTAAATATATAAGGTCTAAACTTTTTTAAAAGTCTATTTAGTTAAAAAGGTCAGGCTTGGGACACTCAGAAAACCTTGTAAACCTAACAGGCCAGACTATTTAAGTAATTATTAATTTATTTTGTTATTCATATTATTTTGAATTTTTATTATAATATTTTTTGAAATCTTTATTATAGTATTTTTTTTTCGAAAGATTAAATATATATATATCAAAGAGGAATATACACCCTATAGAAGCGGCCGACACCCAAAAAATAGCCTCCTCCAAAAACACAGAGAGAGAGAGAGGACAAAGCCCACGCCACAATCCAACATAGGGAGGAATAAAACCCAACCAAACAACGCATCCAAAAAAAAAACAGAGAAAAAACCCCAAAAAACAACAAAGTCACAAAGAAAGGACCCTTCCTATGAGCTTCTGCTTTCCATAATATGAGCCGTTATCTGCTTAACTGCCTCCTCATCGGGACAGTTAAAAACCACACCCACCTGCTTACCCACTGCAACGGCGCGCCTAGCCCTCGTCAAAACCCCCGGAGGCACCAAAGACTCGGACGAAGGAATAGAGAGTTGATTAAATATGTTGTTGACTTATTTATATGATTAAATATGTTAGACTATATAATGAATTAATCATATACACTTCTTTGGAAAATAACTATACCTACTTACTTTGATTTGGACCATATAATCATAGGGAGTTAGATTTGTCACCCCACCTATCCAATTTGGAACCCCATGTAACTGTAGTAAATGTCCTTATTACTCCTGACATGTTTTACATTCCAGGTTTTAAAATCCCAGAACAATTTTTTATGCAAGTTCCGGGTTTTGTAATCCAGAAATGTATTCTAAATGTTGTGTTCCGGTTTATAAATCCCGGTATGGATATAACTATTTTTTCCGGGAATATAAATCCAAGAATGATATTTATTCACTATAACCTCATTCCGGGAATTTTAATCCCGATGTGTATTTACATACATACCGGTTTTGTAGATCCCAGAGTACACACTAAAATTACTTCCAAGATTTTAAATCTCAGAATGATATTTAGCTTCTGGGTTCTATATCCCAGAATGTAACATGAAAAATTAAAAATAAAAAAAAAACATTAAGAGGTTCCCCATAGTATAGCTTCCGGGTTTATAATTTCCGGCAGTCATATTCAAATAGACTCCGGGTTTATAATTCCCGGAATTCAATTTCCTAGTTCTCTAAGAATAATATCCCAGAAATGAACTCAAATGGAAATGTGTATTCCGGATTCTAAATCCCGGAAGGAAAAGTCTACGAAGTATACTACCGAGTTCTATATCCCGGTAGTACACGGCCAACTTCTACATTTCGGGTTTTAAAAACCATACAGGGAGAGGTAACGGTGGGGTGTTGGATTATTTACAAATAAGGGTATTTTTGATATTTCAAAAAATACATTGGGGGTTAGAATTTGGTAGTTGGGGTGCCAATTCTAACTCTCATAATCATATTATTGTATTTTTGTTCACTAGTCTATAAGTTTGTTGACATTTTATAATTAAGATTTTCGGTCTACTTGAATTTATTGCAATAAAACAAGCTTTTAAATAGGCTACCAGGCCAGGCCAGACGTTCAAACAGATCAGGCTCAGGCCTAAAAAAAAGCCAATTACAGACAACAGGCCAAGCTCAGACCTTGAATTTTTTAAGTAGGTCAGGCCTATTTAAGCAAAGTCCAACCTACTTCCAGCCCTAGGTACAGAGGTGTTCTTCGTGACTACTGCGGTACCTAGCTTGGCGGGTTATATGTGGGTGCTCCGGGCAGTGATCCTCTCTCGGCTGAGATTCGAGCTCTCGAGATGGGACTAAAGCTGTTGTGGCAGATAAATATTAGGTAAGCTATATGTTAATCTGATTGTTTGGAGTTAATTTCCACCTTTCGGGAGGATCGTACCGGTTCCATGTTAATGATAGTGTTCTCCTAAATATTCATTTTCTCCTCTCCCAAGCTTCGGATGTTTGTCTTCTTCATATGTCTCGAGAAGCTAATGGCCCGGCCGATTACCTTACTAGGATGAGTGTTAGATTGCAATGTAGTGTAACTGTTCTTAAATCCCCTTCGAATAGGGTCCTTCCCCATCTGTCTCCGGATGTTTAATAAAAAAAAATTGGTTTAACATTATATTATACTATTAACAATACTTTATAGAACATGCATCTGCATTATTAGAAAATTTAAATTATCACCGACACACCATAGCCTTGGTGCCAAAAATTGGCCTCAAATGTCAGTTGTATACATCAAAGGCAATGTCATCAAAACCAAGGGTCTGACGAGAGATTGACAATTAGTCAGTTTTGTAGTCTTCCATTATTGCCCTATCTTCAAACATGTGAAAATTTGATAAAATCGGTCGGTTCGACTACTATTCCACAATTCACCGTCTCAATTTCTTTTCCCTGTTTTTTAACATATAATATAATTTAACATGTCAAACTCAAAAGTGTTCTTTATCATTTGTCATGCACCCGAATGCGTATTTTTGGGCCTGGCATTTGGAGCAAAATTCAAGCCTAACGTTTTTGAAAGAGACTTCTTCAATACTAGGACCAAGGAATTGAATGGACCATAAAAAAAAAGTACTAGGACCGATGGGTGATTTAATTTGCTTTTTGCTTGCTATCATGAGCTAGCGTTTTCATTTCTACTTTTTCCCGGTACTTCAGTGGGAACACATTACATCATATTTTAAACATATGTAGACCCCGCTTATCTATAGATTGAAAAGGGGTTTTTTACCGCCATAACTTGCTTTTTTAACAGTTTTTCCAAAAATTGCTTTTCTGATAATTTAATTGGCGGTTTCAGATGTTGAGAATTTAAGTTTAAGTTAGAGTCTCACATTAGTTACGAATTGGTAAGGTGAAGATTTTATAAGAGATGTAATTCGTAAACACAACACAAGGTTTTGGATAAATATATGGCGTTGGATTTTTTTGGTGTCTTGTTTCCATGGCACATGGGCTCCCTCAATCTTCTTAGCGGTGTGGCCATGTGCCTTGTTCCGTTGACGCGGTGAAGCGAATGACGGTGCAAGTGTAGATAGCTTTTGGGGAGGAGGAGCATGGTAATGTGATGGTGGCTCATAATTGAAGTCTCACATTGTTTAAGTACGAGACTTTATAAGAAATATGACATACAAACTCAATGTTGAGACTGCCAAAAATGGTATGGCTGCACTGTTCTAGAGTTTACAAATCATTTCCGTATTTTAAACAAATTCAAATAGTTAAAACAATCTATTATTTCAACAGATCTACTCTATTTTACTCCCTATCACCAATCTCCACACAGCCTCAGAGTTCTAGTTGACTTCTGTGTAAAATGATTAGTAGGGGGAGAATATAATCACGCCAATTAGCATATTAAATATTTTCTTCTCGTACCATTTTTGTATTGACTCCATGACTCTGCTCACAGATTCGCACGATTTGTTTGGTACTGAGAGACATGTTTTTAGACCAAATCCGTGCTTGCTCATTCATTAAGTTGATGGCTACCAAAACATTTTAGAAAATAACATATAGGAATAGGAGTCAAAACACGAACGTTAAAATACCACGGAATAATTAAAATACCTAACTTGCCTACTAATGCCATTTGTGTATGTGATTGTGGATTATACTGCTTAAATATGAAGACCCACGCTATTTGACGCGTTGAAATTTTGAAGTTCAACGATGTATATTGGTATTGCATTTTCACCAAAGCTATTCCACTTTTTTATTGAAAGGAAATTGAATTAAGGTCAACAGGGAAGATCAACACAACTTACGTCAAATCAAGGGGATTGACAAATAATAATACTTCATTTAAACTTCAATGATATAATAGATGAGGTAATAAAAAAAGAAAAGAAAAAAGTTTGTTGTGATATCTTGGTGAAAGTGTGATACTCAAAATGAGTTGACTCAATAGTAAAGATTCGTGTATCATATGAGTCATTAATTATATTTTCTCAATAATGTTTTTAAATGTTTATTTATGAAAATATAGTTATTGTTATTTGCTAAAACATCACTTCATTTAGTAAATGTGAGAGTTTAACCTTGATAATTTTTTAAGTTAGTGTGTGTTTGGATCAACATTTGCAGAATTGATTTTGGTAGAATTGAGTCTGATAAACGTGAGTTTAAGTGATGTGATTTATGTTTGGATACACTTATCAAAAAGTGATTTCTTAGTAGAATTGTTTTTGAGTGAATAATTACCAAATTGGGTACGATAATTGTGACCAATATATATGATAGCACCAATTATTTTTTAATTATATATTGATATAAATTAATTTATTAAATTAATGATAATATCTGAATGATATTTAATTTTATTTTATTAAGTTAATAATAGTATATGAGCTTTTTAAATAACAACACATAGTTAATGTTTTTTTTGTGTTCAATCATATTGTTTATGTGAATAGCAGTAAAAACAATTTTAGAAAAACATTTTGAAAATAATCCAACAAAAACAGTTGAGGGAAAAAACACACTTTCAAAGAAAATATATATATTCAAATTTTGAACTGAAACAAAAAAAAAGTAGCAAAAGATAAAATAATAAATAAAGTAAATGGGTGGTTGTCTAGTTGAGTAAAAAAAATGTTCACAGGGGTAATGATGGAAAGTTTTGTTCTTGTCGTGCAATTCAGATGTAGAATCGAGTTTAATAAACAGAGAAACTACAATGTATATAGTAAGCTCTTGGTAAACTTACATCTGGGGCTTAAACGTGAGTTAAAGGTTTTTTCTCAAACATGTTATTTTCTCACTAGATCCACGTTTCAACAATATAGAAGTGATTTTGGTGTTGCAAACGCAAAATTAAACACACTCTTAGTGACCATTGGTTTTTTCTCTGAATTTAAACTGTTTATATTCTGCTTTTGTTCTCCTTCTTCTTCCAAGCTACGCCATTTTTTCATAAAGATAAATATGACATTAATCTATTAAGCAACCTAATGCTGATATAAAAAAAAATTAAATACCAATAAAAATAAAAAGAAAGTTAGTGTAAATGAATTGTTATGCATTAACAAACTCCAAAAACAATCGTCCAAATAATGCCATAATTGATAATCACTTGATCACTTGCGTTTTTGTTATAACTTAAACAAATTAACAACTCTCGATTTCAACAACCCTAAAAATCATCTGCTTCTACATGAGCTCATAAATCCTAAAATACTAACATCTCCAAAGGTCCATGGAGATCCACAATGGCAGAACTTGAACAAAATATTTGAAGGGAGCAAAATGAGACTTTTAACTCATAAGTTAAATATGTAAATATTATTTTAGATCCAAAATTTTGTGTGCAATGTTAACATTAGATTGGGCATAATATTAAAGAAAATAACTAAAAGTTACCTTCAATCAAAATGTTGCTATGTGCTCCTTCAATGATTTGAAATATTGAATGATTGAATAAGAACAACTAAAACTTGTTGCAATCTTTTTTATTGTGAGCTATTATACTATCAGTTAAAAATCAGTTTCCATCTTATTTTTTAACATAGTCTTAATTATTTTTACGGCTAAAATAGATCTTTCGCTTAAATTGGAAGAGTCATGATAAAGCCAAGTAGTCTATCAACCAAGTTGTGTACTTTTGATTTTTGGTTGATGCAAACATGTACACAATTCCTCGATAGTTATAAATTTTGCAAATTTGATTCCTATAATTATGAGCACCAATAATGAGATGTTGAAGTTGAAATCCCAAATTAATATTCTCGTGGTTATCAATATTAAAAGTTTTGTAAGCATCCTAATTAAAAACAAAGAACAACTTAGAGTTAATAGCTTTGTAGCTTGCTAATTAAACCTACTATTCAACTCCAATAATTTCTTATCAATTGTTAAAAAAAAATACTTCCACTCTAAAATAACACTAAAAGAAAATGTCATTATGGCGTAAAAAATTAGCGTTGGCTGAACCGGCACAAAGTGCCAATTTTAAATTATGTTCCACTTAAAGATAGAGTCGCCTTACCTTCTCTTAGTGTCGACTCTAACTGATGCTAAACTCACCAGTCAATGTAGCATATGTCCGCTGTCCAATAGCAACGGCCTGGTTTGATGCTAACGTTTCATGATTTCACCGCTCAATCTTCCTTATGAGATCGCTCAAAAACTCTCATACTGGAATAACAGTAAATGTGCAAAACATTAAAAAGGAAAAAGCTCAAAATGCTCGCAAGAAGGTACCTCTACCAATAAGAGTCAAAACGTCACAAGAGGAGACATCTTATAAGATCGTTTCCCGAAAATCCACCACCTCTCTCACTAGTTGTCGTTATCAAGACATCTCAGAGTTCTTTGTCCTCTACACTGCGATCGGCATCTCTGAACATGTAGCTTTTAGTGGGGGAACGTAATAGACTTTGAAATGATAAATTGGGACAACAGACCAAGCACTTGATGAGTCCTCCTAGAAAGGAGTCGTCCCTTTGGCCCTCACGGCGAATCTAAAGAACTCATGCTTAAAGGACTTTCCCCTCCTCATGAATGAGTGCGTATAAGGCGTAAGGACCTAGCCTTCCGAGGTAGCAGCCTTAGAGACACTCATCCATTCAAACCATTCTTAGAACGGAATACCTCAAAGAAGTGAAGGAATTGGCGGTAAGAAGGAGTGAGCCCAATCCCCAGCTAATAATCTGGAAAGAGTGCATGGCATCTCATCCGTTGATATTCAGTTGAGACAAAGCCACATTGAGATGCTTCAACACCTCAAGATCAAAGTCAGTGAAGGGAAGAAGAACGCCAAGGGTACTAAACATGTAGTCATATATGTACATGAAATGACCCAACTTGGTACGCAAGTCACATACCTGATCATTCAGTGCAGGGACTTCATTAACAAACTTATTTCCCTCCGACGCTCTTCCGTTAGTTCGAAACACTATCTCAGGGTTATACGAGTTCCAATTCAGCGGGATCTCAAACAAGGCGTCAACACATAAAATAATATTTTATGGTTATACGAGTTCGACCCATATCTTCTCGAACACGTGCCTTGGAACAAATAAACTCATCATGAATCACAAGTATACCGCATGGGGCAGGCCAAACATCTTACTACTGCGGATCAATGACTATCTTAGGTTTTGACACTAAAAGCATCCTAATGCTACAAGAAGAATTATCCACAAACGTTGCATTGAACCAAAGAAAATAATTGATCCTAGGAAATTTTACAGAACATAGGCGAATTTCTACTAGTGAGATATCTCAGTTTTTTCTGCCGAATATAGAAATTTAGTTTTGTTTTTTGACAAAAATCTAGAAATTGATTTTGTCTCGTATAGATTCCATATTTTTCGTGATTCAGATTGTTTTTGGGTCTGTACTTAAATCATTCAACAACTTGCATCATGAAAATGACCCAACAGAGGAGCACTTACTCTTCTTTTCGTTTTTGGGGTCAAAAGGAGCACTTACTTTTCTCATTACATTTCTTGTAGGCTATGTGAGCTTAGAAGTCCAAATCAATATCATAAGGCCCATAACGTCGTTGCTGGCATCGTCATGGGGTACTAGTTGCCCGAACAACCCAATGTCACTTGCACGTCTTGTATTATATTATTCTATTAAGGATTATTTAAGATTCTTGACCCAAAAAAAGGGTTATTTTAGATTAAAAATTATTTACTTTTTCATCATGTTTTTTAAAGTTATTTTTCATCATTTTTTAAGTTTCAAAATTACGTTAATAGCTATTTTATCAATACTTTGTTGTTTTTATCTATGTAATTAATAAGAAGATATAAATATTTACTAAGAAATTTACAAAAATAAATTTATAGTTAAAGAAATTAACTATATATAGTAATTTATAATTATATATAAGGACTTAATATGTTTTTCATCCTCATAAATTTGACACATTTTGATTTTAATCCCTACAAATTTTTATTCACTTTTAATCTTTAAAAAATATGAAATTCATGTGGTTTTAGTCCCTCATAAATAATGACTAAAACCACGTGACTTTGGTATTTAGTATGGAATAAAAGCAAATTAAAATTTTTGTGGGTTTCAAAACCAATTATTACAAATTTTACAAGGACGAAAGAACATTTAACCTATATTTAATAACCTTAAATAACAAGCAACTACTTGATAACCAAATATAATAAATTAAATCAATCAGTTTTGATATATTCACATATATGTTCTCTTTTACCTCACTTTCATACTCATTATTTTTTCTATTTGATAGAATTTTGAGGTGAAATTGCATCAATGCTTTAGTTGAGAAAAAAAAGTGAAAAAGTGTTGAAAAAGAGAAGAGAGATAAAGCCTTAATTGGTAATTGATTGCTCTCATGTGTGATACCTTGACTGCAAGTGTATAGTGGGATCAAAGCAATATGAAAGATATCGTTTTCATGGGGATAGGTGATTTTCGACTTGAACTCCAGTTGTTTACAGCAGAAAATAAAAAGATATATGTTGAGGTTTGGTTTGTAAGATAACAGCAAAAAGAAAAACAAGATATAAGATCATTAAGATGTTTTGAAATGATGATAAAAGCAACACTTAGGTTTGGGTTTCACTTTACTAGACAAGTTTCTTACAATCAAAAGTTCATATGAAATGGAAATATGTTCTTGGGTGCTCTAGCCTAAACCTTTACTTGTTAATACCTTAAGCAAGTAAACTATTCAATTTCAGTTTGCTAAACCTAATACCTTAGTATCTAGTCAATTCAATTGAAGAAATATGTTCTTAATTCTGGCCAACACAAATGATTCCCACCCTTATACCTAAGCAGCATATAAATCATTTAATCTAATCCCAGTTCCCTTAGTTCCTACCAACTACCGTTGTGCAAGAAGAAAGCATGATAACTTGTGTGCACCAAGCATGAATAAACAAAGGGAGAAGATACAAAGAACATAAATTTCATTCATAAGAACAAGAGAAATTTTAAAACATTGTCTAGGTGAAGATTCACCAACAAACCCAAATGCTAAAAGAGAACTAGCCAAGCATGGCTAGCATAAACATAATTAAAAGATAGAAACCTGGATTAAGAGTCACAATTGGCTTCTCACACTCCAGGAATACTTGTCCAACTTCAGAGAATTACATGGAATGAGATAAAATTTGGATTCCCCAAGATAATTACAAAGAAAAGCAAGTCATGTATTTATAACTCATTCTGCCAATGCTCCAACGCCTGTGCGTTGGCTTCCAATGCTTGGGCGTTGGAATTAAACAAATTAACTCGAGGCTTGGCAGAGAGCCAACGCATGAGCGTTGGAATTAAACTAATTTGAGGCTTCCAGGCAGAGAGCCAACGCATGAGCGTTGGCTCCTCAACGCTCAGGCCTTGGGAGGTCGTCAGACTTCCAACTTTGCCTCTTTTTCTCTTCTCCTTTGATTCCTTCCTTCAATGCACTTAATCGCACTTCATTCCTCTTCATTGTGGTTGCAAAACTGCAAAAGTCATTCATGGTTTCATCAAATTATCAATTCATAACCCTTTCAATTGTTTTAACTTTCATAACCCCCTCATCATTTGCCCATTAAAACTCTTCTCTTCATCAATTCTTCCATCATTGTTCCAATAACCACCAAATAATGATCAGAATATAAAAGAACAAAAATAAATAAAAAAACCTAATAATAAACTCAAAAATGAAATAAATACTAACCTACCATGCTTATGATTAAATAAAAGAAAAACCTAACAAAAGATAAAAATCTATATGAGACTCAAGAAGAAAAGACACAAAAACAGAAAAGAAAAGAAAAAAAGGAAAAGATAGTTATACCCCCAAGTCATCAATGTGCCTTGAATAATTAGGATCACCATACTGAGTTATGTAGACCTTTGTGTTTCCATTCTTTTATATATCCTACCTTGCACTACATCGTGGGCTCCATTACAGACTTTGAGGTCTCTCCAATTACAAACTACTTCTTTGTTTAATTTTGTGTTGATTGATAGACTTACTTGATGCATTGCGCTTGAATGATTGGATTGAGTAATTTTTTATGTGCACTAGGTTGTCCAAGGTGATCTGGTTCGACCGAAAAACAAGTTAATCGGTCTTTTTCAACACCGGGTTAGACCGGTTCAGTTTCGGCTTTGGGCGGGCTCGAAAAATGGTTTAAGGTGGTTTGGGGGGTCGATTTTGCTTTGGTATCTAGCCTGACTGAACCAAATGAAGTAACTACATTAAATACAAATCAACCCAGCCAAGTCAGTGAGAGCAAAACCTAACATTCAAGCACTCTCACTAACACCTCACTCATTCACTAGCCGTAAGCAAACCCTATCTTCCCCACTGTCGCTTTTCTCTTCCTCCTTCTCCTATCGCATCATTCTTCCCCAACCTGAAGCATAACCGCCAGCCACCACCACTTATTCTCCCTCTCTCATTTCAAAAAACACTACACTATTTAAAAACATGAAACCTGGCCGCATCTCCTCCCCAATCTCAAAAATCCGACACAGAGCCACCATCCACCGTTCCTTTTCTTCTTCTCTGCCATCACCATGCACCGTCTTTCCCCCGCGCCGCCCACCATCAACGTCGTCCTCGCCCTCTATCTTTGTCTCCTTGTCGCAGATCTGAGTGTGGAAGCTTCATCTCATTCACACCTCATCAAAATCTTCTTCCTTTATCTTACCTAAGGAGTTGAGGTTGCAAACCGGAAGAGGAGTCGATGATCTCTTCATGGTTAGCTGAGGTTGTTCTGGTTTTGTTTTTTATTTTTCTCTGGATTCCTGCATGGTTTTGGGTTCATCTCTGGTTCTGGCTTCCCCTATGCATTTGGGTTATTTCTATTGATAGGCTATTTTTGTTGATGTTTCTCTTTGATTTTGTTATAGTCTGAGTTTTATTGTTCATCTTTTATATTGCAATATGAAAATTTAGTGGAAAAGTTGAGTCTTCTTCATTATCTTCTCCTTTCTGTGTTATTTTTTCTTATGATTCCACTCACGGTTACCGCCTAACAGACCCGACACGGCCGCAACCCCGAAAAATCTAAGATATGAAAAAATTGAAGATGTGAACGGACAGTGGCGGTCCTAGCTGCGTGGTGTTTTTCACTCGAAAAAATTGACGTAGGCGACCCGAAGCCATCCGCTGGACAGCCCTACTATGCACCTATGAGTGAAAAAGAGGTTTGTGACCCTTATACTGAAGTTTAGTTTGATTCACTGAGAATTCTTCTTATGATTTGTGTGCTTTGCTAGGGGATGACTTAAGTTTGTTGTGCATGCTTTATGAATACCCCTTGTGTAAAAGATTTCTTGCTTAAGCTTTTGATTGCTTGGTAACACACATCTTTTTGTTCATAGTCAGAGAGAGAATCTTCTTGAGGACAATCAAAATTTAAGTTTGGAGATATTGATGTGTGTCAAAAGTGCATGATTTTTACCATGTTTTTCATATGATTTTTCACCTTGATATTGCATAATTTTTAACTCAAGTGTTTTATGATGGATTTGCAATAGCACAAGACAAAAGGGAAAAAAGTAAAATACGTAGGTAAAAAGAGCCAAAATGGTGAAGACTTGAGTGCTGAAGAGAAAACACGGTCCTGAAGCCCCAACGACACAGTCGTGCTCTATCAAATTTAGAAGGCTTGATTGGGTCAAAGATGTACACGCCCATGGAAGTCATTAAAGGAGCCACGATCGTGCTCTTTAAATGGCACAACCGTGTCTATTATTTGGCAAGTGTTCGATCTTAAACCTAATTATTTCTATTAAATGAGGGATCGAGGCCAAAGGAAATCATAATAAAATAAACAAAATATGCAATCAAGTATCACGAGGCCGAAAAAACCCGAGCTTTTGAAGATAGGAAGAAGAGGGAGAAAGACAGAGACATTGAAGGCATACTACTTTCCTATCTTTGTGAGGTGTTGGTTACTAGGAATTCGGTGGTTTCCTATATTATGATGATTAGCTAAACATCATCTCTTGAGATCGAGATGTAGGAGATGAAATTGAACTCCGTATTTATATATGTTTGTTTTTGCTTTCTTTAATTGTGTATTCTCTTCTATGCGCTTAATCCTATTTGACATAATTAATTGTATCTCTAATAGGCTAGTTTACTCCTAGTAGAGGAAATAATCTATGGAATCAAAAAGAGAATAAAGTTTAGTTAATTTCTAATGGGGCGCTCCTGACGAAGTATTAGGATTAGATTTCTCACAATTTCAACTAACTGTGGAGCATGAAATGTCTCCTTGGTAGCTTCTCCGTTTTAACCTATATTCAAGAAATCACGCTTATGGTGAATGTCAAAAGTCTCTCCAAGAGTGTGGCTTTGAGGTTCGAACAATCGACATAGGAGTTCAAACAACCATTTTTACCACTGCGACCGACACTCGTTGAGTAACACTCCTCTCTAAAATAACATAAAGTAGAAGATATAACATTAAAGCATCCGCAATATGGGAGTATCTTAGGAGTATATTATCACTGAGCAACCATATCTTATTTATTTTTTTACCATTAGAGCAAGTCTAGATGACACTTCAAAGAATTTAAAAGTAAGGTTTTGTCCTTCTACAAGCAACCATATCATATAATTAAAATAATATTTTTCTCTCTATTGAATTAACAATTAATTCTCTCCTACATCAAGTGAAAATAAAGAAATAAAAATATGAATTGTTTATGAAAAAATAAGAAACTAGCATTAGAATAAACTTTGCATGAAATACTTATCGATGGCTTAAATATTGTATGTACCATTTTAAACAACTCATATAAGGAATCACGTAAATGCTTTTAGTATATTTTTTTTGTTAGATGAAAAAAATGTGGATGCTTTTATAGTATGCAACATTAGTTACATATCACTACATTATCCTTCTTTAAATAATAAACGCGAGGGGAAATGAAAAATGATAGAAAAACCAACAAGGGCCCACATGAGTTGAGTGGCGTCATTTATTTCATAAATCACGTTTATCTATTGTCAATTTGTTATCTTTCTTTTTCAGTTTTTAATTGTAAAACACATACTTTTATAAAAATATTTTCTTAAATATTTTTTAGGTGTAGATAACTAAAGAAAAATAGAAATAAAAGAGAAAAAAATAGTAAATATCATATATAATTAATATTACAAAAACAGATATAGAAAAAAAAAAATTATTATTGTCGGCACCCACTATTTTTATATTTATGAATATTTTCGTTGAAGGGAGACATTTCGTTTTCACACCGGTTAAAATGTAAGATCAATTAATTAAAATATAGAAGGAAAAAGGCATATAAAAGGATTTGATTTGATTCCGTTTGAAACAATTTCCAACCATACTCGCACCCAACAGGACTTGACCACGTAATCACCTTCGTTTTAACCTCATATCGCGGCGCTACTCATCGACACAGCCTCTGAATTTGTTCCTCACTTTCTCCCCTCTCCATTTCCAAGAATCCATTAACCATTCATTACTACAAGTTTCAACAACAAAACTTGAATGATAGAAGAATGTGAACCCCGCCTCCGCCTCCGCCGCGATGGTTAAAGTGCCGCCGTTCCCAGCTTACTACCTAACCGAGCACCCCTCCATCGTCGGCTTCCGGTGGAGCCACAGCCATTCATGGGGCTCCACGTGGTCCTTCCTCTTCACCGCCATAGCCACCTACCTCCTCCTCTCTCTCCTCCTCCACCTCACGCTCTCATTCCTCCTTCCCCGCCGCCGCCCCATCCCCCTCGGCCCCCTCCCCGCCATCCACAGCCTCTCCATGTCCCTCATCTCTGCCGCCATCTTCACCGGAACCCTCGCCTCCGCCGCCGCTGAGATCCGCGACACGCGCTGGTTCTGGCGCCGCTCCAAAACCCCCTTTCAGTGGCTCCTCTGTTTCCCCCTCGGAACCCGACCCTCCGGGCGCGTGTTCTTCTGGTCCTACCTCTACTACCTCTCGCGGTTCCTCCACATGGCGAGGACCGTGTTCTGCATCCTCCGCCGTCGCAGACTATCGCTCTCGCAGCTCTTCAACCACTCCATCTCCACCTTCGTCTCGTTCCTCTGGCTCGAATTCTCGCAGTCGTTTCAGGTGCTCGCGATTCTCTTCACCACGCTCGTGTACGCGCTCGTGTATGGGTACAGGTTCTGGACTGCGATTGGGTTTCGCGGCGCGTGTTTTCCCTTTGTGTTGAATTGCCAGATCGTGTTGCTGGGTTGCAATGTTGCGTGCCATGTTGGGGTTTTTCTTCTGCACTTCTTCTTCAAAGGTGGGTGCAATGGAATTGAAGCTTGGGTCTTCAACTCTGTGCTCAACACTGGTGTTCTCTTGCTATTTCTCAACTTCTATGTCAGGATGTACGTTGTTGGCAAGAGGAGAAAGGTTCAGGGTGGGTGATTCCTGCCATGTCTTGATAGCTCAAATTAATGGAAGAACATAGTTTCGATGTTCGGCTCCCGTTCCCACCACGGAATAGAGTATGTCTCCGGCACCTTTAGTCGCTTGCAAGACTTTTAATTATACTTATGGATCGCTCACCGGCTGATACCCTCGCATAAGAAAAGGATGATTATATAGTTGGTGGTGACTGTTCTGCAATTTGGGGTCCAACATCTAATCTTTGCCACTTCAAACCCCTTTTTGTATAAGGAAAGGTGTATAAGACAATAATAATAATAGAACTATAGTTGGAAAGCAAAAATTTCAGTAGAAGAAGCAAAGATCTTTTGGGAATATAATCATTATGATGAAGAATTAGTTACATATAATCACTCTGTTAATGTTACATGAGTTTATAGATAGTTGCTGCTTGCTGGTGAGCATGCCTAGATATGAAATCACAGAACAGATTCATCCGAACACGTTTCAATTCAATAAGAATAGTACTTCTTTCAAACCTCTTTTACCATCCCATATTTGTGATATATGAAGAAAAGAAAAGAATTAAGTGATATGATATGTGATACGATAGAAATTACAGAAAAAGAAAAAAAAGAAAAAGTGGATATGATAGGTAATCTGATAGAAATTATAGAGAAATAAAAAGAAGAAAAAGTGGATATGAGATTGAAGAGAAAGAAAAGTGAGAATGAATCATTACTCATTCCATAACTCAAGGATGTTCTCAACTGAACCAACTAGAAGAAATGTTCATAACTTTTTAAAATTAATTATCATTATATTATACCATGTAGGAAGAAAAGTTATATATATTTCTAATATAAATTAAAATAAAAATATATTTTTTTAGTTAGTCGAAATTTAATTGAATATCTGTGTGAATAAAATTTATATAGTTAATGGATAGATCTTTAATCCTTATCATTAATGCACGGATGAAAATTGAGAGAGAATGAACCCATCATAGTTATTGATGCAAAACCAATTTAGTGTAGGTTTGAAATATTTGTACAATTGATTTTAAAATAAAAATTTATTAAAATATATGTATGATTAGTTTTTTTATTAGAATTAATTTTAGAGCTTAGTTATATGACTCAAAATGAAATATACGAAGTATGTTTGGACTGGCCAGAGGTTTCGCAGATTCAAAGCACGCCCAAATGAAGAAGGACGCAGTGATCCAGAAAGACATACTTAGCCTTCACACATTGGTCATAGTGTCTTGTGAACTTATGGATTAGTAAAAAGCTACTCATATCCAAGTCTCGCAAGAAATTCACATAATACGGGCAAGCCTCCTCTAAATGCCCCATTGGGTCGTGGTAAGCAAAGGATCCTTGCTAGAAACTCGAAGCGGCGACACGAGTCTTGGAGCGATCTACCTCGACACCAAGGCTTTTTGGGCTACTATCATGTGATCATATAGGCCCTTGTATCTCTAGGAAACCTTTTATGTAATGCGGCGAGTCATTCCCCTTTGTTATAGGAACAACTCGCCCTTGCCCTTTCACCTTGAGCACTTATTGCCTAGATTTAGGGCCTGCCTATGTTGGTAATTCACTTATGTGCTGCTCACAATGTGTAAGGGCTCTTTGGCCGCATTTGCGTAAGGCCCAATGATCCAATTAGGAGTTAGGTTTAGAGTTTACATTTTTCCTACTATAAAAGAAAATATTTATTTGTAATTCACATATTCGCTTGACATAATACAAAAGCGGCTAGGAGTGTGTTTGGAAATGAGCTGTGCACATACTCTAATGCATGTTTAGGAAGAAGCTACAACTTGAAGTTTTTTTCGACTTAATCCACGTTCACAGCCTTCCGGATGTGGTTTCAAACAAGCACTAGGTTTTAAAGAATTCTTACTTCCGTTAGGATGCCTCCTTGGTTAGCTTGATTGTTTACTCAACTTGAAAAATGTTGAATAAGAAAAATAACCATTCAAAGGGATGAATATCAATAAACATAAACCATGAGTACTTCGTTTAAGATTGGTTTGGTAACGGAAATCATTTCTCTTAATTTTTGAAAGAAGAAAAGTTGATCTAAAGCTATACTAGTGCACGCTATATGTAATTCAGACCTCAGGGTGTGCAATTTATGATCCTATTCCTACCATTAAAAATTATTTAGGGTGCCTTTTGTTCCAATTCTCAAATATGGATTTGAGCTCAAAACGTGGATCTCCATCATTTTGAAGATGTTTAAGAATCAATTTTGAGAATTGATTCCACAAGTTTAATTCGGACTTGACAGAATTGACTCATGGTAGCTTTTTCATCTTATTGATCCGATTTTAGGTAAATGTACTAAAATCCAGTTACAAAAATTATCCAAACATAAACCACGTTACTTAAACTCACGTTACCCGACTCAATTATGGTCTTCTAGTTATATTCAATTCTATTAACACAAATTCAAACACACACTTAATCATTTTATTTGCTCATATTTTGCTCAAATTTAAATACATTTCAATGGTTGGGATCGATGCTTACATCTGCAGAAATCATTGATCTTTCATTTAGAGTTATTATTATTTGAATGTAACTATCGGTGTATCTCATACCCCTACAGCCGCCTACGATGTAGCATGAGAGTTTTCTTGTCATTTGGAAAAAAATCTTTAGTTTCCTTGATCACGTCACGATTGTATGAGATTTACTAGTATCTTTTGAATAAATTCGTTTTCTTTCACGTATCATCTCATACAAGTTATTGTTAGTACATTAAGTGGTAGAAGACACACTAACCTAATCTCGGTTGATTTTGTCACCTTGAGCATATAAAGGAGGAGCAGTATCTAAGATTTGAATCCGAATATGCCTTTGGTAATGACATTCCAATTTAAATAGCTGTGGAATCAAAGATGGAATATTACGTAATTTTCAAATATGGTTAGAATTACGAGCCTCAAATCTATCAGAGCATTTAATTTCTAAGATGCAGTGTGGGCTAAAAAGAAACAAAATCTGATGAAATTGGTGATCTTACATAATGGAGTACTAGTGGTAAGTTGCAATAGCCTACCATCCAATTCTAGAAATTTAATTAAAATCAAGTCCGTCATATGCTGTCCCACCATCCATGACAGTTTACAAACCCAAATAATGTTGGCCAAAAAAATAAATAAATACTGATATCACATTTTAACTGCTAAAGTTCTTGACAACGTGCCTAATGTTATTTTATGAGTGACGTATCGGATCCTATTCTGATATCTTTTGTGCAAGCAGCGTTCTATGCTTTGTGGGAGGCCAGAAATGGTACGATTTTTCAGCAGGTTCATTGGGACTGTTCGAGGGTTCTGAAGCGGGCTTCAGAGTTGCATGCGAGGCCGCCTGACATCGTTGTGCGAGCCTGTCCTACTACGGAGCTTAGCGCGAGGTTGACTAGGCCGGTACGGGGAGTTACGAAGCTTAATGTTGATGCTTCTCTGAGACGTGGAGGCACTCTTGGTTTTGGGATGGTGGCCAGAGATTGGGAAGGGATGGTGTTGGCTGCTGCAGTGTCATCTCCTCCTGCGGCGTTGTCTTCCCTACTAGTTGAGGCTACTTGCTTTCGCTGGGCTGTTGTTTTGGGCTTAAGTTGGGTTTTACTCATGTTTGTTTTCAGACTGATTGCCTTCAACTATTCCAGTGGTGGACGAAGGGGGTTGAGGGCAACTCTTACTTGGCTTCACTTATTCGGGATTGTCGTTTTCTTGTTAATAGTTTTTATGTTGCATCTCTTTCTTTTGTTAGACGCTCTGGTAACGTAGTAGCAGACTTTCTAGCCAGGAATTCCTCTACTTATCTAGATACAGTTTGGGTGGAGGAAGTTCCATTGGCTGTTGTCCCTTTGGTGGCTGCTGATGTTTTGGCCTCTGAGCCTTCTATTTCTTCTTAATATATTTCGCATTTTTTATTCAAAAAAAATATTGAATTAGTTTTTCTTGTTGATGTAAATGAAATAACTAGCAACACAATATTCAGACTCAAATAACTTTTTGTTCCTTATAATATACCCTATTTTTGAATTTAATCCTCATAAAATTTTGATTTTTGTTTTGGTCCTTACCCCTAGATTTTTCATCCAAACAAATAGAAGTCAAACTCAACTGTACATGTGTAATTTTTATGTTTTTTTTATCTCTCTAAAATACCAATTTACTTTTTAGTCTCTAAAGTTAGTTTTACTATCACATCATTAATCTTCTCCCCTACCTCTTTCCCTTCCCGACCCCACCTTCGCCCTTCCCCCACCGCCTTCACCTCCCCGCATTGCTGCCAACCTCCAAACCCAAACTCAGAACCTTCAAAGCTTTCAAACCCATACCCATAACTTTCAAACCCATACTAGACTTCTTCAAACCCTCGACGGCAACAACAACCTCTCAAACTTAGATTGGATTCCTTCAGACCTTCAAACCCTTGCATGTCGAGGGAATAGTTTAAACATAAATTTGAAGAAGTTTTACACAGATTACCAAAGCTAGTGCATACATAAAGACAAATACATCCAAACCTAGCACCACCATGTCGTGACTACCTTCAGACCGTCGCCAGAATCGTTCTCGATGATGATGCATGTGTGAGCTCCTCCCTTTTCCTCCTCTTTTTCTTCCTCTGCCCCTTTTCGCCCTTCCCAATTTTTTGCACATCTTTCCCTTCCAGGCCCCTTTATTCTGAAACGGGTTTCATCTTATTTTTCAATGCTTCGATGATGGAATCTGAATCAATGGCGTGACTTTTCTACTTCGATGACGGAAAAGGTTGGGGATGAGTAGGAAGTGGGGGTTGGGGGGAGGGGAACGGGAATTGGGGAGAGGGTAGTGGATGGTGGGTGGGGAAAAGGAGGTGGGAGAAGGGGAAGTTTGGGGGCCATGGGGGAGGGTTGTAGGGTGGGGGAGAAGGAGGTGGGTGGGGAAGAGAGTTGAGGGAAAGGGCAGCGATGGGTGGAGAAAGAGGTAGAGAAGGATTTTGGATTTTTTCTTGGTTTTGAATGTTTGAGGTTCTAGGAATGTGCTCTAGTTATGTGGTAGGAGAAGATGAGAAAGGGTGAAAGAAAAGGTGGGGGTGGGAAAAGATGGAGATGGTGCAAGAGATAATAAAACTAACGTCAATGACTAAAAAAGGTAACTGGTAAGTCACCTATCTAACCACTCCACCTAAATCTCCATACCCTAACCATTCTCTTATTTTTGTGAAAGCACGTGACTTTTGAGAAGATAAGTCATAATATTTTATACTTCATTTTCGGTTTCCAATTTGACAGTCTTTCCCTCAATTTTAGAATTAGAGGATCCCAAGTACATCATTTCTTTGAGGGTTTCCCCCCACAAGTATTACTAAATACATGAAGGGAATACTTGGTATCTTACAATTTAGCATCCTAGCATATTTTAACACTTCATTTCTTACGAATTTACCTTTAAATCGTACATAAGCTCAAAACATCTCAATAAGATCTTCATTACCAACACATACTAATTTGAGGCTTCCCCAAGGAAAGAGGTATCATCCAGAAATTGTAATAGTGAAACCTTCACACCTGAGCTCTCGGCTTTATATCCTCTAAACATATTCAAATTCAAAGCTTGTCTCATCATCCCATTCAAACCTTCAACCACAATTAAAAACAAGAAGGGAGATAAGGGGTCTCCCTGTCTTAAACCTCTGTCAAGAACAAATTCCTCTGTGGGACCCTCATTCACCAAGACTGAAACTGAGGCAGATTGAATACAATATTTAATCCACCTTTGCAGAAACCCATCCTGACCATAATATGATACATAAAATCCCAACTTACTGAGTCGCATGCCTTCTCAAAGTCCACTTTAAACACAAGGCACTCATTTTTCCTTATTTTTTCTTCATCAATGATTTCATTGGCTATTAGGACACTATCCATCATGAATTTCCCTCCAATAAATTCCGCTTGACAATTGACACTCATTAATTACTTACCCAAGACCAACCTCAACCTCTTAGAAAGGACTTTAGACACAATTTTATTCAAACAACCTATAAGGGAGATAAGTCTATACTCATTCAAATTATTTGGAGTCTCAACTTTAGGTATAAGAGTGATGAAATAGTCACTACCCCCAGGCCAAACAAAATTTTTATGAAAATCCTCCAGCATTCTTAATAAATCCTCCTTCATCAAATTTTTAATGAACCTAAAGTTAAAACCATCCAGTTCAGGACTCTTGTCGCTTTCACAATCCCACATTTTCCTTATTTCCTCCAAGTTAAACTTTGATGAAAGAAGATTATTATCTCTACTTGAAGTTGTTCTAAATGAAATTCCATCAGGTCTTAAGGCTTTCTAAGAATTATCTTTAAGCCTCTCTTGAAATAATTGTTTCACATTCCTCTTAATTAAACTCGGGTCCTCCACCCACCTTTCGTCAATTGCCTTCCCCCTTAATGCATTTTTCTGTCTCCTACAATTAACCACACCATGAAAGAATTTCGTATTTGCATATCCCTTCTTAACCAATTTATTCCTTGATTTTTTATGTTGCAAAGACTCATTCATAGTTGTAAGTTTCTAGAAAGCAGCAATTAAGTCTTTTCGCAGCTGGCTCTCTTCCAAACTAACATTGCCCACTTCCTTTTTAAGATCAATTTCATTTATTTTTACCATTAAATCTTTACACCTCTTTTATAAATCTCCTAGGTTATCTTCATCCCATTTCTTCAGCTTGTCCTTCATGAATTTTAATTTCCCCTTCAACACATATGCTCCCCACCCCTGAAGACGATGCTAGACTAGAAGTTATGTACATAGTCAGCAAAACTAGTGTCTAATAGTCAACAGTGCCTACACCTAAAGGGGTTTGGACCCTAATCCACATTCACATTTTTCAGGATAAGCGGATCATAATTTGCAACATCTATGTTTAAGATGTATTGAGCACTATTCGACCAATGATTTCACACTAATGAGAAACCATAAATCTATGTAGTCGGATCCTTGTTTGTTTGTTTGGCCTATACCACGTAAATTTCCATCTCACTAGAGGAATATCATCCACTTCCATAGATTCAGTGAAGTTATTAAATTCCTCCACCTCACCTTATCCTGATCTATAACCCACATGAATTCCTTTATGCTCCTCTAGACATCTGGCCAGTTTAAGTCTCCTATAAGGCACCACATAGTTTCCCCACTGCTTGCTTTCAGCTGAATCAGATCCCCCATAACCTTATTTTTTTTTCAATAGGACATGGAGAGTAAATATTTATCAACACACAATAAATATCCTTCCATTTTTCTTCCAGCCCCAAAAAGCAGAACCGGACAAGCATTCTTCCAGTTTGAATACATTTCTCCTCCATATACATAGCAAACCCCATGCTCTATTAACAGCAAATACTCCCACCAATCCATATCTACATATCTCCATATTGAGATGCATAGATTTTTACTTATAGATCATTTTTTTTCCTGGATACAGAGTATGTCTATATTCTCCGAACAACCAAACTCCTTAACGCCCCCCTTTTCCCCCTTCCCCTACCCCTCTTATATTGAAGCTTATAATTTTTATGGTGCACCCTTCCCCCTCTTCCACCTCCTCCATGACTAGCAGCTGCACTTCACTGGACCTCTATTCTTCCCCATCCCTGCTCCCTTATTTCTTCCTTTTTCCACTTCTTCTTCCAAGTTCAGGATAACCCCAAGGAGTTACAGTTTTTTTTTTACTAATGGGAGCCCTCCCTTCACCACCCCCATGGGGATGGTTTACAGAACGCTTACCTAACCAACATCTCGATCCAGCCCTGGCCAAACTTTTCTAGTTTACCCCAACATTTCCTACTTGTCTGACTATTGCTGAGCAGTTTTTGGATATCAAACGGACCTCCCGAGAAGGTAACTTTAATGTTGTCGATTTCCATGGTAGCAGTAGGAATTTTCCTTGTAGCTCGACGTCTTCCTTTTTTCATAGCCATACCTTTTATAATAAACGGAATAGCTACATTAGCTATTGTTCAAAAAGATATTAAGAAAAATTTGGCTTATTCTACCATGTCTCAATTGGGTTAGATGATGTTAGCCTTAGGTATGGGCTCTTATCGAATTGCATTATTTCATTTGATTACTCACCTCTCCATTTAATTCTCCTAGTTTTTCAAATTTGCTCACAACACCACTTCCGTTATTATTTATTAGCCCATCATTATTGCAATTAATACTGACAGGCTCTCCCCCTCTTCCACCTTCCCCATCACCAGCGGTTGCACTTCGTTGGACCTCTATTCTTCCCCATCCCCGCTCCCTTCTTCCTTAGAGAAATCACATAAATTGGACACCGATGAGTGAACTAGATGATGTTTCTATGCTATCTTCATCACAATTCTTAGAACACCAACGTGATACACCCGTTGGAATCCCAATTTCTTCCATGAACCTTACACCATATAGTTCACCCTTAATTTTAACTCTTCTGAAAGATGCTACAAGCCTACAAGTCTCCGTGATTGGATAACCAATACTAGAGGTGATGTGAAGACACTTTTATCTCAATTCATAAACTTTTCTGTTAAATTTTTGTTTAAAAATGTGTGCAAATATCAGCTGGTGTCAAGAGAATATCCAAAGATAGCTTCAATGTATAAATTAAAGCCGCGCCTAATTCTTCCTCACCTCAATCATATAGTATGATTTTCCTCTCTTTTTTTTTTTTGAATAGATTATTGGTAAAAATTGATATCAGTGAAAACTAGTGGAGTATGATGGTTCTCCACAATTTTGTGAGCAATGGGGGAGGGGTGCTATTTGTGTAGTTGCATTCTGCTGTCACAATCTAGTAGCTACTAAAGTAAACATTAATATTCAGGACGAGCCTACAACAAAAGATTTTTGAATGATTTCTCCAATTCGGAACAGGGGGCTATTGATGAAGCAGCCCTGAGTTCGTTATACCTTTCAATGTCAAAATTGTGTAGTTTCATGAGGCGCTTCTGCTTGGTGTTGAAACGGCTCTGGTAGAAGCCTTCAAAGGAAGGTTCCTTTGAGGTCCTGAGGAAGAACGTGTAGCCCGCCATGAAGTACATGGAGGTCACATAGAAGCATATGGGCTCCATCACGTCCCATGAAAGCTCCCAAAATGTGAGCCTCATGAACGCCGCCGTTTGGACCACCAAAAAGCCCAGCCCGCTCCAGAGCTCACGGCGAACCATGGTGTCAGCTTTGTTGTCGATGGCTTCCTTCTCTTGCTCCATTTGTTCAAGTTCTTTTTGTGCTGCTGGGTCGTTAGCGTAGGGTCCTGGTACAGGGAGCAGAGCCTGGATGGTTTTTGCTACCTGCGTCACAAAAGTAATTTTAATCAAAGTTATTCAAATGATATACTCTTAAAAAAAATAGCTTTTTTAATAAGTGTATCCAAATATAAACAATGTCATTTCAACTCACCAAAATCAATTATGCAAATTTTGATCATACTCACACCGAATAGAGTTTGGTAAAACTTGGCTCAATTTACATTTTTTTTTTCTTTCCCTTTAGGGAAGGAGTCAAACCTTGCTGCAAATTAAAGAAAGGAATGCTTTTGTTTTTTGAAATTGTACATTGACCCAAATGAAAAAAACCATAGGAGAAAGTGAACTATATTCATTGTAAACCTTACACTACTTGGCTTGGTTGAAACAATTATTGGCTTTTGAATAAAATAGGATAATAATAAAGTAGGAAAGAAACAAAAATGACCCTCTTTCAAGAAAAGCCCAAATTCTTATGAACATGGCGAGCAAGTGGAATATGCAATGCACAACATGTCCCAAGGAAGGTAGAAAGAAACACAACTGAAGTTACAATATTCCCGGAAGGCTAACAAAAAATAAAACAATTATTCCGGGAAATGGGATTCGGCAGATTCTATTTAGGGTTCCAATAACAAAATTAAGAAACAAGTCACTAGCTAACCTAAAAATAATAACTTTCCCTATGCTACAAGGACAATAATTCAAGATCATAAAAAGTAGGAGCATATGCATGTATGCTTGTGTATATATATTTAATTTAATGAAATTATATAACAATTCAAAAATTATAGAAAATTATGCTTATATTAACAAGCATCATTAGGACTATATTTAGAAATTAAAAATAAACAGAAAATAAATATTTAAAATGTAAATATTTTGAAAATAAATTATATCTTTCATATTTAAAAATATGTATAATAGTTAATTGTTCTTAAGCATTTATCTTACAAAACATCTAATAATGTTTCCAAATTTTATTTTGATATTTAAAAGGTTATTTATATATTATCCTATTTTGCTGATGGCGCAAGCATCCAACCTTCAGCATCAAAAGTTCATAACAGCTAAGAAAAGCTGCCTAGCCACTTGCACCATGACATAAGCTGATCTTCCTACACAATTCCTATTTCCTCCAGAATCTAGGGTATTAATAGTTAATACAGAAAAAACAAGCTATGCAAAGGACAAAGAATTCAGGGGATTAAAATCCTATAAAATTTATTTAACTTTATAATTTAATTGAATATTCATCTTAGAATTTAGTTTTTATATTAATAAAACTTATTTCAAAATTGAAAAGTAATTATAGGCATTTAATAAATCTCTCAATATTTATTATAAAACGCATTGAAAAATAAAAAATTTCTTGCATTTGTTTTTTATAAGTACATAAAAATATTTAAAAAATTAATTTTGAAAATATTAAAGTGAATCAAGAAAATAAAAAATAATGATATATTAAATTATGAAACAAAGTCTCAACTATTGATTCCTTTTCTTATCTTATCCTCTAAATTGCACTGCCGGTAAACTGCTACTTTTTCGCCCATATCTTAAGGTATTGGTAAAAAATGAGGTATATGCATAACAAATACTTAACCCCAAAAAAATTTCCATTCAAAAAAAAAACCCCAAAAAAATTAATTAAACTTAATAAAAATACATGCTCACAAGAAAAAACTTATAAAAATACATAAATATAAATTATCTTAACTTCAGTGCACGTTTGAAAAAAGGTAACCATTTTTTCCAAAAGAAGTTTCAAAAGATAAAAATAAATAAATTTTAAAGAAGATAAATCAAACACGTCTTGATGACACGACGAATTTGAGTATTTATAACTTTTCTCGGAGTGGCACCCAATTAAATAAGGAATTTATATTTTGATATCAATTTTTTCCATCTTATTTTCATTCATTCTCTATTCTTATCTCTCTTATTTTCTCACTAAGATCACAAATCATGTTTTGCATTTTTTTTCCCTTCTTCTATTTCTATGACTTTGGTGCCATGGTGACTTTTTTTCTTTGAATTTTTCTCCAAGCAAATCCCAATTTCCAAATTGACAAATTGGACCTAAAGCATATTATATATAAAATAAAAACTCCCCCTGGCCCGGAGGAGGAAGAGGAGGAGGGGGTGAAAGAAGAAGGGCTTTTAATTTGTCGTTTAAAAGCCCCTAATTTACCATCTCAAACGTAGAATGAATCCTTTACACGTTTTAATTTCCTGTCCAAAAAGATAAAGAAGTAACCACAAAACCTTATCAGTTTTCCGCATTCTCCAAAATAATCGGTTTTAGAAATTAAAAGATCAGAAAACCTATCTTGGATCTTATTCTTCACCCTGACCCACTCTGTATCAACCCATAAATTAAAAAACACAACGCAACGCAACGCAACAAAAATTAAACAAACTAATTGAACATTAAATTAAAAGGCATAAAAATAAAAATGAAATTGAAAATTATCGTAAAGGAATAGAAATTTACCAGTTCAGGCCTGAGAAAAACGACATCTCCGAGTATAATCACAGTGGCTGAATCATCCAGCATCTTCGCAATTTTTTTCGCTTCATCTCGATCGGAACAATTCTCCGCACACATTTCAACAAACTCCGAGTAACCTACGCAGTTCTGCGGAACCTTCCGCAGCTTCGATTTCACCGCCTCCAGCTTCGTCGCTCTCAGGAGCTTCCGCACATCCAAAGCCGTCGCCGTCGCCGCCGCTGCCTCCTCCTTCGGCTCCGGCGGGAGCAGCCCGTCCAGCCGGATTCGGCTCCTGGCAATGTCCATCTCCCTCAGCCTCCGGAGGAGGTCATCGGTGGCCGGCGGTGATCGGCTCTCCGGTTGGAAGACGGCTCTCCGGTGGAGGAACCTCCGGAAGATGCCGTTGTCTCCGGGATCGGGGGCAATGTCGCGCTTCGCGGCGGTGGGAGGGATCGGAGACCGGGCGGAGGCAGAGGAAATGCGGCAGTTGGAGAGGGATTGTGACGAGAGCTTGGTGATGCTGAGGAGACGCTGGGCGAGGGTTTTCTTGAACGCCATAGTAGAGAGAGAAAGTGAGAGATCTAGAGAGAGAAAGAGAATGGAAGTGGTTGTTACAATAAGTTCGGAATGGATTGGAGTGAAAGGGTGTGTTTGGGAACTTTATTTATAGGTGTCCCATAAAAACGGAGGACAGTAAATGCTAGTTTTTTTTTTTTTTTTTGTTAGCTTTAGGGCTGATTTAGTGCATTTTAACGGACTAAACAAGTTTTGGTTACATAGAACGACGGACTAAACAAGTTTGATGCTTAATGCACTTCATAAATTTTTTTATTAAGAAGAAAAAGAAGTAAGAGTGTGAATTTTTTTTATCTTTGATTTCAGTTTTTAAAAATTGTATTTAGAAATAATTTTTGAAAATAAAAGCAGAAAAAAACTGTTGAATAAGATGTTCTCCAATATTTAAAAAATTGAAATTTGAAAATTAAAAATAGAATCTAAAAATATCTTTGATCTGTTCTGATATTTTAGTTTTTAAAAGTGAAAATAATAATGGTTTTCAAAAATAGTTTTCAAAATTAGTTTTGCCAAACATGTTTTTTAATTTTTAAAAACAGAAAACAGTTTTTAAAAACGGTAATCAAACCGCCCTTAATGTATAATTTGACATGAATACCGACACATGTTGACTCAGTTGTAAGGACGAAGCACTTTCACTCAAATGTCGCTGTTCGAGTCCTGCTACTGATGTGAAAGCAATATTGATGGGCAATCTATAAGTACTTTTGTAAGCGACCGAAGGTCCCAAAAGTCTGTCATAATCCGTTGTGGTGACCGAAGTCAAATACACCCAAACTTTTTTGTAACCAACAAAAAATTAATAATTTGACATGGATTACATCCCCTTTTTTTCAAAAGAACTGAACTAGTCTACACCGTCTATTTATATATTGATTTTTTTATTTAAATATTTTCACAATATAGGTGACATGAGTTTAATATAATGCATTGTGAGTGTAATATTATTTTACACTAACATCTAATTATACAATGCTGTGCAAGAGAAATAATTATTACATTAATTTTAATTAAAATAAAATATGTTTTTTGGTTACAAAAATAAAATATGTTTACTGATATGGCTTGATTTATAAGGTTACTGTGTAAAATAACTTTATAATGAGAGTGCGATGAGGTTTTGCACTTTACATGACTATCCAAAACTTCAATCCATTTTATGTTTTAAAATTACATATAATTAATTCTGATGGCAAAGATTTGACTTTGGGATAAGAGGTCATCTGTTGGTTAGTCAATAAATTTTAGATTTTTTTCCCATAGTTCATATTTGATAGAATTAAATTTGAACAAACGAATTTTTGGTTACAGAACAAACGAATTTAAGAGAATGAATTGTGGTTGAGAATACTAATAAATAAGATAAATTTGGAAATATAATGATGTTTGGATAAGATCAAAGAGAAACATTTAATTTTTTTATCAAAAAGCATATAAGATGCTGAATATACCTACAATATAATATTTTGATAATAAAACTGAATAATGTGAATTATTTTTTTTACATCAAAAAATTGATCAAAACAAAAGAAGCTATAAGATTAACACATCCCTGGCTAATATGGAATCAACTGAAAAAGGGCCTCCATACGAGAAGAAGAACAGTGAAGATTAACTTTAATATCAGCAAGGCAATCCGCTGCTAAATAATATGAATAATTTAAAACTACTTTTATTTTCTATAACATAATTTATTGAAATAATTTGATTTAAGATATATTATATGATATATCATTGATGTTAATTATTTAAATTAAATTAATTTAAATAATTTCCTTTTGGTCAATTTAATTTTAATTTTTATAAAATTAAATTAATTTTAGATACATCATGCATCTTTTATCAAATAATTTAAGGATAATCTTTTAAAATTTCATATTTTAATAATTGCACTTATGGATGTACAAAGATAACATGGATTGAATTTGGTTTGTGTTGGTTTTGAACCTTGGGCTTGTTGGTGTCAAGGAGATTTTCCAAACCAGCAAGCTATCGAGGAACTAACACATGTGTAGTCTGTTCGGGAGTTTTGAGTTTTAATTTTTAAATTTTAATTTTTGAACGTAAATTTGAAAATAAAACGTGTTTGGTAAAAATAAAGTTAAAATGACTTTTTTTACTTAATTTCAAAACAGTTTTACCTTAGTTTGTAAAACCACAAAAAATGATTTTGTAATTATGATTTTAGTTTCAAGAACATGTTACCCACGCTCCCACCACCCCGCTACCACCACCACCATCGGCACCACCACTATCACCACCACAACCACCAATTGTCACTGCAATCGCAACTGCCACCACCACCACCAACAACAACCTCCACCATTGCTACCACCCTCCACCACCCCCACCATAATCAACCACTGTCACAACCACCCTCACCAGGGCCACCACCACCCTTGTCAACGCAGCCACCACTAACCTCCACCGCCACAGCCTCCACCATCACCACCACCAATACAATTTTCACACCCACCACCACCTTCCACCACTGCCACAACCACCTCCTTCCACCACCATAACTACCAACTTCATCCTCCACTCTCGACCCCCACCACTACCACTACCTTTAGAACCTATCAAAGATATTTTTATTAGAGGGTCAAAATAAAATGGTAAACATTTTTTTAGGAGTTAGACCTAAGGATAATTTTTTTTATAAAAGAATACATGTAGCCGACAAAGAAGTTAAAAAAATTAATCCCTTCTAGCCTAGCTCTCCTTAGATACGCCTCTGACTACCACTACCACCACTGCCACCATCACTATTATCCTCCTACACCATTGCCAACACCACTCACCACGGCCACCAGCACCATCATTGGCCCACCTGGTAACGTCCACATTCACTACCACCACCACCACTACTACCACCACCCCTGCCCCACCAGGTACGGTCCATCTCCATCATCACCACCGCTGCCGCCACCAGGTAACATTCACTACAACTACTAGGTAATGTTGATAGAAGATGTCTTACCACGATGATGACCAATATGAATTTACGAGTTGACAACGTTATAAAACTAAAAAATAGAAAAAACTATAACTGAATTTATAAAATTGAAAAACTAGTCTTAACTTTTAAAAAATTCAAAATATAAAACTAAAATCTCCTGAATGGAGCCTTAGATTTTAATTACCGCGATTTTTACCCAAATAAATATAATTTGTACCAACCGAGTGCCAAGGACCATCAACATCTTTTTCTAGATTTTAATTTTAATACATTGATATTGTAAAGATTTTTTTTTTCATAATTAGTCAATTAAAGATGTTCCACATCAATGAACTAAATTAAATAAAAAATATTTTTCGACATTTTTTTTTGATAATTCAAAATATAGGGTGAGGCAGTGTATATCAACTAAAAGCAATGAAAGTTGCAAGATCAATGACCACTTACATTTATATTTATCTTGTTTTAAGGAGTTATACGGGGTTTTTTCATACTCTGTCCGACCAACTCTTTAGTGTTACTTTTTCACATGTTTAAAATTTGAATGGTTGTGTTTATTAAATATCTTTATATTTCACTTCTAAAGGTAATAAAGCACTGCATTTTTTGTCAGGTATTGGGTTTCTAGTAAATTAAACGCATTAGGAAATAATTAAACACTTTTTAATTATTAAATGATAATAATTATGTGTAACCAAATGAAAAATAAACGCGATAATTTGGATATGATATAATCCGTGAGATACTGAATTTGGAAGTGAACGTAGGTTTGATTCGGGGTAGGAGGAAACTAAATTTCGGAAACCAACATACGAGATAAATTGAAATTGAAAGACGGGGTTCGCGGTGAGTAGCGTGCACACGTGTTTGGATGAAGAATGAAGACCGGGTCGATTGAAAATTTAAACCGTTGGATCGTATGAAAAGTAAGTATAGAAGAGGAAGACAGAGAGATTTTGTGTTTTATTAGTTTTCTCACACGATAGTCATGACATTAATCTCTCAAATTCAAACATTATATGATATTATATTAGTATATTTCTCTTACTAAGCTTTCTCTATACATACGACTCATAAATCGAACACTGAATCAACTGTTTAAAATACTTAGTTATTTATCAACTGTATTGAATACCGGATGCTTTGTGTTAATGTCCTGGCTGGGTGGGGATGGTGCCTCACTCAGTTGAAACCTGTACGGGATGCTTATTAACCAGTACAAGACTATTTTAATTGGTGCTTATGTGGTACCTATATTTATAAAGGAGTGTATGTACATGAGTGACATGTACTAATAATAATAACACACTTAATATAATTTTAGCTTCTGCTCTAATATACTCCTATACTTTTATTAATTATGTAATGACCCTAATTTTCTTCTATATCTATTTTATGACCACCACTAACATCTAACTTATCTCACCTAAAAATCATTTGCACCATTCTTTTACCTTAATCTGTGTTCTCTCTCCTATTCGCCCATATTCTCTCTTCTGCCGAAATCTATTTCTTCTGAACCACCATCTCCATGACCAGGGGCGGATCTGTATGGTAGGTGAGGGGGGCAAGTGCCCCCACAATGTTTTTAATTTTACACAACAATATACTACATATGCACTGTATTTTTATAATTTTGAGTAGATAATAGCCCCCACAAAATAATAACTGCCCCAATAGTTTTGTATTTTGGAAAAAGATGAGCTCACATTCATTCCACTCACATGACAGAGATGGGAGTAGATGAAATAGAAGTAAGGGATATGATAAATGGTGTGAAATTGTTGTATATTTGTCACTAACAAGTTCAAACTTTATATTCTTGCGATCTAGTTTTTTAACTTTTTTATATGTAATATGACAATATCTTTAGGTTCATAACTTAGTGCTTCATTCTTTTTCTTCTTCTCTCAAGAGTACAAAGTTCTCATAATTTTACCTAACTTTTTAATAGAATTGGGAATAAAAGTTGTATAATATTTTCAAAATATGAATACTGATAGAAAATAATAATGATATAAATTAAATATTTTAATAACAATATATATATATATATATATATTTAATATTATAATTTTATATGTATATATTGCCCCCACGAGTTAAAATTTCTGGATCCGTCACTATCCATGACCGTCGATTCAGTATCAAAGTTCTCACTTGTTTGAGAAGCTGAAAACAGGTTGGGATAACATCATTCTGGATTAGCCATATTTGATTTCTTATATATCCGATTTCTTCATCCTTAGAATGCTGGGTTAATGGTGGAGAGGGGAGGATCGAGCCTGCTCTGGCATGCCGGAACTCGCATAGAGGGAAGAGCAGCGGCGGCGGCGGCGGGGCCTCGAATCAGAGAGGGAGGAGGGGCGACGACGACGAGGCCTCGAATCAGAGAGGGAGGATGAGGAGGAGATTATGGTGATGACGCTGGATGGTGAGGGTACTGCTGCTAGGGTTTAAGTGGAAATGAAGAGTGGAGGATTGATGGGGGTGGCAGTTGAGCAGTGAAGGGAGGAGAGGCTTTGTGGAGAGGAAGACGAAGAGAGAAGGAGCAGAAGAGGAGTGGTGGTGGCGCAATAGAGTGAGGAGGAGGGTTAGGCTTTTGGAAGGGAGAGTGGAGGCTACTGCATTAGGGTTTCAGAATGGGAAGGGGAAGAGAGAAGAATGTGTAGTGGTTGGTTGGATGAAAGAAAAAGAGAGGGAGGATAGGGTTTCTAGTGGTAGAGAAGAGATTATGTTTTTTTTTACCTCACACTAGAGCCAAAGTAAAAAGTAATTGAAGTCATGAAGCATATTCATAATTTATAAAAAGATCTAATTATTAAGTAATCCCTCCGTTCATTAATAACTGTCACTTTAAGGTTTCGGCTCATGAATTAAGAAATGATGTTAATGCTCTTGTTTTTAGTTAAATTATGTTCAAACTTCCTTATATACCCTTTATCTCTCTTATTAATTCTAACTTTTCAATTTTCATATCACCATTAAATTAAATGTATAATTGGTAAAACATAATTAATGCTTTATTGGAATTGTAAAAGTGATAAATAAATAGAAACAAAAATAAGATGAAAATAATGACAGTTATTAAGAAACAAAGAAAATAATATAAAATTATGTGCAAATATGTGATTGACCCAACACATACCTGTACAATACTAAAAATATTGGGGCAGAGAAAATACCTTTTAATTTTGGTAAACAAAAAGAAAAGGTTTGTATCGTTATCTGATCCAATACAAGAAGTAAGTGAGTTGCATTTGTTAGAACAATAATTATAAAATACCAAAATAGGCGTGGTTTTGCATGGGAGGGAATGAGAGCGTGTGAGAAGTGGTTGAGCGAAAAATTAGTCATAAATTAGTGGTGGCAGCTACATACACCAATAATATGAAGGATCAACTGGTTGCGTCCACGCAAGTCTGTGTCGCTGGGCCTGGCCTATGGGAATGGGAGAGAGTTAGGCTACATCTCAGCTGTTATTTGATACTAAAGAGATATCGTGACATCTAAATTTCATCCGCACCTAGTAGAAAAAAAGTTGAAAAAATATATATAACAAAAGTGGATGGAAATAGGATTATTGAGAAAATTGGGTGTGGAATATCATAACTCTATTTGATATGTGTGTTGTTAAATTTTTTGAAATAAAAACAATCACTAAAAAATATAATATATATTTAGTGTAAGTATTGATAAGATTAAATACTTTATTTTAGTCAACATATTTTAGTTTAAGTACATTAATCACTATTTTGAGTACGAGCATGAAAAATCGGTGGATACTATGTAGAAGGATGATGTCAAGAAAAAATAAAAAGTAAAAAATGTGATTGCTGGTGCAATTTGATTAGAAAAGTAAACAAATAAAATAATGTGAGAAGAGGTGGATGTATTGTACAAATATTCAAAATTATTATTATTGTAGTAAATTTTGTAATGACGTTCGTCTCACTACTTTTGTCGTTACATTTATGAAAAATTGCGGAATTTTTTTAAACAACGATACGTGACACTAATTAAGTATTTTGGTTTTAGAGATATTTAGGCGTTCTCAGATATTTCCCGCTCAAATTAAGGAAGGTTCATCTTGTTAAGGAGGCGTGAAGCGGAAGCCGCTTATAGGGATGTTTTTCATCAGATTCAGGATTTCTGAAGGTCCAACATCCTGAAAAGATCTAAGGAAAATTGCTCGAAAGCAATTTGTCCACAATCTCGAAATCGAGAGGTTCCTTCATGAAATCCAAATCCCATACTGTTAAGTTTTAGGAACAAAGGTTTCGTTCACTAGAAGCTTTGGTCTTCTTGACCATAGAAGACTCAGGAGTGAATCCTAGCCTTTTCTTGTTCGGGTAAGGGGAAAAGGAGGGGTAGGGATTGTGTCTTGAGGAACGACTTCAGATACTTCCAAGACAAGAATCAGATTTATCACCGGCTTGGAGAAAGTTTTTTTGGAGGGGGGAAGTTACTCCCTCCACAGGGGCTAGTTTTCTCGGGAAAAGAGTTGGACGAGTCGTTGTTGTTAATTGCTTGGGAAGGAACATTCAAATTAAATCGACGACCTCAGGGTTGTTTGAAGTGTTTTCCTTGTCGCGAGCATTCTCCTTGTCACAATTGGCTATGACCTAGGGCATAATATCTTTGGAAGACATCTCAATGTGTGTAAAAAACAAAAAACCATAAAAAGTTTTGGGTGAGATAGGGAAAGCAAAAGAGGGGAAGATTTTTTCCCTTTCCAACATAAAGGAAACCTCCCTGAACCATCCTCTTTTACTTAAGAAGGAGTTTCCCCCGAAAAGGCCATTATGAATTAGCAGTTCTCTTTATACCAATCTTAACAAGATTAAGTGTAGCCTTCTAATATTTTTCTTCCAGCATGACTACGAATAGCTCTCATATAACATTACACTGCTTTGCATTACATGCCAAGCTAGAAAGCTCATGTTCTAACCGGTCCAAAAGGCCATAAGCTTAAACAGCATTTTAATCGGCTCAAATGTCTTGCAACCAAGCAAGTACCGTAAGTGGCAGGCGAGATGACTTCGGCCGGGCACATCAATTCTGACAAAATAAATGAATATACTACAAGGTTAGCCAATGATAACCAAGATCTAGAAAGACCTTTCCCAATTCTAAGACTTTCTAAAGACCTCAAGTCACAAGTAAGATGGTTACCAAGCCTATAAATACAGGTGTAGTCAGTCGTTCATTTATCTCATCTAACACTACTAGTTATGCTAATTTTGAGTTCTACTTAGACTTTGAAGTTCTCTCTTTGTTCTCTTATTGACTTGAGCGTTGAAATGCATTCTACAAATATGTTAGTGTGTCAACGTAACTCCACCATATCAGAGAAGCTTTCCATTACCGCACCACCTCTGGAGAGAAAGAAGTTTGATCAATTTCAATTAAGGAAAAACAAATACTGACATAACCTAAACTCAATCAGCAAAGATGAAGTAACAATCAATTAAGATATTCTGCTATTATTCTTATCTATCACTCTTTATTGTTTATAATGACACCTTGAATTTATGGTGCCCCAACTATACACCTCTCACATCAACGAATGCATTTCCATCAATATTGATATGACCTCACAAGTATAGAAGATACTTCTTTGGATTTAAGGTTCCTTCAATCTCGTTCTTATTTTTGTCTACAATGACAAATTATTTAATTATTCATAATAATGGCTCCTTAGAAGAAAAATTACAAAATTTCTTACATACGAGATATTTGGCAGTTTCAAAGGAGCTAAATATGCAATGAGTGTGGAGATGTATGCTTCCTCCGAAAATGGAGCATCAATGCATCATCTATCTTGAACCCAATCTCTTTATAGTCTTGTTTATTATTATTTTTTTCCCTTTCGGTCGAATTGATCAATTGGCTATAATAAACAAGTGGTTGATTTGTAATTGGAATCATATTGCCAATGTTAGAAGGGACGTAAAGAGCCAAACTATTTGGCAATTGCAGTCAGCAACGTTTCAAATGAACTTTCTCTGTTTAAGTGTTCCTATTATATTAAATTAAATTGACTAGCATAAACTCATTGAGTTCGTCTTCAGTCTTCACTGAAACAGACTGAGCCTACTTTCTACAAATTTTTGGTTGCAACCAATAAAACAAATAGACAATCTCCGCAGGGTAGGGAAATTCTGTGAACCACATTGTTTAGTGAGTATATATCTCTGTTTTCGTTGTCATTTGACAATCATCAGAATCAGGATTAAAAGCATGAAAGTGACTTCAATTGTATATGGCCCGAAAATGAACAACGCAACTATGGAGACTCTATAATTTATTAATTTTAGAAAGTTAATTTTGATTCACAACCCCTTTTTCTTCCATCTAATTGCTATTTATTTTCTCTTTTTATCTCTTTTTTCTTTTTCTACCACACCTTTTATTATATCTCTCACACTCATTTATATCAGTCTCTCAAAGTCGGTGGATTTGAGATGTGAAAACAAAATCTCTCAGTTGGGAATCATGAACTTTATAATTATAAGGCTATATGTTTGTTATAGGAGTAATGCATTTAGACATCTACACCCCACATGTAAATGCTTATTTTTTCATTTATATCTTTCTTATTATTTTGATATCCATCATATAAAGACGTGGGCCCGACGGATTGACCCGCGTCCAACCCACCAAATTCACAAAAAAAAAAACAGATAAAAAAATGAGTTTTAAGTGATTATACGAGCTAAATTTTCCAATCCAACTCATAAAACAAGTGGACCAAACGAACTAGCCCAACTAGCTACACCCCTGGCTTCTTTGGCGGATGCGAGCTTTATTTGATGCTATTGATTTTTCTGATACTGCTTAGAGTGTGCATAATATTTTGCACCGTCAGGATCCTAATAGCTTAGTTAATTAATTATAAAGCTCCCCGACTAGAATGATTAGGCATCCAAAAGGGATAATTTGATAAGGAAAAGATGTTTTCACACTACAAGTGACAAATGCATTGCATATATAGGGAATTTACTAATTGGAATATAATAATCCTGCACTTTTATTTATTTTTCAACGTGGGATAATTTTGAGTCATATATATTTTTAATCATGAAACACATTTTTTTTAATGAAATATTGTCTTTTTGTTATGTTATATTAATAACTTTTCTACATTCTTTTCATTTCACACTTCAAGGTGTCTGTTGCGTGTAAGTAATGTGCAGATGTTTACAAATCCTATGTGTTTTGAAGCCAACAAATGGAAAACTATGTTTTCAGTTTTTTTTAATAGAAAAATGTGTTTTTCTATTGGGTTTTGTTTTGTAAAGTGTCGCATTAATATAACACTCTTATTAAGAGCAAGTGCATCATATCAATTAAGTAATATAATATTGTAAGTCTCAGTTATTAAACCTAATTGGTCAGGTGACTAACTACCCTTAGTTGGGGATATATAGTCTAGGAAATCGAATTGAAGGTTGAGTTGTGTTGTGAGCACGCAAACAAAGCAGTAAATATTTGAGAGATACTAAATATATAAAAAGCCTCAGAATTGCAATTATGTTGGATCATCTGCCCCCGTTGATATGTATGCTATCATAATTATCTATTGCGCCAACCATACACTCTTAAAATATTAGCTCACTATTAAGTTGTTGCAAACTGCCCATCCAGACTTCACTATCCTAGGACCAAACGTCATCGTAAGGGTGATGAGTGAAAATAAGCAAATATAAGTGCATAGAGAGGTGTTCCAAAGATATTTCACTACCTAATTATAGGAAGTTGAAAATATAGAAGAACTAGACCCAAAACCTCGTGTTAGGAGCATCTATTCTTAATTTCCTATATTCATTCTCAATTATTTATTCCATATTTAATCCATCTTATTAGTAGCCAACTACTTACTCTTAATATGGTTAATTACTCCATATAGAATTAAGCGCATAAAAGAGAATCACAAGTTATAAAACTGAATTAGAAATATAACATAGATAAATAACGGGGTTCAAATCTGTATCGTCATAGGTTTTGGGTCGGCTTGGTTAAAGCTCAGGATCCGACTTGGCTTGGTAAGAGTGGAGTGGTCCACTAAGGGAAGTTGCAGGGGAGTCCAAGCTCATCCGAACGATTGGATTAGGCCAACTAAATGATAAGCATGTCAGTTGTTAGCTTGGCCAAGTCTTCTAAGGATCCCGAGATTCACTCCTTGATACTTGTTACATGGCGCGTACGACTAACTGATTGATTCCAATGTATCTAGACATTAGGGTGAATGGATCACCCACTATATAAGGGTGGTCATCAACACACATTGTATGTTCACTTTTTTACTGAGATAATACTCTAAAGTTTCTTTACTCGGTCGACTTGGCTTTAGGGTTTTATTCAGAGACATTTGGCACCCATCGTGGGGCCCTGGTAAAAAGTTTCCCAAGTCCTCAAGTCATCCTTCCACAATGACTATGACACTAAGGTCTGGAACCAACAACAGTACCACGCAATAGTCTATCGAGGAGGCTCTCCAGGCCATGATGACCCAATTGTAGCAGTAAAAAGAAGCGATAGAGGAGTTATGTCGGCAAACCAGACAATGCAAACCCAGATGGCCGGCATGGAAGAACTCAGAAGGCAAAACATGACCAAGGAAAAGTGGCAAGATGAAATCCTGAGAGAAACGGTGGTCGAGTTTCAACCTTTCTCGGATGCCCTAGTCACGATATCGATTCCTGACAATCTGAAAACACTGTTGGTCGATTCTTATGACGGCACGACCTTCCTAAGAGAGCACCTGGCTGTATTCAACACCAAAATGTTGATCAATGGTGTGACTGACCAATTAAAGTGAAAGATGTTTCTGGGAATGCTAAAGAAGACAACACTCACCTAGTTCACCAACCTCCCGGTGAGGTCGATCACAACATTCAGAGATATTTCCCAGGGATTCCTCACTCATTTTTTAGCCAAGTTATCTCGCCAGATAACATCGGCTATCCTTTTTAACATCCGACAAGGGTCAGGTGAGAGTTTAAAGGATTACTTATTCAAATTTACTAATGTGGCCATGCAGGAAAAGAGTCAAAACTCGAAATATGTGCCGATGCTTTTGAGAATGGCTTGAAGGCCGGAGATTTCAACAGTGACCTATCTGTGCAACATGCCCAGTCCTTGGATGAGATTCGCGTGAGGGCATCACCTTTCATTATTAAGGAAGAGAGTAACATCCTTAAAACAACGCGAGATGAAGAGTAGTCAGTGAGAACCTTAGTCAATCTCCCAAAGAAGTATGAGAGAACGACTGACTAGCCTGCAGATAGGGCTGGACAGCCAAAGAAGGATCGTGGATGCTTCCAACACCAGCACACCTGTAGTGTTCATAGCAACGTATGGACGAAGTGGAGCGATGAAGGTCTCACTTCTCTTAACACGCGGCGTAACTTGATATTGAGGGACTTGGTAAAATCGAAGCCTGATTCAATTAAATTTCCTTTGCCTGCTAATGTTTCCCCCAATGCAGATAGGTCCATCTGGTGTGAGTTTCAAAACAACGCCTGCCACTCTACAGATAGTTATTGGGCACTAAAATACCAACTCGAGCAGCTGGTCCAGGTAAGACGTTTGAAGTGGTACATTCAGAAAAGTCAAGATCGAAGTCGAAGTAGGAGCCTTGATTCTCCTAAAAGATCAAAGTCTGGAGGAGCCCCAAAGGAATCCGTCCAGGAAGTGGAGGTCAGCGATACAAACCCACTAAGGTTGGGGAAGCTTAAAGGCCACCTCAACTATATTTCAGGAGGATTCACCGGTGGAGGCTCTACTAATTCAGCAAGAAAACGGTATGCCAGGTCGTCCAAACAGGTGGAGTGCATCAACTCTTTGATACTACGAGTTAAACACCTCGGTAAACTGAGAATCACGTTCGGGGATGAGGATTACGAAGGAATTGCTCCTCCCAAGGATGACCCCATGGTCATAAAGTTGTGAATTTCAGATTTTGAAGTCCGAAGAGTCCTAGTAGATTAGGGATCTTCCGTCGACGTAATTTACGACGACTCTTTTGATGGTTTGGGATTGACGAACGACCAACTCAAACTGTTCAAGGGTTATTGGTCAGTTTCTCTAACGAAGAGGTGCACGTTCGGGATACCTAGAGCTCAACATGGTTTCTGGAGAGGGCCAATATGCACTTATGCTCCCGGTAAAGTTTTTAGTCATTCCACGTATATCTTCGTATAATGTTATAATTGGCAGGTCGACTCTGAATAGAATTGGAGCGGTCGCCTCAACTGACCACCTTATGATGAAGTACCCAGTCGGACTTGACCACCTTATGAAAAACAGATAGTTAATTATTTTCTTAAGCTATTTTGATTAGCTTTTGAAATAATTAATTATAGTTGAGGAGAGTTTGTGAAAGTCAACCCTAATTTCATGGTAACAATACTTTAATAAAAATTTACATTTTTATCCTTAATTAACTCTTTAAATTAACTTGTTGAACGTTCTTCATCTAGGGTAATTATTCATGTCATTTAATTTAATATAATAATTATATATAAAAAAACCTTTTTATAGTTATGTAAACAGTTTAAAATTAATTTTTAAAGTGAAAATCACTTATTATATTTGTAGATAAATATAAATGAAGTTATACATTTTAAAAAATTAACAAAATAAATCAATTATTTTTTCAAATGTAAAATCATTTTTTTTTTTGTAAAATAATAACAAACAGATTCATAATAAAAAAATATTTTAGAATATAGAGTCTGGAGTGATTAAAAATACTATTTAAAAACTAAAAAAAAAAATTGGAAACTTTCAAAGCAGGTGAGAGTGGCACCAATGCCACCTAAAATGTGGATTGCACTGAAAAGGTCACCTATTAAAAAAGGTTCGTGGAATCGAAACCATGGTGACATGATGGTCATTTGTTTTATGGGACCATGCAACATAGAATATCTAAAACTGAAAAAAGTGAAGCTAACATGGGAGGTTAGGAGGGCGAGTATAGAACTGACCATATCTTAAAATGCATCATCTCTCTTTGTGACCTTACATTTCATTATACAGTGAGGAAGAGGGAAATGACAGCATACGGTGGAGTTACAATGTTCTATAGCATATATTCTGCACCATTACTCTCCTCTCATTACACCATGGTGCATGGAATATCATTTACGTGTTGTCTTCCTTCTTCAAAACGAGCAAGGAAAATGATAAATGGAATGAAGATAAACACGCACCAAAGTTAAACAAATTGATTATATCCATTCGATGTCTTTTCAATTTAATCTAATTTGCTTAACTTTTGTTTATGTGAAATAAACTTGGAACAACTCTTTGCCCATGGAGCTATAGCGCTCACAAAACTTGAAAAACAAAAGAGATGTTTTATTTTTTACTTTTGAATATACAAACACGTGCTTGTGCTTGTGCTTGCTTCAATTAACTGCTCCATCTTTCTATATTTTCCTTCTTTGTAAATGAGTTTCAAGCACTCCTTGTACTTGTTTCAATATATTTAGCTTAGCAATAAAAAAAATATGTGTTATTTAATTTTTTTTTCAAAGAACCTTAATAGTTTATAGTTTGACATCTTTAGAAATCTCAATAAGATAGCTTTGCCAGATGTTAGGTAAGGATGAGGAGAGTTGCATGATATTGAAAATAAGGTACGTACGTATAATCTGGCATTTTCGAAGGTTATCATCCCAAGCCGCGTTTGATCATTAAAAAAGTTATGTTCACGAGTTGAATAAAATCAATTTTAAAAGTACAAATATTCGATTAATTGCACTCTTTTTCACGTTGAAATAAAACTAGCTTTTAGTCAAATGGTGGAGAAGAAGCTACTCCTAGCAAGTTCTGTGAAAAATGGATTTTGAGCGTGCCACACGATGATAGTTTAATTTTCTGACTTAACAGATGATTGCCACCATGATTTGAATAATTGCAGATATATTATCTTAAAGAATCCACTGATGATTCACGCAATGCAAGCCATCTACTTCATCATTCTGATCTGGCGGATTGAAATCTAGTTTTTTATAAAAAAGAATAATTATGTAGCTAGACATTTTATCAAATTCTAGCTTGCACGGAAGCTTACTATATTTTTTGTTGTCCACCAAGACTTTTTTTGATTTTTGCATACATGTTGGTGATTATCCATAGCTTGGAGGGTTGGTTCTACTAATTTAAAAAGATATATATTCCATCCCTTTTTTTGTCCAAATATATATTCCGTCCTTAATTAATGGCTCAAGATGATCACTGCTTAAGGGTTCATCACTCAATCCAGTATAATAAAAACGGAAAAATAATGAAAAACCAAATTTGTTTTCATAACCAATGCATCTCTACCAGTAGTAGATATGAGATTAACTTTTAGTAGTTATGAGATTAATCTTTCATCCCACGATTAGTCCACTAAACAGTAAAAGATTGACAATAAGTTTTTCCATTAATATACAAAAGTTATAATTGAACTCCTATTAACTACTTATTTAAGAGACGAAATACTAAACCATTGTATTATCCAACTTCCTTTAAAAAACAAAGAGGTGCCATGATGGATCGATTAGATTGAGTTTTTTTTTTTTACATGGTGGGGCTAGGCCCGATTGAATTTAATTTTTAAAATTGGTTCAACACTTCAATCCAATTTAAACTTATATATATATATATATATATATATATATATATATATATATATATATATATATATATATATATATTTTGATCATATTTGTTTTTGGTTGCAGAAGGAAAAAACAACGAAGATTAAACATAAATTTACCATATCAATTATATTTATACACATTTTCTTTTATATATATTTGTAAAATTGAGTAAATTATTTTCTTCTTTCTTTGAAGAAGCTTAAATTACAATTTCACCCCTCCTCTAGCTTCAAAACTTACACTCTCCTCTCATAAGAGATAAATATATATTACTAAACTTTAGTTCACGCTAATACAAATAGAACTACAAGAAACGTTCATTTTAGAGTCGAAACATTAGCATCGGCTACCACACATATGTATTCGTGTTAATTAACGTTGGCCTAGCCAATGCACCACCGACGCTATGCATAGTGATTTTAGGGTTTTTTCGAGTTGCAGAAGGGGATTAGTGTTTTCTCGATCTCCATAAGGGGATTTTCGTTATTGGCCATAGCGACAGGCGTGAAAGGGTTTTCATTTTTTATGGCAGCAACATGTCTGAACGTGGTAAGACTCTTTCCCTAGTATCAGTCTAAGTGGTGTAGTATCAGTATGCTACGCGGTTATGCTTGCATTTTAAAGGTAATGTTTGAATTTTGCAATCGTACAGACGTGAATTTGGTCAGTTTCGGATTTCAGTGGGTTAAATTTTCTTTAACCGAATCGGACTGAAGAAACTCGAATGAAACCGAAATTTTAAATTTGATAACCTGAGAACTCGCCTGCAACCGTCTGTGAGCATTGTTTTTCAATTGGATAGATCGGTTTTGATCGTTGGAGTTTTTTCACACACCCCTAATTTGAAGAATAGGAAATGGCCTCACTATCCGGTTTTGGTATGATTATTGGATACATGTAGTTGGTCCTCTTAAGACTCACCCCTTAAACCTCTAAGTAACATGGATTTACGCAAATCTTGTAGAGATTTTAAGTTTGTTTGATTGCAGTTTTTGAAAATTGTATTTAAAAATAGTTTTAAGAATCTGTTCTTGAAAATTGTTTCTCAAAAGAAAAGCAGAAAAAAAAAACCTTGTGAATGAGATCTTTTTCAACATCTAAAAAACTGAAATTTAAAAACTAAAACAAAAACAGAAAACATCATTTAGCAGTTCTAATATTTTAGTTTCTAAAACTGAAAACAATAATTGTTTTGAAAAACAAGTTGTGCCAAACAAGTTTTTAAATTTTTCAATTTTTGAAAAACAAAACACAGTTGTCAAAAACTGTAACAAAAAATACCCTTTCTTACTAATGGTACTAACCTCGATTTATTGATATTATGCCTCGCCCGTGATATCATTAACTATATTTTGGCTATAAGTTCTTTCTTCCTCTAGTCTTGAGAGTAACGATACCTTGGCTTAGCGTCTTGCTTCAGATGGAGTTTTCTCGGCTAAAACTGTATATGGTTCCATTGCTAATAACTCTCCTGCTGCGAATTCTAAACTATATCAGGAAGTTTGGAGATGGAAATGACCTCAAAGAATCAAAATCCTTCTTTGGTTTTGGTGTTGCAGAATTAGCAATCCATGTCCTTAGAGATTGACACCTTAGACAAGAATGGGTTAAACTAAACATGCTAACAACACTGTTTAAGATTTATGAAACTCTTCCCTCTTTTAGTTTAGTTCCCTTTACGTTCGAAACTTGTAATACGACTTAGTTCCTTTCTGATGGGCTTTTAGCCACCATTTAACGTTAAAAAAAAAACGAAGGGCTTCTTGGTTAACTTTTTTTGTTGGTTAATCGTGGTTTGAAGGCTAATGAAATGCGAAAACCAAACATATGGAAGGCCTAATAACTATAAGGTACAAAAATCAACACCAAACAAAGTAACAGAGCTAAAAAAATCTTCTACATTAAGCTCACTTGTTTAGGATAGAATAGAAATTGGTTGAAGTTGGCCATGTCATGATGTGCCCTTTCCGTCCACCACCTACGGTCACCTCTGTTTCGTCACAGGCGTCATCTTTGCACCTCCACCGGTGTCATTTCCGCAACCTCCTCCTTCATCCATCAACCACCGTCTGTAGTCTCCCGGTCTCACTACTTCCTATCACCCAGATCTGATTTTTCTGCATGTTTTGGCCCCTTGTTTGAGAGGTGTTGTGCACTTGTGTTGATTATTGCCTTGTAGCAAAGATGTTTTCTGCAGACGGCAGAGACGACAAGTTTAGAAGAAGCGACATTAAAAGTTTTAATATCAAATTTTCGCTTTTATGTGTTGCAGATCCACCGATCATCTTTTGGGTTGAGTTTTGGAGCCGCCATCATTTGCCATTGCCACCGCTCCGCCACCTCTTCTTTGTGGTTGGCTAGGGTTTGAAGACCCCATAGGCTAGGGTACCTCTGACACATTCTCCATTGGCTCAGCGTTATGGGCCTGATTTCTCTCGGGTGTTCTTTCTCTTTGACTTTCAATGTGGGTAGTTTTTTTAGATCATCTCTAGATCTAGTAGCTAGTAGTGTTTGTGATCTTATGATGCTTTATTGTCTATTACCTCATTGTTAGCTTTTCGGCCGCAAAGCCCACTTTATCGATTTATGATACTTCTCTCAGTTGAAAAAAAATCACTAAATAAAATTCACCATAACACCAAGAGACTTACTACAACAATCTAAGCTGAGTCACAAAAACGCCATTCTCATACCCAAGATCTAATCATTGACAGAGTTTGTAAAACATTGAGTCCACCTTCAATAATAACATTAAACTTGCCATTCTCTTCAAGAACATCTCTGTGCAAGCATTTATCAAAGAAAAAGTGTCATACAAAGAACCAGCAATATACACTTCACATCCAAAAAACTTGAGAATGCATATGCCAAACAATCAACTATTCAAAACTAGATTACTATATATTAACACTTCAGTACATGGGGAAAGTTTCTCAATTTCTTTGGATCTCATACTCAACCTTTTAAAATTGATACTTACCCATCTCCCAATCATGAAGCTGCTCCGTCAGATTTGTCCCAACCTTAAGTTAAGCTGCACTTAACAATTCACCATCACTAGTTGATGTATAATTTCTTCTAGCAATAGAGTAATCTAAATCAGACACAACGAATCTGGCAGCAGCGAACATATTCGCAATTATGTATAATCCGAATATCTATACATAGTGAGTTTATAAATGTTGTGCACAATTTCCATCTTCATTTCACTTTACAAGGCATCTTATTGAACTTATACTCTTGGTGTTTGATCAGTACTTCTTAATTGGAGAGTACTCAATACAACATTTCAAAGGGACCTTAATCAGGTTTTTTAACTATATTTTGAATAACCACGGTCCTTGCTCTCCTTATCTGTCGACTACATTTATCAGCATGTGCACTTAAAGTATCCATGGTCTCTGAAAAAGTTTCTATGTTCTTCTTAATCTCCTCTATTGCGAGCTGAATAACATCCTCATTTCTAAGAGCAAAATCAGCATTCTGCAATAACGATTCAAGCTGAAGTTCCAATTTGTTGGTAAGAACCCGAATGTTGTCCAAGTCCTTCAATGAAATGTAAGTACCAACCTCCATTGAGCTGATTACCTCCCGTTGTCCCTTTAGAGCTTTCTTGTATCGCTTAAAAAGCGAGTTGCACCATTTTCCTACTGACCCTATTGGAACAGCCAATGCAGCAGCTAAAGCTGTTACTACCGGTGGCGCAGCAATAGAAGCTGCCACCACTGAGAAAATCAACACAGAAACGAAAGCAGCCACGAAAATGGCACTTGACACCCTCTTCCAAGTCTTGAGTGACTTAAATTTCTTATCAAGCTTTCTCTTTCTGACTTGCAATTTCTGCAGCATCGATGCCTGCTGTGTATAAACTGACTGAAACAACAAATAAAACTCCTCTGTAAAGGGGTCCCCAGCATCCTTAAAATTCTTAAGCTCTTGCAATGTCTTCACATACGCCCCCACTTCAGCCCCGTTCTGCACCTCTTCCTCAAAGTAGGTAATTACCGACTTGACTATGACCTGGTTTTCGCGCGCACGTCTCAAACATTTCTCAAGAGAATTGCAGAATTCCAGTGTCTGGAGGCTATTATCAAAATAGTCGTTCACCAAGGAGAACAATTCCTTGTGGCCCCATATATCTTCCCTGCAATCCAAAATAACTTTGACTACTTCCTGGTCCATCTCAAGCAGACTATCAGTCACTTCTCTCAGCGAATTGAACGACAAGGCACGAACCTCAACCCCATGAGCAAGGGAATTAATCACCCTGTTGGTGTGCTCTTGAATGGTGGCATCAAAAGATTGCAAGTTTGGATCTTTCACACATGCAGCTTCATAGGAGCTCAAATCAGCTGCATACAGGGAATGGGCACCCATGTTGACGGATGTGGGGGAATCAACACTCATCATCTTGCTGGATTGCCCTCCCATCTTGATAGTCAGTCGCACAGAAAAATCAAATGCAGCTTCTGAAAAGAAATCCAAAATGAAAAAAGGGTTCGGTTATTATTTCCTCCTTCTCCCTCCAATCAATCACAAATCGAGCCCGTTTGAATACGGATAAAATAACCTTTATTGAAGCTTATCTACTAGAAAAAAAAAATACTAGATAAGCTCCAATAAAAGCTCTTTGGTTCGCATCCAAAGGAGCTCATAATCAAAACGAAATGGTCCTAAACCTCAGCAAGTTCGACCAAATTTCAAAATTTGACGAGATTATGCTGAATTGGATCTGTGCTGAAAGAAAAATGTGTTGACTTTGGCTAGATCCGGAACTAATTGCTAAAAATCATGAACACCCAAATCAAAGTTTCAATTTTTAAGCATGTATATACGATTACTCCACGATGACATAAGTTTTTGTTACCTGGGTTTCAGCTGAAGTTTGAGTTGGTGTCACTCACTCTGATTCCTTCCCACAAGAGCAGCGAAACCCAGAAAAGCACCTTGGAGAAATTAACTACAATTCAAGCATGATTTGATGGAGGAACGAGTGCTATTGAGATGTTAAGGTTGTGTCTATGGCTTCAGGCAGTGTCTGTGATTAAGAGTCAAAGAGGCTTCGTTCACTGGCTTGCGAAGTAGCAAACCAGGAACGAGGAAGAGGTCAAGCAGAGTGAACGAGGAAGCTGAGTGGAAATTGGGTGAAGCATAGTGGTTGGGTTTTCAAAGTGGAAATAAGACTAGTCGCTGCTAGTGTTTGGAATTTGGATCCAATCCATGGATATTTTTTTGGGTTAGACCCACACCCACAATGGCACAACCTCCTTTCCAAAAATACTCTTTCCCTATTTTACATTTCGGCAATTCAAAAATTTCTAAGAGATACATACAGCATACATGAAGTGTGGTTCATAAAAATGAAAAATAATACCGCAACTCATATTTGAGGTATTACTTCTTCAAAAAAACATACATCAATTAGTTAAATGCGGTTTATTTACTTTGCACCACCTATTTGCATTCCACGAGTGTAGTTGCAGTTCACTATTTGTGTACCTTAGTTGTAATTGTGGTATGTATTTTTCGTGTGTGAAACATTTTACCTACTGCAACGAAGTTGAGGAATGGAAAATAACTTTTTACGGTACCACAGTTTTAGTAGTGGATTATGTTACTTTATGTATCGGTAGCATTTTTTACAATACCACCCTAAAAAAAATATACAAACTGCATTTAAAGTTGTTGTACTGTATTTAATTGTACCGCAACTTATTACAGAAGTGTGATAATGGGGTGGTGTGGTGTTTTGATATTAGAGGTATTTTTGGGAAAAATATAAAAGGAATGACACCAAGATGTGTGAGGATGATATTAATAGTCTAATCTTATTTTTTTTGAAATATTTCTCCGTTTATTAAATATATTTATTTAATACATTATTAGAATTGTTTTTTTATTTAAATGTTGTCTAAATTAAGTGATCTTTTGTTGTTACATTTGGAAAAGTAAACGGCAAAAATAAAACTACTCTAACATAGGAAAGCGATGATTCTAGACAGAGGTAATCTCTAAATACGCAAAGGTGTTAGAATCAGAAGAAAGGTTCTTGGAGGTAGTGATTGATGATGCGTGAGTAATTAGGCAGCGCATTGTTGTTGTTGATTGAAACAGAGTTTAGGAAGTGGGAAACTCGCTCACGGGAGATGCACATGGAGAAGAGAGTGGGGGTGGTACGCAAATGGCGCAGATTAGAGCTGTGAAAGTGGTCCGACTCCGACCCGCCCTGCGTTTGCCCGCCCCGCATTGGCCCGCCCCCACGTTGGCCTGCAATTAAATGGACCTCTATTGAAGTGGTCTGTGTCCGTCTCGCGGTTCCGTGGGCCAGCCCGCGGGCCATGAAGCATATTTTAAAATTTAAAAAAACAGAAAATGAGGGCAGCGACTCCGGTGATGACGACGAGTTCGGGGACGCTGAGGCCAAACAAGGCATTACAAGTGAGACGAGTAGTACCCTTGTTTCTCCGTCGTGGTCCTCGTGGAGTGGTAGCGGTTGTTACCCTAGCAATGGAACGAAAAGAAGAAGAGGAAGAGAAAACGAGGGTGTGGTTTCGAGAGGGAGTAGGAGGAGGGTCCAGCTGCAATTGGGATCGAAGAACAGCGAGAGCGATGGTGGCAGATAGCGATCAAGGGCGATGGTCAGCAGACAGCGATCAAGGGTAATGGATTTCGAGAGGGAGGAGAAAAGTTAGGGTTTTTTAGGCTTGAGAGATTGAGAGTGAGAGTCTGAATGTGAGAATGTCTGATCAATTGGGTCTGAATGTCTGATCAATTGAGTAACAAAAAGAATAGGTTGGAAGACTTGGGTTTTTTTCTTCTTTCTGGGCCTAAACCACATGGACATGGTACTTTTTTTAAAGAAGCCCGCGGATCAGCCCGCCAAACCGTAGTCTAACCCGCTTAAACCCACTAACTAAGCGGGCTGGCCCATTTAGGCCCGCTTTTAAACAGACCAGCAACCACCGGGTTACAGCTCGCACATATAGCAAGCCACGCGGGCTGGCCAGCGGGCTTAGGCCCGTTTGCCCAGCTCTAGCGCAGATAAGCAAAGTCTCTATTGCGTTACTCCACTTTCCCTCGATTTGTTTTCCTCGTGTTATTGGTTTTGTGTGGCTTGTGTATGATACATAAGAGTAATGATTCATGCACACTCTTCTTTCTCTTCATCTCATTTCCACTCTTTCTTCTTACTATCTCCTTTTGCAATTCCTATCACATCACCTATCATATCACTCAATTCTCTCTCTTTTATTTATATATCACAAAGGTAGAATGGTAAAAGAAGTGCCGAAGAAGTATTATTCGATACATAATTACATATGACTAGTATATTTTCCCGTGCAATGGGTATTGCTCTTGTGTTTTACTTCACATTAAGGAGCTAAACCTCTTCCAACAAATGTTTCTTTATACGCACCGTTTGGAGATCAAATTCTGGACTAGAGGTTCGAAGAGTCCAATTATCCACCAATTGTGCTACACCTTGTTGGTTGAAATTTAAAACATAGATGGAGTTAAGATACTCATATAACAAAATCTCACATCACTTATATATATATATATTCATAAAATTGTTTAAAAAATTATTAAAAAAAATACTTAAATTACATAATAATTTATTTTCTATTAGAATTAACATGATAGTATTTTCATGTTAAAATGATTTAGAGTTTTTAACTTTGTAATTTGTAAAAAAAAATAAAAGTAGACTCTATTGTTATAAAGTACACTTTTAACATGAAATTATAATGCAAAGTAGTAAAATTTTATTAATTTTTTTTCTATTAACTTTTACATCAAATTATTTTCATGTAAAAAATTTCTTCTCGTGGGAACTTACCCTGTAGTTTAAACATAAGTAAATATAGACTATATACATATTATTCTTTTTTAATCTCCGCATGACATATTTTCATCATCAAATTATCATAACTTTATATATATATATATATATATATATATATATATATATATATATATGTACTTTTAAAGCTTTTAAAAATAATTATGAGAAATAATGATATTATATGAAAACTTATTTTAAAATTAGATTTAATATGAAATTATTTTCATGTATAATATTCTTCCCTTCGTAACTTTTTAAAGTGTAATTTAAACATAAATAATTGCAATTATATATATTAATGGTTTTTAATCCTTGTACAACATAATTTTACTATCAAATTCTAATAATTAAATATATATTTACTCCTAATAAGCTAATCAAAGATGTTTTTTCAAATAATTTATTTTCAATTTTTTTAAAATAATAATTTTTTAAAAAGTCGAAACAAACATCTTAAAATTTTAAAAGATAAGTTTTTAATTTAAAAAGTGATTTATCTTAAAAAAATGCTGAAACAAACGCACTCATAATTAACTTATCAAGAAAATCTATTATGATAAATGAAAGAGAAAATAAAAAAGTAATTTTAATCGGTGTAACTAAACACAAATTAGCTTATGATTTTCTCAAAATCTCTAAAAGTAATCTCTTTTTTTAGAAATCTAAAATTCATTTTTTTAATCTGAAACAAACGCATTCTAAATAGCTTAAAGAAATAATTAGATTTCTATTTTTTTCGAAAGCATATACAAATAGTTTAATAACTGATTATCCTTTTTGAAAAACAAGTGATTATGTCACGAAATAAGCAATGATAAATGGAGATCTATATATAATATTTAATAGAGTTCAATTTTTTATACTCAATCAATATTAAACTAGCAAGGTTAAATATGCAATTTAAATTATAGTTTTGTTGTAATGACTTGAAGTTACTAAATATAATACTCGAAACATAATTTTCCTATTCCAACCTGTTTTATCTCATTGTGTTCTGTTATGCCGTGTTCTATTGTGACACCAAATGTTGTGTATGATAACTTTGTAATTATTTTTTCAAGTGTGAATGATAGTGAATGTTGGTATTGGGCTGATATTATGTTAAATTAGAAAAATTTTTCCTTTTCGGTATTGAACTGCATTAGCTAGCCTAAAATATGAAAAAAAAAATCCAAAAAATATATGTTTTTATTTAACTTTAAAAAAATCCAAAAATCTCAAAAAATGTAAAAAATATCTTTTCAAAAATCATCAAAAACCAAGATCAATACCTCTTTCAAGAATTTTTTTTAATCAATTTAAATCTGCTAGAACTATGTAGTTTTAATGTCTCTTCACAAAGAATATATAGGCCGAGATTTAATTCCCAACAGACACCCAAAATTAAAACCTTTAAGGTTTATTTGTAAATAATATTTTTTTCCCTTTTGTAAATATTTAAATCATAAAGTACCAAAAATAAAATATTTTCCTTGTGAGGTAAAATGAACCCTTTTTAAAGTTATTGAATTTTGCACAATTAATCGGAAGTACCGATTCTTACGAATGTCGTGGGGGTTCTAAGACCTTCGCCGCATGTAAACAACTCCCAATTTTAGAACTCTAGTTGCAAACCAGTTTAAATTGTTTTTTAGGGGTCCCAATTTTCCTTAAAATTGGTGGCGGCTTCATTCTTACACTCATACCTATACATATACTTTACTATACTATTATTTTACCATACTTGTATATACTTATACCATATCATATCTTACTTATGATTTATTCATTATTTATTCTCTTAATATTTTTTGCGTCGTCCTGCGCGACCCATGTTTCAACACTCTTCATTACCATAAACTTCTACATCACCATACCTCACACCTAACATTCCCCCCCGCAAACTCTCGTTCTCCGACAACAACCTTCAATGTCATTTCCCAAGCAATACATTATTGAACCTTCCAAATCTCTAATACCCAACCCACCTTCTTTCTTGTCTCTACAAACAACATCTCAACTAACCTATGCTATTTTACTTTTCTCCATAACCCCCCTCCATAGAAATTGCCTCCGAAGACTATGCAATTTAGCTATCACATAAATATGTGTTTTGTAAAAAGAGAAATAAAATAAGGGTAAAGAGGAGAGTATAGATTTAATCAAGCAAATATGACCAACAAAGAAGAGGTTACATTTCTTCCACAACGACAAATTATTCTTCACCCTATTCAAACCAGATCACATGTAGCCACCCTTCTTGGATTCACATCTATCAGGATACCCAAGTAGACAAAAGGCATCATCATAATTGTACAATGAAGTACTGCTGCAAACCTGTTAAGCAACTCACCATTCACTCCCGCACCCCCTAACTTGATCTTATGAAAGTTAATCTTGAGTCTTGATGCCAACTCAAAATTTCGGAGCACACTCATGATTACCAACATATTTTACATAATAGGCTCCCCCATGAACAATGTATCGTTTGCAAAATGTAAGTGATATACTAATACATCACCATCATCCACCTTCACACTTGAGTAAATATTTTTTGCCACTACCTCATGCATTACCTCACTCAAACCCTCTGCAAGCAAAAAATAAAGAAAATGAGTTATTGGATCGCCTTGCCTCAACCCTCTAAACATTTTGAGCTCTTCTGTTAGGTTCCCATTAACCAAACTGAAAATGTAGCAACTCTCATCATATACAATTAAAACTCCCAGCACACAGAAACATGGGCTTTTCGAAATCAACCTTGAAAATAAAACAAGGTTATTTTTTTATTTCTCTTAGCTTCATCAACCAATTCTTTCATAACCACAACATATTCCAAACCCCCCTCCCCCAAAAGCATATTGATTATGATAAATTGATTTATGCATCACCTTTTTCAATCTTTCTGTTAGCACTTTGGCAATAATTTTGTACAAACAACTGATCAATGAAATTGGTCTAAAATAGCCAAGTCCACGTTGTGTTACCCCTTTTGGCACTAAAGAGATAAAAGAGGAATTGGAACCCTTTGGTAAAGAGCCATGCTTATGAAACTCAGTTAGCAACCGAAATACATCTCCTTTCAGAATATCCCAGAAAGATTTAATAAAATTAAAATTAAAACCATCTTGTCCTAGACATTTCTTACCTTCACAACTCCAAACAACATCTCTAATCTCTTATTCTTTAAATGGAGCATACAATATCACATTATCCATCATCTCGAGAGATGCAGATACTCCAGCCAAAGTTGACCTACACCACGACTCTTGTTGGAATGGCTCTTCAAAAAATCTCTTAACCTCTACTTTGACTTTCACGGGGTCATCCTCCCAAAAATTATCAATCATTAGGCCTGACAATGAATTAAATCTTCTTCTCTCATTAATCATAGCATGAAAATATCTAGTATAAGAATCATCATCCCTTATCCATCTCTAACATGACTTCTGACATAACAATGACTCCTACATTCTTGCTAGCCGCCAAAGATCAGCAAACAACTGCTTTCTTTTTAACACTTCTTCCCCAGACAAGCTCATTTCTTCCTCCCTCAAATAAAAACACTGGATCTCATTTTTAACATCTTGAATTTGATTTTTTAACAATCCAAATGCTCTTTGTTCCACACCTTAAGCTCTGCCTTAAAAACTTCAACTTCACTTTCAACACGAAAACACCCCATCCTTGAACGTTCAACTCTTCCCACGTCTTTACAACAAACCCATGGAACCTTGGGTCATTCATCCAATAATCAAGAACCTGAAACGGTTTTGGCCCCCATTCTTTACTATCTTGATGCAGAAGAAACCTAGTGTTTACGCGGGAAAGTTACACTTACAAACAAATGGATTCAAAGGCCAATCCAAGACTTCGATTAAGTCCTCCGGTGTGGTTTTTTTATTTAATGGTTTATAAGCAATGAAGAATGCGTCAAGTGTTAAACGCGTAGTTCAAAATGTTGAGTGGTTTTCCAAAACAAGTTAAAACCAAAGAGTTATCTGATGATAGCTCGGTAAGTTTAGCTTCAGGCGAACCCAAAACTTAAATTTTTGAAAAGAGTTTTGACACAATGGCAACCAAACTATCCGGTGATAACTTGGAGAATTAATATTGTGGTGTACCAAGACTCAAGTTTCGAAAAGGGTTTCAACAAATAAAAGCCAAGTTATCAAGTGATAACTTAAGCAATTGAGGTTCTAGTGAACCAAGACTCGTATTTTGAAACTGAACTGAATAAGTAAACGAAAAATGTACAGAACCGAAGATAAATGTGCATTGAATGTAAAGAAAAAAAACAAAGTAATGCATAAAACAAGTAAATGAAAAGGGTAATTTGATTAAACAAACTTGAATAAAAAAGAAAAAGGGTAGATGAGGCTCCTATCCTATGTGTCGTCGTCTTTCTTTATAGGCGACGTGTAGGCGTTGTAGAGTGTGAGTATCAGGTGTCCAACCCATTTTCTTAGCTACATCGATATATTTCTGAATTCAAGCTGGCAAACTAATCCTATGATTAAGATTTAAAATAAAAAACAGTCTAATCTAAGTCGTTCTCACGACATGACTTGTACTTCCTCGAACTTGCTCTTCGAATTCCAACTCCTATCTCGAGTCGATCACCTCACCCCCCACATCCTGGTAACTGCCTCCATCGTGGTTATGTGGTATGGAACCTTCTAGTAGTGCCTTTGAGCTTCAAGCTTCGAGCTCTCCTTCCTTACGTTCTGATTCAGGCATCAGTCGATTCCTTCTCAATTCTCATCCTAGCCTTTATGAAAATTCACCTTAAGTGTTGGAACTTTCTTGATCAAGTCTTCCTCGAACCCTTAGTCCTTCGAGTACGCTCGCTTTCGATCCAAGCTTCTCCACAAAGCTCAACTTTAACTTAGTCTATTTTACCATTCTTTCCTGGCCAGAGATTCATGCTTTGCGCTTCATCTTAAAATGCTTGTGGTTATTCCTATTGTTCGAATACATTTAATCTTCAAACACCCTACCTAGAGAACCAGTGTTTTTCCTGTTGTTCGAATTCAGAAATTTTGTAATAACACCTAGCTAGAACTTATATAATCCTAGTCTATTCCCATCACAAGCCTATCTTTTAAGGCATAGACAGTAATTCACACTAATAAATACTATAGATATTCAAGTCAAATAAACTGATCCCTTAAATTATCAAGCGGACTTACTAACACACATTCATCTGGTATTAGTCTGTTTTATATAATTCATGAAAATTAAGAATGGATTCGAGAATTTAATATATAGAGCAGAATTAGGAAAACATGCGTTGAACTATGACCATGACACTGTTGTCAGAATCGCGATTCTACTCGTAGAATCGGGCGATTCTACGCTTTTACTGGACCTTCCGTCTTGAATCGGTGGTAGAATCGGAATCTGGTGGAGTCGAGTGGAATCGGCGTGGAACGGGTAGAATCGTGGAATCGCCGTGCCGTCTCCGATTCTACTATATGCGAACTGGGTCGCACACCACTCGATTACCCGGTTTGACCCGGTTTTAATTTAAATAAACCTACAGTAGAAAACGTGTTTTCATTTCCCCTTTATCCATTCCCAGCCACACACGTTGCACGCTACACAGCCTTCAGTTCTGGTCTGGCTGAGGCACACGCTACACGCTGCACGCAGACCTTCGGCGGTACATTTTGGTACTTGAATATTTTATTATTGACAATGACAATATTATGAATTATGCAAGTCTATTAAAGTGATTGTTATTATGAATTTATATGCATATAATACATTTATGTATATTAGTAGAATCGTAACATCCGTGTTACGTTTATACGATTCTACGAGTCTACACCCTGCCCCGTCTCTGCGTAGAATCTCGATTCTGACAACATCAGACCATGAAACAGTGTGAAGGAACACAACAGACAAAACCAGATTTGGTAATGGCAATTAAAAAAAAAAAAAAACTTATTTTAAACCTTGAGAGCTGGATCAATTATAAAAAAAACCTCAATTAATTGGAACAGGGGAGTCCACGTTTTTCTCATTTCTCAATTATCATTCCGAAACACAAATTATGTAGAGGACGCTACATTTGTTTAATCATAATGCAATGATCATTCATGGGTCAAAACATGAGGAGGCTAAGCAATGAATCAACTACCTAGAAACAACGTGTTTCAGGAGTTATTAACGAACAATGACAATGACAATGACAACGAACTACTCTTTGAATGTGGAAAACATTAAATTAATGACAAAGAAGCTCTTCTACCATCAATGCGGATACAGAGTTTACCATTTGTATGACATTCTAAGGTACCCTACCACCATTAATCTTAAACATTCAAGATAGAAGACAGAAGTTACGTGTCCGCATAACAAAATATATGACCACAAAACCGCTATATTTGTTGTAGTTGTCACATTTACAGGTTCCCACCACTACTTTTGACTATGTTGGAATATCGGTTGATACAGCCGAACATTAGAACTTACTTCTGAGTTAAAAGTCATCGAAACTCTTCACATAGATTAAAATGAAGGTTCATTAATATTGTACTCAACTGATATCCAAACACATACCAGGAAATCAGATAAATCAGATAGGGTCAATTATCAGTTTCTTTATTTAAAGATTCAGACTTCACAGCAACATCAATTGAAAGGACCATTTCAAAGTCTATGGAGATTCAATTTGTACAATCACGACTTGCTTTGATATTCTTATTAGCTCGAATAACGCAACATCTCATAGTATTCTCAGTTTCCACTCCTAAGTCAATATTTTCCTCAGACAATTCAAGAGCACCAGATGCTGATGTTCAATTAAAATATTACAGAAACATAAAAGAACAAGCTCCACTTTAGGATAACACAAGTAGCAAGCGATCACTTTGTTTGAAGGAATCTAATAAACTAAAAAATCAACAAGATTGAAGTGTTTCATTTGTTGATACAAGAGTACCATATCTCTCAAAACAGTGAAAGCATCTTCAAAGAAAATGCCTAACCAGGTTGGAACTAAATTCATTGCTTTAGCAGCCTCCAATAACAAGGCTGATTTTTCCTTCTCTGCTGAAAATTAAACAGCAGAAGGAACAAATGTTCATATATATGCAGATATAATTAACTAAACGCATATCATCTTTACATAAAGGTGTTTGATTATCCCCCAACAACCTATCAATCTCAGCCCATAATTTGCAAACTCAAACAGAACTTCAGGATTTGAACAGAACAGAAAACCACTTTCAGGGGGTGCAGGAGATTACTTTATACATTCCTAATTGCAATGATTTCATAAGAGTGAATCTCAATTTCCCGCAAGTTAGTCTGTAGAAGAAGGAAAATCCCTTGCACGCTCTCTGATTGTCTCGAATGTCCGTCAGGTTAGTCCCTACCCGGACTAAATAGACTGACATTTTATGGACTAACATGACCAACATTTGAACACAATCGGGACTGTGGGAGATATTTCATTTTTCTAAGGACTAAGTTGCTCAACGCTTACACTTTCACAGACAAAATTAAGCATTCACTCGATTTCATAAATATAAATCTCAATTTCCTATAAGAACAACTATGAATTTTGTTTAACAACAATCTAATTTTGCCTGTAAGCAATGTAATTGGCCAAAGCAATCAAAGGAGCAGCTTTATGAGGATCAAACCCAGTGAGCTGTTCCTGTGCCTCCCTGTTCAACTTCTCAGCAAACTCCTTGGACTTCTCTATCCCCAATAGCTTGGGGTAAGTAACCTTATCAGCCACCAAGTCTTTCCCAGCGGTTTTCCCCAATTCCTGTGAAGATTTTGTAACATCAAGAATATCATCAACCACCTGAAACAACAACCCTATGCACCTAGCAAACTTTCTCAACCTCTCAACCTCTGCATCAGAGCCACCACCGAGAATGGCACCAAGCACAACCGCACCTTCAAGCAAAGCCGCGGTTTTGTGAAGGTGAATGAACTCGAGCCTATCAAGTCCCACATCGGATAGCCCCTCGGAATTGATGTCGACGACTTGGCCGGCGACAAGACCCTCGGAGCCGATGCACTTCGCGAGCTCCCCGATCGCCCGGATTATCCTCGCCGGCGAGACGCCGGCCGTGGCGACGGCGATGTGCTCGAAAGCGAAGGCGAGGAGCGCGTCGCCGGCGAGAACCGCCACGTCCTCGCCGAAAACCTTGTGGTTCGTGGGCTTCCCTCGCCGGAGATCGTCGTTGTCCATACAAGGGAGGTCGTCGTGGATGAGCGACATGGTGTGGATCATCTCGAGGGCGCACGCCGCCGGCATCGCCATAGGCTCGCTTCCCCCAACGAGCTCGCAGGCGGCGAGGCAGAGCACCGGCCGGACCCTCTTTCCGCCGGCGAGGAGTGAATACCGCATGGCCTCGTGGATCTTGAGCGGCTCCCGGAGCGAAACGGCGTCGTCGAGGGCCTTGTTAACCTGGGTGGCCTTCTGAATCATGTAAGATTTGAAATTGAAGGTGGGTTTCTCTTCCTCAGCTTCTTCGACCGTCTCCTCCTTGGTGAGCACAGCGGAAACAGTTGAAGAAGAATAAAGCTTGCGCCTTTGGGGCTCTGCGATGTGAATTGGCGAAATGGGTAGCTTTCTGAGGCCATGGAAGAGGTAGAAAGTTGGGGATCTGGATCTGGTGGCTTGGTTGAACACGAAACTTGGGCGTGCCCATGTGTTGAGATTCACGGCACTCATAGTGTGGATTCTGAATTTGAGTGAGGATTCTGAATTGGATAAACTAGAGAGTGAAATGGTGGTGGAATCAGAAGAAAGGCTTTGAGTTATTAGCAGTGCATTGTTGTTGATTGAAACAGGGTTTGGAAAGTGGGGAAATCACTCATGGGTGATGCACATGGAGATGGAGGAGAGAGTGGGGGTTGTACGCAAATGTGGTTCAGATAAGAAGAGTTTCTACCAATGAGATTGAGATTGAGATTGAGATTGAGATTGTGACGAAGATTGGATTATATATATATATGGGATGTTGTGGGATTAGATGATTTTCAACTTTGAAGGCACAAAAGGAAGGAATCTATTGCGTTTCCGCACTTTCCCTCGATTTGTTGTCCTTGGGTTATTGGTTTTGTGTGGCTCGTGTATGATGCATATTGAGATATGGATAGATTGACGTTTTTTTTTTACCATTAAAAAATCAAAATAGTGAACATTTTTTACAATTAATTTTAGAATTTTTTTACAAAATTGTTTTCGGTATATAGAATGAAATGGAAAAAATAAGTAATACATGTCATATGTGACGTGATGTAACAGAAAAAAATATATATAAAGAGAAAAAATAATGTATATAAATGTTTATGATGCAAGGCTTGGACTTAAAATAATGTATATAAATGTTTATGATGCAAGGCTTGGACTTAAAGAAAAATGATGCACATGGCTTCTAATAAAAAAATAGTGCACTTGAAACAAGACTCATGTTTTTAAATTAGCAAGTTGTTAGGTAAGAAAGCGCCTTAAATTATGACTAAATAATTAAAAATTGTTGAAATTACTCTATTGAGTTTTAAAGTGAAAGGTTTTTTTATGGATTTTTGTTGTTGAACTGAATGTGGATTCAAGTTGAAGTTAATATGGTGAAATTTTGCTTTTTAGATCCACGTTAAATTCAACGTAGCAAATTCTAGCTTTTCTATTAATACAGTGAGATACGTGTAATAATATTTACATTTAAACCAATGACAATTCAAACATAGACACCCCCCAAAATTGCTTAAAGTTATGTTTGGAAGAGGGTTAGGGGATGGAATGAAGTGGAATCCGGGGAGGGAGGAAAATGTTTATTGTTTGTATTATTTAAAAGTGGGTGGAACCCAATGGTACATGTTCCTTCAAATGTCACTCATTTCCCTCACTTTTGTTCCCCAAATTAAGAGGAATGAGATAAAAAAATTGGTAACCATAATGTTCTGGCTACCTCCAAAGGCCAAAAGATCTAATTACAACTCAACCTGCCCAAAGGTCTTGCAATCAAGTGAGCACCATAATGGCGGCCTAGATGACTTGGTTAAGAAACATCTCGTCCTAGTTATGGTCGAGTGACAAGACTCAGATTTACTTACTAACGACCATGCAAGGCTGCCTAGGGCAGTTAGGATCTTGGAAGACATTCTAAAGGGCTTCCTAAATACTGAGAGACAATTATAATATCATCAAGCCTATAAATGTTGGTGTAGTTGTTCACTTATGCACACATTGCACATTATGCAAACTTAGAGTTCTTTTTTTACTTTAAGATTCTTTTTTTACTCTCTCACTTTCTTGAGCGTTTGATGCTTTCTGCAGGAACACCCCTCGTCGCGCCAAAAAAGGCATTCAAGGTCGAGCACTATTACTGAAGACGAATAAATCTAGACATTATCACTTCTAAAAGTACAATTGACGTTGTCTGTTGGAAATTGAAAAACATGAGTTCAATTTTCATCACAATGAAGAATTCATAACGTGCTCAACTTGAACCAAGAGATTTTGGGAGTGGAGTTCACTCTCATTTGGTAATTTTTAATCGAAAAATAACTATATAGGTAAAAAAAACATGTATCAATGAAAAGGTAAACATCAAATGTATGAAGCCATATTCAGTAAAAATACAAAATCATCACAAAAAATTGCCAAAATAGGCTATTGTATCAAGTCATAATTAAAAACTTAGAAAATCCTACTGCCAATTGTTTGATCGAACACTCAGAAGCCTTATAAGCAAAACCTAATCTATAATTTAAAAGAAAAACCTAATCTATCAGCTAGCAAAACAGGTCATATATGTGTTTGGATCAGCGTTGGCAGAATTAGATTTGATCAGAATTGAGTCTGGTAACGTAAGATTACGTGATGTGATTCATGTTTGAATATATTTACCCAAAATTGATTTTCGTAATTGAATTTTAGTACATTTACACAAAATCGGATCAGTCAAATGGAGAAACTACCCTAGGTTAATTCTGCCAGGATCAAACTTGTAAAATCGATTCTCAAAATTGGTTCCCAAACATCTTTAAAACGATGGAGATCCATGTTTGAGGCTCTGATCCACGTTTGAGGCTCAAATACACGGTTGAGAATTACAACCAAACACACACAATATCAATCATGACATAGCCTAGAGAAATTAAGCCTAATTTTCCCACAAATAATAAGAAAAGATGATGAAATTTACCTGCAATAAGCTCCATGTGCAGAGTCGAGGTTTATGCCATGCCCATGTGGGATCTTCGATCCTTGCAACACTAGATGGGTGGAGGTTACGACCATTTCGTGAATCTAGTCGATGATGGAAGACAGATTATTGTACGGATGTAACCGAACAATCCCTCGGGGTAAGGGTTTACTGTAAGGGTCACAGTGCTTCCGATGAAGGTGGAGAGATGGTCGACGCTGCGTTTCCTCGTGATGGTCGTCCCGGAGGGGGTCCCTGTAATGACACTCCGATGCCAAAGTCAACAACTACCTGAGAAGGCGTGACAATGAGTGAGAGAGTGTGTCCCTTTTCGGAGTGAAGATGTTGGGCTTTTATAGAGAGTCCCAGTCATTGTTAGGCTCACGGATCTAGGTGAGTGTCAGGTCAGCTGGAGGAGTAAGAGAAGGGCTAGGAGTAGAGTAGGTTCTCACAGCTATTATACATTGGGTCTTGTTATGGTACCAGAGCACCGTCCGGTTGCAGCAGTGGGCCTCGATCAGCTACATGGCCTGCTCGGTTGATGTGAGCGACCGGGTTCTTAAATCGTGGTACAGGGGCAATATTAGTACGTGGGACCTGAGGGGTCCGGTCTAGGGGTCGGCCTTCGTGCTCTACCAACAGAGTGTCGTGATCGGACAACCCTCTCTATTGGTGGGCTAAGCGGCTAAAACGGTACTTAGAAGCAAGTATAAATGAAAGTCAGCCGGTAATTGAAATAGCATAGGAATTCATCTATCAGAAATATCGGTCATATGATTATTAACAATTTTGATGAAAATCAACATGTGCAGATCAAACAAAATTTAAGATCCACATACAATATTGAACAAATAGGCAGAATGAATAAGGTTGTACCTGCACGTGCTTCCTTTCATGTTTGCTTTTCAATGGGTACAAACTTATTTATATTTAGCTATTACAATGACAATACGGGAACCACTAAGAACAGAGGTTTTGAAATGAAAGGACAACATGTTTCCAAAGAAATTACATGAAAAATAAAAACAAAAATACAAAGTCACTTATTTCAAGAAAATGGTGGAAAGTCCTAATCATAATAGTAAGAATTTGTCTCCCTGATACTACTACTACTTCTATTTTCTGTAACTAACTTCCTATGCTCTGAAATTGTGTCACTATGCAAATGAGAAACTCACCAAGGTAGCAAAAAATCTGTTGTAGACTCATGATTTGTATCTCTCCGTTATTTAAAACCATCTTCATATTCCTCTTTGTCTTTGCTATTTTGCTTTTAAGTTTCGTATGACAATACGAGTCAAATGCAACTAATGTATTCATCATCAATGTTTTCGTATGACACCGCCTCGGTTATTGGATGAGGTAGTTCGAAGCAAAGCAAAGAAAGTGAAAAGAAAATGCAAGTGGTGACAAGAGGAATAGAAAGAAGTGACATAAGGAAGAGAGGTTAGATTTGTGCAATAGTTGGAGGGCGCCACATCAGATCTTGATTGAGGTGGAAAAAATAATATTACGTGGCTTAAACTTTACTGAGGTGTTGATGTTATAGCTGTGACACCTCAGTTTTAATATATTATAATAATTTGAACTTGGGAAAAATCCGTTAAATGAAAACTTAATAACAAAAAAGAACACGGACAATTCAGAAAAATTCACAATAAAATTAAACTATCGGTGATAGTTTAAGTAAATATGATGATGTACAAAATAAGGTTCGAATCCTCCGTACTTTCTATTGCAAATTAACCAAACTCTTAACTCAACAATAAAAGCAATCATTGAAGAAAATTTCCACAACTATTTATAGTGATCAATTTCTTGATTCATATCCTCTTAAGCATTGAGCAAAAAAAAAAAAAAGTTACAATCATCAAATTATTTATAGGACTTTAATAATCATGGTAAATTACAACATGTCAAATTCAATTACCAATTTTTCAATTGTGAAAAAAAAAAAGCCAAAAGATTTTTAGCTCAGTCAAAGAAAATCATGAAGAAGAGAAATTAAAATTGAAAATTTGAAGTTGCAATAGAATTAAGAAGAGGTTCATCATACAAATAATAGAGCAATTTCCTCATACGCCTTACGTTCGGCTTCAAAAAGGTGTCGCGGGGGCTTGAGCAAGTTTTACCAAGGAGCTTCTCAGGGTATTCACCACCCGTGGATTCGAGGGGTATCTGCCAACAAGGTATTGTTCCACCAAGGCCTCATGATCGGCTAAATGGGTAGAGGTTGTGGTCATAAGGGATGAAAGTTTCTTAAATTGACACTTCAATAGGTTGAATGGGAGGAGGAGCAATTTCGGGTGCTTTCTTCCGAGATAGAGAAGTTGAGGCAGTCAGAGAAATGGTTTATGAAAGTTGAACTTTCTTCTTCTTTTTAACCTATTAAAATAAGCTTAAAACATTTCGCCGATACGGTAAGAATAAACCGATAAAAAAAGCCAACCTGAGAGAGCGGTGAAGTGACGATATTAGGTATTTTCTGGGTCATCTTGGTTTCCATGGATGGTAGTAGGCAAAGGTTGAGACATTTGACAGCCAACACGTTTAAGCGTCTTCCTCAAAACTCCAATCGATATGCTTGAGGAGAGTTTAAATCAATAACCGGAGGTTCGGAGAATCCTCAAAGGAGAGGAAAGGAGACAAGTTAAGTAAAAAATAAGGTAAGGCACAAACCAAGTAAGAAACACTTGTTTTTTTACTTGTGTTTTGAGTGGTGGCTCACATCTGGCGTTTCTTATTTGAGGGTCGTTCTGATTCTAATTGATCATGAATGAGTTTTCCCAAGTAAATGACAAATTTTTCCGAGAAGCATAATTGGGATGCTACAGCCCACCAATCAGGATGTTCCAGGGCCATTCCCAGCAAGGTGCAGAAGGAAAATGGTGGAAGGCATTAATGTCGTTCTACATTTTCTTTGGAGATACTCTCTCTGTTCCTATATATTTGTCACTATTTTAATCTTGTTTTTGTTTCTAATTATTTGTCACTTTTAGAATTTCAAGAGAGTATTAATTATGTTTTACCAATTCTACCCTTAAATTAACGGTGATAAGAAATTAAAAGGGTTTTGTACAAAGAACATGACGTGGGTTAGTGGTAGTAGGCCATAATAATTGTTATGACTAGCCGATTTATCCCTATAAATATGGAGAACGTTATTTGTAAGACACACAATCAAACCATCAATAGAACATATAAAATTCATGTGGTTTCTCTGTTTATTTCCTTTACTTTTCCAGTTTTTATTTATTTTTCAGCCTTTACTTTACATTTCCATCATTAACTTTCAACCTTTTAAGACTTTATTTATTCATTTTCACCTTTTAACTAAGTTTTATTCAACTACTTGGTTTTCAACCTTTTGATAACAATCGCTAAGAGCTTGTTGAAGTGTCTTATAAACCTGCATTGAGGAACAAAATCCCTACCTCGAGTAACCGCTTGATTACATAATCACTACGGTTTCCCAGCTGACTCACACTACAGCCCTAAACCTACTAATAATTATAAAAAGTTGTGTATTATTTTTTAAATGTTTAATTAAAAGTCGAAAAATAAGAAAAAAAAAAACACATCAAAAAGACAAATAGAACATCTTTCTTCTTTTTCCTTCCCGTAATTTAAAAAGAAAAAAGATTATAATTATAATACATTAGAAAAAATGAGAATAGTACATTATTTAAAATAAAAAATGATTGGTATGTACCTCCTTCCTTATCTTCCTGGTATTTTGTGTACCAAAAAAAAAATCCTGGTATTTTTCTTTTTTTTTTTTATTTTCCGATTTTCTATTTTTATTTAAACATTTAGAATATTACATGGTTTCTAGTTAGAAAATTAATATTCATAAATTATTTACAACTATAAAATGATTAATGGTTAGAAAATTTAACCATATGTCACTTAACCCTAATAATAATAGTAATGATAATAATTTAAAGATTAATAAGGTGAAATTATAGTTTTTTTTACAATAAAATATATTTATTGAATTATAAAAGCATCGAGATATAAGTACTCTTGACAAAGAATCACAATGCTAAACAAAAGAGACAAAACCCAGAAAAACATCCGCCAGATCGAAATACAAACCTACCAAAGAAAAACAACTAGATCAAAAGAGACAATAAAGTTTGGTTTTGGGTGGTTATGAAAATTATAGTTAATAGTATTTATTTACAAAAACTATAAAGTTTAGGGTACTGGTTTTGTAATTTTCCCCTTAATTTAGATAATTATAAAAATAATACTTTTTATTTATTTAACAGAGGAAGTATAATATATTTTCAAATATTTTTATAAAAAAAAACAACAATATCATGTTTAAATGTTAGTGTAAATCTAAAATTTGGAAGAAATCATATATAAAGAAAAATGCAAAGTTACCGGGTGATAATGAGACGCCAGCGTTCGCTTGTCGCTCAGAATTCCACCCTCCGGCGAGGACCAAAACTAAATTTACTGCAATCGTGGGAATCATAACCAAACATTTTTCCGGAAATGGATTAAACGTGAATTTTCGTACAAATACATGGACTAATTTGATAATTAACCCTAATTTCTTCTATGAACAATAATGAGCGGAAATGTGTTATAAATGAACCTCTATGAACCATAGTTGCATAGGTCCTCAAATCCCATGTATTCATTCTTATGAATCTTCACGACCATGTCTGATATGCCTACTCCACCTACAGAGGAATGCAAGTGAGCTATGTAAGCAAGCTTCAAATTTTACAAAGCTTAAAATGGATTAATGAAGTCTAAATTGTAGATAACTAATCAAGTAGCAACAACTCAGCATAACAAAAACACTCACCTAGAGTAATTGTACTAACAAATATTGTGAAGGCTAAGACAAAGATAATCAAGGACGCTCTTTTGAAGATACTAATGAGCTTATCAATGACTAGTTGTCCTAAATATGCTGCAACAGCAGCCACAAGGGCAAGGTAGAGAGCTGCAGAATAGGATGAAAATGCATAAGCACAATGTGACTTGTAAGACAATTCAGAATCAAAATAGGTAAAGTTATATGAAGTTTAGTTTTACCATAAGGAACAGGAAAACGATTTAAGAGGTAATATTGCACAACAGATATAGATGCTGAAAATGTCATTCCAAAAGTGGCTGTGGCACTTGCTACCTGCAGGATCATGAAAAATATGAAGATATACTATACATTTGGATCAATTTTTGTTATGAGTCAGAATCACATTGGACAGAAGCAATTTCTCTTAGCTTTTGTGGCTGTCCACCGTGATTTTGGTTTTACCAAACATGTACGACGAGTGAAAAGGTTTTTAGAACTCACTTGAGGTGCAATTCCCAATTCAATAAATAAAGGACCCATGACAAATCCACCACCTATACCAAGAAGTCCACCAATAATTCCAGCAAGCAGAGAACAGAAAACAGACAGAATTAAAAGGTGCAATGGCCAAGTTCCTTGATCTCTTTTGGAAGCAGTAACCCTCCACCCTTGATACAATCCTACTGCTTGGTACATAGAAACTCCTAGAGAAACTGGTATCTATAAAGAAGAAAAGTTATGCCTCAAGTAAATAATTGCTAAATTCTATAGTTGAGATCAATGTCTCATTGATCTTATAGGAGGTTCAACTCTATTTTTAAGTATGCCAATTAATATGCAGTGCAATGTACATGAAAGAATAGAAAACTATGTAATTGGTTTACCTGCAAAGACATGAGAATCCAGTATGTGATAGAACATGTGGTTGTATAATTCTGTTAAAAGATAATCCTTTTGTTGATTAGTTTAAAAAAAAGATACCAGGAAAGGTAGGAATGGAATGCAAGTTCTAGTACTTCCAGCAGAAAATATATAAGGAAATTACTTTTGCAATCTGCAAGAAAAGGAATGAAAACCAGACAAAACAAAGAACTCCAAACTCCTTCCAACGAATGTTATCGATGATCGTACCCTGCACGCGCAGTTGCATTCAAGTAGTGTATGCTAATGTTAGAACATTTCAAATTATGTAAATGAAAGACAATACCAGAATATTGCAACCTCTGATTTCCCATTATTAGGACAACTAGGAAGACACTTGTACTCCTCTCCACTACCAGAGGCTGGAAGAAAACAACAATGTTAAATGCATAATTTATATGTTGAACTTGTGTCTTGTGAGCATGTAAAGTGCTTTCATGAAATCAATCAACATATACACTCACCAATAGACTCCAAAAGCTTTGTAGCCTCCTGAGACCAAAAAGACTAGAAAAGTTAAGACAACATTAGAAACCTTAAATCTGCTTGTAAACAAATCATGATTGATTTGTAGTATTTGCCTGTTTCATTTTAGTTTCCTTTTTCCATGTCTCAACACCTTTGGAGAATGCCTTTATCGATGTTCCTGCAATTCAATGCAGCTGAGTGAAATTTTAAGTTAGACTTGCAAAAGTAAAAAATTTCTGCAATTACCTGTAAAGATGATGATTAGAAGAAGAGTGAGCATCCAATCTGCAAATACTACACTTAGAACAACTCCTATGCTAATACCAAGCATTAGAAAGGGTTGGTTAAGCAGCACCAAATCGTAGTCGATTACGGGTACATCAAGTGTGGGATGCTTTAGCTTCAAATTGAACAATACAGTTGAGATAGCTGCACCTGTGATCATACCTGAAACATAAATGTTCGAACCATTTCAGTGCTATATAATTGGGAACCTATTTTGAAAGAAACATTCAGAAAACAGCATCAACAGCATTTCTGAAGGCAAATGCTTACAAAGATCATGAACATGTAGACAGAATTAACCTTACATTTTGAAATAGCAGCTGCTGATTTTGGATCAAACCCAATAATGAGGATTAGCATTGGCACAAAGATGCCTCCACCACCAACTCCCCCTACACTTCCAAATGAGGCTCCAAAGATTCCAATCAGGGTGCCAACAATGATTTTCCACCCAAATTCCATTTCCTATTCACAGTTAAACAATTGAACTTGAAGGTCCTTAATTCCTGAATTACATGTAATGGATAGAAAGAAAAAAACTTACTGGCCAGACATGTTGATAACCTGAATGGCCCCATAATAAGAACTCCTTAGCTTTGACATGGTATGAAAAAAGTTGTGCTCCAAAATTTATCACATGTGCTTCAGTTTTAGTACAGCTTTTAGCATAGATCAAGAAAAGAACTAGCAAAAGATTGAATGAAACCATAGCCACATTTCTCATGATAGCCAATTCACTCCAAGGATTGGAAAGCCAGGAGATGTGTTGCGAGGCAAGAACCTTGTGGTTGAAAATGTGAGAACAGAAATGGAAAAACATATAATTGGCTGATCCAGGAGATATTTTAATGTATTAACTTTATTACATTAAAGGTTTGATTTGATTGAAATTTGATTGTGAATTGACTTCTCTTTATTCTTGAGTTCACTTATAAATTCTGATATTTAAAAGCTATTCACGTAACTTTATTCTCATAATTAATTTAGTGTGTGTTTGGTTTGGTGTTGAAATCAATGTTAACATGATTTCACGTATTACATTAATGAAAAAATTAGAATTTGTCACGTTAAATTTAATATGGATCGAAGATGCATTGACTTCAACGTAAATTTAGATTGAGTTCAAGAGTTAAACCTTCACAATTAATTGTGGGCTGATTCATATTTGAGTATTTTTCAGTGGTCGTGGTCTCCACCTTGAGTTCTTAAGGATGTCACATACTCTCGTACTATTTGACGCCATCGGTGAGTTCTTAAGAATCTGCACCGTTCAAAATTTGGTAGGTATATCCAACGAATTGACACTTTCATGAGATCTTCAATCATTATAAACTCGTGCTAATGCACTCTAAATATGACCCATTCATGAATACTGCGTACAGGGAGTGACTTCAAATACATTATACATATTTATAAATACACATCATTTCATTAACAATTAAACAACGTAAATTTATTATTAAATGGTCTCATTGGAAAGTAAAATTCCCGTTCTCTTGTCTCTAAGATAAGATATGCATTATGATCCAAAGCATAGCATATTAGGATAGGTAAAATCAATTAGTGAATGCATAGGCGATTCAGAATCTAAAATCAACAAATCTGGTGGAATGTCAATATCAGTAGATAAAGGAAAGCACTCATGTGAAGACAGTCTGGTGACTCACGGGAGATAAAGCAGTGACTTTAAACAGCAAACATTCTTTTTCAAGGACACTCTATCAAGCTATGTACTCTCAAGTCAAAGTCCACTTCAAGAAGCTGAAACAGTCCGCTGCCTAAACCAACAGTGATCAACAGGAAGACTGTTTCATCTAAAGCTGAAAGAGTATGACAACTTATGAAGAAATGCCTCTAGCTTTGAAGTTTCTCCAGCATCATATAAAGAAGTTGTAGATCAACTTGCTCAGATGAAGAACTTCAGTAGAAGCAAAAAAGAAGGAAAGATTCAGTCTTCTATAAGTCAAGAAGATTCTCATTCCTAAAAAGGACTGAATGAAGAAAGATCGTCTGCCGATACAAGCCATTCAATGACGGAATACTTAATATTCTATGGAGACTGCGTCTGCCAAATCCTAAGGAAGAATCCGTCTGCTCAAGCATCAGAATGCGCCAAAGGTACAAAGATCGAGAAATGTGCATTACGAGGATATTAGTTCAACAGAAGCATTAAAGGAATTATTCACTTAATCCGGAATAATTGCTTCTTGGATCAAAAGACATCGACCTCGTCTGCGTATTAATTAAAGTACTGGCAGTGGCAGAAAGTAGAAAGGGACACAATTAATACAATGTTCTTTGGTCCCACTGCTTTTCTACTTTTCCTCAAATCAAGCTGACATTGCGGAATCAACGGCAAGAATCTCTGAGCATCGTACACATTCAACGGTCGAAATTCAAATATCTGATCAAAGTACTTGATGAGCACTAGCTGGCATGCACTGGGGTATAATGGTCAAAACAGGTACCACAGCTGGAACTCCAAACATTAAATACAGAAGACACAGCTCAAGGCTACTTGCTCAAATGGAGCCAGACGATGTCAACCCAGTCAAATCAATGCTTCTCAGATCGTGTCTCAGACCTGCTGAAAAATGCAGAACTAGCCGTTACTCACAGCAAATGAGGAAGGAGCACTATCGGGCAGGTTTTCACTCCTTCTGTGAAGGATGAACAAAGATCTTCAACTGAAGATATATAGAGAGAATCCTGCCTCCGTAGCAACTTGGCGACTAGAATTCAATCTCACACATCTCAACCAAGTCTGCCCAAAGAACCAAGACATCTTTGGTTCCAACTCAGGGAGCTTCAAGCCATATCCTACCTGAGTTGAGTTGTTCATGTGTGTGGAAAACTTATAGAGTATTACTCTCATCCTATCCCACACACAAAACCCAAAACAGAGAACCAACTTGCTTATGATCTCTGTTTTCTGCTCTTCATTTCTTCTACCCACTCTTATTAGAAGAGAATTATTGTAGAAAAGCAAAACCTTGTAAAAGGTGTCAGGAGAAGTCCTGATAATACTTGTAAGGAGAAGTCCTGATAATACTTGATAGGAGAAGTCCCTGATAATACTTGTACTATTTGTTGAAATAGTGAAAATCTTGGTGAAGCCAAGGACTGGACGTAGCCCTGTCGATTATGGGGTGAACCAGGATAAAAATTATGTGTGCTTTACTTTACATGTTATGTTATGATTTCCGCTGCTTATATGCATATTTGCTTAAATCAATAACTCTCTTTGATGACAAATAATTAACTGAAAGAAGTTTGCAAAATGAGCAACACAATTCAAACCCCTCATTTCTTGTGTGTTTCTTCCACCTTTAATACCATGCATATCATCCTTGTTGTAATTTAACTCATTTGCAACAAACTTATTCTCAAATTGCAGATTCTCACAATACTAAGGATATGGCAAACATTCAAATTCCTTAAGAGTCCTACCATTAATTAAGCTGAGGCAACTTTTCAATCTCAATCAAACAAAGATTTTTAAGATCTGGAGATCTGTTGAATAGTAGCATTACATAAGAACCTCCAATATTAAACAACGATTAAAAAATAATATTATATATAAAGAATTACCTGGAATTTGAAGGCATCTTCTTTTGCCATATAAAATCCCTTCAGATAAGATTTTCCAGGCTTTTGACCAAACAACTTCTGGTTTACTCATGGTGTTGGTGAGAAGCAACGTAACAAAGAGCTTTCTTAATTGAATTCGAGAACCCAATTCATTTGCCTCTATAATTGCATCAACGTATTCGCGATCATCAGCCAATAACCCCAAGGCATAACATCTTCAAGTAATTCATCATATTTAAAAAGTACTCTCTGCTGATTGGGAAGATGAAAATTCAATTGTAGAACAGGAGGCCATCTATAATGAATGTCAAAGGCAAAAATCCTCCTCAGTGCTTCACATGGAGTAAGGTACCTGCAATCATAATATTGTTTGATTTTGTCTTGTACCTCTGATTTTTTACCTTCACCATCTTCATTTGTGATGTGGACATTTACTCTCTCAGGTCCTTTACTAACATATTTGAAGAGTTACTTGATAGAGTTCGACTTGTTGCAATACTCTACATTAATGTGGCCTTGATAATGCATCAGAAGACGTGGGTTATATGGAACCACATAACTGTTATCCAATGAAACACCTTTTTTCACTACATGAATGCCAGAATCTCGGCGTCGATAAACTGGGTATCCATCCTCATCAATGATTGTGGAAACCTGGTACTTTTTTGGAAAATACTTTGAACATTTACCTTAATTCATGCAAAGGAGACTTAGGACCAGCATTGCCGCATGGACCATGGATTAGGATACAATACAGGGTCAGGAAGTTGAACAGATATATATTTGTCTATATCATCACATGTAACTATCTTGTTGTCCTTTTTCAGCAACAACAAAATATGAGCATGCGCCAAACCTCTTTTTTGGAATTCAATCGTGTACATAGCTGGAAAAAGGAATATATTAATACTTATACAAACAAATGTATAAAGATGATTTACAAAAATATAATACATATAATAAGACTTTAAATAATACCTGCTTCAATTGGACGAAATATATTTTCTTTCCTGAGGTCTTTCATTAGATAGTCTAATTTCATTTTGAAGACTCTGCAACATATATCACGACGCTCATCAGGACGATGATTTCTAGCACGTACAAACCTTGTATAATAAATAGATGGCATAATAGCACTTTTGGTCCTCACTTTTCACAATTTGACACTTATGGTCCCTAAACTAAAAAATTAGCCATTTTTCGTCCCTAACGTTTATGGAAAGTTGCACTTTTGGTTTTCCATCCAAATTTTAATGGAATATTCCTTTAAAATTAATTAAAAAATAAAAAAATAAAAAAATCAGAAACAATGTTTAATGTTCTTCCCAAAAAAATCCCTAATCCCTCATATTCATCTTCTTCTTCAATGAATAAAAACAACAGCAAATCCACCTTTCTTCCCCTTCTTCCTCCTTCATTCTTCCCCTAAAATCTAGAAAGAAAAAAAAACCAAGAAAATCCAAAATAAAACCCAGAACACTCATTCTTCTCCCACACTGCCGCTAGGATTTGGCTCGATCTGGGTTTATCTTTGTTCGTGAGAGGAAGAGAGAAGGATGACAGTCACGAGAGACGAGGTGCGAGCGGTGAGAGGAGAACGGCGGCGAATAGGCACATGGTGACCTTCAATGCAGACTGAAGCGTAGAAGCATGGTGTTGCGCGACCGTTGCGAACCAGATCAAGACCACCATGCCTTCATCTCTTTCTTCTATTGTTGGGTTTCCTGGAGGTGGGGTGGGGGTAGCAGAGAAGAAAGGAAGAAGATGAGATGAAAATTTTGTGGGTGAAACTGTGGATTGAGAATTTGATTGTCAGATTGAAGGTTTTGTTTTACTCTTTGTTTTCCTATTCCCGCCCCTTTTGCTTTGGCCTCTTGAGGTTTTTTGTTTGAGGTTTAGGTTCTTCACTTCTGGCATTGGGGTTGGTTGCGCGATGTGATTAGGTGTGGTGGGATTGGGTTTTGGTTGAAGATCTAGACTTCTGAGTTTTTTCTAAGGGTGGGCTGAGATTCTAGATTCTGAGTTTTGTGAAATGGGGTTGTACACTGGGACAAAAAGTTTCTAGATCCTAGATTGGGCGAATTGGGACAAAAAGATTGAATCTTTCTCCCTTTCATCTGCTTCTGCACTTTGTTTTTCATAAATTGTGATATGTAGTTGTTTAATGAGTTGGAACCTATTGTTTCATTAGTTTTTTTCAATTTCTGGGTTGGAGAAGATGATTGAAGAAGGAGGGAAGAGAAGACGATAATGAAGATGGTGAGTAATTGTTTCTGGGATTTTCATATGAACATTCATCATCTTCCTAGGTTTTGAGTTTTTTAATTTTTAATTATATTTAAAAACCTGAAACTGTTAGATTTTTAACAGAAATGGATGGAAAACCAAAAGTGCAACTGTCGGTAAATGTTAGGGATGAAAATGGCTAATTTTTTAGTTTAGGGGCCAAAAGTGTCAAATCGTGAAAAATGAGGGACTAAAAGTGCTATTAAGCCTAAATAGATCAGGGTAACCAAATTTTTTACAAACAGCCATTGCATCTTGGCAATTGTTAAACATATAACGCCTACCTCCGATAAACGACGGCAAGATTATTCGCATGCCAACTGAGCTTGGATCAGTTTCACCCCGACTAATTGCTTCTTCTACACCGTTCAGAAAATCTGCTCTAATCAATTTCTGGTTATTTCTTATAAAAGACAACCTTTGAGCTTCAATCATAGTATAAGTATCCATAACAAACTGCTGAAGCAATCTTCTCCCAAGGTTAATATTGCCATACTCAACCTTTCTATCTTGAATCCTGTATGCAACAAATTCCCTCAATGTAACTCTTACTCTTGTGATATCCTCGTTGTTCATGTATTTTCACTATATAGAATGTCTTCCTGATATCCATCTTCCCCAAAAGGAAACAAAAAAGGATACTGTAGAAGGATGAAAGCAGTATGAGTCTCATGAAGCCTTGTGAAAGTTCCATCAACGGTTTTAGCAATAATGTCTCATCTAAACTCCTCACTATTAAGATCTCCAACAATAACCGCTGCTACCTCATCACACGTAGGAAGGTTGTACGTTCGGGGATCTTTCCCTTGACTTATAAGCAACTTAAGTGTTAATGGCATGCTTGAATTATCATTCAACGTATCAAGGACACGACGAAATGATTTAGCTAGAACATTGTGCTCATCAACCATATTCTTCAAGTCGTCGACAATAGACATGTCTAGTCTATCACCTTTACCAGAAGCACTGCAAAATTAGGAAAGATATACGCATTAGTGTTGACAATAGTTGAATCTAGCGAAATAATATCAAACAAATATTTCTAAATAGAGGAACATCAAACAATTACCTGAAATGCCTCATTCTATTCATGTTTTCATTATGCATATCATAGATATAAAGCTGCGCAAATTTTGAATGTTGACCCTGCTTTAGAATGAAGCTTCCCATACGATAGTAATTTTGACCGCTTAACACAAACTGAGGTGGACCGCTTCCATTATTGATAGATGACACAACTTTTCCACCAATAGAGGCCGGTAAAAGAAAACATGCTATTATAAGCTCTTATGTTTTCATTAAAGTGTTTTGACCTACTATCAATGCCTACCAACAAATTGAAAAGAATGTCTAGGGGTTTCTATAGACGCGGCAAAATTATCTTCCCTTTCAAACAACACAATGAAAACTTCAGGGATCTTGTGTTTTTTATTCTGCCAGACCTCTCATCATACCACATATCAGCTTGGCAGAAAGAACATATGTATATAGGGTCTCCAGACTCCAATATCAAGCAATATCAAGCAATTATGTATATAGGATCTGGATGCGAAGACGTCACTTTCCTGGGCCGGCCCCGAGCCCTCTTCACACCAAGCTCACACACCCCATCCGAGGGAACTGCCGCCAAACAAGACCCGCCCCGACAAACCTGTTTCTTTGGGCGTCCCCTTCTTCTGTGAAGCTGCAAACCCGTCCCGCCCCTAGCACAGAGCTCCTCAGACCCACCAACGCCACCAACCCCGAGAGAGGGGGGACAGGGAAAAGGAGGGGTCCCGCCGGCCGAACGACCCGGGACCATAGGAGCTTACGACCCGGAGGAGCCTACCGGCCAAGACCCAACTTCAGGAAATAAGAATTCCACAGGAATGCTATCACCTAGACAGCGACCCTTATCAGCGCTCAGGACCAACGATATCTCAGAAGAAGCAGAATCAAAAAATTTCCCTTCGAGAGCTTCCGCCCAGGATTTCAGGCCACTGGCGCGACCCTCCATCCCACGCTTGCAGACGCAAGACGGATCAGCCATCACATCACACGAACCAGAAGCTCGAGGATCCCTCACCATAGAGCCACCCAGGACTCGCCTAGGGGACCACGCCGGAGCCACCGACAACCTTGCACCACCCACCTTCAGACCATCAAGAACACGAATAGCAGACAGAGCATTCTTACCTAAGAAAAACCGGACGAACCCGAAAAGAAAACGCCTTCAAGATCTCTTGAACCGTTGGATGAACACATTTGAGATCCGACCGAAGAGGGAGAACAGACCGCGAATATGGTGATAGCCGACCGCTTCCTCAATTTCGTCGACAAACATGGTAACACAGCAACGACGAGGACCGTCGCAGAACTTACCCTTTTGAGCCGCCGACCCAGAGCCATTGACCGGAGAAGAGAAACTCTCCCCAAAAGCAACCGTCGACCTGTGCGCAACCTCAATATCCCCCACCACCTCCGCCCCTAAACCAAAGCCGCCACGAACATCCTTCGAAACAGAGCAAGGCTGCGGGATCTTCAAGGAGCAGACACTCATTCAAACGAAACAGAGGAAGGCAAAAGCATGGAATGGCGAGGAGAAGAAGGCAACACAGGGGCCGCCGCCGCCGCCTAGCAAAAGAAGAATAGGGGCCCAAGCTCCGGGAGCGCAAGAAAGCAGAGAGAGGATGCGAGGTAAGACAGAGCGAAACGCGCAGGGGAGAGACGAGGAAGGAGCCGCGCAGGGCAGAGGGATATAAGAACTGAGCCGTCGGCGTGCGCGGAGCAGCGGCCGCCGCCGCTGGAGAGGTTTGGGTCAGCAGAACCCTAGTAGAGCGGACTTGTGTGTGTGTCTATATATATATATATTATATTTAAATCCTATTGAAATTAAAAAAAAACAAATCAGCCTATTTTAAACCAACCTAAATATATTGTGTGTTTGGTGTTCTTAAAGTACGTGTATATATTTAAATCCTATTGAAATTAAAAAAAATCAGCCTATTTATTTAAGATTATTTAAAAAAAAACATATCAGCCTAAATTATGTAATTATCCTACTGAAATTTCTTACTTTAATTTCGATGATATATCAAAAGATAATTAAAAAAACAAATAAAAAATAACACCTTAAAAATAATTAGTTACTTTTTGTTCAAATGAACCTATTTAATCAAAATTATTCAAATTAGGAAATAGGGTAGGAAATAATTATTTAGGGTAGGATTTTAGTGGTAGGGCATATTGGGGTAGGTGGGATTAAACCTTATTTTATATAATATATTGATAGATAGATTTGTGTTAATTTATTCATCTATTAAATAGAAGATTCAATTATCATAAAATATGTGTTATTTAATTTAATAACACCTAAAATAAAGTCAATTGAGTCATTTATTTTAGTAAATTTTTTAAATTATTCAAATAATTTAATTAATGAATATGTAAAACATTGAATAAAATCAATATTCGTGAACAATAATATTCAAATTTTGTTAACTTGATTTAGTTAATAAATTAATAAAGCAATTAATACAATCAATTTCCATGTAAAATAATTTAAAATTGTATTCAATCAAATAATTCAAACTTAAATAATTTGTTATATTTTTATTCATCTATTATTATATTATATTATATTATATTATATTATATTATATTATATTATATTATATTATATTATATTATATTATATTATATTATATTATATTATATTATATTATGATTACTAAAAAAAAGTTTTTTACCTTGTAGACCATGCCACATTCATTTTACCACCTTTAAAGTAATAATATTCATTTAATAAATTCTTTATTAAACCAAAATTTCTACAATAATTAAAATAAATTATGGTAATTTGCTACGTACACTTGTTACTCATTCAAAAAAATAAATTTAATTAACTTAAATTAAAAATTAGTTCTCATTTGAATAATTTTCATTATTCATATATGTCAATGATATATTATTCATTAGAGTGATGCTAGATAGCTTGAATGATGCATGTTTTGCTCGAAAATCAATTCAACATCCAAAAATGTGTTTTCAAATTCAATATTTTCCTCCATATATTTAATGAACCAGTTCTCACAGAATGATCCTTACTAATTTCATCTTCTTCTTGTTGTTGTTTGGTGCTTCGCTTCCAAAATCATTGATGCATGTCTATAGAAAGTGGCCAGTAGAACCCAAAGATACAATTATGAGAAGCAAGTGGCGAAGAGCTTATAACATGAGAAAGTATCAAACAAAATCAATTCGATATCGTTAAGCATAGCAAGCCAAAGAAATCAAAACTAAGATGAACCAAAGGATCAAAAAGCAATAATATCTTACTTACCTCTAATATTAGTCCTTTCGTTGTGCCTTCATCTCCTAAACCCTACTACAAAAATATGGAGAAGATAAATATTACAATTGAGATAAAAAGAGAGCCAAAAAAAATTATTGTAACATTATAATGAATCAAAACTAAAACCAATTGAAGAATTCAAACATAATAACATTGACATGATCAATTTCCTCATGACGAGATTTGAGTTCGCTGATCCTTTAAAAATAGAGGAACTCCTTGCCCCTCTCTCTTGTGGAAGAGCGTGCTTTCCATCCCCTTCATCTCCTATACCCTACAAAATTGGGGAGAATGCGAATATTGCAATCAAGATTAAAAGAGAACCAAACAAAAAATAGATAAAATTGCAACATGTGAAGGAATCAAAACTAAAACAAATTAAATGATTAGAACACGGTTAAAACGTGCAAAATAGAAAAACAAAGTTTGTAAGCAGAACAGATTGTTTACACAGGAATCTCTATTTATACTATCTCCAAATCTCTTGATTGTTGGGATTTTTCAAAAGGTATAATGAGTCTCATGAAATCATGAAATGATAATAATTTTTAAAATTTGAAATGAGGAGTTAATGCTGAAAATATGAGATGTATTAATAATTTTTAAAATTTGAAATGAGAGTTAATGTTGAAATTTTAAATTTCAAATAATTAAAAAAGAAAATAAGAAAAAAACTGTATATCTTATATATCTTATGAGGATTTAATGCTGAAAATGGATGTATCAATTTTATACCGAAATTGATTATATATATATATATATATATATATATATATATATATATGGGAGGTTATTATATATTATTTAAAATAGTGTGTTAAATTAAAACTGCTATTTTAATATTTAATTGAAAAATATAGTTGGGTAAATCAAAATTCTTCAAATTAGGAAATAGTTATAAAAATAATTATTTAGGGTTGAGTCTTAATGGGTAGCACATATTTGGGTTGGTGGAATTAAATTTTATTTTATATAATATATAGATAGATTGTTTAAAATACCTTGAATTATTTTATTAAAATCTTAATAAAGGATATTTATGTTATTTTATATACATCTTTGTATTTTCTTTTTAATCAAATAACCTAAAAATCATCTCATTTTTTACTCTCTTTTCATTCTTTTCTCTTTATTTTGTTTTCTTCTCTTTTCTTCTGCCTAACAAACATACCCTTAGAGTTGACGCAAACTATGTTAATCTCAACACAATCTGCAGGCTTATAATTCTACTATTAACTTAGTTTTTGTGAGGAACCATAAAAGAAATGTTGGCAAGTGAGCAAAGTAGAAACAAACATCTCCTTCCGAGATAGACGCGGCGTTTAATACGGAAAAATTTCGTGAAAATAAAAATGTAGGAGACAAGGCATTAAATTAAAATAATAATTAAAGTTATCCACAAAGGCACATAGCTGTCAGATGAGTCATCGCGTAAGTTGCATTCTCTGAAACCTAATCCAGTGAGACATGGACAGCCCACAGCTGTAACACTCTTCTTCGCACGTGTCACCCCACAACCCTTAAACCCAATCCAACTCACACACCCTCTTTCTTTCCTCTTTTTTCTATGTCATGTCATGACCACGCGTTTGTTTCAATTTCAATTTCAATTTCAAGTTTCAACCCTCCTCTACTCAACTCAACTCAACTTCCAAGTTTTTCCCAACCCCGTTTCGTTTGAGTTTGATTATTCAGCAGCACTATTCTTCCACACCGACACTCACACCACATGGATTGTGGAAAATAACAAACAAACAAACATTTACTGTTAGTATTCTATCTTCACAAGAAGAACCGTTTTGGTTTGAGTTTAGAAGTTAGAACACAACAACTATCACAAACCCAAACCATTTTTTTAGTACTATTCTAGACTTTGAAAAATAACCACCTTGTCCCAATCCCAATCCCAGTTGGACTTTCATTCCACCTCACCCTCTTTCTCCCCCTTTTTTCTCAAGACTATGAAAACAGGTTAGCCTCTCTCTCCCTCTCTCTTTCTCATGATTTTTTCTGTCAATTATTACTAAATATCAAATCTATGAGATCCATGTTTCAGTTATATGCTTTGCTCAATTAGTGTTTATCTTTTCTTGTTATTTGTGAGAATTCCAATTATCTGCAGAACTATTCTAGTGGGGTTTCTTGCTCTTGTTGCTTTGTAACTTTGTTTATTCCTTTGTTAATCCTCAGAGGTAGCTGACAAAATAGTATAATCTGATTAATGATATAATATTTCAACCGAATCTGAGTAATTTTAACTTTGCATTTATTATTGCTTATTTAGGAAAGTAGTTTTGTCTGTTTTTACTGTGGTATCCTCTAAAACAAGAGGCCAGGTAATTAATTGGAAGGGGACATGCTAGTAGTGCTTATGCTTGCTGTGATTTTAAACCGGGCCAATCATAGTATCAATTTTAGCAAGGTTTGTTTTTGATATATTGGATTAAAATTAGGTTTTGGTTTGGTTCCCTGATGTCAAGGTGTAAAGGAATTAGCATATGGTGTGATAAAATTGTAGTATTGTCTATGGATAAGAACTTAGACACAGCAGGGAAATTGGCCTTTTTTTATTAGATGTAGACAAAGTGAATAAGGCCTCATTGGAAGAGCTTATTTGAGCTTATTTTACAGCATAAGCGCTTGTGCAAGTGTTTGAGAGAAATTATGTAAATAACTTATGGCTTACCAATAAAATGTTCAAGTTAGCTTATGAGTAAGAGTTTATGCTTACCTATAACCTATTTCAGCTTATTTCAATAAGTTTCTCAAATTAGCTTATAAATAAACACTTATGCAATAAACACTTATTGCCATAAGCGCTTAATTAAGCTGTTTACCAAATGCACCCTAAATTGTATCGTTGAAAAGTACCACTGAGAAGGAAGTTTTGTATATTTTCAATCTTAAAATGTACTGGTTTCATTTCACCTCTGCTTTGAATAGAAAAATAGAATGATGCCAGAGCAAATGGTTGCAATGCACTGATATAGAGCAGAACAAACGTCATTAAATTATCTAAAACACAGTTGTCTCTTGATAAATAACAGCACTGTATTAAAATTTTAGCTTTTCACATCATTGAAACTGCACTTATGAATTTATGTGCATATAAATGTCCATGCTTATATGCTTAACAGAAAAATGTTCTCCTTGTCTCACTGCTTTCTGCTCCATTAAAAGCAATCCCCTATGGGCATCAGATGTGTGACGGTTTGAAATTATCATGATCATCCATAATGCAGACACAAATTTGAACATCTTATCTTCTTGTCTTTCTCATGGTAACTCTGATAGAAATTTTGACATATTTATGTTCACTTCTTTTCTTTTTCATATTTTGTTTTTGAGATCCGGAGTGGAAATTGTCCTACGTGTTGCATGCTAAGATAGACTTGATGGTTGAGCCCCCTATATCTTGTCCATTATTTCAAGCAAGGTTATGCGCAATACACGGAATATAGCAAAGTCACTTTTTTTTACTTTATTCAAAATAATTGAACTTTGCTTCTTAAATTGTGAAGTTGTTCCTCCTCTATATAGTTTGTAGTTAAAAATTCAATGGCTCAATAAGTCTTATTAGAATCTGGGTTAGGCCTAACTCTACCCCAAAAGCTAGCTTAAAGGTCAAGGTTGCAGTAACCTTCATAAACACTTATTAGGCCATATCTGATATCTCTAGTCAATATGAGACTTCTCAACAAGTCTTAATGAGGATTGCTTAATCCTGAGTTGAAATACCTTCCCCCAATGGCACCTACCCTCAGATTCCTCAAATAACCACCGCCATACACACCTCTTATTTTTACGACTTACCACCGAAAAGAAAATAACTGTTAAAAAAGCTTGTTCGTTGCATCAGTTATCTGGTAGTTAATGTTGAAATCCATCCAGACTATCATGTTCTCAAGTTATTCATATAAGTTATCAAGGGCATATATTATTCCTACCAAAATGGTTGCTTGGGTCTTGGCTAGAGGAGACAAGTGGTTATTAAGTAGAGGGAGATAAAAAAATCCAAATTTCATCAAGAGAAGGTTAGGCTTGTAACCTTCTTGGATGATATTAGTTTCTTCCATTGTCAAAAACAAAATAATAAGTGCGTATTTTTTTGTTTGAGGACGAACAGCTCAAACTAATATTTTAAAATAATTTACTTTGTAACTTTGCCTTAGATTTAATAATTGCTTCTATTCAATATGTGTGACATTAGTGATATGTAATTATAATTCTATATTCAGTTTGTTCTTTTCTGACATGGTATCCGTTCATGTTATTCTTATTCCCTCCACAGATATCAGTTCTTAATCATAGGCCTTTTTGTTTGGTGGCACTGAAAGGACATCGTTTCTAAACTTACCTGTATGGGAACTAGGGAAGAGAGCACAGCTAAACCTTCTAAACCATCTGTGTCAACTCAGGTTTCTCCCAACCTTCATGTACTTTTTTCTTCTGCTTCTCCACACTCCTATTTCTCCTTATCATCTGTTTTTATGATAACAGGAGATACCTACAGCACCATCATATCCAGATTGGTCAAGCTCCATGCAGGTAATGGAAAATATGATAGATGTGGTTCATCAGGCTTTCATTTTAATTGGAGTTCTTCCAATCTTCTGCATATAAATAATGCAAGTAAATAATGAAAAGCTTCGTTTTTAGGCCTATTATGCTCCTGGAGCCGCTCCACCTTCCTTTTTTGCTTCGACTGTTGCTTCCCCAACTCCCCATCCCTATTTGTGGGGAGGCCAGGTAACTGTTGTAAATCATTTGGGATATATGCAGTTGCACTCTGTGGAAGAGAAGCTTCTCATTGACGGTTTTGTCGATTTTTCCAGCATCATTTAATGCCACCATATGGGACTCCCGTCCCGTATCCAGCTTTATACCCTCCTGGGAATATCTATGCTCATCCTGGCATTGCAGTGGTAAACCACTTTCTCATTTTCTAATCCATGCAATTCCTCTATTCCAAAGAAGAATAATATGAATTTCTCATCTGCTTTATAAAGGATGTATTTACATGTTGTGAGGGAATTTTTTTGCTACCTTGCTCATAGTTTGGCAATTTAATTCATAACCTTTCCTTTTTTTTCTGTTATTTTTTGTTTTTTTTTAATCATTTTGCTAGACTCCAAGTCCTATGCAGCAAAGTATGGAGATTGAAGGGAAGGGAACTAATGGAAAAGATCGAGATTCATCCAAAAAATCGAAGGGAACTTCTGCAAATACATCTGCCAAAGCAGGGGAGAGTGGAAAGGCAGGCTCAGGTTCAGGCAATGACGGCATTTCACAAAGGTTTGGCAAACCACTAGATAATTTGAGATAAATTTCCTCTCCAATTTGCTTTCTTAATATGGATTTCTATACAAAAACACTTGTTAAACAGTGGTGAAAGTGGTTCAGACGGTTCATCAAGCGCTAGTGATGAGAATACTAACCAACAGGTATATAATAGATTACCATCTGTACATGTGCTGCCACTTTTAGAATATATAATAACCTTACTTGAATTTACTTAATTCCCCTTTTTTCTTTTACAATTAGTTGTCTTTTTAACTTTGATATTCACGACAGAAGTCTCAATTGAAATGGTTTAATTAAAAGCATGTTGATCTTTTTCCTATGTATCTTATGGTTTTGTGTGATGACTTCAAACTTTGTAGGAATCAGCTGCAAACAAGAAGCGAAGCTTTGACCAGATGCTTGCTGATGGTATGTATCACCCGCATGCATGACTCTCTCTCTCTCTCTCTCTGTGTGTGCGTGTGACTGAAATAAGATAGTGTTTCTCTGAATATTTTCAGGAGCCAATGCACAGAACAGTTCTGTTGGGGCCATTTCTCAATCCCCTGTGCCTGGACAACCTGTTGTATCTATGCCTGGAACTAATCTTAATATTGGAATGGACTTATGGAATGCCTCTTCTGCTGGTCCTGAAGCTGCAAACATGAGACACAATCAATCTGGTGCCCCTACTTCGGCCATAATGGGACGTGAGGTTGTACTTAGTGAACAATGGATACAAGTATGAATCAGAGTTATTTTTCTTTAAAAATATTGAACATGTAATTCTTTTTATGGTCAACATTTTAGATCCATATACGAAAAGATATGATAAACAATTCTTTTGTTGATACTGTACATCTTACTTAATCTTACAGATTCAATTATTATATTTCCGACATTGGATTGTTGTAATCTTTACCTGGCCCAGCCATAGTTTTCCTTAGTCCTTACCGTCACGTAGCTTCCTCTGACCTCTACATGGCTCCTCTTGATTTTGGTAGGATGAACGTGAGCTGAAAAGACAGAAAAGAAAACAGTCTAACAGAGAGTCAGCTAGGAGGTCAAGACTACGCAAGCAGGTAACTTTCTAATATGTGGAGGGTCAATGCTGTATATGTGTGTGTGTGTATTTGTAGGTGATTTGAGTACGTGTAAAGAAAATCTATAGAAGTCTTAGTAACGACATCAATTATCAAGATATCTTGCTATATAGAAATCTCTATAAGTTTGTTGATGCCGGACATCTTACTTATATGTATAAGTTTCCATTCGTAGGTGATTTGAGTATGTGTAAGGAAAATCTATAGATGTCTTAATAAGGAGAGAAAATGAGATAGAGGATTGTTGAATAGTTAAAGAGAGATTTTAAGAAAAACTTAAGACAAACTCCTAAAAAGGATTTTATTAGAATTCGAGTTGGGTTTAACTCTTCCTCAAAAGCTAGCTCAGAGTGAGGATTGTGCAGTCATTTATAAGTTCTCCATTAGTCATATTTCTAGACAATGTGAGACTCAGGACTGGACATATGAACCGTGGAGGTCATCATCGGAATGTTCATGTCCCATTGTGGGGATATTATTGAGTAGGTCTGGTCAATGCCCTTATCCTTATAATAGATTTATGATAGGTTCTGATAATATATTAGAATTCGGGTTGGGCCTAACTCTACCTCAAAAGGTAGCTCAGAGATGGGGTTGCCCATCCCTTTATAAATTCTTTATTAGCCATATCTCTGGACAATGTGTACCTGAACATATTTAGATGAAATGGTTTTTCATTAGACATGATTTATGATAGGATATTGTATCATTTAATCTATCTAGCTAACCCACATAGTGATAAAAGTTTTTATGATTTTTTTTTAAATATTCATACTACTCTTTTTATAAAAGACAAAATGATGTGCTTTTGCATTTCTTTTATCAACAAGGCTGAGTGTGAGGAGTTACAAAAGAGGGTGGAAATTCTGGGAAATGAGAATAGCACTCTCAGAGAAGAGCTTCGGAAACTTTCTGAAGAATGCGAGAAACTTACATCTGAAAACAATTCTATTAAGGTAGATTTCTCTTACTATTCTGCAAATTAGAGTTTGTCATGTTACAATTCACAAATCACAACAAATTTTGATTTTATTATCTGAAAACAAATGCTTTAAACAGGAAGAGTTAGATCGGTTGTGTGGGCCAGAAACAGTTGCTAACCTTGGATGAAACAGAAACATGCCATTCTGTAGCGTCGTCGTCTTTGATGGCAATAGCGAAACTTAGTAGAGTCCTAAGACGATTCTGCAGCTGGAATCTTCTTATCAATGGCCTTGTCTCTTAATTGAGAATAGGATATAATGTTTTTATTGTTTTACTAATTTATACCGTTAACCCCTCAATTGTAATTGCCCTTGTGATTTATTTTATACGTCATTTGTAATAGAAAAAAAAATGTAGGCTACTCGAGCACTACCATTTAGAATTCAGTTTTGCCACTGATGTTAAGAATCTAGCTTCAACTTTCCAATTTTTCAGTTTTAACTGCCTTCTTGGTGTTAACTGTGGAATCATTTTTTTTCATTCTACTTGTTGACTAAGTATGGCCTTTGGTTATTGCAAATAACTGTGCTTGTGATGTCAGTTTTACATGTCAATTTTACACTCTTTCTCAGCGTTTGAACTACAACTGAGCCAATTTCATGGAAATTTGTAAAGTAGTCTGTTGGACCCCAACTTATTTGATGAATGAATACTTACAATTGCAGGTAATTTTATTACCTGAACCTAATTGTCAGCCCTAAATACTAATAACTGCAATAAGTTAACTCAAGTTTTTGCTGGAAGGAAACTCTTTTTTCTTTCTCAGGGAAGGGGTTGGTGAGGGAGTGGTATTATTTTCAGGATTGTAAAATTTTAACATGTATTTGAAGCTCTCCCTAGCTTGTACCACTTGAACTATATGAGATAGAGAGAAGGTGAATTATGTTGGTTATACAAAATAGGTACAATATCAAAAATTTATTTAAAGTTGAATACTTCAATTTCAAACACAATCAGCTGCAGGATTTCGCAAAGCAAGTTGCGCCGTCACCCCCTTGGGCTTCTCCTCCACTGGAGGTTCCCAACCTACTTATTTAGGCGTTTTTCTCACATTGGTTTTACCACATTAGGTGATTTATTGCCCAAATAAGTAGGGTTATTTTTAATCTCTTTTTTCTTTTGGCCACCATCGCCATTGCCCCTCTGCCGTTTGGCCACCAGAGTCCACCTTTTTCTCTTTTCTACCTTCATCACCATATCTGCGGCCTCCACTGAAACAACCGCCTGCAATCGCCAGCCACCACCACTCTCCTTTGGTCTTATGCTGTTGTGCACTCCATCTAACTTCAACATGCTTGCCCTATAGGGGTGTTCTAAAAATCCAGTTTCATGATCCGAACTCTGACCGAACCATAACCATATCAAAAAATATCCAATTTATACCTAATTGGTTTTTATTTTACCCATTTTACAAAGTGGAAACCAATTTGGATTGGGTTAACGGTTTGACAGGTCCCTGAGTTTGTACCAATGTTTGCCATAGGTCCTTTGCCGGAAAAAAGTTTGATATAGGTCCCTTAGTTTGCACCAAGTTTGTGTTTAGTCCTTGCCGGAGACCGGAGCTCCGGCAGGTGCAGATGTGGCTTGCTGACTGTATTAATGGTGCTTACGTGGATTTTTATTTAATTTTTTTAGGGATGCAATGTAATAAAATTCATTTTAAAATTAAAATCCCTAATCTATCTAAATCTAAAATTAACCCCAAAACCCCCAATCCCTATTTCAATTCTGAAATCTAAATTAGAAACCCCCGAATTCAACAACATATCATGCAATCCCTTTAGATTGACACATGTTAAACCCTTCCCCTTCTCTCTCTCTTGATCTGTTATCTGTGCGAAACCTTAGCTACCACGTCTGTCATGTCCGAAGTAAAAACTCATCAGTGCTTGTAGCTTGAGCTCTTTCCCATGGCGTGTCTTTCTTTTCCCCAGTTTCTTTTACCTCCCAGGTTCTCTCTCCCTATCTATAAATTCACTGAAAACCCCTTTGCTTGTTGTACATAAAAATAAGAACTTTACATTTTAATTTTTTTTTATCTTGTTTGAGTTTTCTTCAATTTTGCTTTCTGCAAAGATTATCATTTTTCTATAAAAAAAAGTTATTATCCAATTTTACTGAAAAACCATGTAATGGGTTCAGGTTTAGTTGTGGAATTTTCTGTTTGCCGGGCTTCAGAACCTAAACTTTAGTTGAACTTAACTTCTAATTCTTGTGTAGGTTGAGTGTGAATGTGTAAGTCTTGTCTCTGGGAGGGATTGCACGATGTGTTGGTGAATTTTGGGTTTTCTAATTTAGATTTCAGAATTGAAATAGGGATTGGGGGTTTTGGGGTTAATTTTAGATTTAGATAGATTAGGGGGTTTTAATTTTAAAATAAATTTTATTACATGGCATCCTATAAAAATAAAAAAAATCCACGTAAGCACCATAAATACAGTCAGCAAGCCACATCTGCACCTGCCGTAGCTCCGGTCTCCGACAAGGACTAAACACAAACTAGGTGTAAACTGAGAGACCTATATCAAACTTTTTCCGGCGAGGGACCTATCGCAAACATTGGTAAAAACTCAGGAATCTGCCAAACCATTAACCCATTTGGATATCCAAACTTCTTATTTGGATAAAAAAACCAGTTTATCCAAATCATAATCAAATTCTAATTTTTTTTTTTTTTTATTTCCAAAAACTAAATTCCCCATCTTTGCTATAAATCGGTCCAAATCCCTAAATTTGGCCTACAACCCTAAAATCAGCTATTAATCCGAAAGTCAGTAGAAAACGCCCTAAAATTGGTAGAAAAACCCTAAAGTCAGCCGAATACCCTAAAATCACCCCAAAACCCAAAAATCAACACAAAAAACCTAAAATCGGCCGAAAACCCTACAGTTGGCCTAAAACCCTAAAATCGGCATAAAAACCCTAAAATCAACCAAAAACCCATAAATAAGTCGTAAACCATAAAGTCAGCCGAAAACCCTAAAGTCGACCGAAAAACCTTAAAATTGATCCAAAGCCCTAAAATCGGCCGAAAACTTTAAAGACAGTTGGAAAACCCTAAAATCGCCTGAAAACCCTAAAGTCGAACGAAAATCCTAAAGTCAGCTGGAAACCCTAAAATCATCCAAGAACCCTAAAATTGGCAAACCCTGAAATCAACATAAATCCCTAAAATCAGACGGAAACCCAAAAGTCGGCCTGAAAAACTGATGACCAACACTCTAGGGTTAATTGGCTGACTTTTGGGTTGATATTAGAATTTTTCAACCGACTTTAGGGTTTTCGGTAGATTTTAAGGTTTTTGACCGATTTTAGGGTTTTTGGCCGACTGTAGGGTTTTGGACCGATCTTATGGTTTTCGGCCGACTTTGAGGCTTTGGGCAAATTTTAGGTTTTTCAAGCCGACTTTAGGGTTTTTCGGCCGACTTTTGGGTTTTTCGGCCAAATTAGGGTTTTGAGCTGATTTTAGGGTTCTTGCTTCGACTTTAGGGTTTTGGATTGATTTTAGGATTTTCGGCTGCCTTTAGGATTTTAGGGTTTTGGGCTGATTTTAGGGTTTTTCGGCTGATTTTAGGGTTTTCCTACATACTTTAGGGTTTTCGGCCGAGTTTAGGGTTTTTGACCGATTTTAGGGTTTTTTAGCTGACTTTAGGGTTTTGGACTGATTTTAGGGTTATTTGGTCGACTTTAAGGTTTTGGGTCGATTTTAGGTTTTCGGCCGATTTTAGGGTTCAGGTCCAGTTTATGGTCAATTTTATGGCTTGGGGTTGATTTTAGGGTTTTTGGCTTATTTTAGGGTGTGCGTGTCTCGTGGAGCTGGGAATGTTTGAATTTTTTTTACAATTTAATTTTAAAATCACATATTTAGGATTAATAAAAAATTCTTTAATGTAATTTTTAAAATCTTAATGTTTTGGTTTTTGACCAATTTTTAACCATAACCTCTTTTTTAAAAACTGGTTTTAACCATAACCACTTTTTAAATGTGGTTTGGTTTTTAAATTTAAATCTTAAAACTTGTTATCCAATAAATGTGGTTTAGTTATTTCAAAATCCAAACCATGAACACGCCTATTGCCCTATGCTCTTCTCGAATCATGTTTTGGTGGTGTTTCATGTGCACCATTTGTTGATATGGTTTTGTTATAGGTGAACTTCTGCGCAGAGTCAGCTAGACTTGGAAATTAGAAAAAGTGACATAGAAATTATAAATTAAGTTTTCACTTTAAGAGTAGCAGAGCAACGATTGGATGGACATTACAAGTTTGCATTATAGCTGTGGTTATGTTAGATTTTTTTGTTTGTGTTTGAATTTAGGCCTACATCGTTTTAACTTTTAAGTGTATTTGAACATGCTAGCTTGTTTTGAAATACGCATATGTGGTTCTATGTTATAAGTGCTCTCTAGGCTTTGATACCCTTAATTTTTAAGGATTGTTTGACTTGACCTAAGTTTTAACCTTACATATCTTTGAAGAGAAAAAAAAGTCGGATAATTACATGAAAATGGTTGAACTTTGAACCACAGTTCCGGTTCGTGCCTCCCGTCCCTTCCAAGAATTCCAATTTCAAATTTCATCGTTCTTTTGTTTCCTCCTTGAACACTCGACCATTTTCAAACTTACTAGACTCATCTTCTCCATTCTTGAAAGCATCTTCTCAGACTCAACCTCTTTTATTTCAAATGTCAAACTTGTACCCTTCTTTTTGCTTTGTACCAACAAAATCACATGAATTTTCCGCAAGAGTCAATGCATCTCAAGTCAGTATGGTCATTATAGTTGACAAACCTTTTCATCTTAGAGTTTAATGCGGCCTTGAATTCAATACAACTGACAAAACTAAATATTGAAAATTCCAAAACCTTTCAAATTAAACTCTAATTTTGCTAACAGCATGGTACAAGATTTTCAAAAAAAATAGGAAAGGATAATTCTCAAAAGTGACATTGCTCATATAATCTAGCACAAATCCTTGGATGCGTTTCATTTTCTTCCTTTAGCATTTTATAGATGCTCAAGTAAACACCTGATGTTCCAAAGAATGTTCTTATCCAGAAATACACATATTGATATGATCAAGTCATGTTGAACATCCGTGACAGTTTGGATTTTAGAACATATTACATACCCTTAACAACCAAATGAAATAACCTATGAATTCCGAAAAAAATATATAATTAACAGACTGAATAATTAGTATTTTTCTACACTGAATATGCCCTTCGTGTTTGATATTGATATCTCACTACAGCAAAATACTCCATTCATACCATTAGATATAAAGATAGAAAGCGCTTTTTTTCCCCTAAACATTTTAATTAAAAAATCAGCAAAGTTCATGATGAGAGGATAGACTTACATAGCTAATTTCTAACAATTTATAACATAATGCTCTATATTACACAAAAGAAAATACTCAGGATTATGTTTTCCCCTTTTTGGAAATATCTCAAGTTTTGCATGATAAACTAAAAACTACATTGTTGCTAATGTGAGGTTCATGATATCAAGTTCACACCAAATGCACAGGTAAAATTATTTCTCTCTGTTCTCTAAGCCTTCTAACACCGCCACGCTGATGTGGCAACCATGGCCCGCTCATGCCAGAAAAGCACCAACTCAGCCTGCCGTTTCGCCACGTGGAAGCCCCTGATTTGCACCTTCGCTAACAAACACTCCGCCTGAAAATCCGCGAACTGGCTCAACTGCACCGGCCTCATCCCGGCGCCGTAAAACGCCTCCCGCCACGGCGGAGACCTTCTTCCGGCGCCTTCCACCGCTGCAAAGATCTTCGGCCGCAGCAAAAGCATCTCGATCCTCCGCGCCCAGTCACCCCCTCCCCCCGCCGCAACCGACGCATCCAGCGACTCCAGCATCATCGAGTAAAACTCCAGGCTGTTCACCACGGCGCGGCGGAACGACGAAGCCGCCGCCGCCTCCGTCCATCCCTCGCCGTCGACGAACACCACCACGCCTGGTGATATCCTCCGCACGTCCGCGAGAAACGCGGCGATTCCACCTCCTCCTCCGGCACCGGCACCGAGACGGCAGAATATCGCCGGCGACAGAAGCACGGCGATTTTCTCGCCGTCGACGAACCTGACGGCCTTAAACGACACCGTCTCGAAGGTCCGGAGCGGAACGAAATCAACCTGGACGCGGATCCCAATCTCGTTCGCGAATTGGTTGAGATTCTCCCGGACGAGGCGGCTCTCGACGGCGCACTCTTCCGGAACCACGGCGGTGATGCGGAGGAGCGTGGCGGAGCCACCATTCCCCGCACCGGTCTTCTCGGCGATCTCCTTCATGAGAGAAGCGTACTGGATCCCGAGGCCGATCTCGAAATCCACAACATGCATAAACGAGGAACCGTGAAGGGCTTCCAGGAGAGCTTGATTGGTAGTGAAAATAGAGAACATCGGGATCGGTGAAATTCCTGAAAAGGCCTTGAAGATCCTGATGCTCTGCACGATCTCCGCCATGGAGGAAAGCCTCGGCGTCGGCGCGTTCGTCCGGTTGATCGAACCGGACAGAAGCGTCTGGAGAGCGTCTTTGAAGTGGAACGCGGCTCTATGGAGCGGCTTACCAACGGCTGATCGCAGTCGTTGATTGAGCCGCTCCAATATCACCTGAGCGAGTTGGAGTTGGTTATTATCGAAGCAATCCGCAGCGCGGATAAGCTCTTCGATAAAATCCCAATTGTTGTGGGTTTGGGGATTGAAGTCATGAATCGAAGGATCCAAAGTGGGGTTAGTGGTGGTATTGGTGTTGGTGTAGTTGTAGGTAAGGTTTTGATTAGAATAAATATCAGATAGTGTTGTGAAGTCTTGGGGTTGATCAAAAGGTGGGTTTGGGTAAATTTCAGGGAGGCATGGATTGGAATTGAGAGAAGAACTTTCAGAGGTTGTCTTCAAAAGGGGTGTGGTAGAGTCGTCGTGTAAACCCAAGTCCTTCATGATGGAATCCCACCAGTCCAAATTAGGCAACACATGATGATCATCCAGTAGTTGATCTTGTTGTTCGTCTGGTTCTGGTTTTGGGGCAGTTGTTTTCTTTTCAGGGCTGGGACTGCGGCAGAGGTCGAGCACTGATTTGGGTTCGTAACACAAGGTTTGATTACTGTTGTTGTTGTTGGCTTGTGGAGATGATGAGGAAACGGGAACTCTCATCGCTCGAAAAGCTGTGTTGTTGTGGTTATGCCTTTGTGGTGGTGGGTAGCTTTCTGAATAGAGTTGTTGTTGTTGTTGTTCTGGTTCGCTACTTTCCTTGGTGGTGAAAGTGAAGAAGAGATCAGTGAGAGGGGGCTTTTGCTTGCCATGATCGTTGCCTTTTTATCTTTGCGTGTGTGCATGTAAAAGGAGGCTGGTGGTGGGGTTACATTTAATATCTCTTTTTCTATACTATTGCCATGCCATGCATCTATGGATATAAAACATATGAGTGGATGGTGCATCATCATCATCATGCATGATATGCTCTATCACATGGTCGACATGATTCAGGGTTAGACAGAGAAGGAGCGAAACCTTTTTATGGATCGTTCTTTTACTCTGTGGTTGTGGAGCTTCTACGTGAAGGTACTCTTGTTGTCCAGCCTTGTCTTTTTTTATTTTTCTTATCAAGTTAATTATTCAATCACTATTGATAAATTCACCCTCATTTTCAATTATCATCTTATTTTCTCTCTTGTTTCTTTCCATTACATTATTAAATTCGTTATTCTTTCACTTCTATCTCTTTTATTTATATCGAAGTGTCATGTGAAATTTAAGTGGCAACCTCTAGTAAAGCTATCAAAATGAAAGTAATTGATTGTATTGTAATCTAGATTTTAAAAAAGGAGGCATTTGATGAGCAATGTATCCGATGCAACATTGAAAAAAAATAGTTTAATAGTCATGTATAATATATTGGTAGCGTAAATTTTTTACACAGGCAACTAATCGTAACTTTTAAATTTGTTACATCATAATCTAACTTTCTCATTAAGTCAAATTAATTATCTGATTGATAAAAATCAAAATTATTATTGGTTGTGTGTAAAAGAATTTTACACTAACTGTGCATGAGTATTAAACTCAAAAAAAAAAAATTGAGAATAGGAAATGATTAAATGACTATATATTGTCATTATAAACTTTATTTACACAGTAATTCAATTGAATTATACCAAATCAGAAAATATATTTTTATTTTAATGATAAAAATATATTTTTATATAAAGTAAAAATAATTGTTCCTCTTACGTGGCATATTGTGATTCCTAGAAGGTGGATATCCATTAAATTCAATAGGAAAATCTTAGGTCTCGATTTTGATTGCAAAGATGAGGAATGGTTTGATCTTGTAATGATGTGTCATCATACAAGGCAAAAAGGAGGACATCATCAGGTTTTCATGCTGTTCTTAAACTTTTTGTCTTAAACGATTAAATTGCAAATCATCTTTAATGTGCAATCATGGTAACATCCAGTAGCTTGGTTTGGTCTGGAATAACATCCTGATTTCAGACAATTGTGTCAGGAGAAATATAAGAACAAGGGTCTAACTTTTTATATTGATAAATATCTTCCAGGTCAAGATAGTTTTTCCTCCTTGCTGTTGTGTCATTTAGTTGTCAATGGGTAGTTTATCTTGGTATGCTCAACTATTCAAGAGGTTGATTTTCCATATTGTTTGGGAGTGTCTTGTTAGGTGAGGTTTAATATGAATCACTTAAAAAGTATCTCATGGTATACCTGTGAATAGTTGAAGGTAGATTTGAGATTTTACCAAGATTTGAAATTTTTATAGTTTGTAAACAAGCCCATTTTGTCATATCACCCTCTACCACATTCGGCCGCCGCATGGCTTCTAGCCTACCATCTCCACCATCAATTTCCTCTCGACCACCAGAAACCTCCATAACACCCCCAATCTCCAAACCACCAGCAACCCAACCTCCATTAGGACACCATGACCTCTAAACTAGTAACCCTAACTCTGTCTCAAACACCTCTCATGAGCACCACTGAATGACACTGCTTCAACCACAAATCAGCCATTGAGCCCTCAAATGCAAGGCTTTCCCTTCCCCTAATTATTCTCCCCCATCACCCTCATAGCTAAACTCAACACCCAAAGGGGGATGACGATGTAAGCCCACAAACTTGCAAAGAGAACTATTATTTTAGATAAACCACTCATCCGAGCTTCCGTCGTGAATTCATCAAAGACTCCTACTACCAGCGCACCAGAAGCCTCCCTGAAACTCCATTGCTCCACCAACAGCAAACCCCCCCCCCCACCACCCGGCCACTGTCGTGGTTTCGACACATACATTAGCCAACCCCCAATCTTAAGCCAATCAAACCCCAATGTTATACTCAGCCCCTTTGCAAAATAGACCAACGGCTATTACTTAGCCATCCTCAATCTTCCCAATGACATCACCGAATGAGAGGCCCACAGGCTTGAATTCTCCTAATCACATCCAAACCACCCACAACAATTGCTTTTGTCTACAGTACAGCTTCTTGTTGCATATACATCTTGGTCTATGTTGACGATATTATCATCACTCGCAGTTCCTTATCTCTCATTCAGCAAATTGTCACCCAGCTCAATACAGAGTTTTCACTCAAACAACTAGGTACGTTGGATTACTTCCTTGGAGTTCACGTTCAACATCTGCAAGATGGGTCTCTTCTCCTATCACAATCTAAATACATAGGAGATCTTCTTGACAAGACAAATGTGACCAATGCAACAGGGCAATCTACGCCTATGCTTAGTGGAGCAAAACTCAGCAAACATGGTACTGACCTATATGCTGATCCAACCAACTACAGGTCTGTTGTCGGCGCATTGCAATATGCCACTCTCACCAGACTTGAAATTAGCTATGCTGTCAACAAAGTCTATCAGTTCATGAGCTAGCCTCTAGATGTTCATTGGAAGGCTGTCAAGCACATACTAAGATACCTCAAAGGTACTATCTCTCATGGTCTGCTTCTCAAGCCCTTCAATTCTAAAGCTGTTGTGCCATTGATTGTCTACTGTGATGCTGATTGGGGTTTGGATCCGGACGATAGATGTTCCACGTTTAGTTCATGTGTTTTCTTTGGACCCAACTTAGTGTCTTGGAGCTCCAAGAAGCAGACGATTGTCGCACGGTCAAGCACTAAAGCAGAATATAGAAGCTTGGCCAACACTACTGCTGAACTTATTTGGATTCAATCTCTCCTCACAGAGTTAAAGATTCATTTCCAAGTTCCTACAGTATACTGTGATAACATGGGAGCTGTGGCCTTAACTCACAACCCTGTTTTGCACACTGGAACAAAACATATGGAATTGGACATCTTTTCATTCGAGAGAAAGTTCAAAACAAGTCTTTGCTTGTTTATCACATTCCTGGTCAGGATCAACTGGCTGATATCTTCACCAAACCTCTCTCGCCTCAACACTTTGCAGCAATGAAGGCTAAACTCAATGTGTTTGCAAAGACTGATCATTCTCACCCACCTTGAGTTTGAGGGGGGCTGTTAGAGATATGCAGTATCGTCTGTATAGGACAACATTTTATCGTCTGTATGACAACACCGTCTGTCAAGTTGAATCGTATGCATAATTGTATCGTCTGGCCAGTTAGTCATACCAGCTGTCCAAGTGTGATAGTTGATCCGGATTATCCGGGATCCTGTCTGATGGTGTTGACCCGGAATATCCGGGATCTTGTCTGTTTTCCGTCAGTCTCTCTCTGTATATAAATAGAGCTTGTATAGTGAATTAATCAGAATAGAAAGAACATTCAGTATCTTCAATTTCTCAATTTTCTTCTTCAAAGAACCCTTGGTTCTTAACATTTCTTTTGTCGGGGTCAACTATAAGAATTACGCTCATTAGTGTTGGCCAAAATCTGATGCATGAGGTAAAAGGTGGCGCTATAGCCATTTTAGCATCGACATCGAGGGCTCAGGGCAGACATTAAAGTGCTCAAAGCTAATACCTTTGTGTCGGTCTTACCAACTGACACCACTTTAGCGTCGCATAAGCCAACACTTCACATTTGCCAATAGCACCGACGCTAATGTATTTTATAAGTGTCAGTCTAGCGTACCTTGATTAATATGTGATGAGGTGTAGTCTAAGAAACCAACAAAGAATCTAACCCATCAACTAAATTTGAATTGTCAGATTAATCGAACATTACACACATCAAAGCATAATAATCAAAATATAGAAGTAAATGGTGAACAAAACTTTACCTCTGCTTCTATGCATTCCCGTGTTCAATTACTATCAGAAATTTTAAGCAATGCAGATCATTTACAAATGGAACTATGTCGAAATTTATGTTGTTTTCAAAACTCGTATCATCCTTTGTTGATCATGCATTGTGTCTCCTTGTGATCAGGTGTTCAAAGTAAGTGTCACTCTTGTTGGCCCAACTTCACTGGGGGAGATAGGTTTGGTCTCTACCTCGATGGTTTGTGGTTAGTGCTTAAGTAAAGCCTTCACCTTCTCGGTCGATATGTCCAGGGCTTGATTACTGGAGGCTTGGTGTTTGGTTCAATTAATGCTCCACATATACTCATCAGCGTCATCAGAATCGTTTAAGATTTGGATAACTTGGTGGTTACCATGCATCCTTTAAGTAGTAGAAAAAACTGATTAAAAAAACTATGATTATCCCATATAATGATGTAAAAATTCCAGTAAGGACTATTTTTGCTGGAATTTTGGCAGCATCTCCAATATAATATGATTATAAAAAAAACTTTCAAATACAATGAAATACATGTAACGAATCTACCATATATGTATATACCAGAACATGATGAGAAGGGGGATTTGGGTATATAAGTAGAGAGATGAGAGGGTGAGGCATTCATGCTTTTGAGTGAGTAGTTTGTTAGGAGAGAATATCTCTCTAGTAGGAGTCTCTGGAAACTTTGCCATTGTAGAGCTCTTAAGCTCATTGATTTCTATATTTGCAATAATATTCTGTTTCTGAAATCTTGGGTTAAGTAAATTAATATATTTTAATTTTATTTTGTCTTCCTTTTTTTAGTATAGATTGATCAAATTATTCTAAAGTGAGTTTATCTGTAAAGTTAGTAAATAAAGTTTTAATGGTCGCTAATTTAATTAAAGAACATCATTATTTTAATTAAACTCATGAAAATTTAACAAGAAAGTACACTCTTATTTCATGTATTATCAAAGGAAAGTGATTGTTAAACATCTCATTCATAAAACATCCAATCAACACTCGCAAATTATGGCGGCATTTAATTACACATTCAGTTCATTCAGCTTAAGCTTTGGTGCTCTTCCTTGCAATTAAGCTTCAGTTCATCCAGTTTTCATGAATATAACTCTTTTGGTTTCCATTTTCTTAAAGAAACACACACTTAATTAAAGGTAAAGGAAAATAATACATTGATGCATAATTTCACATCTCAAGGGAGGGAGAGAGAAAAATTAAAAATTATGAGTGATATGATGAGAAGAAATTAGAGAGAGATTAGAAGTAATTAATCTACTCTTTTTCACTCATACAATTCTCACCAACTTTTTCTTCGTATTTTTTCTTTTATTAAATCTTTTTTTGTAAGATATTTCCAGCTGACAGCTATGAAACTAATTATCTAAAGCTTTGTGGTCACGTTAAATGAATATACCTCTCAACAAATACTTCTCCATACACGCACTGCATAGAAAAAATCTCTTATTTATTCCTTACTTCTTTCATCTATTTATTTCTATTTCTATTATGGTGTGAAGATATTATTTTTCTTGATCATAATACCATTAGAAAGTCAAATAGCAGAACTGAACCTCCAAGTTAAGTCATTCTTTAGGAGAATTGGACCCACGAAAGCACTCGTAGTCTGGCACCACCGATCTTTATATATACTCCTACAAAAAGATTTAGGAAAAGGGCCATCATTAACAGCTTTAGGGTGGGGCGCCCCTTATGTATCTTTCAGCGCATGGAAACTTTTGCTATTTCATTTCACTTTAAACGGTTTTATGTATTTACACCTAATTTTTTCTTCCATTCTATTTTCACATATTTTATCTTGTTATCTTTTTTTTTTATCGTATTATCTATCAAATTAATAATTACTATCTCGTTTCTTCCTATCTATCATTAAGTGTTGATAAATTTAAGGTGTTAACCCATTATTTTCTATTTAAAAAGACTAGATAAATGCACTCTTTCCTTGGAGCCCCTTCCTAAACCCTACAAGAGTCCTCTAGTAGAAATACAATGACAACCCCCTCCCTATTGTGGATGAGGGCCTCCCCTTTCTCGTGTCCCAACTGCATATTCCACTCCCTACCGTGGAAGGTTTCTCTTCCTCATTGGTTATTTTTCTACCCACTTTAGTTCTCTCTCTCTCATATTGGTTTTCTTATCTCTTGAGCATACATCATCTTTCTTTATCCATTTGTATCTGTATCTCCTCGCCCTCCCACACTTATTTTCTAGGTAGCCACCAGCCTCCACGAACTCTGCCGCCTTCACCATTTTCTTCTTCCTCCTATGCTTATGTTGCATTGTTAATCTGAGTTTTACCGAAGTCTTTCTTCCTCTTCTTGTTCTTGCTGATGCAAGTTTGACTTCACTTGGTGCTAAAATTGCAATTTTAGCGAAATGTTGGCATTTTCTTGAAGCTGCACAGATTGTAACTCCGGCTGATCCATATGAGATGTAAAGTCGCTTTATCATGCATAGGGATGACAACGGGTCGGCTCAGGTCCGGGTTTTACCTTTCCCAAACACGAACCCATTCCTTTCGGATAAACCCATACCCAAACCCGTCGGGTTTCGGGTTTACCCAAACTCGCTTTTCTTTTTTAACATAGAAGCACTTAGAATTTAGGACAAACAAAATTGCTCATATATATTAATATCAAAGTCGTGCATAAACAATTGTAAGATAAACCATTTAAAAAAAGATCCTTTCGTCTATAGATAATGGATCCAAGACAATATATATATGACTCTAACTTTTTATATATATAGGAAGCGTTTCAAGTGAGAGCGATGTTTATTATGAGAGATGAGAGCGTTAAATCATGGTCGTACAACCATTAATGAGTGGTTGAGATTAAAAGTAGTTTAGTGGTCACATGACTTTTTACAAAAGTCACATGCCATTTTGTTTTAATCTTGATCCTTCATGGTAGATCTAATGACTAAGATTTAACGCTCTCATCTCTCATAATAAACATCACTCTCACTTGATACACTCCCTATATATATATATATATATATATATATATATATATATAAAAGGTACTTTTGAAGTTTTAAGTGTACCGGTTGGGTTCGGACGCAAGTATCACTAATACCAAACCCGAACTCAAATTCAATCAAAACGAGTCGGGTTCGAGCAAGTGCCCACAAGTATGAGTTTTATTGCTATTTAATCTAGGTTTGTTTTATCCTATTTAATTTAATAAAAAAATTAAAAAATAATATTGCACTTTATATGATGGTAAATAATTTGTGGTAATTCAAAATATTTAAATTATTAATTATTAATTATTATTATTATATGTTTTCCTCACCGTACAAATATGTCTTTCATGTCATTTTATAAATTTAGCTAGTTAAGTGTTAATTTTTGTCAAACACTTTTTATTCAATTAGCTAGAGAATCAACATTCACTTTTAGCATTTAAGTTTGCATCTTACTTATCAACTATGTCTTGTAAAAAATATCGTAAACAAAAACATTTTTTAAAAGTTAATCCATGGCATGTAAAAATAAAGCAATTATATTGGATGTATATGTAAAATGCTATTGTACTCACGGTACATATTAATTAAAAATAATTAGAGACTGTTGAAAATAACAACTTTAATGCATTTAGAACTAAATTTAATCTTTTTTTCCGGTCATTTTTTCTTATCACACCTTTTATCATGTCCTACTTATTTCTCTTCTATTCATATATTTCTATAAGTTGAGATGGGATTGAGACATGTATGAATATATTTTCGTAAAAATAAGGAAAGATGCTTATAAAAAAAACTATTTAAAAAAGATAATATGTGGAATATTTGATTGTGATTAGAACATTTCCTGTTTTTAACGGCATATATATTAAACACTATGTGAAAACGAATTGTATGGGTTTTTTTTACCGAAAATATTCTTTCAGTTGCAACTAAATATATCAAAATTATTGTTGAATGGCATATAAAAGTCATGAAAATGATTATAAAGAGTTCGTTTATTTTGAAACTATATAAATATAAGTACTAAAATTAGCCGTACACAAAATTCTTATGTGAGTAACTCTCTTGCTGCATTAACTACCGAAGTTTTTTTTTTATAAGAATTAAGTAGCGATGTGTAATGCGAAAATGGTTCAAGTTAATAGGTAACAAAGCTCGAAATCTTTACGAATCAAAGCACTTTTGACTAAATATATGCACTCATACTTTTAATATAGTTGAGCAGTAAAAAATGTTGGGAATTAGTATCGTCATCGTGATTAATTAACCGATCGATAGCATTGTAAGATTTGCATGTTCATGCATGTTCCATTCAAATTCAACAAAAAAAAAATGCATGTTCCATTCAATCACATCAAATTGTCCGTACAAAGAAAGAAAGTACTTTAGCTTTATTCTTTTGTGGAAATAAATGTATGATTCACGTGGCAGGGTTTCATAACATTATGGCTTGATTTCCCTGTTGAATCAATAAGCTTTTATTTTTGTTCATGATCTTGTTTGACATTCCAATTTCACGATCCTTTTAGTCTAAACTCTAAAGCATAAATATTTGCATATTTTGCTCGGATACTTATCGATCAATTATGCATACCCTTCTGCCCGGTTGGATTAGGGGACATACCTTCAGTCAGGGTACCCCAAGTCCAACTTGAGCTTCATCAAAATACACTAAAGTCTACTTGTTTTTAAACTCTAGACTTGAGATAATATGTACCCTTCTTCCATGTGGGATTAAGAGACATACTTTTCATTTAAGGTGTCCCAAATCTAACCCGGATTCATGTGTGCCAACAGACCGGTTAAGGGTTGCATATCATCTTACCTAGCCAATAATGGTTGTGAGCACCACAAGCAATAATAAAGAAGAAACAAATCTTAAAGACATAAGAATCAAGAGCGGTGTGACGTAGAGATTCATGAGACAAATGAAATATACTGTACGTACGAATCAGAGATTATGAAGAACACATTACCTGGTGGCTCACATGCCTAAAGAAGAAAATGATCAATGCAACATTGAAAGACAAAACGAAGGAGCAATTGGGCTTAAGCGAGGAACCCCAATTTATAGGATAAAAGGGGGTCTAGAGGAAATACATGTTTACATAAAAACTATATAGGGTCATTTTAACGATTATAAGGTTTTTTCCTCCCTTATATATTTTATCACTGTGCTTTGTAATCTCGCGCCCACTATATATGGGGTTCTATAAAACTTTCTCATATCCTGAACAAAGACTAAAAAGTAACCATGACCTAACAATGTTGCAGTTCTTGAAAACTAATGAGAAATGTAAAGGAAATACATTACGAGAATGAATGCAAGAGAAAGAGAAATGAAGAAATTTTGGAGAAAATTAAATAGATAGATGCAACAACAAATTTAGGAGATTTAGGAGATGCAAAGGCAAATAGGCGAGGAAGAAGAGAGTTCTTCTCATAACACTAGACAAGATGACGGAGAAAAACTCAAGAAGGCTAAAGGAAAGGTGTCGGACACAGAAAGAATACAAATGGTGCCGACGACCATAATTGTTGGTAACTTAGTGACGGTTAAAGCTGCCGGTAATATAACGACGTTCAAAGGGTCGGTAAGTTATTGTTGATTTTTACAAATCGGCCGGTAATAATTACCAAACGAGGCTAATATCCACAACTTTTTGGTTATCAGTTGGCCGTCCGTAAATCTTCGTTTCCGACAGCTTTTACAGGTTACCAAAGGCTTTATTGTCAATAAATGGTATTTTTCTTGTAGTGGCTCCAACTGTCTGAGGCGCTACAGGACTAGATCCTTCATGCTGTAGAATCAAAGAGAAAACTCTGTTAAGGCTAGGAAAGGGATCTATGATTAAAATCGGTGACCTCACAGTAGTAATTTTTTCATTCAATTAAACCCATTAGAAACCTCATGATGTAATCTTGTTCCTTATATTCTGCATCACAATGACATCGAACAGTACATGTGCAATGTGGATACTGTTCTAATTCTTCCCATATATAATCTCTTGAGTTCAGTAAAATACTCAGCTCACGTGGTGATTGCCTTGCTTAAAAGTAGAAATTACATGTTTTAATTCAAAACTCTCACCAAATCAACTCAACTTGTGAGAACCTTTCTCTTAAATTTCTCAATGTAGAATGGACTTCCTGGATTCTGACTAGGATCTTGATTATTTTGTTGATGATTCATGATCCTGTTAACTGTTGTTGCCACCTTGATTATTGCTTGTTCTTGCTATGACCGGAAGTTGGACATCGGATCCCATACTCTGATACCATCAAAGTAACAGAAAATTAAGAGATTTTGATATATGAATTTGTTAACTGGTTCAATTGAGTGATTAGAGGTAACAATGTGTACAACAATTATACTAACACTTAACTATTATTAATTATCACTAACTCTACTAATCAGTTAGTAACTAACTTCTTACTTACCATAGCTAACTAACCGAAACAATGAAGAGCTTAACTAACTTACTCTAAAATTGAACAACAGTAGTTCTGAGAGTAGTAAAGCTAGTAGCGTGCAGATTAATCTCATGACTACCCGCCGGAGATATCTTAGAAAACAAAAAAAAATTATATGATGGCATAGTGCTAATAGTGACATGGGATAGTTATGTACCCTAATGAGTAGCAACAGCTAAGTCAAACGAGGATCCTATATGGCGGTAAATTTGTATACATAAGGAACTTTTTTTGAATCCAGGGTATCTAACACTAACAATAGTGATTAATTCTTTTATTTTAAATGCTCTTATTAATCGATAAACGACTCACCACAATATATACTTTATTCTTATCGACAAAAATCAAACCATAAATTTCATGGTTAAAGAGAGAATGAATAAACATCTCACTACTGTTCATGGTGAATGTCGTTGATTGGTGGATCATTGAACGATGCAACTAGTTTTGAGCACTTCACTTTGTGATAATTTTTTACCACCACAAAAAAAACAGTAAAAAAATACTTTTTACTTTGTGAGTATGAAAAACCATAGCAAAGTGAGGTGTCCAATACTTTTAGTTGTCCATTAAACATTTTTGTTGGAATTAATGAGCAAGTAGACCCGATGTTTAAATTTCTAATTTGATTTGAATGAGAAAGGAATATGTTCGTTGGTATTATAAATGATACGTTACGTTACGTGACAGATAGAGCATCCATTTTTGTAAGATAAAAGTATTTACATACTGAAAGAGGCACCGCACATATCTTTATCTACAACCTCCATTATTGCTAATAATGATCCACTCTTGTTTTGTTTTCTTCTTTCCGGCTAAGATTGTAATGGCATGCCCACTTTAACAGAAAGTTCGGCCACCTAAAAAATAAAGTGTCTTTTTGCGCCCATTTCCTATTCAGACCAATGTATTTATAATCAACTTTATATGGATTATGTTTTCTTATGCAGTCTTTTTGGAGTGTAATCACATTCTTTAATGTTAAGTAGAAGATATATGGTGTACGTAGCCGATTCAACTAGAATCCTCCCATACGCTCCAGTTATAAAGGATCCAAGGCTAGCCGCACCGCATTTGTATCTAATAACAATACCAATTTTATATGATGAACCATGATAAAAATTGATTCATCCATAAATCTTATCTTCATTACTAATATTTAATACATATTATCTATAATAGAATTAAATATGTTTTTAGTACTGACTTATATATATCTGAATTTAAAATAATCTTTGAGAAAAAAACACATAGGTTTTGGTCTTTGGAAAAATTTGTCTGATCTAAAATGATTTTTATGACATTATAAAGCTTACGTGTCAATTTTTCCACATGGACTTTTCATATGTATTTTGGTCAGTCAAAAATTTCTTCCATCAAATTTAATCCTTCCCTTTCAAAACCTAAAAATTTATCTCAAAAACCCAAAAATTCCTCCATCTTCAAAACTCACAACCCAAAAATTCCCTCCTCCTCCTCCTCCTCCTCCTCCCATTACCACCCAACACCACCACCACCAAAACCCCCACCCGGCACCACCACCACTAAACCCCCTCTCACCCAACACCACTACCACCCTTTATTTCAAATAACTCCTTATCTTTTACTTCACCATAGCACTTTCGCCCACCGCATCTCCGCCACCACTACCACCACCATCTACCGAGACCCACTTCCCACACACCACTTGTTGACAACTCCTCCGTGGCAGCCTTGACCTGATTCTAAACCAGGTCCAACCTCCTAGATTACACTTTCAATTCCAAGGACTGTTGCTTCATCCATTTTTCATTCACTAATTTTCGACCTCGAAACTCATTTCTTCTTCTTAACAAACTTCGGGGATCTGGCTTTAGTGATTAGGAGTCGCGGATTTTTCCTTTAGGGTGAGAGAGAGAAATGGATGGAGGGAGAGAGATAGAGAGATAGAATGAAGAGATGGACCAGACTCATCTATAGAGGTGGCGCAACGTGATAATAAGATCGATCGAGTATGGGTCGACAGTAATAGTATATACAATATCCGTTCATCGTGTTGCCACAATGGTTTGGCCCGATTGGGATTCTAATATGATGTGGGGATGGTTTCCTAAGACCAGGTCGACGACGATCTAGACTTCTTTGGAAACAATGGACGGTCTGATGATTTGGGGGGAAGGTGAGATGAGCGCGAAGACGGCTCTATGTTGGTTTGTAGGGTTTAGATCAAAAGGGGCTCAAGGAAGAGGGTGTGGTGGTTTGTGGTGAAGGCTCGATGGTGGCTTGGTGGTAGGGATTTGTTGGATGCTGGTGGTTGGGTAAGACTTTGAACATAGGTGATTGGAGGTTTTGAGTCAAACAAGAGTGATGTCTGAGAGGTGCTAGTTTGGGGCTAATGAGAGTCTATTATGGTTTGGGTTGAGTTTGTCTAACAGATGAGGCAGCGACATTTACAGGTGGTCCTAGTAGTTCTGGGTAGGTTCCGAGTGGGTGGCCAGAGGTATTGGTGATGGTGGCACAAGTTTTGGGTTAGACACCTTTAGATTATATGTATTTTAGTGAAAGAAAAAGGAGATTTCCCTTGTATACAAATTTAAGTATGTCGGTCTTTGATAGAGTTGTGTGTTTATATTGTGCTAGTGCATTAAGTATATTCTTTAAATACAAAGTTAAGGAATATGATGAAAAATAAATGGTGGAGAGAAGAAAGAGACAATGAGAATCGAAAGAGACAAAAGTAGACCTTGCATTTGACTTGCATAACAGATTTCGAAACTTGAAATAGTAGGTGATAAGCTGAAAACTGCAAAAATGGTTGAAAGTGTTTGACCTAGTAGTGGAATTTCAGAAAAAAATAAATTTGAAGTGACCAAAATAATATTTGTAACAAGACAAGTTGATAATATAATATTATATTATGTTATGAAGTTTTTAAATGCGTTGTTTTTTCTTTTTATTACGTTTAATTGTGAATAGTTTATGCATGTTTCTTGTTAATCCTGCAGCTGGAATACAAGAACTTATATAATTAATTAATTTAGATACTATAAGTTTAATATGTCAATGCAAATTTGGTGGTGACTTGCATCATTTTTTGACAGTTTGGGGGTCCCTATGTTGGCAGTCTCATGCAGGTCAAACAATTCCTCTAATTTGGAGATAGTAAGCATAGAAACTCTAAGTTAGGGGCATTGTTTACCCTAAAAGCTATCAATCTAGGGGTTTGTAAACTGTGAGCAAATTGTGGTAACTCATCAACAATTTTGCACTGACAACTATATATAAGCATCGCCTTGGACCACGCAAATTAGTTTTGATCTTTTGTGTTAGGCCGACGCTAATTAGAGTCGGACTAAGCAACCAACGCTAAAGAGTAGCGCGTCAGCTGCGTGGCCGACGTTATAACTTAGCTTCAGGTCATTTAACATCAGCTCCAATGGCGACGCTAAGCCGAAACAAAATTAACGTTATTCTTATAGTGGTTTTCTCTGTTAAAGTCGAGTTGGGGTTAATTAAGGATACCCACAAGTTCGAATTTAAATGTCAGACCTAATTTCAGTTCTTGGCAGGGAGTCTTTTAACTCAAACAACGCTCAAAGTATGTTTGGTATGGAAGAGAAAAAAAAAGGCTAGTCATTGGAATCATATATTTTTAAATATTGTTCAAAGCTAATGAAATTTATTTTTAAATAATGAGCTGCATAAACACATGCATGCTTGAAATATTAATATATAGAGGGAACTATTATTAATTGAAGTATCATATATCGCATAGATAGCCTTAACCATTAAGGTTTTGAGAAAGGAATGAAGGCCAGGGACAATGACGCGTTAGAAAAAACCATAGGGAAGCTTGAGGAATACAAAAGATAGAGATTTGGAGAGCAAGGGTAAGAGAGATTCTGGTTTCTATCATGTGTCATTATAAAGAGGTCTCCATTCACCCACCCAGAAAGAAAGAGCGAGAAAAAAGCAAAAGGGTGTCGAGGAATTGGAGGATGTGATCTTTCATTTGTGAGAATGATAGTGGAGGATCTTCTATCTTCTCTAATGGCATAGTGGCACATCCAAAGGAAAAGGATCCTTAAGGATATGTTGTTGTTTTGAGAAATATATTATATTGACCTTTGATTCAATTTAGTTGTGTTGTTTTTACTCACAACCGCAACAGTTTCAATTATTTCCTACTTGTGATTCGTTTTTTTTAATAACAAATATTCTCGTTTGGAGGTAATTAGACGGACTCTTTCAGCGGAGGTTTTATTTATCCATCAGACTCGAATTTTTAACATTACTTAAAATGAATCATGTATGTACCCCTTGAATTAATCCATTCATTTGCTTGTGATTCGTTGATAGATATATTAACGTAATCTGATATATATCTGTGTAGCCTGACATAGTTGATGTGAGAGGTTATGACACTGCTTTGTGGTCTATGAAAAATGTTAGAAAGATTTGCGGTACTTATACTATTATACTATTTTATGCCACTTCAATAGATGACGTTATCAACTAGAATTGTTCATTTCAAAATGGAATTTTTGTCGTCCGAAGAACTAATTAAAATAGCATATGATTGGAGGATATGAGTTTCTTTAGTTTATTTTGAAATAAAGTGGGTATTTTGTCTCTACTATTAATAATTGACATTTTTTTTTTCATTATATTAGCCCACAAAAATATGTGGATATTAAGAGCTTTCAATATAATTGTTTCCCGTAAATAATGATTACGTCAGCTTTGTTAGGTGAAAAATAACAAACCACCATCACTGTTCGATAAGTGGCTGTGGGTTTTCAGATTCAGCTTTGTCAGGCCACAATTTTGACGAATGGGGTTCATGCGGGTTGTTGATACAAAAAAAAATCGCAAAAGGAGAAGACGAGAGGATGAGTTCAAGCCAATCAATCATAAATAAAAACTTAACAAATGATTAAAGACTAAACCATCAAATTCCAATACAAAGATCAAGAAATTTTGACATAAGAAAACAATGTTACAATGATCCAGACAAAAAAAAATGGCAACAGAAAAGGAGACGACGTACAGTGACATACTAGAGAAAGTGGCGGAGGCACAGAGGATGAACTTGTTGAGGATGAGCTCTGAAGCCATGGGTGAGAGATGACACTTTCAGATCTGGAGAGAATAGGGATTAGAGCGAAAACCCTAGAAGTGAAAATGAAGAGATCACAAGAGAGGGAAGTTACCTGAGGTGGTGAGGGTGGGGGCTAAACTCTGGCAAACAAAGAGGTTAGGCAAACAAACACAAGAGACCACAACGACGAACATATCTCAAGCAAACACACAGATAGAACGCGAAAATATTAGGTGAACATGCATGCGATTGAACACAATAGAAGAGAAGGGATCTTTGTGTTGAGGTTGTTGCGACAAAGTGGAGAAGAAAATAGATGAGATGGGATGGCTAGGGTTTGTTGGGGCGAGGAAATGGGAAGCGGAGAAAAGAAATGCACTATAAGAAAACATGGAATTACTGACAGTTTATTACCGACAACCCTTTTACCGTCGGAAGTTTCGATACTTACCGACGACCCATTTCGTCGGTAAGGATTATGCGGGTTTAAAAAAAATGTAGTGACAGCAAAAGCCGCCAGTAATCAGAGGGAAGGGTGTCCGGAAAGTATTTTGGCACCAAAGCGTTTACAGGTCATGTACCGACTGTTTTTTGCAACGGTTATGGCTGTCGCTAATTCGAACGACACATTCTAACACTTATTTCGATGAAAACTACCCTGGATAATTTAACCGTCCATATTAGCGGACTTTTTTTCCGGTTTTCATTTGAAGCGTTAGATTTTGCCGCTAACTTACCGACGGTATAGGCCGTCGGTAATTTCACTGTCCATTTTGGCAGTTTCCATTTGAAGCGGTACATTTTGCCGCTCATTTACCGACGGTCACTGTCGTCGGTAATTTCGTGTTTATATAGCTTACCGACAGTTTTACGGACGACAGCGTCCTTCGATAAGCTATATATAGACCGCAATCCATCACTCTCAAACGCACATCTACTCTTTTTTACTCTCCTTTTCTTATCTTAGATTTAGTTTTCAATATTTTATAATTTTTTAATTATTGTTTTTTATTTTGTAGTATTTTCAATGCTTGTATGAGTTCTTCATGAAGGTTAGTAATTTTTTAATAATTTTATGATATTTAATATATGTGTTATTGTTTAATTAGGTTAATGTAGTTGTTATTTATTATTTATTTGAATGCTTTAATTTGTGTATTAGTTTATTAGAATTGTACGTTAAAGAAAAAAAACTTTTTACTAAGGAAGATTTGTTTCATTAGTTCATTAGCTGTGAAAATTTTTAATTTTTAATTCTTGATACTCTTCATGATAATGTTTTATATTCCAATTATCTAAGTTCTATATAAATATTTGTGATTTAGAATAATAATGAAATAATTGTATATATATTATTTAGGTACTTATCCAACGGTGAAAATTATTAGGCATTACAATTTATAATATGTAAAGTTTAATTAATTTTCATCATTTGATAATCAACCAATTGATATATGTTACAATTATTTTGTGATTTTCTAAAATATGTATTTATATGGGACTTAGACAATTGGGGTATACTATATGGTCACGTAGAGTGCAAAGAATTAAAAGCTAATTTTTTTTTGCAACCAATGAAGCATTTTGCCTTAAGCAAAGAGGGTTTTTTCATCCCGTCGAGCAAATTATCGACAGTTTTAAACTTTCGTTAATTATCGAGGCTTTTATTTCGTAATCTCATTTACCGAAAGAATAAAAGTCGTCGGTAATTTACCAACGGATTTGAAAAATCGTAGGTCAAATTTACCCCGATGAGTGATTTAATGACAGATACCGAGCCGTCAGGCGGCCATCGGTAATTTCTCATTACTGACGGTTTTTTTCTAGTTACTAATGGCTTTTGGTTGTCGGTAATATTGTGTTTTCTTGTAGTAATGGTGGTAGCATCTACGGTTTGCGATTGTTGGGAAGAGGAGAAGAGGAATGGTGATGGCAACAGCTAGGGTTTGTTGGGGCTTGGGAATGGAAAGTGCTGAAGTGGAAAGGTGAAGTTAAGTGAGTGTGACTACTAGGGTTCTTTAAAATGCTAGGATTCTTACTCACTCAACACTCTACAGGGTTTTTTTTTTTTTTGGGACTGTGCCTCCCTCACTCGTACTCACAGCTTGGTTTGGGATGGAGATAAAAAAAATTAAATATCTACTTTGGTCAGTTCGGTTGGGCTGGAGACAAAACCAAGAACGACCGCCCAAGACCACAAGAAATCGGCTTTCTGCACCCATGGAACCCGTTATCCAGCCAGACCCGCCCAAATGGACAAAATAGGCATCGATTTTGGCGGTTTATGTTTGGGCTGGGCCTTCTTGGACTGTTTATGAGATGATTTTTGGAGGAAAATTATGGAGAGAGATTTATTATTATCCCCCTTATGCTCTCCCCTCCCTTTCCCTTAAAAAATCCACTCACAAACAACCCTTAAGAAACCAGCTTGTGTAGCACCTTATGCAGTGGTTTGGTACTGTTACACAGGTGGAGGTGAATGGTCAATTGTCTGACCCGATGCACGAGCTCTACAAGTAGATGTTGTCGATTTTTGACGTGGTCCTCGACCACCGATAGTTATGGCATCTCGGGTTCTCATCATCTCTACATATTTGGTAATTATTGGAACACCAGTGCCAATTAATTCAAATCAAAATCTTATCCGAAAATTAGTTCTGGAAACTAGTTTTCGGAAGTGAGATACACTTGCGTTCGGAAGCTAGTAAAAAAAGGTTTTCATAGTTTCTGGAAATTCATTTCCAAAATCTATACGATATTACTTTTGAAAACTAGTATTCGGAAGCTAGATTAATACTCCCTCCGTCCCAAAATATAGGGTTTGTTCAGACAATCACGCTTATTAACAAAACATGTAATAAGCTAATTAATATGTTGGTTTTGTTATTTTCTATACAAATATTTCAAATTTACCCCTATTTAAAGCTCTGGAAATTGTTAATGTAAGTATAGGAAATATCAAAAGTTAGTTGGGAATATGAAAGAAGTAATTAGTAAAGGTGGTAATTAAAGTTTTGAAATTTAAAATATAATGAATGCAAGGGGGTAAAAAAGGAAAAAGGTTTTTTTTTTTTTTCTGAAATCTAGAATGGGTCTTATAATTTGGGACACCAAATTTGTCTCTAAAGGGTCTTATAATTTGGGACGGAGGGAGTAATTAATTAATTTTCGCAACAATTTAATTTCTTGTACAACAATCGTCCGTCAATTAAATCTTTGAACAATATATAAACAACTTACCTCTGGACGTGCACGAGGGTGACAATGAACATGGGCTTCGACGGTGGCTAGGAATGGAGATTTGAGAGTGAGCGTGAGGTGAAGGGAGTGTGCATAAGGGGGGAGGGAATGGGTTAGGGGTAGTTCAGAAATTTCAAACAAATATTTTAAAGTTGGATCTTGTAGAGAGAGCAAAATGGGGTTCAAAAATTGCAACCTCTTGGCCCATTGTAATGTAAATTTCTAAAAACTTTGGGCTAAAATGACTGTTGGCCCAACATCCTTCATGTAACACCTACAATTAAATAATTTACTAGTTTGTGACCTGTGCGATGCACGTGTACTAACTTGTAATATACTTCGAACTTTTTAAAGCTTCACACAGAAACAATGTCACGCGGAAACTATAATATTGCAGATTTAAATAAATGGGTGGGTAGGGAAGGAGAAGGGAAAAGTACGAAAGATAGGGCAAAGCCTATATATATCATCTCATGTCTTATCTAATTTCTCATATTGCATAACCCATCTCATATTTTAGATCTTTTATCTCATCTCACATTATTGTTTATCTCATATCTCTTATCTCATCTCATATCTCATTTCTCTTATCTCATGTCTAATCTCATATCTTATATCTAATCTCATATCTATCAGCTCATATCTTATCTCTTATCTTATATCTCATTTCATATCTCTTATCTCATATCTCACATCTTTTCTCATATCTCATCTCATTTCTCATGTCATATTTCATCGCATATCTGTTATCTTATCTTATATCTCTTATCTCTTATCTTTTATCTCATTTCTCATCTCTTATCTCATTTCTCATATCTTATCTCTCATCTCTGATCTTTTATTTCATATCTTATCTTTCATCTCATATCTCATATTATCTCTTATCTCATCTCTATATCTCATATCTAATCTCTTATCTCATATTTCATTTCTCATATCTTATCTGTTATCTCATATCTCTTCTCTTATCTCATTTCTTATCTCTTATCTCATATCTCATATCTCATATCACATATCACATATCTCATATCTTATCTCATATATCATCTCATATCTCATCTCTTATTTCATCTCATGTCTTATCTCATATCTCATCTCATATCTCTTATCTTATATCTTATCTCATATCATATCTCATCTATTATGTCATCTAATCTCACATATCTCATATCATATCTCATCTATTATGTCATCTAATCTCACATATCTCATATCTTATATCTCATCTCATATCTCTTATCTCTTATCTCTTATCTCATCTCATATCTCTTATCTCATCTCCTATCTCATATCTCATCTCCTATCTCATATCTCATATCTCTTATATAATCTCATATCTCATATCTTTTATCTCATATCTTATATCTCATATCTCTTATCTCATATCTCATATCTCATCTCATATCCCATCTCATATCTCTTATGTCATATCTAATCTTATATCTTATCTCATATCTCATATCTCATATCTCATATCTCTTCTCATATCTCATATCTCATATCTTATCTCTTATCTATTATCTTATATCTCATATCTCATCTCATATTTCATCTCATATCTCATCTCTTATCGCATCCCTTATCTCATATCTATTATCTCATATCTCTTATCTTATTTCATCTCATCTCATCTCATATCTCATCTCTTATCACATCCCTTATCTCATATCTCTTATCTCATATCTCTTATCTTATATCATCTCATCTCATATCTCTTCTCATATCTCATCTTTTATCTCGTCACATATCTCATGTCATATCTCTTATCTCATATCTCATCTCTTGTCTCGTATCTTATCTCATATGTTATCTCATATCTCTTATCTCATATCTCATATCATATCTCTTATCACATATCTCATCTCTTATCTCATATTTCATCTCTTATCTCGTCTCATATCTCATCTCATATCTCTTATCTCATATATCATCTCTTATCTCATATCATATCTCATCTCATATCTCATCTCATATCTCTTATCTCATCTCATATCTCTTGTCTCATCTCATATCTCATATCTCATCTCTTATCTCATCTCATCTCTTATCTCATATCTCATATCTCATATCTCTTATATCTTATCTCTTATCTTATATCTCATCTCTTATCTCATCTCACATATCTCATATCTTATATCTCATATCTTATATCTCATTTCATATCCCTTATCTCATTTCATCTCATATCTCATATCTTATATCTCATCTCATATCTCATCTCTTATCTCATATCTCATATCTCTTATCTAATCTCTAATCTAATATCTCATATCTCATCTCTTATCTCATATCTCATCTCATATCTCTTATGTCATATCTAATCTTATATCTTATCTCATATCTCATATCTCATATCTCATATCTCATCTAGTATCTCTTCTCATATCTCATATATCATATCTCATATCTCATATCTCATATCTCATATCTCATATCTTATCTCTTATTTATTATCTCATATCTCATCTCAAATGTCATCTCATATCTCATCTCATCTCATATCTCTAATCTCATATCTCATCTTATATCTCATATCTCATCTCATATTTCATCTCATATTTCATCTCATATCTCATCTCTTATCTCATCTCTTATCGCATCTCTTATCTCATATCTCTTATCTCATATCTCTTATCTTATATCATCTCATCTCATCTCATCTCATATCCCATCTCATATCTCATCTCTTATCTCGTCTCATATCTTATCTCATATCTCTTATCTCATATCTCATCTCTTATCTCATATCTCATCTTATATCTCTTATGTCATATCTCATCTCATATCTCTTATCTCATATCTCATCTCATCTCTTATCTCGTCTCATATCTTATCGCATATCTATTATCTCATATCTCATATCTTATCTCATATAATATTGTAAGGTTGTTGTGTCTTTTTATTTATGTACCATTTTGAAATGTGATATTAATGAGATTTATAAGCATTCTGTCAATCTCAACAATTACTTGTGTTGAGATAAATTTATAAGCATTTTGTCCATCATTCTTAAGATTTACATACCTTCCAAAGCATGTTTTTTAATTCTTTTTAAGAAATTTATTCCAGAAGGGGGACAATCTGTGCCCTTGTTCTTCACATGCTATTTGAAGTTTTGGTGATGATGGTAGAAGGGGGAAGAAATTATGGGTTTTTAGATAAGAATGATAATGATGAAGAAGATGCTCGAAGAAGATGAATACTCATATATTTCTGGGTTTTCATTTTTGTTTTTGTTTTTAATTAATTTTTTAATAAAAAATCGTTAGTTTTTGGATGAAAATGGATGGAAAATCAAAAATGCAACAATTTATATAAGTTGATGACCATTTAGGCTAATTTTTTAGTTTAGAGACCAAAAGTGTCAAATCGTGATAAGTGAGGGATCAAAAGTGCTATTAAGCCTAATTTAATTGATAAAAGTTGTACAAAGGATTCATAATTTGATTGAATTTCAATTTGAAATCCATCACCATTAATATAGGATTAAGTTATTGGAAAACTATATTCTCAAAAAAAAGTTATTGGAAAACTAAAGAGGCTTAAAAGTTATTAAAAAGCATTAATTCATTAGATTGATTCGATGCAAAATGAGAAAAACTCCTTTAAAGTTAAGTAGTTAATATTACTTTCTTTTTTTACAAATAGACAATATTACTAATTACTAATGTTGATTTTTTTCTCTGTATATAATACAGTATAAAATAAAACAAGCAAAATTTCAGTTATAGTAATATAATTTGTGTGTAATTTTTCATTATATATAAATTATAAATATATATTTTAAAATGGCATTTAATTACAACCACTTTGACCACGGTTCAATTGTGGTCTAACCATTAAACCGCAAAATGATGACTTGACCGGTTCAGTTCTGCTAACATTGGGGTTGAGTATCATGATTTTATTATACCCTTCATCCCACTCTCTCTTAATGGAGGCGGGGGAGAAAGTATTGGGTTCTCCCCAGGTTTCCCCAAAACCTATTGAGGTTAGTGTTGAGTATCATGATTTTATCCCCTTCATCCCGCTTTCAATGGAGGCGGGGGAGGCAAGAGCAAAACCCCACCCCGCCTTGCAACCATGCCTTGGTGCTCCTTGGTAAAGCTGCCTGAAGGGCGGAGAGGATTGGGAATTTCTCTAAATTCCAAGAAAATACAATTCTTTATCTAATTTACGTAAAAACACTAATCACTTGCTAAAATTCAATCAACCATTAACGGCCAAACAAAGGGCATACGTGGAAATTCACCATGTGAGAGTCAATAAATCAACAGATGGAGAAACAACACTACATTAAAGTTTCCTGATTTATGCCTACGGCTACGTACCAAATCATTCAATGGCGGATTCCATAATTTCATCAAAACTGTAGACACCCAAGAACCCAAAACAAGATATGATGATCTTCAAAGGCGCCATTAACTCATTGCAGCACACACCATTAACTTCCTGTCATTTAGAGCAACCATATAGTAACTTGTGCCACTAAATGGACCTTTTTCCATAACATATCTTTTTTCCCTCGCATTAGAGGGTGAAGTCATAACAAGACATTCCAAGGACCTATTTGTATATTTTCTGTTGCATTGCTCCTGATAGTCTGTTTGGTTACACTTCATGCTTTACCTAGGAGCGTTTGTCCCCCAAGCTTACCTAATACCTATTATAGCTTGTTCTTGCTAGAAGCGATTTTAGCATGAGAAATGGTTCACAAAAGTGAAACCAAATGCACTTAGAGAATTTTTTCTTGCAATTATCATGAGCTCCTCCCAATATCTTTGCTGGAGAACTCTCCTCCATTACCAAAGGACGCAGTAACATCAAAACCGCCACTCATAGATGTCATGAGTGCAGATAAGCCTCCACCAGAACTGCCACCAATAGCCATCCCCAATCCAAGGAAATCAAGTGTGGTGGTGGTCTGCTTAGGATCACCGAACACCGAAGGGGTCCCCATCATCAATTCCTTCAGTCCTGAGCCACCACCATCACTAGGAAGTCCGAGTCCAAGCCCGGCCGGTTCCACTTGCTGCTGAACCCATTGCAGGCTATCTTGCTGCCCTGATGAAGTGGAAGCCGCCGAAGATGATGACACGATACCCAACCCGCGAAGCAATGAGGCATTTGTGGCGGCAGCACCCATTTGAGCAGCCTTCTGCAGCAATGCAGTGGCAGACATGGCTGGCGGCTGCGGCGACGGCATATACTGGCGACACTCCAGCTGCCCTCCCGTTCCGAAAATGGATGCTCCGTGGTTGGTGGAGAGGCAGAGAGATATGGCCTCAGATGACGGAGGAGGAGGAGCGAGGTCTGCAGGGCGATCAGGACATCCCATGGCTCTAATTAGATCAGTAAATGCTGGTGGTTGAGATTGCAGGTTCCCAGGTGCTGTTGAGGAAGCAAACAAGCTTGCAAACACACTACTGCTATTATTAGTAGCACCCACATTACTTGTTGAGGTGGTCGTGGCGGCGGTGGCGGGGATTGTGGCGGTGTTGCTGCTGCTACAGCTCCTATTTAAAGCAGCAGTAACAACAGCTTGTGGTTCCTCTCTGATTTGTGGGGGATTTTCAGGCAACTCTGAAACATCAGGAACCAGAATAAGGAAAATAGGAAATGCAAAGCAGTAACAACACTATTGTAATGAATAATTAACAATTAGTAGGAGAAGGAAAGAAAGAGCAAAAGCAGCCACTTAAAACACCTCTAGACTAGAGAAAGTTGGTGCCTTTCTTTTATCTTTAAAGTGCAGGAAGTAAAGAACAAAATAATAGTTTTTTTAAACAAATCTTTTCTCTTTTTAGCTTTTGAATCTTTTCAAGTTTCCTTTGTCAGCGTATGCATAATTTAGATCTCAATACAATCCCAAAGAACACCTTTATAAGTGGTTTATTTTCATTACTTAATTAGCTCCACACACACAAAGTCATACCAGAAAACGAAACCAGACAAAAAAAAGACTAAGCTCCAAGATCAGACAAAAAAAGCAACAACAAAAACATAGTTTTGATTTTGTTTTTAACCACATCACACGCGACAAAAAAAACAAAAAAAAAAAACATTGCACGTTTTCCAGATTCTGGAGTGTGAACTACCTAGGTTCTGCGTCTGAAAACCAGAGGATATGACACTAGTTGACTGAGGAGTAGAAGTGTTAGTGGCTGTGGTGGTAGTAACTGGTGGCGGTGATGAATCCGCCGTTAAAACCTTCGAATCAGACTCTGAATTCGCCTTCTGTGTTTGAGATCTTGCACTCTCCTCTGCCAACGCATCGCAAAAAGCTCTGTGAGTGATGAAGCTATCCCTCCTTCATTCAAAATCATCAAAACCAAGCAAATTTTCATTTCAGAATCATGATGATAACGAAAGAGAAGAACAACAAGAACAAGAAGAGAACAAGAATAACCTCGAAAACACGGTTCCACAGTCACATTTGTACTCTCTGGTGCCGCAAACCTTGGAGTGAGCCTTCCAATCGGATTGAACGGCGTATTTCTTGGAGCACTTGTCGCATTTCCACTTCTTCTCACCGTGCTTTCTGCAGAAGTGCTTCTTGATCCCAGTGAGATCGCCCAACGCTCGAGAAGGGTCGTGGTGGACGCACGTCGCCTCAGGGCACACGTACACCCTCTTCCTCACCTCCTTGCTCGTCCTCTGCCTCAGCTTCCATGGCAGATTGTGACCCCTCCGGTGAAGCTGCAGATTCTGGTCCCTCTGAAACCCTTTGTTGCAGATTTCGCACACGAATCTGTTCGTCGCCATCAGAGTCTTCGGAGACAGAGCAATCACCTCTGCTTCTGGATCTGAAAAATCAAAAATCAAAACAGTGAGAAAATTGATGGAACTCAAAATTGAAGCTTTGTTCATTAAATTTGGGTGATTTTTTTTTTTTGGTACCTGGCATTCCTGGGAGGTTTCGCTTTTTCTTGGTGGTGGGTTTTGGAGGTGGTGGTGTTTGTGCTTGATTACCAGAGGAAGAGACACTAGCTGCTTCCCCAGAAGCTGTGGAAACATTGTCCAAATCAACCGGCATGGGGAACCTACCTAGCTGCTACAAATTCTTCAACAAGGCTTCTTCCTTCCTCAACAATCTATTGACAAAGAGGGAAAATCTTAGGCGCATTTACACCCAAAATCCCAAAGCTAGCTTTTTAGGATAAAGTTTTGATTTTTTTTCTTCTGATATCTAGGGTTTCTAATTTCTCTTTCTTCCCCCTCTCTCTATCTATCTATCTATATCCACCGGTCAACCTGCAAAGTTTTCGTCTTCTTTAGTAGTAGTATTTGTTTTTCTTTATTCTATTTTAGCTTGTTTCTCTTCTTTTTCCGTGTGAACTAGATATTTTACGGACAAATCTCTCGCTCCATGTACTAAGCGGCTGATCAATGAGTTTTTTCTTTTCATTTAAAAAAGTTAAGATTTAAACTCCCAACCACTACTTAAGAGAGTAGGTGCTGAACTATTACAATAGTTCCTAGTTTCACTCATTTACCCACACCACCTACCAGCTCCAATAATGTGTCCTCTCACACCAAAGTTCACATTCCTTAAACATTGAATACAACACACACAAAGCCCTCAAATATTGAAACATTAGCCATTCACATTCTTCAATCTACTCAAATTCTTCCATTTTAACTTGCTATTTTGAGCAGGATGATAAATGTGAGAGCCACAGGGGAATAAAAATTAGGTGTTGAGTTTGATTAATCAGCTTAAGCTATTAAGCATGGGTTATTTATTCTTTTATTTTGTGGGTTGGAAAAATAGAAGAATGGTTAGCTAGCTGGGTAAACCATTTTGGTTACTCAAATGTTTGTCGTTTTGCGTTTGCTTTGTTCGAGTCTTTGTTCTTGTTTAAATTCGTATTCTGTAGAAACCGACAGAGACAAACAGACAGGCTACCGTTTCACAGAAACAATTGTTTAGGTCCATAGCAATGAATATTTGTAGAAAAAAACAATTTTTGCAAAGTCAAAGAAAGGACTTTAATCAATAAATACAAGAACCGAAAGCTTTTTAGGGTTTTGCACCAGTGTGATTTTGCCACGTTCTATATGTGCGTCTCCATTTTCTTTAACATGTGCTTCAACGCAGCTTTTTCCATGAATAATGCTACAAGCATTCATTGTATTTATATACTTTTAATTATTAAGCTATTATTAGTTTTATGTTTTTATTCATAATCATGAGATTAGTTCTTTTTAAATCTTAATACAAAGTTCACTAACGTGTAATTAGTTGAAGTGTTTCATAATTCTTATGGGAAAAATGCAAATTAGCACCCTGACGTTTGGCTCACTTACAATTTAGCCCTCAACATTTAAAAATATACATGTAACACCTTAACGTTTATTAAGTGCGTAAAATAAACATTCTGTTAGTTTTTAATAGAGTTTGTCATATATCTTACATATGACTATTTATTTTCCCAAAACACCCCTTGTTAATCACCCATAAGTACATCAATGACCCTCTCCCCACAATCCCTTTTAACCCACTCAATTCTATTCGTCTAAAAAGTATTGTTCAATTCAGTCTCCATGACCAGCGGTATCATCAGTTTGACAAAAATTGATTCATAAACGTGATCTCACATGTTGGGCAAAACTGCTAGAAAATTAATAAACGGCAACGCACATTGTACTGCAATTTTCTTAATTTCGTTGATGCTGTGTCTATTACTTTCCTGAGCAAAGGAAAGTGGAAATTAAACTTCACCAAAATAATGATGGTTCTTATTTCTATTAAATAATCATTGGTTTTCATTTCTATTAATATATAGTAGCCTAACCTTCTAATGTTCTGTAACCAGTAGGCAACCAAGTTATCAACCATGTTGGACATAAAATTTAAAACATTTTATGCATTGGTATACAAATTCTGCATAAAAAAAAACGTTGATTAGGCTACACCATATAAATGTAATCCTTTAGTTTATTCTTTATGTAATTTGGTTTTTTAGTCCAAATCCATCATTAATTTTGTTTAGAAATTCTACTGCATAGGGGTATTATAATCCATCATTTATGTAATTTTGTTTAGAAATTCTACTGCGTAGAGTACAACCAATTCATGTTCTTCTTCTGAATTCTTCAACTACTCATGTGAAGATATGCATTCTGGTCTTGCTAGCTTAGTGGGGAAGGAACTAGTGATGGCTTTATTTTGTTAGGTATAGTTTTGGGTTCCTTCTAATCCCGAAGTGTCCTCCATTTTATGCCTCTTATGCTTCCTATTAATATATTTGGCTTATAAAAAAAATCTTAACCGGATATGATTTCTTTAGGAGAATTTAGCCCAGTATCCATGAACAAAGCTAGTTTTCTTTCGATCCACTAAGTTTGAACACACACTATGACAGGTCATGTTCTGCAAAATTGGAGTGACAGTAGTGTATTGAACCAATATCATCTCATTTGACATATCTTTTTCTGCAAGATTAGTGTGCTAATAGGATTCAATTTTCAATTGGAATAGGTACCTATTCCTAATTTCCTATGTTGCTCATGAACACCAAGGAAGTGCTATTTTTTCCTTATCTTGTAGTTTTACATTGTTGGCATGAGGATGGTTTGCAACCTTCATTTCGGATGGAGAAGAATACTCACAAAAGACGAGATCACCCCACTAGGGGAAAACATATATGCTTGCGGTATTGTCATTAGCTTTGTCTGTTTTCTAACAATTTCCCCAAATCATGGAGGGACTTTCTGAAGAGACATGGATGTAAAAGTGCCTTATATTAATTTGACCACCATTGCAGAAGTCCTCGAAGACATGGTCATAGAGACTGAATTGAGCAATACTTTTTTAGATGAATAGAATTGTGGGGAGAGGATCATAAAAGGGGTAATTTAGAATAATTAGCAGAAGGTTTATTTTACCCAATTTAAAAACTTTAAGGTGTTAAATGTACACTTTTAAAGGTCGGGGGTTAAGTTGCACGTGAGCCAAGCGTTAGAATACTAGTGTGCATTTTTCCCTATTTAATTACTTTTAAGCAAAACTTTGGGAACTGGTAAAAAATACTTTTAACCAAGTCGGTAAGCGTAGTAGTTCAGCATTTCGTCCCTTAAGAAAGTGGTTGGGGTTCGATTCCCAACTCTTGTGAATTGGAAAAACTCTTTAATCAGTCTCCTATTACTTAGTCAGTAGACAGTGGGACGACAAATTGGTATCATGACTATCAACTGTAAAGATACATTGGCTAATAGGGGTGGAAAAAGGTCAAATAGCCTGGTAGGGGCTTGCGGCTTGGCACGTTAAAAGTCTACCTTCACCTATTCTGTTTAGTAAAAAGGTCAGGTTTTGACTTTTTTAAAAACCTATTTAACTAAACAGGTTAGGCTTAAACAATTCAAAAAACTTCTTTGACCTAACAGGTCAGCCTATTTGAAAAAAAAAATACAAATCCACACTTGGATCAGACTTCAAACAAAAAAAGGGCTTAAAGACACGGTGGCTCACACTAAACTCTCACATAGAACAACCTTAAATAAATAACTTAACTCTCTCATCCCACCTCTTATCTTCACATGGCGCTGCGTCACACACGGAAGAGAGAGATCAGAGAGTGAAGGGGGCTCTTTTGGTCTATGAGGGGTGAAGAGAATGGTGTGTTGCTCTAGGGAAACTAGTCTGAGTTGGGCGTGCTTTGTGAAGAAGTTCAAGGAAAAGTGGTGGTAGTGATTGGGGTGGATAACAAAGAGCGATGCAATCTCCTTGAGATGATTATCCTAGATGCCATCTCATGCTGCTTCCACCTCGTTGTCTGAAGAGCTCACTGTCTCCGAAGACTCTTGCTCTTCTACCCTCTTCCACAGACACGACAACCTCATGAACTGTCTCAACTCTGAGGTTAATTCATCATCAGGACTGCACGAGAGTGTGACGAAGGGGATTCAATTGGCTTAGCAATTGGTGGGCCGTGTGTCGATGTGGTGAACGAAATACAAAGGAAAAGAAAAAGAGCAAGGGTAATTGAGCACTACCAAGTGGGTCAAACACTATTACTCATAGATACCCGTAGATATTCTAGAACTCATTTAAAATCTACTTAATGAATATGCATGTGGGTATGAAGTGTATATAAAGTACGATTATACCTTCTATATACTTTATTTGTTCTTATTTATAAGACCATGTTAAAACAATTGTGCTTATTAAGAAAATATGTAATGATATTAATTAATGTATTTATTTTTAAAAAGTAAAATAATTGCACAAGACACCAACTAGTTTAAATTATACTACTAGTATTACTTCTTGAATAAATTACTTCATTTCAAACACGTTTATGATCAAAATCAACTTTATAAAATCTTGATTATGTAAAGTCAAGGTTACAAATACCCATGTAATTAACACACACTTCGACAGGGAGACCAAGAGGAGCCACGGTCCATCGGTTACAACATTTTCTTACTTATATAAGAGTTTGAATTTCATGGTCCTTTTGTTTCTTATTATAAGAGTCTTATTGAAGCTCCATCTTTATTTTTTATTATAAGAATTAAGTTGAGATTTGTAGTGCATTAATTATTCTTTAATAAGAATATTCTTATTTAATTAAACTTTATATATATTTTCACTCACTCTAGCATTAATGATATATAGAAATTTAAAAAAGTGAGTTATGGATAATTTATAGAAAGTTGATACGAATTGATAACCACTTTAATGCAATTAAAATTAATTAAATTTATTAAGGGGGTAAAGTAATTGTTTGTTTTATTTTTTAAACTTGTTTGTTTGTTATATTAAGTAACCGAGTATATTGCATGAAAGTTGAGTTTTCTTTTATTTATGAGAAGTGTTAACAACACACTACACTTTAACATACATTGAGTGCTTTTTTTTATAAAAAAAAATTAACACAATTTTTAATAAATGAGAGAAATGTATTGATTTTTTTAAAAAATAAACTAATTAAAATGAGTGTGTCGAAGTATCTTCTTTAAACTATCACTTCTCTTACTAAATTCATATGTCATTTACTCTTATCTTTCCTACCCAATCCTGACTTTGTCTCGTGTTACACAAGAGATGAGAATCATGATATGCTCGTTCTCCTTGTTTATTTTCCCTAGTTGTCTTTCTTAGAAATATTAGGGTACTGCGTTCATACTATGTTCCCTACCTACCTTAAGTTTGTGTGGCCACAAGCTCGAATTGAATTTCAAATATTTTGCAACTTGAACTCATCAAAGTTGCACTTAGAATGGTGAGATTAATGAACAATGTTGCTACAATTATACACCGGCTTTAACAAATACTTCTTTCTTCGTCAAAGATAGCACATGGGTTTCTATCAGCTTCCCTTTCTCTCTCTCTTGGCCAGCAAGCAGATTAGAAGCTCAGTCCAAATTCCAAAGTCTCCAAATCGTTGGTAAACATTTTGCTTACGCTTGGAACTTTTTTTTTAATAATTAAGGGATACATAGGACCATGTCCTCAGGTTTTATCCTCGAGTTAATTTGGGGGGAACGGAAGGATAGGAGAGGAAAGGCTTCCAACTAGTCCTCTCCTTGATAGTTTTTAAATTGGAAGAAAGGGGTTTGAGTTTGACGTATTTTTAAATCCTTCAAAACGCTAATTTAAACAGGTTTTGTAGTTCCCCCAATTTGGGGGTTTTTGGGGTTAAACATATGAAATTACATTTTTATTCTGATTTGTAGTTCTCCTCAAGTTTTTAATTTTAATTTCGACTCTAAAATTATCCCTAAACCCTAAAAGTGACCCAAAACCCTAAAATCAATTCCATAGAATCATCAGAGTCATCCGAAGAGTCATCGGAATCTTTGGAGTCTTCAGAGAGAAGTGAATCGTTAATTTCAAGACCCCTTGATCGGAAGAATTCTAATTCGATCTCTTGGCAAGCCAACTCCTCTAGAGCGTTCCAAGCCAAGAAGGGCAATCCATTTGAACCCCTAAGCAGTTTTGTCACAAGGAAACCATATGGAATTGAACTCTGGTTGTCAACTAGAGCAGAAGCAAGATGATTGTAGACGATATCTACAATATTAATGTACTACTCTTCATTCAAAATTGAGTAGATGATGAACAGGTCTTTGTCAAGCACGTCTCTCAGACGATCTACTCTTGGACAAAGCACGGTTGTGACTAGTAGATGTAAAACTCTGGCAGAAAAGGTGAGGGATGAGTAGAGAGAGTGTTGTTGGAGAGAGGGATTTTGCATGCAATAGACGACTTCATAAATATGTTCTACATCGCAGTCTCTTTGCCAAAATTCAGAGTACGTCACTCCTTCATCCTCACTATTGAGGAGTTCAGCAAGTTTCTCTCTAGTTATGGAGAAGTCATGATTCAACACTCTTCCAACGAAGCCTCTGTTGTGAACAAAGGACAAGGAGGAATAGAAAGCAAGGTGAGTTTTGGGTACGATGACTCATCAGAGGCCTCACACAATTCCCTCATACGTGTGTTACACAAAGCATTGTTGCTAAGAACTTGACAGTGTTGTAGTTCTAGGAAGTTGACAGTAAAAGGAAGACAGACAGTGACGCCGTTTGCCATTTTTATTTCTAAGGAAGAAGGAACACAGAAGCAGATGATACAGGGAAGAAGATGGAGTGAAGGATGGAGAACGCATGTGAGACACATCTGGAATTTATAAGCAAACGAGGGAATATGGTAAGTTGCAGAGTAAACGCGCAATCTAAAAAGTTGCGTTGAGAATTGTGAATTTATGTGGGAAACATGCAAGATGATAAGTTGCAGAGTAAAGAGGGAAACAGTTACAAGATATAATAATGAAACAGCGCATGCTGAAGCATTTAAGAAGATAGCTAACAGGACTACGCGACGGAGGCGATGTCCGACGGCGTGACTGTTAAGATAGCTGACACGACTAGACGATGGAGGAAAATTTCTCATGGTAGAAAAATTAAAGAAAACCCTAGTTCTGAACAACACCAAAAATCTTCAAAACAAAACCCTAGTTCCAAACAACAACGAAAATCTTCAAAACAAAACCCTAGAAGTAGAAGCAGGTCAAGAGTACTCACGAGTGAGGTATAGAAGCAGCAGTGCCATTGCGGAGAGAATGAGTGCCAGTGATGAGGTGCAGCGGCAAGGAGTAGCGGTCATGAGGTAAAGCAGCTAGGAGTGAGGAGCGGCTGTGACGAGGTTGAAGAGCGATGGAGTCGTAACAGAGAAAGGGGAAGACATAGGGTTTTCGATCTCCAAACAAGGGTTTACTAGTTAAATCGTCGCCATTATTTTAATAATATAATTTCTATTACCACGGTTCCAATAAAACCGTAGTAATAGACAATTTTAGTCGAAATATAATAATACATGTTACCACGGTTCCCACCATAACCGTGGTAACAGACCGTGTTAATTAAAAAATAATAAAACCTATTAGCACGGTTCACCTACCAACCGTGGTAACAGGCAGTGTTAATTAAAAAAAGCTATCTCAGTTACCACGGTTCAACACGGAACCGTGGTAACAGAGCTCCGGGCAGCATTTTACCACAGTCCAACACAGACTGTGGTAACATGGGCGTGGTAAAAAGGCAATTATGTAGTAGTGAAACGTCGCCTCCGTCGCCCTCAACCGACCCTCTCGCAGCAGCTCTATTTCTCTTCTCCTCCGTCGCCCTCAACCGTTGCTCTCCCTGCTCTGTTTCGCTTCACCTCTGTCGCTCTCCCTGCTCTGTTTCGCCTCACCTCCGTCGTTGTCCCCTCTCACAGCTGCTCTGTTTCGCTTCTCCTCCATCGCCCTCAACTGGATTTTCATCATCTCTCAGCTTGAAACAAAAAGGTTAAGGTTCTTTGTTTAATTTCCTATACGATTCAAATGTTAGGGTTTCTATGAAAATGCTAGCAGGATCGAAAAAATGCAATCTGAAATTGAGTCTCTGAAAGAAAAAGCTGCTGAAGTTAATACTTTAAAAGCACAAGTTTCTCAAATAGATGTTTTGAAGTAACAACTTGCTTTCCTTATGCAAGTTCATAGGGGAAATGGGGTAAAAAAAAATCTCTCAGCTTGTTAAGCATTTTTAACTTATTCGAAAAATAATAAGTACATGCATAACTTTACCAGCGGTTATAACCGCTGCCATATTTTCCTACAGTTTTGCAGCGGTTGCAACCGCCGTGAATACCCACGATTTTGAAAAAGTAACGTTAGCGGCGGTTCCAACCGCCGTTAAAATGTCGTGCGGCGGTTTACGTGGCGGTTTCCCCAACCGCCGGTAAATATATTGGCAACGGTTGGATTTCCAGCGGTTCAGCAACCGCCGTCATTGAAATATAGCGGCGTTTCTAACCGCCGCTAAAACACCATTTTTTTTTGTAGTGTCGGTAGATAAGTAATCAGTTTTTATGCATATCTTTTTCTAACTATTATTCTCAACAATTTTCCTTTGTTGCCGTTTTGCTCCCTGAGGCTATCCACACCCAATTTAATGATTTGGAGAGTTGAAATTGAGACACTCAATGAAAACCAACACTTGAGATATCACATAGTTTGACTTCAATGCTCTTTTGTAGGTATTCGTCTATATGAAATGCTTTTATGGGTATACGCCATTCAGGGGAAAGACAGGACAAAAAAAACATTTGCAAATATTCTTTACAAAAATCTTAAATTTCGCAGAAGCTGTAATGGGGCTTCAGCTTAAGGAACAATTTCACCATACTCCAAGTTGTAATTACACAAAATAAGAGGCTACATGTTTATTTGCATTTTTATTTTCCGGCAGGCAAACAAACCTGTAATAGTTTGATTTTCCATGGGTGAAAGGTACACACACTTTTACTTTATAAGCCTCCTTGTTTTATATCTATCTTGCCCAAAATGTGTAGAATACAAATTGTCAAAGATTTTGGAAGATTCGTCCGGGGCATACAACTATTTTAGCTTATAACGAAAACGTTAACGATGACAAAATCTTAATTAGGATTTAGGCAGATAAGTGGCCTAAACTTCAGGTTGTGGATGTTTGCTACAGCGTCGACAAGAAATCAATCGTGAATATGATAATGGTATTGGTATTGGTGTTTTGATCTAATAACTTTTCACCAAACTTGGTCAAAATATCCTTGTCAAATTTCAGCAGTTTTATCTTGAGATATGGTTCTATTGTTACAAAAGCAATTGTTTATTCAGCTCCCACTCACCCAGCCTAACTCAAGTTGAGTTTTGATTTTTCCTACAAGATTTGGATTCAGATTTAAACTATAGAGAAAGGAAGCAAATTTGTAATGTCCTGTTTAAGGATGTGTTTGACATTTGGGGGAAGGGAAGATACCCATTTAGGTCCTGATTTTGACATTGTCTGCTGCTTTGTTGGGCTTCCCTTTTTCTTTCTTTCTTTGTCAAGGGTATTGGGCCGAAACCCCCCTTTTCATTGGTCTAGTTACCGGACTTCTTTTTGGCCGAATCTATCTACTTCTATTTTATTATATAAAGTAAAGTTAGATCCACCCGTATATTATTTCTTTAAAAATATATTAATTTTTAAAAATTCAATTGCCACAATTTTTTAATATTCAATATAATGTATTAGCAAATGATAACAATTTTGGTCCATGCTTAAAATATATATATATATATATATATATATATATATATATATATATATATATATATATATATGATAGTTTAAATTTGAATGATAAAAAATTAAAAGGTAGAAAAGATGTGGTGTTTTTTTTTTTTTTTACAAAAGTAAACATTAACCTAATCGAGAAAGCAAAAATACAAGGATCATATATAAAGATACCAGTTTCCTAAATTAAACTGTTCATATCTATATAAGATAACAAACTTAAACTAAGAAAACAATTTTCACAACAACCATACAAAACAAATGAGAATGCAATATGATTTATCTAAACTAAAAACTAAAAATAAGATAAGAAACTTAAACTAAATGTTCAGATAACAATTTCAACAGAAACTTTACTATCAGTTCGACGGCGAACTCTATACACTTAATATTATATATACATTCTTTTATTCTCTGATTCAGACTTCTAAAAGAATATCCTCTATCAAACTACACTAGGAGCTCTAGAGTTGACCCATTCTCTGCAATAAGCATAATTAATGCTTAAAAGGTGTGGAAAATCGTGGTACGAATCGTCCGTTTATGGAGAACCATCAATAAGAAGGACCGGGATTAACCTGAATTAATCGACTTGTTGATAGTTGATGCAAAGGTAGGTGTATGATTTTATTTATGAATAAACGAATCGCTCTCAAACTATTTGTATGAGAAACTCTCAATCTTTCTCTAATAGTAACCTTATGTGCTGAAAATAACGTAAACAATTATTTTTTGTTCTTTTTTTATTGTGATGAAAATAACGTGCTTTTTTTTACCATAAAATGACACCATCCAGTGCACTGTGTGGAGTAGCCATGTGAAGAAGTTTGAATCCCTCTTGAAGGAAGGCATGTGCTACGAAATTGTGAACCCTACCGTGGCTATCAACTCACACACGTACAAGCCTTTGATGCACCCATGCAGGTTATACTTTAAGTTGATGACCACCGTGAAACCAATTGAGAATGCTAGGGTTCCACTTTATTGACTTAATTTCACCCATTTTTCCACTATATTCGAATCACTCTTGCTGGCGTTGTTCCTTCGTTGACTGAGGATTATCGGGGCACACCTCTTTTCTAAGGATTTAGCTTGCCATCTTGCCTTTTTTTTTTAATTTTCTTGAAGCATTGTTGTACCAAAAATACAATTTATAATATAAAGAGTTATTAATAATTAATTTAGTATTGTACTTTATGCATGTTTCAATCAATTTATTTATATATATAAAGTTAAAGAGTTTTTAAAAATCTAATGGGTGTGTGGTAAAAATTTGTTGCTTGAACTCTTAAGTTGAAAGTTCGATTTTTAGGAGTCGCACCCTTAGGAACACATTTGACATTCACCACACTCGGGTCGAATTGCGAAAGCAATTTTAAAAAAATTAAAAAAAAATTCAAAGAATAAGAGATGAGAGTTTGACTAAAGAAATTTTAGAATTCCTTTTAAAAGGATGGAATTTTGAATCTTCTATTTTGAGTATAAAATTATCCTAATTAAAAATTACCTGGTGTATTTCTTAAAGGTCTCTTATTTATTCACCAAATCATGGTCTCTTATTCAAGTAAAATATTAAGATTCTATAATGTAAAATTCTCCAATAAATATATTCCCAAAAATTAAATCCTCCGTCCAATTAAGAACCATAATAAGTAATAACGCACTCAATGGAAAATGATTATCCGTAACATTGAGGATTCCAATTTCCACCTTAATCCTCCTCATTGGTTTTTTTTCTTTTTTCAGGTCCTCTTGGTTTTCATTGATTAGCCAACCTCATTCGAATTCTTGGAACAATTTTTTAAGCCTAACTTTAAACTTTTCCTCTTTTTAACTACTTTCCTTTCCGGTGTTTTGGTTAGACTTCTACTCTAATCCTTTTTGGTTAAACTTTTTCCTCTTTTTAACTATTTTTTTAAATACGTTCACATCCCAATTTTTTCCAGCTCATCTTCTTTCTAAATATCCCATTTTCCTTTTCCAATCATATTATCCATCACAGTTGTCATCAGCAACTATCTCTGACTAGCACCTTTTCATAGTCACTACGTGTGAACCTATCTTAATCCACCCAATAAAATCTCCACTCCTATATAAACAGGCTTGCAACTAAGCAAAATTGGGGGCAACTTCCTAGCCTGAAATAAACACATAACTTAGGTGTCATTCTCTCTCAATTTTTTTAGTCAGAGAGGAAGAGAAAGCCTTTGGTATATCATCATTATAATGGAACATGGTGGTTGCAAAGAAGACCAGAACCCCACGATGATCAACAAATATGCATTTGCTTGTGCTATAGTCGCTTCAATGGTATCCATCATATCTGGCTACGGTAAATTGCAATCCATCTCACTCTTTCATCTATTGATTTTAATTTTTTGCATTTCACCATTTTAATATGAAATAACTTCATTTATACTTTAATATCGTTCAAACTAACGATAATTTGGGAAAACAACTTAGTTAAATGCTTATGACAATAAGCGCTTATTATTGTAAAAAAGCTTATTCATAAGTTAATTTGAGAAATTTATTAAAATGGGTTGAAAATAAGTTACACATAAGGATAAATTTTTATTCATAAGCTAATCAAAACAACTTATAAGAATAGGGCTCATTTGGTGGTCACGATATTATAAGAGCAGGATAGGATAAAGGGTTGGATAAGGACAAATATGATAAGAACAGAATAGGCTCTTACTCTATCCAGCGTTTGAGGTGGACAAGATATTGATAAGATATGATACAAACAATGAAAAATGTATCAAATTTCCCTTTAAACTAAAAAAATACATAATATTTGTTAAAATTTAATTTTCTAAATATTTTTTTAAAAAAGGTGATTAATCTATTAAATTTAATTATTTTCACATGTTTATAAATGAGTCTATGTTTTAATATTAACTAAAAGGGTTAATGGTTCAAAAGGTCCCTGAAATTGTATCGAAATCAGTGCTTGGTCCCTCCCCAGAAAAATGATGTTTAGTGGCGGGTTTTTTACAATTACTGGTTGTTTTTAACTGCGACTAAACACCATTTTTTTAGGGAGGGACCAAACACAAATTTTAATACAACTTCAGGGACTTGTTGAACCATTAACCCTAACTAAAATTAAATTAGTTCAGCTATTTTAATTTTTTTGAAGGGAGTCTATTTTAATTAAATTATTATATATGTAAACAATGAGTTTTAACTTAGTAGAGGTAAGTGATCAACAATAAAAATTAATTAATTTTTTTAAAATTATTAAAAGATATTATTCTTTCAAAATTATTTTATATTTAAATTATTAATTATAATTATATAAGTAGAGAAATAATTTTAAATAATAGCATATGACAATATAAAATTAGTCTATATTTACTATTAAAAAATTAATATTTATATGTGAGTAGCCTATTTTATTGTTAGTGAAGAATTATTTTGTGTATTTTTATTATAATTTAAATAACGAAAAATAATGTTAACCAAGTAGTAGTATGTGATAGTGAAAATTTTATTATTTTATATGAGTAAATCTAATATTTTCACCATTCATAAATCAATTTATTTTTTAATTAAATTTATAAGCAAATAAATAATTTTAACTTAACAATAATAACTAGTAGTTAGTAAGTAATAAAATTAATATATAATTAAAATAAAAAAATTTATATTTATTAATTATTATTATTATTATTATTATAAATTATATAAAATATAAATATTGAAATTAATTTTGAATTATGGTAATAAACAAATAAAAAACCAATATTTTATCCTGTCAGGATAATTTCTATCCTAGTTTCTCCCTCGGGATAACTTTTACACATGATGGACAAGATAAGGATAAGGGGCGGGATAGTGTTATCATATCCTGCTGGCGCAACATACAATAAATTACAGCAGGATCGGATTATTGTTATCCTATCTTGTCCACTAAACGGGCTCATAAACTCAAAACAGTGTGGAGGTCATAAGCTATTTACCTAACCTCTCCCAAATATTTGTAAAAGAATTATAAAATAAGTTCAAATAACATCTTCCAAATGGGACCCAATAGTTGGATAGGAAGAGAAGAGATAGAATTAAAAACAAATAGAAATGAGATGAAAGAGAAAGTTGATGCCATCACTCATTAATATCTCTACAACACCACTCCATATACATACATAACGTCATCTACTAATTTTCTCTATAGAATTTGATGGTGTGCAAATTTTATAATCTCAACCAATCAGATTTTAAGGATGTGTCATATCAATTGATTAAATTAAATAAAAAAATTGATTTTTTCCCACATTTTAAAAATTTGATGTATAAATTTTTTTCTCATAAATTTAAGTGAAGAATTTCATATAATTCTCGATACGCTTGTTTTATCTATGGGATCATCTGGAATGGTAACCATTATTTTTCCTTGTCTTTTATAATATATTATTTTTGGATAAATGTACACCTTGTAAGTAACACACACCTGATTTTGATTCCAGACACTGGTGTTATGAGTGGAGCCATGATATTCATAAAGGATGATCTTGGAATCAGCGATACTCAACAAGAAGTTCTAGCTGGAATCTTAAACCTATGTGCATTGGTGGGATCCTTAGTCGCTGGAAGAACCTCTGATCACATTGGTCGCCGCTACACAATCTTCTTGGCCTCTGTTCTCTTCATGCTAGGTGCAATTCTCATGGGGTATGGCCCAAACTATGCAATTTTAATGGTTGGAAGGTGTGTTGGTGGTTTGGGTGTAGGTTTTGCTCTCATGATAGCACCGGTTTACTCTGCAGAGATTTCCTCTGCATCATCTCGGGGTTTTCTAACCTCTTTACCTGAGCTTTGCATTGGAATCGGAATCTTGCTTGGCTACATTTCAAACTATTTGTTGGGAAAATTGGCTTTGAAGCTTGGATGGAGATTGATGCTTGGAATTGCAGCAATTCCTTCACTTGCCTTGGCTTTTGGCATTCTAACAATGCCAGAGTCTCCAAGGTGGTTGGTGATGCAGGGTCGTCTAGGAAGCGCCAAGAAAGTGCTATTGCAAGTCTCTAACACCACACAAGAGGCCGAACTTCGTTTCAGGGAAATAAAAATTGCTGCTGGGTTCGATGAGAACTACAATGATGAGGTTGCAAAACATTCGCAACCTCAAAAGTCCTACCAGGGTGAAGGGGTTTGGAAAGAGTTGCTCTTGAGGCCCACACCGCAGGTTCGTTGGATGTTGATTGCGGCGGTCGGGATTCACTTCTTCGAGCACGCAACCGGCATTGAAGCCGTGATGTTGTATAGCCCGAGAATCTTCAAGAAAGCCGGTGTTACAAATAAGGATAAGCTCTTGCTTGCGACAATTGGAGTAGGTCTCACAAAGATTGTTTTCTTGATAATCGCATCGTTTTTGCTCGATAGAGTTGGTAGAAGACGCCTCTTGCAAATAAGCACCGGAGGAATGGTTTGTGGGCTAACACTTCTAGGTTTCAGCTTGACCATGGTGGATCATTCCGACGAAAAGCTCTTGTGGGCATTGAGCCTTAGCATTTTGGCAACGTACACTTATGTTGCTTTCTTTAATGTTGGGCTTGGGCCTGTGACGTGGGTCTATAGTTCAGAGATATTCCCTTTGAGGTTGAGAGCGCAAGGGGCTAGCATAGGAGTTGCGGTTAATAGGACCATGAATGCTGCTGTCTCCATGAGTTTTATTTCGATCTACAAAGCAATCACTATAGGTGGGAGCTTTTTCATGTTTGCTGGCATATCTGTATTAGCTTGGTTGTTCTTCTACGTTTTCCTTCCTGAAACCAAGGGCATGGCCTTAGAAGAGATAGAGATGGTTTTCAGCAAAAAATCCAATGGTGAAAATGTAGCAACAGAATCGGATCCAAGATAGAATACTAGTGTCTTAGTAAGAAACAGGGTTGGACAGAGTGGATTGGATGCATCTTTGGCTAAATGCTATAATAATCATTAATCAACACCATAGTTATTGTGAAAAAAAGGGGTACATGCATGACCATAGCTTCATTTAGATCAAAAGAAAAAATGTTGTTGGACAGATTGGACCTGTGAAATTTTATCCTTCTTTCTATTGAGATATTTGATTGAGATGATTTCTCCTTCTTTCTTTCTTGTATTCCATGAGGAATTCGTTTTAAGAATTTTGGTTTTGTCCTTATCTTTATCATGAGTAACTAAATACCATGACTAAGTTCAATGTGATCTTTATACATTTATTAAGAATTTCCCCTAGTTGTTAACACATGTTACCCAATTTTTTAATTTGGTTCATTCTATTTCCTTGGGTGCATAGTTTAAGAATTATCTACTCTTGGTATAACCACAATTAATTTACAGGACTAAAGAACAAGCTAAGTTTAGGAGTATAGACGGATAAAAATCTATGTCTTTTTATGCCAATCGAATTAACCAAATAGGTTCATTACCCTCTTAAGTCTTGTTATGCAGTTTTGATAGTTTTTCTATGGGCTAAGTAGATGTTCTGTACACCTCGCACCTTGGCCAACTTATCTTGTACCTTGGCCATCACTCATAGGGAAGGCCATGACTAGCGAGTATTGTTCAGGTGCATGTCTTAGCACCATAGTGAATAGGTTGGACTTATACAATGATAGAGTTATCCCATGTGACTAGACCGATTTAAACAGTGACCGAGTTACCCCATATGGTTAGGCTCACTTATCAACGACTTATACATGGACCAAGTTAACCTATGTGACTATACCGACTTATACAATGACCTAGTTACCTCACTCGACTAGGTCAACTTATAAAATGACCGAGGTAGCCCATGTGACTTAGCCAACTTACACATATACAACGACCCACTTACAAACGTGTAGTGACCAACTTGAATTAAACAGAACCCTCAACCTACAAGCTCGAACAAATTCACTCGAGCCTCGCATCCATGCGTAGACACAGCAAGGAGGGATCAATGCTCTAGCAACACCAACATTCAACCCCATGTTGGGGTACGACTTAGACCCTGGGCTTATGATTGCTATTGCTAAAGTTACTTCAAATCATTACCCCCATCATCTTTCTCACTCTGATCCCCTAAGGCCAATGGCCCACTACCTAGAGGTGGCAATATGGGCTAGGCCCGCTGGGCCGGCCCGTTTGGCCCGTCATTTTTTGTGGCGGGTTGGGTTAGGATTTTCAACCCAAATACCCACTTTAGAAACCCACTTTTTTTGCGGGCTTTGGTGGGTTGGGGCGGGCCAACCCGCCGGGGCACTTTTTTTTTTTTGCTTTTTTTTTTGGATTTAACTAAAAAGGAAAAAATCAAAATTGAAAAAAAAAATTAGTACATTACTACAGACTTTAGTGTGAGGGTTTTCAAAGTGAGGATTTGGATTTCTACAGACTTCAGTCCGCCGCTTCGCGCTCTCCTCTCTCCTCCACCGACTATCGCGCTCTCCTCTCCTCCACCGTGGCTCTCGTCTCCTCCACCGCGGCGCTCTCGTCTCCTCTACTGCGACGCTCTCATCTCGTCCACCGCGGCGCTCTCCTCTCCTTCACAGCGCTCTCCTCTCCTACCCCGCGCTCTCCTCTCCGCCACCGCACTCTCCTCTTCTCCACCGCTCTCTCCTCTCCGCCACTGAATCTCGCAAACGCTGCGCTCTCCTCTCCGTTGCGAATTGGTAAGTTTTCGTTGAATCACTCCTCTCTTTGGATCTGTAATTCGATTTTTTCATTGCTCTCTAGTTTGAGGTGCTTCCTGCTGGAGTTTGTGTATATATCATGGTGAAACATAGGTTTATTTTTCTCTGTGTATTAAGATTGCTAAATGTGTTTTTTCCCCACTAAAGTTTATTCTAGCTTCTCTGAATGATTGCTAAATATTTCCTCATTTTCATATGATTTCTATTTGTTTTGAATTATTGCTTTTCCCCAATTTTCTGATATCTTATCAGCCCATGAAAAAGGAGATGAATGCCTCTTTTTTACCATGAAAAAGGGATAATATTCCTTTAGGGAAGCAGGGAAGATCCAAGTATGGGAAAACTATTACTCAGCAAGGCTGAATGTTCTTGGTAGGAACACCACCAGCTCTACTGAATAATTATATTTTATATGAAAATTGGTTCAAATGTACTACATTTTATATGAAAATTGGTTCATGATTCTAGTTTAGTGGTTCTTGTTTGTACTTAACGCTTGCTTTGCTATCTTTTGTGAGGATGTAGAACTTTATTGGCTTCACATTGATTAAGTATTTATTTCTTTTGTGGTGCTAAGAATATAGGAAACGACTTCATGAATTTCATGCTCTTGCAAAGCCTACTATCATTAACAATTGTATTAGTGTATCTCACCCTTCAGTGTAATGTAATGCTAAATGAATTATTAAACTAAGCGAAGCTTTTTTTTTATTAAACATAAACTGCAATTGATTAAGCAACAGACGGCATTGAAGCCAGTAGTATATCATTGTTCATAAAAGATAAATCCTCTAGATGAATCTCTTCAATTCAAACTGAATTATTAGAAGAGGAAGTATTCCAAACTAAGAAATCTGCAACTAGATTATTAGAGTGGCAAACAAAAGAAATATCAACAAAATCAAAACAAGATGAAAGAGCTAATAATGAGATGTGGACTAATTGGGTGATTATTGGCTTTTCAAGGGTTTAAAGAACAATTTGTGAATAAAAAAGGGGGTTTTAAGAAGAAAACTCATCCTCCTTCTCAGGCACGGACCCACATGGTCCAGTGGGGGGTACGTGCCCCCACATAAACTTTCTGAATTTTTTTTAATATTAATATTACTAATATAATATAATTATTTTTATTTACTTTCCTAATAATTTCCAAACCCTACCCTCTTTCCCATTCTTCTTCCTCTTTCAATCTTCCTGTGCGCCGTTTCTGCCTCCCCAGTTCTGCCTCCACGCTCGCGCCGCCCGCGCCGCCGCGTCGCACGGCCTCCTCCCGTCCTCGTCCTCGCTCGCGCCACCGCGTCCGGCCTCCTCCCGCCCTCGTCCTCGCTCGCGCCGCCGCGTCTTCGGCGTCCTCGTCCTCGCTTGCGCCGCCGCGTCTTCGGCGTCCTCCCGTCCTCGTCCTCGCTCGCGCCGCCGCGTCGGGCCTCCTCCCGTCCTCGTCCTCGCTCGCGCCGCCGCGTCGGAAGAAAGCAGTACAGGAGGCAGCTGAATAAGCTTTGCCGTAAGCCCGTAAGTATCAATTTTACCATATTCTTTGATTAATTAGGATTCACGAGCAGTGACGGATTCACGAGCTTTGATTAATTGTGTTGTGTTGTGTTGTGTTGTGCCTACTCTTACTCAGTCCTGGTTGGCTTTTTCGCATTCTGATAATTGCAACTTGGGTGCTTCCATTTGCTGGACCTCTTCTTATCGGCACATTGGCCAACAATTTGGTTATTAAGGTAACGACCGCACCCTTCATTGGCCAACAATTTGGTGTTTGAATTACTTTGAAATGTGAATCTGAATCCTGTTTCTTTGTGGTGTGTCACCATTTGTGGTGTTTCTTTTTTTCTTTAACTTTATCCAGCAATGGAAAAATATTTTAAAAGAAAAAGTTTAGAGCAAGAGCAAGCATCTTCTCAAGCATCTTCCCCTCAACCTCAACAACTCCAAAAAACATTAGGTCCAATCTTGAAAAAAAGATTTTTAGAGTTCGACTCAGAAAATCTTCCTAGTGATCCTGAGTTAAGGCCACCAATGTCCTTATATCATCCTAGTGATAGAGATAGAGATGAAATCAGGAGATACTATCTACAAAAGGGTCCTTGTCAACCAAAAGAGATTGATTTTCCACAAAGACAATTTGTGCCCCCCATACTTAAATTCCTGGATCCGTCACTGCTTCTTCCTATCACATAATATATCATATTTTTCATTTATCTCTCTCATCTTCTTATCTCTCATGTAATGCGAGTATGATGGAGGTATGGTCCTGGTTGCTGCTAAATAATCTAAACATGATAGATTTTTTATTGACTAAGTGGAATATCAAGAGGTCTCTCACATATTTAGAATTAGAAAGACAAATAGCGTTGCAAATCATCTCGCGAAATTGGGACATGATCGAGAGCTGCCTGTGTGGGAATTTTGTGGTTAGTGGCAGGGCCTTGCTTCCTCCATGCTTTCGCTATGTCCTCCTGCTCGGTTAGACGTGAAAGAAAGCCAAACACTCTACTTTATCTTTCTTTTATTTGTTATATTTGCTGCCTTGACGTTTCTGTAATCCTATGGTTTCTAGGATTTTGCCACTGTATGGCTCTTATTTTTTCGGCCATGTACTTTCATGTCTTTTCAGTAATAATATATCTTCTCCTTTCAAAAAAAGAATGATGGAGGTATGAATCAATATATATTCTAAAGAGTTTACCGTACCGCATGCTATTATGGGATGCAAATAAAAGGGGATTGGGGTACCAAACAAACACTAACCTTACACCATGCCAATTGGTACCACCAAGTAATAATTAGTAAGAGTGTCAATTCGTGTAGCACAAAAAAGTAAAACACTATATTCATTTTTTTCTCTTTATGGATTTTTTAACGTGAGATTACATCACATGTCACATTTCTAATTTACTCTCTGTTCCTATTTATAAGCTTTTAGCATACAATTGCGCTTATTAATAAATCATAAAGTGAGACTAATTTCTTGGTTTTATAAAGAAAAATTATAATCTTTCTTTTTTATCCTTAATCATTGTATTGGGTGAGAGGAAGTTAAAAGTGGGTGGGAACCAAAAACAAGAGTATACAAGCTAAAATTAGTCTCCACTCTAAAAAGGGAAAAACAATTGTACATGTTAAAGCAAGCACAAGAATTTGATGAGGTCACATTAATTGTTTGGAAACCGTAGAAAAATTAAAAGTAGAAACATAATTAAAAATCCAACAATATAACGTGCAAAACTTTAAAACCGAAATCACGATCGTTATCTGTACCAACATTCATAAAATAACACTATAAAAATTATTACAACACTTAGATTTTACTCTCAACCATCTCATAACATCAATACACTCACACTTTTTACAGCAAATATTTAAACTGCATTTCACAACATGTAAAATAAGAGCGAAAGTGAAAAAAGAAAACACAAATATAAGTTTACCGTGTCTCCTAGTGCTAGTGCTTGGTGCACTTTAACAATGAACTCTATATATATATCATTGGACTCCCCCACCCTTCATCATTTTAGGCATTATGAGACTCCTCTAAGATGTTTTTCTTGACATCTTGCATTCATCAACATTAGCAATGTGGGACTTACATTGCAATCAACCTCAATAATCTCCACATTTATTGTAAAGGTCTTCATTCTTCGTCGTTTACACTGATAATCATAACTTTCATTGTCTTAACCGACAACCACAATTTTCATTGTCTATACAAACAAACAAAATTATCACACTTCACCGTAACGTATACACTTCACTTGGAACTAAATCATCCTAATAATTTCAACATGCCAAAACTCTGTTTAAAATTATAATGCAACTTCCAAGTTAACTATCTCTGGAAGTTCATCAGCCATCGACATAACCACACACCTTGCATCAATGCCAACAAATGTCTATGAGCTATCACCACATACCTTGCATCTGTTTCAACTAATGCTAGCGTGCTTTCACCGTACACCTTGCATAAATTTCGACCATTTTTTCGTTTGCTAGTTAGACAATTTTCTTTTCATACCCAAAATACCTTGTGTAATTCTGATTGCATCAGCACATTCAGGACTTGAATTTTCCACAAGACAAAATTGATCATTTCATTCAATTCTTCTATCACAACATTGTTGCATATCAACTGTAAACCATGCACCAGGTTCCCACAAAATAGAGGTGAGTCACAATGGAAACGGTTAAATACCAAGTCTTTCCTAGACAGAACCTTTCAAAACAACATTTTTATAGTATCATCATGGTTTCCAACGGAATTTGTCCTCAAAGTCATCACCATGGTTACACCATCGACTTTCATGCCACTATTGAAAAATGGTCATTAGGAAATAAAATAGGGACATTATCAACAACACAAGAATATAACGTGGAAAACACTAAAATCGGAGAAAAACCATAACTCTTGCCCATACCGACATTCATAGAATAATACTGTGAATTTTTTTACAACACATAATACTTCACTCTTAACAATTCCATGAGGCCAGTGTACACTCAAGCTCTCTAAAACAAATATTTAACTATTTCTCACAATACTCTAAAATTAGGGGAAAAAACAAAAAAAACAAAACACAAATAAAGGGTTTCCCAGTGCTGGTGTTTTTTATATTATAACAATGATATATACATATATATATATATATATATATATATATATATATATATATCAATCTTGATTCATTCACACTTCAAATTACTTCATTTTCACTTAATTTTATTTTTATTCATCTCTTTCTTTTCTATCATATCACATATTAAATTAGGTCAGATATTTTATCTCTTTTTTCTTTCTCATCTCTCTCTTTTCCCTCCACCTATTTTTCACTCATGATAAGGTGTGAACAAAACATTATATATATAGTCTTGGATACTCATACCTTTCACCGTTCTATGCAATGTGAGACTTTTCCAAAATGTTTTTTTAACCTCTTTTTTCATTTATTAACATTAACAATGTGGAACTTACATCACAATCAACTCCAATAATATATTTAATTGTTATTAATGGATGGGAGCATATATCATATAGACTTAGGCAGATAAGCACTCTCATTCGGCAACATTTGTTTTGTTACTAATAATAATATAATGGATGGGAGCATATATCATATAATAATAACAATTACAATAGTTCATGTCATAAAATGAGGAAGAGGTTAGAAGCATACTAGACTAAGTCAGACTAATGGGTACACAACTCATGTTGCCCACGTACGGCAATCACTCACTTCATCCTACCATATCTGTCCAATTTTAGTTTTGTGGTCCAATTCATTCATTCATGCCCTCTTGCTAGCTTCCTCCCAAACCGAAGACCGCGAGAGAGTGTTGACTTTTCCAGATAGATTCTAAAAGATAGGTGTCTCGTGGTCTCCAGCATTAACTCTAGTAGGGTTAACACGACTAATAAGGCATGTAATTTTGTGCACCACTTTCTTATCGATTATAACACATGAACAAGTCTTCCAGGAGTTCCCATGTCAAGTTGAGAGGAATTGCACCTTAACCCACCTCAATTTCTTTTTGTCTTTACCTATTTCTCTTTGACTTTTACTTCGTCATTTTTGTTCCTCATAGAGTCATATGATATTCAGTACATTGCTAGACTGAGGGAAAATATCATCTAGTCAACGATTTCATGTTCACCCTTTAAGACCAATACTCCTATATAAACAGGATTGGAACTAAGGAAATTAACACATAGCTGAGGATTTGTAGGAAGAGAATAAGAGAAAGCCTTTATAAATATCTCATATTACAATGGAGAAGGGTGGCAATGAAGAACAGGCCCCTACGCTCAACAAATATGCCTTAGGCTGTGTCATAGTCGCTTCAATAATATCCATCATATCTGGTTATGGTAATATTGCAATCTCTCTCTCTCTCACCATTTTTTTTATCTATTTCTTTTGTTTATTTCTCCTGAGTTTTCAAACTGTGTTCCTATTTTGTTATCTCTGCAACACTATGTTAAGTTATAACCTAAAATAACTTGTAATTTAGTTAAATGCACACCTTGTAAATATAATATGGTTAAATCGATATGCGTGCTTGATTTCAGATACTGGTGTGATGAGTGGAGCACTCCTCTTCATAAAGGAAGATATCGGTATAAGCGATACCCAACAAGAATTTCTAGCCGGAATCTTAAACCTTTGTGCGTTGGTGGGATCCTTAGCTGCTGGAAGAACCTCTGATTACATTGGTCGGCGCTACACAATCTTCTTGGCCTCTTCCCTCTTCTTGATCGGTGCAGTTTTCATGGGGTATGGCCCAAACTACGTGATTTTAATGATTGGAAGATGTGTTTGCGGTGTGGGTGTGGGGTTTGCTCTCACGACAGCACCGGTTTACTCTGCAGAGATTTCCTCTGCATCATCTCGGGGTTTTCTAACTTCCTTACCCGAGCTCTGCATTGGTATCGGGATATTTATCGGATATGTCTCTAACTACTTCTTGGGGAAACTAGCGTTGAAACTTGGATGGAGACTTATGCTTGGACTTGCAGCAATTCCTTCACTTGGTTTAGCTTTGGGTATTCTAAACATGCCAGAGTCTCCAAGGTGGTTGGTGATGCAGGGTCGTCTAGGAAACGCTAAGAATGTCCTTTTGGAAGTTTCTAATACCGCAGAAGAGGCTGAACTTCGTTTCAGGGATATAATAATTGCTGCCGGGTTTGATGAGAATTGCAAAGACGAGGTTGTGAAGCAGCCTTCAAACTCTCACCAGGGTGAAGGGGTTTGGAAAGAGTTACTCTTAAAGCCGACACCTCCTGTTCGCCGGATGCTGATTGCCGCAGTCGGGATTCACTTCTTCGAGCATGCAACTGGCATTGAAGCCGTGATGCTGTATAGCCCAAGAATCTTTAAGAAAGCTGGTGTTACAAGCAAGGACAAGCTCTTGCTTGCAACAGTTGGAGTAGGCCTTACAAAGATCATATTTTTGACAATATCCACATTCTTGCTTGATAGGGTTGGTAGAAGACGCCTCTTACAAATAAGCACAACAGGAATGATTTTTGGGCTGACCGCTTTAGGCATCAGTTTGACCACTGTGGATCATTCCAGCAAAAAGCTCTTGTGGGCCTTGACCCTTAGCATTTTTGCCACATACACTTATGTTGCTTTCTTTAATATTGGGCTTGCGCCCGTGACATGGGTGTATAGTTCAGAGATATTTCCTTTGAGGTTGAGAGCACAAGGAAATAGCATAGGAGTTGCAGTCAACAGAGGCATGAATGCTGCTATCTCCATGAGCTTTATTTCAATCTACAAAGCAATCACTATAGGTGGGGCCTTTTTCATGTTTGCTGGCTTGTCTGTATTAGCTTGGGTGTTCTTCTACTTTTGCCTTCCAGAAACCAAGGGGAAAGCCTTGGAAGAGATGGAAATGGTCTTCACCAAATCCGGTGATAAAAATGTAGGAACATGAGCTGATCCAAGATGAATGTTTTTAGGAGAAACATCACTGGACAGAATGGTGTGTGCGCATTTGGACTAAAGGCTATGATAATCTATACTCCATATTGTATCACTGCACCCATGTTTTTTTAAGTGACATGCATATGTGTGTGAAATAGTCTTTTTTTTTTTATAGTTTTTTTATAGAAGATGAGTAGAGAGAAAAATGTAAGGAATAGAGTAGATTTTGTAGGTTGTTTGGTATGATGGAGATAGAAGAGAAAGAATGATGTAAAATCCCTCTCCTTACGTTTGGTTGAATAGAAAGAGAGAAGAGTGAGTGTTACTTTTATGTAAAATGACATACTTTCCCCAAATGTAAAAATATTAAAACTCAATTATTATAGTTATATTTGGTATAAATATATTTACATTAATACTTATTATAGAATAATTTTATGATAAATATATTTTTTAAATATTCTTTTAAATAATTTTTTATAATATTTTATATAGATATATCTGGAAGGCCATTCAATTGTCATTAAAAAAAATGTTGAACGTGGCTGTCTAACAGTTGCAGCTGAGAGAGGAGTTTAAACTTAAAGAGGGTAAAAAGGAAACAAACAAGAAAATTGCTCTCCTCTCTTCAATTTCTTCACAAAATGGAGAGATCTCTAAAAGTTGATGGGTTCAACATGTTGGCTACATCTCTCTCTTCTCATGCTCAACCAAACGTGGGTGCCTCCTCTTGTCTTTTCTATCTCTCTTCCCTATCCCATGCCTGCCAAACACTGTGTTAAGCTTGTAGGTTAGCAGGTATATTTTTAAAAAAATATACATACAAATGTCTTTATATTTTCTATGAGTTACAAAATTATATGTGGATAATCTAGGCTATCTACACTATATTTATAATTTTAAGTCCTCATTCTGGACATTTATTAAGTCACGTCACTATCTTTAAAAAAAACTCTAATTTAAACAATTTTTATGAGATTTTAATGGAATTTGATTAAAATGTATTAAATTTGTGAATTAAATGATAATTAAGTCATTGTATTAAACTTAAACCATAGAATCACATTTGTGAATTAAAGTGTTATTGAATTACTTTCCAATATATTTGAAGCTAATACCACTAACTAATAAAGACTAATTTAAAAAAAATAAAGAGGCGTGGAATTTGAAAACAATCAAAGTTTAAATAGAAGATATAGAAATTTATTTGTATTAAATTAATAATGTCGGCATCATTTCAATTTATTTTACTGGGTGATGCAATTTGAAATAATTTAAATTTGAAATGAAAGAAATAAATTAATTGTCTTAATGGGGTATGTGTTAGTAGTCCACTATTGGGGTAAATAAATTGTATTGACCAATGAAAAAATTACATGTGATATGTATATTTCAATATAGCCCACATTTGAGATTGGACACTATATCTATAATTTTTAGTCTTTATTCTGAACTCTCATTAAGCCACGTCACTATTTTTTTAAAAATCTATAATTTAGATATTTTTTATAAGATTTTAATCTAATTGATGATTTCAATGAATGAAACTTTAATGTGGTTTGATTAATGTATATTAAATTTATAGCGGTTTGGGTCCAATCACAAGTTGAGAAAACCCCAATCACAAATTATGATCGGAAAAATAAGTTTAAACTAAGTAATTTTCTTTTTAATTTTTTCTGGTTAACCCATGTAACATCAAAACATAAAAAAGTTTCAAGTGTTTTTTTTTTGGCATATTCTTGTGCTGATCTCGATAGTAATATAAATGCCAAGTTACAGCACTTGAAGTCTATATATAGTTCCAATAGAAAGTGTTACAATATAGCTTTGGATAATGATAAGCAAGTTGACATGATTCCAATTTCCACCTAAACCCAACTCATAGCTCTATTAATTTCATGTGTTTATCCAACTCTTCACTTATTCTTATAACAAATTTAAGCCTAATTCTGTCCTCTCCTTTTTTTTTCCTATTTTTAATCTTTACCAGCTAGTATCTCTTTCTATTACCTATCCAATATAGTTTGAGGGAATGTATCATCAAGTCAATGATACCTTGTTCACCCTATAAGCCCTCTACTCCTATATAAACAGAGATGGAAATAAGGAAAATGGAACATTAACACATAGCTAAGGAGCCCTTTATTCTTATCAAGGTTTAATATATCATTGCCATGGAGCAAGGTGGCAATGAAGACCAGGCCACAACGGTCAACAAATATGCCTTAGGCTGTGTCATAGTCGCTTCAATGGTATCCATCATATCTGGTTATGGTAATATTGCAATCTCTAGCACCCAAAACATGTTCCTAAAGAACCTTATGTCTTGTCGTTTTAAAGAACTTGCAACTTAGATAAATGCAGAAATTATAAATATTGTTAACTAGTTAATTAATATACACATTTTGTGTTTCAGATACCGGTGTTATGAGTGGAGCTCTGCTATTCATAAAGGAAGATATTGGAATAAGTGATACTCAACAAGAAATTCTAGCTGGAATCTTGAACATATGTGCTTTGGTGGGATCCTTGGCTGCTGGAAGAACCTCTGATTACATTGGTCGCCGCTACACAATCTTCTTGGCCTCTATCCTCTTCTTGGTTGGTGCAGTTTTCATGGGTTATGGCCCAAACTATGCAATCTTAACGTTTGGAAGATGTGTGTGTGGTATGGGTGTAGGGTTTGCACTCACGACAGCACCCGTTTACTCTGCAGAGATTTCCTCTCCATCATCCCGGGGTTTTCTAACTTCCTTACCTGAACTTGGCATTGGTATTGGGATCCTTATCGGATATATCTCGAACTACTTCTTGGGGAAACTGGCTTTGAGACTTGGATGGAGACTTATGCTTGGAGTTGCAGCAATTCCTTCACTTGGCTTGGCTTTGGGCATTCTAAACATGCCAGAGTCTCCAAGGTGGTTGGTGATGCAGGGTCGTCTAGGAAGCGCCAAGAAGGTCCTTTTGGAAGTTTCTAATACCATAGAAGAGGCTGAACTTCGTTTCAAGGATATATTAGTTGTTGCTGGGTTTGATGAGAATTGCAATGATGAGGTTGTGAAGCTGCCTCTAAAGTCCCGCCACGGTGAAGGGGTTTGGAAAGAGTTACTCTTAAAGCCGACACCTGTTGTTCGCCGGATGCTGATTGCTGCAGTTGGGATTCACTTCTTTGAGCATGCAACAGGCATTGAAGCTGTGATGTTGTATGGCCCAAGAATCTTCAAGAAAGCTGGTGTTACAACCAAGGACAAGCTCTTGCTTGCAACAGTTGGAATAGGCCTTACTAAGCTCACTTTTTTGACAGTATCCACATTCTTGCTTGACAGAGTTGGTAGAAGACGCCTCTTACAAATAAGCGTTGCAGGAATGATTTTTGGACTTACAACTTTAGGCTTCAGTTTGACCATGGTACATTTCTCCACTGAAAAGCTCGTGTGGGCTTTGAGCCTTAGCATTATGGCAACATACACTTACGTTGCTTTCTTTAACCTTGGCCTTGCGCCTGTGACATGGGTGTATAGTTCAGAGATATTCCCTCTGAGGTTGAGATCACAAGGGAATTGCATAGGAGTTGCAGTCAATAGAGGCATGAATGCTGCTATCTCCATGAGCTTTATTTCAATCTACAAAGCAATCACTATAGGTGGGGCATTTTTCTTGTTTGCTGGAATGTCTGTAGTGGCTTGGGTGTTCTTCTACTTTTGCCTTCCTGAAACGAAAGGCAAGGCATTGGAAGAGATGGAAATGGTCTTCTCCAAATCCGGTGATAAAACTATAGCAACAACAAGATGAATGTATTCGGTAGAAACAACAATGGATACAATGGTGTAGGCAATTGAACTATAGGGCTATGAATAAGACCAATCGAGCTACATGAGAATGAATCTTCATCATCCTTTTTTAGAAAAATAAACATTATGTGCCAATTTCTTATCCCAGTAGTAAAATTTTCCACATCAATAAAAAAGTATCCTTGTAAATTTTAATTTTGTAACTACCCTACCCATATTTTCTTAAGTAACATGGTAAAATCATTACGAGGTGCGGATTCAACACAGGCCCGACTGCAAAAAGACGGGTCTGGGTTGGCCCGAAAGACAAATTGAATATCAATTTTAAATCTCACCAAAGAATTATAAATACATATCATTATGTAAAAAGACTAATTTCTATTCTATCAATAAATTATGGTAGAAACTATATAGAACTGAAGTTTTTCATAGCAATATATTTCATTAGAGAAAAGAATACGAATTATATTCATTTGAAACAAGACTATAAATGAAGTTATACAAAACCATGTTTTGAAGTTAGTGTATAAATGGTGTTTGTGGGACGGGTTGAACTTGACTTTCACCCGGTCCTAAATATTGACCGGGTTCAATTTTTAAACTCGAACCCGTCCCTAAACCCGAAGAAATCCGAAGAGATGCGGGTTTAAGGAACATGGGCCGGGACCGGGCCGGTCTTGGACAACCCTAATAGGGGATAGGAAAATAGGATGGTAAATGGGATTGAAGATTTTCATCCCCTTTTCTAATGGTACCAAGTCAATATTTTAATCAAGAAAATTGATGGCAAAAGATTAAACTCTCTAGTCTCTTCCTTTCACTCTTTTTTTCTTTGTTTTATGATGGAATTTCTCTCATATTCATTCTTTTCTTTTCTCTTTAAATCTCACTGCCCTAAAACTATAAGGGATGTGAGAGTATCATTTTGTTTCAGAAAAAGAAAATGTGAAATTCAAAATTACAATTTTGGGTTGTACATTGAGAGTATCTTTTAGGAAGTAGTCAACATGAACGTTGAGCCATTTTAATCCAAAACTTATGATGTATTTTTTTATTAAAGCAGAGGAATTCATTTATTCAAAAATTTGTGAGAACATTCTCTCAGATAATATTGATATACATGACTCCCCACCAATTAAATGAAAACCAACTAACTCAAAATACGCCTATTCACTCACCTACACCCAGTGTTTTAAAAACCGGACCAGACAGGCCAGTTCGACCGGTCCGACCGGGAACCGGTGCCATGGCCGGTCCAGGTTACTCATCGGATCGGTTCTGCAAGCAAACCGGCATGAACCGGTACGGCCCGGCCGGTTCAAGGCCAAAACTGTTGACTCGGCCGGTTTTGGTTGAACCGTTTTTTTTTCTTCTGATTTGGTTTTTTTTTGTTTCTGAACTTTTTTTTTGAAACCGGTTTTTTTTTCCTTAAGTATGTTGATAATTGATGTAAGCCCAATTTGACAAGCCCAACAATTATTTAATAAAAATGTGAATTTATTTTTAAAAAGTGATGCAAGAAGGAGTTGAACACAGGACCTTAAAATAGAAAAGCAACACTATTACCTCTACACCACAATATTATTAGTGATTAATCATGTCTTTTATTATTTATATTTTTAAACTGATTAAAAAAATTAAAAAATGAATAATATTATTTTTAATATGAATTTAAAAAATATGAATATTATTTATATTACGATACATGGATGAAATATTTAATACTTTAAATTTTTATTGATTACAAATTTAAATATTTAATCAATACATACTTAAGAAAGGACTAAAATAAAAGTCAAAACTACCAATTCAATTTAACATATCTATATCCAAAACTTTGAAAATTCTTCATTAGTCTATATCCAGCTACTACTGTGGGGGCAATATTTGTTTGTTTCAATTTTGGTGGCTAGAGACGGTAGAGGTACAATGAAAGTAATTTTTATAAGCATTCTTTTATTTTTAGATATCAAAAGATAATTTAAATAAAAAACAAATCAACCTAAATATATATGGTGGAGTAGGTGGAATTAAACCTGAAATATCAAAAATAAAAATCTGAAATGCAAAATTTTATAAAAATCTGAAATATTAAATTGACAAAAATAACATAAAAAATAATTAGTTAGGGTAAGGTCTTAATGGGTAGGACATGGTGGGTAGGTGAAATTAAACCTTATTTTAGTATATATACTAGTTGGATTTACCTGTGCGAGGCACAGGTAACTTTGGATAAACTAAAATTAATGTGTGTGAAATGATATATTTTTATAATTTCTTATACATGTTGTGAGGTCAACAATAGTGGCCAATACTATAGCCGTGAGAAATAGTTACTTAGCAGTAAACGGTTGTCGACAATTTGCGCTTAACTCACATGGGCAAGGATCGAAACCCCCTTCTGCATGATCGAGGGATAAAGTTAGCTAACTATCACGACACATCTTGTGCTAAATTTAGATGTTATTTTGTCATGTTGATTCCTCGATTATTGGCATAAGAATATTTAGCCTGGAGTGCACCGTCTTATTTCCGGGCAACAACAGTGCAGCAAACCTCTCGAGGTAAAATTAATGACAATATCACCTCTCGATCTAATGGATGTCGATCGGTTCCTGTTTGTGTTGTGTCCCGCAACGGGTGAGTAACTATGATTCCTTTCCACCGCCCAATTCTGCCTCTTCACCGATATCCATTACCTGCTGGCTCCACCCTCGCATCACACCTCTCCAACGCCCACTCTCTTAGGAACGAACACGCTCGCTCCCTTCTCCAGGTAGCCGCTTCCTTCGGTCACTCCCATGAATGCTTATGCGAGACTCGCTCAGGGGGTGATCAAGTTTAATTTTGGTGCTTCATGTCTGAATGTAAACATTGCTGGTTTGGGGTGTGTGGCGAGATCATAGCGTCGGTGATAAATTTTCTCGTTGTTGTGTTCTCTCCGAAGATGGCTGAGGCTATTGCTTTTCGGTCGTCCTTGAGATTAGCTATCAGTTGGTTTTCAGCCGTATCTAGTTGAGACTAATTGCTTGTCGTTGGTGGAAAAGTGGAAGAAACCTTTGATGTCCTCTTCTTATTTGCATTCTATTTTGTTGGATTGTAAGAATTTAGTTTTGGCTTTTTCTATTTTTGAGTTTGGTTTTGTCCGCCAATCTGGGAACTGTGTTGCGGACTTCCTCTCTCGTCAGGCTCTCTCTTTTATCAATCGTGTTTGGGTGGAAGAGGGGCCTCCGGGGTTTGGGCATTGAAGCTTTCTTGCTCTCTGATCTAATTGCATCTACGACTTCTTCTTAGTATTATTTCAGCTTCCTAAAAAAACATACTTAATTTGTTCAAAATCTTTAGACTTAAGTATATTTCTGTAAAATGTTCATTATTTACATTGTTTGAACTTGACATTAAAGCTTTCACTAAAAATTTCAAAAAGAATTTGAATTCAATCTCAAATTACTTGTGAATATTCATTTGTTTAGAAATAAAATTAAACTGTGCAAATGCACGAATAACTTTTGATAAATCAAAGCTAAAATGTGTGTAATGTTATATTTTTGTAACGTTTTATACTTCTAATAATTTTAAAAAGATATAAATGGTTGTTAGAGGTGTATATTTAAAGTTATGTTAATGTTAAATTTTAAAAAAAACTTTGGATGATAATTTTTAAAAAGATGAGTCTAGAATATCCACGCTGTTAATTAACCTATTTATAAGGATTAACTAATTTATTATAATTCCTTTTGAATTACTAAGTATAAATGCTTTGATTATTTGATCCCAAATTGCAAAAATACTAATTAATATATTAAACTAAAAATCTTCTATTAAGTTTTATATCAGATTTTTTAAATTGTGAATAAACAGTTTTCCTATGACGTTAAAGAGCACAAAATCGTCAACAATGGTAATTTGCTACATACACTTGTTGCTCATTCAAAAAAAAAAATTTAATTAACTTAAATTAAAAATTAGTTCTCATTTGAATAATTTTCATTATTCATATGTGTCAATAATATATTATTCATTAGAGTGATGCTAGATAGCTTGAATGATACATGTTTTGCTCGAAAATCAATTCAGCATCCAAAAATGTGTTTTCAAATTCAATATTTTCCTCCGTATATTTAATGAACCGGCTCTCACAGAATGATCCTTACTAATTTCATCTTCTTCTTCTTGTTGTTTGGTGCTCCGCTTCCAAAATCATTGATGCATGTCTATAGAAATTGGCCAGTAGAACCCAAAGATACAATTATGAGAAGCAAGTGGGAAAGAGTTTATAACATGAGAAAGTATCAAACAAAATCAATTCGATAAGGTTAAGCATAGCAAGCCAGAAGAAATCAAAACTAAGATGAACCAAAGGATCAAAAAGCAATAATATCTTTCTTACCTCTAACATTAGTCCTTTCCTTGTGCCTTCATCTCCTAAACCTAACTACAAAAATATGGAGAAGATAAATATTACAGTTGAGATAAAAAGAGAACCAAAAAAATTATTGTAACATTAGAATGAATCAAAACTAAAACGAATTGAAGAATTCAAACATAATAACGTTGACATGATCCATTTCCTCATGACGGGATTTGAGTTCGTTGATCGTTTAAAAATAGAGGAACTCATTGTCCCTCTCTCTTGTGGAAGAGCGTGCTTCCCATCCCCTTCATCTACTATACCCTACAAAATTGAGGAGAATGTGAATATTGCAATCAAGATTATAAGAGAACCAAATAAAAAATAGATAAAATTGCAACATGTGAAGGAATTAAACCTAAAACAAATTGAATGATTAGAACACGGTAACGCGTGCAGAATAGAAAAGAAAAGTTTGTAAGAATGAACAGATTGCTTACACAGAGATTTCTACTTTGAAACTCACCACCATAATCGATTACTTTCAGAATGATGTAGCAAAAAAACAATTTAGAAGTATGCAATAGTTCCCACGATTGATTTTTGAGTTTATTATTTTAAAACGATATAGGAGAGAAACCGTAGTGGTACAATTTATAGCATCAAGTGAGGAGACTAATTGTTAATAAAAATTCATATTTCAAAAAAAAATATTTAATTTGGTATTAATTAGTTATGATTCGTTCCTTATTTTAAAATTTGGTTAAATATTTGGTATTAATTGGTTAGGGTTCGTTCCTTATTTAACATTTATAATCAATATCAATTTTTGTTCGTATTAAAATTTGATATTAATTAGTTATGATTCGTTCCTTATTTAACATTTATAATAAATTTTATAGATATTAATTATTTAATTTTTTTAAGAATTTTATGATTTGGTTAAAATTTTGATATTAATTAGACTAATTGTTAATAAAAATTCATATTTCAGAAAAATATATTTAATTTGGTATTAATTAGTTATGATTCGTTCCTTATTTTAAAATTTGGTTAAATATTTGGTATTAATTAGTTAGGGTTCGTTCCTTATTTAACATTTGTAATCAATATCAATTTTTGTTCCTATTAAAATTTGATATTAATTAGTTATGATTCATTCCTTATTTAACATTTGTAATAAATTTTATAAATATTAATTATTTAAATAACATTTCTTAAAAAATCTTAAGGTTTGGTTAAAAATTTAATATTAATTAGTCATGATTCGTTCCTTATTTAATATTTAGGGTAGGATCTTAGTGGGCAGGTCATAATAGGGTTAGTTAGGATTTATACCTTATGTTAGTGGGTAGGTTGGTATAAACTTTTTTTATATAATATATATATATATATATATATATATATATATATATATAATCCATATAGCATTGAATTTTTTTATATTTTTTAATATACACCGAGTCAACCGGTCCGACCAGTGACCCATTGATCCAGTACCTCGGCCGAGTTGATCACCGGGCCGAGTTTTAAAACACTGCCTACACCTATCGCATATGCCTATTCTCTCTTCAAATATTTTAACATAGGATATTAACTATTTAATATTTAAATTAAGTATGTTAACTCTTAAATTTTATAGTTATAGCTCATATTTAATTCATTAATAGATTTAAATTTTTAGTTTTTAAAAAAAATCTCAATAGACATAAAATTGAAATATTAAAATATCTTTATAATACATAAAATAATCAATTTTAAGAACTATAAATGGTGCAAGAAACTTTAGAGTTAAAATAGAAGTACTATTTTAAGAACTATAAACGCTTATTAATAAGCTATTTTAAGATATTTATTATAATAAATTAAAAATAAGCTATATATAAGCATAAGCTCTTTTTCATAAGCTACTCTGAATAGCTTATGAAAATAAGCTCAAAACAGCTTATAGGTAGGTCATAAACTATTTACATAAGCTCTCCCAAACGCTTGCATAAGTACTTATACTATAAGTTAAGCTCATATAAGCTCTTCCAAACGGGACCTATATAGAGTAAAATGGATAAAATTAGCAACTAATAAAAAAAGAGCATAACGCAGGGAGTGGAGCAAGAGAAAAAAAATAGTCTATACTAATATTTTTTGTTTTCTTACCGCATCCCTCGACTAAATGCTTAAGAAACTCAAATACTAATAATTTTATTGAATTGAATTCATTATGTTTTTCACTATACGTATATTATTGGTTAGGGTATCATACATGACTATGGTTATGATACGGAATCAATAAAGTTGTGTACAAAATTTACATTCTTATCTTGTCTATTTTCTTTGAGTACATTATTATTATTATAGTGTAGAATTATGTGAGTCAATAATTTATATTAATTTGATGAATTTTAAGATATAATAATGTTGAGGTTTAATTACACTTTTAATCCACACGAATGATATTTACCTGAAAATGGTCCCCAAAGTTTAAAAATCACATTTTTCCTCCCCGGTGTAATTTCCGTCATCAGTTTTGATTCTTGGGCACTATTTCATCCAAAAACTAACTTTTTTTTTCTTTCTAATGTGGCCTTTTTTTATTATATTTTCATTTCATTAAAATAATTTATTTCAATTTAAAAAACTCTAAACCCCCTAAAAAATATTTCTTCCTTCCAAATCCTCTACAACAACACCGAAGCACTTTCTTCCTTCCTTCCAGAACCTTCTTTGTATTCCTTTTTCTTCCAAATGCCTAGCCACCGGGAGAGGGGTAACTCACTTGATTGAGCTAAGGGTAATGAAAGGTATTGAAAGGTGAAGGTCATGGTTCAAATCTTGGAAAAGGAACTAATTAACTAACAACTAACATTTGTCTATAAAAAAAAGTGATGATGAAGATGTTCATAGATCTAGTTTTTTATTTGTTTTGAATTTTTTTATAATATTTTTATTTGTTAAATCACGTAGTTGTCCTATAAACGTTAGTTTTTGGAAAGAATAGTGTCCAGAGACCAAAACTGCTAAAAGAGGTTAATGTTGTGGAGGAAAATTGTAATTTTTAAACTTTAGAATCATATTCGAGTAAAGGTCATTCGTGGGAGACAAAAAATGTAATTAAGTCTAATATTAAAATTAATATTCTATTAAGTATTGAGGTAAATGAGTTGACGGTAAAAAAAATATAAATGAGTTAGAGTTATCAAATAATTACTATATTAAAATGTTAGGATAGAATAATTATAATCTTACTTTATTTTTCCATTCAAAACAAATTAATCATGTTTAAATATAGAAGTGATATTTTTTTTTGAAAAGAGCCTCATAAGATTAAAAAGAAGGCAAAGAAGTCATAACATCATTGTCTACATAATTGTTAGCCTCATACGGAACCTCATCCACCCACACCTGATCAGAGTAGGTAGAAGCGTTCTGGGCTAGAAAGTCAGTCACCGAATTGCCAGATTGCTTAACAAAAGTAAAATCAAAAGAAACAAAAGCATAAATCAAACAACGATGATCATGAACTATAGTGTCAAGATAACAGCTTCCGTGGGAGCCCCGCTTCCACCATTGAAAGAGTGAAGACAATCTGACTCAAAGACCACTCTGCAGAAACCAAGCTGCACCGCGATACGTAACGCCCACCGCAAGCAAGAAGCCTATGCTAGAAGAGGAGAGAGGCACAACACCAGGTAGTAAGTACCAGTTGCCATAACCTCACCGCCACTTCCGAGCCACGAAGCCATGGCCAGCCACATTATCATCCTGCCAAGAAGCATCAATATTAACTTTAATATCCCCCAACCGCGGCCTACACCACGAAGACGCTGAAGCAGAAACACGAATAGCCTGCGACAAAGCGAAGGGAGTCGATGTCATCTGCGCCACTCGCTGCATAACCCGCGACACATCAAGCTGCTGATCATGGAAGACAATAGCGTTTCTTCCCTCCCAAATAGCACGCACCATGATCTGAATTAAGGAGATGAACTGAGAATCTCCCTCTTGCAATACCGCGACCCAGAAATCCAAGAAACACGAAAACTTCGACACACGCAAGGAGAGCAACGATGCAAACCAAAAACCAAAAATAACAGGACATTATAAGAAAAGATGAGAAATAGTCTCTGGTTGCACTTCACAAACTGGACAGCAAGGATCCAAATCAACATAGCGACAAAAAAGCTCCTGCCGAACCGGTAAATAACCCATGAGAGCATGCCACGAAACCTCCTTACAATGAGGAAGCATCGAAGAGGCCCAAAACCTTTTACATAAAGCCTGCTAAAGCGTTGGGAGGAGGAAGAAAAGGCCTCCGTCGCAACCAACCCATCACAAATGAACTTGTATCGAAGTTTGGAAGAATACATGCCATCTACAACCCCAGGCCAATATAAGACATCACATCCAAGTTGGAAAAACAAAGGAATTGCAATAATTTCAGCAACAATACCTGGACAAAAGATCATATCAATGAGGTTCCTATTCCAACACCGACGTTGGCCATCAATTAATTCTGCCACCTTATGTAAGCCAAACTCAGCAGCTAACACATGATAATAGATTCGAGGTGGACCTCGACGAAGCCAATTATCGTTCCAAATCCGGATCTGAGAGCCATCACCAATTCACCATCTCCCTCCTTGCTAAAAAATCCAACTAGATTTCGAGATACTAGACCAAGCATAGCCTGGACGGTATCCCTTTTTAGCACCCCAAAGATTTCCACGCGGGAAGTAAACAGCCTTATAAACCTGCACAAACAAAGAGTCCGGATGGGAATAAATCTGCCACCAATTTTTTGCCACCAAGGCCATTAATACCAATTCTGCAAGTGTACAGATAGATCGAAGTAATACAAAAGATATCATCTCCACAGGGATAGTGTATCGATTTTTGACCCAATTGTAATTGTCTAGAGCTGGAAAGCAAAAGCATAAAAGTTTGATTGTTGGTGGTTTTTAACAGCAAAAAGAAAAACAAGATATGATTGATTGAAATAATGATTGAAACAGCATTTGGGTTTGAGTTTCACTACCTAAACAAGTTTCTAACAAGCCAATCATCATATGAAATAAGAACATGCTCTATGGTGTTCTAGCCTAAGTCTCTACTTGTTAATGCCTTAAGCAAGTAAACCTTCCAATTTCAGTTTGCTAAACCTAATACATTAGTGTTTAGTCAATTCAATTGAAGCATTATAAGTTCTAAGTTCTAGCCAACACAAACAAATTCCACCATTATACCTAAGTAGCAGATAATTTGTTCATCCTAAATAATCCCGGTCCCTTAATCCTTACCAATTACTATTGTGCAAGAAGAAAGCTAAATTACTTGTGTACATCAAGCATAAATTAACATAGGGAAAAATTTCACAGAACATAAACTTCATTCATATGAAAACAGAAAAGCTTAAAACATGATATATAGATTCACTACAACCCAAAATGCTACGAAACACTAGCCAAGCATGGATAGTGTAAACATAATTGAAGGATAAAAAACTGAATTAGGGGCTCAACAAGGCCTCCCACACTTCAGGGAAAAGTTTCAAACTTAGAGAAATTACAACTGAAAAGAGAGAAGTATGATGTCCTGAGATATTTACAATGAAGAGCAAAAACTTAATTTATAGCCATTTCTGCCAGTGACCCAACACCTGGGCGTTGGCCTAGGCGTTGGAATTAAAATGAATAATTCAAGGCTTGGCAGGGGCTCAACGCATGAGCGTTGCCACCCCCCCCCCCAACGCTTGAGCGTTGGAATAAATTACAACTTAGGATTCCAGGCAGAGAGCCAACGCATGAGCGTTGGCTCCTCAACGCTCAAGCGTTGGGAGGACATCTGATTCCTCATTTTCTTGCTCTTTACTCTTCCGTTTGATTCCTCTCTTCAATGCCATTAAGGGGCTTCACGGGGCTTCAATTCTCTTTTTGCAACAGCAGCATCTTCATCATTTCTTCAATTTACACATGTTTTCATTGCTTTTGTTGCTTGATTTCCATTAATCAAAAAACCTTTCAGCTCTAACCCCTCTTTTTCTTCATCATTCTTCATCAAGTCTCCAATAAACAACCCAATAATGATAAAAAATAATAAAAACTCTAATAAAACCTAATAAAACTATACGAGACTCAAAGATAAAATAAAATAAAAACAAAGAAAAAGAAAGGAAAAAGACCTTAATACCCCCAGTCATCAACCATATTAAAAGCTTTGAAATCGCGAAAGCCAAGGCCACCTTGTGTTTTATTGCTATAGAGAGAACTCCACTTAGTCCAATGAAGGGACCTAGCTGAAGAATCACTACCCAAAAAAACCTTGCAATCATGCTATCAATCTCTACACAAATACCATCAGGTAAAATAAAGCAAGGCATCACATAGGAAGGTATAGCTTGTGTGACAGATTTAATCAAAACCTCTCAACCTGCCCGAGAAAGGAACTTCTCCCTCCACCCTTTAACTTTTTTCCAAACTCTTTCCTTGACAAAATTAAATATTTGGGTTTTTGACTTACCGATAATGGTTGGCAATCCCAAATACTTATCATAGCTCTCAACTACCTTTATACCCCAACAGTTGTTTTAGCTCATCTAAACGAATATCAAGCAAATTTTGGCTAACAAAAAATGATGATTTAACAAGATTGATAACTTGTCCAGATGCTCGCTCATAGGTGGCAAGAATGTTCTTAAGACAAACAGCTTCCTGAGGATCAATACGGGCAAACAAAATTCTATCATCTGCAAAAAGAAGGTGAGATAAAACCGGTGCAGGTCTAGCAACCTTAATTCCATGAATGCTAGCAGAAGCAACTGACTTATGAATAAGGGCAGAAAAAACTTTCCCACATAAGATAAACAAATAAGGAGAGATGGGGTCTCCTTGACGTAGCCCCCAATGAGGGGTGAACGTCGGTTGAAGATTCTCATTCAACATAATTGAGTGTGTGTTTGGATCAGCGTTAGCAGAATTGGATTAGATCAGAATTGGATCTAATAACATGAGTTTAAGCGACGTGATTTATGTTTGGATACATTAACTTGGAATTGATTTCCGTAATAGAATTTCGTTCGCATAACTTTAATTAGAATTGATTTTGATTATGTAATGACCAAAATGGGTATGAATATTTTATTAATTATCAATGATATTAAGTGCATGATATTTAAATTAAATTTTTCCATTGTTGTTAGTCCATAAATTAAAAACCATTTTAAATAGACAAAAAAAGCACAACCACACAAATCAGAAGGAGAATGAGAGAGAGCAGATCAAGATGGCGGTGGAATAGCATATCAAAAGCACAACCACACAAGATAATTCACGGCAAGGAGAATGAGAGAGAGATAGCCCGCTTTCGTCACCACCACCGGAGGAACCAGGGGCTGAATCGAGAGGACGGTGGAAGGAAGAGGCTTGCAGTTGAGGCAAGTGGATTCGGAGGCGACCCCGGAGTCCTGATCTGAGTTCAACGGCGCAGTGGGTGGTGGATAATGGTTGCGGTTTGAGGGGCAGCGCGATGAAGAAGGAACGACGGCGACGAGGAGAAGAGCGGAGCGATGGAGGTTTTGACCCGGTGAAGATGAAGAAAGGGAAATGGGTGAAAATGGAAATGTTAAATACTGTGCTGAGAGAACCAATTCTCTCTAACAGAGAAGCTAAGGAGATCTGCTTTAGCCAGATCTGATTCTAGATGTTGAAATCGATTCTCAAAATACAGTTCCAAACATATTGAATCGAAGGGGATCCACGTTTGGTCACTCAGATGTGATTCTCAGAGGGGGTGACGCGAAACTAAACACGCCCTGAAAAACTAACTGAAGAAACACAGTCCATAATCAGTTTAACACAACGCACATGGAAACCCATTTTTTCCAACACATAACGCAGAAAAGGCCATTCAATCTGATCATAGGATTTACACATATCCAGTTTAATTTGAGAGCCATAATACTATTCCGACCAGTTATTCGCTTTTTCATATAGTGAAAGCAATCAAAGGCAAAATTAGGGCGTTGTCCGTAATCAGATGACCCGGAACAAAAACACTTTTGAGTGTTACAGATCAAACCAGGTAGAATCAATTTCAAACGATTGGAAATGTTTTAGTGATAATCTTAAAAAATACATTACAAAGGCTAGTTGACCTAATTTGATTCGCATGCTCAGGTGTCTTAACTTTGGGAATAAGAACACGTAAAGTGCGATTAATAGTACCTGGCGAAATGTTGCCTTGCAAAACCTGCAAATGAAAGTGAGATACCTCATCCCCAATTACATTCCAATACTTCTGATAAAACAACTCCGGAAAACCATCCAAACCTGGAGCTTTTGAAAGATGCATTTAAAAAAGCGCTTCTTCAATCTCTTCCCGTGTGAAGGGCTGCTGTAACACCTCAAGATGAGATTGAGAAATACACCCCCCACCAAAGAAGTTGTTTCTTCTATCCTCACATTCTTACTATTTAAAAATTTACATGATATCTTTTGAATATTAATTAGTTTACTTATCTACTAATCATATTTTTTTTCTGTCCAAATCCAAACTTTGAAAGCGTGGCAATTTGGTAAATCCAGTCACCCAGAGATGCAAACTCAAACCTTTTCCGATATTTACATAATCAGTGACGTGCTCTAACATGACCCGTCGGATCCCCGCTACACCCTTCTCGAAAACAAACACAGAAACCTCCAATCGCAGCCATCCATTCTCTCCACGTCACCGATCCTCGTCGCTCAAGATCCAACGGCTCGCACCGCAACAAGACAAAACGCCCCGAACCACAAAGGTTCACCCCACCTGAACCCTAGGGCAAAACCAGACCGAGAGCGCGTTCGCGTGACCAAGAGAGATAGAAAGAGAGAGAGAGAGAGGGGTTTATCAATAACCAGTAGAGAAAAGAGAGAGAAATTATAAAAGAGAGAGTCAGAGAGAGAAACCAAAAATCTTCAAAACCATTGCGTTCGAAACTTCACAGAAAACTGGGTTTCCATCGAGTCTGAGACTGAAAATTCTTCTTCGTTCAATCGTTCATATCCAAGCTATGTTTTAGATTAAAAAGAAGTTTGAAAAAAAAGTGATAGTTAAAGCGCGTGGTGTGTTTGGTGCGGTTTTGTATGAGATATAGGATTTCGTATTTGATGGATGAGATCTGGGAGAGGGCCGTCGAGACGGCGTTAGAGGGCGAGAAGGATGATGCTTCGACTCGGACGCTAACCCTAGACGGCGCCGTTAAGTGCGTGCAGGGACGGTTACCCCCACCGAGCCTTCTAGAGAGGTTCCAGAACCTTCAGCACCTGTCTATAGCAAACGTCGGCGTTTCGTCGCTGGAGCAGTTCCCGAGGCTCCGGAATCTCCAGAAGCTGAACCTCTCCGACAACCGCATCGCCGGCGGCCTCGAGTTTTTGGTGCAGGCGGGGCTAGACTCGCTCCGCGACCTTGATCTGTCGAATAACCGGATTCAGTACATCGAGGATCTCGCGCCGTTGGCGCAGGTGAGGCTTGTTTCGCTGGATCTGTACGAGTGCCCCGTGACGAGGGTTAAAGACTACCGATCTAGGGTTTTCGGGCTGATCAAGTCGCTGAGGTTCTTGGACAAGATGGACGCCGAGGGGAACGAGAGGCCGGAGTCGGATGATGAGGAGGATGAGGAGGATGATGAGGAGGAGGAGGAGGAGGATGACCCCGGTAGCGGGGAGATTGACGGGGAGGAGGATCGGGGGTTCGGGGTGAAGAACGGGCACATTGAAGGGGGGGCGGATGGTGTTGTGGACGCGGATGATGATGATGAGGAGAGCGATGCGGATGAGGAGGAGGCGGAGACCTCAAGGGGGAGGGTGAACGGGTCGAGCCATCAGGAAAACGGGTTCCGTGTTGCCCCTGCTGGGGGAGATGATGTGGAGGATGATGAGGATGATTCTGGGGAGGAGATTGATGAGGAGGCTGATGATGATGACGACGTGGTTGAGGTTCATGAGATTGAGGATAGTGATGATGATGAGGATGGGGTTGAGTATGATGAGGATGACGATGATGAGGACGATGAGGAGGAAGAGGTGGATAATGATGAAGGGGATTTCGCTGAGCCGGAGAGTACGGGGAGGTTGACAAGCACTGAAGGTGAGATCGATGGGCATGAGCAGGGGGAGGAAGACGGGGATGAAGATGACAATGGGGAGACAGGAGAAGATGAGATGGGGGTTGAGGAAGATGATGGAGAGTTTGAAGATGATGATGAAGTGAGATAACCCTTCTTACAAACCTTAATTTTGTTTGTTGCATGCATGGCTATTTAGTTGTTTTTGATTATCTGTTTTGTGATTTATCACGTTATTTTGGTAAATTTTTTTGTTTGGTATGTTATGTTCTTTTGGTGCTGTCAGATTGCTGAAGAGAAGGTGAAGGTTTGGGATATCTTGATGTTTATATAATTCTGTTGGCTGTAGTTTGTTAACTGGATTTGAGCTTTTTCGGCGTGATTTAATTTTCGTTGTGTTAGGTTATTATTCTTGCTGTGCTTGGGATTTGAACTAGCTTAACTTTTGCCTGTTTTGTGCTTTAGAAAAGTAGAGTTTGTTCCTCTCTTCACCTTTGGTGATATTTTAAGTCCTACACCAGTACGAATTGCTAGTAATTTGTAATATGCTAGTGCTGGTACTTGTCCCTGCCACAGCTGATGAACAGTATGTATTGTTGTGTGTGCGTTTTATTTAATCTTCTGTAATTTGCATATTGTCTTATTACCAGTGCCTGGTTCAACCAGAGGATGTTCTTAGTGTCTACTAACTGTTTCTTTGGTTCTTTCTTTTTTGCATGGGTCCCAAGCATGTTTTGAATGCAGGAATTAAGATGAATAGAATTGCTTTGTGCCAGGGGATCATTATCAGTTGATATTGCAGTTTTGAAATTAATTACTTTGTTTGCTAGTTTGACTTTTAGAAAAATTTCAGAGTTTGCGATTCTGTAAATATCTGATATTTTACAATGTGTATATTTTGATGTTGGAGGTGCCAGTTAATGCAAGTATAGTTTTGACTTTTTCTTTTCCATTATACATTTACCATCCTGATTTGCAATAATTTGGTTGCTACAGAATTATTTTCTTCTAAGTTTATTTTTTTAGTTAATTTATGCCTCAGACTGCATTGTTTTTCACCTTTTTGGCTCTTAACATATTAGGGAGGGGATTTATTAGAGTAGCATGCTTGTTGACCTTTTCATGTGTTTTGGATTATGTGCAAGATGTCATTATTGTATTATTTGCTAATTGACCTTTTTGGGAGGTTCAAGTGTTTCTGTATACTGCTTCTGTTCTGCTGATATATCTGAAGTTAATTTTTGATTGAAACTAAGATAATATTGTCTTGTTGTTTCTTTGTGCTTCAATGATTTTTTATTTTATGATCTGGGAAAGAGTCTTCCTCCCTGTTTTAGTTCTTCTGAATCTTGAACTGAAATAAAGCATGTGATATTTATTTCTCTACCAGAACTAAAGCAATTTATCGATGGTTATTTGATTAGGGTGGTCGAAATTTAATAATATCTGGGTTATATATAATGACTGTATTGTATTTAATTAAAAGAAGTTAATTTTTAACTGTTTGCTTTATTTTCCTGTCCTTTTTTTATTCGTTCTTGATTCTGTGTCAGCTTAGCTTTTTAACCTAACAATGAATTTTTTATTACTTAAATCACAGGAGGAAGACTATGGTGGTGGATATCTTGTTCAGCCGGTCGCGCAGTCTGATGCTCTAAATACTGATGTTGCTGACGTGGATGATGGAAATGATAATGGTGAAGAGGAGGAAGAGGAAGTTGATGATGATGATGACGATGTCCAGGTGCTGCCTGCTGGCTCTTCACACCAGAAAAGGAAGAGGGATGATGATGGTGATGATGACAGTGAAGATGAAGATGATGAAGATGTTGTAGCATTCTCAAAATCATCGAAGAAGCCTCATTAACCCTCAGTTATAATTTATCTCATTTTCATGTTCAAGTTATGTTGATGGCTTCCAAGTACTGGAAGCAGGGAAACCTCAGTGTTAGATAGAACGATGATGGATAGTTGTTAGGGATTTAGCTCTCTTGGACAGAAGAGGACATATTAGGAAAAACAATTGTATGTTGGGTGGAAATATGTTAAGTTTCAAAAAGCCGTTAGTGTTTTTCCCTCTTTGCCTTTCACATATAGCCGTTTTTCTGTTAAATGTTCAAATGGCAGTTATAAGAGGTTTACCGCTCAATCATGTGCTCAATGCTGATATTGGCTTGTAAAGGAACTGAACTGGCTTGTGCTGGAGGGAAGGAAGAGGTGGGAAAATTTCGAATTTTTATCATCCAAAACTCTAGTTGTTTATTGGGTGCACTTTTTTGGTGGGAAAAAAAGGAAAAAGCTTGTAAAACACATATAGATAGTTGTTATGAAAATGATTCCGATCAATCAAATTGGATGCCTGTTATAGTGACGTGGCTAGGTGTCATAAATTATTGTCATTGTTACGTGGAATTATTCTAGTTTTTATCTTTGTATATTTAATGACAGTAATGGGTAAATCTCGTTCTCAATTGCCAGGTAATGTTCCAATGGGGCCCTAGATCTTTGTATGACATTGTTTTTATCTAACAAATTTGATGTTTTAATCCTCAGATAAGCATCAAACCGCTGCGGTTTCCATCATCATCATGAATGATCCACCAGCAGTTTACGTCTTGCCACGTGGTAACAAGTTATGGATTGTTCTAATTTGATCTTTTATTGGACGGCAAGATGAGGTTTGATGCCATTGGGTTTTGGACCAATTAGGTATACGAATTTGCCATTCGCGTGAGAAACACGCAAATTCTTGAGCGAGTATCTTGGCTCAGCATAGGTGAGGTGCGTTCCAGCTTGCATGCCATTCAATGTCTTTTGATTAGGTGGGACGTGGGTGGCTGGGATCTTCGTCATTCGTGAGCCTCGTGTCGCCATTAGTTTACGTACATTGTGTCAACAGAAAAAAAAAAAAAAAGGGATTCCAAATAGGTTTTTTTACTCGTATTGTGTAATTTGGAAATGTAATGACTAAATTGGAGATACTTTTTATTTATTTACAAGTTCAGTGCAAATCGGCAATAAGATTGGAAATTCCACTTTTTTATTTTTTTCTCTGAAATTGCCGTTCCCATTGGCAATACTAACTTTTTCTTTTCTTTTTTCTGACCCTATTTGTGATGGAAACTTAATCCGTCACAGATCCTATTAAATAAAAGAAAATAAATTAGCGATGGAGTGTGGAGAGAGAAGTTTTCTATCGCTAATTAGTTTGTGACGGAAAACTTTCATATCAACATTCTATCGCTAACTTTTTTTTACAGATCGTTAGAATTTTGTGACGGTGTAAGCTTCCGTCGCAAATAATATTCTGTCATTCACGAACCCCGTCGCCATTAGTTTACAACACATCAATGGTGTCAACAATAAAAAGGATTTCAAATATTTTATGAAAATTAAAATAATAAATTTTTAAGTAAAATTAATTTTGTTCATAAAAATCTACATTGTGTATATTTTAATTTTAATCCTTGTTAAAAGTTCATTATTTTTAATCCTTTAAAAACACAAGCGTCAAAAAAAAAAAAAATTAGGCAAAGTTTCAAATACCATTAATCAGGAATTTAAATATTACATAAGTCATTTGCCAAAATGATCACAGACCCCTCTTCAATCCAACTTTATCAGGATATGAATAAGCAAATTTTATCAAGGAGAAGGTGTGGAAGAAACTCAAAGGGTAGAAGGAAAAAACTTTGTTTATGACCGATAGAGAGGTTTTGATTAAGTCAGCGATTCAAGCAATTCCATCATATGTTAGGAGCTATTTTGAGATTTCAAGAGAGATATGTAGACAAATTGAAAGTACAATTAGTCGCTTCAATTGGGATGAGAATTTTGACAAGCGACTTTTGGATTAGTTGAGTTGGGAAAACATTGCCTCTCTAAATGCGTTGTTGGCTACCTTAACGCTTTTGGGTAGACGTTGTTGGCTAAGAAATTGGGATGTTTGGGTAGGCGTTGTTGGCTAATGTGGGAGCTTTTACTAAAAACCTTTAATTATACGTTGTTGGGTTGTCTTGAAAGTGAAGTACTTCCCTACCTCAACTCTTAAGTATGCTAAGCATGCACCAAATGCTAGCTTTTATTGGAGGAGTAAGTGGGTGATTTTTCCCGTGGCTACTGTTTCGGATTAAATTTTGCATGGCTCTTGGAATGTGCAGCTAGTCCATATGATCATTTTGCAGCAACAATTGCATCCAACATCTTAGCCATTCCTTTGTTTTTCGCTGGCCCCAAGATGCGTTGATTTGGCAAGGCACCAAGGATGGTCCTTACTCTTGTTTCATGCGTAGGTGCAATGTTGAACTTGTGTCATGAGCCCTTTTTCAATAAGATAATTTATTTAGGTTCAAGCTCATTTAACATGTGTTCGAAGGTCATGAGTTATATAATCTTGCTCCAAATAATATTTATTTTTTAACTAAGTGTATTGATGTAGTGGTTGAACACTTTACCCAACTTATCATGACTATAACTGTGAAAATACATTTGTTAAGAAAAAATTAATATAATTTGATTTAGGATGAAATATTGTGACACATGTTGGAATATAATAATTTGATGTGATTTAATGGAAAAAGTTAGTATGACATAATCTCACATGTGAGACCAATTAGATTTTGTTAGTTGGTCTCTCCTTATTTAGTCGATCACGCTAACTTAAAAGAAAAAGAAAGAAAAAGAAACAAGTTTATGGGTCACAGCCCATCTGCCAACTTTCTTTTACTTTGAGGGGTCAAATACACTTGGTCCCAAGTGTGAGATCAAGTGCAACACAACCGGGAAGAAAAAGAAAAAGGAAGCACGCAGCAGTGTTGGAGAGAAGTTTGAGCATTGTGACAAAACTTTTAGGATACATGATTTGTACTCCGTTTTAGCTGAAATTTCAGTAGGTTATTCTCGTCACTGAGTTCGTTATTTTGATGTATTTTGTTTAAGTTATTTCCTTCTCTATTGTCTGCCGTCGTGCCCTTTGTTTTTGGGTATTTTGGCGTTGTGTCTGTTTTACCCTTGAAGGTGAAGTTTTAGATGTCTCTAATGTTGTTAAAAGACATTATGTTGTACCTATTATCTCTTCTATAGTGGATTATTTTCTAGCTTGACCCGTGGTTTTTATTCTCTCAATTTGAGGGAAGTTTTCCACGTTAAAATTGCTTGTGTCTCCCTGATTATTTTCCTGGCCTCTGTTGCTATCACCGTTGGTGTTGGATTATTTGCTTGTCGGAAGCTTTCGGTTTTCCGGTTCTCAGAGCCAATGAGGTTTTGTTGCTCCTAACTTCTCCAATACGTCACTCTCTTACCCCAATAGAATTTACATTTGTATACTATTAGATTAGATGATTTTAATAAAAAAATGTAAATTAAAAAAGTTATTGTTCACTTAATATAAAAATTTACATTGATATAAAATTCTTTAATATGTCAAAATCAATCTCATACATTTTTAAAAATGAAAAATAGCAATGTTTTATTTATGTTCTTATTATTGTTCATGTATAAAATATTTAATACACATGCAATAGATGGATTAAAAAAACACCTAGTGAAATAGATGATTAAAAAATTATATATATAAATTCATGAATTAAGATTCTCTTATTATTTGAAAATTCTCTCATATTTTCTTATGTTAAAATTTTGTGAGAGAGGTGAAAATTTGTTTGGAGCTTAGGAAATTGAGCGACAATCTCAAATATTTTTTTTCAATTCAACCAACTATATTATGATATATGAACCAGTGAACACGTTGGACCAAAGAACAAGTAGTGAACACTGCCAATTGTGTATATGACTTTGTAAAGTATTTATTATTTAAACATCTATCTATTATATATATAAAATAAAGTTAGATCCGACCTACCCTACTCCTTGTATTTATTATTTCGACCCCACGACCAATCATAAACATTATAATTTAAGAATTTAAATTTTGAAAAATTACTTAGATAATAATTATAAATAATTCGATAACGTCAGATGATAAAATCAAACAATATTAGAAATTTAACTGCAAACTAAATACATTCAAATTTCAAATTTAAAAAATCTCAATAATTAAGAAAAAATGTCATTTTTTATAGGGTTAAATATGTTTTTGGTCCCTGTACTTTGAGCGAGATTTGGTTTTAGTCCCTCGCCGACGTAAAGGTTGATTTTAGGCCTCAGACTTTCTTTTTTGTTTGGTTTTCGTCCCTGCCGGAGTCTGTCGTTGACCGCCGTGCCTACGTGTCACGGCGGTGCTTACGTGGCATAGGCCACGTCAATTAATGAATACAGCTGGAGTTTTTTTTTTTACATATTTATTAAATAAAAAATGAAAAAAAAAGAAGAAGGGGAAATTCTTCCTCTTCCTCTTCCTCTTCCTCCTCCTCCTCCTCCTCCTCCTCCTCCTCCTCCCCAAACCACCACCACCGCATCACCCACCACCACCACCACCACCACCTGCAATGGACCCACACCACGGCATCTTCTTCTTCTTCTTCTTCTTCTTCTTCTTCTTCTTCTTCTTCTTCTTCTTCTTCTTCCTCCTCCTCCTCCTCTTCCTCCTCCTCCTCCTTCTTCTTCCTCTTCTTCCCCAAACCACCACCACCCTGCATCACTACCACCACCGCATCACCCACCACCACCACCTGCAATCCCCAAAATTCAGACTGATAAATAATCAAACCCAAAATCACCCAAAAAACCACCAATTTCTATACCCAGATTCAAGCCATTTTGAGTTGCATTATTACTTCACAAATCACAAACCTAGGAAAACTCAATTGCAAACCCAGGAAAACCTTCACAAACCCAGAAAAATCCAGAGGAAGAAAGCCAGAACAAACATAGATAAAGATGAAGAACAAACCCAGATTACGAAGATGAACCCATAAAGACATGCAACCACATGAACATATCAAAGCACTAACGAACCAAGACCAACCCAAATCGAGCCAGATCGAGATCAAACGAAGTGAGACAGAACCATCCCCACCATTGACGAACCAAAACGTCCCAAATTGAGACAAAACAAACCCAGTTTGCAACTTTGGTCTTAGAAGAGAAGGCAACAACAACAAGAAGAGCAAATGACGGTGAACGACGGCGGCGACAAAGAACCATGGGATCCTCTTCTCCTCGTGGCGAGGATCATCGTCGTGCAACCCGTTTTCTCAGAAGCCAAAAGGATTGGCCGGAAAACAGCCATGAAGGCGGTGGCGGCGGTCGACGGCGGCCGATCGTCAAATTTCTTTAGGGGTTTTGATGCGGACGTTGTGGGGATTCCATTGGTGGTGATGGTTTCTCCATTGGTCCACTGGTTCGGCCGAAAATGAAGGGAGAAGGAGATAGCGTCGCGTCTTGTCGGAGGACAGAGGGAGGAGGACGACGACGCGGTTCGCTCGAGGTGAAGGGGGACAGTGGCGACGGGGGAAGGAGACCATGGTGGTGGCCGGTTCAGTGACGGCGGCGCCTCAGGTGGTGGTGGCGTCTTTTGAGAAGGAAGGAAGGTTGAAGAAGAAGAGTCGACGAGAGGAAGAAGAAGAACAGTTATGTTTTTCTTTTTTACATTCAAATGAAAAATAAATAAAAAATTCCACATGTGTTTCAATAATTGATGTGGCAATGCCACGTGGGCAAAACGGAGCTCCGGCGTTGACCACGCCGGCGGTTGGGATGAAAACCAAATAAAAAAGAAAGTTTGAGGCCTAAAATCCACCTTTACGCCGGCGAGGGACTAAAACCAAATCTCGCTCAAAGTATAGGGACCAAAAACATATTTAACCCTTTTTTATATAATAAAATTTGTATATAAACAGTACATAAAAAATAAAAAAAAATAGCATATATACAACTAAATTAAGTGGATTATAAATTACAAATACTAAAACAAAAATATATATAGGATTCGAAATATTGAAATTTATTAATTTTAGGAATCCATTTTTGAATTTATTTTTTAAAAAATATAAACTAAATACATTCAAATTTCTAGTTGGGGTATTTTGCATTTTATTTTGATGCTGCCGCAATTTTGATTTTGACCTAAAAATCAAAATATTCTGCTACATTATTTTGTGCTTTAATACTAATTGTTGAAGCAATTCAAAATATTGAGAAAATATTTAGTACCACAAAAAAAAAATCGCAACAACCATACCATACAAAACAAATGAGAATGCAATCTGATTTATCAAAACTAAAAACTAAAAATAAGATAACAAACTTAAACTAAAGGCTAAGAAAGCAATTCTCTCCACAACCATACAAAACAAATGAGAATGCAATCTGATTTATCTAAACTAAAAAAATAAGAAAATAAACTTAAACTAAACGCTAAGATAATAATTTCAACAGAAACTTTACTCTGAGTTCGGCGGTGGCATGTAGAAAGAGGAGAATATCTACAAATTCTACACACTTAATACTATATACACTCCATTCTTCTACACTATGAGTTTTGAAAGAATACCCTCTATCAAACTACACTATGAGTTCCAATAAGCATTACTAATGTTCAAAAGGTGTGGAAAATTGTGGTACGAATCGTTCGTCTATGGAGAGCCACCAATAAGAAGGACTAGAATCAACCTGAATTAATCGACATGTTGTTAGTCGATGCAAAGGTAGGTGTATCATTTTATTTATGAATAAACGAATCGCTCTCAAACTATTTGTACGAGTAGCTCTCAATCTTTCTCTAATAGGAACCATATGTGCGGAAAATAACGTAAACAATTATTTTTTGTTCTTTTTTTATTGTGTTGAAAATAATGTGTTTTTTTTACCATAGAATGACACCATCCAGTGCACTTCGTGGAGTAGCCACGTGAAGAAGTTTGAATCCCTCTTGAAGGAAGGCATGTGCTACGAAATCGTTAACCCTACCGTGGCTATCGACTCACACACATACAAGCCTTCAACGCACCCATGCAGGTTATACTCTAAGTTGATGACCACCGTGAAACCAATTGAGAATGATAGGGTTCCACTTTACGGACTTAATTTCACCCATTCCACTATATTCGAATTACCCAGAGAGGACACCAACTTGGTCGGTATGTATCCTATTTCATTCTTAATAGTATACAACATTTTTTTTTAAATAAGCAAAATATATTAATGGTGAGCACAATGGGTTGAGATAGCAAAATATATTAATATATTTTGGCACAAATATTTTTTTTCTTCAAATATTAAGTTCACGATTTTTTATTTTTTTTTGAACTAAGTTCACGATTTTAATATATATATATATATATATATATATATATATATATATATATATATATATATATATATATATTACTATCCTTCTCTTCTTTTAATTTTTTTCCGTATTTGTTTTTTTCCGTACAAATGTCATTGGTGTCGTAACATTAAAGGGGGAGCTAACTGAATATAACAGTAGAGATAGTCAGAACAATTCTATTGTTGTTGAGCTAGATAATCTTGAGGAAGTTAGTTTCAAATTTTAACTACTATATTATGTAATTACTTATTTATTAATGAATAACTACTTCCAAGGTATCTAAAAAAATGGTCTGTACATTGTTGCAAGATTTTGGCCGACGATTTTTAGAATATATTGCAGAAGATCATAATGTCCCTGTGATTCTCATATTGCAGCTGAAAAAAATGAAAAAGTTTAGAGGTATTGGTATTAAAATCTTTATCTTTTTGTACATTTCGTTTGGTCAATTATTCTCATTACCGTTAAAACTCACAGGAAAGATGGAGATGTCAAACACGACATGCAATTCTAAACTTCTGATAAATATAGATATTCCTGAAGTGCATGACTTACAAAAAAGGTAGAAAATCTACACTTTGGAACTGATTTTCCGTCTACATGGTATTTTTGTAAGTTTTCACTCTAAAATAAACGAGGTATTATATTACTCATTGTTGCTAGGTATGTCATCAACCATCCCGATGCATCGTCTATCCCATTGTCACGTCTACCTGCAGCGTCAATGTACTCGGTGACCGATGATGTATTGAATGTGTCTGTCTACAAGACAATTGCAGAATTGAAAAGCTCTATCGAGGTGTGACATGGTTCCACTCATTAGACTAGAAAGTATAGATTTTTGCCTTGAGATCATTTATATTTTTGTACAATTCCGCATATAAGACGTTACAAAAATATATCATTATACACATTTTAGCTTTGGTTTATCAAAAGTTACCGGTGCCGGATGCTATGTTACCAGTGGAGATGAAGAACAAGGCGTGGCGAGCAGTCGCAATTGACCCGAATCACAATCAGAGCAACTCATTGGTAAGCCTGGACTTGGCCCCTGAGATAAGAGAGGAAGCTCGCCTCAGAGGAGTAGCCATGAAGCAACGAGTATCTCGAAGATACGACACACGAGTTGTCCACGTGCAATGCGTGTGGGCGACCTGACACTTAGAAGGCGAACAAGTACTACAGATGTCAACAAGCTGTCGCCCAATTGGGAAGGACCCTTCAAGGTTATTGAGGCTTTAGGCAATGGAGCGTATCACCTATCAGATTTATTTGGGAACAGAGTCCCAAGATCTTGGAACGCCTCTCACTTGAGGCATTATTATAGTTAAATGTGTACCACGTAAGGGCGTGCTCCTTTCTTTTATAAGAAAAAATTTAAAGAGGCGACCTTTGCGGTGACATTCACTCGCCTCACATGTCAATATTATGCAAATTGACACAAATGTGGGGCATGCGAATAAAGATCCAATGGTGATATGGTTGAATTCAATAAAAAAGGAAATTCAGATTATAAAAAGTTTTACTATACAAGGCATAGTGGTGGTCTAAATGTGAACCCATAGTACATATATAAAATAAAGTACTTTATATAATGTAAACATTACATGATCCAGTCACTGTTGTGATGAAAATATTATGAAGCCTTTCAAATTTCATAATTTTTTGTATTGTTTTTGCTAAATGAACTGTCCTTTTTCTTATGGGGTGGGTTAGTTAGCTAATTCAGGTTAATATTTGTTAACTGTTAGATGGAGCATTTAAGCCAAATATGGATGGATTTTGCTGTTCAAATAAACACCAGCCAGAAAATGGTAAAAGCTAAACTAAGCAATAGGTGGCAAAGAGACAAAGGTCCCCATTTGTAGGAGATCGTTGAGGGGGAAACGAGAGCGGTTGCATTTTCACTATACCTTTATTGTCATGCAACCGTCTCCTTCGAGAACCCTTCCAGGTCTCCATCCAGGTAACTTTTCTTCACAACTTCTCTTGCAAATGTAGCTAGGAAACCAAATTTTATAATCTAGTTTTTGTGTCCATTCTTTAATTTATAAATCTCTTTTTCTCAGGGTTCTCAACCATTGTGAAAAGAGGAGTCTGGGGAAAGACGGTGCTTCTAATATTGTGTTGGTTTTCTAGATAAGAAGTTTTAAATTGCGGTGCGCAACCGCAATTGTAGTTGCTACGTACGTGAAGGATTTTGGAGTCCTAACATCAATGTGACTGCAATTGCGGTGTATCAGCTACATTTATCCATAATTCCGCAATTTAAAACTTGACTCTTAGATAAGAACACAGGAATTAAAATGTCTTCTCCTCATGACACTTCTCCTGACAACTCCACACCTGACAACTCTACACCCGATGATTCTACTCCTGATAACTCTGTTCCCGATAATTCCACACCTAATAACTCTGTACCTGATAATTCCACACCTAATAACTCTGTACCTGATAATTCCACCCCTGATAATTCTAATGCATCGCCATCTAAAGGTTCTTCATCTTCTTCTCCTTCATCATCGTCATCATCATCATCATCTTCTTCTTCTTCTTCCTCCACTCCTTCAGTGCCGAACCAGTCTCAGAGTCAGACACCACCTGCTTTGTCATACAAATCATTGTCAAATCAAGGCAAGAACGGCGACAACAAGGCAATAATTGGAGGTGCGATTGGAGGAGGGTTCATTATTCTTCTCTTGGTCATTATTTGCTTCCTTTGCTGCAAGAAGAAGAAGAAGAGAAATCCAAATTACTATTATGGAGATCCTGCCCATGGAAAAGGTGACAAGTCCAGCGCTTACTCTTGTGTTATTTTAAAGGAGAAAAACATAGTATGTGATCATCATATTTGGCATTGTGCATATATGCTTATATCATGTTTATAAAATTCGTTTGGGAAAAAACTGGAAGAATGAATATTAATTCTTAAACTAATTTAGTACACCAGAGCAAGATCTTTCTTCACATTATAAGATTGGTTTGAATAAGTGATTGATGGTTAATGCAACAGGGAGTAACTACTATAATAGCGGGCAGTTCCCTCATCCTAATTGGCAGACAGGTCCAGGTCCAGGTCCACATAGTGGGGACCATGTTGTGAGGGTACACAATTCAGGTAATGGGATGGGTCCTCATAGTGGTTCTTGGGGTTCACCACATCCTCAAATGTACAGTGGTGAAATGAACAATTACTCAAATGGAATGGGAATGGGGATGGGAATGGGATCATCCTCTCAACCTCCTCCCTCTCCAGGACTTTCTCTTACACTCAGTGGGGGTACCTTCACATTGGAGGAATTGGCATCTGCAACCAAAGGATTTGCAAATGAGAACATCATAGGACAAGGTGGATTTGGTTATGTCCATAAGGGAATACTACCTAATGGAAAGGAAGTTGCAGTTAAGAGTCTGAAATCAGGTAGTGGACAAGGAGAGCGTGAGTTCCAAGCTGAGATTGACATCATTAGCCGCGTTCACCATCGCCATCTTGTGTCACTTGTTGGATACTGTATTTCTGGTGGCCAGAGGATGTTGGTGTATGAATTTGTTCCCAATAATACTTTAGAACATCACCTTCATGGTATGTTCTCTGTTATTCTTCTGCTTTTGATGTACTATTTATTCTTATCATTGATGTGTAGTAATAACAATAGTGATATAATATTTCTTATGTACTTGATGATCACAGGAAAGGGTGTGCCTACTATGGACTGGCCTACTAGAATGAGAATTGCGCTAGGATCCGCCAAAGGGCTTGCTTACCTTCATGAAGATTGTAAGATTCAGATCCTCTCTTACACATGATCCATTTTTGAGTTCTTTCTTTTCTTTATCTTTCTCATATTGGCTTTATTTGAAAATTAATTCAGGTAGTCCTCGCATAATCCACCGTGATATCAAAGCTTCTAATGTCCTCATTGACAATAGCTTCGAAGCTAAGGTTTCATATATTCATATATTTTTTCATGAAGTTTATTGTTTCAAACATTTTAACTACTTTATTGCTTACACTCACATTACCAAACTTTTGTTGCTGAAGACTGATTATGCTGAGGATTTATCTTAATCAGGTAGCTGATTTTGGATTGGCTAAGTTGACAACAGATACTAATACACATGTCTCAACTCGTGTCATGGGAACTTTTGGGTAATTCTTCACCCTTGGCTCTTTATATCTGCAGCAACTATGACAAAGAAAGTGACATAACTAGTAAATGATTAATAAAGTGGATTTTTCATACGAATGAAATATAGTGATACTATAGTAAACTCTTATGTTCGTCCTCTCTATTAACATTTAATATCATTCAAGAGGGTCTTATCCTTCTTACACTTTGCATGCTGAAACAGATATCTAGCCCCAGAATATGCATCAAGTGGAAAATTATCAGAGAAGTCTGATGTTTTCTCATTTGGGGTCATGCTATTGGAACTCATAACCGGGAAGCGACCTTTGGATTTGACAAATGAGATGGATGAAAGCTTAGTGGACTGGGTCAGTATTATACAATTCTATAATTTCTCTCATTTGGAAAAAATACATATTTCAAATATAACTTTGTTTAGAGTGAATGTAGTCACAAAAGATTAATCTAATTTTCAAGTTCATTCCTTGTCCTACAATTTTTTTTATCTGAAACTGTGTACTGAGTAGGCTCGACCACTCTTGAGTCGTGTGCTGGAGGAGGATGGGAACTTTGGAGAGTTGGTGGATCCCTTTTTGGAAGGCAACTACAATGCTCAAGAAATGGCAAGAATGGCAGCTTGCGCTGCTTCAAGCATTCGTCATTCTGCCAAGAAACGTGCAAAAATGAGCCAGGTATATGTGTGTGTGTGTGTGTGTGTGTGGTTCACATTCATAGAGGGAATAAAAGACCAAGTAGATTAATTTCATATTACCATGCAAAATTGATACTAAATACGCAGAATAGGACCAAGTAAATTAAAGGCATTTATGTATTTGTGTGTGTGTTTGTCATTTTATTTGGACTTTCATGGAAAATTCTACCTGAGAAATCATAGTTCTAGGGGGACATACATGTACATTTAAAAAGTTAGAGTTATGTGAGTTATTAGACTTTAAAGTGTGACTTCATTATGTTCAGATTGTAAGAGCATTGGAAGGAGATGTCTCACTAGAAGACTTGAAGGAGGGGATGCTGAAGACTCCCGCGCATAGCAACAGCACTTTCACCTCTTCATCTGGGCATAGCTCAGACTATGATACAATGCAATACAATGCTGATATGATGAAGTTCAGAAAGGCAATAATGTCAAGTCAAGAATTTGGTACTAGCAACGAGTTCTCCAGTAAGGAGATGGGCCATCATTAGAAATGTGAGGTAGAACTTTTTCATAGATGAATCAGTGAGACTTCAACAGTTCCAAGCTAGCTTTGGATAACCCTTATGGCATGACCTATTTGCCTGATCACACGCGCAAGATAGGAAAGGGGAAGAACATAAGAACTATATCAGAGTTGATTTTATCTGTTTTAGTTTCATGGGAAGTAAAATCTAAAGCGGGAATTAATGCTTTAGTTTTGGAGCACATTGGTGTGTTTGTGATGTACATTTACAAGGTGTTAATTGGTGTAACTTATTTGAATCAATGTATATGTTTTGTGTTGTAGATCTATGTACTTTGGCATTATTATTTTCAACTAGCTTTATGTTACCTTCAACCAGAAACAGCCTCCTCTAACGGCTTGGCTGCTAGGAGAAGGAAACCTTAGCAGAGCTTTCCGTATAACTAGTAGAGAATAAATATTAATAACAACTTAATAATGGTAGTTTTAAATGCGGCAAAATGCTATTTTTGCTGCGGGGATAAGGATGACACATTTATAGATGAAACCTTTATGAAAGTGATATTTTTATTCGTAGTAAAAGGAGTTTTTTTGTTCATTTCATATCAATTACCATGAAAACAGTCGTGGGTAAGTTATTGGTGAAAAAACTGTGGGTAACTTGCCGAAGGAAAAATTTAGTGGTAAGTTACTGACGGCCTAGGACATCAGTAATTACTGATAATTTTTGAAAGCAGTATGAAAAAATTACTTACGAGGCCAATACCCACAACTTTTTTGCCGTCGATAATTAAGAATTACTGGTGGTTTTTTTTTTTATGATTACCGATGAATTTTGGCCATCGCCAATCATCGTTTTTCTTGTAGTGAAGATTGTGTTTGAATTTTTAAAAGGATTTAATGTGTATGTATTGTATTGAAAAATTTCTTTACATTACGTTTTTCTTGTATGCTTTTGACTGGCCTATGATTAGATAGTGAAATATCCCTTCACTATAAAAAAAACATGGGTTTTAGCGGCGGTTATAAGCGCCGCTAAAAACGCTTTGCGTCGGTTGCAAAACAGATGTAGAAAGTGTCGACGCAAATGATTAGCGGCGATTAAATGGCAGCCATCGGAACAACCGTCTCTAAATATAACGTCGGTTGACCACGTTTTGGCGGCTGTTTCACCCATTGTTAGTATCTACGATTATTTTTCAGTTTTCTAGGATTTATTAGCGGTGTGAAACCGCCGCTAAAATACACTCGAATTATATCCAGGCTTTTTTACCCTCTTTCGTTTGCACAAATTTTATTTATTTATTATAATTTATCTTTTGGCAATAATAGTTTTTTCTTCCATTAGATAATATTCTCAATAGTTATAGATATCATATATGATAAAATGAAGAGTTTCATAAAATGATGATGAAATAAAGTAGCATTAGATAAAGTAAATAGATCTTTCCACATGTAGAAAAAGAAAAGTAATCAGGGTTAAAACTTAGAATTGTTTCACTAGGGTCATTGATAACAGTATAAGGGTATCAATACCTTTGATATGAACAACAAGATTTGAAGTACATAAATCTTATTATCATAGAAATACCTCTCACCACAATAGTTGCAAGCAGCAATGGAATCTTCAACTTCATTATTAGGCACTATTGTAAAAGTGGTCCAATCCAGGTGATTGTATTTGGGGACCACTTGCATTAGCCTTCCTCTTCTTTTGATTTGCTGGATTAGGAGGAAGAGCAGGTTTAGCTCCACGAGCTTCAGTTGCAACAACTGGCTAGTTCATTAGCTGACCTCCTGTTGTTTGTTCCGGAACTGTGTTTGGCAAATTCTGACTAGGCTGATCCATGACTGACCTATATTACAAATAAAACAAACAAGTAATAAAAAATTATAGTTCAACATTGCAAATCTGGACATAAATAATAGAAAAATAATCTACAAAACAAAGGAATCAATACTTGTCATTAACCACTTCATAAAACTACCAATTTTATTTTGTACTAAACAATCACAGCCAATTTGCAACAACTTTTTGTTTTTTGTCTAAGGCAACAATCACCCTGATCTTGTTTTTGGTCGATAACGACAATCACCCTCTTTTTTGGTCAAATACAACAATCACACTCACAGGCCATTAGAATGCAACCGATGATAATTAAAGGCCCAAATTGTCACACGCCACATGCTTTGACCAAAAGAAAAGATGAACCAAAAAAAGAAAAAGAGAAGATGAACACAAATTCTTTGGCGAAAAAAACAAACAAGTCAAGATGAACACAAATTCTTTAGCGGTGGCTGTGGGACTCTGCAGATACCTACTGCCCTTTATTATATTTTGAATTCCCTCCACTTAATTAAAAAAATCAACCTATGTTAATTTTTAAATCATAGTATTTCGTACATGCGACTTTTATTACTTTATTATATAATTATATATGTATTTACTAAAATACCCTTATATATTAATATAAGTAGTACACACTTTCAGCGCCGTCAAACGACAGCACAGCACCCCATCCTTCCTCCTCTACTAATCTCACCGACCGCCCCTGCCCATCTCCTTCTTCCTCAAACCACCGTTCATTCCTCTTCACACCACTCGACTCTCTCTTCGTCAACCCAGCTCAGAACCACCACCGCCACCGCTTTCATCGTTCACCGCACCACCACTCCTCGCCGTCCGCCGCCGCTCCATCATCACTGCCGTCGAATCCAGTGCAGGGTTGTCGTGAGTTCGCCACTTCCTGTTTTGTTGTCATTTTAGTTTTCTTTTCTTCCCCTGTCAAATGTCATTTTAGCCGAACATATTGCACGGTTGACTCGGTACATTGCATAATAAATATAATAATAAAACTAAAATAAAAGCGCTGACGTAAAGATAAAAAAAACACAGGCACCGAAACAAAGCGAGTTTTTCATTCTCGTCGAAGAGAGAAAAGAGGGTGCGCGCTTCAGAAATGTGGCGGTGCGTGGCTCGTGCTGTTCGCGGATCAGCTTCCGAGAGATCCAATCCTTCTCACCAACCACTTCGATCACACTTTTCAAGATTCTTCTCCGTAAATTTCATTCAATCGATTTTTGTTTATTGAATTGTGTTGATTTTTCAATTTGCATGCAGAGAAGAGAAGTCTCCAATATGATAGGGTTTGAATTTTACTGAAACTTCTTCGTTTTGGTGTGAAATTGCAGAGTGGTTCTTATAATGTGGTGGATCATAAGTACGACGCTGTCGTTGTGGGTGCTGGTGGCGCAGGGTTGAGAGCGGCGATTGGGCTCTCTGAGCATGGCTTCAACACTGCTTGCATCACCAAGCTCTTCCCGACTCGTTCACACACGGTTGCGGCTCAGGCATGCATGCTTGTCTACAATTTTTTCATTTGAGATGTAATTAAGAGTTGATAGTCAAATTAGTTCTCAAAACTCAGAGCTTGTTTGGTTATTAGTAAAATTCATGTCGTTTGAAAAAAAGGACGTGAGGTTCAACGTAGATGAGGTTAGGGAGAGTAACTTCTGTTTGGATATAACTTTGGTTAAGTAAAAGTAAGTTTAGAAAACCAGAGTTTTATTGGCCTCTAAAGGATGGATTTCACGCTGCCCTAGGTTCTGACTTTTTGTTTGGTTAGTCAATTGTGTTTGTGAATTTCGTGGGTCAATTAATCGTTGAGGTGATGGGTAGTTTTATTGAAGAAATACACATTCACTGATATTGGGTTTGGGTGTAATTTCATTTCTCAGGAACTAATTAGACTAAGGCTGTATCTTAATATCTTTCAAGATTAATTTAACTATGCATTCTTTTAATACATATACTTATGGACAATTGGCTGAGAGCTGTTGGTGATGTTTCGAATCTGATGAATATAGAAGTTTTAACTTCAATTTATCATCTCTGATGATCATATTGTCAAAAAAAATTAAGCATGTTATCAATTTTACGTTGAGGTTTGTGATGTACTTTATGCCAATGTTATCGTCTTAGGTTCACTTAAACACCATCTGCTCTCCTTTGTTTGACGCGTTGAACTCTTTTACAATGATGGATATTCTTTATTACTACAACGAATGAGGATTTAATGAGCCTTATATCCCATATCCCTATGTTTATCTTCTTTTTCAACTAGTTCATGAAATAAAAAGTATTGGATGACTTACCAAATTGTACAAGTTGGCATAGCACTCCAACATCTTCTGAAACCAGAATATACTGGCTATATGCTCATGCATGGGAATAAAATTGTGTATAGGGTGGTATAAATGCTGCATTGGGAAATATGACTGAAGATGACTGGAGGTGGCACATGTATGACACTGTCAAGGGAAGTGATTGGCTAGGTACAAACTTGCTCATTGTTTTAATTTTTAAATGTTTCTTCGTATTATGTCCTGCAAGAATTTACATGATTAGAAGTTGAGAAGTTTGCCATTAGCATATGTGGCATGTAGAGATTCTTTTAGTATTTGTTTTTTCTTTTCTGGATGTGAAAATGCAAGCTCTGTGTTCTACAGGAGACCAAGATGCCATCCAATATATGTGTAGGGAGGCACCAAAAGCAGTGATTGAGCTCGAAAATTATGGACTGCCATTTTCACGAACTGAGGATGGAAAGATATACCAGCGTGCATTTGGTGGTCAGAGCTTGAACTTTGGAAAAGGTAAATGCAGATTTTGGAGCAAGAAATGTTAGCTTTTTCCCCCTCAATATAGTTCTGATCTTGAACTCTTTATGTTGCTATTCTACAGGTGGTCAAGCGTATCGCTGCGCATGTGCTGCTGATCGAACTGGGCATGCTTTATTGCACACTCTCTATGGCCAGGCTATGAAGCATAATACCCAGTTTTTTGTAGAATATTTTGCATTGGATCTATTGATGAACAGTGATGGTAAGGTGCCAGGTTAAATAGTTTGTTTTCGATTAAATCATTTTGCTACTGATTGAAACATTTTGCTATTAATTAATTAAAAGAAGGTCTCAACGTTCATAGGGAATAATGTGATGAACATATGATGACTTGGAGATTTCCTGCTCATTTCTGCAAGAGAAATGTATTCTTGAATTAGATCTTAATGCTTCTACATTGTATATTTTTAGCCCTATTTTTTCTTCTAGTATTCAATTGTCATGCATTTGTTCATATTCTCATGCATTAGTTCATATAACAAAGTTTTATTTTATATCTAATGATGATTTGAGTTTGAAAACTAACAGAACTTGCATACCAGAGAAAAGTAACCAAAGTTTTGTATAAGATTTGACACAATGGTCAACAGTAAATGTTTTTATTTTTCCAATAGTTTTTCCTGCATTACAATGGCTCTTATAGAAAGCAGCATTAGTTCAAAATTGAGAATATATTTAATCCCTCATTATGCCGGTATTTCCCAAACGGTGCTAAAACAAATTCTGAAGTCAAGATTGACAAGGGTCAAAGGGGAATATATCACGTTTTTTCCAGCCAATGTAGTATATGGAGTTAACCAATACAATGTTACGGTAGAAAGTAAAAGTTAAAGGGTTTTGTTACTAGATGAATATATTGGCAATTTAAAGTTAGGATTTCCTTCTCACCTTCCCTGCCAGTTCCTATGGTAATATTTTGAACCAAAACCAAGCAGCAACATAGGTGAAAGAAGAAAGAAATTGATGAGTAATTTTTTTTTAAAAATCAATTCACATTTCACTATTATTGGCCATTTTTGTGAATAGTGCACCAAATGAATCTTCAATTCCTGATATATTTAAGATGTAAGATTGCGTTGACTATGTTTTCTGATTACATAGTTTTACCACATTTATCACATCACTTATTGTAAATAAGTTGTCACTTGTTTGCAATGCTAAACACTTTCTTGTTGTGAAAAAAGAAAAGATGATGTTGTTTGCATGTTTGGAGTTGGATGGTTTAGAGTTTGAATGCTAATTTTCTATATTGGAAATGCAGGTAGTTGCCAAGGAGTAATTGCCTTGAATTTGGAAGATGGAACATTACATCGTTTCCAAGCGTCTTCAACCATTTTGGCCACTGGGGTACATTATTTTCTTTTGCTTGTTTGACATTTTAGTTTTTATATTCTATTCCATTTATTACGGACATATGGGGATCAATTTTTATATTATATCAGGGTTATGGTAGAGCATACTTTTCTGCAACCTCAGCACATACATGCACTGGTGATGGCAATGCCATGGTTGCTCGTGCTGGGATCCCACTTGAGGTTTCTTTTGTTCTTTTCAAATTTCAATTTTAAGATGATATCCTATGTAGCAAGTTTTTTATCACTCCATTCTCTTGACATACTATTTGCAGGATCAAGAGTTTGTGCAATTTCACCCAACAGGCATATATGGAGCTGGTTGCCTTGTCTCAGAAGGTTGGTATTTCAAATTTTTGCATACTGGGCTTACCTTCAATTACATCCTATAATGTACTTTGTCCAACAAAGCTGAATTATATTGTTTCTCATTTTCTTTCTTGGACCTGGTAGGGTGTCGCGGTGAAGGTGGAATTCTTAGGAATAGCGAGGGTGAGAGGTTTATGGAAAGATATGCTCCTACTGCGAAGGACCTTGCATCAAGAGATGTAGTTTGTAGATCAATGACTATGGAGATTCGGGAAGGCCGTGGTGTAGGTATGCTGGGTTTTGATTGTTATTTTTATGTTGTGATATATATGTTTATATGAACATATATGCCCTGTTTGTTTGAGCATGCTTTGGGTGGAGAGAGATAGGTGAGAAAGAAGTTGGGGAGAGGGGGAGACTCCACCCTTGTTTGGTTGCATCTGATTGGAGAGAAGAGGGAATCAAGTTGTGGGCCCAAGACACTTTTCATGGTCTTCTCAAATTGAGCAGAAACTGGCACAAGCATAGTTTTTTTTTCCCCTTTCTCTATTATACCCTTGACACACAATGTTTTCATAAACTGGCATAGACATTTTTTTTTTCTTTTCTCTATTACATTGTATACAAAAGTGTCTTTTACTACAAAATGTGATTTTCTCTCTCTTCTCCACCTCATTCTTTCCCTTCTCTTTCTCTTTTATCTCTACCATACCAAACCACCTACAAAATCTACTCTATTTCTCACTTCTTTCTGTCTACTCACCTTCTCTCTTTTCTTATTCTCTCTTCTCTCTTTCTCTGCTCAACCAAACAAACCGATAATAAGTTTGAATGTTGTTAGTTTGTAGTTTTAGTGTTTTACATAATTATCGGAATACTGCTTAGGTGGAAACAATGTTTGAGCTTAGAGTTGCATGTCCAGTTTGCTTTTTTCTACAAATGCACATTGTTTTCTTGAATCATGACGTTTTTGTTCTCTATAGTGGTAGTGGAAAAAAATATTTTTCCAGTTAAGTCTGACATTTTGTTAGTTTTGACCGTGGGAATTATTTGCAGGACGACTGAAAGATCACATCTATCTCCACTTGAATCACTTACCTCCAGATGTTCTGAAGGAGAGACTACCTGGTATATCTGAAACTGCAGCTATTTTTGCTGGTGTGGATGTTACAAAGGAACCCATTCCTGTCTTGCCAACAGTGCATTATAACATGGGTGGTATTCCCACAAATTATCATGGAGAGGTATGACATTGAAATGAACTGTTTAAAATTTGAAGTAAGACCTCCAGTTGAAATAGGATGTTGGGAACTCATGTGTGATATTGGAGTTCCACATTAGTTATGTATGGGCTAGATAAAGTCATAAAGATAATATAAGATAACAGACCCATGCACCCAATGCCTCAGGTGCTTGGGTGAAGATGTGATTACGCGTTCCCTCTTGTGGTTGTCGCTTGGTCCATAGGCATAGGTCTCCTGCTGTTGGGCTTTCAGCTCTCGCTGTCTCCCCAACGAGTTGTATTAGAGCTGAAGTTCTAATCTAACAACTCACCCTAAACCCATTATTTAGGGCATATGATTGGTCTACAACCTATGGCTGGTTAATATAGTTCAGTGGGCCGCCTCAGAAGACTCAATTCATTCAATCCTCCAAGATGGTATCAAGGCCAATTATTTGGCTATCAGAGTATTTGGAGGTGACGGTTAGTTTGTGGGCTCTAGTCCCGACCCATGTTTGAGGAGCCTTTGTTGTGGAGTTTTTGCTTTTTTTGAGAACCCCAATGACTTGTTTGTACTCTTTACTAGAAAGGCTTAAGCTTGAGGAAGGAGCATATTGATATGTTGGGACAAACTTGGGAATTCAAATTGTTGAGCTTGATAAAGAAAATATTAGAGAACAACCCGTACAGTCAATGCACCAAGGCCTTGGGTGAAGATTTAATGTTGCGTTTGCTCTAGTCGTTTGTTGTTTGGCCCATTGGCATAGTTCCCTTGCTTTTGGGCCCCCATCTCCCCAACATGATAGGGGGAAAATATGGGAATGAAAATTGTAAGAAACAGATTAAAAAACGGAAGAAAAGCGTAGCATCATTAGTTAGATTGTCCTGCTTAGAAACTAGGGTCAGGTGATCTCTATACCCTGTCTATGTCATGTTGCGATAGCAAGAAATTTTTTTTTAAACTGTTTCTGTCTCTGGCCTACTTGACTACTTCTTTGGATTAATGAGTGAAGCGAGTACAAAAGTTGTAATCTTGTTCTTTGGAATTGTTGTATTTCATATCGCTTTTCTTTGAACAATAAATGAGAAGTAAAAAACCCTAGTCTAATATACCGATTTCTAATTCAGGTGGTTACCATTAAAGGTGACGATCCAGATGCAGTAATTCCTGGATTAATGGCTGCTGGGGAAGCAGCCTGTGCGTCAGTCCATGGTTCCAATAGGCTTGGTGCAAATTCACTTCTGGACATTGTAGTTTTTGGTAGAGCTTGTGCAAATAGAGTTGCAGAAGTCCATAGGCCAGGCAAGATTTATATCCACTTTTTAAAATAGATTGTGCATGAAATGAGGTTATAAGATATACCTGTTTTCCATTTTGCAGGGGAGAAACAGCAGCCTTTAGAGAAAGATGCTGGTATGAAAACAATTGCTTGGCTTGACAAAATTAGAAACTCGAATGGTTCTTTGCTACCTTCAGAAGTTCGGTTGAATATGCAACGTATAATGCAAAACAATGTTTCTGTTTTCCGCACACAAGAAACATTAGAAGAGGGTAATCTATATTTTATCAATAATACAATATTATGTTGACCATTCATTTCTTTTCCAAGGCACATGCGTGACCTTTACTTCTCATGAAATCATCTCTCTGAATTTCATCTGCTTTGTGGCAGGTTGTCAATTAATTGATAAAACATGGGAGAGCTTTCATGATGTCAAATTGAAGGATCGGAGTTTGATATGGTAAAACTTTTTTTGCCAATGCTACATAGATTCGTAGTATATCCAGGAATATGCATGTTTGAAGTCTTTCTTGGTCAATATTCTCAGGAACTCTGACTTGATTGAGACTCTTGAGTTGGAAAATCTTTTGATAAATGCCTGCATCACCATGCACTCTGCTGAAGCCAGGAAAGAGAGTAGAGGTGCTCATTTCCACGAGGACTTCCCGGTCAGTGTGCTTTATTTTGTTATCTTGTGTATATTTGACACCATTAATTTGAATAGTGACAATAGTCTAATTGAATACGTTGCCTTAAATTCTGCAGAAAAGAGATGATGAGAACTGGATGAAACACACTTTGGGGTACGTCATGTTTCATTTAATGAGCTAGTACTATCATTTAATGAGCTAGTACTATAGGGCATTTGTTTTGAGTTTGTTCTGTCCTTTTATGGTGTACCCTGATCTTTTTAGTGCGTCTAAGCCTATTATTGATTTTTAAGAGCATTAGAGCTCGAGTCTTATATTAGGGGTGCAGCCCAGCAGTCAATCTCATATCTCAATATACTAGTAACAGAATAGTGGAATAATAACAATTGATATTATCTGGTTTTGGTATGATCTTTAAGTTAATAAACCTATGGTTGAAAACCTAATTACTAATTTGATCCTTGCTTGAAGATCCTCAGTTGGGTAGTTTTTATTTCAGCCAGAGATAACCCTCTATTTGTATTGGAGTCCTTGCCATCAAATTTTAAGTGCTGATATGGCTCAAAATTTAGCTTTGGTAGCAAACTACTGAAAATGTTTGTCTGTTGTTTGAATTGCATGACCTAGAGCAATGAGTCAATGACTTTACTATTTTGCAATCTACTAGAAGTTGAAAAACTTACAACAGTCATTTGTTATTTTGATCGTGCTATCGTGCTCCTGACCATTATTAGGGTGATATATGCTTAGAGACCCATTAGTTTTTTATTTATCAAAGCGCACAGCTATTGTAAAATGTTTTTATTTTTGGGTGGGTATTGGGATTGTTGGGTCAGCTAGCGTCAATGAAATGAACCTGATTTCCTGGATCTGTTGTAGTTATGATGTAGATGATAGAATACTTTCGTCTGCGAGTTGCATCTGTTAAGCTAAGCTTTTGTACATTGGTTTGCAGATACTGGGAAAATGAAAAGGTGCGGTTGGACTACAGGCCAGTGCACATGCATACTTTGGATGATGAGGCTGAAACCATCCCTCCTTTTGCTCGTGTTTATTAATATACTTGCTGCATTATAACAGTAGGCTTAAACGGATTGTTTCGAAGTTTCACAAAATATGGAATGAATATATTGCAAGTAAAAAAGGATTCAATAAAGTGTTCTAGATGTATGACTTTGATAATTATTGTTTTATTCGTCAAAATGTCGAACTGACATGTTCCATGGCGTCCTCAAGTTAAAAATGTATGTATTTGAAGTTGAGAGTAAAAGCAATAAATCCCAGTTACTTGTGATTATTGATCAATTTTGATTTTTGACTTGTTAATATGTTCAAAATTGCTTATTTACACGCTTCTCAATTGGTATGAACATTGATTCGTTGTGGTTTTAATGTTTGTTTCAAGGTTTGAGAATAAGATTCTAAGGAATGAGATTACTGGGAATGGGAATGTTATCCTGGGTAAATTTTGTATATATGTTTGATTAGTTTTTAGTATAATTAGGAATGTGTTTAAACTAATTTAATTTAAAAATCTACAAAATAGAAAAATATGAGAGAATGTGAAGAAAGTGAGAAGTTATATTTGAAATAAGGGGAATGTAAGATTTCCAACCCAATTGATGAGAATCACATGAGGGGAATGTTGGCGGTTATTTCATTTTTTGCAATGATTGATATCCTCAAATGTGAATTATTAATCTTGTAACACACGTGAGAACGTCCACTCTCAATTTCAGCATTCCCGGGAATGTGATTCCATACCACATAACAAACGCTCCCGAGCGTTTGTTACAAGTTATCAAAAAACATTCTAGGGCACGGGGATTCCTGAGAATATCAGGATAGGAATGTTATGCCTGGTATTATTAAAAAATGTATTTGGTTAACAAATTCAATTTCTGAGAATCATTTTTTATATTCTAGAAATAATTATAACATCCGTTCGGTTAAAAATGCATATTCCCGGGAATAAATAATGAAATTCCTAAATTACCCTTTTTTAAATAAAATACATCAGAGCCCTATATATATTTCACATAATCGAATTATATAAAACTTAGAAAAATTACATTTGCATATAAGTATAAAACAAATTCATTTTCCAAAATGGCAACACATGTATAGAAAGCAATGGTTTGAACAAATAGAATACAAGGCCAACAACAAATTGAAAACTTTGCTCCAAACTTCACTTCTCAACTGAGGTGACAACTTAGCGTTCTTCCCCAACACACCAAAACCTGTCCAAATCCCAGAATCAAACACCACCCCCTTCCAACACATTGAGAACTTACCACTCCCACAAAAGCCAACAACAGAATGCAGATAGAAGAAAACAATTCAGCAGAGCAACAAGAAGCCCAATAATCACAAGAAAAAATAACCCTCCTCAACATAAACACCATCCCCTAAGCCACATCACGGAAGGCAAATCAAGGGATTCAAGTTCCACTCATAAAAAGAGAATTGAAAATTAGTATTGATAGCCTTAAGCCAAAGCCAGACTTTGAATTTAATAGAATCGAACACCGGTTCTTCGTTCTTGAAGACTTTTGCATTCTTGCAATTCCAACAGTAGCAGTAGCAAGCCACAACAATCTAACTTAATACTCAGTGGAAAATCATTACTCAAAAGATATATTCAATTAAACAAAACTTTGCATAAATAGGATAACAAGTGAGCAAGTGAATTAGAAAGTAAGCTGTGAATTCAGTAATTTTTACTAATAAGATAACACAACATAAAGTAGCCTCAAATAGGAAATATGAAAGAGAAATTAGAATTGCCCCCAATGGAAGGGGAAACGAGAAAGTCGAGAAAAAAAGAAGAAGACCAGTTAAACACAAAATTCACCCAACTGCACATGCATACAAAAAATTCATACCTGTATGGGATAAATCAGTTCTTTTTCCACAATGAAACAGAATTAAGTTGCTGATGTGGGTATCACAACTATGTCAAAAAAAAAATCAAATGGAACAAAGTTAAAACAAAGAGCATCACAGTGTAAAGTGGAATGAACAAGAAAAAGACGTCCTTGCTGCACAATGAAGAAGGAGTAGCTGCAATTGGAGCAACAACCTAAACGAATAAATAGATGGCAATTCAGTAACAACTTTCAATAAAAAAGAAGATAAAAAACGAAGGGAAATAACATATTCATCAACAAGAACGTACTGCTCAAAGAGACTAGGGGAAACTGTGTGATAAAAGGTGCAAAACATAAATTTTCACCCACATTATTTATTTACCCGAGAATCTTTCATTCTCATCCTCCTAGTCGGGTATATCTCCCCGCTAAGACGTGGAAAAATAATTCTCTTGGGAATATTTCATACCTGGGTATCTAATTTTGTAATCTAATACCAAACTTGGACATCCATTTTCCCTTATACCCAAGAATTTTTGTAAACCCCTCTACCAACCGCTTATAAAACATTTTGTTGTTTTGTTTGTTTGTTTTCCTAAAATATTATACGCCGACAATTATGAAACTAACACGACAAATGTTTCTCCATACGCATCGCCAAAGATCAAATCTCGAACTAGATAACTAATTATCTACTGGTTGTTTTACCCCTAGTCCCGTAGATTAATTATAATTTTTTATTTGATTCATGGGAAAATTTCTATTATCACATTAGTAAAAAATAAATACTAAAATCTGTGAACCTATTGCGAGTGGTCTCTCCAAACCTCCAAAATGTTTTCTTCAATGCTTGAAAGTCGCGTTTCACTATAAATATACCTAGGGTCCAGAACTCGCCAGCCTTCGTAGTTACTGGGACTAAATTCGGATCTCGTGAGGGAAGCTGTTACAATTAAAAACCAATCCATTCCATTCGTTCAACTCAGCTTTCACCATGGACAACGATCCTCTCATGCGCAACCAGAACGCCGCCGTTCAGGCCCGTGCCAAAGCCCAGAACCGCGCCAACGTCCTTCAGCTCAAGCTGGTTCGTTCCTCTCCCTTCCCCTCGAATTTGTACTCCGATTATTCACTTGCCCTATTTTTTTTTCATCTTCTTCGCATCTGGATTTTGTTTATATCAACCATAGCTAGGGTTTATCGCGTTTTGTAACCCTAGATTGTAGATTTCGCACAAATTCACGTATCTGTGATCTGTTGCAGATTGGACAGAGTCATCCAACTGGTCTCACGGCGAATCTGTTGAAGCTCTTTGAGCCGAGGCCTCCTTTGGAGTATAAGCCTCCTCCGGAGAAAAGAAAATGTCCACCCCTATCAGGTGTTTGATTGATTGTTTATGTTTCGGTTCCGTGCTGATTTTTGTGCACTTGATTATTATCGATTCAAATTTAAATGCGCTCTATTTTTTTTGAAGGGATGGCACAATTCGTGGGTAAATTTGCTGAGCCCGGCGATCCTGAATATTCTCCTCCTGTACCAGTGGCTGAAACTCCTGTAATGTTCAGTTCCTTTGAGACTAATTACATGGGGATTATTATTAATATGACTCTGTTGTGCATGTTTTCGTGACTTTGTGTAGTTATTGTATCTAGCGTGGTTGTAGAGGTTTTATTTGATACAATGAGTAGCTTTTTTGTTTTATTATTATGCTTATTCCCGATGTAGTCGAATCAACTTCTTTGTGTTGTGTCTTGATTAACTTGCAAAGAGTTCATTGAGTTATCAGTTTCTGTAACTGTTAAATTGTAACAAATATTGTTGCTGAACAGTGTATGCATGTGGTGTGGTGAACATGTCATGGTGTGAGTAAGTTTTAATCTGTTCTTTGATTATGATTGCTGAACTTGAGTCAGGTTCGGTATGGGGTAAGACTTTGCAATTTAAATTTTTAATTAACCATCCTTGCCTGCTCATGCTTTCATGTGGTACTAATCTGCTCTAAGACAATGTTTGGCTAAATATTCCATGGTCATGAATAGCAATTAGGTCGCTTGAATTCTGTGAATTATTAACCAGAAGATATAATTACTATTTCCTTCTTAGTCTTTACAAGATTTCAGTTTGTTTTTGAATTTATTTGAAAGTGTAGTTATTTGTTTATTATAATGTTTAGTAGATCGACATAACTGCTACTTAATGAAATTATGTTCCCTTCCATAGAGCTAATATATAGCAGATGAAAGATGTGAAATAGTTATAAAATGTCACAGCCATTGCCCCAAAATTGAAGATGATATATAATATACTTATATTATTGTAACATTTTGGTGAACTCAGGCTCAAAGAAGAGCAAGAATCCACAAGTTAAGACTTGAGAAGGGAGCTGCAAAGGCTGCTGAGGAGCTTGAGAAATGTGATGACTCCTATATTGTTGTGACTCTTAGTTCATTTTTGTGGATTTATTATGTCCTCTGAATGTTGTTTACATTATCTGGTTCAATGCAGATGATCCGCAAAATGACCCGAATGTATCAGGAGATCCATACAAGACATTGTTCGTGGCCAAACTCGTGAGTTATATTTTCCAATTTATTAACTCTGGCACTTTTGAGTAGCACATTGCTTGTCCATATCTCATTGGTGTTGTCTTCTAAACAGAGTTATGAGACCACTGAGAGCAGAATCAAAAGGGAGTTTGAGTCATATGGTCCAATCAAACGGGTAGGTATTTTGAATATACCCAAAGGGGTTCGGTAAGCGTATCATATATGTTAGGTTCTTAATTTTAGCATTTTACTTCTATTTGACATCTTTACATACAAGTTAACCTTGGAAGTGGATTTTCAAATTCAACAGTTTCCATGTGTACACAAATCATGAAAAAAAAAAAACAAAGATTGGCTTATTTTAAGATAATATATACTTTAACCATTTTCTTTTGCTGCTGAAATAACTTTCTTGTAATTTCAGCTGTTCTCTTGACTAACTAGCTTGTCGTAAAGTCAATCAGCTATGCATAATTTTTATCTGATCCTGTTGAAACATTCAATGGTATAGGTATAGATTATAAATCTCACTGATTTAATTTGTCATTGTTGAGTGGCTTTGAAATATTATCAACTGCATTTAGTTGCGCCAGAAACTTTTTGTTGATGGTTTTTTATTTATTGGTTTCTTTAGTGAATTCCCACTTAGTTCCATTCAACAATTAATATATGTGGATAGGAGATCTTGGGGCTTGGGGTCTATAGGAATTAATTTAGCTGCAAGTTTAGCATCTCAATACACATCCCTGGTAAGGGTTGATCATCTGTCTTGCAAATGGTAAATGATTATCAAATTTCAATCATACCCGACTTCCATTCAAGCGCTTCCTCTGTATGGTATTTTATTTGGGCGAAACTATGATGCATTATTGTGCCTTTGGCCTTGTTGTCAAGCAAGAAAAGGAGACTGGCCTCTTCTGTTCCTTTCCTGCACTGGGTAAAATATGTTGGGAGTAATGCAATCTCTTCCTCTTTTGTTTAAATTCTTAGTTAGCCTACTTCTGATGTTGCTAAAACTTTGTTTTTGGCTTTAAAGGCTATCAAAACCAAATCAGCTGTTGAGAAGATGTTATGGTATTTTCTATACTACCCACAGTTGTTTTCATTTTATCAATTTAAAAATAATATCCCTGGTAAGGGGACGCTAGTCAACAACTGGTTAATTGGGCCCAAATACCTCAGTTTTTCTGCAACTATTGCTGGTGGTGATGCATCTCGCGTTGGGAGCTGTGTGATTTAAAGGTGAGCACGGCTAATTAGGCATAGTGCCTGTCGCCGTGCCATTTAGGATTAGTGTTAGTATTTTATTTTGGTTGTACTGACAGTGATTATGAGGTCAGTCTGTGAGAGAGCATCTTTTTTGCTAATTTCTTTTGAGATGAAGACTAGAATGTTCTCTTCTGACTATTTTTCCTTTTTCAAATTATGATTTAGGTTCGTCTGGTTACTGATAGTGAGTCAAATAAGCCCAGAGGTTATGCATTCATTGAATACCTGCACACAAGAGACATGAAAGGTTGGTAGTGGTTAAGTGTGTGTTGACTGATTATTATATATACATATGAATGACTTTTTAATCACATTTTTCATTAATTATGCAGCTGCTTATAAACAAGCTGATGGGAGGAAAATTGATGGTAGAAGGGTGCTTGTGGATGTTGAGCGTGGTAGGACTGTTCCAAATTGGCGACCTCGTCGTCTAGGTGGTGGGCTTGGTACAACTAGAGTGGGGGGAGATGAAGTTAATCAGCGACATTCTGGGAGGTAAATAGTCTACAACTTCAATTTTGTGATAGCACTTCATTCATTGCTTATGTTAAATCCCATGGTCTTTTATTGATAGCCTGAAATAGAATAATAACTAAAAGTGACAACTAAAATCATTTTCAATTGTTATGACATTATTACTTTTACATCTATGTGTCATGTTTGATTTAGAATTTGAGATATTTGCAACAAGAAACCACCTGGTGGACCTGGGGATACTTTGATTATTCTCTAGTATGGAATTCTGTGAACCTTTCTCAATTTCCTTGCATATGTAAATTGGACATTTGGCAAAATGTTATGCTTATTTTTATCTATTGGAGCTAGCTGGCACTCACTCCATTCATCCCAACCCTCCAGAGAAGGGAAAATTCTCTCCCTAAATAAGAACATCATTTCATCAAGTATTTACTTGCATTTGATGTTTTTCTTTTGACTGTTGAATTGGTTTGCTCAACCTAGAGTACACTAATTGTTGTGACTTAGCATCTCCAACCCAGGTTCTTAGGTTCTTAACCCATTGGAGAAGATTGATGTGGAGCTCTTAGTTCTTAAAATTAAGAACCAGGTCCTTCCATAAGGTGTTTTGCTTTATTGAGTTTTTAGATTAAAATTATTTTCTCTCATTGTGGTAAAATTAAGTATTGAATTAATATTTAAATTAAAATTAAAATTAGGTGGAAATAAAGAAATATAAATATGGGTATTGTGGGACCCAACCAAAAGTAAAATAAGAACTCGTGGTTGGAGCGAAAATTGCGTCAAGCTCTTATGAGTTCCCTAAATCCTATGTGGCATTTTAGGCCTGCATGAATAGTGCTAAGAACCCGAAGTAAGAGTCAAGGGTTGAAGATGCACCTTAGATTACCAATTGTCATACTTTCTCTTGTTGACTGTTGTCTTTATGAAAATTGTTGGATGCTTCCTTTGTTCTTACTATGGAAGGAGAATTCTGACATGAATTAATTAATTCAGGGAGCAACAGCAGTCTGCACCTTCTCGTTCTGAAGAACCCAGAGTGCGGGAGGATCGACACGTTGATCGGTAAGAATTTCAATGTGTTTCTTCAATTTTGAGTAGTTAATTGGTGTTAGTACTCAACAAATGTCTGATCATACAACAATTACTTGACAACATGGGACTTTGGTTCACCTACATTAATTTTTAAAACATTTGAGGATTCAAATAAAGTTCTTTCATTGAATGTTTTATGTCATTTACTGACTGCTATTGACTATATCCTTTTAGGGACAGAGAAAAGTCGCGTGAAAGGGTCAAGGACAAAGATAGAGAACGTGAACGATCACGTGAACGGTCCAGTGATAGGGGCAGGGATCGTGATCACAGAGAGGATAGACACCACAGAGACCGAGACCGGGATAGGAATAGGGACAGAGATAGGGAAAGGGAAAGGGAGAGAGATCGTGGACGTGACCGAGATAGAGCACGTGATCGCGATCGTGGTAGAGAGCGTGATCGTGATCGAGAAAGGGATCGGGACCGAGACCATGATCGTCATCGTGAAAGGGATAGGGATTATGAAGCTGGGGAAACTGATAGGGGACGCTCACATGATAGGGAGACTGATTATGATCATGTTGAACCTAAACAAGAGAAGGAACGTCATGGTGAAAGAGAGCGTGACTATGAACCGGAGGATGATCGTGAGTGGTACAACCAACCTGTGCATGGACATAGGCATGCAGATCCTGACCATGAGCCTGATCACTATGGACACTATGAGCATCACCGAGGTCGGGGACAGTATGATGATGGAGATGATCATGGTGACCGTTACAATCAATATCATGATCAGGATAAGATAGAAGATGACTATGGCACTGAACGGGCAAAATCTGAATCACGTGATAAGGAGAGAAGTCGTGATGTGGACCGTGAACATCGTCGCCCAGAGAGGTCCCATTCCCGGGAATTTGATTACTGAACTTGAGCACAATACTTCTCAACTTTGCTGGTAAGATTCATGGCATACATTTCAGTATTTAATTTGGTTGTTAATTCTTACCAATCAGGCTGTAAGTTCTGGATTGCTTCTTTGTAGCTATTAATGGATTCTAGCATGAAGTGTTCAAAGCATGACCAAAAAGAAAATACACATTGCGGCACCATCCATCTTTGATGTTGAAAGGTTACCGCGCCAGCTTTGGTGATCTCAGTTTCTTGATGTGGACCTGGACAACTAATATTTGTCTTTGGTGATTTTGTTTTCTACGACATTATATTTTATTTTTCCAGTTTTTGGGGGCACAGTTTCTGGGATTCAAGTTATGGTTGGTCTATTGATAGATATGCTTGGAACTGTATGCGTTTATATTAAGTATTTTTACATTAAAATGTCAGGTGAGGTTGCTTTCCAGTTATTAATTATTCTTGGACCTGTTTTATTTGCTTTTAGCCTTTAAGTCAAAAGCAAGATAATTGACGAAAATATCAACTTAAATTTTGAAGATTTTCTCTCACTATTCCTGCCTGTGTCGGTGTCAATTTTTGGGTTGAAGTATATCCAATCTTAAATGTGGTTGAGTCCTTAAGAATCGTGCTCTTGTGTGAGGTGCTGCTAAGGAAAATAATGCGTGCTATAGTTCCATCACTTTTACTCATTTTACTTTTTGGTTTTCTGGTGGTTCCATAAGAATGTTTGTGCAAATGTGCGGTAAGGTCAATTCTGCCAGAGCTGCGACGAGAATTTTGTTAGATTATAGGCATGAACAAATGATGTTTTCCGGCCGTCTATAGGTACAATGGTTTCACTTTCATCATTACCGCGGAGGTGTGCAATGTGAAAGAAAATTTACAAGCCAGTTCGCAAGAGGGTGTGTACAAGCCAATTTCAGGTTTCACTTCCATACTATCTTCAATTTCGGCCTAGCTTCTCTTAAATAACAGGGTTTAGGTGTCTCTAGTTTTCTTGCAGCGAAAATATGAAATTAAATAATATTTTTGGGGTTTCCTAATATTTTGTGTAATGAGAATAGTAATCTGGGCACTTTAATTAGGAAAGCAGATGCTACTGTAAATTGCCCAAGTCTTTCATTTTCAGCTTGATTGGTTGCAGAATTTCGAGAACTTGTAAAAATTATTGGGAGCCCACCCTGTTGAGATAGAGAGAAAAGAGCGGTAGTACAAGCTCAAACCATTGTTTTTTTTGGGGTTAGTGAGGGGTTATGCGAGTGAATAAACGGTAAACGCATAGCAAGAAACTAATGAAATTACCATGAAGCTTCGTAGCTTTGCTGTGATACCGGTTTAGCAAGGACGCAGAATGCTTGATATAACTTCTTCCATTTCATGAACCTTCCTAAAACCCTTGGCTTGTTTACTCGAGCTTGATCCTGAAAGTACTAAGTTGTTATTATTGCATCGTGTCTATTGGAAGGAAAGGGAGCAAAGGCAAAAAGCTGGATTAGGTGATGAATAGTCGCATTCTTGGCTTACTACCTATACAAGATATTTAAAATATGAAAACCACCCTATAATTTAAACACATTGTAATGTAAAATTCCAATACCATAGTAGAATTAATGTGTATTTAACTATTAAATTGTAACCAGAGTTTTCTAAATCACTAAGATTTACTTTAGCTAAAATCATGCTAGCTTATTTGAGAATAGTGAGACAACAAGTTGTAACCGATGTTATAACAAAAATTCAGATTCAGAAACAGTAATTAATGAGGCAACAAGTTGTGAGAGTTGACTATTCACAGACTTAGAAAGGAAAGGAAGAAAGATTTGTTGGAAGATGTCCCCCTTAATGTAATTCCAAGTCTCGAGAATTAGCCGATGCTGCCGTGGGATAGCTTGCAAAACAAAATAAAAAGGAAAGAGAACAGTGCTTTTGTAATATAAAGAGAGATGGTGGTACTGAAGAAGCACTCCTTCTTAGTCCGTACTTTTCGTAGTTTCTTCCTCCAATCATTCTCGTAGAACCAGCATAAAAGAACATAAGCAGAGGGGTAAAAAAAAGAAAGAACACATACACTGCATTCGTCCCATATCATTTATTTAGATTCCAACCTCTGCCTTCACACCATTCATAAATGGCTTTGAAAGTTAAAAAGAAGACTTCGAGAGCAGTAGTAACAGCTACATGGCTAGTCTCATGGAGCCTTATCATGATCTACAATGTCAGTTCAGCAAAAAGAGTTTTAGAGGATCCAAAATCAGAAAGCTTTGTTCTGAAACAAAAACTAGGAGGTGTAATTGGAGTATTTGATTTCTTCTGGAAGAATGGAGAGTCTTCCCATGAACATGTTTGGCCTGTGAGTTTATGGAACACTTTTTCTTTTTCATATTATAAGTAACATTTAATTTGTTACTCTGTTTACTCTGAAATGCTTTGTGCTGGTTTATTGAGCAGGAAATGAAGTTTGGTTGGAGAATTATAGTTGGATCAATCGTTGGATTTTTCGGAGCAGCGTTGGGAAGCGTAGGCGGGGTAGGAGGCGGAGGAATTTTTATCCCTATGCTCACTTTGATCATTGGTTTTGACCCCAAGTCTTCTACAGCCATTTCTAAGTGTTAGTATATTGCCCTGTTATATTTATCCTTTCATGCTAGATATGAGAAAAACATGGCCATACTATGCTTCCTTTCAGTAGTGCACAAAGGCCTTGTTGATCTATTGAGCCAATCAAAGATTAGACAAGGTTTAAATTGCGCCTGCGGTTGCGTTGTGGAAACGCGGGCAAATGTAAGTTGAAATAACCACAAATGTGATCGCGATGCCATTGAAGAGACTTCAAAACCTTTTACGTTGCGGCCGCAACCGCAATTTAAAACCCTCATTAGTTGGGTGCATTTACTTAATGGCTTGCATACAGATTTTGTACTTATATTAATATAATGTCAAATATTAAATGCTATCAGCCTGACATCCGTAACTATCTGTCACGAACCAACTATCTCAAAATAAGGATTGAACTCTAAAGACCAATTGGTCACAGCTCTGATACCATATCATAAACCAACTATCTCAAGCTATTGTGTGAATACACATGAATAGTTTTATATTATATTTCAAACACTATAAATGAAAATATTGTTTCTTATTACATCAGAACTCAAGTTATTCTTAGTAAGTTAGACACATTCAATTTCTGGATTTCCCATATTTAGATGTTGTTCCATAATTGCAGGTATGATTACAGGAGCAGCTGGGTCAACTGTGTATTACAATCTGAGGCTTAGACACCCAACTCTAGACATGGCACTAATAGATTATGATCTGGCTTTGCTCTTTCAGCCTATGCTAATGCTAGGAATAAGCATTGGTGTTGCATTTAATGTCATGTTTGCTGACTGGATGGTGACAGTTTTGCTTATCATCCTATTCATTGGTAATTACTACCTGCTTAGCATAAACTTATGGTGTGTTTGGGTAAACAACTTAATTAAGCTCTTATGGCAATATATATGCGCTTATCGTATAACCGCTATTCATAAGCTAATTTGAGAAGCTCATTGAAATAAGATGAAAATATGTTATAGGTAAGTATAAATGCTTGTCCATAAGCTAATAGGTAGGCATAAGTTATTTACATAAGCTCTTTTAAACACATGCGTAAGCGCTTATGCTATAAGATCTAATAACCAGCTTATATTACACACTAGTTATTGTATTTTGTTAAGATCTAATAACCAGCTTATGGTACAAATGACATGATTGCTTCTTGTTCTATGCGGAATACCTCAATTATAATTTGTTTGATTGTTGATGAAATTAATTGGTGGTAGGTACATCCACTAAAGCTTTATCCAAAGGCATAGATACATGGAAAAAGGAAACAATAATGAAGAAGGTAAACTTCATATGCTTTCAAAAATTTGAAGTTGAGTCTCCATGGTCTTCTACTTGATAGTGAAAATACTATGCTAATGAAATTTCAGGAAGCAGCCAAGATGTTGGAGTCAGATTCTAGTCCTGGTTGTCCCTTCAGACCTTCCTTCAAGTTATAGAGAAATCTTTCAGCAACTATATAAAAGATGATTGCAAAATCTGAAAATATCAAGAAGCAAATTAAAGATACTGTAGAAGAACACAAATTAATAATAAGATTTATCCATTGCTGCAGATGTTTCTGAAGAAGAGTACAAGACGCTACCAAGTGGTTCAGCTGATCCGCAAGATGAGGAGGTAATTCCAGAGGAAGTTTGTTGAATTTTTATCTACCTATATTATACACTGAGTTAAGTTCTCTTGTGCAGGTCCCTTTACTAAAGAACATTTGCTGGAAAGAATTATCAGTCCTTGCGTATGTCTGGGTGGCTTTTCTCGTTGTTCAGATTATTAAGGTACCTAACCTATCATTAGCATGTTTGGATCAGCTTGTTATTCCTCGGAATCAATTCTAGCACTAGTCACAGAAGCTTCTCCACAGAATTGATTGTGAATTTAGAATTAGTGGATCCAAAAAAACTTTATGATTACTAAATATGCACCTTTTATGTATTTCAATGCAGACTTACAGCAAAACTTGCTCCATACAGTACTGGTTTCTTAATTCCTTGCAGGTAAAGATTCTAAACATTAATTTATTACTTAGTTTGGTAAAGATTCTTAAATCCATACATGAAATTTGGTGTGCAACTTATACATGTCCTCTCAAGGTCTAAATGAAATTTGGTGTGCCTATTTTTCACTTGAAGGCTCCTATTGCAATCTCTGTCACACTTTATGAAGCCATATGCTTATGCAAAGGAACTAGAGTGATTGCATCAAAGGGTAAAGAAATCACAGATTGGAAGTTTCATAAGATCTGTCTTTACTGTTCCTGTGGAATAATAGCTGGTATGATCAGTGGACTGCTTGGTCTAGGAGGTGGCTTCATTCTAGGACCATTGTTTCTTGAATTGGGAATTCCTCCTCAGGTAAAGACTCATCCATTCTTGAGCATTTATAGAATGTTTGTATTGGCTTCTCTTTCCTCATAATCAATTATGGAACCTACAAAGCTTCTCCCCATAATTGATTTCTGATCTTAGAATCAATTATAGATGTATTTCCAAACGTGAAGTTACAAGTTTTTAGTTTTCCAAGAACAACCATACTCATATGTAGCCTTGATGAATGTGTCCTCTATGGCAGGTAGCTAGTGCTACATCAACTTTTGCTATGGTTTTCTCTTCCTCCATGTCAGTGGTACAATATTACTTGCTAGATCGCTTCCCTGTGCCCTATGGTAAGTAAAAATAAATCAAACTGGGTGCATTTGGTTTAGCATTGGGAGAAGTAATTTTGGATGAAATTAATTCTGACAAAATTGATTATGGTAAAAGTGAGTTGACAGTGATGTGATTTTTGTTTGAATATGTTTACTATAATTGTGAATCTGTGATTAAAAATGATTTTTATAGGAAAATAATAGAAATGTCTTGTTAGAAGAGATAAATCACTTTCATGTTAACTCAAAAGCTTGATCTTTTTGTTTTGGTATCAACCTGACTTTGTCTGTTTGAAGTGCTCTTAAGAACTTCACCCAAACATGTTTTGATGATAAAAAGTCATGTTACAGAAAGTGAAACCAAACATATACTAATTGAAATGATTCCTGGATACACTAGCAAGTATCTGGATACACTTTTCTTAAGTATTTTGCATTTCATCACTGAACCTGAGGATTGAAACCAAGACATAAAAGGACTCTAGTTGCACTAGCTTTTGGATTTTTTAGTTGAATTTTCACCACAATCCACTCAGAAGAGTTAAGTTCACTATTTATTTTGAAGTGCGTGCTAACGTCTGTTTGTATCTATTACCAATATCGCATTTGAAGTTGTGAAAGTTGCTCATTCTTTTGTTTTTCTTTGGGGGATGACACAGCTGCATACTTTGTTCTGGTTGCCACCATTGCTGCATTAACTGGCCAGCATGTGGTGAGAAAGATAGTTGCTATCTTCGGCCGAGCATCCATCATCATCTTCATACTAGCATTCACCATTTTTGTCAGCGCAATCAGCTTAGGTACTTTTCATTTCTTAATTGGAAATCTTAGTTTTCATTTTGTTCCCATCATTTCATTTTTTGTTGATTAGTTGCTTCAAAACATGCTCACTTTCTGTTTTTGGGTAACACAGGTGGGGTGGGAATAGAGAACATGGTTGAGAAGTTGGAAAATGAAGATTATATGGGGTTTGAAAATATCTGCCATCAATCTTAGGTGTGTTTTGCCTTTGTAGAGCCAGTTGAAATCTTCTACACAATATTTTCTAGACTAGTGATATGATCACTTATTTGTCCATTTCATTCAAGTAAAGAAATGAATTTTTTTTCATAATTTTATATATGTCTTCGTTGTACAAGTTTATATTCATCTCCTACAGTGGCTGCACCACATTCTTTACCATTGAGTGTTTTCACTAAAATGATTTTCAGTTGTCAACACAATCAAAATAAAAGTAGTATCATATTTGAGAAATAACTAAAAATATTTTTCTGTTAGCGTGGCAATAATAAATTGTATGTTAAATAACATCGACAATCGTAATAAGCATTTGTAAAACTTAAAGTTCAAGATATTTTATGTGTTGATATATGCGTTTGTTCATAAGTAAATTTTTTATGAAAATAAAAGTAGGTCGTAAGCTATTTTTATTCGTTTATTCAAATATTTATATAAGTATTTATTATATAAAATAAACTTTTTAAACGCGGTAAAAAAAGTTGGACCGGAAATAAAATAACAGAAAAACTAGAGCACTACCAATGTGCCCATTGCATCACAAACAAGGGTCCGATAGTATAAAATGGATATTTTTTGTTTTGTTACATAAGGAATAGTTTAAACTGGATATAATTAAACTTAGTCATCCTAAATTTATTAGAATTGAGTTTAAGAAAATAAATGTACTTAGAAGTGGTATTGTAAAAGTAAGTGTCAAAATTAGCTTTTATTTAAAGGATCTAATTAACATGCACCGTTTGTTTAAAACATCCTTACAACGACTATCAATGAAGATTTTCCACGTGAGAAAATAAATTTAAAATATAATAAAAATTAAAAATTGGTAATTTTTATGGTACCCCTTTAAAGAATTCCGTACCTTTTTACCTTAATGTGTCATGTTATCATAAGCAATCAACTTTCACAAATGTAATTTAATCATAATATTGTATTGAACTCTCTTATTTTAAAAAAAATACAAAATCAACATCCTTATATAACTATCTGGTGGAAAATGAGTTCATATGACATGAAATGATTGGACATCATTGTAAAAAAGAGTTTTACTGTTTTACACCATTTTTGTGTTAAAATTAAAGTCTTATTTAAATAATAACATAAAACTAATTTTAAAGTGTAATTATAATAAAAAAAAAGTTTGAGTCAGTAAATATATAAATTCTTGTCAACGAAAAAAAGTAAAGAATTTAGATGTTTGATGGACCCCCCACTTGTTTGCTTAACGGGCCAATCACCATTGACGGACTGTCAGTTGTGCTTCAGAAATTAAAAAATTCCATTGCCGGGAATCGAACCCGGGTCTCCTGGGTGAAAGCCAGATATCCTAACCGCTGGACGACAATGGATTGTTGAATGTTTAGCCCCTTAAAAACATAATAACACAAAAATATGTAATTAACAATTGATTCTAATTTATTATTTATTTAATCCAAATAAGAATTTTACATTCAATCAATACTTAAACGTTTTAAATAAACCTTAACTCTTTCAAAAAAATTAACCTTAATTAATGTAGATCAGCACTAAAATGCTTTCTTATTAATTAAATAATTTCTAATATTTTATTTATTTTTACCATTAGTATAATTCTTTATCATTTACATTAATTTGATATAAATGATTTACTTTAACATTTTAAATGTATTTATACATGTGCATTGCATTTATAAAGCTTAAAACTAAAACAAACGTTTGAAAAATTTGGTTAAGGCTAGGGTGGAAGTAAACTTTGTTTAAATAAGTCTAACCTGCTTAATAACCTGAACACTTGGACCTAGCCTCATTGTCATACGTTTTTTGTTAGGTCTGAATCTGATTTATTTAAAAACTTGGTTTGGTCTAGTAATCTATTTAAATGTCTATTTTATTGTAATGCATTCAAGTAGACTGAAAAATCTACTTGTCAATATGTTAACAAACTTATAAACTAGTGAGTTAAAATATAATAATATTGATTATATGATCCAAGTTAAAGTAAAATAAGTTGTTAGTTATTTTCTAAAGATATTTTTATAGTTAAATCATTATACAATTTAACATGTTTAAACATATAAATAAATAAACAATTATATAATTTTAAAATATTATAATAAAAATCCAGTGTAAAATACTAAAAATAATAAAATAGATCTATATTTATTTAAATAAGTTAGCTTGTTTACCTTAAATAAATATGTTAGCTCGATAGATTTACAAAACTTTAAGTAGCAAAAACATGATATTAAATAGACTTTTAATTTTTTTTTGAATTTATCCGTTTAATATTTTGATCCGGTATGGACAATGTAGGTCTTCATCTTCCTTTGGTTTGGTTTGGTTTTTGTTTTGTTAATTGTTCACCTTCACCCGCTAAAACGCAAAGATCCTTTCTCGTCTCGGTTGTGTTTCTCAAATCCATAATTGTTTAGCGGTGAAGGAAGAGAAGGGTTACATACCCTTTCTTTTCCTTTGGAGATGATAACCCGTTCTAAACTGGTTGAGCAGCTCCGAGATTACCAGATCCGATCTCAGCACAAGTACTCTCCCCTCACTTTCTTCTCTCCCAAACCCTACATCATTACTTGGTACGTCTTCTTTTTCACTTTTCAATTTCACCTTCTTCTTGTGCTTTTAATTGATCCCAAAATTTGCTTCTTTTTATTTACCCCTGTATGTATGTATATGCTTCTGTTATATATGTTGTGGAATTGATATGAATAGCATCATTGCGTTGTGATCACTTCTTGAACAAGTTGTTTCTGTTTTACTTGCAATTTGAATAATAGGTGAATCAATTTGAATAATGTATTGCTAACTGCTAAGGTTGGAGTCTTGTTAACTAGAGGAATGAGATATTTTGAAGGTTTTTACACACATAGCTGTGACTTTGAGAGACTAACCTTTAGAAAATGGCAGTAGTTGGATAAATCATAAAACTCCCCTTAGAGTGATGACTCCGAAGAGGTTTTAAAGGGCAGCCCGGTGCACAAAGCTCCCCACATACACAGAGTCTGAGAAGAGGTCACAACATTTGGTCTATTGTACGCGACCTTACCCTGTTCCAGGACTTGTCAAGTAAGCACTAGATTGGATGAATGTGAAAATAACTTGTATCACGGAGAAAAATGCATTTAAGTTATTAAAGAACAATTTAGTTGAGGGGTAACCATTAGATATTGACAGGTACTCATAGTTAATTTGTTAGTTAGAAAGTGGGAATAAGAGAGTTGGAAAGGATTATCATCTGTGGGGATCATTGTCATTTGGAATTTGGGAGAGACTAGGTTCACTTGAATAACCATGAAGTTCAGAGCTTTCTTTCAATAAAATATAGTCTTTCTTACTTGTTCATTGCCGGTACCTATTCCTATCAATTGGTATCGGGGCTCCGATCTTGGAGCTGTGGGCATTGAATATGGAAGGATTTAGGAGCTGTTCATTGTCACCAGAAATGAGGAAGGAAATTTGTGACATTCTTAGAGAAATGAAGAAAGAAATCCCAGATTGGAGAAGGGAAGTCCAGAAGAGAAATCTGAAAGAGGAACTTGCAGATTAGAGAAGGAAACTCTAGGAGAGAGAGCTGAAGGAGGAAGAAGAACTGAGAGAATCAGGAATCTTGGAGCAGGAAGGAAAATCAGATATCTGAGGCAGAGGTGAGGTCTTGAAGATCGAGAACCAGGCTGGTATTGTAGCAGTGAAGAGGGGTGGTGTAAAGGAGGTCATCAAAATAGTGCAGTGAAGCCATGACGGACAAAGCAGCAGCCCTTGAGCACAGAGGAGGGGGAGGAAATAGTTGCAAGGGCTGTGACAAGGAGTATCGCACCACCCAGATGCACAACCTTAAAAGGGTGAATCGGACGGGGTATTTCGGGGTGCTGATTGATTGAAATATTGACACCGTCCTCAGTGGGACCAGAAGAGAGATAAGAGCGTTGCTGAGATTGCTGGCTAAGCACCAACCACTGAACCATGGTGCGAGTATGGTGGCCATGACTTCTCTAGTGACGGGGACAAGGGCAGAGCTGAAAAGGGATGCGACCTTGCCACTCCAGAACATTGAGATAGTTCGTGGAATAACACGAGTACGAGTGGAGCTATGTTGAATGAGCTGACCAAGCAGCCACCGCCAAAGCCGTCGGTCAGGGAGGCGTATACACTGGCTGGTGTGACTTTGTTAGTCGTCCCACCCCCATTGTCTGCAGGGTCATCCCATTGCAGGTAGTCTTTTTCTGCTGGAACTCCAAGGCAGAAACGTGGTGCAAGAGAAGACAGCCAGCTCAAGAGTGCAGGGTCTGGTCTTTTTCCACAATGAGCCCATACCCAATGTACCTTAGCCTTTGGAAGTGTTATCATGGAGAAGGGGTGAGGGCTGACATAACACATAAGGGAATTAGGCCTTACATAGAGAGATGGGTGTCTTTCAAGCGAATGCTGACTATGGAGCTAGAGACTGTTTTGGGCTTTGTAGAACATCAATTGGACCCTGGTGGATTTTTTCTTTTAACATTTACATAACCCTTCACACGTTGGGGACAAGTTTAATGTTTGGGGGGGGGGGGGGGGGTATTGATAGGTACTTACAGTTAGTTAGTAGTTTAGTTAGTTAGAGGGAGTTAATTTATAGAATAGGAAAGCACATGTTATAAATAAGAGAGTTAGAAAAGATTCTCCCGGAATCAAATGTAATTGGTAATCAGGGAGAGACCAGGTTTTCTCGAATAACCTGGAAGTTCAAAGCATTCTTTCAATAAAATACAATACTGGCTCCTTCTTCATTGTTGGTACCTATCAGGTATCTTATGTATTCAATGCTAGTTTGTGAAGTGGGTCCATAATCAGATAAATTGTCCTGTGCTTTATTGGGATGCAAAATTAATTCCCATGGGCGTCCCGTCCAATGTTCTTCTACTTATTTGATTTTATGTGAGTTGTCCATGATATTGTTGCGATGCGTAATCCAAGTTATGATGTTTGCCTAGGACCACTGTGATTAGATTGATTTCTATAATTTAAGAATTGATCATGCTCTAGTACTTGCCTAGGACCACTGTGATTAGATTGATTTCTATAATTTAAGAATTGATCATGCTCTAGTAACTCCGAATGAATTTAGTACATGTGTTTAAGTTATGAATTCTTTTTATTCCTCAACCTTGAGTCACTTTCTTCACTCTTGCATACACTGGGGGATTTCACTTGTGAAAGATGTTCTATATTAATTGATTCAGGTCCATAACTGTGTGGGTTCCAATGTACAAGATCTTGTAGGTTGTTGCACTTTCCAGTTAGGCTCGTTTTATATGAAAGGAATAAATTACAGACGCTAATATAATTAAATCTGCTCATAAAATACAAACCTTGACTTTCAATCTCAGGTAGGATTCATTCATGCTGTGGCCTAATTTTTTATCAGATTCATTAATGCATAAAATGAACTCAAGGTGTTGGGACATTATTGATGCCATTATGCTTAACAATTTCCTTAACTTCTTGCAGGGCTGATGTTGCTGTAGCAATTTCTTTTGCTTTAGTGTTCTGCATGCTTCTCATCGCGTCCTGTATGTCCCTTTACTTCAGGCGTTTCTGGGTTTTTATTGTTGTATTATGCTTCGTTATACTTCTTCCTATACGCCTAAGAGCCTCTAGACAAACATTGACAAGGAAGAGAGAAAGAAGACTGCCATTGTCCATTTGAGCATTCATTGTGGTGATATATCTCACATATACTCTTGCAGGCAAGGGAGTATTTCCTGGCGTTTAGTTAGTCTGATCTTTGATAGATATTTTGGTGCTCCCGGTACTAAGTGTAGTGAAAAAAAACAACAAAAAAACCCTACCTTTTTATTGGAGATGGTATTAATCTTCACAACCCATATACACAAACCAAGTAAAATTGTCATGCACTTGTTTCACATGTAACGCTCGTAGATTGGCCCAGCCAAGAGGCGTGAAATTTCGCTTATTTTGTTTTTCATTATCTTGTAGATTTTCAATATTTGAGGAATTTCCATGATGTTCTGCTGTGAGTTTTTTTTTCATAAACTCTGCAGCCAAGGTGCTCTGTATAATTGGCAAATGTAAATAGTTACAGTTGATGAGTAAATAATAGTGGAAAACTCCCTCTCAGGAAATTGCAAAAAAACTTTCTAAGCAAACTATGATGTGTCAACTGTCAAACCATTGCTCGCTGCTCTTTATTTGGTTTCATTACCGTATTCTGAATCTCATATTATTTGGCTAGATACTGATTCTCCCTTCTTCCTCCTAAGGTCAAAAAGTCATACAGGAAGTTTTAGAATGAACCGTTTCATTGATGATTTTGAACAGTTGATGGAGTGGGATTCAAACCAGTGGTAGTATTACTGTATGATAAGAAAAAAACTCCTGGTGGTTAGAAGGATCATATCTAAGTATCTAACGGATGCTGATTTGTTAGGTAACTAGAATGCTATTACTAAGGAACAGAAAATTTGAGTATTGGAACCGTGAAAAAGACTAGATTGAATCCATGCTCTTGAGAAAATGTATTCTGTTTTTATATGTTTATTTTTAGTTGTGAAAATAATTTTTTTTGTTTTCATTTTCGTATTTGAAAAGTTGTAAAAATAATAAATTTATATTTTCAGAAATTTCTATACGATTATTTCAATGTAGGGAAAAAAGGTTATATTTTTATTGGTAAAAGTAAAAAAAAAAACTCAATCAAATATGTCTTCACACTCCAATCATATGAATTGTTTAGTGAGTGAATCCATAATAATGAAATTTACAATATATTATTTACATGATAATTATTTATATAGATTAATTATTAGAATATGCATAGTCAAATTTAATATTGTTTAAGTTTTATAAAAATATTAAAATACTAAAAGGTATATTACATATTATTTATTCATAATACATGATGTTAACGGGAAAAAATAGTACTCCCTTTGTGGTTGTTATTTCTAACAATGGTTTGAGTGTCTTCTTCAGCAAAAATTATCATGTGTTAGTTGTCTCTATTTTATAGTGGATATGGAAGTGGGGTATAATCATGTCTTTGATGAGCATGCCTGGCCTATTTATTTTGTTCTTAGATAAACATGATAGTTTAGCAAGAGTTCAATAAATGAGGATGTTTGGTGTACACCCCAGCAGTGTAGGTGTCCCCTTCTCATAGGAGGGTGAAATTCAATGTAGATGGAAACAAGGTTAAGAGTCTACATCGAATAGGAGGGGGTGATTTCTTGGGAATAATGATGGGCGTTGGCTTTCAGTTTTTTCTTGCAATGTCAGTGATGAGTTCTCTTCATGCTGAATTGCTTCCTATGGAGGATGAGTTACGCCATACTTGTAAGCTGCGGTACAAAGAGATTGCTTACGAATCTAATTGTATGGAGACTGTGGAGCTAGTTACTAGTGATGTTAATGTCCAAAATCATTTGCTAATGGATATCATTTTAAGTACATTATTACGAGAAAAACGCTCATTAGCGCCGGTCAAATGTTGACGCTAATGAGCTAAAAGCCGACGCAACAGTCATTGACGCGTTGACTTAGCGTCAGCGTAGGGTAGATGTTAAAAGGGTTGAAGCTAATGTTTTGCGTTGGACATTTAGCCACAACAAATGTTTAGAGTCGGTTTAGCCGACGCTACTCACCAACGACAACAATCGATGCTAAATCGAATTTTTTAGCGTCAATCCTATAGGTCAATGGTATTTTACGCCCTTTTAGAGTCGAATTACGGCCGACGCTAATATTCGTATTATTTTGACAGCATTCAAGCCAAATTTATGTTGAAATTCATAATTATCTAACTCCATCTATTGATTGTTTTTCAATTGTATAGAGAGTTAAATAGTTTAATCATTGATATGTGTGTGTGTGTGTGTTCTAGTATGCGAACAAGGTAGTGACAAAAGGCCTAGATCTAGGGTTCCAGGGATCTCGGGGTCCTCACGTCTAGGGTTCCTATCGCCGAATCTAGAGAATATTTTACGGATAAGTGAGAACATGCATTTAAATGAGCAGGTATTTGTCTTTTATAGTAGGGCAAGTACCCAAAAACCTAAATCTATTACAACCGAGTCATTTGGTACCCCCTATTGAGTTGTATGCCACTTAACGGGACTAGGCCAATAGCCTGGGGTAGCGAATCGTCTAACTAGTCCCTTGCTAGTCGAGGGAGTTGTCCCTGCTTAGGGCGTCTCACCCCACGCCAGTCCACAAGGCAACAAGTTCGAGGTACGAGGGCGCCTCACCCCACGCCAGTCTACAAGTCATCTAACTTATTTTGATATGGATGACTGTGCTTACTAGGTTAAGACTCGTAGTTCTGTACTCTGGATGACGCTTCCATGAGCTAGCCTTAGTCTAGCCTTATTTTGATTAGCAAGTTATGTATATATCTTTTTGGTGTGCTTTCATATTCATGCTTGATAAGAGCGTATATAGATGTTGATAAATGTGTGTAGAGATAATCATGTTTCCGCTAGTGTTGAGAGTGTGTGGTTAAGTGTTACCTCGAGAGGTAACTAATATGATGTTAAGTTGAGAATGAAAATGTGTTAAGTGAATTCGGTTGTGTGTGTGATGTGTAATTAAATAAGTGGAGTGCTTTGAGTGGAAGAAATAGTGAAGTGAAAGATTAAAAAAAAGTTTAATAAGTAGTTGTTTTGGGAAGGAAAGAGGAATAGGGTTTTTACGTTCTAATAAATGTGGGGCAGGTGGAGTAGAGGGACCCCACAGTGGCCCTCTCTCGGTGGCGGGAAAACTGTAACCGTCAATTTCGGCCATGGATCCTTTGATCGAAAACGGAGAATGAATGAGTGGGCGTGAAAGGGAAGTATAACATGTATGATTGAAAATTTCATTTGTTGGTAAATTAATCTCCAACATATATCTAAAGATATAACCAAGAACAAAACAGGATTAGGATTTATTCCAGAATCATGGTTCAATGATCACCACTCGAAATGAAGTTTAGAATAAGGATTACTTACCGTTAATTCTCAGAAAGAAGAGAGAAGAGAACGTCTTCGATCTTCCAGGAAGGAATGAATACTCGAGCAACAGCAAAGAGGAATAAAAGGATTCTGATTCACCAAGTGAGGAAGAGAGTCTCGATCACCACAACAACAAGAAGGAAGGAAAGGTTTGATTCTCAAAGGAAAGAAGAAGAGGATACGACAGCAGCAGTAGCAAGGGGAAAAGTTTCAGCACTTGAGAGAGTTAGGGTTTTGTGTTTGGATGAAGAACAACAAAGAGGCAGCCACCACTTATAAGGTGATTCGAACCCTAGAGGAAAAGGGATATGGTTTCATATTTCCTCTTCTAATTCAGAATAGAATCTCTATCAAATCTTTTCCTAACAACTCTAAGTGATAGCGGTTTAAAACAGAATTGAATCTTCCTCATTAAACAGAAAAATCTGAATAATAACTACCTATTAGATATGATTTCAACTCAATTTTTATTCAAAATATTATCTCCCAAAAATTAGAAATCTCCTCCCTTTTTAATTTTCCGTTTGGGCCTATTGAATTGATGTCTAAACTCTGAAGCATGTAATATTTTCATTTTATGGGCTGAATTCAAGTGAAGTCAGAAGGCCCATGATTGAAGTCTAAAAATTAGGGTAAACCCTAATTGCATCTCATTCCCTCAAGTCTCACTCTCACTCACTCACTCACTCACTGCGCCTCTCTCCTCCCTCCTCTCACTTTCATCTCCATGGTTAAACCCTAGTTTAGCTGCGTTGTGCGCCGGCGACGCCGCAACATCTTGTTCACTGCCACTACTTCTTCTGTTCTTCGTCGTCCACCACCACTTATTCTTCATCGTCCGCCACCCTTACTTCTTCGTCGTCCACCACCTCGTCTGCCACCCTTACTTCTTGATGTTTCTGTGGCTGCGATGATTGGTGATTTGGTGTGGTATCATCTGTATTTTGTTAATTGATTGTCATAGACAGAATTGGGTCCCTGTATTTTGCTTCATGTTGATTTGAAATTATATTTGGGCATGGTTGTTTCATGTTTGCTTCCTGTCCCTGTATTTATGCTTCTGGCTATTTCCCAACCCGTTTGAAACCACCCGAACCCAGTCTGAACTCGCCTCAAACCGAACCGACCAACCCGAAGCCAGAATCGGTCAGAACTGGGCCAGCTTTTTATTACTTCGGTTTCGATCGGATGGGCTGAAATTGGCCCGAACCGAACCGATGCTCACCCTATGAGGGATGCACTACCAGCACTCGTCCCAAAGCGCATGAAATTACTTTGAGTGTTGTGCGGCCACATTTTCAGCAGTGATTGAGAGGCCCCCCCACTTGGTTTGCTCAGCTTGGGGACCCCTTAACTGTATTCACTTCCTTCTTCTCTTCAATACTCCAACACATGAACTTTCTTTGTTCCCATTAATTAACACCACCTGCTCTTTCAACTTTCAACTTTGAAGCTTAATTTGTTTGTTTTTGTTCTCTTCTTCATTTCAATTGAATTTGTACTGTGTCAGTACAAACACTTCGTTTGTGTCAAAGACATAAAAGAGCCAAAGTTGGTTGGGGCTCTTTAGCTATGTACTAGTGTCCATAGACTGTGGACCAGAAAATTACTGGACTTAAAAGCTCTCATGCATGGAAGTTATGACTCATGGCACAGAAGTATTGGTTGGTTCTTTTTATTGTAGACTGTAGTCTTCTGCAATGTTCTCCCAGCCGAAACTATTCCCTATCGATACGCTGTCTTTACTTTGGTTTGGGCATTCATTTATTAGAGCTCTCATGTAAGTCTCAACTTTAACTCATAATGACTTAGAATTACGACATCTCATGCTTGAAATGATGACCAATGAAGAGTAATTTAATTTGGATGAGTGACTTGCAGGCTTGGCATCTCAAAATCAATTTTTTAAATTAAACATAATTAATTAAAAATTTGATATATATATATATATATATACACACACTTATAATATAAAGAGTTCTAGAACTCATTTAGTGGACTAGATAAAAAGACGTATAGGAGAATGTAATCATAAATTTATTATTTATTACGTCTGTAGATATAATAACGTAATTATTTCTCTTATCATATCATGTTTGTCGTATGTAAAACTTATTCTTAGTAACAGGTTTGTTAAAACTTAAAACTAGCATGATACTAGCAAATTTCTATTTAATATTTACCGGGCCATCATTATTTCAATATTTATATTTGATAATGAATCAATTTATAAATGTAGAAATATGAATTTAATAATATATGAATTTTATTATTTATCAACTTCTAGTGGTTTTTGTTGTATTACTGCTCTTATAATTCTAATTAATGACTTGGTTTTAAAAAAAAAACTATAATCTTTCTTTTTTTACCTTTAATCATTGCATTGGGAGAGAGGAGATTAAAAGTGGGTGGGAACCAAAACAATTAATATAGGGGCATATGTGGAAAAGTCTAATAATTTTTGCTAAAAACTACTAAGAGTCTTATATTTATGGATAACAAATTTTCAAAAGGGAGTCTTATATAAAGGAATGAAGGGAGTATATTTTAATGTAAATGTGATCTCAGAGTCTCGAGGAATTAGTCTTATGGCTGCCGGATGTGAGATAGTTTGGGAAGAAAAAATATTTTTGTGTTTTTTTAGTTTGATAACTACACAACGACAATACATTTAAAGAAATGTTAATTTATACATATAAAATTGTATGAATACAATATTGCTTAAGATAGCATTGTGATTATATATTATTCTTGTATTTTAAATAACATGTTTACATTTAAATTCTAATCTTAATTAGTTAAAGATTTATCTGAATGTTCAAGTAATAGTTCAAATATATTTTATTATAAAAATATATTGCTAACTACATCATTTTGAAATTTTAAGAAATAAAATTGTAGTTGCAATCATGCTAGCTTCGGATATGCATATTAATTGGGTGTTCCTTTTGTTTGGTAGTTTTCTTTCCGTTGTACCAAATATATATATGCAGAGTATTAAGTGAGAATTAGTGTTCATTTTAAGAAATAAGAACTACTAATTTCAACTATTAAATTAAAAGGAACGATCTAGATTAAAACAATATATTAATATCACATTAATGCACATTTAAAAACACAAATATATATATATATATATATATATATATATATAGTGATGTATCTAGTGAGAAAGCTCCTTATATGAGAATTGTGAGAATAAATCGTGGCCGTTAGATCCAACAATGAGTGGTCCTGATTAAAAGAAATAAGTGGTCACATGGCCACTTAAAAATGTCATGTGACTTTTTAAACAAGTCACGTGACTTATTTCTTTTAATCATGACCGCCCATTGTTAGATCTAACGGTCACGATTTATTCTCACCATTCTCATATAAAAAGAGCTTTCTCACCGGATACATCCTATATATATATATATATGGTACAATGATGACCCGGATTTAGGGCTATTTTTGTATATATTTATTGTAGAGTCTTATATATTATTTAGACTATTTTGGTCATTTTATGACACTTTAAGTTTATTTGATGCATTTTTCTATTTTAGATATTTTTATGATCTTCTATGGTTTTTAAGTTATTTTGTTAGATTTTCTTAGGATTTAAGTGTTCTGTTTGATAAGATGATAAAATTTAGTTTAGTTTGTTATCTTATTAGTATCTTTTAAGGTTTTACTAATTTACTTTATCTTTTAATTATTGTTATTAGGATTTTAATTGCTTTATTTTAGGCTAAATAAGTTTTATTTTAAATTGCTATCTTTTACTTATTGTTATTTGTTTTTAATTTAGGAGTAGACAACAAAAAAAGGAATAAAAAAAAAAGTAACTGCTGCTTATGCCAGCGCACAAAACCGCTGCGATAGCTCCAGTTTTCACCTTCTATTTTATGCAGCGCACTGAAACCGCCGCGATAGGTTCAGACAGCACCGGGACGCGAAAAACACTATAAAACGTGTTTTAACCTAATTTTTTGGGGATCTTTTTCATCTTTTCTCATTCTAAACCTATTGAACACTCTTGAGAGACTCATCTTTTTCATCTTTCATCTTTTTCATCTTTTCTCATTCTAATCATTATTTTATGTTCGTATCAATTATATATCATTATCACATTTCTTTCTCTTCCCTTCCTATATGTCACTAGGTGTAAGTGTATTTTGTTTTTCGTTACAAGGGGTTGCATAGTTCTATTTCAAGGGTTAACTAAACATTATTCAAATTAATATTATTGTTTTAAGAAATATTTTCATTTCTTAATTCGACTTGACATTATATTCATGTAAACATATCTTGTGGATACTCCCGTCAGACAATGTTTAACAAAATCGTACACAGTAACTTCAGGGCATGCGCGCTTGTCACGGGGGCAAGTACTCATTAGAGCTTTGAAGTGCCCTTTTGTTTCACAAAATTATTTTGTTCACATCTTAGAGATGGAGAGAAGAGTGGATAGAAATAAGAAGAAAAAAAATAAACAAAGTATAAAACGTGATAGATAACATAATATGAAAAGAGGATATGGATAGAAAAAAAATTGAGGTGGAATGAATTGGAAAAATAATAAGACCTGAACTGATCAATGCTCTTTGTTTGATAGTTTGACCGTAAGACTCACACATTCACACCACACGTGTGGTTTTCACTCTTATGGGATTTATCACTAGAAATCTTACCTAAAAAATTATACTTCGTAGAATAGTGCAGATATTATCAATATGAGATTTATCTTATCTTCTTTTTTCAAACGTTGGAAGATGGAGATAATAATAATATTTGGAAATGTATTTCGTGTCTCTAATGTAGGATTCGTTGCGGCAATATTTAAGATATATTTACTATTCTTTTCCAAATACTTTTTTTCATACATGTATTATTAAAGGTAGACAATCTTATTTAAATTGAAAATATCTATATTATGGTGGACTAATTCTAAAGTTTTTTTCATCCACATAATGGACCTAAGGCCTTTTAGAAATCAAACATGTCTTATTTTTCAAATATACATCTTGCAGTTAAAGTAGAAATACTGGTGCGCAATAAATTGTGATTCGCCGACGTCTTATCACCCACACGAGCATTGTCACCATGTTACTTAGCCCAAGTTTGCTTTGAACAGTGGATCTCCTTTGTCCTATGTTTTTGTACTGCATTCATCTCTCTGTATTCTGGTTATAGCTCATGGAGGAATGATTGGCTACTCTGGCCAACCCGCACGAGTGGCTTTATTTTGTCATCTCTGCTGCTCTTTCGTATTCTTTCATTTTTTTGTGTCACATCAATTATTTATTGGCTTAATTACACTTTTGGTTTCTCACTAATACATTTCGTGGGAATTTAGTCCCTAACAAAAAAGTTATCAAAATTCATCCTAAACATTTGCACTTTTGATTTTCCGTCCATCTCCTATTAAAAAACTAACGTCTTTGGCTTATGTGGCTCTAGTTAAGTTGTGTGGCGGGCTGATTAGAGAGAAAGTGTTGACTTAGCATACTCATGTTCCCCTCATGTGAAAATATTAATCCCTAAGTTGAAAACTTAGGGTCCAAAATCACATGATTGGAAAACTGTGTGACCTAGGTCATGACGAAGAAGACGCAATCAACTGCAATTGACGACGATAGAGACGCAAACGCGACGACAAAGGACGTGGGAAGGGACTGGAAGAAGCTTATCCCAAGGAAGAACAAGGGAATGGAGGGGAAGAAGCTTATCCCAACGAAAGACATCGTGAGGGACCATAAAATGCAAGGTCAGACCAATTTGGAGGATAGAGATGGGGATGGGGTGGTCCCAAAGAGAAGCAATGAAAAGAAGCACTTTTTCTGAGGTGAGGATTCTTTTCCTGCAACCCATGTGTCAAGGTAAGTTTTTTATTCACTTATTTATGTCCATGTCGTTGAGTTGAATTTAATGGGTTGGTGAATGATTTCAGTGCCATGTCTTGTCGTTTACTAATGTTGCGTAAATTTGGTAGTTGATATAATGTACTCTTTTTGCTTTTATTCAAGCCAATTGTGCCTCATAAGATAGACATGCACATGTATCATGGGGGTAAAATTACCTTTCACCCAACATTGGCATATGTGGGAGGGCCTGTTGAAATCGTTAAAGGGTGGGATACGGATGAAATTTCATCAATTGAATTTGCTAAGGTAGTAAAGTCATTGGGTTATGCTAGCCATAAGTGCTTGTGGTATAAGCACCCTGATCTAAATGGTTCAACTGCCATCAGACCTCTTAACTGTGATGAAGATGTTAGGTATTTCTGCACAGATCTTAAGGGGCATAGTCAAGTAGATGTGTTTGTTGAACACATAGTTAAGACATATGTTGTTGAGACAGTTTTGGAGATTGCTGATAAGGTGTGTGATTCTGATGGAGATGTGAAAATAATTGACAAGCTTGAGGTAGTGATTGAGAAAGATAAGGATGTGGAAGTTGAGACTAAACCTGTGATTGAGAAGGAAAAGGTGGTGGAAGTTCAGAGTGAAGTTGTGATTGAGAAGGAGAAGGATGTCCAAGTTGAGAGTGAAGCTGTGATTGAGAAGGAGAAGGTGGTGGAAGTTCAAAGTGAAGTTGTCATTGAGAAGGAGAAGGTCATACAGGAAGCAAGTGGCAGAACATGTAGATGAATTGATGATGAATCATACATTCCAGATAGTGATGAGTCTATAATTTCTTCAAGCACAAACTCGAGCTTTAATAAAATCTGTCTTTGAATCTTAAAACTTCAACAACAATTTGTTTCCCCTGATTGAATCTCATTCAACAAAATCTTCTTGGCTTCGTACTAGTAAATGGACCGCTTGGAACACAGACTCGAGCTTAAGAGGCTTTCTCTCCACTACAATCGCTCTTTGAAACCCTAAATTCCGAACACACTTCAATTTCCCTATTTTGAACTCGTTCCATAAAATACGTTGGCTGCACTGAAACAACAATCTCACGAGATTCAATGACTTTTGGTCTTTGAAACCATGATAAACAACTTCTTCATCTACATCTGCTTCATCCAACTCGTTAATGGAAGATGAATCACCAAAGTCTCAAGCTACAGACTCTTATCCTCTTGGTAACCCTAAATTTCAAACTCACTCTAACTCACGGTAAAATCCAACATCATCAGTTTTACCTGCTTAAGTGACTAACCAACAATTAAGCTAATTACAAATAAACCCTTAGTGAATTACATCTACATATGAAAAGGAAATAAACAATTTACACATGTCAATTTAGTACTTGATCATATCATTAAGGTACCACGCTTAAAAAATCTTGCGGACACTACAGAATTGACCTATTTCAATTTAATAAAAGAAGGTATAATAAGAGTAACTGAAGTTTGAAAATAAATCGAAGCGAAGTTAGACCGAAGGTTTCTACAAAATATAAACCTATCCCCTAATGAAAGAAACAAAAAGGAAAACACAAAGAAATCGTAATTCTTTGCATGGTTTCAGCCTCTCTAAGAAGATCGAACAGTGGAGGAGGAAAAACAAAATTCTTTAGTACCCTGTTATTTCCAAATTTAGTTTAGCCGAAAGTACTATTGAACAGTGCAGACGTTGCACATGGAGTTTAAACAAATGAGTGATGGCTTCAATCAAAATGGGTTTAACCATAAACTAAACTTTCACTCGTGAAGAGCATGTTTTCCAAGTGTAAAGCCAATTTCCTCGCTACTTTCCGCTGTTTCTTTCTTTTCTGCCTAAAGACACAACAGAAGCTTATAAAAGCACCCTATAGGCTTCTCTTTCATTAGTAGCATGTTTGGATCGACTTCTCATTCTCTTTCGTCAGAATTAATTTTAAAAGTCCAGAAACTACGTAAAAAAATCTTCTTACCAGAATTGATTTTAGCTCCAGAGTTAATTGTAAAAAAATTTCTAAACATGCACTAGCTACTGTTCCATAGAAACACCTGCTTTATAAGTGACTTCACCATGTCACAAAATGGAAGCTCCTTTTAAGCAAATACAAAACCTTTTCCTTATCTTTTAGCAAACTTCACATGCAAGTTCCATTCCTTTTCCCTCAGTGAGAGAGAATAGAAAGACTCTGACATCTATCTAGCATAGCTCCATGTCTTTCTCATACCAGACTTTCCCATTTCTTTCTTGCATTCTTGGTCTAACTATATTATACATTTTCATCAAAAGAAAGAAAACAAGGCTTAATCTTCCCCCTGGCAAAATGGGATGGCCCTTTCTTGGGGAAACCTTTGGGTACTTGAAGCCTTACTCTGCTACCACAATAGGAGATTTTATGGAAAAGCACATAGCAAGGTAAAACTAGCAGCAACCCCACAAAATTACAACACCTCCTTAGATTACTAGCATGTTTTTTCAGCTTCACTTTCATGATCAGAATCAATTCTGAAATCCATAAACTACTCACATGAGAAGCTTTCAATGTAGAAAGGTTTCCAAACATGCATTAAAACCCCATGTTCTGCTTCATGAAAAGAAGACAAAATTAAAATACAAGACTCAATCTTGTCCAATGTTTTTCTGCAGGTATGGTACAATCTACAAGTCAAACTTGTTTGGTGAGCCTGCAATAGTTTCTGCAGATGCAGAGCTGAACAGGTTCATATTGCAGAACGAAGGGAAGTTGTTTGAGTGCAGCTATCCAAGAAGCATTGGGGGAATACTAGGAAAATGGTCTATGTTGGTCTTAGTAGGGGACATGCATAGGGACATGAGGAACATTTCACTCAACTTTCTGAACCATGCTAGGCTCAGAACACATCTATTGAAAGAAGTGGAGAAGCATACCCTTCTAGTTCTAGGCTCTTGGAAAGAAAATTGCATATTCTCAGCTCAAGATGAAACAAAGAAGGTAACTTAACTAGTTTTCTTGTCAAATTTGACAATTGTAGTAAAAATCAAGGGCAATCATAAAAAAAATTGCTTCACTTAAATTGCAGTTCACATTCAATTTGATGGCGAAACATATCATGAGTTTGGATCCTGGGAATCTAGAAACAGAACAGCTGAAGAAAGAGTATGTCTCTTTCATGAATGGTGTGGTATCTGCACCTTTGAATTTTCCCGGAACTGCATACAGGAAAGCATTAAAGGTAATACTAGTCAATTTTTTTATTTTTTTTGAAACTGGTAATACTAGTCAATTAATAATTTAGATAATCCCACTGTTTTCTTTATTTTTTATTTTTTATAAACGACCCGGTATTCGAACACCTTCGGGGGGCTGACTATTTTGGATTCAGAATTTAGTTATGGTTAAGGTTTTTCATCACCCCGGTGTAATATGCGGGGATTGAACCCGATAGTTCTCCCTGCATATTCCGGCTACGTTGTCAACTGAGTTATCCCTCATGTGTAGAGAATCCCACTTTTTTTTTTATTATTATTATTATTATTATTATTATTAATGACATTGAAATTTTTTAATGTTTTCTTGTAACTGTTCTGTTACCATGTTTTGCAGTCAAGGTGCACCATACTGAAGTTCATAGAGAGGAAAATGGAAGAAAGGATCAAGAGAAACCAAAATTTGGAGGAAGATCTTCTAAACTGGGTTGTGATGCATTCAAATCTTTCCACTGAGCAAATTCTTGACTTGGTTCTGAGCTTGCTCTTTGCTGGCCATGAAACTTCATCAGTGGCTATAGCTTTAGCTATTTACTTCTTACCAGGTTGTCCTAGAGCTATAGAACAATTAAGGGTAAGCAAGTACCATGATCCTACATGGAATATTCTGAGGAATATATATATTTATATGTTCACGGTTCAAATTCAAACAAAAATAAATTCCAAACTTTACTCTCACAATAATTTTGTCTTCATTTTGTTGTTGTTAAATTATAGGAAGAACACAAAGAAATAGTAAGATCCAAGAAGCATGCAGGGGAGGTTGAATTAACTTGGGATGATTACAAAAGAATGGAATTTACTCAGTGTGTAAGTAAACACTTCATTTTTTTTCTCTATGTGTGTGTTGGATGTTTGCACTGCGCGGATGTCTACAAATCATTTTATAATGTTGATAATTCAACTATTTCATATTTAAAGTTAGCATTAGAATATCTATGTTAGTAATAAATTGATCATTGTCCTTTGTTTGTAAAGGTTGTGAACGAAACACTTAGGCTGGGAAATGTTGTGAGGTTCCTTCACAGGAAGGCTCTGAAAGATGTTCGGTACAAAGGTAAATGGGAGGATTGGATTCTATTACTATGTTTACATTTTTTGTTGAAAGATTACAAATAATTCTATTGTGGAAGGAAACAAAAGAAAGAAAAAGGAAAAGTTGGTTTAGGTGTTATACTAAAAGGGAAAAGTTGCCTGAAATCTAATTAAGCCTTTGGAGTACTGAAAATGTGTGTCTGTGTTTGAAAGGTTATGATATTCCACGTGGGTGGAAAGTACTTCCGGTGATTTCAGCGGTGCATCTGGATCCTGCACTTTTTGACCAACCTCAACACTTCAACCCATGGAGATGGAAGGTTCGTTCTACTTATAAATATAGAACTATGCATGCCTTGTAGTTGTATCATCATTATTCATGCCCTTCTTTCTTCCTTTCTAAAGCCAAGGTTTATACAATTAAAAAAAGGAAAATGTTTAACTTATGTTTCAATACGTGATAAAAAACCACGATCAAGTCTAAATTAATGTAAACAGCTATAAACTATAAAAGTTAAAAGAAATTACTTATATAGACCGTAATTTTAATTTAGTGTAATTTTTTACTGTATATTCAAATATGTATTAATAAGAATGAAGTAGATATGGACTCCCACGTGCAATCACTGCCTCACTGGTACTCTCAATTCCTTGGAGTTGTGGGCCATGAGTGAACAAAATTAGTCGAGTAAGGGGTTGAAAATTTGCCAAAAAGTGACAAAGGTTTAAACTGCTTATAGTCAGTCTGGACGAAGACAGCATGGATAATTCAAAACAGTGATAATTTAATCTTAAAATATTTCTTTTTTTTTTAGCATGGATATTCGTATGAGTGAAAAAAACTTCTTAGTGTTAGATTTGACATCTCAGGTACTCAATTTTAAACCCTACTTTATTGTAGTAAAATATTAAAATACCCTCATCTTTGTAGCTATAGGGTTTTAATTCTGGAACTCATTTATCATGCGTTCCGGAAATTTAATTCTGAAAAGTGTTCATGTGTTAAGGTGTGTTCCAGATTTCATAATACCGTAATACAAATTACCTACGTTCTGAAAATACAAAACCCGGAAGACGTATAGAATTTTGTATACCAGATTCTATTTCTCGGAATGATATTGAAATCATATTGATAATTTTTCGGGAATTGTAAACTCGGAAAGTTTTATACAAGCCGAATTTTAAAATCCGGAAAGTTTCATCGTCTATTCCCCATTGTCTACTGTTATTTAGTTTTCGAGTTTTATTTTCCGGAATGATATTGAATCAATATTGACAGTTTTTTGTGAATTATAATTCTAGAAAGTTTTATACAAACCGGATTTTAAGATCCGGAATACAAAACAAACCTTATATTTCGGGTTTTGAAATCTCGGAATACAATTTTGAATTCCTTTCCGAGAAATGAAACCCCAATATGTTTTCAACATACCGGGTTTTAAAAACCCGAACACAAACACCATCCTTAGGTTTTGGGTTTTGAAATCCTGGAACTGAATGTCAACAAGCTTCCGAGATTTTAAATTAAAAAAAACACAATCCCGATTTTTAAATCCTAGAGTGAAAATAAAAACATTATGGATTTTTAAATCTCAATACATAATGAAAAAGAAAGAATATTATTATAATTTTAAAAATATGAGTAGAGTGTAAAATCTTGTGCTTAGAGTATCAAATCTAACACTCAAAACTTCTTAGCCAGTATCTTACTACTATTTAGTAGGCTAACAGTGAAGCATCGGGTGATTAGTTCCCGATATGGGCGTAAAAATTTAACATCTACCTTTGATATTAATCTGATGGCATATAATAAAAGCTAAGGAAAATAGTTTTACACGAAGCTAGCGACCGAGTGGGCAAATCTATATGTTTGGTTGTGATCCTTTGCCTTTGTAGTGCACGGCAGTTGAGAATGAGACCCCCACATGAGGTTGACACGCCGTACAGCTTTTGAAAAGAAATGCTTGATCCGTTTATCATTGTCGTTGTTGACTTAGTCCTACCTTACCTCATGTGCATTAATTATTGATTATTTAGAAGGAGGACACATAGTCAGTAGCAAACAAATGATCTCGTGAACAGGAAGGGTCCCACTCATGATTCTTTCAGTGCACGTGTGGGCAGGCCCCTTTGATTTTCAGATCATTAATGCCCGCGTCCGTGTGGGCCTCTCTCATGCACTTACTTACACGTACCAAACAAATAGGAAAAAAGATAAATAAATGAAAACTCATCAAATTATACTAGAGTAAGTAGTAACCACTCTCCGGTCAAAGCTTAATGGAGCTGCATGATTAGAAGCAACCATCAAAGTCGAGGACCTTCATATAGCTTGTGTGGACGAGCTACAGAGAGATAACAGATAAGCTTTAAATTCATAGTTCAAAAAATACCGCCCTCCCAAACCTGAGAAATAAAAAATTAACTCCATGTCTATAGGGGTAACAATTTGGGCTTGCGGGCAGGTCAGACCTGATCTGCTAAAAGCCCGCCAAAATGGGGGTTGAGTTGGGTTGACCCTTTTTTAGTATATAGATTAGAAGTCTCAACCCAACCCACATTTTGGCAGGTTGGCGGGTTGGTGGGCTAGCCTGCCAAAATGTAATGTAGTGAAAAAAAAAAAAAGTAATTTCTACTCGCTGGTTCATTTCCATCTCAGCTTAATTATGATTTTAAAGTTTTTGGAATTACTGCAATAGTTAAGATATATTGATTTCATAAAAATGTAGTAAATAAAATAAAAATGACGAAACACTCTGATTGGAGATTGTTTTGATGAAAAATCTCCAATAACTCTTCTGCGTTTTGGTCCTTTTGGAGGTACTGTCTTGTCTGTCCTCCTCGTGCTGTCCTTCTTTAATTTTTAGATCCATATGAATGATAATAAATAATTTAAAATTTAAGTAAAATAAAATAAAAATGTTCCGTTCAAAAATAAAAAGTAAAAAAAAATGTGCAGGCCTGACGGGCTGGCCCGCGTCTGACCGCTAAAAAATGGGTTCGAATTAATTATGCGGGTTGAATTTTCCAACCCAACCCGCTAAACGAGCTGGCTCAACGAGCCTAGCCCATATTGCTGTGTGTTATAATTGATTCGGGAAAAAAAACTAATTCAACCTACTATATTAATTTGTACAAATATTTTAATGTTAACTTTTTGATGTATATTGATATTGGGTTGGAAGTGCAGGACAATAGTAAATTTGGTAATTGGCCAAGCACAAGCAATAGCTTCATGCCGTTCGGTGGAGGACCAAGGTTGTGTGCAGGGTCAGAGTTAGCAAAACTTGAAATGGCTATTTTCATCCACCATCTCATCCTCAACTATCACTGGGAGCTGGTCGATGCTGATCCACCTATTGCACACCCTTTTGTTGATTTTCCCAAAGGTCTATCAATCACAGTCCAAAGCCACTCTTTGATATGAGCAAAGGATTAAAATGCAAATTAGCTAGGATCATTTTTTGTTTTCTTCTTGCTCTTGCTATTTTTATTCTCGTACCCTAACCTACCATTGTATATTTTATTATTCCTCCATAAGCCCAGGATATATCAATTGGGCGAATAATTATGGGATTAGATTTTTTATGTTCTTTTATTTTAACTTTATTAAATATAGTTATTATTCTAGCTTGTTATTACGAATTTATGTTTTAGAGAATTTTTTTATGAATTTAATTTTAATGCACCGACGGTCTATAGAAGTTTTATATATGCATTTAATAAAAATTAATTATTTTACCACATCATAATTAAACTTGAATTTAAAATTATTTTAAATTAAAAATGGAGAGATGTGATTCGATGTATGTATAAAACTCCTTACACTAGTGTCGCAGCTTTCTAGAAAACGAGGACGTCCCAAGGAACTAGAGGATATAGGTGGTTCATCAGTGGCAGCAGGCGTGTCAGACAAGGCTCTTGGGCATGGGGAGAAGAGGGCTCGGGGTCGCCCCAGGAAGGAAGTCAGATGCCAGAGTGTGAGTAACCTTGCCAATTCCAATCTCGCTCAGGTGGAGATCGGGGTGAAAGGTGAAGGCTGCGAAGATCGTCAACTCTCTCTTCTATCGTCCGAGTCTTTGGTGCCTCCGGGGATTTTGACGAGGGCTAGGCGCGCCATTGCAGTGGGTAAGCAGGTGGGCGTCGTTTTTGACTGCCCAGACGAGGTGGCAGTTATGCAGATAGCGGCTCATATTATGGAAAGTAAAACCTCATAGGTTGGGTCCTTTCTTGTGCCTTTGTTGTTTTTTGGGGTTTTTTCCTAGTTTTTTGGATGCGCTGTTTGGTAGGGATTTGTTCTTCCCTTTGTTGGTTGGGGGCGTGGGCTTTGTCCTTTTTTTTGAGGAGGCTGTTTTTTGGGTGTCGGCCGCTGCTCTAGGGTGTATATTCCTTCTTATTATATATATTTTTTATCTTTCGAAAAAAAAAACTCCTTACACTGTCAATGTATCAAAATTAAAAGCATGATGACACGTGTGTTGGACTTTTCTTAAATCTAGAAAAATTATATTTATATATAAATTGTATTTCTCTCTTGTAGAAGGAATCAGAAAATTGTTTTAAGTTTTATTTCTTCTTAAGTTTTCTCAGTCCTTAGGTAATTCCTCTTGATAGAGAATAACTCTCTATCATATAGCTATGTCTTTGGCATATACTGTTTCAAAGGCCAATGACCTATAACAAATATGATTTGTATTTTGCCACCTTCATTTTATTTGTAGCAATTTAACTTTTGTATTATATTAAAAATAATCCAAGAACTTTTTGTGCATAGAAGCTCTATTTTATTTTCTCCATGTTTTCCTCCTTTAAACGAAAGTGATACTGCGACTAGCATGCACGACCAAATCCACAGCTGATTGACACTAATCATGATAATATTAGCGTGCAGAGATCGCAGAAATAGAATAATGAGGTTGAATTCTGTTTTTAAAAATTCTCGCAAATGTTTTAAGTAGGCAGAATATATAAATCAATTTTTTTCAAAAGCTTTCAATTAAACCCTTGTTAAATGCAGCAGATAAATATTAAGTAAGTAAAGAAGATACGAGTTAAGGGAAATGCACAAAGAATTTATCTTAATTCATCCTAAAACGTGAGATACGTCTGGTTTTTCGCTACTATCAAGATTATCCACTAACTGAATAAGTATTCTACATGATTTCTTTTCTTACTCATATTACTTTTCCAAGTCTCTTCAAAATCTACAACTTTCACAAAATAAAATAAGCGAATTGCTACAATTCTTCTTAAGATATGGACGAGCACACGATATGTGTACTTAACTCTCTTGTGGTTTTTCAAACTATACAATATATGAATACACATAGACTTCATAAAGATTTACAACTCAAGAAGTGATAGCTCCGTAAGTTGTCTTCATGTTTTTTCTTCTTCGCCTTATATAATCTCTTTAGATGAATCCGTTGGATTTAGGGTTAGGGTTTTTTCAAACAATCTATTTTTCTTCATTAAATGTATATAGTCATTTGTGTGCTCTTCTGAATCTCCAAAACATCATTGTCTTTTCTTCGTCGAGATGGATAGACAATGTGACAATGTGTGATCTTGGAGAAAGGTGATGTATGAACTTTTCATTTTTGTAAAAGCTCCATAGTTAGTATTAACTTTTCATTTTGATCTATTACTGAGCTCTCAATTGTAAGAATGTGCAGCCATAATACAACATAGGAGAGGAAATCCTAACCATGTATATAACACATAATAGTAACTTAGTTTTCATCTATCATGACCCCTAAGTCACTTACTTAACCCTACATTATAATCCAACACACTTGTTAATTAGGTTTAGGCCCAATAACTAGTGATTTCCAAATCCAATATAGATCAAATAACTATATGAACTTATGGGGACAAATATAAAGTATTCACCATCAATAGAACCTCAAACACATAAAATTCTAACAAATATATCATTATTCTTCATAAATTGCAACAACTTTTTGTTTTTTGTCTAAGGCAACAATCACCCTAATCTTGTTTTTGGTCGATAACGACAATCACCCTCTTTTTTGGTCAAATACTCACAGGCCGTTAGAATGCAACCGATGATAATTAAAGGCCCAAATTGTCACACGCAACATGCTTTGACCGAAAGAAAAGATGAACCAAAAAAAGAAATAGAGAAGATGAACACAAACTCTTTAGCGAAAAAAACAAACAAGATAAACACAAATTCTTTAGCGGGGGCTGTGGGGCTCTGCAGATACCTACCGCCCTTTATTATATTTTGAATTCCCTCCACTTAATTAAAAAAATCAACCTATGTTAATTTTTAAATCATATTTCGTACTTGCGACTTTTATTACTTTATTATATAATTATGAAAAGCTGTGAATAAAATATGGAAAATGTTTGTGAATACGTTTTGGGTGTTGAGAAATAGAGAAATAAAAAGAGAAGAAAGTAACTGTTAAATATAATATATTTGTGAACACATTTCAGATGTTGACACATAAAAAAAATAGAGGTGTTTAAAAATTTTCATTAGTTAACCAATCAAAGCCCTTATATATAAATGTAACTTTAAAAAACACTAAATTATAATCATAATATGTGGCTTAGTATTATCTCACATCATCCATTAATTATGAGATAACCGTTTATCTTTGTACATGAGAATAAAGTGATATATTAACTTGTTATTTACTGCTTACTGCTTAGCGTGAGTAACCACATAAAAAATATGAATTGCGGCTCTCCGCGCTAACCCAAAAGAAAATATTAAATTATTGTTCGGTACATTGTATAATAGACATAATAATAAAACTAAAATATAAGTGCTGACAGAAAGATAAAAGAAAACACAGGAACGGAAACAAAGCGAGTTTTTCATAATTCAGAAATGTGGCGGTGCGTGGCTCGTGCTGTTCGCGGATCAGCTTCCGAGAGATTCAATCCTTCTCACCAACCACTTCGATCACACTTTTCAAGATTCTTCTCGGTATATTTCATTCAATTAATCCTCTCTCGATCGATTTTTGAATATTGAATTGTGTTGATTTTTCAATTCGCATGCAGAGAAGAGAAGTCTCCAATATGATAGGGTTTGAATTTTACTGAAACTTCTTCGTTTTGGTGTGAAATTGCAGAGTGGTTCTTATAATGTGGTGGATCATAAGTACGACGCTGTCGTTGTGGGTGCTGGTGGCGCAGGGTTGAGAGCGGCGATTGGACTCTCTGAGCATGGCTTCAACACTGCTTGCATCACCAAGCTCTTCCCGACTCGTTCACACACGGTTGCGGCTCAGGTATGCATGCATGTCTACAATTTTTTCATTTGAGATGTAATTAAGAGTTGATAGTCAAATTAGTTCTCAAAACTCAGAGCTTGTTTGGTTATTGGTAAAATTCATGTCGTTTGAAAAAAAGGGCGTGAGGTTCAACGTAGATGAGGTTAGGGAGAGTAACATCTGTTTGGATATAATTTTGGTTAAGAAAAAGGAAGTTTAGAAAACCAGAGTTTTATTGGCCTCTAAAGGATGGATTTCACGTTACCCTAGGTTCTGACTTTTTATTTGGTTAGTCAATTGTGTTTGTGAATTTCGTGGGTCAATTAATCGTTGAGATGATGGGTAGCTTGATTGAAGAAATACGCATTCACTGATATTGGGTTTGGGTGTAATTTCATTTCTCAGGAACTAATTAGACTAATGTTGTATCTTAATATCTTTCAAGATTAATTTAACTATGCATTCTTTTAATACATATACTTATGGACAATTGGCTGAGAGCTGTTGGTGATGTTTCGAATCTGATGAATATAGAAGTTTTAACTTCAATTTATCATCTCTGATGATCATATTGTCAAAAAAAATTAAGCATGTTATCAATTTTACGTTGAGGTTTGTGATGTAATTTATGCCAATATTATCGTCTTAGGTTCACTTATGATGTAATTTATGGACAATTGGCTCTCCTTTGTTTGACGGGTTGAACTCTTTTATGATGGATATTCTTTATTACTACAACGAATGAGGATTTAATGAGGATTTTCAACTAGTTCATGTAATAAAAAGTATTGGATGACTTACCGAATTGTACAAGTTGGCATAGCACTCCAACATCTTCTGAAACCAGAATATACTGGCTATATGCTCATGCATGGGAATAAAATTGTGTATAGGGTGGTATAAATGCTGCATTGGGAAATATGACTGAAGATGACTGGAGGTGGCACATGTATGACACTGTCAAGGGAAGTGATTGGCTAGGTACGAACTTGCTCATTGTTTTAAATTTTTCTTCATATTATGTCCTGCAAGAATATACATGATTAGAAGTTGAGAAGTATGCCATTAGCATACGTGGCATGTGGAGATTCTTTTAGTATTTGTTTTTTCTTTTCTGGATGTGAAAATGCAAGCTCTGTGTTCTACAGGAGACCAAGATGCCATCCAATATATGTGTAGGGAGGCACCAAAAGCAGTGATTGAGCTCGAAAATTATGGACTGCCATTTTCACGAACTGAGGATGGAAAGATATACCAGCGTGCATTTGGTGGTCAGAGCTTGAACTTTGGAAAAGGTAAATGCAGATTTTGGAGCAGGAAATGTTAGCTTTTTCCCCCTCAATATAGTTCTGATCTTGAACTCTTAATGTTGCTTTTCTGCAGGTGGTCAAGCGTATCGCTGTGCATGTGCTGCTGATCGAACTGGGCATGCTTTATTGCACACTCTCTATGGCCAGGCTATGAAGCATAATACCCAGTTTTTTGTAGAATATTTTGCATTGGATCTATTGATGAACAGTGATGGTAAGGTGCCAGATTAAATAGTTTGTTGTCGATTAAATCATTTTGCTACTGATTGAAACATTTTGCTATTAATTAATTAAAAGAAGGTCTCAGCGTTCATAGGGAATAATGTGATGAACATATGATGACTTGGAGATTTCCTGCTCATTTCTGCAAGAAAAATATATTCTTGAATTAGATTTTAATGCTTCTACATTGTATATTTTTAGCCCTGTTTTTTCTTCTAGTATTCAATTGTCATGCATTTGTTCAGATTCTCATGCATTAGTTCATACAACAAAGTTTTATTTTATATCTAATGGTGATTCGAGTTTGAAAACTAACAGAACTTGCATACCAGAGAAAAGTAACCAAAGTTTTGTATAAGATTTGACACAATGGTCAACAGTAAATGTTTTTCTTTTTCCAATAGTTTTTCCTGCATTACAATGGCTCTTATAGAAAGCAGCATTAGTTCAAAATTAAGAATATATTTAATCCCTCATTATGCCGGTATTTCCCAAACGGTGCTAAAACAAATTCTGGAAGTCAAGATTGACAAGGGTCAAAGGGGAATGTATCACGTTTTTTCCAGCCAATGTAGAATATGGAGTTAACCAATACAATGTTACGGTAGAAAGTAAAAAGTTAAAGGGTTTTGTTACTAGATGATATATTGGCAATTTAAAGTTAGGATTTCCTTCTCACCTTCCCTGCCAGTTCCTATGGTAATATTTTGAACCAAAACCAAGTAGCAACATAGGTGAAAGAAGAAAGAAATTGATGAGTAATTTTTTTTTTAAAAAAATCAATTCACATTTCACTATTATTGGCCATTTTTGTGAATAGTGCATCAAATGAATCTTCAATTCCTGATATATTTAAGATGTAAGATTGCGTTGACTATGTTTTCTGATTACATAGTTTTACCACATTTATCACATCACTTATTGTAAATAAGTTGTCACTTGTTTGCAATGCTAAACACTTTTTTGTTGTGAAAAAAGAAAAGATGTTGTTTGCATGTTTGGAGTTGGATGGTTTAGAGTTTGAATGCTAATTTTCTATATTGGAAATGCAGGTAGTTGCCAAGGAGTAATTGCCTTGAATTTGGAAGATGGAACATTACATCGTTTCCAAGCGTCTTCAACCATTTTGGCCACCGGGGTACATTATTTTCTTTTGCTTGTTTGACATTTTAGTTTTTATATTCTGTTCCATTTATTACGCATATGGGGATCAATTTTTATATTATATCAGGGTTATGGTAGAGCATACTTTTCTGCAACCTCAGCACATACATGCACTGGTGATGGCAATGCCATGGTTGCTCGTGCTGGGATCCCACTTGAGGTTTCTTTTGTTCTTTTCAAATTTCAATTTTAAGATGATATCCTATGTAGCAAGTTTTTTATCACTCCATTCTCTTGACATACTATTTGCAGGATCAAGAGTTTGTGCAATTTCACCCAACAGGCATATATGGAGCTGGTTGCCTTGTCTCAGAAGGTTGGTATTTCAAATTTTTGCATACTGGGCTTACCTTCAATTACATCCTACAACGTACTTTGTCCAACAAAGCTGAATTATATTGTTTCTCATTTTCTTTCTTGAACCTGGTAGGGTGTCGCGGTGAAGGTGGAATTCTTAGGAATAGCGAGGGTGAGAGGTTTATGGAAAGATATGCTCCTACTGCAAAGGACCTTGCATCAAGAGATGTAGTTTGTAGATCAATGACTATGGAGATTCGGGAAGGCCGTGGTGTAGGTATGCTGGGTTTTAATTGTTATTTTTATGTTGTGATATATATGTTTATATGAACATATATGCCGTGTTTGTTTGAGCATGCTTTGGGTGGAGAGAGATAGGTGAGAAAGAAGTTGGGGAGAGGGGGAGACTCACCCTTGTTTGGTTGCATCTGATTGGAGAGAAGAGGGAATCAAGTTGTGGGCCCAAGACACTTTTCATGGTCTTCTCAAATTGAGCAGAAACTGGCACAAGCATAGTTTTTTTTCCCTTTCTCTATTATACCCTCAACACACAATGTTTTCACAAACTGGCATAGACAAAAGAAAATTCTTTTCTCTATTACATTGTATACAAAAGTGTCTTTTACTACAAAATGTGATTTTCTCTCTCTTCTTCACCTCATTCTTTCCCTTCTCTTTCTCTTTTACCTCTACCATACGAAACCACCTACAAAATCTACTCTATTTCTCACTTCTTTCTGTCTACTCATTTTCTCTCTTTTCTTATTCTCTCTTCTCTCTTCCTCTCCTCAACCAAACAAACCGATAAGAAGTTTGAATGTTGTTAGTTTGTAGTTTTACATAATTATCGGAATACTGCTTAGGTGGAAACAATGTTTGAGCTTAGAGTTGTATGTCAAGTTTGCTTTTTTCTAAAAATGCACATTGTTTTCTTGAATCATGACGTTTTTGTTCTCTATAGTGGAAAAAAATATTTTTCCAGTTAAGTCTGACATTTTGTTAGTATTGACCGTGGGAATTATTTGCAGGACGACTGAAAGATCACATCTATCTCCACTTGAATCACTTACCTCCAGATGTTCTGAAGGAGAGACTACCTGGTATATCTGAAACTGCAGCTATTTTTGCTGGTGTGGATGTTACAAAGGAACCCATTCCTGTCTTGCCAACAGTGCATTATAACATGGGTGGTATTCCCACAAATTATCATGGAGAGGTATAACATTGAAATGAACTGTTTAAAATTTGAAGCAAGACCTCCAGTTGAAATAGGATGTTGGGAACTCATGTGTGATATTGGAGTTCCACATTAGTTATGTATGGGCTAGATAAAGTCATAAAGATAATATAAGATAACAGACCCATGAACCCAATGCCTCAGGTGCTTGGGTGAAGATGTGATTACGCGTTCCCTCTTGTGGTTTGTCGCTTGGTCCATAGGCATAGGTCTCATGCTGTTGGGCTTTCAGCTCTCACTGTCTCCCCAACGAGTTGTATTAGAGCTGAAGTTCTAATCTAACAACTCACCCTAAACCCATTATTTAGGGCATATGATTGGTCTACAACCTATGGCTGGTTAATATAGTTCAGTGGGCCACCTCAGAAGACTCAATTCATCCAATCCTCCAAGTTGGTATCAAGGCCTATTAGGATCAGGTGATCTCTATACCCTGTCTATGCCATGTTGCGATAGCAAGAATTTTTTTTAAAACTGTTTGCCTCTGGCCTACTTGACTACTTGTTTGGATTAATGAGTGAAGCGAGTACAAAAGTTGTGATCTTGTTCTTTGGAATTGTTGTATTTCATATCGCTTTTCTTTGAACAATAAATGAGAAGTAAAAATCCCTAGTCTAATATACTGATTTATAATTCAGGTGGTTACCATTAAAGGTGACGATCCAGATGCAGTAATTCCTGGATTAATGGCTGCTGGGGAAGCAGCCTGTGCGTCAGTCCATGGTTCCAATAGGCTTGGTGCAAATTCACTTCTGGATATTGTAGTTTTTGGTAGAGCTTGTGCAAATAGAGTTGCAGAAGTCCATAGGCCAGGCAAGATTTATATCCACTTATTAAAATAGATTGGGCATGAAATGAGGTTATAAGATGTACCTGTTTTCCATTTTGCAGGGGAGAAACAACAGACTTTAGAGAAAGATGCTGGTATGAAAACAATTGCTTGGCTTGACAAAATTAGAAACTCGAATGGTTCTTTGCTGCCTTCAGAAGTTCGGTTGAATATGCAACGTATAATGCAAAACAATGCTTCTGTTTTCCGCACACAAGAAACATTAGAAGAGGGTAATCTATATTTTATCAATAATACAAGATTATGTTGACCATTCATTTCTTTTCCAAGGCACATGCGTGACCTTTACTTCTCATGAAATCATCTCTCTGAATTTCATCTGCTTTGTGGCAGGTTGTCAATTAATTGATAAAACATGGGAGAGCTTTCATGATGTCAAATTGAAGGATCGGAGTTTGATATGGTAAAACTTTTTTTTGCCAATGCTACATTGATTCGTAGTATATCCAGGAATATGCATGTTTGAAGTCTTTCTTGGTCAATATTCTCAGGAACTCTGACTTGATTGAGACTCTTGAGTTGGAAAATCTTTTGATAAATGCCTGCATCACCATGCACTCTGCTGAAGCCAGGAAAGAGAGTAGAGGTGCTCATTTCCACGAGGACTTCCCGGTCAGTGTGCTTTATTTTGTTATCTTGTGTATATTTGACACCATTAATTTAAATAGTGACAATAGTCTAATTGAATACGTTGTCTTAAATTCTGCAGAAAAGAGATGATGAGAACTGGATGAAACACACAATGGGGTACGTCATGTTTCATTTAATGAGCTAGTACTATAGGGCATTTGTTTTGAGTTCGTTCTGTCCTTTTATGGTGTACCCTGATCTTTTTAGTGTGTCTAAGCCTATTATTGATATTTAAGAGCACTAGAGCTCGAGTCTTATATTAGGGGTGCAGCCCAACAGTCAATCTCATATCTCAATATACTAGTGTGACAGAATAGTGGAATAATAACAATTGATATTATCTGGTTTTGGTATGATCTTTAAGTTAATAAACCTATGGTTGAAAACCTAATTACTAATTTGATCCTTGCTTGAAGATCCTCAGTTGGGTAGTTTTTATTTCAGCCAGAGATAACCCTCTATTTGTATTGGAGTCCTTGCCATCAAATTTTAAGTGCTGATATGGCTCAAAATTTAGCTTTGGTAGCAAACTACTGAAAATGTTTGTCTGTTGTTTGAATTGCATGACCTAGAGCAATGAGTCAATGACTTTACTATTTTGCAACCTACTAGAAGTTGAAAAACTTACAACAGTCATTTGTTATTTTGATCGTGCTATCGTGCTCCTGACCATTATTAGGGTGATATATGCTTAGAGACCCATTAGTTTTTTATTTATCAAAGCGCACAGCTATTGTAAAATATTTTTATTTTGGGTCAGCTAGCGTCAATGAAATGAATCTGATTTCCTGGATCTGTTGCAGTTATGATGTAGATGATAGAATATTTTCGTGTGCGAGTTGCATCTGTTAAGCTAAGCTTTTGTACATTGGTTTGCAGATACTGGGAAAATGAAAAGGTGCGGTTGGACTACAGGCCAGTGCACATGAATACTTTGGATGATGAGGCTGAAACCATCCCTCCTTTTGCTCGTGTTTATTAATATACTTGCTGCATTATAACAGTAGGCTTAAACGGATTGTTTCGAAGTTTCACAAAATATGGAATGAATATTGCAAGTAAAAAAGGATTCAATAAAGTGTTGTAGATGTGTGACTTTGATAATGATTGTTTTATTCATATAAATGTCGAACTGACATGTTCCATGGCGTCCTCAAGTTAAAAATGTATGTATTTGAAGTTGAGAGTAAAAGCAATAAATCCCAGTTACTTGTGATTATTGATCAATTTTGATTTTTGACTTGTGTTAATATGTTCAAAATTGCTTATTTACACGCTTGCAGTTCCAAAATTCTGCTTTGTTCCGTTTTTATCTAACTAACTAAAATAGCAAATGGAAAAGGCTGAAGGGCCTGATGTCGGAAGTTTAATTTAAACCGTGGAAAACATGGGAGTTTGAAGCGGTTTTGTCTAGGGTGAGTCACTACTCAGTACTCACCATGATACAGTTACAAAAGTTCCGGTGATAAATTCTTTTAATATAATAAATTACTAAAATATCTCTAGTTACCTCCCACACTCTCCCTCTACCTTCTCAATTGCTATGAACATTGATTCGGTGTTGTTTCTTGCGGAATGTTTGTTTTAAGGTAATGAGATTATTGGGAATGTTATCCCAGGTAAATTTTGTGTATATATTTAGTAAGTTTTTAGTATTTTTAGGAATGTCCTTAAATTAATTCAATTAAAAAATCTAAAAAATAGAAAAATATGAGAGAATGTGAAGAAAGTGGGAAGTGATATTTAAAATAACTCATTTCCCATGGGAACATAAGATTTTCAACCCAATTGATGGGAATCAAATGAGAGGAATGTTGGTGGTTATTCCATTCCCGAATTATTAATCTTGTAACAAACATGCAGCATTGTCGGGAATGTGATTCCATTTCGCATATCAAACGCCCCTTAGAATTTTGTCACTACCACCGTCAATCCAAACACCAGTCACCAAGCCACTACCTCCTCCCAGACCTCCCTCAATATCTCTACCAAACCCCCATCCTTCATGGAAACAACCCCAACGCTATTGTGACAGAATCTCAGGAGGACGATCTCAGGAGGATGATGAAGACGACAACGAAAAAATCATCACTTTTCTTTCTGCCTTCTCCATCGTCGACATTATTGTCATTGACCACTGTTCACAAGTGCTCCATCTTGAACAGAGCAAATACCATTATTTCGGTAGTCAATGCTCCCCGTTGCAACCACAAATGACGTCAATGGAGAAGAAAACACAGATATTGAAGGTTATAGTTGGGGATGTGAGTTGAAACACAAGACTCGAGCATTAAGAAGCTTGAATGAAACATGGCGGCGAAGAGCGATAGTGAGAGAAGGATGGGTCGTGATGGATATTTTTGTAAATGTTAATCACATGGTTCACTTAACTAAATAACTCAAGCTATATCCTATCATATCACGTAACTAACTAACACAATATTAAAGAAGGATGTGGTAATTTTATCCCATCATATTACTCTATCCTGCCCACCAATTCATCCTATCATATCATTCTATCCTGCCCACCAATTCAAGCTAGTAACGAAAGGCTGGCTTGACTGTGACCTATTTTCTAGAAAACATCTCATAACACTACGTCAGCTAAACTCCCTTGATCAATCAAAAACTTTCAAAATTTGGAGTTAGCTATCTAAGCTTCCATAATGAAAGAGTATTTGTTATTAGGGTTGATGCCTTCACACTCATCGTCTGGGAAGATGAAGACTAGATTCCTTACTCGAAATGCCTTCTGAGTTGATCGGTGTTGACCTAGGAATGCATAGTGATTTTCTTTTTCTTTTTAGCCCAGATTAGTATTCCTTGGGTTATTTTAATCATTTATTTTCCATTTTTAGTTAGTTTAGCCTTTTTTTCATTTTTCTAGAATAGTTTAAGATTTTTAGTTAATTTTTAAGGATTTTTACTTAATTTTTGTGAATTTTTTGTGCTAGATAAGCAACACGTGAGTACTGAACTTTTGAATGCTAGAGCGTTGAGCGATGCTGGAACGTTTTTGGGTTTCATGAAGCGCCCGAGCGTTGACTAGCTACAATGTTTGAGCGTTAGACAACGCTACAACATTGGAAACTTATCAAAACTGCAACGTAGCTTATTGATACATAATTAAAGAGAGTTAACATCGTTTTTGAGACACACCAGCATTAGGGTTTTGGGACAAAAGCAACTGCTGGGAGCTTTGCTAGGATTTTGGAGGCCTCTCCATTGTCAAGCCATGGGTTCCAAGAGTCTTCTTGAACATTCTTCCTTTTCTTGTTTTTTCATGAGTAGCTAAGCCATTTTGTACTAGGAGATGATGAATTTTGTCATTATTATGTTTTAATGTGCATTAAAGTATGAGTTTTTATTTTATATGCATTACAACTTCTTTCTATGCTTATTGTATGCTCAAAAGGCCTTTGAGTGTCATACTAATTCTTATCTAATGGATAATTAGTAGGAATTAGAGAATTCGAAGAAGGTAGACTGGAGTTACTATTTTCTTAGGAATAAGAATGATACCTAATTATGTTGGCTTGATTGAAGAACATCAAAGCACTAGGGAGTTAGTTAGATCTTAAAGAATTTACTCTAATAATCTGACTAATAGATTCACTTAACTTAAGGAATTAGTAAGGTGGATGCTTAGCCTTAGCTTCTTGGAGAAAGTGGAGACACCTCATATATATTTCCGTTGAGTAGGAACATAGGATATGACCATGAAAAATCAAAACTCCTAGCATATTTGCCCGTATTTTACACTTCGTGTCATTTTAGCTATTGTTCACAATTAAATCGTTGAAATTTGAACCCAATTTGACATTTTCAACCTATTTAATCAATATGAAACTAGCTGAATCAATACTAAACCTCAAAATCCCTGTGGAGATGATCTTATTTTTTATTACTACATTATGATTTGGCACACTTGTCAAGGTGTAATCAATCGGTATAGAGTGGAGATTCCTATGACAACAAGTAGGTGCCTCTTCATTGACTTTGTGGACGTGCTCCCTTTTGTAAATCCATCCGAAATGAAGAAATCTTGAAGAGGAATGCAAGCCTATAAAGCATTCTGAGGTCGTGGCCCTTGAGTGAACTTACAAATTCTCGCCAGAACAATTTCCATCTTCTCATTTGCATACATGAAGCTTGAAACTTTTCAGATCCAATGAAGAATGCCTTTCAGCTGGTCTACCATTATGTAGAGTGAATTGATCACATTGGTGAGAGAATGTGGATCCTCACTCTGACCAGTATTCCCTTCCATATTGCATGCAAAACGACCATGTGATCTCGTTTGTTGTTTAGGGGGTCTTCCTCCTCTTCCTCTTAGACTCGATGTTCAACATCGAGTTCTGCTATCTGTTCTCTTACCTCCTTTATTTTTTCCTCTTTGAACATAGCTTCTGAGGTTCCCTTCTTGAATGAATTTCTTGACGACGTCTTGCAATTGAATACATTTGTCTGTAGTATGCCCAAAGTCGCTATTGAGCACTGATAAATGTCAATTTGCTATTAGTTTTCATATATTTTTCATGGCATTTATCAGTGTTTTTCATTATAAAATACCCTTTCTTTATAGAGGTTCTGGTTAAATAAAAGAGTAAAGTGATTCTAAGCCTTTAAATATGCTTCTTGTGCTTTTGATGTGTTTTTCACATGTTTCAGGGCACAAAAGAGGCTAAGAAATGATGAAAATACGAAGAGAAAGAGGAACAGATCTCCCTGGGCGCTAGGCGCCGCTCCAGGGCGCTAGGCGCCCAGCACCTCGCGGAAAAGGGCCTCTGGCCGCTGAGCGCGAGCCTTCGGCACTAGGCGCCCAGCGAATGATGATTTGGTGGCACGGGCCGCTCAGCGCGGCACATAGGCGCTGAGCGCCCAGCGAGAGGATGAGACGGATGGCGCTGACCGCTAAGCGCCCCACTTAGCGGCTCAGCGCCCAGCACATCAGAAACTGGCGCTAAGCGCCGCTGGGCCTGGCCCAGGGCTCTAGGCGCCCCTGCACCGCCCAGATTCCTTTAAAACGCGATTTTGGCAAGGTTTTGGATATTCTTTCAACCCTAGTCTCCTCCAAACACCCCTTGGACGTGAGAGAGCTCTAATTTGAGAAGGAAAAGAGGATTTTCATCAACGGATGCTTGGATTCTTCATCGTCTCCTAATTCCTTATTGATTCTCCTTGTAAGCAAGCTATTTTCCATCCTATGGATAACTAAGCTCTCTTTTAGTTGGATTTAGGCGTAGTATTTCATCTTGATAGGATTCTATTTGGTTCTTTGTTACTTTCTATTTTTAATTTCAATTAAACAATTTTGTTCTTATTGCTCATGATTGCTTGATCATCTTTCATTTGATTTGGGATTAATTTTGTATGTGGAAGCTACTCTCTTAATCTGACATAAATTGTTTAATCTAGGAGAAGCTAATTTGCTAGGAATAGCGTTAGATCACCTAGTTCCTTAACGCCTACATATTTACAATTGTTTTGATTAATTGCCTGTGGAAGCGGTAATTAGGAAAGGAATTGAATCACCTTCTCATACTATGAATAGGTGAGTTAGTTAAGAACTGGCGGGAATAAATTAAAGGTTTTAAGTGATTGTAATCAAGAATAAATAAATCCTGGATAGTGAAATATGAAACCATAATCCAACTGTTTTCCCAATCTGTTATTCTCTCAAATCGTTTCTTTCTTATTTTCATGCTCTTAAATACAAGTCTTTCCAAACAAACAACTCTTATTTCTTTTCTACTTAACTTCTTAATTAAAGAAAGGCACTCTTACGCATTTGCTCTCTGTGGATCGATAACACCCTTACTATACTGCAATTGAATCTTAAAAGAGGTTTGAGCGCAGCTTAAGTATTGGTTTTTATTAAAAGAAGTGAAAACCATTTTAACAAGCACACAATGTTTGCTTCGGTTTGTTGGTCCCTTATGTCTGATGGGCAGTGACCTCGGGATGTCGGAAAAAAATTATGGTAAATACTTCATTGTAGACTCAAGAGGTCGTGGAGATGAGGGGCGCATAGGATTCAAACCTCTTGTGTGGTCGGATTCTCAAGTTAACTTCCTCCGGCTTGTAGGACTCCCTTAGAGGAATACGAGCCTTTTCAACAGTGGAAACTCGAAAAGATGGTTGTTCTCCTTCGTTTTCTCCTTTATCCTAAATAAATAAAACTTCATGCTTTGATCTCAGAATAAGTAGCCAACTTCTACTTAACCAAGGAAACGACGAGTGGGGAACCTTTGCTTCATTGGCGATGTGTGTAAGACCCTAGAAAGTAGACCAAGGGCATTTTAGTCTTTTCCAAAATAACAATTATTATTATTATTATTATTATTATTATTGGATGAATATTATCTATGATATTGGATCTTTGTTATTTATTGAAGGTAGAAGGAAAATATTTTTCCTTTTATTTTATATATGATGCGTGTTTATGATATATTTTCCTAAGGGAAATATCTCTTATTTTATTATGTGATATTTTGTTATTATATATGAGATAAAAAAATTATTGGCATAATATTAGAGGGGGTCGCGACCTACTCTTAATTTTGAGTAGGTTTGGGCTATTTTGTGTTTAAATCTAGTTTTGTGGGGATTTTTGGCCTATTAGAGTTTTAATTAAATTAAAATTAAGGAACATTCTAGAGATGGAATATTCCTTGACATCTAGGGTGAGAAATTAAGATTTTATCTTGACTTAAAAAATTTAGTTTGAAAATAATGTTGATGTTACTTGTTTTTCAAGTAGATCTGACATGGGTTTTCAATTATAAATAGACTGCAAAACCTCCTTCTTTCTCATTCACCTAGAAGCAGAAAATCATTCCCCTCCTCTAGATAGAAATTCGAGTTCTCTCTCACCTCGGGAGAGTTCTATTTTATTTTCTTAGTTGTTAGAATTGCCCATAGCCTTCTTTTCCCTCTTGCTTGAATTTCTTCAATGTAGAAGGAGTTCTTTTTCTTTTCTTCTTGTGATTGAGGTTGGTGTTCTTTTCTCTATAATTTTTTCATAGCATGCATGTAGTGATCATGCAGAATCATTGAATTCATGAGGGTTTTGGGGTTGTAGATCTTGTTTGCTTATAAATGTTGAGGTTTTAGTGTTTTGTTCATCGTTGTTCTTCGTAAAAATTTCAAAGAGTTAGAATAATTTTGTGTTTCATCTAAAAAGTTGAAAAATGTTTCCCCTTGAAAGTTGTTGGCCGCGCATGATGTGTAGATTTTAGGGTTTTAGTTGTTTTTCTATCTTATCGGTTTTTATGATAGAGATTTTGAGATATATTGGTTATTTGTTTAAGATATGATAATTACCTTTTAGGAAATTAGATTTTTGAAAATTATATCTGAATATTATAAGTTTTTCGAATTGAAATATGATTAGATTTAGTTGGATATTTTATTGTTTTATATTAGATTTGGTAGTTGGAAAAAAAAAATTAGATTTTGTTAGATTTTATATTTATATGTCTCGAAAATTTTGATATATATGATATTAGAATTTTAATTTCATATCTTAAATATCATGAGGCTAGGATTTATATTTTTAGAATTAATTTGATATTTTGTTATCTTTTAAAATTTGATTTTTAGTAGATATGCATGCAGTTAGAATTTTCTTTGAAAAAAAAATACATAGAGATGTGCTAATTTTTTATGAGGCTCGAAATTCACAAGGTTTTAGGAGTAGATATTTGATTTGAATTTTGGATGATATATTATGTTAGTATTTAAAATTAATTATGTGATAAGTTGTTACTCTTGGTAGATAGGAAAATTGGAAAAAAAAATATAATATATATGTGTGTATGGCCGTGGGCCATGTAGAAAAATAAATGGTTATTTTATTTTATTTTTAAAGCATGATATTTGAGGTTATTTTGTTAAAAAATAATTATTTTAAGTTATATGAGTACGGATGGAAGCTGGGTTGCTGTGTCTAATCAGATGGGTGGTGGTGGTGTAGTGAGGGACTCCGCGGGCCGATGGTTATCAGGCTTTGTTGGTTCTTATGGGGCTAGCTGTGCTTTCCTCGCGGAGCTTCTGGCGCTTCGCATAGGGTTGAACCTTGTCTGGGACATGGGGTTCCGCGATATTGTCTGCTATATGGATCGCAAGGAGATTGTTGAGCTCCTGAGCCAGAACAGGACACTCGATCCTTTTGGCAACGAGATACTATTGCTTCTATTCGGACGATGTTGGCTGCGGATTGGAAGGTTCAATTCTCTTATGTTTTGCGTGATAGTAATGCTGTTGCGGATGCGTTGGCGAGACAAGCATCTCAAACAGTGTGTCTGATGCGTATTTGGAAGGAGCCTCCTTCGTTTGTGATTCCGCTTTTGTGCAAAGATGCGGTAGCTTAGTGTGTTTCTTGCCTTTTTTTTTCTTATTTCCTTATATGTAACCAAAAAAAAATTTAATAGTTTGAAAAAATATGTATATATATATATATATATATATATATATATATAAATATAAGTAGCGTGTTTAATATATATAAATATAAGCAAGAAGGAGTTTTCTTAAAAATAAAATAGGAATATGTTCTTTAATGATATTATTTTATTATCTTTATTATTTGGTGATCATATGTTTAGTATAGTTTGGATATTATTAAGGGGATACGTATATGATTAAAAATGTTATAAGGTTGGAAATTATATTAAAAACAAGTCAAGGCATATTAGGGTTTGCATGGGTATGCATGCATTAGGTTTACGTAGGATTAATACGTATAAGTTGTATTTATGGCTTGAAGGACCTCCATCTCTTTCGGAGGACCTTGGTTTGGATTTTTATTTTACGCTTGGATTAGGCCAAGGTAAAGGCACTTGGTCTTAGAAAAGTCTGCATGTGTGGTGTGTTATGTGCTATGTGATTTAAGTTATATGCTTGTTGAATATATGACTATATGTTGCTTATATGCTATATGTTGATTATGAATATATGCTTATGTATTTATGTGTTTTATATGCATGATATATGTTGCTTGTATGTTGACTAAGGACATTTGGTCTTAGTTGTGCCTATTTTTTTGCATCGTATGCTGAATATGTGCCTGGGTGATTTATTTAATTGTCGGAATATATTTATGATGTTGATAATGTTGATTATTAACTTAGATTGTGGTTTTGACCTTATTGTTGGGTAGTTTTGGTTAAGATATTTCGACTAATTTATATGCATTGTGGAGGGTTCGCACGACTTCATCGGTTGGTTTCCTGAACACGACTTTCCCCGTTGTTGTTCTCTTGTTTTTGGTTCACCCAATTATTTTGTCTAACTAAGGATGGTTCCATATGTTCTAGATCGCTCGTAATTGTCAGCCATGGTTCCTGTTAAGTGGCGCACCATGCAAACGGCTATTATTGTTGTTATTATTGTTTCCCACAAACTCGGTGAAGGCCGTGGTCGTCCCGTCTTCCCAATGTTGACGTAAAATCTTATCGCGATCATTTAGTTGTAGCTGCATCCTAGACTAACCCTAGGGATACACATTTTCATAATTGGACTTTCATAATTGATTAATTAAATGCTGGATTATTTAATTACCTTTATACCTTGTACATGCTTAGATTGGGAGTCTTGTTTGCTTTGAGTTGACCCTTGCTTGTTTGAATGTGTGTTGCATGGGTGCTTATCACCAGATGGAAGAGTATCCGTCTTTTCAAATACCGTATCTGAGAAACGGGAGATCCAGTTGCTCGACCCAGATGTTGGAAGTACGTGGAGCTATAGTCGTATCTGTCGTACTGCTACATATACTGGATGAATTAGGACTACACAACGAGACTGTGATGATTTGATTGTGGGCGTACGTTATCACCGAGGGACTATCTACATTACTGTTCCGCCGCAACATACCTTAGACGCCATTAATTATTTCGACGACATAGTTTGTGGGCGACGACTAGAGGATCCACCTATCGGCAGGCGTGTGATGTTTTCTTCAGAGGATATGACCTACCGTCCGAGGCGACTACTGCTTGCATGGCACAGTGGTGTAGGAGAGACTTGTTGCGTCGGCGTGTGAGATTAGAGCGTCTAGTGGCTGGACGTAGGGTTTCCCGGAGTTCTATGTATTAGTCATTTGTCTCACTTTTGGATGATCAACCTGCGTGTGGTTCTCGGTTGTTTTGACTTTAGTTTCTTTTTCAATCTTGTACTCTTTCATTGTATCCACTTTTCCTTGAGGCAGTTATTATATATCAGTTTTATTTCGGTTCAAGTTTCTGTTGCTTTTTGCAATGTGTTTTATTTGTTGATATTTATGATAATTACCCTCGTGAAAATCGGGGCGTTACAATGTGCAATAAAGTTTTTGAGGAGACATTAGGGACTGAAGAAGATTCATGGTAAAATCTGTCCAGGAATAGATATAAGGATTTGTTCCTTCTCTGGTTGATGTAGGCCAGGGAATTTGAGTAATTTGACATGCCCTGTTTGCCACGAAGTGATGGGCATACTTCCATATAGGTTGCTCCAACCTCGTACAAAATCCCGGGGTAAAGATTAGAACCATGTGAGGACCGACTTCTCGAGAGTTCGAGGGAAAGTTGGTAGAGAAAGAGATAATTGGCTTCCACGTAAATCATCTCGTTTTTGTATCCTTCAATGTGCTCTACGAGATTCCTTTTACTTGAGTATTGCTTCAAGGTTAACAACCTTCAAAAACACCCTGGGGATTCGCATGTTGGCCATCGCCGTGCAAAACACGGTTGAAGCCGGTATGGTTTTTGCCTCACCATCTCGACCCGCTTGGGGTTCACGTTCGGGGCCCCTGAACCGAGTTGTAACGATTGGCCTCTGGATGGGAGAGGAGTCCCTGGGAATCGGAACACAATCTTGGATTTGATGCCATTATTTTGCTATCTCATCTCGTGTTGTCGAACGCGTTGAACTATCAGTGGCCCATAAAGTCGTCCATACTCGTTTAGACGTTGCAACAATTTTTGTTCAAGGCCAGTTGTTGATTCAATTCGTGGTTTGTGCTCTTTGCGACGCCCTCCGCTGTAAAGCGAAAGATTGCTAGCGATCTCCTAAAGAGTTGTTTGACGATGGGTGATCTTCAACGACCACATTCTAAGTCAGTTGACAACGAGTTCTGTTGCTCTTACAGTTGACGATCTTGATGCAAAATTAACCATGGTGGTGAGAATAACATTTTACGTTTTCACAAATGCACCTGCTCTGCTTTGGGCCGACCGAATTTAGATGAAAGTTTCTCGACTAGAGGGATAAGAAAAGATCATGACTATGGTAGGCTAGAAAAGTAGGATGCCACATGCAAAATAGACTTCAACGCTTAATTCAGTATGTGAGTGAGCGAGGAATTGATACATAAAATAAGTATATACTGGTGTGAGATAACCCTTTATTTATAAATGCTAATAACCATGTCGTTAAAAGTTATAAGAACCATATTTGTTATGGTTGTTATAAATGAGATATCTCTCTTATCTGATGAAAACATAAGAAATATTTTTAGGGATTTTGAAAGATTGGCTACCACTAAGGTGGCCTTTTTTTTTTTAGACCACCGGTACACCAGGGTAGATTAGACTTGGCACAAAATGGCATTTTAGGTCTTCCCTGCAGCCACTGAATTACAGAATCTACCGTCCTCAACCATAAACATCTTCATCAAACATTTTCTCCTCCTAGTAGTTTCCACGCACTTACGCGTGCAATGGAGCATTCAAGCATAATCCATTCGGTCATCCAAAACCGATCATGATTGAACAATATTCTCCAAGCTTGTTTTGTTGACAAGGGAATAATCATGTCTATTATATCATAAGCCAATATCCACGGTGTTCTTGTTTATGGTGTCTTTGTTGGAATAGCATATGTTGAAGAGATGATTAGGAAGATTCACCACGCGTAAAAGAATCCATTATTTCTTTATTGACTAGGCCACACTTCTTAATCATATACCTTCTCTTCTGGATAATCTGAGATTTAACATGAAGCGGTGAATGGAACATTTAATTTGGATAATTTGTCACCAACAACCTTTCTTGTAACCCTTGCTCTACCCACGACAACCACCGCACCTCCCCCGCAATTCCACCGCTCAGCCTCGCGCCGCCGCTCCACCGTTCAGCCTCGCACCGCCATGGCCAGCCGTGGCTGCACCTTGTAACCACACCCCTAACGGACCACAATTTGTTCCAGGTTTCAACTAAAAAGATTCAATCTTTCTTCTCTCTTGTTTCTGTTTCTGGGTTTTTAAGTTTTAGAAGATGAAGAAGAAGATGAGAGGTCGAGGGTAAGAATGAGTTTCAAACCGCCCAGATTTGAGAATGCAATGAAGGGAGGGAGGGAGAAGACCACCCTCGAGATCGTCTTCCCCAACACCGTCTCTGATCCCGATCTGGTGGATGGCGCTTTGGATCTTGCCGCTCCAGATCTCGCCGCCGCCGCCGCCGCCGCTGCCGCTCCAGATCTCAACATCTCATCTCTTCCTTTTCCACTCGTCTGCATTGCTTGGGAGTGGTTGTTCGAACTGAGGGGAAGAAGGTGGTGGGTGTTCTGTGTGATGGGGAGGGTTATGTGTGATGGGGAAAAAGATGAAGATGAACAAGAAGGTGATTCTGAAATTTTTTATTTTTTTGAAATTATGGATTTTTGTTTAATGAATAAGAGAGAAGATATTTCTATTTTTACCTTTTTATATCAAATTTAATCCTGACTGTTTATCTAAAAAATATTCTTAGATTCCAAGATTTAGCGGTTTTGAATAAAAGACTACCAATGGTAAAAAAAAAGATCATATTAGTGGTCGCCTTCAAGATTTACTCGTACTTCTTATCTTGTAGAAGATCAAATGTTTGAATTTAGGGTTAAATATGTTTTTGGTCCTTGAACTTTGAGCGAGATTTAGTTTTCGTCTCTCGTCGGTGTAAATGTGGATTTTAGGCCTCAGACTTTGATTATTGTTTGGTTTTTGTCCCGGCCAGTGCTAGCCGTTGACCGTCATGCCTAGGTGTCGCGGCAGGTCCTACGTGGCAATGACCACTCCATTTAATGAGTCCACGTGGAATGTATTATTTTTACCCAATTATTAATTAAAAAACTGAAAAACGTTAGAAAAAAGAGGAAACCAGAATCTGGAAAATCTTTTCTTCTTCGACATTCACCAACAAATCCATGGAAAGGCATCATCATGAGAAAGATTTAATGAGCAGTTAGAGTGCGCATGAAACCCCAAGAATTTCAATTTTCAACTTTATCTTCTTCTTGCCCACTTCCCCAATTTTAGAAACCCTAAATCTTCATCCTGAACCAAATCTGAAATCAATCCCTATCAGCCCTTGAACCACCACCAGTGGCCATTCTCTCCCAACAAACAAAACCAGCAAGAAAGAGAAGAGAAAAATAAAGATATAATAAAGATCTGGAGCGGTGGTTGTTGTGCGACGATGACAGGGAGGCTCCGATGGGTTCTGTTCCACTTCCTTCGTGCCGCAACCTTCATTGCACCTGACCATCATGGGTGTCGCTTCACTTCCTTTCTATCGTCTCACTCTCTCCCTTAGATCTAAACACAACCACCAAGCCACCACCATCGAAACCCATTTCCCTGCCATGGCTTTGGAGTAAAGGTGCGAACTTTGACGGAAATGGAGGTCGACTAGGAGGAAGAAGGGGGAGAGGAGGAGGATTCGCATAGATCTAAAGATTTGAAAGGGGGAGGAGGAGGAGTTGTGAGAGGGAGTGTGAGGTGGATTCCGCTGGATTTGGGGTGTTCTTATTCTAAGGATATGAAGATGGTTGGGAAGCTTTGAAATGGGTTTTTTCCCATTCCACCACCAACCAAAAAGATTTAAACTTTGAGCTATGGTTGATCGAATATAGTGATTTCAGCAGATTCTACACAGGAGGTGATACTTCAGGTGCCAACATCGCACACCATGTAGCTCTTTGCGTTGGTGGCGGTGTTGAGAAATTGCTAAGGGGTGTGAAAATTGCAGGGGCGCTACTTGCTTTTCCCCTGTTTTGGAGTTCAGAGCCTGTTTTAGAAGAATTTGTTGAGGGGCATGGACAGAGTTTGAGCCTGCAAATTTGGAACTTTGTGTACCCAGATGCACCGGGTGGTATAGATAATCCTCTGATCAATCCTTTGGCTCATGGGGCTCCGAGTTTGGCAACGTTTAGGAGCAACAAGATTCTGATTTTTGTTGCAGGGGATGATGAACTGAGAGACACAGGGATCTAGTTCTATGATGTTGTGAAGAAGAGTGGGTGGAAGGTGATGTGGAACTTGTTCGAGTGGATGGAGAGGAGCATTGCTTCCAGATTTTCCAGATTCTGATTTTTTCTCTAACGTTTTTAAGTTTTTTAATTAATAAATGGGTAAAAAAAATTCCACGTGGATTCATTAAATGATGTGGACATTGTCACATAGGACCTGTCGTGACACATAGGCACAACGGTTAACGACTAACAACAACAGGGACTAAAATCAAACAATAATCAAAGTCTGAGGCCTAAAATCCACCTTTACGTCGACGAGGGACGAAAATAAAATCTCGCTAAAACTTCATGTACCAAAACCATATTTAACATTAGATGTTACATGATTGATGATTCACTACTCCTTTGGCGTATGGGCTGAGGTCGTGATGTCGTGTTATATGGCCCACGTGTTGGGCCAATAAGCCAGTTTAATATTTCAATTAATTATTCTCTAAAGAAATAAAATTTCCAGCATGCAAAACACGGTGTAGAAATTCAAATCGAATTTTCCAGATGCCGATACCTGAATGGTGAGCTTAAAGGCAACGTGGCCTCACTACACCCCTGTAACCTTGTTTTTTCTTCGTATCATCGTGACATTCTCAGCTTCACCATTTTAAGCAACTCCTATCAATTTTTTGCTACAGTGCAGAATAATAAGAGCATAAGAAATAAGAAAGAATCGGAAACGCGTTAACGCTAAGCAGATCGCACTAAAATAATATAAATAAATAGTGAGAAAGATCAGACAGTAAAACTCCGAGACCCAACCAAACAAGAGAGCGAAAGCGAGAGAAAAAAAAGAAAGATAGAGAGACTCCGAAAATGTGGCGGTGCGTGACTCGTGCTATTCGCGGTTCAGCTTCCGAGAGATCCAATCCTAGATCTCAGTTTTCTAGATTTTTCTCTGTAAGTCAATCAATAAATCCATCCTCTCTCGATCGATTGTTACTACTTTCTTTGTTTTTCGATCTCCGATTATCGGTTTCGATAGGTTTGACTTTGCTGAATCGTTGATGTGAACTGCAGAATGGTTCGTATAATGTGGTGGATCACAAGTACGATGCGATTGTCGTAGGTGCTGGTGGCGCAGGGCTGAGAGCGGCGATTGGACTCTCTGAGCATGGCTTCAGCACTGCTTGCATCACCAAGCTCTTCCCAACTCGTTCGCACACTGTTGCTGCTCAGGTATGTAGGTATCAATGATGACCATAGATCTTCTATTTCTACCATTATTCTCTTGTTGAAGTTGTTATTTGTTTCTATGTTGAAAAAGGGAAAGTGGGAGGACCAGTAACTTATAGTATGACTTTTAAATCTTGATTTTAATCACTCATCAAAGAAGTAGAAGAGAGTTGTGATGAATCTAATATGTGTTTTGATTTGAGATTAAGAGATAGATTAGAATCATTAGATAGAGGGAAAAATAGATCTAGTAGCGATGGAATCTACCTTCACTCATTTTCTTCATATTTTATTTTCATATTTCTATAAATGCCAATAATGACAATTTTTTGGTTTTTATCTCCCTAAAATCCTCTATCACCAAAAGAAATTCTCTCCCTGATTTTTTCTTCTTTTTTTGGTTACTAATTTTTTTTCTTCTATATAACATTTTTTCTGCCATCAAATATGTTTTTTAAAAATAACAAACTTCTTTTAAAATCATTTTTCTCCGATATCTTTTTAGTTCTTCTGAGAAATCCCTCTCCTTCTAAACGTTCCAATAAGAAAAACCGACTTTTTAGAAAAATTTCCAAATATTTTTGTCATTAATTATTTTTCTAAAGATCTTAAAATTGACTATTGCTGCTTTTTATCCGGCCTAATGCTTTTGTTCTCGGATTATCCATCCAAATTTGTTTTTTTATAATAATTTTTCTTAGTTGATCTAAAATATAAATTTATTTCTATATATAAATTCATTTGATCATGTATGTAGAAAGTTTCGGTTTTGATCGTTATCTATTTATAATTTTATTGTTTAGACGCAAATTAAATTGAAATTAATTCTTTTATAGAAGGTTCAATTTCAATACTTTATTTAAATAACCATAAAATTCAAATAAACATGTAGTATAACAATTGAAGTTTAAGTAAAAAATTTACCAAAATCAACCATTGACATGAAAACATGTCATTTTCAATTAGAAAAACTTGGAAGGAACAATCACCTTATTTTTACGGAACCCAACTACTAAACAAATACACACGCAATCATTAGATAAAATAAATGTAAATTGACAAAATAGATGAAATAAGTCAAATATTTGATTCAAATCCATTGGATGTTCAAGCCAAGAAATTCAAAATACTTTACCAAGCATCAATAAAAACAGCCAATTAGGTTAGAGCTATACTAAGCATGACTAACAACAACCGTTTTCAAAAAAAAAAAAAAAACAACAACCAACTATTTAACAAAGTACACCGGCTATAATGAATACATTTGCAATATTGATCATCATTCAACTACAACAACCACAATTTCCTGTGTGCAGAATCGAGTCGAAAAACACACTGTAGCATCCAACAGATGCATAATCCAGACAACAATATTACCAGGTAATAAAAAGAATGTAACTTAAGCTGATAAAATGGAATTTGGACCTCTGAGCCTAGTAAATAAACCAATAAAGTCGAACAGGTAGCGTGTACTTTTATCGTCTCCCTTATCACCTTTATCATAAACAATTAAGATGTTATTAATATTATGGACCAGAGGAAACCAATCAAACGAATCAAATAGTGTGCTATTAATATTGAAATCACCCAGGTACATATTGGTAAAAATACCCTAGTTTTTTGTGGCCCAATAATATTTTATCTGTCTTATGAGTTAGAATTTCTAACACACAAATCAAGGTATTATTGGGCCACCTAACCTAGGGTGATTTTACCTATGATAAATCTTGGAAAATTTAGACAACCCTATTAATTAATTAATTAATATTAATTAAGGTTTACCTACCTTTAACCATTCTTCTGAAATCTTCTGATAATCTCACCAACCTGAAACAGTACCATTTTCAGTCAAATATTCCCAAACCTTCTGTAGAAAACATGCATGAACTTTCAAACAAGAAACATCCACACAAACTGCCATAGCTGTAAATCAAATTCCCAACTCAGACACACTCATGCCCAGAAAAGAATTAAATTGGCTAAAATCAAATATTACCAGGACTTTTTGTCATGAAGCAATGTAAATTACTTGGCCACCCGAGAGTTAAATTCTCATCCAGAAGATAGAGTACCAGTAACAGAAGACTATTAGGCTACAAGCAATATTTGTAATAAGGTGGCATGTCTAACTGTCCATATTTGGTTGGTATAAACGCACATGATTTTTTAAAAACATCATATCATATGACATTGTTAATTGAGGAAAGAAAGTCAGCTGGAGCTTTTAGCAGAACACATGTAGTTATATAAAAAATTACTTGGAATGGGTGACCGGGGACAGTCATAAATAACACTCAAACTTCTGTCTGGGACCTGAATATACTGGCTATGCTCATGCGTGGGAATAAAATTGTGTATAGGGTGGTATCAATGCTGCATTGGGAAATATGACTGAAGATGACTGGAGGTGGCACATGTATGACACCATCAAGGGAAGTGATTGGCTAGGTACGAACTTGCTCAGTCTTTGCATTTTTTCTTCTCATTATGTCGTGCAAAATCATGATAAGGATTAGTAGAAGTTGGTTATTTTCCATTATGCATATCGTGGCACTAAGATTCTTTTTAGCATTTGTCTTTTCTATTCTCGATGTGAAATTGCAAGCTGTGTTCTACAGGAGACCAAGATGCCATCCAATATATGTGTAGGGAGGCACCAAGTGCAGTGTTTGAGCTTGAGAATTATGGAATGCCATTTTCACGAACTGAGGATGGAAAGATATACCAGCGTGCATTTGGTGCACAGAGCTTGAACTATGGAAAAGGTAAATGTAGATTCTGGGTTAGAAATGTTAGCTTTTTTCCTCCAATAGCCCTGATCTTCAAATCGTTATGTTTGTATGCTATAGGTGGTCAGGCGAGACGTTGTGCTGCAGCTGCTGATCGAACTGGGCATGCCTTATTGCACACTCTATATGGACAGGCTCTGAAGCATAATACCCAGTTTTTTGTAGAATACTTCGCATTAGATCTACTGATGAACAGTGATGGTAAGGAGCAGCTGAAAATGGTCTGTTTTCAATTGAAACATTTTGCTATTGGTTAATATAAAAAAGGTCACAGCATTCATAGCAAAGAATTTAATGATTACATGAACATGATGACTAGAAAATTTCCTGCACAATGCTGCAGGAAAAAAATATCCTTGAATTAGATTTTAATGCATCCACATTGTATGTGTTTAGCCCTTGTTTTTCTTCTATTCTTCAAATTCTCGTGTTTAACCCCTGTATAGCCCCTGTTCATAATCCACCAAGTCAGATTTTATATAATATATATAATAATATTCCAGTTTGATTACTAACAATCCTTACATAGGCCGAGAAAATAAACCTAAGTTTTGCACAAGATAGATATGATACATTGGTAACAAATACATGTAATTGTTTTTTTAAATAGTTTTTCCAGCATGACTATGGTTGTTGTAATGAGCAGCAAGTAGTACAAAATAAGAATTTATGGGAATAAAACCTTGTTATATCGGTGTTTCCCAAGTATTGCAAAAGCAAATTCAAAAGTCAAAAGTAAGACAAGGGTCAAGGGGGTATGTATCACTTTTCTCCAGCCAATCTGGAAAATAGGGTTAACCAATACAATATTATGATAGAAAGTAAAAACGGAAACTATTTTGTTGTTTCGTGAATCCATTGGCGATCTAAAAGGTTAGGAGTTCCTTCTCACCTTCCCTTCAAGTCACCAAACAAACCAAGTAGCAACATATGTTGAATAAGGAAAAAATTAAGGAATGAGTAATTTCTTTTAATTCAATATCACATGCCACTATTAATGTCCATGTTTGTTAATACTAATAGTGCACCAAATTATCTTCCATTTTAGATATATTTAAAATGTGGGGTTGCATTGACTATATTTTCTGATTACTTAATTTTACGACATCTATCCCATCACTTGTCTCTACACATTGTAAATATGTTGTCACTGGTTTGCAATGGTAAACACCTTCTCAAACGTTTACAGTTGTGAAAAAAAAAAGGAAAAAAATGTGTTGTTTGCATGATGGAGTTGATGATTTAGAGTTTGCAATACAAATTTTTCATGAGCAGGTAGTTGCCAAGGAATAATTGCCTTGAATATGGAGGATGGGACATTACATCGTTTCCAAGCAGCTTCAACAATTTTGGCCACTGGGGTACAAGATTTTCTTTTGCTTGTTTGACATCCTTTTATTCTACTTAACTTATTATAGACATATAAAGATCAATCTCTATATTGTATCAGGGTTATGGTAGAGCATACTTCTCTGCAACCTCAGCGCATACATGCACTGGAGATGGCAATGCCATGGCTGCTCGTGCCGGGCTTCCCCTTGAGGTTTCTTTTGTTCTTTCACAAATTTTGATATTAAGCTGAACCCTTTGTAGTGATTTTTTATCACTCACATAGTCACATTCTCTTGTCACAAATTTTGTAGGATCAAGAGTTTATCCAATTTCACCCAACAGGCATATATGGAGCTGGTTGCCTTATCTCAGAAGGTTGGTATCTTAAAATTTATATACTGGGCTTACCTCCAGTTGCATCTTATAACATACTTTGTCCAACTGTTTCTCTTTTTCTTTCTTGGACCTGGTAGGATGTCGTGGTGAAGGTGGGGTTCTTAGGAACAGCGAGGGTGAGAGGTTTATGGAAAGATATGCTCCTACTGCAAAAGATCTTGCAGCAAGAGATATAGTTTGTCGATCAATGACCATGGAGATTCGGGAAGGTCGTGGTGCAGGTATGCTTGGTTTAAATTCATATTTTGAGGATATAATTGAAATGTTTATGTGTGCATACAAGAAGTCTGAATATTATTAGTATCTAGTGATACATAATCGTTGCAATACTGCTTAAATTGTTTCAGCATAGTGAGTTGCATGCAAATTTTGATTTTTCTAGAAATACACATCTTTTTCTTGAAGCATGACCATTCTGTTCACTGTATTGGAAAATATTAATTTTTCAAGTTGGACGTTTGTTAGTATTAACAGTGGGAATAATTTGCAGGGCCACTGAAAGATCATATCCTTCTCCACTTGAATCACTTACCCCCAGATGTTCTGAAGGAGAGACTACCTGGTATATCTGAAACTGCTGCTATTTTCGCTGGTGTAGATATTACAAAGGAACCCATTCCTGTTTTGCCGACAGTACATTATAACATGGGTGGTATTCCTACGAATCATCTTGGAGAGGTATGATATTAAAACAATATGTTTAAATTTTGAAGACAGACCTCCAGTTGAAATAGTATATATATTTTAAGATAACTATATATATAGGATGTATATATCTCAAAAACTAGGGTTAGGTTCTCTCTCTGTCATGTTGTAAATAGTACGATCTTTTTTATCATTTCTGTCTTTGGCCTACTTGTCTGGATTAATGATGGAGAGTCTTGTGCTGTCACATACGTGCAGTCTTGTTCTTTGGAGTTTTTGTTATTTATTGCACTCTTTGAGCAAAAAATGAAAAATAAAAACTCTAGTCTAATATACTATTCTCTTATTCAGGTGGTTACCATTAAAGGTGACAATCCAGATGCTGTAGTTCCTGGGTTAATGGCTGCTGGGGAGGCAGCCTGTGCATCAGTCCATGGTTCCAACAGGCTCGGTGCAAATTCACTTCTGGACATTGTTGTCTTTGGTAGAGCTTGTGCAAATAGAGTTGCAGAAACCCTTAGGCCAGGCAAGATTTAGTTCCACTTACTTAAATAGAATGGGTGTTGAAATGGTTTGATAAAATGGACTTGTTTTCCATTTTACAGGAGAGAAACAAAAGCCTTTAGAGAAAGATGCTGGTCTGAAAACAATTGCTTGGCTTGACAAACTGAGAAATTCAAAGGGGTCAATACCTCCTGCAGAAATTCGGTTGAATATGCAACGCATAATGCAAAACAATGCTGCTGTGTTTCGTGATTCAAAAATATTAACTGAAGGTAATCTATTTCTTATCAATAATACTTGATTCTTTTACCCTTCTTCCCTTTCCAAGATACAGTACTTCACCTTTCCTTATGCAATTATCTTTTCTCTCCAATGAATTTTATCTGCTGTGTGGCAGGTTGCGAACAAATTGATAAAACATGGGAGAGCTTTCACGATGTCCAATTGAAGGATCGGAGTTTGATATGGTAACTTTTTTGGCCAATATTACATAGATTGATAGTATTTCAAGGAATTTGCTTGTTCGTTTATAAAGTTTCTTGGCCAATATTCTCAGGAACTCTGACTTGATTGAGGTTATTGAGTTGGAAAATCTTTTGATAAATTCCTGCATCACCCTGCACTCTGCTGAAGCCAGGAAAGAGAGTAGAGGTGCTCATAGCCATGAGGACTTCCCGGTTAGTGTGCTTGATTTTGTTATCTTATATGTATATTTCACACCATTAATATGAATAGTAACAACTGTCTAATTGAATACGGTGACATAAAATCTGCAGGCACGAGATGATGAGAACTGGCTGAAACACTCTTTGGGGTAAGTCATGTTACCATTAATCTGCTAGTACTATATGGCATTTCAAAGTAGTTGGTTCTTATATTTGGTGGGAACTTCGATCCTTTTAGTGCATGTAAGCCTATTGAGTGTTAAGAGCCCCAAGTTTTTGAGTCTCTCCTTAACAATGGAGAAGCCTAGCAATCAATCTCAAATCTCAATAAGCTAGTGACCAAATAGAGGAATAATATTAGTTGACATTACCTGGTTTTGGTAATTATCTCTTTAAGTTAATAAACATATGGTCGAAATCCTAATTTGTAACTTGGTCCTCCTAAGTGATCCTTGCTTGAAGTTCCTCAGCAATTGGTTAGTTTTTATTCCAGCTAGAGATAAACCTCTAGTAATTCTGAGTCCTTGCAGTCTTCTCAATGTCATCAAATCTAAAGTTGGCGATACGGTGCAAAATTAAGCATGTGTTGAGTTTTGGTAGCAAATCACAAAAAAATGTTTTAAAACTCCTGATGATTTTGCAAACTATAGAAGTTGAAAAACATGCTACAGTAGTCATTTATGACAGAATACTTTTGTGTGCAAGTTGCATATGTTAAATAAGCTTTTGTGCACTGATTTGCAGATACTGGGAAAATGAGAAGGTGCGGTTAGATTACAGGCCGGTGCACTTGAATACTCTGGATGATGAGGTCGAAACATTCCCTCCAAAAGCTCGTGTTTATTAATAATGTGCTATACTAATTAATATCATAATATGGATCCCTAAAACGGGTTGTATCACAGAAGATGAAATGATTAGTACATGAAAAAAAGGACTGAATAAAGTGTTGTAGATGCATGACTTCGATGGTAAATGTTTTATATCATCAATGTCGAACTGATCTATTCCACGGCATCCTCAGGTTACAATGTCTGTATTTGAAACTGGCTAGAAGAGAGTTATTATGTATGAATGTGTTCTGGGGTATTATTGTGTTGACTATAATAAGAGTTGACGAACATCAGACTGTGTTGACTACCATGTTGACTTATTACGTATGAATGTGTTCTATTATTTATTATTTTTGGTTTCATGGAGGGCTATGCCGGTGTTCTATTATTTACCATTAATAATCATCGAAAAATTACTGTTTTTTGATATTTATATTAGTATTAGTAATACAATAAAACAAGAGGTAAAAAAACGGAAAATATTTTCCCTAACTTTTTTGGTTTGCTAACTTTTATTTTAATTCCGTTCCAAAATAGAAACTTGTTTAAATTTAAATGTAATATTTAATCACGATTTGTTATTTAAAATGATAGGAATTCTTACATTTGTTTAAATTAATGAATTAAAATTTGGTGCAAAAAAATCTAAGAACAACATCATGCACATTATTTCATTTTGCAAACCTTTTACAATTATAGTACATTCATGTTTATTTCACTTGCAAACTTTTATATGATGGTACGTACAACTTCGGCAATTATGGAACACATTTATCTCTGTAGCGAAGCTGATAGTCGACTCGGTTGAGACATCCTCAAGTCCATCTCACGAGTTGACTTGCAAACTTTCATACTCGATCTGATAGTCGAATCCTTGCCATTCACATAAAGAGGGTGCGAATCTCATTTTTTCACAACATTCACAAAAAAAACATGCGAATCTTACTTTTTCACAGCATTTTTAATAAACCTGTGAATCCCATTTTTCCACAGCATTTGCACATTTTCTTGCGAATCCTAACTGACCAAGTCACGTCAGATCCAAGTGGCAAAAACTACTCCATTTTGCTAATTTTTTTCCTACCTAATTTTGCTAAATTTTCACATTATTTTAAAAAAAACCAACCATTTCCTTTAAAAACAGTAAAAAGGGGTAAAACTAGTCGATAAGGATAAGTCAATGGTTGAAAAACTAGCTTTTACCATTTTTTGACAACAAAAAATAACACCACCTTTCAGCTTTTAAACTTGTGAAGTTAGTCAATTCAGACACAAGTCACAAGTTTGTTAAATTAGTTGTTCGTGCTAAAACATTAAAAAAATGACAGAAAAGATATTAAATTTTTGTATTTAATATTATTTCATCTAAAACACTTAAAGGCATTAGATATTGGAATCACGTAAGGGCGACTTTCCTCACAGTTCGGGGAAAAGTCCACATGATCGCGTGAGGGGGTATATGTGACAACTCATTTCATTCTCAAAAGCATTAAGTTGCTCCTGAGAGAGTCAGTTACCCCTATGTAGGACTTAATTGCAGATGCCTTTCGGAGTCCATCCGACAACTACAGGGCTGCCAATGCTAGGTAATATAGAGTCACCAAGGAGAAAGATTCATCATCCTCTTTAAGGTGTGGAATATCTGTTAGTCCCCGTATATGGGTGATTGTTGGAATCTGACTCACATTGCGACTAATCGTAGAGATTTTCACGTGACTCCCTTGATTCTGAGTTGGACCCATCTATGCTAACTCCTGAATGCGACTCTGGATGGTTGCGTTATCCGCTTGAATAGGAAAAAGTTACGCCGAGATGGCCGCGTTGGCCTATTGAACCAGCGCAGGTTGTGCAGATACATCATTACTTTCTCTTTCCTGTTGCGACTATGCCTCCAACACCTTGATGAGCTCATTGCAGAGGTTAATGGCGGTGCAGAAAGCGTTGCCTTATGGAGGTTTTTATCCTTGCGCATGAGGCTATAGATAGTTCTGCAAAGGTTGGACTTGTGAAGACGGTGGAGGCTTGTGCACCTCCACCTCCACGTGATCGTTGTTTTAGTGGACATGCTCGTCAACCGTAACAGAGTGCCCTTTCTTGGGAGGGAGTATGGTTTCTTTGTTGTCTTATTTTTCATATCAGTGATTGATGAGAATTTACTGATTCCCACATACGGCGCCAATATTCATGCAAGACTTACAATAAAGAACTATAAAAATGGAAAATAGAAAATAAAAAAGTGTATACTATTCGAACTGAATATTTTATGTACCAAGAAATAATAATCTTGGTGGTGATATCACCATATAGTAAAAGAATAAGAAATCATCTTCAATTCAATTGCCTCTATCACACTTTTCACAATCGAGAAAGTTTTTATACGTGAAAACAACACATGCAAATAAATATACCCAAAAAGAAATCTAAGACTTTAATAAGGTCATTTTTCGTGAGTTTTTAGATTGTGGTTTACAAACAATGAAACTATATATTTGGAATGATTTCAAAAAAAAGAGTTATAGCAGTGAATCTATGTTCCGATAAACAAGGATCAAAAGTATAAAGTTAAAATCCAACATCTTTTCTTGAGGGGTGATGAAGTTGAAGAAAACAAGAAACAAACAAGAACTAAGAAAGACCTAGAAAGAAATTTAAAAAAAAAATGTACATAAACTCTTTATGGTCGTGTTGTAAGCAATAAAGATAGGCTTTTTAGAGTGTTAGTAACTAAGATGTCCAACCTTTTTCCAGAGTTACAACATCCTAATTATAGGATTTACAAAATAATCGATCTAATCCTACATACAAAAATAAAACTACCTAATCTAAACCATCCACTTTTCATAACTCTGGTGCCCCGAATTAGTCATACGGTTTCAAACACTTAAGAACCATCTCGATCTAGATCACATCAAACCTCCGAATTCAGTAACTGCTGAAGACGTGGGCTAGTGGTCTTCATAGTGTAACTACTCAATCATGGGTGAATGTTTCTAGGGCATGGCATCGTGCTTTGGTCATGAATTCCTCAAACCAGGCATATCATGTCGTGGCTCGAGTTAAGTATCATGGATTTTAATCCGAAAACAATCTCATGGTTGAACAACAATCTTTAAACCTTGAATTAGAAATCTTCTAAGTGTGATCTGGAAATAGCTTTTCAAACCTTTTCTTCCTTTGCTAGGGCTTTCTCTTTACTTGGCCGAATTTAAAGTTTTAGCATTAACAGAAAGCAAGTGAGAAGTTCTGATCATTAAGATCTATTTCTAGTACTATTAAAAATTACCCCATGGCTAGACCTTAGTGAAATCTATAAGCATCTATGAAAAGGTTAGGGAATAGGCTAGACTTTGGTAGGCTTTGCGTAAATAGGCATAGCCTATTTAAAAATACTAGGGTCTAAACCTGACTTATTACCTATCATAGGCTTTTTTTTTCGGGTCTTGCCTAGCCTTCCCGAAAGCCTAGCTTGGTCTGGTAACCTATTTAAATGCTTGTTTCATAGTAAGATTTATATGTTTTCTAACAAACTTAGATATAAAGAGACTATCAAACTGATCGACTAATGAGTTAAATTATACAATAAAAAATCTTTCTATAAACGGACTAACAATATTATTATTTACTATGTAAAATGAAAGTAAGCTAGGTTATGTTTGGTTTTTAGAGTTTGAGAGAATATTTAACAAAATCATACTTTATATAAAAAATAATTTAATAAGTCATAAATTTATTTGTAAATAGTTATATTTTTGAATCGTTATATAAATACGTATATAATATTAAGATATTATAATAAAATTCTAATGTAACGCCAATATAAACGATAAAATATATTTATATTAATCACATTTATTTAAATAGGTAAGTCTTTTAGGTTTAAAAAGACTTTTAATTAGCTTAAGCCTGGACTTTTTAACTAAATAGACTTTTAAAAAATTCAATGTCTTATCTATTTATTCATTTAGTTTAGCTTGACTTGACCTAGGCTAGGTCATAGGCCCCTGCGAATGACATGGCCTATTCCCACCCCTAGTTACATCCTAGGAGGAAACCCTTGTTCTTGTTGCCCTCCAAAAAAATATAAAAACTCCTAAATCTTGTCTGCAAATTCTTACAAGCTCTATCTGTGTGTGTCTGTATTAATATGTTGAAATTATGATAGAAGGGAAATATGAGTGAGTACATGAAAGGAATCAGAAGATGTATATTAATATATATCACAATGGATCGATGAAATGAGTTGGAGAAAGTTCTCAACGAGAGAATAAGTGTTTTACTACCCACCACAAATTTTTCATGTGACTCATACCCTCTCACACATTTTTTATAATGCCTTTGCATAAATTAATAACCTAGCTAGGTATGTTTATCTAGTGTCTTGAATTTTTCTTCTCCTTCACCTCTCTTACCTGCGTCTTGTCATAAGCTTCAAAAGAAACAAAAATCATTAGTTAGACCACCTTGAAGACTACAAGTTAATATGAAATGGGAAAACTAACATAAAAAGGTGTTCATATTTGGAAAAGCAAACCTGGGTGGTTTTCATGGATGAGCTTATCCATCTCAATTTTTTCCGTGGCCTTATTTCCACCATCACCGCCTTCAAATCCTTTTTCATCTGACCTCGCAGCATATCCTCCCGCAGATGTTGAATTCACATCCCTACACAATATTAATTGTATTTCATTTTACAATATATATACATGATCAATTCAATTATTTCTAGGCCTTGAATTAACTAAATAAGGTAATGCCTAAAATATATATTATATTTATCGACTCTAATAACACAACAATTAATAAATTTAACACGCAAACTCACAAATTAAGAACAACAGTGCTGTACCTTCTGAGCATGCATTTAATACAAATTAATGATATTCATCCAAGATAAAGAAGAAGAAAAAATCCCTTGATGATTTTGAGAAGAATTGTTTGAACTCACTTTGCAGATTTCTCACTTGGTTTCTGAGAGTGGGTGCAGAATCTTAATGGAGAGGTTGATCCCGGACCAAGGTTGGAAGAGAGAGATCTTGGAAACCTTGCGTGTGTTTGGAGATTTTTTATCATGTGAAACATCATATTTTTCTTAGTGAAATATTTGAAACTTGTAGCTGAGTTATAGTTGAACACAAAAATTGTTGCGTTGTTTTATGCGTTATGCATGTGACTATTTCATTTGAAGACAACACGTTGGTGGAACAAACCCAACACATGGCACGTCCTCATCACAATTAGGCCCAGGCACCGCCACGAAGAACAGGCCTAACCAAGCGTAATTTTCCCTTCTTATTTTTCGGTGTTAGACACTTTTTTTAAGGCACCAAAACATTTGAAGACAAGAAAATAAAATAATAAATAAGATATGTGATGTGTTGTGAAGAAAAAATTGTGTATGCTGGTGTTGTTAATTATTATTTTATGGTACATGAATTGTCATACATAAACACTGTCACTAGGAAATTGTATCTGCATATCATTTTTGTTATTTTTTAACAATTTTTTTTACTTTCAGTGGGCTAACATAAATTTTGTTCGTTGATAAAAGGAATTTTTTTATCTAAATTACTAAAAGTGAATATTAAATTCAGATATAGAGAAATATTAATAACACATTCTTTTGAAAATTCTTAACATCCCTGCTTAAGAGAAGGTGTACCATACAAGACTTCCAAGTTCCTCCTCTGATCCGAAGAAGCAACCCAAGAAGGAAATGCACAATAGAGGCTCTTGAGAAGCAAGTCCTCATCAGCGTCTCTAGACCAATGGGGAAGACCTTGCATGAAACCTATAATCCTTCCCAATCCACTCACATTAGCACAGTGGGAACTTTAGAATGAAGAAGTAGCCAAGAGCTACCACCACACTAGTGCCTCAGGTATTCTAGCCATATGGTGAACTGCAATGATAAAATAACCAGAGGAGCTAGGGGGAGATAAACCTCGTGATCATCGCCAGCATCTTGCAACATGAAAGTTATCTACACGGAGACCCCTGAACCCTAAAATTTGAAGACATAAAGGGTGGAAGATAAGAAGATTCCAAGATGGATGAGAACACTAAAGAGACCCTCTATTTACAGGTGGTAGAAACTCTCACTCGTAACAAGAGAAGTAAAACACACACCACCACCAACCATCACGCTCATTGCACCAAGGCTAACATGAGGATATGCATTAAAGCAGATCTTTGAACGAGTACTAAAATGCCTTAAGTGATACTAGAGGCATGATGATGGCTTGTGGAATGCCACATGAATTTGAAATGTTTAAAAAAGACTTAGATATGTCAAGGCGTGCAAAATATAAATCACATAAGTAATAGGCAAGGTCCAAACCAATTATAATACAACAAGAACACAAAACTAAACTACAATCAAAAGAGACATGAGAAAGAGAATCGAATATGAGAAGGCGTCCGCAGCTGAACTTCAACCTAGATCCCATCTGGCCCAACAAGGCAAGACTTGGTGTTTTCTATAACATGCTCGGATGAAATCCATTCCTCATTAAGATCAGGATTCATGATCCGCAATTGCATTCGAGAAAACTCAAATTTCTCAACACCTACTCTGGACATTTCCTTGTCCAATTCCTAAATTCTTGCAACAAGGTTTCTCTCAAGCCGGGACGCCTCTTCAGTAGTTTTGGCTTCAATAGCAAACACCCTTGATTTGGCAGCCGCAGGTATAGTCTCCCTAGCTTCATCAACCTTAGCATGTTACTGCTGTTGAAGCCCCTTAAGCTAGTCTCTAGCTCAGAAATCTTCTTGAGCTTGAACTCTCTTGCTTGTCCAACATAAGCAGTCGTAAACCTCCTTGGCTCTTCCATAAGAGCTACATTCGTAGTTAACTTTTTATAAAGGCATTCCAATTGTGTCTTGTCTTTCACCACTCAAGAGCAACCCCTTGCAGTGTTCATCGCACACTATCAGCTCGGTTGCCCAAATGGCCCTCTCACTAACGGAAAAAACAAACTGCACCTAAGCTTTTATATTTATCAAACACGCAATTTGTGCTTCAAACTTTATTTCAAATGGAGTTTTTATTAGAAATTAGGAGGTCTAACTCAACCACAAAAGCTAGCTTGAGAGTTGAGAGTTGACGGTTGTTCTACCCTTATAAACACTTGATTGACCATGTCTCTAGATTCTAACACACCTCCTCATGCCCAGGGTTGGACATCTGGAGCGTGGAATGAACATCAATGGGTGGTCCAAATATGAAAGGTCTCCACGACAAATGGATCTAGAATGAGCTCTAATACCATATTAGAAATTGAGAGGCCTAACTCAACCACAAAAGCTAGCTTGAGAGTTGAGGGTTGCTCTACCCTTATAAATACTTGATTGGTCATATCTCTAGTCAATGTGAGACTTCTAACAGGTTTGTGATCCCTTTCCACCACCTAGTATGTGGTAAAATGAATTTTTTATATGTTTTCTTTTTTACCACTCCCTCCGTTCCTATTTATAAGACCCCTTAAGATAATATGGCTCTTATTAAGAAAACATATAATGTGATCAATTAATGCATTGGTTTTTGAAAAGCTTGTCCAGTTTTTCATGTTTACCCTTAATATATTGGGTAGTGTGGAAAATAATTAATTATAAGTATTAGTCAAACTTTGGAATTAGGAAAGCTAAATAAATACAAAAGGGTACATATAGAAGAAGATAATAAATATCCTAAAATCTAGTATGGGATCTTAAATTAAGGGATATCAACAATGTTTCTAAGGAGTCTTATGAAAAGGAACAGGGAGTAGTAAATAATTTTTAATATTAATACGGCCAAAAAAACGTGTGCATTGTACGGTCCATTGCCAATGTCTAGTCAATCAAATTATTTCCACAAAACGTATACTCCCCCGTTCTTTAATAACTGACACGTTAAGGTTTTGACACATGTATTAAGAAATGATATTAATGTTTTTGTTTCTATCAAAATTACTACTAAACTTCCTAATGTATCATTTATCTCTCTTCTTAATTTTGACTCTTTAATTTGCCTATCATCATTAAATTAAGAGTAGAATTGGTAAAAGATAATCAATACTCTCTTGAAATCGCAAAAGTAACAAATAAATAGGAACAAAATAAAAATAATGACAGTTATATAGAAACAAAAGGAGTGTCATTTACACCAATAATATATATCCCTCCCAAAAAACAAGTCATTCAATATTGAATAGGGAGTAATGATGAGGTGTGGTGTGGTGGACTCAACTTGTTTCGCAGTTATGAAGTTAGGAATTTGATTATTACTCATGAGAATAGAATGCATTTTATGACCATATGTTCACGGTTGCAAACAGTTATAGCAAAATGATTAATTGTCCCTATCACCGTGGACGTACTCTCTCTGTCTTTAATTACAAGACTTTTTTTTTTAAAGAAAAATTATGTATTAATAATGCAGAGGCCGCCAAAAAACACCGGCAAATGCCAAACAGGAGAAAGAGCTGCCCTACCGCCACAAAAACAGGAAAAAAGCGGCAGCACCCAACAAAAAGAGGATAAACAAAGACCCACCCAAAACAACAACAACCAACACCCCTAAAAGCACCAATTTATGAGGACATTATACCTACTAAGAAAATATGTAATGAGACTAATTTATGTATTGGTTTAAAAAAATTATACAATCTTCTATATTTACTCTTTAATTATTCATTGTATTAATTATATCTTACTATTTCTTTGATGTTATTTTAATTATTATCTCTTAATAAATACAATGGATAAATATGAAGAAAAAAAATTACTTTTTCTTAAAATTAGTAAGAGATTTTATATTAAAAGACATCAAAATTTCTCAAAAACAAGTTATATTAAGTATGGAATGAGAATTAAAAAAAATTGAATGGGTAGCTTAAAAAAAAATTGAATGGGGAGCACAAGTGTAAATGATGAGTACTATCGATCTTTTCGTGTCTCCAAGTGTAACTAGTGACTAGAGTGCTAATTTATTAAGTAGGTGAAGAAGAGACATAAATCATAGATGGACGGCCAAGTGACACATAATGGTTGGATTAGTACTCCTTAACAATAATAGCTAGTCACCAAACTTTTCGGTGTATAATTATTGAAAAAGAAGCATAAAATAGGTAATTACATTTAAAACTAATAGATTGAAGTAGTAATTCGACAATGAATATTATTATATTTTAATTATATTTCAAATTCAAAACAAAATAACTTTTTTCTGCATTTCAAAGATCAAAGAAAAAAAATGGGTAATAGAAATATTAACCTAACTTACCTATATCTTTCTCATGGTGTTCTTGGATTTTCATGTTTAAAATGAAAAATATTTTTAATTATTATAAAAAAAATAAAAAACAAACTTATTCATTTAAGTCAATGGATTTAGTTTATAGACATAGGTATTATAAAGAGATTTGCAAACATATTTAATCACATCTCTCCATTTTTATTTTAAACTAGTAAGTAGTCCGTGCATAAATGTACGAGTATTTTTAATATTTAATTTGCAACATTTTTTTAGTTGATGTTATAAAGTTAATAAATATATGACATATGTCAACATTTTTATTATATATTACTTAAAATAGTGTGTTAAATCAAAACTGGTATTTTAATATTTAATTGAAAAATATAGCTAACCAAATAAAAAAAATAAGAAATAGTTCTAAAAATAATTGTACATATTATATATTACTTAAAATAGTGTATTAAATCAAAACTACTATTTTAATATTTAACTAAAAAATTTAGCTTGTCAAATCAAATTAGAAAATAATTCTAAAAATAATTGTTTAAGGTAAGAAATAATTATTTAGGGTAGGGTCTTAGTGGATAAGACATATTTTAAAATTTAAGTCTGATATGGTAAATAGATAGATTCTATTTGAATGAGTAAAACTATTTTATACAGTTGGTGTATAGTAATTAACTCTAACTCTACCTCAATTACCTAATGAACTAAACTGTAAAAATGAGAAAAAGATCAACTGAAGAGAAGTGACCGCAGATAAATAGAAAAATGATAATAGACATTTTCAGTAAACTAATCTCTATTTGATTGCCACACTAATTTTTTTCGTTGGTATTAATTTTTAACTCCTTCTCCTCACTTTTAGCCAATTAAGCGGTAGGAGATTGGTTAATGAATTTTTTCATTTATAAGAATTTAGAATCAAACCTCAACTACTTGCTTAAAAGACGAAGTGATAAATCACCACGTCAATTCATTTAATTTAATCACCACACGAATGAACATGAAAAAAAAAGTCAAATTAATAAAGAAATATGAATTCTTGTTAGGTTGTGAAAAAAGTTGTAGGAACCATTAAGTTAGAAGATAGATTGAGGAGGCTCACGTTAACTCATAAACATTATTTCTATGGAGAATTATAATATAAAAGTCAAAACTCACAAACTCTCACATCTTATAATTCTAATTTCTTTCAGAACAATAGTGGCACTCTCAACTCACTAATAGTCTCCTTCCATGGGTGCCAAGGTTGCACACGTACATCAAGCGGTGGAACCTTTATTGATGCCTCCAGCTTATCTTCTTCAAGAGGTTGAAGCGGTGGAAGAGGTGCGTCCACCACACGTTTGATTAAATTTACCAACAAAAGCACACGTAAAGTGGCTGAAAATTCTAACATAAAAACAATGTACAGATGTAATTATAAGCTATTCCATTTGTTTATTTATATATGTCACCAATTTAAAAGACTATTGATTTTCTTAATCAATATATGCCTTTAAATCACTTTAAATTATTCAAGGTGCAACTAACGAATGTGAATGCCGGTCACAGTTACGGGTGGGAATAGGCTAGGCCAGGCTAGGCTTTGCGTAAATAGGTCTAGCCTATTTAAAAAATTTAAGGCCTAAGTCTAGCCTGTGGCTTATCATAGACTTTTTATTTTGCTTAGGCTTGGCCTTTTTGAAAGCCTGGCTTGGCCTGAAGCCTATTTATAGGCCTATTTTCACATAAGGCCTTTAAATAGGCCAAAAAGCCTACATCTAAACAGACCAACATCTAAGCAGGCCAACAAGCCTACATCTAAATAGGCCAACTATGTTTGTCAATCGACAAGTTTCAAAAAGGTAAAATTAAATTTTCTACAAATACCAAAACTGGTGACAGGTTAGATGGATGTAAATTGAATTTAATATTTTGATTTATTTGTATATTTTATTAAACTAATATATTAAATTAAGATGCTAATAAACAGGCCGGTCTGATAGGCTTAATAGGCTTTTTTATAAGCCTAAGCCTGATCTATTTAGCTAAATGGGCTTTTTAAAAAGCCTGAGACTAGCCTTTATATTAAACAGGTTAGGCCAGACCAGGCTTTAAACAGGCCAGGCCATAGACCCCTGTCGGCGGCCTAACCTATTCCCACCCCTAGTCACAGTAGTGAAAAGTTGTTATCGATTAAGTGAATGGAATTTGCTTTTAAATATGTATCCCATCGAGTAGAAATGGATTCTCTCAAATAAATAAATAAAAGAATAACTATGTCATCTCACTAATAATTTTGGTAGTTTTTTTTTTTATAAGTCTAACAATTTTTGTAGTAAAATTTAACATAATTAATTTTATATCCATACCTTTTGTAAGCAGTATTTATTGAAGGCTTATTTTCGGTGTGTCAGTGCCACCAAACTCCATATTCCAATGATGCCTCAATAATTCAGAGGCTAGGTTTATGAGTCATTAAATGTAGAAGTTTGTTGTAGTTAAAGCTCTTTTTGGAAATTACTAAAGAGGACCGGTTGAAAAGAAATTATTCTACTACTTCTACATCTCTCCCAAAAGCGTCACAAAATCTTGCTATAACTAATCAGACTATCGACAATATGTTTTAAAAAAATAAAAAAGGTTGTCGATAATTTGGCACCAAACTTTTTTTGCGAGATTGGTTATGACCAACTTTCCAACGATTTTACTGACGGGAAAAACCGTCAATAATTTCAAAATTTCAAATTATCGCCTACAAATAATTTAGTGGACTTCAAAAAAATTCTAAATTTTTTACTGTTGGTAATGTCAACATTTGAAATTGTCGTCTACTGATAACTTGACGTACTTTTAAAAAATTCAAAAGTTAGTTATTGACAACGGTAATTTCAAAGTTTGAAATTCCCGCCTATCGCAGACTTTAAATAAATTCAAAAATTAAATATCCCAAAAATATCTGTCGATAACCTATAAATAGGAGTTTGCAAACCATCTCACTCACACTCCATCCTCCTCCTCCTCCTCCTTTATCATCATCATCTCCTCCTCCTCCTCCTTCTTTCTCACTATAAATTATAAATCATGATAATTTTAAAAACCGTAAAATGCTCCTTTTGTTACAGATAAGAATGTCTCTTCGACATTGTTAATCGCAATAAAATGAGTTTTTTTTTTGTGCAGACCAAATCAATTACCAACGGAAAAAGTTTTCGATAAGTTAGCAACGGAAAATATCGTTGGTAATTACTGACAACAAAAGGCGTCGGTAAGTTAGCGACAAAAAACAAAGTCGTCAGAAAAAATTACCGACGATTCAAATAGTGACGGTAATTAGGAAAGACACATCATTGACGAAAAAGGGACGAAACCCAAGACTCCTTCTTCATCGATTTCGTCTTTGAAACTCATGACTCCTTATTTTTCTTCGTCAATTTCATGTTAGGACGTCTCTCTGAAGTCAAAGTCGTTAGGGAATGATGAAAATTTGTGATCTTTTGGGTTTGAAATGGGAAATTTTGAGGGAAGGGTGATAGGTCATCTTTCTAAGGTTGTGTGGGTGTTGTGATTCGAGGGACTCGAGGAGGAGGAAGAGGAAGCCTTCAGACACACACACACACACACACACACACACATATATATGGAGGGAGGTTAAGGGAGGTGAAGTGGGAATCGAGGTGGGACCATGAGAGGGGGATAAGGAGATGAGAAAAGATTAAAATTGGAGATCATTGTAGGCCTTCAGAAGATTTATTCATGCATTGATGATCTTTTTGGGTCGCGAGGAGGAGAGGAGACTGAAATTCTCTTATGCTTATTTGGTCTCCCACGAGGCCTCGACCTAAACTCTGAAAACTCTTTTGCTCAACATGACCATTCTTCTTCGAAATATCCGCTCTGAGAGGGGGGGGGGGTCAAGCATCCCTCTGAAACAAACACATTGATGATCATTTTAGGCCGCCCACGACCCCGAGGATTAAAGCTAGAAACACCCACATCAGATAGGGATGCTCACTCGGTAGACAAAGCAACACCCTAAGACAGGGAAGAAAAAAAGGCAACACAAAGGAATGGAAAAGATCAGCAGAAATAGAAGACTATCCCTGAACGCGATCAACGTAGACACATGAGAAAGAAACGTGCCTGAAAACTCTTTCGAGAGATGAGTCCAAATTATAGAAGACACTTTAATCCTCATTAAGAAGAACCTTAATCACATCCCTAGTACCACCAATCAAACACAAAATAAAAAGAGTCCAAGCAACCACCTCTTTGAAACCAATTAAAGTCTCCATGAACCAGATAAGTTGTTTCCTTTGTTCTATAATCAAATACATCAAAGCTTGACTCTACAGAACCTTCCCTAGAATGATTCTCTTTTGTTACCTGCAAAGATTCAGTGATCTTCCTATAGCCAAATGATCCAATTTACAAAAATAAATCATCATACAGAATTCTTGGCCCGAGACACAACACCTTGAAATAACAACCAAGATCCAATCTTCATCAAAGGAACACGACAGACGTTGACGCCCATTTGACATCCTTTCCACATCAATAGAGAAAAACACCTCACTCCGGCTCTTCGTCCTCCCCGGAAAAATATCACACCATGAAGGAGAATCAAAGCAAGATCCTCCAGAGAACGAAACAGGCATCACCTTCTTGGGCGGCGCTTAAAAAATTGAAGCTCGCCTACCTGACCTTGTCACAACACAATGTGATTTTGCCAAAGAGACAGACAGCAGCCAACCACCCAACTTTACCCCGTGAAGATATTTTATCGCTAGAGAGGCATGCTCCCTAAAAAAAATCGCACAAAACCAAAGTGAAAATCCTCCCCTGTTTCTGCAATCTTTGAACAAAAACATTTGTAAGCTTCTCGAACCTTGCTAGAAGATCTTTAACATGGAAATACCCCACTGAATCGGCAATCCCATCTATGAAGAGTGTCGTGCATCTCCTAGAAACACTAACACCTCCACGAGACTCCCCGATAACATCATCCTCTAGAGCCCCTCCTTCATTTGCACCGTCATTCTCTCCCTAACCATCGCTCGATGATGCGCATCTAAAATGCATGATTTATACATTGCTTAAGATATGGTTTTGTGCCTTGATATGCATTATATCTTTAAGAACTGATATGTTTTACTATATATTTGCATTAACAGGTCAAAACCTGGACAGAGTTGAATATGCAAGAACAACAGGTAAAAAGAGGGTGAAAGTGTTGATTTTACAATACTGTCTACTCTAAGCACTTGTCATAGATTGGACTGTACAACTCCGTTCACTACTGGATCGCGCTCAAATTTGGATACGTTGTTATAAACTTCTATAACTTTAATATGACAAGTCGGATCTTCAAAATAATATCTATGTTAAGAGAACGATCCAAGATGAGGAGTTATGGTCGTGCTGAAACTTCTAGCGTCATGCATGCTAAGTATAAATTTGACCACAACCGTGCTACTTATTAAGCCGACTGAGATAAGTGAATTCATAGCGGATGAAGATTAGAAATGCATCGTATTCTATACTCACAACACTTTATTATAAATTTATATTTTAAATTTAAGTATTTTTTCCGTGCATGAGCTAAAATACTAATTATTATTAAACTTCTTCATATTATTTTTAAATAAATTTTTCAATATAAATACTATTAAAATAATTCAAATACATTATTTTGAAAAGAATAAACTAAATAGTAAGTGAGATATTCTCTCCGTCCCATTTTGTTTCACACAATATAGAAAAAAAACTCATTTTAATTGTCATTTTATATACTAATAAATAATATATTTTCTTAACATATTATGGAGAAAAAATAAAAAAGAGAGGAATAAGCAAGAAAAAATGAATACATATAAAAGATAAAATAACATAATAAAAAGAAAATTTAGGCTGTGTTTGACACGTCTAGCCAATAAGCTAACTAAAAGTTGAAAAGTTAGTTAAAAGCTTATAAGCTATATAATCGGAAAAAATGCTTGATAAAACTAGTTATTGAACAAACTGAAATTGTAAATCGACATACTTGTATAACTTTATTCATATTTAACATTACTTTATTTTGATTTCAATGTTTATATAATATTAATATTAAAATAATTATCACTATAAATAGTTTAGTTCAGTTCAAATTATTTATTATTAAACCAAGTGGGTTGGCGTAGTGGTTCAGCACTTCGTCCCTTAAGCAACAAGTGGTTGGGGGTTCGAATCCCAACTCTTGTGAATGGAAAAAACTCATTGGCCAGCCCCCTACCGCTTCGTGCGCTGACCGTGGGGCGAAGGATTAGTCTTACGGCGACCGGCTGTGGGGATACCTTGGTAATACTAAAAAAATTATTTATTATTAGAGGAGATGAGTCTTATAAGAAAAATATTATAATAAGAGTCTAGTGGTCTTATAAATATAAAAAGAGTAATGTTGGAATATTAATAAAATAATAAAGGTAAAAATGAAAATAAATTTAATTACTGACTGTTTTTTACCGTTACTAAATGTATTTTTTTAGGGAGAGACCTAACACAAATTTCAGTACAACTTCAGGACCTGTTGAATCATTAACCTTATTAATTACCTTCCTTAATTGTTGGATGAGAGGTCATGGAACGCATGGTGATGTATTAACTATTAATTAAATTTCTACTAAGGGGCACGTTTGAGCCTTATTATTTCTCTAAAATAGTGTTCAATTAAGGAAGGCGAAAGGGAAAGGGAAAGGGAAACGCTCACTGCACCTACTCTCTTACGCACTCTGTCCCCACGGCTGTGTCTTCCTCCCTCCATCGCTCTCTCTCTCTCTCTCTGTTTCGGTCACGCGATTCGCGTGCGTGCGAACCAGTGATCCCCAATTTGCAACTGAAGAAAGTGACAACACACCGCAAAGTCCCCACTCTTCAAAGCTCCAAATCTAAAACCTGCTTTTTCTCAGTTTCAACTTCCACACCCAAACACACTCTCTGTCTCCAGGTTCATCTTTTTTCATTCCTCTCAATTCTTCACTATTGCTTTTTTCTCTCTCAGCTCAATTTCGTACTCCTCTCACTGGATCCGTTTCAGGATCTCCAAATTTCACTGTTTTTACGAATCATCCTCAGATTCCAAACCTTTTATGATGCGCTGATTGTGTATAAATTATGAAATTTCACTATTTTTTTTCTTTTGTTTATTATTTTAAGATGAATATTTTGCTTCTAGTCAACGCTACTGCGTTAATAGGAATCGGAAAAGTCAAAATTGGGTGTTAGAGACTGAGAATTGAATTCAGGATCGGTTTCAGAAGAGAACGAAAAATTTAGGGTGAAATAAATAGTTGACCTTCACGTGTTTCTGACGAGTCAGGATAGGCGGCTATTTTCAATTTTGTCTTTGTTCTGAAAAAGTACTTTTTTTAGCTGGTGTTTTTGTTTAGATTTTGATTTGAGACAGTTTTTGGTGCATTAAATTTGTTAGGTGTTTCTCTGTGTTATGATTGAATTCATAATTAGATGCTGTGCATTGCAGTGATTGAGTAAAGTACAGTACAGTACAGGTGGTGGAGTTATTTTGAATTTTGATAGAAATAAAGTAATATTCATCTTTTGTTATTAATTATTCCTGAATTTTGAGTATTTTCTTCTTATGTTTAAGCTTTTGGGATTTCTGTAATATTGTAAATGTTAAGGTTTGAAGAGAAAGAGTGATCTTATTTGAAGATTTCTGGGCAGGTTGGGAGTCAACATGTTCCTTCTTAGGAGGCAAACCCAGAATCAGGCCGAGAATGGTCCCGCGCATCAAGATGCAAAGGTAAAGTTTAATTTAAATTTATCAGTTTTGTTGATTAAGTTTGCAGCTAAGTATTCTCAGAAATTCCATATTTATCTTGAAAATTCACAAATAAAAAGAGGCGGTGATTTTGAGTGAGTTACATCTTATATCCACAGCATCAAGGATGATGGGTTTATTTTATTTTATTTTATTTATGTTTGTCTACATGAAAAAACATTAACATGATGCTGCCTTTTATGAGCACTAATTGGCACCAATACATCTACATACAGGTTGCTGAGCTTAGGGATGCTCTTGGGCCCCTGTCTGGGCGTCGATTGAAGTACTGCACCGATGCATGTCTGAGGAGATATCTGGAAGCGCGGAACTGGAATGTTGAAAAATCCAAGAAAATGCTGGAGGAAACACTCAAGTGGAGGTCAACTTATAAGCCTGAGGAAATTCGTTGGGTTAGTTCCATTTATCCAGCTTTGGCCCCTAAAATGTTCAATGGATTATGCTAAAATGAAATTTGTGGTTAACATGTCATAATTGTAACACTGATCTATGTCAAACTTTTCACAAACTGATGATGATTAATGAACATATTAGTTAAAAGTCTTCTGAAGTTCTAATATTTATCGTCTTGTGTTAAATTTTGTCAGACTGAGATAATGGTCTGTGTATTGTGATTTTCTTTTAGTGGCAAATGCAATTCATTTCTCCAGCGTCTCTCTTCTATATTGTCCTTTTATTTTATGATCTGATGCAGAATACTTCTCTGTAGTCTTCACCACAAACACATCCAGTTTTCTTGGAGAAAAATAATTCTTGGATTATTATTATTAATTTTTGTATTAGATTACTCTAATATAATAAGGGCAACAATAAATGCAACAAAATTTCAAAATGCCAAAATTGAATTCCAGTGTTTAATTTATGAGACTTGTTAAGATCAAACATTGGCTTCAGAATGCATATGTTTCAAAATTAAGATGATATGGTACTCTCTGCTTGCGTGTAATATCTGCATAGTTTGCACGAAGCCATCATGAAGTTATAGCCTATTTATGGATATTCATCTTTCATGTGATACAAAACCTATATTTTACTATTAGAAATATAATATAAAATCATTTAAACTTTCATGACATGGTCTAATAGTCCGTATAACCATGTGCTCTACTGTTCGACTCATGTCGTCCCCTATTCTTCTAATAAAAGATTGAACTTCAGCCTAAAGTGGGTGTGTGGGCTTCTGCGATGTCCATACTTCAAGCCCAGGTCACTCTTGTGTGAGGGGACATGTTAGAACGAAAAACAGTGTCTTCATGTAATAGCTTAAGCCTTTTGGATAGGTGATTTATGACATTTACAATTGAATGATTTCCTACATTCAGGTTGAAGTAGCACATGAGGGTGAGACAGGCAAAGTCTCCAGAGCTAACTTTCATGATCGACTTGGGAGGACTGTGCTTATTATGAGGCCAGGGATGCAGGTTTGTAGTACTTCCATTACATTAAGTCTGTATGCAGTTAGGAAGGCTCTCTTTACATAACTGCTTAACTTTGTTTAATCTATTTCTTTCTATCAGAACACTACATCAGCCGAAAATAATATCAGGCATTTAGTCTATCTACTGGAAAATGCCATCCTTAATCTTTCTGAAGGTCAAGAGCAAATGTCGTGGTTGATAGACTTCACTGGATTTTCACTTAGTTCAAAACTTTCTGCTAAAACAGCTCGAGATATTATTCACATTTTGCAAAACCACTATCCAGAAAGGCTTGCTATTGCTTTTCTGTATAATCCACCAAGAATATTTCAGGCTTTCTATAAGGTTTGTTCTCCTGCCCAGCAAGTGATATTTGCTCTGCTTCTTTGTTGCATGCCTTTATCTAGATTTTCTAATCTTTAGGTGGAAGGTTACATTGCACGATATTGGTTTCTTTAATTTATATTTTACTTTTATAGATCAAGCAATATTTGGCAGACCTGTAAGTGTATTTTGATCTGTATCACCCTTCAGTTTAGAGCATTTGTTAATCCTTTATATATAGTCAATACTCAAGTCTATCATTTCAGCAGATCAGAGAAATTCCGTTGGATTTCAGCACAATAGTTTTAATTAGATTTTTCAACCATATTTGATTATTCTCGAAAATTAGTTGTGTACGTTGTTTAGGTGATACGGGCTGGATTTTGGTCAACTTCTAATGCTTATGATAGTGCATGATTTGTGGTTGGATTATGAGTTTCTTAACACTTATCTCTCCCGGATGACAAATTCGAAGTTACTTTCATTTTGATAGGCCGTCAAATACTTCCTTGATCCCAAGACAGCCCAGAAGGTGAAGTTTGTTTATCCTAATAATACGGAGAGTCTGGAGCTGATGAAATCACTCTTCGACGTAGATAATCTTCCCAGTGAATTTGGAGGAAAAGCCACTTTGAAGTATGATCATGAAGAGTTCTCGCGATTGATGACTGAGGATGATGTGAAGACTGCCAAGTACTGGGGGCTTGACGATGACAAGCCCTTCACCACCATGAATGGCCATATTGGGGCAGAGGTAGCACCAGAACCCATGCCTCTTACGCCAGTAGTTAGTTGAGTAATAAGTTTTCATATTGTAGTTGTTATTGTAGACTTAAGTAACTACCTACACATCTGAGCCAAGAAGGAACCAACAATTTAGTGACTAATTGGAGGAGATGAAGTGCATGTTTGGTTATAAGTTGAACCCAATTGAACGCCAACGGAGGTCCTGAGTTCCTTTCACGTTTCGCGCGTTGCGATCCAATGCATTGAATGTAGTTTTTAACGTAAAACCAAACATACCCCAATAAATAGTATTTTGTTTCTTCCAACTTTTAACTTTGCAGTTGAAACATTTTATCAATCGTCACCTTTAAGGTAAGCTGACTGCAACTCTGATTTTATATTCCAATTATGTATCTATCAATTCTCTAAACTCTGCAAAATGAAGATCTTCACATCTTAAAGTTTAAGACCTTATGTGAATTTTTTGTTTTATCTCTCTTCACACAAAAAATAGGTACATTTTGTTATGAGTCGTATGAAAATTTGATGCATAAGGAATTAAGGATCTATTCTCAGAGCTGGTATGCTGATAAATCAATGGTTTTGTTTGGCTACAAAGCAAGTGTAGAAAGCAATCAATCACATTCCATTCCTAGCAGTTAAACCCGCCATCATTAATTCCATAACCCCTATTGAAGCCTTAATTCTACGACAACTTAAGTTAGCACCATATAATTTACTACGCTAAAAGAGATGAAAAGTATTATATGCCTGAAATCCAGTGTTATTAATCAGTTGTTGAGACATACATGTCATATGTGCATAGTATGATCATTGCGTATAAACAGGATCTGTTTTTAATGAAAATCGATTGATGAAATTGTTATGAGTATAGAAGAGTCTTATAAATAATTTCAAATTTATGCTTAAATAATTCAATAGTGTTTTTATAGCTGCCTGTAAAATGCCATTCTAAAATGTTGTTAAATTCGACCTGACCGTGAACTCAATTAAAAGAAGAGTCATTTGTCTAATAGTTCAATTAGTGAAAGGTTCGTACACATGGTACATGTAGAACTGAATTGTTTTTCAAGGAGGATATCTATAAAACAAATAAAAATAGTAAATCACTCAATTTCATCCATATAAATAAGTAATATCGGTAACTCTAAAATTAAACTTAAAATCAATATAAAGAAGCTTTTGGAATTGTTCTCTTTGTATTTTAATTTTTTTATCTAGTCCTAAAATTGAGATTTGATAGAGATTAATAAGAAAGCAGAAAAGTATACCCAAATTCATTAGTCTCGTGAGAAGTTTAAATAAAAAGCATATATATATAGTGATTTTTAAGAGAGGTAAAGCATACCCGAGATCATGATAAAGTTGATATAAAATAATAGAGGTTTAATGTTCCAAGTTTATGCAAAGAATTCCTCTTAATTTAATGAGTCTCATTTCTAATGATTTGAAGTTGAAACAAAAAATCATGTTTATGTCTTGGAAGCTCTTACATTAAAAATACACACGCACAAAAGAGTAAGTGCATTTATCGTTCAAGTAATATAGGAATTGTAAGTCTCAGTAGTCGTACTCAATGGATAGCAAACGAATCATTCTAGGGATGAATTCATAATTTCGGCAAATATGCATTGAAATTGGTGTTGCGATCATGTAAACAGAAAATAGCAAATAACAAGGATTATAATTAGAATAAGAAAGCCTCGAGATTGTTAAGTGTTTGAATCATCTCTCCCGGTTTTTATATATGTATCCTAAGAATCCTAACGTGTTCGCTCTACTTCTTAAGTGCTAGATAAGCTGCTATGTTATACACAAACTACGTAACCGAGGACACTACATAGCCGCAATCGTCATGCAGTCATGATTGCTTGAATAGGAATTAAAATAGAGAAGCTACCTAAAAGATATTTCTCTATTTAACCATAGGTTAATTGAAAACATACGAAAATTAATCTTAATACCTCTGGTGGAAACGCACCATTATTAATTCTTAATGTCCTAAGCAGCAATAATTAGTTTCAATTGATATAAACAAAGACACAATCTTCAGCAACGACGAAAATAACTTTATAATTCCTAGGCAAGTGTACCTAGTACAAAAATAAAAGAACACAAATTAAACGGTTATTGAAACGATCAGAAAAACACATTGGGAATTTGATTTCGTTAAATATATATTTTTACCAACTCATATATATATATATATATATATATATATATATATATATATATATAGGGAGCGTATCAAGTGAAAGCAATGTTTACGGTGAGATGTGAGATGTGAGAGCATTAAATCATGACCATTAAATCATAAATGAGTGGTTGAGATAATGTCATGTAATGGTTACATGACCATTCATATTAGGATTTAATAGTCATGACTTAACAAAGCAATGATTATTGTGAGAGATAAGAGTGTTAAATCTTAATCATTAGATCTACCATGAAGAGTCAAGATTAAAACAAAATGACATGTGACTTACGAATGGTTGTACGACCATAATTTAACGCTCTGATCTCTCATAATAAACATCGATACGCACCTATATATATTAATTCAATTCAGTTCATCTTCATCTATGGTGGAGTTCTAATTATTCATTTAATAATTACTTAGTTAAGAAAACCTTAAGAAAGTTGGCACCATCTCACTTTTGAAGCAAATTATTAAGTTTCACACAGCATGCAGTTCTATCACCAATTCATTTTATCAATATTATGTTGATATTTTTTAACAAAACCAATAATTATTTTTATCGTACTAATGACTTACGAGTCTCTATCATAAACATAAGTTAATTTTTTTTTAGATAAAGTTTAAACTTTTTTTTCTACAAGAGGAAAAAAAAAGTTGAGAACTTTTAAGAAAAGTAATTCCGATAAAATAAAATAAAAAATAGATTTTATGAGCTAAGAAATCGCTAATAATTCATTAAATAACATTGTAAATCATGAACGTGTCAAGGTCCCGTAGCTCAGTTGGTTAGAGCGTTGGTCTTATGAGCCGAAGGTCGCGGGTTCGAGCCCCGCCGGGACCAAATTTTATTTTTTTGGTGAAATACAACTTATATACTTTATAAATCTTATTTTACTTTATACATTATTGCACAGATGGTAGCTCGATTGGTTAAGGAGTTTTAATAATATTTTAACGTCCCATGCTCAATCCCCCGCAACGACAGTTTTGTATATCATTTGTTCATTTCCTTTTTTTCTTCTCTTACAAAAAGTGCTTTCAATATTGAAGTGACAAAGACCTAAAAAATACAAATTTTGCCTTCCACACAATTTTTAATCAAATAATGTGAAAGGTAGCTAGGGGTGAGTTCGCTACCGACTGCAACTAGAGTAGACCAAATGATACAGGCAGATTCAAACGGGTTGTCGAATGGAAAAAAAAAACTAAACACAAACAGTGAGGGCCGGTTTCGAAACATAATTTCGTTAGTGTCTGAAGCCGACCGACAATGTATGTATGTTTTTTTATTTTAAAAAAAGGGTTAATAGTTCAATAGGTCCCTGAATTTGTACCAATATTTGCGTTTGGTCCCTTGCCGGAAAAAAGTTTGCTAAAGGTCCCTCAGTTTGCACTAAGTTTTTATTTAGTCTTTGCCGGAGACCAGCAAGCGAATATGTGGCCTGCTGACTGTTTTAATGATGATTATGTGGATTTTTTATTATTTTTAAAAGGATGCCACGTAAGAAAAGCATTTTAATTTTAAAACCCCCAATTTAACTAATTCTCACTTTAACCACCATTAATCTCATTCCCTAAATCATCTGAAATCAACTAAATCATCATTTGAGAAACCCATCTTCAAGAGACATGAAGTAGAAAACCCACCACCACCTTCAACCTTCAAGGGACAAGTGATGAGCCAATAAAAAAATTTTAAACCCAAAAATTTCTCAGTTCTTCATAATTTCTCATCAAGGCACCCTCCCTCCCTCCCTCTCAACATAGAATGCGCCACCACCTTCTCCTTCCCCATGATCTCCATAATCTTCATCATTTTCACCCCCATCACCAACACAGATTCCAGGAAAAAGAACAAACACATTTCAAACAAAATAGATCTTGACTGGATCTCGATTTCGATCCCGATCTCTCTCCCTCAATGGTGGTTGTTGGTTGAACAAATAGATCTAGACTATTCCTCTTCAAATCACAACTACAATCGACCCATGACCCAGCCTTTTCCCAATCGCGCCCCCGCTCTCGCTGTCACAACCTTTGAGCACTGAACCTTGAATCTGTTCAAAAAGCCTGAACCTTTGAAGACCAAACCTATGAAGCTGATAAAAAAGCTTCAACCTTTGAGCACTGAACCTTGAACCTAACCAAAAAGCTTCAACCTCGAGCCACCAGACACTCCAATCTCTCACGCCGACACAACAATTCTGTATTTTATTCTTCAGTTTTTCATTAAGAGACGACTTATGCTGCAAAGATTCAGGCGGAGGTGAATCCAGCATTAGATCCATGAATTTACAGAACCTCTCAATCTGACTCTCATATCTGAATGATAAAAAATAAAGAATCTATCTAAACAATTGCAAGGGATAGAGGGTTAAAATACACAAAAATCTTGTTAAATTCATAACATGCAATGCAATAAATGCAGCTTGAAGATAAGGTTGGTCACATTAACATCTTTGAAAAGGCCCATGAACAGATTGATTGAAGAACACCAACATATTTCTGAGCAAATTACTTGAAATACATACATTACCAACTAAACAAAAAATGCTCCAATTTTTTTCTGATTAACCTATTCAAAGGTTTTAAATCACTATTCTACTCTACTGAGCTGCAATCAAAGGACTTTTGCTATTCATTTTATCATCCAATTCCTAAGATAACTTCGAATGGAAAACATCAACTACATGAGACAAAGAATGGAGCATAGAATAGAATAGAGAGTGAGAGAGAGACCTTGGATAAGCCTCAGCGTCTTTTTGTGAGAATTTGGAAATCTCAGAATGGTTGAGGTGCTTGTCAGGCCCCAAGAGAAGGTAGCGTCCATCGAGACAAGGCGTAAACGACGACGGATTCCTCTTCAGGAGCTTCAACCCGTGCTTATTCCCCAGCTCCAGTTCCTTCATCACCGACGGCCGGAGAAGGCTCTGGAGGTAGCTGCACCGGGAGAACTTGAACCCGGAACCAGCTCTTCCGTCACGGCGCCGCCGCCGATCACGTAGCGGCGCTCGAGCACGGCAACAGAGAGGCCCCCGCGGGCGAGGTAGGCTGCCGCCGTGAGGCCGTTGTGGCCGCCGCCGATAATGAGCGCGTCCCATTTTTGTCCTTCAATGCGGCGACGCTGGTGAAACTCCTTCGCCACATTTCTTCTTCTTCTTCTTCTTCAATTTGTTCTCTTTTGCTTGTAAGTAGTAATAGTTTAGTAATGATGATGATGATGCAATGATTTTATTTTTGTTTAATAGTGGATATATGTGTGCAGTGACGGATCTAGGAATTATGTGTTGTGGGGGCAACATAAACACATAAATTTATAGTATTAAAACATAATGTTACTTTAAAAAAAATAGTCATGTAGCAGTAACTTAAAGAAAAACTATTAAGGAATAAAAGCTAAGAAATAGAAGAAATTTTTTCTAGCAGCAAGAGTGGCAGCATGATGGTGGAGTTTGGCGGAGTTGCGGTGCAGTTGTTTGTATGGCAAAGCAAAAACAAAAGCCTCCTAGTTGTGGAAGAAGAAGGAATAGTAATTATATAAAATAGAATAAGTAAAGCAGAAGAAACATCCGGTAGAAAGAATTTTTTTTTTTCAAAAGGAAAAATGAGGTTGTTATGTCTAATGAATATTGCTACATGGAGAAAAAAACAAAAAAATGATTCAGATTCAAAATTCAACAAAATTTAAAGGACTTTTGATATGTTCACACCTCTCTTTCTTTTCTATCTCATTTTCATTATCATTTTTTTCTATTTCTCTCTTCTTTCTTCATCATATCACCTATCTTCTCTCATTTTAGAGGCACTAAAAGAAAAAATGCAAAGCTATGGAAGCATTTACCATGTTGTAGGGGCAGTTTTACACTTAATACTACACTAATGTGGTATATTATTATTAGTAAATGAAAATCAAGTGGGGGCATTTGCCCCCCTCTCCCTATATGTGCATCCGTGCCTGTGTGTGTTGTTTATAATAATAATTTTGTAAGGGATAATTAATTAACCAAGGACGTTAGCTATGAAATTCATAGCAAACTCGCAGCTAATTGCGCAGCTAGTTGGCAGCTAAAATCCCAGCTAATTCAAATTCGCCTAGTTCATAGCACACTTTCATAGCTAAATCCCACGTAGCAATTGCACAACTGAATTCGTAGCTAAATTTCACAGCTAATTCCCAGCTAGTTCGGGAGCGAATTCGCCTAGTTCAGAGCACACTTTCGTAGCTAGATCTTAGCTAAATCCTTCGTAGCAATTTCACAGCTAAATCCGCAGCTAATTTTCATAGCTAACTCGGCAGTTAGTTGGCAGCTAATTTGCAGCTAATTTGCAGCTAGTTTGCAGCTAATTTCATAGCTGCTTCGAAGCTGGTTAGCAGCGACTTAACAACTAATGCCAAAATATTTCGCAGCTAATTTCATAGCTAAATCAGCAGTTAGTTGGCAGCTAACTTCATAGCTACTTTGAAGCTGAGCGACTTAACAGCTAATGCCAAGCTATTTCGCAGCTAATTTCATAGCTAATTTGGATGATCAATTCAAAGACCCTATGATTATGAAAACATAATTCTAATTCACCAGTATACTAATGGAAACATGTGATATTTCCAATAAGCCTAGAGCGACTCATGTATAATAACAGAAATGTAGTTCAATTTCATATTTTCATTTGAAGGTGCGATCTGTATGTTCGGAACCTGGACCAATGATTAGTTAAATAGATTTCCACCTGCAAATATGCTCTTACAATTCAATGTCCCACGCAGTTTGTCTGGGAAGTTTTTGTCTCACCACTCGCTAGATATGTCTACTAAGCTTACTACGTATAAACATGTGCTTACCACATATTTACAAGGATGCTAAAGGGAGACAAGAAAATAGAAATGTGGAGATTGTTCGTATTTCCATATAAATATAATTAATCAATTTCTCCTTCTACATCATTTGTTGGCCCTACTTCATACCCAGGTGGTTCTTCTTCATCATCATCACCCTTCATGTACAACCCTACCCGCTCTAATGGATTACTACTATTTTGTCGTTTGAAAGAACCCAACCCGTTTGGAGGACGATCAGGGCTCGACTCCTCTGCGAAACTTGCTAAAGGTTCATCTTGTACACCACTCAGCATCTCTAGATTAATCCATGAAGTCTCGTAAAGTGTCATCAACATCAGAAGCCTCCATGAAGTCCCATGAAGTGTCATCAACATCATAATCCTCTTCATATTCAACTTCCTCTATAACATGTGCAAGTGTCTTAGTCACTGTTGCAAGTATGTCTTCCCTAACCAAATTGAGTTCACTATCATCAAGAAATTCTCCAGCTTCTAAATTTGATTGGCCACCCATGTTAAAGAAATCTCTTGGAACTGTTTGCAGAGCATAATGTTTTTTTGCATCAAAAGGATCTTCAACACAGAAACATTGGTGGACTTGAGAAGGTAGAACAAAATGATCATTAGGCAGATTTTTGGTTGAAATGCACCCAAGTAAGCCCATATTTGTCTTGTTCAACCTCGTACAAATTGATGACTCGGGATTTAAGGTTATTTTTCTAGTTCATTTTCATGTGGTTTAATATATTTTTTAGGATATGTTCATTTTAGGACACTTAGGCTTAATTCATACATTTTAATGTTTTTATTTGGCTTTAGTATTTTTCTACATTTTATCTTATTTTTCTGCATTTTATTAGGATTTAGTTCCTTTATTTTGTTATTATCTCTTACTTATTTTTATCTTTTATTTATTAGTATTTATTTTTATTTTTGGAAGAGATAAAGAAAAAAAAGGAGATAATCAAGTTAAAGAGCTAAATTCGCACCTGCTGTTTTTCCAGCGCAATAAACTGCCGCGAAATAGTCAGCTTTCACATGCTGTTACATGCAGCGGAACCAAAAACCGTTGCGATAGCATCAATTTTACGAATCTTGATTTTCCTGCGCAAAAATTGGCGCATATTTAGTGTATTTTGGCGCGGTTGCGATCTGGTTTTTACCTATTTTGAGATATCTTTTACGTATGAAGGTCGTTTGACGAGCCGTTTTCTCTGAAATTCTCGAGAAATCAAGAAAAAGATATTTCTCTTAGGAAAATATAGCATAAACACACCACACATAAAATAAAAAGGAAAATATTTTCCTTTTACCTTAATTAACATCATAAATAATATTCATAAAATCGTCCAATAATATTTATAATAACAATACTATTATTACCTAATAATATTTAATATATTGAAAAAGACTAAAATGCCCCCAGACTATTTTCTAGGGACTTACGGTCTCCAACTTGTAGACATTTTTCCCAGTTTTCTAAAGTGACTTGATAGGGTCCTTCCAAGTTTGGGGTGAACTTTCCTTTGCAATTCTTTTGTGAGCTTATCTTCTCTCGCGTGAGAACTAAGTTCCCCAAATTGAAGCGTCTTAGGAATTGCAACTGAGTTCACTACAACAATTAATAGAACTAGTGGCGGTCCGCCTCTAAAATCGTGGACTCACGTCACCTAGGGTAAGCGACATTATTCCAATTGAAATATTGTTGGTCTTTGTCATTTAGTAGCAGTAATTCAAGATTTTTTTTTAAAAAGAAATCAGATTGCGACGGTTAGAACCACCACTATTTGAAAAATAGAGGACGACTTCCCAACAAATCATACAAAGTAGGGCCGGTTTTAACTGCAAATAATAGTCTCGGTAAACCTACCCCCGGTTCGAACCGCCTCTAAGATATAAAGAGACAAACTGAATGTCGATGCGGGATGGACTAGCTCTTATTCCACTAGCTTCGTTCTAGCGATTCGAGGAGGTTCCACTGATCTGATGTTCGCAGCAACCCATCTAAAAGTTCGTATGGAGCCTTCGGAAGCAGAAGCGGCTGCACTTCATTGGAGTTTGGCAATAGTGCAGGGGTTAGAGTTGGACATTGTCATTGTTGAATCAGATTCAACTACTGTGATTAAAGCTATGTCGACAGTTGCTTCTCCTCCTAGCATTGATTAAACTAATATTTAATAATTAAATAAAATAATAATTAAACTAATATTTTTTAAAACAAAATTGAATTATTAGAAATAAAAGTGCAATATTGTATAAAGGCATTAAATCAAAATCAAGTGGGTTGGCGTAGTGGTTCAGCACTTCGTCCTTTAAGCAAGTAGTTGGGGGTTCGAATCCCAACTCTTGTGAATGGAAAAAACTCATTGGCCAGCCCCCTACCGCTTCGTGCGCTAACCGTGGGGCGAAGAATTAATCTCACGTCGACCAGCTTGGGATACCTTGGTCAAAGACAAAAAAAAAAAAAAAAAAAAACATTAAATCAAATAAAAACAATACGCATGCCTGTTACCGCGTTCGTTTCGTTAGATGTCTCACACTGAACCGCCAACGTAATCAGAAGAAGCGTTCTCCCGCCACCGATCCAAACACCCGCGATTGATGAACTAAACGACGTCGTCCGCTACCATTTCCTATTCCGCGAAAACTCACGAAAAATGGTGCACAGCGCCTACGATTCCTTCGAGCTCCTCAGCGATTGCCCTTCGACGATCGAATCCGTCGAATCGTACGGTTCCAAGGTCCTCCTCGGATGCGCCGACGGCTCCCTCCGCATCTACGCGCCGCCGGCGCGGGAGGAGGACCTGCAGAAAGAGGCTTACACGCTTGAGAGGAGCGTGAACGGCTTCGCGAAGAAGCCTGTGGTGTCAATGCAGGTGGTGGAATCAAGGGAGATGCTCCTATCGCTCTCCGACTCTATCGCGTTCCACAGGCTTCCCACCTTCGAAACCATTGCCGTCATCACCAAGGCCAAAGGCGCCCATGCCTTCTGCTGGGACGAACGCAGAGGCTTCTTGTGCTTCGCCAGGCAGAAGCGCCTCTGTATCTTCAGACACGACGGTAACTAATACTAATTCCCCTTAATCCAATGTTGATTTAATTGTTTCCAATCAGGCAAATCATGAATATAATAGAACACATAAACTAGTATAGAACACAAATCTTCAACCAAAGGAGAGAATTAAATTATGAAATTTAGCTTGAGTGGTTTTAAACTTAATAAAATGCTATCTTTTTTTTTTTTTATAATTATTGTGGTATTTCAAACTTTTTGTTTGAATATAGAAGTATACAAATTTAAAATATAGATAGAATCTCAGTTCAAGAGCACAGACACCTCTCTTTAAAGTCGTGTCCCGGCGTCGGACACCCGTACGACCCGTGTTGGACACCTTTTTGTGATGTCAGAGCAAAATATTTTTTTTCTTCAACTCGGACACTTCAAACAGACACCTCTTGCTGGCTGGACACCGACATTATTAACTTTTGTAAAGCCTATCTTTATAGTTTAAATTAACATGTGAGATATAGCGGGAGATGAGTTTAGACCAGTTGATGAGAGAGATTCTTCAAATTACTAATTTGTCATTCTTTTCGATGATGATGATCAAGAAAGATGCGAAAACTATTAGATAGATAAGCTCTTTCTTTTGAGACATAGCGCTTATTTTGTAAATGAATATTTTTTTTCAAGCTCATAGGCATATGGCATATGATTTTGTTTTATGTTTTCTTTATAAATAGACTAAATTGTCTTGATTTTAAAATAATGGATATATACGTGGTGTCCCCGTATCCTACTTTTTGGAAGTTAGTCCTGACATGGTATCCGTGTCGTCATGAATATGAATGACACCTCAAGACTACTATTTTGAAGTTTCCGTGTTTCTTTGGCTATGATGTTTGATGACCTGTGGTTGGTGCTTTATCTAGGTGGTAGAGGATTTGTGGAGGTGAAAGACTTTGGTGTTCCTGGTGTGGTGAAGCCGATGTGTTGGTGTGGTGAGAATATATGCTTGGGCATCAGGAAAGAGTATGTGATTCTGAATGCCACGAATGGCACACTATCTGAGGTTTTTACTTCTGGGAGGATAGCACCGCCTTTAGTGGTCCCGCTTCCTTCTGGAGAACTTCTTCTTGGCAAGGTTTTTACTTCTTGGTTAGACTCTTGGGTACCTACATGTCTATGATAATTGTTTCATATCTTCATATAAATGCATTCCTACTTGCACAACTTACAAGGCTCTTTAAAAAAATAGTTAATGTAATAAATGGACGTTCTACTTTTCCTTTCCATGTTGCAATGGCATTAAGTTGGATAGGAATATTGACTATGCTGTTTAACATACAACATCAAAAATATTTTTCTATTACGTGGAGTCAACTACATGGATCAAATAACACCATAATGCCCCAATCATAAGTCAATATCTGTTTATATTCACACACATACAACATGAATTCTTATTGATAATGTATTAAGTATTGGTTTAAATTTACTAGCATATAACTTTTCTTGACACGAGATAACCCCAGTTTCAAAAGAAACAATGTTCAAGAGAATATGTTCAGACAAGCTGTGATATTCATAGGGGAAAATATTGATGTGGGTACTCAAAATTTAGCTACTGTAAGAGCAGAGGAATGGTGCTGATCATTATCCTTGAGGGTTTATCACTGCCTTACCCAGAGCTATGCTTGGTGGATGTGGCCTTGTTTGGTAACTCTCCAGAATTAAATGTGAAACAAAGGAACTCGTCATATGAATCACACACACATGGATTCTAATTTTGAAACACGCAAAGACCTCCAAAATCTGCAAATAGGTGGGTTGGGCATCAAGCAGATGCCCCTGGTAGAAACTTTCATTTCCTTTTTTTCAACTATAACTTTCGAATCCCCTTTAAGTCCTGTCTTGGTGCCTTTCTTACTTATGCAAACTATAATTTCTCAAGCTTTATGACTTCACATACTTCAATAACATCACCCAAAGAATTTGCTGGATAATATTTGGTCAGAGGTTCTTGCCAACTGTCATTCTGAAACATGCAATATCTAAGCCACTTGGTTTTATTAAATCATTCTACTTCATACTTTTCATTTTCTTCAGTCAGATAAGCTAATATTCTTGAGCATTTTTAGGAGAACATTGGCGTCTTTGTGGATCAAAATGGAAAACTTCGTCCAGAAGGTAGGATTTGTTGGTCAGAGGCCCCAGCAGAAGTTGTAATTCAGAAGCCATATGCTATAGCACTGCTGCCTAGATTTGTGGAGGTAGCTAAGTATTTGGTTTCAAGCTCTTTGCTCGTCAAGAATAAATTTCTGGCTCATTTTTCCCCCTCATATGGAAGAGGTTGTGCACCTATGAAGTTTATTTATTTGCGTCTTGCAGATTCGGTCTCTCCGAGTTCCATATCCACTGATACAAACAATAGTTCTTCGAAATGTACGCCATATTCGCCAAAGCAATAATTCTGTGTTTCTTGTTTTAGAAAATTCTGTTCAGGGCCTTTTTCCTGTTCCTCTTGGAGCTCAGGTATAGCAAATCATTCTATATGATAGATCTCCATGATGTGTACTATTTTTGGATTCACGTGCAAATGAGAAAAAAGTGAAACACTTCACTTCCTTTTGCAATACTTGGTTATCTAATACTATACTTCCATTTCTATGTATTATTGTTAGATCATAAGTTCAGAATTTAACTATTCCATTGCAGATTGTACAATTAACAGCCGCTGGTAACTTTGAAGAAGCCTTGTCATTGTGCAAGCTCCTTCCACCTGAAGATTCAAATCTTCGCGTTGCAAAGGAGGGTTCAATTCATATAAGGTTCATTGCCACATAGGATTACTTCTATTAAAGAGATAGACTAGATAATTTTCTTCCTTTATTTGTATTTGAAGTTTATCATATTTCTCAGAGCCAATTAGCTGGCAGTACAAGTTTGTATTTATGCTGAAGTCTTAATGTTGATTTCTCTGACTTTTGGTGTAAAGTGGTAGGAACCAATGATAGTTATGCCTGAAAAATCAGCTCTCTTGATGTTAACTAGGGCTCCAGATCAATATGATCATATACCTTATGTTAATAACTAAATTTTCCTTGTAAAATCTACCTTTTAGCCTGCTTTCTCATATTAGTTTAGTTGAGGTCTCGAGTGCTTATGTCGATAACCTATCATGTTAATAAATTTTATTGGTACCATTGGTCACTACCCCCACCCTCAAATATAAGACAATTTTAGTTGATGCTTTTTTGATTGGTTGATAAAGGACTTGAATTGATAACAAAATTTTGGTTCATGTATAGTATAACTTGGGTGTGGTTACCCGATGCATGGGAAATTCCTATATTAAAATACAACTATCAATGTTGCGTTATTACTATCCAACTTCTTAGAAACTGTGAAAAATAATTTTATTTTATTTTCAAGTTAATACCAGAAGTATTACTACACAGTAGGTTATGTAGTTATATCATAAATATCAGTCTTTACACTATACTATTCTTGTAATTATTTGCAATAATCAATATCAAATAAACACTTTTTGTAAGAAACTATAGATTTAGTTAAAGGAAAGTTATACTATCATCATACCATGAGTCAAGAAGTTAACCATCCATGTCTCAACTTTACAGAGTTGAGAGTATAACTAGTATAAGGTCATTTTAACTATCTATGATAGCCCTTGAATAATGGTAATTATATGGTTAATGGACTATTAAAGTGGATTACATAATGATGCCTGCAATAATAATAGGATTGAATTTATTTGGTGGAAACTTTTGCATTTCATTCATTTATATGTAGTAGTTAGTACACATATTGTAACATACGTAAGTCTTGACATGTTTATCATTACTTATTTTTCATTTTGCTCACCATAGTGTTAAATGTGTTTTTCCTAATGTTACAGATATGCCCACCATCTTTTTGACAATGGAAGCTTTGAGGAGGCAATGGAACATTTTCTCGAGTCTCAAGTAGATATAACTTATGTTCTTTCTCTCTATCCATCCATTATCCTTCCAAAGACAACAATTGTTCATGAGTCAGAGAAGTTGATAGATATCTTTGAAGATGCTTTATGTCTCTCCCGAGGTTCTTCGGCTATGTCAGATGATATGGAACCCTCTCCAGCATCTCATGTGTCAGAATATGATGAAAATGCTGAACTTGAGTCCCAAAAAATGAGCCATAATATGCTTATGGCTCTCATAAAGTTTTTGCATAAGAAGAGATATAGTGTTATTGAGAAGGCCACTGCAGAGGGAACTGAGGAAGTTGTTTTAGATGTAGTTGGGGATAACTTTGCATCCTATAACAGTAGTAGGCATAAGAAAATAACCAAGGTATGATTTTTCTTGTATGATCCTATTTCATGTGTAAAGCGTGGCACATGCACCATTAAGATTTCTATTTATCTCCAATATGCATGATGCCAATGCTTTGGGGTAGATTTACTAAAATGTACAGCTCATGCATATCTTTGGAGGTCAACTAGGAAGTATGTCTGTATGGCTTGTGGACAAAATGTAATTTTACATAATAAAATGCTGCAGATTTCTATAAGGAGTGTCTGCAGGATTGATGGTGAAGCTCTGGGACGTTTGATGCCCTTAATTCTTTTTGAAATATCAAAGTGATGTAATATTAAGTGTTTAACACAGATTCACAGTTGATATTGAAGTTATGACTGGGAAAATTATTGGTGTCAGGGCCGTGGTAGTGCACATATTAGTTCAGGAGCTCGAGAGATGGCTTCACTATTGGATACTGCTCTACTCCAGGCATTGCTGCTTACTGGACAAACTTCTGTGGCTGAAGATTTACTTAGAGGTCTTAACTACTGTGATTTGAAAATCAGCGAAGATATACTTAAAGAAGGTTGCTATCTTGTTGCTTTAGTAGAACTTTACAAGTGCAACTCAATGCACCGGGAAGCTCTGGAACTTGTTCATAAATTGGTTAAAGACAGCCAGTCTGAAATTGTGCATAGGTTCAAGCCTGAGACCATCATTGAGTATCTCAAGGTGAACCCCTATTTGGTTGACAGTTTTGTTCTCAAAGATTTTGCTTCTAATTTCTAAGTACCTGTTATGCCTAAATATTTTCTTCCTTACAACTGATTTGACATAGTGCTTAGGAAGCAAGAGTATAGACATACGGTGTTATATAAACTGTAACCAGATATTAAGTGCACTGTGAATTTTGGTGTATTTATTGTGGCTTAAAGGAAGGGATGCTTCTTTGCTTTATTTGGTGGTGTTGGTTACATGGAATTTTGTCATCAAACATTATTTGTTGATTAGCATTGATAAGGTGACAACTGGAAGCAGTTATTGTAGAGGGCTTTCTTAAGTTTATTGCCTAGTTTAGTCATTTTCCTCTTCTGACCTGAATGGATTGGAAAACATTTACAGCCACTTAGGAATTAATGAAAAATATTTATTCAGTTTCCATTATGCACGGATGAAAGTCTTCCTAAGATCCCAAATCCTCCTTACAGTTGTTATTTATTTCCATAATGCAGTCAACTTATACTAAGTTTTCTGATTTCGGGGGTTTCTGATGCAGCCGCTGTGTGAAACAGACCCCGCCCTTGTTCTAGAGTTGTCCATGCTTGTTCTTGAAAGCAACCCAACCCAAACTATTGAGCTCTTTCTGTCTGGAAATATTCCAGCACACATGGTGAACTCATATTTGAAGCAACATGCTCCCAACTTGCAAGCCACATACTTGGAGCTCATGCTTGCAATGAATGAGGACGCTGTATCTGGAAATTTGCAAAATGAAATGGTGAGGACCTCTAGCATCTGAGTAAACGGCTCTAAGGAAGGACTAAAGCAGTTCTACTTTGTCATGATCGATATATGATTGTAGAAAAAATCTTTATTCACTTGCTGTATTCTGCATGTAGGTACAAGTCTATCTTTCTGAGGTGCTTGATTGGCATGCTGATTTAAGTTCCCAGGGGAATTGGGACGAGAAAGTTTATTCCCCCAAAAGAAATAAATTATTGTCTGCCTTAGAGAGTATGTCAGGATACAATCCAGAGGCTCTGCTGAAACGTCTTCCATCTGATGCTTTATATGAAGAGCGTGCAATATTGTTGGGAAAAATGAACCAACATGAACTAACATTATCTTTGTATGTTCACAAGGTATATCAAGTAAATATCATCCTGTATTTGCTGTGTAAAGGAAGTACAATGGTGTGGTCATTTCTGATAACCCAAATGCATCTTAATTGCTCATGCACATTGTGTTATATAAATCAAAGTTTTATTTGTGAATATTGTGGGAATAAGTGAATGCCCTCTTCATTTGTAGCTTCATGTTCCAGAACTGGCATTGTCTTATTGTGATCGGGTGTATGAATCTACACATAAGCCTTCTGTAACATCTCCCAGCAACATGTACCTAATGCTTCTGCAAATCTATTTGAATCCACGGAGGACGACTGAGAATTATGAAAAGAAAATCACAAATCTATTATCCCCCCAGAGTACAACCATTCGAAGAGCTAGTTCAAAAATCTTATTAAAAACTAGAAGTCGAGTATCAAAGAAAATTGCTTCAATAGAGGTTGCAGAGGACACAAAAGCTAGTTTGAGTAGCACGGACAGTAGCAAGAGTGATGCTGGCACAGATGAATTTCCCGAAGGTGGTTCTTCTATCATGCTTGATGAGGCCATTGATTTGTTGAGCCGCAGGTGGGATAGAATCAATGGATGCCAGGCCCTTAAACTCTTACCCAAGGAAACTAAACTGCAGGTATGATTTGGAAATAAATTTCAAAGAGCCCCTTTTCTTTCTTTACATTTTCAAGGGAAAGGAAGGGGTGGAACTGTCATATTATTTCATTGAAGACATATTTAATGCCATTGCTATATTTGATTTGGCTTGTTGTTGATCATATGGGTTACTAATTCATGATCATTGTGCCTATTCTTGATGTTGTTGTACCATACCTAGATGACATACGATACTTGTTATAATTTGGTCGAACCACACTTGCTGCACTCTGTTCTGTTGGGAGATGTTTTTATTTGTGATCAGACATTAATTTTTTTTTCCTTTTTCATTTCTTCAATTTAGTAAACAATTGCATGTTATCTGCAGAACTTGCTTTCATTTCTTGGACCCCTTCTGAGAAAATCTAGTGAAATGTATCGTAATTGCTCGGTTGTCAAGAGCTTGAGACAGTGTGAGAACCTTCAGGTAAGCAAACATCAGAAATCAAGATTTTGTTGACTATTGTAGGAGAAATTGGCTACATTGGAAACATGCTAATTTCTTACTTCTGAATCAATTTATTGAAGACTATCATTGTTTTATTACTCCCTCCGTTTCATTTTCAAGTGTCATATAACAGTCTATTTATTAAAATTAATTTGCATATTAATTTGCTTGAGACAGAGGACCACATGCTCTTGCATATTCATATGCTTCTATTTTGTTACCTAGTCTACATATCTATCATGATTCAATTTGTTTGCATAGGTGAAAGATGAACTCTACAGTAAGAGAAAAGCAGTGGTGAAGATTACCAGCGATGACATGTGTTCCTTGTGCCATAAAAAAATAGGGGCTAGTGTTTTTGCAATCTATCCGAATGGGAAAACTCTAGTGCACTTCGTCTGCTTCAGAGATTCTCAAAATATGAAAGCTGTGGCCATAGGGTCTCCATTGAGAAAACCATTTTCAAAATGGGATTGAAAAAGCAATACCAACTGAGGCGTGGTACATTTCTTTTGTTTTCTTGTAATGTAAAATATTTGATTGTATTTTCGGATAAATTTGTTAAGTATTGAAAGGGAGTAAGTTTTTTTCCCTCCCTTTCTCATTTTTTGCTTTTGGAAATGTATTAATAAGGAAGTTAACCGCGTTTAAATTCAGATTCTTCTGTAGCAAAATAATTCTACAGTTTTCTTCTGCACAATGGCTAAGAATAAAAAAAAATTGTTTATTAAATTAAAGAGTTTATGGTGATATGGTGTTTGATGTGATAGGAAAATAAGAGAGAGATAAGAAAAGAAAGTAAGGAAAAATGAGATGGAAGTGAAACTAAAATGTAAGTGTATCAAAACTCTATATAAAAACTTCAGTTGATGAATGATAATTCATCAAAGAGGGGACTAATGACAACGTTTGTGTGAATATCTTCTCTACATAAGCTTTCAAAAGTGATATATTGTTTTGTGTAACCAAATTTGAAAACTCGAACACACCCGGTTCTATTGTCTAGAAAATCTTTTATATAAAGGAAATGGAAGAGGCATCATGTAATTGGCATTAAGATTTATAGAGAAATACCTAGGGTTTATCTCAAGAGACCTATATCATCAAAAATTTTAAAAAGTTTAATATGAGTCAACACATGAAGAGTATTCCATATGCTTAAACGATTGGAAACCTTATGCATGCTCAAATTTACGCTAGACCTGACATTGTATTTGACGTTGGAGTTTTGGGGAGTAATGCAAATATTGACCATTGGAGAGATGCAAACAAGATAATGAGATATCTTCAAGGAACAAAGAACTTCATATTCATATAAATACTAACCAATGATTTGGAAGCGATTGGCTACCCCGATTCAGACTATGTCGATTGCATTGATACCCGAAAAATCAATATCTGGTTAAATTTTCATGTTAGCGGGTGAAGATGTACCTTGGAGAAGTGTCAAACAAATCTTGATTGCTACTTCCACTATGGAAGTTGAACTCTTTTCTTGCTTTGAGGCTACCCCGGATTGTGTATGGTTGAAGAGATTCATAACAGGGCTTAGAGTTATGGACTCTATTTCTAGGCCATTGAAGTTGTTTTGTGCAATGCAATATTTATGGCTAAGAACAACAAGAGTGGAGGATGAAGTAACCACATTGACACTAAATTAATATTTAGCTATAAGAGAGAATGTTAAGGAAAAGAAAGTGATTATTGAACATGTCAACACCGAGTCAATGATTATAGATCATTTGACTAAGGGATGCCACCAAAGAATTTTAAGGGTCATTTAATTATACTTAAGTAAGGTCTTGAGTTTGAGTTTTGTGAATGAAAAAGACTCTCGTTTGGAGAGCTAATCCCACCATGATATGGATGTTCCCGACTCGAATAGAGTTGCCTCTCATGATGCATGGAATAAAAAAAAAAAGACTCGTTGTTAGGTCTAGTGTTTATTTCATATTGTGGATATAGTACTTTTGTTCTTTTATTGTTATGATAGGCAGCTAGTGCTGTGTTGTTACCTTTTTTGATTGCATTTCTTCTTTTGGTCAGTCTTTAGCTTCTTCATATTAATAATATCAAGTCATCTTTTTTATCTGAAGAAAGAAAGTTATGGATTCATTTGTTGTATTCTTCTTCAGGATGCTCGCCTTATCTACAAACACTTTGCAACTTTATACTTCGTGTTTATTTTTGATAGTTCTGAAAACGTGCTTGCTATGCTTGACTTGATTCAAGGTAGGTTCCTGAACTACTGGCCATTTATTGGAAATTGGTCTTAACTATTTTTAGCATTGCATCAAGTGTCAAAGAGCTGTTTATTTTTTATGGATGTTGTCCATAAAAAATAAACACACAGCACCAAGGTGCCATTTTTATGATTGATACCCGTATTTTACTCACAGAATATGATTATAACTTGTGTAAAGCACAAAAAGGTATAAGTCTGCTACATACAATCTACATACCCTATAAAACTGCTACGTTCAGTCTACATATGCGAGGGGTTTGAGAGGTGAAGTATCTTTGATGAGGGAAGTCAGTTAGATGTATTATTTTCTAAATGTAGGTGCTTCAAGAAACAGTTTTCAACTTTTTTGATCACTCATTGTTCCCAACAGATGCCAATTTTGGTTAATTATTTGGTTGAATTGACTTTAAATGTTGACCTTGTATATAAGTACGTTCATTCACATTGTAATTCATGATGAACTTTTGTACTGTACCAAACAGAAACTACAAGAATCAATACATCAACCATTGTCAGATTATCTTAAACTTGGATTACAAGTTCTAGTTTTCTGAAATCCACGCTCTAACTTCTGCAAGTTTGTTTTGCAAATGGTCATCTAATTTGGTAGATAATTATCATGATTCTTCAATCCAATGCATCGTTTGGAGGAGTTCCTGCATGTAATTCCACTGAAACCCATCTATCCAAGCCTGTTTGCAGCCATTAACAACTTGGGCGAGATCTACAATCAAGTATCACCACTTTAAGTTGTTTTTCTAACATCTTGCAGAACTAAATGAGCAGCATTGCGTCCTGGTGCTCCCATAACTCCACCTCCAGGATGTGCCCCACTTCCGCATAAGTATAACCCTTTAAGAGGAGTCTTATAGTTTGACCTAAAGTCCCAAATCAATGAAAACAAACACGTAATTATCAGTTGTATGTCAGAAAACTAAACCAGATTCAATCACAAGCCACTTCAATTTATTTTACCATCCTTTTACAGGTCGCATGAGGAAAAGAGAATCCAATCCCATAGCACCATGAAATATATTCCCTCCTGAAAGGAAAAAAAAAACGGATCAATTGTTGATAGTGACAATGAACTAGTGCTTTCAAGCAGAACATCGACTCATGTTAGGATTCATCCATGTTTTCAGAAAAGTGACCTGTCAAACCGATTTCCCTTTCAAGATCTGGAGGAGTCAGCATGTCATAACCAATGATTGATGTGCTGAAGCCAGGGGCATATTCATCAATTAATGTGAAGCATTTTTGTGCAAATGATTCCTATGCAGAACAGATGAGATAGAACGAAGCGCATTTAGTATGAAGTATTCAACAAGTAGTTTTAGCACTAAGTGGCCATGTGCAAACACAAGTGCATGAACATGGAAGAACAAAACAACTCTGGACATTGAAATGCATATTCGAATGTGAGAAGAAATTAATGAAACTAGAACATCCAAAACAAACTTACTCTGTAGTCATGATCTTGCCAGTCTCCATCCAATGGTTTGTATGGTGTATACTGCACAAACAGGTTGATCACATGCTTACCTATGAAGAAAACAGATTTCATAAACTAGATGTTATTAACATATTTAAACTATTATGAAGGCATCAAATACAGATAAATTAACCAGATGACTGCTGAAACACAAGCCTTGTTTACAGTTACAGTCTGAGTTAAAGAACTTCAGTGGAACATTGAAGACAAAAAAAAATCACTACAATAATGCTGAGAAATAAAATGAATATATGCAGAAAATGCATAGAAAGAAAAGTAGCTAAACTGTCTCTCATGAATAGAACATATAGGACATTCTTAAATGCTGAGTACCAGGCGGAGATATAGTTTTGTCCAGTACAGAAGGAATTGTCATCTCAATAACCGGTCTTCTTGATGGTACTCCATTCACCGAATCTTGACATGCAGAGTGAATCTCCTCCATGCTAAATAGAAAACAAGGACAAAGAAAAACAGACGGATTCTGAATCAGACTACAGCAAAATTTGCATACTGATTAAACAGCATGACTCCACAATAGGTGAAATAATGATTCAATTTTAACATACCTCTCAGAACCTATATGAATTGTGCCAACATGCTGTGGGCCATCATGAGGATGATTTAACTTGCAACATTGAAATTGGGGCAATTTATCAACTGCTATATTTATTTTTGTAGTAGCCTGTTTCAGTAGATATTAACAAATCAAAGAATGACAATTAATTAAGACAAAATCACTAAGAAAACTTCTTCAAAATCAGTCCTGATTTCCATAATTAAGTGAAAGAAAGAGGGGGGAGAAAACCCTATAGTGCCAAATCAAAATCTCTCTTTGCATAGAACTTAATCAAATTTCATGAAGTTTTTCCCAGGTCTGGCATCTGATTAATATTTGAAGTTTCTCTCGGAGATATGTTTTCCCATGGATGAACTCTAGGTGTTCTTCCTCATTAGCCTGTCTACATATATTTTAATCTTACCTATTATTTTAGTTCAGCAATACATACTAGAGATTGAGGGTACCAAAAAACAAAAATAAACTAAGAAAAAGTAGTGAATTAACTTACAGAACTGTAGTCAGAGTGCTTAATTGCACGGACAAAATCATCAGGGAGGACATTGCTGGGCACTAAATCCTGGCTCATTGGCAGATACTTTAAATTATCACCGACACCAAATATAAGAGACGTTAGTATTTGGAGCTAGTTTGAGAATTTACCATGAAAGTTTTATAAGGAGTCGCATTAGACAGAACAGCTGAAGAATGGACTTCAGTCCCATCAGCCAAAATCACCTATATGTAAGCCATATCTACAAATTTTAATTACTACGATCCACCTCTAAAAACCCTCTTGATTGAGTAAACTCATGAACATCACTAACCCCACGGACAGTGCTAGAGTTTTCAATCAGCAACTGAGACACCTAGAATAGTACAAGATATCATGGGTGCTTAGAGCCTCAGCAGCGGAAAAAACAAAGAAAGAAAAGGAGGGGGCTGGGAGGTAATTAGCAGAAACATTTATGGAGGGCGTAAATTTAAAAGCTAATAGAGATTGATTCTTGATGACATACCTCAGCATTTGTTACAACGTGTGCTCCAGCTTCCATAGCAGCACTACCAATAGCCTTGGATATTGAGCCCATTCCACCTTCAACATATCTACATGGAATAATGACATGCTATTCACTCAACTATAACATGAAGAAATCATTGGTAAGGAAATTTATTTTATCTTGAGATAGAAATGCCAGTTACATTATAATTTATAAATATGTACGTGTGCAACTTTTCTTCTTTCCACTTTTTTTTGTTGCTCATATACTTCAAAACTTTTAAAAGTAAAAGAAGCAACTCAAATATTATTTATAAGTGGATCAAAAAATTAAACTAATATGATTAGTTATGAAACTGAGTCAATATTTGCCATATAGAACACAACTATTCTCAAATACAATGCAAAAGCTTCATGAATCATATGGATTAAATTATTACAACAACCAAAGTTTTTACCCATTAAAGGGCTCAATTACATGGATTAAATGATGCTAGAGTGTCCTATCATGAATCATATCAAATAACATACCATTTAATCCAACTCCTCCTTAACAATTTGGCCAATAACTCTTTTAGTCTCATCTTTACCTCTAACGATAGGCTACCCTCCACCTCAGAAGAGACAGTCATTTTTTCTACAATAAGTGCTACTTCGATTTTCTATCTAATGCTTTCATTCCTAATCCTACTTTGACTTGTGTTACACTGTTACTGTTCATCATTGTGACATTCTCATCTCCGTAACACTGAACTTACTATGATCTTTCTATTTAACACGCAGTATTCAGCCCCTTACCGCATTGCAAGCTTTTCTAGAATAAAATTGTTAATAATATAGTGTACTATTTGCATGTAATCTTCTGTATTCTGAGTTTCTTTGACTCACCATACAACAGTACTTTTTTCAGAATCAATACTTGGTGTAACATACCCCAAAAAGTATTAGTTAAAGCATGGGAAAATTATTTTTGGCAAATAACAGTATTCCATTCATGTGATGCATGATATAGATATCAAGCTAGCAATAGAGATACACACGACCAAACTCCACGATCTCCATCAGATTCTCCCATCACATGATGTAGTAGAACATAACCACTTCCGGGGGTGTGGACGCTGGCCTGCATTACAGATTTAGCAATGCTATACATGAGATAAATGATGAAACATTTAAGCTATTTATTATCAGAGAAAACTCAGTGGCACAATTGCACCATTATTGTAAGTTTCTATCACAAAGAAGGATGAAGAAATTCATATATATATTATTCTGAAAATGTTTTTTAATTATAGTGCATTTTTACACCAAAGATAACTGCACTTACTGTACTTCCTATCACAGCATCAGTTGCAAGGGTTGCCTTCAGAACATCTCCCTGCATAAACAATATCAAACAAAACTGAGACCACACCACTAATAAGATAAATTTACAAACTTATTTACATGGATGATTAAACAATGTATTAATTAAGAACGGAAAGTGTCTAACTCAACCTTAAAAGCTAGCTCAAGTCATTATAAGGGGGTTCTTTGCCCAAACATCCAACTAATATGGCATCTTAACACCCCCCCCCCCCCCTCCACCCAAAGACTGAACATCTGGAGCATTGATTTTGTATGATTGGACATCTGCGGGTGGTCCTACATTAGGACTGAAATAGGCTCTAATACCATATTAGAATTGATGAAAATGAACTGGACCTAATCACCTAACTCAACTCAAAAGCTAGTTCAAGGGTGGAGAGTTGTGCATATGATTACAAAGGGTACTTTGCCCATGTATCGAGTAAATGTGGGATCTCATGACAATAGAACGAGGGAATAGATGTAAAGGGGTTGAGGAAGACTATGAGGTGGAGCATGTTATGAATGGAAAGAAGAAATTAAGATAATGTGCAAATTTAGTTATGAAATTCATTATACAAACATGCAGCCAGTCTCTAGTAGAACTGATCTTTCAAAAGGTATTCATATTGAAAAAATAAAAATAAAAGGGAGTTCGACGAATTTCTAAGACACAAGATATGAACACAAAAATGTGCAAACTCAAAGATATAAGAAGTGACGTGTTCAATTTTGAACGGCATAGTCAGAGAGTAAGACGTTAAAGGGTTAAACGAAAATATATTAGAATGTTCAAAAGTCAAAACCAATTCTTTAAAACTTTAGATTACTTCAAAAAAAATTGTTCACTTTAGATTAGAGACCATAAGATTACCTCAAACCAGTTGTTCAACACTTTAGAAGCTGGGGACAACAAAAGGTCCATAAAGTCCCTGCCAAATAAATGAACAGACATGATGTAGATTGATGCTTCAGTCCATAATTTCAAATTACTAGTTATCATGCACACTTTACTGTTTAGCATTCACAGGAAAGCCAATGTATTGCTTACAAAAAACAAATTCCTGAGGAAGAAACACACACTTACACCATATCCTTTTGCCCCAAGGAGGATGCCTGCTTTAGACAACTTGCCCAAAATACAGAATTCTGTATTTTATTCTTCAGTTGTTCATTAAGAGAAGACTTATGCTGCAAAGATTCAGGCGGAGGTGAATCCAGCATTAGATCCATGAATTTGCAGAACCTCTCAAGCTGACTCTCATATCTGAATGATAAAAAAATAAAGAATTTATTTAAACAATTGCAAGGGATAGAAGGGTTAAAATACACACAAATCTTGTTAAATTCAAAACATGCAATGCAATAAATGCAGCTTGAAGATAAGGTTGGTCACATTCACAACTTTGAAAAGGCTCATGAACAGATTGATTGAAGAACAACAACATATTTCTGAGCAAATTACTTGAGATACATACATCACCAACTAAACAAAAAATGCTCCAATTTTTTTCTGATTAATCTATTCAAAGGTTTTAAATCATTGTTCTACTCTACTGAGCTGCAATCAAAGGTCTTTTGCTATTCATTTTATCATCCAATTCCTAAGATAACTTTGAATGGAAAACATCAACTACATGAGACAAAGAATGGAGCATAGAATAGAATAGAGAGTGAGAGAGAGACCTTGGATAAGCCTCAGCGTCTTTTTGTGAGAATTTGGAAATCTCAGAATGGTTGAGGTGCTTGTCAGGCCCCAAGAGAAGGTAGCGTCCATCGAGACACGGCGTAAACGACGACGGATTCCTCTTCAGGAGCTTCAACCCGTGCTTATTCCCCAGCTCCAGTTCCTTCATCACCGACGGCCGGAGAAGGCTCTGGAGGTAGCTGCACCGGGAGAACTTGAACCCCGGAACCAGCTCTTCCGTCACGGCGGCGCCGCCGATCACGTGGCGGCGCTCGAGCACGGCAACAGAGAGGCCCCCGCGGGCGAGGTAGGCTGCCGCCGTGAGGCCGTTGTGGCCGCCGCCGATAATGAGCGCGTCCCATTTCTTGTCCTTCAATGCGGCGACGCTGCTGAAACTCCTTCGCCACATTTCTTCTTCTTCTTCTTCTTCAATTTGTTCTCTTTTGCTTGTAAGTAGTAATAGTTTAGTAACTACTACTACTAATAATAATAATAATAATAATAATAATAATAATATCAATAATACTAATACTAATACTAATACTAATACTAATACTAATACTAATAATACTAATAGTAATATTAATAATAATAATAATAATAATAAATAATAACAACAATAACAATAATAATAACAATAATAATAATAATAATAATAAAATAATAGTAATCATAATAATAATAATAATAATAATAATAATAATAATATTAATAGTAATAATAATAATAATAACAATAATAATAATAAAAATAACAATAACAATATTAATAATAATAATAATAACAATAACAATAACTTATTCAAAAAAAAAACAACAATAACAATAACAATAACAATAACAATAACAATAACAATAACAATAACAATAACAATAACAATAACAATAACAATAACAATAACAATAACAATAACAATAAAAATAACAATAATAATAATAATGCAATGATTTTTTTTTTAATAGTGGATATATATATGTATGTAATGTTTATAATAATAATTTTGTAAGGGATAATTAATTAAGCAAGGACGTTAGCTACGAAATACATAGCAAAACAGCTAATAGCGCAGCTAGTTGCTAACTTCGCAGCTAATTTGGCAGCTAATTCGCCTTGTTCATAGTGCACTTTCGTAGCTAAATCCTGCGTAGCAATTTCACAGCTAAATCCGTAGCTAAATTTCATAGCTAATTCCCAGCTAGATTGGCAACTAATTCGCCTAGTTCAGAGCACTCTATCGTAGCTAAATCATAGCTAAATCCTTCGTAGGAATGTCACAGCTAAATACGTAGCTAATTTTCATAGCTAATTCAGCAGTTAGTTGGCAGCTAATTTCATAGCTACTTCGAAGCTGCTTAGCAGCGACTTAACAGCTAATTCCAAGCTATTCGCTAATTTCATAGCTACTCTGAAGCTGGTTTGCAGCGACTTAACAGCTAATGCCAAGCTATTTCGCAGCTAATTTGGATGATCAACTCAAAGACCCGATGATTATGAAAACATAATTCACCAGTATACTAATGGAAACATGTGATATTTCCAATAAGCCTAGAGTGATTATAGGTATAATCACAGAAATCTAGAAAAAAGACACTGGTGCATGACAGATATTTACTTTCACTCAAGACACTTACAGAAAATGAACCGATAAAAAAAAAGACTAGAAAAAATATGAACAAATTGCAAATGATGTTCATCCCAATTGAAACAAGTGACCATAAGAAAAACATTGAAGCCAGAATACCAATCAAAACCATATTTGCTAACATACAAGTTTAAAACAAGGTTTACAAAAATGCGATCTGCGTATAAAATATATACAGTACGGCCTAGATGGCTTGTGTAAAAAAATTAATCACTCCTGAATATGTGGCATAGTCAAAGTCATTTAATTTGGTAAACAGGATCTAAAGTTTTCCATTAACAAGATAATTCACAGATTTACAATCCAAGTGAAAGAAATCAAGTAATTATATTAGACAAGTAGTCACTAAACCAAACAAAAAAAAAACAAATGATTCTTCAAGAAATATCAAAACATTGAAATATAATCTAGAACTACTAAGGGAAATAATTTACATTTCAAAATAGTAGGGAGAACATTATCTCTAACAAAAGTGCCGGACTTCATAAGCAAACGGAATCAGAATGAGTTATACCAATATATCAGAATCCCAACTCCCAAGTAGAGAGTCAAGGAGAGGGAGAATAACACTAAATATATAGCAAACATCGGCAGTGGAATATCATGTGAAATAAAGTGCCAGAATACTTTACACTATAAAATGAATTAAAGTCTTGTTTGGAAGAGATTTATTTAAGCTAATCTTACAGCATAAGAGCTTGTGCAAGTATTTGAAAGAGCTTATGCGAATAGCTTATGACCTACTTATAGTTTTGAGCATATTTTCATAAGATGCTCAGATTGGCTTATGAAAAAGTGTTTATACCTATTTATAACCTATTTTGAACTTATTTCAATAAGCTTCGTAAATGCGCCTAAGTGATAAGCTCTTATTTCCCTAAGCAATTAATTAAATTGTTTATCCAAAGGCAGCATCCTAAATCCATCACATGAAAGATAGCTGATGAAATCAAATTGGTAAAAAATAGTTCCAGGACTTCAAAAGTTTACAGAAGTTTGAACTGAATAAGAAAAAGAAATCACCATCTACAATAAATATTAAGGGAGTAAAAACATGTGTGCATGCTACAAATATCAAAATGCTAACAATAAATGGGGAAGCATGAAAAAATATGCAATAACACAGACCACTAGAAGAAGAGCCAGATTCGCTACTGGAGCTGCTAGAACTACTGCAATTACTGTCTTTGTTGAGGCCATCATTCTGAATCTCCACTCTAGAGTAACTTGAAAGAGGAGGATCATTCCCCCCAACAATATCTATGGCCTCTTCAACTGGATCATTGCCTGTACACATTAAAATTTTGAGATAAAGGATCATGATTATTTTCCCATACCAGTTATCACAAATTCGTACCAATAGGGTATCAAAAAATGTCAAAACAAGAAGAAAAATAGACCTTTACATTGTTGCTCTGATAAATTGCTAAACCCAGATTCATTTGCAAGCTGCATGAAGATCAAGCAAGCAAACAACTATAAGTCTGTATAACATACATGCCACAGATTATTGTGAACTCTTAATGGATACATTTTACATTCTTGCATTTTAACATTGCAATTTCCTTTTCCTGTTTCCATTGTAATTAATCTGAGTTATGTCATCTTGTAATAGATAATTCTGGGCTCTTCTTCAAAGGCTCGCAGGCAGATTCTTGCTGAGATGGGATATGAGTTCACAATAATGGTAAATGTCACAATGTGTTGTGTAAACCTTGTAACTTTAATTCATTTACTGTGATGAAACATTGAAAGAGTTTAGCTTGGCTTACAATTAAACTGCAGATATTGATGAGAAAAGTATTAGGAGGGCTGAAGCAAAGGTATAAACTCTTTGATTCCTTTTTTATTTTAAAACTTCCCTGCTTCTTTTTTTCATTCTTTTGTGGATAAAATTTGTTTTTTTAGGGTTCTGTGGGGTAAGAATTACAGCTCAAGAATAGTTTGTGAGTTATTGATGGTTGCTCTTGACATGATGAGCTCCATTTATTTTTTCAGAGTTCTTCTTTGGTTGTGAATCTCTTGAACCATTGTTCCTTTTATTTATTGAAACAAATTAATCTTATTTCTTTTATTGACAAATTAGTCTCCGGTCACCACAACACCCTAGCAAGTTGGTAGATAGCTGGACTCCTTAGCATGTTGTAAGGGTTCAAACTTTGGTCGTGTGTATGAAAAAATGATTTATTAGTAGAGATCATACTCACATTAGTGATCTCTTCGTCTTGAGAGAGACTAGTCTTTGGCTACCGGCTACGAGAAGGGAAACCCTTAGTTCACACAAAAAGGAAAAAAAAAATAGTATTCAGTCTCTATCTCTGCAGTTATGAAGTGCACTTAGCAGTTATAGTTATCCAATGGCTGGTGAATCATTGGACATCATCTCCATGATACTTAAAGACTGAATAATGCTGGAATTGTGTGTGATACACTAAGGGTTTTTTGTTTGTTTGATGAGAACAAAAAAATGAGAAGATGAAAAATAGGGTGAGGAGTGAAGATGAAGTTGGATAAAATGAATTTGGTTTTCGCTTGTTTTTTCCTTATAGAAGGTGGAAAATCTCTTTCAGCTCATTTCATGCTCCAGGAGTTGGAGTGGTTAAAATTTTCCAGTGCACCTTCCTGAACTTCTTCTGTATCGAGTTTTAAGTAATAATATTCATTCTGAGTTCCTTGAGCATGAGAGCTAGTTGATGCACAAGATATATGTTTATTTGATTTCCAATACTTATTTTGGAACAATACAAGTCCTATCTTTGTATCTGATTGTTGCGACTAGATATACAATAAAGATTACAGGTTCATGTCCCCATCCAGAAACTTCCTCCAAAAAACTAAATAACATCATACTAGAAAAATATAACATCAAGTTGAGAGAGGTTGTACTTGTACCCATGACCAATTTGAAATCCTCCTCACATATTGATTGTTTCATGGTGCATTTAGTGTTCTAAGTTCTAACCTTGATATTCTTATTAGGCTGATGCTATTGTGCAAAGGCTCGTTGCTGAAGGTCCATTGGAGGAAGATGCTTCTGCAACACTATTAATCACTGCTGACACTGTATGTATTGTTCTTTTTTCCTTTCACTGCTTTTTTGCTTCTACCAAGCATCATTGATATGAAAATGACAGCTGACTCGTCTGCATATGCATTAAGCAGAGAAGCATGACTTGAATTTTCCTTTTACAGATAATATCTATGTTACTCTATCTCTATTCTAGTTTTTGCCAAGGCTTTACTGACACAATAGTCCATCCCAGTTTACATTCTAGTTGCTGTGTAAAATCATATACATTAATTTCATTTTGATCAAATAACTATGTTAGAAGAAAGAAAGGAGAGAACGCACATCTCAGACAAAAATAAGGAATCCTCCAACGCCGAAGTTTGTTACAAGATGTTCCCTAGCTATGTGATTTCGGATAAAGATTGGTGTACACCCAGGAGTAGACCACTAAAGAGAGATAGGAAGAGATGAGAGATAAGTGGCAGATGTGATATATGACGTGATGTGTGCAGAAGAGAGATAAAAAAAAATGTCTCGAGGTGTCTGCACTGTAGAGTGGTTCATAAATCACAACATATGTGCTTCCCACTCCACTTCCTATATGAAACAGATAGTTATATGGAGAAAGATAACACAAAATTAAAGTTGGATGAACCTACAGAAAACATACTTAAAACTCTGTTGTGTACTTTTGTACCAGGTGTTTTAACATTCTCTAATGTAATTATGTAAATTCCATCTAATTACAATTCAGGCTAAATACTTGCCTTAGGCACTGTGCTGTGTAGGATTCCAATCATCTACAGTTTCTTTTAGAACTGTAAAAATCTAATCCATTGTTCCTTTTATAGAATGAAAAGTTTATATTGTAAAATTGAACTTTATTAAATTTTATGTTCAGATCCTGCATTTCATTCTGAAACTGCAGGGGTTCCTAACCTGTGCTGTCTATTAACACTTATCTGCATTTGGGGTCATCATTTCCCCACATCGTTCCCGAATGATTGCTCAAGTGGTAAGAGCTGGGGGACATATGAGTTGGGCAGGAGAAGATCCATGGATTAATTCCTGGAAGAGAAAATCAAGTTAAAAGAGCTAAATTCGCACTTGCTGTTTTTCCAGCGCCAGAAACCGCCGCGAAATAGTCAGCTTTCACATGCTGTTTTATGCAGCGCAACCAGAAACCGCCGCGATAGCGCCAATTTTGTGAATCTTGATTTTCCTGCGCGAAAATTGGCGCGAATTTAGTGTATGTTGACACAGTTGCTATCTCGTTTTTAACCTATTTTAGAATATCTTTTGCGTATGGAGGCCGTTTGACGAGCTGTTTTCTCTAGAATTCTCAAGAGGTCAAGAGGAACAATACTAGGGCAACTTTTCAGGTTTCCTAACATGTTTATGAAATGTTTTTCTATTTTCACTTTGGTTTCCATGATTATGTGTAACTAATCTCCCTTGTACTAGGGAGATGGATTTGGTTATGAACATGGATTGATATGCTTTATTTGATATATAAGTGATTTATTTCTTGTACGTGTTTCTTTTTTTCTTTAATTAAATTCGGAGTGCACGCCGATATTATGCTTTGCTTAAACATACCGAAAGCTTGGTAAGTTAAAGAGAACTGAAAAGGAACTGAATAAGGGTCTGTACTCACTAGACATAGGGGTAATGAATTATTTGTGTTGACCGGAATTAAGAACTTAATATCTAATTAGTAAGGATTGGATATGAAGAAATTTGTTATCACTTGTTAGTTATAAGGGATATTTGAACGTGCGAAAGCAGCAGATAGACACTTAGGTAAAGCATTGTAGAAGATTGAATACAACTTGTATATCATTTATAGTAGGTAAATTTATAAGGAATAACTAATGAAATCGGAACCCCAGTGCGTCTTCTTCATCTGATTCTCAAACAACTTTTGATTTCTTGTTTTGCTTTAATTATTGCTACAATTGTTGCTGTTTGCAACAAACCAATTGAACCCCCTTTTATCGCTTTAATTATATAAGTTAAATCAGTAGAATTAAGAGTAAACTACCACAATCCTTGTGGATCGATAAATTAAAACCCCGGGCGAAACTATACACTTGCAGTTTGGCACATCACAAATCACACTTGAACAACACAATCTTGAAGTGACCATAATAATCTTACACAATTATATCAATAATTTCTCCATAATAAGTGACAGGTTCTGCCTTAGGGTATTCGTCCTTAGAGCTTGCAAAACTTGGAGTCAATGAAACTAAAGTTACACCATAATTTTGAACTTTGCGATTTGCATCTCGTTTCATAGTATGGAACCTATACCCATTAATGAGGTAACCTAGATACCTCTTTGCTACAATATTTGAACCTCTAGAGAATACTTTAAGTTGGAATGATATAACATCCTTCAGGGCACGAGTTTTAAACCATTCACTAAGATATCTACTTCACATGAGTCACTATTATCATAATTTTGACTCTTCCTATTCAATCTTGTCTCTACAATTTTATGAAAATATCTCAAAAAGTTAAAACTTCTTCAACCAAATACCCTTCGGTAATAGAACCTTCTGGATAAGCTCTATTACAAACATACGTCTTAAGTTTATATAAGTACCTTTCCGTGGGGTACATCCATTGAAATTGAACATGACCACCGAATATGAACTCATTAACCAAATGAATAGGCAAGTGAACCATTATGTCAAACAAAATTGGAGGAAAAGTCATCTCCAATTGACATATTATCTCTGCAATATCCGCTTCTAAGTAATCCAAATCTTGCACTTGGATAACTTTTTGACATAGAGAACAGAAAAAGGAACCAAGACGAATTAGAGGTGCGGCCATCGATTAGGCATTGTGCTTCTGACTGTTATTTGCAACAATTAATGCAATATGAAATGTGCATCATGACTCTTGTAACCATATATTTTCTTATCAGCAATGTGCACACACTTAGAAATATTTGACGCACTCTCATATGGTATTTTGGCAGCCTTTATAACCCCACCGAAGATAGACTTCTCTTTAGAAGTCATTGAAAAAAATGCTTTTGAAAACTCTAAACGACTGTCACCAATCTCCCTTAAATGTAGTTCTTTTCTAATTCCCATATCTTGCAGACCGTAACTAGCATTGACATGATCTTTGGTCTTCCCATGATTGTCCACAAGAGTCCCAAAAATAAAATCACATATGTTTTTTTCAATATGCATTACATCAAGATTATGACGTAATGTATTTTGAGCCCAATAAGGCAACTAAAAAAATATCAACCTCTTCTTCCACGGGCCAACAATTTTCTTCTTTTTCTTTTTCCCAAACTCATTCAGGAGGGTTTTTAATATTTCTTGGATTTCTTCACCTTTAAGAATGAGTCATGGGGTCCTAAGTTCTTTTTCTCCACGAAAGTCTTCTCTTCATCTCTCCAAGGATGAAGTGTTGGCAAAAACACACGGTGGTCCATGTAACACATCTTACGGTTGTATATGAGGTAGGCTGAATTGGTGTTGTAATTACAACAGGCACATGCCAATTTTCCTTTGGTGCTTCAACCTGACAACATAGCATACCCAGGATAATCACTGATTGTCCACAACAGAGCTGCATGCATTTGAAATATTTCATTTCTTGAGGAATCATATGTATGTACTCCTTATTCTTGGTCAAGGAATCAATAATGAAAGCATTGTATATTCAGATTTCATAGGCAACCAAGGTGGAGTGTTGTATACCATCATCATGAGGCCACGTATTGTGAGCTATGCTCATAGTCCTAAATAGATTGAATCCATCACTAGTTAAGCCAAGTCTTTCATTGTGAGACTCCAAAGAAAAATAAAGATGAAGCCGATCAAAGTCCTTTCATGCTTGACCATCAATAGGATGCCTCAATTTCCCATCCTTTGAGCGTTCCTCTTCATGCCATCTCATTGACTCGATAGTCGTTGAACACATGAACAACCTTTGAAGTCTAGGAATCAATGGAAAGTGCTTCAAAATTTTGCAGGAACTTTATAATCATCTTTTGATTGCTCGAGCCCACAATTTGCTTGGGAAAAATCCTTCCATCGTGAATCTCTACGAACATTACAAAAATTGTCATTAGCGTGCTTTTTCCAATATAGCATGCAATAATTCAGACATTCATCGATCTTTTTATAATAAAGGCCCATATACTTAATATGGTCTTTGCCTCGTTAAAAGATGAAGAAATGTTTAAATTAGGTATCATTTCTTTCAATAGTTCTAGAGGACGGTGAATGAGGCATTGCTCCACCCACGAAGACACTTCAACAAATACAACCGAATCATGAATGACAAGGTGAAGAAGTCCTTGCACCCTAGGCACAACTCCTGTTTCACCTCATTAACCAAGTTGTAGAACTTTCTAGCATCCTCATTAGGACCCTCACTAACTCCTGCGTCTGCCACGTTTCTAAATGTGTCATACAACAAGCCACCAATGTTGTCATGTGTTGTGTGAGAGGTACAATTGATTGAGAATGGTGTCTAGGGTACAAGATCGAGAGTCCAAATCTCTATTTCTCTTTTACGATTTTAGAGAGATTTAATGAGTTTCAATTGACAGCGTAGGGATTTGATCATATTTAGGAGTTTCTCTTTCTAATTAACCTTTTAGTTTTTTTTTTAAATAATTAACCTTTGAGTTGTGCCAAAACTCAAAACGCGCACAGTACACGAATTTTTTAGCAGAATGAATTTTTTGTGTTTGGCGAGACTAAGATGCAAATTTGTAAGCCGTGGTTATGTTAGTGGGATAAGGTTTCCGCGGTTGGAAAGTCGTGGCCGTCGATTTAAAATGTAAAGGCCACGATTTCCTTAGCTGGTGGCCATCGAACGTCTGCATTTATGAAACCGTGGTATATACATTATGCAGGCCATGATTTTTTCTCCGTTGAAGAAAATTTCATGATCTAAAGTGAAAAATGTTGTAGTCACTTTTTTAAGAGTTCCCTTGTATATGGTTTGATGGATGTAGATTCCATCAACACATTGCTTCACTTCGTAGTCTAAGGAAAAACTTAAGTTCGCCCATTAAGCTCATCTCAAATTCTCCCTGCATATACTTAGAGAATTCCTTGCACGATATTTGATTAGTAGATCCAATGATAATATCATCAACATATATGTGCACAATCTGAAAGTCTTTGTCAAATTCCCTTCTAAAAAGAGTTGCATCAAAATCCATTATCTTACTCATTCTATCATATCAAGCTCTAGGTCCTTGCTTATGACCATACAATGCTTTTTTCAGTTTCAAAACAGTAAATTTAAAATCTTCAAAAACAAGTGGTTGTTTAACATATATTTCTTCTTCAATAAGTCCATTTAGAAATTTACCGTTAACATCCATTTGAGAAAGTTTAATCTTAAAATTTAGCAATATAAGACAAAAGAATTCTAATAGCTTATGTTCTGGCTACATGAGCAAAGGCTTCACTATAATCAATATCTTCTGTTGTTTGTATCCTTGAGAAACTAATGTTGCCTTCAGACAATTAGGGGTTACAGTGTGAAAGCATGAGGATTCTTATACAGTTTGGTTGCAGGAGGATAAGTGGAGTTAACACTGCTTACTATTTTTTGCAGGAACTTGTTGATGATGGTGAGCCAGATATATCGCCTTTAAACTTATTTGGTGGGTGTATTCTATGATTTGTTGGCCGCAGGGGATGCTAGTTCCATTATTTTGGGGGTGCTTATATTTCCCCTTCTCTATTCTTCTTCTTGTTTTATTGTTCATTTATCTTTGTTCCTCTTCTTGTATTAAGGGTTGGGTACCCCTTTACCCCTTTTAATGCATTTCTTTAACTAACCAAAAAAAGCTTATCTTATGGTATGGTAGGACATCTTAATACAATCCCCTTTTCTAAACCTTGGTCCCCTAGTTTTACTACTTTATTTTTCTTCCCCCATCTTTTCCTCATTCCTTCATATTCCTATTCCATTTTAGTACTTTGAAGTCTTAATTCAAAGAAGATCCCGTCAACAACAAAATCACTAGACCAATCCTAATCCACCGTAGCCATAAAAGTTCTCTCTCTCTCTCTCCTAGTCTAAAATGAATCTTTGAAGCATAATATAGCAAAGAAAGAATGTCCCTAACCCCAAGTAATGGAAAGACAGACATTCCAGTTGTATCTTGTTGCTTTTGAGGAATGTAATTTCATGTGTTCCCAAAGTTTATCATAGCAACTATTACTTTAGATTTTATTTAATGTCATCATTGTATAAGCATACTTTTACTACGGTAGAGTATAAAATGTGGCTACCGGCGTTGTTCAACACATTTGCATGCATGCATGCAAGCAAAATCCCTCCACGTGGCGTCTCGGTTGGTGATGCCAATTGTTAATATTAATTGTATTAAATTAATTAATTTTAGGATTTTCGTCGGATTAGGCATTGTATACGATTTAGATAATTTAATTTTTATTTTGTTTTCTTTATCATCATCCTTGGGAAAGGAAACCGCTGTGACATCTGGGTCCCATGAAATGCAACGAGCCGCGTACCATCATGATCAGTAAGGGCAATCCCTGTTTAGAAGTGAGGTTGTGACTACGAATGTCAATAGATATACTTCTCATTTCCATGAGTATAATATTTATTAAAATAATTTTTTTATTAAAAGTAAATTTAAGATAAATAATCTTTTAATTATATCATTAAGTTTAAACACAGATATACTAAAATTTCTCGTTGATTAACTTGTATACACATTTATTTAATTATTAATTATTTACGCAGACAAATCAAAGAATGAGATAAATAAAACTTATTATATGTATTTAGGGGTATATGCATCGATATATGTATTCATCTCATTAATTAAGGAGTAGAGAAATATCATTAAATAAGTCTATGAATATATGTGGGTGCAGATAATTTTACCCACCATGTGTTTTTATTAGTAATTATGTGCTGGCATTACTAATTTTGACATCCCTAATTGTGACGAATATTTTCATTTTATCAAATATTCCCACAATTGACAACTAAACATGAAATTATTCCACTTAACACTCTAAGCGCCAAATGCTTCATTGTTATAGAGATTTTATTTAAAAGTATATGAAGAGGACAAAATTTTCAATTAAAGAGATATTTTATAAAATTAAAAAAACCACATAATGAACATAATAATAAAAATGAAGTTGAGATTGTACGTACAAGAGGATGTGATCCACGTTACATGAGGTTGCGTGAGGACGTAGGCAATAATACTATTGGCTTGGTTGCTTGTGTCTTGGGCAAATCGCAGTTCACAACAAAGCAAAGGCCAAAGGGAATAATAGCTAAGGAGAGGAGCATCTTTTGGAAAGCGGTGTGTTCCTCCCCGTTTTCTCCAACTCTGCTTCATCAATCTCAAGACGATCCGATTCTCTCTCTCTCTCTTTCTCTCTCTGAATGTTTTTTTGAATCTTTTGATCGAATAATGGGATCGATATTCCAATTCCAGAGGATGTTGCTTGGGGTAAGCTAGCTATCATGAATGTGGGTCCTTACTTCATTTTGAATATTTTTGTGTGAGCTTTTTCTTCTGGAGTAGTATAGTTTCTATCTTTGACCCATTGAAATGTGTTGTTGTCTAGTGGACTAGACACATTACAAGCCAAGTAAGAAACAATAGAGTAGTTGCTTTGATGATTGCAGGGGTTACCTTTATTATCTCTTTAGTTAGCTTTTAGCTACTGTGTTGGTATCCAAAAACCAATCCAATCCAAATCTAATAAGGGATCTTCTTCTCTTTCACTTCACTTGTTCTACTACGGATGATACTGTTGTGATGGTGTTTGGATTCGGGGCACGAGATACTATCATGACCATTGACGAACTTGGCCATGTTGTGTTTAGATTCATCACGTGATTTCAACGGTATGGCTAGATATATACTGGTTGTTTTGGTTGGTTTTTGCTGCAAATTTGATGGATTGGACGGCCTATATAACTACTAAAGCAGTCCAGGTGTTAACTGTTAAGAGATTCTGTTCAAATTATATCTATCTTCATGTATTGGCAACCCCACAAATTGGACATATATATCTCACCCTTCATCAACTGCGTGACTGCCAAAAACCAAATACTCATTAGCATGTTTTCCTCGCTTATTATTTTATTTCTATAACTTAAAACCAATATTAAATGTTGGTTCAAAACCCTTATTTAATTTCTTTCCCTTTGTAACTAAAAAAAAAAAACCCATTTAATTAATTACTTAGGTAGGTGATACATAAATGCGCATCCTGCAAAAATGCAACATTCAGATGTCTAAATAACGTAGGTCTAAGTTTGAGTTAAATTACTTTAGTTCTAGATAGATCAATGGTATTTAACACAAGTTGACTAGAAATTTCATATTTATTTATTTATTTTAGATATCATTAGTTCACCTATGACAATAATAATTTGACTCAAACTTTTCTTAGGGTCATTTAGACAATTCCTGCAACGCTTTATACCATGATAATTCCTAGAGTTTGGTGGAGTAAAAAAAATTAATCATTTTGTTATGACAAATTTAATTTTAATTCTCACTCATAATTTTAGAATTAATGAAGTAAGATGAGTCATCTGTAAGTAATTTCTTTTAGTACAAAGGTTTCCCTATCTCATAATTTTCGTAAAACAACACAATTAGCTCTACAACATCTGCATTTCCAACAACTTCGCTTCATAACATAACATTACAGTTACTATATATCATAATCTTAATACATTAAACTAAATTGGCAATACACGGCAAGAAATGCTTCATTTGACATGAAAAATGAGTGTTGGCCTCGACATTGACGTTAATTTGTGCTAATTAGCATCGACGCCAAGTGTTGAAATTCAATTATGTTTCACTTAACCTCAACTTTGCCGACATTAGAGTCAGTTCTAGTCGAATGTTAGTTTACATGCCAAATCTATGTTCGATCATCGTCCGATAGCGTCATTTTCAGTCAAAGCTATTGTCGGTGAACACCAACGCTGATTCAAATTTGATCTAGCTCATTAATTAGCCGAATGACTTAGTGTCTATTCCATATCCTCTTTAAAAGCTTTCTCACTCTCACATCCCCTCACTTGAAACCCTACCAATCTCTTACCCCACTCGCTGTTGTTGCTACCCCCGTTGTCCCACCACCCCCTCCTATACCAGTCAACCACTTCCCTTTACCTCAATCTCCACCCAGCCAGCTTGGGTCACTCAAAAAGTAACTCGTATTCCCATTACTGCCCCTTTTCCCGCCATCGTCCCAGCCAAGCCATTGCTAACCCCGCCGTATGCCCGCTCTATCGTCAGCCTCGCCTAGCCCAGCAGCCCATTTCCCCTACTGCAACCCACATCACCATCACAGATCACTCAAACCCTATCTCACATTCCCCTTCGTTGTCTTCCTGACCTAGCCACTGCTAACCTCACCATCCCAGTCTTGCTTCTACCACCTAGCCAGCCGCTATCCCCACTCGACCTGTATCACCACTACGGGTCACTCAAACCCTATCTCACACTCCCCAAGCCACCCCCATTGCAGTCCCGACTCAACCCAGCCAACGCTAACCTCATCATCTTAGCCTCTTCTCTCTTATTCCATTACCCCTACCTAAACCTCCATCACCACAACCCTTTAGTACTCAAAGTGTAACTCTCGCCCTATACGTCACCCCTCTTGCTACCACCACTATTGTCCAGGTGGTATTGTCTTTCATGTATTTCAATGTGATAGTTGTTTCTCTCCAAAACAAGATGAACACAAGCATATTCCCATGTGGAGGAGCAATCATCACATTGGATGACATGAAAGACATGAAGATTTGCGGGGGTACTTAACTTGGAAAAATTCACTCAAGTAAATCCCTCTTGACATTAGAGATGTTTGAATTTTCTCGTTCTGTTTTAACTTGTTGGTGTTTTGTTGTTATTGTTGAGTTTTTTGGAGCTTAAGAATTTGTGATGTTTGAATTCGCTTTTGTTGTTTGAAATTGTTGTTGAATTTGTTGTTTCTGTTGTTGTCGAAATTGAGATTGAGATGTTTTTTTGGCTGAAAATATTGACAAGATACTATGTGTACAAATTGTGAAATTGGGCAAATGCTAAATTAGATGATGATTTGGTTCTTTTATAGTTTCTTGAGGATACCTGAGTAATTGGACATGAGACATTCTTAATTGGCAGCAACTTCCATGTCATCATTCCATGCATTTTAGGTTGGACCAAGACATTAAATTTCTGATCCATCCTGAATTGTAGAGCGACCTGATATGGAAGTTGCAACCAAGAGTGACTAATATCCACCAACTCAAGTATGCTCAATTAAAGAACAAAGGCTAACTCATTATTTCAATTAGCATTGGTATAATTACTCAATTTCTACATATAATATTAGTATAATTTGTGTGCATTATGGCCTAATCTGCTTGGTGCATGAGTATGTAGATTATATATATTGTCACTACAAATTCGGTGATGACTTACATCATTTGCTAACTATTTGAGGCTATATAGTCAGGTTATCTCATGTTGGCCAAGTAGTGCCCTTGACTTCGAGATACGAAGCAAAGTAACTTCAAGTCATGGGCTCTTCTTGGTCTGGACGAGATCGACCTATCAGAGGCCCCAAAACAGTTAGTAAATGATTGCAACTCATCACCGAATTTGAATTGACAGCCAACCAAGGCATTGGCCCAGTCGACGCTAATGTTATATAAATATTTTGAAATTTGCCACATAGAATCAACCTATACGAGCGACGTTAATGAAATGATAATAATGTTGATCATCTTATAAAGTGTGTAGCTATCAGCTTAGCACTGACTTGCACGAAGCTAATGTAGTATCGACCTACACAACCGACGCTTCTAAATATTTACTTTGAAGTCGTTTATCATGAGACGACGACATTAAATCGTCTATAATGTCGACTTTTATGTTATTAGTATTACTCTAGTGTATAACCGATGCTAACTAGCTCTTTTTCTCATTGTAATAGAATAGCATACTCATTTCAAAAACCAACATGGTGACAAATTAATGTAGACAAAATGAGAAATGATTCATTTATACTATTTTCTACATTTATTTTATATTTATCTATCTCTCCTCTTTCAATCAAATTATCCATTCTTTACTTTTCTTTTCTTTCTTTCTTTTATTTTTCTTTTCTCGTGTGAATGGAACATAATGGAGACAAAAACAAAAACTTGAGGGGTTTACAGTTTTCAATTGCAAGATAGATGCATCGTACAAGAGTTTAACATGAAAGAATATATAGGTAAAATCAAAACATTATTTGCAATTAATATTATGTTGGATTACCAAGGCTACAGGGTGGAGTATATGCTTAGTAATATTGGGATTAGAGCGTGAGTGGGAGAAAAAAGAGTGGAGCGTGGATAAGAACTCATACTAGTAATAGTAGTAGTAACAGTAACAGTACTATTCCATTTTCCTTGGGAGTGTGGTAACGGCAGAGAAGCAGAGATACTGCAGACAAAGGTTTTTCGATGTATTGGGTTTTACTACTAACACTTTAATTTAGTACTACCACTAATAAATATAAATCAAAACAAAACCAAACCAAACCTCGTGATCGGAGAAGGCAGATCCATGGAAGACTGTTCCTGCTGTCACGTGGGAACTTTTGACTACACAATGACCAACCCAAAACCAAAACTCTTCCTTTTCTCTATCTCTCTCATCACCTCTTTTTCCTATAAATTGAGAACGATTATGCAACCCAAAATATCAAAACAACACTTGCTCATGTACCCTACCACCACCACCATTTCCTGACTCACTCACTGACCCCATCACTAGCTCACTTTTTCTTTCCAATTCCAATTCACACAGGTATATATCACCGGGTCCCTCTCTGTTCATGTCTTTATAGTTTTTTTCTTTCTCATACACTCACTCAAGAGAAAACAAAAAAACAAAATCAAATCATACTTATGTTATGTGCATGTCTCCATTTACAGATAGCGACAGCGTGGACTGCAAGTGCTGACTGACAATACCTCTCTTATTTTCTCCCCCACTCTCGTACCATTTTAACTCTTTCTTCTTCCACTTCCTCTTTAACATTTCATCATTCACAATCCCAATCTATAATCCTTTCCTCTTTGTCTCCATAGTATTAATTCTCCTACCACAACCCTTCTCCCTTTCAATGATGCATCGTTGTGGCGGTTGCTCTCAGGGTCACGTGATGGGAACGTGCACATGCGCCACCAATTCTTACTCCATGTTCTTCTCCATGCCAACCCAACTACCCTACGACGACTACGAAAGCGACGTCATCATGTACCCCTTCACGCCACCCTCTCCTTCTGCCGTCGACTGCACGCTCTCTCTCGGAACCCCTTCCACGCGCTTCACCGAAGACGAACAGCGACGAAACCACCGCCACGAACAACGCCGCTCTTCCGCCGCCGCCAACAACAACAAAACTAGCAGAGGAAGCAATAATAACGGTGGTAACTCCAACAACCATGATTCTCTCCTCGCTCGCCGTTGCGCCAACTGCGACACCACTTCCACACCTCTTTGGAGGAATGGTCCTCGAGGCCCGAAGGTATCTCAACTTTACTTTTAATCTTTTATTAGCATAACAAGGAGCAATGTAATTTAGAAATTGATTGTGTAATGTTTGTTTGCAGTCGCTGTGCAATGCTTGTGGGATCAGATACAAGAAGGAGGAGAGAAGAGCGAGCGCTGCAGCCGCAACTGCCACATCAGCGGCGGCTACCGGTGGTTACGGCAATTCGTGGTACGGTGCAGCACAGTCGCAGATTGGGAACGAGTTGCGGTTCATGGATGATTCCGATAGGGACTCGGAGAATAATGGGATTCCTTTCCTCTCTTGGAGGCTCAATGTTGCGGATAGAACGAGCATGGTTCATGACTTCACAAGATAGAGAGCATTATTATTATTATTGAAATTGAAACTTGAGCAAAATTGTTACGTTCAAAACAACGCAGGTGTACGTCAAGTTTGAGGATGATGATGATGATGTAGATGTTTTTGATGGCGATGGTTACAGTGGTCTCGTCAATGTGTTTTGTTTTATTCTTTTTTTGACCTCATCCTTTTTGCTCTTGCTTCCTTTTCTCCGTCTTGTATAAGGTGGACCGAGAACGGGATGATCCTATGTTCCTAGTTTGATTTTTCTTTTTCTTTTTCTTTAACTTTAATTAATTTATGTTTCAGTTACATAATATAATATGTTCATTTTAATCCTACCTTTCACTTGCTTCAATTTTCTTCGTGCTTTTAGTGTATATACTTTAATACATTTTTTTCTCTATCTTTCTCTTTCTCTTATGCACATAACATATTAGATATTACATCGATTATTTATCACATATTTTTTTATATAGTGTCTACCTCAAATGATGTACACATTGTGGTTTCTATATATACTCAATTTTCGATTGGTAATGATAGCCATGATGATCACATGTGGACCGTGTAATATAAATAGTAAATTTGCGAGAGAATTTTTTTAATAAAAAATTTATAAACATATACTATAGACACTTACAAATATCTTATATTTATTTTCATCTCTCACTTCTTATTACATCACATTCATTAGTTCTCTCTTCTCTTTCTTTCTTACTCAAGGTGTCTACCACTAATGGGGTTTATGAATCATAATTATTTTTTCCATTAGGTTCTTAGCCAAAGTGGAGCTTGTAAATTGATGGGGTTGTTTTTTAACTTTTTCCCCTTTATTTTTGTGAATCGCATAGAACAGACGTTGAACTGTAGATACAATTTCAGTAAAGATGAAAGAGAATGAGCGCGAGAGGTAGATGCGCACATTTGATTGGGGTGGTGTAATTTTGACGGTCCTATGTGTACGTTGGATCACTGTTCTCTCTGAACCGGACATCCTGCAGCTCAGAACAGTAAAATTGATGTCTTTTTAGTGTTTTTCAGAATACTGCATCGAATCTAACCGTCCAATGACATTGTACTGCACTGGCTGGACAAAATTTCATTACAAACCATGAAAGCAACAAATTTATCTAATCCTATCCATGTATATTAACAAAATGGACAATTTTGGCGTTTCTGGATGTATGCTGTTTTTTTTTTTGTTCAAAGGTTCCTACTTCCTGATTGTATTGAAAATGGAACTCAGAAATACAATCAAGGCCCTTCCAGCCCAATGGGTGGAGCTATGGTGGAACACACCTAGGTGCACACACATGTCACATAAAAAGAGACAAAAGAACCCGGCCAAGACAATTATGCTTGAACCCAAATTCACATAAAAGACAAGAAAGCATGTGGGTAATAAGCTTGTTGGCCCAAAATAGCTCAAGACAAGCCCAGACTAAGGCCTTCTTCAAGATAAACCGAATCTAGTGACTAAGGATAAGAACCAATAAATTATGAACCTTTGACAAAAAAAAAAAACAAGAGAGCAAGTTTGACAAAAACAAGTAACTAAGGACAATGTGAGTTTGAACTACTTTGAATGTACACTTCAGTAGGCAAAGAGTGTTTCAAACCCTAGTCCCCCCCCCCCCCCAAAAAAAACCCTTATGTGTCTTGAGCCTTTTCATCTACTTCGAACCTGTTCATCTTCAATCCACATCCTTCAAGTGGTTAAGGACCCCCCCCCCCCAACATAACCTCACTCAGCAATAAGAGAGTAAGGCCTCTTAGATTTTATCATGGATTGGAACTATAACTTAAGCTCACATGACAAAACCAACAAAGAGGTGCCATGACGATACAAATCGGGGGAATTGGGCTTGGGTGCATTCTGGTGAAATTGCTCAGCAGGGGTGGAGAAGCCAGAGATCGTGTGACAACCGGGGCTGATAAGGGCGAGAGGTGGTCCTCGGTGCAATGAGAAAGAACAGCCAATGAGCAGCTCCTAGTAATGCTTCTAGGCAAGGACACATGAATGTACCGATCTTGCACTAAAACAAGAGGTTTTGTGACTGTATAAGTATGAGACTACACAGTTGAGGAAGACTTATAATATTTGATAGGTACTACTCATAACAACAAGATGCATTTTCTTTTCAGGAGCCCACTCCATTAAAACTCCAAGGTCAAGAGTGCTTGCCTTAGAAAAATTAAATGATTGGTGACCTCGTATGAAGTTTTCTTAGGGAGTATGTAAGTGAGGACAAAGCGCGCTCGAAAGACTCATGTTGTTACCGTTAGACCATTCGTGAGATTAGGATGTAACAAATGGTATAAGAGTCAACATCTCTCAGTGCGGTGTGGTTCAGGGTCAAACCAAGCGGCAATTGGTGGGCATGTGAAACCCTAGGCTGATGTAGCTGAGAAGTGACCGCCGGTGCAATGAGAAGGCACAGACAATGACTGGCTCCTGGCAAGGATTCTAGGAGAATGGACACATGATTGAATCGATTTCGCACTAGAGCGAGAGGTATTTCGAGAATTTGTAAGTATGTGGCTATACAGTTGAGGAAGACTTATAAGATTTGTAAGGTACTACTCATAACAATAAGGTGCATCTTCTTTTCATTAGCCCACTCCATAAAAACTCCAAGGTTAAGCGTGTTTGCCTTGGAGAAATTTGGGGATGGGTGACCTCCTGGAAAGTTTTCTCAGGGAGCGCGTAAGTGGTGAGAAAATGCGTTGGAAAAACATACGTTGTTACCATGGGGCAGCTTGTCAGATTAGGATGTTACAGATGGTCCCATGGATATGGTCTAATCGCAACCCCATAAAGAGCTGGGCCAACACAGGTACACCCATCTCAATGGAGAATCATAGGGAGTGAAGATGAAGCACCAACAATAAATTTTAAGGGGAGAGTAAGATTCACCTTTAGACATCGAAGCTACTAAGTATTACCCCTCTCCACAAGAAGGAGAGATTCTAGGCATGGAGATTTGATGAGGACCCAGCTGGCGAAAAGACCACCACGCCACACATGCATTACCTTCTTGCGAACAATGGAGCGTGGTTACCGCCTATCAGCCTTGGGGGGACGTAAAGAGTGAATTATCGTTGAGGTAAATTTTTGTAATAATTGAAAAGTGTAAATTGCTCAGAACTTTTTCATTTTCAATAGGAATTGATTTTTTTTCCGCGTAGATGACGCCAAAATGTGTTTTCAAAATTTGATCTAGATGATGCTTTTGATTTCCTCCGGTGATGCATGGTTCTAAGAAGATGTTCAGGCAAGCATGGTGTTGACACGATGGGGGAGGTACCTAGAAAGGCACTCTGACGCTCAAGTCAAAATGAGAGCAGCGGGAGAGAAACTCAAAGCCATAGAAGAACAATGGAATATCAAAATGGGTAATGCATATCTAAATGAGTTTGGAATCAAACCTCCAACTAGTTGTTTAAGGAACAAAATGCTGAATCACTATGCCAACTCAGTTCATTAATTCAAACTATTTTTGAGAAAATTAATCAAACTTCTTTGAAATTGAAATGATGATTAAATAAAAAAATTGGAAGAATAAGATCAATTTATTTTAGATCTACTTATCCAATTTAATATATGAACACTCCTAAAAACTATGCACTTGAAACAATATGATCCGAGAATCTTCTAGAGGGATACAACAATCATTTCAGCAATTATTTATTTATTTATCATGAGGGCACTTTTATGAAGTGCCTATCTTATGCTGCATTTAATAGACGGCCAATCATGTTCAATCGAAAGGGTAAGAGACAAGTGCGCCCAATAATTAGTGATGAGTGTTCATATCACTTGGTCAAGTTTCAAAGTCGATCATTTTGGATTTTGGAAAATACACCATACACCATACACCATACACCATGCTTGCTTTTAATTTTAAGTTTCACAAATAATTTCTGACCCGCGGGATAGAAAAAGGGTCCACTGCAGCGAAATGCTAGTGGTTGATCAAACTACAACGTTGTATCTGGTCACCGAATATAAGATTTACAATTCATACCTCATCAACATATATATAGGAAGAGATTGAGTGCAAGAAAACTCTATAATCCTTTCATTAGATTTTCAGCCCAAAAAATATGCTTACATCACTCTGTTAATTAATATATTTTCTCTCATAGATTGAAATTTAGATAATTAAAGTTATCTTTCAAATAGTCTATTTAAGTTTAATCTATAACATAGTACTTATAAAAACAACCTACAATCACCAATGAAGAAATGTGTTAAGCATATCAAATAAGCTAATGAATAAGTTCTTATTTTATAAGTAGGTATATATAGTAAGTAATAAGCGTTTAATTGAGTTGTTTATCAAAACAAATCCTAAATCTTAATAAATAAGAAGGGGAACCCTTCGCTTCAAATCTAACACATGACTCATAACTTAATGAATTTGACATGAATTTTAACTAATAAAAAAAGTGTTGAAAATAAAATGACATTCAAGATGTTACCAGTATCATCCATACATCCATACATTTTAGTTTTTATCCATTTTATGTTTAGTATTGTTCAGTTGAGAATGAAATTACAGAGTTATCCTTGAGTTATCCTTGTTTCTTGTAGTGGTGCACGACCTTGTTTGTCTTTGCTAGTGTGGCAGAGTTGTGTGGTCACTGCGGGGTGTGCGTACAGAAGACACTCTGATGCTCAAGTCAGTGAGAGAGTAATGAAAGAATCTCAGTCTTAGAAGAACTTATAGTTTAGTCAAATGAGGACCGTGTTGTGTAAATGAACGACTACACTTATATTTATAGGTTTAGAGTCTGTCGTCGCTGTCCCTGGAAGTCTATAGGAAGCCCCTGTAAAGAGTCTTTCGAGTGCAAGGTTGCTTATTAGCTGTCTTTGCTTGTTTGTTGTTGGATCGTGTCATGCGATCGGTTCGTCTTAGCTAGGACACGTCATTCCTTGGCTAAGTCATCTGATCTTCATTTATAATACTTACTTAATCGTAATACTTTTGGACTGACTAATATGCTATTCGATCTTTTATTCTTTTGAACTGACTCGAACAAGTATAATGGTAGGGCACCCATAATAAGAACTGTAATAATGTTATCGTAAAAAAATGCACAGCCCCTATTTTTTTTCTAAATAAAAACTTTCTTCTATTTTTCTATTCTTATTTTGAGGCAGTGTTGACCAAACAAAAAGAGAAATTGGTCAGCAAGTAGCTGCAAGCAGTTGCGGCAGTGGTGATTGAAATTGGTAGCCATAATAACTACCTTTCGTCTCTATAACAAGAGACAACAACCCACCACCAAACCCCACTAAATTCAAATTATCATATCCTCATATAAATAAAACCCCTTCTATGTATATATGTAAACTTCATTGCTCAAACTCAACTCGACCAACCTAAAGAGAGTGATCTATAATCATAATCATGGTGAACTTGGTTGCAGCACAGAAGCCATTGATGCATTGGCTAATGAAGATGGCGGGTATCAGCCCCTACACGGTGGAGGTAGACTCAGGGACAGTGATGAGTTTCTGGGTACCCTCAGAGACCATCTCAAAGCCCAAAAAGAAACACGAAAAGCCCGAAATCATAGCCAGGCCCAGCAAGCCCGTTGTGGTCCTGGTCCACGGCTTCGCAGCGGAGGGAATCGTGACGTGGCAGTTCCAGGTGGGTGCGCTAACCAAGAAATACGCGGTTTACGTTCCGGACCTCCTCTTCTTCGGGGGCTCCACCACCGACAAGGAGGAGCGGTCGCCGGGGTTCCAAGCGGAGTGTTTGGTGGCGGCGCTGAGGAAGCTTGGTGTGGAGAAGTGCGTGGTGGTTGGGTTCAGCTACGGTGGGATGGTGGCGTTTAAGATGGCGGAGATGTACCCTGAGATGGTTGAGGCCATGGTTGTCTCGGGGTCCATTTTGGCTATGACTGATTCCATTAGCGATACAACGATTCAGAGGCTTGGATTCTCTTCTTCGAAGGAGCTGTTGTTGCCTGATTCTGTGAAGGGTCTTAAGGCTCTTTTGTCTGTTGCTGCTCATAAGAACCTCTGGTTTCCGGATCGTTTGCACAAAGACTATCTTGAGGTATGTATGTTTTGCACGATTTGGATCCCTCTAGTTCTTTCTTTTGTTCATTTCATATTTAATATATTAATCAACAATGTGTAACACAATTAGTAGATAGTTAAACTTTCGATCTCTATGCGGTGCATATGGAGAAACATCTGTCGGATGAGGTCTACTCACTTAACGTGAGATATGAGATTCGAGAGATTAATCTCATGACTGTCAGCTGTAAGTTACCTTAAAAAACTAAAAAATACTGAATATGTTAAGCTTATATGTTAATTCTATTAGCAAAATTGTAAATTAAATATTAACCACTCCTTAAACATTAATCGATGGTTCAACCTCTGTTCATACAATGAACAGACTTATAAATATTAACCACTCCTTATAACCGTCAGCCATGAGATATATTACTAAAAATAAGTGTAAATTGATATTAGCACACACTTATAAATAAATAAAAACGAAACTTTTATATATATTTACACATCGAGGGCAATTGCTGCATGACCACGTGTAGTATTTATGAGGTAATAATATAAGAATCAATAGTACATATTAAAATAAGTAATAGTTAAAAGAGACCAGGAAAAACAACAAGTACGTAGCATTTAGTCACTGATTTGAGAAATATTTATTGTAAAAGGTCTCTCACTTGTTGGGCGAAAAAAAAAAGAGACAGTAAAAATAGTAACTTGTAAGAGAAATTTTAAATAATTTTTATCATGTGGTCAGTATTTTAAGCGTAAATAAACAAATAAAAGTATTAATTTATTTCTTATTAATTATATTTAATGACTGCGATGATGAAAAAATTCTTTTGTCTTGTTTTGAGTGGTTGGTACTATAGGTTGTAACTTGGTTCGAGTTTCATAAATATAAAAGAAATTTACTAGAAAAAATAGTTCAACTATAATATGAATATTTCTAACTTAATAAGAATTGTACTGAGATAAGAATTGTTAGAAAATGTCAAGATTGTCTTTTCTTTTTGGTGTATATGAGTTTTTTAATATTCGAGATTATTTTGAGCTTAAGCACGTTGCATGCCATGACATTAGCGAGTGAACTGATTGAAATTTTTCGCTGATGTCTTTTTCATTTTATTGTGTTTTCTATTGTGATATATTTTCGTTGACAATGACTGCAAAGCATATTTTATGTTTTTAATGGATTAAGTTCTTCTCTTACTGAGTAATCGAATATAATAAGGGTTAGCCAACAATTTTAGTATTCATTTTATACATCATCATTAGTATAAGAACGCACTAAGTATATTTTTTATGTATATCCTTGTCACGCATTAATTTGCCACAAAGAAATAGAAAAAGAAGAAAGGGAGGAATGTGGTAGCTCAACTAAATTTATCTAATAACATAACATAAGTTGAAGATAAGGATTTTATTAGTCAACAAATCTATTGGCTTGAAGAAGTTGTAATGACGACTCTAATAGTATATAAACACTTATTGCGACTAAAAGCCAATTAGTTCAAAATTGACCTAAAAAGTAAAAACTAAGTTTCAATTCAAAAGTTACTTTTACTAGTAATTTTGCCAATTATGGGTTTCCTTGAGGAATTGCAGGTAATGTTCACGAATAGGAAGGAGCGAGGTGAGTTATTGGAGGGATTGGTAATAAGCAACAAAGACATCAACATCCCAAATTTTCCACAGGTAATAAATAATCTACCCCACTCTGGATCCTGAACCCATGTTATTCATTCTAATTAACCTTCATGCTTTCATTGTACTATATAAATAATAATTACTCATTGTCCCTTTGCAGAGGATACATCTTCTCTGGGGTGAGAATGATCAAATTTTCAAGATGGAGCTTGCCCAAAATATGAAAGAGTAAGGCTTTACTATGAATCTTAAACAATCTAACATGTGAATTAATATATATCTTCACACAGACATATATAATCAATCCCTTCTTCTTTTTTCTTCAATTCGTCTCATCCTTCAATACAGAGCTTTTGTATATAGTAACATGCATGATTAATCATCTCTAATTACAGGCAACTAGGAGATGGCACAACGTTTGAAGGCATACAGAATGCTGGTCACCTGGTTCATCTGGAGCGACCATGTGTCTACAATAGATGTCTTAAGCAGTTTATTGCTTCCTTCTTGGCATCAAATAATGAAGCCCCAAAATAATCCAATTAAGTTTTCAACCCTATTATGCGCTCTGATTATTGGTCTTTAGCCTAAAATGGAGATGATGTAAAATGTATCATGTCTCTCATATTCATTGTATTATTTTCTAAATAGCTATAGACTATCTTTTATAAGATATTTTTTGTCGCAATTAGGGTAGCGACGGAAACAACGTATAAAATTATAAGAAGCTGTGGTTTCAAAGAGATTTTTTCTTTCATAGTTTTGGTCGAAACTCGATGTATGTAGTTCGTGGGATATTTCACTTTAATTTCCTCACCACAAGGAATGCACAAGGAATCTACGCCTCTATCTTTCCTCTTCCGCACATAACACATATGACTTCCCTTGACTGTAGTTCCCTTGGCGATCACCTCCCTGTCCCAGAAGGTACTGATGTCATTACAAATCTGCAATTCCCGAACCACATCCTCGCAGTCACACGCACAGACGACATCACTAACACCTAGCTCCCAAGCATGGGCCAAACCCAACTCCACTGCCCACAACTCTGCGAGAAAAGCGTTCCCACGGGGAGAACTCGCTGACACTGCAGAGCGCCAACCACGAGCAGAATCCACTAACACAGCAGTCCCACCCATAGTTGCACAAACCGGAATCCAACTCCCATCAACCAGCAGCTGAAAAGGAGCCATACTAACAGTTATCGCCGAAGGAGATGTATGCTGTGAACAGAGATACGTCCGCCAGGCAGTTACATCCGATAGAACCCGCCGCAGAACTTGGTTCATCTCCCACTTATTCTTTCTCAAACATTGTTCATTCCTCCATCTCCATCCCCACCATAACACAACCACCCTCAAGAGACATTGCAGCTGCTTAAGAAGACTTACGAGCCAATAAGAGAACGGGACATTGAAATCAAGAGGTGGTAGAATTGATCCAAATTGACGCCAGAGCAAACAAGAGCGGGGGCACTCGCGAAAGAGATGCGACAAGGTCTCTGCAACTGCACCACAATGCGAGCAAGAAGCCGACCCATAGAAAAAATCTAACTTTCTCAGGAACCTAACAGCGCTACACATGCTTCCAGGGCCCCGAATCAATTGCGTCGAAGTCGCCCAAGATTGCATATGCCGAGGACACACTATACCTACCGTCGTTTGCGGCTGTCCAGCGAATAACGTCGTGCCCCCTCGAAAAGGTAGGCACCCTTACAACACTTATCTCCTCCTTTACATCCAAAGGTAACACGGTGTACAACTGCTCAATTCCATGACGAACCCAACCATAAATATGCCACCCTGAGTCCAGTGTCTGAAACATGAACAAACAGAACTTTGAAACAGAGTTTACCAGACCCCAAACAGTTGTCATACCAAAGTGACGCAGCTCCGTCCCCTAGTTGTGCCCGAAATCCGTGGTGTAAGTAATCCTTGGCCCTAAAAATGCCCTTCCAAACATATGATTTCCCTGCTTTGTATTCCCCATCTAGAACGATCTCATTGGCCAAATACTTATGAGATAAAGCTATTACCCACGACTTCCCTCTGTCGCAGAGAAGACTCTCAACTAACTTTCCAAGCATGGCGATATAATTGAGACGAGCACAACGGAGGCCAAGCCCACCCCTGTCTTTCGGGCAAGAGATCTCTTTCCACGGAACCAGGTTCCAACTCCTTGTATTGTCCCCCTTACCCCAAATACAATTATGGATCTTCTTGTCCACAAAATCACAAATTGACTCCAGGAGCCAAAGAGCCTGCATCGAGTAAACAGGGAGGGAGGATAATACGAATTTAGCCAAGCATAACCGACCCGCTCTATTCAATAGTCATAAGGCTTAATAGCATTTTTGGTCCCTCACTTATCACGATTTGACACTTTTGGTCCCTAACAAAAAAATTAGCCTAAATGGTCCCTCACTTTGACAAACGACAGCACTTTTAGTCCCCCGTCACTATTCCGTCCAATATTTAACATTTTCCGTCAAAAATTTAAAAAAAAAAATTGTAAAAAAAAAACTCAGAAATTATTAAAAAATAAAAAATTTCTAATTAAAATTAAAAATAAAAATAAAACAATACTTTATAATTAAATTAATTTTAAAAACAATTAAAATAACTGAAACAATTTTTCCTGCAACATATATTCATATATTAAGTCTCTTCTTCAACTCCTCTCTTCAACCCTAGTCACTGAAGCCGCCGCCGCCACTACGACTGACCTTCCTTCTTCATCGACGCCGCGACTTCTCCTTCGACGCCGCGGCTGCTCCTTCGACGTCGCGGCTGCTCCTTCGACGCCGCCGCTCTTCCTTCGACGCCGCGGCTTCCCTTTCTCCTTCGACGCCGCCGCTCCTCCTTCGACGCCGCGGCTGCTCCTTCGACGTCGCAGCTGCTCCTTCGACGCCGCCGCTCTTCCTTCGATGCCGCGGCTTCTCCTTCTCCTTCGACGCCGCGGCTGCTCCTTCGACGCCGCCGCTCTTCCTTCGACGCCGCCGCTTCTCCTTCTCCTTCGACGCTGTCGTTGCTCCGATTTGAGGTGGTTCTTTCTCTATGGGCGTTTGGGTGGTGGAGGTCGCAGATCTGGAAGATTTGGGCTTCGATCTTAGGGTGGTTCAACTTCGGTGGGTGTTGATTGAAACAGGGGCTGATGTCATTGGCTTCAGTGGAAGGTTTTGATGAAGCTGCAGTGGCGTTGGGTTTATTCAATCCCTTTCTTCCTCTCACTTTCTGGATGGGTTTGTTCAGCTACCATACACACAAACACACACTCCAATCTCTCACTCTTGGATTAGATTCTCTCTTCTTATTTGCTGGGTGGTGGAGGATTTGATTCTAGTTCAAGTTGAGATGGAGTTTTGAGATTCTGGGTTTGTGATTCTGGATGAATTGATTATTGATCTTTGTATTTTGTAAAATTCTCTGTTGTGTAAACTCCATATCAATGAATTGTGTTTTGGGATTCTGGGTTTGTGATTCTGGATGAATTGATTATTGATCTTTGTATTTTGTAAAATTCTCTGTTGTGTAAGCTTCATATCAATGAGTTGTTGGCATATAAAAAAAACAAGAACATGAAGTGGTTGACAGAGGAGAAAGGATTGAGAAGAAGATAAATGTTCTTTGCTTTTTGGATTGATTCTTGTTTGGTGGGAAGAAACTTGATGAAGATAGTGATGAAGATTATGAAGATGATGATGAGGAAGTGATAATGATAAAGAGAACTTTAATTGTTTTTTAAGATTAATTTAATTATAAAGTACTGTTTATTTTTATTTTTAATTTTAATTAGCAATTTTTTATTTTTTAATAATTTCTGAGTTTTTTTTACTTTTTTTTTTAATTTTTGACGGAAACCGTTAAATATTGGACGGAATAGTGACGGGGGACTAAAAGTGCTGTCGTTTGTCAAAGTGAGGGACCATTTAGGCTATTTTTTTTTGTTAGGGACCAAAAGTGTCAAATCGTGATAAGTGAGGGACCAAAAGTGCTATTAAGCCTAGTCATAATGGTGTCTGTTTTGGAAATAGGTGCCAGAATCCAAACGCCCCCACTGTGCCCCACGACTTCTGCTGCTCCCACGAGCTCGTAGTCCAAGCTCGACCAAAAAGGAACCACTGCTGCAAAACTGCAGTGGGTCTCAACTACACCAAATAATGAAGGTTGGAAACTTTTGACTAAGTCCCTCACCCCTCTGCCCACGAGCACCAATTGCTCCACGAATGTTCCAAGCTATTATACGAATAGTTGTACCATCCATAACAAAAGTTGGAGAGAAGGTACCGGTCGTCGCACGCTCTATTGCGTCTTGTGTCCCCCAACATCGTTGGGATTAGCCTCACCTGGGTCGAAAGGTTTCCCATTGATAAGTGTCAAACGTTCATAGTTTTAACATTGTTTTTAGGCACTTATTATGAGTTTTAATTGTTAAAACCCCCAAGAAATGTATGTTTTGCAAAGGAATGATGAATTGCTATTAATTCTGGGTTAGAATGCACATTTTTGATGTTTAATGAAGATTTCAGTTCTAATCCCAACTTTTTGATGCAGAAATCTTGAAGCAGCCTGAGCAAAATTGCAACATCTCATTCGTTAACCGTTGGATTTAGCTAAAATTTGAGTATGTGGTTCCTAACTCATGGAACTTCAATATGAACGGTTGGATCTTGATTTGGTGACGTTTTCGGGGCGCTAAGCGCCGTTAAAGCCGCTGAGCGGCCAGCAGGAAGCTGTAGGCGGCTAAGCGGCCAGACAGGGCGGCTAAGCGCCCAGAACATGAAGACAGGGCGCTAAGCGCCCCAGTAAAGGGCTAAGCGCCCAGAACATGGTTTCCAGGCGGCTAAGCGCCCGTCGAGGGCGCTAAGCGCCCCTGCGGCGCCCAGGGCCTATAAAACGCGATTTTTGGCCTCTTTTGGGTATTCTTTCAACCCTAGTCTCCTCCAAACACCCCTTGGACGTGAGAGAGCTCTAATTTGAGAAGGAAAAGAGGATTTTCATCAACGGATGCTTGGATTCTTCATCGTCTCCTAATTCCTAATTGATTCTCCTTGTAAGCAAGCTAGTTTCCATTCTATGGATAACTAAGCTCTCTTTTAGTTGGATTTTGGCGTAGTATTTCATCTTGATAGGATTCTATTTATTTCTTTGTTACTTTCTATTTTTAATTTCAATTAAACAATTTTGTTCTTATTGCTTATGATTGCTTGATCACCTTTCATCTGATTTGGGATTAATTTTGTATGTGGAAGCTACTCTATTAATCTGACATAAATTGTTTAATCTAGGAGAAGCTAATTTGCTAGGAATAGCGTTAGATCACCTAGTTCCTTAACGCCTGCATATTTACAATTGTTTTGATTAATTGCCTGTGGAAGCGGTAATTAGGAAAGTAATTGAATCAACTTCTCATACTAGGAATAGGTGAGTTAGTTAAGAACTGGCGGGAATAAATTAAAGATTTTAAATGATTGTAATCAAGAATAAATAAATCTTGGATAGTGAAATATGAAACCATAATCCAACTGTTTTCCCAATCTGTTATTCTCTCAATCGTTTCTTTCTTATTTTCATGCTCTTAAATACAAGTCTCTCCAAACAAACAACTCTTATTTCTTTCTTGCTTAACTTCTTAATTAAAGAAAGGCATTCAAACACATTTGCTCTCTATGGATCGATAACACCCTTACTATACTGCAATTGAATCTTAAAAGAGGTTTGAGCGCAGCTTAAGTATTGGTTTTTATTAAAAGAAGTGAAAACCCTTTTAACACCCATCCATGATCTTTAGCCTAGACGAAGAAGGATTCTCCTGCTCCTCATGCAGAATTCGATAGGCCCCCTAGGTGCTGGAGAGATACTGTTGATTGAACTCGTCGACATTAGTGAAAAAAATTTGGCCCCTGTTTTCTCGTAGTATCATGTTGGGTTTGAGACAAGCCTTTAGACGTTAGAGCATGCACCTTTGCTCCAAATTTGATAATATCCTTCCTGATTCTCTTCTTCCCATTCTTGACAGACACATCATAATTATTGGATTCCATAATCACTCCTGCACAATAGATAACATTCTTCTCCATGTCCAGATTCAATGCATGGGATCACGAAGTAGGAACAGGAGAATTAGACATATTAGCATTTTCATTGACCACGTCCTGCATTAAAGGTTGAAATTGCAGTACTGTAGCAGGTTCATTCAAATTATTTCCATAATTGTTGTGGAAAATAATAGCGTGTGTATTTGACTTGCTTCCATAATGGCTATGCGAAGTTGTAGCAGAATTATTGGCAGGATCATTTAAATTAATTCCATGGGAAATAATAGCAGGTGCATTTGACTTAACCAACTGGGTTGGCGTAGTGGTTCAGCACTTTGTCCCTTAAGCAAGTGGTTGGGGGTTCGAATCCCAACTCTTGTGAATGGAAAAAACTCATTGGCCAGCCCCCTACCGCTTCGTGCGCTGACCGTGGGGCGGAGGATTAGTCTCACGGCAACTGGCTGTGGGGATACCTTGGTCAATACCAAAAAAAAAAAGGTGCATTTGACTTGCTTCCATTATCTCTATGCGAAATTGTAGCAGAAATATTAGCAGGTGCAGCCAAAATATTACCATAATTGACTTGCTTCATTTCCTCCCCTGCCAGCTTCACTTTTAAATTCGAATTATTCTGTGCTTTATGGCTATTATTAGCATTAATTTTCCCCATTTTTTCTCAACAAGAAGCCACTCTCCATGCGCATAATCAGGACACGTAATAGTTGCGGTTGTACCTGTGGAAATCACGCCACCATCTCCGTTTATGTCGAGCAACGCAGTGGTTGCAGCTAGGGTTGCTGTTTCTTCCTCCTTAGCAAGTGCTGAGGGGGCCGATGGCCGCCATAGGTGTCTTCTTAACCGCCACCGGAGGGTTAACGCAGTTCCTCGCCATGTGGCCATAGCAACCGCATCTGGAGCATAGAAGATGAAGCCAAATTCGTGCGTATTTCCTTCTCTGCATGTTTGTTGTATTCATATCCACCTTAATAGGTTTCCCTGTTGCGGTAGCTAACGTTGATAAGATATTCTTGTCATAGAACTGGAATCCTAGCCCTGGGATACGGATCCACACCATCGTGGTGCTGATCTTTGAATTTTCCGCAATGAAATCCGGTGTCCATGGCTTAACCGCAAGATAGCGATCATATATCATCCAAGGAGCATCCATCATAACCTTTTCCTTGTCCGAATCTTGATCAAACTTGACAAGGAAGTATCCATGATGTACATCACGAACCTCATAACCACCTAACCACCGGAGAGTTTCCACAAGGTTTTTAGCTTCGCACACAGGGCACCATATCCAATATGTTTTCCCAGCAATTTCACCACTAAACAGTCCTCCCACGGCTTGCAAATGTTGGCATATGCTTGAGGTTCAATGTCAAACACAGGAAAGAATTCATTATCCTCTACCAACGTCACCTTCATGAGCCCTTCCGCGAGTAGGACGCGAAAGCCCGTCTCCGTCTCAGTTGAAACACCCAGCACCTTCTCCTTGAAAGTTGGTTTTCGGGCTGGAATATCCGGCGGTTTCTCCACCAACCTTGCCTTGAATACCGGCGCACCGCTCCTACTGTCTACCTCTATTCCTCGCTCTCTAGAGAGAGAGAGAGGAAGAGAAGATTTCTAATTATTTATTTGATTACTTACATAAATAAAGGAAAATTTAATAAGATTTACAAAAAGAACTATTTAATATTAGAAAATATAAGAACTCATAGACAATTTACAATATATTCTAAACTTTGAATAGTAGTATGTATGTTATACTTTTAAGAGTAAAATACTATTTCGTGATGGATAAATTATTTCTTAATTTAGTGTTTTATAAGTTAATTTTATCAATTAAATTTTTAAAGTTTAGAATACTCAGTTTTTTTATCTTTTCGCTCATTTGCCACTGTACTTCTTAATAAGTGGAAAGACCTAAATACTAAGCATTTTAAATTTTAATAATTTAATTGATGAAATTAATTTAAAAATATTAAGTTAGTCACGCTTGTCAGTCCTGACAGTCACGCCGTTTCCCGGTGCACAAGACGCGTCTCCTCCATCGTCTAGTCCTGTCAGCTATGTTTTGTCTTAAATGATTCAGCATGCGCCATTTCACAATTAAAACTTCTAACTGCTTCCCTTTTTAATCTACAAATTTTCAACATGCGTCGTTTCCCACATAAGTTTCATAATTCTCAAGACATCCTCTTAATTGCCCTCTTCTGCACCCCTCAAATTCCCTCGTTTGCTTATAAATTTCAGAAGTATCTCTCATATGTTCTCCATCCATCACTCCATCATATTCCATGTATCCTTTGCTTCTGTGATCCTTCTTCCTCAAAAACAGAAATGGCAAACGACGTGACTATCTGTCTTTCTTTTACCATCAATTTCCCAGAACTACATCGTCATCAAGTTCCTAGCACCAATGCTCTGCGTCACACACTTATGTCTGCATTGTGTGATGCCTCTGATGAGCCATCGTACCCAAAACTCATCTTGTTCTTCTGGTCCTCCTTGTCCTTTGTTCACAATAGTGGCTTCGTTGGAATAGTGCTGAATCATGACTTTTCCCTAACTAGAGAGAAACTTGCTGAACTCCTCAATAGTGAGGATGAAGGAGTGACATACTCTGAATTCTGGCAAAAAGACAGCGATGAAGAAGATATTGATGCAGTCATCTATCGCATGAAAAGTCCCCCTTTCTCTCAACGCTCTCTCCACTCATCCCTCACCTTTCCTGCCAGAGTTTTACATATACTGGTCACTACCGTGCTTTGTCCAAGACAAGATCGTCTGAGAGACGGGTTCCCCTTTTTGGCTTGGAACACTTTAGAGGAGTTGGCTTGTCAGGTGATCGGAGTAGAATTCTTCCGGTCAAGGGGTCTTGCCATTAACGATCCACTGTATGATCTCTCCAAAGACTCGGATGACTCTTTGGAAGACTCCGATGATTCTGGGGAATCGTTTCCAAAATCAGTAAACTCCTTCCCTTTTCCCTGATTTCTGGCACAACCAAGCAGTACATGTTGTATATTTTATTATGGGCTTGTGAATCAGAGTGATTTTTAAATTTGGATGTATGGTTATATTTTTAATTTGTTCTAATTTATTTTCAAGTTGATGTATGAATCTCCTTCTCTTTTTAGTGAATGTTTACATTATTAGTGAATGTTTATGGTCTGCTTCTTATTTGAATTAAAAAAAAGAGATTTTTCTTGTATATATGTCTATGTTGATGGCTATATAGTTTATTTGGTATTTTGGTATTTAAAGTTTAGATTTGACCGTAGTTTCAGTTTAGACACAATGCTGTATGTATTGCAATAGACAGTTTTTTTTATTTGCACAATTAAAGTAAGAATAGAAGAAAAAAAAAGTTAGACCCGTTACCATGGTTCAATGTTTAACCGTGGTAATAGGAAGAGATATTACCACGGTTCCTTGTTGAACCGTGGTAAAACGACAGTTGTATTACCGTGGTTCCACCTTGAACCGTGGTAACAGAGGTGTTATATTACCACGGTTCCACCTTAAACCGTGATAACAGAGGTGTGTTATTACCACGGTTCCGCCTTCAACCGTGGTAATTGATCTATTACTACGTCAAACAATACCACAGTTTAACCGTAGTAATATGCTGCCCGGAACTGTGGTAAAATGACAATTCTGTAGTAGTGTGTGCTCCTACGTTTTCCGGTGCAATGTAGAACTCGAAGCCACGTAGTTCTAATAAAAAGAGAGTCGATATTTTTGTTTTTTTGTTTTGTTATATTCTTTAGTTTTTTTTATCTTGAATAATTTCAAAAAGAACTTGATTTACCAGAGAGACATTTATGAAGGTGTTCTAGCCTACTTCTAAGTCAGAAGTCCCCATAACATCACAAATGACCCAAAAGACTAGCTCTTAAGTAAGATTCATGAGGGCAGATGAGATGGCTTAGTAAAGAAATATCGCGTCCCAACCGATATTCGACTAGCCATCCATATGAGATACAATGAGGGGGGAAAAGTTTTCACACAAGAAGTGCTGGAAAAGAGTTTGAAAAAATAGGAAGTATTTTTGCAAATAAGTTAAACAAGGATAATAAATTCTTGTCATTAATAAGTCGCTCCCAGATCTGTGTCACACAACCGCTATGTTTTTCTAAAGAAAAACTTCCTTCTATTTTCTATTCTTATTTTTAGCCTGTGTTGGCCAAACAAAAAGAGAAAGGAAATTGGTTAGCGACAAATAGCTGCATGCATGCAGTTGCGGCAGTTTGATTAAAATTGGTAATCATAAATACCTTTCCTCTCTATAACAAGAGACAAAAACCCAGCACCAAACCCCACTAATACCAACTTCATATAAATAAAACCCTTTCATTGCTCAAACTCAACTCAAAGAGAGTCATGGTGAACCTGGTTGCAGCACAGAGGCCATTGATTCATGTGCTAATGAAGATGGCGGGGATCCGCCCCTACACGGTGGAGATAGACCCAGGCACCGTAATGAGCTTCTGGGTACCCTCCGAGACCATCTCGAAGCCCAAAAACAAACACGAAAAGCCCGAAATCATAGCCAGGCCCAGCAAGCCCGTTGTGGTCCTGGTCCACGGCTTCGCAGCGGAGGGGATCGTGACGTGGCAGTTCCAGGTGGGCGCGCTAACCAAGAAGTACGCGGTTTACGTTCCGGACCTCCTCTTCTTCGGGGGGTCCACCACCGACAAGGAAGATAGGTCGCCGAGGTTCCAAGCGGAGTGTTTGGCAGCGGCGGTGAGGAAGCTCGGGGTGGAGAAGTGCGTGGTGGTTGGGTGGAGCTACGGCGGGACGGTGGCGTTTGAGATGGCGGAGATGTACCCTGAGGTGGTCCAAGCCATTGTGATTTCTGGGTCCCATTTGACTATGCGCGATCCTGTCAGCGCGAGCTCATCACTCCAAGAGCGTGGGTTCAGTTCTATGAAGGAGCTGTTGTTGCCTGACTCTGTTAAGGGTCTTAAGGCCCTTTTATCTGTTTCTGCTCACAAAAAGCTGTGGTTCCCGAATTGTTTGTACAAAGACTATCTTCAGGTATGCTAATGCATGCACATGTGCCTTTTTGTTAATTTGTTGTAGTTTGAATGAGAAATAATTGATAAGATATAATTCTAGGTAGAATAGTTTAATAAATAACAGCTACATATAAGTTGGGGAGATGAAGGTTTAGTGATTAATCATTAGGAGAAAAATTTAAATGTTCTTCGATATTAAAATAAAATGACATGTAAAAAGTTTTTCTTAAAGAAATTTACATTAAAAGGAAAACAACATTTTGCGGCGGTTCAAACCGCAGCAAAATGTATGTTCACGGTCTACAGCTGCGCCACAACTGCTTGAATAACCATTAATTGACATATAGCGGTTGTTCCTAACCACTGCAAAATGCACATAGCAACCGTTCCTAACTTTCACACTATGTTTTTGGTTAGAACAACTTTGTGTGTGTTTGTTTTCACATTTGGAGAGATCCAACATGGATCCAGCAATCCAAAAACAACTATTTATTGCTTCTGAAAACATGGATCTGACCCAAATGTGAATCCTGATGAGTTTTCCAAACATACACTTTGAGTAGTTAGAAATAAAAAAAAAAAGAATTAGAGCGGAGATAGACCACCCTTATTTGGACGGGCACGAGATTAGTGAAGAGAGAAAAAATATGGTGGGCCCTTAACTGTTTTTAGTTTCTTCACAAGATTGAGAAGAGATTGGGGGAGATAAGCAAACTTTACATTTTTACAACTTTACCCCTTCAACCAATTTTAAATATTTTATATTATGGGCTAACATGTTATTTTACGTAAATCAATTTTGCCTTTTTCCACTCTTTATTCAACTAAACGAAAGGAAATAGAAGTCACGTTATTTTTTTTCTCTTCCCAATCTATCATAATAAACAACTTTTAAAATCTACTATATTTCTCACACATTTCTCTCTACTTAATTCCTCTCTTCTCTGCTCTTTTCTGTACTTCTCTCATCCAAAAAATAAATAAATAGTAATTTTGCAAATCATGGGTTTCCTTGAGGAGTTGCAGGCAATGTTCACGAATAGGAAGGAGCAAGGTGAGTTATTGGAAATGTTAAGCAACAAAGACATGAATATCCCAAATTTTCCGCAGGTATATATACCCCATTCTGGATTCTGAACTCATGTGATCCATTCTAACCTTCATGCTTTCACTATGTATAATAATTACTCACATTGTTGTCCCTTTGCAGAGGATACATCTTCTCTGGGGTGAGAATGATCAAATTTTTAAGCTGGAGCTTGCACAAAATATGAAAGAGTACGGCTCTAAACCTATAGATTGATAAATATCAAAACCCACTAATATCAGATTGAATTGACATGATGAACACGATAATTTTAATCAAATCACTAAAATTAGTTAGTAATGAATTATAGATAATTGGTTTACTTTTTTCAAATTCACACCAAACCACTATGATAATTCGATTATCAGATATTTTCTAAGCAAAATCAATTCAATAATCTTATAATTAACTTTGTTTTGATCATGATAAGTTGGAGTAACATGCGTGATTAATCATTTAATGACAGGCAACTAGGAGATAACACAACGTTTGAAGGCATAAAGAAAGCAGGTCATATGGTTCACATGGAGCGACCATGCGTCTATAATAAATGTCTTAAGCAGTTTATTGCTTCCTTCTTAACATCAAATAATGAAGCCAAAAAATTAATATAATTAAGTTTTCAACCCTATTACGTGGGGTTGAATAAATAACCCATGATTAATTAGGGTCATTTAACCCTTTGTTTACATAAATCAATAAGATTGTCCCATAATCAAAATTAAAAAATAATATGGAAATAAATAAAATAAATGACACACTTATTGGTCTATATGGATATAGAGTTGAATGACTCCAATTAATCATGAGTTCATTTAGCCAACCCCTTATATTATGTACTCGCGTTAGTCTAAAATGGAAATGATAGAAATGATGTAAAGGATACGTCGTCTTTCTCATATTCATTGCATTTCCCCCCTAATATCCCCTAATATTCCATACCAGTATTTTGATGATGTAAATGTTGTTCCTTTCCTTTCTTTTTCTTATTTTTATTTTCCCCCTGATATTTTTTTTAGAAAAACACATACTTTTGTTAAATTTTTGAAATTTGAATAAATACTCTTTTCAAGATCGACGTGACAAATTTACAACATCTTTTTATGTGAAAAGTTATGACCCGTTTATCATAGAACTAATTTTGCCAAATTTGGAACAATTGATTTGAGGTTGAGGGTATTATTTGATGTTTGGAATAATATAGCAAAAGTAATTTTTAAAAGAGTTGTTTTTATTTGAATGATAAGATAAAAGATTAAATACATTCCGGGTCCCTAAAATTTGAAAAGGAATCACTCTAGGTCCTTGAAAAGTTAATTTGTTAAATTGGATCCCTAACATATTTTTTTTAAATCAAATTTAGGACAAACCCCAATTTAAGCTGATTAAGGTTTCTAATTAGCCCAGTCATCAGTCTCAGTCACTATTTTTTATTATTAATTATTATTTTTAAATCCAAATCAGCCTTTTCACTAATTTTTATTTTTTTTAACTTTCCCTAAAATTTACTCTTCCCCCAAAATTACCTTTCCCCCAATCTGAACCCTAATCTTCTTTTGCGTACAACCTGCTCCGCCCCTCATCTTCTTCGGCGCCACTCGTCTTCCACACGAGGCCTCAAACGGCCTTGGGTTTTTTATTCAACCTGTTTTTTTTCTTGATCAGAAATTAACAGCCTTGAAGAAGGCCTGTTGGGAAAATCAGAAAGATATCAGAAAGATTTTGTTTTCTATTTTTGGGCTGAATCTGTTTATTTTATGTTCAATTGGTCGAATTGCGTGAACAAAGTCTTTGTGTCCTACACTAACAATTTCTTTAAAGTTAATATGTGCGATGCAAGTGCTTTTGCTAACAATTATACCTCAAATATTGATCATGGAACCTTTCCCTACACTAAATAAGGCTTTTTCATTGGTGTCGCAACACGAGAGGCAAATAGGGGTAGTTGAACCCATTGATGTGCAAGTTCTAGCCAATATGACAAACATGAATTTTGGTATTGTCAATCCTGGTAGAGGCAAAGGAAACTAAAGGTATCCTAATAAAGTTTGTTCCTATTATGAGAAACTAGGATACACAATTGATGTTTGCTATAGAAAGCACGGTTTTCCTCCGAATTTCAAGTTCAGGAATTCAAGTTCTACAAATAATGTCATTGATGAATCACATGAAGAAGATTTCGTGGAAGTGAAGGCAATGAATGACACTGATGAACCAGGAAGAAATAGTTCTTCTTTGAGTCCTGGGAAGTACAGGAGCATTATGACTCTCATACAACTCTCATGCTAGTAATGTTGGGACCACACCAACTGTGAATCAAGCATACTGATAAGCAAGGTAAATACTTAGCTCTATCTTGTAGTAAACATGAAATTGGATATCCTTGCTTCATGGATTCAGGGGAAACCAATCATACAAAGGTTGTTGTTGAAACAGAAGTTGTACCATATCAAACAAACGAAAATGGATATGTACTCAAGCACACTTGATGCTCACTCAAATATAATTAACATAATTTAATCATCTAAATCATCTAATAAACGATGCCTGAATTTCTTCCAGTGTTCTATCCTTGGTCTCGGGAACGAAAAGTACCGCAAAAGCAACCGTGAAGGCGGAAAATATTGCGTATATAGTGAATGTTCCTGCAGTTCACAACCAGACTTAAATTAAGGATTATGCAATTAAGAGAAATTGAGAGAGAGAGAGAGAGAGAGAGAGAGGACCTGCACTGCTCCAATTTAAAAGCAAGTTTGCAGTCATAGTGATAACTGAGGCAGTGAACCAATTCGAAAAGGTAGCTACACTTCCAGCAAGGCCCTTAATACTTGGTGGAAGTATCTGAAAAATACATGATTATTAGCAATTGTTCAACAGTTCCTATATTTAATAACTGCATGTATGGAAATCCTTCAAAACTTAATATTGATTTGGAATCAATTCTGAGGAGAAGCTTATGTGACTAGCTTCTGATTTTCAAAATTGATTCCCTGAGAAAAAAGAAACTGATCCAAACATGCGTACAATGTACGTGGAAAAAGACATATACATGTATTCTACAAGTTGAAATATGCCTCTTTGCATACCTCAGACATGATAAGCCATGGGATTGGTCCAATGCCTAGAGAAAAGCCAATGACCAAAGCCTAAAATGAAACAACTTTGTCAAATTGAAAAAGCACTGGAAATTTAAACTAAAAATCAAGCATTTCTAATCAATAAAATCATACCACTAGCCCCACAACAGAGAGAATTCCCAAAATTTTATGAACTTCAGAACCTTTTGACACCACTCCCTGGATTCAATGAAATAACACTATTAAAAATACTAACGAAATTAATATTGTTGGTGTTGAGTTCAAGTTGAAGGAGTAATGATTACTAACCTCCAGATAGAATGCTGTAGAAACAAGGAGGAGGCTAACTGTCATTATAGAGGAGGATACCTGCATGAAATCAATGATAATTAAATTTTTCATATTGTTTTAGAGCTGCAGTGTTTTAATTTGCGGTTGCGATCGCAGCTGCAGCTACTTTACGAAATTGCACACAAATGTGTGTGGATACGAGTGCAATTGCGCTCGTGATGGCGCTGCACGGACTCCAAAACTCTTTATGTTACAGCTGCAATTGCAGTTGCAGACCGCAGTTTAAAACCCTGATAAGTAGGGCATGATGGATATTCAATAGAAGTAAACTCACTATCAAAAGTATCCTTCGGCCACTTCTATCCACCAACCAAGTAGCAATCCCAGTCATTACAACCTGCATATGTAAGAAAGTTGGAAATGATGATTATGTTTGATATTTTGATTCTAACATGAAGCAATATCTATTGTAGAACATATAAGGTTACCTGAATAGCTCCAAGTCCAAATGTAGCAGCATCACTAGATGAAATTCCTATTATACCATGAGATCCACTTAATTAATTTACAAGAACATGACAATTAATTAATAGAAAAAAAATCTAGTTAGTTAATTAATTACCTGCACTTGAGAATATCTTGCTAGCATAGAAAAATACCCCATTGATACCAGAAAGTTGCTGCAGCACAAGCAACCCAATACCTACCTGCACTCAGTTACAAGAAGCCATAAGGAATTTCATTTGAACTATCAGCAATAAAAATGACAAAAGGAAAAAATTAATGAAATCATACCATCAAAGGAAACCAATATCTTCTCCTCTTGAGATCTGCAAACTGTATAGTATCTGTTCTGTTGTTTGACACCAGAGATCCCTTACATGATCAACATTGGTCTCTCATCAAAACGTTTAGTCCATGTAGGGAACCACTTTTTATTGATAGGTCAAAAAAATTATTATTGGAATATAATTAATGGATACTTCAATCCAAATTTGTTTATATAAATCTGAGCCATTAATTTCATGAGAACCCAGCAAAACAGAATAATACATGAGATTAAGTACCTGGATTTCTTGTGCTTCCATAGTAATATCAACATTGGATCCTCGTAAAGTTTGTAAAGAAGATTCAAACCTTTCCATCAACCCCATTTCTGCCTAGAAATTATCAATTTAAAGAAAAAAGGTGTAAAGTTGTAACAAAATAAATGGTATTTTGGTTACTCTTGTCAGCAGTCACACTAAACTGAAAAAACAGATTGCATGTGATGCATACCAACCATCTAGGAGATTCTGGAATGAAATATAGCCCAGGTATCAATATTGCACAGGGAAAAATTCCTGCAAAAAAAGAGATCCATAACAGTAGGTCTAGAGCCTTGTGCATAAACCAATTCCTATTTTTTTTCCGAAGAGATAGACTGGTTCTGAAGTTTTATTTTTGTTGTTAATCCATAATTTCTCACATTAGTTGGTTGAAGAGCACAATTATAGTATATAGGTGAGTGTGCTACAACTTCAAAATGTCTGTTTGGTTGCAATTTCCAAACGAATCAGAGCCTCAAACGTGGATCGCCATCGTTTTGAAGATGTTTGGGAACCAATTTTGAGAATCCATTCTACAAGTTTGATCCGGATCCGGCAGAATTGACTCAGAGTAGCTTTTCCATATGGCTGATTCGATTTTGTGTAAATGTACTAAAATTCAGTTACGAAAATCAATTCTGTGTAAGTGTATCCAAACATAAATCACGTCACTTAAACTCACATTACCCGACTCAATTCTAGCCAGATCCAATTCTAGTCAGATCCAATTCTGCTAACGCTGATCCAAACACACAAAGTTGCAACAAAAACACCCTTGGTGACCGTTTTTGACCAGATGACCCTTTAAGCTAATTAAGAAGTTTAACATATAAGGTCTACATGGTATAATGGTACACATAATTAAGAAGTTACAGGGTAGACCGAATTCGAAGTGGTTCATCGGTAATCCATAATAGTCATTGATGTAATGATTTTTTAATTGATAATCCTGAATCAATGACTATTAGTAGTAAAGTTTCGGTGGACCACTTCAAAATTGGTCCACTACCATGTAACTCCCCCCACATAATTCATAATTCAAGTTACATAAACATTGTTATGTGTGGTAATTTTGCAATCGATATGTTAGAAATTTACCTAACAGTGCTAGCGTTCTCCAGTTGAAAAATAGGCCCAGCAAATAAGCTAACATGATCCCTATTGTAACTGAGAGCTACATAAGAAGAACATGAATATATATGCATGCATATCAATAATTGATAGAGCTGGGCAAGCGGTTTGACCCGCCTCGCGTTGGCCCGCAATTAAACGGACCTCTATTGAGGTGGTCCGCGTCCGTCCCGCGGTTAAACAAGCTGGCGCAAGGACCATGAAGCAGATAAAAAAAGAAATTCAACACTAAACAACTAGAAATTTAGCAGTAAAAAAATCTTTAAAAAACTTTAAAAATTACTAAATTAGAGGCTAAAAATTAGTTGAATTTGTTGTCCAAAGTTGTCAAATTGGGACTTGGGGTTTTTTTTCTTTCTATTGGGCCTGAATTTTTATCCACTCAGTCCTTTTTTTAGATTTTTTTTAAGTAGTCAGCGGGGCAGCTCGCCAAACCGTGGTCTAACCTGTTTAAACTCGTGGACTAAACGGGCCAGCTCACTTAGGCCCTCTTTTAAACGGACCAGCAACCACAGTTACAGCCCGCGCATATGGCGGGTCACGCGGGTTGGCCCGCGGGCTTAGGCCCGTTTGCCCAGCACTAATTGAAGAGAAGAATAATAATATAAGACATGCATCTAATTAGGCATTGTTTCAAATCCAACCTGGTTCACAGCTCCTAGGCTACCTCTCATGGTTCGAGGTGCTATCTCTGCTATATAAACAGGTACCTAAACCAAAATCCAAATTATTAAAATAGATAATTTTATCATTTGACTATATATCCTTGTTTAACATATATATTAATTAAGCAAAGATTACCACATAAGAGATTATTCCAACCCCAAAACCTTCCAGCAATCTTCCCATAAATAGAAGCGATGAGTCCTGGGAAATTAAAAGTGAACAATATAATTAACTTGCCATGCATTTTTTCCCAAGTTATTCACAGCCGATAGTCATGAGACTAGTCTCTAAACACGTTAAGTAAGTAGGTCTCTCCTAACAAATGTTTCTCCATATACACTGCCTAGGGATCGAACATTGAGCTAGATGCGTCTAACTATCTACCAGTTGTGTTACGCATTTGAATTTATGAAGTTTGCATGACAAATGCATTCGTGCATGTTAATTAGTACTTACTCTGGCTATAGAAATGGCGAGCCATCCAAATATATTTGGTACTGCTGCCACAAGAAGTGACTGCAGTTTAACACAAGTACACAACACATTAATGGTAAATAGAAAATTTAAGGGGACAAAAAGAAAATTTTGATTCAATTTTAGAAGGAAAATATAATTCTATTTTTAGTAAATAAAATCTCAGAATAAGTATGTTTTTTTAAAGAGGCTAAAAAAATTATGTTGGTAATGGAATAATACCCCCTTCCGCCCAAAGTATTCTGCTATTTGACCACTGACTGTAGCTCCTACCATTGCCCCAACGTTGGCTAAAGATCCAAATAGTGAAAACTGTCCAACAAGATGTTCAAAAAATTAGTAATTAATGTCATAATATCGAAATCTTGAAAAATGAAGGACAATCAATACCCTTGAGATTGATAGATTAAGATCACGAATCATTTCCTCTTGCGTTGGTGAAGAATAACCACACTGTATAAACATTATAAAGAAAAAATACAAATTTCATAAATGAGATTTTATATGTTTTTTATTTTTATTTTTGTCAACTGAAATTGTAGATGTAGAATGCATGCAATTAGAATTAGTACCGTGAAGCCGAATTGGATAGGGCCCAAAGCAACAACAAGGACGCATAGCACAACAAAGAAAGAACCACTTCCAGCGTTGAAGTTATTGTTGTTGACGAATGGCTTCCTAACCTCATATTCCTCTCCCAAAGGCATTGTGTCGTGCTCAAATTTCTAAGTTGGAAAACACTAAGAAACTTGATTCATTTCTAATTTCTAAAGAGATTGTGAAAGGTCTAGAGGAACAGCATTTGAGATGCTTAATTAGTGGAGCTTACAAAACAGGGTCCTTGAGACTTGGACAAACGATAAATGTGGAAGAGATGAAAACAACTAAATAACCGAAAGGCTGTGAAAGGATACATGTAATTAGAAGACATATAATTAAATGATTGATAGAGAGAAGAAAAATCAAAAGCAATATTTAACTTCAAAACACATAATTAATTAATTTAATAAAATAAAATAAAATAAAATACAACACCTTCCAAATAGCCGAGCAGAATGCAAGTCCACACAGAAATGAACTCCTACAATTTGTGATTTAAATAAATGGCTATAGCTATACTATGACTAGAAGACAAGTTTATTTCCCTTCATTCTTATGCTATTATATATTTTCTTTTTTCTTTTTTAGAAAAATCAGCAGCTTGTACAGGGAACAAAATCTCTGACGCACTGATTTTTTCTCTCCACTTACATGTTACAGAAAACTTGATACAGGATGAATGAATACACAGGACTACAAAAATACATGATATAGGTCACACCAATTCTGTTTAAACACGAGAACATATCTATCTAAAGGAAGACTGGATTTCTTCCAATGTTCTTCCTTTGGTCTCAGGTACCCACAATGCAGTAAAAACAACGGTTAAGGCAGCAACCACTGTGTAGACTAAGAATGTCCCTGTAGAAAGCCAAAATTCAGCAATGTATCAACAAGCTTACAAGACATATGCATGGAATCATGAATATAACCAATAGGCATGAAGATGCAAACACATGCTCACCTCCACTGCTCCATGTCAAAAGCAAGTTTGCGGTCATTGTGATCGCCCATGAAACCAACCAATTAGCCATGGTGGCTATACTGCCAGCAAGGCCCTTTATACTCACTGGAAGTATCTGAAAAGAATGATTAACAAGTGACAAATTACTTACAATTCATTATTAATTCAAGTTCTGCAACATTAACGAGAAAACCTGTAGGCATCGACTAAAGAATATATAATACAACAAATACTTGATCATCCTTCAGACTATTTGTTTTGAATACTGAAAGTATTTCATACCTCAGACATTATAACCCAAGGGATTGGTCCAAGTCCTAGAGAGAATCCAATTACCATAACCTAAATATACAACGTTGATAAACTGATGAGTGCCAAAAATCTTAAAAACAAATTGCACAAGAAAAAAGACCAACATAGCTGAAGTAAGATTGATACCACAAGGCCAACAACAGAAACTATTCCCAAAATTTTGTATAGATCTGAATCCTTTGATACGGTACCCTGGTATCAATGAAATGAACAAGTTAAAAGCATAGTTGAGCTCCTGGAAAGGAATTTTAGCTATTACCAATACTAGTACCAACCTCCAGATAGAATGCTATCGAAACAACGAGAAGGCTAACTGTCATTATAGATGAGGATAGCTGCAGAAGTGATAGCAGATATCAATTTTAATTAAATTCCATTTGCATCTTTCAGTATATATTAGAAAATTCTAATGGATTAATGAGCTTTGCATCTACTCACTATTAGAAGCACCCTCCGGCCACTTTTGTCCACCAACCAAGTGGCGATTCCAGTTGCAATGACCTAGAAAAGAAAGCTGACTATGAGAACTGAATGTGCTATCATATCATTTACATGAAATACGATATGTGGTCTAGGCTTTATTGTGCAACCTGAATAGCTCCAAGTCCAACTGTAGCAGCACTACTGGATGAAATTCCTGTTACAATATGGAAGTCAAATACCAAAATAGGTGCAAGTTGAATCTTCGAGTTATTACAATTGTCACTTGTTCGAAATATAATGTAAAACCATTCATATGTTTTCACTCAAAAACTTAGCTTTTGGGATAGTTAATTCATGACATGGTATCGAGCCTCTATAGCCAAGTGGTGAGTTCGCCCCCGTTATTATTCTAATTAAAAATTGAATTTCAACACAAAGATGGTGAGTCTGTGTACTATCCCATGCTTCAAGCCCAATGAGTTCTTGCAAAAGGAGGCGTGTTAAAAATGTAATATAAATACTCAAGATGATGTGTTGGCTTGTTGTCGTGCTATGAAAGACAAAACACTAATTCCATTTTATATTTGTTAGAAATATAATATAAAACCATTCATATGTCTTCACCTAACAGCCTAAATTTTTGAGATAGTTGGTTTTGATATGTTATCAGAGCATTTGTAACCAAGTGGTCTAGAACTTAGATCCTTGCCGCGTTCTTCCAACAAAAAGTTGAATTTCAACATAAGGTAGATGAGCCTATACATTATCCATGCTTCCGGTCCAAAAGGCTCTAGTGTGAGAGAGCGTGTTAGAAATATAATATAAAAGACAACTCATGTGTCTTCCTCCCCCTAGCGGTTTAATCCTAATTAAATAAGGAAATAAATCACGAAATATAAAAACAAATCAAAACCAATTCTAAGAGATCACTTAAAATACTCTAAAAGATTCCAGGATTCAATATTGATCTTGTTTGATATTTTCCATATTTCCTAACGCTTACTAAACTATGACATTATTACTCATGAACCTTAAAACAAGAAAAATATAGTATGGGCTCTGCCAAACATGACTAGAAAAAACTCAAGGATGCAAGAGATGTTGAAGAGATGAGCACAGTTGGAAATGGTCAAATGGCAACTAAGCAAATGGTTGGGATGACCATCAGCCTAGTCACTCATACTTGGACATATCAAATGTCCTTCACAAATTTCTTGATCTCTCCCTTTTGGCTATGGAGATAATGATATGGTTGACTATTAGAAATTTAATAGCCTTCTTTGAACGCAATGGCATGACCAAGTTGTTTTTGTGATCGTTGACTCCTCAAATAATACTGCATACTCTTCAAAGGCGGGTATGCATAACAGCCAACAGACATCAATGAGATAGGACAAATCACCATTGATATAATTCAAAATGAGACGCTAATCTGGTATAACTAACAATGAGATTGGAAACACAACAAATAAAGTGGATATTAATGCCCTCTCAGCTAAAATTCCCAGTGTATAACCAACATTTCAAAGCATGCAGTAAGATTTAAGATACAGATATTTTGAGTATTTGAAGGTTTTAAACTCCTTTTTCCTAAATTTCCCTCTCCTCTCATCCTCCCGTGCGTCACAAAGGAAAAAAAAAAGATCATTAATTATAATCATAACCTGCATTTGCAAAGATGCTAGTTGAATAGAACAAAACTCCATTGATACCACTCAATTGCTGAAGTACAAGTAATCCAATTCCTACCTGCAGGTTCTCAGTTAGCCAAAGGTTAGATGTTTGATTTTTCAGATAAATTACAATCGGACAAGTTCGGGAAAAAAGAGTTCGTATAATCAGAACAAAGAAGGGATTATATCATACCATCAACGGGAACCAATATCTTTTCCTCTTGAGATCTGCAAACCGAATTGCAGCTCTTCTGCCTGGTGGTGTCACAGATCTCTAGAAAAAACAAAGAGGTTAGTAGAGCATGTTTCTAGATACACATTCTAAAGTTATACTCTTAAGCACCTCATATATGCATACTGTCATTTAAGTGACGTGGTTGACAAAATTTAGCCACATGGCAAAGAGCCAAATACCTTAATTTCATGTACTTCAACAGAAATATCTGTGTCGAATCCTCGTAACACTTGTAAAGAAGTCTCAAACTGCTCTGTCATTCCCATTTTGGCCTATAACTCCCCAATTCCCCCCAAATACAATAAAAAAATAAAAGAAGAAAATTAGTAAGTCTAGAATGTTTTACAATCCCTTTTCTGGAAGGAAGTATATATTAACAAAGATGAAAGGTATGAAAATTTAATCAGTATAGTACATAACATAAGATCCATACCAACCACCTAGGAGATTCTGGTATGAAAAATAGTCCAGGTATTAATATTGTACAAGGCAAAATTCCTGCAACAGAGCAAAAAATATTTACTGTTAATATTTTGATTGCAGTGAATGCCTAATGTTTTGAAAGATTGAACCACTATCCATAATCTATAAAACTTTACATTGTTTTTAAAGAACAAGGTGTAAAATACACAAATTATCTCTGAATATTGTATCTCCAACCGAATTAACTCCCCCCTCCCCCTATAAATCTGGCTCTTTCCCTGTACACACACCAACCAAGTATTTTCCTTGTATTTATTTATGTGAGAACTTAATGGAACTGATTTGTAAACACCAAGGTTATTTTAGAAGCTACATTTACTATCCACAAAAAGTGAGCCAATCAAACAATTAGGAACATACCTAGAATTGCAAGCACTCTCCAGTTGACAAAAAGGCCCAACAGATAAGCAAGCAATATTCCAATTGTAACAGAGAGCTGAGCCAGACAAATTTCACAAATTTAAAATAAAGCCAAGGAACCAAAAAAAAAAAAAAAAAAAGAGATGAGACCCAGCATTCAGAGGCAACAACAATTTTTAACCTGGTTCACTGATCCAAGGCCACCTCTCAAGTTTTCAGGTGCTATCTCGGCTATATAAACAGGCACCTAAACAGAAGAAAAACCAGTTCACAGACAGCTCTCACTCAGCAATGTTCCAAATAGGGCACCAACAAATGAAAAGACGGAAAAGTGCAACCAAGTTTACCACATAAGAGATAATCCCAACGCCAAATCCTTCCAACAACCTTCCCATATACAAAAACGAGTAGTCCTATAGGTGCAACAACACTCCATTTTAGGCAACAAACTGAGATTACACAAACAAAACCAGAAAGAGCATATCATAGATTACACAATTAAAAGCAAAGGTCTCTTACCTTGGCGAAAGAAATGGCGAGCCACCCTATTATATTGGGAATCGCAGCAATCATCAATGACTGCAACATTACAAATCAAACCAACCATGGCAGTCAGAGTCATTCCTTTAATAGACTGAGCTCAAAACAGATAAACAAAAGATACCCCTTTGCGCCCCATATATTCTGCTATCTGACCACTCGCTATAGCTCCCACCATCGCACCCACATTCGATAAAGATCCAAACAAAGAAAACTGCAACATCCCCAATATCAAGATCGTAAGCAAACACAACAACACTGAGAATTTAAACCATAGAGAAAGAACCCAAGTAATAAACATAGTAGAAACCTCGGAAAGCGAGAGCTTTAGATCGCTGACGATAGCGTCTTGCGTCGGAGAAGAATACCCACACTGTTGCAAAAAGCATAAAAATTCAGTAAAAAAAGAGGGTTATAGTGGCGATGATGGAAGTGAAGGGAAGTATAGACGGACGGTGAAGCCGAATTGAATAGGACCCAAGGCGGCGATGAGGACGCAGAAGAGGACGGAGACGGAGCCATCGCGCATGACCTGAGTGGTGGAGCCCATGACGCTGGATTGCCTTGAACCCATTTTGTACCAGCTCCCGGTGTGGAGGAACGGTTTCTGAAGGTCCCTCCCATCGCCACTCTCTTCCCTGAAACTCATTCTCCCACACTACTATCCTCTCTGAGTCTGAATGATTTTGACTTGAAGGTGTTTGTGAAAATGTCCCAGAGGGATTTTGATTACGGTGCTATTATGTTATAGTGTGTGCTGAGCTATGTTGACTGACGGTTAATTACATGAGAGTAGATTGTGTCAATTTCGAGAGAAAATTATTGTGCAAGGGAGAAGGGTTGTTGGTTGGTTGGGTTCGGGTTTCTTCTTATCTTGTGGGGAAGACTGTTGTCGTCATCTCCTCGCTGTCTTTTTGGATTTTTCCTGCGCGCTTCTCAGATTGTGGCCGGTGCACCATCCATATTTTACGGCGTTTGTAGATTAATTCTCGGTGTTAACACCCAACCAATAAATTTTAAACCCTACTCATTTTTCAAAATCCCAAAATACCCCTATTTTGAATAAGACAGTGCACCCTACTCATTTTTTCCCCAATTCATTCCTTCCTTCCCCTCTCTTGCAGCACCACCCACTCACTCACCACCCACTTTGACCCTTTTCCTCTTTCTATACAATTCTCCCTGCAGCACAAACCACAAACCCTATTATCTCTAACACCCTTTGTACAAACCTTTTGCTTGGGATGTTAATTGCTTAGGGTGTTATTTGAAACCCGCTTGCTTGCAGAACTACTGGTTTGTGAAGTCCCACATCGATTATTGAATGAGAAACCAACTTCAACTCCCATGGCCTTGAATGAGAAACTTCAGCTGGATGATGGTGCAAAAAGATCAGATTAAAAAATCTATAGAAGTCTTGTTGGTTCTTTAATTTATCTCACCAATACAAGCCCAGATATAGTGCATTAAGTTAGCTTGGTTTCAAGATTTATGAATGAACTAAGTAAGCTTCATTCTGCAGCAGCCAAGAGGATTCTTCATTATCTTCTAGGCACTAAGAAGCTTTGATCAAATATGTGAAAGAAGATGACAATAAACTAGTTGGATTTACTGATAGTGACTCGGTTAGAAGTCTTGATGACCGAAAAAATACATCAGCCTATGTATTTTTGTCTTGGCTTTAAGCCAATTTCATGGAGTTCTAAAAAACAAAACTCTATTACTTTATCATAAGAAAAAGCTGAATTTATTGCACCAAATGAGGCCACACGTGAGACTATTTGGCTAAGAAGAGTTTTGAGTGACACATAATGTTCTTACCAAAGCAGTGTCTTTTGAGAAGCTTCAACAATTCAAGGATGCTATGATGTTTACAAATTAATAGGGGGTGTTAAATGATAGTTAATTTGTAACTAGAAAAGTCATGAGTTTAATTAGCTTTTAGAGTCAATTTATTTATGTATTTCTCTTAGTGGTTCATGCGTAATAGTTTTAGAGTTTAATGTCTTTTATGTGGATGCTTGACCCGCATCCTTTCCTCATCTCTATTCACTAGTATTAATAGAGAAGCATTGTTAGTTCTGCAGCAAGAAAAACATCAGAAAATAAAAATGTCAAATTACAAAAATAGTCTATTTCCTATATTTTCTCTACCACACTTCCGCTGCCCCAACATGCCCTTGAAAGGAAGTCATGTCCTTGAACCTGATGAAAGGAGCTTTGTGGTGGAAAACAAGCTCGAACCTGAAAGGAAGATCCAACTTGCAAAGGAGCTTGGGTTGCAGCCACGCTAAGTGGCTATATGGTTCCAAAACCGAAGGACAAGGTGCAAGACCAAACCTCGTGTCTATTGAGTTACCGCAAATTAAACTGTGTATCTCGTTTTTTACTACAAATAAAAATGCACAAACATAGATTCCTCATAGGTCTGCACACAGAAGTTGAGAAAAACTCACTGCACTAACACAAGTGCGAGAGTGTGATAGTGTGGTGGAGTGTTTTTGAAATCAGGGGAATTTTGGAGTTTTTTTTTTATAAAAAAGATGGTATAAAGATAATTTTGAGTTAATGATTTATTTGGTCTCTGTGTTTGCACGCAAATTTGTGTTTGGTTCATGCTGGAGAAAATTAGCAATAAGTCCCTACGATTGCACTAAGTTTTTGTTTGGCCCCTGTCGGAGGTTCTAGTGAAAGTGTCAAATGTCAGGTGAGTGCATATATGGTTTGCTGACGGGTTAAATGAAGCTTACGTGGATTTTAATTTTTTTTAAAATGATTTTTTTTTTAAAATGATTTACACACAAGAAAAACTAAAAATTTAAAACTCACAACTTACATTAAATTATAAATTAACCCCCCAATTAAAACTTTTTTATCTTCATCCATCTCTCATCATCTTCAACCTCCATCATCTTCTTCCATCTTCAACCCCAAAACTTAAAAATCCCTAAATTTATCCTCCTCTTCATCTCTCTTCTTCTTCCTCATTCAACACCAAATAATTAACCTAATGTAACCAAAAACCTAAATATCAAACTAAATTAAAATCTAACTCTCAATAACCTCAAACCTCAAACCCCAAATCCATGGAATAAGACCAATTTCTGTATCAATGGATTAATGGAGAAGAATAAGAAGAGAGAAAAGTGAAGAAGGGGCCTTTTGAGACAGAGCAGAGCTACAGCCATGGCTGAATCCGTTTCAGTGGGGATGGAGAGGATCTATCTCGGTGGAAAGATTTCCTCTTTTTCCATTTCTTTTCTAGGTTCTGTTCCAAGTTTCAAACTTTACCCAAATGGGGTCTTTTCTGCGCTTCCAATTTCTCTTTTTTAGAAGATGGGGTTGCTGAACATAATTTGCAGAAACTATCTATTATCACTTCTATATTGGGATTTTTTTTGTTGCATTGATTTGGGGTTTAGGGTTATTGAGGGTTAGACTTTAATTTAGTTTGATATTTAGGTTTTGGGTTAGATTAAGTTAATGATTTGGGGTTGAATGAGGAAGAAGAAGAAAGGTGAAGAGGAGGATAAATTTCTAGATCTTTAAGTTTAGGGGTTGAAGATGGAAGAAGATGATGGAGGTTAAAGATGATTGGGATGAAGATAATGAGAGATGGATGAAGATGAACAAGTTTTAATTGAGGGGTTAATTTCTAATTTAATGTAAGTTGTTGGTTTTAAATTTTTACTTTTTCTTATGTGTAAATCATTTAAAAAAAAAAAAATCCACGTTAGCTTCATTTAACCAGTCAGTAAGTCACGTATGCACTCGCCTGACACTTGAGACTCCCACCGGAGCTCCGACTTCCGACAGAGACCAAACAAAAACTTAGTACAATTGTAAGGACTTGTTGCTAATTTTTTTCTGATGGGAACAAACGCAAATATTCGTGCAAACACAGGGACTAAATATACCATTAACCCTAAAATTAATGTCTTATGTAATTTGTTGATTTCTAATATCTAGTTGCTTGAAAAGTGATAAAAATGACATTTGATTATGAAAAAAGTAATGTTAGTCCCTTTATAAGGTAATCTAATTATTAAAATTAACTAGATATATATTTATTTTTATATTGTTTAAATCATTCTGACTCAAGTTAAATTTATGATGAATTATTGTCTATAAATTGAACCAATTAATATTAGTCTAACGTGATGGATAACCATAACATATCCCATGGACACTACTAGTCCACAGTGGACAAACAAAACCTTCAATTTATACATGGTTTTCTTTTTGTTCGAAATGAACGGTTGGTTTATATACATCTCTTCCAACATAGGACATGAACGGAAGCATATTTGTCCTTTCCATACATATAGTGGACAACGCGACCTCGCAGTCCCTGAAGAAAGTAACTAAAATAGCACAAGCACGAGTTCAAGCGTGAAAGAGAAATGTAACGTGAAAGAAAGGAAGGTGGGATGCAGATATTGCAGCTGCAGCAGGCGCAAAAAAGTCACATACACTCGTAATTAACAACACAAAGTGCAGTGGCCCCCCAGCAAGCATTCTTCAATATCATGTTGGATAGATCCAAAAGATAAAATGTGTTTAAGATTTGGATTCAGAGAATTCAAACGGATTCAAATTCCTTCACTTTATGTAAGACATGGGAAGCGCCAGCCCAAAATATTCTTCCAATTTGGGGTGAGTGTAATGGGCTGATATAGGGGTGGGAATAGGCTAGGCCAGACTAGGCTTTGCGTAAATAGGCCTGGCCTATTTAAAAAATTTAAGGCCTAAGCCTGGCCTGTGGCCTATCATAGGCTTTTTATTTTGCTTGGGCCTGGCCTTTTTGAAAGCCAAGCCTGGCCTGAAGCCTATTTATAGGCCTATTTTCGCATAAGGCCTTTAAATAGGCCAAAAAGCCTACATATAAACAGACCAATATCTAAGTAGACCAACAAGTCTACATCTAAATAGGCCAACTATGTTTGTCAATCGACAAGTTTCAAAAAGGTAAAATTAAATTTTCTACAAATACCAAAACTGGTGACAGGTTAGATGGATGTAAATTGAATTTAATATTGTAATTTATTTGTATATTTTATTAAACTAATATATTAAATTAAGATGCTAATAAACAGACCGGCTTAATAAGGCTTTTTTATAAGCCTAAACCTGATCTATTTAGCTAAATAGGCTTTTTAAAAAGCCTGAGCCTAGCCTTTATATTAAACAGGCTAGGCCAGGCCAGACTTTAAATAGGCTAGGCCATAGGCCCCTGTCGGCGGCCTGGCCGATTCCCACCCCTAATGGGCTAGTACCAGTGTCGTGTGCGGTCCAAAAAATTTAAGGAATTGGAACCTAGAGCACTCAAGTTTATAAACTTTGAAGTCTCATAAAATTAAGTTTAAAATAATTAAGCATATAAAATGATACTTATGTTATTTTGGAGAACACCTAAAAAGGAAAAAATTATGTTGATACTCTTATGCCATCTCTATCTTGAGATAAAAGGAAAAAATAATAGGGAATTGAATAGCTGATGTGATGAAGAATGAAGACTGAGACAATACAAAGAGAAAATAAATGAAAATGAGACGGAAAAGAAAAATGAGTATGAATGAATTAAGACCAAAAAGCAATAATAATATGTTCACACTTTACATTCTCTTTCATATTATTTTCGTTTACTCTTTCTTTTTTTCCTATCACATCTCTTAATTCTCTCTTCTTTTTTATCTCTCTATTAGGTGAAGGTGGAAAAGTGTGAACAACTCATTAGTAGAAATGAGTAATAATATGCTCACACTCAACTTTTTCTTTCATCTCATTTAGTTTACATTATTTTTTTCTTTCTATATCTCTGTGCAATTTCTATTATATTAAGTATGATATCACTTTTTCTTTCTTTTCTATTGAGGCGAAGAAGGTGGACATGATGTGTGTAAGAAACATAATTGAATAACAAATATATCCCCTTTAATATGAAGTAACTAGCCAGCCTTAATAACTTTAGCTCTGATCTGCTGTGTAATTTGCATGCCTGAAACCGCTTACTTAATGTAAGAGACTTTAGTTTAGAGAGACCTCTCTACTCTTTGAAATTTTCACTCACTTATTTGATGCTGTTTTAGGACAGACATTGATTTGAAGGGGTTTGCATGCACCAGCAGGGTTTCAGAGTGGCTGAGGAAAGACAATAATTAGAAACTGGACCAGCGTGCTTTGCAAGACTGAGAGAGAAAGAGATCTAACATGAACTTTTGTCGGTTGTTCTGCAAGACAAAACACTTGCAGCGTGTTCATCACTCATCACTTGATCACTGTGACTAGTGCAAAACAACCCACACCTCTTATAACCTCTTCCCTCTTCCTACTTGCTATATAATATTACTTAATTATGGGGCTGGATGCATGGGTGCTAGGAAACAACACTGCCCTTAGCTTCTTCCAATCTCACCATCTCCTTCCCCACACCCAATTTTTCTATTAAATTAAGTTTGAGTTTCCAAGTGTTTCTCTTATTCAATGTCATGTGTTTCCAGGTGTTCTAATTGATGTGTTTCTTTCCTCTAATCTCTCTCTCTCTCTCTCTCTCCAGGTTTAGCTGGTGCAATTAACCTTTCTTCTTCAAATCTGAAGTCTAATATAGCTGCAAAGGTGAGTCCTAGTTTAGGTACCCCAGGGTCCCAGTTGAGATAGTCTCATCTCAGTTCAATCAATTCCCAAAAATTTGGCATTTTCCCCTTTCTCTCTCTCTTTCTCTACATATGTCATTCTTCTTCTTAAGAAGAATTGTACTATGTATTAGTGCTACAATATACAGTATTGTTTACATGAAATACCTTTATAATTGATTGAAATCACTTATTGAAAGAAGCTTCCATGAGTTGTTTTATGGTGTTAAAATTTATTCTGATGAAAGAGAAACCGATACAAACGTTTCACCCGTTAATAGTGATGATAGCAATGACTAGTGAAAGTTGATTAGTGGGTTAAGTTTAGCACCCAAAACGTCAATATCAGGATAAGCACAGGGAAAGAGAAGTTGTTGGTGTGCTGCCTTAATTAGGGGGGATGAATTAGGGTTATACAGGAAGATCCCCAACCATAATCAAAGAAAAAACATGAAGAGGAGGATGGTGATTGTTTAAGCAAGCCTAGATTAAAAAGAAAGAAAAAAAAGGATGATGAGGTGATCAAGTTTAGGTTTTAGCCTTCCATTTTGATTAATTACAACCTAGATTTTGATGATGGAAATGAGAGAGATTCCTTCCACTTTGATTTATAATCTCCCCAAAAGAGATTCCTCTTCTTCTTTTTCTCTTCCACCAAACTCATCACTTCAACTTCAACAACAACCCACAAGAGATCCAGATCCAAGTTCTTCTTCTTCTCCTCCTCCTCCTCCTATTGCTGCTGCAGCCACAGTCCTAATTAGGTACAGAGAATGTCTGAGGAATCATGCAGCCAGCATGGGGGGTCATGTCACAGATGGATGCGGCGAGTTCATGCCGAACGGAGAGCAAGGAACCCCAGAATCATTGATCTGTGCTGCTTGTGAGTGCCACCGCAATTTTCACAGAAAAGAACAACCTCAACATGTTTTCAACAATCATAACTATTATCATTCCAACAAAAGCAACAGGATTTTTCACCCTTCTTCTCTGCATCATCATCATCATCAACATGGATTTTCTTCACCAGGGTTCATGATGGGCCCTGCAGCTGAATCCTCCAGCGAAGATCTCAACATGTTTCAGCCACAATCATCAAAGAAGAGGTTCAGAACTAAGTTCACCCAGGACCAAAAGAAGAGGATGATGGAGTTTGCTGAAAATCTGGGGTGGAAGATCCTGAAACAAGATGAGGAGGGAGTGAAGCAATTTTGCTCTCATGTTGGTATTCAAAGACAGGTTTTCAAGGTTTGGATGCACAATAGCAAGCAAGCAATGAAGAAGAAGAAGCAAATAATGTAAGCCTAGAATGCTAGCTAGCTCTTCCAAAAACTATCTTTTGATCTTCATGTTTCATACATCTCATATTGTGTCACAACACATGCTATATATCACTTTTTTTCTTTTTCTCTTCATTTCTCACTATTATTAAGTGAATATATATGCATCTTAGTTGTGAAAATTAATGCAGATATATAGGAATAGCTAGCTAGACACATTATTTGAAAGAAGCTCCTAAAAATGTATTCTCATCCTTAATTATGGTATATCAAGTAAGATGATTATTTAACCAATAATATGCAATCTTCCATGTTGCGGTCTTTGATAATTAAGTCCAAATCTTCTGCTACCCCTACAGCCTCTACAACAGCACAATGATAAATGTATAAAATTTGTGACCAATTTAACATTTTATAAACCAATTTGAACCGTTTAATATAAGAATTAAGGGTTAAAAGTTAAAACTCTGCGGCTTATATGAGTGCAGAAGATCCATGTTGAATAATTAAACATAAGTAGCAAGGAAAATATATGCACTAATTAATAACTCTCACCTCTTGCCTAGGTAGACAAAAATTTCCCTGAAGGGGCAAGACTCCAAAAGTAGAAAGAATAAATTACAAAACACAAGAATAATTACAAAGAATATGATAATGTAGATCACGACAGCCCTTTTTTGTTGTTGTTGTTGTGATGAACTTAAGCTAGTTAAGGGAGCTCGAGTAGTTATGATTTGAAGTAGTTTCTAATTTATTCTAATAATCATGGAAGCAGCCTCGGTTTGTGAACCAATTCATTTTCTAGCAAATCGAAGTTGAAGAAAATAGGATCCACAACACCATACCCAACCCAATTAATCACACAATTTTGTCCTCTAATGGGTTACCGACAGATGAATTACCAGACAGCCTCCGCTATTTTCTCAAATTGTCTTTCTGAGGGTATTGATTGAGTGTGGTGGTCTACCAAAACGAATCAAGATATAATCAAAAGAAACAAAGGTTGGAAAAGAGAGAATATGGATGATGGAGGGTGATTTCACGTTTACTTAAATAATGTACCAATCAGCCTAGTGTTTTGTTATGTTCAATACGAATTTTGTCCATGAGATGTATGGTATGGTGAAGTTAAGTCTTCTTCTCTTCTGGTGTCAGAATTAGTTTTGGAGCTTTCCAATCACATATAAATCCCATCAAATCACTTTTATAGGGAATGAAATAGTTGGAAAATAAGAGAGCTCAAAAAATTAAATAAGCAGCAGCACAATGAAAAACACATGAATATATATAACGTAGAAAACTCTAAAATCCCAGAAAAAATCACGACCGTTCTCAAAACTGACAATTAGAAAATAATCACTATATGAAAATTATTACAAGTTTACAACACATACCCTGTGACCCCAATACGCACACACTATCCAAAACAAATATTTAAACTACATCTCACAATCTTCTACAGCAATATAAGAGAAATAAAAAACACAAATATAAACTTAAAATGTTTTGTGGTGCCCCACTATTTATCACATTAGGCAATGTGAGACTTGTCCAAAATACATTCTTTAACCTCTTTCTTCCTTCACAACCTTAGCAATGGAGGACTTATATTGCGATCAACTCAAATGGAAACGGTCGTGGATAAACTCCAAACCTTTGAAGCATTTATAAAACATCACATTTGTACTTCGAGGATCAGCAAATACTCGTCACACTTTTGCATTTACAATGGTGATCACTGGTCATCATGGTCAGTCATGGTTCCTTCAAAGTTTTCATTGCAGCAAGTGATATTGGATCAATGATACGATTAAAGGGTTTGCTAATGCTTTTTACAAGCATTTGAAGAAGCTCCACCACCAGCAAAGCCTCTAGAAATTGAATGAATATGAGATTGCACGTCCCGTTTGGCAGAATTTCCTCCATCACTATCTGTTGGAGAACTGCTTTCTTTTCTTTGTTTTTAAAGAATTTTCTTCTTATTTTTGCGGAGAGGAAAAACATCTCGCTTGGATCTCCTCGGGGAACGAAGTCCTTTATTATTCTGATCAACATCTCGGTCGCGTGGGGTCTTAGATCTCCTTCTGTTCTTTTATTAACACTATTTCCTCCATGTCATGATCGTTCTTCACATATCTGTTCACCTTTCCATCTCGGGTCATTTGTTAGATTGTATCCTTTAGTTGGATACACTCGCCAGTATTATGGCCATATCCTTCATGAAACTCACAATATCTTCACGGATCAATCTTCATATGTTCTTTTTCATAAGAGGTTGTCGAGATACAGTAGCAAAGTTTGTGTTCATCACCTCCATATAAATTCTTGACGGATCGAGTGGTGTTCTAAGGCGCGTAATTATTATATCTCCATTTAAAGTTTTTCTTGTTATAGCTTCCTCTACCTGCACATTGAGAATCCTTTATACTTGCATCATGCTCGGCCTTCTGATGAATTGGCTCGGCCAAGCTATCTTCTACATTTACATATTTTGCATCTCTTTCTACAAATTCCTCCATATCAATTGGAGGTGATTTTAGCATTGAATTGAAGTATGGAAATGTCTGCTTGTACTTACTGCTTCATTGATAAAATGTAAATTCACGTTTGGATCTAAATTAGGAACCAAAGTGGTCTCCTTGTAGAATTTGGTGAGGAAATCACAAAGGAACTCATGTTTTCCTTGTTTAATCTCCCCTGGCGTATAAGAAGTCTTTGGTATGGTAATAAAATGATGGAGGAGCTATGTAGAGAGCTCTTCTCATCCTCCAATAGAATGGGGAGGAAGAGACTGGAACCAATGCAATGAACTTTTCCTCAAGGTCAATGGAAAATTTTTAGAGACTAAGTCATCTGTGGCTCTAGAAAATGACATGGACGTGAGGAAACCGTTCAAGCTCTCGGAAGGACCAGTAATTCCAATATATGGTTCTAACTTTGTTGGCTTCTTGAATCTCTTAGGAATATCTACCAACACAATCTCTTATGAAAATGGATTCTTAAATTTAGACAACATTCTAGCTGTTTTGCCAATAACTCATTCATGACAGGTTACGTTGAACTTTTTGAAGTTTCTTTAGAATCTTTGTTCACTCGTGGCGAACAAATTTGTCAACAAGACAACTAACAATGTTGGAGTTCTCTTCTCAGTACGTGTGTGAAGGATACACATGTTTATGACGTTCCAGTCGCGTAATCAAATCCTCTTGAACTGGAACATGGTCTCCAATTTCTTCTTCAAGCCAAGAGGTTCTAATTGTCAGAGTTGTCGATGTCCTTGCATGGTTTGCAGTGAATATCCACCATGATAATGAGAATAAATTTATAAAATTCTTACAGATGGTGCCAATTAGTCTTCTAGAAATTGAGCAAGATCGATCTCTGATCAAGGTAGGTGGTGCACGAAAGAGAGCATGACAAAAAGCACGGTGGAGCAATTGTCCACGGTGTAGGTGTTTACCTGAAATTTTACTAAGTGTAAGATTAAGGTTATAAAAGATTAGAAGATAATCTTTCTCGACATCAGAAGTTGTTTTTCAGCCATAAAGAAAATTGAAAAAATGGCTAAGTGTTGAGAGCAATAAGTCAGAAGTTGAGAAATACCATTATCAGCAGTTGTGCAGTTATTGAAGATTTCAAGATAGAGACACGTGGAGAACTTAAAGACCGTCGATGAAGACAAGTCAGAGGCCACACGTCTACTTTATGTTTTTTAGGCAGTTTGTATTTTCTTACTCTATATATAGGTATTTCAGAAATGTAATAAGGGTTTGCAAATCCTAACTCGAAAACCCAAGTACGCTTAATAGGTCCAAATCACCGTGACTACACAACGATTCTGGGATTCATTGAGTACGCATTTGCTGAAACCATTCTTCATCTATGCAATGTTATACTTTCATGCAATTCCGATTCATTTTTTCTATTTTCATGCAAGTTTGTGTTTCTTCTTTATGTTTCAATGCACGTCTTTGATTCAGTCATTTAAATTCATGTTGTTTTGTTTTATGCTTCTGGGTCGAATTCTCATTTTAATGTTAGTAACTGCTTAAGTTTCAGGGTCGAAATCCACATGTTCTTGATTCTTAAGCTTTAAAATCTTTTAATTGAACACTTTTAGAAAGCGTTTTCATTAAAGAACTCACCAAAAGGACTTGAATTCAATCTTCACATTGGATTATGTTTGTTTACCAAAATTTGGTGTAAACAGCGGGTGGTACCTGCAAAGACACTTCAACACTCAAGTCAGTACAAGATTAGAGAGAGAAAAATATTAAAGTCTGGAAGAACAATATGAGAGAAAATATTTTTTCTGAACAGTTTACAGTGCAATCAAATCTATTTGTAGTGTATGCTGATCAACTGTGAGGGGGTTGACCGTTTGAGCGGCTTTAACCCTGGTTAAGACAGCTTGACCATGATACTAACAACTTAACTTAATTGGTTAGAAGAATTAAAATCATGTTATGATCTTGAGTGTAATTGTGTATTTAACCGTCATGGTCGGCCAACTTAACTAACGTTGGTCGTGTAGTCATTTGAGCTAACCAGAATAACAGCGGGTTAATGTGGTCGTTACGCCGACCAAAACACTCACTTTTTTATCATAATGTTAAGGTTTAATAGCACTTTTGGTCCCTCACTTATCACGATATAGCACTTTTGGTCCCTAACAAAAAATATTAGTCATTTTTCGTCCTTAACGTTTACAGACAGTTGCACATTTAGTTTTCCATCCAAGTCCATCCAAATTTTAACAGAATATTCCTTTAAAATTAATTAAAAAATAAAAAAATAAAAATTCAGAAATACTGATGAATGTTTTCATCATCTTCATTTTCTTCTTCTTTCTGCATAATCAAAAACCTAAAAAACCCAAAAAATAAACGTCTTCATCAATTCATTCACAATCTTACTCATTCATCAATTCATTCATAGCCATAAAACTCTGGTTATATAGCTTATAATCATATAAAAACTAACTACAGTTTTAGTATATCAGGAAGAAACAATAGTTGATTTTCCAGTTAGCATAACTTTGGATCCAGATTACAAGCTTCCCTTGCTGCCTTGGCATCATCTGTAAGCTTTTTAAAGATCCTATACTTATTTTGCTTAAGTAACTAGATTGTTTTTGCCTGAAACTGTGAATGTTTATCAGGAAACCGAGAGCAAAACTCTGGGTGGTGCTGAATCTGCTTTACGGAAGGCAGAGAATGTGGTCACAAGCATGCTTTCCAAGGGCTTTTATCTTGAGCAAAACTCTGGGTGGTGCTAAATCTCTATGTACTCACGACCATCTCCATCTTCATCCCACCACCACGCCGTCGAAACACCTAGCCAGGAACCCACCGTCAAAGCCGCCGCTTCACTCCACCACCACCTGGATCCGCCGCGCCAGAGCCAGGTTAGGAACATTTCGGATCAAGGGGTGTGGAGCTCGTCAGAATGGTTGCCGGAAATCGCCTCCCCACAACAACGCACGGCGGAGCAACGAACGGTCTGTGGGGTTTTGACTCGGACCCAAAGAGGATTCTGACGGTGGTGGTCTCGTAGTGAACGAAGGCTGGAGATGGCCGAAAAACGCCCTCGAAGCTGACGGTGGGGGCGGTCCACGGTGGCTAACGATGATCCATTTAGGGGGTTTTGTTGCGGACCTCAAGGGGATTCTAATGGTGCTGCTGGTTTCTCCAAAGGGCCTGTAGTTTCATCGAGATCCGAGAGAGAAGGTGACGACGATATCACGTCGAAAATCGCACTGGGAGCTCGTGGTGGCTCGTCGTGCAGGCAACAAGAGGAGGAAGGCGAAGGTTGGTGTCCCGTGGTGGTGGTGCTTAGTGGCCATGGGGTGGTGGCCTATTCAGTTGAGGGAGAAGAAGGAAAGAAGGAATAAAAAAGAAGATGGAAGGGAGAAGAAGAAACAACAATGAGAAAGAAAGATGGAGAAAATCAGACTCAATGAGGATTGGAGTAATGGTGGGGAGAGTGGGTAATTTTATTTTTTCTGGAATTTTGGAGTTTAATGTTGAAGATGATGATGAATATGGTTGAAGGTGACGAAGATTCTGAGTTTCTCTCTGTTTTTTTTAACCCACAAACTTTTAAATCCTTGACGGAGTTGGATGGAAAACTGAATGTGCAACTGTCTGTAAACGTGAGGGACGAAAATAACTAAATTTTTTGTTAGGGACTAAAAGTGCTATGTCGTGATAAGTGAGGGACCAAAAGTGCTATTAAGCTTATTGTTAACTATTATATTGCAAAATATTAAAGAATAAAACTATTATTATATATAATAAAATTTTCACTCTATAATTCTTGAAATGTTTTTATTAAAATCAATGTCTTAAATGTTTAAATTCCTTTATGTTTTATCATATTATAATTAAAAATATCTTAATTAAAATGAAACTTTTTTCAGTTGAAAAATATAAACTATCATATTACTTGCTTTATTATTTACTCTTGTTTTTACTCTAGTACTGTTATATAACTTTTGGTAGCTAGTCTATGTCTATTTAATAATTTCGAAAACTTAACAATGATATTTTGATTAAACAGAGCGGTTGATGACATTTGTCGTACAACAATATAATTAAAAGAAGGTTAATAGTTTGACAGGTTAATAATTTTACATGTCCCTGAATTTGTACCAATGTTTGTGATAGGTCCTTTGTTGAAAAAAAAATTGTTATAGGTCCCTCAGTTTGCACCAAGTTTGTATTTAGTCCTCGCCGGAAACCGGAGCTCCGGCAAGTGCAGATGTGGTTTGCTGACTGTATTAATGATGTTTACGTGATTTTTTTTATTTTTTGTAGAGATGCCACGTAATAAAATCATTTTAAAATTAAAACCTCTAATCTATCTAAATCTAAAATTAATCCCAAAATCCTCAATCCCTAAATCAATTCTGAAATCTAACTTAGTAACCCCAAATCACGAACACATCGTGCACTACCTAACTCCTTAATTTTCTGAGACTCTCTTCGTCGTTCTTCTTCCTCTTCTATTCAATTGCAACATCTAACTAAATCTTTTGAACCAAATAAACATGATATGTTCGTGATTTGGGGTTACTAAGTTAGATTTCAGAATTGATTTAGGGGATTGGGGGTTTTGGAGTTAATTTTAGATTTAGATAGATTAGGCATTTTAATTTTAAAATAATTTTATTACGTGGCATTCCTAAAAAAATAAAAATAAAATCCACGTAACCATCATTAATACAATCAGCAAGCTACATTTACATTCGTCGGAGCTCCGATTTTCGGCGAGGACTAAATACAAATTTAGTGCAAACTGAGGGATCTATAACAAACTTTTTTCCGATGAGGAATCTATCGTAAACATTGATACAAAGTCAGGGACATGTGAAACCCTTAACCCTTAAAAGAAATTATAGAAGTTTTAGAAACGAAATACAGTTATGATAACAAAAGGAAAATCCATGAACTGATATATTACAGAACATGATAACCAGTAAGGTAACATGAAAAAAGGAGTGGAATCTGTAGCCCCATTTCATCTACTCCACATGGCTCAATTAGTCACATAAACTAAGAGAAGAGTAATGGGACAAAATACATCAATATAATTAATGTATCCCCCTCCCAAGAAAAATACCAAAAAAAAAAAATAGAATCAATCGATACAGAGCTGAGAACACAAAGCTCTCTATGCCTATATTTTCCACCACCTATCAAGGTGTTTTATTCACAAATTAACTAACTACAAGTCCCTACTATACCCACCCTCCATAGAACTTTTGAAGCTCCTACTCATATAATTAGTTTAAGTGACGGTTTTCTTTGCTGAATTATATGCACCTTCCACTTTATCTTTTGCGCCATCATAAGCCTCTTCTGCTTTATCTTTAACACCGTTAGCCATGTCTTTTCCATATGAAAGTGCTTGTTGTGCGGCATCAGAAGATGGCTGTGGAGCAGACGCAAAAGGTGCTGTGTAGACAAATAAAAAGCACACTTAGCTGCGGAGTTAGTTCTGATTAAATGAAAGTGCAAGTAAGGAATGTCAATGAAGAAATACCAGGTGCGGGTGCTTCAACTGGAGCAGCACCAAATATAGAACTAAGTCCAAGTTGGAAATTCTGGGTTTGGCTCAATACAGGTTCTTCCTGCTTCTGGCTACCGAAAATACTAGGACAAAAACATGGTTGCACATTAGTGAATACATTGGCCTTCAATGGAAAAATAAAGTTATAGCAATGTAACAAAGAGATGGAGTTCAGTTATTGTATGTTTAGAAATTCTTCTATAATTCATTTCTGGGAAGAGAAGATTATTACTGGGAAAATTTATTAGAAGCCCACTGGGAGAAAGAGGAACTATCAGATTGTTGGGAGGGAACAGGTGAAGCGGTGGTGGGATCAGGTCTGCACATCCCCACACACACGGCGAGGCACAGCACCAACAAAACAATCTTTGTGCTTCCCATCCTTATTATTCTCTTCTTTTTTATTTTCTCTTGTAGTATATACAAATCTTATTGTGTATTTTTTCTTTTTTGTTTGATGAGAAACAATGTTGCTTGGGGATCTTATATATATTGGTAGAAACATTGACATGGACGATGTATGTTGATGTCATATTGCGGTGCGTGCGGATCACAAACCAATGTTGATCATAATTGCAACGAGTTTTTCTCCACCTTGTGGTATACCTTGGTCCTTGAAAGTGGTGGTTATTAACTTACTAATTATTCATCGATTTTGGCATAAATATTTGAGTAAAAACCCTATTTTAGTTCATGCATCTTTTATCATTTTTTTTATGCTAAGACTATTTTATTTGGTAAATTGTGATAGTTCTCGTTAAACATGAATTTCCTGTCGAAATTGTAGGGAATTTAGCTTACTTACAAATCGACCAATTCCCCACTCTTATAGGATTTATCTTATCAACTACTAAATCTTAACTTGTTGATACTATCAATTTAATCATTTAAAAACAATTTTTGTCAACCCAACAATTAAAGTTTAAACTACTCAATTTCTTGTTACTTCACTCATTTATAATACTTACCAATAATTGAGTTGACGCATGAAAAAAGTTTAAATATGTTCGAGATCCCTAACATATCGGGTCAAATTCAAATAAGTTTTTGAATTTTTTTATAACTTTAGGTCTTTGACAAGTTTTTTTTCTTAAATACAATTTTAGTTCCTGCAAAATACTCTATTTTTGTTTTTCGTTCCTAAGTTTGGTTTTTGTTTTCAGTCCTCCGAAAATCATATGTTTTGTTTTTCGTCTCTGTCGTTTATTTTTCCATCTAATTCAGATCTTAAAACACTCCCACACACGCTTAGATATGCTCTGCAAGGGGCAAAATCGGGTTCAACCATCTCAGGTTTTCCCAGAATGTAAAAACTCAGATCTAAATGGATGGAAAAACAAACCATAATGACAAAAAACAAAACATGTGATTTCAGAGGATTGAAAACAAACAAAAAATCTCAAAGACAAAAACAAAAATAATGTATTAAGGAGGGACTAAAAATGTATTTAAGCCAATTTTTTTAATACAAATTATGACGACTATTTGGTGCTTACACATGACCGTGTTTTGTCATAGTCAACATTCTACTGACAAATCACAAATATACATGGCCTCCACCTCACTTTGTCCTTCCATTCCCATTCCCATTCCCATTCCCATTCCCATTCCCATTCCCCTTCCCCTATTCCCTACCGCACACTCCTTCCCCTTCTATATGGACTCCCATTCAATGGATAGTGCGCTCACATTCTTTTTGAGGAGTTTCCAGCTGACCAAAACCAGCCAGTCTTGTATTTTCTTTTCCAGATATGGTTTCCCTCGCTGGCCAATTTGACAAAGACAAATTCATCTTTCAACCAATTTTTGGTTGATTGGGTGTAACCACTGATCATTCACGATCAATATGGCTCATTAGAGTGACAAAGCCACCCCTTTGTTAACGATGTCAAAAAGAAAGAATAACAAATCTTCTGGGGGAGGAACTTGGAAGTAAGCAAACAAAGCATGGTAGGTCATGATCAAGGCCCAAGCGCCGGAAGAAGTTGCAATAGTGCGATGTTGAGATGTGAGAAGGCGAGCTTTTCAAAATATGAGAAGGGAAATCTTGGTTGGTGTTCCGTGATTATGTAGCAGTACATGTAGAATCCTTCCGAACAAGAGGAACAAACCCGATCGTCATTATCCTGGAATTTAAAATAGGTGAAAAACTAAAACAACAAATAGTTTAAAAAATAGCAAAAACCTATAAAGCTAAAACATGTATACCAAACACGTTTAATTTTTACTATTTATAAGACCCTTTAGAGAAATTTTGGTGTCCATTTATATAACAACCCTTACTAATTTTTTGAAACATTTGCTATCATTTTCCATATCTACCCCTTGCATTTATTGAAGCTTTGTAATTCTAAGATGTTGATTACTACTAATATTTAATTCTCTTCAATGCTACCCAATACAAATTAAGAGTAAAAAGAAAAGATAATATAAATTTTTCTAGAACTAATATATTAATTATTCTAGACTAAAATTATCGGATCTTATTATTTTTTATATATTTTTTTAATAAGAGTAATTGTCGGATCTTATTATTAAGAACGGATGACGGAACTACCAAGCTACATATAATTAATAATATATAATCTGTTGCCAAAATGAAGTTCCAAAGTGATTATAATTCTTATCTCATGGTGCTAATTTACTCACTCATGAAATGCCAGTGCTGGACAGAATTCTAGAAAATCACAGTAAGTGCTGTGCTGGATAGTACATTCATAATTCCTAGCTAGTTGCTTGACTATATGACTATCAAGCACTACACAAAGTCCTAGGATGTAATTTTAGTCTCCACTTTGGGATCCACCTTCACCATTCATTAGTCAGTCATTGTTTTATTCACAATATACATATCCTTACTAGCTAGTAGCTACTATATATTCTTATAGAGATCTTTTCAACTACTTAGCCAGTCACACTTTTCCTTGCTGACTTAAATGCACCCTCCACTTTATCTTTAACATCGTTAGCCATGTCTTTTCCATATGAAAGTGCTTGTTGTGCGGCATCAGAAGATGGCTGTGGAGCAGACGCAAAAGGTCCTGTGTAGACAAATAAAAAAGCACACTTAACTGCATAGTTCTTATTGAATGAAAGTGCAAGTAAGGAATGTCAATGAAGAAATACCAGGTGCGGGTGCTTCAACTGGAGCAACACCAAATACAGAACTAAGTCCAAGTTGGAAATTCTGGGTTTGGGGCAATGCAGGTTCTTCCGGCTTCTGGCTACCGAAAATACTAGGACAAAAACATGGTTGCACATTAGTGAATACATTGGCCTAATTCTATGGAAAAATGAAGTTATAGCAATGTAACAAAGAGATAGAGTTCAGTTATTGTATGTTTAGAGAAGATTATTACTGGGAAAATTTATCAGAAGCCCACTGGGAGAAAGAGGGACTATTAGATTGTTGGGAGGGAGCAGGTGAAGCGGCGGTGGAATCAGGTCTGCACATCCCCACACACACGGCGAGGCACAGCACCAACAAAACAATCTTTGTGCTTCCCATCCTCATTATTATTATTATTTTCTTTTTCTTTGATTTTCTCTTGTAGTATATACAAATCTTATTGTGTTTTTTTCTTTTTTTTGTTTGATGAGAAACGAGGTTGCTTGGGGATCTTATATATATTGGTAGAACCATTGACATGGACGATGTTGCGGTGCGTGCGGATCACAAAGCAAATATTGATTGTTGTAACGAGTTTTTCTCCACCTTGTGGCAGACGTAGGAGACTCGCTGCATCCCCTCAATATCACAAGTGGGATAGAAAATAGGAAGGATTGGACAGCCATTCATAAAAGGAGCAATTAATCCCCTTCGACTTGGCATGAAGCCAGTTCCAGGTTCTCACTTGGGCCAACTCCACCACCATTTCCACATCCACCATCCACCCGAGCATTTGAGAACACAATATTGTTTCTGAATAATCAAATGCATTGTTTTAGTCAAAGCTACAACACTATCTATTAGCATGAAATCTTAGGATAGTTAAGCAAAAATGGTAATAAAGTCACTTGTTATAAATGAGTCAGAAAAAGAAGAGTCATTTCATTCAATGCAACACCCCTATTTATAAGGAAACTGTCAAACCCTAATTTTCCTAAAATAAGGTCTTCTAGGCATTTCAATCATTGGTCTAGAAACCCGTACAAAAATGCTAATTACAAAAAAGAGGTACAATCTGTGATTCTGGGCATTCTTCCTTGTCACGTGGGTCCTACTAACGCATCCTCTGGGGCGGTCAACTTGACTATTACATCGCGTGCCTTACTCACCCATGAGTGGAACCAAAAGGGGGCGGTCCCCCCTGGGGTGGGGTGACCCGCCCGGTCCACAAGCCCACAAGACATTATGTCTGAAGTATTCAGGCACTAAGTCTAATGCTCTTTGATGGCCTGCTTTTGGGGACTGCCTTACCGCTGGTGGTTTCGACCAGTGTACCGGGGCAGTCTCTTAATGATATATTGTCAACATTTAATTTCGTAAAGCGTGTAAAGTGCAACATGGAGTTGATAAGTGTAATTTTTACGTATATTTGGATATCATTTTAGACACTTATTTGACTTATATGTTTGAATTATTGATCATTTAATCCCTCAAAGTAATCAATTTAGTAAATACTTAATTTTAGCCTATAAATAGTGTAAATACTAGTTATTTCATGTGTTTAACTTGGACATTTGATGCAGGGACGAAATTCATGAAGAATCCAAGTTTAAAGTGAAAAATTGCAACTGCCCCATCGTCTATGTTGCCATCGTCGACTACTTTCATCATCTACTCTTTCCATCTTCCATCGTCTGCTGTTTCCATCGTCCACTGCTTTCATCGTCTACTCTTTCCATCTTTCATTGTCTGCTATCTCTATCGTCTACATCCCCATCGTCCAACTAACAACCGGCAATAGGCTAAGGCGGTTAGGAAACCCAAGGATGAAGCTTTTGGTTGCTAACCGCCATTTCGACCGCCTCAACTTCTATTTAAGGCCAGAAATCAGATCTTCTCGGGGCTTCTCCTATTTTTCTTCCAAAAAGGACATCAGAGGAAACAGAGCATCATGTAGGAGGGTCCCTGGGCCTAGGATTGAAGGAGCGGAGCTCCAAAGCGATGGTGGCAGCCGCGGGAGGACAGTGACAACCTCTCAGAGGCCATGGAAAGCTTGGGAAAGTTTCTATGGCCGTGGTTCCGTCGCTGTTCTTTGGGTTTCGCCTCTTCCTTTCCTATCCCTTGTATATGTTTTTTTCTATTTTTGTATTTAGATTGTATAACTTGATTCTTTGATTATTGTAAACTCATTCATTGAAGTATATGGAAATCTTTCATGTATGGTGTTTCTTTCTATGCTTCATGCTTCTAACAAATCAATTGGTAACCAAATGAGCTTCACTAATTTATAAATAGATCAAGAGGTTGATATGAATTAGTGTATGCTTAGATCAATGAAAGTATTTTGATCAATGGATCCATCCAGGTTGTAGTCACCTCCTCTATCAAGTTTACCTCTTCCACGTCTATGCTTGGTCATGCCAGAGTTTCCTGAATGATCGTCTTATAGATCCTGTTCTAGCCAAAGCTACAACACTAGATCTACTAGCACAAAACCCTAGGAGAGCTAAGCAAAAATTGTAATAAAGTCACTTGTCATAAATGAGCCAACAAAATAAGAGTCCTTTCATTCAATGCAGCGCCCCTATTTATAGGGAAAGTTGTCAAACCCTAATTTTCCTAAAATGGGGCCTTCTGGGCCTTTCAATCATTGGCCCAGAAACCCGTACAAAAATGTTAACTACAAAAAGGGGTACAATCTGTGATTATGTGCATTCTTCCTTGTCACGTGGGTCCTGCTGACGCGCCCTATGGGGCGACCAACTTGACTGTTAAATCGTGTGCCTTACTCGCCCATTAGTGGAACCAAAAAGGGGAGGTCCCCCTTGGGGTGGGGCGACCCGCCTGGTCCATAGACCAAGCAAAGGCTACCCAAATAGTCAAACACCCTCTTTTCTATCTTATGTTCGAGCAGCCTAGTGAACGTTGCAAAACATGACCCTTACATTCAATGAGCAAAACAGTAGATATACCAAGCCACCGATAGCACAAAGACCAGATCCTCCATAATACATGGCATCCAAAGAGAAGGTGGTGAGAGGATTCTTCATGCTGGGTACACAGCGGGCACATCGAGTCCCTTGTTGGAAGCATATTTTGCTTAGCCAAACTCACCCTGCAAGGGATTCTGTCCAATAGCAGCTTCCAAGCAAACGCATATGCCTTGGATGGAGCTAACACTGACCATATTCGTTTAAAGACACAGTCATTTGTATCCGGCACCTGAGAATGCAGAGTTCTATATGCAGAGCTGACCAAATACTGTCTGTCACTGCTTACTAACTAGGCCCATGCATCTGCAGTACCTTCTTTTGGAATAAATAAACCTAGCACCTAGTATAGATCATTCAACATCCCCTGCTCCCTTTCACCTAGAGGCCTTCTCCAACTGAAGTTCCAATGCCACATACCATTCATCCTCCCCCATCTCAGCTAGGCTATTTTGTTGCTACAATGACATGTGGAATAATCTATTGAATTTAACCTCCAAAGAGCCAGAGCTTAACTAGTTATTAGACCAAAACCGTGTTTCCCTGCCATCGCCTAGCTTTCTAATAAGGTGTTCCTCGAACCAGCGGTCCGAGCTATCCTCGAAGCATATCTTATAAATGTATCTCCACCATGGTGAAGCAGTGCGAGGGATACCTGAGTTGTATTTTGCTTGCAAAACCCTGCTCCACAGACTCTTCTTATCATGTAATAGCTTCCACCTCCACTTACCCAGTAAAGCTTTATTGAAAGAGCCCCACTCCTTAGTTTCTAGGCCGCCTTCCTCCTATGCTTTAGAAACTTGGTCCCATTTGACCCACACAATTTTTCCCCTTCCTCATTTCTTCCCAAAGGAACATTCTCATGATGCTCCTACAAGATCTGAGTGCTGCAGTTGGGATATTAAAGAAGGAAAGGTAGAATAAAGGGATTGATGACAACACAGACATATCCTTCCTCCAAAATACAGTGATTTCATCCTCCAAACAGACAATTTACTTCGAAATTTTGAGATGATCGAATCCCACACAGCTTTTCTGCGAGGATTGCCTCCAACTTGAATGCCCAAGTACACGAAAGAGATAAACATGGGTTTGTAGTGAAGAAGGGAAGCAAAACTATGGATAACTCTAGCCCCCATAGAAATTCCAGCAATTTTGCTCTTTGAGAAATTTACCTTTAACCCTGATATCAGTTCAAAGCATCTCAAGACACTCTTATTAACCAGAACATTCTGACGATTTTCCTCCCCAAGAGGATAGTGTCATCCACAAATTGTATAATGGATACCATAATCCCCGAATCGTTTCCAATCTTGATACCAGAAAACTTATTCAACATGATAACTTGCTTAAGAAGACCATTAAGGCCCTCCGTGACCATAAGAAACACCAAAAGATACAATTGGGTCCCCTTGTCTAAGGCCTTTTTCCATCCTAAATTCATCGCAAGGGCTACCATTTACGAGGACAGAGACAGATGCAAAACTAAGACAGTTTTTGACCCACTTGATGAAACATTAGGGAAGTTCAAACGACTCATCATATAAAATAGAAACTTTCACTTCACGGAGTCATATGCCTTCTCGTAATCAACTTTAAACACGAAGGAAGATTTTTTCTTGCTTTTAACCTCATGAATGACCTCATTGACTACCATGACACTGTCAAAAAGATTTCTACCCCTAAGAAAACGGATTGACTAGAGTCAATTACTTTGTGCAACACCATCTTTAATTTACTCACAAGGATCTTAGTCACAATTTTATAGATGCATCCCACCAAAGAAATTGGGCGAAAGTCATTTAAGCCTTGAGGAGAGTCCACCTTCGGAAGGAATTGTATTCATTATTAAAAGTGTTCATTAGTAGTCATTTAAGTCATTATAGATTAAATAGTATTCATTATTACTATTAGTAATATTTATCAGATAAATTTATATTATTTAAAATAGGAAAGATTATTCTTTCCACATGTAACCAAAAAATTAGGAGAGACTATAGATTTACAATTTTGAACTCAAATGATAATTAGAAGTATGTTCAATAAATCATTTTTATTTATATATATTCTTTTAATTATTTTTTTGTTAAGTTACTTTTAATAATTAACTTTATTTTTTTTCAAAAGCAAAACTATATTGAAATAAAAGAAAACATATGAAAACAACCCTCCCATGTAGGTATTTATGAAGGGTCTGAAAACCCAAAAGAAACCAACCTACCATAATCAAAGTTTCCAAGAAAGAGCAAAAAAATTCACCCCAATACAAAAAATAAATCTCAAATAATAATCGCCAAGGTCTTCGTCTTCTAACTCCACCCGCGACCCAACATAAATACACCGGGAAAAAACTTAATAGTCATAATAAAATAATTATATCTACGGGTAACATAAACCACATCAATATTTACTACTGTATCTACTAATTGTGAGTCTTCACTCTCAAACTTCAACAACTCTTGAAAAAAAAGACTCTCTCATATGTTGACACGTGTCACTCATAAAAATGATTTAAAAGTTTTTAAATTGATAAAATTTCATTTTATATTTATAAATGATCAACTCTTTATTTTTTTATTTACATATCGAAAGAAAATCAACTCTTTATTAGTTATATCATTTATTTGTGGCAATTAATTAATAAAATTGATTACAATTTATAACATTAATTTTGAATTTCATATTTAAGCTTGTGAAATGGTTGGAAGAAAATAAATTATTTTTGCATTTCAAATTCGGATTTTTTAGAATTGATATCCGTTAGGAATTTAAATTCATATTTTGCAGAACTTAATTTAAATTTTTTTAGTTATAATATAAATATTCAGTATATTTCAAAAATATTTCAAATAAAATTAATTTTGAATCACTTAATTTATTTTAGAATTTTTGAATTAATTACTTAAAAATGATTAATACTTTAAATTTTACCATTTATACGTAACAACTAATAATTACTAAAATTATTTACAATGTATATATTAATTTTAATTATAAATTTCTAAACTTTTTAGAATTATCAAATTTGAATTTAATTGTGTCTAAATTTTGTAAATTTTCCATTTATTCATTCTTTGACTCATTGACGGTTGAATAGGTTAATTGAAGCAACACTAAATATTGATATTATTCATTATTGCAAATTTGATTTATATCGCGAAAATCAATATTATTTAATATTTCATTTCTTTACTATTTTTAATTCCATGTTCAATATTATATAGATTTTTTATAGTTTTTTTTTCCTGGTTAAAACGTGTCAAGATAGAGAAGTGAAATATAATCTTCATTGTATTAAGACTATTGCTACATAAGTATTTGGTGGATGTTTTTCTATTTCTATTATCAAAACTTAATTACATTATTTGGTTTTGATATGATATAAACTTTAGATAAACAATTTTAATATTAGTCATTGTATCTACTTTGATTTTATCAATTGATGAATTTATTTATGTTGATATATCATGTGATCTTACGCATGTTTAAAAATGTTGACATATGTCATATATTTATTAACCTTATAACATTAACTAAAAAATGTTACAAATTAAATATTAAAAATACCCGTGCACGGGCTACTTACTGGTTAGAAAGAATTTTAGTGTCATTTTAGCAAGAATTCTACTATCAAACTGAAACCTTTTGGTAGAAATAAAATGAAGCTTTTTTATTAATAAAAAAAACTTAAATCACATGCCGAGGAAAATGATGGACAATTAAATTATTGAATTTTTTTTAAAGAAATTACTGATTGAATAGAAGTAAACATGAGCAATGCCTTCTTTTTTTTATATGGAAAGAGTCAAAGAGAGTAACAGTATTGTTTTTTTTTTATAAGCAATACTCTGTTACATGGGCGGAGTAGAGAGGGTAAATTTGAAAAGTGATCCTAAGTAAAAAAAGGTCAAATTCATTAATGGCTTTTAAGATGCACAATGGGAATGGGTTAGAGTAATAATTTATCCTCCTACAAAATTTTCAGCAATTTTAGCGTAAATATTTGAGGAAACCCCCAATTTTTCAAATTGGGGGTCACAAACTAGTTAATAAGGAATGAGAGAGTAATTCTTAATCGATTTTAGCGTAAATATTTGAGGAAACCCCCAATTTTTTTTAACAATGTAAAACCCCAATTTTAGTTTTTTTATCAATTTTTATGCTAAGAAAATTTTGTTGGGAAACTGATAATTTCTTTTAAGATATGACTTTTTTGGGTTCGAACTTGTAGGGAATCTAACTTACTTATAACATGGCCAACACTTCATCCTTATGGGATTTATCTTATCTACCACTAACATTTATTTAAAATTGAGTTATATGAAAGAGAGAGAATGATAGTTATTTTGACTAAGTAAGGAGTGGAATGTGTGATTGGTGAAAATAAGAGATGACCCATTAAGAGATATAAAATTAAATAGGGGTATAGATGGAAGAAAATGTGATAAATAGTTTAAAACTTCTAAAACAACAACGATTTTAAAAATAGGTGGAAAACTAAAACAACAAACTGTTTTGAAAATAGCAAAAACCTATAAAGCTAAAACCTATATAGCAAACACTTTTAATTATTACTCCCTTCCTTCTTATTTATAAGATCGCTTAGAGAAATTTTGGTGTCATTTAATATAAGAACCCCTACTAATTTTTTGAAACATTTGCTATCATTTTCCATATATACCCCTTGGATTTATTGAAGCTTTGTAATTCTAAGATGTTGATTACTACTAATATTTAATTCTCTTCAATACCACCCAATACAAATTAAGAGTAAAAAGAAAAGATAATATAAATTTTTCTAGAACTAATATATTAATTAACATCATTATATATTTTTTTAATATGCGTAATTATCGGATCTTATTATTTATTATATATTTTCTTAATAAGAGTAATTGTCGGATCTTATTATTAGGAACGGAGTACGGAACTACCAAGCTACATATAATTAATAATATATAATCTCTTGCCAAAATGAAGTTCCAAAGTGATTATAATTCTTATCTCATGGTGCTAATTTACTCACTCATGAAATGCCAGTGCTGGACAGAATTGTAGAAAATCACAGTAAGTGCTGTGCTGGGTAGTACATTCATTATTCCTAGTTGCTTGACTATATGACTATCAAGCACTACACAAAGTCCTAGGATGTAATTTTAGTCTCCACTTTGGGATCCACCTTCACCATTCATTAGTCAGTCATTGTTTTATTCACAATCTACATATCCTTACTAGCTAGTAGCTACTATATATTCTTATAGAGATCTTTTCAACTACTTAGCCAGTCACACTTTTCCTTGCTGACTTAAATGCACCCTCCACTTTATCTTTAACATCGTTAGCCATGTCTTTTCCATATGAAAGTGCTTGTTGTGCGGCATCAGAAGATGGCTGTGGAGCAGACGCAAAAGGTCCTGTGTAGACAAATAAAAAAGCACACTTAACTGCATAGTTCTGATTGAATGAAAGTGCAAGTAAGGAATGTCTATGAAGAAATACCAGGTGCGGGTGCTTCAACTGGAGCAACACCAAATACAGAACTAAGTCCAAGTTGGAAATTCTGGGTTTGGGGCAATGCAGGTTCTTCCGGCTTCTGGCTACCGAAAATACTAGGACAAAAACATGGTTGCACATTAGTGAATACATTGGCCTAATTCTATGGAAAAATGAAGTTATAGCAATGTAACAAAGAGATGGAGTTCAGTTATTGTATGTTTAGAAATTCTTCTACTACGATTCATTTCAGGGAAGAGAAGATTATTACTGGGAAAATTTATCAGAAGCCCACTTGGAGAAAGAGGGACTATTAGATTGTTGGGAGGGAGCAGGTGAAGCGGCGGTGGAATCAGGTCTGCACATCCCCACACACACGGCGAGGCACAGCACCAACAAAACAATCTTTGTGCTTTCCATCCTTATTATTCTCTTTTTTTTTATTTTCTCTTGTAGTATATACAAATCTTATTGTGTATTTTTTCTTTTTTGTTTGATGAGAAACAATGTTGCTTGGGGATCTTATATATATTGGTAGAACCATTGACATGGACGATGTGTGTTGATGATACTGCGGTGCGTGCGGATCACAAAGCAATATTCATCATAATTGCAACGAGTTTTTCTCCACCTTGTGGTATACCTTGGTCCTTGAAAGTGGTGGTTATTAGCTTACTAATTATTTATCGATTTTGGCATAAATATTTGAGTAAAAACCCTATTTTAGTTCATGCATCTTTTATCATTTTTTTATGCTAAGACAATTTTATTTGGTAAATTGTGATAGTTCTCTTAAGACATGAATTTCCTGTCGAACTTGTAGGGAATTTAGCTTACTTACAAATTGACCAATTCCTTACTCTCATGGGATCTATCTTATCGACTACTAAATCTTAACCTTGTTGATACTATCAATTTAATTATTTAAAAACAATTTTTGTCAACCCAACAATTAAAGTTTAAACTACTCAATTTTTTGTCTCTTCACTCATTTATAATACTTACCAATAAATTAGTGGACGCATAAAAAAATATTTATTATACTTACTGATAAATGAGTGGATGCATAAAAAAATTTAAATATGTTTCATGTCTCTAACATATAGGGACAAATTCAAATAAGTTTTTAATTTTTTTTTATAACTTTTGGTCTTTAGACAAGTTTTTTTTACTTAAATACAATTTTAGTCCCTGCAAAATACTCTATTTTAATTTTTCATTCCTAAGTTTTTTTGTTTTCAACCCTCCAAAAATCGTATGTTTTATTTTTTGTCACTGTCGTTTTTTTTCCATCCAATTCAGATCTTAAAACACTCTCACACACGCTTAGATATGCTCTGCAAGGGGTAAAATCGGGTTCAACCATCTCAGGTTTTCCCATAATGTAAAAACTCAAATATAAATGGATGGAAAAACAAACGACAGAGACAAAAACAGAACATGTGATTTTGGAGGATTGAAAACAAACAAAAAATCTCAAGGACAAAAACAAAAATAGTGTATTAAGCAGGGACTAAAAATGTATTTAAACCAATATTTTTAATACAAATAAGGACGACTATTTGGTGCTTACACATGACCATGTTTTGTCCTAGTCAACATTCTATCGATCCCCCTCAAGACGACCAATCTTCCCATCCAGAACAGCATATCGATAACTAGTGTTCTCCGTATTTAAATCTGGATTCACTATCTTCAGTTGATCGATAGCGTTCTGGAAGGATTTCAGATACACCCGGGTAATCTTCTCCTTCCACTTCAGCACCTCGGCAGCAATTGCCTCGTCGGCATCTTTCTTCACACGACCCATCTCGTCGACAAGAGCTTCACACTTAGTTTTCTCTTCAGCAAGTGCACGCCTAAGCTCCCCATTCTCGGTCGCAATCCTCTCGGCGTCCTGCTTCGCTTTCAAAGCATCGGCCTCAGCCTCGACCATTTTCTCCTCTGCTTTAGTCAATTTCGCCCGCAGATTGGTCACATCACCAGACATCTTCTTTATCTCCGCCTCATGCTTACTCCCACGGGCTTTCCCCTACCTTGAGCAGACTTGGTCTTTTCATTTGGCGCCGTCTATGGGGAGTCGGTAACTTGAGGGCCAGTTCGCCTGAGGGTGGTGGTCTTCCGCCGTTCCTGCGCCCGGAGGGCGTCCTGCAAGACACTCTGATCCTAAAGTCAGAGATCGGTGTCAGAGGGTATTCCCGAGTGGGTATGAGTTAGAAGGGATGTGTGTACCTTATGGTTCGGGGGAGTCCCCTTTATATAGAGGTTTGGAGAGGGCGTGACTTTCGAGGACAGCTGGCTATGATCTAACCAGCGGATCTCTCTGGGTCGTTGGATTCTTAGTTGTGTCAGGTCAATCGGGTGGTCCATGTTTGTTCTGGCTCGGCTCGCCCTCCGACGCGGCTCCATGGTGGGACCAGGGGTTGCATGTCTAGGAGTGATTCCTCGATAGGGTCATTGTTCCTGGGTCGATGTCCGATGAATGGGGGGCGTGACGAGTGGTCTGGCCATTGTTGTCGACGGTGCCCGAGAGGGTAGTAGGTTCTAAGAGACCTACTGTCGGAACAACACCAAACACACGCCACTGTTTGATCATATGGAACAATCACCATCAGGTCATGTGGTGCCAACTGTAGCCTCGTTTCCCACCCCAACAATCAACTCTCCAGGACCACACGATCAAGCCAAGGCCAAGCAATTGGATCAAGCTCACATGGATCCTCCAACAATCAACTCTCCAAGACCACATGATCAAGCCAAGGCCAAGCCATTGGATCAAGATCACACGGATCCTCAACAATTTAGAGTTTTCGAGCAACATCAACCTTACATTGACCCACACTAGGCCTCCCTCAACTGACCTAGTTATCACCCTACAAGGCTTGAGGACAAGCCTTTTCTTCTCGCGGAGGGTATTGGTGCAAACACCACACAGGCCAGAGCCTAATGCTACTGCACTAAGGCCCAAAAAAGTCATACGTAGGTCCAAACAGCTGAATGACTACGTGGAGTTTTAAATTTCAAACTTTAGAATAATTTGCAAAGTAATTTCTATTTTCCAATCTTAATTTCCTGGGCCAGTAATTAGATTGTATTCGTGAGTTTTCCTATTGTAATGAGACCATTGGAAAGTATCTGAATATTGAAATCACTTCTAGTCTCTTCTTAATTCGTTCTCTTCCTTCCTCTCTAGGATTAGCTTAGTTTTAGATCTGAGAAAATTTCACACCATCAGAGCATGTCTCCAGTATTATAAGTCATTTATAGAGGTAGTTACAGATCGTCAACCAACACAATTCTTTCATCGGTAGCAGAAATCAAACACACAACTTTTTTAGGGGAATAACTTGCGTCATTGTTATATTTTTATATTTAATATTTCAATTTGACTTTTCGATCGATACCTTGTCATGGTCTATCTGGTCTGAAGTGGTATATATATTCTGTATGTAATAATTTCTTTTGACGTGTTCCCAAAAAGGATGAAGGAAAAGAATCCTGAAGTGGATGGAGATAGGTCATGATATATCCCAAGTTGTGATAGGAAAAACACTAGTGAGTAGTTCTTCATTAATTGACAACAAATTGCTTTAAATACAAGATTAATTTGACAATACATCAACCATTTGAGGATAAATCAGAAACAAACATTAGTATACAAAGAAATGAAAGGAAACCGGATTGGGGAGGGTGCAGTTAGCTTGTTTTATAGATATAATTAAGTTGCTGGTGGAGAAACACCATTGACTATTTATTTTAGATATGACAATGGATACTCAAGCCTCAAGCTTATTGGAAAGTGGATCTTCAAGAACCTGAGAAGTAAAGAAAATAGGAATTTTATAAGTCAGCTGAAATGGTTTTATGTATACAAATATTTCAAAAGCAAAAGTGATGAAATGAAAGGCTACTATCAAGACACTGAGACAGAAGTACGTAGTACTCAAGTTCTTTAATCGCTTGTCTTTTTATTTCAAAGCACATGGCAATTGTTTGAACTAGCAAGCGTAGGGCCAATGGACTGGTAAGAATGAGTGCATATAGATTTTCTACAACTTTCTATATATACAATGATATATAAAAATAATATAGAACTTTCAAGGCTCTCTCTTTCCAAATTCATTCAATGGACCCCTCAGCATGTAGTACTTTAAGTGCACGCAATCATATATAGTGCAAACACTAATTGAGAATTTATTAAGGTAAACTTGTATAGCAGATAGTCACGTCACATGACATGACATTAAAAATGCTAGATTTTCTAGCATAATGCAAGTTTAACACTGTTTGTATGAGTGTGACAATATTAATCAAATTAAACTGGAAAATCTGCAAGAACATAAACCTTAGGAGTTTGTTCTGTAACGAGGAAATGGGACTTTGCCATGCTCAATTCGTTCCACATCTTCTTTGAGGATCTCATAGTGCCTTTTCACCTCCTCAACCGATCTTCCCACAACTTTTGCAACATTCTGCCACCTATCTGGGGTTTCCCTATCATATAAAGCCAGAGCCTGTTCAAACATTTTGTTCTGCCTTGGTGTCCATGATGATGCCATTTCCTTTAAGTACAAATCCTATTTATCTTGAATGAACAATCTTAACTTAAGCAATGGCAATGGAAAAGATGGAAGAAGGAGAAAAAGGGAATTGGAATGGTTAAGGTGGGAAGGTATGGGGAAGAGGTGTGACAAAGTGAGTTCCTTATAAGTAGGAGAAAAAGTGCAATTGTGGGGTTATGTTTTAAGCCTGGTGGACGAATAAAAGGACTCTAGAGATAACGTGACTCGTTCCATTATGAACCACAAGTGAAGCGGGACAATGGAGATAGCAAGTTGAAGAGGAGAATCCAGATATCAAAAGATCACAACACCCTTTATATATTCTTCAATTCTTTCTTATATATGTTTCATTCATATCTCTAGTTTCCTTTCCATTTACAACTTGGAGAATTACTTCTATAAGGATCGAGGTTCAGAAGCGATTTTGTTTTTTTGTTCGAAAGAAGCAAACTAAAATGGGATGGAATACATCTTTTAGTGGATATTATGTACTACTGGGCCACCTTAATACATCTTTGAAGATTGTGGACCAGTAATTGAATTTGTCGACTTCTGCCTCTTTTCACATATATACTTGCATCAATTATCAGGAGATTATATACTTTTTTCTTTTGGGATGGCATCCAGGACATTATATGTACGAGTGTATTGCATATAATTTGCCTTTGATTCTTCCACTAACTTATTTTCCAACTAATAATTCATATTTTTTTTCTGCAAGAAATAAATATCTAATAGACCGAAAAAAGCTTTTCGATAGGCGCATACAATTTATTGCGTTCATCAGGGTAATGAATTAGTCTTACAGCTATTGATTGTATTAGAGTATGACTCATTCTATTTTTGGCTAAATTTGTTTAGTTTATTAGGATTTCATTTAAGGGGATTGTATCAGGGTTTACAAGAATATTATTGTAATATGTGGATCATCAGTATCTTCTCCTATAAATATCTATAACATTGTAACCCTAGGCAAGAGATTGATTTAACCTAATCAATAAGACGGAACTATAGCTACTCTATAGCCGCAGAGGTAGGCACAATTTGCCGAACTGCGTGAACAAACTTTTGTGTCTTGCGTTCTCGATTTCTCTATTATTACTCTATGCAGTCAAGTTGCTTGTGCTAACAATTGGTATTGGACGTTGATGACTTCTGGCAGTGCAAATTCGATGTTGAGAAGTTCAACGGAACTGGCAATTTCGGATTATGGCAACAGAGAGTCAAGGATTTGTTGGCTCAACAATGATTGCAGAAGGTGCAGCGAACGGAGAAACCGGTGGATATGTCGGACGTTGATTGGACGGAGATGCAAGAGAAGGTCGCGAGATTGATATGTTTATGTGTTTCAGACGAGGTGATATATCATATCATGGATCTCACAACTCCAAAGGCCATTTGGGACAAATTGGAGAGCCAATACCAATCCAAACGTTGATGAACAAGCTATTCGCAAAGCAAAGGCTTTACAGTCTGAGGATGCAGGAGGGATCTGATCTACAACATCATGTCAATAACTTCACCACGATCATCGCGGATCTGCTGGGGATTGGTGTGAAGAATGACGATGAGGACAAGGCAGTTATACTATTGTGCTCGCTACTAGGTTCCTATGACCACTTGATGACTACTCTTAAATACGGGAAGGACGCTATCACGCTTGATACCATCACGTCTAGTCGTCTACACTCCTGTCTCGCTCGCAAAGGGGACAAAATGTAGAGGAAGGAAGTCAAGGTGAAGGTCTGTTTGCAAAGGGAGGTCAAGATCGTGGGCGGAACAAGGGTAAGTCTGTTGGGAAAAAGAAACGTTCTAAATCCAAGCAGAGGAAAACAATAAATGTTTTAATTGCAAGCAGATTGGTGATTGGAAGAGGGATTGTCCGCATCCTTCTAATTCTGCAAATGTTGCTCAAACTGATGATTTCAGTAGTGAAGGATCGAGATATGCTTTCTGTTTCATCTGGCAAATGCACAGAGGCTTGGATTCTTGATTCTGGTTGCTCTTACCATATGACGTCACACCGGGAGTGGTTCCGTTCGTTTAAGGCGGGCAGTTTTAGGTTTGTTTATTTGGGAGATGACAAAAATTGTAATATCACCAGCATCAGACTGATCAAAATTGCTATGGATCATGGTGGCACGCGTATCTTGGGTAATGTGAGGTATGTTCCAGATCTGAGAAAGAATCTAATTTCCTTGGGTACTCTTCAGGCGAATGGTTACTCATTCCTAAGGATTTCCTTGGGTACTTTTTGTGTATTGCATTTTCCAATTTCTCTATTATTACTGGTGTATGCAATAAAAGTGCTTATACTAACAGATTGAGAGAGTATACATTGGTTCAGGAAAAATAAAATCTAATGTATTGTAACTTTGTGATGGTGAAGTAAAATGACAAACGACGAATCAATATCACTCAAATATTCAATTGGCCCACACATTAAATTTTGATAACCTCATGATTTAAATTTTGTTGCAATTTGGCTCCCTTTAAACATGTTGACTATATGCTATGTCGAGATTCATAGCCATTATTACAGGAAGAGAATATAATTTTTGCTGACAAGAACATGGCTGATGGATTTTGAAAGGATACTACGGGTGATAGAAGCTCTTACCAAACAACTTGGCTGCAGGAAGCTGTCCTTTCGTGACATGAGTGACCCTTCATCATGCATTCAAGTTGTTATGGTGAGGGATTACTCAATTTTAATAATGACGTTTGGCAATGAGAAAGTGTGAAAGAGCTACTTCATTGAATTGGGATTTGTATTGTATATTCGAAATTTCTCTCATGTGTCATTGTCTTTTTTTAAACATTTAAAGGGTCTCACTATATCTATTTGATGCATAAATATGAAGAGAGAGAGATACAAAACTTTCATATAATGGCAGAGATAAATTTTACATAAGAAGATCCAAATCCATTGAATTGCTACTCCTCAAAAGGCTCCTCATCTTCTCGTACTTATATAATAGGGTGAAATAAATAAGGGTGACAAAGTCGATTTGGCGGATCGGGTTGGATTAGACTCTCCATTAACTTGTCAAAATGTAGGTTGTGATGGTTTGGACTGACTTACTTTTAATATTTTGGTTGAAAGTTTGAGTCCAGCTCATATTTAAGTGAATTGATGGGTTTGCGGACTAACCCACTGAAAAAAAAAAAATTTATTCAAAATTAAAAAAATAAGTTTGAACTTCAAAACAAATGAATGAATATTTAAAAAAATAAAAAATCAACCATTAACAATTATGTCAAATTCATAACCAACATATCATAAAACAAACTCATAACTTAAGTACAATCATTAACAATCAATAACAATTAATATAAACTCTATTGATAGTCAATCATGTCCACACTCCACAAAACGATCTTACAAATAACACAAGTTATATAGTCATGATTTGATTTAAATGTATTTTTAAAGAACACGACCATAAAATTGTTTAAATATCTTAAACTAAAAGCAATTAAGCAAATGCAAACCAGATAGTCATATATAATTAAATTGTAATATTTTTAATGTCTAGCATAGCAGGTTAACCCAACCTAACTCGCCTTGACCCATTAATTTAGTGGGTTAGAAAAGTGGGCTAAAAGTGAATTATTGGGTTGAAGATACTCAATATAGTGCACCAAAAAGTGTGGGCCAAGCCCATTTTGCTGCCCCAATTAACAAACTTGAAAGGAATTATGTGAAGATGTGATAAAGATATATTTATGTATAACATATACTATTTGGAAATATAATAGATATTACTTTAATTAGGAATGCTTATTCTCATATACATAGTACACAATAAATATTGGGCGAAATTGCACTCTATTGCAGTATAAGATAATTCTCAGTTATCAATATCATATCCAAAAGGCTAAGACATAGATACTTAATTCTAAGAGATTATTCATTGCCTAAGAGAATATGAGAAACCTTAGCGTTACAATAGTAACTGATTCTGATCCGTCCAGTTATATTCTAGTTCTAGTTAATAAAGGTTATGATTGCCAATTATAATTCTCAATTGTCAAACTGGAGACAGCCATTGACCAATTCACACTCTTACCCAAACACATTACCTATGAGCAATTGTCTAATCGTTTTGTTGTTGTACCTAACAAAACTCAGGTACTTGGTTTAGCTGTTGGTTCAGTTTCTCTAGGAGTTGATTTGCTTCTTCAAAATATTTTATATATCTCCAATTATTCTATATTTTTTTATACTTCCTCTTTTGTTGTTCAGGATCACCAGTCCAAGATGATTCAGAAGGGTGACATGTCTCAAGAACTCTTACGTTTTCGAGTTATGATTCATATACCACCATTAGTGGTAGACATTTAGAAAGAGAAAGGAAGAGAAGAAAGAGAAGTAATGAATATGATAGGTAATGTGATGTGATAAAAAGCGAGAGATAGAGAGAAAAATAAAGTGTTTGTAGTGTCTATACTTTTTATATGCTTATGAATTTTATTGTTGTGCAAGCTTAAACGTTGGTCTTTTGTTTCCAATAATAACATGTCTTCTTCATCTTTTGATCTCATTCATTAGGGGTCCTTATCGTTCTTGTACTCATGATGTAATGAAATACTGTCTCTTGTGGATGATTGTACACATTTTACTTGGATATTTTTGTTGAAAACTAAGTCAGAAGTAAGATGTTGTATCAAACGATTTCTCCCATTTCAGCAGAAAATCTTGATTCTGCCTCATCTGCTTCTTCAGTTGTTTCCCAACAAATTGATATAGCAGAACTAATACATCTTCAACCATTGATATATGAAAAATGGTCTCTTTTGCAGTTAGACATTAATAATGCCTTCCATTGAATATAGGAGAATTCTGGGATGACTTATGTATCTTATAGTCAACACATGTCCAAGCCATATTCTTCACACATGAATATATTAGTGGAAAGAACAGTTAGAAGATCCATTCTTCTAGCATCCCGAAAGCTAGAGTTGTATTCTACATTTGATTCTTTCAATAAGAGAAGTTTATTTAGTTTCTTCTCTGTTTCTCTGTGTTCATTCTGTGTTCTATTCCACCTTTTCCTACCTAAATCTGATCCAGTTTCAAATAAAGAAACTGGTTTGTTTAGTTCTGTGTCAAGTTTTGGTAACAACACATCAAGAATAGGAGTAGTTGATACTTGATAGTATATGGACAAATAACTAGTTCTTCATTTATAATTAATTAATAATGGTTTATAGACAAATTTGATTCCTAAATACATCAACTTAACACATCTTTTATAGGTGAATAAAGGAAATAAAACAGGCTAGAAGACTATAGCAATCACAGGGTAGCTTGCAGTTGGACATTTTTACAGCTCATTGCTGCAGCAGGTACTTCCATTTATTTACTTAACTACTGTGCATATGATTATAAATATCATGAGTCTTCCATTTTGTTGGATTCTGGATCAAGAACCTGCCAATCATAGAAAAGGAAGAAATAAGTCAGTGAACTGGTGTTGCATAGACAAGATGCAGCCAAAGACTTCAGTTATATTGAAAATGATTTGTAGACATCTGCGTAATGTAACATTCAACAGACACCTAGAGTGAGAAAAGAACATAAGAAAGAAAAGTAACTGATGTGATATATGTAAAAACAGAGATAGAAAGAAAAATGAGGTGTCTTGTTAGGTGTCTACACTGTTTGTATGTTCAAGTATTAATAATGTTCAATAATACTAGAAAATAGAGGGTTTATGCCAAATCATAAAACTTACTGCAGTACCCTGTGCTGTTTGACACCAATGCCTTAGTTGTCAATTAGAATTGTTTGCTCTGTAGGGGAATGCAACTTGACCATGCTCAATGCGCCTGATATCTTCTTTGAGAATCTCATAGTGCCTTTTGACCTCCTCTACTGATTTTCCCACCATGTTGGCAACATTCTGCCACCTATCTGGGGTTTCCCTGTCATATATGGCCAGGGCTCTTTCAAATTGTTTGTTCTGCCTTGGTGTCCAAGATGATGCCATCTCAAGACAAGAAGAAGATGAGCTTATGAACTGTCTTAGATTATGCTAATGTTAACAGGAGTGAAGGATGGTCTAAGAAAGTTTCTAAGAAAAATGAAAGTCACAAGAAAGAAGAGGTAAAAATGGATTGGTTGCTTCAGTCAAGGAATGGTATGGGAAAACCATAACCAATGTAGTCCCTTATAAGTAGGAGAAGTGTTGGTGGCGAGGTTAGTGGTTAAGCCTGTTGGAGGAATATATCTTCTACAAGGACAGAAGATAAAGTGACTTGTTCTTCATTCCTTCAGGAAAACCATATATGATTCAGGTAAGTGGGCAACAGTTGGAAGAGGGGAATCAAGATCAAGATCAAGATCAAGGACATGCCTTTTATTGCTTATGTTAAAAATAATTAAATTACTTTATTATTATTTTTTTCGAAAGATAAAATATATATTAATAAGGAATTCTATAGGATTTTCTCTTATTATATTTCTTCATTATTCTAGGCTATAATATCCTATAGGATATTCTCTTATTATTTCTTAGCTTATTATGTTTTTTATTGTAATTTTCTTCTATAAATAATACATTGACTACCTCACACAAATTGTGGTGAGAATTATCACATTTTACATGGTATCAAGTTACGATTCTAAACCCTAGCCGTCAAACATTGTGTCGTCCTTCTTCGGCCTCATGCGAACCACCCGTGCCATACTCTCTCTCTCTCTCCACCGCGGCCCAGCTGCCCCAGCGCGGTCCTCACGCAGCGCCGTCCTTGCGCTCGTCGTCTGTTGGTTCACCGCTCCTCATCGCCGACGACATCACTCCTCTATCTCTTCCTTTTGCGACCTTGGTTCACATGATCATGATCCGCCTCAGTTCTGAGAATTTTCTCCTTTGACGTAAACAGGTTACATCTCTTCTTCAAAACTAGAATCTTTTTCATATTGTTGATGGTTCTGTTGATCCGTCGCCGCAGTTTGTGCCACAAACCTTTGCTACTGCCACCACTCCGGGTTTACGTGGTGGAGTTCCTGTTTCGAATCGTAGTTTTTCTCTATGGCAGGTCCAAGATCGCAACGTCAACAATCTCCTTCTTTCCTCCTTGACAGAGGAGGCCCTCTCCGAGACTCTTAATGTTGATATTGTTTGTGATGTCTGGACTACGTTGCACTGTGCATATACTTCATATAGCAAGGCTCGTGAACTGCGCCTTCGTGATGAGCTTCAACTCATGCGTCGTGGTTCCCTCTCTGTGACTGAATATGGTAAGAAATTCCACACTATTTGTGATCAGTTGGCTGCTATTGGTGCTCCTATTGCTAATGATGACAAAGTTCACTGGTTCCTTCGTGGTCTTGGTCCCTCCTATGCCAACTCTTCCACGGTTCAGCTTGATCAGGTACCATTACCTCTGCTTACTGATATTCTTTGTAAGGTCGAAAGTCATGCTAATTTTCAGGCCTCTCTTGAGGAACCTGCGCCTGCTCAGTTAGCTGCCTTCTATGCGAACAATCAGTCTCGCTCTTCTGGAAATCAATCCTCTTGCGGTGGTAACCGTGGTAATTCCAGCGGTGGTTCCAAAGATTGTAACCGCGAAAATTCAAATGGTGGCTCTCATCAGTGTCGCAAGAACTCTGTTCAATGTGGCTCTCATGTTTCTCGCTGTCAGATTTGTCGTGAACAAGGTCATTATGCTGACAAATGTCCGGTTCGCTGGGACCGACCCTCTAGGGCTGCTAATTTGGCTCTCAGGCCTTTGCTGCTGATTGCTTGTTGGACTCTTCACCCAAATCTGATTGGTATATGGACACCGGCGCCACATCTCACATGACCCCTTCTTTGTCTTAGTTGACTGATTCTCAGGATTATCGCAGTAATGATCGTGTTCTTGTGGGTAATGGGACTTCTTTACATATTACTCATATTGGTTATCGTTCTTTATCACATGCTATTCCTTTGTCCAATGTTTTGGTTGTGCCCCACCTAGCTAAAAATCTTGTCTATGTTAGCCAGCGGACCCGTGATAATCATGCTAAGGCTGTTTTGTGGATGACTCTTTTGTTATTCAGAACCGAAGGACAAGAACCGTTCTGGAAAGGGGCAGGTGTGATCACGGATTGTATGTGTTGGATCAAGGACCTCAGGCGTTGCTGACTGCTAGTTCTCCACTACCTCGTGCCTCTTTTGAACTTTGGCATTCTCATTTGGGTCATGCTAGTTTTGATGTTATTAATAAGATGTATAAGCAAGGTTGTTTAAATGTTTCATCTGTTTTGCCTAAGCTGATTTGTTGTACTACTTGTCAGGTGGCTAAGAGTAAACGGTTGGTTTTTTATGATAATCATAAAAGGGCTTCTGTCGTTCTTGATCTTGTTCATTGTGATTTGTGGAGACCTTCTCCTGTTACTTCTGTTGCTGGATATTCTTACTTTGTTATTTTCGTGGATGATTTCTCTTACTTTATTTGGTTTTATCCCTTACGACATAAATCAGATTTTTATGATGTGCTTCTTCGGTTTAAAGTCTTTGTGGAAAATCAATTTTCTTGATCCCTTAAGGTTTTCCAAAGTGACAATGGCACTGAATTCACGAATAATAAAGTACAGGCTTTATTTGCTTCCTCTGGTGTGCTTCATCAGTTTTCATGCCCGCATACTCAGGCACGGAATGGTCGGGTTGAACGGAAACACAGACATGTTCTCGAGGTTGGGTTGACGCTTTCAGCTTTGCGGTTTATATTATCAATCGTGTTCCTTCTCAGGTGTTATCTAGTCAGATTCCTTTTACACTTTTGTTTCACGTTGCACCAACATATGCTAATTTTCACCCATTTGGCTGCCGTGTGTTTCCATGCTTGCGTCCCTACATGAAAAATAAATTCAGTCCTCGAAGTTCTCCTTGCGTATTTCTAGGCTACAACAGTTATCACAAAGGCTTTAAATGCTTCGATCCGGCCACTTCCAGGACCTATGTGTCTCACCATGCTCAATTTGATGAACTTTGTTTCCCTTTTGTAGGTTTTCATCCCTCTAACACCACTTTCGAGGTTTCTTCATTTTATGGACTAGTTGCAGGCTCCTCCCACGTGCCAATTTCCACTGTCAATCCGGCCAACCCCCCGCCGGCTCGTACTCTACCCTGCCCATCTTGTGTTCCCATGGATACTCCCCAGGCTCCATATCCCGGTGCACCTGCTTCTCCGGATCCTGCCTCACCTCCACGGGCTCCATCACCAGCACCGCCCTCTCCTGCTGTGTTGCCTGCTTCTCCAGTTCCTCCTGCTCAGGCCGCCCCAGCAGCTCCTCGTATACGGACTCAGTCTCAGAGTGGCATCTATCGGCCCAATCCGCGTTATGCTCTGGCTCACTCTCAGCCCACTGCTCTGCATGCCACTACTGATCCCAAGGGTTTTAAATCTGCCATAAAGCATCTTTAGTGGTTGGCGGGCTAGCGACCATGGAGGATGAGCTTTCTGCTCTCCATAAAAACCACACTTGGACCTTGGTCCCTCGTCCATCTGCTACTAATGTTGTTGGTAGTAAATGGGTTTTTCGCACCAAACACAAAAGTGATGGCACTGTTAGGCGCTTAAAGGCGCGTTTGGTTGCTCAAGGTTTCACACAAATTCCAGGTTTTGATTACTCACTTGCTTTTAGTCCTGTTGTCAAGGCAACTACTGTTCATTTCGTTTTATCCCTTGTCGTGCTTCATAGATGGATATTTCATCAGTTGGATGTTAAGAATGCTTTTCTTCATGGTCAACTCACTGAAACTGTCTTTATGGAATAGCCCCCTGGTTTTATTGATCCTCGTTTGTTACAGAAGTGTATAGTCTGCTGTGAAGACATACACATTATCATCTATGGTATCGTCTAAAGATGCAAAGATGAATTATATGGATCCTTATTATTATTCTGCACTTCAAATCCCTAATTATTCAAGGTTACAAACTCTGTATTTATACAGAGAGACCGACGGATATTCCGATGTCAACTATTACATTGGGAATGATAAACAATAATAAATACAAGATAAATATCTCGGATATCCCGGTTACAAGATAATATTAATTATTACTAGATAAATGGTTTACAACTGGCACCGTCTGGTCAGACAATACTTCTGGTCAGACGGTCTAGTATGGCAGACGATGCTTCCTTGTGTAGATGGTCCTACTTAGACGATAAGATCAAATGATAAAATGTTGTATCAGACGATACCACAGATGATACTGCGTATGTCTTCACAGCAGACTATACACTTCTCTAACATCGTTTTTCGACACATGTATGTCGGTTGACCAAGGCTCTCTACGGGCTCAAACAGGCGCCTCGTGCTTTGTTTCACTGTTTGAGTTCATTCCTCCTCCGTTTTGGGTTTATTTGTTGCGGGGCTGATCCATCTTTGTTCTTCTTCTATAAGGGGTGCATCACTCTCTATCTCTTGGTTTATGTGGATGACATCATTCTTATTAGCAATGATTCTCTTCTTCTCTCTCAGTTTATTGCTCGACTCAATGTTGAGTTTGCAATTAAGTATCTGGGTAAGCTTGGGTACTTCCTTGGTCTTGAGATCACTTATACCGCTGATGGTTTGTTCTTGGGACAGGCCTAATATGCTCATGATCTACTCTCTCGTGCTATGATGCTAGAGGCAAGCCCTGTTTCGACACCCCTGGCTGTTGGCTCTCATCTCATCAGTGCTGGTGAGCCTTACTCTGACCCGACTCACTACCGATCTTTGGTTGGGGTCTTATAGTACTTGATTATTACTTGTCCTGGTTTATCCTATGTTGTGAATACGGTAATTCAGTTTCTCCAGGCTCCCACTATTGATCACTTTCAGGCTGTCAAACGTATTCTCCGATATGTCTGTGGTACACAACACTTCGGCCTTACGTTTCACAGCTCCTCTTCTCCAATGGTTCTTAGCTACAATGATGCTGATTGGGCTCGCTGCACGGATACTCGTCGGTCTACCTATGGCTATTATGCTATTTTTCTTGGTGACAATCTCTTGTCTTGGAGTGCCAAGAAACAACCTACTGTTGCATGCTCCAGTTGTGAATCTGAGTACCGGGCAATGGCTAATACTGTTTCTAAGCTTGTTTGGTTGATCAACCTTCTTCATGAGCTTCGTGTTTGGTTATCTGCCGCTCCTCTTCTTCTCAGTGAGAATTAGAGTGTCTTGTTTATGGCTCAAAATCATGTGGCTCATAAGCATGCTAAGCATATTAATTTTGGCTGTCATTTCATTCGTGAGCTGGTTGTCTCTGGACATATGGTTGTTCGCCATGTTCCTACCTCTCTACAACTTGCTGATATTTTCACCAAGGCGTTTTCTCATCCATTGTTTGAACTGTTTAGATCCAAGCTTCGTGTTGGCATTAATCCAACGCTCAGCTTGACGGAGGTGTTAAGAATAATTAGATTCATTTATTATTCTAGGCTATAATATTCTTTAGGATATTCTCTTATTATATTTCTTTATTATTCTAGGCTATAATATCCCATAGAATATTCTCTTATTATTCCTAAGCATATTCTGTTTTTTATTATAATTCCCTTCTATAATTAATACATTAACTACCTCATACAAATTCTGGTGAGAATAATTACATCTTACCGCTTGTACCAAAGATACTCCTCCGTTTTGCAATTGGCAAGTTGGACTTTGCTTTTTAGATACTAGTCATTGACATGCAATGGTCCAACCTGCTGATAATTTGGTTATCTTTGATTCTCTAAGGATGGTATTATGGATATTACTACTTTTACCATGTTTAAATGTTGCAACTGAAAAAATAAATTGGGAGATTTGCAGCACTATGGTTAGTTCTTTGCTTTAGATAGTTCGTCTTTTGAAGGAATTTAGAGCTGTAAAACATTTTTCCCAATTAGTCTTAAATATGTTTTTAATCATTCGCAAAGGAAAATCTAAATTAGTCTTTATAAAAAAATTTCATAGCAATTGATCCTACTAAAAATATTTTATTTAAAATCAGTTCAATTGATGTCACTTTGTCCACGTCCACATGTCGTGAAAGATACTGAGTCACATTTTTCACGTGTAATTTCATTGACCCTAGTTATTTAATTGATGCCTATAAATTGTTCCACCTTCCTTCTTAGACGAAGTTTTCTTGAAGCTTGAATCCTCCTTGAAGTCATTTTTGAGGTTTTGCTTCTTGTTCCACATCTTCTCAATCTTCCTAGAGATGAAAGTCATTTCATCTTCACCTTCATTTTCATCATCTAAGTCATCATAATCATTGTGTGATGAATCTTCTACTTTGATCGCCTTATTCCTGGTTCCAAACTTGAAAGCCACTTACTTGGGCTTCCTTCATGAGCAACGACCATGGTGTCCCATATCTCTTTAGCTATTGACTTTCTCATATTCAACCTCACTCAAGGCACAAATGAGATGTAGCTTAACTTTAGAGTTCATCTGGTTCTTTGTACACTGATCATGATCCCATTTTTCTTCAGGAATCGTTTTACCATTTTTGTCCTTTGGCACATAGTTCCCTTTTTCTATGACGTTTAAAACTTCATGGCTAGAAGACTCAATGAACAACTGCATTTTATTCTTCCAGTATGCATAATTGGTTCCATTGAAGAAGGGAGGCTTGTTTGTTGATTGCCCATAAAAATGGAGGCATTCTTGTTGCTTTATTTAGCCGTACAATACAAGAATGTGCTGATTTAGCATCCAAATTTAACATCAACCACGACAACGATGCTAAATTTGACTCTTTTGCGTCGGCTAAACCGATGATAAGCTGACACAAACAGAGAAAAGAAAAAAAACCACTTAAAGTTTGCATCGGCTTGACAACTGATAAATAGCGTCAGCATTTCACCATTTAGCTTTTAGTAAGACAGACGCTAAAATCATCGACCAACGTAGCACCCTCCCTAAGACAAATAGTGGCGGTTAAGTTCCAACGCAAGCAATTTAGCGTCAGTGAAGACCAACACTAACATCGGGTGTGTACGACTCACTTCATGGGAGGAAATATTAGCGTCGGTCCGGACAACGCTAAAAGCCGTAAATTTCTCCACTCTGATTTCTATATAAGTCTCTCTCTGCCAAAATCTTAAACCCTAGTTTCTCTTTCTATTCCTCCGACCCTCTCCATGGTTCGTCGCTGCTCCTCCTTTTCACCCTCCGCCGTCCTTCACTATCACCCCTACCTTTACCGCCACCCCTCCCCTGCCACTTTTTCCTTAAGTGTGTGTTTATTAAAAGAGAAATTGACAAAGAGATAAAAGGGAGGGATATATAGAGATAGAGATAGAGATAGAGAGGGGGGGGGGGGAAGAAAGACTCAACCCTCCCTTGTTTGGTTACTCAACATGGAGTGGGAAGAGAGAAGAAAAGAGTGGAGCCCACCTACTTTATTGGTCTCTTCAATTTCAAAAGAAATTGGTGAGAGTGTGTTAATTTTTGCATACTTTTTCATTTTATCACTCTATTATTGTCACGCTTATTAATAAATATTTATATATTTAGGATAAAACTGACATTTTACATAAAAGAAATTATTTCTCTTCTCACTTTCTATTCAATAAAACGAGCCGAGAGTGTCTATGTCATTCTTTTTCTTTTGTTTCTATGATACCAAATAATTTATAAAACTTCTTCTCTTCCTCATATTATTTTTTACGCTCATTTTCTCTTTTATCTCTTTTTCTCCAAAACTAAACAAAGAATTTTTTTTCTTGCCTTCTCTTTCGCCTAGCTATCTCTATCTATCCTAACTCTCTCTTAGCTTTTTGTGTGATAACAAACACACTGTAAAGTGTGATTATGAAGTAGATATAACCGCCCATCAGTCTCTATTAATTTGGCTGCGATTATTCATTAATTAAGATAATATTCTTAGACCAAGAAGAAAATTATATTCTCATTCACTGTTTTATGAGTGCTGATAAAAAAGAAAAGGTTTGGGATGGTGACATTGGGCGTACATCAGGCTCACTACATTTGGGTGAGAATTTGCAATGTGTGGTTCATTTTCTTGCGTAACATTGGAATCCTAATCAGTTATCATCACTTTAGTGTCATCATCTTCTTGCTACTCCACGAATTCCTTAAATGAAAAAATTTAAGAGGAAAACAAAAAAGAATTCACCTTTGACTCTGAATAAGCAAAAAAATAATTCGAAGAATAAGCAATCTATGAAATGACCAGGGTTTGTTTTTGGTCCCTATGTAGATCTCAGATTTTTTTATAACATACAAAGTTTATCATTCTTCTTACTAGTGCATGCATGAAATAATTCATTTAAATCACAGTTATACGTAAACCGCTGAAAATGTCAGAATATCCACTTTTTGCAACAGGTTAAAATTACCGCAAACGTAAATGTCGCGGATGTTTTTTACTATAAAATAATTCATTTAATAATTTTGAAAATGAAAGTTCATGAGAGGGTTCAGGTCGGGTCCACACGTCTACCAGGGTACATAGCATGAGATCCTTGAGTTGAATATTTGTGCCCAAGAATATATGGAGAAAATATTCCACAGGACCTGGATATGCTTGGAAGAATTAGATTATTTTTAAAAAAAGTTTATTCAACTTATTTTATAACATAAATAATATGTTAATATAATGGTAGGAAAATTAGATTTACGTAAGGGTCGTGTGCTCCAATAAAATTATTTGTTGAGAGGGACAGCTATCATATCTCGAACAAGTTAATATTTGTCAAGGAAAAAAAACATAAACACGTATTCATTCAAGTGTTTGGGTAAGTTCGTAAATATAAAAGTTGTTTCACACTTATTTCCATAAGGGGTTTAAATTAATTTACGGTGCTGGCTAATATGGACCTTAGTGGTCCATTGATGGACCATATAGAAAAAGTTTCTACAAACTAATGGGTGATAGGTCATTACTGTATGTCCATTACCAACCTTTTAGTCATCGGCGAATTAATGTCGTGAGAATCTTACAATGATGATGATTGAATGTGCATCCCTCAGTAGTTGACCTGAGCTATATCTGGCCTCGTTTGGTCCCTCGAACGGTCTTCACCATTAGGGAGGATCAGGAGCCCTTGGCGATGGTTGTCTCTACAAGTGTGAGGAATGCCTTTTAAGTCATGCGTCCAAGTAGGCAAATGGTCGTCCTGCATTAGTTCGTTGTATCTCGGTCTTCTGATGGCCGAGCGGACACAGCCGGGCGGGGTGTTTCTTCCTGAGTCAAGCCCACCTTATGACAGATGCTTCGATGCATGTCTTTTGGTTAGCTGAGAACTCCTGAGGCGGGGTGGCTGAGAAGCCGGCTAGAACAATTTTTAATATTCTTGTCAACTATTTTCATAGATTATTTAAATTAATTTTTTTTGCTATATGAATTATTTAAATATATATATATATAAGTTAATAAGATTAAATAAAAAAATTAAAATTAAGGAGGACACGGTCCCTACAAGTTTCCTCGAACTCGCCTCAAACTTGCAAGGAGGACACGGGTTCCCTACTCTCGATGGAAAAAACTAACAAAATGTGGATCAGTGTCAAGAACCAATAATTTCAAAAGCTTAAGTTGCTGTATAATTAACATATGAATGATTTTATATTATATTTCTAATACGCTCCCTCACGCAAGAGTTCTTTTAGGCTTGAAGCATGAGCAAATGCACAGACTCACCTAGATTGCACTGAAGTTCAACATTTTATTAGGCTAATGAGGTCAACAAGGACTCTTTAATGTTTATTCAAATAGCTATATGCCATGATACCATATAAGGATTTGAGTGATAGTTATCTATAACTTCATTAATTATTAATTCAGAATTACAATAACTAGATTTCTAGAGGTTTTGTAGTCAACTACAAAGTCTAAAGAGTAAAATCCTATCTTATCCTAATCTATCATCTCAATATAAATTCTAATTCTAACAAAATGTAACCTAATAGATATCTCCTAACAAATATCTCAAATATGTATAAGTACATATACAATTCAAATTTAATTTGTGATAACAATCCTCAATAGTAAGAAAGGTTTGGTGCCAGCTAGTAGGATTGAAGCAAGATGTGTCCTCTGTTTCATATGAGCTTTTAATTAACAGGAAACCTACAACCTTTTTTTCTCCTCATTAGGCAAGGGATCACTGGATCAGTTATCACCATATCTCTTTATCCTTTGTGTTAAAGTTTCATTAGGTTTATTGCTGCTCTAATGATGTTGTTTTACCATGGAAAAAATTATGGTTTGTTGCAAAGTAAAACATTTTATACACAGAGCAGCTAATAATACCATCCATTGCAGATTTAATCTAGCCTAATGTGGAGTGCAGGCACAACCAGTAGATGCATAAAAATCAATGTAGATGCGGGTTGGACGAGTACAAAATCTGCTGCTGACACCCACTTCACTTGGAAGGATAAAAAATGGAGCCTTAGTTGCAGATAATATGGCTTTGTCATGGAGTATCTATGTTGTTAAATATATGGGAATAGACAATTTGATTTCTTAAACCAATTCAATGATGATGGTTAATGTTATTGAGTTTTGATTCATTCACATCTCCATTTTTTTTTTCCACTTTTATATTTATCTATTTCTTTCTTCTTTTTCAATCAAATCACTTATCACATTTTTACTATCTCTTTCTTTTCTTCCTATCTCTCCCCTCCCTCCGCCCCTTTTAGGTGTGAACTATTTAATGCTATGAGATCGAGTACTTGTGTGTTAACAATAGAACTAGGATTGTAAAGTGTTAACAACCTCTTTCCCATACTCACATGTTAAACGTCAAGTAAATATCCCTGCTCCGCTCATGTTTTAGCTTCTCTTGCGATTTCCTACTTGTGAGATGGTAAAAAAATTCATTTTTTTATAAATGAATCAAAATATAAACCACTTTATTTTTAATTTAATTTTATCATATAGAAAGAGTCACTCCTAGAGTCCTAGTCAAAGACAAAAGTCAAAACCAACCCGTGATGTAGACCGGTTCATGTGTGTAGATGGACGGTTGAGATTGATCACATCCATCACAGGCCGGTCACCCAATAATAATCACAGAATCTTTCGAGAGAATCTTTGAAATCACAAGTAAATGTTTCTCGTACTCTTTTGCAGTAAATGCTTAAGAAATTCACATCTACACATCAATTGTGTTACGGCTTGTTGATATGGCTTTGCCCCAATTTACTGGTCAGTCAACGTGCCACTGCTACTGGGATTGTGTGTGTGTAGCTCTTTCGTTCAATCCTTCCTCTTTCATGGACTTGGTCCTTCATCACCAGAAAACCCTCAAAATTCAACTTCTTCCTAGTAGTACTTTGCGTCACTCATATGCATATGCATCTTCTTTGAAACTCTGAATAACACTCTCTTAAGCCTAAACATTTATTTGATATTCATCATGGGCAGCTTCATTTTCACTAAAGATGAAATTTTTAGCCTTTTCCTTTAGTGGGTTATCGTGATTAACACTGATTTCACTCCCCTTTTATCGTTTTCTGGTGTGGAAAGTTATGAGGGGAGGACAATCACCGTACAAAAATTGGGGATTTTTTTGGTGATAAGAAGAGATAATGACCCCTGACACATGCTACTTTACTTCAATAAAGGTTCCTTGGAACCTTTGTGTTTTGTTCATCGTGCTTATCTATGCTAGACCGGCACGAAAGAAGCTGTGAAGTTTTTCAATTGAGCTTCATACAGCGTCTTCATTTTGCGGCTCTTGGCGGATAGCGTTTTGACTGTTTGAAAGATTTTTTCTTTTTACTTGGTTCTGTTGGAATTTTCCACATAAGCCACCAGGGTTTCTTCTTGTCAGCTTCGTTGCACTAGGTAACTTGTTTCCTCCTCCTTCTTTGTTTGCTATGGCGGAATTGATGTTACTTTCAGCCTTCTATTTTCATTTTAGGTACAAAACATTTCCCATGTACTAAATTCTGTCAATCTCTTAGAAGCTTGAACTTAGAACTGGTAATTAGTTTTGTTCTTTTTCATTTGATATACTGGCCCTTTTTATCTTCTTTGACCAGGTTATTCACGCATGGCTTTGCTTAATTCTAGTGCAAACTGAAAGTTGAAAAGTCCATGTTATTTTTTTCCATATTTGTTTTTTCCTATATATTTTTCCCCAGCCTTTAAGACTTTCAAACCTGTCGATTTTCCTAGTGTTGCTTTGCCACACGATGATCTTAAGTAGTAGGTTGAAATTATGTGTCATAGAAGATTTCAGTAATGGAAAACCTGCAGGGCATCTTAGCGTGAGCTTAGGTACCAGTTAAGTGCAACGTGCACGGATTTTTATCTCAATCTATAAGATTTTCACTCACTTTTTGTCTTGAAGTGTGTGCTAAAATCTGTTTGCCCTAGTGCCAACAAATATCCAAACATTACCTTACAGCATATTTGGAACAACTTTTTCATCAGAATCAATTCTGAAACCCAGAAGCTACCCACAGAAGCTTCTCCCCGTAATTGATTCTGCCTTCAGAATCAATTATAGAAGGGTTCCAAACATGCACTTAGTTTTCTCATTTGGTTGGTCTTTTGTAGGTTGGTTGCAGTTTAATAAGATGTATTTTTGGTGAAAATATAAAATTGGATATTTAGGTACTATTTCAAACTCAGTTACATGCAATTTTAGATTTAGGCGGTGAATATTCTGTAGTTCTACTTCACCTGCTGGAGTATCCCAAGTAAATCTTCCCTTTTCCAATTGCTTTTTTTTGTTTGTGTATGTGAGTACATAGTGTTAAAGATCTTGTGCATGTGTTACCAATTGATCATCCTGTGCATATGCCACATGATCTAGGTAGGAATTTTTATGCTTACATTCATGTTGATGTTTTACTGTGTTTTGAGATGAATGCTGCTTTTTTACTCTTAGGGAAGCTTGATTGCTTCTGGTGTATAGCTTCGAATTTAGCAGCCCAAAATTATCACTCTGCATGTTGGAACCTTAAATTTATAGGAGCTCAATATTTCATATGCAGTATATTTTTTCTTTAGAGCTCAATGTATGATTTTATGCAATAAGTGCATTAACTAGCTTAATGTTCTTTCTTTCTTATGTGTAGCTTAGGGCACTCCCCCAAATGGGAACTGATGGTTGTGAAGTGGAGACATTACCATACTCCTTCAAGGTACAGCATATAATTGAATTTAACTATGTTTTAGTGAGGATGTTTTATGACAGCGTGCTTTCAATGGCTATTGTATTGATTGAATTGATTCAATTTTGATAAAAAAAAAAAAAAAGCTTAGAAGCCTTTTGCTCAATCATCAGGCTGTTCTTTTCAAATAATTTTCCTTTGTTTTTTTGTTTGTTTTTATCTGGTATTTGTTTGGCGTAGATTCGTAGAAGAAAAAGCAGCTAACTCCGTCATTTGGCATTTTCTTTAATGATATGTGGGTGTTTTTTCATCCACTTTGATGCTGGAACTGAGCATTTTATTGATTGTAATTGCAATTCATGTTGAAAGGTACATCATAGAATGTGCACAGAACTCAAGAAATTACTTGAGCGAATCTCAAGGATACTTCCGCTTATAGAGGCAGCACGCCCTCGATCCTCATCAGGAATACAGTCTCTGTGTTCGCTAAACAGTGCAATTGACAAAGCCAAACAACTTCTGCAACATTGCTCTGAATCTAGTAAACTCTACCTGGTGTGTAGTTCTTTTTATTATGTAAGCTGGACAAAGATATAGATATTTGAATCTGTATGAATAATATCTTAAACAACAGAGGAGTGGAACTGCCATTTCTTCTTCATGAGAGTTCAAGATTTTGAAAACAGATTATATTATGTGTTTCTATCGCATCAGAGTTCTGCCATTTCTTCTTCATGTCAAAAAATATTGAGCAACTAAAGTTACATATGATCTTATTAAATTGTTATATTGTCATGCTGCATGCTAATTTAATTGGTTTTAATATTAATTTTAGGCAATATCGGGGGAGTCAATACTCTCAAAATGCCAGAGGGCAAAAAGGTCATTAGAGAAAAGCTTAATCCAGATTCAGGATATGGTTCCAGTAATGTTGGCTGCAGAGGTTTGTTAAGTTAGCACCCTATTCCACTTTTATTTGTCTAGTACTCTGCTTCAAGACTACAAAATCAGGCACTTCTCATATGATATAAGTCATTCGATTATTAGAAATACAAAAATCTACATAATGCTGAAGAATTTATTTTGTCGTTCAGTAATGTGGATGGCTGTATATTTGTAGATAGGATATATTATTATCATAAAATTTCATTTTTATATGTATATTCACTCAATATAATCTATTTGTTCTGTTATATACCCATTTTGAGCTTCATTTTAATGCTTAAGTTGGCATTGCAATATCTCTGGCAGATTTCTCGAATGATTGATGATCTTGGATATGTGACATTTGTCCTAGACTCTGCTGAAGAAGAGGCTGGGAAGATTATGAGAGAATTACTGCAGCAAGGTTCTTCCATTTCAGATAAAGATTCAATAGAAAATTCTGATGTTAAATCGCTTCAGTTTGCAGCGGCAAGACTTAATATTACATCCTCAACTGCCGTCGTCATAGAGAAACGATCTATTAGGAAGTTGCTTTCAAATGTTAGACCAAATGACCAAACAAAAAAGATGATCTTGAAAAATCTTTTGTATCTTCTGACAAAGTACGGGAGCTTAATCACAGAACAAATGGAGGCCTATCTTCTTAGTGAAGGACTGGCGACAACTGAGAACTCTGGTCATGATTCTCAAGGCATCCATCATGTTAAGTCAGACCCATACCTGAACGTTGATCAACATAGAACTGACGCCAGCGAGTTGGGAAGAGTTACACCACCTGAGGAATATACTTGCCCGATATCTTTAAGGTTGATGTATGACCCTGTTGTCATTGCTTCAGGAGTAACATATGAAAGGATGTGGATACAGAAATGGTTTGATGATGGTAATGCAATATGTCCAAAAACGAAAAAGAAACTGGTTCATAAGGCACTGACTCCTAATGTTGCCATAAAGGACTTAATAGTAAAGTGGTGTGAAACTAATGGAGTCTCCATTTCTGATCCAAGTAGGCAAGTGGAAGATTTTCACTCATGGGGGTCTTCCTCCAATTCCATTAGGAGTTTTGGAAGTTCTATGAATGATTTGAATTTGCCAATGGATTTCAGTGGCATCTCGCTTGGATCGTTAGATACTAGTATTGGTTCAGGTTTCTCGCATTCGAAGGCCAGTCATGGCTTGAATTTGATGTTGATCAAGACTAGTGATGATTCTCACAGGCATCAATCGACACATGATGCAGATCTGATGCGCTTGTCTAAACTCCATGATCGTCAATGGGATTCTCAGTGCCAAGCCATTGAAGATATGAAAATAAATTTCAAATGCTACCAAGCTTCTTGCTCTGTGTCATTTGAGAACTTCATTGACCCACTCACAAAATTTCTGATCACTGCGTATGAGATGCATGATGTAAAAGCTCTGAGAGGTGGAACTCAATTGCTTTTGGTATTTATGAAATACCGCAGGTACAATTTCTCTGGCCCTCACAATTTGGTTCTTGGTATGCCGCCAGATAATGTAGTTTGGTTGGTTCACATTTATCTATTTGTGTGAGAGTTAATTAACAATTATGCTTTTAAAACACTATTTACTTGGTTTAGAGTAGCAAGGAATGCTTGTTATGTAAAGCTTTTTTTTTGTTAAATGTTTAAAACTCATTCTGTGTCCTTGGCTGATACATCATCAAGATTATGGTTTCTTCCAATTTCAATGCAAGAAAAAAGTTCCTTTCAAATTTCAAATGCTGGTATGCTTTTGATATTGGAGTGAGTTCTTTATGTTTTCCATGCAGAAATGATCTGACAAATTTAAGTGAAGATACATGCACTGTGTTAGCAAGTCTTCTTGAGTCAGAAGTGATTGAAGAAGCTCTTGCCATAATGGAAGAACTTTCTGGGTATTGGTCTGATAAAGCTAACATTGCTGCTTCCCGTGCTCTCTCTTCTGTTTCAAAAATCCTTGATTCCGGTAACAAAGAGTTCCAACAAAAAGCCATTAGAATAATGTGTAAATTTTCATCCATTGGTGAACTTTGTTCTTACATGGTATCTCTCGGGTGCGTCTCAAAATTACTGACATATTTTGAAGAAAAGGCCCTTTCAAGAGACTGCATATGCATATTGAAAAACCTTTGTGATACTGAAGAGGGTAGGGTATCAGTTGTTGAAACTAAAGGATGCATATCTTCTGTTGTTGAAGTAATTGGGAGTGGCAGTGATGAGGAAAAAGAACTTGCCCTGGCTATTGTGCTCTCTTTATGCTCTCAACGCATGGAATACTGTGAGCTAGTTTTGTATGAGGGTATTATTCCTTCCCTTGTCAATATCTCCAACACAGGAAATGATAGCACAAAGGCGTATGCGCTGGAACTTCTCCGGCAATTGAGGGACGTTGACAGCTTTGAGAATGGTGATTCCTTTGAGCCAAATCTCAACAACTCTCGAAATTCTAACGATCTCTTTGAAGAAAAGAAACCGTCAAAGAAGTCGTCATTTTTTAAGAAACTGGGTCTGTTCTCAAAACCCAGTTCACTTACAGCAAAAAGCAAGAAATGAAACACAGCTCCCTTGTATTTTGACTGCAGATTTTGTGATTGGTAGGAGGCATTTTGGATTGCTGGATGCAGATAGAATTTTTAGATAGAGTTTTAATCTTAATCATTGAATATAGTCTTGCAATTGATACTAAGTCTCATCTTACTGGATTTCTTGGCTCTAAATATTCATTCACAGTATTTCTGCTGCATAATTTTGCACAGCAACTGCAATCTGTATGATGTATAGTTCTGTAATATGATGTATAGTTCTGTAATATGATGTATAGTTCTTTTGACATGTCAAGTGAGGATAAGAAGGAAGTTCTCTTTTTTCTCCACTCTTATCAAGATGCTAGAGCCTAGAAGGACGGCTTCTGCACTGTCACTTGGTGATCACTTATTATAGTTGTAATCAATGGTTTGTGTTTAAGCAAGAATTGCTCAGTTATAGGAACAGCATCTTAGCTAAGTAGCTTAGGCAGTGAGATGTCTTTCTTATTGTTATTATTATGTTTGTATAAATTAAATAATATATTTTTGAGCTTTGAGTTCATGATAGATTTTTGAATGATTTATACTATTCACATTCTCACAACCATTGATCATGTTAAAAAGAACTTCTGATCCAAAAAAATCTTATGACTATCTGTAAAAAATAACACTATTAGCGCATAAACATGAGTAACTCATGCTATGTTATGCCAATTTTATAATTAAGTAGAAATTTTATATTTATGAAGATATCTAATAGCAGGCCTCATCTTCAAGATTCCATATTGTAGGAGCCTCATTTGCAGTATGCAAATGAAAGGAGTCAGAAGGTTGCTAAACTTTGAAATAGAAGGTGTGGGGGCCGTGGCGCAACCGGCATTTTAAACTAAAAGAAAAATGTTGCAACATGGAGTTTATTTGGAGGAGTCATGATTGCAACCTGCCTGAAGACTACGCAAGGATCAGAGTGAACAAGTGAAGTTTTCAGGGTAGTTGGAAGTTGAATTATGTTGTGTCAATAATTTTCAATCCTCTCCAGATCTTTGGTTTTCCAGAATTTTCAATAGTTTGAGAAGAATTAATAACCTTTTCAATACCAAGAATTTTACCTTTAGTGTTATCACCATATGTGACATGTCCTTTTGACCTTGAAGTAATATGTGTAAATTTGGACTTGTCATCGGTCATGTGCTTTGAACATCCACTATCTAAATACCAATATTGTCCCTGGTAGTGCATGTGAACATTCAAGCACTCCTACAATAAATGTTTAGGGAGTAACTTTAGGTACCCAAGATTCATTGGGTCCTCTTTAGGGTTAGTATTAGGGATAGGTCCCTTTCTTCTCCAAATGTACTCACCACTAGGTACACCATGTAGTCTAATATAGCAAGCATTGGGTGTGTGACCTGCTTGATTGCAATAGAAACATTTATGCATTTTATTTGGTGCTTTTATAGGTGGCACAAAAGTTGTCATAGCCTTATCATTAGGCTTAGGATGAACAAAGGTAACCTTCTTACTTTGAGATTTAGTGGATGGTACAAAGGTTATAATTTTAGTGACTCTAGATTTATCAAGGCTAGAAAAACCAAGACCACTTCTATCATTAGCATGCATTTGTCTACTCAACACATCATCAATATCATTGGTACCTTTTTCATACTTAGCAATAACACTATTAAGTTTATCAATCTTGGATTCAAGCAAAGGACATTTATCACATTTCATATCATTCTTAGCCATATCATTCCTAAGCTTGTTCTTATCCAATTACTTTGAATCACTTTATTTCTACCTTCCAGAAATTTAATAGCATTCTTTTTCTTAGCACACAACCTAGAGAGCCTTAAGCATTCTTCATGTAATTCACCAAAAGCATTTTCCAAATCGTCAAAAGAAGGTTGAGTTAAAGAGTCGAAGTCACTTGCCTCATCATCACTATCATGAGTAGCCATCAAGGAGAGATTTGCTACTTCTTTGTCATTGTCGAAACTTGAGGTTGAACTCAACTTACTACATTCCCACGCAATGTAAGCCCTTCTTGGTATCTTGTCTTTTTTAGTCTTGAAGTAATTTTTCTTTTGTAGTGAAGGACAATCAACATTGATGTGCCCCGGCTTGCCATATTCAAAGCATGTGAAGTTGTTGCTTGAAGTAGCTAGGAGCATCATTTTTCTTGGTTTGTTCCTTCTCAAAAACTTTCCAAATTTATTAACAAGCAATGTGAGATTCTCATCATTCTCATCATCTTGAGAGTCATCACTAAGTGAGCCATCATAATCAATGGTCTTTGCCTTTAGAGAGATAGTCCACTTTTTCCTCTCAAGCTCTTCACTTTGCTCCAATCGGCCTAAATCCAAATCGTGCTCTTGTAGCTTACCAAACAAAGCCGCCAAAGTCATTTTGGATAGACTTTTCTTTTTGGATATTGTTGTCATCTTTGGTTTCCAAACCCTTGTCAAGGATCTAAGCACCTTCAAATTCAAATCACTATTAGAAAACACTTTGCCAAGAGCAATCAAATGGTTAGTCAAGTGAGTAAACCTTTTTTCTAAATCTAATATACTCTCTCCCGGTTTCATTCTAAACAACTCATACTCTTGGGAAAGGGCATTTAGTCTAGACCTCTTAACTTCTTCGGTTCCCTCATGGATAACCTCTAAGGTATCCCACATTTCTTTAGCCAATGCACAATTTGAGACTCTAAAGAACTCATCAAAACCTAAAGCGGCGGTTATAATATTTTTAGCCTTAAGGCCATATTGCACCTTTTTCTTTTCATCGTCATTCCACAGGGCCTTAGGCTTGGGTTGACTCACACCTTCAACAACAATACTAGGTACAAAGGGACCTTCCTTTATAGCATTCCACATATCTAAGCTTTGAGACTCACTAAAGATTTTCATTCTATTTTTCCAAAATTCATAGCACTCACCAGTGAAACTAGGGGGTCTATTGATGTTTCCTCCCTCAACTAATATAGATCTAGAGCATGTCATCTTAAGCGTGTTTAATCCCGGATCTAGGAATAACCTACCCAACTAAGTTCTGGTGCCAATTGTAATCACTCAAGGTAGCAATCCTAAGAGGGGGGTGAATTAGGATCTCAAAAACAACTTTACTTCTTAAAAATTTTCTTAAAAACAAAACAACAACTTCTGGTAATCTATTACTGTTCCTAGGTAATCTGTTACCGGGGATGGTAATCTGTTACCGTTCTCGGTAATCTGTTACTGTCCAAGAACAATCTTCAAGAAATTCAGAATTATACGGCAGAAACGATTTTAAAGATGTAACAAGATATACACAGAAGCATATACATCATCATATACAAAGATTCTATAACACCAATTTCATCAATTAATCACGAATTCATAAAAAAAAAAAAAAAACCAAATTAAGAACCCTAGAACATTCAAATAGAAAAAATGTAAAAGAGATAAGAGTTGAAGAAGATGACACCGAGATTTTATCATGGTTCACCTTTGATAGTACTACTATCAAAGACTACATCCAGTCCCCATCAACTGATGAGATTTGTCCAATAAGGTAGAAAACCAAACCAAGCTTACACCAAGAAATCCATTGTATCTTCTACCAAACACATAATAGAACAAGATCCCTACTTGCCCTTTTCACCAAACCCTATGGTGGAATACAATCAAAACCCTATTGATTGAAGGAAAAAGAAGCAATCTCAGCAAGAACAGAATTTTAAACCCAACTAGGAAATAGAAAACCCATAGATGAAGAACTCTCCAAGAACATGAAAACCTTGCACTCAAATCTGAAATCTTTTTAATCTTCTTACTCTATTGTGTTTATCAATAATAAAAAGCCTTACATAGTAGAGTAGAAAACCATTCAAAACGAGAAAATCGCCCAAGTGTTGAGAGAATCCAAATAGAGAAGTTAAAAATTGGATTTTAACCAAATCTATGCAGGGTAATTGATTACTGCCTTGTGGTAATCGATTACCACTTAACCATTTTCTCTCTCAGTAATATGTTAACCAAACTGGTAATCTGTTACCCAACTGGTTAAGCTTCCCTTGTAAAAACACTATTCAAAAGCAATTTTCCTAAGGTTTCTAAGACTTTTATTTATGAAAACAATTAAACCTTATTAAACACAATATTACTAAGATTTAGAGAGCAAATGTAATCAAAGAACTTTAAAAGTTCTTCGTAAGAAATGCATGACCTGAAAAGCTAGAATGTGATAAAATATTACATTCATAACAATAAGCATAAATGTCTTCATTTCTTCATCAATGTTGATGTTGTTTTAGAAGCATCAAAACTTCTTACAATGGTAGGAGAGGGTCCTACTTCACAAGCTGCTCATCAATTCAGTTCTACAGTTTTGGGGATAATCATGAGGTTATCAAATCCTCTATTATGAACTGTCAGTATTAATAGTACCCAGTTAGCCATACAAACAATTAATATCAATAAGTAATCATGATAATACAACTGCAAGGGTAGTGATTGAGTTCTATGACTTTCGATAAGATTGACTTTCAACCTCATTCACTTGACTTTTGACCTTTAGCCTGATTATGCTATCAAAGTGCGATGTTGTATGCCCTTTTGTAACCTCACTAGCTGATTATTTGGGTATGAGTTGGTGGTGGGAGATGCTGTAAATGGCTATTGTACATTATTTGCTTATTTTTCAATGGTCCTTTAAACGATTTAAAAATAAAAAGTTGAAACCTATTTGCAAAAAAAGATACTTCTATTTAATGGCAAATAGAAATCCAACTGCAGTCAAATGTAGTCATAGCAACTATTAAACTGTTGTCATTCAAAACTAGAAGCAGTCATTCAAAACAATAGGTTTTTTCACCTTTGTAGAAATTTTGTAGATGTCATCAGTGGCAGAACTTGGAGAAAAAGTTTAGGGGAGCCAAAATAAAATTTCAATACAAATCTAAATTTTTTAAACAACATTCATTTCTTAAAACATACTTTTACACATCATTCCCACATTCAAATTCATTCTTTTAAACTTAATTCTATCAAATATAATCATATTAAACTTCAAGTTGGTATAGCTGTCAATACAGCCTTTTTTCTTTTGGGTCTCAAAATAATCATTACTCATTTCTCAATGGGCCAAGCCCAGGACAAAATCTAATTCCCAAATTGTTATTCCCTGAGCCCTAATTTCCCAATTTTCGCAGAACCACCGTCGTTAGAACCTCGGAGCCTCGAGTGCCACCGTGGATTCGTCGCGCACAACCACCGCCACCAGGTGAATGAGTTTGGAAATGGCGGCGGAATCATCGGAAGGTGAAGAAGAAGCAGGGAAGCTCTGCGGAGGGAACCAGTTGCTGGTCGTCGACGATGATGAGCTCACTGAATTGGGCAAGAAGGCCGCTTGGAGCGTCAGTTCCTGCAAACCCGGCAACGGCGTTTCTTCTCTCCGCGATCAAAACCTCGAAACCTTCTGGCAGTTACTCTCTCTCTCTCAATTTCACACTTTCTTTCTTTCACTTCCTTCTCTCTAATCCGAACTTTTTTTGCTTTCAGATCCGACGGAGCCCAACCCCATTTGGTTAACATTCAATTTCAAAAGAAAGTTCGACTTCAAGTATGTATACACTCACTCCACTCTCTCTTCAAATTTTCAGTAAAGAAGAATAACTGAATTTGGTTTTGGTTTTGGTTGTTGCAGTTAGTGGTGCTGTATGTGGATTTCAAGCTTGATGAGAGTTACACGCCCAGCAAAATCTCCATCCGTGCCGGCGATGGCTTTCACAACTTGAAGGTTACTTTTCAGATTTCCATTATCAATCAATTTAGTTGTTTATTATCTGTGAATTGGTGATCACTTTGGGTAGCAAACAATTTAGGAGATAAAATCTGTGGAACTTGTGAAGCCAAGTGGTTGGATTTACCTCTCATTATCTGGAGTTGATCCTCGGTAAGTGCTTTTCTCTTTTTTTCTTTTTCTTTTTCTATATCAGAAGCTGTTCAGTGTTTACTCTGTCCAAAATAGCCTTCTTGTCATGCTGTGTTATTATTATTATTATTATTATTATTTCAATGGGGACACCAAACCAAAGCCATTCTAGTTTAATATAGGAAATCCAAATCGGAGTGAAGACGGATTCCAGAGTGTCTCATAAAACTAATTCTGGCATTTCATAGGTTCGGAATAATTCAGTGTCACCATAATTTCAGTACTAATTTTTTGGAGTGATGAAACCAGTTTGGGCCTTCTAGTTTAATATAAGAATCCTGCTCGGAGTGAAGACGGATTCAAGTGAGCCTCCCTCATAAAACTAATTCTGGCATTTCATAGGTTCTATTTCACGATGCCACCATAATTTCAGTGACTAATATTTTTTGGAGTTTGGAGTGATGAAACCAGTTTGGAACTTCTTTGTGTTCATACTAGTACAGTAACCCTTGGCCCTTGCGATGAGGGCCACATCTTTTATCATTTTTTATATAGTTAAAATGAAATGAATATAATTGGCGCGTCTGGATAATTTTACTACAGAATCACAACATGTAGGATCCTTATTTAGTACGTCCTCAAAATGAATAGGAGAAGCCCTTAATCTGCAACTGTGTACATCAATGACTTTATAAACATTAAACAATAAAGCACTATTGAGCAAAATGCCACTAGCTTATCTCAGAATTACTGGTTTGATTATTATATTGCTGCAGAATAGTAAGATAAAGGATGTCTACCTGATTCAGAATACAAAAGGCTGAATTACAGTATTGCTCCTCAAGCTCAGTAAGAGCCTAATCAACTCGGCCTCCAATCAACAACATAAAACAAAGTGAAGCAATTGTTAATATCTCTATCACTGTTTCCATGTAGAAAACAATTGTTATATAATTTAATTTAATGTTTACAGCTGAAGCAAAATATGTAAGTGCATGTGCATGTGCATGTGCATGTGCATGTGCAGAGAGTATGATCAATAAAATTTTGAAGCCAATTTTGGCTCTCTTTTCCCCCCGGAAAAAAACCTGAGTAGGCATTTACACATGTAGTGTTTTACTCCTAGAAATCTATGTGCATTACCATTCTGTCAAGATTTCGTACGTTTTTATTTCACAAATGTTTATGGATTCCTGAGTAAAATGTTTTTATGGATTCCTGAGTAAAATGTTTTTACGTAGAACTATCGTATTTCCTGAGCTTAGGGATATGTACTTTGAAATCTTGTTTGCTAATATACATGAATTTAAGTTGATCTATTTTCATTTATTAAACATTCGATGGTCTTTTTGGTTTTTATTCTGGAATTGAAATTGTCAATGAAGCCTCAGTGTTGGTGAAGAAAACAATATTACCATGTCATATAGCTAAAGGGTTGTTTCTCCTCCACTCCTTCATTTCATGAAACTTATAGGATTCCCATAATTTCCTTTCACCTATTGCAGGGAAACTTTTGTGAACACATTTATGTTGCAAATTGCTGTCTTGTCAAACCATCTGAATGGAAGGGATACTCACGTGCGGCAGATCAAAGTTTACGGGCCTCGGCCGTATGTCTCCTTGTACTTCTTTAACATTTTTTTAGATGCAGTTATAAATATATTATTCAATGTCTTTTCTATTGCAGGAACCCCATTCCGTTTCAGCCATATCAATTTACTTCAAGAGAGTTCATTACCTACTCTTCCATAAGATGAGAATCTATTTAAGGAGTTAATCAAGCCAACCTAGTGTTTAATCAAGGATGCCGCTCACTTGAGTGATTACTAGTCATTACTGACCAGGCTGTTTATATTTGCAAGTGCTCTACAGTAGCAGGAGATCGGGGTTTGCATTCATGCTATTATGATTTCAGAACAAAATGATATGGATATTGTGTGAATTCTTGAGGTATACTTAACCTGCTTTCTTCCTTCCCTCCTCTCCCTTCTGCTCTCCTACCATCGTAGTTTCTTCCTTTCTTCTATAATGACAATGGAATTGGCACCGACTCAGAACCGCAAATTGTCTCTGGTTAGCCTTGTGAGGGAACTACTGATACTTATTTAATCAAATTTATTGCCATGTTAAAAGATGGTTTGTAAAATGAGTGCATATGGTGTTAAAATTTAGCTTGGTGGATGTCATGTGTGGTACCATTCTACTGTACATGTGCTGTCCATTATGCTGTCTTGCCTCTGGAATGTCCTTCAATAGCACTACAAAACTTTGGTATGATGTATTTTCTTGACTGAGTTATTGCACAATTGTCAGCATTGAATATAATTACCAATTGGCACTTCATTATACTGTAATGCGTTAATGGATTTGTGCAGCCATTTTTCGCAATGACTACAATAACCAGAGTCTTGAGTTATAGTATTATGATATGAGTTAGATTTCAAATTGAGCAACAGATAAAAAAAAACACGTACTCAGAATATTCTGTGGCTGTTGAGAATGACAGTAGACAACTTATCTATCGAATAGTATTATTATTTAATTGCAATTTTGGTCCTTATAATTTGGTCAATGTGTGATTTTAGTCTCCTTGGTTTTTTCAATCTGATTTTCCTACTTTCAAAATTAAACTTAGATCATTCATTAGTGTATCATCAAATAAGTGACAGAATTAATGAAATGTACTATTCTAACCGAGTTTCGAATTAGACATTTCAAGAACTAAACTCGAATGCTGAGTTAAAGTGTGTACAATCCTGATCGATTATGGAGTTAAGCATTTCTTGCTGAGTTCTCTGTTTACCGCTTTTGTGTAATCTATCGGCTCAGTATCAAGTTTTTAGACATTTCAAACCTCTTTTGTCATGTTATAATCTTTCGTTAACTATTAAATGCCATACTAACAATAATAAATTTTGAAAATCAAAAGACTTAATTTGCATAAAATAAATAAATTAATGGAATCAAAATTACATATTTGTCCAAAAGAAAATGCAATTAAATCTAATATTATTTTAGAAGTTGATCAGCAAATGATATTTTAGATAGTACATAAATTTAAGCTATCGGTAATAGCAACTAGCAAGTTGATCAGCAATTGATATTTCTTAATATGTTTGCTCATAAACGGCACTATGTGATTAATGACAATCAGGATCGTCTGTTAGAGAATGAAAACAAAGAAATGATTGGCCAAAATGGAATGACGCAATCTAGGATGAATTAAAATCACTTGAGAAGTGAAAAGTTTTTGGGCATGTAGGCCGCACACAAAAGGTATAAACTCAAATAGATATAAGTTGGTTTTGTTTGAAATAGAAATGATAACGGGCAAGATTGTGAGACATAAGACATGACTTGTTGTCTAAAGTTTCTCACAAAGACCTAGGATTGATTTTAAAAAAACATACTTACTTGATGGATGCAACTACTTTCCGATACTTAATTAATTTGGAAGCATGTGAAAGACTCAGTTTTCGCTTAATGAAAGTACCCAATTTGCCTCATATTTGCACACACACATATAACTAAAAAGATCATCGTGCCCCTGAAATTTATAAAAGTACTGGGAACCTCTGCCTAGTTTTCTTACACTTCTATAAATAAGTCTAATAAAATTAAAATAAACCAAATGCATATCAATTAATAATTTCAAACCCTAGAGATAAAATGTACTTAGTTGAATGATACTATTTATTATGTATTTGGATGATCTTTACATTTTTAACACAACCTATTTTATAAAGTGATAATCTTTTGGTTTTTTTTTTTTTGAAAAAAGTGAAGTAGTGAAAGTTATATTTGATTAACTAAAATTGCAGGTAATAGATCCGTGCATGAGCAAAGTATCCACTCATCTTGCACTAACTAATCATGAATATTCATGTCAAAGTATCGTGTGTGTGTGTGTCATAACTTAACCATCATCAGCAAATAACATCGTCAGCTGAAATTCAAGCAAATCAAAATATTCATCAGTGAGGAATACCTAGCAATAGATATGTATTATACAATTTTGCAGTACCATGAAACACCATACAGAATAAATTACAGAATCAACAATAAATACAAGGAGAGAACACTAATATAGCACAGCTAAGTTTTTCAGCTGCATACCTCCATGCTTGATAAACTCTGCTTGACAATTACATATAAGCAACAAATTAGCAGAAGAAGATCACCATGTACTAACACGGTTCTCATTCACAGGCTGGTTTAGTATCAAAGGTGCTCAAGCAGATAGCAAAGGCTTGGAAGGCAGAGAGTGGATAATGGTAATCCATGGTAAACATGTCTTTCCCAATCTTTCCGAATTGCAAGATTACCTTTTCTTGCTCCGCAGCAGAAACATCGTGAGATGGATCGATGGCAGCTGCGAGTTGAAAGTTCTTAACAGAAGCCACTGTAACGCGACCTTTGAAGTTCAGGCACCAGCACTGTAGCTGCTCGTGCCACCTGGGAGCCTTGTTTTTCAGTACCAAAGGCTCACCCGAGCATTGACTCAGTGCTGGTAGCTCTGATAGGCTTGCAGAGTTTGAATCTGCAGCTGGACCTTTTCCTTTCGGTGCTGGTGAGGGAGAAAAAGGTTCATCGAGTATTTGAGGGAAAGTTGTTGAAGTTGGGACAACGCCCCCTTCCTGAATAGCTGAGACGGGTATAGAGTTCATGACGCAGTGCATTTTTCTTGGCCCTCTAGTGCAGAGAACACTCAGCTCATAGGACACGGTGCTAACGAGATAGTTACATGCTGGAACTCTTGGTGACACCTGCTTAGAACTAAATCTTCTACTAGCTCGACAATTTGGTTGAATTGCAGCATCATGGGGAGGTTGGCTGTCGTAAATATTGAACTTGGTGCCCAAAAAATTAGACCTGCCAAAAGCAAAACATCAGTTGCAAAGAAGATAAGGGAAACAAATGAACAGTCACTTTGGTCCCGGGAAAGATATAGAATTGGTCATTTCCACCACCCTACTAAGGAATTAGGTAGAATGATCCCTGAAAGATGAAAAGATGAACAATTTAGTCCTTCCAAGGACTAAACTGGATCACCCTTTTTCATCTTTCAAGGATTACATTGATCGTAATTTCCATCTTTCAATGACTAAATAGATCGTTTTTCATCTTTCAATGACCATTTGGCCTACTCTCATCTTCTAGGGACTAAGTTGACCGACCCATATCTTTTAAGGAATAAAATGGCTATTCACTCTAAGAGAAAAAGGTTAAAATTTAATAATCGACCAAAACTTACCTCAGTTTACCAACATATTTGCTGCTGGCTCTGGAAAAATCATCTGCAGCCAAGGATATGACAAAATTGGTGCCTGTTGCCCTTCTTGTCCTTTTGGCAGCTAATAACAACTTATTACCCTCACTCTCCGCTGTACAATTAAAACCAAAGCAAAACAAGCTTCTCGAATATCATATCACAAACTAATTCTATCAATCTTCAATAAGATGATACAACAGATCATGAAAGGAGGAATACATACCAAAATTAGCTTTGACTGTAGCCAAAGGTTTAAGTTAATTTCTTTCCCATTTAAACAGCTTTTAAATTGTAAATAAACAAAGATTTTATATAAAGAAAAGTGCATTCTGCACCTTAATATGTGAATGTTAAGAATGACATGGACACTGAGAAATAAAATTGAGAATGAAATAATGACAATGATGAAATCCCAAAAAAATTGATGATGATGACAACTGCACTGCCAATAAAATATAAAGAACCTCATAACTTCGGAGCAAGTAACTTGCAGTCAACATTCATAGTCAATAGCGCGCTATGGCGGCGTTATGGTGTCGTAGCAGTATGTAGCGGCCATTGGCCACTCCTAGTTAATGTGTACTGGTGCAGTTCAGTGTAGCAGCTGTTGCGGTCACTAAAGCAAAGGAAATAGCAACCACAGCGGCGCTATTTGGCGGAATTGATAAAAACCCAAAAACAACCCACCAAAAGTTCAAGTTGGGGCATTTTTGGGAAGTATTTCAGGGTTTGCTAAGGAAACATACTAAAATGGTCTAGTTAGAGGAGGATGAGGAGGAAGTGATATAAAATTTTCATGTTAGGCAGTTTAGTTCAGGAAATAGAGACTTAAACCTCTTGATTACGTTGACTTTTGTTGGTACTAGTATGTTTTGCTTAAGACACCTATGAGTTTTTAATGTTAATTATGAGCGTCATGAATTTTGAGTATTTTTTATCATTTATACGCATATAGTTATATTATATAAACTATACAAAAAATTCAGCATTGCGGCCATCCCGTTATGCGCTATACCGCAATAGCATTTTTGTGGCTAGCCACTACGAGCCGCTATCTAAGATTGACAACCCAGATTCATAGTTATTAATGCAAGGTTGAAGAATAGTTTAAAGATGAGAAAATTACTATCCCTTGCCATAATAAAAGGAATTGGATGTTTCTCCAACGAATAACTTACATGGCATCAGACCAAAGTACAATAGATATGTAGAAGTTTCTCTATTCCTCCTGATAAAGCACTGTATTGGAGAATCACGAGGACCCGGCTGTTCATAAACATTAAGGAAAATAAAAAATAAGAAACATAAAAACCTCAAGGAAAAGAAGAGGAAGGATTATTAGGCCAGAGAAGGGGGTGAAAAATTCACTACCTGCTTCAATGAAATAGGAAATGTGATCCTTCCACATTGTTCAGGAGTCACGACAACCTCTTTTGTAATGGATCTCCATGATTTACATACCGAAGCACAAAAAACAACAACAGCCCTCGCAGGCCAAGATGTCTCACTCTCTTCAACCCTTCTGATTATGTCCAAAAGCAATTCCGGCGGTAAATTTGCCCACTGACCCTGTTGAACAGGTTCATATGGAGTTACAAGGACATCCGGAGCAATGTGTGATTTTGTCCGACGAAGCCAATGCTTGCCTTCTGCACCCCGCTTGGATATGCTACCTATTCCATCCCTCATCTCCCTTATTTCACGAACTATGCTTTTCAACGACATATTCCCACAGCTTACCAATCTTCCTTCCAACTCAAAACTGCACCAATCCAAACAGAATCAAAATACTTGTACAGTCCACACTGGCCGTGGGGAAAGATGCTGCGTATCAGAATGTTAGCTCTTCTAGCTTTCTGATACTGACAATAAGACAAAAGACTAATAACAAGGCAAGCATAACAATTTACTAAATGTGTAAACACTAATGCAAACAGACGTTAGCACTCACTTTAAGACAAAAAGTGAACGGAAACCTTCTTATGGTTTAATATGAAAGTCCGTTCACATCAAAACAGAGATGCACCGCAAGGCATACATTTCTCTAGATTCAATGCATTGGAACCACCACTAACAAAAATATAGCGTCAACAACTAGAAACAAGCAGCCAACCCCAGAATTAACCACATTCTGGTCATACTCATAATAATTCATTCATATAATTATTCATGAATATCATCAAGGTGTATGCTCACTTGTGAGTTGTGACAAGATAATTATTAATACATAGAAATGTAAAAATCTAAAATGTTGCACTAAAATGCCAAAATTAAAATTCTCCCCATTTTCTTCAACTTGATAGTCTTAAAAATCATTTAATTCATGAATATCATCAAGCAAAGAATCTTAACTTTACCCAGCTGGAAAAAAATTATTTTTTTAAAAAACAAATAAAGCGAACCCCAAGAGTAAATCAAATAAATAAATAAATCGGGTAAACAAAACAACAAGAATGACGAATCATGAAAATCTGGAATTGGGTGCAACCTGAGAAATTGAAGCGAAGAACGAAGAGATCAAAGGCGGCAACTTTAGAATTAGGGATCTAGAAATCCCCAACGTCGGAGAAACAGAGGCACTACTGAGAAGAAGAAGATGAAGTAGCTGAGAGAGTGTGTTGTTGTTGTGTGACAAAATTAGGAGTCAGAGCATAGTCCTCCGCTTCCGCCACCACCACCGCGGAATCGCGTCGCTTGAATCGGATCCACCTTTTTCATCTTCTTACATTTTTATTATTAAAAATTTTACTATTTTATTTTGGTGTTGCAAATAGTGGATTAAAATAGGATTCTCAGCCTTAGAACACGTGGAAGTCGCGTCGGGAACACTCGTTGAAAAGAAATGATTAAGTGATCATTGTGCTTTTTTTTACGATTTAAATAAATATTCATTAAGATGAAAAAATCAAAGGTACATCAACATTCAACAAGCAAGAGTGAATTGTACAAGGGGATTCCAAAACTGTTTTTATTAAATCATATATCCTTTAAATAGGGAGATTTCAATCAAAATAAGTCTTTAATTCTCGTACATAATCTTAAACCACTTGTGTTTAAAATGGATGAAGTATTTTTTTAGGATTTAAATGTGCTGACTCTCATCCGTGCACGTAGTTGGTGGAATCAGATCTATATTGTTTTGAAGGGTTTCTCATATGTTGTCTCGGACTCTGTTGCAGATGCTCTGACTAAGCATGAGTTAGACTTGTTGGGCCCTCTTACTGTTTTTGAGGCTCTCCTTAGTTTCTGTTCATTTTAATTTCTGTTATATATATATATATATATATATATATATATATATATTGCCTCAACCATGTATCGTAGAGGCTTGTGGTTTGCTTGTTTTCTATTCTTTTGTGCGCTTTTACCAATAGTGAAGATAAGTCAAAGCAGAAATCTTCAACCCATATTTGGTGTGGAGAAAATTTTTCTAGCTAAAAAATCTGTCATGTATTGCAGTGCCTCTTAACATACTAAATCACAAGATGAAAAGCTAAAGGCTAAGGTAAAACAATCATGGACCAAGATAGACTTGTATATAGGTTGAGCAAAGTCTTTCAAGCATTGTGTAGCATAAGACAACCTGTCACATAAATAACATCTCTAAATGAGAGATTATGTGTCACTTCTAAAGCCCTTTTAAAACAGATTGTTTCAGCTAAAAGAGAGTCATTTGCATCTGGAAAATGATTTGTAGCATTAGCAAGAATGTTCACTGCCTCATGTTGGGCAATAAAGTCACACCCTGCTCCATGATTAACTCTAAAAGACGCATAAATATTAACTTTAATTATGTCCGGAGGAGAACATGACCAGGTCACGAAGAAGACGTCACCTTCCTGGCAGGAATTGAGCTCATCTCAGGTTGTTCGAGGAAGGTGTTCATAATTGCTAGCGACATGAGATAATGCACAGTGAATCGAGGAGACAATAATATAAGGCCATGAATTAATTAGGACAATTGTGATTAACCAAATGACTTATATTTATTATAAATTAAAATTACCATTCTACGCTTCTTAAAATTTATTATTGAAATTCGAATGACGCCGATAAGGATTCTTGGTTTTCATAATTTTCGAGTTTTGTATTTAGTTTTATTTTTATTTAGAAACCCTAGATTAATTTAAATCATTAAGTTTAATTTTCATTGATTTAAAAGTTTGTACTTTTCATTAAAACTATGTTAATTACAAAGTGTCGGATTCTCTGATGATAGAGCTCATTGGCACTAGATTTGTCTTCGAAACCCGATTAATGTTCAAGAGAGAAGGTTATATGGAAGGTTGTATTCCTAAGTTGCTGAATTGGGGATATAGATCCTGGAACTCATGCAGGGTAATGAATACAAGGCATGTTTGATTGGAAGGATAACAGGAGATGATTGCAGTCCAATATGTAAATTTATCATTCATCAATGTGTTTGTGGGAGGTATAAGGAGTAAGGAAGTGAGCTTCCTCGATCCGGACAACTTCTGCACAACCTATCCCATTTTACTTAAGTTGAGAAATCTGAGGGTGGTTTGTCGAAGTTGCATTCCTTGGGGTTTGTGTCGTAAGTTTGAGAGTCCAGCTTGATGGAGGATGTCTGTGTTTGGAATTAAGATGTACGCAACTGAAACCCCAATATGAAGTTTCGGTTGGTAAAGATGTGTTTTCGAGGGTTTTTACAATACAACATTCTCGATGACTTCTTGAAAGAAATTGTAGAGTCCGTTAATGCATAACATACATGTGTTGACGACTGGTGAAGTAGAGACTAGAGGTCTAGAGGTTTAGTATGATTGGTATGTGAGACGGAGTGGATTGTGTCACACATCGCCCAAGCAATTCTAATCACTTGATCCAATGTCGGACGTATTGGATATGGCATATCTTCACAGTTTACGTGATTGTTTGCTAAACTATTTGTATGATATGTTGAATTAATTTTTGCGATGTATTGATTTGAATCTTGTACTTATATATTCTATGTTATATTCATTGTTGTTTCACTTCCCTTTTTGTGTGGATATGTTAGTGATATACATGGATGTTGGTATCTCTTTGTAGCCTCCATTCATATTGACTTTGTTGCCCTCGATAGCTAGGCCATTCACCCTGAGTTAGGACTTTATACATATGGAGGATGTCAATCTGAATCTCGTTCTAGATTAGGATATATGGTCATGTGGAACTGGTTTTGGTTCCTCAAAAAGAGGGACATTTGATCAGAAGCACTCATTTGAAATGGTTATGATCCCTTGTTTATTTGGTGACTAGAGTATGGACTGAGTTTTCAACCAAGCTCTTCTCAAGCTAGGGCACTAGCCCCTAGAGAGGAAGAGGATCTCAAGGAGAAGAAACCCGAGGAGAATGAAGAGGAGGACACAAAGTAAAGTGCTTGAGACTTCAATAGGTCTTATGCTTGTACGCTGCAATTTCATCACCTTATAGACAAATCTTTTGTATGGGGCTTTACTATCTATGTTTATAATTATTCTGGTTTTTTTAAATAAAAATTGGTGTACACCCAAGAGTGTAGACCACTAGAGAAATATGATGAGATGAGAAATAAGTGATAAATGTGATATATAATGTAATGTGAAAAAAAAATATAGAGAAAAAAAAAATGTTACAAAGTGTTCCACATTATTTAATAGTTTGTGAATGGTTGCTGTTTTTTTTAAGCACACGGGTGTGTTTGTGTTTTAACGCGGGTGTGTAAAAACACACTGTCACACATGTGGGTGTATAACCGTTGGAGTATTATGTAATGGAATAAAAAAGCTGTGGACAAAGTTTCATCAATTCATTCATTATTATATTCAACAAAATTAAGTGAGTATATTAGAGAAATTTTTAAAAGCTATTGGGTTGGACTAAAAAATAATAAAATGGTATAAATAATGTGGCATTATAGGAAAATGTAAAAAATAATATAAAATCAAATGTAAAAATTTTAGTGGGTATCATGATTAGAAATACTCTAAATTTTCCGTACACTAAAATAAAAAAATTATATATAAAAAATAAAAATAAATCACGACTTTTAAATTGCATAATTTATTCTTGTCATGCAAAACATATTTCTCAATAAATCATGATCGTTTTATATATTTGATGGGAAGGGAAGGGAAGTAAGGAATACAATAAATACATTAGTTTTTAATAATAATAAATAATATATGAAGTTGTCGAAAGAAACAGAGTAATGAGAAGATGAGATGCTAGTACTGGCTCGGAGTCTGCCACAACACGCAAAACCAAAAGCATCCCCCACCACAAAAACCTCCCTGTTACACTTACAAACTCCAACTTGTTCCTCGTGTGAACTGTGAAACTCCGCAAACTCTCAATGGCTTCTTCTACTTGTGCTCTCTCGCCTTCTGCCAGATTACAACTCACCAAAACCAACCTCGCTGCTCCACTCTCTTTCTATCACCGTCAGTCTTTGTAATGCATCAATGTTTCTGTCTTCTTTTTACTTTTTATGCAAGTTTTGTTGCTCAACTTTTTTGTGCTGTCATTTGAAGGAAGCAAGTGCCAAATCAGCAGAAGGGATTTTGCACTCAAGGGGATCGTGGCTTCTGGAGTTTCAGTCATGGCTTCTTCTCTTACTGCAGAAGCTGAACCAGCTCAAGGTTAGTTAATGCTGCTCACATTCAATTCTATGATTATTTTACATGAATTGAATCCCCCTTTAAGAGAATGAACTTGGGCTTATGCAGGTTCTCAAAGATTACCATTCAAACCGGAAGGGTATAATTATTGGACGTGGAGGGGTCATAAAATACACTATGTTGTGCAAGGAGAAGGCTCTCCTATTGTCCTTATTCATGGCTTTGGAGCCTCTGTGTTCCACTGGAGGTTTGTTTTCTTTTTGCCTGTTTCTCATGCAATCTTATTGCTAAGAGAATATTGGAAGATATTGTCAAAAGCTGCCTAGTCAATAACATTCGGTGATTCATATAGCCGACCTCACTTGATGAGATTAGGCTTTTGTTTGTTGTTGTTGTTGTTGTTTTATTGTTTGAATTTTGCTTAAGTCCCTCGGACTCTTATGGATTCCACGACCAGCCGGATCTTAAGCCACTAATGGATCCCATGAAATTGGCCAAGGCAGGCCTAACTCAATCTCCCCTCCCACATAAATGTAAATTACGTGATTCTCTTTGTGATACTGATTGTAATTTAAGAAGCTCCAATTATATAAGGGAGCTTTCACCTTGTATTAGTCATGTTCATTCCAGAGTTCGTAAGGGAAAACAATACATTTGGTTACTGACTTTGTTCTTGAGGCTTTTTTCGTGAACACCCCAAAAATAATTAAAGAGCAGCAGCCAAAAAAAGATGATTGCCCTCCCTTAAGTGGTTCTGTTCTGTTATGTAGTCTTGATTACAATTTAATGTTTGTTATGGTGGCTTCAATTGTCTGTTTGATAGGATTTTTTTATTATGTAGAAGAGAGTCATGTATCTGTGTTTACATATCACCAGGTACAACATTCCAGAATTGGCTAAGAAGCACAAGGTTTATGCCTTAGACTTGCTCGGATTTGGGTGGAGTGACAAAGCACTTGTTGATTATGATGCCATGGTGTGGAAGGATCAAGTTGTGGATTTCTTGAAGGAAATAGTAAAAGAACCAGCAGTTTTGGTTGGAAATAGGTAATGCCTTATGCCTGTAATAGATTTACATCAGGGTATTAGGTTGAAATACCGGATTCCTCTTTAGGTGTTTGTTTCTTGTGCATGGTTTTCCCCTAATTCTATAAATTTGCTCTGTTGTGGCATACACTAGTTGGATTGCCTCTCTTTTAAGGCAAGCCCTATCAATCATGTTATTTTCTCTCAGCCAAGTTACCATCACTGATTTCATTAACAAAAACAAGATATGCATAAGTATCTGCACTTCAAAAAAAAACATCCCTATATTATGTTGTCAATTTATGCTGCCATAATGTTAAGCTTTCCCTTACTTCTGAGCTGTCAAATTAATCGATGATTTGCACTTCATGAACTCCATGTCCCAAAAGTTTAAACTTTTGGGTGAAGATACATGAATGATTTAATATTATTTCTAGCACACCGAAAGTGAACCAACATCTTATGTTGTAGTAAATTACAATCTATTTTATGTTTAGTATTGACTTTCTCCCTATCTAGGAAAAATGATTGAAAATACGATGTTTATCCCATCCTAATCTTAATTTTTTCAGCCTTGGAGGATTTACTGCTTTGGTTTCAGCAACTGGGTTGCCTGAGCTTGTCAATGGAGTTGCTCTACTGAATTCTGCAGGACAATTTGGTGATGGAAATAAGGAACAGAAAACTTCTGAAGAAACACCTCTACAAAAATTTGTCCTAAAACCTCTTAAGGAAGTTTTCCAGCGTGTAGTTCTTGGATTTTTGTTCTGGCAGGCGAAGCAACCTGCTCGGATTGAGTCAGTCTTAAAAAGTGTAGGTTACTTGCTATCTTCATCTCAGATTTTTTTTACAACATAACAAGTATATATAAAGTTCAAAGTATGATGACTCCTAAGAATATGAATCGGACTTCCATAACATATTAATGAATAAGAACTCAATAATTAGGATGATCAAGCATATTTCTGTTGCCAAAATGTTAGGATGTGTTATATTAAGAATCATATTCAAGGAGGCTTGTCCTTGGTGGGATTGCTTATTCGCTTTCAGCAACTTTTTTTTTCTTACAAGTTGGTTTTCTGCAAAATACTATTTAATTAAGTTTATTGCATGTTTGGAAATCCTTCCAAAATCATAGTCACTTTAGATACACTGTGGACAACCACGGTAGACAACCACCACAGCTAAGGGAAGTTGCTTTTGTCCACTGTGATTTTTACTGTGTATCCAAACATGTAGGTGATAGAATTGATTATGAGGAAAGAGAAGCTGATCCAAACATGCTATAAGTGCTGCTGTAAATAATGTTGAATGCATAATTTGTGAACACAGGTGTATGTAAATTCGTCTAATGTGGATGACTATCTTGTGGAATCTATAACAAAGCCAGCTGAAGACCCCAATGCTGGAGAAGTTTATTACAGGTACATTAATAAATCAGGCATTTTTGTTGCCTATAATTAGTTTTGATTATGAGTTCCTTCTAATTATTCCCGTCTATTCAATGTTGTGTTCAGGTTAATGACGCGATTCATGATGAATCAGAGCAAGTACACTCTAGATACTGTTTTAAGTGAACTCTCTTGCCCCTTGCTTTTGCTCTGGGGTGACCTTGACCCATGGGTTGGTCCAGCTAAAGCAAATAGAATCAAAGAATTCTATCCAAAATCAACTCTTGTGAACTTGCAGGCAGGGCATTGTCCACATGATGAAGTACCAGAGCTTGTGAATAAGGCTTTATTGGATTGGTTGACCACACTCTCTCCTGAAGTGTCTCTTCAAACAGTTTGAACTTGTATAACAGCTTGTAAAGCCAATCAAATATGACATGACACCCAAAAGTTATTCATTCACATAAGGTTCTCCTCAGAATTGATTTTTGTTTTAGAATCATGTTGTGGGTAAGTCATCACCATACACTGTATACATAGCCTGTTTATGATATTCAGGATAGGGGGAAATTATAAGAATACACTATGATCATGTTTCTGCATACGTGCACTTCTTTGAAGCGCATTTATATAACTTTCTTTGTCATTAATCAATTAAGTATACGTTTGCACTGACTTTTCTCCCGCAAACATTAGCAAATGCAGGTGCATCTTGTTCCTTTCCAAAAATCTCTTTTGATTCTATTCGTATCAATCACGTTACGTAACTTTCTCATGCAACTTCACTACTACTATTATGTGTTGCCGAGATCGTAATGTATGTTGTGCTTTGTGCTTACCAACGAAAGAGTAGCAAATACAAGCACTTAAAGCTGATGACATTTTCCATGCGAAGTTGCCAATTTTGGTGCATCTCGGAAACGTTACTTTCACAAAATTCAACATAGTTTAAGAAAATGTGCGAATCTAACAATTTAGCAGGCCTAACCATGGTAGGAGCTAGGAAGCATAGGTGAGACATTGTCCATAACATGAGGAAGAAAACGGAGACTAGAATAAAAACCCCATTTGACAAAGAAAAAAGACAAGTTATACTCAGAATTCTCTTAATTGCAAACTCCAAGTTTCCTCAAGTGATAAATTTGTGCCTATATCTCTATTCACATGTATTAAATAGGCGAATTCTTTTATATTTATTAATGTGATAATTTTTTCACTCGTTACTAGCCCGCATTTATGGATTAGTAGGTAAATTTTCAAAACAATAATATAAACACCACAAAGTCAATTAAACAAGGATGAAATGGACCAAGGTCATGTGCATGATATGGACTTTGATAGCAATATATTTGGTTTTCAATTCAAAACAATATTTGATACCTTGTAATTTAGGATTACGATTTTCAATGTACATTTATCCAACCGAATGCACTTTGATTGAGTGAACGTGCTTTCACATTCACTCAATGGAAATCCAAGCAGGATTCATTATAATATGTGGAGTGTGGTATGTTCTACACAATGTTTTAAAAACAAACCAATAATTAAATCAATGAATATGTTTGCCTATGGAGGAAGGACATAGGATAAGGTCCTTAATAAAGAGTTTATTAGAGTCATAATTCAAGACATGACTTCCAATTTAACTTGTATTGTTGGTATTGTAATTTCCACTTTCTATATTTTGGGCTTGTACTTGGCCAACTTAGTAGAGCTTGTATTTCCAGCCTATTAGTGTTGGAATTACAATTAGAGTGATTAGCATCTACATTGGACCATTTTGAGCTTTTAGAAGCATGAGGCTCATCCATGCTAGTCTTGACATGCCCATACCCTCTATATATAAGGGCAACTGTGTCTCTCTTTGGAAAAAAAAGGGGCAACTCTCTTTGTAATCCACAACTAAGAAATTCATTTGTATTGTTTGATATTAATGTCTCTTTTAAAGTTTTTTCTCTAAGAACCTAATAGAAAATTACTAAGTGCATTCGCTTGTGGCTTTTTCACCATGGCTTATCAATCTCTTTTAATGAGTTGATTGTAGTGCCTTGGGAATTATCAAGACATCATTCTCTTGTGGCTTCTCTTCATCCTAGGCTTATTACTCAAGAGAATATGGTTGCCTATTCCTTTCTTCCTCTCCACTTTTATATTTCTTCAGCATTTAGATCTTGTTCCTCATGAGTTTTCGGTACCTTAAGCCTCAAGCAAGTAGATCCTACAAGTTATAAGGTGGATCCTAGCTCACAATTCTAAAATTCAACCATGGTTGAATCAGTAATAATTAAATATATATTTATTATATATATACTATTGTATAATATATTAAATAATTTATTAACGTAAAATGTTGTGAAATTAAATCAAATTAAATTTTAAATTGACAAAAATTCATTAAAATGTACCTTCTATAAGATAAAAATGAATAAAAATATAACAAACAATATTCCATGTATGTGGAAGTACTCTAACTTTGTATTAGATATTTATTTGAATAGAATATATTTTATTAAATTTAAAATAAAATATTACTTTTCTAAAAAATTGATTTTTTTAGAAAGATAGCCTGTCAAAACCAATTAAATAACACAATTTTGTGAATCCCAACTCTTGTGAATGGAAAAAACTCATTGGTCAGCCCCCTACCGCTTCGTGCGCTGACCGTGGGGCGAAGGATTAGTCTCACGGCAATCGGCGGTGGGGATACATTGGTCAAGACAAAAAAAAAATAACACAATTTTGACCTTATTAGACCGGTTCGACCATATCTCACCAATTTTGAGATTTATTTATTTTTTTCCTTCAAATGGACTGATCACATAATATATAATGTGAGATGTGATAGGAAGAGAGAAATTTGAGTGTATGTAAAGTGTCGCTACTAATGAGTTTTCATAAATTAGAATTGTACCATAAAGTGCGCAAGCTTTCAAGTTTAGACCGCTTAGTCATAAAGTCTTTGATACTAATTTAGAATTTTAGAGGTTTAACTCAACCCAAAAACTAGCTTAAGAGGTGATGATTGCACTATCCTTTATAAACATTTATTTGACCATATTTCTAGTTAATGTGAAATTTCTCAACTCACCCCTCACACACACACGTGGACCTCTAGAGCGTGTGATATGTAGGAATGAACATTTGCGAGAATCTCATATATGAGTGTTGTCCACAGGAAAAACCTAAGATAAACTCTATACCAACTTAGAATTTAGTAAGGCTCACATTAATAATTTTATATTAGTATTTCTAACCCAGCGATATCGGAATGTTCGTTTGAAGCACAGCGTAGAATCTCCGTTGTGAACCGTCCGATAGTAATCTCACTTTAATCCAACGACTGACATGGACTTAACTGGTGAATACTAATATGACACATACTCGGGGTCCCACTATTTCATAATAAATAATTGCATATCTCACTCTCACTCACTCAGACTCAGTAACGTACCTCTCAAACTTACTACCTCTGCTTTCACCCCTCAAAATCAAATCAAACTTGTAAGTTCTGTTTTCCCATTCTCTCTCTCTCTCTCTCTCTCTCTTTCTTCAATTTTGCGCTCATTTTTCTTCCTTAGGTCTGTTGTTGCTTTTTTTCTGTCATGTCATCTTCACCAAGCTCTCTCTAAATTTCCAACCATTTCTTGAAACCAATTTTACCCTTTTTCAACAGAGAGTGAGTATTCTGATGGCGTGATTCTTGTTTCTTTATATATGATCTTTTGTTCAGAAAGATTCATAGTTCTTCACTGATTCTTCATTCTAACTGAAGCGTTGTCTAGTTATTGTGACGGTTGTTTTAATTGCAAGAAACCGTTCTGATTTATAAAAGAATATTATTCTTTCTTTTGGTTAATTTTTATGCTTAAGCAGCTGCGAAAGTGAAAATGGCTAACAATGAAGAACCAAGACTAAGGAGTTTGAAATTGCCTCATGCTGCGCTCAATGAAAGAATACTTTCTTCTCTCACTCAGAGAGGTTTTGCTGCTCATCCTTGGCATGACTTACAGATTGGTATGTGTTTCTAATTCTATCTCACATTTACATTCATTATAATGCTTAATACATATCTTCTCTCTTTTATCTTGAAAATGGAAAATGAATTCATTGTGCTTCCAGAATCTCTGTTCAATTTTAACAAGATTATGAGGTCTTGGACTGCTAAAAAGTATCTATTTTGCAATATTGGGCTGAAAATTATCAATGGTTTCATACATGCAGGGCCTGGAGCTCCATCAGTTTTTAATTGTGTAAGTTTTTATTTTTTCTTTTTATACATGTTTTATTCATGCATAAAGCTTAGGGAAAAGAACTAAACCTTTTGACAAGGTCTCTTATTTACATTCCACATTCCTTGTAACCATGACCGTGACAGTAGTTATTAATTGTGTAAGATATTTTTCTGCTTTATAAATACATAAGCATGATCAAGGCCCATTTGGGTTTTGGGCATATGGTTAAGTTCCTATATTGACTAGAAATATGGGTAAAATAATCCTTATAAAGGTAGATCAATCTTCACCCTTAAGTTAGGTTAAGAGGTAGAGTTAGCCTAACCCGAATTCTAAGATGGTATCCTAGATTTGTTTCTTGAGCCACCACTGATTAGATCCGTATATTGAGCTAATTTGGTAAGAGTTAGACCTAACGTGAATTTGAAGACATATTTCAATCCATGTTCGAACTTCAAACATGCTGTCTTTGTATGAGGACATGATGCTATTGGAAAACCTCAATTAATGACTTAAGATGTGAAGTGATAAATGTGTCACTCACACTGGCATCCTGTTAATGTGTTCTAAGAAATAAAGGGATTTCTATGGCAGGTGGTTGAAATTAGTAGAGGAAGCAAGGTTAAGTATGAGTTGGACAAGGCAAGTGGACTTATAAAGGTATGATTACCAATCTTATTTAATGGCAAAATAAAGGGTTTTTCTTTTAAGGGACCATTTTTGCATTCATCACCAGGATAATATTGTCAGCTTTTAAGTTTAAATGCCTTCAAACTCTGAGGGAACATTTTCCTTTACAAACACCATATCTTACATGTCTAAGTGTTTAGGTGCAAGAATGTTGCATGTTTTGTTTGCAAAAGAGTTAGTTTCAGTAAACAGGTAGAACTAAAAATGGTAACTCAAATACTTTCAATGGACTGTGGTTCCAAATTATCTGTATTGAGCTGTAGGATGTTTCAATGTGATTGCTTGTCCTGCTCCTGCTTAATGTAGACAATAGTTTGGTTTTTGGCTGTGAGATTATGTTTCTTTGTTCTGAAGCTTGGGCTGAATAATAACTTAGGTTGATCGCATCCTTTACTCATCTGTTGTCTACCCACACAACTATGGTTTCATCCCAAGAACCATTTGTGAAGACAATGATCCCATAGATGTCCTGGTTCTGATGCAGGTAACAACACTTTAAACACTCGTCCATGATATTTGACAGAATGTATTTTTTCTGTGAAAAGTTCAAATTTACTTAGATTGAAACTTATATATTGAGTAGGAGCCTGTGCTACCTGGTTGTTTCCTTCGTGCCCGTGCAATTGGATTGATGCCCATGATTGACCAGGTAAAAGTTGAAACCTTCTGCTATATATATGGTTCTTTTGGGGAGAATGAAGAATAGTAAAAATAAAACCATTTGTGAGGGAAAAAGTAAATTATATTTGTGATTGGAATGGGGTTTATATTTCAATAGTGCAACAAAATAAAAGAAAGTGGTGCTACAATTTGTAAATGTATTTGGCAGTACCATTAGAGGGATCATTTTGAAACTACATGTCATGAACCAATTCTCTCAAACGCTTAAACATGAGATGTTTTTAAATTACATTCTTAACTTCATCCCTCCCACAATAACCTTTGTAGGCTTTGAGTATGAAAAATGCAGGGGTCCTTACCTATTGTTGCAATTCTTTTTATTAAAAAAGTAGATACATTGAGGATCATTTAATCATAGAGATTCGGATATCGTCTCATAAATCAATAATTCAGTAAGCCTATGTTGTTAAATAAAGACACATGAATAGTTTTAGTGATCTACTTTAACATTTTCTCCCTTTATGTCTCAGTTGGCTTTCAAAATCGTACCATTTGAATGATGCTCTTCTGCTGTAAAACTAATGCATTTGTAGAGAAACTCTTAAATTAAATGAAAATTGTGGTACAGGGAGAGAAGGATGACAAGATCATAGCAGTTTGTGCTGACGACCCCGAGTTCCGCCATTACAAGGACATCAAGGAGCTTCCGCCACATCGGCTTGCTGAAATTAGAAGATTCTTTGAAGACTGTATCCTGTTATTTTCATTTTAATTCATAAATATATACATTGATGATTGCTTTTGCCCACAAAAAACTCAAGTCTCTCCTATGGATACACCACTGAAAATCCAAATTATCAATTTTGCACTCTCTTCTGTCAGTGCTATCAATAGTGTAAACTCCATATATGCTATGTGTCCTTAGCTTGCCCCACTAGACAAGAAGAATGAGAACAAAATAGTTGATGTGGAGGACTTTCTACCTGCTGAAGCTGCAGTTCAGGCTATCCAATATTCCATGTGAGCTATTATTCTTTACAATCATGTGGCAGTGATGAATTTTTTAGATTCTTCTTACTAATCTTGCATGATTTTACTTTTAAATTGGAGATCAAATAATGATTCATTTAATATTTTCCCCTTTTGCAGGGACCTGTATGCTGCCAGTGTAGTCCAGAGCTTAAGGCAGTGATGACTTGTTTAGAAACTTATTAGCAAAATGCAGTGACATCCAAGTATATTAGTAAATGTGTATGAAGCTCATCATTTTGATTCTTTTTGTCATACTATTGTGCCACTATAATTGGCTTCTGGCAATTGTTATCTGAATATTCTGATTAGTTTCTGCATCGATTAATAGAAATATGATACATTTATATAGTAAGTACTAAGTACTCTCTCTTTAAAAGCTTTCCCTCTAAATTTGATCGTGATGCATTTGTTTTTTTCCCCCCTTTTGAAATGGAATTTTCATTATAATCTAGGCCATTTCGGGTGGTAAATATAGGTTTAACAGTTAAGACAAACAAATATAATTTGTTTAGAAGCTTGCTATTCTGCTAACAGTTCTCACTGAGTAAAAGTAGAGTTGAGATTAGTAAATGTTTATAAGGAGAAAAGATTGTTCTACGCCCGCACCTAAAATAAATGGGGACAATGCTTTATAGTGTAAATTTAATTTAGCAATTCATTTGAGTTGATTTTATATAATTCTTCATAACACCACGTCAATTTTACTACCTTAGCCGTTTCAGAAAGTTTTGACTTAAATTAGGTCTCACAATTTTCTTCACTCTTTTTTTATTTTATTATTTATTTCTATTTCTATTTTAAAATAGTATATGAATATTCAATAATTAATTCATAATGTTTTTCAAAACTAATTATTTTTAACATTCTAAATCCTAAACTCTAAAACTAATTGTTTACAAAGTTGAACTAATTATGTTTATAGGCTAATAAATTATCTTTATAGCAAGTAGTTTACAAGGTTCTTTCTCTTTTTTGAACCTACAAGGTTGAACTGCCATATATATGTTGAGATTTGCATTGATCGCCTCTTGGGCCGATAAAATGTGCTTGAAGAACTCGTATCAATTAGATGAAAAAGTTCAAATTTGAGGCCCAAAAAAAGGATCAGTCACCAAATAGTAAAAAAAATGTCTTAAGTTTCAAAAACAGATATATCTATTCTCGGATGAAAAAGATATTCCATTGCCGGGAATCGAACCCGGGTCTCCTGGGTGAAAGCCAGATATCCTAACCGCTGGACGACAATGGATGCTTGTTATAGTAGATCATATAGTTGTACATAAAGTATAAAGTAAGTACAGGTAGGTGTTGTACAACATAACATACAGCTTTAAGCTATTAAATATATTTTTACTTTTATCCCTATAATAACTTTAATAAAACTCCTTCACTGCACTTTTTATATTTTAAAAAAATATTAAATTTTAATTATGATTTCTTCCTACCATACTCATCTCCTCTGAAATTGTTATCGTTATATACGTTTTAAATATTTCATTAATTCATAAAAATATAAGTTTAGTTTATTTTAAATTTATTTATTTATATTATATTATTTAATTTAATAAAAGTATGAAAATATAAACAAAAGTTAAAACTAAAATTATATTTTTAACATAATAAATAATTTGAATTAAAAATAAAATATATTTTGAATTAATAAATTAGAATATAATTATTTTAAAATTAATATCATGTAGATGTTTATGTGTAAAAAAAGTAATGTTAAATATTTGCACGAAAAAATTAATGCTAATATAAAAATAATCATACAAGTATGTCATTCTATAAAATGAACTCGTTGAATAGCTAGATTTGTCAAACACTTTTTTTTCCAATCAACTAGCTTTTCTTTCAGCTAGGTGTTAATGATTTTTTATTATAATTCTCACACGTCCCCTTACGCAAGAGCTCATTGGAGTTAAAGGATTGAACTTCAAATGACTTGATCATAAAGGTTTTAATAACATGTTATGAACTAATTATTCCGAAAAAAACTGTTAATTAAAAGACATATCATTGGTTTTTTTTTTTGTCACAAAGAGGGGGCAGAACCCCGACAAAACACTAAGCCCTTGGCTCAAACGGTGATGGAGAATCCTCCCCGGCTAAGTGCAAAGAAAGAAGCAAAAACAAATTGAATGTGCCCATGAAAAGCAACACCGTGAGCAACACGAGCTACTCAGAAAGAAGGTGTTCCGGATCAAAAAGGGAAAAAACTAAATGAACCGCCTTTGTCGAGCCGCTCACAATAATCACCTCAGAGAGATTCTGATCAATGGTGGTATGCACTGCAGTGCATATAGTCTTCAGGATATACCAATGGTTTTGTATTGTACTTCTAACACTCTTTTTAGCTTTTATATGAGAGGCAAGTAGTTATTGTTTTTCTGGTTGTTTTGGGCTTTTGGACCTATGGCCCCTTTGATTCAAACAAAACAAGAAAGTATTGATTGATATTTCCATCATTTAATCAAAGAAATTAAGTAACATTAACTGTTTTTCTTTTTGGTCACTTAGTTAGCATTAACTGTTAAGTGGAAGAATGGTGAGTCTACGAGCAAGAGCTTTGGTAGACGTTACCCCATATAATTATAAAGTAGACGGACATATGGACCCACTCAGCCCTTTCTTTCTTAGGATTTGGTGATTGCATCACCTTTCAAGTGGACCCTATTATCTTCATTTCAAATATTATGTCTGAAAATGGGTGTGTATAAAATTACTCCCCTCTAAAGGTGAGTGTGTATTTTTAAATGAATTATGAATGTAATTTTATAAAATTATTGAAAAACTAAAATGGGTTTAGATAGACAACTTTTATTAAAAAATTATCTTAAAAATAACTCTTAATAAAAGATATACAAAATTTTGACTTAACATAAAAGCTACATGTTTTTAGTAAAAATAATAATTGCATGCACTCACGGTGTATAAATTTGTTACATTGTCAACCAATCAAATTTTAACGATTTAACAAATTTTAATTTAATTAATTGAAGTGGTATATATTTTAAATTTGATTGGTTGACAACTGTCTAAAAAAACTTTACATTGCTAAGCTAGTATATAATTTTTTTTTTTAAGGAAAGCTCATATTTTATTATGACAAGAAAGCGGAGTCTATAAACAAAGCTTCAACAACTCGTTGAGGGAGATTATCCCACCAAACATGTGACCTACATTATGAGCTACATTGTTTGCATCTCTCCTAGAAAAAACAGTAAAATTTGAGATGAGCTGTTTACAATCACGTATGACCGTGTGTGTCGCCACCGGACACGACGCAAAATTCATAGCTTCATTAGCTTGGGCAATGATAGCACCACCCGTTTCTACAATGACATTTTCTAACCCCATTTCAGAGCTAAAACTTATGTTAGTACATCAAAATTAATCTCTTATTTAAAAATATTTATTTTTAAAAAGTTATGTTACTCTTCTTTTGGATAGAGTTTAGCAGTACTCCTGCTGTCCTGCACCCGTTTGATTTTTGAAACATGTTATTGAACAATGCAACGACTTTTGAAAAATTTAAACTACTTTTTTAAAAATCCAAACATACTATATAATAAAAATCCTTTATCATAATCTAAAACCCAGCATATTTTTATTTAGTTTATTTAATAATATAATGTTATGGATGTATTTGTTATTATTATCGCTTCAATTTGTAGTTTTTCAAGTAACAATCTGCAACAATTAATTCTCAACATTATATGCTATCGTTTGACAAGAGACAAGAAAAGTGATGAGAAAATAAAACATGTAACTCACTAGATTTTTTCTCTATTGTTTTACCTCAACCAAACGAATATAATTAAAGTTCACATAAATTCTTTTATCTTATTTTCTTCCATCTAATTCTATTTACCATACAGTGGATAAATCCACAAGTTCCTTCATATTTATCACTTTAAGATTTTGAACAAATAGTAAACTTAACTATCCACAACTACAAATTGGTTATCACTTGATTAGTAGATTTTTCCCTTCTTTTGTCTTATAAATGGACAACATCTTTGAAATGTTATTTAGAAATCTTAGGAGGGTAAAGAGTATGAAATTATTAAAGAGTTCACTTTGAAGCACTGGAACTGGGAAAAGTGTAATATTTTACACAAATAACATATTTGTTGTTGCCCTGATGGGCTATTCGGAGGAAACACAAAAGTGACCAAAAGAAGATACGTTAATGTGCTTTATCTGATAAATTAATGAAACTAAAAATACTATGATGTTAGATAACTAATTTCCCATTCGATTCCTAGGATTGCTTTTGTTCTTTTTGTGTTCTGGCATTGCCTCTTCCAAACAAAGTACATAAAGTTACCGTGAATTTTATATTGACGATTATCAATATTCTTTTTTTACTTAACAAAATTAACAATAATTTTAATTATTTTTTTCAAGAGTACCTATCACGCTATAGGTGAGAGACTAGTTAATTTTAGTTAATTAATTTTGAATTTAATTTTGATGCAATGACAGACACATGCATCCAATCAGAATTCTCCAATTTGTTATGTTATAATTAAAGTTAAATTTTGAATTATTTTAAATAAATAATAGAAAGATGTGATTGCACTAATAGGGGTTATGTCGAGTGATGTATATTTAATTTTCCTGAAGCAATATCTCATGTTCCACTATACTATTTTAGTTCTACAACAATCGGAAATCTGTTCCCTCGTGCAAAAAAAAAAAAATGTTCCCTATGCCTTTTATAATGGTTTCCATATTGTGGTTAGACTAAGACGTTGCCTATTCTTTTACCAACAATTGTATTGATCAAAGGCAACAATAACCAAAAAAGCGTAATTGATATGTCATAAGCTACGATTTTGTATATCAAAAACTTGATTACCCAAATATAGTGGGGTTAGTCGGTCGATGAATCTCACGTCTCATTTAATCTACAACTTCGATATAAGGGATTTTTCCGCCCCCCATAAGTGTACTCTATTGATATAATCCCTTATTGTCATTCCCATAAGTATAGTTGATATGATCCTTAATTATCTCCCCCATAAATGTAATGACGACCACAGTTCTCTCCTACGCTCCCATTGTAATTAAAGAGGCTCAAACTATATAAGGAGCATGTGAAAGGCATGCACTCTTCGGATTTTAAAAGCAGAGTCAGGTTTACGAATGACCGATCTCTGCCCAACGAACTTTCTGTAGCTAATAAGAAATAATTCGGTACTCATTTAATGACATGATTAATACGAACATTATAAGAGATGAATTGGATAAGGAAAAGGCATGATCACGTGGGTATTATAGGGCTGAGTTGGGACTAAACATTGACCAAGCTTGATCTCCTAATAGCACTACATGAAACCGGAGCAAACACACTAAACATGTGATTTTCCATTTGATTTCAAGATTTATGTGTATGAAATTAAATTGCTAGGAGAGATCTCCATCTTTGATCCTTGATGAAAAATTAACATGATATGAAAAGATACATTAAAAACAAAGAAAAAAGTCTAAATAACATGATCACACCCTTAATTAATTTAATTATAACATTTACTCTAATGGAATATATTCTGATCATCCTTTAGCATTGGTCTCTGATTGATTGTTCGATGAATATAATTGTAATATTATATGTTAAAATGTTTGGCAGAAGGCAGAAGTGTTTCATCTCCCAAGTTGTTAAATACCTGGCCAGAGCAACAAAACGTACCAAACTAAGACTTTCAATTAAATATTGATGCACATTGCCACCGAAATCCACTTCGTTGATTCTTGCATTCAATTTATTATGAATAATTTGTAACAGAAATATTTCTATTAGCATAATCCCAAAAAAAAATTAAAAAATCAGATAGTAGTAGGCAACTAAAAATAGGAACTCCCCCACCAAAAAAAGAGAGATAAAGATGTATCAACAGCTAAAGTTGAAAAGCCATAGATGGCTAGTAGGTAAAAATACAAGATATATGATCATGATGTCATATCATTAATTGCATTTAAATCTTGAGGAGGAAGTGAGTGGAGATGGATCTAAAGTGATTACTATCAATTAGTAAGTCAACACATTTAAGACATTTAAACCATGGTGTTCTAATTCATGCAACTATAATATTTTACTATATTATAACATAATTATGAATCACGATGATCATCCATAGCAAGATCCTTTTCAAGTTAACATTATGCTTAAAGCAACCATTTCACCAAAGTGGCCCCTCTAATTCTCATCCACTTAGCTATATATATGGCTACAGCTTTGTCATCTATTCATGTTTGTTGAATCCCCAGTCACTATCGGAACCTTCTCAATGTTATACCTCAAATATGTTTTTAGCTATATTAATTATATGTATTCATGCACGTGACAATTCCATCACAAACAATTGTCCAACCACTAGTCCATTTCCTTCACTTAATGCCTGCAGCCAGCACCCTCTACCATTTCAATTCTAACACTTAATGTTCCCTGTCTTATCTTGTCCAACTGAAAATAAAAGGTACCTAAATTAAATTGTATTTTCCCTCCTCTTCGTCATAGTTTTGATTAATTGGTGTTCTTTAATTTCTAGAATGTTTCATAATCGTGGTGGTATCTGACGTTGATTGACTTTTCTTGTGCGACGAAACTACACGAACACGGTAGAAGTGTATCTGCAGAAGACACTTTGGTACTCAACTAAAAAAAAAGGCAAAAATTTTAAGAGTTAAGAAGTACTCAAAGTTTTGCATAATGAGAAAAGTGTTATGTAAAAGAACAACTACACTTGTATTTATAGGTTCGAAGTCGTAATTGTCTCTGCTAGGAAGCCTTATAAGTGCTCTTCCGAGTGTAACCCCAGGCAGCCTTGTTTGTTGTTAGTTATTAAATGGGTCGTTGAGCGACCAGACAACCTTAGCTGGAACGAGATGCTCCTTAATCAAGTCATTCACTCTGATCATACAGTGCTCACTTAATCGCAGAACCTTTGGTAATAAGATCAATTGATTTTCCTGTAATACCACCTCAGGTCCTATTTATAAGAACCAAAAAACTAATTCGCACATTTTAAGAAATTTAATTAAAGTAGTTAAGTGCATTAAATTTGCTCTCAATTAATATTGAACTTCCAAACTTGTCATTATCTCACTTTTCTTAATTTATATGCATAAATAATGCTTAAGAAGGTGGAAAGAGAGAGAAAATTCAATTAAATAAAAATATTATGGTAAGAATTAAATAATGCATTATAAACTCAAAATTAGGTTTTATTAATAGAACCAAAATATACGTTTCATTTAGTTATTATAAATAGACATAAATTAATGTATTAATATTCAAAAGACTCTATCAATACGCGTGTAGCCAATTTTGTGCTACGCTCATCAATCGAGTATTAGAGACGATGTTTTACAATGTGTCACATTCAAGATTCACGATATTAATACATAATATCATTAATTGTACATTGGATTTTACATCTTATTATACTGTGGTAATTACTAATTACTAATAAACATGATCATTTTCTTTTTAACATATATGAAGTTATAAACATAATATTTTAGGAGTTGTCTAAATATATAACTCTAAAAAACTTAACTTAAATCACCGTAGTATAGGTGAACTAATGATATTTAAAATAAATTGACACATCAGCCATTCACCTAAGCCTAAGGTGTTTTAATTTAACCCTGACATTACTTATAGACATTTAGTGATCATGGGTGATGGCATGTGGATAGAGCAGACGTAGTGATGTACATAGAACGTTTTCCATAATTATTTAATTAACCTTGTTACTCAAGTATTCATTGAATATATACTTTTAAGGATACTTCTTGTCCCAAACATTTTCTTGTTTTATGTTGGCTGGGCGTGACTTCCGGGAGATCATTCAACACCAAACTTTTCTTTAAAAAATTATTTTAAATTGTGGGTTTATCATCATATCATTATCTGTACACACTTGCTCTATTATATCATATGGATCACAACTGTTTTGACAAGTTTTTGAATTAAAGCTTATTATTATGATCATACCATATTTCAAATACTTTGCCCATGTACCATTCATTCTATTGCTAAAAACTTGCTCACAACAAGATGAATCAAATAGTATTGGATACAAAATGTCTTTAATGCATGTTAATTAAGATGTGACTGCGATTCTATTGTGGAATGCTATGTAGTAAATAAACGAATATCTGAATAGCAGAATGGATACTGTTGTAGCTGCCCAAATGGCCACACTTAACATCATTAAAATGATCCAAAGATTTCACAATTAAATAAATACCATATTAGTTAATCGAGATGATCAAATTGAGGATCACCTCATCTAATGGTCAACCGAGCGGAACAAAGCTGACATAATATTAAACAATTGCATTATTACACAAGCATATCTATCATCTCGGAAGTTTATCTCAAAAATTTCATTAAGGCTCAGTGTCTGAGTTACAACTCTCACCATATTTATAAATACATGTTTAACCGTTCATTTACGTAAAGTGCATAACTACACATATTCACACAAACATAACAAAGTACAAAAAATGATAAAATACTAAGATCTATAATGAGGGAAACTTTTGGTCATCATGACACAAATACTACAAATCCAAATAAAAATTATAAATTAACATACAATGATAAAACTAAAATAACAAAACTCAAAAATAAAGAAAAAAAATGTAAGGTAAAGACAAGAGATGAGAAAAGAGAAATATGATGAAAGTGATGGTCGAAGCCGCTAGCTGTCGGTAAGCTAAAAAATGGTTCGTTTACCAACGACTAATGGCCGTCGATAAATGGGTGGCATAATAAAATTTTCAAATAAAACTGCCAAAAAATGGGTGCGAAAATGGCAAGTCGAGTTAACGACGGTCATAAATTATCGGAATTGGCCGATGAAAATACCTACCGACAGTTCGAAACTATCGCAAAACTTTGCTAGGAAATTTACCGCCAACATTTCACGCCCCAAAATCTTGTCCCTCCACGCTTCCCGTCAAATAGCGACAGATAAATTCATCGTTAATTTTCTTTCGCGAGATCGCATTACCGATGGCCAAACTATCGGTAACGTACAAAATTACCGACAGTTTTCCGGCTGTTGGTAAATACCCGTAGGTAATTCAGAGAATTCTTGTAGTGTTTGAAATGACATATTTACTTAGTCTCTTGGGTACGAAAACTGAGACTTACCATCCTCACTCTATTTCTTTGGCGGTTCCTTACTCGTTATGACCACAAGTAATCTTGAGGGGAACCTCCTATCTCTGGTGCGCCCGAGGCGGGCCCTTAATCTGTGTGGTACCCGACTAGTCCAATACCTATATCTTTCCAGAGTAATCATCAATAAAAGTCATGAAGTATCTCTTCCCACCAATAGATGAGACAGTTTTTAGACCTTAAACATTAGAGTGAACAAGATCGATTATTTCCTTCTCTGGTGTTCTCGCACTTCTCTGAAAGTTGACTCGTTTCTGTTTTCCAAGTATACAGTCTTCACACATGTCAATTTCTATCGAGTGAAGACCTTGTAGTTTGCCATTTTAGTGCATGATCTTCATACCTTTCTAAATCATATGACCTAATCCCTAGTGCCATAGATTGGGACTTTAATTTGCTGCAACTACAATCAAATGAAATAATCATGCTGTCTTGTAAAGAGTATCACTCTTTTTACTGCGAGAAAGTGTCATTGCACCCTTTGAAATATTCCAATAATCACAATGGAAGACTGTTGTATAAACTTCACGACCAATTGGTCTACCGAAATTAAGTTCTTCGTCAGGTCATGAATATGTCTTACATTTTTCAATTTCCATATAAACTCATTCAATTTAATCTTCATTGCACCTTTACCTACAATCTCATGTGATTACACGTTTCCAAGGTAAACTCTAGTACCATTTTATAGGGAAAATTTTAGGCATCTTCTCCTTAGGTTGTTGCAAGAATTTCTCAAGTTCATGCACTAATGTTTCCTAAAAAGGAAGTTCCTTAAATTACTTGTAAGAAGATTTAAAAATAGAATAAAGTGATCGTCCAATTTTGCTTGACATTTTCAACAGGTTGTTGTTTTGTTTCTTTTCTCTAGCACCATTTTATAGGAAAAAATGCTAGGCATCTGCTCCTTAGGTTGTTGCAAGAATCTCTCAAGTTCATGCATAAATGTTTTGTAAAAAGAAAGTTCCTTCAATTACTTGTAAGATGCTTCAAAAATAGTGTAAGGTGGTCGTCCAATTTTTCTTGACATTTTCAACAAGATAGAACTAGAAGAGAGAGAAATGGTGAGTGGTGTGATGAAAAAATAAGAGAGAATTGGGAATAGAAAATTGATGGAAATTAGATATAAGAGAAAAAAGGGTGTGAATATATCAAAGTTGAAACAAGTTGTGTTAGAAATTAAGTCACACCCACTTAAATTCATGCATTAATGTTTCCTAAAAAGGAAGTTCCTTTAATTACTTGTAAGATGCTTCAAAATTAGAATAAGGTGGTCATCCATTTTTTCTTGACATTTTCAACAAGATATGATTAGAAGAGATAGATATTGTGAGTGATGTGATGAAAAAATAAGAGAGAAATAGGAAGAGAAAATTGATGGAAATTGGATATAAGAGAAAGGGGAATGTGAAGATATCAAAGTTGAAACAAGTTGTGTTGGAATTGAAGTACATCCACGCACCACAAAACCTTAAGCCACTTAAGGCAATAATTGTGTGTGGCCTTTATCATATATACTAGGTCTGTCCAGACTCACCCGACACGACCGAAATTGACCCAACTGAAGCCCTTTTTTGTCCATTCGGGCGATTCGGTTCGGGTATTAGGTGCCATGGGTGAAGAAATGCGCTTCCAAGCACTCTGGTTCGGTCGAGTTTGGTTTGGGATTTGAACCGATCGAACTGACCGAACCATATAGAAATAAAAAAAATTGGGCCAAGCCTAGTTCGTGAGAGAGGCTCTTTCACTTTTAATCCCAACAACACTAATACCACCCCATTTCAGTTCATGAGAAAACTCTAGCCCCATTTGCTCTTCTTTACTTTCTTCTCATTCATCATCTGAGCCGCCGTACCCTTATCCCATTGTTTTCTTGTGTCGCCCCCGCACGCCACCACACCTGAAACCCTAATCTCCCATTCCTTGTGCTTCTCCTTGATGGAACGAGTTGTCACCACCACTTCTCCTCTCTTCTCCTCGACAGAATGAGCCGCCACCACGACTTATCCTCTCTTTCAATTTGGGTCTGCGAGATCGCCACAGAATTAGCATGCAACCACCCACATGCAAGAAGATTTGAGGTTTTTCGAATTGTATAGTTCATTAGATATGTTATAATTTGATTTGTATGGATATATCATCTTTTTTAGCATTTTAAGTAGACTTTTCTGTGTTTTTTCAATGGATCTGTTTCTCTCCTCATCTATTTTTTCATTTTTCTTCTGGATGTTGAAACCGATTGAACCGATCCGATGTAACTGCAACTTGCTCAATCCAAACCCAAGCAATCCACCACATGGCGACGGACGGTGGTGGGTCTGGTGGTTTGGGGGTTTTCACCTGACCGAAACCGAGGTTGGGACCCTAACCCAACTGTTGGACATGCCTAATATATATTATTAAACACTTTTTAATCTACACAAATGTGGGACTTTTTTTTTTTTTTTTTGTTAATGTCATACCATATGGCATTTTTGCAAGTACCATACCTAAGACTACACCATAAATTAGAACATATCGATTGAGATGTTAAGATATGTAAATTTTTAAATTAGGGGTAAAAATCTTCCCTCCTATCTTAGCACGTCCTCAAAGGGCACATGTTGATATGCACACTTCAAAAGACAAGACGCGGCCATCTTTGGACGTTTTTAATTTGCATGTATGGATTTGCTTATCTAGAATCAATTGTTGCTCCCTCACACGCTACTAAAATAGCATTTTTAAAATTTCTTTTATAATTAATTCTTAAGTCAAAATTAATTATGAGACAAATTTTTGTGAATAATTTCATAATGACAAAATTAATTTAATTTTTTTTATCTCAACATGCTATAAAAATAGCTTCTACTTATAACTGGAAAAAAAATCACTTCTACTTAAACATGGAGTTTCCAAACATGCTAAACGAGTAATTGCAGGTAATTTCTATCGTAACCTCATCACAAATATTTACGATATTCATGATGTTATTATGAACATCGAAAATAGTGAATCTCATGAAAGTAATTTTGTAAATTAGTCCTACATATGGTGGAAGTAGACTTAGTTGAGTTTAATTTTATATAAATAAACCTGATTTGCTTAATTAAAAAATGTAAGGTTTGAGTTAGATATGTTAAGTGTCATAATTTTTTTTTAGGTCTAACTTAGTTTTCTTAAAAGTTAGGTATGTCGGTCTCGTTTGAAGAGTTTATTTAGGTTTATCTTATAACATAAGTGTTCATGTACATTTTGAAAGTGTATATATAAATAGCTTATGACTTATCTATAAACTGTTTTTAGCTTATTTTCATAAACTATTCTGAATAACTTATATAAAGCATATTTTCAACTAATGAATTCTTTTATGTTATTTTATGAAGTTTATACTTATGAAATTTTTATGTTATTTTCAACATAGCATAATTTTTTTAAATGATTATATTTATTTTATTCAAGCAAATCCAGATGTGCAAATATTTTGATTAGCAGAGGGGACCGACACTCTCCTATAATAATTGCAATTGATTGGTTAAGATTTTAAAATTAATTTTATTCTATAGATAACTTCAAACGAAAGTTACTGAAATAATATTTAAATCAATATTTTATTAATCTTTTAAAAAGTAGAATGCCGTCTCATTTTAATTTTAATTTTTTTTACTTACAAATTAATTGTGAAAAAACAAAGTTCCATAATTTTAATACTCTAGAGATTTTTTATTAACTGGTCTGTTAAAATATAAAATTATAATTAGATTCACTATTTGATATAAACAAAAGACTATAATAATGGTATAATAAGATGAACTACCAATAATGTGTTAGTATAATAGTAATCAAACTATACTCTCGTAAGGATAATAACACAAGTTCAAATCTCGAAAAAAATATTTGTTGGGAAAGACATGCGATCATATCCCAAACCAATTGTGACATCCGTCAAAAACCAAAAGATATAATAAGATGAACTGAGTGATAATTGTTACTTTTAGAACTAATTTAATAAAAATAATTTTGAAAAATATTATATTTCACTTTTAAAAAATTATATAAAGAGAAAATTCTTACACAAATTAATATGGTGACCTTTGATACTGTCATAACTAAAATTGAGAATTATTTTTTCGACAAAGTAAAATTGATAATTTACTACATGATTATAGCAAACAAAAACAATAAAAACATTAAAGTTAAAACTATTCTTCTTCCTTACAATTAATTAATACAAATATATATTTCTCTCGCCTTTATGCGTTAAGGTAGCAAGGAGATCTCGTTGACGTCCACCCCTAACAACTCTTCTTCTTTCCCGCGTAGTCACCGGCTACACCTTTGTTTTTTAATTATTTCTTTCCATTAATTAATTATTATATTTATACTTTGTGGCACACGACTTCGGAAAAAAAAATTCCCTGTCGTTACAACAAAACATCCCATCACTTTTTTATTTCAAACAAAATTCATTTAAACAAGAAAGGGTTGGTCTATTAGAGGATAATAAAATATAATACCTCACAAGTCGCAAATTCAAATTCCTAATCAAATGAGATAGTGAGTCCTGTTTAAAATTTTTTTTTTTTTTGAGCTCTATAACTTTCTTCGCTCTAAATTGAACACAATCCTCCACTCTAAATTCATCTGAGAAAATAAAATAAAATAGCAGAAGCCCTTTTTAGTCATTTCCGCTTCACCACCTTTTTTCCGTTTTCAATTTCTTTCACTCATTTTTCCTTCGTTCGTCGTCCTCCTCTGACGCTGAACAGTGTCTGCACTCACACAGAGCCATAACGAGCAAGAGAGAGAAAAAAGAGGAACAGAAAACGAAACTGAAAGCGAATTTGGTTAGAGAGAGAGAGAAAGAGGAACCCTAGAGTTCAACATTTTCCATGGAAAGCGTGACGCGTTTTTCACAGCAACCAAACAAGGCCTCTGCTACGTTTTCCAAGAAAATCAGCAACGGGAGCGGCTTCTCGGCCAAAGGCCTGTACGACGACGTTTACGGCGGTCCGCCGCCGAGGTTCGCTTCCTCCTCCGCCGCCTCCATCTCGCCGCGCTTCGAGGACTACGGCGAGATTTTCGCGAGCTTCCACGCCACTCGCGCCTCCTCCATTCCGGTGTTGGATCTTCCGCCGGTCGACGGCGGCGGTGACCTCTTCGACTCCCGGAGCGCCGGTTTCGACTACGCCGAGGTTTTCGGAGGCTTCGCCGGCCTCGATTTTTGGGCCTCGCACGAGGACTTGTTTCGCGACGGCGTCTCCGACGACGAAGAAGAAGACGCCTGGTATGAATTCGATCGTGCTCCGAATGTTACTATTTGGTTCTGAGTATGACTTCACGAAATGCATGATCCATTCGTGTAGTGTAGTTGTAAATAATTGCAGTCTATGAATTTTGTTGTTCAATCCAATGACATATTTCGCTGAGAATTTTTTTTGTTCGTTTCTGACAACTGGAAGAATATCGCTTTTCTTATTAAAGTTTTGTGGATTCATTAACGAACTCTTTGGAATTTGATTTATTTGCTGTATGGACTCACAGTATCTGCCAAATGCATTTTGTCTGCTCTACGGTATTTCTATGCATATTGGTAAAAGTTTTTGGTTAAATTATTTTTTACATTTTCTGGAGTTTTGCTTTCAATTTATCTCTGAAACTTTAATTTTTTTGTAGACTGTTACTGTTTTCGACCTCTCTTATTGTTCAAGATATATTAGTTTACTGAGATTGGAATATGATATTGCAATAATGTAATCGTATTCTTCCATCCTTGGTAGGACTCCGGTGGAAACTGATTCATTCTTTGAAGACTTGGATCGTGTTGGGAATAATCAAGGCATATCAAACAGAGATCTTTTCCAGTCTGTTAATGGAAGTAGAGAGTTCAACATTTCGTATCACAAGGTCAACGGTACGCGCAGTGAAGATACGGCGAAGGGGAAAACTCACACAGCTCAGCTGCATGCTGTTCCGGGTTTCTCTCATTTAGTTGATGGAACCACGCGCTTTGTTAGGACTGATCCATCCTTGCAGGTTGTTGATGATACTGAACTTGATGTGGAACGTAATGCAGGCAAGGCAAAGGGAAACCGTGTGAGGAAATTGAAGTCACGTCCTGGCAATTTTCCTTCTGGCGAACAGATTCTTGGTAGTGATCTTGATATGCGCAATGGATGCCGCAGAAATGGTTCTCATTCCAGTGAAACGTTTGTATCTGTGTCTGATATCAGCCTTAGAACTATACCCTCACAATTGCCACCCCCTTCTCGACCACCACCTGTGTTGGATGCAAGCAAAGGACATTCAAGTGGATTTCATTCAAAAAGTGAGTTGGTTGATTCTGGAGAGACTCTAGGTGATTGTTCACCGCCTTTCTATGATGTAGAGGTTGATATTAATTCATCTGCTGCTGCTATGAAAGAAGCCATGCATAGACCTGGCAAGATGAAAGTTTCTGCCACGGATGAAAGCCAGAAAGCTAGGAAGGTTGCTCCAAAAACTTCAGAACCATTAGAAAGGGAAAAACTTTTGAACATGTTTGAGGAAAAGCATAAAAAAGAATCCAGGTCATCTCTAGAATTGGATAGAAGTACTGCAGTTGGGACATGGAAAGAAGCAGCTGAGTTTTTTGAATTGGTGGGAACAGAAGAATCTGGAAAGGTAATTCGGCCGATAAATCGTACTAAGAGTTTTGTGCAAGATACCAGAGCATATGAGCATGGCAGGAAAGAAGGGGAAGCATCTAATATTCAAGAAGAATACGAAAATGTAAAAGCAATTGGAGAAGGTTATCAAGTGGAGGACAAGAAGAAATCTAAAGCAGCAAAAGTGGCTCTTGAACAGGGCAAAGCCATAAGGAGATCTAAATCATCTAATGAAAAATGCAGGCAGAGAGAGCATGTGAAGAATGACAAAATGACCGAAATCTTTGATCTACAAAAGAATGGGAAGAAGACAAGAACTGTTGACCAGCATGGAAAAACTGGAAAGATAGTAACTAAGGCTGACCAATCAGATTCTCTAAAAGAGATCGCTGAGACATTACACAAGGAGCATAAAAAAGTGGAAAGCAATGAATCAAAAGAGGTTGATAGGCAAACACAAAGTGAAGTTCAGTGCAGCATGAATCATAAGGACAATGGAAAGAAACTGAACGAGGATGTAGAACAACAGCTGAGTGTGAAAAGGCAGAAGCAGTCTCAGAAAATGAAAGAAAATGGAAAAGTTGTAAAAGAAGCTTTTGCTCTTGGAGCAGCCAAGGGTGCAGAAAACGTGAAAGATTCAGAGGAGCTGGAAAGAATTGATGAAAGAGTAAATAAGGCTTTTAAGATAGACAGGCCAGAGGAAAACACGAACTGCAAAAGAGAAAATGAAATCATCTTTGGACAAGCTAAACATATTAAGAACAAGAAGGGACTGAAAGAAGCTTATGAAAGCGAAGCAATTGAGAAAAGCCAAAAGGGTTCTTTTGAAAAAGAAGAAAGTGATCAAGGCCTACAGTATGCTCTTGGGAAGATAGAGATTGAGATGGGACTTGAAGAAGACTTTGAACTAGAATTGAGTACGAAAAGCACTAAAGAAGTTTTCTATCACGAGGGTAATAAGCCATATGAAAGAGATCAGGCTAAAGAGAAATGTAGGGAGGTTTGCAATGAGTATGAAAAAGGAAACATACTTAAAGAAGCAGGTGATAGCAAAGGGATTCAGAAAGTTAAGAGACAAGCGCCAGAACTTGAAAGAGATGGTGGAAATGAGGCTCAGAGGAAAAAGGAAATTGAGAGCCCCTCTAATCCAGCACTTGACGGGGAAGGAAGTGTAGATATATCAAATGAGGATAGTCACTCTGACCAATCTGATAAGAAACTCAAAGATGCTGGGAGTGAAAAATATAAAGGATTGGACAAAGACTTGGAGCCAATAGAAGGGGATGGAGACGGAGATGGTGTAGACATGAAGTTGGCCAAAGAAATCAATGATACATTGGAAACAGAGTATGATGAAAGTCTTCTGGCAGCTCACTCATCCTTTATTCATGAAGAAAACATGGGAAAACTGGAGACATCTGAAGAACCTATTGCTGACCAAGAGTATAGAAAGGCAAGAACTGATAGCAAAGTTGATGAAAAGAAATTAGAAGAGACAGGGGTGGCAAATCTAATCGGTAATGCGAGAAAGCCAGCTTCTAAAATAGCCCTTGGAGAAGCTGAGAATTCAGGGACGTCATCAGGGAGGGTGGATCACAGAATGACAAATACTGATGAACTTGGTTTTAGTAGTGAAAAGACATGCACCGAGAAGACTAATGTAGTCCCTCAAATGGAATTTGAACCTGAAAGCCATGAGAGGAAACTTGCTCATGAATGGGGTGAGGGAGGTAAGTTTAAACAGCATGCGGATGCTGGACTAAACCATGAACAAAGCAGGGACCAAGAATCATCAAACCAAGCAAACGCGTGTGGTGATTCCAGAAGGAATACAGTAGCAGATGCACCTGGTATAGTGCAAAAAGCGGCAAGTGTCCAGAACTCTTGTCAAAGGTCTAATGTAGCTCATTCCACAAAAAGCAAAGAGAAGAGTCTTGATGAATCTCCTGCCGCAGTTGAGAAAGATGCTGAAAGGATGAGAAGAGAAGTAGAGTTAGAAAAAGATCGTCTCAGAAAGATAGAAGAGGAGATAGAAAGAGAAAAGGAAAGACTAAAAGACAGAATGGGTGTTAACAGAGCAATGCTGGAGGCTGAGAGGGAAAGGGAAAGAGAGAAAGATAGGATGGCTGTTGATAGAGCAACTTTTGAAGCTCGAGATAGAGCCTATGCTGAAGCTCGTGAAAGAGCAGAAAGGGCAGCATTTGAGAGAGCAACTACAGAAGCTCGACAAAGAGCATTGGCTGAGGCCAGGGAAAGACTTGAAAAGGCATGCGCTGAGGCCAGGGACAAATCATGTGCTGATAAAGCGGCTGCAGAGGCCAAATTGAAAGCAGAACGAGCTGCTGTTGAAAGAGCAACTGCAGAGGCTCGGGAGCGTGCAATGGAAAAAGTAAAGGTTGAGAGGGCTGTTTTTGGATCCAGAGAACGGTTAGAAAGATCCGTATCTGAAAAATTTGGTGTTTCTTTCAGAAATGATGGAAGACAGGGTTCTTCATCCTCAGTAAGTGTCCTCTTAAATCAACTAGAGACAATCGTATAGTTTCCTACTGATTTTCTAATGAATTAAATGGCAGGATATGCGGGATCCACAATTTCAAAACTTTAGCTCTTCTACTGGTTCTAGATATCCATATTCCTCAGTTAATGGTGGTATGTGATTTCTGGCAGCCCAGCAGTACTTTATAAACTGTTAATCAACATTTTACTACATCCACTTGATTTAATCCTAACCTGATATTGTTATTTGCTTTAAGCTTCCTCTTTTTCTGAGAGATCGGGAGGAGAAGGTGAATCAGCTCAGAGATGTAGAGCAAGGTTGGAGAGGTATCGGCGAACAGCTGAGCGTGCAGTAAGTTCTTCACTCTTGATACATTAATCTCAAAAATTATTCTTATTATGAGATACTCATGACCATGGTTTTTGTGGAAATGTCAGGCAAAAGCTTTGGAAGAAAAGAACACTCGCGACCTTATAGCTCAGAGGGAGCAAGCTGAGAGAAATGTAACCATATATCCCAACAATTGTTCTTTACAGATTCTGAATCTTTGTTTCCATGTTTCATTGATTACTTGAGTCGGATGTTCTTGGCAGAGATTAGCGGAGACCCTGGATGCTGAAGTCAGGAGGTGGTCAAGTGGGAAAGAAGGGAACTTGCGTGCATTACTTTCAACCTTGCAATATGTAGGTGTTCCTATTCTGAAACATCTGCTTATATGCTGCTCTTTTCTCCCATTGAAGGTGGGAGAAAAATGAATCATTTTACACACAATACAGGACAAGCAATTATCCAACCTGAAATTAAGTCAATTGGTTACTTAATCCTGATTCCTGATGTTAACAACTCCCTTCTATCCTCTCCTTTTCCTGCTCGAGACCTTTGTCTTTGTCTATTGCTTATCCCGAATAACCCTCGACTCTATATATGGTTCCTTTTCTGATTCTTCTATCTTTTCAGATCCTTGGGCATGATAGTGGATGGCAGCCAATTCCACTCACGGAGGTCATCACTTCTGCTGCTGTAAAGAAAGCTTACAGGAAAGCCACTCTTTGTGTACATCCTGACAAATTACAGCAACGTGGGGCAAGTATTCAACACAAATACATATGTGAAAAAGTCTTCGATCTCTTAAAGGTGTGTCAAGGGTGCAATTCTGCTCCTGTGTTATTTATGTTAAACATATGCATAAGGGGTTTGACTGTGATGTTAGTTTAAATCATTATCCTTCATATGGGCTTTGTTTCTTGCTTCTTATACTTGGCAAGTTGGTCTATACAATATCTGTTCATCTGATGATAAAACGTTGTACCTGGACATCTTACAATTCATTAATTATTGTCATCTGTGTCTCATTTTGACAATCTTTGTTTTCCTTTTTTTCCCGCAGGAAGCTTGGGCCAAATTCAACTCAGAAGAGCGATAGTCCACCTTGTTCTAATTTTTAACCTCTCCCTTTGCAAGTAAGCAGATCCCCTCCCTCAGGTTGCTGCAATCCCACGGTCAAATACCTCAGTAAATTATTTTATCATAGTCCATGTTATGTAATAATATTCCTTAAATATTTAATGTAAGAAATATTCATCCCACGGGAGGTAAGAAATTAAGAAATTCATCAGTAAATAGATACAAAAGCGTATGACGGTACAAACTTTTCGGAATGCCTGTTCTAACTCTTAACCTTGATTAATTTTAAGGATAGTATAAAATCAGCACGAAATTGCTGAATTCGTATGCTGAATGCGTAATACGAAAACTTGATCATACTTTTGACCATTTCTCAAGTTTTGTTGATGTACCATTGCGTCATTGATCATACTTTTGACCGGTGACAGTGACGAGGGCGGCGGGTGGGGTGAGAGGCAGTTTTGGTGAGTAGTAGTGGGGGGAAGGATGGTAGGGGGTAGGGTTTGTGGCGAGGGGGGCGGCGGCGAGGCCCTGACAACGGTGTTAGTGGTGGCTGGGCCAGGACTAAGGTGGGTGGATTTTTAGATAAGGTTTGATGACCCGCGATGGTGATGGAGGTTGGGTTAGTCGCAATGGCTGGCTATGCTAGGCGGGTAGGTGGCGGCGAGACCAGGACGAAGGGTGTTAACTGGTGTACAAAAGGAATAAATGTTTCAATTTGTTGAGGGAGAAAACCAGGTCCAGAACATTGGGGCTTCTTTATAGACATAGGTGAAACAGAAGAACTGTGGTTTGTAATTTGTATTTCACGTTTTTGATATGATTGAGCAGGGTAGTAACATGGGTAGGATTGTTGAATTCTTGCTTTTTGCTTAAAGAAATAATTTTAGCTTAAATGCATTTTTAACCTCTTCAAAATAGGTTATTTCTGTTTTTCGTCATTGGGAAATTTTTTTATTTAGTCATCCGAAAATTATATGTTTTATTTTTAGTCATTGCTAGTTGTTTTTCCATCTAATACAGATATGGAAATATTCTCACATGCGTTTAAATATGCTCTACAAGCGGTGAAATCAAGTTCATTAATATTAAATTTTTCCCAAATGGTAAAAACCTATATTTGAATGGATAGAAAAATAACTAGCGGGAATTAAAAGCAGCACATGTAATTTTTAAAAGACTAAAAATAAAAAATTCCTAAGGACAAAAAACAAAAACAACATATTTTATGAGACTAAAAATGTATTTAAGCCAATAATTTTTTATCAAAGCTTCTCAGGGACCTCGTAACCCTACAATTTTCCTGGGTGCAGTCAAGGTGCTAGGTTGTTACCAGCTTCATTATTTATTTTGAAAAGTAATGGATGGGTTTCTTGTGTTGGACTTTATTTAATTACTTGACAACATGGTAATTGTGTGCTTAATGCAAATTCTTTTTAATTTGATGTTGTGACATTTCAAAGTACGACCATTGAAGATGCATCTATGATCAGATGTGATATATTCTAGCCAACATAAATAATAGAATAGTGTTATAGGATGAGTGGATAACCATTCTTTTTAACATTTTTTTTATATTTAATTGCTCTCGCAATTTCGAGTCAGATATGATCATTATGGGCGCTAAAACTCTCTCTATCAATTTTTAACGCAGCTGCAATCACATGACTCGAACCCGAGACTTCTGCATAAACTAGAATAACCCTGTGTCAATTAATTTACGTGCTTGGTGGTTTACCGTAGGATATTTTGATTTGATAGAAATATTAAAGAGCGGGTACCAGGTCTAAATGCGGCTGCTGATTTGGTAAGGGATGTTTTATCTTTAGAAAGTTCAACTTCCAACATGTTGCTTTCATCACTAATCAACTACTAATTTTTATTTTTATAAATATTTTATCGATCAAATTAAGTTTGGTCAAATTTGTGCAACACATTAAACCCAACAATATAGTCAACAAATGCATCCATTCCATAGTCGAAGTATAATAGGGAAGATTCAGAACAAATTTAGGCTGCTCTGAAATGTATAGGGTCCGTATATTGTAAAAAATTCAACTTTTGTGAAATGTATGTTGTAGGAGTGAGATTGTCATGCTTTTTTTTTTTTCTTACAAGAGGAATACAAATTGTCATGCATATAATACTTAATAGGCTTAATAGCACTTTTGGTCCCCCACTTATCACGATTTGACATTTTTGGTCCCTAATAAAAAAAATTAGCCTAAATGGTCCCTCACTTTGACAAACGACAGCACTTTTAGTCCCCCGTCACTATTCCGTCCAATATTTAACAGTTACCGTCCAAAATTTAAATAAAATTGTAAAAAAAACTCAGAAATTATTAAAAAATAAAAAATTGCTAATTAAAATTAAAAGTAAAACAGTAATTTATAATTAAATTAAATTTAAAAAACAATTAAAGTTCTCTTTATCATTATCATCTTCCTCATCATCATCATCTTCATAATCTTCATCACTATCTTCATCAAGTTTCTTCCCACCAAACAAGAATCAATCCAAAAAGCAAAGAACATTTATCTTCTTCTCAATCCTTTTTCCTCTGTCAACCACTTCATGCTCTTGTTTTTTTTATATGCCAACAATTGATTGATATAAACCTTACACAACAGAGAATTTTACAAAATACAAAGATCAATAATCAATTCATCCAGAATCACAAACCCAGAATCCCAAAACACAATTCATTGATATGGAGTTTACACAACAAAGAATTTTACAAAATACAAAGATCAATAATCAATTCATCCAGAATCACAAACCTAGAATCTCAAAACTCCATCTCAACTTGAACTAGAATCAAATCCTGCACCACCCAACAAATAAGAAGAGAGAATCTAATCCAAGAGTGAGAGATTGGAGTGTGTGTTTGTGTGTATGGTAGCTGAACAAACCCATCCAGAAAGTGAGAGGAAGAAAGGGATTGAACAAACCCAACGCCACTGCAGCTTCATCAAAACCTTCCACTGAAGCCAATGGCATCATCCCCTGTTTCAATCAACACCCACCAAAGTTGAACCACCCTAAGATCGAAGCCCAAATCTTCCAGATCTGCGACCTCCACCACCCAAACGCCCATAGAGAAAGAACCACCTCAAATCGGAGCAGCGACGGCGAAGGAAGAGCAGCGACGGCGAAGGAGGAACAGCGGCGTCGAAGGAGGAGCGGCGGCGTCGAAGGAGAAGGAGAAGTCGCGGCGGCGTCGAAGGAGAAGGAGAAGCCGCGGCGACGTCGAAGGAGAAGGAGAAGCCGCGGCGACGTGGAAGGAGAAGGAGAAGCCGCGGCGACGTGGAAGGAGAAGGAGAAGCCGCGGCGGCGTCGAAGGAGAAGGAGAAGGAGAAGCCGCGGCGGCTTCGAAGGAGAAGGAGAAGCCGCAGCGGCGTCGAAGGAGAAGGAGAAGCCGCGGCGGCGGCATGGCGACAAAGAAGGAGGAGCAGCGGCGGTGGCAGGCTTCGAACGAAGAGGGGAAAACGGTGATGGTGAAGCAGAGGAGGGCGGCGGCTGATGAAGAAGGAAGGTCGGTGGTGGTGGTGGTGGTGGCGGCGGCGGCGGCTTCAGTGACTAGGGTTGAAGAGGTGACTAGGGTTGAAGAAAGGAGTTGAAGAAGAGATTGAATATATGAATATATGTTGCAGGAAAAATTGTTTAGTTATTTTAATTGTTTTTAAAATTAATTTAATTATAAAGTATTGTTTTATTTTTATTTTTAATTTTAATTAGCAATTTTTTATTTTTTAATAATTTCTGAGTTTTTTTTTACAATTTTTTTTTTAATTTTTTGACGGAAACTGTTAAATATTGGACGGAATAGTGATGGGGGACTAAAAGTGCTGTCGTTTGTCAAAGTGAGGGACCATTTAGGCTAATTTTTTTTGCTAGGGACCAAAAGTGTCAAATCGTGATAAGTGGGGGACCAAAAGTGCTATTAAGTCTAGTTAATAATAATGACGAACTAAGTTGTTTTTCTATGAAAAAGAAGTAACTAAGAGGAAAAAAGTAGAAAGGGAAAAAAGGAAAAGTCAAATTTTCGACAACCTCGTGCTCTCCTTTTGAAGAGAATAAAGAAATCATGGATGATAATTGTATTAGTGCTATGAATGTGAAATTGGCAAAGAATCCTTATGATCTTGAGAACCTAAAAGAGCTATGGGAAAAAGGCTAGAACTGATTTAAGATGGTACTGTACTAATGAAGAGACCATTTTGGTGAATTCTTAGTGCACTTGGGATAAAGATTGATGTACATTCTTTGGGTGTAGACCACTAGAGAAAGATAGGAAGATATATGAAATAAGTGATAGATGTGATATATGATGTGATGTGTGCAGAAGAGAGATAAAAAGAAAAAAAAGTGTCTCGATGTAGAGTGATTCATGAATGAATGATAACTCTAAACTCCAAAAATGCATAATATGTCTCAAAAGATTCAATTTGTTGGTCTCTTTGGAGTTTTTCAAGAAAGATTCACGTTTTGAGTGTTGGGTCTAATATGGGCGTTTTGTGCCATTTCATCATATGGTAAGGGGCAGTGCTATCCAATCTCAACCACTTTTATCCTGAGTTCTCTCGTTATGTATTTTTGGGGTGCTAACTATTCATTTTATGTGTGTAATGTAGAGGAAATCTCCAATTTAGTCCCTGAAAGATCATACTTATAGCTGTTTGGTCTTCATATTATTTTTTCCCATTAAGTTTGTCCTTGAAAGATTCGTTGTCAGTCAATCCAGTCCCTGAAAGATTTATCTGTCAGGTCCCTGGACGGAAAATGATAAATAGCCAATTTTTTGCCACGGTAGCCTCTGATGTGGCCGCTGACGTGTACTCCTCTTTCTCTTCATGGACGTTTTTCTTCTTTCTTCTTCTACTCTCCATTTCTTCTTCTTCCATCCTCCAAGACAGCCACGGATCGACCACCACCGCCACTCCCACGGTCTCCATCACCACGGGAGACCACCACCGAACCTCACCACCATTGTTCATTTGATCGATCTCCACCACCACCGTTCTGGAAAGCGCACCACCGCGACCTTCTCTCTTCGATTCCAGCCAAACCGTGAGTCCTTTGGAGAAACCACCACCACCATTGGAACCCCCACGAGGTCCACAACAAAACCATGGTTCAGACCGTCGTTCTGTCGTCGTCAGCCGCCAACACCGCCGCCTGCAACGCCATTTTCTAGCTGATTTAGACGACTTATGAGGAAACGAACACCGCCATCGCAATCCTCGTCGAGACCGCTACAAAACCCCTCATCCAATTTCTACTTCGGCACTCCGGCCACTGTGCACCGCCGCAAAGGGCGATTTCCGACACTAGCCCCTATGGATTTTGTTGTTTGGAAGATTTTTCTTTGTGAACTTGAATTCAGAACATAAACCCAATTGATGAACTGTAAAATAGAGAAAACAATAAAAAAATGAAATTTTGAGAGGGTAAAGCGAGAGGGAAGAGATTGGGTAAAGTTAATGAGTGGCATGAAATGAAGATCAGAGGTTCTGCTGCTGCACACACTAGAGAAAGAGGAAAGAAAGAACAAAAGAGAGAGAAAGGAAAGGAAAAGAAAAGATAGAAAATGAAAAGAAAAATGATCGGACTGTGAGAAAGGAATGGGGAAGATGAGAGGAGTATAAGTCGGCAGCCACATCAAAGGCCATCGTGGCAAAAAATTGGCTATTTGTCATTTTCCGTCGAGGGACTTGACAGAAAAATCTTTCAGGGACTTGATTGACCAACGACGAATCTTTCAGGGACAAACTTGATGAGAAAAAATAGTATGAGGAGAAAACAACCATAAGTGTGATATTTCAGGGACCAAATTGGAGGTTTACTCGTGAAATGTATCTATTGAGAATGAATGTTTCTTAAATCTTATTCTTTTCTAAATTTAAATTTTTATGTTTTTGAAAAAATAATGACATACAAGTTTTGTTTTTGTTCTTCGAGAAATGAGAATGTTTGGATCTCCGTGCCTCAGATGGTGGTGCTTGGCTTTGGATGATTTTGCTTTTGCACGGTGGAGTTGTGTAGCCATGATGGGAGGTGTACTTTCAGAAGACAGTCAGGCGCTCTAGTGGGTGAAAGAGAAAAAAGAGATTCTCAGAGTCTAAGAAGAAATTTAATAAGTAATGCGTGTAAATGAACAACTACGCCTGTATTTAGAGGCTCGGTGCACTTCATAACTGTCTCTATATGTTGTCTTTAGGAAGCTTAATGAAGATATTCTGAAATGGTGGTTGTCACTGAACAGCCTTGTCTGAATATTAGTAAATGAGTCAGCGCATGGCCAATCGGCCTTAGCTGGAATGAGATGGTCCTTGTTATATAACTAAGTCATCTCGTTCACCTCTGTAATGTTCACTTAATTAGTCGTGAGACCTATAGACCGGGTGAAATGTTATGGGGCATTTTGGTTTTTTTGGGGCCGACCAGAACAGTTTTCCTTCTAGCAATCTCTGAATAAGCCTAGCTTTCCTTCCCTAAACTGATTTGAATGGATATATTTATGACTTCACAATCGCATATAACTAACATCATTTAGTGGGATGAAATTTTTTATGTTGTTGTTGTCATTTAATTTGTTCTTATAGGCTCATCATGAAATTTTAAAAGGAAAATTTATAAATCAAAATCAAACTACAATTTACTTAGAATAAACAAGCACTATTTGTTTATAATTTACACAAAATTGGAGTTAGAAGTAAGACCAAGTCATTACTATTTTTGTTTTATTTAAACTGAACTTACTCTCAGCAATTTATTTGAATGTTTGAATTCAGCATGCGCAGGCATTGCATATTTAAAAGACAGATGCTGTCATGCTGATAAATGTTAAGGGCAGTTTGACTGAGAAAATCAAGATTGGTATACCATAAAAAATATAACTCATTTTCATTTATGTATATATAAATATAATATATATACTTTTCTCATGTACTTTCGTGGCAATGGATATAATAATTATGAAGAGAAATGTGGGGACAGCAGAAATGGTCAAAACTTGACCTCGTAGATGTGTGTATATAAAAGCCCTCCAAGGTGTTGTGTTAATCCAAGTTATCTCTTCTCTTCTCAACAATCCTCACCAACCCTTTTCCTTTCACCTCTTCACACTGTGAAAACATCAATCAAAATCTTGTCTTTCACAGAAAAAGGGTTCAGCCATGTTTAGATCCTTCACTACTCGGAGGTATGAGAGACTGGGTAAAGAATCTGCTTCAAGTGCTCTTTTGCACGAGGGGTTCAACAGGAGCACAAGTTTGCCTTCTCGGGTATCCAGTTCTGCCAGAAAAATGGCTCATTCAACCTTTGGGAACAATATCAATCTACAGAGAAACCCCACAAAGAAGGCTAATAACAGTAGCAAGAACACTCACCCACTCTTCAGCTTCTTAGATTTTCGTAGGAAAAGGAAAACAACAGCTAGGCCTGAATTTGCAAGGTACCTTGAGTATCTCAAGGAAGGAGGCATGTGGGATTTGAATTCCAATAAACCTGTGATCTACTATACATGATTACTTGCTTAAAATTTGAATAAGATTATAGTCTCGGATTCTCTTGTCAAGTAAATTACTTTGAGAAGATGGAGAGTCTAGGTACCTTTGTACTACTATTTGTTAATTGTTATGAATCAGTTATTTGAATCAATTGGAAACATACAAGTTCATTATTCTGCTTTCTTTAGGTTCTGCTGAAAGGGCACTTGTAATTATTAAATATTTTGGGTAACTGCAATTTGTTTTTTAATTCTATTTTTTATGAACTATACAATATGTTTGGTATCATAAGGTCAAATTAATTGAAGCTAGTGATATAAACAAATATTTTTTTTAAAGATAAAATGTAAATATGTTTATACCACCGAAAAAATCGAAGGAACCTTATACAAGGTACGAAAATGGGGAGACAAAGGGCCTGTTTAATTTCTGTTTTTAAAAACAGTTTTCTGTTTTATAAAATTAAAAAACAAAAAAACTTGTTTGGTTAAGATGTTTTCCTAAAATTAATTTAAAAACAGTTTCCTGTTCTTTTGTTTTTAAAACAGAAAAACCAAAACAGGAAAAAATTGTTTTTGTTTTTTATTTTCAGTTTTGTTTCACTAATGGCATTACTGTAATTAAAAGGAATTAGAAAGTAAGGGTTTTTTATATTTTTATTTTCAATTTTTTTTTTAAAATCATATTACCAAACAAGTTTTTTTCTTTTATTGTTCTAAAAAGTAGTTCTTAAAAACTATTTTAGAAAACAATTTTGAAAACAAAAAAATCGAAAGCACAATCAAACACACCCAAAATCTCTACCATACAGGAAGCCACAAAAAACCTCTAGAAAAATATAAGAACCCACCAAAGACCAATAACAACCACAAGACCCAACAAGAACCTACAAAAACTGCCCAAAAGAAATACCGACAAAAACCCGGGAAACAGGCACCTAAGTATCACCGGGACGCTAAGAAGCGAACATCTCCCTCAGCATTTTCTCCAATCCAAGAATAGCTTCAACGTCACTTGCCTGAATGCCTCGGTTCCGAGGACGTAGAGCCCGTCTCTTCTAATGGAGTAGACACGACATACAGTCTAACCTCCTCCGGTGAAAAAGCCAAAGTGTTCAGGAGATACGCTAAACTTCTTATTATTCTCACAACAGTCGCGCCACAATTCATGTTGAAATTCATAATTATTTAACTCCATATGTTGATTGTTTTTGAATGGTACATAAAGTTGACTAGTTTGATCATTGATATAAATATATATACTAATATACATGCTTAGTAGTTGTCACAAAGTAGCATGTATCTTTGTTGTATGCTTTGAATTCAGTTATATAACTTAGCTACTTGATCAATACAAGTTTTTCATTCAACCTTTCGTAGGAAAATTGAGAATGGTTAAGAGACCAATCTACAAAACCGAGTTCAAAGCATACAACGATGACGCATGGTATATTCCGCGACAAATAATATGCATTTATATTTCACTAATTATAACTATACAACTCTATCTTCCACTGAAAAACAAACAACAAATGGAATTAGATAACTATTAATCCCTAGCATAAAAAATAATTCTAACATATATCTAGTAATTATAAGACATTTCTAATAACAATCAAAGACATCAATTCTCATAATCAATAATAAAAAGTAGTAATAATAATAATAATTTTATATTAATAACGTAATTATTTTATTGGTCCAGCACATGATATAACACTTTCATCTTTGTTTTTTGTAGCTCTAGTTTTTTTAAGCCTATTAATCATTTTTCCACCTTCCCAATTTGTTTCATAAGTGTAAGAGGCAGTTCCTTCTGCTTGAGTCAAAGCCTCCCTTTTTGTAGCTGCTCTAGCGACGTTGTCTCTATTAAGGTCTTCCATTACTTTGTAGAAAATCTAACAATGTATACCTAAGTTACTAATAACAAATAATTATATTATACAAGATCACAATCTTAACACTTTATAACTTCTAACACATGTACATTCGGTCTAACACATTTTAACTAACACAAATAAAATATTTTAACTAACATAAATAAATCACAAATATAATTAATAGTACTTAGGTGACAACGATGGCGGCGGCGGCAACGACAGTAGTGGGAGGCAGTAACGCGATGGGCAGCAGTGGCACAGTGACAAAGAGAAAGGAGGAGGGATGTGGTTGTGGAGGGAAGAGAGTCAGGTTGGGGGCGTCGGAGGAAGGAGGGGCCAATGGGAGAGGTTGTGGCTGGCGAAGAAAAAAGATATGATTGATGGGAAGAGCGTGGGGAAGCGGAGGAGGAGAGATAAGGCCTACGGTTTTAGAGATATAGGAGAGAAGAGAAAATGAGGCTTACAATGGGGTCGGGTGGAGAAACCAATAGCGGTTAACTTTGGATAGGCCGACGCTAACCGTAAAGTCGCGTTGTTTGGTCGTACAATGTCACATTAAAGCCGTTCAAAATGGAGACAGACCTCAGGCCTCGTGCAATTTTTCGTGCACTAGAAACTTTGCGTTGGCCTAAGTCGACACAACGTTTACTAGCAAAAGTAGCATCGCATGCAAATCGCCGCTACATTTCCAAAGGTCGATGCTATGTTGGTCGGTAAACTTAAAATTTGCTTTGAACGGTGCTAATTACCATTTAGCCGATGCAAGATGGTGTCAGCGTAGCTGACTCGAAGTCTACATGGTTTTTTTCCAGCCTTTTGCATCGGTTAGACCAACGCAAAGTAGCAAAATTTAACATTGGTGTCGCGGGTGATGTTAATTTGGGACGCTAATAGAGCTCTTACTTCTAGTGTAAGTGGAGTAATTTGATATGAAAATTATGGAAATTAAAGAAAAATGAAAAAAAATCTATAGGGGCTTCATTAAACACGTGTCAAAGCCACATAGGACCAGTGAAGACATCTAGCAAGGTCACCAAAGCTCCGCCTCCGATGAGGATTAAGAATGGAGTATTTCACAAATATTAAGGACCAGTTAGTAACTTTACTCTGACGAGGAACCATATTCAAATCGAGCATGTTTAACGGGAACTAAAAGTTTAGTTAACATTTTACAAGAAAGAAGAAAAATATTATTTTAATGGCCAAGCCCATGAATTGGTTTTAAAAGAGGATGAAACTCTTATTTTCAAGCAAGCAGCATGTCCCCTTCAATTTTAGTGCACAACCGGCGCACCAATTGTTTGGAGATGGGTTTTGAGCTTGCTTTTGACAAATTTTGATGGTACATCGTTTATCCTCCGTTGTTACTGAGATTTTAGTATGTGTATCATGTCATGAAGCTCATTATTTCAATACCTTTTATTTGAGTTTTACCTTCTTTTTTTTTGTGCTGTTTGCCCTTTTGTTGAGGTTTTTTGTTGTGTCTATTTTCATCTTTAAAATGATGATTTTGATGTCTCTAGTAGTACTACGAAGACATTATTTTGTATCTATTATTTTTATAGCGGTGATTTCTTGTGGCTTGTGCCCGTGAATTTTATTCTTACAAATTAAAGGAAGTTTTCCATGTTAAAAAATTTCGGTGTCCCTATTTTATTTTTACTGTCTTTACTGTTGTAATTGTTGAAAGTTGAAAGCTGAATTTACTTAGAAGTTATTTTCTTTAACTTCTCACAAATATTGAAAAGTTTTTGTACTCCTAATTTTTTATGACTACACCACTCTTAGTGATGGCAGAAAAAGTCAAGATAGTTATTGGACTACCAGTATTGTTTTCAATACCAAACATTCAAAACACTGTACATATATTATTTGAATAAAGAAAACAAGAAAGACCAGCAAACCAAACTTGACCTCATAGATGTGTATATAAAAGCCCTCCACGGTGTTGTGTTACTCCAAGTTATCTCCTCTGACCTTCTCAGCAATCCACACTGTGAAAACTTCAATCAAAATCTTGTCTTTTCACACAACAGGATTCAGCCATGTTGCGATCCTTCACTACTCGGAGGTATGAGAGACTGGGCAAAGAATCTGCTTCCAGTGCTCTTTTGCATGAGGGGTTCAACAGGAGCACAAGTTTGCCTTCTCGGGCATCCAGTTCTGCCAGAAAAATGGCTCATTCAACCTTTGGGAACAATATCAATCTACAGAGAAACCCCACAAAGAAGGCTAATAACAGTAGCAAGAACACTCACCCACTCTTCAGCTTCTTGGATTTCCGTAGGAAAAGGAAAACAACAGCTAGGCCTGAATTTGCAAGATATCTTGAGTATCTCAAGGAAGGAGGCATGTGGGATTTGAATTCCAATGAGCCTGTGATCTATTATAAATGATTACTTGCTTAAGGTTTGAAGACAAAATATGCTGGTATATATTTCCTGTAAGAATTAGGCTTCGATTCCCTTGTCAAGTTACTTTGAGATACCTTTGTCATTTGTTATGAATCATTACTTTGAATCAATTGGAAGTATACAAGTTCATTAACCTGGTTTCATTAGACTCCACTGAATGGGTACTTGTAATCATTTTGGGTAACTGCAATTGGTATTTTTATTCTATTTTGTATAAACTGCACAATATGCTTGATATCATTTTGTGTAATTAATTAAAATTTGTGCAACCACGACGACGACGTGTGACGTAGTAGTTAGATCATTTTGTCCTTTAACCATGAGGTGAGAGGTTGGATCATCGCCCATGAGAATGAAGCGCATATTGTAGTCAACTGTTTACTGCTTAGTGCGAGCACCCGCGGCTAGTGAATTAGTCATTACAGTCGACAGTAGATACTTGGACTAAAAAAAATTAAAAACTTGTGCAAAAAAAGTGCATATCGTCAGTTTATTTTGTGTTTAAATAAGCTTATAATTCAAAAGACCTAATTACACTTTTTGATCTCTCTATTATAATGTTAGGGTATTTTGGTCCCATTAGTTTGTTTTTGGCTTAATTTTGATCACCCAATTTTTCTAATCAAACAAATCTAGTACTCCTATCAACTTTTTGTCCAATAATTCAGGTGTTTGATGACTGAACAATTATTTGGATTGATTAAGGAAAATTTAATTAGGCAAAAGAAATTTTTGTTAATTCTTGATATATAATTCCAAACCAAAAAGAAAAAACAATTGTTTCTTCCATACATTCTAAGTTAAGAAGACAGGATTTTCATTTTATGCAATATAATATTTTTTTTTGCAACAGCTCAAAAGTATAGCCACAAACACATAAACTATTTTTTAAACTTTATGCAACAATTTTTAACAGTTTCATGTTCTAGTGTTACATGTTTTCTTTGATAATAGTTTTTCTTACTCTATCGTAACATTATGAGAAAGTGTCACCTATTGTATGAAAAAAACAACACTTAGCAGGTAATAACTGATCTCTATTATTAGATAAAAAACACTTATTTAGTATTGTGAAAAAATATGTTACCTAAAACGAATCCTTTATGGCAACGGAGAAGAACTGACTCTTGATACTTTTTTAGCAACATTTTCGCTTGTTACTCAGACCAGGGTTACTAAAAGAAAAATATGGGGTAGTGAAGTGTGCAAGTCAGGAGAATTGAGTCTATTGTATTCCTTGGGCTAGATTTTTGAGTTCATTTTCTCGATCTTATGTAAATGATGTTTTTTTTTGTTACATTATGTAAATGATGTTTGAAAAAGTGTATATAAAAAAACTGAAAAAATTGAAGAAAAAAAAAACAAAACAAAACAAAAGGTTAATTAAGTTCAAGTGTGAAAAAGGTATTAAAAAAAGGGAGTGAAGTGAGGATGAATGTTTGGTCCGGAATGATATTTCTGATTAGGTTGCTCTTTTACTTGAAAGTGTCTTGAATGGAGTTGAAGGGTGTCAGGCGCTAGTGATGATGGAGGGTTCCAGGTTGTGGTGGTGGCAATGAGAACAATGGTGGGGGAGGTAGTGATATAGTGGAAGGCTTCAAACAATAGTGAAAATGGTGGGGAATGAATAGAGAAAATACAAGAAAACTTGGGAATGGAAGTTTAACACATTTTTTAAAACTAAAAACTATAATAATATTTTTTTCTAGTTTTGAGAATGAGACTAAAATCATTTCAAAATGGATTGAAATGTCGTTTTAGCTTCATTTTAACCAACGTGTTTGGGGTTGTCTAAATGACCTTAGGTAAAAAAATGTAGTTAAATAACCCAAGTTTAGTTGTCTCAATGATATTATTACATGTATCTTTTAAAAATTTTAATTCATGTTACATGTGTCATTATAAAATCCATCATTTCATTATTTATTTTTATTTTTGTCAAATTCATTTTATTAAAAAATTTATTTATACTTTGAATCCATCAATTAGGATAAATTACACAAGGAATCTCTTTTTCCCAAAAAAAAAAGAACTAAGAACCCTAATCCCCAATTTCTTCCTCTTTTTTTTCCTTGGTTTGCTGAGTTTAGAAGAAATCTTTGGATCAACTACAAATCTATGTAATTTATGAGCCCTTGATTACTCTTTCAATTTTATGCCTCCATGGAAGAGAATTATTCTCATCAAGCTTGATATCGGTAGTGCGCGAGAAGGTTGCTTTTTTTACGTTATGTGAGAAGGTTGTTGGAGGATTGGATGAGAGTAGATTCTCTCCAAAAGGATTGTTGTTTGGAAGCCATGATTCAAGGATTGTTTTTTAGAACCCTAATTGCTACAAGAAGAGCAATTCCTGCAAACCAAAAACAAAAAGAGGAAGAAATTGGGGATTGGGTCCTATTTTTTTTTTTTTTTTGGGAAAATATGTTCATTGTATAATTTATCCTAATTGACGGGTTCAAAGAATAAATACATTATTTAATAAAATGAATTTGACGAAAATATAAAGAAAAATAAAATAATGAAATGAGTTGGATTTTATAATGGTGTAATATGAGTTGAAACTTTTAGAAAACATATGTAATAATACTATTAGGACACTCATGCTTGGTTATCTAATTAGCTTAGTTTATTTAGAAAACCCAACACGTTTAGATTTAAAATTTAAATTTAAAAAAAAAAGCTAAAAATGCACAATCACACGAGACATGTCCTAAATGAGTCAGATCCAAATATTGAAAATTTAAACATCAATAAATTTTGAATAACTTAAACATGTGTGTGTAGGACTATAAGTGTCTTGCATAGAGAAAAACAGATTTTTTATTATATTTACTTGGAGAATTATAATTTTATTTGTTTCACACTTACTAGCTACATAACTTCATATATTTTCAAGATTTACACGTCGTTCAGAGAATAACCATCTTCATCTTTATGGGTTTGTCCCGTTTGGAGCCCCGACCCTAGGAATTTTCCCCTATTGCGACAAAGATGAGGTTCATTGTCCTTGCTCTGTGAGGTTTCCGTCCTGTATTATATAATAAAAAATACAATAATACCCTTATAAATATTGGATTGTATATAATGATAACTTCATCTTTTGGATGAGTTAAATAATTGAGAGAATATTTTGTGTTAAACTTCACATTTTATATGTTTTGAATGTTTGACTTTACATTTCGAATTGTTTATTTCATAAACTTCACATCTTATGTGATAAATTTTATTTAATATTGTTATGTGAACCTTATTACTATATTAGTATTGAATTTATTGTAATTGTGTTATCAGTTGTGGTTTTTAGATTTATTGCATAACGGTAGATAATTGAGTTCATTAAGCATTTAGCCTAGAGTTCGATTCCTAGACTGTGCGTATGGAGAATCATTTGTTAGGAAAGGCCTACCAACTTAATTTAATCTCTAAATTTCGAGGAATTAATCTCATGACCGTCAACCGTGGGGAAATCTTAAAAAAAAAGTATTGCATGAACTTATGTATTTCATACATTTAACTTATTTTTTAATAAAGTTTAATGACATGTTTAAGGTCCCGAGGTGGAGAATGTTGTAATGGAAATAAAGTAAAAATTCACCTCGCCACCAAGAATATAGATGCAAGGAAAAGGGAAGTGAGACTGAGGATGAGGAGTGAAAGACACTCTAGCCCGCACGCGTAGGTGTTATCTCTATTTAATTTTTTTTTTAGGGAACCCTATTCAAGTTATTAAATAGTTGGTTAGTGGTAGGTTTATGATTTTATGGTCTTAGTGTATGAACAAATTTTGCACGACCACGTGTAATGCGTTGCTGATCCAATTAATGATATTCAAATCAAAGGTAAAGGTAGACTTCTCGTGAACAAGAGCCCGTGCTCCTATGCTACCTTCCAACTATTCTTCTTTCCTCTAGAAGCCACGTTTTCAACACCATCTTTTTTTTCAAAAGAAAATCACCATTTTTTTGCCAAAACTGAAATCAAAAGTATCTTTTTGTTTAATGGGAGGGTCAACGGCTCGAAAGAGCCACAAATCCATATTGATAAAGTCAATAATAGCCTCCCGAAAAATTAGTCGTAAAATATTATTAATTCCATATGATGGTAATAATATGATTAAAGACCAAAAATGACATGACGCAAGCAGTGTCCGATCGAGCACGAAAAAGGCGTGTTCGTGGCACGCTCACGGACCACAAAGAAGAAGAATAATCAAACAAATAAATATATTTTCTTTCATTTGAAATGAAGCCACCAAATTCGAATAAGAAAAAAAAGAAAAAAGGTTGATGAAGATTAGGAGCGTAGAGAAAAAGATTGATTCTACCAAAAAAAAACAGGTTGATTGATTCCACAGGTGTGGGAAGTGCATGTTTCTCTAAAAACAACAATTTAATTTAACCTGCATCCAAACAACTATGCACCTTCGCACGCCTTCCATTCCCATTCTAGGCGCTGCCTCCTCCTCCTCCTCCTCCTCCTCCTCCTCCTCCTTCATCGCCACTTAGTCCTTTTCACTTCTCTCTTTCTTCTTATTCCTCACGCAACGCAAGGTTTGTTTTTCATTTCCGCTTATTTAATTAATCAATTTTAACCTTTTCTCATTTTTTTTCTGCTCAATTTGCTGATTCCGATTGCGATTTGGAATTTCATGCTGTTTTAGGTTTCTCACTTTTCTGTTTTTCAGATTATTCTGTGTTTCGTTTTGCAAAATTGAAAATCACGATTCTGTATGGGGATTTCGCATTTGGTTTGTTCTTTTTGTCAGCTGAATTTGCATTTCTATACCTAATTGTTGCGTATGTATAAATTTCTATTGATTTAGACTAAATTCAACCATAGGTTAACTGCTTCGGATTCCGATGCATTGTATAATTGAAAACTGCTGTCAACTAGCTTAGGCGTGGTGTGGTGTGGTCTACATGATGGATGATTCGAGCTTTTAACATTCGTGTATCGTTTTGCTGTGATTTTTTTCGACAGCCATGCCGACCTTTACTGCCATAGCATTTGATAGGTTGATAGAGCCCGGTGCTTCCAGACCTGCTCGCAGATCGGCTCCGACCTCCATGCCTGGCCCGAACTCGAGGAAGCTCGGGAGGAGAAGCAGCGAGCCGACTGTCCCGACTGAAAGTAAGAAGCCCCCTCCTCGTCCTCAGTTAAAGCCGTCTCTCTATGCCACCCCGGAGGTGACGCCGCTTCCGGACGCACCCTCTTCGTTCCCACCTTCACCGTACATCGTCAATCACAAGCGGCGTGGCCCGCGCCTCCTCAAGAGCTTCTCTGAGGCTGATGTGCAGGCCAAACAGCAGGTTCATGAAGATGAAAATGTTAACGGGAAGAGCTCTGATACTGTGGTTTCCAGTTCAGCTGGGGACCTCCAAGTTACTGTCATGAACCCTGAACCTGTAAAGGAAGAGCAAGCAGCTGGTGTACATGATACTGAACTTAGTAACACAAATGGTGGTGACCTCGAGCATGGGTGCAGGGAAAATGAAATTAGTAGCATTACTAATGGATTGCATGTGGAGAAGGTAGTGGCGTTGAATTCAGGAAGGGATGTTGAGAGTGAAGACTTTTTTGATCCCCAAGATTCAATGAGTGTAACAAGTTACACAGATGGAGAGGATAATACAGGCATAGAACGCAGTGTTAAAGTTAACACTCCTGGTGGTGAATTCTTTGATGCTTGGGAAGGTAAATTGAGCTAGGATTACTGCAAATAATTTCTTTGCAATTGAGTATGTGAATGTGGACAACATGTGGGTCTGTTCTAAAATGAGCTTTGTAAATTTTAGAACCATTTTTCTTTTCACTTTATTACTTACATTTTTGTTCATTTTTCTTACATTTTATCGATGTCTTTATGTATGGCTATTGCAGCAGTAATAAAACGAATATCCTGATTTTTCCATTGATTTAAGTATGTCTTGAAAACATTTCATGTCATAGATTAGCTAGCTCACTTTGGTCTCCTCTTCCCGTAGAACTCTCTTCTGATGGCGGGACTCAAAATTCTCTACATGATGTTGAAGCTGAACTGCGTGAAATAAGGTTGAGCCTATTGATGGAGATAGAGAAGCGGAAGCAAATTGAAGAATCCCTTAACAGCATGCAAAGCCAGTGGGAGAGAATTAGAAAAGAGTTCTCTCTTGTGGGAATTGTTTTGCCTGCAGATCTTACTGCTATTGCTGACGCTGGGCAGCTGAGTTCTGATCCTGTGGATGATATATGTCAGCAAGTTCACACTGCTAGGTTTATATCAAACGCCATTGGGAGAGGAACTGCCAGGGCTGAGGTGGAGATGGAGATGGAAGCTCAATTAGAGTCAAAGAACTTCGAGATTTCTCGACTATTGGAACGTCTCCATTATTATGAGACCATGAATAGGGAGATGTCTCAGAGGAATCAGGAAGCAGTAGGTGAGATCTTTGTTGATCAAATTGTCAAGTCTATTCTTTATCTACTTTTAACTGAATATATCTATGTTGGTTTTCAATGTGTATAAATATATCTATGTAGCTGCTAGCCAGTATTGGTTTGATTTGTCGTTTTTTCCCCTCATAACTAAGATTGTCAAACTTGAGAGTCTATGTAAACTTGTGAAGTTTTTGTAGAGTTGACTTGTAAACTATAAGGCTTTACATAAGATGAAAATGATGATAAAAACACATGTAAATAGTATCCAAGCAGAATGTAATACCATTTATCAGTGTTGTTAAACATACGTCATGGTGCCGCCATGGCCGAATCTCATGGCGGAATTCTAGCAAGCTACCATGGCCAATATTCCCCCGTAATTCGCCATACACGATCAGTATTTGTCAAATATGGCCTGCTCTTGGCTTTCCACCATTAACAACATTGCCATTAATATTATAATTATTCAACGTTCTAACTTCATAACAAACATTGCAAGTTCAGAATTAATGGACTTGTGGACAAACACAAAACTGGGAAACTGCTAAGAGATTAGTGAAAAGACAAAACACAAAACAACTGGGTTTCAGCACAAAATTGATACACAAGCACAACACGAGAAGAAGTATATTCCTATTAGACAGACAAAATAGATGTTGACCAGAACTCGAATCCAAGACTTTTACTTAAGCTGGATCAACCCCCTGCTGTATACCCAGGCTCAAATCCAAGACTTCTAGTTAAGCTGGATCCAAGACTTCCGGTAAAACAAAATACCATGGGTGGTAAAACACTTCTAAGTATTTTATGTTGCTGCATACCCAGGCTCGAATCCAAGACTTCTAGTTAAGCTGGATCAACCCCCTGCTGTCATATCCACCTAAGTGGTTGATTTTGAGCAAGTTTAGACAAGCTCACATAAGTCAGCTGAATTGTTCAGAAACAGGTTTGTATGGATTCAACTCAATCCTACCTTCTACCTAGAAACAAATGTCAACTTGCGAGTTTGACAACCATGCTTGTGACACACCTCCCACTATCCATTTACAATGACACAGGAATAATTGTTCAAGGGAGAGTTACATAAACACCAGGTAGTAGCACTGAGTATTTGCAGTGTGGTCATTGACTGTTACTTTGAGGTGCTGATTTCATAGATAGTATCAAAATTGTATGTCCATGGGAAGGGCCACGCGTTAATTGTGTAAAGAACATTTAAGATTACTTGGTGATTGGTAGCCTAAAATTCATTTTGACCTAAACCCCCAGCCCTACAAAAATGAGTCAATTATTGGAAGAAAATGATAAGAACAAGGGTTGCAGAAGAAGAATAGAATTTCGAAAATAAGGAATACTGGTAATTCGAGAGTACCAACTCTCTCCACAAGTCTGTTTAATTCCCAATTCAATGACTTTCTTGCTTTTCCTCCCTCTATTAATAATAGTCTACTCTAACTGATTGATAGGATCAGTTAGTTACAAAGGATAAGTTGTTACTATCTATTATCTAATAAGCCTATTAACAATATCTAATATCTAATAACTAATTATCATCTAATAATATATAATATCTAATAAACTATATTCCCAACCCCACTCTTAACTACTAACTCTAGGTACCTATCAGAAAAGGAAAGAATGTGATATTGAAATGAAGATGAATTAAATAGTTATGATAATATCGGATAAGCTCATAGCTTGATGCTTGTATACAGTGTTATTGCAAGGATAGACCAAATGACAACCATATATGTTCAGTCATTAATCTTTTTTTGTTTTTTTGCTTTACTTGATTTCTACTTGTTAATGCTACCAAAGATGTATGGCATGTATGAATTACAATTGATAGGTATGCACTGAAGGGCTTTGACCCTATAAACAAGTTCTTCACTTCTGAATTTTCTGGAAGCTTTAACTTGTATCTTGTTTTCCCTAAGATCTTGGCTTGCATATTTTTTTTTATACCGCCTGCTCTGTGAATAAGTTGCGTGAAAGAACACACTTGTTGGAACAATGGTTTTTGCTTGCTAGATTTGGGTTTTACCGTTTACTCTTTACCTTTTTATGGTAGATTATACCTGATCACGATTGAGCCTATTTTAATTTAGTGGCTCAATCCTCCAACGATGGTGGATTTTTCCTGATGGGGGTATGTAATGTGATGAGCTGTTGCCTATGACATTTTTAACCTAATGATATTCTGTTTCTGCATGAACACACAAGCATGGTGTCTTATTTGCATGCAACTGGAGAAATGTGTACTTTTCTGTGTGTACCTTGTTTTCAACCTAAGTATCTGCCTTACTTTGTTTTGCTTGCTCTATCTGTCTATATCTCATATGTCATTTGCTGTCATGTTCAGAGATGGCAAGACGTGAGAGACAAAGAACGATTAGGAGGCAGAGGTGGATTTTGGGCTCTGTTACTACTGCCATTGTACTTGGTACTGCAGCAATAGCATGGTCTTATCTCCCAACGGGTAAAGGATCAGCATCTTTAGACCATGATATGGTTTCTGAACATGATGATGGAGCCAACTGATATACCACCAACACTAACTTCATCGCCTAGTTATGGTAGGAGAGGAGAATAAAAGTTATACATGCTACTACTATGTGGCAAACACATCATACTAAGTCATTACAATTTTCAGGCATCCTGAGTTTGTGCATAATTTGTTGGGCCATTCTATATAGCACGTGTGCTTCTCTCACTGTAAGTCTAGATGGTTGATTGGTGACAAGTTTTGGGTCTTGTTGATGAGATAATGCCATAGTAGTTTCCTATGGATTCTCGAGCAGAATAAGCATTTGCCCATCTGTACATTTTGGCAGAGCACATTTACATAGATTCTTTATGCTTGCTTCCTCAAGCATTCTAGCACAGCAGAAAGAAATTTGATACTTGGTGTTGCTGAACCGTAATAAGGGAAATCTGGTCAAGCAATGATGCTAGGTTTCCAATCAGGTGTTTCAGTTGGTTGTGTTGCCTAGTGAACAGACTCATAGTAGTAATTTGTTGACATCAAAACTAGAAGTAAGACTAAGCTTGTCCCGGGTGGATGAGGCTCTCTTCTTTCATTGGCGCTTGAAATAAAAGGTTGCTGATTGTAATACTTTTACTACATATTGGTTTTGCTGTTTTAGCAAATTACCTTTTTTTACCCTGGTTTTTACAGATATATATCATTACTAAAGAAAGCTGCTATGCTGTTAGACATCTGTTTCTGTTATACATGTTTACTGATAGGAAATATAGAATGTATTTATTTTTCATTAGTTTAATGCTTTTCTTGTGCGTTTAGACTTTTATGGTTTGTTTGGTTTATGAGATTGAGAATAGAGAAAATTACAAGAGAGAACATTAATTCGGATTCTCAAGGTATCTCCACAGCCGGTGACCATGAGATCTAATCCCCTCGAGGCTCGGAAATCACATTATGTGGGTAGGTCTTTTCCTACAAATCCTTCTTCATACACACCACTTAGGCATTGATCCCGGGCTAATTGCTTAAGAAGTCCAACTATCTACCAACTGTGTTGGACCTCGCTGGTGACAAGAGAGACAAGAGAGAAGATGTGAGAAAGAATAGATTTTATAAGTTGTGTAGTATATAATAGAAATAAATGAGAGGGAAGAGAAAGAGTGAGGTGGACTCTTTCTTCCTTCATTTGGTTAGATGAAGAATGAAAATAGAGATGATTGATTTGGTATAAAATGATATGTTTATACTAAATATTAAAAATTGATTGGAAGTTAATTATTGGAGTCTTGAAAAGGTAAAAGAGGAATAAACAAAATAAAGCTCCCTCTCTCCCGATCTTTCTTCTCACAAATGAAGAGACCAAAAAAAGGTGTATCAACATGTTTTCCCTCTTCAACTTCTCTTCACTCTCAAATCAAACAAGGTTAAACCCCTATTGCTATCTGCTCATTTTCTCTTTAGACAAAGTGTTTAAAAAATAAGCATTAGAAATATGATATCTTAGTTGATGGCAATTCATTCATAATTTCTTTGGATATATTCTTAGTAACAAATTTATTTTGGTAATTCTCAGCACTAATTTTGAGTGATTTTCACCGATTTAGAACCAGCTTGACAGGTTCTTGACCGATTCTCACGTGTTTTAAAATCTACGGGTATTTTCTTTAAAGAATCGTCCATTTAATTGGTTTATGTTTAATTAGTCGAAGTGATTGGTTCAGTCTGATTTTCAAATTAATTTTAAATAATTTATAACACGCTGCAGTTTTTTATAACAAATATTATCAATGTATTTAAAATGGAATGACAAATGACATGATAGGAAGTTATAGCCTATTTGTTGGCTTGTTTTTATTAGACAATAAAAACACTTTAGATCATTATCTCACAATAAATTGTATAAATTACAAAAAAACTGCTATATACTATGAAGGAAAAAGGATAAAGACAATAAATGATGGTGTGACAAAACTATCAATATCATTTAGCGGAAGTCATAAATGTGTAGTGAGTATAACTTTCCCTTCTTTGTGTTTCATATGGTAGCATTTCCCCTATGTTATGCAATAACTAGTTCCTTAAATTAATAAATTTGTGCACGGCTTCTCCCTTGTCAACATGATTGTTTTCTTCTCTCTCTTTTCCTCCTCTTTTATTTATTTTCTTTTATTACATCCTATTCATTATTCTAACGAGTAAATACTCAATTTAGTCCCTAAAGATAAAAAACTATTTTTCCCTTAAAGATAAAAAGCCAATCAATTTAGTCTTTTTTTCATGGACTAAATTGATATTGCAAAAAGACTAAATTAATTGTTTCATTTTATTTCCTAAAGGACACAAAAGATTTTCATATTTCAGGGATGACATTGTTTTTCTCTTTTCTAACATTTAAAAAATAAACTTTTTTTTAAAAATCATATTTACCTTTTGTTTTCATGTTCAACTTTCTCCATTTAAACGACGTCGTTAGAAGGATTTCATTAATCATTATCTTACGACACGGATAAACAAAAGAAGAAGAGCAGCAGCAGCAGCAGAAGCAGAAGAAGCAGTGGCAATGGAGATGCTGGGTTTGCGCGCGGCTTCAACTGTTCCCCCACCTCAATTCTCGTTCCAAATCCAACACTCTCTCTTTCCCGTTCCAGGCTTCACCCTCTTCCACCGAAACCGAACCGAATCGTCTTCACACCTTTGTTGCAGAAGCAGCAGCCACCGTCACTCCCAACCATTCGCCAACAAACAAGACCACCTCTTGCTCCACCGAGAACCACAACAACACGAAGAAGTAGTAGAAGAAGAAGAAGAACCTTCGTATTCCGACGATGACACGTCCTTCTTGTCCCTCACCGTGAAGCCCGACCGGAACATGGCCTTGCTCGACGATTACGAAACGGAGGAGCTCGATTTTGACGATGGCCCCAACCACAGAAGCGGTTCGTCTCCTTTCTGTTAGGGTTCGCTTTCCCCTTGTTGCTTTGAATTTTTCTGATTTTGTTCTGAATAGTCCTGCAATTGATTATATTCCATGCTTGTGTCAAGCTCAATTTTAATTTTACATTTTGACTGTAAGCATTTTTGGGACTTGGGGGAGAGCTTAGAGTTTCTTTTTGCAGTTGCATTTCTCAATTTTCATGTGTCAATATGTAATGCAGGATATGTGGCTTTACTTGGCAAGCCAAATGTTGGCAAGAGTACACTAGCAAACCAAATGATTGGACAAAAGTTGTCGATAGTTACCGATAAACCTCAAACAACAAGGCATCGGATTCTCTGTATATGTTCTGGTCCAGATTATCAGGTTTAATTTTAAGTCTTAAGTGGCAGCTAATTCTTCTGTTTGAGTTTATCAGCATGTTTCCTTGCCTCTCATTTTCGCATGTCCTTCAAACTTGAAGTATTATGCTGAGTTGCTTCAACTTCCCATATCAATCACCGATTCCAAATTTAAAAAATGCATGGTATTCAGGGACTCTACGATATTTGGAATTGTAGACTGGTTTTTCTCTAAAATCAATGTGATCTTCATGACATTCAGCTAAATGATATCGAAATACCAGAGGTTCTTATTCCCTTGTCATCATAGGATTAACTAGAAAAAAGGACATTCAGTATGTGATTTGAGTTTTCTTGGATATTATACTAGCCTTGAGTTAGGGGATGCACAGCTGCATTTGTGTTATATCTTCATTTCTGTGACCTGTGAATCTCTTGCAGATGGTACTTTATGACACGCCTGGCGTCCTACAGAAGGAAATGCACAAGTTAGACTCAATGATGATGAAAAATGTTCGCAGTGCGGCAGTTAATGCTGACTGTGTATTGGTTCTTGTTGATGCATGTAAAGCACCTGAAAAAGTATGGTTCTTGGTTTGCAAAACTGTTCTATTTCTCTTCCTTTTTTGCTGAATTACTTTCTGTTCTAGATTGATGAATTGTTGGAAGAAGGCATAGGAGATCTCAAAGACAAACCCCCCGTTCTATTGATTCTGAACAAGAAGGATCTTATCAAACCTGGAGAAGTTGCAAAGAAACTTGAGGTTGGAGCTCATTAAATAAAGTTTATATTAGAATGTTTAAGTTAATCCACTGGGATTGCATGATTTCCAGTGTCTTATGTCAGATTGAATTATTTGAAATTCCTTGCAGTGGTATGAGAAATTTACCAACGTTGATGAGGTTATACCAGTTAGTGCTAAATATGGTCACGGGATTGAAGATGTCAAGGACTGGATACTGTCAAAGCTTCCTAATGGACCATCTTATTATCCAAAAGCAAGTCAAAATTTTGCTGCTCTCATTCAATTGTCCATTACTGCATCATCACTGTCTCATTTCACTTTTAGAGATAAAAACAGGAACCATTAGACACTGAAATAACCATTTCTTCTGCTATTCCATGCCTGACTATAAAAATAATTAATGCATTTGATTTAGAGTTCAAATTTAGAGTAAACTTCAATCAGAACTGGCTAATTACCTTGAGTTTATGTTGAAGTTCATTAAGGTGAACTAGGCTGTATATAAATGGGGTCCAGCTCCTCTAAAGTGAGGGAGGGTAAAGTAAGTCATTACAACCATTGATTGGGTTGCTTTATTGACTATTCATAGTAGGTAATCACTATTAGTGGTTTTGATGACTTACTTTATCATATAAAGTGCCTCTCTCAAGCCAAATCGATATAAATGCATACAACAGTCACAAATACACATGTTGTTTAATTTATTTTAAGGGTACCTGTTAGTTTTTCTTGTGGTATGAAGATGTGATATGATTATGAACAATAAAATGACAGTCAGCCTTGAGTGATCAAATTTGTGTATAGATCTTACTTCTTGGAAGGCCATTTTTTGAATTCCTCTATCAAGGATAAACTAATTGCTTCATGTGTTTTTTCAGTGGCCTTTGGTCCAGCAATCAAATTTTAATTAGAATGTCAATATGCAATATTGCCAACCACCTATAGGCATAGAGTTGCATTAGTGGTGATATTGAGAAGGCTATTAGTAGTACTGGCCGGCAACTGTGTGTGGCTCTAATAGTTCCTGCACTGTAAGAATAAGAAATAGAAATAATTTTAGATGATGACAAACATTACATAATGACATGCCCTTAAATATAGGTCTAATGGCGCAAATAGTGTTGACACTGAAGGACCTATATTTCAGATGCTGTGCCATCAATATACATTCAATATTACAGTTTTTGCAGATCCCCTCGTGGCTGTCACTATATTATTCTATTAACAACTGTAGATATGATGAAAACATGAATATATGACTAGTCATTTCTTCTGCATACTGGTGTCTTTCATGTGCTGTACTTACCTTAACGTTGTTCTTGAATTCACAGGACATTGTCAGTGAGCATCCAGAAAGATTTTTTGTTGCTGAAATTGTTAGAGAAAAGATTTTTATGCAATATCGAAATGAAATTCCCTACTCATGTCAGGTGATTTATTGAGTTCATTATTTTATTTATGATACAGCTACCTTCCCTTCCCACCCCACAAAAGGAAAAAAAAAACAATAAAGAAAAGGAAAGAGGTTTCAAAAAAAATAAAGGAAATTCAAGTTGCAACTAATTTCTTTTCATAGAAATATGTACAATTATTATTTTATTTCCTATTTTTCCAGGTGAATGTTGTAAGCTATAAGGCTCGACCGAATGCAAAAGATTTCATACAAGTGGAGATTTTGGTTGAGAAAAACTCACAAAAGATGATCGTCATTGGAAGAGTATGTAATTTCTATCCATTGTTTAAAAAATCAGAATAGATCAATCCAAAAATCAATGAACCAGTTAGATGTCTGGTTTTTCAATTAAAAAACCCAGTTGATTTTAGAAATTCCTGGAGTTGATGGAGAACCAATGCAAAACTGGTGATGAAGAATTGCTTTTAATTGGATGTTTTTGTTTTTATTAATTTTGTATTTTAAAAACTTTAATTTAACCAAACAAGAAATTTAGCCAAATAAAGGTCAATACTAAACTACATGGTTATTATTGATCAACTACTTCAGGAAGGAAAGGCTTTGAAACTGCTTGCTACAGCTTCCCGCCTTGACATAGAAGATTTTCTACAGAAGAAAGTTTATCTGGAGGTGCCAATTCACAAAATTTCATTTAGTATCTATGCTACTTTTGAACCTGAACCTGCGTATTTTGCTGTTTTATTTATTAATCTCGTGATTAAAATTGTAACAATCATCATGCATTTTACTTCTAGAGTTGGAAAATATTTACTCAACACTGGTGTTTGAACAGATTGAAGTGAAGGTTAAAGAAAATTGGCGACAAGACGAAGGGCTCCTTAAGGACTATGGTTATGGGGGTCAGATACGTGTTTTATGATGTGAAGAAGCAAAGAATAACTCATCAGCCATCGACCATAATATGTAAGTAACTATCCCTTGCTACAGGTGCCATAAAAAGCTAAAGTGAATATGATTGTCCGGCAGTAACCCCTATTTAGGAAATGTTAAATAAAAATAAGTTAAATGGAAAGTTTAAGACACATAAGCCATTTTTACGTGAGCTTCTCTTTCCTTTCCAATATCATATTTATTACCATTATTTTTGGTTGAACAGTTCAAAGGAAAGTGAGACGTTAATGTAAGAAAACCTAGTTGTTATGGTTTATTAGTTTATTTGGAAAATAAGAATTCCAATTGATCAAGTATGTCGAAAGTGTAGGAATTTAGGCAAGGCAGGAATATATCAATGTTGTTTATTATATGTGATATGTCACACATTGACTAGAGATGGCCAAGATAGCCCTTATATATGGGAAGACAACCCTTAACGCTTGAGCTAACTTTTGGGTTGAGTTAGGTCTCCCAAACTCTAATATGGTATCAGAGCCTATCCCAGATGTATAGTCCTGGGCGTGAGGGGGTGTGTCGAGAAGTTCCACAAACTTGAGCTAGTTTTTGGATTGAATTAAACCTTCCAAATTCTAATATATAGAATAAATAATACACCATTTGTCCCTTATTATAAGGTCTTGTTCAGATAATTGTGGTTATTAAGAAAACATGTAATGAAGTTATTTAATGTCTTGGTTTAAAAAAATGCTATGCAATCTTCCATACTTACCCTTATTTAAAGCTAATAATTGTGTTAATTGTATTCCACTATCTCTTATCTCAAAAATATTGCAAAGGGCACACTTTATAAAATTGGTTGGAAAGCATGAAAGATAATTAATAGTGGGTGGTAATTAAAATTTTGGAATTGAAAACTAATAAATGTAGGGTAAATATGAAAAAGGAAAATATTATTTTCTGAAATCTAGTAGGGGGAATGAGTTCAGAGATAACATAAGAATGGACTTGTTCATGGAATGAGTTCAACAGAGATAACATAATAAGCAAATCAAATGATTAAATAAGAAACAGAATATATGATTCAGCAGCAACTTTGCAAGGGATTAGCCTTACTGAGCTTTCTTAATTTAGATTTTTGTGCTGGACAACAGGATTATATGTCTGCACGATGCTGCAGGACAGGATACTACACAATGTGCATGCTGCTGCAGAGGGTCCTTCTCTAAAGTTCTTCAGGTTAGGCTTCGTCTGGTTTAGACACTTGACAGGGGACAGGGGTCGCAAAGCAAGCAGGAATGAAAGTGAAAACAAACATATCCTGCATTTTTGGCCTAATTGTTCTGTTCCCTATTTTATTCGTTTTTACATGAAATGTGAATGCATGTAGCCCAATCTTGATAGCGTAGGAAATCTTTTTTTTGGTTAATTTATTCAGGTCTATTTTACATTGTTAGTTAGAAAAAGAATGTATTTAGAACTTAATTTTAAAGATTTTTAAGAACATAGTGTTGATGTAATGATAAAATTGTTAGGATAAGACTTGTGTAAATGCAAGATCCAGTAAAAAAAATGGGTGTGTTTATGAATAGAAGAATTAATATCCCGCTGATATCACATTTGGTGTCGAATGAATTCAATTTTGGATGAATCAAAATAGAAAGCATTAGCCCTTACAGCATTGTACAATGTTATAACACATGGATTTTTCGGCAAATCATAAGTAAAAGAAAGCCTAAGCAAATTCCTAGAGATCCCAAAACAACGATGATTCTGATCCACAAAGAGGATACAAAAGCATCTAGCATAAAAGCATTCCATAGCCAATACCACAAAATAGCGGAAATGGACCCTGTAACAGCTCCAACAACCACTTGATTCACTGTGTGAAATTTTTGCGACACCCGCAGGTATGACTGGAAACATAGATAGAAGAAGCAATTAAGAATGACAAACTAGTGCATATAGACATTTGCCATGACAGTAAACTTCCACTCATAAAATCATGCCATGACAGTAAACTTCCATGACTTGCAATCACTACCGGTTTTTTCTTGAATGTGTTAAGAGTATGTAAGCAGTTAGTAAATATCTGAGTTAGTTAGCCTTGTTAGAATTCGTTAGCATTCGGATCTGATTCTAGTCATTCTGTGTCAATGCAAAACACATGTTTCTGTACATATTTGAGCATTCCCAACTCCTTAAATAGTTGATCCAAGTTTTAGTGAGGAGAGCTTTATATTCTTCCTGTACGAGATCAAAGTTTCAGGTTATCTAACATGATGCAACTTGTTAAGGACTATTTTTAGGGCCCAAAAAACTCAGCCCAATGTGCTCCACACCCAAACCTCACGTTGGGTCAGGTCGGCCCATCTCTAAGAAGTTTCACTCGCCAAGCCAAGAGATAAAGGAGAATCCTCACTTCCTAGAAAGACACTTCATAATATCTCGAAATCCTCCAAATAGGGAAGATAATGAACACTAACAAACCCACTCATTAATAAGGGCTTACAGGCAGCAACTGAGGTGTGCACATTTTTTATATATTGTTATTCTGTTTGATCATAATCTTACTTGAGTGTCGGAGTCCATTTCACAAGTGACTCCGCCGCCCTAATCAACTGAATCTTAAAGTCGAAACTATCAACGTGACCTGGAGATCAAGTCGAAGAGCTGAGCATTACACAACTAATGCAAGTGGTAGCCATGATGGAAATTCAAGATAACCATTGCCTTTGATTAAACAGTAAACTAAATTGGAAATACTATATGTACTTACAAAATAGGAACCAAATGCCAAGGCCAGGCCGCTGCTGATAATGGTGAATTCATTCATCCCTAACCATTGAACACCTACAACATGACAAAAGAAACATAAACTTAAAAAGTTAAGTAATGTAATTCTGATAAGTTATGTTAAAGTTAAGAAAGAAAACCAGCACATTTGCACTTGCATGAAATGGGGAGAAGAATTCCGATGTGATTAGCTGAATAGAAATAAGAGGTTGTGAGAAATTACTTGACAAAATAATAAACAAGACAATAAAGTAGATGGATTGTGCATGGGAAGAGGGCATCCCAGGGTCAGATTTGAGGGTAGAAGGTCTTCTCTGATTCAGTATTTGTTTGAGCGAAATAGAAAACATTGCATTTAAAAAAGACCCCGCTGCAAACCATAAGGCTTCTGCATCATGCCTCCAAAGAATGAAAACACCCAAATAGGCAGTTACTATCCACTTGCTCTGTAAACAAAAGCTCATCATTAGTTTGTAATAGGTCAACTAAACCTTAATGTTGACTTAATATACTAATGAGAATTCAGAGATTTTGGCTATAGTTGGTAAAACTAGTTAACATTCTAGTTAGCTAGTTTATCTTATGACAAGGTTGACAAAGACTGTTTTGGAAAAACAACTTCACTATATGATAGCACTTGGAAGCAAATAGGATGATTATGGAATGGAGGCAAAGAAAGATCCACACCCAGATTTGTTTGTTATTTGTGGTTTTGAAATTGCTCCGCGGAAAATAAGGTCTTATCATACCCTAAACATTGTTCTAAGGAACTTCTAAAAAAATTTAAGAGTAATATAGATGCATTTTTCATTGACATTAAGTGTGTTTTGATTATTTTTGTGAATAAAAAGTGTCTTGACATGCGTTACTTTTCCGTTTTTATACTTTTTGATCGGTAACCAAATGAGTCCTTAACTTTGGATGGATACACTCATTTTTTATAGATTTGCAGAGAACTACATGTGAACCATAAGAAAAGGCTATTTCCAAAATAAAAAACGACTGCATTGGAGTTGACTTAATAGCATATTTGGATTAGTTTTTTTTTTTAATAAATTCTAACACTCAGATCTTCTACTTCTCAGAAATTATTTTAACTTTGCATAAGGATTTTCAAACATGGTTCCAGCAATGACAAACATAGATTGGAAAGGTTAGGGAATACCAACCATTTGATTGAGAGCTGACTCCAGCTCATGGAACAAAAACTTAGGCTTCAACTCGGATGACCTATCAATGAAAGCTTCTTGTTCAAGCACTTGATCTTGCCCATCACTCTTTTCATCTCTTTGAACATAAGATCCTTTGAATCCATCATCCATTGCATTTGCCATACAGAGTTTGTCAGGAACAAACCCGCCACGAAAGAGTAGTGTTCTTGAGTCAGAAAATCTACAATCAGCAAATGAAGCATAATTTCTCAAGTATCTATGTTTAAGCAGATTTGTCCTGAGAAAATGGTTAGATGATGGATTGTAGCAAATGGTAGCTTTCAGCAGCATAGTCGCTCTGAAAGAGTTTAATGTCTTGAAAGAGGCACTTCTGGTTATCTAGCTATAGGACGTTGGGAAAAAACAAAATTAGTAGTTTTATAAATCACGCTTCTTATAAATCACGCTCTCTCTGCTAGATGGATCATGAACTCATCAATTTCAGAAAGAAATTTTAAATTGCTTGTGACCCATTTCTCTTACATTACCACTGTAAACAGATTTTCTTTTCTAGGGCTCATGGGTTGGGTCTGGCCCATAGGGTTTGGCAATATTTTTTATCATGATGAATTTTTCATGTGTAGCCTTTTAGGATATCCCTTCAAAATAAGATCGTGGGCTTGATTTAACTGATAAAATAGTCAATGTTATCCTTTTGCAGAGCCCATTTAGACCTCAGGATAATTCCAATGGAGAACAAGAAGGAAAACGAAATGTCTAGGGTGGTGAGAATTATACTTTAGATCATTGTTGTCTGGATGGGGATCCTACTCAAGATTGAAAGGGGTGTAAAAGATTGTAGATCTTAGGATCGAGATTCGGACCGTAGGATCAGGTTCCAGATTGTAGATCCTTTAAGATCGTTCTAGGAATGCAAATATGTAATTCATAAAATACACATACATAAAAATTCATAATATAATGACATAACTAATTCATAACATAAGAAACACAATCCAAGTGTAATAGCATATAAGTCGTAATCTCATATCATATGTCATATCCAAAAAGAAACATAAGTTTATAAAAATAACATAAAGAGGAGGAGGAGAAAAAGTATCTTTTAGCAACATTTATGTAAATTCCTCATCTCCAAAAAGGATAATTGCTAAAGTTTCTCATAGTTTTTTTTTTTTTTTAAATGTGAGAACAAAATTAACTCATGCCACACCTATATTGCGGTTAAGCTATTAAAGCTTTCGTTTTACCCTTGATCTCCCTCCAATCGTGTAAAATCTTATTGGGTAATAATCGTTATTATTAAACCTCGTATACTTTTTGTTTATAATAATTTACTATTTATCCATACGTAATGAGAAAACGGTGCTGTAATGAGGCCAATAGAGAAATTTTTAACTTAACTATATTTTAGAATTATAGCCCGTAATGGAAACGAATAACTTTTAGTTTTGATCATATATAGCAACGGCTTAGTTGAGGTTGTGTAGTTCACATAGTTGAGTGAAGAGTAATTGTAAGTGAAGGATCAGGGTTTAAATTCTAAGGGAGAATAATTTGTACTAATTTACTAACAACTAACATTTGTCTTTAAAAGAAAAAACCAAGGGCTTAGCTAGTTAGATGAGGTTTTGTAGATTTTTCTTCATTGTCAGATTTTAATTGGTGATATATAGTTTTAAGAAAAATTGTAAAAAGTTTTATCAATCAACGGTAGTGATTTTTCTCTGGTTTAGAAAATTTTCACGTTTTATTCTTGTGTCGTGATTATGCTCATGTTTTTAATTTCTTTATGGTTTTCCAACAATCCAACTGTGGTATTTGAGCGGATAGTTCGACTTTGGTGATGGCTTTGGGATAGCTGTTGTTGAGGTGGAGTTCATTCTTAATATATTTTGTGGTTGCAACATTATCTGATCTTCCAAATGAAAAAAGAAGTGTGGGTTTTGCAGCAACGCTGTGATGGAGAAATTGGATGGAAGAGTTTATTTAGTCATGATTACACAAGTGGGCGTATGTAATTGTCTAGGTGGCACATGAATATTGGCCGACATTAATACAACATGTGTGGTGAAAACATGCAAGCATTGTTTGACATCGATGCAAGTGTGACATTGATGTAAGGTTTGTGATGACTGCACATGGGCATTGGAAATGTGTGTGCGATAACACACAAGAGTTGTTGACATTGATGTATGGTGTACGGTAAGGTTACATCAATTGCTAAGGAACTTTCGAAGAAAACTAACATGGAGTTTGTACCATAATTTTCAATAAGATTTTGACATCTAAAAGTTTTTTATAGTTATTTTAGAGGCAATAAGAATTGTGATTGTCAGTAAAGATGATGACGGTTGGTGTAGACAATCAAAGATGAAGACCTTTTTGGTCTTCAGGATAGGATAAGGGCAGGATACAATAAAAGATTAGATAAAGACATGATATGATAAAAGCAGGATAAACTCTTATCATATCTTGCGTTTGAGGTGAATATTAATAGGATATTATACAAACAATGAAAAATGAATCAAATTTCCCTTAAATACATAATATTTTTTAAAATTTAATTTTCTAAATAGATTTTTTTAAAAAGTGATTATTCTATTAAATTTAATTTTTTTACATTTTTATAAATGAGCTTCTGTTTTAATATTAACTAAAATTAAATTATTTTTTATTAATTCGACTATTTTAATTTTTTTTAAGGGAGTCTATTTTAGTTAAAAATTATTCTATATGTAACCAATGAGTTTTAACTCACTAGGGGCAAGTGATCAATGATAAAAATTAATCAAATTTTAGAAAAATTATTATAAGATATTATTCTTTCAAAAATAATTTATATGTAATTTATTAATTATAATTATATAAGTAGAGAAATAATTTTAAATAATAGCATATGATAATATAAAATTAGTCTATATTTCAAAAAGTTAATAGTTATATGTGAGTAGCTTATTTTATTGTTAGTGAAGAATTATTGTGTATTTTTATTATAATATAAATAATGAAAAATAATGTTAACTAAGTAGTAGTAAGTGATAAAGAAAATTTAATTATTTTATATGAGTAAATTCAATATTTTCACCATTTATAAATTATTTTATTTTTAATAAAATTTATTAGTGACTAAATAATGTTAACTTAACAATAATAATTATTGATAAGTAATAAAATTAATATTATATTAAAATTAAAATTTTATATTTATTAATTAATATTATTATAAATTATATAAAATATAAATATTGAAATCAAGTTGGATAAGTATAAGTGCATAAATGTCAGATTTGTTTGCCATTCTTTTCTTTTCAGTAGATATAGTCTCTTGGCTTCTTTCAAGTAGTACTAAAAAAGATGAGAGAGCAAAGCTTATCAAATAAACAATTATACAGGGTGAAATTTGTAATCACCTTCACAAGTCACAACATTGGACGATCCACCCAAACCCAGTGAAGTGAGGCTGTGACACAGTGAGCGCTCTGAACCAGAACCAGAACCTGATGAAAGAAGAGTTGACTGATACACATTCAGCAGTGCCAGTTGCATTAAGTGCAGTGAAAAATGGCAGGGCCAGCATGTGTGTGTCACTTTGGGCGTTTTCACAGCACAATGTGTGGCATGTGAAAATTATTATCTACAGTGGCAGGACTGAGACTTGAGACTTGAGAGTCAGGGATACATAATCCATTTAGAACCAGCTACAGAAAGGTAACAATGACCAGGTCTGATTCCTTCCACTACTTGTGCTCTTTTGACCAATTTAAAGCTCTTTACTTTTACTAACTAGCTACTAGCTAGCTATCAGATATATATAGGTAGTTTCTATGTTTTTTTCTTTCTTGTTTGAGATTCAGTTTGTCACACTCACACGGATGAGACATTCTCATTATTACATGTAGAGGTGGACATGGAAGGACAGATAACTGTAATGTGAACGAATGCCTGTCTTAGAACTCGTTTGAATACTGATTAAAAAGTATGAAAACGGAAAATAATACATTATCAGGCTATTTTCATTCACAAAAATGCTTTAGGATGTGTTAAAAGTGCATCAGGATGTTTTTTTTTTTTCATGCTTTCTAATTGGTATCTAATGAGACTATATTAATCTAAAGTGCAATCTGACCTTGGCTTTCAATTCTCAAAGTTAACACAACTCATGTCAAAAGATATACATTTGGAATCTCACAAAATAAATGCCATGAATAAGAAGCAAACAAAGAGAAAGAGGAAAGCAGAGGATGTAGAAAAGATCAGATGAGAAAAGTAATTTAAGATATGCCTTATCTTTTGCACTTCTGGTGATGAAACTTAACATAATCAATTTTTACTTTTTTTACAATTAAGAGGATTTATTTCCTAAGTTTATATAAAGTGGGCATTCTTCTCTTGTAACCAATGGTCGCTAGGCATCGCAAAGGGGTAGTTATGGCTGAGAGATTGAGGCACTACTAGAATGGCGCTGATTAACGTTAGTTCTAACAAGATAAAAATCAAAGTTACAAACGATGTAGTGTTAACGTTGGAAAACATGTTAAAGGGTAGAAGCTAACACTTTGAGCTGACACTAACCTTAGTATTGGTTAAACTCATTCTATGCCGACACAATCTAGCGGAGACTACGGCCCACGCTAAATTGTAATAACTAGCAATAGTCACGGCACTTATTTGTCCCGTAGAAAACCTTCTATGTTATTTTAAAAGCAGCAAAGCGAAATTCATGTAGAAGTTAATAATTATACAATTCATCTCGTCTTTGTTTTTTCAATGATAAACAGAGTTGCATCGTTTAATCATTGAAATATATATACATGACTTTATTTGACACCGAGTACCATGAATCTTTATTGTAAGCTTTGAATTCAGTCATATAAGTTAGTCACTTCATTAATCTTACTAGATAGAGATTATACAAATCAAAATGATTAAGCAACCGAGCACGTAGTCGAATACAAAGCTTATAACGGTGATGTTTGGTACTCCGTGACACATAAAAAATATTTATATATATTTTAATGATCAAAATTATTTAGCTCAATCTAACATTCAATAATAAAAGAAGAGTTGGAAATGAATAATTATCAGTCCCAACATAAATTTAGCGCTATTACTTAGAAAGTGATTTTAACATATCTAAACCAATTATAAGACTTGAAATAATAATTCTAATCAATAACAATCATAATAAAAAAACTATAATATTATATTTATTATTTTATTACAATTAGGGGAAATTGCACTCACCTCCCTAATATTTGTCATTATTGCTCTGGTCTCCCATCTATTTTGTTAAATACATTGTCCTCTCATCATTCATATATCATTAAGAATAACAAAGAGGTGTTGGATGTTATAATGATTAATTTTAGGGAGGTCAGTACAATAATAATAAGACTCATGGAAGGTTAACGCAATGTTCCCAATAAAATGAGGGTGGTTCGTGCCTTCCTAAATAATAGAGGGGAAGCCGATGCAATTTGCCCTTGCAATTATTTCTTTGGTCCATTACATGATCCAACACTTCAATCTTTTTTTTAGCTCTAACTTTTTTAAGTCTATCAATAATTTTTTTCAATCTATAAAATTCGTTTCTCAAGATTAGAGGCAGTATCTTCTACTTGTCTCCCTTGAACCTCGCTATTTTTATCCACTGTTTCAGCAAAGTCAGTTTCTCTCCCAACAACAGTTTCTTGAGTTCACCTATTAGGGTCTTTCATTACTCTGCAAATAATCTAATACTCTTTCTTCATATCTTTTAAAGATATCTAAACTACTATTACAATAAACTCATTTCACTAATCACAAATACGTCTATCACAAATACGCCTAACACAAATCAAAATAACTCACATAAAATTATTAGCAATACTTACTAAGGAAGTAGTAGGCGGGTGGTAGCGGTGAGGCAGCACAAATGGGGTGGAAGCGACAATGAGGCGGCAACAACAATGGAGCGGCAACGACAGTGACAGTCGTACACATAAATGTGGGTCGGCCGACAATGCTGTAGTGCGAGAGGGGCGATAGTGGATCAGGCAGTTCCGGGAGCAAGGAGGCAGATTTGGAAGCGTCACCGGAGGAATGAGGAAGAGGCAGAGTGAAAGAGAGGATAAGGGGGAGGGTGACGATGGAAAAGGAGGAGGAGAGAGGGACCGATCGAGAAGAAGATGATGACGGTGGCAACATATACCTTAAAAATTCAAACAAACTAAAAAATTACATCACTTTTCTTTTATATTTTTCCACTTATACTGGGCTTTTTTATTGATAATGCAAAAAAAATTAGAACAAAGTGTGTCTAAAAAAATTAGCACAATATGGCTATTTGTGCCATGTGGGAGCTGACCCGGAGTGAGAGGTAGGAATCGCAGGAAGCTTCGCGACTTCTGGGTGGCATTAATGTCAGGAAGCAGGGGTTGCAGGTGCTGCAGGTCGCGGAGCACGAGACCACAGGGAGTCGCGTTGACCTGTGCGACTCCCGGTTTGCAGGCAATTTTTCTAGGTTTCGCGTAACAACGTGCGACTCATGTACATGGCCGCCACGTGTCACAGGAGTCACAGCATACCATGCGACTTGTGTGTGTGAGTTCTGGGGTCTGAAACCCCTATGAATAGAACGTCAAAACTCACCACTCTCCTCATTCATCCTCTCGCTCTCCTCTCAAAATTTCCACAAATTTTTCTCTCAAATTCAAGTCCTTCCTCTCAAAATTTTCAAGAATGGGACTCAACTCAAGTTCAAGTCATCCATATCAACATCTCTAACTATCACCTCAAGTATTCTCATTTTGGTAAGTGTTTGTGTGATATTTTTGGATAATATTATTGTTTAGAATTAATAAAATTTTGAAATAGTATTGTTTATAGTTTAGAAAAATTAATGGTTATATTATTTTCAGAAATATAAATTGCTTATAAATATTAATGTTTATATTATTGTTTATAGTTTAGAATATTATTTGTTTAGAAATATACTCATTTTAGAAATATTATTGTTTATTTTTTAGAAATATAATTTTTAGCTATATTAATTTTTTGAAATATAATTTTGTATTATTTATTGTTTAGATATATTATTTATTTAGAAATATAAATGTTTATATTAATTTTTAGAAATAAAAAGTGTGTAGTGTTAAATTTAGAAATTTTATTGTTTAGAAATATATAATTTTAGAAATAGTAATGTTTAGATAATATTTATTGTTTAGAAATATAAATTTTGTAGAAATAAAAATTTCATGAAAATAAAAATTGTTTAGTGCTTATGTTTAGTAATTTTTTTGTGAAAATAAAAATTGTTTAGTTTTTAGTTTACAATTTTTTTTGTTTATTGTATAGAAAATATATAATTTTAGTAGTATTATTGTTTAGATACTGTTTATAGTTTAGAAATATAAATTTTGTGATACATTATTGTTTATTTTTTAGAAATATATAATTTTAGAAATAGTAATGTTTAGATAATGTTTATTGTTTAGGAATATTATTGTTTGGATCATTGTATATTTTTTATTGCTTAGAAATATAAATTTTGTAGAAATATAAATTTTGAGAAAATAAAAATTGTTTAGTGTTTAAGTTTAGTAACTTTTTTGTGAAAATAAAAATTGTTTAGTGTTAAGTTTAGAATTTTTTTTATTTTACAAATGTTGGATACATATTCCAAGTTGTTGGAATAGAACAAAGAAACAGCACAGCTCTGCTAGGGTTTTTCCCTAGCTTTTCTTTGGCGGCGGCGGTGCCCTAGCCGACGGTCGCTCCTCTTTCCTCGCTGTTCCCTGCTATTCTTTCCTCGCTCAGGCCCCTCGTTTCATCTTCTACTCTGCTCTATTCTTTCGACCCTCTCTCTGTTTCTTCGTTCCTCATCAATGGAGCCTCTTTGCTCTGCTAAGGTTTCTCCAACCCAAATAGGCTCGACGGCAACAGGTGGCGGATCTGGTCAAGGGTACGCGGCTGAAGGAGGCCAGGCGGAAGAGGACAAGACAGCGGATGGAGTTGGTGGTCCAATTTCGACTTTTGTGGTGGACGACGGTTCGGAAGACAAAAGGGGATCTGCGACTGAGGTGGTTGCTTCGCTTCAGTCATGCGACGAACCTCGCTGCTATTGCTCCACCATTTTCGTTGACGGCGTCGAGGAGGCGATTCGCCACGACCCCCACATGAGAACTGGCAAGAGTGGAACCGACAAGGTGGCTCAACTCTTGGCACTTGGAATCCTTCTTCCTGGGTCGGCCCCGAGCCCTCTTCTCCCCATGCCCTCGACCCCTAACTGTCGTGAATGCTGCCATCTTTGACCCGCCTTTACCCTCTAGTTTCTTAGGTCGCCCACGTCTTCTAGGTAGCTGCAAATCTAACCCCACCTTGACACCGCTCTCCTCCGCCCCACGGTTATCATCGCTCCAAACACAGAGTAAATCGAGGTGAGGAGAAGCCCCGCCGGAAGAAACCTCAGGAGCATAAATTATCTTCCCCTCAAAAGAACCAAACTAGTTCTGCTCTTGCGACGGTACCTCTCTGGACAAAGTAATCCACGAGACTCCCGTATGTGCACTTCATAAGTTATGTGATCGGCATGTTTCTTGCCCCCTTTAACATCTTATTAACAGCCTCAGACAAGTTGGCTGTCATGTGGCCGTATCTACGACCTTCAGTATCACAAGCGAGTCTCCATGTCTCCTTTGCAATGTCATCAATCCACTCTCGGATAGCTGAGCTTTATTCTCGAAACTTTTGCAACCTTTTTTCAAAATAATATGGACATGGGTTGTAACCTGCGCATTTTCAACAACTAATGATCAAATACATGTCAAACAAATGTTTCTGAAATTTCACATGAGTGCAAGATATAAGCTTACCCATTTTTATCAACTCTCATCTTAGCTTGATGCTTTTGAATTTGTGGTTGAAGTTGTTGGCAATGTGCCGAAGGCAGTAGACATGGTAGTCGTATGGCGGTTGCCACCCGTTAGATGGATTTCTCACGGTTGCTTTTATGCCCGCATGTCTGTCTGATATTAGACATATACCTTTTTTTGGTGACTTTTGAACGTTTGAGACGTAGAAACCATGCCCAAGAACTTGTTGATTCCCCCTCCATGATCACAAAACCTAACGGCAAGACATGACTATTTCCGTCCTGTGTTGTGGCAATCAGCATGCTTGCTTTGTACTTCATGTAAAGCCAAGTGTCATCTACCTGTATCATTGGCTTGCAATAATTAAAAGCATCACAGCATTGTTTGTATGTCCAGAACACTCGATGGAATTTCTTAAAGCGACCATCAATCTCACCATCACCACTGACAAAGTCCTCCGTCACAATCTTAAAATATGATCCGAGGGAATACATCAACATATGTTTCAGCCACCTTGGGAGCTCGTCATACGATGCTTCCCAGTCCCCGAATAACTTTACAAGTGCCTTCTGTTTGGCTTTCTGAAGTAAGACACTTTGTAGTGAAGCTCACCGCTGATCCTCTCTTGTATAAGAGAAATGTGATAGCTGGTTGGAGACTAACCATGTAATAACCATTAAAAAATGTAATACATGTAATGTAAGTGGAAATGAAATCGGAATTCAACTTGTCGTGGTCCATAGACCCTGATACACTAACACACGTATCCGGGCCCTTCCATTTGGATATTATCCAGTCATCTGTTTTTTTGGACAATATTGCCCTCATCCTCTAAGGACAGCCATTTGTCGAATTGGACACTGTGGTAAAATATCTTGGGCAAGATTCCGGCACAACGTATGTATGATTTGTTTTGATACAGTAGTGCTTCAAGGCCGTCTGAGCATCTTCCTTGCTTTTAAAACGTAAACATTCATATAGTTCTTCACCTACTTGCCATGACCCATGTACAACCAGACCAGGGAAAATCGGTTTCTTCATCTGGGTGGACCCAATTAACATATGTATAGTGGGACAAAGAATTCCAGAAAGGGGTGGAGTTTGGGACACCTAAAAAAAGGATTTAATGAAGCCACGACATTTCATAAATTAAGGGACTGAAGAGCCATTAAGAATGTACATACCTTAGGTTTCGGAATATACATTCACCGGTACAGGTGATGCAATAGGAGGAGGAGTAGGTGCAATTTGAGGTCCTTGATTAGCACCCAAATCAGTCTTTATGTTTGAGTCTGAGGAATCTCTTTCAAGCAATCTATCGTCTTCATCCACGTCCTCTTGTGAATGGTTAACGTCAGGATCCACATTGTCAGTGTCACGGTTGTCATTGTCAGCGACCGCCTCCTCAACCTGTCTAACCTCATCATCCGGCAACATTTGTTGCGTATCCATCGGATACGTTGACACTAGTATTGACGAAACTTCGGCCTCAGCAAAATCAACGTACAACTCCAGCATTCTCATCAAAGATTATTGACTAAAAGTGTTCATCATGAGATGACATCTTCAGTATCACATATCTAAAGACTTCTAAAAAAATAGGGTTATCTGAAGCCAAAAATCTATATGTGACGCTCAAAATAACCTGATTACTTGAGTTAACCCTAAACCCTAAGCCAAAAATCTATACTTTAGTTTGCTTCTGATGTTTGTTAAACTTTCTTTCTTGTTTCCCTTTCTTGTGTTAAGGGTTGTAGCACCCATTGTGCTTCATGTTAATACAATTTTGCTTATAATAAAAAAAACTTGAGTTGTAACTTCTCATGAATTCTCCTCTTCAAACATTGGAAAGAAATGTCTCGTTTCAAATAAATGACATTTGTGTCACCTTCAAACATAACACCTTAGTCGCTTTCGTAAACTCTACCATTGTATTACTCAAAGACAATTTGTTATTTATTGCAGATGTTGTAGAATTTCAAATGTTAATGGAAGGGGGTGAAAATAGTATTTAGGGTTTAGGGTTTAAGATTTTGAAGTTTTGAGTTTTGAGTTTTGGATTTTCGGTTCTAGGTGTTTGAGGTGAAAATAGCTACAATAGAGAAATATGGTTTCTGGAACGAAAAAAAGCACAAATACTATTATTACATGGAACCCTGACGCCTGGTCAAAGTCATAGTTTTCAGCTTAATTCGTACATGGATTGCATTCCATTAATTATGTAATCAAACTTTGAATTTCGAAACATCCTATCAATCTGAAACGACTTGATAGCTTGACGTAGGAAAGATTGGTTGGAAAAAAGATTATATATATATATATATATATAATTTCTCAGGTGACATCCTATTCTCAATACTCAATACAGAGAAAGATCTACGTGCAACCATTTCACAAATTTATGTCTTTTTATTTCTTGTATGACATGTATAATGATTGTTTTATTTTGGGTTTAACGTAAAAGTTACAAAATTACTTCCGAATTTAGCATTTTAAATTTCATTAAAAGAAGTGAAAAAAGTACTTTTAATTCTAATCCAAACATGCATTTACCCGCATGCGCCATTTCATAAATTTGTACTTTTTTCCAGTGTTTGTATACGATTAATTAAGTATATATGCTATAATGATTTTTTTTAGTCTCTTACAATAAATAATTTTTTTTAGATTATGTGTGCATAATAAAAACTTATTTCATGAAAGATTTTTTATTTTCTTCTAAGATTATCCCTAATAAGTGAGAAATTAGTCTATGCTAACCTTGTTTTTTCATACTCAGAACCGCGGAAAGGAGAAAATTTAGTTGATATTACAAATATGCTTATATATTCAAAAGGAGTAAAAATATGAAAGAGAAATATTAGCTAGTGATTTAATGAGTGTTATAATAAAAATAAAAAAATGGATAAAAATGAAATACAAAAGTCAGAAACTCTTTTACAAATAAAATCTCATGTGATAAGGTTTGTGATGTTCTGAGCTATCAATGATATCATCGATCTCAATGGCAGGATCACAAGAAAAAAAAGATTGAAATAAATATTGGAACTCAACAAACAAGAAACACAATTTGAGATATTGACACAGAACAACGTCAGGCACTGCCAACGACAGTTTAATAGTAAGAAGTGGGAGTTATCTTTAATGTTATTTCCATTGTATTTCCCACCATCCTTCATTATTAATGATGTAATTATCAAATTACTTTTAAAAAAAATTATTATTTACCTATTATTTATACTCATCTTCATCATTCTTACTCTGTGTCTATCGCCGCACCTCTTCTTCCCTACCTCCATCACCGAGCCTCCCATTTTCATCACTCATCTATTCACCATCGCCTCGTCTCTATCGAAACCCTCTCCCGCAACGGTTCTTCACCATACTAGAACCATTTTTCACCTTAATCTCATTTCAATAGAACTGAATCTGAAGGTAGAAGAAGATGAGGGTTTGTGGGTGTGGGGTAGAGCTGTCAAAACGGGTTGCAACCCGCGGGTCAACCCGGCCCAACCCGGCCCGAGGGCAGGTTGGGTTGCCTAAAACCGAGCCCGTTTCTAATATGGGCCAGATCAACCCGCACCGTGCAACCCGCGGGTCAGCCCACGGGTTGGCAGCTTTTTTTTTTAGTTGTAGGTTTAGGAAAATACATGTCTTAGTATTTTTTTAAATGATTTTTTATTATTTTTTCAACATTTTTTAAATAAATTTCCCTTTTTTAGTTTTTTTAATTTTTTTCACATACAAAACGGGCCAACGCGCCAACCCGCGAGCCGGGCTGGGTTCACTATTTTCTGGCTCGTTTAGAAATGGGTCCAGACGAGCCAGCCCGTTTTCGACCCGGCCCGTGACGGGCCAACCCCTAGTGTGGGGGCTTTGGTATGATCGAAGGAGAAGAAGGTATGGTGGCATGAGTGTGGTGAAGAAACAGAAACGGAAGCAGGAAGAAAAAGAGATGGCGATCGAGAGAGGTACGAAGTAGGGGGAAGAAGTGCGACTTTCTCAATTTGCAAAAAAAAAAATTGCACTTGTAAACGTGATTTTCCCTCTCTAGTCGCACTTACAAGTGCGAATTGGTATTTTAATTTTTTTTTATAATTAAATCGATGTGTATCGCACCTATAAGTGAGAATTTTCTATCAAAATCGCATTTATAGGTGCGACATTAATGTAAACGATGGAATAGACGATAGCGAAAACGATGAGGGGAGCAGACGATAGGGAAGCAACCGATAGCGTAAATGATGGTAAACAATACTATTCATCTTTTACCACCATTTGCTCATGCCACTGAGCAGTGTTTGCTCCCTCATCATTTACGCTATTGTTTGCTCCCCTATCGTTTACCATGGTTTTCAAGAAAAATAACAGTTTGTGAATCCAAGGCAACATTTTCCGTGGGCATTAAAAGCTGCTCTCCCACAGTCTTATGAGTATGACTAGGTCTTGGCACAGAAAGCGAGGTGATGCACCCAGTGCCGCTAGCATTCCTTGGTGTCTCCTCTTGCATTGCATGGTTAACCTCCAGAACTTGGGTTGAAAACACCTTCGTAGCAGGGCTATCATTTGCTATTGTAGCTGGAGCAGAGTCACTTCCCTTATTCGATCCCACCTTCCTGCCCGAAATAGTCGCTCTCAGCGAGGGACCAAGTTTTTGAGATTTCACCGGATCACCTCTTTCAGCTTGAGCTGCCCACAAAAGAAACACACCTGCACCCAAAACAACTCATCCTTGCGACTGCCACTACAAATACCATATCAAAAGCGTGAAAATTTTATTAATTATTTTAATATATGATATACATTTTTATAAAATAATATTCAAGTACTATTAATTCCATTGCAGTTGAACTATAGTTAGATCTTCTATAGTGCTTCGATCGACTCAATAGCACGTCCAACTTTAAAAATATTACTACTTTATACAAATGTTATTATTAATTTTTTTTGGTTCAAAATTATAATAAAATGTGTAAAAACGAAACAGTGTTATTATGCCTAAATCGGCCCAGCCCGTGAAGTTTGTGACCCACAAAAGTTCGTTTGCAACTTACAACAAGAAGCAAGTGCAATCGTGTACGGATCTCATCATTCCAACACACTGATCTCTGCCTTAATTTTATTTGATACCTAAATTTTGGTTCCTTGCGAATTTAACCCACAAATCGCACCTTTAAAGTGCGATCGTATTATAACCATTAAATTTAATTAATAAAAAAAATATATTTAAATTCGCACCTTAAGGTGCGAATTTGACCCACAAATCGCACCTTTAAGGTGCGATCATATTAAAACCATTAAATTTAATTAATGAAAAAAAATATATATTTAAATTCGCACCTTAAGGTGCGAAAATAACGCAGAGAACGTCAACATACAAAGACGAAGTAGGTGACAATAGGGAACGAAACAAACCTTCTTTTCTTGCGGTATACAGCTACGTGAAGGTTGATCGGAGCTTCGAAAAAGGTGTTGGAGGTGAAAGAGGTTGAGGTTTAATGGAGTAAGAAGGGTGGTGGTGGTGGAAATGGTGATGGGAAGGAAAAGGGGGGTGATGGGGGGTGGTGGTAATGGTGATGGGGTGGTGGTGGTGGTAATGGTGATGGGAGGAAAAAGGGGGTGGTGTGGGGTGAAATAAGGTGCGAATGAGGGAGTGTGGGGGAGAGAGTGGTAGGAAGAAGATGAAGGATATGGTAGGAATAATAATAATTATAAAAGGGCAAAAATGTAATTTACTACACCAGGGGGTGGTTTAAGGACCAAAAGGGTGGTCTTAAAACAAACCCCCAATGTTAAATGTTTCCTTGATAACGTAACTTTTAGGAATCGAACTTTAGATTAGGGGTTCAAAAAACCACTTTTTACCACTGCGACCGACATCCGTCAAATATTGAAGTTATGTTTTTGCTGACAATAAATTGTTATGTTTATGTTTTTGACCCTTAGGAGCCGCACTTTCACGAGACATTTGGCATTACCAAACTCAAGTCAAAATTACAAGAACAATTTAATATAATAAAAAAAGATTCTGTTTGTTTTCCCATAAAAAAAATCTGCTTGATTCCATATTATCAGCTTTGTGGTAAGATGAATGGATGTTTGCACCATAAATGATAAGATACACAATAAGCCGATAATTGGGGTGACACCTATGTGTAGAAGGTGAAAAAAATTGGTTAAGGTGATATGGATGTTTATAAAGAAGACTTTTGGAGCCACCCATGAGTAGTGTTGATAAAATTGTATTTTGTTATGTGAAGGAAAGCAGAGGGAGGCCAAAAAGAACTTGGAAATATATTGTTAAAAATTATCTATTGATTGTAATTTAATTTTTTTATTGAACTAAATGGCATAGTGTGGTTGCTATAGCATACATGACTTAATGGAATATGATTTTATCAATGTTTGTTTGCTTGTATAAAATTTCATAGAATACTTTTTATATAAAAAGAGTTAGTAATTATATCTGATTTGGAAGTAAATGCTTTTTTTAAGTAAATATGCCTTATAACTAACTCATGTATTTATTACATTAATTATGAATTAATATGTTCATAAATATTAGTTGAAGAATGTATCAATTAATTACTCATTTTGTTTCAAAATAACTGTTCAGAAAGATAAGAAGTACACATATTAAGAAATATAATTAATATTGTAAAATTTTAAAAACATAATATTTATTTTCTTACTTTAACTTTTAAAGTTTATTTTTATCCCTCCTCATTTATTGTTCTTATAAGGATATTATATGGAACATCAATTAATTCTCCATTGAAATTCTAAGTGAACAGTTATTTTGAAACTGCTACATATTTTTTCATTAAATATTTCTATTTTCAATTCAATATTATTAAAATTTTGGACACTAAATGTGCCATTGACATTAAACGCTACTAAGATAAAATTAATCACAAACTTGGGGAAAATATTAAAAATAATGTGTACATATATATATATATATAGATATACATAATTATAAAATCAATTTATTATTTATACTCCCTCTGTTTCTTAAAGTTAAATATATATCACTTTTACCTAATTCTCTTAGATTAAGAAAAGTAGTTACTAGCAATAAATTTGTAAAATGATTTATTTATGTTCCTAAATTACCCTTGTTTAATTTCCTATGAATTTTTATCTCTAAGTTAATATTTTAAAAATTAAATTATCTCTTTCATATGAAATATGAGGATAGTTTTGGAATTTTTTTTATTAAATGCATCATTAGAATCGTAAAGTGACTTATACCTAGGAAAAAATAATTCACAAAAAGTGAATAATATATTTGAATGGAGGGAGTATTAGTTAACTTTTATTTGTGTTTAAAATATATCCTAGGTAAAGTCCATTTTGAATGTATTCTTTAATAACTACTTAAATTGAAAATGTCAAGAGATTTTAAATGTTTATAATATTAATTTACTATTTTTAATAATATATTTTAAAATATTATATATAATAATTACTTTTTTTTCAATTTTTCAAAATTTTAAGCAAAGGCACATTAAACTCTACCTCTGTGAATAAAAAAAATTACAGAAAAAAATTAAATAATGCGGTACCTTTTTTTTTTGTTACAAGGAGGGGACCAACCTTGAGCAGAAAACTAAGCACTAGACCCAGACTGCGAAGAAGGAACCCGATGCCTAAGTCTAAACTAAGAAGACGGTGACAATAACCAAAGGGGGACGAAAGGACAAGAACCCCAAACAGAAAGCGGAGAGCTGCTATAGCTAGCCAATCTGCTGTAGCGGTACTTTTTTTCTCTGAGATCAAATTAAACTCCATTATTTTATTCTTTTAATGATACGTAGAAAAGTAAAACATGAAAAACCTTAATCATCAAGTGGATATGGAAAACTGGGTTTTACCTATTAGGTCAACCCATTTAACTCACCAAATGGAGTGGATGGGTTGCCCCATATGGTTCAATTTTTATTTTTCACTTTTATAATCTACTATTTTATAATTTTTTGTTATATTTCGTACATTTTGAGCCATTTTAGGTGGATTATCACGCCCATTTTTTCGTCCCGTCCCCATCACCACATGGAAAAGTTTCTCATTGTCAGGGCCCCAAATGAGGCAGTCACTACGAGGATCTTCATCTTCAAGTGAAAATTGCTATCTCTAATTACATTGTCATTCTATATCTCAAACTCACACATCCACCATTACTAAGCATTTTAATTTCAAAAACAAAACTTCAACAACATAAATTTTCAATTATTTAAAAATAATAGAATTCAATTATAGTTTCTTTATTTAAGAAAACATAACTTCCATATGTTAATAACCAATGATTTTAATATTTGAATGAAACTGTTAAATAATTATATAACCAAACACTTTTCCTTTTTGATAAAGTACACTTGCATACCAATTTTGTATACTATGTACTCCCTGTATAACAATCATTCACCAAGTTATATATATGTATTCATGCAGTATCACCTTATTACAATTATCTTAATAGATAATTAACTTTTGTTTTGGTTAGTATATGATTAACAAAATATGCTTTACTCGAACTTGAACAATAAGCATATGTTTGTCGATGAAAAAAAAATGATATTTTGTGCTTTACCTTAGAGCATATTCGTTATAATTTTTTGAACTAAAAAATTTGTGATGAGACATGCTAGAGGAAGAATATATATTAATGGTAAACACAGATAATGATAATGATTCAGACTAAGGTAGCGTTTGATCCAATTTTTTTTTAACTTAAAAGTTACTTTTAAGTTAAAGCTCACAATAATATCTTTAAAAAAAAAAGCAAAAGTTGTTTGCCAGATTTCGTTTTTTTTTAACTTAAATTTTACTTTTAAGTTAAAAGTTGTTTGATAAAATATTTCTGAAAGTTTTATTTTGACAAGGGTGCTGCCGGAGAAGACGACCGGAGCGATGGTGGTGGCGGCCGGAGGTGGTGGTCGGAAGTGGCGGTGGTGGCCGGAGGCGATGGTGGTCGGAGGTGGCGATGGTGGTCACCCGAGGCGGTGGTAGTGGTGGTCGGAGGTGGTGGTGGTCGGAGGCAGTGGTATGTACAGTATATACGCTCTATAATTAAATCAATTTAAAATAATTTTTATTTTGCGGATTGTGCGTCTTGTATCTATCATTTAAAATCTTGTTCATTTTCTACTTTAGACCGTAATTAAAGAGTTTTTCTCATTTCTCATTTCATTTTATGTTAACTCATTTGAATTTCATCATTATAATATTTCTTTTATCTAACACAATAGTCAATACTTTAACAAACATGATACTAGCATGCATGATGAAAATAACAATTGTATTTTATTGAACAACCAATATATCGTGAGTGCACAAAATATGATGAAAACAAAATATAAATAGGCATAAAGTATAAGTTGAGTAGTAAAAATGCTTTCAAAGGGGCATCAAAAGAAACTTATTCCCTTTTCCTAATCTTTTGGTTTTTTAAGCTTTTGACTTATTTGCACAACTTTTGTTATGAACCCTAGCTATTTACCCGATTTTCTTCCATATATATAAATTATTTCATATTATATATATCATCTGTAACCGTTCATTTTCACGCATCACAATTCTCCCCCATTTTTTTCTCTCTGATATAACTCAGCTTTAAATAAGAGATTTTAGTTGCACTATATAAGTATATATCAATTATTGAGCTCTTTTATTGTTACATTAGCAAGAGGTATATTACAACAACATTTACATTTCTTAGTTTAAAATAAATATTATTCTACTAAAAATATATTAATATATGCTCTTCATTGCACTTGTTTACATCCAGTTAATATTACTTGAGCAATATCTTTGAAAATTAAATTGTTAAATTGAAGGTTTCCTATAAACACTTTCTAGTTTGCATTGTCTATCACCGCCTCAAGTGAAATGCTGAATCTATGTCTCAGGCTTCACACAGATTGATTCCCATAACCTCCCTTATGTTTTCTGTATTAGTGAGGAATAAAATTAACTGATATTCCATTACAAAAGATAAATGAAATAAAATCATAAAATATATATTTGGTTCATAAATACAATATTGTTCTTAAGCTATCTCCTTCTATTTTGGAATTTGAACTTCACATTGAACTTCACACACAACTTATCAGAGTAGGAATTCTCCTATCTAATTCGTTCTAGTAAAGTAAAACAATAAGAAAGGAGATAAGAGGTGGAAATGGCCTACTAGGTTAAGAACCCTAGCAGCCAAACTATCATATTATCAAGTAAGAAAAAATAGGAGAATACCCTCTTTTACATGAACCCTCCTCTGCTATTTATAAGAGATAAGAAAGAGATAAAACCCTAGATTTACACTTGAATGGGCTCTTGGGCCCCAACTGATTTGGCCCAACAGCCTTAACTAGTCCTTATTCTGGTCGTCTGGCCCTCCTCAGCTGGGCGAAGTGCTTGCCCAGTCCATAAGCCCGCAAGACACCGAGTCTAAAGTATAAAGACGAAGTGTGTCTTCATAAGTCTCTTTGGCTCGCCACCAGGGTAAAGTGCTCGCGCAGTCCATAATTAATTATAACTACTTTGAGAGAAAATTCAAAATCTTTTTTGTATTTTTAAGTTGTGAATCGAAGCTATTGAGGCTTCCATATATACACAACTAATATACTCTTGTAGCGTGGGATTTCGAAAGAAATACATATAAACACCTATGATTCAAGATAACACACAACAAGTCACTGTATTCCTTCATTCTCAAGCAATACACACACGACAGTATTCAAATTAATGGAAAATCGCCTAGACCATAGGTGACTATTGGGGGCGGAGACTAGCCACTCTGACTGACTTGCAACACTTCAGGATTATTTCACTAGATTTGGATGCTATGACTTTGTTGTGGTACCAATGGTAATATTTGTTTTTATGTGCTCCATTTTTTAATTCTTTATGAATTTATTCAATAATGTACCGTGCAAGAATATATACAAGATTTGATATTTTTACTTGTGTTGTCTTTGACGCTTACTGATGTCCAAGATAATGATGAAGATAACTCTAGTGATCTCCATGATATTGAGGGTCAAGCAACGAACTTGAATCTTGCTCCAGTCCAATCCAATGGAGTAGAGATGTCGTGAATACATTTTTCATAACGGTTACTGAATAAATTGTTTTCTTCTTGGATTTTCTATGTTCATTATGTAGCAAAGGATTGTACTAATTATTAAGGTGAAACGACGTCTCCGTTAACTTTTCTTTTTCCTTTTATAAATTTATTTATGTATTTTTTTTATGCCTTCACATTGCAAAACATGATTCAAATCACCGTGTGTATTGTTTTCTTATTAGGTTTTGGCTAATGCATACTTTCATACCTCATTTTATTGTGAATTGTGATCAAAATCACTGATCGAGATGTATATATTGTCAAAATCGAGACTTACCAATTTTTGAAATCTGGAATCTGGCTGTTTATCATTTTTGAAATATGATCAATATATATACGCACATTTTATTTCAATTGTTAAATGTTGAATAATTTTATTGCATTGGTGCCAGTATGGGTAAAATGCAATGCTGAAATGTTGAGTTTTGAATTCTTAACATGTTATATTATTTATATTTGGTGAGAGTTTTATTACCTTCATTTTCTAATCCAATGGAACAATTTCATTTTTCATAATTCTGTATTTCAATGCTAGTATGGGTAAAATGCAATGTTGAAGAATAATCCTATTTATTGAATAGTAAGAAAATGGGTGTTGTGATTTTGTCCTAGTATATTTAGCTATGCTCAATGTCGGAATGCTAAATTTAAATTCTTAACGTACATATGAAATGTGCTTGTATGGGGTCTGCCACTTATTATACTCCTATTGTTTATATTTGGTGAGAGTTTTTTTTTCTTCTAACTATTACCTTCATATTCATATTCAAGGAGTGTAATTTTATCTATTAATCTAGACTCAGATGACCACTTAATTATAACTAATTTAGAATTCATTTTAGCGGCAGAAGTGGCACGCGCACGATCTTTGAATATGACGTTCAGTCTCCTACCGACCCCAATAAAAATGGATTTGTCAATATGTGTTGGAAATCCTACAAAATTAGGAAGATATGGCACTCTCATTATGGGGAATGAAGGTTACATTGGAGATCCAGATTTTGAGCCTTGTTGGTTCGAGTCAAGGAGATTCTTTTGTACACTCAATCATGGGGAACAAGACTTGAAATGTGAAGGATAATTATTCGAACTAAGATTGTGGGCGGTGCACAACTTCCATATTAGGAGCCATTTTACAAAGTAGGTCGAAAGTGTAGAGAATAATTATCTAATTTAGAATCATATGAAGTACGCAAATATGATTTGACTGAAAACACAAATAATAACTATCTAACTATAATACTCGAGATATGAATTTAGATTTTTTTTATTTTTTTTTATCTCATATCTAAATTGTTGATTTTATTTCAATGGTCAAAAAAAATTATGGTTTACACTCTACCTTTTAGTGTGAACTCATAATTCAAATCTCAAAATATTTTAGATTAAATATATAAAATTAAAAGCTCAAACTTTGATGAAGAGTTTAAAAGGAGAGGATATAAATTGGAGTAATATATATATAGTATAGCTCAACTAATTTTAATATATTATATACTTCATTCATCTCATAATTTCTGCATATTTTTCTTTATTTCTTTATGAATATGGTGTGTGAAGACAAACATTTCCTAACTCAATAGCTTATCACTTTCACTCTTATATATTAGCATAACAATTTAATGATAAAGAAAAAGAAAAAAAAGAAAGAAAGTAAAAGCTTGGGTGTGTAGGGAAAGGAGTAGGGACAAAGAGGGGTGGAGAGTCTATAAAAGACCAATGTTGGGGTGTTGAGAGGTTCACTAATGAGAAGCTGGAGTCTCCCCCACATATACACATCACATCAACACACACATGTTCTCTCCCTCTCTCTTACTCCTTCACTTCACTTTCTGTTTCTTTCATCTTCCTTCTAAGTTCTAACAAATTAAACCCACTCTTGTTCTTTCCTCTTCCTCTTGTTCAAACTTCATTGTTCATCTTCTCTCTCTCAATGGAAGCAGAGAAAGCCAGAGCCATTCAAAGCTACAATCTCCTCACTGCGATCCCCAAAACCTTTCGCATTCTGGAAATCTGCGTCGCCGTTTTGCTCCTCTCGTGGACCCTCACGCGCCTCCCCTTCGCCCTCACCGTCTCCGCCGGTTTCCTCCGCTCCCTCGCCGCCAGCCCTCTCTTCATCTTCGCCGTCTCCAACGCCATCATCGCCGCCCTCCTCGCTCAATCCGGCCGCTTCTCCGCCCAAAGCGCCGCAGATCACGACGCCGGCGGACTCTACCGCGAGTTTCTGACCAACCGCAACGCCGCCGTCGCCGACGCTCCTCAACCGCCGGAGTGCCAGGACAAGGAGGTTATCTCCGAGACGGTTCAGGATAGCACGGATTCGAACCCCGGAGCGGGTTCCGATGTGGTCAGTTATCGGCAGAGCCAGTCGGAGATGTGGAAAGGAGAGGCGCGACGGGAAGAACTCCGGCGGTCGGAGACGGAGAAGCAGCGAGAAAACGGCGATGAAAAGAACGCCGGAGCGGGTTCCGATGTGGTCAGTTACCGGCGGAGCCAGTCGGAGAAGTGGAAGGGGGAGGCACCACGGAAAGAACTCCGGCGGTCGGAGACGGAGAAGCGGCCAGAGAACGGCGATGAAATTTTGTACCCGCAGGATGAGCTGAGCAATGAGGAGTTTCAGCGCGCCATTGATGCTTTCATCGCTAAGCAAATGAGGTTTCTCCGGGAAGAGTCTTCCGCCATTGTTGTTCAGAAACCATGTTAGATTTAGAAATTGAATAAAAAAAAATTGACCAAAAATTGCGCTCAAAATTCAAAATCAAAATCGAAATGAAATATAAAAAAAGAACTCTAGAGAGATATGCTACTACTGTCTACTGCAGTGTACACTGTACAATGTTCATATTTTCCCCCTCTGTCATATAAAATTGACAATTTTTCTGTATAATTTATCTTTTAATTGTTGTTATGGTTTGAACCACAAGTTTTAATTTTGTTCGAACTGAGTAGAATCATGAACCATTACCGGTGGGGAAACTCTTAAGAATTGAGAATTAAGACACCTATTTAAGCTAGAATAATCACATTCCCGTGTTAGATGTACACACCCTTGGTGGTATTTTTCAATACTTATGTTAACTATGTAGCTTTAGTTTCTTATTAGTGTCTAATGATAAATTAAGCATGTGTGATTCTTGTTATTATTTTTTGCCCAAAATAAGGGTCAAAGCAGGGGATGTGTGCGTAATGACGTGGAATAATAGAACAGAACCAACCATTAGGAATATATTCTAAGATTATAGGTGGATTGATTGATCAAAATAATTTGAATGAGGATCGGAATCAATGCTGATCTTATTCTACGGCTGTAGTTGATAAAATAGAGGAAAAGGGAACTAAACGGAACTTGTTTGGTGATTTGATATCGGTAAAAGAAAGGGAATATTGGAATTGTATTCCTAATATAAGGTGAACGGCTGATGCTTAATTAGTTCAAGCAGCATCCAGAAAGCATGTTAAGTGACCATGTTTGATTCACGTCTGTCTCTGGTATCACATGTTCAAGTTTCATTGGAAGAAGATTGTACAATGAAAAGCAAGAGAGTTTGGATTCTCAATTCCTCTAGTTGGTTCCTTCAAAGACCAGTCATATTTATTCAGGATAATGGTAATGACATCCCAAATATCATCCTTCATTCAAATGTCTCTTTATCTCTCTTTATCCTTCATTCAAATGTCTCTATATATCTCTTTATCTGAAATTCGACTTATTTATTTTATATCTATCTATCCAATATATAGGTAATGATTTAATATTTCGTATCTTAAATAAGTGGTTAAGATTTGATTCTCAATTAATTTTGTGAATGAAAAAATTCATTGGTCAGCCGCCTCCTACCGCTTAGTGCGCTGATAATGGGTCGAAGGGTTAATCTCATGCTTATTAACCGTGAAATACCTTAATTAACACCGAAAAAATCTAAAATATTCACATTTATTTTATATCTAACGAAGTAAAATAAATTACACTCTAATGTACTCCCTCCGTCCCAAATTATAAGACCCTTTAGAGACAAATTTGGTGTCCCAAATTATAAGACCCCTTCTAGATTTCAGAAAAAAATAAATAAGCTTTTCCTTTTTTAACCCTTGCATTTATTATATTTTAAATTTCAAAACTTTAATTACTACCTTTACTAATTACTTCTTTCATATTCCCAATTAACTTTAAATAGGGGTAAATTTGGAATATTTGTATAGAAAATAACAAAACCAACATATTAATTAACTTATTACATGTTTTGTTAATAAGCGTGATTGTCTGAACATGACCTTATATTTTGGGACGGAGGGAGTATTACTCATCCTTGTGAGGCTTTGCAAGGGTTTTAGTGGAGATTTCTCTTGGGTCTCTCACCTCTCTCTCCATTGCACTAATGGATTTCCTATAGATCAAACCTATGCACCTTTACTTTTTCCTTCTCTTTTTTCTGAAACGTATTTCTTTAATTTTTTCATTTTCTTCCCTTCCCCGTCCCATTTTTTTTCTTCTCCTTTTCCATTTTTCAGAAAGATGGGTTTCCTTCGTTATGCGTAGAAACTTCGAAATTAATAATGATGAGATCCAAAATAGCATTAATAAGGTGGAGGATGATTGTGGAGGCGATGAAATTTCCTCACGCTTACTTGCGGGGAAACTATGGATGGAAGGCTCATATAACGTCAGAGCGTTCAACCAAACCATTACTTATACCTGGAACATGAGCCACCCAGTGGAGATTTGCGAGATCTCCAAGAATCAATATTTTTTTTCCAATTCTCTACCTTGAAGGATCTGCAATGGGTTGTTAATGGTAGCCCATGGAATTTTGATCGGACGATTCATGTTCTAAAAAAACTTAGCAATGAGGATCAACCGTAGAGATTGATATATCCTCGATGGATATGTGGGTAAGGGTTTATGTTCTCCCTTTAAACCTGAAACCTGAATCTATGGCAAGAAGGTTGGGAAATTCCATAGGCAAGTTTGTGGAACTTAGTAGAGCAAAGGACCAGCTAGTTAAAAAGTGTAGCCATAGACAAAAAAATTGTTTCCTAAAGTTTACGCAATAGTTTTTGACGGTCTCATGTTCCGACATTACTTATTCTCTTTAATAATGATTTCTTATACTCTGTGGTAACACTGTGAGAAAATATAAGATATTATGTGGAAAAGACAATAATCATACGTAATAATTGTTCTCTATTATTAAATACAGAACATTTATTTAGTGTTGTAAAAAAACATATCGCCTAAAAGGAGTTTTCTATGACAATAATCATACTGATTCTTAATGTCTTTTTATGAAAACTCTTTTTGCGTGTTGCTTAAACCAGTGTTATTAAAAGAAAAAAAATGTAATGGCATTGCTCTTGCCCTCTTAGTATATGCTTCATTTGGTTTCACATTTTGTCATCTATAAGCTAACAACAACTCAGACACCCATGATCCATATTTGAGAAACAGAAAATCTCTAAACTATCAATTCAGTATCATTCACCTAGCCATTATGTTACCACATTGTGCTAACTACAGATTTTGATTTAGCTTGTTCCTGTCAAATTATTACCACTAACTTTGTTAAGTGTTGTACACAATTGTCTTGTCAATCAGTTTCTACTTCTTACCATATCGCACTCTTCTCTCCGTCCCCTACCCTCTTCCAACTTTTTTAATTCTTAACCGTGCGTGATTCGGCATTATTTGTAATGCCATCTCCTTTAATTCTTATGCCATTATTTAATTTTTAAAATCCCACAATACCTTTTGACATAAAAAAAATATTAATAGTTATTTTCGCATTTATGAGTGCAAAAATATGCATTTTTCTTCTCAATTTTTCATCTATTCAGTGCGAAATATGTTTCTTTTTTCTAAATTTTGCACCTTTGAGTGCGAATTAATATATTTTTTTTAAAAAATTAATTTGTTCCAGAGCTGATTATGTGACGCACTTATGAGTGCGAATAAAATCATTTTCTTTTTTCTAAATTTCGCACCTTTGAGTGCGAATTGATATTTATTTTTTAAAAAAAATGATTTTTTCCAGAACTAATCATATGACGCACACGCGAATTTTTTATTTTTTTCTAAAGTTCGCACCTTTGTGTGCAAATTGATTTTTTTTAAAAAAATTTATTTTGTTCTAGAACTGATTATGTGACGGACTCATGAGTGCGAATAAAATTATTTTTTTAATAAATTTCGCACCTACAAGTGCGAAACAGACGTTGTGTCTGCTCAACCTAGGTTAATTCGCACATAATAAGTATGAAAATTAAACACACTTATTAAGTGCGAACTTAAAACGAAATAAGGGAATATGTTAAGAATGAAATTAGTTTTTAAGGGTATTTAGGTATAATAATACTACCAAAAGAAATGACATAAAAATCAATAGATTGTGGCACCAAAACTAATACCCAACATGATTTTGCCTTCGGCAAAAGGTTTCTCGGGTGTATAATTAATCCCAATCATTGCTAAATTATGTGTTGATCATTATAAAAACAAAGTTTCTGTGTTACTAGGCTAGCTTCCATTTTTCTTGCTACACTTTTACTCTCTGTCCAAGAGATTATAATCTTGATAAATCTTGTTTATGTTGCCGCCAAACCTTTCCGTTTTTCCAAAATGTCCTTTTTCCCTTCCACCTTTTTCTGCCCCTTATTGGGATTGTCATAATTACTTCCACAAACAATGACTAATGGAGTGGTTAGGTTAGTTTTCTCATGGGAAAATAGATACTTCTCAAATTCTATAGAGCAACTTTTACTTTCATTTATTAAAGTTCATGGAAGAATAGGCAAAAAGTGAAAAAGGAAAAAGAGGTTCACGAGAAGCTCAAGCACTTTCATGCTCAGAAACGCCTTATCACCCACTTAGTTGTCTTCAGTTCAATATGTTTCCTTTAGGGGTCTTACGTGACTTATGACTTTGTATAAGTTGGCTGGAGTAACATGGTTTATTTTGTACTACTTGTAATGATTTGTTTAGTGGTGGGTACCAACAGATTATTGCTTTATTGAAGGCATGCAGAGACAAAAGCATTAAGCATTAAACAAATCTAGCAGCTTCTCCTATCCATTGGTCGGAGAAAATTTTGATTGACATGGGTTTTATTTTTTTAAATTGAAATACTCAATTATTCAGAAAAGTTGAAAACCTGCTAATAGTCGTTCGAAAGTATGCAAAATTAGAAGGTCTCAGCGTTTGTCACAGTTATAGTGGTCAAAATCACGATTTTAGTCGCTACATCATAAGATTTTGCGATATGCTACACCTTTATCTTGCTAAATCGCCCTAAAATCGCTAAATCGGACAAAAATTGAGATTAAATTAGATTTTGCGATTTAGGCAAATCTGATATTTAACGGATTTTTACTTATTTGTGCACATATCAGGTGAGAAAAACCCTAACTTTTACGGGTTCAAGACATAAAGCTTCTTATACGACATTACGAGTCACTCACGTCTGACCTCCTCCAGAACAAGAGGCAACTTCGACCAAGTGCTTTGCAGGAAGTGGTAACGGCCACTAGCGATGATTGCGGTGGTTGTGTTTGTCGCGGCTCTTCTTCCAAAAAAATGTTCTTCATTAGAAGCTCCCATATTCTCTGTTTTAAGGTGACACATTTCCTAACTTAAGTTGGATGTTTAAATTTTATTCCGATGAGAGCTTAATGTGTTTAAGTTTTATATTTTCTCAATTTTATGGTATTTGGATTTAGTAGTCTATAACTTATTTATGACTTATATTTTATGACACTTTATGACTTATGTCTAACATTCCTATAAATTTTAGTTATTTATGCTATTTCATATTCATATAAGAATTAATATGTGTAACTAAGGATCCAAACACATGTATATCTTACTATCTAGTTGCAATTTAGTGATTTTTATTTACGGTTCCCTCCCCAATTTAGGTCGTAATCTCGATTTTGACCATTATGGTCACAGTTGATTTTGGTAAAATTAATTTCAATAAAATTAATTATAATAAAAATTAGTTGAAAGTGAAATAATTTATGCTTAGATACATTTATGAAAAAATTACTTTGTCTAATAATTTTATAAAAATTTAGTTATAAAAATCTACAATTAATTGTGCTCAACGCGAAAGTTACTTTCTCTTGCTTATACAAGAATTGATTTTGTGTCTCATATCCATTATCTAAAATAACTTCAAACATCAATATATTTACAAGTTCTTTTTCACATTGTTCTACCAAGCTAGCTCTAGTATGCCTATATAAGGGACCCACTTGCTTGGAAAGGTCTATATTCCCAATCCCACTTCATTTTTTAAACAGCATAAAAACAGGGCAGGGTCATGATTATGTTTTAAGGTTCAGACAAAGTTTCTTCCAAATTTTATATTATCTGTCCACCGGCATAATCTAATCCAATTCATGTGTTAAACAGTTGAAAAAGAATTTAATTCCTATCTTTATTTACTTTTTTAAATGACAAATAAGGTTCCCCTGAGTCAGCAATAACAAAGACTGCAACATCACCATTTTTATCATACTGAAATTACCAAACAAATATGTCACTACCCAAAACTGCAAGCATATTAACCTTGCTTCAGGTTTGTACCTATTACACCCACAGTCACCAATCATAGGAAGAGAAATCATGTAAGTCAGAGTGGCAGATAGATACCTCTCTTCCCTGAGCCACCACCAAGAGCTAGCAATGAATAAGGCTATAAGACAAACCAAATGCTGCCTTATCTTCCAGCAGTGATACAGATCATCCATTAATGGAAACTTGGACAGATTTGGAAACATGATTGTCTCTGTATCAAGCACATTTTGAGTCCCAATGACAGGGAAAAGGAAAGGGCTACTGCTTCTACAGGTGAAAAGCAAGTACCCAAATTGAAAAAATAATAAATAAACAAATATATGCAAAGTAAAAACAAAACAAAACAAAACAGAGAAGGACTATGGATCAATTATAGTAAGCAGAAAAGGAAAGACTGCCATTTTTACAGATCCATGAGTCAAGCAGAAAATTATGATGGATTAAGTGAAAGTCCCATGAGTAATAAACTATGGATCATATCACAGGAGGAAAAAGAAGGAGCAAATCGTTGATACATGTGTAGACTGACTAGCTTTCAACACATGCTTCTTGCTATCCAAGAACGCGTATCGATAGCAGTGGTTAAAAGTGACTATTTGGAACCCTGAGTTGAAATTTCGATTATTAAGAACCTTACTCTTAGAAGGCATCTGACCTTCATCCGTGTTGAAATTGCGAAAGCAATTTAGTATAAAAAGATATATATGTTTCTTGCTTGTTTAGTTGCCATAATGTCCATATTATCATTATACTTTAGGACTATAGTGTATCAGATTTTGAGGTATATATTATTATTGTATACAAATTATAAAATACTTCAACCACTCATCTGGACAATATATTTAAGATTAATCTATCGTCTTTTGATTAATGAGTTTCAGCAAAGGAAGAAAAAAATTAATTAGTGGATTGAAACGTTTCCAGGCAAACTATTGGTTTGGCATGTATGTAATTTAGCCTTTTGGCCTAGTTACTTAAGGCTGAGTTAGGTTCCTAAAGACTATAGTATATGTAGTCATTGGCTCATTGCATACTCTGAACCAATTATTGGAGATCAACTTACTAGTTCACTAGAAGGGGACAAATTAGTTCATCAATGGAAGTCTATATAAAATTATCCTCAGGACTTCCCTTTATCTTTCTCCTGAAAAACTGGGATTGGAGGTGTGTCTGTGTTTTAGGATATTTCCAGAAAGAATAGTTCTCATAAGAATAATTAATTGACTTTCTATTACACATTTTCAAATTTTCATGTTCTTACATGCAACATTTTTTTTTAAAGTTGCAACACTTGTTATATAATGTATATATATTTTCTAATTTCTAGCTATCTCTTATGTGGTCTTAAAACGTTGTCGTCACGTGATTAAAATATAACATTTCCTTTCAAAAAATCGTGAGTTCGATTTTTCTGCAGATGTGAGGGTAAGCTACTTTAATCTCGGAGACATGCCTTGAGCTGTGATGCTGACCAAAATCGAGCACACCCAAACTTTCATCTATAAAAAATGTGATTGAGCTCAGAGGCTCAAATTCTAAAATCAAACTCTTGTGTAAAAATAAAGTAATCTTAAATACAATAGATAAAGTGATCAAACCCTTCCGTGTATCCCGCGCATTGTGGGAGTTTTCATACATACACCGGAGTGTGTTTTTTGTTTTTAGCTGTTTTAAAATATCCATTTATCTTGTATGCTAAAGAGAAGTAGGTTTCATGAGAATTATATGAGGGAAAAGTATTCTTTGCACTCTCAAATGAAGAAAATCAAACAATAATTCACCTCCAACGCTGAGACATATCCAGTTGATAAAGAGAGGCTAAACACTACACTAGCCTTCATGATAAGATGGTTTTTCTATTCAATGCCTCTGGCCTTCTGTCTTTAATGCGAGGTTCAATCTATAAAGTGGGGCCTTTAAGGAGGCACAAGACTTTTGTATTCAAGGGTTATATCAACTACAAATGAAGGGATGTTGGTCCTGCGGTGGCATGCTGGGAATTTTCCTTTTCTTTACAAGTGTGTGGTCACTTGCCAGTGTGATCAATTGCCTACACATTTTACTAGCTGGTGAAATTTGAATTTGAATTTGGCTTGAGCTGCTAGTCACTTTCACATCATCAATAGATGTAGTGTTTTTTCACCTAATTTTCGATCGTACCATTAATTCAGTTGACAATTTGGCTAAGCCTAATAACCTCAAATACTGATAGGTGACTAAGAATGGGAACATGCAAAATCCTACGGTTTTAGACTATCTTTGCACGGACAAGAAGAGTCTTGATTACTTGTCCCCAAAGTCATGCATCAATAATTGTTTGAGATTTGGAGAGTGCAAAGCTTTGATATTGAATATGGAAGTGCTAGGGGAAAGACACGTAATGCATTTAATCAATGCACTATGTTGATCTTTAAGGCCTTGTTTGTCTAAGAAAGAAAAGTGGAAAGAAAGAAATGATAAGAAAGCAAAGAGAAAGGAAAGAAAGAAAAAGAAACATGAGATGATTTTTTGGGTTGTTTGATTTAAAAGAAAGGAAAGGAAAAAGCGAGTGGAAAGAAAAGTGTGTATATATGTGTTGGTTCACAAATATGTTTGGTCGATCAAGAAGCCGTATGGTCGGCTAGAAAACCAACTATGATTTCTTAATCAAGCGATTACTCGAGGAAGAGATTTTGTTCATCAATATGGATTCCTAAGATACTTCAAAAAGCTCTTAGTGCCTTGCTATTGAAGGATGTTGAAATAGGACTTTGGCTATGAACTAAGGTCTACTCCTAAGGAAAGTAAAAGGCTGAAAAGCGGTAAAGAAAATAAAGGCTGAAAGCTGTAAATCGGCTGAAAGATAAATTGCAGAAAACAACAAAGAATTTAAATGACTGAAAAGTAAAGTGTTGAAAAGTAAAGATAAAGATAAAATGCGGGAAATTTGTAGATTTTATTGATTGATTGTATGTGTTTGTACAAATGACTCTTTCTCTATTTATAGAGGCAAATCGGCTAACTACGTGGCAGTTGGAAGGAACATGTGACGCTCCACGTTCTCCGATCACCACAAGTGTTTACAAAATCGTGGGGTATCGTCGTTCTCTCTCTCCTAGTCAGCCTAGAGACTTTGTTTCTGTCGTTCCCCATTGCATCGGCCAACTCGCAACCACTTTCTCCTATTTTCACAGGAGCGAGCCCACTAACTACTTTTACACATGGAAAGCTTCTAGAATCTTGATGACTCATCCTAGTTCAAGTCTAAGTTTTTGCATATTCCTTGAATCTTGTCATTGTACTCTTGATTCCCTTTGGCCAATCACTTGTGCTACCAATCGGTTGTACTCACTCAAATCGGCTACTATTCTGTTTGACCATGCTAGTTGATAAGTGTCATATTTTCTCAGTTTTATAAGCTAATTAGGCACTTGTATTGAGCATTTTATGAGAAATCTTTAGTAGATTCCCCTACTTTTGTTTGAATTTGCTAAATTGTTGAGAATTGATGTTAAATGTGTTTAATGTTGAGCTTAATCTCAAATTTTGGTGTAGGAGTGAAGTTTTAAGGGAAATGGTGCAGTTACAAGAAGAATTGAAGGGTAGACGATAGTTTCTGGCCGCTCAGCGCCCCTTCTTGGCCACCCAACGGTTAAGGCGGTTTAGAAAACCCAAAGAAGAAGGTTTTGGTCGCTGAGCGCCCTGTACAGGTCGTTGAGCGGCCTGTTCAGTTATTTTTTACTATAAATAGGCTTCTTTCCTTGGCTGAAGAGATATCTCGACCCAGAACATAAATTTTAGAGAGAGAAAACAGATAAGAGGTGAAAGCGGAAGAACTTAGGGGCTGGGTGATATTCCGTCGAGCTCGGAACACGCCGATGACGCTGACTTCGCCACGGATCGTCATCTTCTTCATAGTTCTTCTATTGTAAGCTATTAGCATCCATGGAAATGAATAGCTAAACCATTTTTGTTGGGATTTGGTGTAGTATTTTTGACTTGAATGTATCTATCTTAGTTATGATGCATATTCCAATGATATATGATCTTGGTTTTAATGCTGGTTTTAACTATATCAACTAGAACTTGATTTGAGATTTGATATGTGAGTGAAAACTACATGGTTGAACTGGATTTATGTTATATCATCTAATAATCCTAATTGCTAGACATAGAGTTAGGTTTATTAGTCGTTAAACGCCTGAATCAATCACGCTTTGTTTTGTTAATTATGCGAGACATTGATAAGTAGGAAAGTGATTCGTTGATCTGCTCATGTAAAAAATTGATGAGATAGATAAGAACGGGTGTGATGGAATTAAGAATAGAATGAGTTATATGTGTGGAACTAAATGATACATAAAAGTTGAAGTGCGAAACTTAATCACAGCAGTTTTCTTAATCTGATTTAAATCCGTTTTATTCTAGCTTGCTTAATCTTCTCGTGTGCTTGTGATTTCGAGTTAAAACAACTTTCAAACAACCGTTGAATCCATTGCTTGAGTGATTTGGCTAAGGGACGACATTGTATTCCAGTTCCCTGAGGACGATAAAACCACTTACCGTACTACAATTGAATCTTGAAAGGGATTTGAAAGTAGGAGCGGTAAAAACCTTTCAACACTAGTCAATCGACTTGAGTGGCCCTTCGGTTCCTCACTAGCCGTCACGGATTTTTAGGTGCCAACCCATTATCCCTGTATTCTCGATTTATCAGTCAGAGATGAATTAGAATACAATAATAAATATTACAACTCACGAGACACAACCTGTTATCATTCAAACTCCTTATAACAAATTTTTGAATTCCCTTAATAAGTCGTTACCCTCCTTGTAACAATCAATATGAAGCAATTGAAATGGCTAAAGCTGGCGCTGATATTATAGTAGCCCACATGGGTCTAACTACAACAGGCTCCATAGGCGCAAAAACAGCTGTTTCACTTGAGGAAAGTGTACAAGCTATTGCAGATGCAGAACATAGAATCAACCCCAATGCCATTGTTCTATGCCATGGAGGTATGCACGACACCCGGTAGCCTTTTTGTTTGAGTATTTTGATAGATTAAATAGTACATTTAGTATCACTAGTAATCTTGTGACAAAGTTTAGAATGTTTTTTATTAGATAAAAGCATCCTCCTATGTCTTTAATTTAAAGCTGTGAACTGAATCATCTTAGTTTGTATTTGAAAGTTAAAGGTGTGGGAGATCCACTGAGATTGATGATTGTATTTGCTGAAGATAAATTATTCTGCAGTTGTAAATCTGCAGATGCTATGCTAGCTTTTGCTTAGGGTCTTCAACGTTATTGGACAGCCACTCCTTAATCTACGTATGCGTGCCTTCTTTTCTAAGCAAGTATCTAGATCATCAAAGAAGGGATAAAATTCTTAGCATGGCAGAAAAAACTCACGTGTAACCACTAGTCTGTTAAAAGACCAACATTGTCACTTTCGCCATATTCATCCAAGGCATGTTCCTGATCCAAAAGGTGTGAAAATGTAGGGCTTTTACATTTCCTGTAGATATATGTATTTAAGTATGTAAAATAGTTTTTGAGATGACAAAAAATTCTAACAGCTAAGCAGGTCTTGAACATGATTGTTTTCCATGAAAGAGAGTGTTGGTTACATCAAATCTTTGCGGATTGAATTTCAAAGAATCCTTGTACAAGTTTGAGTCGTAAAGTACACAAGTTACATCGATGTTAGCGTGCCAACCTTTCTTTATTTTATGCCCTGTTATAGCCCTGCTACGGTTAAGGATAAATTTAATGAAAACAATATTATGAACATCTTTATTGAGTGATTTACCTTCGATTGTGCGTGTTGAAGTGCTACACGAGGAAACCATAACAGGACGTTGGACATTTAAAAAAAATTTGTCACATGTACTTCCAAGTTTAGAGACAAGTAATCATTTCATAGGTTATGCAACATTTCTCTAATTCTAAAATTCTAACCTTCAAACCATAACGCATGTTGTTGAGATCTTCTTGCTTAAGTGAAGCTCCTTCTGGCTTCATTTTGGTTAAAGATAATTGTTCCTGTAAGTTAAGATGAACACTAGTCATTTCATCAGGAAGGTACTAAAAGTTTCAATACAAAACACAATAAGTCGTAGTTATTCACCAATATCCCACGATTTCTGTCAAATAACACAGTTAGCTTTGTCACATCAACATTTCTTGCAATTTTTCTTAGTAACATATTATTGTTGTTTATTTTAATATACAAACGAGAGTATGGTTTTGTATTTTCAATCACAACACAAAATTTGTTCTCAACACCAATACCAAGCGTATTTGTAAAATCACAAAGTTCAATGCTGCAAAGTTACTTTTCAACCTCAACCTAACAAATTTTTATTGAACTTTGAAGTCTTTGGAATTCGTAAAACAAATTAAAAAAATACTTTTAATCTCAATCTAAAGTTTGTTTGGTTTACCGTTAAAACTATAAAAAAAAAAGTAACACATCGTAAAGCAGCAAATTGATACTTCAACAAAAAATGTCTCAGGATATATAATTTTCCATTTTCATCTTTTCTAATGGTAAACTAAACTGACTCCCTATCATATAAATATCATATAAAGAGCGGTTCATATTTTCCAATTAGCTCCACTATGATACTTTGGTATGAATAATTCAGAAAATTCTATACTTAACCCTGCTATTTAGTATAATAATGCTAATATTTGTAAGGGGTATAATAGATCAAGTTTTATCGGGTCAATAATTGTACTATAATCTATACATTATACCCATTGGTTACATATATAATAATTTTAATTAAAATTCACTCCCTTCGAAAAAATTAAAATAGCCGAATTAATAAAAATAATTTGATTTTAGTTAATATTAAAACATAAGCTCATTTATAAAAATGTAAAAAAATTAAATTTAATAGAATAATCAATTTTTGAAAAAATTATTTAAAAAATTAAATTTTAAAAAATATTATTTATTTTTTATTTCAAGAAAAATTTGATACATTTTTCATTATTTGTATCATTTATCCTATGCTGCTGACCACAAAACGGGTCTTATATGTCTAAAACATCTATAGGAAGAGAAGAGAAGAGAAAAGTGGAAATGGAACCTCTCTCAAGTGACATGACCAAGAAAAATGTGGTCATTGATTTTATTTTAGGGTACAAATGCCATTATTGTTTATTTGTTTAGGTGTAAAAATAACTGATTAATGAAGTCACAATATCGGGATTGTTGGGTAAACAGGTTGGGTTGCGGGTTACGCTGAACCCTGAACCATAAACCCTGCGGAAAAAAGAGAGAGTAAGACCTACCCCTCTGTCTCTCTCTCTCTCTCTATCTCTGAGTTCTCACCTCACGGCTCAACGCCCGCAAGCTCACTTTCACTCTCTTTGTTGTTATGATTGCTGTGGATATTCACTAGTTTTCGTTTTGATTGAACAGCATTGTCTTCTTTTCTTCATCGATTCGGGCTTTGTCTTATGCTGAGTGAGTGAGTGAGTGAGAGAGAAGCTAAAACCCACGCCGCATAAGGACAACCTTCTTCTTCTTCTTCTTGTTTCTCAGTCTCAGTAACAATGGCGGCCTTTGATCACTTCGGCGACATGTACGATGTTGCACTCAAACCCCGCTTGCTTGCCACCCTTATCAGAGACCACCTCCCTGAAGAGAACCACCCCTTTTCCAACCCCTCTGATCTCTCCAGGGTCGTCTCTCTCATCAAAACACATGCTCTTTTATCTGAGTCTTTTACAGAATCCATGAGCCCCAAGCTAATTCAAGCCTGGAAGAACGCTGTTACATCATGGCTCCAACGCATTTCGACCCTCCTTTCTAGCACTATGGTAAATTTCGTTACTTTCCACTTACATTTTTCTGGGTATTCCACAAAAAATAAAAACTTGCTTACTCTATTGGATTTATTATTTTTAATGAATTTTAATTTATTTTTTGATGTTTTCATCTGAGTGAAAACCATTTTAGTTTACACTTGAAGATTGAAGTTCTTTTTTGTTTACTCTGCTTCTTGATACAGATTATTTTACACTTGCAGATTGAAGTTCATTTTTTTTTCTTCTGCATTCGCCGAGTTAATTAATTGACATGACTTAATTTTCCTTTTCTAGCCAGATAAATGCTGGGCAGGGATATCGTTGCTGGGGGTTACTTGTGAGGAGTGCAGCGCCAATCGTTTCATAGACTCTTACTCTATGTGGTTCCAGAAGTTGCTGACCTTTCTACAGGTAATAAGTTATTTTGCCAGTGCAGATAATTCTCTTCCAAGCTTTCTTCATTTTCCCTTTTGGGGTGTCAAATGCTGTTCACTGCAGATTTGCTGTTGTTTTGGGAAATATTTGAACTTGGTCCTGAGTAATACTCTAAAATTAATACACTCTAGCTACTATGTTTCATATGTTTTTTGGCACACCTTTAACACAAGCCAAATCTGATACTCCAAAAAGAGCAATACGAATATTAATGTCTCAAAGTCAATGATACTGCTCAATCTGTATACGAATCTATATATTGACCTTTAAAGATTTAAGATAGCCCCAGTTCCTCTTAACACATCATTCTATCTTTGGCTGATGAATTTTGGAATTACTAAACATGCTTATTCTTCCAGTAAGTCAATCAAGAGTTCATGAAGTCTCCTTTCCTGTAGTGGAGAAGGACCATATTTTTTTTTCCCGACATGCTATGTTATTGAATTCTTGATATATAATAGGACATTATAAAGTCAGATTGATCCATTTAGCGGGTAAATTTTTTTGCTTGTTGTTGTTGTTGACTCGTTGTTGTATGCTATGTTATTTAATAATGCTAAACATACAATGCCATTAACTCTTTATCTCTCTCCGTCAATGGGTATCATATATGTTGTCTTTATGTGGTTGGACAGTTCATTTGAATCTTTTAGAGTACATGTGCACTTAAATGTAGATATCCTTTGTTTCCATGGATCTTTGATGATTAATGTTCACATTTCTGAAATAAAATTTTCACTTATGCTATGCACAATTGTGATATGTTCCATGATATTTATTTAAAACAGCCACCGGCAGATTCTCATTTAGTGAGAGTGGCTTCTTGCGCTTCAATATCTGATCTATTTGTAAGGTTAGATATTTCTTCTCCTACTAAAAGAAATTCATGTTGATTACTGCAATTATTGATATGAAATGCAGAATACTCATTTGGTGCTTCTTAACTGTATCCCATGCTAGAAATCTATGTGTGTGTGTGTGCTCTTGTTTGCAAGCTCTTGTGTGGTTGCCATTTGTATGCCCGGATTAATGCATTATCCGCACTAAGATGAGGGCGTTTGTAGAAGAATATTTGATAATATTGAAATGTGGATCTGTAATATTCTATTAACTATTACAAAAGATGGTCCCGTTAAGTTGTTTAAATTTGACTTTTCATCTACTTATTGCAAGCTAAATTTCTGTACTATATGTAGGTCAGAGGATATCTTTTGAAACCAAATTACTGTAGCCATGCATTTAGTCCTAATGAATCCAATATGTTTTGTGGAATATTTTGTTACTTGATGGTGTTACCAATCCAAATTTGTACAACCTCCCAACCATTTTCTAAGTCCTGTTCTCTGGTAAGCTTTGTCTTTATAAAAGTATCTAGCTGCCACACCACATGTATTAACTCTTTTATTAATTAGGTTAAGTGGATTTCCTAAGCTCAAGAAAGATGGGTTTTCCTGTGCTGTGAAAGTTGTTCAGTCTGTTTTGAGGATGTTGCAAGATGACAACTCAGAGGCAAATTGGGTAAGGGCTTAGTTTGGAAATTATTGAATTTTTAGCTTCTATTCAACTTAAACAATGAAAATGCTTTTAACATGCATTGGATAGAGGTGTGTATATAGTTTTTAGTGCTTACATAATTTTTTAAGTTGTAAACAAAAAGGGAAAACTCTAGATCCCTGCAATAATATTTAAGGGATAAATTCTTTTTTTGGGGTTGGGTTGTAGTGTTGTACAGTTGTGCTTAGAACTGCATTTGAAAGAAAGAAAAATAAATGGGGGGGGGGGGAGGTCTGTTTAGAAATAGGATCTTTAACTCCCTGTGGTGTCTTTTTTTTTTTTTTTTTTCTTTTTAAGAATAATTTTTGCCCCCTTTAAATGAAACAGAGCGCTCCAAGGAGCACCATTTCTTTTGCTCTCTCTCGCCCTATGCTTATATATATGCTAATTGATGGAGATGTCTTGTGTTCAACTTAGCACATGTGGAAGAGAAAAATGTTTATTATTTGCCCATACTTGCTGAATATAGGCAAGTCTTTGAACATAGGATATTTTATATTCTTTACATGCTTTCGATAATGACCCTACTTTTCTCTGTCATTTGTCATATACCTGCTTATTCTTTCAAAATGAACTATCTACTTTATTTGCTTATGAGTTTTTCATTTTTCAAATTGCGGTGAATGCAGGAAGCTGCAGTTCATGTGTTATGTACCATAATAACTTCATTCCCATCGTCTATTCAACGTCATGATAATGATAAGGCTGTAAGCTTCTTCTTCCCTTGTTGCTACATTTTTACTTGCGTAGTTCCTGTATGTATGATTAGAATTTTGTTTCTGAGATGAATTACACTACTTCCTTTAGTTCCCATTTTACCAGAACAAGAGCTTCAAACTTAATAGTAAATGGTATATGAGAACAGCATCTCAGTTAGAAGCCAGATAGTTGAAGTGATAAAACTTTTCTTAATGTTTAGCTGGAAAATATCCGAATAACTTATTTGGCAACCTGTGTGGGGCATGTCAAAACTACTAAAGGCCACCTAGGCATTCAACTATAAGCAAAGGATCCCATAGAGCAGCTCAACCAACATGAGGTGCAACTTTTCATAAGTAGCTGGTTCACATTTTGATAGGAAATATATTTTATTAGACAGGAAAGAGGCAAAGAACAAAGGTTGGAAAATTAGATATTTTTGAAAACAGAAAATTCTCAAAGTAAACGGGAGCATTTTCAAAACCAAAGATGTAGAAAGGCTGCCTCAGTCTTTTAAAAGGGCAACTTGGTGATATGTAGTTTCTGTTCTGTCATGCCTCAATCTCTTGGCATACTAGAAATGGCAACTCCCTTGAAACAACAATTGGTTGAACATTAAAGCAAATCCACAAACACGCCCTTTCTCGTAAGTTTTGGTAAGCCTAAGTAAACCCCAAGAGCTAGCCTGAATTTCAAGATGGTATTAGGGCCTATCTTAGATCTGATAGTGAACCAAAGTTCCTCCTTCATTCTGGACCCTTTGCTGCCTTTATTGCAGCCACCCTAGTTTGCGTTAATTGTAGCCGTCAATTTTACAAAACTCTACACTGCAGTTCTGGTTGTGAGGGGTGTGTTAAGATCCCACATAGACTATAGACATAGCCAAAATATTAAAATAGTCCTCATAAAATCTTAAGCAATCCTCACCTTGGAAATCTAGATTCTGGGGCAGAGTAGGTCAACCTGAATTCAAGATTGTATCAAAGCCGACGGTTCTGTTGGCTCTCCAATAAGTAGTATGACAGTGGCTAACAATGGTTAACGTTTGGTTACTCTTTTGACGTTGATGCTTTTGCAGTTTGTACCGGCAAATGCGCATATATTGATACTGATTATCTTATTCTAGTCCAAGACTCTACTCTATCTCTATGCATTTCATGATTAAAAAAGAATTGCAAAATTGCCATTTCATATTTTCATGTGATTGTTACCAGTTTTGCCTATTGTTTTTATGAGGAAATCTGTGCTGGAGAGAATTAGAGTTTACTTGCTGCTGTATTCACGATTTGTCAGATTTGATTAGTGATTTGAATTTATGCAGGTTGAGTCTGCTATTGCTTCAAAACTTTTGACTGGAGGATGCAGTCTTGATATATCAAAGGTAATGTGATTATCAAATTTCAAAGAGCCTCTCTTCTAGGGTTGGTTTACACATTTAATCAGATAGGGATTATATTGTAGTTCTTAATTTACAATTCCAAGCATTCCCACATAAACTTTTTATTCAACTTCCAGTTTACTAGTCAAGGAAAAACAATTCCATTCAATTTTGCCCATGTCCCATTCATTTGATTCTTTTATTAAACCACTCAATTTCATTTTGAACTACATTTCCAAAGATAGCATTACGCTCGTCTTACTTGGCAGTGTGAAAATAAATAACCCACACCGTCGGAACTTCTGCAACACAATGCACATACAAGTTAACAGTGGTTCTTAATTTATGTCTCTGTATTTGAAACAAAAAGTTAACTGTGATCCAATTATTTACCAAGGGCTAAATTAATTGTGGACCAAGAAATTGAAATAGTTCCTAAAAGAGAGACAAAAGAGTATTTGACAAGATCCAGAGATAGATTCATTAGTATAAAGAGTTGGAAATTATTCATTTATTAATTTGATCTGTAACTAAATATTTGTTCCTACTTTCCATTTGTTCTGTGATGTTTCTCCTAACAAAAACACAATGAAATTGAAGTTACTGAAAATTCTAAGAAAGATTAATGACAAAACCTACTGATTTGGGGTAGCTGATGTGACATTCATCAAATAAGCTGGTAAGCATTGAAGGAAGCGGTATACTCCCAACCTGTAGACCTTCCCTAACATTGAGTGTGAACCATGGGGAGAAAAACATTTGAGGTGAACTTCAAAACACATCATCATACATTCATCAACTCTTTGGCAGTAATCTTTTTGTCTTTGATGTTGGTTTCAGCATTTGATTGTTTTAGTGAGTTCCCTTAGTTGATACCGAAGACCAAAATGCTGAGAGTACTTGAATTTTTCTTCTATTTTCTTTTTATAGTTTAGAAGTATGTCTCATCCTTAAGACTGAATTCTCATTTGGGTGGAAATTGTCTGATAAATACAAATAAATATGCATTGTCTTATTCTGACATGTTCTGTAATGTGGTTGGTATGGCCCATCCAGAATCTTGCACATTGCCTTGCATTACTTCCAAAATCAAGAGGAGATGAAGAAAGCTGGTCTTTGATGATGCAGAAAATTTTGATTTTAATAAATGATCAATTAAATTTGGCATTTCAAGGTTTAGAAGAAGGTAGATGTTGGTATTTTCTGTCTCATAAAAGCCTCTCTTAATAGTAGGTGACCATCTTTCTCCATGCGTTGCAGACACCAAACGTAATGAGGTTATTAGATTGTTGGTTCCCCCAGGAAAAAATCCTCCACCATCTTTAGGAGGCCATGTTTTGGCAGACGCTAGTAACAAAGCAGCAAAGAGGTCTGAACAATCACTGATGTCTAATGTCTCAATGCTTATGTTTGGCTGTTGCACAATGCTTACAAATTCATATCCTGTTAAGGTACTGCTTAGTCTATCCATTTTATGTTTCTTCAATGGTCAGTTCTGTGTGCTTCTTAATTTGTGATAAGAATGATGAAAAGCAGTATGACATGATATGTCAGGTAAACATACCTGTACGCTCGTTATTGGCCCTTGTTGAGAGAATTTTGATGGTAAATGGCTCTTTGCCACAAATGTCTTTTCCATTCATGACATCCACACAGCAAGAGAACATCTGTTCAGAACTTCCAGTTTTGCACTTGTGTAGCATGGAATTGCTTATGGCTGTCATCAAGGCTACAGGAAGGTATGACTGGATGATATCCTTACCCTGTCTTTTCAAAGAAAAAATGGGCTAAATGGGAAAAAGAAATGACAAAGGGGTCTTTGTAAATTAAATGTACAATTCGGGGAACTTGACACTATAGGTTAGTGGGTTTGGTCTTTTATTTTAATGCCATTATGACTGATTGCTGTCTTAATGCGTCTTCTATCATCTAGAGAGCATACCTTGCACGATTATGGTGTCTCATTCCTGTTACCATGCATGGCTTCCATGTTCATTCTAATATATGTCTTTTATGTATTTATTTCTTGAAAGAATGCAGAATTCTACATATTGCCCGTATTTTTCTTGCAGTCAACTATTACCACATGCTTCCTCTATTTTGCGTATCATCACACAGTACTTCAAGACATGTGCATTGCCTGAATTAAGGATTAAGGTCTATTCAGTGACAAAGGCTATGCTCATTTCCATGGGTGTTGGTATATGAAATTTCTAAATTGTCTTTTACATTGGTATTATCTTGTTAAAAAGTTTGGGCATTGGAAAGTCATTCTTTTTTATTCTGTTCATATTCTTTGCTTTGTTTTTGATTATTTGGAGATATATTTTACCCCCCCCCCCCCCAATTGTACTTTCTTACATTTCAGATCTGTTGGTGGTCACTCATCAACCACTTTGGACATAAGGGAAATAATTTTACCTAGAACTCATTTGTGCAACTTTCCCTTTTATTTTATATCAAACAAAAACATTTACAGGTAGAGAAAGGGTGAGTGAAAGGGAAAGGGAGGAAAGAGAAATGCATGAGACTAAGTGTGTTAAATTTAAGTTCCATTTAGGCATTTATCATCTCTTGTAAAATTGTCAATATTTGGCTTAAGACCCTGATTTTTAAAACGCCCTGTTTTGGTCTCACATTTTCTGAAATAACCTCAATTGTACTCGACTTCAATAAAATAGTGAACCAAACCATAAAAAAGAGTGGTGGTATAGTATTGTCCGTCATAGTTGTCCAACACATCAGTTTGCACTGAAGCTCAAAAAAAGTTATAATAAAGCACAAATCGAGGATTGAAGGGATACTGTTTCAAAAACTGAGACCAAATGAGGCGTTTTAAAAAGTAGAGACTGTTGTTATTATAAGGTATGATTAGTTTTGAGATATCTTTTGTTATGATAAGATTAGTTATGGTAGTAGGTATTATAGTGTTATCATGTACTAAAGATTCATTTCGCAGATAATGTTCCGAACCTAAGGTGAGTTGGCTCATTAGCATGAATGATTGACGGTTGTTGGGAACCCTAATTGTCCACCCTTGGGGGTTTTGCGGTTTTGTTCGTCTTTTCTTCGTATTTGTTGAGGTCCCACATTGACTACAAATGTGACCAAATAAGTCCTTACATAGGCTAGAGCAATCCTCACCCATGGCCTAACTCTTGGACTACAGTTAAGCCTAACCCGAATTCTAAGATAGTATCAGATTCAGAGCCTGTCTTAGATTTGTTTATTGGGCCACCCATAAATGGACCATCCGCAAATGTTTAGTCCTGCAAATTTCGGGCTTCAAATATATAGCCTTGAGCGTGAATGTGGTGTGCTAAGGTCCCACATTGACTTGAGATACAGAAAAATAAGTCCTAATAAAGGCAAGAGCAATTTCATCCCTGAGCTAGCTTTTGGGGCAGAGTTATGCCTAATCCCAATTCTAAGAGTATTCAACGTTAACTTTCTCATCTTAGTATTATGGCAGAGGAAAAACTAGGTTTATCATCTTTTGTTCAGCCCCTAAACCATAACGATCTCCCCGTACTCTAGGGGGCATACCCGCCTTGATGGCCTCAACTACCTTCAATGTGCCCAACTTGTTCGAACTACTCTCAAGGCTCTTAAGATTTAAGAAGCCGAGTCATATTGAAGGAACAACCCCTAACAAGGCTGGCCCTGAAGTTTGAGGCTTGGGATGATGAAGACACCCTCATTATGACATGGCTATTGCATGTTGGGAGATCAGCCGCAATTGCTTGTTCTTTGCTACCTCAAAGGTAATTTGGGAATCTTGAGTCAGACCTTCTCTATGAAACAAGACATCTCTACCTATTATGAATTAGAAAACAAGATCTTGTATACTGAACATGGAGTTCTTTCTCGGTGACTAATTACTATGAGTTTCTCAATGTCTTATGGATTGACTTAGACTTGTATCAGAATTTGAAGATGAACCGCAGTAATGATACTGCAACCCTTAGCCAGTTCATTGTGAGGGCACGTATTTTTAAGTTATTGTCTTCCTGAAATTCTGAATATGATTCCATTCGAGGTCCAATTTTCGGCAAAGAGAAGCTTCCATTTCTCATATAAAGATACACTAACAAAGTCTGCCACCCTTTAGGCACTGGGAATCGTTGTGCTGGGAATTAATATACTTATCATGAAAATGGGAACTGCTAGAAATAATACTATAAAACATTCATGTGACCCTTACCCAACAACTTAAGCTTTCGGGATAATTGGTTGCTTGACATCGTATCAGAGCCTCTATGACCAAGCGGTCTAGAGTTCGATCCTTGCTGCCCCCAATTCTTGTGCATTCTCCACGCTTCAAGCCCAAACGGGCTCTTGCGTGAGGGGGCGTGTTAGAAATAATACTAAAAAACCATTCATGTGACCCTTACCCATCATGTTAAGCTTTTGGGATAATTGGTTGTTTGACAGAGACCAAAAGGTTTTCTACACCGTTCAAGGAGAAGAAAGTCATAGGGCGGTCATGTCGGATGAGAAACACCTTGAAAGATCAACATTAGCCTCTGGTATAACTCCTCAGAAGCTCAACCGAGAAGACAGGTGGTGCATATATTGTAAGACCAGCCATAACAGGGAGACCTGCTTCAAACTTCATGGGAAGGGCAATGTTCTCAGTCGAGTGGGAGGACTCAGGGGTATTCATCCAAGGTAGGAAAAGCAGACCGGGTCTAAGGTTGTTAGTATAGATCCACCTGATGAGGGAGCCCCAACACTTAACAAGGATGAATTAAAGTGTCTGCAAACTCTTATGAGTACTTTGTCTTTGAGTAAGCCATTTGACACTAGTTCTCTGGCCATGATTGTATCTTGCCACGGTGAGGATGACTGGAGTTGCTAAGGAGAAAACTATGTTCCTTCGTAATTAAAGTGGAGATGTGTTTTCCAAGGAACTTTCCATAAAGCGGTTTCAAGAACTCACTTGCAAGCTGGAAATGATTGATATCCATTCCCCAGTTTGAGGGGGAGTGTAGTTATTATGATAAGATAAGATTAGATTTGTGATATGTTTTGTTATGAAGATTATTTATGGTAGGTATTATCATGTTATCACTTATCATATACTAGATGGGATTAATTTTGTAGATAACACTTGAGATAGAATAGGAAACCTATTGCTGAGATAGACTAGGGCACATATCTATATATTGTAATTATAAGTCATGTGTAATACACATCAATCATATTATCAATGAGAAAATATTATTCATTGCAACTGGGACTAAAACCAAATATTGACAATTTCACTGGACTGAAGACATAATTCTACCGTTTCATGTTTTACTGTTTTTTTTCTTCTCCTTTTTCCCATAGACTGTTTCAACAACTTTATTTTTAGACTATTGATGGTTCTTTCCTTTTTCAGTCACTTTCTTTATGCTCCAATTTCATTTGTTCCCTTTCCTAGCTGTTTGAATAAGCCATGTTTAATTTCACAATACATAATGGCTTTTATGAATTATTAATCAATCATCCTGAACAGGATTGGCTACATGCTTCGCACAGGAAGTTGTCAACAATGCTATTGCTGATCTGAGTACCGTTAAGAATAAGAATGGTGTCACATTGAATGGTTCAAAGTCAGACGTCTCTATTGGAGTGCCACCACCAACAAATCATAGGAAAAGGAAGCATATCAGTACTGCTGGTTCTCTTCTTGAGCATGTCGAAAGTGTTGGTTTAGGAGTGGAAGATCCCAAGAACCGTCCATTGACTCCAATTTCTCTGAAGATAGCTGCACTTGAGGCATTAGAAGCTCTTGTTACTGTGGTATGTATCTTCTGCATGAAATTACTAATGATGTTCTTTTATCAACCATTCCCTACCTTCAATGGCTATTCATATTCTGCATTGTAGTTATGGGGTAGGTGGAAAGGGAAAAACTTAAATAAGTAACGAGACTGAATAATCATGATACGAACACTGGCCTGTTACTCTTATTGTACTGATATTTTAGGTAAAATACAAGAGAACTAAATAGACTAAGCCCAGTGCCATAATTCCAAACGTGATAGGGCCCAACCCAGTGCCATAATTCCTATTAGGTGTAGGGTTTTGGCCTTTTAGGCAACTGCTATTACTCGGGCAGTTAACTAGGGGAACTGGCTATGTGATTCAGATTCGTTCAAACAGTTGAATAATAGAGCCAAGTTTGGTGTAAGGGGAAATCTTGGGGGAGTCATAAGGCTCAAACCATTGAGGCAGGGGCTTCGAAGGTGTACACTTGTAAGGCGTTAGGGGTTAAATCAATGGAGAGGAAAGCGGAAATGTAACATGTTAAGTGATGGATCTGCACTATTCTCAGCAAGTAGTATGACTCAACCCCAAACTAGGAAGCTGTATGGTGAATCAAACTGTAGACCTGTGCAGGTACTGACTACTGATTGATAGTGGAACCAGCCACAACTTTATTGCACATGGCTTTGCAAAACAGTCGGGGATACCAAAACGTTATGAGTATCCTAACACAATGATAATGCTAATATTCTAACTGTACATAAGTTGATAAAAGCAAGTGCTTGCACACGTTTTTATGCAAAATGTCACAGGACTTACAGCTGTATAATGAATTAATAATGTCATCAGTTCATCATATTTTCTGTGTGAGAGGATATGTGACACACACTTATCACGGTGAGGAGTGAGGACAATTTTGGAACATTGTTTCTATGACATGAGACAACTTTATTTCCCCAAACAGTCTGATCTTTTGCTTTTTGAAAAAATAAAAGGAAGCTATCCTTCTAGATATCCTCCAAAGAAGAAAATTTATACTGAAGAGAGTTGGAAAAGCATGCACGAAGTCTACTCTATAATCTAGAGGTGGTAAGCAGCCATAAGCAGAACATCTAAGAGAAGCTAAAAGTGCTACTCTATCCTTCAACTAATAATTTCAGGAGTTTAATATTCTTGAACTTATGTAAACTGGTATTATTAACTATATGCTACTGTTATGTGTGAGGCCACCCTTGTCTAGTTTACATGTGTTAGACAAAGTGACATGCCAACAAACCAAAAAAGATGAAAAGATGTTCTGTTTTAAATGGGGTTAGTATTATAGTGCTTACAGCAGTACCTTGTTTTTCACCTGTGGAATAAGTTCTGTATCCCCCATGATATTTACCTGAAAAGTTCGGGGATGAAATATTCACATAAAAGACATCCCTGAAATTTTCTTCTCAAAATCTTAAGGGAACTGCATGAAAGTTTTATAATTTTTCACAGGCTGGTGGTTTGAGATCTGAACGATGGAGATCAAAAGTTGATAGTCTATTGATGGTCATAGCAATTGATTCTTTCAAAGAAGGACCATCTAGTGAAGAAATAAGTATGTTTCAGCAAAAGGATCCTGCTGCAACCGCCGCAGATTTGCAGCTTGCTGCATTGCGTGCTCTTTTGGCATCTTTTCTTTCGTTTGCTCGGGTGCGGCCTCCATATATAGCCCAGGGTCTTGAACTATTCCGTAGAGGTGCTTCTCTTAATCAACACGACCTTCTTTTGTTCTTACTGATATTGCTATCCTTATTGGTACTATAGAGTGGTAAAATATTGGGTTTTACATGTGTAAATAAGATATTTCAATGATAGTTATTGATAGTTATCACAGGTGGCTCTGGTCACAACTTGATATTCAACTTCTTCACTATATCTAGGATCTGCATTTTTCTTCACTAATCTGGTTTTCAAAATATTTTGTTTGGGCAATATAAAGACTATTAAACTGGACTGATGTCAGAACAGGAATGGGGTCGGATCTGATTTCATGGTTGAGGGAAATGGCTAGGTTGTGTTATTCTGGGTCAGTGTTTCACAGTGGAAAGTTTAGGGATGGCAACTTGCACTGATAGCTAAGGCATTTTAATAATATTTGAGCATGTATATTTTAAAGAAAAAAATTCAACTTTAGGTGTTTTTTTTATATAGAATTATGATTATCTAATAAAAATTAGTATTTCAGATTCCTGATGTGACTTTCTGATAACAATTCAAATCTTTCTCTTACCCACAATTTTATGAAATTTTATGTTAATCTTCCTCCCTGTTTGATTGAACAATATGAAATCTGTGCTTTCAGGAAAGCAACAAACGGGAACTAAACTTGCTGAGTTCTGTGCCCATGCTCTGTTAACCTTGGAAGTGCTGATACATCCAAGGGCACTTCCGCTGTTAAATTATGACTGTGCAAATAATAACGAAGCTCAGCGCAATTCCCAGGCTGAATACATTAGCTGGAACAGCAGCGCCGCATTTGGTTTACCACAAACTGCACCTCCTGACTATGATGATGATTTATATGCTCGATGGCTGGAAAATGGCGATAATGAAGCTGCTGTGTCATTGGCTAAAAAGACAGAAAGCACCAAAGAGCATTCTGAAACTTGCAGAGACAATGGCCCCAAAGTGCTTTCTGTGAACTTATCCTCTGACACCGACATCCAACAGAGGAGTGAGATAGAACCTGAGACTGCCACCGGTAAAGATGTTGAAATGAGAACCGAGGAGGATGCAATCATTTTCAAGCCAGATGAACCTGGAGATTCTACAGTGCGATTTCAAGAACAATTTTCAGTCTCTTGCGCGGCAAGCATCCCTGATACTGAAGCTACTGAGATAGTGTCTGAGAGGGTTGTTTCACACAAAACCAAGCCTGATAGTAACAGTTCATTGCAAGTAACATCAGACAAGAGGATTAGGGAATTTGCATTTAAATTAGATTATGGCAGTTCAGTGGCTGAGGAAGAAGATCCTTTTCCTGCTATTGTAGATGCAGACCCTGATACGGATTCCGAATAAGGAGAAGTTTTTTTTTTAAGAAAAAATATATTTTGATCCAAAGAAGTATAGAGAAGTGTGGTTCAGAATCACCTTGTAAGTTGAAGTGAAAATTTTGTAATGTGTCTTCCGGTATCTGTTTTCCTCAAGTAATGCTTTATGCAAATTTTGAATGACCAAAAATATATTTATTTTCTTTCTTTGGGTTGTGAAATGAATTGTTCCTGCAAATGGAAAACGGTACAGAAAGGGAAAAAGTGAAGTAGAAGATTATAACAAAGATATCTAAAACAAGGTCGTGTGATAAGGGGAAGAAGATCTTCGTTGATTGAGGACTCCACATAGCGAGACAACTTCAACTTCGACATTAGGATGTCTTCGAACACCTATCATGCTTATCTTTTTGAAAAGTTACAGGAAGTTGGAGAAGAACATATCAAATAGGTGAGGAATTTGAGATATTTAAGTCAAAGATATAATAATATTAAAATTAGTATCCTCAAACGTCTAAAGAATACACTCACCACTTATGGTTTGTGAAAATGACACTCCACCGCATTCATGTCTAAAATATACGTTCAACCCAACCCCTTTCATCTTCAGCATTAAAATATTAGAATCCATCACAAATCTGAATGATAGAGACAAAATTTGTGAGTATTATACGAAGGGGTGTTTTCCGTCGCAAAAGTCATCACTAATTTAAATCCGCCTATTTTAGCTAGTGTTTTAAAAATTGGATTGTTCGGTCCGACCGATTTGACCTCGTGTTCAGGTTGGATATATCACTAATTAGGTCAAAACTGACATTGACCGATCAAACCGGATGGTTGGACCGGATAATTTTTAAATAATACACCCACCAAACCTTGAACATGGGATATTGGTGTTCCAAAAAGTGACATTACCGCTTCATCTGCTTGTGCTCTTTTTATCTGTACGCACATTAATTTATATATTACATAAATATCACCAAAGGGTTGCTTAAAAAAATGGTGCCAAGAGAATTCGAACACTAAGGATATGTTTGGTTTAGGAGAGAAAGAGAAGAGAGAAGAAAGAATGAGAGAAGAGAGAAGATGAATAGAGAAAGATGTGAGAAATAGAGTAGATTTATAAGTTGTTTGGTATGATAGAGATACAGAAGAAAGAGAAGAGAAAGAATGAGGCGGAAGAGAGAGAAAATAAATTTGAATTAAAAACATTTTTAAATACAACTTCAACTACAGTGGCAGTCAAAATGCATACTTCTGGCGGTTTAACACCGCCACTAACTGCACAAACTAGGAAAAAAACTCATGCAACATTTCTTCGCAAATCACGAAGAAGCAATAAAGTGGTTCTGCAGCACCCTCTATCACTCTCTTGTCTACAGTGTGAGACAACCAAATAAAGGTGTCACGCATCCCTGTACCCTATTTCCCTCTCACCATTCCACTTCTACCAAACCAAGCCTAAACAATGAAGAAGATATCAACATGCTTTACCACCATGTCATTTAGTTGGAATTAAGGCATATCTTTTATTATTTAGATAATAACATCATGTCATATAAAACATTAGTAAATCTATTAATTTTTTTCAATAAACACCGAGTCAACTGGTTCAACAAGTGATTTATAAGTCCGACCAATAACTCATTAGTCAATATTCCGACTAAGTCGATCATCGGGCTGAGTTTTAAACCACTAATTGCAAGTAAGTTGTTTCTTAACAAAATATTATATATTAAATTGAAAAAATTTAAGATATAAATTATAATTTTAATGTTACCACGGAATAATAGAAAATAAAGTAAAAATTAAAAGATAAGGATTAAAAAATAAAAAATGATAAATAGTATATATTGAATTAAAAATATTTGAAATAATTTAGTATGATTATTTAATGTAAATAATAAATTTTAATATTAAGTATATTCTTCAACATAAGCCGACTTAAAATAGTCCTTATTCATTTTTTGATGTAAAAAAAATAGTCCTTCAACTTTTGTTTTCTTTTAATTAAATCTAACATTACTCTGCTTGTTTCAGTAAATTATTTAATGGTTTGAGAAAATCCATAAAAAACTACCAATGAAGCCACGCAAAGTAGAGATGAACTATTGGTGAGTTGCTTACAACAAGTTGATATAAGTTTTGTCATTTGGGTATTTGGTTGTTAGATTTGTTGCTGGTCCCAGACAATAACTTCTATTTCCCACCACAAAGATAAAATTAATACTTTTCATGCTTAATAATTCTAGAAAAATTTGAGTTAAATCACTTAGTCTTAACTTAGTCTTAAGTGGACTAATGACTTTTAAGATAAGAGGATATGAATTTCATATTTATTTATTTATGTTAAATATTACTAGTTAACCTAAAATAGGGTGATTTAACTCAATTTTTTCTTATGATCATTTAGACGATCCATACTTTAATGTTTTTAATTGATAATCTTCGCAAAATGTTTTGTTTTTGTCAAAATCAAAATGATTATAGGAGAGTAAAATACTTTTCGGTTACCCAGCAGCCCAGGATGAGAGAAATGAAAAAACAAACAACAAAATTTCATTTTCATGGGTGAACTATAGCAGTGCTGTATAGTACATATAAATATAATTCATCACCAAGATAAATACTAACGAAGGGAAATGTATAACCGGACATCATGAATGCTATATAAATTATTTTTAAAGTAGCTACTTACAACCCACCATGAATAAATCACAATCTTTAGCACAAATTTTATGAAAACTTCATACCAGAAAATTGTTGGCTGTTCACCCATAGGAGAGCATTCACATTTAGATAGAGAAAAGAATAGGAGAGAAGTGAAAAATATCAATAATGTCATAGCAAAATAAAAAAGATAAAAAAATAGGTGAAAAATGGTTGAAATAGAAGATAAGTGTGAATATATCGAAGTTATTTTTCTTATATTTTACCTTCCAGTACTGTTTTTCCATTTTTGGTAACGCCATATATTATTGTCATTTAAATTCAAAATAAAAATGCAATCCATGTATTTATTTACTTTTTAGTAATTTGATTTTTTACCCGGTTGGCCTGCACGCTGCGTCATGTAACTTGAGAATAAATTCCTCGCGAACATGAGATGTTCTCCAATGTTAAAATTTCAATGCCAAATTTCCAGACATGGAGTTGATAACTAATCTCTACATTGAGTATCCACAATCATCATGATTAATCCCTACTGAATTATTGACATAAGTTCATGAAATTACAGAAAAGATGACCAAGAAACTAGATATACTCTCATTCTCATATACTCACCCCCAATAAAAGAAATTAAACAGAAAGACACTTTAAACTACTCAGTTTTAGAATCTCTTCTAAACTGATACCTTCCTTATAGCTTTTTGAACAAGAACCCCAAACAATCTGAATGGTTAGTGAAAGTTGGTAGCTGTTAAATACTTCAATTACAAGTCTAATAGCTCTGCTTGAAATCTATGGCCAAAGCTTGTCCTAGTGAAGCACTGGGACCCATTCGTACCGTCCTGGCAGAGGTACCTCATAAACAACGTCAAAATTGTACCTGAAAAATTAGACATAAACATATTTCATAATTATATGAGTAAAAAATAGGGGGGCAGTATAGGGGGAAAACAAAAAGGACTTGTGGGGATACAACAACAACACACTTACTTGTCCATAAATTTTGCTTGTTGCTGCTTCTCTGCACAAGCGAAGAACTCCTCCATTTCGTAAGCGGTTGGAATATTTCTTTGAATGTGTGGATGAATTATGTGGTGCCTCCTTTGTCTTGTGGTTGAACCTGGGGTGTCAATGGCACTTGAATCCCTTATTAAACTACAAGGTGTGCTCTCCCTGGTGCTTCTGTTAAAGAAAAAAAATCGTAATAAAAATAGCTTAGCAGAAGAGTTCAACAGGAAAAAGAAAATGGCAAAAGCTGTACTAGAATCTGCATAATACATACTGCATACTAATTGCTGACAGCAAATAAATGTGAAAGTGAAATGATTGTTTTTTTCTTCGCACAAAATCTCTCTAGTATGAAAGTAGAGACAAATTGCTATTCTACAAATGTAACTGGCATTTATTGGGACAAGCTCTGACTCAGTGAGCTCAAGCAACTATAAAATGCAAAGAGACGATCATATCTTTCTCATTCACTGCAAACCTAAACAGGAATACAAAACACATGTGTCCGCAGCTAGGCCCCATGAATATGACACATCGTTCCTAACAAGAGTCATGAGAGTTATAGCTGCTAGTACTACCAGAGTCCAGATTATGGAGCTCAACAATACAGGCACGTTCTTGCAGGTAAAGGACAATCAAGATTAAATGCACTCCAGGAGTCATGACAGACATGTTATTAGTTCTTCAAAATTGTCAATATTTGGTTGAAAAATGGTGACAAAACTCAGATAAACAAGGTGATATCATTCAATACTAAACAACATTTTGGAACCCCTTTTTTATTACAAGTTGTCAGCCAGTTTGCACTAAAAGTCTAAAACTCAGATAAAAATCATAGTCAGGGACTATAATGAGACTATTTCAAAAAATAAGGAACCAAGATAAAAGTTTTTAAAAATCATGAACAAAAATCAAATATCTACTGTTTTACACTGATTCAAACATAATTTCCCTATTTCTAATTACTCCGTTTGTGAGTTTATCAAAATCTCGGAGTGAAATACGAATGGCAACAACAAATGGCCTCAAAATATAACTGCACGAATATTGTTAGATCACAATTACTCAACAATCAGAACAGCAGAGACAGTTGATGTCCATTAATACACTCACTCAGCTTCCAGTTTTAATTTTTTCTCTTTCTCAATCAGTTCAAATTTTATTTTCCCTTTTGTTGGGTCCATAATATAGTATTCACTTTGAAAAAGATTGAAAAGTTATCAACTGCCAACATTATTGGTACAGCCCTTCATTAATGTAAGCAGATAGATAGTAGTAGTAGTATAGCAAAATTATTTACTATAATAATTTATGTACCAGAGTCAGTGCAATTGAAGACGCAGATATCAAAGCAGCAGAAAAATACAACTTGCAGTAAATAACTATAATGAGTGGCATACAACTTGCGGAACCTATCACAAGTCACTGAAGTTACAACTCTGAACAATCCTTTGTACTAAAAGACCCTTATCTCAGAACCAGATTTGAAAAAGTAAGAAATCAAACAATTACATAAAAGTTATAATACATAAACAAAAATCAAGGGAATAAGACCTCACAAGGTTCAACAACAACAACAATAATAACTCAGGAGCAGAAGCAGCTAGAGTTGTGATTTTTTAGGGCAAATAAACCATTTGAAGCCCTCTTCTTCCAGAAACTCTCATGATTCACAGACCAGTAAACAATTTTAGAAATATCAATAATCTGAACAATAACATGAAAATGAAAATGAAAATGAAAATGAAAATGCATAAACGGATGAAATCCAAGGATTACAAAAATTAAATAATACAATAGAAGGCAGATGAAAGAAAGAGAGGTGACTTTTGAGACAACAATTCTGAAACCCCTTTTCTCTACTCTTACCTTCCATCTTCCTCCGGTCAAAAAGAAAAGCACATGAAAATCGCGAAATTCTCAAAAGTATAGCAACACTTACATGAAAAAGAAATACCAATTGACGACTCTTCAAATAAAAATCAAGCAATAACAAACAGAAAGAGCTACACAATAAACACATAAATAATGAACAGAAAAGTTGTCTTTTTTTAATGATTAATGCACATCAACACAAAAGGAGAAAAAATAACACCCACAATTATTGAATAAAATTAACTAAGATATTGAATAAAAACACAGAAAGCGCAATGAAAAGGTGAAAATTTGAAGAAATAATGAGAGTTCAAAATTAACATGGATATACCTATCTCTGCCTTCAACCTCCAAGAAATTCTCTCCAAAAGAATCTTCCGCACCCACATCAGCGTTCTCCTCTTCCGCACAGAGCTTTTCGGCGGCGCTCCGAGACGACACCGTTTTGGCCGAACTCTCTCGGAGCCTCGAATTGGCGACGGCAGGCGGAACCCTGCGGAGGCAGCGGCTCCGGAGCTGAAGGTAGGCGGAGGGGTCTGACTGTTGCGGCGAGGAAGGCGGTGGTGGAGCCTCTGTGAATACGGCGGCGCCGGCGCAGGCGATTTTTGATTTCTTCATGGATTTGCCCATCAGCTACTCTTTCTTGTTTGCTCTTAGGTCAATTGAAAAGAAGAAGAAGAAGAAGAAGAAGCGGTGAAGTGTGTATGAGAAGACTCGAAATCAAATGAAGGTGATTGATGGCGAGCGCGGGAAATAGAGAGAGTGAGAGGCAAAGGAGGGAAAGAGGCCAATTTGTATTGTGGTGGCAAAAGTGGGGGGGGGGGGGGGGGGAGATTGTGTCAATTTTAGGGTTGGGGATTTTAATACTTTAATTTCATATTTTTATAAAAATATGAAGGGATGCTCCTTTTAAATGTAGCTTTTGGTTTAACTTTTTTTGAATTTAGTTAAAACTTACAATAAAATCTTAAAAAAAAAACAAATGTTGTTTGCCAATTTTTTTTTTTATTTTTAACTTAAAAGCTACTTTTAAGTTAAATATTATTTGGTAAAATATTTCTGAAAGTTTTTTTTGTGAGAGTGCTGCCGGAGTGGCGGCGGTGGTGGCTGGAGGCTGTGGTGGTGGTGGCTGGAGGCTGTGGTGGTGGTCGGAGGCGGTTGTGGCTGGAGGCGGTGGGATGGTCGGAGGTTGGAGTTTGCTAGTGAAGAGGGGTCTAAATGAGGGATGAGAGTGAAGTTTGGAAGTGAAAAAAATAACTTATTAGAGAAAAATTCCCTCAAATAACTTTTTACTTAAAAGTTATTTTTCAACATTTTCTATGTAAAAAAAAAATAACTTATTTTTTAAGAGCTTATACAAAATTGTGTTTGACCCAACTTATCGTAAAAGCACCTTAAAAGTCAAAAAAAAGTTGGGCCAAACACTACCTAAGACCAAATGAAATTGAAAGCCGCGTATTTTTTAATATAATATTTTCTTTTCAAGGGAGATATATTCTTAATTATTTATTCGATAAATTCATAAAAAATTATTCAAATACATTTTGGGCTTTAATTCTCAAATTATTTCTTTTTAAATACATTCTGAGTTTTAATTTCCGAAAGCTATTTTTTTCAAGTGGACTAGTTAGAGGCTTCCGAGTTAAGAGTCTTGTCAATACAATGCTTGAGTCGGATGATCCCCCTCAAGATGACCCTGAGTCGTGGCGAGCGGTGGACTCTCCAAGGAATACAATGACAAGCCCTCAGCAATCAAGCGTCACCCGCCCTATACATGGCGAGCCATTTCCCTGTTTTAGTGCTTCGACCCTCTTCAGGCGAGCCAAGCGTAATTAGAAGTATGTAAATGACTCTTAGGCTGAAAGTATATAAGGCCCAAGAGTCCAATTGAGAATTAGGCTTAGGGTTTAAGAAGATCCTAAAAAGATTCACTTGTAATTGGCATGTTCACTCGACTTAATACAAAAAATGGCTAGGTCTTATGGAATTCCTATTTCTGTTAGGGTTCTGATCAGGTTAGCTCCTTTGTTTACTATACGTGAACAACCAGTTAACGCATTTTTGGCCGTTTTGGATCGGCATAACCCGCCTATGCTGATGGAATGTCGACAATGTGCCGAGGTTTAAAAATCATTATCCTTATTTAAAAAGGACCATAAAAAAAACCTTTCATATGAAATTTCAAAAAACTTGACGCACCCTCATTTCATAAAAACTAGGATTGTAGTTGTGCGATGCATGAAGAAACGATTCTATAGTTTTTTAAAATTAATTAAGTAATATACATCTTGTCCTCATTTTAATTGCTATCTTTGTCACTATATAAGTGTAGATCATTTTAATATGTATATTACACACACTTTTCATGCCCCATTTGTGTGGCTGAACCAAAGACAATAGAGCATGTCTTCCTTCAATGTCCTTAGACTCAAGCATTTTGGTTTGCCTTGCGGTCATCCCTGAGGCTGCGGGTCGCTGAGTTTTAATATCATTTTTGCATTTCAAAAAAAATATTTAGTGAACTTTATTATATATTTTTGTTTTGTCAAAGGATTCTTATTGTATTAAAAAAGATCTGGGTAAACCCAAATACAAGGCCCAAAGGCCAATACAATAGGTCCTCTACGATCAACCTAGGCGCAAGGCCATAGAGAAACGTCCACTTTATTTCTTTGAATAAGGGTACATTTAAAAAGTTGGGCCGGCCCAGCCCAGTTCGTTTCCCCTGCGTGAAGAGTTGGGCAGCTTCCGTGACAAAAAGGGGGAAAAAAAGGTTCAGCTTCGAATTTTGGTTTGGCAAAGCATGGTCGTAGTAGAGTAGTAACATTTTGTAACCGAAGGCTCTGTTCCTCTTCATAAACTGTTCAAATACATATCAGTGCCGTTTTCGTGATCGGTGCCGGAGTTGTTCAGATTCAGATCCACCGCCTGAAACTAAACCCAGGTACTGTTATCGCTTGTTTATCCATTTTAAACCACCGCGGTTTCCGAATCATGCACAGTATCATTCGAATTCCGTGAACGAAAAAAATTACAACACACAGTAAGATGAAGTTCATGTGTTGATTTTGAAGTTGTTGCAGATAGAGATGGATCCAAATGAAGTGAAGTCCAAACTGTCCAATTTGGCGTTTGGAAATGTAATGGCCGCTGCTGCCCGTGATTATCAGAAGGTAATGTTTGTTCATTTTTGAATTCTTCACTTGACCATGCATTAACCTTTTTGTGCATCTTCACTTCACCATTGACAAAATTAATTTCACAAAACACACTTCCCTGATGTGATATAATATGCATGCATCGCAATTCATTTGGTGGTTCAAGCTGTGAGATCCTGGATCCTCTTCCTTGTTCAACTTGCCAATTTTATGCTTTTACGCAATTCATTTGCAGTAATGCTATTTTATACTACGCTTGTCGTAATTGTTTTTTACTTGCTTCACTCATTCGATGCTTGCCTTTGATGAAATTCGCAAAAAAAAAAAAGTGATGTTGCGTTGAAAGAGAGAGGATTGTGTAGATGAGAAGCTGCAAGTGTAGTAAAACTTACAAAAAGTGCTATTTCATAACTAATTTCTGTAACTTACACAACTAACTGATATAAATGAAATTAGTAAAGCAAAGTTGAATACGGTGCTGGGTTGTGTTGTTCTCCTTGGAGCTGGAGAATGGATGTCATGCATTATAAGTTTGGAGAGGATGACAATAACAAGAGGCGACAGTGGTTTCGCGAAGATGTCAGCTGGCTATAACGAAGAAGAGATGTGCAAGAGGTGAGTGAGACCACAGGAAATTTTCTCACAAACTATGTGATAGTCCAATCTGATGTGTTTTGTATGCACATGGAAGGAAGGGTTGTGAATTATGTGTATGGAAGATTGATTGTCCTAGTAGAGTGAGGGAAGAGAATATAGGATTTGAACATGGAAATAGTACATCAAATAAGTAATCCACCAGTTACTCAGCTTAAGGATGACCGAGAAATGGTGGATTTCTTCTTGGACTTCCATGAAATAAGAGAGGAGTTAAAGTAACACAGTATCCGGCTTTAGATATTCTGGTATCTGAACATCCAGCCCAATCGAAAAGGGTTTTGAGTTTGAAATTAGAATTGGAGGAGAAAAGTAGGCCTTGACTAGGAGGAAGACTTGATGTATCTCTGTATCCAGAATGCAGTTTGAGGATGGATGTTTGTTGGGCCAAATATAAGCTGACTTAATTGCTGGGTGGCTAAAGCAATAGCAGGATGTGTTGTGGTAAGATATGATAATCTGAATACAAGGCATGTCGCTGTCAACACCATCTTTGTTGTCTAAGAAATCTAAAATAGAGGAATGCCAAAATTCTTCGAAAGTTTCGTGGAACTATCCATAGGGGTCTTGACAGGTCTGGAGCTTAATAAACCAGAGTCTAACCAGAGCTCTAAAGCATATTTTCGTTGACTTAGGAAAATGACTTTGGAGGGTGAGCTGCTTCAAATCCTAAGTAATACTTGAGCTTGCCCAAAACCTTGATTTGAACCTGCCATTAAGAATTTGTTTTACTGAATTGTTTTTTGGCATTGGCTGTGAGGACAACATCATCAACATAAACGAGTAAGGTTGTGAAGGATGTATGCTTGTTCTTGACAAATAAGGTGTGATCAACATGAACAACGCTTCGAGTTTAATCCAGAGACTTGAGTGCAAAAAAGGTGTAAAAGTACAATCATTTATGGCTACCCTACTTCAAATCCTTGTGAGAATATGCAAACCTCTTCTTGTAGTTGCCATTGGGAGTGCATTATCCACATTTAGTTGGTTAAGGTGCCAGTTTTTGAAGCTGTCAAATATAGAGGTCTGAGGGTAGTCATTGTTCGGAGATACTAGATAGTACCAAGGGTTACAAGTTACAATGTATCAAAGAAATTAATTCCCTCCGCTTGGGTATAGCCTTTAGCTACTAAGTGTGTTTTTTACTTTTGTATTTCTGTAAACCCATTTGTAAGTTGCAATCTACAGGAGTTATTCCTTGAGGTAAATTCCCCAGGACCCAGGTCTGATTTCTCTAGAAAGCATTTATTTCAGCTTGCATAGCTTGCCTCTAACAATCAGATTTGACAACTTGGGGCTAAGATTTTGGTTTAGAAGTGGAAGTGAGATTAACAGTGAAACTGTGGTGTTTTGGTGATAGGTTATTATAAAAGATAACTGAGGAAAGAGGATAAGGTGTACCTGAAGCAAGAGACATTGAGTAATGGTTAACTTATGTTGAGGAAGAAGTTGGGCTGCAATGGTACTAATCTTGACAATGTGTAGGTGTTCTCTGTGGCCTTTCGGAATGCGTGCTAGGCAGATGGGCTGGAAGTTAATGAGAAGTGTATAGTGTTGGAATGATTTGCAATGATGAATTTCCATCCTGGAGGTTAACATTAATTGGTTTGATCCTTTTGTAGGCTAAAAAATGTTGTCAGTTGCACCAGTCTCAAGAATCCATTTTAGTTAGTTGTTGGATTTTGTTATTTTGTTGGACAGATTAGAATTTCAATTGATTGAATTGGTTTGGTCAATGTGATGTGGATTTCTATCATTTAGTGACTATTGAAGAAGAGCTAGCAGGCTGTGATACTGTTAGGTTTCTAAATATCTAGTTTATTTTAGGAATTTATCTTTATTTTAGGAGTCTGTTTTATTTTAGGAGTTGATATTTTATTTTGGTTTGGTTATCTTTTAGATTTTGAGTATCTTTTATATTAGGAGGTTAGCTTTTATTTTAGTTAGTTTATCTTCTTTATCTCTTAGGGCCAGGGTTAAGCTTATTTAGTTTATTATAAATATGAGTTTCTCATTAGGTTAGAGATATGAATTGAGTAATTGAGTTGTAAAGGGATTTTCCCTTGGAAGGGTTTCACTCTTGTTGGAGAAATTTAAGCTTCTTGAATCTTTTATTTTCCAGTTAATATTATAAAAATACGAAAAAATTTATCCTTTATGCTCTTTTATTTGATGCTTCTTGAGTGGATATTTTTTTTTCAAATTTCAATTTAGCACGATTTAACACAACTGTGACCTGCTTTGATCAAGTGTTTCGTTCAAAACTCAGTTTCCCGCTCAACTTTCAAGTCCGCTGAAATTCGAAATTAAAAATTGCTGACCGTGTTTGACCCGACTTACATTTCATCCCGATCGAGCCACCTGAGTCATGACCAGTTCGATCTGATTTTGACCTTTTCATAATGGTTTTGCCCAGGTCAATTACAGGACTGATCCAAATCCCTGACCGGACCGGCCATAGGCCCGGTTTCCGGTAAGAGAGATCAGTCTGGTCCTGTTTTAATAATACTGTCTCTGCCACTTATAGGTTTTGCAGGCATGTCACTGTCAACATCATCTTTGTTAGCCATATTTGCACTTTGATTAGCATACTTGGGGTTCTTGAACTTCTATTGGAACACTGGATAGTTGAAATGAAATCTCTCATCACATTATCACAAAGAGTAAAGTTTATATACACAGTACAAGAAAGCTTATTCTAACTTCCTATAACTGATACTATTCCATTATCACAAAGTAAAGTTTATATACATAGTACAAGAAATCTCTCATCACATTATCACAAAGAGTAAAGCTTTTCTGAGAAATATTCAACTGATACTATTCCACAAACAACCATTATCCATATTTTACTAACAACCAGCACCCCTTAAGCCCCTGTAAGCCCGTAACCCACACAACCAAACCGGCTGTGACTGTTACTATTATAACTCACCTACGGACAAAATAAAACTGGCTGTTGTACACAATTTAAAAGATCTGTCTATGTATTCTTGACAGTCATTTGCCTACTACTGTATTTTTAACAAGTTCTTGAAATCTGTTACTGCACACTCAAACTACTGACATTGTGATATATTTTTCGCTGAAGATTATTGTGATGTAATATTCTTCTACCTGCAGCTTTGTATTGATGATTTTACACCTGCTGTGATCCATGCAGGAATTGCTTGCTCAAGATAAGGCCCAAGCATCAAGTTCTGTAAATGAGGTTGACCTAGATGACTTGATGGATGTATGCTTCATACTCTTCTCAAACTCATCATATATGTATATTTGTATATCCCCTCATTCTAATTCAAGTGGTCTATATGCAATGGCTTGTCAGGATCCTGAGTTGGAAAAATTGCATGCAGATAGGATTGCAGCTCTTAAGGTGGCAATCTCCATATATACTGGGATGAATAATGATATTCAGATATATACAATATATATATATATATATATATATATATATATAATGTGTGTATATATACTTCTGTTATTTATAAAGTACCTCTCTATTCTTGACTGGACTTGTCTTTCTAGAAAGAAGCAGAGAAACGAGAGTCTTGGAAGAAGAAAGGTCATGGGGAATACAGGGAGGTAACTGAAGGGGATTTCTTAAGTGAAGTCACTGGAAGTCAAAAAGCGATATGTCATTTCTACCATAAGGAGTTCTACCGTTGCAAGTATGTTTTTCACTTAAGTGTTGACCAGTGACTCTAAACATCCTCAATCTGTGGATATCTGACATGCACAGTTACGTGTGCTTCTTGTTGTTGTATTGTACCAACGATTGTGTCCAGGATAATGGACAAGCATTTAAAGGCCCTTTCACCGAAGCATATTGACACCAAGTTCATCAAACTTGATGCAGAGGTCAGCAAGAACAGTTCTATATAGATGCTTTAGTGCTTGCTCAGAGTTGAGCCAATGTAACAATAACATTGGACATATAATTTTAACTAAACTGTTTTCCTTGGTAAAGAAATGGAGTAAAAAAAGCTCACTATTGAAAATGAAATGCAGAATGCGCCATTCTTTGTTGCAAAACTGGCAGTCAAGACTTTGCCTTGTGTCATCCTGTTCAGGTGAGGCCTACATCTGTTATCTTTTGTATCTTCAGTTAGTTGAGTGCTTTCGGTATTGAAGAGCATATTAATGTTTCTCTGTTAGGTTCAGAAAAGAGGAGAATGAAGCTTAAAATCCTAAATCCTATGTTTATTGTCAATAAACAAACAACCCCACAAAATAATAAAATCATCCAAGAAGGATATCTTATCATGCTGCACCCTGGAACTAATTGTTGCTTGGTGACAGTGGTTAGCCTGGATAAAATAAAATGCTATTGTCACTGAAACAAATTGATAGAGAATATGTACTAAATTAAATGAGGATATAATTGATTTTTTTTTTTGTATCAATAAATGGCCTAAGGTGTTTCTTATTTTCAGACAAGGAGTTGCATTTGATAGATTGGTAGGATTTCAAGATCTGGGAGGGAAAGATGATTTTACCACGAAAAAGCTCGAGGCTCTGCTGATAAAGAAAGGTAATGCTTCTGTAGTTTTCTATGTCCTTTTCATTTCTTAGTGACTGGAGAGATTTTTAACTGTCATTTGACAGGTATAATTGACGATAAGAAAGATCAGAATGATGAAGAGGGTGAATATGATGAAAGTATACGTAGAACTGTTAGAACCTCCGTGGCTGCTGATTCCGATTCTGATTAAAATTAATCAGCTAGTGAAGTCAAAAAAGAATGTGCATTTCATCTTGTTCATATCTTTTTGGATTTCTGGCTTGTATAATCATTATTACATTTTCTACGGGCTGTTTGAATCCAGTGTAATCGTTTAAGCTGATGCGGCATAAAACTGACAATTGGTTTTACACTCATCAAATTTAAGTTCTTTAGTAGTTATATCAAAATATGTGATTATAGATTCTCAATGTGGGACCTTATTTAGCTATATTAACACCCTTGTGGAATTTGCATGAATGAACTACAGGTGACTCATTTATAGGTGGTCTTCAATAAATTGATTTAAGGTGGTCTTCAATAAATTGATTTAAGATAGTATCTAATATCATATTAAAATTCAGGTTTGGCCTAACTTTCCTTTCCTTTCTTTTGTAAATCTCTCATTTATAGGTGGTCTTCAATAAATTGATTTAAGATGGTATCTAATATCATATTAAAATTCAGGTTTGGCCTAACTTTCATTTCTTTTGTAAATCTCCTTTAGCGAGTTTTTTGGGTCAAAATCTACTTCATTTAGTTCAAAATATAGCATCTCAACTTTTTAGATTGATCAACTGATGCAAGGTAATGCGAATTTAATGCGTGGTTGGAATGGGAATACAATTTGTAATCGTCATATCTCAGTCACAATATTTAAATTTAACCATCGTAAACAATTATCTAAAGATGTTCTTAATCCTTTGTACATGTATGAAAGATTCCCTACAGGGGGTCAATGGGTCATTACATGTAGGTGTTTCTTTGGATTACTTTACTCATAAGTATTCAAGTAAATATTTTCTTAAATTTATAAAATTTAAGGGTGTTTGGTTTTAAAGAAAAAAAAATCTATTCAATGTCTTTGAATTTTTAATTTATTATACTTCATTGTGTCTTGTAGATGAGAGTGACATGTTTCTGACCCGAACAAGATTGTCTCCCGTGCAAGATGCTCATTAGAAAAAAATAATTCCGATTGAATTCAATTGTCTTTTTCGTTTTACTTCTAACATTTGTTTCCTCCATAAGTTTCCTCCATAAGGTAGTGTGTGTCTATATATATATATATATATATATATATATATATATATATATTCAAATATATAATAAATACGTGTACCAAAAAAATAATAATAAATACAATAACAAATAATTTTTAAGTATCAAACATTGTAAAAAAGTTCAAATTCATATGCTATTAATAAAATAAATATTAGTACAATACCCTAATTTCATTTTGTGTTTTAATTCAAATTACTAAAAACCATAATATCACAAATTATAAGGAATTACTATTAGTATGGTAAAATATATTTATAAATAAGTTATATAGGTAAAGATGAAATTATGTTAAACATAAATGTTAATTATATATTATTATAATATATTAAAACTGAGATATAAGATGCCATCTAATCTTTAACTTTACCACATACGCCTATATTTTTATCTCAATAATGTGTCATCTACACCTACCCATATGATATGTAAAATAGTACCAAGTACATTGCATAAAATTTCAAAAGACATTTCATAGTACATATTACTCAAAGTTATTACTTAAAAGGAGAAAAAAAAAAAACAAGAAGCTAGAAATGTAATTGATGATATAATGTGAACGAAAGATATGGAAGAAAAAGTGAATGTTACTAAAAATTTGGGTTCTTATCTATTGGTTGTATTTATTTGATATTTATGGTTTGAACAATCAACAAATACTTGGGAAGGTTATGGGAAAACTGTGAAGAAGAGAGGTGGAGGTAACATGATTGGAACAACCTTAACTTTCGCCCAAACCTATGCTTCCATTTCTATGATGTCTCTCTGTTCTCCAATTAGAAAACAATTAACGGTTCCTTCTATGACTTGGTCATTGGTTGGTACCTCGTAGAAGCCTCACTGTCTCTGAAAATAACACCCTATTTTCAGAATCATCCTCTCTTCTTATAACTCTCTCCTTTTCTCTTTCCACCGTCCCCTCCGCTTTCCAAAGGTGTTTCCCTTTTACCTTTACAACTCTCTTGCTTTCAAACTCTTGCAATTTCATTTCCATTTGCTAGATAATTCATCTTCTTATTTTAAAATTTTGCATAACATTGATTGATATTGATAAAGAGAAGGGTAATGTAAGAAATTCAAAAAGTAAGTAAGATGTGAAATTTTGACAAGAAAGGATGTATTCTCAATCATAATGTAATAATACATTAAAACCCTGCTTATAAGTTATATATTTATAATTCTTGTGTGTTTGTATGCAAAATGGTTGAGGTTGTTTAATATGGTTATTGGTTGTTGTTGGGGTTGCATATATGCAGGGCATTTGGGAGAACTTAGTTTTTTCTGCTAGAGAATGATGAGTGTGTAATTCTCCTGAATACCCAATAGAAGCAATCAACTGACGCCACGTCATGTCTGGACCACTGTCGCCCAAGATAGGTTAGCTTCATCTCACTTTCTATTTGATTTTTCCCCTATCTTTCCAACATTTTCGAATCAACTGTTTGAAAAGCTGATGCAATACTAGCTTTTGGGTAAGTTTTTGTTAAATATAAAATTTTAAAAACATTTAAAGGAAATAAAAACGATTAATATTAAAATATTTAATATTTTTTCTATTTTTAAGTGTTTTATTTTTTCATATAGTAGAAAATTGATTTTTTTTTTACCTTAGATTAAATTTTCATATTTTCATGTGAATTTTTTAAAAAGTAATAATCCTTTGCTAGCTCATTTGCTTGATACCCCAAAATTAATAATAACAATAATAATTTTGGTGTGTTGCATGCAATGCAATGCATGAAGGTCTTGACAAGAGTGACCGTGGTGGTTCTCTGAAGAAGAAAGCAATGAGCCTGAGGAATTCCCTGACGAGGAAGAGCAGGCGAAGCAGCAGCAAGGTGATGTCCGTCGAAATCGAGGATGTGCGCGACGCTGAGGAGCTGAAAGCCGTTGATGAGTTCCGTCAAGCTCTTATCTTGGACGAGCTACTCCCTGAGAAGCATGATGATTATCACCAGTTGCTCAGGTCGGTCACCTCCCTCACTTGCAATTTCACATGCTTCTATTCCCACTACTCGTTAATATTGAAAGTTTTCACTCACTGTGGGTTTCTTCAGGTTCCTCAAGGCCAGGAAATTTGACATTGAGAAATCAAAGCAAATGTGGTCTGACATGCTTCAGTGGAGGAAGGAATTTGGTGCTGACACCATCGTCGAGGTAAACAACTTCTTTCTGAGACTTTAGCTATTGAACTTAGTGCACATTTGAAAACTCTTTCGATAAACAACAATAAATCCAGCTTCACTTGTCTTTTTCTTCACTTATTTTGTGCTTTTTTTGCTAGGATTTTGACTTCGAGGAAATTGATGAAGTGTTGAAGTATTACCCCCATGGACATCATGGAGTAGATAAAGATGGGCGACCTGTGTACATTGAGAATATAGGCCAAGTGGATGCCACCAAGTTGATGCAAGTCACAACCATGGATCGCTATATCAAGTACCACGTCAAGGAGTTCGAGAGAACTTTTGATTTGAAGTTTGCAGCTTGTTCCATTGCTGCAAAGAAGCACATTGATCAAAGTACCACCATTTTGGATGTGCAAGGAGTGGTAAGAAGTGCATTGTTCATTTTAAAACACCACATGATAAATTAAACTTACAATCTCTATGTTTGGAAACTCAGTAGATTTGTAGCATGTTTCGATCAGCTCTGATGCCTAGAAGTTAGTTACAAAAGTTTCTCTCCGTAATTGATTATGCCTATAGAATCAATTGTAGAAGGATTTTGAAAAGTGATTATTGTAGAAGCTAATCCTAATAGTTTTCTGCATGATTGTTTTGGCGATTTGCACAGAATTCAATGCAAAGTCACTCAAAAGCTAAAACTTGTAGCTTCTAGTTAGAAGTAATTCTAAAATAATTCACGGTGGAACCAAACATGCTAGAAGTGATTCTAGAAGGTTTAAACATAAAACCAAACAGGTTGATAGTCTTTTGGAGAAAGAAAAAAATGAATCTTCATATCAGTGAGAAAGAGAAAAGAAATGATGAAAATAGGACCTTGAAAAGTTAATATTTTTTAATGTTACAGGGCCTTAAGAACTTCAACAAACATGCCAGGGAGCTCATCACACGCCTTCAGAAGATCGACGGTGACAATTATCCAGAAGTATGTTTTTCATCTATTTTGGTTAACATTTATACAGCAAAGAAGATTTTATAGAAGTTTTTGTTGCAAATACATATTGTGGATCACTGAGTTGTAATATCATCAAATTGGTTGCTTCACTGCAGACCTTGAATCGCATGTTCATCATCAATGCAGGTTCTGGATTCAGGATGTTGTGGAGCACCGTAAAATCCTTCCTTGATCCAAAGACCACATCAAAGATCCACGTGAGAACACAAACCCTTTCTTGAATCTGCTTGCTTTGTCAAAGAAAATGGGATTTTGTTTAATTGAGCTTATAATTTATCAGGTTCTTGGCAACAAGTATCAAAGCAAATTGCTTGAAATCATTGATGCAAGGTGAGTATGGCAATTTTATCTACTTGCTTTTCTTCATGTCATTGGTACTTTCAATCTTTGTTTGGATATCATTTGAGAACAATGTGAACGAACTTTCATCTTAATTCATAAAAAGAGTTCTAACCAATCACTTTTTGTTAGCGAATTGCCCGAGTTTCTGGGAGGTACTTGTACCTGTGCTGATCAAGGAGGTTGCATGCGTTCCGATAAGGGTCCATGGAAGGATCCAGAGTTAGTGAAGGTTGCAATCCTTTCTTTTTATGTTGTTCTTTTGTTGCTGTTTCTCCTTTTATGATTTTTTGTGCTGCATGAATGGATTCCCAAGCTTATGTATTTTATATATGGACTTGCAGATGGTTCAGAATGGTGAGCACAAATGTTCAAGGAAATGTGAGCCTGTTGTAGTGGAAGAGAAGACAATTTCTGAGGTGAGATAGCTAGTTCAAAGTTTGATGATCATAGATAGCTCATTGTGCTTTTATTTGCCATTTCATTAGAAAAATTCTACATGCATTTAACTATCTAATAGTTTGTTGATTTTTTTATTAGCCCCTAGTTGCTTTTGTTATGCATTAGCTTCCAAACTAATAAGTAACCATATTTAGGATCTTGAAACTACCAAAATGGAAGCAAATCTCACCGCACAGTTGTCTTCTGTCTTTGGCGAGGTATGTTGTTGGTATCATCATAAGAAGAAGTTTCACATTCCCCATATTTTCATCACCTTTAAGTACTAAGATTTGAAAAAAAAAATAGGTCCCAGCTACTAAAGCTTGCAACTATGAGGATTTTGTCCCTGCGTCTGATAAAACTGTTATGAAAAAGGTTGAAGAAAATGAGAAATTTCAAATGGCAAAAGGTACAAAGTAACAAAAATGCTTTTCTTGGTTAACTTCATTTGATAATACATAGATCTTGCATGGATACGGATTTTCGAGCATTCATTGGACCTTATCTCTTAGAGAAATCAGATAAGCTCTAATAAATACTCTTTGGTCCGCATCTAAACGGACTCATATTCTAACTTGTACATGCCTTTCTGCAACCGGTGGCAGCTGCGGTAGAAATCTTCGGCATGGCTGATTCGTGCAAGATTCACGAAAAGGTGAATTCCCAGATCTTCACCGGTGTGATGGCCTTTGTGATGGGCATCGTGACGATGGTGAGGATGACGAGGAACATGCCGAAGAAGCTGACTGATGCGAACTTCTACTCCAACTCTGTTTACTCTGGTGGGCAAAATCCTTCTGACCAGTCCAACCCTGCCATTTCCGCTCAAGAGTTCATGACCGTGATGAAGCGCATGGCTGAGTTGGAAGAGAAAATGGGCAACATGAACCCCAACACTTGCATGCCACCTGAGAAGGAGGAAATGCTAAATGCTGCTATAAGCCGTGCAGATGCTTTAGAGCAAGAGCTTATGGCAACAAGGAAGGTAATTCAATACACATGGTTTTCATTCGGTTTTAAATTGTGGTTGCGGCTTAAGTAGAATTGAAAGAATAACTAATTAAGAACATGGATTTGTACATTATCTTGTATCGCTTCACACCACTATAAATTTTCACACCTTAGAAATAAGAGTTTTGCTATATGGCTCGAAGAATGACAAAACGAAACGAACGAACAGAACACATATATAAAACTAAGGAAAATTTAAATATACCAGAAATAGATTAGCTTAACCGTACTATTCGTATATCAAATTTTTGAGCCGATGAGAATTTTCCTAGAAATAATAGGAAATAGATCCTATGCGGTCAATTTTTGGTGCAGTTACTGAAATGGAATCTTCATTCTACGTCTAAGATTTGTTGACTTCAATAACACACAGAGAATTGACTGCAATTAAGTCGGATCCAAAATAATGTACAAATATGTTGCTCCCATTTGTCGGTGTTATTGTGGTACAAACCTTCGTTCTTTCCTCTCCTTACTGATGTTTTTGTTCACTTGTTCTGTTAGGCTTTGGAGGATTCAATTGCTAAGCAAGAGGAGCTTTCATCTTATATTGAGAAAAAGAAGAAGAAGAAGTTGGTACGTACACGTACACTGCATACCCATTTATCTATTTTCTCTTTTTGATTTATCTCATATTTTATCATATATTATATTTATCATTTGGTTTTGGCCAGCCCCCTACCGCTTCGTGCGCTGACCGTGGGGCGAAGGATTAGTCTCACGGCAATCGGCTGTGAGGATACCTTGGTCAAGACCAAAAAAAAATATTATATTTATCATTTGGTTGTGTTGTTTTTTTCTCACTCTTATTTTGGGGTTTACCTACCCTTATATCTCATGATTATTTCTTAATTTTTTTTGTCTAATAATATTTTCTTTTATGATGCAGTTCGGCTGGTAAGCTCCCAATATATAACTTCGGATTTCGGATTTCGGATTTCAAAATGCTACTTCCCAAATGCCCTCTTATTTATAATTTATTACACTAAATGTTCCAAATGTGAAGTACTAGATGTACCAGAATTGTGATGGTATAGTACTCTAGGATGGGACTTGCTCTCTTCATGTATATATAAAGCCATGCACAATGTATGCAAAAGCGTAAAGCACTGGAATAAATATAACAAAATACTTTACATTTTTATAGAGCCGTTTGGATATATATCAAATTCGAACCCTCACAAAATAGTACATTCCTTTTTTTTTTTTGGATATTTTTTCTTTTGGTCTTTTATAGGTGTTAACCTCTTCGAAAAACGGTTGCGGTCTCTTTCAACAAAATGATTTTCCCAGAGCTCGATCTAGTGGCATCACCTTATCACCTTATGAGAACCTAGGCAAATTGTTGAACCACTTTAACCCTATGTTTGGTAAATGTAACTTTGAGTGGAGAAAAAGAGAGTGGAGAGAGTTAGAAAAGAGAGACACGCACGGAAGCAGAAATTTTATAATGAACAAATAATAATCTAGAGGAAGAAACATACAAGGTTTTGTCAAGATTATGCAAAGATTTTATTAGTGGAGAATTTATGAAATAGAAACACTCACACTATACTCAAACACCTAGTACACCCTGTTACTCATGCAGAACTCTACTTATGAATATATCTTCTATTGACGATCACTATCAGTGAACTCCATATTCAATTCCTTTTTTAACATAGTTAAAATGATGTTTGTGTTTTGTATATTGTAACATATGAAGAGACAAATATAAAATGGTGTATTTGAAGAAAGAAAGGAATGTTCAGAACGTATATCTCCAGGGCTGTATGCAAGCAACTTCCAAACGCCTCTTTATCAAGCAACACACTGTTTCATCTTATTTTGCCATTACAAAAATAACTGCATATTATTTTGAAAATAGCAACAACAATATTTTTGACCTAATTAAATAAAGTCCTAATTGTTACAATAACTCCAGAAAATGTTTTTCTTGGTTATTTAAATTCTTGGTGCTAGCAAAGAATTAAAATAATATTTCATAAAATTATTTATTTCATCAAATTAAATTCTCGAATTTAATTATTAAATAATATAATTATTTAGCAAAGATTGAGACACTCGTTTGTATGTGACTCCGTAGATTCAATACTAAACTGATAGTAAATTAATCTAATTAATTTACTAATTAAGGTTGGCGTCTAGCAACACTCCTCAACGACCGAATAAGATGAAGTAATATATCTTACTTTCAAAAACCACTAGAAGATTAACTAAAATATTTCCTTCCATCATTACAACTATAGCTAACTCTGCTACAATGACTTAAGAAACTCCTTTCTTCTTTCATGTTATTATTACCTTAGCCAAGGTCTTTACTAGAGCTCAAACTCATTACCAAGAGTTGATGGATTCCATCTTGATTAATCATTAATTGTACAAGTACTTAATTATACCTAATATTCATTCAAATAACGTCGTCCTAAGACACTATGTGTCTGAAATTAAAGTATAATAAATAACTTGACAATTACTATGGTAATCTCATGTCAAAGGAAACTATTTCATTTCTTCTTGAGAATTTCCTATTGATAATTTAAGGTAATAATAACCATTAGGAATTCTCAGTTGAGTCAGTTCAATGATCATATCCACATATGCATCATCTATATGTGTGAATTAGTAAATGAGAACTATTAATATTCATCCAATAAATACCATCACACATATATTGATATATCCAAATCATTAATGTCCTATTATGAATGATTCTATGATCAAGAACAGTTTGTTGCATGTATGTGCAAGCGGCGTTTTATGCTTTGTGGGAGGCCAAAAATGGTGAGATTTTTCAGCAGGTTCCTTGGGATTGTTTGAGGGTTCTGAAGCGGGCTATAGAGTTGCATGCGAGGCCGTCAGACATTGTTGTGTGAGCCCGTCCTGCTGCGGAGCTTAGCGCGAGGTGGATTAGGCCAGTGTAGGGAGTTACGAAGCTCAATTTTGACGCTTCTTTGAGATGTGGAGGCACCCTTGGTTTTGGGATGGTGGCCAGAGATTGGGAAGGGATGGTGTTGGCTGCTGCAATGTCATCTCCTACTACGGCGTTGTCTTCCTTGCTAGCTGAGGCTACTTGCTTTAGCTGGGATGTTGTTTTGGCGCTTCATTTGGGTTTTACTCATGTTTATTTTGAAACTGATTGCCTTCAACTCTTCCAGTGGTGGACGAAGGGGGCTGAGGGCAACTCCTACTTGACTTCACTTATCCGGGATTGCCGCTTTCTTTTTAATAGTTTTTATATTGCATCTCTTTCTTTTGTAAGACGCTCTGGTAACGCAGTAACATACTTTTTGGTCAGGAAGTCCTCTACTTATTCAGATACAGTTTGGGTGGAGGAAATTTCATTAACTGCTGTCCGTTTGGTGACTACTGATATATTGACCTCTGAGCCCACTATTTTTTCTTAATATATTTCACAAGTATTATTAAAAAAAAAACAGTTTAGATTAAAAATTATAAAATACATGCTTCTCATTATCATAATCTCTATTATAATAACAAGTCTCTATTTTAATCAAGGACCTTATCGTATAATATATTATCAAAATAATAAATATGATAAATTAAATAATTCCTTGAACTGTAATTAATGACAGATTGAGTCTTGGGCATATATAAAAATATACAAGTATATTTCCAACAATTCAAGACCAAAGACACCAACAACGATTACACGACCCGTCCACGGTTTTAAATCATGGTTTGCAATCAGCCGCAACGTAAAGGAATTTGAGGTATCCAAAAACAGTATCACGACTGTAATTGATGCTGCATCAACTCACATTTGTATGTAATTCTGGAACGCAGCTGCAAACACAACCGCAATTTAAAACTTTAAGGGTCACTAGTTCTCCAATTCAAACAAACCTTTTCTTTGGCTGCTTGATAGCCACCGGGTGAGCACATATACAACAAGCTCTTCAAAGCCTTTGCCTATTCATTGTAGTTTCCAACTTGAGGTTGAACTTGGGTGATTATACTTCCTAGGTTGTCGTTGAACAGAATTCGGCAGAGCAATGTATATGTATTAAATATATATTTGGGAGATATGTTGACAACCAAATGTGGCTGTAGTTTAGTGGTAAGAATTCCACGTTGTGGCCGTGGAGACCTGGGCTCGAATCCCAGCAGCCACATCTATTGGACTTTTTTGTTTCCAACACAGCACTATGCCACTATCTATCTGATTCTGTTTTTTCACCCTTCTTTCTGTCCTGCGGTTCCCACTTAGCATTTTTTTGAACTGGTGGAGGAATAGGCGCTAGCAACTAGCAAGCGATGGGTGAAGAATGGCGTTACACATGGGAAGCACAGTCCCAAACCCCAACGCTCCGTTTGCTCCTTCTCTTCCCCAAAACCCTCATTCCTCCTCCGCCGTCTCTCCAAACCGTTCGTCTTCACTCCTCACACTCTTTCCTCCTCATCTTCTTCTCTTCCTCCTCCTCTTCCTCCTCCGCCCTCTCCCTTAGGGTTCCGCTTCCGACAAGAGTTCTACTCGACGCCGACTCTCCCCCTTCCTTCCGTGCACTCTCCGACCACATCGAGGTCAAGCTCCTCCTCCTCCTCCCCCTCCACCACCCTATCCTCTCCGCCCTCTCTCCTCAACCTGCCTCCCACCCTCTCCCCATGGATTCTGGTACCTTCTCAATCCTCTTCAATTTCCGTCTATATATAAACCGAACAAACACTGTGTTTGTTTATTTTCTGCTTCTTTTTTGTTTCGTCCAGATGTAGAAAATTTGTCTTCCCAAGGAGAAGTTCACTTCTACTGCAGTACTTGCGCTTTCAAGTTGACCAGATATCCCCTCAGGTAACCTTTCTGTCGAGGAAAGCAGTTTTCGCAGAACTCTCAATTATTTTTTAAAGTTTGTCCAAGAGTTAGTGATGGATCCAGAAATTTGAAGTTGTGGGGGCAATATATGCATAAATGTCTAAAATTAAAAATATGCTATTGTTGTTAAAAGGAGCGCATTGGTGGATTTCGTGATTCGTTTATTCTTTATCTAGTATGATTGATAGGTTTTGGTTATATAGGCACTGCACGGCGCATATTATATGATGAGGTACTTGAAACATAAATGCAGATGATGAGTCTCATTGTTATTGTTGTTTTGGCCTTTTTTTGGGGTACACTTTGCTTATTTAGGAATTTTGTTGAAATGCCGTCAGCTAATTGGAGGGAGGTGGCTGACAACTGGTTCGGGGCTTGTTGTTGTTCGTTCGGGGGTGTGAGTGAGAAGCTGGTTTTAAGGTATGTGAACTCTCACACCTGCGCGCAGGGGGTTTGCCTTTTGAGCCCTGCTTCTGTCACTCTTTGTAAGGATGATCTTGTGGAGTGTGATTTTCATGCTGAAGGGTGTGGACAGCGAGAGTGTGGTTCTAGAGACGATGAAGTTGGCGATGGCTCGGGAAGTTTTGGATTGAATGAGGAGAGAACTTCAACCTCGGATGATGCTGATGAAGTGGCCTGTGCTTTTGATGAGAAGTTAAGGCTTGTGCATCCTGAGAATGAAAAGCTTTCCATGAATTTCAGAGGTGAAGGCGGTGACTTCTCTCATTCATGTCCAGATCCAGATTCTAATGGTGCTGAAGATGTGGCTAACACTCCTAGTTGTTGTGCTCATTCGATGGGCATTATCGGGGATGAAGACGGTGACCATCACTTATCTGGGACTGCTAGAAAGACAGAAACTATTGAAATTCAGGGAAATCAGAAGCCTTTGCTCAATGGTTTTCTTGAAGATGTTTTCATGGCTAGATTATCAAATCTTTCAAAGGATATTGATTGGCATGAATTCACATGCCCTCAATGCATGTCTCTCCTAGGAGCCTACCCATGTTGTGAGGGCTATGCACCTGTAGATGGAGGAGTAAGGTTGTTCAAATGTTATATTTCAACATGTGTGCCAGTTGGAGGATCAGAGGACATTTTCAGGTTAGCAAAGAATGAATAAATCTTTTTTTTTTCTTTCTTTATAATTCTTTTTCATAAAAATGATGACTAGGTTTTGTACCATTATAACTTGATTGTAGCTGACCGTAGTGAAGTAGGTCTAGTTCAATATGCATGTTTTGAGATCTGTTTAAGTGAAACTAATGTCTTGGTGGATAATTTGATTAAGCTAGTCGGCTAATTTTGGACAATAGTAAGTTAACATAGGAAGAAAAAGTTATGAATTCTTTCATTCATACTGAACTTGGTGGGAAAGAACTCAGACAAGTGGCAATGACTGTGAATTGTCAATTAAGGTATCTATGTGCTGTGAATGTTTATAGGGAAGTGAAGTATGGCTCAAAAAAAATATGAACCACTGTTAATCTCTATTCCTAGGAACAATATTTTTTTGTTCTTTTATAATAGTGTGTGAAAAGGTTTTAACAAGTTATCAATCAATTTCATACATTTATCCACGAGAGAATTGATAGTTGAAGACGTGGCCTTAGCATCTTGAAAATTCATGGATGGTTAATCATCAAATTAAAATATACTATTAGATGAACGTGAGAAAGAAAATTGTCTGTGGCATGCTGTTTCTTCTTGAACATGTGAATGAATGATCATGACTGCATCCGCATTGTCTATTCCGGGCCATTACTTTTTTTTTTTTGCAGTTTTAATGAAATAGGTATTGTATAATTTTCAATTTTTGTTTAAATTACTTTTGAAGTTTGATTGTTGAATATGGATATACTGAATAGTGAATACATTTTAATGCATTATATTTGTCACCAGAGAGTACACAATGGACAAAATGTTTGCAAATCAGTTGATGGGGTGTGCAAATGATGAATCATCATTTCGGTTTGTTGTTAGAGATTTGACAACCAAATCCCCTGTCCTGCAAATCATTCTTTTAAATCCAGATACTTGGTCCTGTTCTGGTAATTGTTCTATTATTGAGGACGAAGTCCCAGTTCCTAAATTACAGCTACGGCCCATCATCAAGGTGCTTTTTTCAGATTGCAGAGCTGCAACAGAAACTCAATTAAGGTCAGTCTTACAGTTATATCTTTTATCATGATGAATGTGTTCATTGGCAAAATCCATATAATATGTAAAGGTGTTTCTTGTCTTTTTCATTTTTTGTTTGAGCTTTAGAATTTGGAGCATCTGTTCTCTTTGCTTTTGTTTCTCTTGATGTTTTTCCTTACAAGCTTTGATTTACCCTCTTGAAACCTGAGTGGAATTTGTCTGCTACCTAGCGAATTATCATATAAGTTTGAAGAAGAGGCAAAAATAGACAAACCAAATATTATTTCTTATGAATAGGAAAGGTAGGAATTATTAGTTGTTACCCCCTTAACTTTGAATAATCAATGGGTTCATGTATAATATGTATCTCTAATCTCTCGTATTACTTACTGAACACGAATTTGAACAACTGGTGCAGGATGATAGAAGAATGGGCAACCAAGAATTCAGCTGAAAACTTTTTCATGTTGACTCGTCAAATACAAGATTTGGTGGGTTCATTGATGTCAGCAAAAGATATATACCCACCTTCATGTGCTTCCCTTCAAGGTTTAATCTTGTCATCAGTGCATCAGTAGTAATCTACTTAACAACTCATTTGGTGATCAAACTTTACTAATTTTCTGTATTGTACGAATCCAAAAAGTTAGATAGCTAAAATTAACTTGGCAGAATGGCAGCCACATTTATATTGATTGATCGATTGGATAAATGAATGCTCACGGTTTATTGGTTCATTGAACTGGTGATAATTAAATATGCTTTTAATAATTTATAATATATTAACCTAGAATTCTGAGAAATTAAGTCAAATAAAATTTTAAATTTCATAAAATGATCATTTACAAGATCTTATGAAAAATCAGTCTTCCTCCTGTTAAAAAAAAATATCTTATGAAAAATCAATAAGAGAGATAAAAATAAGGGTTAAATATGGTTTTGGGTGCAGCTCCTATAAAGCTCCTATAAAGTAAGTGGATTCACTTCTTGATGGCAACTTGATTATTATCAATAAATATTTTATGTGTATATATATAATTTTTTTTGAAACTATATATATAACTTTTTTTTTGGTTACATATATATAACTTTAATTGGTGGTCTTTAATTGAATTGCTAATTTTTATATTGGTTTTTTCAATTCATATTGTTATCTTTAAAAGCCTATTTTAGTGGTTTCTACCTCTTTTAATTTCTACAACATTTTAATTTCAATTATTCAAGCGGGTTGACGTAGTGGTTCAGCACTTCGTCCCTTAAGTAAGTGGTTGGGGGTTCGAATCCCAACTTTTGTGAATGGAAAAAACTCATTGGCCAGCCTTGGTCAAAACAAACAAAAAAACTTAAATTAAACTCTCAAAGTCAAATACCTATAACTATAAAGAAAGACACTTATTTGATCAATCTTGAATCCTTGTGCTTTCCACTCCTCATGGTCTTCAACTTTTTTCTTCTTTGTTGATATTGTTGTCTTCATCAAAACACTGCCAAGGTTAAGGAGAAGTTCTTCTTCACAGTCCTCACCATTTCATCTCCGTCCCTGAGCGTGAGTGAAGTAGGAGTGAAGCTTCGCGTTCGCCTCTTTTGCTAGTGAAGATTCGAGTTATGTGTCGCACTCTATGTAAGTTTAAGGTAGGTGGCTAGTAAACTTGTTGACAAAGTGAGAACCGCAAAGCATTTGACCATGGCTGAAATTGTTGATGAGGCGAGAGTAAATTACTCTACTAGTATCACAAGATATAGAGCAAGGAAAGTAAGATAGTTTTCCAAAGAAGAGGTTGATAATGCTGGTAATAGGTAGTACACTTTATTATGGAGGAGGGTCTGTAGGGGTAATGCCTATAATATGCAGCTGGAGAGACCCACAACTACGTTACAACCAATATTTGGTATATGTGTTTGGAAGGATTTAAGAAAGAATGGGGAATCATGGTGGCTTCTATGGGTAGAGATCACAATGAACAATACTTTTCACTAGCCTCTACGGTGGTTGAGGGTGAAACCAAGGATAACTAGAGGTGGTTTATCCAACTACTTATGGAGGACATATGTAACATTACAATTAATCGTTGAGTCTTTATATCTGATCCATCTGATCAACAGAAAGTAATAGTGCTACAGTTAGCTAATACATAGGGACTAAATCAAAACTAGTATGTAAGACTTAGGGTCTAAAACCAAACTATTCTTCACATCTTAGGGGCTAGATCCAATCTATGAATATTACATAGAGATTGTGTTCAAATTATCTAAATTTCACTATTTTTTGTATTATTGGGGGTTGATCCAATCTATAAGCATGTTTTTAGCTACTACCCATGTGTGGTTTACTTAGGAATAATCTCTCATAGTCTTTTAATGCTACACCATTATTAGTTAGAGACAATCATATTTTGACCATGTTTGAGGGACCTGAACGTATATTATGGGGAGGTTTGCTACTGAGCAAGAAATAGATATATAATGGATAAGTAATGTCTAAGCCCTTGAAGAGATTGTCAAGAGGGACTAAGAAAAGTGGCAATTGGACTTGGTTGCCATGTTATGCTGGAGTTGATCAATTTAAGGTTAAGCACACTAGTCTGGATGATAGGTTCATAGTGAGTTTGAAGGACTAATCATACAAGGGAATGATCAAGAAGACTATGTGCATGCTTAATACAAGTATAAAACATATGAAGCTATTTATGACCAAGTCATCGCTCCAATAAATGGACCAAAGTGGTGGCTACTGGCTAGTGACCGAAGATGGAGAAATTTCACTCTTGCATAGAAGAAACGCCGCGAAAGGTCTAAGAAGTTTAGAAGAAGAGATTCCTTTGGAGATCCAAATCCAAGAAAGAGATGATACATGCAGCAAATGCAAGTTAGATGTCTTTTGGACAAGTTTAAATGAAAAAATAACTTTTATAAAATATGTATCATTCACTTTAATTTACTTTTTGTGAATTTCTATTTATACAATAAATTTATTTGATTAGTATATGTTTTAAAGAATTTATCTACTATTTTCTAAACAATTCACTCATTACTACAGATAAATTTGTTATTGAATAGCCTTTATTATACTTGTAAAAGAATACCCTTTATAGCGTTTTTCTTAATAACGTGAAAAAAATGAAAAATTAGGAAAAGTAGGTAAAAAAAATCAAATTTAGATGTATACAGTAGTTTTGGCCACATAAAATAGTGATGTGGCTTGAGGATCACAATTCGCAACACCTCGAGCTAATTGAGTGCATTTGCAAGGTGATAGAGGTGGCAGAAGGAATTCGCGTTGAGCCAAACGAATATATAATTCGCAAAGACTCAAGCGAACCGTGTATGTGAATTACATATTCGCTTGACTCAACACGAATTCCTCCTGCCACCCTGCACTTGCACTCAATTTGCTGGGGTGTTGCGAGTTGTGATCCCCATGCCACATCACCCCCGTGTGGCCAAAACTACTCTATATACCTAAATTTGATATGTTTTACCTATTTTTACTTTTTTTTTTTCTTTTTCGAAAACCCTTTATAACAATCTTCAATCTTCAATCAAAGTTTATATAAAAATATTTTACCAAATAATGTTTAATTTTGAACTAAAATAATAGAAATGTAATACTACCAAAGAATATCTAATTACCTAAAACTTGTATACTGAGTGTTAAATAAAGCAAATTTTAGTAAGTAGAGAAGGTTTTATGAAGTGACTGAGTTTCGAACAAACGACGACAGTATTATAAGCAAGCCGTTTTGTTCGTCGCTTCGCACTCTTCCTGTTCCTGCTGAAGCTCCCCGCTATATGTAGATTCTCGCTGACTCTGAAGCTACGCTCACTCCCAAAATGCGTCATTCAACAACGCTAACGGTTTTATTTCTAGGTGGGTCTGGGTCTGTTATTCTCTTTGTATCTTTGGTCTCAGTTACTGAATCATTGATTGTTATATTTTGTGTTTTAGGTGTTCTTTTGCAGACACCATGGATCGCTTCAATTTCAATGCCAAGCTCCAATTGCTATGCTTTCGATAATTCAAGTCGCATTGTTGATTTCGTATCCTTCATTCCTACGCACTCTTAACTTATGCACTTTTAATAAATTATTGGGGATTGTTGATGTGGTTCATTATTATGTTGTTTGTTTCTAAACTTATTTTTACTTAATTGGCTAATTAGAGTAGTTGGATTGGTTACCTTTTGGAGTATGATGATGTGAAGGTAAGTTTTCAGATAGGTGTTATTGTAATTTAGTAATGATTTTGTGCCTGTGTTCAATTTTGCGTGCTCCTAAGTTATTCACTTTGCTTTGGTACAGCAAGGTTCTGACTTGGCGATACGATTCTGCAAAGATGTGGAGCAAAGATCACAAACGGTAGTCCATCTCACCATGCTTTGAAGTTTCAAGTACTTCGTTCATTGTGTGATATAATCCCCCTTGGGCTTGTGGGTATAGTAGTTTGTGTTATCTGATGAAGAACATGCTCAGTTTTGCACTAATGAGTTTCAGACACTTAAATTAGGTTAAGCTACACTAATTGTGGATCTTATATCTGACAGATTTACTTAAATTTGAAAATCCAACCTGGTCATTGATATCATAGTATATGTAGTGTATAATCATTGTTAGGTACCGGTATCTTGTTTTTTTGTTTCAAACTTTTTCTAGTAAGGCTTGGCCATTTTCTTTGAAGTAATATATTCTTCACTTCATCAGCTGATGCTCAAAACTATTTAGGGATATGTTGATTTCGGCCGTTTTGATAGGTTCAACTATTTTGTTGCTGGTTCTGGCCAATCTGACTATGTACAAGTAAGTTTCTTCTGTTTATTCTATATTCTGGCAAAACAAAATAAAAACCATGAGTAAGGAATTAAGGGTACTTATTACACACCGGAAGGAAATTATTAGGGTTTGTTTGATTATGGTTTTATAAAACAATTTTTTCAGTTTTTAAAAACAAATAAAGAAAAAACTCGAAAGATTGAAACCAGAAATGGTGCAAGGATCACACACTCATCTTTACTAGTCACATGAGTAGCAATGTAATTGTAAGAAAAATTCCTAAGTGGCAAAATTAAGTATTAAAAGAACAGACTTTCAAAGACGCTGCTACTCCTCAGCGACCAGTGTGAAAATGCATTGGCCTCTAGGAGGGAATAACAAATATTATGTTAGTGCACTGTTAGAGCCTCACGAGACTAAGACTAAAAAAAAGTACTACATTTCAAACTTGATTTTACATTTTGCTTCATATTCTCATTCTTTTTCTCTTTAACTCTCTCTCCTGCTTTCTAAGGCATATTCTTAATGTGCAGGAGTTTTATAATGGTGACCTGATGGGTTGTGAAAAAAGTTATGACAAAATGGGACGAACTGCCCAGGTTGGTGCTACTCTGAAACTTCCATTTCTTTATCAAGTAGACCCATGACTCCAGAAGGATAGGGGAAATGGGAACATGTATTATCCCATGAATAAATGGGGTATGGCCAGGTAGAATTTTCTGCGTAGGAACTGTTTACTGTGATAGAACACATGAATTTGTTAACTGTCAAGCATAAAGGCACAATAGGTGCATACTGGGCTAAATGTATTTGGTCTAATACGCAATAATTTTATCTGTAAAATATTCAGGATTCTTTATCATAATGCTTGCACATTTCTCATATTACATCCATGTCTTTCAGGTAAATATTATATGTGGGAGTTGTTTGAATGGACAATGTAAAGGTATGACTATCTATCTTTGAGAGATTGGGCTGGTTGAATAGTGCACATTACCCCAACCCTTATCCTTGCCCACTGTTGATTCTCTTTTCTTTTGTGGACCACCACTATGATTGTTTAGAAGCACAATTTATTGGAATGTAAAGGATAAAAAAAATTCCAAAAATTAAAAGGAAAAGCTTTGGTGTGGACTAATAAAATCCTGAAACATTCAATGGCTTTTGCTATCTTAACTCTTGTTTCAAAGTAGCATATCACATGTGTTTTTTACTTATTGCAGGCCGTCCTGGATGTATATGTAATGTCACATACGAGTCAAACTGCAGGTCTTTGATACTTTACCATGTCCTCTGTTGTCATTTTGTAATTTATAATGCAAATTTCAAAATCCTTCATGTCTTCATTATCAAATTTCAATTTTTTGCACTGTTAATCCCTTAATTGTGAGTCAAACTGTCAAACCAAAGGGTGCTCTTTCCTTCTAACTTGGAACTTTGGAGGCAATAATAATACTGATAGAACCTGGATCATACAGAAGGTAGAAGATGAATGGAATAGAAAATATACTTCTCTTATGAGAGGCTAGGTCTTTCCCACCAAACTGATTCTATTTCTAGAATACCCCTTTCTAATTAATCCTCTATCTAATGTAGCAGTTGTACTACTATCTGTTAACTATTTGATAGTTACAACTTACAACTGTCAATCAATCCAACTAACTAACAATATTACAAGACCTTTGGTTCAGGTCCAGCCCTCTAACTATCGGCCCCTGTTTAATAAGCCCAGGCCCACAATTATTCAATCCTTTATTAAGTAATCTAGATTTGAAGTCTCCCTTCTTACTTTCCATTTTGAATTTAACATTTAGGTTTAAATAAGAATTTAGCCCATAGAGTTTTCATGCATTTGGGTTTTGGTGCATATAGGAGGGATGTCAAATCGGAGGGCGTTTTTTATATGAGAGTAAGATAGATTAATCTTGACTGTAAATCCAACCATGAATGGTTGAGACTTAAACATAAAATCATGTGAATTTTTTCAAAATCAGATGATTCCCTGTGCTGCATTTTGGCTGTCCACCACCACTTCTAACCAGCTGTGCCCATTGAGTTGTGGCAACCTCAGAATAAAATCAGATACTTCCAGGGTTATCAATCGTATTCTATAGGGGCTGGAGGCCTCCATAGAGCTCAATTCATTGCGCGTTTTACGTTACACCTCTTGTGCTGTGGTTCCTGGGCTGAAATCACATCCCCTAACAGATGTTTGAGCTGCTATCACTTCATGGAGGATACAGCCCCCTTTTGCCCCCATTTTCTGACTTTTCAAATCCTTTTCTTTATAATTTCATCATTTCCTTCACATTTTGCATCAGAAAATTGGAAATCCTCCTCTTTTTGTTTTCTACAATTGCTCAGTGGCAATTCATTGATTTTTTTTTTTATCGGCCAGTGGCAATTCATTGATGCTAAGCTCCAGTGGCAATTTCTGTTCTTAGTGGTGTCCTGTAATGTTTTGGCCAATATACTAAGAGTACTGCAATGATGTCCATTGCACATACAACAGTGGCCGTTAAGAAATAAGCAATGGACATACAAACTTATCTAAGCATGCTCAATAGATTGATTGTTGAATTTAGTACACTTGTGCAGTTATGTCTTTTGTTGATAATGCAAGCAAACTTGTGAAACAATATGAAGAGTTTTTTATGGTCCTTGTTCTTGCTGGTTTGCTACCTATATATGATTTATTACACAATCAAATTCTCTCAAGCCCTTTAGTTCCAACATATGATGCAGCCTCAACCACTATTCATGTATATACATTCCATTAGATTTTGTTTTGACATATGATGCAGTCTCAAAATATATTATTCATAAACTTAACTACTTTAAGGTAGCTCATACCAGACATTACTTTTGCCTCCTTGTCGGAACCATTGGGATATTGTGTATGCATTCTTGGATTCAACAAAAGTGAGTTAGGTTAGGAATTACTTCATGAAAACATAGGTAGTTCTCTAGTTGTTAGTTATACCTGATGTTGAATGGATGTTTTCATCATTTAATAGAAGATCAACTTCTGGGTACTACATCTTTATTGGAGGTAACTTATGGAGGAGTAAGAAATAAATATAGTTGCTACTTGCAAGATCCAATGCAAAGGCCGAGTATCATGCTATATTAGTATGACTGCAACTTGTGGATTTGTGTGATTAAAGTAATTGCTTTAACATTTTAAAGTGGGTAGTGTCAAGGAAATGAAACTATTAAGCCACCAACCTGCATATCGCTTCTATCCCAATTTCCATGAAAGAACTGACGGCTTAGATATCAATTGCCATTTTGTTAGAGAAACTGTTCTTTCTGAAGGGACCACTACTGTTTTTGTCAACTCCAACAATCATTTAACCGATATATGGACCAAGTCTTCAACGGGCCTTAGGTTGTGTTAGGATCTAATAGTAACGTATGGGACTTGAGTCTCACATCGTAATTCGTAAGTATAGGATTCTGGTGCGGGGTTTAAGGCATTGAGCTCTCCAACTACAATGGCTAGCTTGTATGGTATGGTTCTCTCAAGATTCTTATCAATTGTGAGCCTTTCATGTCTCTCGGCCACAAATGAGCAGTGCAGGTGGTGAAACTAACATTGCAGTGTTTGCCCCAAACTAGTCAAAGAGCTAGTGCATAGCCAGCCCGCATGGGTGCAAGAGCTGCGGAGCATGGTAGGATGTTAGGATCCAATTTCAAAGTATGAGATTTGGGTTCCATATTTGAAGTATGTGATTCTGGTGGAGAGTATATAAGGCCTTGGGCTTTCCAACTACAATGACTATCTTCTGCTGTACGGTTCTCCCAAAGTTCTTATCAGGTCGATTTTATTTGTAACAAGCTTGACACTTTTGACATACATGTTCCATCTCAAGGGGGAGTGTTAGAATTAGTCACATGTTGATTATTAACCTTTAATAATCACTTAGCTTTAACTGACTCATATAGATGATTATTAGGAATTATCAATCTTTATTATGCTTTGTAATTACTCTTGATTTGCATTGTTATTGTATATAATTACCACATAACTTGTGTGTAATTGACACAATTTCCTTCAGTTCTTTAAACATGACAAAGGAAAGATCATATAATGTGAATAGATATATTTTTATTAGACACTAATTTCTTCAAAACGGATAAATATCAATATCATGATTATTTTCTGGTTCTTGTTTCTTTAAGTACTTATATAATGATTTCCCATGTTTGGAGTTGAAGTGTGACCTTTTGATATGTAAAATTTATGTCAATCTTGATGTCTCTCAGAGTTTTAGTTGAACTTTCAATTCCATGTGAGAAGCCGGGCCCACGAGTATTTCAAGGCTTCACTGTTGGTTTTCATCCACGATCATGGGAACTTGTGAGCAGCTCTACCATTCTCACTTATGCGCATTTATTTTTTTGCTTGATGAGAGTATGCATAATTCCAAGAACTAAATTGGAGTAGCCCCCGATTTTGTAGTCCTTGCTAGATTATCAGAACATCCATTTGATCCTTAAAAAAGTACAAGGAAATTTAACTTACTGTCCCCCTCTAACTCTGAATCAATGGGTATCTAAGGTCAACAAGAGCAAGAATGATATATGATGTGGTGTCTTTCCTAGGAATTTGAGAGCCTAGCCTCTATCTCACCAAAAACTAATTGACCAATTAATTTCCTACCTTTACATCCTGTCTTTATTTATAAAAGGCTGTTAGGTACCAGTAGAAAGAGAGACAAATAGGAATGAAATGCACTTGAGGCAGTATATTATGGATCTGGGTAATGCACCCGAATCCAGTATAGAAGTGTTTACACTTTACACAATGGAAAAGAAGAAGAAAACAAGTAATAGGCAATAAGTATCCAAGGTCATGAAGAGCAAGAATGATATACAATGGTATCTTCCTCAGTAGTTCCAGGGCCTTTTCTCTCCCACTCAACTAGTTGACCTAGTAACGCCTTCCCCTTCATTCTCGTCCTTTTATAGAAAGCTAATTAATTAGCAGCTCTAAAAGCTTTCCTGACAAGGTTTAGTCTTAGCTAATAATGCCTGACTAACAAGGGCTAGCCCATTTCATTCATTAGGGCATTAGGCCCACCTGATGTGAGATTTCCTAATTGGAGACTTGTTCTTAAAATAGTGACAACAAATTCATCTTCAAATCATATATTTTTATCATCCAATAAAGTTTCAATTTAGCCCCAGTAAACATAAATAATTAGACTTTTTTTGGTAAGATCTTTTAGATTATTTTGATGTCAAAATTATTCAAGGACCAAATTGATGCGTTAATCTTTTGATGACTGAAATTATATGCTGAAATTCTTTTAAGGACCATAATGGGGGTTTATTCAATTAAATTTTAACACTAGATTTTTTATGAAATTGTAGGTTTATAATGGCATGACTCAATTTGGTTTTGAGAAAACCCACCCTGAGTTTAGGTCAGTATTGCTGCTTTTACATCTGCTTGTAGTTAATCATCACCATTTTGTTCTTGTTATCAATTGTAGTATTGTATGCATGTGCTCTTCACTTACTCAAGCTTACCTTCAATTGTTACAAATATTGTCTTTCATGTTTGCTTTTTACAGTGTTCAGACAGGGCAAACTCAGGTAGTCTTGTTTATGACTGCAATTGCTTCACTTTCATCCTTGGTTCAAAAGCCTAGTCTGCAGGTACACTTTTTATTGGTTCAAGTCTTTAGGGAACTCTTCTTGGCTTTTCTCAAGCTCAAGATCATGGGAACATGACCTTTGTTGACTGTTTCTAATTAGGTTATTCCACCTAAGGGCTTAGAAGTTCGATTGTCTGGATCTGCTGCTGGTGGGAAGCTTCCTACGACTTTGTCACCAACAATGTTAATTGTTGATTGGAGATGTATGGTACCACTTATTTTAGGAGCATCATTGTTCTATAGATCTCTTTGTTAAACTTCTATGTTTAATTCCAGGTGAGGTGGCCCGTGATACCCCATATGAAGTTAACATCACAATCCCAGTTGAAGGTTATGAACCAATTCAATTTGTGCTAACAAAAATGTGTGGTGAGTGATAACTGGGAAATGATAAAGTCTGCTACTATTCCAGTATTCCTTGTGTCCTTTATATGCGATTAATTTATATGAAGACAAGGAAAGTATGGGCCTTATGCCGATGATTACATTTTTCTTTTTGACTTTCTTACATTATAGTTGAATGAATGACTACCTCTTTTTTATTGGTTGCTGCAGACTATAAACAAAATCCTGGAGGTGGTGCCACAAGAGGATGGGCAATATTTGGAGTGCTATCTTGCATGTATAGAAACTTTCTCCTATATTTTATTAAGCTAAGAGGGTGTCACCACATTAGTTCTCACCAAGTTAGTCCTTCAAAGATTAAAATGTCATCATATCAATCTTTTAAAGAATTAATCACCAAATTAGTTTCTTAAAGATATCAAATTGTCACCAAATTAGTTCTTTTGTGTCACCACCTTAGTCGTCCGTATCTTTTGTGCCACCACCTTAGTCCTCCATATCTCGTGTCACCACTTTAGTCCTCTATATGGGTGAACTCAGTGACAATTGTGCATCTTTGAGGGACTAATTTGGTGAAAGATTGTTTGAAAGACTAATACAGTGGTGACATCTTAATCTTTGAGGGACTAATTTGACAACAAAATCTTTAGAGAACTAATATGGTGACACCATGATCTTTGGAGGACCATGTTTGGGGATTATTCTATTTTATTTGTGTTTTGATTATGCTAAAGTAAAATATAAATCATAGAATTAGATGCTCAAATTCTAAATGTAGTCCATAAAACAATGATTTCTTTGTCTTTTCATATCTATATGTCATTGTTTTCTCATTCATTTTCATACATATTCAAAATAAGGGAACTTGTTATTTGGCAGATTCATAGTCTCATCGGCACTTTTTTGTTGCGGAGGATTCATTTACAAGACAAAGGTGGAACGCCAGGTCAAGAGTTTTCTCTTTTGCTTGCAAATTTCAAGCCTAAGATGGTTGCTAAGTATCAGTTCTGTCTTTGGTTAAAAAACATGCAACTTAAATATCTGTTATGTTTACCTTTTGCAGCGTGGAATTGATGCATTGCCTGGCATGACAATCTTATCTGCCTGCTTAGAGACAGTAAGTTCAGAGCTCCAACTAATGTTTATTGTTTTATTGGAATTTTTGACATGAAATTTATTAATGAGTTAGTTCTGAACTTACGATATATTAGGTCAATGTTAATCATCACCTGATTAGTCTTACTGGCTCTGAGCTTGATTAAACTAAATTCTATGACATGGCTTTGAGAAATCTTAACCATATGCTAAGTATGAGAAAATGTTCGTTGGAAATATAATTTTTACATTTATAATATTCAAGGAGGTGGAGATAAAAATCTGATGGGAAAGAAAACTTATGTAGAGAAATAAGAAAAGTAGAGAGATTTGTTTTTTGAAAACAGTTATAATTTTTATATTTGTATTTGTCACCCTATAGATTTTATTGGTCTATTTGTGAATAAAATTAGAGCCTTTTTCGCAGCTTTATGGACATAATGTTAATGTGAAAAATACTCCCCCGTTCCCTTCATTAATGGCTAGTTATGTTCAAGTTGAGAGCACAACCATGAAACTACAAATGTGAAGTTGTTTGTATTGAAAATATTTATATATGCAGAAATGCAGTCATCTTAGAGCCTATTCGGTTTGTTTCATTTTCTGTTTCCATTTCTTATTTTCAGTTTTAAATTACAAAACCACACCTTGTTTTTAGTTTGTTTTCCATTTGCATATTAATCTAATTAACATTTGTTGAAATTGTCATGAAAATAGGTTAGCGGAGCTGGACAAGGGTACTCCCGGCCAGAAGCCTTCGGCGGTGAAACCTCTTGGGAGCGCCCTCCTGCAGCTGCAGGTCCTTCTCAATCTCAAGGCGCATGGAAACCGGCAGAAAGAAAATATGGCTCCATTTGATTTGAATGTGTACTGCCACTCACGATTTTTGCTTTGTACAACCATTTTTTATATTTTTTTGGAATTTCTTCTGCCAAATTTGTTATTCCGATTAATTCATATAAGGGGATTTTGAAGCCTCAATCTGCTGTATTTCTTTGTAAACCAAATTCACGGCTAGAAGTTGAGAAAAGGTAGCTATAGCATGATTCTTGATTTTTAATTGCAAGTAATGAATTTTATTGAAATATTGATTCTTGAAAGAGTTCAATTGTGTTGTCTGTTACTAGTATGGAGCATTACAATGCCCAGGTGTGTAAGGTTTATAAGGAATACAAATTTAGGAAGAATGTTAATAGTATACTTTTTAATACATTCTTTTCACTTAAAAAATCCTAATCCATGTGATTTTCAGCTACCCTTTGTTTGTTTTGCATAGAACTCTAGAGGAAACAAGTTGGGGGGAGGGAGGAAGAGTGGAGAAGTAGGACTTTTTGGATATGCCATGAAGTTGGATCACTGGATGGAAATGAGAATGTGGTTTCACTAAAAAATCTTCTTGGCACATGAAACAAGATGTTGGGAAGTATTGGAATTGGAGAAAACATTTCACTTTTCATTCTTACACCTTATATCAAAATCATGTAACATGAAAGAAACTATATTGTGTATTCCATAAAAATAAAAATATAAGTCTTTCAAGTCTTTGACAAGATATCCAATTTGACCGAAAAATATCATTTTAGATATCATGAACGTAAATTTTAACATAAAAATAGTTCTACAATCCATTTTATATCATTGCATAATAAATTTGGCTATTTAGCGGGGGAGGGATAGCTCACTTGGTTGAACTAAGAGTAATGAAGCGTATTGAAGGGTGAAGGGTCAAGTTCAAACCCTGGAGAAGGTACTAATTTACTGACAACTAAAGAGGTATTGAAGGGTGGACTAAGATAAAAACAAAATTTGGCTATTTAGTAATTTGAAGTACAGCATAGAAGAAGGAAAACTCTACCTGCTATCTGGTATCTTCCATTTCTTTGTAGCTCAAGTTATTATGCGGTAAAAGTTAACTTTGGCAAACAGTTGAATGATTCTAGCATGACTATTAATATAATCCAAGACTACTTTTAAGTTTTAATAGTCAAAAGCCATAATTTAATTAAGCATATCATGCTGAAAAAGAAGAAGACAACTGTAGTTGATAGAACTATTATGCTTTGAACGAGTAGGTAACCAAAACATACCTATTCCTTCAGCACATTGTATCACAAAATTATCTTTTTTCTTGTTTTGTTACATAGGAAAAAGTATCACAAAATTATCTAATATTTACTTTACTATTTTTGTTTAAATAATTCGTATATCCTAACACATAAAAAGTAAGTGCAAAATGATTAATTTGCTGTTGCCGGTTTTGAAGTAAAAAACAATTAAATTATTGTTTAAATGTAGAGAGGGGCTGCTGCCAACTGCATATTTGTAAGATGAAGAAAAAGAGAATAAGAAACAATTTTTAATCATTTATTATCTATCTACCTTGATCATGTACAGGATGAAGGGGTCAAAAAGTGATTCTGTCTTTATGCAAAACCGGGTGGAATTTGATTTGATTATATTTATAAAAACAACGTGAACATCAATTAAAGAAAGATTATGGATGATTTGTTTTTTACTTGGCTCGTGTTGTGTTACAGAACAGAACCATTTCTTTTTTGGTAAGAAATTATACAAAGTCAATTGAGCAGGTGAGTCCACCTTATTTAATTTTTGAAGACTCCCTCTAATAAGATAAAGGACATAATTAACCTGCAGATTGACCAAGCTGTCATTTGATAAAGTCCTAGATAGTTATCTGGAAGCACTATGGAATTAGGACTCTGCTAAGTGCAAGTGAAGCATCAAAATAAATGATTCAAAAATGTTATTGGTTGGTTTATTGAAATGCAATCATTCTGTGACCCTAAGGTTGTAAATTGTAATGCAATAGAGCATATTTGGATTCATGGTTTAACCTCTTAAAATCACTTTCTCCCCCTCCCAAGCTACTCATAACCAAAATCAGTTATCTCCCCAATGTGAAAAGCTACCAAATCCCAAAACACACTTAGAATGTGTATGGTATTCTCCTAGGAAACTACAAAATCAATTTTGGATGAAAATAGTGATGTTTGAGAGTCATTTTGCAGAATTGATTTTAGACTCAAATTCAACTCTGGTGGACGCTAATGAGAGTGACTTCTGCATTGAACATAATTAATTGCGAGATTGTACAATTGAACTTATCAACATTACCTAAAACAATGATATTTTCATAACTGTATCCAAATATGAACACACTTTAATTTTAACTCACTTTTATTATAATAAATGCTTCTAAAACAAAATTTACCAAAATCAATTGTTACAACGTCAATACAAACATGCAGTTGAACATAAAATACATGTAAAAATGTAAGTGAAAGAAGGTACACTTACAAGTGAAGTACTTCTTGTCTAGTGAAAATAATTACATGTAAAAATGTAAGTTTCACCTTAATTGTCCAACGAAAAGCAAAAGATTGAGTATAAGAAATAAAAGAAAGAAATTGATATACACTGATTGTATATAACTCTCACTGCAAGAATACGATTACTGTGTCAAGCATCTTTGCTTTATGTTGAACTAAAAGTTTATTGTTCCTTTAGCTTAAAATTAAGGATAAACATTGGTGTACACAGTACACAACATTGGGATTTATACACCTATGATTAGAAATTCAGGATGGAAAGGTCTTGCTTTAGACTTGAGCTTCAAATTATTTGCTTTTGTCACCTGTTCCCCAATATTCCTAAGTTTCCAAAGGTCTTGCACTTCAATTTTTCATTTACTTAAGAGATGTCCCCAAACAATGCATATATCTTTTTAACATCAAACATCACACAAATATCTTCCACCAAAGTCAATCTTATTTGAGGATTGAACACTCACATTTGTGTGAGATTAGCTATTCAATTCAAGATTCTTTTCCATATACAAGACTCGAACTGAGATGAGAATAAAATCACTTAAATCAACCACTTTCAGATACACTAAATACTAAATTTTGATAATATCTAAACCATTAAGACTAGGTATTTTTATTTTTTTTTGATAGAAAGCTATACTAACTCCAAATTTCTCTACCCCTGATTTAAAAATAGATATCTTACCAGCTCCAACTTTTATTCATTCCTTCTCCCTTTTTTTTCTCTGTCATGCACTAATTTCCCTGCAGGTTCTTCTCTATAAATACCATTCCCCATCACATCATTCATGCAATCCAATTTGAGATTTTCTCTTCAACAATTCTTCTATACTCCTTATTCCTTGAAGTGATACTGAGAGAAACAACAATGGCCAACTCTATGAGCCTTCTCATGCTCCTTTCTTTACTAGCCTTTGCTCCCTTTTGCCTCTGTCACAACAAAATAGGGGGTTACCTCTACCCTCAATTCTATGACTACTCATGCCCACAAGCTCAGGAGATTGTGAAATCCATCGTTGCCAATGCTGTTGCAAAGGAAACCCGAACCGCTGCTTCCCTTGTGAGACTTCATTTCCATGATTGTTTCGTCAAGGTAACTTCTTCCTATGATTCAGGGAACAAAAAGAGCAAATTATTAGTATTATCATAACTATGTGACATTTATGTTAAGAGTTGTTTTTTCAAATGCATGATTCAAAGTTGGTATTGTTGTTGCAGGGTTGTGATGCTTCATTGTTGTTAGATAGCAGTGGATCCATTACCAGTGAGAAGGTGTCGAACCCGAACCGCAATTCAGCTAGAAAATTTGAAGTCATTGATGAAATCAAACAAGCACTTGAGAAAGAATGCCCTCAAACAGTGTCTTGTGCTGACATTTTGGCTCTAGCTGCCAGAGATTCTACTGTCCTTGTAAGTATTTCTTCCTTTCTCTTTGTACCGCGCATGTTTAGAAATTCTTCTACAATCAATTGTAAAGTCAAAACCAATTCTGCTTCTGAATGTAAGAATTGATTCTTAGGAAAGAGAAAATGATTACATTGTCACTTACCAAACCTTATTTACCACTCTCTTTTATGTTACAGACTGGAGGACCAAGCTGGGAAGTACCTTTAGGAAGAAGGGACTCTAGAGGTGCAAGCTTAAGTGGCTCCAACAACAACATCCCTGCCCCAAACAACACATTCCAAACTATTCTAACTAAATTCAAGCTTCAGGGGCTTGACATTGTAGATCTAGTTGCTCTATCTGGTATACTCCTTGAACTTGTCTGTTTCTATATTTTTTTGGTTCCTGAATTTGATTATGTGTTGCATTTAAAATACACTAATTGTGTTCCATTTCTGCAATATCCTAAACAATTTTTGTGCCATTTTCATAGGGAGCCACACCATAGGAAATTCCAGGTGCACCTCCTTCAGGCAAAGACTCTACAACCAAACTGGAAATGGCAGAGCAGACTTGACTCTGGACCCAAACTATGCTGCTGAATTGCGCACTCAGTGTCCAAAATCAGGAGGTGACCAGAATCTGTTTTTCCTTGACCCTGTCACACCAACAAGATTTGACAACACCTACTTCAAGAACCTCTTAGCTTACAAGGGTCTCTTGAGCTCTGATGAAGTTCTCTTCACTAAAAATCAAGAATCTGCAGAACTAGTGAAGCTCTATGCTGAGAGAAACGACCTCTTCTTTGCGCAATTCGCCAAGTCCATGATCAAGATGGGGAACATTTCTCCATTGACTGGTTCAAGGGGAGAGATTAGGAAGAACTGCAGGATCATTAATTAAGAGTTGGTGAAGCAATATCATATATGGAAATTAATTAAATTGCACATGCTGCATTTTGTTTATGTTTCTTTAATTTGGTTTATTCCATAAATAAAAAAGGAAGTTCCTTTTCCTTGGTGAGTTGATTGATCATGAAGCCATTATTGCTAGTGTGGCAGTGTGTCCAATTGGGGCGATTGCTTTAGAAAACATTCTTGTGTGTATTTCATGAAATTTATATATTTATTTCACATAATCGGTTTATAAAGAAGTGATTGTTTAGTCGACACTACACAGTTTGTGCAGTGAAATTAAACTAACCCAACAATTATATATAGTGCTTTTGTCTTAAAATAATCATCACCTAAGCCTATCAGCTACATCAATCATTAGGCATAATATCAGCAATGTCTAGGTAAGGTAATGTGATACTCCACTTTAAAAGAAGTAGCTCATGAACCCGTTGTTAGGATTTTGAAAGTAATGAGAGTGAGAGAGAGAAAAGAGAGAGGTTTGAGGGACTAGATTTGAAGTTCGATATCTAATATGGAAAGTCTATATTGGCACTTAACGTGACACATCAATACATTTGTTAACATTAGTTCACATTTTTTGATTCACAGACTAACGTGACTCAACATTGGAGACTATGGGAGCAATTTTTTAGTTCAGAGACTAAGAAGTCAGCGCCTCACTTTTAGAGGCCAATTTAGACTCACAGACTAATTGGGCTGACGTTTTACAATATTGGGGACTATGGAAGCAATTTTTTAGTTTAGGGACTAAGTAGTTAGCGCCTCACTTTCAGAGGCCAATTTGACTATTCACTCCTAAGGGTGTTGGGTTTGGGGTCACCCCTTTGGACCCTCCACCACCCCTGAATATGGTAATTTATCATTTTACCCTTAAAAAACGAATTTCTTCCCAACATATCCCCATCCTCTTTAACTAGGTCGCACTTTAAGGTGTGATGATATAGTCTTGACCGCACCTTTAAGTGCGACCAATATAAAAGGAAATAAAATAGATTATTTTTAATTAGTTCGCACTTTAAGGTGCAATAATATAGTTATGGCCGCACCTTAAAGTGCGAACAGGAAAATACAAAATAAAATAGATTACTTTTAATTAATTCGCATTAAAAAAATTGAGAAAAACATCTTAAAAATTCAAAAAAGGCACCAAATGATTTTTAAAAATTATGGGACCACCACAATTAGTCTAATTGACATATTCAGAAATTTATGGTGAATTTTTTTTTTTCAAAAATTTAAAAAAATAAATAATAAACGATGGAATTTGGGCTCTGAACAACAACCTTATGGCGAAGCCCGTCGCCATCCGAGACTGTTAGAAATTCCTTTTTCAGGGTCACGACAATACTGCCACTGCGGTCTCAAAACTCCTATACAAAATAAAATAGATTACTTTTAATTATTTTATTATGAATTCAATTTTAATTAGATTAGAATAAATGTTTAATATACTAGTTTCTTGCATTTGGATACTCTTAACCGTGCAACTATGTATAGTGGAAAGAGGTCATGGAAATCTGCCAATAAACTTTGAGAGGAAAAGAATAGACTTTTTTTAATTAGTTAGCACTTTAAAGCGCGATAATATAGTCTTGGCCGCACCTTAATGTGCGACCAATATAATACAAAATAAAATATATTATTTTTAATTAGTTGGCACTTTAAGGTGCGATTATATTATCCTGGCTGCACCTTAAAGTGCGACTAAAAAAGGGGTATATTTGAAATTAAGCAAAAAAGAGGGTGGTGGTAAGTCCAATAGGGATGGCCCCAAACCCAACACCCCACTCCTAATATCTTTATTTCTGCTTCAATTCAATACGATGGTGAAAAAGAGAAATCACGAGTAGCTTCTTCCACTACATTTTACAATGAGGTATCCTCCTTTCACACACTTATCACGTCTCGCAAAACCCTAACTCTAAATCCTAATTTTTCTTCTCCTCCGATTTTGAGATTCGGCAAACCAGATTTCGAATTCAAAACCCCAACAATTGCTCTATCTTTGCTCGAGATTGCAGTACCGCTTCACAACAAGATTTAGAGAAGGTGTCGGCGATCAAGAAGCACGGAGTTAGTGCCTTAACAGACAAAAATAGTTTCAGAAGGGAGCAACAAGGGGAGAGGAGAGCACCACTTTTTGAATATTTGAGCCTGTATTCTTTTCTATACAATAACCGCTCCAAATCACAACAGGGGGAGAGAGCTAAAAAAACTCTAGAGTTTTCACCAACATTATTATCTTCTTCATAACCCAGATGTACCCTACTTCTTTGGCCTGAACCTCAACACTACCTTCACCTTCTATCCCCTTCATCAAATACACCCATAAACCCTTTCTTTTCGTTCACCACATCAACGATAACACAGAACCCAGCAAGAACCAACCCAGACACAAATCAGAACTCACCTGATCCACAATCAAACCAAACACCACCGTGTGGTTGCCCCTCAGCCGCAACCAACCAAACCAAACGCCCGTAACCTCATCGCAAATCACATTTTTCAACAGACAACAGACAAAAATAGTTTCTGAATGGAGCAACAAGGGAGAGAATAGCACCATTTTTCAAACATTTGAGCCTCTATCCTTTTCTATTTAGTAATAGCTCCAAATCACAATGGAGGGAGAGAGAGCTCAAAAAACTCTGTGTTTTTCACCAACATTGTTATCTTCTTCATAACCTCTTTGGCCTCAACCTCAACACTACCTTGACCTTCCATCCCCTTCATCAAGTATACCCCCATAAACCCTTTCTTTTCGTTCACCACATCAACAATAACACAGAACCCAATAAGAACCAACTCAGACACAAATCAGAACTCACATGATCCACAATCAAACCAAACACCACTATGTGGTTGCCCCTAAGCCGCAACCAACCAAGCCAATAACCCTCTCCCAAGCTCCTTTACACGAAACTGCATCCTCCGTGGCCGAAGCCACCACGGCCAGTCCTCAGCCCAACCATCTTCGAACCACCATCAATGTGATGTCGTCACCAGTGTCGTCGTTCCATGACCTCATCACAAATTACATCATCGCGACAATCGACAATCTCCAGTCACACCCGCGTCACAACCATTGAATCCATGTCGTCCTAGGTCGCATCACATCAAGCCATTATTGAAAATATTTATTTTGTTACACTTTAAGTGTGTGCTGCCGTTGTGATTGGATCCGTCTCCAAAAACTAAATAATTTTGGGAGGAGGTTGGGTAAGTCGTAACTAAAAATGATTTTTCAAAGCGGCTCCACGCAGCTAGTATCTTGATTGATGGGTGAAAAGAACTGACTTACGAGTGTTTGTTTTATTGGAAATCCTTGCTCCCTATTTTGCCTTTTCTGTCAGATTGCTAGTTTGAATTTTGATTTTCTTGCAAGGAAACTGTTAAGAGTTAAACTCTTGTGTGGTCAAGTGCTTGTGTATATCTTGGTCAAATACAAAAAGTTATATTGGTAAACCAAGATATACACAAGCACTAGACCACACAATAGTCTTCACAGTTTCCTAGCAAGAAAATTAAAATTAAACTAGCAATCTGACAAAAAAGGCAAAATAATCATTATTATGTTAAACAAAGTTCAACTTCCTTCATATGTTGGGTGCACAGAAACTATGCACCACAACAATAGGGAGCAAGGACTTCCAACAAACAAATACACTCTTAAGACATTTCTTTACTTCATTTCAACCATCAATCAGTATAACAGCCACATGAAGCTGCTATGAAAATTATTGAGTTTCTAAAGACGGATCCAATCACACAAGTGTTAGTAGTAAACGGAAATGCGGTGCACAATACGCAGAGTAAAACTCTCGTTATACCAGGAGAAGGTACCCCTCAAGAGCCTATCTTGTGATGTCGATAAGAGGAAATAGGTGGAAGAGATACATCAAGACATCCTATAATGAGATAAACAACGATAAAATAATAAAGCTCATATACTACATACTGTACACAGACAACAGAAGCCAAAAAGGAGATAGCAATCAGGGGTGTAACTCCAGCATTGGTTGTCCATCACACATGATTGCAAAGTCATGGCAGTTAAGTGGACAACCAAATGGTAATAAACCTTCACCGGCAAGTATCATGTTTGTCAGTTCAGAAATGTTTCCAACGTCGTAATCAAATTCTACAACATTGGTTAATAAATGATCAAGAAAATTCAAGGCAAAAAGAGCCTTATATAACAAATTAGAGAGAAATAACAATGAAAAATGCAGCAGAGGTAGGAGCATAATGTGCTCGGTGAAGTTTTGAAATACAAGAAAGTATAACAGCTTTGCATTATGAGAAGACCTTCATTGTCATCCATTATCATTTGCCGATGAGGACTAAAGTCTGGGGCACTAGCTGCTATACATGACCAAAACTAAAAAACTCTACGCCTTGTTCTTCATCCTGCCTTTTCCCTAGGCAAGTCCAAGTATAAAATGCTAATTAGAAATCGAGATTGTCAAAAACATTATGGTGGCGTTTGCATTATATGTACATAGTATTTCTCTATTTTCTATTATCAGGACAGACATATGTACATATAAAGCATGCGATGCTTTTTTTACCTAATGACAACCTGAGAAATGCCATTTAATTGACACGCATTGATCCAACTTGACACCTTACTTTATGCTGTCACAGTTTTACTTTAGAGCTTATTCCAAGGCAATAATAACTGAATTAATTATTTCTAGAACACCAATCACCCAACACTTGAATCTTATTATCAAAGTAAAATTCACACCATTTGCAAGAATCTATCTAACATTTGTAAAAAATAAGATGCTAGAAAAATAGACAGCGATTAGGATTTGCTCACATACAGTTTGCATAAAGGAGGGATACCTTAATCTCACGGAACCTAATATAGCTTAAGTTTGGCTCTTATCAGGAAAGCCCTGCACCTGCAGTTTCTTCTGTTCATTTCCTCCTTATACATGGTCGTGTGTATAACTCGCTACATCAAAAAGCCTCAAACCTCAACTCAACCAAGGAAAAAGGAGCACAGCTGTTTTAATTACTTTCAAATTATTTAATTCTATTCATACACGCAAATTGAATATCCTAAATTTTGGTTCAAAGGGTGTATGTAACTCAGAACTTGAGCACAATCTCTTATCTCGAATTAAGTCACTTGGGGCTAAGAACAGTCAGTCGTTGAGAAATGTCAGGGAGGATAACTCAGTTTAGTTCATGTAAGAAACAAGCTCACTAGCTAAAGGTTGATTTCATTTAAAATAACAGTTTTTAGCAACTTATAACAAATAGTTTCTTTCAATGATAAGCCTCAACCTACAGTATTGGCACCTAACATTCTTCTTTAATTTAACAAGCTAGAGACTTCCTATTTCCTTATTACATCTTGTGTTCCCTATAATTTCGTATCGTTTCCTGGAAAAAGATTCTTAATTCCATTAACACAGAAAAAAAAAACTTCTGAGGCAGTACAGCAAAACACACACTCGCTGTATTCTACAGAAAAATAGCATCTCAGGCTAACGAAGTTACTCTCCATATTAATCAGCAAGATTGTATACCTTATTTCTTTCATTCCATAGAAGCTTTTGCGCCAACATCCTTCAGCTTGGCGATAATAGTCTCCGCCTCCTCCTTGGTCACACCTTTCTTCAAAACCGTAGGAACCTTCTCCACCAAATCCTTGGCTTCCTTCAACCCCAAGCTGGTAAACGTCCTCACTTCCTTGATCACCTTGATCTTCGCCGCAGCGTCAAAAGCATCAAGCTTCACATCAAAAGCTGTTTTCTCAACCTTCTTCTCCTCTTCTTGTCCTCCTCCACCACTCTTCGGCGCACCCTTGGGCAAACCTCTAATCCCCATTCCGGGCACCATCAGCATCGCTAGGGGAAGCTCGTTGATCCCCTTCTTCTCGCGCATCACTTCGACGAGGTCCATCACCTCCAGCAGCGTCAGCCCGGAGAGCTCGTCCACGATCGCCGACACCTTCTCCGAATCCTGCTGCGTAGCGGTGGTGCAATCGCGCGCGAAGACGGAGCGGCATTGTTGGAGTTTGGAATTCGAACGGAGATTCGGAGGAGAAGGGAATTTAGGATTTTGTGTTAGGGTTAGGGTTTTGCGGAGACGTGACAAGTGTGTGAACGGAGGATACCTCATTGCAATGTGTGGTGGAAGAAGCTACTCGTGATTTCGCTTTTTCATCACCGCATTGAATTGAATCAGAAATGAAGAAACTAATTGCAGCTTTAACAGCTTCGATGACTGTGAGTGATGAAAGTTAGGGTCTGGAATTCTGGATCTTCGGGCATAAACCCTACACGAAGATGACGCTGATTTGTTTTACGCTTTTGCCCCTCCTTTCTTGCTGAAACTGAAAAACCGCCTAGTCGATTGGGTCGGGTTGGTTTCATTGGGCCGGTCTATTTGTGTATATACATCCGTAAGGGAGTGGCTTTTTGATCCGCAATAGTATTCTCTTTTACACCATCGGATCCAATCCATTCCATTTTTTATTTTATTTTTTATGTATAAACGGAATGGTTTTGATAGACTTATATATGGATGCATTGGATGAGGGATGACGGGAGTTTGTTTGGAACTTATAGTATAAGCATTTATGTAAATATTTTATAGAGTTTATATAATTAACTCATGACGTAAATATAAATTATTTTGAGTTTATTTTCATAAATAAATTGTTTAAATTAGTTTATTTAAAATATATTTTCAGTTTATTTCGTTTAGTTTATGACTGTTTAACCAAACATACCACAAATCATTAATAGTTTTTTTTTTGTTACAACCAGGAAATTAAAGTGAGATAACAAAATAAAAACTAGACAAGAAGGTCCCGACACAAAAGAGAAATCAAAGTTGATGGAGGAAACTTCTATCTCCTTTGAGGAACTGCATCTCGAGACACCTGACGAGCCTTGCAATGACATTATGCTAACGTGATTATGGTGGTTTGAGTGCGGCGTCCCACGCCCACCACCATTGTGACGTTCAAACATTCAAAGCCACTATGCCAACACCAAATCCAATCGATCCACCCATTCTCAGATTGGAACTGTTGCTGCACCACTAGTGTCGTCTCGGCCAGACTTTAGCGAGGAATGTCGTGCTTCTGATCTTCATTGTTGTGTTACTCTCTACCTCGTCCGTGGCAACCGGAGCAACCATTGAAGAGCTTGCGGCAGCGCCATTGCCGGTGACGAGTTTGAAGAACAAATTTGAGAGAATGCGAACCTTCTGGTTTGACAACCAATCTAAACCCAAGCAAGGTGTCGTGAAGGAGCTCTGGTGGTCAGACTTCATCTTCTTCCTCTTCCCTGTCTTCTTTTCGTTTTCTGTTTTTTTTTAATTGATCACTCTCAATGGAATTGAAACTTGTAATCTAAACTCTGATGTTTCAATATTTTTTTATAGAGAGAGATATTCCTCTTGTTCAGAACGTCGATGCGAAGCGTCAAATGGTAACGGCACTAAACAACAAGCAGAAGTCGTTGAGGATTACTATAGCGACGGAATTGAAGGATAAAATGGAGGAGATGGATCAGAAGATTTCTAATGCTGAATTTACACTATTTTAGGGTTTTCAAGAAAATGCAAATCTCGGTTCACAAAAAAATGTCAAAGCACTACAAACAAGAATAGGTAGATTATGCTGAATCAATTGAAAACGATCAGAATTAAAAGCGTGATGACAAAGTTCTGGAGAAATCACTTGAGGCTAAATTGGTTGAAATGAGAAGTAAAGTTGAGCAGTTGAAGAAGCAATTGGAGAATATGTGGGATGAAGCAACTAAATATCTGAGGAGAAAAAAATCAGAAATGCAATTTAGAAAAGAGGAAGAGAAATGCTGAGGCTGTGTTGTTATCTGCTATAAGTTCAAGTGGAAGAGTTAGATCACAAATGTGAAGAGATTGTTCAAGAGTTTCATAAGTATGCAAACTCCATTTCACCCTGTTTGGATTCTACTTAGATTCTTAGAAGCATGAAAATGGAAAAATGGATTTAAACTTGAGACTCATGTGGATCAAGATTATTTCTCACATTTTTCTCTTTACTCATTTTCTCTCTTTCTCTTTTCCTCCTTAAACGGTCAAACCATTTAAAAGCGACATGCAAATACATAATACGGCTAAATGCCGTAAAATAACACATCTCAAAACACTTTTTCTTCACAAAAAGCTTAAAAACAACTTAATGAAACAGTTTTACACAGACAGCTAATCAGCGTATGTCACGTACGAGGAACAATCACTTTTATTTTAAATTTTAATTAAAATAAAAATATATTTTTACATTTGATTAAATTAAATTGGATGACTTTGTAAACAAAGTTTACAAAAATATTTTTTTTGCACAGTAAATATATGGGGTTTGTGGAGCTTTGGTTTCAAAAGTTAAATAATAAAATAGTTTAGATTCACCATCCTCGATCAATAACTAACATAATTGGTTGAATGGACTACTTAATTTAAAAATAATAATTTATTGAACAATAAAATAAATATAAAAGATCATATTCATACCCATTACCTTAACTTTCATTGTTTTTATTTTAAAAATAACAAAAATATAACTACTATTAATCTAAAAATATAAAAAACTATCTAAATATTTAACAATGTAATAAAAAAACCTTAATAGGTAAATACATTTTTTTAAAGAAACGAGAGAGAAAATTATAACTTTAAATTTTAATTTTTTTAATATAATCCACCAATTTTAATTGAAATCAACAGCTCTAAATAAAAAGTTCACCACACTACACCATTTTCGTCTTCACTTCCAAGCTGCCATGATCATCGTGGACCATCTCTTCCAACCAAGCGACCTCTGTTAGACTTAGACCCGCCACTGCTTTGCAACGTTCCTCCTCCATAGACAGTCCACCAAATCACCACTCTCAATTACTATATATGAAACTGACTTCATTATCTTGTATTGAATCTGGAGAATTTGCCAGTGCACATATGCTGTTTGATGAAAATCCTAACTCAAAGCTTAGTTCTTGGAATGCTATTACAAGAAAAGATATAAAGTTTTTTTTGGAGATTGGTGCTACTATTTGAGCTGAATGGTATCTTATTATTGCAGTAGTTGCTAATCTATACAGCAAGTGGGATTAACATTTGACACTCTTTGTGGTGCTTGATCATTTGATTAGGTTGACAATATTTTTTTACAGTGCCAACTTTTTATGCTCTTGATGAATGGCATGAATTTGAGAATTAAAGATAATAGTGAGCTTGGTGTTTGCATCTTTGGATAAAATTTCTGTGACAAGAATGGCTTAAACAGATGAGCTTGGTGTTTGCAGCTTTGGGTAGAAAACAGCGAAGAAAGACTATGAATGGCAGCAAAGAAAGAAATTGGTGAAGCTCGATAGTCGATACAGGTTTCCAATGCAGTTCTCCTATCTAAGGTGTTCATTGAAGGTTCTTTCATTTTGATAATTTTATCATTCTGGTCTATGCGATTCCCTGATTGCTAATCAAATGTTGGAAGTGTGTCGCCAAATGTTGTAGGAGCATTTTGCATTGACATTGAAAAGCCTTGTGACTTCAACCAATCTTCTTGCAATGACAATGACCAACTTTTTTTTGGTTGGGGACCCAGTAATGAGTCTCTCTAACCAAAGATGAAATGTTTTCATGCTTGTAGGAAAAGATGTGCACATGATGGAGTTATGATTTTTCATAGAGCAGGTACCCATACGGACAATGATCATAGGAGAAAGGCAATTCAAAACTTCTGTGGAGTTTTTTGAGTCTGCTTCAGAGGAACTGAAAGGGAACATTGATTATTGCCATGCTTATCTGAACTTCAACACATTGAAGTTGAATTGGACAACAACAAGGTGGTTAAAACATGTCCCGCTACCCTTGGTGCTGGTTTTGCAGCAAGAACTACATGCGGCCAGGTGTTTTTAGGTTTCAACAAGGTGATAGAGGAAAATACTCTTATCATATTTCTTATAGTTACAAGGTGAGAAAAACTTGAAATTAATGGCATGTTTGGTTTGAAATTAACAATAGTGTGCTAATAGTTGCTCCCTCTGTTTTTAATTATAAGACTACCTATTTTTATACATGAGCGGTAATTTAATGGAAGATTTATGGCACATCATGTCCGTATTTATATATGGCATTGAACTTCAGTTGAACTTCTTTAGCCACCAAGTTGTGAGAACCTTTTTTTAGAGGAGGACGGTACCTCCAAATTTTTATTAAATCTCTCACTTATATGGCGGAGGAATACTGTAGTTACACATAGAAAATCATAATAGAATCTCATGTATCAAAACTAAAAAAACAGCAAAACAAATAAAAAAAACATAAAAACAAACTAAACAAGTGTAAATAATAAGTAAGTTGCTCTGAACTACTAGATAATAAGTTACTTTCAATGAAACATATGTCAAAGTGTTCCCCTATAACTTGCAAGTACAAGATCTAATCCAATATTAGAATCAAATTCAATGTCAATATCATTTGAAATATGTGGACATTTAAAAGGGACATGCATGCAAATTACGTAATATATAGGACTAAAAGGTAAGATCATCAAAGTCATTAAAAGGAACCAACCCATTAACTCATATGAGATCATCATAGTTGTTAACCCACACATCATCATCAAAGTAATTAAAAGTAGTCCACAGGGGAACACTAGGTTCAACAGCAGGATGAGAAGCTTCTTCTTGAAATAAAAAATCATCCTCCTCACTCCATAAATAACTGATTGGTTTTGGTTGAATAAACTGCTTGATTTTAAAAAAAATTTGCTTGATGCACTGATTCACATATTAATCAATAAATTATAACATAAACGATTTAGAAATTGTATTTTATGCAGTTAGATTAATAATCAAAGGAGTATTTTCGCACATGCAATAGGTTCATGAACTCACTTGAAAATCAGCAAGATTTGGAGTAGAGACTTGGTTCTGCAAGGCTTGTGCGTTTGGCTCGGATAACTTGTGCGTGATTTCAAAGTTGGAAGGAAACATCTGAAAGAGATGCTTGTAAATTATAAATGAGATATATATCCAAAGGAAAATTAAGAATGGCTAATTAATTAAGCGAGATAAGTCATGAATACAAATTACATCAAAATATTTATCGGTAAAAGGAACCAACCTTGGTAAGACATGTCATGATTGTCTAATAACATATCTACTTCATTTTTTGATGATAGATTCTCCAAATTAGCAAACCACTCATGATCAAATTGATCGGGATCTGAAGAGACTTGACTCAAGGTATGTGCATTTTGCTGCAATAGTTGATCACCCGTGGGTTCAAAGTTCAAAGCTTGAACATATAAAAGAGACATGCAAAATAAATACATGAGATATATATTCAAAATTAAAAAAGGACTATGAGGGATAAATCATGAATACAAATTACATCAAAATATTTAACGGTAAAATGAACCAACCTTGGTTAGATATGTCATAATTGTCTAATAACATATTCACTTCATTTTCCGATGCCAGATTCTCCAAATCAGCTAACAACTCATCAAGATCAAATGAGTAGGGATCTGAAGAGACTTGACTCAAGTTAAGTGCATTTTGCTCCAATAGTTTATTACTTGTGGGTTCAAAGTTCAAAGTAGATGCTTGAACATCTAAAAGAGACATGCAAATTAAAAATATGAGATATATATATATATATATATATATATATATATATATATATATGCAAAATTAAAAAAAAGGGCTACAACTACGAGAGATGAATCATGCATACAAACATCAAAACATTAATTTATATCTTCAGAAGAAATTAAACAACTTTTGTGAGATATGTCATCGTGATTTTTTATCATAACATTTTCTAGAGCATGCAGAGAAACATTGGGTCAATGAGGAGCAAAGTGAGAAGATGACTTCCTTGCATGATGAGAAGATTTTTCCTACAAAAAATTATTAAACATCTAAGCCCCGATGAGCATGAATATAAATATATATAATTTTCAATATTTCAAAACATGATAGATTACCTTCATCCACCTCACTCGTAAGGCCACATCCCAAAAATCTTTATTATGCAGCACTAGTGCAGCCTTTGCATAGCGTTTTATATTAGAGCATGGTGCATGCCTACAAGCAAAATGTTGAATTTCGGTTAAACACAATGCATGCAAGAGTGAATCGTTCACGTACAAATAGGCAAGTTTAGAAACAAACAAAAAAACTTAAAAAAGATGTCATGAAATAATTGATGAAATAAAAAAAAATATGATAAAAAATCACTCACTTAGCGAGTTTTTCTTCCATAACAACTTGTTCTATTCGGCTCCATCTCTTCAAGGGGATAACCTTATAGTTATGGCTCCTAGGAGATTTACCCATTAAACTCTGTACTCAATCACCTTCACAACCTTCTTTAATGGAGAATCCTAATTATAATCCTTATTAGAGAGTTTACGTACCCAAGTCAGTGGTAAATATTTTAACCTATAATTTTTTAAATATATAGCCTCATTTTGATGTAGAAATTTCAATAAATATCTAACATAATCTAATATGAAACCTAATCTAGTCTAATATCTAATATTACAATATTTGCAAGTTGCTTTTACCTTAACTGTCAAGCAAAAGAGCATTTTTAGGTAAATAATAAATAAATCTTACACACGACAACACATTTAATAAATAATCTACGGAAGAAATTCTTTATCTTTGTATGCTCATTATCCTTCATTTATTAAAAGCTATTTAAATATAAATAAAAAATGCCAATCTCATGAATCTGGTGAATCTCTTGCAGTTCAAATTTAAAAATAGGTACCATACTTATTCGGGTGAGAGTAGATACAATAATAATAATAATAATAATAATAATAATAATAATAATAATAATAATAATAATAATAATAATAATAATAATAATAATAATAATATACGGGGATGAAAAGAACATTATTGTTTATATATTTTTATATAAACTATTCAATAAAAGAATAAGAATTTAAATACTTAACACATGGAAATTAACAATTTATTTACGAGAATGTTTAAATATGATTACAGGTTTGATCACAGGTTTTGCCGTTTCGAGTTTAACTCTCATTTTTTCATAGGTCGAGGGTTTAAATCACCTGCATCTACTTAAATCCAAGTTGGTGAGCAATCCTGTTCTAAGAGATCTGCTGACGCTCCTACTTGAGAGTGAATCTTTGCCCGTCCACTAAACATGCCACGTGGCAATCAAATATCGAATATAATTACATATTACCTAAAAGTAATACGGTGAATCAATTCGAGGCATAATCATTAAATCAAACTGGAAGGTAACGAAAAAAAAGATCATATAAAACATTTTTCATTAATTTTTCTTTTGAATTTTTTCAGCATCTTTCATATCGTTAGAGACTTTACGAAATGACATTTATATAAGATTAAGGGTGCCTTAGCGTATACAAATTAATTAAGCGCTTATGATAATAGGCACGCTAATTTTAGTTAATTGAAGAAACTTATTAAAATAAGTTAAAAATAAACTATATGTAAACATAAACTCTTATTCGTAAATTAAGTGAATAACTTAAATAAAATAGTGTTTTCTTTTTAAGTTAAGCAACCATAAATATTAAAGAATTAAATCAAATTCAAATATTTAACTACGTGACGATAAATAGATAATAAAAATAATTTATATGACTTTTTTTGGCCGAATAATTTATATGATTATTTTTTTTCCCAAATTTATATGACTATTTAAATATTATTACCACGCATCCCTCTCCTGGGCTAATTAGGCGGCACGTCGATGAACTTTATTCATCTTCGTTAATTCTTTCCTTTTCTTCTGTTTTTGCACAGAAAATCTACTGTGCACTCTTGATTTAAATTACTAAGAACACCGATCTATATCTTTGTTAAGAATAAAGAAAAATAAAATAGAAATGAAGAATGCATGATCTGGTATTTGCTATTATTTTCTTGACAACAATTATAATAATCTTGTCAAAAAATCATTTTATCCATTAAAGTAAAAATGCTACAAACGCATTACAGTAATTTTTTGTATTTTTTTTTTTTGTATTTGAAGGTTAAATTAATTTAAATATTGTAACAGGAGCATTTGAAATATTTTGATTGTTTTTTATTTTTCTTAAATACAAAGTTGGTAATCTAAAAAATGGCGCTGCAAGGCCATAAATTTTTATTATTGAAGGGCATAATTTGTAAATTAATCGTTTGAATTAACTCACTTCAAATTATAAATAAATAATAATAATAATAAAAAAGTAGAGTAGATCACACTATGACAGACGCGCTCAGCGCTGGGCTTCATTCGCGTATGACAGACGCGCTTCCTTCATCTCTAAGGCGTGTGATATTATAAAAGGACTTTCCTTTTTAACTGAAATACCCGTTGGAGGTGTAGCCAAAAAGACTTTGCACTGAGAAATGCCAAGAACGCCAAGAAGATTTTGCACTGAGAAAAAAGCCCTCTTTTGAGTGAGGGGAATTTTTTTGGGGAATTATACTACATCTACATGCTTGCTTCTTCTCAATACCCTACCCTAGCAAACCACACCACCGATCGGGTTTTCTGATATGGATTTCGGGTCAAAATTGAAGGTCGGGTTAGGTTTAACACAATGGCAGGGTTGTTCTCATTAGGAGGAGGGAGAGGGAACCAGGAGGGGGAACAGCAGGGTGAAATTCCACCACCGGAGACGCTATTCTGGTACAAGCCAAACGACGACGTTTCTTCGTACCGGGGTTTCGAGCTATGGAACCAGCGACAGCAGGAAGTTGGAGGAGGAGGAGCAGGGCGGCCTCTTCTGCAGCGAGATCTCTACTCGGCGGTTGGGGTGGGCCCCAGCAGGGATGATCAGAGATCGGCGTTCGTGACGACGGCGGGGGAGGGAGGAGGGATAAGTTGTCAGGACTGCGGGAACCAAGCGAAGAAGGATTGCCCTCACATGCGGTGCAGGACGTGCTGTAAGAGCCGAGGGTTCGAGTGCCAGACGCACGTCAAGAGCACGTGGGTCCCCGCCGCAAAACGCCGCGAGCGCCAGCAACTGCTCTCTTCCGCTTTCCACCGAGACATCACCAAACGCCCCAGAGACATCATCGCTTCTCCTTCCAACACTCGTAACCAGCTTCACTCTTCCTCAGGTAAATAACACTCACTCACTTCCACATATCATTATCATTATCATTATTATTATGCCCTTCTACCTTCTATCTTTCTCTTGTTTTTGTGTCTGTGTTGTAAATAAAGGAAACGAATAATTGTAAGTGAATCTTTTGAGTGAGGGGAATTGAGTGAAAAGATAAATATATAGATGAGAAAGTTTTGGAAGTATACCTGCAAACAAGGGAACCGTATCGATTGCATGTCAAGAACCAAAATCCCACCATCTTTCAATTCTTGCTCTTTCTTTCTGAGGTCTTTCGAATTAGGGTTTCTTGAAATTTCTTCTCGTTAATAATGTGAACGATCATCGCTAATTCTGATGTTGTCCCTTCTTCCTTTCTGCCACTGTTGTCTTTCATTCTGCTTTTGCTTTTTATGAGCCTTCTTGGGGGTTCTTGGGGGTGCATAAAGGGTTCTTCCTTCCCCCTTTTGAGTCTGGAATGGATGTGCCGGTGATCGCTATAAACTTGTGCAGTTGTGCCTGATATTGGTTTTGGAAAATTTTGGGGTTCATGAGGGACAAAAGGACTGATGAAATTTTTGCTCGGAGAAAAGGTTAAAGGCAAGTACTGAAGAACTAGAAAAAGAGCTCATAAACTCTGCTGAAAAATTCAGAAAGAGAGAGGGAGACTTTTGTGGCATTATTAAATTGAAGGTGAGCGTTGCAGAAGGAAAGAGAGGGGGCATGGCGGCGTTTGCAGTGTAGAGATAATAGTAGCTGTAAAACAAACAAAAAACACAACAACACTGTGGTACTGTTGGTTAGTAATTGCTTCATAAAATTAATATTTTTATTACTTATTTATTATTATTATTACTACACACTACTACCACTACATACAAACGCAGAAGCTGGAGAAGGAAGGCAAAGAATTAAAAAGCGCGATTAACGCTGCCCGACTCTGTTCTATGTTGTCTGTCCGAACGAACCATCTGCTTCAAATTACCCTTTCCCCAGCCACAACGGCTCAACAGAACAACCCATAACCAACAAAAATAAAGTGTTTGTCTCTGTGCTGTGCTGTGCTTGCTCACTCTTCACTCTTCACAAATCCCATTTCTCTCAACTACTCGCCTTATTCATTAATTCAACCAATAGTTAAGTTAACAAGAGTTTTTATTTTGTTTTCTCTATCCATTCATCTATTTTTTTTTTTTGGGGAATTATACTACATCTACATGCTTGCTTCTTCTCAATACCCTACCCTAGCAAACCACACCACCGATCGGGTTTTCTGATATGGATTTCGGGTCAAAATTGAAGGTCGGGTTAGGTTTAACACAATGGCAGGGTTGTTCTCATTAGGAGGAGGGAGAGGGAACCAGGAGGGGGAACAACAGGGTGAAATTCCACCACCGGAGACGCTATTCAGGTACAAGCCAAACGACGACGTTTCTTCGTACCGGGGTTTCGAGCTATGGAACCAGCGACAGCAGGAAGTTGGAGGAGGAGGAGCAGGGCGGCCTCTTCTGGAGTGAGATCTCTACTCGACGGTTGGGGTGGGGCCCAGCAGGGATGATCAGAGATCGGCGTTCGTGACGACGGCGGGGGAGGGAGGAGGGATAAGTTGTCAGGACTGCGGGAACCAAGCGAAGAAGGATTGCCCTCACATGCGGTGCAGGACGTGCTGTAAGAGCCGAGGGTTCGAATGCCAGACGCACGTGAAGAGCACGTGGGTCCCCGCCGCCAAACGCCGCGAGCGCCAACAACTGCTCTCTTCCGCTTTCCACCGAGACATCACCAAACGCCCCAGAGACATCATCGCTTCTCCTTCCAACACTCGTAACCAGCTTCACTCTTCCTCAGGTAAATAACACTCACTCACTTCCACATATCATTATCATTATCATTATCATTATTATTATGCCCTTCTACGTCTACCTTCTATCTTTCTCTTGTTTTTGTGTCTGTGTTGTTTTGTCTTTGTTCTGGCCTGCTATAGCATCAGAAGCTCTCTCGAGTGTTGAGTGTGGGTGAAATAAAGGAAACGAATAATAGTAAGAGAATCTTTTGAGTGCGGGGAATTGAGTGAAAAGATAAATATATAGATGAGAAAGTTTTGGAAGTATACCTGCAAACAAGGGAACCGTATCGATTGCATGTCAAGAACCGAAATCCCACCATCTTCAATTCTTGCTCTTTCTTTCTGAGGTCTTTCGAATTAGGGTTTCTTGAAATTTCTTCTCGTTATGATTAACGATCATCGCTAATTCTGATGTTGTCCCTTCTTCCTTTCTGCCACTGTTGCCTTTCATTCTGCTTTTGCTTTTTATCGTTTAGGACGATGCTGGTAATTTGAGGGTTGAGCCTTCTTGGGGGTTCTTGGGGTGCATAAAGGGTTCTTCCTTCCCCCTTTTGAGTCTGGAATGGATGTGCCGGTGATCGCTATAAACTTGTGCAGTTGTGCCTGATATTTGTTTTGGAAAATTTTGGGGTTCATGACTGATGAAATTTTTGCTCGGTTAAAAGGTTAAAGGCAAGTACTGAAGGACTCATCTCCATTGTTAATCAGTAGTGAATGTTGGGTTTTTCATTTTGATTTTGTTTTTTTTTTCTTTCTTTCTAATTTTTGAGTTGGAGTTTTGTATTGGGCAACTCTGAAATGGTTTTTGTTGTTAAATTGATGAAGTAGACTAGAAGGCCCCAACATGGGAGAGGGTTGACTTGATTCCAAAGAGCTCGGAATTCATAATTCAGTGATTGGAGGAACTGTGAAAAAGGTTCTTAACGGGCTAAAGAAAAAAGGTAAACATTTCCTATCACTCCCCTTGTATCTTCTTAGACTAAGTTTCATGTGGGAAATGAAAGGAAGAGCATTTCCATGATTTTTCTGTTAGCCGTGAAGTACAATGTGGTTGATTGCTTAGTATATGATTTATGCTTTGTTGACAAACATTGGTGCAGTGAGCCTTTGTTTGGGTTAAACAATTTTTTGAACTTATATTCTTACCCTTCAGTGACTTTATCATGCACTAGAAATGAATTGGTTAATCTGCAAAGTAGTTATAGTGCAATAGTTATTTAGTGTAACCATTTCCCCCCACCAAAACCGCAGCAACTGGATTCTTTCTTTCTTTCTCCCTGCTTTTGCTTTTTTATCATTTGGGACGATGATAGTTTGAAGGCTGAGCCTTCTTGGGGTGCATAAAGGGTTCTCCCTTCCCATTTTTGAGTCACAAATGGATATGCCCGATCATGCATTATGGTGATTGCTATGAATTTGTGCCTGATGTTGGTTCTGGAAAATTTTGGGGTTCATGAGGGGCAAAAGGACCGATGAAATTTTTGCTCGGTGAAAAGGTTAATGTCCTAAATTCTTGAGGCTTTTCTTTCTTTCTCCTGTCTTGCGAGTGCATTAATTACAAACACAATGGCTGTTAGTTAGGTGTAATGCTTAAGTGTGTGGCGCTGGAATTTAGAATTATTTTTTTAAGCGCAATGATATACTAAGTTTTGGCCCTTGTCCCTTTCGACCCTTGTTGCCTTTCTCTCTGCTTTTGCTTTTTATCATTTGGGACAATGATAGTTTGAAGGCTAAGCCTTCTTGGGGTGCATAAAGGGTTATCCCATCCCCTTTTTGAGTCCTAAATGGATATGCTCGATCATGCATTACGGTGGTTTCTATGAACTTGTGCCTGATATTGGTTCTGGAAAATTTTGGGGTTCATGAGAGACAAAATAACTGATGAAATTGTTGCTCGGCGAATAGGTTAATGTCCTAAATTCATGAGGCTTTTCTTTCTTACTTCTGTTTTGCAAATGCAATAATTACAAACACAGTGCATATTAGTCAAATGTAATGATCAAGTGTGTGGCGGTGGAATTTGGAATTATTTTTTCAAGCTTAGTGATAAACTAAGTTCTGGCCCTTGTCCCTTTCGACCCTTGTTGCCTTTTTCTCTGCTTTTACTTTTTATCCTTTGGGACGATGATAGTTTGAAGGCTGAGCCTTCTTGGGGTGCATAAAGGGTTATCCCTTCCCATTTTTGAGTCCCAGATGGATATGCCCGATCATGCATTACGGTGATTGCTATGAACTTGTGCCTGATATTGGTTCTGCTTTTTATCCTTTGGGATGATGATAGTTTGAAGGCTGAGCCTTCTTGGGGTGCATAAAGGGTTATCCCTTCCCATTTTTGAGTCCCAAATGGATATGCCCGATCATGCATTACGGTGATTGCTATGAACTTGTATCTGATATTGGTTCTACTTTTTATCCTTTGGGACGATGATAGTTTGAAGGCTGAGCCTTCTTGGTGTGCATAAAGGGTTATCCCTTCCCATTATTGAGTCCCAAATGGATATGCCCGATCATGCTACGGTGATTGCTATGAACTTGTGCCTGATATTGGTTATGCTTTTTATTCTTTGGGACGATGATAGTTAGAAGGCTGAGCCTTCTTGCGGTGCATAAAGGGTTATCCCTTCCCATTTTTGAGTCCCAGATGGATATGCCCGATCATGCATTACGGTGATTGCTATGAACTTGTGCCTGATATTGGTTCTGCTTTTTATCCTTTGGGATGATGATAGTTTGAAGGCTGAGCCTTCTTGGGGTGCATAAAGGGTTATCCCTTCCCATTTTTGAGTCCCAAATGGATATGCCCGATCATGCATTACGGTGATTGCTATGAACTTGTATCTGATATTGGTTCTACTTTTTATCCTTTGGGACGATGATAGTTTGAAGGCTGAGCCTTCTTGGTGTGCATAAAGGGTTATCCCTTCCCATTATTGAGTCCCAAATGGATATGCCCGATCATGCTACGGTGATTGCTATGAACTTGTGCCTGATATTGGTTATGCTTTTTATTCTTTGGGACGATGATAGTTAGAAGGCTGAGCCTTCTTGCGGTGCATAAAGGGTTATCCCTTCCCATTTTTGAGTCCCAAATGGATATGCCCGATCATGCGTTACGGTGATCGCTATGAACTTGTGCCTGATATTGGTTCTGCTTTTTATCCTTTTGGGACGATGATAGTTTGAAGGCTGAGCCTTCTTAGGGTGCATTAAGGGTTCTCCTTTCCCCCTTTTGAGTCCCAAATGGATATGCTCGATCATGCATTACGGTGGTTTCTATGAACTTGTGCCTGATATTGGTTCTGGAAAATTTTGGGGTTCATGAGGGACATAAGGACGGATGAAATTGTTTTTCGGTGAAAAGCTTAATGTCCTAAATTCTTGAGGCTTTTATCTCTTTCTTCTGTTTTGCAAATGCAATAATTACAAACACAGTGCATGTTAGGCAAATGTAATGATCAAGTGTGTGGTGGTGGAATTTGGAATTATTTTTTCAAACTTAGTGATAAACTAAGTTCTGGCCCTTATTCCTTTCGACCCTTGTTGCATTTCTCTCTGCTTTTGGTTTTTATCCTTTGGGACGATAATAGTTTGAAGGTTGAGCCTTCATGGTGGGCATAAAGGGTTATCCCTTCTCATTTTTGAGTCCCAAATGGATATGCTCGATCATGCATTACGGTGGTTTCTATGAACTTGTGCCTGATATTGGTTCTGGATAATTTTGAGGTTCATGAGGGACAAAAGGACGGATGAAATTGTTGTTCGGTGAAAAGCTTAATGTCCTAAATTCTTGAGGCTTTTATCTCTTTATTCTGTTTTGCAAATGCAATAATTACAAACACAGTGCATGTTAGGCAAATGTAATGATCAAGTGTGTGGTGGTGGAATTTGGAATTATTTTTTCAAGCTTAGTGATAAACTAAGCTCTAGCCCTTGTCCCTTTCGACCCTTGTTGCCTTTCTCTCTTCTTTTGCTTTTTATCCTTTGGGACGATGATAGTTTGAAGGCTGAGCCTTCATGGGGGGCATAAAGGGTTATCCCTTCCCATTTTTGAGTCCCAAATGGATATGCCCGATCATGCGTTACGGTGATTGCTATGAACTTGTGCCTGATATTGGTTCTGCTTTTTATCCTTTGGGACGATGATAGTTGGAAGGCTGAGCCTTCTTGGGGTGCATAAAGGGTTATCCCTTCCCATTTTTGAGTCCCAAATGGATATGCCCGATCATGCGTTACGGTGATTGCTATGAACTTGTGCCTGATATTGGTTCTGCTTTTTATCCTTTTGGGACGATGATAGTTTGAAGGCTGAGCCTTCTTAGGGTGCATAAATGGTTCTCCCTTCCCCCTTTTGAGTCCCAAATGGATATGCTCGATTATGCATTACGGTGGTTTCGATGAACTTGTGGCTGATATTGGTTCTGGAAAAATTTGAGGTTCATGAGGGACAAAAGGACGGATGAAATTGTTGTTCGGTGAAAAGCTTAATGTCCTAAATTCTTGAGGCTTTTATCTCTTTCTTCTGTTTTGCAAATGCAATAATTATAAACACAGTGCATGTTAGGCAAATGTAATGATCAAGTGTATGGTGGTGGAATTTGGAATTATTTTTTCAAGCTTATTGATAAACTAAGCTTTGGCCCTTGTCCCTTTCGACCCTTGTTGCATTTCTCTCTGCTTTTGCTTTTTATCCTTTGGGACGATCATAGTTTGAAGGCTGAGCCTTCATGGGGGGCATAAAGTGTTATCCCTTCCCATTTTTGAGTCCCAAATGGATATGCCCGATCATGTTTTACGGTGATTGCTATGAACTTGTGCCTGATATTGGTTCTGCTTTTTATCCTCTGGGACGATGATAGTTAGAAGGCTGAGCCTTCTTGGGGTGCATAAAGGGTTATCCCTTCCCATTTTTGAGTCCCAAATGGATATGCCCGATCATGCGTTACGGTGATTGCTATGAACTTGTGCCTGATATTGGTTCTGCTTTTTATCCTTTTGGGACGATGATAGTTTGAAGGCTGAGCCTTCTTAGGGTGCATAAAGGGTTCTCCCTTCCCCCTTTTGAGTCCCAAATAGATATGCTCGATCATGCATTACGGTGGTTTCTATGAACTTGTGCCTGATATTGGTTCTGGATAATTTTGAGGTTCATGAGGGACAAAAGGACGGATGAAATTGTTGTTCGGTGAAAAGCTTAATGTCCTAAATTCTTGAGGCTTTTATCTCTTTATTCTGTTTTGCAAATGCAATAATTACAAACACAGTGCATGTTAGGCAAATGTAATGATCAAGTGTGTGGTGGTGGAATTTGGAATTATTTTTTCAAGCTTAGTGATAAACTAAGCTCTAGCCCTTGTCCCTTTCGACCCTTGTTGCCTTTCTCTCTTCTTTTGCTTTTTATCCTTTGGGACGATGATAGTTTGAAGGCTGAGCCTTCATGGGGGGCATAAAGGGTTATCCCTTCCCATTTTTGAGTCCCAAATGGATATGCCCGATCATGCGTTACGGTGATTGCTATGAACTTGTGCCTGATATTGGTTCTGCTTTTTATCCTTTGGGACGATGATAGTTGGAAGGCTGAGCCTTCTTGGGGTGCATAAAGGGTTATCCCTTCCCATTTTTGAGTCCCAAATGGATATGCCCGATCATGCGTTACGGTGATTGCTATGAACTTGTGCCTGATATTGGTTCTGCTTTTTATCCTTTTGGGACGATGATAGTTTGAAGGCTGAGCCTTCTTAGGGTGCATAAATGGTTCTCCCTTCCCCCTTTTGAGTCCCAAATGGATATGCTCGATTAGGCATTACGGTGGTTTCGATGAACTTGTGGCTGATATTGGTTCTGGAAAATTTTGAGGTTCATGAGGGACAAAAGGACGGATGAAATTGTTGTTCGGTGAAAAGCTTAATGTCCTAAATTCTTGAGGCTTTTATCTCTTTCTTCTGTTTTGCAAATGCAATAATTACAAACACAGTGCATGTTAGGCAAATGTAATGATCAAGTGTGTGGTGGTGGAATTTGGAATTATTTTTTCAAGCTTAGTGATAAACTAAGTTCTGGCCCTTGTTCCTTTCGACCCTTGTTGCCTTTCTCTCTGCTTTTGCTTTTTATCCTTTGGGACGATGATAGTTTGAAGTCTGAGCCTTCATGGGGGGCATATAGGGTTATCCCTTCCCATTTTTGAGTCCCAAATGGATATGCCCGATCATGCGTTACGGTGATTGCTATGAACTTGTGCCTGATATTGGTTCTGCTTTTTATCCTTTTGGGACGATGATAGTTTGAAGGCTGAGCCTTCTTAGGGTGCATAAAGGGTTCTCCCTTCCCCCTTTTGAGTCCCAAATGGATATGCTCGATTATGCATTACGGTGGTTTCTATGAACTTGTGCCTGATATTGGTTCTGGAAAATTTTGAGGTTCATGAGGGACAAAAGTAGGGATGAAATTGTTGTTCGGTGAAAAGCTTAATGTCCTAAATTCTTGAGGCTTTTATCTCTTTCTTCTGTTTTGCAAATGCAATAATTATAAACACAGTGCATGTTAGGCAAATGTAATGATCAAGTGTATGGTGGTGGAATTTGGAATTATTTTTTCAAGCTTATTGATAAACTAAGCTTTGGCCCTTGTCCCTTTCGACCCTTGTTGCATTTCTCTCTGCTTTTGCTTTTTATCCTTTGGGACGATCATAGTTTGAAGGCTGAGCCTTCATGGGGGGCATAAAGTGTTATCCCTTCCCATTTTTGAGTCCCAAATGGATATGCCCGATCATGTTTTACGGTGATTGCTATGAACTTGTGCCTGATATTGGTTCTGCTTTTTATCCTCTGGGACGATGATAGTTAGAAGGCTGAGCCTTCTTGGGGTGCATAAAGGGTTATCCCTTCCCATTTTTGAGTCCCAAATGGATATGCCCGATCATGCGTTACGGTGATTGCTATGAACTTGTGCCTGATATTGGTTCTGCTTTTTATCCTTTTGGGACGATGATAGTTTGAAGGCTGAGCCTTCTTAGGGTGCATAAAGGGTTCTCCCTTCCCCCTTTTGAGTCCCAAATAGATATGCTCGATCATGCATTACGGTGGTTTCTATGAACTTGTGCCTGATATTGGTTCTGGAAAATTTTGAGGTTCATGAGGGACAAAAGGTCCGATGAAATTGTTATTTGGTGAAAAGTTTAATGTCCTAAATTCTTGAGGCTTTTATCTCTTTCTTCTGTTTTGCAAATGCAATAATTACAAACACAGTGCATGTTAGGTAAATGTAATGATCAAGTGTGTGGTGGTGGAATTTGGAATTATTTTTTCAAGCTTAGTGATAAACTAAGTTCTGGCCCTTGTCCCTTTCGACCCTTGTTGCCGTTCTCTCTGCTTTTGCTTTTTATACTTTGGGACGGTGATAGTTTGAAGGCTGAGCCTTCATGGGGGCATAAAGGGTTATCCCTTCCCATTTTTGAGTCCCAAATGGATGCCCGATCATGCGTTACGGTGATTGCTATGAACTTGTGCCTGATATTGGTTCTGGAAAATTTTGGGGTTCATGAGGGACAAAAGGGCCGATGAAATTGTTGCTCGGTGAAAAGTTTAATGTCCTAAATTCTTGAGGCTTTTCTTTCTTTCTTCTGTTTTGTGAATGCAATAATTACAGAAGGGTGCCTGTTAGTTAAGTGTAATGCTTAAGTGTATGGCGGTGGAATTTGTAATTATTTTTTCAATCGTAATGATAAACTAATTTCTGGCGCTTGTCCCTTTTGACCCTTATTGCCTTTCCCTCTGCTTTTGCTTTTTATCATTTGGGGCGATGATAGTTTAAAGGTTGAGCCTTCTTGGGGTGCATAAAACGTTCCTCTTCCCCTTTTTGAGTCCCGAATGGATATGCCTGATCATGCATTACGGTGATCGCTGTAAACTTGTGCCTGATATTGGTCCTGATAAATTTTGGGGCTCCTGAGGGACTGAAGGACTGATGAAATTGTTGCTCGGTGAAAACCTTAATGTTCTATATTCTTGAGGCTTTTCTTTCTTTCTTCTGTTTTGCAAATGCATATATTTCATACACGTGCCTATTAGTCAAGCGTAATGCTTAAGTGAGTGGCTGATGTTTTTGGAATTATTTTTTCAGGAATGTGGGTTTGAAGTTCATTTATGTATGATGGGTTTGTATTGGAGGTGCTAAATGACAGAATCATTTTAGTGCATGATCCAAATGAATAATGACAGTTTAAATTTGTCGGAGATGCAAGTCTGTAAAACGAGGGTTATTAAATTTTGAAAATCAATGGTCCTTAACCATTCGTGCATGCTGTGCCAAAATGTTATCGCGCCAAATATTATTTCGGTATGCTGACTAGTGCTGGAATAAAAACTATATCACGGAAAGGTCCAAAGGAAAGGAGCATCTCAGAGAGGTGAGTAGGTCAATGTCCTAAATTCTTGGGGCTTTTCTTTCTTTCTATCTTCTGTTTTGGGGGTACATACATGACAGACACATTGCCTGTTAGTCAAGTTTATGCTTAAATGTGTGGCGGTGGAGTTTGGAATTTTTTTTCCAAGTGTAATGATAAACTCAGTTCTTTATAGCTGCTTTAATAGATTTCGTGTTTTAAGTAATTTGGTTAACTTGGACTCTCTTGTCACGGTTCACTTATTTTTAAGTAATGTTTTCATGAATGTGTTTCTTTGTAATATAGAACTCCTGTTTTTGATAGGGGATGTTAGTTTTGTGTTCGATGTTGTGAAACAGTTTGATCATGATTTTATGAAGGGATCTTAGTTTCACATATGTTGTGTACCTTTTCTTGCTTGAATTTTTTTTCACTCCTGTTGCCTGCCTTTCTTGTCTTCAGATGGGCTGTGTCCATGAGAAAATTGTCTGATGTTAGTACTCTTTTTGGTTAATAACACATAGTTATGATGAGAGGGAAGTTTTTGTTTTCGGGTATGGTCCCCTCACTGTGAAATTTCGTATATTGATAGGCTGTATTGGTTAAATTGCTTCAGTATGCTTGACTGCGGAACTTTTCATGAGTTTTTTCATACACATTTCATTAACTGATAGATGAAAATGTACAGAGAGAAGTTATAAATCACAGATCACTGAGGTATCCCAATATAGTCAGGTTCAAGGAGGTCTGTACACTCACGATATCCTATCCTATTTCTTCATATGTTTCATATATCTTGATTAGTCCTTTGATAATGTGACTCTAGGTTACAATGACCCCATCACATTTGGCAATTGTAATGGAAAATGCTTCTGCAGGAGAGCTATTTGAGGGGATATGCAGCGCAGGGCGTTTCGGTGAGGATCTTCTCCGTTGCATTTATTCATTTGTGTAGTCTTGCCGCATGTCTTTAATGCCTACTATTTAATAGTGCAGGCACCCTTCTTTTTCCAATAACTTATATCTGGTGTTAGCTATTGTCACGCAATGGTGCATGTAGTCTTTGCTTTTTCGGCAGTGCATTTTCTGCTCAGAAGATATAATGAGATGTCTGACTTGAGGTTCTCTATTTGTCTTCTTTAATGAAGCAAGTATGCCATCATGACTTGAAGTTGGAAAACACATTGTTGGATGGTAGTCCAGCTCCTCGCTTGAAAATTTGTGATTTTGGCTATTCAAAGGTATTGTCTTCATTTATAGTGCTATTTAATTTTGTATTTATTGAGACCTTCAATATATAGTACCAGCAATATCTTTGATTCTTTACTGTAATTCACTTTTGTTTTAACGGTTATTACTTGTCTAGCTTTTCTATTCTTTGTTGCATTCTACGGGTTTGATTTTTGATATTTTTCTTTTAGAGTTGTTCAGTGTTGGCGCCTAGCAGTGAAAGTTTGATTGGTGTTAGAAAAGTGACCCTTGTACAATTGGAGAACGTTGTTATGTTCTTTGTTTCTCCCCGCACTGGTAGGCATTTGCAGCGCTATGGCAGAGGGTGTCACCAAGATGTGGGGGTGTGTTTATCTTTTTCCTATCTGATTTATTTTTATTGGGGGATTCTTATAAGCAGTTGGCTTGTTTCCTTTTTGTTCGCTTATGGATCATTGGAAGGAAAAACCAATCTTATAATAAAAATTAAATACACTTTTTTTGTGGTTTTGAATTTAACTGTTAATCTAACTTGGTTAATGGGACAGATGCATTCCCTACACTACTGATACAAGAGCAATGGAAACCAGTACAAGGAAATAGAGGTTCTTGTGACCAGAAGAAGGGTCATGGACTGCAGCTAGGTGAGTGTATGCTCATGCAACTTGGGTTGTGTATTATGAGACATATGTCCTAACTGCAATATTATTTACATATTTCTAGGATACGAGAATTCTATTGAAGTGCTTCAAATTTATATTGGTGATGATAGAACTGATGAGGATGCTCTAAGGTAACAAATGTCTCAACTGTCAAGTATATTGCTATTATATAATTCACTTGTTTGTGTGTGCTGTCTGACGGATATAATATAATTAGGTTCTGCAAAGACAGGATCAAGGGATTGGGTTCTTGTTTCTAGAGTTCCAAAAGAGACAAAAGCTTCCTACATGTTCCTTGCATTACTCATTAGAGGCAAGCCCAGTATATACTTATCTAACATTATTTACAAACTTTTTAAATGCTGGGTAATAATTTTCTTTGATAACTTTATATTACTATTTTCAAAATGAAGTTTCTCACGTATATATATTTTTGCATTGGTTGGTGAAAGAGTTTCTTTATTATATTATAAACTTAGTTTTTATCTTTTTGTTTTTTAACACCACATTTTCTGTTGTACTTTTTCTTACTTATTTCAAAATGTTTTTCTCACTTATGTAAATATATATTTGCTCTATAATGTTTTTACCTTTGTTTTTGAAATATATTCATTTCCTTGAAAGTGTTATTTTATTATTATTACTATTAGTACAAAAATTGGTTTGTGAACTCAAGTTGGATTTTATATTGCTATTTTTAGGTAGAAGTGTTTCTGGTGTTCATTTTATTAGTTGTTAACTTTTTATTGAGGGGTTTATTATGGCAGAATGATTTTGTTATGGGGAAAAAGTTGGAGGAAGGATCATTTAGAGTGCTTTATAGAGTGTCTCTGGCTAAGAAGACCTCTTCAGAGGTATTATACATGTTTTGATTTTTCTATTGCTTATAATCTTATGGTTGTAGGAAATAAAAAACCTACATCTTGACATGGCATGTGTGATTGTGAGATTTCAATGTCTTTTGCCTATTGAATTGTATAATTGTAATTGATGGTTTCTTTTGGTTCTCATAGCTTCGAAGGTGTCTTAGTTTTGAAGAAGGCGAATGAATATGGTGAAGTAGAAATTTGGGTGAATGAGCAAGGACCAAGTGCTTGTGCAAACAGCTTTGCAGATATTTTTTATAGCTTTCTTGAGGTGATGCTTGCTCTATTAAAACTTATACTACCCATCTAATTTAAGGTATCACTGCTGTGCTGATTTTTTTATGGCTTTCTTGTGCAAACAGTTGGGGTGTGTTGAAGAAATTGTTTGTGGGATGAGGTGCTGCCATGGAAATTGAGGCGATTGGTGGTGGAAGGACAGAACTCGTACTGCTCAAGACTAAACTCGCCACGAAGATATCATCTGCAACACCCATTCTTAATATTTTGGTTAGTCTCATTCTTGCATTTTGGAATTTCATTGTTTCTCATTAACTGATAGATGAAAATGTACAGAGAGAAGTAACTGATAGATGAAAAGTACAGAGAGAAGTTATAAATCACAGATCACTGAGGTATCCCAATATAGTCAGGTTCAAGGAGGTCTGTACACTCACGATATCCTATCCTATTTCTTCATTATCTTGATTAGTCCTTTGATAATGTGACTCTAGGTTACAATGATCCCATCACATTTGGCAATTGTAATGGAAAATGCTTCTGCAGGAGAGCTATTTGAGCGGATATGCAGCGCAGGGCGTTTCGGTGAGGATCTTCTCCGTTGCATTTATTCATTTGTGTAGTCTTGCGGCATGTCTTTAATGCCTACTATTTAATAGTGCAGGCACCCTTCTTTTTCCAATAACTTATATCAGGTGTTAGCTATTGTCATGCAATGGTGCATGTAGTCTTTGCTTTTTCGGCAGTGCATTTTCTGCTCAGAAGATATAATGAGATGTCTGACTTGAGGTTCTCTATTTGTCCTCTTTAATGAAGCAAGTATGCCATCATGACAAGAAGTTGGAAAACACATTGTTGGATGGTAGTCCAGCTCCTCGCTTGAAAATTTGTGATTTTGGCTATTCAAAGGTATTGTCTTCATTTATAGTGCTTTTTAATTTTGTATTTATTGAGACCTTCAATATATAGTACCAGCAATATCTTTGATTCTTTACTGTAATTCACTTTTGTTTTAACAGTTATTACTTGTCTAGCTTTTCTATTGTTTGTTGCATTCTACAGGTTTGATTTTTGATATTTTGCTTTTAGAGTTGTTCAGTGTTGGCGCCTGGCAGTGAAAGTTTGATTGGTGTTAGAAAAGTGACCCTTGTACAATTGGAGAACGTTGTTATGTTCTTTGTTTCTCCCCGCACCGGTAGGCATTTGCAGCACTATGGCACAGGGTGTCACGAAGATGCGGGGGTGTGTTTATCTTTTTCCTATCTGATTTATTTTTATTGGGGGATTCTTATAAGCGTTTTTTTTTTGTTGTCAAATCTTATACGTGGTTAAAGATTGAATTTTTACCAGTTGGGTTTTCTAAAAATGGCTTGTTTCCCTTTTGTTAGCTTATGGATCATTGGAAGGAAAAACCAATCTTATAATAAAAATTAAGTACACTTTTTTTTTGTGGTTTTTGATTTAACTGTTAATCTAACTTGGTTAATGAGACAGATGCATTCTCTACACTACTGATACAAGAGCAATGGAAACCAGTACAAGGAAATAGAGGTTCTTGTGACGAGGGTCCAGAAGAAGGGTCATGGACTGCAGCTAGGTGAGTGTATGCTCATGCAACTTGGGTTGTGTATTATGAGACATATGTCCTAACTGCAATATTATTTGCATATTTCTAGGATACGAGAATTCTATTGATGTGCTTCAAATTTATATTGGTGATGATAGAACTGATGAGGATACTCTAAGGTAACAAATGTCTCAACTGTCAAGTATATTGCTATTATATAATTCACTTGTGTGTGTTGACTGACGGATATAATATAATTAGGTTCTGCAAAGACAGGATCACAAGACTGGGTTCTTGTTTCTAGAGTTCCAAAAGAGACAAAAGCTTCCTACATATTCCCTGCAATACTCATTAGAGGCAAGCCCAGTATATACTTATCTAACATTATTTACAAACTTTTTAAATGCTCGGTAATAATTTTCTTTGAAAACTTTATATTACTATTTTCAAAATGAAGTTTCTCACGTATTTATATTATTGCATTGGTTGGTGAATGAGTTTCTTTATTATATTATAAACTTAGTTTTTATCTTTTTGTTTTTTATCACCATATTTTCTGTTATACTTTTTCTTACTTATTTCAAAATGTTTTTCTCACTTATATAAATATATATTTGCGATATAATGTTTTTACCTTTGTTTTTGAAATATATTCATTTCCTTGAAAGTGTTTATTTTTTTTTTATTATTATTATTATTATTATTATTATTATTATTATTATTACAAAAATCGGTTTGTGAACTCAAGTTGGTTTTTATGTTGCAATTTTTGGGTAGCAGTATTTCTGGTGTTCATTTTATTAGTTGTTAACTTTTTACTGAGGGGTTTATTATGGCAGAATGATTTTGTTATGGAGAAAAAGTTGGAGGAAGGATCATTTCGAGTGCTTTATAGAGTGTCTCTGGCTAAGAAGACCTCTTCAGAGGTATTATACATGTTTTGATTTTTCTATTGCTTATAATCTTATGGTTGTAGGAAAAAAAAAAAGAAAACCTACATCTTGACATGGCATGTGTGATTGTGAGATTTCAATATCTTTTGCCTATTGAATTGTATAATTGTAATTGATGGTTTCTTTTGGTTCTCATAGGAAGGAAGGTGTCTTAGTTTTGAAGAAGGCGAATGAATATGGTGAAGTAGAAATTTGTATGAATGAGCAAGGACCCAAGAGCTTGTGCAAACAGCTTTGCAGATATTTTTTATAGCTTTCTTGAGGTGATGCTCTATTAAAACTAATTCTACCCGTCAAAGTTAAGGTATCACTGCTGTTCTGATTTTTTTATGGCTTTCTTGTGCAAACAGTTGGGGTGTGTTGAAGAAATTGTTTGTGGGATGAGGTGCTGCCATGGAAAATGAGGCGATTGGTGGTGGAAGGACAGAACTTTTACTGGTCAAGACTAAACTCACCACGAAGATATCATCTGCAACACCCATTCTTCATATTTTGGTTAATCTCATTCTTGCATTTTGGAATTTCATTGTTTCTCATTAACTGATAGATGAAAATGTACAGAGAGAAGTTATAAATCACAGATTACTGAGGCATCCTAATATAGTCAAGTTCAAGGAGGTCTGTACACTCACGATATCCTATCCTATTTCTTCATATGTATCATATATCTTGATTACTCCTTTGATAATGTGACTCTAGGTTACAATGACCCCATCACATTTGGCAATTGTAATGGAAAATGCTTCTGCAGGAGAGCTATTTGAGGGGATATGCAGCACAGGGCGTTTCGGTGAGGATCTTCTCCGTTGCATTTATTCATTTGTGTAGTCCTGCCGCATGTCTTTAATGCCTACTATTTAATACTGCAGGCACCCTTCTTCTTCCAATAACTTATATCAGGTGTTAGCTATTGTCACGCCATGGTGCATGTAGTCTTTGCTTTTTCGGCAGTGCATTTTCTGCTCAGAAGATATAATGAGATGTCGGACTTGAGGTTCTCTATTTGTCTTATTTAATGAAGCCAGTATGCCATCATGACTTGAAGTTGGAAAACACATTGTTGGCTCCTCGCTTGAAATTTTTTGATTTTGGCTATTCAAAGGTATTGTCTTCATTTATAGTGCTTTTTAATTTTGTATTTATTGAGACCTTCAATATATAGTACCAGCAATATCTTTGATTCTTTACTGTAATTCACTTTTGTTTTAACGGTTGTTACTTGTCTAGCTTTTCTATTGTTTGTTGCATTCTACGGGTTTGATTTTTGATATTTTTCTTTTAGAGTTGTCTAGTGTTGGCGCCTGGCAGTGAAAGTTTATCACCATATTTTTTGTTATACATTTTCTTACTTATTTCAAAATGTTTTTCTCACTTATATAAATATGTATTTGCAATATAATGTTTCTACCTTTGTTTTTGAAATATATTCATTTCCTTGAAAGTGTTTATTTAATTATTATTATTATTATTTTGATTAATATTATTGTTATTATTATTACAAAAATTTGTTTGTGAACTCAAGTTGGTTTTTATGTTGTAATTTTTAGGTAGCAGTGTTTCTGGTGTTCATTTTATTAGTTGTTAACTTTTTACTGAGGGGTTTATTATGGCAGAATGATTTTATTATGGGGAAAAAGTTGGAGGTAGGATCATTTAGAGTTCTTTATAGAGTGTCTCTGGCTAAGAAGACCTCTTCAGAGGTATTATACATGTTTTGATTTTTCTATTGCTTATAATCTTATGGTTGTAGGAAAAAAAATAAAAAGAAAATCTACATCTTGACATGGCATGTGTGATTGTGAGATTTCAATGTCTTTTGCCTATTGAATTGTATAATTGTAATTGATGGTTTCTTTTGGCTCTCATAGGAAGGAAGGTGTCTTAGTTTTGAAGAAGGCGAATGAATATGGTGAAGTAGAAATTTGGATGAATGAGCAAGGACCAAGAGTTTGTGCAAACAGCTTTGCAGATATTTTTTATAGCTTTCTTGAGGTGATGCTCTATTAAAACTAATTCTACCTGTCAAATTTAAGGTATCACTGCTGTGCTGATATTTTATGGCTTTCTTGTGCAAACAGTTGGGGTGTGTTGAAGAAATTGTTTGTGGGATGAGGTGCTGCCATGGAAAATGAGGCGATTGGTGGTGGAAGGACAGAACTCGTACTGCTCAAGACTAAACTCGCCACGAAGATATCATCTGCAACACCCATTCTTCATATTTTGGTTAATCTCATTGTTGCATTTTGGAATTTCATTGTTTCTCATTAACTGATAGATGAAAATGTACAGAGAGAAGTTATAAATCACAGATCACTGAGGTATCCCAATATAGTCAGGTTCAAGGAGGTCTGTACACTCACGATATCCTATCCTATTTCTTCATATGTATCATATATCTTGATTAGTCCTTTGATAATGTGACTCTAGGTTACAATGACCCCATCACATTTGACAATTGTAATGGAAAATGCTTCTGCAGGAGAGCTATTTGAGGGGATATGCAGCGCAGGACGTTTCGGTGAGGATCTTCTCCGCTGCATTTATTCATTTAATCATTTGTGTAGTCCTGCCGCATGATTAATGCCTACTATTTAAAACTGCAGGCACACTTCTTTTTCCAATAACTTATATCAGGTGTTAGCTATTGTCACGCCATGGTGCATGTAGTCTTTGCTTTTTCGGCAGAGCATTTTCTGCTCAGAAGATATAATGAGATGTCTGACTTGAGGTTCTCTATTTGTCTTCTTTAATGAAGCCAGTAAGCCATCATGACTTGAAGTTGGAAAACACATTGTTGGATGGTAGTCCAGCTCCTCGCTTGAAAATTTGTGATTTTGGCTATTCAAAGGTATTGTCTTCATTTATAGTGCTTTTTAATTTTGTATTTGTTGAGACCTTCAATATATAGTACCAGCAATATCTTTGATTCTTTACTGTAATTCTCTTTTGTTTTAACGGTTATTACTTGTCTAGCTTTTCTATTCTTTCTTGCATTCTGCGGGTTTGATTTTTGATATTCTTCTTTTAGAGTTGTTTAGTGTTGGCGCCTGGCAGTGAAAGTTTGATTGGTGTTAGAAAAGGTTAATGTCCTAAATACTTCAGGCTTTTCTCTCTTTCTTCTATCTTGCTAATGCAATAATTACAGACACAGTGCATGTTAGTCAAATGTAATGCTCAACTGTGTGGTGGTGGAATTTGGAATTATTTTTTCAAGCTTAGTGATAAACTAACTTCCGGCCCTTGTCCCTTTCGACCGTTGATGCCTTTCTCTTTACTTTTGCTTTTTATCCTTTGGGATGATGATAGTTTGAAGGCTGAGCCTTCTTGGGGTGCATAAAGGGCTATCCCTTCCCATTTTTGAGTCCCAAATGGATATGCCCGATCATGCATTACGTTGATAGCTATGAACTTGTGCCTGATATTGGTTTTGGAAAATTTTGGGGTTCATGTGGGACAAAATAACCGATGAAATTGTTGTTCGGTGAAAAGGTTAATGTCATAAATACTTGAGGCTTTTATCTCTTTCTTCAGTTTTGCAAATGCAATAATTACAAACACAGTGCATGTTAGGCAAATGTAATGATCAAGTGTGTGGTGGTGGAATTTGGAATTATTTTTTCAAGCTTAATGATAAACTAAGTTCTGGCCCTTGTCCCTTTCGACCCTTGTTGCCTTTCTCTCTACTTTTGCTTTTTATCCTTTGGGACGATAATAGTTAGAAGTCTGAGCCTTTATGGGGGGCATAAAGGGTTATCCCTTCCCATTTTTGAGTCCCAAATGTATATGCTCGATGATGCATTACGGTGGTTTCTATGAACTTGTGCCTGATATTGGTTCTGGAAAATTTTGAGGTTAATGAGGGACAAAAGGACGGATGAAATTGTTGTTCGGTGAAAAGCTTAATATCCTAAATTCTTGAGGCTTTTATCTCTTTCTTCTGTTTTGCAAATGCAATAATTACAAACACAGTGCATGTTAGACAAATGTAATGATCAAGTGTGTGGTGGTGGAATTTGGAATTATTTTTTCAAGCTTAGTGATAAACTAAGTTCTGGCCCTTGTCCCTTTCGACCCTTGTTGCCTTTCTCTCTGCTTTTGTTTTTTATCCTTTGGGACGATGATAGTTTGAAGTCTGAGCCTTCATGGGGGGGCATAAAGGGTTATCCCTTCACATTTTTGAGTCCCAAATGGATATGCCCGATCATGCATTATGGTGATTGCTATGAAGTTGTGCCTGATATTGGTTCTGCTTTTTATCCTTTGAGACGATAATAGTTAGAAGGCCGAGCCTTCTTGGGGTGCATAAAGGGTTATCCCTTCCCATTTTTGAGTCCCAAATGGATATGCCCGATCATGCGTTACGGTGATAGCTATGAACTTGTGCCTGATATTGGTTCTGCTTTTTATCCTTTTGGGACGATGATAGTTTGAAGGCTGAGCCTTCTTAGGGTGCATAAAGGGTTCTCCCTTCCCCCTTTTGAGTCCCAAATGGATATGCTCGATCATGCATTACGGTGGTTTCGATGAACTTGTGGCTGATATTGGTTCTGGAAAATTTTGAGGTTCATGAGGGACAAAAGGACGGATGAAATTGTTGTTCGGTGAAAAGCTTAATGTCCTAAATTCTTGAGGCTTTTATCTCTTTCTTCTGTTTTGCAAATGCAATAATTACAAACACAGTGCATGTTAGGCAAATGTAATGATCAAGTGTGTGGTGGTGGAATTTGGAATTATTTTTTCAAGCTTAGTGATAAACTAAGTTCTGGCCCTTGTCCCTTTCGACCCTTGTTGCCTTTCTCTCTGCTTTTGCTTTTTATCCTTTGGGACGATGATAGTTTGAAGTCTGAGCCTTCATGGGGGGCATATAGGGTTATCCCTTCCCATTTTTGAGTCCCAAATGGATATGCCCGATCATGCGTTACGGTGATTGCTATGAACTTGTGCCTGATATTGGTTCTGCTTTTTATCCTTTTGGGACGATGATAGTTTGAAGGCTGAGCCTTCTTAGGGTGCATAAAGGGTTCTCCCTTCCCCCTTTTGAGTCCCAAATGGATATGCTCGATCATGCATTACGGTGGTTTCGATGAACTTGTGGCTGATATTGGTTCTGGAAAATTTTGAGGTTCATGAGGGACAAAAGGACGGATGAAATTGTTGTTCGGTGAAAAGCTTAATGTCCTAGATTCTTGAGGCTTTTATCTCTTTCTTCTGTTTTGCAAATGCAATAATTACAAACACAGTGCATGTTAGGCAAATGTAATGATCAAGTGTGTGGTGGTGGAATTTGAAATTATTTTTTCAAGCTTAGTGATAAACTAAGTTCTGGCCCTTGTCCCTTTCGACCCTTGTTGCCTTTCTCTCTGCTTTTGCTTTTTATCCTTTGGGACGATAATAGTTTGAAGTCTGAGCCTTCATGGGGGGCATATAGGGTTATCCCTTCCCATTTTTGAGTCCCAAATGGATATGCCCGATCATGCGTTACGGTGATTGCTATGAACTTGTGCCTGATATTGGTTCTGCTTTCTATCCTTTGGGACGATGATAGTTAGAAGGCTGAGCCTTCTTGGGGTGCATAAAGGGTTATCCCTTCCTATTTTTGAGTCCCAAATGGATATGTCCGATCATGCCTTACAGTGATAGCTATGAACTTGTGCCTGATATTGGTTCTGCTTTTTATCCTTTTGGGACGATGATAGTTTGAAGGCTGAGCCTTCTTAGGGTGCATAAAGGGTTCTCCCTTCCCCCTTTTGAGTCCCAAATGGATATGCTCGATCATGCATTACGGTGGTTTCGATGAACTTGTGCCTGATATTGGTTCTGGAAAATTTTGAGGTTCATGAGGGACAAAAGGACGGATGAAATTGTTGTTCGGTGAAAAGCTTAATGTCCTAAATTCTTGAGGCTTTTATCTCTTTCTTCTGTTTTGCAAATGCAATAATTACAAACACAGTGCATGTTAGGCAAATGTAATGATCAAGTGTGTGGTGGTGGAATTTGGAATTATTTTTTCAAGCTAAGTGATAATCTAAGTTCTGGCCCTTGTCCCTTTCGACCCTTGTTGCCTTTCTCTCTGCTTTTGCTTTTTATCCTTTGGGACGATGATAGTTTGAAGTCTGAGCCTTCATGGGGGGCATATAGGGTTATCCCTTCCCATTTTTGAGTCCCAAATGGATATGCCCGATCATGCGTTACGGTGATTGCTATGAACTTGTGCCTGATATTGGTTCTGCTTTCTATCCTTTGGGACGATGATAGTTAGAAGGCTGAGCCTTCTTGGGGTGCATAAAGGGTTATCCCTTCCCATTTTTGAGTCCCAAATGGATATGTCCGATCATGCCTTACGGTGATAGCTATGAACTTGTGCCTGATATTGGTTCTGCTTTTTATCCTTTTGGGACGATGATAGTTTGAAGGCTGAGCCTTCTTAGGGTGCATAAAGGGTTCTCCCTTCCCCCTTTTGAGTCCCAAATGAATATGCTCGATCATGTATTACGGTGGTTTCTATGAACTTGTGCTTGATATTGGTTTTGGAAAATTTTGAGTTTCATAAGGGACAAAAGGACAGATGAAATTGTTTTTCGGTGAAAAGCTTATGTCCTAAATTCTTGAGGCATTTATCTCTTTCTTCTGTTTTGCAAATGCAATAATTACAAACACAGTGCATGTTAGGCAAATGTAATGATCAAGTGTGTGGTGGTGGAATTTGGAATTATTTTTTCAAGTTTAGTGATAAACTAAGTTCTGGCCCTTGTCCCTTTCGACCCTTGTTGCCTTTCTCTCTGCTTTTGCTTTTTATCCTTTGGGACGATGATAGTTTGAAGTCTGAGCCTTCATGGGGGGGCATAAAGGGTTATCCCTTCACATTTTTGAGTCCCAAATAGATATGCCCGATCATGCGTTACGGTGATTGCTATGAACTTGTGCCTGATATTGGTTCTGATTTTTATCCTTTGGCACGATGATAGTTAGAAGACTGAGCCTTCTTGGGGTGCATAAAGGGTTATCCCTTCCCATTTTTGAGTCTCAAATGGATATGTCCGATCATGCCTTACGGTGATAGCTATGAACATGTACCTGATATTGGTTCTGCTTTTTATCCTTTTGGGACGATGATAGCTTGAAGGCTGAGCCTTCTTAGGGTGCATAAAGGGTTCTCCCTTCCCCCTTTTGAGTCCCAAAAGGATATGCTCGATAATGCATTACGGTGGTTTCTATGAACTTGTGCCTGATATTGGTTCTGGAAAATTTTGAGGTTCATCAGGGACAAAAGGACGGATGAAATTGTTGTTCGGTGAAAAGCTTAATGTCCTAAATTCTTGAGGCTTTTATCTCTTTCTTCTGTTTTGCAAATGCAATAATTACAAACACAGTGCATGTTAGGCAAATGTAATGATCAAGTGTGTGGTGGTGGAATTTGGAATTATTTTTTCAAGCTTAGTGATAAACTAAGTTCTGGCTCTTGTCCCTTTCGACCCTTGTTGCCTTTCTCTCTGCTTTTGCTTTTTATCCTTTGGGATGATGATAGTTTGAAGGCTGAGCCTTCATGGGGGGCATAAAGGGTTATCCCTTCCCATTTTCAAGTCCCAAATGGATATGCCCGATCATGCGTTACGGTGATTGCTATAAACCTGTGCCTGATATTGGTTCTGCTTTTTATCATTTGGGACGATGATAGTTAGAAGGCTGAGCCTTCTTGGGGTGCATAAAGGGTTATCCCTTCCTATTTTTGAGTCCCAAATGGATATGCCCGATCATGCGTTACGGTGATTGCTATGAACTTGTGCCTGATATTGGTTCTGCTTTTTATCCTTTTGGGACGATGATAGTTTGAAGGCTGAGCCTTCTTAGGGTGCATAAAGGGTTCTCCCTTCTCCCTTTTGAGTCCCAAATGGATATGCTCGATAATGCATTACGGTGGTTTTTATGAACTTGTGCCTGATATTGGTTCTGTTTTTTATCCTTTTGGGACGATGATAGTTTGAAGGCTGAGCCTTCTTAGGGTGCATAAAGGGTTCTCCCTTCCCCCTTTTGAGTCCCAAATGGATATGCTCGATCATGCATTACGGTGGTTTCTATGAACTTGTGCCTAATATTGGTTTTGGAAAATTTTGAGGTTCATGAGGGACAAAAGGATGGATGAAATTGTTGTTCGGTGAAAAGCTTAATGTCCTAAATTCTTGAGGCTTTTATCTCTTTCTTCTGTTTTGCAAATGCAATAATTACAAACACAGTGCATGTTAGGCAAATGTAATGATCAAGGGTGTGGTGGTGGAATTTGGAATTATATTTTCAAGCTTAGTGATAAACTAAGTTCTGGCTCTTGTCCCTTTCGACCCTTGTTGCCTTTATCTCTGCTTTTGCTTTTTATCCTTTGGGACGATGATAGTTTGAAGGCTGAGCCTTCATGGGGGGCATAAAGGGTTATCCCTTCCCATTTTCAAGTCCCAAATGGATATGCCCGATCATGCGTTACGGTGATTGCTATAAACTTGTGCCTGATATTGGTTCTGCTTTTTATCATTTGGGACGATGATAGTTAGAAGGCTGAGCCTTCTTGGGGTGCATAAAGGGTTATCCCTTCCCATTTTTGAGTCCCAAATGGATATGCCCGATCATGTGTTACGGTGATTGCTATGAACTTGTGCCTGATATTGGTTCTGCTTTTTATCCTTTTGGGACTATGATAGTTTGAAGGCTGAGCCTTCTTAGGGTGCATAAAGGGTTCTCCCTTCTCCCTTTTGAGTCTCAAATGGATATGCTCGATCATGCATTACGGTGGTTTTTATGAACTTGTGCCTGATATTGGTTCTGCTTTTTATCCTTTTGGGACGATGATAGTTTGAAGGCTGAGCCTTCTTAGGGTTTATAAAGGGTTCTCCCTTCCCTCTTTTGAGTCCCAAATGGATATGCTCGATCATGCATTACGGTGGTTTCTATGAACTTGTGCCTGATATTGGTTCTGGAAAATTTTGAGGTTCATGAGGGACAAAAGGATGGATGAAATTGTTGTTCGGTGAAAAGCTTAATGTCCTAAATTCTTGAGGCTTTTATCTCTTTCTTCTGTTTTGCAAATGCAATAATTACAAACACAGTGCATGTTAGGCAAATGTAATGATCAAGTGTGTGGTGGTGGAATTTGGAATTATTTTTTCAAACTTAGTGATAAACTAAGTTCTGGCCCTTGTCCCTTTCGACCCTTGTTGTTTTTCTCTCTGCTTTTGATTTTTATCCTTTGAGACGATGATAGTTTGAAGGCTGAGCCTTCATGGGGTGCATAAAGGGTTCTCCCTTCCCATTTTTGAATCCCAAATGGATATGCCCGATCATGCATTACAGTGATTGGTATGAACTTTTGCCTGATATTGGTTTTGGAAAATTTTGTAGTTCATGAGGCACAAAAGGACTGATGAAATTGTTGCTCGGTGAATAGATTAATGTCCTAAATTCTTGAGGCTATTCTTTCTTTCTTCTGTTTTGCAAATGCAATAATTACAGACACAGTGCTTGTTAGTTAAATGTAATGCTCAAGTGTGTTAAGATGGAATTTGGAATTATTTTTTCAAGCTTAGTGATAAACTAAGTTCTCGCTCTTGTCCCTGCCAACCCTTGTTGCCTTTTTCTCTGCTTTTGCTTTTTATCCTTTGGGACGATGATAATTTGAAGGCTAAGCATTCTTGGGGTGTGTAAAGGGTTATCCTTTCCCATTTTTGAGTCCCAAATGGATATGCCCTATCATGCGTTACGGTGATTGCTATAAACTTGTGCCTGATATTGGTTCTGCTTTTTATCATTTGGGACAATGATAGTTAGAAGGCTGAGCCTTCTTGGGGTGCATAAAGGGTTATCCCTTCCCATTTTTGAGTCCCAAATGGATATGCCCGATCATGCGTTACGGTGATTGCTATGAACTTGTGCTTGATATTGGTTCTGCTTTTTATCCTTTTGGGACGATGATAGTTTGAAGGCTGAGCCTTCTTAGGGTGCATAAAAGGGTTCTCCCTTCCCCCTTTTGAGTCCCAAATGGATATGCTCGATCATGCATTACGGTGGTTTCTATGAACTTGTGCCTGATATTGGTTCTGGAAAATTTTGAGTTTCATGAGGGACAAAAGGATGGATGAAATTGTTGTTCGTTGAAAAGCTTAATGTCCTAAATTCTTGAGGCTTTTATCTCTTTCTTCTGTTTTGCAAATGCAATAATTACAAACACAGTACAAGTTAGGCAAATGTAATGATCAAGTGTGTGGTGGTGGAATTTGGAATTATTTTTTCAAGCTTAGTGATAAACTAAGTTCTGGCCCTTGTTCCTTTCGACCCTTGTTGCCTTTCTCTCTGCTTTTGATTTTTATCCTTTGGGACGATGATAGTTAGAAGACTGAGCCTTCTTGGGGTGCATAAAGGGTTATCCCTTCCCATTTTTTAGTCCCAAATGGATATGCTCGATCATGCATTACGGTGGTTTTTATGAACTGGTGCCTGATATTGGTTATGCTTTTTATCCTTTGGGACGATGATAGTTAGAAGGCTGAGCCTTCTTGGGGTGCATAAAGGGTTATCCCTTCCCATTTTTGAGTCCCGAATGGATATGCCCGATCATGCCTTACGATGATTGCTATGAATTTGTGCCTGATATTGGTTCTGCTTTTTATCCTTTGGGACGATGATAATTAGAAGGCTGAGCCTTCTTGGTGTGCATAAAGGGTTATCCCTTCCCATTTTTGAGTCCCAAATGGATATGCCCGATCATGCCTTACGGTGATTGCTATGAACTTGTGCCTGATATTGGTTCTGCTTTTTATCCTTTGGGACGACGATAGTTTGAAGGCTAAGCCTTCTTGGGGTGCGTAAAGGGTTATCCCTTCCCATTTTTGAGTCCCAAATGGATATGCCCGATCATGCATTACAGTGATTGCTATGAACTTGTGCCTGATATTGGTTTTGGAAAATTTTGTGGTTTACGTGGGACAAAAGGACCGATGAAATTGTTGTTATGTGAAAAGGTTAATGTCGTAAATACTTGAGGCTTTTATCTCTTTCTTCTGTCTTGCAAATGCAATAATTACAGACACAATGCCTGTTAGTCAAGTGTAATGCTTAAGTGTGTGGCGGTGGAATTTGGAATTATTTTTTCAAGCTTAGTGATAAACTAAGTTCCGGACCTTGTCTCTTTCTGACCTTTGTTGTCTTTCTCTCTGCTTTTGCTTTTTATCATGTGGGGCGATGATAGTTTGAAGGCTGAGCCATCATGGGGTGCATAAAGGGTTCTCCCTTCCCATTTTTGAGTCCCAAATGGATATGCCCGATCATGCATTACAGTGATTGGTATGAACTTTTGCCTGATATTGGTTTTGGAAAATTTTGTTGTTCATGAGGGACAAAAGGACTGATGAAATTGTTGCTCGGTGAATAGATTAATGTCCTAAATTCTTGAGGCTATTCTTTCTTTCTTCTGTTTTGCAAATGCAATAATTACAGACACAGTGCTTGTTAGTTAAATGTAATGCTCAAGTGTGTTACGATGGAATTTGGAATTATTTTTTCAAGCTTAGTGATAAACTAAGTTCTCGCTCTTGTCCCTGCCAACCCTTGTTGCCTTTCTCTCTGCGTTTGCTTTTTATCATTTGGGGCGATGATAGTTTGAAGGCTGAGACTTCTTGGGGTGCGTAAAGGGTTCTCCCTTCCGATTTTTGAGTACCAAATGGATATGCCCGATCATGCATTATATTGATTGGTATGAACTTGTGCCTGATATTGGATTTGGAAAATTTTGGGGTTCATGAGGGACAAAAGGATTGATGAAATTGTTGCTCGGTGAATAGCTCAATGTCCTAAATTCTTGAGGCTTTTATTTTGCAAATGCAATAATTACAGACACAGTGCCTGTTAGTCAAATGTAATGCTCAAGTGTGTAGCGGTGGAATTCGGAATTATTTTTTCAAGCTTAGTGATAAACTAAGTTCTTGCTCTTGTCCCTGCCGACCCTTGTTGCCTTTCTCTCTGCTTTTGCTTTTTATCCTTTGGGACGATGATAGTTTGAAGGCTGAGCCTTCTTGGGATGTATAAAGGGTTCTCCGTTCCCATTTTTGAGTCCCAAATGGATATGCCCGATCATGCATTACAATGATTGCTATGAACTTGTGCCTGATATTGGTTCTGGAAAATGTTGGGGTTCATGAGGGACTAAAGGACCGATAAAATTGTTGCTCGGTGAAAAGGTTAATGTCCTTAATTCTTAAGGCTTTTCTTTCTTTCTTCTGTCTTGCAAATGCATTAATTACAAACACAATGCCTGTTAGTCAAGTGTCATGCTTAAGTGTGTCGCGCTGGAATTTGGAATTATTTTAAGCGCAATGATATACTAAGTTCTGGCCCTTGTCCCTATCGACCCTTGTTGCCTTTCTCTCTGCTTTTGCTTTTTATCATGTGGGGCGATAATAGTTTGAAGGTTGAGCCTTCTTGGGGTGCATAAAGGGTTCTCCCTTCCCATTTTTGAGTCCCAAAATGATATGCTCAATCATGCATTACAGTGATTGGTATGAATTTGTGCCTGATATTGGTTCTGGAAAATTTTGGGGTTCACGAGGGACAAAAGGACTGATGAAATTGTTGCTCGGTGAATAGCTTAATGTCCTAAATTCTTGAGGCTTTTCTTCCTTTCTTCTGTTTTGCAAATGTAGTAATTACAGACACGGTGCCTGTTAGTCAAATCCAATGCGCAAGTGTGTGGCGGTGGAATTGGGAATTATTTTTTCAAGCTTAGTGATATACTAAGTTCTGGCCCTTGTCCCTTTCGACCTTTGTTGCTTTTCTCTCTGCTTTTGCTTTTCATCATTTGGGGTGATGATAGTTTGAAGGCTGAGCCTTCTTAGGGTGCATAAAGGGTTCTCCCTTCCCCCTTTTGACTCCCAAATGGATATGCTCGATCATGCATTATGGTGGTTTCTATGAAGTTGTGCCTGATATTGGTTCTGGAAAAATTTGGGGTTCATGCGGGACAAAATGACCGATGAAATTGTTGCTCGGTGAAAATGTTAATGTCCTCAATGCTTGAGGCTTATCTTTCTTTCTTTTGTATTGCGAATGCATTAATTACAAATACGATGCCTGTTAGTCAAGTGTAATGTTTAAGTGTGTTGCGCTGGAATTTGGAATTAATTTTTTAAGCGCAATGATATACTAAGTTCTGGCTCTTGTCCCTTTCGACCCTTGTTGCCTTTCTCTCTGTTTTTGCTTTTTTATCATTTGGGCGATGATAGTTTGAAGGCTAACCCTTCTGGGGGTGCATAAAGGGTTCTCCCTTCCCCTTTTTGAGTCACAAATGGATATGCTCGATCATGCATTACGGTGGTTTCTGTGAACTTGTGCCTGATATTGGTTCTGGAAAATTTTGGGGTTCATGAGGGACAAAAAGACCGATGAAATTGTTGCTCGGCAGATAGGTTATTGTCCTAAATCCTTGAGGCTTTTCTTTCATTCTTTCTTCTGTTTTGCAAATGCAATAATTACAAACACAGTGCATGTTAGTCAAATGTAATGATCTGTGTGGTGGTGGAATTTGGAATTATTTTTTGAAGCTTAGTGATAAACTTAGTTCTGGCCCTTGTCCCTTTCGACCCTTGCTGCCTTTCTCTCTGCTTTTGCTTTTTATCCTTTGGGACGATGATAGTTTGAAGGCTGAGCCTTCTTGGGGTGCATAAAGGGTTATCCCTTCCCATTTTGAGTCCCAAATGGATATTCCCGATCATGCATTAATGTGATTGCTATGAACTTGTGCTTGATATTGGTTCTGGAAAATTTTGGGGTTCATGAGGGCCCAAAGGACCGATGAAAATGTTTCTCGGTGAAAAGGTTAATGTCCTAAATTCTTGAGACTTTTCTCTCTTTCTTCTGTCTTGTAAATGCAATAATTACATACACAGTGCCTGTTAGTCAAGTGTAATGCTTAAGTGTGTGGCGGTGGAATTTGGAATTACTTTTTCAATCGTAATGATAAACTAAGTTCTGGCCCTTGTCCCTTTCGACCCTTGTTGCCTTTCTCTCTGCTTTTGCTCTTTATCCTTTGGGACGATGATAGTTTGAAGGCTGAGCCTTCTTGGGATGTATTTAGGGTTCTCCCTTCTCATTTTTGAGTCTCAAATGGATATGCCCGATCATGCATTACAGTGATTGCTATGAAGTTGTGCCTGATATTGGTTCTGGAAAAATTTGGGGTTCATGCGGGACAAAAGGACCGATGAAATTGTTGCTCGGTGAAAATGTTAATGTCCTAATTTATTGAGTGTTTTCTTTTTTTCTTTTGTTTTGTGAATGCAATAATTACAGAACAGTGTCTGTTAGTCAAGTGTAATGCTTAAGTGTGTGGCGGTGGAATTTGGAATTATTTTCTCAATTGTAATGATAAACTAAGTTCTGACCCTTGTCTCTTTTGACCCTTGTTGCCTTTCTCTCTGCTTTAGCTTTTTATCATTTGGGGCGATGATAGGGAAGTTTTTGGTTAATAACACTTAATTATGATGAGAGGGAAGTTTTTCTTTTCGGGTATGGTCCCCACATAGTGAAATTTCGTATATTGATTGGTCGTAGGTTAAATTGCTTCATTATGCTTGACTGCGGTACTTTTCATGAGTTTTTTCATACACATTTCATTAACTGATAGATGAAAATGTATAGAGAGAAGTTATAAATCACAGATCACTGAGGTATCCCAATATAGTCAGTTTCAAGGAAGTCTGTACACTCACGATATCCTATCCTATTTCTTCATATGAATCATATATCTTGATTAGTCCTTTGATAATGTCACTCTAGGTTACAATGACAATGACCCCATCATATTTGGCAATTGTAATGGAAAATGCTTCTGCAGGAGAACTATTTGAGGGGATATGCAGCGCAGGGCGTTTTGGTGAGGATCTTCTCCGTTGCATTTATTCATTTGTGTAGTCCTGTCGCATGTCTTTAATGCCTACTATTTAATTCTGCAGGCACGCTTCTTTTTCCAATAACTTATATCAGGTGTTAGCTATTGTCACGCAATGGTGCATGTAGTCTTTGCTTTTTCGGCAGTGCATTTTCTGCTCAGAAGATATAATGAGATGTCTGACTTGAGGTTCTCTATTTGTCTTCTTTAATGAAGCAAGTATGTCATCATGACTTGAAGTTGAACAACTCATTGTTGGATGGTAGTCCAGCTCCTCGCTTGAAAATCTGTGATTTTGGCTATTCAAAGGTATCGTCTTCATTTATAGTGCTTTTTAATTTTGTATTTATTGAGACCTTCAATATATAGTACCAGCAATATCTTTGATTCTTTACTGTAATTCACTTTTGTTTTAACGGTTATTACTTGTCTAGCTTTTCTATTCTTTGTTGCATTCTACGGGTTTGATTTTTGATATTTTTCTTTTAAATTTGTTCAGTGTTGGCGCCTGGCAGTGAAAGTTTGATTGGTGTAAAAAAAGTGACCCTTGTACAATTGGAGAACGTTGTTATGTTCTTTGTTTCTCCCCGCACTGGTAGGCATTTGCAGCGCTATGGCAGAGGGTGTCACCAAGATGTGGGGGTGTGTTTCTCTTTCTCCTATCTGATTTATTTTTATTTGGGGATTCTTATAAGCGGTTTTTTTGTTGTCAAATCTTATACGTGGTGAAAGATTGAATTTTTTTACCAGTTGGGTCTTCTCAAAATGGCTTGTTTCCTTTTTGTTCGCTTATGGGATCATTGGAAGGAAAAACCAATCTTATAATAAAAATAAATACACTTTTTTTGTGGTTTTGGATTTAACTGTTAATCTAAATTGGTTAATGCCACAGATGCATTCCCTACACTACTGATACAAGAGCAATGGAAACCAGTACAAGGAAATAGAGGTTCTTGTGATGAGGGTCCAGAAGAAGTGTCATGGACTGCAGCTAGGTGAGTGTATACTCATGCAACTTGGGTTGTGTATTATGAGACATATATCCTAACTGCAATATTATTTACATATTTCTAGGATACAAGAATTCTATTGATGTGCTTCAAATTTATATTGGTGATGATAGAACTGATGAGGATGCTCTAAGGTAACAAATGTCTCAACTGTCAAGTATGTTGCTATTATATAATTCACTTGTGTGTGTTGACTGACGGATATAATATGATTAGGTTCTGCAAAGACAGGATCAAGGGATTGGGTTCTTTTTTCTAGAGTTCCAAAAGAGAGAAAAGCTTCCTACATGTTCCTTGCAATACTCATTAGAGGCAAGCCCAGTATATACTTATCTAACATTATTTACAAACTTTTTAAATGCTCGGTAATAATTTTCTTTGATGACTTTATATTACTATTTTCAAAATGAAGTTTCTCACGTATATATAGTTTTGCATTGGTTGGTGAAAGAGTTTCTTTATTATATTATAAACTTAGTTTTTATCTTTCTGTTTTTTATCACCATATTTTCTGTTATACTTTTTCTTACTTATTTCAAAATGTTTTTCTCACTTATATAAATATATATTTGCTATATAATGTTTTTACCTTTGTTTTTGAAATATATTCATTTCCTTGAAAGTGTTTATTTTATTATTATTATTATGTTGCAATTTTTAGGTAGCAGTGTTTCTGGTGTTCATTTTATTAGTTGTTAACTTTTTATTGAAGGGTTTATTATGGCAGAATGATTTTGTTATGGGGAAAAAGTTGGAGGAAGGATCATTTAGAGTGCTTTATAGAGTGTCTCTAGCTAAGAAGACCTCTTCAGAGGTATTATACATGTTTTGATTTTTCTATTGCTTATAATCTTATGGTTGTAGGAAAAAGAAAAAAAAAACCTGCATCTTGACATGGCATGTGTGATTGTGAGATTTCAATGTCTTTTGCCTATTGAATTGTATAATTGTAATTGATGGTTTCTTTTGATTCTCATAGGAAGGAAGGTGTCTTAGTTTTGAAGAAGGCGAATGAATATGGTGAAGTAGAAATTTGGATGAATGAGCAAGGACCAAGAGCTTGTGCAAACAGCTTTGCAGATATTTTTTATAGCTTTCTTGAGGTGATGCTCTATTAAAACTAATACTACCCATCAAATTTAAGGTATCACTGCTGTGCAGATTTTTTTATGGCTTTCTTGTGCAAACAGTTGGGGTGTGTTGAAGAAATTGTTTGTGGGATGAGGTGCTGCCATGGAAAATGAGGCGATTGGTGGTGGAAGGACAGAACTCGTACTGCTCAAGACTAAACCCGCCATGAAGATATCATCTGCAACACTCATTCTTAATATTTTGGTTAGTCTCATTCTTGCATTTTGGAATTTCATTGTTTCTCATATTTCAAAGGCATATATATACATGTAGCCTTTTTCACAGTCCATTCAATATACCTGTTTGACCTTTTTAGCCTATTGTGTCTTCCTATTCATTATATGCAAAAACGTTTGTGCCTTTTTAACTTCACTTAATGGAAAAGCAATGTATAAAGTTTCATGCTTTAGTTGCTGATCTTGGGCTTATCTCTATTGTTAGAAATATTGATATTGTGCTTACCTCAAATTTGGTGCCAGACAAGCTTTTTCTACTATGGTTCCTTTCTTTGATGTTCTTGTGTCTTGGGTTGTTTCCATCATTGTTTTCTTTGAAACCTTGTATGTTTGTGTTTGGCCTTATAAAATCGCATGTCGTTTTCCCAGGCTTTTGTCCATTGCAGAAGAGACTTTAGCAGGATTTCTTTCGATGGCTACAGCTGGAATTGCTGTTTAGAGTGTCCAAATGCCTGGAATGAAGGTGATCCAATAACTATTAATATTTGATGATCAATTACTTGTTTTATTCTTCAATTTTTTTTTCCCTGGATGTGGCATGAACATAATGGTAAAAAATATGGACCAAATTGACATCTTTAAATAACACACCCCAACTGCTGATAACTTTCTTTGTTAATGTGGTTTTTTCTTCTATTTATAAATTGTCGTGCTTGTATTTATGGATGACATAATCGACAATAACCTCTACAGGTTGTCGAAATCCTTAAGGATAGTCCTTCCAGTATCCTTAAAGATATCCTTCCCGGTATCGTGATTGCTGAGCAGTCAACGTTTTGAATCTGCTTCCCACAGCCAATGGTGGAACCATAGAGCTTCTTTATTTGCAGGTAAAGCTACTCATCCATTACTTAACAGACTAAATGTCTTACATGTATGGAAGATGACTCTCTGTGACTAAATCTCTTATTTGCATACTTCACTCTTTGATGATCAGCTATATGAGCCCACTACGCTGGCAACCTGCTCGGGACTTCTGGTTGCTGCGCTACAAATATGGAAGAGAGGAAGAGAGTGAGAGTGCCTTTTATTTGCTTTAAAGAAACAGGGAATGATGAAGGCCCACTTGTATTTTCAAGCAATGTGGCTTAATTTCTTATTATCGTGAATTTGCAGATGCTGTTCTGTCTCCTTGAAGGTGGGAATTAGATAAGCAAGCAAGCTTGCTATGCAGAGACAATATCAAATCTTGTTGATCTATTTGGTAAATTTCTCTCTCTCTCTCTCTCTCTCTCTCTCTCTCTCTCTTTTCTCTTTTATTTGGACGTTATGACTTTCATGATTACGTGCAAATTGGGAGAGGTGTAAAAGGGGTGATTCTTAAGCATAAGGCAATCTCATTTCTTTCAAACCATGGGATCGTGGTCTCGTACATTCAATATATTTTGGATCCAAGGTATCTTCTTATACGTAACTACTTCAGGCAGCCCAACTGACTTGAACAATCCAACTCTCACAGCTTTCAGAGATGATTAGTTGATTGAGAGATTGAGGAATAAGTAGTGTGTGTATTCCAATAAATAACCCAAACAGTTAGAAACATCCTTACAATTTTTATAAAGAAAAAGACATCCATAAGTTAGAAAATATAAGTGTTGTACTGCGACGCTACCTGCTGCTCGCGAAGCTCCTCCGTTCTGCATAGCGTCCCTATTCCTCCATACCGCATTGCGTCCTAAGCCTCTGTTCCAATCGACCTCAAGGTCGTGTCCCTTTCCAGCTTCAATCGTCCTGCTTCTTGCGATTTTTCAGAACCTTTGTTCTGCAAAGCGGTTAGTTCCATCTATCTGCTTCGTGTAACTAAGCTCTTGTCCCCTTGTTCTGCTGCGTTCGGCCTCGCTCAATGGAGCCCTCGTGTTTTGCATCGATCTCTCCAATCCTTTCTGGCTCGGCGTCTGCAATTGGTGTTTCTGGTCTTGGGATGGCGGCTGAAGGAGAGGAGGCGGCAGAGGATGAGCCGACGGATGGTCTAGGTGGTCCGTCTACTCTGGACGGTGGCTCAACGGTCAAAAGAGAAATCGTGGCTGAAGGGGGTGACGCTATTTTGATTCGCGACAACCCTCGCCGCGGTTGCTCCACTCTTTTCATTGACGGCATCGAGGATACGGTTGGACACCACCATATCCGCGGTTTGTTTTCTCTTTTTGGCAGGATTTTGAATGTGTTCATCCAACGGGAATGCAAAATTGGTCGCCGATTCTGTTCCGGTTTTGTTCGCTTTTTCTCCGTGCATCAGGCTATCGCCGCAACTGGTGCTCTGGATGGCCTTAAGGTGGGAGGGGCTTTTCTAACGGTTGCACCGGCAAAGTTCCCCAAGGATTTTCAGCATTGCTCTACGTCGCGGTCTTTGCGCGGCGAGGGTCCGTCTTTGGTGGGGTCTGTTTCCCCCAGTGTCAGATTTCATGGGTTGGCTGGCGGTGCTGGCCGTCATCGTTCGTGGAAGGAGGCTCTTGCGGGGAATCTTTCTGATTCCGCTGCTCAGGAGATAGCTTTGGTTCTAGGCTCTGACAAGGGGTGTTTTCCTGGTGAAAGAACCCCCGTCATTTTTCTTTTTCCAGAAATTGGTCCTTGGTCTGTCGGATCTTTCGAGGAGGAGATTCCTCCTGCTCCTGAGGATATCTCCAGCGGGGATATCGTTGATTATTGTGGGGTGGAGGAGGTTGGTGTCAAGGAGGGTTTGATTCTGCAACCACCAAGAAGACGTGCTCCTCCCAAGAAACTGGAGGGTATAGGCGGTTCTAAGGTGGCATTAAAGTCGGCAGTTAAGGTTCGAGGGCAAGGGGTTAAGAGGGCTCGGGGCCGCCCCAGGAAGGAGATCTGTTGCCAGGAGATACGCAATCCTGCCATATCCACTCCTTCCTATTCTCTTGTGGAGGTCGTGGCGGGAGGCGATAGAAGTGAAGGTATCCTTTCCTCCGTTGTACCGTCCGAGTCACCGGTGCCTCCAGGTGTTATGACGAGAGCTAGGCGTGCCATTTCGATGGCTAAGCAGGTGGGTGTTGTTTTTGATTGCTGTGATGTCGAGGCAGTAAATTAGATTGCGGCGCATATTATGGATCGTAGACTTCCGTAGGAGCAGATTGTTTTTGCGCATGTGTTGCTTTGTGGGGCATTTCGTTGTGTAATTTTCAGGTCATTTACTTTTGGTTGCAGTTGTGTTTTTTCCCTTTCTTGGCCTGAGGCGTTGACGTTGTCCCTCTCTTGTCTTGGAGGCCTATATTTTAGGCGGACGGGCAACTCCCCCTCCTTCTTGTTGAGGCCATTTTGGTAGTTGTATATCCCTTATTAATATATCATTTTGCTTTCGGAAAGAAAAAAATATTCTCATGGAATCCATATATGCTTGACATCCCACTATAGGCAATTCATGATGTGTATCATCCTTCTGTTTCAGATATGCAGCACCAAAACAGTAAATCATGAGCACACAAACTCCATATTCACCTTCAGTTACACTTGCAAAACTGTACTGTCCCAGTCTTATGGCAGGTTAAACATTTATTATGAATGACCCATGGCTAATTAGAAGATAAATAGCTTCCTTTATCATGTAATAATATTTTCTTATGTTACTTATCATGGTTTTCTTGTTTCAAACAACTTTGCTTTACATATTTGATTTCTATAGTGCTGGTCTAATCTTTCTTCAAATAGCGAGTATCAAATAGTGATGAAACTGATGGCTGGCTTCTGTTTCTATTATTGGAACTAATTGGACACTTTCCATATTAAGTTTCCCTGATATTGCGGAAATTGATAATATAAACCACCTCATAAAGAAGAATTCACATTAGTAATTTTGAAGTTAAAATGAGTTTGGCAATGTATTCTACACTTTTAGATTTGATTGTGTTGATCTATTAATAACTTTTATTTGCTGAACTTTTCTACAGGCATTTCTAGTAATTTTGAAGTTAAAACGAGTTTGGCAATGTTTTTGGTGATTCAATTTTCGGATTCAGTTGATCTCTATTGTCCTGGTAAGTGGGAATTGATTTTCTCTATCTATCTTGATATGCTTCTCTATTTGCTGAACTTTTATATTCGTTTTGGTAAGCTATTGGCTTGCACTTGTTTCCATGCTTTGATCACGCACGCAAGGGAGATATATAAGTTCTTCCTATTGAGAACTAGGTTTAGTGAGAAAAAGAAAAGTAAACTGAATTGAATTATGTTACTGATATTCAAATCGAATACAATAAATGCTCTGTTAATTTATAGAGTGAGAGAAGCTTGCACAACAAGTTGAATACATGTACTAGGTCTAACTAACAAAACATTTACAAAAAGCAAACTAACTCAACAACTAACATACAACTGGTAACATCCAACTAGCACTATAACTATAACTAACTGTTCTCTAACAGTCCACCTCAATCTCAAAGTGGGAGAGAGAGAAATCGTGTCGATTGAGTTTGTCCTTTAGAGCCTCAAACAGAGTTGGTGCCTTAGTGAAAATATCAACCTTTTGGTCGAGAGAGGTTATGTGATACGCAAACAGTCTTGCTGAGAACCTTTTATGAAACGAAAAATATGTCTAACTCGACGTGTTTTTGTCTTTGTTAGCCTCTTGGTAGTTCTATCGCACCTTTTCATCTTTTAGCAGTCCTTATTCCTTGTCAAGCTTTTCTTCATTGTCTTTGTGCTTTCCATTGTTTTGTGATTGGTATATTTTCCATTTGACCTCTGAAGTTTGCTAAGTGTTTGAAGGGACTCTACAAAACCATCTTTGATCTCACACTTGGTTACATCTAGTGGGTTTCTTTTGAGAGAATTTGAAAAAGAGATAAGGAGTGGGAAAAGACAAAAATGCTCAATAGAGAAAAAGTCATAAGCGTGATACATGGTGAGTGAGAGAAAATAAAAAAATAAAAAAAAGTCAAGTTTCGATGTTGAATATTCAGTTGTTTGTCATAGTACGTTTGTATTAGGATTCTCATTGTAAATCTTACTTTTAGATTGTATCTAGGATCAAAGCTTTGTACTTTGTAGTTCTTTTGTAGTAGGATATAGTTTTGCGCTTTTCTTTTTCTTTCTTGTAAGAGAACTTTGGACATTCTTTTCGGATCCTTTGGTTGATCTCTACTTGTTTGCTTTGTTTGTTTTTTTGTGTGTGAGTGAGTAGAGATATAAAACATTATTATAAATATGATCTTTTGGATCACCATCTAGGTAGAAATAGGTCATTTGGAGTGGTCCTTAAGGGGTGTTTGTTTTTTATTGTTTTTGTTCTTTGTTTACCCTTTTGCTTTTTCCCTTCGTATCTTGCGATTGTTGATTTGTTTAGAAGTGATTCTCCTCTTTCTCCTAGGTCACGTATACTCCATTTCATTTTAAAAGTGACATAAAAGCCTACTAAGTGTCGTAGCTCAAAGTAGAAAACTTTTTAATTTGCATAAAATTAGGGAAGAAAAAGTAGTTAAATTAGCTACCCTAAGTTTTCAAAATTTTGCACTATATGGGTAAGTTAGACTAGTTAGAGAGAAGAGTTATGGTAAACCACATCTCATTTTCGAAGGAGCTCAAAGTTATCATGAGAAGATATGTACCTTCTTACTACCATAGGAAGCTTCTTTAAACCCTTAAAGGGTTGTCCCAAGGGCCATGGGTGTCGATGAGTACTATAGAGAGATGGAAATGTTCTTGATAAGAGATATGAGAAAATTGTCATGAAAATGAAGAAGCACTAATAGAGCTGTGTTGAGCTCCATAACTACCTTAACCTTAAAGAGCTTGTCCACTAGCTACGAAGGTGGAGCAACAATTTAAAAGATATGGAATTTTTTTACTTGGACGGATAAATCTTTTTGAAAATCCTTGACTTCCAAGTGGAAATATTTCAAAGACTGTGAGAGTTCTAGGTCCAAGGATAATCAAGACAAACCATATAGGGACCCTAAAGATTAAAAAAACACCGTAGAGAATTTAAGAAGACACCTCCTAGTTGTCCAATTTCCAAACCTAGAGAAAATGTGTCAAACATAAAGTACTTCAAGTTTCTTGGTAGGGGTCACATTTCCTCACAATGTCCATCAAAGAAAACTATGTTAATGAATGACAATGGACACATTTAAAGTTTGAGTTCTTCCTATTCTACATCTTCCTCTACAGAACAAGAGATTGTTTGATATGCTATAGGAGGAGATCTTTTAGTTTTTAGGAGATTATTAGCTAGTATAGATGGTGAGAATAACCAAAGAGAGCATCTTTCAAACAAGATGATAGGTTAGTAATTAAGAGTGGGGTTAGTGGGAATATAGTTATTAGATATTATTAGGTGATAATTAGTTATTTGTTATTAGATATTGTTAATTTGTTATTCTTTTGTAACTCATTTATTCTATCAATCAGTTAGAGGAAACTATTATTAATAGAGGAAGAAAGAATAAGAAAAGCAATGAATTAGAAATTAAAACAGACTTGAGGAAAGAGCTAGTACTCTCGAATTACCCGTAGTAGAGAGCTAGTACTCTCAAATTACCAATATTCCTTATTTTTGAAATTCTATTCACCTTTTGCAACCCTTGTTCTTATCAATTGGTATTAGTCCAAACAAATCAATGTGAATAACAGGTATATATAAACAGTAAATCTTCGTAAGATTTTAAAAATATGTCACATGAAACTAATTAAATTAAATTAAAATTTGATTTTCCCATTATAAATGATTAGATGATTGTGAGTTTACTGGCGTTAGTGGCCCATGTGGTATTTGTTGAGATTCAAATCTGTAACACCCCAATTTTTGGATTGAGGGTCACATAGTGAATAAGCGAAAATTAACTTCAACAAACCTCTTGGAAAGGTCACTCAAATTTTCAAAAGAATTTTCGGCGCTCAATAATTATTATTTAACATGATAATAATCCCATAGACTAATAATAACTACGCGGAAGCGGAAACGAATAATAATACAACAACGTTAAACGCTCCTCAACAAACTCAAAAAAATAAACAGCGGAAGTCCTCTAAGCATTAATAATCTTCTTCAGATTTCCCCCACGCTTTCACTGTGCACTCTGATTCCATAATGTTCTTCAAGAGATGAAACTTCTTGCCTTGTTTGTCTCTGGCGTTAAGCGCCCAAACAACAAATAGAAAACAGAAAGGGTTAACTCCTAGAACAATCAACAACAAGAGTGATAGTGTACAACAAGCATAAAATCAGAATAGCATAAATAACAGCGATAGAACATAAATAAAAGCATATTCAATTATAACCCATAACAGTGACATCTCAGTAGTGTAAACATGTTATCAATCATAAATACAGTTCATGCTTGTTAATTTCCTCATGTCTATATGCTCTCTATGGCCAAAAACATCGTTCCAAAGGAACCGAACAATCATGTGGTTAAACCGCCACCCCATTGTCCTCAGGCATGATCACGTGGTTAAACCACCACTCCACTGGCCCTTAACGATCACGTGGTTGCACCACCACCCCACCGCTCTTAACAGTCACGTGGTTAAACCACCACCCCACTGTCGTTAATCCTAAGATGCACATGCCATGACACCCATCTTCATGAACCCACAGTTCACACATTTATCTCAACAATCATGGCAAAACAATCTGTGAACACATTCATCCCAATTTTTAATCCATGTCAACATGTTATAAAGCACGTAAGCGTATCAACATGTTAAAGAAATAACCAAAAAAGTTATTCAAATAAATTCTCATTCAAAACAACTAACAGAATAATAATCTCATCATCAACAAATAACTAAACATCTTCATCTGAATCACAAACAAATTTAAAAAGGCACGCATGACTCAAGACTCTCTAAAACCGAAGTTACCCTTACCTTTGATTATTTTGCATCCACTTCAAGCCCAACCTCGAATATGGCTTCGGAAACGAATGTACAAGCCGGTGTTCATCTTCTACGCTCCAACGCTCGTCCTCATCTCAGAAGTGAAGTGAATTTCGTGCTCAAGCGCAGGCAAAAACACAATAGGGGCCTCTGTAAGAGAATGTTAGAGAATTCGAAGGCTTCCTCCAATGAACACCGCGGCAACGAGAGGCGTGGAAGGAACTAGCAATAGGAGGATGAAGACTATGTGAAGTAGAAACAAGAGTGGCTTTTCTGCATTTGGGATGTTTTGCTTCAGCAAGGTTTTTACGTGTTTAAGAGTGAAGAGGAGTGGAAGGAAATCAGTTCCTCTCTTTGCAATTATGCAGAACGTGTTTTCAAAAGAGTGGAAAGTTACTAAGCCGTTTTACCTATTCTGTTGCAGCATATCTTCCCCACTAAAATCTATATCTTGATCCTCACCCGTAGGTGAAATACTCAAGTCTCAACCACTAAACCAAAGCTCATCTCGCTAAAAATTAAGCAAATATAATCTTTTACCCAAGTATCAATCTAATATATTAGAATTTTATTTATAACAAATCTCAAAAGACCATACCACCAAAAATAATTCAAGCAAAGGTCTAATAGGGACTAAAACCCAACTATAAAATAGTTTAGGGACCTAGGCATAATTAATTCAATTTCCAAGGATCAAAAATATAAATACTAAAAATAGAGGGTCTTACAAAATTCCACTAGTCCTGGATTCAATTGCTGGTACATAAATTTTCCATAAAAAAAGAAGATGGTTGTGAGTTTGTGACGGATTAACCGGCCCTTGCACCCATTGTAGAGTTTTTTTTTTTTTTTGAAAAGCCGCACCGTTGTAGAGTTGACTCCACTTCTTGCTTTTGATTGTGCTGGTCTAGTGTAGTTGTTCCTTTATTTTTATGGAATATTCACCAAAAACGAAGACCATTGCATAGAAGTTATTCTAAAAAAAAATGTAAAGAATAAAATTTTATTTTACTATGTAAAATAAATGATCAAATTTCTTCACAACTTAACAATTTTTTGTGATTGTATTATTTTAATTTTTATGAAATTCTTTTCTTTTTTATTAAATGAATTGCATAGCAAAACATCTGAGCACTTTCAAATTTGATTAAATTGTTTTTAAACAAAAACAGGTAACTAATTTAATTCTCGAAACTTTTTCTTTGAATTCCTTTAATTTGAATTTTCTATCTTATTAAGAAAGTCGTCCGATCAGATTAATATAAATTTAAATTCAATTCAATCCTAAATCATAGGGTGGGTAAAATTAATAATTTCTTATTTTTTCATGAGTACCAAAGGCATCTCTAGCTAACAAGCAGAAATATTCATAATAAAAAAAAACTAACAATCAGAAATTAATGCTTTCTACCAATAATGTGTAAGTGTAGGTGTAGTTGTAAGTATGTTTATTCTCGTAAAAATGAGAATATATTTGTTGAGAGTTGGGAAGGACATGCAACCGTTTTTGAAATATTGGTGACATCTAGGGGTGGGAATATGCTAGGTCAGGCTAGGCTTTGCGTAAATAGGCCTGGCCTATTTAAAAAATTTAAGGCCTAAGCCTGACTTGTGGCCTATCATAGGCTTTTTATTTTGCTTGGGTCTGGCCTTATTGAAAGTCTGGCCTGGCCTGGCCTGGCCTGAAGCCTATTTATAGGCCTATTTTCGCATAAGGCCTTTAAATAGGCCAAAAAGCATACATCTAAACAGAACAACATCTAAGCAGGTCAACAAGCCTACATCTAAATAGGCCAACTATGTTTATCAATCGACAAGTTTCAAAAAGGTAAAATTAAATTTTCTACAAATACCAAAACTGGTGACAGGTTAGATGGATGTAAATTGAATTTAATATTTTGATTTATTTGTATATTTTATTAAACTAATATATTAAATTAAGATGCTAATAAACAGGCTGGCCTGATAGGCTTAATAGGCTTTTTTATAAGCCTAAGCCTGATCTATTTAGCTAAATAGGTTTTTAAAAAAACCTAGGCCTAGCCTTTATATTAAACAGGCTAGGCCAGACCATGCTTTAAACAGGCCAGGCCATAGGCCCCTGTCGGCGACCTGGCCTATTCCCACCCCTAGTGACATCCGTCAAATACTAACAAATCAATGTCCTTTAAATTTTGAACACAAGGTGTGGCGTTGTGAGTTGTTTCATTTTAGTGATGGGATTTTATATACATTTCCAAATTTCCCCTACTTTTTACATTTCCTTTATTTAAGAGCACTTCTCTTTAGCCACTTAATTACTCCTTACATTTTCACTCACCAGGAATGTGAAGGAACACTAAGCATAACTATTGTCCAATTCTATGGTGCTTAATTTACATTGTCAATAAAGGTCCTAACTTTTTAGTTAAAGAGGGGTGGTTCATAAATCACATCACAGGTATAAAAGGTAATTTAACACAAAACTTGTGCAAACCACTTGCAATAACAACAGCTTCAAATTGAAGAAAGATTAAATACATTATATCTTAATATGAACTGAAAGTTTGCAAGTTGAGCCTGAGAACTTCTTGCCCAGGATGCTTAGTCACATGAAGTGATTCTCCAATGGAAGCTGCTTGATCAACCATTAATAGATCACCCTCAAGAGACTAGAATTGCCGATTCTTGTTTAATCCATTAACCATACCTAAGAACCTGCAAAGGTGTAAACATTTTATGAGTCATCAGAACAAGCTTAAAGTTGTTACTTAGAGTTGTAATGTATAAATGAACAATTGTCGTAAAATGAATTTTACTTAATTTCCACAAAACTTGAAACTTAACAAAATTGCATAACCAAGTAAGCAGGGCAACTAGAGAATATCAGATAGATCATTCACCTTACATATGATAAAAAGTTGACTCTAAAAATTGCATAATCTCAACCCATCTGGCACTGCATCCACAAATGAAAGATTCAAAACATGTCATCAGTGAGTTATAAATTCATTTGAAGCTTGTAAGTAAAAAAGCATAGGATGAAACAAAGCATATCATATTACATGGCAATTACATTGATCATGTGATGATGAGGAAAAGGTCACATCCACAATTCCAAATAATTACTTGGTGTGATGCTCCTACTTTTACCTCTTAGTGGCTTGGAAGCTACAAGGAGATGAATGGCAGGAAGCCCTGCATTTTCTCCAAGCAGTGCTGGTCTCCTCAAAGCTTGTCTGCACAGAATTTGCATCAGAACTTTGTGAAAGATATGCATTCCATCAAATGCTTAGGAAAACTTCCAAGAAAGTTGCAGCAAACCTCCAAGGATATGGATAATAAATAAATCTTGAACCTCTATAAACAATGAAGACACTTGGTGCTAAATAAGTATCTTAAATACAAAAAAGCAACTAATCTGCATCTTTAAAATTCTAAATCAGTACAACATACAGAGGTCCTTAATTTGTAGGAGTCAATTTGACATGCTATAGAAGCTATGAGTAATTGTTCCAACATATAAAAGACATAGTGGATGGTAAATTTATCTAATTTTAAAATGTTACATAAACAAGATTCGGAGGAGAAATTCAGCAGAAAGTGAAATGCAGGTCTTAATCCAACTTATACATCTCTCACCAAAATTCATTTGTAAGTATATCAATTAGATAACCCCATTCACTGATTTACCAGAACCATCACCTCCAGTAGTCAGCCAATGAAGATCACCATTCACAAATAGATCCTGAATCGTTTCACCAAAAAGAGTATAATAATGCTGGATCTTCTTTTGGATTCCAATCTGGTACAAGGGTTCCACAATCTAAAACAATCCTTATCATCACGCAAACATAGCAGTCTCAGTCTATAAAAAAGTGCTTGCACTCCATCCGAAAGGTAAGTTTTTCACTAGGGGTTGGTGGGTTTACAAAGAATGCATGCATAGAATATGTTACGTCTCAACCGCTATTGAAGCTGATCATTCACCAATTGGGAATAAGAGATTAGGATTTCCCATGATTTGCACACGCACTTGAATCGTAGAACGGATTTCATTGGAAGCTTCACACCAACGTCCTCAGCCTCTGACATAACGGTGGTGGTTTCAAACATATGTCTCAATGCTATCTATCATCACACACACTTTTTTTGTTTTGTTACAAAATTAAACCATACCTCACTAGGATTCGAACACAAGCCATGCCCATCAAATGCCTAAGTCTCCACCACTAAACCAAAGTTCTTCTTGTTCATCACACACACTTTACCTATTCGAACTTATATATCCTGTTAATTAGAGATAAGCCCATAATAATAATAAAACTTGTTTCAAAATAAATATGTCAATAAAACTGGTAAATTTTAACAAAATCAAAATATTATCTCGGTGGATCTTCATTCTGAATTAGTCCAAACAAATCAATGAGAATAAAAAGTATAAAAGTTTTTTAAATCATTTAAATTTTGATTTTCCAAATGTCAAAAAAATCAATTAAATTTTAAGAATGTATCATATCAATTAATTAACTATTAAAGAAATAATTGATTTTCTCACATATTTGAAATATGGTTGGATGACCATTGAAGTGCTCAGAACACAGAAATTATTCTCAAGAATTTTAAGGAATAAAATTTATGTTATTAGGTAAAATAAATTATCATAATTTCTTTAGGACTTAACAATTTATATATGTGATTTACTATTTAAATTTGTATGACTTTATTTTCTTTTTATTAAAACAAATGAATTTCACAACAAAATATTTGAGTACTTTCAAATTATCTTTCCAAATACCTAACAGGCGTCACTCGCTGTGATAAAAAATGATAGTTTGAACTCCTGGGTCGATAGTTCAATTCCTATGAGCCTCACTCATAGGATATAAAATGGATTATAGTATTTTTTTTATGATAAAAATTACGTCCATGATATCTAAAATGATATTTTTCGGTCAAATTAGATATCTTTTTGAAGACTTGAAAGACTAATTTAATTGATGAAATACACAGTAAGGGACTAAATTAACCAGCTGAATGTGTGTTTAGGAGTTGCGTGCATGTAAAATTCAATAATGATATGTGGCACTAGGATGTTGGTGCACACCATGCATGATTTGTTCATCCAAGAAAAGTTTAAAACTAATTTTAAATGTATGAAAGACTAAATAGTTTTAAATAGTTTGTCACATCATGCATGATCTTTTCTTTCATTTGTCATAATTTTAAATAGTTTTAAGATTAAGTGCATATAAATGTATGAAAATTTGATAAAACAGGGAAATATGTCGTACAAAGATCAGATAATATTAATAGATATATATATATATATATATATATATATATATATATATAAAGTTAAAACTTTTTGTGCTTAAATTAGATGGTAAAAAGGTCTTACGGGGAGGAACATTTGACAAGAAAATAATTTCACCTTAAAACTAATTTAAATATAAATTTCAAACAATTTTAGTAATATATAGTCTATATTTATGTCTCTGAAGGATAGTTCAACTGGTAAGAGCTAAAAACATATGAGTTGGGAAAGGAAAGGTTCAATAATCAATCCCTGACTAAGGAATTTAAATGTTTTCAGATGTACCAAAAAAATATATAGTCTATATTTGTTTATGTTTATGGTCTATGTTTAAAAGCTCGCATGGGAAGAAACATTTTACATGAAATTATTTCTAGGTAAAAACTAATAGAAAATAAATTTTAATAAATTTCACAACCTTGCAGTTCATATTTATTTATGTTGAGATGGGTTGTTTCTCAACATTCTATATAATAATATATTTTTGCTTTAAAAAAATATCATGTTTATAAGTATATTATATGATAATATAATCTACTTTCTCCTTGGCACAAACTACAATGTAAAAAGCTCTCACATGGAGGGACCTTTAACATGAAGATACTTTCATGTTAAAACTTATGCAAAAATATTTTTCCTTATAGTTTAAATATATATTAAAAATATATTTTACTGAATTTTTAATAATTATATGAGTAAAAATATATTAAAGTTTGAAAATTTGATATTAAAAATACGATGTACGAGGATTAGAAAATAATAATATATATGGTTACAATTAATTATTTTTGAATTATACTGTAAAAAGCTACCACATGAGGAATATTTTACATGAAAGTAAGTATATATTAAAACTAATTTAAAACAAAATATTTATATAATTTGACATTTCAATACCGGTTATTTTTAAAATAATTTTAAAAGTAAATATATAGATAAAAGTATGATAATAGATGATGAAAATATGTCGTGGGAATATTAGAAAACAATAACACATATAAAGTCTATTTTTATGTTTAAATTATAGCGTTAAAAGCTGCCACAGAGAGAAACATTTTATGTAAAAATACTTTCATGTAAAAAGTAATAGAAAATTGAATTTTAAAAAAGCTTCACAGCTTTACAATATAATGTTATGTAAGAAGTGTACTACATAACAATATAGTATACTCTCACTTTTGAAACTAATTTAATGTTTAAACTAATTAAAAAATGTATTTTCTTAATTTATAATAATTTTAGGAGTACATATATTTAAATTATGAAAAGTGATAGTAAAATTACATATACTCAACTTTCATGTATATAGGTGTTACAAGGTAAATAATTTTAGGAGTAAATATATATACTCTATTATTATTTGTATAAAAGCTATAGAGTAAAAATTTCACATGGGAGTGAATATTTTACGTGAAAAATGCTTTTTTAGATAAACTGTTAAAAAATATTTTCATATAATTTAAGTACTTACTTATATTTTTAAATAATTTTAGGAGCAAGTATATATAAAAGTATGCCCTATATTCTTACTTTATTATGTTAAATTTTTAAAACATAAATTCATGTTAGAAATGTACTACATAACAATATAGTCTACTCTCACTTTTGTATAATTACATGGTAAAAATCTCTCACGAGGAGGAACATCTTATATGAAACTAATTTAATGTTTAAACTAATTAAAAATATAATTTCATAATTTTTAATAATTTTAGGAGTAAAAATATATAAATTATGAAAAGTGATTGTAAAAATATATATACTTTACTTTTATGTATATGCGAGTTACAAGGTAAATAATTTTAGGAGTAAATATATATACTCTACTTTTATTTGTATAGAAGCTATAGAGTAAAAATTTCACACGAGAGTGAATATTTTACATGAAAATGCTTTCTTAGATAAACTAATAAAAATATTTTAATATAACTAAATTACTTACTCATATTTTCAAATAATTTTAGGCCTAAGCATATATAAAAGTATGAACAATATTCATACTTTATTATGTTAAATTTGTAGAATATAATTTTGTGTTAGAAATTTACTACATAATAATATAATTTACTCTCACTTTTATAAAATTACACGGTAAAAATATCTCACGGGAACAAACATCTTATATGAAACAAATTTAATGTTTAAACTAATTAAAAAATATTTTCATAAAATTTAATTACGATTTTCATAATTTTTAACAATTTTATGTAAATATATATAAATTATGAAAAGTGATAGTAAAATCACTTTTACTTGACTTTTATGTATATACGAGTTACAAGGTAAATAATTTTAGAAGTAAATATATATACTCTACATTAATTTATATACAAGCTATAGAGTAAAAATTTCACATGGTAGTGAATATTTTTTCATGAAAATGCTTTCTTAGATAAACTAGTAAAAAAATGCATTTATCCAAGTCAGCTAATAGTAATAAAGCGTAGCCAAATGTTATTCGCACAATAGTAAAAACAAGAATTAACGTCGGGGATGTGATCTACGTTCCAAGATTTGATTTGGTTCCAACTAGCACCAGTTACCCATTCAAGTTTGAAATGAGGCAGTTCTAAGTGTGTTTGTGTTTTGCAATTACTATAAATAAAAGTCAAGGACAATCGTTATCTCATGTTGGTCTCTTCCTTCCCATATCAGTTATCAATCATTGACAGTTATACGTAGCTCTCTTAAGAGTTAGATCAATGAAAAGTTTCAAATTGCTAATTCTAGATGACAATGACAATGTGATGAACTTCACAAAAAATGTAGTATATAAAGAAGTGTTTGTCAATGTTTAAGTATTGAAATTCATATTAAATTTTCAATAAATATTTCGTATCATTTCACATATACATTTTATTGTATTTTCATGATATTTAATCACATATATGAAATATTTTACGAATTAGGATGCCACCCGCCACCGGTTTGTTTAGTAATAAATTTAGTAATAAAAGATAGGCTTAAATATGTTTGGGGTCCCTAACAATTGAAAGGGAATCATGATAAGTCCCTGAAAAAACAATTTATGATATTTAATCACATATATGAAATATTTTACGAATTAGGATGCCACCCGCCACCGGTTTGTTTAGTAATAAATTTAGTAATAAAAGATAGGCTTAAATATGTTTGGGGTCCCTAACAATTGAAAGGGAATCATTATAAGTCCCTGAAAAAACAATTTGTAAAATTGGATCTCTAACATAATTTTTTTTAATCAAATTAAGGACTAATCCCAATTTTAAGCTGATTAGTCATCTAATTAGCACAGTTATCAGTCCACGCGGCTTTTACTCTCCATTACTCTCCATTTCCTTTCTCTCCAATGGAGAAACCGCCACTACCACCAGAATCCCCTCATCGTCCGCAACAAAACCCTAAAGTAATTCGACAATCGGCTGCCATCGACCACCGCCGCCTCCGCCGCTTCAATCTGGCTTTGACGAGTTGTCGTACTTCTGTTCCAATGGAAGCATCCTTTACTTTATTTTTATTTATTTATTTATTGTTATATTGGTTAATCCAACTGTTGGGCATGTTCAGAACAACCAGTTGAATCCAATATGGAATGAACACTTTGAGTTCATTGTCGAAGATGCCTCAACGCAACACTTGACCATAAGAATTTTCGATGATGAAGGCGTTCAAGCATCTGAGCTTATTGGCTGTGCCCGAATTTCGCTGAAGGAACTTGAACCTGGGAAAGTCAAGGATCCCTCCGCCATCGTCTTCTTCTTCCCTCCTTCTCTTTCGCGGTCTTTCTTCTTCCAGATCTGTTGCCAATTCAACGCCCCCAAGCCGCTGTTGTTGTCTTTGAATCTCTTCCTCTTCTTTTAGATCTGATGGATTGTGCTGGTGGTTAAGGTTGAAGATGAAGATGGAGGGAAAGAGGGATTTCTGGCATTTGATTTTGTATTTATCTAGGTTTTGATGATGAAGAAAGAAGAAGAAAGAAGAATGAAGAAAGAAGAAGAAGAAGAAAGAAAGAAAATGGAACATGAAGAAAGAAAGAATTGGACGAGAGAGGGAGGGGAAGAAGAAAGAAGAAATTCTTTATTTCTGAATTGAGTTTTAATTTTTTAGTTTTTAATATATCGTGGAATAAAAAAATGAGTAAAAGTCACGCGGATTGATGACTGTGCTAATTAGATGACTAATCAACTTAAAATTGAGATTTGTCATTAATTTAATTAAAAAAAATGTTATGGATGTAATTTTACAAATTATTTTTTTAGGTATCTAAAATAATTATCTATCAAATGTTTAAATGTTTATGTTTGGGATCCAAAAAAGATACCATCATGTTGCAGTGTTTCACAAAGCTTGAAAGGAACGCAATTTCACTGTCGCTGTTGAATGCCACCCCGCTTTTCTTAAAATCAATTGCCCCTCTCTTAAACGCAAATATATCGAATTCACTCCTACATGTCGACGACGGAACCCCCTAAGCGCAACCAGTGGCAATGGGAGAACGCCACCGCCGGCGCCGCCGCTGGATTCGCCACCGTCGCCGTCATGCATCCCCTCGATGTTGTCCGAACTAGGTTCCAAGGTTCTCTCTCTTTTCTCAAGTAAACTAATACTTCAGATTTGTCTTCCTTTCTATTCTATTTCTGAAGCATTGCCATTTGATTTCGCAGTTAACGATGGTCGAGTTTCTCATCTTCCTAGATACAAGAACACCGCTCACGCCATTTTCACCATTGCTCGCTCCGAGGTTTGTGTTTTGCTTTTTCACCGACGCCAACGTTGATGAAATTCCTAAACTTAACACTCTTCAGCGATCATAAATACTTTTTGATGAATATGAATTGGGAGAGATTGCTCTAAAATTACCTTTGATTGCTGAACCTACTATATGAGTTCTGGAGTATCAGCATAAATTTGGAAGTTTGAATTTTCGATTTCCCTTGTAATCTTGAACTTTTTGATTTGTAAAACCAACTCTTATCCTTTCAGCTTTCATTTTAATTGGTTCTGATCTATATGACCAAGCTCTGCTATATGTACATATTGTTACTCACTCGTCATTCAATGCAGAAAATAAGTTGTTTTCCCACTCGTATAGCTGATGTTCAGGGCACATGTCACAACTGACAAATTCGATAATTTCTGCACTCTGGTTTCTGGTATTTGTAAAGAATGTTAAGAAACTGAATAGCATTTAATCCCGGGTTTTAGATCTTATATGGGGGTCTCTCATAGTGAGCTCAGTCCATACGAAGTTTTGGTGACAAACTTAGTCAAGCTAGGAAGCATGGATACAAAAACATCGACATGTGCATAGGACAAATTCTAAAAATTACAAAAAAAAAAAGAAAAAAAAAACTGAGCAGCTAATATACTACATGTAAAATGAATATATTATTAACACACATTAATCATAAATTTAAATAAAGAAATCAGTGTTTCATAAGTCAGCATCAGTCATCACTCATTGGAAAGCCCTGTCTTTTATGTAATCATTGTGGTATCCCACTTACATTGGTCTTGAAATTCATAATATAATTCAAATATGTAGGCTAGAAATATCCAATATGATACGTACCCAACATTGGCACACAACCATTTTAGAGTTCTGGTGTTTCACAGGTGTCAAGACTGCTTGGCATGCCCCTTTTTTATGGGTGGTCACTTGTCATTGTTGTTGGTTAATGAGTGGTTGCTCAAGTTATCAGACATCATTTTTCACCTTGCACATGGTCTTACTTTCACAAATATTAAGATGTATGCAACAAGAATCATAATAATAAGAGTAATGATAATTTTCCTTTTCTTTCACTTGTAATTGATGGGCTTGGTGTTTGCAACTTGACATCTGTTGTAAATTGCCATAGGAGAAAAACTTTTTCTTTAGATACTTTATGTATGTCATACTATGCTTCTTATGTGTCGTGCTTAATCTTTCAGGGATTGAGAGGGTTATATGCTGGCTTTCTTCCTGGGGTTCTTGGGTCTACTTTTTCATGGGCTTTATATTTCTTTTTGTAAGTACTAATTTACATCAGGGAGAACTGAATTGTATTAAAGTCAAATTTTCACCTATTATTTGTATATCTGATGCTCTCTTGGAGAAAATGATATTACATAGGATGGCAGACTCTTTGGTGTTTGAATTCTGATGTTTCTGCATACATGCATCCTCTCTAGTTAAATTTAACTTGTTTAAGTGAGTTTGAATATCTTCTCTCTCTCTCTCTCTCTCTCTCTCACACACACACACACACACACACACACACAGAGTCACACAGAAACACTCACACATGCTCAGCATATTTAACTTCTTTTTCTTAGTCCAGGCTGAATCAATATGTCAATATCTTCTAGTCTAAAGTACATAATGGTGGAAGAATTTTGCTTACTCTATGCAAAATATGCATGACACTCACTCTTCATCAGGGCCATTGTATAGAACCTGGTAGTGTTTTTTAAAACCAAAAAGATTTTGGAAAATCACTTGTTCTTTATGGCTCGTCAAAGGATTCTTCCTCCCCCCCCCCCCCCCCAGTCAGTACACTTGACTTTTCTATGTTTTTTTTCTCCCAGATTTGAATTGTTTGGTATTATTGTTTGATTTTTCACCAGTCCATCTGATTGCTTTCCTGGAAGGTCCAACTAATCAACCAAACTCTTTTTTACAATTGTAGCTATGACAATGCTAAGCAAAGATATGCTAGGAATAGAGAGGAAAAGTTGACCCCAGGTCTTCATCTTGCCTCAGCTGCAGAAGCAGGAGCTATTGTGAGTGTGCAAAATTCCATTATTATGAATGAGTGCCACATCTATAATTCTCAGTAGTGTCATGTATAATTCTTAGTAGTGACATGTATAATTCTTAGTAGCATATTTGGATAGTTGTAATGTTCAATCCTGCTAGTATTTGTTGTTATGTGTTGATGAAACTTGGAGATGAGTTTCAGCCTCTCATTAGGCTTTCCATTTTTTTAATTTTTAGCTCTTGTGGGCTCAAGGAGTGATGAGTTACTATGCATGTACTTTTGGTAAATTGTATTGGATGCATTTGCCAACGAAAATTGTTGTTTGAACTTTGAAGAGTGTGTGAGAATGGAACTAACATAGTTTAAGTTTACTATTTTCTTTGTACATATCTTCGAGATATTGCTTACCTTTCATAATTAGGTGTTTATGATTCCAAAACTTGCCTAACATAATTTGTCACACCCCTGAATGGGATCAAAACTGAAGCTTCAGTTATTTTAGTTTCCATTGCCTTTTGTTAGGTTTCCTTGTGCACAAATCCTGTTTGGCTAGTGAAGACAAGATTGCAGCTTCAGACTCCTCTTCATCAGACACGACCTTACTCTGGGCTTTATGGTCTGCTCTCCACCTAACATGATCTTTATTCTTAACCATTTACTTTGGGGTTTGACTTTTCATATTATTCTTGTTCATTTGTAGTTCTTCTCTAGATGTTAGCTATTATTTATAGCTTTATTATTATCTTTTACGCGTAGACTACCTTAATCTAAGTCTAAAGTCATCTTACCCAAAATTATTCTTGAAATTAGTATCCTGAAGTTGAAAGATAGCACTTTTTCACTTTTTGGTTCTGAGTCATTGTATTTGGGGGAGCATTTATCCTCCTAAGCCAAAAATGGTTGCAGAAGTTCAATATTCAGTTATTAATTGGTAAAAGTGTTATGCATACTTGTTCATCCCCTTTGTTTCAGGGAATTGTCTGTATGATGTTGATTTTCAGACTGGTTAAATATTAGAAAAAGGAAAGGATGTTGATTTAAACTTGAATCTATATTTGGATGATATCACTTGTTTTAAGAAAGGATGATCAGTTAAGATGTAAGAGTTAGGTACATCAGTTGACTCTTTTCTTTCTCTTTTTCATGAGGAGGAGAGGGGGGGGGGGGGGTTCAGGTGCGCATGTATCTCTCAAGTGCCTAAAGCATGATGATCACTGCATGTTTTGTTTATTGTGTTTGTATCTATCATTTATTAATCATTATGAGTGCTACTCAGTCATGAAATTCTTATCTGTAAAAATCAAATATCAGATGCTTTTAGGACCATACTGAAGGAAGAGGGATTTAGCGCACTTTACAGAGGAATTGTTCCCAGTCTATTCCTGGTAGGTTTCTGGCTCTTAATAATTTTTCTGTCAATCTTGGCACTCAGAATTTTAATCAAACATTCAGTATAATGTCAGAAATTACTTAAATAAAGATAAAGGTCTTAATCACAAAAAGAAAAAGTACAATGTCTTTCTTTCTTTTCCAATGTATAATTAACATTGCTCCAGTTGCAACTAGCTACTATGAACTGTTGAATCAGCCAATTATATCCGTAACCTATCAAGAACTTCATAATAGATCCTTCCAATTCGTTGCTGTTAACTTATAAGTCACTGACAAAATTGGATTGTCGCGTGCTTTTCTCACAATCTCTCACATGTTGGCCTATACTGTTTATTGTGGTTAACTGGTTATATACATCATTATATGATTTCCTAACCAGTCATGAAATTTTTTTATCTCTTAAAATTAAACATCAGATGCATTTAGGTCCATAATGAGGGAAGAAGGATTTAGTGCACTTTACAGAGGGCTTGTTCCTGGTCTAATTTCTGGTATGTTGCTTGTTCTTATTTTGCCTGTCAATCTTGGTACTTAAAGTTTTAATTAAAAAAATTAAATATAATATGTGGAATTGTTCTTAAATAAAGATAAAGGTCTTATTCACCCCCCAAAAGAAGTTAAGATAAAGCTCTCTCAGTCTTTCTTTTCCATTAGATAATGAACATTGCGCCAGTTGCAACTGACAACCATGAACTCTTGACTCTTCCCATTAAACCCAGAGATTATCAGACACAATACAGTAGATCCTTCAATTCAATTGCTGTCAAACTGTTAAATAACTAATGGAATTTGCTGGCCGTGTGATTCTCACATCATCACTAATGCATGTCTGCATATGATTTGATCATATCATCTCCACGCATATTCCATTTTAGGAAAGGATTAAAGACTACAAAATATTCTTTATTTTTTTTTACAATAACCTTGTAAAAAATTTAAAATCAAATCATGTGACCAAGGCACCAAGCATATGACCTATATCATTGTCCAACATCTTGTTAGAGATATAAAATCATTCATGAGCCCACCTAACGATTTAAGATTTTAGGAGAGCTGATTCTTGATATGGTATTAGAGCCTTTGATCTTCAAAAGTTTGATACTTGCCTCTCTCACTCTTATGATAAAAAATGATTGTATTTTAGCATAAGGTAGAGAAGGCCAGGGACGGAACCAGAAAATTCAGTAAGGGGGCCGAAAATTTAAAACATGTTCAATGAAATTTATAATGAGATGCTATTATTATTAGCAATTGCATAAAACTTGGTTCAATGAAAGATAAAATATCATATAGTCCATAAACTAAATAAAAAAGTTTTAATACAAAGAAAATACTCTTTAAAAAAGTACAAAGAAAATACTATTAAAAAATGCCAAACTTCATTTTCAAGTGATAAATTCTTTATTCAATTATAATATTTATTATTTATAGTATTTTATAAAATTCCTTTAATTTCCTTAACTATTAATAATTTATTTATTCTTATATAACCATTTTCAAACTAGACATTTATTTAATTTTTTAACTGTATTCTATTTAATTTAATCATCACATCTATTAAAAGAAAACAAACTCATCCCATCAGCTCATGTTTATGGAAAATGATGTGTTCACATTCAATAATATAACAATCAACAATATAAAAAACAAATAGTTAAATTGACAGATGCAGCTTTGTCGCAGAACAGGGGCGAACACAACTTATAGGGAGGGAGCGAAGACATATTTAAGTAGTATATATCAGTGAGATTGCATTGAATTTCAGTAAATCATTTTATTTAGATAATTTGTGTTACTTTTTAACATCTTCATCGCATTTTTTTTTATTATGTTTCTATGGAATTTGAGAAATATAGCTACTTGTAGAGTGTACTCTTTATCCTTTTTTTTTTCTAATTTTGTTCCTAGGCGGTAGTTATTCAAAGAATGAAAAATGATGAATGAATTTGGATTCTTTTTCATGGCGAGATATGTTATTCTTGAGAATAAGTGCCTTGTTCCAGAGGTTGAACTTTGAAACCATCAAGTTTAGTGGGGTGGGGATCACCGAAGTAATGCATGTGATTAGTTAATATTCAAAATTTCATTCTGGACCAAAAATATAATAATATAATAAAGATGATAGAGTATAATAATATAATAATATATAAAAATTTCATTCCATATTTTGTTTTGATTGACATTGAATATATGGTTGATATTTTTAAATATAGTGCCATTGTGTTTTAGTGATCATGTTATGCGATGATCACGCAACAAACATATTCTTTTGTAACTTAATGGTAGTTGCATAGAGGGATCTGTGGTGATGCTTTTGATAGTTTTAGTTTAAGGTGGCTAGTTGTGACTGTCCCAAATTCCAATTCATGTGCATACATTTTTCTTTAATTTCATAATATATTCCGCTGAACTTTGGGGAAATTTAGTTAAGCCCAAAGAGCTACCTGTTGAGAACATTATCATCATAAGAAAATTTTGGGAAATTATATTTTAGGAATCATTGTTCAAATATTTATAAGTCGGGAGCATTTGACCTGAGCAGTGTTTAACAATATTCAAAGAGAATCTTCTGTTAACCATATGTTTACTTAATTACAAATTTCTCATTTTTTTATTTCAAATTGAAAATACTCTTTGCTTAAAATTCCCAAATTATTCGAAAAAAATCGTTTCATTATATTGGATAAAATGGTTACATAAAGCACTTCCAGAAAGAAAAATCTTAGGCAGTATGTACTGTTTGTGTTGTTGCCCAATAAAAAACTTATACACCCACTTTCTTAATATTTAGTAATTTGATAACTTTCCTCAAATTCCCATTTTTCAACCTAAATGTCATGTTATAATTGGACAATAGTAAAAATAGTAGATTTAGAACTTTACCTTTGTTTTGTCCTTCTAGAAAGCTTGGCTGCATTGGTTTTGAAGTTACAAGTAAAGCAAGAATCTGCTTGTCATTTAATCTAATTCTTTGGGTGGACGGCATGACCTTTCTTTGCCAAGATATTAATAAGGTGTCAGAATTTACGGCTGAAAAGTTAATTAAATCAAACCTTTACCCTTATGATGATAAAAAAAAATTTGCTGAAGTTTTATGTTTAGTTACTTATTAAGCCTTTATAGTTTATTTGGATAATGATCCTCTCAATTGTAAAACAATTTGATCATGTCAAGTTTCATCATCTAACCATTGATTTTAAATTTTTTAGTTCTTTAATTATTAAACACAAATTAATGGTTAGATGATGAAACTTGACATGGTCAATATTTTTTACAATTGAGAGGATCCTTATCCAGTTTATTTATATCTCCTGATGCCATTATTAGGTTGCTATTTTCTCGAAGGTATGAAAAGGGCAATTTAAAAACTTTGATGGCTATATTAAGTATTGACCATATTATGTATCTCACTGTCACTCTGATTTATAGAGAGCTTACTTAAATTTGTGTTCTTCAGCAGGTCTCTCATGGTGCTATCCAGTTCACAGCATATGAGGAGCTTCGTAAAATTCTTGTTGATTTGAAGAGTAGGGGAAGTACAATACACCGTCAAAACCCTGATCAACTGCTGGTAAGTTCATGGAGCTTGCTTGGACCCATTTAATTATTCACATTTACTGGACTATTTACTTTTCTTAAATGATTATTGGATGATTTGACCTTTTTGGCCACTTGTATGGCTCTGAGTTCTTGTTTGTTCCTATACATCATTGCTCCACATTGTTAGAGCAGTGATGCATTTCAAGAATCATATGACCCGATGGTTGTTGCATGTATATGGATAGCGGATGCTTATAATTTTGAGTAGATTGTGAATTTGATTTGTCATGTTATATTTTAGCTGACATTAGTTGCCTATATTAGGTTTCAATCTCTATCTTGGTGCCTGAATGATTGCTTGATACGGGTCAATGCAGTCTGAACTGTTAGGTCATGTTATTATCTTTCAGGTGATTTGAGGCTTAAGCATGTGTAGAGAAGACTTGTAGAAACCCAAATAAGGAAAGCAGGTCAGATGGAGGGTAGTCTAATTGTCAGAGGTAGTTGGAGTTAAGAAAAAACTGAAGTCAAACCTCTAAGAAGGATTTAGATTTAGTGGTTTTTCATTTATGATAGAACATTGTGTCATCATTTTGATCCATGTAGCTTACTCCACAAAGTGGGAAAATACTTTGTTGTTCTTGAATATAACATTATTGCATCACATATTGGCTCTTTCATCCATGCATCAAACCAATTCGCAAATGGCATGATCAATTCAAATTAAGGTATATATATACCAATCCTTTCTTCAGATTTTAAGGTGATCAAATGACTATCTTGAATTCAAGGACGCATTAAATGAGAGCAATGTAGCTTTATGCATATCCTACATTTCATTTGCCACAAGCTTTATGGCTTTGCAAGTACTAAAGGGTTTTTTTAGCAATGACATAGAGTTATTGTGTTTTCACATTTTATTCTTTCCCCAGAATTCTGTTGATTATGCTGTTCTTGGAGCAACATCAAAAATTGCTGCGATACTTCTAAGCTATCCATTTCAGGTACAACTGTCTTTACTCTTTCCCCCTACCCTTTGACGAGAGAAGGATCTGGACTCTAGTGTTCTTGAATATGATTTATCAGTCATAGAAGAAGTTGCTTTGTCATGAGGCATACAGGACTTTTCTTAATTCTTTTTTTTTTGTTTTCAGGTTATACGGTCTCGTTTGCAGGTACAAAGTCTGATTACAAGGATAGGGATATTATCTTATTACATACTGCTTTTATTTTAACTGTGCACCTTTCTCAGAACTGGACTGAAACTTCTTTCTATCTGCAGCAAAGACCTGGGGGTGACGGGGTTCCAAGATATATGGACAGCTGGCATGTGGTGAAAGAAACTGCACGGTACATATTAAAACCCATATTATTGATGATTAAGATCATTGCATTGCTTAATCCTTGGCAAAACAATAGGTTGACTCTTAGTGTAACATTGTGTATGATTTATAAAAATTGTTGAGATAGGAGAGAGAAAAACGAGAGCTCAATGGGTCCAAGGTCCATGAACTTGCGTAATCAATACAATGTGCTCATATTAACTAGCTACTTATATTTCGACTCTCCTCTGCAAGGTTAAGCATATAGGATTATAGGTCATATGCATCAAGCTTGTTACATATATAAGTTGTTCGAGGACCTCACAAAGACTTGGTGAAAACATCTGCTAGCTGATCATTTGAATTGACGAAGTAGTAATATCTCTAGATAAGACCTTTCTGTAATGAAATGGCAGTCTTTCTGCTTGGTTCTTTCATGGAACACTGGGTTAGAGGCAATATGGGGTGCAACTTGATTATCATAAATAAGTGTCATCTGTATAAGCTCCCCAATTCTCAGTTCTTGAAGTAGTTGCTTAGAACAAATGAGTTTTCAATTAGCCAAGGCCATGATTCAAGATTCTACTGCAACACTTGATCTCACAACATCATTTCGTTTCTTATTTTTACTACATATTAAGTTACCCCAAATGAACATACAATACCTCGAAGTGGATCTCATATCAATAGGAAATCTGCCAAATTAGCATTTTAGTAGCCAAAATTCGAGTATGACCTTTATTCTCATATATAAATCTATTTCCTGGTTCCCTTTAATGTACTTTAGGATGCGTATTCACAATGTAAATTTAAGAATGGACTTGTTACACATATTGCAAAGGAGATGTTTGTCTAACTAATCATCTATATCTTCTTGGATAACAATGTCATTTACATGCCCAATCATAGTAGTTAGTGACTTAGTGTCATGTCATGCCAAATTATTGAACTACGATGCTAAATTTGTCAAACCAAGCTCTAGGAGATTGTTGAAGTCCATACAGGGATTCGTGGAGATGATAAACAAATCCAGCAGACTTCCCGTGAACATTAAATTCAGGAGGTTGCTCCATATAAACCTCTTCACCTAGACCACCATCAAAGATAGATTTTCAATAGGCAACCGGTGAAAGGGTAGTGACAAATAGCTGCCATTGACAAAAGCCTTCTAACAAAGGCCATTTTTAATATCACAATTGATGCATATGTGCTGGACTAAGGAAGAGCGGATTTCATTTTTGGGGAACTTTGCTGGTCTGCAGAATTGGTCAATCATGTAATCAAATCAAGAGGGTAGAATTATCTTCGGGGCAACAAGGGCAAATAGTACACTTGTTAGGAAAATTCATTGTGGATGACTTGAAAGTTATCACAAAAGCTTAAGTCATTGGGTGAAGACATTTGAATGATTTTATACTTTATTTTTAACACGCCCCTTTAAGATCAAGCCCATTGGGCTTGAAGTATGGATAATGCACAAGCCCACATACCTTGTGCTGAAATAAATCTTTTTATTAGAATAATGGGAAACAAAGACCATGTCATCAACCAACTATCACGAAAGCTTAAGTTGTTGTATGAAGATACGTGAACGAGTTTATACTATTTTCGTACAAAAAGGCAACCTTACATGATTCTACCTAGTGTATTCAAATTAGTGTGTGCTTAAATTAATATATATTCCACAAAGACATTGTTTTTTTTCCCTTCTTGAAAGTCCACAAAGACATTGTTACTTCTGTGTTATTCAATTTCAAATTGATATGCTCTTGGTCATTTCTAATTGAGTCAACCATTCAATTTCAAATTGATATGCTCTTAGACATTGTTTTTGTTCTATTCTTGCAGATTTGAAGGTGTCCGAGGTTTTTACAAGGGAATTACCCCGAACCTTTTAAAAAATGCTCCTGCTTCTTCAATAACATTTATTGTTTATGAAAATGTTCTAAAATTACTGAAATTAGCTAGAAAGGAATGACTAATTATTTTCGTTTTACTTCATTTTTTCCCCCTTTCTATCCCATTTTTTCGTATTTACTCTCTGATTTGATATTTGTTGTATTGGAAAATTGCTCATTTTTCCTCACTTATTAATTTTTATTGATGGGATTCTACACAATATGTAATCTAGCTATGTGGATGCGATTCCTGGCGATAAAAGCATGCTTGCCTTTGTACCCTCATTCCATCTCTTCAATGACCTAGGTTGGATATATAAAATTTGATCTACGGAACTTCTATACCTTTTTGTTCATTGTGTCTATTTTTTTCTATGACGTGAAATCACCGATGTGGCCAAAAGATGGTATGTCACATTAAAATTTTGGAGTAGTGTGGTGTTCACATGGATCGACCCAATAATTGAAACCTAACTAATATCTCGTTCAGATTGGTTTGGTTCATTTCATGAATCAATTATGTAAGAAAAAACAGAGACTATGTCATGAACCGACCATCATTTCTTCTTGAATAATATGTTGAAGACACAAGTGGATGCAACCCAACTATGATGTTATGGCTGCACTTCAACATTTGCATCGAGTATGATGCATTTTCAACAATTGCAATATATTAGTTTCAAAAAACAAACAATTGCAATATATGGTGATGCCAAACTCTCTCAAAATAACTCTACCCTTTATAAGAAATTATTTAGCCATATCTCTAACAACACTAATGTTGCAGAAATTATTGAAACCTAGATAATAAAGGGAATGAAAATTTTAAATACAAATTTATGTATATCTCATCATACTAATAAGTACTAGCTATGAATGCTGGAAAAAAGAGGCTGAAAATACTTTATAAACCACTTCAATTATATGGAAATATTAAGGGTATAAGGTCTGAAAGTGAAACCATCAAATATTCCCTAATTTCCTGATGAAGCAAAGGATTTCATCCGAAACTTGTTGGGCTTTCTCTTGATGTATATAATGGTGTCCATCTATTATAAACCTTTCAAGGTTGGGAACAAGACTCTTGAAAACATCACTTTCCACAAAATCCTTCATACCACCCTTTTCAAAGCCAATGTCTTTGTTTCCTGCTATGTACTTCGTTGGAACTGTTATCTTTGATCCTTGCCACGGTGCAACAAGCTCCCAGTTTCTGTAACCATTAGACATTTATGTAACTGAGATAAGCTTATTATTCCATTCACACAAAAACAAACACATGTGAGATAACTGTTAATGATGCAAACTTCATTTCTGGACTCAGAAACCAAGATCACTATTTAAGCTAAACCAAAGCTTACTAAGGATGCAAAATTTGATTCTCAATTCACAAATTAACACATGCAAACTTGTTATTTATGTGTTGAGGAATTGGATTGTCTTCTAAAACTAAAACTAAAACTAAAACTAAACAGAGGAAACAGAAAAATAGTAGTGAAATTAATACTTACAGGTCCATTGCACGGTAGTAATTGAGTGGACCAGTGAAACCAGACTCTTGGAATTTGTCTGCAAACACCATAAGTTCCTCCTCAGTGATCCATGTTGGCAAAACCGAAGGCGTCGGTAAGAAATCAATGATCTCCATGCCGGGAGGAGCGACTAGAAAATCTGTCGTGATCAGCAAAAACTTCTTCATCACTGTCAAGCAATCATATCTTGCAAAAGCTCTCTCTGCACGACCTGCTTCCTGCACAAGCACAAACCATTACACCATTTCAATAAAAATATATGGGACTTTATATCAATAATCAACCCATTTGAACAAACAGTTAGAAGGGTACCTGGAACTGGCAAACATGACTCTCATCTCCATATATTTCCCTGATTGTTTCAACCGTTTTAGCAGTTGGAGACCTTGGAAGATAAGGAACACCTAAAGCAACAAATCCCTTCACCCTGTCTGGCCTAAACAGACACAGGTGCCATCCAATGTTTGCTCCCCAGTCAGATCCAACCACAAATGCCTACATACATTTTGTTGAAAAAGAAAATTATTAATAGCATGTTTGAATCAGCTTATTTCTCCTTGGAATGAATTCAGATACCCAGAAGCTACTCACGTAAGCTTCTCCCATAGTTGATTTTGCTTATAGAATCAGTGCTTGTTTAGAAGCTTTTCTACAATTGATTTCGGAAGACAGAATCAATTCCGGGGAAAAATTTATGCGAGTAGTTTCTGAGTTGTATAATTGATTCTAATGCAAGAGAAGCTTATTAAAACATGTTTTCAATTGTATTGCTTGTTTGGATGAACTTATTTTTTCTCAGAATCAATTCTGCGACCGAAAAGCTTCTAGCATATGTTTGTATTTGACTCTTCAACTCAATTTAGAAGGTAAAGTTAAGTTATTACCACGGTGGTTATGATTTAAAGAACACCATAATATGTTCTATATGTGCAAGTATGTAATCACAATCACAACTATGAATTTTTCAATCGACTTTCGAGGAGTCGAATCTCATAAGTTTCTCACCTACGGATTTCCAAATATGCTACTAAAATGATTTCCAAGCATAGTATAATAAATAAAAGAAAAGAAACCAAGACATGAAAAAGGGAAAAAAAACCACCAAATACTTTGACTTGTGTTTGCAATAGAGAATTAGAGTGTGATACCTGTTGTTCACCAAAATGGTCAAGAAGGCCAATAAGGTCCCCTACGATGTGATGAACAGTGTAGGAACTGGGGCTGAGAGGAGAATCAGAATCACCAAAGCCTCTGAGATCAGGTGCAACCGCATGATAACCATGTTGGGCTAAGTAATTGAGCTGGTGGCGCCAGGAATACCATATTTCTGGGAAGCCATGAAGCAGTAGAACTAGTGGTCCTGTTCCTTGCTCTGCTACGTGTATCCATATCCCGTTGGTTTTGATTCTTTGGTGATTTACTTCACTCATCATATTGCACACTGAATCTGATTGATTGCTACAAAATATATCCAAATCTCAATCAAAATCTTGGAGCTTGTAAGCACCAGCAGATGAAGACGAATGACAGAGAAATGTCAAAGGTGGTGAGGTCAGAGAATAACTTTGACTTGCTAACCCCAAGCATGTCGTGTTGCTGTTTGGAGCTTCCACTTCACGCTTTGAACAAAAATTGAGACAAGTTTTTATATATATTTAAACTGGTGTTGTTCTAGACTTTTCAATATATGAGACATTTCATACAATATCTATATAGTAGTAGTAGTATATGCGTAAAATATAGAAGACGAAAAATGCCTATGAGAGAACATTGTTTTAGGTGCTCTTATGTAACTTTGTTCTTTTAGAAAAGAAAAATAGAGAAAATAAGTAGAAGGAAAAATGTAAAAAATAAAATGTAACTTTGTTGCTTGAGCCGTTTACATGTACCGTCCAGGTGGGTGGAGCCTAATCGTCCGCTCCTTCGGTCAATTTTGCAAGGAACTCGGTTAAGGCCTAGGACTTGATGGCTTTTCTTGGCTCATAGTGAATGTCATGCTCTGACAGTTCGATTGACCACCCGATCATACGTCCTGCTAGATCGGGTTTGCGGGGCACCTGCTTGATTGGTTGATCGGTTCTGACTATGATCATGTAAGCTTGAAAGTACTGTCTTAGCCTGCGTGTTGTTGTCAGTAAGTGTCAGGACCCAAACTTAAATTCCTGACCGGCCTGAATTAGAGGGGTGCCTCTAACCCAGAAGCCTACACCTGCCCTTTCATATTATTAAAGAAAATAATTTCCATGAACGCATAAGAAAAACATAATAGAGAAGGTTTATCTTTTTATATACATACAAAATATAATATATACATGTTGATAAGTATGGGCATACATATTACTATAAATATATGTTCTATTACACCCATACATATATACAGTCTTGGCATTCCCAAAACATCCCACTTCCTCCTATGACAGCAAAAAAACTTCCAAGGCAACTTTTACAAGACCTCATCACTTAGCAACCGGTGCCTGTGATGGTTCCTCTAGATAGTCTCTTCCTCTGTCTAAAAAAAAGAAAAGAAAAAGGGTGAGTCTAGTGACTCAGTGAGGGTATCCCTAAACACAAATTTAAAACGATGCAAATAAATTAGAGCAATAGAAATAGAAATAAACAACATTCCAGGTCAAGTGAGCTTTAAACTAATACTAATTCTTCATCATCATAGCATCATGAACTCAACATTTAGGGTAGTTCATATAAACACATATAGAAGAATGACTTCAAACACATGTCAATTTCTCTTTTTATCCTCAATTCCTTGCATATCATCATCAAACTCTTGATCATCTCAACTCAATAATCTTGGGTGATCCTAAGGGTGGTTCACTAGAGTCCCCTGCTCCGGAGGTTATTAATTTCTACCCGGAGATGCCTCCCCCTCCGGTATTCCTCTAAGGGAACTTAGCCAGATACCATGGCCTCATCATCGCATCATCCCTCCTTAACACCTGTGGGTTTGTCACTGGGGTCCACTCCCCGGAGGTGCATGTTTATATATCGAAGATACCTCACCCTTCGGTCGGATATCCAAGGTTTGAGTTGAGGATCAAGTTTCACAATAAGCTTTGAGTAAAACAATCTACACAATTTATATCACAATCACATATCACATTCTATAATAAAAATATATCAATTCCATCACATGATTACATCAACGTCATCAAACTCAACATCACACAAATCAATTGTAGTGCATAGCACACTTTAAGCTTCCTACTGCGCCAAGGACGGTAGATTTCAAAACATTGCTATTCAGTATTTAACACGCTATATTAAACTTTCCTAGTTCAGATTCCTAAACAGAACCAACAGTGTTAAAATCAATACAAAATCATGTATATCATCATCAAACATGAAATTTAGTAGGATTAAACCATTATCATCAAATCATTTCATACCACTGATTCCATTTAAAAAGAAACATGTATGTCTCCACAACAAAATTCTCCAATCTTGCTCACTTACGCAGAAAACCCATGCTTATGGCTGTAATTTACGAATACTCTAGAAATTATATACTTGGAATAAAAATCTGGGTATTTTTCATCCTATAGATCTTTAAGTAAGCTTTCCAACGATATAAATTTCATAAAATTTGAACATCTGTAGAATAATCTAAAAATGATATACCAGAGGCTGTCCAATTGTTAATACAGCAGAATCCTAAGGACCTTGTAGCCAAAACTGGTGCTGGACCAGCCAACCAAAAATCATGAAAATTTTACCAAATTAAGCCCTATGAGTTAGCTTTCATACAAAATTGGTTTCACACCATTTGAACCCCTATAATGAGAGTTGGTTGGCTGGTCCAGGGTGCATGCGGCCAGAAACACAGCCCAACTTCTAACTTCATTTGGGACCCAAACAGACTTCCAACCATCACGAAATTGGTACAACATACAGGTTTTTATGTTAGCTTTCATTCAAAACCAATTTCACACAATTTGGGTGAGAATAGAGAGAGTTATACCCCAATTTCTACAAGCTGCCCAAGAAAAACGGGAATTGCTTAACATCCATGGAACCAAATTGGGCAAAGCAACTCTAACCACATCATGCATAGAAGAAAACACAGAAAGCAAACAAAACCCTCACCTCAATTTGAAAGATCAGAACCCTAATCAAGAAAATTGGAGGGGATGATGAAGAATAGAGCTTGGAGTTAAGGCATGAAGCTTCCAAAACCCCTTCTTGGCAATTTCTCCTCTCTTCTCCTTCTCCTTCTCCTTCTCCTTCTCTTCTTTTCCTGTTCTCCTCTTTCTCCCTCTCTCGTTTGCTGTTCTCCTCTTTCTCCCCCTCTCGTTTGTTGTTCTCCTCTTTCTCCTCCTCTTGTTTGCTGCTTCTTCTCTAACGTGTTTCCACACTGCTCCCCCCCTCTTCTTAATTTCTCTTCTTTTAATTAACACTAACCTATTTACTTGCTATTTTCCTTTAACCACTATGTTGGGTTGAAATAAGTTTATTTTGACCCATAACTCAAATTTTCTCTAATACTTACTAACAAAAAAGTATATTTTAGTATTCCTTAAAATGTTTGGCTTCATCACCAAACTTTTAATAAATAATTTTTAATTGATATAATTATATGTATGCATATGGTTTAACTATAAAATAACCGGGTATTACAATAAGGTGTAGGCTACCACCTCTAGCCTTTGGTATCTGATTTTTGCTCCTTGCACGGCTTTCCTGACGAATTACACTAGGTGTTGCAATTCTTTGTCTTCTCGGACTATGAATGCACTGACCGCCTTGTCTCTTACTGCCAAGTACAAGTATAACTTCTCTCCTTTGATTGGACTTGAAAGGGTGGGGGTCTTAGATGAGGTTTCTTTAAACTCTAGGAAAGCCTGCTCAGCCTCTGGAGTCCATTCGAAAGCCTTTCCTTTTATCATATGTTCGTACAGTGGTAGTGATCGTGGAGCAGACTTTGGTAGGAAACGACTGAGTGCCACCAGTCGTCCGATGAGTTGTTGCACTTCTTTGACCGAGTTGGGGCTTCTCATGTTCTTGATCGCTTCACACTTGTCTGGGTTAGATCACTGGTTGTTGTTTGGACTTTGGATCATGGTGTGGGAGGTATTATTTGGATCACTGGTTGTTGTTCGAATTGCTGCACTTGTTCTTCCTCTATTGAGATTTCATTTTCTCCAATCGTCTCTACTCGGACATAACCTTCTTGTGCTTTCTTTGAATTTTGTCGGGTTGCTTTCTTTTGTACCATGGTGTGGAGTTCGGGAAGCTTTATTGTTTCCTACAGACGGCGCCAATGAACGGACCAAGTCATTCAATCACCCGGAGAGGGTGTTTGTTGAGGAGGGTAACGGTGCTCCCCATGGTGGTTGGCTGGATGATCATCGTGCTCCGCCTTAATGAACGTCCCGGAGAGATCCTGTGAAAACACTCCGATGTCAAAGTCAATAGCATGGGAGGAGGTAGTCTTAGTGATGTTAGAATCGTGTACCTTAGTGAGGTGAGGGGTCTGCCTCCTTATAGAGAGGGTCTTAGCACATGTCTTTATCAAGCCCCTTGACCGAGGATTGCATCAGCATGGCAGACATGTCAGGCAACAAGACAAGGGTGAGTGTCAGGTGGTTAAGTGGGTCCTTGTAGGAGCTTCCCTTGGAGTGTTTAGACGTTGTCTATCTTACTATCATCTACCACGGTCGGGCGGTGGGGTCATTGGTTGTTGTCGGGGTGGTTGACCGGGTGGTGCTGGTCGTCCATAATAACCCCTAGGAACAGTAATCATGCAACCGCTTTGCCTCAGTCAGAGACAAGTTGCTCTTTTGCTAAGTCATGTAGTCCACTCTTATGGAACTTGCTTAGTCGCAAGCCCTTTGGACCGATTGAGATATTATTGTGCATTTTAGCCTTTTTGCCTAGCCGTAACATGCAAAATCAAAACATATGTTTTTTTTTAAATTAAACTAAAAAATGAGTGTAATTGTTTCTCCCGTATAACATAATATGATTGGATGTCACTGTAAAATTGTATTAGATTAAAAATCATCACAATTAAACCCTAATTATTATTCTAAAAGAAAATGAAAATTGAAGATCCGTAAAAAAAAATGAAAATTGAAGAAGTCAATTTAGTACTAGAACTAGAAAGCTGATAAAACGCGCCTCGCTTGTATAAAACGGCAGCATGCTGGTGCGCTCATTCATTTTGTGTGTGGTTCTCGATCCCGAGATAGAGCGAGAGAGCGAGAGAGAGAGAGAGAGAGATTAGGTTATGGTGGCGGCATTGACCTTCCATGAGATCCGGAGCAGGCGGTTTGACCCAAAAGATCGTCCCTTTCAATATTATAGCCGCCCACAATAACCGCACCCGCCCACCATCCTTTCTCCTTCAACCGTATCGCATGGCCGACGGCGCAGGCTCCACTAATATACCCGCGCCACACCCGATCCAACCCAAACCGGACGCCAGCCCCGAAAAGAAGGAGATTCCTCCGCCGCCGGAGAAGCCAGAGCCCGGAGATTGTTGCGGCAGCGGATGCGTCCGCTGCGTCTGGGATATCTACTACGATGACCTTGAGGAATACAATAAGCTCTACAAACACGACAATCCCAGCCCCAAACCTTAGTAATCATTTCTTCCCCTTTGTTTCTTCAACAATGCACAATTCCAATGTTTCTTTGATCTAATTTTATGCTGTGTGTGTGCACCTTTTTTTTTCATAGTTGTGTTTTTAATGGCCAATTTTACCATGCTGATTCATATTTTTGCTATATATTGTTTAGTGTTTTGAATTCAGAGTGGTTGATTAATGATTATGTAGCAATTTTTAGTGTTTACTACTGCAGTGTATGGTTATTTTATTTCTTTTAAAAAATTGAATTGAAAAAGGAAATATTATAACATTTTCCTTGGTTGTGGGGGTAAAATTGGAGGAAGCAAATTTTTGGGAATGAATATGATAAGGTTTTAGCATTGCTTACTTTTTTCCCTGGCTCAATACATATGTGTCAAGTGGATGCCTTGTCAATGCTTATATAGATGATTTGGGAGTTTGTTAGTTCTTGAGAACTCGTATAGTTCTTGGGGTTCGGGAACTCCCACATTGATTCCAAGGTTTGTTTTGATTTAATAATGTATGATGTGTTTTTAATGTATTTTTCATAGCCAATTTGACCATGTTTCGGAGCTTTTTTATTATATAGTTCTCCGTTATATTTTTTTGGTTAGATTTGGCAAACCATTTCTCTGAAAAGAAAAAGAAACATTATTATAACATTCTCGTTGGTTAAATGGATTAGAGGAAATGCATCTGTGGGGAATGGATATTAGAATGTTCTGGTTTTTATAGATGGGATTGGTGGTGGGGGTTGGAGTTGGAATTCTGAGCCCTGAGCATTTTGTTATAGCATTGCTTACTTTTTTCCCCTTGCTCAAATCCATATGAGTTAAGGGATACCCCGTCAGTGCTTATATAGAGATTAAGGAGTTTGTTAGTCCTTGAGAGCTCGTATGGTTCTTGGGGTTCGGGAACTCCTACACTGATTCTAAGTTTTGTTTTATAAGTAATAACATATGTTGTGTTTTTTCAATGACTTGCCAATTTGACCATGCTGATTTTGAGTTTTTTTTTGTTATGTACTTCTCTGTTATTTTGAATTTAGAGCAGTTGATTATTTGTCAATTTTTAGTACTGCAGTTGGTTGGAGTTTTGTGAAAAAAAACACAAGCACGAAAACTGCTTTTTCAAAAACTAAAAATCTAAAGAAACAGTAATATTACGTTTTCCTTGGCTAAAAGGGGGTAAGATTAGAGGAAACAGACTTTTGGGAATGAATATTGTAGTATGCTTTTTTTTATAGGTGGGAATGGTGTTGGGGTTGAGGTTTTGAACCTTGGGCATTTTGCTTTTGTTGGGATAAGGGGAGATTAGGTAAAGGAATTTGAGACCAAGTTTATGTGGTTCAGCATCTGAATTGGCCTACATCCATGGAGAGAAACTGAAATTATTGAATCTCGACTTTCAAAAAAAAATTTATTGAATCTCTCAGTTACAAGAACTCATGCTCTCTTCTGGCTTACTAGAGATGCCTTTCTGGCTATCAGTAACTCAGACAATTGCTCTCCTCTATGATGCCTTAAACTGTGTCCTTTGGCTAAAGCAAAGAGTCAAGATTGAGCATTGACGCAAAGGGTCAAGTGACCACTGGCTGAGGTCAAGATACAAATGACCTTCTGGAGCAGTTCAATGTTGGGATGGATGTCTAGTAGTTTAGCATTGCTTTCTTTTTTCCCTGGCTCAATCCATATGGGTTAAGTGGATGCCCCGTCAATGCTTATAGTAGATGATTAAGGAGTTTGTTAGTCCTTGGGAACTTGTATAGTTCTTGGGGTTCGGGAACTCCTACATTGATTCCAAGGTGTTTTGATGTAATAATGTATGATGTGTTTTTCTAATGTAATTTTAATACTAGGCAATTTGACCATGATGATTCAGTGCTTTTTTATTATATAATTTTTTGTTATATTTAATTTAGAGCGGTCTATTATTTGTCAATGTTTAATACTGCAGTTGATCGGAGTTCTGTGAAAAATAAACGAAAAAGAAGCACGGACACTGCTATTTTAAAATTAAGAAGAAAAGGAAACACCATTATAGCATTTTCCTTGGTTAAAGGGCTAAGATTATTAGAGTATTATGAGGAATGAATGTTGAAGTATGCTGTTTTTTTACAGGTTGGAATGGGGTGGGGTAGGGGTTCCAAGCCCTGAGCATTTTTTTTAGCATTGATTATTTGCTTACTTTTTCCCTGGCTCAATACATGAGTTTAGTGGATTCCCCGTCAATGCTTATATTGATGATTTATAGAGTTTGTTAGTCCTTGAGAACTTGTATAGTTCTTGGGGTTCGGGAACTCCTACATTTCTATTCCCCACAAGATCATTGTTTGTGTAGATTATTAGATGATGCCGGAGTTCCTTCAAATGAAGACGCACTGCTTATATTCGTGTGGTTGGAGACATTGTGTTTTGGAAACTTCATGCTTTTTCCATTCGTGAATTGTAGTTTGTTATTGCTGGTGGTCATTACCTCAACTTCTATCTGCATAATTTTATATGAGCCAGCACAAGCATCTTGTTATTTTCATCTCATGGTGTATAATTGCCATATTTTCTGTTTGCATGATAAGATGCGATTTTCTTTTGAAATAAACATCACATTTTGGGCAATATCTCCAGGTTTATTGTTAGTCTCAAGCTCCGCGCCCAGCCTTTCAGATCTATGAAATCTATGGATACATACAGGAACTCGGAAGAGCTTGAAGAATGTAATTAACAAGCTTTAATAACAAGATTTCGAGCCCAAATCATAGAATTCTTCTCAGTTTTCACAGATTTCTTATTGTTTCTTCAACAATTGATGATAAACAGGTTTGTTGTAATTTCATTATTTTTTAGTACCCCCTTCATTGTAACAAGAACAAATTGGGGGTGATTTATTGTTGTATTTGAAAATTGAATACATAGCAATTTGAAATTCTCTAGCACGCCTCTTAACCTGGCATGATGCAATCAAAAGTCTACCTCGTATCTGGAGAAGAACTAATTTGTGGAGAAGAACTAACTTGTCTAATTAAGCGTGTACTAGCCACTTCTATTACACTGAATTTACTGTCAGGTACGAAGTTGTTTCCTTTGATGAAAAAGTTCACTTAAATAATCTAATGAAGTAGAAAGCTGTTCTGAATGCAAGCATCCATCAGATTAACTCGAGAATGGCATTGTATATTGACAACTACTATTCTAAAGTTACGTGCTGGTCCATGTATGTCAGCATCAGTTTTTTGGGGTTGTACGTGAGTGTGATTATATATATCAGTAGAAGCATGTAAAGATTTCAGGAAGACTGTGATGACAGACAAAAACCCCATATCACTGTGATGATTATATCTTTGGATTGGATCATCAATGTTGTCTCCATGATCAGAACAAATTTACGGAAGAGTTGGGCCGCCATGTTCCTTTCTTGGCACAGAGCAACCCTTCTTGGTTTTTGGTTATCTCCCAATGCAGAGATTTCAGCAAATTCTCCACCTCTTCAACCGCACTAGATTCATCACGGACAATCAAATTACCTCCTGGCCTTACTATTCTATCAACCTCTGCTATTACAGGAACAAGCTTGCACCTGTGAAGCCGAAACAAGGGAACCAGATCAGTATGTTGCAGTTTCTCTAGTCCAGGTGAGCAAAAGTTGAACTTCAATTAATCAATACCTATTTTTTAGATTTGAGAAAAGATGATCAGCATGCAATAGATCATAAGTTCGTGGGTAGGTGCTGAAGGATTCACACCAATCATGGTATATTCCAATAAGACCCCGCTCAAAGATGATAGGAAGTGTGTCTGGACCATCCATGTTCACCAAATTGAATACCCAAACAGGAAGATCCTTTAGAGCTGCTCCAAATCTGTACACACATGGAACAACTTTGACAACTATATATTCCTTCATGATCAATTATGAAACTCAGAAGTTATTCCTCAGAATAGATTTTTGTTTAGAATCAATTGATGAAGGCTTACTAAACATGTACTCAATAGTATTACTACTATATAGGTAGGAAACATGTAGAAGTTGTAGTCCAAGTTGAATCAATATATACCTACCCTCCATAGACAGCTCGCATGTCCATGATATTTCTCACATTAGACCAAGTAACTCCAACGCTGCTTAGCTCATCTACAACGTTTTTCCAACGTTCATTGTCTGCTTCAAAATCCTTAGGAGATATGTGCAAGTTGTCCAGCCAATATGGGACTTTGTCCAGTCTAACTGGCCAAGTTTCAGGCCACCTGGCTCCTCTCTCAGCCTTGTCCTCAGCCAACTTGTGCAAACATGCCTGTAGAGGTACATACCTGTAGTATAATATATTGGGCCAATCAAAATTACAAGAAATGTTACAACATACTAAGTGCATGTTTGGAAGCACTTCTATAATTGATTTTGAAGATAGAATCAATTCTAGAAACAAATTGTAGTTTCTGGATTTTAGAATTGATTCTGATGCAAAGATATGGTAAATAACTAATCCTATATGTAACCATGTCAATACAACCACTTCTTTTGTCCATGTCAATAGGATATATTTACCAGGCAGCGTTTGGATCATCATCATCTTTGCACATTGGAGGTTGGTTTTGCTCCCTTTGCTTGTAGCATTCGTTTGTAGTGGGTTTGCGATAGAAGGCAGCACCAACTTGATTCAGTGTATCGTTTTTAATCGTTACCAGATCCCAACACATGGCCTTGGTCAGTGAGGTCATGTCTAGAAGAAAATAAAGAAAATGTTAGCAACTAGAAAAGTGCCAAGTTATTCCTTGAATAACAAAGATAATAAGTTTTATATTATCCTACGCTTCCATATCTCCACATCTTCTTCTAGTGTCTGGTACACAGGAGTTGCAGACCATACAAAATAACCCCCTGGTCTTAGAAGACGATTCAATTCCAAAAGCAACAAGCCACCTGCACCAGATTTTTGCATATTTCTCGGTAACCTTGATCAGTGCAAATTTGATAGAAATAAAACAACTTATTATCAGCACATTTCGATCATCAAATCTTTTCAAAGAATCAATCTTATCATCTAGAAGTTAGCTTCTTCAGGAATTTGTAGAAAGATTTTCAAACATGCACTATAACATATTTAAGGAAAGCGAAAGTGTTAGTGAGATCAACCATCTTCATGCCAAGGTACTCGACAGCGCGCACAATGGATAAGATCAAAGACGTGGCTTGGGAATTGCAGCCTCTGAGTGCCCATGACGGCGGATATGGCCGGTATTCCTCTCTCAAGGGCGAACTGCACTTGTGCTTCATGTTCATCTTTGGGTGCAAAAGACATTGCAATAACATCTCTTTCAAATAGGTAACCTCCAAAACTACCTACTCCACACCCAACGTCCAAAATAACCCTAGTGCGCTTCCCCCATGCAATACCAGGTTCAGCCTGTGCAACAATCAACCATTCTTTTCAATAAATCATTAGTGAGATTGTGTAGTTACAAGCAAGAAATTACAATTAACCGTATATAATTTATATTCTGTCAAATTATTAATACTACTACTAGCAACTATGTTTATGTTTGGATACTCGTTATTATCGATGCAAACCAACATTAGCGTTCACTTCGAGATAAAAAGTGAATGGATATGAATTGGGATGAAAGTCCGTCCACGTTGTACTGAACACTGGTATTAGAACACACGTTATGTATATACAACTAAAGGCTTAGTTAAGAAAACTTGTCATTACCTTTTCAAGAAAATCAATGTAGTGGAGAGCACCATGGATGAATTGAGTGCCACCTCCAGGGAATGTCAAGAACTCACCTTTCAACTTCACCCAGTTCTGGTGTCCCTTCACCTCTGCCAGCTCTTTGTGTGGCACATTGTGGTACCATACCTGTTGAAAGTTGAAAGACAAAGTAGAGTTTTAATTTTGAAAAACTCAACATCATAGACCAAAAGCACAATGCACAGATATTGCTAATAGCATGATTGGAAAATCACCTACTATCCATTCCAAAGTCAAAATCAATTCTGAAAAGAAGCTCATGTGAGTGCGTGTTTGGACCAATAATGATTTTGGATAGAATATATTTTGTTAAAATTAATTATAGATAAAGTGAGTTGAAAGTGAAGTAGTTTATGTGAAAAGCGATTTCTACAGGGTAATGTTGTGAAACCCAGTTATGAAATCACACAATTGATTATATCCTACCGCAAAAGCTAGTCTCTCTGTAGAATTGATTTTGGGTTGAGTCGATTGCCAAACATTTATATAACCGCCTAAAAGTGATTTTGGTCAATGGAAATTGATTCTAAAGCTTTCAAATGTGAAACCAAACACACACAGTACTTAGGGCGGCCAGGATTGATTCTCAGAGAAAAATAAGTTAGATCCTAAAGTGCTATAACTGAGATAACTAATGAATGCACTCTCAATTTTCAGGATATGAAAAGGTGGAACCAATGTTTTAGATGTCTGTTTTTCACCTTATCTCTGCTGCTAGGCCATTGAATGCGAGTTTTGTAACCATGAGGAAGTGGCACTAGGCAAGTAGGTGCATCCTCAGGGCAATGCCTCTCCCTGTGTTCATAGTGTTTTCTGTGTGAAGTCTTAAGATACTTCTCATTATCCAAACAAGGAATAAAATCAGCACCAGCTGTGACATTGCAGAGATTCCACTTCAAATCTCGCCCTTCCTCATCACCACCACCACCACCACCACCACCACCACCCGATTCTTCCTTCTGCCTCTCTATCCGAGACTCATCCGCTTGCGTCGACCACGATTTCTTCGACTCCTTCTCCTCTGGCTTACTCGACTTCCTCCTACTCTTCTCTGCTTTTGGCTTCTCTGTTTCTTGACTCTCATCTTGCACGTTGTTCAGGTTTTCTTTTTGCTCCTCATTGGAACTTTGCTTTTGGTCCTTTTCTGTTATCTCACCTTTGTCTTCTCTCAATTGTTGTTCATTCAGTACTTCATCATCATTCACTTTAGACGCTTGATCAGTGTCAAAGCTTTGAACATCTGGTTGGGTACCACCCCTGCCCTGTTCTTGATTCTCCCCTGCATTTGAATTATGTGGTTCTGTGTTTTGTTCATCCTTTTGGTTACTTTGCTCATCTTTCTCAGACTCGGTGCTTTTCTGATCATTGTCTGAATTTGGCATGGACTCTTTTTGCTTTTGAGAAAACGAGCTTTCGTCATTGTTGGTGTTAGAATTTGTGTTTCCATCATCATTCTTGATAGCGTCACTACCAGAGTTGTCTCCATACACGGTTGTAGTGTCCTTTTGGTCTTGGCTTTTAGCGGCGGTTTCAGGTGAATCCTCTGTGGTGGTGGTTGTTGTTGTTGTTGTTCCACTTGAGTCATCTGAGTTGTTGATTGTGGCGGTGGTTTCAGGTGTTTCCTCCGGGTTATTGTTGGTTGTGGTTGTGGCAGCGGCGGTGGTGGTAGTTTCGGGTCGGTCTTCATTGGTTGTGGCGGCGGTGTTAATTGTTGCGACTGTTTTCGGGGAGACGACGGAGTTGGAAGTTAGCATCCACACTGCGAGAACACATAGTGAGATGAAGACTAGTGTTGTTAAGGTTGATGTGTAAGAGGTTGATGATGAGGGTCTCCTGTTGTTCCGTGACTTGGTATGCGGTGCCATTGATGGGTGTTTGTTTGATTTTGTTGATGAAGAAGAAGAAGAAGAAGATGATGAGAGTGATGATTGTGGAGGAAGAAGATACAAGAGAATGTGGTGAGGGAAAGAAATGAAATGTTCAAAGTTGGAAAGTATCAATGATCCAAAAGAGACGGAGTAGGGAGTTTGTTATCACAGTTTCGTTGGTGTGTTAAGGAGCAGACAAATAAACACGGGGAAGGAAGGTTTTGGTCTACTTGTCTTTTATTACGGCTTACTTAGGATAAAGTGAAAAAACTCTCTATTTTTCTCACTATCTCACATTTCTTATCACATTAAATTATATGTCACATAGTACTTTTTTTTCTCATTTTCTTTGTTTACTATAAAATTATGTTCACACTTCTATAAAATGAGTGATATGATAGGAAATGCATAGAAAAATAAGAAGAATAATGAGTGAAAGCGAGATTGAAGAGAAAGTGGAGTATGCATGTAATGTGATGTGATATGACATGAAGAGACAAGCAGAGAGGAAAAAATAGTACTCCCTTTATTCCTAATTATAAGATCTCATTGAGACAATTATGTTTATTAAGAAAACATGTAATGATGTTAATTAATGTATTGGTTTTAGAAAAGTTTATATATTATCTCCCTTTTTACCCTTAATTTGAATTGGGTATTATTGAAGAGAATTAAATATAAGTGAGAATCAACATCTTGAATAGGGGTGGTAATATGGGCTAGGCCCGTTGGGCCCGCCTTTTTTGGTGGGTTGGGTTGAAAAATTCAGCCCACATAACCACTTCGAACCCACTTTTTTGGCTCGCTTTTTTTTTTGCGGGTTTGGCGGGTCGGGGACAGGCCAGCCCGCGCGGGCCTGCACTTTTTTTTTTTAACGGAACACCTTTTTTTTACTTTAATTTTAATTTTTTGTATTATTATTCATATGGATCTAAAAACTAAAGAGGGACAGCAAGAGGGAGGAATGATCAGCTTTTTTGAAATTTTGTTGCAGAAGTATGAATTTAATTATTTTGTCAATCAATTGTTATATGTAGATGATGATGATGATGATGATGATGATGATGATGATGATGATGATGATGATGATGGTGATGATGAAGGTTTGATGGCTCGGGTAATGAGAAAGAGACTGTTTTGATTTGAACTAAAATTGTGTTAGAACTTAGAATTTTAAACTAAGACTTTGTTATTGTAAGAATGTAGAACTTTGTTGGTTTGTGCTTGCTTTTGTTATTTTAAAAGACAACTTGTGTTATTTGTGTATTTTTGCAACTTGTGAGAATGTAGAACTTTGTTGGTTTGTGCTTACTTCTCATAATTATTCTCAGGTGAAGAGTTATAGTAAACACAACATTCACAACACAACAAGCAGTAATTGAGAATTATTCATCAAAACAATATCCAATTTGAGTGTTTTGTCATTTTTATGAAATCAATATATCTTAGTTATTGCATTAATTCCAAAAACTTAAAATCATAATTAAACTAAGATGGAAATGGTCCAGCAAACAGAAATTACTTTTTTTTCCCACTACATTACATTTTGGCGGGCTAGCCCACCAACCCGCTAGCCAGTCAAAATGTGGGTTGAGTTGTGACTCTCAACCCATACACCAAAAGTGGGTCAAGCCAACCCAACCCGCATTTTGACGGGCTTTTCACGGGTCGGGCCTAACCCGCCCCGCGAGCCCATATTACCACCCCTAATCCTGAAATTACAAAAGTTCAACAAATGCAAGGGGTATATATGAAAAATGATAGTAAATGTTTCAAAAATTTAGTAGGGTATCTTATATAAAATTAAAATTTCTCATAGATCTTATAAATAGGAATCGATAGAGTATATAGAACTCTTGTTGCTATTTTGTGGTGCAGGAATCGAGACTTTTCACTTTGTGGAGGGATTTTGATTCAATTATACTTTATTTTCTCTTTCATCTAATTTTCACCAAATTTATTTTTCCATCTCTTTAACTTTCACATCACGTTACCATCCATCATATTTCTCATTTTTCACATATATATATTACTATTACTATGTGTGGATGGAACTTGAATGTAAATTGAAGTTTTCCCTTTGTGGAGGGACGCCATGTATTCTCATACTCATTATATATTTTTACACCTCCTTTTTTTCTGTCTTTATTTAATTCACATGTATAAATAACTCAATTTTGGGTAGATCAATAGTATTAAAATAAGTAAGTCGGAAATTAAACTTATTTTTTCACTTGAATTTTTATAAATAACACTATTGCACAACCAAGGAGGAGGAAATTTAACTCCATGAAAACTCTTTTATTTCTGTATCAATCACTTCTTTCTCTTTGTTCGCTATCTTTTTTCTTAGATAGAGCTAAAAAAATATAAACGAGACGTGTGAATAGAGTTAGTGACAGTTATATGCATATCATAAAACTTGGATGTCAACTTTCAAGAGCTTTATCATTTTTTATTTATTTCCGTGACCTACACGCTTTTGAAATTACACTAATAGCTGTTGCTAATTGCTATCATTGAAAAAGAGATAGTTAACTTTTTCTTCTTTACGTCATGATTAATTTAATTTTCTTTCTCTTATCTCCACTCTTATTGCTACCAATCCCTTAGCTAGCATTTAATTCCTTTTGAAGCATTTAAATTGAGCAAAATCTTTCGTTGCTCCAACACTGAATCTTTACTATCGCTTGAGCCATCATTTTTTATTTTCAAAAGGCCAATACTTTTAAGTATGCGAGACATCCATCATTAACATAATCATGAAGCCCATTTGGCAATGTATCTGATAAAAGTCTAGCCAAGTCACTTGTACATAAATTTGTCATGTTGAGGGTCTGCTTGCACATTTGAAGCTCATAACTATAACAAGAACCCACTAAATATAACTATTAGACTTACAAAATTGGACATTTATATATTACATACTACAATCAATTTACTCATATGGTGTGTCAATAGCATTCTACTCACTATCCCACACTAAGCCAGTATTTTAACCAAATAATTTGTACCAAGTTTTTCCAATCTTTTCTCAGGCTGTCATGCTTGTTGTTCAACTTTAACATGTCAAAGTTCCTTCATGATGAGTCATTAAATTAGGGTAGAATTGTTCTCCACCCTTTCCAAATAAAGGTAGTAACAATGCACTCTGCCCTGAGAACTTGAGCCAATCATGTTTGGATGAAGTATTTAGTCCCATGAAACTTTTTTTTTTCTTCACCTTGTCCTATTTAGCTGGAGGTGACTCTGCAATTGTATTCCACTTATAACAACTCTAAACTGCAGGTATATAAACTACGCATGTATAACAATTGTTTTAGAGCTCTTGATACCGCCCACACAACAAAAGTGTTTTCAAAAGACGAAATTAGGTGAAATAAGCAATCTACCACTGATTAACCATCCAGAAGGTTCTTGCTGATCTCTGGCACTTATTTCACTTTGTGCTACATGGCCCTTTTCTCTATATCCTATCACAGCTAGATCACAATACAAAACCATCAATATGACACCAGAAACACAGATAAGAGTTCCTCCAACCTTTGCCAGACCTTCATAACCTGAGCAAGTTCACTCTTTCTGTACTGCATGAATAAGTTTATTAAGGTACACATCACTTTATGTCCTGGTGTATAGGAACAATTTTATTCATGTAATCATGTCCATATTTCTGCATTATGAATGTGCCTTTGTGTATGTGTTCTACAAAAAGATGAACTAATGATAAAATGAATAAATGTTTTATATATTTATACATGCGCATCAAACACTTCAGTGGTAATCGGTGATAGTGAAACTAACTCCATCATCACGGTAAACTGAAATATTTAAGACTGGACAGCAGCAGCATAAGTTGGATTCGTATAACTTAAAATCAATGAGAAACGAGAGCTGGGTGCCAAATATCCTGATTAGAAATCAGGAAGAACAAACATCACATGCATGAGCAGAACACCATGCCATTCATATAAAACAAAAATATGAAATAAGTGATTATGGCAAAACCTTACCCTGTTAATCCAATAAAGAAGCAATAGCTGCTAATTAATAGGCGGTCTTGTCTGTCTGCAGTCAGCAAGGTATAATTAGGATAGTCACACATTAGAAATAAAGTGAAGAATATCCTATCTCAGAAGAGGGAATAAACAGTTTCAAGTTAAAATTCCAATTCTTAAGTTTGAGTGGTTAACTCAGCTAAATGTTCAAAGCAAGCATAACCCATGATACCATCAATCAAAATAAGCCAGATATGGAACCATTAGCAACAATCAAGCATAAGTAGAACATTCTAGAACCAAATTTTATATGATAAGCCATTTGATATAAGTTAAATACCAATCATACTTCAAATTCAGCAGGAAGAAAAAGTGCATAGTTTCATTCAATTAGGATTCCTTCTTCCCAAGACTATAATGGTCAGAAAATTGTACCAATCATATACAATGTGCCAAGTGCATTGATGGCTTTTGAGAACTATAGGAAAATCAGTTAATGGATTTGTTCAAGTTAAACCTTTCATGTGAAAATAATGAGCAAGAATTTATTCAAGTTAAAACAGGGAATTTCCTGTGACAGTTCTTTGCAAAGAAAGCTTACTTTCATATTTAACCAGCAAAATTTATCTAGCTGATAGGAATTTCATTCTTAGTCCATGTATGATTACTATAATCATATGAACAAACAAAGGATGAGGAATCACGCCAACTTTACCATTAGTTTCCTATGTAAGTTGGGGTATAGCAATTTGCTAGCACCAGATTTACGCACCAGAGTCCAAATCCTGAAATCAGAGTGAATGAAAAATCGTCAAACATTAATTCTACAACCTTCATTTTAGGTTAAACGATACCACACTAAAAAACAAGCTACTCACTAGAATGTGCCAACACAAGGGGTGGCCCCAGTTGCTGATGCCGCTGAAGCAGCTGAAGCTGAATCAATGGGCAACAAGGTTGCACCATCCACACCAAACATGGGTGTGGTGGGTGCAAGGACTTCAAGCTGCATGAAAGTACATTCCATCCTTGCTTTAGTGATTAAATTAAATGGTGCTTCTCTTAGAGATTATTGAAACCCAAATAATTATGAGGAAGTCCAAATGCAAGCAAAAAGTTCATCTCGTTGGCACAGGGATCATAAGGCGGGTGCAGAGGTGTCCCACCCAGAGGCACTGTCCATTATTCTGGCAAATGATGTCTTGCTTAGACCCAGAAAAGGCCTAGGGAACCCCCTCACTGCGATCTCTACGGCCCTGAAAGACAACTTAATTAATTCACTTTACAAGAGTCTACTATATGAGATGCATGAACTGATCCAAAAGAGCCATCAAATTTCTCATAAGATTTTGTAATTTTTACGTTCATTTTAGCCTAAAAGAAATTACAATTACAGAAACTAGAGAGAAAATATCAAATGTCCAACTTCCCGCAAAGCAAACTTAAAGATGACATCCTTAACAAGGATGCCTAGTTTTGCCAATTTGGTACAACTGAGAGGTGGTCCTCCTTGGGTTAAGTATGGAGCAACTACATTTAGTCCATGACGGGCCCCAAACAAGAACTCTGCCTCCGAAAGTATTCTAAATTAACTTGAGAATAAACAACATGAAGTTCAGTTACAACACCTCACCAATTATGCAACTGCGAAGCAATTCTTTCCTTGAAGGATGATATTGTGTGTGCATGCATCTCCTAGCTTTCTCAGAATCAGGATTCTCAAGCCACTTGTCATATAAGCCTTTAACAATGGGACTGGGACTATTGACCCAAACCTAGCATTATAAAGAAATTAAACATAATTGGTCCCAAATTGACATTCTGAACTGCTAGCAAGAAAACAAGTAGAATTACAGATTCCAGAAAAAAATTCACAAATTAACCAGTTTGAAGAAAAATATCAATTAATAAATTGCAACAAAAACCTGTAAAGAGCTTACATGAAAACACCTGCAAATGAAAATCTGCAACAAGCTTAAGCGATTTTCGATTAGCCGATTAGGGATAGGAGCCTTTCTTCTTCCGAGAGTAACCTAATTAACAAAAATAAATATAGCAGACCATTAGTCAGGGATGTAAACACACTTACAAATTTGAGGCTAGCTAAATAACAAAGTCACATAAACAACAAGATGTTCAAATCTCTAGAGTTCCAATAAAATATGCCATTGAAAATTGTTGCCATTGAACCAGATACGTGCAGTATTGTTGAAAGCAATCCATAGTCAAGGCCAAAAAATAAGGGGAAAAGCTTATGTATTTTCTGGAATATGATAACAACCACCCCCTCCCAGGAAAAAAAGAATTAAAAATATAACAATATAAGACATAATAAATAGTACTAGGTTGTGGATAGATTACTGAGTTTCCTGGTGTAGGAATTGAATGAACTTTTCAATGAGAAGCAGGACACATGGTATGCATAAGAACTCAACCAACTGAAGCAGCGACATCTGACATATCTTCAGAACTGGATGAATCTAGAACTAGGTTCCATTCTGTATTAACTTCTTCACAATGTTCATATTTTTCTTTCACGCTTTCAGTATACCTGTCAGATAATAAACCCAAATCTCTCATCTCAGCCAACAAGTTTGAAGTAGAAGAATAATCATCTGATGATCTATATGGAAATTTACATAAGTTGATGAAATTTCTGTCACTCAACTCCATCCTTGAACCAATCATCTCCTTTAGCATCTGATGAACCCTTGGAAGTTTTTTTTCTTTACAAAAAGTGAAAAGCATCAAATTACATGTATCAGCAATAGGTTTCAAACCATTGTCCTTCATCCGGTCGTAAAATTTGCGAGCATCTAGTGTGCTTCCACTTTTAAGAACTGCACGTATGCCAACTGTATATGCTACATTGTCAAGTGGATATTTCTCCTTCACTGCTGACTTAAAAACATCGGCAGCCATTTTATACTTACCGGCCTTTATAAGCTCATTTATCATTTCAGTATGGACGTGTGCATCAGTTTCATGACATTTCTTAACACCACCACGGTACACATGAACTGCTTTATCAATTCTTCCCACAGCACAAAGTGCACTTAATAATGCAGCAAAACTATACTTATCTGCCCCAATTCCTTCATCGATCATATAATCAAAGAATCCAAAAGCAAGAGAAGGATGCCCAACCTTAGTAAAAGAGCTTAACAGAGCATTACATAACACTAAATCAGCATGTATATATCCGCAGACTAGAGCTCGTTTGGCTATGCGAAAAACCATTCTAGACAGGCAGGTTGTAGACAACAATGAAGTAAAAGTATAAGAATCAGGTAATATGTTTTGTTCTGACAAGCTGAGGAAAGCTTCAATTGTATCCCGGTGCCTTCCAACCTTTGGAAGGCAATCAATTAACACATTATGAAGAACTAAATCAGGAATAAGGCCAGTAGAAAACATTCTATTCAACAAATGAACTGCATCATCTACCATGTCGGATTCCACGAATGCCTTAAACAAGTTGGTATAGGTTACAACATTAGGAGAACAACCTGTTTGAACCATGTTATCCAATAGATTAGTGGCAACATCAAGTCTGCCCAATTGACAGTACTTATGGATGAGCATAGTCCAAATATCGACAGAGAATTCGATCCCTAAAACAACCATGAGACCCATGAGCTGATAGGCTTTCCGCAACGCATTCATTTTGCAGAAACAATTGAGAAGGGAGTGAAAGGTGTCAACATTGGGGTAATACCGCATCATCAACATAAGTCTGAGAATTTGAGTGATACGAGTGAGATCAGTTGTTAATTTGGAAAGATGAGAAATGGGAATGTCAAAGGTGAAGAAATTACGGGAGCGAGTGTTGTCGAAAACGATTAAACCGAGGTGGGGGTTGCCCATCCTAAAATGAACATCCATGAGCAAATTACAGGCGAAAGTGTTGGGTTCAAACCCGCAAGATTCTATGTGTTGAAAAGCTTGGAAGAACATTTCATGCATACCTGCACGCTTGAAAATCCTCAACAAGAGCAACAAAGATATAGGGTTGTTGTTGAGGACACAGCCAATAGATTCCAATTGAAAGAGAAGAGCTTGGAGGGTTTTGTGGCGGTGAGTGAGGCGACCCAGCACGGGAACCATGTCATCGACGGCGAGGGATTCGGGGTCGCGGCGTTTGGCGAAGTGGAAGAAGGAAGAGAGAGCAATCAAATCGGAGGGGCGGGAAGAACGCACAGTGTCAGTGTTCAAAGAAACCCTTTTCCTTTCAGCCAGGCCTCGGCCGCCAACATAAAACCCGTCGACATCTTCAATATGTTTCTCCGGCGAGCAACAATATGAAACGCGAGGCACTGTGTTGTGTGTTTGTGTTGTGAACCTCGTTATCATCTTCTTCATTTCTCTTCCGGTTCCGGACCACCTCCATATCATTTCCGGCGAGTAGGAAGAGGCACGAGCGGTTCAGGGCTCTCATTCGTTGATGGTAGGAGAAGGGACGAAGAACTGGGCTCTCAATCGCGACGGCGCCGCAACCGCGCAACGTAAAACACTGAGAAGAGGAGATGGCGGCGGCCACCGTGCGCTGTTGTTCTGAAATCGGAATGCATGTATGTCCCTTTTTTTTTCTTAGCGGGCCTCTTTTTCTTAGCGGGCCAATTTGTAATTATCTAAAATTTGAAAAAAGTTGCCTGTTATAAAAACTACACACTAATGATTTTTTTTCCCAAGTCGGCAATCATGAGACTAATTCTCTAAGGATTTGATATCACATTAAGTGCGTAGGCCTCCCAAAAAAGCTAATGATTTATCCACACATTTTTATATATACCTTTATTTTTTATATTTTACCTCTATACAGATTGATCTATGAAGCACAGACACAAGACACTACACAAAACGGACAGTGCGATGTCTAAAATCCAAAAAGTAGGGCACCGGGAATAGGCAGAGAAAAAATGAATGTCGTAAAAAAAAACAGCAACAAAAAACATGGGAAATAGAACAAACACAAAAACTAGTTCATTGAATTCAAAGTTTAAATAAACCAAAGTTTAGGATAAACTCATGTGAACATTGAACTAACTCAAAACTCAAGGGAAAAAAACAACAACACAAATTCAGATGGAACAAAACACAAAATGACCAATAACACATGACTCACACACTTTGAGTGTCGGCTTAGTGTTCAAGTTGTGTTCAAGTCGTGTCAAAATAAAAAATAATGATATTTTATTCAAACACTTCTAACACGTGTCGCACACCTGTCGTCGTGTCGCGTGTCAGTGTCGAACACATGTCTGGCACCTGGACATTCCTCTTCCCAGGTGTGTTTGTGCTTCAGAGACACTGATTTATATAAAAACAAATATTAGCATAAAAAATATAAAACAAAGTTTCAAAAAATATATAAAACAAATATTTTAAATCTGACACCTTGAATTAATTCATATAAATTAATATGGAGCAATTGCATTGACATCACTTGGGGTTTATCATTATTGCACTAATATCTTGTTGTGATCAAAATTTCAAATTCGAGCAGATGAAGAAGAACACAAACATTGACAACCATAATGAGGTTTGGGTTTCATGGAAATGCATTTGACATCATTTTGAGGAGTCTTTTCCTTATTACCATACATCTAATCCATTTCAATAAGTTTTTCAATTCATGAATGTCACATTATGTGGTATAGTTATTTGATTTTAATAATTAACATCATGCTTACAACATTTTGATTGTACAAATATCACACTTCGATACAAAATGATGAATTTGTGAGACGAAAAAATGCATAGTCATATAATTAACCTTCATATAATTCCTACATAGTGGTTTCCTCTTTTGCATACAGTCCATAGGTACTCAACATCATAACAACAGAGTTTCCTATTTCAACATCAACACCTATTGCAAATATGTCATCATTGGTTTGTTATCTACCAAGTGAATGATTTGTCCATTTTTGTATAGTGCACATACATTTATACAGCTAAATAATATGGAACTCATTGTTGTTGTCCAAGGATTACCACAAGGTTCAAATTAGGATATGTCAAAATCAATTTTGAATATGTGTTCTTCCTTTGTTCCACTTTGGAAAACCAATTCATATTTAGTCAACATACTCTAATACAAGTGTCCCCATGCAAAGGGGAAAGAATAAGAACTTTGAACAGAGATGGCAGCAGCGAGACGACACGAGAAATCAAGACAGCGGAATGGCGGCATTGAAACGAGAGCAATAGAGGTTGTGGCAGTGGCAATAGACGCTATGGTACCTATTAGACAACATTAGATGTGGAGGCGGCGTTGTGGCGTCACAGGGGCGGAGGGGGTGACAAAGGGTGAGGGTTTGAGAAAGTTATGGAGTAAAATGAGCTTATATGAACAGTGGGGTGACAAATCCGGTGCCGGAGGAGAGATAGGGCGACGAAGGGAGAAGAGGTGAAGGTTTGAGGGAGTGAGGGAGATGGGTGAGGGTTTGAGGGAGTTAGGAAGTGAAGGAGCTTATATGAATGGTGGGCAAAGAAACCATCTAACTTTATTGTCGGCTAGGCCGACACAAACCTGTGGGTTACGAGATAGACCAATTCCAATTAACTTTAATGTCGGTCATAGCCAATGCTAAGTTAACCAGTAATGTAGTGTCGACCTAAGTCCGCCGCTAATTATCGGTAGGTTTAAGCTAACTTTGCGGGTGGTCTTAGCGTTTGTCGTAACTGACGCTAATTGTTGATAAGCCGACTCTAACTAAGATCGTTAGGTGAACTTTTTGACACTTTGTGTTGACTTCGTATCTATTAAGCTGACTCTAACAAGCGAAAATTAGTGCTAGCATCGAAGCTGATGCTATAATTTGACTCTAAAATGACTCTTTCATATAGTGTATGGTAGCCTCTCTAATCAATGAGTTACACCCACAATAACTAGGTGTAATCACTAAGAGACGTTTCAAGCTCACTAAACACTTGTAGCATGCACCGACTTGAGAAATACATACACTTTGGATTAAATAGCCGACTGTAACCTCATGAGCATTAACCAATCATGATGCTATTTAAGGATCCAATAAATCACTATAATATAATACTCAAACAGCTAAAAGGCTAAGATAATAAGGTTATAAGGCATGCATCTTCACTAAATGCTAATAGTCGGAGTTAGGTAGTGTGCTTGTCAATAAGTTTAATCCCGAAGTTTTTGAGAGAATACACAGTCTTATTGGTTCATGTGGGCATGGGATTGAATTACCCCAATTAATCATGGGTCATTTAGCCGACCCCATTTTATAATATCTAATGTTTAACTTTTCTCAGTATGCTTTGAATGTTGTTTTTTTAGAGTTGAAACATTCCACAGTGCGCGGGCATATAAAGGCCTGATCAAGTGATTGAGATTTCACTATTCATTTTATGGGTCATATCCTATGATTAATGAATGACCCACGTCCAATAGAGAGGGAGTTGAATTCACTGTGGTGTTGTAAATTGTGGCACAGCCATACCCAAGTACTTTACTATAGGTCAAAGATTGCAAGGAAGAAATGAAAACTAACGATTGAAATTTTGAAATGTATACTAACTTCACTAAATTCTTAATATATATATATATCATCATAGATCAGTTATGAACTTGTTATTAGGTTTTCTGCGGCTAGCTAGCCTCTTTTCCCCTGTTCATGATGTTGATCCCAGTCCAAACAAACAATAATTAGTGGGATACACATAGCTTAGACCTGTTATGTTCTGTAACTGAACATTAGTTTCTCCTTAAAACCTTGCACATGATTTGCTCCCTGCAATTGTATACTCATCAAAATGTAGGTTTAGGTTTAGGTTTAGGAATATCCAATATAAAATTAAGCATGTAGTTTTTTTAAAAAAAGTGTCTAACATGCAACTATCATTGATGAAGACAAAGAAATTCATATTGGCATTGATGAGTGAGCAGATCTCAAAATAATAAAAAGAAAAGGGAGAGGTGGAGTTCATTCAAAAGTTGATGTTGCCATGTTACTATTTTGGGCGGTGCATCACTTTCAACATTCACTAAAGACCAGAGTATATATGGATGGTACTAATAAGCTGCTTGTCCAATCGTAGCAGTTTCAAATTGATTGAATTTCCAAAGGGACGCATAAAATAAACCACACATATCCTCACCTCCAATTTAATATACTAATCTCTTTTATTATTATCAATTTGATTAACGTATTGCGATTACAGTGTGTGTATATATTACCTGCGTGTGTGATGTATGTTCACCTTATACAATGCCATACATTCTACATACTGGATAAGGGAGTTGATTTTAAGACTATATATGTATGTTTGCTTTTCTGGTTATTGACGCAAACGAGAAAACACACGTCCTAGCACATATCGCAGGTTGACATTGAGTTCAACAGAAATTTAAGTATATATTAATAAATACCTCAGTTTTAATGTATGTTTGGAATATACGAAAAAAAATCACGCTGATGTTAAATTCATGGTGGATAGTTACAAAAGCAAAGTAAAATTGCTTCTATTTATTGGGATTTTAGCTTTGCATCCAAACACGCACTTAGTGTATATTTTATTACATACCCAAAAGAGTAATTATAGGTAAACTTACACTTTTGTCAAACATCCAAATTGACATACATTAGTGGCGGTCAAACCCCCTACTAATATGTATTTCATCTGTTCCAAAACTTTTGTTGTTTAAGGTTATGCATATTATTTAAGAGTTCATTAATTGATGTTTTAATTTGGCTTAAATATCCTTATTCAAGGCGAAGTTATATTAAAGAAAGAGAATGATAGTTTTTTTTTTTTTGAAACTGAGAATGATAGTTATTGATTAGCTAATTGGTGAAAATTGTGATAGGTGAAAATATGAAGTGGTGGGTGAGAGATATAATATTAAATGAGTGTATTAATGGAAGAAAGTGAAATAACAAGTCTTGAATTTTTAACACAACAAAATTTTAATTAAATAAATAAATAAAAAGCTAAAACAACAATTTTTTAAAACGGATGGAGTATATCAATTGGAAGTCCAGTGAAAACATATGTTAAAAAATGATTCTTGAATATATGTTTCCGCTAAGGCATTCAGTTGACATATATGTTAGCGGTTGCAACGGTTAAGAACCTTCGCAAACATGTATGTTGACTGAATGTCTAAAATGCATGTTTAGCTAAGCTACAATCACTCTTATTATTCTTTACACACACACTACCTCATGGTTTTACAAATATGCAGGTCGTGGGGTAGGGCACAATGACTGCTAAGAAGAAGAAAAATGGGACACAGAGGCGTAAGTCGTATATGTTCTTTTTGGAAACCCCTTTTTGCGGGTTTGGTCTCATTCCAGTTTCTAATCTTGACAAAAACATTGGGCCCATGAGATTGTCACTACTTGTTTGTTCCAAGTTAATTATTCCAACTTCTTTTGTGTTGTTAATCATTGACCATGCAACATATAAATATAAATATAAATAATATAGGCCCAGTATGATTATATGTAACAGCCTTCAATTAGATTACACGATCGAAGAGTCTAGTTCAGGCCACATCTTGCAGCCCTTATCTATTTGATTGGTGCATTATTGTACTTCACAGCATGAACCAAACTAATTGGTGTATTATTGTACTTCAAGCATGACCTACATGTTCTATTCTATGGTGAGAAAAATTAACAAACATTGGGGAGTAAATGTGATGAGATAGGTGAATAGCAGGACAAGGTTAAATTGGTTCAGACGGATTCATAAAAAGTTAAATTAGTCCAAACTTATATACCGTTGTCATTTTACCGTTGCGCGGAGGCTCCAAGGGCAGTCGAGGATCTGAAGTCTTTCAAAATTTGTGGCGGAAAACAAGTGCTTTGATTTCTCTTAAACTTAACGCTAATTTGCATTTAACTCATGTCACAAAATCATGTTTCAGTACTATTTTTGCTCTGGGATCACGTTTAAGTTTGATGCAAATTAAGGCACACTAATTTATTTGTGTTTTGATTTAATGAAAAGGCAAAGATGCAGTGAGGGTCAGACACATTTTTCGTCCAGTATATTTTTGGGCACTTTTTTTTAATCAAACTTTGGAAGATTATCTGCACAACGGTGTTTCAATAATAACAATGGAAATTAAGGGCGAGTTCGTGTACTTATTTTGACTCAGGTCTGGTTCTTGAAATTGCTTTTCCCCCCATGATCAAGCTAGTTATGAGTTGGAATATTTCATAAAGTAAGTAGAATAAGCCAAAAGAAGAAGCCAGGTTACCAACAAGATTCAGCAGCAATTAGTTGAGTTCTTTGAACATTTAGTCGATCTCATTAGAAAAGACTTAGCCGCATAGTGTAATTTTCAAGACCCAATGAATTAGTTTCATAACTGTCAGCTATAGATATATCATCGAAGTAGGAAAAAAAAAGAAGCTATGTTTAGATATGAATTAGTTTCACACCTCAATTTCGCTTTCATCTCAATTTCACTCATTTTTCTCCTTCTATCTGCATTTCATGTCATACCACATATCATATCACTATTTTTTTTCTTGCCTCTTCCTAATTATCAAGGTGGAGGTGAATAAAGAGTGTCAACACAATATTTTTCTTATGGCGTGTTTGGTTTGAGGGAAGGGGAGAGGAAAGAATGCTAATGAGAGGAAAACACGGAAAACTAAATCTCTTCCCCTTTTTTATTTGTTTTCGAAAACTGTGAAGGAAGGAAAAGAGGCTGAGACCCCCACCAAATTGTTTCCCTTCTATTTTGGATGGAAAATGAGAGTGCACTTGAAAATCACTTTTATACCCTTTTTTCCGTATCATTAGTTGTTAGTTAGTTATGTATCATTATTTGTTGTCAGCACTTGTTGTTTTACATTGAAAAACATTTAAATTTTATTTTCAGAAATTGATCCTTAAACCTTCCCCACCTTAACTCATATCCAATTATTAAAGAAAGAAATATATTTCCTCTTATGCATTATAAATTAGTTAGGGATAAGTTTATTTTACAAAGGGATAACTTAAACCTACTATATATCTTTTCCGTAAAAAAAAGTAAAAAGTAAAAATAATAATAATAATACAGTCAGCTTCAAACTATATATCTGAACCTACCAAGATAAAAAGTGAACCTCACTGTTGTTATAAATTAAGTTGCAAGTCTATTTACATTGCATTGATGAATTGGGTATCGAAAACACAGTAAGTCTTTTCACCTAAAACATAATTAACCAGTGCACTTGCACTTGCACTTGGCACCAAGATTTCAGTTTAGTTAATTAGGCACGAACTTTTGGAATGTCAATGATCCCAAAGAAGCTTGATATAAGTGGGGCATTGACAAATGACCATCCCACTACACCAATATCCAATAGTAATAACGTTTTATCACGTCCAGTCACACATTTAAAAGCCTATAATTTTGCAATTATCAAAAGCAACCATAAAGTTTTCGTGGAATTTTAGGTAAGCATTAATAATTGATCGTTTATGAAAGTTATTTGAACTACCAGTGAGATTCCTTAAATGCATATATGCGGCTTCCAGAAAATTTTCTTGCTAGCTTCATTAGAGTGTTCATGATTAACTACTTGTTGCTATTAGTTTCTTTCAATATAAAGAATTAACCTTGTATTTCCTTTTGCTATAGGCAAAGTTAAGTGGTATTTGTAGGTAGGCATTTGGTACTTACCTAAAGGCTTGGTTCTAATTTCAAATAGGAACCTTACAGTCAAGGGAAATTTCTGTAGCATACATAGCATCCTTGACTAGTCAGCTTTTCAGTATATACATTACAAGAGCTAGCTTGCCAATTGTACACCTACCTATATTCCAGCTCAGCTTTTATACTTTCAATTTTGAAGCTCATGATCTTTTTTGTTGATTAATTGATCGATTTCACCATTGTGGATGTCCAACAATATTGTGGTTTTTAATCCGCGCTTGGCTTCCCATGACCAGCGTGGACTTGAAATACAAAAGCCTAAAAGCTAGCTATTATGAATGACACTGCAATCACAATTTGAAAACTTACCTCTAGTGCATGTTTGGATTTAAGTTGAACTCAACTGAATTCCAGCGGAGGTCCAATGTTCATTTCTCCTTTCATGCATTACGAGGTCTTGTAACGCGTATTCTTGAATTTCATTGCGCCGAATGTGACTTTCAACTGAAAACCAAACAACATGACGCCTCATCTATCTTGCTAGTAGTAGGATGTCTTCTGGTCTTGACGTATGGAGAATGAATGTTCGACGTGTTAGAGAACTCGGTCGTGATGTCGGTTCTCTGTGGCTGCATTTGACTGTTTGGGGAAACTTCGAAAACATTTGGGACTAATTGAGTGTTACGAAACATCTTTCCCTAGTAAAGCCACTTGATAGTGGGGCGCGTGAAACGTCATATTTGGCTCCACTTTTAATCGTGTGCAGTTAATGTGCAGACAAAGTAATCATTGCGAAGGAGTTTGATGAACTTGAGTTTCAGGTATCACGTGGAGCCACAGGTGATTCCCGAGATAAGGAGATGATCCGCCTAGTCTAGTCATCTTAATATAACGGTTATTGACTTGCCTCTTAAGGGTGTGGCATTGACTCAAAAACTTTTGAAGTGTTCCAAGGTGTCGTAGGAGGAGTAGACAAAGGTCATAATTAAATGAGAGTTTCTGGATTTTAGTAGAGTTTAAATTCATCAATTTGCTATGTCATAATTAAATTTAAATATTAAAAAATTTAAATGGAAAATAAAGAGATATAATTAGATGCATGTGCAAAACTTATTAGAGTGTCGACATATAAATTAAGGTGTTTGCTCTGGTACAAGCAATTAGATTTAGTGTACGATGCACTAGCGACATGTACCAGTAGTATTATGACATTTAAGCTTAGTAGATAAGTGAGTGATGACTACACTCGATATTCTAATTTAGTCTTATACTTTCATTATTTACGTAGTAGCCCCACTTTTATTTAATTACTTAATTGGTTGCCTAGTAATTAAATAAATAAAAAGAAAATTAACTAAAATCGTAAAAAAAAAAATCCTAATTTGCGAAACCCTAAAATTAAAAATTCCTAAATCTACCAAGAAAATGGTTCAGACCCTTTTATCTTCTCCCTGCTTCATCTTCACCTTCCTCCTTTCAGAACCTTCATCGACGGTTCCACTAGCTATTCCGTCATCGCCAGTGTCCGATTCCGCCACTAGCAGTTGTGTCATTAACGACGACCGATTTGCTTATGTCTACAACAAGGTCACATCGGCATAGTGGCAATTGGCGAGACAGGAGGATAGCATCGCAATGTGGATATGCGAAACAGAAACGGGGCAACAACTTCGATGTTCAAGAGAGGCTCAGGCGTCTCTGCTTTAGACCACCCATGGTGGTACGATTTCTAAGCCACGAGGATAGAAGTGCCGAAGCTTGGCTTCTTTACAGCGAGTTGTTCTTCGTTCACAGCGGCAGGTTGGACCAGGGGCGATGGTGGTGGTCCTATGGATCTAGTGTTATGTGTTTTGGTTCTCCTTTTTGCTTCTCCAAAAATGGAGAAGAAGAAATGTTTATATGGGAAGGATGAAGATGAAAGGTGGTGGCAACTCTCTTCAAGATTTGTTCTTGATCTTGACAGATAGCGTTGATTTTGTGATTTCATATCTTAAATATTTGTTCTTTTCACTTGGATTTAGTCTTAAAAAAAAATACTGGCCAGTGTTGAGTTTTGTGATTTCAAGTTAGAGGGACATTGTTGATTGGGAAAAACTTGGTTAAAGGAAAAGCTTTCATCCTTAAGGTCCTCTTTTGTTGGGTTTGATGGGCGTTGTTGATGTGTGGTACGGTGGTGGGAGCGCTGGGAGTGGTGGTGGTGCGTGGTGCGTGGTGAGAGGGGAGGAGAAGAAGGAAATAAGGGCTAAGAACCAAGCTATGAAAATCAAGAGATTGAACTTAGAACTTTTGTGAAGTAAAGTTTTGGTCTTTTTGAACCTCTTTGTTGCAAATCTCACAGAAGATAAAGTTGATTTTGAGTTTGATTTTTTGGGTTTTGATGAAAATGTTGGAAGAAGAATGATGAAAATGGTCAAGACGATAGAGGAATAATTAAGATTAATTTATTTTAGAGTTAAAAAAAACTTCATTTAGGGTTAATTTTGTTTTTTAATTCATGTTAAGTTTTTTTCACATCAATTAGGAGGTTAAATTGAAAATAGTAAAGTCATAGGGCAATTTCATAATTACAATATGAATAAGGATATTAAAATAGAGATTAAAAGTGTAAAAATATGACTGGTTCAACTTATTCCCGTACACTATACTAAAAAAAATTCAGGGATTTTGTTACAAATTAAATCTCAATATTATTGTCATTCTCATATAGTTTTGACTTAAATGAAACATAAATAAATTTTTTGCAAGTATGTAAATTTGAAGAATGGGAAGGATGATGGGACCCAACCCAACCCAACCCAACGCGAGAATGCAGCATGTGATCTAGTTACTGATGATGAGTGCAATGGATTGTCCCAGTTGTGTGTTAAGTTGGCAGAATTTCAGGCACCCAAAAAAGGCCACTCTGCTCTGAAACCGAATGGAATTCGAAGGAATATGTTGGTAATTTTTGTTTGTTTTTTCCATTTTGCGAATGCATTCGTTAAGGGGACTCATGAGAAAGACAAGGCAGCACCAGCAAGGAAACAAGAAAATCTTTTGGGCATATTTTTGACTTGGTAACCATTTCACATGCTTCTTCACCTGTTCCCATCAAAACCACCCAACTCCCCCCTCATTTATGCCTCTGACAGTGACATCTTTCCTCTCTTTAGTACCCATTCATTGCAATTTCTTCCTTTTTTTTTTTTTTCCTTCTCGATTTTAGTTTAGTTATGAGATTAATTTCTCGTCACGCTGTCAACGCACTAAGCGGTAACAGACTAACTAATTACTCCCTCCGTTCTTTTTTATAAGAGCTAAATGAGGTGTCTTGAGCGTTCCTTTTTATAAGAACCACATAAGGCTTTGTGCCATATTAATTATTTTTTCACATTTTTACCCCTATTCAATTTTGGAAATATGAAATTGCATTAATGATGGAAAGAGATTAAAAAGAAATATGTTAAGGACAATTTTGAAAATTCAACAACATTTGAGAATAAATTTAATGCAAAAAATTATACTACCTAACTTTTTTAAGGGGTGTGCAAAACTAGTTTAGCTCCTATAAAAAAGAACGGATGGAGTAGTTTTTTTCATTCTAAAAAATTAGGAATTAAACTAATAACTACATGCTTAAGTGTTGAATTATTACGTCAACACACTTAATTGTGTCTCTTAATTTCTATGTGGAAAATAATAAAAGAAAAGTAAATACCTTTGGTGAGTGAGAGAAGCACAACAGAAGAAACTGAAGCATTCCTCTAGTGTTTTTATTTGCTTGCTGGAAATGACTTGGTTAGCAAGAAGATAGTTAGGTGACTATGGAGATTGGTGGTATTTGCAATACAACACCTTAAGCTTAAAACGTGTTCTATTTTTTATTCATTTAATTTTTTCTAATCTATATACATTTATAATGCACTATTCTACTAATAAGGTGTTGCATAACTAATAGATAGTTGAACTATAGTGTTTGATCTTTAGGCGGTGCGTATGAAAATATTTATTTATAGATGTCTACTTACTTATTATAATATCAGAGCATTAAATATTAGTGTCGTAATTATCCAACGTGAGCTAATTTGAAAAATAAAAGTGTTAAGTCAACTAATTTACTAGTATGAAATCTGATGGGGTTTTGTTTTGTTACTTTGTACTAGTACATGGTGTTAGTTTGCATAATAAAGTGTACAGAGCTCTAGTCAACTGCGGGAACACATACAGGGCTCGAGAATGACACGCACGAAACAGTTCTTGGGAGTCGCACAAATCATTCCCGGCCATCTCTCGTTATTCATAGTTTGAGGAGTAAAACACTAGAGACGCATGCCTAGAGCTTCATTCCTAGAGCTTCATTCGCACGAATTACACTTGAAGGTATAAACTACTCCCTCCTCCGTTCCTTAATAACTGTCACTTTAAGGTTTTGCACACGTATTAAGGAATTGTATTAATGTTTTTATTTCTATCAAAGTTACTACCTAACTTCCTAATATACCATTTATCTTTCTTCTTAATTTAGACTCTTTAATTTCCTATCACCATTAATTGAAGGGTAGAATTGGTAAAACATAATTAATACTCTCTTGAACTTTGTAAAGTGACAGATAATTAGGAACGAAAAAAGGATAAAAATAGTGACACTTAAATAGGAACGGAGGGAGTATATCTTGGAGTTGGAGGATTAAAACACTAAAGGCTTGTTTTTAATTGCTTTCATAACCTAGATCTCGGGTAAACCCCCATTTTGTCCTTGAAATTACCATTTTTTATCATGGTGGTCCTATTGTTGAGAAATAGTTTTCGTGGTCAACCGAAAGCGACTAAAGTTATTGATTAAAGTTAACAGTCGTGTAAGTACTTAACAACCATGTCGTCTCTGTCTGTTGATAAAAATTTACGGAGGGACTAAAGTTATTGACGTTTGCCAACTTCAGAGACCACGAGAGCTATTTCCTAACAATAAAGACCAACTTGACAGAAAGTGGTAACTTTAGGGACCAAAATGGGGGTTTACCCCCTAGACTCATTAGGGATGCATATTCATACATAGTTCTTTTTTGAAAGATATTCATACTTAGTTCATAAATGATGAATGCTCTCATAAAAAATGTGTTTTTATTGTTACAATGGAAAATTGAAAAATGTGTTTAATCATGTGTGATAAAGAAAAGATTTAGGAACCTTATAAAAAATGCTTTTGAAATGATTTTAATGTGTTTTCATAGTAAGAATAACAACTCTTGGTAAAAGATTATCAATTATGGACTTGTTGCTACTGGAGAGAGAAAATGACCAAGTGAAAATCGATTACGCACTTATGGTAATCGATTACCACCTCGTCGGGGTTGATAAATCTTTATTTTTTAAGTTTCACGAGTTGTATGATTTTCAAACTCGTTTCTCTCCATGAAAACCTCTCTCAAATTTCCAAAGGGTTGCTATAACCTATATAAGACTTTTCCATGCTTCTAACACATAACTTTCAATTTCTGAATTGTGAGAGCAAGATACACATTGAGCTTTGTGGGTTCATCATCTAGAGTTTTTCTTTCCTTAGGATTTGGGATAGAATCACCGGTGGTCAGAGAATCTTTTCTTCATCTCCTTGATTCTAATCACCAAAGGTTTGGTGTGTGCTTTTATTGTAAGAAGGGTTGTTGCAATTTTGAATTTTGATAGAATTTATTTGAGTGACATTGGTGAGAGGTTCGTAATGAATTCTTTTTCTTAGAGGACAAATCTCATTCCACATTGGAGACTGGATGTACCCTTCAATTGGTGAGATATTAAGATTGTGATATTCTGAATTATATCATATTATTAATTAGTGTACATGGATTGATTAGCTTTAATTGTGCTTTTGTTGTTGTAATTTTGAGTTCCTTGACAATTTTCTGTTGTGGTAATAGATTTATCAGGGAACCAGGCCAATAACATATTACCAATCGCCGGTAACAGATTATCAAATTGTCATTATTAAATTACCAATCAGCCGTAACAGATTACCAAAACTTGCTGTCTAAATTTACAATTTATTTAAAAATTGTGATTTTTTTGGTACCTAATTCATCCATCCCTCTTTGATTGTGTGTCTTAGTGTTTACAACTAGCACCAGAGATTAGGATTAGTTGGAAAAGTTACTCCTAGAGTCCTCTAAGTCCATTTTGGGTGAAGGCTCTTCCATTAATAGATGCCCTAGTTTTACCGGAGAGTGTTATGATTTCTGGAAAATAAGAATGAGGATCTTCATAGAGTCTCAAGACCTTGATGTGTGAAATGCTATAGTAGAAGATCTTTATGAACCCTATGTTTAGGTAGATGGGGAGAGGCAACCTACTCTTAAGAATGCTTGGAACTATGAAGATAAGAAAAAGATTGAGTTTGATCTGAAAGGCATAAACATCCTTACCCCCGCTTTAGGTTTTGATGAGTTCTTTAGAATATCCAATTGTAAGTGAGCCAATGAGATGTGGGGTACCTTATAGGTCACCCATGAGGGAACCAAAGAAGTGCATAGGTTTGGGCTCAATACCCTTTTTCCCAATTGTACGAGATGTTTAGAATGAAACCGGGTGAGAATATCCTAGACTTTCGAAAACAGTTCACTCATTCGACTAACCATTTAGTTGCTCTTAGCAAATTATTTTCTTATACTGATTTAAACTTGAAGGTACTTAATTTTTACAAAAGCTTGACAACCAAAATCGACGAACATTTTTGAAAAGAAAAAGTTAAAGTGTCTTTGTGTACAAATGATGATGCATGACTTTGGCATAGAAGGATATGTCACATTCATATGGGTCATTTGAATAAACTAGTATAATATGAGTTTGTGTCTGGTTTACCTAAACTTAAGTATGTTAAAGACAAACTTTGTATGAATGTCGAAAGGGTAAACAAACCAAAACATCATTCAAGCCTAAGCATGTTGTATTTACAAATAGACCTTTGCAAATGTTATACATTGATCTGTTTGGTCCTTCTAGTACAAAAAATATTGGTGGAAAGATAGAGAAGAAAAGAGAGAAAAGTAATAAATGATTTCAAAGCCTTTAAAAAGTTTGCAAAATTTATTGAAAATGAAATGTCTTTGAAAATTGCATTAATTAGTAGTGATCGTAGTGGCAAATTTTAAAATGTTGATGTTAATTTTCAAAATGTCTTTTGAAAATCGCTTGTTTTAAAAATTGAGAATTAAATTGCACAATCACATTAGATCGGGACGGCAAAAATGCAATTCAGCCTCAATAATATTTGATTTGATACAGGTCACATACTTACATATATAAAACATACATGTTTTCATTGGCTCTTTATAAATTAAAGCGAATTAGATCATAAATAAAAAATAAAAAACATAAATAAACGAAAGGTTTTCTTTTAATATTACTAAAAAAATTAGCTCAATGTGGTAAAAAAAAAAGCCAAATTGTTTTTGGCATGCTGGAGGTGACATGACGAAAAGATAGGAGTCGCAAGATTTTTCGTGACTTGTGCAGGGAGTCGCATGGATTTTTGCGACTTGCAACTTTGTACGAGAACGGTTTTAAAACTGTTGCCTAAAGATGGTAAATTGCCACGGTTTTAAAACCGTGGCCTAAAGACGTTTTGAAACAGTGAGCCTCACCCGCGTCCCCTCCTCTTCCCTCCCCTGCCTCTCCCTCGTTTGTTGTCGCTGGTCCCACCTCCTCCACTCCCCCGACCTCCGCCGCACTCGCTCTCGCCGCCACCGATTTCGACCTCTCCTCCGCCACACTGTTCGACGGCGCTTGGAACCCCTCCCTCTTCCTCCCTTGACACGATGTCGTCTCCCTCGACAACTTCCACTCCCTCCTCTCCCACTCACGCCTCGCCTCTATCACTATTTCAAAACGTCTTTAGGCCACGGTTTCCAAACCGTGACAGTTTACCATCTTTACAAGCCGCAAAAATCCATGCGACTCCCTGCACAAGTCGCGAAAAATTTTGCGACTCCTATCTTTTTGCCATGTCACCTCCAACATGTCAAAAACAACATAGTTGGCTAAATATATTTTTTTGTACCATATTGAGCTAATTATTTTTTTAGTAATATTAAAAAAAAAAAAAACTAACCGAAAAGGTCTAACAATAAATTGTGAAATAATGTGTCCGCACGTGTGGAACAAGCTTGAGGTTTAGTTAACGTATCATGAAAATTAGTGTACGATGATGATAGCGATAATAATAATATTATGATTAATGATTATGTATATGAGATGAGAGTTACTATTAGTAATATAGGAATGAGTAAAGGTAACTAATTTTGGTTAGGTATGGGGCAGTCTGCAACTGCAAGTCACAGGTTCTGCTACCTGCACAACCCTGCCGTACGGCTCCAAATGCCTGCCATAACCCTCATGCGCCGCTGTTGCAGACCGGCGCTATCTTTTTCTCCGACAATTTTGTTTTGTTTTGAATAAAATTCAATTAAATAAGGGGTGTAGACAAATAGAAATAGCACTAGACAAAAAATAAAGGATATATGTGTTATATAATGTGTAATATGATGTAACCCAACGGATCAAGACAAAGATATATAGAGAGAAAATGATGTACAAGGTTCACGTATTAGGTTAACTCTACTTTGATAAGAATTACCATATATTTGGTTGATGAAAGAAAGAGAGAAGAGAGAAAGAGAAAATATAGAAAATGAATAGAGAGAAATGGGTTTGAAATATAATACTTTTTATAGGTTCTTTCATATGATACAAGAGAAAGAAAATAGAAGTAATGATACGGACACTCTTTCCGTCTTCTCCTTATCGTTGGAGACGACCAAATAAGGGAGCAAAGCATTTTTCTTGCCAAACTATCTCTGCTGCATCTCTCTCTCTAATTTCACCTCTGACAAACATACGGTAAGAGTCATCAAATCAAACGAAATTGACGTTATCTTATTTAATTAATGAAAATCAATTTGCATTCCTTGGGGAAGGAATATGCTGGATAGCATGGCGATTGCATATGACTTGATTATGATGCTAAGGTTAAGAAATCTCCGGCTATTATATTTAAAGTAGATTTTGAGAAGACTTATGATTCGGTGAAGTTGAGTTTCTTATTTAGAGTTATCTTCGTTTTCAGTGTTGGTTAACAACAGTTCTTTAGAGGATTTTAAGATGAAAAAAGGACTGAGGAAAGGAGATACGTTGGCTCCTTTCCTGTTCCTTATTGTAGCCGAAGGACTAAACATGATGCTTAGAGAAGTCGTGCATATCAATAGATTTGCCCCTGGACCGAAAAACAATATTGATATCTCGATCTTACAATTTGTAGATGATATCCTTTTTATAGGGGAACAGTCCATTGAAAATGTTATGACATTAAAATTCATGTTGCGTTGCTTTGAAATGATATCATACTTAAAGGTTAATTTTTTAAGAGTAAAATGGTGGGTATAGCAATACCGGACAGAACTATGAGAAGGTATGCTGAATTATTACATTGAAGAACAATGTCATTGCCCTTTGTGTACTTGGAAGTTCTAGTAGGGAGAATTCAAGGAGACTATCCTTCCGAGACACAAATATTCCGAAGCTGAAACATAAATTATCTAAATGGAGATCAGAAACTCACTTTCGAGGGTAGGGTGTGCCTTAACAAATGTGTATTGTCTTCAATTCCCTTATATTTCTTATATTTTTTTCAAAATGCCAATAGGAATCATTAAAAGATGTAGAAGAATTATGAAGAAATTTCTATGGGGTGGAATGGAGGGTGAGGAAAATTGTGTGGGAAAAATGGGAAAAGATCTGCATACCCATGGAGGAGGGGTGATTGGGCATATGGGAGTGGGAAAAAGTCAATAAAGCCCTCTTGGGCAAGTGGAGATGATGACTACTATTTGGAAATGACAATTTATGGGGAAGAATTTTATTAGAAAAATACACTAATGGTGTCTCAACGAATGCCTCTATATGGTGAAAATATTTACAGAAAATTAGCTTTGATGGTGAATCTGAAAGCTGGTTTGATGAATGCTTATCCAAAAAATTCGGTGAAGGTGATAATATCCATTTTTTGTATTGAAAACTGTCTGGGAAGTGGAAGCTTGCGTTACAATTTTAGCAGTTGAAGGAAGGAGGGATGGATGGATCTTGGATCATAGATCAAGAGGGTATATATACAGTAAAGTCAGCTTATATGCATATGCAGAGGGAGATGTTAATGGATACTGATAAACTATTCAATAATCTATGGAGTGTCACGGTGCCATCTAATGCACTTGCTTTGTCCTGGAAAGTGTTGTTAGGTCGTGTGCAAACAAGATCAAACCTATTGACGAGGTTAGTGATTAGAGACAATGAGGAAGCTAGATGTTCATTATGTTCTCTAACAAGAGAAAATGTTACACATTTATTCTTCACATGTATATTCTCTTAGAAAGTTTGGACAATGGTTTATAATTGGCTTTGGTTCTCATTACTCTCCCAAAGGATGGGCAAAAACATTTTCTGCAACATCACCTTGACTGCAAAAGTGTTTCTCAAGGGAGAGGTGCATGGGAAATTTGGATAAGTGTCATTGTATTTGTGTGGAAAATATTACAAATTGGGAGGCCTAACTTAATCACAAAAGCTAGCTTGAGAGTTGAGGTTTACCATACTCTTATAAACTCTTGATTGACCATATCTTTAGCCAATGTGGGACTTCAACACACCCCCCTCACGCCCAGGGCTGGACATCTGGAGCGTGAAGCTTGCAGGACTGGACATCTGCGGGTGACCCATAGGGGCAGTCTCCACTAACAAACGGATCTAAGATAGGCTCTGATACCATATTACAAATTACCGGAACCTCACCTTCCTTCTTAGGTTAACCATTGAGTGAAAGTACTTTATGTTTGAATCTTATTCTTTAAGCCATCTAGATATTGATTCATTCTTGATAACTTCAAAAATTATAATTATAAATTACACTTGAAAAGGGAGAATTATTGTTAATTTGATAATAACAAATACTTAAGGAAAAAACCAACACTATTTGGGATAGAAATGAAATTAGGACTCTATAGGAAATAAATTATTTAAAAGACTCATCTTAATTAAGGTTCAAAGGATATTGACTAAATTTTTTTAAAATAGAAAAATTTATTGAAAAATATAACATTCAATGAATTACTATATTGGAAAGTTCGATATTTTCAATTTTTTTAGCTCGTTAACTATCAGCATTAAAACATTCGTTGACATTTACTTTATTAAAAAAAAGAGTGCCAATAAACAAAGTATGATGACAACGTGGTTGCTTTTTGAGATAACATATTATTATCATGAGAATCCGATCTAGACATCTAGTTGCTTCTTTTTCACGAGCCAATCTTGAAAAAAAAAATTCATAAAAATATAAATAGTAAAAAATTTCATTTTTCTTTCTATCTTTCTTCTTATTATATCGCATTCGTTAATTATTTCTCTTTTTTTCATTTCTCTTTTAAGTGTCTACACCTAAGAAATGTCTATAAATCATAAATCTCATATAAAAAATGTCTATGAATCATAACTCTCGTGGAAAATAACAAATCACTCGGCCAATAGTCAATTAATTGCAAGAGCAAACATATAATCTTCGATTACTGTCAACACTCAAATAAGAAGTATATTCTCTTATGTTAATTTTTTATGCAAGTATTTCGTGTAAATTTTAAAAATTGCTTCAGATTTCAATCTATATACGGATAAAAATATTGTTGGGAGGAACAACAGTATCCCAAACATATTTGTACCTATCAAGGAAAAAATGAAATATAAATTGTTTGTCAAGGTTTATATATAAAGGATAAATAATATAATATCAATCACTTTCCTTTTCTTTTCTTTCTACATTCTCTTCCACTAAATAAGGTAATTAAATCATTTCACTTACATACTTTTATTCCTTTTTTTATCTAACATGTGTGTTGGTGATACGGTGACGATTCCTCCAATAAATGACTTTCATGGGGTTCGATTTGGTGACCTCACTCCTACAGGGATCTAACTTGCCTATTACAAAACCAAAACCTTATTGTCCTTCTTATTTTTTACTTTCACTTTCTTTCATCTCTTATTTCTTTCAAAACTTAACACAATGTATATGACAAGTAAAAAAAGAACTTCATTGACATATAAAATCCACCTTCATTTTCGAAAAGATAGAAAAAAAGATAAATGAGATAATATAGTGATGAGATAAAAAAAAGATGAGAAAGAAAATGAGTAAAAATATAATGGAAGAGAAAATGACATGATATGAGAATAAAAAAGTAAAAGTAAAAGATGTGATAAGTAATAAACAAATGAAAGGTCGGAAAAAAATAAGTTATTGATAAAATCAGATTCAAATCCCGTCATATTTATAAAAATTAAATTGAAGGTAAAATTTGATTTTTTAATAAGAATTAGAGAGTGATGGATATAAATTATTAATGTAAAAAAGTTTTACATCCATATTCAATTATATTATGCCACGTAAATAAAACAGTAACAATTTTTTTAATTTAATTAAAATAAAATATAAATTTATGATATGATAAAAATCAATTGAATATATGTGTAGAATAAGTTCACACTCACAGTACATCAATAAGTTTCTCTAAAAATTAAGTTACAATGTGTGTTGCATTGATTATATTTCACAAAAATACTCTTAATATTAGTTGGGTGTAAATCTAATGCTAGAAACTAATGGCTATAGTTATGTGATTCTTATACTCCATATAAGAATTGGAGGTAATAATACACATATACACGCAAGTACTACCCTACAATAAATGATGATTCAGTTTTAAAAAAATACAATAAATGATGACTAGGACAAGGGGAGAAATTAATTTTCAAGAAAACGGTCAATAAGTGTATTTAAAAGAACTACTTATAAAAATAAAAAAGATAAATTCTAGAAAATTGAAACACGTACAATAAGGTATAGTATTAATATGTTTAATATTTTTTTGATAAAAAAAAAGACCTATTTTATTAAAGGGTTTTGATACATTCACTTTTATTTTTTTAATTTAGATATTTAAGTGGACTAATAATATTTAAATTTATCTAATATTTTTAATCTACTTACCTTAAGTATCATAATCCAATAGAGTAATTTAACTTAAATTGCTAGGGTTATTTAGACAATTTAATCAATTTTCTCTTTCCATATTTCTCTCTTCTTTTCTTATCCACTTACTTATAATTTTTCTTATTTGTTCTATTATCTATTATCGGGAGTGAGATAAAAGTGTGCAAATGAGTTTTTGGTTCATTGAATTTTTCTTTTTTTGAAAAGTATTTGATATAAAATTGAATGAAAGTTAAAAAACAAATAAATTAATGAGCACAAAAGGGGCAAGTGTCACGAAAAGCAGCGGGTTTTCCGGTGCAAAGGACGAGGGACGCAGAAAGCTGTTTCCCTGACACGTGGCGACACTCTTGACCGTTGGACGAGCATGGGAATTTCAAGGAACGGTTGAGATGAGATCCATGAGTCGATGACATTCACATTCATTCATTCCATTGCATTGCTCAAGAGAGAGAAAGAGAAAGAGGGTTATACAGTACTGTTGTGAGTGAGTGTGTAGTGGTTTTTGTCACGGTGTGAAGTTAAGCACACAGGCTTCAGACACAAAAGGAGGAACTGCTCAGAACTAGAAAAAGAGCTCATAAACTCTGCTGAAAAATTCAGAAAGAGAGAGGGAGACTTTTGTGGCGTTATTAAATTGAAGGTGAGCGTTGCAGAAGGAAAGAGAGGGGGCATGGCGGCGTTTGCAGTGTAGAGATAATAGTAGCTGTAAAACAAACAAAAACACAACAACACTGTGGTACTGTTGGTTATTAATTGCTTCATAAAATTAATATTTTTATTACTTATTTATTATTATTATTATTATTACTACACACTACTACCACTACATACAAACGCAGAAGCCGGAGAAGGAAGGCAAAGAATTGAAAAGCGCGATTAACGCTGCCCGACACTGTTCTACGTTGTCTGTCCGAACGAACCATCTGCTTCAAATTACCCTTTCCCCAGCCACAACGGCTCAACAGAACAACAACCCATAACCAACAAAAATAAAGTGTTTGTCTCTGTGCTGTGCTTGCTCACTCTTCACTCTTCACAAATCCCAATTCTCTCAACTACTCGCGTTATTCATTAATTCAACCAATAGTTAAGTTAACAAGAGTTTTTATTTTATTTTCTCTATCCATTCATGTATTTATTTTTTTGGGGAATTATACTACATCTACATGCTTGCTTCTTCTCAATACCCTACCCTAGCAAGCCACACCACCGATCGGGTTTTCTGATATGGATTTCGGGTCAAAATTGAAGGTCGGGTTAGGTTTAACACAATGGCAGGGTTGTTCTCATTAGGAGGAGGGAGAGGGAACCAGGAGGGGGAACAGCAGGGTGAAATTCCACCACCGGAGACGCTATTCTGGTACAAGCCAAACGACGACGTTTCTTCGTACCGGGGTTTCGAGCTATGGAACCAGCAACAGCAGGAAGTTGGAGGAGGAGGAGGAGCAGGGCGGCCTCTTCTGCAGCGAGATCTCTACTCGGCGGTTGGGGTGGGGCCCAGCAGGGATGATCAGAGATCGGCGTTCGTGACGACGGCGGGGGAGGGAGGAGGGATAAGTTGTCAGGACTGCGGGAACCAAGCGAAGAAGGATTGCCCTCACATGCGGTGCAGGACGTGCTGTAAGAGCCGAGGGTTCGAGTGCCAGACGCACGTCAAGAGCACGTGGGTCCCCGCCGCAAAACGCCGCGAGCGCCAGCAACTGCTCTCTTCCGCTTTCCACCGAGACATCACCAAACGCCCCAGAGACATCATCGCTTCTCCTTCCAACACTCGTAACCAGCTTCACTCTACCTCAGGTAAATAACACTCACTCACTTCCACATATCATTATCATTATCATTATTATTATGCCCTTCTACTTCTACTTCTCCTTCTACCTTTCTCTTGTTTTTGTGTCTGTGTTGTTTTGTCTTTGTTCTGGCCTGCTATAGCATCAGAAGCTCTCTCGAGTGTTCTGTGTGGGTGAAATAAAGGAAACGAATAATTGTAAGAGAATCTTTTGAGTGAAGGGAATTGAGTGAAAAGATAGATAGATGATAAAGTTTTGGAAGTATACCTGCAAACAAGGGAACCGTATCGATTGCGTGTGAAGAACCAAAATCCCACCATCTTCATTCATATATAACCAGCTTTTCTTTTCTCTTTACTTCTTTTCCAAAACACTGTTATTTAGTAGCCCTGACGATTGGATTCACAGGGAAGAAACTGTTTCTTTTCCTCTTTCTTAGCACATTCTCTCTCTCTCTCTCTCTCTCTCTCTCTCACATTCACCACCTCTACTTTGATTATTTAGTTTCATTTGCTTTTTTTAATGTCTAATAGCTTTTGGTTTTTCTCTTCTTCTCTTGATAGAGCATGGAAATTTTCCGGCATTGGTGAGTTCTCCGGCGGAGTTCAGGTGCGTGAGGGTTAGCTGCGTGGACGACGCGGATGACAGGTACGCATATCAAACGGCTGTCAACATAGGAGGGCATGTCTTCAAAGGAATCCTCTATGACTATGGTCCAGACAACAACAACAACAACAACAACAGTAGTCATCATCATCATAACAATAATTATAATAATTACATGGCTGGGGAGACCTCCCCGGCCGGTCTTGCCGGAGCTCATCAGCCGCTGAACCTCACCGCCGCTGTTGTTTCCTCTTCCGGGGCGCTTGTTGATCCTTCTTCCTTGTATTCAGCTCCGATTAACGCCTTCATGACAGGTAGTGGTGGTACGCAATTCTTCCCTCGCACAAGATCTTGAAAAAAAGAAAAGAAAAAAAAAGGTATGGGGATGGTGTATATTTACATGCCGCTACTTCTATTTCATCAACTTGGTGTTCTGATCATTTGGTGAGATATTATTGTTATGGTTAAGTAAATTTGACACTCATTTTGTGTGTCTAGTATGAGAATGAGATAGAGAGAGAAAAGGAAAGAAAAGAAAAGAAAAGAAAAGATAGGAGAGAAAGAGTGAGAGAGAGAGAGAAAGAAAATGCAGCTGGATGAATATATGGATGTTTGATTTTTGTGCAAATTATTATCAATGCTTAGTTCAAGAATAGATCATTCTTCTTCTCTAGCTTCCTTGAAAACTACTTAAGCCTATATGTATTTGTTTCTTTATGTGTACCATACAATGGGACATTATGATTCTAATGTTGTCTAGATTAGTGTAGAGGCTAATTAGCAGTTAGTTACATTAATTATTACTTTATCGAGATTTTAATTTCTCTTCGAGTCCCTCATTGCTGTTGAATCATGTCAAAACTTTGGTTCTTGTTTTTTATAGTAATTGCTTTTTTCCCTGTTTACCCGTGTGTGCTTGATGGGTTGGAATCGAACTGGAAACACTACGGTTTTGACCTTTATTTGGATTAATTGGACTAGCCCTCAAAGCTAAGAGAACTTCATTCTTTCTTCCATATTTCGGAATGAGGGATCCAACCATGCACAAGTTTGAAAGGTGAAAGATTTCTCTCTCTCTCTCTCTCTCTCTCTCTCTCTCTCTCTCCTTCTTCTTCCTCCCATGTGATGATACTGTAATTCCATTGCATCTAACTTTGCATAGACGTGACGTTGAATTTAAAACGGGAAATATTGCTTATCAATGTGCTCATATTTAATGCACATGCAGGAAAATTATACGTATATAGGGGAACACTGCATTTTATACCTAGCATATGGTGTATGTATACAAGAGAGTTAGTCGCAGCTTGATGATCAAAGAAAACTAAAACAAGTAAAACCATAATAAAAACTACGATTTCTCAACTTTCCTTCTTAACTTCTCATGAATATTGGCCACCCCACAGTAATAGTAGTGCCCTCATCAGTTTCCCATAAACCGGTTTGTTGATATCTGTGCATATACACTGAGACATGTTGATTGTATATATACATTCTAGGACACATTTACATAATTTATACTACTAGATAGTATTATATAACTGGCATCCAAAGTCAAAGCCTTTAAATATTGTCAGCCACATTTTGTTTGTCTATATGAATATTTCATTTTTTAAAAAGAATCTTGCAGATTTTGAGGATTGACCTTGAGGAGATACGAGGGAAATATGGGTTTTGATTTAGGGCAATTTTATGAAAAATTGTCCACTAATAATATATAGTGTTGTTAACAATATATTTTTTATGTTCTATAATTACTAATTTCTTCAAAAACTCTTTTAATTTGTGAATGAGATTTTTTCTAGTCTAACATACACATTAATTTCTTCCTTTTTTTTTCATATTTTTATCTATTTTTTTTTATTACAACACTTATCATATCTCTTATTTGTATTTTTGTGTAGATAAAGAAAGTATTATTGTGAAAATATAATGCGAGAGATGAAAAAATCCAAAATATTTAGAAGAATATGTATATTTCTTAATAATAAGCTAAGGTGTTTATTCCTATGTACTAGTTGTCTTTTCACTACTTATGAAGGGTAAAGGAATGGATATAAGTTAGGATCCCAGCTGGCAAAAATAATTGTGTATACTTTTTAATTAAATTTTGCCTCCAGAGATGAGATGTTTCTGTTTAGAGTTGACTGGTTATGTATCATATTCATATTCATATTCATATTCATATTCATATTCATATATGACTTATGCTTCGTGGATTTGACACTTCACGCTGCCTTATGTGTCTTCATAGGTCTCATCAAGTTTGAAATTTGAAATTTACTTTTAATTATACATTTTTTTTTATGATAAACGGGGCTACTTTTAATTATACATTATACATGAGTTCTTACTTCCTTTCATGACCATTCAATCTCTAATTTCATTCATATATATATATATATATATAACTGGTAAAAATAAATAGTAAAGTCTCCAAAGAGCACATGTTTGTCTTGATTTGAATAAATCCTAACTGAATGGCCGAGATTCACCCAGCATGATGATGTCAGAACTTATATTGTAGAATGATTGCTTCCATGTCTGTATGCAGAAGGGTGATCTAACAATAGAATCTATCTGTTTGGACATTATCGTGCATGGAGTATTATTAAACAAAAACATTCTTAACACCTGATTTCTTTTCATTCTAAAATATTCTTATACATATTCCATTTGTATGATTAAAAAGGGTGAGAGAACCCCTTTTAACCATATATTAAATAAGCTGTAGGGGCAGGAGTGTAAAGAAAATTGAAGTTTTTATGATTTTATGATGAATTATGAGGTATTTATAGCCCTTATACATATATACTTGATTTGGATGTTAACATGTTTAGGATTTTTTGTCCAATCAATAGATAAATACAATAAGCTAGGCAATTTTAATTGGCCTTTGAGCATTTTATCAGAGATGATGTGCATGCAACTTTTCATTCAATTTCATAAATAACATTTTTCTGCCTGCAGAAATAATTGGCAGAATAGTTGTTTCATAAAATATTCATTTTTCTTACATGATGCTCGTGAGCTCAGTTTGAAGCCAATGCTATATAAGTTGAGAATCATTTTTCTTACATATATACTTGGTTTTTTTTTTTGGTTACAGCACATATTCTTGTTTCAGTCTTTTTTTCAATTTCTGACCATTAAATAAAATCTCCTATAACTATTATTATATGTGCATATATTAGGATAAATTTAGAGATTATTTTTTCTGATACATAGCTTGTTTAGTTTTTTAAAAAATTATTCTTTTTCTCTTTTAAAATATGCACCAAAGATGATTTTTGTTTTTTAAAAATTTATATAGAATTACCCCCAAAATTTTAGATATATTATTTGAAATCATTTTGAAATGGAGAGACATAAATAAATGAACAGGTCTATATAGTTTGGTTATTTATCTCCTCTTACATATGTTAATGCAATTTACAAATTTGTTCTCCAACTAATTAAAAAGCTTACAGCCTAACCTAAATCACAAAAAACTAGTAAAACTTTCGTTTGTCTTGGTCTAACTGAACATGAGGTGGTTTTAGCTCATATTGTTCTGTCCCAGGTAATTTACTGGCAGATTCATACACTATATTTGGGTTGAATTAATAGGAAAGACATTTTTTCTCCTTGTTTCATAATCAGAGATAGTGAAGAGCATTGCTATATCTTCATACCCCATCCTCCTACAAATACTCATACACATTAAATTAAATATTTTACACTTTCAAGATACCAAATGCAATAACTTCTTTCTTCATTTAGTGCGTAAAAAGATTTGTAGGAGGATTTATAAAAGAATAATTTATTTTCCATAGCCAATATTTGGTGTTTGGTTGTTTGCTTATGGTAAATTAATTGTTACAATAAAAAAATTAACAAATAACCACAATCTAGCCCTAAGTGTGTGCAAATAAATGATACTTTTTGATTGTATCAATATATATACACAGCTGGCAGTCACGTGACTAATCCTCTCGAGATTCTGAAATCACATTAAGTGAATATATTTATTTTAATAAATATTTCTCTATATGCACTGTCCAAAAATCGAAGTATGAACTACATAAAATGGTACTTGATGAGGGTGGGTGATTCCATCTTTCCCAAGAGATTCATATATATAGGTAAATAATAATATTAAAGCCCCGGGAAACAATAATTCCTGCGTTTTCTCCTTCCCAATGATGAAATTATTGAGAGCACTTTACCACTTCACCGAAGATGCTGACGATCTCCATGTTCTCCCCACTTCAAAACATTTCCTCTTTTCTTGGATTCCTATTCTTACTTGTGCAGCAAACAATAGAATATGAGAATTATGTTTGGATACCTTCACAATAAAATGAATTTTGAAGGAAAATATTGTAAAATGCAGTTAAAAATCTCATAATTGATTGTCCTTAACGCAAAACTATTTTCTATAGCTTGCACGAGAACTGATTTGGAAATGAAAGATCACTTAAATAACTCTCAAACATGAATTGATTTTATCCTATTAGGATTGTTTATGAGGTTTATGGAACATGAGCCAACACACTTAATTTACCAGTCAAAAGAAAAAATGAATGAAAAATGCTCCTCTTCACAAATTACTTTTCCCATATTGATTGTCTTTGATTGAAATTTATACACTAGCATGCTCAACCATTCCCAAAGCCAAGCATATATTTAAAACTACTAAAATGGAGATTTGAGGGAAAACATGCATTCCTCTGCTTTCATATATATATGTGGACCCCTATGGCTCTGAAACTCTACAATGAACATTATCTCTGGTGAACCAGCTTTGTTCGTTATGCAAGTTGTTATAATAGTGAAAAGAACAGTATACTAGGGCATATATGGTTGGTTCCTTGCGCAGTTTAGTTATAGGGGTCGATACATGAGAAATTACTCACATATCTCCTCTTTCATAATATGCCCTAACCTACTTTGTTCCCATAATTAATTTTAAGTTTAGGACAATTTTATATGGGCAATATTAAAATTTGGTTCACCTAGTACATTTTATTTATAATATACTTATTGTGTATTAAAATTAATTTAAAATAAAAAATTTAATTTATGAACCACAAATCACCAAATCTAACGTTAAAAATGTAACCAAAAAAAATCTAACGTTAAAAAATCTCACATTAATTAAATATAACTCAACCTAAAAATTAGTTCAAAAGTTGGGTGTTGGTCTACCATTTATAAAGTCCATATTAGTCGCATCTTTATTATTAAATGTGAGATTTCTCGATATTTATATAAAATTATATAAGAATTTAGAAACATGTAGTTAGTGCAGCATAATTGTACGTTATTTTTGTAATGGTGGTCCCCAACACAGTGTAGGGCTTCTGCCTTTAGTTTGCTTTGCTCAGAGAAACTTGGAAGGGCAAGTGTCCGTGTCTATCTGGGAGGGTGCAATTCTATTTCTCTCTATTGCGTGATCAAGAGATCATAAGGTTGGTGTCTATTTCCAGATCGTAATTCGTAAGCGTGCGGATACCACTCAACTGAAGTAAATAAACTCTTGTCTACACTTCACAATTATAGCTATTTATTTTCAGGCTTAATTATACTTTTGATCTCTCACATACATTCTTTTCAAAATTTTGGTCCCCCACAAGAATTAATTGCATTTTGAGTCCCTAAAAAAACTCCATTTGCAGACATAGTTGTCTGTCTAATTCCGCCCACAATTTAATGGTTTTTAGAAAAAAGATTTAACTTTTTTTAAAACGAAAAATTCCATGAACATATGAATGGTTATCTTCTCCATCAAAAATCCTGAAAAACCCAAAAATAAAAAATCAACCTCCTCAAACCTAACAATTAAAGCACAAAATCGAGAGGCTATCTTACAACCATAATGCTCCCAGAAAGCTCAAGAAAAGCAAAACCCTTCCAACTCATCTCACCTAAACCCCACATTACTGAAACATCACAACCCAAAGACCCAAACCCCACATCACCTAAACATCACAACCTATGCCTCTTTCTTCTAATTCTCGAATTCCCTCTCCCTTCTCCCATCAATTTCTTCTTTGCTATGAACACCAAAATACCACAACTCTTATTCCTCTCAAAAGCAAAAGCACTAGAACCCCATTTTTGTGATGTTACGCCGCAACTCAATCAAACCCTTGGTCATATCGACAAATGGACCTTGACATAACAACAACCATTCCCGAGCATTACCTCTTCGTAGTTAGGTTATAAAGATCTCAAACTTTGTTAAGACGACGTTGGAAGCCTACGAGCCTCTTAATTCGGGCGGCATTGCATCCTTGACAAAACAAACCTAGCTTGAACATCACACTTGACACCACCCTAAAAACTTCAAACATCAGCTTTGCTTGGAAAATGGAAGTGGCGTTTCCTGACAAAACCAGATAGCCTTTGGTGTAGGATCATTAAGGCAAAATATTACGATGCCCCTTTGGCAATGGAATCACCATGGTGGAGGGACTTCAATGCCAGTTGTTTTGTTGAGAATGAAAACTAGTTTGATGTTGGGCTAAAAAAGTCAATTTGTGAAGGTGATGCAACTCCTTTATGGTTGGAGGATTGGGTGGGAAATGGTAAATTGTGTGACTAATTTTATCGGCTTTATAATTTGTCCAAATTGAAGTTTGCGATTGTGAAGGAGTGCGGTTATTGGAGCCAGGGTGTGTGGCATTGGGATTTTGCGTGGAGAAGACCATTAGTTGGGAGAGAAATTGCCTGGCTCCACAATATGTTGAATGTGATCAATAACATCCAACTCGGTGAGGGAGTTCGCGATAAGTGGACCTAGCTACCAAATTCCGAAGGCATTTTTTCAGTTAACTCTGCTTGTTGTTTTTTGCAAGTATCTGAGACACATGACCCTAACCATGTTTTTAAACTAATCTAGAGTGCTTTTGCACCGTTTAATGTGCAGGATTTTGCTTGGAAACTCATGTCAGATCGCATTCAGATAAAGGAGAATTTGTGGAAGCGAAGGATCATAATCTCTTATGAGGATTCATTGTGCGTATTCTGTAATCAGGAAGTTGAATCAAGTTGTCTTGTTCAGAATCATCATTTGTCATTTTGTCAAAGAAACCATAACAACTTTAAAAATTAGCTAAAGCTAAAACTAGCAATCATTTAAAGGATGCATTAATATTTTGAACCCCACACTTTGGGCCCTTGTAGTTATAAATATGGGTGAGTGTGACTGGAGAATTTCACAACAACAAGAATTTCACAGCAACGCTGCTTTGATCAGTTTAGTGTTTTTGAAGTGGTGCTGACAGCCTGAGAAGAAATTTAGGTGAGCTCTTCCTTTCTCTAATATTTTCATGTTTCTGCCCCTAATAAACATCTGCATACAATATTGAAATTTGAAAGAGAGGAACATGAATTTGAATGGGCTGAAAAAAATAACATTTTCATATCGTATATATAAAAAGTAACATTTTCGTTCGTAGTCACTCTCTCTTCAATATGATTTTCACTCATGTTTTCTTCTTATCTCTTACTTGTTTTCGTATCACTTCACTCATCATTTCTATCTCTCTTTTATTCTAATCTTTCTTGACTGTGTGGATGGAATCGAGAAATGAACAATTTTTTTCCAAAAAAATTAATAAGATATGGGGAAAAAAGCCTTTTCTTTCTATCTTGTTCTGCAACATTATGTATATGTAACTTTTTTCTTTTTCTTGTGTTAGAAATAGTGTAGCAGTCTCCTCCAATCAATGTATACTATATATCATGAATAAAATTAATAATTGTCGAATTTTATATTTATTTAAGTTTTGGAAAATAAATGATTCCAAATGAGTGTATTTTCACTTATTTAATTTTTCGTCTTCACGTATCTATGCCACTATTTAATAAAAATAAAATAAATTTCAAACTATGTACCATTATATCTATGTAATTGTTTTCACTTACATAGAGGTTTTTTTACTATGTGTTTTGGCAGATCAGAGAATAAGCCATTTTATAAAAGCACAAGGATCTAAACTTTGAAACTCAACAAGTCGAGTATAACATGTCATCATGCCAGCAGAAACCACCGACCTCATCACAAGGTGACAATAACAAAGATGGTGAACAACCTGCAACTGCAACTATCTAGAATGTGAAAGAACCTCCTCTGGATTTCGGTGCTTCTAGTGATAGTGGCACCCAAGTCCAAGATCCAAACCAATGGCCTAGAAGGAAGCACCATACCCACCACACTTAGCACCAGGTAGAAGAGATGGAAAAGTATGGATCCAATTCACCTCTTTTTCTTCTTCTTATCTAATAGGACATACATGCTTTCTTGCTTAGCTTTTCTAGTTACTCAGCATTTTGTTTTTGAACTCTGTTCTTGTTAGCTTCTTCAAGGAGTACCCTTACCCCAATGAGAAGCAAAGGATAGAGCTTGGAAATTCAATTGGGCTGAATTCCACACACGTCAAGTTTTGGTTCCAAAATAAGCTCACCCAGACAAATGCAAGGGACAACACCTCTATATCCTCCAACAATAGTTGTATTAAACTTTAAGTCAACATCAATGTAGGTTGTTGTCTCTAACCCACTTTCTTTTACATATTATTTTAACTCATTTTTTTTATCTCTTTTCTTACCTTATCACTCATCTACAATCTCTCACTTGTCTTTCCTCTATTTTTATCTTTCTCAATGTGAAAATTTAATACATTGACACCCAATTTTTCTTACATCCCATTTTCACCTATTTTTATTTCTTTTATATATATATATATATATATATCATAACACTTATCACTCCCTTATTTCTCTCTCATTTGTTCTTATATTTTTGTAAGTATAACTGAATTTATGGTGCGAATACATTTTGTTTCCCAACATTTGTTCGGCTTATCTTAAACAAACCATATTTATTTTTATAATTCTGATTCACAAACCACCAATAGTAGCAACAACCACATACGCTCGATTATTTCTCTTCTCTTCCTTTCCTATTCTTCTCAATTTAGGTGTCTACATCCAAAGTAGGTGTTCACCAAACATTATTGTTATTTTAAATTACCCCTAATGGAACTTCCTCATTTAATTTTTTTTTTTTACTATGCATTTCTCACTTCCTCCTAGATAGTTTCATCTCTTTTCTTTTCTCCCAAGTTGAGTGTAAACATTCAACGAGTTTTTATATCCCTATATTTTTTTCAAAATGAAATTGAAGTTTCCCAATCATGTAGGCTATGTTGGAACGTCATAATAAAACTCTTTTGATTGCTGAGAATGAGAAGCTAGGAGTTGAGAATCTAAAGTAAAAGGAGGCAATGGGTTATGCTAAGTTCCCTGGCCGTAGAGGCCAGCCTTCTGTTGATGAAATGTCCTTTGAAGAGCAGCAGTTGAGGCTCGATAATGCCCAATTAAAAGAAGAGGTACATACTACAATTTTCATCTCCTAACAATTTTTTTGACCTCTCGTATTTTCTTCTTAGTTGAACTAAAATAAGACTTTTTTTATTGCTTTATTTTACTTTCAGATTGAAAAAATGGCAACAAAAGTTGTTGAAAATCTTGTAGGGACTTTCTTCTCTAATCTGCCAGCACCACCACCTCACACTTTACTGCCTTCGCGCCCACTTGATGTTGTTAACTATGTTCCGCAACCAAGCATGGTAGTGCAATTTCATTGTGGCATCAATGACCCTCAAAGCAACGCTCCTTTTATTGAACCTGAGAAAGCCTACATTGCGAAGCTTGCGGTTGGAGCAATGGAGGAATTTACCAAGATGGTTCACGATGGAGAACCTTTATGGATCCCTAGATTCCATAAAGAGATTCTAAATCAACAAGAATATGTTAGGGCTTTTCCTATAGGACTAGGTCCAAAACCCTTGGGATTTATATCTGAAGCTTCAACGGAAACCATGATTGACATCATGAATCCAAGTAACCTCATTGAGATGCTTTATGGATGTGGTGAATATTGCTAAATATTAATTTTCCCAAACAATAATTTTCACAATTATATATATTTACCTTTGTATTGACAACAATTTTCAGAGTCAATGGTCAACTATGTTTTACGGTATTGTTTTACGTGCAACAAAAACTGAAGCCCTATCAACTGGAGTGCCAGGAAACTATGATGGAGCCTTGCAAGTGCTATGCAAAATTCTTCCCCTTTTTCCTTTCTTCACCTCTCGTGAGAATTGATTACTAACATGTTTAGATCTGTTTCTCCTTTCTTAGAATCAATTTTGAAACTCGAGTTTCTTCCCAAAATTGATTCTAAATTTGGAATTTTTTTAAATATGGTGGTGTTTCACATAAATATTTCTTGTTGGTTTTTTCAGATCTCGGCGGAGTTTCAGGTGTTGTCACATCTTGTTCCTACTTGTGACAACTATTTCTTAAGGTATTGTAAGCTTCACCCTGATGGAGCGTGGGCGGTGGTTGATATTTCCTTGGACTATATGCGACATAGTGTGCTGTCTCAAAATGCAGAAGACGACGCTCTGGTTGTATGATTCGAGAATTTATAAAAGGTTTCTCAAAGGTTTATTTCAAATAAAACCAATTCTTCAGTTAATGGTCCACCATATTCAAGGTTCATAGTTGATCTTAAAGTATTGAAACCAATTAATTTTTATCTTCAGGTTACATGGATTGAACACGTCAAAGTTGAAGACACTGTGGTGCATGATCTCTTTAAACATCTAGTTAATTCTGGCGTTGCCTTTGGAGATAAACGGTGGATAGGAACTTTAGATAGACAGTGTGTACATTTTGCTTGCCTAATGACATCAAACATGAAACCAGAGGACCTTAGTGGTATATATTTTTCTTAATTATTTTGTTCCATTCACAATTAAGATCTTGTTAGATCATAGTTAAATAAAGTCTTACAATTAATTTGAATTTCATTCCTTTTATGCATATGATTCAGGGATAACTCCTAAAGGAAGAAAAAGCTTGATGAACTTGGCGGAGAAAATTATGTAGAGCTATTGCAACTATATTGGTGCTTCCCCAACACATTTTTTTTTGGAAAGCCAAATATATATTAAGAGGGAATACAAGGGGTATTCCAACCCATAATACAAAGAGTAACAGAAACAGAACAAGCTTACAACACTAGAATACATAACAGAAATTGAAACAAGACAAGGAAATTAGAAGGGAACACCCAGCCGAAACAAAGATGGTCAGCACCCTTAAAATCATGAAGAATCCTGGTTTAATTACATCTAACGGCCTACCCCTCATGACAAGCCAGTGACCCCAACACATGTTAGGACACTCCAGACAACACCAGAAACTATACTAACGTGTTGGGCGCAATTATTGGTCTTGTTATTAGCGATACAATTTCTTTCTCACTTCTGGTTTCTTCCAAGAGCCTCTTTGATTTTCTTCAAAATGTGAACTCAAGATACCAAGCAAGTAGAACATTTCAACTAATGTTTACATTATAGCAGCAGTAAGAGAAATCTGTATGTGCTATGAATTCACAAATTTGAGTATGGAGTCCCACATTGGTTAAAAATAAATAAACTAGAGACAATATGTTACCCTTTATTCCAACATTTAAGATTTTGGTCAAAGATGTGATATCTTGTTCATTCTGAGGAGAATTCTCAACATGAGATGGTGTCGCCTACTTGAGCGTTCAAAATAAAAGAAGCAAGTCAATAAACACACTTTAAGAAACATCTTAGGTTCGAGCGCGGACTTTGTCCAAATGAAGAAGACGGATGTGGTTCCACCATACTTGTTAAACATCAATAATTTAGCTTGTGGTTAATTTTTGAATAGATATTTTACTATATTTGCTTTGGATCTTGGAGAACTTTGTTCAAGTGTATTTTACTTTTGAGTTCAATAGCTTTAAACTTTGAGCATTTTAGTGCTCATTTTAAACTTTATTAATTTTGGTGTTTTTATTAAATTTCCATTTAAACTTCTTACCTTTCATTTTGGTGCCCTTTTTGTGTTGAGTTAATCGTTTACAACACCAATTGCATAAATAGTTCTTAGCCTTCACGTAAAATTTTAATAATTCTAAATTTCTAATAACATTTAAATATGGCAAACAATATGAATCTACTCTAGATTATGTAGACATTTTTCTTTATATAAAGGAAAAATTATTAATTGATAGCACTTTTGTACTAATAAGTTAAAATAAAATATTAAATGTATTTATTATGTTAGTTAATATATATTAATATATTATTAGTTTGTTTTCCTCCTGTAACTTAAAAAAAATATTAGTTTAAATTAAATTTATTTAACTTAATATTATAATATTGTAATATATTAATTAATAATTTTAATATATTATAAACTATAATATGTTAATATATTATTCATTAATATATTTTAAGATGTTTTAAATGTATATTATATCAATATATTAATTAATATATATTAATTTTTGAGTTATTATTGAATTTTAATATATTAATAAATTTTAATATATATTAATTAATAAGTATGTCTAATATATATTAAAATTAAATCTATTAATTAATTTCTATAATCAATGTATCATTAAATGTATTTAATATGTAAAAAGGAATATTACCAAAAAAATATGTAAAAAGGAAATGGTAATTAATTAATTAATTTATTTTTATCTTTTATAATATGTAATGTAAGTAAGTTGCAATAATTTTCTTTTGAAAATCATGATTAACGATTTAGATTATACTTAATAATATCTAGTGCTAGCTTTTTACTTAATAATAATATAAATAATAATTTAATGTATATATAAACTTTAACTGAAATAAAAAATAGTTGATATATCCGTTAATATTTTCGCGTGAAAGTAGTTTCAATGTTTCATATTTGAATTAAATTTTTTATGTTTATGTTTCATCTGCAATAAAAAAAAGTGTTAGAAACATGCGGTTTAATTTTTTGAACTCAAAATGCAAGACAATTAATAAGGCCATTATTGACTACCGTTTTGAAAATAGTAGTACACTAGATAACATACTCTAACATTATATAAAAAAAGTATAGTTTAAATAAATTAATAAATAAATAAATATTAAAATATTTTTTACTCATAAAATGTAATAAAATAAAATAATGTTGTTGTGACATTTCAATTAATAGTTTTAGAGTTCTCTTTGTGTAAAAAATTCATATTACTAAAATCTAATAATTAATAATTAATAATTAATAATAAGAATTGTAGTAATTTTTGAAATTAAAAAAATTATTTAATAATATGAAAAATTATAAAGTGAATTTGAAATATTTTAAATTAATTAAAGAGTTTTTAATATCATCAAATAAGTTGTAAGAGCATATTTTTAATGTTTTTTCGTAAAAAATAAATTAATTTTGACTTTTAGAAATCAAAATAATTTAGAAATTTAATTGAGTAAAATATTATTTAGTAAATTTGAATTTAGTCAACTTGGGTCTTGGGAGACCTTTGACACTCATCACACCCGGATCAAAATTTTGAGATCAATTTAACACACAAGAAAAGATAACTATTGTCCTCTATTATGTTTCCTCAATACATTTTTACTAATATATAATAGATCAAATATTTACGGAAATATCTTCAAATAACACATATAGGTTATAGTCAATAGTAAATACCTAATAGCGATAGATTTTAATTTTAAAATATTTTGTGTAAATTAAATATTTTATTATTATTAATTAATTCCAATTATTAATTTTTTTTTCATTCAAAAGTGTCACTTAATATACAGTTTATTCTTAATAGCATCTTAGGTATATATATACATTTTAAAAGACTTAAATAGTTGTAATATATATATGTATATAGATTTTTCATTTATGAAAAATTATTTTATAAAATAACACGAAACATGATGGTCAATGTTAAACAACATATACGTAATCATTCTGAAATATATATTTACAAAAGGCATTTAACCAGTGACTAATTTCAATATTTAATATATTAATTTTATATAAAAGATATTACGCTATATGATTTTAACTTTTTCCCAATTCGAGGTCAATAATTAGTATTTTAACTATTTCTTATATTTTTTTATTACATAGGAAGACTTTTATTACATAGGAAGACTAAAAAAGAAATGAAAGCTAAAGTAATACATGCTGACACAACAATGTTATAATTCCGAAAGGAGGTAGCCTCTAGATGTGCTGAGGTGAACTATCATGGGAAGCTTCTCGAGCCAATCACTCTACTGATATAATTATTATTTTAACTACTTCCTATATTTTTTTTCAGTTATATATAAGAAGTTTCACAATTAATATATGAATAATAATGAAAATGACAATAAATAAGTTTATAAATTTTATTATTTAATGTAGGTAGTTGAATAGTTTTTGATACTACAATTTTTTTCGGTTTTCATTTTATTATTAAATATTTTTATAACAAATGAATTTTTTTATTGTTTAATATATTTGCGAAGGAGGATTAGGAGGTTGAGGGGTGAAGATTGAGTTGGTTTCAGGAGATGGAAGAGGAATGGATAAGAAGAAAAAAGGAAGAAGAAAAAGTGAGAGATCGAGAAAGAGGCATGATGAAAGAAAGATGGTTTCAGAAGATTTTTTTTGGTAGATGATGGTTTCAAAAAGATTGTGTTAATTTTTATTAATTAATAATTATTATTTTATTTTAATTATTATAAAATTATGGATTAGGTTTTTTGTGAAATTTTCATTTTTATTTATAATTAAATTTAATTATTAATTATATATGTTGAAATAAAATTTAATTTATAATGACGTGAATAAAGCCACATCAGCTCTCTCGCTTGCCACTCATCACTTTGTCCAAGCTTCAATCTCAAGTAGTGACCAAACAGAAACATTGTCCAATCAAAGGAACTTATTGGTACATTTTTTTTTGACAGGGACCTAACGCAAACATACGTTGGCCCAAACGGACCATTAACCCATTAATTTACATAAGCGTATCATTTCCAAAATTCGTCTCAGAAATCTATATAAAGCCTTTGCTCATTCCCTCTCAGGCCTAGAATAGCCAGACTCAAATCATATCTAACCGAACCTGTTTTTGCATAAACCATTTGATGATTGACATTCTGCATTTTCATATTAAAATGAGGTAATCTTTTCTTAACCTTTTTCCACATATACAAAAAATGTTCAATCATTTTATGTCTGATTTGATTTCTTGATCGACAATGATATCAAACTTTTAATAAAAAATTCATAAACTAAAGGTGGATAATTTTTCATGATGCATTTAGGTAATAAGAATTCTAAATCCATACCAGAAATCGCAGTTTAGACCAAAGCAAACTTTGTTCTCTAGAACTAGCCAAATTTGAACCAAAAAAAAAAAAAAAAAAACCAACCAGATTTGTTGTAAGAGGAGCCTATATTACATGAAAGGTAATCATGAATGCATAGAGAGCTTGCAGTTCATTAACATGATGCTTGTATAAGGTAATTATTTTTACTTTACACTCTTCTGTTTCTTCTTAGCCTCCAAGAATGAAGAAAGCTGCCTACATTTCCCTTGGAGATCTTTCAACTCCTCCTCCAAGTTCTCAACCTATTTTTTGTGAGCAACACGACCAAAGTTAGAACAGAACCACTGTTTTCATGATAATAATGAACATTTATTCTCCAAATACTATTACCGTCTGTTTCAACTGTGTCTCCTTTTTCCTGCTCTCCTCACACCTGTATAAAACGGTTTCAGTGGAATTTATTCAACAATAACACAAGTAAACAAGAAGCCCGGGCACCTCAAGCAAAGTATATATGGACCGAGGAGTACCATGTCAACCTTGCATGCCAGAATTTTAGAAAATCTAAATAATGGTCAATATGTCATCCATGAATCAACTATCTCAAAAGTTTCAGTTGTAGGGTGAAGACATGAATTTTTTATATTATATTTCTAACATGCTTTCTCACACAAGAGCGCTTGAAGTGTGGACGCACATACTAACATATCTTGTGCTGAAATTTAACTTTTTTTATTGGAATAATGAGGATACCAAAGATTTGACTCTAGATCACTTGGTCACAAAGAGTCTAATACAAATACAAACCAACTATCCAAAAGATTAAGCTGTAGGATGAAAACACATTATATTTCTAACAATGTCAAAGTTATTCAGGAGACTTAATATAGGCATAGCGAGTTAATAGAATTAGTTCGTTATCAGAATAATAGTTGGTTGGTGGCTTAATAAGACATTTGCCCATAAATAGGAAGAGAGGGTGAGTGGGAGAGGCAGTCTTTTGATAAGTCTCAGTTAGGAAAAGGCTTAGGAGGCCAGGACCTCTAGAATGTTCTGGGATGTCTTGTCTAGCAGAGTTCTTTCTTTTTCTTCAATAATACACCAAATATAAGGTATCTTGATGGAGTATAGAATATTTTATTTTTTATTAATGTGAAACTGCATTAATATGATATAGGTGGTGCAAATATCCAGCCCAACAATGGACATTACCAGAAAACATCCAATCAAGCTATTGGCTAGTGTAGGGACATTTTTTATGTATACCAGTGTTAGTGGATCCTACTTCTAAGGCCCTAATACATGTAAATTTATTAGAAAGAATAATACATAGGAGAGCTGGAGAGGATAAGATTACCATCACAATATAAAACTAAGAAAACAATAAAGGAGCCTCAAAATTACACTCCTTCAATCCATTAGTAGGTGGAAGTAAAACAAACAATAACGCAATAAGCTTTTTGTAGATGTATAGCATACCATATTAAGAGCAGGGAAGGAGATCGATCAACCGTTTTACATTGAAGGATAGGTATAGCTTGTCAAGAAATATAACAACCATGAAAAGATAAATATTTATTTGGGCATACAATTTGAGAAGATATTTACCTCATGAAAAGATCTATATTTTCTTCACAGATTTTATTTTTGTCTACAGCTACAGACCTTATCGAAGCAACCTGTTGATACAAACAATACATGCTCATGAGTCCCAAAAAGTAGCATACTTACACGCAAAATAAAATAAAAACATCTTGTTCAAAGTTTGCATTAAAAATATTATTTTTTGGTAGAGAACCGAGGTTTACATAAATGTGTTACTAAGCAGCGAACTACCAGTCTACTAGGATAAGACTAGGTGGTTGTAGAGAGTGCTACATTATATTACCTTGTAATTCCGTCTGTGCCCTGTTAAAAGGTCTAATAGGTACATACACTACCAACAAAAAAAAGGAATGTAGCCTCCGCTGAGATTATAATCAGCACTATGGCATAAGAGATGCACCCAAATGTCAGCAACAAACTTAATCTTTTTCTCACAATCAAAATGTCAGGCAAGGAAATTATGAGCCAATGTTTTCCATTTCCATTCTCTGTTTCAATTTTCTGTTTTTCATTTTAATGACAAAAATGTAACATTATTTTCACTTTGTTTCGTGTCTTCAATATTTTGTCCACGAAACAGTGAAAAAAACTACTTATGGTTTTCAACGTTTCTAGTAAATTAAAAAAGGCAAACCAAAAATGGAAACAAATTAGGCCCTAGTTTCTAAGTAGATCTTTGCAGTCCATGCCATGGATATAAAATTAAGACTCCCTTCATGTTAGGTTAATGTGGAAGCCAAATCTTAAATATTCAGAAGTGATTAACACAATTCCTAAATCTTGACTGGCTGGCCCTAGCAACATAAGTTAATGCTAATCAACCACTCCTTCAATCCAAATAAAATGAACGGATTAGAGGAGAAAACAAAGGAACAGTCAAATATTGTTTAAAGTTCAGTGATCTCACTCGACTAATTTTGTTACATTCAGCAAGGTAAAATCTTTCCATATAATTAGTCACATGAAATTCAATTATTCAAGAAAACCACTGATTTTAAGAAAAAAATCCATCCATTACTGATGCATTAAATGCTTAAGTCATATCCATAAGCAATCTACTGGGGTTCTCTGCTAACAAGTGCAACCTTGAACTAACTAACCCTCGATAACATATGTTGATCGTGTTCCACATTTTCAAAACCCATGTCTCCTCTTTTTGTCAATGCTAGACATTAGAAGAGCTATGTGAGCTTCCTGACTACTCTGAAGCATCATCTACAACTCTAACATGTAATCATGCGTTACTCCCTATCGTATGGATCTATTTGTGTTCAATAAGCCAAAAATATACATTTCATTCCACATGCAGCAGCAAGTATGATTCCAGGCTGTAAATCAGACAAATATGGCCTTTGGCAGAATACATCAACTACTTACACCCGCAATTGCCTGATCTATATACTGATCTTCTTGATGCTCAGCTACTAAGCGTTGATCAGCAGGCAACTCATTCTGGGTATTAGTTGAATGCCCAGCTGATTGTCGAATGTGGTCTTCCTTATGCACATTTTGTGATCTGAAATTAAGAGGCTGATATCCAACTAAATGACAGTGACCCTTCCTGTCTAGTCCAGAACAAATTTCACCAAATCAAACAATGCTAACCTCACAATATTGATATTCTGGAAAAGATGTAACAGGAACAATAATTCAGGCAATTTCCAAAAACTCCAAAAACTCACATAGCAGTGAATAATGCTACCATTAATCAAGATTAACTCTTAAGGGTCCATTTGCAAAAGGTTTTAAAAAAAGCAATTTAACGTTTATGTATAAAAATGATTTATTTTTTAAAGTTTTTCGCAAAACTGGGACAATTTTCTGTTTGGTTTCAATTATAAAAAGTACTTTATATTTTAGAAGTTAGTACAATTTCAATTTTTCAGAAGCTGCACAAAGTAGCTTCTCAAAAAGTTCAGAAATCTATTTCTATCCTTTTTTTTTTTAAATTTAAACACAACGAAAAATTTAACAGATTTATTTCAAAATAAAAGTGATTTTTATTAAAATAAGTGAAATGAATGGGCTTTCATTTACAAGTGAAATAAATAGGCTTTAATTTACATTCTATTATATTATATTTGTATTTATGTTTAAGTATGTCTCCAAAGGATAGCTCAAGTGGTAAGAGCTAGGGGACATATAGGTTGGGGAGGGGAAGGTCCAGGGATAAAAAAAAAACTAAAGGAGCTAATTATTATTGAAGTGAATACAGCTTCTTCTGCAGTTATTTACTTCCATTAAAGTTGAACTAAGAGTGAAACTCTAAGTACATTAACAGAAATGTTTTCTGATAAAATCAGAGTATGCTTTATAACAGCTTATTGAAGGCTATGAGTGAATAAATGAATTCAGAAATTATAAATTTCCAAGAGCATTAGCGGAAAATTAAAATCTAAGTATCAAATGTGATCAATTATACAATAAAATTAGAGTCAAATTCTGAAACTAGTTAGCCAACACATAGAGAGGTCATTAACAAAGCTTAAGGGTGAAACCGTGTATGTGAACTAGATAAATATTAAAGCACAAGAAAGCTACAATATTAAAGCACAAGGAAGCATTATATTTATACAATATATCAAACACTACATATTAATAAATTTAACACTGAAGTTTACAATCTTCATAGAAACAGAAAAACATAAACATAGAACAAAATAAAATAAAATAGTTCAAGATCAACAATGCAACTCAAACTAACCAATAATCATTCACCATCTGTTTCAGCTTGGTTTCCAACCGTACGAAAAGCAATGATCTCTCAAAGTCTTGCTTGTCATGTGCAGGTTCTATAAAATTAGCCTCAAGAACTCCTAAATGTGTACTCGCAAATTAGAAGAGAGAGAAATTCTGAAGTGCTTGCATAGAGAACTGAACAGGGAAGGATAGGAAAATACCAACAACACCATTCCCTTTTGATGAACCATCAGGATTAACTTTCCAAAAGGGCTGCATCCTCACAAAAAGGTTAACTACATCAGCATCAGATGTTTATGCAAATAATGCATCAGCAAACAAATTTCTATTATAATTATAGTTTTACCAGTAAAACATTGCAAAGTTCCTTAAACTTCCATGTTTCAATTTGCATTTTAAACAAGTGTATTTGGTAAATATGAGATTTGTTAGTATTAAGAAGAGTCAAACTGACGAGATAGTGAGTTTTAATGACACATAAGATGCTCTACTGAATATACTGAATGCAATAGTTATTGGAATCTCAAAATATGCTAACTACCATAAATAGAGGTGTATCTGAAATTGATTTCTCTCGCATATTATTCAAAATATTAAACAGATAATTATAAGAACAATGACTGAACAAGATTCCAAACATTAGGGATTAAAAAAGCGTACACGGAATCTATGCCTAATTAACTGTGGTAAGCTTATCGAGAATATAAGGAAAAATCAGTTACAATAACGTTTTAAAAACTGAAATGGTCATTGAACCGGTAAGGGACTGAATTGACGGTTTATGGTTCTACTGTGGTTAAACTGTAGTCGAACTAGTGATAATTAAATATATATCTTTAAAATTATATATCATATAAAGCAATAAATTAATATAAAAGATTAAGTAAATTTCAAATTGATATAATATGATCATAAATATTGAGATAAAATGAAGATACTCGAAAAGGCGATCAAGATAAATGGTAATTGAGATAAGACATTTCAGGCTCCGAGAACATACCTTGATTAGGCGATTTTTATGGTATACATTAAATCCAGCAACATTAAGATTAGGAGCCTCCTTTATAAATCCAATGGTAGTCTCCACCGTAGCCTGAAGTAGACCACAGTCATATTGTGAAAATGTATAACACAATATTGTTTTATTAATATGTTAAATGTTAACAGGGTGATAGGGTACTGAACAAATAAAAAATAATTGCTATTTATAATTTTATATATGTAATTACTAAGAATTTATGTCACTTAGCATATATATTATCCTTTGTTGTGTAATTCAAACACGAAATCATTCTATGTCTCTCGTTTCTCTCCCTCTCAACATGGTACCCAAAGGCTGATGAGGCGCAACCCTAATCTGTGATTACCAGTGGACCTATTGTCCGTGTAAACTTTTTTTTTCCCCCTGAAACCGTGTTCCCAGCAACAACACTCAATAGAGCAATAGCTCTTGTTGACATAAATGAAGCAACTCTTGACTACCAGTAATCAAATACGAAATATTTCACTCATAGATTCTCTTCCTATTCTAGGCTTTCTCACACTTCCTCTTAGTTTATTCTCAACAGGGACAATGAAATCTTGAAAGTTTTGCTCCTCCCAACCCTTTCATCACATCAAAATTGCCAACCTCTCTCCTCTTTCTCCTCCTGTGTACACGCCGCCAATCAAATCTTTTTTGCCTTTTATCTCTGCCAACTTATCATTTCCATTGGGCTCACTCCTATTGCATGATTATTTTCCAAAATTCTCATAGTTAGAATTTGAGCTGGACCTAACTTGTTAGAGTACAGCTCAGCAATGAGCACTGTTGCTCGTTGGTTAGTACAGTTAGGAGTGCCAGCTGTCTTTCTGTTACACAGCTGCACTGTTAGTTAGTGCTGTTAGTGCCAGCTGTACCATTGTTATTGGCAGTTACTTCTCGCTTCTCTATATAAAGAGACCTGTGTATAGTTTCCAGATTGAGATAGTAATGATAATTTCAGTTTCAGATAGTATTGTTAGTTCTGTATCTTTCTCTTCTTCATTTCTCTAGGTTTCTAACATGGTATTGAGAGCGTGATTCGATCCATGGCTTCCGCACCAGAAACTTCTTCTCATCAACTTTCTATCAAGCTTGGTGAAAAGAATTTCAGAGCTTGGAAACAGCAAGTAGAAGGAGTTATCAAAGGTCGCAAACTGCAGAGTCTCGTGATCAATCCTTCGATTCCACCTCGATTCCTCACCGATGAGGATCGCATTTCTGAAACCGAAAATCCTGCTTATTCAGCTTGGGAGCAGCAGGATTCACTTTACTTGGTTACTCTCGTCGATTTCTGAGTCTGTTTTACCATATGACATTACTTGCGTTCATTCTTGGCAAGTTTGGGATGAGCTTCATGCTTATTTTAATGAGCTTTCTCATGGCGAGTCTGCTGAGCTGCGTTCGGAATTGAAGCAAATCACCAAGGGATTGCATTCTATGAAGGAGTATTTGCATCACATCAAGGTTTTCGTCAATACTCTGATCATGCTTGGAGATCCGGTTTCGTATGAGATCAACTCGAGACGATTCTGGATGGTTTACCAGATGAGTATGCTTCTGTAGTCACTGTGCTTCAGACTCGTACTGATTACTTGACTATTTCTGATATTGCTTCGATCCTTATCGCGCATGAATCGCGCCTTGAGAAGAACCGGAAGAAGGTTCTCAGAGTCTGCTCTCATGAATGTCAATGTGGCTCAAGTACAGAATTTGCCTTCTCAGATGATTCCAAGTGATCCTGAGAAGCAAAACCAGTTCAATCCTTCTTTTCAACCAACAGATCAGAATTTGGTAGCAAATCACTATCCTCAGCAGTCACATTTTGGCCAAAATCAGTATGAACAGAATCAATTTCCTGGAAATCAGAATGGTCAGGGTCAGTCTTCTGATTCTTCTCGTGGTAGAGGTGGTTATAATAATAGAGGAAGAGGTCGCAATGGAGGAAGATCCAATGGTAGATACAATACAACACACAGCGCCAGATTTGTTCCAAGTTTGGTCATGATGCCAGGGTCTGTTACTATCGTGATCCTAATTACTCTTCTCAGTAATTATCAGGCCAGATATGATCCTAATTCCTCTTCTCAGAGTAATTTTCAGGCAAGTAATTCTCAGTCCACTTATCCTCAGGGGTTTCCTCAGCAAAACTACTTTTCACAGAGTAAATTTCCAACACAGAATATGTTTCCGCAACATCCTTTTGCACATAATAATTTTCAAGCCAACAATCCTCAGAATTTTTGGCAATCACCTCTATCCAGGCCATTTTTCAGTCAACATATGCACCAGCACCTGTTCAACCTCAGCAGCAAGGGTCCTTTCCTCGGTTTATACCACCACATAGACCACTGAGTTCACAAATGCCCACAGCATCCTCTCAGTTACCACAATTCTCCACTCCTCAGACCTACTTGACTGCTGCTGATCCCTCTGCAGGTCAGACATGGTATCCTGACTAAGGAGCCACTCATCATGTGACTCATGACTACAATGTGATCATGGAATCTACTGCTCTTCCTGGCACAGATCAGGTCCATGTGGGAAACAGACAAGGTTTGCCTATTACACTTCTCTTGGTTCTACCTATTTTACTTCCCCAACTACTTCTCACAAAAAAATTATTCTCAGAAATCTTCTGCTTGTTCCCTCTATAACTAAAAACTAGTGAGTGTCAACCAGTTTGCTGGAGATAATCATGTTTTCTTTGAGTCCCATGATTCTTACTGTCTTGTTAAATCACAGGCAACTAAAGAGATTCTCTTGCATGGAACTTTTGAGCCAGATGGTCTTTACTCTTCTGGTCAGCTACATTTCAAGGGGAAACCTGTGTCTGTTGTAAGTGATGTTAATTCCCATTCTGCTGTAAATACTGCTGTTTCTAATTCAAATCCTGTTGTAAATACCACTGTTTCACATTCTGCTGTAAACAGAAAAGTTTCTAATACTAGTCTGTTACAAATGCAAGTGATTGTATTTCTAGTAGTTCTTCATATGCTATGTGGCACAATAGGTTAGGCCACCCTCATTCTGAGGTTCTAAAGCATGTTCTACACCATTGTAAAATTCCAGTACCTAATAAAACAGTTGTTGATTTCTGCTCTGGTTGCTGTATGGTTAAAGCTCACAGGCTTCCTTCTTCTTGGTCTACAACACAATACACCTCACCTCTTGAATTGATTCTGTGATTTATGGGGACCTGCACCCGTAGAATCCTTTTGTGGTTTTCACTATCTCCTCACTATAGTAGATACTTTTTCTAAATACACTTGGGTTTTTCCTTTAAAACAAAAGAAACTCTTATGAAATTCAAACAATTTAAGTCTATGGCTGAGTTGAAACTAGGTTTTTCTGTCAAGTCTGTTCAAACAGACTGGGGTGGTGAGTTCAGGCCTTTTGTGTCCTTCCTAGCTGATCTAGGTATTGTTCACAGAGTCATTTTGTCCCCATACACATCATCAAAATGGAACAGTTGAAAGGAAACATAGACATCTTGTGGAAACAGGACTGACACTCCTATCTCATGCTCACTTACCTCTGGAATTCTGGGATCATGCCTTTCTTACTGCAACCTACTTGATAAACCGTCTCCCAACTCAGGTTTTACAGTTTCAGTCACCATTTTCAGTCTTGTATAAGCAATTTCCAGACTATAAGCTTCTTAAAACCTTTGGTTGTGCTTGTTTCCCTTTTCTTAGACCTTACCAACCTAATAAATTCTCCTATCATTCAAAAGAATGTGTGTTTCTTGGGTACTGTTCGTCTCATAAAGGCTACAAATGCCTTGATTCAGAGGGCAGAATTTTTATTTCAAAAGGTTCCTTGTTCAATGAGCACAGATTTCCCTATACTTCCTTGTTTCCTACTAAAACACCCTCGTCTTTGTGTTCTCCTATTTCAGCTACACCTCCTATAGTCACACATGAAACACATCCCGCAATACCACCTTCTCCACCATCTTCTTCATTTTTTAACTCATCAGCTTCTGTTCCTCTTTCATTGCCTAATTCCTCACCTCATATGTCTCATCCACCTTTATCACCCACAGAGTCACATATTCCTGTACCTTTAGTCCCTATGACAAACCATCATCCAATGCAAACTAGGTCCAAGTCTGGCATTGTTGCCTAGATTGCAACCTACACTATTACTCACTCACTTGGAACCTACCTCAAGTAGACAAGCCTTGTCCAATCCTAAGTGGCTGGCTGCCATGAATGAGGAATATGCTGCTCTCATGAAGAACACCTGGACTTCGGTGTAGTTACCACCCAATAGGCATGCTATTGGTTGTAAATGGGTATTTCGAGTTAAGGAAAACTCAGATGGATCTATTAACAGATATAAAGCATGTTTAGTAGCAAAAGGTTTTCATCAACAAGAAGGGTTTGATTTCAAAGAGACATTTTCTCCTGTTGTGAAACCAGTCAAAGTGAGAACAGTTCTCTCAATTGTTGTGTCTAGACACTGGCATATCCAACAGATTGATGTAAACAATGCCTTCTTAAATGGCACACTAGAGGAGGTGTACATGGAACAACTACCTAGTTTTGCAAGCTTCACAAAGCTCTCTATGGGCTTAAGCAAGCCCCAAAAGCTTGGTTTACTAGACTGCATACTGCACTCATCTCACTTGGTTTCAAACAGAGTAAATGTTATCCATCTCTGTTACTCTTACTTCAGGATCCCATCAAGTCATGGTTCTTGTTTATGTAGATGATATAATAATTACTGGCTCTTCTCTGCCTTTAATCCAGAAGTTAATACAGAGTCCAGCTCTAACACTGCTTCGGAATCACCTCCATCCACATTAGTTCCAGCACAAAGTGTCTCTCCTATCTAAGTCCCACATTCTGTCTCTCAGCATAATGCTTCTCCCATTTAAGATTCACAGTCAGTCCCTTCACAAGTTCAATCACCTGCTGTAACTTCTGCCCAGTCAGCTTCACACCCTGATTCCAATGTTGCTACCTCCTCTTCTGTCTCAGCAGTTCCACTCCCAGTCAATGATCATCCTATGCAAACTAGAGCAAAGTCAGGAATAGTTAAACCTAGGTTGTTTCCTACTCTTTTACTTACACAAGCTGAGCCAACCTCAGTCAAGCAGGCTCTTAGGGATCCAAAGTGGTATTCAGTAATGGTTGAAGAATACAACGCTTTGCTGAAAAATAAAACATGGTCTTTTGTTTCCCTGCCTTCAGACAGGTTTGCTATAGGCTGTAAATGGGTTTTTTGTGTGAAAGAGAACCCTGATGGTTCAGTTGAAAGGTACAAAACACGACTTGTTGATAAGGGTTTTCACCAAAGAGAAGGCATTGATTATGCTGAGACCTTCTCACCAGTTGTTAAACCCACAACAATTAGAATTATCCTCACACTTGCAGTGTCCAAAAGATGGTCAATCCAGTAGCTTGATGTCAATAATGCCTTCCTCAATGACACTTTGGATGAAGAGGTTTACATGATCCAGCCACCTGGATTTGAAGCAACAAACAGGCCCCCAAGAGCCTGGTTTGTCAAACTCAAATCTGCTCTTGTCAAGTCAGGGTTCATGGCCACCAAGTGTGACCCTTCTTTGTTTGTATTACAAACAGCACATGATATAGTTTATCTGCTAGTTTATGTTGTTGATATCATAATCATTGGAAGTTCACTCACACTAATACAACAGCTGGTGACTAAACTAGACTCAGAGTTTGCCTTAAAGCAACTTGGAGACTTGGACTACTTCCTTGGAGTCCAAGTTCAAAAGATGCAAGATGGCTCCCCCTTCTTCTTAGTCAGACTAAGTACATTCATGATTTGTTGGCTAGAGCTCAAATGGAAGATGCAAAAGGCATTTTCACTCCTATGATTGGAGGTTGCAAGCTTAGCAAGCAAGGTTTTAATTATATGAGAGATCCCACAACTTATAGATCCATTGTGGGAGCATTGCAGTATGCTACCCTTACTAGACCTGAAATATCCTTTTCAGTCAATAAAGTATGTCAATTCTTATCTCAGTCTCTAGAGGAGCACTGGAAAGCAGTCAAAAGAATCTAAGATACTTGAAAGCAACTGCCAATCATGGTCTCCATCTCAAGCAAGCTAATCTGACCAGACCTTTCTCTCTCAATGCCTATTGTGATGCAAATTGGGCCTCTGATGGGGATGACAGGAGGTCCACCTCAGGATTGTGTTTTTCCGGGTCCTAATCTAGTATCTTGGAGCTCCAAGAAAAAGACCCTTGTGGCCAGATCTAGTACAGAGGCCGAATACAGAAGTGTTGCCAATACCACAAGAGGTCTTATGGATTCAGTCACTACTCAGTGAACTGAAAATCACTTTCCAAGTGCCTCAGATTTTTTGTGATAACATGGGTACTGCTGCCCTTACCCATAATCCCATCCTACATTCCAGAACCAAACACATGGAACTTGATATCTTTTTTTGTGAGAGAAAGGGTTCAGAATAAGAGCCTCATTGTGCAGCATGTTCCTTCCCTGGATCAGTATGCAGACATTTTGACAAAAGTTCTCTCACCAGCAAGGTTTATAGAGTTAAGAGACAAATTGTAGGTGGTTGACAGATTCAGCATCACTCACCCACCTTGAACTTGCAGGGGGATGTTAGGGATATAATAGTCATATTAAGCAAAAATGCTTTGCTTCAAGTGTGATTCACACTCTAGTAGTCTATTAATCAGGTTTGTTATGGTTTGATATAGGCTAGTGAGAAGTTTGTTATGCCAATTGCCAGCTGTCTAGTGACAGCTACTCTCTCTCTCTCTCTCTCTCTCTCTCTCTCTCTCCCCTCTCTATTCCCCTATATGGACAGTACATGATGTACTCATTCACTCACCAATTATGATAATGATAATATGAGTTTCTGTTATTCTCTCTGTTTTCGTTTATTGCTCTAAATGGTTTTGAATTAATATTCTAATATCACGGATCTAACCTCATTTGATGTCACTGCTTGCTGGGGCTTGTATCTAACTACTTCTGAGTGTATTAATTCATCTGCAATGTTAAACTGGTCCACAAGTTTTCCCCTTAGTATGATTTCGAAGTTAGAAAATTTTCTGAGGTACAGCATTGACACATATGCCTGAAAAATATAAAGGGTTAATCATAATACATAGTAAATATTAGAAATTGATGACATTAAATAAAATTGAAATTCCAAGTGTTAATAACTCTTACCCGTAAAGAATGACGGATGCGGTAAGAAATATGTGACCGGAGCTGAACAGTTTTCTTGCTAACCTTTTTCTCATCTCCATGGTTGGTCTCATCTCTCAGCATGATATCCTGTGCAGAACAAAGCAGATCATGACTGCTATCCAATTCATGAATGATATCATTATCAAGCTATTGAAAATTTATAGAAACAGCACTACAAGCACAGATATGCACATACACACCCAGAGGCAGTTGCTAACTCAGACTATTAGAGTCAATTGTTAGTTTGTGCTGAATATTGAAAACAGAGGAAGAAAGAAAACTAGAAACTGAATATGTCGTATTGATAAATATCCCAAGTGATTACAGTGTAAGACTATTCTATATATAGTATTACAGTATAGCTTGTTCAACAAGCAACTGCACTAAAAGAATGACAGACTGTCCTAACAGAATGACAGTTGTACTAACAAACTCCTAACTGTGACAGTTGTCACAGCTGCTAACTCATATCTTCTATATATTCTCTCTCATATCTGTCTCTCCTCACTCTCCCTCCTCTCTTCTATCTATTATCTCTCCTCTGTCTCTTCACTCTCCCTCTATTATTTCTCTTCTATCTCTCGTTCATTTCTCTCTCTGTTTGGCTCAGCCCCAACGACTCGGTTGCAGGTCCTGCCCCGCACAGCACTGGCCTAGGTCGACCCAGTCCTAAAGACGGTCCGCCTGACCCGCTCAGCTCAGGCTGACCTAAACTAGTCGGGTCAAGTATAATGGGTTAGACCAACCGAAAACGACTCTTAGCACCTACTGCCTAAACCGAATCTGAACCAATCAAGAAACAAGGCATGCCAACCTAAACCCTAAAACCGACCCTAATCCCTGAACCGACCACGTCGGGTGACCTAAACCTTAACACTAAATCTGACCTGAACCGATCGAGCCAACTTGAACGAGTCGGACCGACATGAACAGGCCAACCTGAACAAACTGTGTCGGCCTGAACTGGCCGAAGCGACCTGAAGGGGCCGGGATCCGTTCGGGTTTAGTCAGTGTTTAGGGATTAGGAATTAAGGTCGAGTTTAAGTCACCCGACCCATTCAGGTCGATCTGACTCGTTCAAGTTGTCCAAGCCCATTCAGGCAGGCCTGTCTCGTTCAGGTCAGTTCGGCCCAACTCGTTTGAGTCAGCTGACTAACTCAGATCGGTTTAGTGTTATTAGGGCTAAGTTCAGGTCAACCAGACCAGTTCAGGTCGGCTCGGCCTATTCAAGTCAGGTTTTTAATTTAGGGATAAGGGATTAGGGTTTAGGTTAGCCCAGCCCGTTCAGGTCGTCCCGACTCGTTCAGAGGTTTTAAATTTTTGTTATGTTACGTCAATAAAATCATCCATTTAATCTGTCTATTTTTTTAAAAATCCAATGGACTTTTTTATTTTAACTAAATGATCAAATGAGTTTTAAATATTATGGATGAGTCATTATCCATCCACCAAATTAAATGTATGGGTTATTATCCATCCAATTAATTTTATATTTGTAATTGGATGGGTTGGATGGATTGGATTGATGATGGGTTCATGGAGGCATTTGTCACCCCTAATAACGACAGATGGGTGGATCGACAAGAGAAGGGGGACAATATTGACTTAATTGGTGAATAATGGATGAAGAAGTGTTTTAAGATGATGGATGAAATTGTGGAAGAGGTTTTCTAAAGAAAATGTTGTGCAAATTGTGACAATGTAGTAAGTTGCAAAGTTGTTCGGGAGATGTTGATGGAGAAAAGGCAAAGGTTGTATTGGACACCTTGTGCAGCACACTGCATTGATTTGTTGAAGAGGTTATGGCAGAAAATTTTGTGAAAATTGTGACAAACAATGTAGTATATTACAAAGTTGTTGGGGAGAAGTTGATGGAGAAAAGGCAGAGGATGGTGAATAGCCCAAAGGAGACAATCTTTTTAAAGTCTATTGATGCATGACACATTTCCAAAACGGCTGAAAAAAGTGTTTAGATGATGGATGAAGTTGTATTAGACGCCTCGTGTAGCACACTGCATTGGTTTGATGTGGGGAACTTTGAGAAAAAGGTTCCCGTTAAGGGATAGACAATTCCAAAAGGAAGAAAAAATCTTTTGATATCTATCCAAGGACCTCTCTCGTCACACAAAAGAAAGAGATTTGATTAGACCACGCCTTACTCGCTTTACCACATCTTATTTAACTATTGGGTGCCTTCATGACAACAAGAGTGCCTTGATAAGGATGTTTACATAGTGCAACAGATTTGATAGGGTAAGGATGGGAGGGTTAGGGGTGGGAACAGGCTAGGCCGCTCGTAAGGGTCTATGGTCAACCTACATCAATAAATAAGCAAGGTCAGAGCTTTTCTAAAAGCCTATTTAGTTTAGAAAAACTAAGCTCAACCCATTCAAAAAATCTTGTAAGGCTAATAGGTCAGCCTATTTAAGTAAATATATTTTATCATTGCTATTATTGTTAAGTTAAATTTTTACCTATAGAATGATTGCAGTACATAACTCTATTTAGGGATAGACATATGACCTACTTAAATACTTCAATATGAAGTCGCCTTTTAAATAGGCTTTCGGGCCGTAAGAAACCCAACATAATCTACGTTATTTCTTTCCCTACCTATAGCTCTTAATCTTGATGGCCTATTTCTGGATGGATTTGTTTTAGTATATTTCAATTCGTTAGCCTATATGTGTGCTGGCCTATCTAAAAATAGTTTAGTTAGCCTACTTAAATGTCATGTTATGAAATAGGTCTTTTAAAAAGGCTATCAAACCGTATCAGGCTTTCAAGTAAAATCAGGTCAGGCCTAAAAAAGGCCTACTTAGGCCTTAAAACTTATAAGTACGTCAGGCCTATTTATACAAAGTCTAGTCTAGCCTATAAGCCTTAATATTTATAAGTAGGTCAAACCTATTTACGCAAAGTTTAGCCTAGCATATTCCCATCCCCAAGGAGAATGATTGACGATGTGGTTTTAAACACGGAGTTTTTGAAGGATATTGTAACTTGTTTAAGGTGCACATCCTTTGATGAAAGTGCTTCATTTGGTTAATCATATGAGAAGCCAGCAATAGAGTTTATTTATGAGCCAATGGACCAATGTAAGAAGAAGATACAAAGTGCCTTGAATGGCGTCAAGAAAAGGTAACTAACAATTTAGCTTTAATTGAGTTTAACATTTTGCGGTTTTTAATTATATGGAAACTAATTCAATTTATTTCATTCTTTATTTATGAAATCCTATGGAATATTAATGATGAGAGACATGACAAATAGCTCCATAGACCCTTGCACGTTGTGGGCTATTATCTTAACCCCTAATTACAGTATAGTCTTGGTACCACGTCATAAAGAAGTCAATGACGATTGAAACAAGCACAAGTATCAGTAATAGAGATGACAAAATTCCAAAATGGTCCAATAAACGACCTTAGACGTTTGAACCTGACATAGGTAAGTACTCAGCTCTGATACATACTTGTAAAAAAGGAACTCAATGTCATTTTCTAATGAATAATACATAGGATGTTTACAACATATACAGGTTGCATCTACTCTATCCTAATTAAGGAATCACAAGGAAATAAATCTCTGCAAATCAAACCTGTCCTAATTGCGGCAAATTATGGAAACAAATTTATAAGTACAAAAAATATAGAGCCAAATCCTAATATTATGATAATTATGCCACAGAACACAATCTTAAATCCTTCATGACTTTATTTCTTAATTTGTATGCTAATTTAATTTAATTGAGGCTGAGAGTCTTGTTTGAGGTAAGTAGTAGTACTAGTTGTAGTCGTAGTATTATTAGTATTAGTAGTAGTAACAGTAGTACTCTCACTACTTCACCTAAATATTAGTGTATATAATACAAGTGTTTTTTAATTTCGAATCGCCATAACAATATAACATTATCAAGAATAACCTTTCTTTTCCTCCTTCCTTCCCTTTATTTTGGAACATTCCACCTTCCTATCCAAACTTTGCAATTTAAACACATACTAAAAAAGAAATATTTAAATATATCCCTCCAATAAAGAATATTCGAAAATGCATTTCCAAAACAAACCTGTCAATGAAAATGTTCATGTAACAATGAAGAAAAATACAACATACCTCAGCATCGTCATCAAAACTCAATTCATATATTCCTTCATCATTCAACCATAAATTATATATTAAAATCTTGGTTCCATGCGATCCAATATCATCAAACTGAAAAGAATAAACAAACTTACCAGTTTTAGTCCACAACCTATAAAAAAAGTTATTGTAGAAACGAGCTATCAATGGCTCTATTACATTTAATTTATTGATAAATCAATTCAAGGAGGTTCATATGCTAGATTTTTAGGCAGTGGAATGGTAGAATCAAACAGGGAAAAGGGGACACTGTTATTGAATACGAACCCTAATTCCCAATTGGGAATCAGAGATTAGAATGTACAATGGTTACTGAACTTTCGAGAGGTTCAGTTCTCTCCTAGTTGTGATTCTGTTTCAGAATAACTGCCACAACTAACTGAATAGCCTTTTATAGAGCTAACCCTTAAAAAGCTAACTAGCCAGCTTTACAAAGACAACTAACCAACTTTACAAAATTAAATAGCCAGCTTTACAAAGACAACTAACCAACTTTACAAAACTAAACAACCAGCTCAGCCCCTGGCTCTTCTTTGGTAGACTTTAGTAATAGGAGGTCTCAACTTAGCTCTATCATGGAACAACATATGGCATTATACAAGAACAACTTAGAGGTTAAAAAACTATTTGTAGACTTAATATATGACAGATTATTATGGCGTAAGGCTGATTCATGTATCCAACCCCACCTAGTGGAAACGGTTTAGATGATGGATGATCTTAATAATAAAACTCCATCAAAAAATAAAATTTTCCATAGCTGTCTAGAAAACTCATACAGAAACAATGAATGAGTGCATAATTTAGACAATTTATGTGATAATGATAATGTTCATTGGTATGAAAAGTAATTCATGACTTTTGATAAACGTTTAGCCTTAAAAGAATCTTTCACCTTCTCTCTTTTCACACATTTGTACAACTCATCTCATACTAAATAGCACAGCTCAACAGATCAATTAGCCTAAGAGACACTTCTCAAGGCTAAGCTCATTATTAGAATTCGGGTTAGGCCTAACTCTACCCCAAAAGCTAGCTTAGGGTGAGGGTTGCTCTACCCTTTATGATGACTATTTTGGCCATCTCTCAATTCAATGCGGGACTTCTCAGCACACCCCATCACGCCTAGGGCTGGACATTTGGATCGTGGAATTTGCAAGAATGAACATTTGCGGGTGGCTTATATTGGCCAATAAACGGATCTAGGATAGGCTATGATACAATATTAGAATTTGGGTTAGGCCTAACTCTACCCCAAAAGCTAGCTTAGGGTGAGGGTTGCTCTACCCTTTATAAGGACTATTTTGGCTATATCTCTAGTCAATATGGGACTTCTCAACACTCTTCCCTAGAGGTACATAGCTACTTGAAATACTGGGTAACATTCCATAGATGTACAGTAGAATGAAATGAACCTGAAGCATGAGTTCCTCCTTTGACGAGAAGGGTGACCAATCAAGAATTGTTTTTAAGTTGTCTGACCAATCGTCTTGTGAACTATAAATAATTGGCTCAGCCCAATGGCCAGATATGTCAAAATCTATCTGCATTGTAAGTGATACTAAATAGATAAATATATGAAAGTAGAAAACATTCACGATAACATATTTGAAGTTTTGAACATTTGCGGAAGGAAATATTACCATTGGAACAATTACATCATCTTGTCCGGTTGTTCGCAAAAAGGTGTAGGATAGTAAACCCACACTTTGTGTTGCCCGGCTGAATGACATGAGTTAAGAAGTTAGAGAACAAAATCTTATCAACAATTAAGTTAAAAAATTTATTCCAAAAGACGAAAAACTTTAGAGAAGAAGAAATGCATTGTAAAATGAATGTAATTATATTATCGTTGTTCTGCTACAGTGTACAGAGAAGGGTTTATATGACCCTGTTGAAGCTTATGAAACAAGCTATCTAACTAAAACAGAATCATAACAGCTGGCACTAACAGTTTATAACTAATTAACTACTTGCTAAGTGTGTAACTGAGACTTAGCAAACTAACTCGATCTATACTCTAACATTCCCCCCATAAACTCAAGGTGTTTTGCGAGGAAACACTCTTTATCACGTAGAATATGAACCGGGATTGGGAAAGAGCCTTGGTCAGTATATTAGAGTCCTGTTCGGTTGCTGGAATGTGGGAGATGATGAGAGGCTTGCTCATAACCTTTTCTCAGACAAAGAACAGAACAAGTTCCATGTGTTTTGTGCGAGAATGTAGAACAGGAATATGAGTAAGAGCAACGGTGCTTAGGTTGTAAAAAAATGCAGGTGTAGAAAAGGACGCTTAAAGCTCAGTTTTAAAGAGACAATAGCCCGTAGCCACAGAATCTCAGCAGCAGTTAATGCAAGACTACAGTACTCCGCCTACGACAACCACTTGTTGCTTTTTGGACCACCGGGAAATGAGATTTGGTCCTAAGTCGAGGCAAGAACCAGACATTGAACGAAAATCATCAGGATCAGAACCCCAATCCGCATCACAAAAGGCATGAATGGCTTAAGGCTTATTAGAAGAAGCAGGTTCTAAGAGCAAACCATGCATGATCTATAGTGCCTTTAAGATCCCGTAGTATACGCTTCACTACCTTCCAATGATCAGCTAAGGGCTGAGCCATAAATGGGCACACCTTCTTGACACTAAAACCTATCTCAGGTCTATTGATAGTTGCGTACTGCAGAGCTCCCACGATAGAACGATATAAGCCAAGATCAATGTTGTCAAGATCGCGATCCAGATTGTAGGATCGTGCGATTGCGATCTGGATCGTATGCGGGTACTTGAAATTTGAAACGTGATGGACCAAAGCCGAATCGCGATCTTGGGGCTAGAATCGTAGGATCCCAATCCGATCCTCATAATCGGGTTTGCGAGATGGGCTTCCAGGTTCCCGACGGAGATTGGCGGCTACATTCCACGATCTCCTCCGTCAACAACATCTCAAGGGCGTATGGTCTTGTCAGCAACTGCCGTGTGCAGTTGAGCCTTGTTTCTCCTTCCACACGAGAACTGGGTTGTCGTTCTCACTTCTTCATTCTCTGACTGACATCTCTTTGTATCTCGGTGTTATCTTCTCTCTGCATCTGGTTATTTTACACTCATTAGGCATGAAGTTAAGAAGAAAGGAATAGAGAAGAGAGAGAAAGAGTAGAGGATGATCTCTTTGGTCGAAGGAGGGAGGGAGAGAGGAGGAACAACGAAGAACTTGGACTTGTTAGCCTTGCTGTTGATGAGTCACCACTCATCACCTTTTTCCAATCAACAGCGAATGAGTTGGACTTGTTGGGCCCCTTTGTTTTTAGTTACATTATGCTTTTACTTATGGTGGTCTTACACCTCCAGATAAGTAGGATTATCAATTATAGTATATGTGGATCAGGCTTTATTTTTCTTATGCGTGTGATTTTTCATGTATGTGTATTTTGTTAAGTATATTTTTGCATTTCTAGTAGGATCTGACAATCCGATCCCGACCCTACAATCTCCGATTTTTCAAACCCCCTTCCGATCGTGAGTAGGATCCCAATCTTGACAGCATATGACAAGATCATTCACATAATCTGAGCCATGTTTAGTGAGTTTACAACCCCCGGGTAAAGGAGTGGAACTACTGTTAGATATAGCCATGTTTGCTTTGAGGAGAAAATCAGAGATATACTTGGACTGATTTAGAAGAAGAGAGCCAGAACCCAGAAGATAACCTCTTCACTCGAATACCCAGAGAATAGTCAAGTTCACCCAGTTGTTTAAGTGCAAAGAACCCATTAAGCTGACTGATCAGCAGTTGAACCAAGGAAAGAGAGGTTCCAGTGACTATAATATCATCAACATAGATCAGCAAATAGATGCAATTAGAACCTCTTTTGTAAACTATCAGGGAAGGGTCACATTTGCTACAGAGATCAGGGGCCAATACGTGGGAAGAAGAAACGAGTAACTACTGGAATAGGATCAGCTCAAAAGCATATCCAAATCTTTCTTTTTTTGTTTTTGCTTAAAGGTCATGTCCAAATGAGGAGATAGAGTAGTCCAAATGGGGAGACAGAATAGGGATACTAAAGGAGGACCATAAGGTTTGGACTTTTTGAGCCAAGCCCAACTCAATGAGAATACTTGTACAACCCATGAGTTCTGAGGTTGGTGGTTCATCTTCCTTTCAGACAAGGCATTGCATGTTCCTGGTGCATAACCATGTGTTTTGGTCATTTCCTATGCGGCCACTGGTGGCTTGGGGAGTGAAACGATTGACCTTCATTCATATCACTGCTAAAACCATTGATTTAGCTTCTGTTTGTACAGTTCTCATGTATCGGGGTAGCCCCTTCATTAGTCAGTAGCTTAGTTAGTTTAGGAAGTAATGAGAGGGGAAATATTATAAATAACAGTTAGTGAGATACTTCATCTTTGGGATCGATGTAATTGGAATCTAGAAGAAGTCATGTTCTCTCGAATAACCTGGGAATTCTTAGTACTCTTTCATTCAATAAAATTTCTTTTCTTTACTTTATCATTTTTGTCGGGTTCCTATCATCCATGAAGGGAATTTCGGGTGGCTGAGGCCTTGGGGCAAAGAAGCAATATATATGCTTATCTTTTTTTTCCCACTTTCATATGCTATTTCTTCCAGTTATTTGTTACAGTAATTAGTGCAATGCTCGATACTTACCCTAAGTCTAGGGTGAATACTTGCCCTATAATCTATGCTTATCTTTATTTTCTGGACTGGTCAGAGGCTTCCTAGTTCTAAGGCTCGCCTGAGAGACACATCAGCTGGGCTATTCTCCTCTAAATGACCCTTTGGGTCGTGGCGAGTGAATGCCCCTGACTAGAGACCCCGAAGTGGGCGAAGCAAATTCCTGGAGCCTATCATCCCGATATCAAGGTCTTTTGGGCAACTTAGTTAAGATCAAAAAGGCTCTTGCACCTTTAGGCGACCCTTCGTCAAACAGGGCAAGCCATCCTCTTGTTTGAGGAATAATTCGCCCTAGCCCTCTCATTTTAGGAATAAACTGCCAATGTATCGGACTTATAATTCGCCAATATGTTGTTTACAACGTGAAAGGACTCTTGGGCTGTATTTATGAAAGGCGCAAGAGTTCAATTAAGAATTAGGTTTAGGGTTTTATGCTTTTCCTACTATAAAAGGAAATGGTTCACTTGTAATAAACCATGTTCACTTGATTTAACACAAAACGGCAGCTAGGTCTTAAGAAACTCTTGTAGAATTCAGAGGTGTTCAAGATTGAGAGAGAGAGAAAAGAGAGAAAGAATAACAGAATTGGGGAAATATATTTTTTATTGAATAAACTGTAATCTGAATGTAATGTACAAAATACAATAGGTCTAGTCACCTATTTATACAACTATTCTAATAAGCCCTTTGGGCTTTTATTTACTTGGGCCACAAGTCTCAGTTACTTAACACATAAGTAACTGACTAACTAACTAACTAACTAAACACAGCAAACTGATTATTCCTAACACTCCCCCTTAATCAGTATGCTCAACACATGTAACTCCTAACATACACCTCAGCTTCTCAAAGCTTTCCCTCTTTAATGGCTTAGTTAGGAGATCTGCCACTTGTTCCTCAGATCTGCAAAATTCCAGTTTCAGCTTGTTCTTGCTGACTTGATCCCTGATGAAATGAAACCTAGTTTCAATATGTTTACTCCGCCCATGTGCAACTGGGTTCTTAGCTAGGTTTATAGCTGACTTGTTGTCAACAAACAACACAACAGCTTCATTCTGAATTATCTTCAATTCTTCCAGCACATTCTGCAACCAAACTGCTTGACAACTTCCCATAGAGGCAGCCACATATTCTGCCTCACATGATGACAAAGCAACTATTTGTTGCTTTTTAGAACACCAACTAATTGGTGCTTCACCATACTTAAACAAGTATCCAGTGGTGCTTTTTCTGTCAGATTTGTCACCACACCAATCTGAATCAAAAAAGCCTATCAACTTCTTTTCCATGGCATATTTTTCAGTAGGAAACATTATGCCATAGTTCAGTGTACCCTTTAGGTACCTCAGCAATCTCTTGGCAGCAAGTAAGTGAGAGGACTTCGGATCTTCCATGAATCTACTCACTAGACCCACACCATATGCCAAACCAGGTCTGGTATGACATGTACCTAAGACACCCTACAATCTGCCTGTAGAGTGTTTTATCCACTGCTGGTTCAGTTGACTCTACCTTCTCAAGAGCAATTCCAGTTTCAACAGGAATTGAAGTTGGATTGCAATTGGTCATGTTGAATCTTTCCAAAACATCAGTGGTATACTTCTTCTGGTGCATGAAGATCCCCTTGTCTGTTTTCTGGAACTGAATTCCCAGAAAATATGACAATTCTCCCAAATCTGACATTTCAAATTCTGCTTGCAACCTTTCCTTGAAGCTGTCAATTTTCTCTATACTGCTCCCTGTGATCAGAATGTCATCAACATAGAGACAAGCAATCAGCAAGTTGGAAGTTGACACCCCTTTCACATAAATGCCAAATTCAGTGGTGCATTTGACAAAACCAATTCCAGCTAGAAATGAATCAATCCTTTTATTCCAAGCTCTAGGGGCTTGCTTTAGACCATAGAGAGCCTTGTACAGCCTATAGACTTTATCCTCCTTGCCTCTTATCTCGAATCCAGGTGGCTGAGATACATAAACCTCCTCATCTAGAGGTCCATTCAAGAATGCTGATTTCACATCCATTTGGTGTAGTGGCCACTTGTTGTAACTAGCAATGGCAATCACCAATCTAATTGTTTCAATTCTTGCAACCGGTGCAAACACCTCATCATAGTCTAGGCCATGTTTTTGCAAGAACCCCTTGGCCACTAATCTAGCCTTGTACTTTGCAACTTCACCATTTGGTTTCAGCTTAATTTTGTAAACCCACTTGACAGCAATTGGCTTTGCTGGCAAATCAGTGAGTTTCCAAGTCTGGTTTTTCTCAATGGAACTCAGCTCCTCTTGCATAGCTTCTATCCATTTAGAATTTCCCATAGCTTGCTCAAAATCCACAGGTTCCATCTCAGCCAATAGTGCCATATGCACTAAATCTCCTTCTGCAGTCACTGCAGAATCTGGAAATGTGGTGTAGTCATTGTACCACTGAGCTCTTTGTCTCTGCCTTTGTAGCCTATCATTGTTAATTGTAGGTTCAAGCTGGTGTACTTGTTCTTCTTCTGCCTCTGCAGTCTCAAATTCTGCAGTTTCAAACTCTGCAGTCTCAAATTGCATCATGGATGTCAATTTTGAACTGCTTCTGCTTCTGCTCAAATCTTCTTCACTAATTCTGGATTTTTCCCAGTTCCAATGTCTGTTTTCATCAAATTTCAAATCCCTGCTCACTGTAACCTTCTCAGTGATAGGATTAAAAATTCTGTATGCCCCAGTTGAGTGGTAACCAAGCAGTATATGTTGTTCCCCTCTGTCATCTAACTTCTTTCTTTTAATTTCTGGAACATGTTTGAAGCAAATACTTCCAAAAATCTTTAGATGACCAACATTTGGCTTTATTCCAGACCAGGCCTCCTCTGGTGTCACACCATCTAGCCTCTTTGTGGGGCACAAATTGAGCAGATATGCTGCTGTAGATACAGCTTCAGCCCAAAACCTCTTAGGCAGTTTCTTTGTTCTCAACATGCTCCTAGCCATGTTGAGAATAGTCCTGTTTTCCCTTTCAGCAGCACCATTATGTTGTGGTGTGTAGGGTGCAATGACTTCATGGTAAATCCCTTCCTTCTCACAATAGGAGTTGAATTCTCTTGAGGTATACTCACCACCCCCATCACTTCTCAACAATTTCAATTTCAGTCCCTTTTGCTTCTCAACTTGAGCCTTAAATTTCTTAAAGGCCTCAAACACGTCACTTTTCTTCTGAATTAGAAATATCCATAATTTCCTAGTAAAATCATCTAGGAAAGTTAAGAAATACCTATTTCCTCCAATTGATTTGACTTCAAAAGGACCACACACATCAGTGTGAACAACTTCTAGGGGCTGTTGTGTTTTTGAGGGTATGAAGGAAGAGAAGGAATTTCTTGACTGTTTGCATGCTAGACAATCTTCACATAGAGTCTTAGGAGTGCTTATACTAGGCAATCCTACTACCATTCCAGTTCTGTGAAGTAAATCAAGACTTTTCCAATTTAAATGTCCATACCTCTTATGCCAAGTCCACACCACACCACTATCTTCTGCTTGAAAGCACTTATTTTCCCCAGCCTCAATCTCTACTTTGAAGGTCCTATTATTTGAGAGTGGCGCCTTCAACAGTAGCCTCCTTCTTTTATCAAAAACCTTCATCATCTTGTTTGCCATAGACACTGTATATCCTTTTTCCAGCAGCTGTCCCAAACTGAGAAGATTATTTCTCATCTTTGGAACATAAAGAACATTTGAGATGAAAGCTGGGTTGCCATCCTTCTTCTTGATCATAACTTTCCCTACTCCCTCTGCTGAAATAGAGCTATGATCAGCAAACCTTACTGTGGTTTTTATGGCTTCATCAAGTGTGACAAACCACTCTTTGTGGCCTGTCATATGATTCGAGCACCATGTGTCTAGGTACCAAACTGTGTCAGATTCATTCACAGCCTTGGTAGTCACCATCAGCAAGACTTCATCAGAATCTGAACTGTCTTTCTGTGCAAGACTGGCCTCTGCTTCTTTGTCTTTATTTCTCCTACCAGACTTGCCACACTCAGCAGCATATGATAGTGCCCATAGTTTCTGCAAGCATAGCACTGAACCTTCCACCTGTCCACCTTCTTCTTGGTGTTAGAATTTCTCCCTCCTCCTTTGGAGTTTGAATTTTCACGGTTCTGGGCAGAATTGTTGTAATTCTGCCTCTGTCCAGAATCTTGTTTTTGATTGCTATGGCCATAATCTTGCCTACCATCATTCCCTTTTCTTTCATTCCTCCATTTCTCATTTCCTTTCCTATTACCATTCTTCTTCCAAGATTGTGCTTGCAAGGCCTGCTCAGAATTTCTTTCTGAGTTTCTTTCCCTCAATCTCTGCTCATGTGCTTCCAAAGAACTTTGCAGCTCCTCAATCTTGAGCTGCTCAAGATCCCTTGACTCCTCAATAGCCACTACTATGTGATCAAACATGCTGGTGAGTGTCCTAAGCACCTTCTCAACAATCTTTTGATCATTGAATGTCTCACCACAACTCTTCATCAAGTTGGTGAGGGAAAGAATTCGAGTAAAGTATTCTGCAATGGATTCTTGATCATCCATCTGCAGTAATTCAAACTGTCTACGCAAGGTTTGAAGCTTTACCTTCTTCACCTTTTCTGCCCCTGCATAACTTTTTGCCAAAATGTCCCAAGCTTCTTTTGCTGTAGAAGCTCCAGCAATCTTCTCAAAGTTAGCACCATCCACACATTGATGGATTAGGAAGAGGGCCTTGCAGTCCTTCTTCTTGGCAGAAGCAAATGCAGTTCTTTGGGCCTCAGTTGCGTTTTCTGCTGGAATTTGATAGCCTTGCTGAACAATCTCAAAGACTTCTTGATATCCAAGAATGGCCTTCATCTGCACAGACACCAGCGGTCATAGTGCTTCCCATCAAATGTGGGCAGTGTCATTGCAAACCCATTTGTGTTTGTCATCTTCTTCCCCTAATCTTGAATTACACCTTTGCAGCAGCAGTGTACGAACACACAGTTCTTCCTCTGATCTTGAATAACACCTCTGCAGCAGCAGCGTACGAACACACAGTCGCAGCTTTTGACGAAACCGCAGCCAAACAATCACGTTCTTGATCTGAATCGTGAATCACACAGCAGTAGAAAAAAAAGATTTCCTTGATTGGAAATCAGAGCATCACAGCAGTAGCACATAATTCCCTTGATCGGAATCTTGCTCTGATACCATGTAGAATTCAGAGGTGTTCAAGATTGAGAGAGAGAGAAAAGAGAGAAAGAATAACAGAATTGGGGAAATATATTTTTTATTGAATAAACTGTAATCTGAATGTAATGTACAAAATACAATAGGTCTAGTCACCTATTTATACAACTATTCTAATAAGCCCTTTGGGCTTTTATTTACTTGGGCCACAAGTCTCAGTTACTTAACACATAAGTAACTGACTAACTAACTAACTAACTAACTAAACACAGCAAACTGATTATTCCTAACAACTCTAACTTCGGGTAGGGTTTTGACTTGGTCTCCAGCACCGTTTACTCAACATGAACATTTTCCATTTTCATTCGCTATTTATTTCAGACTTTCAGTTATTAGTTACATTAATTAATGCAATGCTCTATACATACCCTATAGGCTATAAGTCTAGTATAAATACCAAGATCAAATACCGAAATGATGAATCGGACATTGTACTATCCTTCTAAGGCTTATATTCATTAGTTGGTTACCATATTCCAAGAGATTATACCCTAAGGTTAACCTATCATAATAAGTAAATCTTTTACACCAGTTAACATTTAGGCTTGTCAACACTGTACTAGCTAACTATGGTATGCACCGCACATGCCTCATTAGATCTTCCCATGCTGTACAAGTGAAAGTTAACATCTAAATGAAGAAGCGAGTAATACCAATTCAAAAAAAAGAAAAAGACAAATAAGATCCAATCATAAACCAATATATCAAGGATAAAAATGAACCTTGAATGTATTGCACGACTGAAAACAATTACATCAGCACCCAATCTCATAGTACTAGTCTTGAACCCATTGCCATCTAGAACATGAGATGTTATGTTACTTAGAAACAAATTTTCTTTTATGCAAATTAACCAAATAAATTTAAAAAGAAAAAAAAATAATTGAAGGGAGATACTGTATACAATAAGGCAACAAGCCAACAATAATATTCAAGCAACATAATAGCACAGGTACTACACACACACACATAAGGAATTAATGAAGTACTGAATCCCTGTGTGGATATTTATATTTCCATCATAATTTTCAATCTAAACCAAGTAGTGTAAACTTAATTTCTTGGACGCCTTGGTGACTGGTTTAAAAACCAACAGATTCAACTAAACAATTAAAGAAGCATAGAACAACAACCCGAGCCTTTTACCACTAGGTAGAATCATTCTTGTAATGGTTTGGCCTATAAAACCTAAACAATAGAGAAGTAGTAAAACAGGGTTATCCTTCTTAATGGTTTGACATTTAATATCCTCAATATTGGACTAACTGACAGAGAAGTAAGGAAAAAACAAAATAACTATGGAATGATACAACTAACAATATAACCTGGTTATCTTACTAAAAGAATTATACTTTGAGAATGTTTTGTTCTTTTTTTCCCATTATCAATTTATACTGATAATTACAAAAATGCCATATCGTTTTTATCTTGTTTCCTGTTTTATTTCGTTCAAAAAATCTTGAAAATGGGAAATTGAATGAAAACAAGGTGGTATTTTATAATTACAAGTGAAGATATATAAACTAAAAATGAAAACAAGAGTAAACTCAACACTCTCTTAAAAGATAGAAAAGCAATTATTAACATAATAGACTTAAGTCATACACACAAAGAAATGAATAGAACAAATTTAGTTACACTGTCCAATTGTTGTCTTTGACTTCTTTGAGGAATAACCCAAGCTCATGCATTTTCGTATTGAGTTAGGATCCATTCCACCACCATCATCTGCATTTGAGTCGCGGACACCATTTAGCCTTTGTCACTAATAATTAAAATATCAAGGCAAAAAAAATTACAATAATAGAATAAACTATGCATGTTTCGATAGCATACCTTGGAAACATAACACTGGTGAATTATCCTTCATGTTAACAAGCTTATCAACCTTTACAAAAGTTGCACCACTTTGAATCTAAAAATACAAAGGAAAATTCAGTACTACTCTTGCTCTTTAAAGACAAAAACTGTTAGATAACTTATTCAAAAGTTCCGTCATAATGGCCAGCCTTGATTGGGGATAAGTTTTGCACGTCATTTTACAGTTTTACAACCAAGCAAATAAGACTAAAATATTGTTAATTCAAACTAAAAGTATAAATTCATGTGCCATTCAAAGTTTCCCAATTCAAACTAAAAAATATCTAAATTCCATTCGAATTTTAACTCTTTTATTTGAAAAGTAGCGGTAAGATTAATTACTCCAAGACACTAGTCAGGGTGCAGGTAGCATGTCTGAGAGTCTAGAACCCTAGGGGTGCAGGTAGAGAGCCACCCATAGGAATAGGATTACTTAAAGTCTCCAGCTCCAAGCATTCCTTCCAGCATGGAGGCCACTCAACGAGCTCTCCACACCGAGGCAACTCCCAAGGACGAATGATAACCAAGCATGACTACTAGTCAAATGTGGATTCAAGCTGATACACACGAAGAATGCAAATTTTTATCTGATCCTTCAACCAAGTGAGACAACCAATGTACATACGCGACTACATAACCAGTTTTAAATTCCATAGTATAAAGCCAACTAAGAGAGCACTTAAGACATCAATGAACATTCAAACATATTTTCATGTGGATTAACTACTACTATCTTACTACCAAGAAAAGAGCAAATTATTACTGACTTAAATCATACCTCATCAACTGCATTATCCACCAGCTCAGCAATTGCTGCCAGCCAATAAAGGCACATATAAGTTAACGAGTATCACATCATATACCAAAATTCTGTCAATAGTTGTCAATAAGCATACAAAACAAGTCCTAATTCAAGAATCAAAAGAAACATTGGGATATTCTAAACACTCTTCTTCTTTCTATCCAAAGTCATCTTAAAAGCCCATCATTCTCATTACAAAAATAGCCTCCACGGCCATAGAAACAAACTCAGACAGAGATTTGAAAGTTTTTTTTTAAGGGTACAGCGATTTGAAAGTTGAATCAATATGATATGGATACATCTTTTAACTATTTGGATGCATATGAAGAGGGACTCCAAATGTTTGCTATTGCCTAATTAGCGCCTGTTTCTATATCAATTAAAAACCTTGAGACTTATGTTTATGGAGATCCAACACTCTCGTTGGATTGGATTTAACATAAATTTGGGGCACAATAATGGAAATCACAATATTAAAACTTAATTAAGCTTGAGAGCATAAGCAGTGTCAGGTTATGCTCTAGGTTTGCTAGGCAACCAAATTCATTAGTGGCAGCAACTTGAAGTAGATGGATGAAAGTACAAACAGATAATTACATGGGCAACCAGGTCCAAATATAACATAAATAAACAAACAAATATCTTGTGTCTGGATTGAACTTATAATAATTTGGAATTCACTTCGACTGCAAATCAAACCTATGAAATTCCCCATGCACACGGTTCGAATCAAAAGGATTTCAAAAATCAAAATCAATTTTTTAAGTTTTCAAAATCAAATGATTTTTTACTTCAAAAAATTTCAAAAACAATTATTTTATTTATCAATCAAATCAACTCCCAATATTTGGTTACAATACAAGATACAAGTGAGCTAAAGAAAGCACACCTCCAAAAGCCCACTTATGTGAAGTTGCATTAGAATGCAGAAACTTGGGGTGAACCCGTGCATGTTCCAAGTGACCTGCAATTAGGGCAAAATCAGTAAGAGAACGATGTTAATTATGCTTAAATTTCAATTTAAAAAAGAAGCGCCATAGGGCTAAATGTTGAAGACCACCTTGAAGAGAAGCTGGCTTTGAAGAGGGACCAACAAGGTAATCCCCGGCTTTCCAGAAACTTCGGGAATAGGCAGGAGCTGAATTTGACGAAAGGGTATCCTGATGCGGAAGCTCAGCCTCTAGCGCCGCCGCCACCGGTGGAGCCGACGCGTTGTTTGCTGCAAGAGCAGCGACATCGGCGCTGTTGGTGCTATCAATGTCGACGACGGGATCGTCATCTTTCTCAGTTTTGGGAACCAGAGCCATGGAAGCCGAAGAAGAAGTGACACTCAGGTATTGTTTGGTTGGAGGGGAGGGGATGGTTTTTTTAAACTTTAGTTGTTTGGTTCAATTTTTAGGAGGGGAATGGAGGGGACCAAAACCCCTCCTAACTCAATTTTGTGTCCCCTCCAAAAGTGGGGGAATTGGAGGGGAAACATTTTGTTGGACAAAAATAACCTTATTTAAAAATAAAAAATATTAAATGCAAACATGTTTAAAATACATGTAAATTTATAAAGGGCATAAAAGTAATCTAATCATAAACCCCCTCCCCTCCCCTCGTGAACCAAACAAAAAAAGAGTTATTTCCCCTCCTCTCCCCTCCTATGAACCAAAGATAATAAGGATTAAAATCTCTCCCCTCCCTTCCCTTCCCCTCCTCTCCATTAAAATCTCTCCCCTCCCCTTCCCTCTTTAGCGGGCACTGTGCCCGGGTTTACTTTAGAAAAATGGAAGAAAGTTTCTCGCTAAGAAGTAAGAAAGCAAAATTAGGACATGAAATAACTTAAATAAACTATTATGCTAAATTGCTAATGAGGGGTGATCCGAGTCTTGGGTGTTGCCGGAGCGTCCTCGTGACGGGTGGGTGGCTTTCAATGTTGGTGTGTACTGTTGTGAGTAACTCGATCGTTGGTTTCTCGGCGTCAATTGGACATTATAAGGTTTCTTCATGTGGAGTTACTTTGTATTTTGCATGGTCTTTGTCTTTGTTGGGACCTTGGTCACCGTTCAGTGGTTGTTTATTCAAATTATGTTTTGGCTTTGCGGTTGATACAGAATCATGATACTCTTCTTCTATATGTGGCCATTTTGAGTGGTATCATTGCTTTGTGTCGAAGGCAATGGTGTATTGAGTTGCGTCACACTTTTAGGCCCTGTTTGGTTCAAGGACAACGGAGGGGAGGGGAGGGGAGGGGTTTTAAAAAATGAATCCTGTTTGGTTCAGATTTTTGGAGGGGAGGGGAGGGGAATGGAGGGGATCAAAACCCCTCCTCACTCAATTTTGTGTTCCCTCCAAAAGTGGGGGATTACAAGGGAAAATAAATTTTGGACAAAAATGACCCTGGAGAAATTACATAATTCCCAAATTGAAAACAGAATCCCTAAATTGCTTCTCCTCTTTCTCATTCCTGTTTCACGTTCTCCACGGGTTCTGCCTTCCTGCTCACAACCGCCCGCCGTCCTCCGCCCGCCGTCCGCTGCTGTCCGACGCTCGCCGTCCGCCTTCCGCCGCCGTCCGTGGTCCACCGTCCGTCGTCCGCCTTTATTCAACAGGTTCTTCCTTCTTACCCTACCCATGGTTCCCATCTTCTCTCCCCCTTTCCATTTTTGCTTCTGCTTCTGCATTTTGCTTCTGCTTCTGCGTTCTGCTTCTGCGTTCTGCGTTCTGCTTCTGCTTCTGTTTCTACTTCTGCTTCTGCTTCTCATAACTTCTCTTCCTATGTTAGTTATTTGCCTCATACTCAGTTTTGTGTGCTGTGAATTTTTTTGGCTTCTCTCTGATTGTTTTGCTAACTGGGTATTGATTCTTCCCATTTGTTTGTTTGATTTGTATAAAACTCTATTGACTATTTTTTTAATTCCTCATTATTAGTTTCTGTATAAACATTGTCATTGTAGCATGAATTGGCAATTTTTCTTGCAGCCCATTCTTCCCTTTTGTTGTTGTGAATTGCAGAGTTTGTTGATTATGGGTTTCTTTTGACAAGGTGACCATGCGGGACTGTAGGAGTTGCTTGAAATGTTTGCCTTCTCAATATTTGTTGACTGCAAAAATTCTCTCAGAATTCATTGTGGTTAGGAACACACACAATTGATAATTTTTCTTAAAAATGATAAACATGGTATTTAAATATGAATATCTTGTTTGCTAGGATTTCATTGCTGTTGGTTATAATGTTTTCTGTTTTTAAAATCTGTTTTTAAAATAGTAAAGGGTAGAAAAGTAATTTAATTATAAAATCCCTCCCCTCCCCTTGTGAACCAAACAAAAAAAGAGTTATTTTCCCTCCCCTCCCCTCCTATGAACCAAACATGTTTTGTATTAAAATCCCTCCCCTCCCCTCCCTTCCCCTCCCCTCCTTTGAACCAAACATATTAGGGAGGAAAATGCTCCCGCAGACTTCCTTGCAAGGTTGGGATCATCATCTACTCAAGGGTTAGTGCTACGCACTCCCCCTCGACAGGTCTTGATTATCTTCTTTTGGCAGATTTCTTTGGTTGTTCGGTTTTGAGGCCAGCTTTTGTTTTCTTTCCTTATTGAACCAAAAAATTTGATAATTGTCACGTGAGTGTTTAATAAGCTTATTTAATATATTTACGAAAACAAACTTAGATCATAAACTATTTTCATAATTTTTTTTCCAAATAAAAAAAAAACTACTTTCATAAATTCAACCAAGTGTATGTTATAGATGTTTAAATAAAAAATTTTGAACCAAAAAACAACATTCTTCCAAACAAAGCCCTTAATGACCAAGTTATAAGGAGAAGTTACCCTCACGATCAACAATAAGAATTTCGACATAATGCTCATTGTGGATTTATTTCCTGTTTGATTTTCCTTTTGACTTGTTTGCAATTGTCTGCTGCTCAAATGATTATATTGGTGCTTTGATTAGATGATTGTTAGCATGTTTTATTAGTAACATGTGACGCCCTAGAATGGTTGTTTGAATAGCATATTGAATGAATATGCATATGAAGATATATGATGTGATGATAAATTGTATTTATCTTGAGATGCATATGCGATATGCTAGTTGTTGCATTTGTGAATATGACGGAAATTTCCCACCTAGGAATCTGGTAGTCCTGATGTATGATGTATGATGAATTGGCCTTGAGAAGACAATGTTTAGCCTCTGGGGAGGTGGTTGATGTGAATATATAGCACAGTGGACAACCTGAGTCGAATGAAGATATGATGAGCTCATTAGGGTAGATGTCTATGCAATTTAATATTGATTTATTTTAAAAAGGTAACTTGGTTCTTCAGAAAATCCTTATTTTAAATGTCAAAGTACATTTGTGATTTTTCTAAATAATTGGTTATGTTTCTTAATTATCCTTTTTTTTACTAATGAATGATGCGGTAAAGGTAAATGTTAATCACATAAACAGGTTTGCGAGGATAGTGCTTAACGTCACCGCGTACCTTAGACTAGTAATTGACACGAGTGGTGCATGATATGTGATGGCTAATCTGCAAATGTACAAATTTTCTCACGTAATAAAAAGATCGTTTCCACGAGGATTGCGATTGATTATCAATTTCGTTCTAATTCCTTAATTTAGAAAGTAATAAAACAGAAAATAAAAAGGATTGGGGTTTTTCAGTTTGGATAGGTCACAACTCATGCAATAAAAAAAAAACAAAGCGTCGAATGTAATGAAGAACTTATAAGAGAAAGGTCACACCAGGGTTTTGTTTCGCCTAATTGACTTATGCCTTAAATTAACCTTGTTTATATGAACTCACACAACTTTTCTATGGTGATTTAGCCTAATTTCTAACTTGTTAATTCCTTACACAATATAAACTTCTAATTCAATTATTAAGTCCGTTTTACGAGCACTCAAACCATTAAATTAGAGATTTAAATTCCAATTACTAGCTACCACTATTAGGGTCTACTCTTATTCCAATTGCCTTATTCCCGATCAAACTCTCGTTTATCCGAAGAACAAGTAATAAACTTGCGTCGACTCAAGCATACATAATTAACTGAAACATATTCATAGATAATAATCAAAGGTTCATACAGAGACAACAAATCAAAACATAGTATCAAAGAGGGTCAACACCCTAGTGCTAGAAAAAGGTTTAGCCAAGAATGGTCATGGAGTAACAAAGAAGAGATTAAAAACCTAGAGTAATCAATGGTGACTTTGCCCAAAAATCTCTTCTCTCCCCTTCAATGTTCTTTACTGCTCCCAAATCTTCAAAACCAGGTTAGGTATGAATTCCACATGTTTTTGAACATATAACCTCACACCGCTTATGCGGTGAATAAACTACCGCATATGCGGTAATCAAAATTCAATGTAGCTCGACAACCATTACCGCATATGCGGTGATGAGCCTACCGCATACGCGGTAACACACAAACATCTCAGGACCAAAGTCAATTACCGCATATGCAGTAGGTGAGGAGGCTACTGCATATGCGGTAATCCACAAAAGTGATTTTTCCAAATAGTCATTTACCGCATATGCGGTAGCATATGCGGTGAGAATGCTACCGCATATGCTGTAGTCCACAAAAGCTTCCTTGGCTTCCAATTGTGCTCTAAAATCCATCCGGTCCTTATCATCCGCAACCAACTCCTACTTTCACCTGAGAAAACTCTGAAAAACACTACCAACGGGTGAAACACAACCACAACAAAATTAAAATCTAAGAATTCAAATAACAACGAAGAAAATAGCTAAAAATCCTAGAAAATTACCAAAAAGCAACGACAACCTAAATTACTATGCAAATGCATAAAGATGCACTAAAATGCTCTACAACACTACATGAGACTCAACAAAATAAAATAATAACAAGAAAATGACACTCTAAACAACCATTTTACCCCAAGTTATCAGTATGGAATGTGACGTATCACTTAGCACAAAACAGTTGATTGAATACGGCCAGAGGTGTGCTCTTTTACCTCTGTGGAATTCGAGCTGCTTATCTGGTCCAAGAAACATATATAGTCGTGATGGCTATCATGGTTGTTTAATAAGATAGTGGTATTGTGATAACAACCCTCCAATTGAGGGGCGAATAAGGACAAACAAAGGGGAGGTGTTTATTATAATGATTTATTTGATGATCATGTATCATTTCATTTGAGGAATAAGGAGTAGGGAAGTGCGACAACTCACCATATGTAGACCGGATGTGCACTCGGTGTGTGAGACCGAGATACTTGAGGTGGTGATTCTAGAGATGGAGTCCTTAGGGACAATCTGATGGTTTGACCTCCCATTGGATCTAGAGGGATCCCGGAGACCGACTATTGACGTGGGAATGAATTTTTGCGTCTAGATTACCCTAACATGAAAGTTGTAAGGTATTTGGATTCGACAAGAGAGCAATGTGTCTGCATTCTCGAGCGACGCACGAAGTGAAAATTCTTGAGAGAAGCATGGGGCCCTGCATTCGTGGATTGTTATATGGAGTAGTACCAATTATTTATCTTTTTGCACATCTGGTTGGTGACAACGGCCAGGTGGGAAGTGAGGGATATAATAATTGGCAATAGATGCGGTGGCATGCACTTATGCACATACATTGTTGTATATTTATAGCTGGCGTGGACTCAGATGACATGTCAGGTCAGACGATATATCTTGGTTAGGCAGACGATCTATTACTCCAACATCAGACAATGCATTTCTTTGTCAGTCAATACGGCAGACGATCACAGACGATGTTGTGCTCGTTACTGAGCATCTCTAATAGCAGACGATTCTTTTCTGTAATAGTCCTCAAGAACATAGATAATAATCAAAGCTAGTATGGCCGAAGTAGAACGCATTTTCTTGTAGTACCCTTATTGTAAATACTACATATTTACATTTGTTTGATAATGTTAGAAGGGAAGGAATCAATGACTGCGAGTGCTAAACTTGTATAATTACACTATTTTATAACTTTTCATATAATGTAAAATTAATCAATTAAACCGTTGAATCATGTTATATTATGCTAATAATAATGCATATAAATCTGGGAGGAAATCAATTGACACCGAGTCTCAAACTTGTACACTTACGCTACTTTATTTATCAATCAAATGTTATGTTGAATCATATTATATTATGTTAATGCTTATAATAGGACAATGTAAATATTGTGTGAAAATTTAGAACATATCGTTATTCCACCCTTTACTCTCAAACCGAAATTCTGGCAGATCAACACTAGAAATTTTCTCACATGGCAGAAAATTAGATGGAATTGAATTACAAAGACCCGTGTGGCATAAATTAAATCAGACCAGGATCCTCGTGATTGAAGTTTCCTCTGTCTACCAAAAAGTTCAAGCAGTTTTCCCATTTTGTAGGGAGCTATTATGGCCATAGCTACAAGCCGGATGAGACTGTGAGAGGACAAAATGAATGGGTGGGTGGAAGTTAATATTGATAATAAAGGGATTTGTGGTTATCTACCACAATTGGTGGCATTTGTGGTTCTCTTTGCAGAGAGTATCAAAGTGTTTGTAACACATTTAATGGAAATTCTATGAATAGTTATTGCATGAGGATGGATTTTTGTCTCAGTCATGTTTATTTGAGTGAGACTTTAATCCTCATCACTATGGTGGGCTCTATAGCATCTTCAAAGTTTCAGACAGATAAAGGTCTTTGTCGATGACTCATTATGTATCTATGGGTTCACATTTTTATGTCAAGAACATGAAGCAACTTCAAGAGAGAAAGTGCAGGTCACATCACTTAATTATAAATGTTTGTGAATGTGGATATTGAATAATTTATTTCCAAATCTCAATGACTGTTTCAAACACTTTCGAAAGGTGTTAGCTTTGTGTTATTTGTTTCTGCAAGTATCTTTCAATGGGTGGTTTGCACCCATTTTATTAATGAAAATGTTTGGCGGAGATACCATTTCTGCTCATACCTTTTGAACATACATTTTTGCGGCAGTAAAACTCCCACAAAGATGTATTCTTAAGGGTGTAGTCATAAATGTAAAATGTGTATGCCTATAATCACTCTTTGGATAAATGAAAAAGGATTATTTGCCTTTGCTCATTAGGTTGAGACTAAAATGACTAAAATAAAAACACGATGAATGCAGATGCGTGAAATATTTGATAGAATAAGTTTTGGTGTCGTAATGATTCTACCTGACTCAAAAGTGATTGCCCCGGGAAGGAACATGATTACATGTGGTTAAGAAAAGAAGAAAAAAAAGACAGAACAATGAACTTCTATTACTATAAACCTCATCAAATGATGGTTACAGCAGGATCCGCTCCCAACTTGAACCTGATTTGTGGTATGAGTCACCCCATTAACACAAATAAAAATACAAATCAAACCAACTTCATTGCTTCTCTTCCCAGTGCCCATATCCGGTTAAAAGGTCGGGGACTGGTCATCTAAACTCACACACAAGGATCCAAATTTCAGACCCTCTGGTTTCAGATTCACCTATCTAACTATGAGTGATTTATACAAACCCCATTGCCCCCACCAAATAAGATTACAAACTAATCAGTTTCACGTTCATACTACTATACTATGGCACTCAACCTATTGAACTACTTAAAATTTACCTATACTCATTTTTATTATTCATTCCTTTTTTTTTCTTGCAGTTTAAGTCACTACACACTACACTTAAAAAGATGCTTCCTTTTATCAACCCCTCCAATTCGTTGGAGTGCAAACAGCTTCAACTGATAACCTCTTCAACACATTGGGACATGGGTCATGCCCAAAGTTGCTGTTTGTTACAGTGACTATGCATCTTGCCTTTCCAATACATTTCTGTGAAAAATGAAAGAGCACATGTTAGCTATATCCTAAAGAAACACTTACTATGTGTGCGCGTTTGGATCATCTTCTATATTCTCAGAATCAATTCTGGTGCCCAAAAGCTACTAACAGAATTGATTTTGACTTTCGAATCAATTGTAGAAGATTTTCCAAACATGTACTAAGACTTGATGTAGTGGATCGTGAAATTATGGTGTAGTACCTTCTCTAAAATGGCATAGGATGCAGGTGAATGGCAAGGTCCTTGCACATAATTCCCACAAGTCCCCAAAGGAGTTCCAAAGCTTGCAAATTTAATGGAAGAGATGGCCTGGCCAGGGCTGCAATGCAAGTGAACCTTTGGTGGATGGAACTCTTGCGACTTCCCATAGCTGTCAATGTGCCAATTCTTAATATTTGGGTGGAACTCTGACACATCAGCACAGACACTGCTCACTGATCTCTTCACAAGTGAAATTTTTGAAGGGTCTCCCCCAAGTTCCTCAAAGATAACCAATAGATTTTGAGTTGGCTTTAACCAAGATCGAGGGACATGGTACCTGAAACATTTTGTACAAAATGTAATTATAACATATCATGCTTGAGTGAGCAGTGCATACTGTAGCTAGTTGAGAAATCCCACAATGACCAGAGATATAGCTAAATAAGTCCTTATATAGGGTTAGAGCAATCTTCACTCCTAAGCTAGCTTTTAGGGGTAGAGTTAAGTCTAACCCGAATTCTAAGATAGTTCAATGCTTGCATTAGCAATACTCACCATCGTTGAGTTGGTTGGCCACAACCAAGTTGGCACTTTACAGGTCTAAATGACCCAGCGTAGTTACAGTCATTGCAATTACCAGAAGCAAATGCAAGCCAATATCTTCCGATACTTTGTCCATTAATCCATATTTGACCTTTGCCCATACCTTCCATGTCTAATGCCAATGGTTCATCTCCTTCCGGAGCATCAAAATAGGCCTGCATGGTTCGCAGATAAACTTTCAGTTTTGAAGCTAATATTTTGTTTTTAGACAAACTTGAGCACTTTTTTTTCATAATTTTACCTTGTGCCATGTCAATGGTTGGTTTCTTTGTACAACTATAGCTGATTGCATCCAGCCAACAGAAGAGATGCTGTTTGGTGAAGCAAGATTCATAGCCTCTCCTTTCAGCCCAACCTGTTAAGAAGCAATTCTTAGTAAGATTTTCTTCTTAAAAGTGAACTAACTTACTAAGTGCATGTCTAGATACACGGCAGAAAACCACGGTGAGCCAAAATCATGGTAGACAGAAGCAATTTCCCTTAATTTTTGCTCCTATCCACCATGATTTTGGCTCAATATGGTTTTCTACCAGGTATCCAAATATGCACCATGTATCTTTCTAAAGTAAGACCAACCTGATAAGTCCATTTCTGCCTTGACAAGTCCCATTTCCCCTTGTCAAGTCCATGGAGTGCAACTGGCCCTAGGATTCCAGTGTTCCATGCCTCAAAATGGCTTCCCACATTCTTTGACAACAGAAAACAGAAAAGCATTTTGTCAGTAACATTAGATATTAGTAGACAAAGAATTTAGCCTTTATTAATGTTTTTTTCTGCCAAATTAGATGGATTTGAATCTCAAGGAGAATAAACTTGAGAATAAAACAAACAATCACACGTTTACAAAATCTCAATTTAGTGACAGTAGGATTTGGAAAGTAGAGAGAAACAAAACTTACAGGAAGTCCAACAGCAACACTGAGCAGAGCTATTCTATTTGTTCCAGCATGAAGGTTGACCTTGCCAGTATATATGAATCTCCTATTCTCCCTCGTTCCGGAGAGCGAACCTGGTTTGAATCATATATCATTTTCACTCATACTAATCAGCTAGAAGGAAGGCCTAGAAGAAAAACAAGTTTACATACCAGAAAGTTGGCCATTGATGAATACATGCACAGCATGGCCTGTAGACTGAAAAATGAGAGTGGGGAGTTCACCTCCATGAAGAAAGGATTCAGATGAGCCTATATCAACACTGAAGAAAAATAGAAATGTAATTAGTTGCAGAATAATTGTATTCAAAATGGTTTCTTAATCTATTTCATTTATCAAAGGGAATTCTAAAACACCTAGGAGATTAGGCTTACCTAGTTATATACCAAAGATAATCACTTGTATCCCGTGTTACATTTATCTGTTCTAGGAGACCAGGAGCAGTGGTTGTGGCGGTGCTGTCGTCCAGAGAAGAAATATCTTCATCAAAACTCTCCCATGGGAACATTTGATTATTCGTTGGCAACATTTGCATCTGAGATGTTTGCACTCCAACCTAAAAGAGGGAGAACAGAAGTTCATTGGTTTTACTAAATTTTAAGTTATTAAACCATGTTGAATGGACACCTTCAAGTTGAAGAAATTGTGTCTTGGGAAGCATAACTGAGTACAAAATTTTGTTACTTACTTTTGCTGTGTTGAAGACAACATTTCTACAATCAGGGAGGACGCTGACGGACCAAGGAGGTAAGCTATAATGCATATTGTTGAACATCACTCTAGCAGAGGATTTTGAATCAGAGTTTGAGAGAAAAGCAGCACAGTCTCCTGATTCCGTAGAGTACACATGAGCCTGGAAAAGTTACATATCCACTAGGATCAGTTAATAAGCTAAACACATTTGGAAAGAAAAATAACTTTGAACTGGGTTTAAACCTGTTGGAAGTCCCCTAATGAAGTGATAATTGGATCAGTTGAAACCAAAGCTCGCTCACACATCTTGATAGCTCTATGAAGCTCCTTTAGATGACCATATTTTGGTTGCCTAATCAAACCTGCATTATTTTATTACAGAAGTAGCCAGTTAAATCACTATGTGAAGAGTACCTAGTTTTTGTACTTAAAAAACTATTAAGATTCATGCATTGGAGGTTACTAAGAAAAAGAACAGTAGTGACTGGTAGTACTTAATTTGCATAACTATCTGCCAGAATTCATGTAGGATTTTTGCTATCACCAGATCAATAAATACTACAAGTCTACAACTTAGGCTGTGGTTGAATTTCCATTAACACTAATGTAAATGAACACTATGCACTCCCTTCGGAACAAAAAGAGAATGAAACTCTTTTAATGTATTCGGATGAAAGTCTTTTAGTTCTCACCATACTCATCTATTGGAGCATCGTAGTCATAACTAGTGGCAATGAAAGGTCCTCCAGCGGTTCGTCCAAAATTGGTTCCTCCATGATACTACACAGGTAAATGCAACACAACTTAGGCTAATTTAATTACAATAGTAGTAGTTGCTATACATAATTACATATTCATTTTTTTTTCTCAATTTTTAAATCAGTTTAAGAAAACCAACCATGTAGTAGTTTACAAAGGACCCTCCTCTTGCTACAAATCTAGCAACTCCAAAGGCCAGATCCTGAACAGGTCTTTTGTGAATTGGACCTCCAAATTCTGTAAACCTTCATATTTAACAGAAAAGTTATGCAGGCCATTCCATTTTTCATTTTTCATTTTCAATTTTCAACTTCTAGCATGACAATTTTTTTAAAAACCGAAATCTTACCAGCCACTCCAAGCTTCTGTCCAAATTGTAGGCTTATAGGGTCTATTTGGAGTAAACTTATCACAGTAGAAGCCATTACATGTGTTTATCTGTTACCCCACAAGACAAAACATTTAACTACCATATTAGTTTAATGGAAGAAATGAACCACAACTAGTTGCGTGTACGGCATTGTATTTTCTTTATAATTGTCAATTTTGTTGCTCAATCTCTAAAAAAATAAAATAATGAAAACAAAGAAAGAATAAATAATAAGTGAGAATCCTCACCACTGGATCTGGTGCATCATCTTCCTTACACATCACCCAAGGGACACCAGTTCCCAATTCTACAGCCATTTTTGCAGCCCAATTCACATAGTTTTGGCCTGCAGCTCCAAATAACTTACTCTGTGCCCCATACTCATTCTCAATCTGAAACAACACATGGTGAATGTGTCACAATTATAGTTAGATCTATAGAGTGAAAAGATTTTAGAACTAATTGAAGAAAATTAGTATCTCTATGATGCAGAAAAAAAAAAGAGTGAAGATGTAATTCACCTGAGAGAGTATGATAGGTCCACCCTGGGATTCAAAGAGGTTCTCATTCTTCATCATTCCCACAATCTTCTCAGTGAACCCTTGCATTGCCCTCTGAAATACAGTTAGTGGGTCGTAAATGAAAACATGTCAGATCGAAATTAAGGAGCCAAAATATGATAAAAATACTTTTTTTGGAATTTTTTTATATGTATTATGTGTATGAATATGAGACCTTGAAAGGTTCATTGTCTGTTCTGAAGCTTATGCCCGGAACATATTTCAACCAAACAGGAAATCCTCTGCAGAAAACAAGAATAATCTGAGTAAATAATCACTGGTGACACTTGAAAAATGCCTAATAAAAACAAAAAAAAAACTGAATGACAGAGAGATAGTGAGAGATGAAAGGTACCCAAAATTCCATTCTGCACAGACATAAGGTCCAATGCGGAGATGAGCGTAGAGCCCTGCTTTCTGAACTATCTTTATGAATCTCACCAGATCATTCTTTCCTTCAAAATTGTACTGAATATTGAATTGCATGCAGAACACAAACACATGGAACAAAGCAGAAATCAGTGAGGTTGGAAAAACAGAGCGAGGAATTATGAGAAGAGAGAGTGAAGTACATTGCCAGGAGAAGGCTCGTGAACATTCCAGAAGACGTAGGTTTCAATTACATCAAGACCACCCTCTTTGGCCTTCTGAATCAGATCTTCCCACATCTGCACAGAGAAAGAGAGACAACATTTTTCAAGAGAATCAGAAACCGAGAAAACAGGGGAAACAGGGAAAGTTCCAATTTTTTTGTTTGAAGGAAAATGGAGGAAGAAGAAGAAGAAGAAGCTTACATCAGGGGTACTTCTGGGATAATGTATGGAGCCAGAGAGAAGGATTCTCCTTTGGCCATTGATGATGATGGCCTTTCTGTCATAGGTGACAGTGGAGTGAATCAACTGAGAGCCGAAACACAAAGCCAAGCAAAATGCAAACACCAATTTGGAAATCGAGGTGGTTTCCATGTCTGAATGAAATGAAATGCAGGAACAGAAACAATGGAGAGGGAAAATGGTGTTTCCCTCTTCTTCACTAGACTCGTGATCAGTGGGAAAATTGTGGAGTGGTGACAGCAGCAACAGGGTCCATTGCACCGATCTGAGAGGAATTAGCCAATTTATAAGTGCTGTCAGTTACTACAAACTTCACTGGTATCTGCCTCCAAATAGAGAGAGAGAAAAGCAGTGAAAAAAGTGGAAACTGTTGATGGAAGTTGTATGTCTACATTTATCATCCGCATATTTGATCTTATTTACATAATCATTCCCCAATTTGATGTATATTTCCATTAGTGGCTTCAAAGGTATATTCATTCACATTTAACTCTTCGATTGTAATGAAGGAGTAGTTAAATGACATTAGGTAGAATATTGGATGATGAATATACACGCGTTAGTAAGAAGACCGTTAAAAAATTGTCGGCGGCTGACTTGTTCGATAACTATAATACGTTTTATAACAAAACCTAGTCAAACGGAATGTGAATACGAGGTGTCCTCTTCTTCTTTTACACACTCATCATGACTCAAAGTAATTTTAAAAAAAATCAAACAATTTTTACATGAATAACAAATTAAACCAATTATTTTTTACTTTTACCGTTAGAAAACATTTTTTTTTCTGTTGAGTTACATATTCTGTGAAATCCTGACGTCAAGGCAAACAAATATGGTAGTAGTGTACAGTACACAAACAAAGCCATGGCAGCCTGGCAGGGTTTGACCATGCAAATGTGATCCAAGGACAATATGGTAACGTAAATTAAATATTTATATTTTTTTTATGAATATACATCTACCGTGTCCTACCCACTAAAACCCTATCTTAACTAATTATTTTTTATGTTGTTATTTTTTTTTCAATTTAATAATTCAGATTTCATAGTTACTCATTCGTTGCGCGACACAACTCAAACAGGAACCCGATGGAGAAGGAGAATTTGATGATGAAGCTCGAACAGGAACCTGATGGAGAAGAGGCTGCGTTGAATGATTGCGGCGGCAGATCGCACGAGGAGCAAGGGAACATGATGAGGAGCAGGGGGAACGATTGCGAGAAGGAGAAATCATTCAGATGGCGCAAAGTAGAAGATGAACGCAGTGATGGAGAATTAGGATTTTATAGAATAGGCGAACATTGTTGAAGACAGTGGAAGAGATCGTTGAGGTCGCGGTTACGACAACACCTTGGCGAAGCTTTTTCGTCGCTGTAGGCAGATCAGCTCCTCCACATTGGTGTTTCGTGAAGAAGAAACCGTCATTGCTATGAAAAAAGGTTCTTCCTTTTTTATTAGAAATAAGGGAGAAAACTCACAACTTAGTAAAGTTGTGAATCGGATAAGTGGTTGATAAGATGAACAAACTACTTAGTTTTCCTTATCTTTTATCTTTTTTTGAGATGTGTTATATTGTCATAATTATTTCCATCAAAACACACTTTTATCGCTTTGAGTTGCACTATATCTTAAAAATCATTAAATAAATTGTAATTTTTTACTTTTTTATCAGTTTCAAAATATACCGTCTTCTGTCTTCACATATTTAACAGTAGGCTAAAGATTCCTATACCAATAATCGAGGAATCAACATGATAAAATAACATCTAAATTTAGCACAAGATGTGGCGCGGTAGTTAGCTAATTTTGTCCCTCGACCATGCAAAAGGGGGTTTCGATCCTTGCCCATGTGAGTTAAGCGCAAATTAACGACAACCGTTTACTGCTAAGTAACTATTTCTCACGGCTACCGTATTTGTCACTATTGTCGACTTTACAACAACATGTATAAGAAGTTATAAAAAAAAATCATTCCACACACAATAATTTTAGTTTATCCAAAGTTATATGTGTCTCGCACCGTCGCACAGGTAAATCCAACTAATTGAATATTAAAATAGATGTTTAGATATTTTGGGTAACAATCTTTAATGTTTTGGGGTTGGCTAAATGACCCCATGTTTATTTGGGGTCATTTAACCCCGTGTACACATAAGCTAATAAGAATGTGCCGAGTGTGTTTTTTTTAAATCTAATTTTACTTTTTCACCTTAATTAATTAATTCAATTAGTTAATGTGATTATTTAATCAATTTTATAATATATATGTTAAATTACATATTTATGTTTGGACCCCAATTGAAAAAGATTTTTCATAGTCAAACTTAGAATCACTTCATATGGTTAAGAATGACTTAAGTCAAACTTAGAATCACTTAAGTCAAAATTAGAATCACTTCACATAGTTAAAAACGACTTAACTGAAACTTAGAATCACTTAAGTCAAATTTAAAATCACATCATATAGTTAAGAATGACTTAAGTCAAACTTAAAATCAATTTAGTCAAACTTAGATCGTAGGGGTAGTGGTGGGGGAGGGGGTTGGAAATGAAAAATCTTTTTCTATTGAAAAATCTTTTTCAATTGGTGTCCAAACATAAATATGTAATTTAAGATATATATTATAAAATTAATTAAATAATCACATTAACTAATTGAATTAATTAATTAAGGTGAAAAAGTAAAATTAGATTTAAAAAAATGATAAAAAAAAACACATGGCACATTCTTATTGACCTATGTGTACAGGGGGTTAAATGACCCCAAATAAACACGGGGTCATTTAGCCAACCCCTAATGTTTTATATGGCAATAGCATTAAAAACAATTTAAATGTCTTTCAAAATTTGAATTTGAACATCTCTTTAATTGATCAAATCAAATAAGTTCTGAAACAAACACATTGAAATTGACTCGAATAATTAAAATGTATTTACAGATTCAGTAATGCTAATGGCTCGAATAAAATGTAATACGAACCAACGAATGATTTGGCAGAACAGAAACAATGCTTAATTTTACCATTTTTTTATTAAAAAATAAATAAAAGCAGAACGAAAATGCTGAATGTGCTCATTAAGCATTACTGTTACAGATTTTGACATTAAAAGTTTCAAGATATTAACTGAAAACGCAAACTACTTAACACATAAACGAATAAAAAATAACAATAAAAACACTTTATCTTATTTTAATGTTAAATATTGTATAGTATAAGTTAATACACACAGAAAAACATAATAAAAATATAAATTCTTACAGGATTAATAATTTTATTTTTAAATGTTTAAAAGCAGGTTAGTTAAATTGAGTTAATTAATTTTAGTTATTTTAAATATTTTAAAAAATTTAACATTTCCCAACTAATTTAACTAAAATTTTACATAATAGATTTATGTACGAATTTTTTAATTATAATATATTTAACGTACATATAGTCTAAGTAATTGATTTATTTATTTATTTACTATATATTAAATTTTAAATAACGAATTTAATATTATTAGCGGAAATTTTGAATTTAAATAATTTAACCCTTTAATAATTAACATAATCGATGTCATTCTAATTAAAATATAAAAATTAATCAATTATTTAAAAAAACCTTACGAGATGGAGACTGAAAGATCGAGACGATGGTGGAGATAAGTACAACGATAGTTCCTCTGGCGACGGCAACCAGGAACGGCGACAAGAGAGAGGTGTGCAGACCATTAGGTAAGAATGTTTCTTTTTCTGCATTCTTTCTTCTAGAAGACTTCGCCTCACCCCCATTTATTCTATTTCACACCCTTCTCATTTCTTAAATTTGAAATTGAGAATTAGGGCTCCGCGAAACCATGCGGGGGAGATGCATTAGGGTGTGCCAGAGATTGATGAAGACGGGGCTTCCATGGCAGGGGTGAGTGCACATTCCAGGATAGAGGAGGGGAGATGGAGAAAGATTGAGAAAATGTAGGATTTATGTTGTTAACCTTTGTTTCATCCTTCCTTCATGTCCCAAAGCACTGTTTTCTCTTCTTTTATGTTTTTGTTCTAATGAAATTATTGATTCTAACCCCGTGCCGGTGAGGAAAGAAACCGCGAGTTGTTCAAATATGATCATCCATCCCCTTCCTTTTCCTTAATAAAATTCTTACTTTTGGCTTGGCATTGCAATGGTGCATTGCTTTCTGGTGTACAAGGTTGTTTAAAAAATTGAGAACGACAAAAAATACCATTACGAACAAACTTTGATATGAGAGACCTTGAATAATCAAGCCTCCGTTTAATTATATTAAAATTAATAATTAATATAATATTAATATAAAGTGCCATTGTGGCTAATTAGTATTGTTATAAGTATTAAAATTTTACAATTAATAGTTAATATAATAAATGATATAAAGTGTCTTCAATGAATCAATAATATTTTATTAATGTAAAACTCAAGTCAATTTTACTATGTATGTAGATATTTACAAATGGTTAATATGTTATATTAAGGTCAATAATTACATTAAAATAAAGGTTACAATCCCTTCTACCCTTTTTCATTTACCATTTACTGAAACTGAAACTAGTAAGGAGCCCGTGCAATGCACATGTATTTTTAATATTTAATTTGCAACATTTTTTTAGTTGATGTTATAAAGCTAATAAATATATGTCATTTGTCAATCTTTTTAAATATGCGTAAGATCACATGATATATTGAAGAAATAAATCCCTCAATTGATAAAACCAAAGTAGACACAATGACTAATATTTGAATTGTTCATCTAAAGTTTATGTCATACCAAAACCAAACAATGTAATTAAGTTTTGATAACAAAAATAGAAAAACGTCCAACAAATACTTCAAATACTTATATAGCAATAGTATCAACACAATGAAGATCTTATTTCACTTCTCTATCTTGACACATTTTAACTCTTTAGTTGAGGAAGCTTGTGAAAATTTTATTTCACTTCTCTATCTCAATACGTTTAAACCATAGTTCAATAGTTATTTTTCATAATAAAGAAAGTTAATATAAGTCTGATAAGAAATAAAGAAGTTATAGTCTTTTGAAGTTAAGAATGCAGTGTCATCATCAACACGCTTGGAAGGAGGAAGCGTAGATGAAATTGTGGGGTATTTATTTCTTTAAAAAATTTATTATATTTAATTACATTTGAATATTATTGATTTCTTTTGTTTTAAAAATTTGTGAGGTTAGATCAATACAAAATAAATTAAGCAAGCAATATAAATAAAGAAATAAGAAGAATATCTAAAGATTAAAACATTTTTTAATAAATAGGAAATAATTTTATTCACACAATAGGCTAATATTGTTATGTAAAGCAGAATTGACAATATCCGGATCAAAAGTAGGTAGCGAGCATTGAGGACAATTCACAATCGATAGAGCGGTAGACGATACTTTCCTTGTCTTCAGACGATACTTCTCTAGACGGCATTTTCCTTGTCTTCAAACAATACTTCTCTAGAGTAGACAGTGCTACCGAGTAGACGATAGGGATAATTCCGCCTTTTATTTTGTAGAGCAGACGATAGAGCTATTTCAGCCTTCTATTTGTTGAGCAGATGATAGAGATATTTGTTAAGCAGACGATAGAGTTGTAGACCATACTTGAGATATGACTTTGACGTAGTAGTCTCTTGCTTTTCCTTTAGACGATACTTCTATCTGAGTAGCAGACGATTCTTCTCTAGACGGTATGTTCCTTGTCTTCAGACGATACTTCTCTAGACGGTACTTTCTTTGTCTTCAGACGATACTTCTCTAGAGTAGACAGTGCTGCGGAGTAGACGATAGGGATAATTCCACCTTTTATTTCGTCGAGCAGATGATAAAGCTATTTTAGTCTTCTATTTTGTTGAGCAGACGATAAAGATATTTGTTGAGCAGATGATAGAGCTGTAGACCATACATGAGATATGACTTTGACGCTGTAGTCTCTTTCTTTTCCTTTAGACGATACTTCTATCTGAGTAGCAGACGATACTTTTCTTAACGGTACGTTCCTTGTCTTCAGACGATACTTCTTTAGACGGTACTTTCCTTGTCTTCAGATGATACTTCTCTAGACTAAACAGTGTTGCGGAGTAGACGATAGGGATAATTCCACCTTTTATTTCGTCGAGCAGACGATAGAGCTATTTCAGTCTTCTATTTTGTTGAGCAGACGATAAAGATATTTGTTGAGTAGATGATAGAGCCGTAGACCATACATGAGATATGACTTTGACGTTGTAGTCTCTTTCTTTTCCTTTAGACGATACTTCTATCTGAGTAGCAGACGATACTTCTCTTGACGGTACGTTCCTTGTCTTCAGACGATACTTCTCTAGACGACACTTTATTTATCTTCAGACGATACTTCTCTAGAATAGACAGTGCTGCCGAGTAGACGATATGGATAATTCTGCATTTTATTTCGTCGAGCAGACAATAGAGCTATTTCAGCCTTCTATTTTGTTGAGCAGACAATAAAGATATTTGTTGAGCAGACGATAGAGTTGTAGACCATACTTGAGATATGACTTTGACGTCGTAGTTTCTTGTTTTTCCTTTAGATGATACTTCTCTAGACGGTACTTTTCTTGTCTTCAAATGATACTTCTCTAGACGGTACTTTCCTTGTCTTCAGACGATACTTTCCCTGTCTTCAGGCGATACTTCTCTAGACGGTACTTTCCTTGTCTTCAGACGATACTTCTCTAGAGTAGACAGTGCTGCTGAGTAGACGATAGGGATAATTTCGTTTTTTATTTCATCGAGCAGACGATAGAGATATTTTTTCAACAGAGGATAGAGTTGTAGACCACTTTTCCTTTAGACGATACTTCTATCTGAGTAGTAGACGATACTTCTCTAGACTGTACTTTCCTTGGTGATTTTATTTTAGGGAGATGTTTGAGCATTTAAAGGATAAATCAACATGTTTACAAAATCTTGCTTTAAAATAGGCTAGTTAGTAGCAATAGGAAAATAATGATAAAATCATAAATAAATAAATAAATAAAGGTGAATTGAATATAATTGGTAACATCATCAAACAATAATTATTATATAAAAAGAACAATCGTAAATTACATGAATTAAATTTGTAACAGATAATTATTTGAATTCCTTAATCATCGCAAATCATGATTTAAATTTGGAAAACTGATATGATAGAGGAAGAAATTGTTGAGTTGAACAAGTGACACGTGTCAACATATAATAGAGTCTTTTTTTAAGAGTGATTGGGATTTGAGATTGATGACTCACAATTTATAGATACATTAGTAGATTTCTATTTTATTTTAGTATTAAATTCAAGACTCAAAGCGGAAGGAGATTGAAACGTGGCCCATTTTGAAGAATCTTGACATTAACGTTAAATGATAAATAAAGATATTTACGAATTATGAAATAAGGGTGTGATTGCGTAAACAATCACTACCACTAAAGCGTTCATTACCGTCGGTGAGAAATCGACATTAATAAGCTAAAAATGGACACTACAACGTCGGCGAGGAGGGACGGAGGTAAAAAGGTCAAAGCTAACAGTTTGTGTCGGTTGTTTAGCCGATGCAAATATGTAGAGTCAGTTAAACTGACACAAATCACCAACGACAGCAGCCAACGCTAAATCATAATTTTTAGCTTCGGTCGTATAGTCCTACAATATTTTTAGTCATTTTAGTGTTAGTTACGACCGACGCTAATCCTCCGAAACAGGAGTAGGCTGACCGAACCCAAAAGTTGTGGAAGAACAATAGTTCATTAATTCTCCCTCCGTCCCAAATTATAAGACCCTTTAGAGACAAACTTGGTGTCTCAAATTATAAGACCCCTTCTAGATTTCAGGAAAAAAAAATAAGTTTTTCCTTTTTTGCCCCTTGCATTCATTATATTTTAAATTTCAAAACTTTAATTACTACATTTACTAATCACTTCTTTCATATTCCCAACTAACTTTAAATAGGGGTAAATTTAGAATATTTGAATAGAAAATAACAAAACCAACATATTAATTAGTTTATTACATGTTTTGTTAATAAACGTGATTGTCTGAACAGGACCCTATATTTTGGGACGGAGAGAGTATCTCACATTTTAATAGTTTAGTATTGAAAGCACTATCAATTAACTAGTATTAATAAAGAACCTCAACACAATCAAAGCCTAACCTTTTTTGTCAATTTCTTTCGCGCTTTAAAGTAACACCAAACTCTTGCCTCTCTTTTTTGTCTTCATTGTTTACTTTAAGGCTTTAAGCCTAACACCGAAAATAATAAATAAAATGGAAACTGCTCACTTCAGTATTCAGAAGTTTACACTCACTCAAGACATATCTTACTTTACTGTAGTACGCAAGTACTACCTTTTTGTCTTTTTTTTTTTCCACTACCTCTCGATGTGATTGATTATCTTAGAGCATATTTGATGAGAAATTGAGACGTATAACTTATAAGATATTAGCATTGAAGTGGGATGATATGACATGATTTATTGTTTAAATTTAAGTTATGTGGTTTAGCTCGTTGCTCACCAAAAATGGGATGTTAAATTAAATATTATTTTCTTTCTCTCACTCAACCATCAACATAAAACAGTTTAATTGAACTTAATATTAAATGGAAATAAATAATATAAATATGCTGTGTATTGTAGGTCCGACTAAAAGTAAAATAAGATTTCAATTATTGGAGCAAAATATACACTGAAATCTTATGGGTGTCACCCACCAAAAGTTATTTAAGACACCAAATTAAAAGCTTATAATTAAAGATGCTGTTAGTATGATTCAAGCAATACACACACAGCACATTGTGTTGTGAAATTCAGTTGCAAAATCTCATTACATATCGATGATTGAAGCTATAAATTTATTATGACAATGAAGAATTCATTCTAAAACCAATTAGTTCCACAACCGTGATTCACAATTTCATTAGTTTACTATTTACTATGTGTTTGAACATCAATCAATTGAGTTCTTCCTTAAAAAACAAGAACATCAATTGAGTTCAACATGCAACATGAACAATTTATAACAACACTTCTATCTACTGTTTTATCTTAAAGTGAGTGTCTACTGTCTACCTTCATTTGCACTTGTATATTCTAGATTTCAATGGTCATTGTCATTTTATTCTCCTAGCTACGGTAAAAAGTAAAAACTAAGGGAATCTCCACTTTTTCAAAAACAGTAAAAAGCGAAGAATAAGTAAAAGGTAAAGTATTGTGTACTTGTACATGGTGTGGGTTCAGATAATCCTAGCAATTAGTTTAATTATTTCTTATGAAAGCACACCATATTTTACGTTATAAATATAACTGGCAATGCCTAATCAATTTTCATGTGCTTAAATTGTGGTCACTGGTGAGTACCCAAAGAGAAAAAAAGCATAATCTAGTTGTCTGGTTGGTCATAATATCTGTCAAGAATTAAGCCCCACATGATAGCCATGTTTGGTTGTCTCACGGAAGGCACCACCCAATAGTCCCATATCATTAATGGTGTTCTAAATTCTAATATAATTGTTGCTTTAATTAGCACACAATCACATAGATTTCTTTCTCTCTATTAATTTTAGCTTTGTCCAGTGTTCGGTGGCGGAAACAACGGAATTTCGAGATCAAGATTTCGAACCCAAATAATGCCTTTTGGCTTTAGTCTCACATACAATGCTTCTTTCCCATTGTTTTGGTCACCCACTTCTTGTCTAATGTCTCATTTTCATGTACGTGTTCATTTTGTCTATTCAGCACCGCGCATCAATTTTTTAACACAATTATATTCTCATAGCTTTTTAAATAATGGATTCAATTCTTTCCCTTTATCATTTCATCTACAAAGCTCAAATTTTGTTGTTTTGTCAAGGTATCCAAGCCGTGGGTGAGATTAATTTCTCAAGCTCAAAATTTATATTAAATGAGTAGCCTCTTCTAATCAATTATTCTTAATATATGCAGCTAAAAATCAATTTATAAACTAAATACATAAGGAATTCGATCATTTAAGTAATTATGCCGGAATTTATTGGTAATATGCATTTGAATTTAGAGATTATTATCTACCTTATACATTATAACGTCATTTTAAATAAACTGATGATATTATTTTTTAAAATTCAAATAAAAACTAATTGCTGCAGTAAAATTTACTAAACATAGCTAAAGCGCATGTTTATATATACTTGCTGCTTTTTTTTTTCAAGATATTTTGCTGCCGGTATTCACAAGATTAATCTTTTGAGACTCATAGATCATGTTAAATGCGTGAACCTCTCCTAACAAATCATTCTCCATACGTACTGTTTAAGGATTGAATCCTGAATTTATTTCTTCATCATTCTAGAATAGTTAAATAGCTGAATTTATTTACAATTGGATTTTTTTTTCCTGGAATAGTCAGAGAGAGAAACTTGGGATGATGAGGAAGAAGGAAAAGGAGTTGAAGATAACGATATTATGTTCAATTCTACTTAATTCTAATGGGTTAAGGGGATTTGACCGGCTAATCAAGGAATAAAAATTAAGTATATCTTTCTAGATATTATGGCTGTTGTGACGGTAAAATTCGTCACAATATGTGTATATCTATTGGTGGTTAAGATTTTATGTATTTACCGATACAATAATCATTATTTTATCCCAAATATGACCCCTAATTATCAGTCCGCAAATTTGGATGCACACTTTATGGTCAACTACTGACACGACACAATTCAAGTACCTCACCGCCGATTTTTTCTTTGTTTTGATGGGGATTCATTATATTATATGAATTAAAAAAAAATTGAAAAGATTATTCTGTGCTAGTTTTTACAAGTTAAGGTAACAGGGGCACTCATGACTCATGTTCCTTAATTTATAATTCTTAAGATTCCCTCATTCAGTACATATATGCATGCTTCATGTCATGCTCGTATGCACTTACATACATGTCTGCGCATGGGTGACACATCCATTCTCTTTTGTTATGGTCACTCTATTCTAAAACCAAGTACATTTTCCCGTTTGGAAAATTTTCTATAATTAATTAAGAAGTTAAAATGATTTTTTAAAAAAAGTTTTATTAGTAACTTTTGAGTGTTAGAGTTTATTGTGAAGAAAGAAGCTTAAAATAGGGAAGCTTGATAAAACAAGGACAATACAAGAAGGGAGGGTTGAATTGAGTGTGTATAAATCTTGATTTTCAAAAACAATTATTAGTTCATAAAAGCTTTTCGTAAACGATGCCGGCGGAAAACGGTAAGTAAGAGTGTAAACGCTAAAGTTGTTAACGATACGTGTTGTAAATATGTAAACGATGTAAGCAGTAAACGTTTAGACGATGCAAGCAGTAAATGGTTAAACGATGCAAGAAGGAAAAACAACACACACAAGATTTATCTTGGTTCACTACCTGAACAATAGAGCTACGTCCAGTCCTTGGCTTCACCAAGATTTTCACTATTCAACCGAACAGTACAAGTATTCCCACAGGACTTCTCCAAAGTATTCTCAGGAACTTCTCCCAACAAGTATTCTCAGGGACTTCTCCCAACAAGTATTCTCACAGGACTTCTCCCAAGTATTAGACAAGACTTCTCTCAATTCTTTTACAAGAAATATCTCTTCTACAAAGACTCTTTAGAAAGAGTGAGGTAAAAAGATTAAACACGACTAACTCAAGGTATACTGGGTAGAGAATATGACTGTGAAGTGTATACTTGAGGTTAGTGAATAACAGAGATGATCAGACGATGAGTTCTCTGTTTCGGTGTGAAAAGTTGATAGTGTTTGACTTTTAAGTTCTTCTCACACTTGGACGATTTTTCTCTCTTGAAGTTTTGACTCTTGAGAATATGAGAATCAGAAGTTCATAAGTTGTAGGCTTGCAAGCTCATATTCTATGTACTGTGTTCTTCGTCCGTCATCTGTTCTGCGTTCTCTTCTCCTTTTATATATTCTCTTCAAATTCGAGTTTTGAAGAGGTTGAGTTGTAGCATCTGTAATTTCCTCTTACTCGTTGCTCAACGGATCTTTTCTTCATTTAATGCTTTTGACCGTTGAAAGTTTTTCATTTAATGCATTCTGACATTGTCATGTGATTCTGATCATTTCTCCTTGGTTAGTGATATTTGCCAGCTGTAGACAACTTCAACTCATAAGACATTTGAATATCACATGTGCTTCTGCTTGACCTTAGACGATGCTGTCTCGTTTGATCAGACAATGCTTTGTCATTTGATTAGACATTGCTTTCCATTTTGTCAGACAATGCTTTCTATTCTCGTACAAATGATGGTTCTCTCTTTGCTTAGACGATGCTTCTGTTCTTTGATCAGACGATACTTTTCATCTTGTCTTTAGACGATACTTCTTATATTTGTATGAATAAACGATGGTTGATTGAACAATGCTCTTCTAGATATTTAACAATGAGAGCAAACGATACTTTTTCTTTCGTATAGACATAAGGATATTTCTTGAAAAATAACAATACACAAAGTTTAGGAAATAAAATTGTTATCATTCAAAACATGATAAGCGTTCTAACTCGTTTGAACCTAACAAAGCCCAGGAACAAGACCTCAACAACTCCTAATCAAGGTCAATCTGAAAATAAGAAGAGGTGAAGTGAGCATCTATAGAACCCGATGATGGCGGTAAAGGGAAGGTGACCATTGTAGGAGGGCACCATCGCAGCTTGAACCGAGAAATGCAGAAGAGAGTGGTGGTGAACATCGGCCACAAGCGGAGGCTTTGTGTGGGGTGTTTGGTGACTAAGGCCGCAAATGGTGGCACATGGGCGGAGGATGCGAAGTGGTCATGGATATGGTGATGACAGCGAGATGGATGATGACCCAAATATGCTTATGACAGTGAGATGGTGGCGGTGGCCCACGTTTGTCAATGGTGGAGAGATGGTGTTGATGATGGTGGAGGTCGCAGTTGTGGAGATGATGATTTGATGGTTCCACATTTGGAGATAAAGGAAGCATGGGCAAGTGGGTGGTTGATGGTTTCAAATCTGCTGCTAACGATGGGTGGGTGGTGGTGAGAAAATGGTGAAGGGCGGATGGTGGTTGTGGCAAGACACGGGAAAATAAAAGAACTCACTTATATAGGTAAAAACCATCTAATGTGGTAGAAACTCATCTAGTGTTATAGAAACCCACTTAATATGGGTGAAAAAACCTAACACCAGTAGGGAAAAACCTCCCCAATGGAGGTGACGAATCCCTCATGGGGAGAAAGAGAACTGCTCAGTAGTGTAACCCTAGTGGAGAAAAAGGTGAACGTCGTTGTTATCAAAAATCATAAAAGACTTGATAGGAAATTAATAAAAATCATCAACCAGGAGCGTGGGCTGGCCCAACAGACTTTTTGATATTTTCTTTACATTTTCCATACATATCCATAGCAATAAATATTGACAAAATAAATAAATAACACATAGCAATAAATAAATAAATAAATGATTACTCAAGTTTAAACAATATCCAAAGAAGTATGGGTTAAGATTCGGAAGAAGTACGGCCTGCAGATTTGTTGTTGTCGTACACAAGTGTTCAAATCTATTATTGTAGCTGTTATATATATAAATTTAAATACAAGAAACTTGTTCATTCAGTCTAGAAACTCATAAAAGTGAATTTTTTAATAAAAATAATAGCTAACACAAATTTAAGGATAATTTTGGAAATTCAACAACATTCGATAACAAATTTAATGTAAAAAACTATACTACTTAACTTTTTTAAAAGGTGTGTAAAGTTGATTTACCTCTTATAAAAAAGAACGGAAGAAGTATATAATAATGAATAGGTAGATTATGGAAGGTCCATGCGAAGGAAGCAGTAGGGACGGGTGATTTCGCGTGGAGCCCACCAGCAATGTCGTCGGTGCATTGCTCCTTCACGTTTTAGGACGTTAGCGTCGGTGCTGTGCACCACTCCGTTATTAATTAGGAAATCAAACATGTTACCGGTTTGGCCTATTTGCTTATTTTCATATTGAATATATATAGGAATCGGCTTGAGCCACCAGCATTAATTTGTCACCCTCCTAGTCCTAGGAGAATCAAAAGAACTTTTAACTATGCAAATGATTGATTAGCACATGGATCGAATGGCCGTTAAGGAAATGATAGCTAGTTCAAAGTGTTGAGAGTGATAGTAAAACACTTACCCATGTTCGTAGGGACATTTCTTGTCTGTAAGATTTACATAAAATACGGGTGCACTTTCTTTTGTTAGCTCCTCGTCACTATCCAATTACCAACCTCATTGGTCTAAGATTTATATCTAGAAAAGTAGACATTATTTTCTTCATCGAATTCTCATGTCTTATCTTTATAATTATAATGTTTAAAAGTGAATGGATTTCTCAAACTAGTCACTTTCTCATTTTGCTGGCAGGACCATGAATGATGCAATGCCTTTCACTCAACCGTTGCTACTAATTAGCGAGTTTGTGAGAGTTGGGTGAAATGCAATGTGTCGTATTTTCTTGCAAGGTGTGGATGAGAACATTATGATGTCATAACAGCCTCTGTTTTTACAATTTGTTGAGGTGCATCATCGACTAGAAATATTATTAAAATATTTTTATATATAAAAGGATAATTTTTATCTTTTAAATTAGCTTCTGATTTCTAAAATTCTAATATGATATCAGAGTTTACATATATATTTCACGCTTCAGATGTCTAATAGCCATGGACGCGTAAGGGGGTGTGTTGAGAAGTCTTAGACTAACTATAAATATTGCTAAAATAACCTTTATACATGAGAAGACAATCCTCAACTCTAAAACAACTAATATTTGAGATAGATTTAGGCCTCTAAATTCAAATACTACCGCCAAAAGTCACACTTCACTACTTTGGCAGCTAGGTGATCCCTATAAGACCATAAACATACTACTTTTTTTTAAAGGAAACATTCATTAACGGTCAAGACGAAGTTGGCAAGGGTTTAGGCATTCCTAGCTAGGAAGTCCGTGACACTATTACCACTCTTACGAATAAATAAAATATCAACATGATCGAAAGTGCAAATAAATAAAGCGACAGTCCTGAATAACCAAAGCTAAATATGAAGAGCTTTCAGAGGGCCGTCCCACTAACGAAAGAGCTGCAAACAACTATCTCGAAGCAAACTGTCTTGAAATCAAGATCCACTGCTAATAACATAGCCCATCAAAGACTAAGAGCCTCCGCTAACCATGACAACTGAACCTGAATAAGAAAATAAGAAACATAAGCTAGTTCGACACAATCACAAGAAATCTTACCTAACCCCCGCAACACAAGCATCACAGACATAAGCATCAATATCGATCTTAATCCACCCAAGAGGGCGACAACGCCTAAATGACTCAGCATCCATGGTGTCTCGCGAAACAAGAATAGGAATTCGAGGCAAAGAACGAAGAGCAACAACAATACCTTATCGCAAGATAAGGTACCACCGTCGAAAACTAAGGTGTTGCAAGCCTCCCAGATCGCACACTGCAATGTGATAAACAACACTCCAACGCTTTATCATCAACTCTTGGCATGAAACGCAACATAAACTCAATGACGCTGCAAGGTGAATCGAACCGCAAGCCTAACGACGATGCAAACCACGTACCCCTACGACTGGAAAAAATAGAAGAACACCCTCCATGGTCTTAATATCAGTACCGCAGAATGGACAACATGGATCAAAATCCATTCCATGTTGCTGCAAGGCCCCTCGAACTGGCAAAAAATCATTGAAGCCCGCCACACAGTCTCTCTACATCGGGGAAGAGCTGAAGACTTCCACAATTTGTTCTAAGAGGTCGCGGGCAGCAAAGGATCCGAAGAAGAGGAAAACACTCCTAGCCGTAAGAGTCTTCCGGATAAAAAAATAACCGGAGCTAGAGGAATAATTTCCACTCGTGGAATCAGCCTAGAAAAAAACATCATCAACACGACAATAGAAACCAACCACTAGGACTCAAAAGATCAACAACCTTCTCAAGGCGTAATTCTTCCACAAGGTTATGCCAATAATTAATAGGTGGACCATGAGGAAGCCACCTATTATTCCAAATATTAACCTTCATACCATCACCAATCCTCGAAGAACCCCTCTTTCAAAGATCCAACTAAATTTTAAGATACTTGGTCGTACCATAACCAATCCTCTATGTATCCTCAATTGTTATTTTTTTTGAAAACGCAATTATATATTGATATCAATAATTAGGACAACCAACCAACCTCGACAAAAGGAGAGGGAGGAGCCAGAGTCACAAACCAAAAGGGACAAAACAGAACCCTACACAAAAAGCATCTCGCTATACAAAACATCACGAAGAAATCCAAAAAACAGTCCAAACCAAAACCACCCCACGAACAACCTGAAAAGAACCTACAAGAAAAGCCCCCACAACACAAAACCCTCACAAAACACCACTCTATGAAGACCTGCTCGACCTAATGTGCTCCACAAGTTGGTTCAACACAACCTCATCAGAGTCTTCGAAAACAACACCCAGCTACTTACCGATCGCAAGAGCACGCCTTGCCCTTGTCAGAACACCCGGAGGCAAAGATCCACCAGCAGGCGAAGGCTCCAGCAGACGATCTACGCCATCAACCTCTGGGGAGCCAACCGCTAGCGCCGCGGGAGGAGCAGAATCTACAAGAATGAAAGGATCTTGACACCTGGACGCCACCTTCCTGGGCCGGCCTCGAGCCCTCTTTACACCAAGCCCACTCACCCCTACTGAAGGAACGACCACTAACTCAGACCCGCCCTGACAAGCCTTCTTCTTGGGGCGCCCCCTCGACGCAGTTGCAAACCCAACCTATCCCTAACACAAAACTCCCCCGCCCTAACTGCAGCACCACTCCCAAGAGAGGAGGGACAAGGAAGGGGAGAGGCCCCTCCAGCCGCACCAACCGGGACTAGAGGAGCCAGCGGTCCGGAAGAGTCATTAGACCAAGACCCAACTTTAGGAAAAAGAAATTCCACGGGAATCTTATCGTTGTCAAAGCGATCCTTATCGACGCCCAAAACCAGCGATAACTCGAGAGAAGCAGAATCAAAAAAATTCCCTCAAGAGCTTCCTTCCACGAATTCGGGCCACCCGCGTGTCCCAACATTATCTAAAGTAAATAAGTCATTTGCATAAGCTGAGTCTTCCAATACATTGACCAGAAAAAGAAGTCTTACAATACACTTGTTCTTTCTAATAATTTATCTTCTTTTGGAATCCAAAAACAATACAACACATTATTAGCTCAATTTCTTAGCTACACCGGAATCACAACACATATGCAACCTATGTGAACAATAAATAACAAATTATTGATCTAATCTCTCCTAGAACTACAAGTTAGATGCAAGATTTTTCTCTAATAAATAAAGATAAATAGCACATCGAAAATTCTTGCACCTTAAATTAGTTTGATATCTAATATTTATATTTTTTATTTTTGTAAGAGTTTCTAAAACATTGTAAAAAACATTTAATTAGGTTTCACTAATTTACCTCATCATAATTAAATTAAAATTAGGAACTAACAAAACAAAACATGGCCAAATATAATTGGACGTATGTATAGTATTTGAGTTTAATAATTATGCGCTGTCAGTGTAAATCGATTTTACACTAATATCCAATAATATTGTAACTTTGTACTACATTAGATTTTTAATTTTAAAACTTAGGAAAAATACTCGTGTGAGGTCACAAATCTTTAAAACAGTATTGATTGACAATGCATTAAACTCGTAGTATTTGACATAATCAGTGTAGACTAATCAAATCCTTTTTTCATTTATATATTATTAAAAAATGATGCACGTTTTCCTTTTATGATTTATCGAAATATGAGTTAATGGGTTGGCTTTAGTTTTTATGTCGAAAGTTAATGGGTTGTGTTACAAACTTTTATGATGCAGACGTAGGCCAAAAATTGATAAACCCATTTAGATTATGGGCTAATTGGTCCTATCTTATCCATAAACCCATTCCCATGTTTATTTATTTTATATATAGGCTAAAAACACATGCTTACTTGTTTTTCTTAGGAAGAAAATATTAGTAATTTACTATTTTTATTTGACTATGTACTTATAATATCTATTAAGTTAACAGGTAATTAAATTAAATATTTGTCTAACAAATAATTGATTCTGAAAAAAAAAAAAAAAACTGATGCGGCTAGCAACCCCAACAGATGAAGGATTGGAGCTATTGTTCGCAATTCTGATGGCAATGTCTTGGATGCCATTTCTACTCAAATCAGTACGCAACATGGTGTCTTTGTTGTTGAAGCTTTTGGAGTTTTGGGTCTTTGGACAGGGCGACCGCGAAAGACTACATAATAGGGGCGGTTAGGTTTCGGTTGAGGGCTTCCTAGTTGAGCGGCGCGGAAAGCGCGTCGTGCGCCCACGACCGGGTAGAGCTTATCTAGACGGTAGGGGCAAACCTGTAATAGGCATAGGGCTTGGACTTTATAATGTATTGGGCTGATTCCGACGGCCCATAGGGTTTTACTCCCTATAAATAGCTAGGGGAGGCTACTGTAAAAAGGGTTAACAATTTTTAATAAACAAGGAGAATATTCAGCTCTCATCTATTGTGTTATTTTCCCAGAACAGTCTTCAATCCCAGGTGACTCATCTTGTTGTTGAATCTGGGTGATACAAGAGGTTGATAAGATGAAAGCTAGCAGCACTTACCTGGGACTGGTGATTAAGCATATTCAATTTTTAGCCTCCCAGTTTGTTTCTATTAGTACTCAGCTTGCGTGTTAGATTTCTCACCCTAACACCCATTTTTGCACCTCCCTTCTCATTTCGGGATTTAAAACTTGGAAGACAAATTTTTCGGGATTTGAAATCTCGGAAGCAAAATTTTCAATATTTAAATCCCAAAAGGCAAAAATAAAAGAGTTTGAAATCTTATTCACGAGAATCTAACCCTTTTTGTCATATTTATAGGCAAGTGAATTATGCGGCTCATGGCTTGCCAAATATTCTCTTAAGCATGAGGATGAATCGTGGTCAAATGTCGCTTCTTCAGTGCTTGTATTCAGTTTTGTATTCTCTTGAATATTCTTTTGCATATTTTTTAATGAAGTTTCCGTCTTCTTGTAAAAAAAAAAGAGTGATTAATTTTATTTTAACTTTTAAAAAAATAAATCAAGTGAATAAATATAAAAGAAACATACAAAATACAATTATAAATGGGTAAGAGTGTTAATGAGTGTACTCGCACACACATGACACACATAAAAGCTCGCATAAAGAAGATACACTTGATTGTTATGATAAATACTAATCAAATCTTATTAGCTCTTCTTAAATGTATAGTCTCATAACAATACATCCTCAAAATACCTCTAATTCTGGTACGAGATGAGTTTAATCATGTCTCCCTTCACCTAGTAGTCTTGTTAGGAGTTGCTCCTTATATGTGCATTCTCATTGCACCAATCATCACTCTCCGCCTCCGTCAGCCCCGAGTGTCATACCAAGCATAACCAAATGGTTTTTTCTTCCCAAAGGAAGGTTCTTAAGAAACAACACACACAATACAGAGAGAGAGGCCATGAAATAAACAAAGATACACAAGAAGGGGGTTGAATTGTGTTTATAAATTTCTTTCAAACTCCTAATATTTACCTTACACCCCAAACAGGGGCCTTAACGTGTTTGCACGTTGAAAGAGGGAGGCTATTAAAATCAAGCCTCATGACTGCTTCCATGCATTTTGTCTCATTGATGTGGTTCTACTTTGTTTGAGGTAGAATAAGTTTCACCTATTGAGGCTTCAGTTTGAAGGGCTTGGTAAGCTCTCGGGTTATTCCTTAGCAAGATGGGTACGCTGTACGCTTCGTCCTTAATCGACTTCCATATGAGCTCCTATTTGGATTGGTTGCTTTTTGACCTTAATGAGGAATCTACCATTAATTTGAATAAAGTGGAACTTTCATTGACAAGGAATTGAATGTTTCAAAGGGGATTACTTTTGCATAAAATAAAACTTAACAAATAAAAGGTAGTCAAAATGTGATACTCAAGCTTGTATGCTTTAACTATAGTATCACCAGAGGTTAACGACGTTCCAATGCCACAGAATTTCTCTCCCATAGAGTGTCTTTAGCTTATATACCACGTTGTCGGTACTAGCAAAGACGTGGTAAGGCTATTCCCAGTTTGGATCCACCTTCCCCCTTTGGGTCTTTTGGGCCTTCGATATCTTCTCTCCGCAGGATGAGGTCGCCAAGTCGGAAGCTTCTTGGAATCAAAACTACGTTGTAGCGGCTTCGATTTTCTACTTTGCAACAGCAATCCTGATATGTGCAATTTCTCTGAGTTCATCTAGAAGGACCAAGTTTTCTCGGATCATCTGACTGTTTTCATTGGGTCGAAATGCTTGAAACCGCCACGGCAACTCACAAATTACTACGGGGATAACTACTTCCACTCTGAAGACCAGTTTGTATGGGGTTTCACCTATGGCGGAGTGCTGAGTGGTTCAGTGTGCCCATAATGTATGGAGAGGCTGGTTTGGCCAACTCCCTCCTTCATCCTCCATTTGTTTCTTCAGAGCATCAAGTGTGACCTTATTAGTGGCTTTAGCTTGGACATCTTTTCTTCTGAGGAGAAGTGTTGTTCAATGTGCAACTCCTCCAGCATCTCTTGAAATCCCTTGTTAGTAAATTGCGTCCCGTTATTGATGACTACCGCGTGAGGGGTTCCAAAGCAGGTGAGGATGTTCTTGTAAAAGAATTTATGTACGCGAGCCGCCTTTACAGTGCTAAGTTGTTCTGCTTCTATCCATTTGGTGAAGTAATTAACTGCCACAATACTATAATGATTTTTCCTTGTGGCTTTAGGGAAAGGTCCTATCAGGTCTATTCCCCATTGATAGAACGACCAAGATGTGCTGACTGAAGAAAGTTCCTTCGCCGGGGACCTGTCTACACTCGCATGACTCTGACATATATTTCATTTTCAGACATATTCTGCCGAGTGTGGTTCATGGTGGGCCTATAGCAACCTACTATTAGAATTTTATTTGTTAAGGATCTAACTTCGAGATGTTATGCGCAACTGGCCTCGTGAACTTCTACCAAAACGCAGCTTGTTTCTGTTGGGCCTAAATAGTTTAGCATTAGGTGTGAGAACATCTTCTTATAAATTCTCCCATGCATTAAGTGGAACCATGTCGTCTTTCATGTATCTTCTTGGCTTCTAGCTCATCTCAGGGTAGGTTTCCTTTCTCTAGGAAACTCTTAACCGGAGTCATTCTGATTGAAACTACGCCTGTTTGTAGCATTACTACCCCGTGCCATACTTGGTGTGGAGAGGGTTTCCTAGATGATGCTCGGGTTGTTTCCTGGTTTCTTGGTACTTACCATTTTAAATAACAAGTCTGCCCTGAGTTTCTTTTGCGAGGAATGTGAAAAAATTTGACCAAGTCAATTGAGCTTCTAAAGCTTTTACTAACTCAAGGTATTGCAAAAGTTGAGGCTCCTTTGTTTGGCATTCTCCTTTAATTTGGGATACCAAGAGTGGGGAGTCACTGCATACTTTTATCTTTCTTGAGGTGACATCCTTAACCATTTGCATTTTAGCCGAGCAGGCTTCGTACTCTGACTAGTTGTTTGATGTAGGGAAGTCAAATATGAGAGATAGCTCCAGCGATGCCTTAGAATTTCTCCAAGACGACTCCTGCTCCACTTCCTCTCAAATTGGAAGAATTTTCAACGTGTATCGCCCACTAGATTATCTGATTGAAGTAAAGACGCATGATCTTAGTGAAAGGATATTTCATTGGATCAATCCTCCCTGGAAGGACTCACTTCTCGTTTTCCGGCAACCATGTGAGTATCGGAGGTGAGTACCGACAAGATACTCTGACTCTCAAGTCACCAAAGCTAAATGAGGAATAATGATTAAAGTTAAAGAAGTAAAAATCCATGATATGATAGAAATATGCCAGATATAATAGATTCTACCCGAAATATAAGATATCCATTTTCCGTCATTGTTCTATTTCTCAAAAAGTGAGGATGTTGATTATGGGATCATGCTGCCGGTACAAGAGTTGTACAACATCACTAATAACGATACTACGGGCATGGGACCAAGAGCACAATAAAACCCACATGGAGATCCAAACCCCACCACAAACCTTACATTGGGGTCAAACAGCAAAATTTAATGGACAAAGACCCAAGATCACAGGGTTACATTCAATTCAATCATCTCCACTTCCTACTCATTTTTCAAATATAAAACGAGGGCCCCAAACGCACCTTTCACTCAGAAAATCGATGTGACACTAGAGCTAACGTAAGAGTACATACATGGCCCCTTAATCTTTTGGCTGGGACGGCCACCCTATCATTTTGTCTACTCAAAATTTTACCCCCTACATTATAATAAATACATTTATCTATCAATCAAGGTTTTAAATTACGGTCGCTGCCGCGTCATAATTGTATTGTGATCCTTCATATTATGAAAAACTGTGAACAAAGGTGCCTGTTGTGCGGCCGAAATTACAGTCAAGTTGTGAATTTGGAGACTTCCAAAACCTTGATGTCGCGGCCAAAAACACCTTCTCGGAGCTTGATTTAAAACCCTGCTAGCTATATATACTGTACAAGAATTACTTGATTCTACAACCCAATCAGGTATCAATGGTTGTTACGTTAATTGGGAGCTTCCTCTTCATCTTAACTGTTGGAAAGTATATAATTTCATCCTTCTCAGCAACCCATCTGCATAGTACAACAATTAAACCATTTACAGAACTAAATCATAATGTGGTTTTCATTTCTTTATAGACAAGTTGTTGTTACCTGTATGTTGTGACTAGATGGTGAAGGAAAATAGAGAGCTCTAGCCTGGAGAGTTCTATCCCAGGGCACAGTCTCTGTCCACCACCAAATGGTGTGAAACAATGGTTACTAGTCCCACACCCAGCTCCAATTCTCTGCAATCATACAATAAGTTAGTGACTATTAGCAAGTTTTCATGAGCTTCTTTATCTTCAGAATGAATTATAAAAGAAACTACTCACAAAAATTGATTGAATGATCCTCCGTAAAAGAAATTGCCTTTGACAGTTTAGTCCCTAGAAGAAGGTTATACATTCAAAAGTCCCTAATTGTGTAAAATGTCGGTCACTTGATCGATGATTTAGTTGACCAAATATGACCGTAGGAATTATAGCTTGATCGATGTTTTACACAAGTTGAGACTTTCAAACTTATTTCATTCTATTTAGGTTTTCCAAATTCCAATATGATATCATAGTTTATTCTCAATTCGTTTGTTGAAAACCTACAAATGCCAAACTTGAGATATCCAGCTATGTGCGTGAGAGGTGTGTTAAAAGTCTAGTTATATGCTTAACCCGACTTCTAATACTTCTTCTAATGACTAGCTCACCTGTGGCAAATTCTTTTAGGACCAAATTTACAATTCCCTCCAAAAACTTTTCCTCAAAATTGATTTTACCTTATGAATCGATCAATTACAGAATAGTTTTCAAGCATTCACTATGGTTTGGTGTTTGATTACTAATTACCTCCCATCTCCATGGATCAAACTCAAAAGGGTTTTCGTAGTTCATGCCATCCATGTGAACAGAAGTAAGAGATGCCACAACGCACCAGTCCTTAGGAATTAGGTACCCTGCACATTCAGAATAGGGAAATTGCTTAACATTATTTCTTTGTACAAATTAAAGCTTCAAGGCCAATAAAAATGCAAATTAAATGACTCCTCCTTTTGGAAATCTCACCTTTAATATCTACGTCTTTGATTGCTTTTCTCCAAATGGCGTTGACTATATTTGCCATTCTTAGAGTTTCGCTGATAACCTTGTGGGAAGTAATGAAATACAAATCAATCAATAAAAATTTCACAATTTTTATGGTAATGACTAATGAGTGCGCTAAAATACCTTCAACACTTGTTAATACCAGTATTTATCTTTTTTTATTACTATGAAAAATCAATTTACAATAACAACAGTAACAGTGACTAATTTCCTCATCACTATTGACGTCAATTTCTGCTTCGTGACAACTAAAGCTAAAGAGGAGAGACTAACATGTTGAGTAAATTGCAGTGACAAGTAGTCAGTCCATGCATAATCATCTGAACAATTCTTCCGCCTTTTCAGATCCATGTTCTCCTCCTGCAGTGAAAAACCCATTCAATAAAAGGAACAATATTTTTTTTTTGAAACTATAAAAGGAACAATATATAAATCAATAACTTGTGAGTTCCCATGGAAAGGGACTCACGATTTTTATAAATAATAGTAGTAATGATTTCTTTTGTTAATACTACAATAAAAACATGGCATGTTACTATGCATGGGATTCTAGCACACACAAGATAACGAATTAGGAATAACTAGTTAATGATTAAATATAAATTATTTTTCTTAATCCAACTATTTTCTAACTAATGAATTATGGACTATGATTTATGTTGTTAGTTAGTTTTTTTTAACCAAGTGGTTGGCGTAGTGGTTCAACACTTTATCCCTTAAGTATTTGATTTGTGGCTCGATTCGCAATTCTTGTGAAAGGAAAAAAAACTCATTAGTCAACCTCATACCACTTAGTACGCTCACAATGTGACAATTTTGTTTGTTTTAATATATTTTAGTGTATATGAGTTGTTATTGTATATTTTAATTTATCAAATTAAAAAGCTATTTCATACTGTAATTTTATTTATAAAATTTAGTATTGCAATTACTTATTAATCATGATTTTGGTAAATATTTCATACAGTTAACATCGAAAAAAAAAGTTAGAATTTTTATTTATTTTGTTGCATTTATTGTTTGTTAGATAGACTCTACAATACATCATCACATTGCATATCAAAGAAAAAAAGATGTACCAAATTACACTATCTACCAATCAGTAACTTTTTCCAAAGAAATCAACACAAAGGCTGAAAGCTGAATAATAATAATTAAAAAAACACGGAAGAGAGTAAAAAAGAACAATAAATTAAAGTGAGTATGGATGGTGAGTAGTAAAACACAGAAGAAAAGGAGATAAGCAGTGGTTGTGTTCTCCAGTGGAACTGTGGAAGAATTAAATTGGTGGTCCTGCCTTCACAACCGCTCAATTTAATTACTATCGTACGGCAAGGAAAGAGTGCACACCCTCCACATATGCCCATCGATGTGGGCCCCACAGTCACTCTTGTACACTTTAGAGTATCTCTGATAGAGATTTTAAAATGAGATTTTATTTTAAAATCTGTATCTTACAATATCTCAAATTGGAGACGACTGACATGGTATGAGATCTTAGTAAAAGTTAAGATCCGTGTCTTGGCTTATTCCTCACCAAAGTGAGATCTTAAATTAAATATGATTATTTTTCTCTCATTCAACCATTAACAGAAAACAAGGGGGGAATTTTAATTCCAACAAAAACGCTTCTGATCCGCTGCTGGAGGAGAAACGTCATCGTATAGAGAGAACGAGGGTTCCAGCGGATGCAGGCGATGGAGAAGATGAACAAAAACACAATCAGTGCAGACGATGCGGACGATGGTTAAACAGACGATGCAGTAGTAGTAGATGATCACAAACTAGCCGTTGAGCAGACGATGGTTGAGCAGACGATGCAGCACATGATGTTGATTTTTTTTTGAAAAATCCAGCCGTATAATTATATATTTCCTATCTAATTGATATTTAATTATATTATATTTTTTTAATTATTAATTATATTGTATTGAATTGTTAGTTTTATTTAATTTAATATTAGTGGAAATAAATATATTGTGTATTATGGGTTTGACTAAAAGTAAAATAAGATTCTAACTACTAGAGTGAAATGTGCATTGAAATCTTATGGGTGTCTTAAATCCTATACAGCAGTATGAATTCACCAAAAGTCTTTAACACAAAAATAAAATCTCACTATTAGAGATGCTCTTATAGTGCTCTAAATGGCTACTTGGATTTTGCTTCAACAAACACTACCTTAATTATCATTAATTAAATAAGAAAAGAAATTGGGACTATTTATTAGAAAACACTATCAACTTTTTTTTATAAGTCACCCTTTAACATATTAGAGTATCTCTTAACCAAAAGAATAAAATAAAATATTAGAGTACCTTTGCATTAGACTTGAAAGTGTAGACTCAAAAATAGAGGTAGATTGGAGTAAATGTATTGGTTTTAGTGATCCATAATGATTCATGATATTTTGGATAAGTAACACTCACTCACTCATATACTATAGCGATGGACTTGGAACGACGGGCTCAAATGTTACCATAGGTTTAGGTGAGTGTCTTGGAGTTAACTGTGGACGTAGTTTAAAAATTTTAAGGCTTTATTTGGATTGAGGGGGGATGGAATAGAGCGAAAAGAAGTGGAGGGAGGAAGATATCATTGTTTGGATTATTTAAAAAATGATGGAACATAATGGAATGGAGTGGTATAAGATCAATCATATTCTTTTCCCTCATTTTTCTTTCTCCCAAAATTGGATGGAGCAAAAATTTGTAACATAATAAAATGATAAAATTACTAATATATCTCTTCTAAGTTCTAAACCACCCATTTCTCTTCCATGCTTAGCTATTGTGCAATTTTCTGTGTGAGATTTTTCTCAGGGTCTGTTTGGTTCAAAGGAGGAAAAGGAAGGGGAGAAATTTTAATGGAGGGGAGGGGAAGGGAGGGGAGGGGAGGGGAGGGGAGAGATTTTAATACTTATTATGTTTGGTTCATAGGAGGGGAGGGGAGGGGAAATAACTCTTTTTTTGTTTGGTTCACGAGGGGAGATGAGGGGTTTTATGATTAAATTACTTTTATACCCTTTATAAATTTACTTGTATTTTAAACCTGTTTGCATTTAATATTTTTCTATTATTAAATAGGGTTATTTTTATTTAACAAAATGTTTTCCCTCTCATTCCCCCCACTTTTGGAGGGGACACAAAATTGAGTTAGGAGGGGTTTTGGTCCCCTCCATTCCCCTTCCATCCCCTCCTAAAAATTGAACCAAACAACTAAAGTTTAAAAAAACCCCTCCCCTCCCTTTCCCTCCGTTCCCCTCCAACCAAACAATACCTCAATGAAACCGACCAAAAACTTCTCAACCCTCATGAGTACAAATCCCTCGCAACTATTTGATCCTTTGCATTCAAAATCTTTGTACAATTACTCAGTGCAAGAAGAATGGCCACACGTATTTTAAAGGGGTGTGCCAAAGACAAATATGTCACTTACACATGTATATTGCATAGGTGAAGAGAACAAGTAATTAAATGGGTCGTTGACATCATCATAATAAACATGATTTGATCAAACTATATAGTAAGGGCAATATTGGAAGAGAAGCACTATAATTCATTCCGTTCCGTTCATTATCCAAATAATATAATGGTAAATTTATTTCATTATATCATAAAATATCCAATCAATGGAAAATGATTTTTATTCCGTTCCATTCCACTATGTTATACTCCGTTTTGTTCCATTATGATCCGTCAAACGAAGCCTAAGGAAGTTGGATCTAGAACACCCTAAGTTAAAAACAATTTTAGTCCCCTTAATTTATTGTGGGTCTTGTTTTTTTTTTCAACACTCACCCCTAAGTTTAGTCTGCGCTAACCTAAGCTTGTGTTCAAATCGAACCTCATAAACTATCTATGTGGACTTGTGCTCATTTTGTCTTGAGTTTCATACGCTTATGGCTTATTATCATATTAGTTGATGGTTGATTTTTTTCATTGAACCCTTTTTAAGTGTTACTTTTTTTATGTACTTCTTTTCCTTTTTTTTTTAAATATCTAACACTACTTTTAGTACTTTATTATGGATTTGGAAGCGTGGGCTCGAAATGTTATTATGGTTGCGGTGAGTTTATTAGGCTTAGTTGTGAGTTGGTATGTGATCTAAAAACCTTAAGGAAATTGGACCTAAATACTCAAGGTTATAAACCATTGTAGTTATTTCCCTCAGTCTACTCCATGTGATACTTTTTTGTTTCCACATATAGTTGTGCTTGCTCCAACCCCAGGATATTCCCTACATCGAAAGTAAAACATCTCTCTGCTAGTGTTTGATATAGGGCTGCCGTTTCACTCCCCTTGGGGCTCCCCAGGATACTTTTGAATGAAATATATAATATATAATCATTAATATAATTTAGAGTAAATAGGCAAACGTACGTACGTACCAGTAATTTAGAAAGAGCAAGAGGGTAGTGAGTGAGAAAGTTGACAGCCATGGTCATAGCCGTAGGAAGAGTCTCTTCTCCGGGTATCATCATCTCAATTATGTTCTCACTCATATTTCTCAACCACCACTTTGACTCACTACCCTTATAACAATCCCTTAAGAGCACATCCACTACATCATTAGCTGATGAATCCTCATCATCATCATCATTATTATTATCATTCCTTTCCGCTATTATCCTCTGCACTATCCTTATCATTCTCTCCTTTGCCTGCACTCATGCACCAACATTAATTGTCTGCTGTAATTCTTATTATACAATAATAATATTCACAGTATTTAATTTGAAATCAAATAGTAAAACCTTCAAGGATTTATATAGTCTTGTTCCTGGGAACTTCACGGGTAAGCAAATCAACCCTTTGATGAACTCTTCAAATTCTCTCTTCAACAAGTCCAAATCTTCACCGGGACCAATGCTCATCAGAACTTTAACCAAAATTGTAAATGTAATCTGCCAGCCAGGGGAAATAAATGTTAAAAAGATAATGTAAAGTAGTGTTCCTGATCATCTAATTACAATATGTCTGAAAGAGAAGTTAAGGAAACAATAATGAAGACCTTTTTGACTTGATCTTGAACGTATATTGGTTGGTGGGTAGTCCAAGTAGCAAAGCATTGTTTGACAGAGTGTTGAATATCTCTTGTGATTCGAGCTTTGAAATGTGGGGAACGCAAGAAGCCTCCAAGGATTGCATGGAGTTTCCTATGAGTGTTCCCATTCATTTGGAGAATTGAATGTTGTCCCATTAGTTCTCTAATTGATTTTGGATAAGCAGGGACGAAAATGTTCCCTTGGTTCTGCAGAATCACCTTGTTCACCTCTGGGTCTGTAGACACAATCACACCACTTCCCAAAATGCTCGTCTTAAACACACTACCATACCTGCATATTCATACTTGAAATTAAAGAAAACAAATACAATTGTTTATATATTCTAATTGATATTTCTTTTCTTAGAATCAACTTTCCGAAACTAGTTAGATAGTTTTTTTTCCCCATAATTAACTCCGACTTTAAAATCAATTTTTAAGAATTTCTAAAGATACACTTTCTTTCTATTTTACTATATATTCCAAAATATTTCATAGGCATCCCAATTAGACACCCAAAGTAAAATGACAAAAAAGGGGATAAAAGAGCACCATGATAATGTCAAGCAGTTGAGAAAATATATGTATGTAAATATGTAAATAGTGATATATATCTCGACAAATGCAGTTTGCGGCGGCTAAAGCTTAGCCACTATAAAATGCATGATTTATATAAATCCTACAATTTGTGATGGTTATTAACTGTCACACTATAGATTTTTAAAAATGAGGATTTTTATAGATTTGAGGAGAAGAATAATGGGTGTGGTTACTAGTGCCTGCAGAAGCAACCGCAACCGCAGTTCCACTACATGTGCACAAGAGTTGAATTGTAGCTAGGTAACTCTAGTTTACAGCAGAAGCAGGCTTTTATTAATGTTCTTCTTTGCATGCATATGCATATGCTCTTCTCTCTCTAGAAGCTGCAAGCCTACAAAGGTACAATTACAACCATAAAGGGGTCATATTTATTAATTGTATCACGATGGATGGCGTTAATGTTTCTGAATTCTGAATAATAATGGAGCTCCGTAATCTGTACCTGCATTTCTTGAGCTGCATTCATTCAAATCAATTTTACAGCTTGTGGTGAGGTGTTCTCTATGTACTTTAGAAAATGGTACGTGAAACTTATTTCTTCCAACAAAATCATTCTCCATACATACATATTGTATAAAGATTATACTATCGTTTAAATGCTTAACAAGGTGTTCCCACTTGTTTAATAGACAAAGTGTTTAACAACTTAGCACAATTTATTTAGTTAATTATAAATTAACTAAGAATTAACTATAAAAATAGAAATAACATACTCCACTATAAAGTATAAATCACCCATTTAGTCATAAAGTCACTATGTTTACTTTATATAAGTAAATATTTTCTTCATGTGTGCTTCAATAGTGGACCACGTATAAAGGACAAAAATGTCACCAACACATGGCCACCAATAAAATCATGCGAATATTGTAAAGGACCACAAGGTTCTTAATTAAAAGTTGGTCCTTCACAAAGAATAGACTAGAAGGAGAAGAAGAAGATAAATAGTCATGGGGACAACAACTTTTAGTAGTTTTTATTTCTCAGCTATATACATATATTGATAATTAATATATATGCTCATAGATAGATATTCCTTATAAAGAATCTCAAACATATCTTTCTATTATAAATTGACCTTGACAGTTCTTGTCACTCGGGAAATCACTTGGGAGCATCATTGATGTAATGTTCCAACCGTCTTCATGAAGAAGATAAGTGAGTAGCAAAAAAAGGGAAAATAAAAAGAATATATGTGTAGGAAAGCAAATCATGCATGTGTCACTTGCGCTCGTTGAGAATGAAGAGGATGACAATGCCCAAAAGCAAAAGCAATAGATAAGAAGTATAGATTGGAACTTTGAAACAATTGATTGTATAGTAAAAACCAATTTCAGGGTGGAGCTTTATGAGCAAGCGCTTGTTTTAAAAACTTATTTGAAAGCTACGGTGAAAGAAAATCTTTGTAAACAGAAGCAAAAGTTAAAGTTAAGGTAAGAGAACTTGTTTCTATTAATGATGATTATGGTTCATTTTAAATTTTTAAATGAGTTTTCAAACAGGTAATAGCATCGAAATTATTTTAGAATTGATTATGAGAAAAAATAATTTAACGTGAACATACTAGAAATGATGCTGTGTGGGTAGGGAATAGAAGTCTTACAGGGACTTGCGCTTTTCCATGAAGCTGACGGGATTAGAAGTGTAGCCACAAGCAATGAAATCAAGGGTCTCTCCAAGTAAAGGCCAACCTGTGTTCCCTTTTGGAACTTTTCCCTTCTTCTTCTTCACTGTGTTCTGATCGTTCTTCACACGTAGAAACCACCAACATAAAAGAATACCCATCAAAGCCCATAGTCCTATGATCCATGCCATATTATAAAAAGCTCGTCTTCTGATGACTCCAAAACCCTAAAGATAGCTTGTTCAACTCTCTATTTGACTTCCTAGTTTCAGTTCATGCAGCAGCTGTTATGTTTGGGTGAAAAATAAAAGGGAAAAAAAGAAACAAAGAGAGAGAGAGAGAAGTGAGTTGAATGTTTGAAGTGAAGGAAGAAGAAACTTCTTTTTTGTCCTTCCCTATGAGTAGGGGGTGAGGTATAAATGAGAGTGGGGATACACACATATTGAGGGGGAGATTCTGAAGATCTAAGGCATGAAGCAATCATTTAATGTGATGGACTTATTGGGTTCACCTAATCAACCCTAATCGTTTATTTTGTTTTCACTCAATTTAGATGGATATATTACCCGGATTTCTCCACCATGAGTATACTATAACCCCATCCCATGTTATATTCTACATACAACTGATCTACAATTATTTATGAATTATGATATCTTTCCTTTTCATACATCTTATGTGTCCTTTCATTTCTTTGTGAATCTTCAAGGTTATAATAAGTTCGATTAGCTGTCGGTTTATATTTTTTTAATAGATTAAAGTTAAGGAAAGGGAATAGATTCTCTTATTTTTTTCTTTCTTTAATCAAGGAATTAGTTCTATCTAAAGATCAGATCATATACATTATATATTCATATGTTATTGATATGTGTGCATTTTATATACTTTTACACCAAATATTGCATTAGATTCCAACATAACTTAGTTTATGTTATATTTATTTGTTTTAGATTACATCTTTACCTCATTTAATTGAATTTTATATTAAATGTAGGTCAAAGTGATTAAAAAGGACAAATAAAGGCAAAAAGTTAATTCTAGAAGCATATAACATTGAGGCATCAAAAGCACAAGAAAAGGACATCCAAAATTTCAGTTTTGATGTCAAAATTTAGTGTCAGCCGCGACACTAACGCAAACTTTTGCTTGTTAGCGTTAGCTAAACTAACGCGAATCAAACGCTAAGCGTTGAATTTCAATTGTGTTCCACTTAAAGGTTGAGTCGGCTAGACCAGCGCTAATTTGCATAAGCTTACCGCCCATTAGTGTCGGTTTTGGCCGATGGTAAATTCATCGACCAAATTTGCATCTGTTCACCGTCCATTAGCGTAGATGTAGACTGACGCTAATTTGAAATCGACCCGACCCATTTAATTGGCCCATGTGTTGATTGAAATACTGTTATGAATTAGTTTATGAGTGGTTCAAGGGAAAGGAAAACGCTAGTGTCTTAGGTAACAACAATATGTGTTGAAGTTTTTCTTTTTGTTCTTTAAGTATCAATTTGATCAATGTTAGATTGCTGAGAACTTGCATTAGTTGGAAGATTGATGTAGGTATAGTTAAAGAGAAACCACTCAATGTATCAATCATCTTAGGAAGGAGCAATAACAATTCTCCAAGTGACGGGTGAGGATCCGAGTTATAATAAGAGTTTCCATGTGACAACGAGGATTTTCACATTTAGGATACCTTGTCTTAGGACAAGTAGGCCATTAGGGATGTCTTACTGAGAGAGAATATGTGTTGTAATTTTCCTATTGAGGTTGCTAGATCTTAAGGAATTCAGGTTAAGAGTTTCAACTGATAGATTCACTTAGTTGAGATATTAGTTAGGCAAGCAGCTCTTGGCATCATAAATGAATTAATCAAACTTTATATATATTTTTTATAAGCAATCAATCTTTACATAAGTATTTGAGTTGAAAAAAAATCAACATATTAGGTGAATGCATTCCTAAATACGTTTTCCTCCTTGTTATCTTTGTAAACCTTCGTTTATCGCTTTCTATAATTAAAAATTAGAAAAACAAATTTATCAACAATCTTTTTATCCGCTCAAACCAATATTTCGCTTAGTAAACCTAATGTTCACACTATCCTTGTGAAATGCGATAACCTGACATATTACTGTGCTACAAACTGATTTTGGGTTTTCCTAAAAGTATTAAGGTAAAAAATAAAATCAATAATGGAACCTTCCATCTCAAAGCCCATCACCACATTGAATCGCGCTAAGGTCATCTCTTGCCTCTGCCCCCAAGATGAAGAAATAAACCATGTGCTTAGGGGGGAGGAGGGGAGAAGAAGGGGAAGTTTTATCACTGTCAGACTCGTTTGCCATCCACTCCCTGCATGATGAAATGAAACTGTAGTGTAGGCTACCGATAGGTGGGTTAATTTGTCGGTGTCTTCCACCCTCCCAATGGTTTGTACTCGTTGCTGGACCTACTCATAAATATGAAGTTGGTGGAGGGCCTCCATGTCCATTGGCCTAGCAGAATGACACTCAAATGTGCTTTGTAGCGGGTACCGTGGTCTATATTCCTATGACATGAGCAAAGTGATATGCTCCGTGTAAATGCCCTGGTGAGTTGTGAACCTGATCTTTGCTCGACCCAACAGTCTCCTAATGTCTGTCCATATCTACAAATTAAACATAAAATCGCCTCATGTTTAGAATCCATATTGGATTAAAGGTAGACTTGCCTTCTAGCCATGGAAGACAACTTGTCATCAATGGTTGCAAGCAATTCAGTAGGGATGACCAAGTCATTTTTTGGAGGCATGAAAGCAACAATAAAAGCACCAATTTGGTAGTATGATGAAATCAATCCACCAAACAGTACATAAGCACAATAGCAATGAGAATAAAAGCTACAATAGAATGAAATTTGGTTAGCAACTTGCTTAATTTTCTACAAGCATTTCTCATGAATTCCTTACATTTTATTGGTGGAAACTAATTCCTTAAATTATGCACTGCCTGAAAAGTAGTAAGAACCTAACATAAGGATTATTCTAGAAGAGTAAAATATAACAACTTGGCCAAGGATGGACCCAGCTAGAGGTTAAGGGGGCGGGCGCCCCCCAATTAAAATAAATTCTTAGTAAAATAGTACTTAAATGTGGCTTTTGCCCCCCTCCCCCCTAATTTTTTTATATTGCTTGTTTATGTTAATGTTAATTTTATTTAATGTGTTAAATTTAATCTCCCTAACTCTTTTTTTTTTCTGCCCTTGAACTTGGAAGAATTATAAATTAAACTAATTGAAAACTAAATATAATCTTGGAGTCATTTGGGTTTATTAGTGATTCTTTTGGGCTTTTAGTAGACAACCCAACTTTGTGTGCATTGGGCTCAATGGTCTCTGTCAAGTTATGGAGAAGGTGCGAAAAATACTATCTTCTTGGAAGTGTAAGAATATATTATTTGGTGGTCACATTGTCATACTCAAATTCTTATTGCTCTCCATCCCAATCTATTCTCTTTCTTTCTTCAAGCTAAAGGGTATTGTTTCTTCAGTCGAATGTCTATTCCAAAACTTCAATTGATCGGAGGAGAGGATCATAGAAAAAATCTTTTTTTTTATTGTTTTTTTTAAATGAAAAATAATTAAAAATTCCACGTGGACATCATTAAATGACGTGGCAGTGCCACACTGGATCATCGGAGTTCCGGTGTTGACCACGCCGGCGGCAGGGACTAAAACCAGCAATTTCTCGTAATTTGGGGACTAAAATCCACCTTTACGCCGGCGAGAAACGAAAACCAAATCTCGCTTATAGTACCGGGACCAAAAACATATTTAACCCAAAAAAAAAAAAATTAGACCCAAATAATTCTATCTTAAAAATAAAGAAAGAAAGGTGATGATGGCATGGCTGGGAAGAAACCATAAATAAATAACACGTAAAGCATCGTCGCCGATACCATCTGTCCTTTCCATCGCATGCTTCTTCTTCTTCTTCGCTTCACACTTCAACGCTTTCCTCTGAAAATCGATGACTAGCTCTTCATCTTCCTCCTCTCGCAAGGTGAGCCCAATCTTCTTCTTCTTCTTCTTCCATTCCATTTCCACGTCAATTCCTGTCTTCATTTTTCAGTATTTGTTTTTTCCCCCCTTGAAATCTCAGAATCTCAGTAAGATTGCCTGCAATAGGCTCCAGAAAGAGCTCCTCGAGTGGCAGCGCAACCCCCCCTCTGGTTTCAACCACAAAGTTACCGACAATCTCCAGAGGTATTCACCACTTCGCCAATCCTTTTTTCTATTTTGTCATTTTGTTTAAATTGGTGAAATAGGTTTTGTGCTAAACTGTTGTTTGTGGCGGTTAATGGGTGTTCCACCGTTTTCCCCCTTTTCAAGTTTTGTTCTTTCAGTTAGGTTTGAGATCTTTCTGGTAATTGAAATTTGAAAGTGGGGTTTCTTTTTTTGCTTTTTGTTTTTATTTTGTGCCCACCTCAAAGTTGGGTTATTGAAGTGACTGGAGCACCTGAGACACTTTATGCTAATGAGACCTACAAGCTTCAGGTGGATTTTCCAGTGCATTACCCAATGGAAGCTCCACAGGTTAAGCCATATGATTTTTCTTACAAAAAACTATATAAATTCAACATTTTGTAGGTGGTTCTATTCTGACTTATGAACTTTTGTTTGTGGATGGTTTCTTTAACAGGTCATATTTAAGCATCCAGCTCCATTGCATGCCCATATCTACAGCAATGGACATATTTGTTTAGGTATGCCATTTACTTAATTGTGTTATGGTATAATCTTTCTATAAGATTAAGATATACCCCTTGGTATTCCTTTTTGTAAATAGCTTACATTTAGTAGTTAAAAATATATGCAATAAGAAAAGGTTTTGCGAAATGGCTTTGTTACTTGTGCAGATTTATGTTCTCGTGTAATTGTGAACTTTGAAATATTCTAGCATTGAGAATGTGAATTTTAATTGTTAGACGACGTGGACAAGGAATAGTTGGAAGCTTGAGTGATGACTCTCTCATTGTTTTTGTATAAGCTTCTCTATAGAACTATGCCTGAATATATTGCTATGTTTTTTTATATATTTAAACATTTATAATCTTCTTCATAAATGTCTCCTAATCTGCATGGTCTAAATTTGGAGAAATTGTTGCTATTCTCATTGTGATACACCCAATTCCTAGAAATTATTATTATGTTAATCTGATGGCACAGATTCAGTTTCTAGGTCACAAGTTATGTTTTGATATGCTGAGTGTACTACTCTTAGAATCCATAAATTGTTCTCCTGAGTTTCAGTGTGGAGCTGCTCTTGGTTTCTCTATATTCTTCCAATATATTATGGGGGTAATTGATTGGGTGTTATTACTGCAAAATGTTCAAGAAGCTTTGTAAATGGAATATGGATGTTTCATCCAATCATATCTTAAATGGTTGGTCAAGATTCATCAATATGCCCTTTTTTTATTTTCTCCTCTTTGCGTATTAGACAATGCTAGTTGAATATATTGGGAATTTTGTCTCTATTTTTTTAACTATTAAGTGAGATTGAATCATTAAGAAGGGTAGCAACAGAAAGTGGGAATTGAAGTTGGGAATTGGTTGTTATTTCCTTTGTGCATCTCAGTAAATGGGGATAGATCAGGGAGAAAGAGGAAGAAAAAATTCTCAAGAGAGGATATACCAAGAAGGTTAGGATGAGTTGGTAACAGGGATCACATACACAAACAACCTAACAACTAGTATAATAGTAACTTCCACATAATTATTTCCTAACTGATTAACGTTCCAACTGATATCTCCCAGTGCATTCTAGCCCTTCTCATCTAGATATTGATGAGTAGTCATAAGAGATAGTATTCTCCTTTCTAGGTTTGCTTTTGCTGTAAATGTAGATCAGTGAAATCCCATTTGACATGGAATCTGCTTTTTGGTGTTGAGCTGACGTTTGTTATGCTTTGTGAAATTATGCAGATATATTGTATGATTCTTGGTCCCCAGCCATGACAGTTAGTTCTATATGCATCAGCATTCTCTCAATGCTTTCCAGCTCACCTGCAAAGGTGTGAATCTTTTGTAGTTACTGCCTTTATTTTTGTACATATTCTTCAATTTCTGAATTTCTGTAATGTACATTTGTCCATGTGTTTGTGTGCACCTTAGATGTCGTAGAATCATAATTTCAGAAATGACATATGGGATTCTATATTGCCTTTCCTAACTACTGACTCGATCTTGTTCGCAGAAATGCCCTGAAGATAATGACCGCTATGTTAAGAACTGCAGAAATGGCAGATCTCCCAAGGAGACAATGTGGTGGTTCCATGATGATAAAGTGTAATAACTTGTATTAAGTTCACAAAATTAGAATATAGGGTCATCCTTTCAAAAGGAAAAATGAAGAAGCGGGGAAAGGCATTTTAAGAAACTAGGATATCCTTGTAAAGTGTAAACTCATAATAAATCTCCTGTAAATTGGGATTATCCCTCATAATGTGAGGAAACAAACTCAATATTGTGTTTACCCCTCATATTTGATAACCGGTCATTTTTAGTACTTCTCTTTCTAATTGTTTAATGCGTATCTTTATATGTGTAACTTTGCTTTGCTTTTTGCTTTTGGTTTTGTTTTCCTAGCGTTTAGTTCTGGTATTTTCTTGTCGAGTATAAAGCATTGCGTGCTAGTCGGGAAGGTAATCTTTACCTTCCCACAAAGCAGGAAAAAGAAAAGGTGATGAACAGATAATTCTTTATCTAGCTATTGGAATTGTTTTCTTGTGCGTTATGGCTGTAGCAATGTGTTCATCCTCCATCGTTCGAGGTGGACAAATGCAGGAGAAAAGAGAACAGACTAAATTACAAATGTTAATTTGACAGAAAAATAAGAGATAGAAATGTTCGCTTATTACAATGTCCAAGTTGATACTCAGACTTGTGCAACATAAGCTAAGAAGGACCCTTGTTCTTATTTTCTGATAACTCATAATAATAAAGCCTAATGCATATTGAGTCAATATCTAGTATTTTTTCAAGCCCAGCATGTGCAGAACTAGTCCAAAGTAGTTCAATCTGTACGCCAATTTGATAAACTCTAGCTTGAAATTACTCCAAGGAGGGTACCTTGGCTCAATTTCAAGGAACAGCCTTCTATGCATCACAGCTTTTTCATGGCTGAAAGTGTCAAATGAGTATTTCCCATGGTACCTTCCCATGCCACTCTGGCCAACACCTCCAAATGGGAGTGTATCACATAAAAACTGCACATAGAAGAATACCACTAATAATTAGACTACATATATGTTTTACATTATTCTTTGCTTGATTGAAAAGAAAATTCAAAGGAGAAAAGCATGAAAAAAAGCATTACTTGAACCAATGCATCATTAAATATGACACTCCCTGAAGAGGTTTCTGATAGAATCTGTGTCTTGAAACTTTCATTTTTTGTGAAAGCATAAATCGCAAGAGGCTTTGGTCTTGAACTGATAAATTCAATACTTTCCTTAATATTTCTCACCTGTACAGACAACAACTTAAGAATTCAACAAGACAATGACACAATGTGTCAGAATTGAGAACATTTAGTGGGATTATTTGAAAACTCTCACTGTGATCACTGGAAGCAGTGGACCAAAGATTTCTTCTGTTAGTATCTCAGCATCTAGTGGAGGATCTAACAAGATTGTGGGCTCAATGAACCTGAAATGGTGATAAGAAATTGATGAGTTGAAATAATCTGAGTCCTAATCATTTCGTGCATATTTGAGAATTCTTATACAATCAATTGTAAAATCAGAATCATTCTAGGAAGAAGTAGGTGATGCAAACTTGCCATCTATTTTCCAGCAGGCAGAAATTTACATTCTAAACTGAATAGAATAACATAGATTAACAGTCTACTATTACAGGTTTTTCTCATCGGCGGAGCCACCATGAACGATGGAAGCCGCAACAAGAGGGTCTTTAAGAAGATTGCTTAATCTCCCAAAGTGCTGCTTGTTTACTATTCTCGACATTGCCTTTGACTCTAATGGGTTGTCACCAAAAAACTTTCTGATCAACTTCTTCAATAGTTCTATCTATAAGAAAACGAACAACTTATTTATCAGAAAAAATGGAATTTTAGAACAAATAACAGTGATGTGAAATGAATACCAGATCAGATGAGAACTTCTCCTCAACAAGCACATAGTCGATTCCGATACATGCCTGTCCATTACAAACACCCCACTTCCCTCCTACGATTCTTTGGACTGCCAACTTTATGAGCACAAAATGTACAGAAAATTAAACCTAATTAGACCTTGAATATGAACTTGAATGTGGCATGGAAGGCATGCAATAAATAATGAGACCGTTCGGATACAGACCAAAGAGCACTTATTGGAGCTTCTCTGCTGAAAAAATGCACTAGAGAAGCTCCAATGAATGTTCTTTGGTCTACGTCCAAACGGCCCAATAACTCAAAAACTACCTTAAAATCTGAAGAACTGGAAAGGGAATCAAGTATGGCAGGGCACTTTCCACCAAGCTCTAGAGTAACAGGAGTTAAATTCTTTGCAGCCGCAGACATGACTATGCTACCCACACGGGGACTTCCTGAAAATGTATCTCTCGGATTGAAACATCGCTATTTCAAAATTGCAGAGGGACTAAAACCAATAACTTTCAATATTGCAGGGACCAAAAATATATTTAAGCCAATAGAAAATTAAGTACCATATACACATTAGTACATAACATATTATAGAAAATAATACCAGTGAAGAAGATTTTGTCCCATTTCTGTAGCAGTAGTTGTTCAGAGACGTCTGCTCCACCCTCAATCACCTTGATAGCATTAGAGTCTAAGTAGTGAGGAAGGGTTTTGGCAAGGAAAGAGGAAGATGCTGGAGCTTGCTCTGATGGTTTTATGACTACAACATTTCCAGCAGATATTGCCCCAATTAATGGATCCAATGCCAATACTGCATGCAGTAAATGTGTGGACATTTTTGAACTATTTCTAAAACAACAAAGTATGATAATAATTGAAGCATTCCTGAGATTTTCACTCACTAATGGGGTAGTTCCAGGAAGAAAAGATGAGAACCACTCCAAGTGGTTCTGGCAACACTTCTGCTTTTGCTGGGAAGAAAAGCAGTGGAATAGGAGCCTGTAATAATAGCCCCAAAATGGAAAAGATAAAGTTAATAGCAGCATAAATCCTAACCAGAATAGTGGGAAGAAGCAGCTGAAAAACAGTGACTAGAAGATGAACAATGAGTTATTATGCAATATGGACAAAATGAAAGGATATGAATGCATGGAAAAAGAAATTCTACTGCATCAAGTGCAGACCTAATGGATTGAAAATTCTGATACTTGAATGTAATAATTACTTTATCATAATAGAAAATAATCTATAGGCTCAGATCCTCCTGATCCATGAATGCAGGTGGAAACATAACCGATCATCTCATATACAGAATGCTCAACTCCTTGATGCACCATTATAGTTACTTCTGGGTCAAGTTAACATCAAATTTTCCAACCCCTCAATACTATCCAGGATTCAGAAATTAAGTGACATTTGAGCTTTTTATGACAAGAAATGATATTCACACTATATGCTATTTTTCAAATAAAGAGTTAGAAATGTAAGTATAAAACTATTCGTGTATCTTCATGCTACAGTTTATGTTTTCGAGACAGGTGGTTAATTACGTGTTATCAGGGCCTCTATGACTCACCACTAAGCTTCCGAATAGTTGGTTCATGACCTTATGCATGACAAATAAGAAAACTAACTATAAAATGAAAGGGAAAATTAATTTAAGCATAAGAAATGGAACCTTCTTAGGGGCCATCCATTTCTCAACAGAGCTCAAAGCGTTGTTGGCTGATTTTACTACCCCTCCAATCTACACAAAAGTCACACCAGTCAAAGACTCAGAATACAGTTTCATTAAAGGGGACATTTTAAAAAGAAAATTAAAAGAAAAGGATCATTAATAATTCAATACTGCAATCACAAACAGGTCTGTGGTGCAAAGTGTGAGAGATGAATCAATGTCTAACAATATTTCATAAAAACTATGGAGCAGCTTATTGATGATACAGCTTAATGATGTTAACCTCATCGCGGTAAGCTTCAACTGGGGGCTTCCCAAGATCTTGGTGGAGAGCTTCATATATAGCTTCTTCTTTTTCATGAACAAGTTCTAGGAGAGCTTTGAGCTGCTTTTTCCTCCATGTCACACTTCTGGTTTTTCCAGTTTTGAAGTACTGCCTCAACTCTCTTACAGTCTCTTCTTCTGCTTTCCCACCAGTGTCCATGGCAACTGAGCTTCTTATTTCTTGGTCTAGCGGTAGAATTGTGTTATCAATTTATTTTCCCTCAATGCTATTGCTATCTTATTTAATTACCCTTTTGGTCTATGTGATTAATTATGGTGGGGTGGTCTCATAAATGCAAGGTTGGTTGGAATACCTAACTAGTTCACTTCTGACGTTGCGTTGATTGATTTCTAGTTGAGGAAGAATGAAGATTGGAATGAATACTCCAACCAAGTAGGGGTGTGTGCTATTATATCTTTCACCCAACTGAAGCTGTTGGAGTTGGTTATATATGTTGCCAGAAAAAACTTCATCCAAACTTAATTTTCACTTGCACTATGAGAGATATAAAAATAGAAGGGGGAGAAATGAGACATTTGAGATAGATGACATGATAAGAAAGAAGAGAGAGATTCAAACAAAAAATAAATGTAAATGAGATAGAAAAGAAAGTTGAACGTGAATCAAATGTCAAAACCCATATTATGTCTTACACATCCCTTTATAGTATAAGAGGGGGCATGCATTTACTCGCATCTTTCACTCAACATTCAGATATATTGAGTATATGAATCATTTCACTTCAATACATTTTTATTTTATTTTCTACTCACACTTTGGACAAAGAGATAACCTAAAATATGAATGACACCACATTTTTCACGCAAAACTCAAAGTTATTGAGTGTATAAGTCATTTCATGTATGTACTGTTCTAACATTTTTTTTTAATCAAATGTGAGACTTTTTTTGTATTTTTCACTCACTCAAGAGTAAACCTCATTAGTGAACTGCACCACATCGTTCACCTAAAATCTTATGATATTGGGTGTTTGAGTCACTTCACTTATATAATGTTCAATACTTTTTTTTCATCCAATGTGAAACTTCTTTATTTGTTTTTTAATTTCTTACTTACACTTTGAGTAAAGAGTAAACCTCGTTAGTAAATGACATTACATGTTTCACCCAAATCCAACCTATTTGATGTATGAGTCATTTTAGTACGTTGTTCAACAAATTTTTTTCCATTCTATGTTCAAATGAAAGACTTCTCTATTTATTTTTTATTTTTTACTCACTTAAAATTTTAAGGGTTAAATATGTTTTTGGCCCCTGAACTTTGGGCTGGATTTGGTTTTCGTCCCTCGCCGGCGTAAAGGTGGATTTTAGGCCCTAGACTATGAGAAATTGTTGGTTTTCATCTCTGCCGGAGTTTGGTCAACGCCGCCGTGTCTATGTGTCACGGCTGAGCTTACGTGGCAACGCCACGTCAATTAATGAGGCCACATGAAATTTCCTTTTCTTTTTCCTTTATATTTTTTCAATTAGATTATTAATTATTAAAAATTAAAATTAATAATTAAAAAAAGCAGAAGCTAATAATTAATTTAATTAACATAATCTTCATTAATTGCATCTTCTTCATCCTTTTGAACATCATCTTCATCATCATCTTCAACATCTTCATCATCATCTTATCTTCAACCTTCTTCATCATCATCCTCCTCCTCCTCCTCCTCCTCCTCCTCTTTTTTCTTCTTCTTATTCTTCAAACAACAACCCTTCACCACCTTCATCCTCCAACAACAACCTGCAAATCAAAAACACCAGGCGCAGGTCCAAAAAGACCCTGATTTGCAAGCTCCACCCAGAAAAACCTAGAAGCCTTTGCTAAGATTTTTCGCAAACCCAGAAAATCAAGGAACTTCCATCATTAAACAATTAAAAGCTTCAATCAGATCCATTCCAATAAGCTTACTAGTTTAACATGCGGAAAATACACGCACACTTCCATGACCTAGAAAACAACAACCCCATACTTCCATGAACTAGAAAACAGCAACAACCCCACATCTTCAACATTTCATCTTCGTCATCATCTTGCAGAAAAAACATTTTATCTTCGTCATCATCTGAATGGCAACACACGCACACCAGTGAAACAAGAGGGAAAATCCAAATTGAAGCCAGATCCCAAACCCAAACAGAGAAACTTGCAGAAACCCTAAAACCCCAAACTCGAAAATCTCAACCCAGATCCCAACGACGAAAATCCCAACCTAGATCGGAGAGAAAAGGAAGAGATCGAGAGAGAGAATCAGAGATCTCGCGTGAAGAAGAAAATGAGAACAAGCTTCGATGCCAAAACCACCATGTCGCCACTTCTTCTTTTCCTTCCTTCTTTCGCGCTCATGTTCCTTCATGCCAGCATCACCATGATCGTTTTTGCACCACCGGGATCGGTACCCCTCTGCTGCGAATCACACGGCCAGTGCCGTCATCCTGCAGACTCTTCCACTGTCGATCATATCATAGCCTATGTGTCGCTCCGTGTGCAACTTCGCAGCACCGCGCCGTTGCCGTTTAGTCCCAAGTTGTCGTCGCCCTAACCTCTCTTCCCCATTCTCGATCCTTCCCTTTCTCTCTCTTTTTCTTCAACCAAAAACCCAAACCCATAAACCCACCTCAAACCCCACCCACCCACTGCAACCCCCACTCACTGTGCCGAGCCCAGCAAACCCCCGACCACCGTGCCGAGCAAAACCAGTAAACCCTAACCCTCCTCCTCCTCCTCCTTTTAGCAACACCGTCGCGCGAGCCACCACCCCAACCACCAACAGACCTTAGAAAATACAAGTGGCTATTGAAAGTTGCTAATGAGGGAGGATAAAAGTGGATGTTGGCTCTTAGATGGGTGAAGAGAAGAGATGGTGGTGGTGGATCTGGGTAAAGGGTGAAGAAGAGGAGGAGAGGAGATGAAGAAGAAGAGGAGAAGAAGAACGGATGGTGGGTGGATCTGGCTCTTCATTTTTTTTAAAGAAATTAGGTTTAGTTAATTGAAGATTTAAGTTTAATTAGAGTTTTATTAGTGTTAATAATTTGAAATTGAAAAAAAAATATAAAGGAAAAAGAAAAGGAAATTCCACGTGACCTCATTAATTGACGTGGCGTTGTCACGTAGGCTCAACCGTGACACATAGACACGACGGCGTTGACCAAACTCCGGCAGGGACGAAAACCAACAACTACACATAGTCTGGGGCCTAAAATCCACCTTTACGCAGGCGAGGGACGAAAATCAAATCTCGCTCAAAGTTGAGAGACAAAAACATATTTAACCTAAATTTTAACTAAAAGATGAAAAGGTAAAGGAAGGGGGATTAGAGGGGAAAAGTGACTTTCATGTTGTTTGGACTTTGGACTCAAGACATGAAAACTAAAAAACGGGAAAAGTTTAGTAGGTCCCACAAGGATAACTTTTCTCACCAAAAATCTGACAGAAAACTAAAAGAGGGGATGCGCTCATGATAAAGTCTTAAAAACCCACATGTTTTGCCATTTTATTTTCAAACTTGTACAACCTCCCATGTTGAAGTTTCATTGTCATACTTTTTACAATTTTGAGATATTCACACTTTTTCTTAATAAGGAAGTAAGAAATAAATTAAGCTACCGCATCTATGCACAAGGTGGAATCACATAAGATAGAGGCTCCTTCCAAATACGCATTGGACACACTGTTTGAGACGCTTGTCTCGCCAACTCATCCGCCACAGCATTTCTATCTCGCAAAACATAAGAGAATTGAACCTTCCAATCCGCAGCCAACATCGCCCGAATAGAAGTAATAGCATCACGTTGCCAAAAAGTTCGGGTGTCCCTATTCTGGCTCAGGAGCTCCACAATATCCTTACAATCCATATAGTAGACAATTTCGCGGAATCTCAAGTCCCAGACAAGGTTCAAATCGTTCGAAGCGTCAGAAGCTCCGCGAGGAAAGCACAGTCAGCCCCATAAGAACAAGCAAAGCCCGACACTTTTAATTCTTTTTTATGTTATTCTCATTAATTTTTTTTTACCTCTTTTCTTTTCCAATCAAATTACACATCACTCATTTTTTCTCTATTTTCTTCCTATTTACACTATGTGAAGGTAAATATGGTGTGCGAAAAATAAACATTTAGTTCTTTTTAGGAATTTGATCCATGAACTTTTCTCTCCCTACAAGGTATCATTTCTAATACATATGTAGGACAGACTCGGGCACATTGAGTACATCTTATACATGTATCATAAATTTTTATAATAACTTTTGATAACCAATGAATAAAAATCTTAATATTATCTTTTGCTAACTTCAATTTTTTTTTTCTGCATCGGAACACTACTAACTTCATTTTTACTCAAGTATTTTGTAGAAAAAATGTTTTACCGTGGTTTCTCCTTTTTCATAGATTATTAAATTACTTCACATAAAAATATATTACTTATTTGAAAAAAATTATGAATACACATAATTAATTACAAATAAATTATTATTTATCTGATTAAGCTATGTATTTCTTAAATTAATTCATTGATCATTTACCTAAATTTGTTTTGACAGTGATCATTTACCTAATTATGTTAACTTGTTGTGATATGAAATAATTATTTATTAAAATAATTTATTAATTACTTATAAAATTATGTTAATATTTTATTTACCAAAAAATTAAAAGAAGAAAGTAATAATTACATATCACATTCTCCTTCATCTCACTTTTCGCTCTTATCTCAATACCAACAACTCAAAAATCATTTGATAGTCTCTTTATTTTCTGTTCAATCTATCTTCTTTCTTCTAATTTTCTTTTCCTCTATTTTAACTTCGACTACAACGATTTTTGTCTTTTCACAACATGTAACACCTCAATTTCTCAAAAGTTAGAATCGTAATATCAACAATAAATAAAAGACAAGGTATAAGCACCGGAAAATTTGAACCAAATAAAATTCTTATTCAATGTGAGCCTTGAAGACAATTATTCAAAACATAGAGAGAAAATATTTAAATTACGTCAATCCTCCCGTGTCAACATGCAGGAAGAACCACAAGGATGGAAATGACCATAGAAACAAAAAGCAGAAAAGATAACCAAGAAAGTACAGACTCAACCCCAAAGACCAACAAAAAACAACCAAGATTCTCTAGACCTACGCCTAGCATCCATCCCATCGAAGAATCGCATCCGCTCACGTCGAAGGGTACTCCTCGTCGAACAACACGAACAAGATATCCCCAAAGGTGCAGTACTCGTCGCCGACCATCTGGCGTTAAGCGCCCATGCAACACACATTCAAACAATACAATGGTTAATTAACTCCAAATAAGACGCCAAATAAATTATCCCAAGAATATCTTACAAAATATATCATGAGAAACAATATTAAGTAATTAACCATGTTATCAAATAATATTAACAATACGATATTCACAAATATTACAATATTAACCCAAGCGTAGGCTAGGGTTAGACTAGGATGGTGCTTAGTACAACCACGTTGTACAAAAATATGATCCGGATATCAAACGTCACACCGTATAGAAAAGTGGGACAAACACGACTCCTCAACCCGCAATTGAGGGTGAAGCTTAAGCGCACACCATCGTCTACCACGTTTACCACTTCAAACAGGAACAAGCCACAACCGAACCAAACGACCCAACAGTTGAACCAAAGAAACTCCAGGAACGACCCACAATCGAACTAACAATGCAAATTCATGTGTTAGTCGAAACTTCCAAAAAAGTAGTCGTCCTCCGACATTCAAAATTATACAGCGACAAGGATATATTAATCTCATTATTTTCATGGCATAATCAATGATCCAAACATAATCATATATCAATGATATTTCAATAAATCAACATAATCATCATGAAGCAACTTATCAACATTCTCAAATATCATACGATTAAGAAAATAACTTATCATAAAACACTTAGCATATAATCCAAATAATCACATATCAAAAATATATCATACGATCACTTGCTAAATCAAACAGATCTTAACCACATAATATCTAGAGAATTTCAAAACACACACAACAAGTAGCATTCTCAGAAAGACTTTTTTGGACTGAGTTACCCTTACCTTAGCTTAGTATAAAGTCTGAATTCAACTCCATAGCAAAAACCTACAAAGGAGATTGACCTTCAAAAATATTAGGCTTAATAGCACTTTTGGTCCCTCACCTTTCATGATTTGGCATTTCTGATCCCTCTTGGAATTTATTAGCATACAAGGTCCCTCACTTTTACAAGAAGTTGCAGTTTTGGTTTTCCGTCAACTTCCGTCAAAGATTTAACAGATTTTGATTAAAAATTTAATTAAAAAAATGAAAACCCAGAATATTGTGAATATTCATCTTCTTCAAGCATGTTCTTCATCATCTTCATCCAAAAACCAAAAAAACATAAAAACCCAGAGACAAAAGGCTTGAATTACTTGCAGGTGTTGGATTTGAGTTCTAACATAACACTGGCTCTGTTCCCTTTGTTTAGTTTGAGCTTTCATCGCTGCAACAATTGACCCTCTGCTTCAACGAAAGCCACAACCCAGAAAATTGCCTCTCCTTCAATTGACCCTTTGTTCTTCCAGATCTACAACTTGAAGAACAAAAGATGAAAGAAAAATAAAAGCTTTCTCCTCCTCACATAAAGAAGTGTTGGGTGACAATAAATTACAAGCAAAAATTGTAGCGGTAGCTATCTTTACACATGAGAAACCCAAAGCACATCTCAGAGCCAACCAAGTAAAGGGGACAAAACTAATCAATTAATAATCACTTGTAGACACATGAATCTATCAAATGAAGAGGCTTTCAGAGTGTGTTTCCATGCAAAGTGATAGAAGTCTACAACTTGAAGAATAAAAGATGAAAAGAAAAAATAAAGCTTTCTCCTCCTCACACCACAAAATCATAGCATTTATATATATATATATATATATATATATATATATATATATATATATATATATATATATATATATATATATATATATACACATTCGCATATGTATATATTTTATTCTCTATTAATTTTCAAAATAATAAACTCTAGTTAGTCATGTACATTTAACCCCCCTTGCCTATGATAACTGAATATATATATATATATATATATATATATATATATATATATATCCTCAATTTATTTCAAATTTATTATTACTAATAACTTAAGATATCAACTCATATTGATTATCATATTTTTATTTCTAACGACCTTTAAATATTATTCCAAAATAATCAGTTATTTGTATATAATTCATAACAATTCTCAAGTTCAAAATAATAAAATTTAATTCCAACTAATTAGCTTCCTATTAATAACAACTTTAATTTAAATTCACAATTTCTCTAACAAACTTAATTTCCTCATACTATAATTAATTAAATAGAATTTTTAATTTCAAATCAAATCTAATTAGACAACCAATACCTTTTTTGGTACATTAGAAAGCATTTAAATTCCCCTTCAATGAATTGATTCCTGGACCTTCCCCTTCCCAACCTATATGTCTCCGGCTCTTACCACTTGAGCTATCTTTCAGGGACATTAGACAACCAATACTAACCATATCCTAACAATTTCAAATTTAATTAATCACCCAATAAATTATATCATCATCATCATTTAATTAATCACCCAACAGAATTTGGAGGATGCAGGGTCTAGAACCCAATCAGAATTACGAGAGAAGAGATTGGTATCTCTCACCTTTTCTTTGCAGATGATGTCTTATTGTTTTGCCAAGCTAACAAGTAGCAGATGCATGTGGTTGTCAACGCTTTGAAGGACTTTTGTGATGCTTTGTATTTATATTTATATTTATATTTATATTTATATTTATATTTATATTTATATTTATATTTATATTTATATTTATATTTATATTTATATTTATATTTATATTTATATTTATATTTATATTTATATTTATATTTATATTTATATTTATATTTATATTTATATTTATATTTATATTTATATTTATATTTATATTTATATTCATATTCATATTTATAATGATATTCATATTCATATTTATAATGATATTCATATTTATATATATATTCATATTTATATTTATATATATATTTATATTGATATTGATATTTATATTTATATTTATATTTATATTTATATTTATATTTATATTTATATTTATATTTATATTTATATTTATATTTATATTTATATTTATATTTATATTTATATTTATATTTATATTTATATTTATATTTATATTTATATTTATATTTATATTTATATTTATATTTATATTTATATTTATATTTATATTTATATTTATATTTATATTTATATTTATATTTATATTTATATTTATATTTATATTTAGGCCTCCTTAAAAAAGGAGAGGATTTTCAACTTAATGTTGTATCACCTAATAATTCCAAAATAATAATTTAGAAATTAAAAAAATATTTTCCCCCAAAATATCTGGTTTTATCACTATCATAAACACTCCTAAAACTATAATTTTATTTATTAAAATTAGTTTCAGATTTAATTCAAAAAACTATGTCTCTTTACTTGTCAATTTAAGTCAAGTAAATATAATTAAAAATCACAAAAATAATTTCTACCCATCTAATAGGTGAATCACGCCCCATGTGCATATTTGGGTGGTATTTTCCTTCAAAATATCATTTTTATATTTCGAAACAAAATCTACTTCTATTTATTAGATTATCTTCTATTTAAAATAAAAGTAATCCTCTAAAAATACAACTATCAATAGAATACAAGTTTCAGTTCAAAAAAATAAAATACAAGTTTTCTTCTAGAACCCCCTAGAAAACACACCCCACATATTAATTGTGATGTGAAATGCTCCAACCCAAATTTAATTATTTAATTTTAATTACTAAAAAACTATCTAGAAATATTGCTAAAACAGAAAAATAACTCTTCTCTATTTATTTATATATATATATATATATTTCAAAATTTATATATCATCATGGAGTTATATCTTCAAAAATATCTTCTCTTATTTCAAATATAATTCTATTTTCAATTATCTAATATTTATTTCCTTTGTTTTAAATAAAAGAAATTGTTCAAGTTCAAGTATTAAGAATGTAACTCAAACAATCATAAAAAAAGCAATCAAATATTCTCCTAAGAATACTCAAAGTCACGCCCTGCCCCACCCTTACTGATCAAGTGGGGTCCGTGAACTTTCTATGTCATCACAATATCCACGTAACAATGTAATTAATGATATATTAACTCAGGATGTCACTCAATAAATAATTCGGGTCTTACACAACAGTTTTAAAGTGTAGCTATATACACGAAAAATGTTTCCTAAACTTTACGCAACCGTTTCTGATGGTTTCATATTCAGGAAATACTTATTCTCTTTGATAACATTTCCTGGTACTCTATAATAACATTATTAGAAAGTGTAACTTATTATGTGGATAAGGCAATAATTATCACGTAATGATTGTTCGTTATTAATAAAGGGAACACTTATTTACAACAACAACATCAAAAGCTTTATTCTACTAAGTGAGGTCGGCTATATGGATCACACACGTCATTGAGCTCGATAAAAAACTAGACTATGATGGATATTATTGATAACGAGATCATCTTTAACAATATATTCCCATGTTCTTTTTGGCCTCCCTCTTTCTCTCTTTGCAGGACTAAAATTCATGTTAAAATCTGGTTGTCTAAATGAACTCTTTATGACAACATGCACGAACTAATTAAGAGAGAATATAATAATGTGATGGTGACTCGCATTTTAGGGAGAGGATGTCAATAATTCAAATGTGAAGTCTCATATTGGTTAAATATGAGTGAGTTAAAGACTTTAGAAAAAACGCGACTTATATACTCAATGTGTAAATTTTTTGATAAAAGATATAGAGTCAAGTTCTCTTGATATTTTGTTCTTCAACGTATGGGTCCTTATCTCCGCAATATAGTTTAGGTAAGAGAAAATGATCTGGAATTCAAGAATCAAGAGGTGGGCAGTTACTAGCTAAGTAGTAACCAACACAGCCCATGATGCCACCCTGTGCTACTTACACACTTTCACCAATTCATCATTTATTTAGAGTTACACTCCAAACCTACTTTTCCTCAATTTGGCATCACAGCTTTCCCGTTTTGGAGTACCTCATCACTCCTCCACCCATCAAGCTAGCTACACGTTTTGTCTTTTTGGTTTGTCCTCGAATCTTCTATCGGTGTATTGTGTATTCAATCGGCTTTAGGAGAATTCATTTTGCACAAAATGATGTGATTTATGTTTTGTTACATTTATGAAAAAGTAAGTCTTGTGGGATAAAATTGATATTGATTAAGTAGAATTTACGATTGTGCTTTTTAAACATGGTGGTACAAGACTCACCAACCATATAGAACGTATCCTTTTGGCTTATAGTACTTCTTTGCACTTGGAAGGGATCGAAGATCAAGCTTAGCAAGATGGGTCGTGGGAAGCTTGAGATCAAGTTCATTGAGAACCCCACCAACAGGCAAGTCACCTACTCCAAGCGAAGGAATGGTATCTTCAAGAAAGCTCATGAACTCACTCTTCTATGTGATGCTAAAGTCTCCCTCATCATCTTCTCCAAAAGCAACAAGATGCACGAGTATATCAGCCCTGGCCTTACGTGAGTGAGCACCACCTCTGCTTGCTCGATCTTCAATTCTGAAAGTCAGAAGTTAATCAGAGAAGATTCTTCTCAAAATTGATCTGGCTTTAGAATTAATTGTGGAAAGAATTTCAATCATGTAATTTGATACTCTTCAATATTTAGGAGAGCCATTATATATAACATACTTATCATTTGTTATATGAGCTGTGGATTAACCAGGACTAAGAAAGTTATTGATCAGTACCAGAAGACCTTAGGGGATATCGATCTGTGGCGTGACCACTATGAGGTTAATCAAACATTGTCACTTTTTATTTAGCAATTCTTGTCATAAGCACATTATTAGTTATAATCAATTAAAGGTTTAGTAATAATGATAAATACTAAAAGTTAAACTACTTTTTTAATATTATTGAGTACATGCAATTCTTTTGATTTTCACTCTTCAATTAATGATATGTCTTTGTTTTTTCTTGCTCCTAATTTTCTGCTGGTTATTTTCGTTTGCAGAAAATGCTTGAAAACAAGAAGCGACTGACAGATATTAATAACAAACTCAGAAGACAGATCAGGTAATTAAATAGAAGTCAAGAGTTAGATCGATGATGCAACTAATTAATGAATTGATGTTTGTTTAATTTTTAATATATAAATAGAAACACTTTTTATTGGGGTGATGAAAGCTGAAGGATTGAGTGATGGTTTAAGCAGGCAAAGAATAGGGGAAGGTATGGATAATTTGGATGATCTGAGCTTCCAACAACTGCGATCTCTTGAAGATGATATGGTTTCTTCCACTGAGAAAATACGCGAACGGAAGGTAAGTTCAAAATTACATACTTGCCTAACATGTACTTTTTAGTGGATCCAATATATGATTGCTGATCTTCTTCTTTCAATTCATGTACTATGTGTTTTGGATACTAGTTGAGTTAATGGGAAGACATATTCATCTCAATCCATAAAAAATGTTTCATTTATATTTTACCTCGAAGTAAGTGTCAACGTCCATTAACGCTGACGTCAACAAATATCCAAACATATTAATATTAACCATGAGCTATCTAGTCTTCTATAAAAAATATTTGTATGGCCCGAAAAATGTTTATTCTCCGTTTATAATTATGCATCAAAGAAAACTGACTAAAATTTGCAATCATGTCTATTACATGATTTTCTATCCTCTTCTAAAATTCTAAGATTGGAATGTTCATAGCTTAAAAACAAAAATAGTTAGGGCTTAGTGTCATAAACACAATGATAGGTCTAAGAGAGATGTCTAAATCGCTAACATTATAACCTTGTGTAGTTGAGGGGTGAACCTGTCTTCTTATTTCTCTTGAACCTTTTTTATTCTGTTACTTGGGCCCTGAGTCTTAGGCCCAAACACTTCTTCCTTTGTCCTTTAGCTTTGTTGTTCCTTTCTTCTTTTTGACACACGAGCCATGAGGTGGTTTGTCCCTCCATGTTCGTCCTTTTCTTGTGTCTTCAAGATTTGTATCTCTATTGTGTTTTATTATTCTTCATTGTTTATTGTGGGCCCCATGACACTTGATTGTCTTGAGGTATCTAATCGTGTGGTCTTATATGAGATCCAAATTTGTTGCGCGTAATAGGACGACATACCCCATCTTAATACATGGTCCTAACTTTGAGTCCACACTCATGTTGACCTCATAATATCTTGATTGAGGTTTGTGCCTTACAATACAACTTGGTAGGATAGCACCCAACTTGTAGGGCTTAGAAGCAAGTCAACTTGAATGATTTAAGGAATTAATGGTTCCATGTAAACCGACTTGGTCCATGGGGAATGACTTGGTAAGAGGGTACACAAGCCCCAAATTTCAGAGCTTGGAATGAGAATGGACTTGCATATAGATGGGTCTAAGGAATGACTTAACAGCCCATGGGCTGCTTCGTGGATGCCAATCAACTGTTTGGGTGTCCTGGCATCAAGATTGTACAGTTAAGAAGGTGCGTCGTTTGATTCCTACATGTTGGATAACGCCGTGTTGTCACATCATGTCTATTCAAGTCGCACATAATCCCTCTTTAAATAGAGGAGGTTTAACGTACTACATCGTTTGCTTTGATCTATTCCTTGTCTTCTATGACATTGTATTCCTAGTTTCCACTGTTTAGTGTCATTGCCCACTTGGAGTACTCTTCTCTAGTTCTAATTTCTCAGGCATTCCTCCATTATTTTTCTCTATTTTCTTATCTTTCTCCCTTTAATATTATGGAATTAGAGGTCTTTACCCACCTGGGCATTAAGCTTGTATTTTTCCAACTTTGCATATAGTAAATTTCGTTTACATATATACCTTATTCTCTGTGTGTATTTAAGGAAATATTGGCTATATATTGCTTATGCTTTTGGTGTCTTATTTTCACAGCTCCATGTGATCAAAACTCGGACCGATACATGTAGGAAAAAGGTCAGCAATACCTTTGAGTTGGGATGAATATAGCTCAAGTCCAATGCCATTTTATTTTATATCTTGCAGCTGGTTTCTCTTTGTTTCTCTTTATCATTTCTCTTTTGGGAATTAATATTAATCAGGTCAGAAGCTTGGAGCAGATGAATGGAAACCTCCTGCAGGAACTTGTAAGAAATTTTTCTTAATTCATATTCAAAAGAAACAGTACAAAAGCTATATATGTTTCCTCTAATTTTGAATGTAAGCCAAAAGACATGCAAAAATGATTTTGGGGCGTGAGAGGGAGGCATAAAATTCCGGGAGATCTTCATGTTGGGTTAATAAAAACAAATCACAACCGCATCTTTTACAAAAAAACCTTTAAGGCATTAGATTTATGGATCCACCTACCAAGTGGTGAAATCTAATTTTTCTTAGAAGAATTGGAGCGGCAATGATCAAACCCTAAATCACTTAATAATAGAGACTATGATACTATATCAAACAACCAATTATTCGATATTAATAATGGCTTTATATTGTATTTTTAAGATCATTTCATTTTTATTCTATAATCAAAGAAGCAAAAATGCACGATACATCCCTAATTTGTATTCCACTATGAAGGACACAAGGGCAGTTGCAGGGGCAAATGGTGTCTCCAACTTTGACGCATTGAGTGAGGAGTACACCCATCTGAATCGTCACCAACATGTACAAGAGTTTAACTCTTACTATCTGCGCCTTGCTTGAGTCATCTAAAATTTGTATTATTTAAACTTGTAAATAAATTACTGTGGTATCAAAACAAACAAGTGGCTCGAAATGTGACAATTTTTACACTAATTCGACCATAGCATGCATGCATAAATTCTAGTGGCTTGGATCAAATTGTCTACTATTTTTTGTATTATAAGCTTATATTGAATATATTAGTACTACTACTATCATTCTCTATCATATATATGTGAAAACGTTTTATATTAGTTACGTTTATAAAACATGTGAAAAATGATAAATCAACAAAAAAACAGCATCGCATAGCCCCTTCTCTAAACTGTTTCTTTCAAATCTTCCACTTCTTTCCTCACCGATCCATCTCCTCTTCATTCCGAAATGGATTAATTCAAAGAAATAAAATTTACCTCTAATTCCACATTATCTTTAGTCTGTTAACATAAGTACATACCAGAGCCAATTTTGGCTGACACAAAATAAAATTCTTATATGCATTTTGGTGATGACTGATGAGTCCCCTCAAATATAGGAAAGCATGTAAAAACATAATTTTATAAGTAAACTTAACTTGTAATGAGTATCAACAATAATTTTAATTAAATATTGACGATGTGTTATATTGTTATTTTTATTAATTATAAACCTTTTTTATATATAAACAAATATTATATGATAAATATAACCAAAATAATCTTTTTCAATAATCATATTCCTAAAAGTATTATTTTAAAAATATGATCTCGAATCTTCTTGAAACAAAATTTATATCTAATGATGACCCTCCATAAGTTTTTTTTTTCTTTTCTAATAGTAGTAATATTATTTAATTAAGAGGAATGTTAGCAACACTTAATTTGACATTCTTTTTCCATCACTCTATGTTTTATTAGTTGATGGGCTTGGCGCAATGCAGAGGAGATGCAAGTGCTTCAGAAATGTTGAATATCTCTACGCTATGTTGGCGACATGTTTTTGTAATATTATTTTTCTACGCCATGTTGGTGATTTACACGCTTGACAGAATCAAATGATTGTCGTTATGACATTAAGAGACCGCCCTGATGCACTGGTCGAAACCGTCAGGTGGAGGGCGGTCCCTAAAAGCAGGCTATCAAAGAGCATTAGATATAATGCTTGCATACCTCAGACACGATGTCTTGGGGGCTTGTGGATCGGGTGGCCTGCCTCACCCCAGGGGAATGCCCTTTTTTGGTCTCATTAATGGGCGAGTGGGGCATACAGCATAACGATCAAGTTGACCGCCCCTGAGGACGCGTCAATAGGGCCCATGTGACAATGAAGAATGCACTGAATTACAGATTGTACCCCCTTTTGTAGTTAGCACTTTTGTATGGGTTTCTGGGCCAATGATTGAAAGGCCCAGAAGGCTCTGTTTTAAGAAAATTAAGGTTTGACAGTTTTCCTTATAAATAGGGGGTTGCATTGAATGAAGGGACTCTTCTTTTTCTGGCTCATTTATGACAAGTTGCTTTTTTACTATTTTTTATTAGCTCTCCTTGGGTTTTTTCTTGCTCATTCAACCCCCCTAAATGAGCAAGAATATGCTTAGCTCTCCTAGAATTCTAGACGTTGTAACTCCACAAATCTCCAACATCCTGGTCGAGCAGTTGGATCTCGTCGTGCCTCAAATATGGCACTTGGTGAAATAGATACTCCTCCATCTGGCTATAAGCGCCCATACAACAAGCATTCAAACAAGCAAGGGTCAACACAAACAAGACATTGAATAATCATGTGCATAGATGTCAAGGTAATTAAATCATTCAACATTTAATTAATCAATTATGAAGAATTCAATTATGAAAACGAGTCCCTGGGGTTAGTCTAGGATGCCACTAAAACTAAATGATCGTGATAAGGTTTTATGTATATACTGGGAAGACAGGACGACCACAGCACCTCCAGAAAATGAGGGTAAACTCTCCTTGCACGGTACGTCACTTAAACAGGAACCACCGGATGACGAATATCGGGCGAACCAAAAACACAAAAACCACTGGATGACAAATATTGGGCGAACCAAAAATACAGGAACCACCGGGTGACGAATACTGGGCGAATTAAAAACTATGCATATGAGTTAGTCGTAATATCTTAACCAAACCACCCAACATTAAGGGAAAAACTGTAATCTCAAATAATCAATATCATTATCAACTGGTACAGATATATTCCTTCATAAAATAAATTACTTAGGCATGAGAATATTAAATAAGCATAAAATCACATAAGTACATATTCAACATATGATGCAATCACATATAAACAAGACTAAGACCAAATGCACTTAGTCAACACACAAGCAACATATATCAAGCATATGATATAACAATTCAAAAGGCAAATGAAATCAAAATAAACCACAAGCAACACATAGCACACCACACATGCAGACTTTTCTAAGACCAAGTGCCCTTACCTTGGCCTATTCCAAGCGTATAACCAATCAAAAACAAGGTCCTCCGAAGGTGAGGAAAATCTTTCAAATAATAAATATAACTTACACGTATTAATCCTACGTGAAACTCATGCATGCATGCACATGCAAACCTAATATTCCTTAGCTTAATTTTTAATATAATTCCCCAACCTTACAATAAACATTTAAACATATATATCCTTTTCTTTTAATTTCCAAACTATACTAAATACGTACTCATTTAATAATACAACAAAATAATACCAACATGGTTTGGGCTCTGGCTTTATGGAGAGGGAGGTTTCTTTGGCTCCTCAGGCTTCGTTGGCTGAGACTTCTTCTCTTCCTATTCTCTCTGGTGGGTGCATTGTTCCCCGTGGGGCGGAGGAAGGCGGTGTCGAGGAGGGGGTGATTGTGCAGCTTCCTAGAAGACGTGGGCGACCCAAGAAGCGGGTGATGCAGCTTTCTAAAAGACGAGGGCGTCCCAAGAAGCTAGAGGATTTAGGCGATTCATCGGTGGGAGCAGGCTTGGCAATTACGGCTTATGGGCAAGGGGAGAAGAGAGCTCGGGCCGCCCCAGGAAGGAGGGCAGATGCCAGGAGTTGAATAACCATGCCAACTCAAATTTCTCGCGGGTGCAGATCGAGGCGGGAGGTGAAGGAAGGGAAGATAGTCATCTCTCTCTTTTGCCGTCTGAGTCTTTAGTGCCTCCGAGGATATTGACGAGGGCTAAGCGGGCCATTGCAGTGGGTAAGCAGGTGGGTGTTGTTTTTGATTGTCCTGATGAGGAGGCAATTAACCAGATAGCGGCTCAGATAATGGAATGTAGATCCTTATAGGAGGGGTCCTTATAGGAGGGGTCTCTTTTTTGTGCCGATGTTGTTTTTTGGGGTTTTTCTTTTGTTGTTTTTTTGGGGGGCCTTTCTTGCTGGGTTGTGCATATTCCTTTGTTGGCTTGCGGCGTCGGCTATATCCCTTTCTGGTTTTGTGGATGTTGGGTTGGTCTCTCTTGTGTTGGCCGCTTGTTTTGGGTGTATTCCTTATTAATATATTTTTTACCTTTCGAAAAAAAAAAAATACCAACATGGATATATTCTTATTTGATTTCAAGAAAAACTTCTTCCTGTTTATATAAATATATATATATATATATATATATATATATATATATATACAATCAAAATTATTAATTATTAACCCATTAATCGAAATAGTTATTTTTCTAACAAAATAACCTCAGATAACATGCTCAAAAATAAAAGAAAACATCTCCTTTATTTTATATATATGGTCCGCGGCCAACTATATATATATATATATATATATATATATATATATATATATATATTCAATTTTTCTAACTACCAAAATAACAACTTAACTCAAAATTTAATTTTAAATATTAACATAATATCTCCTCAAGAATCAAATTTAAAAATCTACTCATCAAATTGTTGTTTGATCCTACGATCTGCTATTCTTAAGGGTGGAACTTTGTATGATAGGCTATCCTTCATATTAAGTTCATCAGGTGCAATGATGTGTGATGGTCATGCACATACTTACGTAGTTGCGAAACATGCAGTACGTCATGGATATTTGAAAGAAAAGGTGGTAAAGCAACTTGATAAGCTACTGGTCTAACACAACATGTAATATGATATGGACCAATGAACTTAGGTGTGAGCTTCATTGGCTTGATAGCTCTTCCTATGCGTGTCTTTGGTGTAACTCGTAGGAAAACGTGATCACCAGCTTCAAACTATAGATCCTTCCGACGCTTATCGACATAACTTTTATACCTACTCTGAGATGCTTTCATCTTTTCCTAAATTCCCTCCACTTTCTCCATCACCTGTTGGATATACTCGGGTCCAAAAAGAAGATTCTCTCCATTTTGATACTCGGGTCTTACACCCTCCTCAACTTTCTTTTTCATCTTCCTCGATACGTTTTTCTTCTCCTCCTCCTCTCATCTTTCATTTTCTTCTTCTCATCTTCTCTGAGGTCGTGATTCTCATTTCGTGCTCATCGGCGGCCAGTACTTTACATCCCCTGTGAGTTCTTCCTTTTTGACTCAATGTTCTTCTTCTAATCTTCTCATCTTCACATTTTTCATTTTTCTGCTTCCCATCTTCTCCCATGTCGTCATACTCATTTCGTAGTCACCGACGGTGAGTTCTTCACATCCCCAATGAGTTCTTGCGTCTCGAATGCATACTCTCAACCATCATCTCATTCTGTGTTGTAGTCGTTAGGTTTCTGCATCTGTCGTCCTTTTGCATTTTTTACATCTTTTGTTCCTATAGATTTTACTTTATTTGATCATAGTTGAGTGCCCTGGCTGATTATATGTGCTGACTGGTTTTTAAGCAATTCAAATTTTCAGATTTTGCCTTGTTTGTAGTTGTTGTTCAATAAAACTCATCCTCCCCGCGTTCTGACATGTCGTTTGTTGTCAGCCGTGTCGTGCATCGCAGTAACCGACATGAGCAGCGGCATCCCGTGACAAAGAACCCTAATTACGTAAACCCTAATTTTGAATTTTGAAAAATTACCAGTTTTAACAAAATGTAATAATGACTATTTAAATTAATAACCTAATTATTACAAACATTTATTTTAATTAAATAATTATACCCCATAAATTTTGAAAATTCTAAAATATTACCTATTTTACTAAAAGTATTGATTATTAATTAATAATTTTTTTAAATATTACCATTTTGACAAAAGATAATAATTACTAATTATTTTAATTCACCTAATTAATGCTGACAATTATTATAGTTAAATAACTATAAACTATAAATTTGCAAAGATTTGAAATATTACCTATTTTACTAGAAGTATTAATGACTAATTAATAAATTTTGAAATATTATCATTTTAAAAAAAATTAATAATTAGTACTTAATTTAATTACCCTATTAATCCCGTCATTTATTTTAATTATGTAATTGTATCCCATAAATTTTGTGAAATTTTGAAATATTACCTATATTATTATAAGTATTAACCAGTAATAGATAATTTCTAAAATATTACCATTTAATTTTTTTTAATAATGACTAATTAATTTAATAACCTAATTGATAAGACATTTGTTTCATTTATAAATTAATATCGTAATTTTTCAAAATTTACGATATTGTAACCTTTTTTATGAAATGACCGTTATCATGAATAATCAAGATTAAAACATGAAGTCATGTGACTTTTTAAAAAGTTACATGACATTTTTAAGTAGTCATGTGACTACTAAATTGTTTTAATCTTGACCATTCATGATTAGATCTAATATATAAATATGATAATATGATAGTGTAAATATGTCATGCGAGAACTAGAAAAGATATTCATTTATAGTATATTTTTACTAATGTGCAAATTACATGTATTATAAATTAAAATTATATATATTCTACTTTTACAAATGTGAAAATTACATGATAAAAATATATTATGCGAGTATTGGAGAACAATAATATTTATATGGCTTAAATATGTTTGGGGTCCCTAACATTTGAAAGGGAATCAGTCCAGGTCCCTGAAAAATTAATTTGTTAAATTGAGTCCCTGACATATGTTTTTTAATCAAATTAAGGACAAATCCCAATTTAAGCTAATTAATGATTCTAATTAACCCAGTCAGCAGTCCACGTAGTTTTTACTCTTTTTTTTTAATTCCAGTCATATTAAAAAATAAAAACTAATTTTGAAATAAATTTTTTCTTAAACTTCTTTCTTCTTCGTCTTCGCCATCCAATTCTTTTCATCTTCTTCTTCCATTTTCTTTCTTCTTCTTCTTCTTCTTTCTTCATTCTTCTTCTTCCATTTTCTTCTTCTTCTTCTTCTTCTTCTTCTTCTTCTTTTTTCTTTCCTCTCTCTCGTGACCCTCCTTCTTCTCCCTCTCACCCGCGGTGCTTCCTCTTCCTTCCTTCTATGGAAACCAATTGGCCACCACCACCGCGAACCACTGTCGCCACCAAGCCGCTCCACCACTATTCCTCCTCGTGGCCACCATCGCCGCCACCGCGGCCTTCTTCTTCAAGTTCTGGAACCGTCGCCGCCGCCACCTTCTCTCCTGTTTTCCGGCGACGCTGCACCTCCGATGGAGAAACCCCACCACCACCAGAATCCCGTCATCGTCCGCAACAAAACCCCTAAAGTAATTTGACGATCGGCCACCGTCGACCACCGCCGCCGCCGCCGCTTCAATATGGGTTTGATGAGTTGTCCCTCTTTCTCCCTCCGCCATCGTCTTCTTCTTCCCTCCTTCCCTTTCGCGGTTTTTTTTTTTCAGATCTGTTGCGCAACACCCCCAAGCCTCTGTTGTTGTCTCTGAATCTCTTCCTCTTCTTTTAGATCTGATGGATTGTGGTTGGTTGTGATTAAGGTTGAAGATGAAGATGGAGAGAAAGAGGGATTTGATGATGAAGCTGTTCTCTTTGGGGTTTCTGGATTCTATGGAAGAGGTTCTGGAAGCATTAGACGGCGGCGGCAATGGAGTCGCGGAGGGGGGAGGGAGGTCAGAGGAAGAGGAAGACGAAGATGAAGAGGATTTTCTGAAAAAATTGGGTTTTTATTTTTTAATTTTAAATATTATTCAGAAATGCTGATGTGGAATTAAAAAACTGACTTAATATTAAAAAATTGTGACTGAGACGGTTGACTGGGCTAATTAGAATCACTAATCAGCTTAAATTGGGATTTGTCCTTAATTTGATTAAAAAAACATATGTCAGGGACCCAATTTAACCAATTAATTTTTCAGGGACCTAAACTGATTCCCTTTCAAATGTGAGGGACCCCAAACATATTTAAGCCTATTTATATATAGTCTATATTAATTTATGAGCCAGTTATATTGTAAAAAGCTCTCAAGAGAGTGAATATTTTACATGAAAATATTTTCATATTTAAACTAATAATAAATAAATTTTTATTTTTATTTTTAATTATTTAAGAATTAAATATATATATATATATAATAATATTTATTTTATAGATAAATTTTGTTATGCGGGTGTTAAATAAAATTTATATTTATATATAGTCAACATTTATTTATGTATAAGTTACGCGATAAAAACTCACACTGAAGTGAACATTCTACATTAAAATACACATATTTAAGCTAATCAAAAAACATATTTTATTAGGACTTCACAACTTATTTATAACTTTTTACGCATTCGCCATAAGGTTCCTACAATCAAATAACATCCAAAATTAATAATTGGCAATAAACATCAAAAATTCTAATTAAAACAATAAAGTTTCTAAAAATAGGCAATAAACATGGATATTATATATTTTTAGGGTTTCGTGTTTGGGGTTTTGGGATTTGGGGATTAGGGCTTGGTATTTGGGGTTTTGGGTATAACTATAACTTGTTATTTCTAAACAATAAAAATAGACATTATGATTCCTACACAATAATTAAAAATTTAATATTTCTAAACAATAAAAATAGACATTATGATTCCTACACAATAATTAAAACTTTCATGCTTCTAGACAATAAAATTATTATTATTATTTCTAAACAATAAAATTAACTTATTATTTCTAAACAATAACAATATACATTATGATTCCTACACAATAATTAAAACTTTAATATTTCTAGACAATAAAATTATTATTATTATTTTTAAACAATAAAATTAATTTGTTATCTTAGTCTAAAAAATCTACACTTTTAACCATTAACAATTCTAAATAATATTATCAAATGCTATATATTTTTTACATGCTCACCTACACTTATTATCTTTTCTAAACAATAATATTGACTTATTATTCCTAACCAACTATTAAAACTCCTAATAGCATACATATTAAAACTCCTAACCAAATCTAAATAACACATTGAATATAAACAATAATACCATAAGAAAAACCAAACAAATACTAACCAAAATGATAATATTTGAAGTGGAGGAGAGGATATGTTGAGATGAATGACTTCAATTTGATGAGAATGAGAGTTCTTGAAAACTTGTAGATGGAAGAACTTGAGGGAAATTTTTAGAAACTAGTAAGTAACCCGTGCAATGCACGGGTGTTTTTAATATTTAATTTGCAATATTTTTTTAGTTGATGTTGTAAAGCTAATAAATATATGACATATGTTAACATTTTTAAACACACGTAAGATCACATGATATATTGAAGTCCTCAATTGATAAAACCAAAGTAGACACAATGAATAATATTAAAATTGTTCATCTAAAGTTTATGTCATACCAAAATCAAACAACGTAATTAAGTTTTGATAGCAGAAATAGAAAAACATCCAACAAATACTTATGTAGCAATAGTCTTAACACAATGAAGATCTTGATAGAGGGAGAAATTGTAGGGTTGATAAAGTGACACGTGTCGACATATACGAGAGTCTTTTTTTTAAGAGTTGCTGAAGTTTGAGATTGATGACTCACAATTAGTAGATACAGTAGTAGATTTTGAGGAAAGAGTAAAAGGATGAGTAGAGTTTGAATAATAGTAGAGTGAAAGGAGTATGGAAAAAATGGAGGAGACAGACTTGTATTTTAGGACGCATAACCTGCTGGAAATCGCAGTGCACCCTGCGACTTCAGTGCCACGTGGTACGCATGCATGGGAGTCGCGGGTGGTTGTGCGGCTCATGGGAGTCGCTGTGGTCAACGCGACTCCCCGTGCTGTCCTGTCTCCTGCTCCCCAACCAGAGGCATGCTTGTCCAGAACCACGAGCCGCAATAAAAGCTGTGACTTGCATGGGTATCGCAGCCATGTCTGCGACTCTAACACCCACGCCCAGCTCGACTTCCAACATGGCACAAAGCGCCATACTTTGCTAATTTTTTTTATAACTTATTTTGCTAATTTTTTTTTGTATTATTAAAAAAAAAACCCGACAAAGGGAGTACATAATGAACGGGTAAAAGAATAATCTTAATACTAACTTTAAATTATGTTTCTGGGATCTTGTAAAAACAAATGCAGAGATCCTAACCATTAAAATGTGTTTTACATTAAGCCAAATAATACTAATAAAAAAATAATTTAAAAATTGTAAACTCTAGAGAATCCTCATCCATGTTTTTCATAGAATTGTAAAGACTGTGGGTCCTGGCACTGCACTGAGACTGAGAGGGAATCATTTTCGCGAATATGTTCTAAAGAGGGTGACGAAGGTCACGAGGTTCGGAAGCCACGGCAGTTACACCCGGCCTTGCCTTGCCACCACTCACTCTCACTCTCCCACTCACAGTCAACACCACCACACACCTCACTCTTCACTCAAAACGTCGTCGTCGCTCGCAATTCCCCAATTTCGGAACAGCTCAACTCAACCACGGCATAACAACCTTCTTCTCCGTCATGAGCTCCTTCGCTGCCGCGCCTGTCTGGATCCCTGAAGATGACTTTCGCCTCAAGAACGCCCTCGAGGTACGTCTCTCTCTTTCCCTCTCTCTCTCTCTCTCCATTCCATTTCTCTCTCTCTCTCTCTCTCTGTTCGCATTCAATTTCTCGCTCCCTTTCTCTTTCAAAATTCCTTTACTCATCCTGCTCCGGAAGCTAGAAACGAAACCCTAACCTCTGCTTCGGCCTTCGGTTCGTGCTTTGTTCACTCAATTTTGCTATACTTCCCCCCTAACGAAGCTGAATTGTTCCTTGCAGGCCGGAGCCTCGCTCGAATCGCTGGCCAAAGGAGCGGTTCGGTTCTCCCGGACGTACTCCCTCACTCAATTGCGAGATCGGTGGCTCTCTATCCTCTACGATTCCGAAGGCTCGGCCCAGGCTTCCGCTTCCATGCTGCATTTGGAGCTCAGCAAGTCCACCGGCGCCGGAACCAAGGAAGCCTCCGATGCCGGCAACGGCGGCAGCGCAAAGAGGAACCTGAAGAGGAAATTCATGACCATCCGCAAGCAGTACTACGCTAGGCGGAAGATGCGGAAGATAATTCGCAGGGAGGTTTTGGACTCTTTGGACATCGGATTCGACGATCGGTTGAGCATCGGTGTGAACAACGAGGCTGGTGATGACGGAAAAGAAATTGGAGGTAATTTAAGTAAGGACACGAATCATTTGCTTGTGAATAGTTGCTCCGAAGGTAGAGGTGGCCCTGGCGGGTTGGATGCTCCTGGTGGTGCTGTGTTGAGAGAGGAAGTTCAGGATGGGCTTGTGTTGGATGAGACTGCCGTGGAGAAGCCGGATTGTGATAATGTTGTTTCTGATAATGTTGATTCGCTTCCGTTAAGTTCTCCATGTGATATTATTCAGGGAAATGACGCATCTGTTGTTCCTGAATCACAGAAGCTGGATACAGAAACGAAACTTGTTGTGCCGAGTGGGTCATCTGCTGCTGAGCTAGAGGTTGTTGCAAACCCTTTGGGTGAAAATCGTGGTGATAATTGTCTGGTTTCTGATCCTGGAAATGAAGTACAATCATCAGCTGCTGCAGCACCAAGTCCTCCCCGTGAAAGAAGTGAGGACCTTCCGACCTGTGTTTTGAACACTGAAGATACTGATATCCCTTTTGATGACAGTCTAAATGTATCTGTTGTAGTTCCCCATTCGGTGGCTATGAAATCCAAACCGGTTGCTGATGAGTGTGTAAATGTATCTGTTGTAGTTCCTCGTTCTGTGGCTCTGAAATCTCAACCGATTGCTAAAGAGGTGGGTTGTTCAGATTCCTTTATTACTAACCAAAGGAAAAATGAACCAGGCGGAAGCTTGAAGAAAGAAGAAGTTCGTTCACATTCTTTTGCAGCACCACAGACAGTTCGATCGGGTTTGGTGTATAATACAATTTCAAGCAACAAACCTGTTGGGGTTGTACTGAAAACTGAAAATCCAAAGGCAGAGGATCATATGGCTTCGAAGAAATCCGAAGAAAAATCATTACTGCGCAGTGAGGAAGGAGGCGATGATAATGACAATGAGAATGATGACGGCAACAGCGATGAGGATGAAATTCCTTACTTTGATGAGGCTGAGAAAATGGTATGTAGTAAATGTTGCATTGAGTAGTAAAAATTTCCAATATTTACTTGTGCTAGGTTATCTGATATTCTTGATGTTGCTTGCTCAGATTCTTGAAATGGATCTATGTCCAGTTGATGAAGATATAAATCCAAGTAGAGAAGGTAAATCATCTGACACTATAATAAAATGATCACAATTCTGTTTAAGGTTTTTAATTTTAAAAGGGTAGTCCATTGCAAATTGCTCTCCCCATATGGGATCTAGAGAGGGCAAAATATACAAAAATTTACCCTGTAAGTGGAGGGGTTGTTTGTGTCACTAAAGCCTATGGCCACCTGGTCATAGAATGGCAAAACTTACTATAGTACAAGAGCTCACCCTCGTCATAAGGTTTTTAGTTTGACTTTCAAAGTTGTTTTGAAAATCAGGTTTGAATTTTTGAACGAAAAGGGAAATTCATTGTTTGTTGTTACATTTTTTACTTTTTCTTGTGAGTTTGCTTATTATTGAATCCACATTCCTCTATTAATAATATGGTGGTCGGTCTTCATTAAAGTTTCAAATGCACAGGATTATAATTAAATTACAGATTCAAATATTGTTCTTGATGTTTTATCACCAATATATTTCCTCACTGAATTTATCGATTTCTAGGTATTTTGATGATGGTAATTCGTCTTCTAATATTATATTCTTTTATTATATAGTCTTGGAATATCAACATGAAGAAACGAAGAGGGCCATCATGAGATTGGAGCAATGTGCTCAGTCCTTTACGCAAAGAGCCATTGCATCTGAAGGTGCACTTGCGGTATTGTATGGGCGGAAGATGAAGCAATACATTAAGAAAAGTGAGGTGCGATTAGGAATTAGGGCCTCTTGATTTCCTTTGAATTATGGAAGAAAGAATCTTTCCTTTTATTGTCTTCCTCCCATCTCACCATGATAAATCTTTTAAGTTTTTGTTTTAAATATGTTAGATACCATTTTAAGGCAAGTTTTCATGTCATTATGATTTTCATACCATGGTTTCTTGTCTTGCATAATGATTGTCTAGTGTTATGGCATAGCCATTAATGCTCTAGCTTTGGTAACCTTGGCCAACGAATTAGAAACGGACTAGCTTTAAGTGGTCTTGTGACTAGTATGTTTTTGTATTCTGCATGGAGTTTAAATGGTTGTTGAGTATCTTATTTGTCTTGTGACTAGTAGGTTTTTGTATTCTGCTTTAAGTGGTCTTTTGACTAGTAGGTTTTTGTATTCTGCATGGAGTTTAAATGGAGTTTTGGATCGTGAATTGGAATATCAATTTTCTAGATCATGATTGAATCTTTTGGTGAATTATAAGATACACTATCAATAACTAAAAGTAACATAGATATAGTATAGTTTTACCTAAATAAACATTTAAAAAAAGTATTAGCATTTGTAAGTCCAATAAGTGAACAACTATATAAAATAATACATAAGCCATATATGAACTTCAAAATAATCTAATATCCAATCCATAAATCAAAATGACAAAATAAACAGTGGCTGGACCCCTAAAAAAACATCAATAAGGTATATTAAATTCTGCTTTTTGTGTTTTCCTGCTGTTCCAAAAGTTTATGATGTTCGCTCCCTGTTTAAATTATTTTTCTCATGTTCTGGATAATCTTTATTTCACAGGTCATACTTGGCAGAGCAACAGATGGTGTGCATGTTGATATTGACTTAGGAAGAGAAGGGCGTGCAAACAAAATATCTAGAAGACAAGTAAGTTTCCTGAGAAAATTGAGGTGCAAAATTCTTTGCATGGTTAATTTTACTGAATGTCCTTTTAAGTTCATATGTTGATTTTAATGATGAATTGGAAGTCCTTTTAATGCACGCAAACAGACACACACAAATGTAAATATATAGAAGAGCGATCAGCTAAAAACACTTAATCTTATACACCGAAAAAATAGAGCTTTTAGAGGTTAAATCAACAGATGCTAGTGAGCGTAAGAGTTTAATGGGATATAAGTTGATCCCTTCTCTTACATACTCCTCTCAGTCTCACATGAGAAAGTCTATCTACCTCTCTATCTATCTATCTATCTATCTATCTATCTATCTATCTATCTATCTATCTATCTATCTATCTATCTACCTATCTATCTATCTATCTATCTATCTATCTATATATATTTCTTGGTGGGGGAAGAGGGTTTGGAAGGCTTTGGTAGTTTTGGAAGGATAATGCATGAAATGCTCTTTCTTTTCTTATAGCAGAATCACTATTAAAACATTGGTGTATTTCTGGAGGACAAATGACAAACTTTTAAAAAGCTTTTGTTCACCATTTGGAATGTGGTGTTCTTACGATTTTTCTAGGGTAATAGATCTAAATAGGGTTATCATGATGATGTCTGGATCTGTTTCATATTCATTGTGCATGGGCACAATTCAGAGGAAGGACCAGATGAATATTTGTCCATCGTGAAAATCCAGAAGTTTTTAGTCACATGCTTTTAATTTTTAGATTTCTTCTGCTGAATTTATAGTAATATGAACTATAAAGTATGTATTATTATCTGGCAGGCCTTAATAAAGATGGACGCAAATGGTTCTTTCATTATTAAGAATATTGGCAAGCGTTCAATCTTCTTGAATGGCAAAGAAGTTGCCCATGGACAGCTGCGTGGTCTCAGTGCTAGTTGTTTGATCGAGGTAACTTCTTCCCTTTCTGTTTATAAATAACTTTAAAATTACTACAATGCTGCATTTTTGTTTTTCTTTTTTTACCTTAAGGGCGTAATCATTTATGGTAAATGGCTTACATGCAGATTAGTGGTCTGGCATTCATCTTTGAGTTCAGTAACAAGGCCGTGGGGAGGGTTTCGGAAAATGCAGTTCCAAAGAGAGAAAGCTGAAAGGAAGTCATATACTTTGGTTGCAGAAGCGGGAGGGGTGTCACCAAGAAGAGAAATGACATCTAAGGTATAAAGAATTTTAGGATAACATCATGCCGGTCAAAAAATACAAGTTATAATAGTTATTATGTCGATCAGTAGTCAGAACTCAAAGTATACATGTGATGTAGATTTAAGATAAAGGACTAGAGAAGCTATATAATTATTATAAATATAGAAGGGGGAACTTAATTGTTATTACTTATTATCCTCTTATGTTATTTATTTCCTTTTTGATATGATTTTTTGGCAACCGACGTCTTGATAAATAGGATTATCTTATGGTTTACAAGCCAGACCTTGCAAGTGTCCCCCATATTTTCTGCAATCCTTGTCATTCCCTTGAAAGTCTCCTCCATCACTCTCATTCATCCCATTTGTCTTTCTTTTCCCCATGAACCCCAGTGTCTCCCATCTGCTCCAAGTCGCTTTTTGATCCATCGCGTATGCTGGTTTCATGAGCCCAACTAAACTTCCTATCAATCTCCTCATTCCCTCCCTTTCTCTCTCTTCACCCATTCTTTCCTTCTTTCTTTCTCACTCATTGGGAGAACAATGACGTAAACGATCAGCGGAGGTTTTGGCAATTGTCTAGTTAAAATATTCACATCCGAGCGAAAACAACAAATCATTCTACCGTTCTTCCTCTCTTCTTATCCAATGAGGTCTTCCTACTCATTCTTGAAGACTTTCTTGTGATTGATCTTCTGTTCTTTCCTATCTTCTCTTGATTCTTGGTCGATATCTTCTTTATGAAACCAAGATCTTCCAAGTTGAACAATGCTTAAACTTAAATGACAAAACAAAAATGTTGAGTCTTTCAAAAAGTGGAGTAAAAACAATTTATTGTTGATTAACTCTTATTAAAGGGAAAAACATGCTCACTTTTGTATTTTAAAGCTGAGTGTTAATCAATTTGGTTCTATCTCAGCCTCGTATGGTTCATTGCTTGAACATTTTGAAAAGTAAAACAAATGGTTCTTTAAAAAAATAATCACATAGAATATATGAGAAAATGTACTCTCAGAACAGCATTGAAGAATGGTGAAGATGAAAAGTGGTTTAGATGAAAATACAGATGAAATATTATGAAGATGAAAAATGATTGTATAAATATAATTGTGTTGACCTGTTCATATAATTACCAATTAAACATGTAGCTCAACCGGCAAAGATTTTATTATTTTATCACTTCAAAGTTATGGGTTAGAATCTCTCCCACTTCATTTGCTAATATTGGGGATTACTTGAGATATTTTCGAAGTTAAAGGGCTAACTAATCAGAACGTGACAATTTCAGGGACTAAAGTAGCCATTCACAGAGAAAATGTATTTAAGGTAGTGTTTGGCCCGGCTTTTTTTTGACTTTTAAGTTGCTTTTAAGATAAGTTGGGCCAAACACAATTGTGTATAAGATCTTAAAAAATAAGTTACTTTTAAGTTACTTTTCTTTTTTACACACAAAATGTTGAAAAGTAACTTTTAAGTAAAAAGTTAAATGAGGGAGCTTTTTTCTAATAAGTTACTTTTTTCACTTCCTACCGCCCCGGCCACCACCGCCTTCGGCCACCACCACCACCTTCGACCACCACCGCCTCCAGCCACCACCGCCTCCAGCCACCACCGCCTCCGACCACCACCACCACCACCACCGCCACCACCTCCGACCACCGCCGCCGCCGCCACCTCCGACCACCACCGCCACCTCCGACCACCACCGCCGCCACCTCCGACCACCACCGCCACCTCCCACCACCGCCGCCACCTCCGACCACCACCGCCACCGCCACCGCCACCTCCGACCACCACCACCACCACCTCCGACCACCACCGCCACCTCCGACCACCACCGCCGCCGCCTCCGACCACCACCGCCACCTTCGACCACCACCGCCACCTCCGACCACCGCCGCCGCCTCCGACCACCACCGCCACCTTCGACCACCACCACCGCCTCCGGCCACCACCACCGCCTCCGACCACCACCACCACCTTCGACCACTACCACCGCCTCTGGCCACCATCACTGCCTCCGACCACCAAACAACTTTTAACTTAAAAGTAACTTTTAAGTTAAAAAAAATGAAAATTGACAAACAGCTTTTGCCTTTTTTTGTAAGATCTTATTGTGAGCTTTAACTTAAAAGTAACTTTTAAGCTAAAAAAAAGCTGGGCCAAACGCTACCTAAAACACTGGGTATCTAACACATCTTACAATGTGCAAACTGGCTTACCAAAAAAAGCTTGTGTTGTAGCTCTTCATTTTCCGTAACAAATAAACAAGTACATGAAAAATCCAAATTTAAAAATGAGAGCTTCAAAATTGAAATGCAGATGGAGAAGCCTCTGACACCAGCTTGTGAAGCCACTCACCAAAAAGTCTCTGACACTCAGTTGAGTAGGGAACAGAGCCCATCTTTACTCTTCACATCTCACCCTTTCTTTGTTCATACTCTTTCCTCCATTAACACTCTCCTTCAGAATCAGATCTCTCCATCCAAACCTCATTCTACTAAGAAACTCTCAAATGGGGTCTCTCAGTTGCCCCAAATTTCATCTACTTCTCTTCCTTGTAGCTTCATTAGCCTCATTCTATGTAGAATCAAAGACACATTTTGGAGACACACAGGTTTTGAAGGAATTAAAAAACAGCATAGACCCTGTATCTCTGAATCCTGGTTCATGTGTCAGCTCATGGGACTTCACTCTCGACCCATGCGACAACCTCTTCAGCGACAAGTTCACGTGCGGGTTCCGGTGCGACACGGTCGAGTCAGGAGCGAGTCGACTCACCGAACTCAGCCTCGACCAGGCGGGTTACTCCGGATCGCTCGCTAACACCACCACCTGGAACCTCCCCTACCTCGACACCCTCGACCTCTCAAACAACAACTTCTCCGGCCAAATCCCCGAGTCACTCTCCAACCTGATTCGACTCCGCCGACTCGGTCTGTCAAGAAACTCGTTCACCGGCGTGATACCTTCTTCAATTGGGTCACTCTCTTCCCTCGAAGAACTCTACCTCGATGGCAACAATCTTCAAGGAACAATCCCGGGTAGCTTCAATGGCCTCAAAAAGCTGAAAAGGCTCGAACTTCAATTCAACAAGCTAACCGGCGAGCTTCCGAATTTGGGTTCTCTGAAGAATCTCAATTACTTAGACCTCAGCGTCAATGCCATCACCGGAGCGTTACCGGCGACGTTACCAGAATCTCTGGTTCAAATCTCAATCAGGAACAACAGTTTGAGCGGCGAGTTAGCTTCCGAGAGTTTCATGAATTTGAAGTTTTTGCAAGTGGTGGATTTGAGTTACAACGAGTTCAGAGGCTCTGTTCCGTTTGCTCTGTTTCAGCTTCCATCGTTGCAGCAGCTATCCCTCTCTCACAACAAGTTCTCTTTCCTGCAAGTTCCTTCTTACGGTTTAGACTTGCAAAGCGGGGTCATAGAGGTTGATCTGAGCAACAACGAGCTTCAGGGGTTTCTGCCATTGTTCATGGCGGTGATGCCAAAGCTTTCATCTTTATCCTTGGAGAACAACAGATTCAGCGGAATGATACCGACCCAGTACGCGTTGAAAGCGGTTTTCCCAGAATCAGGGGTTTCTCCGTTCGAGAGGCTTATGTTGGGTGGGAATTACTTGTTCGGAGGTATACCGAGTGCTCTAATGGCGCTGGAACCGGGTTCTGCAAATGTGGGTCTTGCTGGGAATTGCTTGTATAGGTGCCCTCGTGTTTTGTTTTTCTGTCAAGGTGGGGATCAAAAATCTTCTGCTGAATGTAAGAGATTCATCCCCTAGATTAGTAATTTTATGTAGATTTTCATCTCTTCTGGGTCTTGCTCTGCCTCTTCGTTCGTTCTTCAGGCTCAGATTTTCTTTCCTTTTGCTAATGATGAATGTGCTAATTAATTAATTAAAATTAATTTAAAGGTGATTTGATGATATATTATAGGGAATCTTGTGTTTATTAAAATGAACTTATCTTTTGGGATCAAGCATAAAATGCAAATTTAGATATGTTATAATGAGCTTCTCTGTTGTCGTATAATCAATTCTAGAGCTCAAGATAATTTTTTTTATCAGAATTCTAGATTTAAAATTAATTGATGAAGGATTTTGTTAGATTTGATTGTGTAGTCTTAGATTTTGAAGTGCACGTGATGATGCAGTTGATGGCATGATCTCTCTGGTATCAGTTATGAGTTCTGACAGGGGAACGTTAATCACGTGACAGGGTCAGGCTACAAGGACGGATCGAGGGGTGTGTTTTGTTAACTACCCCACCTTAAGCATTTGGATCAAAGCCCAAATAGTAGCACGTGGTTCATTTTCCTATAGTTTTTGTCTTTAACCAAATAAAATGATTTCCTTAGTTTTTAACTAATGGTATGTTTGGTTTATGAAAGAAATAAAGAAGAGAGAAATAGAGAAGAGAGATGATGGGTAGAGAGAAATAAAAAGATTTGGTGGATTGTTTCGTAGGGTAGAAAGAGAAAAGAGAAAAAATGAGGTGAATAATAAAAAATATTAAAATGAAAAATGTATTACTTCCGTTCCTTATTAACTGTCCACTTTGAGAGCAAAAATTTATTTGATTAAAAAAATTACCAAATAGTGTCCATCTTAATAAACTAGTTCAGCGACGATGATGTTCAAGAGTCACAAGCTCCAAATCACAAGCTCAAATCTCACACATATCACGACGACCGGAGGGATCAACGCAAGCCTAAATCGCGAGCCCTAGGTCGCAAGCCTTAAATCGGAAACCCTAATCCTTAAGTCTCCAACGACAACAATTACATGTGCAACATAGTAACTGGTCCACACCATTCTGGTAAGATACACACAAAAGAACCCATACCACATAATCTTGCCACTAACAAGATAATAACAAATATTTTAAGAGGGTTCTCCCTCAAAGAAAATCCATCTTCATTCTAATATTGATTTTGGGCTTAATTAGACTAAATCCTTGATTATTGTGTAAAAAGATCTATTTATATAGATACAAAATAATATAATAAAATAACCCAAATCAATATAGAAAAGTTTGCAGATATGTTTATAACTATGTATATATATGTGCATTTTTTTAGTTTACACTTTAACATTATCATATGCACATTTTTCAAGTGCTATGATCAATGAACACTCATTTTAACTGACACTCAACGAGCTCGAGCAACCATCCATCGAAGCTTTGAGAGCAGAGTTTTCAATCCCCATCTACACCATTGGCCCTGCCATACCTTATTTCGATCATGACCACATTGTATCGCACGGGATACTTCCTAGTTATGTGCAATGGCTGCACGAAATTGGTATTAGGTTCTTGTGGGTGCAGCGTGGAGGAGATCAATGGAAAGAGATGTGTGGTGAGAAGGGGCTAATTGTGCAGTGGTGTGACCAATTGAGGGTGTTGATGCATCGTGCGGTCGGGTTTTTTTGGTCTCATTGCGGGTGGAATTCGACGAGGGAAGGTGTGTTTAGTGGGGTTCCTTTTCTTACATTTCCTATAATTATGGACCAGCCTCTTAATAGTAAGTACATTGTGGAGGATTGGAAGGTTGGGTGGAGGGTGAAGAATGAGGTGAAAAGGGATGGGTTGATAGGAAAAGATGAGATTGCTGGGATCACTACACCAAAAAGGTTGCTTTCCGGCGCCTATTTAGCGGCGGTTCTACAAACCGCCATCGCTCCTTATTTTTAAGAATAATTTTACGGCGGTTTCGATAACCGCCGGGAAAAAACTGATTGTTTACGGCGGTTGTAACCGCCGGTATATTTCGTAAATTCTTTACGGCGGTTATAACCGCCGGTAAGTGTTCTTTGTATTTTCTCTAATTAATATGACGACGGTTTTAACCGCCGGCATGTTTGTGAATGCTTTACGGCAGTTAAAACCGCCGGTAAGTATATTTTATTTGTTTTATTTTTGCCTAGGAATTATTAACCCGCGAATTATTTCCCTCCATCCCAAAACCTGACTCTTGTTCTCCCAAACCCTCACTCTCGTTCTCTCCCCAAACCGTCACTCTCGTCCTCTGAACCTGCAACCCCCAAGTCGGAACCTTCTTCTTCTTCGACGGCGTCGGCCTCATCCGCCGCCCCTCCTCCTACCTCCTGTTCGCCGTGCCTCTTCTTCTCTCCCAAATCCCTCATTCCTTTTCTCCCCAAAACCCTCAATCAGTGAGAACGATCGACGCCTCCAAGGTGTTCTTCGACGGCGGCGTCCGCCGTGCTCCCTCCCGTTCGCCGTGCCTCTTCCTGTGGCCGCTTCCCTGAGTTCTGTTCGTCCCTTCGCCGTGCCTCCTCACGTCGCCGTGCTTCCTTCTGTTCGCCGTGGCTCTTCCCTTTGCCGTGCATCTTCACGTCGCTGTGCCTCCTCCGGTTCGCAGCACTCAGGTAATGTCTCAAATTTTTTTTCTATCCTCCCTCTGATATGTACATTGTTTCTCACCAAAAATATGATGGATCTTTTATTAATAATGAAGCTAGAGAAAAATCTGTGAGTATAGTTTATTGTTAGTCATTTGTTATTGTCCTTAGGAAACTTTATCATTGTGGCTTATATACGTGTCTTTTTAAAAATATATGCAGGATCAACTGCTCAATGCAATTGACAATTTTTAGGATGAAAATGAAGCATTCCATAATGTCTTTGGAAAGGAACATCCTGGATATGTACGCGGCTTGGGCCTTGGAGTTACTCCAACTCAGATCATTGGACCCAAGTTTGGCAAATCAACAGTTGAAAATGATAGCAGAATTGAAAAAATGCAATCTGAAATTGATTCTCTGAAAGAAAAAGCTGCTGAAATTGATACTCTAAAGGAACAACTTGCTTTCCTTATGCAAGTTCATAGGGCAAATGGGGTAAAAAAAATTATCTCTGCTTGTTATGCATTATTAACTTATTCACCAACTAGCACTTAATCTTTTATTTCTTTTTTATTTCAGTTCACTAACTTGGAGTCACCGAGAGAAATGAGGCCCTCTTCCTCGTCTAGTCATGTGTTTGAAGATCGAAGAGCACCATCATGATAAACTTTTTTGGATTATTAAGATTTCTAGTTATGTATTAGGTGGATAATGCAATCCTTTGTTATTTTTTCTTTTAGCTTTTTTTAAGCAATTATGGCTATGTAGTACTTAATTGAAACTGTATACTTAAGTAAGTACCATTAGGTAGTACTGGGGAGTTTTAAACCAATATGGTCTGATGATGGAATTATTAGTAGACATGGTATCCCTTGGTCCTACTATGGTTGCTAATAGGATTAAAGTTAAGATTTTAAAAATCTTACTACTATGGTATGACTTGTGGAGGTGCCAATATTCCCTTGCATGCTTGATATGGTACTGATATATTGATACAAATGGGGTTGAACTCAATGTCCTATCAACAGTAGGAAATGGACCGGTTTTTTGGACTTTGGTGCTGATCCTTCAGATCAATTTTTGTCTCTTTAGGAATTTTAATTGTTTGTTTTGCCTTCATGGCCTTTTCCCCTTCTTGTTTCATTCTCTCACTATCTACTGTATTGTATTATGTATTATGGGTTGGGGTACCTCTAGTACCCCATTCTAATGCAATCTTTTAGCTTATAAAAAAAAAGTATTTTGGTGCATTTGAATGGATTTAATTATTTGCTATATACTATGTATATATATATATGTCTCTCCTAGTATTTATTATCTTTTTACCAAGCAGAATTTATAATAAAGTAGTCAAAAAAAATAAGTAGAAAAATAAAATAAAATAAAACACTGTATAATTTTAGCGGCGGTAGACAACCGCCGCCAGATTTGTCAGCAAATACATGTAGCGGCGGTTATAACCGCCGTCGGATTTGGAATTAAACAATAACAATCTTCACGTTTAGCGGCGGTTATAACCGTCGCCATAATTTCGTGGGATCTTGCGGCAGTTCTAAACCGCCGTTAATAACGAACTTTGGAAGTGTTGAGGAAGTTAAATTAACGGCGGTTATAACCGCCGGCAAATTCACTGCCGACGCTCAGAATAGCGGCGGTTTGGGAACCGCAGTGATTGCCTTTTAGCGGCGGTTATAACCGCTGTTGTTATACTAATAACCGCCGCTAAATATGCTTTTTCTTGTAGTGGGATTGTTAGGAAGTTTATGGGTTTGGATGGTGATGAGGTGAGAGATTTGAGGGAAAGAGCAAGAGAGTTGAAGCTGATATGTCAATGTGCAATTGTAAGTGGAGGGTCTTCAGAGACTAATATGGAAGCCTTTCTTGGTCATGTTTCACAACTGTGATGTTTATTGTTCTCATCAGAAGGAAGGTGAAACATCATAAATCCTGAGACATAATAAGCAAAGATAATCCGTTTTTTGATCTCATGAAACACATGGCTCCGCACAAGGGTTGCAATCAGAATCAGGACACCCTTTATTGAGCAAATAAATCAATGGCAAGCTTGGAATCGGACTCAGTATAGAGTATAGACCTGAGCAAAGCCCCTAGACAAAGCAAGTCTGAGCCTGGGTAGCATGGGTACGTGGATTTTGGACCAGCACCGGCACCGGGTACGCACCGGGTGCGGGTGCGCGCGGGTACTCGCCGGGTACGCGCCGGTGCGTACCCAATTTCGCGGCCAAACAAAAACAAAAAAGGGTGCGTTTTTGGGTACGTGTTGGTACGAAATGACGTTGTTTTAAGCTTTTTTTCTGGGTAGAGAAGTGGAGGGGACGATGTCGCGGGCCTCGCGGCTGGGGACTCTAACCAGATCTGGTTTATGGTGGCCCGACGGAGGTTGGAGAAGGGCGCGTGGCGCTTGGCAGAGGTGTGGGAGAGAGGTGGGCGAAGGAAGAGGTGGTGGTTTCAGAGCTGAAGTTGGTCTTGTGTGTGATGTTCGTGGTGGGGCGAAGCTTTGGCTATGGAGGTCTGCAACTAGTTCATCGATCCATGGAGTCCATTGCCTTGGGTAGAGGAGAGTGGGATGGTGATGAGTATTGCGGAGCTGAGAAGAGTGGGTTAAAGGTTCTGAGTGAGTTTGAAACTTTGAATGAAAGAGAAAGATTAAAGAAGGGAGAGAAAGTGGTCTTGTGAATGACAAACTAACAGTGGTTGATTGAGTGAAAGTCTTGAAGTGAAAGGACATAAAGGACAAAAGGTGGATAGACATTAGATATGCACGGGACTCAAGTCTTTGGACAAACTTTTGTATATATTATTTATATTTACAAAGTGTAAAATATAACCACAGTTTTGATGCTCTAGTGTTGTGACTCTATATTTATACTGTGATAGTGTAGCAGTACCACATAATTGAAATTAAACTTAATATTTTGAGGTGAAGTATTTGAAATAGTGCGGTACATGTAATTTAAAATTATTTCTATTTTTTTACTTCACGTGTATATATATATATATATTAAAAATATATTTAATATATATATTAACGTACCCAGGATTTTTTGAAAATGTCGTACCGCGTACCCGGTACCCTGCACGTACCCGGTACCGTACCCGTACCCGTGCAACGTAGGTCTGAGCCCATAAATGATACATATATACCCCAAAATTCAGCATGAAGGATAGGACAAGAACCATCAGAATTTAATTAAATATTATCCAAGGGGCCTCAGCCCTCAGGAGAATTATGGTGCCAGGCCAGCTACTACATCTTCAGTTTTTATCATCGACTACGTTAGCATTTCCCAAACTCAGCTAATGTCCTCTTTTGCTATTCCTTGAATTATATATGGTACCAACAATTAGAAAAATAACTTGTAAACAAATAAATAAATTAGAGAAAACATTCAACCTCAGACATTTTTCGCAGTAGAAAATAAGGGAATGGAAATAAATATGATGTTAGATTAACAAATTGTGCCCCTTTGCAGTTGTGAACAAGACATCTTTTCTTATGGTGCATTCATGTTTAAATGTTGTGGTTTAGCTTATCCCTTAGATTTCGGTTCAAGTCGGATTCTGCTATGTCTTTTAACTCTTTCTTGATGCAGTTCATGGCAAATCTGAATGATGAGGTGCTTGCTATAATTTTTACTTTGTTATATTGTATCTAGGAGCACTAAAATAGCGTAGCATTTTACTACGTGGCAAGGTCTGATGGAGGGGAGGATAAAAGTTAATTTTGATGCATCTGTTATTGAGACTTCAGTTGCGGGGTTTGGTCTCATTGCCTGGGACCATTAAGGGGAAGTTCTTATTGCAACCACAACTTCTCATTTTCAGGTGCTTTCTCCTTTGATAGCGGAAGCTCTTTGTTTCCGGTGGGCCCTTTTTATGGCTATGGCTTTATGTCTCCTTTGAGTTTTCCTTGAGATTGACCGCTTACAGTTGTATAAGATCTCGAGGAAGACCAAATCAGGATCTTCTTATGTTTACGCTTTAGTTTAAGATTGTTGTTTACTTGCTTGTAATTTTAATTTTATTAAACTTTCTTTTGTCCGTAGAAGCGTCAATAGTGCTGTGGGTTTCTTGGCTAAGAAAGCCTTTTAGTTTTGGAACTTGCTTTGGATGAAGGAGGTCCCTCCGGAGTTAGATCCTCTTATCCGGCAAGATGTTATAGCTTCTGAGTGTGATAGTACTATTTAATTTATGCAATTCAATTTAAAAAAAAACAACAATATAAAAAATCCACAATAGATATTAACATGCGTGAAATACTATGGGTATAATTGAAATTCTAATTAGAATTAAACAAATTTTTGTTCATCTCTCACTATTCAAATGCCAATGTGTATGAAATAGAAAGTGTGTAAAATACTTCTAATTGGTAGATGGTTTCACTAAGTTGGTTAAATGGAAATTTACATAACTAAAAAAATGTACTTTTCTCTTGTTTGATGACAAAAAATAAAAATAATAATAATATGTGTGACATGAAAATATTTTCTTTTCAAAAGCGAGAAGAAGAGGGAAGGATATGTGACACAAAAGTCAATATGAATGATGATGAATTTTCTCATTTTTACAGTAATAGTGAGCAGCACAATAAATTGAACCATGGTGCATTTTCTTCATTTGTTCTTACAATAATAAATATAAACCATTTGAAAATGGGAAAAAAATATCCCAAGAGAAAAGATAGCTTTCTCTTTGTTGCCAAAACTCACATGTGCTATAATTAATTGATTACTGGCGTAATCCTATAGGCTACAGTCATTTTCTTCAGATAATAATTTTCCTTATTTTCCAGCATTAATGACCAGAACAATAAAACCATCGTCCATTCTCTTCATTTTTGCTTATGGTTTAAAGAATATTTCTTACAATAAATAAAAACCATTTCAAAGGGAAAATAACATCCCAGATTAATTGAGTCACATAACTCACACATGTGACATGTGCTACATTAATTGCTTCCTGTGATGGACGATATCACACACTATTAGAGCTACACAAGAGCATGTTCATTTGTTACAGTACAAACGTTACTTCACAATTTGTGCACACTTTGATGTTTTTTTTTAACCGACCCACTGCTAATAGTTATGAGGCTAATTCTTTGCACTACCGTCAGTGTACTAAGTGGTAGGAAACTAATTAATGAGTTTTTTTTTTCATTCATAAGAGTTGGGAATCGAACTCCCAACTACTTACTTAAAAAATGAATTGTTAAACCACTACAACTACACCAACCCACTTAATTTCCACACTTTGTAGCTAAAAATATGTTTAACTAGAAGAAGTAACACAAGTTTAATTTAATCACTGTACACCATAATGTAAACAATTTTCATTTAGAAGTCAAATTGTATACTTTTTATATATTTTTGTAATTTTAATTTAATTATAATGTGTCAAAATGGGGAAATATGAGCTCATCTCGGTAAATAGATATATTAATTTTCATATTGAGAATTTTTATTGAGTTGAAAATAAATTAATATCTCTACCATGGCCTCGTAATTTGCTAGAACCAGGGATTTCATTTTGTTTAGGATTTGTCGGATTTGGCTCTCACTATTCAATTGGTGACTGGGTCCTCGTCCCCGTATCATTTGTATGTAGCGATTTTACATTCCATTTGTGATCTCTTATTGCAACCTTGGCGCGTAGTGGTGAAGAATACACACTTCGTAAAGGCAATGCTTTAGCGGATTTCATGGCTAAGTTGGGTGTTGTGTCTCAGTCTCCTTTGATGGTGCACTTAGCACCACCTCCTGGGCTCATTCCCTTTTGACGGCGGATTATCAAGGCGTGACGTTTTTATGTCTTGATGTTTGTTGTTTTGTTCTCTTTTAGCATAGTCTAAAAAAAAAACATAAATCACTTTATTTACCCTCATTGTGTGGATATACTGGTCAACAATTTTATATAAATATAGAGCATGTTTGGATGCTTGTTAGAAAGTATTAAAAATGTAAAATAACATATCCTGCAAAAAATATATCGACATGTGTTATTTTTCCGTTTCCATACTTTCTTATTTGCATTCAAACATGCATAGGTCTCGGATTCAAGTTCTGTGAATACAACTGCGTTAAATACTTGATAGGGAAAACTTCGTCGCCCATAGTGATCCTACCCGACTCGAAATTGTAAAAACAATTAAATAAAAAAATCTTGCTAATAAACCCTAAATTTGTCAATACCATTCGCACATATTAGAAAAGCAAACAAAGCTTTGACAACTAATGTAAATGTTCTGCTTTAGGCAACCCGTCTCGCTCGAGTCAATAACATTCACATCACAATGAGACTCACTCTTCAAATGAAGGTTTTTTTAAATTCACAAAAGTCGAATTCAAAACCTTAGTTAAGAAGAATCTAACAAATTAAATATCTTGAATTTACGACACCTTGGTATTTGATTTTACATTTTGATGTTGTAAAGTTAATTTAGTGTTTTATTTTCCCTCTTCCATTTCAGAATATTTAATACAATTAACAAATCTCAGCATAATTGATAAATAACTGTGTTTTTTAAGTATTTAGTCTAGGTTTAGATCTTTTGAGCAAATGACATTGACATTTAACTTATTTCATGCATAAACAAACTCATTTCTAAGAAAAAAAGAAAATGATTTCAACAAAAAATTCCTACAAAATAATTAACGGGTGAAGTCTCTATAGCTGTCAACAGTTCACTGTTCACCCTAGCATAACCCAGCCCTTATAAATAGAAGTCTCAAGTTCTCTGCCAAGTACAAGTCATTTCAATATGCACACATCTACCTGAACTCTGAAAATGGCTGCACACACATTAACTAGCAAAACCTTCTTGCTTTTCATGCTCCTTCTCACATTTGTCTCACTTTATCCACTTTCTGAGGCTTGTCACGCGGTTGATGAAGAAGCATTACTAGAATTCAAGAGCAAGATCACCTATGATCCTTTCAAACTCCTCCATTCATGGACATCTAATTCCTCTGATTCTGACTGTTGCAAAGACTGGGAAGGTGTCACATGTGACCCTTCCACAGGCAGGGTGATCAACCTCACTATCAATGGCGACCTTGTGTATGAGAATGGCACCTTTCTAGACACATTCATGTCTGGAACTTTGTCACCTTACCTTGGAAACTTGTCTTCTCTCCAAGTTTTGGAACTCAGCAATCTGAAAGAGTTGCAAGGTCCTATGCCTGAAGAATTGGGCAAATTGTCTCACCTGAGACAACTTTATCTCTTTTCAAACAACCTCACTGGTGGCATACCAGCATCATTCAGCAACCTTTCCCTGCTAGAGAACATGCTCCTTTACAACAATCACTTATCTGGCTATCTACCTTCATCTGTGTTTGGATCTTTGAAGTCTCTCACAGGACTTGTTCTGTCTTGGAATAATTTCTCTGGCAGGATTCCATCTTCTATTGGAAGCTTGACATTTCTCAGAGGCATTAATCTTCAACAAAACAACTTCCATGGTAGTATTCCTGCTACCATTGGCAATCTGAAAAATCTCCAATATTTGGTTTTCACTGGGAATCAGATTAGTGGAAGAATTCCAGAATCAATTGGTAATCTTTCACAACTACTTGTACTTGAAATGAAGGATAACGGGATTACCGGAAGCCTTCCTTTCTCTATTGGGGGCTTGAGTTCTCTAGTTGTCTGCAGCTTATCAGAAAACATGCTGACAGGAACTTTACCTTCTTCCGTTGGGAACCTCAAGAATTTGAGAACTCTCAATCTTACCAACAACAAGCTCAATGGGAATTTGCCTGATTCTATTGGCAATTTAACCAGTGTGATTGGCTTAATTCTTTCAAACAACCAATTTACAGGGAAAATTCCACCTACTCTTGGCAATTTAATCAACCTTGAAATACTAGATTTGTCAAGGAATCAGTTTTCTGGTGGAATTCCCCCTCAACTTGTTAAATTACAAGATTTTGTTACTTTAGATTTGTCATTCAATCCTTTGGGACTAGGCAAAATACCTAACTGGTTTTCAGGATTGAGTGTTTCCAATTTATATTTGGCCAAAACTGGGATCAAAGGTCATCTTCCAGAGTGGTTATTATCATCATCCCTCATAGAATCCCTTGATTTGTCAAACAATGAATTGAGTGGGGAATTGCCAAGTTGGATTGGAAACATGTCTACTATAACTTACCTTGACCTGCATTCCAATAAGCTCACCGGTTCTCTCAATGTGATTTTTGATAGAAAATTTGGCTTCCATTTCAATTACATTGACCTATCTAACAACTTGTTTTCTGACCACATTGATGAAGACATTGGAGAAAAGCCCTCAATGACTTCAATTGTATCCCTTGATTTGTCACACAACCCATTGGGAGGATCTATACCTGTATCAATTGGGAAACTGAGGCAACTACAGATTCTTGACCTTGAGCAATGTGGGCTTTCAGGGAAGATACCAACAGAGCTTGGTGATGTTGAGACACTGACAAAGATTCAACTTTCAAACAACATGTTAAGCGGCAATGTACCAGAGAAGGTCCTGAACTTGAAGATGCTGGAAGAGTTCGATGTGTCAAGGAACAAGCTCACAGGGAGGATCCCTCCACACAATGCCACCATCCCTGTATCAGCATTTCTGGATAACCCTGGACTGTGTGGTTCACCACTTCCTCCTTGTAAAGTGTTTTAGTATATAGTTTTGGACATTAGTCCATAATACAGTACTATGAAATAAAAATTATAAGTAACCAATCTAATGAAAACATGAAAAGTTTCATGAATTTCCCAAAGCTCTTACAGCTGTACTATCAGTAGTTAAAGTACCTGCAACAATCGTTTTTCATTTTTAGTTACAATATCAAAATTATAAGTGGATCTGATTGAGTTGCTGGAACGAAACACCAATTGATCTCATGCGTGGATATATGTGATCTTCTATCAAATTGATCTGATTACATAATTATCACTAAATCACTCCAAAGTCCAAGGCATACCACACATGATTGTTCTGCCTGAAAAATCCGATTTGATGAAGTAAAAATATAGTGAATAGATCATGCATTAATCACAAACAATGTACACATGCAAGTGTGCATACAATAAAGAGATTGTGAATTAAAATAAGGAGTGAAGTGTACTTGAGGAAGTTCTCTCCTGATGAAGATCATGCACTAATCACAAACGATTGTTCTGACCGCATTCCTTTTCCGCTTCCTGCTCACGTGTGGCCCTATCCAGAGGAAGTTCTATGTTATCTTCCACTCGTTCCAGGTCCATCCCTAAGCAAGGGGAGGAAATGGAACACCACTAGGGGGGCTAACGATTAGAAGATTGGTGAAAACAACGTACCTTTGCAAGACTTTACCCCTTATCTCTTCAACAGCAAAGGAGCATTAAGGAGATGGGGGAGTGGGCTAATGGAGACGCGAGCTGCTAGATAGAGAAAGGAATATGGTACATGATGAACTAATAAATTCTGTCAGCATTTTTACTCCTAAGGAGGATGACGGTTGTTATTCAGTGAAGACAGCCTACATATCCCTTAAGAACAACGGAGAGAGAGCTTCTGAGATAGCCTTTCAGGAGTTATGGACAGCCGCCTTTGCTCCCTCTAATGCTTATGCTTTCGCGACGGCCCAGCATGTCATCTTCTCATGCCCATTTTCCTGGAAGATTTGGATGATATGCTACCAATGGCTAGGAGTCTCAATAGTGCTTCCAAACAATCGTATATTGCATTTCTCACAACACAGTTTCTACTTCAAGAACAAATATCAGAGGAGAGAAGGCTGGGCTCTATGGACCGTTGTGGCCTGGTCAGTCTGGACGCACAGAAACGATGTAATCTTCTCTGGTATAAGAGCACACATAGACACTGTGGTGGAAGCAGCACAATAGAAAGCTTGGAATTGGTTGCGGAACGCAAAAGGCTTCAACTGTTCTTTATATGAATGGCACACAAATCAATTCACTTCCTTTCACTGCTGTAATCTTGTCGTAGTAAATAATATAAGACCCTGATCATTTTTTACCATGGTAGCTGATGTGTAATATAGGCTCCATGTAGGTGGGTTTGCTCTTGGTGGCTAATGGGCTCTGCTGGCAGCACCTTATGTGAGCCTTGGGTGGTATCACTTAGTGGTTTTTCCTTGTTCTCTCTCTACCAGGACTTCCCTTTCTGTCCCGTTTCTATCTATATCTTTGTATTGAGTTAAAGTACATCTTGTACTTCCATCTAATATATTCTTTGGCTTATGACAAACACATTGTTGCAGTGAGCGTCAAAAAAATTTTGCGATGTGTAGAACAAGGTGTTGGGACACGTTCTCACATGGACTTGGTGAATTGTTAATTAAAAATAAAGTAAAAGGAAAGAAAATAAGAAGGGTTTAGTTGGTTGTTCGTTCCCAAAAAATAATATATGAAAAGTAAAAGAGATTTTAGAATTAGATAACAAAGCATCTATCCTCAGGTTAATTTTAATCATTCAATTGTATCAAATCATCCTTGGTAACAAAAGATTAATTTTCCTTTCTATTAAAGTTTTTGACCGAACTCCAAATTACAATCGTGAGTTGGAAGATCAAATTCTATACTGGACAATCGTCTAGAATTTGATATGTTCTAGTTAGGAAGAAGCAATCCCCTTTGTAGCGATTATGAAATAGGTAAGACCATGTAAAGCTTAATCACAAAGAAAAATAGAAAAGTAAGTTGAGAATTGGATTCTCTCCATTAAATTCTTTCAAGCCATTCTACAAAAGGATTCCGATTTCTAAGCATTGATTTAGATTAAAATTTAACTGGAAAAAGCTTGTTTCTTGGGAGTTTAATTTAATTATGTGCTGCATTAGCTCTTCCCAAGGCTGGGAGCTCTTCAATGGCAGAATTTTCAAGCTACGAACTTGGTGACTTGGATCTAGGAATAGGCAAGACGGAGGAATGGTGTCATGTTTCTCGCAAGACTGCAAGGGTAATTGGATGTGGAGGAACAACATGGTGTTTGATGAGAAGCATTGGTCCATCCATAATGCGTCGAGGTTGTGTTTCCATGACCATGATGAGTTTGTGACGGTTCTGGGCCGTAATAGAGACGACAAGAGGGAGAGTTTATTGTGCTCTTGGTTGGAACCTCTGTCTGTGGGGTTTTTTTTTTTTTTTTTATAAGCTAAAGAATTGCATTAAAGTGGGGCACTAGGGGTACCCCAACCCACAATACAAATAAAGAAGAAAGGAGGAAAGGAAAGAAAAACAAAGAGAGAAGTACGGCCACAGTACAAGTGGTACACCAACATAAGTTCATCTAAGTGAACAACAACAATAATTACTTCCCTCCATATCAATGGGAGGATAGATTCAGCCCATCAACACTGAAGTAACATTGCAGCAGCAAGAATATCACAATGCCTATTAATTAATCCCTCAACCTCTATTAATGGCAATACCCACCACATGCAGCTCCTTCCAGTGCTAGCAAGAAATTCATGCAGCAACTTTTAGTGCTAGGCCCCTGGTTATATCATAAAACATGGACAACAGAGAGTGCATAGGCGCACACTTTAGTGCATGCAACCATTGTGGTTCAAGCATTATCAACTATACCAAGTCATCAACAGCAACACACACCTACTCACTGTTATTACCCCCCTCAAATAGTGGTCAAGCAATATCTTGGATTCTTTAACCACTCATATAATGAGCAATTAAAAGGCTTCATTTTGGCTGAGATCCATTTCCAAGCTCTAACCAGTGCCAAATCCAGTACTTCTTCTGCATCTTCATTCACCTGTGGGGTATGTGAAGCTTAATGTTGATGGCGGCTTCTGTGAAGAAGAAAATAGCATGAGTGTTGGTGGCTTGATCAAGGATAAAAAGGGGTGCAAGATAGTAGGATTTGCTACGTTGGATCGGGGGTAGTTCCCTTGAGGCAGAAGCCATGGCTCTCGGCCATGGTTTGGAATTGGCTTGACATCGAGGTTTTAGGAAGGTTGTGTGCAAAGTGGACTTCGAAGTGCTTCTAGCTTCGTTGCATGACCCGGATAGCTTGTGTCTTTTCCCTTCGACAAAGGATATTAACGAGTAGTTGGATAGAGATTTGTTGGTATAGCTGCGCCGTATCCCGTGGGAGTGCAATATTGTGGCAAATTGCATGGCTAAGTTTGTTGCTCGTTCTCGCCCGCTTAGGGTCTGGGTTATTGATGTTCCGTTTTATGAGTTAGAGCCTCATTATATTAAGAGACTCGTTTTCTGTTTTGTAGTTTTTTGTTGTTGATAGTTTTCCAATGTATAAAAAAAAGTAATCAATAGCATGTAAAGTCATTTAAATTCTTCAAAAGTATTTTTTCTAATATAGTTGTCAATAAATTCATTATTTCTATATTTTAATCAAAACTTTATATTAAAATTATTTATTAATTTTTATCATTTAAATTTTAAAATTACTCTATTGTTAATAAAAAAAGTAAGAAAGTAATATATATATATATATGATTAAAAAAAATTGGTTACATTATTAAAATTTATTTGAAGATGTTAAGAAATCAATACTATAATTGAAAAATTATAAATTCACTTACTGAGATTCAATATTAATAAATAAATAATTTGCTAAATTATTAAAATTACCTTAAAAATATTTATTGAAATTAAAAATTTATATCATATACATAATTATAATTTATTATTGTATAAATTTATATAGGTTGAATTGCGGCTCAAATTATGAATAGTAAAATTTCGTAGGAGGGGGTTCTTTTACGCAGGTGTTGTTTTTTGGATCTTTGGTGTATCCGTTTTTTTGTGCTAGGAGTTGTTTCCTCTGGGTTGGGATTTTGTATATTCCTTTTTGGCCTGAGGCGGTGATGCTATCCCTCTCCTGTTTTGGAGGCCTGTTTTAGAGGCGGACGCTATCCCTCTTTTTAGTGGCAGCCAATTTTGTGGTTGTATATTCAATATTAATATATCCTTTTGCTTTTGGAAAAAAAATAATAATTATACAGGTTGATAATTAGAGGGACTAGATCTACCCCTTCTAAAATTGAGGGACTAAATTAAAGATAAAATATTCTATCCAAAAGACAAATATTTAAAACAAATTAGTTATTAAAATATTCCAATATATAATATTTACACTTATCATATTTATAATTAATATAGTTCCTAAATATATTATTGAAAGATATAAACAATAATAACAAAGTGAAATTATCATTATATCATAATTGATATTATTCCTAAATAACAATATTTTAAATGTCAAAATTACTCTATTGTTAATAAAAAAAATTGTAACAGAGCAATATTTTTTTTAAAGAGCCAAATAATATTAATGAGATAAAGGGGTACCCAACCCATTAAAAAGATAAATTATATTTTTTTTTTGAAACTAAGATAAATTATATTATGCTCAAAGGCATTACAACATTTGACATACCAATAACACTACACCTTAACAAATGACAACACTAAGCCAGAAAAGAAAAACATGCAACCAACGGAGCAATATATATTAATAAAATTTATTGAAGATGTTAAAAATAACAGTACAATTGAATAATTATAAATTCACACTTGAGATTTAGTATTAATAATAAATAAAAAAATCATTAAATTGTTAAAATTAAATTATAAATTAATATCAATCATATAATTATAATTTATTATTGTGTAAAGTTCTACGGGACGTCCAAAATTAGAGGACTAAATATAGAAATTTTAAAATGAGGGACTTAATTTAAATATGATATATTCCTATGCAATAATATTTAAATTTGTCATATTTTATAATTAATATCATTCCTAAACATATTATTCAAAATATCAATAATCTTTTAAAAATGATTACCTAATTTAAATATTTCAGACATTAAATAATAATAATAATAATAATAAATAGTATTCAAGCACATAATTTTAATTCTACTTATATTTTGTGGGACCTATTATGAAATACGTAATCACTAAGAAAATTCGAAAAGCAAGTTGAAAAATGTATTTTCTTCCTTCAATTCTCTCCGGCCTTTCTACACAAGGATTATGATTTATGACCATTGATTTAGATTTCAAATAGTAAAATTTATTTTAGGTAAAAATTAAATCGTGATTATTAAAATATATTTAGTTGTTTATACCGGGGTGGATCAAAGGACTATCAAGCCTTTCTAATTGCCCTATTTCTCACTATTATTTTTTCTAATTAATTTACTTTACTTAAAACAAATGGATAGGAATAAAGTAATTGCCTATAAATATTTGACAAAGTTGCAAGAAAATCATCAGGGAAGTAAAAATGGGTCACTTATTGTGGGAGAGAATAATAGTAGTGACGATTGTTTTTGTTTCCTTTGCCAATGGAATTCCCAGCGCAGCAGCAACAGCTGAGGCCACATATCCTGCATTGTTTGCATTTGGAGACTCAATTCTTGATACAGGAAATAACAACTTCCTTTGGACATTGAGTAAGTGCAATTTTTTTCCCTATGGAAGAGACTTGGGAGAAAATGCTACAGGAAGATGGTGCAATGGAAAAGTTCCCACAGATTTAATAGGTAATGTAACTGTACACATTCTATTAATTGGATATAAATTTTATAAAAACAAATATTTCTTGTTTCCACTCAGACTGATTCTCCTTTTGTTGTTGCTGATACTAAAAACAAAAATCTATATATCGTGATTGTTATTAGTTTGAATATGAATGTGCATGCATGTTCTCTATGCAGCGGGAAAACTGGGAATCAAACAAACGGTGCCAGCATATTCTGTTAGCAATTTAGCGGTTGATGACCTTGCCACTGGTGTAAGCTTTGCTTCAGGTGGCTCAGGGAATGATAACCTCACAGCTACCATGCAGGTACGTACGTAGCAGCAGCTACCATGCAGTTCGATTGAGTATATATATAGAGTCATTTTTCTCTCTTGAATATTTATATTTCTAATGTCTACTCCATCATTTCGTATGTGTTTCATGTTTATCAGGGAGTTTTAACGCTATCAGCCCAACTACAAAATTTCAAAGCTTACATACAAAACTTGAATGCGATAGTTGGACCCCAAAAAACAGGTTCCATCATATCCAACGGCTTGTACCTCTTTTCAGCAGGGAACAATGACATTGCCCTTACCTACACTCTTAACATTTTTAGGAAAGGAATAGATTTCCATACCTATGTCGATGAATACCTAATTGTGTGGGCTTCAGATTTCCTCAATGTTAGTGAGTAGTGATGTCATTGAATTTATCATTCAAATTTAATTTTCATTGAATTACTAATTGATCTTTCTTAATTGTTAATCACAACGTGAAGAGTTTGTACCAACTCGGAGCACGACATGTGTGGGTTCTAAGCACATTGCCCTTGGGATGCTTGCCCGGAGTTAGAACTGTAGAGGGTGGACTACCTTTCAGGCCATGTTCAGATAAACTCAATAATGAAGCGATATACTTCAATTCCAAGTTAGAAGCAAGGGTTTCTACTTTGAAAAATCAACCCAACCTTACCAATTTCGATGTTAGGTTCATTGATGTCTATAATCCTATGCTTAAACTCATACAAAATCCTTCAAGTAACGGTAATTTTCATTTCTCAATGCTTTGTTACTTTAATTAATTTAATATTAGTGCATGCATGCAAGCAGATTAAATAACAAAGAAAGTTTCTTATTAATATGTTATTTTTGTAATAATTTTTCAGGGTTTGTAAACGTAGCCAATGGGTGCTGTGGGACTGGGATTATTGAAACTGCAGAGCTATGTAACGTGCTCAGTCCCTTGTGTCAAAATACTTCAACATACGTTTTCTGGGATTCTGCACATCCAACTCAGAGAGCTTATGAGCTCATTGTCGATGATATACTAAAAGCAAACAATATTACAGGCTCTTTTGCTGGCTCTCCTGCAAATTCTACCTCGCATTATAATAAAACATAAGCTTTAATTTCGTTTCAAATAAAGCGGTGATAATTTTGTGACTTTTTCCAAATGCAATTTTTTCCTTCTCTTTAGTGCATGTTTGAAGTGTGCAAAATACAGCGGAAGAATTATGGTCGACAGCCGAAAAAGTTAAGAAAAGTTATTTCTATTTATTATAATTTCAGTTTTACCGTGATTTTTTACTTTGTATAAAGATGCACTTATTCGCTCTCATTTATAAATACAAAGTCGCAAATAAAAAATAATATTGCTTATGACTTTTTCTAGATGTGTTTTTCTTTCTTTCCTTCTTGATCATCAATTGTAGTACACTTCGCTTCTTAATAATAACTATTAGGTTTAATTACACTTTTGATCCCGTTTCGAATATTTTAGTTTCCATAATTTTTTCTGTTTGATTAAATCCCCCACTCTTGAAATCAAATAAATTGGTCCTTCTGTTAATTTTCCAACCAATAATTAATAGTGTTTAGATCTTTCAATTTAGTTAAATGTTACTCTACAAAATAAATATATTTTTAGTCTGTCACCTGGGAGGATATTATGGAAATTAAAGCGAGAAGAAAAGGGAAGGAAATGTCACACAAAAGTCAATATGAATCATGATGAATCTTCTCATTTTTGCAGTAATAATACCAGCACAATGAAATAAATCATGATAAACCATTTGAAAATAGAAAAAAAAATATCCCGAAAGAAGAAGTAGCGTACGTAATCCTAGTCTTTTCCTACAAAGGGCACATAACTCACATGTGCTATATTAATTGATTACTATGATTGTTAGTTTACAAATAAATTTGTGATTAAGTAATAAATTTGTGATTAAGTAGTTGTGTGAGTCGATTGAGAATAAAGTCTCAGTGGAAGAATTCCATAATCAATTGGTAATCTTTCACAACTACTTGTACTTGAAATGAAGGATATTGGATTGCCGGAAGCCTTCATTTCTGTATTGGGGGCTTGAGTTCTCTAGCTGTCTGCAGCTTATGAGAAAACATGCTAACAGGAACTTTGCCTTCTTCCATTGGGAACCTCAAGAATTTGAAAAGTCTCAATCTTACCAACAATAAGTTCACTGGGAATTTTCCTGCTTCTATTGGCAATTTAACCAGTGTGATTGGCTTAATTCTTTCAAACAACCAATTTACAGGGAAAATTCCACCTACCCTTGGCAATTTAGTCAACCTTGAAATACTAGATTTGTCAACGAATCAGTTTTCTGGTGGAATTCCCCCTCAACTTGTTAAATTACAAAAATTTGTTACTTTAGATTTGTCATTCCACTACAAGAATTTTGGTATATTGCAGCGGTTTCTGGGAGCATTTTGCGGTGGTTTGAACAGCCGCAAAGTGTGTGTTGGGGTGGTTGCTGCGGCACCACGAGAGACCATTCCGCAGCGGTTTTAGCCAACCGATGGAATCACCGCCGCAACAGATATAGTGGCGGTTGGCGACCCCCGCAGAATGAAATCATCATGGCAGCTATTTTGCGGCAGTTCTAACCGTCGCGAAAACGCTTACGTGAGCAATTTTACAACATCTACTAATTAAATACCTGCATTGCAAAAAATAATATTTCTTCACAACTTTTTTCATACAATATCATTTCCAAAGAAGATTTAACTTATAAAAAGTTGTTAAAGAAATTTAATTATAACAATTTTATAAAATCTATGAATTTAACTGTAAGGTTTAACTGCACATGTATCATAAACTATGAAGTTAATAAAATTTGAACGGTTGATTATTGGATTATGCAGTTTATCAACCTTTACATGAGCCAAATTTTAGTAACACTATTTATGATTTCATTTACCTTTATTTTCATATGTTGTGTCTTCGGTGAGGATTAGAAAAAATAATTCATAATAAGTAACTTTTAAAAATGAAACCTTGCTCATTTGTTATATTCTGAAAGCCAATATTTAGCTGAATAACTCTATTGAGAAACCTCATTTGTTATACTTGAAAGCCAATATTTAGCGGGATGGGCTTTTCCAAAATGCTTATTTTTGGATCCAAAATCAACACCTGAATATAAATCCAAGCCAATATTAATAGTCGTAAATATAACATAAAACAAGCAATTAAACAACATAAACATTGTCAGATTAACATACCCAAACAAGTAAATCCTAAGAGAGTATAGTATCAAGTACAACTTATAAAACAAATATTCAATATCACATAATAAGTAACTCTTAAAAATGCGGATATGAGGTAAAACAAAATTCTAAATAGAATTAAATAAAAGTTGGTGGTCCATGATTTTGAGGTTGGTGAGTAGCGGAGGAAGAACATCGCACTCTTACCGGTGAAGCTAAATTAGGAATATGAAATGATTAATAAACAAACATAAGAAAATAAACTCCAAGCACATTAAGTATTTTCTTCTGATGCGAACAACACCTTAATAATGCAAATAACAATTGGTAAATTGAGTGAACAAACTTTCGTGTGTTCTTGATCCCGTTTTCTCTATACTCTTTTGCTTTCCATGTGCTTTTGCTAACAAAACATGATAAACAATATAGAAGAAACAAGAATCATTCATATAATATAATATCATAGTTGCATGAATTTAGGATATGAGTAGTTTAAGAGAATGAATGATGACATAGCTCTTTTGTCCATTGTAACTTAACTAGATACTAAAAGTCTTTGATCTACTTAGATGTTTTAGTCTATGGGATATGAGTTTCCTCCCATTCTTTTTCAATTTTGATGGGATTTAAGATAATAGTTTCGTCATCATGTATCATGAGACTCAAATCACAAACTTGAGACTCAAATCACAAATATATTGAGAAAGTGGTGTGGGGACGTACCCTTTCATCTAAGGTTACAGTGGTTTACATATATGCTTACATAAGGAGTCACAATACTCTCATTAAGGTTACAATGGTTTACTCTTTCATCTCATACTTTAAATGGTTCTTACTCATTAAGGTTTCATTCAACCATAGACTACATTATTAAAGTATATCTACCATGTGAATTCCAATATCCATAGATCACAAGATGGACATTCAAGAAAACATCAACATACTACTTAACCAATGCTTTATAAATTATAAATCAATGGAGGGAAAGTGTTTTTGATTGTGTTTTTTTGAAACTATTCTATAAAATGATTTTGAAAACTGTTTTTCAAAACAAAAATTTTAAAAATCTATTTGATAATGTAAATTTAAAAATCATTTTAGAAAAGTAACAAAATTTGAGTTGTTCGAATTGAGAAAAAAAAAATTTGATAATATTACGATTGTGTCATAAATGAAAAAAATTAAATAATAGGAAATAGTTTTGGAAAGTAATTAATGTAAAAACCCTAATTAAACAGGTTTTCTAATTTTATAAAACTGAAAACTATTTTAAAAACAGTGATCAAACAATAAGCTAACGAGCTTTCTATTTGTTGTAAAACCTCACTGGCATAATCCTTATCATTTTCCTTCACAAGTTGTTGCTAAAAGCCTAAAAGTATGTTTAGCAACTAACAAACTAAAAATATGTTTAGCAACAAAGAAAAAACATTAACATATATCTGCTTCCTATTTCGTGCATAAACAAACTCATTCCTAAGAAAGAAAAAATGGTGATTATAAATAGATTGTAAAGGCTTATCAAAATAGCTGTAAAAGATTCACACATAACCCAGCACTTATAAATAGGTATAGAAGTCTCAAGTTCTCTGCCAAGAACCATTCATTTCCAATATTCACATCTATCAGAATTCTGAAAATGGCTACTGCATTCACAATAACTGGTGAAGCCATCTTGCTTTTCATGCTCCTTCTCAGTGTCTCAATTTATCCACCTTCAGAGGCTTGTCACGCGGCGGACAAAGATGCATTACTAGAATTCAAGAGCAAGATCACTTCAGACCCTTCTGAACTGCTCCATTCATGGACATCTTCCTCTGATTCTGACTGCTGCAAACACTGGAAAGGAGTCACATGTGATGCTTCCACTGGAAGGGTGATCACCCTCTCTATCACTGGCACTGTGGAGGACAGTGACTACCCCCTAGAGACCTTCATGTCTGGTACATTATCACCTTATCTTGGAAACTTGTCTTCTCTCCAAGTTTTGGAACTCAGCAATCTGAAAAGTTTGCATGGTTCAATACCTCAAGAATTAGGCAAATTGTCACACTTGAGACAACTTAAACTCTTTTCAAACAACCTTACTGGTAGCATACCAGAAGCATTCAGTAACCTTTTGAAGCTAGATATCATGTACCTTCATGACAATCACTTGTCTGGTTATGTTCCGTCATCTATTTTTGGATCTTTGAAGTCTCTCACAGACCTTTCTCTGTCTGGGAATAATCTCTCTGGAAGGATACCAACCTCTATTGGAAGCATGACATCTCTCAGAAAAATTGAACTTCAAAAGAACAATTTCCTTGGCAGTATTCCTCGTAGCATCGGAAATCTGAGAAATCTCGAAAGCTTAGATTTCTCTGAGAATCAGATTAGAGGAAGAATTCCAGAATCAATTGGTAGGCTTTCACAACTACATGTAATGGACATGATGGATAACAAGATTGCAGGAAGCCTTCCTTTTTCTATTGGGAACTTGAGTTCTCTAGAATTCTGCAGGTTATCAGGAAACAGGCTAACAGGAACCTTGCCTTCTTCCATTGTGAACCTCAAGAATTTGAGAACTCTCAATCTTGACAACAACAAGCTCACTGGGAACTTGCCTGATACCATTGGCCATTTAACCAGTTTGATTGAGTTATTTCTTGCAAACAACCAATTTACTGGGAAAATACCAGAGATGGTGCTAAACTCAAACATGCTCCAACAGTTGGATGTGTCTAGGAACAGGCTCACAGGGAGGATCCCTCCACACAAGGCCCACATCCCTGTAACATCATTTCTTGGTAACCCTGGACTGTGTGGGTCACCACTTCCTCCTTGTAAAGTTTTTTAGTATGTAGTTTTGGACATTAATTAGTCCATACCCTACTATGAAATAAAAATTATATGCAACTAATCTAATGAAAACATGAAAAGTTTCATGGAAGTTATATTTCACCCTTTTCAAGGAATTAAGTACCAGATTCTAGTACAATAAGAGTTGGGGGACATATGAGTTTGAGATAGGAAGGTCCGCGGATCAATTCCCAGAAGCGAAATTTGGCTGATAAAAAAAGAACAAACTCTAACACAGTACTAACCCAGTTTAAAATATGCAATTATGAATCACGCGCGGGTTAGAAAATTTTATTGCTAAGTGAGATAAGAACTCAATATTGCATGCTCAAGCTGCGTTACGGGTTACATCATTCAATTCACTATCAATAGTTAAAGTGACTGCAACACTAATTTTTCATTCTTAGTTAGAAAATCTTAAGTGATTCTGATGGAGTTGCTGGAATGAAACACCAATTGCTCATGCGTGGGGCTGTGACCTTCAGTCAAATTGATTATCACCACCGAATCACTCCAAACTCAAACTATATTTATATATAAATAATGCCATCAAGAAGGATATCAAACTGAGATAGTCTCGAGTCATTTATGAAATCCAAACAGGTCCAAGAAATAATTTGCGCTCAAAGTTCGGAATGCAAATTCCAACTAAGACACAAGATTTGTTCTGCCTGAAAAACCCGACTTGATTTCGGGTTGCTTCTTCGAACTGGGTTCTGAGATGATATGCAAATGGAACTTTGAGATTCAAGTTAATTAGGTATCAAGCAGACTATTGTGAATATAATGAGACACTACTTGAAAAAAGCAAATCAGTGACTGCCAAATTTCGTCACAAAGTATTGAAAAATCCACCACAAACCTAACCAATGACGAAATTTATGACCAAATATGGATATAACAAAATGTCTCGTCACTAATCAATTGCGACGAAATTAGCAGTTCGTAACTATCTAGTTTCGAATATATTCGTCATTGATGATAAGATTTCGTTACTAATTAGTAACAGACACATTTTGCTAATAAACAATGACAGTATGTTCTGTCATAAATGAGTGGACATGATTGTCACTTTCTAGTGACTATCCTTTCCTATCCGTCATAAATTTTGTGACGGAATTTTCCATCACCAAGTTTTAATTTCTTTTTATTTTATTTTAATAGTCGTAAATATAACATAAAACAGGCAATTAAACAACAGAAACATTGTCAGATTCACATACCCGAACAAGTAAATCCTAAGAGAGTATAGGATCAAGTACGACTTACAAAACAAATATTCAATATCACATAATAAGTAACTCTTAAAAGTGCCGATAGGAGGTAAAACAAAATTCTAAATAGAACTAAATAAAAGTTGGTGGTCCATGATTTTGAGGTTGGTGAGTAGCGAAGGAAGAACATCGCACTCCTACCGGTGAAGCTAAATTAGGAACTTGAAATGATTAATAAACAAGCATAAGAAAATAAACTCCAAGCACATTAAGTATTTTCTTCTGATGTGAACAACACCTTAATAATGCAAATAACAACTGGTAAATTGAGTGAACAAACTTTCGTGTGTTCTTGATCTCGTTTTCTCTATACTCTTTTGTTTTCCTGGTGCTTTTTCTTACAAAACATGATAAACAATATAGAAGAAACAAGAATCATTCATATAATATAATATCATAGTCGCATGAATTTAGGATATGAGTAGTTTAAGAGAAGGAATGATGACATACTAAAATTCTTTGATCTACTTAGATGTTTTAGTCTGTAGGATATGAGTTTCCTCCCATTCTTTCTCAAATTTGATGGGATTTAAGATAATAGTTTTGTCATCATGTATCATGAGACTCAAATCACAAACTTGAGACTCAAATCACAAATATATTGAGAAAGTGGTGAGGGGACGTACCCTTTCATCTATGGTTACAATGATATACATATACATATATATATATATATATATATATATATATATATATATATATATATATATATATATGCTTACATAAGGAGTCACAATGTTCTCATTAAAGTTACAATGGTTTACCATTTCATCTCATACTTTGAATGGTTCTTACTCATTAAGGTTTCATTCAACCATAGACTACATTATTAAAGTATATCTACCATGTGAATTTCAATATCCATAGATCACAAGATGGACATTCAAGAAAACATCAACAGCTTTATAAATTATAAATCAATGGAGGGAAAGTGTGTTTGATTGTGTTTTTTTGAAACTATTCTATAAAATTATTTTGAAAATTATTTTTCAAAACAAAATTTTTAAAAACCTATTTGATAATGTTAATTTAAAAATCATTTTAGAAATCAAAAAGTAACAAAATTTGAGTTGTTCGAATTGAGAAAATAAAAGTTTGATAATATTACGATTGTGTCATAAATGGAAAAAATCAAATAATAGGTTGAAAATAGAAAGTAAAGAAAAAAGAACTTTTAGTTGTTTTAATTTTTTATGTTTTTTTGGAAACTGAAACACTTTATTCATAAAAAACCATTGTTTTAAATTTTTTTAAATAAAAAAAAAAGGAAATTTTTTTGAAAAAGTAATTAATGTAAAAACTCTAATCAGACAGGTTTTCTAATTTTATAAAACCGAAAACTGTTTTAAAAACTGTAATCAAACAATAAGCAGACGAGCTTTCTATTTGTTGTAAAACCTCACTGGCATAATCCTTATCATTTTCCTTCACAAGTTGTTGCTAAAAGCCTAAAAGTATGTCAAGCGGACGAGCTTTCTATTTGTTTTAAAACCTCACTGGCATAATCCTTATCATTTTCCTTCACAAGTTGTTGCTAAAAGCCTAAAAGTATGTTTAGCAACTAACAAACTAAAAATATGTTTAGCAACAAAGAAAAAACATTAACATATATCCGCTTCTTATTTCGTGCATAAACAAATTCATTCCTAAGAAAGAAAAAATGGTGATTATAAATAGATTGTAAAGGCTTATCATAATAGCTGTAAAAGATTCACACATAACCCAGCACTTATAAATAGGTATAGAAGTCTCAAGTTCTCTGCCAAGAACCATTCATTTCCAATATTCACATCTATCAGAATTCTGAAAATGGCTACTGCATTCACAATAACTGGTGAAGCCATCTTGCTTTTCATGCTCCTTCTCAGTGTCTCAATTTATCCACCTTCAGAGGCTTGTCACGCGGCGGACAAAGATGCATTACTAGGATTCAAGAGCAAGATCACTTCAGACCCTTCTGAACTGCTCCATTCATGGACATCTTCCTCTGATTCTGACTGCTGCAAACACTGGAAAGGAGTCACATGTGATGCTTCCACAGGAAGGGTGATCACCCTCTCTATCACTGGCACTGTGGAGGACAGTGACTACCCCCTAGAGACCTTCATGTCTGGTACATTATCACCTTATCTTGGAAACTTGTCTTCTCTCCAAGTTTTGGAACTCAGCAATCTGAAAAGTTTGCATGGTTCAATACCTCAAGAATTAGGCAAATTGTCACACTTGAGACAACTTAAACTCTTTTCAAACAACCTTGCTGGTAGCATACCAGAAGCATTCAGTAACCTTTTGAAGCTAGATATCATGTACCTTCACGACAATCACTTGTCTGGTTATGTTCCGTCATCTGTTTTTGGATCTTTGAAGTCTCTCACAGACCTTTCTCTGTCTGGGAATAATCTCTCTGGAAGGATACCAACCTCTATTGGAAGCATGACATCTCTCAGAAAAATTGAACTTCAAAAGAACAATTTCCTTGGCAGTATTCCTCGTAGCATCGGAAATCTGAGAAATCTCGAAAGCTTAGATTTCTCTGAGAATCAGATTAGAGGAAGAATTCCAGAATCAATTGGTAGGCTTTCACAACTACATGTAATGGACATGATGGATAACAAGATTGCAGGAAGCCTTCCTTTTTCTATTGGGAACTTGAGTTCTCTAGAATTCTGCAGGTTATCAGGAAACAGGCTAACAGGAACCTTGCCTTCTTCCATTGTGAACCTCAAGAATTTGAGAACTCTCAATCTTGACAACAACAAGCTCACTGGGAACTTGCCTGATACCATTGGCCATTTAACCAGTTTGATTGAGTTATTTCTTGCAAACAACCAATTTACTGGGAAAATACCAGAGATGGTGCTAAACTCAAACATGCTCCAACAGTTGGATGTGTCTAGGAACAGGCTCACAGGGAGGATCCCTCCACACAAGGCCCACATCCCTGTAACATCATTTCTTGGTAACCCTGGACTGTGTGGGTCACCACTTCCTCCTTGTAAAGTTTTTTAGTATGTAGTTTTGGACATTAATTAGTCCATACCCTACTATGAAATAAAAATTATATGCAACTAATCTAATGAAAACTTGAAAAGTTTCATGGAATTTATATGTCACCCTTTTCAAGGAATTAAGTACCAGATTCTAGTACGATAAGAGTTGGGGGACATATGAGTTTGAAATATGCAATTATGAATCACAGTACTAACACAGTACTAACACAGTTTAAAATATGCAATTATGAATCACGCGGGGGTTAGAAAATTTTATTGCTAAGTGAGATAAGAACTCAATATTGCATGGTCAAGCTGCGTTAGGGGTTATATCATTCAATTCACTATCAGTAGTTAAAGTGACTGCAACACTAATTTTTCATTCTTAGTTAGAAAATCTTAAGTGATTCTGATGGAGTTGCTGGAATGAAACACCAATTGGTCATGCGTGGGGCTGTGACCTTCAGTCAAATTGATTATCACCACCGAATCACTCCAAACTCAAACTATATTTATATATAAATAATGCCATCAAGAAGGATATCAAACTGAGATAGTCTCAAGTCATTTATGAAATCCAAACAGGTCCAAGAAACAATTTGCGCTCAAAGTTCGGAATGCAAATTCCAACTAAGACACATGATTTGTTCTGCCTGAAAAACCCGACTTGATTCCGGGTTGCTTCTTCGAACTGGGTTCTGAGATGATATGCAATTGGAACTTTGACATTCAAGTTAATTAGGTATCAAGCAGACTATTGTGAATATAATGAGACACTACTTGAAAAAAGCAAATCAGTGACTGCCAAATTTCGTCACAAAGTATTGAAAAATCCACCACAAACCTAACCAATGACGAAATTTATGACCAAATATGGATATAACAAAATGTCTCGTCACTAATCAATTGCGACGAAATTAGCAGTTCGTAACTATCTAGTTTCGAATATATTCGTCACTGATGATAAGATTTCGTTACTAATTAGTAACAGACACCTTTTGCTAATAGACAATGACAATATGTTCTGTCATAAATGAGTGGACATGATTGTCACTTTCTAGTGACTATCCTGTCCTATCCGTCATAAATTTTGTGATGGAATTTTACCTCACCAAGTTTTAATTTCTTTTTATTTTATTTTAATAGTCGTAAATATAACATAAAACAAGCAATTAAACAACAGAAACATTGTCAGATTTACGTACCCGAACAAGTATATCCTAAGAGAGTATAGGATCAAGTACGACTTACAAAACAAATATTCAATATCACATAATAAGTAACTCTTAAAAGTGCTGATAGGAGGTAAAACAAAATTCTAAATAGAACTAAATAAAAGTTGGTGGTCCATGATTTTGAGGTTGGTGAGTAGCGAAGGAAGAACATCGCACTCCTACCGGTGAAGCTAAATTAGGAACTTGAAATGATTAATAAACAAGCATAAGAAAATAAACTCCAAGCACATTAAGTATTTTCTTCTGATGTGAACAACACCTTAATAATGCAAATAACAACTGGTAAATTGAGTGAACAAACTTTCGTGTGTTCTTGATCTCGTTTTCTCTATACTCTTTTGTTTTCCTGGTGCTTTTTCTAACAAAACATGATATACAATATAGAAGAAACAAGAATCATTCATATAATATAATATCATAGTCGCATGAATTTAGGATATGAGTAGTTTAAGAGAAGGAATGATGACATACTAAATTTCTTTGATCTACTTAGATGTTTTAGCCTGTAGGATATGAGTTTCCTCCCATTCTTTCTCAAATTTGATGAGATTTAAGATAATAGTTTTGCCATCATGTATCATGAGACTCAAATCACAAGATTGAGACTCAAATCATAAATATATTGAGAAAGTGGTGAGGGGACGTACCCTTTCAACCATAGACTACATTATTAAAGTATATCTACCATGTGAATTTCAATATCCATAGATCACAAGATGGACATTCAAGAAAACATCAACAACTTTATAAATTATAAATCAATGGAGGGAAAGTGTGTTTGATTGTGTTTTTTTGAAACTATTCTATAAAATTATTTTGAAAATTATTTTTCAAAACAAAATTTTTAAAAATCTGTTTGATAATGTTAATTTAAAAATCATTTTAGAAATCAAAAAGTAACAAAATTTGAGTTGTTCGAATTGAGAAAATAAAAATTTGATAATATTACGATTGTGTCATAAATGGAAAAAATCAAATAATAGGTTGAAAATAGAAAGTAAAGAACAAAAGAACTTTTAGTTGTTTTAATTTTTTATGTTTTTTTGGAAACTGAAACACTTTATTCATAAAAAACCATTGTTTTAAATTTTTTTAAATAAAAAAAAGGAAAAAAATTTGAAAAGTAATTAATGTAAAAACTCTAATCAGACAGGGTTTTCTAATTTTATAAAACCGAAAACTGTTTTAAAAACAGTAATCAAACAATAAGAGGACGAGCTTTCTATTTGTTGTAAAACCTCACTGGCATAATCCTTATCATTTTCCTTCACAAGTTGTTGCTAAAAGCCTACAAGTATGTAAAGCGGACGAGCTTTCTATTTGTTGTAAAACCTCACTGGCATAATCCTTATCATTTTCCTTCACAAGTTGTTGCTAAAAGCCTAAAAGTATGTTTAGCAACTAACAAACTAAAAATATGTTTAGCAACAAAGAAAAAACATTAACATATATCCGCTTCCTATTTCGTGCATAAACAAACTCATTCCTAAGAAAGAAAAAATGGTGATTATAAATAGATTGTAAAGGCTTATCATAATAGCTGTAAAAGATTCACACATAACCCAGCACTTATAAATAGGTATAGAAGTCTCAAGTTCTCTGCCAAGAACCATTCATTTCCAATATTCACATCTATCAGAATTCTGAAAATGGCTACTGCATTCACAATAACTGGTGAAGACATCTTGCTTTTCATGCTCCTTCTCAGTGTCTCAATTTATCCACCTTCAGAGGCTTGTCACGCGGCGGACAAAGATGCATTACTAGAATTCAAGAGCAAGATCACTTCAGACCCTTCTGAACTGCTCCATTCATGGACATCTTCCTCTGATTCTGACTGCTGCAAACACTGGAAAGGAGTCACATGTGATGCTTCCACAGGAAGGGTGATCACCCTCTCTATCACTGGCACTGTGGAGGACAGTGACTACCCCCTAGAGACCTTCATGTCTGGTACATTATCACCTTATCTTGGAAACTTGTCTTCTCTCCAAGTTTTGGAACTCAGCAATCTGAAAAGTTTGCATGGTTCAATACCTCAAGAATTAGGCAAATTGTCACACTTGAGACAACTTAAACTCTTTTCAAACAACCTTACTGGTAGCATACCAGAAGCATTCAGTAACCTTTTGAAGCTAGATATCATGTACCTTCACGACAATCACTTGTCTGGTTATGTTCCGTCGTCTGTTTTTGGATCTTTGAAGTCTCTCACAGACCTTTCTCTGTCTGGGAATAATCTCTCTGGAAGGATACCAACCTCTATTGGAAGCATGACATCTCTCAGAAAAATTGAACTTCAAAAGAACAATTTCCTTGGCAGTATTCCTCGTAGCATCGGAAATCTGAGAAATCTCGAAAGCTTAGATTTCTCTGAGAATCAGATTAGAGGAAGAATTCCAGAATCAATTGGTAGGCTTTCACAACTACATGTAATGGACATGATGCATAACAAGATTGCAGGAAGCCTTCCTTTTTCTATTGGGAACTTGAGTTCTCTAGAATTCTACAGGTTATCGGGAAACAGGCTAACAGGAACCTTGCCTTCTTCCATTGTGAACCTCAAGAATTTGAGAACTCTCAATCTTGACAACAACAAGCTCACCGGGAACTTGCCTGATACCATTGGCCATTTGACCAGTTTGATTGAGTTATTTCTTGCAAACAACCAATTTACTGGGAAAATACCAGAGATGGTGCTAAACTCAAACATGCTCCAGCAGTTGGATGTGTCAAGGAACAGGCTCACAGGGAGGATCCCTCCACACAAGGCCCACATCCCTGTAACATCATTTCTGGGTAACCCTGGACTGTGTGGGTCACCACTTCCTCCTTGTAAAGTTTTTTAGTATGTAGTTTTGGACATTAATTAGTCCATACCCTACTATGAAATAAAAATTATATGCAACTAATCTAATGAAAACTTGAAAAGTTTCATGGAATTTATATGTCACCCTTTTCAAGGAATTAAGTACCAGATTCTAGTACGATAAGAGTTGGGGGACATATGAGTTTGAGATAGGAAGGTCCGCAGATCAATTCCCGGAAGCGAAATTTGGCTGATAAAAAAAGAAAAAACTCTAACACAGTACTAACACAGTTTAAAATATGCAATTATGAATCACGCGGGGGTTAGAAAATTTTATTGCTAAGTGAGATAAGAACTCAATATTGCATGGTCAAGCTGCGTTAGGGGTTATATCATTCAATTCACTATCAGTAGTTAAAGTGACTGCAACACTAATTTTTCATTCTTAGTTAGAAAATCTTAAGTGATTCTGATGGAGTTGCTGGAATGAAACACCAATTGGTCATGCGTGGGGCTGTGACCTTCAGTCAAATTGATTATCACCACCGAATCACTCCAAACTCAAACTATATTTATATATAAATAATGCCATCAAGAAGGATATCAAACTGAGATAGTCTCAAGTCATTTATGAAATCCAAACAGGTCCAAGAAATAATTTGCGCTCAAAGTTCGGAATGCAAATTCCAACTAAGACACAAGATTTGTTCTGCCTGAAAAACCCGACTTGATTTCGGGTTGCTTCTTCGAACTGGGTTCTGAGATGATATGCAAATGGAACTTTGACATTCAAGTTAATTAGGTATCAAGCAGACTATTGTGAATATAATGAGACACTACTTGAAAAAAGCAAATCAGTGACTGCCAAATTTCGTCACAAAGTATTGAAAAATCCACCACAAACCTAACCAATGATGAAATTTATGACCAAATATGGATATAACAAAATGTCTCGTCACTAATCAATTGCGACGAAATTAGCAGTTCGTAACTATCTAGTTTCAAATAGATTCGCCACTGATGATAAGATTTCGTTACTAATTATTAACAGACACATTTCGCTAATAAACAGTGACAGTATGTTCTGTCATAAATGAGTGGACATGATTGTCACTTTCTAGTGACTATCCTGTCCCATCCGTCATAAATTTCGTGAGGGAATTTTCCCTCACCAAGTTTTAATTTCTTTTATTTTATTTTAATTGAAATGACGAATAAACTCAGTTAATTAACCTGTAAAATTAGAAATTAAATTAACAAAAATAAATAATAATAATAATAATAATAATAATAATAATAATAATAATAATAATAGTCATTCAATGTTCAAGTTTAACAATTCATCCAAATTGCAAATAACTAAGTTCAACACATTATTTGTGAGATATGTAAATTCCATAAAATTTCACGGTCATCTGATTTCAAGGACTTGCTTCTCAAAACTAGTATCGATTATGTACTAATATGTAAAAAAAATTGATTTTCCGAACATATAAGATGGTTAATTGCATTTCTTCCTTTGAAAAAAGAGCTTTAAAAAAAATTTCCAGTACTTCTATGAAAACTTGAAAATGTACCTAACAGTGAAGTGGACTGTTTGAATACAGACTTATTGAAGCATAATCCACTAGAAAAAACACAAGACCTTAGGCAAACTTAGGTGGTAAAAAAAAAAAAGTGGGTTATCATTTGCTTTCGAGCAGAAATGGATTATCATTTCTCTATAGTCTATAGCCGTTTGGCATTTATACGAAAATTAATACATAATAAGCCACTAAAACTTTTTAAAATTGATCTTTATCTTGAGAGAACACTGATGACACCTATGACACAGATCTTTATCTTTAGATTGGTCTAGGGTTTTTGAAAGTACGTCATAGAAACTCTAAACCAAACATGTTGCAAGAGATTAACGAGCTTAAGCGCATCGAATTGGTGCTCATTCAATTATCCCCATTTTATCATACTACGAACTAACAAGAACAAATTATTAATTAAATATGTGAAGCTTCAATGTACGTGCAGTTTACCTATTAAATGCAACATATAGTTAGAAAGCTTGACTTTCTCAAACCATCATGGAACTATAATATATACTTAAAAGAAAAAAGCTTACCTTTTGACTGAAGCTCTTAAGAGTTTCCCTCAAAGGATCAAGAGTTGGGTGTTTGACATAGTGTTCCTTCCATTCATCAGAAAGCTTTCTCAATGCAGCAATACTTAATACTTGCTTTAAGGTAATCCATGTAAAACAAATCCTGTTTTAAAGCATCCAATACAAATGTGTTAGTAAGTAGGAAAAGAAACACCAAGGAAAACACGTAGCAAGCAAATGCGTTTAGCGAAGGCGGTTTCGTTTGGAAAGCCATTCCTCCCACGGGAGTTAAAGACCCGATTCTTGGAAAATGGACATTGTATTGGGAAAGCACTTATATTGTTAGTCAAGTGATCCCATGAGGGGCCTATCGGCTAGCAGATATAAACGGGAACGAGTTCGACAGAAATATAAATGCAAAGCATCTCAAAACGTATTATCCTTCCTTATGGGTGGATTATTGAAAGCAAAGGAAACATTGTCCAAGGGTGACCACAGGTCGGCCACCTAGCCATTAGAAGAACATGCGCTACCCCACCTCCTCATCGTTGTTGTGGAACTTAGGGGAAGATGGAACCGAGGGGTTCGTCGAATGGGGAAGTCGAGCAATAACGAGGTTAGCCTGTAGGCTACGCCATAGCAACAATGCTCGATCAATCCCTTCCTGACCAGCTTGCATGCCCCGTTCGAAAATTCTCTAATGTTGCCAAAGGACTTTCAGTTCATCATCTAAAGTAGTCGATCAGGTATAAAGGTCAGTCATTTGAAGCATGTTCTCATTGACTCGGTCGACAGTGGTGCGATGTCGGGGTTGCAGCAGGTTGATCTCGGCTTGGAGGCGGACAAGGGAGAGGTTCAGTTCTCCGAGCCAGGTGGTGATATCTTCTTGCTCGCGGAGGGCTTCCTTCCTTTCTTCTTTAAGGCGGTTGAAGTCAGCCGAAATCTTTTCTCTTTAGTGCTAAAGGGAATTCAACCGATTCAGGGTGGCTTCTCCTCTTTCCTCGCGTGATGAGCCAGCACAATAGCCACTATTAGCCTCCACAAGAAGAAGGGTGATTTGTTCATACGCTTCCTTCTCACCCTCCGAGATCTTTCGAGAAGGAGTTTTGGACAAGGAAAGCAGCTAATTCTTCAACGTTGAGACTATTTCTGGGTCTTGCGGATAATCTATGGAGAGGAGATGGTCAATAAAGTCCTTGTGCGTCGTGGGAGCAGCGATAAATTATCAAGGCTGAGACGATGGAAGCGCGTTGAAATAACGCATCAGAAGGGCTTCAGGGACGAAGGATCCTTGCCGACCAGTCGCGAGATGACGGGAAGAGTCAGCTGAGGCCTCACTTCTGGTGTCGACGTCTGGCCGAAAAAAGGTAGAACCTGTGCCAGGGAGTCCGATTGGAGCTAGTCTCAACGAGGATAGGGCTTAAGAGGCATAAGACAAAGATTTGTACCTGTCGTGTGCCGAAGGGGGAAGATTTCTCCAGGATTGGAAGGCACATCGATTAGCTTCCCTAAATATGAAGAACCTCTGCCTGGAAGGACCATAGTGGAGGTTGTTGTCCACCAATGCGAAAGTTCTGGCACCACTCCCGCGTGGATGTTAAATGGATGAGCGGGGAAGTTCTTTTTCCTTTTAGAATAATCCTGTTCGGCCTTCGTTAAATGAGCATTCAAATACAAGGTGTGGCGTCTCAGCGGTCTCAGGGGCGCTGGTTTGGGTATTCCTTGTACTAACCCAAATTGTCAAGCAAAGCATTGGGGGTTATAGATCTCAACGAAGGTTGAGTATCCTAATGAATTATGGGTAATTCCACCTATGAGGTGACGACAAGTGAGCAAGGATGCCCAGCTTCTCGCTCTCTCGACTGCCCCAAAGGGGGATTCTAACCAAAGGATCGAGGGCCCTCCACTGTGAAGGCTATGACATGGGTAGAATCTAGGGTTGTCCGTAGGTCGGTTACAGTTGGGTTTGGGCCCAAACCTTGGTTTGGTTAGGGTGAAATAAGCATCCCCACAAGGACCGCCGTCGGTCGTTCAATGCCTACGGTTTCGTCGGGTTCAGTTCTGCCGGGTGGCAGTTTGGCTTGGCGGATTCGTCAGATTGTTGATCAATCAAAAGAATCACAAAAAAGAAGGAAAAAGAAGAGGGAAGAAATAGATCCATACTAAAAAAAGAATCACAAAAAAAATTCATACAGATCCATACATGACATGTGATACAAGTTACATCTTATCAATCATCACTAAAAATTCATACAGATCTATACATGAGGAAAAATAATAATACAGATCTAAAGGTGAATCCATCTTCATTACCATCTTCTTCTTCTGATCTGCAACTTCAACTCCGATCTAGATGACGAGATCTGCGGATGACGAGATGAAGCTTTATCTTCTTTAACGGTTGAAGAGAACGCCGGAACTGAGAAGAACTGAAAGAGTGGAAGAGAAGAAGACTTATGTCGAAGGAGAGACTTGATCTTTGGTTTGGGTTGGGCTTAGTGGGTGGCTTTGCAGTGAAGGAGAGACTTGATCGGAAAGCCTGAAGATGAAGTGCGAAGGGGAGATAGCTCTAGGGTTTACGGCGGAATTGGGTAGGAGAAGAGAATAGAGTGATGCTGCTTTAGTTTAGGGTTTGGAAACTCTCTCTCTCTCTCTCTCTTCTGTCATTACTCATTAGTAAAATGAAGCCAATTGAAGTCAGCAGAGCGATTCACAACAGAAAGGTTGAGAGTCGTTGATGAAGGCAGATCAAACGACGCAGAATGTGTGGGGAGAAAGCACAACACGTTTGAATTATGTGTGGAACCCATGACAGCTGGAACGCGTTGGGAGGGAATGCGCGTTGGCCTAAGCCGTGTGAGATTTTATTTTAGATATTTGCTTCAGCTGGGCTTATTGGACAGCCCTAGTAGAATGGATCGGGGTCGATCTGATTCAGAACAAACAGCTTCTAGGCTACTAGAAATAGGGAGTTGATAGCTGAAGCTGGGGTGGTAATCAGATGATGACCATAGATGGGAGTGTGGCCATTGGCGACTGGTATCAAGTTAGGTTTTACCCGCATATCGGCAAAATAAAGTGATAATAACGAAACCACACAAGAAAGGGGGTTTGAATTGTGTGTGTGATTTTTAACTTCTTTTTCGAAAACCAGCAATTATAAGTTTAAAACGTTTGTTTGAAAAGTGCAGCAGAATACAATCTAAGACGGAATAATAAAGCACGCAGAGTATTTATCCTAGTTCACCCTCAAAATCGACAGGGCTACGTCCAGTCCTTGGCTTTACCAAGATTTTCACTATTATATCAAAATAGTACAAGTATTCGTCAGGACTTCTCCCAGTATTCTGAGGACTACTCCTTTACAAGTATTCTATCAGGACTTCTCCTTTACAAGTATTAGACAGGACTTCTCCCAGTTCTTTTTCAAGAAGAGTTGGTTTCTACAAAGTCTCTTCGATAAGAGTGGGTAGAGATATGAAGAACAGATTATAGAGAGATTAAGCAAATTGGTTCTCTGAAGGGTTTGTGTAAAAAAGGATAAGAGTTGCTCTCTATGATAAACTTCACACTAGATGGCGACTAAACTCAAGGAATAAACAAGTTGAGATTGCTAAGTGCTTAGTTTGAGAAATATGATCGCAGATGATGAACTTAGAAAGTTTTGATAGCTTTGATCGTGTGAAAGTCGCCAATTTGAATTTGATGCCAAGTCCTCTATTTATATCTTCAGTAGGATGATCACTGGGAGCTTGGCTGAGGACTTGAAAAATAGTTCCGTTTGGATTTCTCCTCTATTGTGAGTAACAGATACTTTTGCATCTCTGGTTCAGCATTTAATACAATCTTCCATGCATTTAACGCGTCTTCAATGGCGGAGGTTGACATCGTCTGGCTCTTTAAAGCATTTTGCCTTGAGCTATGACTTCTACAATTAATGCTCATGCATTCCAGCTAAGGGAGCCATTAATGCTCTATTCAGAGGATTTGAATTTGAACGTTGATAATCAGAAAAGCTCACCGCTGATTCCGCAAAAGCAGCTTGAATTAAGGAATGTCAGGGAATTTGAATTTGAGTGGAATAAAGTATTGATTATGTCCTTTTCGCCATTAATGCTCTGAAGGGACAAATGGTGCTTGACAGATCATCTTGGGTTTGACAAACGATCACCTCCTGGTTTTTCTTTTGCACGAGTCTTCAAGCGTTATTTAGTCAAACAAACATTCTGTTAGAGATTTAGATGCACTTTCCTTCAGATGAACCCAACGATTGAGGACCAGACGTTGACCATAGCCGGACGAACCCTCTAAGCCAAACGTTTTCAACTGTCAGATTGATTCACAAGAGCTATAGCCGGACGGATTCTTCTTCTATTCTTTACTTGAATGTCTGCTTTTGATAATGCTTTGTAGAGGTCCATGCAATGTTTCTCCAAGTAAATAGATATTCCTGAGTATGAAAAACATTGAGAAGTTAGGAATTTTATCTTTGACAAGATCAGGACTTAGCGAAATTGTTATTCATCAAAATATACTAATTCATTAAATTATTTGATTCTAACATAAAGCATCGCCCACAAATGTAAGAACTAGAGCGGGCCTGTGACATGATCGAGGTTGAGAGGTTTGGGGCTCTGAGACACTTTCGTCATAAGGACATGGTGCGGTAAAAATGGGCTAGGAAATAAGGAGCTAGTGCGAGCTGTTGATCTGTCGTGATCGCTGAAATGAGAGGGTAAATCTCAGATGAAACCCTTCATATACTGAGGAAGTACTTGCACAGCCACAATAAGAGGAAAGCATGATGTTCAGCCTCTGTGGTGGGCTCAGTAGTCCGGAGATTAGCCTGCACAAAATCCTGAAATCGACCGCCTTCAGGAATAATGATCTCGAGCGCCGAGGTGCCACCAGAGAGGCCTTCCATTTCTAAAGTAGGACTCTCGCCGAGCATGGGAAGGCCCAAAATGTTCACCACATCCAATAGCGTTGGAGACATCATGCAAGACGGGAATATAAAGCCATTGATGGTGGTGGACTAAATCCCAGGGAAACCAAAGCTAAGTTCGGGCTGATAGGGGATTGCCTCACAAGTTAACATGATACTGTCGTAGATTCCCCAATTCTTCCATCGATTTCCATACATTGTCTCCATCCGGTTAACCCAGTCGCCATAAGAAATTAGGTTGGTAGGTCAGTTGGGTAAACAAAACGGACATCGCTAAAAGATGTATATGTCTTGATGAATGGGCAGATAATGTTCATTGGGAGCTAAGAATTTAGGGACCACGAAGGGGATTTCGCTATGATTCTCAATGAAGGGACCTAATTGGTACTGTCTCCGGGTCGGGTTGACTAGAAGAAGCAAGCGGGCCGGAGGACCTACAGTAAACTCATGAAAGTATGGATTTTCTAAGGAGGGTGAGTATAGGTTGCGAGAATAATCAGAAATAGACATGGCTGATTTGGGTCAGCTCTTCAGAGAGTTCAAAAGTTCGAAGGTGATCCTTCGGGGGATGAAGCTAGAGCTTAAAAAGAGATATTGTTACTCGAAAGGGCGAAGCCATCTATCTATTCTAATTCATCTCTAACGGATAAATCAAGAGTGCAGGGGCAATGTGTTGGCACCTAAAAATCCATAAAGGCTAGTGAAGAGTCAAAGGGCCACTCGAGTCGATTAGATAGCATGGTCGAACAGAATAGTAGCCGATTCGAGTGGGTCTAGCTGATTAGTAGCACAAGTGATCGGTCAAAGGGACTCGAGAGTATAAGGACAAGATTTAGGGAAGATGCAAAAACTTAGACTTCAAGTAGGATGAGTCATTAGGTTTCTAGAAGCTTACCACGTGCAAAAGTAGTTAATGGGCTCGTTCCGCGAATATAGGAGAAAGTGGTTGCGAGCTAGCTGATGCATTAGGGAACGACTGAAACAAAGCCTCTATGCTGACTAAGAGAGGGAACGACGATACCCCACGATTTTGTAAGCACTTGTAATGATCGGAGAACGTGGAGTGTCATATGTTCTTTCTAACTGGCAATTAGTTTGCCGATATGCCTCTATAAATAGAGGAAGAGTTATTTGTACAAACACACAACCAATCAATCAAATCTACAAATTTCGCGCATTTTATTTTTATTTTTACTTTTCAGCACTTTACTTTTCAGCCATTTAAATTCTTTTATCGCTTTCTGCAATTTATCTTTCAGCCGATTTACAGTTTTCAGCCTAGACTTTCTTTAGAGCTTTTCATCACTTTACTTTCCTTAGGTGTAAAACTTAGTTCATTGTCAAAGTTCTATTTCAACAACCTTCAATAGCGAGGCATAAAGAGGTTTTTGAAGTATCTTAGGAATTCATATTGAGGAACAAAACCCCTTCCTCGAGTAATTACTTAATTATGAAATCATAGTTAGTTTTCCAACCGACGACACAATTTCTTGGTCGACCAAATCTGCTTATGAACCACCAACCCTTAACGCAAATGACACACACACATATATATATATATAATACAGTATATATATATATATATATATATATATATATGTATGTATATATATATATATATATATGTATGTATGTATATATATATATATATATGATATTGAGGGTTTAGAAGTAAAAGTAAACTTAGGGACAGGAGGAAATTAATATTTTAGTGCATAGGTGTAGGGGGAAATAGAGTAAGAGCTTGAGAAACGGGCACATTGATTTGTTTATTTGATTTTGGGAGGGTAACATTTCTTTAGTAATAAGCCAAGAAGACGCTAACTTTCATCCCCCTCTTTCAATGCTTTACCAAACTCACCATCCTCTTCTTCTCTTTCAATTTCATCCTTTCACTTTCTTCCACAACCCCTCCTCTCCTCACCTTTCAACTTCACCCTCATCATCTCCACCTTCACTTCCTCTCTCTCTCAGGTATCACAACCCACTCTGCATGTATTGTAAACTCCATTCTAAAACCATAATAGTCTGAAACAAAAAATGAAAAGAAATTCGGTTCTTCTTCTTAAAGCATGTTTTTCAGTTTTTTCCCTAAAAAACCAATTAATTAGTCATGTTTGTTTGTTTGTTTGTTCCATTTTAGGCTGAAACAAGAATGGAGTGTGTGGAAGCAGCGTTGAAGAGCAGTTTTAGGAAAGAAATGGCTCTGAAACTCAGCCCCCAAACGTTTCTAGAGGAGTTATCAGCGTTGAATGTTCAGAATGTCACCACTTGTGACGACTTCGTCGTTGACGACCTCCTTGATTTTTCACACGAACAAGACCTTTTCGAAGAAGAAGAAGAACCCGAACACCAACACCACCATGGCTCTGTTTCCGAGAAACAGAACCAAACCCACGAAATTTACAACCCCTCATTCAACGACCAATTTGCCTCTTTACCCACCAGTGAACTAAGCGTTCCGGTACTTTCTCTTCTTCTTCTCATTCATTAGGACTCAAAAGAAACAAGAAAAAACGGTTTTTTATGGTTGTAAAGTGCTGGTTTTTGACGAAAGTTGCGATTTTTACAGGACGATGATGCTGCGAACTTGGAATGGTTGTCTCATTTCGTTGAGGATTCCTTCTCGGAACACTCTGTTTTCTCCCCCACCGGAGCTTTAACGGAGAGCCACGCAGTGAAAGCGGCTGAACCGGGAAGCCCCGTTCGACCCTGTTTCAGAACCCCGGTTCCGGCGAAGGCTAGGAGCAAGAGAACCAGGACCGGTGTTCGGGTCTGGCCGCTGGTGTCGCCTTCTTTCCCGGAGTTATCTTCTTCAACGTCGAGCTCCACCACCACCACCACACCCTGTTCTCCGTCGCTATCCTCGCCCTCGAGCCCGATGTTTGTTTGCGCGGCAGTGAGCCTCGACAGAGGTTTCTTTCCGCCGGAGAAGAAGGTGAAGGTGAGGGCGACGATGGAGGCGCCGGCAGCGCGGCGGTGCAGTCACTGCGGGGTTCAGAAGACTCCTCAGTGGCGAACCGGACCGCTAGGGGCGAAGACGCTCTGCAATGCTTGTGGAGTCCGGTTCAAATCGGGTCGGTTGTTACCCGAATACAGACCCGCTTGCAGCCCCACTTTCTCGAGCGAATTGCACTCGAACCACCACCGGAAGGTGCTAGAGATGCGGCGGAAGAAGGAGGTGGTGGTTGAACCGTTTTGCGGTCTGGCACCTCCTCCGGTTGACCCAGGTTTTTGATTTGATTACTGTTTATTTTCCTTTTCTTTTTATTGGGTAGGAAAGAAAAAGAGACTAGTATGAGGAAATTAGAGAATTAGACCCGGTTCAATGGGGCCCCAAGTCAGTACATATTCCTTTTCTTTTTTCACCTTTGTTGGGTGAGGTAGGTGTTATTGCTATTAGAAGAAGATTGTGATAATGTAACAGTTAATTGATTTGGTGGCTTTTGATATTGAAGTCCTTTTTTTTAATTTAGAAAAGTGTTTCTTTTTTTCTTGTGTAAGGTTGGAGATTCAATCTTTGTTTAAGAAAACTGAACGTATTTCACAGTCGACCTTTACCATTTAGGGCGAGCACGAAAATTAGTTGTCGTTTGGCAAACAATTATGTGCATGTGATTTGATGAGATGGGAATGGTATGGGTAGGTTAGTGTGTGAATTTGAAGGTGTTGAAGCATGGCATGGGTTTGTGATGTGGCCGTTGGAAAGCATGTACTTTATGAAGTAAAAAACAGAGAACTAGTTAAGTGCTTTTGTTGTGGCGTAAGATGGACGTATACTTTACATTGGGAAACCGAAGCATATGTTGCACTTGCAAAGCACATGAAGTGAACCTTTCACCATCACTCCCAACACAAGAAATGTGCTTGGTGCTAGGAATTCGAAAACCTCATGATTTGGACTTTTATGCTGAGCTAGGTTTTGGAGTTTTTGAATCGGTGAAAGGAGTTTTTGAATTTGAATTTTTTATTGGCCTTGTCTAACCTTTCAACATATTCAAAAGATGCTCTGTTTGCCATTATTTTACTTTGTTTTTTGGGGCATGAGTTGAAAAAGTTTGTGGTGAAACAAGGTGTTTGAATTTTTAAGTTTCATTGGCATGTTTGGTGGCCTAAAAACAAAGAAGAGTGGGAAAATTAGAATCTTCGTAATTCTTGATGAATGAGTGGCTCATAAAATCTTAGGCTTAATCACGTTATCTTTTAGTCATATTGGAAAATTAACTGTTGTGAGAAAAAAATTGTGACAAAAAATCATACAACAATAACTAATTCAAAGCTCCACGCAAAACTGTATGGTACATTACTGGATAGATAATAGTATTCCTAGAACTGGAAATTTGGGCATTGTTGTGGGTGTACTATGATTGGGGGAAAATTTAGAATCTCTAGAGCCCTATGATTCTATGAGTCTATGACTATGATATATGCATATCTTTATACTTCTCCTGTATAATTCATAAATGAAGTCAACTGAGAAATGTTTAATTGAGACAGAAGACTATGGTAATTTTGAAATAAACTAGGGCTTTATTGGAATTAAAATAGACAATATTTAATATGAATGGTTGAAGGCATATTTTAAATTTTGTTATTTGCTAGCTAGACATGCATTAGGAAGAGCTTAGAAATCTTATAATGTGTTTGAATTTTCATTACCTATAAAAGTGCTTTCATTTCAATCCATCTTAAAATACGAATTGCTATTGAAAGTACTTTTAAGTCTTCCTAATGAAAATTTAAATACACACTTAGCCACTTAACTTTTTTTATAATAATTAATGTCTGATTTCTTTACTCGCAATTAAGTTTTTTTTAATTAAATTGCTCGCGCAATATCGACTAGAGTGTGATGAAGACCATATGTTTCTCCAAGAATGCGGTTCCTAAGATTTGACTTTTCAACCTAAGGATTCAAACAATCACTTTTAATTACTTCTCATAGTACATTATCGATTCATTCCTATATATTAAATGGAAGTACTCACTCTAACTTTCATTCACTAATACGCTCTACAAACCATGTTAGACTTTCTTAAATATGATAAGAGAATATTGCTCTTAACTCAAGATAGATCCCTTACACATGATTAGTTTTTTTTTATATCAAATTGTTCACACAATTCTGACTCGAGTGTGGTGAAAGTTAAAAGTCTCTTCAAGAGTGCAACTCCTATGAATTAAACTCTTAACTTAGTGGTTCAAAAACCACTTTTTAGTTTTTAGCACTATAACTGGCTCCCGTTGAGTTTACTCATAATTAGATAATTCAAATTGATTAGCTCCTAATAAACCTTTATATTCCTTTCAAAAAATACCTTTCTATTGAATTCAAATTGAATGAAATTAATCACTCTTACACATGAAACTTTCATTGACTTTCATTCATTGATCAGTAATCAGCCCCCCACAAAGCAACTTATTTTCCAAAAGAAATTATCTTTAATGTATACATTCATATTGAAACCCTAATTCAAATTATTTTTGGCCTTCACAAGTATTACGATGACAGTTTTTTCTAACGAATAACCTTCACGATATTCAATCTTGTGACATCACTCTTCTGAGGATCTGACTTACCTACCACTAGATCAACATATTGTTGGTAAGACCCTAATTCAAATTGATTCACTTCTAATATATATTTGTTTTTAATTCCATTAACTATCTCTTAGTTTCTATATTCTAATCGAATATCTAATTGAACAGATTATTCCCTAATATTTACCTATCAAATTCAAATAAATTATTTTAAAATATATCAAACAAAATAAATAATAATATATGTATGAACTAAAATGTTTAAATTCAAAGGAAATTTTAAGAAGTTTAAATATCGAGGGTGCCGCCTCTCTAAAGTGAATTTCACAATCATTCATTAAGTTTTTTTATTAATTTTTTCAAAGTAAATAATCAATATTAATGAAGTCTCTTTATGATCTTCACTTTACCGTATAAAGTTAGTGGAGTCACTTTAATGGAATAACTTTGATTAGAAGATGAAAAGTCCATGAGGTAAGAACGCAGTCTTTGTCTCTAAAGTAAACTTTTAACATCATATAAGGGTGGGAGGGCTGCACATTGTTTTCGAAACTAGTCAAGATTTCTGCATTGGGTTTTACTTGAGGGCGTTAGGAGGGTTGGTTTAGATAATTAAGAATCTGTATTTGGTAGGGTTTGTCTAAGTAGGTGCCATTTCAACATTTGAAATTCAATGCAATTAAAAGCTCGGTTAAAAGTTCACCCCACACATATGATGCTACTGCCACGGTGGTGATTTTAGGGTCTGTTTGGTGGTCAGGATAGGTTAAATGGTTGGATAAGGACAGGATATAATAAGAGTAAGATACACTCTTATCCTATTTTACGTTTGAGGTGCACAAGATATTGATAGGATATGATACAAATAATGAAAAATGTATCAAATTTCCCTTTAAAATAAAAAATACATAATATTTTTTAAAATTTAATTTTCTAAATAGTTTTTTTTTTAAAAAGTGATTATTCTATTAAATTTAATTATTTATACATTTTTATAAATGAGTCTATGTTTTAGTATTAACTAAAACTGAATTAATTCAGTTATTTTCATTTTTTTGAATGGAGACTATTTTAATTAAAACTATTATATATGTAACCAATAAGTTTTGACTTAGTAGGGGTAAGTGATCAACAATAAAAATTAATTAAATTTTTAAAAATTATTAAAAGATATTATTCTCTCAAAATTAATTTATATTTAAATTATTATTTATAATTATATAAGTAGAGAAATAATTTTAAATAATAGCATAAGATAATATAAAATTAGTATATATTTACTATTAAAAAATTAATATTTATATGTGAGTAGCCTATTTTATTGTTAGTGAAGAATTATTTTGTGTATTTTTTTTTGAAAGCAAAGTGATATATTAAAGAGGAATATACACCTACAAAAGCGGCCGTCACAAGAAAGAGGGAGAGCGGCCGTCACATGATATTTTGAATTATTTTATGTATTTTTATTATAATATAAATAACGAAAAATAATGTTAACTAAATAGTAGTAAGTGATAGTCAAAATTTTATTATTTTATATGAGTAAATCCAATATTTTCACCATTTATAAATCAATTTATTTTTTTAATTAAATTTATAAGCAACTAAATAATTTTAACTTAACAATAACAACTAGTAATTGATAAGTAATGAAATTAATATATTATTAAAATCAAAAAAATTTATTAATTAATATTATTATAAATTATATAAAATATAAATAATGAAATTAATTTTGAGTTATGGAAACAAACAAACAAAAAACTGATATCCTATCCTTTCAATATAATTTTTATCTCAGCTCCCCCCTCAGGATAACTTTTACACATGATGGACATGATAGGATGAGGAACAAGATAATGTTATCTTATTATGCTGGCGCAACAAACAACAGATTACAGCAGGATAGGATTATTGCTATCCTATCATGTCTGATTATCCTGTCCACCAAACGGGTCGTTAGTGTCAATGTTAACTTTTAAATAGATGTATGTTACATTCTTACCAAGTCTAGCACAGTTGATAAATAATTGAGTTAATTCATCAAAGTTGATGATTCGATTTTTGTGCGATGTGTATGAATCAAAATTTGTCGGGAGAAACCTACCTCCTTAACGTGATATTATAGAAAAAAAATTAAAAATTGTCAATAAGTTTTTAACTTACATAACCCCTTTTTAACATATAATGTTATGTGAATAATTAGATGTAGATGCATGAAAATTATAGTACTCATGTTGAAACGAGCAAAGCATTGTTTGAAACAAAATCTACTCACATATATGAAAATGATATACTGCAAAATCAAATTATAAAACTTGTGGTCTCTCATCCCACCAAAATCAAACTAACAAGAATATAAAAACCCTAAATTGTTTCGTAGCAATATATCTCGTGATGACAATCTCCCACCTGTTCCCAACTACTTTCGTAACGTGTATAATAGCTGCTCAAAAGTTGATGAGTAAGAAAAAAAAATTGCAAATTATGTTTTCCACGTCGTGGTCGTGGCTGCTACTGGGAGATTTATTCATCTGTACCACATTTGCTATCATCAATTTTGCTTACGTATGTTATGTGTGTGTATGTACTATGTACTTATCCACCCTTGAAGATAATTTGAAAAACAAAATTACTAAATCTACCAATCAATATTGGCAACGGAAAGCATACATTAAAAATTAACATTGGTATTGATGCATGCCGCTAATAAGAGTTTGAATTGTGGGTCACTTCACATGAAGGCAAAGGCGACGTAAAAGAATATTATAATCATATCTTTAAAAATTAAAGGTCCCTCGCATAAGAGGATGATCATTAGGTTGTGGGCCTGTTACTTTTAACTGATTTTTAACATAAATTACAGTTTACGCATCCCATCCAACCTTTGTTACTTCCCCTGACTTCATCTTCTTCTTCTCTCAGAAACTCCTTCACCTTTCTATTGAGAGAGAGAATGTTTAGAGAGAGAAGGGGTGAGGAGAGAGTGGAGGGCAGGGAAGATGAGTGGACTTATGTTGGAGGAAGAAGAAGATCGAAGGAATCTGTAAGAATGGTGCGTGTCCCTCACCCTCGTGATCTAGCAAGGAAGATTGACAAAATATATATCGGGAACAAGAAGCTCTATGTGAATGTTCCAAGATTCAGAAGAGAGGAGGAATGGATAGACAGGGCTAAAAATCGCATCGAAGGTCATCATCAAGCTGAGGCCATTAGGGAGCCTAAGAGACGAGCTACTTGATAAATGTTTTTTTTCTAGTTGTACTGTTTTTTCTTAAACCTTTATGATTCAATTATAGCAAGCAGATACGAGTTTATCGTTCTCAAAGATTGTGTGAACATTAGTTCCACCAGTTAAAAATTGATTTAAGTGGATAAAAAGATGTTTAAGAAATTAATTTTGTGATTTTTAAATATAACGAAAGGCAATAAAAGAAGGTTTACAGGGATAACAAAGAAGAAGATATATTTAGAAATGCATTTACATAATCATCTAATTGTTTTCAACTCAAAAACTTCTGTAAAGGTTCAGTTCATCTATGATGCCGAGAGCTATCCACCTAACTATCCCTAGCTTAGGTGAATCTATCGGTTGAAATTCCTAGACATAATCCATTACTATCTAGAGAACCCAAAAGGAACTATACAACTCAGATTCTCTCAAAGACATTCCCAATAATTGATCTATCTTAAGACAAGGTATCCTAGGCTTGCGAATCCCAATTGTCACCTCGGAAACTCCTTTTAGAACTCAGAACCCCACCAGTCACGTGGAAATCCACTATTGTTCCTACCCAAGATATTCTTACCCTAAGACAACTATTTCATTGAGTTTCTCTATTGATACTTGAAGTGCAGAAAGTAAAACTTTAACACATAGTGTTGTGACCTAAGACATAGACGTCTACTTTCATTGATCTAAGCATACACCAATTCATATCAACCTCTCGATCTATTTATAAATTAGTGAAGCTCATTTGGTTATCAATTGATTAGTTAGAAGCATGAAGTGCAAAGAGAAACACCATACACGAACTATTTCCTTTTACATCAATGAATGAGTTTACAACAATCAAAGAATCAAGTTATACAATATAAATACAAAAATAGAAAACAACATATACAAGGGATAGGAAAGGAAGAGGCGAAACCCAAAGAACAACGAGCTTTCCATGGCCTTCGCACTCCGGAGCTCCGCTCCAACAATCCTCAGCCCAGGGGCCCTCCTACATGATGCTTTGCTTCCCCTGATGTGCTTTTTGAAGAAAATAGGAGAAGGTCCGAGAAGATCTGATTTCTAGCCTTAAATAGAGGTTGAGGCGGTGAAAATGGCGGTCAGTGACCAAAAGCTACGTCTTTAGGTTTCCTAAACCACCTTAGCCCATTTCCAGTCGTTAGCTGCTGTGAAGTAGACGATGGGGACGTAAACGATGGAAGCAGTGGATGATGGAATGGTTAAAGCAGTAGACAATGGAATAGATAGACGATGGAACAGTGGACGATGAGGAAGTGGACGATGAAATAGTTGTAGACGGTGGAAGTAGTAAAAGATGGAAGCAGCAAACGATGAGGCAGTAGACGATGGGGCGGTGGACGATGGGGCGGTGGACGATGGGGCAGTTGCAATTTTTTAACTTTAAACTTGGATTCTTAATGAATTTCTACCCTGCATCAATTAAACACATGAAATAACTAATATTTACACTATTTATAGGCTAAAATTAAGTATTTACTAAATTAACTACTTTGAGGGATTAAATGATCAATAATGCAAGCATATAGGTCAAATAAGTGCCTAAAATGATATCAAAATATACGTAAAAATGACACTTATCACTGCTCCGGATAGGATGAGAAGGTTTGAAGAGCGACCACTGGACGGAAGAAGTTACAGTCAAGCACTGATGCATGAAAATATTCAAAGTCAGGCGAGAAACATGGAGGAACATGCAAACCACGAGGAGATGTTTTGGAGTGAGGAGGACCTGCAGTTGGAAGGAACGGTTGAGGGATGGATGGAGCAAACTCTGGTAGGTAAACTCAAGACCCTGAACTCGATTCAAAATGCACAAGATTGTCTCGTGATGGTGGGGTTACACTCTGTAAAGGTGAGGTACATGGGTGAAAAATTAGTGCTATTAACTGGGGAGAAAGGGGTGAATATGTTGAAAACGATCAAAGACTCTGGAATGGGTTGGCGGGAGGTTTTCAAAGAGATTCGACCATGGAGTACGTTGACATCTCCGAGAAGTAGGGTGTCGTGGCTAAGATGAAACTGGTAAGGCCATTGAGGAACATGCCTACCCCTTCAAAGTCAGGCGAGAAACATGGAGGAACATGCCTACCCCTCCAGTTTTGGAATTCATACTGCTTTCAGAAACTGGTAAGGCCATTGGGCTCTCTTCTGGAATTCACATTGTTGATGGATCACCGAGGTTCAGAATAGAGGAGGGAAGAAACGGTGTTGCAGTGGCTGACGGCGGAAACTCAACAGTTAATGAACACCATCACATGCAGCCGCCAATCACAGTAAATGCAGAGAAGGAAGTTTTGAAAGGGAATTTATTTCTCATGATGATGGAATCTACAAATTCCAATTTGGTGGAATAATGAGGCGGCAGCAGGGGGCCCACTTGTTCAGATTGATAAAAGTCAAATGGGAAGGGAGAACTTAGGTGGGGACTTCATGACTCTGTATTGGTTGGGTCAAGACATGAATGGAACAATCCTCATACCAGACAACAGGTTTACTCCTCATGCTCTTCTCTCTCTGATGGGTGCTTTCAAAATGGCAACAAGAGGTTCTAGATTAAAAATAGTGAAGATGAGGCTTGGAACATTTGGGAGTTGGGTAAGGCTCTAGGGGTGTCTTTTTTTGGAGAAGATAGGGGAATCATCAATCGTTTAGTTGACTTGGAGAACCGTGATAAGGACACTGAGTCTGTGCACAATGTAGCAGCAACAGGTGCAGTTCAAATTGGTGATCCATGATTGTGATGAGCTTGAATGCAAGGGGAATGGGTTCCACCATCAAACAACAAGGGATGAAAACCCTTATTAGACAACAAAGGATTGATTTCTTATGTATTCAGGAATCAAAGTTACAGGAGGTGAATTCTGGATATGGGGTGACGGTGACTGTGAGTGGGATTTTTCCCTGGCAGTGAATAGAGGGGATGGCCTCCTGACCATATGGAGGAGTGATTTTTTACAGGCTACTAGTTGTGTTAAAGGTCAGAATTTTATTTGTATCTCTGGGAAAAGGCCAGGGAACGACACAGAGCTTGCTTTTGTGAATGTCTATGGACCTTGTGATAGAGCTGAAAAGAGGCTTTTGTGGGCTTCTTTGGTTGAGCTGAAGAACAACCACAATGCAGTTTGTTGGTGGGTAATGGGGGATTTTAATGCAGTTAGACACCCTGAGGAAAGAAAAGGGAGTGGAGCAAGCTCTTAGATACATAGAATGGAATATGATGATTTCAACCTATTTATTGATGAAACGGAATTGTTAGGTCTACCTTTGGTGGGAGGAAGACGCTTCACATGGGTCCGACCAAATGGACAGTAGATGAGTAGGCTTGATAGATGTATGGTTACGACAAATTGGATGAGTATGTGGTCGGGGTATGTCCAGGAGGCAGGAGGTACTTCAGAGGGAAATATCAGATCATTGTCCGCTTCTGCTCAGGAAATCTACTGATAACTAGGGCCCAAGGCCCTTTCAAGTCGTAAATTGTTGGTTTGGTGATCCCAGGTTCAAGAGATTTGTTGAAGAGTCATGGAGAGAGATTCAAATTGAAGGTTGGGGGCATTCATCTTGAAGGAAAAACTGAAATTATTGAACGCAAAGCTGAAAACTTGCAACCTTGAAGTGTTTGGGGATTTACATAGAAGAAGGAAGGAAATTGTAGAGAAAATTAATGAAATGGAAAGGAAAGCTGAGTCGTGTGATTTATGTGAGAATAAGCTTCTAGAGAGGAAGGAATTGAGGGCAGAGTATTGGAAAGTGTCACGCCTAATTGAGTCTTTGATGTGTCAAAAAGCATGGATAAAATGGGTCAAAGAAGGAGATGCTAATTCAAGGCTCTTCCATGCCATGGTAAATTTCAGAAGGAAGGTTAATGCACTACCTGGCTTGCTTATAGATGGTGAGTGGAATGAGGATCCAGGATCCATCAAAAGGGAGGTCAAGGAGTTCTTTGCGATAAGTTCAAAGATGATCAGTGGTCGACTCCCAAGCTTGATGGGGTGGCTTTTAAACCTCTCCCCCCGAAGGTTTCAAGTCAGCTAGTGGTGAGCTCCTCTCCAGATGAAATCAAAGAGTTGGTTTGGGATTGCGATGGTGATAAGAGTCCAAGGCCGGACGGAATTAATTTTAGATTTATCAAAAGTTTTTGGGAGGTTCTAAAATGTGATTTCTTGAAAATAGCAGATGAATTTCATAGAAGAGGTGAATGGCCGTGAGGTGCAAATGCTTCATTCGTTGCGCTCATTCCAAAATTGGAGTCGCCTCATAACCTGAATGATTTTAGACCAATTTCACTAATTGAAAGCATGTATAAGGTTATGGCAAAGGTTTTAGAAAATAGGATCAAAAAGGTGATGTCGCTGATTATTGATGTGTGTGTCAATTTGCATTTGTAGGGGAAAAAATATGCTTGATAGCATTCTGATTGCTAATGAAGTTATTCATGCAAAAAGGAGGAAGAAGCCAACGTTTGTACTAAAGATTGATTACGAAAAGGCTTACGACTCAGTAAAATGGGACTTTTTACTTTATATGCTTCGACGCCTGAATTTTAGTGAAAGATGGGTGGGGTGGATCCGAGGTTGTCTAAAATCTGCTTCAGTACCCGTTCTAGTGAATGGTAGTCCAACCGAAGAGTTCAAAATGGAGAAAGGCCATCGACAAGGGGATCCTTTGGTCCTATTTCTGTTTTTAATTGCGGCCGAAGGGTTTAGTGGTCTAGTTCGACAAGCAGTGTTGAAAAATGAATTTTCAGCATTTAAATTCAATTCAAATCCAGAGCTTGTTGTGTCTGTCTTACATGTCTTACAGTTTGCAGACGACACCCTCTTCTTTGGTGAAGCAACTATTTTGAATCTGTTTGTGGTGAAATGCATATTGAGGTGCTTTAAAATTATTGCAGGGTTGAAAGTTAATTTCTTTAAAATCAAATTAGGCGGGATTTGTGTTGAGAACGGTGATCTAAGAAGTTTTGAGAGTTTGTTGCACTGCAATGAGCATGTCACTCCCGTTCATTTACCTTGGTCTTCTGGTGGGTGGCAATCCAAGACGTCTATCGTTTTGGGAGCCGGTGATTGATCGACTCCGGAGGAGATTAACAAAGTGGAAGCAGAAAACATTGTCTTTCGGGGGCAGGCTGTGCCTAATCAAATCAGTTCTCACTGCTATACCCCTCTACTTCCTTTCTTTCTTCAAGATGCCAGTGGAGGTAATTGCGAAATGTAATAGTATTATGCGGAAGTTTTTATGGGGAGGAGTGGAGGGTGAAGACAAGATTTCCTGGGTGAAGTGGAGTAAATTGTGTCAAGCAAGAGATAATGGAGGTTCAGGTGTAAAGGATTTGAAGCTATTTAATGTAGCATTGTTGGGGAAATGGCGATGGCAGATGCTAAATGAGCGACACAGCTTATGGTTGCCGAATTCTGACTGAAAAGTATCAATTTTCTGTATCTCAATCCGATTCTCAATGGTGGAAGGACCTCTACTCAAGTTGCTTTGATACTGATAGTGGAGGATGGTTTAATGTGGCACTTGGTAGGAAGATTGGAGAGGGAACATCGGTGTCCTTTTGGGACGAAAATTGGACTGGAGAAGGTTTATTGAGAAATAAGTTCCCTAGACTTTATGCTCTGTCATTGCAGCAAACATGTATGGTGTGGGATATGGGTTTATGGAGAAATGAGGAGTGGGAATGACGGAGATAGAGAGGATTTTGGAAATAATTCAGTACAAAGAGTGGCTATGGATGAAGGCAAATAACAGAAATTTCTCTGTTTCTTTAAGCATAAGCCTTTGATGAGGTAGTCCTTGTTTGTCTTGTCTCTGACAGAGTTTTGTAGCAAGATTGGATGTGAGGCCTGGCCACTGGTGTTCAATCTGCAAGGTGGTGGTGTTGGCTCCACCGCGACAGTGTTGAGAGATTAAATTAAGGTTTGGAAAATCAGAGATTGATGAAAGGGACATTCTAGCAATTTGAGTGTTATTTAATTTTGAATTTTTTACTTAGCAAATTTAGACTAGTGTTCCATGATCCACCTCTAGAGGGTTCACCTTAGACAATATAGTGGTTTATTCTTTGTTTTGATGTGAAGATAAAAAAATCTTTTTAGTAAAAAAAGGGCTTTACTGCACTTTTGGTCCCGGACTTTACCACAATGTGCAATTTGGTCGCAAACAAAAAAAATTGCAGTTTACGTCCTCACGTTTACTGTGGTTTGCACTTTTAACTTTCCGTCCAATTTTTAACAATGTGTCTGGGTTTTCAAGAAAGATTCATCCTCTTTTTCGTCTTATTCAAACACTTTCATCATGCTCTTCATCTTCAAATGTCACTCACTTTAAACCTCAACAATTCCATTTTCATGTTTACAAAGGAAACCAACTAGTTCAACCCAAAATCTGTTGAACCGGTTCTATTATATCATGTTTACATTTTAAAAAGCACCAGCTGTGAGTCAGTGTTATTCTAGGTCGTGATCCACGGTTGGACTCATGACACGTTGCAATAAAGTGGATTGTTTACAAGGGCTAAAGGCCCAATACTAACTAACATTTTGGGTAAGTTTCGACTTAACATCGTTCATTGGACAAAGAAAAACAAAATACTACACATCTATTTTTTAACAAGATGTTATTTGGGGAAAAGTTTTTTATCATAAGTACATACTCTTTAAATTAAAATGATAACACCTATTTGACAAAAAAAATATGATAAAACCTGGTTATGTATAGTTAATTAATTATTTATACTCCCTTTTTAATGATTTTGCTTTTGAACACGACGACGTAGGCGCTCCTCCAACCTCCCCACGAGATCATCGTGGAGTTTGAGCACTACGTGAGTGCCTTTGTACCGATGAGTTGTGGATTCGGCAGTGGGAGTGGTTGGTTGACCTCCATGTCTGCGTAATCCATTCTAGTTGTTATTTTCTTCTTGACAAAATTCTCTTCGCGTGAAGGGGTGTGGTTCTCTTAATTCCTTCTCAAGGTCACCATGACAGATTTGAATGAGAATACAATTTTGACATTTCCATTAAACAACACTAGGGTGATAGTGGAGAATGAAGTGAGTAACTGAACCACAACGCTCAAGTCCACACGACTAAGAGAAAATTAAAAATATGGTAGAATGATTCCGTCCCTCAACAGATATTTCTCTTTTTATATATGTGTATGTAGGTTGTTGCAAACCCAAAGAGATCATGCAAAATATGATGTAATCTTGTAACCAATATATCTAATAACATAAAATATTATCTTAATTTGTAATTCTTATTCTCTTAGTCGCGAATTACATCTTCTAAATGAACCATTTTATTGAGCCTATAATATTATTTCATTTCACTATTCTTATATATTTATTTTCGGTAGGTACATATATTAAGAAACAAAACTATTGTATTCCTTTTATATATAACAACTTTGTATGAAAGAACCAACAAGGTCTTTGTACTGTTGGTATACAAATAGTCTCTTTAAATATTTAATTGAGGAATTGAATATTGAGAGAATTAGTGTCATTGCTCGACCTTTGCTAAAACCAAAAACTTCATATAAAAGAGGAAAAAAAATAAAAAGCAGCAAAATTCCTCCCTAATATTTGTGTGTTTGTTTGTCAACAACACCAGTAACCAACCAATAAAAACTGACATAATTGTTGAACTTTGTATTACAATATTGTGACTTTTTTTTCTCTTTTTATTTCCTCATTTAATAGAGTATATGGTTCCCCACCAAATATTTGAATACAGAAAATAAATGGTATCTGAAAAAAGAAATTTATTTGCTCAGAGGGGAGCACATCCAAAGAAGCAGGTCTTGATGAATGGTGAAAAGAAAACACAGTAAGTGAAGAAGCCATGAATGATATTGAAACCAGTAACCACAAAGTGTTGTGGTATTCATATTCATATTCATATGCTCGTCATCCCTTGGAGTTGGAGGAACCAATTTTACTCCCTCCCTCTGATTTCTTATGCCCATTATCACAACCCCACACCCAACATTTGAAATTGCCACCGCCACCACCCCAACCCCAACCTTCACCACCACCTCCCCCTCCCCCTCCACCACCATTGCCGCCACCACCACCACCTCCTCCTCCACTTCCACCACCACCACCACCTCCTCCTCCACCACTTCCACTTCCTCCACCCCATCCATGACCATTACCATTTCCTCCCCCTCCTCCTCCTCCTCCTCCTCCCCCTCCACCACTCCCCCTTCCCCCTCCCGATCCATGACCTTGTCCATTTCCTCCCCCTCCTCCTCCTCCTCCTCCTCCTCCCCCACCACCACCTCCTCCTCCACCACCGCCACTTCCACCATTCCTTCTTCCACGCCCTTTGTGTTCACCTCTGCCACTTCCCCCTCCATTGCCTCTACCACCACCACCACCACCTCCTTTTCCATCATCACTTCCACTCAATTTCCTCTCAACTAATATTTTCTCAGATGAGTTCATCTTGCTTTCCCCTCCAAGAGAAACTTCACCAGTGGAGTTACCTCTCTCATTTGCCAAACAAGGACATATGATCACCACAAGTACCAGCACCATCAGCACCCCAAACACTCTCCTCATATTCACCATGTCTTTACTAAATACTAATCATTAAGCAGTACTGCTCTACAATGCATGACCTTATACCATCCTTTTATACCCTTCACACTCCCCATTGACAGAGCTTAATGCAGAGTCCCCACAATAACAAACTCAAGTTACAAAACCCTTCCATTATTCACAGTACTTTAATTTGATTTGCCTTCAAGTTCAATTTGTCCCCACCATGATTTCCCTGCCAATTTGCAGTGCTATAAGAAGAGCAATTGAAACTCTCCATTCTTCATGTATATAGCGTAAAGCAAATGTGATGTTGGAGATGTTGGGTGGGGGTGTTGGACAAGCAGTGCTAGTGGACTGGTGGTGTCATAAAGATTGCATGTGGAGGACATCAAGATTGAGAGTTACATACATACATAGTTGTAAAAAAATAAAACAAGTAAACTGTATATTTAGTAATTTAGACTTTTTTTTTCAGAGAAGTGCAAAGGATGTATTATATGCAATCTACATAAAAGACTTTAAACTCTAAAACAGTAATGTGTGAATGGAAAATGTTCTCTTCACACTCATGCACTTCACATTTTTATCTAGAGAGATTGGAATAGAAGAGAGAGAAATGAGTGATGTGATAGAAATAAAAGAGAAAGATATGAAGAAAAACAGAATGAAAATGAGATGTAAAAGAAATAAAGTGTGAATATATTTAATCCATTAAAAATTCAAAATGCAACTAAACCATAACAGCACTTAAAAAACTCATTGGCCAGCCCCCTACCGCTTCGTGCGCTGACCGTGGGGCGAAGGATTAGTCTTACGGCAATCAGCTGTGGGGATACCTTGGTCAAGACAAAAAAACCATGACAGCACTTTATTACAAATGAACTAACGTTTAACATCCCTCTAAATTTGTAATCTATCATAGCAATCCTTGAATTGTTAAATTTTATCAAATGATAACTGTGGTAAGAACATCTGCTCGTAGCTTTGTAGTATTTATAAATTTAAGGAAATTCCCTTCTTTTGCACCATATCACAAATGTAGTTGTGTCACAACTCAATGTTTTTTGAATTCCATGAAAAAATGGGTTCTCAAATATTGCTATTGCAGACTAGTTGTCACATAAAATAAGAGTAGAACTCCAACTTATTGTTACAAGTCACCCAAAATTCTTCTTAGCCAAATAACCTCATATGTTGCCTCGTTTGCTGATGATAATGCAACTGAATTTTGTTTCTAGAACTCCATGAAATAGGTTTAGAACCAAATATAAAACATAAGCTTAGGTGCTCTTTTGATCATTCGGACTTCTAAACCAATCGCTATCCGTAAATCCAATCAGCTTGCTGTCGTCTTCTTTCACATATTTGATCCCAAGCTTCTTAGTGTCTTGAAGATAACGAAGAATTCTTTGGGCTACTTCAAAACAAAGCTTAGTTGGTTCGTTCATAAAATTAGAAGCCAAGTTAATTGAGTGAACTGTATCTGGCCTTGTTTTAGTGAGGTAAATTAATTAAAGAACCAACAATATTTTTATAGATTTTTGGATTTAATTTTTCTGCACCATCATCCAGCTGCAGTTTCTAATTCAAGGCCATTGGAGTTGGAGCTGGTTTACAACTCTTCTTCATTATGAATTGTTTAGGCATATTTGAAACGTACTTTTCTTAAGTGATAAAAATCTATCCTTGTGGTTGCTTCACTTAGATTCCAATGACACTTATGCTAGGAAATCCAAGCCAGTCCAATGCTTCACTTGGACTCATTCCCATAGACACCAATAAGCCTAAAGCAACTAAATCTGAGTGCATTCATGTGGAAAATGCTTCACAGACACTCACTTTGGGTATAAATACCCATAATAAAAGATAGAGAAAGGAAAAGAAGAGAGTTAATAGATGTAATGTATAAAATAATGTGATATGAAAAGAAAAATAGAGAGAAAGATGAAATGTATGTAAGATGGAGATTTCATATATATTTTTTTTGAGATCACACATGTAAGTTCATCTGCTCAAGTACGGAAAAAAAACAGTCGATTATAATCCAAGATAGTGTGTTTATACCATACAGCCTGGCACATATTGTGCAAGTATCCCAAAAGCATGGCTAATAAATAAAACGACAGAATAGGGCTAAAAAAACAGGCCCGCTTCGTGCCTAATGGTAGTATAAGATAAGATGCTTCAGCTTTGACCAAAAAGAAAAGTTGCTTCAGCTCCATTAGAGCACTGTCTTGCAATTGTTACTCTGACAGAACATACAGCATCTAAAAAACAGCTACTCTTGATTCTTTTCCACCTCAATTTTTGTGGACTAAACGCAACCCGTGTTTACATCAAAATGCGGATAACAGCAAGGCCAACTGCAGAGATTGAAACAAGTGATCCTATGCAGTATTTTATGACATCATATTTGGCTGCTTCCATCTGTGCTCTTAAAGAATGGATCTCCTGAATATTATAGCACAAATTTAATGTTTTGGTGCGAGATGAAAATAAAAAGAAAATCTAAGTTCTAAATGTCACGTGCATGCTTACTCTATCAAGTTTGTTAGTAAGGCTGCTATTTTCAGCACTCTGGTTGGCCAGTTCTTCCCTTATTCTCCTGCATTTGCAGTGAATCAGCAGCAGTAACAATGAAAAACAAGAATTTCAGTCTAAGGATCTGTAATCTTCTACAATCAGCATATTTTCTCTTCACTTACCCCCTTTCGAGGTTCATATCCAATCGTTGCCCAGCAGTGACCTTATCCATTTCATATCTGCATCACAATCCAATCCATGTGATTGCACCATAAAAATCATTAAAAAAAACAAATGAAGGCAGCTATAGTAAGTTAATCATGGTCAACTGCTAAAATTGATATACCTCAATTCACTGCGCATCTTCTCTATATCATTCCTAAGCTTCTCTGTCTCATGTTGCAACAGAGAAAAATGGTGTCCCTGAATTATAAATTTTCAGCATATTACAGCAGCAGGCAAACAAAACCAACTCCATCAATAAAAAAACAAATTAAGGTTAACAACATTACAAAGATAAAGAAAAATATGAAATCATCGCCAAGCAAATAAAAAAGGAAATGAAATAGATCTCTATGTCCTCCCAACATAATGCAATAGAACCAACCAAACTTACAGTGTGTCCAACCATTTGAATTACTCTTCCAAAGAAACGGATAAGAATGGTGGGGTGGGGGCGGATTTTGCTCTCCCCATCCTCGCCCTTGTTAAGAGCGGGGCGGGTGGTCGGGTTCGGGGGCAGGTTTGATTGCCATGGGTACAAAAAAAAAAGTATGTTCTACATATATCTAAGTATCTATCTTATGTTTTCACATAATTAAATGAGATAAACCCCAAGGAGGATTACAATCATTGCCCTTGAGAATCCTACCATAGGAAGAAACCCGCATGAGTAATTTGAAGAGCATAAAAATCTCATTTAGATAGGGGCTAAAGAGCACTTATTGAAGCTAATCTACTAGAAAAACACTAAGTAAGCTCCAATAAGTGCTCTTTAGCCCGCATCCAAACAGACTCAAAGTCACAAACAGCCCATTATGTCTGAAGTTCTGTAAATAACTAAATATATAGCTTAACCAGACAAGGGATTTAATTACAATTTTGTTCATTTTCTTTCTTTGCTTTCTATACATCTGGTTTTACAAATATAAGATATTAGCAAGCTTCATTCTAATTACATAAGTTTCAGATAGCTCAGCCAAACAATGTCAATGACATGCTTTATTGATGAACAGAACAAAGACAATAACGGTTATTTTGCATTGACCGAACAATTGGGATGCAGGATGCACTTATTCCCCTTAAATGTTTTGTCAATAAGTGATCACAAAAAAGTGTTGTTCATCAATTATTGTGGTTCATGGAAATCATATTTATGGCATCAGTAAAGTAGGAAGTTGCCTGCAATTAGTGTCTTATACATGCCATAGACAAGTCCTTTGTTCAGCCCTACCATGTTCACTACTAGTACTGACTAACTCAACTCATCTGTGTGCACCAAAATCATAAACCTCAAACTCCACACATAACAAGATTAATGAATACCTGGGAGCTCTGTACTTCTGATTTGAATTTGGACAGGTTGGATTCTTGAATCATTTCAGTCTTCAAAAAAAAAAGAGCAAAGCAGCTTACATTAGCCCACAAACTGCGTATTAAGATACAAAATGCATGTTTGGAAATTCTTCTACAATTGATTATAAAGCCATGTGTAAGTATGGAAAAGGGACGTCGAGACGCGTATGTCGTAAAGCCACATGAAAGTGAAGCTACAAATAGTAGCTTGAGTGCAATGGATGGGACTTTTATTGAGAGAAGGCAAAACCAAACACAATGTATATGAGTAGCTTTTAGTTTTAGGTTTCAAAATCAATTGTTAAGAAAGAAAAACTGATCCAAGCATGCTATATAACAAGATAAATAATGACACGGTAACACAAATTGTACACTCACAGAATTACAAAAGGAAAACAAAAAATTGTACTTGGCATCAAAGGGTCTTACTTTTTGCATTTCTCCTTTTGATACCAATGACTGAGATACATTTTCAAGACAATCATTCAAAACGCCAGTTATGGCAGCAATTATTGCCTCAGCTTGCTTTGAGGGTACTCCTTGCCCCTCTAGTCTCCTAACCTAGAAACCAAAAAATCAAACAACAAAACCATTAAGTTGAAGAATGCAATGCAACCAAACAAGGGAAAGTGAAATATAAAATAAAATAAAATAAAATAAAATAGCAAAAAGAAAATGATGAATGTAAAAATTACAAGGGCCAATGTGTCAACGAGGAACAAGTGTTTTCCGTTGGATTTCACCAGTTCAGAAATATGTCTAGTGCCCGAAATTGAAGGCAACGAAGATGAGAGTGGATTGCATATTGGTCTTTCAAACGAAGATTGCAGTTTTGAAGCCCTAAAGCCTCCGAATCTGGTTAATTGCCTCATCCGCTTACAAACCACGGACATTTTTGGGGAAAAACCCAAAATCTCTGCAGCAGAATTTTGAGGCTCCGAATTCAAATCGGGACGCAGCAAGTCAAAGTACCCCTGTTTGATAAAATCAAAGTCAAAGTACCCCTCGGACAAAGAACAAAATCCAGAGATATATATTGGCGAGAAAATATCCTGGGGATTTGGATTTTCCTTCGTTATCCTTTGTTTTCTCTGTAACCAAACGGGGATGGATGGAAATATTTTAAAATAGAAAAAACGATGTAATGTTTTCCTAGGGAGGTGTGAAATGGGCGGTTGCGTACCTTAAGCAATGACCAATCAAAGTGCAAGCCACGTTGCGTGCAGTGTTGTGTTGTGTTGTTGTTAAGGAGAAAGAATGGTCAATTGAAATGAAATATACAGTGGAAATGGAGAAAGAGAAAGGAAAAGAACGAAGGATAGAGAGACACGAGTATTTATACTATTTATATATTTACTGATCTTTAATCTTTATTGTACACCGTAATGTAAAGAAAACCTGTTGTTCGAAACAAAGGAACTTTCTTGTGCAAAATTTGTACGGGTCACGCCAAAACGCAAGTATTTAGGTTCTTCTTAATCGCTCAAACATAATTAGTAGACGTTAATGGTGTCAATTTTATGATATGATATTTATACGGGTTAATGGTTCAACTAGTCCCTGAAGTTGTATCAAAATCTGCATTTGGTCCCTCCTCAGAAAAATGACGATTAGTGGCGGTTTTTTTACAATTACTGGCGGTTTTTGACCGCCACTAAACGTCATTTTTCTAAAGAGGGACCAAACACGAATTTTGGTACAACTTCAGGGACCTGTTGAACCATTAACCCTATTTATACGCATGCACAGAAAATAAATGGTTCAAAAATACATTGATTATATTCAATAATTTTGCATTTTAATTTTGTATTCATTCAATTCAAGTGTAAATAAGAGCAGTTATAGAACCCTTATTAAACATATCCTTCCATTCATTCTTTTTTTTTTTTAAATATTTAGCATTTTCTACATTTAGAAAGTAACACATCCTTATGATAAAAAATGTTCTTTTCTAAATTGGGTAACATCCCACATTACACAAGTTGTATAAAAGCATTTAAAGAGTTAGAATGAATCAATTTAGCATCCTCTACATCCACGGTAATTGCTTCAACAACTAACAGAGGAAATATAAACATGTACATAGAGCCCCTCTAAACGGGGTATTCACTATACGCAAGAAATACTGTTATAGACAGGATAATATGTATCAATTTGAAGTTGGTCTAAGATCGGTTGTGTATCCCACAGATAAGAAGAATGGCCTTCAATGAGATCTGTCACATCGACCTAGTAATAAAAACACCAAGTCATTGAATATAAACATTCAAATTTCATGAATGATGGATGGCATTGCAGCTTATTGAAGATACAATTGCAACAAGTAAGCAAAGAGGATGAAGAAACATCTTACATTTTGTATCCCAGGAACAGGGACTGGTTGGATTCCAGCTAATCCTTTCGTAAGTAGACTGCTCAATCAAAAATAATAATTATAAAAATTTCAACTTTCTGTCTCTCAACTAATTCTTTTAAAGATGAATCACATTATCTTTTACTTTAAATAACTCTGCACAAACTGATAAAATAAATAAAAAATAATAATTATGTACGAGACTACGAGTACATAGTTCTACACAAATTACCTAAACATGCATTTACCCAGCAGAAAAATACCTGGGGCAGATACCCCACCGCATAATTATAAAGGAGTGTTAGATGAGATCATGAGACAAAACTATCCACAAATGATAACAAAACTGCCACCAAGTGATAGATATGGGTCCATATCAAATACACGAAGTGCATGTTTTGAAACTCATTCGAAAAACACAGCTTAGCCAAAATCATGATGGACAGAAGCAACTTCCATTAGTTTTTGCTTCTTTCTATCATGATTTTAGTCCCACTGTGGTTTTCGAACGAGTTTGCAAACATGCACAAAGTCAATGAACACAAGGAACGCTGTTCTCTGCCCATACTTGCAACTTCCTGCCTAGACATGCTGACACATGCACATATATTCCTCCATTATCTATAAATTTATTAACCCCATTCTTAGTTATATCTTTTAGAAAGATGAGGAAAAAAATGTTCCTAATCCATTTAGAAGTTCAAGATAACATTAATTAACATTTTCTCAATTATACCCTAATATCCACAAGTTATTGTCAAGTACTATTGAGTAGTATTGGGTAAAACAGGAAGTTAAAAATAACTAGAACAAATCAATTGTATTGCTTGGTTTGTATTTTTGTTTCTCTCAACAGATAAATAGGCTACGGTCATATTTTAAACAAATGACCATCAGCATGCTTCAAAAAAATTCTACCATCTCCATTATTAAAGATTTCAGCTTCCAGTCTTGAGTCATCTTCATAAATAGAAAATTATATATTATATATAATACTTTTACCTCATCTTCAAGCTTCAAGATGTCACTTTAATACTAAATTAAAAAACTCAAAAAACAATTAAGGAACAGATTTAACAGAGAGAAAGAAATAATAAAGCCACGAACAAGTTACAGAGTGAAGCTCCAGCTTCATATTTCTAGAAGTCAAAGTCAAGCTTTAAACTTGTTTAAATAAATTAACGAAGCTTGAGCGATTTTTTTCTTTTTTTGCTCACTTCCAAGCTTAACCTTCATATGCTTGGCCTGAGCAGCTTTAAATACCTATAACTTGCAAAAGAATCCCCCACTAAGTTTTTATGTACCTGGCACGGAAGGCAATTCCAAGCATCCAGTCATTCCTTGAATAAGCATTTACAAATCTCCCCGCCACCATCTACAGAAAATCAGAAATACCAGGATCTCAGAAAAAAAAAATCATGAAACAGGTGAGAAATTCTTATTAAGAGAAAAATCAAATCCCCCATGAACCTTTCTAGCAGCTTCCCAGTTCTCATCCTTGATTGGGATGGGCGCTCCAAGAAGTACAACTCTTTCTACCAGTTCAGCTGCCAATGAACAGGAAATGTTAAAATTAATAAGGTAAACATGAAAAGAGTGCCCTTCGCAAGGTAAATGATAAAGGAACAAAAAATAAGGCTATCATTCAATATCAAGTCAAATAATTCAACACATAAAAGACAAACAAAGGAAAGAGAGGAAACTGAAAATACCAACCGCCATTTTCTGTTTTAGCCAAACACTGTAGACATTTGAAAATGACTCTTGCCCCAAGTGAGTATCCTACAAGTGTCACAGGCCTGAAATTCATAGATTAACAATATTGCATTTGCATCATCTACAATTTTCTAAAGTAAAGGAAATAGAAAATACCTATTTCCTTGCAATCCTTTTAATAATACTTCAGCAAGCAACTTTCCTGCTTTGTTTGATCTGAAAATTAATAAAAAGGTCTCAGTATTAACCAAGAACAGAAACTACTCAAACAAATTCATTGAGATTGTGAAGACAAACATAAGCAGATACTAGTTGGCATGCGGAACCACCTTGACATTAAAGATCATCAAGTAAATTGTTTTTTACTAGAAAACTATAGTATATAACCCAGAGAATATGTTCAGTGTAAAATTTTATTTTTACAAAAGGTCAATTTGTGAGTGTGGCAAAGCTGACACCTAAGCTAGGATTAATCTATACCCAAAGGGTGCAAGGAAGGACACCTAATGGTCATACTGAAAATACTGTGGGTGGCAAAATGATAGACTAAATCCAATTTTCATCATGTCCATCCATATATAGACCCAATCCAATCCATCCAAACCAAAAAATCTAATGGGTTGTATTAAAGGGACCTACTTTATTTAGCAGAAGGTTAGTTGACAGACTTCGTTCAGACATCCACTTTCAAAACTGACAGAACTGATCCATAAACCAACTGTAAATTGTGATATAGTCATTTCATTGTTCATACCACGTAGCACTTTGATAGGTATAGCAGTTAATAGTATTAGTTAATACTTAATAGAATAATAGTTAGTTAATTAGTTGGGTTAATGAATAAAGCATGTTTCCATGGGAAGATGGGTTGAGAGAGATGTCTAGTCATTTTGAGCAGAATTCTAACCCCATGGAAATAGAAAACAACGACAACAAAAATAATATGTTCAGCATGGATCTGTAAGCTTTTCTTAATTATTTTATGACAATCTAAAATAGATTAATAGTTCAATTTTTTACCCGTCCAATATAATGCAATCCAAAATCTATCTATTTCACTCTATGCTACCCCTAAGTAAAATGAAGTCTTGAAAAAGCTTGATTGCTAGGAATAGCATATATGACAGATGGCAAAAAAGTTCTTCCGACGTTGTTCTCAACTTTTCTTGCGCTTAGTTATTCAAGTTTGATAGTAATTCACTAGTTGTACAGTCTAGCAAAAGCAAATGATCCCTTGTATTGGAAATTTGAAATGTAACATTAGATATCTGATAAGTTGTTTTAAAACAAAAACCCTAATACACTTATTTAAACTAATATTATAGGTCAAGTACTACAGTAGTGCAAACTAGTAGAAGCTTAGCCCAATAACACTAGCAACATAACAAGAATCCTAATTCCTAATATTACAAGTGTCCAACACCTTGAATTGCATACATGATATCATGATAAAAAGTAAGCAGACATTTTTTCCACTGCCAAACAAATGTTATATTCTACTTATAATCAAGAGACAAAGTAAACCTGTTAATAGCTATTGTCCATTTACTGTCTATGAAATCAGTTGCAGAAAGTAACACAGCTGGCCAAGCCAATGCAGTTAAAAGTGTGCTCAATACAGTCATCATTGCCCCTCGCTTCATCAGCTCCATTGCAAGTCCTAATGCAAGTCAGAGAAATATGAACATCATACACAGCTCTTCTTAAATGCTGATAACATAGTAGTGCTAGACAGCTAAAGCCGAAACCAATTACTTGAAGTAAGCCAATCTTGAATCGCAGTGCTCACAGCAATTAGATTCTTAGTTTCCCACTCAAGCGCATACCTGAGTTTTGGCAAGGTCATATGAGAGGTCATTTTTTTGTTTTGCTGGGATCATCAATCATAAGAATAACATTGCTATTTCTTAAATCAAGACAAATTGAAGCGGAATATAAGGTAAGTTCTATCAACATGGTACATCAACCCCAAGAATCCATAGATGAAACTACCTTCCTTGACCAACGGTAATTGTAACAAAGTGCAATATTCACACCATTTTACCTCTCCAAGTTGTCATTCAGCCCATCCCATGGCCTTATAAAATCATCCTTCTCAAAGACAAATCCAGAGACCAAGATCTCAACCCCCAGCCTCTGCAATCATAAGTACAGCAAGAATTTAATTTCAAACAATAAACCAAGTGGAGAAATATCAATTGATAACAATAAAGTTGAGACAAAAGTTCACACATGCACACCCATAAACACAGGCCATAGCTTAATTTAAGCAAGCTATGTCACCAGAAAACAGGAATATGAAAGATACAAAGCTTACGCCTTGGTTATGGTTTTCTCCTATAGCTTTGAAATCAAACCCATCAACATCGCCAATTCTCCTAGCCATTTTGCTTCCTGTAAGTCCAGCTCCAGCAGCTGGTAGAAGTAGAGCAATTTGATACATAAAAGAATTTCATCACTTAAAAAAGGAATATCACTGATATGGAAAAATAGAAATAACTGCAAGGAAGAGGAGCAGATTGCTTAACAGATGCTAATTTTACCATTATAACATAAAACCAACATGTTCCGCAAAGAAATCAAATGTGCTGTTTTCAGGATAGATCAAACATTAATGGGCATGAATCACTCAACCGGTCAGTTAATTTCTAAAACTAAAGACTAACCCCATGTAAACTTTGTATATCCTCTTATGAACAATCAAAAGATAAATTTTAAGAGTTTGTATTGCAGCCTGAACGAAGTTATCTTCTTCAATCAACTACAGTAACTACAGTAACAAAAATAAAATCACCCTTCTAACTTATTTAATTGCAAAACACATTTCTATTAGTCAACCAGTAGGATACATTCAAAACCCCAAATTGAACACAAAGCACCTATAGGACAGCATGCCGAAAATAACTAGGCGATCCTAACAATATCCCTAAAACTTAAACTACAGATGAAACTCAAAGAAAGGCAAGACATATTAACATAGCATAAGAAAGTTCTAGCAAATCCAATCACATTTAGGCAAATATATACCTCCAAACGATGCAGCAACAGCAACAGAACCAGCAACAGTTCCTGCAGCACCAGCAGCTGCAGCAAATCCACTTGCTCCAATTACAGGGATCAGAGTACCCAAAGTTGGAGCCAACGCACCAAGTCCTGCAGCAATTGCTGGTGCAGCTAACCCTGTTAAATGGTAAAGTAAAAACAATCATACCCATGAGAAAATTAAAGCATATGGAAATGGAATACCGTCAGAAAACATATTAAGCTTTCCATACCACCAGTAATAGCCAACAAGGCTCCCCCAGTTAATGCAGCAGCACCGATAATACCACCACGCTTCACTTTAGCCCACTTGCCTTGTTTTGACTGAGTTTCATCTTTCTCTGATTCTTGCTCTTTCATGATAGCCATTGCAGAACATGCAACCATGGTCTCGATGGCCTCCTGTGAAGTAAATATACATGTTTTGTACTTTTGTTAGTCCAGTACAGTCGGCCACAAATTACAACACCATAAAGTTATAACAAGTTGTTTTCTAATCATATATATTAAAAGCTCCATCATACAAACCATTTTTGTCCACTTGATATCAAACCATGTTGCGAGCAACCTCAGAGCCACACGATGTCGAGCATCATAACCCTTTCTTCTCCGGGTAGATTCCTTGTCATTTTCACCTAAATTCGCCAGACAAGCAGAGAGAAGTTCATAGAGAACCGTCACTTTCCTCTGATCACTCAGCATCATAGCTTCTTCAATTGGTTTCTCATCAATTTCACCAGTAACAAATCCCTGGCCATGTGGTGGCTCTTTGCAGTCAAGAAAAGGGATGGCCTCTGTCTCCTGCTGAATTTCCAAGTTTAAATCTATCTTTTCAGAACTAGGTTCTACATCGGGGGTTGAAAATTTTTCAAGACACTGATGCTTATATTCATGAAGCTTCTCTTGTTTAGACTTGGAAGACTGCAAGTTTTTCTCCATGTCAAGTACAATAACATCAACCGCTTTCGACAAGGCCAGTTCCTGATCGAGCCTTTGAGAAGAACCATCATCAAATTCTTCTGAGAGCAATCTCAAGAACTGTAACATTCAAGCAATTACAGCCCTTGAGTGATATATATTGGAAAAACCAAATCATTGAAGTGAATACATAATTTTCATATGGATGAACAACAAGTAGAGAGACATACTGGTCCCACATGATGTGTAGCTGCAGGAACCCCAGCAGTTTCCTCTAGCCCACACCACGCTCCAGAATCAATATCTAGAAACCTGTCCAGATTCAGGGGCAGAATATTAGAATTACATCACTGCATGGTTTAAAATCAAGGTCCGCGGCCGCAACGGTCAAGGTTTTGGAGGTCTTGGAAACCGCAACGCAACCATGATTTCAGCCACGTCTGTTCACAACCCAATTGTGACGCGACCGCATCCGTTACCAATTTAAAACCTTGCATCGCTGTTAAACCTTCAAGAATTACTTCTCCCCCACCAAAGCTACTTCTAATAGCTTCTCACTGAATCAATCACTCCTCCAACGTGATTTTCCAAACACACACAATAGAATACATAACGCCACAATAACTAACTGGATTTTCAGCATTTACGGTTAATTAGACAATGCGATTAGAACAAGAAGAGTAGCAGTAAAACGTACTTGAAAACGGGTCGGAGCAAACCCGAACGATGGTGGACCCAAAGATCCGGGTCCTCGGAAACTGAATCACTGCTGGAGCCACTACTGGTTCGCTCCTCAGTGAGTGAATCCTCCGAAGCGGGTGAGGCTAGCGGGTGGGTCTGGTTAACCTGGGCCTCGTGAAGAGCGAGGCCGAACAATGCTGCCGCCGCGTATCTCTGCGTCGGCGATAGAAACGACGTCGTCGGTGGTGGTTCCGCCATCTGCGATGATGACGATAGAAGACGGAACTTCTTCTCGGGTGCGGTTGTTATGAAAGACAGAGATAGTGAGAGGGATCGTCGTTTCGATGATGGGAATTGAAACTTGTCATTTTGTGAAGGTAAGGATCGACGTGCTTGTTTGAAAGGGGAGTTTAATATGTTTGCGTTTTGAACAGGAAGGTCGGTGGAGACTGACGTGGCCAGCCGGGGCTTTTTGGACACAAGTGTATTCCTTGTTGCTGGCCTTTCGCCACTTTGCAATAATAAGAAAACTAAAATGCTCTCATGAGAGGGGTACAAATACAACATAGTGAAATGATTGGTATAATAAATGATGCCATAAAAATAAAAGAGAGATGAATAAAATCTTAGTGTAAATGTTTGAACCGTGAATTGAGTCGTGAATAAAAAACATATTTTTTTACTCGTGAATCATATATCGTACGATATAAACACAAAAAAAACATATAATATGGCATAGATTCTAAGATGACAAAGTTTAAGTGCTCATCACCTCCAAAAAAACATCAATAATATGGCAAAATGCATGGCAAATTACTTTCCTACTTGCTAATTGCTATGCTTTGGTTCTAGAACTTAATCATAATCTAAAAAGTCAAATCATTCATTATCATCCCCAAGGTCAATGTCACAATCACTAAGTTCATCATCTCCATATCATTTGCAAGCTCCTCTCCTTCCTCTTGAGCTCTAATGATATCTTCTCATTCCTCTTGAGCTCTAATGATCTCTTCAACTCCACTCTCATCTCCTATAATAGATTTTGCCTTATCCTTCCTAGCATTCAAGTTTCTTGGACTTATAAGAGGGGGGAAAACGATAAGTATCACAATATCCACAACAATATTTAAGTGATTCTTCTAACTCTAAGTTAAAACAATTACCTCTCTTCCTCTTCTTGCTTGGAGCTCCTTCTTCAAGAGTAAAGGTCTCATGTATGTCCATCCATGAATCATCAATTGGCAAGCAAGGATTCTCTTTTTCAGTAATTCATTCATCATCGGATTCAATATTCGATAAGCATATAGGATCATAACTATCTCCATTTTTCACTCTAGTCTTTTGTCTCATCTCAAGTTGAAGATTGTACTTAACATAGACAAGAGCATTTAGTCTTTGTTGCTCTAAGCGGTTTCTTCTCTTGGTATGAATTTGATCAAATATACTCCAATTTCTTTCACATCCAGTGGCAAGTGAGACTCAAAACTCTCATTGCTACTTTTTGTAATTCTTTGCACTGTCCACCAAAGGCCTATCAAAACAAAAGTGAAATAAAAAATAATTATATCTTGGTTTTTTATATTCTTATAAAGTAATGAGAATTAATGTGAATTGTTAAACTTACCTGGTTGCTTCCTTTTCCTAGTGTCTTGTACCATGCTTATTCCAAATAGTCAATGAGCTGCTTTGAATTTATGAAGTTGTTGATCAATATCAAACTTTATCCTTCTATCTGGAACCATTCTCTAAATGGTTTCATATAAACCAAATGAAACTTCAACATCTGGATTGAAGTCTTTCTCATAATGGTACCTAATGAAATAAAAATATATAAGAAAAACAACTTCAGTTGATCTTTAAAATAATTATTTACAATAGCACTTAAAGAATGAACTCAATGAAGTAACTTACATAGGATTAAGATAAAAAGCAACAGCATGAAGAGGTCTATTCAATTGCAACTCTCAACGTATATCAATCATCTTCCAAATATTCTTATATCTTGACTCTTTCTTCTTGAATTTTGAAGCTATTTCCTCTTTAGCTCTATCCATAGCTGCATAGATATATGCATGGCAGGTTTTGAGTCTCCATCCACAAGCCTTAAAACCTTCACAAGAGGAATCACACACTTCAAGCAATATTGGATGGATTTCCAAAATCTATCATCCTTTAAAACTATGTTCATAACTTGCTTAGCCACAACTTTGTTTGCATAGTTACTAGTAGCAAACTCCTCTGAAGCAAACATTTCACGTAGACCATTCTTTTGTTGTTTGATGCACTGTAGAGTGAGAAAAGAAGTTGCAAACCTTATTACCGCCGGTTTAGCCAATTCCCCATTAGAATGATCTCTAAACAAGCTTAGGATCGATGTGTGCTTATAAATGAAGGTTGTGATTTTCTTTGCATTTGCAATGGTATCATTAAATACCGGAAGCTCTGCAATATCCTCAAGCATTAAATCAATGCAGTGAGCTGCACAAGGGTTCCAAAATAACTTAGTTCTCTTCTCCTCTAACATCTTTCCAGCTGACACAAGGTTAGAAGCTCCATCCGTGACTACTTGTACTACATTTTCCTCCCCAACTTCTTCTACCATAGAATCCAACAATTCAAACATTTTTTTGGCATCTTTAATAACATCACTAGTGTCAACATATTTCATGAAAACTATCCCACTTGGACCACTAACCAGAAAATTAGTAAGTGACCTACCTCTTCCATCGGTCCACCCATCACACATCAAAGTGCAGCCCCACTTTTCCCACTCAGCCTTGTATTGTATTTCTCCATACTTGCTTGAACATTATCAACAATCTTCTTTAAATAAGATACTCGAACCTCATGATAGCTAGGAGGTTTTAAACCCCTTCCAAATTCTCCAACAGATTTCAACATTTGAGTAAACAAAGGGCTTCTTACCAAATTAAATGGCAAAGCATTTCCATATATGCATTTGCAAATGTCTTGAATCACCAAGTCTCTATCTTTCACTGCTTGATTCATCGTTGTTTGCTTCATAGAGGTCCCTTTCTTCCCTTTGTTAGCCTCTTGGGTATCAACTTCTTCAAAATATTTTTGTCATCCAAGATCTTTTTAAACATTGCTTTTACATCATCGGGAACGGATGTACAAGCAACGACATCTTGTTGTGTGCCCGCAAGGTGATGCTTCATCGTTGCAACTCCACCCCAAAAAAATTTTGAGCAGCACTTGCATTTAAGAGAAAGCCTATGAGGTGGGACAGTCTCACAATGATTATATGCTTGTAAACATTACTTGAATGACAAAGCTGGAAATTATGAATGACGAGAGCTTTTATAGCATGAAAATTATATGTTTCTAAGAGCATAAAAAGGAGTTCCAAAGGGATGCAATGCAAGTATGAAGCAGGCCACATTCGCAAAGGCTGATAAAGAAATTTCAATATTGAAGTAGAAGCTGGAAATCACAGCACAACACTGCTCAAGAGAACGTAGGAGAACCGCAAAAACAACGAAGCAAAATTAACAAAAGAGAACGCAGCAAAATTAACAATGAAGGTGAAGCATAAATAAAATTAACAAGATCAAGGATGATAGTGGCAATTTGGCAGAACCGCAAAAGGCACAAAAGAGAATGAGCAGTGAAGCAAACCTGGAATGTCGCAAGCTCGCAAGTCGCAACGAAGAAGCAGGCGAAGAAGAAGGGAACGCAGCAGTGAAGCAGTGAAGGAGGAGTAGCAATGGAGGAAGACGTTCAAGCAGTGAAAGAAGAAAGAAACGTGAAAGTGAATGAGTTAGGGTTAAAACTTAAAACTGGGTCATGAAACCCGATTCATTACCCAAACCGCTTTTGCCCTAATTAAAAAAACAAAACAAAAAACCCGAAAACAAGAATAAAAATGCAATTGGGTCGCAAAACCCGACCCATTACGTCTTGTGACCGAATCGCGTGATTCAAAGGTGAATCACAAATTGTATCGTATCGCAGCGATTCAAGGCAATTCAGCAACGATTCAAGGTCCATTTCGAGACACCTTACAATTCGTATCACCAGGGGAGGAAAAATGTATCGTATCGCGATTCGTATCGTTGAATCGTACGATACTTACTACCATGGTTGCTGGCCTTTCGCCACTTTGCAATAAGAAAACTAAAATGCTTTCATGAGAGAGGTAAAAATAGAAGATAGTGAAATGATTGGTATAATAAATGATACGATAAAAATAAAAGAGAGATGAATAAAATATGAGTGTAAATGAGTTATAAGAGAAACTAAAATATGAATATATTAAAGTCCGAAAACTAACCCTATGTAGATGATGAGAGTAGATAAAATGAGATGGATTTTTTTATTTTAAAGGAAATGAGATGGAATTGGAGGGACTCGTATTAAGTTTCATTGATTGGTGGTGTTAAATGATGATGTTTCATTGAACTTTCATATCCCCAAGGATGAAATTAGATGAAATAGAAACACTATTAACTACTAAAATATTATTTTTCTACCTCTAGTTTTATTATATATTCATCATCAGTGTTTTTAAAATATAGGTAAGTCCCGAAATGATAGCTCAAGTGGTAAGAGTAGACTAGTAGAGGACATATGAGTTGAGAAGGGGAAAGTCTAGGGATCAATCCATGGAAAAGGAATTTAAATGTTTTTCAATTAAAAAAAAATAATATAGAAAAAAAATAAGTTATAATTAATTATCTTATGTCCATTATCTAAATAATGGAATGATAAGTTTATTTAGTTCTATCATAAAATATCTATATAGAGTAAAAAGATTTTATTCGGTTTCATTTCACTCCGTTTCGCTCCATATGTTTTATTTCATTCAACTCTATTACTCACTTCGTTTCAAGATAACTATCAAAATAGAGAAAAATAATTTATTTCATAATAATTGTCCACTTAGAATTCCAAGATAGCATTAATTGATGTTTTTTCATATAATACCCTTATAACAACAATAAATGAGGAGAGGTAAAAATAAAATTTAAAGGTCAAAATAGTAAAACAAGTAAAATGTTTTAAAAAATTAACAATATTAATTACATTTCTTAATATGCATGTTTCTTCTCTTGCTTGACGCTTATTTTGGAACAGAGAGGGTATATTCTATAAATCCAAACATAGCCTAGGGTGGAGATTGTATTTTTTTAGGGGCATATTTCAAGAGAGTTTGAAATAACTTTTGGTTAATTCATGTTTCTCCAGTTATTGAAATGAATGTATTTTTTTGTTTATTTGAAAGTAAATAGAAACACACATAATGTTGTTGTGATACTTTTTTCTTTTTATGAATCAGAAAATGTTGTAGTACTAGTAATTTATGGTGAGATAGTGAAACTTGACATTTCTTTAATGATTAAACGTACAAAAATTTATGGTGGAACAATGAAACTTTATACGGTCAAGTTCTTTTTTTATAATTGAGAGGATATATTTCTTGAACGATCATGGACCTAAAGTAAATTTGGCATGAACTACCCGGTATTCAGTCACTTTTCAAATGCCGATATTCCAAATTTGAGATTTATGTAGTGTTTGATAAATATGTTGGAACATGACAAAACATGAGGTTATATTTTTAAGATGGAACATGACCGGACATAAAGCTCCTCGAGCGGTACCATTTGGTTTTATAAAAAAAAAAAAGTGGAACCACGGAGAAGGAGAACACTTATTAATTAAAATAATTTACACACACAAAAAATACTCCTAATTTACTTTTAGAATTTTTTAGTTATATAATAATAGAAAAATATTAAAAAAATATACATACGAATTCTTTATAGATTTATCTGTTGAAAATTGATTATGTCTATAACTATATTGACAATTAATAAATTTGCTTATTATTTTCATAAAATTTACTGTTTTTAAAAACATGAGGTTATATTTTTAAGATGGAACATGACCGGACATAAAGCTCCTCGAGCGATACCATTTGGTTTTATAAAAAAAAAGTGGAACCACGGAGAAGAAAACACTTATTAATTAAAATAATCTACACACACAAAAAATACTCCTAATTTACTTTTAGAATTTTTTAGTTATATAATAATAGAAAAATATTAAAAAAATATACATACGAATTCTTTATAGATTTATATGTTGAAAATTGATTATGTCTATAACTATATTGACAATTAATAATTTTGCTTATTATTTTCATAAAATTTACTGTTTTTAAAAATTGAGTGCTAATATTTTATTATAAATTAAACATTAATGAGTCTTTCTAAACTTGTATATTATATTTTTTTTAAATAATTCTAAGATAATTTTTGTAAAAAATTATGTTAAAAAATGTATTTTTTGTAAATTTATCATTCGTTTATGAAAATTTCAGTAAAATAATTTTCTTTTCAAATTTAACTTAATAGAACGAATGTAGCTCCTCTAAAATAAGTAATTTTAGAGGCTAAAGTAAGTAATCACAAGTATTTATAATGATTATCTACTTTGAAAAGTTAATAAAACAACTCAATTAATAGTTATAATAACTCACTTTACATTTTAAAGTAACTCTCTCACACTACAGGATGATCTGGATCTTTCACACAAAAAATATGTTATGTTCCTTTTTGTTACATCTTAGCTCCTCCCTCGAGTGTATTGTGCAGCATTGAACCTGAGAGTTATTCTCGCACACTCGGTTTGCATTGTCCACTGAACTACCCCACTCGTGGGTGTATCTAAATTATTAGTAATTTTTATTTTATGATCACGACTGATATTGGCATGTTCGGATACGGCGGCGGTCCTTCCAACAAATTTCATCGTTGTAGCATGCAGATAGAAAAGCTTCTTTCAATAAGGTACTTGTAAGCTTGCAAATAATTCTAAAGGAAAAGAAACTAACAAAGTAAAAAACCTGGTAGGGTAAAAAGCATGCTTAGTAATATTGTATGTCCCATAGCATAGTCTGGGATCTCTTAACAGAAGCATTATATCGGCTTAGTTTTCCCCAGGATTGCCCCCTAATTTTTTTTAAAATCCAATATCTGCTTTAAGAACAACGACCATACCCCACAAACACCATATTATGAAATCGTATGTCTTCATAGTTGTACTCGGCCCTAGAATCAGAACACCCAACACATCCTAAAAAAAATAAAAATAAGATTAGTATTTTACACGAAATATCAAATAATAAAATAACTTTACTTTCCACACAAACCCGTTTATATTTTCAATTTTTTTTTTCAAATGCTCTAGAGTAACACGAAGCCTCACACGAACAGGTTGGCGATTAATTGCTTCTTCAAGATGCTGGTCAGTCGTGCCAACTTGTGTGTAACCATCAATGGTGACAAATTCTTGTCCCATTGTTCTTGTTACGAATAATTAGATTCCGTTATTATTCTAGGCTATAATATTCTATAGGATATTCTCTTATTATATTTCTTTATTATTCTAGACTACAATATCTCATAGGAAATTCTCTTATTATTCCTAAGCGTATTCTATTTTCTATTATAATTTCTTTCTATAAATAATACACTGACTACCTCACACAAATTATGGTGAGAGTTATCACATCTTGCATGGTATCAGGTTATGATTCTAAACCCCAGCCGTCAAACCTTGTGCCGTCCTTCTTCGGCCTAGCGCGAACCACCCGCACCGTACTCTCTCTCTGCACCGCGGCCCAGCCGCTCCAGCATCGTCCTCACGCAACGTAGTTCCTCACGCAACGCCGTTCCTCACGCAACGTCGTTCCTCACGCAGCGTCGTCCTCACGCCCGTCATTTGTTCGTTCACCGCTCCTCATGGCCGACGACATCACTCGTCCATCTCTTACTTTTCATAGTCAGTACGTGTGAACCATATCTTAGTCCACCGAATAAGATCTCCACTCCTATATAAACAAGCTTGCAACTAAGGAAAATTAGGGGCAACTTGAAATTAACATGCCATTCTCTCTCAATTTTTTTAGCCAGAGAGGAAGAGAAAGCCTTTTATATATCATCATTATAATGGAACATGGTGGTTGCAAAGAAGACCATAACCCAACGATGATCAACAAATATGCATTTTCTTGTGACATAGTCGATTCAATGGTATCTATCATATCTGGCTATGGTAAATTGCGATCCCTCTCACTCTTTCATTTATTGGTTCACCGCTCCTCATGGCTGACGACATTACTCGTCTATCTCTTCCTTTTGCGACCTTGGTCCATGATCATGATCTGCCCCAGTTCTTTGAATTTTCTACTTTGCTGTAAACATGTTACATCTCTTCTTCAAAACCAAAATCTTATTCATATTGCTGATAGTTCTGTTGATCCGCCGTTGCAGTTTATGCAATAAACCTTTGCTATTGCTACCTATTCGGATTTACGTCTGTCAACTGTTAGATTAAGAAAAGGGTTAATAATACATCGAAAGTTACAAAACAAGCACCAGAAATAAACAAAAAACTACCATGTCTCTTTGGCAAGTTTGTTTACAACCCATATAAGGATTATCTTCTTCCCTTGAGACTCTGTATCTTCTAATATGCTGGAATGCATAATAATCCCGACCAGATTCACAACCATTACTCTGCATGTCACAATCTAGCAATTGCTGCTCGGAAAACCCCACCAGCAACTGTGACCGAATTTGAAAAAATAATATTTTTAAAATTAATCATGCTGAAACTGGAAAAAAATCATTATTTATTTGATTTGTAAATATTATGATTTAATATTTGAAAACGTCAATTTTAAAAACTGGCTATTTGAAATTCAAAAAGTTAATAATTTGATTAATTAATTCAAATAAGTAATTGTGATTTTAAATATACTTTCTTAGGTAAATACGTTTGAACCAAATAAGTTTAAATTTGAAATGTATTTTGGGAGGTATATTTTTTTGTTTTGGAGGGAAATTGTGTGGTGGGACCGCGCCACGTAGGATATGGTAGGGTGGAATTATTTAAGACATGGTGAAGAGTAAAGTAGATCTAACCGTACTTTATATTTATACATATAGCGTAGTCTGGGATCTCTTAATAGAAGCATATATCCGCTTAGTTTTCCCCAGGATTGACCCTAGAAATTTTTTAGAATCCAATATCTGCCTTCAGAGCAACAACCGTACTCCACAGCCACCATATTAAGCTATCGTGGGTCTTCATAATTGTACTCGACCATAGAAATAGAACACCCAACACATACTTCCTAAAAATAAAATTAGTATTTTACAAAAAATATCAAATAATATAATAACTTTACTTTCCACACAAACCTGTTTATATTTTTGAAATTTTTTCAAATGCTCTAGAGGAACACGAAGTCTCACACAAACAAGTTGGCGATTAATTGCTTCTTCAAGATCCTGGCCAGTTGTGTCAACTAGCGTGTAACCATCAATGGTGACAAATTCTCGTCCCATTTTTCTTGTTACGAATAATTAAATTCTTGTATTAATCTAGGCTATAATATCCAATATGATATTCTCTTATTATATTTCTTTACTATTCTAGGCTATAATATTCCATAGGATATTCTTTTATTATTCCTAAGTATATTTTGTTTTCTATTGTAATTTCTTTATATAAATAATACATTTACTACCTCACACAAACTGTGGTGAGAGTTATCACATCTTACCTGTATCATGTTACGGTTCTAAAGCCCATCCATCAAATCTTGTGCCGTCCTTCTTCGGCCTAGAGCGAATCACCTGCGCTGTACTCTCTCTGCACCGCAGCCCAACCGCCCCAGCGTCGTCCTCATGCAGCATCGTTCCTCACGCAGTGCCGTCGTCACGCAGCGTCATTCCTCACGCAGTGTTGTTCCTCACGCAGCGCCGTCCTCACGCTTGTTACATCTCTTCTTCAAAACCAGAATCTTATTCATATTGTTGATAGTTCTGTTGATCGGTTGTTGTAGTTTGTGCAACAAACCTGTGCTACTGCTAGCTATTTGGATTTACGTCTGTCAACTGTTAGATTAAGAAAAGGGTTAATAATACATCAAAAGTTACAAAACAAGCAACAGAAATAAACAAAAAAACTACCATGTCTCTTTGGCAAGTCTGTTTACAACCCAGATAAGGATTATCTTCTTCCCTTGAGACTCTGTATCTTCTGACTGGAATGCGTAATAGTCCTGACCAGATTCACAACCATTACTCTGCATGTCACAATCTAACAATTGCGGTTCGGAAAGCCCCACCTGCAACTGTGACCAAATTTGAAAAAATAATATTTTTAAAAATAATCATGCTGAAACTGGAAAAAATCATTATTTATTTGATTTGTAATTATTATGATTTAATATTTGAAAACGTCAATTTTAAAAACTGGCTATTTGAAATTCAAAAAGTTAATAATTTGATTAATTAATTCAAATAAGTAATTGTGATTTTAAATACACTTTCTTAGGTAAATAGGTTTGAAACAAATAACTTTAAATTTGAATTGTTCTGAATGTTTTTTTAATTTTTTAAATACAAATTATATCAATTAATAACCTAACTAGTTTTAACAAAATTTTGGAAAATACTCCCTCCGTTCCTTAATAACTGTCACTTTAAGGTTTTGCACATATATTAAGGAATTGTATTAATGTTCTTGTTTCTATCAAAGTTACTACCTAACTTCCTAACATACCCTTTATCTTTCTTCTTAATTTAGACTCTTTAATTTCTTATTACCATTAATTAAAGGGTATAATTGGTAAATATAATTAATGATGACTGGATTTTATATGATGTTTTTAGGGTCTTTTTAGTTTATTTTATTTTATTTTTATTGAGTCTCATATAGGTTTTTATTCTTTTTATTTAGATTTTCTATTTATTTTTGCGTTTGCATATAGATTAACTTTTATTTGTTTTTTTTTTACTTTATTTATATATTTTTAGGTATTTTTATTAGTCTTTAGTCATTTTAGAAAACTGGTTGAATTAAGCATATTTGTGGTGTCCAAGGTGCAAATTGCAGGAAATGAAGGACTGGAAATGAAGAAGGACATGAAACACCATTTCTAATTGGCACATGTGAAAAATGCCATGAGTGGAGAATTGATGAGGAAGGGAGGTTTCAGAAGTTAATAAGGGACAAGAATGTGGCTACATCAATGCCATTAAAGGCCATGAAACCTCATCAAGAGGAAGAACAAAATAGCAAGGAGATGAAGCATCAGCCGTGCCAACGCTGGAGCGTTGGCAACCCAACGCTCGAGCGTTGGGACGTGGCAGATTTTATTATAAATAGGGCCTTTGATCTCCTTTGTAAACACACCTTCACATCCTTCATACCATCTTTCTTCTTGGTTCAGAGCAATTTCCTAGACTTGTGGGAAGCCTCCTTGAGCTCCCAATTCAGGTTTTTCTCTTTATGTTTTCATTAGCCATGCTTGGCTAATTTCTCTTGTATTTGGGTTGTTATGAATCTTCATAAAACTATGCTGTAAGTTTTAATCTTTCTATATGAATGAAGTTCTTGTTCTTAGTATTTTCTCCCCATGTTTAATTATTCTTGGTGCACACAAGTTCACTTTGCTCAATTCTTGCACAATGGTAATTGGTAGGATTTGAGGGAAATAGGAGTAGATTAATGGTTTATCCATCACTTAGGTATAAGGGTGGAAATCAATTGTGTTGGCTAGAACTAAGAACACTAATGCTTCAATTTGATTAACTAATCACTAAGGTATTAGACTTAGTAATTGGATTGAAAGTTCTATTTGATTAAAGCATTAACAAATAGAAATCCTAGGCTAAAGCACCTAAGAACTAGTTCTAATTTCATGTGTAAAAGTGATTCTGAAAAGCTAAGTTAGTTGAAGTGAAATTCAACTCAAATACTTGTTTTATCATTTTTATCATTTTATTGCTTTTAGTCTTTTTCTATCACAATATCTAAACAAAAACATATTTTCTTTCTCAAACTCTAAAGAACCAATTATAGAATCAAACCAATCCCTGTGGAGACGATATCTTTTATATTACTTCGATAACCTCCGTACACTTGCGGTTTGGCTATCAATTAATAATCCCTTGAACTTTGTAAAATGACAGTTAATTAAGAATAGAAAATGGATAAAAAATAGTGACACTTAATTAGAAACGGAGGGAGTATATATTTTTTTGTTTTGGAGGGAAATTGTGTGGGTGAGACCGCGTCACGTAGGATATGGTAGGGTGGAATTATTTAAGACATGGTAAATAGTAAGGTGGATCTAACCTTACTTTATATTTGCTTAGTCTGGGATCTTTTAATAGAAGCATATATCCGCTTAGTTTTCCCCAGGATTGCCCCCAGAATGTTTTGGAGGGAAAATTTGTGGTTGAAACTGCGCCACGAAGGATAGGGTAGGGTGGAATTATTTAAGATATGGTGAAGGGTAGAGTGGATTTAACCTTATTTTATATATATATATATATATATATATATATATATATATATATATATATATATATATATATATATAAAATAAGATGTATCATATGAGAAAGATGTTTTTATATGAGAAAATGAGAATAAATCATGACCGTTAGATCTAATCATGTGAAAAAGTCACATGATTTCATGTTTTAATCTTGATCATTCATGATTAGATCTAACGGTCATGATTTATTCTCATTTTCTCATATAATACATCATTTATATATATATATATATATATATATATATATATATATATATATATATATGAGATATATCTAGTGAGAAAACTCTTCTCATATGAGAATGATGAGAATAAATCGTGGCCGTTAGATCTAACAATGAGTGGTTGATTAAAACATTAAGTCACGTGACTTGTTTAAAAAGTCACATGACATTTTTAAGTGGTCATGTAACCACTTATTTATTTTAATCATGACCAATCGTTGTTAGATCTAACAGCCACGATTTATTCTCACCATTCTCATATAAGAAGAGTTTTCTCACTAAATATATATATATATCCCGTCACAAATTAATAATTATGTAATTTTATGACCAAATAAAGTAAAATTATTGAGCGAAGCAGGGTTTTGGTGTAGCCCTTCCTCGGTCGGCAATCACCCTATCCGTTGGAGTTCCCTCTCTCAAATGTCGGAGACGAAAGAAACCACCACCGTTTGAACACTCCTCCTTCCCCTTCACGCTAAGGTACAATTTTCTCGATTCTTCAATTGTGTAATTAATTTCATTCAATCTGCTCGAGTTTTATTCTCCTCTACTGCAGAATGCAATTTCACTTTAAAAATGTTTTTTCCCCTTTTATTTTACGATTGATTTCTCTGTTATGTATGCCCAATTGCATCGGTACTGTCATTTTCTGCTCACACTTCAAATGGGCACCCACACCTACTTCAAAGTTGTTGACTTGGGTGCACTTTCCTCCTTTTATGACTATTCTTAGTGTTAGAATCAACTTGGGGAATTTTGGATATGGTTGTAATAAGGTGTGTCTATAATCTTCTCTTTTCGTTGTTCAGTGCTGGATACGTTGTTTACCTTGCTAGTACTGAAATGGCATCGTGGGGAATGAGCTAGTAGGATGAGTTTATTCTGTACAACTCGAGCAAAGTTTCCTGACATGACGTTTGAGTTGGATATACTTATCCATCAACAAAAGAAAGAGGAATTGCGAATTTTAGAGACTGACTTTTGTGTTCAAAGAATTAGGCCCTATTTGGAAGTGCTTAAGCTTATTTTATAACATAAGCGCTTATGCAAGTGTTTATGAGAGAGCTTATGAGAGAGCTCATGTAAATAGCTTATGGCTTACCTATAAGCTGTTTTGACCTTATTTTCGTAAGTTGCTAAGATTATCTTATGAATAAGAGTTCATGCTTACCATAACCTATTTTCAGTTTATTTAAATTTATCATATTTGAATAAGCGCTCATCCCTTATGATAAACACTTAATTAAGTTGTTTACCTATGCACACCCTTAGTAGATCAATTATTCGATTGCAGGAATTGACTTGTAATGCATAATTATATATTAAGTTAGTCTCTTTATCCGGAGTTGTTGATTGGTCCTCTTTTTTGTTTGAATTGTGAAGTGTCAAGTTGTGATCTCAATTCCTACGAGGCATAAACTGGTAGGGTCATATTGACAGAAGATTTCAGTAACAATGATTATATCTGGGTTAAGTGGTTGTCTCTCAAGATGTCCCCATTTACCTCCTGGTTGCTTGGCATCACCCCGTGTTCGGGTTATGGCCTTTTCTGTGGCTGGGCAACATAAACAAGGGGCAGAGGGTCTCCGAGTGGAAAGGTATGCCCTATTAATCATGACCTCCTGAACTTGGGAATATGATGTAAGGTTTGTCCTATTTTGAATGGTAGACAAATCATTAATTTCCTCATATTGTCACTTCACAGAACAAGTTTTTCATCCTCTGGATTAAGATGCAATAGACAACAAGTTCAATTGGTCAGAAGTGCCATGGACGCTTCATTTGGTGATATGGCAAATGACTCTACTGGTAACTTTTCTCTCTTGATGAACCTCGATTCTTCTATTTCATGATACAGAAATTTTCATTGCTAGGGCAGGTCTTGTAAAACTAGTATGTAAATTGGATTATACATTTTTCTGAAGCAATAGGTTTTGTTAAAATAAAACTTAACTTGAAAATATTTCCGTGGACATCAGGGATGTTTGGTTCTCTCCTGGATGCTAGACTAGTAATTTTCTTGTGTTCATGTTCATTGGTTTGTTGTGTTGAAGACTTGAAGCCATCTCTTCCTTTTCATGATTACTCAAGCACATCACTCTTAGATCTAGGGGTGCCTGAGAAAGTGAACTAGATTATGATAAAAATAGAGTGACTAGTTGGGGAGTCTAGGTGGCTTGACTATCTGGCGATCATGGACGAAATTGTTTTAGTTTTTTCTTTGGGATGTAGAACTGTTTTTTCTTTAAACAACTGCTTTATGAATGACAGATAATGCCTTATGGTTTAGCAAGAATGGCTATATTAGAATTTTAAAAAATCTCATAATATCTTGATCATATCTTAAAATAATTTAGGGTAACCTACATTATTCTTTAGTATTGGTTTCTTATTTTATTAGGATCCGAAGTTTTAATTAGTTTCCCTATTTGACTAGGATTATGAGTCTAACATTAGTATGAATAAGGGTAACGGCTTTTCCTTTTGTAAGATCAAACCCATAACAAGACAATTTTATTTTATTCTCTGATCTTTTTTCTCTTCCCATACCTTAAAGTCTACATCCTATTATTTCATTATGGTATCAGTCTATCAGAGCAAAACCACCATTTGCAACCTGTCCCATCACTATTTCCTCTCGCGTCCCCTCAAGTTGGAAACTCTGTTATAATAATGCCATGTTCTCCCCCATGAACCAATCTTGTTGATCCTTTTTATCCTGTTTTTTCAAGTCACTCTATTTTTCTTCGTATCCCCAATCTTTGACCTTCAGGGGATATCAGACTCACTATACGTCATCCACATGAATTCTTATCCCTCTTTTAGATATCTGGTTTTAAGGCTTCATCCGCTGTCAGCGTTGACTCATTAGCCACCATCCACCGATCGGCCGACTGTCATTGCTTCGTCGCCTCCATTCTCATTCTTTAGTGTTTCAACCACTGTCTATCTTAGAAGCCACTAATTGTCCAATCCCCTAATCGTTGTTCCCAAGTCAGGTGGCACTGGCCCTCTAGTACAAGCTTTCATCATGCTTGAGGTACACACTTTGCTTTACAGGCCTCTGTTGACATCACCGCTTCTTTTGCTACAGTCACCGACACCTCCTGATTTCCCCCCCTTGTAAAGCCGTAATTGAAGTACTGTTAGGGTTTTTTAGGTTCTTCGTCTTCTCTGTTTCTTGGCTGTGTTTTCCACCAAGTTGTTTTGGTGTCTTTGTTGGGTTGTTGCTAGTTTGTTGTTGTTCCAGCTGTCTTGTTTTTGGGCATATTGCTGCTGTTTTTTTGCGCCCTAGGCGTTGTCTATTTTTGTTAGGGTCAACTAACCTCGATATTATAACTAGCTTAAAACTAAACTTGTTTCAGCTTGAGGGGGAGTGTTAGAATATTAAAAGATATCTTATAATATTTTGATCATATCTTAGAGTAATTTAATTTAGACTATTTTTTAGGGTTGATTTCTTTATTTTCTTATTTATATTAATTTATTTCCTTATTTAAATAGGAACAAAGTCTTAATCAGTTTCCTTATTTGACTAGGATTAGGAGTCTAATATTCATAATAAGGAGGGTAAGTATTTTGTCTTTTATAAGATCAAGCCCAATATATTATATCAATACAATTTTACTTTATTTCTGGTTCCCTTTTCCTCTTTCTATACCTTAAAGACTAAATCCTATAATTTCTTCAAACTATTTCCATCTTCCCCACTCCTGGAAATGGACTCTCACATGTTAAATTTTCGCATGTTAGTTATTCATAATTTTGATAGAATCCCACTCACTATGAAGAGAGATAGAGTGATAGACACAATTTCCACGTGACATTATCTTGTGAAAGATTAACATAAGATGATCCATTAACCCTTTTTTATTTAGATCTGGAAACTTGTTTACTTGTATGTCTTAGTGGGATCCTCTCTCAGTAATGCATTCACAGTAATTAATACTTCTTAATCATTTTTACCTTATGCTTACTTGAAACACTTATATAAAACTAATAATATCGATTGCTTAGCTTATCATTTTGTTGCTCCTTTGCGACATGCAGCTGTTTTTCCAAGAATTAGTGTGAAGGACCCATATAAACGACTTGGAATAAACAAGGAAGCTTCTGAAGATGAAATTCAAGCAGCAAGGAACTTCTTGATTCAACAATATGCGGGGCACAAGCCAAGTATAGATTCAATTGAGTCAGCACATGACAAAATAATCATGCAGAAGTTCTATGAGCGTAGGAATCCAAAAATTGACATTAAGAAAAAAATAAGGGAAGTCAATCAATCTAAATTTCTTCAGGCTATCAGAGGCAGATTTCAGACCCCATCCACAAAATTCATTATAAAAACGTCACTAGTATTCTTGTTACTTGGAGTTCTGACAGTTCTCTTTCCGACTGAAGATGGCCCAACACTTCAAGTAGCATTATCTCTGATCGCTACAATATATTTCGTACATGATCGTCTGAAGAGCAAGATACGAGCTTTCCTTTATGGGTACGTAAACAGTGATGTGTCTAATTCTTTTGAATTTGTTATGCACATACTTCACTAGACAATATTCTCTGTTAGACCATTACCCGTGATTGAATACTTTTCATATCAAAAGCATCACTTATTACCACGGTATGGCATTCTGATATGGATTGCAATGTGCCCTCCTCCCTTTAAAATTTGATGCATTATGGTTTTTCCCCTCAGCTCATTAGGTTCTCCTTAAATATATTGGTGCTTTGGTGCAGGGCTGGAGCATTTATTTTTTCATGGCTGTTGGGAACCTTCTTGATGGTATCAGTGATTCCTCCTATTCGAGTACTTAAGGGACCATTCGCGTTTGAAGTGATCTCATCATTGATAAGTTATGTTTTCTTATGGGTTTCATCGACCTATCTTAGATGAAGGCTAAAGCTATGTATCTCAATTTGATTGCTGGGTGTTTTTAGCAGAAGACCAGTTTTGCAGTGGAAGTTCAGAAAATGTTATGAATTACCATATTTAGCTATCTAATTATTGCCTTTTTAAAGTGAAATACTTTGACATACCTAATTTTGTTGATTCAGCGGTTTTTTTTCCTCGGTTAAATTTTAGAATGAGCCAACATAATGGAATTTTAAAGACTATCATTGTGTTTTCTTTGTATATGGATGTGAAAGTATACTATCATACAGACGTAGGACATGTCCTTATTTAGACATGAGTATGTCCATAGTTTTTCTGGTTGAGCTGTCTATAATAGCTGTATACTGTTATAGTTCTTGAGTCTTGACTACTTTGCTTACACAAATTAAAACAGAATTCTCTTGCAAACAAAGCTATACCTGCCAGCTAGTTTCTTTAAGAAAACATAGTATTACTTGTAAAACGATATCTAATTGATTTGAATGCTGAATTCTTTATAGATTAGATTTGAGTACCTTATTTATACTTGCATCAGTACATGAATGAATCTCTTAATTTTAGGGGTTAGATGAATAGATACACAATCAAATATACAATCAAATCTTTATACACAAGGAATGAAGGAAGCAATGGAAATGTGGAAGTATCAACACCCCCTCTAAAGTGTAGTTTATACATCACATATCATGCATCAAATCTTATTAGAAATGTATTTTTGGATCTAAAAGTGATTTAGTAAGAATATACACCAGCTATTTGTTAGGGAATACAATTGATATCATGATTATTTAAAGAACTTTGACATTGATAAATCTGTCTTTGTGTTCAGTAAGCTCATGGAAAACAAGAGTAGCGGCAATGTACAAGGTTACCTCATTATCACAATTAAGACTTATAGAGCTTAATGCACAAAACATGCCTCTACACTTGATCCAAGAACATTTTTCTTTTTACTCGTGTTTCCTCATGGCCGCAATGCAATGATATGGTGGAACATATTTTTATTATGCTACTTCGATTCCAAAAAAACTATGGCAATCATCCCAAGTTATTGGTTTGAAAATGTTGGAATAAAATCTTGCTTGAGATATTTTATGTCATCTAGATTACCTGTTGTGGTAGCAATGTCATCTATATAGACAATGAGAAAAACGTATTGATTTGTAGAACAAAATTTATAAAACATGTTTGGTAAACATGTCTAAATAAAACGAAACTAGACATCTATTTCGTGTTTGTTATATTTTTAAAATAGAACAAAAATAAAACATGGCAAAAGGCTTCTTGAACAAGTACATTTTAGTTCCCTCTAATACGGTAAAACTTAAGAGAAAGAAACACTCTTAAAATTTTTACACGGGCAAATGCCCATAATTTATATTTGAAATCTTATAGTTATATAATAATAGGAAAATAATAAAAATAAATTATACATATAAAATTAGTTCTCAATTCTCAAAGACACATTAGTGAATTAATTGGATGGCCACAAGTCAAGTCAATGAAATTACCAGCACATATTTTATCCCAAATTGAAACTCATTACAGGTAACAAGTAATGGTGCACCTATCTACTAGAGTAAGAAATAAGTGGGGAACACGGTTTGGGGGAGGAGAAACAATGACTAAATAGACAACAACAGGATGATCAAAAGGGTTAGTGGAAAATAAATGGTAGCAGTAGCGCTATTACCTGACCATAAAGTTAGCATGGCAATGAAATTAGTAAGCTTTAACTCGATAGAAGAATGTCTTAAGTAAAGTCATTCTATCTACACATGTTTCTGCCTTAGGTTTATCAGTTATACAAAGGAGATTAACTATGATAATACATTCCGTGGAGTCATAACTACACGTGTAGGAAAAATACCAGGCGAAGTTATTATACATCATGCACCTCATGCAAATTAATCACATAAAACTCCTGCCTGTGTCCTGGCACTCAGATAGCCACAAGTCCATATGTTCTTGAATCTTTTGCCTTACTTTGTGAACTGCATCAGGGGAAGTGCAGTTCTTCTCACTCCCTGAAAAGAAAACACACAATCAGAATGTCGGTTGATATGTTACAATCACATGTGTAAAACAAGCAACCAGTAAAGTTCAACATAGCTAACATGATAATGTCTGTAAATTGATCACATAATTTGCTTGCTGTTTTCTTTCTATTATTATTTTTCTTCTTTTTTTATAAGATATGTGTTTGCTGATGCATTGGAGAAGGAATCATTGAGATCATGTAATTTGGTAAAATGGTAACTGATAACAATACAAAGTTTACAAAAATTTGTAGGTTATAAATTAGCATCCAAAACATTTCAGAATGACAATAATTGGAGCGCAAATGTTACATGTACCTTCAAGAGCCAAAGGACTTTGAGGACACCCTCGATAATCGACACAATGGCCACAATTATCACATGTGATGGTGTAGGAAGGCACTGAAAGGTTAGAAGTCATTAGACAGCAATCAATGAAGAGAACAATTAAAGTAATTTTGCATTGCAGAAACTATGTATTTTATAATCGATAACATGACTCAACTTTTCTTTCCACATTTATTAAGTAAACAAACCTAAGAATACTACGAGGTCCCACTTGAGTCACAGCCCAAGATAACGAAGCTAACATTCAAACAACTGAACGCAGGAAATTACGCATTTCTTTCTGCAACTTTGATTGTAATTAAGCTTCTCATTTGTCACTACATAGCCATAAAAAAGAACATCCATGCTGAATTCTAAAGAAACAGTTTTTGACATGTTGCCACAGTAACGGCTAGGGTAAAGACTAAAGAATATTATTGACTGAAGTGATAGGAAAAGTAAATGGCAACTCACAATCAGGGGATGAAGTTTGTTTGGATGCATGACGCCAAGGATCCTGTGAGCCATTTGCAAATATTATCTTTGAACCTGCCCATGCAAATCTCATTAGGAGACATTATCACATCAAATTCAAGATGAATGAATAATAATATATTCAGAGTAAAACCATAGTGTATAATATGTAGCATCTAGACATGAGATGCCATAAAGAAGTTTTAGCTGAAGAGAATATATGTTTTAAAAACACACACAACTCAAATTCAAAATGTAAACATATAAGAGAAATTCATTTTCAACATGACTTTTATGTTCAGATTCAGAATAAATCATGGGTCAAGGCCTTATAACATTTAGTCCTCAAATGACACAAAAGATAAAATTTAAACGAAATAACATCTTTGTATATATAATAATGGAAAAGTGAGGATCACGTTAGCACATTGATTATAAACTTTTGGATATATATTATTACAATTTACAATGAAGGAAAAAGATAGAGTAATGTAAAAGTTCAGGCATAGGCAAGTTTGCAGACCTGCAATTTTTGTGCCTCCATAGTATAAATTAGTTGCATCAACCTCAGGAAAGACACCCTCTCCAAAAACATTTTTGCAAAGGTCCAAATGATATCTGCAATGTATGAGAAACCATTTGTATAAATTAGCAAGATGGAAGAGAAAATAAATAATACCTAGAAATATTAAAAGTATATTGTAATAGTGAAGCATGTAAAAGAAGAATCCTGTCAACAGAGGAGTATATGAACTGAACAGAGGAGATGAGGAACTTGCTTTGCGTCAATTTTTGAGGAACGTATACTATCATTTGAGGGAGCAACCTGAAAGTATGCAACTTCAGTGCAAACTTGAAACCACCATAATCGAGTAGAACTATCTTCACTAATAGCAGTTTTTTCTTTCAAATAATTCTGGTCATAATCTTGCACATTAACACCAAAGGTTCCAAGGTAGTATTCTTTGACATATTTTGCATAAGCATTCTGCATATTGAATAAAGTAGTTTCCATCAGATGCATCAAACCAGAAAAAAGATAACTAATCCTGAAGAGTAGAATAGGGGAGTGAACACATACATCCAGACAAATGAATGAAAAGTAGAATAAAGAGAATCGTCCAACTAAATGTACAACATCCGTGTAAAAAAAAGAGAGATGAAAATTTATTTCAATATGGGATATCTATAGAGGAAGCTGGAGCTGATGTGCATAAATCAACAAAAAAAAGGGCAGCCCGGTACTATAAAGCTCCCGCATACGCAGGGTTCGGGAAGGGGTCCCACCAAGTCAATAGTGTTCATATATGATAAAATACCCAGTTTATGTTAAGTTTTGAAGATCAAGGTTACTGCAGTATGTACATGAGCAAGCATAGCCAACAATATAGTTGGAGAAAACTCCTGAAGTGGACATGTCATAAATATTTCAGCCACAAGGGACACACAACAACATAAACCAAGAACTGGGCATTTAATCATAGTTTACATCATATTCAAATCTAACATTTTATGCCACGGCTTTTCTATAATTCGAGGGATAGAACTAACCCTGACATAGGATTCTATAATATGGTTAAGAACTTTGCATGACTGTAAAATATAATGTCGAGAGACAGTGGGGAAAAGAAAAATAAAGACACTATTTAGTAGCAAATGGAGAGCAAGGGCAAAAAAAGTGGCTTGTTATATTAAATAAATAAATAAAAACCCCCTTGAGCATTTTCATTATATTCTGGAAAAAGAGCAATTGCGTACCACCAAATCATCTCCAGCCTTTTTTGCTTCAACCAGAGGCTTGCATAATTTATCTGGATTTCCATATTGAAACTGTGGATCAAAAAAGAGAAGACGGTATAATGAATTTGAATTCAAGAGATTGCAATGAATAAGAAAAACAGATACTATCATATCAATTACCGCAATAGCGGCAGCATCAGCCAGCAAATACATGAAGTCACCATCAACTTCAAGCTGCAAAACAGGGCAAGTCAACAAGCAACCTGAGAATCCAACTAGAAAGTCTAGGGGGAACATGATTCATGTTGTGGGACAAAATATAATATACTTTTTCAAGGAAAGAGTAATAGAGGAACAGAGCATACATTATCTGCATTAAAAGATGCCCTTAGTGCTTTTCCATTGGTTGAAAGTTTCTGTTCAACAAGTTGAGTAACTTCTTGCAATGCTGCTTTACACTCGGCACCTGCTGACTCACCGACCTGAATGTGAAGAATAGAACTCAGAATTCAGAACTCAAAACTTGGCTGAAATTAAGAAGAGGGAATTTTGAAATATCTTCACCTGTTGATCAAACTCTGTGAAGTTATAAACAGCAAGAACAACAGCAGAACTTGCAAGACTTCCACATGTTAAATGGGGAAACTTAAGCCGGAACCATGCACTGAGTGCCCCAGAATATGAGCCACCAAATACAAACCAGGGATTTTCAATTTCTTTTCTATTAAGCTTTGCATTTAAAGAATCCTACATGAAAGTTACAACAAGAAATAAATAAAATGGACAGAAATCTAACAAATACCATAGAGAACAAGGGATTATTAAAAAGTTTGACCTCTCCCTTTATAAAAACCTGAAGTGAAGTAGGCAAATAAGAATGAAACACAACAAATTCACAGCAAGAAAGCATTGAAGAACTACCAACACTGAAGTTGCTTGACTGATTTAGTGATATGGCATAGAAGCATCATATATAATCAAACATGCATGTAGGAAACTGTAGAACCTATTGCATATACATGAGACCATAGTCCATGCACCTAGAATCATAAGATACTCCTATCCCAGGTCGAGTACACAAGCAATAGTTTCTAAGGAGAAATCTGATATCTTGTTCATATGGTTTCAAAATATTTTTTTAATAATAACTTTGAAGTCTTCGCAGCCAATTCAGGCTTCACCAAGATATCTTTCTTATACTGCACGCTATGCTTTTCAACTTGTTTTAAATAGACAAAACTTAGGTACATTGACTAACAGAAAACACCTTAAGACAAATATCTCAATGCCATTGATCATTAGTCTTTAGTCAATAACTGAATGTAATTCACAATCATACCCCTTTCTGCAAACATATACAATTTGGTTTCGAGCAACTTTTTTCTAATATGCCAATGCCTTGCATTACCTATGCTTCTTTAGTCATTAAAAAAACATGAAATAAAGCACCAGCTACAATTTTTTTTGAACCAATTTTCAAAGGTTACTATTTTACAAGGTTCATTTCTACCGAGTGGTTTTCAACCATGCCAGTAAAAAATATGTAACTTGCCTGATAAAACTGGCGAAAAACAGCCAAATCAAAGAGTGCCTGCTTGGACGAAAGATATTTCAAATTTTCTGTCTCTAAAGAATCAACAGGGGAAGTCTTTCCATAATACCGATGTTCAAGAGACACCACAGCTGCTCCAAACTTCTTGGCCAGAACCTATAGATAAAACAAGGCATGGAGATTTGTTTATAGAATACAATTTCATCACAAAAGCGACTTCGCAATAAAAAAGAAAAAAGAAAAAGTCAGTCCTATTAATCACACTAATATAAGTTGTGCGTGTGCCAAAGGTATGATCTTAACTTCAATATTTTGTATTGAGCGTTGAATGCAGACATATCAAACAACAAAAGCCATTAAAGAATTGCAAATTAAAAATTTGAACTGAGAATCACAACATACACCAATGTAGTCATTGACTATCCCACTGCATGGACCTTCACCACAGATCACCAAAAAAATTGGCCCATCTGGAATCCGGAAATAGTCCAAGAACTCATAGTAACGTTGCCGGAATTGACGGTGATCCTGCAAAAAAATTGGACAAATATGCACAATCAACACATCAGAATTCCAAAAAATGAAAAAAAAAGTGCTAATTATTTGAAACATTTGAGATTCTTTATGAAGAAAAAAGCAGAAGCATTTCTTATGTATTAAAATAATAACGCATTAAACTAACTAAGCATCCTAAACCTTAAAAACGCTAGATTCCTAAAATTAATTCAAACCCACAGTGATAAATACAATAAGATTGCGTAATCTTAAAGCTAAGTTTTGTTTCCATTTTTGAGAGAGAGAGACAGAGAGGTACATAGGGAGAGAAGTGATCGAGGGTCTGATTGTTGAACCAGAGCTCCGTGGTGTTGAGATATCTGCCCTCAGACAAGCGGTTGAGCAGCGTACGCGGCGGAACAAGTCCGTCCGAGACCGCCGCTAAAGATAGAAAGAGGAACAGCGACGACGCTGTGGAACTCAGCCATCCCTGTCTCATCGTCGAGCTTTCTTGCTTGCTATTTCTTACTCACAACACAGTTTGGGTTTTCCTTTGAAAATGGAAGAAAATAAGTCTACAAAAAGTCAAAAATAGAAAAATTACAGTCAGAAGCCATTTTTTTTTTTTATCGATTTTTAAAATGGAATATTGATATTGATAGATGTTATTTACCCACGAGGAAAAAAATGGAGTAGTTGCTTAATCTCATAATAAACGTGTAAGGGTGGCAACTTAACCGTAATAGCAAAGGAATAATCTCAATTTAGTTTAAATATGATTCTAGTCTTTGTAAATATAGTATAATTTTATTTTGGGTTAAATATGTTTTTGGTCCCTGTACTTATAGCGAGATTTGGTTTTAGTCCCTCGCCAGCGTAAAGGTGGATATTAGGCCTTAGACTATGATTATTTTTTGGTTTTAGTCCCTGCCGGAGTTAACCGTTGACCGCCGTGCCTATGTGTAACGGCAGATCCTACGTGGCATATGCCACGTCATTAAATCATGACAGCTGGATTTTTTTTTATATTATTAATTGAAAAAGTAAAAAACCCAAAAAAAATTAAAATTTCAAAAACCAAAAAAAAAGGGAAGGAATATCAGAAATCAGAATTGAAGCTTGCCCTGTTCTTCCATCTTCTTCGAAAACCCTCTTTCTTCCTCGTCGTGATCGTCGCGCCCCATTGTTCTTCCATCTCCATTGTTTCCATCGTGCTCGTTAGTCGGAACCCCACGGTGGCCTGTTTGTTTCCGTCCTCCCAATCTCCGTCTCCATCGTTTCCTTCCTCTCAATCCCAATCGGACTCCATTCAAAGAGAGAGATCGTGATCGAAGGGGAAAGCGGCGTCCTGGCATGGTGGTTCTGGCGCAGCCACGGCAACCGTCTTGGTGGCCTCGTGATGATTCTGTTTCGAACAAGAAGGCCGCGACGAGGCCCCTGGGGGAGGTTCCCTTTCATGGAGGTTTCCGGTGAAGCGCAGCAGCGATTCTAGAAGAGGATGGTCCGCGACGAGGCTCAGTTTTTCAGATCTCTGATCCCCACGCTCAGATTCGATCAAAACATCCATCAAGCTCCAACCTTTCTTCACTATCTTCCTCAAAGATCTTTGTTTCTCATGCTGTAGGTTTTGGAAGTCTGGTTGATTTTTTTTTTTCAGTTTATTTTTGGGCATTTTTTGGTCCCTTGAGCTGTTGTTGACAGCAATTGTTGGTGGGTTTGATGGCTGGACTAGGGTGTTGGTTGGCCCCTCTGGGTGGTTTTTGTTTGCTTAGATCTTGTGTTGTCCTAAGTGGTTGGTTGTGGTGCGTTGTGTCTTTGCAGACCACTTATTGAACTTTTTTCTTTGGTGTTTTGGGATGCTTATTGTGATATTCAGGTGCTTCCTCTTTGGTGTGTTTGGGTTGAAGAAGAAGAAGTAGAAATGCTGGAGGTGGAAGAAGAGAAGCATATTGGGTTCAAGTTTTGTCCTTCTCTGCTACCTAGGTGTTTCTGATTCTAGGTTTCTTCCCAACCCACATTTTGGGTCACAACCCAGTTGGGATTTGAAGGGTTGAAGGAGGAAAGGTGTGAGCTTTGAAGCATTTGGGTTTTCTGCTACCCAAGCGATTCAAGTTTCTCCTTTTCTGCTACCCAAGCATTTTCTTCATCTTCTTTGATTTTTTGTTTTTTCCAGACACCGAAAATCATCGACGAAATAAATTAAATGGATGAAAATTGAAAAGTGATTACAGTGGAACCACAGAATTGTTTATTATTGGAGAAGCACAAAGTGGCTGAAGATGGAAGAAGACAATAAGAAAAAGAAAAGCTGCAAAAATGTTGAAGAAGAAGAAGAAGCACATGTTCTGATTCTGATTTTCCTTTTTTTTTAAACGTTAATCTATTTTTTAATTAATAAATAAAAAAATCCAGCTGGCTTGATTTAATGACGTGGCATATGCCACGTAGGATCTGCCGTTACACATAGGCACGGCGGTCAACGGTTAACTCCGGCAGGGACTAAAACCAAAAAATAATCATAGTCTAAGGCCTAATATCCACCTTTACGCCGGCGAGGGACTAAAACCAAATCTCGCTATAAGTATAGGGACCAAAAACATATTTAACCCTTTTATTTTTAGCCCTTAATGTCAAAATTTCTCAAACTTCTAGTTTTGCTTCCTCCTACGAACTATGTGAGAAGGGGAAAACTCTAGAGCTCGACTGAGAATTTGAAAAACCCATTTGTTTTTGTGCAATTGGAATGGGATTAGGGTCAAGTGCTTCAGCACACTTAACTCAAAGTCGGTGAATAGAAGACAAACGCCCAAAATGGTGAAAATGTAATCATACACGTACATGAAGTGATCAGATGTTGATCCCAAGTTGCACATGCATTCCTCCATCCCACGAACCTCAATATCAAATTAGTTCTCTTTTTGGCCCCCTTCCGTCAACACAAAGCACTTCCCCAAGTCTGCAACGTCTCCGCCCACAATATCACTCTAAAGGGATAGGACTTTCGGGTCAACCCAACTCGACGAGGGGTGAAAGGATCCTGATGGGCATGAGTAGCCTTCTACGGCGGCACAGAGAAGTGATTCGGGCTCATAGAGAAGCTATACCTGAATGGGAGATACTGGAATAAAAACCTATTGTTAGAAGAACCTCCACACCAATTAAGAGAACAATTCCTAGCTAGAAGATGCGTTTAAAGGTGACAATGACACCTTTACCCAATCACATGCCACTACAACAACCTAGAACCAAAGTCTCCAACCACCCAGACCGCACACGATGGCAGAAATAGGGACAACCACTGCCAGCCACTAGCTCACCGGTGGAATAGCCTATAAAGCAACAATGCAAAGTTGCTAACTTTTGTTTCACCAAAACATGCAATCATGCATAAAGAGATGGGGAAAATCATGAATATTGAAGAAATTACCAGAAAATAAGAGAAACGGAGATCTTGAAGGAGAAACGACTTGTGCGTCTTGTAGCAAAGATTGACATTGACTTCCAAAGAAGAACATTTAGCAAATATGACGAGAGGAGGAGAAGGCGAAATGATGTTCAGTCTCCAGATTTAAAGACAACGAACCAGGGGCAAAAGTGATATTTCACTTCCCCAGTGAAGGCAAAAGCGACATTTCGTACCCCACAACTCATCATCATGTCACATTTAGGAAGTCGCGCAGAATCAATCCCAACAATAAAAAATTGAGACACATTTATTTACTCGCATCAATGACCAATCCATGACAAGACACACCTCTCCATATTCTAGCAACCTCGGACAAGGCGTCAATATTTGAGACTTAATTCGAAGGATTTTTTTTTTTTGTTATTGAAGGTTTTTTGTTGTTATCCATTAGCAAAAACCGTTTGCAATGTCCAGTTTTCGTGCAGTGTAATGCCCTAGATACTCGAATTGAGGGGAAACTATTATTGAATAAAATGATAAGGCCTCTTACTTTAACCCAATATCGATCGAGTCCTACGCGTATGAGAATAGTGCTTCTTAATCAAGGTAACATCTCTAATTATCAGATAATATATGTTTACACTATATATCATATATGCACATGATTATATCCAGGTTTGTCAATAACCCTACATATATATACACGTTAAAGGGACTCTCCTTAGGCGCATTATCTATTCAACTTTAGTCCTTATTTCTCCTTAGCTTTGTTGACTTAAGCGTTGAAGTGCCTTGTAAGTATCCACCTCTATTACCCACCAATCGCCAAATAAAAGAAAAAAATGACTCGTTTACGGAGGAGTAGTCTAACGAAACATCTAGCCCTACAACTTTGCCCATATCTTATATTCAGCTTCGAATTTTCCTTACCCGAACAACACTCAACATTAAATCAATCTTTTCTCTTATTTTTTTAATTTAAATTTAATTAATATATAATAAGATGTTGAAGTTTAATTTAAAAGCTCTAAAACTTATTTATATTCTTCCTTTACGGTAGTTATCAAACTTTTTATCTTTTAAAGATTGAATCTACTTTATATTATATATAATAAATAAGAGTCCTCAAAGTGATGTCTCACTTCACTCTCCCTCAAAAGATATCCACCTAATAAGCTAAATTTTCTGCTTTTAATTTTAATCTCCTTCACTGGTGTTGTCCATCTATGAGACTATTACTCAATTACTATTTACGATACTCACATCTCATCTCATCTCCATAATCACCGAAGCTTCATTTACTCAAACTTTCTATCCACGTAATATTTCTTTTGTTTTCTTGAAACAATGTTTTTTATTTTTAATTCCCATAATCATAAAGTATCGTTTTTTTTTTGAAACAATAAAGTATCATTATTATCATTTAAGAGTATTCAGTAACCCTTCATATTTGAATGAGTAACTTTAAAAAATATAAAAGCATAAAAGTTAAACAAAATCAGTGTGATTTTAATATTTTTACCTTTTTAGTTTTTTATTTTATTTTAAAAATTAAATGTGTGTGCGCCCTCGATGTAAATAAATTTTACGGATATATTCAATTAGATTCCGCCACATCATAAAATATATTTTGTTTTAATTAAAATTTAAAACAAAAGTTATTATTCTTCATACGTGACATTTTGTGAATGATTGTAAGTATAAAATTGTTTTACTGTTTTACATATATATCTATTAGGGCGTTGCTATTGCCGGTAATCCCGACAACTATTGGTGCCATACTATTTTTTTGAAAATCCAAAAATACTCTCGTTAAAAGTGTGGATCTGTTATTTTTTTCTGGATTGTGGATTTCGACGCAGTTTAAACTGCGAATGTTATGCAGTTTGTTACTACGAATTACAATACTCATATGCAGTTTAACTACGGGCGAAAAAAAACCATCGCGCGAAAAAAAAGTAACTTTACCGAGGAGTATTCATGTATTTTCCGCATTTTGAGATGACATAAATAGCTATCGGGATGACAACAACAACAATGCCTATCTATTAAATTCTAATTTTAATATCTATTTATAAGTATAAATTAAATAATTATTAGTTGGAGTGAATTTTTCGTTAGAGTTTTTGTTGTTGTTGATAAAGTTAAGTTGTTAGAGAGAGTAGGGTGGACCAACATATATTGACTTAGTTGGTAAGGACAGATCACTCCTCTTTAGAAAGTTGTGTGTTCGAATCCCGCTGCCGATGTGAGGACCGTGTTGATGTGCAATCTGTAAGTACCTCTGTAAGCGACCACAGGTCCTGGAGGCCTGCCCTGACTCGTCGTAGTAACCGGAGCCAAACTCGCCAAAACTTTCTTACACTAAAAAAAAGAGTAGGGTGAAGTGTAAATTTTGAATGATAATAGGGTGAAGGCTGAAGTGTCATTCTTTGAAACCTTGAGGGGTGTCATTATATCTACTCTATAAATTATTAGTATGAGTCCTCGCTTTTAAGAGTGAGCTATTCAAATATTACACTCTCCCTCATATGCTGTAATTCAATTCTGTATTAAGGACCGTAACTCACTCTCTTTGCTGCAATGGTTATTTGTCATAATCATTATTCTCATTATAACATTAACTTCTTCATATCATGTGAAATTTTTAATTGTTTCAACTTTCAAAGATAAATATCATTTTATAATTTATTAAAATAAAATAACACTTTATTTTATAATTTTTAATTGCAAAAGATATATATTATTATAAGTGAAAATGAAGTTGAACTTTTGCCTTAATAAGAATTTTAATCACAATTTTTGTTGGTACGTCGCAAAACCAATCACAATTATTTTTAAATATAATTTTTAATATCTTATAATATTAAAATAAATTTAATTTATCAAGCCTTAAAATTTAAACACCCGTGCATTACACGGGCACTAAGCTGATTAATCATATTTTTCAATTTTTAAAACTAAATTCATCTGTTGTAACTTTTTAAAGAGAGTTTCAAAAAAAAAACTTTTTAAAGAGGATCGTGATGTTTTCTGTTGTTTAGAAAATAACTTGACTACGCTCATATCTTTCATAACCAAAATACAGTCCCAATCAGTAATATTACCTAATGAGAAATTAAGAAAAGAAACGAATTTGAATTTTCAGCACTAGAGTGATAGTAACACTCACGTTAAATTTATTGGTCGACACAAAATTAAAAGTGAGACTCATATTTTTTATATTCCTACGTAAATTTCAATTAATAAATAAAAGAATGTTAGAAAGAGAAATTAATATTTAACATTTTTCATTAACCACTTATCACCATTTTGACAGATGAGAGAAGAAAAATAGAAAAAAACTCATCATAAGTGTTATAAACCAATTATTAAAAAAACTTGAACAGTTGGATAAAAAGCAAATAAATAATTATATTTCTAACACGCTCGTTTACGCAAAGTTCATTTAAACATTGAACTTTAAACCACTTTATCATAGAGATTCTGCTCTAATGACATGAACTAATCATACCTAATTTATTGGATAAAGTCCTTCCTAACAAAATCAATTGTGGTGGATTCCTTGACGGCAATGCTTACTTTGCTGCAGTACACGTTATGCATTCTTACAAATCGACATGTACGTGTCGTTCTAAATCCTAATCATGATATCATGCAAATGCATATAGATAATATATGGCCACAAGTTGTGAATTCTTCACAAACAAAATCCACTCAATGCCTTTGGTACGCCCACTGTTAAGAAGACATCTCTATTAAATCCTTTTCTATACTTTCAATCTTACACTGTAATATATAAACTTGACTGTTCTTCTTAAAAAACCACCTGAGGTTATAACTTTCTCTACTCTCTTAATAAGTATACATCATTTGTTTTCGTCGGCCCGAATGACTATTACAATATCGTCTTGGACGGTCATGCTCTAATTGAATGCTCTGATGACCGGCTTGAACGATTAAAACAAGATTTGTTTCATTGAAGAGATAGTTGAGCGGAACAAAGTTGACACATTCACTAGACGATAAAATGTTGCCCAAGCACAACCATCATCTTGGATGCCTTTTCCTAAAGCTTCATTAAGGTTTAACGCTTCAATTATAGGTCATGTCATGCTCTATAAATACAAATTTAATCGTTTATTTACATAAGTATTACTCATTCCGCTAACTCAATGTTCTTCTAAAACTTTGAGTTTTCTCTCTTTATTTATAAACATACTTGCGCGTCAGAGTGTTTTTCAGGTACCTCTTTCATCATGTCTTACATCGCACCACTATACCGAAAGATAAACTGATTAACAAATAAGTAAGAATAGTGCAATATTAGTAAAGTTTACAGGAGATTAGTGCAATTGATAGTTATACTACATGAGAAATATATTCCATTATCATATATATATATATATATATATATATAAAAGAAATTGACTAAAAAAATATCATTGTCCACCGGTGTGGAGGGACCAATGAGACGTCACGCATCCTTGTGGTCATTGTTGTAAATCATTAATTGTAGACCAACAACATGAAAAGAAGAGTTTCCCTCCTATATATTTGGTTAAGATGTCTCTTTCTTGAGTTTCAAGCCAAAACATCAAGAGATAATTTCCCCAAACACAACAAGTAGTTGCAACCGTGAAAGTCTTTATCAATCATGGTGTCTTTCAAAGACAGACCAAGTGCTCAATAATTTCACAATGTCCACAAACTAAAAGCAATGCTACTTCCAACTTTGAGACATTAAACATGTGTCTCAATCATCAAAGAAAGGAACAGATTATGCATCAACAAATTTTCAGAAGCTAGCTGCATTTAAGGTGGTTGGTTAATTTGGCTAAACCAATTGAAGTTATCACACAATTCATTGCAAGGGGATTAGAGGATTCTGTGTTAATATTGCTCTGCAGTACAGATTACAGAATGATGGGTTAAAAAACCAAAATATGAACATACTCCTCAAATGACATGATGCTGCAACTCCTCATTTGCCAATGGTCACATCTCTCATAATAAACACTCCTCTCACTTCATACGACATATTTTTGGTGCCATATTACAATGAAATTAGAGCCTTGCCATATGACTATGAACTATGAAGCCTTGTCCTTCTGAAGATTTTTGGTGCTAGAGCCTTGCCATATTTAGATTTATGGCTGCCAAGGAAAAAACATTGTTAAAATTTAAAACATGGATAAGATTAGCACATAAGTTACAAGGTTCTACTTTCATGCTGTCACTAGAAGGATATGATATAGAAGTTACAAAGGGATCTTTCAATTGTTCTCTATATTATAATTCAGTTCAACTCTTTAACCAAATAAGGCTGCAGCAGACAGCAGTGGTCTGAAGAAATTTTACAGTTAATAAGCACAAATCAGACCAAAGTTTGGATCTGGTTTTCACTTTATGGATTAATAATTTTCTTGTTTGAAAATTTACCAATCACAGTTTCAGAAGGAAACAATTTGTATAAGCACATATATAATTCTTTTTCACTGAATGATGTAATCTTCTTCAAGCAATATCTGAAGGGCTTTTCCTTTCAATCCCACAATTAGGAATATATACTAATAGTCCTTTTCATGTTAATTTGTTAAGTTGCTGCAGTAAAAGGGAATGATCTATCTGTGAGTTCAATCTTTTAAGAGGTGATGAGCTTTCAAATATATGCAAGTATGTGAAAAATTCCATTTTGTGTGTAACATGCCCTTACAAAAGCAGAAATTTCTAACCAGACAAACAAAATTTATTTAACTTCATGCACCTAGCTAACCTGATTATTTGATGTTTGTTCATGTATTTTGTGAGGCTTCATGTTCAAGTCAATCATTTTAGTGTCCCTCATGGCATCAGCAGCTTCTGATGATGGAACCATCCTATGACTTTGATGCTTAATTGGTCCTCTTTTAGCCTCACCTGCGTTCAGAGGTTGTAAAGCTGGGTTTTCTGCATAGCCAGGTTTATCGCCTGGAAACTATAGAGCAAGTAGATATTAACACAATTTTTAAGGAGATTTAAAGGCATCAAGATCACAAAAGTATGATAAATTGTGAGGCATACTTCAATTCTCTGCCTAAAAAGAAGATATCTTCCATGGGTTCTTTTACCTCCAACATGAACATTCATGTCACACTGCAAACAAAGGGAAGTTCCATCTGTCTCACAATAGAAGAAAGCTGCATATATCAAGATTCATCAAATTAAAGGGTAAGCAAAACACATAATAAGTTAACCAAAAGGCATATCATGAAGAACACAATGGATGAGGATAGAGGGTGGAATTAAATTAGTTAATTACCAGGTGCATTCTCACAAATGTCACAGCGAGGAACGTCACCTGGACTTGCAAGACCAACCCTTACATGTCGGCTAGCCAGCTTATTACACATGTGAACCTGTCAATCCAATCTAAATAAGATGTTGACCAAGACCAGAGACTCGAACTCGAGACCTATGCTTAAGCTAGAACAACCCCACATCATTTGATCTACACGATCGGTGATAGAAAAAAAAATTCAATTCGATTAGATTATACTAACAAAATTGCAAGTCCTTCAATTATGGGTGCCTTAGAGGCACACATATTTCATTATCAAGGGACTCATCTAAGTTCAAATTTTCCATAATTGTTACATTACATCACTAATGAAATATCATGACAGACTTCAGATAACATGACACTATACATGTCAAGCTCAGTTGATGATCTCAAGGGAAACACCAACACATTATTGTGAGGATTAATCAATACAAAGAAACAAAATGTGAACATCAGAAATCACCAAAGGGTCCATAATTGCACCCTCCAAAGCAAGCAACTCTCATTAAAAAAGGAATATAGCAACACTACCTTCTCATCACAGACACTGCATAGGGCGGCCTCATCTGCTGCGCAAAAAACAATAGCGGCGGCGCTCTCACAAGCATCACAGAGCGTTCGCATAATTGAACTTGATCAGCCCTCTCACTTTCATTGCTTCATCCAACAAATGCAAAGAGAACTCCAAGTCAGAGAGGAACGTACACTTGAATTTTCTCATTCTTATAATACATTCTAAAGAAAATACTGGTGCATACATATTATTGTTATTGTAATTAAATAATATTATAAGGAAAGAAGAAGAAGAAAGGCAACAGAAGAAGACAGAGTTCACCAAATCCATGCGGGTGATAGTTTTGTTTTTCTCCAAGTTGTATGTTGCGTGTTGTTATGTTGGTGGTGCAGGTGTTGCTTGATGTATGAACATATATAATGCGGAAAGATTGTGATTAGAGCTTGTAGGATAACCAAAATAAACAGGATTATGAAAGATCTTTGGTGGCTAATCACAGATCACTGGATATTATTAAATTAATAAGCATATGGACCCAATTAAATGAGTGTTTGTCAACTTTGTTGGTATCAAAGATTCAAATACTTCTCAGCCACAAATTCAAAGCCATTCTGGGGTTGACAGCACCTCTTGGTTCATTCTCAGCCACTAGTAATGATTTTTGAAATTAGACCCATCTCCTTTTTAAGCTTTAGATGATATTATTTGGATAAATTTGCTCTAAAGGGATAAAGTAAATAAGATATTCTTATGGTTTATTTACTAAGCAGATGTGGTGGAACAATAAAGATTGATGTACACTTAAAGGGTATAGACCATAAAAGGGGAATAAGAAAAAATGAGAGATAAATGATTAATATGATATATGATGTGATATATTTAAAAGAAAGAAATAAAAATAAAAAAAGTGTTTGAAATATTGTTTAGTGGTTTATGAATCATTATTAGTGTATTATTATCTTTCAATGTTTTCAAATTTAATCGCTATTGAATAAGTTAAGTTAGGGTCTTTTTTAGGTGGTTATTAAAAAAATTCGGTGCAGAGCTGGTTGAGATGAGTGGTGGAAAATGGTGAAGAAGAGGGTTGATGATTCAGTGGTGGTGGTGGCTTGAGGGTTCAGCGAAGGTGAGGAGGATAGGAGAGTGGGGCAGAGCTGGTTAGGGAGGAAGGTGGTGGCGGCATTAGGTTTAGAGTGGAAGCTGTTTTCGGTTTGAGTTTGGTGTGAGAGAATGAGAAGATGAAGATGATGATTTCCTGGGTTTTTGTGTTTTAATTTAATTTTTTTTCCAGAAACGGTTAAATTATTTACAGAATTTGATGGAAAACCATTTTTACTAACGGAAACATTTGTGAGGGACCAAAATCGTGTTTTTTTTTGTTGGGGATTAAAATCGTGAAAATTGTGTAAGTGGGGGACCAAAGTTGCAATTAAGCCTTTGAGACCGTTAACAAGATGTGAATTGGTTTGAGAAACTTTTTTTGAGGAATCTATGTTAGAATCTATTACCCGTTAGCGGGGTAACAATCTAGGTGTACACTTATTTTGATTCTGGGAGGAAAGAGTTATCCGTTAAATGGAACTGATTGTGCACGAAGAGGGCTATCAATGAGATGTAGCTGCCCTTGATGATACGATAAAACATATGATATGAGAGACGGAATAATTATCCGTTAGATGGAGCAGCCCCTATCAGAGAGGCTATCAGAGAGGCTATCTCGTAGGAGGAGTGAGTTATTAGCGAGATGAAGCCGCCTCATGGTTCTTCATGTGTGACTCTATTATACTAATTTTCAAATTTTTATAAATTGACATGATTTAATAATATTTCTTTGAAATGACTATTTATAAATTTACGATTTTTGCACGCTCATCCCTCAAAAGATTTGAACTAATATTATTGATGATAGAAATTGTTTACATTGACTTTGAAAGTAAAAAATCCGTGCTTGATGTGTTTTCCTTTCTAGTTCATGGTGGTCGCATAATCCTTACGTCTTTGTCACTTACCCTTTCATTTATATTTCATCTGCAGATTGTCAGGCAGCTGAGTAGCAGGTTGTTTTCGATTCAGATCATTCATTTTTTCTTGTTGGTAGGCCTAATTTGGTCGGTGACTATATTGATGTATTTTATTTAAATTTTGGTTATTCCGTAGTCATAGAGAGTCTAAAGTGAATTTATTATGATTTGAATTGCATGTTTTATCATAAGAGTTTATACATGAGTGCTGAATTTGATTTTTTTTCTCGGAGTTCTTGTTGTAGTGAATCTCATTTGACAAGTTCTGTTATTTTGCTATTGTTAAAAATATTCTGTCAAACTTTTTTATAAAATTATGTGAACTTGTTTATTTCTTGAAAAATAATCTCATGAGAAAGCGACTTGTCAGGTTAGGGTGGTAGTTTGTGCGTTGGTTACGACTTATGATTTTGGGTCATGACACGTAAGTCACAAAGACCAAGTGTGATTTAGCAACCATCATGAACAAGAAGGAGAAACACATTAGGCATGAGTTTTTCACTAACAGGACAACGTAAAAGCTAATAGCAGCTATAATATTAATTCAAATCATTTTAATGATGAGCGTGCCAGAATTAGTAAAATTTATAACTGATCATTTCAAAGAAATATAATCAAATCATGCCAGTTTATGAAAGCATGAAAACAAGAAATTTAATGTAGTAGGGGTCACAGATGAATCCATCTAACAGGTAGTCATTTTCTCCTCCTAAGAGATGACCTCCCCGATAGGGATGGATCCATCTAATGGGTAGTCATTTTCTCTCTCAAATAATATGTTGTATAGTATCATCGGATGCAGCTACATCTCGTTCATAGCCTTCTCCTTGAAGTGGTGGTTCCATCTAACGATAGCCATCTCCTCCCAGAATCAAAATAACTTGGTGCAGTTAGGTCATTACTCTCGCTAACAGCTACGAGGTGTTAACACAGATTTTCCGAAAATAGTTTCTCAAACCAATTCAAGTCTCGTAAGCAGTCTCAAAAATAGTTTTCAAATACCCATCAAAGATCTTCAAAGTAACATTCTCAATATCATATAATTTTAATTGCAAGTATGGTAAGTTCCTTACTTATGAAATCATAAAGCATGCCCAAAATCAATTAAATAAAATCTAGAACTTTGAATTCAAGAATGATGGTCCAACGTATAAAAGCATGTTTTCCCAGTTTTTCAAATTAATAGACAAGTTCTAATTATAATAAAATAATTAAAATAACAATTATAGACTAATAATGTTAAACTAGTAGTAGGCAAGCTAGACCTGTAAGGCTCGAAAAATATATTTATTGAGAAAGACATCTACGTTTTCCTTAACGGGTTTACATCCGTCAAAAAGACAAAAAAATAATAATAACAATTATATAATAATTATAGTATGTCATAATGATTAAAACCACTCACAACTACGAGAAATCTACATGATTGCTCTTAACAACTACAAGATACCCAAACGAACCAGTAGTCGGTAAATATGAGCACCAATAATAAATCTCAAACCTTCAACAATTATTATCTCATGTGCTACTTCATGAGCAAGTTTGGAATCCCAAATATGAGCTCATAGCCCTAAAAATAATTCTACTCATATTAGCAAGTTTGAAATCCTGAAATATGTGCTCATAGTCCTAAAAATAATTTTACTCAAATCTAACATGTGCTGTAATATTATTCTTTAAATTTATGGATTGTGGATATACCTTAATGAAATCAATGAGAACTTTGAAGGAATGAGTACTCTTCTCATTCTTTAAAGTATAAACCTATGAAACATGGTTACCCCATTTTGGCATCCGTACTCGTACCGGATACGACGAATAGGTACCTGGTACCGGTACTCATGGGTTACTCATTGAGTACTTCATTATCTCATTTTTTCCTAACCAATGCTCCCTTACATTGGTTGATGCTATATAAATTACGAAATTCATATTTCGTTTCTTGCAATGTGTACAAATTTTTAATATCTTAGCTTTTTACAACAATTTATGTCATAATTTTTTTTATTGTAAAGATGTTTAGCTAATTTGTTGAAAATATAATCTCCTTATAAGTGTTTTTATACATATATTTATATTATATATAAGCGTACCTGTACCTCAGTTTTTTTAAGAATCACGTACCCGTTTTCCATGCAACATAGGTACAAACTCTAACTCCCAAAAATTATCCCAAGAGTCTTCCACTTGAATGATAGATTTTTCCTTCATTAGCATGTATATATTAGCATGTAGATTTTTCCACTTGAATTATCATTTTACTCTTAAAAAATAAATACATTCCCTACCTATTCTTTTCCTTCTTCCTCTTCCTCTTCCTCCACCCATCACCCCTTTCCTTCTTCTTCATCTTTCACTCTCCACCACCCCCTTTTTCCATCCTCATCACCATTACCACCACCATCCCATAATTTTCCTCACTAGCATTCCTACCCCCACCACCTTCTATTATTCACCATCCTATTTTCTTGTTCTCCATTAAACCATAACCTCCATCATTTCGAACCTCAAACCAAACCACTCATCATCTTCACCAAATATCTATTTGGAGGGTGTTATTCGTATTTCCTCCAACTACACGAAGGTGTGTTCCCTCGTTTTTTTTTTCTAATTCCTTGCGTTCATATTTGAAACTACGTTTGTGTATTTCTCTTATTTCGCACTTAAAAGTGCGAAAATTGATCTTATTTTACACTTAAAAGTGCGAAAAATTGTATTTTTTATTTTTTTTAAAGTTTTTCGCGCAAAATTGCACTTAAAAGTGCGAAAATTACTCTTATTTCGCACTTAAAAGTGCAAAAATTGTATTTTTAATTTTTTTTAAGTTTTTGCGAACTGAAAAAAAAATTGCACTTGAAAGTGCGAAAATTACTCTTATTTTGCACTTGAAAGTGCAAAAATTGTATTTTTATTTTATTTTTTAATGTTTTTCGTGAACTGATAAAAAATTGCATTTAAAAGTGCGAAAAATACTCTTATTTCGCACTTAAAAGTTTGAAATTGCTTTTATTTCAAAGGATATTATGAGAATTAAGAAAGTAAGGGGGTGGTGGGAGAATCAATGGGATGACCTTAAAACCAATTCCCATTTTTTTTTTATGGTTAGGTTAGTTTATTATTTTCTTTTCTTTTTCTTCTCTTATCTTTTTATTTAAAAATTTAGACATTGCTTTTCAATATCTATCAACCTCCTGCTTCCCTGAGGGGGCTTATCTACTGATGAGAAAGGAGATAAAGAGCAACCAGGAAGATGAGAAGAAACTAAATTGTGGCATGTTACTTGAGTCCCACATCAATTAGGTGTGTGACTATGCATATGGCAAAGGTGGTTAGAGTTAGTTATTGACTCTTATCACATGGCATTCAGTTCAGTCTGTTAATGATTAGATACAACCTTCTAAGATGTATATAAGTGATCTGAGACTCTTGAACATTTTCTCAATGATGAGTAAATCTTTCTTTTCTGAATTCATCTCAACTTTTCCTTCTGTATGAATGTTTGGGAGAAGCATTTTCTTTGCTCATTTGGTGAATTGCTTTTACTCTGATGATAAGACACCTTTGCAGATTAGCGGTGCTTCAAACTCGTGCACTATGTTAGGCCGGTTCTGCTCTAAAAGGAAGCCACTGATCATAATGAGTGATACTGATACCTCATTAATTGATATATGTACAAAAAAAATATTGTTCTCAATTTTTATGAGGGGTAATTTTATACAGAAGCTGTAATATGATTCCTAATATTAAGTACAATTGTATGGACTGCTACAAAGAATTCACTCATGTAACCTGTAGTTTTTCCTATAAGCTTGGAATCGCACATCCTTGATAAACCTCACTACAAACATATAGCGCAATCAGAGTCAGAAACATAAAGAGGAGATCACCTTGTTTATGAAAGGGAAGACAAAGTATTTTCCTATGTTAAAATGGAGAGCCAGGGGGGGATTTTTACATGGCTCCATCAAACTTTCTGTAAAGTGATTCCACTTCGACAATCAACCCTCACAAAATATGCTTCATGCTGGAGGTCCAACCAAAAGATTTCTTTCTACTACGCCTTGGGGCAAAGTTGAGTCCAAACATCTCCTTAAAAGCCTGATCTGGCTCTACTGAACCAACCAGCTTCGCGACAATGGTGGCACTCTCTCTAATATGGTTCATGTCTTCAGTTTCAGACCACAAGCGGTGGGCCAATTGCAACCTTCTATGCTTTGAACTCTTGCTTATACCCCAGTTCAAATAGAGGTTCTCTCTTTCAGATTTTGACAGCCTCCTGTGCATCTGCCTGCTCAACATCTGTCTCTCTCTTCGAAGAGATCTCACGCTGTTTGCAAAGGAAATTCAATGTAATTTGTAAGTTTTTGTTACTAAGCAAAATGTGAACTTCTAGTTAAAATAAAAAGTCATAGAAGACTTTTAACAAAACCTGAATACTTGAAATGTTACCTTGATTCAGGGGTAAGGGTTCCTCCCTTTTCGATAGGCTGGTTTTGCTTGAGATAGGACAGCCTTCTTAGCTCTACCTCCATGTAGATAGAATCTAATGGGTCTCCTTTGAATAGAAGGAAAAAGTAAGTCCTGTGAACCAATGAAATACTACAAGCGTGCCAGAGTTCAATAATCTCTCTTTGCAGCCGTTGAAATTCTGAAGACCAGTGCAATTGCTTTTCCTCATCAGATTGGAATGGGTCCAAGCCAACATCTTTGAACTTCTTTGCAGAATTATTGGACTGCGATCCTGTCTCTGGAACCTGACATGCAAAACAACTTAAAAAATCACTGGCTGAATTTTCAATATAACAAGGGTTTTGGTAATAATATACATATAAAGCCATAGGATTCATGATATAGTTTTGTATGGAGTTTTAACTTTTTGCCCATGATTCTAATAAAAAAGTTAACTTCGGTATGAGGTAGAGGAATCTAGGTATTGTACACAATAGGAAATGCACTGACAAAACTTGCATCATGGCTGCCCAATAGATTAAGGAAAGTGAATATTAAATGCATACCTCATGGTTCGCCAGTAGATTTGAACTTCCAAGATCTTTCTTTTCCTTTCTTACTGGAGATAAATCACTATCATCATAACTTTCCTTATCGATGTAGCATTTCACATTCTGTACATCAACAGCAGCATATGCCATCGAATTCCCATAACCACCAGTCCATGATAACCTCTCAGCATTGGCATTATTGTTATAATTTAGTGTACAGGTCCTCCTTTGAAAGCCCTCAGGTCTACCAACGTAGTCTTTTTTACTTATTGGGTGTGTGCTCTGAATTATTTCTTCCTGGTCAAACCAGTCTGAATATGAATCCTTCATGAGACTTGCTTTACAACTTCTGCTTCTGGTAAATTTCCAGGGTTTAGAATTAGATGCACTTTTTTCTGCCCGCCATGGACATATTTTCTGGGGAGAGGGAAGAACAGAACCTTGGGGGAAGTGGTTCAATTCATTGTTTTCCTTTATCCCAGATGAACACAAATCTAGATTTTCTATGTCTATGTTATCAACTTCGGTTAATCCTGAGACTGCCGTATTTACCCCTGGAGATGATGCGTTAGAGTCTGTGTCGATATTTGGACTTCCATCTGCTGGATTTGAGTGTGGGTATGTGTCTGTATTTAGGTCCTCTGACTCAATGCAGATAACTTCCTTACAACGGACACCTAAATTGTCATTGTGCTGTTCTTCAACTGTCTTCTGATCCAAATCATTTCTTACAGAATTGAGACTTGCAATGGACAGCGCTGGGGAAGAATTCCTGATTATTGGAAGACTTTTTTCTAGATCAGGGAGTTGGAAGTAGTTCTCCTCAGAACTTAAACTATGTCCATCTGAATATTGAGAAGCATCAAAAGATTTGACACTCTCCAAGCAGTCAGTACTTAATAAATTTGGTTCTACTGTTTGATCATCAAAGTCCCATGAACAACGCACACGTAATTTGGGATATTGAGGACCTGAACTTTCCTGGAGATTGGGTTTGAAGATGAAATAAGATTAAAAGGAATGCCAATTACGACTATTAATGCTCAGGAGTAGGCAACTGCACTTACCATATCAGTGGAGGACATATCGTCTCCAACCACTTGAAGCATGTCCTTAATTTGAGACTGAGCAAGGTCCCGCTGCATAGTCAGATCCATTACCTCGTTCTTTAACTGCAAGCACAGACAGAATTCATATTTACAGCTCGAGAAAAAAATGCTCTAAAATAAGGAAAGTACAGTGTCCTCATTACGTAAAACACATACTGGTTGCTCAGAAATATTCAGTATCTATAGACATTATAGAAAGACCATTTGAAGGTGTCCTCACGATGTTTTTCCTTTTGTTTTTTGTTTTACCATAGGGAAACATCTCAAAGTTGTGCTTACAACATTGAAGGTGTCTCTATTTGTTGAAGGCATCTCATATGTTGATAACATTGAAATAGAAATATTTAAGGTCACAATTGGATTATCTATTTTGGCCTTAGGATTTGAATGAGCGGGTGAACACATTATTTTGTGAGAAAAGAGCAATTCAATTCAAAAAGTGAATGAACATACAAGTAGAGGTTATCGAATAGATTCTACAATAGAGAAGGTATGTAATAAAACATGGATGGCAGTAACAAATAGTTGAAACCGATGGAGTGAAAATATCTACTACAAACAGTACAATATACTTTTCAAGAACAAGCATATGCCTTTTGAAACATTGTGACTAATATGGAATTTTAGAATTATGCCTTGACGTCAGAGATATAGAACAAATTCTACTTCAAAGAAATATAAAGCAATGAATCTTTGTTGCGCAAGTCTTGATGATTACCATCTCAATTTGGAGTTCTTTTTCCCTCAGCAATGCTGCAGAATCAGATTTAAGGCAGGTTGGCCCTGAATTTCTCAACTCACTTTCCAGCCTAGCCAACTCTCTTTTCAATTGCTTGACCAACAATTTATCAGACATCACTACATTGACTTTTGCATTAGTTGCCACTTCTTTAGCACAACTTGCAAATAAGAGGGTGTTTCTGCTTTGTTCAACATGGCTCCGTGCAGGGCTCATGGTACAGACAATCGCCGTTCTGGCGTTGCCTCCTAATGAGGACTGCAGTATGCGGGTTAGCTTTGAATCTCTGAAAGGGATATGTCCATTTCGCCCCTTGCTGTGATCAAATTCAATTTCGTTACATTTTTAAATAAAAATGAAAGATATATTTCAAAAATGACTATACAATATTCTTAATATATCAAACAGACAAACATTGATTATATTGACACATTCAATAAATTTATGAAAAAGGCTACTCTCAGTTTCACCTGCTTATGATGCCCAAAGTAATAAATTTAGTAGTACCAGAATCTTACAGTTAAGGTTGAATGCATAATATGAATGTAAATTCATGATAGAGGAGTGTACTGTAGTTTAGTGGGTTTTATAGCAAATCATAAGAGTTTCCTCCATTGCTTATCAGTACTTAATACTTGCTACCTATAATCTATTGGTTCCAAAAGTAGAGAACAATCATACAACTTCCTTAAATCCAAAATGTGTGTCTGTACTCTTTTAAAGGGGCCCCAAGGTCAGTTCCACGAGGCTTTGAGTTCTAGGTAAGATTGAAAGAATACGTAGACATAGTATGGATTTAGGTAAGTAAAAAACAGATTTATCTAACCTGAGTTTGCGGATAACAGTTCCTAGAGTCAGTAAGCTACGATTTATGTGGCATCCCTCTTTCAACCTTGTGCCAGCTGAATTAGTTTGGGATACACGCTCACTTCCAGCAAGATCAACAAAATTCTGTACCCAATAAAAAAAATCATCATTTTGAACTCCTATCGATGTTCTTTTATGCAAAAAAAGTGATTCTTGATCATGGTCCTGTAATCTGAGTGAATCAGTCATACCACAGTAGCAGAAAGAGAGCTCGATTTGCCATTTCCCAGAAATTCACGTGCAGAACTTTCAACGGTCTGAAGAACATTATTTAGGAAGTGTGAGCAATGAGGTGCTGGAAAATTTCACTGTCTCTCAACAAAAATAAGAACATAAACATACCAGTCTGAGAATCTGATGTGATCTGGAGCTTGCTTCATTCAGGGATGTCTCTCCTATCTGCCTTTGTGCTGGAAAAATACATCAATTGTAGGATTTGTAGTAAGCTCTAGCTGAACAAGGGATTTTATAGAGGGAAATAACAAGAAGCATAACAGATAAAGAAAGTCAATTTGGTTAACTCAGTTGAAGCAAGAATCATCCAAACCATCCTTAGTCCTTACTTTCACAGAAAGAAATGAGTTCTGTAAAATTGTCCCAGTCACGCAAAGTTTCCTCGGTGAGTTTCTCTACAACTGTCCCTTTCTGTTTGAATGATAAACTGTTAGTAAAATGTGTATGCATTATTTATTTGAAAGAATGATAATGATATTTACCTCTGGATCATCTAGAAGTCTGAGAGGTGTACAGTCAGCACTAAGGAGGTCCCTGACAGATTCATTATAGATTTCCATAGCTGAGAACTTCAAAACAAATTCCCTTCCTGTGTGCTGGAAAAAAACAAAGTCTAATCAAAATAAGGTTGTTAGAATGAAAAGGTACAGCAATATGTTCAGTTTCATTTACCTTTTCTATGTAGTTAAAAATGTCTGTTACAGTGTACTCAGTTATACCACTCATAGTGAACGTTTTTCCGCTGCTTGTTTGTCCATATGCAAAAATGCTTGCTGATCAAATAGATAACCAGAGACCCGATAAGCCCGGTGGAATATGTCAATACAGAAGTTACATGAATATGAATGGTTATGAAGGAGGAAAGACAGCTATAGGCAAAAAAAAAAAAAAAATATAAAGAAAACAAAGAAATAAAGAAGCTCACAGTTGATGCCACTGAGCACAGAAAGAGCAACTTCCTTAGCTGCTTCTTCATAAACCTGCCTTGTGGGACAATCAGTCCTAAATACTCGGTCTACAGTGAAAAGAAATCAAAGGTTGATCAAAAGAGGACAACAGATTGAGCTTCTAAAATATGTAGATCAGATGGATTAAAAGCCAAATATGGTCTTGGTAGAATGGCTTAACTGACAAAAGCAATGAACAAGTTTCTACTTCCATGTATGATGCGACCAGATTCATGACATATTACATAATTTTCTCCAAAGCAGAAAATCTAACAAAAACAACATAATATACAAGACTGGACAAAGAATGCCAAACATATTTTAAGCCCTTGGTGGAAGCTCACATCATTCTGGCAACTTGTTCACCAATATAAATTACTGTAAATCCCCACCATATTCTCGAAATTCATTCAGTCTTATGAATGACAAACCATTCGAACTCGTGAAAATATACGCAATTTGGGCGGCACTTTAGGAAGTAAATTATATAAAGTGCACGCAATCTGCATATCGATTACAAGCTTTCATTCAAATACCAAGTAAATCTATGTAAGGAATTGTAAGGTAAGCCTATTCATACCAAATGTATAGGCTGTTGGATACAGGGACCTCTCGGAAGCTGAAAGGTTGTTCCTGTACATGATGGTTGTGTCATTGATGCATTCCCATTCAGAGAGATCATTTTTTGCGAGCTCCTTATCGTTCAGAGGTCGCACACGAACAGAAACTAGAATTCTCTCCTCACTGCCTGCTGGGTCTTGCATTGCTTCGTCTCCTGCAATGGAACCCATTTTCTCACCTCCTTCTGACCTTTTTCTCTAAACCTCAAATTCCAAAGATGACAATGAGATCATGTTCTGAACCCAGAAGGCCACTTCTTTATTTTATTATTTTCCAAATTGTCTCAGAAAACTTGTATTGTACTATTGTTGGGATGGTATGGAACACAAGGGCCACCGAAGATTTCAAGCCCCAATCATTATCTGCAGACTGCAGCAACATAGAAGGTTACCACTCCATAAACAAGAAAAGAAAAACAAAAGAATGATAATGCTCATGCAATTTTAAATTCAGAGATGTCAGAGAAGGGAAGAAAAAAATCGTAATTGACCAACATAATAAACTCCTATAATTTTGACGCCAAAATGTGGTGCTTATTGTATTCTAATGAAAAATTTGGAGTTTTCTGCGACAGTTCCCAAGACAAGAAATCAAGTTATCAAATTCTCCTTCACATGGAACATAGAAAATTGAGAGCTTGTATAAGGGAATTACCAATGGGGACAAAGACTGGGGAGTGAAATTTTTTCAAGGAACAGTCTTTACCTACCTACTTCACGCTCATAAATTCAGAAATAAAAGACGAAATGAGATTGGCAGAAACTTTTATTTCTTTTGAATGGATGTAATGATCTTACTAAAAATCCTAGCTGTTCTGCTTTCTCTCTCGCTTTTCCTAATTAAGTTAGAGTAATTTAATTCTCCTAAATTTAGCATGTAAAACATAAAATTCCAGAAATAGGATGCGAATCAGAAAATAAATGCTATAGTCAAATTAAATCCAGAACTTCTCCTAAACTTAGCATGTAAAAGATAATCCGAACAACCACAGAACAAAAATTCCAGAAATAGGATAGAATCACAAAATAAATGCTATATAGTCAAATAAAATCCAGAAAAACAAGCCAAAATTGCATTGTGACAGCAAATTTGCCGTGTTTAGGAAGAAACCGCACAAACTCAGAACCAGAGGTTCCGAATTAAAATCGAATACTAATATGTTATTATCGATTATGAAAACTAGGAAATTCTCACATTTTTAGCACAAATAAAAATCTCGATCAAATTTCTGTCCTAATCAAAAATCGAAATAAAGAACAATTCAGCGAATTTTGGACCTGGTTCTGCGTATTTGCGTGGAAAAAATCACAATGCGGTAAGGAGAAACGAAGAGAATGAAAAAAAAATATAGCATGATGATAATTTTGAAATTAAAATTTATTGAAGCTGAACGATGAACCATTGCTTCACCTGTGTAAATGCGATCTGAGATCGGAAACCAGAACAATGTGAGAAGAGCGAAACGAAAATCCTTGAGGTGCAGGCAAATGCTGAGTGAAAAGTAAGAAATGAAAGGGTGAAACTGTGAAAGCGCGGTTGTTTGTGTGTGTGTGTGGATATTTGTTGCTTTTGAAATTGCGGAGAGGTTATGGTTATGGGGTCTCCTTCTTAATTTGTTAGTTGTTGCACTCCATTCTTCATTTTCAGCTTTTTTATTTTTATTTCTTTCCTTTTTTTCTCAACAAACAAATTTAACTACCGCGCTAAACAACCATGCTCAAATCACCTCCCTTATTTAAAAATACCAACCTACCCTATCACGGTGCTCCGCCCATACTCCTCATTTCTTTCGTTTTTGTATTAAATTATTCTCGCAATTTTAATCTGATGCGATAAAGACCTAAAGCTTTATCAAAAGTGCGACTAGTAGGTTCAAAACAACACTTTTTACCGCTGCCTCAAGCAGTCGTTAGGTGCCTTTTCACTAAAAAAAAGACAAGTGTTTTAAAAATTATTTGTTGGGTGTAATATATTTTTAGTCTATATAAAGTATGAACTTTATCATAAGAAATTAAAGATTGATCCTTTTGATTGATCAAATTCTTCATCCTAGCTAATGGAGTAAAATTTCAATGAAAATATTTTAACAGGGAATGAAATGGAATTTCCTCTTGCAAATGATGTAAGTCCATATTCTTTTGAGCTCTGCACATCTGTCATTGAGGAGATTAGTGACCTTGATCCACCAACTGCTTGAATTGTTGGAATTGATGTTCATGTTCCCATCCCTCAAGCAATTTGGACAGAATGACTGTCCCACAGGTGATGCTTGCTTCTTAAATATTTATTATTTTGTTTTCTGTGAATTTCTCACCCTAATTTGAAAAAAGAGAAATTAATTGTAAAGTATTTCTAGTTTGAGTGGAGTGAAACAATAGCCTTGAGACAGTGGCTTTGTATGCTAATTTTTTTTTTATGGTTTTAACACGTGGTGATATACTGTATAATTTTGTTTTTTTGAAATGACTGTATAAATTATTTGAACGTGCTTACATACTAAGTGGATGTACAACTCGAAGATATATTTCTTACTGCAAATATAGCATATGCTACAAAACTGGGAAGGTTAGTTCTTTAGTAATCTTGATGTTACAAAATTAATTGTCCACAAAGTTTTCTGAAATTAAATATATTTATGATGAATTAATTGCTCTTGGAAATGATATATTTCTTACTTAGTTTGTGCTTTGTATTAACTAATTAGTCAACTTTTTTAATATGCTGCTGAATTTCTTATTTTCAAAGAAACAATAAATACACATGAAGGTTCTCCTCATCATCAATTAGAAAACTAAATGGTTTTGCAAATGAATTTGATGCTTAATTCATATAGATCTACTTTCATATGGTTTTATCAAGCTAGAACAGTTGGATATACAAAGAGAATTTTCAATAATGTCATTAGTTCTTGAAATTAAATATATTTATGATGTTGTACCCGGTTCGAATAAAACTTTGTGCAGTCCTAGAAATTCTATTCGGAATTAAACTTCTATGAAACAGAATAATCTTTCGATGCAAGATTATAAAGTTTAAAACGTGATTTAATTCCCCTTAAATTAGGTCAACAGGTAAATAATACATGCATTAAATATCATACATAATATTTATCCTTGTTAACCTAAACCAATAAGGCTATGTCTATTTCCCAAACACCTTTGAGATTTTCCATTTTCCACTCGTTGCGGAACCAACAGTACCATTGTCACCTCAATGACAACTACAAGTGCACGCCACTATCAGTTCCGAGAGAGAGTGCTCTCTGATTCTCAGGAGTGAACAATTGGTGTCGCTTGTGGGGAACAAAAATAAATTAATCTTATGGCTCAAAGGTCAGTGATGCAATCTTTAAGCGATCACTAGCTTCGGTGATCTCCATTGCTGGAGATTTTGCAGGAGGAGGATGCTCCGAGAAGTTACAGAAGAAATACCTCATTGTACTAGTCAAGACGAGGTACCAAACAAGTCGTGCTGCAGAAAATCTCGATGTGATCTTTACAAGCACGAGATGGAAAATTTCAAAGTCCAAAATTGTATGTTAAGCCAAGATATTCCTCTGGTTTTTTGGGCTCAAATGGAAAATGTCAAAGTCCAAAAGATTTTGGTAGATCCTAGTAGCTCGTCGGACATCCTTTTTTCTGAGTTGTTTGGGTGTTTTGACTATCAAACAATAAGACATGATACCAGTCGTGAAGGAGTTGATTAATTTCATTTGTGAAAAATTTAGCCACTCAGATTTCTAAATATCAGAATGACTCTTGGGGAAGGAAAATTAAGGAAGGTCGAGACAATAATTTTTTTAGTACTGGATTGCAATTCTCCTTAAAACGCAATCCAAGGAAGGTCTTCCTTAAATCGCTCTGGTATAATACTCTCTATCTGAGGGGGGCTTATTAAATTCCTTACTAGAAGGTTGGATGAGGTTGTCATTGAAGGAAATCATGAAACAACTCAAGAATGTCATCAAATGGATTCGGCAAGAAAAAAAGAGAGAAAGAGATTTATAAAGTTCAAATCTGATCTATGGGATCCAGAACCGATTAAAAGCAAGTTAACAAGTCCAACTGACAAGATACTTGATCTCGCGGAACTCGATCAGAGAGCATGAATGACTGATGGAAAAAGATATTCCCTGGCCACTACCAAAAAGAAAGTTGGATGAGGAGGTTGGAAGCGCTTTTGATGAAAAATAAAGAACTTTTCGCTTTCACAACTTCAAATATGCCCTAGTTGGACCCAAAGTTATAAGTTCGCTATACATCCGAAATGTAAGCTGGTTGTCCAAAAGAAGAGGAACATGGCCCCAAAAGGCAAAGGGTGATTGAGAATCAAGTAGTTAATTTACTTTAGCGAGGTTCATAAGGGAAATCTAGTATGCGGTTTGGTTGGCGAATCCAATGTTAGTAAAAAAAGTCAATGAAAAATGGCGTATATGTGTGGATTACACATATAGAATAAACTTTCCCTAAGGATCATTTTCCCGTACCAAACGTTGATAAGTTGGTAGCTAAATTTTTCAATCTTCCAATTTTTATCCTTCATGGATGCTTATTCGGGATATAATCTAATGATGTATGCTTAAATGAGGAAACCTTCATAACAAATATGGCTATATTATGCTATAATGATAATAATATTTTTGTTATCATGCACCATTTGGTTGAATATTAAATTAACTTTTTAAAAATATATCATGAAAATGTATTTTTATAGATTTATTTTTTTCAAATTTAAGTTATACTTAAATATTTGATTGCATAAATATAAGATCGGAAATGAAGAAGATTCAAGTGAGAGTGAAGATGATGGAGATGAAGAAGCTCATGTTGCTTTCACCCCATCTCATAAAGGGTCAGACAAAGGAGGAACAAGTAACTACTGAACCCGTATAGGAAGCTTATGAGAAGTTATTAAATGATTCTCATACTATTTCTTCAGAATACAAGACTTTAAAGAATTTATTTTTTACTATTACAAAAGGATTATGATGCATGTAATAAAGAGAAAATTTTCCTTTCTGAAAAAATAATTAAATACTTAAGAGATGAGATGCTCCCCCACAAGGAAAAATCAAGGTTAATTTTGACGCAGGATGGACAGTTATTAATTCCACAGGCTTTCGCATGGTTGCAAGATCGCATGAAGGTGACTTTAGGGTAGCTGCGACGCATCTGGAAGCTCATAGGCATCAACCCCTTCTTGCAGAAGCCTTAGCATTGTGTTAGTGTCTGTCGCGTCCTCACGAGATATGGATGGATAACATCATCATAGAATGAGATGCTGCTATGATGAAGGTGATGTTTTCTCCTTCGTGCCCAACAAAGATCCAAACTGTGATTAGGGTAGGGATTGTAAAATTTTAGCATCTAGGTTCCCAACAATCACTCTGTCTCATGTAAAGAGAGAGGCAAATAATGTTGCACACACTCTAGCTTTTATTGCTTTTGGTTCTTCATGTTTGGTGGGTGATCATTCCTAAAAAAAGTTGCTGAAGTTTTACTTGTAAGCTCTTTTTTTCAACTTAATATATAACGAGCTTTCCCTAAAATAAGGCATAACATTGAAGCCATCCGGCCTATCTTCCTCGATCGATACGCTAAAAAAGAATTATAAAATGTTATAACTAAATAAATAAACATAGTAAACGTTTTAAATTGTAAAAAAATTTGTGTAAATGATGTTAGGTAAAATTTGGATTAAATTACCATAGTCTTAAATAGATAAAAAAAATATTTTACATAAGTGAAATTTCTATCTCACTTATTTTTTTATTTTATTTACCGCCACTTACCTAAAATATTTGATCCACTTGGGACTGAAGTAATATAATTCAAATTTTAGTCATTTAAAAAAGTACTCCCTCCGTCCCAAATTATAGGGTCATTTTCAGACAATCACGTCTATTAAGAAAACATGTAATAAGTTAATTAATATGTTGGTTTTGATACTTTTTATACAAATCTTCCAAATATGCCCCTATTTAAAAAAATCTGGAAATTGTTAATGTAAGTATTGGATATACCAAAAGTTGGTTGGGAATATGAAAGAAGTAATTAGTAGAGGTAATAATTAAAGTTTTAGAATTTAAAATATAATGAATGCAATGGGTAAAAAAGGAAAAGCTTATTTTTTTTTCTTGAAATCTAGAAGGGGTCTTATAATTTAGGACACCGAGTTTGTCTCTAAAGGGTCTTATAATTTGGGACGGAGAAGTAATATCCAGTAAAGGTTCTAAATATTATATGACGCGGTTCATAATTATCTCGCTGAGTCGCTGACAACAATCACATCAAAATTACAAAATATGAAAAGAAAATATGTTTTCACATTATTAAAGTTGAATAAGAATGTTTTTATGAGGAAAGACTCAAACCTGCATGTGGTGTGGACAACAAACGCCGCAGTCGTCGACATGAAGATCAATAACGCGGTTTCATCTTATATTCTCTTCTAGAGTGAAACAGATCTACCACACATCTCAAGAGTTGACCCAAGAATAAAAGGATCGACTCAAGGAAGTAGCCAAGGGGAATTCGATTACTTCGCCCTATAGGGTGGGGTTGGATATTTATTTGTACTTCACAATAGAAAAAAATGTTTAAATGTGTTTTCAGGGAAGGCTTAAATATTTTTTAGTTTTACCTAGCGTAGTTATTAGATAGTTGTACTGCTTAAACATTTAGTTTAGAGTTTAATTTCTAAATGGTTATATAAAGAATGATTTGTTGGTCAATGGATAGATTAATCTCATAACTGTCGGATGAGAAGATAAGTTTGTAAGAACAAATTCATGTGTCATTTATCAAATAATTGAAAGTTTTGACATAATTGGCATTCTAGGATGTCGATATATACCGTATTGAGGAACTTGTGAGTTCAAAAAACCTTCATTTGTGATATCAAGCTACCTCCCTGAATCAGCAATGGCATTGGCATCCCTTGTTACTCCTCCTCCTTTGACCTCCATGAACCCTGACCAAACATACGACGTTTTCCTTAGTTTCAGGGGCGAGGACACTCGATTTTCCTTCACAAGCCATCTTTATGCTGCACTAACCAGGCTTCAAGTCAAGACTTACATTGACAACGAGCTCCAGAGAGGTAACGAGATATCACCCTCGCTTCTCAAAGCAATCGATGATGCAAAAGTGTCTGTCATTGTTTTCTCAGAGAACTATGCTTCTTCAAGGTGGTGTTTGGATGAACTCGTGAGAATTGTGGAGTGTAAGAAAAACAATGGACAGATTGTGGTGCCTATTTTCTACCACATAGATCCTACCCATGTGAGGAATCAGACTGGTAGCTATGGCAGTGCTTTCGAGGGGCACGAAAAGCGATTCGTCAATGACATGAACAAGCTCCAAACATGGCGGATTGCGTTGGCTGAAGCAGCCAATATCTCTGGCTGGGATTGCTTGGGAACAAGGTAATTAAATATTCACTTTCGTCATTCTAAGCTTTTGATTGGTTGTTTATGTAGTTACTCTGTTCCTGATCAATAATTGATTCTATATAGCAAGTGTAAAATTTCAATACACCAAGTAACATTAAGTATATATCCACATGTAAGAATTAGAACCAATTAACAAAGTCAATAGAAAAATATCCATCTATTGAAGTGGTCAAGTACTTTGGCTACAACTAGTTTTCTTACCATCTTGATATAATAATGATGATATATAGTCATACATTCAAGAGACATACACAATATTGACAATTTTTAGCTACTGCAAGCATTATTTTATGGGAGAGTGGTTGCAGTCGCACAGATTCGTATGTCAACGGATCATTCCTTATATCTTTTTATCTTCTTCCTTTTATATATGTGTTGAATGAACAGGATGGAGTCTGAACTTGTGGACCAAATTGCTCTGGACATATTGCAAAAGTTGGACTCTATAACAAGCGGGGGTCTAGAGAGACGCATTGAAACGTACAGGCAAATAGCGAGACAAAAGCTAGAGCAGTCACTGAGGACGGGCACTCTGAAGGACATGGAAGAACTTATCTCAGCATTGACTCAACTTGCAGACATCAAATTGGAGAAAGCCTTGAGATCAGATGACTCAAGTGTTTGGGAGGACCTTTTGGCTACGTGTGATCGAATCTTGCAGCTTAAACATGACAAATACTTACGTACTTTTAATGATAGAGATAAAGAAGATTATCTCATTACAGATGAGCATGTTATGTATCTTCGGAAGGAGCAAATCAATCGTAATCAGGGCTTCCACGGTATATAGACTTAGACATGAAGAATAAAGCATGTCACTGCTGTCGATAATGGATACCCTGAATCTAAAAAAAAAAGGTAGACATGAAGAATAATCCCTTTCTGTTTGACATTAATTTCCTTAATCATGTATCCGAGAAAAAGAAAATAATATTGCTCTTTTTCAACAAACACTCTTTTGGTGATTTATAATCTTGAAGTAGCGAAGTATTATCTTAACATTTTGTTCTGTTGGCACCAAAATTTAAGAAATCATTGAAGAGGTTGCTTGCTGATTATGGAAAAGCTAGCACAAGCGATGCATTATCTAGCTTAATTATCCAAGACAAAGCCGATCAGCATCAAGCCATTTTGAAGATTTGTTTTCAGATAAAGGGAATATGAAAAACTTAGGATTAAAATGCAGCCATACATTTCATGAAATATTTAAGTTTTCCAATAAAGAATTTGGAAATCGATTAACTTCTAAAGATACAAGGCTCATTGTTGAAAGTGGGGAAGAAAGACTAAGTATTGAAGGAATGCATTTCATCTTCATCGTTAGTGAATGGCTCTCTCCCACGCGGTTGGGTGGACAAACAAGAGGTCAATTAGACCAGTTGCGCGGTCAAACATTTAATAAGATTGATATCTTGAGAGTTAAGGTAAACTGTATTGGAATTTATCATGCTTAGCAAAACAGGGCCGTAATAGAAACAACATTTTATGGGCTGTGATTGATTCGATATAATTTGTTGCTTTTTATTACGCCTGCTTGAGAAGGTTGTTCTCAAGATCTCATTCTTTTGAAATGAATTTTCAATAATTTTGAAAAAAAAGTATTGAGGTGACAGAGATTCACCATGTTTCCAATTTTTCAGCTTTTTTTTCATAAAACCCAAGAGTCAAGATGACAATCCGCAGCAGATTGAGCTACATTTAACTTTTTCTAGCTAGTCAACTCGTTTTTCCTGCAATGAGCCAACATGGATGGGCCGAATTGGCCTGTTTTAACAGCTCTAAAAATAATATATGTAAACGAGGTATAATAAATAACATAATTAATTAGTCTATATATTAAGATGAACCACATTGCCTCCCATAATATAAAAAATATCAGAAAATAAATTAATGTATCCCAAATTCTAAGTTCCGATTCATGTGTATTTCACATTCGAAATTTAAAAGAGGCTTTAAATGTCACAAACCGATACAATGGCTATGCTCCATGCTCGACTGAGGTTTGACTTCGTTAAATTTCTTAAGCATTTAGTTGAAAGTTCAAGTTTTGAGGGAATGTATAAAGGAAAGTTTGTTGAGGGAACTCTACCAACTTAATGTAATTTCAGAGTGTCGAGAAGATCAGTCTCATGATTAACGGCTGAAATGATACCCGGATACAAAATAAAATACATTGAAAAGTAATTTAATGCTTGTTCTGAAATTAAATATATGAGGAAAATTTGAATCACCGATGTGATTAAATGTGCTTACTTTATTCCATAAATACTATTAATTGTCCATAGTTTTGATGTTATGAAAAAATGTGATGGAATTATTATAAGGGTATCTTAGAGCATCTCCAATAGGTATTTAAAACTAAGATGTTAAAATAAGGTCTGTATTTTATAAAATCTTACCATTTGAGATAACTGACATGGCATGAGATCTTAGCAAAAGTTAAGATCTGTATCTTGGCTGGTTCCTCATAAAAAGTGAAATCTTAAATTAAATATTATTGTTTCTCTCTCATTCAACCAACAGAAAACAGAGGGAAATCCAACCAGAACAATGGAAATGGATGAAATACAACAGAACAAGACAAAATCAAGAGATCTATTTGGATCCAAAATTTAAAAAATTACATCAACGGATCAACAAAACAGGAGATGAAAAATACATTAAAAATATATATACATAACAAAAATTAAAAAATGGTTAAGAAACCTTTCTGATCCGTGAATGGCGTCTTTGATGATTCTGAACCGTGAAGGCCGAGAAGGAGAAGGGTGAAGCGAGGGTTACGACGACAGTGAGGGAGAGGGAGAGGGCGAGATCGAGGCTTACGACGACAGAGAGGGAGAGGGAGAGAGCGACACTTTATGTTTTATGGGAGGTGAGAAGGGTGAAGCGAGGGTGAAGCGGCAGAGAGAGAGAGAGAGAGAGAGGGGGGGGGCAACTGGCTGGGTTGGTCGTTTTATGACCGTTTGGGCCATTTTTTTTTTTTTTGAAAAATCCAGTCGTTTTTTTTTTGTCGTTTTCTAGAAGCTTTCTAAAAATGATTGTTGTTTTTTGCCCCATTTACCCCTTTTTTGTGGAAATAAATTATTAGTTTAATATTAGGTGGAAATAAATAATATAAATATATTGTGTACTGTGTGTCCGATGAATAAGATCTCAACCACTGGAGCGAAATGTGCAGTGGAATCTTATGAGTGTCTTAAATTATATGTGGCAATATGGACCACAAAAAATCTTTAAGACACCAAAATAAGATCCTACCATTGGAGATGCTCTTTGTGACAAAAATTATAAGGAGAGTGCGTGCAGCGCAAGCTAGACTCTATCGAAATATGGGATTCTGATAAGGACGCACGCTAGCTGGAGTCACATAAGATAAATTGGTAGGTAATAAAACTTAGAAGGGGTTAGCTAAATGACCCCATGATTAATTGGGGTTATTTAACCTCATGTCCACATGGACCCCTGAATTAGTCGCTCAGCGACCTGTGTTGCTGCTTTCCTATAAAAAGGCAGCTTCGTCTAGAACAGAGACACACTTTTCAGAACTCAGAATTAGAGATTTTGAAGGAGAGCTCGAGTTAGGAGAGGATTCTAGAGGAAGTGAGCAAGGAGAGAGAAAGGGAGGTTCCTGAGCACCAGTATGTCGCCGTCAAGTGGGAGCACGTCACTGATGTCGCCAAGCTTCCAGTCTTCCATATTTCTTCTTGTAAGCTTGTACTATCCATGAAAATGGATAACTAAACCTCTCTTGTTGGGATTAGTTGTAATCTTTTGACCGCTCTGATGTATTTATACTGATATTTCAAACAATGATTCTATGAAATGTTTCAATAATTTACCGTTTGTCTAATGCTTGTTTTGGAATGATCACCTAGAACAGGATTATAGGTTTGATAGGATGGTGAGAACTGGCTATTTAAGTCTGAACTGGGTAAAATCATCTAATGACTATAGGGCCTACAAATGAGGTTAGATCATTAGTCCATTCAAACATTCATGTCAAATGCTTCTTGCTTTATTAATTGATCAAGAGATTGATGGTTAATTTAGTTGAGTTGATAATCTTCTACGCCGAGGAACTAGGTAGTAAGATAAGAACTGATGTGATGAAACCAACATAAGACAAGATTTATAAGTGAAATCAGGGAATATATTAAGGTCAATCGGTGAAAACTAATCCTAACCGTTCCTTTAACTAGTCAAACTCCGTTTCTTGTTTATTTGTTTATAGTTTTGTTAAAACAACTTCAAACAATCTTTCATTTTATCCATTGTTTATTTAATTACGTTAAAGAACGGCATTTTTACCGCAATTCTCGGTGGATTTGATAATACCCGTTGTTATACTACAATTGAGTTTTGAAAAGAATTTTAATAATAGTTAAGTGACAATTTATAAATTTGTTTGGTGAATGGTCTTTGAACTAAAAGACGTAAGAAATCATTTCCACGATAGTCCAAGCCCAAACAAGCTCTATCCAAGAGAAACGCGAGAAAAAAGAGGAACACCAAATGAAACCAACGACCCACCCACAACAAAAAGACATCCAGTAACCAATTCATACAAAGAACGAAAAAAAACAACATAGGAAATAGGAATCCTACTGTAGCTCTGCAGCAATATACTCCAACCCACTAGCGAACCAACAAGAAGCATAAGATGCCTTTGCACTGCTACCTCTTAGAGACAGTCAGCAAGCAACAGCCACTAGTTCTTACACAGAAGATAAACAGCATATTGGATTTGAAATCCACTCAAAAAATGAAAATTTGAACCCTTTCAATTTTGCTCTCAACCAAAGCCATGATGATTTCAGTTTTATTAATCCCATAACCTCTTCAACTCTTACGGTATCTCCTCTTGAGAAGATTATCCATAGTTGGTGCTCTATTAATGCTCACTTTCCATGCCAATGCTGAAACTTTAGAAGGAACTTCCCATGTTCTTTTGGCTTACACACCTGACCTTCCCACCTTATACCCTTGGAAGTTGGAACAACTCATTCTTTACTGCGCTTCATTAACTGATTAAACCCAAACCTAATATTTAGCTGAGTTACAACCTAGCTAGTACATAACTATGACAAAATTAATTTCAATTAAATTCATATTTAATTTATATTATCTGCTGAATTATTTAGATATATAAAACTAAAATCACATAACCACACATTCAAATCTGGGATAGATTATGTTTGCCCAAAATATACTATTTAACCATTAAATCCTGCACCATGGTTTAGTGTTTTTTATTAAATTTACTGTTAACAATTGTTCCAGCATAATAATAAAAATAAGGAGCACTTTGCAGCAAAATTTCAAAAACTTATACTTCCTTTATGCCAGGCTGAGATATTTGTTATTTTATCATTAAATATATAGTTAGAGAATCTTTCCCAAAATTAAAAATCACCCCAGGTGATTTTATTATTTCTTTTTAATACTTTCTTATTCTGCCATGAAAATGCATGGCTAGATATCAGATACCAATTACCATGATTGACTCCATGGATAGACCCCCACCACAATATTTTACTTGAGGGATTCACTAAATAAATAAATAGTCCAAGAAAAAATTTGGGATAGACAACTTTTGTTTTATGTGAACCAATAATAATAATATTTAAGATAAATAGATAAATATAAAATTTTAAGCTTTTTTTCATAAGCCACTCTTAATAGCTTATGAAAATAAACTCAAAACAACTTGTAAGTAGGTCATAAGCTATTTATATAAGCTCTTCCAAACTCTTGCAAAATTGTTTATGCTATAATATAAACTCAAATAGACAATCTCTTCACTAAATCTCCTCAAACTACAAAAACAAATGGACCCTTTTGTCCAAATCAAACAAACAAACCAAGTACCAGTTTCTAAAACCGACTGAACCAAAATTCATTATCCTACATTCTCATTCTTTTTGCATCATTCCTTGACCCTCGCTCGTTGCTACCACGTTCATCCCTCCGAACCGAAACATCATGCTCAAAGCGGCAATTGTGACCATTTCTGCACCCCCTTGGGCTGTTAAAGTATAGGCATTTTTGTTTCTGGCTTCTGTATTGTTTCTCATGTCCTTGTCTATTGTTCCGTGCCGAGCTCAACTCTTGGGAGGAGTTACTACGACGGATACCTGATTGGTAATGGTAGTCCTCCTTAACTTGCTGCTTAGCTTCACCATCTTCTCTAACGAGGTTCCTATAAAAGCTGAGATCCTTTACAGCAGCACTTGATGAACTTGTATGATAAGGCATTGTTGTAGTACTAGCAGCGGTGGTGGTATGAGCCTCTTTATGGGTGTGTTTGGTTTCAGCTCTAGCACTACTACAACTAGATGTTGATCTATTTTTCCAATAGCGACTATCTGTTGCTTCAAGTTGATGTGGATCCTTACTAGATGTGGATCTACTTGTATTTTCCGAACACACACTCACATCAGCATTCGAGTTCCCGTTACCAGCTGAAGTGAATGGAACCGGGGATGAAAGGGAGGGAAATGATGCAGCTCGCTTCACCTTCGATGCCCCCTGAACCGTATCCTGCGGAGGCGGAGTAGGGTTTGAGGCAGCAGCTGGTACTCCATTTGATGTGTGAACATTTTGACCGACACGCGTTGCAGTTGGAGGAGGAGCAGGCTTACACGGTGTGGACACAGGCCAAGACACCGGCGGCGGCATTTGAGGAGGAGCAGCTGTAAATGGTGCAGACACGGGGCCAGATGACAATGGCACTGGTGCAGTTACAACCTTCTTTTGAGATAATTGGTTGTTTGACATATAATTCACCGTTGGAAATGACGGAGTTGCAGCAGGGAACTGAGTTGCCGGATTATCACGTGCAGGTTTCAGCACTGTGTATGATGGAGCTGAAGGCTTCTTCAACACAGGAGGTAATAAACTCGTCGTCGTTGCGCTTGTGGGTGGAGGAGTCCTTGAAGTGGTAACAGCAGGTGAAGATGTAGAGCATGGAACTGGTGGAAGAGTCATCACACTATTTGAAGATGAACTTCCATCGGTTAGCGTATTTCTGTGTGCACTAGTCAAATTCCCAATTATCATTGGATCATTAAATACGTTCATAAGGAGATCCAAATTAATTAAGGTTCCTTGCTCAGTACTCTTCATTATTATTGCTGCTACCAGCGCAGTCGCAGTTGTTATGTCTACTTGGAAACGAGGAGATACGCCTGCAGATAAGGGCGTCACCGCGCCGGCAGCACCGGATGAGTTACAGCCAGAACTAAGAGGAGCTGTTGCTGATAGATATTGCTGCACATTGGAGGGAGCACTATTGTGTTCAGGCGAAATATCCATAGACACTTGCTCCTGCTCAATTGGAATATGCATAGACTCTTCTTCCTCCTCAATGAAAGGGACGAGAGGAGTAGCTTTATCATCATAATCTTCCTCTTCTTCTACATCCAAAGAAACAGAAGGGCTAGGCACCCAAATGCAAGTCAATAATGTTAGCAATAAGAAAAAAAATGACGTTAACTTGAGATTTTGGGTGCAGTGGGGTCTCATTTTACATGGTAAAGTATGCATTACAACTATTAATAAATAAATAATCATTATTAACTATTAATGGTTGTGACTCCAATGCTGAATTTACACTTTACCTTGGAGGAATGTCAGAAGGACGAGGGTACAGTGCTTCAAACTCTCTCATTTCTCTCTGCTTCTGAGTATGTTTCTCCTTACTTTCTTCCCCGGCCGCAACAAGCCAATCAGGACTAACAACAATCTGCATTGAAAAGTGAAGAAGAAATCATCAAAGTGATTGAAGAATTTGAAAATTAACAAGCAGTTTGTGAGAGCAGAAATATGGAAGCTGGCTTAAATAACATATATAGAGTGGAGAATTTACCTGGGGAGGGCGTTCCCATTTTATCTGAGGAATGTAAGAGAAATTAATAATGGTTTCAAAGCCAGGGGGTGGTAAACATGTCTCAGGAGATTCATTAGGACTAGAACGTAAAATTGATGATAATAATGGCTTTTCTTGAAAATGACGACTTTGTGGTATCCGGCCAACTTCTAAGGGGAGATCATCAGACTTGAAATATTTTATCTGTTAGGTCATTCACTAGTATTAGTGCTATGAGAGAGAGAGATTACATCACAAACATGTATACATTTTATCTACATATATATATATACAAGTTTCTAGCATTAAAGCATAACCAATACGAAGAGATATGAGTATAGCCAAGCACAAATAAAAAAAGAATAAATTAAGATGTTTCAATCAATAAGTAATTATTTTCATATAGCCGACCTCAATATTGTATTTAGGGATGGGAAAATAGATTTAGCTAGAACTATTGACCTCATCCAAACACCTTTCTTGGATGTGGCTCAAACTCAGGACCAATAACTTTAATTTTTTTCTTCTTGAGTGGTAAACTCTACGCTAAACCCTAAACCTTAAACTCTTAGCTGATAAACTAATAGTTATAATATATAGTTGATCTCAATTAGTGGGATATATTACTTTTCTCTCGTATCGAGTTTTGATTCATTCACATTTTTCATTTTTTTTCATCTCATTTTCATTCATTTTTTCTTCCTATTTCTCTTATTTTCCTCTCATATCACATATAATACATTGAATTCTCACTTTCTCTTTTTTTTATAAGGTGGGGAAGTGTGGGGAAAAAACTTATCCGAGTTACTTTGAAAAGAAAAACTAATAAATCCACTGTACAAGGTGCCAGAAAAGCTTCACATTGCAATTCATTTTTCAAAACCAGAAGCCAGATTTACATGTCAAATGAATAAGAACATTAAATTTAAAATTTAATGCATGAGTCATAGCTATCTCAGCTTCTCTCTGAGAGCAGAACATTTTTTTAGGGCACATTAAAGTAATTAATTAGAGAAGCTTTCAATCTATCTAGCTAAGAATCTTTAAGCAAGTTAGTGAAGTTGTCTTATATTTATCAAGAAAGGCAACCAAATACGTACCAATCATAAAACAGGAATATTGAATCTGTTGTGAAAAATAGGGGAGTCTATCACTATCACCCAATTTAATTCGATTCAATGCAAAGCGCAAAAACTGAATAAATTAAACAGGAATTAAATGTACATATAAGAATATATTCATGAATTTTAAGGGAATCAACTTCATAATGGTACAGAGTCAACTGCTCTGGAATTCATTAATTCCTCACCCTTGTCGAAAGTCAAAACTCATTTTGAATTCTCAGTTTCATACAAAATAACTTAGTTCATTCACATTGCAATGTATAGCATGTGTAACAACAGTACACCATGAAATCTTATATATGGACTTGTTTATCCAAGTTTTCAAGCTCCTCCTTTGAAACAATCTCTTATCTTATTCACAAATTTCAGTAGTCAAAATCTAGGATTTAAGTTAGGTTTTAGAAGATTTTCTACACCATCTAGTAATTAATGTAATCAATGTCCATTAAAGATTTATGACTTTTTAATGTAATCAATGTCCATTAAAGATTTATGACTTTTTTCTGAAAGAAAAATTATATTATATTCCTGGTTTTCCTTATTATTATTATTTATTATTATTGTTCTTATTATTATTACTATTATTTATTATTATTATTGTTGTTCTAATCATTATTATTACTTTATTATTATTAATTTTACAAAAAACTTTATTATTGTTATTGTTATTATTATTTTACTGCAGTGTCCCATGTTTCTCCCAAAGTTGACATTGTGTCAGAGACAAATATTGGGTTAAATATGTTTTTATCCTAAATTTTAAGCAAGATTTGATTTTCGTCCCTCGCCGGTGTAAACGTGGATTTTAGACCTCAGACTTTCATTATTGTTTGGTTTTCGTCCCTGCCGGTGTTAGACGTTGACCGCCGTGTCTATGTGTCACGGCAGGTCCTACGTGGCAACATCCACATCATTTAATCAGACCACGTGTAATTTTTTTTAATTATTAATTAAAAAATGAAAAAAATGAAAAAAAAAATTGGAAAATCAGAAGCATGTCGTCTTCCACCTTCATCCTCTTCCTCCTCCTCCTCCTCTCACTCCCACCCAAAACCACCATCACCGGTGAAACTCACACCCACCACCACCACTGAAACCCCCCAAACCCAGAACACCTCCAAAACTCTCGAAAACCCACAACTACCAACGCCATCGTCGATCCATCACCCCTTCAACCTCGCTCCCCCATTCCCACCGTCGATTCATCACCCCTCACAGATAAAGGTGAGATCTTTCAATGACCACAAACTTCTTGCGTGCACCCTCCACCATCTTCTCCCTCGAGATCCGAAAGGGGAATCCCCACCAACAGAGCCTGCTCGTGCGTCATCTTGGACGTGGGTATGCCAACGATGTCCTTGAGTTTCCCCTGGCGGAGAAGCTCGCCGATTCGTGCGCCCTAGGCCGCGCCGCTATCGCCTCCCACCGTCCGCTCTGGATTGAAGGTTTCCATGGCCAGATCTGGGTTTCTTTTGTTTTTTCTGGGTTGAGGTGTTTTCTCTCTCACCGATTCGTGCGCCGCTGCCTACTTTTGTGAAATTTGAGTTCGTTTTTGTGGGTTTGTTCTTTTGGGATGTTTTGACTTTCTAGGTTTGTATGAATGTTTTCTAAGTTTTTGTTTATGATGATGAAGATGATGGTGAGGTTGAAGATGAAGATTTAAAGAGGGATGAATTTCAGAATTTTTTTTCCGGGTCTATGGGTCTCTATTTTGGATTGGGGAGGAGAAGGGCTGGTGGTGTGGTGAAGATGAAGAAGAAGAAGATGAAGGGTGTTGAAGATGAACATGATGATGAAGAAGAAGAGGAGAAAGAAGAAGAAGCATTCCTAGGAAGAGAAGAAGCACATTGACAGTAGGACCTGCTGTGACACATAGACACGGCGGTCAACGACTAACACCGGCAGGGACGAAAACCAAACAATAATGAAAGTTTGAGGCCTAAAATCCACCTTTACGCCGGCGAGGGACAAAAATCAAATCTCGCTCAAAGTTCAGGAACAAAAAACATATTTAACCCTTGAAAAATTAAAGAAGAAAAAAGAAAAGAAATAAGAGAAATAAGTGATATGATATGTGATGTCACAGAAAATACATAGAGAAATAGAAAAATAAAGAAAATAAAAATGAGATTGAAGAAAAATGATGTATGAATTTACCATTGCTACGTACGGCATGCAAAATTAAAGAAAGCCGAGTACTGAGGGGGAAAATGGCCACCAAAAATGAAAAAAAAAAAAACATTTTGCTTAAACAATGAAGTTAATTGGATGAAAGATTGTTTGACATTACCTGACACAGATTGCGTCCTCTAGCCCACGAAACCGTCTTCTTAGATTTCCCTGACCGCATCATGTTAAATCCCAGAGATCAATTCAATGAATGAAGAAAGCAGAAGCAGCTACCACATTCAGATTTATCAAATATCTGTTCGGGAGGGAAGAAACAAGTAACCGAAAATTTAATCAATGATGAATGCGATCGAGCAGAGAGAGAGAGACATTAATCTGAAAAAGAGGAAAAGCGAAATTAAATTAAATCAAAACAAACAAAAGCTTATGTGTTTTCTTCCGATATTGTTCTTACGGCGGAAATGGATGGGAATTCAGAAAGAAAATGAGAGAAGAGAGAAAACCCTAGAAGAGTGAATGTAGAGAGTGGTGGCCTTGTGTTTAATTTATAGTGAGGAGTGATGAGTTACGTTGGTTGACGGTGAGCGTATATGGTAAGAAGAAGAAGAAGAATAGAAGGAAGAAATAGGAAACTCTTTTAAAGTGTGGTATGTCATGTGTTTTGTAAATTTGTTACGTTGCGTCCCTTGGATTTGGACACAATTCTCACGCTAGCTCTTACATGAGTACGACACCGCCCCTGCGGTTTTATAGGTCATCTTTTTCTGTACTAATATTTCTTATAGGAAAACTAATTTTAACATTTTCTCTTCCAATTTATTTAGTGATACTCATATAAAATTTAATTAATAAATGAGAAAGTGTAAGAAAGAGAGTATTAAAATAAATGTTGATATTTGATAGTAGTATATCTTTCAAAAAAGTTATTAACTTTGCATCTAACCTAAACGTGTGTCTTATATCCATGTGTATTTATATTTTATATGCATATTTTTTGTAATTTTTAATATATTTTGGTTTAATAATTAACACACTTAGTAGTGCAAAGAATCAATAAATATGTGTAAAACATTAATATAAATAATATTGACTTAACAAGTCAATAATATTTCTTATTTATATATATAATAAAACAAGTTTAATAATTATTTTTCATTATAATACATAAGAAAGTCAAAGGAAATTGTATTGAAATATTTTAATATATAATTAAGTTATTTTAAATAATATTTTGTGTTTACTCTATAAAGTTTTCAAAAAGTATAAATATGTTTCTGTTGTAATAAAATATATCATCTTTAATTTTAATCCTAAAATTTCAAAATGAGTGGATTTGACCGTGCTAAATCATAATAAAACAACTTTGGGTAATAATAAATTATAATCATATAAATTATTTATATTTTATATGCATATTTATTCTAATTTTTTAAAATATTTTGGTGATAATTAACACACTTAATAGTGCAAAGAATCAAAAAATATGTGTAAAACATTAATATAAATAATATTGACTTAATATTATTTACAATAACTTATATAAATAATTTTTATTTAATTAAGTAAAATTTATTCTTATTTATATATATATATATAAACCAAGTTTAATATCTATAACTATATATTATATTATTATATTATACTATATTATATTATACTATACTATATTATATTATATTATATTATATTATATTATATTATATTATATTATATTATATTATACTATATTATATTATATATATATATATATTATATATATTATATTATATATATTATATATATTATATTATATATATTATACTATATTATATTTAATTCCGCCTACCCCACCATGTCTTACCCACTAAGACTCTACCTTAACTAATTATTTTTTAAGTTGTTAATTTTTTCAATTTAATATTTTAAATTTTTATAAAATTTTGCATTTAAAAAAATCAAAAAAATCCAAATTTGAAGTTGATAGCACCGAAATTAAAATAAGAGAATCTCAATAGGATAATCACATATATATTTTTCCATGATAGTTATTTCTCTATCAATTTTTATTAATATCTAGATTTTAATATATTTATAAAATTTAACATTTAAAAAATAAAAAATAAATCAAATTTAAAGTTGATAGCACCGAAATTAAAGTAAGAGAATCTCAATCGGATAATCACATATATATTCTCATGATAATCAATAAAGTCTTAACTAATTATATTTTGTGTTGTCATTTTTTTCGATTTAATATTTCAGATTTTTATAAAATTTTGCATTTAAAAAAATATCAAAAAAATTTAAATTTGAAGTTGATAGCACCGAAATTAAAGTAAGAAATCTCAATAGGATAATCATATATAATCAACAAAAACTGAACTAATTAATCACATATAATCAATAAAAATTGAACTAATTATTTTTTTAGTAATATCTAGATTAAGGACAATCACATATATGAGTAAACAAACCTAATAAATTTTTAACTACGTTTCTAAATATTCAATCAGAGCCGTTCATTCCTCAATCACATCTTCCCTTAGCCCTTTCATCTTTCTTTCTTACGTTTCTTCTTTCTTTCCCCTTCCCTCAACCTTCCGTTTTTTCCCTTTCAGTTCCTTGGCAATCACTGTCACTGCACACACAAGCAAAATGGAAAAGAATCGAAGAAAGAACAGGAGAGGGAGAGAAGGGAAAGGCGATTACGAGATGGAGACTGAAAGATCGAGACGATGGTGGAGATAAGTACAACAATGGTTCCTCCGATGATGACTACCAGGAACGGCAACAAGAGGGAGGTGCGCAAACCATCAGGTAAGAATGTTTCTTTTTCTGCATTCTTTCTTCTTCTGATTGCGCCTCACCCCATTTATTCTGATTTCACACCCTTCTCATTTCTTAAATTTGAAATTGGGAATTAGGTCTCCGCGAAACCCATGTGGGGGAGATGCATTAGGGTGTGCTAGAGATTGATGAAGACGGCGCTTCCATAGCAGGGGTGAGTGCACATTCCAGGAGTAGAGGAGGGGAAATGGAGAAAGATTGAGAAAATGTAGGATTTATGTTTTTTTTATAAGCCATATTATATTCAAAGGGAGTACAAGGGGTACTCCAAGCCTAAGTACAAGAAAGAAAGAAAGAAAGAAAGAAAGAAAGTGTAATTGAAATAGAAACGAGTAAGATCAAAGCATAGAAGAATCAAAATAGTTAAAAATTAGGAAAAAATTAGAAAAACCATCCACCAAAACAGCCCCCAATTATGCAGCTTTTAACAGAAACAGTGGTGAAGCCGTTGTCCCATATGTTGACCCTTACTTATTGAGCCCCTCCATACTTGTGCTAAGGCATCAACATCAGTTGTATTAATCATAGAAATACTGCCCCTCCATACTCTACGAAGAACATGGTCTCGGCCCAGTACCGGAGCCTCCGAACCAAATGAAGCAGAAACATAAAACCAGGACATATGCATTATGTTGTTAACCTTCGTTTCATCCTTCCTTCATGTCCCAAAGCATTGTTTTCACTTCTTTTATGTATTTGTTCTGATGAACAAAAGGTAATCAATAAGCGAATAATGTTTCATTCGATCTTCAACTATTAACCTTTTTTCACTCTCCATTCACGTGAACACAGAGAAAAGAGAAGATGAAATGGTACTGAGCAAAAGATAGACAGAGTGAAGGGTTTCCCAGGAGGCATTGACGGGGGCCAATAGGAACTTGGAGACCTTCTTCTTCTCTTTCAGCCAATCCCTCGGTTCCTTTGCGCACCAATTTCAAGAGTTAAGGTGAACAAAAGGTAATCAATAAGCGAATAATGTTTCATTCGATCTTCAACTATTAACCTTCTTCCACTCTCCATTCATGTGAACACAGACAAAAGAGAAGAAGAAATGGTATTGAGCAAGAGATAGACAAAGTGAAGGGTTTCCAAGGAGGCATTGACCGGGGCCAATAGGAACTTGGAGACCTTCTTCTTCTCTTTCAGCCAATCCCTCAGTTCATTTGCGCATCAATTTCAAGAGTTAAGGTGAACAAAAGGTAATAAATAAGCGAATAATGTTTCGTTCGATCTTCAACTATTGACCTTCTTCCACTCTCCATTCACATATTCTTAAATTTGTCCTCTAGCGAAATGAGCTTCGTCTGATGCCTTGGACTTCCCCATCGTCTGATGCCTTGGGCTGCCCCATCGTCCGATGCCTTGAGTTGCCCCATCTTTCATCTTTCTTTCTTACGTTACTTCGTTCTTTCCCCTTCCCTCAGCCTTCCATTTTTCCCCCTTTCAGCTCCTTAGCAATCACTGTCGTCACACACACACAAGCAAAAAGATTCAAAAAAATGCTTATATTTGTTTCCTCATTCATGTTTATCATACTCATATTTACCTCATGCGCTTCATTGTTATATTTCAAAGTTTTGGTTGAAAATTCATTGTAAGGGATAGGCTCACTTCACCATGTGTGACAGAGATTGATAGGGCATCTATGCAAGGAACCTTGAAGAAAATGAACAAATGGAGAGGAAGAAGCTTTTCTTGAAATTTTCATCTTTCATTTGAAATTTTCACTTTCATTCTCTTTTTCTTTCTGACAATCCTATCTCAATTCAGATTCCATTAAGATGTAGTGAAGAAGCTTCAACAGACGTTTCTCAGGAAGATTATTTTCAAACATTGAAGCTAGAGAAAGTCTTAAATTTGTCCTCTAGCGAAATAAGCTTCGTCTAATGCCTTGGGCTGCCCCATCGTCTGATGCCTAACCTTCGTTTCATCCTTCCTTCATGTCCCAAAGCACTATTACCTCTTCTTTTATGTCTTTGTTCTGATGAAATTATTGAGCACCAATTTCAGGAGTTAAGGTGAAAAAAAGGTAATCAATAAGCGAATCATGTTTCATTCGATCTTCAACTATTAACCTTCTTCCACTCACCATTTAGTGAACACAGATTACACATTGGACGATAGAATCAACATATTATCAATTTACACATTGAACGATAGAATCAACAGATTATCAATTAACACACTGAACGATAGATCAAAAGATTATCAATTTACACATTGAACGATAGAATCAACAAATCAGTTTTTTCTATCATTCTTCTTCACGTTCTTCTTCCTCTTTTTTTCTTAGATATTTTTTGAAATAAAAAATATATTGTTTCCTTACAAAAATATATTATTTTTACTCACTATACAGTTTCCACCCTTTCAAGCATATTAACTATTAAATTGAATTAATTCAACTCTTCATCATCCAATTCTACCAGTCTTCATGTTATATCAGCGTTCCCATAGGCTTGGCAATAGAATTAATCTTCACGAGGATCATCACCTTGATAGTTTATGGCGTTAAGCGCCCAAACAACAAACAGAACAAGCAGAAATGGTTAACTCTTTAAAAACAACAAGCATAACATGAGTAATATCAAAACATCAATTCAAACATCATAGTAAAACAGCAAGTGACGACATTCTTACACAACCCTAAACGATATAGGAAATCTGGAAACCATTATTAGTTTACACATTGGACGATAGAATCAACAGATTATCAATTTACACATTCAACGATAGAATCAACAAATTATCAATTTACACATTGAACGATAGATCAACAAATTATCAATTAACACATTGGACGATAAAATCAATAGATTATCAATTTACACATTGAACGATAGATCAACAAATTATCAATTTACACATTGAACGATAGAATCAACAAATCAGTTTTTTCTATCATTCTTCTTCCTCTTTTTTTCTTAGATATTTTTTGAAATCGAAAGTATATTGTTTCCTTAGAAAAAATATTATTTTTACTCACTATACAATTTCCACCCTTTCAAGCATATTAACTATTAAATTGAATTAATTCAACTCTTCATCGTCCAATTCTACCATTCTTCATGTTATGCCAGCGTTCCCATAGGCTTTGCAATAGAATTAATCTTCACGAGGATAACCACCTTGTCTATGGCGTTAAGCGCCCAACAACAAATAGAACAAGTAGTAAGAGTTAACTCTTTAAAAACAACAAACATGACATGAGTAATATCAAAATATCAATTCAAACTTCATAGTAAAATAGCAAGTGACGACATTCTTACACAACCCTGAACGATATAGGAAATCTGGAAACCATTATTAGTTTACACATTGGATGATAGAATCAACAGATTATCAATTTACACATTGAACGATAAAATCAACAGATTATCAATTTACACATTGAACGATAGATCAACAGGTTATCGATTAATACATCGGACGATAGAATCAACAAATTATCAATTTACACATTGAACAATAGAATTAACATAATTTTTTAATTACTTTTTAATTACAAATTATTAAAATCTTAAATATTAAATTGGAAAAAATGACAACATAAAAAATAATTAGTTAAGACTTTCTTGATTATCATCGAAATATTCCCATGATAATCAACAAAAACTGAACTTATTATTTGGAATATAAAATTGACTAACTTATTATTATTGTTATTATTGTTATTATAAATTTTGAATTTAAAAAGTTATTGAAAATATTAACCAAATTTTAGCTACAAATTTTATCTAAACAAATTGATATTGATTATAAATCTACAAATACCAAATTACTATAATTAATGTTAAATAAGAACGAATTTTGATTTTAAACAATTTAAAATTAATTCTCTATCAATTTTTAGTAACAACGAGATTTTGATATATTTATAAAATTGTGTGCTTGGAACCTCTCTTCACTTGATGTTATAAGTTGTACCACTTCCATTTCTCTGCTACATCATTTTGAAAGAATAAACTTAAAAAAGTTCATCATGAGTTTCAGAGTAGACTCAGTCTCCTCCATCAACATCTCCAACGTTTAAAAGGTGTGGAAGACAGTGGTCAGAGTTGCACGACTATGGAGATCACCTAACAGGAAGCCGCTTGATGGACCAGACATCATTAAAATGTTATTTGTTGATGCTAAGGTATGTGTGTATACCTTTGGAAATTAATTAATTTCTTTTAGAACAATTTTGTGCTCTTTAGCGTCATAGGAAAACATTTTTATTAGTGTCTAACGTATTCGATGAATAACCAACAGATTATAAGTGATGAAAGTGCTAGACATATTGCGAAATCTGTTGCTGATCTAGAGACTATTGATTTGGGTGGCTCAGCTAATTTTCCTGATGATGATGTCTACCCTGATGCTCATAATGTGAATGCTAATGTCATTATTTCAGATGACGACCATCATGAGGATGAAAGGGACGTCGAGGGTGGCTTACTCAGTAATCCTGGAGCTGAGATGACACCTCCTCTTCCTCCACCTGTATCACCTATGTCGGTGAATGTTCATTCTGAACAGCTTGGTATGTACATACAGTTCATATTATCGCTTCACGTGTTTTATCTATTTTTAAAATTTCATTTGTTGATTTAAATATCTACAATTACAAGGTTCCCAACCACCACCCCATTTCCATTTTAAACTCTTCATATCAAATGTTTTATTATTATGGTAAACAATTGAAATATTTTATGAGAAATTATCATCTAAAGTTAGCACAAGATGTGGCGTGGTGGTTAGCTCACTTTGTCCCTCGACCATGCAGAAAGAGGTTTCAGTCCTAACCTATGGGAGTGAAGAGCAAGTCGTCAATCGTTTACCACTAAGTGGCTATTTCTCACGATGAATGTATTGGTCTCTATTGTCGACCTGACAACAATAGGTATAAGAAGTTATAAAAATATACAATTTCATACACATTAACTTTAATTTATCCAAAGTTACATGTGTCTTGCACGAGTTAATGCGGCTAGTTATAATACATAAGAAAGTCAAAGGAAACTGTATCGAAATATTTTAATAAATAAATAATTTATTTTAAATAATATTTTGTGTTTACTCTATAAAGTTTTCGAAAAGTATAAATATGTTTCTGTTGTGATAAAATATCTACTACTGTATCTACTAATTGTGAGTCCTCAATCTCAAACCTCAGCAACTCTTAAAAAAAAGACTCTCTTATATGTCGACACGTGTCACTTTATCAACCGAACAATTTCTCCCTCTATCAAATCAAATTTCCGAATTTAAATCATGATTTGCGATAATTAAGGAATTCAAATAATTATTTATTACAAATTTAAATTATGTAATTTATCTACTATATCTACTAATTGTGAGTCCTCAATCTCAAACCTCAGCAACTCTTAAAAAAAAGACTCTCTTATATGTCGACACGTGTCACTTTATCAACCCAACAATTTCTCCCTCTATCAAATCAAATTTCTGAATTTAAATCATGATTTGCGATAATTAAGGAATTCAAATAATTATTTATTACAAATTTAAATCATGTAATTTATCTACTACTGTATCTACTAATTGTGAGTCATCAATCTCAAACCTCAGCAACTCTTAAAAAAAAGACTCTCTTATATGTCAACACGTGTCACTTTATCAACCCAACAATTTCTCCCTCTATCAAATCAAATTTCCGAATTTAAATCATGATTTGCGATAATTAAGGAATTCAAATAATTATTTATTACAAATTTAAATCATGTAATTTATGATTGTTCTTTTTATATAATAATTTTCTTTTTATATAATAATTTTGTGAATTATCCTCAGTGCTACCTACTCTTTATCCAGATATTGTCAATTCTCTTTACAGAACAATATTAGCCCGATGTGTCATAAAATTATTTCCTATTTATTGAAAAATATTTTAATCTTTAGATATTCTTCTTATTTCTTTATTTATATTGCTTGCTTAATTTATTTTGTATTGATCTAACCTCACAAATTTTTAAAACAAAAGAAGTCAATAATATTAAAATGTAATTAAATATAATAAATTTTAAAAAGAAATAAATACCCCACAATTTTGTCTACGCTTCCTCCTTCCAAACGTGCTGATAATGACACTGCATCCTTAACTTCAAACGACCATAAAATCTTCATTTCTTATCCGTCTTATATTAACTTTCTTTATTATGAAAAATAACTTTTGAACTATGGTTAAAACGTGTTGAGATAGAGAAGTGAAATAAGATCTTCACAAGCTTCCTCAACTAAAGAATTAAAATGTGTCAAGATAGAGAAGTGAAATAAGATCTTCATTGTGTTAAGACTATTGCTACATAAGTATTTGTTGGATGTTTTTCTATTTCAGCTATCAAAACTTAATTACGTTGTTTGATTTTGGTATGACATAAACTTTAGATGAACAATTTTAATATTAGTCATTGTGTCTACTTTGGTTTTATCAATTGAGGACTTCAATATATCATGTGATATTACGCGTGTTTAAAAATGTTGACATATGTCATATATTTATTAGCTTTACAACATCAACTAAAAAAATATTGCAAATTAAATATTAAAAACACCCGTGCATTGCACGGGTTTCTTACTAGTATCATCTTTAATTTTAATCCTAAAATTTCAAAATGAGTGGATTTGACCATGCTAATTCTCAACCCGCGTAACTTTGGGTAATAATAATTTATAATCATATAAATACTTAATCATAATTTTAATAGTAATTGATTTTAAATAAATTTTAATAATTTAACTACTTACTTAATTAATAATTTTAAATATGATCAGTAAATCTACATTAAAATGTTAATTATTTGACCTCTAGCTTCAGATAAATTTATTAATATATATTATCTTGTTTTTCTTTTTTAATATATATTATCTTGATTTTTTCCAATAATAGAGTAATTTAACATTTAAAAATATAATCATTTATACATAAATTTAATGGACAAATTAAATATCATTCATTAAATTAGATTTTTGCAACTTAGGAAACATTGATTCTCCATTTTATTATTGATGAAGTCAATTTTATTAATGTATATATATTATTAAATGTGTTTGAAATAATTTTCTCATACAATACGCACATAAATCAAAGTTAAATGCAAAAAACAGAAAGTGTAATTTAAAATACCTTTTTATTTGTAAACAGTTATTAACAAATAGCATCTTTTCAATAACTATATTTAATACTTAATGCATTTTTATATATAAAAATAAAACATATTTTACTCTATTATTTAAAAAAAAAATTATCAACTTGTGATGAATAATTAACCTTAAAATAATCTATCAAAAAACCTTGAAATAATATTAATTTTTAATTTTTATATGAGAAATCAAAGAGTTTTACAATTAGTAATTAATATAATAAATTATATAATAGATTATTGATTTTTTTTATAAGCTAAAGAAGTGCATTAAAATTGGGCACTAGGGATGCCCCAACCCTTAATGCTGATGAAGGGGAAAAGAAGGAAAACAAAAGAGAAGATTACAAAATCAGAGCAAAAGCCATAGACATAAATTATTCTAAAGATGACAACACCAGTATTAACCGTCCTAAATCCAACTTCTTTACAAAATCAGAGCAATAAAGAAGTTGGATTCGACCCCATCAACAACAAAAGCAGCAGTGCAGCAGCAAAAACCCAGGGGAGTATTACAACATCCGCAAGTAACGCCCTCATCACACTAGACATAGCTCCACCCGATACTACCAATGGATAATTACAGCATCTTCTAGACTTTGGATAAAGAAGCACAGTAGATGAACCAAGGACAACTTTCTAACACAAAACTAGATTAGATAAATACTATATAGACTAATATGAATAAAGGCAGTAGCATTATACTGCATCCTATGTAACAATTGGCCACACCCTTCTTTATCCTCTTCCATCGTTCCTCCCATCTTGTGCTTGCCAACCCATTATCACCACTTGATCCAAGTTATGTAAGTGCTTATATATATTTATATTAGTCCAGCAACCCATTTAAGCATACCGCATTGCAGTTCAGAGTTTTATAACATCACAGAGCGGCAAGGCAACATCCTGGATTTGTGATCCATTCATAAGTGGAAAAGCGGAAATTTGAAAATTTGGCACGGAGCCAGTTCCAGACCCTTATTTGAGTCAGATCAAAAATCATCTCTGCATTTTTCTGCTCCTCTTTAAATATGACAACATTCCTGTGCAGCCAACTCGACCAAACAATAGAAGACCATATTGCCATAACCCCTCTCCTTTGCTTAGCATTCCACGAACCGGATGAATGTTGTAAATAATGCATCAAGCTATTTTCCGGCAAAACAGCGGTAGTACCAAACCAATTGTAGCACACGTGCCAAATCTGGGATGAGAAAGGGAAAGTGAAAAGAAAATGTTCTAGTGTCTCCTCCATGCGCGAGCAAAAAGGACAACGAGTTCCCCCCACTTCCGGGATAACTTCTCTTATGAAGGTTTTCCTTTGTTTGAATCCGCCCCCAAAGAACCCTCCATACAAAAGTGATAACATTTGAGGGAGCTGCTATTCTCCAGAGATTTTTGAATGCTGGAATCGGTTCTTCACTTACAAAGCCCTGCAAAATAAATATGTTGATTTTATAGAATAATCATTCCCATCACAGTTTATTTCCCAGCACTACTCATCAGGCCATCCTTGAATAAAATTCTGATTACTCAAGGAAGTTTTAAGCTCCTCCACCCATGCCAACTCTCTCTCCAACAAGGGTCTACGTCATTCAAAATCCCAGGACCAGCGATCATTCTCCCACCTTCCCATTTGGGAAATGAAATATTGTTTCCGATTTGATAATTGAAATAGCCTGTTGAATTTATTTGACAGTTTTTCCTGACCCATCCATGGATCTAGCCAAAAGCGAGTGTTATTGCCCTCACCCACCTTCCTCCGTAGGCATTGATCAAACCAGTTTGCTGTCGGGCTTGAGTAACACATCTTCAATATGTCTTTCCACCACTTAGATTGCTACCTTATCAATTCCCCCTGTTCACCTTCACATGGAATTTAATTAAATATTTTTATCAAGGTAAAGGTCAAGTCAATTTTACTTATTATTATTAATATGACTTAATTGCAACTTTGGTCCCCCACTTACACACTTTCAACGATTTTGGTCCCCAACAAAAAAAATCACGATTTTGGTCCCCCACGAATGCTTCCGTTTGCAAAAATGGTTTTCCGTCCTCTTTCCGTCAGAAATTTAATGGTTTCTGGAAAAAAAAATTAAAAAAAAGAACTAAAATCCAGATACATTCATCATCTTCTTCAAACATCTTCATCATTTGAATATTTTTTAAAGATCCAGAACCCATTAAAAACAACAATTAATCCAAGAAATTTCTCAATCCAGGACAATTAATCTTCTCTAGTCTACGCAAAAAACAACAATGACCTAGAACAATCCATGCTAAAATCTTCATTTCCAAGGACCAAAACAAAACATAACCCAAACTCCCAAAATCCTGAACATCAACTCACCGTCACCCACCCGAGAAACCTCATCGCCTCCGTGAGCCTCCGGTCAGGGCCCCATTCCTGCTAGCCTCGCCGTGAGCCCTCGGTCAGGCCCTCGTCCCCGCTAGCTTCAGCCTTGCCTCACCGCGTTTCCTTCGTACCCACGAGATCGACATTGTCGCTGGCCTTCCTTCTCGATTTTAAATCCTCTCCCCCTCTCTGTGTGTGTCGTTTCTCTCGATTTTAGACCCGTCGCACCACCGTTGTCCTAGATCTGGTGGTCGTGGTGTTGTTGTTGACCCCCATTTAGATTAGATCCAGATCTGCGTTGTTGAGGCGGCTCGATTCCGTGGTGGCGAGAGGTGGAGAGAAAGTGACAGTGTTGTTGAGCATGTGAGATGGAAGGGATGGTTTCTGCATTGTTAAGCATGTGAGAAAGACAAAGAAACATAGTTGAAAGAGAATGGTGGATTGCTTAGCTGGTTGAGAGGGAAGGGATGATGAAGAACTCTATGAATGTATTGAGTTTTAATTTTTTTTTATTAATTTTTTTTTTCTGACAGAAAGAGGACGAAAAACCATTTTTACAAATGGAAGCATTCGTGGGGTACCAAAATCGTGGTTTTTTTTGTTGGGGACCAAAATCATGGAAAGTGTGTAAGTGGGGACCAAAGTTGCAATTGAGCCTAATAATATTAATCATATTATTTTCATCAATTTGTGATTGATAACTAACATTTAAGTAATATTGATATTTAATTTTAAAATGAGAAATTTAAAAATTCTAGAATTAGTGGTTCTGGCTGGGTCCTTGCCCAACTGAAGCGTTCGAGTCCCTATCTGGGTGCACCCTTTAGCCCTCGTCCGAGTGGTCTATCCTGGGGTTGAGATCCGTGAAATAAAGCGTTTCAAGGTGCTTTCCACGGGACCTCTCGACACGCCCTTCATGGCTCCTTTGTGGCTTCTTCCGAGCTCGCTCCTCCCTAACCATCCTGCAGCTAGTAGTGTAACAGCTCCTGGAGAGCTCGAGGCTCCCTCGGACGAGATGGCCTTACCGTTATAGGGTTACTTCAACATTAGGTGGATGGTGGAGATGATCGCTTTGAACATGTTTATGGAAGGGTGCCCGAGGATGATGTCATACGCTGTCGGGCAATCGACCACAATGAAACGGGCCTTGATCGTTCTGCAACCGCCCGAGTCGCCTAGTGATAGGTGAACATCAAGGTAACCTAAGGGGGTTACACGGTCTCCAGTAAAACCGACCAGTTCATTGTCGTAGGGGATTAGGTCGTTGTCCGATAGGTGTAGGGACTTGTACGCCCCATGGAACATTATGTCTGTTGAGCTTCCCGTATCAACAAGTACGCGTTTTAAGCTCTGATTCGCCACCACTGCTTTGATCACTACGGGGTCATCGTCCTCCCTTGTCTCCTGGCCATAATCTTCCTTTGAGAAGGTGATGGGTACATCCTCGAGAGGGTCTTTCTTCCTTTGCTTCGGCTTCTAAACCTTGGCCTTCATCACATTCCTCAGGTGAGTCCTCCGTGAACTGCTCCCGGTGCCATCTCCGGCAAAGCCGCCTGCTATGGAGAAGTTGTGTTGGCGGTAGGGCTGTCGGATATTGCTGCGCTCTCCCCCCCTGTTGTTGACGCGGTCTGTGCGTCGGTCTCCTCGGTGGTCCTCACGCCGAGCAGCACCGCGATCATTACGATGTTTATCTCTTCTCCTCCTCGGGTAGTTTCCCTTTTGGTCGTGTCTTCCTCTCCATTGGTAGTTGTCCCTCGGTGGAGCTCGCCCTCGGTAAGGGCTTCGTGATCGTCGATGGTCCGACTCATGGAGTTGACTTGAGTTTACATATTTCTTGAGGAGACCTCCCCGGATTAGTTCCTCAACCTTGGCCTTCAGGGTCAGGCACTCGTCAGTGTGGTGGCCCGGCCCAGCATGGTACTCGCAATAAGCTTAGTTGTCTGAGTTCTTCGTGAATTTTACCGGAGGGGGTCGGTCCCTGAGGTCCGTGTGTTGGTTTTCTCGGAAGATCTGAGATAGTGGGGTGTTAAGAGGGGAGAAATTGTCGAAACGCTTGTTGGAGCTCTTCGGATCCGACCCTTTGCCTATCGTGGTAAGGGGTGTAGCATTTGGTAGGTTATTTGTGGAGGGGCTTGGGGGGTTGCTTGGGCTATTTCCTTCACGAGTTTCTGTGCAGCCTCACTGTCTTCTTGGTTTAGGAGCTATTCCGACCCAGTGGTGAATTCCTACATTTTAGTCGGCTTCCTCTTGTTTAAAGAGCACAAAAAGCGACTGGGCTCCAACAGGCCCTGTTGCACGAGCTGAAGTTGCATTTGTTCCTGTAGATTCGGCACCCGACTAGCCTCGTCATAGAATCTGCTGAGGTAGTTGCAGAGAGGTTCGTCAGCACCCTGTCTGATTAGGGCTAAGGTATGGGCGGTCCTGGGCAGTTGCCTGGCAGTAGCATAGCGCATGAGGAATTGCTGTGTGAGCTCTTCCTAGTGGGTGATGGACCCGATAGGCAGATATTGGAACCAGCACATGGGGTTCCCCCACAGGCTGAGTGGGAAGCACCGGCATGTGAGGAACGCATTGTCCCCAGCACACTTCATAGAGCCTAAGTATAATTTGAGGTGAATCTGAGGGTCAGTGGTCCCGGTATATGGATGCGCGAACAGGGGTCGGACGAAACCTCGGGGCCAGGGTCGGAGAATGGGCCCCGCACCAGTGGCGCTGCTAGCGTGGCTTGGTGGGGTGCCGGTTAGTTTGGCCGGTTGTGAGCAGAGAGTGCGTTTCTCTGTCCGAAAACTTGTACGGACCCCTCGTCTCGAAGAGTGGGTGACCGTTCGCTGCTTTGGATGGCTTCAGCTTGAGCCAGGACTCTTTTTAACCGAAGTTGGTCGCTTCTCGCTCAAGTTATCTGATCTGAGACTTCATTTGTTGAAAAAGAGCGAGGGATTCTTCGCCGAGGGGCAGGGCACTTGCTCCGTGGGGCGCATGTCTCTGCTCCATTGCTATGACTCGTTGGTTGAGTTGGTCTAGGGTAAGCCTAGCATCCCTAGGCGGGATTGATGGAACTGGGGAGGTTGGTGGGCGCGAGAGGTTTCGTTCCCTCCGGGCTTAGCTAGTTGTCCTGGTTACTCGGGCGACAACCTCTCTTTTCTCCGAGACGGGTCGAGCCGGTGAACGGAGGGGGCGTTCCCCCCGGTCAAGGTCTCCACATGTCCTTCCAGGGTGAGTTGTCTCTTAGAGTGCTGCTGCTTTGAAGCCTTGGCTTTTTCCATGGTGGAGAAGGTTGGATTTTACCGATCCCCACAAACGGGAGCCAAATGAACAAGCTAAGCTTGCTCGGACCACTACACACGGTGGTTGAGGAGAGGTGGGGGGTGGTAGGTTGATGTCGGGGTCCTTCAGATGGAAGTCATCCGTCGCCGTTCTTGAGCCTAAGAGGGGTTCCTGCAAAGACACTCCGATGCTAAAGTAAGAGGTCGGGGTCAGAGGATTAATCCGAGTAGATTGAGATTAGAAGTTTGTACCTTTATGGTTTAGTGGGTCCTCATTATATAGAGGTTTAGAGGTGGCGCGATCTTCGAGGATAGGTGATGATGACCATGCCAGAGGGTCGTCCCAAATCGTTGGATCTTCTGCCACGTCCAGGGAGTCGGACGGTCAAGGCCGGTCCTGGGTCGGTGCACCTATGAAGGTAACCTAGTGATAAGACTGCTGATTTGATGTGAGGGAGCGGTCGACCGTCGGTGTACTTGCCCCCCCCCTCTTGGCCTGTTATCATAGGACTGAGGGGGTGAAGGGCTCTGCTGGCCGAGCAGGGATCTTTCGAAGGGCCGGTCGCGTGGCCGAGAGGGTTACTCCCGAAACAATTCCTTATAGGGAAAGTTCATGTCTGAGAAACTATTCCTCGAACCAATTGGGAAATTTATTAGGGTTTCTAAAAAAAACTAATATGCCATGAATGACAGGGATTTTCATTAGGAAAAACAAATTTCTCGTGTATGAGGAGTTTGATTCCATACAGTCAAGGTGAGAACCTTGATTATTGTGATCTTGGATTAAGATGTTCTTTTAGATTATTGACATCAACTTCTTGGATATTCTCAATAAATCTTGTATCGAGGAGAATAAGTCGATAGAACCGTAAATCCTTTTTTCTCATTATTGGGAATACATCCAAATCCTTTTTGAATTTATGGCGAAAGGACTTCCCAAGGGTCATCATAACTTTTCATTTCAGATTCCATAATTATTTGTCTGTGGCGTTAGCCCTTAATTTTGAAAGAGGATGGTTCATGAAGTAGTTGAGAGGGCGATATATAAGTTATTTGAAGTATACTATTTATTTGGGTAAATTTATTCACTATAGTTATTATGGTAAAGAAGCTAGGTCTTGCTAGTGTTGATGAGCTTGGATTATTTAATGGAGAAAATTATGCTTTTCTAGTTCTTTTGGACATTGGTTGTACAAGTGAATCAAGGGTTAATAGTATTGATTTACTTTGTGAGGTTGTTGGTTTATTTTTGCTCATTTTCTCCTATAAATTTCTCTTGTTAGAAAATCAGGAATGAAATTACTTTCTCATTTTAAATATTCAATTTCAAAATTAAAGCATCATAAAGACTTTTCCACCTTACAAAAATATGGTTTGAAACTAATTTTTAACATCTTTCTCAAAACATCTTTCACTCCTTTACAATCAAATTAGAATAAAAAAAACTTTTATTTATTAAATCATCATGATGGTATGGTGGTTGTTGTTGTGGATGCTCAACATAAGCAGCTCCACGCGCTCTCGGTGAGCGGATGGAGTTGATGCTATGCGTACTCTAGGATTACTTGCAAATGCACCTCCTCTAGTTCTATTCATTATAAATCTGCATTAAAATAAGTTATATATAATTAAACAAACAATTGTTAATGTAACATTGCAAACAACACCTTAATAATAGTTATCGGATACTAAAATCCGACACACATTTTAAGCTTCTAGATTTTAGAATTTGATAGTTTGTTTAAAATTTAAACACACCGGATTTTTAAAATTCGTAATTTATAAAATGTATTCTCGATTTCAAAACCCAGTAAGTTTAAATGTAAGGCTAACTACTGATTCTAAAATCTGATACTACTCGAGAACTACCGCAATCATAAATCCAGTAAGGCGAAGCTTCATGCACGGCGAAAAGCTTCCCGCAGACAACAGAGGAAGAGAAAAGAAATTGAAAATGATGAAGAAGAATAGAGGAAACCAGCACTTACCACATGAAAGATGGAAGATGAAGGTGAGTAAGATGATTGTGAGGAAGATGAATGGGAAGAGTTGAAAATCCATAAGATAGGAAGTGAGTGATATGTTTTAGGGTTATGAATGACTAGGTGATTTTAGGTTTTTTCTAAAACGAGGGTGATGTATGTATAAGGATTTGGATTCAGTGCTCTCAAGTGCATTGCGGTCGGTCTTTACAGCCGTGCGATCAACTTATAATTTGGCACAAAATGACCTAATCCCTTCAATTTTGTTCTTATTATGAAAAGGGACCCCATTAGATTGATCCTTTTAGGTAATCCGGGAGCCAAACGACGCCCTTAAATTGACCCTTTTAGAATTTTTTTATAATGAATCATAGAAACCTGCAAAGTTGACTCTTAATCCTTCAATTGGATTCTAGGAAATTCAAAGCTTTGTAGAACACTGGAAAGTTCAATCTTCGCCTTAGATTGGATACATTAGGGTTTAATTCCTATCCAATAGATTAGCGACGATTAGTTGATTTTACAGCATGAGAACCCGAAATGCCGACTTGGCTTCGAAATCCGCAACCCCTAAGAAGACACCGCCAGCGAGGAAATCCGCCGCTAAAGCCTCCGTAGAATCCCCTGCGGCCAAGCGCACGCCTTCATCCAGAACAAGAAGCTCTAAGAAGACGGAGGCATCGCCCGCACCGGACCCTATATCCGATTCCAATCATGATCAAACTCCTCGTAAGTTTTAATTCCCCCCCCCCCCCCTTTTTTGTTCATTGTCTCGATTGAATAAGAATTGAAAAAAAAAATGCTTTATAACGAAACCCTAAAATCAGGATTTCGTGTTTGTTTATATGGATTATTTTCTGCTTTACCTTATCCTTGGAACACTTTTATAATCAAGGGGTTTCATTTTCTGTTTGATGATTGTGATGTAGTTTGTATTCATTTTTGGGGTCTGTTCATGTTTGTAAATTTTGATTCTTTTTGGAGCTCTATTTTTTTTTTTCATACATTCAGCATCATTTTTCACGTTTGATTTTCTTTGCACGTGTAACAGAGGAGAAGAAATCTTTAGCCAGTGCTACTACTACAAAATCTACAAAGAAGAAGGCACCAGGGAGACCCAGAACTAAAGCTGTTGCCACTCCAAATTTGGGAGAACGGTTGGAGGCAGAAGCTGAAAAAACTCCAGTTGTAGGTAATGTTGAGGCAGTAGCTGATGTAACCCCAGTAGTAGATAATGTTGAGGCAGCGGAGGAGCTGGAACAACCAGGAGATGTTGAAGTTGTCGGTACAGGTATTATTGAGAGTGAGACAGAGGGGGATCAAGGTCTTGGGTCTGTTGAATTATCTGATGAGAAGGAACAGAAGTCCATGGAAGTGGATGGACCTTTTGTTTTAAAAGTTTGCGAATTGGCTGAAGTAGGGAGGAGCATGATGGAAGTTGACATAGCTTCTTCTGTTAATTTTAATCAACCAGACCACGCTATTGTGAACCTCGATATATCTACAGTGGATAATGGAGATTCTACTGGTGCAAAGGAGGGAGGGGAAGAGTTGAAAATACAGGAGAGAGAGGAAGGAAAGGAAGGATTGAAAGAACAGAAACAAGAGAAAGGAGAGGAAGTTTTGAACGAACAGGAAGGAGAGAGAGGAGAGAAAGAGTTGAAAGAACTGGAAGGAGAGGAAGAAATGATAGAACAGGGAGGAGAGAAAGGAGAGGATGGGTTGAAAGAGCAGGAAGGAGAGGAAGAGTTGAAAGAACAGGAAGGAGAGAAAGGAGACGAAGGGTTGAGAAAGGTGGAAGGAGAGAAAGGGGAAGAAGAGTTGAAAGAACAGGAAGCAGAGAAAGGAGAGGAAGGGTTGAAAAAGCTGGAAGGAGAGGAAGGAGAGGAAGAGTTGAAAGGACAGGAAGGAGAGAAAGGAAAGGAAGAGTTGAAAGAAGAGGTGCATGAGAAAGCAAAGGTAGAGGAACCAAACATAATCGGACATGGAGAGCACTCTAACACTGACTCTAGTGTAGAAGAAAAAGTTCAGTTGCAAAAAGATGTTAATACTGAAAATTTTGGTGGCGAAGGGCCAAAGAGCGGTGAAATGTTAGATATTGGAGAACAAGGGATGAAGGAGCTTGTTGAGGAAGATCCGGAGGAAGATCCAGAAGAAGATCCGGAGGAAGATCCAGAAGAAACTGAGACATTGGAGGAGCATATGGAATTGGAAGCAATTGCAAAGCAGCGAAAAATTAAGAAAGAACATGAGATATTTGTTGGTGGACTGGATCGCGATGCTACAGAGGAAGATCTGAGAAAGGTTTTTCAGAGGATTGGGGAGGTAGTTCAAGTCAGGTTGCATAAAAATTCTTCAACAAATAAAAATAAGGGCTATGCTTTCGTGAAGTTTACTAATAAGGAACATGCAAAAAAAGCTTTGTCTGAAATGAAGAACCCTGTTGTACGTTTCTCTTCTTTTGATTGTTCATTTCTTTGATGTTGTGCTCTCTTCTCTTACTTTTGCGCCATGTTTTGTCATCCCATTGCTTACAGATACATGGAAAACGATGTGGCACTGCGCCTAGTGAGGATAATGACACATTATTCTTGGGAAATATTTGCAATACTTGGACAAAGGAAGCTGTAAGTGTCTAGCCATATTTTCTGTTGTATATATTTACTACCCTGTCTTGACTCAATATTTAGCATATGGTTGCAGATTAAACAGAAGTTGATGGATTATGGTGTTGAAGGGGTTGAAAACATTACCCTTGTCTCAGATGTTCAACGTGAAGGCTTGAGCCGGGGCTTTGCTTTCCTGGAGTTCTCTTGTCATGCTGATGCGATGCATGCATACAAGAGGCTTCAAAAGCCTGATGTCATCTTTGGACATGCTGAGAGAACTGCCAAGGTAGCCTTTGCCGAACCAGCACGTGAACCAGACCCAGAGATAATGGCACAGGTGAAGTCTGTGTTTATTAATGGTCTCCCTCCTCACTGGGAGGAAAATCATGTGAGGGAGCTGTTTATATCTTATGGTGAAATTGTAAGAATTGTTTTAGCACGGAATATGTCTACAGCCAAGAGGAAGGATTATGGATTTATTGATTTTTCTACACATGAAGCTGCTGTAGCTTGTGTTGATGGTGTAAATAAATCCGAATTGGGTGATGGGGTCTCAAAGGTATATGATATTGCGCATTACTTGATAATGACTTTACATTCTTAAAGAATTATTCTCTTCTCTGCTTTCCCTTCTCCCTGTTTTATTTTAAAGAATTTTCAGTAATATGGGGCAGAGTGGAGGCCTATTAACTTTAGCTGCCTTTTAAGTTATGGAGAATTAGAAAGGGCTGCCTCTTAATTGATCTCCTTCTCTCCCTCATTCCACTCCTTCTTGCTCAAAAGCTTAATTTTCATGACCCCATCAGCATTTAGGGCACACTTTTTTAATCCTAAATACGTCCATCTAACATTCTAGTATTTTATTTTTCTTGACTTATTTTTGGTTGATTTTTTATTTTTCCATTTGGCAATTAGAGCTCATAATTTTTGCCTTGTTTTATAGATAAAATTGAGAGCTAGGCTTGCAAATCCTTTGCCTAAAACACAAGCTGTGAAGGGTGGCATGTGTGGTGGCTTCCGAATCGGTCATGCTAGGAGTGAAGCCCTTCCAAGATCTGGTAATTAAGTTTTTTTTCTTCTATTAACTTGAAACTTTAATTATCTTTTTGACATCATTTTGACTTATCTAATCACAATTTCTACAGGAAGGGGTTTTGGGCGGGGTAGACAGCCTCTTAACAACAGGGGAAATTTCAATAGGAACAGGAGTTTTTATCATACTGGACACAGTCATAGTGGACGAGTGGGTTCTCGGAGTGACCTTGATTTTAATATGTATCCAGATTTTCGTCAGAGGCAATTTGGTCCACAAGGTCAGTTGTTGATCTTCTGGCTATATTTTTAGCTCAAGTCTCTTCGGATTTGTCAATGCATTGATGTGAACTTTTTAAAAATGGTTATAATATTTTACGATATTGCAAAGCAGGAGCTGTGAGGGGTGGCCATTATGCTGGTAGCCGAGGTGCTGCATTTGCCGGCCATTATGCTGGTAGCCGAGGTGCTGCTTTTGCTGGCCATTATGCTGGTGGCCGAGGTACTGCATTTGCTGGTCCATCTAGACATTATCAAGATAGAGCACGGTATGGTATGGCTGATGGAGGCCCTAGTGAGCCTATTCCTCCTAGCAGGCCCTATTGCCCAGGTGGACAGTTTGAAACACCTTCTATGGGAAGGCGTTTTGATGATCCATATCTATATGATGACAATATGCATGGGATGAAACGTCCATTTTATATGACGGTAAGATTTATTTTAGTTTATTTTAAAATTTACTTGTGTTTGGTTGTATTTGATATAAATTTATTTTTAACTCCATCCAACAGGAAAATAACTACTTTAATGTACTTTTGTCTTTTAGGACCCTGAACCTGACTACATGGGGCCTAATAGGGTCCGCCCCCGGTTGGACTATGCTCATCTGTCTGTATTTAATGGAACTCGTTACCATGGTCTAAACCTTACTTCCCTTTCTCCTTGCTTATCAATTGCATTGCTGTATTCTTTATGACTGTTTTTTTTATATGTAGATTCTTTTGGGGCCAACAGCAGACAGTACCCAACACAAGACTATTACGGTTCTGATGTGAGTGAACATTTTTTAACTAATTCTATTTTTCATATATAATTCAATTGAAATATTTGTGATGCATTATGCTATTCATGTTGCAGTATGGTGGAAGTCATCCATCATCTTTTTATCAGAGTGATGGCTCACGTGGGCGTGGTCGTGGGCATGGATACTACTACTGATGCAGAGTCTTTTGGTAAGGATTAATTTCATAAACTTCATACTAATTTGCAGCTGTGAATTCTTTTTTTCTAATGTTTCGTGGATCTTTGATCATGTTTAGGTGGATCGGGAATTGTTGGATGGACATCTTCAACTATGAGCATGCGGCTTGAGCATACAATTTTGAAGTTGCTTTTTAATTCTATACACTTCTCGCTCTTATTCCTATTCCACCAGTTTTCTTTCTATATATTATCTATTAGATCATAGGTGGTATAGACTAGGTTTATGCGTATGGGATAGGTTGTCTCTGGTCTTCGAGGAAGGTATTAATGAGATTTATATGGAACAGGCTAGATTTCTCTGCGTTTACTGAGGTTTACTAAGGTACGATGAGATCAGGGACTTGTATTTGAGGATGCTTTGTTGAATGCACAATATAATTTTTAATTTATCAAGTATAATTTTAATGATCAGACAGTTTATAGGACTACTTGGAAGCAAAATCTTTCAGATGATGGGTTTATCTGTAGTGATAGGTAAGGTTTGATATTTGAATTTGCATATGGAGGCTCTTGCAATTCTTTTGAAGGATTTATCTGTTTATGAAGACAAATCTTTCCGGTGATGTACTTTTGTGTTTACAAAGTGATAGGCAAGGTCTGATATTTGGATATGCATATTGAGGCTTTTGCAATTTTTATGAAGGTTCTGGAGAGTTCGCCTACATCTTATCATTAGGAGCTATATTTTGGTCTGAACTGAAAGCTTTATCATATTTTTGGAGTTTTTCCTAATTGGGTTGGACTCTTAAATATTTACTGATAGCCACTGAAGCATCCTTTAGATGGAAAATTTTATGTTCATTCAATTTGATGGACGATATGAGACTATGGTCTAAATACCATGAAAGGCTTACGATATGGAATGGTGTCCATGGATGCAATTATGGTTATGGAGAGAAAGATCTATTAGATTGATTTGAGGAGATCTCCCTTTTAACACTTTCTGATGTAGCATTGGCCTTGACTGTTGGTGTAGAGTGAGAATACTCAATGGTGTGGGCATCTATGGATGTACCTTATTGTTTTAATTCCCGTTGAAATTTATTTTGGATAATTCTATGGAAAACAATGTGAATCACCAAGCAATTAGAACGGTGGAAAAATATTTATTTGTCCTTGCATTGGATATTAGTAGGGTACTAGGGTGATCTCTTTCTGTAGTTTTATAGAATCTTCATTGTAGTGAGTAGGTGGTGGGTGCAAAGTGGTAAGTGTGCTGCTTTGGATGTAGCATGGACCAGTGTCCGTTTCTTGAATATTTAAGTAATGTCATGTCTAGCAGTTCAAGGTGCAAAAAGATTTATTCTTAGGTAATATTTTGCTAAAAAACAGCAATGGTCACCTAAAGCAGCTAGATGTTAATATTTTGTTCATACGTACTTGTTGTATCTCCTCTATTATTGTAAGGGAATTCTTTATCTTAATTTCCTTTGGGGTTGGTTGGATTGGGGAAACAGGTTTGTGACATAGATTTCTGAATTTGCATTTCTGAGAAGAACATATGTATTTTGAAGTTGAGTAGATTGGCTATTTTTTTCTTTCAGCAAAGCATCTGCAGTTAAAGTGAGGTCCTGTAGAAAGTGTTTACAATGTTTGATCACGTCAAATAGATGCTTTTAACTTTTTTTTGTGCCTTGTAGACTTGTATTTTATTATGCTCACGCTATGAGACTGACTAAATGGTGACCACTTTGCTAAATTTGAGCCATGTCTAGCTTGTGCTGTGGAAGATGCTTTTGACATCTGTGGTATGATCTGGCCCTGTGCTGGGGAAGTTGATTTTGACACTCTTGATTGGTTCCACCTTATTTTGTATTTTTTCAGGTTATTGTGCTATACAGCTTATGTGAGATCATGGAACATGACCTCTAATGCGATATGTTGAATATTTTAGATGATACTGAATTGTAATTATTATGTTACTTTTGTTGTCTGCTCTAGATGATTGAAATTTAATTTGATGGTGTTAATCTAAGTTAACTTCTGCTCAGTTATTTTCATTTGTGTTGGGAGACAAGCAGGTCTGTTATCGTTCATTTCCACCGATAGTTAATATTAATATATATGTGTAACTTCTTATGTTATTTTTCTTTTCTTACGGTGAAAAAATTTACAAAAATATGTAATAGTTTCTGGATTATAGCATGAGCATGAAATGCTGTAATTCATTAATGGGCCATTTTATGGAGTTCTAGATCATTTATTATTTTCTCACACCAAGTTTGAACAATAATTTCACTTCAGCAATTTGGTTGCGCTATTCAATTGGATTGCTGATGATGCATGGTTTTGATTTCATTGTTTTGCTTCATTATTTGGTTTTTTGTTCAAATTATCAATGATAAAGTCAATTTTGGTTGAGTTAAAGTTTGACTAGCCTAGAATGGAAATAATAATCGAAAAGCAATGTTTATGGATTAGATAAGTATCCATACAACAAATTTTACTCTCTGCCTATGAATCACACCTGCACATATTATTCATTAATAATAAGACTAGTGCTGTAGCAGTAATGCCATGTCGAAGCTTGATACTCCATCTATTTCATGCCTCTCTTCTTGACTCAATTGAGAAGCCACAAACTTGTCAAGAGCCCTCCAATCAGAGATCACTTTCTCTATGCTGGAATTTTCTGAGCTTTGAGAGTTTTCTGGCAAGGTGGGACTTTCTAGCTCAGGAAGCTGTGGAATATTATGCATGAAGCCTAAGTTATCTGCTTCTATGATGATCTCTTGCTTATGCAAGAAATTTTGATCTAAAATATTCCGAGACTGCCTTAAGATGAGCTCAATTGGGTCCACCATGGTGCTGCTGAATCCACTTGCTTGTTCATGGTATAAGTAACTTGGAATTGGATCACATCCTTCAATAGTAGTACTCTTCGTTTGGGTGCTGTTAGTACTTTTCTTGAATGCTCTGCACACAACCCATCCTTCCTCCTGCACACTCGATAAAATTATTAAACTTATATATGAAATTGGTTAAGAATTTAAAAATGTAAAAATTATCAAAATAGAAGAGAAAAAGAGAGATTTAAATAAAAGATGTGATAGCAAAGAGAGGAATATAAATAAGGTGAGTATAAAAGAGTGGCGTGTGAAGAAACGAGGGTTGTAAAAGAAAAGAAAGTTCAACTGTAGGCTTTTGCACAGTGACTGGTGAAAGTTCTGTAGCAACTAGCAAGAAAGCTTGTATCTGCCTCGGTGTACATTCAGATGTTAATTACTAGTCTATAACACCAAAAATTGTTATGATATTAAGAAATGTGGACTAATTTTTAACATAGTCCACTTATAACTGCCGTTCAATTATGTGCTCAGCTTAACTAATTATTTGCATTAACAGAAAAATAAAAATCACATTATACTAAACTGATACGAAAAAATGACGTTTCAAGGTGATGAGGAAAATTCTTCGAAGTTGAAACCTGTTCCGGAGTAAATCTCATCATCACCTCCTCTTGTTATCAACTCTCATCAATTGATAACACGCATAGTTATATCTCTTGGCGTGCAACCTAGAATGCCAAAGTGAGGGCATAACAGCCAATGCTATGACACAACAACCAAGACTAGGGCGCTGGGCTCAAGAATGCGTTAGGCACTCATGAAAACCTCGAATTCGACGAGCTCATCCTCTACAAAAGGTTAGGTGGAGAATATAAGGTACACAATATCTACTCCATAACGAATATGCCTAAAATCCCACGCTCTAATATAAGTATTAGAGTGTTATCGCAAGGATCCCTCCCGGGCTCGACACATGACGAAGCGTCGTGAGTGCCACAATTCCACCACCCTACCTCGTCAGAATTTCACCATTCCTCTTCAATCAACACATTTCCAGATGATTTGACCAGACTTATTTGATCAAAACCCGTGGAGAGAAGTCGTTAACACTCACTTAATTAGAAATAAGTTTGATAGATCAACTTATCTATCATCCGAAGACCTTTAAAACAAAAAGACGCATCACCAATATAAAATTTAGTAGAACTTCTGATTCTGACTTCATACTAGAATGATCTCCTATCTCCAAACACTCACTATATAGAGATACCCTTGATTTCATGTATAAAGTAGGGAAAGGTTAGGATATACATGAAATATGCAGTATATATAGACATATGCTTGTAATATACATGTGAGTATATATATGTATATGTATATATATAGGTGCTTGCCTGTGGAGGTGCATTTTGTAGAGTTTCAAGCCTATACTCATGCACGATCCAATCAGTTTTGTGTCCATGAGGGGCTCTTCCTTTGTAGAAAACGAGGGTCTTCCTCATTCCAATGAGCTTTCTTCTTTCGTACACTGATTTGTCTCTTCCTGTTGCTTTCCAGAACCCTGACATGGTGGCTCTGTTGGTTCTCGTCCCTGTTGGATATTTCTTATCTTTATGACTAAAGAAATACCACTCTTTCTGCTCCTCATTCCCAATCCTGCATCTCTCTGCAGTCAAATCATGAATAAGAACAACCATGCATGTTTCAGTAAAAAAAAAAAAGAAATTAACAAACTAATAACAAAGATCTGCCAAGCTAGAAAGAGAGATCAATTTGACTCTCAAAACCCTAATTTGATTCTTAGTATATTCGAATCAACAGCTTCTTTTTTATTAAAAACGATTCTGAAACTCATATACTATTCACTGAAATTCTCCCATAAGTGATTTGATTTCAAAATCAACTATAAAAGAGTTTTCAAACATGCACTCTACACCGTGAGGAAGGTGTGTATATCTTATTCTTATGCATAGTTGTTTGTGAGGGTATACACGTTAATATACCTTGAAGATCCCATGGTTCAATACGATATAGATCGATCTCTCTGATAACGTCAAGATCAATCTTCTCAGAAGCTACTTTCTTCCTCAGATAATATCCAACTAGCTCTGCATCAGTTGGGTGGAACCGAAACCCTGGTGGGACAGTACTTGACTCCATTATCATAGCAACTGCTGCATCAAATTCACCACCACATTAATACTCTCCAGTACCCATGACTTTCTCCATCATGTATAAATTATTAGCAACGAAGAGATATAAATCTGTGTGTGCAGTGTGAATAATGTAGATGAGAGATAGGGCGTGAGAGAGGGAGAGTGCGTGTGGGAGAACAGAAACAAAGAGATAATAATATTAAAGTGGAGTTCATTCACACCTTATGAGATCAGGGTTTCAACCCTCAATTCGGCTCATTATGTAACCGGTTATTTACTACTTAACGTGAACACTCGCGATAGTAGAATTAGTCACTACTGTCGACCGACAAGTGTTCTGGTTGTGAAAATGTTGCAAGTGTTATGAGATTAAGGTGAGCCGGTGCTCCATACAAAATAGAATGGGGAATGAAATAAAAATAAGCGCGTGTTAAATAAAAAAATCATGATTTCAGAAACAATGATTTACTTCCATGGATGGACAGAGAAGAGAGTGCTAATGATGTTGTCTTGTGTTTGTGAAAAGTGGGAATGATTCTTCAAGAACGGGGTTTCCCGCTCCACGTTGCTACTCATAATTATACATATTCACAAACAATCACAATATATATTAGAATTTTGGAGTGACTATTTTTTTCTGGATTATATCTCTAAAAAATGAGAGACTTTCCATCAGGTTCATGCTAAAAGGGAGAATTAGGATATTTTGGTAAATTAATAAGTTAAATCACAGTCATCAATTATTATATAATATATCTATGACTTATGTTGAATTTCAGTTTTTGACTATTTAGCTTTGAGAATTAATGTGTGAGAATGAAATTATCAAATTACAGAAAGAGAGTGATAAAATGGGGCAGAGACAAAGTGTGGGATGTATCACACTGATGAGGGAATAAGCCATTAGCCAAACTCCATTCTGACTCTATGTCTCTTTGTCGAGAATTTTCTTCACACATATCTGACATCCGGGACTATATAGGAGTATAAAAGAAGAGGAAGAAATGCTGAAATGCGCATGCATATGAATAAAGATCGGTGCATATTTAAAGGAGGTAGATCATTAGTGAGAGATAACTTATAAGTGTGATACATGATGTGGTGTAATTGGAAGAAATAGATAGAGAGAAAAAAAATATTCAGAGATGTCTGTACTATTTGAGCGTACACCGATTATTCCCCTTAGCGACGTCATTGCCTAGCTTCCCTAATTAATCCTACCCATTACCATTTCCTCTTTTCTTTTCACTTTTGATAATCTTTTTGATCTTTTCTTTTTGTTGTTTTCTTCTATAATATCAGGTAGGTTTTTTTTCTCCTTCCCCTCCAAGGCTCCAACCTTATTTTACGTGTTTGCTCACTGATTTGTTTTAAAACGACAGTTATGACTCAAAGAAGACAAGAGATCGGTCCCCACAGCCAATGGGGAAGCTTGGAGAGAAAAGTTGAGAAGGCCAAAGTAAGATTTAAAATATTAAATATTTTTTTATTAGCAATACACAGTGTACATGTGTGTGAGTGCGTGTCCGGCGCGCTTGCGGGTGTGTGTATATATCTTATAGGAAATGTGTTCTTATGTGAGAATAGTAGAAATAAATCTTAACCGTTAGATCTAGTCATGATTTGGCTTAGAACCAATGTAATGACACGATCTAAGAGTAGTGCAACCAGGATGAACCCAATGATCATCTTCGGGGTTCTCCAACTCAGTGACCCGTGCTGTTCGGGCCGACCTGTTTAGGCAGGTCACGTCAGGGCGAGTCTTGTTCAGGCGGGTCTCGCTCAGGATACTGGTGAGCGGTGTGAAGAGTGACCTCAGGCTGCTACGAGACCAGCATCCTCGGCCTGGGCGAGGCGAGCCGCAACCGGTCAAATAAAGAGAAAGAATGAAAAACGCGGCAGCAGGGTGAAAACGCAGCACCATAAGCAAAACGTAGGGGAATTACCTTGCTGCAACAGCGGAAGAAGTATATAGTGGTAGCGGCAATAAGAGAAACAACTTGTCCATCTGAAGAAGCGATCAAGTATATTGCAATACTTCACTCAATTCACTAATCTTTCAATATGAGAAATGCATGGCTATATGGAAAAAAGAACCATGATAAAAAAAAGGTAAGCTTGTCTTATGCACTTCCCAAATATTTTTAGTTAGAGTCTCACATTTCCAACTTGGTGGTAATAGTACTAAACTACTTGACTTTCAGGAAACAGCTAAGCAATTGGAAGTTGCACCAATGGTAAGAGTATTATATGCATGTGTAAACTTGGATAATAAGAGAACATCGCCCGGGGGGTGTTTCGCAAGGAGGGTTCAGGAGGTTTCGGAAATGAAATGGGATGGAAATTCTCTCAGGCAAATGGAGGCAATATCACTCATTATTTCTTCTCCAACTTCCCAGAGAATTTCGCAGAGAAAGACCTCTGGAAGGTTTTTCAGAGATATGACTGGGTGTGGGAGGTTTTCATCTTTCCAAGGAGGGTTAAGAAGGGTAAAAGATTTGGCTTTGTAAGGTTCATTGGAGTCAAGAATTCGCTGAAACTAGAAAACCGTTTTGATTGGAAATATGAAGATGCATGTGAACTTTCCTAAGTTTGTGAAACGTCCTGCGGGAACTATGTAGGGCTTCTTGACAAGTTCCGGAGATTTTGCCTTAATGTGGCCAGACTTCTTGCACTTATAAAAGACAATAGATTTCCTACAACTGGTTTGTGCTTCCTTCTTGAAGTTGGGTGTTATCTTCTTGAAGCCTGAGACGTTCTTGAATTTCCTTTTCTTGCTCCACGCACATTTTTTTTATCTTCTTGGAGATGAAGGCAATTTTGTCTTCGTCTTCATTTGACTCGGCATCAGATTCATCACTATTGTCATATACTTCATCAATTGTAAATTTCATTGTTTGTATGATGCAATTGAATTTTTTTTATCTAACTTTTTTATTTTCAGGAAAAAATGATAATTTTTATAACATAAAATTATTCCTTTTCAAACTTAATTAATAAAATTACAATAATCATAGTATAAATGTCAACTTGAACGGGTCGAGCAGACCTGAACCCGGTCTGAATGGGGCAGGTCAACCAAAATGGGTCAGGCCAACCTAAACCCTAAAACCATTCCTAAATTCTAATCGCTTAACCCTAAATTCAACCTGAACGAGTCAGGCCGACCCGCATCGACCTTAGCCCTAAATCAGCCTTGAACCCTAATCCTTAAATTCTTAACCATAAAACTGACCTGAACTGGACGAGCCGACCTAAACCCTAAAATTGATCATATACCTGACCTGAATCCACCAAGTCGACCCGAATGGGTCGAACCGGCCAGGGCAGACTTAAACACAAAAATCAGCCATAAACTGTAATCCACAAACCTTTAAACCTAAACCAGACCCGTACGAGTCACGCCAACCAGAATGAGTCGGGCCGACCCAACACCGGGTCGATTAGTCTGATTTAGGGTTTAAATCCAATTTTAGAGTTCTGGTCAGGTTTAGGGTCAACTTTAGGGATTGCGGTCAATTTTAGGGTTCAGGGTGGGTTGGGATAGTCAGTCGGTTCGGTTTGGTCAGTGTCAGGTTGAATTCAAGTCAGCGATAAGTGAGGCGGGTCAGCGTCGGGTTGGGCTGCTCGATGTCAGTTCGAGCGAGTCAGTGGCGTGTCGGGTGGGGCACGTAGGGGCTGAGTCAGGAAGGTTGGCACCAATTCGGGTGGGCCGAAACAAGGGTTTAGGGCTTAAGGTATATTTTAGGGTTTCAGGCGGTTTGTTCTAGTTGGCGTCGGGTCGGGCGAGTTTGTGGCAAGTAGGGCAGGTCAAGCAGTTCTACACCAACTCGAGCGGGTTAGGTTAAGGTTTTAAGGCTGATTTTAGGGTTCAAGTAGGTTTTGGGCCAATTCTAGGGTTTAGGGTCAACTTTAGAGTTTCAGGCGTGTTAGCGTCAGGTCGATCAAGTCGACTTTGGGTCGGGTAGGTAGGCGTCGAGTCGAGCAGGTCGACACCAATTAAGACAAGTCAGATTAAGGGTTTATGGGTCGATTTTAGGGTTCAGGTCGGGTTTTGGGTTGATTTTAGAAATTAGAGTCAATTTTAGGGTTTTGGGCGTGTTAACGTTAGATCGATGTCAGGTTAGTCTGGCCAGCTTTGGGTTGACTTCAGGTCGAGTTGGTTGGTAACGAGTCGGGCGGGTCTATGCCAGGTCGGGCAGGTCGACACTAATTCGAGCGGGTCAGATTAAGGGTTTATGACTGATTTTAAAGTTCAAGTCGGGTTGCGCGTATCGACGTTGAGTCAGGAGGTTTGGGCATCAAATTTATGGTCGATTTTAGGATTTAGGTCGACCCGGCCCATTCATGTCGGGTTTAGGAATTGGGGTTTATGACTGGGTTTAGGCCTACCCCGGTCGCCCCGACTTGTTCAGGGCGACCCGACTAGTTCAGGGTTGACTTGACCCGTTCAAGTACAGCCCTGCATGTTCATGGTCAGCCCGACGGGTTCATCTCAATAATTTTTTTGGCATCTTATACCCGTAGTTCGGTAAAAACCACCACAAACATCTTTGTTGCACCCAGGAGTCTGGAAGGTAGCGATCGATGTGGGTGCCACTAAAACATTTTAGTATGCGGTTATGAACCGCAACTAAAAGTTATTATTTTATAGTGATACATGGTACTCATTTGGATTGTAAACTAAATAACACACATTACAACTTATTTAATGTTTTTACATCTCGGTTTTGGTTGGTTGGACCAAAATGAGCCGAAACTGACCGAAACCAACCGCTACTCACCCCTATTGGCTACTTCCTTGAGTCTATCTTCTTTTTTTAGTCAACCCTTGAGTCTATCCTGAAAGAAGTTTAATCGTACACTTATTTTATATAGTTTTATACTACTACATTTACTCATTTTTCATTTTTATCTCATCCCTTCCAATTTTTCTCATCGTCCTTGTGTTGCCCCAATATGTATGAAAAGAATCTTTTATCCATTTTTGTATTTACTATATTTAATTTGATTAGGTTTGTTGGATAGAGTTGTCTAAATCACTCGATAAAAATTAAATAAAATCATTGTAATTTAGGTGGCTCTCTCCCCTTGAAAATTCTCTTGAGCAGGAAGAATCTCTCTGGTTGAAAACCCTAGGTTGACCATTCTTGTTGAATGTATGTGTCATCCTCCATTAGTACAATTGCCTACGATAGATGGCTAACATCCTCTTCTCTTCAACCATATTCAATTGATTATATCGGGTATTCAACTTCAAGATTAACACCATCATCGAACTACTAAATAGCTGAGAATTAGCTACAAGCATAAGTTCATAGCTATTTAGTAACTAATTTACTATTCCCAATTTTATTGTCATCTTTCCTAGTTACAAACCTTATTTTAGATGTTTACACACCTTATGTTTACAAATACAAGCGGTATACCAATATATCACCTGACACATGGTGTATCCTAAACAATCCCTAAAACCAACACATATTAGCCATAGATTCATTTTCAGTTGCAATACAATGTTGGGAAAAAAAAAGTCAATAAGATGAGTGGTGAGAGATGAAATTGCAAATTCATCATTTTGTTTTTCAACTGTAGAGGATTCCAGTCTTTGTTCTATAAAGACAATTAATGCTGTAGAACCATATTTAAACCGCGTAACAATGAAATTCGCGTCAGGCTCCTGCCAAAGACAAATAGAGTACAGACTCCATGAATGTCTTCCGAATTACAAGCATACAGCTATATGTTTTTAATTGTGGAAAAAACAATACATCATCCAAAAACATGGCTCTCCCATGTCGAAATCATCAATTATATCAAATTTGGAGCTGAATAAGAGTCCTGAAATCTCCTACAATTCCCCAAAAAGGAGATTGCTTCTTAACCTGATTATTTTGTTCTCTTAATAATGTGGACGCCACTGTCAGTATCCACAATTTCACTAATTTCTCCAACGTTAAGAGCAAAAGTTGCTTCTTCAAAAGGCTTCTGCATCTGGCCACGGCCAAAAGGACCTGCAACCAAGAAACAGACTATTTCAGTTTAATTCATAAATTATGATTAAATTATGGTGGGCGGAACTTAGGGATATGATTCCCTTCAGATATGTAGACACTTCTACCATCACAACAAGACAAATCATCACTAAGCAGATTGAAATATCTATTGTCTTGACAGGCACTTGATTTGTGGACACGTTTAAATCGCATTTTAGCAATATTGGATTCACCCACAGCTAGCCAAACCTAACTGCCATGAGACCACAGTAATATCAAGAAGCCAAGCAAATATACCATTCACTACTCAGATCGAAACCCATTTATACAAACTTGAAATTGAGCTTCTTGTACGGGTAGCACCCTTCAGTTCTTCCAATTATATTAAATACAATGACATAAAATATCTAATATTTAGATAACCTTTGTATTCAGGAGTGAAACTATAACAAGGTTTGGCAAAATGAAAAATTTAAGGGCTGCACATGGTTTTTGTCGTTATGAAATTAATAAATTTTGATTTTGACCTTAAGAATGCAAAATTCATGTATTTTCTAGATATTCGTAAGGAACTTTAATCCTTAACTAAAGCACAGTGGTAAACCTAGACCATGATGGATCTTATAATTGTTCTTGCCCCTTCCACTGGTTCTTTGTTTCACCCCCTGCATGAGGATGCTAGGGGGCATAGATCTTATAATTTTCTCCTTAAGTTTGCGCTTTTTTCTTAGGCCCCATTTAATAACAAAAAACGCATTATATTTGTTAGATGCATGCGGGGACTACAAATGAATAAAATTTGTACCATCCGAGTTTGGTGCTTTGTACCATCCGAGTTCGGCAGCACCGAACCCGGCTAGGACACAGGCCCCATCCCCTTCCCTGGCATTAAAGCATAGCCGTAACATCCAATTACGGGGGCGGTTGTAACCCCCATATGTATTAATGGCGCCGCCCAACTCCATGAACCAATAATAACACTTAAATAGCACTATCAATACACCATGATACCACCAGAAACGCCCAGCAACCCAAGAGGCAAGGTGAGCCTTTATAGGGGGGGTCTGGCGCAATGTCCAAGGTTTTTTTTTTTGAAACGGCAATGTCCAAGGTATCTTCACCCATTACGAATTCTGGGAACTAAACCAAGTGCCCTAGTGCTCTCTGGCATAACGCCGGGAATTTGGAGGGAATATAATTCCAATAAGGATTAAAACAACAAAAATGCTACGTTTTTAAGGATAAAAACATATTTTGCCCGTATTTTAATTCCTTTAATAAAAAGGTAAAGCTTAAGGGATACTTCAGAAACAATTGGGGGTAGGTGCCCCCCTGGAGTCAACACAGTTCCTTTCACCCGTATTTGTAGATAATGATCCGACCAAATTATCTGGACAAACTGGTAAAAGTCAGGACTTCATCCTTATTCAGAACAGAAATCTAATGTAGGTGATTTGCATTCAGTTCATTAAGAATGATGCGGAGAAAATTACATATGAAAAACAAAACAAACACAAACAAGATATCTCTGATTCTCTGTGGAAGCTCATGCATTTATGAGACAAAGAAGAGGTGAATAAAGAGCAATGACCATGTAGTAAAGGGGTTCCTATAAAGCCACGACAGTTGAAACAGTAACAATGAGAATATCATTGAATGTTTCTATTAAACCCTTGCATGTTTGTAACCAAATTAAAATTCTTAAACAATCACAGTAACGGACATATTATTCTTTCTCTATTCAAACTAGAGCTAGTGAATGAAAAAGGTACAGTAATAACTAACTGAATGAATCAGGGACCAAAGCACTTGTTCTGTTTTGTTAAACAGTTACACTAAGCAGATCCTGCCTTCTGATAACAAAGAAACCATTCCAGAAGTAAGAAACAGAGGATCCTTATCATGATTTTGGTCACCAAAATCACCTAACTAGCTTAAATTCTCATAAACACTCACAATCAATAGTTTGATCAACATAAATAATTCACTAAGTACTAACTAACTCACTGGATTGCCCCATGGTTCAAACTATTGTTACAAAATCCAGTTTAACAACACTACAATTGATTTCTCAGAGGCCTTAGCTATGATATTATTCATCCGAAGAATAAATCGAATTGCCTAAACAGCTGTGAAATGAGTAAAGAATTTTAAATATAAACATCAAATATGACAAAGAAAAATGCAATTAATTAAAAAAAATGAATATAATCGGAGAGTTTCGTGAGTACAAACCAAGATCGCCGCCGCGCTTGGCAGAGCTGCAATCGGAGATGCGAGAGGCGACATCCTCGAAGTTGGCCTTGCCGGAAAGGATGTCCTCGCGGAGGCTCCTGAGCTGAGCGACGGCGCTTTCTCTAGTGGTGCTCTTGATGACACGGCCTTCTGGATCCTTCCACGAGGCCTTCCTTCTAGAACCTTCGTGCTTTATCAGTATGTGCGATGCCCTAACCTCACGGTTCGACGACGAGGACGACATCTTAGTCTTCTTCTTGCGGTGGTTATCCTTCGCCGCTCGATCCTCCGCCGAGATCGACGCTTTCTTCCTCTTCTGATCGGACTCTATCTTCGCCGTCGAGGTCACCAGGGAGGGGAGAGAGAAAACTCTGTATCACGTGTGCATCATCGTTTGGTATTTATATAGAAAGGTTTAGGATCAAGGGCACCAATGCTTCTGCGAATCTGGAACGTTAGTTTGAGATGAATCCTGCGGTTCAGATAGCTCGAAGCTCCGCAAGCAAGGGATTCGAAGTTCCAAGCCTCCTACAAAAGCCTATCTCCACCACAACTTGTGTCCCTAGACCTCCCAACATGTGCAAATATCTCACTGCAGTTGACTAAAACTCACTCTTCAATTCTTTTTTATGCTTATAAAATCATATACCATTATGTAATTGGCCTTTTTTGAATTTTTTTAAAATTAAATATGAAGTATAAATTAATAGCTAATTGTAAATAAAAAAATGACTATTAATAAGGCTAAACCCTTAATACATAAATAATTTACAATGGTACTAAAAAATTAATAAGTATACATAAATGATCTTCTAGTGAAAGAAGATAATTGTAGGACCATTGTATGAAAAAGATAGAGCTTATTGTGTCATTTTAGACATTTGCTTCATGACAAAACAAAAGGGACCTTTGTTATTTATATAGCAAAGTCTCATGATATTATGATATTAAGAAATCGTGATGTTTTTTTTGTTATGACATTATTATGTAAAGTAAGTATTGAATTTTTTTAATTTGTAGTTAATTTTAATTGAGTTCAAAAATTTCAAGCTGCATTAGAAAATAATTGAAAGAACATAAAAGTGAATGCATGCTGGAGGACTATCATGCCAAACAGTGTCAGCATGATCTAGAAGAGTCTTTGAAGAAACCGTATAGTTATACAAATATTTAATTTAAAAATTGTTAAAATCCAATAAAGATATATTCACTTAATTGTAGTAGTAGACCACCCAAATAAACTCTACTTAAAAAATCACACTACATATTATTTTATTCGTCTGCTATGTTATTCAATTTTTTATCGTATTTAAAATAAAATATTAAAAAATATTATGATATGGGGTTGGCTAAATGACCCTGTGTTAATTTGGGGTCATTTAACCCCATGTCCAAATCGACCAATCAGAATGCGGCACGTGGTTTTTTTTTCAAATTATTATTTTTAAATCTAATTTTACTATGTCACCTTAATTAATTAATTCAATTAGTTAATGTAATTATTTAATTGATTTTATAATATATTTGTTAAATTACATATTTATGTTTAGACCCCAGTTGAAAAAAATTCTCATTTCCAACCCTCTCCCCTATCCCTACCCCTACAAGCTGAGACACTTATCTCAATTCAATCTATTTCTATGTTTTCATTTTAAATAAAAAATGTATTAATTAAAAAAAAAAACCAGTTCATCCACGAGAACCTTTAATTTTTTTATTTTTTTATTAATACATTTTTTATATGAAAATATAAAAATAGATTGAATTGAGATAAGTGTCTCAGCTTGTAGGGACAGGGATAGGGAAGAGGATTGGAAATAAGAATTTTTTTCAACTGGGGTCTAAACATAAATATATAATTTAACAAATATATTATAAAATTAATTAAATAATTACATTAACTAATTGAATTAATTAATTAAGGTGACATAGTAAAATTAGATTTAAAAATAATAATTTGAAAAAAAAAAACCACATGGCACATTATGATTGGTCGATTTAGACATGGGGTTAAATGACCCCAAATTAACACGGGGTCATTTAGCCAACCCCTTATGATATACACCTATTATAATTTTTTTTTCTTATGGTAAAGGTCATTGATGTCCATGGCAAACACTTGAGTTTGCTAACAATTATTGATCACTCGAAGAAGGCTATTTTCACCAACGTTCAAGAGAGAGTTTGGAGGAAGCTCCAAGACTGGAAGGGGAAAACGATGTCTAGGGCATGTAAAGAGGTTCATTTGAAGTCAGTGGCGCAAGAAATTCCCAATTATGTCATGAGTTCTTTTTGAATTCCTTCAAGCATTTGTGCTAAGATAAAAAGCTCTAGGTCAACTTCTGGTGGGGACAAAAACAAAATGAGAGAAAGATGCATTGGATTTCTTGGAAGCAATTATGCAAGGCAAAGGCACATGGGGGCTGCGGTTTAGAGACTTGGAGGATTTTAATCACGCTCTTCTAGCAAAGTAAGTGTGGCGGCTTCTTTCCTCACCCAACTCTCTTCTATTAAGGGTGTGCAAGGCAAAGTATTTTCCGAGGAGGAGGAGCCTTTTAGATGCGGGGGTTGGTAATTAACCAAGCTATGCTTGGAGGAGTGTTTAGGGCACCATTAATACTGACAGGGAGGCTTTGAAATGGAGAAAGATCAGCATTTGAAGGGACCCCTGGTTGCTTGGATTGGGGATGGGAGGGTGCGCATACCTCCTAGCTCATAGCTCATTGTTGGAGGATGCTAACATGCATAGTTTGTTTTTGGAGGATAGTAGTCTCATAACATCGCAACCGACCCAAAGGAGTTTCTTTTAATCAAACAACATAAGAGTGGATTGGATGACTTAGTAAATAAACGTCCTGTCTTAGCCAGTGCTCGAGCAGCCACACGAAGACCGAGATACAACAAGCAAAGCAAGGAAGGCCGAGCTGACCATGCGCTCAAAAGCTCCTACTAAGGACTTCATTTAAACCTATAGAGGTAATGATGATGGGACCCCAACTTATAAATACATGTGTGATCGTTCATGTAATTAACATGTTATTCATTCTAGCATATCTTTGAGTTATTCTAAAACTCAAGTATTTTCTCCTTTCTCTCTCACTGACTTGAGCGTCAGAGTGTCTTCTGCAGGTACCTCACACGTTGTGGACTAGCAGCATCGCCATACACTCTCAGCCACACTTGGCCACGCTCATCCACAGAGACCAAAGAGGACTTTCTAGTTTTACTCCGAGAAGAACAACTATGTATCAATAATTAGTATTTTTCCTCAAGAGGTTTAGAATATATATATATAGACACACACATACATTTAAAAGCCAACAACAATAAAAAATGTCCTCAAAAGGCCCACCGACTATTATTAATTGTTAAGTTCTCAGTAAATGCTTAGTCAATGGCGCTTTGAATACATGTGCAATGAAATTAATGTAGTTGGCCATGTCATTTGTAACGATTGACAATTTGTCAAAAAGAAATTAGAAAAGCGTGTGAAGAATTTAATAAATTTTAGTGACAACCTTTTGTTCCCAGAGAAATATCATAGTACCTCTTGTACCCTATACTTAAGCAACATTAGTGCTCTTGGTGAAGAAATATTCAAACCTAGTTTTCGAAGGACTCTTGGTGAACATTCTGGTCACAAAGGAAGGTGGTTTTTGTGTGTTGTTAATCATTCAAGTAAAGGTTTGTATTTCTTTAAAATGTTGTTCATTTTTCTGTTGTTTCACTACTTTAGGGTTTGATACGCATATGCTATGTAGTTTTAGACTATCGCCCCATGTTTAGGAACCATGTGGGGGGTTGTTAGTGGTCCTTGATATGTAGCACTAGTGTGGGGTTCGAAGATGGTATTCTTGTTAATGAGTGGGATTATTGTGTGTTAGTTTTTATTTTTGTACATGGGTGTGTTATCATATAGAATGCGTTCAATTTATACAAACCATTCATTTGAATTTTGAAACCCATTTGGTCTTATAACCCCTTTCCATTTTCTTCCATGTAGATGGGTTATACTATTTCCTTGATCTTGCATCACAGAGGGAAGTTTGTGAAAGATGAGGAGGGGACTGTGGAGTATGTGGATGGTGAAGTGCGTGTATGGTCTAACATTGATTGTGACACATTTAACATCTTTACTTTGGAGAACTTATGCAAAAAACATAGGTATCATAAGCTTGACAAGATATGGTGGCTAATTCCACAAACTGAGTTGAACCTTGGGTTAAGAGAGGTTAGTCATGATACTGATATATTGGACATGTGCATAGCATCTAGGAGAAACAATGGGGAGATTGATGTTTTCTATGAACACCCCATTGTGGTAGACGTTCAAATTGTTGATCATCTTGACCCGATAAAACAACCTGAGTTAGTAGTTGATAGCCAAATCCGCAAGTGCATGGATGGTTATCGTGTAATATAAAAGATATTGAACCCAAGGATAGATGTCTTCTTATTAAATTATTTAGTACTTAAGCAGAAAATAAAAAGATGTGTATTGTTGTTGGTTTGATTGAGACAAAACTAAAAATAGCAATAAAATATAAAGAAGAAAAGATGATGAAATTTAAGCACTTGGGTTGAATTACATAGTTTATAAAATATGCTAGCAAACTCCTACTTAATTTCTGAATTCTAGAACCAAGTTCATGATGCTATAGCCTAGTATTTCTACAAGTTAATCTCTTACACATTGTAGAACTTTCTTTCTAATTACTAAACTCAATTTCTTGCAATTTAGTTAATTAAAGAAGAAGATGAAGATGAAGTTCAAGCCAACATAAAGCTACGTCTATCCTAATTTCTTAGCGATATATACTTATAGCCTTTTTTAAATCCTATTTCCCTTACTACTTACCAATTCTCATTCGTATAAGCAAGAACTCTTGTGTACTTTAAGAGGAAATGAAGAACAAGGAGATTAAACATAAACTGTAAATATTAATCAGAAATGTAGAAATAAACTAAGACATAAAATATAATCTATAACAACCCAAGATACTTAAAAGAATTAGCCAAGCATGGCTAAAAGACGCATTGAATTACCCTGGATAGGAGCTCAAGAATGGCTGCCCACAATTCCTAGGAACAATGCTCTTAAGGTGGAATGGAGAATACTTGTTGTATTCTGAATTGGTGTGATTTTTACAAAGGATGAGCACTCCTATTTATAGCAAAAATTTGTCTTTCAATGGTGGAGGAGTTGATGGCCATTATGGCCTTCATTGGCCACCAATTAACTTTTGAAAACTCCTTCCCACTACCATCAATTCTCCACTCATCCTTTAATCCTTATTTTCCATGTGCTTAATTTAGAGAGTGTTGGTTCATATTCTTCTTTTTCACTTTTGGTCCTCTCTTTGTTAGCACTTCATTTCCAATCCTTCAAATCCTTGAAGCTTCACTTTTCATCCTCCACTCTTGAACTTTTGCACTTTAGTCATTCCTTTCCTGAAACTTACATATTGGTCCCTGGACAAAAATGATAACTATACCAGCTTTCCTAAAAATATAAAAGAAACTATAAAAATTCCTAAAAATATAAAATAAAGTTTAAAAAACAAATAAAAGCTAATATATATGCAAAATGTAAAATAAATATAAAATCTACATAAAAAGAATAAAAATCCTATATGAGACTCAAAAATAACAAAATAAAAAACTAAAAAAACCCTAAAATTATCATATAAAATCCAGTCATCATCAGTAGTACTTGATGATGATGAGGAAGTGGTTGCAGAAGATGACGTCCTGATGGAGGAGGGTGGGAAAGTGGCTGAAGAAGATAACCAGAGTGCGGGGAAGGGAAATAAGGATGGTAAAGGAAAGAATGTGAGGAAGAGGCAGAGGATTCAAAAGGAAACTGGAATAAGTATTCGAAAAGGAAACAAGAGAAAGAATAGGGTTGTTAATGTTATCGACATCAGTGAGTGACAAAAGGGGATTTTATATGATTTTTCATATCATTTCTGCATGTTATTTTAGCATCATTTAGGTAGAATGTTTTCTACTTTTTATTTGCTTTACATGAATTTGCTACTTTTTCCATTTGGCAATGGTATTGGTGAAAAAGTTAAGAATGAAGATTATGGAGGGTAAAAAGATCAAATATTAGCATGGAAGTAAAAGGATAGAAGAGCACAAAAGTATACAAAAGAACACGAGATAAGACATGGCAGTGCATACCGCAACTCGCTAGACGTGACTCCTTAGATTAGTTTTATCTTTTGTTATCATTTTAATATCTTTTGTGTAATCTTTTATTTTAAGTTAGTAGTCTAGTAGTTTAGAAATTATCTTTTGTTATTTTAAATTTTAATTAGGAGATCGAAAGTGGACTCGTAGAACTCAGCTTTTAGGATTATAAATAGGTTCTCCATCTGTTGTTTTACTTGGACTACCTTTGAATGAAATATGAGTTTTATTTTTGTAAGAGTTTATCTAATAGTTTGAGCGTGTGAGACAAGAGGCAAACCAAAGAGAGGTAGCGTTGGGGTCCTTGATTAGATTATTTTTCTTTTTTGATAGGAAAATATTAGTTGTTAGTAAATTACAAATTATTCCTCCTCAGGATTTGAATCCCGACCCTTCACCTTCTATTACCCTTAGCTCAACCAAGTGAGCTACCCCTTCCCCGATTCCTTGATTAGTAATGACGGGTAATTCCGGGGCTTCGATCTAGGCCACATACAACCTACGATCATGGAAACCCATTAAGGATAATCCAACATTTCCCTTTACTAAAGCTTGGTTTGTCACGGTTTATTTTTTGTTTGCGTAGTCTGTTGCTCGTCATTTTTGTATTCTTTTACGCTTTCGTTTTTCATTTTATTTAATTTCATGCAATTTACATTTCAAGCAACCAATTCCTCGACTATCGGTCCTTGTGGGATTGATATTTCATTACTATGATGTTTACGCCGTACACTTGCTGACTCATCAAGATTTTGGCGTCGTTACAAATGCATCTAATATTAGAAACTTCATTGTTTAAATAGTTTAGAAATTTGCAAAGTCGCCAAAATCCAAGGAGGCTAGGAAGAAGCAATCAGACTCAGGCTTTTCCCTCTTTCACTGAAAGATGCAACAATAGACTGGTTGCTTAAAGCCGAATGAATACTTCACCTCTTGGGAACAGTTACCAAGGGAATTCACTAGTAAATTTTTCCCTCACTACAAGGTGTTGGACCTTAGGAGGAAGATACTAAATTTTAAACAATGGAGAGAAGAATCCTGGTATGAAGCATGAGTCAGATTCGACAATCTGACTCTAGAGTTCCAATAAATACTGCAGCAGGGGGATCAATGAAGTGTATGGGAAAAGCTGAAGCATTCGGCCTCCTCAAAATGGTGGTAGAAAACTACCACCAGTGGAGAGGAGAAGAAGCTCAAACAAAGAAAGAGACCGCAACAGTTGGAAATAAAGAGACCACAAGAATCACAACTCACAACCAATGAAAAATTTAAGTATTACAGGATTTGACCTCAAAAGTGAAGAAGTCCCTATAGAGAACAAACTAATAAAGTAGCAATGTTGAAATTATAACCATGTGTGTACATGTATATCACAAATTGTGAAAAGTAAATGGTTCTATTCCCCGGGCGAACGAGACTCAAGTGGGATCGCAAGTACTATAATCACATCACAAAAGTTTAATCGGCGACGAGCATCATATGCTTGGTTCTCCTTTTGATATTTGGAGCCCTGCAACTGGTACAAAATATTGAACCAAACCTTCAAGAGACTGAAGTAAATCACGTTAGCTAAAGAATGAGAATCTGGGCAACTTCCCCAAGGTGAATTACAAATCCCTCAAAATGGGCCAACCCTTTTTTATTATCTCATTGATCTTTGCATCAATGTGCTTTTGGATATTTGGAGGGCAAAGCTCAGCTACATATCCATTCAATTTTGTTGCCAGGCTAGACCTCTCAAGCTCCTCTTCAGGCAGGTTCCCAATTAACTGAAGAAGGAATGTGTTTTGCTTGAGTTCAAATTTCTGCATATATAGAACAGAACAGGCAATGTCAATCAGTGGTTAAATGGGATGGAACTTTTTTGTAAGGCACTTTTTTTTTTCCTTACTTGCTATAAAAAATTGAAATTACTAAAATTATCCAATAGGACTCAATTTCCAACTGCATATATTTTCTGGCCACAAATAACAACATGCAGAGTGTATCTACGGATGGCAGCTCAATGTAGAATTTAGGGCCCATATGTTTGTGCTTTAAAATAACATGATTCTATACAATTTTTTTGAACTTCTCCATAAGCTATTATTGTAATTTTTCTAAAACACATCTTTTAATAAAAAATACGTTTTTCTTTAAACAAAAAAAAAAAAAAAAAACAACACAACCTTTATTCCTCATGCTAAATGTCTTCTTTTAAGAAAAATCGGAACTTGTGGACCTCAAAAATTCTATTAGCACTACTGTTGAAATGCACAACACAAACAGGTGGATTTTGTTCTCTAAAATGTGACAACATGAGCAATGAGTTATGAAACCTAACTGAAATAACCACCCGTACCAAGAATTCGGATAAGTAAGCAAATTCCATCTTAGTGATGCAAGGATATGCCAAAATCGGTGGCATATTCATATCCAATACCAACACTTCCAATATGTGACATCTATATTTCTGGTCTTTTTTATATTTTTGCGTGGATGGCCACTGTCCTCAAAGTATTGCTACTCGAAAAAATCTAGACATAAATTGAAGCCCCGTTCTCACCAACTACATCCTTCAAAGTATTTTCTCACTATTTTAATCTTGCCCTCCTCAAAATAATACTAAGTATAGCAGACTTTCATCCTCACAAAACAATCTAGAGACTACATGGGACTCACGTTAGGATGGTCACAAGTTGATAAATTAAACTTTTATCCTTTTTGCATCTAAAAATATATTTACCTAACCTGTATCTTAGTCAGAGAAAAATCACGGTTTGTTTATTGCTATGTATTAGGTTATTGTACCCAGATCTGTGCAACATAGAGAGAAAATGCTATTCTCAGAAACATAATATGTGAACATTATTTTGAAATACAAAACCTGGTGCTCTGGTTCTGCAGGGTAAAATGTTCCAAGTTGCAGAATTTGAGTAGTCACAATGCTGCTTCTTGACCTGGTTTGCTCCTGTTCTTTGCTAACAGAAGCCATTCTTGATTCTTCAGTTCCATTAACAAAAATAATAGATCTGTCAGAATGTAAGCATAGCTCAGTACTAAGCACTTAGTGTGAAGTTGGATAAAGGGGAAGATCACAAGAAACTGCGGCTGGCATCAATATTCTCACTACCTGTACTGGTTACCCACATCAGGACCTTGGCCATACACTTGTCGGGGATCATGGGTTGACCAAAAAATATCAATGAGTTCCCTAAAACTAATCAGCCGTGGGTCATACTCAACCTGCATTGTATAAGCAAACAAAAATCGCAAATTTTCAATAAAATCATCCAAGCTCAACTCACCACAAATATTTGGAGTTTAAGATGTAGGATTGATTGATGAATTTATTTTGATCATGGTCTAAAAGCAAATCACACGATGTGTTCAACAGTATGAAAAATCATCAATATATGGTAGTCTACATGAACTACAGAATCAAGAAAACCATAGCTTGGTAAAGCATTATGCACTGTTATATTTACCAAATGTATAATCAAATATAAGCTCCTCTTTTCACGGACCTATGATTCCAAAATTATTCGAAAAATATCACAATCCTTGCCATCCGCAACTTGAACTGCCAAGCCACCCTAAATTCTTCCAAAAACTAAACCATTCCATGTCTCATTAAATCATAAGGATTTATAACTGTCAAACCAAGTGATAAAAGATGGCTATCTGGCTGTGGCCTTCGGAGGCTTCTAAGAAGTGTGCAAGGTTCCCCTCAAGCAATAGATCTGCAAGTGCAAGGGAAGGCTGCGTACAATAGTTCCACAACGGATCTGACTTTTTCATTGGTTTGGCACATGCCTAATAACACCTACCTTTTATGGATCCTTCACCAAACATTGTTAGAACTTTGCATTTCTTTCAAAACACTTGTCCGCAGGCTGTTAATGCGCTTGGATTGTTTCGAACTTTCAGTGTTTAATAATTAGCAGGCAGCTCTAATACAATCCAAGAACATGGAACACCAAACTTAGTAAACTACACCTAGGAAAAAAAACAATAGACTAACTAAATAATAGACTAACTAGTAACCAGTGTTATCAAATACCCGCCATGGCGGTTTCCATTGGCAGTTTTTTGGCTTTCCATCATGGCTGATATTCCGCCATATAGCCGTTATTTCCGCCATATTCCGCCATTATTTGTCATGTATGGCGGCTTTCCGCCACGACCCGCCATCCGCAATTAACAGCACTGCTAGTAACTACTTACTAATACTAATAATCATAAATAATTATGATATGGAGAGGTGTTTGGAACAAATCAACCAGCCCCAAAATCATAACTAGACCAAAACACTGACAGAATTCCATTGTTAAGAATGCACATGAAATTTCCTCAGAAGGCTAACAAACAACAATGTCCAAACAATTACAAACTGTTCGCCAAAACTGACTACAAAAAAAAGGAGGTTTCACAACATATTTTATGTTGTCATTTCCAAGATTGCATTTTAATTTCAAAGTTTGATTTTTTTTAATTTCAAGTTTTGTATGAAAAACAGTAAATAAAAATTGGAAAACATTCTTGTTACTGAAAAAAGAAAATAGAAAATAAAAGAATCAGTAAACTCATCGCTTGAACTGTGATTGCTAGAAAATGTTGCCACTATTAACAATTCAATTCATGAAAAGAAGTTGAAAGAAAGAAAGATAGTAACCTGAACGGACTCGGCGTGATCACCCAAGCTTCGATATTCAGGGTGGGGTTTGGATCCGCCGGCGTATCCAACGGTGGTCCGAACAACGCCGGGTATGCACCCGAATACCGCTTCGGATCTCCAGAAGCTTCCGAGAGCGAAGACGGCGGTCTGCAGGCGCTGTGGGTCGGGCGGGTCGCGGGTGGGTTGGGGGATCCGATCCGGGAACCGGATGCAGAGGACACCGTCGAAGAGGGACGCAATGAGAACGATGAATACTGAGACGAGATGATAGTGGTGGTGGTGGTTCCTCGCTGGAACTGCCATTTTGCACGCGGCGTCGCGTTTTGTTGTTTGGTTATAAGTGGCAAGCAAGTGTCAGTTTTCGTTTTTACGATGGGGAGGCTGAACGCGGCACCCTCCGCCAATCTGTGTCGTAGACAATAACATTACACCAATGCAATTTAATACACGAGTTTTGACAAAATCAATAATAATATTTGGGACGTTTTTAATATAATTTTTATTTTTTAAATCAATTTAATTGATTATTAACATATTTATTCTTTTTTTTTTTTTGTTACCAGGAGGGGCAAACCACAAGAAGGAAAAACGCTAACCGAAAGCGAAAACAGACATTGGGGACGCAACCCCCTCAAACCACAAGAAGGGAAAACGCTAACCGGAAGCGAAAATAGACATTGGGGACGCAACCCCTCTACTATCCCGCCTCAAAATACTATAGCGTTTGCTCACCGGAGAATCTAACTAATGAGTCCCAAGAGGAAAACTAAGGCTAATGTGAGCCTAATAGTCAGTAAGAGAATTAGCCTTTCTATGAGTATGAGCGAAAGTCATTGCGCCATGTTCTGATTGCAACTGACAAAATGTAGCAGCCAAGTGAGCATAGGGGTGCAATCTAACATCCTAAGCATTGAGGAGGTGAACCACCTTAAGAGAGTCCTTCGTGAAGTCCAAACTCATAGCAAATTTTACTGCAATCTGAATTGTTGTGATTTCAGACAGAAAGACGTTAGCGAAAGCCCACATACCCAAGTTTTTGTAGGAACCATGCAACCACTACCCGTTGAGTTCCTCACCACACCTCCACAACTGGTAGCAAAATCCTGAGAAACGGCGTCGTCGACATTGATTTTAACGCAACCAACCTCAGGGGGAAGCCACCACAGTAGATGGGAGCGCGAGCTCCGCGCACCAAACACACTCGGCTGGTCCCCTGTGATAACGACAACCCCAGCCTGTGATTCCATGCCGATGGACCTGGTGAAACCCCAAAGCCGTTGGTGAGAGATGGAGAGAAATTTGGATGGAGAAAATTCAACAAGGTATAACATAATTGATATATAGTTATGCTAAAAAAACATTTAGTCTAGGATTCAATCTGCACATGGTGCTCATGAGGAAACATTTATTGGGATAAACCTACCTACTTAACGTGATCTTTGAGGCTCGAGAGATAACAGACAAAATAACTAAGAGATCCATGAACTCTATTTTATGGGTCAAGATATACATATAAAATTGGTTAAATTAATATGTAGGTCTGTATAACTTTATTCAATTTGTAATTAAGTCTTTATAATTTACAATATTTCAATTAAATCCTTATAGTTTTAATTTTTTATAATATAAACCTTATATACCAACACTTTTAAATTTTATATTAAGTATTGCTGACTTAAAGAGTTGATATGTGTTTCGATTGACTCTTCACCCATACGACCCAGCGACGTAGTAGCTGACCTACTAGGGATGCTCTTACGCATACACCTAAGAGGCAGCCTACATGATCTAGCTATGGGACGAGCACTCCCGGCTTAGTAGTACCTCATATGACCGGCCCAAATGTAAGACCCTCGTACGGGTAATGTCATAAGGTCGAACCTCAAAAAAATCATTTGTTGGGAGGGACAGTCACTGTTTCCCGAACAGATTAAAATCTGTCAAAAGAAAAAGAAAAAAAAGAGAGGGGTTAATTAACCTAAAATGCTATGCACATCTTAAATCACTTCCACACATCACTATCAATTCATTTTATATTTAGTTAATTTAATTACCTTTTATTTTAATAAAATAATGAAAAAGAAACAATAAAAATTTATCTAGCCTTTAATGGTATAAATCTTGTTCGATTAGTTAGTGACATTATTCTATTTATTTTGATATTTTGGTTAGATGTTCGATCAGCTCACCATGCAGGTGGCATCGTAATTAGACATTCTTCTTTTTACAACAATTGCAGCTCGAGATTAAAGAGAGATGCAGTGTTTGTCTACAATTGCATCCACCATAAGAAATAGTTAATTTACCGATAATATAATTTTGATAGACACAAATCTGTCGATAATTGATCAATGGTTCGATTGTCAAACCCTCCTTTTCTTCCAGGAACAAAAAACAAATTTGTAGTCTGTCTAAACGTTAGCCTCTCCAAGTTGGTTTGGCTTACGAGAAATTGGCCTCTCCAAAGGTGCATTGGCTTGAATAGTGCTTTAGTGGAGCTTCTTCATTGTCCAAATTTGTTGGTGAGCAAGCTTTTCAAGGAGGTATATTACGGTTGTTGTTGTATTTTATCTGCTAATATAGATTATAGACCGAGCTATGCATGGTCTAGCATTTTCAGGATAGGCTCTTTTATGAAGCAGAGGTGATATTGGCATATTGGTGATGGCTCACAAGTGAATATTTGGCAAGATAATTGGTTGCCGGTGGAGGCGGGTGAATTGCTTCAGGTACATCGTGGAACTGCGATTTGATTTGCAATTATTTTCATCCTTTGGTTGTGCCCAGATAGTTGCTATCCAGCGTTTTGTTGATGATGGGCACTATTGCTTAACATCTGGTTATAAATTTCTAGCAGAATTAAATACTACGTGTACAAAATCACAGAATAAGCACAAACTCCACAAGATCAAAACACAAACCATGAAACGTAAACTACTAAAACATACCAATCCTATAAACTAACATGCTAACTTGCAAATAGATAACACAAACACTAAAACAAATCAAATGAACATCATTACACACCAAAAATTGAGAGAGTTCATGAAATTGGAAACCAATTTGCATAAGACGACTACTACGTCGAAGATGAAGACAACGACAACCCTTTGTGTTATACTACATTATGACCAAAGGAGGAGTCGAAGAGCAAAACGTGGTCTTCAAGAAACTAGATCCTGAAATGAAAAAGCACTTGAAGCCACTATTTGTGTAGGCTCGAGTCGAGAACCAAGGGATCAATAAGGTTCTAGTCGACGGTGGAGCAGCGATCAACTTAATGCCTAAGTTCTTGATGAAGAAGTTAGGCAAAACTGAGGCGGATCTCCAGCCGCACAACATGATCCTATCTGACTATGAAGGTAAAACCAATAAGTCACTGGGAGTCATCCCACTCAAGATTACTGTTGGCACGGTAACAAGAACTACATTGTTTGTAGTAGTCCCTGTATTTCAAGTTGCTGCGTGAGTTAGGGAAGGAGAATTTTAGATACATGAGTTAGGGAAGAAGAAAGGGGAATTAGGGATTTGGGGAATTTTAGATTTAATTAGGTTTTTTTTTTAACATCAGACCTGTATTTCAATAAAAAAAAAAATCTACGTCACCTTCATTAACTCAGTCAGCTTGTCACATGTGCACTCACCGGAGCTGCGGTCTCCGGCAAGGACCTATATCAAACTTGGTACAACTACAGGGACCTTTTGCAAACTTTTTTCCGGGGAGGGACCAAAGCCAAATCTTGGTGCAACCACAGGGACCAAGTAAACCATTAACCCTTAATTTAATTTTATATGTATGCTTTTAAATTTATTATTTACAACTTTTTCTATTTTATCTTAAATTATTTTGATTTTGTCATCTTCATTATCAAGTTTCTTTATATATATTTATTATACAATTTTATTATCATATTTTAGTTAAAAGACTAATAAGTTACCGAAAGTTATAACTATCAAATACTAATATTATTAAAAGTAATATCAATATATAGATTTGATTTGATTAATTCATAAAATTATTAAACAATGAATTATTTTTACTCGTAGCGACATAAACTTTATATTTTTATGCATAAAATGTGATAATATATGTGGATAGAAACTTAAAACTTCATGATTTATTCTGTATATACAACCCCGATGACCTGCACTAAACCAATTCGATTTTAATCGAATCAGCTTGGTTTAGATTTGCGGATTCTTTTAACAAAACCAAACCAAACCAAACATATTACATTTGATCGGTTCGGATTCTATTTTACCCGAAATCAACCCAACCTATGAATATATTTACTTTTAATTTTCAATGGTTACTGGTTTATGACTATTATCAATGTTTAAGTTGTTAGTCAATGCTTTGACCGTGGTTTCTTTAAAACTAGGTGCGACCGAATTAATGAAGTTGACTATGTCATTTGTAATAATTGACAATTCGTCAAAAAGCAACTAGAAAAGCGCGTGAAGCATTTAATGAATTTTCGTGCTCTTGGTGAAGAAGTTTGCAAACCTAGTTTTCATAGGACGCTTGGTGAAGATTACGGTCACAAGGAGGGTGGTTTTTGTGGCTTATTCATCGTTCAAGTGAAGGTTTGCATTTCTTCAAAACATCGTTCATTTTAGTTTTGTTTCTCATTTTTAGGTTTTGATAAACATTTGCTCAATAGTTTTAGACTATCATCCCATGTTTAGAATCAATGTGTGGGGGTTGTTAGTGGTCCTTGATAAGTAGCAATAATGATGGTTTGGAAGCTGATATTCTTGTGAATGAGTGTGATTATTGTGTGTTAGCTATTATTTTAGTACATGAGTGTGGTATCATAAAGCATTTCTTTCAATTTTATACAAACAATTCAATTGTATTTTGAAACTCATTTGTTGTTAGAACCCTTTTTACTTTCTTCTATGCAGATGGGTCACACTATTTCTTTGATCTTGCATCATGGAGGCATGTTTGTGAGAAACATGGAGGGGATTCTGGAGTATGTGAATGGTGAAGTGTGTGTATGGTCTGACATTGAAATTGACATGCTTACCACATTTACTGTGGAGTACTTGTGCAAACAACATAATTATCATAAGTTTGACAAGATATGGTGGTTGACTCCACAAACTGAGTTGGACTCTGGGTTAAGGGAGGTTAGTCAAGATGCTGATATAATGGACATGTTCCTAGAATCTAGGAGAAGTAACGGGGAGATTGAGATTTTCTATGAGCATCCTGTTGTGGATGAAGTTGAAATTGTTGATCATCCTGACCCGATAAAACTGCCTGAGTTAGTAATACTTGATGAGGGTGAGGAAATGGCTGAAGAAGATGAAGTCATGGTGGAGGAGGGTGAGAAGGTAGCTGAAGAAGATGACCAGAGTATGGGGAAGGGAAAGACGGTTGGGAAAGGAAAGAATGTAAGGAAGAGGCAGAGGGTTCAAAAGGAAGCTGGAACAAGCATTGGAAAAAGAAACAAGAGAGAGAGTAAGGCTGCTCATGTTACAAACAACAGTGGGACAAAAACAAATGATATGATGGAAGGCAACAGTGAAGATGAGGAGTATGCTCCCAAAATGGGTCGTGGAGGGACGTCAAACCAAAAATAAAAATATTAATGTTGGGCAATATTTGTGTAATCTCTACTATTTTATGTTGGGAAATTCGAACCATCAAATAAATGAATTGAAGATTGGTCTTTAATAAGAGATTCAAATTCAGAGTCATTTTTGCGTACACTCTACTACAATCGTAAAAATAGTTACATCTGATTAATTTTGCAAAATTCAATATCTTTTAAATATTTATTTTACTTGAGAAGAATTATTTTGTATATTTAATTTATTTGATTTTTATCTATTTTAATTTAATTAAACTAACAAAGAATTATTTGCAAGTTTAGCTTGATTCCACACCTCATCTGATCAAAAAATGTTTTAATTAATAAAAATAAAGTAATAAAAGGTTTATTTACCGTATCAATAAAGTATTGGTTTAATGGTAGACAAACTAGATCCTCGTAAAGGTGATGTCATAAGGTTGAACTCCGGAAAAGTCATTTATTTGGAGGGACCGCCACTATAACAGGTTAGAATCTGTCAAACATAAAAAAAAGGATTAATTTACCTAAAACACTATGCACATCTTAAATCACTTCCACACAGCACCGTCAATTCATTTTATATTTTAGTGAATTCAATTACCTTTTATTTTAATAAAATAATGAAAAAGAAACAATAAAAATTAATATTGCCTTTAATGATATAAATGATGTTCGATTTGTGACATTATTCTATTTGTTTCAATAGTTCGGTAAGATGTTCGATTAGCTCACCTTGCAGGTGGCATCGTAATTTGACAAGCTTCTTTTTTTAGCAATTGTAACTCGAGAGATTAAAGAGAGATGCAACGTTTTACTACAATTGCAGCCACCATAAGAAACAGTTCATTTACTGATAGTATATTATCGATAGACACAAATCTATCAATAATTGATCGATTTACCAATGGTTCGATTGTCAAACCCACCTTTTTTTCTAGGAACAAAAAGCAAATTTACTGGTAGTCTAAACGTTAGCCTCTCCAAGATGGTTTGGCTTACCAGAAGTTGGCCTCTCCAAAGGTGCAATAGTGCTTTGGTGGAGCTTCTTCACTGTCCTAATTTACTGGTGAGCAAGCTGTTCAAGGAGGTATATTACCCTCGTGGTTCTATTTTATCTGCTAATATTGGTTATAGACCGAGCTATGCGTGCACTAGCATTTTCACAAGGAGCTTGTGTGGAGGTTATGTAATGGGGTCAATCCAGTGCGAGAAAGACCGATTCAGCGTGACATTCTTGTGTATGAAGCAATAGGATAAATAATATGAACGGAAAAGATACTTGATTAAGTTCAAATAAATCCCACAAAAGAAAGAAAAGAAAATTTCAAGGACAACATAATTGCACACGTTCAGAGGAATGGCATGTCTTCAAGTTGTCAAAAGAACCAACAAAACCATTCCAACCAGATAATATAGCAAGTAGAGAAACTGCAGGATTATGCATATCACTTGGACAAATATAAAAGAATCTCTGTTGAAAGCTCTCTTTTTGGGGGGGAAAAATTGTCAAAATGGTAACCAAACAGTGTAACAGGAAAACTATCAAGAAATAAAATTGAAAAACAAGCAATCAAATAAAATCCTAACAATCTGTTGTTCAAGCACCCTTAGGCCTTATCAGCTTTAGCAGCAGTTGCAGCAGCTTGCCCCCTAAGACGACCAGTCCTCTTGGCAGCAATGAGACCAACCTTCTGGCCAGGAGGAGCATCACGTCTGACAGTACTCGCATGCCCAATGTGCTGGTGATTACCTCCTCCGTGAGGATGCTCAACAGGGTTCATAGCAACACCACGCACCTTCGGCCAGCAATTCCTCTTCACCCTGAACTTGTGGTAAGCATTACCAGCCTTAAGGAGAGGCTTCTCAGTTCTCCCACCACCCGCAACTTGACCAATCATTGCCCTACAGTCACTCGGAACAATCTTCTTCGAACCAGATGGAAGCTTTATCCTGTCACAAAGTGCACATAGATGATAAAATTGCACCCTAAAGATCAAAAAACCCTCCACAGTCACCATAATTTGAAACAAACAAAATTGAAGGCTTAACCTGATTCCCGCAAAAAGGTTACAAAATTTATAGAATTGTAAATTATCAGCATGTTTGACTAATAGTTCACAGACCATAGCTTAATCCAACAGGAAAATGACTTATTTCTCACATTTACACTAAAACCCAACATAATTTTGCCAGACATGAGTGTGCTTGAATTTCCACAAAATACCGATGCACAATGAACTCAATGCCACATACAAACAGAAAAACATACACACATGAACAAAACTCAAATTTCACATCCTAAGTAGAGTGTGAGATTGAGATCTTCAAGCATGCACAAAATCCATTTCCAGCTCATAACTTCCTAGCATTTCAAGCACCAATGCGAAACAAACATCACAAAAAAATCAACAGTGTTTAATTATGTGAAAAGCATTACAGAAATTCAATTCGTGCAAGCAATTCCTCTAGCACTAAAAGCAGATCTAACATTTCTAGTTCAAATTGACCACAAGAGAAAGAGCAAGGGTACCTAGAGGTATCATTATCAGGATTGTGGCTGATGACAATGGCGTAATCACCAGAGCACCTAGCAAACACGCCACGGTCGCCGACATGGTGCTCGACGTTGCAGATGACGGCACCTTCAGGGATGGAGCGGAGGGGAAGGACGTTACCGACGACGAGGTTGGCTTTCTTTCCACAGAAGACGAACTGGCCGGTGTACATGCCCTCGGCGGCGACGAAGAGCTCGTTCTGCTTCTTGTAACGGAAGGGGTGGCGAAATGCGACCTTGGCCAGCGGAGCACCGCGACCGGGGTCGTGGATCACTTCGGTGACGACACCTTTGAGGTAACCGTTCCGTTCCCCGAAGTCGAGGCTGCGGAAGCGTGCGGGTCCCTTGCGGTGGTGGGTGTGTGACTTGAACACAGAGCCCGCACCTTTACGCTGAGCACGGATCACACGTCCCATTGCGGCGGCTGCAAGAAGAACAGAGTGAACCTACCACCAGTTTCCTCTTCTCCGAAGAGGGATATTAGGGTTTATGGGACTTTTTTTTGTCGAAAGAAAATAAGCTGGACTGAACCAACAGGGCCCAAGCTGAGAAAGCCCATTGTTATTTGGACTCCACCAAAAAATATGGGTTGAGTAGTTGATAAAAGAAGAAAATAATTAGGGTTGCGAAGAAGGACTGATAATGTGTTTGTATTAAGTTAGTTGAGTGGGCCTCCGGACAAAGAATCAATCTTGACAAATCTACTCTCACATGTAGCCGAAATGTGCTTGCATCTACTTCATCTGAGTTTACTATGCTTCTGGGTGTTAAGGCGGTTGAGAGTTTTGACAAATATTTGGGCCTCCCGACAATTGTGGGGAGATCTAAAACCCAAATATCTAGCTTTGTCATTAAAAGAGTTTTTAAAAAACTAAAAGGATAGAAAGAACGATCCCTATCCCGGGCAGGAAGGAAAGTTTTGATTAAAGCCGTGGCTTAGGCAATTCCGGCTTATGTTATGTCTTGCTTTGCTCTGCTTGACTCTATTTGCTCCCGCATCGAAGGGATGATTAATAGGTTTTTTTGGAGCGGGGATACTGAGAAACGAGGTATCCATTGGCGGAAATGGTCAAGCCTCTGCTGACCTAAGTGGTCAGGGGGCTGGGTTTCCGTGATTTTAAAGCTTTCAACACGGCTTTGGTTGCCAAAACTTGGTGGAGACTTAATTCATCTGCCCATCTTCTTGTTAGTCGGCTTTTCAAGGCGGTGTATTTTCCTCGCGGGGACTTATGGGATGCTAAAAAAGGTTTTCGTCTAGCTACACTTGGACAAGTATCCTGGGTTCCGGATGGATTTTTGAAAAGGGGGGTCAGTGGAAGATAGGGGATGGCACTAGTGTTCACATTTGGAAACACAAGTGGCTTTCTCATGGCATCCCTATTATCTGTCGTCGGGATTTGGCTGATGGGACGAATGTCAACGAGTGAGTGACCTTATTTATGCCGGGAAGTAGAAATCTGATTTGATTGATATGATATTTCATCCTAATACGGCTAAGTATATTTTATCAATTCATCTTCCTTGTGTTACACATAATGATTATTTGTTTTGGCCTTTTAACGAAAATGGTATCTATTCTACAAAACCTGGTTATAACTTTATCATGCAGGATCAGGATACCTTTGTGGCCTCCTCATCGGGGGTTCCATCGCTGCCGGCTCAGGCTTGGAAGCGTCTGTGGCGGTCTCGAGCCTTGCCACGGTGCAAGGAGTTGGTATGGCGTGCAGCTCTGGATATCTTTCCAGTTAGAGGTCGATTGCGGCACCGAGGTCGTGGAGTGCGAGACGGTTGCTCATGCGCTTCTTTATTGTCCGGACTCAATTCAGGCTAGGTTTGGTTCATCGCTTGGCTTACATGTGTGTGACTGGATCGATCTCTCCTTTGCTGATTTCTTCGTCAGGTTCTTGGAGATTGCAAATGACCGGACTCTCTTTTGTTTTATCACTACGGCCTACTGTATTTGGGAGAGGAGGAATCAGATTGTCTTCCAGCAGCGGCGGACACCCACACCACTTATGGTTGACCGTGGCTTCTCTTCTTTGGGATCCGGATTTGCGTGCAATTCCCCCTTAGTCTACAGTGTTACCGTCTAGTTGGACCCGACCACCTCGAGGTACTTTTAAGCTTAACTTTGATGCAGCTCTTCGAGACTCGACTTTGGGTGGCTTTGGGATGGTGGCCTGGAACTTGGAGGGTGAGGTTCTCGCTTCGGCGACCGCAACTGCTATCATGGTCTCGTCCCCCATCATTGTTGAAGCTCTATGTTTCCGTTGGGCGATCTCTACCGTATTGACTTGGGTTTCAGAAGAGTCATGTTCGAGACTGATTGTCTGAAGCTCTATGATCTTAGGCGTCGTCTGAAACCTGAGGATTCATACCTTTTTTCCATTATTAGGGATTGTCGTTCATTTTCTTGTCATTTTGATTTTCTGGATGTTTCTTTTGTTAGGCGGGGAGGCAACGCGGTTGCGGACTCCCTTGCCAAATTATCATTCACTGCGCTATCTTTTGTCTGGGTTGAGGATGCTCCTCAAGAGACATGATGTAGTGACATCTAGCCCTGTTCTTAATTAATATATCTATTCAGTTTAAAAAAAATTAAAAGTTAGTCACTAAAAAATTATGGTTTTGGTAAATAGTTGAATTTAGATCCGACGACAACCGATGGTCGTGAGGCTAATTTCTCACTCCACTGTTAGCGCACTAAACGGTAGGAGACTCATCAACCAATGAGTTTTTTTTCCATTTGCAAAAAATAATAATCGAACTATCAACTACTTGTTTAACGGGGAAGTGCTTAACCATTAGCGAAACAACTTGGTTAGTTGAATTTATATTCTCTGCAGCTTCTGCACCCTCTGCAGCCAATAAACCAATATAAACTCTATAATTTAATAAGCTGTTATTTAAATTAATCCTAGCCATTGATTACAAAAATCTTGAATTACTATCTCAGAAACTTAACTTGTTAGGTTAAGAATGTAAATAAGATCCTATACTCTAGTTTTTTTGTTTCTCTTGTTTGTCACAAAGATCAGATATATAAATTATAAGAGATTTGCGAAGTAATCGTGCTTAGTACATGAACTAAGGATTTCGAGCATGGGTGATCAAGTTGTCTAGTTCAATCCTTAACAAAATACGAAGTACCCGTGCTTGGTAACAATCATATGCATGAAGTACTCGAGCCTCCATGACCAAGTTGTTTAGAGTTCAATCCTTATTATCCAACTTATTCTATTAAAAAAGTTAAATTTCAGCATAAAGTAGACTAACATGTGCATAGTCCATAATTCAAGCTCAATCAATTCTTGCATGAGAATGTGTTAGAAGTATAATATAAAATCATTTATATATCTTCATCCAATAGCTTAAGTTTTTGGCATAGTTGTTTCATGACATTACATACAGGAAACCATCTACCCAAACATACATCTTATTATTTATTTTTAGCTAGCCTAAGTAAACTAAAATTACAAGGTAAAGAGGAGAATATTTTTTTGGTCTTTGACAAGGTAAATAGAAGAATATAAGTTTTTTTTTTTTGAGTGACAAGAGAAGAATATAAGTAGTCTAATGTTATATTGCTCAGTATAGATGAAAGTGTAGAGAGGAAAAAAAATAAAACACGAGACCTTCACAGAAATCAAATGCATTGCATATTTGGGCATAGCTATTGATGCCACCCGCACAACTATTTGTGTCATTTCAAAATTGGTAAAAATATTAAAATACCCTTAACTAAAAATACCTGACTCAACTCCCCACCACCCACCTCCATCCACCTTCTTCCCAACCTCACCATCCCATATTGGCGGCCACCTTCTTCCCAACCTCACCACCCCATCTTGGCGGCCACCGTCCTCCTCCAAATACCTTCACCGTCGGGTCGCCGCTATCTGTGGCGGCTGGCGGCGTTGTCATTGTGGTTTTGCAAGTTCTCGTAGTTTAGTCCGCGGAACTTGTCACAGTTTAAACTGCGACCACTACCGCAGTTCAAGCAGAATTCCTACTTCATTTATCTGCTTGTACCCATCTCCGGTTATCATGCTCCTCGAACCCCCGATTGGATGCCTGAGTCACGATGATGACTACCATCATACGAGACTATCCCTCAATATTGTCCCATCAGTAACTCGTCAAGTATGAGGAGATTTAGCTTCTTTGATGTATGTGAAGAAAGGTTATCAACACCTACATTAGCTCCTTTGAGTTCATGAAGGTTGAAACTCAACATCACGAACATCAAAGGAGCTAATGTTGGGGATGAAACCAAAATTACGAAACACTACGACTAATATGTAACAAAGCAAGGTAAGGAATGAAACAAAACTAAGCCAAGTATGAGGAATGAAGCTTCTGAAATGCAAGAAAGCCATATATATAGGCAAAGAAGCATAGAAACTAACAGAATGTGCTGCAAATCCCAAAACAGATACATTCGTTTGAAACTGCGGATGCATCTTAATGCCGCAGTTTGAAACTGCGGACGCATCTTAACTCTGAAGTTTGAAACTACGGACGTTATAAGCGTCGAAGTTAACGGTTTTATCATGGAAATTAACGTTTTTGCATTAAATTAAGAGTCAAATGCATTAAACAGGATATAAATGTGATTAAATCGTAACAGAGTTCAAGAATTTGGCCCTTCCAACCTGGTCGGTTACGTGCCGCAGTTTAAACTGCGTAACTTTCCGCAGTTTCAAACTGAGGACAACATATTTTCCGCGGTTTGAAACTGCGGTGAAAGGGTTAAACTCGTGTTTTTACTATTTTAGGATGACGCCAATAGTCATGACATCAATAGCAATGCCCTGCATATTTTTATAGACAAGTGCCTGACTCTATATTAGTCTATTTTAAAAAAGTCTATTAAATTCTCTCACAAATGTTTATCACTTTTTTAAAAAATGTATTGACTTTTTAGGAAATAACTAGGGTTAATGATTTACTTGGTCCCTGTGGTTGTACTAAGATTTGGAATTGGTCCCTCCCCGGAAAAAAGTTTGCAAAAGGTCCCTGTAGTTGTACCAAGTTTGATATAGGTCCTTGCCGGAAACCGGAGCTCCGGTGAGTGCACATGTGGCAGGCTGACTGAGTTAATGAAGGTGACGTGGTTTTTTTATTATTATTTAAATACAGGTCAGATTTTAAAAAAATAAAAACCCCTAATTAAATAAAAAAAACTCAAATCCCTAATTCCCCTTTCTTCTTCTTCCTCCTCCTCTTCTTCGTGGTCTTCCTGTTCTTCCTCTTCTTCCCCTGCTTCGTCTTCTACGTCTTCTATTTCGTTGTGTTCTTCTTACTCGATGATGTTCATTTTCGTTGTGGCCACCCTGTGTACTCTTTCCAAACATCTTTCACAAATATCTGAAATTTCGAAAGAAGTCCCCTAATCACCACACAACAAAAACAAAGAGAAAGCTGTGCAAATAGCTCCAAGAAGAAACTGAAAACAAAGCCAGATATGACAAAAACATAAGAACCACTGAAAAACTAAATAGCAGACAAAAAAATTCTTTAAAAAGCAAAAATTGAAAGCAGGGCAAAAAACAGAGCTTTTTGAAAAAAAAATTAAAACTTTGTTTTGTTACTTAATTTGTTGAATGGAACAAAAGAAAAAATAGATCCAGAACCAACAATTGAAGAAGAAAAAGAAGGCACAAGATGCTGAATTCACTAAGCAAGAAAACAAAGAAACATAGGTGATTTAGAAATGACTACAACATACCCTGTATTCATCCCCAAATTCAATTTGGAAAGCGTCACGGATGGCTTCAGCGGAAGCTCTGTGACCGCCACCAGTATCACTCATGAGAATCAAAACGTTCTTGGTTCTCTCAGCTCCAATCTCCATGAGCTCCAACCCTCCATCGTTGTCCTCAACGTGAGAGCTCTGAGCCTCATTGCCACGCTTAAAGCTCCCGGAATAGTATGCTCCGAAGAAGAAGAAGACAAAGAGGACGACGAAGACATTGAAGAAGTAGAGGGAACCACGAACCTGTCTTAAGCTGCTGCGTGAGGTGAGTTAGGGGAGGACCAGATGCGTGAGTTAGTTGGGGAAGAAGAAAGGGGAATTAGGGATTTGGGCTTTTTTTTATTTAATTAAGGGTTTTTATTTTTTTTAAATCTGACCTGTATTTAAATATAAAAAAAAAACCACGTCACCTTCATTAACCCAGTCAGCCTGCCACATGTGCACTCACCGGAGCTCCGGTCTCCGGCAGGGATCTATATCAAACTTGGTACAACTACAGGGACCTTTTGCAAACTTTTTTCCGGGGAAGGACCAATTCCAAATCTTGGTACAACCACAGGGACCAAGTAAACCATTAACCCAAATAACTAATAATAAAAATGGTATGTCAACCATATGCTAAAGTTGCAGTCCACTTCAATTTATCATCCCCTTTAATTCAACAATTAATTTCTTATTTTATCAATAAACCAGAGAATTGGGACCATATATATGTTTGTTGCTGCATTTATTGTAAGTTGAAGTACGTAATAAGTTATGCCTTTGTCCTAAATGGATCATCATCACGTCTGTGGATATTGAGCTTAAATTAAAAGAGAGCGTGAACTAGTTTTAGAATAGAGACCAGGAGAATAATACACACTCATTCATTTTTGTGCTCGATCACAATGAACATTGAAAAACATTTCATGTGCAACCATAAACTAAAACCAACGTGCTATGAACAACCAAGGACCATGCATATTTCAGGATGTATACCTGAATTCCGCGTTTGGGTGGAAACAAAAGCAACCTAGGGATCGAAGACCAAAACAGCAAGTTGTTACTTGTCCCCCCCATGAATTTATGCAAGGAGAAACCAAAGTAGTTGAAAATTTTGTTTGAATTTTGGAAGACATACTTCATATTTTCAACTCATAATTTATTAGCAATGGTTGAGCTTTTTGTATTTGGTGTTAGTTTAGGTTTAGGACTTGTTCGTGTGGAGCAGATAAGAGTGTCATTATAGGTAGGTGCATGGGAATTAAAGGCTTTATTACGTTTTGTTCATGAACGCAACATGTGTGTCCTACAAACTTCCTCAGCTACCGATCACCACCTTTTTGTGTTCCTTCATAGTTCACACAATCAAATAGTGGCATGGGTTTAAAATTAATTAAAGAAGGGACACGGAGCAGCAAGTCTTCCTAATCCACAATGTTCTATGACTTCTATCACCATATATGTTTGATAATGAGTGGATATTAGAAGTTGTGTTTTTAAATTAGTTTGGACTTTTCTCTTCAGCTCTTTTAATGGATAACATTAAAACTTTAAGTCAGCCTTATATTTTCAATAGAGGATATACATGCTATAGTTTTAACTTATGGTTTTGTTTAATCTGCACGAAGAAAAATTTGGTTCAATAGTTGAAATGTCTTTTTTTTTTTTTTTTCAAATCAAAATTAGTACATAAAGATTATATTCCAAATGTAATGAGTGGACATAAAGTCATACAGAAAAAGCCTTAGTACTCTTTTTCTCTCGACCTCGCTCTCACTGCAGCTTTTCTAGGGCTGCCGCCGTGCCTCCTCTCTCCCGGCGCGGCGGCAACCCCATCTTCTGTGCTCCTTTTCTCTTCTCCGTTCTCCCTGCCCTCCAGATCTCTCTTCTCGGAGCGTTTTTGTTGCTTTGCGCCGCCTCTGTTTCTATGCCGTCGTCTCTTCTCCTCGCACGCCTCTGTTTCTGCTCGTGTGGGTGGCTCTGCAGGTGGTTTCGACGATGCTCTGCGCCGTTCGGAGATCTTGGGCCGCCTCTCCCTTCGGCTTGTGTCGAAGTCAGGGGTCGAGCTCAGTGAAGAAAGGGGAAACCCGATCCGAGGAAGTCATCGCCTTTCTCTCGGGTCCTTCATCGATCTCTGTCGTCGTCTTCTTCCTCTCCATGTTTCGAAGCCTCCTTTGTCTGCCCTTTGCATTGGTGTTTCAGATCTGCTGACAGTTTGGATGCGGTGTGGTTTTTTGGCAGGTTCAGTTTCCAGGTGGGTTTTGTTTGTCTTTCAGGTGCGTCGTTGCGTGGCGATGTTCGAGGTTCCGGGTTGGAGTCCTGCGGGGTTTTGTCAGTGTCGATCTGCTATGCTTGGTGGCAAGGTCCTGGCTCAGATGGTATGAAACAAGGTTGTGTCCCCGGCTTTCGGAGTGCAGAGCGAAGTTGGAGGTGATGATTTTGGGATGGTGGCTCGGAGCTTTGGTCGCTGGCTCCGCCGGTTGCGTTTGTTTTTATGTTTGGGCTCGCCCCTGTTTTTGTATTTTGCTGTTTTTCCTGTTTGGGTTGGTTAGGGACTCAGCTCTTTAGCACGGTGTTGGGTGTTTTGTTGGGTGGGTCTTTTAGCTTTCTAGGATGGTGAGATTTCCTGTCTGTAGGTGTCGAGCAGCTTGTTTGGTTCCCTTACCGGTTGAGTCTGTTGCTGTTTTTCGATTTCGATAGGATCTTTGCCTTCCGGATAGTCGGTTGGGGTTTTATTGTTTGCTAGCACGGTTGTGTGCTGTTGGGGTTTTGTGGTTCTTTTTGGGTGGTTTTGCTATTGTGGCTGAGTTTTCTAGCCTTTGATTAGGTTACTATACCCATGGTGAGGGGGTTGTTTCTCACCTTTCTTATTTCTTAATTTATATCTTTGATCTTTCTAAAAAAAAAAGATTATATTCCAAATAACATGTTAATAAAGTAAACCGGAATAGAACCGTTGATGCCTTAGCTAAATAGGCCTCACAAAGTAATTATGTTATGTGTATTTGGAAGGCCCCTCCGTCGTTTGTTATTCCACTTCTTTGTCGGGATGATCTAGCTTAGTGCTCTATTTCTGTTGTTTCTCGTTTCTTTCCTCTGTAACAAAAAAAAAATGTGATAAATGTTAGTAATAAAAATATAATTAGTGGGTGGACATTTTTTAACATGAAAAATAAAGAATAGGAGAGGAGGAATAAATTTTCATGTAAATAAAAAATTTGGAAGAAATTATTTTAAGAGTATACGTTATTAAGATTTAGGTAGAAAAATAAATTTTTATAAAAATTCAAATAATTGAAAGTACAAGCAGTTGAGATTTTAAATTAGTATTATATACAAACTTTTTTAAAATAAATGAATAAATTTAAATTGAAAAGAACACAATAACAATAAAAACAAGTGTTTTAAAAAATATATAGAATAAAATTATTTTTATCTAAAAACAATTTATATTCTATCATACAAGGATGAAGCCTTTTGGAAGTTAAAACTAATAGAGCCATAACTAAATGGTATGATGAAAATTAGGGCTGAGTAGCAGGTTGTTTGGGGCTTATTTTGGCCCAATTGATTAGATCTGAACTTTGCATTACTTGGTCCAAGATTGACTGTGATCAATATCAATTTTTTCGAGTTCAGGGCCAAGTCGGGTGGTGAGTTGTGCGGGTGGTTTGGGGCGATTTTGGTCATCACCAAACAGAGGAGAACACTACAAGAAAAAAGATTATTATCATCTATCAAAATTTGACACTAACAAGGTAAGAACTGATATTAAGGTTGATTTAGTGTCTGCTTAGAGTCGGTGTCGTGGGTCACATTAAATGTATTTAAGCTAATGCTTTAGCGTCAGTCTCCATGGTCGACGCTACGTTTAGCGTCGGTTTAGTCGAATCTAAACCGACACAACTCCTTTGGTACTTCAGCCAACGCAATTCATAATAATTAGTGTCGATCATATGGGCTGACTCCAACTAGCGTTACTTTGGCCGACACTCTTTATGGAATTGGAAATTTTATGTCAAACGTTAGCGTCTGCCATGGTCCACGCTATTGGATGTGGAAGCAAAATTGATGATGAGTCACAATCATTTGCTCACTGCTTGAGGGCCTCTAAAATGGTCACTCTCGTTCAAACAAACAATACTCCTAACTTGGAGTTTATATGCTTAGCATCTCCAAATTGGGGGAACTACTTGGTCTGCACAAGACCACCAACTTGGAGCTCGAAACAACTAGCAAATGATGTAAGTCATCATCAAATTTGCACTGACGTTCAATAAGATAAAGGTAATATACATAGCATCATGAAGATCAAGACATAATTCACCCATCATAATTAGCATCATGTCAACGGATATGACTTGTAAATTAAATCAAATACCTGTATTGCATGAATATGAAATTAATGAATTGAAAAAGTTTACCAAATTGGTCTAAATGTATGGTAATAGGAAAACATTCCTCAAAATGGTCTCAAGTCTATTTGCAAGGAACACAATCCTTGACAACCAATAGGCATTGAAATAAACACAGAGACACAAGAAGGGAGTATTGAATTGTGTCTAAAACGTTTCGCAAACTTTGAAGTGTTGGACCTTAGAATAAAAATCTCTTCTAGAATCTTTTGAATGAAACCCCATGTTAGTAGCGGAAAGATAAATAACAAGTAAATAAAGAGTAAGGGATAAGAGAAAAGATACAAAAAAATTATATTGGTTCACCCTTAAGACTTGAGCTACCTCCAGTCCTTGGCCACTACCAAGTGTATCCACTAACTTCAAACAAATATTCTACAAGACTTCTCTCCTTACAAGTATTCCTTTACCAAGTCTCTTCTGACTCAACTACCTATATAGAAGTAAAGAAAATTCTACTAAGTTTCTCCTTGAGAGAGGGTAGTAGACTATGTAAGATCTAGGAACTCTTGTGTTTTGACAAAGTGTTCAAGAAAAAGTATTACACAGAGGCTTTACAAATATTGCAAGAAAGAATGAATGACTTAGAGATTTCTTGCTCATGTGAATGCTTAGAATGAGTCACTAGTATTGAACATTCTTCATCTTCTTGCTTATATAATCCATTTAAATATGATTGTTGGGATTAAGGTTAGTGTTTCTCTTCTTCAAGCTTCCACATGGATGGAGTTGCAAGGTGTGGTGCGACTCCCATCCATTGGATTTTCTGGCGGTTCCTCCCCCCTATAAAAGGACCGCCAGAACCTGCTTCTTTCTCACTCTCCTCAAGATCCTCAAGCTCCCACTCCCACTCTTCTCAAGCTCCTAATCCCACTCTCCTCAAGCTCACTCACCCTCATTATCTCATCACTTTTCCCACTAAAGAATTCTCATATTTCTCTCAATCCTCCCAAGTTCAAGCTCAAGTACTCCCGCTCTCCTCAAGCTCACTCACTCTCTTTAAGGTAAAGTCTTCAAGCCCTCTCCTAATTCTACATTTCAAGTCCTCATAAATTTTAGAAATATTATGTTTATATTATTGTTTATCATTTAGAAATATTAATTTTTTTGAAATATCATTGTTATTTAAATGTTTATACGATGAGAAACCCTCAATGTTTATGAATAAAATTTATTGTTTATTGTTTAGAAATATTAAATTTTGTAGAAATATAAATTTTGTGAAATATTATTATTTATTGTTTAGAAATATAAAGTGTATAGAAATATGAAATATGAAATTTTGATAGTCACAATTGTTTATGGTTAAGTAAAATAAATTTTTAGATATATTAATTTTGTGAATTATTAATTTTTATTGTTTAGAAATATTATTGTTTATTGTTTAGAAATATAATTTTTTATATATATTAATTTTTTGAAATATCATTGTTTATTGTTTAAAAATAATAATTGTTTAGAAATATTAATGTTTATATTATTGTTTAGAAATAATAATTTTTTAGTGTTAAATTTAGAAATTTTATTGTTTATTACTTATAATTATATAATTGTAGAAATATTATCTTTTAGATAATATTTATTGTTTAGAAATATTATTGTTCAGATTATTGTATATTGTTTATTGTTAGAAATATAAATTTTGTAGAAATATAATTTTTGTGAAATACTATTTGTTTATTGTTTAGAAATATTAATGTTTCTATTTTCTAAAAAATAAACAATAATATTTCACAAAATTTATATTTCTACAAAATTTAATATTTCTAAACAATAAACAATATACAATAATCTAAACATTAATATTTCTAAACAAATAATATTTCTAAACAATAAACAATAATATTTTATAAAATTTTAATTTCTACAAATTTACATTTCTAAACAATAAACATTATCTAAACAATAATATTTCTAAAATTATATATTTCTAGAAAATAAACATTAAAATTTCTAAATTTAACACTAATTTTTTTTTATTTCTAAACTATAATATTATTTGTTTAGAAATATTAATGTTTATATTACTGTTTAGAAAAAAAAATTGTTTATTTTATTGTTTATTGTCTAGAAACATATAATTTTAGAAATATTATTGTTTAGATAATGTTTATTGTTTAGAGTATAAATTTTGTAGAAATTAAAATTGTGTGAAATATTATTATTTATTGTTTAGAAATATTATTTTTGTTAGAAATATTAATGTTTATATAATGTTTATTGTTTAGAAATATTAAATGTTTACATTTTAAGTTAATTACTATATATTAAAATTGATTGTAGGAATTGAAATGGCAAATGAAGCATTTATCAATCTTGACCCTTTAAATCCGAGTCTTGTGCATTTACGACACAGGTGTGTTCAATTATGTGTGGAACGAACGATTAAATAGAACTCTTTTGAATGTGAGAAAACCCGGGGTGAATCGTCACAGCATTCCAAGTCTAATTGTAGGCCGCCTCCAAAGCGTCGGGCTTTATGAGGTGGCACTAATTCGACATCAACCTCTGGATAAAGAGTTGGCAGCCTTCGTAAGCCCTACCATTGTAGTAGACAAAGACAATTTGTTGATCCATCACAGAGGTTGTAGAGTTTCAAATGCTAATGAAAGGGGGTGGAAATTGTGTTAAGGATGAGAATATGGTTTCTGCAATGGATAAATTGTGGAAGCAGAATGTGTGTATTTATATTGTTGGAATTCGCAGCCTGTACTGCGACTCCAACTCATTTTTCTGACCCATCAGCAAGCAAGTCGCAAGAAATTCTGGGACTCGTAGTCAATCCGAAAGTCGCAAAAAGGGCTGCGACTCCTGCACTGGGAGTCGCATAAAGCCCTACGACTCTCTCACTGGGAGTCGTACAAAGGGTTACGACTCCCACTCAGATGCTAGCTCAAATCTCATGTGGCCAAAACAACCATATTCTGCTAAAATTTTTTAGACACATTATTCTAATTTATTTTTTAGTATTATTACAAACCCGAAAAATTCACTCGTTCATAGCAGCCTTACATTATAAAAAAAAAAATTGCTATTATTGTGGGGCTATGGTTTCACGTCTTGTCATCTATTTAGTAAAGAAGGATGAAGGGCCTAATTGACTAATTGTCCAACCCCCGACTTACTCAGTAGAATAGACAACGAGGCCCCATTTCCTTGAACCGGAAATGTACAAAATTAAGCATGCGTTGGTCAAACATCTTTTATTGTAAGGACTGCTAAGAAGGAAACTTTATGTACTAATCGTATGGACATGTACTTTGTCCTATATGTGGGGTGAAAGAGTAAATCAAACAATACTATTGAGAATGTTCACCTTTAAGCCACCTCTGATTTACTTTTGAATTAAATATGATTTTAGTCTTTCTTAAATCAGGTTGAATTGGATTTAATTTTTTTAAGAAAATTCATTGCTCTTAGTCTCTAACCTTTCTCAAATATGTAAAATCAGTCTTTATCATCTATTTTATGGTGGTTTAGACCGCCACTAGCTCTAACTCCTTTTATGACGATTTTTTACCGCCGCTAATGAAAAACGGTTAATACTTCATTTTATGGTGGTTTTTAACTTCCGCTAATGAAAAAATCAGTCACAAAATAAACGATGAGTACTAACTTCACATATTTCATAAATCTAAATGACTAAAAACTATGAAATTTTTTGGAGGGGCTAACACCAATTCACCATTATTTTATAGAGACTAAAAACATATTTAACCCTTTAGTTTTTTTTAACTTCTCTTCTCTTCTCGTTAAAAGGAGAAGCATGCCAAACATAATTTATAAAAAGCTTTTTGTAAAATATTACGTTCGATTTTTATTATAAAAATCAAATAACTACCTCACACAGTTTAAGAAATGTGATTAGTTAGTAATATTAAATTTGTTCTCAATTTATATCACAGTTCCCAAATTACTCTTAACCCACCTTTCTTCATTTCTATACATCATTCATGTTTATGATAGTGGGAAATAGAGAAAATTCAATTCAATAAGGGTATTCTTGTCAAAAAATAATTAATGCACTACAAACTCCAGGTTAGTTCTTATAAAAAGAATCAATGTGCACATCCAATTTGATTCTTATAATAAGGAGCGAAGGTAGTAAGTAATTTACTTTTATTAAGAAAAATATAATAAGAAACTTTTTAGAAAAAAGTATTGAAGAATAATTTTATTTTAGAAAAAGTTGCTTAATTTTTTTATATAGGCTATTGTGTCGTGTTCTTATTTACTCTGTTTAACTACCTCCACCTCTGTAGCCACCTTTATCGTTGCCGCTGTCGTTGCCACCGCAACCTTTACCATTGCAACCACCACTGCCACCACCACCCTCCACTGCTACAATCGTAGCGATTATCACCTCCATCGCTATCTCCACCATCCACCACCACCACCTATACGACCACCTCCCTTCACCACCGTTGGTGTCGTCATCACAACATCATCGCCACTAAGTAACACCTACCACCATTACCTCCACCCCCACCACCACCCTCGACCATCACCATCACTACCACCCTCTACCACTGCCACTACCACCATCTCCTCCACCACCACCACAACCACCTCCACAACCACCCCTGTCATTGTCACTATTGTTGTCACCATCCCCTCCTCCGTCCTCCACTTTTACCTTTACCATCACCGCTACCACCACCGTTGTCGTTGTCATCACCACGACCATCATTGCTACCAGGTAATACCCACCACTGCTATCACCACCACCACCACCACTGCCATTGCCTCCACCTCCTCCACCATCACCGTCGTCACTGTCGCCACTCTCCACCACCACTTCCACTATCACCACCCCGGCACCAGTTAATAGTCACCTCCACCGCCACCGCTGCCATTAGGTAACACTGACTGCTGCTTGACCCTTCGACCATCATATCGATGTGACCACCCATTATCGTGAATTTTTAAACTAACAAATAGCTTTTAAACTATAAAAAGTAACATCTGACAAACAACTTATATTTTTTTTCCTTAAAACTCTTATTTCAATCTTTAATTTAAAGAAGCTTTTACATCATAAATAATTTGAGTCAAACAATAGCTAAGACTCCTTTAACTTCCTCAATTATGGCCTTGCATGAGTATTTTAATATTCAAACTCAATTACTTTTTCAGCTGTTTGGACTTTAGCTCACATGCTATCTTTAGCTGAGATAGCAAAGAGTCCATGCTTAATTAATGGAGTGGCTCAGAGGCAAATCATGATTTGGGGCAACGGGTACCACTATGTTTGGATACTCGTCGGTACCCATGTAAACAAATGTTATCAGTTATTTTAAGAGAAACATTGAACAAAGTTCTTATAAATTGGGATGAAAGTTCAAACACACGTAATTCTCCCCATTTTTGTGCTATTTGCATTATTATACCTTAGGTGAATAAAAGTTCCTTTCAATCAGAGGACTTAACATAGCCATCAATTATACATAACTCATGATCAATCACAAGACATGCATTATGGGCTTTGGCCTACACATTGTTTCACAAACTAACCAATAAGGCAATAAGAAATAGCTAAATCTGCAGATTAATCATGGTATCCTGTCATAATACAAAATGTATCAGCCTTTGTTTGATACATCAATTACTTTCATCTGTACATAGTACATGTTGGTTACTTGATACATGTGTGAAACATGAGTAATATCTGGTGCTATCCAAAATATTATTTGGGATTTGAAGAACTGGAGCTTGTAAAACAAAAATAATTTGCCCTCCACTTCACTTCCCTCAGGAAAGCTAACCTTTTGCATGTTAGAAAAGAAGTTTAAAGTTTAAGGTAAGAATCTCAGAGTCAACAGTTTTCCATGTGGTTTTTCTCTTTTGCTGGTTATAACTTTAACCGGCTGAAACTAAGTTCAAGTTGGATATGGTTATCTTGGAACTCCAAATTCAACATGGGGGAATTTGAAAAGCCAGAGCTGAAAAGAAATAATATCATATTTGGATCAACCTCATTTTCTTCATAATCAATTATAAAACTCTGAATCAACTCGTGCAAGTTTCTCTTTCAAATTGATTTTGACTTTAGAATCAATCCTAGAAGGACTTTCAAACATTGCACTGAAACTTCTTAGGCAAATTTGAATGTCTTAAACTCTATAGTGGAAATTCACCAATGCTCTTCAAAGTTCTATCTATCAAGCAACAGAAGCAAGCAAATGCAAGTAAAAGCAAAACGGGTTTGTAATGTGACATTTGAACAGAGTTTGCTTCAAATAAATCTTTACTCATTCATTAATGATAAACATGGCATTGCCAAGGAAATTTCTTTGGCATCAACATATCTATTACAATATACCAAACGTAAGAATGTTAGTCAGACACAGAATCAGAACCACCACTTCACAAAAGTGATTTTTTTAGTTGCAAACCACCACATGAGGTAAGGGATTTTATCATCTCTTATCTGATCAATGAGGTAAGGTACTGAAAATCAACTTCATCACATGGGATAGTAAGGCCCATGTCATGATTGAAGCCAAACTCCTCTTCAGCTTTTCTGAGCAGATTCTGAAACTGTGGGTGACCCAACCATGAAATTGGGACAATATATCTTGTCCTGTTTTCTCCAACATACACTGCAAAGTGTCCTCTTGGTACATCTTCAGGAAGACCCTCTTCATTGTAGCCCTGTTTCTTCCCAAAACTAGAGCATCTTCTCAGAATCTGCTTGATAACTTCTGCTTGTGGTTTCTTACTTGACTTTCTAATAGCCATTTTGATGATGTGTTGTGTTGCTTTTTATCCTTTCAAGTTTGAATCTTTTTGGCGATTCGATGATTCATGGGGCAGAATGAAGATTGAAGAGGTGTTATTTATCATTGGACATTGGTGAGAATGGAAAGGAGAATGAGAGAAACAGTGTCACGTGGATGTGGGGACATGTTGCAGACACACCCAAATTGTTTGTGTGTGTCTATGGAGAGTTGCAGGTATGATAGGAAAAGATTGGGACCTTTTTTCAAACATTTATTAATTCGTTTTTTTTTCTTTTTGTCCAGAGGATGGGGAAAAGGACATTCGTGCGCATGAAAATTAGAACTGGTTCCATGTCCTTCCGAAAAAATATGATGCAGTGTATCTACATTTTTTTGTGTAAACCAAAGTATCACACACACTAATTCACTCAAAAGCCGAATCAAGTTCCGGAGGCAATGACTTATTCCAACAAATTCTTCTTCATATACACTAAGAATCAAATTATCAACTAAATAATTAAGAAACTCAATTATTTATCAACTGAGATAGATTTTGTATGTACATACATACAAGTAGGCCACGCCTAATCAAAATTCAACTATAGTGGCAGGGAACGCAAGTTCCAAGTCCAACCCCCACTGGACTTCGTTAGGTTGTTGCTTCCCCAATAAGCGATGTGAGCCACTTTTTCTTCATGTATGTTTAGATACAAGTTAAGTTAGGACTAGGCTAAAACTATGGTAGACTTAGACAGTCATAAAACCAAGATAAATTATTTCTGTCCACTTGATTTTGAGTTTATTGTAATTTTCCAAAGTATGTACTAGATTCAATTTTTGTGGTACTTTGCTTCTTATCCCGTAATTAATCACCCTAATATACGTCAGGCTGTGTAGTGTGTAGTTTCACTCTCTTATATTATATTGTTTTTCTTGCATTATCTCTTGCTCCTTAAAACCTAAACTCAATAATCACTCTGGTCTCTAAACATTAAAGATTAATATACACTTGATGATGAGTGTTGACTACCGAAAAAGATAAGAGATTAGAAAATTGATAGATGTGATTGAAAAAAAAAATACACAAAAAAAGGTGTCCTAAGACATATACTTTATTTGATGGTACACATATTATTATTGTACGGAAAAAAATTGGTGTATCCCTAAATAGTGTCATACCACTCCCATACCTACTTTTGTGGGGATTTATGACCACAACAAAGTGTTAAAGTTAATTTTATTTTCTGTTTTATAATAATTAAAAATCTACATAAAAGTGAATATCTAATGATGTACTATTTAGTGGTACATGAGTATGCTCCATTTATTTTATCACAAAAAGAGAAACATTGCATCTCTTATTTGAACCCTCTTTAAATCACATCAATAAGTAGTTAACTAGTCATTATAGTTTCTTGTTCATGAAAATCCAATGCAAAAGGGTATTCAAGCATCTCTTACTTCATCGACAAGATTAAGCAAATTTCCCATTTAAGAGCTCAGTTGTCTGTTAAGAAGTACAACGAAATCTTACTTGTGCGAATGCAATCACCACAAATCCAATGGCATAGATCGCATAATGGAATTATCATAGATAGACGTGCCCTATTTTATCATAAACTAAATAAATAAATATTTAAGGGTGAAACTCACAGATAGGATAGATTAAGAAATTCAAATTTAGATCTTTTATCTTGATACGTGTGTTTTCATTGCTTTAGTAAATATAATAGAAACCCACCAAATCTGCAATCCACTATTAATTAAAAAATTAATAAAAGGAGATCTAGTACAAAACCCTCAGGTAAAAAACTTAACTACTTTTCATTAAGAACTTTTTTATAGTACACATGAAACTGCCCAAACCAAATAATGCAGCACTAATTTGTAATCTTTTTAGTTACCTTCAGCAAATGCTAAAATTTTAGGTGCTCGTGAGAATATCAATTCGTCTCACTCAAGAACATACTAAAAAAGTTGACACACATGATAGTCAAGATTCCGATTTTAATCCCTTAATCCTACGATTATGCGATTACAATGTACTTGGGCGATTAAAATCTATCACATAACCCTTTTTTTGGCTAAATCTGACCTTACATACAATTAAAATCACATAATAGCCCTTAATTGAGATTATGTGATTAAGCTTAGACCATGTGACGCAGGTTTGATTAGCTTCCTAAACATGATCAATTTTGCAAAATTCCTAATTATTCGAGCAGTAGAGCCCCCTTCTCATCCTCACTTACATTCACAAGCCCCTTCTCTCCCCCAATGCACATGGGACGACGCTTCAACACCAACGACAAGAGACTAGGTCAGGGTTGGTAAGTCAAGTGGTTTGTTGGGACTCGGGGCGGTGACTGGTACCGAAGTTGTTTTAGTATGGCATTCCTATGAATCATGAATTACATTTTATGACATACTACCTCCGGTCCTATTCATAAGAACAAAAAAACTAATTCACACAGTTTAAGAAATCTTAGTTACAGTAGTTAAGTGCATTAAATTTGTTTTCATTTAGTATTGAACTTCCAAAATTGCCTTTAAATCACTTTTCATAATTTCTATGCATCATTTAATGCTTAGGAGAGTGGAAAGATAGAGAAAGTTAAATTAAATAAGGGCATTTTTGTCAAAAAGTAATTAATGCACTACAAACTCCAAGTTGGTTCTTATAAAAAGGACCAAGGTAAAACTCTCATTTGGTTCTTATAAATAGGACCGGAGGTAGTATAACTTATAACTTTCTCTTCCCCAAAGCTATTTTAGTATGACATTCCTGTGAATTATGACATTCCTATGGCTGGTACCAGTGTCTCATTTCAGAATATGAGACATTGAGGAATCTTGATGCTAGTTTAACATTTGAAAATCAGAACCTTAAGGAAAAAATGGTGACTTATGACAAGAGATGGTTATCCATGGAGAAATTCATTCAAGGATCACCTTCACCCTCTGTTGATCCACCACTCGAGCCACCTATAAACCAACAAAACCAAGATAATAATGAAATAAATGATGAGTTTGATGAGCTCTGATGTATTTAGATGAATATTTATGTATTTTATGTTTTGATACATTAATGTTTTTAATGGTGTTTGTGACTTTTTACTATGATTATATATTTTGATGAACATGAGCATAAATATGAATATGAAACAATAATAAATTTTGATTTAAATTGTTTAGGATTTGGGAAAAAAAAATCCTTCTTAGAAAAGAAAAAATTGTCACTAATCTACGAACAATTAGCAACAGAAAAAATTCATCCATAAATTGGTGAATTTAAGTCAAAACAGCAACAGAATAATTATGTCGCTAAATTTGCGAGGAAAACCAGCTTGTTGCTATTAGCGACGGAATAACAGTTATAATGGGAAGTTGTTTTGTGACGAAAATGAATTATTTTGCAACGGATATGCAAATGAATTAGTTTGCACCGGATTTTTTCTGTTTCAATTAGCGACAGACTGTACAATCTGTGTCTAATAATTTAGCAACGCAGAATTTTATTTCGTTGCTAATTATTTAGTGAGGGATTTCTCCTCTTTATAATTTGAATTTTTTAGTAGTAAGTATTTTCTCCTTCCATCCTAGTCGCTCGCTTTATCTTTTCATCATTCCCTTATTTTTCTATCAGATCATCCATTATATTACTTATTTTTGTTTTCTTTTCCATCTATCTCTAGAAGCGTGTGTGTTAGTGTGAAGATATAATTTTTCAATTTTAAACTATGATTAATGGTGAAACTAAATCTGAAAGCTATGAAGACATGCAGAAGAAAGAATCTCTAAATGTGAAGGTTCAAATCCAAAAGAGATTTTCAGTAGATAGTTTCCCGAACTGTCTCACCTAAGCAGATTGCTCCGTGTGGCGGTTCTGAAAGACTAGAAAATATATGAAGCAAGTACACATTCAACATACAAAAGGACCAGCAAGAAAAATCATTGCCTTCTAAAACAAGAATCACCCGTACCTAACTTTATAGTTACATAACTTTGTTATCATGTTCCAAGGCCCTAAAAAGATGCGTTTTGATAGCACCATAGCCAGCTTAGCTTATCTATGCTCCTTTCACTCATGCATTTAACGTGCACAGATCTAGGGGTGACCACTTGTACCTGATATCCAAGGTGAAGGTTGTAATTTAAACTACTTCAACAGTCATTCCCACTCCCATTTTTTATTTTCTTTAGCACTACATGGCAAGAGATATGGCAATTAAGGCGTTGCTACTGGTATCATCCTGATAACTATTCATGTCATTTTAAAAATGCGGTAAATACATGAATATCCCTTGGTAAACCCTTTTTTTTGTTTAGCCCGCAGTTTCAAACTGTGGATAGGTATTGCATTTCGTAGTTACAAACTGCGTAGGTAAGCAGTTTGTAACTACGTCTACGGTCGCAGTTTAAACTGCGAGGTAAACGCAATTTAAACTGCGGTCACCTGCCAGACTTGTAATCATTCATTCATTGTTCCTAATTTTTCTTGCCTAATTATCATACATTCTAGAAAGTAATTATCCTTACAGTTATCCACATCCATAGAATCCTAAAATTGTCACTGAACATAAAATAAAAACCATGTACATACAATAATCCACTCCTCAAGCATCCCCCACATTCTGCCTTCTTCTCCTCCTTCCCCCTCCTCATCATCCCGATGCAGAGTCTGCTATTTCAGTGAGTGCATGTTCTGCAGTGCAACCCAGACTTCTGTACCCTCCTCTGGTGCTCTCGTGCTATCCGGGTCCACTCCAACAACAACCCATTTTTGCAACTGAGCGAGACAGTCCTAAAAAAAATAACAAATAGTCAAGATTAATCAGTTATGAATTACTACAAATTACAAAACATAGAATGGATTTTAAAATCTGCAAAAACTAACCGTCAAAGCACCAACATCGCAGTCTTTGCTATCCGAAGGCACCACGCGAGGGTGTGATGCAGATCTATGCCATGGCCCATACTCATCACATGCCTCAGTAGGGAATGTTGCATGGCGCACCTCAATTGTATGAGTAGGATATACTGCAAACATGTGGTCAGTCTCCTCACAACTAGCTTTCTGAGGTGGAGGTGAAGGAGGAATGGTCTACAAACCACCAAACTACCTAAAGACTCACTCTGGCAGGTAAGGGTACACCATGAGTGAATGACGGGTGAAGCCACTATAGAGAGCCACTGCCTCAAAAGGCTTATACTGTTGGTGTGAACCATATGGCATCCATATCACAGAGCTTGCATGAACGTCGTCCAGGGCAATCCTCTTCTGATTCATTAGCGTATTACCCTTAGGAGTTAGCCACCGCCTAGCCTTAGGCATGTCCTCCGTGTATTCAAGGTTCTGTTTCCTCTCAAACACTGATGTGGCAAAGTGCTCAAATATCTATGTCTATACTCAAACATTCATGCCAAACAATATATGATAGACTAAACAAACTATGGAATTCATATCAACTATCTATGGCAAAAAAAGACAAAGTAGATATCAACAAATAAAGTCACTAACATGAAACAAACAACGTCAGGCACCCTGCTAAGCTGGTCACGTGCTTCCTGCTGGCATCCCTCAACTGGCCGTATAAATAGGCCCATGCAGCTGCACCCCAAGCATACCTGCTAACACCATTAAGGTCCTGAAACAACTGCAAGTACCTTACATCAATCTTGTCATTACTCTTACTTCTGAATAGTGGCATGCCCACAAGTCGTAGCAAGAATGCTCTAGCAGCGCCTACAATGTTCCCTGCTGCTACCTATGCTTGCACCATCTCAAGTAGCCAATTAAACCTCACTTGACCTTAGCAGACTTGAGCTCATCAGCCGCCGCACGAAGGGACACACCAATCAACTCAACCAACACCTGTGCAGCTTCCTCTCGGCTCAATTTAACAAGTGTGTAGAAGATCCCCGTGAGTGGGATGTGTAGCAAGGAAGCCACATCATCTTGTGTGATGGTCATCTCGCCGAATGGCAAATGAAAACATGTTGTTTCTGGCTGCCATCTCTCCACAAATGCGGACAACATGACCCTGTCCACTCAACCAGCACAACACGTCAGAAGAAGCTGAAAACCAGACCTACAAACCCAAACCTCTATGTCAGCATGGTAGTACACGGGTGCCTTATTGAACGACCTCCCATGGTGGTACACCTACAATGGTCCCCGAACCTCAGAGCCTGTCTCATAAGCTTCCCACATAGCACGTGCAACGTGCGTCTCAAAGGAATGCAGAAGGCTCAGGCCCCCCCTTAAAGTAAACAGGCTACTCAACTTCCTTCTCACCCATCACAATGTCCTCACCATCGTCCTCCTGATCCTCTTCCTCCTCATAAGAATCCTCTTCACCCTATTCCTCCTCAGAATCCTCATCATTAGAACCCTCCTCCTCAGCACCCTCTTCATCATCACCCTCCTTATCAGGACCTTCCTCACCATCATCCTCCTCAACTGAACCCTCCTCATTAGAACCCTCCTCAAGAACATCATCCTCCTCCTTCTCATAACCCTCCTCAACATGCAAATCTGGGGGAGGCACCTGTTGTGGTTCATATATCTCCACAGGCTTACGAGCTTCCACACGCCTTTTCCTATCTGATGGTGTAACCCGCTTACGTTCAGTTTCTGTCACAGGCTGACTTGTTGACACAAGACTTCTTCTTTTTGGTCTTCCCGTAGCTGCAGGCAGACGATTTGTTCCTTTTGTCCTTGCCATTTCTGACACAGCAAGCACATGAACGTACCAGATTAGGACCAATAACTCAACAATGCAGAATATATGCAGTTTAAACTGCGGACGTTACCCGGTTTAAACTGCGTAACGTCTGCAGTTTAAACTGCATAACGTTTGCAATTTAAATTGCGGAAAAACCAGAACATAAATGGGGGAACTTACTGTGCAGAGCAATTGTGGAGCATGGCGAGACGGAGCAAGCGACAACGACGGAGGATGCGATAGCGACGGAGCAAGCGACAACGACAGGGAGCGGCGGAGGCAACGACGGAGCAAAACCACGCGATCATGAAAACAGAAATGGGGAAGGGAAGGTGAAATGGTGAAGGTGAATGTGGAATGGGGAAATTGGAAACTGATTGTGAGGAGAAAATTTTGAAATTGAACGTGAAGAAGAGAGGATGGTGAAATGAGTGGGTGGTGGGGAAGAAGAAGAGATAGAGGGAAAGTGGGTGGTGGAGTGGGGTGGTGGGGAGTTGTGTTTGTTTTTTTAAAGGGTATTTTTGATTTTTTAAAAAGTTGGTATGACATCAATAGTCGTCTGGGTGGCGGCAATAGCAACATCCTGGCAATTATATATCGCACTAAATGTGGGATTACAAACTCTTGTTGGGCATCAAATTCTCTTAAAACTGGTTCATTTCATGACCATAATAATAATAATTAAATGTGGTTATTTTCCTTATTCAAGCTACAAGATAGAACTCATTAATGCTCTGTATGAAAAGTCAATTTACACTTTTCAAAGCATCAAACATGAAAGAAGCTCAACGGTTTCGTGTGTTTGGTTGTGCAACGTGATCGGACTTCCATCTCAATTCATAAAAAAAATTACATTCACTTTTGATCTTCAATTATGTTCTAGCGTTCGTTTCTACTAGTGCCAACAGATATATGAACATAATCTTAGTTAGCATGAAAGTTGATTAAAGGCAAGTTGAACTAATAAACAAAGATACACTATTCCAAGAATGAGATTGTGGAGTTCTCTTATTCTCCAGTGGTGTTGCACGGCCCCATTCGGCTTTGCTAGCGCGGTGTTGCACGACCTTGTTCGGCTTTGCTAGCGTGGTGAAGCTGCTAGGTCACATCGAGGGTGTTCCTGCTTGAGTAAGAGAGAAATGAGAGAATCTCAAAGTTTTGGAAGATTTCAGAGTTTAGTAAAATGAATAGCATGTTATGTAAATGAACGATCACACTTGTATTTATAGGCTCATAGGTCCCTGTTGTTGCCTTTACAAGTCAGTTGGAAGCTCTGTGAATGGTCTTCCGTGAGAAAGGTTGCCTCTAGGCTGTCTTGCTTGTTTTGTTATATATCGTGCCACCATGAGGCCAATCAACCTTAAGTTGGAACGAGTCATTCCTTATCTGCTCTTATGGTACTTAGTCATAAAATCTTTTGATCACTCGGAGGTCCCTGTTGTTGTCTTTGCAAGTCAGTAGGAAGCTCTGTGAATGGTCTTTCGAGAGTAAGGTTGCCTTGCTTGTTTTGTTATATGTCGTGCCACCATACGGCCAATCAACCTTAAGTTCGAACGAGTCATTTCTTATCTGCTCTTATGGTACTTAGTCATAAAAAAATTTATCAATTAAGATGCTATTGTATCTTTTAGTCTTTTGCATCGTTCGAAACACAAGCGGGAACCATAACCAATAAACAGAAGGCTTTCGCGTCTATCAAAGAATAAACATGTGATCCCATGTTACTCTTGTCTTGCGAAATTCTGTATAAAGACAAGAACAGGAAGGCACTAAGTTCGTTCAAAAATCTTTTCAATGTTATACTTTTAGTTAGACCAACCAACACCTCAACTCTATCATGACCAGCCAAACAGTTATGTCAGCATTAGTCACGTCAAAATCCTTGTCATTTAAACTTTTCCTTATGCTTGTTTTAAGGGAAGTACGGTCAAGGAATTGAGTTAGAAGGTTTTGTTTCACATGCTGAAAGAACTTTGGTCTTTATCCCTTTGGGATATATCACATAGGAAAGAATGTGTAAGAATCAAGCTTATTTTCCTCAAAATCTCAATTCTGAAATCAAAAGGCTTCTTCATGTAATTGATTCTAACTTTAGAATCAACTGTATAAAGGTTTCCATACATGCACACCGGGTTTTACAATGTATTCAGAGTAAAAGAAAACAACAAAACATTCCTCTCAACCAATAGAAATTTCAGGTGCTCCTACGACAAGAAATTTTTCTTATTACCATTGAATGTCATACATCAATTATTACACTAAAAATATAAAAAAAGAAAAATAAATAAACACGGTTAAGATGATCAAAATCCAACAGACTAAGATAATCTTAGATGCTCCCAGAAAATAAATTTCTCATTTTATATCCATCGAGTGTATATCATCAAAATTTTGTGAGCCGTTAATACTTCTTGAACTGCATTTTAATGCTATGAATGAAGTGAGACACATCTAATGATACATGGCAAAATACTTCTTATGTTATGAGAGCACCTAAGGATTTCTCATCATATAACAGAAATCTTTTGCTGGTCTCTAACAATTGATGGTATATACTATGTAAGGTCGATGGTTCCGGAAGAGACAACAACTTATATTTTGTTTTTCTCATGATTGAGAGCACACCATGTTTACATTCTAAGGAAAATTATTTTCTGAGTTCAATTTTGAAAAAAAGGCATAGAAATGGCATCAGAAAATAAAACAAAGGCATTCATGATGTTTATGGAGCCCTCCAAAGATGCTTCTTCTGGATTAGAGTACAATGGCATTCACATGTGTGAAGAGCTCAAGGCCATCATCTTACATTGTTCATTCAATGCCAGAATTTGAGCTTCTTTCTTGTCAAGCAGTGCACTCAACCTCACATTCTCTTCCATGAGTTTCTGAACTTCAGCCTCTTTCTGCATTTTCTCACCCTCCAGCTGGGTAGTTTTTCCAACTAACCTGCTCCAGAGAATAAAATATCAGGCAGTAAGACAATAAGATCATTAATCCCGATAAAACTGAACCTTCTACTGAAGCGCTAAAAATAAATAAACAGCATTAGCAGGAAAACGCGTGGACGATGATACTTATATGTTATGCTAGACAAGCATGTATGAACAGGCACACAGAACAGGACACACCCACCATCCCACCCCAACACAAGTTATATTGACATATTAACAAAGGTTTGGGACCTAAAAGTTTTGCTTCAACGGTTTAGTATTATCTGTTATTACCACTCCATTATTTCAAAAAGACATTTCTGCCTTTTTTTTATAGATAGGGAAAAAAACTAAAATAACATTTGAAGAGTATAAATATCTAAATTCTAAAGGTAAAGGGCTAAAAGGTAGCCTGAACAAGTAGAGACGCATCCAAAAGCATCCATCAAACAAGCATTTAGAGCAATCTTTACAGAAACCACGATTTTCATTTTGGAGGCGAACTATTTCACAACTCAGCAGCCTCCAAGCTGATTCTTTCACGACTTTGCAGCAGAGGAGAGAAGCTTCGGTTTTCTCAAGTCAAGCACGTACCTCTGTCTACTCCTCTGTTTCTGAGTTTTGACTTTTGACTTAACGTCTTTCTTTTGCAATGGCATCGGGTGGTGACGGTGGTACTAGGAAAGAAATTGAGGGCTGTTCCAGAGGAAATCCTCCTGTCTCTGAGTGGAGGAAGGTCTAGAATTAAAAAAATGCTCCTAGAGCAAGAACTAAAATGTAGCCTGGAATATGGGGTCTCAGTTAATGAGATGCCAAAATAATAAGATGTAAATACTACGAGAAAGAGGTGGACTATTATGCAGGATCAAAGATTGGAGCTTACATTGGTGTCCCTAATAATGTTAAGAAGGAATGTATGACATTGTTCTTGGATTGCAAGATAAACAACTATAAAAGACTAATAGAGATAGTAGCATTTGCAGTGGTGAATCTCTAGATAAGGATTGAAAACGGAAAAGGCAAGAAGAAGTGGAGAGTTATGCGACTCTAATCAAGAAAAGGGATGTAAGTTCTCAAGCTACAATCGATAGCACTTTCAAGAAAAGTTTGAGGGAGGATGCAAATCTAGAGTTTGCTTCTTTTTTATACAACAATGCAATATCTTCTAATGTGGTTAAGAGTGAAGATTCCATAGAATGTGTGAAAATAATCACTATACATCATGGTGTAGGATACAACCCACCATCCTATCATGGGGTTAGGGTGAAGTATTTTGATAGAACTAGACCAGAGATGGGAAAGAAAAGAAAGAAAGTCTACACAATTCTCTAGCATCCGAGAGGCTAAACTCTCCACAATAATTCAATATCCAGAATGATCTCCTAACTACCCTTACATTCCTCTTATAGGAAACTAACTAACAAACTGCCGTTATTTAATTATTTTTAAGTCAAACTGCTGTTAATTAATTCTATCTAACTAACTATAATAGCAAGTAACCAGCTAATACAACCTAACTAACTAGAAATAACCCAATTTTAAGCCCACTAATCTCTATTCATCCTATGAATTACGATACACTTAAGTAATAGGTGATCTAAGTCATACTCTATCAATACCCGCCCCTAAAAGATCCACCTTGAATTGTCTTCAAGGTGGGATAAGAAAAATTCCTAAATATCCACTGCACTTCTGCTGATATTTCTCAGAATTCTGATTGTTCTATTAAAATGAAGGCCACTTATGACATTCCTCAAGTTGGTCTGCAATCTGCTCTTGAATTTCTTGTTGAGCTAATGAAATGGGAACCACTTGCGATAGCTGAAAATCACCAGGGTCCCACCATTTGAAACACGATGACCACCAGAAAAATAATGTCCCTGTTAGGATCGGTAAAATCCTAACAGCAGCCACAGGGTAAAAAGAAGGGAAAAATATTTTTTTTTGGTACCTAGATATTTAGAATCCTAACAGTCCCCTAAAGCCAAAATCACGATGAGCCACCCGACCCCCAACACCAGCAGTAGTGGCAATCTGAATATGGTGATCCAAATCTGCCCTAATTATAGTACTTCTTGTGGAACCAAGCTGGCAACGGAGCAAAATAATATTGAGATTGCTGCCTCAACTCCATCATTTCACTCACTGTAACTACTAGCGTGGCAACTATAGCATGGTACGAATACAAGCAACATAGCACAACCTTTTTATTCAATTCCACCAAAATCAAATAAAAACACATTAACACTCTCGTACTGGAGTTTTCGTACCTTTGGAGCAACATATCTTGTTATATGGTTTGAAAATGTGTGTTCACAATAGCTAGCTTTCAAGAGGCTAGTTCTCTCTGCAACAGAATGATTTTCCCATAATGCCAAAAGCTAACTGCTCTTCAATCCAGTACAGGAAAGCTAACATACTAACTGTAACAACAATCTATAGCCTAACTAATGAACTAACTATTACATTGACCTCTTAATTCAGGTCCAACCCAATTAGTTCTCAGCCTCTTCTTAACAGGCGCAGGCCCAAAATGACTTGACTCCTTATTCCTCCTATGATACACCTTTGTTGTAATAGGTGGTCTATATCAGTCAAACTACAATAGAAGTGTGTGATAAAAGAAATTAATATAGTGTGAATGAAATTATTCCATTCACACTATCTTAATATTAACCAAACATTGAAACTGAAATAACTTGTTTCCCAATTTGAAGCTAATTAGGGAAGACGTCCTCTTCTAGAAAAATGGGGGAGGGGGAAAGTTATAACTCATGAAAGGAAGAGACTTTGTTCAAATTGAAGCATTATTATGGTTAACCAAACAACAATGAAGGAAACTAAAACTGAGAACTAATTAAGCAAATAAATGACCCTAGTTCAAATTGAAGCATTGTGGCTAACCAGATAACAATGAAGAAAACTAAAACTGAGAACTAATTTAGCAAATAAATGACCCTAAAAAGATTTTAATCATACATGATATATATGTCAATAACACCATTTATTCTTGGGTTTTCTTTTATCAGATTGTCACTGGAGTTCACAACTTCGTTTCAGCATAAGATGAAGTTTTTTTTTCCCAATATAAGATTTGAATATAAACATTGTATGCATGAGCAGAAGTAACTAGCCCTGTGCACCCAAAGAATAAAATTATTTGACAAAAGTTAACTGTAAAATTTGCATCTACGAAAAATTACTCAGACATGCCATCAAGAAACATAAAATTGATAAAATTAAACTTCAGCATATTGCCATCATGGAAGCGTACTGCATCTAACTCGAACAATTTGATGCAGGTAAAAAACTAGGTTTAATTAACAGAAGCATATTGCATATAGTATGTATAATGAAATATAGTTACCGTTCAAACAGCTTCTCAATAGTTTGGAACTGCTTCTCTGAAGAAAGTAAGGTTTCTCTCACTGTGATTAGACTACTAACATATGACTTCAGAGACTCAAATTCCCGTTTCACTCGACAAAGCTCTTCTTCATTTTCAGCAGCCCGTTGTCTCTGTCTAGTTGTTTCTTCCACCAAATCTGCAACTCTTTGCCTCATGTCATTCAAAATACTATTTGTACCCAAAGCAAATCGTTCCATCTCCTCTAATTTCATAGACATATTCTCCAACTGAGCAGACTTTCGCATAATTTCTTCCTGACCTAAACTAACTTTTTCCTTCTCAATTGTAGTTTCTGATTCTGCCAATAAAATCCTTTTGACAAGGGCTTCCATCACGTCCGAGACCATCTGGACAGAGTTAAGTATCTCACCTATATAAATTGCATCTTGTTCGTCTAAGGAACCACGTTGACTGCTGATCCCTATCCAAGATTCTTCATCTGGGCCCTCAAATGAAGTAAGATCAACATTCTTAGACCAACCTGATAAAGGAATACCATCTTTGTCAACAAGCCCTACCCCGTCTAATTTTTTGATGCCACAAGATGTATGGGCTAGATGAGGAACAGCCATAATTCTAGCTTTGGATTTTAAGTAGGTCAACAAGGTAGCAGTAGTCTTGACTCTTCGCCATAGAAGCTCTAATTCCTTTTTCGTATCTTCCTTTGAGCCCTGTATACAAGCCTTCACCTCCATAAGTTTTGCTTGCAAAGCATCAACTTGAGATTGGCTTCTTTCCATCCCCTGCTTCCATGTTTCATGTGATTGACTCAGCTGAGACTTCATAGCTGACATGTCAATATCTTCATCTATCGCCATTTCCAGTCTAATGTTGGATACAGATATGAGAAAATAAAAACAAATTCAACTTAAAATAATGTAATCACAAAATATATGCATGAAAGAAAAGAAAGATATAAGGCTAAGGGTCTTTCCTATTTTCATTTTAATTTCTGGTTTTCATTTTTAAATAGAAATAGGAAACAAAGTGAAAACAAGATGAAATTTTTATAATAAAAAGTTAAAATCAATCAGACCTTAAGTTTTCAAAATGCAAAAAACCTTAACAAGCCCATTGCAACTAGAAATGCATGGTAAAGCTCAGTCGAAGATCAAGAAAAAAGATATAGGTAGAGTTTGGCGCAGACAGGAACAGATCAGTCTGTATTGTTTAGTTCTCTTTTATTCCATGCAAAAAGACTGGAACCAAAATCTACCACTTTTCCGTACCTTACGTCCTGTACTCTTGTTTTGTTTTGGTTCTAATATGCACCAAATACACAACATAACATTCTAATATGTCTACCGAACACTATCAGATAAATGTGGGCTTAAACTGTAACAACCAAATCCAGAACTAAAACTCTAAGAGGGTGTAGCCTATAAACTTGATGCCATATACTGAAATAAAATTAAAATTGAAATGAAAGCACACGATATAAGAAAATTCATCTACAGTTCTACACTTTGATCTTATATACATATTTCGCCCATTTCGAACTCATAGAGCTTAAATACACCCAAGAATTACACAGATTCAAAAATTGTGTCTTTAATTATAAACAATAAGAACTACATCTCATATATTTTCCGGTTCTGCTGCTGCCTTTTGAAGCCAGAAGCTATAGAGTTTGCAACATTATCAACATCCATTCATTTAGATGCTAATACTTGTAAGCTATACCCATCATTAACCTCTCAGACTTCAAGCTATTGCATTTACCAGCTGAGTGCATCAAATGGGTTACCCAGAACCCAGAAAATGAACTAAAGCAACTCTAGAAAATATCATGGTCAGGAAAAGTATCAACTGGGACTCCCAAAAGAGCAATTAACTAAATAAAAAAGAATCAAGTCTTAAACTGGTCTCGAAGATGAAGGGGGGAAACGAAATTGAAGCCAAACCCAGAAGCGAATGGACAAAGTCGAAACTGAATACCCACAAAAATAAAGGAAAAGATTAAAAATTTGCAGTTTTGAGAGAAATCAAAACAAAAGCAAGGAAGAAAGAAAGACAATTGAAAGAAGAATCTAATTGAAAAGAGAATATAGAATGAAAGAGGGAGAACCTGGGTGGATGAAAAGCGAGGGGTAGGGCAAGGAAGAAGAAGACGATGATGGATCGTGGTCTTCTTGCAGCACGCGTCCGCTAAATTTTTCTTCCTTTTCCTTCCTTTATTGTCAAGTGAAAGAAAAAGGAAGAACCAATATCTGACACAAGCAGAAGCTGCTTTACCTTTACTTTGCCTGCATTTTTTATTTTTTATTTCCTCATTTTTCCTCCATGTTTTTTTTGCTCGTCCAAGATGCTTGCATTAAAACTCGCAACTACATCATGTTTTCCTTAACATGTGTTTGGCGACATAGTTGTTATTCCTCTCAACAAATAACTTTTACGGGGAAAATCTTATGACATCATTTATATTCTAGCTTGTCTTTTATTATACTAACATTTTATTGGTTACATCATGTAGGAATAAAATCTAATAGAATAATAATGCAATAAAATAAATAAATTAAGAATAAACTATAAAGTATGTTCAGTCAAACTAATAATACAAGTAAATAACACATTAATGTTACGTTTGGTGTAGAGAACTTTGGTAAGAGAGAACTAAGATAGAGAGAAAGAGGGGAGTGGAGGTTTCTCTCTTGTTTGGTATCACCACTCCCATTGAGTAGAAAGGGTTTTTTTTGGGTCCTACCACATTGAGTGGTCCACCCATCAACGAGAAGAAATTGAGTGATTTTGGTGCTCTATATCACATTACCCATGCCTGCACATAAAAATGTCATTTCTTACAGAAGTAATATTTTCTCTTTTCATTCTCTACACAACCAAATGAGAGGAAAGAGTTTCCACGCCGTTCTTTTTCTTCTTTCTAATTTATCTTTCTATCATAACAAACAACTTTCAAAATTTACTTTATTTCTCACATCTTTCTCTCTGCTCATTTTCTCCATTTTCTCTTTCTCTTCTCAACCAAACAAAGGGTAAGGCGGCATTTGGTAAATGAATTTAAAACATGATATAACAAAATGGAACAGAACTTAACAAGATGGAATCATGTCATGTGTATTATGTTTGGTAACTTCAAATTATTAGAACAAAATCATAAGTTTAATTGTGTTTAATTGTTTATAACTATGTCATGTTTAACATTTAATTGAACTTAAAAAAAATAACTCAGTAAAATATAAATTTTCACACACACATACACAACTTTATAAAAATTATCATATAAAATTTTAAAAATTATTATTAACATTTTACTTTATCCTAATAATATGTATGCACTAATTTTATAAAAAAATGCGCATTTTTAAAACACACATAATTTTTAATCGTTGATTATGGTTCCTCTAACCATTTACGCAATGATCACCCTTATTATGGCACGTAAAACATTCTTATTGATTATTCTATTTCTTCTATTGGAATGGAGACTTTAATTCCTCATGTTAAGATGTGTTCGTGTCCCCTCGACTTGTTCCAAATTTATTTTCAATTGAACAATTGGTGGATAACAATTGTAATGTTCACTTTGGCGAGGGGGTCTAAAGTGGGTAGATTGTTCCCACTCAAGTTTTCTTTTCATAGTCTTTTATTGTTTGTCTTTTGCTTGTTATGTTGTCCCAAATAAGTATGAGGATTGGCATAGAAAGATAGGTCATTCAAATTCCATGGTTTCAACTCATTTATTGAAAAATGGATTGTTAGTAAATAAAAATGTAATTTCTAATTCCTCATTTGATTGTTATGTGTACAAACCGGCTAAAAGCAAAACCATACATTTTCCTTCTTATGCTCACCGTGCTGCCAAATGTTTTGATATTGTTCATAATAATGTTCGGGGTGTGCCCTCTATGTTATCTCATGCCCAATATAAATACATTGTGAATTTTATTGATGACTATAGTTGATTTACTTGGACATGTTTTATGCGCTTTAAAGCTGAGGTTTTCTCCATGTTTAAGAAGTTTGTGGCATATGTTGAGAACCAGTTTCAATTAAGTATTAAGATCTTATACACTAACTCTGGAGGTGAGTATGTGTCTTACGTCTTTTGGAAGTACTTGCATCACAAAGACATCATTTCTGAATGCTCGTGTCCATATACGCCTCAACAAAATGGCTTTGCGAAGCAGAAGAATTCACACTTGCTAGATGTCACAAGAACATTACTTCTTGAGGCGTATTTCCCTCTCAGTTTTGGATTGAAGCTTTATCCAATGTTGTGCGTTCAATCGCCTCCCATGAAGATGATGGGGATCAAGATGATGAAGATAGTAGGAGAATGATCAAGGTTAAAAAAATTAAGATTGAAATTAAACAAAATAGAAAAATTAGGAATTTTAAATTTTTAACTATTAATAAAATATGTGTTATTTAAGTTTTAATTGAAAATTATGTGGATATACCACATCAGGCTTCGCCAGACACGTAGACTCTCCCGCCTCTAATGAGGCCTAAAATCAGGAATTTCAAAAGTTTTAAGGACTCAAGTGCAATTTTACTCTAACGAATGACTAAATTCAGCCAACGATATAGTTAGAGGACAAAAACATATTTAACCCTATCAAAGTTGGATTTGTATAAATCTGAATCAAATCAAATTTCAAGTGAATAAGTATTTAGTCTAAGGTTCGATCTCTGGGCGGTGCGTATGAAGAATATTTGTTGGGAGATGTTTACCCACTTAACGTGATCTCAGAGTCTCGAAAAATTAGTCTCATATCTATTTTTTTGGATACCTTGAGAAACAAAAAGATTTCAAGTAAAAGATGAAGTTATTTCCACTAGTTATGAATGGAGATTTGTTTCCTTTTATGGAGGAAGAGGTTCTACTTAAATAGGTTATTGTGTAACTTGATGATTTAAGAGAAATTAAAAATCTCTCTTCCATTTTATTAAAGTTCATAGTAATTAAGAGGAATCAAACATGTATCACTTAAGCAAAAGCTCAGGTTCGAGTTTTGTGGATGGAAAAAACTCTTGCTGGGAGAGTTAACCCACCATAATGTAGATGTTTTCACATCTTTTAGGATTGTCCCCGAATAAGGATAACTGTCTTAAAAAAATCTTAAAAATTAATTAAAAATATTCCTGTTACTTTGATTATTTTTTCTTGAAAATTTGAATCTTTATATCATACAACTGATAAGACTTGATTTGGCCTTCAAATAGATTAATTTATTTCAATTCAATGAGAAATTAAATGTTTAAGAGAATTTCTCATTTTCCCCGCATTAGTTGTTGTTCTAAACTGTTAGACTGTCTTTTTCTTTCATTAAGTGGCAGTTTTAAAGCACTATAAAATAACTATTTCAAACTTCATGTGTTTTTAAGTTAGTTGCAGGTTAAACTTAAACTGGACACAAATCTATGCAAAGACTTCGTAAGAACCAAAGCTCACTTAAAGCATCTCCATTCATGGGATGTTATTCTTCAGGGATCCAAAGTGTGGCATAGAATATAATCAAGTGATGTAGATTTTTCTACAACTACATATTCTTATTTTACTTTTAGTAATTTATTTGGATCTTACAGTACCACATTCATTTATATTTTTTCTTCTGGTTGGGTCCCCCACGATAGCACTATTTCTAATGATAAATGATAGAAAAAATAATGTTTTTTATTTCAAGAACCCCTAATCCAGAGTTGCTTGCACAATTCTTCTTAGATTTAAGCTCCCAAGCACTCCATGTCAGCAAAAGCTCCCATAAATTCCAAATTTAAAAACTAGTTCTTAACTTAAGAACTAACTCATAAGATCCCTATTGAAGATGCTCTCAGCGGTATGTTACACAAACTAACGTAGGATCACTATTGGCGACAACAAAATTCGTCCTACCAAGTAGGTAACGCTAACTTGAATCTGAGACCTCAGCATAAACTATAACAACTTCGTGCATGCTTGGTCGTATGCAATATAGCATTTGTGACAAGTGACAACAAAATTAGTTTTGTTTCATTATTAACATAGGCTAAGGAAAGTTCCAAACAAGAAGTTTATTCACGAGGATTTTGAAAAAAAAAAAATCTAGAAGCTCTATACAAAACGTAATCTCTTGCTTCTCTTGTTAATTAACAAATTAAGCAGAAGAAGAGCATCTCATGATGGAAGGAGGTGTTGATGCAAAATCATAGCTATCTAGAAAGGGAATATATACATATGCTACAATAAAATTGGATGATATGTATATGGATTCTAGAAAGACCAAACTACTGAGGAACTAGAAACCAAGCCAGAGAGGAGTGCAACCAGGAGGGCACTACTATAAATGGTTGGTTCACCCTGCATGGAGTTGTTCCTGAAATCATTGTATGTCTCATTGAAGAAAGGGCCACCCACTAGAGCTCCAAATGCTATATTAGGATTGGGATGAGGTGAGTCAAACCATTTCTTGAACCCATCCCTGCAACCAGTTTTAGCATCAACTGGAATGGAAGATCCTCTGTGATGAATATGTTTAGGGTAACCATTTCCATATCCTACAACATAACTCATCCTCATAGGATTCTCACCCAACACATACTCTGCCTGAAATTGTTTGAATTAGCAATCATATTAGAAGCAAAGCAATTCAAGCATAATTACAAACAGCTAGTAATAGTATCTTCAAAACATGCTGATAGTATATTTGGAACAGCTTTTCTATCCTCAAAATCAACTTTGAAACCTAAATGCTACTCACAGAAGCTTCTACCCATAATTGATTCTGGCTATTGAATCATTTGCGAAAAGATTTTCAAACATGTGCTGAGTTTATATAAAATTAGACATGCATAAGTGCAGCAGGAAGCATCATATGAAAAGTTGTGGGAGTTTATTGGCAGAGATATTTGGAGTTGGAAATAGTCATTGTTGTAGGGATGGAAGATCATTGAATCTCTTTTTCTAACACATGCATACCTGAGAAATGGCAAATTTGCGAAGATCTACTGGTTTATACAATTTCCCACTACAGTATAGAGCTTCAGTTTGAGATGTCAGCAAGTAATCACTATAAAGAACAGCTAAGAATGCAGAAGCCACTGAATGTTGCAAAGAGTTCCATGGTACCACCCATATCAGCCCACCTGTTTTGTGATGACAGTTTGTATAAATAAGACATTAATTAATATGCATCCAAAAGGGAAATTACAATTTGATATCTTTTTCATTTTTTAAATTTTCAGCATAATAAGCATAAATGCAAGCCTCTTGAAATAACAGAAAAGAATAGACAAAACAAAGACCATGAAAATCCTACTTTCAGTTCTGTTGGTTGTGGCTGTTGGTGAATCTGGTAGAAGCTTGCACATGAGTATTTCAGTAGACTCTCTGTACATCTGAAGGTCAAGGTTCTCTGCACCAGGAATGCCTCTAGCACCAAAGAAATTTACTCTTGACAAAAGAACCTACACCAAATGCATGAAAAGATCAATCACAAACATAAACATGCCTAGTTCATTCAAGAACTACCAGATTGAAAACATACAATAAAAAATATGAAGAGAAAAATGGATAGGAAAAAATAAAGGATTCAATATGTGTACACTATCAGTGTAAAATTCTTTTACTCAAGACAAGACATCCAATGGATTGTCGGCACATCAGGAAACAAACTTTTATTTTAATGAAAATAAAAACGGAAGGTAACTGCTCCTCAAATGTGGTCTTATTTGGCATTGCATGATTGGATGTCTGTGTAAAGAAGTTTTTTACTTACATACTTAATATGCATGAAAGTTTAGATAAAAACACTACCCTACTTCATACCTGAGTAGCAGCATGCTTATCGTCCCAACTAAACCAAGATAGACTTCCTAAATTGCCAAATGCATTTTCATTCTGCTGTGTCACATAGCTTAGGTATGATGGATCCTTTGTTGCATGATAGAGCCAGCTACCTGCCCATAAGAGTTCATCCCAATACCCAGAAGAGTTATAGTACTGCCCCACTTGAGGGATGCTGACACTGTAGGAAACTTTGTATGTATCAGCAAAAGTGAACAGCTGCTGAGCATGTCCAAGGAGAATCTCAGAATAAGTGAAATTGATGTCCTTAAAAACCAGAGATGCTGAGGCCAATGCAGCTGCTGTTTCTGCTGCAACTTCTGTTCCTGGGAAAGATGAGTTAACTTGAGTGAGTGGCCTTCCCTCAGTCATGTCTTCAGGCCTTTCCCAGCAATTGTGGTCCACCTCAGGATCTCCCACCTTCAATCACACAAAACCACCAACACAAAAACTCAAATTTCAAGTTCTTCTTCATTTACACAAGAGAACAACTGCTAGAAAAACAGTAAGAATGCATCCTATTTCATGCCAAAACTGTATTAAAAGCGTGTGAAAAAGTATAAAATCAAAAGTTAGAATTAGAAATTGTGCTAGGTCTAACTCAACTCTAGAAGCTAGCTTAGAGGTGAGAATTGTCCTCCCATTTATACATACTTCATTAGTGATATCTCTACACCCCTCACACCTACGACTCGCTATTGTAGCGTGGAGATTACAAAATTCATATTCATCGGAATATCCATATCCCCATCATAGGATATCTACTAGTCGAGTTGTATCAAGCCAGGTCAGTTCTTTAATTTCACATTTCAACCGGTGGGTCAACAATGGATCTAGGATCGGCTGCGATGCCATATTAGAATTCGGGTTTGGGGTAGAGTTAGGTCTAATCAGAATTTAAAAAAGATGGTAACAAATACAGATATGTGTACAACATGTAATTGTTCCATATTTTGCAAAATGAATGCACAAAGTTGAGAGAAATCGCTCACCTGAATGTAGAGCACATCCGCAAAAGGATGTGCGTTGACAAGATAATCTGTGATCCACTTGAGCGAGTCCAATGCAAACTGCAGCTGCTTCACCTCATCCATGTGATCTCCATATTCAAGAATCGCCCAAGACAACACGGTAGCAGTGAAAGCCATTGGGAACCCAAACTTGATGAGGTCTCCAGCATCATACATTCCTTTAGACAAATCCAAATTCGCTTCGCTCCCATCTCGTAGCCCTGAATCACCTCTCCATGAAACCCTGTCATTCTGCAGCTTCCCAGCTGCATAATGCAAACACCCCATCGACATTCCTTTAGTCGAGAGTTCTCGTGGTGCCGGCTATATGGAATACTTGGTAATACAAAAAAAAAAGTGATGTATCTATGAGATTACCTTTTTGGACGTCGAAAAATAGCAGAGACAATTCAAGAGCAGAGGCATATTTATGAACCACGTTGGTTGGTCGAGAAGAGAGTTTAGGTGAATGAGAGTGACGAAACTTGGTGAGTATGGTGAAAACACCAGCACCTATTACAAGTGCTGCCATGATTGAAACTGTTAGCCTCCAAAACAGGGAACCCACCAGGTACTTTTTGTTGGTCACGGTAGTAACCTTGTGTTCCATTAGATTAAGGTGTGTGATTCTGATTTACGTTCATGTCAAGGTGATTATGGAAGGTTTAAATGAAGCTCCTTTTTTTTAAGGTGGAGTTGCAATTGGAAAATGGTGGAAAGTGGAAGGTGGAGAGTGAGGAGAGGAAAATGTTCCTTCTTTGTTGTTGTAAGCACGATGGTGACACCACATTTATGAGAAGAATATGTAGCAAAGATTACTGGGAAGTAATTTTTATGGCGCCGGAAAATGGTGCCGCTGAGAAGATCCAGACAAAGATTTGACGTTCACTCTAACACCATATTAGTACGGAAACTATAGAAAGGAAGTGCTTGTCCTGAGACGGCTGTTGTTTTATAATGGAGAGGTGTGTGCAAGTTTTTGCCATTGTCTTGTTCTAGTACCTTATATAACGTGCATGATATCAACACAACATTATTTTATAATCCATACATACTTCCACTTGGTGAGATATCAAGTAGAAGAGAGATAAATGTGAAATCTAATAGATGATGTACGAAAATATTATCCTCACACTCTTCCACCCCACACTTCAAGACAGAATAAAAAATAGAAGAAAAAGATAGAGAAATGAGTGACATGATGACTTATTGGATAGAAATAGATGAGAGTGTTGAGGAATGACTCATTGAGGAGAAAAATGAAGCAAAGTTGTGCAGGAGCTGCCGCATATGCGGTAAACGACGAATCGATTCTGGCAGCTTATTGTGTTACCACATATGCGGTGGGTCAAGTACCGCATATGTGGTGAACGACCTTTGAGGTCGTGCAATATATGGGTGTTACCGCATATGCGGTACGACGTCAGTTCAGTTTTTTTCTCTTAATCTATTTATTTTTTTGGATCTGATTTATTAGGGGATTGTGATAGGATTTAGTGAGATTTATCTTTTAATATCTAGATCACTAGAATCCTTATATCTTGTAACACTTTAACATTAAAAGGATAATATGAATGAAACAAAGCTAGTCGCACTACACGAACAAAATTTTGTGTCTTACACTAACGATTTCTCTAAATTACTCTGTGCGATTCAAGTATTTTTGCTAACCGAGAGATAGGAAGAAAAACATGGTAAAAATGAGATATAAAAGAAAAACGAAATACAAAATGAATTGAAATGAGACGAAAAAGAATATGGTGGGAATATATCAAAAGATTCAAAACTCATTATTTTTTGTTTGTCTTGTTGAGTAGGCGTGGCAATTAGACAATAACACTCATATGTAACTGCGGCTGCATATTTTGGTTTTACTCCTGCCCTGTCTTAGCTACCTCCACTTCCAATAATATAGCAAATATGGACCCTCATACTTACGCAAAGCTACGACCATGGGAGTTTTATTCCGATTAGCCGGTTCAGTCCAATGAAATTTTATATGAGATTTTAAAATAAAACCTAAACCTCATAAGACATTATTATTGAAGTGGGATGACATGGTATCATATAAGCTCTTTTGGCTTAGTGCGTTTCTCACTAAAAGTGATATCTTAAATTAAATATTATTTTCTCTCCCTCATTCAACCATCAACAAAAGTAAAAATAAATAATTTAATATTAGGTGAAATGAAATAATATAAATATATAGTATATTGTGAGTTCGATTAAAAGTAAAATAAGATACCAATCACCGGAGCGAAATAGGCACCGAAATTTTATAAGTGTCTTAAATCCTATGTGACCAAGTTTTAAACCACTGGATGACGTAGTTTTATATAAGTTCAATGGATTTTGTTGATTTCTATTAATTAATTATATAAATTATGTTTTTAAATCAATAAATATTTAGTAGATGAAGTTATTTAGTTAAAGCACTTAAATAATTGGATTCATGTTTGGTTTTGCGTTGCAGCTAACGCAAATATGATTTCACGTAATACAACAACGAAGAAGCTAGAATTTGCCACGTTGAGTTCAACGTGAATCGAAGAAGTAAAATTTTGACACGTTAGCTCCAACGTGGATCCACGTTGAGTTGAATAGGAATCCAAACGCACATTAAACCTTAGTGGGTTTGCTAGATGATTATCTCTTATCATGGAAATGACTAAAAGGCGAAAGGAGAATAAAGAAATTGCTGAGTATTTTGGAAGAATCAGTCTCAACCGCTAAACCACAAGTTTTAACGGTTCATGAATGATATCTTTAGTTTTTAACGAATTCCTGAGATAGACGATTTCATGGGTTATTTGAACCGGTAACCATGTTGGTGCTATGGTCACTTGTTGAATCAGCCGGTACGGTCCAATTTTAAAAATTATGGAAAATTCTTAAGCCTACACAAGTTATTAGGCTTGTGACATAAACTATGTCAAGTGGTAATCGCTCCTCTTAGTTCAAGTACATAGTCTGCATGTCTTGGATCGAGGGATGGGGAAGGCAAAATACTCTTTTTTAGGATTGAGAAAGTTCCATGTGTCATTGCACGTAAAACTGGGTTGCAAGGGCACAACTAAAAGGTGAATGTTATATATTACACCATGCATCAGAGGTTAGGTCATAAACATGGCATCCCTACTTGTCTTGCGCTCATACGCTAGCTATTCAACAAAATAGCAAAAAAAACACCTTAAAGTCAACATTGATGGGTTCCTAACACTCTTTTCAATCATCTAGCCTCTTGAGAACACAGATAAATCTTGGAGAGAAACTACGTAAACACATTGAAACCAATAGATTCAATGTTTAATCCTTCCACCGCAAAACAAACTTTTGATCCCCATAAATTAACAACCAAGAGTTCATAACCATGATGCACAATTTCAAAATCAAGAGATTATACTCACCTAGATGAAGAAAACCCTAAGTACAATGATCATCCACTTGAAGCCAAACTTCCTCTTTCAAACATAGGCCTAAACTTTAAATGGGCCTTGGGCCTGGTCTACAAAAATCCACTTGACAATAAAATTAAAATTACATTATTAATCTATTTTTTAACATAAGTAATAGTAATAGTAATATATTGGTGTTTCCCTTCTTGGTTCACCTCCCCTCTCTTCTGATTCTGAGTGCTCCAAAATCAAAACCCAATCCCTCTCTCGTCCCTTCCCTTGTTTGTCACAGTTGACTCTGAAACCTATTCACACACACAAGCACACGCAGTAGAGATAAGAGAAGAGAAGAGAAGAGAAGAATGGGGGAAGGGAGAGAAGGGGATTGGGAGTGCAGCAGTTGCAACAACAGGAACTACGCTTTCAGATCATTCTGCAATCGATGCAAGCAACCCCGCCTCCTCGTCGATACCAAAACCCCTGCTGATTCCAAATGGCTCCCTCGGATTGGTGATTGGATCTGCACCGGTTAGCCCTCTCTCTTTCATTATTCCTCTATTTTATTGTATTTTTGCAACAATTTTTTTATTTTGTTTTTTGGGTATATGGACAGTTTTCAATTTGCTTGGAATTAGATATCCAACGATGAGAGGGTGGATTTTCAGTAGTGAGATATAGTGATTGCGGGGGGGGGGGGGTTAATGTTTCATGCTCATGAATATGGTTTGCTTGGACTAGGGTTTGATTCTGCGGTGCTTCTCGGGAAGCATAGGAAACTGTGTATATAAGTTCAATGTTAAGTTGCTATTAGTGAACTGAAAGAAAAGGAATGAATTGGAATTAGGGAAGTGGCCATTGTTCTTGTATTCCACATGACCCACTGTGATTCTTTCCTTTTTAGCTCATTTCCAAAATACTTACTGAGCATTCTCTTGGAATTGGAAAGTGGATCGACTAGTGTTAGAAATATAATGTAAAACTTTTCATGTGTTTTCACCCATAAGCTTAAGTTTTTGCAGTATATAATAGTATAAAAACAATCTCGTGTCTTCACCTAAAAATTGAAGGTTTTGGGATAGTTGATTCATGGCACCACTAGTTACCTGCCTGCTTCTTAGATAAACATAGCTTCACATACTGCATGTGGTCTGGGGTATTTTGCTTAGGACATAGTGAAAGATTGTTTGTTTGTCGTAATTTCAGTTACGCCACTGTGCATTCGAGCTCTCTATTTATTTATTTATTTATTACATTTTTAGGTTTTTGGTTTCCCTCTTGTTGATGATAAAATGATTACTTTAGCATGGCATATGGTCTTGGTTTGTGATATTCTGTTTCAATTTGAGAATGAAAGACATTGCTATCAACTAGGTTGAGATGTTTGTGCTTTTTGTATGTGTATTTTTGTGTGGGATGGACGTGTTGGTGTGCGTGGGACGTGTTGGTGTGCGTATGCTTGGCTTCCTTTCCCTCTGGCTGGGTTTGTATGCAATGGAACCATAGGTTGCACTAACAACAATTATGCATCAAGAGAGAAGTGCAAGAAGTGCGGACAACCAAAGGAGGTAGCAGCCATGCCAGCAGTTGCAATGAGCGGAGCATCTTTTCCCCCTTATTCGCATTATGTTTCCAGGGCTCCAGGAGGACTAGAGCAAAAGATGAATATTGGATTCAATGGATTGATTGGAAATGGTGTGCCACCGCAGCCAATGCATTTCAACTCCAATTGGCCTGTTACCGGAGCAGATAAATATGGTGTCCAGCCAGTTTCCATGTGGCTACCTGGTGGAAATTATAGTTCTGGACATCCTTTTGAAAACCCCACCAGTCCGAACCTATCTATCCCGAAAGGATGGCGCAATGGGGATTGGCTCTGTAACTGTGGATTCCATAATTACTCATCACGCTCACAGGTATGGTCTTAAGTTCTACGCCTAAAATGATGTTGAGCTATACAAGCATTGTTGAATATCATTTTTTTCCTGATTCAAATGTTGAAATTTTGCAGTGTAAAAAGTGCAATGCTTTTCCACCTGGTACGGCTTCCTTCCCTGCTTTAGATTTTAATGTATAGTTGCGAAATGTAAAGCTGTCTTCTATCAACATATACTATCTGCTCTGCAAGTGCCCAAGTCTCTGAGTATACTGCATTGCTCTGTTGGCCTATTGATAATCCCCTATCCGCCGGGGGCTCATTGCTTATTGGTTATTTAGTATTCAGAATGATTTTTTTTTGAAGCGAATGAATATTAAACTTCATGCTGTTTTTACTTTTTGGTGTAAAGCACTAGGGACAAAACGATTAGCTTCTGAAGAATTGGCTTATGACTGGGACAACAAGAGATTGAATGTAGGACCTGTAAGGATTTTGTTTCTTCTTTTTCACTGCTGTGGTTTTAAAATTGTCTTTTGAGAGTATATATGCTCTCCTTCTAATTTTCTCCTCCACTTAAAGTTTTACTTTTACCTATTTTATAGACAAATGATCATCAGCAAACATTTACAAGTTTAGAGCAAGCAGTGGGGACCAGTGCAGACCCAAAACCTGGAGTGTTCCCTTCTTATCCTAGCATAAACTCGAGTATGGCTCCAAGTTTGCCAATGCCCCAACTGCTTCCACCTCAAGTTTCTACACCAGCACTCCTCGGAAAAGGGTAACTAATTCCTCTCCCCTGAGCTTCATCTATGTATTGAAGACATATTTATTATCTTTGTAATTGTACTTCTTAACTCTTAATGATATTACTATACTTTCCTAGGCTCACAATTTAAATATATTTACCTATTTGACCTATTAGAGCGAAGCAATGGCGTAGTGGAGATTGGATGTGCACAAATTGCAACAATCATAATTATGCTTCCAGACTACAGTGCAACAGGTCATCATCTCTTTCATTTGTCTAAATATATGTTTAGAAGAATGAGTTGAATGCCTTCCAATTGAAGACAAAATTATGCTAGTCGTTATGCTTCCACACTTCATTGAATAACCAATGCTCATCATTTGCAGGTGTAAAACCCAAAGAGTGGCCCCCATGCCGCCCGTCAATGTTGTGTAATGTTGAATTCTTTAGTTATATAGTTGTTGCTTGGCCTTGGTCTCGTGAGTTTTGTTTTTGATTTTTTAGCTTGTATTCTGCCCCATTTTCGATAGGCTCATTATATTTTCACAAGACATAAGTGATTTATGCTTAGTGGCATTGTATTTTGTTTATTCACCTGATTAGATCATGTATTCCTTCTGTCTTCTCCTCAAATTTCATTTATATTGTTATAACTTTATAACCTTGCGGTTTCACTTGTGTTGGTGGTACTTTGATTTGATGTCCCTCAGTTCATATGCCCAGATTTAGATATTGGTGTTCCGCGAGTTTCATTGCTATTTGTCAATAACTGCAAACTAGAGAGTTGGCATAAAATTTATAAGACTACTACTTTTATATAACTAAACTAGGCCTTCACTAGGTACTCACGTTTTACTTCAAAGTAGCCGTACTTTTATAAATTGTAGAATGTGTATTGATTGATTGTTGGCTGTACTTAGCGTGTTTGGACTTTGGATTAGAAAGTAGAAAAACTGAAAAATAATAAATCTATTTTCCCATTTTGTTGAATAAAGTAGACACTGTCAATGCTCTTTTGTAGAAGTAACACACTGAGGGGAACTATCTGCTACTTAAACAAAAACTGCATTGGAACTTGTCATTTATTCCATTTTCATACTTTCTAACCGTGTCCAAACCCGCTTTAGTTTCGATGTAGAAAGTGTCTGCATCCAAGAATACAAATAGAAAAGCAAAGACTCTTATCATTGCAACTCTCTTCTAACAAAAACTGGTTTTTGTGCTACTGGTTTGCACATACAATTTGACCAAAGTACACAATCTTTGTAAGCAACATGGTAAAAGGCAAACCAAATTCTCTGTTGAGGAAGCAGAGTAGCATAATGATGAAGAATAATCTTTATATCAGGAAGGTCCCTTGAATGTATCAGAAGGGGCCAGTGGAGGAGCATCCAGCTGGTAAAGGTTGAGCGCAGGACCCACAAACCTGAACACTATCCAAGCCCCAATCATGATGAAGATTGAAGCATATGCAAATTTATTGAGCCAAAACAGAGCACCCTTCTCTCCCACGTACAGCTCAATTGCCTTCTCAGCCAAACTCATGTCCTCCCATTTTTTAGGAGTTTTCTCTGAAACTTTTATGTTTGCAGGTTGCGCGCCGATTGAGACTGCTCCATTCTTCTCTCTTTGTAGCCTGGCTTGCCTTCTTGATCTGCTTCTCCGGAGCTTTAGTTCTACAGGTGCAGAGGGTGTTTTGGTGGGTGCTTGAATTGAAACTGCATCATCATCATCATCGTTTGTGTTGTTGCTGCTGCTGCTGCTGCTAGTGCATGTGATGGGGTTGAAACTGAGAGAACCATGGCGTTGAGGGAGGATGATTGATGGGAGTGAACGTTTAGTGAGAATGATGAGGGAAGGTGAGTTTGAAGAGAGAGAGGTGGTGTCCATTGCTTTGGCTGAGGATAACGTGTGGTTATATTTTTCTCATCCCCTTGGCTTTTATCCTGTCTTTGGGCTTGGACTTGACGTGGGAACTGAGTTGGTCTTTGAACCAAGTATAAAATGTGGACCAAAAAATCAATATTGAGCAAAAAAAGACATGAAAGTTTTGGACAAAAATATATATGAGTTTTTTTTTTGGATGTGATTACTTTAAAGAGACTCCTTCCCGGACCAAATGATGAGACCATTTTCCGAACTCTGCATATACAGGAGCTTTCTACACCGGGTTGCCTTAGTAAAGTAAATCATCATGGCACTTGATCGTGACCATATCCATGCATGTGTACAACAAACTATGATCAATCTCAACCCTTAATTTCTCAATTAACTATTGTGATAGTTTATTTTACCCCTTTAGGGGATTCAAATTAATTTATTTTAGGGAAGATCCTCCGTTGAGGTAGGTCAAGAGATCGGTGCATTTGAGGTTTAAAGTTGCACATTCTTGTTAAATGTCTCACAATTATACCAATTGACTTTTCTGGAAATGAATTTTTTCTTTGTTTGGATGTCTCACATTGCATATTATTTTTAACAAAAAAATAATGTGCAAAAAATATATATAATTTTTTTTTTGTTTACGAGAGGAAGATGTGTATAATTGGTATAACCAACCTCCTGGTTATAAATTGATATAAAGTTGTATTATTTTTTTAACCTCCTGGTTAAAAATTGATATAAAATATATCAATTTTATAGGGAAATTGCATAATTTGTTATTTTAACAAAATGTTACATTATAACAAATTATATAATATTTAGGCTTAAATATATTCTTATCACTATAAATTGATATATTTTAAATTTAGTCCCGAATTTTATTTGTTTCCATATAAAGTATAAAAATTATGAGTTTTTAGCCCTCATGATTTATGAAGAACTAAAATCATATGACTTGTACTTTGTAGGAATAAAAAGGAATGGATTTTTTTTACAGGGACTAAAACTAATAATCATAGTTTTTAGTGATGGAAAACATATTTAAGCCTAATATTCATTGTAGCGAGTTGCTACATTTGGAGATAATAGATTATCATGTTTTCAGTTTTCTAATGTATAAAGGAATAGATTATCATGTTTTCACCCATTCATACATTCTTTTAAACAACTAATGTAAGAAAATTATATATGCATTTTTTACTAAAGGTAATTAAATAATGGAAATAGGCAACAAGAGAGTAATGGTTGCCAGCCTTTTTGAATAAAAATAATTAATGATCACGTGAATTACAGCTCAGACAATTATCGTCAAACTTAAGTCAACAAAGTACAGCTCTCCTTAAAACAAAGATTTTGGGGCAGTACTTGCAATAGTAGTGAATTTATTTATAGTAAAACAATTCATACACACTTAAATTCATCTCCATCTAAAAAAGTAAAAAATAAAAGAGAAATGAGTTAAAGATATAATGGGTTATATGATTAGAAAGTAAAAGTAATTAAGATTAAAAGTTATTAAAAGTTGGACGGGAGAGAAAATGGATGTAAATATATTAAATTATTTATTTGTTTATTTATCTGGTTTCTAAGCTAACATTCAGAGACAAAAGTCATAAGAGTTCGAATCCCAACTCTTGTGAATGGAAAAAACTCATTGGTCAGCCCCCTACCGCTTCGTGCGCTGACCGTGGGGCGAAGGATTAGTCTCATGGCAATCGGCTGTGGGGATACCTTGGTCAATACAAAAAAACAAAAAAAGAGACAAAAGTCATAGCAGATGTTCCCACTATTCAAAATCCTTTTATTAAATTCTACCATCTATTTTTTTTGTTTTGTCTAGAAGCACATGTAAGGGACCTTACCTACCCTCTTTTCCTTCCTTCCCTCCCTTTCTTTCCTTTCTGTTTTCTGCTGTTTCAAAAACAGCCTATATAAGTGTAAATGCTGCTGGTCTAGTAAAGGTAGGAAGGACTATTATGGATAATAAAACCTAGAGTTGGGTAACAGGGGTTGAAGTCCACAAGCCGGCCCATGAGATTCGCAGCCCGCGGAGCTATAGCCCGAAAAATAGAGGCTCATTTAAATGCGGGCCTATTTGAGCTAGCTCACTTAGCCCGCGGTTTTAGTAAATTTAACCCACGGAATCCGCGGGCCTATGATTATAAAAAAAAAACTCAGCTACAGAGAAAACTGAATAATTTAATAAAAAAACTGTTTCTGTTTAAATATAAAATATAAAATTAATATCACTGGCCCACGGGCCAGCCTACACAAAGGCGGGCTGCCAAAAAGTGGACACAGTTAACTGCAGGCCTATGTGGGACGGACCTACGCGGGACGGACCGATAAGGGGCGGGCCGGACCGCGCACCTAGTTATAATAAAACCTCCCCTCCAAATATATAATGCAATTGTATTTTTAAGGTCTTCATTCAAGATCATTGTTTAAGCTAGACCGAGTTATTATTAGTTTGTATTATGATTCTAAGTGGTGGTCAAATGACTTTAGGCTTCTAGCTTATTTAAAGTTCATGAAAACAAGGTTATTTAAGCTTTGACCAAATTTAGTTTTTTGGTCCAGTCAGATGAGCCAATCATGTTCGAGTATAATAGAAACATTGATCTATGCGCTGCAGTGGATTCCCCCTTACATCTGATCATTAATTCCCTTACTTGATTGGGTTATGATTATGTGTTTGATTAAAGTTCAATAATATGTCCCTGTCATTCATAAAAATGTAATTTTTTTCATTCATAAAACTCAAACATAAAACATTATTTAAGGAGATTTATACGTGTCTACGTCAACTAACCACTCTTTGATCAATTTCCAAATAGCATGAAACTATGAAGAGCATATATTTCTGCACATTAATAGCTTAAACAGAAATGGCAATTTGAATATGAATTCATTAAAATTCAGATTAATTTCCCAAAGAAAGTACATTTATTTCCCAGCACCAACACAGGAAACCATTTTCCTTAACTAGAACATTTAAGAATTTCATAGCAAGTGGTGACAACTTAAATGAAATGAAAACCAGAATATTAATTCATTAATATTCAGAATTAATTTGCAAAGCACATTATTTCCTTGAAGACTTGAAACCTTAAATTATGGGCATTTGGGAATTTGATTGCGGGTGGTGAGTTTAGCATAGCAAGCACAGGAGTCATGGTTGCCAGCAGTGCCAGGAGGAACACACTTACACACAGCACAGCAACTCCCACAAGCCCTCTTGCACAAATGTGGCCTTGATGATAGTTTGCACCTTCCTTCACAAGCCACTCCACAATCTATTCATACATGTGCACAAAAACTAATTAGACACACATAGCTATTGAAACTTCAAAATAGCTTAGAAAGATTAATGAGGTAAAGATATTTGTGACATTACCTATTGGTGGGGGAAGAGGGGCTGGTGTTGTAGCTCCATAGCTCTTCTGTAAATTGAATGAAAATGATTAATGTGGTGCGATTGGAAAGTAGCAATCCTATGGAGTTTTCTAATTTCACGTCGAACTAACTTCTCTCAGAATCAATTCTGACAAATTGAATTGAATTTTGACTTTAAAGTGTACAGGGTTTTGCGATGACGCGCTAAAATAAACCGGTCAACTGAGCACCACACTACTTTTCACTTATGGAGTAGTTTTGTGATAAAAAATGGTTGTAACTTATCAAAAAGTTTCTAACTTTTCTAGCTGCATGTTTATTAGCGAGATAGTAATAAGTTACACATTTTTAATCACAAACTACTATAAAGTTACAAGCTCATTATACCTTCTATTAGAAGTGCCAACTAAATACTTTTTTAGAACACTTTTTCGACACACCAAGTGTGATTGATTTATTTTTTAAAAGTGGATAAATTTGTTAATAAATGGAAGAAATGTGTTGATACTAGCTAATTAGTTTGTAATTAGAGGGAGAGAACATAGATAATAGATCAGAGGAAGAAAACACTACCGTTTGGTGTGCTTCTGCCATATGAAGAAGCACAAGGGAGAGGAGAAGTAATGTGGCAGTGAAAGTTCTTGAGAACGCCATGTAAGTTAACTAACAGAGCAGAGGATTAGATAGTAGTGAACAAGAGTACAGAACAAACAAAGTTTGGATACAATGTCCACTACTAGAAGATTACAAGTATTTATAGGTAGAGATATATGCTTTTAAAAATAGATTTTTATAATTCCCAAAAATATTGGATGCCAAAACAATGATGGTGCCAATGAGATCACCTTGAAGGTTCTTTTGCCAGGCTAGGCCAGCACACAAAGTTGAAGGTTGCTGCTTGAGTAGTTGGTATACACCTCACAAGTATCCAATGCCTATCTATAATACAATTAAATAAATGATATTTTTTCTTTTCAGGTTTTTTTTTCTTGGGTTATTGTCAACTAGTATTAAATATAAGTAATAAACTCCACAATAACATATTAAAATAATATAAGTATGGAAACATATATTTATTGTCGGAAGATTTGGTTTAAACTGTAGTGTCAACCTTAATTATATTATTGTGGTTGCTCTACTGGACTGTCTAATTAATTAATAACAGCACTTTACTTAGCTAGGTTGGGTCCTAAGTGGGGATATTTCTAGTGTGGTACTTTACTTAACAGTAATGCTTAATGGCTCGAATAAAATGTAATACGAAACCAACGAATAATCTGGCAGAACAGAAACTTAATTTTGCCATTATTTTATTAAAAAATAAATAAAAGCTGAACAGAAATGCTGAATGTGCTCATTCGTAGCATTCGTCCATCATACTTTCGAGCCATTAAGCATTAATGTTTACTTAATGTCCGTTTGATTACAGGTTTCATTTTTCATTAAGTGTGTTTAGATTACTTTAAGATATTACCTTCAAACGTACATCATTCATTTTGAAGTGAGAAAATGTTACATTCAGAAAAAGTGGTTAAGTTTAGTTATAATATTACTAATTTAAAAACTTCACCTTTATAGTATCTATGATCTTATGTTAATTTTAGTAGTTTTATTCAACAAAGTGATTTCACTTAATTCAATTCAAAAAGCAATCATTATTTAAATTTACTTTTACACGTTATTTCATTCTTTTAAATTTAATTTTATCAAAGAGAATCATATCAAACTTCATTTTACCTAACATGATTTTATCCGACAGCAAACCCAACGAATCCTTAATGTCTGTACTAAACCTTTAATGTGGCATCATTTTAAGTGGGGATAATATTCAGATTTAGAATATGCATAACAACTTTTAACATCTAAAATACATGTGGTGTCTCATATAGCTTCAAGATATTACTTTTAATTTCCTTTTTTTACCTTCCTCTTTTTATGACTAAAATTATTAATGTTCTATTCAACTCAAAAAGGCTACGAGCTTAATAGCGTTTGAGACGGCCCAAATAATCTACAATGAAATGGACTCCTTGATGGTCAGTCGAGACGATTATAAATGAGTTTTATCTCATCCAATTCATAGTCGAGCGGAGTTAAGCCAACACATTTATAATGACATTACAAGGTTGTTCACAAACAACCATTATCTCGGAAAGAACTTATTAAGTCACAACGTATTTGATACAACATTTACCACACCTATAAATACAAGTTTAATTGTTCACTCATAAGCATTATTCATTTATTTTTTCATGGTTCTTCTGTAACTTTAATTTTTTATCTCATGGCTCTAACTTACCAACTTGAGCGTCGGAGTATCTTTGTAAGTGTCTCCCTCCATCGTGTCTACATTGCGGAGAATCAACATCACAACCAAGCTAAGATTTTAGAAGAACAACAACTAATATTAATTCACATAACATTGATATGCTTATAAAAAAACAACATAGCATTGAATATATAGTTAAAAAAAGCCTTCATATTGATAAGATTTCAGTAACAAAAGAATACAAATATTTATGGGGCATTAGTTTTAATGCCACCCATTGTTAATTATAATGCCATCCCTGTACAATGTAAATTACGTTAATGCCCTTAAAATATAATATATTTCCCAAAATATCCAATAACCTTCTATATTTACTTGTTTTTTCAACCATCTCCGTACCATCCTCCACCAATCTCCATCTCCGTGTAAGTTAGTAATTTAATCGCAAAGTGCGTTTTTAATAATTCGCACCTATTATTTGCGTTTTTTATTTCGCACTATTTAAATGCGTTTTAAATTCGCTTCTTGTTGTGCGAGATAGGTTTTCGCACCTAGTGATGCGAATTGGATAGATGAATTTCGCTACACTGAGTGCGAAATGGAGAAGGGAAAATCACAACATTTTTTCGCACTCAGTGGTGCGAAAGTAATCTAAGAATTTGATTATAATTTTATATTGCACGTTTCTTACTCTGTTTTCCCTTGAAATTATATAACCCATAACATTTTCCCTTAAAATATAATATTCTAAGAATTTGATAATAAAAAGGAAACAGAGGAAACAAAACGCACAAAAAGGTGCGAAATAAAAAACTGAAAAAAGGAAACAAAACGCACACTAAGGTGCGAGAAACAGGACAACAAAACGCACACTAAGGTGCGAAAAACAGGACAACAAAACGCACATACTGGTGCGAAATAAAAAACAGAATAATAAAAAGTTATTATTTTTTATTTTTACCAGAGGGGTATTTTGGGAATAAAAAAACTTGGGGATGGCATTAGTATTAATAGGGGTGGCATTAAAACTAATGCCCATATTTATGAGGTTTTCAGTACAAATACGTACTTTTAGTTTGTAAGAACTAGTGTACCAAAAATAAAAGTTTGTAAGAACTAAAACTACCTTTTGACTGTCATTAAAAGAATACCTTTTTAATGCTAATAACCATAAAATGTTTTAGTTTGAAAAAAAAATTGAAACCGTACTTTAAAATTAAAAAATAACTAGATCCCGAATTCGGAATAAACGACATCCGAAGGGTGATCGGATACCAAGTAGTGGTTTATAAAAAAAAAAATAGTATATTGGGATTTTTTTTATAAATTTTCCCAAAATATAAATTGTTTATTCTTTACTCTAACATGTTGACTAATTTTTTTTATCAATTTTACTTATGTTGTAGTCCAGTAATGTTCATAAACATTTTCATGTATTTTCTTTTTTGAAACTATGAATAATTTTTATGAATTTCGAAATCTGCATAATTTTCATAAACATTTTTTCCCCTTACTAGTGCTTGGAATTCAGGTGCCTCAAATGGTACACCCCTACTCACATGATCCTGGAAAATTGTAAAACCTCGGATTTATTGTCTAAATTAACTTTTAATTCATTTTTGGGGTTATTTGAACGATTGAAAGTTCAGGTTTAAATCTCAAAGAATAAGATGCAAATTTATTTACACCTTAGGAAAAAGAGATAATCACTTAAGTTGAATAAATGCATAAATTTCACCAATGATATATTATTATCATCAGTTACCTGATTATCAAAGTAACAATTCTTTTGGAGCATTCAACCACACAAGTGGTCCATGCTTCCATTAACCAACTAAAAAGAAACGAATTCAGAAATTGAAAAACAAACAAACAATCGCCAAAAAGTGGTGTCCAAAGAAAGACAACCCCCCCTAAAACCACCAACACATGAAATCAAGCAGATTTTTCTTCCTCCTCAGGAAAGCGAAGGTGCTTTCCTTTTGGTGTTGGCAACCCCTTCAAATGCAGGACATTATCTGAAGAATCAGATTCAACCACTACCTCTTCCACAAGCTCCTCATCACTATTGTAAACAAATCTTGTGTGCTTCCCACTAAACTTGGGAAACACCCTTTCATTCACGCTGATGTTGTTCAATCCTGCACACAGATCATCAAGCAGAGACCCATCTTCACCATCATCATACTCTTCTTCAACATCCTCATAGTAATCTTCTTCCTCCTCCTCTTCTTCTTCAGCTATTTCCTCATCTTCATCTTCATCATGAGGGCTTGCGTTGACCTGCATTGACCAGATAGATTCACCATCATCTTCAGTGGAGCTCTGAGGCTTCTTCTCCTCACTGCTAGTGCTACCTCCCTGATAAGTCACCTCAGAGGAGCATTCTGAAACCTCATATTTGTCTGTGAAATCTAGCAGGAGGGACCTTGTCAGTGCCTTTTCAGATTCAGGACTCTCTTCATTCTTCCCCTCCATTATTTCACTTACCACCTGCGATAACAGAAAATTAACTTTACTATAGCAGAATAGTATAATAACTTTACCATCAAAAGAAAAATTGGGCATTTAACCAGTCTAGGATGAACGACCAAGAAACAATTGAAGAAGCCTCTCATTTAAAATTGGGCATTTAACTTTGCTCTCTCATTTCAAACAATTGGGAATTTCTCGTACAAATTGAAAAAAGTAGGAATTTTAATGTATAAGAAAAGAAGAAAAATTGTATTCAATTTTAACTAGGGCTAAACCAGATTGGGGGAAAAGAGAAAAAGAAAAATCATATGATTCAATTTGAAGGAGGATTTTAACCTGAGAAATCAATTGTTCTTGGATAACAGAAGAAGGTGACACTGAAGCCAAACCCATGGCAGTGTTGAAATCTGGGATTTGAGGAGTGTTTGCAGGAGTAGGGGCAAGAAGCGACATAGGAGAGTTAGCGAATTTCAGAAAGGGACGAATTTCCACTGCGATTTTGGAAATCTCAGCTTCTTCCTCCACCTTCTGCAAGAGCGTCTTCACCTGACCCCTCAGCAAGGCCTCACCGGACCCCGGTGTCATCTTCACCCGGCTTCCCCTCTGTTTCGCAACACACGACAACGGCGTCTCGACATCGCCGCTGGCCAGCCCCACGATCGGCGAATCGTTCGATATGTCAATCAGCGCACACCGATCCTGCTGCTGCTGCTGCTGACCGTTTCTTTGCCTTGATTTTGACATGTTCTTCTCCGAGTCTTCAATCTTTCCTGAATGAGGAAACAAAAGAGGTTTATGAATACAAGAAAATGTGAAACCCTAATTTGCAAAATCGAATCTTGACAAAGAAAAATCACTCACTTGAATTGTTGCTGCAAGTGATGGTGTTAGTGGTTGTTGTTGTTTGTGATCTTGTGACTCTTCTTGCGGTGGATGACGGAGTCTCCATTGGAACGAAAAGATTCAGAAATCGCGCGAGAAAGAATAGTGTTTGATGCTATGCTATGATATTGCAGAGAGAGATCAAAGAAGATGTGTCTTTAGGGTAAAACTGTGGGTTTATATATAAAGGAGATGCCATAGAAAAATATGACCGTTGGCGCGTGGGGGATTTTTTTTTTACCTTAAACAATGCATACTAGCCGTTACTTTCTGATTTTTGAATTATGGGTTTATTTATTTGGGCCCGGCCCATCAATGGCGTATGAGTGACTACCTCAATCTTTTTGGGTGACAAGAGGAAGATAAGAGACTAGCTTAATTGATAATATATTGCTTTTGGACCAAAAATATATATAATATATAGCTGGAGATGTGGATTTACTTTTTTGCTAAAAAAATATGGATTTATTTAACAAGAGCGGCCCAAATAGAATGCTAATAATGTCATTACTAGAAAATCATTTTAGATAATCTTAGTATTCTCTCTTTATAGAAATAAGTTAGAAGAAAGATACAATTTAGCCCATTGGTGATATTAAGAGTAAAAAAAAAAATCAATTTTTTTCTCCTAAAAGAAGGGTCAAATATTGTTCTCCTAGGGTTAAATTTTTTTCTCCTAAAAGTAGGGTCATTGTTCTCTAGACATCCCAAATGACTCACAACTGAGTAAATGTTGTGCTGGCCGGTCAGGACGACCAGAAGCGAGATTCACCTCGTCCAATAGTCAGTCAAGCAAAACAGAGCAGACGCAATCAATAACATCAAGATTGCCCAAGTGTGGCCATTGACTCGGAAGTCATTCATGACGACTTCATTAAAGTTAAGCGCTTCAACTGAACCTCATATCAGATATATAAGTACTAGTTTGATCATTTTAATACATAAACACTACTTATTTTACTTGTTTGAATATTCTTCTAAGACTCTGTGTTTCTCTCTTTGATCTAGAAGCTGACTTGACTGTCAAAGTTCCTTTTGCAGGTACATCTCCAATCGTGCTCCGCCGTGGTTATACCTCACGCTACCGCACATTCAGCCTACATCCACCACACCATGATCAGACGTCCTTCCCTCTTAAGGTTGGGTTTCAAAATGGTTAATTGCTCAAAAACTTTTTGAAAGGTCATTGTCATCCCACTTGCAACCCTCATCTTCAACTTGATATCTCAGTATTGGCATTACCGAGTGACGTTTGAAGCGTCTCATTCTTCTTCTCATCTCATGCAAGGATGTGAGAAATCTCTTTTTCAGAGCTTACTAAGGCAAGCTAAGTTTGAATCATAATCTTGCTGGAGATGTGTGAGTTGTTCGTCCTTCTCCTTCAAGGAATTAGCGGTCGAGAAAGCAACGGTCTCAACCTTAAAGCACTTGCTCTCCAATCCCTTAACTTTTTTTTTTCTCGAAGGGTCCCAACCTCAGCAGTAAGGACCCCTAAATCCTTAATCTTCTTATCTTTATCCTGCTCGACATCCTCAAGCTTAATGCTCAACATTTTAACGCTATTTGCATAATGCGTTGTCTTCTTAGCATTCTCAGTCTTTTTGCTGAGATAGCCCTCAACACTCAAGGACCTCTAAAGCACCAACACTTTGGAGTTGGGTGAGGGTGAAGTCATTGTTCAGCGACTCGCCCACGACCTGGAAGTTAATGGGCTCTTGACACAATCAAAGTCCCAGATCTTTAAAGACTCACTCACCTCCTTCGTCTATGCATCTTTTCAAGATTCTTCTCCTCATAATTTTTCTTCTTCTGAGCCCTCGGCTTTTTTATGATTGGTTGCTCCGAGTTTTTGCTCGTCCTCTTCTTGCTTGGACTAGGAGAGGGTGGAGCCTAGTCTGAAACCCTTGGTTAACAGGAGCAAGTGTAGAACCATTAGTTGCGGGAATGAGACTAGTATTAACCACGATTTGCGTCACATTTCCTGCTATAGTATTGTTTGGAAGCTTCTTAAGAGTGTCGTCTTGAATACAGTAGTTAGTTTGAGAGGTGTCGGGATCCTTAAGAGCTTGGGTTAACATCATTACTAATTTTATGAAGAGAGAGATACACACAAAATTTCAACATGCGGGAACATGAGAGAATCATAATCCGGTGAAGTGCATGGCGCAATCCATACACCACCCATAAGAGATATAGAATGATTATTTAAGTTCATCTTCAGGATATTGTAGTCTCGCATTTCTCCAATGAGACAAATTGTAGTAGTGCTAAACAAATTAATGAATGACTTATTTTTACCCATATAAATACTCTTTGTAAATCTCCAATCACAAAAGTTGGATTATCACCGCTATTAATTTTCAAGTTGGTTGGATTATCACCACTATTAATTTTCAAGTTGGTGTAAATTTCACCTGTGCATGTTTCATATTAGATGAATATGTCTATTTTATCATTAAAAGTTTTGTTCTTTGCAGTGGGTATTACCGATTAGCAATCACTATGCATTGACACGGGTGGTGTTGGTTTTATTCATAGAGGAATATATGTTAATAAGTTTTTTAACTACTCAACTTCACTAATAAACTTTGATTTCACACTGGATCTTGCTATTTTAGATTGTTTGGTTGATCTCCAAGTTACCGCACCACGACCAAGTAAGAATACATAATCACTTGTTGATTGTCTCAAAATCTGAGATCCAGTTAGCATCAATGTATCTTTCTAACACAACAGGTTATCGACCTCTCAAATATTTCATGAGCCTAGTAAGTGTATTCCAATCATCCTGGTTGAGATTTTGGGTATATATGCTCACTCTATCCACAACAGAAGTTACGCTAGGTCGAGGAAAAATAATTCAGTCCAACAAGTTCTGAACCTTTTGGGCAAAACTCATTTTGGCTAACAATATCACCTCCATGTTTCTTTATTTGAGTATTAGAATCAAGAGGCATCAAAATGTCTAAACTTTTCGAAGTTTTGCTTCACATATGTCTATATATCAAATTCGGATGAAAGAAAGTAATTAGTATTATTTACAATATCAATATAGGGACCAAATATACGCATGTCATCTACATATAGACAACTGATAACACTTTCACTATTTATGATCTTTGTATGTACACATTTATCCACGCCATTAGAAGTAGAGTCATCACTAAGTAATACTGATCAAATTTCTCATGCTTCTCATGCCATTGTTTTTCTGCTTGCTTTAAACCTATGAAGCACATACACCTCTACAATATGGAGTGTCCGGTGTCGAACACTAGTGCGCCCCCGACACTTGTTGGACACTCGTACGACACGTGTCAGACACTTCTTCTAAGGCAGAATTAGGTCAAATCCAAATTCAAGAATTAGTATCTAGTAAGAAAAACAGGCCGCAATTGCTTTCTGAAGGAAAATAAAATAAGATAAAGGTGGGAAAATGGTAAAATAGAGTTCAATCAACATACTTAATTTCATCTTTATTGATAGTTCTAAGTTCATTATTATTACATGCATGGCACAACCAGTAAAACGCCCACACTTAAATGATATACACTATAGAGAAACTGTAATACCTGAAGCCAATCCATGCAGGTCTCTCTTGAAACTCTACCAAACACCTCTTGATGCAGTCCCAAAGACGTGAAGATAATCCGTGGGCAGGGGACTCCATAGCTAATGACTGGAGTTTGAGGTTCACACATTGTCAGAGCATATGGGTGAGCAAAATCTGCACAATAGATGATAATCTAAAGGGCTTCAGCTTAATCACACAAGACTTAACTCAGGAATTCCACCACTCTCACATCTTGACTAATCTCAGTCTCTGAAACACCACTAATCTAGCTCTTCCGCCGATGGCAAGTTGGGGTTGTCACAGTTTGAGAACCCATGCTTGCAGTTCTTAGAAGTCTACGAAATTCTGATAGGCTAATTTTTCCATCTTTGTCGATGTCAGCTTCCTCGAGCAGAGGATCAATCGAGCCTCTCAAGCCAGTATGCTGAATAGAAAAACAGAATATTAGTTGTAGATCTTCTAGCAAGGCACTTATTAAGAGTGTACCACAGGAGAACTATTTCTAATTTCGGGAGATTTTTTTACAAGAAAAATGTTTTGGGGGTTGACAAAGGAAATGAGGCCAACCATTCTAAGTTCTTCTGGAGTAATATAGCCATCTTTATCCAAGTCAAATTTCTCAAAAGCAGCCTGTGACCGTAGCTTCCACTTATCAGAGTCATGTTCCTCCAATTGATGCACATGTAATGTAGCTGCAACAAACTCAGTAAAATCCACTAGCCCATCTGTGTTGCTGTCAATCTGCAAGCACACAAGACTAATTTATACTCCTTACCCAAAGCCAAAAGGCAATGTGCAGAAGTTAGAGTGATTAATGCAAACAGGACAAAACAACCATAATGTATAAAGTTGACAGGTAGTAGGAAAAGCAACATATATTGTCATAGATGTGGAAGTAATATCATTCATCACCAAAGGAACTTTCAAATTATAGAAAGAGAACAGGCGCGTCAAAAAGACTATGTGTGATGCTACAAAAATCAAAATATACTCACTGCTTGCAATATCTCTAGTACACGTGATTCTTTCAACTTCCAAGAAAGATCTTTAGCAAGAGCCTGCATAAAATCTTCCCTTTTATACTAAAGTGGAGAAACTACATTTAAGGGAATAATTTATTCACTAAAGTGATATATTTAGATTACAGTTAGTTACAACGCTGGTAAATGAATACGCTTACCTGTCTCATCTCTTCCAGGCTAATAGAGCCATTTTTGTCCACATCTATTGCATCAAATTGGTCTTTTAGATCAGCCAACTCTTCTTCATTAAGTATGCTAGCCAATGCCTGCAGGGTAATCAAGTATCAACAAAGCTTTGCATCAAACAAGTCCTGTGCCATCTGACATGCAAAGGCTACAAAAAATGTCTCACCCTTAGTGCAAATTGTTTGAATCGACTATACGTCACAAACTGCCGCAGGTTGTTCAGGACAGATATATCAATAGGAATCTCCAATGCTTCTCCACCTTCTCTAACCCATGGATGTGCTGGAAATATCAGGATTAAGGAAAACAGTTAAACATTATGGAAAGCTTTTCTTATAGTAAAATGTTTTGTGAAGCAGAGGATACAAATTACAGTTTGACTAAGCAAATTATATGAAAACATAATGCTTACTTGAACAATGAAAGATGTGCTGCAGTGCGATTGCATTGCATGTAGATTGTGCATTAGAGTTGTGTAAAATTAGTGGCACAAAAATAGTTGAGATTTCATGTGATGTTAAGTGTTCGTTTATATAGCACTACCACTGTACAGAAACACCATTCACCAAGTTTATTGAATCTGAACTGCCAATAAAATTCCTATGAAATAATGCTGCATAAGCATGGCTGAACACAACAAAAGCAGTGAAAGGTTCTAAACTTCTAGCTACTATCTATAATATGTATTAGTTTGAAGTTTAATATAAAACCATTCATGTGTAATTTACCCAATAGCTTAAGCTTTCGGGATAGTTGGTTCATGACATGGTTTGAGAGCTTCTATGACCAAGTAGTCCTAGAGTCCGATCTTTGGTGCCTCCAATTATTCTAATAAAAAGTAGAATTCCAGCACAAGGTAGGTCAACTTGTGCATTGTCCAAGCTTCAAGCTCATTGGGTTCTTGTGTCAGGATGCGTGCTAGAAGTATAATGTAAAACCATTCATGTGGCATTGACCCAATAGCTTAAGCTTTTGGGATAGCTGGTTCATAACAGTATCTTAGAATCTTTTCACACTTCTAAGATGACTAATTAAGTACAATTTACCTCCTTTTACATATTATGTTTAGCGAGAAGTAGTTTTCATAGAATAGCTTGGCCACCTTTCTCTCAAAATTGGTTCATGTGCACTTAAATAGGTAACTGCAATGTTACTTTACCTTTTGTCCTTTACTTATTTTTCCATTTTTTCCCCTCCTCCCTCTCTGTCGTAATTTAATAAACCAATACACTCTAACACTTAAAATAACTTTTAATTAAATATACTGAAGTTAAGCAGGAACCCAAAGAAAATAGTTTAGCAATTATTTAAAGATAAATGATGACAGCGGAAAAAAATATAATGCAAAACTTGAAAATATATATAAAATGAGGGTAATTTGGCAATATGCATAAATACAATACTTGGTATCATTAAAACTTTATACATTTCCATTTGAAGGAATTTAAAACATCTTTTAATGATAAATTTAGTGTTTAAACTTAGACGCACTTTGACTTTATATAATTCAACACTTCAAGTATTAATAGAACCCAAACTAGATATGATGCAGTGACAAAAATCTACAGTAGTGATTACTGCTTGTGCTGTTGTCATCAGACAAGGATCACTTGAAGGCTCAAATAATAAAGAGCCTTCTCATTGTAAGAACTAAGAAAACAATAGCATACATACATAGGGCTTGAGCTGCAGTTAATCTTGCCCGAGGATCCTTGATTAGCAATTTCTTGACAAAATCCTTTGCAGCATTACTTATAGTCGGCCACGGTTTCCGGCGGAAATCAGGCTTGTTACGTAAGACCTGCATATATCATCAGGTAATCAATTAAGCATAACAACAAAAAAGTAAAGCAAATTCTTTTATCAGAACTCAAAATCAAGTGGACAATGAAATTAAATGGCAGAACTTATCATGTTATTAAGAAACAAGAACAAATGATGAATCCCACATAAATTGGAAAATCAGAATATTACAATGATAACGTATTATACCTCCTTGAAGATACCATCCTCAGTCTTATCCCAAAATGGGCGTCTCCCACATAGCAATATGTATGTAATAACACCAATACTCCACACATCTGATTGAGGGCCTGATTTCCGCTTTAACACTTCAGGTGCAACATAGTAAGCACTGCCAACAATATCATGAAACTTCTTTCCTGCAGTGTTTTTTATTTTTTTTCAAAGATAGAAGACTAGAATTCTCACACAAAGAGTGCAACATGCCCCACACCTCAATCAACAAAAAAGGAGAACATTCCTGATACAAAAGAGGGAAGGGGGAAAAACAAAGCAAATTGATCATGGAAATAAAGATATTTCCTCACCTGGCTTTATGAAATCTGACAAACCAAAATCTGTAGCCTTTAAAGGTGAATCTTCTGCGGTTGATTTGAAAAGAAAATTCTGCATGCAAAACAAAACAAAACAAAAATAGCAAATAGCATCTAGTTCTCTAGCACAGATCCCATTTAACACAAATTTGCCAGATATGCCAGTGAGCTTGACCATACCTCCGGCTTCATGTCTCGGTGCACCAAACCACGTAAGTGGCACTCAGCTGCAACCTTGAGCATCTGCCTTACAACTACTGCTGCATCCTTTTCAGTGTAACGGCTGTTCTTCCTGATTAAAGCAAAGAAAGACAAAGTAAGCTCTGGTACAAGAAAAAAAACTTCTCCAAATGCAAACCCACAAGTCATTATTGAATATTGACCCTGGTTTCAGCAATTTCAACACACATTCTGAAGTGATAACTAAACCAAGAAAAATAGCAAACACATTCAAAATCAAGCAATACTTACTTGGCCAATATCCGATCCAGCAGTTCTCCACCCTCGCATAACCTAAGAAGGTAAACACGAGCATACAAACAAACACATAGAGAGTGAGGAAAACACAATGTTTCAATAATTGAGCTCCCAGTAGATAAATCCAGAGTCAAAGTAGAGCTCAAAATCATAGGGACATGGAAAACAGCAGAATGAAAAAACTAGTCAACTTACTCCATGGCTATGTAAACGTATGAATCATCATCAAAAGCATTATAGAACTGAACCACATTCTCGTGACCGGCAACTGCCTTTAATATCTTGACCTCTTGCTTAACGTCCTCAACAGAAGCAGGGAGAACCATCTGCCACCACATTAAAAGGATTGATTTAGGAACACATTATTACAGGCATGTGCAACACTTGCAGTAGCAAGATGAGAGAACCTCCGAATTAGTCCGCAATATTCACCACAGACCTCACATTAGCTCTTAAATAGAGATTCTCAAATTATTTAAATGTTGGTCATGTTATCCCTACAAAATTGACAGGAGTGATAAATATTGGGGATAGACGTTGATGTTTATCCCCAATATCGGGTGCAAGTACTATATTCACTTTTTGATGCCTACTCTAAATACACCTGGATTTACTTGCTGCAAAACAAGTCCCAAACCTTTCCTACTTTTCTTAAATTCAAAACCATGATGGAAAAGCAGCTAGGCACATCAATCAAAATGTTTTAATCTGGTGATGGGCCAAGTGTATGCCCCTTTTTAACCAAGTTTCTCAACAGTGAAGGAATTCTCATAGACATAGTTGCCCGTATACTCATGAACATTAAGGCACAGCTGAAACAAAACATAGACATGTGACTGAAGTAGGGCTTGCTCTCCTAGATAATGCATCTATGCCATTCTCCTTTTGGAGCATGCCTTCCAAACAGTAGTATACATTATAAACAGATTACCCACTCCCAATCTTGCCAATCAAACACCAATTGAGCTGCTGTTTCAGCGATCAACTTTCTATTTCAGACTTCTACCTTTGGTTGTGCGTGTTATCCTTGTCTAAGGGATTATTATAAACACAAACTCTAACTTCAATCCAGTAAGTGTACCTTCCTAGGATATGGTCAATGACATCAAGGATACCTTTATCTACCATCTAGTGGCATATCTCAAGACATGTAAAATTTGATGAACTGCATTTTCCATTTCAGTCAGACTTCAAGTTTACTTGTCCTTCTACTAACTCCCATGCCCCTATACCACATTCAACACATACTGCACCTTGCATTCCAATTACTACTGATAACAAGTCCTCTCTTGTTTCCTCCAACTCCACTGATGAGGCCACTCCTTCCACTACAACTCTTTCACATCGGTCTCAACTTCTAGCAGTGCTTGCTAGCGACATTGTCCCACACTCACAGCTTCCGTCTGCTAGTTCACCAGTACCTGCAGGTGTCTAGAACTTGCTTCAAATGGTCACTAGAGGCAAAGCAAGCATCACAAAGCCAAATACATGGCTGACTGCTGCTATAACCTATTCAGAACCTATCTCAGTTAAGGCTACATTCACATTCAGAGTTTGGAAAAATGATAGGGATCAAGAGTTTGAAGCCTTGCTGAAAAACAAGACTTGGTATCTTGTTCCCTTGCCACCAGGAAGGGCACCTATAGGATCTAAATGGTTTCTCAAGCTCAAAAAAAAAAAAAAAACAGTGGATCAATCAACAAGCATAAAGATGGACATGTAGCCAAAGGCTTCAACCAACAAGAGGGCTTTGAACTTTGAAGCCTTCAGCCCGCTAGTCAAGCTAGCTATCGTTAGAAATTATACTCACTCTAGCTATCAGAAGAGGCTGGCCTATCAGGCAGATTGCTATGATCAATGCATTTTTAATGGGGACCTCACGGAGGAGTTCTATATGGTTCAGCCCCCAAGCTATACTCAAGGTGGTAAAGATTTAGCATGCAATCTCCACAAAGCCTTTAAGGGCCTAAAACAAGCCACGCAGGCAAGGTATGCAAAGCTTCACCAATCTCTATATCAGATGGGATTCACTATAGCCAAATCAGATTCACCCCCGTTTGTTCTCTCAACTACCACTTCCACTGTTTAGGCTCAAGTCCACATTGATGATATAATCATCACAATTAACTCCTCACCAGGCCTTGGCACAACGGTAAAAAGGTTTTTCCATGTGGCTGAGGTTGGTAAGTCACGCATTCAAGTCCCAGAAACAGCCTCTTGTGTAAAAAACAAGGTAAGGCTGCGTACAATAGACCAAGTGGTCTGACCCTTCCCCAGACCTCGCGCATCGCAGGAGCTTTCATGCACCGAGCGGCCCTTCTTTTTATTATTACTAACTCCTCAGCAGCCATTGATTCTTCCATCCAATCACTGAATGCACAATGCCCCCCTAAAAGACTTAGGCTCACTTAATTACTACCTTGGGATTCAAGTTCATCATTGAGTAAAGGCAGCATTCTTCTATCTCACACTAAGTATATCAATGATCTTCTTGAAAACGCAGACATGACCTCAGCTAAACCGACTACCACACCTATGACAATCAACGCAAAACTCAGCTGCAGGCACTGCTCTCTTTCTAGACCCAAGCCTGATGTGACATGCCCAGCTCCCAGCTCCACCTACCATCAATTGGAACAATGTAAGTGCAATTACGCTCAATACCAATTCCATCTTACACTCCCGGACCAAGCACTTTGACCTCATCCTACACATTGTTAGCGATAAAGTGCAATAACACCTTCGAGTCCATCACATTCCCAGCTCAAAACAAACTGCAGATGTACTCACCAAACCACTCTCTCAAGAAGCCTTCCACTAGTGCTCTGTCAAACTTTGGGTCTGGCCTCCTCGACCACGAGTTTGCGAAGATGTAAATTTAGCAAGTCTGTTAGTCTGCTACAAGTTAGTTAAAACAGTTAATCTTAGATTGTTGATTTCTGTTACCTTCAGTAAGGACTAGTTACAAGTGAGCTTGCATGTTTCTTTCTAAGAACTTTCTCTAATCCAATGACCAAATAAGAAACACAAAGTAATGAGAGAATTAAAAAATGAAGGAAGAAACGAAAATGACCTTACTCTTCTCGAGTCTCTTAACTGCCACGCGATCCCCAGTGGCTTTGTCTATTCCGACGTAGGTGTAACCGAATTGGCCGTGTCCCAACAACTTCCCGAGCGAGTAGCGCTTATCGAAGTCCTTGTCGTAACCGAAATCGGCGCGCATCCCGCTCGGCACGCGCCTGGAGCTTGACACGAGCTGGTGCGCTCGCTGCCGTTGGTGTCTGTTGGGCGGCGGTTGTTGCTTCTGCGCCGCCGACGATTGCGGCTTCGCGGCGGTTTCATTACGGTTCGGCCCTTTGACCGTGGTGGCGGAAAAGCAGGTGCCCATGGTTTTGGAGGAATGAAAATGGTTAAAGTAGGTGTTGAGTGATGAAAAGCAATAGCGAGAGTTAGGTCATAATATATAGTGGTAGTTGTCATTCAGAGAGAGAGAGGTGATTTGGGGGTGAGAGACAGGTTGGAGCAGGTAAGGAAGAGGTAAGGAAGAGGAAGGAGGGAAGAAAAAGAGTGAAGGGTATGGTCAAAACTCAGTCAAAAGAGACTTTTGAATGAGAAGAAATGCAAACTAAATAATAACAACAACAACAACTAATTTAGTACTATCATAAATTTTAATTGGCTTAACTACATTTTTGTCCCTCCAAAATACTTGTTCTTATTTTTCATTCTTATCCCAAAAAAAATCTTATTTCTAGTAATTCAAAAATTACATGTATTATTTTTAGTCTCTACTTTAAAATGATTGAACCCGATTTCTCCGCTTGCAGAGCAAATTTTTAAGTGCGTGCAAGAGTTTTTTGATCTAGATTAAATAAAAGAACAACTAATAAGAACTAAAAAAAACATGATTTGTGGAGAACTAAAAATAAAACAAAAATTCCAACTAAAAATGTAGTTAAGTGAATTTAATTTGTATAATAATTTGGTTCCACTTATGTAAGTTATATTTTGTTAAATATTTTACAACAATTCTTACATGTTGAAGTTTTGATTTTGTCTTCAACATATAAATTCATTTACATATATATATTTAACTTTAATCTTATCATTTATATTTATTGAAGAATTGGCTTCTATTTTTATGATGAATTTGTTATCATAGTTTTTTGTATAATATAATATTGGTCTTGACAAAAGCTAAAAGAATATATGATTGAAAAATACGATAAATAGTATTCAAATAAAATTTATGTCCTTGGTCAATACCAAAAAAATAAAATTTATGTAAAACAAAATACAAACAAGTATGTGACGAGGAATAGAGGTGCAGGATCGAGTATGAATGGGGGCAGGGATGGACAGGTTAGGGAGGGGGTGAATCCGATCTAAATGGTAGAGCAGAGGCAATACTGCAAAACTTGGTGACTAGTATAGTAGATCTTCGATCGTCAGCATAACCTTCCACTGCAACATCTCAGATTCAAGAGAACAACTGGTTGGAGATCTGACAAAAGTTCATAAGCGGACTGATGCTAAAGAAGCATGTTGAATATTAGTAAATGGGGAAGACCACTATGCATGAAGACAAAATATTGTTATCTTATTAACTTTTGTTGAGCATGGCTCATTATACTGGCCTCGTCTGGTATTGATACTAGGTCCTCGTCCGGGTGGAGACTCTAGGAGTTCGTCTGGCTGGAGACTCTAGGAGATCGTCCGGCTTAGAGATGTTGAGTTCGTCTGCAACTGACACGTAAGAGTTCGTCTGCCTAGAGCTGCTAGGCCGCGTCTGGTTAGAGTTATTACGTGGTCAGTTGAAGACAATTAATGAGCACTTACTCTGTAATATCCGTGTAATCTAGAATCTGATTGGTTGACAGGATTACGTTAGGATTGCGTTAGGATATAATTAATACACTGTAGTTTAGTATTGTATCCTAGTATAAATATGTTGTAACACTAGAACTCTGTTGTTCATTCTTATTATTGAATGAAACGGTGTTATAGCTATCTATAGCCACAAACGTAGACAAAGTTGGTCTAACTGCGTGAACAAAGTTTTCTGTGTGCTTTCGATCTCTTTCCCTCTCAAAGTTACTCTATGCGATTCAGGTGTCTGAGACTAGCAATTGGTATCAGAGCAATAATGGTTGTCGGAGGTGCTAAGTTTGACGTTGAAAAGTTCAATGGAACAGAAAACTTCCGTTTATGGCAACGCAGAGTCAAGGATTTGTTGGCTCAACAAGGATTGCAAAAGGCGCAGCGAGAGGAGAAATCAACAAGGATGTTAGACATAGATTGGTTGGAGATGCAAGAGAAGGCGCTAGATTGATTCGTCTCTGTGTTTCTGATGAGGTGATGTTTCATATCGCGGATTTCACGACTTCAAAGACCGTTTGGGACAAGTTAGAGAGCCAATATCAGTCTCAAACGTTGATGAACAAGCTATTTGCAAAGCAGAGGCTTTACAGTCTGAGGATGTAGAAGGGAAGTGACCTTCAAAGTCATGTTAATCATTTCACTATAATAGTTGCAGATTTGCAACGACTGGTGGTGAAGGTTGATGACGAGGACAAGGAGGTTATTTTGTTGTGCTCGTTACCAAGTTCCTACGAGCATTTGGTCACCACTCTTATGTATGGGAAGGACGCCATTACGCTTAATTCCATCACGTCTGCACTTTTCTCTCACTCACGGAGAAAGCAAAAGGCAGAGGAAGGCAGTAATCAAGGTGAAGGTTTGTTTGCTAAGGGAGGAGGACAAGACCGTGGACTAAACAAGGGAAAAGCTACTGGAAAGAAGAAACATTCTAAGTCCAAGCAGACGAGGGACACAACAGAGTGTTTTAATTGCAAGAAGGTTGGTCACTGGAAGAGGGATTGCCCTAATTTCTCTAACTCTGCAAACGTAGCTCAAACGAGTGATTCCGGCAGTGAAGGGGACATGCTTTGTGTCTCGTCTGCCAAGTGCACAGATGTTTGGATTCTAGACTCTGGGTGCTCTTACCATATGACACCGCACCGGGAGTGGTTCAGTTCATTTAAGGCGGGCAAGTTTGGATTTGCTTGCGTCCGGGCAGGTACGACTTGAGAATGTTCACACATCTAAAAACGCAGCAGATATGTTGACCAAGCCAGTCACCAACGAGAAGTTAATGCATTGATTGGAACTACTGTACATTTCTAAGTGATAAGCATATAGGGAGCGCAATCCGAAAAATCGAGATTCTGAGAAGAAGCGGTTTATCTTCACAAGGGTTTGAAAATTTGCCAAGGTGGAGATTGTTGAGTATGGCTCATTATACTGGCATCGTCTGGTATTGATACCAGGTCCTCGTCCGGCTGGAGACCCTAGGAGTTCGTCTAGCTGGAGACTCTAGGAGATCGTCCGGCTTGGAGGTGTTGAGATCGTCTGCAAAGTTCGTCCGCAGAGTTCGTCTGCAACTGACACGTAAGAGTTCGTCTGCCTGGAGCTGCTAGGCCGCATCTGTTTAGAGTTATTACGTGGTCGGTTGAAGACAACTAATGAGCACTTACTCCGTAATATCCGTGTAATCTAGAATCTGATTGGTTGACAAGATTACGTTAGGATTGCATTAGAATATAATTAACACACTGTCGTTTAGCATTGTATCCTAGTATAAGTATATTGTAACACTAGAACCCTGTTGTTCATTCTTATTGTTGAATGAAATAGTGCTATAGCCATCTATAGTCGCAGACGTAGACAAAGTTGGTCGAACTACATGAACAAAGATTTTTGTATGCTTTCGATATCTTTCCCTCTTAAAGTTACTTTGTGCGATTCAGGTATGGACAAAGGCTGTAATATCAGCAGTGGTATTCCTTGATCGAAGGGATAATATACTTTTTTGTGTGATACTTTTCTGATATTGTATGAATAGAGCTGTTAAGAGAGGAAGAGCTATTCAACCATTTAACCATTTTCCTACAACTCAACATCACTAATGATGATTACCAATATACCCAAAGCCAACTATCAAGAGGAAGAAGCTTCTCCAACATAGAAGAACTCAACGGATAAAAACTTCCCAACAGCTAGAATGTTAAACGACTAGGATTTCGCTCCAGAGTATATAAAAACGCTAGAAAAATAAAGAGCTAACGATTCTTTCATTCATATTTTGTAAAGCTCATTAATTTATTTTTTCGTCCATTAATTTGTTGTAGTTTCCAATTGTTTATATTTTAAATTCTTATATTAGGGCACTTTGTAATAGTACTCATAGATAAATATTTAAAAGCTAATTCTCATCATTTGAGTGGCAAGCTTAAGCTAGTTCAGAAACCAGTAGAAATTTGTATCTACACCCCTTTTAGATAAAAGAGATAGCTTGGAGAAACTATTGAAATAAAACTAAATTTAGCTTGGAGAAGTGTATTCGGGGTCGCAGCGGGACGACGCGTAAAAAGAATAAGATCAACAGAGTCGCCACCAATATTATTTTAATGGGAAACATTGGAAAACCCATGGGATAATGGTCTACGAAACTAGATTTGGATCTGGGAGTCGATTACGCATAGGGAATGTATTAGCACCCTAAAACGCCCGTCTAAAAGACGGTACCTCTAATTAACTGTGCATAAGAAATTAGCTTTCAAAATATTTGTTTCACCCCCTAAAAAGGAAAAAGAAGTTGATTATTTGTTTTGATTAAGAAAAGATTATTTATAAAATTAGCTTGACGGTAGTTGATGTCCGCTCCTGCGTATCCCCTGGTGCAATGGAGAATTCAAAGTCACATAGTTCTTTCATGTTTGATATTTTTATGTTTTTTATATTTTATTATTTTGTGTTTTTTTAACTTGATTAGTTTGCGAAGAGCATGGTTTGAGGTGATGACCTCTAAGAAGGTGGAGTTGATAGGAGAGAAGCTTGAAGAAGCTGAGATTTGATTTGAAATACTTGAAGAAGTCGGGGTTTGATTAGAGCGGCTTTGAAGAAGCCGGAGCTTTAAATTTTCTTGAAAGGAGATATATTTGACATTTTTGTATATTTGAATGTTTTTTAGTTTTTTTAGAATTTGATTGTTCTTGCTACCAAGTGGGTAGTCATAGAAACCTTACGAATTAAGTGATAGAAATGTTATTCCATTACTGTCGTTTACTTATTTGAGAAAAGATTTTTGTTTATTTTATAATTTTGAGATATTATGCTACCAAATGAGTAGTCAGTGATTTTTATTAGATAATGAGTAGAAATGTTACTTTATTATCATCGTTGATATTAATTTAAAAGAGTTATTATTTAACTTTGGAAAATCATGCTACCAAATGGGTAGTCAATAATTTTCAACCAAATAATGAGTAAAAGAGTTACTCTATTATTATTGTTAGTTTATCAAAGAAAATATTTTTTAGGGTTTTTAACATTGATATTAGACAAGTATGTACAATGACAAAACATGTTTAAAGTGGAGATGGAGTTTTTATAAACAAAGAAGAAGAAGAAGAAAAACGTGTGGGTTCAAATATTGGGTCAAAGCCAGCAGAACTTGTTATTTTTTGAACAAAGGAGGGCCAATGGGCTTGGGCCCAATCCCACTCACTCACCAGCAAATTTGAACAGCCCACATCTATTCTTTTTTCCTCTTTGAAACTAGAACTGTGAGAGAGAGAGGAAGAAGTATCTAGAAACAGGGAGCGATGAGAGAAGAGGGAGAAAACGGAGGAGAGAAACGGCGGTGAGAGGGAGAGAGAAGAACGACGACGCCGGAGCTTCGATAGCGAGGCGCGGCGTGATGGTGGCCGAACCATAAGTGCAAACAATCAGAGATAAAAAGAAGAAGTATAATACAAATTGTTTTCCCTCTTCTTCTTTTTCCACTTCTGTTTTCTTCTCCCTCTCCCTTTGTGTGTTGCTGGTTTGTGACTCTAGAGTGAGGCAAAATCCTCTTGTGTGCTTCTGGTGCTACATTTTGTTATTCTTTATTTTGGGCAGAGGAAAGGTGATTTAGGTGAATGCTTTTGATGACTAGGGTGTTTTTTAGAAGATGTAAGGAAGTTAATGGAGGTTTGGTGTGAGTGTTGGGATGGGAATGGCTAGGGTCTGGGTAGGGTACTACCAATCTCTATACCCGCTTTTTTAAAAAGTACCCATACCTATATGCCAGTATCCGTACCCATTGCTCGTAGTTTAGTTAAACAATATATAATTTTTACTATTTGTATTTTTCAATAGAAAACTAAAATATGATTGCTTTTATAAAATGAAAATACATTAGTTAAGAATACAAAAAACTATTAAAATACTTAACAAGTAAAATCATTTAATTAAGTGTAAAAAGCTAGATAATATTTATATTTTTTTCCTTAATAGAATCATATTAATTAAGATCTTCTCTCTAATCAAATTAAGATCAATTAAATATACTTTTATTTTACATCAATGATATTTTATCATTTGAAATATGTGTGAGTTTTAATAAAAAATTAAATCAAAATTTGAGAATATATCTTTTTGTTTAAATACTATTATCTAAACATATAGTATAAGTTAAGATAATAGTATAATTCAGTAAAAAAACATTGCAATATCATTATAATAATTATATTAGGATGAACAATTAATTATATATATATATATATATATATATATATATGAATGAATGATATGTGCGTGCAGGTATGGGGCGGGGTGAGTACAATAGTACCAATACCTGCCCGCACCCATACCAACTAATTTTTGCGGGTATTTACTAATATCCAACCCCATACCCATCTAGTAAGTTTTTACTTTACTCATAATAAGTATTTTTCACTGGTACTCATAAGATATGGGTCAATTGTCATTCCTAAGTGTTATGGAGGTAGGAGGTGTTGTCTCTTTTTATTTTCTATTTCTTTTGGCTTTGGTTTGATCTTGTAATGATACCTAAATTTCTTGAGCCTTGCACTTCCTTAATCCATGGAGATCTTTGCCTTAATTGGTATAACTTGAGAGAGATAACAATCCATTTTTGCTATAGTGATGATGAAGACTCGGAAACCCACACTCCACATTTCTTTCCTTTTTTCTCAAGCTAAGTTCCTTAGCCTAGTTTGGTTTTGCCCCTGATGGTCACTTACGTGACCTTTTTGATTTCTTTTTTCTTTTTCTTTTCTCTTTTACTTGAATAATAATAATAATAATAATAATAATAATAATAATAATAATAATAATAATAATAATAAATAATGGGTAGGACAAAATTGAGTGTTCACAAGAAGCTACTTGAAATTAGCTTGAAGAAGCTAAGGAAAGACTATTTAGCTTGGAGAGACGGAGTCAATACTTAAAGAAGTTACTGAAAAATCTCAAAGATAATAAAAGTACTAGACATAGCTCACGGTTGGGATGAGCCAGTATAAAATTTGCTTGTGTAATCTTCTTTATCCCTTATATTTTACATTTACTTTATATTTTACATTTACTTTATATATTAACCGGTAATTGAAATTAACATTATAAAAGAACACTTCAAGCCTTAAGAATAATCTATTTGCTGCCTACATCTGAAGGTTGCACTATATTCTGAACCCGTTCAACGTTTGCCAAACCTTATAAAATGCTCTTTTCTGATTTTAACATTCATCGCATGCTAATCTAAATAGACAAAGATAGAAAATTCTTAAGAGTTCAAAAAGAACTTCATAATCACAATTTCATAATCACAATTTTACCCCTTCTTGTGTTATCTTTGTTTCTTTTAGTTAGTATCAGAGCTCAGCCTGGGGTTGAGCATCTGACTGTGCTAGAGGAAAAAGATCATTGGGGAACCTGCTTGCAAAGCTTACCTCATAGAAGGTCTCTCCATTAACAGACTTCCCTTATTTGACAGAGACAACTACTACCAATGCAGGACTAGAATGAAGGCATTTGTCAAATTCACTAACTATGAGATCTAGGAAATAATCACATAAGGCAATTATGTTCCTAGAAAAATGAATGGAGATCCCACCCCTATGATAGAATTAGCATGAGACCAAAAACAGAAAATGACGCTCAACAACAAAGCCAAATTCTACATAATGTGCTCTCTGAGCAAGGAAGAATTTGACAAGATTGAGGAGTGTGAAATTGCAAAATAAATGTTGGATGCTCTCACAAAAACTCATGAGAGAACCAATCCTAAAAAGGAGGTTAATATCAGCGGAACAACTCACCAATTTGAAAGTATCGAGATAAATACCCATGAGACTATTGACAAGATATTTGAAAAACTACAAACTATCACTCATAGTCTAAAGAATTTGGAAAGACCATTTCCAATTCTGATAGTTAGTAAACTCTTGAGAAAACCTCCTGAGAAGAAAACTCATGACCAAGATGTTGGCACCTCTGAAAGAAAGATCGACTTCAACTTTGAGAAGCAGGAAAACAGAAGAATTTTCAAACACCCTCTCTTCTTGAAAAACTTAAATGAGAAAAGGTCAAGTCAAAGGTTGTGCTTAGCGTTCAACCAACCAGGTCACATCAAAGCTAACTTCCCTCAAGCCAAAGTGAATCTAAGAAGTCTTCTAGAAAGGGGAAGTCACTTTTGTATACCTAGGAAGATCATGAAGATGCACAAAATGAGTATGACATCTGACTGTGAGTTGGCTCTACAACAGATTCCAAGACTAGAAACTATTGTTTCAAACTTGGTGATATCTATCTTAGGAAACTTGGTTTCCTTCCGTTTTTTCCTCCCTTACTTTCTAAACTCTATAATTGGCTTACTTTAGTTATTTTTTTCTTTAAACATCAGTACCTTGTCTTGTTTCAACAGCAAGATTCCCTCATCAGTTTGACTCATTTTTTTCAGAAATATTTTAGTACATCATGACATCATGTGCCAATAGAACTTTGTTCATTATGCCTCATTTTGGAACCATTTCTATGAAGTGGATAGAGAGATCATACCAGTACACGAACAGGAAAAAGACGAATAAGTTGTAGATTAAGCCTTTGAGCGTCTTCTTTTGGAATATCCTCCTGCACCTATTCTAGTGCCCGATGAGGAGAAGATCATTGCTCTTGAAACTCAACAACACCAAATCTCTCAAGATCTTCAGAATTTCAGAGATGCTACTGTTGCGGTAAAACAACACATGCATAAAGACCAAGTGTACTCTATCGCTCAAGTAATATATGATTATGAAGTCTGAGTTATCAAACCCAAGTGACCAAATACCAAATTGGAATTAGTGGGTGATTCATAGTTTAGGAAAACCAAGTTTGGATTGATTAAGGTATTATGAGCAAAAAATAAGCAACGAGTATAAGGAGACTAAGAATGAGAAGGACTCGAGATTACAATGCAATTGGATCACCTACCCTGCTATTATATATGTTATCCTAATTACTAATTGCGCCGACCATACTCTCTTAAAATGCTAGCTCACCTTTAAATTGTTGTTAACTACTCTAGCAGAATGCACTATCTTACAAGTAAACGTCATTGTAAGGAAATCAGTGAAAATAGGCATGAAGTGCATAGAACTACAAGTATTTCGCTACCTAGTCGCAGGAAGTTATCAAGAACTAAACCTAAAAATTGTTAGGAGCGATTCATTACTAGTTCCCTACGCTCTTTTCCTTTTATTGATTCCATAATTAATCTATCTGGTTAAGATCCAATTAATTACTATTAATATGGTTAATCACTCCATATAGAATTAAGCACATAAAAGGAAAACACAAATATAACTGAATTAAGAAGTATAACATATATAATAAAAACATGTTTCAAATCATACCCTGCATTGTAACTTTGATAAGGAGGATTTAGCTACTCATTATACAAAGTGAAATCACAACAATCCTAGTAGCTACATTCATTCTTAGAGAAACAAGGAATGAGTTCAAAGCTCTTGCATTCTTCTCTTCCTTTAGATTCGCCACACTTGAGTGTCTCTCTCTCACTACTCACTACTCATTGTGTTTTTCTCTAAACGACACACATAGTCCTTTGCACACACCCCCTTCTGAAGTTGTCATAGCCTCTCTTTAAATATGAATTAATTAGGTCAAAACAAGTCTCCTAGCTGCACAAGGTGACACGATCGTGGCTTTGGAAGCATGGACATGTTGGTCGATGCATAGTCGTGGTTCTTTAAATTCAGTTTGCACGACCGTGGCCTAGGAAGCATGATCGTGTTGCTTCGTCAACACTTTAGATTCTACTATTTGGCGTCATTTAAGCTCATTCTTCAATATATCCTTCTTTTTGCTATTTTTACCTATATTATGAAAATACACTGCCAAGCACATGAGTTCTGTAAAAAAAAATACATAAAATAGGTTTTTTTTTTTAAAGTCCAAATGAAACTTATATATTAATATAACTGATGACTGGATTTTATATGATAATTTTAGGGTCTTTTTAGTCTTTTTATTTTGTTATTTTTGAGTCTCATATAAGACTTTTATTCTTTTTATGTATATTTTATATTTATTTTGCATTTTGCATATAGATTAGTTTTTATTTGGTTTTTAAACTTTATTTTATATTTTTAGGAATTTTTATAGTTATTTTTTATATTTTTAGGAAAGCTGGTATAGTTATCATTTTTGTCCAGTGACCAATTTGTAAGTTTCAGGAAAGGAAGGACCAAAGTGTAAAAGTTCAAGAGTGGAGGATGAAAACTGAAGTTTCAAAGAGTTAAAGGGCCAGAATTGAAGTGCTAGCAAAGAGAGGACTTAAAGTGGAAATCAAGAATATGAACCAACACTCTCTAAATTAAGCACATGGAAAATAAGGATTAAAGGATGAGTGGAGAACTGATGGTAGTGGGAAGGCGTTTTCAAAAGTTAATTGGTGGCCAATGAAGGCCATAATGGCCATCAACTCCTCCACCATTGAAAGGCAATTTTTTGCTATAAATAGGAGTGTTCATCCTTTGTAAAAATCACACCTATCTAGAATACAACAAGTATTCTTTCTTTCCTCCTTCAAGAGCATTGTTCCTAGGAATTGTGGGAAGCCAAACTTGAGCTCCTAGTCCAGGGTAATCCAATGTTTCTTTTAGCCATGCTTGGCTAATTCTTTTAAGTATCTTGGGTTCTTTTAGTTTATATTTTATGTTTTAGTCTTCTTCTACATTTCTGAGTAATATTTCCAGTTTATGTTTTATTTCCTTGTTCTTAATGTTATCTTGATGTACACAAGAGTTTTTGCTTATTGCTTATAACAATGGAAATTGGTAAGTAGTAAGGGAAATATGATTTAAAATATGCTATAAGTATATATCACTAAGGAATTAGGATAGACGTAGCTTTATGTTGGCCTGAATTTCATCTTCATCTTCTTCTCTTGTTAACTAAATTGCAAGAAATTGAATTTAGTAATTTAGGAAGAAAGTTCTACATTTGTAAGGAATTAATTTGTAGAAATACTAGGCTATAGCATCATGTACTTGGTTTTAGAATTCAGGAATTAAGTAGGAGTTTGCTAGCATATTTTATAAACTATGTAATTCAACCCAAGTGCTTAAATCTCATCATCATCTTTGTTCTCTTTTATTTTATGCTATTTTATTTTTCTTGTTCTAAAACCAAACATCAATATAGATCTTTTTATTTTCTGCACAAAGCTCTAAATAAATTAATAATTAGACACCTATCCCCTGGGTACGATATCTTTTATACTACGCGATAACCATCCGTGCACTTGCGGATTTGGCTATCAAGTTTTTGGCGCCGTTGCCGGGGATATGTTCTGTTCATGTTCTTTTTATTATTTTGTTTAGTGCTTTTTGTTTATATAAAAAAATGAAAAAAAATATTAAAAAAGTTGTGGTGAATAGGTGCTATTAACTTCTTTTGCTTTTCTGCATGGTAGGACATTTTGAATTCTACCCTGAAATTGAAAGAACTTTGCATCGCAGATTAGCGGAGCAAAGAAGATTAGCACAGGCCATGGCGGAGACACAAGCACAAATGGAGGAGCGTCTCCTTGTTGGGTACAATGCACGGGTTGAAGAGGAAGTCCAAGCTAGGCTTCAAAGACAAAGAGTTGAGGAGGAAGAACGGAATGCCAACCGTTCCCTTCGGGATATCACAGCTCCTCAGGTAGATTATAATTTTGAGGGGAGTATTGTGGTACCCGATGATGCACTACCAAATTTCCAAATTCCTCCACACTTCATCTCTTTGGTTAGCCAGAACCAATTTGGTGGAAGTGGCAATGAAGACTGCCACACTCATCTGGAGCGATTCACCAGGCAATGCTCCACCTTAAGGAGAAATGATGTTCACCACTCTTCTGCCACATCTCTTAAGGAAAATGGAAACAGCATAAGTCTTACTGTATCCAGGTGAACATCATTTCTCCTTAAGGTGGAGCATTGCCTGGTGAATCGCTCCAGATGAGTGTGGCAGTCTTCATTGACACTTCCACCAAACTGGTTCTGGCTAACCAAAGAGATGAAGCGTGGAGGAATTTGGAAATTTGGTAGTGCATCATCGGGTACCACAATACTCCCCTCAAAATTATAATCTACCTGAGGAGCTATGATATCCCGAAGGGAACGGTTGGCATTCCGTTCTTCCTCCTCAACTCTTTGTCTTTGAAGCCTAGCCTGGACTTCCTCTTCAACCCGTGCATTGTACCCAGCAAGGAGACGCTCCTCCTTTTGTGCTTGTGTCTCCGTCATGGCCTGTGCTAATCTTCTTTGCTCCGCTAATCTGTGATGCAAAGTTCTTTCAATTTCAGGGTCGAATTCAAAATGTCCTACCATGCAGAAAGGCAAAATAAGTTAATAGCATCTATTCACTAAAAAAAATTAATATTTTTTCTTTTTTTTTATATAAACAAAAAGCACTAAACAAAATAATAAAAAGAACTTGAACAGAACCTATCCCCGGCAACGGCGCCAAAAACTTGATAGCCAAATCCGCAAGTGCACGGATGGTTATCGCGTAGTATAAAAGATATCGTACCCAAGGGATAGGTGTCTAATTATTAATTTATTTAGAGCTTTGTGCAGAAAATAAAAAGATGTATATTGATGTTTGGTTTTAGAACAAGAAATATAAAATAGCATAAAATAAAAGAGAAGAAAGATGATGATGAGATTTAAGCACTTGGGTTGAATTACATAGTTTATAAAATATGCTAGCAAACTCCTACTTAATTCCTGAATTCTAAAACCAAGTTCATGATGCTATAGCCTAGTATTTCTACAAGTTAATTCCTTACAAATGTAGAACTTTCTTCCTAAATTACTAAATTCAATTCCTTGCAATTTAGTTAACAAGAGAAGAAGATGAAGATGAAATTCAGGCCAACATAAAGCTACGTCTATCCTAATTCCTTAGTGATATATACTTTTAGCCTTTTTTAAATCCTATTTCCCTTACTACTTACCAATTTCCATTGTTATAAGCAATAAGCAAAAACTCTTGTGTACATCAAGATAACATTTCGAACAAGGAAATAAAACATGAACTGGAAATATTATTCAGAAATGTAGAAGAAGACTAAAACATAAAATATAAACTAAAACAACCCAAGATACTTAAAAGAATTAGCCAAGCATGGTTAAAAGAAACATTGGATTACCCTGGACTAGGAGCTCAAGTTTGACTTCCCACAATTCCTAGGAACAATTCTCTTGGAGGAGGAAAGAAAGAATACTTGTTGTATTCTAGATAGGTGTGATTTTTACAAAGGATGAGCACTCATATTTATAGCAAAAATTTGCCTTTCAATGGTGGAGGAGTTGATGGCCATTATGGCCTTCATTGGCCACCAATTAACTTTTGAAAACTCCTTCCCACTACCATCAATTCTCCACTCATCCTTTAATCCTTATTTTCCATGTGCTTAATTTAGAGAGTGTTGGTTCATATTCTTGATTTCCACTTTAAGTCCTCTCTTTGCTAGCACTTCAATTCTGGCCCTTTAACTCTTTGAAACTTCAGTTTTCATCCTCCACTCTTGAACTTTTACACTTTGGTCCTTCCTTTCCTAAAACTTACAAATTGGTTCATGGACAAAAATGATAACTATACCAGCTTTCCTAAAAATATAAAAAATAACTATAAAAATTTCTAAAAATATAAAATAAAGTTTAAAAATCAAATAAAAGCTAATCTATATGCAAAATGCAAAATAAATATAAAATCTACATAAAAAGAATAAAAGTCTTATATGAGACTCAAAAATAACAAAATAAAAAGACTAAAAAAACCCTAAAATTATCATATAAAATTCAGTCATCAATAACACGAGGGGTGTTATACCCATAATACATAGGTGGTCCCCAAAAGAGAAACGGGTGCAAATTCAAAAGTGCACAATTACTACCGTTCCTACAATATTGAAACAGATAAACACTAGCAAAAGCTATTCATTTCACAGCCCCAGTGCACAAACAGAGGATTGTTCCAACAGAAGAAACCAAATTTGAAGCTGCCATTGTTAAGTATCATCACCTTGCCACTGTTGTATCCTCCCACGACCTGTATAAAGTGGTTTGGCACAAATATAATTTAGGCAGCCCCTTCTTTCTCCTCTTTAGCCATCAACACCAATTTTCCAACTTTATCATTAGTGCTGCAATATTTCTCAGCCATGATCACCCAACAAGATTCTTCCAGTTATGCAAGTAAGTAGGCACTGCGACCACTCATAGAACGAAAATTTGAAATCTTTCAAGATGCTCCTTAGCCAAGTCCAAGAAGTGTATTTGATTAATTCCACCACTTTTGTAGTGTCGACCTGTTCAGAGTTAAAAAGAACACCGTTCCTGAGGGTCCATATAGACCATAAGCAAGATGCCCAAATAGCCAACCAGTGAGACTTGTGAGAAGTAGATATGCCAAGGCAGTGCTGCACAAAGTGATCTCGAAAGGAAGATGGCAAGACAGTGATTGTTCCCAACCACCTATAGCATCGTCCCCATATCAACCAGGCCACCTTGCATGAGAAGAATAGGTGATCTAGGGATTCTTCCTCGTCATGACAAAGAGCACATAGACATTGTTGGGGGTCAGGAGCCACTTTTCTCTTCCTCAAGTTATCCTTCGTCTGGACTTTGTTAAGGGATGCCTTCCATATGAAGGCCTTAACCTTTGAGGGTGCTATTATTCTCCAAATGTTCTTATATATGTGGCTATCATCCGAGACATGATGATCAAACTGAGCAGCATACGCAGATCTAACCGTGTATACACCATCTTCGGATGCCACCCACACCCACTTGTCCTTCCTTCCTTGAGTTGGTATAATGGCTTGAACCTCAATCAACATATTATCAAACATCTCCCTCTCCCATTCAAACCATTCCCTTCTCCACTTAAAATCCCAGGTCCACATATTTTGTGTCCACTTTCCCAGCTCTCCTATTGTGTAATGTTGTTGCAAGGATAAATCAAACAGTCTTTTATATTTTTGCTTCAGACACAACTCAGCCCCTTCATGTTTATCATACCAAAACAAGGAATCTTGTCCATCTCCTATTTTTTTCCTGACATTGTCCTGGAACCACTCCCCGTTGTTGTCGGAGACACTTTGTAGATCCCGCCACCATAATGATCCAACACTAGTATCATTGTCCCACCTTCCAGTGTCCCTGTTGGCATATTTAGAATGCAGAATTTTGACCCACATCCTCTCTTTTTCTACTAGTATTCTCCACTTCCACTTTGCAATTAGAGCTTTGTTAAATACTGAAATGTCTTTAATGCCCAACCCCCTTCACTCTTAGCTCTACATACATCCTCCCACTTTACCCAAGCTATCTTCCTCTCTTCCTCTTCTTTCCCCCAAAGGAAGTTTCTTTGTATTCTTTTACACCTTTCAGCTACTATTTTTGGCATTTTAAAGAAGGACATGAAGAAGAGTGGTATGGATGAAAGAACACTTCTGATGAGACAAATCCTCCCCCCAAAGGACAGTGTCCTATGTTTCCAAAACGACATTCTTTTTTCCATCTTACGTATCACCGGTATTTATCATGTATCATGATGGTGAAATAAAGGCATTTATCATGTATTTTATACGCACATCACATCAGCAGCACGGGTTTCAAGCCTTACAGAACTTAGTTGTGGCTTATCTTACAGGACCTCACCAATGATGGTGGTTTTATGCTCATCTTATTTATATTTTCTCATACTGTTTTGATATTTTTGCTGACAATATCTTATCATTTTATCCACATTTGGAATGTGGAATTTCATGTTTTATTGGTATGTGCTTATATGCTTTATTACTTGATTCTGCTCACCTATGCTTTATAAAGTCTATTTTTTTTATGTTGACAAAGGTAGTAACCAGTAAGAACTAACAACTAATACATGACAAGATGAAACGATAAGGGGAGTAAGAAGAAACCTAAGTAGAAACTACAAGTACATAAACTTAGGGGGGTACAGGTACTCTAAAATCAATTTACAAGCATATTTCACATTTGCAGATGAGGATGGTCTATTTGGATTACATTGAAATATTTTATAACTTTTGAGGTTTATCATCATCAAAAATGTGAAGATTATTAAGTTCAATGTCTGGTATTTTAAAATTCCTTCGTAAGTTTTGATGATAAAAAAAGAAAAATTATAAATGCATGCTTGTACGTAGACTAGCAATTTCAGGAAGCAAGATACATTGACTTGGAATTCGTTTGCTCAAGATGGTTGCATCGTCTACATCGTCTAGGGTCAGCATGTGGAAAGTCAACGTTCAAGGTATGAACTCAAACATGACAAGATTTATGTCATTAAACAACAGACATCAAGCAACATGCTACACCTTTTGCGCGTAAAATCTGTGTCATTTACACGTGAAAATAAAATATGCTTAGCATATTTTTTTAAACTGTGTGTGTCTTAACCACTTAAGAAACCAACCGTGTGTACGCTAAATTACATGAAGCGTGAAGAGAGGCAAAGAATTCATTAAACTAATAAGGGGCTGTACTTAGATGACTGATGTTCTAGTTGGTTAAATCACCACGTTGAGCCTAATTTATTAATTGGTTATAACAGATGAAGTTAGTCCGTTTTGAATATCTCACCCACCCAGCGCGGGTCGAATTTGGTTTGGATCTCTTTCAGCCTGCTCCATATCCACACCGGTACAATATCCTTTAATATATGGCAATTTCTAACTGTTAACGAAATTACATTTCACATTATTATTCTTAATGAAATTCAAATGCATTAAATTATTTTAATAATGTATTTTTAATTATATTATATAATAACTTTTGATATATTATATTAAAATGCAGCTCGTTGCAATTGCATTGAAATGTTAATATATGTTACTATATGTCACATTTAATTATTACATACGCTACTATATGTTACATTACTATATTGTCAAAAATTTACTTAATTGCATAATAATATATGTTACATTAAATTATTTACATACGCTACTATATCTTAGTGACTCATCTCCCTTCAAACTCTCTCCCACCAAACAAAGTTAGTTAAATAATGACTATGTAACCATTGACTTAAAAGATGCGATTTTTAATGTGTAGAAATGGCTCCATGTGCGGAGTGTAAGCATCCCATATGGTTAAAATATCCCCAACTTCGTAATTATTGGGTAATGGTTCGTGTACACTTAAACAGTATAAACATCTTTGGACACCTCTTTTTTCTTTCTATCTCTTTCTTCTAATTACATCACATCATATATCACACTTATCACTTATGCCTCCTCTCTTCTTATCTCTCTAGTGGTCTACACCATTTAAATGTCTACCGATCATTATTCGTAATTATTTTACAAATTGCATTTTATTGGTAATTTATGATTTTTTTTCATTATTTAAAAACCCAATTATGATTATCATCTATTAAAAGATCGAAAAATTATTAAAAAAAAAGGCAGTCGCTTTATTTTTTGTTGCCAGTGTAGTGTACAAATACTCAAATATAGTTGCTTTTTGTAACCAAAAAATATAGTTGCTTTTTTTTGGTTGCGCTTTTTATGTGCTATATACTTTTCACTAATAATTGTGGCTGTATGGGCCTGTGGTGTGTGGTATATGGGAGGTAGGTATAATGAACGGTTTGAGTTTCATGAAGAGATGGAGATCCGGGAAGGCCACGATAGTCTAAGTAGGTACAATGAACGGCTGGGATTCAAGCAATACTAATGAACATTAGTTTAATAGTTTTACTTCACCATTTTTAAAATATTTTGTTTTGCATCATTATTAATTTCAACCTGTTTTAATATGCAAATAAAGTATACTACAAATTGTATCTTATAGTTTTTGAAAAACATTACATAATCATCTTGAATTCTAATTATTATTTCGTAATTAGGCCCACTAATTTTAAAATATTTAATTATTTATTAATTAAATGAACTAATTTTATAAATAAGTTTATTTATATATGTGTTAAATTCTTTTAGAAATTACATTAAAAACAATTCAATTTAATTAATAAATTCTATTTTTCAATTGTATCACGAAAATTAGGCGCAAAGATTCACAAAATCCCACGCACAAAAGTGAATGTAATGACAAACCAATAGAATAAGGAAGTGCGTATTATTTTCATATAAATATAGGTTTTACAGAGACCTCGTGGGATCCAGCAGGTAGGGATATAAATGAACAATACCTATCCACGAGGAGAATCATTCAATGAAAAGGCACAAACATAATAATGAAAAGCTTATAAAGATTAATTATTATTATTATTAACCCTAAGCAAGGATCTCATTGATAGGCTTGGGCTCCAGTTTAGCCTTCTCCAAATCCTGAAGTTTCTTCTCCTTAGCCAGCTTCTTCATCCTTGCAAGCTCAATATCCTTGCTCATCTTCCTCCTGTACATTTCAGCAAATGTGATTGGTTCTTCAAGCACTGGCTTCTCCCCCTCTCGAACCTTCAATGGGTACACTGTTGCATCTGGTGCTGGGTTCTGGAACGTGGCAATGGATAAACGGCTAGAGTTTGAGTTCACCACCGCTTGGTGATCAGCATTCTTGAACCTTCCATTACTCAGATACTGCATGCATGTCCACCCCATAAATTTATTAAACAAAATTATAAAAAATAACTAGTATATGCCAAAAGTCTTAGTTAATTTGATGACCTCACATTCATTTTTTAACAATTAATGAAAATGATCTCATTATAACCTATATAATGAAAATATGTAGTATTATACAAACTTTTTTTGAAAAATGATTCATTGGTCAACCTAAATTGTGATCATTAACCCTTAAAGTTGTTTAACCGTTTGCATGTCGCCATCAATTTATTAAACAAAATTATAAAAAATAAGTAGTACGTATATGTATATGCTAAAAGTCTTAGTTAATTTGACCTCACATATTCATTTTTTAACAATTAATGAAAATGACTTTATCATAACCTATATTTTACTATCATGTTATGTGTAAAGTTTAATGAAGTATTAATGGTGATAAAAAATTGAATAGTCTAATTAAGAAAAAAGATAAAAAGTATGTGAAGAAGTTAGGTAATAACTTTAATAAAAACAGGAACATTAATATAAATGGAGAAATACTCACGTGACCATGGTCACCAAGATTGACAACGAAAGCTCCTTCCACTGGCTGAACAGTGATCCAGTTCTTGCCGTTATCCCTGGTGGCTTGAAGGCCACCGACCTGGTCCTGAAGCAGCAGAGTAATGGTGCCAGGGTCGGTGTGTCGCTTCAGCCCTAGCGTGAGGTCAGGCTGAGGGCATTTCGGGTAATAATTTACCACAACCTTCTGATCCATATCCACACACGCCTTCGTCAGAGCCTCTTTCTCTAACCCCATGGCCTCCGACAACACCTCCAACAGCTTGCATGCTAAACCCATCAGCTTCTCGCTGTACTCCTCCGTCACCGATTTCCACCCCGCCGGCACGTCCGGCCACCGTGAATAGTCCCTCTGCTTAATCGGGTATGAAAAGTATGTCACAATCTCTCTCCAATCCTGCACCGACTCTCCCTGTGCCAACAAAAAAAAATCCCCAATTCAATTAATTTTACTCAAACGGAGCATTGAAAATTGTTAGATAAAAACGTGAAGAGCGTTTGTTACTTGGAGGTGGCTGGAGACGATGAAACCGCCCTTTTTGCCACCGGACATATCGAAGCGGAGCTTCTCCTCCGGGGGAAGAGCGAAGAACTCTTTGGCAAGGGTGGTCATGTCGGAAACGAGTTTGGTGTCGACGCCGTGATCGACGACCTGGAAGATTCCCCAATTCTCGCAAGCCTCAACGATTTTGCTGCAAATCTCGGTTCTCCGGCCATCGACCTCGTCGATTCCGGCGAGGGAAATGATGGGGATCTCGTCGCTGAAGTGGTTGTAAGCGACTTTAGGGCGCTCGTCTTCGTCGCGGACGAAGCTGGACTCGAGGGTGTTTTGTTGCGCTAGAGTGGTGAGGGTTTTGGGTTTGAATGGTGCCATTGTTGGTTGATTGGTTAGAGTTTTCGGTGTGTGGTGTGTTTTGGAGTTGAGAACAGGGAAGGGAAGGGAAAGGAAGGTAGAAATAGAGTGTTGAGTTTGAGGGACAGATGAGAGAATGGAAGGCGAGGTGGTGGTTATATAATACTGCCACGAGGATCGGTTGTTCCACCAATTAATTAAAAATTTCAGATGAAAACAAAAAATGAAAACTAGGTGTCTACTGTCTAGTTCTATGTATACAGTAGAGAAAATTGAAAGTAAAATGGGCTATGAATATGAGAGATACATTTTATTATCTGAATAAAATTGAATTCGTCAATTTTTTTTTCATTTAAATATTATTTTGAAAAATAATACTATTATAGCATGTTAGAAAATTTCCTACCATTCATTCTAAAGTCAACTTGAAGCCCCTCACTATAAAAAAAAAAAAAAACTTAATTATATGGAGAGTTAAAAGTTTCTAATGTAAAAGTTGATTACATAGAGAAGTTTCTAGTTGACTTTTTTTTTAAGTATTTCCACTGTCGATAGTTATGAAATTAATTTTTCGAGGTTCTAAGATCACATTAGGTAGTAAGTCATTTTCAACAAATATTTCTCTATATAAACTTTTCATGATCAAACTCTGGACTAGAAGTAACAATTGATTTTGAATAAAAATACGTTAATCCAAGCAAGATATTAGTTTATGGTGCAATTCATTTCATTTTGTTTTGTAAAATTATTATTTTGAATCTTATATGCCGCAATATTTTTAGCTTAAATTTTAGTTTGTTGACATAAATTTATGGCTAACTGTTTTGAGACTAATCCTTAACACTCGAAGATTATGTTAAGTGAGTATGTTTGTTCTAACAATTGCTTCTCCGTACGCAATACGCATTGCTCAGGAATCGAACTTTGAACTAGATAGTTAAGAAACGAACGATGAACCAACAATATATGAGATATAATATATCTATATTCTATTTTTATTTACTGTTTAAACAACTGATTTTAATTTAAATAAAAATTATTTTAATTAAATAATAAAATCACCTGCTTTCCTCTTGAAAAAAATAAAAATAAAATCAGCTTTATCGAAATCCAAAAGAAATTTAACTCAAATCTTTTTACTACACATTGTGGAACGGACATTCTCACAACACTAAATAATTTCTTCCTTTCAACTGCATATCCAATAGTTGTTTGAAAGAAAATTTTAAGAAGAAAATCCTACTCTAGTTGAGGATTTTTTTTGTAAGGAACTAGTTGAGGAATTAAAAAAACATAATTTGGATTCATACACTGGTACTCAATTATTTTATGCCTTACATTCAATTTTATTTTAATCAAAACAAAATTTACATTTCTGATGCAACAATAAACCATTGGATGTTGTCTATGCATATAATTTATACATTAGCATGCACATATATTAAATGGGTTAGCTAAATTGGGTGAGGTAAATATTGAGCGAAATCACTTTAGTTTTAGGTAATCCAATAATATTATGACATGTGTTATGAGTTAGACATCTGTTAAAATATTATCTGTCTTCTAAGCTACAGTAATTTCACTAGTAGAATATCTTGGCTAAAAATTGCTTCTCCTTTAAATGAACTGTTTACTATTGCTTGAGCAAATTTTTTTTCTTTTTAAAAGAAAATCCTACTCTTGTTGAGGAATTAAAAAAGAAATTTCTTTTCTACTTAACATTCATTACAATATTTCATAAATTAATTGCACTTCTAATACGAGTTTATGTAAATACTCTCTTTTGTGAAAAATATTGCTTCTAAATAACAGGCTTATTCACGTTTGCATCTTCCCAAGCAGAGCCGCTATAAATGTGAGTCACACCTACCAAACTCTGTACATCAAAATCCTCCTACCGAACTTTCTACCGGTCTTCTAGAACTAACACACCTTCTCCTTCATGAGTTTGGAGAAATACTAAATAGGATCGAGTAGGGTGGGCTTTATGAATTTCATTTATTTTTCAAATTCTAATTTTAAGTTTCGTAATTTCTGTTTGCACCTAAAAATTTGAACGGCTGCAAGGAATCGAAGGGTCACCCGAGTCAATTGGATAGCATGGTTGAAAAATATTAGTCAATTTGAGTGGCTCCACGAGTAATCGGCCAAAGCAAATCGAATGTACGAGGACAAGTTTCATGGAAGATGCAAAAACTTAGGGTTCAAGTATGACGAATCATCAGGTTTCTATAAGCTTTCCACGTGCAAAAGAAGTTAGTGGGCTCGCTCCCGCGGAAATAAGAGAAAGTGGTTGCGAGTTAGCCGATGCAATAGGGAACGGTTGAAACAAAGCCTCTAGGGTGACTAGGAAAGAGGGAACGATGATACCCCATGATTTTGTAAACACTTGTAATGATCGGAGAACGTGAGGTGTTGCATGTTCCTTCTAATTGCCAAGTAGTTAGCCAATTTGCCTCTATAAATAGAGGAAAGGATCATTTGTACAAATACACGCAATCAATCAATCAATCAAAATCTACAAATTCTCTCATTTTATTTATTTATTTTACTATTCAACACTTTACCTTTCAGCCATTTAAATTCTTTATCGCTTTATGCAATATATCTTTCAGTCGATTTACAGCTTTCAGCCTTTATTTCCTTTACTACTTTTCAACCCTTTACATTCCTTAGGAGTAGACCTTAGTTCATAGCCAGAGTTCTATTTCAACATCCTTCAATAGCGAAACACTATGAGCTTTTTGGAGTATCTTAGGAGTCCATATTGAGGAACAGAGTCCCTTCCTCGAGCAATCGCTTGATTAGAGAATCATAGTTAGTTTCGCAGCCGACTGCACGGTTTTCAGATTGACCGAATCCATTTCCTATTCGACCAAATCTATTTGTGAACCAACAAATTGGCACACCCAATAAGACCACTCTCGCTCTTGAACGATTTCCACCACCTACTCCCGACCTAAATTGGCGTATGCAATTGAGGTCTGGAAAGAAAATGGAGTCTTCAAGCAACTGCAGAGTCAGTAGTAGCCGTACCTCCCTCGCTGGTACCGCTTCTACCTCCACTACAATGTCAGTACAAACATGACATGCTACGGATCCTGCTAGCCACGTCGTTTCAGCGATAGCCGTAGCGACTGTTTCTCCTTACGTTGAAGTCGTTGAGACAGCAAATGAAGAGAGAGACCCGAGTATGGTTACCACAACTTCCTTCATTCGGCAACAGATCGACGTGTGGATTAACGATATCATCGCACAAGTCTCTAAGAACTTGGCCGAAATCGTTAAACCCATGGTGCACAATGAGATGCACTTTGCCAAGGAGGGTTTGCAACGGTGAGGGCCGTGTTTTCTGTCCCATGCTATTCAGAACGTGCCCACACTTGGGGGCAGGCCATTCAGGGTTATCCACACACGGCTTCCCTTCAGTATGAGAAAGTTTCCATAGCAAGACATGGAGAATGTGTCAAAATCGGCAGTTTCCCACAGCTGAATTTGTCTCCACAACCTACTTTCCGTGCTGGAGGAGGTTCCTTTGTCCAGCCACCACCGTTGTCAGCCGAACCCGTTTGGCCCAACGTGTCTTAGTGAACTGGGAGAGACAACAACCAGAAGTGGACCCCCACATGCAACATTAGATTCGGAGGAGTGCCAAAGCAACCTTATTATGAGCAGCCAGGTCTAAAACAAGGAGCTAATGACGTTGCTAAAAGGAGGGACTAGTTGGCGCTAGCACAAAGTCAACAAGGAATAAATTATTCTTTTTTTTTTTTGAAAAATCGCAAATTTCAAAACTACCAAGGAAGTGTGAGACATACTTAAGCTATCATACAAAGGAGTGGAAAGGGCTCAGAAATCCACATTGCAATCCCTGCATAGAGAATATAAAAGGTATGAGATGTCTAACTCAGAATTTGTTGCAATCTTTTTTCACGTATCACAAATCTTGTCAACAAGATGCTTTCGAGAGGGATAGAAATGGCTTGGTTTATTGGAACTTTGTATGGAGAAGGCATCTCAGATGGTAAGGTGGTGGATAAAATTCTACGCACCATGCCAATGAAGATTGACCATATGGTGACTACAATAATTGAGTCCCACGACATAGATGTCATGACAGTAGCAGAGTTGCAAGGAAGCATTAAAGGCCACATAAGCAGAATCCTGGAGAAGACAAAAAAAGTAAGTGAAGAGGTCTTAAAGAGTCACATAAATTTCAAGAATGTAGATGAGTCCAGTCAAAGTGTTTATGGCAGAGGTTGTGATTTCAATAATGGAGGAAGAGGAAATTACAGAGGTAGAGGCCAAGGAAGTTTCAAAGGAAGAGAATGTGGCAACGATGGAAGAGACAACAATTTCAGACCACCATATAAAGGAAGAGGTGGAAACAATTTTGTGTCGGACAATCGAGGAAGAGGTAATAATTCAAGAAATAACTTTAATTGTTACCATTGTGGAAAGTATGGTCATAAAGATGTAGATTGCTTATTCAGACACAAGGAAAACGTGAGTGAAAATCAAGATCAAAATGTCAGTGAGAATTTTGATAAACCACAAAGTTTATTTCTTGCTAGTAATACACTTCAAAAGAAGAAAACACTACTGTTTAGATATTGGGTGCAGTAATCACATGTGAAGGGAAAAAGGAGTTATTTTCTTCATTGGATGAATCAGTTAATTCTATTGTTAAATTTGGGTTTCAATTTTGAGAAAATGTCGTGTTGCTATTAGATTGAAGGATGGTTCACAAAAAATATTCTTGAATGTTTTCTATGCTACTAGTCTTCGTCAAGATTAGATTTATTGAGCATAGTTCAGTTGTTAGAGAAACAATACAACATGCATATTCATCATGGCTTCTGCACGTTGATTGGAAAAAGTGGTAGATTTGTTGCAAAGTTAAAAATCACTCAAAACCACTTATTCCCTTTGAAAACTCAACATGAAAATTTTTCTTGTTTGAGTTCTTTTATCTCAAATGATGCTTAGCTATGGCACATGCATTTTGGGCGCTGTAATTTTTCTGGATAGAATTATTTGTCTAGAAAAGAATATGTTTTTGGTTTACCAGTTGTGAATATTCCTAATGGAGCATGCGAGACTTGTAATATTGGAAAGAATCACACAGACTCATTTCTAGCTGAATATTCTTGGAGGGTGAAGAAGCTTTTTAAGATAGTTCATTCAGATTTATACATGGTGGAGATTCAAACACATGGTGGTAGCAGGTATTTTATTACTTTATTGATGATTTTAACAGAAAGGCGTGGGTATATATTTTGAAGCAAAAATAAAAAACATGTGATGCCTTTAATTCATTTAAGGAATTTGTGGAGAAACAAAGTGGATGCAAGATCAAAGCACTAAGGCAAAAAATACCTTGCTTGTACAGATTTCTTTGAGCAACATGGAATTCAACACCAACAGACAACCAAATATGCCCCAACAAAATGGAGTTCTTGAGAGAAAGAATATAACCATCATGGATATGGTAAGATGCATGTTGAAGGCGAAGCAAATGCCTAGAGAGTTCTGAGCAGAAGTTGTTTCCACTGGTGTTTATATTCTAAACAGGTTTCCAACTATAAGTGTTTGTGATAAGACATCAAAAGAAGCTTAGAGTGGAATGAGGCCCTCTGGTCGACACCTCAAATTTTTTTGGTGTATAGTATACACCCACTTGTCAAGCTAGTCATGAAGAAATTAGATGATAAAGGTGAGAAGTGGATGCCTGCAAGTAGAGTCATCAAGTAAAAAGTCATCGGTAATTAATTTTATTCTTGTAGTTCTTCTAATATCTAGCAATCAAGTGGATGCCTGCAAGGCACACTCTGGCGCTGACGTTCGTTAGGCTCAAGAAAAATAGGAAGGAAGGAAGGAAGGAGGAGGAGGAGTTTTTTAAAATTTAGATTTTTTGAATTAACGACAGCCATAACGTCAAACAACACAATTTTCGATGGCAAGCTGTTAGTGAAAAGTCTTCGATAATTAAGTTTTTTCTTGTAGTGCTTATCATATCTAGTGATCAGGTGGGTAAAGGCATTCTAATTCTCAAGTTAGTTAGGCAAAAGATATATAAGGATTAGAGTTGAGCCATAGTGTGTACCCAAGGTGTATCCCGTTAACGTGTATATATACATGTGGTTGTAACAAACCTAGGGAGAATCACGTGTAGATATGTCGACATGTAACATATATTATCCGGTAAATAATGATATTATCTAAATTAAGAGTCTTTATTCTCATAATGTATAGAACCTATGCAGATTGAGCAAAAGTGACGGACCTATCATTTTATTCTATAACATTTTCTCCTCACACTACAAGAACCAGCTCATTTACCATCAACCTTTTAGCGACGACGACATATCCTTCACTAATTGACTGTTTACTGATGGTTCGGTTGTCAAAAACAACTTTTTCTAAAAAACATCTTACCGAAGATTTAAGTCACTGCAGGAAACATTACCGAAGGCCTACACCACTGGTAGGGGGAGGGAAAATTCACCGACAAGCACAATCATCGGTAATGTCAGCGGCCATTTTTTCTGCTCAAACTGGACACTATCTGATGACATAGACCGCTTGTAACCTAGTCAACCTAAGCATTTATGACACTTTCCTATTTACTAACGGTAAAAATGTCGGTAACTCAAACCTTTTATAAGTTACCGATGACCTTACCATCAACTTAGACTATTAGTAACCGATATATATGGACATTTCAAGCCGCTTTCACCACACCTCTTCTTCTTATTTTTATTCATTTTCTCTTGTCTATATTTTTATATATGTTGAGCTCTTTTTATTATTATTTACTTTCTATCTTTTATTCCTTTATTTTGTGGTATAAGTATGTATCGTTTTGCACATCATTGAAGTTAGTCTTATCGTTCATTTTGTGACGGTTATTTACATTAGCGGTGGTTAGATACCGCCATAAAATGAGTTATTGACTTTTTTGCATTAGCGGTGGTTAAAAACCGCCATAAAGTGGTGATTTAACTACCACAAAATGAATGACAATGACTGAATTCACATATTTTACAAATGTTAGGGACTAAAATCTATGAATTTTTTTAGAGGAATCAAATCCATTTCACCCATATTTTACGATGACTAAAAACATATTTAAACCTTTGTTTTTATTTTGTTCTATTTGGTTACCGACCACAATCCAAACCATTAGCTTATTTTTGTGAAAGATTTGAGAACGCTACTTATTACTTGTTTCTAAACTAATTGACATTCGGAGAGGCTCAATAGATGGAGGTCGATAGCGAGAGCGGTGCGCCGGTTTTCAAGGCAAGGCCGGTGGAGAAACCGCCGGATGTTCCAACCCGAAAACCAACTTTCAAGGAGAAGGTGTTGGGTGTTTCAACTGAGAAGGACACGGGCTTTCGCGACCTTCTAGCGGAAGGGCTCATGAAGGTAACGTTGGTAGAGGACAATGAGTTTTTTCCTATGTTTGACATTGAACCTCAGGCATATGCCAATATTTGTAAACCGTGGGAGGACTGTTTAGTGGTGAAATTGTTGGGGAAGCATATTGGATATGGTGCTCTATGTGCGAAACTGAAGACTTTGTGGAAGCTCTCGGGTGGCTATGAGGTTCGTGATGTACATCATGGTTATTTTCTTATCAAGTTTGAGCAAGAATCTGACAAGGAAAAGGTTATGATGGGTGCGCCTTGGATGATATATGACCACTATCTTGCGGTTAAGCCATGGACACCTGATTTCGTCGCGGCGAATTCAAAGATAAGCACCACGATGGTATGGATTCGTATCCCAGGACTAGGGTTCCAGTTCTATGACAAGAATATATTATCCACGTTAGCCTCCGCAATAGGGAAACCAATCAAAGTGGATATGAATACAACAGACATGCAGAGAGGGAAATACGCACGAATTTGTGTTGAGATCGACCTTACCAAGCCAGTCAAAGGTGTGATTGGCCTTCGTAACACTTGGTATAATGTTGAGTACGAGGGGCTTCACCTTCTTTGCTCTAAGTGCGGCTGCTATGGCCACTTGGCTCGGAACTGTGTTATTTCCCCGGGGACGGTTAAGAATTCAGTTACGGCGGCTACGGCCAATGCTGGCTCTACAGCACCCTCAGCAGCTGCAATGGAGGGAGAAACGGCACCCCTATCAACAACAAACGCACAGCGCGATATCAATGGGGATGGTGGCGTGATTACCGCGTCTGTTACTTGCCCTACTTCTGCTCATGGGGATTGGTTGCTTGTGGAGAGAAAAAAGGGAAAATTTAATGGAAATAACAGCCATAAAACACAGGCTAATTTGATTTCAAAATCGACGGAATCTGAGGCGAAAATCAAGCAGAACAGTTTTGGCAAAAATACAAATGTGAGTGGGCCTCGATTGCATGCTATTAATATTAACCAGGACGTGGAGTCTGGTTTCAATATTAATGGAAATAATAGCCATGCAATAAAGGCTAATATGAATTCAAAATCAAAGCATTTAGTGGCAGAATTCACGCAGCACAATTTTGGAAACAATATATATGCCAGTGGGCCGCAATTGCATGCAATAAAACAAGTCATGGATTCTGATTTTGGTAACAAATCTAATTCCGCAGCTTATGTTTCACAGTCCCATGCTTTGAATCTGGACGTGGAAAAGGATGTTATTTACAATGCAGGTATTATTATGGAAACTAGTAATTATGACGTGGCTGTAAAGAACGGGAAGAAGAGAATCAGGAAGGATATCACCAAATCAGGAGCAAGGGCGAATGTGTCTAAAGGCTTGTCACTGACTCGACAGGATTCTACAAAAAATGGTGGCCACAAAACTTACACCACTGTCGATGGAGTTCAATCAACATTAGCTCTCCAACACCTAGGGGGTAGCCGCTATCGAATTCTGCATGACGATCAGGCGGAACCTTCTTCGACTAAGATGACGATCATGGATGGGAAACCTTTTGATCCAGGTGAGGCTGACCCCAACCTAGTTGGGGGGCACACGACACAATAATTGTGTGAGCCGCGCAGTACCTTCGCTCCAACCTTTGTTATGGACGGTACATCTATTCGTATTATAGCTTGGAACATTCGTGGAGCAGTTGGTGCTCGTGGGCAAAGGAGGGTGAGAGACTTAATCAAGAGTTTCCAACCTTCATTATTTGGTGTAGTAGAGACCCATTGCAGTTTTGCAACAGTGGCGCCTTTTTGGTCAAGCTTGGGCTACGAACTCGTAGGAGCAGCAGAAGCAGTGGGGCACAGCGGAGGTGTATGGATTCTTGCACCTATTTCTAGAACTGTCACCATTCTGACTATTGATGTTCATGCCCAGGCTGTTTCTGTGTCGCTGTGCCAGGGACATAGGAAGTGGATTTGTACCATCGTCTATGCTAGCCCGACACCATCTAGGAGGGATGAACTTTGGGCGCATCTTACTAGACTTCGCCAACAGTTTCTTGACCCATGGCTTTGCCTCGGAGATTTCAATGAAATTTGTTCTCCGGCAGAGGTAACAGGTGGGGATTTTTGTCAAGCTCGGGCCCTACGTATGCTAGATGTGATGGAGGGGTGTGATTTCATTGATTTAGGTGCTATTGGTGGTAAATTCACGTGGGAAAGAAGATTGAATGGAAGAAGGACGATGGCAAAGCGTCTTGATAGAGCTTTGGGAGATATATCTTGGAGGCACTATTTTCCAGAGGCTTATGTGGAACACCTTGCCCGAGTATACTCAGACCACTGTCCTATCCTTGTCAGATGCCATGAAGAGGCCCCGGAGCGAGGGGCTCGCCCCTTCCGTTTCCAAGCTGCTTGGTCTACGCATCCCTTGTATGAGACCTTAGTTAAGGATACCTGGGCCCGGCCGCCTAATGGTGTGGTGGGCAAACTCCTCAAGGTCAAGGAGGCGTCTCTGGTTTTCAATAAGGAGACATTTGGTAGCATCAGCTTGAGGAAGAGGAAGGTGGAACGACGACTACAGGGCTTGCAGAAGGAGCTAGACTGGAGACTCACGGAGTCTACACTAAGGCTGGAAAAAACCCTGCGAGAGGAATATGAGCAGATACTATTACAAGAGGAATTGATGTGGTTCCAGAAATCCAGGGAGAACTGGGTCAGATTTGGGGACCGGAATACTAAATTCTTTCACACACAGACCCTTGTGAGGAGGAAAAGAAACAAGATCCATGGCCTTTTCTTGGGGAGCAATGATTGGTGTACTGATGCGGAGGTGCTGAAGGTGGCGGCCCAAACCTTTTTTACTAACCTTTTCTCTGTTGATTCTCAGGTTGCTAGGAATGTAATCATGGAGAACTCGACCCCCATCATTTCGGAGGTGGATAAGGCATCTTTGGTCTGTCCCGTCTCTCTTGAGGAGGTCCGCCTAGCCATCATGGCTATGCATTCTTACAAAGCTCCAGGAGTGGATGGCTTCCATACCTTATTTTATAAACAGTACTGGCATATCTTGAAACATGATCTTCATAAGTTGGTTGCTGATGCATTTTGCAATGGTAGAGCGGACGTTTCACTTTTGGAGACTCTAGTTGTGCTTATTCCTAAGGTGGATGTTCCCCTCCGTTTTAAGGATTTCCGGCCAATAAGTCTCTGCAACGTGGCATACAAAGTCATTACGAAGGTCTTGGTTAATCGGTTCCGACCTTTACTTTCTAATCTTGTGGGTCCTCTCCAAGGGAGCTTCATCCCGGGTAGAGGGACGAAGGATAACATCATTCTAGCTCAAGAAGTTATGCATACTCTTCATAATCATAAGAAAAAAGGTGGTTTGGTGGCCCTTAAAGTTGATTTGGAGAAGGCTTATGACCGAGTCAGTTGGGACTTCCTGCGGGCTACTCTTCTTGATTTTGGCTTCCCTCCTGCTATTGTTCGCTTGATAATGTGGGGTGTGCAAGAGGCGTCTATCTCGATTCTTTGGAATGGGACCAAGCTTCCTCCCTTCATTCCTCAGAGAGGTCTCAGACAGGGGGATCCACTATCTCCCTACCTCTTTGTTCTTTGCATGGAGCGTCTTGCCATTCACATTCAGAAATTGGTAGATGCAGGGGTATGGCATCCGATCAGAATTACCAGAGAAGGGATTGGTATCTCCCACCTTTTCTTTGCGGATGATGTGTTATTATTTTGCCAAGCCAGCAAGCAGCAGATGCATGTGGTTGCCAACACTTTGAAGGACTTTTGCGATGCTTCTGGCATGAGAGTCAATCTAGAGAAATCCCGGATGTTCTGCTCCAAGAGTATTAACCACAATGTGCAGCAGGAGTTTTCTCGCATTTTGGGCATTAATCGGGCAAGCAATTTGGGTAAGTATTTGGGGTTGCCGCTCTTGAAAGGTCGAGTAACAAGGGAAGTTTTCTCTCCGATAATTGATAAGATTAATTCCAGGCTTGCTTCTTGGAAGACTAGGCTCTTGAATAGAGCGGGTCGTTTATGCTTGGCTAAATCCGTAGTTTCATCCCTCCCTGTTTATACCATGCAGGCTCTCTGGCTTCCAGAATCAATTTGTGATTTTGTAGACAAGAAAATTCGCAATTGCATTTGGGGTAAGGGGGACAACACAAGGAGTTGGAACTTGGTTCCGTGGAAAGAGATCTCCTGCCCAAAAGACAGGGGTGGTCTTGGCCTCCGTTGTGCTCGACTCAACAATATCGCCATGCTTGGGAAGTTAGTTGAGAGTCTTCTGTGCGATAGAGGGAAGCCGTGGGTAATAGCTTTATCTCAGAAGTATTTGGGCAATGAGATAGTTTTTGACGGGGAATATAAGACAGGAAACTCGTATGTTTGGAAGGGCATTGTTAGGGCTAAGGATTGCTTACGCCACAGATTTCGAGCACATCTAGGGGACGGATCTGCATCGCTTTGGTATGACAACTGGTTGGGGTCTGGTAAGCTCTGTTTAAGAGTTCCATTTGTTCATGTTTCAGACACAGAACTCAGGGTGGCAGACTTATGGATGGGATCTTCTTGGAATTTTGAGCTGTTGTATACAGTGTTACCTTTGGATGTCAAGGAGGAGATTAGTGCTATTAGGGTGCCTACCCAGTCAGTGGGGCATGACGCTATCCGCTGGACTGCCGCAAGTGACGGCAGGTATAGTGTGTCCTCGGCATATGCAACCTTGAGTGATTTTGATGCAATTGATTCGGGGATATGGAAGCGTGTTTGGCGTTGTAAGGTTCCTGAGAAGATTCGATTTTTTCTATGGCTTCTTATGAAGGAAGGGCTTCCAACTAATGAGAAGAGGCATCAGAATCATCTCAGCCAGTCGGCTTCTTGCTCGCGTTGTGGTGCTGCTGTAGAGAGCTTGTCGCATCTCTTTCGCGAGTGCCCCCGCTCTTGTCTGCTCTGGCGTCAGTTTGGCTCCATATTACCACCTCTCAGTTCCAATGTCCCTTTCTCGTCTTGGCTTGTGAGTCTACTTAAGCAGCAGCAATGTATCTTGGGGGTGGCTGTGCTGTGGTGGGGATGGAGATGGAGGAATGAACAATGTTTGGGAGAGAACAAGTGGGAGCTGAACCAAGTTCTGCGGCGGGTTCTATCGGATGTCACTGCTTGGCAGAGGTATCTCTGCTCAAAGCACCTTTCTCACTCGGCGACAGCTGGTCGTGTAACGCCTTTTCAGCTGCTGGTGGATGGCAGTTGGATCCCGGGATGTGCAACAATGGGTGGGGCTGCTGTGTTAATTGATTCTGCTCGTGGTTGGCGCTCTGCAGTGTCGGCGAGTTCTCCCCATGGGAACGCGTTCCTCGCAGAGGTTTGGGCAGTGGAGTTGGGTTTGGCCCATGCTTGGGAGCTGGGTGTTCGCGAGGTCGTCTGCGCGTGTGACTGTGAGAATGTGGTGCGGGTTTTACAGACTCGTAATGATATTAGCACTTTTTGGGATAGGGAGGAGATCGCTAAGGTGAGGGATATGCTCAGCTGGGATTGGAATGTTTCCGTTATCCATGTCGCAAGAGAGGAAAATAACACTGCGGATTGTCTGGCGAGGCATGCGGCGCGTGATGGAACTCCTCGGCGGGTCTGGAAGCAGCCTCCGTCTTTTGTCTATGCGTCTATGTATCTTGACGCGTTAAATAGCTAGTTTATTTTTTCTTTCCTTTGTTTTTTTTTTTTTTTTTTTTTTTTTTTTCCTCTTGTAACCAAAAAAAAAAAAAAACTAATTGACATTCTTTCCTATTGTAAAAATAAATAAAAATAAATTGACAAAATAAATATCATATAATCTTTTAACATTAAAACTCCTTTAAAAAAAGCGGGGCTAAGGAGGACTAGCTAAAATAGTGGGCTACCCCATGGACCATTTATTAAATTTAGTAAAGTACAAAAATATCATCTTCTCCTACCTCTTCACCATTCTCTGCTTTGTTTCTGATATTTAGTTCTCGCAGTGGAGCCTCTGCCGTTGCACTAGAGCCACCGCCGTCGCGGTGGAGTCACTTCCGCCTGCACTACCATCCCTAAGAAACACACCAAACTCAGATCTGAGCAAAAGGAAACCGAATCTAATGAGAGGAAAACTAGATCTGAAGAGAGGAAACCCAAATCTAATGAGAGGAACAAAGATCACCTTCGAAGTGCTTCCACAACGAGAAGATGTTTGTGCATTGTTTTTTATTTTATTTTAAATCTTGCTCTATCTTAGTGGAATACTATATGACTACTGTTGGTCAATGGCATGCTTCAAAAAAGGGTACCCAATGTCTTCATCATCGGCAAAAGAGACGATTTCATAAAAGAGGATATGCAGTTGTAGATTATTCAGGTTCATGCTTCAAAAAACAAAGATCCATCTTGCTCCATCTTGCTTTAATACTGTACGCAAATGTACTTAAAGTCTCCATTGAATATCAATATAATATAGATCCATGACATGCTTTAAAAAATGGCTTTGTAGGACAAAGATTCCCCATGAGACACGCACCGCCATGAAATACTCCGCATGAGATATTTGAAACTTTTGAGAGTGTTGGTGGTGGTGATGATCTGGTGGATTCAATGGTGGTGGTGGAGAGGCGGGGGATTAGGGAGAAATGAAAAGGGAGAGGGAAAAATGTCATTTTTGTAATCTTTATTTTTAGATTATTATTTAATTCTTTTATTGATATTCATTTTTTTATTGATATTTAATTTGAACCGTTTAAAATATTATTTTACTAATATATCCTACGGTTATAAAACTTTACTCCAAAATTTGCATTTAGGTGGTCCACAGTGGACCACTAAAGATCGTGATGGACCTGGTCCACAATAGCCGATAAAAAAAAAAACACTAAAACTTCAAATAAAAAAGAATCACCGTGGTTAAAAATAAATAAAAATCAATAAAATAGGCATTTTCTTCAAAATTAATTGACAAACTTTATTTTTAAACATTTAAATTGATAAATAACATGAATAACTGAAAAAAGTTTATAATATGACACGAGATTGTATGGAGACGTATCGAATTCAAGTCTTGTGAATGAAGATGGGCTAAATATTGGTAGATGAAGCCTTATCGACAATAGTGATGCTACCCGACAATAGCGTCACATATTTAACCTTTAGCAAAAAAAAGAGAGGGTTAAATGTATTTTTAGTCCCCACAAATTATGGGTGAATTGAATTTGGTTGCTTCAAAAAAGTTTCATAGCTTTTAGTTCTGATATTAATGAAATATGTGAAGTGTCTCTGCCATTCATTTTTTGGCGGTTTTTGTACACTAGTGACGATTTTTAACTATCACAAAATGAGCCGTGGCGGTTAAAACTGCACAAAATGTATCATAGAGACTAAATTTATATATTTCATTAATGTTGAGGATATTGTTTTGGAGAGATTAATTCAATTCGCCGTCATTTTCCAGGGACTAAAAACATATTTAACTCTTAAAAATGAGAAAATTGCACTGACCTCCCCCGAGATGGTCATTATTGCACTAACCAGCTCACTATTATTTAACAAGAGACTAACCACCCTTATTTTATTGGAAAAATTGCCCTAATCTCTCATGAGGTTTGTAATTATTGCATTGACTTCGCTTAAGATTTATCATATAACACTTAACATCCTTAATTATTTAAAATGATATATGAAATAGGGGAGGTAAACCATTTTGCAAACCTAAGAGTTGAGTTCAATGCAATAATATTAAAACTCATGCGAATGTGATAGTGTTGTCTACAGTCAACTATCATTTAAATAATGCAAATTTTTATAATTTATTACAATTTTAATTTGTTCATTACCATAAAACTCATTTTAATGTCTTTCTCCTCCTTTCCCATACCTTCTTTTTTAAGTGAAAGAATGGATAAAAATATTATTAACTAATTATTATTATTTTAATTTTTTAAAAAATGATGTAACAAAACCCTATTGTAGGTGGTGGTGCAATTGCAATTTAGAACCCATCAAAGTGACTCCAATTTCCCCTGAAACAATATAATAATCTAATAAGCCGTGGGAGCTATTTGCGGTGCTCCAGAAGAGGAGGGCCAAAAACAGCTTTTGCTTGTAGATGTCAATTCAAAGACAAAGCAGCGGGTTTAGTTTATGTTTCTGAGAAATCGTCCACTGACTAGCCCTGAGCGCGGGAGAGAGAGAGGGAGAGGGAGAGAGGGGATGAAAATAGTTACATACAACGTGAACGGCCTGAGACAGCGCATAGCGCAGTTCGGGTCTCTCCGGAATCTGCTAAATTCATTCGACGCCGACATCATTTGCTTTCAGGAGACCAAACTCAGGAGGCAGGAACTCACTGCGGATCTCGTCATGGCGGATGGCTACGAATCTTTCTTCTCCTGCACCCGCACCTCCGACAAGGGCCGCACCGGTTATTCCGGTAACCCCTTTCTTCTAATCATCCTCCCGCACCGTTTCTTGTGTGTTGATTAGTGCGGTTCTTAGGAACCGCACTGTTGGGAAGTGTGAGAGCTATTTAACACAACAACAAAAATCAAATGCTGTTTGTTAGTTAGATGAAATGAACAGTGGTTGTTGGTGTTACGAAATTATTGTAAAATTAGAAATGGAAACTTGTGTTGGACAAGAACTATTATTGTGTTTTGACCTAAGGTGGTTGCTTCTAATGGAAATGAAAACTCTAAATCATAGTTTTTTAAGCTATGGATTCTATTTGGTGTGCAGGTGTTATTACATTTTGTCGTGTGAAGTCCGCATTTTCGAGTAACGAAGTGGCCTTGCCGCTGGCTGCTGAGGAAGGCTTCACTGGCCTTATGAGTGACTCTCAATCTAGCAAAGACAATTTGCCATTCTCCATGGAGGATCTTGAGGAATTTTCAAAAGATGAGCTTCTCAGTGTAGATAGTGAGGGGCGTTGCATTATCACGGATCACAGTCACTTTGGTGCGTGTTCTTTGTATATGCATATTATCAACATATATCTAGTTAAAGGAAAAAAAATTTAAAGCTGGCTCCCTCGTCTACTGAGTTATAAAAGTTTGTCAGTGTAACTAGAAAGAATGATATATACTATGTAGGAACTAGTCATCATCCTTATCTTTTGTAAAAGAAATTTGTAGTTGTTTTGACATAGTTGCATTTGCATCTTTCTAGTTCTTTTCAATATATACGGGCCTCGAGCTGGAAGTGATGACAAAGAAAGGATTCAGTTCAAGAAAACATTTTACAGGATATTGCAGGTAATTTACATATTTTATATTTATATGGTAATGGAATCAATGGGTGATATGACCAAAAGTCGTTGCTTCGCGAAATTCATTCCACGCTTCAAATGATGGCTTTTGTTCTTATGCAGATATTTTATGCTTCAATTGCCCGTTAGTTATTGCATAACACAAAGCAAGTTAATAATTTGGATCCATAATTTGAATTTTTTTGAACTTCTTAATCTTGGTCAAGTTTGAATTTGTTCATCCAATTGTATAATTTCTGAGAAGGCCTTGGAGCAACTGTAAAAGGTTGTTGCCATGTGACTGAGGTCACAGGTCTGAAGCAGCTTCTTGTGTAAAAAAACAAGGTAAGGATGCGTACAATACACCAAACGGTGGGACCCGTTCCCAACACCGCGCATGCAGGAGCTTTGTGCGCCGAGCTGCCCTTTAATTCTATCAGTTCTGACAAAATGTAACCTGAAAATGTTTGTCCGTCAGAATATGTTTTAGGGTTTTGGAAACTCTAAAGTGATAAGCGAAAGCTGCAATTCATCAAGGTTTATGCACAAAGGCAGCGAGTCAAACAAACACGAGACGGAAACAATGGCGAGAACGGCGACAATGGCGACAACGGCAGTGCAAACCCAGCCATTGCGTCCCACCCTAAGGGTGCCAAATCAGGAGGTGCGAACCAAGGAGGCATGTTCCTTGGTGCAGAGGCGCAACCCATGGAGCCAGGAGATGCGACCCATGAAGGCACAACCATTGGAGAAGAGGGCGCAGCCCTTGGCCCAAATAAACATCTAATTCTGGAACAGTTACAGCAAGGAAAAGGACGCATCTGCTGCTGAATAATTGTGTCTTGTATGAACAGATGCAAGGATTATTATAAATAGGTAGTTATTCAGATTTGGGAATGGGCTGAAGAAGTCAAGCAAGATGGCAAGTTGTAGAGAATCATCCAAGATTTGATTGTTGACCCAACTTCCCATTCCAGGTATGCCTTGAAAGATCAAAAGTTGTTTTATAAAGAGAAATTGGTGTTATCTAAGTCCTCCTCCAGAATTCCAATTATCTTGAGGGAATTCCATTCTTCCTTGGTTGGTGGACACCCGGGAATTTTCAGAACATACAAGAGGGTAGCGAGTTTGGTTTATTGGGAAGGAATGAAGTCTGATATTAAAGACTATGTGACGGCTTGCGATGTTTGTCAACGGAACAAGAGTGGCACCTTATCTCCAGCGGGATTGTTGCAGCCCTTACCCATTCCAACACAAGTCTGGATAGATATCTCTATGGATTTTGTGGGAGGTTTGCCCAAGTCAATGGGGAAGGATACAATTCTGGTGGTTGTGGATCGTCTCACCAAATATGCCCACTTCATAGCTTTGGGACATCCTTATACCGCTACTGAAGTTGCTGTGGTTTTTCTTCAAGAAATTTTAAGGTTACATGGCTTTCCTTCTTCCATGGTTTCTGACCGGGATCCTTTGTTTTTAAGCAATTTCTGGAAGGCCCTCTTTAAGGCAGGGCTTTCCTTCTTCCGTTGTTTCTGACCAGGATCCTTTGTTTTTAAGCAATTTCTGGACGGCCCTCTTTAAGGCAGCCGGCACACAATTAAAATTCAGTTCGGCATACCACCCTCAAACTGATGGCCAAACTGAAGTTGTCAACCGATGCTTGGAGGTTTATTTACATTGTCTAACAGGTGCCAAGCCTAAGAAATGGGTTTCTTGTCTTCCTTGGGCAGAATTCTGGTTCAACACCAATTACAACGTTTCAAGTAAGATGTCCCCTTTCAAAGCTTTGTATGGTCACGATCCTCCTCACCTCCTCAAAGGATCCACCATTCCCTCTCGTCTTGAAGAAGTCAACAAACTTACAATTGCTCGAGATGAACTATTGGCTGATTTAAGAGAGAATTTGCTGAAATCTCAAGATATCATGCGCGCAAATGCCAACAAACGCCGAAGAAATGTAGAATATGCTATCGGTGATTGGGTATTCTTGAAGATGAAACCTTACAGGAGAAGGTCTTTGGCTAAAAAGATTAATGAAAAGCTCTCTCCTCGGTTTTATAGATCATTCCAGGTGTTAAACAAGGTGGGTGCTGCTGCTTACAAATTGGATCTTCCATCTCACTGCAAAATTCATCCAGTGTTCCATGTCTCTCTCCTAAAGAAGGCTATTGGCGATTCTTTCCATTCCCAACCTTTGCCTCCCATGTTATCCGAGGATCAGGAATTACTGGTTTACCCAAACTCTGTTTTAGAGATCCGTGAATTACAACCGGGCAGCTTGGAAGTCTTAATTCAATGGCAGAATCTTCCTACAAGTGAAAATAGTTGGGAATCCGGGGCAAAGGTACAGGAAGTATTTCTTGATTATCACCTAGAGGACAAGGTGAGTCTTTTAGGCGGGGGTATTGATAAGCGAAAGCCGCAATTCATCAAGGTTTATGCACAAAGGCAGCGAGTCAAACAAACACAAGACGGCAACAACGGCGACAATGGCGACAACGACGACAACGGCGGTGCAAACCCAGCCATTGCGTCCCACCCTAAGGGTGCCAAATCAGGAGGTGCAAACCAAGGAGGCATGTCCCTTGGTGCAGAGGCGCAACCCATGGAGCCACGAGATGCGACCCATGAAGGCACAACCATTGGAGAAGAGGGCGCAGCCCTTGGCCCAAGTAACATCTAATTCTGGAACAGTTACAGCAAGGAAAAGGACGCATCTGCTGCTGAATAATTGGGTCTTGTATGAACAGATGCAAGGATTATTATAAATAGGTAGTTATTCAGATTTGGGAATCATTCAGAAAATTGGGAAGGAATCATAGTTGTGGAGAGACAGGCTCTCGAATCGAAAACCTGTGTTGTAAATATTCTCTATAATTTCTATAAAAGTTCTATATCAGTTCCAGTTTATATATATTTCCCCTTCTAGTTCTTATCATAAAGCTAGTATGATTATTATTTCCTTTGTTTCCTCCAAATCAATATGATACAATGAACATAGAAGTGTTAAATTCAGGACACTCTATCTGTTTTTAAAAATTAGGATATGTTAATATCATTGTTTATGCTCACTGCTCGGTGCACTGCTAACCTTTGGTGCCTGTGTTTTGTTTTGAAGAGCGGAGAATTTTCACTTATCCTTTTTGTTTTTCTGTTTAATTGATGTTGATGCTCTTTAATAGAGAAGATGGGAGTCTCTCCTGCATCAGGGTAGAAGAATATTTGTTGTTGGTGATCTGAATATTGCACCATTTGCAATTGATCGATGTGATGCAGGACCTGATTTTGAAAATAATGAGTGAGTTGACTGCTGGATTTCATTTAAGTATTTTCAGTGTCAAATTCGCTGATAGTTATCTTACCTTTGTGCCCAAATTCACGTGTAGGTTCAGAATATGGTTCAGATCAATGTTGATTGAAAATGGAGGCCAATTTTCTGATGTCTTCAGAGCAAATCATCCTAATAAGTATGGATGCTTGGGTTACCTGTTTGTTGAATATCAAATGTTGATGTGTAGTCTCCCCTTGGAAATTTTATTCCTGATGCTTATAACTACCCAACATTGCCTTATCAGAAAGTTAAGAATGTTTTAATTCTATCCTTTTGAGAATGTTTACTTCTTGCCATCTTTCTTTCTTGTTTTTTGGTATAATATCTTGTCACCTTTATATAGGATTATATTGCTTTCTAATTGAAGTCACGTTTTCAAATTTTCATATTCAGAATATAGAAGTGGGTTGATTGGAAATAATGAACAATGTTTTTGCTTTAAATATTATATTTATTTGTTTGCTGACACATTTCTCTGTGCACACGGCTAGTGATATATGCATCATCCTCCATAGTTTTCCTCCTTCCTATATCTTACTTTTTGTGTTTTAAACATTGTCATCAAGTCTTCAATGTCATCATTAATTCATGATAAATATTATTGATAAGTCATATTTGTACATTTTGAGATTTGATGCAGAAGCGAAGCATACACCTGTTGGGCACAAAATACAGGTGCTGAGGTATTTAACTTTGGGAGTAGAATCGACCATATTCTATGTGCTGGTTCTTGCTTGCATGAATCAGATGACCTGAAATGCCATAGTTTTATAAGATGCCATGTTAAGGACTGTGACATTTTGACAGAGTACAAACGGTGTAAACCTGAAAGCATACTGAGGTAAGATGCAAAAGTTGAATGTTGAATATATTTGGTTACACCATGACGTGTCAAATGTTTTGGATTCTATCATTTCATATTGGTTGTTAGTGGGTTTAACCTTGACTTGATAATCTGCACAGTGCCCACAGGTGGAAGGGGGGCCGGAGCATTAAACTGGAAGGATCTGATCATGCTCCAGTTTTTATGACTTTACTTGAAATTCCTGAGGTCTCTCTGCATAGTACTCCCTCCTTATCTGCTAGATATGTTTCCATGGTTCATGGCATACAGCAAACTCTAGGTACAAAATATTAATTTTTTCTTAGGATCAGTTTTTGTATGCATGATCTTAATGTTTATGTGTCTGAACCTTATTTTCTTGCAGTGTCAATGTTGGTGAAAAGACGAGTTTCTGAACAAACAAAATCATGTGAGATGGTAAATGAAGACATTTCAATGGGGAGTACATGTGAGAGAGTAGAACCAGCTGTCGAAACTGGTTTGTCTACAAGTGAGTGTCATTTTCCTCCAAACCAGGATTCTCAATGTAGCATTTTGGAATCAAATGAACTTTTCAGAGGTTCTTCTCAGGAGGCTGTTTCTAAATCAGGAAGTGAATATAAAAAATCAATAACCAGGAAATGCAATGAATCCAAGAAAAAAGCAAGAAGCAATCAATGGTCCCAGCTCTCACTTAAGTCATTTTTCCAGAAAAGTACAAATATTGATAATGGTGTCAATGACCCTTGTATTGATTACTCAAATAATCAGGCTGGACCCTCACAACCCGATCCTCATTTACATGAAACTCCTACAGTATTTGATCATAGTAGCAGTCCCAAGCAATGTGAGGTTAATACTGATGCATGTGACCAGGGTTTAGTGGAACTAAATGATAGTTCTAGGAATGAAGAAAAGAGCAATGTAGCTTCACTGGAGTGGCAAAGAATACAACAATTGATGCAGAATAGTATACCCCTTTGCAAGGGCCATAAGGAACGTTGCATTGCTCGGGTGGTGAAGAAACACGGATCTAATTTTGGTCGCAGATTCTATGTTTGTGCTCGTGCCGAGGTAATCTGTTCCCATTGAGTGGTGTTGGGCATTATTGTTTTTTTAAGTCTTTGAAAATAGTTCTTTTGTGCTGTACTGTGATTCTTTTTAGAATATGGCCCATCTGCTACATAGTATATAGCAAAAAGTATATAATCTTGCAGCTCTGAGCGTGACTCAATTCATAGTTTGAACGTTATATGTATGATTGTCCTTTTGATTTGTTGCACATTGATTGCTTCCTCCAAGCATTTCTTACTTTCACAAAAAAATATGAAGTCCATTAGGTTGCATTATCTTGTAACCCATACCAAGTAGGCATAAATATATTGGGAATTACTTCACTTTTACTCTAGTTTCTCAACGAAGGAATTTAGTCACTCATTTCAATTAGAGCAATGTTGTTCTTTCAGTCATTTGATCAAAGTAATTAAGAGCAATACTTATTCTCTTTACAAGGGGTAACGAAGTTATTGAATAAAGCTGTTAATATGTAGTTTTTTAATTATTTGGTACATAGTTAACAGCAGCTGCTAACGTTTATGAAGACATCTGAACATAGATTAGAGATAATTATTTTTTCAAATAATTAGAAGGATAGCATTACTCTTCTTAGAGATATAATATAAACACCATTCATGAGTCTTCAACTACCAGCTTAAGCTTTTTAGGTAAATGGTAATAGGTTTATGACAGATCCAAAAGAGTGAATACTGAAAATTATGTGCTGATATATCTCTCAATTTCTTCCTTCCTTTTTCTAAATGAAAAATCTCAATTAATTGAAGTTTAGTGTTTTCAAAAGCTTTTATTCTTCCTTTTCTTATCATTCTTCTTTGTTTGTCTTTCAATCCCCCTTTGGTACTATTACCCGGTTATGCATATTATTTTGACTTCCGTTCACCTTTAGCATTCACCCCTTTTCGTGATTTGAGGTTGCTGCAATGGGAGATGTATTGTTGGTTCATCTATGTTACCTGAAATGGTATTGGCGTGGGTTTTCTCCCTGCCATTGCTTGCATATTCTACTTCTGCAACCTCTCAGTCTCTACTGATGTCCATGAACCCTTCAAGGAATTATTCACCATCAATAATGAAGTTAATTACATCAGCCGTTCCAGCCAATCATGGTCGTTCAGGTCACTGAGATTGCCAACAGTATCTTCATTATTGTTTGAACTTAACATAGAGTTTAGAGTATCCATTCCACAAGGTAGAGGATCTGTTTAGTCAATGTTGACTCTGATGATGCTTTAGGACATAAACTTGATGGGGAGGAGATTGTAACTAGGTCAGTTAAAAGAAAACCTCTAATGGAGTTGGACGATTCATGGAGTGATGGAGACGGTGGTTTGCTTCACGTAGTGATGCTAAGTATTGTAATTAGGATGGAAATAATCCTTTAGATCTAGTTCCAACTGAACAAGTGTGCTTTGGTTTGTTTTATCTTTTGAAAAGACATCGGGTGCTGACAGAAACCAAGGTTCACTTCTCAGGGAATGAGGGAGTCATATGGGTGCAGAGAAAAGGCTGGAAGTGGAGGGGTTACAAGAGAAATAGGGATAATTGACAGAATATGGACGGGGGATGAAAAATTAATATGAAGTTTTAGTGCCAAAATTGATAGAAGTCTTTTTGTAAGGGACCAAAATAAGGTTTTACTCTTATAATAACTAGCCTGCTTGCACCATCCAATTAGAATGAGATGAAGAAAAGCAATAAGCAGCTTATCACTTGTTTTAAAGAGAGGGACTGGGATCCAATGAGCTATCCTGAACATTTCATGTGCATGACTTATATAATAACCACAACTGCTGGTTGGTTATATAATCTTCTGTTTGAAACCTAATCGTTTGTTGGTCTATCATTTGTGTATCACCCAACACAGTAGGTGAATACTAACATGCTTTTTTCCTTGCAGGGCCCTGCATCTAATCCTGAAGCAAACTGTGGTTACTTTAAATGGGCTGCATCAAAGTCTAGGAATAAATAGCGGTGGCGAATTCACATTCTAATAAAAGGATTGTGTTCATGTGCCCACCCCATCCAAGCTCCCTTTTATAGTGGACAATATGGAGCTGACATCCCCAGTTTTACATGATTCTGAAGTTACTGACTTCCTATTTGAAGGAGCTGCATCTCAATCTTTTTGTCCACCCTTCTGACACATCCTCATAGCTTCTTGCTGGAGTTTTGAATTTCAGCCTTCAGGCATAATCAGCTTTTGCCTGCAAATGTGTTAAATAGCCAGCTCCATAGAGGAGAATAATTAAGGAGCAGATTTTAGGTATTGGATAAAAAAATGTTCATGCTGTCCATCAATGCCCCTACCACTTTCCAACACAAATTGAAGCTACCTGGCAACAATTTCGTTATTTATTTAGCGGAGTTTCTGCTTAACATGATGTCCCTGCGCCTTGTTTGGTCTGAAAAGTGCTTTTATCAAGATATGGTTCTAGCTAGCTGGAGTGTAAAATTTCCCCTCTTCCTATATTTTTTGGTAAAGCCTTAAGTAACATAATGGGGAAATGGCCACCCTAAGTGGCAGAAACTTGTTAATTATCAGTGTTGCAGTGTGATCAAGCTCAATGACGTAGTGTGATTTGTCTAGCCGACTTCATTTAGGGAGATAGGGCTTTGGTTGTTGTTGTATCAGCCCACATGTGAAGAATGCGGTCTAGTTACTGTTTTGTAGTGCCTTTTATGTTGTTCAACTTCAGCTTCGCTGACTCTCATTGGTTCAAATGAGATGAAAGAGGAGATAAATGTCTTAATTTTTATCATATTTGATATTTTGATTAAGAGGAGTAATCCAGAGGGGAATGGGCATTTCCTTCTTTTTATACCTCACATGAGTCTCTTCATTAAAATTGTTCTAATTTTCAAATCCACGACAACATTTATTGTTCGATCTGGTTTACCATTAAAACTCAACCCAAACTCATGTGATTAGTCCTGAATATTCTATAATTCTTTACAATTTAATACTACATTATTTATGTTACTCTAAGTAATTTTTAACTAATTCTTTACTCTAATACAATATCTAGTTCCCCTTAAGAAGTGTTTCTTAGACTTGAATGGAAAAAAATGTTAATAGTACACTTAGAGTCTGTTTGTAAGCACACAAAAAAGAGTGTTTGTCAAAAGCGAATTTATCATTCTAAGGCAACTTATCTTTACTCTTGTCTCACAAATCGAGAAAAACAATTAGCATCGCCCAAAACTTCGCGTGTTACTCCCCTACTTGTAAAGAAACATGAGGGTATTAAAGAGATGAAAATCTTGTCTCATTTTTTGTCATTTTCTTATCGCATCATTAAAATTTCATCATGTAAGTTAAGAAAACATGGGTAAGGTCACAAATTTGCATGAGCAACTTATGTGTCAAAATTGTATCAGTAAAACAGATAAATAAGACAACTTGAGGACAGAATTTTAATGACAATTAAAGTAGTTCTAAGTGGTAATGAATCCGCTCAAGTGACTTGACCACTTGAGAAATGTTTCATCCATATAAAATAAAAAAATAAAAAATATTTTTAATGGCTATGATCTCTCTTAAGTAATCATGTCATTTGAGATGATCCATTCCAAGCTCTCAGCATGCAATTAATTTAAGAAAATTCTAAAATTTCTATGATTTTGCAATTATTAATTTTATATATTGCTCAATTTATGACTTGTTATTAACATATGAGTAGGGATGCTTAGCCGGTATTCATCAAGTTCTTGAACAAATTTTTTTATGATATATTTTTAATTTGTAAATTCCTGGTGTACTACAAAAAAAGATAAATGGATTGATAATTTTTGAAAGAAAATAACAAACAAAAAAACGGAACATTAGTTAAAAAGAAAAGTCCAAGTTTAGATGAACAGCCATAAAATAGAGGGACCAGCACCTGTTTTTTCTTTTAACTGTTTCAGATCAGAACATTAAAGAAATCATCAGAACAATAGTTATGAACAAAATTTCAGAATCATCTAAATACATACCTTCTACTGTCTGAGTTTAAACAAAAAAGTAAAATAAGTGATAAAAATCCCAGCGGAGTGCTTGTGTGCATTGTGTATAACCATGACCATGGAGACGAAAGAATTCTTTAATGTGCACAGCATCCCAAATAAGTGTGCATGAGAAGAGCATGCTGTGTCAAAAAAAAAAAAAGGGTAAGTAAATAAGAGTACTTGTGAATGAGCGAGGTGGATGCTTGTGGGTATGAAAAATGGGTGAGTGGTGAAAACTTAGTGATAGAAGAATGTGGCAAGATCATTGAAACTTCGGTGCATTGGTGAAGGAAGATGAAACAATGAAAGGTAAATCAGTAAATGCTACATTTGCAGTTGATAAAAGAGTGAACAATGGCACTATGCAAAATTTACAACTGGGCACACCGCACACCTATTTTAGAGTATTTCATTTGTCAATGAAAAAATGCTAATCATCAGAACCATATTAAATTAGGCTGATTTGATATATTCTTTCAGTGTAATTTAATAGTAGCATACATCATTGTCTTCACTCTTTATTAAACACCTCTGTAGCTTGTAAAAACACAACCCACCACTTGCACAAATGCAGTGCCTATTAAATCATTCACAATTATAAAGCATGGATATGTTTTCTGCTTTGTAGAGCCTACAGTAGGAACAGTAAGCCTTTGGCGGATTATTGTATCCTGACTCAAATACCAAAAGACCTACTAGGTGTTGATTGACAGGACCTATAACATGGGACAGTGACAACTATTAAGTGCAGAATCTGCAAATTACTAGAAGGCAAAATTTGATGTTGGAGATTCATATTGATCATTCATTTCAAACTATTTTAAATTAAAGACAAATTTCATAAACAAAACCCCTCACCTGTACAGTTGTCAATTTGAGATGATCAGTCATTGAATTCTCAATCTTCATCATCAGAGCTGGCTTCATCACTACTATAATCACTACTTTCACTTCCTCCAAGATCCAGATTAACATGCTGCACTTGAATAACTTCTGGCTGCTTTGGCTGAGGAATGTGAGGGTGTAATTGTTGTTCCTCAAATCTCGGTACTGGAAGTGAGTCCATTGGAGGCAATGGCACAGGATCCCCTGGTTTCCACCCAGGTGGAGGCTTAATTGGTATATCAATAGGCAATTGTACAGGCATTCCAGGCTTCCAGCCAGGTGGCACAGAAAAATTTGGAGGAAGCAACCCTTGAATTGCAGACAAATTTGCAAGTGGATTTGTATCCACAGATTGTTGAGGTGGAGGCTCCACAATAGCCTCAATTGTTTTCTCCTTCGTTTCAACTGCTTTAGGCAATCCAATATCAAGATCTGCAAAATTATATAACTGTGAAGCTCTCATTTGCTCATCCTGTGGTGCAGGTGGCAGTGCACCACGGAGAGGAGCCTGCCCAGCTCCAAATTCTGGTGGAGCAAAGGTTGTATAACTTATGCGATGAGCATATGACAATATATCTGATAGCTTCAGCTGGGATGATACAGTTGAGGAAGTCAAAGAATCATCTTCACTGCCATCTCCTAATTTCGTTCTCTTGCTGCGACGATAATCAGAGTAATCATCAACAAGAATGTCAAGTCCCTGCTCAGCATCTTTAAGTTTGTTAGCAAATGCAAGAAGTGCCATATCTTTTGAGCGGATTTCCCGGTCAATCTTCTGCTTAGCATCCTGTAGATCAAGAATTTCTTGGAGTTCAGAAATAGCTTCAACGATTTGGGTTTGAAGGGTAGAGAAAAGTGAGATAATTTCTTTGGTGGAGGAAGGAGAAGACTCCAGTGGGGTAGATGAATGTGCTTGGGCATGGGAAGAAAGGAAGGTCGGGATTGATCCACGGAATGCAGTGACCCAAACAGACCTGTTGGATGATACTTCAAAAAGCTTAGATGTCAAGGAAGCCATTTGAACAAGAAGTGCTTGTGCTCTAGGGAGGGGTGGGAGAAGGGAGAGAAGAGCAGCAGAAGGGGTTACCGAATGGCGGTCTTGGTGGTTATGGGTTTGTGTGGGAGGAGGCTTCGGAGGGGTAGGGTTTGGAATTGATGGTGAGTGAGGGTTTGTAAGGCCTAGCCTCGCAGGGGATTGTACAATTTGGTGTTGAAGCATTTTGTATCAATGACTCTTATCCTTTTCAGTACTCCTGTATTTCCAAAAAATAAATTAGGTAAAGATCGGAAAGCACGGATGAACTAGATCCACTCACTAATAATAACAAGTGGGCAATATAATGTGAAAGAACCATCATTCAGTAGACATAAGTAACAAATGACATTCTACTATCTTAAGACATAAATCCAAGTGAAAACTAAGTATAGAAATTTATAAATTAATTAATAATACCAAATGACATGAACTCAGGAATAGAAATCAATAGGGGAGACATAGATTCAAGCAAAGATACCAGAATATTAGTCCTACATTGCAGGATATGTTACCAGTATATTTACCAGTGCAAGTTGCAGAATGAATTCTTTTTGCTGGGAAAGCTGTCAGGTTTCATCAGAATCCAAGTATTCCCGTCCTATTTGGGGAAGGTGTGCGTCCTCAACCCAAACGCCTAAAAGAAGTCAGAAAATACATGGATTAGTAGGAGTGTTTATGATGCAATCTTAGGTAATGAGACACTTCTTCAACCACATTTTCAAATAGCTTATCAGTCGAATTGAAGAGAACAGTAGAAAGTAACATGAAGAGAGGTTACGAACTAGCAGTGAGACCATGAGGGACTTCACCACCTAAGTTGTTAAATTAACTCACCTTTATCCATATGCTGATGGACTCTACATTCTTATAGTGAAACTGTTATATTGAACAGTTTCAGGAGAGTATATCATTAGTTTACCATTTATATGAAGTTCAATACCCTAAATATGCCTAGTAAGTAATCTCCTTGAATGACAGAAAATATAAATTGGAGTCAAGAGAAACCTATGAAGCACTGTCACCGACACGAGCACGGACACCGCGACATTGCTAACATCCAAAAGTAGGACACGGGGACACGGCATATATATATACATATATATATATATATATATATATATATATATATATATATATATATTTTAAAACAGAAAATTATATTCATAAAGTTAAGGGAACATGAGAAAAAACTCTTCTCATAATATACAACCTTACCCAATAAAAAGCCAAAGATCACCATTTTATCAAGCAGAAGCTATGAACATAATTCAAAAAGGGAAGTCACGAACTAACAAACATGAATTTAAAAGCCAAATATCATCATCTGATCAAAGAGATATAATAGTCAAACGAAGAGATCCCCAAATAATACTATCTAAGCCATATGTCAATGAGCTTCACCAAAGAAATACAATCAATCACAAAAGTAAATGCAAACAGGTTTTTACAATTTAAAGACATGGCACCCACGTAGACATTACTGTTCTGTGAAATCATAGGGAAAAAAAACAGGGAGGAAGCAAGGGGGAAAAGTTCACAATAAAACCTAAATCACAGGAACAGCACAACACTTTGGGAGCCAGAAACATGGGGGAGTAGAAAAGCAAGGGGAGTAGAAAATCATCAGAAAAGTTCTTACCTTTGTGATGGGAAAACGCAGACGCAGACGCAGAGGGTGAGCGGCGCAAGGGTGGGCGGAGGACGCGGCAGCGGCGGAGGCAGCGGCGGGCGGAGCGGAAGGCAGAGCAAGGGAAGGCAGAGGGTGGTTCTGGGGTTTAGGATTTAGGAATCCCTAATTTTGATTTGCCAGATTCCCACCCAAATCCCTAATTTGTTTGCTATCTTTCCCCTAATTCTATTTTCCCCCCTCACTTTTTGGCTCTTTCATTTTCAGTCCTCCACCAAGCAGCTAACTCAGCAGCTTTGCCACGTCTGCAAGGTGGCTGTTTATGTTCTACAGGTGTATGGGAATCATTATTGTTCCTCCTATTTGGTGAAGGAACACTTGATGACGTGCTTGCTAATATTGACACTCATCTTAGAATTCATTATGTATATTCACTTATCTCTCCTGATTGCCATTTATAGATTAATAATATTGCTTCTGGTTTGTACTGGTTCAAGTTATGTTAGTTCTTATATATATTATTGACTTCATATATTCAAATTCAACTATTACTTGTATAGTTATTCATGTAGATTGATCACTGTGTACGTAGCATGGTCTTCAATTTCATGTTGCTCTTACTTCATGTAATATGTGATTAATTTCTCTGGTTTCTTTATATGCTTGTATGTGATTGATTAGAAGTAAATAAAGGCAGAATGTTTGAGTGAGGGTTAATTCCAAACATAGTGAATGGCAACTTCAATTCTCCAACCTCGAGGTTTATTTTGAGCTAAGTATTTCCCAGGAAATGGTCTGAACATTCAATATGTGCATGCCTCTTCGAATATGTAATGTAGGTATTTTTTTATAAGCAAAAAATATATTGATAAGGAGCACAGAGGTGTCAAACCCAATACAAAGGAAACATAGTACAGAAATTACACCTCCTGTTAGGAACAAGAAACACTTATTGGAATCAAACCAAACTCACCCATACAACTGCAATGCCAGTACCAACATAAAAAGAAACAGATACTTAAGGACTTTTCCTCCTGTAACACGTATAGCAATATCTCCAGCCACAAAACAATAGGGATCTTGTTGAGCTTAACTTGACTATGTTAGGGGAACAAACAACAAAGGTTCTGGTATGACAAATAATGGTCCAGCAACACGCATCAACTTTAAGGGTGAAGCCATGAGGGATGCCATCGCAACTCAAGGATCATCGAACAGCCCAGGGACTGGTATTGGTAATTGGCCACCAAAATCAACTCACTTTCAGCTACTCCACCAAGTGTTGGTTCCTTTGCACCTTACTGACACCCACACTTCGATTCCTGCATAGACTTGATTCCAGTCCTAGAATTTTGCTATCCTTCTAAGCTGTCAGCAGTAGGGTACAGAGAACATAATTCATAATTCAACCCTGTTTAAATAGTTTTCGAGCAATAAATTGGGTTGGCTAACCACTCATACAAGGAGCATTTGAAAGACTTCATTTTGGCTGAGATCAATTTCCAAGCTCTAACCTGTGCCAGTTCCATCACAAGTTCTGCATCTGCATTCGCTTGACAGAAAACAATTGCATTTCTATGAAGCCAAATGGACCAAGTGATTGCCAACCATACTGCTAACATTGCTTGCCTCTGTTTCTGATTCCATGCCCCATAATTATGTTGTAAGAAGTGCATCCAATAGGAATTGGGCAGGACCGTCGCTGTTCCCAACCATCTATAACACGCTTTCCAAATCAAGGAGGAAAATGGGCACGGTAGTAAAAGGTGATCGACAAATTCAGCCTCCGAGAACACAGGGGGCAGATCAAGCCCACTCCTTCCGGTACGATTCTCCTCTTATACAAATTGGTCCTTGTTTGGATCCTATCCCTCAGCACCCTCCAACCGAAAGCCACAATATTTGAGGGAGCAACAGCACTCCACAATCTTTTAAATTCATCGATTGGTTCAGCATCAACCAACCCCATCTAGGACTGATACGCTGACTTCACCATGTAGCCTCCTTCATTACTACACTTCCATGTCCACTCATCGGCCACCCTTTTCCTTAGTATGGCAGAATTTAAAAGATCTTTAAGTTCCTCCACCCACTGCGTTTCTCTTTCCAACAGCTGTCTTCGCCAAGAAAACTTCCACTTCCAAGTTTCATTGTTCCACGTTCTCATCTCAGCAACCCGGCACTGTTTGTGAGCAGCTAAGTTAAACAGGCTGGGTTACTTGGCTGCCAAGGTAATTTGACTAATCCACGGCTCCTTCCAGAATAGGATTTCATTACCTTCACCCATTTTCCTATGCAGGCATAGATCGAACCAGCACCAATTTGGATCCATGAAGCAGGTACTAAGGATATCTTTCCACCACTGTGACATACGATTAGTTATGACTGGCGGTTCCCCCACTCTTGAAATTGTATACTTCGACCGCAGCACCCTACACCAAAGATTTTCAGATTCATGAAGAATCTGCCATCTCCATTTACCTAGCAAGGCCTTATTAAACAATCGTCAATCCTTTAAGCCCAGGCCTCCCAACTCCTTTGGTTTGCAGACATCCTCCCATTTAACCCAAGCTACTCTACTTTGGTCCTCTGACCTTCCCCAAAAGAAATTTCGCATTATCCTTCTGCACACCTTAAGTACCCCCTCCGGCATCTTGAAGAAGGACAGAAAGAATAGAGGAATTGAAGATAACACACTACCAATCAATGCTAGGCGACCACCAAAGGAAAGGATATTTTTCTTCCATTTTGATAGTTTACCCCTTAACTTTGATACTACCGGATCCCAAAATGCTAGTCTCGTGGGTCTCCCACCCACAGGTAATCCCAAGTAAGTGAAAGGAAGGGTCATTACTTTGCAGTTAAGTAAACTTGCTGATGAGTGGATTTTATATGATAAATTTAGGGTCTTTTTAGTCTTTTTATTTTATTATTTTTGAGTCTCATGTAGGTTTTTTATTGATTTTATGTAGATTTTATATTTATTTTGCATTTTGCATGTAGATTAGATTTTATTAGATTTTCTAGCTTTATTTTATATTTTTAGGAATTTTTCTAGCAATTTTATATTTTTAGGAAAAGCTGGTTTAGTTATCATTTTTGTCCAGGGACCACTTTGTAAAGTTTCAGGAAATCAAGGACCAAAATGTGAAAGTTCAAGCGTGGAGGACTTAAAGTGAAGATTGGGAGAATATGAGGGCTTGAATTGAAGTGCTAACCAAGAGAGGACCAAAGTGAAAAAGAGGAATATGAAGCAACTCTCTTCAAATTAGCACATGGAAAATAAGCTTGAAGGAATTGATGGTAGTGGAGGAGAAGTTTCAGAATTAAACAAGGGTTGAGTAGTGGCTTTTGATGGCATTTAAATCCCACTAACCATGAAGAAGGAAGGAAAACTTGGAGCTGAAACAGCAGGTCCCAGCGCTGCAGCGCTGGGAAGCCAGCGCTCAAGCGCTGGCTTTCGGTCTGGCAGTGGATTTTTAATGCTTCCAGCGCCCAAGCGTTGGAAATTCTAGCGCTGAAGCGTTGGAGGCTGGATTTTTACTATAAATAGGACCCTTTTCTTCACTTGTAAGACACACCATCTTAGAATACAACAAGTATTCTCTCTTTCTCCCTTTTGAGCATTGTTCCTAGGACTTGTGGGAAGCCATATTTGAGCTCCTATCCAGGGTAATTCAATGTCTCCTTTAGCCATGCTTGGCTAAATTCTTTTTAAGTTTTTGGGTTGTTTTAGTTTATAATTCATGTACTAGTTTTCTTTTACATTTCTGAATAATATCTTCAATTCATGTTTTATTTCTTTGTTCTTCATTAATCTTGTGATCAAAAGATTTCATGCTTTCTACTTATTCATAAGGCCATTTGGTAAGTAGTAAGGGAAATAGGAAATAAAAAAGGTTATATGTTTGCATTTCTTAAGGCTATAAGGATATACGTAATTTTGTGTTGGCTCGGATTCCTTCTTCATCTTCTTCTCTAATTAACTAATAACCAAGGCTATGGAGTTAGTAATTAGGAAAGGAAGTTCTACATTTCTTAAGGCTATTAGGGTGTAGAAACTTAGGCTATAGCACCATGAATTTGAATTTAAAGTTCAGAAATTTAGTAAGAGTTTTCTAGCATGTTTTATAAATTATGTAAATCAACCCAAGAGCTTAAATTCTCTCATCTTATTTGCTTTATTATTTTTATGCTATTACTCTCTTCTTGTCATAAACCAAACATCAACCATATCATTTTATTTTCTTTGCACAAGTACTAAATTATATAAGTATAAGAACACTTATCCCTTGGGTTCGATAATCTTTTATATTACGCGATAGTATCGTACACTTGCGATTCCGCTATCAAGTTTTTGGCGCCGTTGCCGGGGATAGGTGATAGCGGAAATCGCAAGTGTACGATTAACTATCGCGTAATATAAAAAGATCGAATCCAAGGGATAGGTGTTCTTATTATTATATAATTTAGTACTTGTGCAAGGAAAATAAAATGATATGGTTGATGTTTGGTTTATGACAAGAAGAAAGTATTAGCATAAAATAATAAAGCAAATAAGATGAGAGAATTTAAGCTCTTGGGTTGATTTACATAATTTATAAAACATGCTAGAAAACTTCTACTAAATTTCTGAACTTTAAATTCATATTCATGGTGCTATAGCCTAAATTTCTACATCCTAATAGCCTTAAGAAATGTAGAACTTTCTTACCTAATTACTAACTCCATAGCCTTGGTTATTAGTTAATCAGAAAAGAAGATGAAGAAGGAATTCGGGCCAACACAAAGTTACGTCCATCCTTGTAGCCTTAAGAAATGTAAACATATAACCTTTTTTATTTCCTATTTCCCTTACTACTCACCAAATGGCCTTATGCATAAGTAGAAAGCATGAAATCTTTTGTACACAAGATTAATGAAGAACAAAGAAATAAAACATGATTTGAAAGTATTATTCAGAAATGTAGAAGAAACTAGAACATGAATTATAAACTAAAACAACCCAAAAACTTAAAGAAGAATTTAGCCAAGCATGGCTAAAAGAAGCATTGAATTACCCTGGACTAGGAGCTCAAATATGGCTTCCCACAATTCCTAGGAACAATGTTCTTGAGGGAGAAAGAGAGAATACTTGTTGTATTCTAAGATGGTGTGTTTTACAAGTGAAGAAAAGGGTCCTATTTATAGTAAAAATCCAGCCTCCAACGCTTCAGCGCTAGAATTTCCAACGCTTGGGCGCTGGAAGCATTAAAAATCCACTGTCAGATCGAGGGCCAGCACATGAGCGCTGGCTTCCCAGCGCTGCAGCGCTGGGACCTGCTGTTTCAGCTCCAAGTTTTCCTTCCTTCTTCATGGTTAGTGGGATTTGAATGCCATCAAAAGCCACTACTCAGCCCTTGTTTAATTCTGAAACTCCTCCACCACTATCATCAATTCCTTCAACATTATTTTCCATGTGCTAAATTAGAGAGTGATTCTTAATATTCTTCTTTTTCACTTTGGTCCTCTCTTGGTTAGCACTTCAATTCAATCCCTCATATTCTCTCAATCTCCACTTTAAGTCCTCCACTCTTGAACTTTTACAATTTGGTCCCCGACTTCCTGAAACTTTACACATTGGTCCCTGGACAAAAATGATAACTAAACCAGCTTTTCCTAAAAATATAAAATAGCTATAAAAATTCCTAAAAATATAAAATAAAGTTAGAAAAACTAATAAAATCTAATCTACATGCAAAATGCAAAATAAATATAAAATCTACATAAAAACAATAAAAAACCTATATGTGACTCAAAAATAATAAAATAAAAAGACTAAAAAGACCCTAAAATTATCATATAAAATCCACTCATCAATAGGTTCTTTCAAGTTCTTATTTTTATTTTATTTAGTACTTCTTGTTTATATATTAAAAAAAAAAGAGAAAAAAATATATATAAAAAAAATTGTGATGAACTGGTGCTGCTAATTTTGTTTGCTAAGTATTGTCAGGTATAGCAATGGCTGAAACATTTGAGCAAAGGAAGGCAAAAATCCGGGCTGAGGTTGAAAAGGAATATGAGAAGTCGAAGCAGGATATCTTCACTCTAGTTAGAGAGTTTTACTCTGATATAGATTGCAAGAGGAAATCCGGATTTTTGCCAAGTCCTGAGCAAGAATGTAAGGCCAGGGAGATTCTACAAGTAAAGATACAAGGCATTATAATGAGGCAGCCCGGGGATGAACAACAATCACCTGTTCATGAAAGTGAACTTGTGGTTCAAAAAGAGGAGGTGAAAGCAACCTTCATTGTAGAATTTGTCCTTAAAGACAAATTGGAGATGGAGGAAGAAGAACCTCAAGGAACCTATGCTATAGGTTCAGAAAAGCAAGGAACAGAACAGGGAAGGGAAAATTTATTTATCTCTTCCATTTTTAATTTGAATATTGTTGCCTTGTTAGCTGAAAAATCATTTGGCACCATGTTGTACTTGTGCCAAAATATGCATGATTTGCGGGGTCTAAAGAATTTTGTAATAGACCCCGGTTGAAAGTAATTAGTGGAAGGGTCTATCTCGGACCTAAACATTGAGCTGGTTGGGAGACAACCCAACTTAGGATAGTTTAAATTTTTGTCATTTAAATTTCTGCACAACTCTTGTAAATAAATAAAAGAAAAAAATTCTATGTTTTTGCTGCAGGAGAGGCCAGCGCTCCAGCGCTGGAGGCCAACGCTCAAGCGTTAGGCCCCTGCTTTACACCTCTGATTGCCCAGTTTTTGCTTTTATCCAGCGCCCAAGCGTTGGCATCCCCAACGCTCAAGCGCTGGAGCTCGGGCAGTTTGCTGTTTTTGTTTTTATTTGCTGTTTTTAGTTTTTAATAAATTCTGTGTTCACCATTTTCTGGAAGTTTTAAGGTTCTTTGAGTTTTCCCTTGGTTCTAAACTGTTTTTAATTTTTTGGGAACTCAAGAATTCTTGTTTTTAAAGGGTGGACACAAATTTTTCAACCCATGATCTTGTTTGTGCTGTTTTTGGAACTAACACGTCAAGCAAGTTTTTACTTGTGAGACTTTTGTTTGTTCATTGTTACAGGATAGGTACCAAAAGGAGGAAGAACCCTCTTGAACTTGAATGTTCAAATTGATTTTTACATTGAGGTTCCCTTGGACCTTTGTGGAAAATTTGTTACTATACCAGCTTGTTAGTTTTTGTTTTTGTTTTTCTTTTTATAGTTTTATAGTTTTATTTTTAGTTTAGTTTTTCTGTTTTATTTTTGCATGAGTCTTGAGTATATTATCCATTCTGAATGTTGCTATAGCTTTGTGAAATGTTTTATCTGATTGAACTGCTTTGTGAAAAGATCTATGTTTTTAAGCAGTTAGGATTGCATGCTGTAGAAAGGATTTTTGATATCTTGATTGTTGGGTTGTTGGCAAAAGTTTTTCTGAGTTCTAAAAAGGGTGCCACTTACCCTATCTTTTTCTGAGAGCTGAGGTCTCTGATGCATGATTGTGAAATTTTTCTGCCTTGTGTTACATGTTGATTGGAGTTTTGTACACTTTGTGAGTTGAGAAGAGATTATAGGCATTTTTGAAAACTCAGATTTTTGCTTGAAATGTTATATCCACTAGTAGCCCATTTTGAGCCTTAAAAGAGTCATTCTTTGGAGCCTGCTTTGTGTGATAAATTTTCAGTTGTTATAGTGATGCATATGCTGAATTGTTAGAGCTATGTTTGTGGGTTTCTCTCTAAAAAAAAGAAAAGGAAAAAAGGAAAAAAAATAAGGTATGTGCCTTAGAAAAAATAATGAAGTAGTGGGGTGAGAAAGAGTATGAAGGGAGTAAAATTCAAGTCATTCATCCCATACATTCCACTACTTTGTTTAAAAAAAAAAAAAAAAGGAAAAAAAATTGAGAGGACCCTTGTGTTGAATTGTTGAAGCTCTTAGTCAAGAAAAATCACTTAACAATAAATTTCTGAGTCAGCCATTAGAGTTGCCAATTTCTTGAAGTCCATACCTTGAAATATACAACCCTTTGGCCAAGTTACAACCTTTAAAATCTCTTCAACATCACTTGGTTGCTTTACTTCGGTTTTGATTTGAATTATTGGCAGGATTATTGAGCTTTCTTGTTTTCATGGAGAATATCATTTTGTGAGCTTAATTGATGGACTCAAACATGTTAAAAGCCAAGCCTAACTTTCTTGATTCTTTGTCTATAAAACATGCATGTCTTCCTTATCCGCTAAGCTTTCTGGAAAATTATCATATTTCAATCGGATAAAAACTTTCTCAAAACTCAGGGACGAGTTTTTCTTTAAGTTTTGTCGCTTGAGGACAAGCTGTCGTTGGGTATAGTGGTGTGATGAGTGGATTTTATATGATAAATTTAGGGTCTTTTTAGTCTTTTTATTTTATTATTTTTGAGTCTCATGTAGGTTTTTTATTGATTTTATGTAGATTTTATATTTATTTTGCATTTTGCATGTAGATTAGATTTTATTAGATTTTCTAGCTTTATTTTATATTTTTAGGAATTTTTCTAGCAATTTTATATTTTTAGGAAAAGCTGGTTTAGTTATCATTTTTGTCCAGGGACCACTTTGTAAAGTTTCAGGAAATCAAGGACCAAAATGTGAAAGTTCAAGAGTGGAGGACTTAAAGTGAAGATTGGGAGAATATGAGGGCTTGAATTGAAGTGCTAACCAAGAGAGGACCAAAGTGAAAAAGAGGAATATGAAGCAACTCTCTTCAAATTAGCACATGGAAAATAAGCTTGAAGGAATTGATGGTAGTGGAGGAGAAGTTTCAGAATTAAACAAGGGTTGAGTAGTGGCTTTTGATGGCATTTAAATCCCACTAACCATGAAGAAGGAAGGAAAACTTGGAGCTGAAACAGCAGGTCCCAGCGCTGCAGCGCTGGGAAGCCAGCGCTCAAGCGCTGGCTTTCGGTCTGGCAGTGGATTTTTAATGCTTCCAGCGCCCAAGCGTTGGAAATTCTAGCGCTGAAGCGTTGGAGGCTGGATTTTTACTATAAATAGGACCCTTTTCTTCACTTGTAAGACACACCATCTTAGAATACAACAAGTATTCTCTCTTTCTCCCTTTTGAGCATTGTTCCTAGGACTTGTGGGAAGCCATATTTGAGCTCCTATCCAGGGTAATTCAATGTCTCCTTTAGCCATGCTTGGCTAAATTCTTTTTAAGTTTTTGGGTTGTTTTAGTTTATAATTCATGTACTAGTTTTCTTTTACATTTCTGAATAATATCTTCAATTCATGTTTTATTTCTTTGTTCTTCATTAATCTTGTGATCAAAAGATTTCATGCTTTCTACTTATTCATAAGGCCATTTGGTAAGTAGTAAGGGAAATAGGAAATAAAAAAGGTTATATGTTTGCATTTCTTAAGGCTATAAGGATGTACGTAATTTTGTGTTGGCTCGGATTCCTTCTTCATCTTCTTCTCTAATTAACTAATAACCAAGGCTATGGAGTTAGTAATTAGGAAAGGAAGTTCTACATTTCTTAAGGCTATTAGGGTGTAGAAACTTAGGCTATAGCACCATGAATTTGAATTTAAAGTTCAGAAATTTAGTAAGAGTTTTCTAGCATGTTTTATAAATTATGTAAATCAACCCAAGAGCTTAAATTCTCTCATCTTATTTGCTTTATTATTTTTATGCTATTACTCTCTTCTTGTCATAAACCAAACATCAACCATATCATTTTATTTTCTTTGCACAAGTACTAAATTATATAAGTATAAGAACACCTATCCCTTGGGTTCGATAATCTTTTATATTACGCGATAGTATCGTACACTTGCGATTCCGCTATCACTTGCTAATATGTGAGTCAAACAACTATCAACAGCTATTTCCGCTACCTTGTTTTTTTGGAAATTTACCTTCAAGCCCGAAGCCAACTCGAAGCACCTGAGTATACTTTTTAATGCTTGAGCGTTCTAGACAATTACTTCCCCGAGAAAAAGTGTACGTCCGCAAATTGCAACATTGCAACTTCTACCCCACTCTCCTCACCCAATCCGTAACCTCTGAATTTATTGAGTTGTAATGCCCTTTTTAGAAGACCATTTAGACCCTCCGCTATTATAAGAAAAAGGAACGGTGCCATTGGATCCCCTTGGCATAGCCCCCTTAAGCTTTCCATCTGAAACTCCTCACAAGGGCTACCATTCACTAGAACAGCGATTCTAGTAGTTTCCAAGCAACCTTTCACCCACCGGATCCATGTAATGTAGGTAGCGTGACTTCATCATTTTGTAAATTTAGATTAGAGAATGAAATTTTCTGTACACTTTTATGTGGATTTTTCTATTTCCTACAGATTTACCTTTGGAATGTTCCTTTGGATTTAGTCACCGAAATTTCCTACGGATTCAGCTATGGATTCTTCCTACAGATTTATCTTCAAATGTTTCCTGCTGAATTAGCTATCAATGATTCCTGCCGATTTTCCTTTTAAATTTTCCTACATATTTTGCTCTAAAATTTTCCTATGGAATTTCCTATCATTTTTTTCCTAATGATTTACCTGTGGATTAAGTTACTCGCCGAGGTATTTCCAGTAGCTAAGAATCTGCAGGAAAATCTAAAGTAAATGGGTTTCCTGTGGATTTTTTGCAAAAATCGGCAGAAAAATCTGCAGGAAATAGCAATTATTTTTAGTAGTGATATCAATTAAAAACCATTCTTATAAGTTTGTATTCAATCCACCAATAATTTTATCTCAATCTCAACCCTGAACCGTGTAAAAGATAGTATTCAATTTCTTCAAAGGTAGAGGGAAATATCTCATATTTGTAAGCAGACGAGAAAACATGCACCTTAATTGAAATCAAATTTAGGTTCAACATTCAAAATGTCATAGTAAAAATCTTTCACAGGATGGAAATTTAAGAGCACAAATCACAAACTTACTAGTCAAGACTCAAGAGCAAACAAATCTTAAATTCAACAGCTAGCATGCAAATAGTTTTTCAAGAAAGAAAAATAAAAAAGGAACCCAGGTAGTGATTGGTTTGAACTTGAACAGCAAAGTTCCTTGGACAACAATACTCCTTCAATAAGTTTCAAGGGGCTGGAAGAACTTCAGCAACAACAGCATAGTAATTTGGGTCCTCAATCCAAAGCTTTGCAAGATGAGTAGGGGAAGTGGTGAGCCTATGGATCTTTTCAACACTCCATATTGTGGATTCTGCATAGCTAACTTTAAACATGGATGCCAATGCCTTCCTTTCATCTTCACTTCCAATCCTTGACTCATCCCATTGCTTACAAAGCTTGTAAGTAAGATAATGTATTGGTTGACCATACAAGGACCTCAAGCTTTTGGCCAACTCTTCCCAGGTGAAAAATATAACATTTGCTATACGAGCTTCAGGAACAGGAATTATCTTGATTTGCTTCTGGTATTTCTTTGCAAGCTCCTCTAAATTCCCTGCATTGCAAAATTGATTATTTTCATTGGAAGTGAGAGAAACATTACGAGGATAAAATATGAAACTATGATTTTCATTTAAAAAAAAATCATGAGACATGATTTTAACAATTTATTTTAGAATACCAATCATTAATGATAATTTCACATATTGGTTTTGTCAAATATAGTTATTTGAGGAGGTCAATAATAATGCAATCAGTCTATTTAATGATATATTGTTGATGGGGAGGTTTTTGCATGTATTGAGATTAAAGTATCTATAAGCTTCATCTTGGAGATTCAACTATAGAACCTAGTTAACAGAAGAAACTTGGAAGTTAGCAATGGAAAGTCATCATGGCACATTGTTAAAAAAAAATGTTGGCTGACCACAGAATAATTTAATGGTGATGATATTAGAAAGAGAAATGTTAGTATAGGTTAGGTTTCACATTAACTAGAGGTATAACCAAGTAAATTTTTATAAAAAGTAGGATAATCCTCATATTATGGGCTAGCTTTTGAGATGGAGTTAGTTCAAACAAAAATTCTAAGATGATATCAAAGTGGATGCTATAACCTTTGAGGAGCCATATAGTAACGTGTTAGTGACTAGAGATTGTTTTTCGATACATACAAGCCAGTATCCAGAGAAACATCTCAAAACAAAACCCTAGGAGACTCCAATCAATTATAGTCCTACTTTGTCAAAGCATCACAAAGGAATTGGCCTCCCTAAATATATGACATATTTCCTCACAATGAACCTCATTACGGAGGAGGTTAATGAGATTTAGTATGTTTATGAGTTTGAAGTGAAGTGTGAGTTTGGAGTCTAACATAATCAAGAATAGGTAAGGTGAAAATGTGTGAGTTTGGAGTCTAACATAATTAAGAATAAGTAAGGTGAATGTTAAGAAATTGGGTTATAATGTTACGATATAAGGCGGCTGTATTTATATAATTGAACTGTAATTCTAGTTTTGAGAAATCAAAATGGTTTGATGATATAGCAAACTGTAAGCAAAAATTTGAGATTGAATATTAAATATAAGATTTTATAGCTATGATTTGCTAACCTTGAACTCCATCAGGCTGAGACCTAACTGTTGTCGGAGCTCGAACTACCTTCTGCCTGGCACTACCTTCTCCATTTCTTTTCATTGCTTCATCTACATCAAAAAATTTATCAATTGAACAAAAAATCAGTGTAGTTGCATTTAATTATCATAATCAAGATCTTGTATCATTTTAAATTTGGTGAGAAATTACACATGAAGATTAAAATTAAATGTTATAATTGTATCCAAAACCGAAGCTTCATACTTATTAAAAAAAGTGGGAAGCAATCGGGGCACTCAATTTATTAGGCTGATCTCATTTAATGAAGCTTATATGATTATATATTTCTCAGTGAATCAATTGTCAAATCAGTGCTAAATCTTTAATTTATTACTAATATCATTGTTGATTATTATTTCACTCGTATTTTAAATCTACTTAGTATTGGGATAGACATTGAGAAGTACACAAATATAAATGCTATTAAAAATATAATTCGGGTTACTTTATCTAAAGATGAGGATTGGGGAACATAAGATGGCAAGTGCAAATCCTAGGATCAATCACGGGAAAGGATAAAAAAACCCTCCCAAAAAAGAAAAACAAAAAAACGATTGGTTGATATAAAAAATTGAACACTAATTCTACTTTTCAGAAATCAAAATTGATGATATAGAAATATGTAAGCAAAAATTTGCAATTGGAAATTAAATATCAAATTTCATAGTTAGGGTTTTACTAACCTCGAACTTCATCATCTTGTGACCTGAAAGTTATTGGAACCCTAACTGCTTTGTCTGACAGAAAGTCTTTCCGCTTGTCACTACCTTCCCCATTTCCTTTCATTGCTTCATCTACATCACAAATTTTATCCAGTGAACAAACAATCACTGCAGTTGCACTTAATTATCATAATCAAGATCTTGAATCACTTTAAATTTGATGAGTAATTACACATGAAGATTAAAGTTAAATGTTATAATTGTATCCAAAACAGAAGCTTCATACTTATTTAAAAAGTTGGAAAAAATGGGGGCACTCGATCTATGAGATTATTCTCACTGAATGAAGCTTATATGATTATATCTTTCTCAGTGAATGAATTGTCAATCAGGGCTAAATCTTTAATTCATCAATATCACTGTTGATTATTATTTTACTCGAATTAAAAAAAATCTTCTTGGTATTGGGATAAACATTGAGAAGTAAACAAATATATATTTTATTAAAAAAATTTGGGTTACTTTATACTATAAATCTAAGGGATATAAGATGGCAGGTGCAGATCCCAGAATCAATCGCCAGAAAGGATAAAAACCTCCTCCTCTAAAAAAATCAAAAAAGCTGGATGATAAAAATAAAATTGAACACTAATTCTACTTTTCAGAAATCAAAATCGTTTGTTGATCATATGCAAGACTGTAAAAAAAAATTGCGATTGAGAATTCATTAACAAAGTTATTGACTTATAACTAGGGTTTGCTAACCTTTATCTTCATCAGCTTTGTTATCTGAAAGTGATATTGATTTCCCCTTATCATTTCTCTTGGAGCTATGACTACCTTCTCCATTGATTTTGCTTGGTCCACTCACATCACGAATCTTTGGACCTTTAAAGTTATTATCATCAGACTCAGTTTCAGAATCAGACAACAACGAATAAATTTCAGGAGCATGGCGTTTTAGCATTTTCAACTTGTTCAGTCAATGTATTGTGAGTTTTGATAGTGAGTGTGTGGGATTGTATATATGCCCTAGGGATTGATTACTAATGCCTTGTTTTGTTTTGTCTATTTATGTTGAGTTGTTACACTGAAACTGAAACGTTCGTTCCAGCTCACACTCAGAAAGATAAGAATAAAAGGGAAAAAAATGAAGAGATATGATAATGATGTAATAAAGAAAAGAAAAAGTAAGTAAAAATATGATTAAAAAAAGTTAATGTAAATGTATTAACTATTATTTTCAAAACTAATTTCCTTGTTGGAAATTTTTAAATATTAAGTTTTCTGTGGTGAGTGTAAATGTCAGTATAATTTAATGATGACTTGAAGGAAAACTAATAAATAGGAATTACTGAGATAAAAGAGAAATAATGAAATTGATAAATATGTTTTTAAAATTCAATATTAAAAATATCTGAAATATTATCACACACCACGTCTATATACTATTTTTTTTATTACAAGAGGAAGACTATATTAATACATTAATTTAACATAGATGTTCAAGATTTTATATTAAAAATAGATTTAATATTATATAAAAGCACTAATCTTTTGTTTCTCAAGCTTTAATTTCATGAATAAGTTTCCTTTCTGAAGGTCTTTAATAAATAGGAATTAATTTATAATTTTTTTAATAAATAGGGTTATTTTAAGAATAAAAAAAGTGATATAGATAGCAATATATTTGTTTTTTTTGTCACAATATAGATAGCAGCAATATAGGTGATGTAAATATCAAGTCCCTTCAAGTTGGGCTAAAGGAGACGGAGCCCAAATGTGCATGCATGGGTATGTACATGTTTGAGTTTGAGTATGACCCAATTGAATTAACAACCTCTTCGTGGAAACAGCGAAGGCCGCACAAACACAAATGGCACGTGAAAACGCGTAGGGTTTCTCAGACAGCTATCAAAACAAGACACGTACGGTAGTAACAGCAACAACAGTAGTAGAGTTTGCAACTTTTCTCTTTATCTGTGTTTCTTGCGTTTGGTTGACGCTACTTTCCTTAGTTAATTAAATATGACCGAATAAGTGAGTTTTGTTTTATGACCCCACTTGAGAGTTGAGACGACACATTGGAATTCCATCCAGTTTATTTGTGTGTTGAATTTTGAATCTGATTCCTGAACCCCACAGGCACCATCGACCTCGTTACGGTTCGTGGGGTTGGTTGGGTTTTGTTCTTTGCTTTGGTAATTTAAGCGAGGCTATTCTATTCCGCTACGCGACATTGCATCGCATGCAAGCTGTGCTTTCCTCTTTTTTATCTTCTTTTACTCAACAATCCCGTTACGTTCAAATTACACCAATCACTCAACGCGCTATCTCCAATTCTAGAATCTTAGATGGATCCAAAGCGTTCAAGAAATCATATAGTTGAAAACTTACGTGACGTTGGAAAAGTAAACAAAAATAACATTTTATTTTTGAGTTGTTGGCTGATAAATCTGTTCCTTTTTTAGTTTATTCTTAAAAAATCAATTCTAATAAGAATGATAATTAATTTAGTGATAATCTTAACTACTACAAAATAATAGTTATTTTGCTTAAATAGTTTTTTGTCCCGCAATATACCTCATTTCTAAATTTAGTTCTTGTTAATTTTTTTATTCATTTTTTGTAGGCTTAATATTTTTTTGTTTTTAGTCATCCGAAAATCATATATTTTATTTTTCATCTCTGCCTTTGGTTTTTCCATCTATTCAGATTTAGGTTTTTATAATTTGGGGAAAATTTAAGATGGTTTAACCCGATTTTATTGCTCGTGGAGTATAGGTAAACCTGTGTGTGAGTGTTTTCAGATTTGGATTGAATGAAAAAACAACGGGCAGAGACGGAAAATAAAAACAAAATTTCTCAGGGATGAAAGATCAAAATAGTGTATTTTACGAGGACTAAAATTGTATTTAATCCTTTTTGTATGTCCACAATTTTGATCTTTTTGTCATTACTGATATGTTTTCCATCCAAACAAATAGAAGTCAAAATTAGTTGTACATGTGTGTCATTTTTTCTGTGTTTTTCATCCCTCTAAAATTACTAGTTTCATTTTTAGTCTATGTCTCTATGAGTTTAGTTTTACTATGTGCTCCCTTTTTCTCCACCTCCACCTCTCTATTAACCCATTCTCATCTTCTCTCACCTCATAAATAAAGCACATTATTCCCAGATTCTCAAACATTCAAAATCAAGACAAATCCAAAATCCCCCCCTCACCTCCTTCTCCACCCATCGATGCCTCTTCCCTCAAATCTCTTCTCCTTCCCAGTGCTGCCCTTGCCCCTCCCACACCTCATTCTCCCCCAACCACAACCTCTTGCCCCTCCTCCCCTCCAACTGCCTCTACCTCAACCTCCTTCTCCTTCTCCTCCACCCACCACCTTCTCCCCCTTCCGTTTCCCCCAACCCCCACCTTCTTCTCCTCCCCAACCCCTTCCGTGACCGAAGTAGAAAAGCCACACCCTTGATTTAGATTTCGCCATCGAAGCGTCGGAAAAGAATATGAAACTTGTTTCGGATGAACGAGGACTAGAAGAGAAAGATGCGCGAGAATTTGGGAAGGGCGAGCAGAGGAAGAAGAGGAAAAAGGAGAAGCTTGCGGGAGCATTCATTGTCGAGAACGATTCTGGTGACGACCTGAAAGTAGTCATGACTTGGTGGTGCTGGGTGAAATTTCTTCAAATTTGTTTTTAAATTGTTCTGTCATCATGCAATGGTTTGAAGATTTGAAGGAATCCAATCTAGGTTTGAAAGGTTGTTGTTGCCATTGAGGGTTTGAAGAGTCCAATCTGGGTTTGAAAGGTTTGAGGGTTTGAAGGTTTTGAAGGTTCCAGGTTTAGGTTTAAAGGTTTTGGTTTTGGGTTTTGAGGATGGCGGCAGTGGGGGAGGTGAAGGCAGTGGGGGAAGGGAAGAGGTGGGGTGGGAGGAGAGGGAAGTGGGGAGATGATTGACGACATGATAGTAAAACTAATGTCAGGGACTAAAAAGATAACTGGTAAATTTAGAGGAATAAAAACACAAAAAAATTACACATGTATAGTTGACTTTGACTTCTGTTTGTTTGGATGAAAAACTTAACGGTAAGGACCACAAACAAACATCAAAATTTTGGAGAAAACGAAAATAACTTTTTCTTACAAGGACTAAATTCGAAAATGGGGTATATCATTGAGACTAAAAAGTTATTTAAGCCTAGTTTTTTTCATATGAAAAATAATTTCTAAGCCTGCATTGTGCCGACATTCAATCGACATAAACGAGTTTTTTTCTACCAGTGCATATTTCTCACAATTCAAAACTGTCAAGAAAACCGATGCCAATTGTATATCAATCTCACTAAAGTTCAAATTGCACGACCCCTTTTTATGATGATATAATCATTTTAACTTTTTAAATTTTTCTAGTTTAAGTATTTTGGAATTTTGAGTATATTGTTTTCTTAATACACTTTGTTCTCGTATGAGAAAATGAAGAAAGAAAAGTATTATTATCTGAGAGAGAGATCCTTTTACATGTGTCCCCCCCCTTGGATATTTATAGAGGGGGGAGTCATAAATAGCATTTAAACCCTAGATTACACAATATGGTCTATTGGGCCTCTAAACAATTGGCCCAATAGCCGCAACCTAGTGCCTCAATAGCCGCCTAGCTCGCCATAAGCTGATCTTCATTCTGGTCGCCTGGTCGCCCTCTGTGCTTGGTCGCCCCTCTACTGGGCGAAGCGCTCGCCCATTCCACAAGCCCACAAGACACCAAGCTTGAAGTATGAAAATGACGTGTGTCTTCACAAGTCTTCATGGCTCGCTGCCATGGAAAGTGCTCGCCCAGTCCACAAGCCCACAACACACCGAGTCTAAGGCACGAAGATGGAGTGTGTCTTCATAGAGTGCTTGCCATGGAATCATAACCAACGCTTCCTTTGGGCGATCATCCCTATAGAATGTGCCTCGTTAAAACCTTCCTAGGAAAAACCCCGCGGGACAAAAACCTAGTGAAGGAAAGAGTACAACATCCTATAGAGAAATGAGTCGCCTAAGGCCAGGGCGTGGAGGATAAATGTATCACCAATCATAGCATAAATATGTGAGTGAATAGGACTCTGGATTAAGTCGACACGCCCTGTGTGGAATGAAGTGGTCGTCAGTTTGTGCAGAAGGTCGCCGAAAGGAAGTCATTTGCCTCAGCCCACAAGTATGAAATAGCTCGCGATGCTGCCACTTGATCGCCAATCTACATAGTGAGTCTCCACGAGGCTTACTCGCTAGGTTGGGATGGGGTCACTTGCTCAGCTGTACCTCATCTTGCTTTCCTTGTTACCTGCTCTCTATACTTTTGATAAGTGTCAAACGTTCATAGTTTTAACATTGTTTTTAGCCACTTATTTTGAGTTTTAATTGTTAAAACCCCCAAGAAATGTATGTTTTGCAAAGGAATGAGGAATTGCTATTAATTATGGGTTAGAAGGCACATTCTTGATGTTTAATGAAGATTTCAGTTCTAATCCCAACTTTTTGATGCAGAAATCTTGAAGCAGCCTGAGCAAAATTGCAATATCTCATTCGTTAACCGTTGGATTTAGCTAAAATTTGAGTATGTGGTTCCTAACTCATGGAACTTCAATATGGACGGTTGGATCTTGATTTGGAGACGTTTTGGGGGCGCTAAGCGCCGTGAGAAGCCGCTGAGCGGCCAGCAGGTCACAAAGGGGGCTAAGCGCCCCATTTAAGGGCTTAGCGCCCAGAAGGAAGAAAAAGAGCGCCCAAGGCCGCTGGGCGTCCGTTGGTGGCGCTAAGCGCCCCTGCGGCGCCCAGCATCTATAAAAACTCGATTTTGTGCTTATTTTGGGTATTCTTTCAACCCTAGTCTCCTCCAAACACCCCTTGGACGTGAGAAAGCTCTAATTTGAGAAGGAAAAGAGGATTTTCATCAACGGATGCTTGGATTCTTCATCGTCTCCTAATTCCTTATTGATTCTCCTTGTAAGCAAGCTAGTTTCCATCCTATGGATAACTAAGCTCTCTTTTAGTTGGATTTAGGCGTAGTATTTCATCTTGATAGGATTCTATTTGGTTCTTTGTTACTTTCTATTTTTAATTTCAATTAAACAATTTTGTTCTTATTGCTTATGATTACTTGATCATCTTTCATCTGATTTGGGGTTAATTTTGTATGTGGAAGCTACTCTATTAATCTGACATAAATTGTTTAATCTAGGAGAAGCTAATTTGCTAGGAATAGCGTTAGATCACCTAGTTCCTTAACGCCTGCATATTTACAATTGTTTTGATTAATTGCCTGTGGAAGCGGTAATTAGAAAAGTAATTGAATCAACTTCTCATACTAGGAATAAGTGAGTTAGTTAAGAACTGACGGGAATAAATTAAAGGTTTTAAGTGATTGTAATCAAGAATAAATAAATCCTGGATAGTGAAATATGAAACCATAATCCAACTGTTTTCCCAATCTTTTATTCTCTCAAATCGTTTCTTTCTTATTTTCATGCTCTTCAATATAAGTCTTTCCAAACAAACAACTCTTATTTCTTTTCTGCTTAACTTCTTAATTAAAGAAAGACACTCTTACACATTTGCTCCCTGAGGATTGATAACACCCGTACTATACTGCAATTGAATCTTAAAAGAGGTTTGAGCGCAGCTTAAGTATTAGTTTTTATTAAAAGACGTAAAAACCCTTTTAACAAAATGGCGCCGTTGCCGGGGAGCAGCGTTGTTTGAGTTTGCATTGCTTTAGTTTTGTTTGTTTAAGCATTTGTGAATATTTTTATTTTTATTTTTATTTTTCTTTTATCTGCGGTCTAACACTTCTGTTTAGGTTGCTTTTCATCTTTGTTTATGCGAGGTAAGACTCGAGTTGAGGAACTTGCTTTCGACCCAGAAATTGAAGCTACAGCAAGGAGGAATAACAGCAAGACAAAGAAGAGGAAGCAGCTAGCTAAGTTAAGACAAGACCAGGGGACTTCTACCCCTTCACCACCCTCGCCATCTTCACCAACCCAATCTGAGCCAGACATGGCGAATCAGAATCCAAACGGTGGAGATGCCGATCCCAATCCTGGATTCATCAATTTCACACCTAGGAACATGATCAGGATTGGTAGAGGAACTGACAATGAGAAAGCCCCAGAGATGAAGACATGACTGGTGCAGCTGATGTATGCTAATCCTTTTGCGGGGTTAGATCATGAGAATCCTTACAACCACCTCACCAAGTTCTATGAACTATGTGGCACAGCAGGGATGAGGCCATCTGAAGAGGACACAGTTTTCCTCAGGCTTTTTCCATTGACCTTAATTGGTCAAGCAAAGGAATGGTTCTTCGATCAACCTCAAGCTATCTTGAATGACTGGTCTCAGCTTGAAAACAAATTCATGGCAAGGTACTTTTCTAATTCCAAATTTATGGATTATAAAACTGCTATCTCTTCTTTTGCTCAAGCTGCAGGTGAAAGTCTATGTGAAGCTTGGGAGAGGTACAAGTCTTTGTGCCGGAAGTGCCCAAATCATGGTTTTGATGCAAAAACCCAAGTTCATATCTTCAGGAATGGTTTGCATCAACAAAGCAAGCTCATTCTTGATGCCACTGCTGGTGGTTCACTGATGTCAAAGACTCCCACTGAGGCGATGACTATCATAGAGGCTATGGCTCTAAATGACCAACAAAGCCAATATTCTAGAGGTCCAGCAAGGAAAGCAGGAGTCTTAGATATTGGAGCCAATGATGCTATGTTGGCTCAAAATAAGCTTCTTCAGCAGCAGCTTGATGATCTGACCAAGAAACTGGATGCTTTGCCCAAAAGCATAAGGGATATGCAACAGGTGAACAGGTGTGCAGCTGAAGTACCAGGGCAACAGTCTGATTCTTATCAGCCATTTTCTGAGGAGGAGGTTCATTATCTGAATAGTCAGCAGAGGCCCTACCAGAATAACTATCCCAGGGACAATAATCAGTATAGCAATCAGCCTTGGAGGCAGGATTCAGGTCCTTCTTCTAATAGAGCTCCAAGGCAATCTTTTCAGAACCCTCCATTCCAGCAACCTTAGCAATTTCAAAATCAGCAGGAGCAGTCCCTGGAAGGTAAGTTTGATAAACTGAGTGATACTCTAACCCAGTTTATGCAGGTAACCATGGAAAGTCAAAGGAACCAGGGAGCTTCTATCAAGAATCTGGAAACTCAGGTGGGCCAACTGGCCAACTAACTTGCTGGGATGCAGAAGGGCCCATTTAATGCTAATACTGAAACCAACCCAAGAGAGCATTGTAAGGCTATTTTTACCCGTAGTGGGAAGGTAGTAGGTAATGGTATTGGTGAGCCTATTATTGTTGAGGAAGGTGAGGAGGTAGAGAAAGAACAGTCTAAAGAGTTCACAGGGGTAGAAATTGATAAGCATAATGATGAGAGTGTAGCTCTTAAGGGAACTGCAGATAAGGGAAAAGGAAAAGATGCTGAGAAAAAGAAGGGTGAGCTAAGTAAGGGGGGAGTTCCTAAGATAGTTAAGGCTCTTCCTTATCCCAAATCCCCTTATAAGATAGATAAGGATCGTCAATTTGCTAGATTTATGGATATTTTTAAAAGTTTGCAAATTAACATTCCTTTTGCAGAAGCTCTTGAACAGATGCCTGTCTATGCCAAATTCCTGAAGGACTTGTTGACTAAGAGGCGAAAATACCAGGATGAGGAAGTAATGCAGCTTGGAGCGACCTGCAGTGCCATTATCACTAGTGGCATCCCTCCTAAGCTAGCAGACCCAGGTAGTGTCACCATTCCTCTAACCATTGGGGATATGGCTGTTGGCAAGGGCCTTGTGGATATTGGAGCCAGTGTGAGCTTGATGCCACTATCCTTGATGAAAAGGATTAGTGGGCTAGAGATGAGGCCAACCAGGATGTCCCTACAGCTTGCGGATCGTTCAACTAAACGTCCACTTGGCATAGTTGAGGACGTGCTGGTAAGAGTAGACAAATTTCTAATTCCTGTGGATTTTGTTATTCTTGATATTGCAGAGGATCCAGAGGTACCTCTGATTATGGGAAGGCCATTCATGAATACTGCAAGAATGGGGATTGACATGGGATTGGGCACCATGAAAGTTCGAGTCCATGATGATGAAGTCACTTTTAACATTTTTGAGACTCCGCCGTCCCCAAATAAAAAGGGCCAGTGTTTCCGAGTAGATGCGCTTGATGAGGTCATTAAGCAAGTTGAAAGGAAACCACAGGTAAATGATCCTTTAGAGTTAGCTCTAACCGATTCTTATGCAGGTCTTGCATATGATGATGATTCTGCAGCACAGCAACTCTTGGATGTACTGGATTCATCTCTTACAGTTCTGAATGCCACTAAGGTGGAAGAGATCCATGATCCCAGTGAGGATAAGATACCTGAGCAATGGCCAGAGCCGAAAGCTGACAAACCATTTGCTATCAGTAGCACCCTTTCTCCTGAGAAAGTGGAGTTGGAAGATGTTACCAAGGAAGCCAATGCCGGATTGCAGAAGAGAAGAAAGACCAGGAAGAAGAAAAGACTTTCACAGGTTTGGAAAGTAGTAAAAACCTGTGAAAGCTGTTTTAAAGCTCTTGTGAAAATTGAAAAAGAACCAGAGAGGAAGAGGGGAATTACTTTCTCCTCTGGTCTTCGGCCTCCTTGATTTTATGCAGATCACACGTCAAGCTAGTGACGTTAAAGAAGCGCTTGCTGGGAGGCAACCCAGTGTGGTAACTTTTACAGTTTTTTTTTTGTTTTGTTTTTGTTATGAGACTACGCACTTTGGTGTGGTTACATGTGTTGTTGCAGTGCTCACTGTAAGAAGAGAATGAGTTTTGCAAGTTTTGAGAAACCGTCTGTTGCTGGTATTGCTTGGCCTGAGGACAGTCCAAATTCCTTGGAGGGGATGAGCCTTGAAGCAATTTGGAAGCATATGAGACACAGCATCATGAGGGAGTTCTTTCTACTTTGCTTTTATTGTTCAATTTTTATAGTATAGTGTGATATCACATGTTTTCCCAAGTCTCTATTGTTATTTATGTTTTGTTTTGTTAATCTGGAACCTAGATGAAGTACTAATGTATAATCCTGTTGTTCTAGAAAATCTTGGGTGAAGTTAGCAGTCTTACATGTTGTTATATTTAAGTTTTTAAACAATTATCACTGGGTTCCTAGGCTTGTTGCTTAAACTTTTTGAAATCAAGGACCCCAACCGAGTGAGGAGTGAGCCAAACACTATTTGTGAGTGAGTGAATCATCATTGTTTTACAAATTTGGTTTTGCTTGAGTCTCTTTGTTAGTGATTGCATGGTTATGAAAGGAAATGATCTTAGGCATTCGTTTCATTAGTTCTACCCTCTCTGGCCAAATAGCTTACCTTGATTAGGAACATCTCTTGCAAGCCCCTTTGAGCCTGAATTAAATTTCATTTCTTGTTTACAACCCTGAGCCCTATATTGCAAACAGTTCCCACCTCTACTTTCTCAACTTAGGAGAGCATGCAAAATTAATTGTGAGAGAAAGACAGTTGGGGGGAGATTGAAAGTGGTTGTAATATCTTGTAAGCTTCTCAATTCAAAAGAATCAAATAAAAAGCAAAAATGCAAGTGCGAAAAAGAAAGAAAAAAATAAAAAAAGAAAAGCATAAAAGAGTTAAAGAATTGAGAAGTAAAATGGGTGAGCAAAAATCAAAAGTTGAGGAAAAAGGAGAATTAAAGAAGAAATTGGGCAAAGAAAGCAAATTGTTGAAAGCAAGAACAAAAGGGAAAGAGAGTGGTGATTAAGTTTATTTTGTGTGCTCTCTTAGTTTTGAAAGCTTTTTGATCCTTAAAAACCCAGTTCTTGATAGCCTAGCCCCATTTCAACCTTTCAAAAGATATTTGAGATCCTAGAACCTCCATGCAATTTGATTAATTTGTGAGACAGGTAGCAAAACTGATTTTTGTAACTCAATTGATGATTATGAGCGTAAACACTTACCCCTGAACTCGCGTCTTTGAGTTCTTTATATCCTTGATTTTGAAGGGGGAAAGCTTGTTGTCTAGAACTTATGTGATTCTTGTTTGGTGTTCCTTATTTATTATCAACTGTGAGGATTGCAATTTACCCTTTTGAAAATCTTGTGTCTTTTAGACACTTTTGTGCAGGATTATATATTCGCTGAAATCCCATCTTGAGTCTTGTTCCTTTGGGTTCTGTTAATTGCTTCTGAAAGTCTTTACCTTTTGTTTGAGGACAAACAAGGTCTTAAGTTGGGGGGAGTTTGATAAGTGTCAAACGTTCATAGTTTTAACATTGTTTTTAGCCACTTATTTTGAGTTTTAATTGTTAAAACCCCCAAGAAATGTATGTTTTGAAAAGGAATGAGGAATTGCTATTAATTATGGGTTAGAAGGCACATTCTTGATGTTTAATGAAGATTTCAGTTCTAATCCCAACTTTTTGATGCAGAAATCTTGAAGCAGCCTGAGCAAAATTGCAATATCTCATTCGTTAACCGTTGGATTTAGCTAAAATTTGTGTATGTGGTTCCTAACTCATGGAACTTCAATATGGACGGTTGGATCTTGATTTGGAGACGTTTTCGGGGCGCTAAGCGCCATTATAAGCCGCTGAGCGGCCAGCAGGTCACAGAGGGGGCTAAGCGCCCAGAGGGGGGCTAAGCGCCCCATTTAAGGGCTTAGCGCCCAGAAGGAAGAAACAGAGCGCCCAAGGCCGCTGGGCGTCCGTTGGTGGCGCTAAGCGCCCCTGCGGCGCCCAGCATCTATAAAAACGCGATTTTGTGCTTATTTTGGGTATTCTTTCAACCCTAGTCTCCTCCAAACACTCCTTGGACGTGAGAGAGCTCTAATTTGAGAAGGAAAAGAGGATTTTCATCAACGGATGCTTGGATTCTTCATCGTCTCCTAATTCCTTATTGATTCTCCGTGTAAGCAAGCTAGTTTCCATCCTATGGATAACTAAGCTCTCTTTTAGTTGGATTTAGGCGTAGTATTTCATCTTGATAGGATTCTATTTGGTTCTTTGTTACTTTCTATTTTTAATTTCAATTAAACAATTTTGTTCTTATTGCTTATGATTGCTTGATCATCTTTCATCTGATTTGGGGTTAATTTTGTATGTGGAAGCTACTCTATTAATCTGACATAATTTGTTTAATCTAGGAGAAGCTAATTTGCTAGGAATAGCGTTAGATCACCTAGTTCCTTAACGCCTGCATATTTACAATTGTTTGGATTAATTGCCTGTGGAAGCGGTAATTAGAAAAGTAATTGAATCAACTTCTCATACTAGGAATAGGTGAGTTAGTTAAGAACTGGCGGGAATAAATTAAAGGTTTTAAGTGATTGTAATCAAGAATAAATAAATCCTGGATAGTGAAATATGAAACCATAATCCAACTGTTTTCCCAATCTTTTATTCTCTCAAATCGTTTCTTTCTTATTTTCATGCTCTTAAATATAAGTCTTTCCAAACAAACAACTCTTATTTCTTTTCTGCTTAACTTCTTAATTAAAGAAAGACACTCTTACACATTTGCTCCCTGAGGATTGATAACACCCGTACTATACTGCAATTGAATCTTAAAAGAGGTTTGAGCGCAGCTTAAGTATTGGTTTTTATTAAAAGACGTAAAAACCCTTTTAACAACTTTTCAACTGCAAACACAATCATTAGTTCTCCAAAATAATTCAATACTTCATGAATACTTCTTAAGAGCTTTCAATGGCGCTCAAACCACTCGCCAATTGGAGATCAGAGTCGCTCGCCACTTTTCCCCGTTTCTACTTGTCATGCCTTCCTCTTTTGTTGCATTACTTGTTTCACTCGCCACTGTAGTGTTGGTGTTGCATGGTTTCAGCTCGCGTGACGAGACTTAATCCCATGGTTCTTCTAACGAGGCTTTTGGTGGCTTGGGCTTACGCAACTAGGGCGGCCAAGGCTTTATTTTATGAGTCACGTAGTGACCTGCACGCCCTGTGTTTCTGCTGGTTGTCATATTTGAGGCTTTTGCTCGGTGAGACTTTTTTGCCCGTTGGGACTTTAGGCTTGATTTGATTCAATCAAGGCTTTGACTCGCACGGCGAGGCTTTTGCTCAGTGAGACTTTTTGCTAGGATCCCAGTGGCCACTGGGGTTGCCCAAGGCTTGGCTTAATGACGGTGCTCGATTTAATTCGATCTAGGCTGGGCATCTTGCCGTATGCACCAGGGTCGCACACGCCGTCCCAGGCAAACCTCTGTGGTGACCCCCAACACCTGCCTTATAGACAAGGTGAGGACGCCAAAGATAGGGGGTTTTAAGCCCCTTGGCCTACTGGAAGCAGCTGTTGTTCTCCTTCTCTTGGCGTTCCAAGCAAACCTCGGTGTCGGCCCCCACCTCTCACAAGGTGAGGGCGCCAAAGATTGGGGTTTCCACAAAAGATATATAAAACAGTCGCCCAATAAATGGTTAAATATCAATTCCACGGGAGTCTCCACGAGATCTCCCTCACCTCTCGACTATCTCGCCCCACACTCCGCCTAACCTAAACTTCCTCAAACCCATGCCCCGCCTTTTTCCTCGTCCCACCAGCCTCCATGCTACCGTGGAATTGTAAAGGATCACCAAACGGCTCATGATAGAAAAACGTGTTATTGAATAAAAAACTCATACAAGATTTATTGTTTGCAAAAAAGAAATAAAACTTAATAAAACCTTCTGATCGCCAGGATCATCAAATTGGGCGGTTAACTCTATGGTTGTGAAAAACCCTAGCTTTCTCATCTTCGTCTTGGCGTATCGAGAGCATCCCTCGCCCACTTCTAGTCGTCGTCCTCCTCTTCGAGGATAAAACTCTGCACTCTCGCTCTTAGCTCTGCCATATCGCATGGCGGGCGCCTGCTCAGCTTGTTGTTCAAGGTGCCCGCCCTTAAACTCTGTTTAAAGGCAGCGACACATGTCTCCTAGGGGGCATCCTCAATTCGTACTATGACCTCATTAAACCGTGCCAGGTAGTGCTTCAAAGTTTTTGCTGGCTCTTGATGTATGTTGAACAATGCTGTCGTTGTAACGTTCGGCGACCTGCTCACTGCAAAGTTTGTTAGAGATTGATACACAAAATCTTTAAAACCTGTTATAGAGTGTGGCGGCAATTTCATAAACCATGTCAACACCGTTCCCCTAAACGTTGAAGGGAACATGCGACATCTCAAAGCATCAGGCGCCTGACAATCACCATCTTTACGATGAAACGGTGCAAGTGCTCCTTTGGATCAGTATCGCCCGAGTAAGTTTCTAGTACTAGGGTTTTCAGTGCGTCTGGCATAGGGACCATGACGACCGCCGTTGAAAAGGGCTGGAAATCAACCACTGCTTCAGTTTCTCTCAAACTTGCCTGGGTGTAGTCCCTCTGTTGCCGCAACAATTCCAATTGTGTTTGGAGATGTTGGTTCTGCTGCTGGATGCCATGAAGCGTGCCATGCATCCGGTTCCATACGTCCGATGGAACCACCGTCGTGGCGGGTTGTCCCTCCATCCACACTGCTTGAGTTGCTGGGTTTGGGGGCGGAGATGGTGGTCGCTTGGCCGTTGCTGCTCCTGTTTCGCCGCGTCCTCTCGTCTGCATGCCTGACATGACTTCGCTCCTCGTGGTCGCAGGGGTTAGTTTACCTTTCCCCACAGACGACGCCAAATGTTCTTGTATGAGAGAATGAAGAAATAATAGTATTATTATCTGAGAGAGAGAGAGAGAGAGAGAGAGAGAGAGAGAGAGAGAGAGAGAGAGAGAGAGAGAGAGATCATTTTACATGCGCCCCCTGTGCTATTTATAGAGGGGAGAGTCATAAATAACATTTAAACCCTAGATTACACAATATGGGCTATTAGGCCTCTAAACACATGGCCCAATAGCCACAACCCAGTGCCTCCCTGGCTGCCTAGCTCGCCATAAGCTGATCTTCATTCTGGTCACCTGGTTGCCCTTTGTGCTTGGTCGCCCCTCTACTGGGCGAAGCACTTGCCTAGTCCACACTCCCTAATTAACTTGTTACATATTTAGTCCTTATATTTAACAAAATATTGTATTTTTAGTTCTTCTACAGAGTTTAAAAACACATGACCAGTATTTGAGAAAAAAAAAAAGAACAAAGTGGCCTGATAAATATGAAAAATATAATGTGACATAATATGAAGAGAAAAATAGAAAAAAAAATATACAAAGGAATAATTTTGTTTGATATAGAAATAAAATCTTCCAGAAAAGAAATATAATCTTCAACATGACAAAAGCGTGTTTAACTGTAAGAAAAAGAAAATAAGAGATAATTTTCCAATAATAAGCCCATATATTTGGGAGTTAGTTTTAAGACCACCCCTCTTGGTCTTAAAACCACTCCCATTAATAGGTAAATTACTTATTTACCCTTAAAATCTTTTTATGTTCCCTCTATGTCCTTCTTCTTCTCCATCCCCTTATCCCACCCACCACCATTCATCCCCATTACCACCACCACCACCCTTCCTTCTTCATTCAAACATCCATGAAACCTCAACCTCCTTCAACTCCAACCCCTCATCATCCCCACGAAGCAAGTCTCGCTACAAATCCAAGGTTTTTTTCTTTCTCCTATATCTTCGTCGTTTTCTTTCTAATTTCGTAAAGTCTGTATAATTTTCGCACTTTAATGTGAGAATTTTATGTATTATTCGCACATCAAGATGCGAAATGAACATTTAATTAATCGTTTTTAAGTAGTAGATTTATAATAATAATATTTTTTAATGCAATCGCACCTTAAGGTGCAATTTATGGTGTTAAAATCGCACATAAGAGTGCGATTTAAATAAGTTGAATTAAAATAATATTTTTTTTAGAATTGCACCTTAAAGTGCGATTTAGGGTGTTAAAATCGCACATTTGAGTGCGATTTAAATAAGTTGGTATAAAATAGTATTATTCTTTTATAGGTGCGATTTGGACGGTTAAAATCGCTGCGATAGATGACACAACAAATCGTGAGAGAAGAACCATGAAACAGGAAGAAGAAGAAGAAACACGAAGCAGGATGCATGAAGCAAGACGAACCACGAAGGAAGAAGAAGAAACACGAAGCAAGAAGCAAGAAACAGGAAGTAAGAAGCAAGAAGCAGGAAGCACAAGATGGGGGGTGGGGCAACATTTATAGGATTAGAGGGGTGGGGCAACAGTTAGAAAATGAAAGTGGGGGTTTGGTTTTTTTATTTATTTTTAAAGAGGGGTATTCCGATAATTTTAAAAAATAGGGATGGTTTTAGCGTAGGACCAATTGACCAACACCCAATATATTTTGTTCATCCCATTCCAATTTTAGCCACATCTTCACTAGAAAATAGAGATTTTGACGCAAAAAGAACACACAGTAGCTAGAAAAAAGGGACAGAGATAGAGAAATACGGCAATTTTTTTAAAATAATGCAATTAAAAAAAAAATTTAACAAAAACAGTTAAAAGAAAATTAAATTGCAAAACTATGGCACTTTGTGTCATGTCAGGGGGAGTCGCAACACCCCATGCGACTCCCAAGGGGAGTCGCAGCCTTTCATGCGACTCGCAAGGCAAGTCGCAACCTTTCATGCGACTTGCATGTGCAAGGAACAGGGCCAGAAGTCGCGTCCAACCAAGCGACTCCCAAGGCCTGGAATCGCGTCCGAACAAGGAATCTGGCCCTGAAAAAGGAATTTCTAACGGTCTCGGATGGCGACGGGCCGAACTACAAAGTTGAAGAGAAAAAAAAAGTAAGCGGACGCTTATGGCTTCGCCATAAGCCCGGTGTCCCGAAGCCAAATTCCATCGTTTGCTATTTTTTTTTAATTTTTGAAATTTTTTTATTTCACCATAAATTTCTAAATATGTCAAATAGACTAACTGTGGTGGTCCCATAATTTTTAAAAATCATTTGGGCATTTTTTGAATTTTTTTAGATATTTTTTAAATCACACTCCAAGATGCGAATAATAACCAAGCTTCAAGGTTTCTTGCTTGCCCCTTCTTTTTTGAAATTTTTATGATTTTTTTTTTTGGTTTAGAAATTGGAGATGACATGCACGTGAGTCGCTTGTTCAGACGCGATTCCAGGCCTTGGGAGTCGCTTGGTTGGACGCGACTTCTGGCCCTGTCCCCCCTGCACATGCAAGTCGCATGAAAGGCTGCGACTTGCCTTGGGAGTCGCATGAAAGGCTGCGACTCCCCTTGGGAGTCGCATGGGGTGTTGCGACTCCCCCTGACATGACACAAAGTGCCATAGTTTTGCAATTTAATTTTCTTTTAACTGTTTTTGTTAAATTTTTTTTTTAATTGCATTATTTTAAAAAAATTGCCGAGAAATACATAGATATAGATATTGTAATTTGTTTGTTTATTTATACCCACAGAGAAGATAATAATTGAAGTGCCACCACAACTATTTATTTTATGTGCTTATTTTGACCAGAGTCCTAAAAATAGGACCACCTCAACGGGCACAAACCCAATCTCTGTTTCTCTTTCCTCTCTTTCTCTTTCCTCTCTTTCTTTCTTCCACCTATATATATATAAACGATAAGACCGTTGATATGACTTACTAACATCGCAATATACCCCGTTTCCACACCATGGCCACCTCAACCCCCCTCCTTCTCCTCCTACTCCTCATGTTCCACCTCGCCGCCGCCGTGAGCGCCATCGGCGTCAACTACGGCACCCTCGGCGACAACCTCCCACCTCCCGCGGCCGTGGCCAACTTCCTCAAAACTCGGACCACCATCGACCGCGTCAAGATCTTCGACGTGAACCCGCAGATCCTCCAGGCCTTCGCCAACACCGGCATCAGCGTCACCGTCACCGCCCCAAACGGCGACATCGCCGCGCTCAGGAATATTGACACCGCGCGCCAATGGGTCGTGAGCCACATCAAGCCGTTTCATCCTCAGACCAGAATCAACTACATCCTCGTCGGCAGCGAGGTTCTTCACTGGGGTGACGCCAACATGATCCGTGGCCTTGTCCCTGCCATGAGAACCCTCTACTCTGCCCTTCAAGCAGAGGGTATCAGAGACATCAAGGTAACAAAAAAAAAAAATACCCACCTCTGTTTTCAGCTGTAAATCAACAAAAATTAATTTTTTAACTAAATATTTTGATTCTAGTTTGCTATTAGGCAATGAAGCTTCAGCTATATATGTCAAGGCTCTGTTTTTTGTAAAAATCATGTCTTTTAAACATGGTTTTTCTTTTTAAACACGATTTGAGCAAAATAAGAAACAGGCATGTTTTTTTTTTTTCTTTCAATTGGGTGATGGCATGACCATGAATTGCAGCTGCGGTTCAAGCATTACCAGAAATTCAGCTTAGATAATAGAAATCTAACAACCCAATAAAAAAGTTTTATTTTTGATTCTTCCTTGAGCAGACTTACTCTGTATTTCATCAATTTTGATCTCGTATTATGGATTCCCAAAGTTGAAAGCTGATTTTTTTTTTGGGGTTGTATGATTCAGGTTACCACTGCTCATTCTCTGGCGATAATGCGTTCATCTTTGCCGCCAAGTGCGGGTCGGTTCAGACCCGGGTTCGCAAAGCACGTGCTGGGTCCAATGCTGAAGTTTCTGAAGGAAACGAGAACACCCTTCATGGTGAACCCATATCCTTATTTCGGGTACAACCCTAAAAACGTGAACTTTGCACTTTTCCGGCCGAACCGGGGTTTGTTCGACCGGTACACCAAGCTGAGGTACTCGAACCAGTTCGATGCGTTGATGGATGCGGTTTACTCGGCCATGAAGGCTCTAGGGTACGGTGACGTGGACATTGCGGTCGGGGAGACCGGGTGGCCCACCGTGTGCGACGGCTGGGACGCCTGCAGCGTGGGGAACGCTCAGGCGTACAACGGCCAGCTCGTGAGGCACCTGGCGGAAGGGAAGGGGACGCCGTTGATGCCGAACCGGCGGTTCGAGGCCTACATTTTTGCTCTGTTCAATGAGAACCAGAAACCCGGTCCGATCGCTGAGCGCAATTGGGGACTGTTCCAACCGGATTTCACTCCGGTCTATGAATCTGGGGTCTTGCGCAGTGGACAGGTTTAGTAATCTGGGGTCTTCCCTTTGTTTTTAGTTTTGAGAATCACGTAATGTTGTTGTCTTTTTGCTTTATTTTCCTTTTTTCTTGCTTTGTAAAAAACAATTTGCTTTTGCCACCTTCCTCACATGGCCTCACTATATAATAGAGAACAATAATATATATTAACAAATGTTCACAACTCAAATCTCAATGCAATTGTTTGTTTTCATTTTTCAGAAAAGTTGTTTGAAAAAATGAAGTTTGAGTTATGTTTTGGGAAAGATATCATACAAGTAACTCGGTTTGAATAAAAAAAGTAAGCTTGAGTTATGTTTGGGAATGATATTATTATAGAAGTACACTTAGAAGATTTTGGTAAAAGTTGAGTTTAAGTTTGAAGGAAGTTTGATTTATGTTTGAGAATGATCATATAAAAGTAAATTTTGAAAAATAAATGTTATTTTGGATAAAATAAAATTACCGAAAGAGATTTATTTAATTAAAAACCTTTAAAAGGTCGTAGTGTGAAATAAATATGGGTAAATGGTGTGAGATAAATATGGGTAAAACACAAAACACATAGTTGGCCCTCATTAGTGTGCTACAAAATAGTTTAACTCCAGATAAACCATGAACCAAACATACACTTCATTGTTTAAGTTTTCTGTTGATATAATCAGATTTTGTATTTACCATTTGATAATTGATTTACACAAGTTTTTATTATTTGTGCCTGTGCTAGAAATTAATATGTGCCTTATTTTAAAGATGATGTTTGAAGTACCCAAACCAAACAATGGAGGGTTGAGTTGGGAGTGGAGTATTACCCCACTGTTGTTTATGTGGATAGTCCCTCACTTATGCTTATGGAGATTTTCCTTCTAGGATCAAATAAGGGGTGCGGAGTGCATAAGTTACATTTTACAGTCACAGAACCTATTTCTAGAATAAATTCTTGAAGAATTTCCAATGCACTGCATAGTTTTATAATATAGTTATTTACAAGATTTTGAAATGAATGATGCAGAGACCAGCAGCACCAGTAGGAGGAGGACAAGTGCCAAAACCTGCTGCAGGAGGACAAAAATGGTGTGTGCCCAAGGCAGATGCAAGCAATGAAGCTTTACAAGCAAACATCAACTATGTTTGCAGCCAAAATGTTGATTGCAAGCCAATTCAACCAGGAGGAACTTGCTATGCTTCCAATGATGTTAGGGCTCTTGCTACATATGCCATGAATGCATACTACCAGGCCAATGGAAGACATGATTACAACTGTGACTTCTCTCACTCTGCTGTCGTCACTTCTACTAATCCAAGTGAGTCTCTATACCATACTCTAAATAAAAGTAAGAGTTTATATTATAGCGTGTTTAGCTACGGTTAGGAGCCTCATAATCACTTCAGAGTAGTGTAGTTTGCTAACGTGTAGCTTCTGAAGTTAACTTGCTTTGGATCGTGTGTGGTCATGACACCGCAAAGTGTAGCTTCCTAAGTTAGTGTGCTTTGTGTTGTGTCATCATGAATCCAAACACTTCTGGAGTTATTTTGCTTTGAATTGTGTGTCATCATGAATTCGAACACTGTAACTTCTGGAGTTACTGTGCTTCCACACTGAAGTGTAGTTTATGAGGTTATATGGTGCTTTCAATCCTGTGCCTACTAGCAATCCAAACACAAATTCACTGCAGCCACAGCTTCCTAGCTGTTTGATCAAACTACTCAAATTTAAAATCTGATTTCAGAACCAGGCTTTTTAAATCTGAGCTCTGTGATCTTTATCAAACGGTTATGGAGCCATAAGTGCAATGAATATAGCAAAAACATCGCAAGAAACTTAAATTCATCCAAACACACTAGAAGTTTTGATGTGATTTTGTCATCACAAGGTTTACAATGTATGTTTTGTTTGCTATTTTGCAGGCCATGGTAATTGTAGAATCTGAGCATGTTTCTTGAAGGTCCATAACCAGATGAGAGGCAAGAGAGGAAGATAGAGAAAATCTCATTGCCATCTTATTTTAATAGAAGGGGGGAAATGGTGTGAATGTGGCTGTGTTAGTGACTTTGTGACTATGCATTCATGTACTCAATTATTTAGTTTGTTGTATATCGTGTTCTTGAAAACAATCTTAATATTGGCATGGCATTTCATGCTTTGATTAAATATATGATCCTGCGAGGGTTATTTAACAAATTGGGACATCATATTAATATTACTAACATGATATGAATAGGAAAATGTTTTATTCACGTATCATTTCCCACTTCCACCTGTGAAAAATAGAAAGAGAAGATTGAAAAATGAGACATTAGGGCTGTCCATTGATACTAATTCTACAAGTGTACAAAATGGTCGAAGTAATATAAAAGATTGTCAAATCACAGGAATAGTTGGTTAAGTCGATTCACACTTGAAATTTCACTATTCAGAATGAAAACAAAAAAAAGATATTGTTGGTTGTAACAATATTGCAGAAAAGCAATTGTGGAAGATTGGAAACAATATAATGTAAATAGAACTCGGGGTTTTAGTTTCACCAATTCCAATTAGCTAATAGCAATCAGAGTTTTATATGAATCAATGTAACTTTCCTATGGTGACGTAGCATTTACCTTTACTTGTTAATACCTTAATTAAGCAAATTATTCAATCTTGATTGCTAAGCCTAATACCTTAGTATCTAGTTGATTCAATTGAAGAATAAAACTCATGAAATCAGGCCAACACTTCTGAATTCAACCTTAATACCTAAGTGATAGAGAAATCAATCAATCTAATCTCAAGTCCCTAATCCTTACCAACTACTGTTGTGCAAGAAAAAGTAAAGCACTCGCGTCGACTTAAATGGAATTAGAATTCAGAGAAAAGATTCATAGGCTTGAAACAAAGATGTTCAACCAGAAACTCGGATGTTCATAACATAAAGTGGAAAAAGATTCACAATCCCCAAGTACTTAAGAAAACTAGCCAAGCATGGCTAGACAAGACATAATATAAATTAAAAGAAAGAAACTTGGAATAAGGGCTCAAGAAGGTCTCTCACAACTTCAAGAACAATGTATCCAAGATAGAGTTCAGAAAAGTACAAGATGATACAAGATATTTATTCTAAAAGACAAATGCTGAATTTATAGAAAAACTACCTAAGGCCTAGCGCATGAGCGCTGGCGTTCCAATGATCAGGCCCTAGAAATAAAAATAAATTCGTGTTCCTTCATGCGCTGGCATTCTAGCTCTTGGGCGCTAGGAATTAGAACCTTCGGGTGCCTCCAGGCAGAATGCCAGCGCATGAGCGCTGGCTTTCTAGCGCTTGGGCGCTAGGTCTTCGACTAGCAGTGCTGTTTTGGCAGAACGCCAACGCATGAGCGTTGGCATCCTAGCGCTTGGGTGCTTGAGCGGTGGTATCCTACAAGAGTTATACTTGCCTAATTTATGGGCCCATCATATGCCCAATCTAATTTTGGTGTATCAGCCCACATTTTTAACATGAAGTTTAATTGACCAAAAACAAAATAACAGGCAATTCTAATTTCTAAATGAGAATAAGCTTCCCTTGACAAGAAAAAAAGTAGCTACCTAATTGCAAAAGTAATTTTTTTCATTTAACAGTTACTGTTTATAATGATCAATTGATTTTACTTTCATTGATTCTGGTTTTTAGCGTTACAAAAGATATTTAAAACTTGGTAGAGGAAGATAATTAAAAATCACGTATCGACATAAGCTGCTCTATTTATTATTTTATTTGTTTTCTTTAATCAAGAAGCTGCAGAGATGTTTAAGCATCTAGTCGTTGCAAATCACTTAACTTTCCTTTTCCAAGTCATGTTGGTGCTATTGAATGATACTCCATACATACTCCTCATATCTCAAATTCTCAATAACAAACATCTTTAACTTTTTGTCTGTTTGGTAAGCACTTTTATAAATTCTGTCGTTTCCTTAACAACAGAAAACCTTGATATTGAAGTCTGTTTATTTTGAATCTAGTCCAAATATTGAAAGCGAGGTCATGATCAGTTTTTTTACATTCATAGTGCAACTTTAAAAATTATTTACTATTATAATACACTTTATTTTTTATTTACCTATATAGTACAAATCGCCATTCTTAATGGTGATATCTTTTTTTTTCTTTCTATAAAAACGTCAATCGTAGTGGTGATATGAAGATGTATCTAGTGAGAAAAATCATCTTATATGGGAATGGTGAGAATAAACTGTGGTCGTTAGATCTAACAATGAGTGGTCATAATTAAAAGAAATAAGTCACGTGACTTGTTTAAAAAGTCACATGAATTTTTAAGTGGTATGTGACCACTTATTTCTTTTAATCATGACCACTCATTGTTAGATCTAACAGTCACGATTTATTCTCACCATTCTCATATAAGAAGAGCTTTCTCACTAGATACATTCTCGTAGTGATACCACTTTTATATTTTTTTTTACTGTCATTGTGAAGGAAACTTAATCCATCACAAAATGCTAGTGGATAATAGTAAAAAAATTAGTGACGGAACGTGGAGAGGGAAGAATTCCGTCGTAAAGAATTTAGTGATGATCGTCACAAAATCCAAGTTAATAATAATAAAAAATTAGCGACGGAATGTTGAGAGAGAATTGTTCCCTCACGGGATATCACCAATAAGATTGACGATTTTATAAAAGGAAAAAAGATCTTGTCATTAAGATTGGCGATTTGCACTATCTTGGTACATAAAAAATAAAGTGCACTATAATGGTAAATAATTTTCACAACTACGCCAAGAATGTAAAGAAGCCGGTCATGATCAGGACTCAAGAGTCACAAGTCTTCTGATAAAATCAATAAACCCTTCATCATGAAGTTAGACACTTTTAAAAGCTTAAATATTTAGGTCATCCATCTTTTCAACAAAATAAATTGATTACAACAAACAATTTGTTACAAGAGCAACCCGTATTAAGAGAAAAAAATGAAGATACACCATATAACATATGCTATTACAAGCAATAAAGAACTTAGCCAATGATGTCCACATTATTAAATTAACTTAGCCAATGTATTAAAAAATGTGTACTGCCGACCACATTATTGCGCTTGATGATGTCCCTTTTGGCTCATTGCAAATTAAATTAACTTAGCCAATGTATTAATACTGACCAACATATCAGGGACTCCACTTTCCAAATCACAATGACTATTATATAGAGCGCAGAACATAGTGAAAATGCGGTAATCAAGGCGATGGTCAAGGGCAGCAAAAGGGGAATGAATGAATTAAAGACCCTTTTTATTGATGCAATAAGTGTTGAATAGTATAAGAAAGACATAGGTCGGTTGAAAGAGATATGATCATCTTTGTAACTAAGGCTAAGTTAGAGTTGTGTTAACTTAGCTTGGTTTTAAGGTTCAGCTTGTGAATGTGGACCTTTTTCTTGTCAAGAATGAAGAAGACTCTTTAGTCTTTACCAATCTTAAAAAACAATCATGATCATGAACACAGATTCTTATGAAAAAACCCAGAGATATCCTAGTATATTATAATAAGATGGATATATATTTTTACTTTTATTTCGAAATAAACTATTTCGGATAAGGTTTTTTCTATTTAATTTTTTTTAAAAGATAAAACTATTTTATGAAAATGGGCTTCTTGAGAATAACTTTTTTAAGTAGGTAACCAAGATTTAGATCTCATTTAAATTAGCCCATAAGACATTATGTCTTTTACATCCCTCATTCGCAAGATAAATTTACAAATGAATTTGATTCTCTAAATATGTGTACTATGCCCAAGCAATTTGTCTCCGCTCTAAGATAATCAATAAGATTTATATCATTTAGAAGTTTCAGCGGGCGATTATCTTTCTTGTTCACCTATCCAATTCCAAGTGAAGAGTCACTTTTAATTATGAAATTATTGAAGCTAAATTGATGGCACATAGAGAGAGAGCATTTTGAATTGCTAATACCTCAGCTTCAAATGCCCAAGCATGCCCTATAGATTTGGAGAAACCCCATAAAGTCACCCTTCAAGTTTTCGAGAACTCCACTAATACCACTTGGGGAATTTCCTTTGGATTCTCCATTGACATTAAACTTTAGAACTTCCACTGTGGCGGGTATTCGATCACATTTTCTAAAATGTCACTTTATTTTCTGGTCCCTCTGTAATCCACGTAAATATTTAAAAAAATTGAAAAAAATCCACACCATTAAGAAAGGTCATGCGAGCCGTCCAAATCATCACTAAAATTGGCAGAGGGATGAAAACTTATCAATTTTTACAAATAAGAGATTTACTTATAAGAAAAATTTGTTCAAAGAGTTCGAAACTGATATCAATAATTCTCTTAAATACTAACCAGAACCATATTTAACCCTTATTTTATCATATTGTATCTCATTATCCTACCGATTAAACACACCTTAAAGATCATTAAGATTTGAAACCAATAGATGCATGTAAATGAGATTTTAGTGTCCATAATTGTTATTTTAGATGCCAATAAAAGGGCTCAAAATATTGGTTTTTTTTTTAATATTGCAAAAAAACAAAAATTAGTGAAATATGGTAAAAAAAAATATATTTAGCGAAGTAAGGTAGTTTCTGACACGCTGGTGCTGAGGTGGCGAAAAGATAGGAGTCGCAACATTTTTCGCGACTCCGGGGCAGGGAATCACATCAGTTTTTGCGACTTGCATGGCAACAGTTTTGAAACCGTTGCCAAAGATGGTAAAAGGCAACGGTTTTAAAACCGCTGCCTAATATCACATTCTCTCTCTTTATTCAATAACTGGCTCCACCACTACTATTATTTTAATATTTCTGATTTATTTCCTCTCTCTTTTCCCTTCTCTCTCTTCACTAATGTCTTTTCTTCTTCCTCAATTAAAAAAAAAAAACCTTTCTTCTTCCTCCTCCCTTCCTTCTCTCTTCATTCAACACCCAAAAACCCTAATCCCTCTCACCCCAACAGCCGCCCCTGCTTCCTCTTCCTTTCCTCACCAGCGCCGCCATCAAATCCCTGTTGTCCTCCTTCCAGCGCCGCAACCACCACCACCATCTTCTTCACCTTCTCCACCATCTTCTTCACCTTCTCCACCACAAAGAACAAAAGACATTAATGAAGAGAGAAGGGGGTCGTGTGCAGTGGGAGATGAGGAAGGAATGAAGAAAAGTGAAGGGAGGAGGAAGAAGAAAGGGGGTTGAGGAGGAAGCCGCCGGCAGCGAGGACGGCGTTGGCCGGCGGCGAGGAGGAAGGAATGAAGAGAGAAGGAAGGGAGGAAGAAGAAGAAAGGTTTTTTTTTTTTTGGTTGAGGGAGAAGAAAAGACATTAATGAAGAGGGAAGGAAAAGAATCAGAAATATTAAAATAATAGTAGTGGTGGGGCCAGTTGTTGAATAAAGAGAGAAGGTGATATTAGGCAACGGTTTTAAAACCGTTGCCTTTTACCATCTTTGGCAACGGTTTCAAAACTGTTGCCATGCAAGTCGCAAAAACTGATGCGATTCCCTGCCCAGGAGTCGCGAAAAATGTTGCGGCTCCTATCTTTTCGCCACCTCAGCACCAGCGTGTCAGAAACTACCTTACTTCGCTAAATTTTTTTTTTTACCATATTTCACTAATTTTTTTGTTTTTTTACAATATTAAAAAAAAAAAGCCCAAAATATATTATATACAATGAGAAATCACAACTTCACACGCAAACTGTCACTATCTCAGAAGATAGAACTCAGTTTGATAGGAGCGATCTTGATCTTGTAGGAATTCTCGATCGCATGGACATTATTATTAAGGAAAAAAAAAGTGAATTTGAAGCTCAGAACAAATGAGCAGGTTTAACAGTAAAACACTGTTTTATTCAACAAGACTTGAGGGTTGAGAGAGAGCTGCTCCGGAGCAAGCTGTGGAATCAAGTGGCTCAGATCAGAACTTCTTAATGAAGTCATAAATGTGATTGCTGACATCCTCTGCTGCTTCTTGGTTGTTGAAGTGTGATATCCCTTCCTGCACAACCACTTCCTCCAAACTTGGCACATCTTTCTTAAACCCACCATTGTGGATATACTCCTTCATCCCTGGGAAAGTGTATACCGCGTCAACACTTCCGGCAACAAACTTTACCGGCACAGTGGTGATGCCTACTCCACTCCACGGTGCTGTGAGCTCCCAATTCCTGCAAAATCATGGAATTATTGAATATCCTATTAACCATTATTAACTACATTATCAGCCAGGTAAACAATTTACCATATATGGTTAATAACATGTTTCAATTAATTCTATCTCCTCATAATCACTTCCGGAATACTTACAAAAGCTTTATCCCACAATTGACTCTCGCTTTAGAATCAATTGGAGAACAATTTCCAAACATGCAATAATTAAGCAAGTTTTGTTATTTTTTGGAGCTATTATTTATTCACATTTCCACTTCATTTACATCTCACTCTCTATGCATCTTTCTCTTTTATTGTAATCATATCACCAATCACATTTTTAAGTGTGTCTTGCCTATCTCCACTCCATTTACACTTAAAATGGAATGTAAAGAGATTTTTTTTTTTTTACTAAAACTCTAATAAGTTCATCAGCTGTTTATATATATATATATATTTTTAGAATATTAGATTTTGAATTTCAAGCTACCAGGTTCTGTAAGTTTCATTTTTTCCATTTAAGTTCTATAAAAAGACCGACTTACAAGTTGAGATTTCTATAGTAGTTCAACCCTCCAGTGAAGCCTGTCTTGTTGAATTTACTAACATAGTAATCAAGATCTTGTTCCGAGAGCCAAGAGGGCAAGTTCTCAGGAGTATCCGGATTAAACCCAGTTCCATACCCTCCTTTTGGGAAAATTGGGGGACCAGTTTTTCGCATTGTGAGCATGTTCTTGATAAAATATGCAGCGCCAACTTCAGCAAACTCAGCTTCCATCTTGCCTGGTTCCTATAGCAGTTCGTTTGAGACAGATAAAGTTAGAAATAATAATATAAAATCATTCATTCATGTGACTCTTATTCAACTTAAACTTTTGGGACAATCAGTTATTTAACATGGTATCAGAGCTTCTATAAACAAGTGGTTTAAGAGTTCCGATCCTTGTCGTACTCAATTCTTCTAATAAAAAAAACGGTAGGTATGTCTGTCTATTCCAAGCTTGAAATTAATGAGGAAATTATATATATACCTGAAATCTGCATACATAAAAGTCATCTCCATATGTGGATCGAAAAGCATCCACGGTTTTGACTTGTGAATCTGTTGATCGGATGTAGCCTCGGAAGGGGACGCTGAGGCAAACATAGGCTTTGATCCTGTCTGGTCGGAACAAGCACACATACCAGCCGAGGATAGCACCCCAATCATGGGCCACAAGGAACACTTTTTCAACACCAAGAGAGTCGATGAGAGCAATGATGTCACCTACGAGGTGAAAGCATGTGTAGCTTGTCACCGAAGTGGGTGCTTCGGTGTCACCGTAGCCTCGGAGATCCGGGGCCACGGCACGGTATCCTTGGGAGCTGAGAGCAAGAATCTGGTGACGCCAGGAGTACCAAAGTTCAGGGAAGCCGTGCAAGAACAGCACCACAGGGCCTTCTCCTTTCTCTGCAACATGCATCTTGATGCCATTCACTTCCACGGTTCTGTGCTGTATGCTCTCCATGTCTCTCTCGTTCTTCTGCCACCGGATTCAGTGATTGAAGAACCCAGACAGAAAATAATATTTCAGGGTGGGTGGACATCTTCTTCTATGCTAATCTATTAATAGCCAAGTGGTGCATGTATGTCAACCATAACAAAGTCAATGCATCTCTCTTTAGTCTCATTTATAATCTTATTATATAATGTGCATTTGCCTCGGAAATTCGTTAACTAATTTTCTATGGTAATCATATATGTTGATGATCACTTTTTAATTCCAATTTTATCATCCGAAAATGATATGTAAACATCATATATAATAGTGCTGTGTGACACCTCACACCCGAGTTGCATTGCACTTATTTCTTCTTATTTGTTTAAATTACTTTGGAAACTCAGCACTTATCTCATATGAAAGTTGGGTGCATATATTGTTTAGTGCAGGGCTGTCCAATGGGCGGGTTTGGGCCCAACCCCCAGTTTTGGTTGGGTGAAATCAGCATCCAGGCAAGGGTCGCCACTGCCTGATCAGTATCACCGGCTTGTTTGGGTTCGGTCCTTGCGGGTTTCGGGTGCACTAGGTAGGTTTAAACGGTAACAAATCGGAGAAAAAAGAGAGGGAACAACCCATATACAAAGGTCATAATACAGTGAAAATAGAGAAAATAGAAGAGATGGGAGAAGATAGAAACTTTCATTAAAATTTTACCTCAATACAAGAACAATAACCAGAACAATATCAATACAACAAATTGAAGAGGAATTATTATCATACAAAAAGAAGGGGAACTCGTGGTGCTCTTGAAATTAAAGACTAGAGATTAAAATAGTACAATCGGAGGCGATGAGAACATGCACATCCACCGAAGGTTGTCGATCTTGATGACAGTGAAGCATGTGGCAAAGGAACGGAGGATGAGGCACGGATTTTCTTCGATCTCAAGCGTCATGCAACAAAGCTTCATCTTCTTCGATGGAGAACGAAGATGAAATGAAAGAGTGGGAGAATGAGAGAATTGACCTTGATTAGGGTGGCTGTCGAAGAGGATGAGAGACTTGAACTATGCCGCTGGGAAATGGAGAAGAGAAGTGAACTAGGGTTTCAGAGACGACGAAGCGAGACTTGTGAGTTGTGAAGACTAGCTAGGGTTTCTGCCTTCTTGACCTAAGTGGTGCGTGCATGACACTATTGGGCTGGGCCATGAAACGTTCACCCCTGAGTCCCGACTTAAGCATTTTTTTGTGTGTATCCATCTATGTCGGGTTGGGTCGGTGACCGAAGCTCATTTTTGGGCCACCCGCACCCAATTGCACAAACCTAGACCAAATTGTGTTTTTCTTACCTGTTTAACCCGTGGACTAGACCGACGACCCAACCCTATGGAAAAAAGGCCGGTTATTGCGGGTTCTGTTCGGGCCAAAATAACTTGGACAATAGTGTTACAAGAATCAGATCCATATGCATCTTTCACCGTTCCCTCTTTATTCCTTGGATAAGTGTTTGTTCATACCTTAACAACACTTCCACCAAGTTAGTAAAGGAAGAAATGAGAAAGAAATAAGAGATATGATAGGTGATTTGATAGGAAAAAAGATAGATCGGTAGAAAAATTAGTGAAAATAAGATGGAAGAGAAAGATAGGTGTGAATGAGTCATAACCCGAACTTCCATACTATGAGTAGTGGTGGAAATAAGGTGTTTATGAACAATTAGTATTGTTCTTTTTCTTTGTGTAATAACAACTTTGACATATTCACACTTCAGGTTCTCTTCCATATCATTTGTACTCATTATTCTTCATATCTTTTTCTTCTATTTCTATCACATCACTCATCATATCACATAATTCTCTCTCTTTTATTCCTGCCTTTCTCTAAAAGTGTGGGGTGGAGAGGTGTGTACAAAACTTTTTCTGTGTAATAAATTGTTTTGGTCACTGCAACATTATATTTTAGTCCTACAGAAGCGCCCAGAAAGCGTAGCCTAAACTCAAATTGTCGTTGCCTTTGGTTTCTACAACGTTTTATTTGTGTGGTAGTCTCAGGTGTTGCCTATACCTGAGGAAACAATTTTGTTGAATAAACAACAACTCGATAAAAAACCGTAACCCTTACATTGATAATGCAACAACTTGGATTGAAAACAAGACATCATTTGGGAGTTCTTTTTACCTTGTTTTAGTTTTTTTATTTTAATAGTATAGTAGTATATGTAGCACTTGTGTCCTATTTCTCATGATTCTCGGACTGTTTTCATCTGGCATGGTGCTTGATATATGCTTTAAAAAGTAATTTGATTTGAGTTATTCCATGACTGATATTGTGTTTTTCACTCATTGATGTTATGACTTGATATTTATGATTCATTTGGTACTCATGAGGCATAACATGAAATTGCTTGAAATCAAGGAAATTTTAAACTTTTAGCCTGTGAGAGAGTGTTCCTATACACTGCGAATTGAGAGAACATCACTGCATGACATGGTTTATTTTGTTTGAGTCTCTTACTATCATTGGTTGCATGAGATTTCCAGAAAATGATCAAGGCATGTTTGTTCTTTATATACAAATACCTAGCCATATAGCATACCTTTTTGTTATGAATTCCTATAGTTACCCCATTTGAGCCTAAAATTGAAATTTTTTATGATTTATTATTGTTTATAACCGTGAAGCTTAAAAGAAAAACAATGATTTTCCTAAGCTCCATAGGCTAGGAGAGCATTTATTAGTGTGAGTTGTATGCAAGTTGGGGGGAGAAAGGCTATAAATGCTATTTTTTTGAAATTGTGACTTGGATTCTCAATCTCTTTGTATATACTTTGTAAAATGGAAAATTTAAAAAAGAGAGAAAGAGAAAAGAACAAAAAAGGAAAAAGAGAATAAAAAAAAAAGAACAAAAGGAGTAGAGATGGGATTGGGAAGGAAAATAAAGGGTGAATTGTAAATGGTGAAAAAAGTTGGTTTAAAGCAAGTTGGGGGGAGCATGTTACATATGAGTTGGGATTCCTCTCTTGGTTTATTAAGTTATTTAATTATCCTCGAAAACCAAGTTCTTTTTAGCCTAGCCTCATAACAAACCCTTAATGTTCTTAGTGATCCTTGATTGTACATGTAGCTTTGATGATTATGGAGACATGTAACAACTTTGACTTTTGTGATGCAGTGATGCATTTAAACACTAACATGGCTTGATTCAAATGCTATATCTTGGCTTAATTATGTGATTCCCTGAACTAATAGTGATTAATTTGAATGTTAAGTGAGTTTTCAGGTTGGATAAGAAATGTATAAATGATGGAACTTAATTGTGGGCATCATGTTTCTTTTTTGGATCATTCATTTAACCTTTGTGATATCTTGCAATTGAAGCTTTGAAAATGATATAGCCATGCTTGCTTGATTACAGTCATGACCTTTTGTTTGAGGGCAAACAATGTGTTAAGTTGGGGGGTTGATAAGTGCCAATTTTATGTCTTTCTCAATACTATTTTAGGCACTTATATGACCCGTGTGCTTCAATCATACATCTTTTTAACCCTCAATTGAGTAGTTTAGTAAATATCTAGGTTTAGTATGGATTTATGTAAAATTTAGTTCTAATCCCTAATTTTTGGTGTAGGTATGAAGCTTAATAAAAAGCACGAGGATTCAAGCCAAAATGTTTCCAAAGAGAGAAATAAATTCAAATTTGAAGAAACGGGCTTAAGCCAAAGTAAACCAGGCTTAAGCCAAAACTTGGCAGGGAAGAAAAGAATTTATCAAGAGTGTCTAGCTTAAGTCCAAGCTTAGCTGGCTTAAGCCAAAAAGCGGCAGAGAAGCCAGAAGCACGGGTCTGATTATGATTCCAATCCGGCTTAAGGCAGATGTGGTTGTGCTTAAGCCAAGTAACTTACCTAGTGTTGAAGTAATCTTTTGGCTTAAGCCAGATGTTGTCAGGCTTAAGCCAAACAAGGGCAGAATCTTCTATTTTAGCCACATATCAGAATTTTTAGGTGGAGCTGGATCACTTTCTTTCAATCCTCTTCACACCCAAAACTTAGAGAAACAAGCTGAGAGACTTGGGAGGCTAGATAAGAAAATCTGAAGGTCAGATTCGGTGGTGAGATATCGCTACGGTTTTGGTTCTTCTCGTTCTTCATCTCTATTTGTAAAGCTATCAATGGAAATGAATAGTTAATATCTCTTTTGTTGGGATTTAATTTAGTTGTATGATACTTATGTTTTCCATGTGATTTTCTTTAATACAAAGCATGTTTCTTGTTTATGATGCAGTGATTCTCACTTGATTCCCATGCTATGTTTTAGTTTGCACACCTGGAACATATTGCTCGATTGAACGTAAGAGCGAGAGCTACATCGTTTTGAGTTTGAGATAGAGTTAATCAATAATCCTAATTGCTAGAGATAGAGTTAGGTTTGTTAGTCACTAAACTCCCAAACTTCATGATAACTTTCTTTCCTAATCATGTGAGAGATCAATGTTTATGATTAGAGAGTTATTGCGATGCACTCATACGAGAGATCGATGACGTAGGGTTGAACTGGTGTAGATGAATCATATGTCTAAGCATGTTATGTTTTTGAATCACTAGAGTACACGATGGTCATATAATGAAATCTAATCCCAGCTGTTTCTCTACCTTGTTGTTTTGTATATTTCTTTGTTTTGTTTGTTTTCATGTATGTTACAAACCAAATTAAAACGATCTGTGAATCCATCATTTGCGTTTGCAAGCTATTGAACGGCACTTGTATTACGTCTTTATCAGAACGATAAACCCGTATCTGCTTTGTTACGATTGAATCTTAAAGGTTTAATCCAAAAGCAATACAACTAGGAAAAAAACCTTTATCATCATCATGAATCCAAACACTTTCATGTGCTTTGGATTGCGCCATCACAAATCAAAACACACTAAAGTGTAGTTTTTGAGTTTATCATGCTTTTGATGGGGTGCCTACCAATCCAAACACGAATCTGACTTCCTTGTAATATAGTTGCATTTTCTAAAATGTAAAATCTGATTTCAGATATATAAACAGGCTCGTTAAATCTAAGTCGTCTGATCTTAATCAGATAGTTATGGAGCCATAACTGCAATGAATTTAGGAAAATTTGCTGGAAATCTAAATTCATGAAAACACACTACTAGTTTTGATGTGATTATGTCATCATATTCATAAGGTTTAAAATGTTTGTTTTTGTTTGTTTGTTATTTTGCAGGCCATGGTAATTGTAGAATCTGAGCATGTTTCTTGAAGGTCCATAATCAGATGAGAGGCAAAGGAGGAAGATAGAGGAAAGCTCTATTCCATCTTATTTTATTAGAAGGGGGAAATGGTGTGAATGGGGCTGTGTTAGTGACTTTGTGACTCATGTGCTCAATTATTTATTTGTTGTTGTTGGTTCACAAATAAATTTTGTCGATTAGGAAATGGACTCGGTCGATCTGGAAGCTGTGTGGTCGGTTGGAAACCAACTATGATCCCCTAATCAAGCGATTGCTCAAGGAAGAGACTCTATTCCTCAATATGGATTCCTAAGATACTCCAAAAAGCTCTCAGCGCCTCGCTATTGAAGGATGCTTGATATAGGACTTTGGCTATGAACTAAGGACTGCTCCTAGAAAATGTAAAGAGCTGAAAAGCAGTAAAGGAAATAAAGGCTGAAAGCTGTAAATCGGCTGAAAGATAAATTCCAAAAAGTGATAAAGAATTTAAGTGGCTGAAAAGTAAAATAAAGATAAATGCGAGAAATTTGTAGATTGGATTGATTAATTGTGAGTGTTTGTACAAATAACCCTTCTTCTATTAATAGAGCCAAATCGGCTAACTACCTACCTAGCAGGTGGAAGGAACATGTGACACCCCAACCGATTCCCCTTGGTCGATTATCTATGTTGCCAATCGACTAGACCTACTCGACTTGACTGTGGTCTCCAATCGACTAGAGTGGCCTTTGGCTTCTAGCTAGCCATTGTGAGTTTTTAGGTGCCAATTGTATATCGTGTTATTGAAAACAATCTTAAAATTGGCATGGCATTTCATGCTTTGATTAAATATATGATCCGGCGAGGGTTATTTGAAAAATTGGGACATCATATTAATATTAACATGATAAGAATACCAGGAGAACCGTATCACAAAAATTAGTCCCAAAAAAGAGAGAAAATATTGGAATCAAATCAACCCCAAATATTGAAGTCATACACTAATGAGTAATGACCCATCTAATCAAATTAATTCATTCGTGGCTTGTTTTAAAAAATGATAGATGCAATTATGCATAAACAGAGAATCTCAAAAGAGCCTCGCATATTATAAAGTAGTAGTGCAATAGATTTTTTTTATTTATTTATTACATTTGTACTACGAACAATTATGAGCCTAACTTTTTTGAAACTCGCAAATCACATTACGTGTTAGGTCTTTTCTAATAAATGATTTGCCAAACCCAATCATTAATAAATCGAGTCCTCAATTAAATACTTAAAATCTCAGCTATTTAACAATTGTGCTAGTACTTATTGGTTTAGTTTCCTTTATCCGCAATTCTCTGCCTCTAATTTCTTCTCCTTCTTTTTCAGTATCCGCATAACATAAACAGAGAATTTCATTTGAGATACAAATCCTCCATTTTAAGTACTTTTTCTATAAAGAGTTATAAGCTCTAACTCTTGACAAAATTGATGAAATGTTTCCACACCTAACTTTAAATTGCTTATCATTCTGCAACTACGAGTGGATGAATTTAAAGGAGGGTGCAGATAAAACTAAACAAGAGCCATTCTTGCCCAATTTGTCGGCCCATCATATGCCCTATCTAAATTTGGTGCATCAGCCCATAAATAACATGCAATTTTAATTTCTACCATTGACAAGAAAAAAACCAGCTACCCAATTGCAAAAGCAAATTTTTATTTAAAAATAGTGAAATACTGTTTAGAACGGTCTGTAGATTTTATTTTCATTGTTTCTGGCTTTTAATGCTACAAAAGATATTTACAACTTGGTAGGGGAAGAATGGAAAAGTATGGTAAAGCTCAAATATTATAAAATAGTTTGACTTAGGTTTTTAATTCGGAACATTGCAAAACTTACTAGCAAAGCCACTGTGTAAGTGCTTATATGTTGAACTTGGCAGCGTGCGACATTTAAGCTACATATCTATTTAGCGGCAGTTTTTTACCATCACGGTACATTAGGTGTAAAAGAAAGTTTATTAGATTTTTTCAACTTTTGCTAATAAAACACATAAATTTTGTGGTAGACTAAAACCCTGCTCCGCGTGATGTTCTTTATACACTTCACATATTAATCAATCCAAAAATGCCGCTAAACACGTATGCCGCTTGGATGCCATGTTTGGATGCAATGCGCTTATGAGGTTCAACAATCATTATTTATTTCTAATAGCATTACAAACATATCTAACAATTGCAACATGATTTGATACTTAATAAAAAACCGTGTAAGAAAGAATTACATATACAGAACGTGTTCTAATTATTACATCTTTGAAAGTTTTTATTTTCTCAAAATCAATTATGGCACCCTAAAACTGCTCACATAGTTTCTCTCCGTAATGAAACTCCAAAATTATAATTCACTCCATATGAATATCATACACTAAGTATGTTTCACCTCTTATATGTGATTCTGAAGGGTAAAATGTACATGCAACGTGCACTTACCTTTTACTTTCCTGTTTTTAACTTTTTTTTTTTTCCTATAACAAAGAAACTGCAGAGATGTTTAAGCATAAATCCATTGCGAGCCACTGAAATTTCCTTTTCCAAGTTATGTTGGTACTATTGACATAATATTCCTCATATCTCAATTACTAACACAAAGCATCTTTAACAATTTTGTCTGTTTGGTAAGCATGCACTTTTACTGATTCTGTCGTTTCCTTAACAACAAAAAAACCTTAATAAAGAAGTCTGTTTATTTTGAATCTACTCCAAAATTTGGAAGAGAGGTCATGATCAGGATTCACCATATAAGAAGGATAAAATCATTTAACCCCTTCACTATGAAGTCAGGCACTTTTAAAAGCTTGAATATTAGGTCATCCATCTTTTCAACAAAATAAATTGATTACAACAAACAATTTGCCATGGGTTGATTTGACTTCACCTAATATGTACGTACCCTCTAAAAACTACAATGAACTACAAATGCTTTTAATACCCCGGTAGAAGACTTGATAGCTATATATAAAGACTGGATAAAAGATTATGCTTAGTATTTTTTTTACTATCAGCATTAGTTATTATGTATTAATTTTACTTTGCAATTTTTATGTTTTTTTCCTTTCAATCAAATGCTGGACTGTGTAGCTTTGGGTCCAAACCCACTAGTGTTTGTACTAGCCTATAAAAAGCCAAAACCCTAATGCAAGAGACACCAGAAAATTAATCCAAAGTTTTTCCTTCTTTCTTAGTGTAGCTGCTAGTGTTACTTGCATTGGTTGAAGGAATTGATATTTCTTCATACTAATTTGGTGCTTTCATTGAGGTTCACAAGCCTCCATCACACGATTTGCTTCATTTAATTATGTTCAACCCAGATCCGATTCACTAGGACGTACTTGGAGCCATTAATGGAAGATTTTCTTCCATGGCAACCCACTCAACGTGTTCTCTCATGCCTTTCAACACAGTTTCTGCCATTGCTGAAAACTCCAACACAATGGCAGCACACCGAGTTACTCTAGTTACAAGGCAGCAGACTACAGATAAAGCACTAGGTGAGGTTTTTGAGAAGGTAACTCTACTTCATAGCCATGAATATTCAATACCACCACAACCCCCACCTTATTCCACCACTTCGTCAAATTACCTTCTTCAACCTCGTCACCGCCACTCGCCACTCCTTGCCGCTGCACCTCGTCACTGCCACTCCTTCTCTCCGCAATGGCACTGCCCCTGCTTTGCAAGCTTGTCGGTGTCAAGCTCGTCTCCGCCAATCTCACTCTTTCTTGCAATGACAGTCATGCCGTTTTCGTCTTCATGCGTCACCGTTCCCGTCTTCTCCCTCTACCCGCTCTTCTCTACTTCACTCGTAAGTCCTCTTTACCTGCTTCTACTTCTAGAGTTTTGTTTTGAAGATTTTTGTTGTTGTTCAGTACTAGGGTTTTTTCTATCATGAGAAAGTTTTTCTCAAAATATCTAGGGCGCCAAGATTTTTGTTGTTGTTCAGTACTAGGGTTTTCTTGCTCGCAGCCGTGATAGTCACGCCGTTTCGCGGAGCACAAGACACGTGTCGTCCATTTAGTCCCTTCAGCTATATTTTGTCTTCTTAAATGCTTCAGCATGCGCCTCACAATGAAAACTGCTTCCCTCTTTACTCTGCAACTTTTCAGCATGCTCTGTTTCCCGCATAAGTTTCACAGTTCTTAAGACATCCTCTTAATCACCCTCTTCTTCACCCCTCAAATTTCCTCGTTTGCTTATAAATTCCATAAGTATCTCTCATTTGTTCTCCATCCATCACTCCATCATCTTCCCTGTATCCTCTGCTTCTGTGATCCTTCTTCCTTAAAAACAGAAATGGAAAACGGTGTGACTATCTGTCTTCCTTTTACCATCGATTTCCCAAAACTACATCGCTATCAAGTTCCTGACACCAATGCTCTGTGTCACACACGTATGTCTGCATTGTGTGATGCCTCTGATGAGTCATCGTACCCAGAACTCATCTTGGCCTTCTGGTCCTCCTTGTCCTTTGTTCACAATAGAGGCTTCGTTGGAACAGTGTTAAATCATGACTTTTCCCTAACCAGAGAGAAACTTGCTGAACTCCTCAATAGTGAGGATGAAGGAGTGTCGTACTCTGAATTGTGGCAAAGGGACTGCGATGTAGAAGATATTGATGCGGTCATCTATTGCATGGAAAATCCCTTTCTCTCTCAGCGCTCTCTCTACTCATCCTCACTTTTCCTGCCAGAGTCTTACATTTACTGGTCACAACCGTGCTTTGTCCAAGACAATATCGTCTGAGAGACGTGCTTGACAAATACTTGTTTATCATGTACTCAATTCTGAATGAAGAGTACATTAATGTTGTAGACATCATCTACAATCATCTTGCTTCTACTCTGGTTGACAACCATAAATCCATTCCCTATGGTTTCCTTGTAACAAAATTCCTCAGGGGTCCAAATGGGTTGCCTTTTTTGGTTTGGAACGCTTTAGAGAAGGTGGCTTGTCTAGTGATCGGAGCAGAATTCTTCCGGTCAAGGGGTTTTGTCATTAATGATCCACCGTATGGTCTCTCCGAATACTCAGATGACTCTTCGGACGACTCCGATGATTGTGGGGGAATCGTTTCCATAATCAATAGGCCCCTTCCCTTTTCCCTGATTTCTGGCACAGCCAAGCAGTACATGTTGTATCTTTTATTATGGACTTGTGGATCAAAGTGATTTTTAAATTTGGTTGTATGATTTTTAAATTTGGTTGTATGGTTACATTATTAGTGAATGTTTGTGGTCTGCTTCTTATTTGAATGAAAAAGAAAGAGAATTTTGTATTTAAAGTTTAGATTTGTCTCTATTTATGGTCTATTTCGTTTATACATGTCTATGTTAATGGCTATATAGTTTAATTGGTAATTTGGTATTTAAAGTTTAGATTTGACCATAGTTTCAGTTTAGACACAATGTTGTATGTATTGCAATAGACTATTTTTTTTTATTTGCACAATTAAGGTGAGAATAGAAAAAAAAAAATACCTGTTACCACGGTTCCTTGTTGAACCGTGGTAGAAAGACAGCTGCATTACCACGATTCCACCTTGAACCGTGGTAACATAGGTGTGATATTACCACGGTTCCACCTTCAACCGAGTATTACAGAGGTATGATATTACCACGGTTCCGCCTTCAACCGTGGTAATTGATCTATTACTACGCCGAGATATACTACGGTTTAACCGTGGTAATATGCTGCCCGGAACCGTGGTAAAATGGTAATTCTGTAGTAGTGCATCTATGAGTCCAGAGACTATTTGAAGAACAAGGCGCTAATTGGCTATAGGTGCACCAACCTTTTTCAATTGACCCGAGAGCATCCTAAGTCGTTGACAGTATGCTGATGCTTTGGGAAAATCTTCCATACGAGTGGTGGAGAACTCTTGCTTAAGCATGACCGCACATGCGTTTTTGTTGTCTTGAAAAATATTTCTTAACCGATCCCAAGCCTCCATTGTGGTGGAGTCAGGCTCAATGATGGTAGTCAAAAGATCATTCAAAGTGGTGTAGATCCACTAGAGAACTGTGGCATCAAGGGTTGACCACAGTTCTTTTTCCTCATTTTCCATCTCAAGAGTGACTGGGACATGGTTCTTGATGTTGGATACGGTGACAGTTGGGTGAAAGGAATTCTTCGAATCAGACGAAGATGGAGAAATGGCTATCGAGAATCAAAGAAAAAGGTTGAGATGGAGATGAAGAGGTGTGACATCTAGGGTTAGAAAGTAGGAAGGTTGCCTAGGCCTCTTGATACCATGAAGATAATTTTTTTTCCTTGATTATTTCATTCACCATATACATGAGTATCAGATTACAAGTAAAATGAAAGTCAACTACTCTGTTATGACTTGTCGCGACCGGGGTCGCGGCGGAGACGGCGCTAAAAACAATTTAGTAAACAGCTAGAGTCGCCACTAACGTTTTTAAGAGGAAAACGCTAGAAAACCTAAAAGAAAATAAAATGGCCTACGAAACCTAAAACTCTAGGTTCGGGAGTCGATTACGCGTGGGGAAGGTGTTAACACCCCACAGCACTCGTCAAAGACGGTACCCAAGATTGATTGTGCAAAAATTATCAAAAAAAACCTATTATTTACAAAGAAGATTTATTTATTATTTACAAAGAAAAGAAAATGAGATTATTTACAAAAAAACAAAAATATTTATTTTATTTTATTTAGCCTGATAGGTGTGAACCTAGTCCTACGTACTTCCCTCAAATGGAAGATCAAGGCCACGTAGTTCTGAAGGTTTAAAGTGATTTTTAATTAAAAGGGTGCCTGGCGGGGAGTTTCCCGGTCTGAAAGCTTAAAGTGATTTTAAAAAAAAGGGTGCCTGGCGGGGAGTTGCCCGGTCTGAAGGCTTAAAGTGGTTTAAAAAAGGGTGCCTGGCGGGGAGTTGCCCGGTCCGAAGGCTTAAAGTAGCTTTAAAAAAAAGGGTGCCTGGCGGGGAGTTGCCCGGTTCTTCATATTTAATAAATCAGCTCTCACATAATGATCCTTACTAATTTCAACTTCTTCTTGTTGTTGTTTGGTGCTCCGCTTCCAAAATCATTGATGCATGTCTATAGAAAGTGGTCAGTAGAACCCAAAGATACAATTATGAGAAGCAAGTGGGGAAGAGATTATAACATGAGAAAGTATCAAACAAAATCAATTCTATATCGTTAAGCATAGCAAGCCAGAAGAAATCAAAACTAAGATGAACCAAATGATCAAAAAGCAATAATATCTTTCTTACCTCTAACATTAGTCATTTCCTTGTGCCTTCATCTCGTAAACCCTACTACAAAAATATGAAGAAGTAAATATTACAATTGAGATAAAAAGAGAACCAAAAAAATTATTGTAACATTAGAATGAATCAAAACTATAATGAATTGAAGAATTCAAACATAATAACGTTGACATGATCCATTTCCTCGTGACGGAATTTGAGTTCACTGATCCTTTAAAAATAGAGGAACTCCTTGCCTCTCTCTCTCTTGTGGAAGAGCGTGCTTCCCATCCCCTTCATCTCCTATACCCTACAAAATTGAGGAGAATGTGAATATTGCAATCAAGATTAAAAGAGAAATAAACAAAAAATAGATAAAATTGCAGCATGTGAATGAATCAAAACTAAAACAAATTGAATGATTGGAACACGGTAACGCGTGCAGAATAGAAAAAAAAAAGTTTGTAAGAATGAACAGATTGTTTACACAGAGATTTCTACTTTGGAACTCACCACCATAATCGATTACTTTCAGAATGATATAGCAGAAAAACAATTTAGAAGTATGCAATAGTGCTCACGATTGATTTTTGAGTTTATTCTTTTAAAACGATATAGCAGAGAAACCGTAGTGATACAATTTATAGCATCAAGTGAGGAGACTAATTGTTAATAAAAATTCATATTTCAAAAAAATATATTTAATTTGGTATTAATTAGTTATGATTCATTCCTTATTTTAAAATTTGGTTAAATATTTGGTATTAATTAGTTAGGGTTCGTCCATTATTTAACATTTGTAATCAATATCAATTTTTGTTCCTATTAAAATTTGGTATTAATTAGTTATGATTTGTTCCTTATTTAACATTTATAATAAATTTAAATATTAATTATTTAAAAAATATTTTTAAAAAAATATCTTAAGATTTGGTTAAAAATTTGGTATTAATTAGTCATGATTCGTTCCTTATTTAATATTTAGGGTATGATCTTAGTGGGTAGGTCATAATTAGTTATGATTTATTTCTTATTTAACATTTGTAATAAATTTTATAAATATTAATTATTTGAAAGATATTTTTTTAAAAAATCTTAAGATTGTAATTAGTTATGATTCGTTCCTTATTTAACATTTGTAATAAATTTTATAAATATAGTCATGATTCGTTCCTTATTTAATATTTGTAATAAATTTAATAAATATTAATTATCTAGGGTAGGGTCTTAATGGGTAGGTCATAGTAGGGATAGTTAGGATTTATACCTTATTTTAGTGGATAGGTGGGTATAAACCTTCTTTTATATAATATATAGATTCTATCAGGTATTAATCCAAGTACCATTGATAAAAAAAACCCTCTTTCTCGTATAGTCATGTTTCTTTATCATATGAGGTATGGTTTGATTTTCAACATTAAGTCAAATAAAAATTGTATTATTTAAAATTAATTATGTAATAAAGGAAGATATATCTTCCTTTAATTAATTTAACATTTATTTAATGTTTTAATGAATATTTTTATAAGCCAATAATAAAATGATTTTTTTAAATCACTCTTGCAATTTCGACCCGGATATGGTGAATATCAAATTTCTCCTAAGAGTGCGACTTCTAGAACTTGAACTCTCAACCTAAGAGTTCAAACAAACAATTTTTTACCACTGCGACCGGCACCCGTTGGATGATAAATTGAATATTAAATACGATAAAATATTTATAAACCATTGTTAAAATGATTTTAACTAATTCAATTTCAAAACCTTCAAAACTTACCATTTAAAACATGATTTTTAGGGCTTAGTCCCTCCATGTAATAAAAAAAACATGATTTTTATGCATTAATTTATTTAATTTGTGATTATTAAAACACTTTTTCTATCCATTAAACTTATACTAGTAAGTAACCCGTGCAATGCACAGGTGTTTTTAATATTTAATTTGTAATTTTTTTTAAATTGATGTTATAAAGCGAATAAATATATAACATATGTCAACATTTTTAAACACACGTAAGATCACATGATATATTGAAATCCTCAATTAATAAAATCAAAGTAGACACAATGATTAATATTAAAATTGTTCATCTAAAGTTTATGTCATACCAAAATCAAACAATGTAATTAAATTTTGATAGAAGAAATAGAAAAACATCCAACAAATACTTATGTAGCAATAGTCTTAACACAATGAAGATCTTATTTCACTTCTCTATCTTGACACATTAGGCTAATATTGTTCTGTAAAACAGAATTGACAATATCCAGATAAAGAGTAGGTAGCAAGCACTGAGGACAATTAACAATCGATAGAGCTATAGACGGTACTTTCCTTGTCTTTAGACGATACTTCTACAGACAATACTTTCCTTGTCTTCAGACGATACTTCTCTAGACAGTACTTTCCTTGTCTTCAGACGATACTTCTCTAGAGTAGACAGTGCTGCCGAGTAGACGATAGAGATAATTCCGCCTTTTATTTCTTAAAGCAGACGATTGAGCTAATGAGCTATTTCAGCCTTCTATTTTGTTGAGCAGACGATAAAGATATTTGTTGAGCAGACGATAGAGCTGTAGACCATACTAGAGATATGACTTTGACGCTGTAGTCTATTGCTTTTCCTTTTCCTTTAGACGATACTTCTATCTGAGTAGCAGACGATACTTCTCTAGACGGTACTTTCCTTGATGATTTTATTTTATGGAGATGTTTGCACATTAATTTAACAGATAAATCAACATGTTGACAAAATCTTCCTTTAAAATAAGCTAGTTAGTAGCAATAGAAAATTAATGATAAAACCACAAATAAATAAATAAATGTGAATTGAATATATTTGGTAACATTATCAAACAATAATTATTATATAAAAAGAACATTATTATATAAAAAGAACAATCATGATTTAAATTTGTAATAAATAATTATTTGAATTCCTTAATTATCGCAAATCATGATTTAAATTCGGAAATTTGATTTGATAGAGGGAGAAATTGTTGGGTTGATAAAGTGACACGTGTAAACATATAAGAGAGTCTTTTTTTTAAGAGTTGTTGAGGTTTGAGATTGAAGACTCACGATTAGTAGATAGAGTAGTAGATATAATTTAATTACTTAATTGTATATTCTATAAAAATACCTAAAGTATACGAATTGGTTGCGAACTTATATACTATTCAAATTTACGTTGTAGATATATTGTATGAGAGTGCGATATAAGGTTGATATCCACGCCATGAGCAATTAAAATATTTCTAGTTGTTAATCCTATGCAAATGCAAGATCTTTAAACAAATTAATGGGTGCTATTATGGTTGCTGGAAGCAGCTCAACTTCCTTCCTCTCTCTTTGAGACCTTCATTATGTGGTCCCAACCTCAATTAGTGAATTCATTTGCAGGGTAATTATGATTAATGATCATAATCCCATGGCTGCACATGCTATTGATTCTTCTAAATTAAACTATTTAATTTTTTTTTTTTTCCGCTATCCTATCTGGATGACTGTATGTTTATTTTGTTTTTTAGTCATTGTAAAAAAATAAAAATAAAAATAAAAAAACTTTTGGGACAAATCTTAGAGGGGCATGGGGCATGCACGGGTGCCTAGTGTTTTTCTGGCTTAATTTTCTGAGCTTGAAAAACAGACTAATACACATGTAATATTGCATAAAATATAGTATCTATTACCATCAGGGATGGAAGAGATAAGTTGAACAACAAAGTCATCTTTAATTTCGAGTCAAGTTCCCAATCCATTTAGAAACATAAACTCATTCTACTTTTTCTTAATTAATTTAGTTTCAGATTTAGAAAGAGATAGATGAAATAATTTAATCTGTATTTCTAACTCTAACTAACCAAGCAACTTGGAAATATTAATATTAAAATTAGAATAATAATAGTAAGCTTCAAAAAGAATAATAATAACCAAGCAGCTTGGAAATATTAATATTAAAATTAGAATAATAATAGTAAGCTTCAAAAAGAATAATAATAGTAGTAGAATCAATACCCTGTACCTCAATACCGGTATCTCATTTAGCAATGCAGACGGAGTATGTGAGACGAACTCTCAACTTTAATTCCTGCACAATAAATCTAGAGAAAGGAATGAAGAGTGACTAAATCTCGAGTATGGAATAATCGGTATCCTTATCGTGATCAGATACCGGATGGTTTATAGAAAAATAAAATAAAATCAGCACCCTGTTTTTATTTTTGTTGTAAACAATTGGTTGAGTGTTTTACTTTTTCCACCTTTTTGGCTTCAATCTACTCTGCTATAGCGGTGAGAGAATGTGACTCACCCAGAAAAAAACCTGAGTACACTACAAACCATAGCAAGCCTTTGTATTAGTCTTGTTACTTATGATATCAAATAAGAAAAACCAAACTCTTTCCACCAAAACCCCTCAATCCCCCAACCATGGGAGAAAAAGAGAAGAACAAGAACAAAAAGCAAAAACACCAACACCCCAATGACCAAACCACCAAACAAGCCTCTGATTTCTCCTTCAAACCAAGCTCAGAGGTTAAGGGTGTCCGATTCGGTGGCCAATTCATAGTGAAATCCTTCACAATCCGAAGAGCAAGACCCCTAGAGCTTCTCAAAGTGCTCTGTTTCCCACCACCACCACCAACCACCGCCGCCACCAAGAAACCGCCTTTCCCTTCCACCACAGCATTCTTGCCGACAAACTTCACCATCTTAGCACACCAGGCGTGGCACACCCTCACCCTCGGCCTCGGAACAAAGAAATCCAAAGTTCTCATCTTTGTGTTCGAAACAGAGGATATGAAGGTTGCGGTGGATCGAGCATGGCCCTCTGAGATTGCACTCGGTGAGGTGAACAAGAAGCTCATAAGGGGTCTCGGTGGTTGCGAAATGGCGAGGTTCAAGTTCAGAAAAGGGTGCATCACTTTCTATGTCTTTGCGGTGAGGAAAGTTGGGAACTTTGGTTTCCCATGTTCTGAGGATCTGAGAACTGTTCTGCAGTCTGTGGTGGAGCTTAAAGATTTCTTGGATCACACTGCTATGCTTTCCATGCCACACCAGAGAACCATCAGTTACTCTCACACACAGGTTGCCATGGCTCATTAGACAAAACTATGATCAAGAATTCATCAAAGTTTCTATACATATTATGTGTCTTCCTCTATAGTAGCATATTTCAATCGACTTCTCTTTCCTCAGAATCAATTTTGAAATTCAGAAACTACTCTTCTCACTAGAATTGATTTTGGCTTCAGATCGATCAATTGGGGAAGGATTTCCAAATATTTGACATGTGATGATTATTAGGATCTTAGTTTTGTTAACTTGTTTCTAATTAGTCTTTGGGATTTTGGGAGACTAGTTATTATTGGTTTATTGGTTGATGATCTTTGTTTGATCTGTTTTTCTGTTCTTTTCTTTTCTCTGTTTTCCTTTTGAATTTTGGGGGAAAAAGAAGTGTAATTTAGCATGAATAATTTGGGCATTGGATTGAAGTTTATACGTGAATCCAGGTTGCATTTGTCCTTTTTGTTGATACTTGCTAATACAAATTTGTCAAGGGTCATGCAAGAGTTAGCCTAACTTTTTTGTTCTTATTAGCTACCCTGTCTCTATTAAGCTACTCCAGGAAGAAAGGTTCTTTCTTTCTTTTCTTATCTACCTGTTAGAGTTAGGTTTAGAATATTCACGTCATTGCAAGATTAACTCTTTAATCAATGGTTTTTCATTGCAAGATTAACTCTTTAATCAATGGTTTTTCCAATTCACGAGATTTGAGTTCAAGATATTGTTTAAGGAAAATAAATTTGTACCACGAAATATTCTTATTGGTGAATGCGCACATTAGAATATACTTAATTTATTTAGCACTTGAAGCACAAAATGAATTTTCTTCTTCTCTCTAATCCCTTTTAAATGCTACTTATTAACAAAGCACAAAATGCATTATTGCTTCTTTTGCCATTTATTTGTTATATGCTTCTTTTACCTTTTGTTGTTAATTCTACAAATTAGTATAGTTAATAACACGTCCCCCATATGCTAACCTAATATGTCTCCACTTGTATATAGGCATTGAAAAAAACAGTTATAGTATGAAATTTTTAGAATGTTGCTAATAAGTGTTCTCACAAAAATTGCTCTTACACTACACATTATTAAAGGTAAGTATTTAATAGTTTTTGTATTATCAATATAATAAATATTTTTCTTTTATTTTTTCCGATCCCATTATTAGCATCTGTCTTGTTCATTACTCCCTCCGTCCCTAATTATAAGCTAACATTGTAAAATTCACGTTTATTAAGAAAATAAATTATAAGGTTAATTGATGCATTGGTTTTAAAAAAATTTGTTCAATATTCTCTATTTAAGATAAAACTTTTTAATCATTATAGTATTAATAATGTTTCACTATCAATAAATGCAACAACAAATATAAAAAGAGAAATGGACTTTTATTAAGTCAGCTTATATTTAGTGACACCATATAGATGTTAATGTTAGCTTATAATTAGGGACTGAGAGGGAGTACTAGTTTTTGCTTATACCAAAAAAAACGTTTATTAGTTTTTGCTCATTAAACTCTAAAATCCATTCAATAATGCATAGTAGGCATAAATGAAATTATTAGTACCAACTACCAAGAGACAAGAGTCTGCAATTTCTGTGTATTAATATTAGTTCTTGGGTACAAAAACCGCCCAACTTATTTATTTATTTATTTTTGCAGCAAACTGTTTTATGGTAAATTGTGCCCCTACCTTAACCCGTGATCCATGAACAACCTTAGGTTTAATATTAATTTTTTATTATAAGTAACAAAATGCCAAATTATCTCGAAATGTTAAAATGATATCCTCCATATAAACTATTATAGCTTTGGAGAAACGCATTAGGTAAAACATTAGAAGCATGAATGTGATTGTGACTCTGAGTCATGGGGACTATCCTACATTAGAAGGGAATTGAATATGATAATATAGTACTGTCTGGCACAATGTAATAATCAAGATAGGATCAATGGCCATACTTTCCCTCTCCATAAAGTTTCTTGTGGTTCAGAAAAGTGAAGGAAAAAAAAAAGGGAAAGAGGGCACCCTATTTTCTTTTTCCCTTGTACCCACCTCTGGCTTTAATGATGACATGAGAAGGACCCCATGTCTAAGTGCCAACTTTAATGTTCACAAGAATCATGAACATCTCTGTCTTTTGATGCTTGCAATTGCAGATGCAAGCACTTTTGGTCACGTATATGCTATGTGCGTAGATAAAATTTAATGAGGTTGGGGTCCTGGCTCCTGAGAGATTGAAGCAGTGTGTGTTTGAAGCTTTGACTAAATAAATGTGTAGGCTAATATAGGTGGTGCCACCAGCAGTCCCAATTATATCTCTGTCACATGTTAGACTTGCAATTTGACTAGAGGGAGTGATGCGGGTCATCATCCTCTCATGTGGAAATTTAACATGAATTTTTTTTTTTTTTTATAAACTAAGAGATCTTATTTAACGGGAGAGCATAAGAGGTGTTTTAACCCATTAAAATATGATTAAAGAACAGAAAGTAAAATTGGAAAAGCATGAATCTAATATGTTGAATTTATATATATTTTTTATATAAGTATTATAAATGTGAGACATTGTGTATATTTATAAAGGGGTACATTTTCCTCTTAAAAAAAAGGGTGTATAGACATAAACTCCTCGCAAGAAGAACTCTTTGGGGGTTTGAGTCACTCTGCTAGGGTTTGAAAACAAGAAAGAGCACCAGTTGCCACCCCCTTTAGGGTTTCCTCCCCTTTTGAGGGATTCCCCCTCCTATATGGATGCTTCTCCTTCTTTTAGGTATGTGTTTCCCCACAATAGATGAGTTCTCTTCCGTATTAGGGGAATTTGCTTCCCAAGTAGTGGTTTTTTCCACTCTATTTTAGTCTAGTGTATCCCATTTCGAGACCACAAATGATTTCCCCACCCCATCAATCGTCGTTGTCGTCACCGTGTCGCTGTGTCACGACTTTTGTCTCGGTCGCAACCTTCTCCGCCACTACCACCTCCATCCTCCTCTTTCCCTCTGTTTTTAAGGTTTGTTGGTGGCTATGTTTTGAAGCTGCCCTATTTTCATGGTCTCAATGCTGAGCTTGACTCCTCTCAGTGTCACTGAAGCCTTGACGTAGGCTTCCATGAAGGTAAATAAATTGCAATTCTGGAAGAGTCAGATGAATTGTCAAAGATGGAGCTACGAGTTAAAAAGGATTAAAGTTTACTACTCAGCTTGATTCACTGTTTGGCCCTAGAAATTAAGGGGCTTAATTTGGTTGCAAGTATATTAGTTATTTATATTAGCATGTGTGTGCATGCTTTGTTCCTAATGTTTTATCTGAATGCATTATAGTACCACTCTTTAGGATTTTAGTCCGCTTAATGTAAGTGCCACTCGATAACCCTTTGGGTATTAATCCAAGTACCATTGACAAAACGAAAGTGTTTGTGCATGAATCTTGGACGACGGTGCTCTTAGCAGAGTAGTGGCAGAGCTCAACCTTGCTCTGTCATGATTAAGGTGGAGCCTCTGAGTTGCAATGCGTCGGAGGGACATGCAAAAGACACTCCGACACTCAAGTCAGTGTTGGAGTAATGGGAGCATCCAAGAACTCAGCTCAAACATGTAAGGATGCACATCAAACTTGTAATGTAAGTAATGAGTGAGAAAACGTTCCAAAAAGAACGGTGGAACGTGTATTTATAGGCGTCAGAGGTCCTCTGCAGGTGTTGGAGGGATGCTCTTAAGTGAGGCTTCCTAGCGGGAATGGTTGTAGGATGAGCGGCCATGTAGCGCTTCCCTCGTCCTTTGCCCGGGCTGGTCGGATGAAGGGCCACTATGCCGTGAGAGCTCGTCCCTAGCCTAGGTTGTGCAGGTTTCCTCTTAAGTGTATGTTGAAGAGAATCCCTAGTGAGTCAACTACTGCGCCGTTGGGTCATATGGCTGAAGAGTCGACCGGAACAAGAGCCCCCCAGCTTGGCGTGGCAAGTATTGATATGTCAAGCTATAAGAAGCTTTTGCCGAGATCCCTTTTTTGCTGCGTTCCGAAGGCCCCCTATGCTCGAGTGTTAGGCTTTTTTTTAAATTGTTCGAGACCCTCTGATTTTTTCTAACTCAGAGTTTGTTCTGAGGTTTTGTAAGTGTCGTTTGACTTTGTCTTGAACCGAGCTGATGCATCTGACAAGATCGGGTGTGACTTTTCGAGTTGGTTGTGTTATAATCCGATCAAAAGGAAGAATGTCGGCCGGGTTCGCTTTGTAACTATAACGCCGCTCTTTTTCCAACCGAGTGTGCTCCCCTTTGTTTTCAGTAACTGTTGTCTGATATTTCACCATTTTAGGATTCATGGCCTTTTGCTAACTTTACCCAAGGTATCTTTATAGTTTTCAGCCGCTATACCACATTACTTTGCTAGATTATATTGATGGGGCGATCATAGTTGTTCCCCTTAGTAAGGTTTATTCAATTTCCCTTACTTGATTGACCTTTGCTGAGTAGCATGTAGAGAAACTAGTAGGATTGTATCCCTAAGAAGGGGTACTTGTACTTGCCTTTGCTCGTCGCTTCTCTTCATTGTGCTTTTCATAGAATGAACGAATTTTCATCTTATTCGTTATTTAGTTAGATCAATTTATTTCCTCGATGGATCATATATATCAAATAATGGATGCTAATTTAGTCATCTTTAAATGATATCACCTTTGTGTTTTTCTATTGTTGCTGTCGATCTGCATTCCTTTACGTGCATTGCTTTTGCCGGGTAGCTTTTCCATGAGACTGTTGGGATTGTATCCCTGAAGAGGGTTACTTACACCCGCCATTCAGTTTGAACGAGGATGTATCTCTGAAAAGGGTTACTTGTCCTAGCCTCAAAGTGCCCTTCAAGATAGTCAAGATCGTATCCCTAAAAAGGGTTACTCACACCCGCCGTTTTTTTGAACGAGGTTGTATCCCTGAAAGTGATTCGTTGTACTCGTAACCAAGGCTCTTCAAGACGGCCAGGATCGTATCATGGAAAAGGTTACTTACACCCGCCGCTTGGTTTGAACGAGGCTGTATCCCTGAAAAAAGTTACTTGTGCTCGTCTCCAAGTGCTCTACAAGGCGGTCGAGATCGTATACCTGAAAAGGGTTGCTTACACATGCTGCTTGGTTTGAATGAGGCTGCATCCCTGAAATGGGTTACTTGTGCTTGTAGCCTTCAAGTGGGGCGGAATGGTCGTATCTCTGAAAAGGTTTACTTACACCTTCCTTCCGGCAGACTGTATCCCTGGAAAAAGGGTTACTTGTGTCCTGGATCCAAAATTCTCTTCAAGACGGTCAGGATTGTATCCTTGAAAATGGTTATTTACACCCTCCGCTTGGTTTGGACGATCTTGTATCCCTTTAAAGGGTTACTTATGTCTGTTCTCCTAGCTATCGTCTACTTCCTCAAGACAGTTTGGATCTTATCCCTGAAAATGCTTACTTACACCTACCGCTCAGGTTGAACGAGACCGTTTTCCTGAAGAGGGCTACTTATGCTCGTAACCTTCAACCGAGGTGAAAGGATCGTATTCCTAAAAAAGGGTTACTTACAGCTTCCTTCTGGTGGACTGTATCCTTGAAAATGGTTACTTATGTCCTGGATCTAGAATGCTCTTCAAGACGGTCGAGGATACGTGGCTGCCTTCATAAGCCCTACCATTGAAGTAGACAAAGACAACTATTTGTTGATCCATCACAAAGGTTCTATAGTTTCAAATACTAATAGAAGGGGGTAGAAAATGTGTTAAGGCTCAAAAGATGTATTCTGCAATGGAGAAATTGTGAGTAGAGTGGGTGTATGTATATTATTGGAATTTGTAGCTTGTACTGCGACTTCAGCTCGTTTTTCTTTCCCATCAGCAAACAAGTCGCAGGAAATTCTAGGACTTCTAGTCAGTGCAGAAGTCACAAAAAATCTTCGACTCCTGCACTGGAAGTCGCATAAAGGTCTACGACTCTCACACCAAATCCATGTCAGGTCCTACATGTAAAAAACAATCACATTTGACTAATTTTTTTTTTTGGCATAATTTTTTTTATTATTATTAAAAAAAGCCAAAAATACATTTTATAATAAAAATGAACGATTTCTAAAATACATTTCTTATAATTTTGGCCAAATAGCATATATTGCTCTCTAATCTTTTTGGTTTTGTTGGTTGGGCTTTCACAGTTTGGGCCTGAACTTGTTCTATTGCTCCTAACTCAGGCCTGCAAAAAAAATAAAAAACAAACATTCTGGTAAATCGATTGAGTATTTTCCATTTCCATTTTCAACACTTCACTTCATTTCATTTCACTTCAAACGTCATACATCTCTTGCGAAAATATAATCCTTATATCGAATGGCTGTATCACATCATACACCTTCTTTCCTTGAAAGCATCGTGTTACAGGGAATGTTGCACTCACGTGGTGAGTTACTTCTTATGCTTGATGCTGATGGAGCAACTAAGGTCACTGACCTAGAGGAGCTTGAAAATCAGGTTATTGGAATGCTATGATGTGCATGTTTTCATATTCTTGTTTATATTTCTGGTGCATGCTAGGTGTTGATATACACACTACTCCAATTTCAGAAATCTCTGTAAATTGGTCTGAGATTCCAGGATCCAAGGTGAATCTTCTCAGTATACCAAACATGCGAAAATTTAACGCATACCATACCAAAATTTCAATGACTTTTACTATTACCAATTATATGAAGTTTAATTCATACAAAATTATAACCATTGTATGAAATTTAAAAAAAATAAAGGAAAAAACACAACAAATCACATGCAAAAAATAATTAATGAATTAAAATATTATTTAATATTTTTCTATTTTTTCCTAAAATATCACTTATTATATAATGTTGAAAAGTTTTACATTGACAAGACATATAACATAAATAGTCTTTGAAAATAGTCTTTATAAAAAAATAGAACAACTACCCTTTTTATGTTAGCTTTTGTAGTATAATTATTTAATCCAATCTAAGACATAACTTATTTCTCTTTTTCGTGTTTTTTTTCCTCCCAAGGAATAGGCAGATTTGAGTAGTGAATGGATTAATATTTGCCTAATAAGAGAGTACAACGCTAACGCTTCTAGACTCTTGAAATTTTGCTTACAGAGACTTTGAAGAAGAGAAAACATGTTGATATTGAAAGATAAAGTTACTTATGATTAAAAAAATTAAAAATTGTTGAGATTATCAAAGAATTGTAAATGAGCAAAATTTCTAATTTCTCATACGTGAATTTAATTCAAATTGGGGGCAGAAAAACTACTTTAACAATTATATACCACTAGGAAATTTTTACAAAGAAAGTTATCATAAGGACGTGTTGTTGCCAATTTTTAAATAAAGGTAGTGCTGATTAATTATGGACTCATGGCATATAGGGGCAGTGAGGTATACACTACTTAGTTTCATTCATTTGGAAAGCACAAGACACACGTAAAGGGATACAAAACTCACAAGGGGTGGGGGCTGGGTCTATACTGTATACATAGTATAAGTAAAATAAAACATTGCTATATCTCCCTACCCCCCTCCCCCCCTACAAATCATTCTACACATTAAATGAAGAAAAAATTAAATATTTTTTACACTTTTAAAATACCAAATGTAAGATCTTTTCTCTTTATTTAATGCGTAGGAAGATTAATAAGAGGATAAATCATTTTCCAAAAAATTCCGATCAGGGGCGGCTGCCTTCTTTTTCACATGACTGGTTCCGTCCCTGCTTGGGGTACAGGACCGGTATGTGGAGAATTTCAAACTCCACCAGAGCTTTCATGTTCAATTTCAACTCAGAAGAAAAATGGCACTTTCCTGGGAAGATTGACTTCCTCCTATCTTAGTATACTCCCATGTCGTGCTTGAGGGACAATAGTGCAATATTTAATGTTTTTCGGACTAACAATCATAGAAGCCAATAGCGCGCTAAGCAGCGTAGCGGCTCCCTGCTGCTATTGACATTTAATAGCGGTTGTAGTGGCGCGAATAGCGGCAGATCGTGGCCAATAGCGGAAAATAGCAGCGCTACTTAGATGAAGGGCAAAATGACTCAAGACCCTCAGTTTTAAACTATTGGGGAACTTTTTAGGGGCATTTTAGGACTTTCCAAGGCCATTTAAGGCCAAACTTGAAAGAATGAAGAATTGCAAATCACACCTTTTTTCATTTTTACCTTGCTTTTGAGTGGTTTTTAGTTATGTGTTTTTGTTCAAGACTTATGACTTTTATTGCTATTATGAATTTTACGTAGACATTTTTTGGTATTTATATGTATGTAGTATTAAACTATCAATTACATAAAATTATACATAAAAAATCTGAGTAGCGCCCATCCCTCTATGCGTTATCCCGCTATCCCACTTTCGGGTCGGCCACTATGCGTCGCTATCCAGGATTAACTACTATGCTAACCATAACACCTTCTAGATTATGCTCTTCAAATAGGTAGATGTAGTCAACAATTGTTAGTGTTGAGTCTTTTCTTTAGGTTAAATAGACTAAATCTATTAGGAAGCTTTTTGGAGTAGTGTAATAATGATATTCAGAACATCCTTAGTTAGGTTGCATGCTTAAGTAGTTTTATTTTTCTGGTTTTCCAAAACAATGTGTTGTCATAATTATAGCAGAAAACTTTATCTTTTCGCAATGTATTTTGTATAAATAGGTATTGTAATGAGTAAAAAACTAAGTTGCTATCTTTTGGCTTGTATCTTAGACTCTAAAACTAACACATGGTATAAAAAATTCCTTCATCTTAAGGGGACTGTGAGTTAAGAGAGAAAACAAGTGAGGAACCTTCAGCCAGAAAAGTAAAACTACTACTTAAGCATACAACCTAACTAAGGATGTTCCGAATATCATTATTAAGGAAAAGACTCAACACTAATACTCCTCCTTGAGATTCTGATTTGGCATTTGAGTCGAGCGAACATGAGAAGATGATGCTATGGAACACTATGGGTTTTTGAACCTTAAAAAACATAATTCTAAACATACTATTCGGTTTTCAAGTTTCCGGAAGTGTTTGAGTTTGTATTTTGAGTATTGAAAACCTAAAACACAAATTTGAGAAATATATTCCGGGTTTTAAAACTCGCAAGTAAAAGAACACATTACATACTGGGTTTTAAAATTCTCAAAAGTGTTTGGATTTGTATTCCGAGATTTAAAAACGTGGAACACATATTTGAGAAATACATTTTGAAATATTAATTATCACACATTCCAGGTATTTAGAGCTCAGGAAGAACTTGTGAATACTCAATTTTGTCTTAGCATATTCCATCTTCATCTTATTATTATTACTATTATTATTACTATTATTATTAATTATTAATTATTATTATTATTATTATATATAGCAAGAAAGTTGGAAAAAAAAGTAAAAATAAAAACGGAAGAAAGTCACGAAAGTGAGTTTAAAAAACAAAAATAAGAAAACCGAAAAAAGGGGAAGAAAAAGCAGGGAAATTAGTGTGAGGAAATTAAAAGTCAAAAAAGTGGGCAAGGAAGCCACTTGCAGTGGCGGTGAAAGCAGGCAGGGAATGGGGGATATGAGGTGCAATTTTACAGAGCACAGGATCACATTTGCAGACAACCATGCCACAAAACTTATACAAGAAGCTTATGCCATCATCATGAATAAGCGCCTTCAAGCACTATAAAAGGGATCAAATTCACACTTCTTAGCGCCGTCCTTACAAAACATAAGTGAAAGATATTATATTATATTATAGTATTTTACTACTTTAAACTGAAATGGAAAAACTTGTTGGGAGAAATTTAACCTTCATTCCTGAACATAACTAACTGAGTTTTTTTGGGATTTTGTCTTTTTATATTTTTGTACCCTTTATCTACTTTGTTCAACATGTACCAATTTTTTTTTACTTTGTTAAATTCATTTCTTTCACTATTGTAATTTAAGTAATCAATTTTCTTTTAAAATTAAACATTTTTACCTTTGAGTACATACATATTTTTCTTAGTGTAGTCAAGTGGGTGTGACAGAATTTCACCACTGTGGTCTGTTCTGCCTGTCCCTCAACAACTGGAGATGCTAAATTTTTCGACTCTGTGAGCAGTGGATATTAGGGGTTACTCTTACGCCCTGCGGTGGTTGTTCAGTGCTGAAAAATACTGTGTTGTTTGCTTTTGCTGTGATGAAAATCAATCCTTCCTTAGTCCCTGTTTGCTCGAGGCATTTTTGAGGAAAGTGGACTATTCTTTTGCTTTGTTTTGGTGCAATTGGCTAGTTCTATTTTCTGATTTGCTGCCTTGGCCTTTGTGGACCTACTTATGAGAAGCAAACTAAAGCTTGAACTAAATGATAAAGAAGCATGTTTGAGCCGACAGTTGCTACTGCTATGCTTGCTTGATGATAAGTCTTGAAGTGGTGGATCTTGTGGGATTTGGCAACATGTCATTGGTTGGCAAGGTCTTGTTTCCATGTATACTTGAGTGTTTACTCAACATGTTGGTGTTTCTCAATGTGTTGGGGTAGGCTGGATTTTTGGTGTCCCACCATTTTGTAAAAAAGAGTTTAGATCCTTAGCAGCAGGGTGTTGCAGTGTTGGTGCTTGTTTGCTTTTCATTATGTACGTATCTATATCTTTTTAAACGAATGACTCATAAACATATAAATAGTACAGACATTCGTACATACCTTCATTTTTCTCTCACTTTTGTTTTTATCACATCAATCATATATCATATTTACCACTTATCTCTCTTCTTTTCCTTTTTCTCTCTGGGCGTCTACATCTAAAAAATATCTATAAATTATAACTCGAACTTTTTAACTTCAAAAAAATAATTTAAATATCAAGCAAATTTTAAACTAAGAATTAATATTACGCAAATTGAGAAATTGAGAGAGCTAGCATTATCAGGATATAAATGATTCCGAATCGAACATGATTATTTCATGTGTGACGAAGTTTTTCTTAGACTAAAAGAAATTGAGAAATGGGATAGTCAAAAAGTTTCATGGCCAAAAATGATTATTTTATGTTACTCTAGCTTGACATGACCTTAAAGACAAAGATGCTTCAGCAAAACTTGCCTTTGAACTATGCATGCTTACACGATCCTCATCCTCTCCTACTAAAAAGTTAGACCTGTTTACGTGTGAATCCACTTGAACAAAAACATCAGTGCTTTATGATTAACAAAACTTGTTACTTACATAGATAGGGAAAATGGGAAATTATATATGTAGGACAGAACTAGTCTTGAATTTTATGAGTATTATCCTCAAAATTCTTCCAAAGAAGACAGAAAATATGAACTCTCCTCTAATCCATGAAATCAAAGGGCAAGCTTTACGATTCTTGAAAGAGAAGATTAAAACTGCAAGGCTAGTTCTGACAGATGTTACCCCAGTCCAATTGTAAGTCTTCCTTTTTCTCAATTTTGAGTTTTCATCTCAACTCAATCATCGTATAAGCTATTGATTTGTTTGAGAAATAAAATGAAATTCTTGTACTAGGATACTGTAAAAGGATCTTAATGCCAACGGCCTTATTATCCACCTTTAAGAAACCCGGAGCCTTTTCCATCTTTAAATAAATATTTATAAAGAATACAAATAAATATAATAAACTCCCATGAAATTTTACTAACATATAAATTTATTTTTTAAGTGAGAAATATTTTATACGGATTTTTGAGAGAAAATAAAAGAAACTTAATGATTCCATTGACTTGAATTCATTTTTAGAGTATCACTCTAACTTGTTTTCAAACGCACACTAAACAGTCTTCGAAGTGGTAAGAGTTGGAGACATATGAATTGGGGAGAGAAAGGTCCAGAGAATTTAAATGTTTTTCGATGTAAAAAAAACACACACTAAACAATAGGGGCTAAAATAAAATGCACAGCTCGGGAGGTATATTAATTAATAAAAAATCTGTTGTTCATTAAAAAATTTTATTGTTTAAGTATGAAAAAACCATAAGAAGGGTGTTCCCACAGTTGAGGAAACCGTGGCCTTTTCCTATTTTAGGGCACGGTTTATGGGCGGTCAGAGTGTAATGCGGTCTTTTTTTCATCAAAACTACCCTATATTGGTAATTATTTTTGAAACTGCACTTTTTTTTTTGCATTATTAAAAAAAGCCTACAAGTTCTTTTCAAATATGTATCAAACATTTGATAATTTTTTTTAAGTTGACCCTTAACATTTAATGCTCTGTATTCAATTACTCTCTTCTAGACTTGAGCACAAGTCTTGAAGGTAGAACAGAGAAATTGTTACCACTAATCGAGCATGTTATTTAGTAAATAAACACATCTTTTATTATTTATATGTTAACTTTTTATTGCATTGGACTATTTTATGATTATTTAATATACACCGAGTCAAGTATATTTGACCCTGTAACTCGCTGATCTGACCAATGACTCATAATCTTGTACCCTCGCCAAGTCGATGACTGAACCGTGTTCTAAAACACTGGAAAGATGGAGTATCTAGCACTTACCAATAAATTCTTAGTTTTTCAATAGGAAAACATATTTTTCTATAAATTGGAGAGTAACAACTAATTTTGATTTTTTGATCTATTCAAATTACTAATCAGATTTTTTTGGTACACAAATTACTAATTAGTTAAGAACGACTTCTAAAGAGTAATTATTAAACTCATCTTGTAGAGCTTATATGAATTCTATATATGAGTCAAAAATGATTATGACAAAAAAAACTAATCCAAACATACAAAATGTCAAAATCAAGAGAATTGATTAAAACACGTAAAGTGTATAGTACCTTTGGATAACACCTACAACCTAGAAGCTAATCTTTTAGCTTCTTCCTACAATTGATCGATTAGTAATGTGTTTCTAATTGCAAAACCAAACACTCCGGTAGCATAAGTTTTTTTTTCTCAGGTTTTTACATATGTGCAGTTAACTACGTACATTCAACACATAAGTTTGTAGTAGGTTTTGACCGTCACAACTTGTAAATTCTTAAAAAAAATTGAAAACACATGTCTGGCAATCCCAAACCGTTAGAAATGCGTATGTCTGAAGTATGTCCGGTAATATGCGTATCTAGAAAAATCATTTGTTTTACTATTTGGTTTGGGTACATCGATGAGATTTTTTTATATGTTTCACATTTTTTTGGTAATCGGGATGACATCAGAATGACTGAAGAAGCTACAAACAAGAATCCACAGCCACCAGACACACGTACCGTGAGAGTAATATCACATGCTGCCTTTGAAATTGATGAATACGAGAGAATTGTGCAGATTTTACACCAGAGGTCCTTGATTTCTTTCTTATATATATATATATATATATATATATATATATATATATATTTGATTATGCTGTTTTGATCTCAATGACTCTTTTCTTGAAGTGTAATAATGGTTTTTCTATTTCTGTCGAGAAATTACAGACTGTCCAAATTTGATAAAAGTTCTTGGAGAGCCTCATATAAAGCTCTAATTTTATTGGAACATCTTCTAACTCATGGACCTAAAAGAATCTCTGAGGAGTTTCAATTTGATCACATAGATGTTATTGAAGAGATTGGACAATTTCAATACGTTGATGAGAATGGGTAGGTTTGCGATTTCAAATCATTTTTGTGACTAAAACTTTGTTCCATGAAATCTAATTTGTTGAATAGCAGTTGATTATAATGTGACCAGACTTTGATGATCAATTTATAATAAAAGTTCCGTCCATATTTCTTGGTTTCCAAACATAACCTTAGAGATGAACCTTGTTACATTTCATATTTTTACAGGTTCAATTGGGGTTTGTGTGTAAGAAGATTGTCACAAAGAATACTAGAGCTCTTAGGAAACAAGGATTTTCTCAAAGAAGAAAGAGAAAGAGCACGTCATCTTTCACATGGGATCCAAGGTTTTGGAAATTTTAGCCAACGAAGCTCAGCAATAAATGAAAGGTTACATGACACACCACCTTCTAAGATATATGGGAGATGTAATTCTGACTATCGTAATCGCCATCATGAACAATATGATGATTTCACAAGCTTACAAAAGAAACTCGTTTAAGCGGATGGAATTAAGAGAATGAAGCAACATGTTCACGGAAACAAGAATTTCAAGCACCTTAAGCAAGAAAATGATTCAAATTCAGGAGAAGACATAGATGAACATCACCCCTTTGTTGATGACCAAGAGAAGCTCACTATAACATCCTTGCTTTCTGTGTAATGAGAAGTAACAAGAATTTACATAATTTTGATATATTTATTAGATGATAGGAAGGGTGTTATTGATGAAGAGAACTGAATTGCTTGTTAGAAGCTCAGGTGCTGTTAGTCGTGAGAGGTTGTTGTATTCTGTTTGTAGTTAGTTTCATTTGCTACTCAGTTAGTTACTTTCTGTACAGTTAGTTGCTACATTGAATCAATTCAGTTTTTCCAGGTCTATTTTCATCACAATTAATGATGATTTCTTTTGGGTTATGGATGATAATTGGAGACACTTCTACTATCTTGATTTTCCTAACATGGTATAAGAGCTCCAACAATGGAGCTCACCACTGTTGCGCTTCATCATCTCCGTGCCGCATGCGGTAGAGTCTTCAAACGTTCTCGTCGTAAAACAGCTGCCAAAATCCCTTCTTTCAGTTTCTTAGATCTCATGACCGGTCTTGGAGTCGAGATTTCCGCAGTTTCATTTTTTTTTCATCATCCTCTGATTCTGTCATGGAGCAAATAGCATATGTGAAGGTTGATAATCCAGATTATGTCATTTGTCCTCTAATGGTGTTTCTTATGACACATCTGTGGGAACTATACCAGAATTTATCTTCATTGTACCCCTAAATAAGTAACTATAATAACTCTGCCATCTGGAAGATTAACTCTCATTGTGTTCTTTTGATAAGTGTGTGAAAAGAATCCTTACAACAACAGATGTGACTTGAAGCCCGTGAATCTAGAATCCAATTTTACATAGCAGAATCATTAACACAGGACAGGGTTATAAATGCATAACTTGGTTGTGTTTCACAATTGGATTGGATCTCACTCGAGCCACTCAGTTGTAACTTGATTGATTGCAGCTAGATTATTTCCTGTTGAAGTGCTTGCTAGTGATGACTTAGTTGCCTCTTGAATTACATGCACAATACTCTTGTATTGTTTTGGTGTAAAAAGCATGTCAGAATGTTTCGCTGCTTCTCTTAGCACAAATACATTGATTGGACAGGGTAAGAATAGAGAAATTGAAAACAAAAGACATAAAAGTTTGTTCACACAGTTTGTAATTTTTTTTTACCTCTGCGGCTATAGAGTAGCTATAGCTCCGTCTTATTGATTATGTTAAATCAATCTCTTGTCTAGGGTTACAGTGTTACAGATATTTATAAGGGAGGATACTAGTGATCCACATATTATAATAATATCCCCGTAAACCCTTACACAATCCCCTTAAATCATATCCTAATAAACTGAACAGATTTGACCCTAAATTAGAATGAGCCATACTCCAACAATCTCCATCTTAGCAAATTCTTAAGTCCTTATGAAGATCCACTGCTCAATTTTAGAATCTTGACTTTCGGGATTGTGTCTCTCTTCTGCTTAACACTGAGAAACATGTAACAAGTCCAAGCAATGCTTGAACTTGTCGCTAATGACTGGCTTGGTCAACATATCAGCTGCATTATCTGACATATGAACCTTCTCAAGATGTATCTGTCCAGACACAAGCAACTCCCTAATCTTGTGAAACCTCACAGCAACTCCCTAGCGTGATACACTTGATTGTTTGCCAAGAAAATGACACTTTGACTATCACAATGCAACCGAACTCCACCTTGCTCAACACCCAATTCTTTCACTAACCCTGTAAGCCATAATGCCTCTTTTGCTGCCTCAGCTACAGCCATGTACTCAGCTTCATTTGTAGACATACCACTATGGATTGAACTGACGACTTCCAGCAAATTGGTCCACCAGCCAAAGTAAACGCATACCCTGTTGTAGACCTCCTATTGTCAATATCACCTGCATAGTCGGAATCAAAATATCCCACAATTCTTGGATCACTACTAAACATAATACCATGACCCGATGTACCCTTCAAGTACTTGAGCATCCACTTGACTGTCTCCCAATGACGCTTCCCTGGTTTGGACATAAACTTGCAAACTTGACTCACAACTTGTATCAAATCTGGTCTAGTGTAGACCATAGCATACGTAAGACAACCAATTACACTGGCATAAGAATTTTTCAACATATCCTCGACTTCCTCAGTTGTCTTTAGACACAGATTCACTGAGAGCTTAAAGTGATTTGGCAATGGAGTACTCATAACTTTTGAATTACTCATGTTGAATTTGGCTAACACACCTTCAACATAGCTTTTATGAGAGGGGCACAACTTTCTTGCTCCTCTGTCTCTGTGAAGTTCCATTCCAAGAATCTTCTTAGCAGCTCCTAAGTCCTTCATGTCAAACTCCCTATCAGTTTGATCTTCATATCATTCACATCACGTAGATGATTAGCAGCAACTAGCATATCATCCACATACAGTAACAAGAATATATAAGAACCATCATCAAGACTCCTCACATAAGCACAACAATCATAGTCACATCTTCTGTAGCCAAACCTCAGCTTGTATGAGTCAAAACGCTTGTACCACTGCCTGGGTGACTGCTTCAACCCATACAGAGACCTTTACAACTTACACTCCAGTTTCTCCTGACCGGAATTAATGAATCCTTCGGGATGCTGCATGTAAAGTTGCTCATCTATATTAACATGGAGGAACACTGTCTTCACATCCATCTGCTCTAAATGCATGTCTCGGAGTGCTACCAAGGCCAACACTGCCCTGATAGAAGTGTGTCTAACAACTGGAGAGAAAATTTCATCATAATCGATCCCCTTCCACTGTGAATATCTCTTTGCTACTAATGAGCCTTGAACTTTTCCCCTTCATTTTCTTTTACTAGTGGCTTCTTCCTGTACACCCACTTACAACCAATGGCTCTCTTCCCCTAAGGAAGTTAAACTAGATCCCATGTCTGATTCTTCTTCAATGACTCCATCTCCTCCACCATAACACCCATCCACATATCTCTCTCTGGACTAGCCATAGCCTCACGAAAAGTAGACAGATCTTCAGAATTGGTAAGAAGAGCATATGTTGCTAAGCCTTCAAACCCATATATGACTGGTGGTACTATCTGACAGGGCTCCTTATCACGCATAAGATTATAATCTGGTGCTCCACCTGAATCAACTGGTACATCTTCAGTCTCAGCATCAGAACCTGATTCGGCTTGCTGTTCGTGTACTACCTGCATCGGACTCACCGGTAATGGCTCCACGACAATCTGAATCTTCTCTGCACTGGAAGTTTCACCTTCTGAAGTGGACTCTTCTGTAGAATCTAACTACTTCAGCATAAACTACTCATCAAATACAACGTCTCTGCTATGAACACCCTTCGGAGTTGTGAGATCCAAGATGTGATACATCACCTCGTCTGAAACGCACAGACGCATCAATCCTGCAGAATTCTCTTGCATCTTCGCCTAATCAACGTCCGACATAACCACTGGTTTCTCCGTTCGCTGCGCCTTCTACAATCTTTGCTAAGCCAACAAATCTTTGACTCTTCGTTGCCATAATCCGAAATTGCCCGTTCCGTTGAACTTCTCAACGTCAAATTTTGCAGTGTCAGAAGTCATCGTGCTCTGATACTGATAAGTGTCAAACGTTCATAGTTTTAACATTGTTTTTAGGCACTTATTATGAGTTTTAATTGTTAAAACCCCCAAGAAATGTATGTTTTGCAAAGGAATGATGAATTGCTATTAATTCTGGGTTAGAATGCACATTTTTGATGTTTAATGAAGATTTCAGTTCTAATCCCAACTTTTTGATGCAGAAATCTTGAAGCAGCCTGAGCAAAATTGCAATATCTCATTCGTTAACCGTTGGATTTAGCTAAAATTTGAGTATGTGGTTCCTAACTCATGGAACTTCAATATGAACGGTTGGATCTTGATTTGGAGACGTTTTCGGGGCGCTAAGCGCCGTTAAAGCCGCTGAGCGGCCAGCAGGAAGCTGCAGGCGGCTAAGCGCCCAGACAGGGCGGCTAAGCGCCCAGAACATGAAGACAGGGCGCTAAGCGCCCCAGTAAAGGGCTAAGCGCCCAGAACATGGTTTCCAGGCGGCTAAGCGCCCAGATAGGGCGCTAAGCGCCCCTGCGGCGCCCAGGGCCTATAAAACGTGATTTTTGGCCTCTTTTGGGTATTCTTTCAACCCTAGTCTCCTCCAAACACCCCTTGGACGTGAGAGAGCTCTAATTTGAGAAGGAAAAGAGGATTTTCATCAACGGATGCGTGGATTCTTCATCGTCTCCTAAGTCCCTAATTGATTCTCCTTGTAAGCAAGCTAGTTTCCATTCTATGGATAACTAAGCTCTCTTTTAGTTGGATTTTGGTGTAGTATTTCATCTTCATAGGATTCTATTTATTTCTTTGTTACTTTCTATTTTTAATTTCAATTAAACAATTTTGTTCTTATTGCTTATGATTGCTTGATCACCTTTCATCTGATTTGGGATTAATTCTGTATGTGGAAGCTACCGTTTTAATCTGACATAAATTGTTTAATCTAGGAGAAGCTAATTTGCTAGGAATAGCGTTAGATCACCTAGTTCCTTAACACCTGCATATTTACAATTGTTTTGATTAATTGCCTGTGGAAGCGGTAATTAGGAAAGTAATTGAATCAACTTCTCATACTAGGAATAGGTGAGTTAGTTAAGAACTGGCGGGAATAAATTAAAGATTTTAAGTGATTGTAATCAAGAATAAATAAATCTTGGATAGTGAAATATGAAACCATAATCCAACTGTTTTCTCAATCTGTTATTCTCTCAATCGTTTGCTTTCTTATTTTCATGCTCTTAAATACAAGTCTCTCCAAACAAACAACTCTTATTTCTTTCTTGCTTAACTTCTTAATTAAAGAAAGGCATTCAAACACATTTGCTCTCTGTGGATCGATAACACCGTTACTATACTGCAATTGAATCTTAAAAGAGGTTTGAGCGCAGCTTAAGTATTGGTTTTTTTATTAAAAGAAGTGAAAACCCTTTTAACAAAATGGCGCCGTTGCCGGGGAGCAGCGTTGTTTGAGTTTGCATTGCTTTAATTTTGTTTGTTTAAGCATTTGTGAATATTTTTATTTTTATTTTTATTTTTATTTTTCTTTTATCAGTGGTCTAATACTTCTGTTTAGGTTGTTTTTCATCTTTGTTTATGCGAGGTAAGACTCCAGTTGAGGAACTTCATTTCGACCCAGAAATTGAAGCTACAGCAAGGAGGAACAACAGCAAAACAAAGAAAAGGAAGCAGCTAGCTAAGTTAAGACAAGACCAGGGGACTTCTACCCCTTCACCACCCTCGCCGTCTTCACCAACTCACTCTGAGCCAGACATGGCGAATCAGAATCCAAACGGTGGTGATGCCGATCCCAATCCTGGATTCATCAATTTCACACCCAGGAACATGATCAGGATTGGTAGAGGAGCTGATAATGAGAAAGCTCCAGAGATGAAGACAGGACTGGTGCAGCTGATGTATGCTAATCCTTTTGCGGGGTTAGATCATGAGAATCCTTACAATCACCTCACCAAGTTCTATGAACTCTGTGGCACAGCAGGGATGAGGCCATCTGAAGAGGACACAGTTTTCCTCAGGCTTTTTCCATTGACCTTAATTGGTCATGCTAAGGAATGGTTTTTCGACCAACCTCAAGCTATCTTGAATGACTGGTCTCAGCTTGAAAATAAATTCATGGCAAGGTACTTTTCTGATTCCAAATTCATGGATTATAAAACAGCTATCTCTTCTTTTGCTCAAGCTGCAGGTGAAAGTCTATGTGAGGCTTGGGAGAGATACAAGTCTTTGTGCCGGAAGTGCCCAAATCATGGTTTTGATGCAAAAACCCAAGTTCATATCTTCAGGAATGGATTGCATCAACAAAGCAAGCTGATTCTTGATGCCACTGCTGGTGGTTCACTGATGTCCAAGACCCCCACTGAGGCGATGAATATCATAGAGGCTATGGCTCTGAATGACCAACAAAGCCAATATTCTCGAGGCCCAGCAAGGAAAGCAGGAGTCTTAGAGCTTGGAGCCAATGACGCTATGTTGGCTCAAAATAAGCTTCTTCAGCAGCAGCTTGATAATCTGACCAAGAAACTGGATGCTTTGCCCAATAGCATAAGGGATATGCAACAGGTGAACAGGTGTGCAGCTGAAGTACCAGGGCAACAGTCTGATTCTTATCAGCCATTTTCTGAGGAGGAGGTTCGTTATCTGAATAATCAGCAGAGGCCCTACCAGAATAACTATCCCAGGGACAATAATCAGTATAGCAATCAGCCTTGGAGGCAGGATTCAGATCCTTCTTCTAATAGAGCTCCAAGGCAATCTTTTCAGAACCCTCCATTCCAGCAATCTCAGCAATTTCAAAATCAGCAGGAGCAGTCCCTGGAAGGTAAGTTTGATAAACTGAGTGATACTCTAACCCAGTTTATGCAGGTAACCATGGACAGTCAAAGGAACCAGGGAGCTTCTATCAAGAATCTGGAAACTCAGATGGGCCAACTGGCCAACCAACTTGCTGGGATGCAGAAGGGCGCATTTAATGCCAATACTGAAACCAACCCAAGAGAGCATTGTAAGGCCATTTTTACCCGTAGTGGGAAGGTAGTAGGTAATGGTATTGGAGAGCCTAATATTGTTGAGGAAGATGAGGAGGTAGAGAAAGAACAGTCTAAAGAGTTCACAGGGGTAGAAATCGATAAGCGTAATGATGAGAGTGTAGCTCTTAAAGGAACTGCAGGTAAGGGAAAAGGAAATGATGCTGAGAAAAAGAAGGATGAGCTAAGTCAGGGGGGAGTCCCAAAGATAGTTAAGGCTCTTCCTTATCCCAAAGCCCCTTCTCAGATAGATAAGAATCGTCAACTTGCTAGATTTATGGACATTTTTAAAAATTTGCAAATTAACATTCCTTTTGCAGAAGCTCTTGAACAGATGCCTTTCTATGCCAAATTCCTGAAGAACTTGTTGACTAAGAGGCGAAAATACCAGGAGGAGGAAGTTATGCATCTTGGAGCAACCTGCAGTGCCATTATCACTAGTGGCATTCCTCCTAAGTTAGCAGACCCAGGCAGTGTCACCATTCCTCTGACCATTGGGGATATGGCTGTTGGCAAGGGCCTTGTGGATATTGGAGCTAGTGTGAGCTTGATGCCACTATCCTTGATGAAAAGGATTAGTGGGCTAGAGATGAGGCCAACCAGGATGACCTTACAGCTTGCAGATCATTCAACTAAACGCCCACTGGGCGTAGTTGAGGACGTGTTGGTAAGAGTAGACAAATTTCTAATTCCTGTGGATTTTGTTATTCTTGATATTGCAGAGGATCCGGAGGTACCTCCGATTATGGGAAGGCCATTCATGAATACTACAAGAATGGGGATTGACATGGGATTGGGCACCATGAAAGTTCGAGTCCATGATGATGAAGTCACCTTTAACATTTTTGAGACTCCGCAGCCCCCAAATAAAAAGAGCCAGTGTTTCCGAGTAGATGCACTTCAGGAGGTCATTAAGCAGGTTGAAAGGAAACCACAGGTAAATGATCCTTTAGAGTTAGCTCTAATCGATTCTTATGCAGGTCTTGCATATGATGATGTTTCTGCAGCACCGCAACTCTTGGATATTCTGGATTCATCTCTTACAGTTCTGAAAGCCACTAAGGTGGAAGAGATCCAGGATCCTAGTAAGGATAAGATACCTGAGCAAATGCCAGAGCTGAAAACTAACAAACCAGTTGTTATCAGTTGCAACCTTTCTCCTGAGAAAGTGGTCTTGGAAGCTGTTCCCAAGAAAGCAAATTCCGGATTACAAAAGACAAGAAAGACCAGGAAGAAGAAAAGACTTTCACAGGTTTGGAAAGTGGTAAAAACCTGTGAAGGCTGTTTTAAGGCTCTTGTGAAAATTGAAAAGGAACCAGAAAGGAAGAGGGGAATTACTTTCTCCTCTGGTCTTCGGCCTCCTTGATTTTATGCAAATCACACGTCAAGCTAGTGACGTTAAAGAAGCGCTTGCTGGGAGGCAACCCAGTGTGGTAACTTTTACAGTTTTTTTTGTTTTGTTTTGTTTTTTTTTTTTTTTTTGTTATGAGACTTTGCACTTTGGTGTGGTTACATGTATTGTTGCAGTACTTACTGTAAGAAGAGAATGAGTTTTGCAAGTTTTGAGAAACCATATGTTGCTGATATTGTTTGGCCTGAGGACAGTCCAAATTCCTTGGAGGGGATGAGCCTTGAAGCAATTTGGAAGCATATGAGACACAGCATCATGAGGGAGTTCTTTCTACTTTGCTTTTATTGTTCAATTTTTATAGTATAGTGTGATATCACATGTTTGCCTAAGTCTCTATCGTTATTTAAGTTTTGTTTTGTTAATCTAGAACCTAGATGAAGTACTAATGTATAATCCTTTTGTTCTAGAAAATCTTGGGTTAAGTTAGCAGTCTTACATGTTGTTATATTTAAGTCTCTAAACAATTATCACTGGGTTCCTAGGCTTGTTGCTTAAACTTTTTGAAATCAAGGACCCCAACCGAGTGAGGAGTGAGCCAAACACTATTTGTGAGTGAGTGAATCATCATTGTTTTACAAATTTGGTTTTGCTTGAGTCTCTTTGTTAGTGATTGCATGGTTATGAAAGGAAATGATCTTAGGCATTCGTTTCATTAGTTCTACCCTCTCTGGCCAAATAGCTTACCTTGATTAGGAACATCCCTTGCAAGCCCCTTTGAGCCTGAATTAAATTTCATTTCTTGTGTACAACCCTGAGCCTTTATTGCAAACAGTTCCCACCTCTACTTTCTCAACTTAGGAGAGCATGCAAAATTAATTATGAGAGAAAGACAGTTGGGGGGAAATTGAAAGTGGTTGTAATAGCTTGTAAGCTTCTCAATTCAAAAGAATCAAAAAAAAAAAAATGCAAGTGCGAAAAAAGAAAGAAAAATCAAAAGAAATGCATAAAAGAGTTAAAGAATTGAGAAGTAAAAAGGGTGAGCAAAAATCAAAAGTTGAGGAAAAGGGAGAATTAAAGAAGAAAATGGGCAAAGAAAGCAAATTGTTGAAAGCAAGAACAAAAGGGAAAGAGAGTGGTGATTAAGTTTATTTTGTGTGCTCTCTTAGTTTTGAAAGTTTTTGATCCTGAAAAACCCAGTTCTTGACAGCCTAGCCCCATTTCAACCTTTTAAAAGACCTTTGAAATCCTAGAATTTCCATGCAATTTGACTAGTTTGTGAGACAGGTAGCAAAACTGATTTTTGTGACTCAATTGATGGTTTTGAGCGTAAACACTTACCCCTGAACTCGCGTCTTTGAGTTCTTTATATCCTTGATTTTGAAGGGGGAAAGCTTTTTGTCTAGAACTTATGTGATTCTTGTTTGGTGTTTCTTATTTATTATCAACTGTGAGGATTGCAATTTACCCTTTTGAAAATCTTGTGTCTTTTAGACACTTTTGTGCAGGATTATATATTTGCTGAAATCCCATCTTGAGTCCTGTTCCTTTGGGTTCTGTTAATTGATTTTGAAAGTCTTTACCTTTTGTTTGAGGACAAACAAGGTCTTAAGTTGGGGGGAGTTTGATAAGTGTCAAACGTTCATAGTTTTAACATTGTTTTTAGGCACTTATTATGAGTTTTAATTGTTAAAACCCCCAAGAAATGTATGTTTTGCAAAGGAATGATGAATTGCTATTAATTCTGGGTTAGAATGCACATTTTTGATGTTTAATGAAGATTTCAGTTCTAATCCAAACTTTTTGATGCAGAAATCTTGAAGCAGCCTGAGCAAAATTGCAATATCTCATTCGTTAACCGTTGGATTTAGCTAAAATTTGAGTATGTGGTTCCTAACTCATGGAACTTCAATATGAACGGTTGGATCTTGATTTGGAGACGTTTTCGGGGCGCTAAGCGCCGTTAAAGCCGCTGAGCGGCCAACAGGAAGCTGCAGGCGGCTAAGCGCCCAGACAGGGCGGCTAAGCGCCCAGAACATGAAGACAGGGCGCTAAGCGCCCCAGTAAAGGGCTAAGCGCCCAGAACATGGTTTCCAGGCGGCTAAGCGCCCAGATAGGGCGCTAAGCGCCCCTGCGGCGCCCAGGGCCTATAAAACGTGATTTTTGGCCTCTTTTGGGTATTCTTTCAACCCTAGTCTCCTCCAAACACCCCTTGGACGTGAGAGAGCTCTAATTTGAGAAGGAAAAGAGGATTTTCATCAACGGATGCGTGGATTCTTCATCGTCTCCTAAGTCCCTAATTGATTCTCCTTGTAAGCAAGCTAGTTTCCATTCTATGGATAACTAAGCTCTCTTTTAGTTGGATTTTGGTGTAGTATTTCATCTTGATAGGATTCTATTTATTTCTTTGTTACTTTCTATTTTTAATTTCAATTAAACAATTTTGTTCTTATTGCTTATGATTGCTTGATCACCTTTCATCTGATTTGGGATTAATTCTGTATGTGGAAGCTACCGTTTTAATCTGACATAAATTGTTTAATCTAGGAGAAGCTAATTTGCTAGGAATAGCGTTAGATCACCTAGTTCCTTAACACCTGCATATTTACAATTGTTTTGATTAATTGCCTGTGGAAGCGGTAATTAGGAAAGTAATTGAATCAACTTCTCATACTAGGAATAGGTGAGTTAGTTAAGAACTGGCGGGAATAAATTAAATATTTTAAGTGATTGTAATCAAGAATAAATAAATCTTGGATAGTGAAATATGAAACCATAATCCAACTGTTTTCTCAATCTGTTATTCTCTCAATCGTTTGCTTTCTTATTTTCATGCTCTTAAATACAAGTCTCTCCAAACAAACAACTCTTATTTCTTTCTTGCTTAACTTCTTAATTAAAGAAAGGCATTCAAACACATTTGCTCTCTGTGGATCGATAACACCCTTACTATACTGCAATTGAATCTTAAAAGAGGTTTGAGCGCAGCTTAAGTATTGGTTTTTTATTAAAAGAAGTGAAAACCCTTTTAACAGATACCAATTGTTAGCACAAACACCTTGATTGCACAAAGTAAGAATAGAGAAATCCAGAACGCAAGACACAAAAGTTTGTTCACGCAGTTCGGCAAATTGTGTCTACCTCTGCGGCTATAGAGTAGCTATAGCTTCGTCTTATTAATTAGGTTAAATCAATCTCTTGCCTAGGGTTATAGTGTTTCAGATATTTATATGAGAGAATACTAATGATCCACATATTACAAAAATATCCCTGTAAACCCTTACACAATTCTAATAAACTGAATAGATTTGTTCTAAAAATAGAATGAGTCGTACTCGATCAGACTTGAATTATGCTAGGGAGTGGTTCCATCAACAAAATTTGTGATTTTTACTACACCACAATTTTCATTTAATCCCACAAGGAACCTGATTATATAATCATGCTCCCTATATCACATTAGTAAGAGCTTCACAAACTGCGCTGAATATGGAACGTACATCATGCCAATGGCCTATATTGCCCCAACGTGTTTTCAATTCAGTGAAATAGTCACTGAGCTCACGATTTATGAATGCACAAGGTTGTTACACCTCTCCCAAGCCTCATGTGCTGGATCAAAGGAATGTGGAATTGGTAAACTTACATCAAGAAATTTGAACTTGTTCTTCTCACAGCTCTAGCCCAAGCATGGTAATTTATACCATTAAGAACCTGAATAAGCATAGCTACTGGGGAATTCTTTAACTATTGTAATCTAATTAGTCATTTTTGTTTCAAAATTAAATATTAACCTTTTTGGTTTCTTTGTCCTGTGGTAAGCTTCCATTTTTAACTTTTAGTATATGGTCATTGTTCTTTAATTTAGTCTTTGTTTCTTTTTTATCTTTTAACTTTACAAATAGTCTTTTATCTTTGGTTAGTTTGAACTAAACAAAAACTTGAGTTACATAACTCTTATCCTAGGTGTACTAATGATATTTAAGATTAATAATACATATAAAGTTTCTAGTTTACTTATCTTAAATGTCACTGATCCATCTAGGACATGAGTTGTTTAACTCAAGTTTTTCCTTGGATCATTAAGATAATTTCGGTTTTTTTAAACATCGAGCATGTTTTAAACTATCAATGTCAACGCAGGTTGAGAAATTGAGAGAATTAATCCTACCAAGATATGTATGTTCTCAATTCGAACATAATTATCTTTCTAAGAGTATATGTGTCTTGCTTATAAAAAAAAAAAAAAAAATGTATCTTAAAACAAAATTGAGAAATTGGGCTATTCATTCTGGTAAAAAATTCATGGCCAAAAAAGAATATTTTAGGTTACTTTGACATGACCTTAAAGACAAAGATGCTTCAGCAAAACTTGCCTTTGAATTATCAATTCTTACATGATCCTCATCCTTTCCTATTAAAAAATTAGGCTTATTCCACCTCTCATTACTTGTGCAATTCCACTTTAACAAAAACATTAGTGCTTTTGGTAATGGAGCAGTTGCACTTGTTACGTACATAGATAGGGAAAATGGGAAATTATATATGTACGACACAACTAATCTTGAGTTTTCATAAATATTATTATCCTCAAAATTCTTCCAAAGAAGACAGAAAATATGAACTCTCCTCTCATCCATGAAATCAAAGGGCAAGCTTTTCGGTTCTTGAAGGAGAAGATTAAAACTGCAAGGCTAGTTCTGACAGATGTTACCCCAGTCCAATTGTAAGTCTTCCTTTTCCTCTAATTGAGTTTTCATCTCAACTCAATCATGCTATAAGCTATTGATGATTTGAGAAATAAAATGAAATCCTTCTCACTATAAGACATCTAGAAACAGGCACCTAAAGAATGTTATTATAAACTATTTACTTCAACATGGTACCAAAAAAAAACTCATTTTGCGTTAGAAGTCTTAAGAATTTCTTTGTCAGTACAACTTGCCAATTGCTAATGTCATGATCATGAGAAATAGCATATAGTAAATGTTACTTTTTATAACAACTAAAAATATGAGTAGATTTGTTTTTAATATAGTTCACCACAGATCAATTGCTGTAAAACATGTAGCCATAAATTGTGTGTAATTATTTGATTCATTTGGGTGCGCAATCAGATACTTTATTTTCAGGGATTGTATAGCTACACCATATGTTGAGTGGTGTACCAATATATTACTTGTAATTTATAAATATATAATTTATAATCATGTTTAATAAAGGTTGTAACAAGAAAAAATGGTAACAAAATTATGAACAGTAAATTTACTGTTAAATAGCTGCGACCTTACTAGGCTTGTATCTAATTCTCAGCTATTTGGTAGCCATGTCACCCCTTATTTTTGTTATGTTTCACTTATCTTTTGGTAACGGGAACTTAAGAATGACTGAAGAAGCCACAAACGAGAATCCATGGCCACCAGACACACGTACCATGAGAGTAATATCACATGCTGCCTATGAAGTCGATGAATACGAGAGAATTGTGCAGATTTTACACCAGAGGTTCTTGATTTCTTTCTAATATCTTTATATAGTTGATTATGCTGTTTTGATCTCAATTACTCTTTTCTTGAAGTGTAATAATGGTTTTCTATTTCTGTGGAGAAATTTCAGGTTGTCAAAATTTGATAAAGGGTATTGGAGAGCCTCATATAAGGCTCTAATTTTATTGGAACATCTTCTAACTCATGGACCTAAGAGAATCTCTGAGGAGTTTCAATGTGATCATATAGATGTTATTGAAGAGATTGGACAATTTCAATTCGTTGATGAGAAAGGGTAGGTTTGCCATTTCAAATTATTTTTATGACTAAAACTTTGTTCCATGAAACCTAATGTGTTGAATACCAGTTGATTACAATGTGAACAGGCTTTCATGATTAATTTATAATAAAAGTTTTGTCGATATTTTTTGGTTTCCATCGTTAGTTTTCACTGGTACCAACAAGTCCAAACATAACCTTAGAGATGAACCTTGTTACATTTCATATGTTTACAGGTTCAATTGGGGTTTGTGTGTAAGAAGATTGTCACAAAGAATACTAGAGCTCTTAGGAAACAAGGATTTTCTCAAAGAAGAAAGAGAAAGAGCACGTCATCTTTCACATGGGATCCAAGGTTTTGGAAGTTTTAGCCAACGAAGCTCAGCAATAAATGAAAGGTTACATGACACACCACCTTCTAAGATATATGGGAGATGTAATTCTGAATATGGTCATCACCATCATGAGCAATATGATGATTTCACAAGCTTACAAAAGAAACTCGTTTCAGCAGATGAAAATAAAAGAATGAAGCAACATGTTCACGGAAACAAGAATTTCAAGCAAGAAAATGATTCCAATTCAGTTGAAGACATAGAAGAACAACACCCCTTTGTTGACCAAGAGAAGCTAACTACAACGTCCTTGCTTTCTGTGTAATAAGAAGTAACAATAATTTACATAATATAATTACACTTGAGCTATGTAAGTTAGGCAAAGACTCAAAGAGGGAGCAGTGGATCATAAGGTGCAAAGAGAGTAAAACATTGTACGAACTTGTAATATAATTCACATATTATAATTTATATAGGTTTTTTTTAACGGGACTGATTAAATATATTAAACCAGAGCAGGCCAATACATCATACTGCAAAACAGGTAAAATCTCTTGAGGAGCATCCTCAATCCAAACAAAAGATAACGTGGAAAAATACAACTTGGCAAGGGGGTCCGCAACTGCATTGCCTCCCCGCCTAACAAAAGAAACATCAATAAAACCAAAATGACCAGAAAGGGAACGCCAATCTCTAATGATAAAAAAAAGATAAGAGTCACCAGGTTTTGGACGACGCCAAAGGTCATAGAGTTTCAAACAGTCCGTCTAAAAAAGGACCCTTTTGAAACCCAAGTCAATAGCGGTTAAGAGCGCCAAATGGAAACACAGTGCTTCAGCAACAGTGAGGGACGAGACCATGATGGTTGCAGCGGTTGCCGAAGCTAGAACCTCACCCTCAAAGTTCTGGGCCACCATCCCAAAGCCAGCCGACGTCGAGACCCGGAGTGACAAATCAAAATTAAGCTTAAAAGTACCTCAAGATGGGCAAGTCCAAGTTGTTAGAAGCGTTGTGTAAGGTTGGTCCGCCTAAATTAAGGGACCACTGTCTAAATTAGTTTAATAATAGATAGTTTTGCAAAGTGGACCTTTATTTTAGGGTTCCCAAAGTACCATTTCCCTCTTTATTTAAAATAACCATTGTCCAAGACACCATGTTAAGAACCAAGGGTTCTTTGAAAAAGAAACTTTGAGAAATCGAAGATACTGAATGTTCTTTCTATTTTGATTAATTCACTGTTACAAGCTCTGTATTTATACAGAGAGAAAACACACCAACAGACAAGATCTTGGATATTCCGGGTCAACATATTCGGCAGGTCACCTATCACACATTGACAGCTGACACCTGTAGCGCATGGATTCCGGGTCAACATAATCGGCTGACATGACTAACTTACCAGACGATACAGTTATGCATTCGATTCAGCTTGGCAGGCGATGCTGCCATACAGACGATAAAATGCTAACTCATTTAGACGATAATATCAGACGATACAGACGATACTGTATTTCTCTAACAGCCCCCCTCAAACTCAAGATGGGTGAAAAGGAGCAGCCTTTTCAAACACACTGAGTTTGGCCTTCATTGCTGCAAAGTGTTGAGGCGAGAGAGGTTTTGTGAAGATATCAGCCAATTGATCCTGACGAGGAATTTGATACACAAAGTAATGGCTTGCTTTGAACTTTCTCTCGAACGAAGAAGATGTCCAATTCCATATGTTTGGTTCTGGTGTACAAAATAAGGTTGCGAGTTAAGGCCACAGCTCCCATGTTATCATAGTATACTGTAGGAACTTGGAAAGGAATCTTTAACTCTGTGAGGAGAGATTGAATCCAAATAAGTTCAGCAGTGGTGTTGGCCAAGCTTTGATATCCCGCTTCAGTGTTTGACCTTGCGACAATCGTCTGCTTCTTGGAAATCCAAGACACTAAGTTTGGTCCAAAGAAAACACGTGAACCAGACATGGAATGTCTACCGTTCGGATCCAAACCCCAATCAGCATCACAGTAGGCAGTCAAGGGTACAACAGCTTTAGAATTGCAGGGCTTAAGAAGCAGACCATGAGAGCTAGTACGTTTGAGGTATCTTAGTATGCGCTTAACAGCCTTCCAGTGAACATCTAGAGGCTGGCTCGTGAACTGACAGACTTTGTTGAGTGCATAGCTAATTTCAGGTCTGGTGAGAGTGACATTGCAATGCGCCAACAACAGACTTGTAGTTGGTTGGATCAGCATATAGATCAGGACCATGTTTGCTGAGTTTTGCGCTATTAAGCATAGGTGTAGATTTCCCTGTTGCATTGGTCATATTTTCCTTGTAAAGAAGATCTCCTATGTATTTAGATTGTGATAGGAGAAGAAACTCATCTTACAGATGCTGAACTTGAACTCCAAGGAAGTAATCCAACGAGCCTAGTTGTTTGAGTGAAAACTCTACATTAAGTTGGGTGACAATTTGCTGAATGAGAGGTAAGGAACTGCCAGTGATGATAATATCATCAACATAGACCAGGATGTGAATGCAACAAGAAGCTGTACTATAGAAAAATAAAGATGGATCACAGCAACTGGCCTTGAAGCCAAATCGGACCAGAGCCCCTTTTAATTTGTCAAACCAAGCTTGGGGAGCTTGTTTGAGATCATAAAGATCTTTGTGGAGCTTGCAGACTAAGGTCCAACCTTCAGTTTGAAACCCCGGTGGCTGATCCATGTAGACATCTTCATCAAGTGTGCCATTCAGGAAGGCATTGTTGACATCAAGTTGATGGATATGCCAACGTTTGGTGACAGCTAAGGACGAAAAGGTTTTTGAATAGTGAAAACCTTAAATCTGATTGTACCATTTGGCCAGTAACCGAGCTTTGTATATTTCAACAGTGCCATCAGCCTTTTGCTTGATCTGAACACCCACTTGCAACCTATGGTTTTCTGTTAGGTGGTAAGGAGACCAAAGACCATGTGGTGTTTTGTTGCAAGGCATCAAACTCTGCCTGCATGGCCTGCTTCCAGTGAGGATCCTGAAGAGCTTTCTTGTAGGAGGTTGGTTCAACCTGAGTTAGAAGAAGTTGTGGCTGAACAGTGCCAGTCTTTGAACAAGTTTGCATAGTTTGAGTGTTAACTGGAGGAGGCGGAACTGGGGATGTCAGGGGCCTAGTAATCCCATATTTGTATCTAGTTCGCATGGCATGAGTGTTGACTGGTGCTTGCTAATTACCAGACGATGATATAACATCAGACGATGCTGGAGCACAGTTCCGATGAAGGAACTGCAGACGGTTCAGAAGGACCAAACGATGCTGCAACTAGATGACTAGATAGATATTGCTACTCCCCTTGATGTGGAGTTACATCATACCTTGGAATTAATTATGTTAGAGAAGGTCCCTCCATGATGGAAGGAGTTGAAAATAACACTGTGTATGGGTACCTATATTCATTGAAAACATGCCATACCGGGACTTAAGAACTCGAAACGTAGGGCCTGTTTGATTACAGTTTTTAAAAACTGTTTTCTATTTTGAAAACTGAAAAATTTAAAAATCTGCATGGTAAAACCTATTTTTGAAAACAGTTTTTGAAAACCGTTCTTGTTTTCAGTTTTAAAAACTAAAATACCAGTACAGCTAAAAGATGTTTTCAGTTTCTGTTTTTAGTTTTCAAATTTCAATTTTTTAAATGTTGGAAAACATCTCATTCAACTTTTTTTTTCTGCTTTTATTTTGAAAAACAGTTTTCAAAAATAGTTTTTAAAAACTCTTTAAATACAGTTTTCAAACTACCTTCCGAAAGCAAATAGTTTTGATTATGTTTCAGGTTTTGATTCACAGAAGGGCAACTTAACTCACATTCCGGGTTATAAGAACCCAACATAGAACATAAGTGAGGACATTAAAATACTTTACTACATTAAAGTGGGGTGGGAATTGTTGTGTTGGGGGTGGGAAAATCAACTCCCATTAGGAAATTAAATGGTTGGTGGCTTTAGTTTTGCCCGTTGTTAAAAACAGGTTCATATTTTGTTGGACTAACTAGATCTGGCCTACTTATGCTGTGAACTTAAGCAGGGTTGGCCTCTTTCTCTAAATTAGAAAAGTAAAATAAAAAGTGAAGCCCTCTACTCCAAAAACAGATCATAATAAAAGTTGACACTTAATGTTTCAATGGTTCTGAAATTAAACCTTTGTTCTCATAACATCAATTAGAAGAAAATTAATCAAAGAACGAGCAAGATATATAACAAAGTCTTACTTATTAACTGACTGTTGCATGTAGTTGCAAAAAGCTAAATGAGTAAAATTCAAATGATTAAGAATAATAATTTAGCATATCGAGGGCACAAGCGTAGTTTGATAATCCCAACCAATTCATAAGCAGAATGAACCAGTCAAAAAAACTCTTACAAATACTAACCAAAATAACTGGACCATTTTGAAAAACAACTCCTCACATTCTGCAAATCATACACTCCAACATAAGAATGACGTGAACAAAAAACAATAGCTCGAATGAAAGGGTTACAAGCTGCACTGCCAAACAGTTCAGAAGCACTTTCTCTGAATGAATTATAACAGTGGTCTTTCCCTTCAAATAACCCACTTTCCCAAACAGCTTAGAAGCACTTTCTATGCACGATTGATGGCCCAGACTCGTCATATTCTGCCTTTGCAATCCACATCTGAACTCACAAGGCCAATTTGTTTAATTAGCAGTCATATATGTAACACCACTCACAATAGCATGCCAAAGAGTAACAAAAATAAATAAAATGAAGAACAGAACCAACCTGCTGGAAGGTGCTGAGTGATGCCAAGATAGAACCACCAATCCAGACACTGTACTTCCTCTCAGGTGGAGCTACCACCTTGATCTTCATGCTGCTTGGGGCTAATGCAGAAATTTCCTTGCTCATTCTATCAGCAATGCCGGGGAACATGGTTGTTCCTCCTGAAAGGACAATGTTACCATACAAGTCTTTCCTGATATCAACATCGCATTTCATTATGGAGTTGTATGTTGTCTCATGAATGCCTGCTGCTTCCATTCCTACCAGGGATGGTTGGAACAAGACCTCTGGACATCTGAAACGCTCATCACCGATTGTGATCACCTGCCCATCAGGCAACTCGTAACTCTTCTCCACTGAAGAGCTGGTCCTGGCTGTCTCGATCTCTTGTTCATAGTCAAGGGCAATGTAAGCCAGCTTCTCTTTCACATCCCTCACAATTTCTCGCTCGGCTGAGGTGGTAAAAGAATACCCACGTTCAGTCAAAATTTTCATCAAGAAATCAGTGAGGTCACGACCAGCAAGATCAAGACGAAGGATTGCATGTGGAAGGGCATAACCCTCATAAATAGGGACAGTGTGGCTGACACCATCACCAGAATCCAATACAATACCTGCATAAAGAAAGTAAATGAATAAAATTCAAAGTCAATTACATGACATATGCCAGTTCTAAAACAGTTTTTAGAATTACAAATTATATAAGTACCCCAGTTCACAAAATGTGCTTCTTTCCCATTTAATGGCATGTTAAGTGAAACCATAAACAATCAATAGAATAATTTCAATTTGTTCAAATGTTTCTGAAAACGGCAGATAAAACAGACTTTCTAGATGTTCATGGACATTGTCCTTTGTAAATCTAAATCAAAGTACCAGGAATGTTCAAACTATATAATCGGAATCAAATGAAACAATTCAAAAGTTGCTTACCAGTTGTACGTCCACTTGCGTACAGTGAAAGAACAGCCTGAATGGCTACATACATAGCAGGGGCATTAAAAGTTTCAAACATGATTTGGGTCATCTTCTCACGGTTAGCCTTAGGGTTAAGAGGAGCCTCAGTTAGCAGAACTGGATGCTCTTCTGGGGCAACACGAAGCTCATTATAGAAGGTATGATGCCAAATCTTTTCCATATCATCCCAATTGCTAACAATTCCATGTTCAATTGGGTACTTGAGAGTCAAAATACCACGCTTAGACTGTGCCTCATCACCAACATATGCATCTTTCTGGCCCATGCCAACCATCACGCCAGTGTGACGAGGACGACCTACAATGCTGGGAAACACAGCACGTGGGGCATCATCTCCAGCAAATCCAGCCTAAAATAATACATTACAATTAAATTTCTCATACTCAATGAAGTAAGACTAAAGTAAGAAATTCCAATAAAATCAACTAATGTATCTCATCTATTATGTCATAGTTTGAAGTAAACACTATGATAAGCAACTGGTAAGCAGCCAAAAAAGATCCATTTTGTACCTTAACCATTCCTGTTCCATTGTCACAGACAAGGGGTTGAATATCCTCAGCGTCTGCCATCTTCTACTATCTGCGGGATAAATGACAAATACTTGGTACAAGGCTAAAGCACTGTTTCTATAAACACAGTCAATAATAGGTTGGGAGGGGAATTTAGAATTAGAAGAGAAGTCCCACACTAATTTTTTTTTTTCTCAACTTCCTTTACTTACAATACCGAACTGATAAAACAATACCCTAAAACCAAGAATTCATTGATAGCATATCATAAATTAATCATAAATTTAGCCAAATCAATTTCAATTATTTTTATAGTTTACAAACAGGGATCAAACAAATAGTGGGCTAAACAATTACAATTCAGACAACACAAATGATTATGTAGACACTTAAATCTTAATATCTTATACATTCCATTCTTTTTTATTTTTCTTTTTTGAATTGTTTCCATATCATGCACATCGCAACACGTAATAAAAGGATTATGGTCTCCTAATATAATTTAACACAGCTAAACGCATGACATAGTTAATGTGTTCCACCATAGTAATACCTAAATAGAAGTCCGTACACCAACATATACATCCTGCATTTCTCATACAAGAGCGAAGAGGTTGACAAAAGAATAAGATGATTAGACATATACCATGGTTCCATGAACCATGATAGATGGTAGCTAGGAGGTGGGATAGCACTTCGACATAGAAAATATTCAAAGAAAGGGTCCATAAGCAAAGCATTATCACATTTCCTTTTCGTTATCTCCTTTCTCGTTTGAGAGGAAGGTTCACCACATATCACCTTCATCTATAATATCCCTAATGAATTGCATCATGGCCAAAAGTAAACAATTGCAAATCATTTTATTCTCTCAACCTCAAACAACATTTCAGATTCTTTCCCTAATCCCCATTCATCTGAAAACAACTTCTGATAGAACCATGCTTAAGAAACAATGATAGATCAATTCCCATTGAATATAAATCTCAAAATGAGGAATACAACGAAGGATAATGTAATCATATAATCGTAACCAAAAGGCCGAGAAAGGTATGTATAATGTAATTTTTAATCATTTAAACCAATCAAAATTGTTTTGTTTTTTCTTCAAACTATAACTGAAAAGCACTCATTCCATAAACAACAGCCAGATCGATCAATTAAAAACTACCCAGATAGAAAAATTGAATGAAACATCAAATAAACCAATAGTAAAACAAGAATCCAGTCCATATCCAACTCTAACAACAAATATCGTTTCTTATGTAAAACAATAGAAAAAGGGGGGAAAATGGGCAATTTCACACACGCAATCGAATAAACCAAAATTCAAAAATGAACCTTTTGAAATCGAACTACCCAACAACCAATAAAGCGAAATCGAAGAATGTCCCATTCGAATTGACAAAACTAAAAATTCACAGCTGAAAATTCAACATGGATATCGGAAAAACAGATCCAAGCGCGACCTGAACGGATCGGGGATTAGAAACCAACCTTGGGAAGGGAAATGCCGAGGGTGATGGAAGGCGCAGAGCGAGAGAGAATGCACAGAGGATGGTGAGAGAGAGAGAGAGAGAGAGAGAGAGAGAGAGAACGAGAAGAGTCAAGGGACCAAATGAGAATGGAAAATGGAACTCAATATAACAAGAACGAGATGCAATGTGAACCGTTGGATTCTGGTTTTGAATCAAAACGCTTTTCTATTATTATTTTCCCTTTCCACACTTTTAGCCAGGTCTGATGTACGAGTTTAAAAGGAAAAAAACTATTTATTTTTATCTGCTTTCCTTACCTGATTTTTATTTTTATATAAGTTATCTCTTAAATTTAAATGTTTTTCAATAGAAAAAAAATTTATAAATTATCACTTCATCTTTTAGATACAAGAATTTTTTTTAAACGTAGATACAAGATTAATCATTCTAGTTTTAGGTTAGTTTTCCTCATAATGTTATTTTTTCAATTTAAACCCTAATATTCAAGATAAAGTTTATTTGGTTAGAAGTCTAACTCTTCTTTTTTTAAAGATGGTTAGAAGTATAACTTGTTATTTAAACTATAGTCGTAAATGTCATTTATAATATAATCTTTTGAGTTTGATTAGTTAATAATTTTTTTTTACGAAAGTAAAGATTATATTGATGAGGAAAATGACAAAGATGTAAAACTTATCTTAAAAGGGATTAAAAACACCAAAAATCCGGAGACACCCACAACTCAAAAAAGAGCAACCGCCAACAGAGAAGAAAAAGAAGCCCCAAAGCCAAAAAAATAAATAAATAAACCCTCAAAGACCGCTAAAGCCAAACAACACCCAAAACTCACCCACTTCTACCCTAAGAAGACCTACGCGCATTGATCTAGGAAGCAATCTGGAAGAGGGCAACTGCACCCAAGCAATCGTACTCCATGTTAAAGCACTTCCCCATCAGCAAGACACTCTGCGCCTAGTCAAAACGTCATAAGGCTCCGACAACTTTGTCGGCAACACCATCACCTCTCTCCCTGTCGGCTCCACATCAACATCTTCCATTGTCGCAGCCCCATTGAAACTCTCCATCGAACCCTATTTTTCTTCCTCCTTTCTCAACTTTCTTCGGTCTTCCCCTGGGCCTTAGGGTTTTCACTTGATCCTAGGGTAAAGGAATGCACGAAGCACCCTCTAAAGGAGAGGCAGAGAACCCCTCCACAAATCCAAGATCACGGGAAACCCCCAGAGGAAAAAATAGGGGATCAACAGCAACAAAAATATCACCAACAACTTCACGCTCCAAGGCATTAAAGGCTCTACAAACAGCATAAGAAAAAGAATGTTTTAGGACAAGCACCGTGGGAAGGAAGCAAGGAGGCGAAGAGCATTCTCTAGAAAGACCAGAGGCTTTAAATCTTTAAATGTGGTTCCTTCTCGGAAGAGGCTTCGGAATAGAGGTATTTGCAGTCCGCTTTGGTACCCAGCGGTGTAGAGGAAACTGTGGGTCATATTTTCAAAGATTGTTTTGGAGCATAAGAGTGTGGTTCTTGTCTGCGTTGGACATCACTTGGGAACCTACAACACAGCAGTCCTTTGTCATGTGGGTTTTAGAAATTTTTCTCAAAGCACCATATGAGGTGGCTAAGAAATTATGTGTTGTGTGCTACCACCTATGGAGAGCCCCAATATGTTTGTTTTGAGGGAAATGCGTCTGATGCTTTAGGCACGGCTATGCGAGCCTCAAAGGAACCCTTTCAATACCAGAAGGTGTGGTTTCCTGGTTTTGTTAATCCGCCAGCTTGTCTCAAGTTTCAACGCATATTTGGAGGCCTCCTTTAGTAGGTTTCTTAAAGCTAAATGTGGATGCAGCCAAAACACAATTAGGGTGGGGCTATGGAGAGCTTTTCCGTGGCCAAAATTATGAGGTGGTGATTGCAACCATATCAAAGTATTGTGTGGATTTGGGGTTGAATTTGTTGAAGCTGTCGGAATTAAGAATGGTTTGAAGCTGGCTATTAAGAAAGTTTTTAATCTTTGTGCGGAATCAGATTGTCTCAGAGTGGTTAATTAGAGTTATTAATGGTGTTGACATGCATAATTCTTATTTATCCTTGGTGGTTGACGAGATTAAGTTGCTTTCTTGCCTCATCTTTTTTTCATCTATTTTCATCATACTTACATGGAGGCAAATGGCTGACTCATAATTTGGCTAAATACTTTGTTCTCATCCGAACACTGTTTGGTCTATTGATATTCCGTTTTACTTTCACTCTTGTATTCGTTCAGATATTTTGCAATTTTTATTTCAATGAATTCCACTTTTACATAAAAAAATGTATATCACATAAATAAAGCAATAAATATTTTATATTGAAAAAGAAATAAAATTAAAATTAATTAAAAAAACGACGATTGTAATGGAACTATCACCTATGGGCTATCTTGCATGCTCAACCAGCTCTTGGAGGACCCAGTTTTCAGCGGAGTTAGGATAAGTGCCGAACTGGACATGAATCACCTCCTATTCGCATATGGCACTCTTCGATTCTGTGAAAATGATAGGGGACAACTTGATCTATTATGGAATGCATTGGTATCCTTTCTGTTTTCATCTAGGCTCAAAATCAATATGACTAAGTCCACTTTGATTGGCTGCAATGTTCCGGAACCAGAGGTTGAAGAGGAAGCTGGTATATACGGATTAAGTGTCAGTAAGTTACCTATTACGTACCTGGGGCCTCCCTGTAACACCCCAATTTTCAGTTGAGGGTCACATAGTAAATATGCGAAAATTGTATTTTTAAGCCTCTCAAAACTCTCAAGTTTCAAAGCCAACGTCTTTCAATAATTACAAGTAATAATCAACCCATATTAGATTATATAGTCATCACAAGCAACGCGAAATACTTCAAAATAGATAGAGTTGCACAACATGTGCTAAAACCAAAACAGCGGAAAAGTAGAACAACGTTAATAAAGTCTTCAAGATCTTTGAGTCCTTCTTCACATCTTGTTCGAGCATCCAAACTATTCTTCTTGAACCCCATTGCCTTGGTTATTTATGGCGTTAAGCGCCCAAACAACAAACACAAACAACAAGCAGAAAGGGTTAACTCATAAAACAAATAACAAAAGTATAAAGGAACGACATGCGTTAAATTATAAATACAGCAACAATAACTAATCAAACAGTATTATCCAAATAACAACAGTAACTAACTCAATCAACTTCTTCAATTCCTATATGCAAGACTTTGGCCAAAGCTTTACCCAAAACTGGCGAGGACGGTCGCAGGGGACAAATTACCCTCTCAACGAACTCAAGATAGATCGCACGGGACAAATTATTATCTCATCTACCTTAGGCATGATCACATGGGACAAATTACCATCTCATCATCCTTCCAAGACTCATCAACTAGGCATGATCCCATGGGACAATTCCCCATCTCATCATCCTTCCAAATGCACATGTCATAACATCATAACAGCCCACACGTTATCCAACAGTTCATACAAAAATCCTTAGTCACGATATATCATATGCAATTTATAAATCTTCCTCCCAAAATCCATCATGTTTTCATCAATAGCACAAAGCCACAATTCTCATAAAACTTGTCAACTCATAAACATTTACAGCATGTTATATGATCACACAATTCCAGAAAGATTCTCAAATTATCACAGCAGAATTCGCAAAATAGTACACACAAGAAAATCACAAACCGACGTAAGTAATTCCTAAGACGAGTTACCCTTACCCCCGAGAGGGTTGCATGCAAGTGTTTACAAACCTTGTAAGACAAACAAACATGTATACATCCATCAACAATCATAGAAAAATGTCGGAAAACAACTCCTAAGAATTTTAGACCAAAAGAGCAAAAACAACAATTTGCTGGCAGGGGCCTAGCGCCCAAGCATTGGGTTCCAACGCTCAAGCGTTGGGTCCCTGTCTGGCAACACGAACTGGGCAGAACCTCAACGCCCAGGCGTTGGGAGTCCAACGCTCATGCGTTGGCTCCCTGCCAGAAACCCTAAAAGCCATGTTTTTCACCCGAAAATCCATTTTTAACCAATTCCTTCCCAAACCAAAATTCTTTCATGTTCAGAATCAATATTATAACCTAACAAATAAGTTTTCTACCAAAAAACTCAAAGGTTTCTAATTTCTATAAAAGTCGTTTGCACAAGAAAGACAACTAGGTATTGAACCGAAAGAAGGGGGAGGATACCAACCTTGTTGAGAGATTTGGTCAAGGTAGGTTGTACCACGAATCTCGAACCTTCAAGGGTGTAAGAAACTCGAGCAATTTAACCAACATAAGGAACTTGGAGGGGATTGAGAGATGAGGTCTGAACTCCACGAAAGAGGGATGAAATCAGAGCTTGATCACCACCAAGAGAGTGAGAGTAGGTCGAAAATATGCTCCCAAAAGTAGCAAGACTTCACAAGTTTCCCAGCTTAGTGTTTTAGATGTTTGTTTGCAAAATTCTAGTGTGGAATGAATGAGATGGGGTCTAATATGATTTGAGTCTGAAGAAGAGTGATTAGAGAAGTGGGAGGGGCGTGCAAGGCTCATTGTTTCAGAGGTGAAACTGAAAATTCTTGTTTTCAAAGCTCATCAAGACCAGAAGACATAACCCCGAATTCACTTAACTCTACTAAATGGTTTGTTGGTTTTCAAACTCAATGAGAAGGTTCTAGCACATGAGTTGATTCAGATTTTGGCTTCAAAAAGGAGAAGGAAACTGTGCAACCACCACTATGAACCACCATTACTCCTTCATAACCCCCCATTAACACTAGACAAGTCATTAATCACCTCACTTCTCTTATTAACTATTATAACCCCCATGGAATCTACATTAACCACCCTAATGAAAGCTCTTAACTCTGCTTTTTCTACTCCATTTCGAAATTCCTAAGCCTAAAAAGAAATAAAAAAAACTTCCTCACCAAGGTTCGAACCCATGTCATGTAGCTAAAATACCGAAATCTTAACCGCTAATCCAAATTCATTCTTGTTATGAATTGAGCACATATACTCTTTTACCCAAGTATCAAACAAATCCATGAAAACTTTATTTATATTAAAACTCCAAGGAAAATGCCACCAAACATTATTCAAACAAGAGTCTAGCAAGGATAAAAAACTGAACTATAAAATAGTTCGGGGGCCAAAATATAAATAATCCAAACTCAGGGACCAAAATTATAAATATTGAAAATAGAGGGTCTTACACTCCCATGAGTGGGCTTTCTGGGATCTAGTTCTTCATAAGATACATCGCAAGAGTAGATCTTGGAACTCTAGGTATATTTCCTTGAGCGGAAGGTTGGTTTTAGCTAAAGCTACACTTAGCTTCATTCCGATGTCTTGGATGTCCATTCACAAATCCCCGATTGGAGTCATAGGTGAAATTGAGAAGATCCTAAGAGCGTGTATTTGGGGTAATGGAGATGGGGGAAGAAAGTAGCTTGGATTCCGTGGACATTAATTTGCTAATCAAAAGGGCCCGGGGGGCTAGGTTTGGGGTTCATCGAGTGGAAGAATAAAGCCTTACTTCTAAAATGGGCTTGGAGGTTTGGTGTGGAGCGTGATAGCCTATGGCGTAGGGTTATTGTAGAAAAATACATCTTGGACAACCGCTTGCTCTTGTTTCACACCGCGATGCTTAACGGAAGGAAATTGTCTTACAGGTACTCTTAAATTCAACGTGTGGCTGCTCTTGTTTCAGCTTGAATGTTTCAAAGCTATCATGAAAGCGCTCCTCTTTAGCCAACAGTTTTCTTTATTGAGAGTGATCCCACAACGGCAATCGGTTGGGTCAATTCTAAAGCAAATAGACCACCGAAGCTGATCAATGATCTAAACCATATCGATTTTTTTATTAGACAGGTTAGCTGTTTGGGATTCACCACATATATTGGGAAGCCAATGACATGGCTAATCAATTGGCTAAGAGTGGCTGCAACAGGGATGATGTTTTAGGGGTGTGTTTAGAAACAAAACATGAAAAGAATCGTTCCCATTGGGTTGATCTATTAGTTGGTGGACACAACACTCTTGTCCCATCTTTCCTATTTGTTTTTTTGCTGCTACTAGTTGTGGAAGGGGTGCGTTGAAGCTTGAAGGGCTTATGGCTGACACCCTGTAATTGTGGTTTTCGAAACTCCCTTGTTGGTGTAGTTCTAATTGATTAAGCTTGCTTTTGGTAGTATTCCATAACCTTAGACTGATACTGGGTTATTATTGTATCATTTTTTATACTGGGTTATTATTGTATCATTTTTCATACTGGGTTGTTATTGTATCATTTTTGGGCAATGCTAGCGTTGGTTATGTTCTGTGTTCTACCAAACACTTGTTGTATGGGCTGAAGTCCCTAACTTCATTATCAATATAATTTGGCTTTTCTAAAAAATAAAAGTTTGCACTTTTTGAACTCAATTTTTCTTTTTTATATGCGGGTAATCACAACAAAAAACAGTAATTAGCATAAACTTATATAACGACCCACATTGCAGGTGATTTCGCATCAATATTGTGGCTAACTTAAAATGATTTAAAATTAAATTTTTAGCATCAGTCACGGAACTGACGCTACATTAGCGAATTACTAGTCATTATGTTAGTGCCAATCGTATATATTGACCGATTTTGTTTGAGAAAATTAAGCCGACACTAAACTTCAAACTATTACTTTAATAACTGTAATCGACACTAATGTTGGTTGTCAATTGAATTTCGATGGTAACTTCAAAAAATTTGATGATGAGTTAGAATCATTTTCTCGATGTTTGAGCGTCTCAATATTAGTCGATCTCACCTCTTAATTACAAGGTTAAACTCAATATTCTAATTAAAGAAGGGCACTGAAAGCATACCTTTGGGATATTTGCACTCAAATACATGATTTGTTAACCACTAAACGCGTAAATCAACTGATGTGAGATGTGGTTATTCTAGCATAAGTAAAGATCTTGAGTTTAAATCCCTGTGAATACTATTGCGTTAAATAATTAGTAGGCTTAATTCCACTTTTAGTCTCTGATGAATCACATTTGTACGAAAGTTGTCCTTAATTTTTGAAACCAGCGGTCAAAGTTCCTAACGACTACATGGCTTGTTGAGTAAGCACGCCACGTAGATAAAAATTAAATTAAACTTTTTTAACTCAATTTCAATTTCAGAAACAAACTTAGACATTAAACGTGCATCGCATCTTTGGTTCACATACTCCCCTCCCTTCACTTCAAAAACTGCACCTTCATCTCTCTTAGCTTCTTCCCTTCAATTACCTCCATTATTCACAAAGATTCTTGGACCAAACCTTTGCCTCTTCTTCTTCTTCTTCAACAACGCTGCATCTGGCAGATGGAGACTGTGAGGGAAAACGAGCGAGAGAGAGAGAGAGAGAGAGAGAGAGAGAGAGAGAGAGAGAGAGAGAGAGAGAGAGAGAGAGAACAAGGACAGAGGAGATCGAAGTCACAGTGGTAGCTTGCGACCTCAGCGGCTTCCTATGGTTCAATTGGTCTCCTTTGATTTTGTGGTTTCCTCTGATTCATTACTTCTCAAACCTAAAATCGTGGCATCTGCTCATGGGTTTCCTCTGATTATGGGAAATTGGGTTGAAAGTAATACCTCTGTATTTCAAGGGGGAATTAGGATTTGTTGAGAATGGATTGATACGTGGAATCTGATTGCTTAACTTTTAGATTTTTTGGCGGTAACTTACGTTGCAGGTTGCGCTTCATCTTTGTTGTGGGTTTGGGTCTGAATGAACATGGTTTCTGGGATCTCAACAGCATCACGATGAATGAACAAGGTTCTTGGGATTTCAGTTGGTTTCATGGGGGTTTGGAGTGAGGGGGGGGGGGGGGTGTTCCTGGTATTTTGGGGTTTCAAGTTTGCACCTTTGGGGTTGAGGTTGGGTTTGATTGCTGGGTTGTTACTGGGTTTCGAGAGATGTGAAGAAAATAGAGGGATTTTCAGATCTGGAGGGGCTCTCTCAAATCAGGGAGCTTAGGACATTCTTGGATGCATCTGGATCTGGAGAAATGAAGAAAAAACTCGTGACATTTAATAGGATTCTTGAATGTCACATTTTACAATAAAATATGCACTAAACTTACTTGGGGCCTTGATTTGGTAACGAGCCAACCACAAATAGTTGTTTAGCACTATAAACATCTTCAATCCTATCTGAATATACTCTATCATTTGTCAATTCCTTGCAATGTAAGACTGCCAGCAAATATTGGAAAGCGGCGGTAGTGACTTAAGAGTGCAGTGCATATAAGTACGTTTGCTGTGCGTAATACCCTTAGGATTTGTTGTCGTATATCTTATTTTGTTTTTTTGTGAGCTGGAGGGGTCAAAGCCCTGAAAGAAAACTACAAAGTACTAAGAGTACCAGAGGGCAAAGCCTCACAAAGGTCTTGGTTTATAAAGTTCTATCTAGCCTTCCCATCAAGAATGTGGATCCCAATCTCAAAACAATGCGCGCTCTGAGCCAAACAATCAATCACTCTATTGAACTCACGAGGCATAAACTAGAAAAACATCTCTCCATGAGTTGAATAGAGATTTTGAATCCACTTCATCATGTCCTTATAAGACTCCACTACTGTTATATCAGGAAAAATTATATCAATAGCAGCCGCTGAATCACTCTCAATTATTACCTTTGGATAACTACAAACCAACTCAGCAGCAATCAAAATACCCCAAAGTTATGCCAAAAGAGAGCTGGAGGTTCCCAAGTGGCGAAAAAAATCAATGACCCACTGCTCATCACTACCACGCAACACACCACCACAACTCGCTTCACTTGAAGACTACCGATTCATCTACATTAAATTTAAACCAACCAACTGCAGGACAAGTCCACGCAGTAGGCACCGCCGCAGTAGAGGACACATGCCCCTCAGCCCCTTCAAGGATACCATTCTCAAACATCATGGAGCTCACATAAATGAGAAATTTCCTGCTGTCCCAAGCTTCACGTTGGAAGACCACCTCATTTCTCAAACACCAAATGCTCCAAATGATAGCTGCAAACGGACACATCATGTTCCCACAACCTTTCGGCTTCAACACCCCTGAAAGATTCTTCAACAATTAGTCCTAAAGGTCATCAGAGAAGAAGGACCCCTGTGTCGAATCATCAATCAACTCATTCCAAGGAAACTCTAAATCAGGTTTAGCATCAACTTTTAGCTCATTAGCATCGGTTTTTGACCCATGCTAATCAGGATTCTTTTTAGTGAGGTTGCATGCATTGTACTCTTGAGATGCGATTTTCCTCCATAACTAGTTGATCACACGATTGAAGGTCAAAGGAAAAAAATGACAGTGTCTCATGATGACTATTTAGATGAATAATAAGTCTAGTTTGAATAGAGTACATGAGTAGTGATTCAAATGAACATTTCAAATTAATTGTGTTGTGATGATTACTTAGAAATGTAATCATGTGAAGGAAATCTAAGTGTATGTTTTATCTCAAATAAATTTTGAGATATAGATTCGTAGGAGTAAGTCTATTATAACTCTTGGAAATAATTTGAATCACATAAAATAATATTATTTGATGTAGTTCAATGACTTGTTACATAATAATAGTAATGGATAAATATTTATAAATATTTACTATTAACACAATAATACCTTTTGGCTGATGCTAAAAGTTTATTTCGACCTTTTAGAGTCGGCCACAACACTGAGGCTAAGCCGACACTAAATCAGGTTTAGCATCAGTTTTTAGCTCATTAGCATCGGTTAGCCCCGTGCTAATCAACATTATGTTTAGTGAGGTTACATGCATGGTAATCTTGAGATATGATTTTCCTCCGTAACTAGTTGATCACACGATTGAAGGTCAAAGGAAAAGAATGATAGTGTCTCATGATGACTATGTAGATAATAATAAGCTTAGTTTGAATAAAGTACATGAATAGTGATTCAAATCATATGAAGGAAATTTAAGTGCATGTTTTATCTCAAATAAATTTTGAGAAATTCGTAGGAGTGTATTATAACTCTTGGAAATAATTTGAATCATCATGTAGTTTAATAACTTGTTTAATAATAATAGTGTTGTATAAATATTTATAAATATTTACAATTAACACAATAATATTAATACAATCATCCCACGCATACATTTCCTTAAATTAGATTTTATACATAACTATTTCAAAATAATTATTCTTTCTCCTTTTCCTATTATACATATCTATTTTCCTAGTACGTTACCATGTTGACGAAAATACAGGATGTTATATTTATAACCGTCAAAAATTATCTTTTGTCGATAGACATACAAACAATTTGTTGTGATTTTAAATGTCATGAAAATTTAACACTCTTACTAAGCCGATGCTAAAGTTGATAAACTGGTATCGGCCTATACGACCGACACTAAAAAAATACATTAGTGTGAGCCTTCTTGCCAAGCAATTAGTGTTGGCCTCAAGCCCGACACTAAGGAATTAGTTTGAACCTTTTTATCATTAACCTTGGCTTTTACCGCACTCAAATCTCTGATTTTCTTGAAGAGACTATAAATTTATTCATAATTAAACTTTTAGTGACAACGTACATCTATCTTTTTCCTAAATAGAATAATATATGTGAATTATATATATATATATATATAAAAGAACAGATTATTATAAGACTTGATTTAAATAATTACAATATTAATTTTTATTTTAATGTACAGGAAAATTGTCCTTTTTGTACTAAAACCTTCATATCACACAAATCAACCACTGCGAAAATGTACAGAAAATCATAATATAATCTTGCTGTAAATTTAGAATACACACATTCGCGGTTCTGGAAATATGTAATGCAGCAAAACGAATTTCTATCACCTTGTAATTTTTTTCTTATTCTTCTTATCTTGCTCCCTTTTGATTGTGGTGCCAATCCCAACTATCATGAGCGCAGGTTATTAAGAAAATCCAAGTCGAAATCAGTTTGGGCCACCTTTAGCTTCTCTTCACTAAGGTCTTGTTTGAAATCATCAACCATCTTTTCATCACATACAACAACCTGTAAGTTCCGAAGGTTCCCAATCGAGGTAGGCAACTTGGTTAATTTCGAGCCTCTGACATTGAGCTTTTCTAATTTAATCAACTTACCCATGTCATCAGGCAACTCAGAGAGACTTATGCAGTCAGAGATGTCAAGAAATTTTAGGCTCTTAAGGCTTGTGATTGAGTTTGGCAACTTTTTTAAATCATCACAGGAACTTAGGTTCAGTAGTTCCAAATTTTCCAACACTTCAATTTCTTCAGGAAGTGCAGAAAGTTTATGGCAGTTGGTGATCGTGAGCCTTTTTAACTTAACACAATCAGAGAGCATAACGGGCAGTTCCTTCATAGTGCAATAGTCAAATTCCATCTCCTCCAAATTTGGCAGCATACCTGAAACTTGGGCAGAGGGATTTTCAAATGTTTTGCACATGTAAAAAGAACACTTCTGTAGATTATTCAGTTGCAGTCCAGTCTTGCTGAGGAATGGAATAGAAACTTTCTCTAACCAGAGTCGTGTAAGATTTGGTAGATGATAAAGCAGCTCAAAATTCTTTAACTCGGCAGGATAGAAATCATAGTTAGTAATTGTCAAGACTTTTAATTTATTCATTTTCTCCATGAACACCGGCAGTGTGTACTTCTTTTGTCGAAGGTTCAACACCAGAGCCACAACTTCAGTTGGCTGCAAGTTACACCAATCTGAAGAGAATGCATCATCTGCAAAAATATTTAATATCAACAAGAGGGTAATCTTTCAATTTGAGTGTGTCATTAGGTGCATCAAGACAGAAAAATGAACAAACCAGTTGATATGGATAATATGCGGGCTGCAATGGGATACTCCTTCTCTACATTCCACCATTCGGGAAGCTTATTTCCCTCTATCTCAATAATTAGTCTATTCCTCCAGTAAATGGGCACCTCGTTAGTTTCAGTAATGCCTAGCTCTCGAAGACGATCAAGCTGGGTGACATAGTGGTAATTATTGTCAACTATGTCACTTGCAACTTTCCTGATTAATGAAAGAAATTATATTTTTATAAAACCACACAAACAATATTGAGTTATGATTATGAACCCTCTCTCTTCTGCACACATCACATCCTATATCACATCTGTCACTTATCTCTCATCTCTTCCTATCTCTTTCTAGTGGTCTACACCAAAGGGTGTACACCAATCTTTATCCAACAAATATTCCCTTCAAAGCTCAACTAAATTTTTTATTTGAAAGGCCAAAAAAGAGCATTACTTGGGATTTTGGGTTGAAGGTTTTAATTTCTTGGTGTGAAAAGAAGAAGATGAAGATGGATGAAGAAGAACATGAAGAATAAAGGATGATGATGAAGAACAAAAGATTCAGTTTTTTGTTATGTTTTATTTTAATTAGAGTGAGAGGATGAATAATTTATATTTTTGGATTTTTGTTGCTGTTGGAGGATGAAGATGATGAAAGAAAGAAAGAAGATAAAGGTGAATAAATTTAGTTTTTTGGGTTTTTGTTGTTGGAGGATGAAGATGATGATGATGAATAAATTTCCTTTTCTAGATTTTTTTTGTTAAAGGATGAAGGTGATCATGAAAAAAGATTACGATTAAAGAGGATGTGTTTTTTTAACTATAATTAATTTTATTTAAAAAAAAAGACTTAACCTGTTGTAACCTGGCATAGTAGGTCAAGTTTGGTTTGTGCAACCTTACACAAAGATTTTCTTGTGTATATTAGATAATCCCATCCATTAAAGAGAAATTATTTGGTTGCGCTTAACGTTATAGGTATCTCCCTTACTACACTCACTCCTATGTATTATGATAATATGAGTGTTATACAAATCAGTTACAATTACAACTCAGTGTTTCATAAATGCACCAAACACATTGAGATGGATTGTGATTTCACTAGACATCACTTTCAGCAAGGAACTATCACTTTGCCCTTTGTATCTATCTTCCTCCATGTAGATTGTTGATGTGTTTACAAAGTAGCATTCCACTACACATTTTCATTTCTTAATTAGTGAACTCCCGATACTTACCGGTTATGCATCATGAGTTTGAAAAGGTTGTTATATAGCTTTATTTAATTATTTATGTTTTTAAGGGTATTATAGTCTTTTGCTTGTTGCCTATTTATATTTGGTTCTTTGCTTTCTTTGTAACTTAGACTCATATTTGCTTGATCGTGTTTGACATGGAGCCACTTTCAGAGCTTATTGCCAACCCTTCCTATGACGAGTACATTTCAAGATTGGTTTCGTTCTATCCTGCAGGGACCACATCAGGAGTTTACGATTGCCACACTTTGGTGCATTTGGCGTTGGCGCAATAGCGCGGTCTTTGATCCCCAACCGTGGTCTATTCAAGTGGTTTGACGTTAGATTTTGATTACAACAAATGAGTTTGTGAGATGGGGGAAGATGATGACGAGTCCTCGTGAATCTATGTTTGTGAAGGGTACTAATATAGTTCACCTTCATACGGATGGCAGCTGGATTGTTGAGGCGAATCAGATGGGTGGCGGCGGTGTAGTGCGGGATTCCATCGGCAGATGGATTTCGGGGTTTGCTTTTTCTTATGGTTCTGGGTGTGCTTTTCTGGCGGAGCTTCTGGCACTCTGGTCCGGGTTGAAGCTAGTAAAGGATTTGGGCTTCTGTGAGATAGTGTGTTATATGGATTCTAAGGAGATTGTGGAGATTCTGAGCCAGAACAGGGACACTCGAAACTTTTGGCAAAGGGATACTATTACCTCTATTCGAGCTATGCTGGTTGAGGATTAGAAAGTCCAATTCTCCTATATCTCGCGTGATAGAAATGCGGTGACGAATACTTTGGCATAACAAGCGTCCCACACAGGATGTCCATTGCGTGTCTGGAAGGAGCCTCCATCTTCGGTGATTCTGCTCCTCTGCAGGGATGCGGTAACTTAATTGTTTTCTTTTTGTTTGTTTTTATTTCCTTATGTAACAAATAAAAAGACTCATATTTGCTTCTAATGAAACCCTAGCACACCTCTCCCTTTGTATTGTTTCTCTTTGTAAGAAGACCAATGATTGTGGGTTTGATGATTTCATGGCTCGAAGGAAGAGTGAAAACGTGCAATTGCAGAACAGAGAGAGGCAGACAGGTTGGGATCGACAAGAGAGATTGCCTTGTTTTTCAGATTTAAAACAATTAATATGCATAAGATTATAGTGGGAGTAATTAAGATAGTAAACCAAAACTCTCTATATACATAGATGTATATCTATGTATAGGACCATAATTTGTCTATTTATGCCATGCGGAAAATTTAACATTTCTCTTTTCCCTGGATACTATAAGTGGCTCTTAGTGGTCAAAGAAGAATGTCACACATGCACACCATATCAAGCTATCTAAGACCCACACAACATACCTTGTCTCAATAAGATCAGCCAGGTCCTTGTCAACCATTTCAGAAATTTTCTTCCTTGCAGTATCAGCATCTTCACTATGCAGTTCTGCCCACAGATCCACAAGGACAGCAGCGGGGATCCTCTGATCTTGAGGAAATAAGCCTAAGTCCTTATAACGCTCTATGGGCATAGTACCCAAGCCATATCGTGACTGAATACGCGTATAGTATTCTGGACGCTGAATTTTGTGTCCCTTCTCCAATTCTCTAACCTTCATGCGCCATAAATACAGTCCTTGATGTTTTAGATCTCTGCCAATCATTGTAAGGGCCAAGGGACAACCACCACAGCTATCCACTATCTGCAAATTATTTAGTGCTTTGAATGAAATAAGTTGAATTCAAAGTTTTATTACCTAAGCCATATTTTTCTCCCTTTTCTCTGATTTTACACAACCTATTGTAAAAATTAATGTATGCAACATAGTTTTTGTAATATAATAGGATAGGATAATAGAAAGCACCTTTTTCACCATCTTATCAGAAATGTCAGACCTCGTTTGATTGTCGAATGCAATGTGGCGGAATAGCTCTGTAGCATCTGTTTCACCAAGTTTTTCCAAGACGCACAGAGAGCCTGTCCTTGTGATTTTGGACTCTGATGTCACTAAAACTTTGTAGTTTGGCATCGAGAACACGAAATTGTCTGCAAGATATTGCCATCCAGGCCAAATATCGTCTAGTACAACCAGTACTGGTCCTTTTTTCCCAATTTCTTCCAACAAATTTTTCATTTGGTCAACAGCATCTTTTTCACTTTGAAATTTAGGCATTGGCAAACCATTGTGTTGAAATAGTCTCCCCACTAGGTTCTGCATCTTGGGCTTTTCTCCAAAGAGGAAGTAGAAGATATTTTCCTTGAACTTACCTAACAAAATCTTACACGTTTAAACTTCTGTAAACTCAGGTGTTTATGCATCATGTTCTGGGAGATGCAGAAACAATGAGAGAAACTAAACAGGAAAATAAAGTTTTTCTATGATTAGTATGCCTAGAAGAAAAGTCTTTTAAACTGCTCATATTAGTTTGATATGTTTCATAAACAGCAGTATATATCAGTCCTTCGTAGCTAGATGGCCTTAAACAAAAGCAAGATTTCATTTGAAATATTGATTGAATGGATTGAAAATGCATTAAGAAATTATGGAATCAAAAGCAAAGTAGCACAGTAGATTGGAAAGTGGGAGTTCATTATTGGTACCTTTCACCTCATCGTCCCAGCAAAACATTTTGGCTAATGTGGTCTTTCCCGAACCTGGTGGACCGGCCACCGTGATCATCGGGACAATTTCTTCTTCGTGGATCAACTTCCGCTTCAACTCACTCAGAGCATCTTTCAACCCAACAACAAATTCAGGGGGTTCAGGAGCCGTGCACACCTTCAATCCATCATGTTCAATTATTTCGGTGGTCCCTTCGACCTGCACCTCGACATGCTCCTCGATCTCAAACACAGTCCTGGCCATCTTAGTTATCCTATCTAGCTGGAAGTACATCAAAATTGACGAATTCAGCTCTTCGAGTTTCTGTTGCAAGGGGGTCTCATTAGAAAAACAGTTCCTCAACCGGATTCCCTTAGAGCACTTCAAAACAAGTTTCCTGCCACTCTCCATTTGTTTGATCATACTCATCGACATCGTTTCCGTCTGTGGCTGGTCCAGTTTCTTGCGTAGTTCTACTATCCTAGCGACATCTGATTCTGATCCTATTGATTCCAGGGTGATCTGCAACTTTTCAAGAATGGGTCTGAACTTCACAGTCTTGTCCTTCATTCTCGCAACATCAACCAGCAGTTCCTTAACCCGTTTCCCCATAAGCTCACCTTCACTCGGATCCATGATTTACCAACTACAAGAACAAACCAACCCAATTAGACACATCAAAGGAAGGTCACAAGCAGAAAGTCAAACACCCAGTTTCTGATAAAGAAAGAAAAAAAAAAGGAAACATTATAGTGAATTACGCGTTAAAGATGCTCTTTAGCACCAGCTGTTTCTGGTGTCACCAATGGGGAGAATACACGATAAAGATGGCTGGAGTGGAAAGTTTGCTTCTCTGAGAACTACCAAATTTTTGGATTAGAACTCTCTTGTAGATTTTTTTTTGTTTGACTAGATCTATTTGATGAAAAATCATCGAGTGTTGAGGTACACTCTCCCACTCGCTAATAAAATAGAAATTTCCTTTGATTTAAAAAATAGAGTTGTAAAGACTTGGGTTAAATTAATTTAATGTTAAGTGGAGGAATAATATTTAATATAGGTGTGCTAGAAGTTCTACTTATGTTAAATATTATTGGTCCAACTAGGATCGGAGTGTGTTAATCAAAGCTTTTCATGGAGCCATAATCAAGTCATTTAAAAAGATATTTTTCGTTTAACTAATTAACCTTCATGATTCATGTACCAGTACCACAAAATAGTAATAACACCGATATACACCATGTTCCTAGGTGTATGAGAATAGTATGCACTAATTTAAGGGTGCAAATGGGCTGAGTTAATTTAAATATTGTTTAAATAGGTTTGGTCTATTATTTGTCATTGACTTTTTTAGACATGAGTCTGATCTTTTCCAAAGTTTGGTCTGGCCTGCAAGCCAACTTAAAAATCTGTTTTACATAAGACATTTAAGTATAAGACAAATCTATTTATAAACATGTTAAGAAAGTTATAGGCTAACGAGTTAAAATATATTAATATCATCATATCGTCTAGTATATGCAGAAGTCTCGGATTCATGTCCTTGTGAATGCAGCTGCGTTAAATACTTGGTAGAGAGAGTTTTGTTGTTCACAACTCGAAATTACGAGAGCAATTCAACAAAAAAAAAAAGTCATTAAAAAAGAGGATTGTATGGTTAAATCATAATATAGTTTAACATGTTTAAACATATAAATTAGTTAATCGATATATAATTTTAAAATTTTATAATAAAAATCTAATGTATATATAAATTTATATTTATTTATAGACCGGCATGTTAGGCTTATAAGACTTTTTGAGTAACATAAACCTAACTTTTTTAACTAAATAGGTTTTTCACGATAAGTCAAATTAATTAAGGTAAGTTTTGCTGTCAAAGTTCATTAAAGTAACAGTTTTATTTTGAACTTTTGTTTTATGCACCAATCATAGGAAGATAGTTTTAATGCCATCCTTATTTGTACTGTTGCCATCCCTTTTTTCTTTATTTCCTAGAATACCCCTGTGGTTAAAAATAATAAAATATTACCTTTTTAATACTTACCTTTTTTCCCCACCCCTCTTCTCATTTCATCTTCTCGCACTTACTGTCTGCTGAAACCCTACTCCTCCCCCACCGCAGCAGCCGCCGCCGTCGTCCCTAACTGCGCCGTCGACCGTAACGCGCCGTCGTTCTCTCGCCACCATTCTCCCCGTTCTTCCACTTCCTCTCAGGTTTGTCTGGTTTCACTGTATTTCGCACTCGATTTCTGCATGCTGTTCCTTTGATTTGATTCGCAAATATTAGATGCGTTGTTGTGTGTTTTGGTGATTTTTCGCACCTGTTAGGTGCGTCCGTTGTGTTGATGTTTGGTGTTTCGCACCTAACAGGTGCGTGCTTCGTGTGATGTTGGGCGTTTTCGCACCTGTTAGGTGCGTGTGTGGTGATGATGTTTCGCACCTAACAGGTGCGTTTTTTTTTTTTTTTTTTTTAATTTCGCACCTTTGGGTGCGTTTTATTTTTTTTTTTATTTTTGTTTAATGATGTTTCGCACCTGTTAGGTGCGTATAATTTTTTTTTTTTAATTTCGCACCTTTGGGTGCGTTTTAGTTTTATTTTATTTTTTTAATTTCGCACCTGTTGGTGCGTTTTATTTTTTATTTTATTTTTTTTAATTTCGCACGTTTAATGGCGAAATAGACTGAATTATTTCGCCCATGTGGGTGCGATTTTGTTTTTTTTTTCATTGTTGTGCTTTTTTCTTCCATTATTGAATTAGTATTTCTAATACTGTTATTTTTTTTTTACAGAAATGGCAAGAACACGATGGACCGGACATGCACGACAACCTGAAGTAGGGCAAGGTCAAGCTGAACGTACCCGACCGACTGCGTCAGTACGTAGGAGACATGGAAAAGCTCCATTGGTGGAGGAGCCATCTAACCAGCAAGATGAGGAAGATGCATATGCTCAGGAAGACCAGCAAATGGACTACGGTCATGAGGAAGACCAGCACATCGATGAGGATGAAGAAGTTCGTGATGGCAATGATGATGATGATGGCCAAGATGCAGAGGAGGAGGACGAGGACGAGGACGAGGAGGAAGACGAAAGGCACAATGCGAACAAAGAGGAGGCAAGAGAGTTAAAGCGCAGGCTGCGTCAGATGGACCAAGAGGATAAGGACCTCACCTCATTCCCAGGTGGTCCAGCTAATTTATCAGTGCTACGGAGCTACCACAAGCATATTGCTGGTAGAGTGTGGAGGTCTTATCTTGATCCTACGATCCCGGATAGGCCAATGTTGAGGGTCTATAATCAATCGAGGAAGTTGGCGAAGCCTGTTGACCGGGGTGTTCCCTACATCACGACAATTCTGCAAAGGTCAGGGCTTGCCGCATTGAGAATGTGTCGGTATAATGTGTCAGATAGGGGATTGATCGCTGCTTTTGTGGAGAGGTGGCATCCAGAGACCTCGTCATTCCATCTTCCATTTGGTGAGATGACGATCACCCTCGACGATGTCTCTTGTCTACTGCATATCCCCATTCGTGGAAGTTTTTTCACCCTACCACAGCTTGATCGTGATCAGTGTGTCCAAGCTTTGGTATCTCAGCTAGAGGTCTCCCCCACACAAGCTCTCGGGGAGGTTCTTAAAACAAAGGGGAAGTTTGTACGGTTCGCGTGGTTGGAAAATATTATCACAGTGAACCTCGGTGAGGGGAAGCTTGAAGCAGCTGCGAAGGCGTACATGCTCTGGTTTGTGTGTGCAACACTGTTTGTTGACAAGAGCCGAACGCATGCCAACATCTCGTACCTCTTATTGTTTACAAATCTGGCTGAGGTGGGGAACATTGCGTGGGGGGCGGCAATGCTGGCTTATATGTATGATCAACTCAATGATGCATCTCAGAGGCACACAAAATCAATCGGTGGATCTATGACTTTGCTTCAGGTACTTGGTAGTTTTAATTAGTTGTCTGTATAATTTTTTGTTATTTTATATTTGTTAATATAGTGAATATTTATTAATAGGCCTGGATTTATGAGCACTTCCCAGCTACAGTGTTCGATAGAAAGTCTAACCCTTATTACACTGAAGAGATGCCTAGAGCTATGAGGTGGGTGCCAATGAAGGGAGATGGACGCATTAAGAAGAAAAGGTCTGATTTGGACGATTTGGCGGGTGATGTGGTCGTTTGGGCTCCATATGTGGATCACCGTCCCTTTTGGATGTTTGATAATGTTTCCCTCTTTTCTGGATGGATTAGATGTTCAGGTATCAAGCAGCCTTACCAACTGCAGAGGGTGTTGCGGCAATTTGGTTTTTTGCAATTCATTCCTGATACACCCCCTATAGAAGCACCGACGTGTGAAGAGATTGATGACATGTGGTATAGGTATGCGCATTATGTGATCCACCCCCACCACCGTGCTCTTGCACCGTCTCAGACAGCTCCAGATTATTTGGCATGGTATCGACGACACTCACACCCATATATGATACCATCTGAGGAGAGAGAAGTTGAAACTGCATCCGCTGCGGTATGTTAGCTTAACATGGTTTGTAATTGTCTTTTTTTTACTTAATACGTAAAGTGATAATTTGTGTAACCGTTGCAGGGCAAGTTTGTTTTGCTGAGGAAGTGGTTGGACGTCGTCATGGATCCGAACACAGTTGGGTCACCCCCTGTTGGAACACCAGCCTGGGTTGCTATAGAGAACATGTCAGCTATTGTTGAGCAAAGCTTGCATGGGGATTTGGTGTATAGGAGGGCTAGGAGGACGGGGGCACGTGGAGCGTCTAGCTCTCGAAACTAATTATTGTAATTTTTATTTTGATGGATAATGACCGTTGCTAAACTATTATCGATGCATGTTTATTGATTTTGACAAATCATTTCAAAAAACCATGTCAAAAGCCTTTTAATCGTATATTAAGTATAGTCAAGAGTCAAAAAAACAAAAGTAACCCTACATTAAGTATTTTGAAAAGAAGTCACTTATGACAATATTGTCAATCCTCAGTGAGGTCAACTATTTTCTTTTCTGTCCCACAATGTTGCGCTTCCAACTCCTTCTGGTATTGTGCCATTCGCTCTAGGTAAGGGGTCTCCCACTCCAAAGACGCCGGGTCACAATGATATCTCCATTGGGGAGCAGTACGTGGAATTGGATGATTCTTCTTCAATTGTACCTAAACGAATACAAAATTAGAATTATATAACATATATGCATGCAAGAATATACGTTAAACAATAAATTAAAAAAATGTACCTGAACCCAGTGATTTTGATTCACGTGTCCAAGAACAATAATCGGATGAGTAATCAGTGGCTGACCAACAAGAGGTAAGAACGTGGAACAACCCCCGTTAGACAATGTAATCAACACAACACTAAATGCTGTTGCAACAATGTATCCCATGTCAGGAATTGTCAACCACTTTTCTTCGGTGACAAGCTCTTGAGGAGCAACTTTCAAGGCTTCGAAAATTGTTTGTGAGTGTTCCACTCCAAACATTGCCACATATTTATCACCTCTTATCAACATCTCCTCGATCATCTTCTGTCGTACATCATACCACATTTCTTCACCCTTATCCAATAGGGCAGCAATGGCCCTGTATCCACAATTCCCATCGCCAGCCACATCTATAATGTCACATACATAAGGCTGAAATTTAATAGGCATCTTTTCTAAGTGCGGTACCTTTTGAGAGAAGCCGTCAAATATTTGTTTTTTGGGTCTTCCTCTCTTAGCCTTGGCTACAACTGTTGCCGTAGGAGTCTTCCATTTAGGAACCGGAGGTGTAGGAATTGTTGTGTTGGTTGAGGCGTGAACCGAAGGGTGTGTGGAGTTGCTCCCTTCAAGTGAGTTAACATAGTCATCAACTATCTCAAAGTATGAAGGATTACGCTTTGTCGATCCTTGTGATACACCCTTCTTCCTACCCTTTGTTGTAACTTTCGCAGGAGGAGGACACATAGAGGTGGAATCAGGAAATGCAATTTCCCGAAGTTTTTCTTTGATAGCCTTTTTTGTTGGGATATCTGCATTCTGAAATTTAAAAGATATAGCTTCCCATTCAGACTTTAAATTGAGCTCAATTGATGAATTATCTTCGAGTTCAACAGTTGCCCATGATAGTCTTCTCCAAAAATGGTGGATGGTACCCAAAGGTACACAAGTGTATCGTGCAAGCTCACAAGCACACGGTAACCCGTGGGTACTTCTTAACCTGCAACCGCACTCAGAACTATCAACCCCCACTCTTTTCATTCTAGTTTTCTCCTTAGCAAGCAGTTCAAGAGCTTTCTTTGAAACAAAACCAATCAAATTCTTGTAGAAGGGACCCTTGAATTTGTGATCCTTGATGAATATACTATGCTCAAAAGAGGACATTATCTTTGTATGTTGCAGTACCGTTAACTTGTTCATTGCATCCCAGCAATAACAAAGATCACCCTTGCTATTCTTAAGCAAATGCTTCAGCCTTGCATGAGCACCCTCAACCCTGCCAATGCATTGTAGTACAATACAAATAAGAAAACTATAATTTAATCAAAGCCATAAATATAAATAAAATCATGACGTGGATTAAACCTGTTGGTAGTCGTGTTCCCAAGATGCATGGCCGAATCAATCCAGCACTTTACAAACTTTTGCCTATAATCTGTCAACCAAGTTGTCAGAATATAAGAATTGAACTGAGGAAACGATTCAGATAAAATTTGCACGGCCCTCAGATGACTATGATACTCCTCTTCTGTCACAGAATCCATGAGATCTTGCCAAGCATCCATAATGCCATCCCACACTGTTTTCGGTTGGCAATATAACTTGCACTTTGCACTTACATTCTTTGAAATATGAAACCTGCACAATAAATGTTTGGCTGTTGGGAAAACCTCCTCTACTGCTGCTATCAAAGCCAGGTCTTTATCAGTGACAATAACACTAGGCAAGCTATCTTCCTTAAGAATCAAACCTTTCAGTTTTGTTAAGGCCCACACAACATCATGTGTCCTTTCTGAGGACATATAAGAAAATCCAATGGTAAAGGTAATGTCTGTTGATGTAACACCAACCATTTCAAGCAGGGGTAAGCCATACCTGTTGGTTTTGTATGTACTATCAATGAGCACCACAGTAGGATACAGATTAAAGAGCTCGATGCCACCCGGATGTGACCAAAATATATCTTGGATAACCTGAGTTTCACAATCCTTCTGATGCCAATAAACATATTTGTCCCGTTCCAATAAATGCATCAAGTGCTGCATCTCTGTTAGAGAACCCCTCTTTGTCCTCCGGTATCGTCCACATGCATTGTAAACTTGTTGAATTGTTGTTAAATTTTCAGGATTCTTATCTTTCAAAGAGACAAGCATGTGACTAGGTTTAACCCTAGTGTCTACCATATCTTCAACCAACTGTTTTTCCGTAGAAGTCAATCTTCCGGCGTATGCATGCCCAACCAACGACTGTGCTCTTGCATGGTTATGAACTCCACATAACACCTTCAGCCGCCAACACCCTTCAGCTTTTCTAGGCCTTCCTCTTAGCTTAAATGGACACTCGCATTTTCTTGTTCCAGTGCTCCTCTTGGTTAGTTTGCCCTTGTACGGTTTGTAACTCCCACCCCGCTCGCATCCTAATGTGAGAAGTTCTTTTCTTTTGAGGCTCCCATAATCAGACTTAGCAGTAACAACAACAAATCCATTCTCCTTCCCTACCGACCGACACCAATCAAATAGTTCATGGCGATTAACAAATTTCTGCAAACAACAAGAACAATAAGACATAAAATCCAACATTAAAGTAAATTAAGGTAAATAGGTTTTTCACGATAAGCCAAATTAAGGTAAGTTTTGCTGTCAAAGTCCATTAAAGTAACAGTTTTATTTAGAATTTTTGTTTTATGCACCAATCATATGCACTCGTGCAAGGTCGTGTTTTAGGATCTCGTGCACTTAAGCATTTCCGTTTCAAAAGAGTCTTGGTTCCATCATCATTAATGCATGGTAAAATAGAAATTTCCTTTGATTTTAAAAAGCCATTTTTCGTTTATTTTGTGCCTAAGTCAACTTCAAATAGTTTAAGAATTAGGATTTAGGAGAGTGGTTGCAGAGTGATGAAAGCTTTTAAGCACGTTTTATTGGAAAATAAAATTTTGAAACTTCTTCACCTCTCCACCTTAGGAGAGAAAAGAGAAAAAAAAAAGAATTAATGATTTGATAGATGATGTGATAGAAATTGTAGAGAGAGATAAAAAGAAAATTAGTGAAAATCAATTGTAAGATAGTGTAGGTGTGAACATATCACAACTCTGTTTCATTTCACACTGCTTGAAATTTTTCTAATGGATTCACATGGGACTTACTAATAAAAAATGCGATGTCCGTCGTGAACTATTCACCGGACTTACAGGTTGCTTAACATAGTAGACTTGAATTGTCCAGTGGGGTTCAAATTGCTTGTTTATGTAGGTTTCCGCTAGGCTAATATCAAAACAGTCCTACTTCTATACATATAATCGATTTATGAGTTTGAAATAGCTTTGACCGCCACAACTCACTTTTCTAGCAGTATTACGAGAACACGTTTTTCAGACAGTAAATTTAGCAGTCTCAAAACTTTTAAATATGTGTATGGCTGAAATATGTTTGCACTGCATTGGAATTTATAAATCATTTCCTATATTAAAAACCTAGTAACGTTTTCTTGTCCTTTTGATCTCAAGAATTCGCTAACCTTTCATTTCATTACCTACTGATCACGTTATAAATTATTTTGGTTGTTAGTGGAAAGACATGAGGTAGGTTGGTATATATAAAATTTTGGGTGTGATATATATTGTTCTTTTTGGTTTTGAAATTTCTTCCAATCATATGAGAATGTTTTGCTTTTGAGGATTGGTGGCTATTTATATTGATATTGTATTTGAAGGTGTTTTAATTATTTGGTGGGAGCATATACTCTTCACGTAGGGTAAATGAAGTTGAAGACCAAGCTTAAACCTTATTGAAATGAAATTTTTAGACCTAGCCGTCGTTTGCATAAATCAAGCAAACATGTTGGATTACAATTAATCTTTTCCTCTTATAGTAGAAAACATAAACCCTTAACCCTATTCCTATTTGGACTTGAGACACATCAAAGGAAGGTCACAAACAGAAAGTCAAACACCAAGTCTTTGACAAAGAAAGAAAAAAAAAAGGAAACAATATAGTGAATTACGCGCTAAAGATTATTTTTAACACCAGCTGTCTTTGGTGTTACCAATGAGGGGATACACGATAAAGATGGCTGGAGTGGAAACTTTGCTTCTCTAAGAATAGGGGTGGGAATAGGTTAGGTCAGGCTAGGCTTTGCGTAAATAGGCCTGGCCTATTTAAAAAATTTAAGGCCTAAGCCTGGCCTGTGGCCTATCATAGGCTTTTTATTTTGCTTGGGCCTGGCCTTTTTGAAAGCCTGGCCTGGCCTGAAGCCTATTTATAGGCCTATTTTCGCATAAGGCCTTTAAATAGGTCAAAAAGCCTACATCTAAACAGACCAACATCTAAGCAGACCAGCAAGTCTACATCTAAATAGGCCAACTATGTTTGTCAATCGACAAGTTTCAAAAAGATAAAATTAAATTTTCTACAAATACCAAAATTGGTGACAGGTTAGATGGATGTAAATTGAATTTAATATTTTGATTTATTTGTATATTTTATTAAACTAATATATTAAATTAAGATGCTAATAAACAGGCCGGCCTGATAGGCTTAATAGGCTTTTTTATAAGCCTAAACCTGGTCTATTTAGTTAAATAGGCTTTTCAATAAGTTTGAGCCTAGCCTTTATATTAAACAGGCTAGGCCAAACTAGGCTTTAAATAGGCTAGGCCATAGGCCCCTGTCGGCGGCCTGGCCTATTCCCACCCCTATCTAAGAACTAGGAATTTCTTGGATTAGAACTCTCTTTTACCATTTTTTTGTTTGACTAGATCTCTTTATGAAAAATCATTGAGTGTTGAGGTACACTCCAACACTCGCTATAAAATAGAAAAAATAGTGTATATTAATGTTGTTGCTATTTTGTGGTACATAAATCATAACTATTAATTATTTTTTGATTAACGTTAAATTGAGGATTTGATTCTCAATTATTGTGAATGTAAAAAATTCATTAATTTTTACTGTTCAGTGCACCGACAGTGATTAAACATCATGATAAATATGACTATATAGGGGTGGTATGCACTATTTAGTGGCATGTCATCATTAATGCAAAGTAAAACAGAAAATTCCTTTAATTTAAGAAGCAATTTTTCTGTTATTTTGTGTCTGAATTGTTTAAAAGTTGAGATTTATAAGGAGTGTTGTAGAGTGATGACAACTTTTAAGTTCCATGCGTTTTCATTTCACACGTATGAATTTTTTTGTAATGACTTCATATGGGACTTGCTAATAAAAAAAGCTGATATCTATTGTGAATGAAAAATTTTAGGTGGACATATAGATTTTTTAGCCATTTAACGGACATAGAAATTTATGGCCACAATCTATCAAAATTAAAAAAAAAAAGGTAAAACAGAGTTTTATCCCTCCGTTTTGATATGTTGAGTACGGTATCAATGTCATCATCACAAGCCCTCGAGGGTTGTGGCGCCCTCCAACCTCTATATAAGGAGGGTTCACCAAGCCATAAGGTACACACTTCTTGATCCCTCACATCTATCTACCCTCTTCACTCCTACCTTTCACTTTGGCATCAGAGTGTTTTCGCAGGGCCCTCTCCCGAGCACAAAGACGATGACCGACCACCACCCTTCAGGAGGAACCCGATGCACGGAAGAAGCTCAGCACCCACTCTATCACCCTATGTCTCTTCAATCACCACTTGTGGTGGTCTGAGCAGACTTAACTTGTTCAGACATCTTCAGATTATTTTTACTTAATTATATGGACTTTGGATTTAAGAATGGCAGTTAGGTTCCCTTTTAATTAAGTTTATTATATACAAATGTAAACCATGTTATCAACTTAGCTGGCTGGTTTAATTAAATAGTGGCTACAATAATTGAAGGAAGAGGATGCAAATTACGCCTTCATATAATTTGCTATCATATTTTACTAACAAATAAAACATATTATCAGACATCACCTACTACGTTGACCAAAAGGAAAAAAGACAAACAACTAGTTTAGCCAAGTTCCAGTATTTATACTTTCAGTGATAAGCTTGGCTTAGGCACAAAATAAAATAAAATCTTTTTCTGGTTGCTGATCATCTCTAAAAAAAACGAAAAGCTAGCGTCGCCATCTTTTGTGGCAGCAACTTTTTTTATTTTTTTAAAGCCAAATAGAGATTTTATTAATTGGAATAGAATTAGTCAATCGATATGTAATTTTAAAATTTTATAATAAAAATCCAATGTAGAGATAATAAATAAATTTATATTTGTTTAAATAGACCGGCATGTTAGGTTTAAATTTTTTTTGAGTAACTTAAACCTAACTTTTTTAATTAAATAGGTTTTTCACGATAAGCCAAATTAAGGTAAGTTTTGCTGTCAAAGTCCATTAAAGTAACAGTTTTATTTAGAATTTTTGTTTTATGCACCAATCATATGCACTCGTGCAAGGTCGTGTTTTAGGATCTCGTGCACTTAAGCATTTCCGTTTCAAAAGAGTCTTGGTTCCGTCATCATTAATGCATGGTAAAATAGAAATTTCCTTTGATATGGTCTTAGTTTGGATGAAACTTATATGTTTTAAATCATTTTGAGATACTTACTTACACTTATGACCGGATAATTATGATTAAGTTTGGATATATCGATGGATGAATTTATTTGAATATGATTGTTGTTCTATGGTTCAGCATAGTTTTTTATTTTCAAATTTTTTGATATTTATTACGAATTTATTTATAATAAATGAACTGAACAGAATAAATAAATATATTTGTGATGAAATCTCCAATGAGATTTTCTGTCACAAAATTATACATTTGCGACAGAACTAGTACCAGCTTTTCAAACCGTCACAACTCTGTGACAGAATATATATGTCGCAAAAATCAGGACGGACTATGTTATTTTGAATTCCGTCATTATAAAAATCATTATTTTCGTCCCCATTTTCGTCGCAAAATTCGGGACAGACTATGGTATTACGAAATTGTCATTGAAAAAATCATTATTTCCGTCCCCGAATCTGTCGCAAAATTACTATATTAAAAAACATAAATAAGTATATTCCGTCCCAAACTTGTGACCGATTAGTATGTTCCGTCCCAAAAAGTTTAATGCGTTCGTCACCAATTCGGTCGCAAATATATTATTTAAATGGATAAAATTCAGTGTATTCCGTCTTAATTTCCGTCCCAAACTCGCGACGGAGTACTATATTTCGTCCCAAAAAATTTGCGACGACAAAAAATGCGACAAAATTATTTTGTCGCAAATTCCGTCCCAAAATTATTTTGGGACGGAAATTTTAACTATTGTGCGACGGATTTTTCCGTCCCAAAAGAGTGTTTTTCTAGTAGTGGATTTAAAAAGCCATTTTTCGTTTATTTTGTGTTTGAGTCAACTTCGAATAGTTTAAGAATTGGGATTTAGGAGAGTGGTTGCAGAGTGATGAAAGCTTTTAAGTGCGTTTCATTGGATAATGAAACTTTGAAACTCCTCCACCTCTCCACCTTAGGAGAGAAAAGAGAAAAAAAAAGAGAATTATTGATTTGATATAATGTGATAAAAATTGTACAGAGATATAAAAAGAAAATTAGTGAAAATGAATTGTAAGATAGTGTAGGTGTGAACATGTCACAACTCCGTTTCATTTCACACCGACCGAAATTTTTGTAATGGATTCACATGGGACATACTAGTAAAAAGGGCGATGTCTATCGGGAATTATTCGCCGGACTTACAGATTGCTTAATATAGTAGACTTGAATTGTCCAGTGGGGTTCAAATTGCTTGTTTATGTAGGTTTCCGTTAGGATAATATCAAAACGGTCCTACTTTCCATACATACAATCGATTTATGAGTTTGAAATAGTTTTGACCGCCACAACCCACTTTTCTAGCGTTACTACGAGAAACACGTTTTTCAGACGGTAAATTTGGCAGTCTCAAAACTTTTAAATATGTGTATGGCTGAAATATGTTTGCACTGCATTGGAGTTTACAAATCATTTTCGATATTAAAAACCTAATAACGTTTTCTTGTACTTTTGATCTTAATAATTCGCTAACCTTTCATTTCATTACCTACTAATCATGTTATAATTATTTTGGTTGTTAGTGGAAAAACATGAGGTAGGTTGGTATATATAAAATTTTGGGTGTGATGTATATTGTTCGTTTTGGTTTTGATATTTCTTGCAATCATATGAGAAGATTTTGCTTTCGAGGATTGGTGGCTATTTATATTGATATTGTATTTGAAGGTATTTTATTTATTTGGTGGGAGCATATACTCTTCACGTAGGGTAAATGAAATTGATGACCAAGCTTAAACCTTATTGGAATGAAGGTTTTAGACCTAGTCGTCGTTTGCATAAATCAAGCAAACATGTTGTATTACAATTAATCTTTTCCTGTTACAATAAAATAGAAAATTCCTTTGATTTAAGAAGCAATTTTTCTGTTATTTTGTGTCTGGGTCAACGTTGAATTGTTTAAAAATTGAGATTTAGGAGCTAATAAAAAAGCCGATGTCTATCATGAACGGAAAATGTTAGGTGGACATATAGATTTTTTTGTCATTTAACGGACCTAGAAATTTGTGGCCACAATCTATCAAAATTAAAATAAAAAAGGTAAAACAGAGTTTTATCCCTCAATATGTCCTCCATTTTGATATGTTGAGTATCATCACTGATTATGAATTATTCCATCGGTAGATTTACAGATGAGCTGGCACGAGTGAAAGTGTACACACCTTGCACGATTGTTAGTATGGAACAATCATAATTTTGTAAGACATAATTAACAATTCATCAGGTAAAAGGTGTGTGTGGTGTGTACATATGGTGTGCATTCTCGTGCTATGTTTGCTCGTGCCAAGAGCATTTGCCTTTACGGATTGCTCAATATTTTAGTAGACTTGAATTGTCCAGAGGGAGTCAAATTGCTTGTTTATGTAGGATTCTGTGATAAGCTGGAGGGGAAGATAGAAAAATGGCTAGAAAGGAGTTTGGTTGGGAGATTGAGGGACTTGGAAAATGTGCACAACATTCAGGACAACCTCATCCTTGCAGGTTTGTACTTTAAACTTGTCGACTTTTATTGAGTGGAGATTACAATACAATTGAAACTAAAACAAGAGCAGCTGGTACAATATTTTTTTTTTGATAAGCCAAAAAGATATAATTATAGGGAGTACAAGGGGTACTCCAACCCAAGTACAATATACATGAAAATTAAAATAATGCTAAACAAGCAAAAAACAAAAAACAGCAGAAACTAGAAACATACACACATAGAAATAAAGAGACCATCACTCCAATTCCACCCGAGCACCAGTACAGCAATCACATCTTCACCAGAGTTAGTCGATGCACACAAACAGCCAGCCAACCTTGTGAACAGCCACCTTCCAATTTACCATCCCCCCACGCAGAAGCCCTTTCGCCACCCTATCCACAGCCACAATGAACAAACAGTACAGTATCATTATATCTCAACAAGGCACAAAAATGGCTCTCTAACCCATTCCTGAAATGATCTCCGAAAGCTATTCAATAACCTTCGAAGCCAAGTCCACGCCTTAGCTTGAACCAGCGCAAAAACAGCTTCCACATTCCTTTGGATTCCCTTAAATACTATGGAATTTCTATGCAGCCAGATGCACCAATTACAAGCAACCCAAATTACATCCCAAGCCAGTTTTTGCTTTTTGTTTCTGCCCCATAACCCATGCTGCATCAAATGTGTTTCACAGTCACTTGGTAGTGATAAATAAATACCCAGCCACTTATAACAGAGCATCCACACCCTGTAAGTAAAATTACAAGTGAAAAACAAATGGGATACAGTCTCTTCCCTACTCTCACAAAGGTAACACCTCCCCGAGGTAATCTGGCCACCCAATACCCCTCTCCTTATTAAATTGTCCGTTGTTGGTAACCTACCAAGAGCAAGTTTCCAAATAAACGCCTTTACCTTAGATGGTGTTGGCGTAGCCCAAATTATTTTAAAGACTGCTGAGCTGTTCTGTTGTTCCTCCGTTGACAACATCTTCTTGTACGCTGATTTGACCGAGTATGCGCCACTTTGTTCCGCTGACCAGCCCCATCCATCTCTGCCATCCCTGACTAGCCTGATTTGAGCCATAACCTACATACATCTGTTCAGCAACTCTGTTTCCCATTCGAATAATGATCTTCTCCACCTAAGCTGCCAAACCCACCCCTCCTCTCCCCAAAACCCCATATCTGCCACACACTCCTCTTTTTGTTCGGAAACATCATATAACCTCCTAAACTTCTGTTTCAGGGCCCCATCACCCACCCAATTATCTACCCAAAACCTTACCTCCTTTCCCTCACCCACCACCCTCTTCAGACACTTCCCAAACCATTCCCCATCCTTACTACCTGCACACACTTTTCCTAAATCCTTCCACCAAATTGACCCCTCTTTGAAGCACTCCTCATCCCCATATCGACAACTCTCACCATATTTTGCTAATAAAACCCTTGCCCACAAATTCTCCCTCTCCCCTAATAACCTCCATATCCACTTCCCTAACAAAGCCCTATTAAATTTCACCAAATCCTTCACCCCCAAACCCCCTTCCTGTTTTGGCTTACACACCGTATCCCACTTTACCCACGATATCTTTCTCTCACTCTCATCCCCTCCCCAAAGAAAACTTCGCTGCAAACTCTTCAATTTATTAGCCACAGAAATAGGAATCTTAAAAAACGAAAGGTAAAAGAGAGGGATAGAGCTAAGTACCGAGTTCAAGAGGCAAATACGGCCACCAAATGACAAGTGTTTCATCTTCCAGGGGTTCAGACGCTTCTTCATCTTCCGTACCACTGGTTCCCAAGATGCCGTCCTTCTTGGGTTTGCGCCCACTTCAACACCCAAATACAAAAAGGGAACGGTCATAATTCTACAATTCAATATATTTTCCCATGTCCTTACCTCATTCTCCTCCACCGATATGCCTGCAATTTTGCTCTTAAAAAAATTAACCTTCAGGCCCGACGCCAACTCAAACCATCTCAGAATGCTTTTGATAGTATATATATTTTCAGTAGATGCCTCCCCAATGAGCAAGGTATCATCAGCATACTGAATATGAGAGACTTCTAATTTAATCCTCCCTACCTTAAATCCAGTGAATAACTTACGATTCACTGCCTCCCTCATCAAACCACCCAGCCCCTCAGCCACAATTAGAAACAAAAAAGGAGCGAGTGGGTCCCCTTGCCTGAGGCCCCTTTCCATAGAGAATTCCAAAGAGGGACTCCCATTAACCAACACAGATAATGTCCCAGATTCGACACAACCCTTAATCCATTTAATCCATCTAATAGGAAACCCCATTCTCTCTAACATATAGTACAGGAAGCCCCACGACACAGAATCATAAGCTTTTTCAAAATCTAACTTAAGCAAACAACAATGTTTCTTTTTCCTTTTAGCTTCATCTAGTACCTCATTTGCTATTACTACCCCATCCAGCATATTCCTCCCCCCTACAAAAGCTGACTGATTTTCCTCTATTACATTCGATATTACCTCCCTCAGTCTACCCGCTAGAACTTTTGCTATTATTTTGTACAGACACCCCACTAGTGATATAGGCCTATAGTCCTTAAGATCTAATGGCACCTCTACTTTAGGAATGAGCGCAATGAAGGCTGCATTACACCCCTTCGGTATTACCCCATGTGCATGAAATTCATTCAGCACTCTACAAATATCCTGTTTCAAGATTTCCCAAAAAGTTTTGATAAATTTAAAATTAAATCCATCCGGCCCTGGGCTTTTGCTCCCCTCGCAAGCCCAAACAGCGGCTTTTATTTCCTTTACTTCGAAAACATTAGTTAATTTCCTGCCGTCCTCCTCACTTAGTCTTCTAAAGCTTACCCCATCCAGCCTAGGCCTAGGCCCTCCCGATTCCTTAAATCTGTTTTCAAAAAATCTCTTAACTCCTCTCTTTACCTCCTCTGGTTCCTCAACCCATGTATCCCCGATTTGAATACCAGGAATTAAGTTATCACTCCTCCTTTTATTAACTACTGCATGAAAAAACTTTGTATTATTATCCCCTTCTCTTAGCCACTTGATTCTGGACTTTTGCCAAAGTATAGATTCATTTAAATTGGCCAGCATCCAAAATTTTACATTTAATTCCCTCCTACTTTCAAAATCAGCTTCATTCGCCTCCCCTCTCTCATCCAACAGATCCAGCCTATTGATATCATTCACCGTCTGTTTAATCCTCTCTCTCACATCCCCAAAGGATGTACATTATAAATTACTAAGTTTAAAAAACAAATAGTCTTCTCCAACTATTTCATTATTCATGACAAGTTGAAGTTACTATCCGAAGAAAAGTGTCCAAAACTACTTCCTACTATTTTTTTATAGGCCAATGGGAGGGAACAAGGGTGTACAAATAGAGGTCATACAGAAATGTGTAGCTTTTTAACACAAAACAGTAAAAATATACGAATAAAAATTAATAGACATTTAAAGGGTGTAGACCATTAGAGAGATAGAAAGAGATGCGAGATAAGTGATAAGTTTGATATATAATATAATGTAATTAGAAGAAAGAGATAGAGAAAAAAAATAGGTGTCCAGCAGTGTCTGCACTATTTAGGTGTATATGAATCATTGCCCTAAACATATAGAATGAGATTACATAATCAAGCTGTTTGTCAGTATAGAAGCCAGATACTAATCCCCCCATACTTCCTACTATTGAAGAGGAGCATAGCAACAACAATCCTTTCCTGAGCCATCCGCTTGCAGTCACTTCTGTCTTCACTTCAAGAGTCTCCTTTGCAGTCCTTATCGTGAGAGCAAAATCTTCCTTCTTGACCATTTGCATGCTTCACATGCAAGCGATGTTTATTATTTTGGAGATATGCTACGATCTCTTGGATAAACTTACGCTGAGACCTGAAAAAGTATATATAAAACTTGAATAGCACACAACATGGCATGTATGTGAAGAAATTCCTTATTGACAAGTTAAGTCAGATTTAAAATGATAATTAGAATATCATATCAAAGCCTATCAAAAAAAAAAAAAGAATATCATATCAAATTTGCTATTTAACTATTCAGGAACTTTACAAACGAGCTAGGAAAATAATTAATCACATTATTAACAGCTAGCTTGCAGCAGTAGAATACTCCCTTCGTTTTAAAATTACTGTTTATTTAGCTAGGAAAAAAAATTTGTTTTATAATATCTGTTCACTTATAATTCTAAGAAAATATTAATCAATTAGTGTTTTTCCATATAAGAGTAAAATAGGAGAAAAAATATTTTAAAAAATTAACAATATTATCTTTTTTGCCTTTTCTACTGTTATTTTAAAATGAGGGGAATATATATTAATTATAAAATTTAAATAAAAATTAATGGAAGTGTACTAAGTAGTGTACCCTTTTATGTACCGCTTTCCAGGCAAGCTACCAAGTTTACGTAGAGCTGAAGTCCATTCTTTTATCATATCCTCTTCGTTGCACGTTTGTTCCATCTTGGCTTCCTCTATAGTACTCTCAAGTCCTATCTGAAAACTTCCTCTCACGCACCTTACGTCCGAGGGGTCCACTTGATAGAAGATTGGAACAACAAGTTGTTTAGTTTCTTCCTTATATTTAAGAATCTTGACAAGCTCCTGAAGACCCTTAAAATAATGAGCATAGATTTCTCTTATAAAAATGATCGAACACCTTGATTGTCTAATAGCTTTATCAAAATCTTCAATACTATCGCGGCTGAAATAAAGCTTGTCTCTTATCTTGAAACCTTCTTGGACCAGAGCATCACGGAGAGTTTCTCCAAATTCAACTGAAATACTGCCACTGATATAAATCTGGTGGTTGGCTGTTGAATGTCGTAGATTGTCTAATGTTTCTGTCCAGCACTCTATAGTGTTCTTGTCATCTAAGGAAGACACCACGTCATGAATCAAACCAGGTAAGCCTTTGCATTGGAAAGCAACTTCGCGTGCCACATTGAATAATTTGGAGTCAATGTCTGTAAGGTTTTGTAGAAGCTCCCAAGCTTCCTCATCAGATATGCGCTCCAAAAAAATAGAATTGTCACAATGCCTTTTTCGCTGTGTAATGTACTCGTAATGATAGTTGTTGCAGTCAGCTTCATCATCTGTGATCAAAAGGACCTTGCACTGTGTACACCCATCAGGAATACCTAAGTCCTTCAAAGAAAACTTTGTCGGAAAATTATCCAAGATGACAAGAGTAGTTACGTCCTCCCTATCAATTTCCGACTCTATTTTCTCTTTTCTTATGGGATCAGTGTGATCATCTCTTTCGAAGATATAGTCGTCTTCTTCAAATTTAAAATGCAGATTCAACGAGTTAGCAATTTCCACATACATGCTCTTCATAGATTTTTTGAACATGTTGAGAAATATAACCCTAGAAAATATCTTCTCATACTTGTTTATCTCCGATTTCACTAATGTTGTTTTGCCCGCGCCCCTCTTCCCAAACAGTCCGATTACATGGTTTTTATCATCTTGTAATGCCTCCAAGAGTTTCTCCGAAGCATCTTTCATAGAGCTGAAATAATTTTCAGCTGGAGGAATTATCACACCTTTCTTTTTCCCCGTATTCATCTCTTCTATTAGTTTATCCACTTCATCTAGCCACTCCAAAACATCAACATTGATTGTTTCATTTTTTTCCTTTGCCTTTTCAACTCTACTCAACACAAAATTCCGCTTCTGAAGCAGCTTCCGGAATTCTTCAGCTAATGAAAGCGGCATGCCATAGCTCTCCATCTGATATTTTTGTTCGTACGTATTTCTAACTCCCTAGCTGGCTAGCTGCTATCCATTTAAAGATGGTTAATCAGGAAAATAAATCAATTTAAAACTGACCCATCCTAATGACATATTTTCATACAACAAATCAAATTGGAGCGAGAGAGATAAAAAGAAATAAATTCTATGGAAAACCAATGCAATCATCCCTACTGTAATTACCTTGTTTGATATATATGACTATATATATATATATATCTTAACCAGAGAATGCATGACACTTAAAATGTTGGTTGTGTAAATCAGTGATATCAAATATATTATGTAAAACCAGCTTAGTTTAAGTGGCTAAATAATATTTTAACATGTATTTTAGAAAATTATAATTTATGTTACACGTCAAAATATTATTGAACGACTAAAGTCAAGAAGTTTCACCTTTTGATAACTAACACTAAAATGTGAGAGAGATGAGTGGGAGAGAGAAGTGAGAGAGAGAGAGAGTTTGCAGGGTAGCAGAAGGCTTATGGTGGCAGTGGGAGGCAAGCCGGAGGTAACATCACATAATTCTTCTTCTCTCACTTCCTCGTGGAGAAGTAGGGATGAAAGTGCGTCAGGCCGCTGACAAGAGCCTACGGCCTAGCCTACATCAGGCCCAGGTAAAGCCAGACCAAATTACTAAATAGATAAGGTTAAGGTTTTTTTAAAAGCCTATTTAGTTAAAAAGGCCAGGTTTGGGCCACTCAGAAAGCCTTGTAAGCCTAGCAGGCCGGCCTATTTAAGTAAATATTAATTTATTTTGTTATTCATATAATTTTGAATTTTATTATAATATATTTTTTGAAATCTTTATTATAGTATCTTAAAACTAAATAGTTGTTGACTTATTTATATGATTAAATATGTTAAACTATAAATGAATTAACCATATAAACTTCTTTAGAAAATGATTATACCTATTTACTTTGAAATGGACGGTATAATCATATTATTGTATTTTAGCTCACTAGTCTATAAGTTTGTTGACATTTTACAATTAAATTTTTCGGTCTACTTGAATGTATTGCAATAAAACAAGCTTTTAAATAGGCTATCAGGCCAGGCCAGACTTTCAAACAAATCATGCTCAGACCTAAAAAAAGCCTATGACAGACAACAAGTCAGACTCAGGCCTTGAATTTTTTAAGCAGGCCAGACCTATTTAAGCAAAGCCTAGCATAGCCCAACCCACTTCCACCCTTATGGAGAAGGATTGGTGGAAGTTATTTTAGAAAAGGGGAAAAGGTATGAGAGGTTTTTATCCGTAGAATTGAATTGAAGAACACCCTCCTAGTAATTTAGTACCATCATTATTTACCATTTGTTTTACTTGGGTTGGACGTTGACAAAACACAAAAATTTGATGGAAGACGAAAAAATTGACAGAAACAGTAACATTGTCAAGGACAGGAAAATTGAAAAAGATATAGAATTAAAGAAGAGAAGTGAATGGAGTTTTAACTCACTTTAAAATCTTGCTAGCACCGAAAATGGAGATCGCTCTACCTCTCTGGAAATGATCGACAAGGCAACATCCAGAAAGTTAAAGATCAGATCAGAGTGATCGATTTGGTTTTGTGCCTTCACACGGAAAACACATATAATTGAAAAAAGGTATAGAATTGAAGAAAGATAAGAGCGAAACTCACTCCAAAATGTTGCTAACACCGAAGATGGAGATCGCTTTCCCTTTCTGGAATGATTGACAAGGCAGCACCAGAAAGTTAAAGATCAGATCAGATCAGATCATCGATATTGTTTTGTGCCTTAATTGACCAAGCTTCTCAAGGAAACCATAAATACCGGAACTGGACGTTGGGCACTAGCTACTAGTTGGTATTTTTACTTTTTTTTCCCTTTTGGTCAACGTACTAGTAGCTGTAGCTAATATGTTTTCTTTTCTTAAAAAAATTATGATTAACATATGATCACTTAAAATAATGAAGGCTTTATTTCATAGGAAGCATCCTCTACTCTTCTTTCAATTATTGAGTGGAAGTATTCTTTAGCCTTCGTATAAACAAAGATGCATCCTGACTTTAAACACCCAACTCACAAAAATTCAAAAAATTGAGGAAATATTTGAAGGCATTATTTAAGTTGGCTTATAGGGTACATTTACACTCTAGGTCTTGCACCATACAAGAGTAAAAATGACCTATAATAATGAGTATAGTGACCTGCTGCCCAAAAAAAAATAAAAATAAGATTACAAGTGAAGTCTTTCTCCCTTATCTCTCTACCTCTCCCTTCTCTCTTTGCATCTCTTTAGGTGGGAATTCTGGCGTGGTGGAGAACGACGGAGATGGAGGCTGCCAGTGACAAGAACGACGGCGATGGAGGTTTCCAAACGACCCATCTTCTTGCCGACTTCCCAGATATCGTTCACCCAAGCTCTCTTCCCATATCTAGTTAAAATATGACCGTTGGAGCAAACGTGGAAAGCTTGCGTGGAATTTCTCTCTCTTATTAGACACTTTTCGTCCCAGGGACCAACAGAAAATGTAAAAAAGGACCAAAAAAAAATCAATGTCGACATCTTCAGGGACCAAAGTGGTGGTCAAAATAGTACAAGGACTAAACAATCATAAGTGAACATCTTTAGGGACCAAAATGGAGGTTGGCCGTGGGTTAGAGGGGGTAAAATGGGGGAGGATTTTAACTTTTTACTAGTCTTAGGGACCAAAGTTGGAAGGTAAAAAGGTTAGGTAAAAATATCTTTTTACTATTTGAGGATCAAACCATAAAGTTTCAAAGTTCAGGGACTAAAATCTAAGTTTAGAAAGTTATAATAAATATATAGGTTTGTTTATTAATGTATTCCAAATTCATGACGCGTCAGTGCGTCGACGCGTTAGTGCGTCATAACACTAGTCGCTATCTGACTTCGGTCGCCGGTGCGTCTCCCAATGTCGCTGAGAGTTTCTAGCACTGGACATTCTTTGGTTTTGGGCTTCGTGCTCGTGCAACTCGGGCCCGACTCATTTTCCTCGAAGTCCGTGCCGTACTCGGCCCAAAAACACTATTCACGAAAGTTACTATTCACAAAAAAATTTATCGTGTAGCTGGACCTATCACATCAAACGGAGCCATTTGGTGATTCCCAGATTTTCAATCCAAGGTCTCAAAGTTGTCCGTTACGCTTGCTAGATTTTCGAATAAAATTCTCGCTAGCGAGAAATGTCCTTTCCGGGCTCCGAAAGGAAACCATGTCAATATTACAGTTGTTCTTCACTGAAAGTTATGGTGATAGTGAGAACGTCTTATTCTCCTCCAAACTCAAGGTCAGGTCAAGATTGGTTTACTACCAAGTGTCGTAAAGAGTACTTCATCGGTAATTCGGCCGACGATATCACTTGCTGATGCCTCCAAGCGGATCCAATTAGTACATGGTATAATTAAATAATCATTTAATTATTGGGTGAGATTCAGGGTCTTACAAATACATATTCATAGATATCATACGAAGCATTCATTAACCAGTCATTTATCAAATCACAACATCAAACATAGTAAATAATCCAATCAGTAGCCCACCATCAATCTGGCAAGTCTCGGTATATACCCCCTTATGTTGTAATAGCCCATAAACCCCCTTACCTGGTGGTCTGTACGTTTGAGCGGGATGTTCTGCAAGCTGATATTCCTCTGCAATAAAGTAGGGACATACCACCAATATAGAAACATTCAGAAATCACACAATATATTGCATTTAAGCCCTCAATTCTCATTTAATCAATTCTAGAACCCTTTTATGGTCCAGAATCATTTTTTTGTTTAAGGCCATGTTTGGCCAAACTCAAAATATAGCAAATAAGCTAGTTTCTTCACATAATTGATTCTCCAGAATTAATTTTAGCTTTTCTGAAAGCAAACTTGTTTATAAGCATCTAGGAGTTATTCTGAGACACGTTTGAGGGTCCATTTGTCCTTATTCAACCTCTAACCCTAGTAAATTCCATTTTCAAGATTGCTTAAATACCTAAGAATTACATTTATTACTTGTTCTTCCAAAATCACTTTTGTTATGGCTCTACTATCACCATAAATGAGCTCAGAAGCCTATTCCAAAGGGTAGCCAAGTCGTTGGTGGCTGGGCTTGAGCTTCTCCATGGAAGCTCCATGAACCCAAGAAGGGGATGGAGGTTTCCATCCTTCTCTGCCTCAATCCTAGCCTTAAACTTACATGCAAAGGTTCCATCATGATTATCAAGTTCTTAGAAGCAAGAATATAGGTTCATATGGCTCTGATCAAGCAAAAATCAAAGCATGGGGTTATTTTGACCGAAACCCTAATGGCTTTGTTCATCATGAAATATTCAGTATTTTTGAAAATTAATATGATATCTATGCTCTACAGGTGACAAGGAATCGAATGATGCAAAGAAAAATGAATTATGGAAAATTTTCCGACGAACCTGCTGGAGAAGACGATCGTAGATGGCGGTCCACGGTGGCGACATCAATTGAGCACAGGGGCAACTTCCTCTCACTTCCAGGAACATGTTGGTCATGGTGGATTGGTCTTAAAAGCGATAGTTTTGAAGAAAAATGCAGTTGCAGGTCTTGGGTTCTTTGAAGCCCAACCCTAGACCTTCGACTTCTCACGTTTTCCTTCAATCTCTTTGCCCAGATCGTGCATGCAGGGCTCCAGCAACACAGAGGAACAAAAAGGAAAGGTTTGTAGCAGTACGGGAGGGAGAACGATGAGGTTGATGATGAAGAATGAAGATGATGTTCGGGTGAGGGAGAGAGAGACGAGAGATTCTCTCTCTTATCTCAGCTTCTGAACTGAAGAAATAAAAATGGATAGCTGAAGTCGTGTGGTTTCTGGCCTTAAATAGGCAGTGGCCATACTACTTGAGTGAGATCAAGTTTTGTCTCACAATTTGACATTACACCACTTAGAATCCATGAATTCTCATCATAGTTCAAGTTAATGGAATCCTGACTTCATGAACAAAAGCATTCAAAATTAGGATTTGATCATGTGGAAGAGAAACTCATGATTACATGAGGTATGGTGATGGGAGGGAGTAGTTGGATAGATTCAAATTCTAGTCCCCTAGAATTTTACTTTACACCTTTGTCCCCTCTCATTATATTAATATATATATACATATTAGCTTATTATAATTAAGGAAGACTAATTATCTCATGGAATGAGATATTGAACTCCTCCTAATATTCTTTAATTATTTACTTAACCCATTATTCTTTATAATCATGCAAACATACAATAATGTATATAAATATATATAAGTATATCCTTACGTATAAAGTTATGACAATATTATTTAGGTCATTAAGCTAACAGGTAAAACAATGGGATGTGGCAGGCATCATTGGATGTTGCTTGCAGATACCATAAATGAAGTCCGTGGAATGAATTGAGATACATTGTTTGGTGTCAAGACAGGTGAGGATCAGAGGATGTGTTGTGTTTGGCATCGACCGTAACACCAACAAAAGAATTCCTACACCCAGACTTCTTCCTAGAAGAAGTCTCATAATACGCAGGACCCTTCCTTTGACTAGAGTGACGACCATCTGATGGATTGCGTGATGACATCCATATTAATTTATATAAATTTTCTAGTTAGATATATATATAAATAACTTAAGGATTAAATTAAAATATTTTTCGACGACTATAAAACAAAATTAAATTTTCCATTCCTAAATATTTATGTCAAAATAAAATTGTAATTTACTAATCTCAAGGTGAAATATGAAGAATACAACAATCTTAGATGAGCGATCTGTAAAATCATAGCAAAATAAACTAGAAAATTAAAAAATTGCATTCCGAATAAATGTAATAAAGAAAAAATTAAAAAAATCTAAACCTTAGAAATGGAAGGCATTAACATGTGTGAATTTGTTGCTGGAACAGACTTATATAAGTTACCAACGGTAACAACGACGACTATGAATCACGCTTATATAGGTTACCGACGACATAAACCGTCGGTATAGTTCTGATTGTCAAAGTTGCACGGGTCGAAAATTTTGATTTCATTTTTGGGCAGGAGTATTTGCCCACCTAGTGTACCAATGGTTTAAAGTCGTCGAAAACAATCGCTCTGGAATAGCCAATTGAGAAACATTTTGTGGCAAATTGTCGACAGTCATAGTCGTCGGTAAACTTGGCGTCAAAATTTTCCCGCCTGAAACAAGCAAATACTAATGGTTTTAGTTGCTGGCAAATTTTTTTCCCATCCCCGAAAGTAAATTTGTCGTTATTACCGACAAATACCTAGCTGTCAGTAGAAAACCGTCGGTAAAGTTCCCTTTTCTTGTAGTGCGAAGGCCAGGCTTCTACCACCCAACATCGATGACAAGAGCGACTCTCCGTCCCCGTAAAATGTTGACACCGTCGATCCATTTGCCGATTCAGAGGACAAGGACTCAAATGGTGAAAATATTCGTGGAGACAAAATCGTCCCTATCTAGAACATGAAACCAGTTCATTCAAAGAGGAGTATTTAACCCGCTTCTAGGAATGGTGATGTTGGTTAAGTCTAGAAAGTACCCATGTTAAAGTGGTTTCTAGAGAGGACTTTGAAGTATTTTTCCAATTTAGGGAGGAAGCTTGGGCAAGAGAAATTTGGAACCCCATTCCTCTATGTGGAGAGGAGAAGGGGAATAAAAAGGAGTTGCAAATCAATTGCAAAAAGAAACTATTCACCCAAAAAAATCGCAGAGAAACTGGCCACAGAGGAGGACGTTGAAGGTGTGAAGAGGAAGATCCAAATGAAGAAGCACTTAGCTAGTCACCTGCGTGTTGGTCATTTGATTAAAATATTTTTTAATGTTTGAAATATCTGGATCGTTGGATAAATCCAACGGACAGAGACTGTGCTGCAGGGAGATTGAGGGAGTCAACTTCTACAGGGGATCTAGATTCCATCTCTAGAGACACTCAAGGATGGAAAGTTATTTATTGTCATGATCTTCCATAAATTGGTATCTAGATCCTCTGCAGAAGTCGACTCCCTTAATCTCCTTGCAGCACAGTTTATGGCCGATGGACTCATCCAACAGTCAAGATATTTCAAACGTTTAAAAAATTTAATCAAATGAACAACACATGTGTGACGAGCCAAGTGCTGCATATTGTCCCTCAAAGTTGCATCCCTCATTAATGATATTTTTGATTCTAGACTAACATGACTAATACAGCTAGAATTCTTTAACTCTTCATCTTCCTGAGAATTTCCATCCAACATTCCTTGCCCAGGTGAAATAATAGTATAATTTCTAACACGATCTCCTTCAAGAAATCCTTCTTCATCATCATGATTGCTCAAAAGATCGTACTCCTGCTATTTCGGCTCGCTTCTCAGCCATCCGACCTGAGGACATCTCCGCTGACCAAAAGACATGTATCGAAGCATCCGCCAAAATGTCGGGCTTAATGACTCAGGAAGAAATTAAACATCCCGCAGGCATTGACTGGTCTCTCTCTAAGTGTTTTCAGCTCTCAAAGTGGAGGAGTCTTAATGAGAAACTCCCAACCATTGGTGTTTAGAGAAGAAAGAGCAAAGACCAGAACCAACCCCCCTAAGTGCTTGCTCTCAAATCCTCAACCAGAGTGTTTCCTCTCTTTCTGGTGATTTTCTCCCCTCCTCCATGGTGTGCAATGATTTTTGTTATATAGTGGGATGAGTTTCACTGTATCGATCATGCCTCCCTTATGACCTACGACATAACCATCTGATTCTCTTTTGTTATAGTGCTTTATCAGAACCAAAGAGCTGAAGTCTCTCTCAAATTCCATTTTAATGCTTCTCCATTTTCTCTTATCAGACCTGGCTCACCACTCCACCCTTTTTACTGCTTGAGCCATTGACTTCCTTTTTCTTTCTCTCAACAGTTCCACTTTCTTGTTCTCTTCCTAATTAAAGATCCTTTGCAATTACAGCTTTGGTGTGCCTTGTATCATTGATTAGATTTTCTTTTCTTTTTATCACTTGACACTTATCACTTGGTCGCTCTCCACCGTTTTTATTTCGTGGTACACTTTCTTTTTTCCTTTCCTTTTTCTCATTTTGTTTTTGTTTTTTCATGGTAAATAATAATAATAATAATAATAATAATAATAATAATAATAATAATAATAATAATAATAATAATAATTGTTCATATTGGGCATGACACATAGGGATATACTGGAAGACGATTCTGAACTTAAAAATTGGAAAAACTTGTCTCAAGTGGATTCTGAACTTAACTGATCCTCAAGTTAATATTAGACAGATATAGGAGTGTATAGGGCCTGTAATGTCTCTTGTTGATATTAGATATGTCTCAACTCAGTCTCTTAAACCAGCATTTGGATTTAGAGAGCATTTGGATTTAGAGACAGGTTCGGGTTAAAAAACTGGATCCGATCACTATAACCCGTCCCACACATACTATGTACATACTAGCTTTAAAACATGACTTTGTATATCTTTATTAATAATCTAGTCAGGTTTCAAGTGAATAAAATTTGTATTCTTTTCTCTAATTTAGTATATCGTTATATTCAGATCTATATAGTTTCTTCATAATTGATTGACAGGATTAAAAATTAGTTTTTTTCTGGAACGATATGTATTTATAATTCTTTGGTGAAATTTGAAATTGACATACAATTTGTCCTTCGGGCCAACTCGAACACGTCATTTATCGGGTCAATGTTAAATCTGCATTCCATCGAGTCTCTCCAAGTCTAAGAACGAGTTTGAGCTTAAAAACGGACCCTATTAATATTTAAAATTAGGTAAAAATCAAGACAAATTCGTTCAATATGTCGGGAACACGTCAATGGGTTTGGACTTAAGAACATATGGTTAGGTTCTTGAAGTCTATGAATATTGTTATAAAAACGCAAACCATGTTACTTGGAAGGTTGGTTTAGTTATATATAATATAATAACAATAATAATAATAATAATAAAACGATGACTTTTTTGACGAATTATTTATATAACACCTTCATTATTATAATGCGTTACTGCATGATTTTTTAAATACAAAGGCATGTTATCAGATTCCAAGTTGAAATCAATTGGATGGGTATAGTATTTTAACATTTCATTTCTTTTTTTAAAAGAAACTCTTTGTTTCTTAACTAAATGATTTTTAATTTAAATTTTAACTTTTACAAATGGAAAAAATTGTTGATTAACCTTTTACCGTTTAATATGTTGTGAGATGAGAAATTAGTCTAATAATTGTTAGCGGTAGATATCCGTGATTAACACCGCAAGAAAAAAATGCCAAGTTGAAACGCACAACGCCCAGCTTCAGTATTTATACGTTCCGTGATAAGCTTGGTTTATAAGCACCGAGCAAAATCTATCATCATATTTGACTTTCTTATCCCCGCGCCTAGCCGGTGAGATCTCCATATTTTCTTGCAGCAATATTTTGCGGTTAGTTAAAATTCCATTCACTTCTCTGGTTTAATTTCTCTATGTCTTTTTCACATACTTTTCTGTTCCTTTTATTGACACTGTTATTGGTTCTGTAAATTGATGGCTTCCAACAAATTAGATGTTGAAAACAAACTCATTTATACGCTTTTGCCTTCTGGGCATATATATGTAGTATATATATGGGTTTTAAGAGGAAGAAGAGTTTTTGATTTTGAAGTTTGAAGATTCTGGGTTTTATGGGTTCAAAAGTTTGAAGGATCTAGAAGTTTGAAGGTTCTAGATTCATAAGTTTATGGGGCTGGATTTGTTCATGGGTTGTTGTTGTTTTCGATTCATTGGATGAAGACGATGATGATTTTTTTTTTGTCATCAGTTGATATTCCCGCTGTTCTACTCTTTGCGAAATTAATTTTCAAACTGGAAGCCATTTTGTAGCACCTTAGGACGCATTTTAGTGCCATTATTACATTTTGGATTGATGCTTCACCTACAAAGAGTGTATCATTTGCAAATTGAAGCATTGCTACTCGTATACGTCTTTCCTCTCCAATATTGAATGCTTTGAATTTGTAAAGCAATACTGCCTGTCGTCCTAGACCATTCAGCCCTTCTGCTACTATTAGGAACAAAAAAGGTGTCATCAGGCATCCTTGCCTCAAACCCCTCCCCATCACAAACTCTTTAGTTGAACTTCTGCACACAAGGATAGAAATAGATGATGATTCCAAGCAACCTTTCACCCACCCAATCCATTTTTCATAAAATTCCAGTCTCCTCATCATGTAATACAGAAATAGTCAATTGACTGAGTCATAGGCCTTTTCGTAATCAAATTTGAAAACTAAGGTAGGGAATTTCCTCCTCTTGGCCTCGTGGTAATTTCATTAGCAATAATCAAGCTATCTAGCATGCTTCTGCCTCCTAGGAAAGCAAATTGGTTTTCATCAATAACCTTATGAAGGACCATCTTGATTCTGTTTGCTACAATTTTAGGCACTATCTTATACATGCTGCCTACAAGGGAGATAGGTCTATATTCATTAAGGCCAAGGGGGGATGCTACCTTCGGAATCAATGCAAGAAAGGAGGCATTAGTGACTCTCGGCCATACTCCATTCGAGTAGAAATCATCAAGCATCCTCTTCACATCATGCTGAAAATGATTCCAGAAAGAATTAATAATTTTAAAATCGTACCTGTTCGGACCCGGACTTTTGTCACCATCGCATTCCCAAACTGCTTCCCTGATTTCTTCTATTTCAAATTTGGCCTAAAGCATGACATTATCTTCATGAGAGATTTTCTTAAATGGGACCCATCAAGTTTTAACACATCCTTCTGCTCCTATTTGAATTTCAGGGCAAAGAAGTTCCTTACTTCCATCTTTACCACCTTGGGATCTTCTTGCCATTCGCCATCAATTTTCCAACCCATCAAGGAATTTACTCTCCTCCTCCAGTTAACCATGGAATGAATATATCTCGTGTTTGAGTCTCCTTCCTTGATCCATTTTTCTCTGGATTTTTGGCATAGCAAGGACTCATTTATGTTTGATATCCTCCACAAGTCTACCAATAGTTCTCTTCTCAGCCTTGTTTCCTCCAGGTTTAGTCCCTCTTCCGCTGCCCTCCTATCAAGCTCATTCATTTTCTGAATTATTTCATTCTTTTTTCCATTTATATCCCGAAACACCTCCTTATTCTACTGTTTTAACTTCACTTTCAGCGCTTTCATCTTTTGTTTGAGAACAAATGCCCCCTAGTTGTCGACATGTATCTCATTCCAAGCCTTCTTAACAAAATTAACGAATCGCGGATCTTGGAACTAGCAATTGAGGACCCTAAAGGGTTTTGGCCCCCAATTCTGGCTTGGGTTTCTTAATAATAAAGGGCAGTGGTCTAAGAATTCCCTGTTAAGAGCTTGTTGTATGCAGTTTGGCCATACTGATAGCCATTCGAATGTCACCAAGAAGCGATCCAGCCTACTCATTGCTTGCCCATTCGGTCTTATCCAGGTATACTTCCCACCAACTAGTGGAATTTCCACCAACTCCATGGAATCAATGAAACAATTAAATTCGTCTATCTCCCTATTTCTTTGCGCAAACTCGCCATTAATCCCCCTTTTTCAGTATGATCTCTTATTGCATTATTGTCCCCGGCAAGACACCAAAGTTTCATATCACTCTTGCTCTTCCAATCAATCAGCATCGACCACAATTGCTTTTTTTATTCATTATTACATGGGGCATATACGTTAATAACAACACAAGGAATTCCTTCATCTCCCCACACTCCTCTAAGCCCAATGAAACTCAATCCGACTAAACAATCTTGTATCTTGAACAGATCTTTATTCCATATGCATAACAGTCCTCCGCCTCTGTTAATTGCCGGAGAGTATTTCCAATCAAAATCCATGTCTCCCCATAGCTGTCTACATATACCAATCTCCACCTTATGTAGCTTGGTCTCTTGTATACATATTAAGTCAACCTTCTGTTGGGAAATTAAGGATGTGATTCCTCTCCACTTTATTTTATTGCCCACCCCTCTAACATTATATGTTAAAATATTCATCGCGTACCGTCATCAGCCCTTCCGCAATCTGGTTGTGATTTCCTTGCCATTCCCTTCTCATCCATTTTTTCCATCTCAATCATTTTGCTAATCACCTCAGCATCAGCATTCTTTTCAAACAAAGTTGCTCCCAGCTCCTTACCCATTTCCCACAAATTCCTAGCTTCAACTTCCATGTTCTTGATCCAGAAAGCCTTATTGCAATTGACCACACATGAATCAGAAATTGAGTTACTAAGGGTATAAGCTACTAAGGGTATAAGCTAGATGCCTAACCTGCTTCCTTGTCTTTGCCCTTTCCCCAATTTTTGAATCCTTGGTATGTAGAGGCACTCGCACCCTTCTTGAATCCACTTCCTCCACACTTAAATTTTGGGTTTCATGGGGGAGGATTTGATCTCGAGTAACCACCGCCAACCCTGCTTCGTTCAACCTTGTCTCCACCTCTTCACTCTCGTCGCAAGCTATACCGTGTTGAGCCTTGTTGAGTTTCTTCGTTTCCCCCCTTTCATTGCTTCGTTTCTCTAATATATATTTTTGGTCAAAGGTAACTGAGATTGAGATTATGCCTAAGCCAAGCCAAATGGCACTTACGGATCATGGGTATCAAACCCTAGAGAGAGAACTTACAGTATAGCACAACAAGTACACATAATAGAACAAGCTACCATGCTCAACAACACTGGAAACATAGTGTAGATCCATATCAAACAGAAAAAAATCTAGTTGAACCACAATACTTCTTAATCCAACAAAGTTGGATCTGCTGCTTCTCAAAGCGAAAATTAGATTTTTCCAATTTTTGTGTCACTTTCCAAATTCCAAGCCCAGCTGGCTCTACCGGAACCACATGAAATCACCTGCAACAAGGCTATTACCAACAAATGGTGCCAAATTAAGAACCAAGAGGAGCAGAGTGCAGCAAGCTGGAGAAAGAAGGAAAGCAAAGCAGCACAGGACCAAGGGGAGATTGGCAGAGGTCGGAGGCCGTGGACGGCGGATCCGGGGTGGTGGTTGGTGGTGGAGGTTGCAGGTGGAGGCCGAGGTCGAGATGTGGCGGCTGGAACCTGTTTGCTTGGCTTCTAATGGCAAGATCCGATGGTGGCAACAAATCTGACGATGGCGGAAAAGGAGAGATCGAGGTGGACGGTGGTGGTGGCCAATAGGGTGGAGGAAGACGGTGGTGGCGGCCAAAGCGATGGAGGAACAAAAAAACCAACTTATTTGGTTAAAAGACCACGTAATATGGTAGGAATCCACCTATTATGGGAGAAACACCTAACTAAGAAGGAGGAGAGCCTCCCTGATGGAGGAGGAGGGCTCCCCAAAGGGGAGAAGCCCCCAAGGGGAGTGACGACGCACACAAACCACAAACCCTAGCACTCGCTTCTCTGATATTGGGGAATAGCTATTTTTTTCACTAATTGCTTCTTCCCTTTGGGCCACCCCATTCATGGACTTGGCTTTTCTATTATGATTTTTTTCCCTATTATGTTTTTCCTTTTACCATCTGGCCCAACGAGCCTCATTAATATTGGGGCTGACACACACATTCTCAACCCCTGGCCCATTTGATTTGGTGCGTTAATATCTTCCATGCCTGCAACAATATTTTGATTTTCCTCCACGTCAACACTTTCTTCAAGTGTCTCTAGTAGAGCTGGGTAAGCGGTCTGGCCCGCCCCGCGTTGGCTCGCAATTAAACGTACCTCTATGAAGTGGTCTGCATCCGCCCCGCGGTTCCAGGGGCCAGCCCGCGGGCCATGAAACATATTTTAAAAAAAAAAAAAAATAGAAATTTAACACTAAACAACCAGAAATTTAGCAGCAAAAAAACCTTAAAAATTACTAAATTAGAGACTCTAAAAAATAGTTGAATTTGTTGTCCAAAGTTGTCAAGCTTTATAGAAACATAAAACTCAAGTCCAACCTTGCATTCCCATCACTTCCCACACCAACTGTAGTAAAGCAATCCCAAACACTAGATATGAGTTGCCTCGCTCTCTTCACAGTCTTACAACCTTCTTTGGTCTCCTCAGTCGGATTTTCAGTTTCAAGGTTCAAAGGATTATCGTTAGAAGCACCCTCATTAACACATTGATCCATGATCATTTCATTCATATTGCTATTAGACTCGGTAGAATCACTATCAGACATATTTTCAGTTTCAACCTAAACCATATCATAGAAAAACAGAGCTCATATTATCATAAAGCCCAGAAACATAATAACAATTAACAAATCAAACAACAAGATCTTCTCAAGCATCTATTATTCACAGCATGCAAAATAGTGAAGGCTGTTTTTGTAACTGAAAAAGCTTAATGTGGTGCTTATTGAATAGAGAAAACCCTATGCACATTGAATGCAAATCATGAAAAAAATGCAAGGAAAAAACACCTTTAGCAACTATTCAATGACCTCTATACTGAATTATAATTATGAACTTCTTAAGAAGCAAAATGTTAATACTATGAAAGCCCCCCGAAATTCAAATTCATTCACCTGTTGGAAGCTCTTGACAGTTTTGCCGATGCTGTGACCCACTTCAGGCAACTTCTTGGGTCCGAAAACGAGGGCAACGACCCCGACGATGACGACAAGTTCGGGGACGCCAAGGCCAAACAAGGCGTTGCAAGTGAGACGAGCAGTACCCTTATTTCTCTGTCGTGGTACTCGTGGAGTCCTCGTGCAATGGAACGAAAAGAAGAAGAGGAAGAGAAAGCGAGGGTGTGGTTTCGAAAGGGAGTAGGATGAGGGTCTTGCTGCAATTAGGATCGAAGAACAGCGAGGGCGATGGCGGTAGACAGCGATCAAGGCCACGACAATGGGCGATGGCGGTAGCGATCAAGGGCGATGGGTTTCAAGAGGGAGGAGAAAAGTTAGGGTTTTTTAGGCTTGAGAGTTTAAGAGTGAGAGTCTGAATGTGAGATTGAGAGTGAGAGTCTGATCAATTGAGTGACAAAAAAAAATGGGTTGGAAGACTTGGGGTTTTTTCTTTCTGAGCCTGAACCACATGGACATGGTACTTTTTTTGTGTTTTTTTCAAAGAAGCTCGCAGATCAGCCTGCCAAACCGCGGTCTAACCCGCTTAAACCCACGAACTAAGCGGGCTGGCCCGTTTAGGCCCACTTTTAAACGGACTAGCAACCACTGGGCTACAGCTCGCGCATATTGTGTAGATAAAGTAATGTTAAATATAAAAAAGTGATAGAAGTATATCACTTTATGTCATTTTAATATTTTAGCTTGTTCAATGGCTAATTTTGTCAAATATATTTTTTAATCAACTAGTTTTTCAGCTTTTAGTCTTTAGCTTTCAACTTTCAGCTAGCTTATACATTTAGTTAGATTATCAGCTAAGTTTTGCCATATAGAGCCATTGACATTGTATTTAATTTATAAAAAAACATCATATTATATTTTATCGTATCAATTAATAACTTAGTAGGTGTGTGCGCATGGTAGGGATCGACCAATCTTGGGCAGGGAACGATTTCTTGCACCCTTGGGCAGGGAAGGAGTTCATGAACAACGTTGCAATGAGGGGCATAAGAGGTTTTCGTTTGTGGTTTCCATAAATGGGATTTGGGATCACGTAACAGAGACAGAGTTTGTCAAGTGTTTTCAAAGGTAGGAAAGGTTGAATATTTTTATGTTCAAAAACACAGGAAGGAGAGAAGGAGGTTGAAGTTTGATTTTGTTCGTTATGGAACGGACAAGGAGGCATGGAAGGCCATTCATATTTTTAGTGTTCATGGCTTATATGGAGAAATACTATATGTCTGGAACGTGTACAGAAGGCGGTGGTGGTAGAAACAGAACGAGGCAGCGAGAGGGCCTTTAGGAAGGCGAGGTTGATGGTATTATTATGGTGCATAATGAACATTCTAACGATGAGGTGAGATAGAAGCCTCATGGAGGGCGTGTTGAGGAGGCATCTTTGTTGCAGAGCTGAGTCAAGAGGAGATCTGTGTGGGATTACGCAATAGAGGTAGATAATAAGGAGTGGGTGGGTTGGTGTGCCTTGGAACAGTTGCATAATATCCATGATTTGGATTGTTTGCAGTAGAGGTGCTTGTTGGCGGGGCTTTCATTATTTCACATTCGGGTTTTGGTGAAAGACAAGATTTGTTGGTTTTGATTCTCATGCTAAAAGGGATTTTCTTCTATCAGAGGTACGAAGCTCCCTTGACGATATTTTTTAGGGGGTTCAACCTTTCACGGATTTCGCAATTTCCAAATCCTCTCGTGTGGATATTTTTGTGGCGGGTTCCTCTAGTGGCCTGGAAAATTTCCTTCTTCGCTGCGGTAAGGAATTCAGTGGGTTGGTTTTTCTGAATGGATGAGGCAATGGAGCAGAAGTTGTGTTTGGATTATGCCAGGATTTTGGTAGGGTAAGTGATCATCTTTTTTAGCACAGTAGATGGTGTGTGTTGGTCAGTGGCAAGAGATGGTTGATTTATGTGGAGAAGGAGGGGGTCTTTGAGATTGGTAATGTTGCAATCCGTAACTTGGTTAGGTCGGAGGCGGAGGATGAGGAGGGAAGCGAAGAGGTGGAAGAGAGAAATGACATGGAAGAGAAGGTTCATCTGAGTATATGAGGCAAATGAGTTAGCTTTGATGAGGTTCAGGAAGGATGGTTAGGGAACGACAGTGAATGACGATGTCGGGGTGCTTGAATTCTCACAGGGAGATGAGCCTTTGCCTTTACAGATGGTGGTTGATGAAGGGTAGGTGAGTGGTGCATTAGGTGTGATTGTAGCTTCATCTGGTTTGCATAGTTGTAGTGATTTTGTTGAGGTTGCGAGGGAGGTTTGGGATGGAAGTAGGGGAACTATTGTTCGTGGTTGCTATTTAAACTATGGTCGATATTATGTTTGGACAGTTCCTGGTGTTGAATATTAGTATGCGGGGTTTGGGGCATCTGGATATCCTTTGTACATCGTGCCGACATATGGGAATTAGGAGCAATGGATGCGTTCGAATCAATGGGTTCGATCCACCGCTGATGTGGTTCCTGCGTTACCTTCTCAATCTTGTACACATCATATTTGTGGTGGGCAGGGGGACGATATGGGCGTGGGCAAAGAGAGGCATGTGCTTCACCAACCAGGGTTTTTGCAGACCCAATCACAGTTCTAGTGGCCGCTAGTCTGATTGTTTCCACTTTTACAGGTTTGAGTGCAAAGCCATTGAATCAATGGCGGAGGGAGGATCGTACAGGTCCGGCTCATGTTGACAGTATACAACAACAGGTGGTGGACAAGGTCCACGTAGTTGGTGCAAGTGTAGACGCTTTGGAGAGTCAAGGTGATGAGTTTTCTTCTGTGGTTAATTCACAGGCAATGGGTTGTCTCGAAGAGGATAGTATATTGTTTGGTGTTGCTAACGTGGAGGGGGAAGTTGAGTTCTCAACCGCCACTGATACATTGAAGAGGGGTAGTGTGTGGCGCTCTAATTTATTCCTCTGAAAAATATAATAAATTAATTCAAAAACTGAACTCAATAAAATTTTCAATTCTAATTTACACCTTGAGTAAAATTAAACTTTTATTTTATATGTTGAGTAAATAACCCTAGTCAGATACTAATTTTCAAAAATCAACTGACTAATTTTGTTACTTAACTTCATCGAAGGCTACCATGGCTTAATAGCTTCAACACATGACATGACCCACTCGATCTAATCCACCCCAAACCTTAACTTGAAAATATCTACAGCACAGGGAGGTGAGACACCATAAAATATCATAACATATGACAAACGTACATGAATCACATACAATCGTACAAATACAAATTGTGCATGTAATGCATATGCCAAACTTTTGGCCGTAATATTTCAGGTCAAACAAGTTGAAATATTAGTCTACTTTCGATTCAATCATAATGATGGGCCCCAGTTTCGCATACTTCAGGAAGTCTCAGGCACAGTAATTGGATCAAACACCAGTTATCCCTTACTCTAATAATAATATTGGGGGACCGCGTCATCAAGACATAAGGCGGTAATCCACCCCTCATTGAAATATGAAATCTTTGTCTGAAATAAGAGGGAGTTGATTGTGTGTATATTGTCATCATATACACTTGTCTCATAGGGCAGAAATAAGGAATAGGGAAGTACAACTTTCCCAATGAGACTTAATTCAATTCAAGCTTATTTATCTACTGAATAAAATTATAATAATACCTGTAAATTATTTTTAATAGTAAAAAATTTATTTCCACATGTAATTTATTTTTATAAGTATTTTTAAGGTACTATAATTATTCTGAATCGTCAATATATTTTGTCTAAATAATATTTGCACGTCTTTCTAATTTATTAAAATTATTTTTTAATAATATATTGATTATATAATAGTATTTTCTATTAATAAAAATACGGGATGTTACATAGGGGTTGTCCAAAGCGGAGCTAAAATAAATCTAAGCAGAATAGGGGGTTGAGGGATCCGAGGTGGTGACTAGGGCACGACAATAGTGTTGTGATGGGCATCGTGGTGTGTCTTGTCCGACCCTCTTGGATCCTCTTCTTGGGGAGGATGTCATAACTACCAAGGCGAATTGCGTCTGGATGGTGGGTAAAGAGTTGGGTTTGTGACCTAGGGCTCAAAGTAATTGATGGTTAGGAGTTTAAAGGCTCAGATAAGACAAGTTCGTCAGTGTTTGATTTGAAGGGTGGTAGTTTATTGGGTTTAGGTGGGTGCAAGTGGGAAGAGCCTTTGTGGATTCTGTGTCTTGCATTACTTTGTAATTGTTCCGATTTAAGAGGGATGGTCTCATATTATCTTTTGTTCATGAAATGCATTTAAAAAAAAGTTTGAGCCAATCCAAGTAAGCAATAATGAGTGAAGGTATTTAAGAATTCATTTATTTAATATAGAAAGCCAACCTTAAATGTATTATTATTATTATTATTATTAATGCAGCATTCTTTGTTTCCTTTTGTATTGGTTATACATATGTATGTCAGAAGTGTTTTGTTCCGTTCTAGTTAAGATATAATTGCATTGGTTTTCCATTGAAATTCTTGTTTTTTATTTTATCCGTCTCACCTCATTTTGATTTGTTGCATGAAAATAGACCATTAATTAAGATGCGTGAGTTGATTTAAATTGAAGATTTTCCTAATTACCTTTGCTCAAATGAAGAACAGGTTCTGTATCACCGGGGCTGGCTGATTAACAAGAGAGATTTTGTAGTGTTGAGAAAAAATGAACGAGTCAATTGGTGCGGCTCGGGACTCCGTAGATGAAGTGGAGAAACTCAAAGAAGATATTGGTGTGACAGATCCTGAAATGATAGAGAAAATAAGGAGGCTCAACCAGAGATGTAAGTTTAAGCAATTCTCCATCGCGAGTACTATTGTAGGTGTGAAAGAGGCTTCTTCCTCAGATCAACTCTTGGAGTCACAGTCCTCTATTGAAAAAGCAAGCACCGATTTAGGTGTGGTGGATCTTGAGTGGTGCTCTAAAATGATGGAGAAAATAAGGAAGCTCGATGAGAAATGTAAATTTGAGCAATATTCCGCCCCAAGTGAAACTCGCAAGTCCCTCGCAAGTGCACAATCCATGCCATCCTCTATCACAACTCCACAACATGTAGACGCGTCCATCTCTTCTAGTTCAAGGAAGCATAATTCTCTCAACTCTGTGAGAGTAGAGGATGATTCTTCAGATCAACTCTTGGACGTTCTAGCAGGTACTTCACAGTCCTATGCTGCTAATTCCGGAAACTTTGAGTATTTCAACTCTACTAAAGAGGCTTCACAGAAACTTCAACGGGCACTAGGAGATCAAAAAAGCTATATAATTGGTTTGCATGGAAAGAGGGGCTCGGGTAAAACAGCCTTAGTGACAGCTGACAAAGCTGAGTATTGGAAGATTTTTGATCAAGTTTTACTTGTCACTGGATCAGGATTAGGAAATATTGTAGATATGCGGAACTTTCGAGGTCAAATTGCTACGCAGTTGAAACTGAGTTTTGACGAAAATATCAGTGACCTTGAGAGATCAATTAAAATCAAATCAACATTGGAAAATAAGAAGAAAGTTCTTGTCATCTTCGATAATGTTTCCACAATATTGTTTGACCCACGCAATATTGGTATTCCTGATCCTAGCAAACAGTGCAAGTTACTTTGGATCACACACGACAAAAAGAACCTTACCATGAGGAAATGTCATCATTTGATTCCCTTGAATCCCTTATCTGATGAGGATGCTTGGAAGTTGCTTCAACTAAATTCAGACATAGATGATGATGACTACTCACAAGATGACCTATCCAATGTGGCTCGTCAAGTTGCTTATCGATGTAAAGGGTTACCTGGTTTAATTCAAGATGCGGTGTCTTCCTTAGTTAAGAAGGACAGTAAGGAGTACTGGACAGAATTACTAGACAGTCTAAAACATTCAAGTGCCCGTCACCAGATTTTTATCAGTTTTAGAGGAGCAGATACGCGTGACAATTTTACATATTTTCTCACTCGTGCTTTGGTCAAAGAAGGGTTCAATGTCTTCAAAGATGATGAACAAGTTCGGAGCGGGGACGAAGTTTCAGAAGCTCTTACCAACGCAATTAAACAATCAAGGCTTTCAATTGTTGTTTTATCAGAAAACTATGCTCAGTCAAGTTGGTGTCTTGGCGAACTTGTTCAGATTCTTCAATGTAAAAAAGATATCAAACAACGGGTTTTGCCTGTGTTCTATAAAGTAGATCCCTCAGACATAAGGCATCTGAGAGGAAGTTTTGGCAAAGGCATGGTTGGGAAGGAAGAAAGGTTCGGAAAGGAAAAGGCACAACAATGGACTTCAGCTTTGAATGAAATTGCTGGCTTGTCTGGAAAGCACTACAGAAGTGGGTACGTTATACATTTTCAATTGTTTTCAGTTAAATTCCACGATTGATATCTAGTCTTCCAATTCAAGCTGTTAATAATATATATGATCGACTAGGAAGCCAATATTAGGGAAAAAAAAAATTAAAATGTTTGAATTATTGTTTGCTAAAGAGTGTATCTTATGAAAATAATCGAATTGTGATATCTACTCATGAGTGATCAAGATCAACAATTATTGTTTTTTTTTTAAACAGAACAACAATTATTTTTTAGCCACGTGACCACTTAAAAATATCATGTGGCTTTTTTAATGTCACATGACTTAAGGTTTTAATTTTCATTGTTCATGAGTAAATCTAACAGTCATAAGTTATTATCACCATTCTCACATAATATACCTATCTTATTACTACTACCTTTTTGATCAGCTTTCATTCCTTTTTCTTATTTTCCTTCTTGCCCTTTCCTCTTTGTACCATGGGTTGGGGTACCCCTTGTACCCCTTTTTGAATGCAATTTTAGCTTATAAAAAAAATAGTAGTAATTAAGAAATATTATTAGTTTTTTTTTGGTTACAAGAAATATAATTAGTTTGTTAGTTAATGAACTACTTTATATAATTAAGAAATATGTTTGAATTTGATCATTACTTAAAGATGATGTAGAACATGAACTCAGAGGAAAAGTAACATAATTGATTTTGATAGATTTCGTCATATTCTGTGTTATTCAAGTTTCGTATTTAGTTTCAATATAAAAGCAATTATGTATTTTGTGTTGTATGTGGCGTGACTAGTTATAAGGAATTTCACCACACATGCATATTGTGAGTTATTCAAGTTTTTATGTATTTTTTTATGAAACAAATTCTTGCTAATAGAAAGAAAATATTGAAAACTTTGCGGATAAATTAATTGGAAGGCCTTTATATATTTTGCAGGCCCGAATATGAGTTTATCCGATCCATCGTTGACTATGTCAAAAATAATAAACATTGCATGTATATTATTTAAAGCGTGCATTTGGAGTGGAAGCAAGACTTTTGTTTCTTATCATACCACTAGTGTTGCACAAGACACAACTGAAGACAAAAGTGATTGCAAACGTTACCGGCTCACAAATGAACTGTGATTGTAATGTTCATCTTTTATAGTACCAAGTTGTTCTGGACATTTTTCTCTTGATTGTATTTACATCATGACACTACATGATAGAAATATTTAATTTAGCTGCAGAGCATAGCATTGGCCTCAATTAAGTAGGCTTAATTGGTTGATGCTAGTTCAAAATGTAATAGCGTTGACTTGACCTACTTTTTTTATAAGCAAAAAAATAATTGATAGGAAATGAGATAATCCTTCACAAGGGACTGTCGTGAGAACCCCCAACCATCTATAACATGACATCCAAACTCCATACGAGAAGCTGCATGCAAAAATCACATGAAAGACGTCTTCCACATGATTTTGGCAGAGGTAACACAACCCTTCCATGTTGTGCTCGAACCTTACTCCTCTTCTGGACAAATTGTCCATTGTTGGCAATCTTCAAAGCACTACTCTCCATGCTAGTGCTATAACTTTCAATGAAACTGAACTTTCCTAAATGGCCTTGAAGAAGCGATTATCAGCCCTAATTTCGCATGTGATCTACTATTGATATGCAGATTTAACCGTGTAACCATCTTGAGAGTCTTGCAGCCGCATCCACCCATCACTAGAGTCTTTAGTGATCTGGACAACTGCTATTTCGTGCAGTAATTCATTGAACAAAATTTTCTCTCATTCAAAGAATCCTCTCCTCCAATTAAACTCCCACACCTATGACCTACCCCTCCACCCCCCATTTTCCCATTTCTGCTATCAGACACTCTTTTTGTTCAGAAACATCAAACAACCTTTTATGCTTATATGCCAAACAAGTTTCCCCTACCCAAGTATCTAGCCAGAACCGCACCTCCTTGCCCTCCCCTACCACTCTCTTAATGTTTTTCTCAAACCATTCCCCCTCATAATTACCCACAGAGACTTTCCCAACATCTTTCCACCATGATGACCCATTTTTAAAGCACTCTTCCTCTCACCTTCTCACCCCCTCCCCATATTTTTCACACAATACCCTCCCCCACAAGCTGACCCCTCATTCATAATTGTCCACCTCCACTTTCCTAGAAGAGCTCTATTGAATTTTACAATATCCTTAACCCCCAACCCCCCTCCTTACAAACCACTCCCCAACTCACCCACGGTATTTTCCTCACATCCTCATTCCCTTCCTATGAAAATGTTCCTTGCATACTCTTAATTTTGTTAGCCACAATAATAGGTATTTTAAAGAAAGACAAATAAAAGAGAGGATAATAGAGTTAAGTATTGAGTTCAAAAGGAAAAGGCGGCCGCCAAAGGACAACTGCTTCGACTTCCAGGGGTTAGTCTTCTGAATAACTGGTTGTCAAGTAGCCCTCTTTCTTGGATTTGCACCTACTTCAACACCCAATTACACAAATAGACAAATAACACACTCATGACTTTACAATTCAATATTCCACCAAAGCTCCTTGCAGCACTATCATTCATTGCAATAGATGAGTTTTTTTTTTTTTTTTTTGAATATTAGAAAAAAAATAAAAAATTAGCATTTTGGGGTTGGTTTGACAATATTTGTTAATATGGGGTTCTTTTTATAATTAGGAGTTTTATAAAACTCCTCATCTGAGGCGTTTTTGCTACAGGACAAAATTGAGGGAATCTGAATCTGCACTGTGATGGGATGTGTGAGACAGGGGAACAGGACTGATGTGCATAAGACTCCTCAGATGAGGAGTCTTATAAAACTCCTCAAATGAGGCGTGTTTCAGCTTTTTAGAAAACACCTCATTTGAGGAGTTTTATAAGACTCCTCATTTGAGGAGTCTTCTGCACGAGCTTCCATGCAGCAGCTCTGGTTGCCTATATATTACCCAACATCTACTCTTTCAACACGTAATTAATTAATTGAATAAAATAAAATACAACACCATGGTGACGTGGTAGTGGTGGTGGTGGTGGTGGTAATGGTGATGGGAGGAAAAAAGGGGTGTTGTGGGGTGAAATATGATGAATGAGCGAGTGGGGGGAGGGAGTAGTAGGAAGAAGATGAAGGATATGGTAGGGATAATAATAATTATGAAGGGCAAAAATGTAATTTACTACACCAGGGGGTGGTTTAAAGACTAGGGGGTGGTCTTAAAACCAACCCCCAATGCCTTATATATATGTATTAATGGTGATGCTTAGTTGTGGTATAGACTCATTGCTCATATAGGCCTTTAAAACAAATTTTAAAGCTAAACATGTTGTATCTATAAATAGGCCTTTACAATTATTGCATATGAACTTATTTGGTCCTTCAATTATCAATGGTATAAGAGGCACGTTAAAAACAAATCATCTGCAACTTCCCCATGATCAAAGAGAGACTAAGAACTTTAAAGGAATGTTTGAGCTGTACGATGAAGAATCTAATGGATCCATAGAGCCCAATGAACTGAAAAGGTTCTTAGATCATTTGCAACTCCATCTTGCAGACCTGTATTTGATTTCTTCTAATCTATTTTTTGGTAAGACCAAATGTGCGCCAAGGGGAAAATAGAGTAGAGGCATAGGAGTGTTTTTGTTAATAGTTGTCTTTACACTCTCAAAATCTTTGTACCGATTGGAAATCTGTCATTAAATATATGGTCTAACCTTGAAATGATATCTCATTATTTTCATGATAATTGTGCAATAGGTAAATTCTAGGTGGAAAAGTGGAAGAAAACATGAAAAATAAAGTAAAAATTATGTTGAATGTCTTGATAAAGGGCAAGAGCATGGTCACGCTGAAGGTTGACACCACTGTAGTATTTGACAAGAGTATATCTGTCACTGCTATAGAATTACCTTTTTATCACACTCCTGTTACCACGGTTTCGTGATGAACCGTATTAAAATGGTGCTCGGAGCTCTGTTACCACGGTTCCGTGTGGAACCGTGGTAACTAAGATGCTCTATTACCACGGTTCCGTGTAACCCGTGGTAACTGAGATAGTTTTTATTATTTTTTTAATTAACATTTCCTATTACCACGGTTGATACCTTAACCGTGGTAATAAATATTATATTATTAATAAAATGTTAATTTGTTAACTAGCAAACCATAATTTGCAGATCGAAAATCCATTTGTGAACCCTTTCTCTGTTGCACCTCATGACCACCGTTCCTGGCCGCTGCACCTCATCATCGGCCCTCCTTCTCTCTGTAATGGCACCACCACTGCTTTGCATGCTCGTCGGCGCCAATCTGGTCTCTGCCAATCGCACTCTTGCTCGCAGCCGTGACAGTCACACCGTCTTCGTCTTCGTGCGTCGCCGTTCCCGTCTTCTCCCGTTGACTGCTCTTCTCTACTTCACTGGTGAGTCCTCTTGACCTGCTTCTACTTCTAGGGTTTTGTTTTTAAATGTAGTAGTTATACAAAGGTACACTAAAATGTTGTCTTTATAATCACGAACAAATGAAGTAGGAGTATATTTTATGACAACTGGATATATATTAGGGAGCTGTTGTATGAATGCTAAGCAACTTGAATGTAGAATAATACTATGCACTGACGATATATGCAAGACGCAATCAATCATTATCACTAAAAACGCAAGCACTAGTACTTAATATATATTTCCTTTTCAAAGCTATCGATAAGGGTGGTTAATTAGGATCTATTTTAAAGGTTAAAAAAAAAAAGGATTGAGTCTCACTAGAATGATATATTATTTTGCGAAAATATAAAAAAGAATATAAAGTCTGCTTCTCGACATGGAAGGCTGGTTTAATCAAATCAGCATGTTGTTCAATGATTACAAAGGATGCTTCCTATCAATAATTGAATTAAGGAATAGGATGCTTCTCATTAACTAATACCATCAATAAACATGAACCATAGGTCATATCTTATTTTATTTTTCAGCAAATGGTCACTGAAAAATTTTAAAACTTAATTCACACAATCTGTTTTTGAAAACAGTTATTGTTTCCAGTTTTAAAAATTAGCTAAAAAATGTTTTCAAATTTTGTTTTTAGTTTTCAAATTTCAATTTTTTAAATGCTGGAAAACATCTCATTCAACAGTTTTTTTCTTTCTACTTTTCTTTTAGAAAACATTTTTTGAAAACAGTTTCTAAAAACTGTTTTCAAAAACTGCAATCAAACATGCCTATGTTTCACGCTATTCTACAATTGTGTATATGTTAATTGGACAATGTTAGCCGTACATATCAATTTTGACGACCTTTAATAGACATATATTTTAGTAGCGATTTTTAACTGCCGCTAATATATTAATTAGTTCACAATTATTTTCATGTTTTCAATTCGCATCGTTGGTAGTTTTATTTGGCTTTTTTTTTAATAATACAAAAAAAAAATTTTAGCAAAATAAAGTAATAAAAAAAATTAGAGAACTATGGCACTTTGTGCCAAGCTGGATGGTGACGTGGACAAGCCATGCAAGTCGCATGCTTTCATGCGACTCATGCATGCAAGTCGCACGTCTACCCACGACTTGTACCTGTTCTGGCTGGCTAGGGGGCAAGTAGGGGCTGTAGGGGATAGGACACTGGGAGTCGCGTGGCAGGCTGCGACTCCCACGAGCCTCAAAGCTACCTGCGACTCCCATGCATGGGTGACACGTGGCATGGGAGTCGCAGGGTACCCTGCAATTTCAGGCAAGTTCTGCATCCATAAAAACCCTGCTCCCTCTCTTTGCTACCAGCATTCCATTTCCCCTCTTTCAAGCTACTATATCTCAATATAAAATCTCCCTTAATTTCTCTTCATCATCAAGTTTTTAAGAATTCTCAATCTCATCAAGTTGAAGTCAATCATCTCAACATATCATCTCTTTGTATTTTTGTGGATTTTCTTAATGTATTATTGGTTATAATTAATGTGGTATTTATAATTGGTTAGAGTTTTAATATGTATGTTATTAGGAGTTTTAATAGTTGGTAAGAAATTATAATTTGATGTTGTGTAGAAATAATAATAAGTGTTGGTTAGCATGAAAGTTAAGAAATAGTAAAGTTGATTTTATAGCATTTTTAGTAATATTTTTTTGGTCTAAGTTAAGAAATATTATGGTATAGAAATATTAAAGTTTAGTTTAGAAATAGTAAAGTTAATTTTATTGTTTAGAAATAATAATAATAATTTTATTGTCTTGAAGCCTGAAAAGTTATAATTATTATGTAGGAATCAAAATGCATATTTTTATTGGTTTGAAATAACTAATTAATTTTATTGCTTTTAAATAATAATAATAATTTTATTGTGTATAAATATTAAACTTTTAATTATTGTGTAATAATCATAATGTACATTTTATTTGTTTAAAAATAATAAAGTTCATTTTATTGTTTAGACATAGTAATAATAATTTTATTATCTAGAAATATTTAAAGTTTTAATTATTGTGTAGGTATAATTATGTATATTTTTGTAGTTTAGAAATACTAAAGCAATGCATTTTTTATTTAGGAATAATAATGCATATTTTCATTGTTTAGAAATATTAAATTTTATTGTTAATTTTGTTGTTACAATCTAAACCCTAAGCCCTAAACCCTAAGCCCTAAGCCCTAAACCCTAAACCCTAAACCCTAAACCTTAAACCCTAACCCCCTAACCCTAAAGCCCTCTACCCTATACTGTAAACCGTATTATCCATGTTTAGGTTCTTTTTGTAGAAGCTTTATTGTTTTAATTAGAAAATTCGATGTTTATTGCAAAAGAATAATTTCGATTGTTATTGGTTGTAGGAACCTTGAGGCGAGTGAGACTGCAACTTGTGCGATGGATCAACAAATTGTCTTTGTGTACTACAACGGGAGGGCTTTCGAAGGTGGGCAAGGCGTTTTGTTCGAAGGTTCGACAAAGGCCATATATCTAAAACATGGAATTTCTTTCGAACGCTTGAAGAGGCGAATTCACGAGAAGTTACAGCTCAACAGTAACCAGGTTATTTCGAGCGTTACGTATAGATTTTTAGCTTCGGAAAACCCTCTGTTTTTTAGAAGTCTCCAGATATGTGATACGTGCCACCTTATAAAGCCCGGCCCTTTGTAGTCGGCCTACAATCAACTCTGGAATGCCATCACGGTTCACCGCTGGTTTCCTGACATTCAAGATTCGGTTCGGTTGTTTGTTCCACACATTATTGGATACATGTTTGTCTTGTAGGTGCAACAGGCTCGGGTTTAGAGGACCCGGATTGATGTACGCTTCATTTGCCATAAGGTTCCTACAATCAATAACAATTATATTAATAAGTTGAAATTAATCAACATAATATTATTGAAACTTTAATAAAACTAAATAATTATATTTCTATACGTAGCCAAAAAGTAAACACCTTAACCATTAACTAATCTAAAAAGTAATACTAACTAACATGTATATTGAAGAATCTAAACCTATTAATGAAATAAACAACAATGTAGAGATTACGAATTCTAAACAATAATTATAACATTGATATTGCCAAATTTAATCTACATACCTATTATTTCTAACAATTAACAATTCTAAAACACATTACTAAATACTACATTTTCTAAAGACTATATATTTCTAAACAATTATATTTGTACACTTGAAATTAATCAACATAATATTATTGAAACTTTAATAAAACTAAACAATTATATTTCTATACTTAGCCTAAAAAATAAACACCTTAACCATTATCTAATCTAAAATGTAATACTAACTAACATGTATATTGAAGAACATCAACTTATTAGTGAAATAAACAACAATGTAGACATTACAAATTCTAAACAATAATTATAACATTGATATTGCCAAATTTAATCTACATAACTATTATTTCTAAACCATTAACAATTCTAAAACATATTACTAAATACTACATTTTCTAAAGACTTAATATTTCTAAATAATAAATATTTCTAAACAATTATATTTCTAAACAATAAATATTTATTGCGATTCTAGCCCCCCAGATTCTGATTCCCATGTTGAGCTTCCCAACACAGAGAATCGCATCACTTTTCGCGATTTCCACTTCTGACACGGACAGTCGCATAGCTTTTCGCGATTTGTCGAGCTTGGAGTCGCGTGGTTTGCTGCGACTCCCAGCTACCTGTCACATTCCCTGCTGAGCTGTACAAAACAGCCATAGTTCTCTAAATTTTTTTTTATTGTTTTATTTTGCAAATTTTCTTTTTTGTAATATTAAAAAAAAGGCGTTTTATTTTTGCATTTTTCAAAAGCAAAAGTTTAAATGAAATATATATTTGAGGACGCAACTATCTCATATGAATATGGTGTACTGTAAAGCACCCAAACCACAATTAATCACTTGCGCGCAAGAAACCCCTCGGAAAAATACCAATAGTACAAAAGAGGTTACACCCGAAAACAAAACTAACCCTATTACATAAATCATAAAACAACACAAAAACAAGAAACCCCCAAGGCTTCGAATATTCCCGCTCCTCCCAATTTTCTTAAATATTTCATTATCTGTCGTTATCTCTTCATCCAATATTCTTCTGTCTCACGAATCAAGGTCTCTCCACCAATGTCTCTCAACGTTCCAAATACAAATATGAGGAGTGTTACAACACTCATTTTAATATTCTTATAGTTATTCTAATACTCTTTCATGAATTTATTGAAATTCATGTGGGTCATACAATACATTATAAGGTGAGACCTATATTTTCAGTGAACTCCACATAAATTTTAATCAATTAATAGAGAGTGTTAAACGGAGTATCACTAGCATTTTTTATTTATATATATACCCTCGTCTCGCGATCAGTTATTTTTTAAAATATTAATCCAAATTAATTAGGGCCGCGGCTGGACAACCCGATAAAAAGTATAATTTGTCTAAAGAAACCATTTAACCCATCCAATTTTATAGTCACATATAAATCCAACTATATATATCCTTCAATTTTTTATTTTTGTTTCTTTTTTCTCGCAAGTTGCTTAAATCATTTGTTTTTATGACTTGAAGAAATTGGGGCTGACCTTTAGTCATATAAAGTTCCACCTCGTCAAGTCTGCTATTACATGAAGTTATTGGTTTAGTGGCTGTTTCTATAGAAACAACAACTTATTTATTCACGTTCAATTCCTGATCATTTGTTCCATCATATAGAAGAAGATGGAAGTCGTTGAGGATATGCAACCTCTTGTTTTGGACATTGGATCGGGGAGGATTAAGGTAAGTCATCAGGGATTTTCTTGAATTTACTTCTATCTATGTTTTGGACATTGTTACAATATTTCAATTTACTTCTATTTATGTTTTTATTATGTTCACTTAAAATATTAAAAATGGTTGTTACAGTGCATTGTTACTAAATATCTACGAATTAGCTGCAAATATAGCAAGTTCACAGCTATTTAAAAACTAATTTATTGTTAATAAATTTATTGTCATTTTTCCTTGTTACAAATTTTATTTCACTTAATTAGAAATCATATATTTACGTGTATCAATACACCACTAACCCCTAAAGATATGCTTCCTTCTTCGCTTTTATTTATAGAGCTAGCCTCCTTGGTTCTTATGCAAATTGATGAAATTAAGCACTTCTACTCTAATACTTTTTGAAAAATGTTTTTGTACACATCTATCCACTTTCACTTTGATAGAGAGGTAGGGAGATAGAAGAGAGAATTGAGAGATACAGTAGGTGGTGTGTGATAGAAAAAAAAAAAGAGATACAAGATGAAAGAATAAATGAAAATGAGATGAGAGACGGTACAATGCCAACATATGCTAACTGAGACAAATTACCATGTATCACAGGCAGAGGAACCCAAAGAGGAGAATGAGGTTGTTGTATTTGACTCAAGTTTGGTGCAAAAGCAAAGGGTCATACCCAAAGAGCTCTTTTGGCCAAGTGGGGAATTGGTTAACACCACCCAAGAGGAGCTGATGGAACCCCTGGTAGACTTAAGTGTGATGAAGAAAGGTGATGAGGAAGCCATTGCTTCTGCTGCAGAGCTTGTGAGGAAAGCGTGCTTGAAACATGGCTTCTTCCAAGTGATCAACCATGGTGTTGACCAAGATCTCATCCATGCTGCTTATCATGAAGTTGACTCCATTTTCAAGCTCCCCATCAGCAAAAAGCTCAGTGCTAAGAGGGAACCTGGTCGAGTCTCTGGCTACTCAGGTGCTCATACAAATCGCAACTCCTCCAAGTTGCCATGGAAAGAGACATTTTCTTTACTATACAATTACCAAAACATCTCCAACTCTCAGGTCCCAGACTACTTCATGTCTGTCTTTGGAGAAGACCTTCAACACACAGGGTAAGTAAAAGTAAAATACTTTTTAAGACACACTCCAACACATATTGATTTATTTTTTAAAAAGTTGACATATTTTACAAGAAATCAGAGAAACATGTTAACTTTTTAAAAAATAAATTATTAATTCACTATTAGTGTATTGAAGTGTGTTCTTCAAAAAGTGTGTTGCTAGCATTCTTGTTGATTTCATTAATTGCTATAAATCACAATATTCATTTCTGTGACATTAATTAATTAGCTTGTTACTCAACCATGTCCTTAATTAAATTTTCTTGTGAGACACTTTTCGTTCACCTTGTTTCTTTCAGTCACATATCATAACTTTTGATTTTCTTTTCTCCCTTCCCATCTTTCTCTTCCCTTTACAATTCATACACCCTAACATTTTGTTTGTGAGAGATGATGTTTGATGGAGAGAGTCACAACACAACACAGAAAGTCAAAATAGAACTATCCAACCTTGTTAGTTTGGAATTTAGATTCTTGAAAAAGTTAAGAAATTCCTAAATTGGCACAGTTAAGAAATTTAAGTTGTTTATGATAACTCAAATTTTAAGTTTATCTTATCGTCAGGTTTTAATAAATATACTCCATCCGTCCCAAATTATAAGACCATTTAGAGACAAACTCGGTGTCTCAAATTATAAGACCCCTTCTAGATTTCAGGAAAAAAAAAAAAAGATTTTCATTTTTTACCCCTTGCATTCATTATATTTTAAATTCCAAAATTTTAATTACCACCTCTACTAATTACTTCTTTCATATTCCCAACTAACTTTTAGTATATCCAATACTTACCTTAACAATTTCCAGATTTTTTTAAATATGGACATATTTGGAAGATTTGTATAAAAAGTAACAAAACCAACTTATTAATTAGCTTATTACATGTTTTCTTAATATGCGTGATTGTTTGAAAATGACTTTATAATTTGAGACGGAAGGAGTATATATCTTGCACGGTTTAGCTTCAATTCCTTAACTATTGAACCCACTCTTTTTTTTATGGGAGAGTGGGATAGAATAGAGAGAAAAACAAGTGGAGGGACTCACTTGAACATGGACAATCATACCACAATTATTGCAACTCAACAAATTTTTCGATATGTTATGTTTTACATTGTCTTTTTTTAATTGGAATTGGAATTGGAATAGGAGGGTGTATCAAAAGTACTGCGAAGCAATGAAGGAATTATCTCTTGTAATTATGGAGCTGTTGGGCATTAGTTTGGGGTTGGATCGTTTGTATTATCGAAGATTTTTCCAAGATGGTGAGGCAATAATGAGGTGCAACTATTATCCACCTTGCAACAGTTCCAACCTCACCCTTGGCACTGGCCCTCACGCAGACCCTGTCTCACTAACGATTCTTTATCAAGACCAAGTTGGAGGTCTACAAGTTTTTGCAGATCACAAATGGGTGGCTGTTCGCCCTCGACCTCAAGCCTTCGTCATAAACATTGGGGACACTTTTATGGTATAAACTACTGAACTGTCTAGCTAGCGTTTATTAACTATTCAGCTGATAGATATAAACAGTTCTATTATGCCCCTAAATAACTTTAATTATAATAAATTTATAGTTATTTAATAACTAATTTTTTAGTATTTATTTTACTATCATTTTTTCAGGTTATACAAATTTAATATTCAAACATTACAAACGATATGCAGGTACACTACTTGAACAAGTGGTTCGAGCGGTGGACCTAGACAAAACCATAGACTAGTGCTTCTTCTTAACTGTATTATCATTTCATAACAAATAATAATTGTTCACGCAGCCTAAGAAACCAAGTTAGGTTAAATTGTTCCCTGCATATAAATAAAATTCATAATTATATTATATTATTTTATATGTCCATAACTTTTATCAGAGAAAATCATGATTGTTGTTCTTAGTACGTACCAAGTAAGTCATTTTAATTCCTGAAGATAAAAGTTACTTTACTTTTATTCTTAAAAAGATAAAAAATGAAATCAACCTGTTTTGGTGTTTTTAAAATCACCCAAAATGATAGCTCAAGTGGTAAGAGTTGTGGACATATGAGTTTGAGGAAGGGAAGGTCCATAAATCAATTTCTGAAAAAATAATTTAAATGCCTTTCGATATAAAAAATTAAAAAAAGTGTTTCCAAAATCAGTTTAGTTCTTGAAAAAAAAAAAAATTAATTGCATTTTTCATGTAATTTTCATCTTTAAAGAACTACATCTGGCTCACTCCTTTACTATTAAACTACATTTAGTCATATTTTTATTGATTTATCTATATATACTTTATTTTTGCCATTTTAATTTGTGTAATTAAATACAAGTTTCCATTCATATTAGGCCTTGTCAAATGGGAGATACAAGAGTTGCCTGCATAGGGCATTGGTGAACACATACCAGGAAAGAAGGTCATTAGTTTTCTTTGTGTCCCCTAGAGGAGACAAGGTGGTGAGACCCCTAGAAAATCTGCTAAGTAGAAATGAGCCAAGGATATACCCTGATTTCATGTGGTCCAATTTGTTTGAATTCACACAAAAGCACTACAGGGCTGATACTACTACGCTCCAAAGCTTTATTGAATGGTATTTCCCTTCCAAGATATCCAACTCCTAGTTACCCATAGCATTTTGGATCAAAATAAAGCTACTGGGATAAACTTATCCTCCCAATTGATTAATGTCACTAGTACTATTATCCTTCAAGTCTCGCTTCTTTTGCTTATTTGGCACGTATCAGCACGATAAGATATCCTTATTTTCAGTAGTGACTAATGATGTACAGATGTTTTTATAGTTGAAAATTAATTTTATGTCGTGTGCCAAAGCAGAGAATCGAGTCTCATTTATTAATCCTAGCAAATAACCAAAAATAAAGAAAAATTACTTCCTTGTATCACCAGAACTCAATGACAATATGAAATTAATCTGTAAAATAAAAAACTTTTGAACACCCTACATGATGCACATTGTAAGTGCTAAAAAGAATAGTCACTCTAGTCTATAAAAATTGTTGTTGTTTAAGTTTGTAACATACACTACACCAGAAAATATGGCTTTTACAGCACCCCTTATATAGCAATTAAAAAGGGAGCCACCGTACTGTAAAAAAAAATAACTTTTTTCGAGTATACAGTCTTGTTCAATTTGAGCGGCGCGTGTAAGTAGCCCTCTTCAGGGATACAATTCTGACTGCCTCAAGGAAGCAGATGTTCGTGCATATGACACAAATAACCATTTTAAGGGATACAGCCTACCGGAAGGGGGCGTAAGTAACCCTTTTCAGGGTATGATCCTCCCGCCCCAGTTGAAGATAGGGGAGAAAGTAACCATTTTAAGGGATACAGTCCACCCAGCGACGACCATAAGTAACCCTTTTCAGTGATACAGCCTCGTCCAAACTGAGCAACGGGTGTAAGTAACCCTTTTCATGGATAGGACCTCGACCGTCTCAAGGAGCACTTGGCGACGAGAACAAGTAACCCTTTTCAAGGATACAACCTCGTTCAAATCGAGAGACGAGTGTAAGTAACTCTTTTCAAGGATACGACCTAACCGCCTTGAGGAGCACTTGGCGACAAGCACAAGTAACCGTTTTCAAGGGTACACTCTCGTTCAAACCGAGTGGCGGGTGTAAGTAACCCTTTTAAGGGATACGATCCCGACCATCTTGTGGAAAAGTTGCCCAGCAAAAAGCAATCCAAGCAAAGGAGTGCAGCTCGATAGAAACTATGAAAAATTCTAAGGTGATTTCATTTAAAGATAGCTAAAATATTTTAACCATAATCTATTATGTGACCTCACTTGAATCGCTGAAGTTTCCCGACAAAACAATCTCATAAGGGAATGCATCTTGGCAACAACAATGAATAAAACACTAAGGTGATATCGTTTAAAATCAAGCCGAAAGTGTTTAACTTTATCTATTGTATGTTGTTCCTTGAATTATAGAAGATGTTCGACACAAGCAATCCAAACGAAGGAATGCAGCTCGACAGCAAAAATAAAAGAAAACACCATGGAGATATTGCTTAAAAGTATTAAAATCAGCGTTCATCAATTATTGGTAATGATCTTTTGAAACAAAACAAACAAATAGCTCCATCAGAATGATTAATTATTCTTGATTAATGACTGTATTAAATAGATACAAACATCTCCCCCTTATCCTTTCTTTCTTGCTCAACACACAGTTGTGCCTCAATTTTAGCTCGGAGTCTCATGTCTAACTCCTCTAAAGTTTCAACCATGGTACTCTGTACCCTTCTTCTCTATTGTGCAAGAAGGGTGTGGAAGGTGTTTTCATTCTCTAGATCAAAGAGTAGTGTAGCTGGATCAACAGTACCTCGCATACACTGGCAAACAAAGATTAGAAACACTTGCACACAACTAGAACAAAAACATGATGATAATACTAAATAAAAAATAAAAAATGCCCTAAGCAGTAATACTAGCTTCAACTTATATAAACAAAAAGAATTATCGACGACGATGCCAACAACTTAATAACTCCCACGCAAGTGTACCTAGTTGTTACGTAGTAATAAAATTCGGTCCATAGGGGTTCTAGTTGTTTAGTACCAATATTCACTAACTCAGTTATTGAAAGAACAATCGAAAAGGTTGATTTGTGGCTAATTCAATGCTTGTAGAAACAAAATAAAATCAATTAACATGGTTGATTAAATGATAGAAAAAACACACTGGGCATTTGATTTTCTTATCTACTTACTATGCTTTTACCCTCTAAGTATATATTTGAATTCAATTCTAGTCATCTATAATACTTTGCCTAATTACTCACTTACTAATCCCTTAATCAAGGAAAACTTGTAATTAAATAGTTAGATCGCTAATCCTTTAGTCCCTAATCGTATTCAATCAAAACATGAAGCACAATTACAATCGAGCCAACATAACAAGGCACCACCCTTATTCCTAAGGTGTAGAAATTCATAATCAAATACTTACCAAATCCTTAAATTCTACCAATTTCTCAATTTCACAGAAAATAGCAAAATACTCACATTCATATAGGTTCAATAATGACCGGGGAGGAACTCAGATGAAAAGAAAGACTCATAAAATAGAATGTATCAAAACATAAATCGCTCTTGCTTGTGGTGTCTTGCTAAGCAAGAAGCGGTTCAGCATGCGTTGCTCTTTTGTTCCAACATCAAACGTTTTTGTTTGCTAGCTTGATCACCTTTAGGCTTAAGACTCGAGATTGGTTGCTCTTTTAAGGTTTATACAGAGGATTTCTTGCAGCATGAAAATTCAATAAGCATTGGCTTGCTTCTTGCTTCTTGCGTCGATCTATTGTATTTGGCAGGTTAGAAATAGTTTGTTGTTTTACAGGGAGCCATCCTCTTTGGGTTCTGTTTTACAGCGCTACGCCCATCCTAGGTAGCTTTAGCGCAAACACTACGAGCTCCTCAGGTTCAACTACAGAATTCATGGCGCAGTCCTGGTTTTGGCAGGTATAAGCTTAATTATGATGCTTCCGTTTCTAGCACAAATCTGGCGGGTTTTGAGTTTGTGGCTCGTGATTGGCATGGTGAGGTGTTAGCATCTACAACGACATCTCCTATTGAGGTCCTTTCTCCGGTGATGGTTGATTCCCTATCATGTGGTCGCTTTATTTGGCCTCAAATCTTAGCTTTCGCAAAGTTTTTTTCGAGACGGATTGTCTTCAACTATTTGAAGGTCGGAAACACCCTTCGGTGGGCTGCTCCTACGTTGTTGCTGTTTTCATGATTATTGTAGGTCGCCTTCTTATTTTAATGTTTTTTATTTTTCTTTTGTTTATAGAATTGATAACTGTGTTGTCGATAGCTTGGCTAGGCTTTTTTTTCAGCTTCGGTAATTTTGTTTGCCTTGAAGAGAGGCATCTCCGGGAGTTATCCTGCTACTGCATGTCGATGTAATGACATCTGAGTTGTTCCTTTGATTTAATTTTATGATTGATTTAAAAAAAACTACTAACCACAAAGTTATATATTTCTAGATATTCATTGACATAATTGTAGATGAATAATAGAGCGCACTTGAAGATAAAAAGGAACCGAATTGTTTAATAGATTAAGATAAAAGTTTGTGCACATTGCACATAATAACTCGTATCTAAACACTCACGTAATTCCACTAAAGACAATTTATTTCTAAAAAAAATTAAATTATTGGATGCACTTTTAACTTGTAACTTGTTGACTTTTATTAAGCGGAGATTAAAATACAATTGAAATTAAACCAAGAGCAGGCACATTATTAATTGGTAAGTTTAAAAGCAATTGCTCGCCTTCAAAGAGTCAGTTCTCCAAAGTAAAGAAAGTGTCCGAATACAGTCTTCCTTCTTGTCCATTTGCATGCTTTATAATATGCAACCCATGTTTATTACTTTGGACATATTCTATGATCTCTTGGATAAAATTATCTTGGGACCTGGAAAAGAAGTATATAAATTAAACTTGAATAGCAAACAACATGCATGCGTGTGAAGAGATGCATTCTGTGACATTTACAAAGTGCCAGTGAAATTTGAGCTTAATACAAATGTAGATGTATTTTTTGGGTAATTGCGGAAGATATTGGTAGCATACAAAACCAGCATTCAAGTATAAATTGCCTCAAAACCAGTTGTGGCACATGTGGTAGTAACATTTAACGTGATTGCTGATAACAACACTAGTGGAACTTATTAAACGTCACAATTTAACAATCTCAATGCCACTAAAAAATACATTTTTTTAAGTAAGATTCCTAACCAACAAATTAAGTCAGATTTAAAATGATAATTAGAATATTAAATTTCCTATTCATCAAGACCTTTTACAAATTAATCATATTATTATATATGCTGTGGTAGCAGTAGACTATATATATATATATATTAATTATGAAATTTAACTAAAAATTCATGAAAATGTAATTAATCATATTATTAACAGATATATATATATATTAATTATGAAATTTAACTAAAAATTCATGAAAGTGTACTAGGTACGTACCCTCTCATGTACTGCTTTCCAGGCAAGCTGACAACTTCATAGAGAGCTGAAGTCCATTCTTTTAGCATATCCTCTTTGTTGAAGAACGTTCCTTTCAACTTGTCTATGGCTTCCTTCATAGCATCTTGAAGTCCATACCCAAAACTTCCTCTCACATACCTTACGTCTGAGGGGTGCAATTTATAGAAGATTGGAAAAACCAGTTGTTGAATCTGTTTCCTATACTTAAGAATCTGAATAAGTTCATTAAGAATGTAACTAGATTGTGCATAGTTTTCGGAAAAGACAATAATTGAACACCATGATCGTTCAATTGTTTTATGAATTGCGTTAATTGGGTTCCCACTCCCTTTTTTTCCATCTGCGGTGACCTTGAATCCCTCTTGGACCAAAGCATCACATAGAGGTTTTACAAATTCATACAGAGTATCTGATTCTTTAAAGGTGATAAAAATCTGGTTGGGGACCGTTGAATTAGGTAGACTGTGTAATGATTCTTTCCGCTTCTCCCTATGATAAGCGGGAGGACGAGGAGGAGGAGGACCAGGAGGAGGAGGAGGAGGAGCAGCAACCATAACGCCCTTCTTTTCCCACGTATTCATCTCTTCTATTAGTTCATCCATTTCATGTAGCCACTCCCAAACAGCCCCATTGATTATTTCATTTTTTTCCTTTGCTTTTTCAACTCTACTCAACACAGAGTCTCGCTTATCAAGCAGCTTCCGGTATTCTTCAGCTAACGACATCTGAAATTGTTGTTCCTATTTCCAATTAGATAGTTGGCTAGCTGCTACCCATTTAAAGATAGGTAATCAAGAAAATACAACAACAAAAGCTTCACCAGCACTCCCCATTGAGATATAGGAAGATAGAGAAAGAGAGATGAGTGATTTGTGATAGAAATAGTAGAGAGACTTATCAAGAAAAACTGAATAAAAATAAATCATATAAAAAATTAGAGTGTGAACATAACACAACTCGACTTAAAATAATGATTTCGTTTACCAAAAATCAAGAAAAAACATAAGTTAAAAGAAACTTCCCTACAAATTAGTTTTAACGCATAAAGACTATATTATAAATAACATCTACTGAATATTAATTGTATAAACATGGCTCATACCGGAACAAACATAGCTGCCATTAATTAATATTACATAAAAAGAGTTAGATATATTTTTAACCCCTAAAAATATAGTAAATGTTGGTTTTAGACTATGTAAAATATTTCTTAGATTTTAATCTCTAATAATATACATTATTATCGTTTTGCTTAATTTCACATTTAGTCTCTCACTTATACCCTTTATTTGAATGGCCAACCAATTTCCTTTGTAATTTTAGTTTTCCATAAAATTTCATCCAGAATAAAAAAAATAAAAAGTAAACAAAAACCCATTAACATATGAATGTTCATCTTCTTCAAACATCTTTATCATCTTCATCACCTTACCCAAAAATAAACACCTTCATCTCCCAAACATCTTCCCCTTCTTAATATTTATCATAAACATGACAGGAAAAATTAAAAATCTAGATCTTTATCTTCATCGTTAAAAAGAAGCCCAGATCTTCATAAAAAAAGCCCACAAACCCTTTTTCAGTGATTGAGAGAGAGATCATTTTAGAGTTCAAAAAGGATTAACCATTGGTGATTGAGGACTAGTTAAAACATGGCGATCGCATGGATGCCATCAGTTGGATCTCCCAACCCAGAAAATTCCAGCATCAAGTCTTCCCCCTCTCCTCTGTCGCATCCGTCTTTTCTGTTCCTCTCTCTCCTCCCATTTCCACCACCGCCTATGATCCTCATCATCCATGAACCCAGTAACTTGAGATGAACCGGACTTTTCCTTTACCTTCATCATCCACGAACTCTAAACCCAAATCAACAGCAGAACACTGTGGAAAACCCGCTGCTGTAGTGCCCCACTTGCGATCTCCGCCATGAGTCGTGCCACTTCGTCGAAGCCACTCCTCCAAAGTTTTCATCTTTTTAATCAACATTGTTGCTATCATCTTTACGGCAAGGTGACACTGTGAATCTGGAACCTTCCACGAGTTATGCAGATCTATCTTTTCTTACACTAAGGTTGTGCATTTTTTAAGGATTTGTTGATGTGGAGAAGAAAGGTTGTGGTTTTATTCAAGATTTGGTGGTTGGGTTTGAGTTTGAGTGTGATAGAAGGAGAATGAGAAGAGGGTGAGGAAGAGGAACATAAGCTTACCCCACATACGCACTCTCTGGGAGCTGAGATGCTTATCTTTTTCCATTTCGCCATTTTGTGGATCTCATCCTTCTCTTTTCAGAATCTTCTCAACGACTTAGTTTTCTTTGTTTCAACAGCTTTGCATCAGGGGTTTTGGTGATGCTTTGGTGCGGTGGTGGCTGGGGGGTTTGTGCGTGGCTTTGAGCGGTGGTAGTTGGAGTTTTTTTTTTGCCAATGCTGGTTGGGGTGGCTTAGAATGGTACAGTGTTGAGAGAATAGAAGATAAGGATTAAAGAGAGAGTGAAGAAAGATGCAGGTTGGGGTGGCATTGGTGCTGGTTGGGGTGGAATGGCTTTAGATGAAAGATAAAAAAAATGAGATAGAATGGTTAGAGATTGGTTTTTCGTGAGTGAATAGTTGGGATGATATTGTGCGCGTTTGTTTTCTCTTTTGCGTAAGGTGTTTGATGATAGTGGGTTTGAGGAGATTGAATTTTTATGCTCTAATTTTTTTTGGGTTTCATGATGAAGATGATGATGACGATTCTTGAATATGATGAAATGTTTGAAGAAGATAAAGAGCACTATAAATGTTCTAGGTTCATAATTTTTAATTTTTTAATTATTTTTTTATTTCAAGTATCTTTAGATTCCAGACGAAATTAGACGACACATGTTTGGGGGTGCCTAAGGCGGGCTCGAATTGAGACGGTACGGTGGATGGATGGAGACTCGGTGGACGAAGAGGGGAGGAAGTCTCATATCGACACAGGGGAGATTCGAGCTTGCATCACACTCTTTATCGACGCCATCGTGGAGGCAGTTAGATACCATCAAGTTAGAGGGTTGTTCGAGCAACATGGTAAACTCCTAAACATGTTCATCCAATGGAAAAGGAAAATCGGGAGATTGCTCCGGTTTGGTTTTGCTCGTTTTCTTTCTTGGAGGAGTGCCTCTTCAGCAATCAAGGCCCTTGATGGAATCAAGATGGGAGGTGTCTCTGGCTCAATTTCCTCAGAATGGTGCCAAAGACTCTGCCTTTCAGGAACCCTATCTTGATTCGAAGGCTTCAGTGCCTTCCTCATTATTCGGGGTGCACGTGCGGTCTGGGATTTCCCTTCCCATTCACCTTGGAGGGATGCTTTGATGGGGAAGATGAAGGATAGTCAGCGTTCAATGGCTTTCTCCGTGGATGAGGTGAGGATAGTAACGGATCTTTCAAGGGTTTGTTGTTGGGGGTCAAGACTCCCAGATGATGTTTTGTTCCCAAATTTTTTCGAAGAGGGGCGAGGGTTTGAAGAAGCAGGAATTAAAGAACATGAAGGGATGTAGGTAGGTGGGGTGATGGTGGCGAACCAATCCTCACTATTAAAGAAAAGGTTCTTTTTGTTTTCAGCTTTTAGGCTTCATTCTTCGGTTGGACTTTTGGGATGGTGAGATGATTAGGGTCTTCAACAATGAAGATTTAATTGCGAAGGTGAAGGTGTTTGGCTTTGATGGCCTGTTCTCGAACAGTGTAAATGACAGGGGTTTAAGCTTTCATATTTTCATCTTTGAGGTGACATCTCCTTTGCTTTTGTCTGGTTCGCGCGAACGGGCTTTTTCCGCAAGTTCCACCGGTGCTTCAGATTATTAGGCTCAAGTGTCTGTTTCTCTTCTTTGGCGTCGTCGACCTATGTGGATCAAGTTGTTTCTTGTTTTTCTTTGTTGTCGTCTTCGGAGGGGGTTGTCGTGCGTCACCTTTCTTCTCAAAAGAGGGCCAAGAACACTTCAGGGTTAGGTTCAGGATTTCCTCCTTGTCATTCTTCGTCTGTTTCTCGGGTTTGTGGTCGTTCTAAGAAAATTAGGCGCGGTCATAAACCTTGGAGCTCGCCTTGTGAGAGCTCGGGTGTTGTGGAGAGGAAGGTACTCATGGGCGGCCTAGGACAGAGAAGAACAAGATTATTATGTTGGAGCTTGGTGGTTCACCTTTGCTAGGGTTGTTCTTTAATGGAGGGCTAGAGGTTCCATCTTATAGCAGAGGTTAGGATTGCTTCGCCGCCATGAGTGAAGAGTTGGTTCTCTTTGAGCCCCAAGGCCCTTTGGGTGTTTTTTCGAGGGCAAGGAGTGCTTTGTACACTAGAAAACGTCTGGGTATGGTATACGACTGCTCTGGTGAGTTTTCTCTTCAAGGACCTGCAACTCATATTAGATCTTGCAATTTTAGACAATGTCGAGTGACCGTTGTCTAGGCTTGATTGTTCTTTTTTGGGTTTTGTGGGCTGCTTCGTTTCTTGGTGTTGGTTTCCTTGGTGGGTGTTTGTCTAGTTTGGGTGTTTTCTTCTTTGGGTTGTCCTCTTTTTGCTGGACTTTGACTCATTTGGCTCTATATGTGCATTCTTACCTATTACATCAATATAAATGTTTTGTTGTCTAAAAAAACTAAAAGTGCAAATGGAGCTTTAAGTCGGGACTACAACTGGAATTTATTATTGTTAGGGACAAATTTTGAACAAAGGGTATAAGCGAGGGATCAGAAGTACATTTAAGCCTAATCTTTTTTAGTCTTTATCTTTAAGTTTTGCTTATGCAACTCACAAAATGGTGAATCATTCTTCCTACTTGTAATAATTTATCTGATTTGGCATTGTGGGATACACCTGTTAGCACCATTCTATGTCATGTAGGCTGTGTAAGGGAGAAGCAGATATATCTCGGTGGAATTTTAAATCAGATAATTTGACATGTAATTAGCTTCAAATCAATTGTGTGATAGGTAAATGCCCAATCAGATAAAAAAAAGTCATATAAGATGACTGAGCTACCATTCAATAAGTCATATATATAAGCAAAAATTAATAGCAATGACTAAAAAAAATAACATGGTATATTTTTATGAATTAAAAAATTAAGAAATATGTTTTCAATGATTAAAATCAATATTTACTATATTTTTTAGGGGAAAAAATATTTAAGCTATGCGCCGAGGAAGCGCCAAAAGTGTACTTATTTTTATTTTTTGATAAGCGGCAAAAGGGTACCTAAGTGAGTTTTCTACCACTTTTATCATTTAAGATCGGCTTTCTATACTACGTATTAAACACAAAAGATTTATGGAAGACAAAAAAATTGACAGAAGCAGTAATATTAATTTTCGAGGAAAGGAAAAATGAAAGAGATATAGAATTAAAGAAGAGAAGTGAATGGAATTTGATCTCACTTGCAAATTAAAATGATGTTAGCACCGCGCGAAGATGGAGATCGCTCTGCCTTTCTGAAAATGGAGATCCACAACCAAGCTTCTCACGGAAACATAAATAATGGAACTAGGTGGTATAATCTCTTTGGCCTTAACTAGATGGTTTTGTCAATTTTTTTCCTCATCTCTTTGGTCAACGTCCTCGCTGGTATAATCTAATAACATGTGCTTTTGTTTAAAAATAAGGAAAAGCAGCCACTTAAATTTTTAGGCTTTTTAAATAGATACTGTTGAATTATTGTGTGGGTCGGATGAGAAACTAACGCAATAATTTTCTAAACAAACGATTACTAAAGGAAGATACCTTGTTACTTGATATAGGTTCCTAAAATACTTTAAAAAACTTTTAGTTATTATTATTGAGAGATGATGGATAAATAATGGCTTAGATAAGTGAAAAATAACAGAAAAAATTGGAAAATTTGTATGTTGATTTGTGTTTTGATTATGTGTTTGTATAAATAATGTTTTTCTATTTATAGAGAGAGCCTCAGATGACTACAACAGTTATTCAGGTGTATGACTTCTATCCCACATCCTGATTCCAAGCAAGCCACTATAAATCTTGTAGTGTTCGTGCCTCTCACTCTTAGTTAGTTTTGAAGACTAGTCTTCCTTATATCGGTTGGTCTCAAGTTTGTAACAGCTGCTCCTACATTTAAAAGATAGAATCATATCCAATTTTCACGTGTTTAAACCCAGATTCTGAGTCCATGCTTGAAAATGTCTTCACCCCAGGCCTAGGCTTTTCCATTTGTCTACTAATCTCGTGTAGGTGCAAAGTCTTTCTTCATTCGGCTATTCATTCTGATCCGGAAAACGGCTAGCTACTCATGATCAACTAACATGTCTTTTCGGCTTACTCCTTTATAGCTGTTATGAAACTATCAATTTTTGAGTGCTAATACATTGTCCCCTGCATTCTTGATTTTAGCCGTTACTGTTAGGACCCAAACCTAAATTCCTGACCGGCCTGAATTAGAGGGGAACTTCTAACCCAGAAGCCTACACATGTCCTTTCATATTATTAGAGAAAATAATTTTCATGAACGCATAAGAAAAACATAATAGAGAAGGCTTTTTATATACATACAAAATATAATATATACATGTTGATAAGTATGGACATACATATTACTCTAAGCATATGTTCTACTCCACACCATACATATATACACTTTTAGCATTTTTAAATATCCGACTTCCTTCTATGACAGTAAAATAACTTCCAAGGCAACTTTTACTAGACCTTATCACTCAGCAATTAACCGGTGCCTGTGATGGTTCCTCTAGATATTCTCTTCCTTTGTCTAAAAGAAAGAAAATAAAATGGGTGAGTCTAAGGACTCGGTGAGGGTATCCCTAAACACAAAATTAAAACGATGCAGTTAAATTAGAGCAATAGAAACAAACATTCCATGCCAAGTTAGTTTTAAACCAATACCAAATCATCATCATCATAGTATCATGAACTCAACATTTAGGGTAGTTCATATAAACACATATAAATTTCAAGAACGTGTCAATTTCTCTTCTTTATCCCTAATTCCTTTCATATCATCATCATCAAACTCTTGATCATCTCAACTCAAGAATCTTGGGTGATCCTAAGGGTGGTTCACTAGAGTCCCCTGCTCCGGAGGTTATTAATTTCTACCAAGAGATGTCTCCTCCTCCGGTCTCCCACCAAGGGAACTTAGCCAGGTACCATGGCCTCATCATCGCATCATCCCTCCTTAACACATGTGGGTTTGTCATTGGGGTCCACTCCTCCGAGGTGCATGTTTATATACCGAAGATAACTCATCCTTCGGTCGGATATCCAAGGTTTGAGTTGAGGATCAAGTCTCACAATAAGTTTCGAATAAAATAATCACACAATTTATATCACAATCACAATCACAATCACATTCTATAATGAAAACATATCAATTCCATCACATGATTACACCAAAATCATCAAACTCAACATCACACAACTCAATCGTAGTGCATAACACACTTTAAGCTTCCTACTGCGCCAAGGAAGGTAGATTTCAGAACATTGCAATTTAGAATACAACAAGCTATATTAAGCTATCATAGTTCAGATTCCTAAACAGAACCAATAGTGTTATAAAATCAACATAAAATCATGTATATCTTCAAAAAAACATGAAATTTAGTAGGATTAAATCATTATCATCAAATCATTTCACACAATTGGTCTAATTCAAAAAAACATGTATGTCTCCACAACAAAATTCTCCCATCATGCTCATTTACGCAGGAATCTCATGCTTATGGCTGTAGTTCACGAATACTCTGAAAATTAGATACTTGGAATAAAAATCTGAGTATTTTTCATACTATAGATCTTTAAGTAAGCTTTCCGAAAATATAAATTTCATAAAATTTGAACATCTGTAGAATAATCTAAAAATAATATATCAGAGGTTGTCCAGGAGTTAATACAGCAGAGTCTTAGGGAACTTCTAGACAAATCTGGTGCCGAACCAGCCAACCAAAAATCATAATCCAAATTAATCTTTGTGAGTTATCTTTCATACAAAATTGGTTTCACACCATTTGAACCCCTATAATCAGAGTTATGTTCTTTGCAACATAGGCTGCCAGGGTGCATGTGACCAGAAACATACTCAACTCCTAACAACATTTGGGACCAAAAAAGACACCCAACCATCATGAAATTTGCACAAAATACAGGTTTTTGTGTTAGCTTTCATTCAAGACTAATTTCACACAATTTGGGTGAGAATAGAGAGAGTTATACCACAAGTTCTACAAGCTACCCAAGAAAAACGGGAATTGCATAACATCCATGACACCAAAATTGGGCAAAGCAACCATAACCATATCATGCATAGAAGAAAACACATAAAACAAACAAAACCCTCACCTCAAATTGAAAGATTAGAAACCCTAAGCAAGAAAACTGGAGGGTATGATGAAGAAGAGAACTTGGAGTTAAGACATGAAGCTTCCAAAACCTATTTCTGGCAATTTCTCTTTTCCTTCTCCTTCTCTTCTTTTCATGTTCTCCTCTTTCTCCCCCTCTCAGCTTTTCTCCTTCTCTTAAACGTGTTTCACCAACTGCTCCTCCCCTCTTCTTAATTCTCTACTTTTCATTAACTATAACTTAATTACTTACTATTTTTCTTTAATCACAATGTTGGGCTGAAATAAGTTTATTTTGACCCATAACTCAAAATTTCTCTACCACTTACTAACATAAAATTATATTTTAGTATCCCTTCAAATGTTTGGCTCTATCGCCAAACTTTTGATAAATAATTTTTAATTGATATAATTATATGTATGCATATGGTTAACTATAAAATAACTTGGTATTACAGTTACGCGCTAATATATTAGAATGTAATCATGTTCGCGATTTCTAAGGACAAGTTATTATTTCTTCATTCAAGTTTCATAGTTCAGTTACCTTATCAATTTCTTATTTTGCGTATGCGAATGATTCTCCTTCCTTTACTGCACCTTTTGGCTTAAAACCCTAACCGTTCTTCGGACTTCTAAATCTTTCTGCTCTATCCAAGCGTCGATCACCCATTTATCAGCATGTCTAACAACAGTCGTTCCAAGAGCCAAGATCATATCTATGGCAGCCATGGTTCCACCAGCTCTTCATCCTCTTACCACATGGGAGATCCTCCTGCAATTACCACCAAAGTCATGAAGGGTAAACGGAAGGTAGCAACAAACACTGAATACGCAGGGAGAACCAATACCTCTTCCTACGCCAAGATTAATACATTGGTCCCCTTTGAATCTATTAATCATCAGTACCTCTTGGGCCCATATACCCAGAGTCATGATGAGTTCCCTTTGTTGTTAAAGGAATTCCTTAATTTCAATTCTTAGACATTTTCTTAGGATTTTTAGCTACGTGGTCGGCTTGTGGTCACCATAGACAAATTTTCAATTTATATCCTCCCATTAGGAAGGACAATATTTATTAAAGTATTTGGCGTTGATGCTTATTTCTAATTAAATATGCAAGAACAGAGAAGAGGTTGACCAAAATCAAAGAAGGTGAAAAGAGGATATTGAGAAGACGAATCGCGATGAGGAGAACGATTCCCACAAAACCAACGAGAAAGAGAAATCCAAAAAGGAAAGTGAAAGTTTTAATTAAATGAACTCTTTTGAATTAAATGAACTCTTTTCCACTCGGTAAATTCCTTAGCATTCTTAACTTTTAGTAGAGTTGAGAAAGCCTTCATCTTCCCAGCCGAATTGGCTATGAACCTCCTCAGGAAGTTGATCTTTACTATAAGGCTTTGCAACTCCTTCTTGCTGGTTGGAGGTCTTGCTTCGAATACAGCATTGACTTTATTCTTATCCACCTATATGCTCTGATTGTATAACATGAATCCCAAGAAGTTCTCTGTCGAGGCATCACAAGTGCATTGGGCTAGGTTCATTTTGAGACCATGGTATGTCATTTTGGCAAATGCCTTCCGCAGATTTGCAACATGAGTCGTGATCCTTGTTGATTTGACCACCACGTCATCAATGAAAACCTCCACCCTTTTTCCAATTAGCTCATGGAAGACCAAAACTCATGGCTTGTTGGTAAGTAGCTCCGAATTTATTTAAGCCAAATGGCATCACGATCCATTCGTAAATGCCCAAAGCAATTGGACACCTAAATTTCATTTTAGGGACATCATCTTCGGCAATGAAAATCTAGTTATACCCAGTGTGTCAATCCATGAAGGATATAATATCATTATTCGTAGCCAAATCAATTGACATATTAGCTACTATCATGAGATACACATCCTTAGGCATAACAAGGTTAAGGTTTCAGTAGTCAGTGCACACTCACACCTGCCCATTTTTCTTGGTCACTAGGACTATATTAGACACTTATTCACCATACCTAGCTGTTATGATAAATCCTACATTGAGAAACCTCTCAACCTCCTCCTTTATCTTTGGCAACAAATTAGGATTGAACATCCTTGGTGTCTGCTTGTGCAGCTTAACCCTTCCTTGATAGGAAACCTATGTTCCACGAGCTTCCTAAACTATCTAGAGATTTCATGTCAATCCTATACGGAACAATCTTTGAATTCGCAGGTCACCTCCACTATGAGTTGTTTGTCATGTGAGGCTACTAATTCTAGTGGTCATGGGCTTTTGATCAATGCCAAAGTTAACATCCTCCAAAGAATCCTGTGCTTCGAAAATAGGTATATGTCTTTGTATGAGAGACGGTTAATCCTCTTAAAATGAGGATCTTTCTATGAATTGATCATTAGATTCGGCTAGCGTTTGCATCAAGTTGGCTAACTTATCCAAGACTTCTTGAAGCACATATGTTATCTTCATCAACACCTTTCATTGGTCGTGATTTGGCTTTTTCAGGGTCACTAATTTCCTCTACCACCCTTTGTATCTCTGTCGTGAGCATTACTGGCATTATTTTGGGAAAGTAGAGAACTGCTTCGACTATAATCACATCTAAAGCAAATGAGTTGTGGTCTGCTGGGAATATTTCAATCCTATCTCCTACCTAGAAAATTAACACATGGTGTAGTGTGGGACGACACACATAAGCTTGAGTGGACCCAAGCTTGGCCTAGGAAAACATTATAACTAGAATTCCAATCCACTACAAATAATCCACTACATAGAACGTGAATCGAGTAGCCTTGGGGCCTACCGTGATGTCGCCAATCAACACTCCAACAACCTTCGTAGATCTTCCAGTGAAATCAGAACTATAACTGGGATTTCCATCCATTGAAAAGAACGCGGATTTGCTAGCTTTGGGCCTACCGGAATGTCGCCAATCAACACTCCAGTAACATAGTTCCTGGATCAACCAAAATCCTAATCATGGGTTTGTTGTTGATATGAACAGTGAAATAAATGAGTTTAATTACAAATGCACTATAGATCGGCCAACAACACATCCGTCATATCAATAGTGGGAATTGAACACAAACTTTGTGAAAGAAATTGGTTGGTCCTTTACCAACTGAACCTAACATATATGCTAATTGTTATTAGACAAATGGCCATAGAAACTATTGGTGATTGGTTGGTGGATTAATTAACTTGGACAACTGTCTAATAATGTGAAGTCGTATTAAAATTTATAAGAAAACCAGCCTTCCAAGTTGATAGATAACGTGTTTTGAATTTTTATACAGTAAATTTCATAGACTTCAACCTCAAACATTTCTCACGTCCAAAGTCCATATATGTTGGCTAAAATAAATATGAAGGGCTGAGCAAGAGATTGACGTAAACACGGGGAGAAATGGCCGAAGAAACTTATGTCGTCGTTTGGTGGATTAATTAACATGGACAGCGGTCTAACCATGTGTGAAGTCGTATTAAAATTTATAATTTGCTGGAAGACAATAAAATAAGGGGAAGGACCTGCACCCCTTAACAATAGAGTTAACCTTATAATTAGCCATTAAACAAGCCACGTGAACAACTTCCTAGTGAAACAATATTTAGGGACAGTAATCAATAGTTAATTATCAACTTGGTCTCTCTGTTTGTATTATTATTTGAGTTTAGTTTTTTTCCGGAAAAAAGTTAATAAATAGTCTCTCCGTTTGCACGCTATAAGAATTTAGTCCTCGCATAAGGGCGGAACTCCGGCGAGGATGTTGAGTGGAAAGTCAGAGCTGACATGGCTTTATCCACTTATAATTATATTTTAACTAGTAAGTAACCCGTGCAATGCACGGGTATTTTTAATATTTAATTTGCAATTATTTTAGATGATGTTATAAAGCTAATAAATATATCACATATGTCAACAATTTTAAACACGCGTAAGATCACATGATATATTGAAGTCCTTAATTAATAAAATCAAAGTAGACACGATGACTAATATTAAAATTGTTCATCTAAAGTTTATGTCATACCAAAACCAAACAATGTAATTAAGTTTTGATAGCAGAAATAGAAAAATATCCAACAAATACTTGTGTAGCAATAGTCTTAACATATCTTATTTCATTTTTCTATCTTGACACATTAGACTAATATTGTTCTGCAAAGCAGAATTGACAATATCCGGATAAAGAGTAGGTAGCAAGCACTGAAGACAATTCACAATCGATAGAGCTGTAGATGGTACTTTCCTTGTCTTCAGACGATACTTCTAGAGACAATACTTTCCTTGTCTTCAGACGATACTTCTCTAGATGGTACTTTCCTTGTCTTCAGACAATATTTCTCTAAAGTAGACAGTGCTGCCGAGTAGACGATAGGGATAATTCCACCTTTTATTTCTTAGAGCAGACGATAGAGCTAATGAACTATTTCAGCCTTCTATTTTGTTGAGCAGACGACAAAAATATTTGTTGAGCAGACGATAGAGCTGTAGACCATACTTGAGATATGACTTTGACGCTGTAGTCTCTTGTTTTTCCTTTAGACGATACTTCTATCCGAGTAGCAGACGATACTTCTCTAGATGGTACTTTCCTTGGTGATTTTATTTATGGACATGTTTGCACATTTAACGGATAAATCAACATGTTGACAAAATATTACTTTAAAATAAGCTAGTTAGTAGCAATAGAAAATTAATGATAAAACCATAAATAAATAAATGTGAATTGAATATAATTGGTAATATCATCAAATAATAATTATTATATAAAAGAACATTATTATATAAAAAGAACAATCATAAATTACCTGATTTAAATTTGTAATAAATAATTATTTGAATTTATTAATTATCGCAAATCATGATTTAAATTCGTAAATTTGATTTGATAGAGGGAGAAATTGTTGGGTTGATAATGTGACACGTGTCGACATATAAGAGAGTCTTTTTTTAAGAGTTGCTGAGGTTTAAGATTGATGACTCACAATTAGTAGATACAGTACATGGATAATTAATAAAAAAATTAAAATTAAATAAAAATTAAAAAAATAAAATCTCAGATTCAGCACCCTCCCAAATTAAAATTACAGATCTGAAAGATTCTATCAAGGATGCCCACAAATCTAACACTCTCTCAAACCCCATCAACGATTAAATATTTCCATTTTTTTTAATTTCATTCGCTTTTCCTCTTCATCATCAATCACCACCGTTAGCCACTCCCCTATCTCCAACCACCCACCCCTCTCGTATCCTTCTTCCTCCACTTCAAACCTAGGCTCAGTCATTTCCCTCTCAACAAATAAAATTGAAAAATAAAATTGAATCTGAATTTTTTTATTTATAAAAATTTAATAAAAAATTAAAATTCTCCTGAACAAATTCATTCTCCGTTTTTTCTATCACAAAATTCATAACTTAATGAGTAGCAAAAATATAGGTGAGAAAATTCATAATGAATATTTTAGTGACGGAAAATTCAGTCACTAAACCTGATCTAAAGCATTATGAAACAATTTATGATATTTGATGAAAATTCCCAGCTAAATTTGTAAGAAATAGCTAATTTATATTTGTCACAAATTTTCATCACAATATTTTTTTTACTAGTGTTACTTAATATACATGGGGTACTGGAGTGTAAATTTTTAAGAAGTTTAAAATTTTGTGTCATATATATATATATATATAAAGAGAAAAACCTCAAAATAGTAAAGTATAATTTACTTTTAAAAAAAAAGATAAAAAGAAAAATTAAATATCTATTGAGTGTGTACACTGTATATCCCTGCGAATAATTACTATTAATTATATATGATTGGTTTAAATTTTATATTCTCTAAACTCAAATGAAAACCATCCCGTCGTATTTGTCAACCCACGTCCCACGGTGAACCTTTTACTCGATTAGCTATATCCTCAGGTTAGTATTAGACAGATCAATGGATTTGGACTTAACTTAAGGAGCATATGGTTAGGTGCTTGAAGTCAATGAAATTTATTATAAAGATGCAAACCATGCTCTCTCTCTCTCTCTCTCTCTCTCTCTCTAAGCGCTAAGCAAAATCAATCACACTTATATTTGACTTTCTTGTTGCCGGTCATTTCAGAAGGAGTAGCAGTGGGATCTCCATCTTTTCTTGCAGCAACATTTCGCAGTTAGTTTAAATTCCACCCACTTCTCTATATTTTTTTCACACAAAACTTGCAGGCATATGTGCTTTCACACAAGACCATCACTCTGATTTTTAACTTTCTGGTTGCAGCCTTGTTGGTCATTTCCAGAAAGGCAGAGCGATCTCCATCTTCGCATCATTTTAATTTGCAAGTGAGTTAAAATTCCATTCACTTCTCTTCTTTAACTCTGCTTTTTTTTTTTTCACACGAAATATATTTCCTGTACGTTCTTGACACTGTTACTGGTTCTGTGGTTCGATCTATCAGTTTTTCATGCTTTAATTAATTATATATTTACATAGCGCATATAATTAGTTATCTGACGGAAATTAATTGGGTTCATGTGTAAATAAAAATTTACACCAACACTGAAGGTGCAAGAAACACATAAGAAAGGGGCGGTTTGAATTGTGTGATTTATTTTTAAAGTTTCTTTTGTTAATCTTAAATGTTAATCATTTATTTACTTTTAACAAGAACTATTCATAAAACGTATGAATATGCATGCAGCGGAAATATGACATAACAATAAAAATAAAGCACACATAATTTTTATCCTGGTTCACCCCCATAATCGACATGGCTACGTCCAGTCCTTGGCTTCACCAAGATTTTCCACTATTTAAACAAATAGTACAAGTATTATCAGGGACTTCTCCCAGCAAGTATTCTAAGGACTTCTCCTATCAAGTATTCGAAGGACTTCTCCTTACAAGTATTATCAAGACTCCTCCTTACAAGTATTATACAGGACTTCTCCTGACACCTTTTACAAGGTTTGGCTTTTCTACATGGTTCTCTTCTTAATAAGAGTGGGTAGAAGAAATAAGGCTCAGTTTATACAGAGAGGATAAGAGTTTGGGTTCTCTGTTTTTGGGGTGTGTGAGTTGGATAAGATGAGAGTAATACTCTATGAATTTTCTCACACAGAAGCACATAAACTCAGGTAGAGGTAGAGGTAGAGGTAGGCGTGAAGCATCCTGAGTTGGAACCAAGGTTCCTTGGCTCTTGGGACAAACTTAGTTGGCATATGGAAGTTTAAGTCTAAGTTGCCCAAATGTTTCGGAGGCAGGGTTCTCTATTTATATCTTCAGTTGAAGTTCTTCGTTCTTCTTCTTCAAAAGGAGAGAAAACCTGTCCGAAGTGCTTCTTCCTCTCTAAGCTGCAAATAACGGTTAGTTCTGCATTTTTCAGCAGGTCTGAGACACGATCTGAGAAGCATTGATTCGCCTGGGTTGACGTCGTCTGGCTCCATGCTGAGCGAGTAGCCTTGAGCTATGTCTTCTGTATTTAATGCGTTGAGATCCAGCTGTGGTATTTGTTTTGACCATTATACCCCAGTGCATGCCAGCTAATGCTCATCACGTGCTTTGTTCAGATGTTTGAATTTCGACCGTTGAACGTGTACGGTGCTCAGAGATTCTTGCCGTTGATTCCGCGATGTCACCTTGATTTGAGGAAAAGTAGAAAAGCAGTGGGACTAAGGAATATTGTATTAATTGTGTCCCTTCCTACTTTCTGCCCTTTCCAGTGCTTTAATAAATATGCAGACGAGGTAGACATCTTTTGATCCAAGAAGCAATTATTCAAGATGAGGAGAATAATTTCTTTAATGCTTCAGTTAAAATAATATCTTCGAAAAACACATTTCTTGATGTTTGTACCTTTGGCGCATTCTGATGCTTGAGCGGACGGATTTATCCTTAGAGTCTGGTAGACGCAGTCTCCATACAATGCTTAAAATTCCGCTGCTAAGTGGTTTGCATCGGCAGACAAACTTTCTTCATTCAGTTCTTCTTTAAGGATTAGAATCTTCTTGACTTATAGAAGACTGAATCTTCTCTTTTCTTTTGCTTCCACGGAAGTTCTCCATCTGAGAGAGTTGATCCAAAACTTCTTTATATGATGCTAGAGAAGCTTTGAGGCCGAAGGTGTTTCTTCATGAGTTGTCATACTCTTTCAGCTTTGGATGAAGCAGTCTTTCTTTTGATCACTATAGATTTAGGTAGCGGACTATTTCAGCTTCTTGAAGTAGACTTTGACTTGAGCGAACGAAGTTTGATAGAGTGTCCTTAAGAGGGCGTTTGCTATTTGCAATTGCTGCTTCTTCCTTCGTGAGTCACCAGACTGTCTTATACATAAATGCCTTCCTTTGTATATCTTTGACAGTATTTCCTTCAGGGTGACCGGATGGTCTCTTCTGGTTGACTAATTCTCTTGATGATGCTTTGAGATTCATTCAGTCCCTTTAGTAGATAATCATTCATGTGCATGAGAATTTTCACTATGTTAGGAATTTTATCTTCTGACAATATTAAACCTTAAAGAAATTGTTAATTATCAAAACATAACAATTCATTTAATTATTTGAATCTAACAATCTCCCAGTTTTTGATAATGACAATTTCTTTGGAAAAAGGTTTATTTGAGAATATGTTTATTGATTAAGCAACTTGTCATTTTTCAGATAATACAAAATAGGTTTTCTTCAGGATATTTTAATGTATAGAAAAACATGATCGTTCTTTTAATAGTACTTAGACAAGAACATTTTTGTTTTTAGGCAGGCGGTTTTGACTTCTTGAGTTTACCTACCTTTGCTCCCCCTAAATCTGATATTCCTTAAAGAATTTTTGTCTAACATATGTTTTTCTAAATAAGCTCCCCCTGAACTGATGCTGTTAAGTTTTCGATATTTAGGGTGGTTTAAGAACTATCTCTTTTCGATATTTAGGGTGGTTTAAGAACTGTCTCTTTGTCCTAACATTTTCTATCTCTTTTTTCTTACCTAATTCTTCTCCCCCCTTTGGCATTTTCAAAAAGAAATAATCGATAAGTAAATAGCAGGAAATGAGAACAAAGTGCTGAATAAGAGAATTATATAAATAGCAGCAAATGTAAAGTATGATAATAAGTAAGCAAATAAAGTAGTGTAGGATGAAGTCGTCAGTTGTTTTTCTTCTGCTGGGATTCATTGTCTCTCCTTAGCAGTGCTTCAATGATTTTAAAGCGAGTGTCCATCTTATCAGAGAGTGTTTGAGCCACCAAGTCAACGTGATGGAATACTTCGCTACGCAGCTCCTTGTTTTCTTTGGTGTTGTTGGAGCAGGATCTCTCAAATTTTTCGGATAGATTCATTATAGCAGCTTTGGCATCAAAGGGCTCTTCAGTAGATGAAGTTTCACTCGACTGCCCTTGTTCAAGAATTTCCTTAGCTTAAGAGGGATGATCTTTTGGAGAGGTAACGATGGGTTGAGCCGTTGTGGTCTCAGTACCCAAGGCCTTTTCTGATGTGTCAATCGCAGATATTTCTCTCGGAGAGATTGGAGATGCAACATTGAGGCTTTCCTCAGAGTCCGAGGAGATGATGATCACATCTTCAGAAGCAGTTATAATTTGAGGTGGAGGAATGACTGATTCATGTAGAAAATGAATATTTGGAGATGAAGCGGCAGTTGACAAGGGGTCATGTTGAGGTCTGTCAGCGACCAAGATAAGCGACCATGATCCATATTGGAACACGATGCGCTCAACACCATGGATCAATCCAGATGGAATGGTGCTTGTATGAACGTGTCTGAAGACAGACAGTTCCCATTCATGGTGAAAGATATCATACCTTGTCCTCTGAATGAATGCGATTCTCAAACCGTAAAGAGAAGGAGGAGACCAAATTCGAGCCTGAATGCAGAAGTTGAATCCCAACGTTTCCATAAGCAGATTGGGAGCATGAGATGCATTTACCATAGTGAGCATTCTGGGCACGTGCATGGAGATTGGCGTGACATTACGGCGAGATCGTCTAGGCACATGAACAGGGAAATTCTTCATCATATGTTCCCTAGCTTGAGATACTCGAGCAATATTCTCCTGATTGCCTTTCGACGCAGAAGATCCTTCACCAGTTGTTTGCTGAGCGCTTAGAGAGTTATCCAGATATGCTGCTGGATCAGTGACATGTTCATCAGCTTCTTTTGGGTCACTCTTCTTCTTCTTCTTTGGATTGGTCATTTGAACTGCACGAGATTTTACCCTTTTTCCAACACTTCTTACCTTCTCAGGTGAAGCATGTTGTCTGTCAGTAGAATGAATTGGCTTAGAAACTTCAGGTTGCAGTACATCGTCGTCACTTGGTCTGGAAGTTGTTTCATTCCTTTGCTTTATTTGTTCAGCATTCAGTGGACGGCTTCGGTCTTCCATCCTTGCATCTTTTGGATTTGAGGTTGATTGATTGGATCTTTGTAGAGGTACCTGTTCTTGAGCTTCAGCACTTGCCTGGACGATCTTGGACGCAGGCCGCTTCCTCTTGAGTCTTGAAGGTCGAACATAGTCCGGATTTACAATTTTCCGGTACATTACCATTCTTGATGTAATGTTCAGACCCCATGGTTTTGCTTCTTTTTCACAGTTGGGCCACCATTGTGGTGTTCCAAAAGGTAGAGGAGAATCCTTCTTCAGAATTACTCTTATCCAATGTCTATCTTCCACATTGCATAGAATGGCGACGGGAGACGGAGTCTGCACTGGCCCTGTCAACGGAAGATATGTACAGGATTCCCTGAGACTTAGAGTAACAAGGATGATTCCGAATGTAGTGGCAGCCAGTAGTCCCATGTCAGGAACATTGAACCACTTGGGTTCAAGAGCTGGTTCATCAGGACCAAGGATCAGAGCTTTTCGAATCACTTCCAGATGGCCTTCAGATTCAAATATCTTTAAGTGAAGCGAGTGTCTGGAGTCAAGTTCTTTAATCATTCTTCTCCTTATTTCTGGCCATTCATTCTCGTTCATCCCCAACCACTGAGCAATACACCTGAACCCACAGTTACCATCATCTTTGACATCAACTATATTTTCCACAAACTCATGGAACACTGTTGGTATATGGGGAAGATACTTGGAGATGGTAGAGGATTGTTGAGTGGCTTCAGAACCAGAACCCAGAGGCATCTTCTTGACACTTTTAATTAGTGATGCAATTGGAGTGTCGTCTTCATCGATCTCCTGTGGAGTTGTTGAGTCTTTAGGCTGCTCTGTTTCTGATGAAGGCATTATCTCAATCATCTTTCCAGAACTGGAAATATGATGCCTTTTAGTGGGTGGAAGGAAATCATCACTGATGTCCTCCTCAGATTCATCATCTTGTTCTTCATCTATGTTTTCCTTCTGTTGAGGTCTTCTTGCTGACATCAACAGTTCTTGAGGCACACTGGAGATGTCAATCTTCAGCTTCATTCTCTTGAAATCCCCAAACTTGATGGGAGTCGGATGGACGTAGTCATGGATGATGAGCTCACTCTGCTCCTTTACTTCATCAATGAGCCTTTTCGTTCTCATCATCTCAGATATGAGAGCTCCATAAGGCAAGTTCAATTCTTGGCCTTCCATCGTGGTGATGATGTGGTTGAAGATTAAGTAGGAAAGATTTATTTTCTCCTTGTGCATCATTTGGTAGAGGGCCCAGTGAGATAGCTTATCTACTTGATTGCAGTTTCCTTCTCTAGGAATAACGATCTTACACAGCACAACATAGGGAAACTTGCATTCCTCTATCAGGTTGTTGATATTGGTGCCATGAACCTTCAGATCATGCTTCCAGATGCAGTTAGGGTTAGGTGCTGACAGTTCCCAAGTTGGCCTGAATCTAACCCCTTCATTAATCTTGACATCCAAAGTTACAGCAATATCTCCTGGAGATATATTGGTGACTGCTCTCATGCATCTGGATTTGATCGTGACTATTCCCTTTTTGTTGGACAAAAATAACTCTATTTAATAATAAAAAAATATTAAATGCAAACATGTTTAAAATACAAGTAAATTTATAAAGGATACAAAAATAATTTAATCATAAAACCCCTCCTCTCCCTTCGTGAACCAAACAAAAAAAGAGTTATTTCCCCTCCTCTCCCCTCCTATGAACCAAATATAATAAGTATTAAAATCTCTCCCCTCCCCTTCTCTCCCTTCCCCTCCTTTTCCCCCTGGGAAAAGCAGTTTTGGACACCGAAACCCCCTTGTAGTCGGTCCGCAACCGCAATATTGCGGGCTGCAATTTAGAACCTTAGACTGCACCATGCTTTGCTTTCTTTTCTTTTGTATTGATACTATTACTGGCATTTGAAGTGGACCGACCCTCTGAAGTGTCATGGATTTTTCTAATTTGTGCTGTTTTGGGTAAGATATGATTACATGGAATTTTATTTTGGTTATCCGTCTCATCACTTCATATTGATTTGTTGCATGAAAAATATGCCATTTTATTATAAGATGCATCATTTGATTTCAAATGATGATTTTTCCTGATTACTTTTGCTTGAATGAACAACAGGCTCTGTGTCGCCGAGAAAAATGAATCGTGACCCTCTAGTTGAAATGGAGATGAAGGGTACGATGGATCCTGGGTGGTACTCTGTAATGAGAGAGAAAATAATGAGGCTCCATCAGAAATGTGAATTTGAACCATTTTCCACTCCAAGAACTGAAACACCTGTGAAAGCAAGGAGGGGTATCGGTGTGATGGATCCTGAGTCGTACTATAGAATGATGGAGAAAATAATGAGGCTCCATCAGAAATGTGAATTTGAACCATTTTCCACTCCAATAACTGAAACACCTGTGAAAGCAAGGAGGGGTATCGGTGTGATGGATCCTGAGTCGTACTATACAATGATGGAGAAAATAAGGAGGCTCCATCAGAAATGTGAATTTGAGCCATTTTCCACCCCAAGTACTGAAACACCTGCGAAAGAGGCTTCTTCAGATCAACTCTTGGAGTCACAAGAAGATGTTGTTGATATTGATGAAGGTTCAGAGTCCTATGCTTCTGAAAACATTGATTATTTCAACTCTACAGCACGTGCACAGTCCATGCCATCTATCCCAACTCCACATGTAGACGAGTCCATCTCTTCTTTAAAGTCTTTCAAGTCTGTGAAAGAGGCTTCTTCTTCTTCTTCAGATCAATTCTTTGAGTTAGAGGAAGATTTCGATGTTGTTGATATTAGCTATAAAACTGGAATCACAACTCTAGGTACTTCGCAGTCCTATGCATCGGAAAACTTTGAGTACTTCACTTCTACAAAAGAGGCTTCAGAGAAAATTCTGCAGGCACTAAGAAATGATAAAAGCTATGTGATTGGTTTGTATGGAAAGAGGGGCTCCGGTAAAACAGCGCTAGTGACAGCTGAGAAAGCCGAGTATCGGAAGATTTTTGATCAAGTTTTATTTGTCACTGTGTCCGGATCAGGAGATTTATATCAGCCGAATCTTGGAGGCCAAATAGCTTCGCAGTTGAATCTTAGTTTTGGGGAAAATGTCAGTAACCTTGAAAGATCAATTAAAATAAAATCGACATTGGAAAATAAGGATAAAGTTCTTGTCATCTTCGATGATGATTCGGCAATGTTCGACGCGAGAGATATTGGTATCCCTGATCCTAGTAAAAAATGCAAGTTACTTTGGATCACGCGTGACAAAAGAAACCTTTCCATGAGGAGATGTCATCCTTTGATTCTTCTCAGTCCCTTATCTAAAGAGGATGCTTGGGAGTTCCTCAAACAATATGCAGACATAGATGATGATGACTCCTCACAAGATGACCTATCCAAGATGGCTCGTGAAGTTGCTACTCTATGTAAAGGGTCACCTGGTCTAATTCAAGATGTGGTGTCTTCCTTAGATAAGAAGGACAGAAAGGAGTACTGGACAGAATTATTAGACAGCCTAAAACATTCAAGTGCACGTCACCAGATTTTTATCAGTTTTAGAGGAACAGATACGCGTGACAATTTTACATATTCTCTCACTCGTGCTTTGGTCAAAAAAGGGTTCAACGTCTTCAAAGATGATGAACAAGTGCGGAGTGGGGACGAAGTTTCAGAAGCTCTTGCTAGCGCAATCAAACAATCAAGGCTTTCAATTGTTGTCTTATCAGAAAACTTTGCACAGTCTAGTTGGTGTCTCGGTGAACTTGTACAGATTCTTCAATGCAAAAAAGATATCAAACAACGGGTTTTGCCCGTGTTCTATAAAGTAGATCCCTCGGACATAAGGCATCTAAAAGGAAGTTTTGGCAAAGGTATGATCGGGAAGGAAGAAAGGTTCGGAAAGGAAAAGACACAACAATGGACTTCAGCTTTAAATGAAATTGCTCGCTTGTCTGGAAAGCACTACAGAAGTGGGTACGTAATATATTTTCAATTATTTTCTCTTAAATTCCACAATTGATATCTAGTCTAGTTGAAGCTGGGGGTTGGCTAAATGACCCCATGATTAATTGGGGTCATTTAACCCATGTCCATATGGACCAGTAAAATTATGCCATTTGTTTTATTTATTTCTTTATCATTTTTTAATTTTGATTTTACTTTTCCACATCAATTAATTAATTCAATTAATTAATGTTTTTATTTAAATAATTTTATAATATATATGGTAAATAATATATTTATATTTAGACCCACTTGAGAAAGAGTTTTCATTTTCCACCCCACCTCCGCCCTCACCTCTACAAGCAGACATGTGATTGTAAGATTGTCAGTCCTTTTCCTTTTACCATGATTTTCACAACAATCAAGCAAAATCCAAAATGAAAAGCATGAACATGTGAATATTTAGAAACAGAGGTTCTTGAAACACCGTCCCAAACCCACCATGCCCGACCTTCTCCCAAACCCAAAGGCTATACAAATTGGATTACAATTCAAAGTTTGCAAATGCATTGCACGAACGAGTGAAAGAAACCATATTGATGGAAGAATCAGAAACCATTCTTACTAGTTGAGAAAACGAGCAATTTATGTTGAGAAATTTTGGAGCTTCCTCTGTGGGTGTGTGCTTTCTCTCTCACCTCCACAAAAACCCTAAACAGACATGGGTGTGGTGACATGAGTTTGCAATTCTCATTATCAGCCAGCCACTGACATCGTTGGTAGCATAGAAACATCGTTGTGCTGCTCCATCAATGGTAGTCTCGGCAAACTGGTACCAGCTGTGTAGGGGTGGGTTTTAATGTCACAGGTCTCACCTTGTAGGGGTGGGGGCGGGGATGGAAAATGAGAACTCTTTCTCAAGTGGACTCTAAATACAAATATGTTATTTAGCATATATATTATAAAATCATTTAAATAAAAACATTAATTAATTGAAATAATTAATTGAGGTGTAAAAGTAAAATCAAAATAAAAAAATAATATAAAAATAAATAAAATAAATGACACAATCTTATTGGTCCATGTGGACATGGGGTTAAATGACCACAATGGAGTCATTTAGCCAACCCCTATATGATTAACTAGGTAGCCCATATTAGGAAAAAAATTAAAATGTTTGAATTATTGTTTGCTACGGAGCCGTATTGAAAATTATTTTTCTGATGTGTGAGAATCGTGAATATAAAAGTGAGATCTATGCATGAGTGATTAAGATTAATAATTTTTTGGCTACTAACCACTTAAAAATGTCATGTGACTTTTTTTAATGTTACATGACTTGATGTTTTAATCTTCACTGTTCATGAGTAAATCTAACGGTTATGATTTATTCTCATCTATCTTAAAATATATATTTAAGAATATTAGTAATTAAGAAATATAATTAGTTTGTTAGTTATTAACTACTTTATAATTAAGAAATATGTTTGAATTTGACCTTAAAGATGATATAGAACATGAATTCAAATGAAAAACAACCTATTTGATTTTTGTAATTTCCATTTTAAATCTGACTTTGCTATATTTCGTCATGTTCTGTGCTATTCAAGTTTCGTATTTAGTTTCAATATAAAAGCAATTTTGTATTTTGTGTTGTATGTGGTGGGACTTATTGGGAGTTATTCAAGTTTTTATGTATTTTTTTTAATAGTATGGTAGGTCCCTGTGTTTGTACCCAAGTTTGCGATAGGTCCCTTGCCGGAATTTTTTTTGATATAAGTCCCTCAGTTTGTACCAAGTTTGCATTTAGTCCTCGTCGGAGACCAGAGCTCCGGCAAGTGCTTACGTGGATTGCTGACTGTATTAATAGCGTTGACGTGGATTTTTTTAATTATTTTTGTAATTCCAAATAATTAAATTCATTTTAAATTTAAAACCCCTAAACTATTCTAAATCTTATATTAATCCCTAATCCCTAATTCAAACACAAAAACCCCCCAATCCTTAATTAACCCCCTTAATTTAAAACCCCAAAACTAACTAAATATAAAACTAACCCCATTAACCCGAAATCATTTGTGAAGTCAACTAAATCATCATCTTCAAGAGACAAGAAGCAGAAAATACACCACCACCATCAACTCCTTCAATTTCATCTTAAATTTGTGAATGACCGGAGAAGAACCAGAAAACCCAACAAACCAGAAGCAGAAAACCTATCTTCACTCATCTTTGAATATGTGAATAATAAGATTCTAATTCCCTCAACACAACAAACCACGCATAGACAGTGAGCATGATGGGGAGAATGGATTAGGGAGAAAGAGAGGCGATGGGGGTTTTAAGAGAAAGAGAGAGTGCGAGACAGTGGAAGGGCAAGGTCCAGCTCACTGTGACGGCACGATGGGGGTGCTGGGATTAGTGACGGCAACGCTCATGGAGGTTGGGGCTCACGGCGGTGGTCGAACTTGTCTCTGGCACTCTCTCCCTCCCTTCCATGCGACGAATTCATGTGTCTTCATGAGAGGGATTTTTCCTTTTACATCCCTCACCACACCTCTTCTTCCTTTGATTTCACTTTTTATTGGGGATTGTGGTTGAAGGTTGAATTTTTAGGGTTTCTGATTTTGTGATTATTTTTTATTTCGTGATGCTTCCCTTCTTCCCCTTCTTCTTCATCCTGGTGCCCACAAGAAAATGAGAAACGAGAGGGAGATTGTGCGAGAGATAACGAGATTGATGGGTGTTGTTTGGCCGGAGTTTCTAATCGGAGATGGGGGTTTGAAGCGGTGGTCGCAGGGCTCGCGGTGGTGGTCGCGGTTGACCTAGGTTTTAATGGGCGGCGTAGGGGCTTGTGGTGGTGGTTGTAAAGCTTGGTCTGAGACGAAGTGAATTGGAAATCAAACCCAAAAAGAGAAATTTCACAAACCCAAAAATCCAAATCGTTTCTCCTTCGTTGAGCCAGATCTGGTGCCACCATTTTTCCAGCAACCAATCTAAGAGGAAAAGTTTTTATTTCTGCTGCTTCACTTCCTATGAGGAGATTTAATTGTTCTTGATTGTTCTTGATTCTGGTTTGATTGTTAATTTTTCAGGAAAAAATTATAAAAAATGTTTGATTATGATTTATGATGATGAAGATAAACAAGGGGTTTTAAAAAATTAATTTAGGGATTTGAGGTTAATGGAAATTGAGGGGTTAAAGTGTAAGTTAGTATAAATAGGGGTTTAGGGGTTAATTTAAGATTTATAATAGTTTAGGGATTTTAAATTTAAAATGAATTTAATTATTTGGAATTTCAAAAATAATTTAAAAAAATCCACGTCAGCGCTATTAATACAGTCAGCAATCCACGTAAGCACTTGCCGGAGCTTCGGTCTCCGACGAGGACTAAATGCAAACTTGGTAGAAACTGAGGGACTTATATCAAATTTTTTTCCGGCGAGGGACCTATCGCAAACTTGGGTACAAATACAGGGACCTACCATACTATTAACCCTATTTTTTTATGAAACATATTCTTGCTAATAGAAAGAAAATATTGAAAACTTTGGGCTTAGGCCCTCCCCTTTATAGAAAAAATATTGAAAACTTTGCGGATAAATTAATTGCAAGGCCTTTATATATTTGCAGGCCCGAATATGAGTTTATCCAAACCATCGTTGACTATGTCAAAAATAATAAACATTGCATGTATATTATTTAAAACGTGCATCTGGAGTGGAAGCAAGACTTTTGTTTCTAATCATACAACTAGTGTTGCACAAGACACAACTGAAGACAAAAATGTTTGCAAACGGTTACCGGCTGACAAACGAACTGTGATTGTAATGTTCATCTTTTATAGTACCAAGTTGTTGTGGACATTTTTCTTTTGATTGTGATTATGGGAAGTGGCTATTTCTGCATAACAATTTGATTTACACATTTTTGGGGTGGGGGCACGTGATTACCTCCAAACGTGTCCTTCCTTCAACTGTGAACGTGAGTCAAGCTCACCCAATTCACATACTCTAATTAACTAACCTTTCTTCCTTTCGTTCTTATTTCCTTCACGGACGAGATAAGCTTCATTTTAGAAAACCCTGGAGTGGGGGCAAAACAATATACATATTTCATTCAGGATTCACTTTTATTCTTCTTCGTGTTACCTCAAAAAAACAGTCCACTACCCAATCTCTTTCTTCTCTTCTTTAAACCGAAATCTCAGATGGAGGAAGATAACAATTATCTGTATCATTCACCCTCCTCATGGAAATGGCATGCATCACAATAACAACGACACAGTAGCTTCGTGGAAGATGAAATGTCTAAAATTACTACCCGAGACACCAACAACAAAATTAGCAATGCTTCACATGGATTAGGCTTACCCATCAAGATTAATGGCCCAACTAAAGGATCACTTGACAACAACAATGTGCGACCTTTCTTGTGCCATATTTGTAACCAAGGATTTACCTCTAAATTCACACTCTGCATATGTTTCCCTCAGTCATAGCGGCATTGTCTCCCCCCCTAGAGGTTGCAATCGACATTCTCCTCTAAGGTGGTCGAACCCGAGAGATCAACAGTGAGAGATGATGATGTTTTTGGCAGGTTATTTCCTAAATTTTATTACAAAAGGGCATATCTAAAATTTCCCATTTTAGATATATTTAATCATAACTCAATATAACCGTTAAATTTCTGTAATAATATATCATGTGGATGTAGCTAATTGTGCACGGGTAGACCACTTCTTTAGGTGGTGTACCCCATAATCGCTCTAATTTTTTTGTTGTTGTTACATGTGGGAGAAACACACTTTTGATTGTATTTACATCATTACATTACATGATAGAAGTATTTAATTTAGCTGCAAAACATAGCGTTGGCCTCAAGTGGTGGGCTTAATTGGTTGATGTTAATTCAAAATGTAACTGTGTTGATTTGGCCCATACTAATGTCAAATGTCACGTGGCTCAAACTTGTTAGCCAAAACAACCTAATTTTAGAAGGTAATAATGTTAGTTTCTTCGATGCTAATTTAGTGTTGCATTTGCGGAGGCCAATTTTCTCACCATTAGTGCCAAATGAGCCAAAATTGAGTTTAGTTTTAAACAGGATGTCGCTAATTAGCATTGGATAAGACCCTCATTTTTGAGCTGACTAAGTCCTTCTTTTTATGCTGTCTGGGCCAATGCTAAATATTTAGCATCACTCACTTTTCCTTAGCGTTAAAAAAGTCGACTCTAATTAGCATTGATTTTTTTTTTCAATGCTGGGCTGACACTCATCTGTCGCTAAGTCTTAACTTGTATCAGCTTTTTTCATTGTTTTGCTCATACTAATGTTTGCTTTTCTTGAAGTAGATTAATAAATTAGTTGGAGAATAAAGAAAATATACCATAAATTATTTTTTTATAAGGAAAGTTTAATTAAAAAGAAGCACAAGGGTGTCTCAACTCATTTACATGAAAAGAACCGTGTTGCATTTCAAAAAGTGCACTCTATCACAAAAGTAATAAATGAGTTAAGTCATAGTTATCGTACTCAAGGGACTAAGACATGAATACCTTATTCTAAGAGATGGGGTCATTGTTTAGGCGAATCAAGAGTTGGATTTTTGTGGGCATGCAATGAGGTAAGAGAAAGCAAATAAAAGAGCAAGGAAAAATTAGATAAAAGAGACCTCAAGGTTTCGACCGTAATTGATTCAGAACACCCCAATTTTCGTTTCAACTAATGAATCTTATGATTTCAAATTATACTCCTCATGTTGCCAAACTAGAGACAACCATTGACCAGCTAACAGTCCTACCCAAACACACTACCTACACCGCGTCAGCAAACATGTTAGAGTGAAGAGGCATGAAGCGCTAAGAATCTTCCTAAGTGACGTTTCACAATCCAATCTTTCCTGGACGGATTGAAAGTATTAGAAAGCCCAATTCTAATACCACCGCAAGGGGTGAGCTAAGAGTGACCTTCCTTTATTCGAATCTCTCAGTTTCATAAATTAACACCATCTTTTAGAAGTGAGCTAAATGCTACCAATATACTACGATTGATCATGTCTCTATAAAGGATAATCACACAAACAAAGTATCAATCATGAATGGGAAATAAATCATATAAAACAACAAAATGAGGTTTACATCATCGATTACATCATAAACTCGAGAGAGAGGATGCTTAGTTACTTATCATAAACATGAAGCACAAGAAAAACCTAATTGTAGCATGCAAAGGGAGTACATAAACTAAATCCACCTTGTGTAGTCTTTGCCTGGGAACATCAATGATCTTAGCCGTAGAATACAAAAGTAGGATTCCTGTACGTACAATACCTTCTTCCTATGTCCTATGTGAACTCCATTTCTTTCTTTTGGTCTTTGTTTTTGTAAGGGAACAAGGTGGTGTCTAGAGTCCTAGATTTAGGGTTCCAGGAATCTCGGAGTCCTCAGGTCTAGGGTTGCCGCCTATTTAGAGTATATTTGTCAGAAGTGAGAACATGCATTGAATAGAGAAGGTACTTTCCTGTTATAATGGGGAAAGTACCCAAAAACCCTAAACCTATTATAGATGGGGCCTTCGGTACCCCTTATAGGGCTTCGTTCCCCCTAATCAGTCCAAGCCCATAGATGGGTGGGTACTCGCCTAGGTCCTGTGCCCTTGCTCTCCGCGGGGACTAACCCTGCTTAGGGCGTGTCGCCCCACACTGCCAGTCCACAAGACACCGAGTTCGAGGTATGAGGACACAGTGTGTCTTAAAAGCATTAAAGATGTAAAGGGGCCCCCTCTCCAAGATGCCACGCTTCTCCCCAGTACATGGTCTTACTGCCTGCATCGTCAATTGAGCATGCATCATTGGCCACTCGCCTCCTATCTAAGACTTGGCGAGGTTGCGTTTTGTGCGTGAATTGCCAGTATGGCGTGTAACGGAAAAGCAAATAAATCGCCAACATGGATTTATCACAAATAAAATAGGTAATTGACATGGCACAAAGTGTGTTTTTAGCTAAAGATCTTGGGTCCACAAGTGTATGTTTCTAAATTGCTAGTTCTCTCGCCGTTTTTCGGTTCTTCGCTTCTGATGTGCTTCGGGTCGTGCTTTAGCCTCTAACTGATGGGACATATCTGCCCTTACTCTCATGATTACAAAGCGATTGATCTTTACCTCTTTAACTTCCCCTTTATCTGGAAAAGTGAAACCATCGTTGGCATTTACGGTGGCATTTAATAGATCATTCGAACCATCCACCAATCAGCATGCGCGTGATTCTGCACGATTCCCTGGGGTTGTGGCTATAAATGTATTTTTACCCCCACTCTTTGTCCTTTCCCACACACTAATTGCTCTTGATTTCTATTATCGCTTTCCAGAATCTTTTTGAACTTCCTCTACTGAAAACAACTTTTATTCTTCAAAATGACATCACCACGGAGGCAAACCAACACTCACCCCTCAAACTTTAATGTTCGCAGCCAGGTGAACCCTGACGCGGGCGTCGTCACCGCAACCCCCTCTTCATCTCCAGCTGTCACTCCACTAGCACCGACCATGGTGGTCTCGGGCTCCGTAGCCACAAGTATGCCTCTTCACCTTACTTTACTTCTTTCTAATCCAGTCCTTATTTATCACGAGAATCACCCACCTTGGTAACCTTTCCCTCATTTTACTTTCACAACGAGACCACACTCCAATAGTTCTCTCCTATTTTCAGATTTTGCGCATGCTTCTAGGGCCCCTAGTGTCCTTCCAATTTCCCCTGTGATATCGGAGTCGCTTCTTCGCCTCTGCGCTTCTAGTGACAGTTCTTCGAGCGAGGAAAAATTCGTTCATGGTAGACATTTCTTGTCTAGGGATCAGATTATAGATGCCACCCTTCCCCTGCCAATCGCCCCTCTCTGGCGCCTTGCCTTCGACTTCCAGTAGCCATCTCTCTATCGTAGTTTAGAGAGTGTGCAGGCATTTGGGGCATCCGCTGGTGGTTTTTGCAGATATTTGGGCAACGAGCGACAACTTATGCTTGGCGTTACGGCCCTTGATGAGTTCATCTCTTCCTCAAAGCCTCAGGGCGAGTCAAAACACTTCTTTTATTCGTACACCACACTGTTTTCGGATTGGGGTTTTAATTTCCTTTCTCTCGTTTTGTTTGTTCTGTGCTTGACGCCATCAGCATAGTGCGCACACAACTTCATCCCAACAGTTGGGCATATCTTCGATGCTTTGAAGTGGTGTGTGAGTTTTTTGACATTATACCTTCCAGCAACCTCTTCTTCCACTTTTTTCGATTGAAAACCTTCGATGGAGGCATGCCCTTTCTGTTTTCGTTTAACCCTTTCAACTATCCTTCCATGTTCACAATTTTTAGAAATAACTTTAAAAGGATCTCGTTCGCCAATGGTTTAAGGTCATCGACAATCCCCTTTTCCTAGAGTTGACCACCTACCAAGGGGTTTTGTTTAAGTTTCCCTTCTATTGGACCGAGTCGCCAAGACCGTCTGATAGCCAAATCTGCAAGTGTACGGTTGATTATCGCGTAATATAAAAGATATCGAACCCAAGGGATATGTGTCCTATTATTAATTTATTTAGAACTTTGTGCAGAATATAAACTTGGTTTTTGATGTTGGTTTTTAGAGCAAAGACTAGAAATAAGCATAAATAAATAGATAAAGAGATGATGATGATGAGAAATTAAGCTCTTGGGTTGAATTACTTAACTTATAAAATATGCTAGCAAACCTCTACCTTATTTCTGAATTTTAAAACAAGAATTCATGATGCTTTAGCCTATTGTTTCTACAAGTTAATTCCTTACACATTGTAGAACTTTTTTTCTAATTACTAAACTCAATTCCTTGCAATTTAGTTAATTAAAGAAGAAGATGGAGATGAAATTCAGGCCAACATAAAGCTAAGTCTATCCTAATTCCTTAGTGATATATCATATAGCCTCTTTTAGATCCTATTTCCCTTACTAATTACCAATTCCCATTGTTGTAAGAAGTAAACATAAACACTTGTGATCATCAAGAAAAAGTAAAGAACAAGGAAATAAAACATGAACTTGTAATATTATTCAGAAGAGTAGAAGAAAACTAAAACATAATTTAAAAGCTAAAACAACCCAAGAAACTTAAAAGAAATTAGCCAAGCATGGCTAATAGAAACATTGAATTATCCTAGACTAGGAGCTCAAGTATGGCTTCCCACAATTCTCAGGAACAATGCTCTCAAGGAAGAAAGAAGAATACTTGTTGTATTCTAAAGTGAAGGTGTATTTTTTACAAAGGATGAAAGCTTCTATTTATAGCAAAAAGTCTGCCTTCCAGCGCTTGAGCGCTGGGTCCAATTAAATTTAGACGTTGCAAACAGGGGCCTAGCGCATGAGCGTTGGCCGCCAATGCTTGAGCGTTGGTAAGAACTGCAGACTTGGATCCTAGTCAGAGTTCCAACGCTTGAACGTTGGGACTTCCAGCGCTTGAGTGTTGGCTCGTCTGCTGGCAATTCTTCTTGGATGCTTTTTCTTCTTCAATGGTGGAATTGATAGGCTTAATTAGCCTCCATTTTGTCCCCTTTCAATTCTGAAACAGCAAAGGACTTAATTTCTTCCATCATGCCTCATTTCCCATGTGCTAAATTAGCAATGGTGCTTCATCTTCCATTTCTTTGCTTTTAGTCCTTTATTTGCTGAGACTTCACTTTCAGCCCTTCATCTTCTAAACTTTTCATTTCTAGCCCTTTCTTTCCTGAAATTCACAGTTTTGTCCCTGGACAAAAATGACTAATTCTACCAGCTTTCCTAAAATATAAAAATAACTCTAAAAATTCCTAAAAATATAAAATAAAGTTTAAAAACCAAATAAAAGTTAATCTATATGCAAAGTGCAAAATAAATAGAAAATCTAAATAAAAAGAAATAAAAACCTATATGAGACTAAAAAATAACAACATAAAAAGACTAAAAAGACCCTAAAATTATCATACAAAATCCAGTCATCATCGTCCACCAAGGTGACGAAGGAAATGTTGACGCTTAGCGGGCGTTGCACTGTGGAGGCGTTGTCTCGTATGCCTCTACTTAATACCCGTTATGTGATCGCTGCGGCTAACGAAGGCCTTTTCGCCCGATATTTTAGTACTGCCCTTATTTATCACGTTATATATATATATATATATATATATATATATATATATATATATATATATATAGGGGATGTATCATATGAGAAAGATGTTTTTATATGAGAAAATAAGAATAAATCATGACCGTTAGTCACATGACTAGTAAATTGTTTTAATCTTAACCATTCATGGTTAGATCTAACGGTCATGATTTATTCTTATTTTCTCATATAAAAACATCTTTCTCATATGATACATCCTCTCTATATATATATATTGTGGTCGTTGATCTTTTAAAATGTTGTGCATGTGAGCGAGCGGCGTTGAATTTGGATCGCTTGGCGTCTTATTGATAACGCCAAAGCGCTTTGGAGAGAAAGTAGCGTCAACGTGAAAGGACCGAGTCAGTTAGGAGGAAGAAAGCAAAATCTGCTGCCGAGGAGCCTACTGGCAGGGGCCCCGGGACCTCTTCTATTTTAGTTGAAGTTAGTGATTTGAAGTCTAATGTGCCTTTGGTTGGGCGTAAAAGGCACAATGGTGATCTTGTCGCCCCTTTGGCTAAGAAATTGGCGTTGTCGCCACATTCACACTCGTTGATTCCTCATTTAATTTCTAGCCATGCCTTTGCTGGTGGCGACCCCTCCGATTAGAGAGAATGGGAGAGAAGGTTGAAGGTTCTTTATTTGATCATTAAATTATTTGTTGGGCTTGATGATTTTTCTGGGTGGTGAAGATTGAAGATTGAAAGTTGACGCAACAGAGATGATGGTAAAATAGTGCACAATTAGAAGCTTGTAAAATTTGGAGTCAAAGTAAAAGAACACAGAAGTTTTGGGATGAAACTATAAGTGAATTTTGACAACCTGGTTAATAGGTTGCAAGGTACTCCTTTAGTGCTTTTTTTTTTTTGGTACAACATAAAAATGGGTCTTTCATCTATACACAATTTAAAGGGTAGTTCATTTTAAAGGAAACCATTTTTCTTTAGCTACAATCACTATGACAAGATGTTAAGCCATTTTTCGCCTACTGCAGATTTTGGCCAACGCTTTTCCCGTTCATTATAGTGCTCCAAAAGGTTTCAACTTTGATGTCACGAATAATAATGATTTCGATCCATTACAGGTTCCAACACTCAAAACAATTAAAATGCTGATGCCATGCTATTCAAATTTGATTCTGTACATTCGCTAGGTTCCAACTTCCAACACCCTAAACCATGGATATTTTTATCTGGTTTTTTTGTTTTTGTCTCTAGATATGCCATGGCTCCATCTCCCCAATCTCTCGTGCTCCTTAACGTTGAACCATCTCTTTCCTGGAGTGGCATTAGTGTCATTAGCATTTTTCATTTTAATTATATTTAAAAAATGTATTCATAATATCAACTGATGCTCAATTTCAAACATGGACACATGGTGCGATTCTATTGGCTAGAATATGCAGTAAACAGATAGTACACCTTAAAAAACACTCAATAATTAAACAACCGGTAAGCAATACCTGCTGTAATAGATAAATTTGGTGTTGCACGGGTGAATCACCTATTCTGGTATTTCACCGTAGCAGCCACCTTCAATAATTCATTAAATATTTAAAGAGATTTTTTTGTTTGTTAAAGAAAGTAATTTTTTTTAAGTAAAATTCAACCATTTTGTGCCACATATGATCATATTCTTAAAACAGCTATATTTTTTTTTTTTTAATTAAAGTAATAATTTATTTATTGATGTGGTGGAATATTGATCGGTGTGCACATTTTGTTTCTTTCTATTAATTGCAAGTTGGAAATTTCTGAAACCATTTGTTTTTATGACTTGAAGAAATCGGGCGTTGACCTTCATTATATAAAGTTCCCCCTCAATCTCTTATGCTTGCCATTAATTCTTCGTTTAGTACTGGGTGCTTTCTATAGAAACGCCGCACTTGTATTCACGATTTCTTGTTTGTCATATCTGCTAGAAGAAGATGGGAGATATCAAGGATATGAAAGCTCTTGTTTTGGACAATGGATCTGCGATGATTAAGGTAAATATAGTTGATTTTATGTTAGTATTTTCTTTAATTTTTTTGTCATATATATACTCGATCGACGTGACATTGTTATCTATCTATTAGGCTGGATTCGCAGGAGATGGCGTCCCATATGCAGTGTTTCCCAGCTTTGTGAATGAAGCTGATTGCAAGTGCCAAAAACATTATTGTGTTGGTGATGAGGCACTGTCTAAGTGTGGAATTCCGACTATCAAGTATCCCATCGAACAAGGAATCGTGACCGATTGGGATGCCATGGAAAAGATTTGGTATCATACATTTTATGAGGAGCTTCGTGTTGCCCCAGAAGAGCATCCCGTTATGCTAACTGAGGCTCCTCTTAACACCAAGGCTAACCGTGACAAAATGACCCAAATCATGTTTGAAACTTTTAAAACTCCGGCACTGTATGTAACCTTTGGAGCTGTTCTGTCACTACATGCAAGTAATCTTCGAACTGGTAAGCAATTTAAATTGTTTACTTCTGTTGCATAGCTTAAACTTAGCTGGGAGTCTCTAGATTCAGATCAACCAATAATATAATATTCTTATTTAAGTTTCAAATTTACGTTTTTCAGAAAATTAAATTTGATGAACAGACAAAAAAAAATCATTCTTTAGGCAGTAATGTATGGTTTCGGAACAAGCTAAGTCTGCGCGGACCACCGCACACGGTGGTTGAGGAGAGGTGGGGGGCGGTAGGTTGATGTTGGGGTCCTTCATATGGAAGTCGTCCGTCACCGTTCTTTAGCCCAGGAGGGGTTCCTGCACTCCGATGCCAAAGTAAGAGGTCGGGGTCAGATGATTAATCCAAGTAAATTGGGATTAGAAGTGTGTACCTTTATGGTTTAGTGGATCCTCTTTATATAGAGGTTTGGAGGTGGCGCCATCCTCGAGGATAGGTGATGATGACCATGTCAGAGGGTCGTCCCAGATCGTTGGATCTTCTGTCACATCTAGGGAATCGGATGGTCAGGGTCGGTCCTCGATTAGTGGGCCTACGATGGTAACCTAGTGATAGGACTATTGATTTGACGTGAGGGAGCAGGCGGCCGTTGGTGTGCCTGTCCCCTCCCAGCCTGTCGTCATATGATCAAGGGGGTAAAGGGCTTTGTTGGCCGAGTAGGGATCCCCCGAGGGGCCTGCTGCGTGGCCATGAGGGTTACTCCCGGAACTGTTTCATTTTTAGTTTGTGTAATACTTGCACCTCTTTTTGCAGGAATTGTGTTGGACTCTGGTGATGGTGTCACCTGCGTTGTCCCTGTGTACGAGAATAAAATCGTAGGTGACATCCATCATGGTGATGTGGCCGGCGGCGACCTTACGAAATCCTTGATAGCAACTTTGGCAGATCGTGGGTATGATTTTGCCACCCCAGCAGAGCGTGACTTTGTAAGGGTAGTGAAAGAAGACTATACTTACATTGCCCTTGACTATGAGGAAGAGATGAACGGTTCTTCTGTGGAGAAGAGCTATGAGTTACCTGATGGGCAGAACATTACTATTGGTGATGAGCGTTTCAGATGTCCAGAACTGCTATTCCAACCATCAATGAGAACGGGCAAACCTGAGCAGCAAAAACATGGAATTCACGAAATGATAAATGAATCCATAATGAAATGCGATGTTGATATCAGGAAAGAATTGTATGGTAACATTGTCCTTTCAGGAGGAACAACGATGTTTCGAGGCATTGGTGATAGAATGAGAAAGGAAATTTCTGCATTAGCCCCCAGCAACTTGGAGATCAAGGTGGTAGCTCCACCTAACAGGAAATACAGTGTCTGGACTGGTGGTTCTATCTTAGCATCACTTGACACCTTCCAACAGGTTTGTTCTTGTCATTCATTTAGTTTTACATCTTCAGATGCTATTGTGAGTTGCGTTATGTACATAATTGCTGATAATATAAAATGTCTGTCTGAGTGCAGATGTGTATCACAAAGGCAGAGTATGATGAGTCTGGGCCATCAATCGTGCATAGAATTTCCATATAAAGCATTTCACAAGCTAGATTGTGAAACATTGCAGGTTTCAGCCCTTTCATTCCAGCTTGGGGGTTTATTTAATTTTAAATTCCAGGATAAGTTCATCCCTATTATTAAATTTGGTATTGTAATGACATATGGAGCTTCAATGTCTAGATCTTGATAAAGCATTTGCAAAAAGATCAAGTGGTTTAGGATCAACTTTTTTACTTTTTGATGCTTAATGTCTTTAATAAACGTTCACTAGCTAAATTTTTTTTAGAAAAGATAAATATCATAGATAGTAAATAGAGAGGTACAATCGAGCAGAGGATATATCCTCCCCAGACCAAAGGTGCAACATACACACCCTGTCTACACAAAATACCCAGCCCCTGACTTTGATCAACACGTACCGAAACTAGAGAGACATGGACCCAATATAGGAATCAATGTCCACCCAATGAGACAGGGGAAAAACACTTGAAACCACCCAACTGGGTTGAAAGACAGAAGGAAAAGAACCAGCAACAGCAGTATAAGAGGAACCAGTGTATAAAACTTTAATCACACCTTTCCCACAAGGGACTTTCTCTGTCACAGCCCAATTTTGCTAAATAATCCACCACACCGTTTGCTTCTCTGTAGATGTGGATTACCCTTAGAGAGTTCACCTCAACCATCAAAATGTCAATCAAATTCAGATCATTAAGCATTTTCCAAGACCTTTTTTCGTTGCTTTGAACCCATTCCATTGCTAGTGAGGAATCACTTTCTATCAATATTTGGGCAAAAGAGAACTGGTTACAGAATATGAGAGTGTTTAGAATAGTTTTCACCTCCGCTTCATAAGCCCACCTTTGATATCACATTCATAGTCTTGTAACACACCGCCAATCCCACTTTTTCCCGACGATCCTTGGGATGAACTGTCCACATTGAATTTGAGAAAATCCCGGTGGGGGACTGCACCACCCACGGTTCCTTGCCACATTAGCATTTTTGCTTATGCTAATCTTCTCAAAATGGAGCAGAAAGTTAGTTGACAAGAACGAGCACTCTTTTCTCCACGCCTTAATCCACCACATAATGCGTAGTATGTGCATCTCCCACACTGAATCAAGGGAAAAGTTCTTTTGCTGAAAAACCAATCCATTTCGAGCAAGCCAAATAGCCCACACCATAGAAAAAAGAATCAGATCCCTTATCAGATTCCACACGCAACGAAGGCCATTCCTCCACGAGCTTGTAGATGGAAGATGGAAAACACCCAACTTTCCCTTCCCTCCTCCAAATCCAGCACCATAATATCCAAGTTTTTGGGCAATGGAGAATGAGATGATCGACCGATTCTGGCTTCAGCACACATAATTCACATAGGCCCCTGTTCTCCACCTCAATGCCTCTTCTCATGAGGTTTGTTTTAACAGCAATGCAATTCTCCATGAGCTGCCACGTAAATAAAACCACTTTTGGTGGAGTTATTTTGCGAATTGTTTTCAGTACCAACCAAGCCCCTACATCGAAAATTCTAGATTCCACAGCCATACAAACACCTATAACCGAGAACTGGCCTGTTGGGTCACCTAGGAAAATAATAGAATCCTCCTCAGCACAGGGAATGACTGAATTTAAGATATCCAGAAACTGTTTATGGACGTCCAGTTCCCATTTAAATATATGATGCCTAAACTGAATTGACTAGATCCAGTGCCCATTTGCTAAGTTACCAACTTCTCAGATAAATTCATTCTTCTCCGCTAACACAAATAAACGTGGAAAACTTGTGTGCAGAAGGACCATATCCACCCACAGATCGAATGTCATTCCCTAGACCCACTCTGCATCGAGTTGCTTCCTTGAAGACTTTTGCGAACACTGTGTCTTCCATGGCTACTTTAATGATATCCTGAATGAGATGAGAGCAATTTCTGGAATTTCCAACAAGCAAAGGTAGGAGCAAAGACTTTCCAACCAGCCATATTTCGCACACATCACTTTTCTCCATAGCGCATTCTTCTCCAGCCAAATCTCCTAACCATTTAATGAGAAGGGCTTTATTTTTCCAGCCCAAAAACCCAAGGCCAGGCCCTCCAAGGTCCTTGCTTTTACACACCTGGTTCCATGCTATCCATGATATATGCCAGCTACCATCACATTTCCCCCATAGAAAAGCCCTCATCAATTTTTCCATTTCACCAACAACACCAAATGAAGCAAGGAACATAAACATGTGGTAAATGGGTACTGCACTAAGGACTGCCTGTAGCATAGCAATTTTCCCACTAAGGGACATAAATTGAAGCACTAGTTCCCTAATCTGACACGCATCTTCTCCATGACAGATTGACATAATCTCTTCTTTCTTGGGTTGTCACCAAGTGGCACCTGTAGATAAGTGATGGGGAGGGCACCTATGCTCACATCCAACATATCAGCAGCGGCCGCCACTTCATTCTCCTCAACATTACACCCAAATAGCTGAGATTTAGAGTAGTTCAACTTTAACCCTGAAATAGCCAAAAAGACCTCAATGATCACCCCTATGTTCTCCAGCTAAGAAGGCTCCTTGCCACAGAAAATTAGCGTGTCATAAGCAAATTGAAGATGGTTGAGGAACAACTCATTTCCTATCTGATATTCGCGTGGGACTTCCGAGGAGAGTAGTTGATTTAGCATGGAGGAGAGACCATTGACACACAAATTGAGAAGGAAGGGTGACAACAGATCTCCTTGCCTCAGACCCTTCTCTATAACAAAGAAGTTTGTAGGGGATCCGTTAACTAGAACTGCTAGGGAAGCTGTGGAAACACATTCCTCCATCATTTTAATCTATCGCACCCCAAAGCCCATTTCCGCCAACATATTCAGCATGAATACCTAATCGATATTATCGTATGCTTTGGAAAAATCCAACTTCAGCAATAAGCCACCCTCTCGATGCCTCCTCATAGCATCTACTACCCCGTTGGCAATGAGAATACAATCAGTGATTTGTCTCCCCTGAGGTGAAGGCGAATTGATTTTCTGAGATGATTAGTGGCATGACCTTGTGAAGCCGTCCCGCCAACACCTTGGAGATGATCTTTAAATGCTCCCAATCAAACTAATTGGGCTATAATCAGACACCGAGGAGGGATTCCCAGATTTAGGGATCAAAGCAATAAAGGCAACATTGAACCCAGATTTCTGAACACTTGTGTACAACAAGAGTAATATAAAGCATAGAATAGAATCTAAGAACTGAACCTTTATTCATATATAAACAATAGAAACCTAAAGCATAGTTCTAGGATAGATTCACTACAACCCAAATACAAAGAAAAGCTTAGCCTAGCATGGCTAAGAGAAACATAATAAAAACCTAAATTGAGAGCTCAAGGAAGGCTTCCCACACCTCAGGCAATGCTCAGCAAACAGTATTCAAAAGTATCTTTAAGTGTTTCCAAGTGTGTTTACAAAGAAAGCAAAACAACTTATTTATAGATTTTTCAGACTGCCTCCCAACGCTCAGGCGTTGGCATTCCAACGCTCAGGCGTTGGAATTAAAATTAATCAGACGAGGCAAGTTAGGGGCTCAACGCATGAGCGTTGGCCCCTCCAATGCTTGAGCGTTGGAATTGAATTAAAACTAAGCACAAGTCAGGGGTTCAACGCATGAGCGTTGGCCCCTCCAACGCTTGGGCGTTGTAATTACATCAAATAAGGATTCCAAGTCAGGGAGCCCCGTTGGCTTGCCAACGCTTAGGCGTTGGACACACTTGATGCTTCATTGCCTTTGCTTGTTTGCTCTCTTTTCTTTGATGGCCTTTGATTGCCATTTAATGCTCTTCATGTAGCAACTTTCTTGTCTCTTCTATTCTAAAACAACCATTTTCCATCAATTCCTTCTTCAATTTCTTCATTTCCCACATGTTTAAATCATGCCAAGGTAATTGATGCTTCTTCTTCTTCTTCTTCTTTAAATTCAGCCACCATTTCTTCATTAGTTGCACCAAGATCCCCACAAATGTTCCTTAATTGACCAGAACCTCTAACAAGGACTAAACTATAATAAAACACAACTAAAAGGACTAAAAACAAAATAATGCTAAACTAAATACAATTGCAAAAATAAAGTGAAAACTCTAATAAAATAAAATAAAAATTATATGAGACTCAAATAAAAAAAAGACACTAAAGATATTGTATAATTCCTAGTCATCAAAGACACAACGACGCCCTATTTTTAGTATAAGCGATGCAGTATTTTCTTTATTCTTAATTATTTCTAGAATATGTGAGGAGATATACGAATCAAATGGGAGATCTGAATCTATAATATATTAGCATCTCATCGCTCCCCACGATCTTTGGGCATGGCGCCAGTTGGCCACGTCTCAGGGATGATTGCTAATTCTCCCAAGTATACAAAGAAAAGTATGTTGTAAGGTCTCCGTATTCTCAATAGGGGGTCGTGTCTTACGGTGTGATCTTTTCTTAAATAATATTTTTTTAAATAATCAAACTAATAAATTTAAAATAATCAAACGTATTTTAAGGCTTCGGCTCTCTAGATAGGAAGTCGTGTCATAATAAAATGAGGTCTCGGCCGTCTGCGTAGGATGCCGTGTCTTACTTTTCTTTCTTAAACAATAATCATAATAAATGCAATTGTGTTGTGAGGTCTCAGTTGTTCGTGTAGGATGTCGTGTCTCACGACGATATTACTCTTTTTCTTAAATAACCGGATTTAAAATTAAAATTAAAATTAAAACCGTTAGAACTACGTAGCATTGATCTTCCTATTAAGAGGGAGTACGTAGGACTAGGTTCACCCTTATCAGGATAAATAAAATAAAAAAAAACCATTTTTGTTTTGTAAATAATTTCATTTTCTTTTCTTTGTAAATAATAGATCTTTTAATAGTGTGACCGACTCCCAAACCTAGAATTTCAGGTCTCGTAGACTTTTATTTTATTTTTAGGTTTTATAGTGTTTTCCTTAAATAACATTAGTGGCGACTTTGCATGTTTAATTTGTTAGTGCCATCCTCGTAGCGACCCTGGTTGCGAAACCCTTTCTGTGACTGAGCTTGTTTTCATTTTGGTATATACATCATGATCTAGCTATCTAGTTCATCTAATGAATATATAGCACTTATTAAATGCCATAATTTAACAAAATAAAACACTTTTTTAGTGATAATTGGTATCCAAACCCACATATTCAGAACTTAGTTCGACTAAAGAAAATTTATTTCTAAAAGGAAAAGTGGATGCGCTTTTAAGTTTTAACTTGTAGATTTTTATTTAATGCAGATTAAAATACAAATGAAATCAAACCAAGATCAGGTACATATCTTTAAAAAAAAAAAAAAAAGCTTAAATGCACTTTTTGCCCCTGTTAATTCACAAAGTTGCAAATTGTACCCCACCAAGTTTTTTGTCACCAAATGTACCCCTCTGAATTTTGAGATGAGCACTTTATGCCCTTCCGTCAGTGTGCCGTTAAAAAATTAACGGAAGGGCTGACGTGGCATGCGACGTCATTAAATGAGTTTCAGAAATTAGAAAAGGGGTGAGGGAGATTCAAACACAGGATCAGGTAGTAGTGACAAAACACACTTTTTACCAGTTGAGCTACACAATCACTTAATAATATAATGAACAAAATTTAATTTATACCATCAATCACACAATAATAAAAGAAGAAAAAAATAAATTATTCACGGCACCCTAACCGTCCCTCTTCCTCTTTCCTCTTCATCCAGAATTTTTTTTTGCCAAGCTCATCAAACACAAAACATCATGGATTTCATTTTCATCAACCAGATTATGTGCCAAGATCATCAAACACAACACATCGCAGATTCCGATTTCATTCAGCTGAAGATGTGCCAAGCTCATCAAACACTGCACATCATGGTTTCCATTTTGAAGGAAATGAACCGTCAAATCATAATACTCATTGCTCAAATGAATCTGATTTGCACATGAAGGGTGAAAATGAAGGTACACTATGAATATACCCATATTATAATTAAACATGATGTACTGTTTTAGTATCAACCTTCGATCAATTTAAACTTTCTCAATGACCTGATTCAATATCTTCAATTCTACTAATCCTAGCAATCTTCAATCTTGGAAACCATCGTTCACTTGCACCTACTGTTACGCATCTGTTTGGTATGAAGAGAGGTCTGACAAGTCAAACCCTAATCCTCTCTCTCGAAATCTGCTCTCCTTCTCTACTAAGGCATCAAACCCTAATCCTCTTCTCCCCCAAACACACAAGCCGCCGCCGCCGCCACTCGTTAAAAAATTCTGGATGAAGAGGAAAGAGGAAGAGGGACGGTTAGGGTGCTCTGAATAATTTATTTTATTCTTCTTTTATTATTGTGTGATTGATGGTATAAATTAAATTTTGTTCATTATATTACTAAGTGATTATGTAGCTCAACTGGTAAAAGGTGCATTTTTCCCCTACTACCTGGTCCTGTGTTTGAACCTCCCCCACCCCTTTTCCAATTTCTGAAACTCATTTAATGACGTGGCATGCCACGTCAGCCCTTCCGTTAACTTTTTAACGACACACTCACGGAAGGGCATAAAGTGCTCATCTCAAAATTCAGAGGGGTATATTTGGTGACAAAAAACTTGGTGGGATACAATTTGCAACTTTATAAATTACCAGGGTAAAAAGTAGAAGCACCAGAGGTACTTCACAAATTACAAAGTCAAGGTTCAACGACAATAAATACCAGCGAAGCTAAAGATAAAAAGATACCCAGCCCCATAATACATTAAGAAAATTTAACTCAAAACCACCAACACTTTGTCCCACTAATTATACCCAACAATGACCAACAACCACACATTATTAATTTCTAAATTGAAAAACATTAATTAAGCCTTCCCTAAAAGAGTCTTCTCCTACTATTTTATGCTTCATGACAAATTACTTTCGCAAGAAAAGTGTACGAAACCACTTCCTACGTTGAAAAGGAGTATTGCAACAACAATCCTTCCGGGAGCTAATAACTGCTTACAATCACTTCTGTCTTCACTTCAAGAGTCTCCTTTGCAGTTCTTATTGTGAGAGCAGAACCTTCCTTCTTGACCATTTGCATGCTTCACATGCAAGCGATGTCTATTATTTTTGAGATATTCTACAATCTCTTTGATAAACTTACTCAGGGTCCTGAAAAAGTATATATAAAACTTGAATAGCACACAACATGGCATGAGTGTGAAGAAATTCCTTATAAACAAGAGTTCAAAGAGTATACTACTTACCCTTTTGAGCTTATTTAGTGTTTAAGAGAGCTTATAAAATAGTTTATAATTTTCTTATAAGCTATTTTGGGATTTATTTAATAACAAATTCACCCAAACTAATGAAATTTAAATAAAAATAAATGAAAAGTATACTACGTACCCTTTTGTGTACTGCTTTACATCAGGCAAACTGCCAATTTCATAGAGAGCTGAAGTCCATTCTTTTTTCATATCCTCTTCTTTTATCATATCCTCTTCCTCATACGTTTCTTCCATCTCGGTTATGACATCGTTCAAAGCAAACCCAAGTTTACCACTCAAATCCCTTACGCCCGAGGGGTCAATTTTATAGAAGATTGGAACAACCAGTTGTTTAGTCTCTTCCTTACACTTAAGAATCTTAGTAAGTTCTTGGAAATACTTAAAATGATACTGAAAACCTTCTGATATCAAAATGATTGAACACTTTGATTGTTCAATTGCTTTATCAAAAGCTTCCGGATTATCTTTCTTAGAATGAAGTGTTATTATTATCCCGAAACCTTCTTGGACCAGAGCATCACGGAGAGGTTCTCTAATTTGTGAATAAAAAGTACTCTGGCTGAGATAAATCTGGTGGGAGGCTGTTGAATCCCGTAGGTTGTCTAATGTTTCTGTCCAGTACTCGATAGTGTTCTTGTTTTCCAAGGAAGACACCACGTCCTTAATTAAACCAGGTAAGCCTTTGCATCCAGAAGCAACTTCCCGTGCCACATCGAATAGATCTGATCCGGAGTCAATGCGTTTAAGGTTTTGCAGAAGCTCCCAAGCTTCATCATCAGATATGGCCTCCAAAGGAATTGAATAATCACAATCCTTTTTACGCTGTGTAATTTTCTTGTAATGCTCGGTGCAGTCAGCTTCATCATCTATGATCAAAAGGACCTTGCACTGTGTACACCCATCAGGAATACCGATGTCCTTCAAAGAATACTGTGTCGGAAAATTATCCAAGATGACAAGAGTAGTTACATCCTCCCTATCAATTTCCGACTCTATTTTCTCTTTTCTTTTGGGATCAGTGAAATAAACTTCTTCGAGATTATAGTTATCTTCTTCAAATTTAAACTGCACATTCAAAGAGTTAGCAATTTCCCCATACATGCTCCCAATAGCTTTTTTGAGCATGTCGAGATATATAACTCTACAAAACATCTTCTCATACTTGTTTATCTCAGATTTGACTAATGTTGTTTTGCCCGCGCCCCTCTTCCCATACAGTCCGATTACATGGTTTTTATCATCTTGTAGTGCCTTCAAGAGTTCCTCCGATGCAACTTTCATAGAGCTGAAATAATTACCAGTTGGAGGAGCAGTCACACCTTTCTTTTTCCCCCTATTCATCTCTTCTATTACTTTATCCACTTCTTCCAACCACTTCGTAACATCCCCATGGATTTTTTCATTTTTTTCCTTTGCTTTTTCAACTCTACTCAACACAAAATTCCGCTTATAAAGCAGCTTTCGGAATTTTTCAGCTAACAAAAGCGGCGTGGCAAAGGTCTCCATCTGATATTGTTGTTGGTGTTTCAAACTAGCTAGCTGGCAGCTATCCATTCAAAGATAGGAAATAAATGAATTTAAATACTGACACTTCATAATGAAGTAAGGATGATAAAAAGAAAGAATTTCAATGGAAAACCAATGCACTCATCCCTTCCGTAATTACCATTTTTTATCTATATGACTATATCTGAACCAGAACGGAACACATTAGAGAAGGAAAAAGTTATATACACCTATTAATTACATGAAATATGAAGGAAAGAATGATGAATTAATAATATGATAGATGATGCGATAGAAATTTTAGTGAGAGATTAAAAAAAAAAATGAGTGAAAATCAGATAAAAAAAAAGTGAAGTGTGAATATATATATATATATATATATAACTCATTATAAATTATTTTTGTATTATTATAATAAGTCTAATGACCGGAGCAATGCTTCACTTTGTAATGATGCATGCATTTCAAGTGAAAAATGGGTGGAAGAAGAAAAAAGATAGAAAGAAAAGAGAGAGATAAAATATGAGATATGATAAGAGATATAATTGAAAAAATTGGAATTAAATTTTGTTCAAACTCTTCCACTTCACACTTTCAAAGAGATATAGGAATATGGAGAGAAATAAGTGATATGATAGGTGATGTGATAGAAACATTAGAGAGAAAAAGAAAAATTGAGTGAAAATAAATTGTAAGAGGAAGTGGAGTATATATGAATTTTTTTTTGAAAGGAAAAGAAATATTATTGCTGAAACATACATGAATTGGAATTGGGTGATGGGATATGAGATGTGGGCACTATATGAATGGTGGAAGGAATAGGTGTAGACTGAGATGGGGAGGAGGGCTGCTTAGTGGGAAACAACTATGAATATGGAAATCTTAGTTTATTAAAGATCACATCCTTTGAGATAAAGATTTTTCCTGAGGCATCAAGACATTTGTACCCTTTGTGGCTGGAAGAATAGCCCAAAAAGATACATTCTACTAACCTATTAGCAAGTTTGGTGGTGTTATAAGGTCTCAGGAAATGATAACATGCACAACCAAAGGTTTTAAGAAATTTGTAGTCTGAGATTTGTTTGTAGAGTTTAGTAAAGGGATTGATGTTGTTAAGAACTGAGGTAGGCAACCTATTTATGAGGTAAGTGGTTGTGAGGAAAGCTTGATCCCAATAGATGGGTAGTTTGGAATGGGCAAGAAGAGTTAATCTAGTTTCAACTATATGTCTGTGTTTTCTTTCCACACTACCATTTTGGTGGGGTGTGTGAGGACATGTGACTCTATGGATGATTCCTTGGTCTGCAAAATATTTAGTTAATGGCCTAAATTCACCACCCCAATCTGACTGAACAGATTTAAGTTTGGTTCCAAGGTGTAATTCTGCCATTTTTCTGAGCCGAATAAACAAGGTAAAGGCTTATGATTTTAGCTTAGTGGGAAATATCCAAGTGTATTTGGTATAAGCATCAACACAGGTGAGAAAATATTTAAAACCACAAGAGGATTCAATGGAAGCTAGATCCCATAGATTAATGAAAACAAGCTCCAAAGGAGCTGTATAAACAGCAGACCATAATTGTGAAGGTAATCTATGTGATTTGCCAAGACAGCAGGAAGAGCATATAGAGAAATGAATTTTATTAGGTAATGGGATATTACATTGAAGCAAGGAAGCTTTGAGGGCCTCATGATGAGGGTGCCCCATTCTATTGTGCCACATCTAATACATAGTGAGTCCTACAAAACTATAATGAAAAGTAGTGGAGTCTTTAGTTGAAGTAGAAAAAGGTTTAGCTCCAGTGTCAGACGATGAAGGAGACAAAACAGTGTCAGACGATGGAGGAGACAAAGTAGTGGCAGACGAAGAAGAAGAAGAAAGAGTTGGAATACTTGCAGACAAAGTTGTTGGAGACTGAGTTGAAGAAGTGATGAGATTGACCATGAGGAAGATGACACAGAGTGAAATGATCAAACAGATAGAGGTCATTTTCTCCAAGGCTTCCAGTGAGTAATATTTCAGAAGAACCCTGAGATTTTACAAGGCAATGAGATTCATGAAATTCAAAGAATACTTTGATATCCCTGCAAAACTTACTCATACTAACTAGATTTTTGGTAATTGCAGTGTGTTGTGTGTGTGAAATGGAGATTGAACACAAGCTGAGCCAACATTTAGAGTTTTCAAACCTTGACCATTACCAACCATCACATGGTTGTCTAAACAAGGGAGAGAGGAGCTATCTGCAAGTTGAGCTGGGTCATTGGTGACATGATGCGTGGCTCCAGAATCAGGATACTAGGGTTGTGTTTCAGCTGTAGCTGGGCCTGGCCCCAGAAAGAATGCTTGAGACTGCTGCCTTGGGTTGGTTGAGGACTCTGAAGTTCGTGGTGTTTGACTGGCAGACAAGGGAACATAAGACGAGGGAGAATTTCCTAGCTGAGGAGGTCGGTACTGAGGTAGAGTGGGCCTGTACTTAGTGGGAGGCCCAAACTGGCCCAGTGCATAGGGAGACCCATAGAATCCTTGAGACACATGCTGTGGTGGCCCATAGAATGGTGATTGAGTAGTGTAACTCATACCGAAGTAAGGTCCTTGACCAAATCCTTGTTGACCATAAGTTCGTGGGCCATAAGGGGATGGCCCGAACTGATTAAGCCCATATTGACTGTGCCCAGATCCAGACGTTGGAGTTAGACGTTGGAAGCACACATCAACACTATGTCTATGTTTGAAGCAGATCTGACACGGGACATTGCGAGCACCGCGTCCACGACCACGTCTGCCACGACCACCACCATGACCATGATAACCACCGTAGCCACCATAGCTGTCGTCGCGCTCTTCATTGTAGTCATCATGACCGTTTTCAGTGCTTGTATGTTGCTCTTGAGATGATGGTCGTGAAGAAGACCTTTCTACTGGAGGAGGTGTTGTCAAATCCACCGGTGGTGGTGGAGGCGACGGCGCGACAGGATTTCCATCTGAGAGCTCAGAGAAGGCTTTGGTGAGAGAGGCTTGAGTTGAAGGAGAAGCTTGAGTTACGTTGATTGATGCATTTATCAGCTGCCTTTTTCGTGTACGGTCAAGACGAGCATTATGTGACAAGACCATCGATTCAATCTCATGAATCATGTAGTCAGACTCACGATGATAAACCAAAGTCATGAGGGAGTTGAAATAATCAGGGAGTCTATCAAAGATGGCGTCAAGGTGATCACGAAAGTTCACTAGCTCACCAATGGAGGTAAGTGTGTTGACAATCGTCTTGATCTTCTTGAGATATTCAACAACAGTCATGGAGCCCTTCGAAATGGAGCGAAGCTCCATACGAAGTTGTGTAGCCTTCGCACGAGCCAAAGCTTGAAAGTAGCTGTGAATCTCGTCCCACACTTGAAAGGTGTGAACACAGTGTATAACTGTAGGAAAAATAGAAGCAGAAATGGAAGACAAAAGCCATGCAAACAACTCTGGGTCTTGCTGTTCCCAGTCATAGTAGGAGGGGTTGATTTTGTCAGCTATGCAGTCCTCATCATTGAGATACCGTGGAGGGATTGATGCACTGGTAACATATCCCTGAAGTTTGTGTGACCGGATCACACCTTCAATCTGCTGACACTAGGAGTAGAAATTGGTGTCATCAAGTTTAATAGAGAGGGTGTGCGTGAACGTCACCGGAGTGTTCGACGCAGTAAGAGAAGAAGAAGGAGTTGCAAAGGAGGCCTTGGGTAAGGCTAGGTTTTAGGCTCTGATACCATAATAGAAAGAAGATAAAAGCAAAAAATAAGAATTTCATATCATTCATTGGTAATTCAAATGAGAACAAAGGGTGTTCTATATATAGTGAAACAAAAGAGAGAGAGAGAGAGAGTGCAGCTGCCAAAGGACAGCTACAGCTGTCAAAGGACAGCTATCCAATAAGGACAAATGACACGATTACAACTGATAGATTTGATCAGATTTTGTTATCCCTAGGACCGACAATATGATAATTGAAAATGTACTGCAGACGATACGAAGCTGACGATTGAGCAAAACAGACGGCCCAAGACTCAGACGATCTTGGAGGAGCCAGACTTAGACGATCTACTCAGACGATCTTGGAGGTGCGAGACTCAGACAATCTCAAAATTTTGGTTTTATTTGTTTTACTATAATCATATATTCCTAACAGTATTGGTTGGACGTTTACTATACATATAAGCAGAAAAATTTGATGCAAGACGAAAAATTGACAGAACAAGTAACATTGTTATGGACAGGAAAATCGAAAAAGCTGATATAGAGTTAAAGAAGAGAAGCGAAACTCACTCGAAAATGTTGCTAGCACCGAAGATGAAGATTGCTCTCCCTTTGTGGAAATGATCGACAAAGCAGCAACCAGAAAGTTATAGAAAGATCAGATCAGAGTGATCCGTATTGTTTTGTGCCTTCACACCAAGCTTCTCACGGAAACCATAAATACTGAAACTGGGCGTTTGGCTGGTATTTTTATTTATTTTCTTTTGGTCAACGTACAAGTAGCTGTTAGCTAATAATGTGATTTTGTTAAAAGAATATTACTAATATGTAGTAATATATAATAATGAAGGCGTTATTTCATAGCACCCTCTACTCTTTCCTCCAATTGTTGAGTGGAAGCATTCTGGTTTGCATTATTGAAGGCATTATTTAGTAAGCAAGATGCTTGCCGACTTTATTGAAGGCATTATTTAACTAAACCACCCTTCCAAAATTGATAACATGGTTTGCATTTTTATATAATAGATTTCATAGACTCCAAGAAGATAATTAACAACTATTATCTCAAGTCCCAAGTCCATACATGTCGATCGCTAAAAAATCAAGGTTAGCGGTTTGAATGAACGTTGAAAATAAAATGGATTAAGGCTAAAATTTGATGATAATGAACATATAAAGAAAACGGTGAAATCATGTAAAACTTTGTTTATACTAAATTCTAAAATTAGCTAAGGTGGGCAAAATCCTCATTCTCTTTTCAAAAGAAAGCCTAATGGTTGTAGGACTACTAGTTTAAAATTGAACTTTAAATTTGAATGTAGCACATTGTTGATAGGATATTTTGTTGTTAGTATTGGAAGTTTTGTTATTTTTCAAATCTATCACTTTTGTATATGTACAGAATAACAACTTTATAATTTCTAAGTTCCTAAAATACCGAAATAACACGCAAAACATGGTCTATGAGCTATTAAAATTTGTGGTCTCCAAGACTCGGGACACTCAGGGCATCGATTTACGTGGTTGAATAAAAGGCAGTTTCCTAGTACAATCGAGGAACGCTTGAACTTTGTTTTGGCCAACTCTGGCTGGCGATCCTTGTGACCCGTAATGCGGGTTGATCACCTTTCTCGTCACCGCAGTGACCATAATCTTGTTATCCTATCCTGTAGTGTTAATAGGAAGAAGAAAAAACATAAAAAGGAGCGCATGTTTCGTTTTGAGGAGGTTTGGCTTCAATAAGGCGAAGAGTGTGCCGAGGTGACTTGAACGTCAAATTGTCCGAGGTTGGTGGGATTCTGGATAGTTGGGGCAGGGAGAAGTTCAATGATATTCCAAAGAATATCTTGAACCTAAAAGTTTGGCTATAGGCACTCTAGAGAAGCATTCAATCTGAACAGGTGGTTCAGGAAATGACAGATGTGGGGAAGGAGCTTGATACTATCTTTGAGCAAGATTGCAGGAGGAGATCCTTTGGTGTCAATGGTCGCGAGCGTCTTGGCTCCGTCATGGTGACAAGAACACTAGATTCTTCCATGAGAAAGCATCTTAAAGAAGAGCTAGGAACCAATTGAGAAGATAACAGATGATGATGGTAGAGAATGGGACGACAATGATAAGATTGGGTCGATTATTACATGGTACTTTGGATCATTTTTCTCTTCCTCAGGTCCCATTGATATTGAGAGAATGACTTCTCTAGTTGCAAAAAGAGTCGCTCCCGGCATTTGTAGATCCTTAATGCCCTTTTTTCCAAAGAGGATGTAGAGGATTCCTCTTCCAAATGCACCCCACAAAGGTGTTGGGAAGAGATGGTTTGCCAGCTTTACTTTACTAAGAGTTTTGGCTTATTATTGGGGATGAGGTTATCAGCTCTGCCTCCAGGTTCTTCTTGGTCACATGAGTCTAGGGAATATAAACCAAACCATTTTGGTCCTCATCCCAAAGGTTAAATAACCTTTGCTTGCTTCCCAATTTTGACCTATAAGCCTTTTTAACCTCATTTTTAAACTCATCACGAAAGTTATGGCTAATAGGCTGAAGTTGGTTTTACCAAAAATTATTTTGAATACTCATAGTGCATTTGTCCCGAGCCGTTTGATCACGTATAACACGTTCATAGCATTCAAATGCTTTTATTATATGAAGAAATAAATCACTCGCGTGCCGGAAAGGCATGGTGGCTCTCAAACTCAATATGTCGAAAGCATATGACAGGGTTGAGTGGCCTTTTCTACAGAGTGTTCTTGTGAACTTGGATTTCCCCCCGTCTTGGGTGGCATTGATCATGAGTTTCATATCTACTGTTGAGCTCTCTATCATGCTTAATGGTAATCTACAAAATTCTTTCTCTCCCCGGAGAGACCTTCGACAAGGGGGTCCCATTTCCCCTTACTTTTTTATCTTATGTGTAGAAGTATTCTCCTCCATGCTTCAGCAGGCTATTGCTTCCTTTTCTATACATATATTAAACTGTCTCGTTTTGCTTCGATCATTTCTCATTTGTTGTTTGCAGATGACAATATTGTTTTTACCCGAGCAACTGTGGATGAGGTGACAGTCATTAAGGAGATCTTGGTCTCCTATGAACGGGCCTCTTGTCAGATGGTTGATCTCGATAAGCCCATGCTCTCCTGTAGCCGGGAATATCACAATTTATTGCAAGAAGGTATTATTGGAAAAAATTGTTTAATGTTATCTTGAAATTGTGAGTAGACAATTAAATAGAAACGAACTTTTTCCTCAAAGTGGGCAGTTAAGAAGGAACGGAGAGAGTATTATACAAGGAAATTTCTATGGTACCAGTAAAACCAGCGGTCCATTGACTGAACCAGTGACCCAGTACCCCGGGCAGTTCGATGGATGATCCAAGTTTTAAAACACTGATCCTCACATTAATATTAGACAGATCTATGGGTTTGGGGTTTCAAGAACATGCAAAAATGACTCATAGACATCTAAACAGTGTAGACACCTATAAACACCTTCATTTTTCTCTCTATCTCTCACTTCTTATCACATCACATCCTTACTTATCTCTCTTCTCTTCCTTTATCTCTCTAGGTGTCTACACCTAAAAGATGTCTACCAATCATCACTCAAGAACATGGGGTCCACTTAATTGACACAAGTTTTTCCTTGTGAAGCTTGCACAAGTGTCATTTCCACCTCCTACTATAGGTTTCCAGGTCATCCATATTTTTAATTTAACATTTTATATGTTTACTTACCCTTCTTCCCCTCAGCCACCGCCGCCTCCGCCACCACCAGATCTTCTCCTCCCTCACCCACCAAACACCACCCCCTCCCTTCCTCCACCACCGACTCCACCCTTCCTCATCTTCCCCTTCTTCCTCCTTCCCCTAGAACCCAAACAACACCACTCTCCTTCATCAAACAACACTGAGACCAATCAAACCATGTATAATCCAGATCCAAACTGATTGCAAATGGTTTGTATTAGATATATGAACAAAACGTAGTCTAGTTTGACCACATCGAGAACCTTGCCCGCACCCTCTGTCCTAGCCTTCCACGTCGCGTTATCATCAAACCCAGCCACCGCAAAAATCATTGGACTCCGCTGCACATCGCCATGCCTGGAACCACTGCCATCCACCGTGTCGAAGCCAGTATCATTGTGAAGCACATCATCCTTCCTCTACCAAACCTCTTTCGCGGAGACCCACCACCCGAAGGCTGGAGCCGAGCATCGTTGCGTCAACCCACCATCGTACTTGTCTCTTCCTCGCACAATGTCGATTTCTCCGTGTATCACTTCTTTTTTTCTCTCTCGATACTGAATTGGCCAATCAACAAGGTTGGGTCGTGTTTGTGGATTGTGATTTCCTCTACTTGGTGGTGTTCAATGAAGGAGAGTGGTGGTGTTGTTGGGTGAGGTTTTCGGTGGTGTTGTTGTTTGGAGTCTAGGGGAAGGAGGAAGAAGGGGAAGAGAAGGAAGGGGTGGAGTTAGTGATGGAGGAGGGAAGGGGTGGTGATTTGTGGGTGATGAAGGAGAAGATCTGGTGGTGGCGGCGGCGACGATTGATGGCTTGGGGGTTGAGGGGAGGAATGGCGGTGGAGAGAGGAGGAAGTAAATATATAAAATTTTCAATTAAAAATAAGGTGACCTGCAAGAAGTGAAAAATGGTCTTATGCAACCTGGCACAATTAAATTTTTGTGTAGATTAAATAAAACCGATAACATGTGGTTAGGTTCTTGAAGTCCATGAGATTTATTATAAAAGACCAAACCATGTTACTTGGAAAGCTGGTTTAGTTATATATAAAACGACGGGTTTTTACACTAATTCTTTATATACCACCTTCATTATTATAGTGTATTATTACATGATATTGTAATCATTTTTTTATATACCAAGTTGTACCGCACAACGCCGTTGCCCAGCTTAAGTATTTATAGTTTCCATGATAAGCTTGGTTTATTAGCACCAAGCAAAATCAATCTCATATTTGACTTTCTTGTTGCCGGTCATTTCACGAGGATCGATCTTCGTCTTTTCTTGCAGCAACATTTCGCAGTTAGTCATAATTCCATTCACTTCTCTATCTTCTTTAATTTCTCAATATATATCTTTTTCACATAAAATCTTTTCCTTTTATCGTCACTGTTTGTGAATTAATTAACGTCTTCCAGCAAATCTTTTCCTTTTACCTGTTGATTGATCTTGAAATTTCATCCTTAATATGTTTTATTTTGGTTTATTTAGGGAAATTTCAAATCGTTAAGCTTTAGAATTCAATACTTTTTTGTATTAAAGTTGGAATGCTTTTAACACTAACAGATTGGAAAACATGATGTTAAATCTGTAAGGAAGAAATACCTTCCACTGGCCTTAAAGAGGCTCTAGAACCTATAATCAAACACAGCTTAAGACTTCTTTGTCTTTACATGTGTGTTTGGATTTCCTTTGTATGTAACTTGGATTTAAGTTAAAATCAAAATGTCAAAACCTTTTTATCCTTTCCGCGAGAGGCTAAACAAAACAAAATCAATCACTTTGATCTTGTAGAACAATTTGGGACAGCTTGTAGAACAATTTGTTGGTGGCTGTTCCAGTTTTTTTTCCTAAAAGATTTTTGTAATGGGTAAGCACCCCTTGTGATTCTTGTTAGATCCCAAAAAAAAATTTAAAAAAAAAAAATCAATCACGTTGATCTTTAACTTTCAGGTTGCGGCCTTGTAGGTCATTTCCAGTAAGGATACGTAGAGGAATCTTAAACTTAATTTTGTCCCAGCAACATTTTGGAGTGAGGTAAGACTCCATTCACTCCTCTTCTCTAATTCTATACTAGTTGGATTTACCTGTCACACATGTAACTTTGAATAAACTAAAATTATTGTGTGTGAAATGATATATTTTTATAATTTCTTATACATGTTATTGTGAGGTCAACAATAGTGATCAATACTGTAGCCGTGAGAAATAGTTATTTAGCAGTAAACGGTTGGCGACAATTTGCGCTTAACTCACATGGGTAAGGATCGAAACCCCATTCTGCATGATCGAGGGATAAAGTTAGCTAACTACCACACCACATCTTGTGCTAAATTTAGATGTTATTTTGTCATGTTGATTCCTCGATTATTGGTATAAGAATATTTAGCCTAGAGTGCGCCGTCCTCTCTCCGGGCAACAACAGTGCAGCAAACCCCTCGAGGTAAAATTAATGACAATATCACCTATCGATCTAATGAATGCCGATAGAGTGTTCCATACAAATGTTTTAGTTGTTCCTCCATACCCATACAGGAAGAAAAAACCGCGATTTCAATTGTTTACTATAATAATAAAATATTTGACATGAAGGGTTTAAAATTAAAAAAATTATCAATTATTATTTATAAATTATATTATTGATACATTAAATTTGGGCAAACTCTCTCACATGTGTGATTTTAACAACTGTTTCATATAAATATAATTAAATTGATAATTTGCTACTTTTAAGTAAAACTACTATAGTTTAGGTGGTCTAATAATATTTTGACATGCAAAATTCTATCTTATGATACATGTCAAAATATATTGGTGACCTAAGAGGCTAAGATTAAAGTGAGTTTACCAAATATTTACCATTGAGTGATTTAGACAATCTCATATGTGTGAGTTCTCTCTCTTATTTCTAATAAAAAAAGGAGAACCTTTTTTCCATAACAATGGCGGTTTCCTTCTTCGTGAAACACCACTGTTGAGGTGTTGGTCTACCTACAGCGACGAAACAGCTTCGCGAAGGTGTTGTCGGAACCGCGACCTCAACGGTCTCTTCCACTATCTTCAACAGCGTTCGTCCATTGTGTAAAATCCTAATTCTCCATCACTGCGTTCATCTTCTACTTTGTGCCATCTGAATGATTTCTCCTTCTCGCAATCGTTCCCCCTACTTCTCATCATGTTCCCTTGCTCCTCGTGCGATCTGCCGCCGCAATCGTTCAACGCAGCCTCTTCTCCATTAGGTTTTTGTTCGAGCTTCCAATTCCTGTGATCGTCAAATTCTCCTTCTCCATCGGGTTCCTGTTTGTGTTATGTCGCGCAACAGGTGAGTAACTATGATTCCTTTCCATCGCCTAATTCTGCCTCTTCACCGATATCCATTACATGTTGGCTCCACCCTCGCATCACACCTCGCCAACGCCCTCTCTCTTAGGAACGAACATGCTCGCTCCCTTCTCCAGGTAGCCGCTTCTTTCGGACACTCCCATATATGAATGCTTATGCGAGACTCGCTCAGGGGGTGATCAAGTTTAATTTTGGTGCTTCATGCTTGAATGCAAACATTGCTGGTTTGGGGTGTGTGGCGAGATCATAGTGTCGGTGACAAATTTTCCCATTGTTGTGTTCTCTCCGGAGATGGCTGAGGCTATATAACCCGGTAGTCTAATTCGTAGACTTATCCTTCCGGGATATATAACCCGGTACGTGAAAGAGTCAACATCATTCCGGAAATTATAAACTCGGAATATATATATATATATATATATATATTTGAATATGAGTGCCGGGATTTCAAAATCTGGTAGCTATACTGTGAGGATCCACTTTAGCGTTGTTTTTAATTTTTCCATGTTACACACCGGAATTTATAAACTCGGAATCTATTTGATTATGACTGCGGGGAATTATAAACCCGGAAACTATACTGTGGGAAACCTCTTAATGTTTTTTTAATTTTTTGTGTTACTCTCAGGGATATAGAACCCGGAGGCTAAATATCATTCCGGGATTTAAAATCTCGGAAGACATTTTACTATGTACTATGAGATCTACAAAACCGGTATGCATGTAAATACAGACCGGGATTAAAATTCTCAGAATGTGGTTATAATGAATAAATATCATTCCGGGATTTATATTCTCGGAAAAAATAGTTATATCCATACTGGGATTTAGAAGCCGGAACACAACATTCAGAATACGCTCTGAGATTACAAAACCTGGAACTTGCATCAAAAAAATTTCTGGGATTTTAAAACCCGAAATGTAAAGCATGTCAGGAATAATAAGGACATTTACTACAATTGCTTGAGGTTTCAAATTGGATGAGTGGGTTACGAATCTAACTCCCTCTTTTTTTCTTTCTATTTCTTTACTTTTCAACTCTTTTCTTTCACTTTATTTTTAGTTAGATATATAAATTTGAATTGTCGTGAATTTTTTAATCCGTTCCGTTCTGATTGCATTGGTTTTCCTTTCCTTTCCTTAAATGAATAGCAGCCGCAGAAAAGTAATAAGGGAGATTTTGTGTGGAGAAAAAATGAGCGAGTCAATTGTTGCGGTTCGGGACACGGTAGATGGAGTGGAGAAACTGAAGGAAGATATTGGTGTGACGGATCCTGGGTGGTGCTCTGAAATGATGGAGAAGATAATGAAGCTCGATGAGCAATGTAAATTTGAGTCATTTTCCATCCCAAGTGACGAAAAACGTGAGGAGTCCGTCGCAAGTGCAGTTGCAAAGTCTGTGAAAGAGGCTTCTTCCTCAGATGAGTCACAGTCCTCTACAATGGAAAAAGCGCTAGCAAGCAGCGATTTGGGTGTGACAGATCCTGAGTGGTGCTCTCAAATGATGGAGAAAATAACGAGGCTCGATGAGAACTGTAAATTTGAGCAATTTTGCGTCCCAATTGAAACACCTGAGTCCCTCGCAAGTGTTACCACCCCAGCACGTGCACAGTCCATGTCATCTGTCCCAACTCCAGTACATGTAGACGAATCCATCTCTTCTTTGAAGTCTTTCAACTCTGTGAAAGAGGTTTCTTCATCAAATCAACTCTTGGAGTACTCACAGGAAAATGTTGTTGAGGCTAGCCATAAAATTAGAATGATAAGTCTCGGTTCACAGTCCAGTGCTTTCAAATTCTTTGAGTATTTCGAGTCTACACAAAAGGCTTCAGAGAAACTTGAGCAGGCACTAAAAGATCAAAAAAGCCATGTAATTGGTTTGCATGGAAAGAGGGGCTCTGGTAAAACAGCCTTAGTGACAGCTGACAAAGCCAAGTACAAAGAGTTTTTTGATCAAGTTTTATTTGTCACTCTGCCAGGATCAGGAAATAGTGTAGATTTGCGGAATGTTCAGGACCAAATTGTTTCGCAGTTGAAACTGATGAGTTTTGAGGAAGATATCAGTGCGCATGAAATATCAAATGAAATAAAATCGAGATTGGAAAAAGAGAACAAAGTTGTTGTTATCTTCGATAATCTTTCTTCAATAGTTTTTGACCCACGCAATGTTGGTATTCCAAAACCTAGTAAACACTGCAAGTTACTTTGGATCACACATGACAAAAGGAACCTTACCATGAAGAAATGTCAGCATTTGATTCCCCTCAATCCCTTATCTGATGATGATGCTGGGAAGTTGATCCAAAAGTATTCAGGCATAGATGATGATGATGACTCCTTACAAGATGGCCTATCCAATGTGGCTTGTGAAGTTGCTACTCGATGTAAAGGGTTACCTGGTCTAATTCAAGATGTGGTGTCTTCCTTAGTTAGGAAGGACAATAAGGAGTACTGGATAGAATTACTAGACAGTTTAAAACATTCAAGTGCCCGTCACCAGATTTTTATCAGTTTTAGAGGAACGGATACACGTGACAATATTACATATTCTCTCACTCGTGCTTTGGCCATAGAAGGGTTCACGGTCTTCAAAGATGATGAACAAGTTCGGAGTGGGGACGAAGTTTCAGAAGCTCTTACCAACGCAATCAAACAATCAAGGCTTTCAATTGTTGTTTTATCAGAAAACTTTGCACAGTCTAGCTGGTGCCTCGGGGAACTTGTCCAGATTCTCCAATGTAAAAAAGATATAAAACAACGGGTTCTTCCCGTGTTCTATAAAGTAGATCCCACGGACATAAGGCATCTGAAAGGAAGTTTTGGCAAAGGCATGGTCGGGAAGGAAGAAAGGTTCGGAAAGGAAAAGACACAACAATGGACTTCAGCTTTGCATGAAATTGCTGGCTTGTCAGGAAAGCACTACAGAAGTGGGTACGTAATACATTTTTAATTATTTTTAGTTAAATTCCACAATTGATATCTAGTCTTCGAGTTCAAGCTATTAATAATATATATGATTAACTAGGAAGACCGTATTAGGAAAAAAAAAAATGTTTGAATTATTTTTTGCTTTATATATCGAGATGAAAATTAATTTTCTTATGTGTGAGATTGTGAGAATAAATTGTGCATGTGATATCTACTCATTAGTGGTCAAGATTAATAATTAGTTTTTTGTCAGTGACCACTTAAATATGTTATATGACTTTTTTTAATATGCCACATGATTCAATCTTTTAATCTTGATAGTTCATGATAGATCTAACGATCATAATTTATTCTTACTATTATCACATAAAATGATAATACTCATAAAATACCTTCTCTGTTTACTATTACCTATGTTAAAATATATATTTAAAAATAATAGTAATTAAGAAATAGAATTGGTTTGTTAGTTATTGAATTACTTTATAATTAAGAAATATGTTAGAATTTTATCATAACTTAAATACTTGGTAGGGAAAGTTTTATCGTCCATAATTTTCATATCCGATTTGAAATTGTGAAAACAATTACATGAAACATAAATTCAAAGGAAAAGTAACATATAACTTGATATTGTAGTTTTCATTTTAAATATGACTTTGCTATATTTCGTCATGTTCTGTGAATCTCTTTTATTCAAGTTTCGTATTTAGCTTCAATATTATAAAAGCAATTTTGCATTTTGTGTTGTATGTGGTGTTTACTAGTTAATAAGGAATTTCACCACACGTCATATTGTGAGTTATTCAAGTTTTTATGTACTTTTTTATGAAATAAATTCTTGCTAATAGAAAGAAAATATTGAAAAATTTGCGGATATATATATATATATTAATTGGAAGGCCTTTATATATTTTGCAGGCCCGAATATGAGTTTATCCAATCCATCGTGGAACATGTAAAAAATAATAAACACTGCATGTATATTATTTAAAGCGTGCGTGCATCTGGACGGGAAGCAAGACTTTTGATTGCAAACGATTACAAACGAACTGTGATTTTAATGTTCATCTTCAAACCGAAGCCATGTTTAGAAGCCTTGTAGCTCCCTGCATGCTTTATCATCTTTATTTGGAAGGAGTCTAATACCAACTTCTGATGCTGCTGCTGCTAGCTGCTGGCTTTTTAATCGTGTTGCTGGGTTAGTGACCTGCTTCTGTTCTAGTCTTGTTGACCATGTTCGAATATTCACCCCTATTTATCTCTGACTACCAAATTTGTTTTCCATACTTTTGACTGGTGGATGGTCCATACGAGATGTTGCACATGTTAAATTGTTTACATCATGAGGACACTACATGATAGAAACATTTAATTTAGCTCAAAAGCATAGCGTTGGCCTCAATTGGTTGATGCTAATTCAAAATGAAACAATACCAAATGTCATGTGGCTCAAACCTTCTAGCCAAAACACCCTAATTAAATTATAAGGAAATAGTGTTAGTTTCTTCGAACCTAATTTAGTGTCGCATAAGCTGACGCTAATTTGCTCACCATTAACGTCAAATAAGCTGAAGTTGAGTTTAGTTTTAAGCAGGACGTCATTAATTAGCATCAAATAAGACCCTCATTTTTGTGCTAACTAGGTCGATGCTAAATATTCAGCATCACTCACTTATCCTTAGCATTAAAAAAGTCAACGCTAAGCGTCGATTTTATTTGTTTAACTTGCATCGGTATTTTCATTATTTGGCTGACACCAACTTCTGCTTTTCTTGAAGTATGATTAATAAGTTAGTTGGAAAATAAGGAAAATATAATATAAATGCTTTTTTATGTAGAAAATTGAATTAAAAAGAAGTATAAGGGATGTCTCAACCTATTTACATGAAAAGAACTATGTTGCGTTTTAAACTCACATGCAAAGAGAAAATGCACTCTATCGTAAAAGTAATAGGGGATTTAAGTCACAATTATCGTACTCAATGGACTATGAGTAGTTCTTGTTTGAGAATAAAGCTTCGGGAAATATGAGTACTTCTTGTTGATCATGGAACTATGAAGGTATGATTACCTGTGTCCAACTTCTACTACCTTCCATCAAAGATGGGGAAAACTCGACCTTCTTGAAGTCCTGATCCATTTATTAGGCGGGACATCAGTAGGAGGTACAAAGGTTCGACCCTTGTTGGCATGATATAGTGTGTAGGCTTGTGGTTATTTTTAGTAGATACATTTGCTTGTTGCTTAGGACTACGGTTCTTATCGCTGCCTATGAGAGATATTTTGTAAGAAGAACATGTATTGAATAGAGAAGGTACTTGTCTTTTATAGTGGGTAAAGTACCCAAAAACCCTAAGTCTATTACAGTTGGGCCGCTCAGTACCCCTTATTGGGCTTTGTTCTCTCTAGTCGGTCCAAGCCCATAGCTGGGGTGGCGACTCGCCTAGATCTCGTATCCTTGTTTGTTGGGGGGACTAACCCTAATTAGGGCGTGTCGCCTCATGCTAGTTCACAAGTCCACAAGACACTGAGTTCGAGGTACGAGGACACAGTGTGCCTTATAAGCATCTATCACGCGTGGAGGGCCCTCTCTTGGGCGTCGCTCCCCTTCCTTGACCACATGCTCTAAGTGCCTAAACTGGCGATTGAGCATGCGTTCTTGGCCAACCACCCCTCGTATGAGGCTTAGTTGGGTTGTGTCCTATGCGTAAGTTGCCAACATGGCGTGTAGCGAGAAAGTAAGTAAGTCGCCAACATGACTTCATAAGAGATAAATAAGTCACTGACATGGCGTGAATACATTTTTGGCTCCAAGTTTCTTGCTACACGCCATTTTTGGCGTGTGCCTCCAAGTTTCTTATCTTCTTGCCATTTTTGGCTGTTCTCAATTCGCGTGTTGAATGTCACGCTCGGGGCTTCTCTTCAAATCCCTTCTGATTGTTGGGACGTTTCCTTTTCCATCTCCATGATTACTTATATCTTCCCAAGGACTGCCATGGCACGTGACGCCCATCCAGACTACCATGGCACATGACGCCCATCTGGATTTGCGAATCACCTGTCGTGTCCAGCGTTTGGTCTTCACCTCTTCAACTTCCTTTCTTCCTTGAAAAGTGGGACCATCATTGGTATTTAAAACTGCATTAAATAGATCATTCGAGCCATCCACTAATTAGGGTGTACGTGTCTCCACACGACCTTTCAACCTTGTGGTTATAAATGAATTTTTACCCTAACTCTTTCTCTTTTTCCACACGCTAACTGGACTGGGCAAGCGCCCTTCTCCCAGTGGTGGATCATGAAGACTTGTGAAGACACTTCGCTCTCATACTTCAAGCTCGTGTCTTGTGGGCTTGTGGACTGGGCGAGCGCCCTTGTCACGCAGTAGGGCAGCCAGTTGATCTACGGGGCGGCCAACATCAGCGAAGGGCGGCGACCCCAGAGAACTCAGGGGCACATTTATAATACATAGGGGGAAAACTTTGTAATCTATTGGGCCTGATATGTGGGGCCCATAAGCCCAGGAAGAATTAAATGTTATTTATGGCTTTCCTCCCTATAAATAGCCAAGGGAGGCTCATGTAAAAGGGGCTCACAACTTCTCTAATAAGATTATATTTTCTCTTCTCTCTTATACAATCTCATTCCTAGAACACTAACCAATCTCAATCTCCATTATCATCTTCCTGAACTCTTCCAACTCCCTTTTTTGATGGCATCCCCGATGAGGAACCTCGACGCTCAAACCACACACACTAATGCTCGAAGTCATGTGAACCCCAATATTGTTGTCGTTACTGCGACCACTTCATCGCCCCCGGCTACCTCTCTGTTGGCTTCGACCATGGTGTCTTCGGGTGTTGCTGCCATAGGTGCGTTCCCTCTTCCTTTCTTTACACCTTCTCACTTTTTTTCATTTTTTTTCTTGCGAGAATCACCCCCTATAGTGGTTCTTGCTCCGCTCCATTTTCCTGGTGGAGTCACTTTCCGATCGTCCCTTCATTTTTTTTAGATTCTGCCACTGCTTCTCAGGCTCCCTGCATTCCTATAGCTTCACCAGCGGAATCCAAATTGCTTCTCCTCCTCTGTGCCTCTAGTAGTAGCTCTTCGAGAGAGGAATATTCTTGTCCCTGAAGGTTTTCATTTTCTAGGGACCAGGTTATAGATGTCACCCTTCCCCCACCAATCGCCCCTCATTGGCGCCTTCCTCTTGACTTCTGGTAGTCATATCTTTATCGGAATTTGGAAAGTGTTCGGGGGATTGGAGCTTCTGCCGGCGGCTTTTTCCAAACTGAGGGAGACAAACATCATCTTCTTTTTTGGGTTACCGACGACAATGAATTCATCTCTTTCTCGAAGCATTGGGGCGAGTGGCCACATTTCTATTACTTGTAACCACACTTTTTTTAGATTTGGGATTCAAACTTCCATTTTCTCATTTCATGTGCTTCGTGCTCGACGCCATTAGCATATCGCCCACCCAGCTCACCCTAATAGTTAGGCGTATCTTCGGTGCTTTGAAATTGTTTGCGAGTTTTTTGATATTAATCCTTCTTGCAACCTATTTTTCCATTTTTTACGGCTGAAAGCCTACTATGAAGGCATGCCCTTTTTATTGTCCTTTAACCCCACAATCATCCTTCCAAGTTCACTATTTTTAAGAGTGACTACTAGAAGGATCTCGCCTGACAATGGTTCAAGGTTATTGAAACCCTCAATTTCCGGAGTTTACCACTTACCGAGGTACCTTGTTTAAGTTCCCCTTTTATTGTTATTCTATTGATACTTTCTGAATTAAATTCTCATTTAGTTGTACTAACTAAGTAGTTAAACTAATATATACCATTTTAAATTTCAAATCATTTAATGAGTTGAGATGTAAATGAAATTCAAATTACACCAAGAATAAGTATATTACTCCCTCCGTTTCAGAAAGTTTGTTATTTTAGCCTCACTTCAATTTTAAAAAAAAAAAATTGAAAGATAAAAGATTATATTATCTACAAAAGCTTGACGACAGAACCCCCAAGGAAAGAACGAAAGTGCAAAATAACCAACCAAACGAGACGCTCAAATTGAAAACCCCAAAAAGGATAACCCCCAACAAGGACCCTAAACATAAACCACCACGGGGCTAGCATCAAAGCTATAAAACAATTAAAAAGTCAAAAGCTAAAAAGAGACCCCAATTGACAACACAAAAACCAGCAAATGGTCCTCGTAAACCTTCTCAAGGCCTCAGATAGTGTCCATGTCATTTCCTTCATACACCAGCCCCAAAACCTTACCAAGAAGCCAAGTTTTTTTCACTCGCGTGAAGGAACGTCCTTCGCTAGCACTCCCTAAAACTGACGATACCGGAGAAGCTAAGGGTGATGCCAAAAAAGAGGGGAAACTACCTTCCTCACCCACTACCAAATGAACCTCTAGCCCTCCGAAAGAAAGTGGTCCTGACGAAGGTGTACTACCGAGCTCCATCTCTAAGACCTTGTTCTTCTCTTTCCTAGGCCGCCCACGAGGACGAGATGGCTTCTCCTTAGGACACCAACCCCTAACGACCCCTTCACCAGCCTCCACATAAGCGCAACGACCACCAAGCCCTCTCTTAACCTTCTTTGGACAACCTCTTCCTCGTCGCTTGGGAGAGTGACAAGCACCAACATCAAAATCGCAAAGTTCCGATACAACAACATCGTGGACCAAAGCATCAGAGCTACTACCACCATCAGTCGTTGGGAGACACACTTGGAAAGCACCAATCCCAGGAGACACCGAAAGAAAACTAGATCCACAATAGCCAAAATCACATAGCAACCTCTTACGCTCGAATATGGAAAGGCGGAACCTCCAGGTTCCAAGCACCGCTAGAGAAAGAAGAGTTGAAAACAATTCTAGCAAAATGTTTGTTGTTATTTAAGAAAGTCAAGATATTTTTTCTCATTTTTTTCCATCCATACCATCATTTTAACGAATTTTGTTTCACTTATCACTTCTTATTTTAACCAACCACAACTGTTGTCTATCCACTAAATTCTTCTCTATTCACGGTAGTATTTATTTATTTTTCCCAAGGTATATATCCCAAAACTGACAATCATAAGACTAATCATTTAAGGCTTAAAGATAACGTTAATTGGGTAGGTCTCTCTTAACAAATGTTTCTCCATATGCATTGCCAAGGGATCAAAACCTTAAACTAAATACTTAAAGAAGTAACTATTTACTATCTGATACCCTTATTAATACGGCAATATTTATCATTTCTTAATATTATAATAATGATATTTTAAACAAATTGTAAGATCAAAATCCTACTCTTTATACCATAATGTTAAACAACTAAACTAACCTTTTTAGAATGGAGATAGTATCAATTGCATACTTTAAAACACAACATCACCGCGAAAAATTACTCTTCACCAACAAATTTTCTATTTTTGGGTAAATACTATCCAAATAAATGTGTCCAAAACAAATTACAACCCAATCTAATTTAGCCGATAGCCATGAACTGTGTTGCACTTATTGGTAGATATGCTTAAATGTTTCTTCTAGTTCACATACATGTTTTTATTTTTTTAACTAATTCAAATATTTACGTACTAATATGGAATTTATCTAAAAGTATTGCTACGTACCTTTTGTAATGCTCTCCTTTCAGCTTGGTAATATTTTTCAAAGCCAGCTCCCATTCCGGTATCATCATAGGATATTCTGGTGTCTCTTCATGTTTGGCCATTGCTACGTACCTTGATTTTTCAATGTTATCAAGAAGCTCAATCTCTTTCCCATTCTGCAATGATTCATCATCCATAAAGGTTTCAAATCCCTTCGAGCACAAAGCTCGATAAAGAGGCCTAGCAAATCTCTCCCGAGTATTGGATCCTCTAAAATTCAGAAAAATTTGGTAGTGGCAGTTAAAATGGTTTAGAAATTTTTGTACAACATTAATTATTTACTATATTGTAATCAGAACCAAACAAATTAGAGAAAAAATGCATGAAAATTATTTACGACAATAAAGGAAAAAACGAGATGCATGTGAAAAGAATATAGAAGCGGAAAACTCACTTTAAAGTTGCTGCCACAAAGTCCATATTAGAAGAGGGGTGGAAGTTGAAAACCAGGGGCTGTGTTCTTTAAGTGGAATTCATGTTGAAACTACTGACCATTTGGCATTGCAGTGTACTATAACTTGGCATATGTGGAATGGGATCAGTGCAAGGTAAGGTATTCAATGGTGCTGCCCCCAATCTATTTCTTTGCAAAGAGTTTAATTTCAACAGCATTGTGATAGAATGTGACTCTTCCCTAGCTGTTGGTTGGGCTCAAAATCGATCGCATAGACCGTGGAAGTTGCTTAACGATTTAAACCTCATAGATTTGCTGAAAGCTGAGGTTAATTGTGTGGAGATCAAACACATTTATAGAGAGGCCAATCATGTCTCTTTGCCTTGCCAAGAGTGCTGTGGGCAGGCCGGTTCCTCTCTGGGTTGCCGAGGCCACCTCGATGAGTGTGGTTCCTCATCTGGAATTGATTCTGAACACTAGCTCAGATATTAATCCTCTGTGGGATTAGTGTCTACTTGCAGAACTGGTTTTTTCTGCTACGTTGTGGACGTGTGGGTATCTGTTGTCCTTTCCTACTGCCTAAAGTTGCAGTATGCTTTGGTTATTGCTTTTTAGAGTTCCATCTCCTTCCGGATTGTTGGATCTTGTTTGTATTACCTCAATAGTTGATAAAGTTTGATGGTTGTACTGTGTTCTATTCCAATTCAATAAAATCTCTATTTGGCTTTAAAAAAAAAAGTTGCTGCCACAAAATGTTGAGAATTGGCTCATTAAAATCTGATTAAAAGGTAATTCGCTGATATTTTAATTATCTGTTTAAAACATGTTTTGAATTTCTGCTTTCGGTCAAATCTGTTTAAAATTAAAATCTGATTTATTAGAGGATTGTGATAGAATTTAGTGGGATATTATGTTGTAACTAGTCAGTAGCCGGATTTCTTTAATTTATAATTTACATATTTAAATTATTTTACAGTAATATAGCATTTTAAAAATAACAGTAAAATAGGGTATTTAATAAATATTTTATCCATTAGTACACAAATATAATTAGATTTCTTTTTTTAAGTCAAATAATATAATTAGACGAATAGCAAGATTTAAGTAAAAGTTAAACTATAATAGTATAAATTTGTTACAATATGAATACCTGAAGCTCCACTACCCTTAGAGTATATAAATAAAAAATGATGTGGGGTCCCTCTTAAAATTAGAAGTACATCTTCCCCTAAAATATCTTACACGTCGAGACAAACACCCACCCCAGAATCTCAAATGTCATCTTTTGATCAAATCTCATTAAAGTTTGATTCATTGAGGTCATTAATTAGATTAAAATCTCATAAAAAATGTCTAAATTAGAGATTTTTTTTAAAAGATAGTTACGTGGATTAATGAGAGTCCAGAATAAGGACTCAAAATTATATATAGATATAGTGTTCAATCTCAAATGTGGGTCATATTGAAATATACATGCCACATGTAATTATTTTTCATTGGTTAATACAATTTATTGACCTTCAATAGTGAGCTACTAAAACACTCACATGGCTCATTAATGCAATTAATTTACTTCTTCCATTTCAAATTTAATTATTTCAAATTGCACCGCCCAGTAAAATAAATTGGAATGATGCTGACATTATTAATTTAATGCAAATAAATTTCTATGTCCTCTATTTCAACTTTGATTGTTTTCAAATTCCACTCCCTCTTTATTTTTTTCAAATTAGTCTTTATTCGTTACCGGTATTAGCTTCAAATATATTGGAAAGTAATTCAATGATAATTAATACACTTTAATTCACAAATTCGATTTTATGGTTTAAGTTTAATACAAGTGCTTAATTATCATTTAATACACTTTAATCAAATTCCATTAAAGTTTCATTGAAGTCATTAATTAGATTAAAATCTCATAAAAAATGTTTAAATTAGAGAATTTTTTTAAAAGATAGTGACGTGGCTTAATGAGAGTCTAGAATGATTACTCAAAATTATAGATATAGTGTAGAAGTGTAGATTAATACACATTAATCAAACCCCATTAAAGTTTCATTCATTGAGTTCATTAATTAGATTAAAATCTCATAAAAAAAACTCTAAATTAGAGAAATTTTTTTAAAAGATAGTGACGTGGCTTAATGAGAGTCTAGAATGAGGAGTCAAAATTATAGATATAGTGTAGATATCTGGATTACTAGAATCCTTATATATATCTTGTAACACTGTAACCCTAAATGTGTGTACTAGGTACCACCACAAAGGTAGACTCAATTGGATGAACTGTGTGACTAAAAGATAATCTGAATGAGAAATGAGCTATAGTTACTCTATAACCGTAGAGGTAAGCACAATTGGCCGAACTGCGTGAACAAAGATTTCTATGTTTTTTCTACCTTAATTTCTTGTAAGTTACTCTATGCAACGTGTTTTTGCTAACACAAAAATGGAGATCACTAGCTCTACGTTTTTTTAGAGATGATCAGCAACCAGAAAAAGATTTTATTTGATTTTGTGCCTAAGCCAAACTTATCACTGAAAGTATAAATACGGGAACTTGGCTTAACTAGTTGTTTGTCTTTTTTCCTTTGGTCAACGTAGTAGGTGATGTCTGATAATATGTTTTATTTGTTAGTAAAATATGATAGCAAATTATATGTAGGCGTAATTTGCATCCTCTTCCTTCAATTATTGTAGCCACTATTTAATTAAACCAGCCAGCTAAGTTGATAACATGGTTTACATTTGTATATAATGAACTTAATTAAAAGGAACCTAACTGCAATTCTTAATCCAAAGTCCATATAATTAAGTAAAATTAATCAGAAGATGCTGAACAAGCTAAGCATGCTTAGACCACCGCAAGCAGTGATTGAAGAGACATGGGGGTGGTAGAGCGGGTGCTGAGCTTCTTCCAAGCATCGGGGTTCTCCTGAAGGGTGGTGGTCGGTCGTCATCTTCATGCTCGAGAGAGGGGTCCCTACGAAAACACTCTGATGCCAAAGTGAGAAGTAGGAGTGAAGAGGGTAGATAGATGTGAGGGATCAAGACGTGTGTACCTTAACCCTCCTTATATAGAGGTTGGAGGGCGGCACAACCCTCTAGGGCTTGTAATGATGACATTGCTCATGTCTCTCCTTAGACCGCTGGATGGATCTCCTACCGTGCTCAGAGGATCGGACGGTGGAGGGTTGATAGTAATTCTACAAGTGTGCAGATTGTATCGAAGTAGTATAAAAGACTATCGTCTCCATAGGGATTAGTTTGACTTGAAATCGGTTTTCTAGAGTTTGAAAAAGAGAAATTATAATTGATTTATTTAGTTGACAGCATAAGAACTAAAAGACTTGAATTGTAAATTTTGATTAAAACAACACTTGGGTAATAGCTTCACCTAACCAAATTAAGTTTTTCACAATCAGATAACTAAATGAACATAGAAGTCATTTCATGGTGATTTAGCCTAAATCTCTACTTGTTAATACCTTAAGCAAATAGAACTTTTAATTAAAACTACCAAACCTAATACCTTAGTGTTTAGTTAATCCAATTGAAGCATTAGAGTTCTCAGTTCTGGCCAACACAATTGATTCCCACCCTTATACCTAAATGGCGGATAAACTGATTAATCTATTCTCAGTTCCCTTAATTCCTACCGACTACTGTTGTGCAAGAAGAAAGCATGACACTTGCGTCGACTCAAGTAGAATAAACATGGGGAAAAGATTCATGAAACTACAACTTCATTCATACAGAGCAACAGAAAGCTTTAAGCACAACTTAGCAAGGATTCACATAATACCCAAATGCAAAAGAAAACTAGCATAGCATGACTAGATTAACTATAAGCAAAATAAAGAAACAAAACCTTGAACAAGGGCTCAGAAGGCCTCTTACAACTCCAGGAACAAGGGCGGCGGCGGATGGCGGCGAGGACTGATGGCTTGGGGGTTGAGGGGAGGAATGGTGGTGGAGAAAGGAGGAAGTAAATATATAAAATTTTAAATTAAAAATAGGATGACCTGTAAACAACCAATAATTGCAAGTGAAAAAGGGACTTGTGCAACCTTACATAATTAAATTTTTGTGTAGATTAAATGAAACCAATAACAATGTGGTTAGGTTCTTGAAGTCTATGAGATTTATTATAAAAGACCAGACCAAACCATGTTACTTTTATGTATTAAAGTTGGAATGCTTTTAACACTAACAGATTCAAGAATCAGCCGATATTGACTCTCGTTCTCTCTTACTCTGTCTGCTCCCTCCGTCCCGATTTAGGGTTTCTTGGTGGCCGCCGCGCCGCAGCGGCGTGGCGGCAACCCCCATCTCTGGCTCCCTCTGTTTTTGTCCCCTCCTTCCCTCTCCCCCTCCTCCTTCCCTAACCCTTTCCTTCACCACAACCCCATCTTCTCCGTGCCGTAGATCAGCGCTCCGCCGTTTGTCAGTGGGTTCTGGCTTTTGATGGGTCCGCAGATCTGGATTGTTGCAGATCTCTATTTGGTTGTTTTGTGGACGACGGCCAGGAGGGTCTCGCCGTTGTGAAGGTTCGACGCAATTCGCGATTTGTACTGAGATTCGGGAGCTCTGACGCCAATGTTAGGTACCAGGAAAATGAAAGAGAAAATAGAAGAAAACTTGTATATTAGCACTGAGATTCTAGAGAAGGACCATAATTTAGGTTTAGGGAATTACAGAGTTGCAGAATAACGCAGAATGAAAGGGATAAAGATGACTGAGGCAGGTTCGAGAGTGCCTCTGTTCTCCAGGTTCCTAACAGAAAGCAAGCTTGCTTATATTCTCTCTATCCTAAGCTATATACTAGCTAACATAACTAATAGTGGGCCCTACCTAAGATTCCTCACTCCCGAGAACCCACCGCCTCACCAGGTGGTTACAAATCCCCCTCACTCTCTCATTCTTAGAGCATCTCTAATGGTGGGATTTTATTTTGGTGTCTTAAAGACTTCTGGTTGGTCCATACTGCCACATAGAATTTAAGACACCCACAAGATCACACTGCACATTTCGCTCCAGTGGTTGAGATCAGTGTTTTAAAACTTGGCCCGGTGTTCGACTCGGCCGAGGTACTGGGTCAATGGATCATTGGTTGGACCAAGGGGTCATTGGTCGGACTGGTTGACTCGGTGTATAATAAAAAATATAAAAAAAAGTTGAATGTTATATGGCTTCTATATATATATATATATATATATATATATATATATATATATATATATATATAAAATAAGGTTTAATCTCATCTACCCCACCATGTCCTACCCATTAAGACCTTACCCTAACTAATTAATTTTTATGTTATTTTTGTCAATTTAATATTTCAGATGTTTATAAAACTTTGCATTTCAGATTTTTATTTTTGATATTTCAGGTTTAATTCCACCTACTCCACCATATATATTTAGGTTGATTTGTTTTTTTAAAATTATCTTTGATATCTAAAAATAAAAGAATGCTTATAAAAAGAACTTTCATTGTACCTCTACCGTCTCTAACCACCAAAATCGAAACAAACAAATATTGCCCCCACAATAGCTGGATATAGACTAATGAAGAATTTTCAAAGTTTTGGATATAGATGTTTTAAATTGAATTGGTAGTTTTGGCTTTTATTTTAGTCATTTCTTAAATATGTATTGATTAAATATTTAAATTTGTAATCAATAAAAATTTAAAGTATTAAATATCTCATCCATGTATCGTAATATAAAAAATATTAATATTTTTTAAATTCATATTAAAAATAATATTATTCATTTTTTAATTTTTTTAATCAGTTTAAAAATATAAAAAATAAAAGACATGATTAATCACTAATAATATTGTGGCGTACTGGTAATAGTGCTGTTTTTCTACTTCAAGGTCTTGTGTTCAACTCTTTCCTGCACCACTTTTTTTTTAAAAAAAAAATTCACATTTTCATTAAATAATTGTTGGGCTTGTCAAATTGGGCTTACACCCATTATCAACATACTTAAGAAAAAAAATCGGTTTCAGAAACAAAAAAAAGCAGTTAAAAAAAAAAGGTGACTCGCCGGTTCAACCGAAACCGGCCGAGTCACGATTTTATCCTTGAACCGGTCGGGTCGTACCGGTTCAGTCCGGTTCGCTTGCAGAAACGGTTCGATGAGCAACCTAGACCGGCCAGGGCACCGGTTCCTGGACGGTCCGGTCCGGTTTTTAAAACTATGGTTGTGATCTTATTTTACTTTTAGTTGGACCTACAATACACAATATATTTATATTATTTATTTCCACCTAATATTAAATTAAATTAAACTAATAATTCTATACAAACATAATTAATAATTAAAAAAGATATAATATAATTAAATATCAATTAGATAGGAAATACATAATTAAAGTTCAACATGGTTTCTGTTGGTTGAATGAGAGAGAAAAAATATTATTTTATTTAAGATCCCACTTTGAAAGAGGAACCAACCAATACACCAAAATAAGATCTCAAGTCATGTCACATCTCTCCAATGGTGAGATTTTATAAGATTCAGATCTTATTTTAAGATCTCAGTTTAAAATCTCTATTGGAGATGCTCTTAGGATAATAATAAGCTACACCTTCACCTTGGGCCTCCTTACATAAACCTGAGTTATTATGGGCCTATTAGAAAGGTTCGTATCAAAATCTTAACAACAAATTGTCTCGCAGCTCTCCCTCCCTTCCTCTTTGGTTTTCTTTCTTTCTTTGCATGGGTTTTTTCTTCCTTTTGAAAAAGAGGAGAGATCCATTGACTCCGGGAGTAACTTAAAAAACTTACTGCAAATATTGACCCTTGATTTTATTAGAAAATAAAGGCTGAGATTAAAAGTTAAAAAGCCTCACTTCTCCAATTTTGCTAAGCCTTCTAACCTCCCTTCTATCCTCCCCCAGCCAGAGCTCACCCCCAACACAAAGAAGCTCACCCCCAACACAAAGAATCCTAGAACGAGCTACAACTGAATCCACAATTGGCCCCTCACCAAATAAAATAATTGCGTTTACCATCCCATTATCTAATGGATTTGCATCCAACACAAATGAGCTCACTCTCTTACCATTGGCTAACTAACTTTCTAGCCCAACATAATCCTCCACAATGGGATTTAAAGCCAAGTTATTCAAACTTAGCCCTTGAACCAACATTCTGAATCCACTTCCTTGAGAATAAGACAGTTTAGATAGCTGGTAATGAATAAAACGCCCCACCATCACAACATCGAGCCTCCACAACCCCAGCCTCCCAATGCTCACAACAACCATGTTATCTATCCATCCACAATTAATATTGTCTTTTAATATCTCCATGTAAAGTCTAGCTGAATCACGAAGCATACAATCATGAGAAACCATCACACTTCCCCTCGATACCTCTGCAGACAGAGTCTATTCGCCATCCATATTTCGATTTTCCACCTCAGCCCACTCATTCTCTACCACCGCAGTCCCCATCATACTAGCGTCCAACTCATCTTCAAACGCCACCTCTACATCCCTTGAACTTCTACCTTTGCTTGCTTGTGAATCTGAATTCCTTGGGGACAAATTTTCACCCAATGTGCTGCTTGAAGCACCAGGATCTTGACTCATTCCAAGTACGTCAGCCCTCTCACCATCGAATCTCCCATGATCACACAAATAATCCTTTAAAATTGATAAATTATCTCATCAACTTTCACCTCAAGGAAATGGTTCCTTATATCTGAATTTGAAACACACAAAAGAAGTCTAGCCTCATCAAAGTTTGATTTCTTAAGGGTTCTCTCAGCCAAACAAACCAAGCTCCCAAACCTATTAGCAACTGCGATGAAAAACTTATGGTCCCATGCATGGAGTGGTATCTTCCTCACTTTAAACCAAATGAAATGTCTAGTAGCTGCTGAAAAATTTACCATGGTTTAACTAGAGAAAATTTCTCAAACAATAAGTCTTCTGCATCATTCAATATAGCTCCAATCTCCTCTTCATTTCCAAAGACCAACAAGAACTCAGTAGTTCCAGTCGGTCTCGCTTCAACTGAATTAAGGCATCTATGGTGCCAAAACTCATGTATGATCTCAACACTTTGAACTCACACACTAATTGCCACAACTATTTTTTCTAGCCAATTCATGTCTTCCTCCTTTGAATTATAAATGAATCTAAATTCATTCTCTTGTGGCTCTTGTGAACTCCTTCTCCATTGAGCTACCCATATTCATTCTCTCCCTTCTGCATGGGTAGTTAAATAAATATTTATTTAACCCATCTTCCTCGACGAAGGCGAGCACCACTTCGTAACACACAACCCATCTTCTTCCTCTCTAATCTATACCGAAGCTGCTGCCTTGTGTGTCTTTTCTAAAAGGGGTAGCGCGATCTCCATCTTAATTTTGTGGCAGCAATAACATTTTGGTTGTTAGGTTCTTTATTTGAAATGTTTGTTAGGTTCTTGAAGTCAATAAATTTATTTATATAAAAATGCAAACCATGTTCGTGAATGCTTCCTCGATCTCAATAATTGAAGGAAGAGGCGATGCTTCCCATGAATAAAACATCGCCTTCATTATTACTGACTCAACTCTAGTATTCTGTAAAGTTATTTACGGTAATTTAACTAAAACACCCTTATTTAATGTTAACTTATATTAAAAAGAGACAATAATAATTATTAGTTAACTAATCGGTGAAAATCATGATATGTAAATAGAAAGTGGTAGATATGAGAATATAAATAGAAGAAAATATGATAAATAAGTCCGTGCAAGCAAAGGCGAATCCCTAGAAAAGAAGAGATTTCTCTCATGTGGTGTAGTTTTTATCCTATCTATTATGATATTTTTTGTGGGTATTCAATGTGTCCGAGGCCCATTGCAAACCTTCTATACGAACAGCCGATTAAGCTCTAAAATTTAGATGTAGCTTCTTTCAAGTGAGTGAATAATTTTACATGATAAAATGATCATCATAACAATTAAATTAATAGTGATTATATAATTTAAAAATGTCAATAAATATAGTTGTAGTCCACTTTAAACTTGTCCGTGTTTACAAGTTTTCCTAAGAAAGGTTGTTTGGTTCTTCAAGTCTACAAATTTATTTATTATAGAATATGCAAACCGTGTTCACGAATGCTTCCTCTCAATAATGGAAGGAAGAGGATGTTTAGTATGAAATAAAGCTTTCATTATTACTCCCTCCGTCCCAAATTATAAAACCCTTTAGAGACAAACTTGGTGTCCCAAATTATAAGATCCCTTCTAGATTTCAGGAAAAAAAAAAAAAGTTTTTCCTTTTTAACCCCTTGCATTCATTATATTTTAAATTTCAAAACTTTAATTACTACATTTACTAATTACTTCTTTCATATTCCCAATTAACTTTAAATAGGGGTAAATTTAGAATATTTGTATAGAAAATAACAAAACCAACATATTAATATTAATTAGCTTATTACATGTTTTGTTAATAAGCGTGATTGTCTGAACAGGACCCTATATTTTGGGACAGAGGGAGTATATATGATCATATCATGTTAATCATATTTTTTTAACAATAGAAAACATATTAGTTTAAAAAAAAAAATAGAAAACATACTATTAGACACCAGCATTTGTACGTTGACCAAATGGAAAATTTAAAAAACAACAACTAGCAGAGGTAAGACAGTTCCAATACAAAACATATCCTGAGTCATGAGAGACTTGGTTTGGGCACAAAATTGAATCAAAATTTTTTTTCTGACAGCTGGTCTTCTCTGAAAAAGCGTAGAGCGATCGAACTCCATCTTTTTTAGCAGACATTTATTTGGTGAGTTTTTCGCTTCTATATTCTTTTCACATGCATCTCGTGTTTTCCTTTATTTTCATAAATAATTTTCATGAATTTTTTCTCTAATTTGTTTGGTTCTGATTACAATATAGTAAATCATTAATGTTGTATCCTCCTCATCTAGAAAGCGCAACTCTGATATGTACTTCGAGTTCGACTCTGCAAAGAAATGTTCAAGCAAAATTTCAAGCGATATAAACCCTTATTCTGCAAGCCGAGTGGTTGGATTGTATGGAAGGAAGGGCTCCGGTAAGTCAGAATTAGTGCAATCTAAGTTGAAAGGGTGTGAAGGTAGATTTGGTAAAGTTTTTAAGTACCAATTTCCTAGTGATGATATCAAAAACGTTGCTAAAGAGTTAAAAGAGCATTTTGAAAGTTATGAAAGTAGTGCCATAAAAAATCCAACGGAGGAAATTAAAAATAAGGGTGGATTTACTCTTGTCATCTTGGATGGTTTTCAACAAGCGTTCAGGGAGCACCTACGTATTCTTTACCATAATAGAAGGGGCACGTGCGGTTTACGGGACTATTGCATGGTCCTTTTGATCGCACGTAATAAGGACGACTTCAAATCGGTGGTTGATGACTGTTTTATTTATCATCTGGGGCCCTTAGAAAAAAATGAAGCTATTGAGCTGATAAAATATATTTTAGGTTTTGATGATAAATTTCCCATTTCCAAGGTGGCACAAGAAATTGCTACTAAATGTATTGGCTCACCTGGTCTAATTACAGATGTGGTGTCTTCATTGAAATTGGAATTGGCAAATAAATATATGCCCATTGAGAACTGGAAAGAAACATCAGACAGTCTAAACCACACCACTGCCCGCAACCAAATTTTTCTGAATTTTAGAGGATCCAATACTCGGGAGGGATTTGCTAGGCGTCTTTATCAAGCTTTGGACTCGAAGGGATTTGAAACCTTTATGGATGATGAATCATTGAAGAATGGGGAAGATATTGATAAGCTTCTTGATGAGATTGGAGAATCAAGGTGTGCCATCGTTATTTTATCTGAAGATTACGCCGATTCTGAATGGTGTCTTAAAGAACTTGTGAAGATTCTTAAATGTAGAAAGAGTAAGAATCAGCTGGTTTTGCCAATTTTTTATGAAGTGGAACCAACCGTCATAAAGAATCTGAAAGGAAAATATGGTCGAGCAATGGCCAAACATAAAAAGAAACCAGAATATTCTGAATGGAAGCAGGCTTTGACAGGTATTATTGCAGTGAGTGGAAAGCCTTACAAAAGGTACGTAGCAATACTTTTAGTTAAATTCCATATTAGTACGTAAATTAATATTTGAATAAGTTATCTTGAAATTTCTGAAAGGGCCGAGAATTTGAAATTGCTTTTGATGATCGATATTGAAATTTTTAATCTTTTCTTTTGGGTTAAAAAATTGTCGAGCAAAATAGATAACATATTTCAAGTTCTTCGTTTTATTTCCTGAACCGTATATTTTACATTGAATTTTTTTTATCAGCAAAAAACTCATATATTAAAAACACAAGATGTGCAATCAAAGAGAATATACATAGTTGTTACATAATTGTTCAAGCATAGTAGTTCTAAATTCCCCCACCAGCAACTCAATTGAAAAAACCAGTAACAGTCCTTCTGAGTAATAGAAGAAAAAATCCCCAACTGATTTAGAATGAGCTTCAAGTTGGAAAATAGCCCAGTAAAAAAGTGAAATAGTTGATCCTACACATCCTTGAAGCACACTTTTAGTAAAATAAGTGATGGATTGTCTCATTTTTTTATATTCTAGTTATATATCATTTCAAAATTCAAAAGAATTCAAAATTTAGAGAAATTAAATTAACGTATTTTGATTGGGGAAGGATCCGTTTACTGAAACATGTTGTTTGGACAAATTTTATAAAATGAACGATTGGCGAGAGAGGGTAATTTGATGAGAGATTTTTAGACTTTCGGAATAATAAAGAATTTGAAATAATTCATTTTGTATTAAAAATTATTCGATAAAATAGTTGTTGGGTTTTATTATTTTTATTCTCAAACATTGCATTTTAAACTTAATTATACTTTTCTGTGTACCAAAGATGTCTGAAACCGATAGCTAGAGAAACTAAATTATTTATTTTTCTCATTTTTTCATTCCTCTACTAGATGGATATGGTATTAGAGTGTGAACACAAACCCTTATTTAAAATCCTCTTAATAACTACATTACTTGACTAAAATCATTTACCCAAATGCATCCGGTTTCATAAATGGTGTCTCGTCTACTAGCATAAGCGGTTACCAAAAAGATTTATAACCTCATTTTTTGTATTTTAAACATCATTTTAAATATTGTTTGTTAAAAATGAATTTTGACATACATCTATTGCGTGTCGTTAAAGTTTTATTTTTAGCTTCAATGCAGCTTAATTTATAGTATTTCGCATGACCATATATTTTTGTGAAGAACTTTAAATCAAGCTCAATTTAATTTTACAATTTTTATGAAATAAATTGCTATAAAAAAAGGAAAATGGCGTGCATAATGAATTGAAAGGTTTTATCTTCTTTTGCAGGCCCCAAGATCAAGATCAAGATAAATATCAAGCTCAATTTATAGAAAAGTACGTAGATATGGTCTATGATCTGAGATATCGCTTGCATATACAAAGAATGTATGAGAGCTGATGGTTTCTTTAGCCGTGTGTTGGAGTGACATTTTAGAGCTTGGAGCTTGCCTTGGTTTGGTTTTTACTATGGGGTGTTTCTTCTTTTGCTTTGTTTTTGGTGGTGGGTTGTTTTAGTGTTGCTGTTATAGTAAACAAGGGGTGATTGATTTTGTAATATTCTTTTTGTATCTTGGTTGTTTGGTGGGTGTTTGGGTGTTGCTGTATTTTCTTTTGAGATGTTCACATTGCCTTCTCCCAGTTTATGCTGGTTAATAAAGCTCTTTGCTGTTAAATAAATAAAAACATGTATGTGAACTAGAAGAAACATTTAAGCATATCTTCCAATAAGTGCAACACAGTTCATGGCTATTGGCTAAATTAGATTGGGTTGTAATTTGTTTTGGAGACATTTATTTGGATAGTATTTACCCAAAAATAGAAAATTTGTTGGTGAAGAGTAATTTTTCGCGGTGATGTTGTGTTTTAAAGTATGCAATTGATACTATCTCCATTCTGAAAAAGTTAGTTTAGTTGTTTAACATTATGGTATAAAGAGTAGGATTTTGATCTTACAATTTGTTTAAAATACCATTAGAAATGATAAATATTACGGTATTAATAATTAGGTGTATCACAACTAGTAAATAGTTAACTATTTAACATTTAGTTCAGAGTTTCGATCCCTCGGCGGTGCGTATGGAGAAACATTTGTTAAGAGAAACCTACCCAATTAACGTTACCTCTGAGTCTCAAGTGATTAGTCTCATGACTGTCAGCTTTGGGAATAACTTGGGAAAAGTAAATAAATACTACTGTGAACAGAGAAAGATTTAGTGGATAGAGAAGAGTTGTGGTTGGTTAATATAAGAGGTGATAAGTGAAATAAAATTCGTTAAAATGATGGTATGGATGGAAAAAAATGAGAAAAAATATCTTGACTTTCTAAAACAACAATAAACATTTTGCCAGAATTGTTTTCAACTCTTCTTTCTCTGGCGGTGCTTGGAACCTGGAGGTTCCGCCTTTCCGTATTCGAGCGTAAGAGGTTGCTATGTGATTTTGGCTATTGTGGGATCTAGTTTCCTTCTATGTCTTCTGAGGTTGGTGTTTTTCAGGCATGTCTCCCCACGACTGATGGTGGTAGTAGCTCTGGTGCTTTGGTCTACGATGTTGTTGTATCGAAACTTTGCGATTTTGATGTTGGTTCTTGTCACTCTCCCAAGCGACGGGGAAGGGGTTGTCCAACGAAGGTTAAGAGAGGGCTTGGTGGTCGTTGCGCTTCTGTGGAGGCTGGTGAAGGGGTCATTAGGGGTCGTTGTCCTAAGGAGAAGTCGTCTCGTCCTCATGAGCGGCCTAGGAAAGAGAAGAACAGGGTCTGTGAGATGGAGCCCGGTGGTACACCTTCGTTGGGACCACTCTCTTTTGGAGGGCTAGAGGTTCCTTTGGTAGTGGGTGAGGAAGGTAGTCTCCCCTCTGTTTTGGCATCGCCCTTGGCTTCTCCGGTATTATCGGTTTCAGGGAGTGCTAGCGAAGGACGTTCCTTCACGCGAGCGAAAAAAACTTGGCTTCTTGGTAAGGTTTTGGGGCTGGTGTATGAAGGAAATAACATTGACGCTATCTGAGGCCTTGAGAAGGTTTACAAGGACCATTTCCTGCCTGAAAGATTGGGCTGGTTTTTGTGTTGTCAATTGGGGTCTCTTTTTAGCTTTTGGCTTTTTGATTTTTTTTATAGCTTTGATGCTAGCCCTGTGGTGGTTTATGTTTAGGGTCCTTGTTGGGGGTTATCCTTTTTGGAGTTTTCAATTTGAGCGTCTCGTTGATTTGTCTCTTTTTAGTTGGTTATTCTGCACTTTTTAATGCTAAGGATAAGTGAGTGATGCTGAATATTTAGCATCGACCTAGTTAGCACAAAAATGAGGGTCTTATTTGATGCTAATTAATGACGTCCTGCTTAAAACTAAACTCAACTTCAGCTTATTTGACGTTAATGGTGAGCAAATTAGCGTCAGCTTATGCGACACTAAATTAGGTTCGAAGAAACTAACACTATTTCCTTATAATTTAATTAGGGTGTTTTGGCTAGAAGGTTTGAGCCACATGACATTTGGTATTGTTTCATTTTGAATTAGCATCAACCAATTGAGGCCAACGCTATGCTTTTGAGCTAAATTAAATGTTTCTATCATGTAGTGTCCTCATGATGTAAACAATTTAACATGTGCAACATCTCGTATGGACCATCCACCAGTCAAAAGTATGGAAAACAAATTTGGTAGTCAGAGATAAATAGGGGTGAATATTCGAACATGGTCAACAAGACTAGAACAGAAGCAGGTCACTAACCCAGCAACACGATTAAAAAGCCAGCAGCAGCAGCAGCAGCAGCAGAAGTTGGTAAATAAAGATGATAAAGCATGCAGGGAGCTACAAGGCTTCTAAACATGGCTTCGGTTTGAAGATGAACATTAAAATCACAGTTCGTTTGTAATCGTTTGCAATCAAAAGTCTTGCTTCCCTTCCAGATGCACGCTTTAAATAATATACATGCAGTGTTTATTATTTTTTACATGTTCCACGATGGATTGGATAAACTCATATTCGGGCCTGCAAAATATATCCGCAAATTTTTCAATATTTTCTTTCTATTAGCAAGAGTCTATATATATATATATATATATATATATATATATATATATATATATATTATACACTAAAATAAGTGTTTAATCTCGCCTACCCTCACCATATCTTACCCACTAAGATTCTACCCAAACTAATTATTTTTTATGTTGTTATTTTTTTAATTTAATATTTTAAGTTTTTATAAAATTTTACATAAAAAAAATCAAAAAGGTATTACCTACCCACTTCTGTAGTGCTATCCAGACAAGCCAGTAATTTCATGCAAAGCTGAAGTCCATTGTTGTGTCTTTCCCTTTCCGAACTTTTCTTCCTTCCCGTCCATACCTTTGCCAAAACTTCCTCTCATATGCCTTATGTCTGAGGGATCTACTTTATAGAACACGGGTAGAACCCGTTGTAGAGGACCACTCAGGATCATTTGAAAGCACCACTCAGGATCTGTCACACCTAAATCGCTGCTTGCTTTTTCCATTGTAGAGGACTGTGACTCATCTGAGGAAGAAGCCTCTTTCACAGACTTTGCAACTGCACTTGCGACGGACTCCTCACGTTTTTCGTCACTTGGAATGGAAAATTACTCAAATTTACATTGCTCATCGAGCTTCATTATCTTCTCCATCATTTCATAGCAACACCCAGGATATGTCACACCAATATCTTTGTACGAATGTAACCGTACAATCCCCCAACGGAGGGTTCTCTGCCGGGGCTTCGGTACTTCCTGTTAAGGTGGTGCGGTGGTCGTCGCGGTGCTTCGTCGCGGTAGTCGTCCCAGAGGGGGTTCCTGCAATGACACTCTGATGCTAAAGTCAGTGCCTGAGGGAGGAAGACGATTAGCGTAGAATAGATTACATACCTTTCTAAGGGTAAGGGTGTTGGGCTTTTATAGAGGACCCTTGTCGCTGTCAGGTTCATAGGTCTAGGCACGTCTTGGGTTTGTAGCCGTAGCTTATAGGCCCAAGGACTGCATGGGTGACAGCTGTCAACCAACCTGGCCGAGTGGTCCTGGACGATCATGAGGGCCATTCCCGATCGTCCTAGTGGGTCGGTCGGCTAGTGCGCAGGGACGTGTTCTCTGGCGAGGTTTGTACGTGGCGTGCTCGTCCGGCACTAGAGCGTCTGCCAGGTGGTCAACGGGAAACCCCGGTCAATGGTCGCCTTGGCCGGCTGCATGCTGGTGGTTCCAGGTTGCCGGGGCGGCACATACGAACAATTGCCCCTAGCTCCAGCACGCACGAGGTTGCGTGGTGGGAGCTATTCCGTTCTGTCGCTCGTTAGCTGATCTTCGCTCGGTATGTGTTCTTTCATTCTCAGGATTCTTCTTCCTTATTTCTTTTTTCCTATTTCTGCTCTGGTTCTCTTTTCTTTCTTTCTTTAATTAGTTTTATTTTTTGATGTGTAATTGGGTAATTATTTTTAAAAAAATCCACGTAGACTTCATTTAACTTGTCAGCATACCACATAAGCATTTGTCTGAGCTCCAGTCTTCGGTGAGGACCATTTTCAGCCAATTTGCAAATAGAGGGACTATTTACTACGAATTTTCCGGAGAGGAACCTACCTCAAACGAGGACCCAAACACATGGACCAGTTTATTGATAATCCCTATCCAATATCCATCATATATTTCGCCATTTCAATTTGTCGGGTGTAAGATGCAAAAGTCGAAACAATAAAAAAATGAGATACATAGAGGGATATAAGAATTGTAAGGTACAAAAAGTTACAATTAGCAATAAAGATATTAATATAAACATATGGGGGCAGAACTCTTTTACCATAAAAATCATAGAATTTAATTTCTATCCACTGTTGTAAAAAAAATTTCACCGATATTTAATTTCTTTTTGTTACATCAGCAATTACAGATTTAATTTAATAAAAAAAACTCACATATTTGCTACACCGTCCTCACTTTCACATTGCTTCTAAGCATCCCATGAACCAAAGACGGAATTGTTGAATCTGATTCAAATAACAATGTTGTTCAATCTTAAACATCTCTGAATTAAGTCAGAGACAGATAAAGAAGAGCTTCATTATAGGACAACCCTCTTAACTTCCTCTTCCCCTCTCTCTACATCGATTAAAAATACAAATCCAGAACTAGAAGAAAAAGGCAAACTTTAAGTAAAGAGGATCTCATCTCTGCAACCTCCATTCATCAACATACCTAACAAATGATGGAAACAGGGATTGGAAGGAAACTGAATCAACAATTAGATAGGAAATACATAATTAAAGTTCAACATGGTTTTTGTTGGTTGAATGAGAGAGAAACAATATTATTTTATTTAAGATCCTACTTTGAAAGAGGAACCAACCAATACACCAAAATAAGATCTCAAGTCATGTCACATCTCTCAAATGGTGGGATTTTATAAGATCGAGATCTTATTTTAAGATCTCAGTTTAAAATCTCTATTGGAGATGCTCTTAGGATAATAATCAGCTACACCTTCACCTTGGGCCTCCTTACATAAACCTGAGTTATTATGGGCCTATTAGGCAGGTTCGTATCAAAATCTTAACAACAAATTGTCTCGCAGCTCTCCCTCCCTTCCTCTTTGGTTTTCTTTCTTTCTTTGCATGAGTTTTCTCTTCCTTTTGAAAAAGAGGAGAGATCCATTGACTCCGGGAGTAACTTAAAAAACTTAATCCAAATATTGACCCTTGATTTTATTAGAAAATAAGGACTGAGATTAAAAGTTAAAAAGCCTCACTTCTCCAATTTTGCTAAGCCTTCTAACCTCCCTTCTATCCTCCACCAGCCAGAGCTCACCCCCAACACAATGAATCCTAGAACGAGCTACAACTGAATCCACAATTGGCCCCTCACTAAATAAAATAATTGCGTCTACCATCCCATTATCTAATGGATTTGCATCCAACACAAATGAGCTCACTCTCTTACCATTGGCTAACTAACTTTCTAGCCCAACATAATCCTCCACAATGGGATTTAAAGCCAAGTTATTCAAACTTAGCCCTTGAACCAACATTCTGAATCCACTTCCTCGAGAATAAGATAGTTTAGATAGCTTGTAATGAATAAAACGCCCCACCATCACAACCTCGAGCCTCCACAACCCCCAGCCTCCCAATGCTCACAACAACCATGTTATCTATCCATCCACAATTAATATTGTCCTTTAATATCTCCATGCAAAGTCTGGCTGAATCACGAAGCATACAATCATGAGAAACCATCACCATGCAAAGTCTGGCTGAATCACGAAGCATACAATCATGAGAAACCATCACACTTCCCCTCGATACCTCCTTAGATAGAGTCTCTTCGTCATCCATATTTCGATTTTCCACCTCAGCCCACTCGTTCTCTACCACCGCAGTCCCCATCATACTAGCATCCAACTCATCGTCAAACGCCACCTCTACATCCCTTGAACTTCTACCTTTGCTTGCTTGTGAATCTGAATTCCTTGGGGACAAATTTTCACCCAATGTGCTGCTTGAAGCACCAGGATCTTGACTCATTCCAAGTACGTCAGCCCTCTCACCATCGAATCTCCCATGATCACACAAATAATCCTTTAAAATTGATAAATTATCTCATCAGCTTTCACCTCAAGGAAATGGTTCCTTATATCTGAATTTGAAACACCCAAAAGAAGTCTAGCCTCATCAAAGTTTGATTTCTTAAGGGTTCTCTCAGCCAAACAAACCAAGCTCCCAAACCTATTAGCAACTGCGATGAAAAACTTATGGTCCCATGCATGGAGTGGTATCTTCCTCACTTTAACCCAAATGAAATGTCTAGTAGCTGTTGAAAAATTTACCATGGTTTAACTAGAGAAAATTTCTCAAACAATAAGTCTTCTGCATCATTCAATATAGCTCCAATCTCCTCTTCATTTCCAGAGACCAACAAGTTCTGGTTGGTCTCGCTTCAACTTAATTAAGGCCTCTATGGTGCCAAAACTCATGTATGATCTCAACACTATGAACTCCCACACTAATTGCCACAACTATTTTTTCTAGCCAATTCATGTCTTCCTCCTTTGAATTATAAATGAATCTAAATTCAGTCTCCTGTGGCTCTTGTGAACTCTTTCTCCATTGAGCTACCCATATTCATTCTCTCCCTTCTGCATGGGTAGTTAAATAAATATTTATTATTATGATTCTAATGACCGGAGCATTCTTTCCCTTATTTTTGAAATAATATTTTCTTGGATTAAATACGTTTGAAGTCCCTGACTTTAAAAGAGAAATTAAATTGGGTCTCTGAAAATTTAATTTTTAAAATGTAATGTTTTTGATTGAATTAAGTCATTTTGCCTATAAGTCAACAATTTTGACCAGTCAACTGTCTAGTGGTGAACTTAGTCAGCTAAGGATAGCCACGTGTACTTTTTTCATATCAGTTTTAATCCCTCCAAATTTTTTAATCACACATCTAATTTTTCATCTTCTTCCCTAAAACTTACCCAGATCAAAAACCCAGATCAGTTTCATCTTCTTCCCTAAAATCACGATCAATCCTTCATGCTCCATCCTCTCCAAATCAAAAAAGAAAAAGAAAAAAAGAAACCAGAAAAGTCACAAAAGAATCCATCACCAAGGCCACATTCGTAAAACAACCAACCCTTCCTTCAAACCCCAAACTTCACATTTCAAACACAAACCGATAAGTCTTCTCCACAAGCTTTCTGAAACTCAAAACCCACCACCATTTCAAATTCTTCCTCCTAATCACCCTCTCTATTTATATCCCTCAAAATAAGTCCAAGCCTCCTTTTGGACCGCAGAGGATGTCGACCTCTCCCAGGACCTCCGCAACTGGGACTCCCTCGACGAAGGCGAGCACCACTTCGTAACACACAACCCATCTTCTTCCTCTCTATACCGAAGCTGCTGCCTTGTGTGTCTTTTCTAAAAGGGGTAGCGCGATCTCCATCTTAATTTTGTAGCTGCAATAACATTTTGGTTGTTAGGTTCTTTATTTGAAATGGTTGTTAGGTTCTTGAAGTCAATAAATTTATTTATATAAAAATGCAAACCATGTTGGTGAATGCTTCCTCGATCTCAATAATTGAAGGAAGAGGCGATGCTTCCCATGAATAAAACAACGCCTTCGTTATTACTGACTCAACTCTAGTATTGTTTAAAGTTATACACATACATAAACTAGTTATAACTAAAACACCATTATTTAATTATTTAATGTTAACCTATATTAAAAAGAGACAATAATAATTATTCGTTAACTAATAGGTGAGAATCATGATAAGTAAATAGAAAGTGTTAGATATGAGAGTATAAATAGAAAAAAAATATGATAAATAGGCCCAAGCTAGCAAAGGTGAAACCTAGAAAAGGAAGAGATTTCTCTCACTTGGTGTAGTTTTTATCCTATCTATTATGATCTTTTTTGTGGGTACTTAATAAGTCCGAGGCCCATTGCAGACCCTCTATACGAACCGCTAATTAAGCTCTAAAATTTGAATGTAGCTTCTCTTAAGTGAGTGAATAATTTTACATGATAAAATGAAAATCACAACCATTAATAGTGATTATATAATTTGAAAATGTCAATAAATAAACTCAATAAATAATTGTGACACTTATTTTACATGCCAAAGTAAGTCCACTTTAGAAAGGTTGTTTGGTTCTTCAAGTCTACAAATCAATTTATTATAGAATATGCAAACCTGTTCGCGAATGCTTCCTCTCTAATGGAAGGAAGAGGATGTTTAGTATGAAATAAAGCCTTCATTATTAATATTATATATGAACATATCATGTTAGTCATATTTTTTTAACAATAGAAAACATATTAGTTTAAAAAAAACAATAGAAAACATATTATTAGACACCAGCATTTGCACGTTGACCAAATGGAAAATTTAAAAAACAACAACTAGCAGAGGTAAGACAGTTCCAATACAAAACATATCCTGAGTCATGAGAGACTTGGTTTAGGCACAAAATTGAATCAATTTTTTATTTGGTGAGTTTTTGGCTTCTATATTCTTTTCACATGCATCTCGTGTTTTCCTTTATTGTCGTAAATAGTTTTCATGCATTTTTTCTCTAATTTGTTTGGTTCTGATTACAATATAGTAAATCATTAATGTTGTACAAAAGTTTCTTTACTGTCTCACTCTATTGTAGTTTATTGCATGAGATGTTGTCGGCTGGAGAATTGTTCTTCCTCGCTATTGGTTTAACTCTAGTAGTGGTCGCCTACAATTCATCTACAGAGCGCAACACTAAAGAGGAAATTTCAAGCGCTCTAAGGAGTGGAAGCGAAGTGATTGGATTGTATGGAAATAAGGGCTCCGGTAAGTCAGCATTAGTGCGATCTGAGTTGAAAAGGTATAAAACTAGATTTGGTAAAGTTTTATATTACCAATTGCGAAACAATCAAGATGTCAACAACCTTCGAGACCGAATTGCTAACAATTTAAATGTGCATTTTACAAGACATCGCAGTAGTGCCCACAGGATACCAATGCAGAGAAATTCACAATTAACATATGTGGGTGGACCTACTCTTGTCATTTTGGATGATTTTCCAAATACGTTCAGATTGAGAGCACTACGTATTCTTTACCGTAATGAACGGGGCACGGGCCATTTACGGGAACATTGCAAGGTCCTTTTGACCGCACGTAATAAGAGCGACTGCAAATCGATGGGTTGTGACGATTTTATTCGTATGAAGCCCTTAACGAAAGACGAAGCTATTGAGATGATAAAAGATATTATAGATTTGAATGATGAATCTCCCTATTCCAAGGTGGCACAACAAATTGCTCCTGAATGTATTGGCTCACCTCGTCTAATTACAGATGTGGTGTTTTCATTGAAAAATAAGCCCATTAAGAATTGGAAAGAAACATTAGTCAGTCTAAAACACAGCACTGCCTGCTACCAAATTTTTCTGAATTTTAGAGGATCCAATACTCGGGACCAACTTGCTAGGCCTCTTTATAAAGCTTTGTGCTCGAAGGGATTTGAAACCTTTATGGATGAAGAATCATTGCAGAATGGGGAAGATATTAAAGAGCTTCTTAATAAGATTGAAGAATCAAGGTGTGCGATTGTTATTTTATCTGAAGATTACGCCGATTCTGAATGGTGTCTTAAAGAACTTGTGAAAATTCTTAACTGTCGAAAAGGGAAGAATAAGCAACTGGTTTTACCAATTTTTTATAAAGTGAACCCATCGGACATAAGGAATCTGAAAGGAAAATATAGTCGAGCAATGGCCAAACATAAAAACAAACCAGAATATTCTGAATGGGAGCTGGCTTTGAAAAAGATTACCAAAGTGAAAGGAGAGCCTTACAAAAGGTACGTAGCAATACTTTTAGTTAAATTCCATATTAGTACGTAAATATTTGGATAAGTTATCTTGTAAAATTTAAAAATTTAAATTTTGCAGAAGCCTCACTTTTATAAAATGTCATTTGAAAAAAATTGTCAAATGAAATTTCTGAAAGGGCGGAAAATTTGAAATTTCTTTTGATGATCGATATTGAAATTTTTAATCTTTTCTTTTGGGTTAAAAAATTGTCGAGCAAAATAGATAATTGTTCAAGCATAGTAGTTCTAAATACACCCACCAGCAACTCAATTGAAAAAACCAGTAACAGTCCTTCTTAGCACACTTTTAGTAAAATAAGTACATTACTTGACTAAAATCATTTACCCAAATGCATCACGGTTTCATAAATGGTGTCTCGTCTACTAGCATAAGCGGTTAACAAAAATATTTATAACCTCATTTATTGCGTGTCGTTAAAGTTTTATTTGTTAAAAATGAATTTTGACATACATCTATTGCGTGTCGTTAAAGTTTATTTTTAGCTTCAATGCAGTTTAATATATAGTATTTCGCGTGACCATATATTTTTGTGAAGAACTTTAAATCAAGCTCAATTTAATTATACAATTTTTATGCAATTAATTGCTATAAAAAATGGAAAATGGCGTGCATAATGAATTGAAAGGTTTTATCTTCTTTTGCAGTCCCAAAGGTCAATTTATAAAAAAGCTCGTAGATATTGTCTATGGTCAGAGACATCGCTTGCATATACAATGCATGTATGAGAGGTGACGGTGTCTTTAGCCGTGTGCTGGAGTGGCATTTTAGAGCTTGGAGCTTGCCTTGGTTTGGTTTTTATTATGGGGTGTTTCTTCTTTTGCTTTGTTTTTGGTGGTGGGTTGTTTTAGTGTTGCTGTTATAGTAAACAAGGGGTGATTGATTTTGTAATATTCTTTTTGTATCTTGGTTGTTATAGTAAACAAGGGGTCATAATGGTGATATTTTGATTTTTTCCATAACCGGCTCATATATTATTATTTTCACTTAATATAGAAGAGACAATAAATTATTAATGTAAGATAGTGAAAAATATTATTTTAATCATAAATTAACGTATTTTGATTGGGGAAGGATCCGTTGTAAACATGTTGTTTGGACAAATTTTGTAAAATGAACGATTGGTGAGAGAGGGTAATTTGATGAGAGATTTTTAGAATTTCCGATAATAATAAAGAATTTGAAGTAATTCATTTTGTATTAAAAATTATTCGATAAAATAGTAGTTGGGAATTTATTATACTTTTCTGTGTGTACCAAAGATGTGTGAAACAAATAGCTAGAAAAATCTACATTATTTAAAAGAGTTTTGATTCATTAACACTTTATTATTTTTAATATCATTTTTCTTCATTTTTTTTCTTTTTATCTATCTTTTCATTTCACATCTCTTATGTTTATTCTCATTTCTTCATTCCTCTACTAGATGGAGATGGTATTAGAGTGTGAACACAAACCCTTATTTAAAATCCTCTTAATAACTACATTACTTGACTAAAATTATTTACCCAAATGCATCCGGTTTCATAAATGGTGTCTCGTCTACTAGCACAAGCGGTTAACAAAAAGGAAAATGGCGTGCATAATGAATTGAAATGTTTCATCTTCTTTTGCAGGCCCCAAGATAAAGATCAATTTATAAAAAAGTTCGTAGATATTGTCTATGGTCAGAGACATCGCTTGCATATACAATGCATGTATGAGAGGTGATGGTGTCTTTAGCCGTGTGTTGGAGTGGCATTTTAGAGCTTGGAGCTTACCTTGGTTTGGTTTTTATTATGGGGTGTTTCTTCTTTTGCTTTGTTTTTGGTGGTGGGTTGTTTTAGTGTTGCTGTTATAGTAAACAAGGGGTGATTGATTTTGTAATATTCTTTTTGTATCTTGGTTGTTTGGGTGTTGCTGTATTTTCTTTTGAGATGTTCACATAGTCTTCTCCCAGTTTATGCTGGTTAATAAAGCTCTTTGCTGTTAAAAAAACAAAAGCATGTATGTGAAAGAGAAGAAACATTTAAGCATATCTTCCAATAAGTGCAACACAGTTCATGGCTATTGGCTAAATTAGATTGGGTTGTAATTTTGTTTTGGAGACATTTATTTGGATAGTATTTACCCAAAAATAGAAGATTTGTTCGTGAAGAGTAATTTTTCGCGGTGATTTTGGGGATAACTTGGGAAAAGTAAATTAATACTACCGTGAATAGTGAAGAATTTAGTAGATAGAAAAGAGTTGTGGTTGATTAATATAAGAGGTGATAAGTAAAATAAAATTCATTAAAATGATAGTATGGATGGAAAAAAATGAGAAAAAATATCTTTACTTTCTAAAACAACAACAAACATTTTGCCAGAATTGTTTTCAACTCCTCTTTCTGTAGCGGTGCTTGGAACTTGGAGGTAGGGGTGTTCATAACCGATCCAATCCAATCAAAACCGGAAAACCGATCCAAAAAAACCGAAATCCAATTAAACCGAAAACCGAACGGATCCAAAATCGAGAAAACCGAATATTTTTGTTGGATTGGATCGGATTTCGGATTTATTTTTCAAAACCGAACCAATCCAATCCAAACCGAATATTTACAAATATATATAATTTTACTTGTAAATATATCATATAATTCATACTTACATTTTTCCGTCCTTATAAGTTTATATAATTATAATATGACACGTAATTATTTAGGAAGATATATTTGGGTAAATAAGGTTTCAAGTAATAATTTGAAAAATATGCATCAAAGTAAACATATATTTAAAAAATATGTCATCTATGCAGGATTAACTTTTCTTCTTCTTTTTATTTTAGAGGTACTGAGCCAAGAATGGTGAATGTGAAAATTTGTTTGAGACTTTTAGTTCGTCTTTATTTTTTATTCCAAACTCTCATCGTTTAGGCTTGTAATGTGACGTTATATTATTCAAATTAACTTTTATTTCTTCATTGATTTTGATATTTACAATATCTTTAAAAAACCGAAATCCAATCCAATCCAAACCGATAAAAATTGGATCGGATTGGTTCGGATCTAAAAAAAGAAAAAAACCGATTGGATGATGAAGTGACAAAATCGAAGTGATTGGATCGGATGACTTTTCCCCTCAAAATTGAACCAATCCAGACCGCGAACACCCCTACTTGGAGGTTCCGCCTTTCCGTGTTCGAGCGTAAGAGGTTGCTATGTTGAATAATAAAATAATACAATACCAGCAACACTATATTATTACATTCTTTAACATTTTTTAATTGAATATTTAAATATGTCAACTGAACTTAGATTTAGTACGTAAATGGCAGCTTTTCAAAAAAAAATGTAACTGGAAATATTAAATTTGTTTTAATTTGCATAGACTTGAATATGTTTAACTTCATTCATTTTATAAAAGAAATTAAATTAGTTCCATGAAAAATAAATATTTAAAATATTATCTTTGATAAAAAAAATCAAATTATGCATTTGATTCGATTTTAACTAGTCAACAGTTCAGTGACAAACCAAAGTCAGCTAAGGATTGCCATGTGGACCTTTTTACATTAGTTTTATTTCGCGTAAATTTTTTAAATCATATTTTAGTCTTTCCTTTTTTGTCCTCTTCCACCCTCATCTTCATGTTTTTCTTCCATCTTCTTCCCTATGACTTACTCAGATCAAAAACTCATATGATCACCTTCATCTTCTTTCATAAATAAAAAACTCACATATTTGCTACACCGTCCTCACTTTCACATTGCTTCTAAGTATCCCATGAACCAAAGACGGAATTGTTGAATCTCATTCAAATAAACAATGTTGTTCAATCTTAAACATCTCTGAATTAAGTCAGAGACAGATAAAGAAGAGCTTAATTATAGAACAACCCTCTTAACTTCCTCTCATCTCTGCAACCTCCATTCATCAACATACCTAACGCATGATGGAAACAGGGATTGGAAGGAAACTGAATCAACAATAGAACTGGATTCTCCAAATCAGAGAACCCTAAGATACAATATTCGAGAGTACAGGCTCTCCTTACACGACCAGATTCTTCCTAACCAACTAACTGCCAACTTCTCCAATTTATAACTAGTTTAAACTTACAACTAAAAGCTAAGGCTTTATCCTTATTCTTGAACCTTCTTCTGAACAAAACAAATTATACATCAATGTTGTTTTTACTTTTGCAGATGCAAAGAGGTTGATTGGTAGGAAATACAACGATTCTGTTATTCAGGATGATGTTAAACTGATGACAAACCCACGATTGTTATTAACTACAAGGGTGAGGAGAAGCAGCTTTTTCCTGAGAAAATCTCATCCATGGTTCTCACAAAGATGAAGGAGATTGCTGAGTTCTTTTTAGGGTCAGCTGTGAAGAATGCAGCTATCACTGTCCCTGCTTACTTCAATTCTATGAACAAATGTAGTTACTGGCCTAAATTTCACATCAAACAAGTATAACAACTTTGAAAGGTCCATTGCATAATATAATTGATTAAAACTAGACTACTTATGATTAGAGCTGTCATAAAAAATTCAGTTTATGTCATGCTGAAACTGAATAGACACTTAACAATAATAAAAAGAAACATGCTCCATAATTGCATATGTAATAAGAGAAGCAAAACAAACAATTTAACATTAAAAATGACAAAGCTGAAATTGGTGCATGCCAACTGCCAAGCAAATTACTACAATTTTATTAATAATAATCCTCGTCACTATCCTCATCAGTCTGACCCTTGTAGATCTTGGCCATAGCAGGTTGAAATATGTTCTTAAGCTCCCTTAACAAGTCCACAAATACAAACGCATCTTGCTGCTGTTCATCATCAAGCAAATTTTTCCCCTTTAAAATTGCTGAATTGATCTTTACTTGGTCCATTGCGGAAATCTTAGAACTCACAGACTTATCCTTCATTACTTTTTTCATATTGTAAACATAATCATCAACCGCATTCACTGCCTTAACCTTCTTCTGGAACTTCATATCTTCAGCCTTGAAATTTTCAGCTTCTTGAATCATTCTCTGAATTTCTTCAGTTGAAAGTCTTCCGTCTTCATTCGTTATTGTAATCTCTTTTCTATTACCAGTGGTTTCTTCCTCTGCAGATACATTCAATATACCATCAAAATCTAAAGCAAAGCACACTTTGATGGGAAGGCCTCGCGGAGCAGGAGGAACTGAAAGATTAAACAAACCCAGAAGGTTGTTTTCACTGGCTATAGTCCTCTCACCCTCATAAACCTTGACCAAGACTGTTAATTGGTTATCCTCAATTGTAGAGTATACTTGTTCCTTCTTCGACGGAATGATAGAATTTCTAGGAATCACTACACTCATGAGATCTCCTTTTGTGGATATACCAAGTGAAAGAGGTGTAACATCCATCAACACCAAGTTTGGAACATTGTTAATACCTTCGTCACTCAACAAAGCAGCTTGGACAGCTGCACCATAAGCAACAGCCTCATCAGGGTTGATGCTCTTGCACAGATCCTTACCCTTGAAAAATTCCTCCAATAACTCCATCACTTTAGGAATCCTAGAAGAACCACCAACAAGGACAACATCATCTATAGCTTTCTTGTCTATCTTAGAATCTTTAAGACACCTCTCAACTATCTCCATACACTTTGTAAATAGGTCAATGTTCATTTCATCAAATCTGGCCCGAGTAATTGTTGAAGAGAAGTCAGTGCTCTCAAATAAAGCATCAACCTCAATTATGGTATCTGCGGTGAATGAGAGTACCCTTTTGGCCCTCTCACAAGCACTTCTCAGCCTCCTCAAGGCTCTTGGGTTACCATTAAGATCCACATTATTCTTCCTCTTGAACTCCTTCACAAAATGGTTCACCATTCTGTTGTCGAAGTCCTCTCCTCCGAGGTGAGTATCACCAGCAGTGGCCTTCACTTCAAAGCTATCATCTTTTATTGTGAGAAGAGACACATCAAAAGTGCCACCACCGAGATCAAAGATGAACACATTTCGCTTTTCAGCAAAATTAGATTTCTTCTGAAGGCCATATGCGAGACCTGCAGCAGTTGGTTCATTGATTATCCGCATGACATTGAGGCCAGCAATGGCACCCGCATCTTTGGTGGCTTTTCGCTGAGAATCATTGAAATAAGCAGGCACAGTGATAACTGCATTTTTTACAGCTGACCCTAAAAAGGCCTCAGCAATCTCCTTCATCTTTGTCAGAACCATAGATGAGATTTCCTCAGGAACAAGATGCTTCTCCTCACCCTTGTAGTTAACAACAATGGTGGGTTTGTCATCAGTACCAGCAATGACCTTAAAGGGCCACAACTTAACATCATCCTGAATAACAGAATCGTTGTACTTCCTACCAATCAACCTCTTTGCATCTGCAAAAGTAAAAACAGTGTTGAAGTAGAATTTGTCATAACAGCCATGAATGAAATGAAGACAAAAACACAAAACAAAATCAATTACCAAAGACAGTGTTTGATGGGTTTGCTGCAGCTTGATTTTTTGCTGCATCACCAATCAATCTTTGGGTGTCAGTGAAAGCGACAAAGGAAGGAGTGGTTCTATTTCCTTGTTCATTGTGAATTACTTCAGCTCTATTGGTCTGTTCCTGCCAAACAGCAACACATGAATATGTGGTGCCTAAATCAATTCCTATTGCAGGTCCCTCATATTTCTTGGCCATTCTCTCTCAAATTTCTGAACACTGTTCTGTAGAAGAAATAATTCAGACAGTTAGGAAGACAAATAGCATATTGTTGAATATCTATGACTAAAGGGTGGATTTTATAACTAGAATATGAAAATGAAAGTCTTATACACGCATGTATCTTGATTCCACCAATTGAATTTATATCTTCCACTAACTTTTAATTAGCAGAGTCCCTTGGTTGTCATTAGATGGAAAAACTGAAAGGCTTCAAGTTATAGTGTGATATACTAATTACTTTTTCATATATACGGGAACTTGTTATCACCTCTTCGATGTCCTTAATCCTTATATTTATGAGTTTATCTGAATGTAACATTAATAGTAGTTTTGTGACTTCTCAGTTCTCAGTGTCTCTTCTCCTGCTATAATTTGAACATGATCACAAGGTAAAGACGTGACTATTGGGCTCATTGGAAGAAAAATTGTATCTTGAATTCGACTACACTTGAGTTGACATGATGAGGAAAGAAAATTTCTTTGACATTCAAAGTTCTATTGATAAAAATATATTCCCTTATCTATGAGAGTTGATAATAAAAAGTTAAGATTAGTGAAGGTGGTCCCATCTTGTGATTTAACCTTGATTAATTTCGGTGACAAGTAGTGCCATTTTTTCTTAACAATATTTGTTTTTATAATTGATAAAAAAATTTATGGTTAAATATATTTTGTCTCTAATTTATACACTCTTATTTACTACTTCAAAATTCAAAAAAAAAAATTACACTCTTATCTACAATGGTCATTGAATTATTTTTTATAGCTTTTAGTCATGGGTTTATTTTATTTTAGATGAGGACATGATGTTATAATCCTCATGTAAGAAATGTTTTAAATAATGTTTTTGTTCGCGTAGATTTTTCATATTTTTATAGACTCAGGAACACATTCCTCCCTTGGATTCTTTGTACTAACCATTTTAAAGTTGGAATTTTTCTCCTAAATGTTTTCAGATCTGGTTTGTTTGTTTATATCCTGGTTTAGGGTGTTTTGATGATAATTTTGGGTGGTGTTTTGCAAATTTTTGTTCTGGGGTGGGGAATGTGGGGCAGAGAAGGAGGGTGTGGTGGGGAAGAGAAAGGGGAAGGGGACGGAGAAGGGAAGGGTAGGGGAGGTGGGAGAAGGTTTGGGTGAGGTGTGATAAAGGTTTTTTTCTTAATTGTACTGCTTTGAAACTAAACCCTTAAGATTCAATCGTAGTAAGCAGATACAGGTTTTGTCGTCGTGAGGGATTGTGTGAACCTTAGTTCCGCCAATTAAATATTGATCTAAGCGGATAAAAAGATATTTGAAATTTTTCTTGTGATTTTTAATATAAAGAAAGCAGTAAAAGAAGATTACAAGGATAACAGAGAAGAAGATGTATTCAAAAATGCATTCACCTTATCCTCTAATTGTTTTCAACTCAACCACTTAAGTAAAGATACATTTCACTTATGATGCCGAGAGCTATCCACCTAACTTTCCCTAGCGTAGTGAATATATCAGTTGGAATTCGTAGACGAAATATCTTACCATTTAGAAAACTCAAAAGGAACAATACAACAAAGCAAGTTGACAAGAGGCGGTGTAGGAAACCCAACGATGAAGTTTTTAACAGAACAGCTAGCCAGCACCTGACAAAGGCGGCTGAAGAGAATTTATCAATGAAGTTTTTCGCCATGAAAGCACCTTGTCCTGTTCATTCCTTTGCCTATAAATAGAAGCATTCAGATTGAGGAAAAGATATATCGAGATTGGACAGATTGGAAAAAACTAGAAAAAACAGAGTAGAATAGAGTTTTAGATATATCTCCGAGAGAGGGGGAGTGAGCAAGAAAGGAGAAGGGATGGCTTTTGAAGTTCGGAACCACGCCGCCAAGGTGGACACGCAACGCGTCTGTCACCAAGCTTCCAATTTTCCATCTTCTTCCTTGTAAGCTATGACATCCATGAATATAGATAGCTAAACCTCTATATCTTGTTGGGGTTTGGTGTATTTCAGTTTAAATGTATCCATGTTAGTTCTGTTTATATGAATCAATGTTATATCTCTTGAATTCAATGATATGAATTTAAGTCCAATGCTTGTTCTAAATTGGCCGTTTAGAACATGATCTTAGTTTCGTTTTGTGAGTGAAAACTACATAACTGAATCAAAACTGATCATATCTAATAATCCTAATTGCTAAACATAGAATTTGGTATTGTTAGTCCTTCCAACCTCTGAGTTTAATTCTGTTTCTCAATTAAGTATGCGGTACGGTACATCGATGGTTGCTATGAACCAGGATAACGGAAATGAATTTCTATTTCAAAACATATTACCAATGGAAGATATATACCCAAGCACACAACATACACAATAGCCAAAGGATCACCATTTCAAGATGTTTAGTGCCAAGTAAACTCACAGTAGCAATTCAAACAACATAACCGGTACAAATACTTCAACTAGTTTTAGATAATATGGATAATAAAAGTTTGCATTTACCATATAAAAAAGGGGCATTCGCCATTCAGCATAGTACGCAAATCTTAATTGAAAAGGAACTAGCCAATCTTGCCCATAATGTCTTCAAAGATGCCATAATCCTCAAGAACATCTAATTCATCCTGCTCACTATTATCAAGAAAATTTTACTAATAATAATCCTCATCAGTCAATTCTTATTCCTATCCCAGCCATAGCAGGTTCAAAAATGCTCTTAAGCTCCCTTAAAAACTCCGCAAACACAAGTTTCTCCTCCTGCTTGCCATTATCAAGCAAATTTCTGCCCTTTACAATAGCTGCATTGATCTTAACTTGGTCCATTGGGTGGAGCTTAGAACTGACACTCTTATCCTTCATAAGTTTTTCAATATTGTAAAGGTAATCATCCAGAACATTCATTGTTTTCACCTTCTTCTGGAACTTCATATCTTCAGCCTTGAAATCCTCAGCTTCCTGAATCATCCTCTCTATTTCTTCACTTGAAAGTCTTCCATCTTCATTTGTAATTGTGATCTCTCTCTTATTCCCAGTTGTTTCTACCTCTGCAGAAACATTTAAAATACCATCTTCATCCATAGCAAAGCATACTTTGATAGGAAGGAGTCGAGGCGCCGGAGGAACTGTAAGACTAAACAAACCCAGCAAGTTGTTTTCACTGGCTCTTGTCCTCTCACCCTCATAAACATTAATGGCGGCGGATGGTTGGTTATCATAACCTGTGAAGTATACATGTTCCTTCTTCGTCGGAATGGTAGAATTTCTAGGAATCAATACACTCATGAGATCTCCTTTTATCGATATACCGAGTGAAAGTGGTGTAACATCTATCAACACCAAGTTTGGTACATTGTTAGTGCCTTCAGTCAACAAAGCAGCTTGCACAGCTGCACCATAAGCAACAGCCTCATCAGGATTGATCCCCTTGTATACTTCCTTACCTTCGAAAAAATCCTGCAATAGTTCCTGAACTTTGGGAATCCTAGAAGAACCACCAACAAGGACAACATCATCTATAGCACTCTTGTCTATCTTAGAATCATTAAGACACTTCTCAACTATCTCCATACACTTTGTAAATAGGTCAATGTTCATTTCATCAAATCTAGCCCTAGTAATTGTTGAAGAGAAGTCAGTGCTCTCAAATAAAGCATCAACCTCAATTATGGTATCTACGGCGAACGAGAGTGCCCTTTTGGCCCTCTCACAAGCACTTCTCAGCCTCCTCAAGGCTCTTGGGTTCCCACTAATGTCATTCTTGTGCTTCCTCTTGAACTCGTTGACAAAATGGTTCACCATTCTGTTGTCAAAGTCCTCTCCTCCAAGGTGAGTATCACCAGCAGTGGCCTTCACTTCGAAGCTATCATCCTTAATTGTGAGAATAGACACATCAAAAGTGCCGCCACCAAGATCAAAGATGAACACATTGCGCTTTCCTTCAAAACTAGATTTCTTCTGAAGGCCATATGCAAGACCTGCAGCAGTTGGTTCATTAATTATCCGCATAACATTTAGACCAGCAATAGCACCGGCATCTTTGGTGGCTTTTCGTTGGGAATCATTGAAATAAGCAGGCACGGTGATCACTGCATTCCTAACATCTGACCCCAAAAATGCTTCAGCAATCTCCTTCATCTTTGAGAGAATCATGGATGAGATTTTCTCAGGAACAAGGTGCTTCTCCTCACCCTTGTAGTTAACCACAATAGTGGGTTTGTCATCAGTTCCAGCAATGACCCTAAAGGGCCAGAGCTTAACATCATCTTGAATAACAGAATCACTGTATTTCCTACCAATTAACCTCTTTGCATCTGCAAAAGTAAAAAAAAAAAATTTGTTTTGTTCAGATAAAAAACATAGCAGATAAATAGTAATAGACAAGAGTATAATGAAGACACAAAAGCAGAACAAAATCAATTACCGAAGACAGTGTTGGATGGGTTTGTTGCAGCCTGATTTTTAGCAGCATCACCAATCAACCTTTGTGAATCATTGAACGCAACGAAAGAAGGAGTTGTGCGATTTCCTTGTTCGTTGTGAATTATCTCAGCTCTATTGTTCTGTTCCTGCCATATAGCAACACAGGAGTAGGTAGTGCCTAAATCAATTCCTATTGCATGTCCCTCATATTTTTTGGCCATTTTTTTCTCAATTCTCAAGTGACTGAACACTGTTCTGTAGAAGAAATGATGAATTCAGACTTCAGAAGACATGTCATGTAGCGTTGGTTTATATAATTGTGAGTGTGAAATGAGGTGAATGTTTTCATGAATAATACTTGAAGCTGCATTCACGCATCTTTCTTGATTGGATCAATTAAATTTATATATCTTCCAATCAGAAGTCAAGAATTTATGGTCACCACTATTATCTTCCACTCGTACCATTAATCAACAGTGTCCCTTGGTGCTCATTCTATGGAAAAACTGAAAGCTTTCAAGATGCTGGTGCTCATTAATCAATGATGTACATTAACTACCTTTGCTTCTTCAAGGTCACAAAGTAAACTTTTCACATGTAAGCATGTTTGTTATCAACTGTTCATTGCCATTATATTTAGAAGTTTATCTAAATGTTTATTTTTTTATTTTTTTCTGTTAACTAAATGTTAATTTAATACTCGCTTTGTGACTTCTCAGTCTCTTGATCCTGCTATAATTTGCACACGGAAACAAAAGAAAGTTCCTTGAGGTACATATATGACTATGGGGATCATAGGAAGAGTAATTGTATCTTGAATTTTCGGGAAAAAAAATTCTACTTGACTTTAGGAGGAGGTTACACTTCTTTTTAGTGGAGGTTTTAACTAGCACTAAAGTTTAGTGCAGTTAAAAACTCGTGTTAAAATATGTGTTGAAGATATGTCGATGAAAACCTTAAATACACTTATCGTTACTCTTTGATTGAACCTGAATGTTATATAAGGAATGGAGTATAATTAATATCTTATGAATAGAGTTTTTTGAATCAAATTAAAATTGGGAAATAAATAAATTTTATATTATAATATTAATATTAAATTAATAACCCAACCTAGAAATTAAGTAAGAATAAGCAATGAATGTAGCAAACCTAGAAGGCAAAGAGGCTCGCAGGTTTTTTAATCTTCCATGCATAGCAATACGCAAAATCTGTTCTGAAAGAATATGAATCATTTTCCTCACTCCATTATTTTTTTGCCGTTTCTTTCTTGACCTTCCTAATCCCTAACTCAATTTTGGTTAGCCAGAAAGAATGACAAAGAAAAATGAGGCATGTGCTATAGGAATTGACCTTGGCACCACCTATTCATGCGTTGCAGTGTGGCAGGAGCAACAAGATAGAGTGGAGATTATCCACAATGACCTAGGCAACAAAACCACACCTTCTTTTGTATCCTTCACAGATAAACAACGGTTGATTGGAGAAGCTGCTAAAAATCAAGCTGCCACCAATCCAGAAAACACTGTTTTTGGTAACTTTTATTCTAAACTTTCATATCTGCCTTCCTGTGTATGATAAAATGACTGATTGAGAATTATTACAACATTTTGCAGATGCTAAGAGGTTAATTGGTAGGAAATTCAGTGACCCCGTTATTCAAAAAGATATTTTGTTGTGGCCGTTCAAAGTCATTGCTGATGTTAATGACAAGCCCATGATTGTTGTTAGCTACAAAGGCCAAGAGAAGCAACTTTCAGCTGAGGAAATCTTGTCTATGGTTATCACAAAGATGAAGGAGATAGCAGAGGCATTTTTGGAGGCACCAGTGAAGAATGCAGTTGTTACTGTTCCTGCTTATTTTAATGACTCTCAAAGAAAAGCCACCAAAGATGCTGGTGCCATTGCTGGCCTTAATGTTATACGTATAATCAACGAACCAACTGCAGCAGCTATTGCATATGGCCTTGAAAACAGAACAAAGTATGTTGGAGAAAGAAATGTTTTTGTATTTGACCTTGGTGGGGGTACTTTTGATGTATCTCTGGTTACAATTAAGGATAAGGTCTTTGAAGTTAAGGCCACTGCTGGAGACACCCACCTTGGGGGGGAAGACTTTGATAATAGAATGGTGGACTATTTGGCAAAGGAGTTCAAGAAGAAGCACAAAATGGACATCAGGGGGAATGCAAAAGCTCTGAGGAAGTTGAGAAAAGCATGTGAGAGGGCGAAAAGGACGCTCAGTTTTGCTGTTGATACCACCATTGAGGTAGATGCTCTATTCCAGGGAATTGACTTCAGTTTTCCAATCTCTCGTGGGAGGTTTGAGAAGATCAATATGGATCTTTTCAAGGAGTGTATGGAAACTGTTGAGAGGTGTCTTCATGATGCAAAGATGGAGAAGAGTAGTGTGGATGATGTTGTTCTTGTTGGTGGCTCTTCTAGGATTCCCAAAGTGCAGCAGCTATTGCAAGATTTCTTCAATGGGATGGAATTGTGCAAGACCATTAACCCTGATGAGGCTGTTGCATGTGGTGCAGCTGTCCAGGCTGCTTTGTTGAGTGAAGGCGTTAAGAATGTTCCACGCATAGTTCTTTCGGATGTTACTCCTCTTTCACTTGGTATCGCCGAAGAAGGAGATCTCATGAGTGTAGTGATTCCTAGGAACACTCCCATTCCTGTGAAGAAGACAGAAGAATACGTAACAATTTATGATAACCAATCCAGCCTCTTGATTGAGGTTTATGAGGGTGAGAGATCAAGAGCCAGTTATAATAATTTGTTGGGTTATTTTTATCTTACTGGCATTACTCCCGCTCCTCGTGGTCATCCTCATGATGTATGCTTTGCTATCGATGAAAATGGTATCCTCACTGTTTCTGCTAAGGAAAGAACTAATGGCAATATGAATGAGATTACCATAACCAATGACACAGGAAGACTGTCACCTGAAAAAATCAGAAGATTGATTCAAGAAGCTGAGAATTACAAGGTAGAAGATATGAAGTTCAAGAAGAAGGTTAAAGTAATGAAGGCCATGGATGATTACCTTTATGATATGAAAATGATTATGACGGGTAAGGGTGTCAGTTCTAAGCTTTCCCCAGTGGACCAATTTAAGATCAATTCAGCTATTGTAAAGGGTAAAATATTGCTTGGTGGTGACGAGCAGGAAGATACATTTGTATTTGTGGATATGTTAAGAGAGCTTAAGAGTATATTTGAACCTGCAATGGCCAAGATTAATAATGGTTGGACTGATGAGGAAAGTGATAATGATGATTAATTAAATTTTAGAAATTTACATTGCATTGCATTCATCAATTTCAGCTTTTCATGTCAAATGTTGGCGTTACTATAACGGGACCATTTTCCTTTTTGTTAGTATTTTCAGTTTCAATCACATTAGGCATGAAGCAAAATTATCATAAATATATTAATTTTTGCAGTTTGCATTCTGTGATTGACCATTCAAGATTTATATGCTTATGTGATGTATAAAATTTATGTTCGGTAACTAAGATTCTTCATAGAATTGACTATTGACTTGTAGTTTTATCACTTCCTTTTCTGTTAAGTGTTCATAACTACCATAACTGAATGACTTTAACAAGATTCTGTAGTTCTGTTATCAGTTTTGTTACTGGTAGTTACAGTTTTTAGTTAGTTGGTTAGAATTATAGTTAAAGTAGCTTAACTAGAGTTAGTGGGTTTGTTAATCTTTACAATAGGTTATAAATAGAACTCTTACTGTATCATTTTGATCATCTTTTGTAATCATGATTGACTATTGGAATGAATACTACAATTCTCTGGTTCGCTATGTGATGGATCTTGTGTTTGATATTCCAATTCGTGTTATGGTATCAGAGCTCCAATGGAGCTCACCGCCGCTTCCACCGCTACCGCGCTACGATCGCTATCTCCAACCTTCTCACCGTCAGAAGTTCAAACGTTCACGTCGCACCGCAACCAGCTTTCATTCCTCTTTCACCTTCTCGGATCTGATCAATCTTGGAGACGAGATTTCTTCTTCGACAAATTTTGATTCAGCAACAGAGCATATTTCACCTGAGGAGATTTTCTCTGATTCCTCTCCTTTGAACAAAGCTACAATTTCTGATTCAATCATGGAGTTTCATGCACTGGAGTCTAAAGTTCTTGAAGATACAAATTCTTTCTTGCGTTCTCCGATTCTTCCTTCCCCTCCATGCTTAGATTCTGTTGTTGATGATTCGGTTTCTGAAAATTTTGTTGTTGATTCAAGTCTTTCTTTCTTCGCTGATAAAGATTTCAAGGTTCCGGCGTGGAAACCGGCAATGGAACCTTTCACTTTTGGCAATTTTGTGCCGCTTGTTACCAACACGGTGCCGCTTCTTGTTGTCATTCAGTCTGTTGCTGTCGTCACGATGCCACCTGTTACCGTGGCCGTGCATCTTGTTGCTGTCGATGCTCAGTCTGTTGCCGACGCCGCCGTGCCGCTTGCTGCCATCGCAGTTCGCACTCACATCTGTGTCAAATGCATACTCATTACAGAGGTAATTTTTCAGAACAAGGAAAATCTTCTTTTGATTAAACAAGTTCAGTGGTTTGTGAAGTCTCAGCTAGGATTATAGGCTATTGGTCTTAATTGGATGAATGAAGTGATAATATTGTTTGATCCTGGTGGATATTGGAACTGCATTCAAGGTGTTTGTAAAAATGCTGCAGAGATAGGAAAGTTCTTCAAGAGACTTGTACTTGTTTCTGATGGATACTTTATTCATATCGTTGAATTAGTTTACTTCTTCTTCTATCCCTTTCCATTATTTGGACGAGGCGAGTACTCAAAAGTATACAAAGGTGATTTTTCTGATGGAGTTACCATTGATGTGAAAAGATTGGCCAAGGACAACAACAATTCTAATGAAGAAAAAGAATATTTTACGGAGTTAGTTGTTATAGGACATGTTTGTCATCCTAACACTGCAATTTTATTAGGCTACTGCAATAAAAATGGGCTCTATCTGATTTTCAATTACTTTCAAAATGGATACTTGGCAACTGCTTTGCATGGTAAAGCAGGAAATTCACTTGACTGGGCAATCAGATACAGAATTTTTATTGGAGTTGCAAGGGGTCTTCATTATCTTTATAAACGCGGTAAACACAGAATAATTCACTGCGACATTAAAGCCTCCAATGTTATTCTGGGTTCTGATTATGAATCGCAGACTACTGATTTTGGGCTTGCAAAGTGGCTTCCTAAATTTGCTCAACCAACTGCTGAAAAGCCAAGTGAAGAGCATAAACAGCCAAGTTTGGTAGTGTTAACTGAAGGACCTCGTCTGGCTGAGGATAGCCAATGTCCTAGTCTAGCGGACGCAAAACCAGCTAGTCTGGTAAATGACAAACGTCCAAGTCCGGTGACTGAAGGACTTCATCCGGCTGAAGCAGCTAGTCTAGTAAATGACAAACGTTCAAGTCCGGTGATTGAAGGACTTCGTCCGATGGTGACTGAAGGACTTCGTCCGGTTAGGGAATCTAGTCCTATGCAGTGTGCAAGTTTGGATACTGAGCAGGGGTCAAATGTAGCAACTGACCAAGTGCCTAATTTGGCTGATGAAATTCATGGGTATTTTTTGATATCAGTCAATTCTTTCCTTGTTGATAGCTCAAAGGTTCATGTTTTTGTTGATGAATTCAGCTGCATAGGGTGCGAAAATTGTGTCAATGTAGCCTGTGATATATTTGGAACAGAGGAAGACTTTGGAAGCGCCAAAGTACAGAACCAATGTTCAGAAGAGGATGTAAAGAAAGAGCAAAAAGGGCTGCTGCTCAGTCGCTTCTTGCAGCCCTTGGTTAGAACTAAGAAAATGTTAGTATGTGTTGATGTTGATGTCTGCTGCACTGCCACACCATTTGTCAAGTGTTTTCTTGAGTATTTGCATGATGAGTACTTGGTAGCAATAGAGAAAATAATTCAGCAATATATTAATAAAGCAGAATTTCTCAATGACGAGAGTGCACCAGTGATGGTGATTTCCCAAAATCAATTTCTCCACTTTGGAGCCAAGGTTCAAGGTGGATCAAGCACTATGATGGTTATGCATATTGGGTTCTGTTTAGAGCGTAAGAGAAGGCTAATAGTTTATGAGCACATGATGTGGAGATTCCACAAATTCAGAATTAAAAGCTGCAGATTATGAAGGTCACAAAGGCTTTGCTCCCTACTCGTTTTAACATGCTGATTTCCAAGTTGAATCTGGTTGGTATATTTCAACCACCTTCATCTTGAGGGGGACTAACAAGATTCTGTAGTTCTGTTATCAGTTTTGTTACTGGTAGTTACAGTTTTTAGTTAGTTGGTTAGAATTATAGTTAAAGTAGCTTAACTAGAGTTAGTGGGTTTGTTAATCTTTACAATAGGTTATAAATAGAACTCTTACTGTATCATTTTGATCATCTTTTGTAATCATGATTGACCATTGGAATGAATACTACAATTCTCCGGTTCGCTATGTGATGGATCCTGTGCTTGATATTCCAATTCGTGTTAGACTTGTCAAAGGTTTGGGTTGCGAGTTCATGTTTGATGGTCCATGCACTAAATAAATGGATACAAGTGTTAAGTTTGCACCTAAAATTCTTGACTCACAGTTCTACCGAGAAACAAATACTGGTTGTTCGGTTGCAATTATGATAATGATGTTGTTGCCGAGACTCAAAACCCTTGATATTAAAGTTCTGAATTTTCTCTCCAAATTCATGCAAACAAGTTCTGTATTGAAATTAGTAGATTTTCATACTGGTGAATTTTCCTTTTCATTTATACAATTGAATATTTGTTTCTATTGTAGGATCACTTTGTGAAATGTCAAAAAATGGCTATAAATCTGAAGTACATTGGTTAGCTCTCTCTCTGGTGATCTCCCTTACTTTCACCTCATAAAAGTTGTGAGAAGTCAAATATTGTCTTGCAGATCCACTTTCATGACCCTTGCTATTCCAGCAATGCATCTGATAATAGTCTCATGAGTGTAGTAATATATGCTCTCCAGGAGTGTTTACTTCTCGTTATTCTCTTCTCAAATTTGAGGTTTCACTCTTTTTCAAGAATTAGTTCAAACTCGTCTTCATGGATCTCATCTCATGTACGTCACTCTATCAATTTTCCTGACTCTGAATTAGTGGTAGGAGAATACTAAAATCATGTTATTGGACTGCTTAAAATTAGATTGCCTATGAGATTATGGCTTCCTTACTGTTTAACTTGCTTACGAGATTATTTGCTTACAATTTAGCTTGCTCATCAGAATACTATAAAGCATGTGGACTTAATATGCTGCAATGCAAATTTTGGTGTTCCAGAATCGCTAGTGATTTTCAAATATAAAGAAATTTAGGTTGACAGCATTAACTTCGAAATCTGAGAATATTTGGCATTTGTGGGGGTTAAAGGTCGCAGTAAATGCTACAGCAATATGTGGCGGCTTGCCAGCTGTTAGATAAAAACTGCAACAAAGGAACGTTGGTAGTGATATTTTTGGAGAACCGCTGGTATTCCACTTTTTGGGGTTATAAACTCCACTAATTGACAATAAGACGACCACTATTTGTAGTGATTATATGGAGTATAATACTACTACTAAAATATTTATAAATATGTATTTACATAATAAAATACAGAAGAAAGTGAGAAGTCACCAAATCCAAAATACATTTAACTGATAATAATAACCCAACCAAGAAAATAAGGAAAAGCAATAAATGCAGCAAGCATAGAAGACTAAGAGGCTCTCAGGTTTTTTAAGTTTCCCTTGCACCATTTTTATGCCAATTTTTCATCACTCTATATCTTCCAAATAGGATTCATCTCTTTTGAACCCGACACAATTTTGGTTAGCCAGAAAGAATGACAGAAAAAGATGAGGGTTGCGCCATAGGAATTGACCTTGGTACCACCTATTCATGCGTTGGAGTGTGGCTGGAGCAACATGATAGAGTGGAAATTATCCACAATGACCTAGGCAACAAAGTCACACCTTCTTTTGTGGCCTTCACAGATAAACAAAGGCTAATTGGAGAAGCTGCTAAGAATCAAGCTGCCACCAATCCAGAAAACACTGTTTTTGGTAACATTCTTTTCATACTGTCATTACTGCCTTGAGTGCCTTCCCTTCCTTGATATGAATGATGAGAATTATTATTCATATTTTTTGCAGATGCCAAGAGGTTAATTGGTAGGAAATTTAGTGACCCCATTATTCAAAAAGACATATTGCTGTGGCCTTTCAAAGTCATTGCTGGTGTTAATGACAAACCCATGATTGTTGTTAACTACAAAGGCCAAGAGAAGAAACTTTGGCCTGAGGAAGTCTCGTCTATGGTTCTCATAAAGATGAAGGAGATTGCAGAGGCATTTTTGGAGTCAACTGTGAAAAATGCAGTTGTCACTGTTCCTGCTTATTTTAATGACTCACAGAGAAAAGCCACCAAAGATGCTGGTGCCGTTGCTGGCCTTAATGTCATACGAATGATCAACGAACCAACTGCTGCAGCTTTTGCATATGGACTTGACAAGAGAAGTAACTGTGTTGGAGAGAGAAATATTTTTGTATTTGACCTTGGTGGTGGTACTTTTGATGTGTCTCTGGTTACAATTAAGGATAAGGTCTTCCAAGTGAAGGCCACTGCTGGAAACACTAACCTTGGTGGGGTGGACTTTGATAACAGAATGGTGGACTATTTTGTAAAGGAATTCAAGAAAAAGACCAAACTGGACATCAGTGGAAATGCAAGAGCCTTGAGGAGGTTGAGAAAGGCATGTGAGAGGGCGAAAAGGACACTCAGTTTTGCCTTTGATACCACAATTGAGATAGAGGCTCTATCCCAGGGAATTGACTTTTGTTTTCCAATCTCCCGTGGAATGTTTGAGAAAATCAACATGGATCTTTTTGAGGAGTGTATGGAGACTGTGGAGAGGTGTCTTGCTGATTCTAAGATGGAGAAGCATAGTGTGGATGATATTGTTCTTGTTGGTGGTTCTTCTAGGATTCCCAAAGTGCAACGGCTATTGCAGGACTTTTTCAATGGGAAGGAACAATGCAAGAGCATCAACCCTGATGTGGCTGTTGCTTATGGTGCAGCTGTGCAAGCTGCTTTGTTGAGTGAAGGGATTAAAAATGTTCCAAAATTGAAGCTGTTGGATGTTACACCTCTTTCACTTGGTATCTCGGTAGATGAAGATCTCATGGATGTGGTGATTCCTAGGAACACTACCATTCCGGCTACGGAGGAAAAAGCGTACATGGCACTCGTTGATAACCAATCACGCGTGCAATTTGATGTTTACGAGGGTGAGAGAGCAAGAGCCAGTGAGAACAACTTACTGTGTTTGGTTGCTCTCTCAGTTCCTCCTGCTCCTCGAAGCCTTGGTATCAAAGTGAGCTTTGCTATAGATGCAAATGGTGTATTGAACGTCTCTGCCGAGGAAGAAACCACTGGGAATAACAAAGAGCTTACAATAACGAATGAAGATGGAAGACTGTCAACTGTAGAAATTGAGAGAATGATTCAGGAAGCTGAGAATTTCAAGGCTGAAGATATGATGTTCAAGAAGAAGGTTAAAGCAATGAATATTGCTGTAAATGATTACCTTTATGATATGAAAAATATTATGAAGGAAAAGTTTGTCAAATCTAAGCTTTCCCAAATCGACCAAATAAAGATCAATTTAGTAATTTTAAAGGGCGAAGATTTGCTTGATGGTGACCAGCAGGAAGAGACTTATGTATTTGTTGATTTTTTAAGGGAGCTTAAGAGCATTTTTGAACCTGCTATGGCCAAGATCAACAATGCTTTGTATGACCAATGGGAAGAGTGATGAGGATTATTATTAATAAAACTGTAGTAGTTTACTTTGCAGTTTGCAGGCATCAATTGCAGCTTTCTCATGTTTATAAGCTACTTGTTTTGCTTCTTTGATTATATTATATGCTATAATTGGAACATTTTCCTTTTACTTCTGTTATCTTCTTTTCCATTGAGATTAGTCGTGAAATAAACGGAACTCTCAGTGGTAGCTATTATCATAAATGTTACAGTTTATTAATAATCTACATTCTGCTAATGGCCATTCAACATTGATATGCTCATGTGATGTAAAATTTATGCTAATTACTAAAATTGTTCATGGATTGATTATGACTTCTACTGCAGTTTTTACCTTGTAGCTTTGGTCTTCCTTTTTTTTTCTTACTGACTTAGTTAGTATGTGATCGTATGAACTGATTTGGAAGTTACAAACTTTTCCTTAACCTGCCCTCTAAATCACAGGGGGCATGGGAGAGGTCCCAAATCAGAATTAGGTAGTTGAAATTGAATTAGTTAATTTCTAAGATTGATTTATTTGAAGTTTTAAGAGAGAGAGAACTAGAAGGGATGAGGTGGGGGAAGAAAGTGATGTGGTGGTAAAGAGACATAAAGCTCTCTTTAAGTAAATTTTGATTAAGTAAATTTATATTTACGGACGGAAAATATATAAAGCTCTCTTTAAGTAAATTTTGATTAATTTGTAATGAATTATTTGAACTTTTGACGGGCTGTATTACTATTAATTTTCTTATACTAAGCAACAATATAATTGTTTGAGCTACATTAAATCTATCGTCTGCCTTGTTCCATGAAAATAATACAAATTAAATACAGTAATTTTAATTAGGCCGCACCTTAAAGTGCGACCACATAGTCCAGACCGCACCTTAACATACGATGAAAATAATGCAAAACAAAAAAGAATATTTTTAATTAGTTTGCACTTTAAGGTGCGATGATATAGTCATGGCCGCACCTTAAAGTGCGGCCAATATAATACAAAATAAAATAGATTATTTTTATATAGTTCGCACTTTAGGTGCGATTATATAATCCTAGCCGCACCTTAAAATACGACCTAGGGACGAAAATCGCATCTTTAAGTGCAATTTATTACCAGATCCGGAACTGAAATCGTGAAAGGCATGGTCCAGAACTCAAATTGACATGCATTTAACCCACAACAATAAAACAACATAGTAGAATGGTTGTCAAGATGACGAAGGAAGAAGAAACAGATGAAACGGTTGCTGTGGCGAGAAGGAGAATGAAGAAGAAAGGATGGAGATGGTGGCAGATAAAATGGTTGTTTTTTCTTTTTTATTAATATTAAGGGTATGTTTAAGAGAGAAAAAAGTGAAGACAGGTCCAATGGGAACGACCCGAAACCCAACTCCCTTTCATAAATCCTATATATTTGTTTATCCATACAGTGCAATAAGGAGAATGATCACATAGAGCTAATGCAAAAATCTCCATCACTTCTAGACAATCAAACCAACAGGGAAACATGAAACCTATTTTAGCAATCTATGATATTTGAAATTACATGTTGCTACCTTCTATTATGTGTCAAATTAGTTTGACACTGGTGTGGTGTCCCACTAATTTAGAGAGACATGGTTGACTTAGAGAGGCATTGACTTCTGATATTAGATGTACACAGAATAATCTTAGTATTTAATATGCATATCACACTCAATCCACTTGTCAACTTTGATTCATGCACACCAATTTTCAATTCCATCTCATTTTGTTTGAATATAATATAAAATCATTCATGTGACCCTTCCTAACACTTTAAGTTTTCGGGATAATTAATTGTTTGACATAATATCAAAACATTTATGACTAAGTGGTATAGAGTTCAACCATTGCTGCCGCAAATTATTATGATAAAAGAGTTGAATTTCACTACATAGTTGGTAGGTCTGTACATTGCCCACACTTCAAGCCCAAATGACTCTTGCTTGAGGGGCTGTGTTAGAACATAATATAAACTCATTCGTGTGGCCCTTACCTAACAGCTTAAACTTTTGGAATAATTGGTTGTTTTACAAATGTCGCTCTTTTTTCTTCTTCTTATCTCTCATATTACTCATTGTAATTCTCACTTTTTCACTTCTATTTTTATCTCTTTCAAGGTAGAAGGTGAATTTTAGGTGTGAATCAATTATTTTGTGAATATTAAAAGGCAATGAGAGGTTTCATGGAAAAGAAAAGAAATGTCCCTCTTGCTAGTCAACTGCATTTGGAACTGACCGCGGGCTCTTGACTTTGATTTTAAAGAAAAGGAACAGAGCAAATGGGAGATGGTAGTTCTGAGAGGGAGATACATTTAGTGAAAGAAAAAGAGGAAATAAAGAAAAACACTAAGAAAGAAAGAAATAAAGAAAGAAAGGTCTCCATTTTAAGCTTTTGGACTGCCAAGATGTAAGATATCTCATCTATCAATGTTCATTCCTTTTGCCTTTTTTAGTTTTGGTGTTGCCTGTTCTGCTTTCGCTCCTGCTATATTATGAATGGAATGAATTGGAAGCTAGTTATTTTAAATATTTGTTCAAGAGTTTGTATTGATTCCAACTTTTATCATATAAATATTGGTCATATTTTCTTCATGTATAGTCAACCAAGGAATCAGATCGAACTACCATTAGACACACTAAAACTAACACCATCAATCACCTAAAACATATACCCCTTTGGCCTATACCACCTTAAACTCCATATCATTTTCTGAAACCCCTATTGAGTTCTTTGCAAGTCAAAGATGAAAAATATAACAGAATAGAGTTATTCTTCCGTTCTCTATCCAACCATGCTGTGATTCACCGGATGTGATACACCGGATAAGGATCCTCTCACGTGGATTATTCACACGACATTGTCATGTTAAACTATATGTATATCTCTCAATTCAGACCTATTAAAGAAAGGGACCCTATGAGTATTTTTGAAGAAAGAGATAGACATAAAGTTTCACAATGACATGAGAGGATTCTAATCCGTGAATCACTTCCAAAACCAGTCATAACTTCAACCTCCATCAAACCTGCCACCAATATTGAACTCTCCAATCATAAGAGTGAATCTTTTCTACAATAAGAAGAATAAGAGTGATGATAAGTTATTAACCCAGGACTCCATCCTTTTCCTAAGTGCTATAATTTTATATTGAACATCTAGCGGGTGGTCTAAAATCTTTTAACCCGGGACTCCATCGTTTTCCTAAGTGCTGTAATTAAGCGATATGAAAAATAAATTAGCAATTAGCATGTTTACATACTAAAAGCTGTCTTGGTAAAGAAGGAAAAGTACTACTAGTGCATGAATTTAATATTTTGATGGAGGGAATCTTAATCTGTATCCAAGTCTTGACTTCTTATGAAGTCCTAAAGACATTATATTTAATGCAATGCATTAAGGTACATAAATGAAAACTGTTTTAAATCTTATTTCTGCATATACTTAATTTTTCATTGATGAAAACTAGAATGGGTTTTTCTATTGTACTAAATAGCTTCCTGTATCTGTCTTCAATTCTTTTTTAGCACATTCCACAACCAGTTGAAAGAGAATGTCAAGGCAAGATAAGGGGTTGGTGGTAGGAATCGACCTCGGCACGACGTACTCATGTGTTGCAGTATGGCAAGAGCAACATTGTCGAGTGGAGATCATCCACAATGACCAAGGCAACAAAACCACTCCTTCTTTTGTTGCTTTCACAGATCACCAAAGATTGATTGGCGATGCTGCTAAAAATCAGGCTGCAACAAACCCAGCAAACACTATATTTGGTAATAAATTATTCTTTTGTTCATGGGCTCATTACAATGTCTCCAATAATTATTTTGATGTTGCTATTAACTGAACAAATATATGGTAACATAACTCATGATAGTTTATTTTACAGCAAAAATATCATTTTATCAAGTTCTCAAGTTTGTTCTCTAACTTTACCTTGTTTCAAATTAATTTAGTGTTTTCTGAAAGGCTACCTTGACTTGATTAACATCATTAACAAATCAATCCTAACTTGTTCATATTGTGACACTGATTTTGTTTTGAAGATGCAAAGAGGCTAATTGGCAGAAGATATAGTGATCCAGTTATTGAAGATGATCTAATGTTTTGGCCATTCAAGGTCATTGCTGGTGCTGATGACAAACCCATGATCATTGTTAAGTACAAAGGTCAGGAGAAGCATATTTCTGCTGAGGAAATTTCGGCCATAGTCCTCACCAAGATGCGCGAGACGGCAGAGGCATATCTGGAGTCACCAATAAAGAATGCTGTTGTTACTGTGCCTGCTTATTTCAACGACTCTCAGCGCCAAGCTACAAAAGATGCTGGTACCATTGCTGGTCTCAATGTTGTAAAGATAATCAATGAACCCACTGCTGCAGCTCTAGCATATGGACTTGAAAAGAGGGCTAATTGTGTTGGAGAGCGAAATATTTTCGTCTTTGATCTTGGTGGCGGAACATTTGATGTGTCCCTCCTCACCATCAAGGGTGATATCTTTGAAGTCAAAGCCACTGCCGGAGACACGCACCTTGGAGGAGAAGACATTGATAACAGAATGGTGAACTACTTTGTTCAGGAGTTGAAGAGGAAGAACAAAGTGGACATTACTGGGAATGCAAGAGCCTTGAGAAGGTTGAGAAGTGTATGTGAGAGGGCAAAAAGGACACTCTCATTTGCCATTGATACCACCATTGAGGTAGATGTTATATTTGAGAGCACTGACTTGTGTTCATCAATTACTCGCGCCAGATTTGAGGAACTCAACATGGACCTCTTTAAAAAGTGTATGGAGACAGTTGAGAGGTGTCTTAATGATTCTAAGATGGACAAGAGTAGTATCCATGATGTTGTCCTTGTTGGTGGTTCTTCTAGGATCCCCAAAGTGCAGCAGCTATTGCAGGACTTTTTCGATGGGAAGGATCTTTGCAAGAGCATCAACCCTGATGAGGCTATTGCTCATGGTGCAGCTATCCAAGCTGCTTTGTTGAATAAAGGCATTAAGAATGTTCCAAACATGGTGCTATTGGATGTCACACCACTGTCACTTGGTGTATGTATAAAAGGGGATCTCATGAGTGTAGTGATTCCAAGGAACACCACTATTCCTACAGAGAAGAAAAACAGATTCAGAACAATTGCAGATAACCAATCCAGTGTCGACATTAAGGTTTATGAGGGTGAGAGGACAAGAGGCAGTGACAACAACTTGCTTGGTTTTTTTAATCTTGGTGGCATTCCTTCTTTTCCTCGAGGCCATCCTTTTAATGTATGCTTCAATATAGATGCTAATGGTATCTTAAATGTATCTGCTGAGGAAGAAACCTCTGGTAATAAGAATGGGATCACCATAACCAATGACAAAGGAAGGCTATCTACTGAACAAATTATGAGATTGATTGAAGAAGCCGAGAAACACAGGGCTGAAGATAGGAAGTACGAGAAGAAAGTCAAAGCAATGAATGCTTTGGATGACTATGTTTACAAGATAAGGAATGCTGTAGAGGATATTGATAAGCTTCATCCACACGATAAAAGTAAGATCAGTGTTGCAATTACAAAGGCCAGAAGTTTGCTTGATACTAGCCAGCAGACAGAGACACAACTGTTTGAAGATTATTTGAATGAGGTGAAGGGCATTGTAGAATCCATTGTCAAGATTGACTAGTTACTTTCTTTTTCTGTTTTGTATTTTGTCCAATGTTACTTTATACTTTATGTGATGTGTATGAAATATCCAAAACTTCTTGAACCATATTATCTATACAAAGCCCTTTGATTTCTGTTTTACTTTTTGGAATGGAACAAATGACTTGCATAATTTATACTTATATGGAGTGGCAAGCAAGAAATGAAGTTCATGTCAAGTGGAAAAATCTCAGATTCAGAGTTAACGACAACGAAGGCAATTTAGGCTGCTATATCCTTCTTACCTCAGCCAAATCTCCACAAATATAACTCTCCATGTTGTCTACTAAGAAATTTGTGGAACATTGTTTAGCGTGGTCATCTAAGAAATAATGTATTCCTAAGAATTATGTCTGCTAGCTTGTTAACATGTTCAGAGTGTACGAATTTATGTTTCCAGATATGTAGTATGGTTGCTACGCTTTTCAGGACATATTTTGTTAATTATGGATGATATTGTTTATTTGTATATTATAATTTTAAACAACACTCAAGAACTCATTCCCCCTGGGTCTCCAGTTGCATTTTCCAATATGGAAAGAGGCAATGGGTTGCATGTTTATTTCTCGATTTGCACCAGCGCAATGCAAACGTGATTTCACATGACACACAAATAGAGAAGCAGGATTTCATGGCGTTGAGTTCAACGTGGACCGACTTTTAAGTTCAATTGAAATACAAACACACACTTAGTTGTTTTGCAAAGAATTGGGAGGAAAAAGCCAAAAAGGAACCTGTAAGCACCAGCTATCCCACATGTAGTCGTAGCATCCAATAGGCTGAGCATCACCCATGATACATTGCTGGTCCTTTCAGCTCAAGATCGAATGCCACGTTCATTCCACACATGGGAAATGAAGTGCTCTTTGGTATGGTCATAACCATACCCAGATGCCTTTAACATAATAATCACAAGACTTAGAATCAAACTGACATAAACTAATAGTTTTTTAATTTGTTCATAGGTTCATAAGAGTACAAGCACAACTAGTACCTAGTGTTCCTCTCAAGAGGCTTCACATCAGTATCAGCTCTTGATGCATATCAGCAGACAACTACCCAATTTTTTGAAATCTGAGCGATTACCTAAATATCCATGCTGTCTTTCTTCTCCATCATCTACCCCTTTCGTCTTCTCCCCATCGTCCATTGTCCACCCCCATCGTCCATCACCATCATCTTTCCCATCGTCCTCCCCCCCCCCCATCGTCCTTTGCCCATCCCTTTGTCCATCCCCTTCGTTTTCTCTCGATCCATCGTCTCCCCCTATCGTCTTCTCCCCATCGTCCTTCCCCCCATCGTCCATCGTCTTTTGTCCACCTCCTTCGTCCATCCCCATCGTCTTCTCCCCTCTGCCCTGTTTTCTTCTTTCCTCATTTTTAATCAATTTACCTTTTAACCTCAAACCTCCAACCTTCGTCAGTTGCCGGCCTCACGTCGCAGTTCTCTTCGATGGTTTGATAGAATATGGTATAGGAGATGGATCTTTGTCTTCTAACTCTAATATTAAGAACTTCCAGGAAATATGTGGATTAGCCGAAGTCAATGCTGAGTATCCAAGGCTCAAGAAGCTGTTGTTTCCCTCTGTTGACTACCCTCGATCCCTGCTATATGCTTAATTTTTTCTATATTTGTTTTCGCTTCTCTCTATTTTGTATTAAGGGTCGGGGTACCCATTGTACTTCATTTTAATATAATTCTTTTGACTTATTAAAAAAAAAATCATGCTGTCTTTCGTGATCTTTATTCCATCCAGATTCACTCCTTCGCGCTACACTAGAGTTCCTAAACAAATTGTTCCTCGAATAACTCCTAATAATAGCGTTCCACGTAAACAGATCCGGGTGGGAAAATTCATCAAACAGCTTACGGGCATAACAAATTTGTCCAAAATTGGAAACACCATTAACCAGTTTGGTTATGACTCAGCCATTGTGCTGCAATCCGAAGACAACTAGCTGGTTATTTATTTGATCAAGGTGTCTCTTGTGGGTATAATTCTCAATAAGAGTCGCATAGAAAGAGTCCAAATTGACGCCATGTTCAAGGTGAGGTGTTGATGAAGAACAAGCTTGAGGAACAATCAAGTGGGTATTTCAAAAGATGTAACCTTTTGGTTTTTTGTAGTAATGAAAGATACACTAAGCAGTTCCCAAGCCATAGAGCTGAGTCCATAATCTTTCAATAGTTGTGATCACCTCATCATATCTTTCAGCAATTACAACAGACATAAACATTTAAAATCAATAAATAGCATGAAAATATGATCTACTTATATAATTAAAAACTAAAATGAATAGTATTCAGAGACTAATTATCCTTTAAAGAAAAAATTGTTCAGAGAAGTCAAACAATTTAGACAATGACATTACATTAAGATATTTATATGCACTTACCCATTTTGCAGGAAAATAACCAACAAGAAGAATCAAATTTATATATGCAACTTTCCAAGTGGCGTGGAGACCTCACTTTTGTGCTCTTGTTTTTGAAAATGTGGTCAGTATGCATGGTTGCTGATACTATTGGCTAGTTAAAGTTCCAAGTACATTTGCTCACCTATTAGATAAAAAAGATGACGAAATATATAACCGACTTGGTGATAAAATCACAAAATGTACCATTCTTCGTGGCTTTCTAATGAAGTAACTATATTAGTCTTCTAGGTATGAAAAGATAGAAAATAAAGGGAAGGAAAATGACGGAAGATCGAGAAAGCATAAACAAAATGGGTTTTTCATCTATTTTGTTAGCGATGAAAATGGAACGAGAGATTCTCCTTTTATATTCATTCACGCTTCACTTTTCTTTTCATCTTATTTTGATTCGTTTTCTTTTGTTATATTTTTTTCTTATCATGTTATATCCTTTAAGGTGTTTGCTGTGGTGCCCATGTTTATAAAAGAGTGTATGTACAGGAGTGACATGTACCACTAATAATAACACATCTAATATGACTTTACTTTCTGTTCTAATATAATTCTTCGTTAATTATATAATGAACCCAATTTTCTTCAATATCTATTTTATGGCCACCAGTAACATCTAACTTACTTCAATTAAAAATAATTTACACCATTCTTTTTCCCTAATCTGCGTTCTCTCTCCCGTTCGTCCACCTTCTCTCTTCTGTTGAAATCTATTTCTTCTGAACCACCATCTCCATGACCACCGATTCAGTATCAAAGTTCTCACTTGTTTGAGAAGCTGAAAACAGGTTGGGATAGCATCATTCAGGATTAGCCATATTTGATTTCTTCTACATCCAATTTCTTCATCCTCAGAACGCTGGGTTAATGGTGGAGAGGGGAGGATCAAACCTGCTCTAGCATGCCGGAACTCGCGGAGAGGGAAGAGCAGCAGCGGCGGTGGGGTCTCGAAAGGAGAGAGGGAGGAGCAACGGCAGCGGGGCCTCAAGTTGGAGAGGGAGGAGCGGCGGCGACGACAAGGCCTCGAATCAGAGAGGGAGGAGCAGCGCGACAGCGAGTTCTCGAACGGAGAGGGAGGAGGAGGAGATGATGGTGATGGCGCTGGATGGTGAGGGTACTGTTGCTAGGGTTTGAGTAGAAAGGAAGAGTGGAGGTTTGATGGGGATGGTGGCTGAGCAGTGAAGGGAGGAGAGGCTTTGCGGAGAGGAAGACGAAGAGAGAAGGAGCAGAAGAGGGGTGGTGGCGGTGCAATAGAGTGAGGAGGAGGGTGAGGCTTTTGGAAGGGAGAGTGGAGGCTGCTACATTAGGGTTTCAGAATGGGAAGGGGAAGAGAGAAGAAGGTGTAGCGGCTGGTTGGGTGAAAGAGAAAGAGAGGGAGGCTAGGGTTTCTGGTGGTATATATGTTTTTTTTTACCTCACACTAGGGTCAAAGTAAAAAGTAATTGAAGTCATGGGGCATATTCATAATTTATAAAAAGATCGAACTATTAAGTAGTATAAAATAATATTAAATTATGTACAAATATGTGATTGGCACAACACATTCTTGTACAGTACCCACACAAAAAGTCGGGGCACCAGAGAAAATGTCATCTTTTAATTTTCTCTCTTGTTTTCTTATCTCTCTAACTGTGAGTATACTTTAAATGTCAACCTATCTTTTTCCCTTGTACTCCCCATAATTTAATTTGACTTAAAAAACCATCTTTTTCCATGAAAAGAAACAAGTTTTGAAGCTATTATAATCGAATGGCAATTTTCCCCATCTAATTGGCGGTTTCCACTACATCTTCAAGTGCTTGCTCTGGTAATTTCTAACAACATATCAATGACGTACAACTCCAATTTTTCAATAAATTAACTATGATTATAAAGTTTTACTTACCTCATGACAGCAGCAATGTCAAAGTTCTGTTTCAACGAAATTTCTTTTAAATCAAATTCCAGTTACCTCATGACAGCAACCAATGTCAAAGTTCTACCAATTATCTCAATTTCCTAAAACTTAAGTTATCATAAGTTATTAGGTCAAAGTTATATCAACAGTTTTATATTATATTATTACATACTTCAATGAAATGCTTAATTCTTGGAATTTATACATAAAAATGAAAACTATTGATAGAGATACGCATAATGACAAACACTACAAATGGAGGAAGAGGATACGGTGGCAAATAGTACAACTGAGATGGAGGAAGATACGTGGCGGTGGTGGCGTTTGGTGGTGGCAATAACCACAACCACAGTAGTGGCGGTAGCTATGACAATGGGAGAGACAGAGAGCTAGGGGAACTAATTAGAGATTTTGGTATGGAGTTGTTTAAATCACTTTAAATAAATATTAAGTAAAATTATTCTAATCTCAGGTGTTTTACTAATGTTTTGACATGTGTCATGAATTAAATATGCATTAAAATATTATTAAACCACTTAAGATAGGATAATTTTACCTAAATCTTGAGTGTTTTATGATTTAATAGATAAATCTTGACTATAAATATATTAACAATGAGATTAAGTATTTTCTTCCAATGTTAATCGGGTATGTATCCACATAATTGATAGTTATTTAGGTATCTTGACTATAAATATCATTATCCCACCTATTTATGTAGTATGACACTCGAGGGGCGGAACCAAGTGTCACACAAAGGGGCGATCGCCCCCTTGACTTCACAAATGTCACTTACATATTACACTTATATTAGTTCTACAATTATAAATGTAAAACCAATATACTAAATCACTCTTATATGGCTCCGTTGAGAATTTGTTATATGTTGGACTTAAAGACAGTTAAAAGCTAAGATTGTTATCTTTAGCACTGTTAGCCTTTGTTATTATTAGTGTCTAGCTAATTTCATTGTGGCTTGACCCTGTCTACTATATCCTAATTTATTGAAATCACTTTCTTTAATTAGTGATTTCCTCTTGGTCTGGACATACCTTTGTGTCTTTTAATAAATTTGATTATCGAAAAAAACTTATATTACTTCTAAGCCTGAAAATTACTATATTATAGGGTTTGTTTTGACCATTGTTTATTTAGTAGGAAAAAAAAAAGGGAAAAGGGGTACTCAGTGACTGTGTGTGGGATCGGAGTGGCTTCGTTGGTTGGGGGTCATTTTGATTGTGTTCTATTCAGTTTCTTGTACCATTTATAATACAGTTTTACATTTTGTTATTTACTTTTCCACCTCTCATATTTCTTTGGGTTAATGGTTTACTAGGTCCCTGTAGTTGCACCAAGATTTGGAATTGGTCCCTGGCCGGAAAAAAGTTTGCAATAAGTCCCTGTAGTTGCACCAAGTTTGCTATAAGTCCCCGCCGGAGACCGGGGCTCCGGCGAGTGCATATTTGGCATGCTGACTGGATTAATGAAGATGATGTGGATTTTATTAAATTTAAATGAATAACAGGTCAGAAATAATGGAAACCTAAATCCCCAAATTAAACCCCCCACCCCCAATTTATGGTCTTCTTCTTCCTCTTTTGCCTCTTGCAGCCGCGTTTCTTCTTGTTCTTGTCATCTAGGCCACACGATTTTCTTCTTCTTCCTCCTTGGTGCTTGTTCTCTCTTGTTCTGGGTCTTCTTCTTCTCATATTACCAAATTTATAAATTTATTTCTCGGCCCAGCAAGATCCTCCCACCAAGATCCTCCCTCCTCCGCCTCAGATTCAGGTTCCTTCCTCCGCCAAATCCATCTCCGATGGCTCCGTTTTCGGCTTCTTCAGGAACGCTGTTACCAAGGTTCACAATGGTACCCACTTTACTCTCTCTTTTTAATCTCAATTGTGTAATCAAGCTAACAAAAAATGATTACATAGCAATAGCATAGTTTATGTGCAGGAAAATCAAATTAGAAAGTTAATACTGACCTGGACTTGGTTTGAGTGGTTTTGATTGTTTGAATTTTGAAATGAGTTGTTGAGAAGTGCTACTATGGAGTGTAGATGTTGTTGTCTATTGTTCTTATCTTGAGTTATCAAATACTCTGATTTGATAACTCGATATACTATGTAACTCTGCAATTATTATAATGTATGACTGAGTCTTGTGGGATTCTTCATTTTTTTATTGTTTTGAAGATTTGGGTATCTGTTATTACAAGAATAGACGAACCCAAGCCCTTTGAAACATTGTGTAAAGCATCTCCTGAACATTGTCTCCCTCTCCACACCTTCTTCTAAAATTCGTGCAGTGTGGGAAGATGGGAAGAAGAAGACCCAGAACAAGAGAGAACAAGCACCAAGGAGGAAGAAAAAGACCATAAATTGGGGGTGAGGGGGTTTAATTTGGGGATTTAGAGTTTCCATTATTTCTGACCTGTTTTTCATTTAAATTTAATAAAATCCACATCATCTTCATTAATCCAGTCAGCATGCCAAATATGCACTCGCCGGAGCTCCGGTCTCCGGCGGGGACTTATAGCAAACTTGGTGCAACTACAGGGACCTATTGCAAACTTTTTTCCGGCCAGGGACCAATTCCAAATCTTGGTGCAACTACAGGGACCTAGTAAACCATTAACCCTATTTCTTTTAATGTCTTAATTTCTCTCTTTTTTAAAAAGTAATAATTTTTAGCTGTTTAAAATAAATTATTTTTAGGGACTTTTAAGAAAGTGTAATCTGATTTTTGAAAGCGTGTTAAATTTTCGCCCCCTTCATCCATTTCTTCTAATTCCGTCCGTAATGACACTTGAGACAAGATCTTATAGTGGTCCCCACTGCCAAATGGAAGAGTCTGGAATTGTCCAGACCCTAGTTTAGTCTAACTTCATTGTTTCTACTTTCTAAGACAGTTGCAGAGAAAATGATAACGAAATAACCGACTAATGATCATAAAATGGAGCTTCGTATCGTGCTTCCTGGAAACTAATTGATAATGTAAATAAATAGCTCGTCGTGATGGTTTTCTAATTAAGTAACTATTAGTTAGCCTTCCTAATATGCTTACACGTGTTAAGTACAATTAGTTTGTCCACGTGGCTTTCTTCCTCGTATTATGTAACTATTAGCTCGTCACGTGTCACGTACTCTCTAAGATTTTCTAAACTATATCAAAGAAATTTTCATAAGGAATCTTTTTTTTTTAGAAAGAATAATTTTCATAGGGTTAGGATAGATGATTATAAAAATAACTGATTTATAGGATGATTATCCAACAAGCCTCCTCTTGCAAGTGAATTGTTCTCGCCTATAAATAGTTACTTGTACGTAGTCTCTTTACCTTGGACAGAAAAAACATCTCATAGTAACAACAGCTGATCGAGTTTAGGTACGTATATTTGCGTAAAAAAGCATGGTTTTCTTTAGTCCATCAGCGCATGCATGCATCAACAAATTTTGATTTTTTCCCCATCCTTGAATTAGCTTCTAGTCTTGTATGTTCTATCAACTCCACTTATAACTAGTAATGATAGTTTGACACCATAGCTTGTTTATCATCACATCTTCATAAACTTCCAATTTGTGCTTATATATGATCGCACTTCAACTTTCTGATATTTTGTGTTGTTTTTGTTTGTTTCAACAGAAGATGAATCACCCACACCCATTGAAGTTTACTCCTTCAGGAACACCATACAAATGCAGTGGCTGTCGAGAATTAGGGTTCGGATCCAGTTACCGCTGCGAAAACAATTGGTGCGGATATATCCTGCATGAAGAGTGTGCTAATGTTGTTTCCCCTTCCTTCCATCAATTTTTCCAAGAGAGTGATTTCGAGTTCTATGAGAAAGCGCCGGGAAACAGAACTAGGATTTGCGATGCTTGTGGAAAGGATGTGCTAGGGTTTGTCTACCATTGTCCGCGTACCGATTGTGACTTGCATCCATGTTGTTTAAACCTGAAAGGTACAATTTCTTTTTTTTTTTTTTGGAAAGCAAATTTTTTATTCATAATAGAAGGAAAATATTAAGAAGCAATCTTTCGTGATGAAAGGTACTATTTCTGATGAAGATGAAGCCGTGACACTGAAACTGTGTAGGAGAGTTCCATCAAAGTGTGTAAAATGCAAGCATAGGAGGGTTGCGGGAAATAAATTTGAAGGTTGGTCTTATGTGTCTGATTCAGTGGGAAATGATTCTTGCTATCATGTGTCTTGCTTCAAGGATTTGATTCTTGAGAACTGGAAGAAAGGTTATTTTTCTCAAGAAAACAATTCGATTCGGGCGAGTGACGACTCGGAGTACTCTCAACTTGCACTAAGAAGAAGCACGATGGTGGTTCGAGGTGGAGGAAGCTCGAGCAGATCCAGGACTATGAAAATGTGTCGCAAGATTGCGGTGGTGGTGTTCAAGCTGATATTTTCAGCCATTTTTGGAAATCCTATATCTGCCATGGTTTCTCTTGTGGAAGCCCTTGTTTCAGATTGACCATAATATTCTACAAATATTGGGTGTTTGAATTTGAAATTATCATTAGATTTGATAGTGAGAATGCCATTTAGAGTTAAGTTTCGTGTCGGCTTCTCTCAGGTTTTGGTTTTTGGGTCCTTTGCTTCTACATTGTAATGGCTTTGGGATATGTTGCTTTTATTTTATCTGGTTACTTGAGAGTTATTCTCAAGGGTTTTCATTTATTGTAGCCTTGATTATATTTTCTTATTGTTGCAATCAAAACAATAATAATATGGTCATTTAGAGTTGATTTATTGTTTTGAATTTGAGTTTGTGCGTGTTAAAATAAAAAATAAGCTCTCACAATTATCGTAGAAATATCTTTGGTCATGAAGAGAAACTCATTTGGAAACTTAATTGTCAAGCTACAAATAATATTTTTCTACTGGTTTATTTCTTTCACTATGTCACTAGTTTTCAACAACGTGTGACCATGTTATATATATAGTCAGATCATAGGGAACAATCACGGAAATTAGGTGGAAGAAAAGATAAACATATATAAAACATAAATCATATCAGTCATAATTTCATTACCTATTATACCAGTCGCATATCCAATGCACCATGCACTCTTCTAATCCTAAACATTAATTTTTTTTTTAGAAAGGGTAAGATTACGGGATGAAAAAATAATTGGTTAAACTTGTTCAGCAATTAATGATCGATCATAGGTTATTTTAAGCCAAGCACTGCAGGTCAGCATGAAAATGTCAGGGAATCTATAGTTGCTCACGCGGGCCCATTATTTTCCTTGTAGTTTCTATTATATTCAAGCCATATATATTGTAATAATAATATACACTTAGGTACTGTTTGGATTTTTTCAAAACGATCATTTATCATTAGAAGATTGTCTGTTTGATATTCGTTGCCGATGAGTACTGTATTGTTGAGCGCTCTGCAAATAGCTATGTAAATACAATGTATAGTCTCAAAGACATACTCTAACTTGTGGTAGTAACCGAAGTTTAACTCACTCAAACTCTTTAATCCATAAAAATAGAAATCAACAACGTGCATGTGCTGTTATTCATCGCCACCATCATCCATGATCTTAGGCACACATATATAATAAGGATGGGATCCACTTACTCTAAAATATGAAAATGTCTTATTATGTGAAAGTGAGAGAAATTTTAGCCATACTAACATAGATAGATAATTAATATTAAAAGTTATTTTTTCCGGTAATTAAAAAACTCAACTATTTATCAATGCTAGATCTTGTTAGTAGATTAAAATTTAATTAATAGTGAAATAACCACTTAAAAATATCATGCGATGAACGTTGAAAGATTCACTTAACTTTATATTTTAATTTTAATAATTCAATATCTAATCTAATGATCAAGTCATGTAAATTTGAATATCAGTTGAGGAAAAGTTCCTGGCACGCAATAAAAAGCTGCTTTAGGCCTTGTCGTGCGGAAACAAGGCAGTTTAAGGCATTTCTAAAATCTCCGAACGAGATGGAAAGTCTTAGAATGTCTTAAGAAAATCATTTATGAAATAAACCCATTTTTGATGAATAGTGATTTTGGGTCGGAACCGACCGAAATCTCGACGAAAATATTCTAGGATATTTTTGGCAATCGACACCCGAGTTTGACGAGCGTCGGAGCTAAGACGAGAAAACAATCGAGATTAGTCACAACTAGAATTTTTAGGAGAATGTGCCCAAAAGGTGATTAGGACTTGATGTGAGGTTTATGACTTGATTAGGCTTGATTAGTGACTAATGTAAGGGGATTAAACTACGTGTATGAGTTTGGTTCCCTAATCATGACTAAACTTCACCTATTTGAAACCAAGAGGAGAATTAGTAGAGAGAGAAGTATAGAGATAGAGAGATGGTAGGAAAGGTTCATCCTCCTTCCTCTTCTCCTCATGGCCGAATGCCTCCCCACCCCCAAACACCCTCTTCACTTCATTTTCTCTTCTTGCTTTGAGATAAGACGTTGTACTCCTTGAGCTCTTGCTTTTGATAGTCTTGGTTTTATATTTGGAGCATTTTGGGATAATGATCTTGCTTGAATCCTCATGCTCCTTTTATGTTTCTCATTCTCCCTCTCTTGCTCTTTCCATCCATGTAAGATTATTTGAGAAAAGTTGAGTTTGGATCAAAATTGATTTTGGAAATGAGTGTTTTTGGATAGTTGTCTTCGCAAAGTATGATGCTTGATGTTAGGTTTAGAAATCCCCTAAACCAATTTTTGGAAAATTTCATGTTTTGAAAATAGCTTTTTCTAGGAAATGATTATGGGTAAACAAAGTTGTTTTTCATCACTAGTTTTGGAAGATCTAGCAAGTATGCAAAGTGATTCTGAAAGAAAAGTGGACCTTGCCCTTTTTCTCATGATGGCCAAACCCTATGAGCCTCTTAAGGTCTTGGAAGTTTTGTTTTAAGCTTAGTTTTCATGTGTTTAAAGCTTGTTGTTGGGTTTAAGTAAAAATGGGAAATTTTGGTCCTCCTAATAGGCCATGGCTGAGGCTATGCCTCATACATGGGGTTAGGGTTTTGACTTGAAAACTTGTCTATGTCTTGACGTTTTTGTGCATAAAAAGTGTTTTGTGTTGGTGAATTGGTTTTGGGAAAAGTTTTCTTAAATCGTTGAGTTTATGGATAAGTTTGTGTTTCCTTTAAGAGCCTTGAGTTTGCGTAAGTGTTAGTACCTTAGGGAAGCCTAGTTGTAGGGAAGGGTTTCGATGAATTAACACTAAACTAGTTAAGTGTTTGTGAAGGATCGAGGAGTGTATGGACCTTAGGAGCACTGAACGAGCAAGGAATCAGATGCACTAGCGGTAAGGGAACTTCGCTTCGACTACCTTTACGCTTTATCCATATATGTATATATGTTGAAGCATGATAATGTAGGACATGATCTTGGGATTTAGCTGACGACACTAAGTGAATGCACGATTGTTTGTTAGACATTGTTTGCTATATGAAATGCTTGTATGATTTCATGATGTTCATTGTATGACATTGATTGTGGCACATAAGTGCATGACTTGAAATTTTAAGTGAACTAGGACAATGATGATAATAGCATGCTTATATTGTTTGATTACATGGCATGTTGCTTGCAAGTCGTTAATATGTTAAGTATGAACTTTTAACATGTATGCTTGTATATTGTTGTTGATAGAAGTTCAAAGCAGGGTCATTGGTGAGTAAGGCATTGAGTTATAAGAAGAACAAGGCTCCGCATTCGTAAGGAACCCATATTCGCGATTTAAGCAGTTTCGATTATGCTTGGTTAAATACGTTAATCTTGATTGTATGATAGGTTAAGTATGTTGTTAATCTTGTATGTATGAGTAACATGAAATTTCATGCATACATGGGGACGCCCCAGTGAGGTTGGTAACTAGCAGAGTTATCCGACCAAGAGCTCGGTTGTGTCGTTAGTTCAGGGTGGCAATCCAGAGTCGATGGAGCAGCCATTGTACCAACTTAAACTGGAAGTATTTGTCCCGCCTCCCAAGCAGTGGGTCTTGGTTTTATATATGGATAAAATTGGTGAACTACTCATATGAACTAGCATGACATAAACATGTACATTACATCATGATTGATTGACTATTTATGGATGTTCTATGTCATGTGTTATTGTATGATAATGATGATAGCTTAGTACTTTTCGTCTCACTCGAGTTGCCATTCATTATGTTTATGATTGTGTATACCTATGATTTGTTTTCTTAGTAGTTACCCTTGCATTGTTTTTATTTGTGTTTATTTTCGGGCAATCTTCGCCAGATGGACGACGTTTGGGGAAGGCTCCCCAGCAGGGGGACTTGGGACTTTCACTTCCTCGATGAGGAAGATGAGTCCACATGGGAGTTCGACCACCCCATGCGCATGACGGCTTCTCCTGGTCGCATTGCGGAGGACATGATGGATGCTACAGGCCGGATGCACGAGAGGGCGCTTTATCGAGCTGTCATGGATTTCCTACACGCTACCCGAGGAGGCTGAGATGGGACGGAGTTTTGACTTCGGGCCCAATGAGAGGTCGACTGAGGCCTCCTCCCTCCATGAGCAGTGATTCGTCTTCTTCGTTGGAGTTGAAGCCGATGTATATTCCTTTCTTATCCCCTTACTAGATCTTTCCTTGTAGTTACCGTTATGTAGTGAGGCCCCGTGAGTGCGTGATGGTCTCGACGGTGCGTGCTCCAATCATCAACTTGGACGTGCCCAAGGTCCACATTCTGGATAGCAAAGATGAGGATGGGGTAGTGGGAGGAGTAGGGCCTGCACCAGTGTTGGAGTCTGAGTTAGAGGAGTCAATGGAGCCAGACAAGACGGGAGCCCCAGACTACACATCGTCTCCGCAGAAGCCAGCTGTGGCAGACCCTTCTGCGGGTTGCTCGGGGGTGGTTAGTTGAGTGAAATGCTGGTCGAGGTCTTTCTCTTCTTTTTGTAGATCTGTACATTCATAGGACTTGGGACAAGGTAGATCCCGGATAGTTATACTTTTATGCGGCCACCTTTCGTGGGTCTGCAGGAGGTATCTCGGTGTTATGATGTCTAGACTAGGCCTCATAGCAGAGGTATATCTTTATTTTGATGTTCAGTATCGAGTTGTATAGTTAACTACTTTTGCCGATGTCGGTTACGTTACTGCACATCATGCCATGTGTTTGGCTACTTTCTGAAACAGGGATATAATATTCGTAATGCATTATACCGATTGCATGTTTCAGAAAAAGAAAAAAAGTAGACTATTCATATTAGGCTTTTGAAATTAATCAACATATTTATTTCACTGTTTAGAGTTATTATTGTGCGCCTTGAAAATCGGGATGTTACATGTACTAGAATTGCAATGTCTGATGGATCCATGAAAAACAACCACCAAACAGGTACGCCATGACATTTCAATTAAATTTCAAAACTAATTATTATTTTTGTAGATGGGAAATGCAAAAGACAAGTAACAGAGCATGGAAAACAAAAGATTAGTGCATGCTTTCAGGTTGAAACTATCTCGGTCAGCTTCCAGAAGATCTCGATCTAAATAGGCTGAAAGACACACTTTGCCTCAATATTCAAGGCTCGAGTCTTGGGGGCTCGTGGACTAGAATGGTGATGTCCGAGGAACATAGGTTGATGCAACTCAAAAAGACACACTTCATCGCAATGCTTCAGACTTGGGGTCTTCGGGGCATGTGGACGGAATAGGAAACTTCTTCACCACGAGCGACCTCTTCTTCTAGGGCGACATGCTCCAACAAAAGAGACCTCGTCAAGTGGATTTCCAAAGAGAGGTTGAAGTTTAGATATTTTGTAATATTGAATAATTCAAACACGTATCTCTCACACTTGGTACCTTTAGCCACAAAATTAGGGGTCACACTCACAGTTGTGCACTAGGTTAGATCGTTACTGATCTTTTTATAGGGTGATTGTAACTAGTCATTTTTATGTTCACTTTAATTCTCAGAAGGTTGAGTTTGAGTTGCTCTGACTTAAGCTCGGTCTCTTAGTTCACTTCGTGAGCAGTTTCCAAGTTGTTCCCATCATACCTCTCAATAGTGATAAGCTAAAAACTCTTTAGAGTGTCGGAAGAACTTTTTTTTAATAAGCCAAATTGAATTGAAGGGAGTATAAGGGGTACTTCAACCCTAAGTACAAAAGGAAAAGAAAAGAGAAGATAAAATGTGCACTTAAAATAGTCCCTAACCCTCAAATTTTCTTTCTGCTTACAATATCACCCCGTTTGTTTGCTCAACCAATTCATATCGGTTAATCTCTAATCCATTTATTTGAACCAACACAAATATAAAATAAGATTTCTGCAACTTTGTTATTCGAAAAGATAAAAAAAGAACATTAAATCCTTCTCTTGTGTTGTTTTCTCACATGTTAAACGAGATGCAAACAAACCAGGCCATATTTTGACATCTTTAGCTTTTGATTATCCTAAGAGCTTATGGTAGTCGAAGCCCCCTCAAGGAATCTAATGCTCTGTTTGTATTCACATCTCTTTCTGATATTTAATTTCATATTCACTTCTTCACTTAAAAAAGAAGTACTTTGAGAAGTAGGTATTATTCCACGTTGATATTAACCACGGAGCAAAAAGTTATGAATCAACACACACAAAAAAATATACCAAGAAGGTCCTTTATGTAATGTTAAGATAATCAGTGGGTATCGTAGTTTTATACTCCTTTCCTTAAGAGCTAAACAACCACTGCACACCCTTTAAGAAAAGTAGTTAAAGTGGTTGTTAGCATTTAATTTGTTATCAATTTACATCAACTTTTCAAAATTGCCCTAACTCACGTTTTAAAATTTTTATTGATCTTTAATGCATTGCATAGTGGAAAGAGAGAGAAAATCAAATTAAGTAAGGGTAAGTTTGTTAAAAAATAATTAATGCACTACGAATTTCAAGTCAATTATTATAAAAAGGATCATAACATCTCTCAATTTATCTCTTATAAAAAGGAACTGAGGGAGTAACTTTGAAGCTGCACAATGCCAATTGGTTTGACCCGCACAAAAGGTTAAAAAGTTAAGACTTCAAACTTCGCCAATTGGAACTTCACTAATAACACATGATCGATGTATTCTAAGTGCCCTTTAGTGGAAAAATATGAAAACAAAAAAATAATACATCGCCAGATAATTTTTCTTCACAGAAAATAACTTAAATTCACTTAATAAAAAGGATATGGGTAACTAAGCGGGTCCTTAGAATTTGCAATCCTATAATTTAAATAACTTTTCTTCAGAAAAATTATTTAAATAATTTACGCCTACATGTTAAATTGCTGATTATTTTCCACTTTAAATCTGTGGATTACTGGAATGCTGTCAGGCAATAATCCCAACAATCACAACCCAACGGTGGAAGAAGCTTCTAATTTTGTAGGTTGGGCAAAAAGAATAAACAAATCAAACAAGGGACACAAAAACACACAAGGTTTCTATACCATTTCTTCTTTGCCATCCAAGTTAGTTTATTAAGGGATATATGCTCTTGGAACCGACTACCAATGGCTATAAATATACTAGGAGGAATCCAACTTTCTTCATCAACCTCCCATTTTGTCCATAAAAACTACCTTCCACCATTTGAATACAAGAAGAGAAAGATGAGTGTGGAAATCTTGGATGGTGCCACCATTGTCAGCTTCCTTGAGGATGAAGAAGCGTTCGATATCTCAGTATGCAACCGGTTCGCTCTCCTTGACACAAATAACGATGGTCTTCTCTCCTATGAGGAGATGTTGAAGGAGCTCCAGAGCCTGAGGGTTATGGAGACTCATTTTGGAATTGATGTGGAGCCTGACCCTGACGAGCTTGCTCGTGTTTATGAGTCCTTGTTCATCCAATTCGACCACAACTTGAACGGCTCAGTTGATCTGGAAGAGTTCAAGATGGAAACCAGGGAGATGATGCTTGCCATGGCAGATGGAATGGGTTTCTTGCCAGTTCAGATGGTCCTTGAAGAAGACAGCATCCTGAAGAAAGCTGTTGAAAGGGAGTTCAATAAAGTGGCTGCTTAAGTATTATGCTACTTAAGCTTGAGATTTAACGAGCTCTGCAAGTATTTTAATATTTAATGTCCTTTTTGTTTATTACTGTTTCCAGTAATTTGCTTACACTATCTTAATCTGAGTTTTTACGTATGTCAAAAAGGATAAGGGATCAGTTCATATCCCTGCATGTATCCCATTTACTATATGAAGTTTCCATTAGGCTGCAATACAGAATTTAACTAGGTAAGCAAATATTAGACTCTAATCACTCTATCCAACAAGCAATATCATCCAACATCTACAATTATGTGTGTTGGGATTGCTATTGAACTCATTGCAGATCCACGTTGAATCAACAAAGCAACATCTTGCTTATCTGTTTGTGCGGTTGGCAAAACTTCGCATCAAAGCAAACGAGAAATCAAACACACACTAAAGCATAAAGTTTCACGTCAACTGGAAATTCGATTCACTTCCAAGGAAAATTATTATACATTTTGTACCAAGAAGTAATTTTAGTCTGTCTCGAAACTATTATCCATGGTCTATCTATCCATATACATGATTACAGGAACACATACATCTCAGGAGCCTTAATGAAGGGAAGAATGGCTTCACCAAACAACTCAAACAGTGACGCCAGGGTACGTCCTGAATCCAGCTCATCCTTCCAAACCTGGGCTAGGGCAGCAGATATCTTCAATGCCCGAGTATCAGTATCAACCTTGTTACTTTTAACTTCATCTAAAGTGGTCTCATTTTTCATCTGCACAGAAGATGATGATGCGCCTGCTATTGAATCAACTGATGAAACCTGAGCCCCTGTCTCCCCTTGCTTGTGAGACGGTGATGAATTTGTCATAACTACATCAACTTCACCATCAGTAGCAGTTTTCTTTAAAGGGGGCTGCTCTTCCAATTGCTCAGGGCTTGCCTTGCGTTTATCTTGATAATTAACCATGCAAAGGAGTCAGTATACAAACTAATCATGGAAAAGTACAAAGCTAATAATAATTGATCCTCAGGTTTGGCAAAATGCAGACCAGAACTGTGAAAGTTTCTAGTGGACCCCCAGATATTCTTTTAAATCATCATAACATTGATGAATAATAGAGACCCATTGGAAATTCAGTAGCTCCTAATATAACACTTATTATATTAACAACCAAGTAAAATAAGTTATGAATGCTGAATGATGAGGTATGAAAAGCATTACTCTTGTCAAAGAAAAGCATAATGCAGCTTATATGATAACCTAGCAAAGAAACTTGGTACTCAGCTTAGCTAAATATTCATCAGCAAGTTCCTGGTCAAATTTTGAGACACTTTCAAAGAAAAGATTTTGTAATCTACTTTAGAATTAATATCTTTTACAAAATACATATTTATCACAATTTAATAATTTAGAAAAGTTAGACTGAAGAAAACTCCTATAAATTATGGCCAAATGAACCACACAAAAAAATTTAAAACAATTCCACAAGAAGATTACTGATTTTCGATAATGAGTGATACCAAGTGCATTGTTTTCATTCCTCTGAAACAGAGGTTTAACATAGTCACTAGATCACTCGATATGCACCTTATGGGTGTATCATTGCTCTCTTTTCCTTATAAAACATAGGCTTCGTGCAGTCACTTTATATGGCACCCAGGAAAAGAAGAACGGAAAGAAGGACATAATGTAGTTATCATCCGAAGTCCACGTACAATGTGGGCAGTGAACTTAGGATGAACTTCCATTTGGCAGGAATACAAAAATTTATGACTAATGAGTTCACGGGTTATTTATTTATTAGCTTTTATATAAGGGAGACTCACATTGTGGCTTTGAATTTTATGATTAGGCAATTCACGATTTCAAAACCTTGATTATGACCAATTTAAATATTCCTTGTTCCAGGTTCAAAAGCTTCAGCCCTCTCAGTAAGATGCCAATATTAGCATCTCTTTCAGTACTATATACATTTGTTTCCAGTAAATTAGCTATGCAAGCAGGAGGTATCCTCCCTTATATGACCAGGTTTCAAAATTATTGTGATTGCACATTTCATGAACTATGGCCAGTATTTTCTTGGGTTTCAAAGGAAATACTCACGAGTTGAAGAGGTAAGAACTCTAGCATTGGTCTTCCAGACAGCACGAGGGAGAGGAGAGGGTAAAGTTGGGAACATCTTCAGTCGATCATATATACACTGACCTGCAGCACGCTGAATAATACATTGCATACAATCATCAGACCAACCATATTGTACTGAGGCTGATGTTTACCAGTCATAAAAGCAGCTACATTTGACTAGCAAGTATCTGTAGCTGGATAATATATCTTACCAGCAAGGCTCCATAAACACGCCAAGCTTCATGCCTTTTAATTTCATTTTTCTTCTTCTCAGGTAGCATCTCTGGTTCAAGAAGTCTTATATATGTTTCAAGATTTGGCAGCAAAAGAAGGCGAACCTACTTTCAAAGTAAGGGTTTCATCAAAAACATGCCAAAGACTCAAGATGTAATTATCAAATCTGACTTGAGTCAAACAACTAAAAAATACACCCCAAACATGCATGGCTTTTTTACATTAATTAATTTAATCCTTAAAGTTCCCACTCTTTCCAATTTTGTACCTTTTCCCCCAAATTTTTAAAATTTTTACTTTCAACATGCTTCAAAATATTGAATATATGATATAACATATTAGAAAATTGGGAGGCCTAACTCAACCACAAAAGCTAGCTTAAGAGTTGAGGTTTACCATACCCTTATAAACTCTTGATTGACCATATCTCTAGCCAATGTGGGACTTCAACACACCCCCCTCACGCCCAGGGCTGGACATCTGGAGCGTGAAGTTTGCAGGACTGGACATCTGCGGGTGACCCATAGGGGCAGTCTCCACTAACAAACGGATCTAGGATAGGCTCTGATACCATATTAGAAAATTGGGAGGCCTAACTCAACCACAAAAGCTAGCTTAAGAGTTGAGGTTTACCATACCCTTATAAACTCTTGATTGGCCATATCTCTAGCCAATGTGGGACTTCAACATAACATTTTCTTCCCATATTAAACAATATGGGAACCTAATCTTCTAATCATATAGATGGCTAGTAGAATATATAGTCCGTTGGAAAGTTGTCATTTTGACTCACAGGAGTATTTCTGACATAAAAAACAAATTTTCATTGGCTATTTCTGATACCATAGGAGGCAATAAACATAGAATAAATACAAATGCACTGGATTATTGAATTTTCTCATACACAATATTTTTCCTACTTTTGGTCTCCGAAAAAGTCCATAATTGCCTAACAAGCATGGATAGGCACATACCACATTAGGTCCCAGTGCTCCTAACCCCTGAATTGCACCATAGTGTTGCGTCAATGCTTTCTTGGGATCCAAGAATGCATTCAGCAATGTTTTTGTCAATCGGGACTGTAGATTGCTATAAACATGTCCAAACCTACATGAAGAAGCATTTAAAACAAGGTAAACTTGCAATGCAATCAACAAGTGTCAAACAAATAAGCCTCATACTATTTTAAAATAGGTAAGTTAACAAAAGTTATTAAGCAAGACTACATTTTGCAGTTTCAGTTAAATGATTCAACAGACTGTGCCAAGTTCGGCATCTTCAAAGGACAAAGACTATGGTAGGGGGTTGTAAGAACTCAACAAAAGCATAAGCTTTAATGTACAAATTCACCGAATGAAAACATTGATGTGCCCCTTTAAATTGGATCTCCAAAACAAGGGTTCATTTGAAAGGAAATACACAAAAACAGAGCTTTACCACAATAATATCAAAGCAGGAAATGTAGAACGAATTGCAACAATAAAATGAGACCAATAAAACTATCAGATATAAATTGATTCTGCTTCTCGTGATCCACAACATATAACAGAATAGAGTGAAGATATCTCACTTTTTACATATTGAGGCAACCAGATTAGCTGTAAAGTCTCTAAGTTCCCAATGGTTGTCTGACAATCTACTGCCCAACCTTTTAGCAACAAGGCAGGTCACAATAGAAGGCATCAACTGGTGTAGCTGAAGCAAGCAAAAAAGGAAAGAAAAAGAGATAAGAGATTGCTCCACATTAACTCATTCTTGTGTAGAGTTTTTATCTCATTCCTTGCCACATTGAGCCTAAATGCTGTTCGTTAGAACTTACGGCTGAATATAACAGTTGCAAACAAAGAAAATGTGTTTGGGTAAACAACTTAATTATGCTTTATGTCAATATGAACTTGTCACATAAGCGCTTATTTATAAAATTATTAGAGAAGTTTATGGAAATTAACTTAAAAACTTGTAGTTATAAACACTAATTCATAAGCTAATCTCAGAAGTTTATCAAAAGATCTTATAGGCATTTCATAAGCTATTTTCATAAATTTAACCAAACACTTGCTTAAGTGCTTATACTATACGATAAACTCAAATGAGCTCTTTCAAACGCACCAAAAATATTAATTGTCTAGAGCAGAGTCAGCAGACAAAGCTTTTTTATATGTGGGAACAATGATAAACATTGAAAAATATAAACACCTTATTATTGAGCCGATTAAGAAGAAAACAAAAAGACAGCAACGTATAATTTTTGTATTCAATTAGCATTTATATTTTTCCAGGCCAAATGTTGTCAGGGTCATCTTTATGATGGAGCAAAAAAATGAAAAATAAACTTTAATTAACTCAGCACGCTTTCACAACTCAACGGACACAACAGAATTCCAAAAGATAGATGAACAAACCTAAATTAAATATTAATAATGCAACTTTACTTTTGCATAGATAAAGTTATGTCAGGAAGAAATATAGAAATATACTAAATCAAAAAGGGGCCAACTCACATAAGGTTCAATATGGATATGAGGGTTTTGCAGAAGCCTACTAACAACTCGCATCAAGGCAAATAGACGAGGAAAATTATTCAAGCTGTGAGAAACCTGACAAGAATGAAGAAGCACACAGTTTAATGAGCTAGATATGGTAACATTTTCATTCTTATCCACCATGATAATAAGATAAACATTATTACCTCATCCGCTATAAAGCATGTGAAATAAGGAACTAATGGATGAAGTCCTGAATCAGTAGCCAAACTTACTAATGCTTCTTTAAATAGAACTGAATCAGACTCATTTAAAGTTAGTTCAGCCACTTTATCAAAATACAGCTGCAAGAACATACAAAACCAAGTTAAATAAACTAAAGGATGAGATACAAAATAGCTCAGTGGCTTAATAATTATGATACCTGAAGCTCTTTAGATAATACATGCTTAACAGGTAACTTGATGTCAACTGGAAGGCTATCATTGTTCTGATCGTGCTTTTTGACATCAGGAGGAGCTGAAATTACTGCAAATAAAACAGTGGGAAAAAAATACAATTATTCTCAAACGGCGAGGGGAGAGCAAGCTATAGGTACATTGGAAGGACATAAAAGAATCAATTAATAGATTGTGAACCATTTAGCTGCCAAATAGTTCTTGTTTGTCTGCATAATATGAATCCACAAAAGTATATATGTAGCTATAAACATGCATATGTATATCTATAAATCAGTATATTTAACTAGATTAAATAAATTTTCATATCTACCATTTAAATTGATGATCAAAGTTCATGAAGATGCTGATAATATATTGATACATGTTTTTCACATATTGTAGGCATGTGAGATGGCCATTCTACATTTCTATAAAAATAAGAAAAATCACTTTGGTGATCACATCTCACAATCTAACCACTAACTCGAGAAAAAATATTTCATGAACGAACAAAGAATAATAAATAATGACATTGTAATGATAACATAAGAAAACACATAAATCCAATGATTCCTAATTCCCTTGAGCCAAAATTTAGTAGACTTATAACCTAGTTCAAAGTATTGTACCATGAATAATTAATGTGTGAGCAAAAAAACTACAGGAAGCATACAGGTTAGATACATACCCTCTATAGGAGCATTTTCTGGAATAGCAGGTTGCGCACCTTCAATGGCAAGCCAGTGGCACGTAATTGCAGTATCAAGGGGTGCTTTTGGTAAAGAAGCTTCAATGACCTAAGATTAACACAAAATCTGATTTTAAAGAGGGGATACACTCAAAATCCAAATCCAATTGAAGTGACAATGATTTAGTACTCCCTTACATCTTTTAAGTCTACATCCTTGTCATCAATATAAAATAAATCTCTGTGTCCAACAGCTCTTTTGAACCGTAAAGGACCGCCAGATGCAAATCCATATATTGGCTGACATAAGATAAACAATAAAATTGGTACTGAGATTAGAGACAAAAACTAAGCATTTTTCACCATGAAGAGACATTGCCAAAAGTTTCCAGATGGTAGTTCTAATATACATCATCGATTTCGAAATATCAGGAAATCGTAGAACTTTAGTCCTGGCTATACACAGATCCTTAAGTCGCAGAACCTATCGTTCATTACTCAATCGAAAATTATCCCTGCTTAGAAAAAGAAAAGAAGAAGAGAGGGAACAATGCATCTAGTATTTACACTACACAAATAACACCATTGATCCACATTCATTTCCTTACAATAACAATATGCTGAAAGCTCACATTCCAAATAAACAATGAATACTCGTTAATTCCTTTACCACCCACCCTGCACCAACAATTCATTTGGAACAACAAACATCTTAATGAGTCATACTGACAACCCTATTAAATGGACAAACAGATTACTAGAATTTCACAAATCTCAATAACACCACACATGAAGACTGATGAAAATACTCTAAAAAAACAGTTAGCCAACCGCTTCAAACACATTTTTTCTTCTTTTGGTCATCTAAGTCTAATTACTTAAGACGATTACTTACTTCAACATTCTTCAAGTTGAGTGCAGCATCAACATCATCTGTTGTCAAAGTGGTTCTCCTAGAATGCCGCATGCACTTGATAGCTTCCTGGGGTTTGAAAAAACCAGAGTGAGAGCACCTTACATACTTCACCAAACCCTTGTCTTTGTTCAAAATTTCAAATTTATTCACTAAATTGATTGAAGCACACACACCAAAGAAAAGGAAAAGATCATAAAATTTTAAAAATTAAAAAATGAGGGAACCTGCATAATTTGACGCATACGGTACTCGACATCGGGAGCGACAGCAAGAGCTACATCGGGAGACAAGGTGTTAATCCCAATACTCTGTGCAATAACCTCCACGGTCTCTTTGGGAACAATGCTCATGTTCACACACGCACACGCCACCAGTTGCTGGAAGAAAAACACTGGTGTGAAGAAGGATTTGAGTGTTCAGACTTCAGAGCATGAAAAATTGGAATGGATAGTGCAAACTGTAAACCCTAGATGGTCTGATACCGGCTACGATGAGGGCCGGGGTGAAAGACGCAGGAGTTTCGCGACGACGGTGGAACGAAAGTGTCTTTGAATTTTGGTTTTTCCGTGATTATCTAAATTTGTCCCAATATTTATAAGGATAGTTAAAAACAAAATTAAATTTGGGGTTAATGGTACGGTAGGTCCCTGTGTTTGTACCCAAGTTTGCGATAAGTCCCTCGCCGGAAATTTTTTTGACATAAGTCCCTTAGTTTAGACCAAGTTTGGATTTAGTCCTCGCCGGAGATCGGAGCTCCGGCAAGTGCTTACTTGGACTACTGACTGTATTATTAACGATAACGTAGATTTTTTTAATTATTTTTGGAATTACAAATAATAAAATTCATTATAAACTTAAAACCCCTAAACTCATATAAATCCTAAATTAACTCCCAAACACATAAACCCTCAATTCCCCAATTTCATCTAACCTAAATTAGAATCCCCAATCTTAAATTTCAATTCATTCCCCACGTTTCCTGTGTTCTTCTTGTTGTCTTCGTTATTTCCTGGGAGTGCTTCTTCTTGTTCTTGGTTTCGTTTCTGGGTTAATTCTCCTTCTTACTCTTTTTCGTGTTCTTTCTCCTCTTCTACTTCGTGTTCTTTCTCTTCTTCTTCTTCTTCTTCTTCTTCTTCTTCTTCTTCTTCTTCTTCTTCTTCTATGAATTTATGGGTTGTCTGTTCTTCTTCCTCTTCTTCTAATCCTAAATTATTTGGGTTTTTCTTGTTCCTAATCTTCTTCTTCTTCTTCTTCTTCTTCTTCTTCTTCTTCTTCTTCTTCTTCTTCTTCTTCTTCTTCTTCTTCTACCAATTTCTGGGTTGTTTCGTGTTCCTGTTGTTCTATTCCTTTAATTTCTAGGTTTTCTGTTCTTCTTCCTCTTCTTCTAAGCCTAAATTATTTGGGTTTTTCTTGTTCCTAATCTTCTATTCATCTAATTTCCGGGTTTTTCTTCATCCTCCTCATCTCCTGTTCATCGCAATACCTCATATTCCCAGAAATTTTTGTTCATCTTGAGTCTGTACTTTTGATGGAATTACTTGTGCTGAAGGCTAGAATTGACAGAATCACAGTATCTTTTCATCCATTGCATGAACTCCAGATTATCCAGTGGCCTTCCTTTCACAAGCTTGCTGACCTCGATGTGCTAAGAAATGAGAAGAGAACACCAACGAACGAATTAAGATCATTTTAGATGGATTACAGAGACTTGGACGAATTGAGAGAGAGAGAATTACCTTGGTGATTTTGAGTTTGTTGAAGACATCTTGAAGCACCTTGGAGGAATTTTAGATTGGGGTTTCTAATTTAGGTTAGATGAAATTGGGGAATTGGGGGTTTATGTGTTTGGGGGTTAATTTAGGATTTAGATGAGTTTAGGGGTTTTAAGTTTATAATGAATTTTATTATTTGTAATTTCAAAAATAATTAAAAAAATTCACGTCATTGTTAATAATACAGTCAGCAGTCCAAGTAAGCACTTGCCGGAGCTCCGGTCTCCGGCGAGGACTGAATCTAAACTTGGTGTAAACTAAGGGACTTATATCAAAAAAAATTCCGGCGAGGGACTTATCGTAAACTTGGGTACAAATACAGGGACTTACCATACCATTAACCCTTAAATTTATATAGGTGAATAATGTATTTTGAACAAATTACATTAATCATTTCCATTCGTTATTAGATATTAAATTTGAATACCGGAAACATTACGACAACATGGAAGTCGAGAGTGAGGGAGTGACGACGGCAGACGTCGCGACATCGTCGTCGGGCAAACCACATGAAAGAAAGGCTATGTTCAAAGAGAAAGTCATCGGGATCACAGAGCCTGGGGTAAAGAAAGTGGTGAATTTTGTGCAGGAGGGCGTCATGAAGTTTGAGTTGGTGGATGGGAATTGTCTCTTTACTAAATTCTCTATGAACCCCGAAGCATACAAGAAGATTTGCAAACCATAGGAAGACTGTCTTGTGATAAAGTTGCTTGGAAAACACAGGATATACTGCTCTGTGTGAAAAACTGAAACTACAGTGGAAGATCTTAGGAGGGTAAGAAGTACGAGACATTCACTATGGTTATTTTCTTGTCAAGTTTGACATGGAGTCTGATAAGGAGAAGGTGATGACCGGAGCATCGTGTCTTATTTTTTACCATTACCTGTCAGTGAAGCCGTGGACACCAGATTTCAGAGCGGCGAATTCAAAGATAAGCACGACGTCGGTCTGGATCTGGATACCGAGGCTAGGATTTCAGTATTATGATGAAAGCATTCTAGGCACGTTGGCTTCTGCGATTGGGACGCCAATAAAGGTCGACTTGAATACGGTGAACATGAAAAGAGGGAAGTTTGCACGTATCTGCGTCGAGATAGATCTTACCAAGCCGGTTGTGGGGATGATTTGCCTTGGCGATACATGTTATAACATCGAATATGAAGGTCTCCACCTCCTGTGTTCAACCTGCGGCTGTTATGGTCACTTGAAGAGGAACTGCAGCGCCAGCCTAGTGCAGCAACCGATGGCGGCGGAGAATGTAGCAGGTGCACGACCCAACGTGGTGCATGAGGCGGCGGCCACAACACTAGAACATGCAGCAGATACGGTCAATACCCTAGACAATGCAGTTAATGGAAATAATGATAATTCCATGATTTTAGGAGAGAATCAAGGGGCGGTTATTAAGGAGAAAAATATGCCAAAAGTTGCGCATGGTGCATGGCCGATTGTTGATAAAAAAACAATTTAAATTTGAAAAAGAAGGCTGCTAGAACAAAATCTCGCCCCTTAAATGTGCTGAAGAATAAGTTTGCAATATTGGATACATTGCCAATTCTAGAAAATCTTCCTATTAATGGTCAAATTAAATTCCATGCAGGCAGCAAAACTGAACCCACGTCTAGGAAAAAGAATATTGCTAGCAAGCGTGGCTGGTATAAGGAGGGTAAAGAAGACGTTATGGCGGCGACACAAGTTGCTCGCGGCAAGGGGCCTTAACCGCGACCTAAAGCTGCTGGCTCTGGTGAGTCACACGTGACCACAGGCTTAAAGAAAATTGGAGATCATGTCATTCATGACCTTGGAGATCATATCATTAATGTTGGTGAGGGGCAGTAGCGTGCATTTCAAAGAGACCATGGAGGCAAGTAGCTCTGACACGAAGGGGACTCGGTCAGCTCATGAACCTCCGGACCGAGGACCACTCACGGCCATGGTGGTAGACATGCAGCCCCCACGGCGTGCCTAACCACTAGCTTTGTTCTCAATCTCCAACTTCTGCCTATGGATAGTACAACCTTCAATTTAATAGTCTGGAATATTTGTGGTGGTGCGAATGCACGTGGCCAACAACGAGTTCGGGACCTTGTGAGATCCTTTCATCCATCTATTTTTTCTATAATGGAGACACATTGTCAGTTTGATCGTGTGAGGACCTTCTAGCAGAGTTTGGGGTATGAACTGGTTGGTGAAGCTGCTACTCATGGACATAGCGGGGGGATTTGGATTCTCTCACCATGCAACAGAGAGTTTACGATCCAAGTTATTGACATTCATGAACAAATGGTGTCGGTGGACATCTGGTGTCGGGGTAAACATTGGATTTGCTATATAGTTTATGCTAGTCCTAATCCTGTGAAGCGTCGTCTACTTTGGGACTATTTGGGGTCTTTCCGGTTCCGTTGCAGGGACCTGTGGCTAGATATTGGAGACTTTAATGAGATCTGCTCACCGTCAGAAGTTATCAGGGGGGATTTTTGTGAGGCACGGGCAATGATTATGCTTGAGATGCTTGATGCATGTAGCTTCATTGATCTTGGAGCGACGGGCCCTCGATTTACATGGGAAAGGAGGGAGAATGGAAGACGGCTGATTGCAAAGAGACTTGATCGTGTACTGGGGGATGCTGATTGGCGGTTACTACACCCTGAGGCATATGTTGAAGCTCTGGCACGAGTGTTCTCCGATCACACACCCCTCTTGCTATGCTGTGAGGTGCCCTCCAGTGATCGAGCAACCTGACCATTCCGCTTTCAAGCGGCCTGGACTACCCACCCGTCATTTGAGTTTGTTGTGGATAACACTTGGCACAGGTTTTCTACCTGCTTGACAGAGAAATTATTGAATGTCCAAGAGGCTTCGATTTCTTTTAATAAGGAAGTCTTTGGGAATATTCATGCGAGGAAACAACGAGTAGAGCGGAGACTACATGGGGTTCATAAGGAACTTGAGTGGCGTGAGATTGAAGCCTTGTGTCGCTTGGAGGGTTCTCTCCAAAAAGAGTATGGGGGTATTCTTGCACAAGAAGAGATTCTGTGGTATCAAAAATCCAGGGAGAATTGGGTACGGTTGGGGGACAAAAACACGACGTTTTTTCACACTCAAACTATGGTGCGACAAAAGCGAAATAAGATACATGGTTTGTTCATACAAGATGGTAGTTGGTGTACGGATCCAGTGAGACTCCAAGAGGAGGTCCGTCGCTTCTTCATTAACCTCTTTTCTGTTGACACGCAGGTGTGCAGAAATATGGTCATGGAAAATAGGACTCCTGTCATTTTAGATGAGGAAAAAGTGGCATTGGCTCAACCTGTTTCTTTTGACAAGGTCCGAAGGGCGGTCATGGGGATGCATTCCTTTAAGGCCCCCGCAGTTGACAGCTTCCAAGCCTTTTTCTATAAGCAATACTGGCATGTCCTAGGTATGGATCTTCACCACACGGTCTCCATGGAGTTTCAGAATGGGAGAGCGGACCCTTCATTACTGGACACATTGTTTGTTCTTATTCCCAAGGTGGAGGACCCTGTTCGGCTGAAGGACTTGTGGCCGATTAGCCTTTGTAATGTAGCCTACAAAGTTATTACTAAGGTGCTGGTAAACAGGTTCAGACCGCTGCTTGCTGAACTTGTGGTACCACTTCAGGGAAGTTTTATACCAGGGAGAGGGACCAGAGATAACATCATTCTTGCCCAAGAGGTGATGCATACGATTCACACGCGTAAGAAGAAAGACGGGTTAGTTGCATTGAAGATTGACTTGGAGAAAGCATAGAAAATGGTCATTTGGGACTTTCTTCGGGCAACCCTTTATGATTTTGGCTTCCCTCCATCCATTGTGGATTTGATTATGTGGGGTGTCCAAGGGTCGAATATCTCAGTTATTTGGAACGAATCTAAATTACCTTCCTTCACTCCGCAGCGTGGGTTAAGACAAGTGATCCTCTGTCTCTGTATTTTTTTGTACTTTGTATGGAACGGCTTGCTATCCATATTCAACGACTCGTTCAAGAGGGTGTACGGAAACCTATTCGTGTTACAAAGGAAGGTATTGGTATCTCACACCTTTTCTTTGTTGATGATGTTCTTCTCTTTTGCCAAGCGTCTAAGGATCAAATGCATTTGATTTCGGACACGCTCGCGGTGTTTTGTCAAGCATCCAGAATGAAGGTGAATTTAGAGAAGTTATGCATGTTCTGCTAAGGGAACATAAACCAAAGGACACAGCAAGAACTTTCGGATATCTCCAGGATTAGTAGGGCAACAAATCTTGGTAAGTACCTAAGGATACCACTCCTTAAGGGGAGAGTGACTAGAGATGTCTTTGCGCCCATAATCGACAAGATGAACACCTGTCTGGCGTTCTAGAAACACAAGCTTTTGAACAAGGCGGGACGGTTGTGCTTGGCCATGTCTGTCATGTCCTCGTTGCCTGTTTATACTATGCAGGCTTTAAGGCTCCCTAAGAGAGTTTGTGAGCATATTGATAAGCTTGTTCGAAATTGTATTTTATCCAAAGGAGGGTTAAGTCGAAGTTGGAACTTAGTGCCTTGGCATGAAGTGACTCTACCCAAGGAAAAGGGTGGGCTTGACATTCGCAGTGCGAGGCAGAATAACATTGCCCTCTTGGGGAAGTTGGTAAACAACCTCATATATGATACGGACATGCTTTGACATAGTCATTTCATTTTCTCAGTTGATCTGAGAAGGAAGTCTGTATTTTGGATGTATTTTTGGCTTGAACTCTTCCTCTCATCTTCTCTTTTTTTGCGATTTTGTTTTGTGGAGCCACAACCGCGCAAACCAACCGATTCGAACTTCCACCCAAAAAAATGAACCCGACAAACTTGATGTTACTGGGCAAATAGTGGCAGGCCAGGTGGTATGAGGCTTTTCACCCGACGAAACCGACCGAACTCGTTCGATGGACAGGCTTCGCTAGTAAAAGCAACGAAAACGAAAGAGTTGTTTTGTATTTCCTTGACTTTTTTCTTATGTCTTTACATGTCCACAGATGGGGGGCTATGGGGCCATGCGATACTTTAGGCTCTAGGAGATCTTCGCATTAGTCTAAGAGACACTATAAATTGATTGGATACTATATTATTTATAAATTTTTCAACATTTTTTTCTTTTAATGTTAAGCTTCTTACTCACATTTTGATTCCCCAACATATGATCAAAACATGTTACGGAGTTGTGGTTGAAATATTAAAGCCCTTGCAAAATTAATAGCATGTTTAGTTTTGCACTAGAAAATTTAATAATCATTTACTTAAAAAAAGCTACAACGTGTAACTTTTGGAATTACAATGCTTTGGATTGACACCACCCATCCAAACGAGCACTATAATAATGTGTTTGTTTTTTACTAACTTTCCTACCTCGTCTTACTATTAATGTGTTTGTTTTTTACTAACTTTCCTAACTCGTCTTACAATTACAAAGTATATAGTGTCACTAAATATGGTACTATATAAAAAATATGTTTTTAAATAAAAATATTATATTTAATTATGAATAATTAAAATTAAAATATGAAGTTATGAAACTTTTTCATAATTAAGATTAAAATATGAAGTTATGAAACTTTTTAAAAAGTTACATAACATAAAGAAGTCATTGTGACCATTAAATTATTTTATATTAATCACTCGATTAGATCTAATGGTTTTTTTTTTTAAAAGCCAAGAAAGGATTGCATATAGCAAAGCACAAGGGGTGCTAACCCATATACATCAAACTGTTACTGACAAGCAGAAAAAAGACAGAAAAAAATTGAAAAAAAAACCACTAGTCAGGCATAAGAAACAGCCACAAACAGATTCAAATTTATATATGTATATATGATTATTATCTAATGAAAAAAATGTTTTTATATGAGAACGTAAGAATAAATTACGACCGTTAGATTAAATCATGAATGGTAAAAATTAAAACAATTTAAACCACTTAAAAATGTCATGCGACTTTTTTCAAACTTCATACTTTAATTTTAATAATTCATGATTAAATCTAACAGTCGTGATTTATTCTTACGTTCTCCTAAAAAAACATATTTCTCGTTCGACTATATATATATATATATTACACACAAGAAACAAAACAAAAGGGAAACACTGGACCATTCTATTAAAAAAATTAAAAAGTACAATTGGAAGGAAATGTTCAGGGAAATAAGGAAGATGTACAAATCCACGACAAGGTGCAAGATTCGAACTAAATCAAACTAGAGAAGTGAAGAAAGGATTGTCATACAAGAACAATATCATTAATTTTCTGCATCTGCTAAGCTTTCTTTGGCAAAGCAAACGAAGTGAAAATTGATGCAATGGCAGTGCACACAAATCCAATAAGAATAAGGCTAGCTGAGGCATTTGCCTTTGCAAAATAGATGTTGAAGGGAATTTCTGCGTTTTTGAAGATTATGTGCAGATCTTCAGTGGCACCAAATCCAGCAGCTGAACCGGAAAGTAGAATGAATGATATAATCTGTTGAAGGAAAAAGAATCAATTAAGGTTGCACAAAATTACCATTTCTGACGACACCGTTCAAACATACGTTTTTGCGAATGTTTTCAACTACCACAAAATATTGTGGCGGTTAAAACCGGATAAAAACGTAGGTTGAAGAGTGTCATAAAAATGTGTATGTCTACGTATAATCATTCCAAAATTTATATTTAGTTTGTAATACAACACTAATTATTCCATAAGCTTGTACACTAGTATTATATATGTACCTTGTCACCAAAGAAGTCAAAGAGATAGCCAACGTTGCCGTTTAATACACGGTTTCCTGAGACCACGGTGAAGATTGAGAAGGCCAGTTGCAGGAGGTTATATGCAAACCCAATCACTATTGTGGCCATCATGTATCTACATTTTCAAAATTGTAGTTTGTTAAATGAAGAAGGAAAGAACAAGATTAAACACTTTTCTAAGTAGATATAAGCGTCTATTCGTAAATAAATTTGTAATGCATGAAAATAAATTTAAAAGAGTTTATAACTTATAAGTAAGTTCAACCAAACATTAACTTGAGATAAGTTCAAATAAGTTTTTGCAACGCAATATTGGTGAAAGAGACATTTCTTACCTAAAAGCATGAAAATCATTGAACTTGAATTCTGCAGAGGCACCAGTTGTACTGTCTTCTTCAATTTCCTTGTTTGCAGCAAGGATTATGAGAGCAATGAGAAGGAAGACAAAGGTTAAGACCCTCATAAGGAGAAGGACAGTTCTTGAAACTGTGGAGCTTGAGGGTTTGCTACTGCTATCTGCACTAGTCTCAGCCATCTTTTTAGCACTCAAAATTAAAAGCTTGTCTATCAAAAAAACTTGCTACAGCTTCTGGCCTTTTATAACATGAAGTTGTTCACTTCACGTTTAGTAATTAAGGACTAAGTCAATTTGGCCAAGTTTTTTTTTTTTTTCCAAATTGTATTCTCCCTAAGAACTTAGAATATTTCAATTATAATTGCTCTTCCCAACAAGGTTTTTTTTAGGTACAAAATTGAAACCTTATTTAAAGAGAATAGAACATAATGAAACTTATATTACTCCAAATAAGAATGTGATGCTAATTGGCCAAATTGATAGATATACCATCCACTTCATTGTGCATAGATATAAAACATTCTATATTTATGGCCGTTTTTAAATGCCAATAAATTTTGTGTACGTAAAAAACCGTCCAATATGGAATGGAAAATAGTGGTCACCCCTATTTGAAGGTGTAGAGATAATTAGCATAGCGTAGATACATAGAATGATTCGAAATAAAATAAAAATGGTTGACTTTGAAAATGGTGGCATCACAACGTGCCAACTCCATGCATTGACTAAAATCTGGGGTTGCTTAAAATTTTCTGCGGAAGTTCACAAAGTCATTCTTTGATGTCATTGACTTTTTATTGTTTGACCAAACAATTAGCTGTAGCATTTTGTGTCTTGAGTAATAGTCACTATACAGAACTTTGATTTGATTTCACATTGTTTATTATCTACAGATTGTGCAGGATCTTGTATATGTTCGTGAATCCTTAACAAAAAGTGAGACTCATTTTTACATAAAAATTAAAAAAAGAATAAAAGCTATATGTAAGAATAAAAATGGGAAATATTAAGCTCACTTAACCCAATGACTCAATTTCCGGAAAAAAATGCCCGAAAAGTAAAATCAATAAAAAGAATTGAAGTCATGGCCCTGGAACTCAAGTTTAGAACGAATGAGCACAAGTCCACATTGGCCGTCCTTAAAATTCTGATTGAGTATAGACGAGTTCAGTAAAATTTGAGAGGGAGTATCACTTCAAAGTAAAAAAAATCTCACATGAATAGATGAGTAACAAAGCTATAGCATATAAATGGAAAAGTTCAAGTTCATATTACCTTAATATTTTTTTTGGACTACCCATCACTCCACATCTGCCCTCACACTCACCCTAATCTACAACATTACTTTTGGACCCACGCGTTTTCAGCCAAACAGAAAGTTAATTACAAAAATAGTGCATTAGTTAGTTTTTCTTTTTCACGCTAAAGATTTGCTCCCGTCGACAGTGAGAGATGTAGCATCATCAAAGTAAATTTTATCCATTTCAACAAATCATTTTCATACGTACGAACAAAGATCAAACTTCTGGGCGGAGCTTCTTGAGGACATAGAGTGGCCATGACCTCCCCAAAATTTATCTTGGGGAGCTTATGGGCCGAGTACGAAAACCACCAAGAGGACCGATGTCACATCTTAACTCAAAACTTTAAGGTATTGGGTTTATGGGTCATACCTCTTATAAAATCTTCACCTCACCTATATTTAAACAATGCGGGTTCACACTTGAATTCTCAACATTCTCCCCCTCAAGTGTGAGTTACCACTACATTACCATGCTCCCCCTTAACGGAAGCCCACACTTGCACCGCCGTTTGCTTTACCGCATCAACGGGACCCGCTGCCTAGCCACGTCGCTAGGAAGACTTTTGACACAAGGAGCCGCACCATGGTTACACCAACCATCGGCTCCGACACCACTTGTTGGGGAGATAGGGGGAGTCCATGGGCCGAGGACGAAGACCACCGAGAGAACCCGACGCCACATCTTAACCCAAAACTTTAAGGTATTGGGTTTATGGGTCACATCTCTTATAAAGTCTTCACCTCACCCATATTTAACCAATGTGAGACTCCAACTCCACACTTGAATTCTCAACAATTTAAAAATAAAATCTAATATTCACCCTTTGTTCAACAGAAAATATTTTTAGAGGCAATAATTTATTAATTAGCAGCAACAAGTATGGCAGCTAAAACCTTTACCCTTAAAATTTTTATTTATTTCATTAAACTATAAATTATAACGATGCACTAGAACTAGAATTAATGAATTGAGGTTAACCAACAAAGTGTAGCACAATTGATAAATAGTTGAATTCATTAAACATACTTATTTAATGTGATCTCAGAATCTCGGGAAATCAGTCTCATGACTGTCAGTTGGGGATATACCTTGGGAAACAAAAAAAAATGAATTAAGGGTATGTTCAAGACTCAAATTCCTCTTGGAGCATATAAACTTCTTTTTTCAACTACTCTTTAATTATTTTTTAATTCTATATACATCTTTTTACTTATCATTAATTTAGAAGGTAATTTTTTAACTATTAATTATTAGTACGTCTACCATACAAGTCCATAATGAATTTTAATTACATTTTTTTTGGGATAACAATTTCAAACAGAAAATAGAAGAGTTGAAAATATAATAATTTGAGGACATAAAATGTACAAATGTGATAAATTTCTCTAAAGAAACCTGATAATCAAGAATTAAAGAATAAATTCTTTTTCCGAGAAAAACTTGTGAGAATAATAAAAAATTCTACTTAAAAGTAAATATATACATTTAGATGCCAAAACTTGAAAAAGAAGTAAATTGTGTCAAGCATCCGCCACTGGGTCTTAGCTATCTATAAATTGTGTCAAGCTTAGTTGGTATATAATAATTCATAGATAATGAGTATTAAACATATATAATAAAGAAGTAAATTAAATCAAAATTATAGATTTTTCTAATTGATGAGTTTAATTATTTTTTCAAATAAATCTTCCATTTTTGTTTCGGCCGGCCTAAGTGGTCGTAAGGCCCAATAACATTTTAGTGAACCCAAAGGACTCAATCAAGTGAGTATCGTGTTGCTTAACCGAGATGACTAAGCCAAGGAAACTCTCATCAAGTTATACGACCAAGCGAATTGAGACGATTAGATTATCACAAGGTTACCTCTACAATGACCATCATCTCAGAAAACTTTCAACAAGCCTTCCCAAAAGTTTAAATCAGTAAGAGCAACAACCACCATGCATATAAATATAAATTTAATTGTTCATTAACATGAGTTCAGTTATTCACAAATTGTGCTAGATTTTGTTGGTAAAATGAGAAACTTTGAAAATAATGACATCAATCAATACACATTGACTATTAGAGATTTTTTATCAGTTGAAATTTATTTGGATTCTACCAAGTTTGAAGTGAAATTCATATAATTTGAGAAATTTTGTAATATTTCAACCCATAAAATGTGCTAGAGAAAATATTAAAGTGAACTGAATGTTGATAAGAATATTTGTAAAATCGCACCCTTGTCGTCGTGGATACTGTAGAATGAAATTAAAATGATAAATTTAGATGAACTGTATACACTTGACCCTTGATTCCATTTTTGTTCGGTGCAGCAACCTTGCTCCATGTCTCCTTCTGAATCTGAAGGATTTTTCACTGTTCAAATTTAATAAGATAAACAAACAATTTTAATTTTAATTTTAATTAATGGGCAATTAGTAGGATGGATTCGCGCCCCAAGCATCTTATGGGCAGGCAGGCAGGCATATAAAGAATGTGTTAGTTGCATGTAAACATTATTGGGTTGGTTAATTAACACTCAATTTGATGAGATTTATAAAATATCATTCTTTTTGTCATGTTAATCCTTTTGGAAAGGCTTTTATAGTTATATAAAAAGAAGAAGACAATCCATGTCATTTCGGCTCCTTAACTTGAGTTGTAAGATTAAAGGCATCAATTGAATCTCTTTATAAAAAAATTTACGTGTGAAAATTACATATATGAAAATAAATGGATCGAATAAATAATTTGAGACTTGGATTAGGTTCTCTAGTGTGGATTCTTAAGTCCTATGATTTACATTTTATGAAAAATGCATTGAGTGTATATGATGTGTGATTTCAAAATATTGCTTAAAATGACACCAGATTAAAAAAATCATGACTTGCTAGATGTAACCATGACCGTGCTATATAACAACATATAGCACGTAGACGTTCTGATTGGATGCATGATCATGCTTATAACAAAATTAAAATAAGCATGACTTGCTAAGTATGAGCTAAGCTGTGCTAAAGTAAAATAACTAGTATTTGCATTTTTGGTCCCTCGACCCTTGGTAAATATGTTGTGGTCCCTGAAGTTACTTAATTAGATTCTAGCCTTGGGCGTTTCGGATGTTGGATTGGGTCATGTTGGTTTAGCCTTGAGGATTATAAAAATAGTTTTGTTAGTTATGACAAGATTAACTTTGGATTAGTTGCTGAGACTTAAGTATTTCGGTTACATGGTAAGGGTTTGAATCTTGGTGTGGTAAGTTTTATTTTTTGTTCAGATTTTAGTGGGGCTTGATAAGATTAAATTCAAATTCAAAATCAGCATTATTGGTAATTAAGGGTGGTAAATTTCGGTTTTAAGAGGCTTAATGGTGGTTGAAGGCTGAGTTGAATGAGAATGATGGGTATTAATGGTGTTTAAAGCCTTGGTCTGGAGATTGAATGAGTTTGATGGGGATTAATGCCTCTTATTAATGTTCGTCAAATCTCTCTCTCTTTCTTCCCTTGATGCTGAAAATTCTGGTTATTATATGAGATGGTTTCTTCTTGTTTCTTCTTCATTCCAAACCTAAAACTCTCTGAAACTCTAGTGCTGTTGCCGCCCCTCCCTTGTTCTTCATTGGTGATCAAGTTGTGCTTCTTCTTTTGGTTCCAAGAGTGCTTGGAGTTGGTCTATTGGTAGGTTGTCTAACCCTTCCGATTTTGAATTCTCTTTGGTTCATTTCCTTAGCTATTGTTAGGTTTTTTGATTGAGTTTCGTTTCCAACCTCTCTACTCCTCCATACTTGAGTTTTTCTGCTCCTTTGAGGGACAAGAGCTGGACTTCATTTCCTTTGATCATCAAGCCAAACAAGGTTGGTTCCCTTCCTTGTTCTTATAGAGTAACCCTTTGATAGTTCTTGATCAAGCAATCTTATGTTTTTGAAAATCCCTTGAGTTTTGAATAGAAATTGTTATTAATCAGTTTTATAATGAGTTTTGATAGTGATGGCAGACGTACTCCTCTTCTTTTGTCTTTCTTTGAAGTACTGCTTTTGATAATGCATTTAAAGGTGTGGACAGACTTTTTCATTTAGATAGATGTTCTTGAAATTTGAAATACTCAAGGTATTAGGAATTCTTTATCTATCAATATTAAACCTAAGGTAAAATTATTATTTATCAAAATATATTAAATTATGAAATCGTTTGAATCTAACAAGTTTTGGTCATGGAAAAGTATGGTTTTCGAAAAGTAGAGTTTAAATCGGATTTTGGGGTGAAAAACACTATTTCGGGGCTTTCTGGTAGGGAGCCAACGCATGAGCACTTGACTCGCAACGCTTGGGCGTTGCGGTTCTGCCCAGTTTTTTGTTGCCAGACAGAGGCCCAACGCATGAGCGTTGGAACCTAGCACCAAGGCGCTAGGCCTCTGCCAACAAATTGTTGTTTTGCTTCTTTTGGTCTTAAATCCTTTTGAGTTGGTTTTCCGGTCTTTCCTATGGTTGTTGATTTTTATGTGTTATCTTGTTAGGTCGGAGGACAAGTTCATGCAAAGGAACAGAAGGTAAGGGTAAGCGTCTCGAGTCTTGCATGTTTAATATTGATATGCATGTGGTTGTGATTAAATCCTTGCCTTTGGACTGATTATGGACTTGTTTTAGATGCTATGAAATGTTATGATATGATTTACATGTTGTTGAGGTTTAGATAAAAGAATTTGGTTATTGTGATACATACATGATGATGTTATGTGAACTGTTAGTTAATGATGATTGCTATTTTTTGGCATGACATATGCATATGTTGAGGTTGAAGGCAATGAAATGGGTTTTAGTCCCACGTGATCATGCCTGGGGGTGATGAGATGGGTTTTAGTCTCATGTGATCTGCCCTGAGGGTGATGAGATGGGTTGTAGTCCCATGTGATCCTCTTGTCCCCGTTTGGTACGAATTCGCCCCCGTTTGGGTCGATATAATGTTGCGGCCAAAGCACGTAGTTGCATTTTGAGGAATCATGAGCATGATTATGTGAGGTTGATGCTGAGAATATTATGCTGTTGCTGTTGCGGTATTTTTTGTTTACAGTTTCATTAATACTGTTTCGTTTTATCACAATGTTATTGTTTATATTTTCTTGTTGGAGTTAACCCTTTCTGCTTGCCGTTTGTGTTTGTTGTTTGGGGGCTTAACGCCATAGACAATCAGGGCACAAGAAGGATGAACTTGAAGAAAGGATTAGTTGATACAAGAAGGTTTGAAGAACGGTGATTCGAGAAGAATATTTCCGCTGTATTATTTCTGTTGCTTTTGAAATGCTTAGCACATGTGGTGCAGTTTAATTACTTATTTTATTATGCGTCGATTATTTATTTAAGGGGATTATTATTATGTAAATAATAATTATTGGGCGACAAAAACGTTTTTGAAAATTGAGTATTTGTGAGAGGTTTTTTTTGTATTTTCCGCTATTTACTATGTAACCCTCAACCCAAAATTGGGGTGTTATAGTCGTGGTGAGTATGAGCAAGATTGTGGTAAGCATTAAAAGTATGCAACCAGTACAAACCCTACTCCTAATCACACACATTCTACCTACAAATACATTAAATTAAATTTAGAGATTTATGGACTTTTTTAGAATTAGAATTGAATTCTATGCATAGCAAACAAGAAATTTGGGGAAATTGGGAGGATTTGGTGAGTTGAAAGAGTTGTGGGAGGGCACCGCTGTGCACCCCCTCCTTTAAGAGTGAATCTTGTCTTTTTTTTTACCATGACCATTAGCACAATCTTATTTTGTGATAATTCTACGGTTGTGCTACTAGGGAGCACAAGCATGCTTAATTTCTAAAATTAACATGACCATGCTAAAAGAAGCGCAGTCATTTGGCGTGATACAACCATGATCCTACTAACGGGAGCACATTTGTTCGTAATAAAATAAAATAAAATAACCACAACCATAGTAACAAAGAACATGGTCGTGCTATGTCCTAAAACTAGACAAACAACACTTATTATACAACACACATAATGAAACATATCAAGTACAAATGATACTTAGTGCTAGGAGAGACATTTTTAGCAGGTTTTCTCCTACCAAGTGCTGGTTTTTCATCACAGGCATGGTGTATCTGAGATCATTGCCACCCATCAAGCCCATAATGTATTGCGGGCTTTGAACTTTCAAGAGGTATAAGATTATGTCAAATCTCTTTGTTCTGCATTGGCTTAAGTTCTCAGTTGCAAGGACTCTTTTCCATGAGTTTTCCATTCCAGTATTACGTGAATGCTCAACCAAAGGAGTCTCCATAGTATCTCTTTCGTGCATAAGCTTACAAGCGGCAGAGGCAGAGATGCTTTTTAATGGATCAAATACTTTAAACTGGACTACAAGCTAGTTTACCATGACACATACCAATCCAGGCATCACCTATGTTCAAGAAGGGTTAACCTAAGGTAATAGGGACATCAACATCTTCCTCAATGTCAAGTACAAAAAAATTCGTTGAGAAGGTAAATTTTTCCACTTTAACCAGTACATCTTCCATTACCGTTCTAGGAAAGGTAACAAGCTTATCAACAAGCTCAAGAGATATGTGAGTAGGTTATAGTTCAGATCTCCCCAACCTTCTAAAAACAGAATAAATCAGCATATTTACCCATGCTCCTAAGTCAATTAAGGCATTCTCAATATGAATTTTTCCAATAGTGGATGGATTGTAAAACTTCCCCGATCCTTAAGCTTAGGGGGCAAATTACTCGCAGTTGAAACTTCTTTTTATTGGAACTATCTTTAAAAATCCGATGATTTCATAATACTCACTATCATGCTTATTCTGAATAGGGATTCTTACAGCGCTCAGTGGAAATTATCCTTTACCTTCCTCTTTTAGCAGCTAAGAGCTCCCTTTAGTAAGAGTTCCTTTCACAGAAACAAAACTAGATGAAACTTGCTTCTCCTTTTCTTTTGGTGCTTCCAACCCTTTATTGCTCCTAATTATGATAGCCTTGGCTTTATCCATTGGGTTTGGCTCAATTTGGGAAGGAAGAGTTCATTGCACCATTTGAGTCATCAATGCAGCAAGATTGAAGACATGTGTCTCAAGATATTTGAACCGCTCATCTGGTTTAGGCATGTGTTGCAGCATGGATTATTACAAGCTTGGTCTCCTCTCCTCTTGTCCTTGGCCCTAATTTTGCCTATAAGGGGGTTTGTAGGCATTCTGAGCACAAGTCTTTTGTTGTTGTCCATCCCGTGAGAAGTTAGGGTGGTTCCTCCACCCTGGATTATAAGTGTTGAAGAATATATCTCTATCTTTTATTATGGTGCCTGCAAAGTCTGGAAATATTTTCCATCATTCTTGTTTTCCCTATACAAATCACAAACAAATGGAGGACCTGAATCACCTCTTATTTTTCTTCTTCTTCTTCTTCTCCTCCTCCTCATTTTTTCTCATGTTCGTATAAATTATGAATAATAATAATTTTAAAGGCAGCAAAATTCTCCTCTTAATTCGAATAAAAATACCACCTTCATGGATGAAATTTCATGAAGGTGACATTTTTCCAATGAAAGACCAATGTTTTTCTAAAAAAATGTCACCATCTCTCCAATGAGATTAAAAGAACATGGTTCTGAATTAATATAAAACATTATTACCCAAAAGGAACTAATCACCTCATATTGAAGATCAATGATTTCCAAGAAAATATCATCTTTGAGATATTTCAATTTTACTAAAAATGTTATCCATAACTTGGAAGCATAGCATCATATGCATAGAACACAAAGAATCATGTTACTTTGTGAAATTTAAGAAGGGAGTTCCAAATTACATCAGATAAAATGATCATTATATAAAAGTTATTGTTTTGATATTCGAGTTGTCAAAAATTATAATGAAAGAAACATTACGAAGAAGCATGAGACAAGACAACAAACTTCACTCATAAATAAGTTACAAAACCTAATGCCCGACCGCAAGGTATAACGTAGTGGTTAACTCACTACATCCTTTAACTATGAGGTTGGGGTTCGAAGAATATAATACCCATACTACAAGAAAAGATTAAATTACTGACGGTTTACTACCGACTATCACAATGTCATCGGTAATTTCAGTAATTATCGACGGTCAAGCCGTCAGTAAAGTATTTTTGTGCGCTAAAAAAAACTAGTGACGGCCTAAGTGTAGGGTGGCGGGAAAGATTTTTTGACGCCAAACGAGGAGTGGGAAAGTTATTGACGGAGTTTGCGGTGGTAAAGACCATCGGTAATTGCACCGACCGTTTTCGACGGATTTTGCGAAGGACCAAACCGTCGATAATTCCCCCTTCCATTTTGGTAGACATTTTCCATGTTTCGATTTGAATATTAAATGTGTCTCATTTACCGACGGCTGAATCCGTCGGTGATTTTGACTTTATATAGGTTACCAATAGTTTGACCGACGGTTATGTCCTCGGTAACCTATATACATAAGTATTGCCTATCACTTTCACTCACACCTCATTTCTTCTCACATTTTCTTCCGCTTTTAATCTTCTCGGTTGTTTTAATGTTTTTTATGTTTTTGTATTTTTAATAGTATTTTTATTTTGTAGTATTTGCAATGTGGTATGCAAAGAGTTATGAAGGCTAGTAGATTTTTGTTAATAATTGTATGAAATAAAATGTTTATCATTGATTAGTTCTATGTGTTAATTTATTGGCACGTTTTTTATTATAATGACATGTTGACGAAAAAATACCTTTTTACTAAGGATGATATGTTTCATTGTTTGTAAAATTTTAAATTATTAACTATTTACACTCTTCTCGATAATATTTTGTATCCCATTAGTCTAAGTTCCATATAAATATTTGTGTTTTTGGATTAATAATGAAATAATTGTAAATTTATTTATTAAGTATTTATCAAATGGTGAAAATTATTAGATGTTACAAATTAAAATTTGTAATGGCCTATTAATTCTCCCTGTTTGATAATTACTCAATTGATATTTATTACAATTATTTTGTGAAATTCTAAAATATATGTATTCATATGAGACCTAGACAAATGTGGTATATTATATTGTCGCGTAGAGTGCAAAGAATTAATAATTTTAAATATTTAACAAACAATAAAACATTTCACCCTTAGCAAATAGAGATATTTTTTCGTCACAATTTACAGATTATCGACGGTGTGTAGCCGTCAGTAACTTACCTACGGACTAAACCGTCGCAGAGTACCGATGGCCTGGGTCGTTGCTAATTACCAAATGATAGCATTTTGTTGCTACATTACCGACGAATTCAGATAACCTCGGTTAGAATTACATACGGTCTTTGACCGTCGGTAATTTCTGTTTTTCTTGTCATGGATGATTAGTTTGTTGCAAATTAAAACTCAAATAAACTATAAGTAGCTAGTATATACATGTTCACTGATAAGTGTCAAACGTTCATAGTTTTAACATTGTTTTTAGGCACTTATTATGAGTTTTAATTGTTAAAACCCCCAAGAAATGTGTATTTTGCAAAGGAATGATGAATTGCTATTAATTCTAGGTTAGAATGTACATTCTTGATGTTTAATGAAGATTTCAGTTCTAAATCCCAACTTTTTGATGCAGAAATCTGGAAGCAGCCTGAGCAAAATTGCAATATCTCATTCGTTAACCGTTGGATTTAGCTAAAATTTTAGTATGTGGTTCCTAACTCATGGAACTTCAATATGAACGGTTGGATCTTGATTTGGAGGCGTTTTCGGGGCGCTAAGCGCCGCTACAAGCCGCTGAGCGGCCAGCAGGGCGGCTAAGCGCCCAGACAGGATGGCTTAGCGCCCAGAGGAGGATACAGGGGGGCTCAGCGCCCCATTTAAGGGCTCAGCGCCCAGCACTACTGAAGAGGGCGCCCAGCGCCCAAAGTAAGAGGAAAAAGCGCCAAGCGCCATACGAGAAGCTATGGCCCAAGCCCAGCATCTATAAATTTGTGATTTTTGGCTATTGGGAGTATTCTTTCAACCCTAGTCTCCTCCAAACACCCCTTGGACGTGAGAGAGCTCTAATTTGAGAAGGAAAAGAGGATTTTCATCAACGGATGCTTGGATTCTTCATCGTCTCCTAATTCCTAATTGATTCTCCTTGTAAGTAAGCTAGTTTTCCATCATATGGATAACTAAGCTCTCTTTTAGTTGGATTTTGGCGTAGTATTTCATCTTGATAGGATTCTATTTTGTTCTTTGTTTACTTTCTATTTTTAATTTCAATTAAACAATTTTGTTCTTCTTGCTTATAATTGCTTGATCATCTTTTATCTGATTTGGGATTAATTTAGTATGTGGAAGCTGCTCTATTAATCTGACATAAATTGTTTAATCTGGGAGAAGCTAATTTGCTAGGAATAGCGTTAGATCACCTAGTTCCTTAACGCCTGTGCATTTACAATTGTTTTGATTAATTGCCTGTGGAAGCGGTAATTAGGAAAGTAATTGAATCAACTTCTCATACTAGGAATAGGTGAGTTAGTTAAGAACTGGCGGGAATAAATTAAAGATTTTAAGTGATTGTAATCAAGAATATATAAATCTTGGATAGTGAAATACGAAACCAGAATCCAACTATTTTCCCAATCTATTATTCTCTCAATCGTTTCTTTCTTATTTTCTTGCTCTTGCAAGTTTCTCCAAACAAACAATTCTTGTTTCTTTCTTGCTTTACTTCTTAATTAAAGAAAGGCACTCAAACACATTTGCTCTCTGTGGATCGATAACACCCTTACTATACTGCAATTGAATCTTAAAAGAGGTTTGAGCGCAGCTTAAGTATTGGTTTTTATTAAAAGAAGTGAAAACCCTTTTAACAAAATGGCGCCGTTGCCGGGGAGCAGCGTTGTTTGAGTTTGCATTGCTTTAATTTTGTTTGTTTAAGCATTTGTGAATATTTTTATTTTTCTTTTTCTTTTTCTTTTATCTAAGGTCTAATACTTCTGTTTAGGTTGTTTTTCATCTTTGTTTATGCGAGGTAAGACTCCAGTTGAGGAACTTCATTTCGACCCAGAAATTGAAGCTACAGCAAGGAGGAACAACAGTAAGACAAAGAAAAGGAAGCAGCTAGCTAAGTTAAGACAAGACCAGGGGACTTCTACCCCTTCACCATCCTCGCCATCTTCACCAACCCAATCTGAGCCAGACATGGCGAATCAGAATCCAAACGGTGGAGGTGTCGATCCCAATCCTGGATTCATCAATTTCACACCCAGGAACATGATCAGGATTGGTAGAGGAACTGATAATGAGAAAGCCCCAGAGATGAAGACAGGACTGGTGCAGCTGATGTATGCTAATCCTTTTGCGGGGTTAGATCATGAGAATCCTTACAATCACCTCACCAAGTTCTATGAACTCTGTGGCACAGCAGGGATGAGGCCTTCTGAAGAGGATGCAGTTTTTCTCAGGCTCTTCCCATTGACCTTAATTGGTCATGCAAAGGAATGGTTCTTCGACCAACCTCAAGCTATCTTGAATGATTGGTCTCAGCTTGAAAGCAAATTCATGGCAAGGTACTTTTCTGATTCCAAATTTATGGATTATAAAACTGCTATCTCTTCTTTTGCTCAAGCTGCAGGTGAAAGTCTATGTGAAGCTTGGGAGAGGTACAAGTCTTTGTGCCGGAAGTGCCCAAATCACGGTTTTGATGCAAAAACCCAGGTTCACATCTTCAGGAATGGATTGCATCAACAAAGCAAGCTCATTCTTGATGCCACTGCTGGTGGTTCACTGATGTCAAAGACTCCCACTGAGGCGATGACTATCATAGAGGCTATGGCTCTGAATGACCAACAAAGCCAATATTCTAGAGGCCCAGCAAGGAAGGGAGGAGTCTTAGAGCTTGGGGTCAATGATGCTATGTTGGCCCAAAATAAGCTTCTTCAGCAACAGCTTGATGATCTGACCAAGAAACTGGATGCTTTGCCCAATAGCATAAGGGATATGCAACAGGTGAACAGGTGTGCAGCTGAAGTACCAGGGCAACAGTCTGATTCTTATCAGCCATTTTCTGAGGAGGAGGTTCGTTATCTGAATAATCAGCAGAGGCCCTACCAGAATAACTATCCCAGGGACAATAACCAGTATAGCAATCAGCCTTGGAGGCAGGATTCAGGTCCTTCTTCTAATAGAGCTCCAAGGCAATCTTTTCAGAACCCTCCATTCCAGCAACCTCAGCAATTTCAAAATCAGCAGGAGCAGTCCCTGGAAGGTAAGTTTGATAAACTGAGTGATACTCTAACCCAGTTTATGCAGGTAACCATGGACAGTCAAAGGAACCAGGGAGCTTCTATCAAGAATCTGGAAACTCAGGTGGGCCAACTGGCCAACCAACTTGCTGGGATGCAGAAGGGCGCATTTAATGCCAATACTGAAACCAACCCAAGAGAGCATTGTAAGGCCATTTTTACCCGTAGTGGGAAGGTAGTAGGTAATGGTATTGGAGAGCCTAATATTGTTGAGGAAGATGAGGAGGTAGAGAAAGAACAGTCTAAAGAGTTCACAGGGGTAGAAATTGATAAGCATAATGATGAGAGTGTAGCTGCAGGTAAGGGAAAAGGAAATGATGCTGAGAAAAAGAAGGATGAGCTAAGTCAGGGGGGAGTCCCAAAGATAGTTAAGGCTCTTCCTTATCCCAAAGCCCCTTCTCAGATAGATAAGAATCGTCAATTTGCTAGATTTATGGACATTTTTAAAAATTTGCAAATTAACATTCCTTTTGCAGAAGCTCTTGAACAGATGCCTTTCTATGCCAAATTCCTGAAGAACTTGTTGACTAAGAGGCGAAAATACCAGGAGGAGGAAGTTATGCATCTAGGAGCAACCTGCAGTGCCATTATCACTAGTGGCATTCCTCCTAAGTTAGCAGACCCAAGCAGTGTCACCATTCCTCTGACCATTGGGGATATGGCTGTTGGCAAGGGCCTTGTGGATATTGGAGCTAGTGTGAGCTTGATGCCACTATCCTTGATGAAAAGGATTAGTGGGCTAGAGTGCAAAGAATTAATAATTTTAAATATTTAACAAACAATAAAACATTTCACCCTTAGCAAATAGAGATATTTTTTCGTCACAATTTACAGATTATCGACGGTGTGTAGCCGTCAGTAACTTACCTACGGACTAAACCGTCGCAGAGTACCGATGGCCTGGGTCGTTGCTAATTACCAAATGATAGCATTTTGTTGCTACATTACCGACGAATTCAGATAACCTCGGTTAGAATTACATACGGTCTTTGACCGTCGGTAATTTCTGTTTTTCTTGTCATGGATGATTAGTTTGTTGCAAATTAAAACTCAAATAAACTATAAGTAGCTAGTATATACATGTTCACCATTTATTTTGGTTGTGCAGGCAAGAATCTCCCACACTTCTTTTTCTAGGTTTGCTAGGATTGTTAAAATATAATATGAAATTATTCATGTGATCCTTACTCAATAGCTCATTCTTTTAAGATAATTGGTTGTTTGACATAGTATTAGAGCCCGTATGGCTAAGTGGTTTAGAGTTTGACCATTGTCGCCCCTAATTCTTCTATTTAAAAGATGGATTTCAGCACATGATATAGGTGGACCTGTGCATTGTCCACGCTTCAAGCCCAAGTGGGCTCTTGCATGAGGGGGCGTGTTGAAATATAATATAAAATCATTTATGTGGCCCTTACCCAACAACTTAAGCTTTTGAGATAATTGGTTGTTTGACATATTAAATTTGGGAGGCCTAACTCAACCCAAAAGCTAGCTCATGAGTTAAGGATTGTCTGTCCATATATAAGGGCTTCATGACCATATCTCCGGTAAATGTGAGACTTCTCAAAGCACTCCAACATCTACTGGTGCCCCATATACGAGTGATTTTTAATTTAGCAGATCTACGATAGGATTTGATACCATATTAGAATTTGGAAGACTTAACTCAACTATAAAAGCGCTTGAGAGTTGAGGGTTGTTCTACCCTTATAAAGCTTATCTAGGCCATATCTTTATCCACTGTGGGCCTCTAGCAAACCCCCTCATGCCTAGGATTGGAGATTTGAAGCCTTGAATATGCAGGATTGAACATTTGCGAGATGACTCAAATACGGGAAGTCTCCACAAACTAATGGATCTAGGATAGACTCTGATATTGTATTAGAATTTGGGATGCCTATAACTCAACCACAAAAACTAGCTTGAGAGTTAAGGGTCGTTCTACCCTTCTAAAGGCTATCTAGCTATGTCATACTTCTAGCCAATGTGAAACTTCTAACCTACCCTCTTTCGCTCAGGGCTGGACATCTAGAACTAGCGTTGAATATGCAGGACTAGACATCTGTGAAGTGACCCAAATATGTCTCTTACATCATACTCCCTCCGTCCCAAATTATAAGACCCTTTAGAGACAAACTCAAATTATAAGACCCCTTCTAGATTTCATGAAAAAAAAATAAGTTTTTCCTTTTCTACCCATTGCATTTATTATATTTTAAATTCCAAAACTTTAATTACCACCTCTACTAATTACTTCTTTCATATTCTCAACCAACTTTTGGTATATCCAATACTTATATTAACAATTTCCAATTTTTTTTAAATAAGGGCATATTTAGAAGATTTGTATAAAAAGTAACAAAACCAACATATTAATTAGCTTATTACATGTTTTCTTAATAGACGTGATTGTTTGAAAAGGACCCTATAATTTGGGATGGAGGAAGTATTAAATAATTAATTATCCTAAAAACTTAAGTTGTTAATCAAACATCACATGAATGAAAATTATATAATTATGACCCCATATATATGAATCTCTATATAGCGAAACATTGGTGGGCCGGTTCACAGTAATTTTGGAATCGAGAGTCATAATCTTATCTTGAAATAAAGATTTGATGCTCAAATGCATGTTTCCCATCTTCCATGTCGCTGTCCATGCATATATGGAAGCCAAAGCCATTCCATAGCCTCATGTTCAATGGCCGTGGGGTGGGGCTGCATCATCTCAAACAGGACATGAGAGGGGACTTAACTAAGTAAAGTAAAAGTAAGAGTCCCCCACCTCTGCATTCCTTAGTCCTCCCAACATTAACAGGGGGCTTTACCCGCCACCATTCTTTGTCCCTCTTTTGTCTCCCAGGTATTGTTTAAATTAACAGCTTTATCATTACAAAAATGTGAAATTTGGTAAAAACAAGTGGGACCTTGCCTGCTCTATATACATATTTTGCCTTTACCCGTTCGAAAACTGCGCAATAATTCCTCCCATCATTTTTCTACATTCAAATTCAAACATTGTTTCTCTATTATATGATTGTAGGACTATTTTTTTTACATCGAAAAATATTTAAATTCTCATTCTAGGGATTAATTTATGAACCTTCCATTTCTCAACTCTTACGTTCTCAACTAAAGACAGGTATATTTTTTGAAATATTTAGTAATTTGGAGATTGAATATTTCCCTCTCTAATCCTCTATTTAGAGTAAAGATAGGTATATTTTTTTAGTTTTGACTAAGATATCTCCACTGTCAATAGCCGTGAGACTAATTTCACAGTCAGCGCACTAAGTGAATTCTTGAATGGTTACAGAATTTGGTTGATTGCATAAAACTAAAAATATTTTTTTTCAAGAATTTTGGATGAGCATTTGTGCTTGAATTTAGGCCCATATAGGGATTAGGGTTGGACTTTTACATAGTTGGTCCATTAAGTTAAAATGAGTGAGAGTACGAGTGTGGTAGCTAGGTTGGGCCATTGGGCTTGGCCCATTCCCTTACACATGACCAACTTTTCGATGCTCCTTTACAACGAGTGGGTCTTTGTAATTTTCCCCCACACTTAGTCATTTGAAAGCTTTTGCTTGTTGGGAGTTAGAAACTTTTCTTCATTCTCTCTCTAGAGAAACAATTGAGAGTTATAAAAAAATGCAAGGTCTTTGTGATTGCTCTTCACCTTTAGCTTATCAAGTCTTGTTCCTTTGAAGCTTATGGCGCCTTAACACCATCTTCATCCCATATTCTTTCACCTTCCTTTGACCGAATTTGAAATTCCAAGGTGCTAGATCCAACAAGTTCTTGAAGATTCATGGAGCTAAGAGCATGGATCATATCAAACATACTATTAGGGTTTGTTGTTAGTGAAATGGGTGCTTTAGGGTGTAGGTTTCTGGCTAAGTAAGAGGCTAGTTATGTTGGCTGAAGGTTGGATTTGCGATTGTTGATAGTGATTTTTGGGAAATGGGATTGGCTACGGTTGATGTGGGTTGCAGCTTTCTCATAGAGAAATGATGGGCTTTTATAGTGTTTCATTGAGAGAGAGATATCTTGAAAGGAGATGAAGAAGTCTCCTTCAAACCAAGGTTTCTTCATTGAGATAATGAAGAAGATGCGAAAAAGGAGTTGAGCAAAGAAGAAAATGATGGAGACGATTTAGATTATTTCAATGACTACTTTGGTGGTGTATTTGCTGTTGGAGGTGTGGTGGCCGGAATATATGGTGAGGTGGTTATGGAAAAAATGGAAGAAGGGGAGGAAGAATGGGAAAGATGAGGGATTGGAAGTGATTAAAAAATTTCGAGGGACCATAACTTTTGCGAAAATTTCACATGATCACTTGTTGCAAGAAAAATACACACGTAAAATAGCAAGTGCACTCTATCGCTCAAATAATATTGAAACGGATGCCTCAGTTATCGAATCCCAAGGGACCAATGTGGAAAGTGTTAGATTCTGGAAATTTTTAATGTCTAAGCGACCGAAAGTTGATTTGTGTGGGAAAACAGGTTGCAAAGCCAAATAACAAAAACAAAATTGTTCAGATTAAAAAGGCTTTAAGATTACTAATGCAATTAACTATGCTCCCCTAAATTCCAAATCACTTGTTAAACTCTTTGATTACCAGCTCTACCCCTTAAAACGTCAACTAACTGACATGCATAGGTTTAAAAATCAGCTCAGACCGGTCAGTCGAACCGGTTGGATGAGGACTCGATCACTTGACCGGTCTGAGCCTATGATTGGATCGGTTATGCAAGTTAACCGGTAAGAATCGGTCTAACTTAGACTGAGTCGATCAACTCGTAGTTCACTCGGTCAACTCAGTTGGCTTCCTTAACTCAGTTGGCTTCCTTAAAGTGGCATGGATGGGTTTCGAATCCAAGGGCCCCACGTACATACTGAGGACGCACGTAATCATGGGATGTGTTCTCGTATGAGAGAGTGAAGAAAGAAGCGTATTATTATTATTATTATGTGAGAAAGATGACCCCCTTTTTACATGAGCCCCCCATGGCTATTTATAGTGGGGGGAGCCAGAAATAGCATTAAACCCTAGATTACACAATACAGGCTATTGGGCCTCAAGACACTTGGCCCAATAGCCGCAACCCAAACCCCCTTGGCTGCCTAACCCACTGTAAGCTGATCCTCCCATCAACGCCGCTTGAGCTGCTGGGTTTGGGGGCGGAGACGGTGGTCGCTCAGCCGTCGCTGCTCCTCTTCCGCCGCGTCCTCTCGTCGGCATGCCTGACATGGCTTCGCTCCTCGTGGTTGCAGGGGTTGGTTCACCTTTCCCCACAGACGACGCCAAATGTTCTCGTATGAGAGAATGAAGAAAGAAGATTTTTATTATTATTATGTGAGAAAGATGACCCCCTTTTTACATGAGCCCCCATGGCTATTTATAGTGGGGGGAGCCATAAATAGCATTAGACCCTAGATTACACAATACAGGCAATTGGGCCTCAAGACACTTGGCCCAATAGCCGCAACGCAGACCCCCCCTGGCCGCCTAACCCACTATAAGTTGATCCCCACTCTGGTCGCCTAGTCGCCCCTCTATTGGGCGAAGGGCTCGCCTAGTCCAGGATGCACCCCTTTTTGTAGTTGGTATTTTTGTACAAATTTCTTGATCAATGATTAATAGGCCGAGAGTGGCCCTTTTTAGGAAATTATGGACGCTTTTCTTATAAATAGAGGTAATGCATTGAAAGAATGTACTATTTTTCTGACTCATTTAATACAAGAGATTTCATTTTCATATTTGCTCATCTATTCTCCTAAGGTTTTGTGCTATTTTTTTAGTGTTTTAGCTTGAATTAGAACAAATCATTTGCCTTGCGAACCTGTTTCTTTTTTTATCTATAGTAGACGAAGCCGAAAAATTTATGAGAGAATTGAGGTACTTGTGTGATTAGTTGCTACTTGCTAGAACAGGGAGTCCTGGATTCAGGTTGGAAGCACTACACAGTACAGATGTAATCTCCCCAGGTCTAATACTTTGACTGTAGTAAACATTATAAATTAAAGGTAGTTAAACAAAAACTATCTAGTAATTACAAACCAAGATTTTTAAATACTTGGTTAGTGCTAATTTTGTATGAGTTTAATACTCATTTTGTATTCTATATCTTTTATCTACTGTGTGAATTTATTCCACTCTCTTCATATGTGCATAAGGGTACTGAATCTTAATGCTCTGCCCTTGAACTGGAGTTGGCGTGTGTATTATATATGTAGTATCCTATAATTCATCGAAAAAGAAAATATGTAGTCCTATGAGTCTAGGACTGAAGTGGTAGATAAATATCATAATATGCAAAAGGTATGTAAACTTATGACACATAATATATACAAATGAATAATTTGACATTAAAAGGAAAAGGCTGTAGCTACAAAATAAAGAATAAAAAATAATGACTTTTTTCTTGAGCAGGGAAATAAAGGTTTATTCGATTGTGACACTTCCACCGAAGACCACCCCACCATGCTTCCATGACTCATTACCTTTTTACTTTTAAATTCCATATTTGTTTTCTAAAATTTTTTAGAGCCCATTATTATTTATACTCTTAAATATGGGATGTCCACACATACAATAAATTCATATTAACATCTTTTATGATATTATATTTTATCTATCTCACACAGCTCGTCATCGCATTAATTTCTAATCTCACATTTTTCTTTATCTCAATCTCCATCACTACCATTTCTCTATCCTTTATATGAAAAACGAGAAAAATGAGGCAGAAAAAAAAAATTCATACTAACCAAGTTGCTAAGTTATATGACCGATTAAAAAAATCAATGATGATATCCATAACAAAACAATTCAGCTCGAGAAATAAATAGAAAGCAAACTAGGGCTGAAATTTGAAAATTATTTTGAACATGGTTTTGGTAATATTGTGATGAAAATAATTCGAAGATGTCAGTCATGTCCAATGCTAACAGTATAATAGTAACGCCGACCTATATGATTAACGCTAATAATTATGATTTAGAGTTGATTATGACAATCGAAGGTGTATCGCTGATCAAACTAACGTTAAAAGTTAGTGTTGACTGGATGACTAATTCAAGTTGTACATGTTTGATTCTCGTTAAGCAATATTTGGGTTCGAGTCTTGAGGATGAAAAAACTCTCGCTGGGAGAGTGTTCACGTGTAGTGAGTAATAGAAGCGACCTAGATCTGAAACCCTAGCGGAAGTAAGATTCCATAAAACCTAGCCGCTTTTAGTATATCAATGAACCGATTTATTTTACAAGATAAACCTTTTCCTTTTATAGTGGGTAGGTTTAAACTTTAGATCTAATCACCTAATGGACTCTTGGGCCTCATAATGCTTGGCCTAAGAGCCCTTGCAATATGCCTAAGGCCCCATTTAGATCTATTAAGCCAAACACCTAAGTATCGAAGAAGGATCTAGATGGGGCGTTTTCATGGTCTCGACATGGTCCGCCCTCGGGTCTACTTTACCTAGGCTCTCTGCTCGCCACAACCATGACCATTTTGAAGGAGGTCGTCCCGCCTAAGCTTTCCCAGTGCAAACCTACAACCTGAGAGGTCCTCGCCCTATCCAGAGAGGTAGCCCCACCATGATCTGAATGTTCTTAGGTCGAACGGGATTGTCTCCCGTGGATGATACATGTAAGCACCAAAAAAGAATCAATTATGGTAACTAGAAATTATTTACAAACCCTTCTCCCCATAATTGATTTTGTCTTTAGAATTAATTGTATAAGAGTTTCCTAACATGATATTTTTAATTTCTTTCATTTCATTTCCATCAATTTTCTGTTTATCTTTTTTTTTTTCTGACACATCATCAATCATATCTCTTAATAGATTTTAACTAATCCAAAGCAAGCTAGGGCTTCTCTAAGAAAAATAATCAGGAATGAATTCATATATTAGACAAGGAATACGAGGGGTAATCCAACCGTATAATGTTGGCCACAACCAAGACTTACACACCATTACACGTTCTCTCTCTTAAACTTACATGGCAATTGGTGAGTAAAATCTTTAATAATGTTAAGGAAAATATTAGGTTGGCACTCTATGAATGTAAACACTTAAAGTGAGAAATAAAGAGAAGATAAATTAAAGTAGATGTGATATATGATGTGATGTGATAAGAACATAGAAAAAAGAAATATATATTGGGTGTATTATTTGAATATCTACTTTAATTTCTCATAATGTTATTGCTCCAGGAAAACTAAGAACATAAAGATGCTTATAGAACAAGAAACTCGTTTGGTGCTCTTCAATAATCCCAAAAATTAATAAAAACAAAAAGTGATCAAGATAGAGAGGAGGGGGGCAAGAGGGAGAGAAAAGGAAACAAAAGATGAAAACATAAACAAAACACACCCCCACAAACACTCTCCTTTATCTTTTCCCTCTCCTTGTGGTGATCTCTTTCTCTCTGCAACTCTCTCATGTTGATGTGATTCTCCACCTCCAAAGAACCCATCAAACTTTTGCAAAAGAGAGAAAGCTCTTGCAGCCATGGTCTTCCCGTCCCTTCCTATCTACCTAGATCCACCCAACTGGCCACAACAACAGGTAAGATCAAATTAATCAAGGATTATATAATTCTTTCATTCTCTTCCATATTTCATTTCCTTTAATTTCTTCTTTCTTTAATTATAGCTTCTTCATCAATAAAGCTAAGAACATATGTAGTTAATCACAAACAAAAATATTCCTACACACTTTATCAATCTTTTTCCCTTGAATATACCTTATGAACATACATATATACTCACACATATTCAATTGTATAGTTTCTTTATTTTATTTTTTTTCTCATATTTGTTATCTTACACTCTTTTTTGCTAAATCATAGCAACCTAATCAGCAACCAGGAATTGGCATCCAGCAAAATTCACCACAACCGCCGCCGCCACAGCCACCACCTCCAACTATGGCTGCCGGAGGTAGTGGTGGTGGCGGCGGCTACCAGGGCTCTATAAGGCCAGGATCAATGGCGGATCGAGCTAGGTTAGCCAAGATACACCAACCTGATGCAACACTCAAGTGTCCACGGTGTGAATCCACCAACACCAAGTTCTGCTACTACAACAACTACAACCTCTCACAGCCTCGCCACTTCTGCAAGACATGCCGCCGGTACTGGACAAGAGGAGGTGCGCTGAGAAACGTTCCGGTCGGAGGTGGCTGCAGAAGAAACAAGAGAAGCAAAGGAAACAATTCAAAGTCTCCAATGAAATCTGATAATCGCCAAGGTGCTAATAATAATGGTTCTACCTCTGCAAGTGCAAACTCTTCTTCTAATGGATGCTCAACTAATGCTATAGTTGGTCATTTGCAAACTCAAACGCCAACAACCCAATTCCCATTCTTGGCCTCTTTGCAACATTATAATGGTGACTATGTTTCTGGGGGAATTGGCTCTTCACACTTTGGGACAAGAAATGGGAATGGTACTAGTAGTGGAAGTGACATTGGTGAGTTTCAAATTGGTGTTGGTTCTTCAAGTGGTAACAATGGTGGATCTTTGTTGTTGCCAAATGGCCTTGAGCAATGGAGGTTGCCAAATTTGCAACAAATTCAGCATCAGCATCAGCATCAGCAGCCGCAGCAGTTTCCTTTCTTGACTAATTTGGAGCCTCAAATTGGGTTGTTTCAGTTTGGTGGAGAAAACAATGCTGATCATGGAGGCAGGTTTAGTCGCTCTAAGGCAATAGATTCTTCTAGTGTGAGTGGGATGGTGATGCCTCAGCAAATTAACACAGTAAAAGAGGAAGAGATTAATGAAGGGTTGAGTAGTATTCCAAAAAATCTCTTGAGTATTTCAGGAAATGATCCATTTTGGAATAATGGAAGTGGCAATGCATGGAGTGAAGAAGTTCCTAGCTTCAATCCCTCACCCAACCACTTTTTGTGATCCTTGGAATTAATCATATATAAGGTTTGGATCAGCTTCTTTCTTCTTCTATTCGGACAGTCAGAAGATACTACGAAAGTTTCGCTCCAGAGTTGATTTTAGCTCTTCAGAATCAATTGTAGAAGTATTTCAAATAGGCGACTCCCATTATTCTATTATTGCTTTTGGCTTCCCTAATAACTATAGATTCTTATGATCATAGACATGATCCAAGGTATAAGAGAGATAGAACCAATCACTTGCATGCTAACCATTGAATGGAATTGTGTTACGTGGATATAAATGGGAAGGAAGGATCAGGGAACTTTGTATTATTTCAAGAAGCCAAAATGGTATGCAGTTATATATTTCTCCGTCGATGGATATGAACAACATTAACATTATTTGTTGTATTTCTAGTATCGACGTGTTGAAAGAATGTATTTGTTTATTTGCATGGATATGATCAACATTAATATCACTAACTGTGTGCATCTTTGTATCTTTGTGGACTAGAAGGTTTACTAGGTGATAATGGATAATGCAGTTTTTACTATTTGCTTATTGACAATTTTCCGCAGGCATAGCTAGTTCTAATGGAAAACTTTTTTTTTTTATAAGCTAAAAATTATATTAAAAGGGAGTACAAGGAAGAGAGGAGAGATAAGTGATAAGTGTGATATATAATATGATGTAATTAGAAGAAAGAAATAGAGAAAAAAAAGGGGTGTCCAAAGGTGTCTGTACTGTTTAGGTGTACACGGATCATTGTCCGACTTCCGATACATGATATCCTTTTGTTTCTGTTTAGTGCATGGTGTGGTGGAGGTAAACACAGCTACGAAATTATTGTGAATAAACTATGAGAATAGCAAATTTGTAGTTATTTGATAGTTAATAATCAGACCACTAATTAACAAGTATTTTTTTTAAATTATAAACCTTATTTGACATGGTTATAAATTTTGTAAGAAAAATAAAAATAAATCTTATATTTAAAAGTTTTAAGTGGTGAGGTAGGTTATGAACCCTAGACAAAGCTAGCTAGTAAATAAAATATAGGTCCTTAATATCATCATTTTCTTTCCAAAAAAATGAAAATGTAATTATATATTATAAATACCGGTTAATTGAAAAATGCCATCAAATTAAAGCAAAAGTGTTAGTCATGTTTGAGCATCATATGTAATCTAAGGAATTCTAGCAAACTAAAGATACGTTGGAATATTTTTTAGAGATTTAATTTGACAATATCCAAGTCAATATTCTCGCTTTATATATATAATATTCATTGTGGGAGAATCCTCAGTTAGTTTTTCAAATATATATAATTTTATTCATTACTATAGAAAGTCATACATATATAATACACTTAAGAGTGGGTGTATGTGTGAATGAAATGAAATGAATTTTAAGGATACATGTTCCAAACACTTGTAATATAGAGGTAGGCACTAGTAGCCACATGAATATATCTTTTTCTCTTTAGGGCAATGCAAAATTTAAAGCTTGGAGATTCCCATTTTTGGGTGGGTTAGCAAGGTGCTAAACAATTATGCTTGATGATTCAGTTTCATTAAAGATGACTTCCCCATGCAATATTTTTGACTGACTGCTGCAAGGACCTCTAACTTGCCGTTTTTTTATCATTTAATTAGAAAAAACAAATTCCTAGACTTCTTTTGGTCTCTTATTTTTAGAACCTTTTTTTTATCTCGGGTTACTTAACCTTCTAAGGAAAAAACACTTTGGATCCATCCAAATTGGGACCATGAGAGTCACGTTGATTAGTTAGAATTGTTGTAATACAAGTATGTACTAATTTGGTGGCCAAAATGATTATCAAATTATAAGGAAATTTGCCTAATGGATATGGTACTTCTTTGTTCTATGTGTGAGCTGTATATGGACAAGGAGGATATGTTTCATATGTTGGAAAGAAAGGCCAAAATCACCCTCAAAACCATGCAACTCCTCTTTCATGAACAACTAGAACTCTAGACTGGCTTCAATTAGAAACAAAAGAACTAGCCTTCCAAAAAAAAATTAAACAAAAGAACTAAACAGATAAAAGACAAAAGAAAGAGTATGAGAAATAAAATCATTCACTCTTAAATCATATTTTTACAACTAATATTAAGTACATATTATTTAATATATGTTTGTACTAAATTAATTTATAAAAAATTATTTTATCTTGTGAATCATGTTTTTATTCATTTACAATAGAGAAGACCTAAAAATGATATATATAATCTAAGTTCTTCCTTAACTCTCATCTTTTCATTTTAACATATATTTGTGACAGTACAATAAAGCATATGGAATCAAATTTGTCAAAATCTAATTATGATTATGATATCATTCATATGATAATTAATCAACGAGGCTTTAGAATAGATGGAATCTTGGGCTGGGGGTCGTCTCCTTTTCGCAATTACCAAGGCTATAGCAAATTGCTGCTTACAAGGAATAAAGGTGTCACAAACATAGTCAAAAAAGTAAATATCTTTCTCTCTTTGTTGGATGAAACAGTGAAGGAAGTTTTTTTTGTTGGTCGGTTGGTCGTATTGTAGTGATGGGATACTATTCAAGAAAAAGTAATATTTGTTAGTTTTTTTCTAATCAATCAAGAGTATCGTCTATTTAAGTCAATTATGTTCATGAGTCTAGTAAATTAGTTTTAGCATATTATATTGTAAATTATATACACTAAATATTAGTTTTAAGGACCTAGTGCATGGATAAACCAGTTTTGTTTTTGACCAATTTTTAACATGATTTACCGAAGAACTAATATCCTTCACATTCTACACCTAATTAACTTCCCTCTATATTTTTATGTTTCTAGTACATCATATCATATACTACATATATTATTAGTTTTTTTTCCCTCCTTTTATAATAAAAAATTATTAGTTATACATATGCTTTTAAGCGACTTACAACTGACACATAATTTAGGGATACATTTTAGCTGTTGCTTATATTTGTGACAATTATAAACCGCCATTAAATTATATGGTGTGCTCAATGTCCACTAATATACTGATATAATCACCAGCTCTTCCATAATATTAATGTTTACACTCTATGAGCCCTTTTACTACGACAACGTGTTTACGGTAAGGTAATGTGTTTCATGAGCTGATTAAAAAAGAAAGAAACTTGGAAGAAAGAGGAGCAGGGCACAAGAAGAAGAAGTAGCAGCTAGCAGCAGCAACTATAAAGTTTGGAATCCCAAGCTAAGCAAGAAGCTTTTGCTTATGGCATAGTTGCTGATGATGCCCACATGTCTAGGCGTGAATATGTTCTCTCTGTTTCCTTGGCAGCTTTTGCTTTTGTGACGTACCACCCTCTTGAACATGATCAATCTTTCTCTCTCTCTTTCTTTCCGTGATTCCAATCTATTCCTTCATGGTTCCAAGAAGGCCTCGTTCATTGCCCCCACATTAGCTCAATCATATGTATATCTGTTAGATTCTCTTGCCCACTTCAAAGATATATATATCTTCTATCTTCTACTGTGTACAAACGTGGGCATCATGCAACCTAGAATGTTATATAACATTTTCCTAGCACTTACTCGGATGAAAGAAGAAATGATTTGTTTGTATTAAGAATTATCTGATTCACAAATTGAAAAAATATCAAGAAACAATGAAACATATTGTAGATAATATATATTGTTATAATAAATAAAAATATTTCATTTTTGACATGGTTTATCAAAACGTTCAGTAAAAAAAATTGACAGGATCTATAATGGTTGTTATTTATATTCACAATTTCTTAGGTGTGTGGATTGATCTTCTTTTCAGATCATTCCTAACTTCTTGTACTGGGTTGGAGTAGGGCTGTCCAGCGGTCGGTTTCTGGTTGAGGTCGTTGGTATTATCAATTGAAAACCCTAAACCACCAGGCCTGACGTCGACTGTTCACCGGCCACGAGTGGTTCGGGCTCGGTTTTTTCGGATGGCGGTTCTGTTGGGTCGGTTAGGTCTGTAACCGAGTATGAAATCATCAAAAAAACAAAAATTGCAGAGAAAGGAGAAGTGTTGGAGATAAGAATCGTCTGCTGTTGAAGGCGTGCAGAAACAGTCACAACATCGTTTGGGACTGTCTATCACTTCATTGATCAACAATGGAGTGCATCGTCTGACCCTATCGTCTGACGGGGATCTTTTGATGTTGGAACAATGGATCATCTGCGAAGCCAAGATATATCGTCCGACCGGACATTGTTAGAATCAAATAATTTAATGAATTATTATATTTTGATGAATAACAATTTCGCTAAGTATTGATCTTGTCAAAGATAGAATTCTTAACTTCTCAATCTTTTTCATGCTTAGGAACATCTTTCTACTTGGAAAAGCACTGCATGAACCTCTACAAAGCATTATCAAAAGCAGATGTTCAAGTAAAGGATAGTAGAAGAATTCGTCCGGCTACAGCCCTTGAGAATCAGTCCGCCAGCTGACAACGTCTGCCTCAGAGAGTTCGTCCGGATATGGTAAACGTCTGGACACTCAGTCATTGGGCTCATCTGAAGGAAAGTACATCTAAATCCCGGACAGAATGTTTGGTTGACTAAACAACACTTGAAGACTAGTGCAAAAGAAAAATCAGGAGGTGATCGTTTGTTCAACCCGGGATGAGCTGTCAAGCACCACTTGTCTCTTCAGAGCATTAATGGCGAAAAGGACAGAATTAAGTTCTTTATTCCTTGCAAATTCAAATCTTCTGACATTCTTTAATTCAAGTTGCTTTTGCGGAATCAGCGGCGAGCCTTTCTGATCATCGTATCTCCCCAACGTTCAAATTCAAATCTTCTGATCAGAACATTAATGACTCCCTTAGCTGGAATGTATGAGCATTAATTACAGAAGTTATAGCTCAAGGAAAAATGCATTGAAGAACCAGACGATATCAACCTCCGCCATTGAAGAAGCATTAAATGCATGGCAGATTGCATTAAATAAAGCAGAAGATGCAGAAGTATCTGTTACTCACAATAGAGGAGAAATTCAAACGGAAATATCTTCAGATCTTCAGCAAAGGTCCCATTGATCCTCCTATTGATGATATAAATAGAGGACTTGGCATCAGATTCACTTGGTGACTTTTACACGATCAAAGCATTCAAACTTTCTAAGTTTATCATCTGCGATCCAATCTCTCCAAGCCAAACACTCAGCAGTCTCAACTTATTTATTATCTGAGTCCAGTCTCCAACGAGTGTGAAGTTCTTCACAGAGTGCTACTCTTATCCTCTTTCACATAAAGCTCTTTAGAGAATCAACTTGTTTATTCTCTTTGTAATCCGCTCTTCATATTGTCTACCCACTCTTACCGAAGAGATTTTGTAGAAACCAATTCTTCTTGAAAAAGAACTGGGAGGAGTCCTGTCCAACACTCGTAAAGGAGAAGTCCTGCTAGAATACTTGTAAAGGAGTAGTCCTCAGAATACTGGGAGAAGTCCATGAGAACACTTGTACTATTTTGATAAAATAGTGAAAATCTTGGTTAAGCCAAGAACTGGACGTAACCTTGTCGATTAAGGGGGTGAACCAGGATAAACATCTTGTGTGCTTTATTATTCAGTTTTAGAATAATTTCCGCTGCACTCTTTGACAAACGTTTTCGAACTTATAATTGTTGTTTTTCGAAAAAGGAGTTAAAAATCACACACAATTCAAACCCCCCATTTCTTGTGTGGTTTTATTACTATCAGACATGTCATCTAAGTCAGTACCTGCCAGCTGTAGCCAGAGATCTTATCGTACTAGCAATCCCGGAATATCCGGATCTTATCTTATCTTATCTTATCTTGTATTTATTATAGTTTATGTTCCCAATGTAATAGTTAACCTCGGACTATCCGTCGCCTAGGTTAAGTTCTCTCTGTATAAATACAGAGCTTGTAATTCTGAATAATTGGAATCGTGAAGTTAAAGAATAGTCTGAACGTTAAGTTGTTTCACTCAACCTCTTCTTCACATTTCCTTTTATTTTTCCCTTTTCCGAGAACTCTTTAAGTTCTTAACATGATACCAGAGCCAGTCTGAATCCATGGTTTCTTTTTCTTCGTTCTTTTCTCCCATGGCAGAAGCTCCGCCTCAGTGTCAAGCTTTATTCTTTTCTTTAGATAGATTTGTCTCCCTATCTCCAGCTGAAACTCATGAACAGAGGGGTAACTCCTGTCAACATTCCTCTGAGTTCAAGCTTTATACTTTTCTTTACATTTTCTACAATTTTATTTTCGTTGCCGCTGAGACTCATGAACAGAGGGGTAACACCTGTCGACGTTCCTCTAAGCTCATGCCAGTATAGCCCAAAGGTCTCTGAGCCTCAAATGGTAGAGAGCAAGTCCCTGAAGCCTCCCACTGAAGGACATGCCCAGGCACCCAAAACCCAAAAATATAAGTATATTTTCCTTCACATGTTGCTTCAGATCTGGCGGATTTAGCTAAGGAGTCCGAATCATCTTCCATGTTCTTCATTTCTAGCATCATGCCCCAAGCCTCTGCTCCGAGCACACCATCACCGTCAAAGGAGCACAACTTACCAGGCATCATAAGGCCACTCTTGCTCTTGATGACTGCAAGAGACGCAACGCAAGTTGCAGCGTAAAGCAAGTTGCAGCGTAAAGCAAGTTGCAGCTATGGAGGTCAAGCTCAACCGTGTGTTTTCGAATGTTGTCTTCCTTCTCACCCACATTGAGCTGGCGGGGGGATGTTAGAGATAAGAATCGTCTGTTGTTGGAGGCGTGCAAAAACAGTCACAACATCGTCTGGGACTGTCTGTCACTTCACTGATCAACAACGGAGTGCACCGTCTAACCCTATCGTCTGACAGGGATCTTCTGATGTTGGAACAATGGATCGTCTGCGAAGCCAAGATATATCGTCTGACCAGACGTGTCGTCTGAGTCAGTACCTGCCAGTTGTAGCTAGAGATCTTATCGTACTAGCAATCCCGGAATATCCGGGATCTTATCTTATCTTATCTTATATTTATTATTGTTTATTATAGTTTATGTTCCCAATGTAATTGTGACACCCAGTTGATGATGGCATATAAGATTTGATTTATACTACTCATAACAACAAGATGCATCTTATTTTCGGGAGCCTATCTAATAAGAACTCCAAGGTTAAGTGTGCTTGCCTTGGAGGATGGGTGACCTTCTAGGAAGTTTTTCTCAGGAAGTACATGAGTGAGGACAAAACGTGCTGAAAGGCTCGTGTTGTTACCGTGAGGCCAGACATAATAAAATTTTAAAATATATTATGTACTTTTTATTTGAATGAAATTTTCATTTATTTTTCATTGTTTATATCATATTCTACAATTATGCAAGTCATCTTAAACACATGCTAGGATCTATCCTGCTCTTATAATTTTTGTGATCCAGCTTTCTTGTCTTATCCTAATCTCCAAATAGACTCTTAATTTTAATAATGCGAATCACATGAGGTGTGACATAGTAACTCTAACTATATAAAGAAATTTGTTACTCTTTTCTTCAAATTAATTATTAACATTATTTATGTCCGTTCAAAATGTTTTACCTTTTTTGACTTATTATTAACATTATTTATGTAGGTTCAAACTGCATTTGTTTGTGAGGAAACCGATAGGGCGTATGTGCTCTTACAATCTTGGAGTCTCCTCGGGCAATGTTTTGCCTCCGGCTAAGGATGTTTTAGCTTTGTAGTTTTGCTTTGTTAATCTCTTACTATTATCATTTTGTGCAAAATGAATTTCATTTTACTAATTGTTGACGCATGATATAAGAAAAAGTATCAAGTGAAAAAAACATAAAATACGAAGAATAAAAACTTGGCCCTGAAGCCGACTAGTGTATGGGCCTCGGAATTAGATCAACAATTACGGGCCACTAGGTACTGATTGACCATGGACACGAAGTGATCCAGAAATTCCTGTACCAAAAATATATGTAATCCAAAAGCTCTACAATGACACAATAGAAGGGAAATGGGCTTTAATTAGAGGAAAACAAGAAGGTCATTTTTAGCTAGCTTATGTTTATACTTCAGAGCAAATCGCACATACACTAACAAAGGCATTGGGGTTCATCGAAATCGAAAAAAAACACAAAGGCATTGGTTCATGAGAATTCGCTTTGGACATTCATAACATGAACACTCCTTTGAAAAAAAAAACATGAACACTCCAACTTGAGGGTGTTTCTGTTTTTTCTTTCAACCTGATGTCACCGTTCATTCGTTATTTATAACCGTCCCTTCCAACAAATGGTATTTTTCGAATTTGAACTTGTATTATCACTCAACTGTTACATAAATCTAATTTGTTTTCCACTTGACCAACAAATGATATTGCTCGAGCTTTGAATGGATTGATCTTCGATCAAGCTTGGTAATGCTCAATTAAGAATGTAGTAATGTTGTAGTTGTGCACGGCGAAGCATGACGGTGAAAGTACCAACAAAATGCACTAGATCTGACACTCAAGTCAACTAAAAATCAGAGAGAAAACATTAAAGTCTAGGAAGAGCTATATGACTTTAATGAGCTATCTGAATGGTTTACACTGCAAGATAAATATTATATATCTGATCTTCTTGTCATGTTCAACTGTATGAGTAGTTAACCATTTGTTAGCCTGTTAGTCATGTGGTATAACGACTTTTACTTTGGTTGAGTTTGCTTGATCAAGGTTCTAACAACTTAGCTCTCATAATTAGCAAGTTGGTTAGAACCAATGACAGATCAAGAAATGTGTTCTAGATCAAAATACATATGTAAATATGCAACCTTATAAACATAATTTATAACTATTAAGAGTGCGAGCACACATCATAATTGTTCTCTACGAGTTTTCATACTTTGAAAACATTGAACAATTTTTTCATTCTCAACACTATCAAATATTTTTCTCTCTCTCTCTCTATTCTCTCTCTCTCTATATATATAGAGAGAGAGGATGTATCATATGAGAAAGATGTTTTTATATGAGAAAGTAAGAATAAATCATGACTGTTAGATCTAATCATGAATGGTCAAGATTAAAACATGAAGTCAAACATGAAGTCATGTGACTTTTTAAAAAGTCACATGACAATTTTAAGTAGTCATGTGACTATTAAGTTGTTTTAATATTGACCTTTCATGATTAGATCTAACGATTGTGATTTATTCTTACTTTCTCATATAAAAACATATTTCTCATATGATACATCTCCTATATATATATATATATATAAACAATCATTCAACCATTCATCTCATGTGCGATTTCACACCTGATTCTTGATGATATTCATATCGGAGAATGGTCTTTCAACTGTTGCAATTGTCACTGAGTAGTATCAGAGCTAGCTCTAATAGAAAATATACTAATGGATATATAATATGTTTCCTGGTCTCCACAAGCTTTATAGCAAGATTATTAATTCCACTCAATCTTGAAAATGAACTACTTATGATATAATTTTTAAGCTGGCTGTCTAACTCCAAAAGTTCTACATGGGAAAATTTTGAATGATCAAATCGAGCCAATTGAATCCCTTGGACTTAAACAAGCTACACAGAGAAGTAACTCAGTATTCACTTATGTAAAACTATTATTCAACTACTAAAATTGTCGATCAATCACTTGATAAAATCATTCAACTTGAAAATGATGCAAGTTAGAAACTTTCTCCACTTCCCTTTATATGGTGTGGGTCATTGTTGGTCACTGGGGCAAGATGAAGATTTAACTGTTGGAGCAAGATAGACCATTTCCTTCACCCAGGACTAGGAGCAAAAACCCCAACGCTTCTTGTCTTGAAGGTTCCGAAGAAAAAGAAAGAGCTAAAGGGTCCTCGTTGTGACCATTCTAAAGGGTTATTCACACTTATTGCTGTTTGGGGAATATGAACAAAAGGTGTACAAAACAATCAGGACACAAATGATAAAATTAAGCTTTTAGTGGCATTTAAGATAAATTTATACAGCTAAGGGGTCAGTTGCTTTTGTGTGGGGGCAAATATATAATTATATTATAGTATAATACTATTATTATTAGAAATAAAAAGTTAAATTGTTGTGGGGGAAGGTGCCCTGGCCCCTCCTCTCCCGTAGGGGTGAGCAACGGGGTCGGTTGGACCGGGTCGACGGATTACACAGGTGAGAAAATCGGTCCAATTCGGTTTGGCTTGGTCGGGCTCGGGTGGACCACTAAATTCCACATGAACCCGGCCCAACCCGAGGGTAGACCATATAAAAGCAAAAAATTTCAGCTCTCTCACTCAGAACCCTAGCCATTATTGCGCCGCTCCTGATAGTAATAAAATCACACAAGAAAGGGGGGTTTGAATTGTGTGAGTGACTTTTTAAAAGTTTTTCGTATTGAAGACGAATTATAAGTTTAAAAGCGTTTATGTAAACGTGCAGTGGAAATATATTTAGAGCATAAGCAGTAAAGCACGCAAGATATTTATCTTGGTTCACCCTCAAAATCGATAGGGCTACGTTCAGTCCTTGGCTATACCAAGATTTTCCACTATTTCGACTGAATAGTACAAGTGTTCTCAGGGACTTCTCCCAGTATTCTGAGGACTACTCCTTTACAAGTTTTCTCAGGACTTCTCCTTTATCTCTTAAGTATTCGACAGGACTTCTCCCTGATTCTTTTACAAGAATGTTGGTTTTCTACAAAGATCTCTTCACAGAGAGTGGGTAGAAAATATGAGGTTCTAGGTTCAGAGATGATGGTTAAGTTTGGTTCTCTGAAGGGATAGTGTGAGAGTAATGAGAGTTTTCACTCTATGTGGATTTCACACTAATTGGCGACTAAACTCAGAAGGATAGAAAATTCTAAGGTTGCTGAGTGTTCTTGGAAAAATCTTGTCTAAGTTGTGAGTTGACTTGAAGAATTTGAATGCTTAGATATAGTGTAAGTCGCCAAATTGAAAGTGATGCAGAGGCAGCTATTTATATCTTCAGTAAGGTGAGAACTAGATGGACTGATGAAGATCTTCAAAAATAGTTCCGTTGGAGATTTGCTCGATTGAGAGTAACGGATACTTCTGCACTCGTTGCTTGATAAAGTTTTCCATAGTGATGAGCATTTCTTCAATCGTTAGAGAGTGAGTTCGTCTGGCAGTCCTTTTTCTTCTGATTTCCAGAGACAGTAATTAATGCGAGAGGATTCCAGCTAATAAGGCATTTAATGCTTCTGACCAGAGGATTTGAATTCTACCGTTGAGGAGATACGATGATCAGAGGATTTCTCCGTAAATTCATCAAAAAGCAACTTGAATTAAGGAATGTCGGAGAATTTGAATCTTCAGAATATATGGCGCTTAATTCTGTCTCTTTCGTATTTAATGCTCTGATCCACAGGAGGTGCTTGACAGCTTCTCTTGGTTTAGGCAAACGATCTCTTCTGAGCAGATTCCTTTCGTGTCAGTTCTTTAATCATTGCTTCTTAGTCAACCTCTGTGTTTGACTTAGAGTGAACCGGTCAGATCTTTTAGGCGGACGAAGTCTACTGAGAGAGAGGCTCCAGTTCTCTTAGCCGGACGTACTTTTCCTTTGCTCTTTAATAATGATTGCAGCGTCCCTTCCGTATATAAGAGTTCCTGAATAAAATACTTTGGAGAGAATTAGTGACTCTTTATGAAATTGTTATTTATCAAAATAGGTTAATATTTTTCTCTAACAGCTCCCTCTCTCACTCGAACCCTAGCAGATTCGCGCCGCTCCCTCTCCTATTTGACTCTCTCACTCAAACCCTCTCCAACCTTAGCAGACTGCAGAGCCTCCTCTTTCTCCGCCGCCGCCTCCGAAAAATTTCGCGGCCCCTTCTAGCTTCTGGAACCTCCTAGCACCTACGCCTCGCCGCTGCTTTGCCTCGTCGCTGCTTCACCTCACCGCTGCTTTGCCTCGCCGCTACTTCGTGACGCCTCGCCGTGCTTCGCCGCCACTGCTTCGTGAAGATCGAAGCCCAGCATCGAGAGAAAACGAAGTTCCATTTTCAAGCATGCATGGCCGCTACTTCAGTCTAAGTTCACTCTCCCCTGCCGCTGCTTCGTCGCCGCTGTTTCGTGGTTGTGTTTGTTTCTTCTTCTTCTTCTTCACCCATGTTCAAAAATCTCCACATCTCCCCTCTGTTTTTTTCTTCACATTAACCCGCCTCAATCCGCCCGACCCGTCTGCCAACCTGGCACACCCGAACCCGACACACCCGAAATTAACCTCGGTCGGGATCCGTCCTGCATATTCATGTTTCAAACCCGACCAAACCCAGCATTGTTCACCCGAACCCGCCCGTTGCTCACCCCCTACTCTCCCAAGTGTATTTGTCCAAGGTTAGAATAATGAAATCTTTGCTTTCCCTAATATGAACGTTGAGTTAATTGTAAGTATAAGCTTGATTGTTTGGGGTGCGCTGAATGATATTAGGTTACTTGGTCGTTTAAGCCAGCCAGATGTGATCATATAAATTAAGAGATAATATATTTTTTTTTAAATAAGTGATATGTAATTAGAGTCATTCATAAGAAAGATAACTGTTAAATATTTGTTGTATGAAAAATACAACAATATGTGAAATATCAACAATGTACTAGTGTTGTGGTGAACAAGTTAAATTCTTATATAAAAGTGAGAACACAAGTTTAAACCCCAAAAAATCAGTTTTTGGAGGACGACCACAATTTTCAGTATGATAAAAGTATATTTTTGAAACGGTCGTAAAAATATGTTAAATACTTAATTGTGATTATAATATTTTGATAAGTATGACCCACATAAATTTTTAACTAATATAAAGAAGAGTGTTGAAAATAAATTATTAGAGTGAGTGCCTAAGCACTTTTCTAATATTTTTCTTATGTTGTACTCTATATAAACAACATGTGAGAAAAATAATACAAGATTTTTCTAAAAGAAAAAAAACTTTATAGAATCCTAATCAATCTCACAACATATTGGTACATCAATTTGAATAAATTAAATTAGATTAGATTGATTAAAACACCAAAGTTAACTTTTCTCTTGATAGCCTTTGTCTTTTTATTACAATATTAGATGGATAGATTTCATAGATAGACAGATTAGATTAGATTATCTGATTACAAGAGGAAGGTAGATTAGATAATAGAATAGATTAAATAGATTAGATTAAATTAAATTATATACATTTATTTTTGGTGTTGTCTAAGGTGAACTACCAATTAAGTAGTGCACCGTGCACCACCAGCTTTTGACTAATAAGATCGCGCCGAATGTCTAGGTAAGTAACCGGTAACCGGTTCTATAAGTTATTTTATTTTTATAATTTATTATAATTTTAATTTGTTAATTACTGTAAACCATTTTCTCTCTATTAATCTTCTTTTTATTATTCATTAGCAGGTCATTTAGAGTGGTGCACGGTGCACCATTTAGGATGCAAGTGCACCCTAGAAGCCACCTATATTTTTTTTTGACGGAGATACATAGATATTGCTTTTGTATTACCACAAAGTTTTTATCGTTGATTATGCGAGTAACTACTTTGCCCTAGTCACCCTACACAAATATCGTTACCTTTAAACTAGTGGTGACGTGGTTGAAATTGATGTCCATCGTCCAATAACTACGCTGAACCAAGCATTATTATTAAGTCAAAAATAACGGCCCCGTCACTCACGTTAGAGCGGGACCCACACTTATAGAACATTCTAGACACACTCTCCCTCAAACCTATAAATACCTCTATCTTCCCCTCTTCCTCAATTCACATAACCTAACACCTTTACTCTCTCAAACGCTTCTTCCTTTCTTTCCTTCCCCTAATTCGATTGTTCTAAGGCACCAGATTTCGCCGGAGAATGGCCGGAAAAGGTGAGGGACCGGCGATAGGAATCGACCTCGGCACCACCTACTCTTGCGTCGGAGTGTGGCAGCACGATCGCGTCGAGATCATCGCCAACGATCAGGGGAACCGCACCACGCCGTCTTACGTTGCCTTTACCGACTCCGAGAGGTTGATCGGCGATGCCGCGAAGAATCAGGTCGCCATGAACCCGATCAACACCGTCTTCGGTAATTCATCTGAAAACTCCGCCCTTCTTTCGTTGATTCGCAAATCTAGTGCAGTTATTTGAACTTTTTATCGTTTTCAATGATTATTGATCTCTTTTATAAGTTATATGATCTTTAGTTACTTTGATGTCAAATATTAGTGATTAGATCAGTTTGTAGCAGATGTTCTCCTCTTTAATTTGTTCGTTGGGTTTTTAATTAGATCAATGTAACATGTTAAATACTAATTCTATCTTTTGTGAATTTTTTTATGAATTATCAATTCTCGTAACTCATCCTAGTTAAGAACATTTTTATTTAGATCCCGTATTAAAATTAGGGTTTTGCTTTTCAAATAAATTTTTGATTGAGGGCGCGGCGAATAGGAAAAAGTGTCAAGTATTTCTAAAAAATTGTCCCTTTGTCATGTGAGCACAGTTTAGAAAATATAATTAATTAATATTTTATTTATGTTTAAATTATTTTTTTAATTTTGAATGTTAATTGTTTTCATAATTTTCTTAAGTATAATTGGTATTAATTTAATTTTTTAAACAACCGATAAGTAACAAGGAAAAAAATTTCGACTATAATTATGAAAGATGCATAGGAAATAGATGTTTTTTTTTTCCAGGATGCTGTTGTGTGTTTGTAGTGTAGTTAACTAGCTTTTAAGCTACAGCGTAGAGGCTAAAGCTAAAGCGCTAGATGGTATAAATAATAAAAATTCTTAGAATGTCATACATAAATCATAAAGTAAGTATCATACAACATAACTCATAATTTATAGGAATGTCATACATAAGTCATAAAATACTAATCTAAAACACCATAAAACTTATGCATAAAGTAGTTATCATCATCAAAGTATAAAATTTAAACATCAAAGTTCTCATAATCAAAGCATAAAACTTAAACATGTTCTTTTTGGATCAGCACTAAAGCGCAAAAGCTTCAAAAGCGCGCTTCTGCCACGCTTATGAGCTTAGCTTTAGACTACACTGTAGTCAAATTTTTGTTTTTGGTGTGGTTTCAGTTGTTACTTGAGTGATTGTTCGTAACTGGGGGTTATTGTTGTTTTGCAGATGCAAAGAGGTTGATTGGTAGGAGAATCAGCGACCCTTCTGTTCAGAGTGACATGAAGTTGTGGCCATTCAAGGTCATCTCTGGTCCTGGAGAGAAACCCTTGATTGGTGTTAACTATAAGGGTGAGGAAAAGCAATTTGCTTCTGAGGAAATCTCGTCCATGGTCCTAACTAAGATGAGGGAGATTGCAGAGGCTTTCCTTGGATCAACTGTGAAGAACGCTGTCGTCACTGTACCTGCATACTTCAATGACTCACAGCGTCAAGCTACCAAAGATGCAGGTGTTATTGCTGGCCTCAATGTTATGAGAATCATTAATGAGCCAACTGCTGCAGCCATTGCATACGGGCTCGACAAGAAAGCTACCAGTGTTGGTGAGAAGAACGTTTTGATCTTTGATCTTGGAGGTGGTACTTTTGATGTTTCTCTCCTCACCATTGAGGAGGGTATCTTTGAAGTTAAGGCCACAGCTGGAGATACCCATCTTGGAGGAGAGGACTTTGATAATAGAATGGTGAACCACTTTGTGCAGGAGTTTAAGAGGAAGAACAAGAAGGACATCAATGGAAACCCAAGAGCTCTCAGGAGGTTGAGAACTGCTTGTGAGAGAGCAAAGAGGACGCTCTCATCCACTGCCCAGACCACCATTGAGATAGATTCTCTGTATGAGGGCGTTGACTTCTATTCGACCATCACTCGGGCTAGGTTCGAAGAACTCAACATGGACCTCTTCAGGAAGTGCATGGAGCCTGTGGAGAAGTGTATGAGGGATGCAAAGATGGACAAGAGCACTGTTCATGATGTTGTCCTTGTTGGTGGCTCTACTAGGATTCCCAAAGTTCAGCAGCTGTTGCAGGACTTGTTCAATGGGAAGGATTTGTGCAAGAGCATCAACCCTGATGAAGCTGTTGCATATGGAGCTGCTGTCCAGGCAGCGATATTGAGTGGTGAAGGCAATGAGAAGGTTCAAGATTTGTTGCTTTTGGATGTCACCCCATTGTCTCAAGGTTTAGAGACTGCTGGAGGTGTCATGACTGTTTTGATTCCAAGGAACACTACAATTCCCACCAAGAAGGAACAAGTGTTCTCTACTTATTCAGATAACCAACCTGGTGTGTTGATTCAAGTCTATGAGGGTGAGAGAACAAGAACTAGGGATAACAACTTGCTTGGCAAGTTTGAGCTTTCGGGCATTCCTCCAGCTCCTCGCGGGGTTCCTCAGATCAATGTTTGCTTTGATATTGATGCCAACGGCATCTTGAATGTCTCTGCTGAGGACAAGACCACCGGACAGAAGAACAAGATCACCATTACCAACGACAAGGGAAGATTGTCGAAGGAAGAGATTGAGAAGATGGTTCAAGAAGCAGAGAAATACAAGTCTGAGGACGAGGAGCACAAGAAGAAGGTTGAGGCGAAGAATGCCTTGGAGAACTACGCGTACAACATGAGAAACACCATCAAGGATGATAAAATCAGTTCAAAGCTTTCATCGGAGGACAAGACGAAGATTGACGATGCGATTGAGCAGGCCATTCAATGGCTTGATGCAAACCAGCTTGCCGAGGCTGATGAATTTGAAGACAAGATGAAGGAGCTCGAGAGCTTATGCAATCCCATCATTGCTAAAATGTACCAAGGTGGTGCTGCTCCAGGTGGTGACGTGGATGATGATGCTCCACCTGCTGGTGGCAGTGGTGCTGGCCCCAAGATTGAGGAGGTTGACTAAATTTGACTGGTTAGGTATTGGTAGATGATTCTAGTCGGGTTACTGCTATTATAAAATTTTGTTTTCCTGAATATTATGTTGTTGTTTTCGTTGTCATTTGTTTGACGATTGAAAATTTAGTATACTTTGCTCATTATTTTACCTATTGATAATATAATTTTAGTGTCAAATTTTCGAAATATTGCCCGTTACCCCTTTTTGATTGATTATTTTGCCAGTAATGCAAGCCACATAGGTAAAATGCAAGCAATCATAGTCGTAGATACATAACTTTTCTCCGTGGATTTTACTGCCAAGATCGCAATGATAAATTTGTAGATTACAGTGCTCGATAACTAGCATCCTATTTGAGTATTTGGTGACATTTTCAATGAGTTGTACCGAATTTAGTTTGCAGAATTTCAAAACTCAATTAGTTTGCTTTGACTATCAACATGTTAGTTAAGCTTTCATTAACACCATGATGGGTGATACATATTATATATAGAGACTTGTGGGAATGGTTGCATCTTGAGAGAGGGCATGCCAAGTGTTGCATAATGTAATAACAAAGACGCCAAAAAAACCCTAGCATCAGCAGCAGCGTGAAACACTTCACAGTATTCACACATTCAAAAAACGACCATCTATCAATGTTGAGACCATGATAAACATGAACCTCTTCACCACTATAATGCAGCTGAGGTTTATTCACAAATGAGTCAGATGATTCACACCATCGAAAAGGGCATCCTACAATAAGAATCTCTCATTAGGAAATGTTTCATCCAAATAGCAATTGAACAGTGAAAACCCCACAATTTAAACATTAAACCCAAAATCCATTAACGCTACCCTTAAACTTAGAAACAAGCAACAAGGGCGACACTTACCTGGAGTAGGCAAGTAAACCTCGAACCGTTATTCACTCCAAGCCTTTATTCACTCCAAGCAATGGAGACGAACACAAACCTTCACTCACGCTTAGAGACGAAGACGAAATCTTGAGGAGAGAGAGCGAGGGATGAGTTTGAGACTTTCTATCTTCAAAGAGTGACAAATTTGTTAAGACACTTTTTTTTTTTTCAATCCGTGTTAAATATGTGGGTTCTTTTTCAATTAGGGTAGTTCATTAGTTGAATTGAGGATTTAATTTAGTGATTGGGTTAGTTGATCAGTTCATTATTGATGTGAAAAATGTTGAAACATTAAAACATAAAACTACATATTAAGTGTGTCACATCAACTCTGGTCTATTATCAGAGAGGATTAATCCCAACATTTCTCTTAACGCAAGAGCAAAAATAAAAAAATTCAAACAAAAATTGAACATCACTACATTTACATTTAGAGGACCGAATTGATATCGCACCCCTTATTTGTGGCAAGCATGTTGCGTACTAGAGGTGCTTTGTTTTGTAGCGTCATGGTATCACTATTTTGTATTGCAGAGATATAGGGTTTGTCCTCTCTCTGTTTGACGTTTTGTCGTCCATCTATCTTTAATCTAATTGAAGGAATGTTGTCATGTGACTAAGGTCACGAGTTCAAGTCTTGAAAACAGTTTCTTGTGTGAAAACGGGGTAAGGCTGCATACAATCCCTTCCCAGACCCTGCGTATGTGAGAGCACTTGTGCGCATCAGGGTGCCTTTATCTTTAATCTAATTATGTTTTCAAAAAAACTAAAAAGTGATAATTCACGGTAAGGCTAACAGGGGTCCATGAAAATTGTCATCTCTGGTCCTACAACTCTTAAACTAGGAGCTGAAGTTTTTCAAAAAAATTCACCTCTCCATGATGTATTGATACAGAAATTACTTCATAAAGACTCTTATGTAATAAACAACCTATCATTATGAGCCAAAATGTAGTTTTTCTCGCGCAAAACAATTAAGAAGATAATGCCATGAAACCAACCTGCATTATACCTTCAGTAATTGCCTTGTACAGTTCTACTTGATCAAAAATAATATAAAATGTACAGCCTCATGCATGTATGGCTGTCATATTTTTTAGCTGACAAAAAAGTTCTATAGAAGAAAACAAGAATGTGACCAAGGCCACTCTCATTGTTGTTTTAGTCCACTAGAGGTTGAAACCTTATTGATGACCTCCTCTTCCATTTCGACTAGTTGACTGCAGAACATTTCAACGTCCTTCGCTTCTTCCTTGAACATGAACCTGAACTCTTTCCATTGGTAGTGACCAACGCCATCCTTCAAAACTGGACTCATAACTTTTGCCAGGACATCAAATCCCTTCCGATCAATGGATGTTACATATGCATCCTAAGTACAACACCAGTGACTTTGTTAGTTGTTCTTAAAACTACATAATGAAAGCAAAGAAAAAGGTAAATGAACTGATATGGGCTCTAAATGTATAACCACTATCAACATAGTCATCAGATGAGATAGTCCCACTCAATTCCGCCTAATTATTGCGAGATAGACATAAAATTTCAGCATGAGAGAACATGAGAGTTTCCACATGAGGATCCTGATCCAGATGATACCATTTCATGGTTCCAATTTAATGTTGAATGAGATATGTTTGATGTATAGAGAATATTTTTTAGTATTAATCTCAAAGGAACAAGGTACAAACTACAAACCAGCAAATCAAAAGAAACTATAGAAATTCTATGATAATTATCAGAGAGGGATAGAGATACATCACTAAGTCTTGACCCTGCTGCATGACGATAAGCAATCAAAAAGTTCTTAAAGTCTACATAAAAAATAAACCGTAATGGAAAATTTTCATTAACACCCTAAATCCACCAACATCTCAGATAGAAATAGAAATAGAAGAGAGAAATTAGAGAAATGATGAGTGATGTATGCTTCTAAAACGCTAAGCGATTCTTGACAATGTAAAAATTACAAATTTATCTTGTAAACACACTTGTAATCATGAAAATAGAAATTGACCAACTGCATTATCGGGTATAAGGAATAATTAAGATCGATAAGTTACCTTCGCATGGGCATTCATGTGAACAAAACAAAGAAGCACAAGGGCTTTACGCCTGGCCTCACTTTGGTTTATCCCATCAATCAGCTTGGCAGAAAATGGGGCTAAACAAGAAACATACAAGAGATGTGAATCTTTTGTCGGTAAAATAAGGGATACCGGATTTAAGCATTTCAAACCAGGTCTTCACCTATTTTATCAGCTTTGGTTGTTTCTAGATTTTCAGCATCCACTTCAAAATTGCCTCCAAACCCGTCAAGAAATGTGCAAGATCTGAGCATTAAACATTTAAATTAGATTGTAACAAAAAAAACACTTACATTAGATGGAACAGACATTTTAGATTTTCTAATTTCTTTTGTAGTAGTCAGTATGCTCAATTGCTAAACTTGTACGAGGACTCAACTGTTTAGGATTTGCAGAAAGTGAAATAGAAAAATTTAAGATAGAGATTTAATGAAACGAGTTCATACCTTACTTTAAATCTATATACGGAGTAATTTTCATTGTCATGTAGAAGTTGCGGAAGATTATCACTTCGCAATGAACCCCTAACACTAGAACTTAATACTTCAGAGACAGTGTAAGTGAACCCTTTGATCGCTTTTTGCTCAGATAGTATGACTTCCTGAAGTTTTTCTGAAAGAGACTTAGCCTATACCAAGATCAACGACTTAACGTCAGTACCTATAACAATATATCAAATTCCGTCATCACTTGCTAATATTATGATAAGCCAAATGTTCAGACAAATAAAAGTTAAAATATAGGGATACAGTTAGAAGTTAACGTCGTGAAAATATATACTTAAGCAGCCCCATTTCCAATCAGAACTTGTCAAAATGTTGTTTACTTCTTTTATAAGAACTTAGATATTAACTAACAATCATGATCTTGGTATAAAAGATGATTCTATGTCCATTACAATATTGAAGGTGACAAGTAAGAATTTTACTATGTAACAGAATAACAATCTCATCATGAAAGTGATGAAACATATATCTACTCTGATCAGGCTTTGGGCATGCTAAAGACATTGAAGATCTACAAAGCTCAGTAAACAGAGAGTTTCGTTTAGGATTGGCATAATTTTAGTAAATTGTATTAACATAGTTGAAACCGTAAAGAGCAAGCATTTGAAAAGTTGATGTGGCATCACCTTATCTTCGCTAAGAGGACGAACATCCCCAGATAAAGCAATCCGTGCTGGTATCTGCAGCATTTGAATAAATCAACCAATCAGCTTATACCTTCATTTCTTCTGATTATACAAGAATATGAAAGCAGACACCATTTGGATCAAAGCCCTTACTTAGTGCTTTTCAATGAGGATCAAGCAAGGGTATGAATATTTTCATAGGATAATATTTTAGTCTCAACAGAAAACATATGTATAACATGCACAACCTTGTTCAATGATTTCAATATGACCCCTAGTGGGCCAGGAAAGGGACTGGTCACAGCAAATGAACCACGCTCATCAATCATTGTGTTCTGCATAAAACAAAAATCAAATGTGTCATCTTGTAGCTATGAAAAATACTCAGATGATTTGTTAGCACATCAAGTCTCATTCTAATAAATGCAAATAAACATTAACATGGGAAAAACTAAAACCAAAATCGAAAAACTAAAAAGCCTTTTAAACATTCCTTCTACTGATAAGTTCTACAATATGATGAACTTGATAGGTCCAGCTGATCAGATGAACTTTGGATCACAAAACTACTTGAAATGATAGAGGCATAGGAAGACAGATTAATCACAAATCACAAATCACAATCAAAGCAACTAGTTATCCTTAAAAACAGTTAACGAAAGAGAAAATGAAGCATTACCAAACTTTAAACTTTCCCTGAATTCTGACCCTATTATTAAGCAAACTCCAAACTGACCAGTAGAGTGTAGCTATCGCTCTGATACTTTTATGATGAACTAAACAACTGAAAATACATAAGATATTTCCTACACAAAAGTCTAAGACTTTGTCTTTAGTCTCACATTGTACAAGGGAAAGAAGCAATAGTAGAAGAAGAGAGAGTAACATACCACATTATGCAAATCATCTTCTGGCACCCAAAGATATGGCTGCCCCCTTTTCACAATGTACTTGACCTTTGATGTATGGATATTCTCTTTGCTGTTGGAATCATGCAAAAATAACAAAGACCCATTAATGTTGTAACAGAATCACCGAATAACATTAGAGCGGGAATCAGACTTTTTCTTTATCTCGACGAGGATGTGTGCATGAATTGATGAATCACATCACGTGTCCTTAATTATTGCAAACATTAAAAAAAAAACTTTAAACAGCATGCGAAATTGTGCAGAGAGTAAGGGTGAGGTTAAAGTTTGTGAGTTGTGAATAGAGAAGAGGAAGAGGAAGAGGAAGCGAAGGCAAAGGGCAAAAAGGGTACCTTCCTTTGGCATCTGCTTTGATAGTATTAAGGGAACCTTGCCAGTTTGATGCCAATATATTCTACATACATAAAAGGCAGTATATGTGAATTGAAACAATTGCAGGAAATGGATAATCTCTGTAGTGTCATTGAGGGAAGGAAGCTATGAAATTTGAAGAAAAAGAGAAGATGGAAGAACCTTGCATTTCTCAGCGTATGTCAAGACCGTTGCTTTGTTGCGTTTCATGGAGTTGTAGAGTGCACACCACCTGCTCGATAAAACTACTATTAGGTCTGGCTGCAACCTGCTTTCGAGTTGAAGCCTTCAGCCGGAACACCAACTTCAACTACTGTTTATTGTTGATGAGAAAATGGTATTGATGTAAGTAAATTTTTTTCTTTTCAAATGTTTATAATTAATTTCCGCTATATAAACAATTATTTTTATTTTAATTAAATTAAAAAAAATATGGAACTATTGTTCTTCTTTTTGATGACTTTTGTTTTGGGATTTGAAGTTGAATTTGATTAATGTCCAGTTTTAAGAGTTCATATTCCATTGATTTTTAATATCCTGGTTTATAGAGTTGAATTTAAATTGCCAATTGTATATATTAATACTATACTATACTATTTTACCCACCAAAAAATACTACACTATTGTAGTATGAAATATTAATTTATAAAGTGGAAAATTTTATCTTTTAATTTTTTAATAACAGTTCTATTTTCATAAACACAATAACATACATGGTTATATTAGACTCATTTTCACTTCTTCATTCTGTTAATTTCTTGTATCTTTAAGAAATAAATAACTTGATCAAATGTGCGACTGAAGGAGAGTTTTGGATTAACAGTATTGTTGGGAATAGGTACGAGATCGATCTAGGTTTTATCTAACTTAAAAAATTTTAAGGCCTAAACTTAGATTATTATTTGTCAAAGGTTTTTTAATTTCTTACCTTATTTTGTCTGACGTTTTTGAAAGCTTAGTTTGACTATCTGACCTATTTCAAATTAAAAAAATTTCTCAACGAGATAAGCTACTAGATAAAAACTGAAAATAAATTAGATTATGTTGGATTTTTTATTGTCTAAGATCCTATTTAAATTCATACTGCATAGTAAGGTTTTTAAATAAGTTATAAATCTAATCTTAAATCAGTTTTAAAAAAATCTAACCATAAATCATTCTATAAACTAACTTGTCTAAATATTTAACAATATAAAATGTGTATATAATATCAACATATTATAAAAAATTCTAAAATAGCAATAATAAAAATGATAAAACATATTGTATTAATCATATGTTTATTTAAACAGGTTAGTATGTTGTTTTCTGAAGTACAAAAAATCATGCTAGTCTATTAGGTTTATAAATTTTTTTAAAATTCCTGAATCCAGGTATTTTATTTATTGATTTGGTATGGCAAGAGAATCAAATGTGTAATGCTTAAACCAATCTTACTCATTTTATTCATCAGTAAAATGTTTCAAAAATAATTATAGTAAAAATTGCTATTATTTATGAAAATTTATCAATCTATTATTATTTCAACACTAAAAAACTAATTATAAATATTGTTAAAAAAGTGAGGATATAATCCCCATTTCCTAATCACATACATGTAAAAAAAAATCTTGGGTTTTTTTTTTTAAATAATGCAGAAATAAAACAATTTATCAAAAAAGTATAGTTTAAATTAATATACCACCATGATGTTATTTGCGACGGAAAATTAATCCATCACGTAATTTTGGTTTGGTGTGACAAAAACACCGATGAAAATACCGTCACAAGACAAATTGATGCCGGAAGCGTGCTGATAACGATTTTGTGATGGATTTATTTACCGTCGCAAGCTATCAATTTAATCTATTTTTTTTGTTAAATACTTTTTTTTATTATTTTAAAAAAACTCCTATTTCTTCAACTTTACGCATTTTGAGATAGATAAAGTCATTCTTATCATTAACTAGAATTAAAACTGATCTCACGCTTGATTAAAATTATTGCTTCCTTTTAAAACTGAGCATCTGCAGCGGCACCAGAAGCAACCATGAATTGCACCGACGACTCTTCCGAGATGATGGACAAGGATCTTCACGTCACTTTTCTTCAGATGATGTACCACTTGCTTCCATCCCCATACGAACCCCAAGAGATCAACCATCTCACTCTCGCTTACTTTGTTATCTCTGGCCTAGACATCCTCAACGCTCTCCATTCAGTATGTTCTTCAATGATCCTATGTTCTCATGCATGCTCTTTACTGTGTTATCATTCGTTATTCCGTTTCTGACCTAAAGATCTTCCCTTTTTGCATCTATGTTGTGATCAAAGGTTGAGAAGGAAGCTGTTGCCAATTGGGTTTTGTCTTTCCAAGTTCACCCTGGAACCAAAGCTGACCCCAACAACGGTAAGCAAATGCAGCTGTTAGCAGCATTTGATCTCCAAAATTTGTTTTTTAGTTGACCCACTTTAAGGGTTTTGTGCAAATGCAGTTGTTAGCAGTATTTTATCACCAAAATTTGATTTTTACCTGACCCATTTGAAGGGTTTTGTGCAAATTCAGTTGTTAGCAGCATTTGATCTCCAAAATTTGTTTTTTAGCTGACCCATTTGAAGGGATTTGTGCAAATGCAGTTGTTAGCAGCACTTGATCTCCAAAATATGATTTTTAGATGACTCATTTCAAGGGTTTTGCTTGCAGGACAATTCTATGGCTTTCATGGTTCAAGAACTTCACAGTTTCCTCCAGATGAGGATGGGGTATGGAAATGATTGAAATTGAAAGTGCTAATTTTTTTTTTTCTATTTGGTGAAGTGTTCTAAATACTTTATGTTTGATCTTTTTTAAGGTTTTGCTTCACAACAATAGCCACTTGGCCAGTTCTTATTGTGCCCTTGCAATTTTGAAAATTGTTGGTTATGATTTGTCCAGTCTAGATTCTGAATTAATGTTGACTTCGATGAGGAACCTTCAACAGCCTGATGGAAGGTATGCTTTTGAAATTTGGATTAGAACTGTGCTCTTGATGCTTATGTTATGGTCATATCAGTAAATTCCACTACCATTTTTCAATTTTGTGGTATATGGTTCCAGAGACTTATTTCAAAATGTATGCCCCTAATGATAGGCTTAATTGGAATTACTTCTTATACCTGAACTTGTTGACCTGTGATGACAGTTTCATGCCTATTCATACTGGGGGAGAAACAGATCTTAGATTCGTATATTGTGCAGGTAAGAGAAAACAAAGACATGAAGAATAAGCGCTACTTAATTGATTATTAATTAATTCTGGTATATTATATCATATTAACTAACTAATAACCGACTGTATCAGCTGCCATATGTTTCATGCTGGATAACTGGAGTGGCATGGACAAGGAGAAAGCCAAGGATTACATATTACTTTGCCAGGTTTGTGAAACTAGCGCTTCAACTGGTTATGGGATAAGCCATAAGAGTATTATCTTACAATTTGTACTATTCTGGACATACCTTTTCCATGAAAATGTCTGTGTAGGCCTCTTTGTATGCAAATGTAACTGACATCCTTGTTTTTCCTTTATCTATTTTTTCTAGTCTTACGACGGTGGCTTTGGATTAGTTCCTGGTGCAGAATCTCACGGTGAGTTGAAACAATCTTTTATCAAAAAATTTATGTGATTCTATATTGTGAGAGGGTCTGTTGCGATGTTGTTTGTCACATCAATTATGCTAATCTTCTGCCTGGAGTTTCTCTTTTTTGTTATGCTATTGTATACCACATGATAGATTTGTTTAATATGTGCTTACATTAGTCTGGGTCGGTAGGAGATTGAAATCTAGCACTTAATGCTGATACTATCTGATCAAGAGACATTTTCCTTTTAGAAGATGTAGTTCATGAAATTGAAGATTGTTTCATGCAATCCTACTGATTAATTATGAAATTTAAAGAGGATAAAGGTTTAGGCTCTTGGCATGTTCTTTCTTCCCCTTTGGTTAGGTGAACAGATTGGTTTGGACTTTACTCTCGACTCTCGATAGTATCTTTCATTAAAATGTTGGTTGTGAATTGCCTTCTTGAACAGTAGGAATGACTTTATCAGACTAATATCCAGCCAACCAACCAGTTGGCTGCAATATTGTATCTTGTGGTGGTCCTTGTAATACTTATATAGACTTGTACCCATTTTTATGGCTTGTTATGTAACAGGAAAAATGATAAAACCTGCTCTTTCTCCATTCAGTTTACTTTTATTTGTTCCTTAAATATAATATTCTGGTTCATGCTTGATGGTTATTCTGTGTCATGTGCCACATCTTTAAAGGCGATTTTCATCTTTTTTTTTAAGTCTTCATTATTTCTTGAATGATATTTATCAACATTACTTGTTTTAGTGTCACAGGTGGTGCAGCTTATTGTGCTGTTGCATCTCTCCGATTAATGGGATTCATCGAAGACAGTATTATCTCAAGTTGTACTTCGTCTTCTTTGATTGATGTGCCATTACTGCTAGACTGGATCTTGCAGGTAACTTCTAAACTCTTTCATTATAAGCTGAATTGATTGTACTCATTTGTAAATAAACATAATGGACTGAGGTTTCATGAGCTGCTTGTTTGTAAATTCCCTTAAAATAATGGCTTGGTGATTTTTTCTTCCTTGATGACTTAGTACATTGTTGTGGACTGTTAGCACCAGGAGTGTGTGTCTGCAGATCAAAACTCACTAATTCTGTCTTCCTTTGCAGCGGCAGGGGAATGATGGTGGATTTCAAGGTAGACCTAATAAAGCTAGTGATACATGCTATGCATTCTGGTAAGTACATTATGGAGCCTTTATCAATTTCTATCTTATTGTATTATTTGGAAGTTGTCAAAGCCTTGACATGAACCATATGTTTGGTAGGATTGGAGCCGTTTTAAGGATTCTAGGGGGCTGCAACTTTGTAGATAAGAATGCTGCACGTGGATTTTTGCTTGCCTGTCAATACAAGGTACTGCAGTTACCGGTCTGTTTCTCATACAATCTGTTATAGATTTTAGGGTTAGAATTATAATTGGTGGTGTTTATTTCACAATAATGATGGGTAGCCTTGGTGCAACCGTAAAAAGTTGTTGTAATGTGACTGAGGTCACAGATTTAAGTCCTGGAAACAGCTCATTGAGTAAAAACAGGGTAAGGTTGCGCACATTAGACCAAGTGGTCGGACCCTTTCTTGGACCCCGCGCATAGCAGGAGCTTTCGTGCACCAAGCTGCCCTACAAATAATGCGAAATCAAGGGAAAGGAAAATAGTGATAGGAATTTAAGTTAAAGCTGATTTTTACCATTGGTTTGGTACCGGGTGAAATGAGGATTTTGAATTCTCCTAGAAAAGACTGGATTTTCTTCTCAGTACACATAAAGGGGGGAAAACCATTTGTAATGTCAATATCTCTAGTTGGTTGAACTAATTTTGAAACACATTTTTCTGCCTCAATGACTCTTGAAATTTTCTGTGGCTGGTTGAACTAATTTTGCAACTCATATTTTTCTGCTTATATTTGTTTTTCATCAGTATGGTGGATTCAGCAAATTCCCTGGAGAGTTTCCAGACCTATACCACACCTACTATGGATTTAGTGCTTTCAGCCTGTTGGAAGAATCTGGCTTGAAGTCACTTTGTTCTAAACTCGGAATTACTGATATAGCTGCAATGGGAATCTAACTTGGAGATGCCTTGTCTTGGCTGTCCAAGTCTTATACATGATTTTTGCTGTTATGCCTGTGTCCATTAAAATGGATGCTCTTGATTTGATTTTTTGGGTACATAACATATGGATCTTTGAACCTAAGTTTTCTTGCAAATTATATGAAGCTCTGACCACTAATCGACTCATAACACCAACCAAATATTATCCCACTATTCCCAGCTTGGTTGATTGGATTTTTATATTCATTAATTGAGGTTTCTTTTCTGCTGAGAGAGGTCATTGGGTGAAACAAATGCTTTTTAAAAACTAGGCAAAATTTGTATTGGTTTGTCTATGAAATTGTCTAATTCTTTGTAACCCATACTCCCTTGAACCCCATCATGGCCACCTCCTCAGACCTCTAAGACCTGCACTGACATACCTTATTCAGACCCACAAGCTCATTCCAAAACCAATACAGATCATGGTTGTTGAACCAGGCAGCACTGCAACCTTATCACCCTTCTTCAACATCGTCCGAACCTCGACCTTAATCCATACACCCTGTGGTTTCTACCTCCGGCAGAGGGTGGTTTCTACCTCCGGCAACCTCCATGATAAGCACCATGAACTTTGTTGAACCTGCGCTGAAGAGGGGGGGTCCACTTTGTTTGAAAATCCATGCAGGCTGTGACCACCGATATCGAGACGATGTCACCCCACAATTGCTGATGTGCCCTTCGCATGGCAGGAAGGCTCCACCTCGTCGTTGAGACGAGCATGCACCACGAGTTGGACTCTGTAATCGTCCCCCTCTCCCTCGTCGGAGCTTTTGTAGGGTATTATTTACATAGCTTAAGGACTGCATCTAGCTCACAAGTGATTGGTGATTGAACCAAGATGAATTGAGTTTGCACCCTGTTTTATCATTATCTATTCTTGTTTTAACTCTCTCCTTATCGTTTTAGAAAACTTGAGTTGAGAGTAAGTTATAATTTATGCCCCCTTTTGCATAAAGTGTTTCAAAAAGTTTACTTTCGAGTGATTAAATTAGTGTATAAAAAATCTAGCTCTTCTGCGTTGTCTATCTAACCTTGAACAATGAACATGCAACACAAAAAGATATCATGAAAAGTTTTTGCTAAAGCCATATTTTATTCTTGATTCTGACCAGCTATGATTCTTCAACGTGGTGGTAGTGGGGTTAGAAACAAAGAGGGCACCTTTCGGTCATGACCCACGAGACATGTTCACGAGCAATTGCATTTGCATTTTCATCCCTTGTTGTTTAGCAAAACGCCACAATATGCAGGGCCTCTATTATATCAATTTTGTCACGTTGAGTGGTGGTTCTTGTCTAACTAACCAATGTGCAGATTACACCCGCTAGAAAATAGCGGTGAGTTAAAATCACGATAAACATAAGCAACTTCTAAATGGCTCAGTACACCCCGTGCATGTTGGGAAATTATTCTTCAATTTAATTGCCAAGCTAAAATCAATTTTGGGAGAAGCTATGTGACTAGCTTGTGAGTGTGAGTATTGATTCTGACAAAACAAAAGAGAAGCTAATTTAAACATGTTACCCTTCTTTTCTTTTCTTTTTTTGGTAATTTACATGTTACCCTTCTTTGATCACACGGCTGATATCATTTATGCTAAAAGCTTAGTGGTTAAAATGTGGAGACAAAGAAACATAAAAACATGACATGGGACAATGCTGATTTAAGATATGTCTTATTCACAGGCTTTGTAAAGAGAAGAAAAAGAAATGGTAAAGACTCTGAAATTGAATTTCTTCAAATGTCTTTTAGACAGCTGCATGTATAGAAAAGTGGGACCATCTCATCACACAAGAAAATTATTGGTAATGATGATGATAATATTAGTGACAGTGCAGAATTCAGATACATTAGGAAAATTTTCATTTTTGTGTCAACATGTAAAGTTTAATAAATTTAAAAACCCCATTATTTTGCTAATTACATCAAATCCACCTTTTAAGCATAAATGCATAGAAAATATTGTCCCCCATATGCTTTGAAACATTGAGAGTACATGTCACATGTCACAACTGTCTTAGCTTATTAACAGCATGTTTAGAACTTCTCCTGCAATTGATACTAGAGCTAAAATCAATTCTGCATAGAAGTTTCTTTGAGTAATTTTGGGGTGTTATAATTGATTTTGATGAAAAATAAGCTAATGCAAACATGTTATAAACTATTACTCCATTTCAAAACAACTTAAAAGGGGAGAAACAAATTCCAAAACAAAAAAGTGGAATTCTTCACAATTTAATTAGAAAGATTAATGAAGGGGGGGAAAAGCTCTTGGTTGACTCCAGAACTTTGGAGTTAGATGGTTTCTTCTGGTTTGTTAAGAACCTAAGGGAAGTACCTGTGAAGTGCTTGAATGGTACTGAGGTGGATGAGATTGGTAATTAAGCTCTCTTTCTGTTTTCTTGTCAACAACTACTGTGATGAAAGAACCACCAACTTCATCTCCATTTCCCTCATTGTCTTCTTGTAATTTTCTTCTAAGCTTCTCTTCTGCTACTTGTAAGAACTTGAATTTTGGAGGAGGTGATGACTTCATTCTGTTGAACTCTGCATCAGTTGCTGATTCAAAAAGAGGGTTGAATCCATGCTGGCTGTAGGGGCTGATAGGAGTGAAAGGTGGAGTGAAAAATGGTGGAGAAGCATTAGGTGTCAAATATGGTGTCTCCACAACTAGCAAATCACCTAAGCTTCTACCCCTAGATTTGCCATCTTCAGATTCTAGATCCTCCTTTGATTCTTCAACTATTGGGAACAAGAACCTTGGAGGACCAAAGAGACCCTGCTGCATCATGTATTCTGCCTCCATGTCCATGCCATCTTCCCCAAAGGGTTTGAAAAGAAAATCCTTGTTAGTTTGTGACTGAGCTTGCACTTCTGGGTTGTGAACAAGGTTGTCACCAATTCTCATTGAAGAACAAAGCTCTGGTGGAGTGAAACCTGTTTGCCTCAAAGAAGATGATGGTGGTCTTTTCCAGCAAAACATGTAGAAAAGCTCCTTTACAGGGCTGCCATAGTCATCTTCAATATCTCTGTTGATTATCCTCTTCTTCCACCACAACAAGTAGTAAACCTCAGCTACCAGAGCCAACAGAAGGCAACCAAAAACTATACTCAGACCAAGACCTACACTACTCAAAGATTTCATCATTGCTCTCAAAACATTGAATACACTTCAACTTTTTCAACTTCCCACTATACTCAATGTCCAAACTAATTAGAATCTAATCTAGATACTCATATCAAACAGACTAAGGGATTACAAAAACAGAATCAAAACCCAATTTCAGTGAAGAGAAGACACATATTTAGAAGTAGAGAAAAAGCTCTTACAGGACAATTTACAAACAGTATCAAGGTACAACCCTATGCTTTGATTCTGAACTCAAGCACTGAAAATCTGGATATCATTTTTACTATAATTCAATGTAATATTATAACTACATCTACATCCCCTCCTCACCAATAAAGCTTGACATAATAACAAACCTTGGTTGCAAATTGTAAAGAATCCCAGAACACCAATCTGCTGAAAGGGTCAACAAAAAAGCTCTCTCTCCTTCTTGAAAGCAACACATGCAAATCATAAGCATGAGCCTTTGAGCATTTAGCTTTTACCCCACTTAAGATTATACACCTCCACCCTCTTTAGCCCTATCATTCCTCAAAGATAGTAGCATTTTTAAACAAGTGAAAAAGAGAAAAGGAGAAAGAAAGAAAGATCCCCTAAACCAAAAACCACTTTGTGGATGTTCTCAAAAACCAGGAGCCAGGAAATAACTATAGTGAGAGTTCAGATGAGAGAGAGTGAGCATTATTTACCTGTCTGGCTTATGGTTGGAGGTTCTCTTCCTTCGAGAGAAGCTCACATGGGATCAGAAAGAAAAGGAAAATGACATGTCAATGTGTCCCATTATTACATGTTTAATATAACAAACAATGTAAGATCCTTCAAACAGGGGAAGATTTTTCCCATAACTCTAGTTGGTGCTTTGGTGTTATGTTGCTAACTGACAATTTGGGAGGGACAATGATTCCATATCTGAAAGTTTCCTACAATGCTTCCTGTTTTTATAAAAAAATTAATCATGGTTTTCAGAGGGTGAGTCTGGTGCAACATGAGATTGTTGTCGTGTGATTTTGCAATCAGAAGTTCAAGTTATAAAATCAATCTCTTGTAAAAATGTTTAAGGTTGACTGCATTAGATTCACAAAATAGATTTAGCTCCTCCCTAGACGTCACACAAAGCGGGAGCTTTATAGCGCACCAGGTTACTTTTAATCATGGTTTTTGTTGACCATATTATTTTCCTTGCATGATTTTTGTTTTGACTCATAAGATCATTTGGAAGTGAAGCAACGTTGCTATTGCTTCTTCTGATTCAATAGATCATGGTATCTTAAAACAACTCAAACTCTTATTAATTAATTGGGCTTTTTTGAAGGGTGAGTAAGAGTAATTAATTGGGTTGAGTCCTTTGCATTTGAGAGTCCTACACTTGCATTAACTTATGTGTAACTCCTGAATGAATGAATGAATTAATTAATTAATTAATTAATTAATTAATAGAAGAAGATGGGTCACAACACCCTAGGATGTCAGGCAACGCCAGAGAGGAGTTAGGAAGGACGGTTATATTGTTTGCTTTAACTATTGTCAATACAAGTTAATGCATTGAATTAACCACGGTATAATTAATTAGTTGTGTATTGCATGAAGTATCAAACAATGTGCTACCCTTTTTGGGCACTATACCTAATAGATTATTCATGTTGTTCCGGTGAAGATTAAGGTGAGTTAGCAAAAAAAACTTGGGTACGGTGCAATTATGAGATGAATTTTGTAAACTTTATAGTTTAGTCCTTTTTAATACAATATAGAGAAATTAATTAATGATCCTCTCATTTAAACACTTAACACTTTAGTCCTCCAATCTCTCTTGATTCTCTCTCACAAACCAGAAACCCTAATCCCCTTCTTCTCACTCCCACAAGTCGTCGCCGCGGCCCTTCCCTCTCTCTCTCTCTCCCACCACCGCCACCGACCCACTTTCCCTTTCCTTGACCTTCGACACTCGCAAAACCATCGGCTACCCTCATCATCGCCGTCAGATTCGCTTCCCCCGTCTGGAGCAGCAGCGGCGTGGTGACGGAGCAGCGACGTCGTGGTGATGAAGAGGTACAGAACAGTGACAGCGCTGGGTATGGCGACGACAGCACTGGGTATGGCGACGACAGCGCTGGGCATGGCGACAACGGCGCCCCTGGAGTGAGGCAGTGGCGCGGTTTCAGAGAGGGGAAGAAGAGGGTTTGGCTAAGCGGCGACAAGAGGTTTAGGTCGAGAGCTCGAAGGAGAACAAGAGGTTGGACGAAGGAAGGAGCGGAGGCGGTGAGAGGAAGAGGAATGACGACGGTGAGCAGGAAGAGGAACGAAAGTGGCGAAGGGAGGGGCGGTTAAAGGAAGGGGGAGGGCGGCGGTGAGAGGAAGAGGAAGGGAAGAGGACGAAGGAGTTGGGGCTGAGAAAGGAATTAGGGTTCCTAACCCATCTGATTTGAATTTCTTAATAATATAAAATGAATGTGAATAGTTAAGTAGTGGGGGCCTTTGTGGGATTCACGGAAAATATGAGGTAACAAGTGGAAAGGTTTCAAATTTAATAACTAGACAAATAAAGGACTACAATGGAAATAGCTAAAATACCAAATATCATGTTTTTGTTCTCACGCACAGTACCATTGCTCCTAGCTTATGCACCATAGGCGGACCCTGTTGTTCTAGGTAAATCTTAAATCTTCAGATTCTACTTTAGCCGTCAATTAATTTCATCCCTGCAATTGTTTTTTAATGAAAAATGGATGAGTGGTGGAGACGAACAAATGTGGTGCGTAAATTGACCATAGTTAACAGATGAATAAAGCTCAGAGAAGATAACTCACAAATTTCACGTCCCTAAGAATGGAACGCTGCATCACTACGATAGAGCAAAAATCGAACTTTTAACTGTTACATGGGTTTTTGTTAGTGAAACAATTGATTTTGGATACCAAACCTTAATCTTGTTTAAGGTACCACAGCAAACACCTTCCTCTTATTACTGGTAGGCAGAGAGATGCTTGTTTTAATTATATCATAGACTGAGTGACAAAGAAATTGACGACTTGAAAGGGTAGGCTTCTTAATAAAGCGGTATAGTTAGTTTGGTGAAATATGTTCTTTTTGAAAGATTATTTTATTATATTATTTGAATTAGCATTTATTAATTAATTAAAAAATATGATTTTATAGTTATTAATATATCAATTATAGAAATTAATAATTAATTATTTATTATTGCGTTTATTCAATTGATGGAATTACTATAATAGATCAAGAAATGGGAAGAGGGAGAGAAGAATAGAGGAAGAAGATAGAAGAACAGAGAAAGAGAGAGAGAGAGAGTTTAATAATTTGGGATAAACGTATTTAAACTCCGAAGTGGGAGTTAGAGACTCAATAGTCGTATATCCCCAATTGTCATTAAATACATAGGTCCTATGTTCTTCTGGTGTTGTTATTGGTAACCCAATTCTATGTTCAAGTGTATTTAGTTATTGCCTACATTATAGCACTTCAACTTTGAGTGAGTTGTTGAAAACTTGCAAGTGATCCCCTATTCTATTTAAAATATTAGGGATATTAATCTCACTCATTTATTAATAATTATATTAAATAATTATATTTAAAAAAAATTGGGTTGCTCATGCTTAAATTTTTTTAAGGATTTATTTTATATAAGGAGTTTTTTTTTATGTTGAAAAGTGTCAAAAGAGCACTTTAATCTCCTTAATTCTATATGCAGATGTTAGATTCAAACATTTAAATGCATAACTATGTTTTGATAATCAACAATTTCTTTAAGATTTAATATTGTTTTAAACTAGATTCCCTAACAAAATGACAACTCTCATGTACAGGAATAACTATTTCTAAAAGGACTGAGTAAACTTCAAAGCGTCATCAAGAATACCAGTTCATCAGAAGAAGTTCGTCCGGTCACCATGAAGAAAACTACGTCTGGTGAATCATAAGAGTCTAAAGCGGCAACAACAACCAACATCTGAGAACACCTCATCAAAGTCTGCAAGCTCTAAATCAAAGCCTATCTTGAGAAGACAAAACAGTCTGCCACTTAAGAAGCCTGCTCCAATCAAAGTTAAAAAGGACAGGTTAATCTATGAAGAATTCCTTTCAGCCTCAAAAGTTCTCTAGCATCATAAAAGGAAGTTGTAAATCAACTCTATCAGATGAAGGAACTTCAAAAGAGGAGATTCAGTCATCTACAAGGATAAGAAGATTCTAATAGACAAGAAAGACTGAATGAAGAAAAGTTCGTCCGCCAATACCAACTACTCGCAGTAGAACTTCATAAAGTAAATGGAGATTACGTCCACCAAACTACAAAGAAGAATCTGTCCGCTCAAGTAACAATTGCGCCAAAGGTACAGAGATCAAGAAGTGTGGCTTTCGAGGAGATCAGAATCATCGAAGTACTAAAGAACTTAATTTCCTCATCTGAAATTATTACTTCATGGATTCAAGAAGACTCCCACCTCGTCTACACATTTATTAATATACTGGCTGCGGCAGAAAGTAGAAAGGGACACAATTAATACAATATTCCTTAGTCCCACTGATATTATACCTTCCCTCAAATCAAGCTGACATCGCGGAATCAACGGCAAGAATCTCTGTGCATCGTACATTCTCAACGGTCGAAATTCAAAAAATCTGACCAAGGCACGTGATGAGTATTAGCTGTCAAGCACTGGGGTAAAATGGTCAAAACAGTCTCCACCGCTGTATCTTCACACTTTATATATAGAGAAACTAGCTCAAAGCTACTTGCTCAACATGGAGCCAGACGACATCAACCCAGACGAACCAATGATTTCCAGATCATATCTTATGCTTGCAGAGAAACCTCTGGTCGTGACTTACGCATGTTGAAAGATGCAGAACTAGCCGTTACGCACAGCTCAGAAGGGAAGAGGCACTTCAGACAGTTTTTCTCTCTTTCTCAAGAAGAAGAAGCAACTGAAGATATAAATAGAAGATTCTGTCTCCGAAGTATTTGGGCAGCTTAGACTTAAACTTCCATATGCCAACGAAGTCTGTCCCAAGAGCCAAGCAACCTTGGCTCATACTCAGGATGCCTCAAGCCTATCCCTGCCTGAGTATATGAATTTGTGTGAGGAAAATTCATAGAGTGTTACTCTTATCTTTCCCAACTCACACATCCTCCCAAACAGAGAACCCAAACTCCTATCCTCTCTGTAAATCGAGCTTAATTTTCTCTGCCCACTCTTATTAAGAAGAGAACCATGTAGAGAAGCCAACCCTTGAAAAAGGTGTCAGGAGAAGTCCTGTATAATACTTGTAAGGAGGAGTCCTAATAATACTTGTAAGGAGAAGTCCTTCGAATACTTGTTAGGAGAAGTCCTTAGAATACTTGATAGGAGAAGTCCTTAAAATACTTGTTGGGAGAAGTCCTTGATAATACTTGTACTATTTGTTGAAATAGTGAAAATCTTGGTGAAGCCAAGGACTGGACGTAGCCCTATCAGTTTTGGGGGTGAACCAGGATAAAATCATGTGTGTTTTATTTTCATATTATTGCTTTTCCGCTGCATGCTCATTCATATGTTTTTAACTTGCAAACATTCGTGAAAAATAAATAATCATTGTTTAGAATTTATGAAATGAATTTCATGCACTCTTACAAAAATGATCCATGTCAAATTTAGATGAAAGATGATAAATAAATAATTTGTAATATATGAGAAAAGAAATTTAAAATGAGTCACACAATTCAAACCCCCCCCCCTTTCTTGTGTGTTTCTTGCACCTTCAGCAGAGTATGTGGTTACTTATGAAAATATAAATTCTATCAGACTCTGTGGTTTATACTCTACATATATATTAACCCCATTTTGTGATTTGTAACCACTTCTCTTAAAACTCTGCACTATTATATTTCTCTCTAATTTATTTATTCTTGAAGAGAGAAAGGTTGTGAGTTTCACACTCGCATAAATGACTTTACCGCAGAGTCATGATCCCACTATTAAATATTCTTCCATTTAGAGTATTTTAATATTAGTAGACTGAGTTATAGTGGAAATCCTCATGTGACCATGGTATATTGGATTAGTGAGAGTGTGCACACAATTAGTTTGTCTCGAGACTAATTAATACATGATTATTACCATATACTCTTGTGTGCACTTTTGTGATAATATGGTATATTCTAGAGCTACTCTATTGTCATATATTATTTTGCGCGTTTAAATGATCATATGACATGCTCTTAGACACTTTGGTACTCAGTCTCATTCTTTAGAGCTATTCGATTGGTAACATCACATTTGGCATGCAATTTACTGTGCTTCTCTTAACCAACATTCCACACATTCTCTTTGGTCAAATAAGCAAGTGTCTTAAGTGTATAGTATCACTACTCCTATCGACGGTGATTTCTTGCATTTTAAGGTTCTTATATCTTAGTTAGACCAATGGTCATAAGTGTTTGCTCATTATTGACATTTTGTGTTTTATTATTTCAAGATATCATTTGTCTAAACAAGTTTCAATTATCCATGTTATTATTACTCTTTTCACATGGATTTATGATCACTTGTTTAGGAAATCTTGAATTAATTATATGTCAAACCCTATTGAGCATTTTATATTTAGCCCACATGTAATTAATTACTTTTATGGGGCTACTAATTGTACTTAGACCTATGTGAATTTTATATGTGGCTTTCGTGCTACACTTGTCATTGTTATATATTTTCTCTCAAAACAATATAAATTTGATGCATTCAAAACACTTCTTTGCTAGGGAGAAAAGAAATTCTAAATTTCATACTCTAATTGAGTACACTAATAATGATAATAGATCCACTGATCAAAGACTATCTTTTTAGAGCTTATCTACACTATATAACTTATATGGCTAAAGTCTTTTGATGTTTAAGATTAGTGGGAGTTTGAAACTATAGTTTTATGAGATATATTTGAAATGTTGACACTTTTATCATCATATCTCTTATAGCATTTAAGATACTTGAGTTGTTCTTTGGAATTGCATATTTCTCAAATTCTATAATGCTTTTCCACATCCATCATTCTTTGTATGAAATATGAGTCTCTTAACATATATGGTACATATCTCTATCCGATATTATCTTGTTTGGTGTTAAAGCTTATATTTTTTTGACGCTTTGCCCATTATTGACGTTTTCTTTTAATAACTCTTGTTTTTCTAATAATTGACTAATGCTATCCAAGTGGGAGAATGAAAGATTATTTTATTATATTATGTGGATTAGCATTTATCAATTAATTAGAAAATATGAGTCCATAGTAATTAATATATCAATTATGGAAATTAATAATTAATTATTAATTATAGCGTTTATTCAATTGATGAAATTACTATTGAGCTTTTTTTATGAGTGACCCACGATGGGTTGGTTATTTATTTATGCTCAGTGAGATGTCTCTGCTCTCATCTAGTGAGATATAAGCTTGCCTCCTTATTAGGCATTTAACCTAGACACTCTATAGACTCATAAGTAAACAGAGTAGTTACTCGCACATTCTTCACATAATCCTTGTTTGTGATTGCTCTCCAAAACAAGGTCTCCTTCTTCCTCCTTATCAAGGTACGCACATCATTTATCTACAATTCTCTATTACGTGTGAACATGCTATATTATGTGTCTACACCCTTGATCTAGGTTATCCTTATGTTTTCCATCACTTTTTTCTATGTCTACTCATACTATGCATAATTTTTGGCTGCCTACCGGTGTTTGTGATGTTAGAAATTCAAGTGTGAGTTGGAGTGTCACATTGCTTAAGAATGAGTGAGGTGAAGACTTTACAAGAGATGTGATCCATAAACCCTATGCCTTAGGTTTTGAGTAAGAATTTGGCGTCGGGTTCTCTTGGTACCTTGTTTCCTCAGCCCATAGACTCCATGTCACCCCAACATGTGATAGGTTGGATGCGTTGGCAAAAGGATTTATTTGGGGTAGAGGGGGGACCCGAGGTCTTTCTCAATTTCCTTGGTCTACTGTGACGAGTTCTAAGGCTTGTGCGAGAATTGGGATCAGACAGACGATAAGTAGTAACAAGATTTGAGTCTAGTGTCTATCTCCTCTTTATCTTCTGGAGCTAAATTTATTTTATCCTTTTTGTAAGGATGGTTCTTTGATCCTAGATGCGAAAATAGGCCAGGTCTGGCTTTGCGCGGCCCAAGCCTAACCTACATTCTAATTTTATGGCTGAAGCCTGACTTGTAACCTATCATAGACCAAGCCAGCGGGCAAATATGTCTTTCTCCAAAAAGTGTATTATGAGTTTTAAAAAAATTAATTAAAATAGTATCCTATATTTATATTATTAAGGCTTAATTGCAGTTTCAGTACTCCTAATATATAGTGTAGGGCGATTTGGTCCTCCTAATTTTTTCGCTTAATCTTGGACCCGTAATTTTTCTGATCAAACAAATTTGTTCCCCCGGTCAATTTTCATCTAATAGTTAACTAAGTTTGATTATTACTAACACTAATTTAAATTAATTTATGAAAAATTAGCACTTACATGGAAACAGATCTATGACTTTAAACACACCAATATATTCATTAACTTCTTCCTACCACAACATGAAAAGTTTGCTGTGAGAATGAATATGAAGGACAAAACAATCCATGAGATTGGAGAACCAAAATATAAGAGATATCTTTTTGGAAAAGATAAGGGGAGTACATATGTTCTTTTAAAGAAAATCTTTTTATGTTTTTGCCAAATGACAAAGGGGGAGAGATGAAGAGAAAACATTTTTCTCTATAAAATTGTCATCATCAAAAATGGGGAGATTGTTAGGTTCAAACGAGTTAGATCGTTATCATGTAATTTTGAATGATAAAAATTTTATTTCCTAAACTATGTGTATAATTATTTTCAGGAAATATCCATATCGTTCAGACGAAAGGAAAAGTATCGTTTGCTCACATTGTCATATATCTAGAAGAGCATTGTTCAATCAACCATCGTTCAAAGAAGAAGAATAGTTCAGTGAAGAACTATCGTCCAAAGACAAGATGAAAAGCATCGTACAACCAAGGAGAAGTATCCTACAACAAATGGAAAGCATCGTCTGACCAACGGAAAGTATCGCCCAATCATGTGAGAAAGCACCGTCTAAGCAAAAGACAAAAAGTATCGTACAGAGACGTACAACCAATGGACAACATCGTTCAACCAAGATGAGAAGTATCATCCAACCAAAAGAGACAACATTGTCCAAGGCCACGCAGAAGAATATGCTTTATGAGTTGTCTACAGCTGTCAAGATCACAAACCAAGGAGAAGAGCTCCATATCACGAGACAACGTTAGAGAAGATCAACGACTCTATTTTTCTCTCTCTGCAACAACATTAAATGCTCTGTTCTCGAGACAAGGAAAAAGTCAGAATGCATTAAATGCAAAGCTGTCAACGGTCAACAACATTAAATGCCTTGTTCAGATATACAAGTAAAAGGACGAAGAAAGTGCACTGTTTCATCTATGCGTCTACAAAAAGTACAACAAAAAGAAGAGATATTGAGAACTGAAGCAAGCTATGCCTCTGATCAAAATCTTTCAGCGGTCAAGTGCATTAAATGAAAGGATTCGTTGAAGCCTGAAGAAAGAAGAAGAAATCGTGTCACACTCAACATCTTCAACAACGGAGATTTGAACTGAAGATATAAAAAGGAAGACTTGAAGAATGTGGAAAATGAAGTGAACTGAAATCATATTGCAAGAATCTCAATGTGAATCTCTCCAAGCAATTCAGTTCCACTTGAACCTAAGTGTCAAACCCAAACGAGTGAAATCTTCCAAGTGTGAAAATTCCTAAGAGTTAAATATCTCAATCCCTTCACACCAAACAAAACAGAGAACTCATTGTCCAATCATCTCTGTTATCACTAACCTCAAGTATACACTTTAGAGTCATATCCTCTACCCAGAATACCTTGAGTTAGTCGAGTTTAATATTTCTACCATCGCTCTTTCAAGAAGAGAATCTTTGTAGAAGAAACCCTGTCAAAGGAGAAGTCCTTCGAATACTTTTTGAGAGAAGTCCCTGATAATACTTGTTGGGAGAAGTCCCTGATAATACTTGTTGGGAGAAGTCCCTAAGAATACTCTGGAGGAGTCCTGTGGGAATACTTAGGAGAAGTCCTTCAAATACTCTAGAGGAGTCCTGTGGGAATTCTTAGGAGAAGTCTTTCGAATACTCTGGAGAAGTCATGTGTCTAATACTTGTACTGTTCTCGGTTGAATAATGGAAAATATTGGTGAAGCCAAGGACTGGACGTAACCCTATTGTTCAGGGGGTGAACCAGGATAAATCTCTTATATGCTATTTTTATTGCTTGCATCATTTACTGGTTGCATCGTCTGCACATTTAAATTGCTTGCATCGTCTGCATGTTTAACTGCTTGCATCGTTTATAACTTTACAGCACGCATCGTCCACACTAGCACACATTTTACTTCTGACCATAAACTAATTTATCCTATCGTCTACATTTGTGTGTTGTTCATAGCCTTATCGTTTACATTCTGATTTATCATATTCTGCTGCCATCGTTTACGAAAAGATTTTGTGAACTTATAATCTGTTTTGAAAGTTGTTAGTACAGATAGCAACCTGAGAGGGGGGGGGGGTGAATCCGAGTTGCCCCGATTTTCGCCTTATTGAAATTATTACTATCAAGATAATGATGATCACGAAACGGTAGCTGTGGTTGCAGCGGAATTGAGCGTTGCTTGAAAGTAAAAGATGAAGGATGAGAAGAACACACAGGGATTTTATCCTGGTTCACCTTCAATCCCAGAAGGCTACGTCCAGTCCTCTGATCACACAAATATTTTCACTATACCAGAAAGCAAACCACTTTCTGAAGAACCACTCCACTGAATCACACAGTGAAGATTTACAATGATCAAGATTCCTTACAAGTTCTTACACCAAGAACTCTAAGAACTCTTGTCAAACCTCAGATGGCAAACCACCAACTGATGACGCCGAAACCTACGGCGGACTTTGAATCAAACCCGATTGAAAGAACCTTTTCACTATCACCGAATCCTACGGCGGACTTTGAATCAAACCTGATTCAAAGAACCTTTTCTACAACCATCGAACACCACGATGGACCTTTTTACAACCACCGAAAACCACGGGGAATGAATCAACACGATTCAATAGAAGAAGAAGAAGATGCCTTTTCTATGGATGATTCAATCCTTTAGACAAGATGGATTGATCTTAGTTTGTATGCTCCAGGCAATTACAATGAAGGCTTCTTAATAATTCTGAGTTCTCAATAGTTGAACAACATAAGTGTTCTTTGATATTTAGAGAACAAGAACTCAGAATGATGACTCTAATGAATGTGAAAGTTGTGGCACAAGTCATACTTGTTTCTGAGTATTCATGGACTATTTATAGGCACTAGTGATTGTTCATGAACCATTGCAATGCTTCTCAAAAGACTTGGGATGCATTGGTTCATGAAACAACACATCCAATGCACTAAAGGTTGTTAATGAACCATTGCAATGTTTCCCAAATGACTTGGGACATATTGGTTCGTGAAACAACATATATTAGGCACTAGAGGTTGCCTATGAACCATTACAATGCTTCCCAAACGTTGTGAGACACATTGGTTCATTAAAAAGCACTTTTTTCGTGCTGGTAATCGATTACAGCAGTTAGTGTAATCGATTACACTAGTCGTTGCAGTTTGAATTCAAATTTCAAACTGTGTAATCGATTACGCACAACCTGTAATCGATTACAAATAGTCTAAAACTCAGTTTTAACCATCTTAAACCCTAATTGAGTGTTCATACCAAGTTTTACTTGTGAGAACATATTCTACTCAATTAGTTGATCTTCTATGAGCCTTCAAATGCAATTAAACCTTAATAAAGCATAGCACACTAAGTTGACAAGACTTACTTAAAACTAGAACCTTCATGTTTGATCTTGACGGTCTGAGCCGGTTCTTGAAGTCTTTCTTCTCTGAAGTCTTCTTTGAAGTCTTCTTAAAGTCTTCCTTCCTTTTCTGAAGTCTTCGTGAAGTCTTTCTTCTTTTTGTTCCTTTCTTTCTTGAAGTCTTCTTGAAGTCTTCTTTTTCTTTTCTGAAGTCTTTCTTCTTTTTGTGATGTGTTTGTCTTCATCAAAACCTCAGCCGAGTCCAAGGACGAGACCTGATTTACAAAAGTCAAGTTTTATACGCACACAATTCAACTCTCTCTTCTTGTGTCATTTCATTATCAGTTCTACGAAGACATTATTTTGTACCTATTATTTTTTTATAGTGGATATTTTTTGGTTTGGTCCTATGCTTTTTATTCTCTCCCATTGAGGGAATTTTTCCACGTTACAGATTATGTGTCTTGATTTTATTTTATTGCCTCTATTGTCACTGTTGGAAGTTGGATTTGCTTGGAAGTTATTTGTTCAGGTTCTCACAAGTACAGAGAAATTTTTATGATTCTAATTTTCCGCTGTGTCACTCTGGTACCAACAAGTGGTGTTAGAGCTTAGGTTCTTTTTTAAGGTGATTTAACTTGTAGTGAACGATGAACATCAATCTAAGCATAATGGTGATTGATGGTGGAGAACCAAAATATTTTGATGTGGCTCATGCAGTGTATATTGTTAGCCGTTTTCTCTCTAGTTCAGGGGGAGCTTTGGTATGACAATCAAGATTGCAGAAGTTCATTGTTTTATATACTATAGAAAAAGAGTTTACTGCTGCAGCTAAAGCTTGCAAGGAGTTTTTATGGATGAAGAAATTTCTTCAAAATCTTGGTTTCGCTCAAACACGATATGTGTTGTATTTTGATAACCAAAGCATTATTTACCTTGATGATGATGGTGTTTATATGTTGAGAAATTCATCGTGGAGGTAGAAGCTTAAGACTTGCAACATGATTGTCGGAATGACAAAATTTATTCCCACTTAAGGAGTGAGGGAGAGATTTGCTGGGTGGTTCCTTTTAAATAGAACCTAACCTGATTTTAAAGAAAGAAAAAAAAGTAGAAGTAATTATTTGGTTTTATGGGTTTGGCCCATGTTTTGATTTAAAGGGAAATTAAATTAAACCCTTATCTTTTGAAGAATATATATCAATGTGAGCACAGTAGAAAGAATTGAGAGTTTGTTTTTTCTCTCCTTTAAAGAAGGCACAGCAGCAGAGACAACACGTAGAAGGGGTGGTTATTTTTAGCTCTGTGACAGTACATTGTTTATATTCCGTTTTGACTGAAATTTCAATATGTAACTCTTAATTGAACTTGTTATTTTAATATTTTTTATTTGGATTTTACCTTCTCTATTATTTAGGTGGTTTGCTCTTTATATTGTTGAACTTTTCCTGTATCCACCTTGAAAGTGATGATTTTAATGTCTCTAGTGGTTTTAGGAAAGCATCATTTTGTATCCAATATTTTTCTACCGTGAATATTTTCTAGTTTGGTCCCGTGATTTTTATTGTGTTACATTGTGGAAAGTTTTCCACATTAAAAATTTTCTGTGTCTTAATTTTATTTTATTGTCTTTATTGTTGTCATTGTTGGAAGTTGGATCTGTTTAAAAACTATTTTTTTTAGGTTCTCACAAATACAAATGAGCTTTTTATACTCCTAATCTTTCACTGCGCCAATACTAACAAGTTGTCGCAAGACTACTCTTGACGTTATCCTCCGACGTGGTTTGTGTAGGATATGGATGTATCTTATTGCTTTGATTGTGGTCATCACTCATCAGATCGATGGTGTTTACATAGCTAGGAGTTGTTAGTTATTAGATTTCTCTTCCAGGTGTTGTGCCTATAGTTAATAGGGTGATTTCTACCATTGATTGTAGTTTATGTCATGTTCAGATGGAATCGATCATGACATGGTGTTGGTTTTGGCCTTGCTGCTCACTTAAAAGAGGAGGTGAGTTCCTGAGATTGGATTTTCATTAATGCTCAAAGCTCTTTACTGGTGTTTGTTCTTCTTGGGCTATTTAGAAATGCCGTTAACGAATTCAAATTTTGATTACCTAGCTTTTTTTCCTTCTGAAATCAGCCATGTATATACTAAATTACTTTAATCAATTTAATTACAATAAATTAATTCTTATTGACATGTGCTAACTAGGTGATAGTACCTTCCCACAAATGACATTACACTTACGATGATTTAATTTGACTACCACTAGACCAACACTTCTCGGTAATTCTCATTTAAGTGCATGCATGTTCTTTATGTTTTCTATGTCCTGTACTGACAAAAGTTTTTGTTCCAAGGAGAAAGAACCAAGAGCCTGTGACCCTGAACTCTTAAGCCTAAACGAATGGATGGGGAACAAATAACAATAGACTGGTTGGTCATCATTATTAATTCTGATTGTCTGTGCACATGAAGTCAAGTACAAAATGTAACAGTATCATTCAGTGAAGGAGTTCACGAGCTCAACTTGAAAACCAAAAATGTGCATTTGGATTAGGTTTTGTAGTACTTCAATTTTATCAACTTGATTTTACTGAGAATTAAATATGCAAGTGGAAATGTCTATATAATTATTAATAATATATATATATATATATATATACATAAATGTATTCATCTAAATCACTGTGGTAAAACTTTGAATTATGGTTGAGGTCTCTAATGATTTGTTCGGTTCAGGGGAATAGTGGGAAGAGAGAATGTGAGAAGAGATAAGATGAGTAATGAGGAAGTGATGAAAAAAGAATAGAGGTGCACGAAAGAAGCTGCAAAGAGCTATTTGGACAATTTGGGCGGATACTTATCGAAGTTCTATTTGTTTTATAGTTTGCCAATCTAATTGAAATCTTTTGGGCCTTCTGATGATTTACGATCTCATGGGCCTTGTGAGGAAAAGAGGACGAGGTAAGAAAGAAAAATAGCAACATATTACAGGCAAGTTCAAATTTTGATTTTGAAAGAAAAAAGATTGATTCACCACTGGATTCCACCCACACCTAGTGAATGAGTGCAATAATAAAAGAGAGAAAAAGATGACATATAATATGTGTTGTGATGAGAAACGAGATGAGAGATAAAAAAAATGCGTGAAAATGAAATGGAAGTGGGTGAAAGTGAGTAACAATACCATAAAATATTAAGGCAGTTTCTATTATGTTAAAAAACTTGTGAAAAAATTCCTATAACTGGATGTATTAAAAAATTGAATGGACAAGATAAAACAATGATTAGATGTCCAAGTTACGTACACAACATTCCTTCTAGTTCGTTATTGGTGCGACCGATCTCCTCTATTGCCGACACTGGTTTCGTCCCTCTGTTGTCGGAGCTGTTCCATTCCTCTCTCTAGCACACCACATTTGTGTTTGTCACATAGACATTGAGCGGGGAAAAATGCACCTCTTTCCTCCCCGTAATGTCTTCCTCGCCCAAATCGTCACCACTATAGCCACCACCTTCATCACTAACTTCACATCATCCACCCGCTACAAGAAAACAACAACTATAGTCCTGCTCGCCTAGGCGAGGAACAACAGGTATGTCCCTTTCGTTGGAGGCATTGATGTCACTAACATCATCCACAAGACCGTTGATGGCGCCAACAAGTCTCGTTTTGCTAGTTTCTTATCTTCATGGGTGCCGCCCATCGCTATATTCTCATCACAATTTGTCTAGGGTGGGGAGTCTCATGTTCGTGTTTACGTTGAATATGTAAAAAAGTGAAAACTTTGCTGAGATATTGGCAGATAGGATGAGGTTTTGTTTTGGGTTTGTTGCTCCAATTTTTCCTATTTTCTTGAAGCTAATTGAAGACTTGGATCATTATGCTTACCCAGAGATGGATACTCCACCACTACAGACAATCATCGCTTCCATGGAACCATGGAACAACCGTACGTGAACAATTCCCCCTTCGTTTTACCTATTTTACGCTCTTCATCGGTGATTGTTTCTCGATCATCATCACGAACAGTAGGAACCAGGGATGCTTCTACTTTAGCTAATAGCTTTTCTGCTCTTAGTCTTTTGGCCTGGGCCTGTTCATGCATTTAGAGTTGCAAATATGAATAAAGCAGATTAAATTAAATGTTCTTAAGATAATATTTCAAATCTATTCCATCAAGTAAAGTACTCTCACTAAAACAAATACTTTCTTCAGCATAAAATCTTTATAAAAAAAGCAGATACTTATAGAAGCTAGTTTACGTTCAACTTTTTCAACAAGCCTAACATTCTTGGCTTCAATAGCCTCCGCCATCATCTTCTGAAGTTCTTCCGCAGATATATCCCTTCCCTAGCATGCCTGAGCCTCATAGAACTCAGCAATGATCCTGCTTGTCCATTTGCTTCATCTTCCCCTGATAGAGTCATATCAACAGTTCTGCAGCGCACCTTCTCCTCAACATCTTGCACCTGTTTTGTCAATTCCTGTCTTTCAGCTAAAACAGCAGCCACACTGGTTGGAACAAAGTCCTTCCCACGATATATTACAATGTAATATTTATTCCTTAGTAACAAAGCACCTCCTGTTAATTTCTGCGCCATTAAAGACAAACAAACCACGATTCTGATAAGCAAATGAATAGAACTACTGCATTGTTCTCTTTTCTTATAGTAGCATGACTTGGCAACCAATGAATGCACCATGTAACTATGTAAATAAAATTTAGCTTGATCGACATCGGTAATCAGATCGATATCTTCAAAATAATATATGGATTAGTATAATAGCATAAAAATGTATTAACTCTAGCTGGTGATGGCGTTGAGCGCAAGTATTAGTTATATTCTTTCCTTTTTATTTTTATTTTATCTTTGATTATTTGCCAGCTGATAAAATTAATGGAAAAGGAAACCTTCAAAGATAATTATAAACAAATTTAACTGTATTGTATGCATGTAATTGTATTGAAGACTTAAGGGGGCCTTAGACATATTAACAGCATTATTAATTCTAATAATATCATTCATAAATTCACCCTTTTTGACTTTAACAGCTCTGCAGCCTATTATGGATTTTTAATTCAACAGATAGTAATTTGTCCATAATGAGATACATTTAGCTTCCCATACGCTCAACTGCACAAGCAACTAACACCAAAAGAAAGTATATATCACAAATATAATTTCCTTCTTCTTCTTCTTCAATTTTCTCTTTCCATTACGAATATAATATCAAATCATTCACTCATTTGTCTTCATCCAACAGGTAACGTGGAATAATTGGTTCATGACATTGACATTGACAATCACAAAACATAACCAACATTACAATACAGTTATGTTGTTTGTGACTAAAATTGAGCAAAACATGAACCACACCACACACTGAAGTTTATTAGTCATGGTAAAATGATATGATGTAAAGTGAAAGGAAAAGAAAAGGAAGGAACCTCAACAATTGGTTGAGCCAACTTCATATTCTGAGCAAGGAGCTCATGAAACTTGAGCCTGACCACACCTCACAGTTCCTCCAGTGATAATGAATCTTGTGGAGCTCAGCCTGCGTAAGGCCAGCTTTGGGGACACGGATACTCTCCTTGACAAGCATTCCCACTCTCCGCAACCGCTTCACCTCGTCCACCCCAAGTGCCAATTCCGCCAAAGATGGAGCCTTTACCGTTTTCTTCCTCAACCCTTTTCCTCCCTCTTCCTCTTCTTCATGCTCCCGCTGCTGCCCCTCCTCATCGTTCTCCCACGGCAGCACCGTGTCCGCCGCCAACGGAGCATCAGGGCGAGCCCATTCTCGCTGCAAAAAACCATCACGCGGAGGAGGCGGTTCGTCTTCGTCGCGGTGGGAAGACGCGCCTAATTTCTGCAAGCGGTGAACAACTCTGTCAATGGCGTTGGGGGTTTGTAGTTATCGATGTGAGAGGGAAGTGGATCAAACAAGTCGTCGTCGTGATAGGCGGGCGGTGGTGGTAAGGAGGACCATTTGGTGGGAGAAGGGGGTTTGAATGTGATTCGGAGAGAAGAGAAGGAATTGAGAGTGAGAATGCGAAGGGGAAGAAGGGGGAATAGATTGACAGGGAGTTACAAAACATGAACCACTTGGTGGTTTGAATGTGATTCGGAGGACCATTTGGTGGGAGAAGGGGGTTTGAATGTGATTCAGAGAGAAGAGAAGGAATTGAGAGTGAGAATGCGAAGGGGGAAGAAGGAGAAGAAATTTCCCTATATTGCGACGGAAAATAATTTCGTTACAGAATTCTTGACAGCGAGTTTGCAACGGAAACTATCCGTCACAATGAACTTAGCGACGGAATACGTCCGTCACAAAATAATTGAATTTAGCGACAGATTTTATCCGTCACAAAATCATTGAAATTTGCGACGGAATATATCCGTCACAAAATCATTCAATTCAGCGACGGAATTTGTCCGTCACAAAATCATGGAATTTAGCGACGGAATTTGTTCGTCACAAAATCATGAAAATTTGTGACAGAATTTGACCGTCACAAAATCATGGAATTTTGTTTGTCGCAAAATCATGTAATTTAGCGACGGAATTTGTCCGTCACAAAGTCATGGAAATTTGCAACGGAAATTATCCGTCACAAAATTATGGAATTTAGCGACGGAATTTGTACGTCACAAAATCATGGAACTTAGCGACGGAATATGTTCGTCACAAAATCATGGAATTTAGCGTGAATAACATACTTTTGCCGGAATTTAGCGTCACAAAATCGTGAAAGCTTGTGACGGAACTTGTCCATCACAAAATTATTGAAATTTGCAACGGAATTTTCCCAGTAGTCTGAGCATGGGAGGAAAATGTGCGTTATAAACTTTTCATTGTTTATTTTGAGTAAATGAGACTAAACTAAACATGTGTATAATAGTAATTTTGTGTTTACCAAGTTCTTAAATAATAAGTGACACATGAAACATAATTCTTTCGGCGTTAAAGACGCAATAATTACTCATGGTTTGAGCTAAATCTTATTTAAGTTGAACCACTTGGTTTGAAAATGGTCTACCAATTTTCATCTGACTTAGATAATCAAGCAGAAATTGAAGGGTGTGTGTGCCAAGTCCAAACTGTCATAGTAGCAGAGTAGAATGACGGTTATAAACTTTTAATTGTTGATTTCGAGTAAATTATACTAAACATGTGTATAAAGAAGTGCATTTCATATCTTTCCTTATCTAATAAAAAAGTAGTTCATTTCATTATCTTAGGTCTTGGTTTCCTTTACTTGCTAGATAATCCACCTCATATTCATACCGCTCATACATAACAGGAACTGTCACCAAACACAGAAACACTGTGGAAGAAAATTGAAATTAGAAAGCTTAATATATAACACTGCTATAAAATTTGGAATATTAAAGCTTAATAATATGTCTTGGGCTGGACTTCTTAGAGTATTATGCTTAAAATTTGGAAAGATGACTAAATGGAATTTTTGTATGGGTATATAATACATGTAGAAGTGCTTAACAGCTTAAGACATTGTTGGTTGCTGTTAAGAGTGGAAGGAAATTAAGTATAGTACAAGGAGAATTAAGTACATGTTTGGAAATGCTTCTACTATTGATAATAAATCCAAAATCAATTTTGGGGACAAGCTTTTTGTGAGTTACTTTTGAATGTCAAAATTGATTATGAGAAAGAAGAAGCTCTTCCAAATATGCTATTAATGAATGGAGGGATAGTACTTCCCTGTGCAGTGTCTATTCCTTATGAATTTTCCATGACAAATATAGATCTATTTTCTATGAAGTCACCACTTTGCTCAACTTATGAGGTGAAAAAAGTTATATATGATTATAAGAATATGTTGCTACCGAAACCTATGTAAGAATATTCCCTTAATAATCTAGTTTCTAAGCACACAGATAAAGCTTGAAAGGATCTTGATACCAACAAAAACAGTTAATTATACTAGTAATTTTCTATGTTTACCGAATTCTTAGATAGTCAGTGACACATGAAACATAATTTCATTGGTGTTAAAGAAGCAGTAGTTACTCATTGTTTAAGCTAAATCTGGTTTAAGTTAAAAAGATAACCAATATGAACAAAACAAGCTCCTATTTAAAAATGGAAATACAAAAAGATCTTCAATACTATGAGAAGTAGATACTCTGTTGTTGAGGTTGCTACATAACAAAAGAACAATATTAAGATAACAATAAAAGCCAAAATGGCCATGTAATATATACAAGCAAAATAACTTTCACTTTATACTTTGAATCATAAGACATCATCATAATTGTATAAAACATCAAGGCATGCATGAAAAATAAGGGGTCAACTTATAAGATACGATTGGTGGAATGAACGTGAAATACCCAAAACAAATAAATAAAAAAAGAGAGAGAATAAAGAACTAAGGGTAAATTGTCAAATCCAAAGAACAAAAATTCAAATTTATTGAGAAATGATAAACGGTTTAATTTTTTTACATTTAAATAACGGTAAAAAATAACCAAAAGCAGCAAAAACGGCATTTTATGACCTAGTCATTGATAGTAACTAGTTGTTCGAATTAGACATAGATGAGAGGTTACTTTCTCTTTATATTATTATCTCTTATACTCAATATTGATAACCAAAAAATGTGACAAACTTTTTAATTTTTTACTCAAGAACCATCCAAGACTCCAACAAATCCACCCAAGTCCTCACCAATAAGGATGAATTCAAATGAAAAACTATTGCTAATTAACTTCCTAAAAATATGCCTCATCAAACTCCTATAACAAGCCCCTCATCCGATTCTTTAAAGCTTCAGATACATATCTTTCTTTTACCATCAATCACAAGCAACTTACTATCTTGCGGAATAACATAAAAATTAATTAATTAATATATAAATAATTTGACAATGTCTTCTTTCTTTCTTTCATTTTAATAAGTTCTTGCTAGCATTGAGTGGAGAGAACCTTCTGCTGGAGAGTCCCCTCTTTCCTACATTATTAGGATTGAACCCTTTATTTAACACCTTTCAGATTCAATTGATTTCACTCAAAAGGGCTCTTAAAACTCAGTTTGCCGACTTCTGACCAAAACCAATTCCGGTTGAAACTCAAAACATAACAGATAGTTTCCTTCAATATTTGATATTCACACAGCCTAGGTAATGTCCTCAATTTTCAGATCAATCCTAATATGTATTAGCTTCATAGCAATTTTGGTTTCATCTAAGGAGTTTCCTAGCTCAGGTTGTGACCATTTTAGCACAGCTGCATAGAAAACATTTTATGCAGAAAGTTTCCTGCTTCCTAGATTGTTATCCACTAGAACAAGGGTTAAAACTCAATAATATATAAATGACAAGGTGCGGATAATTCAAGCTAATCAATCCAGTGAAATTATCCAACTAGATATTAGACATGTACCAAAACCTTCCATCATGTCCAATCGCAATATGCCTTTCTCCACTTAAGTTACTTACTGAAGTAATCAAGCCTCTAGGGTCAATCACCAAAACAGGGTCATGGACAATTCAGTTTTCATGACAGAAACTATGGTTCTAAATCAACTTAAGCACACATACCATTGCACTAAACTTAGGTCCTTAGTTATAAGGTGTCCTATTTAAACTTCCCAGATCTAAAGATCTATCAGTATTGTAGAAACGTTAAGGCTATGATGTTGGCTAATGTGACCAATAACATATTAAACATTTAATTAGGGGATGGTAGGGTTAGGAGGAATCTATTTCTGCATAATGTGCAGTTTCCACATTATTGCTGGACATGGGTGCGAGGAGGAGAAAATCATGCACATAGTGCAGTGTTATGTTGTTATCTAATTAGCTATTGGGTGATTTACTCAATGATAAGTAACAAGACTCTAGGAGAGCTATATAGCAGAATTCTATAGTATCACACTTCACCAAACTTTATGAAGGGTTGCATTGCAACAAACAAGTGAAACAATATACACACATCTTGCAGACAACAAAACTGCATTCAAACTTCAAGGACAGATCACACTACTAGTATCTTGCACCAAAAGCTTTTTAGAAAATGGATAATTAGTATATTTAATTCATTAAAGGTTAAAATATAAAGTATATTGCTGGTCTCAGTAACTCCCCGTGGAGCTCAAGTCCTACATCCTGATTAAGACTTGGATCTATACCAAGCATCCTCTAAACTTCAACAAAATCACCATGCACACAGATTCGTATTCCATTTGTACCTCTTTACAATAATTGATCACCAATCATATCTTGAGGAAAATCTCCAAAATCCTTGTTAATTTCCACTATCTCACATGAAGTAAAGCTTGCAATTCCTGTTTATGAAAACACTCTTCATTCTTTGTTTTTGTAAACACTCTCAATTTCTTGTTTATGAAAATACTCTAATGTCTTATTTATGAAAACACTCTCTCAATGTCTTGTTTTTGTAAACACTCTCAATTCCTTGTTTATGAAAATACTCTCAATGTCTTGTTTATGAAAATACTCTCAATGCCCTGTTTATGAAAAACCCTCCCTCCATCTCCTGTTTTTGAAAACACTCTTAATTCTTTGTTTATGAAAACACTTTCAATTCCAAATTTATGAAAACACTATTCATTCTTTGTTTTTGTATACACTCTCAATTCCTTGTTTATGAAAATACTCTCAATGTATTATTTATGAAAACACTCCCTCAATGTCTTGTTTTTGTAAAAACTCTCAACTCCTTGTTTATGAAAATACTTTCAATGCCTTGTTTATGAAAATATTCTCAATACCTTTTTATGAAAAACACTCCCTCCATGTCCTGTTTATGAAAACACTCTTAATTCTTTGTTTATGAAAACACTTTCAATTCCTATTTATGAAAACACTCTTCATTCTTTGTTTTTGTAAACAGTCTCAATTTCTTGTTTATGAAAATACTCTCAATGTCTTATTTACAAAACACTCCCTCAATGTCTTGTTTTTGTAAACACTCTCAACTCCTTGTTTATGAAAATACTCTCAATGCCTTGTTTATGAAAATACTCTCAATTCCCTGTTTATGAAAAACACTCCCTCCATGTCTTGTTTATGAAAACACTCTAAATTCTTTGTTTATGAAAACACTTTCAATTCCTGTTTATGAAAACACTCTTCATTCTTTGTTTTTGTAAACACTCTCAATTCCTTGTTTATGAAAATACTCTAATGTCTTATTTATGAAAACACTCTCTCAATGTCTTGTTTTTGTAAACACTATCAATTCCTTGTTTATGAAAATACTCTCAATGCATTGTTTATGAAAATACTCTCAATGCTCTGTTTATGAAAAACACTCCCTCCATGTCCTGTTTATGAAAACACTTTTAATTCTTTGTTTATGAAAACACTTTCAATTCCTGTTTATGAAAACACTCTTAATTCTTTGTTTATGAAAACACTTTCAATTCCTGTTTATGAAAACACTATTCATTCCTTGTTTTTGTAAACACTCTCAATTCCTTGTTTATGAAAATACTCTCAATACCTTGTTTATGAAAATACTCTCAATGCTCTGTTTATGAAAAACACTCCCTCCATGTCCTGTTTATGAAAACACTCTTAATTCTTTGTTTATGAAAACACTTTCAATTCCAGTTTAGGAAAACACTCTTCATTCTTTGTTTTTGTAAACACTCTCAATTCTTTGTTTATGAAAATACTCTCAATGTCTTATTTATGAAAACACTCCCTCAATGTCTTGTTTTTGTAAACACTCTCAATTCCTTGTTTATGAAAATACTCTCAATGCCTTGTTTATGAAAATACTCTCAATGCCATTTTTATAAAAAAACACTCCTTCCATGTCCTGTTTATGAAAACACTCTTAATTCTTTGTTTATGAAAACACTTTCAATTGCTATTTATGAAAACACTCTTCATTCTTTGTTTTTGTAAACACTCTCAATTCGTTGTTTATGAAAATACTCTGAATGTCTTACTTATGAAAACACTCCCTCAATGTCTTGTTTTTATAAATACTTTCAATTCCTTGTTTATGAAAATACTCTCAATGCCTTGTTTATGAAAATACTCTCAATGCCCTGTTTATGAAAAACACTCCCTCCATGTCCTGTTTATGAAAACACTCTAAATTCTTTGTTTTTGAAAACACTTTCAATTCCTGTTTATGAAAACACTCTTCATTCTTTATTTGTGTAAACACTCTCAATTCCTTGTTTATGAAAATACTCTAATGTCTTATTTATGAAAACACTCTCTCAATGTCGTGTTTTTGTAAACACTCTCAATTCATTGTTTATGAAAATAGTCTCAATGACTTGTTTATGAAAATACTCTCAATGCCCTGTTTATGAAAAACCCTCCCTCCATCTCCTGTTTTTGAAAACACTCTTAATTCTTTGTTTATGAAAACACTTTCAATTTCTGTTTATGAAAACACTATTCATTCTTTGTTTTTGTAAACACTCTCAATTCCTTGTTTATGAAAATATTCTCAATGTCTTATTTATGAAAACACTCCCTCAATGTCTTGTTTTTGTAAATACTCTCAACTTTTTGTTTATGAAAATACTTTCAATGCCTTGTTTATGAAAATATTCTCAATGCCCTGTTTATGAAAAACACTCCCTCCATGTCCTGTTTACGAAAACACTCGTAATTCTTTGTTTATGAAAATACTTTCAATTCCTGTTTATGAAAACACTCTTCATTCTTTATTTGTGTAAACACTCTCAATTCCTTGTTTATGACTTGTATTGAAAATCATGAAAGTTTAAGGACTTGTTTTGGAAATCATAAAAGTTTGAGGGCTTGTTTTGAAAATCATGAAAGTTTAAGCACTTGTTTTGGAAATCATAAAAGTTTGAGGGCTTGTTTTGAAAATCATGAAAGTTTAAGGACTTGTTTTGGAAATCATTGAGGGATTGTTTTGAAAATCATGAAAGTTTAAGGTTTTGTTTTGAAAATAATGAAAGTTGAAGGACTTGTTTTGGAAATCATAAAAGTTTGAGGGCTTGTTTTGAAAATCATGAAAGTTTAAGGACTTGTTTTGGAAATCATAAAAGTTTGAGGGCTTGTATTGAATATCATGAAAGTTTAAGGACTTGTTTTGGAAATCATGAAAGTTTAAGGACTAGAAGTTGTATTTTATATAAGTTTGAGGATTAAAGTTAGGTTTTCATAAAGATTGGGGACCTAAATGAGATTTCAAGAAAGTATAGGGACTTGTTTTGGAAATCATAAAAGTTTGAGGGCTTGTTTTGAAAATCATGAAAGTTTAAGGACTAGAAGTTGTATTTTATATAAGTTTGAGGACCTAAATGAGATTTCAAGAAAGTATAGGGACTTGTTTTGAAAATCATGAAAGTATAGGGACTTAATTTGAAAATTATGAAAGTTTAAGGACTTGTTTTGAAAATTATGAAAGTATAGGGAGTTGTTTTGAAAATCATGAAAGTTTAAGGACTAGAAGTTGTATTTTATATAAGTTTGAGGATTAAAGTTAGGTTTTCATAAAGATTGGGGACCTAAATGAGATTTCAAGAAAGTATAAGGACTTGTTTGGGAAATCATAAAAGTTTAAGGGCTTGTTTTGAAAATCATGAAAGTTTAAGGACTAGAAGTTGTATTTTATATAAGTTTGAGGACCTAAATGAGATTTCAAGAAAGTATAGGGACTTGTTTTGAAAATCATGAAAGTATAGGGACTTGTTTTGAAAATCATGAAAGTTTAAGGGCTTGTTTTGAAAATCATGAAAGTTTAAGGACTAGAAGTTGTATTTTATATAAGTTTGAGGATTAAAGTTAGGTTTTCATAAAGATTGGGGACCAAAATGAGATTTCAAGAAAGTATAGGGACTTGTTTTGGAAATCATAAAAGTTTGAGGGCTTGTTTTGAAAATCATGAAAGTTTAAGGACTAGAAGTTGTATTTTATATAAGTTTGAGGACCTAAATGAGATTTCAAGAAAGTATAGGGACTTGTTTTGAAAATCATGAAAGTATAGGGACTTGTTTTGAAAATTATGAAAGTTTAAGGAATTGTTTTGAAAATCATGAAAGTTTAAGGACTTGTTTTGAAAATCATGAAAGTTTAAGGACTAGAAGTTGTATTTTATATAAGTTTGAGGATTAAAGTTAGGTTTTCATAAAGATTGGGGACCAAAATGAGATTTCAAGAAAGTATAGGGACTTGTTTTGGAAATCATAAAAGTTTGAGGGCTTGTTTTGAAAATCATGAAAGTTTAAGGACTAGAAGTTGTATTTTATATAAGTTTGAGGACCTAAATGAGATTTCAAGAAAGTATAGGGACTTGTTTTGAAAATCATGAAAGTATAGGGACTTAATTTGAAAATTATGAAAGTTTAAGGACTTGTTTTGAAAATTATGAAAGTATAGGGACTTGTTTTGAAAATCATGAAAGTTTAAGGACTAGAAGTTGTATTTTATATAAGTTTGAGGATTAAAGTTAGGTTTTCATAAAGATTGGGGACCTAAATGAGATTTCAAGAAAGTATAGGGACTTGTTTTGGAAATCATAAAAGTTTAAGGGCTTGTTTTGAAAATCTTGAAAGTTTAAGGACTAGAAGTTGTATTTTATATAAGTTTGAGGACCTAAATGAGATTTCAAGAAAGTATAGGGACTTGTTTTGAAAATCATGAAAGTATAGGGACTTGTTTTGAAAATTATGAAAGTTTAAGGACTTGTTTTGAAAATCATGAAAGTTTAAGGACTTGTTTTGAAAATCATGAAAGTCTAAGGACTAGAAGTTGTATTTTATATAAGTTTGAGGATTAAAGTTAGGTTTTCATAAAGATTGGGGACCAAAATGAGATTTCAAGAAAGTATAGGGACTTGTTTTGGAAATCATAAAAGTTTGAGGGCTTGTTTTGAAAATCATGAAAGTTTAAGGACTAGAAGTTGTATTTTATATAAGTTTGAGGACCTAAATGAGATTTCAAGAAAGTATAGGGACTTGTTTTGAAAATCATGAAAGTATAGGGACTTGATTTGAAAATTATGAAAGTTTAAGGACTTGTTTTGAAAATCATGATTTTCAAAACAAGTCCCTATACTTTCTTGAAATCTCATTTAGGTCCTCAAACTTATATAAAATACAACTTCTAGTCCTTAAACTTTCATGATTTTCAAAACAGCAAGGGGAAAGAGGTGGTTTTGCACAATTGTTCTCTTAGAGTTGTTGCTTGATAGGTGTAAAATAATTCATCCCTTTTTCTCTTCTTAAAGTTGGTCGACTTCTACAAAGGTGATAGGAGGTTGTTTTTCTGTTTTTTTCTTCTTATCTTTTAACTAAAATCTCTATCAAATTTTATTTAAAACAAACCCTAAAGATATTTTATTTTAAACAACCAAACAACGACAAAAAACAACACTGCTGCAAAAATAAAATGGGGCTGCATGCCCAAACAGCTCTTAAGATATGCATTATCTTTTTTTTTAGTTCTCCTTGTCTTCAAACCAAAACAGAAAAAAAAAAAAAACAGGAAATAGAATCTACATTAAATAAAAGATATTCAGAAAAATAATCAATTAACAACCAGATCTAACACCAAATATTCAGAGATATTATTCTATCTCTGAATTCAAACTCAAATCAATAGAAGATAACAGAATATGTTACAAGATAAAATCAACAGGGACCAAACGGTAAACTATAAAATAGTCTAGGGGCCAAATCATAAATATTAAAAATTCGAGGGTCTTACATCGGGGGCTTCGCCAGGGGACCCGCTTTTACCATATCTTTTTATTGTTTGTGGTGATGTTTTTTCTGCACTTTTAGAAAGACATATTGCATCTGCAAACCTTCATGGTATATAAATTGCTAGAACTGCACCTGTTATTTCTCATCTTTTGTTTGCAAATGATAGCATTCTCTCTGCTCGAGCTGGCGCTCAAGAAGCAGAATGTGTTAAATCCATTCTAGCTACCTATGAGCGAGCGTCTGGACAAGTTATCAACCTTGATAAATCGATGCTTGCAATCATCTCAAGAAGTAATACATCCTTCTGGTTGGAAGTGAGCCAAGATCGTGCCTCACCCTTCAAAGAGAGAGAGAACATCTTCAACCGAATATCCTCCCTGATGCCATTATATTGCATCTTACTGGTAATCCTCAGGAAATCTCTCCAGTGGGTTATAGGATTATCATGAGCTAAACCTCCAAACTAGCCAGCATCTTGGATGGATGTAATGATTGCGAGCTTCAACACAAAGTTGACCGATGGTGGTAAAAATGGAGGATGTTGTCCCCCAGTCCTATGACAAGTGTGAAGTAGTCTTGCATAGTTCCATGTCTCATAGTTTCTTGTGAGAAACAATATTTAAGAAAATGAAAGTTAGCATATACATGTTCAGTGAAATAAAACAAAAAAATAATACTTGAATCAAGAAAATTTTCCTTTTGTCAATATAGCAATTAGACCCCGACAACGACGCTAAAAGCTTGTTGTGCTAAAAACACACACGTAGAAGAGCAAGTGTGTAACGCCCCAATTTTGGATTGAGGGTCACATAGTGAATAAGCGGAAATTAATAAACCTCTCTCAAAGTAATTCAATTTTCAAAAGAATTTTCGGCGCTCAATAATAATTATTTAACATGATAATAATCCCATAGAATATTAATAACTATGCGGAAGCGGAAATAAATAATAATACAACAACGTTAAACGGTCTCAACTGAAGTCCTCCAAGCATTAATAATCTTCTTCAGATTTCCCCAACGCTTCTGCTGCGCACTCTGATTCCATAATGCTCTTTAAGAGATGAAACTCCTCGTCCTGTCAGTATCTGGCGTTAAGCGCCCAAACAACAAATAGCAAACAGAAAGGGTTAACTCATAAAACAAACATCATAAGCAACATCAAGCAGCATGCATAAATATACCAAAACAGAAGAAAATTTACTAAACTTAGCAGCAGAAGATTATTATATTGGGAATAGATATAATTATAGCAAGTACAACATCAAAAGCGAATATCAAACGTAACCATTCGTCTCAAGTTAAATTCCTCAACGAGTTTGTTAGTCCCTCAATCAAACACCTTCAATCTCAGGGTAGTTTCATTGGAGGTTTAACCCATCCTATCACCCGCACGTCTCAGGGCCGATTCCACAGGGATTAAACTCCTCTCAAATATTTAACCCATCCTATCACCCGCAAGTCTCAAGGCAGATTCCACTGGGATTAAACTCCTCTCAAATATTTAACCCATCCTATCACCCGCAAGTCTCAGGGAAAATTCCACTGGGATTAAACTCACCTAATCATACACTTGAGGTTAAAACTCATCACATCGTCCCAACGTCCCATATCAAAGTAACCCAATTTATTTTCTCCCAAAACCTCAACAACATATTAAACATATCACATATTACAACATCAATAACAAAGTCCAAAACACAACAATAACTTTCATCAAGGATATCACCATCATTCAAGGCAAGAACAAATATCAAACACAAGCAATTCAATATATAAGGCATGCATGACTCGATGCACTAAGACCAAGTTACCCTTACCTTCGAACGTAGTCGCATCGACTCCGCGTTCAACCTTGCAAGTAACACACAGGCAATAATCAAACAACTGTTGAAGATATGAAACCCAACCCCAAATAGTGTTAAGAAACAACATTTACTATCAAGAAACAGTTGACATGTATGAAGCTTTACTCACTCTTTGAATCTCCATAACAAAGACTGTTAGGTTGTGAAACATTGAAGAATAAATAGCTAACAGAAGTACATATATCATATCGTGGAAAATTGAATATGCCATGGTTTACATTTTGAAACTTTCATTCACATTTTGCATTCAACTTTTCTTTATGTAGACCATTCTGTATATAAATTCAATTTCTCTTTGGCTTTTAAAAAAATACCATGAGGACATGATAATAAGTAAATTTTGTGGGCATAAAGGGAGCACGATACAACTTCAAAATTCATAATTGGGTTTTTAACTTATTATTGAACTTATTTGGATAAAAGAAAAATTAAACATGGTCACAAGGAAGGGAAATCACGGATTATGAACCCAGATAGAAGAATCAATGCATATTGCATCTAAAAATTAAACAGCCCAATCTATTAGAACCTTATCAACAGAACCTATATTATAATTGGCTAGTATCACACTGCCTATGATTTAATGAGATTGATCTTGGTCATTATATTTCATAAAGAAAACACACCAAATTGGAATTTAAAGGAACCCTGGTAGTATGCACTTTGTTTGAAACCCTAAGTTTTTGTTCCTAGGATGAGTCCCAACTCCAAACAGGGGACTCTCAGACTTTTGTTTGAAACTCTCTCTCAACACAAGGCTATTATGGTTGGAAGAGCTTGTTACTTAGTAATGAAAGAGTTTAAGTCAATGATATATGCCAATTTTCAGAGGTTTTTAAAGAATCATAGTCTTTGACATTATTGTAAATTGAGGTTGATATCCAAGCTTTACTTCATGTGAGATAGTGGAAATTAACTAGGATTTTGGAGATTTTCCTCAAGATGTGATTGGTGATCAATTACTACTGGAAAGAGTAAAGAGGTACAAATGGAATACGAATCTGTGTGCATGGTGATTTTGTTGAAGTTTAGAGGATGCTTGGTATAGATCCAAGTCTTAATCAGGATGTAGGACTTGAGTTCCACGGGGAGTTACTGAGACCAGCAATATACTTTATATTTTAACCTTTAATGAATTAAATATACTAATTAGCCATTTTCTAAAAAGCTTTTGGTGCAAGATACTAGTAGTGTGATTTGTACTTGAAGTTTGAATGCAGTTTTGTTGTCTGCAAGATGTGTGTATATTGTTTCACTTTTTTGTTGCAATGCAACCCTTCATAAAGTTTTGTGAAGTGTGATACTATAGAATTCTGCTATATAGCTCTCCTAGAGTCTTGTTACTTGTCATTGAGTAAATCCCCCTTTATTGTATGCAGCAATAGTGACATCAAAGTGGCTAATTTGCTTCTTGACTCTGCTGGTGCCTTGGGATGGACAAGAACGTGAGTAGTAAAAGCAATGTTGCTCAAGATTCTCAGACTTGTGATACTATCTACAGCGTAAGTTTCTCTGCTTCTCTTTTTCAGTCCCTCTTTATGCTGTTATGGACTGAGCCAATGATATTCTTTCAATTGCCTTATTAGTCATTATTAATTGTTTTTTTAAATAATGACTTATTAATTTGCTAGGATGTGTGGCTTCAAGCGACTTGCTGTAGGAGTGTTTAGGCCAAATTGCTCTTTAGTCTAAAATTATTGCTCTGTGATATGATACCTGGTTAAAACAGCCATGGGACTATTGGGGGAAAGTAGCAGCAAAAATATGCTTTTAGTTTTGTTTACTCTAGTCATGGTCATTATATTAATTGATTGGTGAAGATTTGATATGTGTATGTACATGTAAATAAACTATGTGGAAAATTGATTGTATTACATGATTCCTTTGTTAAATTGGAGTTAATGTTACAGGGAGCAGAGGTCTAGTCGATCCTTGCTGGGCTGGAAAAATTGGATGAGATTCTTACTAGGAGCTCAAAGAGGTGGCATGGACACACAAGAACGTTAGTCTCTTGGGCTTTTTGGTATAAGGTACTTGTAGAATCATCTTATATTCAATTTTCAAAGTAACGTGCTCTTTCCACTTATGTTTAACTCAATGTGAATTGTCCTTTTGGGAGAATTATAGTTGATTGTTTTGTGAATGATTGATTTGTGCCTAGAGTTTGCTAAATTGTGTTAGAATGGGGTTTAACTTGAATTAGTTTTATTATAAACTTTGTTTTTAATTTTTAATAAACTTATTTTTCTATTTATTTTACCTGAATATTTTTAAATATGTTATATACATAAGATATTATAAAAATTATTTTTACATTGATTTGTGAAATTTTATAGTTGGGATTGCAGAAAAGTAGCTGGATGAATAATGCCTATAGTATTATATAAATATGACATATTGAATTCAACACCAATTTTAGACTATGTGATTTTATTTTGGTGTCAAATTGGGTTGGCACTAAATTGGTAAATTTACGGGTTACAGATTTTGTTACATATCTGGCTTTTAGCAACAATGGATAGAAAGTACCAGTGACCATAGATTGAGGATATAGAAAATAGGTCCTATATGGGAGCTTGATATCGATAGGTGTTGTTATATCAGTTTAAGTATAAAAAAGAGATATTGGGGCAGAAAATATCAGTATCACCTGTAAATAAGATCTTAGCACTGATGGTAGCTGAACTTGAATGGTTTTATTGTGTGGTAAAAAGAGACAGTGTGTTATGCTTAGTTTAGTTGCAAATGAATATTAGAAATTCAAGCAAGGCAAGTAGGAGTTGATATTTTTGGGCTAACTGGGTAAAGAAGAACCAGATGATGCCCCCTGTAAAATACAAGATTATGTAAAAATTAGGTGACTGACAGTCAAGTGGATGTTACTTTACAGATGGAGATCAATTTGTCCTTAAAAGACGGAACATATAAGACGTTAGTTAGATAGAAAGTGGGAGAAAATAAGTTGGTTCCTGAATAATTGGCTTGAATGGTGGGTTTATATGGGAGCTTGATTTTGATAGGTGTTATGGCAGTATAAGTATAGAAGAGAGAGGGTGGGGCAGACAAGATCAGTAACACTTGTATCTAAGATCTAAGTACTAAAGGTAGTTGAATGAATTTATTGTGTGACATGAGAGTCAATGTTTCGTGCTTGGTTTCAGTGCATTGATATGTGTTTGTTTATTTATGATGCAAATCAATCTTAGAACTTTCAATCAAGGCAAGTAGGTGCTGATATTTTAGGAGTCAACTGTATAGAAGGAATTTGATGATGCAAGGCATGTATTTTGTTTTGAGCATGCTTTCTGAAATTTTCATACTCTGCAAAACAAAATTATGTTACTGAAGCACTTTTTCGATTTTGCTACACTGCTGAACTTTGGCCTGAAAAGACTCCAGTCAATATCTTAGTTCATAGATGTCACTGACTGACAGAAATTTTCCTTTTTGCTTCTGTAATATTTTTCCAAACAGTTAGTCACATGTTGATGTCATTGTTTCAGGGTCTTTAAAAAGAGAAGCAAAAATAGCAACGATGTGAGCAGCTGTTGTATTTTAATTCTGACACTGTCTCTAAGCAGCAGCACCTAAAATAATTTTCAGTTTCATTCATGTCATGAGTTAAAGTTTTTGGGATGAGACCTTCTTCATCTACTTTGTCTTTCGATTATCACGTGGTGTCCTCATTGCAGTTACTTTTGGTGTTTGGGTTGAAGACAACAAAAGGCTGGGAATGAGTTTTTGCAATCGCTACAATCAGCATATGTCTTTCACAATCTTCTTGGCAGGTTCTTTTACTTATAGGAGTGAGATCCCTTCTGGAAGTCCATTTACAACAATTTTGAAGGTATATACTGTACAAAATTTAAAATTGGGGTTCATGTCGTTAATTACATTCTAACCTTAAGAAGGTGTTTAGCTACGCATAGTAATGAACGAGTACAAAACCTCTATGGAAATCACAGCTAACATCCTATCACAAGTCTAGTGTTGCACGTTCTGTATCCTTGCAAAAATCGCCCACTCCCCTTTTAGATCAAACTCTGCCTCTTTTTCACGAAGGGATGTCCTATTGTCGCGCGAGAAGTCATGACCATTTATACTCAAGTGGTATGGTCATGCTTCTTGAATAATTTCAGCATGGGCATGTCTTCTTCAGTCACGAGCGTGGCCATCATACGCGACAAAAGTGTTATTAGCTTGAATTGAATTCTTGTTTCTTTGACTCATTTTCCTTGTTTTTCCACTCCTATTCGCCTTTTCTGCTTCTGACTTGACTTTGACAAATTACCATAAAAGCGTGAGTTCTGCATAGAAATTTTGTCAACTTGGCATCAAACCGTGGGAAAAATATAGGAAAAATCATGCAAATTGCACATCAAATAGCTCCATAAGGATGATAGCTTGAATACTCAGCGCAACCTCAAAGCATCTATATGTCTGTATCCGTACCCACACCTATTAGTCGTGTTTTAGTTAACTAAAATGCAACTTTTACTATTTAGAAAAATAAAATTTAAATTTCCTTTTAAATAAAAGTTATTATTTATTGGATTTATTTATTAAAGGATACTTTTAGAACTTAAAAAAAATATTTTGTACCAAAAAGGTTATGCAAGTTAGTAAATAGCCGAGTTTCATAACTATTTATTCCAGGGTTCGATCCCTGAGCGATGTGTATAGAGAATGATTTTTTGGGATAAGCATACGCACTTAATATGATCTTTGAGTTTTGAGGGGATTAGTCTTATGACTGTCGGGAGATACAAAGATATTTTGTATTTTTTTAACTTAATATAAAAGCAATGTTATTTATTTATTTATAACAATCAAAATTAAAAACATTTATACAAGAAAATTACGTAACTAAATTTTTAATTCAATTTTTTTTATAAATCCTTGTATCTTTTAGTTAATGGCTTAAATATGTTAGGGGTCCCTAATATTTGAAAGGGAATCAAATTGAATCCCTGAAAATTAATTTGCAAAATTGAGTCCCTAACAAAGCTTTTTTAATAAAATTAAGGATAAATCCCAATTTTAAGCTGATTAGTCATCTAATTAGCACATTCATCAGTCCACCTGGCTTTTACTCATTTTTTTAATTCCACATCATATTAAAAAAATTAAAAATCCTTCCAAAAATTAAAAATAAAAAATTCTGAAAATTCTTTCTTCTTCCTCTTTGTCGTTGTTTTTCTTTCTTTCTTCCTCTTCCATTCTTCCCAAATTCCAATTCAATTCACCAATTCTTCACTTCTCTTGTCCTACAAAACCAAAACACCAGACGCACCTGCACTTCATACACACATAAAACCCCTTTTCTTCTCCCCTTTACTTTAGAAGCCTTTGCTTTGCTGTGCTTTGTTGTTTCAGTTGCGGATCTGATCTGTGACTCTACTTGTTTCTAATTTCACAGGTGAGGTGAGAGGGCTAGCTAGCGTAAACGAGTCGGCAACGGTGTAAAAATTGTGGTGGTTGAAGATTCTGAGTTGGGGTTGTGGTGGTTGAAGATTTTGGGTTTGGTGGTGGCTCGGTTCACTGGATGCGGGTGAGGTTCTCTGCATTGTCGGGTTTGCTGGGGTGGGTTAATGGGTTTAGGGCTGTTTAATTGGGGTTAATTAATCGATGCTCAATCGTGCTGAATCTGGAAGAAAAATCACGCCTAGGAACAAGAGAAGAGGAAGAATTCAAGAACAATTATGGCGGATATCATTTTGCTTCCGGGTACAACACAATCGTGGATCTGGAGCTTCATGTACTGGATCCACTCTTTCTCTCTATTTGTTGTTTCAAATCTAACTACCTCTTTCCCAACCCAGAATCTTCAACCACCACACAAACTAGAAACCCACCCTAAAGATGTGAGGAAGAAGAAGAAAGAAGAAAGAAAATGGAAGAAGAAGAAAGAAAGAAAAATGACTACGGAGAGGAAGAAGAAAGAATTTTCAGAATTTTTAACTTTTGGAAAGATTTTCATTTTTTTAATATGACGTGGAATTAGAAAAATGAGTAAAAGCCATGTGAACGGATGACTGTGCTAATTAGATAACTAATCAACTTAAAATTGAGATTTGTCCTTAATTTGATTAAAAAACATTTTTAGGAATAAAATTTTGCAAATTATTTTTTCAGGTATTCAATTTGATTTCCTTTCAAATGTTAGAGACCCCAAACATATTTAAGCCTCAGTTAATTGATTAATTTAACCAACTAATTAATTAATTATTTAACTAATTATCATGAATTTTTTAATATTAGAAATGATAATGATAAAATTGAAAGTGATAATAACACTTAATTTCATCAAATATTATTTTGTGGAGTTTTATTTTATTTTATTAGCGGATTATATTAAGACAACGTAACCGGGTCATGTAAAAGAAAAGTTATTAAGGAAAATTATATAAATATTCTCTTTTTCGAAACAGAAATAGAAACCCAAAACCCCTGACATACCAAATTACACAGAGAAAGAAAGGGAGAGAGCGAGAAAGCGAGAGTGAGCGATAGAAGCTCCGATCACGGGAGCAGACCCGCCGTTTGGCCTTGTGGAGCGGCGGTGGAAGCTACGATCACGGCTCTTTCTGCGCGCGTTGGAGAAGAAGAAACGCCGTGCTGCGGTGTTCTGGTACATCGACGGAGTGGCGCGACGAGGCGGAGCTTGGTGGCCTGGGTGTCTTGGGGTGGCTATGGAGCTAAAGACAGGGTTTTGGAGACTTCCATGGCAGAGACACTCGAACAACAAAGAACAAGGAAAGGCGCGCGTTTGGTAATTTTCTTTTCTTTTCTTTTCTTTTCTTTCTTTATTATTAACTGTTCTAGTATCACACTGGCTATGATTTAATGAGATTGATCTTGGTCATTATATTTCATAAAGAAAACACACCAAATTGGAATTTAAAGGAACCCTGGTAGTATGCACTTTGTTTGAAACCCTAAGTTTTTGTTCAAATTTTCAGTAAAGAAGAATAACTGAATTTGGTTTTGGTTTTGGTTGTTGCAGTTAGTGGTGCTGTATGTGGATTTCAAGCTTGATGAGAGTTACACGCCCAGCAAAATCTCCATCCGTGCCGGCGATGGCTTTCACAACTTGAAGGTTACTTTTCAGATTTCCATTATCAATCAATTTAGTTGTTCATTGTCTGTGAATTGGTGATGACTTTGGGTAGCAAACAATTTAGGAGATAAAATCTGTGGAACTTGTGAAGCCAAGTGGTTGGATTTACCTCTCATTATCTGGAGTTGATCCTCGGTAAGTGCTTTTCTCTCTTTTTCTTTTTCTCTTTCTATATCAGAAGCTGTTCAGTGTTTACTCTGTCCAAAATAGCCTTCTTGTCATGCTGTGTTATTATTACTATTATTATTATTATTATTATTATTATTATTATTATTATTATTATTATTATTATTATTATTATTATTATTATTATTATTTCAATGGGGACACCAAACCAAAGCCATTCTAGTTTAATATAGGAAATCCAAATCGGAGTGAAGACGGATTCCAGAGTGTCTCATAAAACTAATTCTGGCATTTCATAGGTTCGGAGTATTTCAGTGTCACCATAATTTCAGTACTAATTTTTTGGAGTGATGAAACCAGTTTGGGCCTTCTAGTTTACTATAAGAATCCAGCTCAGAGTGAAGACGGATTCAAGAGAGCCTCCCTCATAAAACTAATTCTGGCATTTCATAGGTTCTATTTCACGATGCCACCATAATTTCAGTGACTAATATTTTTTGGAGTTTGGAGTGATGAAACCGGTTTGGAACTTCTTCGTGTTCATACTAGTACAGTAACCCTTGGCCCTTGCGACGAGGGCCACATCTTTTATCATTTTTTATATAGTTAAAATGAAATGAATATAATTGGTTCGTCTGGATAATTTTACTACAGAATCACAACATGTAGGATCCTTATTTAGTTCGTCCTCAAAATGAATAGGAGAAGCCCTTAATCTGCAACTGTGTACATCAATGACTTTATAAACATTAAACAATAAAGCACTATTGAGCAAAATGCCACTAGCTTATCTTAGAATTACTGGTTTGATTATTATATTGCTGCACAATAGTAAGATAAAGGATGTCTACCTGATTCAGAATACAAAAGGCTGAATTACAGTATTGCTCCTCAAGCTCAGTAAGCCTAATCAACTCGACCTCCAATCAGCAACATAAAACAAAGTGAAGCAATTGTTGATATCTCTATCACTGTTTCCATGTAGAAAACAATTGTTATATAATTTAATTTAATGTTTACAGCTGAAGCAAAATATGTAAGCGCATGTGCATGTGCAGAGAGTATGATCGATAAAATTTTGAAGCCAATTTTGGCTCTCTTCCCCCCGGAAAAAAACCTGAGCAGGCATTTACACATGTAGTGTTTTACTCCTAGAAATCTATGTGCATTACCATTCTGTCAAGATTTCGTACGTTTTTTATTTCACAAATGTTTATGGATTCCTGAGTAAAATGTTTTTACGTAAAACTATCATATTTCCTGAGCTTAGGGATATGTACTTTGAAATCTTGTTTGCTAATACATGAATTTAAGTTAATCTATTTTCATTTATTAAACATTCGATGGTCTTTTTGGTTTTTATTCTGGAATTGAAAATGTCAATGAAGCCTCAGTGTTGGTGAAGGAAACAATATTACCATGTCATATAGCTAGAGGGTTGTTTCTCCTCCACTCCTTCATTTCATGAAACTTATACGAAGAATCCCATAATTTCCTTTCACCTATTGCAGGGAAACTTTTGTGAACACATTTATGTTGCAAATTGCTGTCTTGTCAAACCATCTGAATGGAAGGGATACTCACGTGCGGCAGATCAAAGTTTACGGGCCTCGGCCGTATGTCTCTTTGTACTTCTTTAACAATTTTTTAGATGCAGTTATAAATATATTATTCAATGTCTTTTCTATTGCAGGAACCCCATTCCGTTTCAGCCATATCAATTTACTTCAAGAGAGTTCATTACCTACTCTTCCATAAGATGAGAATCTATTTAAGGAGTTAATCAAGCCAACCTAGTGTTTAATCAAGGATGCCGCTCACTTGAGTGATTACTAGTCATTACTCACCAGGCTGTTTATATTTGCAAGTGCTCTACAGTAGCAGGAGATCGGGGTTTGCATTCATGCTATTATGATTTCAGAACAAAATGATATGGATATTTGTGTGAATTCTTGAGGTATACTTAACCTGCTTTCTTCCTTCCCTCCTCTCCCTTCTGCTCTCCTACCATCGTAGTTTCTTCCTTTCTTCTATAATGACAATGGAATTGGCACTGACTCAGAACCGCAAATTGTCTCTGGTTAGCCTTGTGAGGGAACTACTGATACTTATTTAATCAAATTTATTGCCATGTTATAAGATGGTTTGTAAAATGAGTGCATATGGTGTTAAAATTTAGCTTGGTGGATGTCATGTGTGGTACCATTCTACTGTACATGTGCTGTCCACGTACTCAGAATGTTCTGTGGCTGTTGAGATTGATCTTGGTCATTATATTTCAAAAAGAAAACATACCAAATTGGAATTTAAAGGAACCCTCTTAGTATGCACTTTGTTTGAAACCCTAAGTTTTTGTTCCTAGGATGAGTCCCAACTCCAAACAGGGGACTCTCAGACTTTTGTTTGAAACTCTCTCTCAACACAAGGCTATTATGGTTGGAAGAGCTTGTTACTTAGTAATGAAAGAGTTTAAGTCTTGGCTTTCATGTTGATCCAATTTTGAAGGTATATATCCACCACAAGTAAAAGTGTATGAGGTCAGGGAGCTAGGATTCAAAATTTCAAAGGCACTTGGATTAAGAGATCATTGATTTCCAGGTACTTTAACAGGTTTAATTGAAAATAAGTTGGTAGCTTGCTTCTTATCATTTCCCCATTTATGTATTTTAAACTGTCCTTTTTTTAATCTGTGCTTCCATGTAAATTTTTTGAGTTATATACTCTGCTTTATATATACTGCTGATTTTGTTTACCATTTCATTTGTGAGTGAATGAGTGATTACTAATCCCTGTCAAAATCTGCTAGGCGCCAGCCTCTCTAGTTCTAGCATAGGTTGTGATCTAACGGGTATGCTATAGATATATTTCTTATCATTTGGGCTGTGGCGTGGGGGAGGGTAAACAAAACCCCTATTTTTAGTCTTTAGTATGTTAGGATAATATGTTTAATATTCTTTAGCTGCTCTTCACTACATTTCTAGAGCATTTAGATAATGGAGGAGTTCTATTTGCATTTTATGCTTCCATGGTAATGCTTGATTGCTAAAATCCTCCAGTATCAACCATTAGTGATGGCGCCACAAATTTCCTGTAGAAACATTGATTATGGGTGAGGTCCAAGACTTGCTCAAGGGGTTGAAAAGAGAAAATAGAATAATTCAAACAATTCTGAGGCAGCTTTTATTTGCACTGGATGGTCTTCACTCAACTGATATTGTGGGATATTAAGCCACAAAATATTATTTTCTAATGGTAAAGAATCTAAAGATTACATGACTTTGTCCAATGATAAAAGATCCTTAAAGCAAGCTAAGAATCTAAAGATTGCATAACTTTGACACAACTACTTCAGGTAGCCCAACTGACTTGAACAATCCAGCTCTCACAACTTCCAGAGATGATTAGATGATAAATAGAAGATAAATAGCTTCTTATATCATGTAATAATATCTGCTTATGTTACTTATCATGGTTTTCTTGTTTCAAACAACTGAGTTTGCTTGACAGATTTGATATCTATAGTTCTGGTTTAATCTTTCTTTAAATAGTGAATATCATAAATAGTGAAGAAATTGATGGCTGGCTTCTGTTTCTGTTATTGGAACTAATTGGTCAATTTCCATAATAAGTTTCCCATGATATTGAGCAAATTAGTAATGTAAACCTCCTCATAAAGAAGAATGCACATTAGTGATTTTGAAGTTAAAATGAGTTTGACAATGTATTCTACACTGATAGATTAGATTGTGTTGATCTATTAAGAACTTTTATTTACTGAAGACTTTTCTACGGGCATTTCTACAACCCAACTGACTATATATCTTACTCAACTCCTGAGGTTCTCTTGCAAAATGTAAGTGGCTTGTCTATATATCTATCTTTTAAATTCACGGTTTGTCATCCTCATACCTTTGTTGTTTTAACAGGTTTGTTCTATTGTGTTTCAGCAGTTTTTTGTTTTTTTGTGATTCTCTGGTTTTTGGTGATTCAGTGGCGTGGTTCAATTATATTGATCCCATTGTCTTGGTAAGTGAGAATTGATTTTCTCTGCCTATCCTGATATGTTTATCGTTAGTTTGCTATTTATTTCCCATATTCGGTTTATGTGCAGCAACTTAGCATCTCTGGCAACCCTCCAAACTTGCCTTTCTATTCGTTCTCAGTAAGCTCTTCACTTCTTGTACTCGCTTCCATGCTTTGATCACACATGCAAGGGAGAGTTCAAGTTCTTTCTGTTGAGAACTAGGTTTAGAGAGAAAAAGGAAAGTACACTTAATTGATTTCTGTTATTGTTATTCTTACCGAATACAAGAGGGTGCTCTCTTAATATATACAGCAAGCTGAATACGGGAACTAGTTCTAACCAACAAAACAGTTACAAATAGTAAACTGACTCAGCAACTAACATACAGCTAGATCAGCTGGCCCTATAACTAACTCTAATCTCAAGGTGGGAGAGAAAGAGAAATCTTGTCGACCACATTGAATTGGTCCTCTCGAGCCTCAAACAGAGTTGGAGGTAGTGCCTTAGTGAAAATATTACCCTTTTGATCGAGAGAGGGTTTGTGATACACAAACAGTGTCTTGCTAAGAACCTTTTCTCAAACGGAAAATATTTAAAACTCCATGTGTTTTGTCTTTGTTGGCCTCTTAGTAATTTTATCGCACTTTTTCATCTTTTGGTAGTTTTTATTCCTTGTCAAGCTTTTCTTGATTGTTTTTGTGTTGTCCATTGTTCTGTCATTGTTTCATTTTGCATTTGACCTCTGAAGCTTGCTAATTGTTTGAAGGGACTCCACAAGACTATATTTTATCCCACACTTGGCTACATCCTCTAGTGTTTTCGCTTTTTGTCAATTTTTGTTTCTTCTTCTCTTCTTTTATAATTTTATTGTTTGTTACAGTACATTTGTAATAGGAATTCTCCTTGTAATTTTTTTCTTTAGATTGTATCTAGGATCAAAACTGTGTACTTTGTAGTTTTTTTGTAGTAGGATGTGGATATGTACTTTTCTTTTTCTCTCTTGTAAGAGGACTTTGGACATTCTTTTGAATCGTGTAGTTGATTCCTACTTGTTTGCTTTTTATGTGTGTAGGCGAGTAGAGACAATGGACGTTATTAGAAATAAGATATTTTGGATGACCTTGTAGATAGAAATATGATCCTTCGGAGTGGTTTTTTAGGAGTGTCTGCTTTTTACGATTTTCGTTTTTTGTTTTTCCATTTACTTTTCACATCATATCTTATGTTGGTTTATTTGTTGAAGAGCGGTTGTTCTCTCTCTCCTAGGTCACATACTCAAGGACTTGCAACATCAAGTTCACAAGTTTACCATGCAATTAGATACAAAAGAAAAGAGTGAGATATGGGAAAATGTGAGAAGAAAATGTAAGAGGGTGCTAAAAGAAGATAGATGAAGAGAAAGAAAATAAAGAGTTTTATAGTTCTTTTATTGAGAGAAAATATGGGAAGAGGGATGAGTGTAAAGAAAGAGAAAGAATGAGTTGGAAAAGAAAGCGAGGGAACTAAATCTACCCCCATTTCATGGTAAAAGCGATATAAAATCCTACTTAAAGTGGGGCTCAAAATAGAACAACTCTTTAGTTTTCATAAAATCAGGGAAGATAAGAGTGAAACTAGCTACCTTATGTTTTTAAAATTATGCACCATGCTGGTGGGCTAGGCTAGTTGAACAGAAGAAGGAGGTGTGAAGCACATATCTCTTCTTAGGTGGAGCTTAATGCTTTTATGAGAAAAATGTATGTACCGTGAAACTTCCATAGGCAACTCCTTCAGAAGCTCAAAGGGTTGACCCAAGGCTACATCAGTGTAGATGATTACCATAGAAATATGGAAATATAAGAGAAAATGCTCATGAAAATGAGGAAGCAGTTATAGTGTGCTTTCTCAATGTGTTAAACCTAGAAGTCAAGGATGTGTTGAGCTTAACAACTACATTAACCTTCAAGAGTGTGTCTTGGTAGATGTCACATTGTCTCTCAATGTCCTTTAAAGATAGTTATGTTGATGAAAGACAAATTAAGGAAGCATTTCAAGTTTGAGCACTCCTTCCAATTCTACATCTTCCGGTAGCGAATAAGAGATGATTAAATATGCTTTAGAATGAGATCTTTTTAGTTCTTAGAAGATTATTAGCTAGTATAGATGGTGAGGATAGCCAAAAAGAACATCTTTCGTACAAAGTTAGGTTTGAGGGTTTGTTTTGAAAATCATGAAAGTTTAAGGACTAGAAGTTGTATTTTATAGTAGTTTGAGGATTAAACTTTGGTTTTCATAAAGATTGGGGACCTAAATGAGATTTTCAAAACAAGTCCCTATACTTTCTTGAAATCTCATTTAGGTCCTCAAACTTATATAATATACAACTTCTAGTCCTTAAACTTTCATGATTTTCAAAATAAGTCCTCAAACTTTTATGATTTCGAAAACAAGTCCCTATACTTTTTTGAAATCTCATTTAGGTCCTCAAACTTATATTAAATACAACTTCTAGTCCTTAAACTTTCATGATTTTTAAAACAAGTCCTTAAACTTTCATAATTTTCAAATTAAGTCCCTATACTTTCACGATTTTCAAAACAAGTCCCTATACTTTCATGATTTTCAAAACAAGTCCCTATACTTTCATGATTTTCAAAACAAATCCCTATACTTTCATGATTTTCAAAACAAGTCCCTATACTTTCATGATTTTCATAACAAGTCCCTATACTTTCATGATTTCAAAATAAGTCCCTATACTTTCATGATTTTCAAAACAAGTCCTTAAACTTTCATAATTTTCAAATTAAGTCCCTATACTTTCATGATTTTCAAAACAAGTCCCTATACTTTCATGATTTTCAAAACAAGTCCCCATACTTTCTTGAAATCTCATTTAGGTCCTCAAACTTATATAAAATACAACTTCTAGTCCTTAAACTTTCATGATTTTCAAAACAAGTCCCTATACTTTCATAATTTTCAAAACAAGTCCTTAAACTTTCATAATTTTCAAATTAAGTCCCTATACTTTCATGATTTTCAAAACAAGTCCCTATACTTTTTTGAAATCTCATTTAGGTCCTCAAACTTATATTAAATACAACTTCTAGTCCTTAAACTTTCATGATTTTCAAAACAAGTCCCTAAACTTTCATGATTTTCAAAACAAGTCCTTATACTTTCATAATTTTCAAATTAAGTCCCTATACTTTCATGATTTTCAAAACAAGTCCCTATACTTTCTTGAAATCTCATTTAGGTCCTCAAACTTATATAAAATACAACTTCTAGTCCTTAAACTTTCATGCTTTTCAAAACAAGCCCTCAAACTTTTATGATTTCCAAAACAAGTCCCTATACTTTCTTGAAATCTCAATTTGGTCCCCAATCTTTATGAAAACCTAACTTTAGTCCTCGAACTTATATAAAATACAACTTCTAGTCCTTAAACTTTCATGATTTTCAAGTTAAGTCCCTATACTTTCTTGAAATCTCAATTTGGTCCTCAATCTTTATGAAAACCTAACTTTAGTCCTCAAACTTATATAAAATACAACTTCTAGTCCTTAAACTTTCATGATTTTCAAAACAAGTCCTTAAACTTTCATAATTTTCGAAACAAGTCCTTAAACTTTCATAATTTTCAAATTAAGTCCCTATACTTTCATGATTTTTAAAACAAGTCCCTATAATTTCTTGAAATCCCATTTAGGTCCTCAAACTTATATTAAATACAACTTCTAGTCCTTAAACTTTCATGATTTTCAAAACAAGTCCTTAAACTTTCATGATTTTCAAAACAAGTCCTTAAACTTTCATAATTTTCAAATTAAGTCCTTATACTTTCATGATTTCCAAAACAAGTCCATATACTTTCTTGAAATCTCAATTTGGTCCCCAATCTTTATGAAAACCTAACTTTAGTCCTTGAACTTATATAAAATACAACTTCTAGTACTTAAACTTTCATGATTTTCAAAACAAGTCCTTAAACTTTCATAATTTTCAAAACAAGTCCTTAAACTTTCATAATTTTCAAATTAAGTCCCTATACTTTCACGATTTTCAAAACAAGTCCCTATACTTTCATGATTTTCAAAACAAGTCCCTATACTTCATGATTTCAAAAAAAGTCCCTATACTTTCATGATTTTCAAAACAAGTCCTTAAACTTTCATAATTTTCAAATTAAGTCCCTATACTTTCATGATTTTCAAAACAAGTCCCTATACTTTTTTGAAATCTCATTTAGGTCCTCAAACTTATATTAAATACAACTTCTAGTCCTTAAACTTTCATGATTTTCAAAACAAGTCCCTAAACTTTCATGATTTTCAAAACAAGTCCTTATACTTTCATGATTTTCAAAACAAGTCCCTAAACTTTCATGATTTTCAAAACAAGTCCTTATACTTTCATGATTTTCAAAACAAGTCCCCATACTTTCTTGAAATCTCATTTAGGTGCTCAAACTTATATAAAATACAACTTCTAGTCCTTAAACTTTCATGATTTTCAAAACAAGCCCTCAAACTTTTATGATTTCCAAAACAAGTCCCTATACTTTCTTGAAATCTCATTTTGGTCCCCAATCTTTATGAAAACCTAACTTTAGTCCTCAAACTTATATAAAATACAACTTCTAGTCCTTAAACTTTCATGATTTTCAAAACAAGTCCCTAGACTTTCATGATTTTCAAAACAAGTCCTTAAACTTTTATAATTTTCAAATTAAGTCCCTATACTTTCATGATTTTCAAAACAAGTCCCTATACTTTCTTGAAATCTCATTTAGGTCCTCAAACTTATATAAAATACAACTTATAGTCCTTAAACTTTCATGGTTTTCAAAACAAGCCCTCAAACTTTTATGATTTCCGAAACAAGTCCCTATACTTTCGTGAAATCTCATTTTGGTCCCCAATCTTTATGAAAACCTAACTTTAGTCCTCAAACTTATATAAAATACAACTTCTAGTACTTAAACTTTCATGATTTTCAAAACAAGTCCTTAAACTTTCATAATTTTCAAATTAAGTCCATATCATTTCATGATTTTCAAAACAAGTCCCTATACTTTCTTCAAATCTCATTTAGGTCCACAAACTTATATAAAATACAACTTCTAGTCCTTAAACTTTCATGGTTTTCATTCTAAAGCATATTTAATCAACTCTTGGTCACTACCGGATGATGTAGAATTGGAAGGAGTGCTCAAACTTGAAATGCTTCCTTAATTTGTCTTTCATCATCATAACTATCTTTAAAGGACATTGAGAGACAATGTGACCTCTACCAAGACACACTCTTGAAGGTTAATGTAGTTGTTAAGCTCAACACATCCTTGACTTCTAGGTTTAACACATTGAGAAAGCACACTATAACTGCTTCCTCATTTTCATGAGCATTTTCTCTTATATTTCCATCTTTCTATGGTAATCATCTACACTGATGTAGCCTTGGGTCAACCCTTTAAGCTTCTGAAGGAGTTGCCTATGGAAGTTTCACGGTACATACATTTTTCTCATAAAAGCATTAAGCTCCACCTAAGAAGAGATATGTGCTTCACACCTCTTCTTCTGTTCAACTAGCCTAGCCCACCAGTATGGTGCATAATTTTAAAAACATAAGGTAGCTAGTTTCACTCTTATCTTCCCTGATTTTATGAAAACTAAAGAGTTGTTCTATTTTGAGCCCCACTTTAAGTAGGATTTTATATCGCTTTTACCATGAAATGGGGGTAGATTTAGTTCCCTCGCTTTCTTTTCCAACTCATTCTTTCTCTTTCTTTACACTCATCCCTCTTCCCATATTTTCTCTCAATAAAAGAACTATAAAACTCTTTATTTTCTTTCTCTTCATCTATCTTCTTTTAGCACCCTCTTACATTTTCTTCTCACATTTTCCCATTTCTCACTCTTTTCTTTTGTATCTAATTGCATGGTAAACTTGTGAACTTGATGTTGCAAGTCCTTGAGTATGTGACCTAGGAGAGAGAGAACAACCGCTCTTCAACAAATAAACCATCATAAGATATGATGTGAAAAGTAAATGGAAAAACAAAAAATGAAAATCGTAAAAAGCAGACACTCCGAAAAAAACCACTCCGAAGGATCATATTTCTATCTACAAGGTCATCCAAAATATCTTATTTCTAATAACGTCCATTGTCTCTACTCGCCTACACACATAAAAAGCAAACAAGTAGGAATCTACTACACGATTCAAAAGAATGTCCAAAGTCCTCTTACAAGAGAGAAAAAGAAAAGTACATATCCACATCCTACTACAAAAAAACTACAAAGTACACAGTTTTGATCCTAGATACAATCTAAAGAAAAAAATTACAAGGAGAATTCCTATTACAAATGTACTGTAACAAACAATAAAATTATAAAAGAAGAGAAGAAGAAACAAAAATTGACAAAAAGCGAAAACACTAGAGGATGTAGCCAAGTGTGGGATAAAAAATTGTCTTGTGGAGTCCCTTCAAACAATTAGCAAGCTTCAGAGGTCAAATGCAAAATGAAACAATGACAGAACAATGGACAACACAAAAACAATCAAGAAAAGCTTGACAAGGAATAAAAACTACCAAAAGATGAAAAAGTGCGATAAAATTACCAAGAGGCCAACAAAGACAAAACACATGGAGTTTTAAATATTTTCCGTTTGAGAAAAGGTTCTTAGCAAGACACTGTTTGTGTATCACAAACCCTCTCTCGATCAAAAGGGTAATATTTTCACTAAGGCACTACCTCCAACTCTGTTTGAGGCTCTAGAGGACCAATTCAATGTGGTCGACAAGATTTCTCTTTCTCTCCCACCTTGAGATTAGAGTTAGTTATAGGGCCAGCTGATCTAGCTGTATGTTAGTTGCTGAGTCAGTTTACTATTTGTAACTGTTTTGTTGGTTAGAACTAGTTCCCGTATTCAGCTTGTTGTATATATTAAGAGAGCACCCTCTTGTATTCGGTAAGAATAACAATAACAGAAATCAATTAAGTGTACTTTCCTTTTTCTCTCTAAACCTAGTTCTCAACAGAAAGAACTTGAACTCTCCCTTGCATGTGTGATCAAAGCATGGAAGCGAGTACAAGAAGTGAAGAGCTTACTGAGAACGAATAGAAAGGCAAGTTTGGAGGGCTGCCAGAGATGCTAAGTTGCTGCACATAAACCGAATATGGGAAATAAATAGCAAACTAACGATAAACATATCAGGATAGGCAGAGAAAATCAATTCTCACTTACCAAGACAATGGGATCAATATAATTGAACCACACCACTGAATCACCAAAAACCAGAGAATCACAAAAAAAAACAAAAAACTGCTGAAACACAATAGAACAAACCTGTTAAAACAACAAAGGTATGAGGATGACAAACCGTGAATTTAAAAGATAGATATATAGACAAGCCACTTACATTTTGCAAGAGAACCTCAGGAGTTGAGTAAGATATATAGTCAGTTGGGTTGTAGAAATGCCCGTAGAAAAGTCTTCAGTAAATAAAAGTTCTTAATAGATCAACACAATCTAATCTATCAGTGTAGAATACATTGTCAAACTCATTTTAACTTCAAAATCACTAATGTGCATTCTTCTTTATGAGGAGGTTTACATTACTAATTTGCTCAATATCATGGGAAACTTATTATGGAAATTGACCAATTAGTTCCAATAACAGAAACAGAAGCCAGCCATCAATTTCTTCACTATTTATGATATTCACTATTTAAAGAAAGATTAAACCAGAACTATAGATATCAAATCTGTCAAGCAAACTCAGTTGTTTGAAACAAGAAAACCATGATAAGTAACATAAGCAGATATTATTACATGATATAAGAAGCTATTTATCTTCTATTTATCATCTAATCATCTCTGGAAGTTGTGAGAGCTGGATTGTTCAAGTCAGTTGGGCTACCTGAAGTAGTTGTGTCAAAGTTATGCAATCTTTAGATTCTTAGCTTGCTTTAAGGATCTTTTATCATTGGACAAAGTCATGTAATCTTTAGATTCTTTACCATTAGAAAATAATATTTTGTGGCTTAATATCCCACAATATCAGTTGAGTGAAGACCATCCAGTGCAAATAAAAGCTGCCTCAGAATTGTTTGAATTATTCTATTTTCTCTTTTCAACCCCTTGAGCAAGTCTTGGACCTCACCCATAATCAATGTTTCTACAGGAAATTTGTGGCGCCATCACTAATGGTTGATACTGGAGGATTTTAGCAATCAAGCATTACCATGGAAGCATAAAATGCAAATAGAACTCCTCCATTATCTAAATGCTCTAGAAATGTAGTGAAGAGCAGCTAAAGAATATTAAACATATTATCCTAACATACTAAAGACTAAAAATAGGGGTTTTGTTTACCCTCCCCCACGCCACAGCCCAAATGATAAGAAATATATCTATAGCATACCCGTTAGATCACAACCTATGCTAGAACTAGAGAGGCTGGCGCCTAGCAGATTTTGACAGGGATTAGTAATCACTCATTCACTCACAAATGAAATGGTAAACAAAATCAGCAGTATATATAAAGCAGAGTATATAACTCAAAAAATTTACATGGAAGCACAAATTAAAAAAAGGACAGTTTAAAATACATAAATGGGGAAATGATAAGAAGCAAGCTACCAACTTATTTTCAATTAAACCTGTTAAAGTACCTGGAAATCAATGATCTCTTAATCCAAGTGCCTTTGAAATTTTGAATCCTAGCTCCCTGACCTCATACACTTTTACTTGTGGTGGATATATACCTTCAAAATTGGATCAACATGAAAGCCAAGACTTTTGAATTAATATTTATCTTTCCTTGCCCATATTCTATATGCTTCCACCAAAAGCGTAACAAATACTTCTCATTGGGAGGCTAACATCCTATCATTTTCAACACATAACTGGTCAGTATTTCATATAGCTAACAACAAATCCTTGCTACAAACTTTCTTGTCAAGGCCCAAGTGGGATTCAAAACTGGTCAGTGAAAATAAAATCAAATTTCTAGTAATCCTAGTTGTAGAAACCCATATATTGTTACTGTCTGCAGGTGACTAGAAATGATGTATTGCTTTCATTAGTTGCTTATACATAATGAAGTCGGCAGTAATAGTGAAGACTTTAGACTGAAGAATCAAACCTAAAAAATTCACCATTTTTTTCCACCTAAAACTTGCATACTGTATCATGAATCATCCCTGTCCCTGTCCTACACAAAATTAAGTCACCTCCTGTCTTAAATTATCATCATTAGTCTACCTGATGCTATGATATACTCACCGTCAGGACTCAGGAGTTGCCTTAATCTTGGTGGTGGTGGCTGTCAATCTCAAGTTTTCGAGTAATTGTAAATTTTGTGTGTAACCTAACAAACAAAGCAAACAAGTTTAATTTTGTGAAGGAGGAGGAGGAAGAAGATGAATATTGGGTTTAATTTTGTTTTAAGTTAATTAAGTTAGTAAGTGGGATTAATTTAGGTTTAATTTTGTGATAATGATGTGGAATTGAAAGAACATAAACAGAAAAAGAAAATTCAACTCATCTTCATTAAACACGTGGATGCCTACGTGGACCGGTAATTGATAAATATTAATGTCAAATCAACATTATGACGTCACATGGTGATAGAGGGTTGTGTGAATAGTGCGCATGAACAGTACGTGGTGTTGTTTTAATTTTGATAAAGTCAGTTATGGACAGTTTATTTTTGTAATATAGTTACTGGTTGTGGGTAGTTTTATGGTTACAGCAGTTAGGTAACTGCTATAGTTTGAATTTAAATTATATAGGAGTTGTATCTTCTGTTAGGATTCATTCAGAAGTTATGTGTTTTGTGGGGAGAGACTGGACTCTCAAATTCCAGAATTAGGAGAGGCCGACTCTCAAAAACCAGAGTTGTATCATTATTTCTATAATAAATTCGGTTCTTATCATTTGGGTATCCCAACACCTTGGGTTGTATTCCATGCCATTTGGTAACTGTCAAACGACCTCCGGCAAAGCCACCGGATTCAGACTTCCTTCGTGTGAGAACAGTTAGGAATCTGTTGGCAGAAAGAATGCAAGAAACTTATTTAGATTATCACCTTGGGGACAAGGTGGACCTTTTAAGGCGGGGTATTGGTAGGGGGATATGTGAACAGTGCGCATGAACAGTGCGTGGGGTTGTTTTAATTTAAATTAAGTCAGTTATGGACAGTTTGCGTTAGTAATATAGTTTCTAGTTGTGGGTAGCTTTATGGGGTAGCTTTACATCGAATATTCAAATAAGATGTAGTCTCTAAAATAGTATTGGAGAGTTTTGTCATGATCATGAATGGCTAACAATAACTACAAGTGTCATACAACAGCTTAGAATGATCGAAGGCATAAGAAGTGCAACATACAACAGAGGTTGGAGCCTTAAATCTTTATGAAGAAGCAGGATAAATTTGGAACACTCCATTGTTTTTTAACAAAGCAGCAGTATCAGGTTAAAACAAATGAATACTCTCTACCGTAACATCATTCTTGATGGGAAAGTGCACATGATTAGAACAAAATAAACAGACCTAGTGTTAGTCATATAGTCAGGCTTCGGTAATTGTTAGTTAGTTAGTTAGTTAGTTAGTTGTAGTATCTTAGCTTCTATAGGAATCTAGAGCCCTATAAATTCTGTTGAGAGGCTCTATTATATGGTTAACAATTCAGAAAATGAAATTCAGATTTTGCTCTCTATTTTTCTTGCTCATGAATTCTTTCATGGTATCTAGAGCTTGAGCCGATCCTTGATCATGGACCACCACATGCGAGAACATGAGCAGCCATCTGGTTACTGCTGCCATCTGGTTTGTGAGCAGCTTTGCCACCGGCTTTATCTGCACTGCCACAACAGCACATGAGTGACCAGACCCTTGGTGCTCCTCCAGTTACACCACCGCCCAACTGGGACCTCTGCCATTAACAGTTCCTCAAAATGTTGCACCGCCCTTGTTTACTTCACCGCCACCACATGCGATGCGTCATCCTTCATTTTCTTTGCAAATCCATGCTCGATCTTCTCCTTTGAATGCGGTTCTACCTACTGGATCTGCTTCGTCTTTGTTGAATCTCGTAGCTTCTGCTAATCCTAACAGCATCAAAATTTCTTTTTCTCCATCTTTGATTTCTGAAAAGTTGGATGATTCTAACTTCCTCTAATGGAGGCAACATGTTAATTCTGTGATTAAAGCAAATCGACTTCATCGTTTTCTCGTAAATCCTACCATTTCACCTTGATTACACATCGAGATTGCTCCTTCAATTCTTAATATTTCACTTGAATCTTCACCCTCTCCTCCTTGACATGTTGAACTTCCTTCTCCTCATTCACCTTCACCAAATTCTCCTTCTTCTTCCTCTTTATCTAATCCATATCCTATACCACTTTCTAATTCTCTAGAGTTATTAAATTTCATGAGTCCAAATTTCATTCTTTCACCATTTCACCTCCTTAAACAATCATTTTTTCTTCTCCACCTATTACTCACCTCCTTCGAAAACCACTTCATCTCCAACTATTACTCATCTTGGAGTGATTCTTCTTCTGCTTCTGCTTATGATCCTTATATTGCTCCTTCAATTCCTAATGGTTCACTTGAATCTTCATTCTCTCAATCTCCTTCTAATTTTTCACTTCCTTTTCCTCACCAACTTCTTCCTCCCCATCTAACCCTCTCCAACTCCACTTTCTAATTCTCTCGAGAAAATTTCTAAGTCCAAATTTCATTCTAAAACCAACTCACCTCCTTTAAAAATCACCTCTTCTTCTCCAACTATTGCTCACCTTGGAGTGAATCTTCTTCCTTTGATCCTACCATTCATCCTTACACTGCTCCTTCAATTCATAGTGTTCACTTGACCCTTCACTTTCTCCTCATTCTTCCCATGTTTCACTTCCTTCTCCTCATAAAACTTCACCTACTTCTCCTTCTCCTTCTTCTGTTTTCTTCTCATCTAATCCATCTCTTATCCCACTTTGCAATTCTCTTAAGATTTTAAATTTCATGAGCCCGAATTTATTACTTTCACCACGTCACTTCCTTCAAAAATCACTTCTTCTTTCCTCCTCTGTTCCGACTGCTCATAATTATGCAGCTCCTTCAATTTTATTTCTTTCACCACGTCCTCCTCTGCTTCGACTCCTCCTACTGCTCATCTGTATACTCCTCCTACAATTCTTAATGGTTCACTTGAAACTTCACTCTCTCATCCTCCTTCTCACGTTCACTTCCTTCTCCTCATTAACCTTCACCAGCTCCTCATTCTTCTTCCTTCACATTTAATCAATCTTTTAATCCACTTTCTAATTCTATAGAGATTTAAAATTTCATGACTCCAAATTTCACTTCTCCTCTCCTCGTCGATATACTTCACTTCCTTCTTCACAATCACATGCGCCAATTCTCCTTCTTCCTCTTCATCCTTATCTAATCTAATCGATTTGGCACTTCACTATTCTCTAGAGGTCCTAAAAGTCATGAGTCCAAATTTTAATCTTTCAACATTTCACCTCCTTCTAAAATAATTTATTTTTCTCCAACTACTACCTCAGTCCTCAAGTAAAGCATGTTTCACTTCCTCAACTTCAATCACCTTTACCCACTTCACCTTTTTCTTCCTCCTTACGTAGTCTAATCCAAATTCAACTTTCAACTTCTCTAAAGATGTAAAACTACATGAGTCCAAATTTCATTCTTCCAACATTTTACCTCCTTCAAAAATCACTTCTTCTCCAAATACTTATTACCTTGAAGTGATTTCTCTTATCCTTTTACTACTCATCCTTATACTTCTCCTTCAATTCTTAAGGTTCACAAATATCTTCACCTTCTCCTCCTCCTTCCCATGTTTCACTTCCTTCTCCTCATTCACATTTACCAACTTCTCCTCCTTCATCTTCCTCCCTATCCAATCCAAGTCTTATTCCATATTCCTTCAATTTTTCAAGTTGCAATGGAAACTTATCCCTCTCTTACTTATTCCAATGTTTCACTTTTCTCCTCATTCACCTTCACCAACTTCTCATTCTTTTTCTACCTTCCTATTTAATCCATCTCTTAATCCACTTACAAATTCTCTAGAGATGTTAAATTTCATGGGTCAAAATTTCACTTATCCTCGTCTCATCCTTACCATATTTCACATCTTTATCCTAAATCACCTTCACCAAATTCTCCTTCTTTCTCTTCCTCCTCAGCAAATCTAATCCATATTCCACTTTCTAATTCTCTAGAGGTGTTAATTTCAAGAGTCCCAATTTCATGCTCTCACCGCTTCACCTCTTTCAAATCTCACTTGTTCTTCACCAACTATTACCACAATCCTCAAATAATGCATGTTTCACTTCCTTCTCTTCATTCACCTTCACCAACTTCTCTTCCTCCTTCTTCCTCTCCATCAAATCCATATGTTTTTCCACTTTCCTTCAAATCTTCATGTTTTACTTGAATCTTACCTCTCTCTTACTCATTCTTATGATTCACTTCTTTCTCGTCATTCACATTCACCAACATCTCATTCTATTTCTTCCTTCCAATTTAAACAATCACTTAATCCACTTTCTAATTCTTTAGAGATGTCAACTTTCATAAGTCCAAAATTGACTTTTCATCCTTACCATATTTCACATCCTTATCCTCTCACCTTCACGAACTTCTCCTTCTTCCACTTCGCATCGAATCTAATCCATATTCCACATTCTAATTCTTTAGAGGTGTTACTTTCAAGGGTCTCAATTTCATTCTTTCACCGCGTCACCTCTATAAAAAAACACTTCTTCTCCACCAACTATTACCACAATCCTCAATTAATGCATGTTTCACTTCCTTCTCCCCATTCTCCTGCACCAACTTTTCCTCCTTCATATTCCACTTTCCTTCAATTCTTCATGTTTTACATGAATCTTTACCCTTTCTTACCCATTCTCATGTTTCTCTTCTTTCACCACATTAACCTTCACCAACTCCTCATTCTTCTTCTTCCTTCTCATTTAATCCATCTCTTCATGAGTCCAAATTTCATTCTTCCAACATTTCACCTCCTTCAAAAATCACTTCTGCTCCAACTATTTATTACCTTGAAGTGATGTCTCCTATCCTTCTACTACTCATCCTTATACTTCGCCATCAATTCTTAAGGTTTACTTAAATCTTCACCCTCACCTCCTCCTTCCCATGTTTCACTTCCTTCTCTTCAATCACTTTCACCAACTTCTCCTCTTTCTTCCTCCCAATCTAATCATGTCTTATTTCATTTACTTTCAATTATTCATGTTTCACTTGAAACTTATCCATCTCTTACTCATTGCTATATTTCACTTTTCTCCTCATTCACCTTTACCAACTTATCATTCTTCTTATCCTTCCTATTTAATCCATCTCTATATCCACTTACTAATTCTTTAGAGATGTCAAATTCCATGAGTCAAAATTTCACTTCTCCTCTTTTCATACTTACCGTATTTCAATTCCTTATCCTCGATGGCCTTCACCAACTTCTCCTTCTTCCTCCTGATCGATTCTCTAATCCATATTCCACTTTCCAATTCTCTAGAGGTGTTAATTTCAAGAGTCTCAATTTCATTCTTACACTACTTTACCTCTTTCAAAAGTCACTTCTTCTTCACCAACTATTTTCACAATCCTCAAATAATGCATGTTTCACTTCCTTCTCCTCATTTTCTTTCACCAACTTCTCCTACTCCTTCTTCCTCCCCAACTAATTCAGGTCTTATTCCACTTTCCTTTCAATCTTCTTGTTTACACTTGAATCTTTACCCTCACTCCTTCCCATGATTACTTCTTTCTCGTCGTTCAAATTCACCAACTTCTCATTCCATTTCTTCTATCCTATTTAATCCATCCCTTAATCCACTTGCTAATTCTTTACAATTGTTAAATTTCATGATTCCAAATTTCACTTCTCGTCTTGTCATACTCACCCTATTTCACTTCCTTAACCTCAATCACCTTCACCATCTCCTCCTCCTTCCTCTTCCTCCTAATCGAATCTAATCCATATTCTACTTTCTTATTCTCTAGAGGTGTTAATTTCAATAGTCCCAATTTCATACTTTCCCCACTTCACCTCTTTCAAAAATCACTTCTTCTTCACCGACTATTACCACAATCCTCAAATAATGCATGTTTCACTCCCTTCTCCTCATTCACCTTCGCCAACTTCTCTTCCTGATTCTCCCCCCCCCCCCCCCATCTAATACATGTCTTATTCCAATTTCGTTCAAATATTCATGTTTCACTTGAATCCTAACCCTCTCTTACAAATTCCCATGATTCACTTCTTTCTCTTCATTCACTTTCACCAACTTCTAATTCTATTTCTTTACACCATCTCATAATCCACTTACTAATTCTTTAGAGATGTTAAATTTCATGAGTCCAAATTTCACTTCTCCTCTTCTCTTACCATATTTCACTTCCTTATCCTCAATCACCTTCACCGACATCTCCTTCTTCCTTTTCCTCCTCATTGAATTTAATCCATATTCCATTTTTTTAATTCTCTAGAGGTGTTAATTTCAAGAGTCCCAATTTCATTCTTTCACCACTTCACCCCTTTCAAAAATCACATTTTCTTCACCAACTATTACCACAATCCTCAAATAATGCATGTTTCACTTCCTTCTCCTCATTCACTTTCACCAACTTCTCCTCCCTCTTCTTCCTCCCCACATATAATCCATGTCTTTTTCCACTTTCCGTCAATTCTTCATGTCTCTATGGTATCCTATCCCTGTCATACACATTTGCATGTTTCCCTTCTTTCTCCATGTTCACCTTCATTAACTTCTCATTCTTCTAATTGTTCCCTAACTATTACTCGCCTTGGAGTGATTCATCCTCTTCTACTATTCATCCTTATATTTCTCCTTAAATTCTTAATGGTTCACTTGAATCTTCACCCTCTCCTCCATTTTCACATGTTTCATTCAGGGTAGTCGATTGCGCGCAATAGCGCCGCTATAAAGGCGTCGCGTCGCGTCGCGCCCCCTCCCCGCGATTGCTTTCAAATCGCGTTGCGCATCAGTGTCGCAGCCGTCGCAGCACGAATCGCGGAATTTCACGTTCAATCGCAGCAGATCGCGGCACTACAAGTGGAAGATGAGTGAAACTTGTGGAAAAACCCAAAGTGCCCTTGAAATTTTAAAATTAGGTTAAACTTTGAGGGTACTTTTCGGATTTCGCTCTCAATAAATGAAACCTGCGTTTCATCTCAAAGCACATCTTCTTCTACGTGAACTCAACCAGAACCTATGGTCACTGTGCGACCTCCTTCAGCCACCGTCAAACAGCACCCATGGCCACGGCCCCACCTCCGACGAGCACCGTCCAACTTCCGGCGAGCCTTTCTCCGGTGACCACCGCCCCTGTTTCCCTTCGACCTCTGTTATGTTCTGAGTTTTCTGGTCTATTATGTTTGCTTGCTCTGTTTTCTATCTTTCTATTCCTCTATTTTTCTTTCTTTTCTTTTCCTCCTTATTTTTCAATTCTCAATCATTTTATTTTGTTATCCTTCGGTTCTCTTCTCTTCCAGCATGACATCCTCCTCCTCCTCTCTTCTCTATCATTTCATCATGCTACGAATTTTAAGTGATATTTATCACTTTTTAGTAATTATATGTATATACTATTAATTTTATAAAATTATATATGAAAAATCAGAATAGCGGCCATCCCGCTATGCGCCGCTACCCAGGATTGACTACTATGGTTTCACTTCTTTCTCCTCATTCATCTTCACCAACTTCTCCTTCTTATTCTTCCATATTTATATCCATCTCCAATTCGACTTTCTAATTCTCTAACAATGTTAAATTTCATGAAACAAAAATAGTTAAGAAAGCAGGATAGATAAGTGTAACAGATTTTTTTAAGAATCTGTTATAGTTAGAGCTAGTCAATTAGAGGCAGTTACATACTGCAACTGCTACTATATAACTACGCAATCTGTTTCGGCTTGATGAATAATATTCAGAGATTACACTTTTATTTCTCGCTCTCTCTCGTCCTCTGTTTCACTCGGCGTTACGGATAAAAACGGGGAAGTCTAGAGAAATACAAACAGAGAATAAAGTTTGTCAGAAAAAAAAAAAAAAAAACCACACAAACAGAACAAACAATGTCATTTTCAGATTTTCTTTCCTTTACAGTGACGATCTAAAACAATTTCACAGAAAAAATTATGCAAGATTGAGAGAAATAGAGAGAGAGATACAAAACACACCTCAATGTGTGGTCGGAGAGTGCCAGCAGATGGTGATGTTCCAGTTGATATATCAACAAGAGCTGCAATTTCCAGGGCAATTATAGAGAGGACTAATCCAATTCCAATTCTTTGAAGATGAGTGTTGCCCATCTCTGTTTTGGTCACCTTCCTTGCAAACGCCAAATGGTATGATGATGTGGTCATAGAATGGTGCTAGGTTCACAGCAAAGAGCACTGGGAAAATTGATAAGGAGGCAGGTGGTACCCATCAGGGAACTAAAGTTGGTGATCATAGTTGGGGCTCGTACAACAGAGAATGTAGACAGTTAAGCCAGACAGCAATTTAGCATGAAGGTGCATGCAAATATGGGTAGTAATTACAATACTATCTTCACATCTTCCACTTGCCTAAAAGTGCATTTCATGAATGAATAAATTGGCTTGTTTGCAACTGCACAATTGAGAAATTTGAGTGCGTTTGTAGGGGCTTCTGTGGATTAGAAGGCACATAGTCAAATTCACAACAGCACTGCAAGAATTTCTGCAGATGCAGCTATTAAGTGAAGCAGCAACAAAAACCTGCCAGGTCAAAAACAGGAAGCCCGTATTAGTCAAAGAATAATATTGTTGCACAAGCACATTATTCAATAGGTATAATCAATTAAAACTTTGAAATAATTTTAACATACTTTCAACACCGGCTTTAAATTTTGCACACTATATACCTTCAAAATTGTTGTAAATGGACTTCCAGAAGGGATCTCACTCCTATAAGTAAAAGAACCTGCCAAGAAGATTGTGAAAGAAATATGCTGATTGTAGCGATTGCAAAAACTCATTCCCAGCCTTTTGTTGTCTTCAACCCAAAGACCAAAAGTAACTGCAATGAGGACACCACGTGATAATCGAAAGACAAAGTAGATGAAGAAGGTCCATCGCTGCTTTCTTCCTGATGCACTGGTTTCATCCCAGAAACTTTAACTCATGAAATGAATGAAACTGAAAATTATTTTAGGTGCTGCTGCTTAGAGACAGAGTGTCAGAATTAAAATGCAACAGCTGCTCACACTGTTGCTATTTTTGCTTCTCTTTTTAAAGACCCTGAAACAATGACATCAACATGTGACTAACTGTTTGGAAAAATATTACAGAAGCAAAAAGGAAAATTTCTGTCAGTCAGTGCCATCTATGAACTAAGATATTGACTGGAGTCTTTTCAGGCCAAAGTTCAGCAGTGTAGCAAAATCAAAAAAGTGCTTCAGTAACATAATTTTGTTTTGCAGAGTATGAATTTCAGAAAACATGCTCAAAACAAAATACATGCCTTGCATCATCAAATTCCTTCTATACAGTTGACTCCTAAAATATCAGCACCTACTTGCCTATTGAAAGTTCTAAGATTGATTTCCATCATAAATAAACAAACACATATCAATGCACTGAAACCAAGCACGAAACATGGACTCTCATGTCACACAATAAATTCATTCAACTACCTTTAGTACTTAGATCTTAGATACAAGTGCTACTGATCTTGTCTGCCCCACCCTCTCGCTTCTATACTTATACTGCCATAACACCTATCAAAATCAAGCTCCCATATAAACCCACCATTCAAGCCTATTCAGGAACCAACTTATTTTCTCCCACTTTCTATCTAACTAACGTCTTATATGTTCCGTCTTTTACGGACAAATTGATCTCCATATGTAAAGTAACATCCACTAGACTGTCAGTCACCTAATTTTTACACAATCTTGTATTTTACAGGGGGCATCATTTGGTTCTTCTTTACCCAGTTAGTCCAAAAATATCAACACCTACTTGCCATGCTTGAATTTCTAATATTTATTTGCAACTAAACTAAGCATAACACACTGTCTCTTTTTACCACACAATAAAACCATTCAAGTTCAGCTACCATCAGTGCTAAGATCTTATTTACAGGTGCTACTGATATTTTCTGCCCCGATATCTCATTTCTACACTTAAACTGATATAACAACACCAATCGATATCAAGCTCCCATGTAGGACCTATTCTCTATATCCTCAATCTATGGTCACTAGTACTTTCTAACCATTGTTGCTAGAAGGCAGATATGTAACAAAATCTGTAACCCGTAAATTTACCAATTTAGTGCCAACCCAAATTGACACCAAAATAAAATCACAGTCTAAAATTGGTGTCGAATTCAATATGTCATATTTATATAATACTATAGGCATTATTTGTCCAGTTACTTTTCTGCAATCCCAACTATAAAATTTCACAAATCAATGTAAAAATAATTTTTATAATATATTATGTATATAACATATTTAAAAATAATCAGGTAAAATAAATAGAAAAATAAGTTTATTAAAAATTAAAAACTAAGTTTATAATAAAACTAATTCAGGTTAAACCCCATTCTAACACAATTTAGCAAACTCTAGGCACAAATCAATCATTCACAAAACAATCAACTATAATTCTCCCAAAAGGACAATTCACATTGAGTTAAACATAAGTGAAAAGAGCACGTTACTTTGAAAATTGAATATAAGATGAATCTACAAGTACCTTATACCAAAAAGCCCAAGAGACTAACATTCTTGTGTGCCCATGCCACCACCTCTTTGAGCTCCTAGTAAGAATCTCATCCAATTGTTCCAGCCCAGCAAGGATCGACTAGACCTCTGCTCCCTGTAACATTTACTCCAATTTAGCAAAGGAATCATGTAATACAATCAATTTTCCACATAGTTTATTTACATGATCATACACATATCAAATCATCACCAATCAATTAATATAATGACCATGACTAGAGTAAACAAAACTAAAAACATATTTTTGCTGCTACTTTCCCCCAATAGTCCCATGGCTGTTTTAACCAGGTATCATATCTCAGTGCAATAATTTTAGACTAAAGAGCAATTTGGCCTAAACACTCCTACAGCAAGTCGCTTGAAGCCACACATCCTAGCAAATTAATAAGTCATTATTTAAAAAAACAATTAATAATGACTAATAAGGCAATTGAAAGAATATCATTGGCTCAGTCCATAACAGCATAAAGAGGGACTGAAAAAGAGAAGCAGAGATACTTACGCTGTAGATAGTATCACAAGTCTGAGAATCTTGAGCAACATTGCTTTTACTACTCACGTTCTTGTCCATCCCAAGGCACCAGCAGAGTCAAGAAGCAAATTAGCCACTTTGATGTCACTATTGCTGCATACAATAAAGGGGGAAAACTATTATCATAAGGTCCAAATCTAAACGGAAATAGTAATTTCTACAAGAAAGAAAAAGGATAATCATTTTCTACTAAAAATATTTGCAGAAATATCTAGAGATTTCATTTACTAAAAATCATTCTCATCAAGGCTTACAATGAAAAATACTGTTTCGTTAAATTAAATAGGATGGCAGATGACACATTGATTCTATCAAAGAAAATCGGAGGACCGATGTTGAAGAAAAGAATCGTGTAAGAAAAGTGTGATTTCAAGAAGGGCTGCGGAAGGTGTAGAACAATAAACAAGTGGAAAAAACAGAGGGGGTGATTCAAGAACTTCAAGAAGCGTGTTTTTGAAGAATAAGAGTGCAAAATGCAAAAAAAATAGAAGAAGAACCTGGACGATTGTGAAGATGAAGCAGTGTTGGTGAAAGAAAAAAAACGGAAGGTGTAGAACAATAAACATGTGGAAAAAAACAGAGGGGTGATTCAAGAACTTCAAGAACCGTGTTTTTGAAGAATAAGAATGCAAAATGCAAGAAATAGAAGAAGAACCTGGACGATTGTGAAGATGATGCAATGTTGGTGAAAGAAAAAAGAGGGAGAAGGGCGCACCAATGCAATGGCCTCAGCGAAATAAGAGAGCAAACAGCGAAATAAGAGAGCCGTTTTGGTTAACTTGGTTTATATAGATGTTGAATTCGCGTTAAAAGTAAGTAGTAGCGTAAAAACAGAGTAAAATACGATACAGATCAATATTGAAAATATAATAAAAATGAAAATATTAAAATACAATACGAATCACTATTTAAAACATGTCAAATTGATTTCTATGAACTAAAACATAAAAGAAACAAAACAAAAAAACATTTTTTTACTAGCCATTGTAAAAACAGATTTATAAAAATATATAAATGAGAAGCATTTTTTAAAAATAATAATGTAAAATAGATAGGAAAATAGGTTGATATGTAAAAAATATTAAGGGAAAAATGGTTAATAAAAATTAAATTTATTAAAAAAAACAAAAACGCTTTAAAGCAAAAAAAAATTACAAACCAAAGTAAAAATAGGTTTTATTTCTATATATATATAAGTGAAAAACATATTTTGAAAATAGTATGTCAAATAGATAGGAAAATATAATTATTAAAAACTAATTTTATAATAATAAAAAGAAACACTTTCCTGGAAAAACAATTACTCAGCAATGTAAATAGTAATAGTAATAATAATAATAATAGAACGTTTTAATCACTAATCAGTAAGAGTTTAATACTCATGCACATCAGTGTAAAAACCTTAACTCATTAATTTGCCACATCATAATCAAATTTCGTAATTAATTGAATAAGTTTTCAAATTAATTATCTAATGTGGCAAAATTGTTTGCATCAGTATTAAAGTCAATAAGTAATAACATAAACTAAATAATAATTAAAGTAATATTTTAACATAGATATAAGATTTTTGAAGCAAAAAGAAATTAAGAGGCGTAGAGGAGTATCGCTTTATCGAGGGGTTAGCATGCACCAAAATATGATTCTTTAAATGACAAAGCAACAATAAGTACCTTTATCAAATGCCTTCTCACATCAACAGCTGAAGATTCTGAGAGACCACTCTACACTTCTCATATAGGAGGAACTAATTAGTCTCAGCAAAGCTTGCAGGCCTTATCAATAAATGCTAGGATGCTATCAACTTCCACAACTGATGTAACTATAAATTTCTGCTGATAGAGAGAGCACAACTGATCCAAGGAGTCTAATATATTCTTCTCATGGCTGCATAAAACCAAGCATTCATACCATTAATATAAGACTTTATGTTAAAGACAGAAGTATTAACCAAATAATTTAAGACTTGGCGAAGTTCTTTTATCTCACTCCCTGAAGACTGAAGTGGATATCAACATCAAGCAAATGTGTCCTAGGCTCCAAATCATTCATTACTGGTTTAGATAAAAATAATTCACTAAGTTAAAGATAAAAAATAGTATGTTTGAATGAACCTATTTTTCTAGTATGTGAACAACTTCAACCTATTTACTCTAGTAGTTAATATCATTCAGTATAGATGCCAGTCCGAAAGAGATGAATCATGGCTGTTTATCTGAAATAATTTGTATCAATGAGAAATTGGTTAGTCTCGCATCATTATACATGTTTCCTAGAACTAAAGAAGTTTTAAAATTGTTACACCTGAGAATTATAGCATTTAATACCAGCTTCTGATAAGAACTTAGCCAGTGCATTAGAGGGAAATTTATTTGTCCAAAATACACTTTCTCTAGTATTCTGAGTTTTATCATTCAAGGTATTTTGCTAGAGCCTCCTGGTAAAATCAGATACAAATACATAAGTGGCAGAAAATCTAATTCTGTAACACTCTGATCAAGATGTCACACTGCTTATTTTTAGTAACATAAATTTAGTACATCAAACTAATGATTCACATGCAAAGTGGATCCTAGTTAAACAAGACATCAAGTCCACAACTGAAATGGACTGTGATCATCCACATCCACAGAGGGTGCACATGACAGAGTAATGTGAAAGTGGTTAACTGTTGGCAATTAAGTAAGATGCATATTTAAGAAAAATACAATCTCATACTGAGACACAAAAGTTTAGGTTCAACAGTATACTAGCTATCACAGTCACAGGGCACTAAGATTTGAAGATCTATTCCAGAAGGAGAGGATAACAATATCTTGTTGATCTATGTTTAGTAGATAATTATGTATCCGGTTATGAGGCAATAAGATGCATTCAGTTTTTTTTTTGTGTGTGTTAAATTGCTCTCGCAATTTCGACTTGGGTGTGGTGAACACCAAAGGTCTCCCCAAGAATGCGGCTCCTAGTATTCAAACGCTCAACCTAGGGGAACATATAATACTGTTACGAGATTAGTATAATTTATGGTAGTAAGTAACAATATCTAGCTAAAAAGGAGGGGAGCAGTAGGGGAAAGTTCATGAGGAGGAATTCGAGGCCTATAATACAAGTCTCACAATATCAGAGAGAGGGATGAATGTTTTCATTTACATTCTATACTGCCATAGGTAGCAGCTATGGTGCTAATTAATTTTCTGGCATGTTCATAATCAAAAAGTGACTTTAGTAAAATTGGATAACAAATCATCATATGTTTGCACATGCTATGGTTATGTGACAGAAAAAGATAAAATTGTTACCTTTGCATAGTGTGCTGGGATTATAAATGCATTTCACAACCACCATTAGAGCTTTACCAATTGAAGGATTAAAACACTAATGGAGGATGTGTTGAAAGATTCAGGTTTCTTCTTTAAAAATCTAAGCTTTCTTTCAGCTTTACCTCTTAACTTTAACCTCTTCTTTATGCAGTTTTTCCAACTCAAACAACTGTCCACCGCCGCACGAGTGTTTTGCAAACTTTTGGGGGAGAGAAATAGAAACAGAGAATAAAGTTTGGCAGAAAAAAAAAGCCACACAAACAGAACAAACAATGTCATTTTCTGATTTTCTTTCCTTTATAGTGATGATCTAAAACTGAGAGACAGAAACAATTATGCAAAAATGTTAGTCTTCATAGAATAGATTGAACATATTACCTTGTTGCCTATTGATTCTGCTTCCTCCTTAGCTACCCTCAAACCCTCATCTCCTTCTATTTTCTTGCTGCTGAAATGACCCATAAAACAATGTCATTCCATTTTTCTTTCCACTCAGATAGCCAATTTCACAATGAAAGAGATAGAGAAAGATAAAAAACACACCTCAACGTGTGGTCAGAGAGTGCCTTAGCATGGTGATATTCCAGTTGGTAAATAAACAAGAGCTGCAATTGCTGGGGCAATTATAGGGACGACTAATCCAATTCCGATTCTTTGAAGATGAGTGGTGCCCATCTCTGTTTCGGTCTCCTTCCTTGCAAATGTCAAATGGTATGGTGATGTGGTCATAGATTGATGCTAGGATCACAGTAAAGAGCACTGGAAAAATTGATAAGGAGGCAGGTGGCACCTTCAGGGAACAGAGAATGTAGACAACTGAGCCAGACAGCAATTTAGCACAAAGGTGCAAGCAAATATGGGTAGTAATTACAATACTATCCTCACATCTTCCACTTGCTGAACTGTGCATTTCATGAATGAATAAATTGGCTTGTTTGCAATTTCAAAACTGAGAATTTTGAGTGTATTTGTTAGGGCTTCTTCTTCCTCTGCTTCTTTGTTACCCGAGTGTGGATTAGAAGGGCATGTAGTTCAATTCACAACAGCACTGCTAGAATTTCTGCAGATGCAGCTATTAAGTGAAGCAGCAACCAAAACCTGCTCAGTCAAAAATAGGATGCCCCATATTAGTCAAAGAATAAAATTGTTGCGGAAGCACATTACTCCCTCCATTCCTCAACAATTGTCACTATTTTGATCTTTTTTTTGTCCTTACCATATTTCACTTCTTTATCCTCAATCACATTCACCAACTTCTTCTTTCGCTTCCTCCTCATCAAATCTAATCCATATTCCACTTTCTAATTCTCTAGAGGTGTTAATTTTAAGAGTTCCAATTTCATTCTCTCACCACTTCACGTCTTTAAAAAATCATTTCTTCTTCATCAACTATTTACACAATCCTCAAATAATGCATGCTTCACTTCCTTCTCCTCATTCACCTTCACCAACTTCTCCTCCTTCTTCTTCCTCCCTATCTAATCATGTTTTATTCCACTTTCCTTCAATTCTTCATATTTCACTTGAATCTTACCCTCTCGTACCCATTCCCATGTTTCACTTCTTTCTCCACATTAACCTTCACTAACTCCTCATTTTTCTTCGTCCTTCTCATTTAATCCTTCTCTTGATCCACTTTCTAATTTTATAGAGATTTTAAATTTCATGACTCCAAATTTCACTTCTCCTCTCCTCATCTCCTCATCTCCTCGTCGACATATTTCACTTCCTTCTTCACAATCACATGCACCAATGTCATGAGTCCAAATTTGCTTGCCTCTAGAGGTGCTAAATGTCATGAGTCCAAATTTTATTCTTTCAACATTTCACATTCTTCAAAAATATTTATTCTTCTCCAACTACTAACTCAATCCTCAAGTAAAGTATGTATCACTTCCACCACCCCAATCACCTTATCTCACTTCTCCTTCTTCTTCTTCCTTCATATCTAGTCTAATCAAAATTCAACTTACAACTTCTCTAAAGATGTTAAACTTCATGCGCCCAAATTTCATTCTTCCACCATTTCACCTCCTTCAAAAATCACATCATCTTCTCCAACTACTTCTTACCTTGAAGTGATTTCTCGTATCCTTCACTAATGATCCTTATACATCTCCTTCAATTCTAAAGGTTCACTAATATCTTAACCTTCTCCTCCTCCTTCCCATGTTTCACTTCTCATTCACATTTACCAACTTCGCCTCCTTCTTCTTCCTCCCTATCTAATCCAAGTCTTATTCCATATTCCTTCAATTTTTCAAGTTTCACTTGTAACATATCCCTCACTTACTTATTCCTATATTTCACTTTTCTCCTCATTCAACTTCTCATTCTTTATCTTCCTTCCTATTTAATCCATCTCTTAATCCACTTACAAATTCTTTAGATATGTTAAATTTCATGGGTCAAAATTTCACTTATCCTCTTGTCATGCTTACCATATTTCACTTCTTTATCCTCAATCACCTTCACCAACTTCTTCTTTCTCTTCCTCCTCATCAAATCTAATCCATATTCCACTTTCTAATTCTCTAGAGGTGTTAATTTCAAGAGTCCCAATTTCATTCTCTCACCACTTCACCTCTTTCAAATCTCACTTGTTCTTCACCAACTATTACCACAATCCTCAAATAATGCATGTTTCACTTCCTTCTTCTCATTCACCTTCACCAACTTCTCTTCCTCCTTCTTCCTCTCCATCAAATCCATGTATTATTCCACTTTCCTTCAAATCTTCATGTTTCACTTGAATCTTAACTCTCTCTTACTCATTCCCATGATTCACTTCTTTCTCGTCATTCACATGCACCAACTTCTCATTCTATTTCTTCCTTCCAATATAAACAATCTCTTAATCCACTTTCTAATTCTTTAAAGATGTCAACTTTCATAAGTCTAAAATTCACTTTTCATCCTTACTATATTTCACTTCCTTATCCTCTCACCATCACGAACTTCTCCTTCTTCCTCTTCGAATCGAAAATCTAATCCATATTGCACTTTCTAATTCCCTAGAGGTGTTAATTTCAAGAGTCTCAATTACATTCACCACGTCATCTCTATAAAAGAACACTTCTTCTCGACCAACTATTACCACAATCCTCAATTAATGCATGTTTCACATCCTTCTCCCCATTCACCTTCACCAACTTTTCTTCCTTCATATTCCACTTTCCTTCAATTCTTCATGTTTTACTTGAATCTTAACCCTCTCTTACACATTCTCATGTTTCTCTTCTTTCACCACATTAACCTTCCCCAACAGCTCATTCTCTATCTTCCTTCTCATTTAATCCATCTCTTAAATCTACATTCAAATTCTCTAGAGATTTTAAATTTCATGAGTCCAAATTTCACTTCTCCGACCTCATCTCCTCCTCGCTATATTTCACTTCCTTCTCCTCAACCACATTCACCAACTCTCCTTATTCCCCTTCATCCTTATCAAATCTAATCGATATTGCACTTTCCTATTGTCTAGAGGTGTTAAATGTCATGAGCCCAAATTTTAATCTTTCAACATTCACCTCCTTCAAAAATAATTTATTCTTCTCCAACTACTACCTCAGTCCTCAAGTAAAGCATGTTTCACTTCCTCCACCTCAATCACCTTTACCCACTTCTCCTTCTTCTTCTTCCTCCTTACGTAGTCTAATAATCCAAAAGGTGTAAAACTTCATGAGTCCAAATTTCATTATTCCACCACTTCACCTACTTCAAAAATCACTTCTTCTCCAACTATTTATTACCTTAAAGTGATTTCTCCTATCCTTCAACTACTCATCCTTATACTTCTCCTTCAATTCTTAAGGTTCACTTAAATCTTCACCCTTACCTCCTCCTTCGCATGTTTCACTTCCTTCTCTTCAATCACTTTCACCAACTTCTCCTCCTTCATAATCATCTCAATCTAACCCATGTGTTATTTCATTTTCTTTCAATTTTTCATGTTTCACTTGAAACTTATCCCTCTCTTACTCATAGCTATATTTTACTTTTCTCCTCACTCACCTTTACTAACATCTCATTCTTCTTCCCCTTCCTATTTAATTCATCTCTAAATCCACTTACTAATTCTTTAGAGATGTTAAATTTCATGAGTCAAAATTTCACATCCCCTCTTCTCATACTTACCGTATTTCACTTCGTTATCCTCAATCACCTTCACCAACTTCTCCTTCTTCCTCTTCCTCCTAATCGATTTTATAATTCATATTCAACTTTCCAATTCTCAAGAGGTGTTACTTTGACCACTTTACCTCTTTCAAAAGTCACTTCTTCTTCACCAATTATTATCACAATCCTCAAATAATGCATGTTTCACTTCCTTCTCCTCATTCACCTTCACCAACTCATCCTCCTCCTTCTTCCTCCCCATCTAATTCATGTCTTATTCCACTTTCCTTTAAATATTCATGTTTCACTTGAATCTTAACCTTCTCTTACTCCTTCCCACGATTACTTCCTTCTCCTCATTCAAATTCACCAACTTCGCATTCTATTTCTTCATTCCTATTTAATTCATCTCTTTATCCACTTACTAATTCTTTACAAATGTTAAATTTCATGAGTCCAAATTTCACTTCTCCTCTTCTCATACTCACACTATTTCACTTCCTTAACCTCAACCACCTTCACCAACTTCTCCTCCTTCCCCTTCCTCCTCATCGAATCTAATCCATATTACACTTTCTAATTCTCTAGAGGTGTTAATTTTCAAGAGTCCCAATTTCATTCTTTCCCCACTTCACCACTTCCAAAAATCACATCTTCTTCACCGACTATTGCCACAATCCTCAAAAAATACATGTTTTACTTCAATCTCCTCATTCACCTTCACCAACTTCTCTTCCTCTTTCTTCATCCTCATCTAATCCATGTCTTATTCCACTTTCCTTTAAAAATCTACATGTTTCACTTGAATCCTAACCCTCTCTTACTCATTCCCATGATTCACTTCTTTCTCTTCATTCACATTCACCAACTTCTAATTCTATTTCTTCCTTCCTATTTACTCCATCTCATAATCCACTAACTAATTCTTTAAAGATGCTAAATTTCATGAGTCCAAATTTCACTTCTCTTTTTCTCTTCCTTACCATATTTCACTTCCGTATCCACAATCACCTTCACCGACTTCTCCTTCTTTCTTTTCCTCCTCATCGAATCTAATCCATATTCCATTTTCTAATTGTCTAGAGGTGTTAATTTCAAGAGTCCCAATTTCATTCTTTCACCACTTCACCTCTTTCAAAAATACTACTTCTTCACCAACTATTACCACAATCCTCAAATACTGCATGTTTCACTTCCTTCTCCTCATTCACCTTCACCAGCTTCTCCACCCTCAACTTCCTCCCCACATATAATCCAAGTCTTTTTTCAATTTCCTTCAATTCTTCATGATTCAATAGAATCTTACCCCTCTCTTACCCATTCCAATGTTTCCCTTCTTTTTCCATGTTCACCTTCATTAACTTCTTATTCTTCTAATTGTTCTCTAACTATTACTCGCCTTGGAGTGATTCATCTTCTTCTGCTCTTCATAAATATATTTCTCCTTAAATTCTTAATGGCTCAATTGTATCTTCACCCTCTCCTCCATTTTCACATGTTTCACTTCTTTCTCCTCATTCATCTTCACCAACTTCTCCTTCTTCTTCCATATCTAATCCATCTCCAGTTCGACTTTCTAATTCTCTAACGATGTAAAATTTCATGTAACCAAAAAAAGTTAAGAAAGCGGGATAGATTAGGATAGATTAGTGTAACAGATTTAGGTAAGAATCTGTTACAGTTAGAGCTAGTCTATTAGAGGCAGTTACAAACTGCAACTGCTACTATATAACTACGCAATCTGTTTTTGATGATTGCTGAATAATATTCAGAGATTACTTTTCTTTCTCGCTCTCTCTCATCCTCTGTTTCTCTCGGCGTTATGGATTATAACATGCGGAAGTCTAGAGAAAGAGAAACAGAGAATAAAGTTTGTAGAAAAAAAAACCACACAAACAGAACAAACATTGTCGTTTTCAGATTTTCTGTCCTTTACAGTGACGATCTAAAACAATTTCACAGAAACAATTATGCAAGATTGTTTAGTCTTCGTAGAATAGGGTTAAGTTATTACTGTGTTGCCCATTGATTCTTCATCTTCTCCTCATTCCCATGTTTCACTTCCTTCTTCTCATTCATCTTCAGCAATTTCTCCTTCTTCTTCATCCCCATCTAATACATGCCTTATTCCATTTTCCTACAATTCTTCTTGTTTCACTTGAATCTTATCCCGTACTCATTCCTATGTTTCACTTTTCTCCTCATTCACCTTCAACAACTTCTCATTCTTCTTCTTCCTTCCTATTTAATACATCTCTTAATCCACTTAATAATTCTTTAGAGTCGTTAAATTTCACTTCTCCTCTTCTCATCCTTAGCATATTTCACTTCCTAATCCACAATCACATTCACCAACTTATTCCTCTTCCTCTTCCTCCTCATCGAATCTAATCCATATTCAACTATCTAATTCTCTAGAGCGTTAATTTCAAGAGTCCCAATTTCAATCTTTCACCACTTCACCTCTTTAAAAGATCACTTCTTCTTCACCAACTATTCCTTCAATCCTCACATAATGCATGTTTCACTTCCTTCTTCACATTCACATTCACCAACTTCTCCATCTTTTGCCTCCCCATCTAGCACTTTACTTCATTTCTTTATTATAACTTGAATTTTAACACTCTCTTACACATTCTCATGTTTCACTTCATTCTCGACATTAACCTTCACCAACTCCTCATTCTTCTTCCTTCACATTTGATCAATCTCTTAATCTACTTTCCAATTCTCTAGAGATTTTAAATTTCATGATTTTAAAATAATTTATTCTTCTCAACTACAACCTCAATCCTCAAGTAAAGCATGTTTCATTTCTTCCACCTCAATCACCTTTACCCACTTCTCCTTCATCTTCTACTTCCTCCCTATCTAGTCTAATCCAATTTCAACTCTCAACTTCTCTAAAGATATTGAACTTCATGAGTCCAAATTTCATTCTTCCACCATTTCACCTCCTCTAAAAATCACATCTTCTCCAACTATTTCTTACCTTGAAGTGATTTCTCCTATCCTTCACTATTTATCCTTATACATCTCCTTCAATTCTGAAGGTTCACTAATATCTTCACCTTCTCCTCCTTCTCCTCATTCACCTTCACCAACTTCTCCTCCTTCTTCCTCCCTATCTAAAAAATGCCTTATTTCATTTTCTATTTCTCAATTTCATTCTTTCTCCACTTAACCTCTTTCTAAAATCACTTCTTCTTCACCGACTATTACCACAATCCTCAAATATTGCATGTTTCACTTCCTTCTCCTCATTCACCTTCACCAACTTCTCATCCTCTTTCTTCTTCCTCATCTAATCCATTTCTTATTCCACTTTCCTTCATGTCTTCATTTGTTACTTGAATCGTAACCCTCCTCTTACTCATTGCCATGATTCACTTCTTTCTCCTCATTCACATTCTCCAACATCTCATTCTAATTCTTCCTTCCTATTGAATCCATCTCTAAATCCACTTACTAATTCTTTACAGATGTTAAATTTCACGAGTCCAAATTTCACTTCTCCTCTTCTCACCCTTACGATATTTCACTACCTTATCCTCAATCACCTTTACCATCTTCTCCTTCTTCCTCTTCCTCCCCATCGAATCTATATTCCACTTTCTAATTCTCTAGAGGTGTTAGTTTTAAGAGTCTCAATTTCATTCTTTCACCCTTTCATCTTTTTCAAAAATAACTTCTTCTTCACCAACTATTACCTTAGTCCTCTTCCTTCTCCTCATTCACCTTCACCAACTTCTCTTCCCCTTTCTTCCTCCCCATCTAATCCATGTCTTATTCCACTTTCCTTCAAATCTTCATGTTTCACTTGAATCCTAACCCTCTCTTACTCAGTCACATTCACCAACTTCTAATTCTATTTTTTCCTACCTATTTACTCCATCTCATAATCCACTTAACTAATTCTTTAGAGATGTTAAATTTAATGAGTCCAAATTTCACTTCTCCTCTTCTCTTCCTTACCATATTTCACTTCCTTATCCTTAATCACCTTCACCGAATTCTCCTTCTTCCTTTTCCTCCTCATCGAATATAATCCATATACCATTTCTTAATTCTATAGAGGTGTTAACTTCAAGATTCCCAATTTCATTCTTTCACCACTTCACCTCTTTCAAAAATCACTACTTCTTCACCAACTATAACCACAATCCTCAAATAACGCTTGTTTCACTTCCTTCTCCTCGTTTACCTTCACCAACTTCTCCTCCCTCTTCTTCCTCCACACACATCTAATCCATGTCTTTTTCCACATTCCTTCAATTCTTCATGTTTCAATAGAATCTTATCCCTCTCTTACCCATTCCCATGTTTCCCTTCTTTCTCCATGTTCACCTTCATTAAATTTTCATTCTTCTAATTGTTCTCTAACTATTACTCGTCTTGGAGTTATTCATCCTCTTCTACTATTCATCCTTATATTTCTCCTTAAATTCTTAATGGTTCACTTGAATCTTCACCCTCTCCTCTATTTTCACATGTTTCACTTCTTTCTCATCATTCATTTTCACCATCTTCTCCTTCTTCTTCTTCCATATCTAATCCATCTCCTATTCGACTTTCTAATTCTCTAACGATTTTAAATTTCATGAAACCGAAAATAGTTAAGAAAGCAGGATAGATTAGGATAGATAAGTGTAACAGATATAGTTAACAATCTGTTATAGTTAGAGCGAGTCTATTAGAGGCAGTTCCATACTGCAACTGCTACTATATAACTACGCAATCTGTTTCTGAAGATTGCTGAATAATATTCAAACATTTCTTTTCTTTCTCGCTCTCTCTCATCCTCTGTTTCTCTCACCGTTATGGATTATAACAGGGGGAAGTCTAGAGAAATAGAACCAGAGAATAAAGTTTGTCAGAAAAAAAAAGCCACAGAAACAGAACTAACAATGTCATTTTCAGATTTTCTTTCCTTCACAGTAACTATCTGAAACAATTTGACAGAAACAATTATGCAAGATTGTTTAGTCTTCACAGAATAGGGTTAAGACATTACCTTGTTGCCCATTGATTCTGCTTCCTCCTTAGCTACCCTTGAAGCTTGTGTCTCTGCTAGAAACCTACTATTCATACTTATACTACTCCTTCAATTCTTAGGGTTCACTTAAATCTTCACCTTCTCCTCCTCCTTCCCAAGTTTCACTTCCTTCTTCTCATTCACCTTCACCAATTTCTCCTTCTTCTTCCTCATCCCTATGTCTTATTCCATTTTCCTTCAATTCTTCATGTTTCACTTGAATCTTATCCCTCTCTTACTTATTCCTATGTATCACTTTTCTCCACATTCACCTTCAATAATTTCTCATTCTTTTTCTTCTTTCCTATTTAATACATCTCTTAATCCACTTACTAATTCTTTAGAAATGTTAAATTTCATGAGTCAAAATTTCACTTCATCTTCTCATCCTTACCATATTTCACTTCCTAATCCTCAATCACACTCACCAATTTATTCCTCTTCCTCCTCATTGAATCTAATCCATATTCCACTTTCTAATACTTAGAGTGTTAATTTCAAGAGTCCCAATTTCATTCTTTCACCACTTCACCTCTTTACAAAATCACTTCTTCTTCACCAACTATTTCCACAATCCTCAAATAATGCATGTTTCAATTCCTTCTCCACATTCACATTCACCAACTTCTCCTTCTTTTGCCTCCCAAGCATGTTTCACTTCCTCCACCTCAATCACCTTTACCCACTTCTCCTTCATCTTCTTCTTCCTCCCTATCTAGTCTAATCCAAATTCAACTTTCAACTTCTCTAATGATGTTAAACTTCATGAGTCCAAATTTCATTCTTCCACCATTTCACATCCTTCAAAAATCACATCATCTTCTCCAACTATTTCTTACCATGAACTGATTTCCCGTATCCTTCACTAATCATCCTTATACATCTCATTCAATTTTGAAGGTTCACGAACATCTTCACCTTCTCCACCTCCTTTTCCTCATTCTCTTTAACCAACTTCTCCTCCTTCTTCCTCCCTATCTAATCCATGTCTTATTTCATTTTCCGTCAATTTTTAATGTTTCACTTGAATCTTATACCTCTCTTACTCATTCCTATGTTTCACTTTTCTCCTCATTCACCTTCACCAACTTCTCCTTCTTCTTCTTCCTTCCAGTTTAACCAATCTCTTAATCCACTTAAAAATTCATTAGAGATGTTAAATTTCATGAGTCCAAATTTCTCTTCTCCTCTTTTCATACTTTCCATATTTCATTTCCTTATCCTCAATCGCCTTCACCATCTTCTCCTTCTTCCTCTTCCTCTCCATCGAATCTAATCCATAATTAACTTTCTAATTCTCTAAATGTTTTAATTTCAATAGTCTTAATTTCATTCTTTCACCGCTTCACCTCTTAAAAAAATCAGTTCTTCTTCACCAACTATTACCACAATCCTCAAATAATGCATGTTTCACTACCTTCTCCTAATTCACCTTCACTAACTTCTCTTCCTCCTTCTTCCTCCCCATCTAATCTTATACCTCTCTTACTCATTCCTATGTTTCACTTTTCTCCTCATTCACCTTCACCAACTTCTCCTTCTTCTTCTTCCTTCCAGTTTAACCAATCTCTTAATCCACTTAAAAATTCATTAGAGATGTTAAATTTCATGAGTCAAAATTTCTCTTCTCCTTTTTTCATACTTTCCATATTTCATTTCCTTATCCTCAATCGCCTTCACCATCTTCTCCTTCTTCCTCTTCCTCTCCATCGAATCTAATCCATAATTTACTTTCTAATTCTCTAAATGTTTTAATTTCAATAGTCTTAATTTCATTCTTTCACCGCTTCACCTCTTAAAAAAATCAGTTCTTCTTCACCAACTATTACCACAATCCTCAAATAATGCATGTTTCACTACCTTCTCCTAATTCACCTTCACTAACTTCTCTTCCTCCTTCTTCCTCCCCATCTAATCCTTGTCATATTCCTCTTTCCTTCAAATCTTCATGTTTCACTTGAATCTGAACCCTCCTCTTACTCATTGCCATGATTCACTTCTTTCTCATCATTCACATTCACCAACTTCTCATTCTATTTCTCATTCCTATTCAATCCATCTTTTAATCCACTTTCTAATTCTTTAGAGATGTCGACTACCATGAGTCCAAATTTCATTTCTCCTCTTCAAATCCTTACCATATTTCACTTCTTTATCCACAAATACATTCACCAACTTCTCCTTCTTTCACTTTTTCCTCATCCAATCTAATCTATATTCCACTTCTCTCACCACTTCACATCTTTAAAAAATCATTTCTTCTTCACCAACTATTTACACAATCCTTAAATAATGCACGCATGTTTCACTTCCTTCTCCTCATTCACCTTCACCAACTTCTCCTCCTTCTTCTTCCTCCCTATCTAATAATGTTTTATTCCACTTTCCGTCAATTCTTCATGTTTCACTTGAAACTTAACCCTTCGTACCCATTCTCATGTTTCACTTCTTTCTCCACATTAACCTTCACCAAGTCCTCATTCTTCTTCCTTCACATTTAATCAATCTCTTAATCCACTTTCTAATTCTATAGAGATTTTAAATTTCATGACTCCAAATTTCACTTCTCCTCTCCTCATCTCCTCGTCGATATACTTCACTTCCTTCTTCACAATCACATGCGCCAATTCTCCTTCTTCCTCTTCATCCTTATCTAATCTAATCGATTTAGCACTTTACTATTCTCTAGAGGTGCTAAAAGTCATGAGTCCAAATTTTAATCTTTCAACATTTCACCTACTTCAAAAATAATTTATTCTTCTCCAACTACTACCTCAGTCCTCAAGTAAAGCATGTTTCACTTCCTCCACCTCAATCACCTTTACCCACTTCACCTTCTTCTTCCTCCTTACGTAGTCTAATCCAAATTCAACTTTCAACTTCTCAAAAGATGTAAAACTACATGAGTCCAAATTTCATTCTTCCAACATTTCACCCCCTTCAAAAATCACTTCTTCTCCAAATATTTATTACCTTGAAGTGATTTCTCCTATCCTTCTACTACTCATCCTTATACTTCTTCTTCAATTCTTAAGGTTCACTAATATCTTCACCTTCTCCTTCTCCTTCCCATGTTTCACTTCTTATTCCTCATTCACATTTACCAACTTCTCCTCCTTCATCTTCATCCCTATCTAATCCAAGTCTTATTCCATATTCCTATGTTTCACTTTTCTCCTCATTCACCTTCACCAACTTCTCATTCTTTTTCTTCCTTCCTATTTAATCCATCTCTTAATCCACTTACAAAATCTCTAGAGATGTTAAATTTCATGGGTCAAAATTTCACTTATCCTCGTCTCATCCTTACCATATTTCACATCTTTATCCTAAATCACCTTCACCAAATTCTCCTTCTTTCTCTTCCTCCTCACCAAATCTAATCCATATTCCACTTTCTAATTCTCTAGAGGTGTTAATTTCAAGAGTCCCAATTTCATTCTCTCACCACTTCACCCCTTTCTTATCCCCCTCTTACCCATTTGCATGTTTCCCTTCTTTCTCCATGTTCACCTTCATTAACTTCTCATTCTTCTAATTGTTCTCTAACTATTACTCGCCTTGGAGTGATTCATCCTCTTCTACTATTCATCCTTATATTTCTCCTTAAATTCTTAATGGTTCACTTGAATCTTCACCCTCTCCTCCATTTTCACATGTTTCACTCAGGGTAGTCGATTGCGCGCAATAGCGCCGCTATAAAGGCGTCGCGTCGCGCCCCCTCCCCGCGATTGCTTTCAAATCGCGTTGCGCATCAGTGTCGCAGCCGTCGCAGCACGAATCGCGGAATTTCACGTTCAATCGCAGCAGATCGCGGCGCTACAAGTTGAAGATGAGTGAAACTCGTGGAAAAACCCAAAGTGCCCTTGAAATTTTAAAATTAGGTTAAACTTTGAGGGTACTTTTGGGATTTCGCTCTCAATAAATGAAACGTGCATTTCATCTCAAGGCTCATCTTCTTCTACGTGAACTCAACCAGAACCTATGGTCACTGTGCGACCTCTTTCAGCCACCGTTAAACAGCACCCATGTCCACGGCCAACCTCCGACGAGCACCGTCCAACTTCCGGCGAGCCTTTCCCTGGTGACCACCGCCCCTATTTCCCTTCGACCTCTGTTATGTTCTGAGTTTTCTGGTCTATTAAGTTTGCTTGCTCTGTTTTTTATATTTCTATTCCTCTATTTTTCTTTCCTTTCTTTTCCTCCTTATTTTTCAATTCTCAATCATTTTATTTTGTTATCCTTCGGTTCTCTTCTCTTCCAGCATGACATCCTCCTCCTCCTCTCTTCTCTATCATTTCATCATGCTACGAATTTTAAGTGATATTTATCACTTTTTAGTAATTATATGTATATACTATTAATTATATAAAATTATATATGAAAAATCAGAATAGCGGCCATCCCGCTATGCGCTATCCCACTTTTGGGGTCGGCCGCTACGCGCCGCTATCCGGGATTGACTACTATGGTTTCACTTCTTTCTCCTCATTCATCTTCACCAACTTCTCCTTCTTATTCTTCCATATCTAATCCATCTCCAATTCGACTTTCTAATTCTCTTACAATGTTAAATTTCATGAAACCAAAAATAGTTAAGCAGGATAGATTAGTTTAACAGATTTTGTTAAGAATCTGTTATAGTTAAAGCTAGTCTATTAGAAGCAGTTACATACTGAAACTGCTATTATATAACTATGCAATCTGTTTCTGCTTGCTGAATAATATTCAGAGATTACACTTTTATTTCTCGCTCTCTCTCATCCTCTGTTTCACTCGGCGTTATGGATTAAAACGGGGAAGTCTAGAGAAATACAAACAGAGAATAAAGTTTGTCAGAAAAAAAAAAGCCACACAAACAGAACAAACAATGTCATTTTCAGATTTTCTTTCCTTTACAGTGACGATCTAAAACAATTTCACAGAAAAAATTATGCAAGATTGTTTAGTCTTCATAGAATAGGGATAAAATATTACCTTGTTGCCTATTGATTCTGCTTCCATAAATGTGTTGACAGCAATTTGCAACATAAATGTGTTCACAAAAGTTTCCCTGCAATAGGTGAAAGGAAATTATGGGATTCTTCGTATAAGTTTCATGAAATGAAGGAGTGGAGGAGAAACAACCCTCTAGCTATATGACATGGTAATATTGTTTCCTTCACCAACACTGAGGCTTCATTGACATTTTCAATTCCAGAATAAAAACCAAAAAGACCATCGAATGTTTAATAAATGAAAATAGATTAACTTAAATTCATGTATTAGCAAACAAGATTTCAAAGTACATATCCCTAAGCTCAGGAAATATGATAGTTCTACGTAAAAACATTTTACTCAGGAATCCATAAACATTTGTGAAATAAAAAACGTACGAAATCTTGACAGAATGGTAATGCACATAGATTTCTAGGAGTAAAACACTACATGTGTAAATGCCTGCTCAGGTTTTTTTCCGGGGGGAAGAGAGCCAAAATTGGCTTCAAAATTTTATCGATCATACTCTCTGCACATGCACATGCGCTTACATATTTTGCTTCAGCTGTAAACATTAAATTAAATTATATAACAATTGTTTTCTACATGGAAACAGTGATAGAGATATCAACAATTGCTTCACTTTGTTTTATGTTGCTGATTGGAGGTCGAGTTGATTAGGCTTACTGAGCTTGAGGAGCAATACTGTAATCCAGCCTTTTGTATTCTGAATCAGGTAGACATCCTTTATCTTACTATTGTGCAGCAATATAATAATCAAACCAGTAATTCTAAGATAAGCTAGTGGCATTTTGCTCAATAGTGCTTTATTGTTTAATGTTTATAAAGTCATTGATGTACACAGTTGCAGATTAAGGGCTTCTCCTATTCATTTTGAGGACGAACTAAATAAGGATCCTACATGTTGTGATTCTGTAGTAAAATTATCCAGACGAACCAATTATATTCATTTCATTTTAACTATATAAAAAATGATAAAAGATGTGGCCCTCGTCGCAAGGGCCAAGGGTTACTGTACTAGTATGAACACGAAGAAGTTCCAAACCGGTTTCATCACTCCAAACTCCAAAAAATATTAGTCACTGAAATTATGGTGGCATCGTGAAATAGAACCTATGAAATGCCAGAATTAGTTTTATGAGGGAGGCTCTCTTGAATCCGTCTTCACTCTGAGCTGGATTCTTATAGTAAACTAGAAGGCCCAAACTGGTTTCATCACTCCAAAAAATTAGTACTGAAATTATGGTGACACTGAAATACTCCGAACCTATGAAATGCCAGAATTAGTTTTATGAGACACTCTGGAATCCGTCTTCACTCCGATTTGGATTTCCTATATTAAACTAGAATGGCTTTGGTTTGGTGTCCCCATTGAAATAATAATAATAATAATAATAATAATAATAATAATAATAATAATAATAATAATAATAATAATAATAATAATAATAATAATAATAATAATAATAGTAATAATAACACAGCATGACAAGAAGGCTATTTTGGACAGAGTAAACACTGAACAGCTTCTGATATAGAAAGAGAAAAAGAAAAAGAGAGAAAAGCACTTACCGAGGATCAACTCCAGATAATGAGAGGTAAATCCAACCACTTGGCTTCACAAGTTCCACAGATTTTATCTCCTAAATTGTTTGCTACCCAAAGTCATCACCAATTCACAGACAATGAACAACTAAATTGATTGATAATGGAAATCTGAAAAGTAACCTTCAAGTTGTGAAAGCCATCGCCGGCACGGATGGAGAATTTGCTGGGCGTGTAACTCTCATCAAGCTTGAAATCCACATACAGCACCACTAACTGCAACAACCAAAACCAAAACCAAATTCAGTTATTCTTCTTTACTGGAAATTTGAACAAAAACTTAGGGTTTCAAACAACGTGCATACTACCAGGGTTCCTTTAAATTCCAATTTGGTGTGTTTTCTTTATGAAATATAATGACCAAGATCAATCTCATTAAATCATAGCCAGTGTGATACTAGAACAGTTAATAATAAAGAAAGAAAAGAAAAGAAAAGAAAAGAAAATTACCAAACGCGCGCCTTTCCTTGTTCTTTGTTGTTCGAGTGTCTCTGCCATGGAAGTCTCCAAAACCCTGTCTTTAGCTCCATAGCCACCCCAAGACACCCAGGCCACCAAGCTCCGCCTCGTCGCGCCACTCCGTCGATGTACCAGAACACCGCAGACGGCGTTTCTTCTTCTCCAACGCGCGCAGAAAGAGCCGTGATCGTAGCTTCCACCGCCGCTCCACAAGGCCAAACGGCGGGTCTGCTCCCGTGATCGGAGCTTCTATCGCTCACTCTCGCTTTCTCGCTCTCTCCCTTTCTTTCTCTGTGTAATTTGGTATGTCAGGGGTTTTGGGTTTCTATTTCTGTTTCGAAAAAGAGAATATTTATATAATTTTCCTTAATAACTTTTCTTTTACATGACCCGGTTACGTTGTCTTAATATAATCCGCCAATAAAATAAAATAAAACTCCACAAAATAATATTTGATGAAATTAAGTGTTATTATCACTTTCAATTTTATCATTATCATTTCTAATATTAAAAAATTCATGATAATTAGTTAAATAATTAATTAATTAGTTGGTTAAATTAATCAATTAACTGAGGCTTAAATATGTTCGGGGTCTCTACCATTTGAAATGAAATCAAATTGAATACCCGAAAAAATAATTTGCAAAATTTCATTCCTAAAAATGTTTTTTAATCAAATTAAGGACAAATCTCAATTTTAAGTTGATTAGTTATCTAATTAGCACGGTCATCCGTTCACATGAAAATCTTTCCAAAAGTTAAAAATTCTGAAAATTCTTTCTTCTTCCTCTCCGTCGTCGTTTTTCTTTCTTTCTTCTTCTTCCATTTTCTTTCTTCTTTCTTCTTCTTCCTCACATCTTTAGGGTGGGTTTCTAGTTTGTGTGGTGGTTGAAGATTTTGGGTTGGGAAAGAGGTAGTTAGATTTGAAACAACAAATAGAGAGAAAGAGTGGATCCAGTACATGAAGCTCCAGATCCACGATTGTGTTGTACCCGGAAGCAAAATGATATCCACCATAATTGTTCCTGAATTCTTCCTCTTCTCTCGTTCCTAGGCGTGATTTTTCTTCCAGATTCAGCACGATTGAGCATCGATTAATTAACCCCAATTAAACAGCCCTAAACCCATTAACCCACCCCAGCAAACCCGACAATGCAGAGAACCTCACCCGCATCCAGTGAACCGAGCCACCACCAAACCCAAAATCTTCAACCACCACAACCCCAACTCAGAATCTTCAACCACCACAATTTTTACACTGTTGCCGACTCGTTTACGCTAGCTAGCCCTCTCACCTCACCTGTGAAATTAGAAACAAGTAGAGTCACAGATCAGATCCGCAACTGAAACAACAAAGCACAGCAAAGCAAAGGCTTCTAAAGTAAAGGGGAGAAGAAAAGGGGTTTTATGTGTGTATGAAGTGCAGGTGCGTCTGGTGTTTTGGTTTTGTAGGACAAGAGAAGTGAAGAATTGGTGAATTGAATTGGAATTTGGGAAGAATGGAAGAGGAAGAAAGAAAGAAAAACAACGACAAAGAGGAAGAAGAAAGAATTTTCAGAATTTTTAATTTTTAATTTTTGGAAGGATTTTTAATTTTTTTAATATGATGTGGAATTAAAAAAATGAGTAAAAGCCAGGTGGACTGATGAATGTGCTAATTAGATGACTAATCAGCTTAAAATTGGGATTTATCCTTAATTTTATTAAAAAAGCTTTGTTAGGGACTCAATTTTGCAAATTAATTTTTCAGGGACTCAATTTGATTCCCTTTCAAATATTAGGGACCCCTAACATATTTAAGCCATTAACTAAAAGATACAAGGATTTATAAAAAAATTGAATTAAATATTTAGTTACGTAATTTTCTTATATAAATGTTTTTAATTTTGATTGTTATAAATAAATAAAAAACATTGCTTTTATATTAAGTTAAGAAAATACAAAATATCTTTGTATCTCCCGACAGTCATAAGACTAATCCCCTCAAAACTCAAAGATCATATTAAGTGCGTATGCTTATCCCAAAAAATCATTCTCTATACACATCGCTCAGGGATTGAACCCTGGAATAAATAGTTATGAAACTCGGCTATTTACTAACTTGCATAACCTTTTTGGTACAAAATATTTTTTTTAAGTTCTAAAAGTATCCTTTAATAAATAAATCCAATAAATAATAACTTTTATTTAAAAGGAAATTTAAATTTTATTTTTCTAAATAGTAAAAGTTGCATTTTAGTTAACTAAAACACGACTAATAGGTGTGGGTACGGATACAGACATATAGATGCTTTGAGGTTGCGCTGAGTATTCAAGCTATCATCCTTATGGAGCTATTTGATGTGCAATTTGCATGATTTTTCCTATATTTTTCCCACGGTTTGATGCCAAGTTGACAAAATTTCTATGCAGAACTCACGCTTTTATGGTAATTTGTCAAAGTCAAGTCAAAAGCAGAAAAGGCGAATAGGAGTGGAAAAACAAGGGAAATGAGTCAAAGAAACAAGAATTCAATTCAAGCTAATAACACTTTTGTCGCGTATGATGGCCACGCTCGTGACTGCAGAAGACATGCCCATGCTGAAATTATTCAAGAAGCATGACCATACCACTTGAGTATAAATGGTCATGACTTCTCGCGCGACATCCCTTCGTGAAAAAGAGGCAGAGTTTGATCTAAAAGGGGAGTGGGCGATTTTTGCAAGGATACAGGACGTGCAACACCAGACTTGTGATAGGATGTTAGCTGTGATTTCCATAGAGGTTTTGTACTCGTTCATTACTATGCGTAGCTAAACACCTTCTTAAGGTTAGAATGTAATTAACGACATGAACCCCAGTTTTAAATTTTGTACAATATATACCTTCAAAATTGTTGTAAATGGACTTCCAGAAGGGATCTCACTCCTATAAGTAAAAGAACCTGCCAAGAAGATTGTGAAAGAAATATGCTGATTGTAGCGATTGCAAAAACTCATTCCCAGCCTTTTGTTGTCTTCAACCCAAACACCAAAAGTAACTGCAATGAGGACACCACGTGATAATCGAAAGACAAAGTAGATGAAGAAGGTCTCATCCCAGAAACTTTAACTCATGACATGAATGAAACTGAAAATTATTTTAGGTGCTGCTGCTTAGAGACAGTGTCAGAATTAAAATACAACAGCTGCTCACATTGTTGCTATTTTTGCTTCTCCTTTTAAAGACCCTGAAACAATGACATCACAATGTGACTAACTGTTTGGAAAAATATTACAGAAGCAAAAAGGAAAATTTCTGTCGTTCAGTGACATCTATGAACTAAGATATTGACTGGAGTCTTTTCAGGCCAAAGTTCAGCAGTGTAGCAAAATCGAAAAAGTGCTTCAGTAACATAATTTTGTTTTGCAGAGTATGAAAATTTCAGAAAACATGCTCAAAACAAAATACATGCCTTGCATCATCAAATTCCTTCTATACAGTTGACTCCTAAAATATCAGCACCTACTTGCCTTGATTGAAAGTTCTAAGATTGGTTTGCATCATAAATAAACAAACACATATCAATGCACTGAAACCAAGCACGAAACATTGACTCTCATGTCACACAATAAATTCATTCAACTACCTTTAGTACTTAGATCTTAGATACAAGTGCTACTGATCTTGTCTGCCCCACCCTCTCTCTTCTATACTTATACTGCCATAACACCTATCAAAATCAAGCTCCCATATAAACCCACCATTCAAGCCAATTATTCAGGAACCAACTTATTTTCTCCCACTTTCTATCTAACTAACGTCTTATATGTTCCGTCTTTTAAGGACAAATTGATCTCCATCTGTAAAGTAACATCCACTTGACTGTCAGTCACCTAATTTTTACACAATCTTGTATTTTACAGGGGGCATCATCTGGTTCTTCTTTACCCAGTTTGCCCAAAAATATCAACGCCTACTTGCCTTGCTTGAATTTCTAATATTCATCTGCAACTAAACTAAGCATAACACACTGTCTCTTTTTACCACACAATAAAACCATTCAAGTTCAGCTACCATCAGTGCTAAGATCTTATTTACAGGTGATACTGATATTTTCTGCCCCAATATCTCTTTTCTATACTTAAACTGATATAACAACACCTATCGATATCAAGCTCCCATATAGGACCTATTTTCTATATCCTCAATCTATGGTCACTGGTACTTTCTATCCATTGTTGCTAAAAGCCAGATATGTAACAAAATCTGTAACCCGTAAATTTACCAATTTAGTGCCAAACCAATTTGACACCAAAATAAAATCACATAGTCTAAAATTGGTGTTGAATTCAATATGTCATATTTATATAATACTATAGGCATTATTCATCCGGCTACTTTTCTGCAATCCCAACTATAAAATTTCACAAATCAATGTAAAAATAATTTTTATAATATATTATGTATATAACATATTTAAAAATATTCAGGTAAAATAAATAGAAAAATAAGTTTATTAAAAATTAAAAACAAAGTTTATAATAAAACTAATTCAAGTTAAACCCCATTCTAACACAATTTAGCAAACTCTAGGCACAAATCAATCATTCACAAAACAATCAACTATAATTCTCCCAAAAGGACAATTCACATTGAGTTAAACATAAGTGGAAAGAGCACGTTACTTTGAAAATTGAATATAAGATGATTCTACAAGTACCTTATACCAAAAAGCCCAAGAGACTAACGTTCTTGTGTGTCCATGCCACCTCTTTGAGCTCCTAGTAAGAATCTCATCCAATTGTTCCAGCCCAGCAAGGATCGACTAGACCTCTGCTCCCTGTAACATTAACTCCAATTTAACAAAGGAATCATGTAATACAATCAATTTTCCACATAGTTTATTTACATGTACATACACATATCAAATCATCACCAATCAATTAATATAATGACCATGACTAGAGTAAGCAAAACTAAAAACATATTTTTGCTGCTACTTTCCCCCAATAGTCCCATGGCTGTTTTAACCAGGTATCATATCACAGAGCAATAATTTTAGACTAAAGAGCAATTTGGCCTAAACAATCCTACAACAAGTCGCTTGAAGCCACACATCCTAGCAAATTAATAAGTCATTATTTAAAAAAACAATTAATAATGACTAATAAGGCAATTGAAAGAATATCATTGGCTCAGTCCATAACAGCATAAAGAGGGACTGAAAAAGAGAAGCAGAGAAACTTACGCTGTAGATAGTATCACAAGTCTGAGAATCTTGAGCAACATTGCTTTTACTACTCACGTTCTTGTCCATCCCAAGGCACCAGCAGAGTCAAGAAGCAAATTAGCCACTTTGATGTCACTATTGCTGCATACAATAAAGGGGGATTTACTCAATGACAAGTAACAAGACTCTAGGAGAGCTATATAGCAGAATTCTATAGTATCACACTTCACAAAACTTTATGAAGGGTTGCATTGCAACAAACAAGTGAAACAATATACACACATCTTGCAGACAACAAAACTGCATTCAAACTTCAAGGACAGATCACACTACTAGTATCTTGCACCAAAAGCTTTTTAGAAAATGGCTAATTAGTATATTTAATTCATTAAAGGTTAAAATATAAAGTATATTGCTGGTCTCAGTAACTCCCCGTGGAACTCAAGTCCTACATCCTGATTAAGACTTGGATCTATACCAAGCACCCTCTAAACTTCAACAAAATCACCATGCACACAGATTCGTATTCCATTTGTACATCTTTACTCTTTCCAGTAGTAATTGATCACCAATCACATCTTGAGGAAAATCTCCAAAACCCTAGTTAATTTCCACTATCTCACATGAAGTAAAGCTTGTATATCAACCTCAATTTACAATAATGTCAAAGACTATGATTCTTTAAAAACCTCTGAAAATTGGCATATATCATTGACTTAAACTCTTTCATTACTAAGTAACAAGCTCTTCCAACCATAATAGCCTTGTGTTGAGAGAGATTTTCAAACAAAAGTCTGAGAGTCCCCTGTTTGGAGTTGGGACTCATCCTAGGAACAAAAACTTAGGGTTTCAAACAAAGTGCATACTACCAGGGTTCCTTTAAATTCCAATTTGGTATGTTTTCTTTATGAAATATAATGACCAAGATCAATCTCATTAAATCATAGCCAGTGTGATACTAGAACAGTTAATAATAAAGAAAGAAAAGAAAAGAAAAGAAAAGAAAATTACCAAACGCGTGCCTTTCCTTGTTCTTTTTTGTTCGAGTGTCTCTTCCGTGGAAGTCTCCAAAACCCTGTCTTTAGCTCCATCGCCACCCCAAGACACCCGCCGCTCCGTCGATGTACCAGAACACCGCAGCACGGCGTTTCTTCTTCTCCAACGCGCGCAGAAAGAGCCGTGATCGTAGCTTCCACCGCCGCTCCACAAGGCCAAACGGCGGATCTGCTCCCGTAATCGGAGCTTCCATCGCTCACTGTCGCTTTCTCGCTCTCTCCCTTTCTTTCTCTGTGTAACCGCTATATGGCAGGGGTTTTGGGTTTCGGGTTTCTATTTCTGTTTCAAAAAAGAGAACATATATATAATTTTTCTTAATAACTTTTCTCTTACGCGACCCAGTACCTAATAGTTTTTCTTTTACATTGCCTTAATATAAGCCGCTAATAAAATACAAAAAAACTCCACAAAATAATGTTTGATGAAATTTAGTGTTATTATTACATTCAATTTTATCATTATCATTTCTAATATTATAAAATTCATGATAATTAGTTAAATAATTAATTAATTAGTTGGTTAAATTAATCAATTAACTAAGGCTTAAATATGTTCTCTTTCCCTAACATTTGAAAGGGAATCAAATTGAATCCCTAAAAAAATAATTTGCAAAATTTCATCCCTAAAAATGTTTTTTAATCAAATTAATGACAAATCTCAATTTTAATTTTTTTTTGAACCGCAATCCCAATTTTAAGTTGATTAGTTATCTAATAAACACAATCATTCGTTCACGTGGCCTTTACTCATTTTTTTAATTCCACGTCATATTAAAAAAATGAAAATCCTTCTAAAAAAAAAATCTGAAAATTCTTTCTTCTTCCTCTCCATCGTCGTTTTTCTTTCTTTCTTCTTCTTCCATTTTCTTTCTTTTTTCTTCATCTTCCTCACATCTTTGGGGTGGGTTTCTAGTTTGTGTGGTGGTCGGAGATTCTCGGTTGGGAAAGAGGTAGTTAGATTTGAAACAACAAATAGAGAGAAAGAGTGGATCCCGTACATGAAGCTCCAGATCCACGATTGTGTTGTACCCGGAAGCAAAATGAACATCCGCCATAATTATTCTCGAATTCTTCCTCTTCTCTCGTTCCTGGGCGTGATTTTTCTTCCAAATCCAGCACAATTGAGCATCGATTAATTAACCTCAATTAAACAGCCCTAAACCCATTAACCCACCCCAGTAAACCCAAACCCATTAACCCACCCCAGCAAACCCAACAATGCAGAAAACCTCACCCACATCTAGTGAACCGAGCCACCACCAAACCCAAAATCTTCAACCACCACAACCCCAACCCAGAATCTTCAACCACCACAATTTTTACACTGTTGCCGACTCGTTTACGCTAGCTAGCGCCCTCTCACCTACGAAATTAGAAACAAGTAGAATCACCGATCAGATCTGCAACTAAAACAACAAAGCACAGCAAAGCAAAGGCTTCTGAAGTAAAGGGGAGAAGAAAAGGGGTTTTATGTGTGTATGAAGTGTAGGTGCGTGTGGTGTTTTGGTTTTGTGGGAGAAGAGAAGAGAAGAATTGGTGAATTGAATTGGCATTTGGGAAGAATGGAAGAGGAAGAAAGAAAGAAAAACAACGACGGAGAGGAAGAAGAAAGAATTTTCAGAATTTTTAATTTTTAATTTTTGGAAGGATTTTTAATTTTTTTAATATGATGTGGAATTTAAAAATGAGTAAAAGCCACGTGGACTGATAACTGTGCTAATTAGATGACTAATCAGCTTAAAATAGGGATTTATTCTTAATTTGATTAAAAAACATTTGTTAAAGATGAAATTTTGCAAATTAATTTTTCAGGGACTCAATTTGATTCCCTTTCAAATATTAGGGACCCCTAACATATTTAAGCCATTAACTAAAAGATATAAGGATTTATAAAAAAAATTGAACTAAATATTTAGCTAGGTAATTTTCTTGTATAAATGTTTTTAATTTTGATTGTTATAAATAAATAAAAAACATTGCTTTTATATTAAGTTAAAAAAATACAAAATATCTTTGTATCTCCCGACAGTCATAAGACTAATCCCCTCAAAACTAAAAGATCATATTAAGTGGGTATGTTTATCCCAAAAAATCATTCTCTATACACATCGCTCAATAATCGAACCATGGAATAAATAGTTATGAAACTCGGCTATTTACTAACTTGCATAACCTTTTTGGTACAAAATATTTTTTTTAAGTTCTAAAAGTATCCTTTAATAAAAAAATCCAATAAATAATAACCTATTTAAAAGGAAATTTAAATTTTGTTTTTCTAAATAGTAAAAGTTGCATTTTAGTTTGTGTTAGTAATATAGTTTCTAGTTGTGGGTAGCTTTACGGGGTAGCTTTACATTGAATATTCAAATAAGATGTAGTCTCTAAAATAGTATCGGAGAGTTTTATCATGATCATGAATGGCTAACAATAACTACAAGTGTCATACAACAGCTTAGAATGATTGAAGGCATAAGAAGTGCAACATACAACAGAGGTTGGAGCCTTAAATCTTTATGAAGAAGCAGGATAAATTTGGAATACTCCATTGTTTTTTGAACAAAGCAGCAGTATCAGGTTAAAACAAATGAATACTCTCCTTCTTCTCATGTTTCATTTCCTTCGTAAGTCCAAATTTTATTCTATCACCATTTTGCTTCCTTTAATAATCACTTCTTCTTCTCCAACTTATATTCTCACCTTGGAGTGATTCCCCATCTGCTCCTACAGCTTATCCTTATACTACTTCATTTCTTAATGGTTCACTTGAATCTTCACCCTCTCTTCCCCCTTCTCATGTTTTAGTTCATTTTCCTCATTCACATTCACTAACTTGTCATTCTTCTTCTCTCTTCTCATCTAATTCTCTTGAGATATTAAATCTCTTGAGTCCATTTTTCATTCTTACACCAATTCACCTCCTTAAAAAATCACGTCTTCTTCTCAGACTACTGCTCATCCATACACTGCTCCTTCAATTCTTAATGGTTCATTTGAACCTTCACCCTCTCCTCCTTTTTCCGATGTTTCATTTCCTTCTCTTCATTCACTTTCACAACCTTCTCTTTCTTCTTCTTTCTTCTCATCTAGTCCATTTCTTAATATATTTTCAATTTCATTAGGCTGAATTCATTTCTTTCACCACTTCACCTCCTACATAGATCAATTCTTCTTCTTCAAATATTACTCACCTTGGGGTGATTCTATGTAGACTTGTTTTAGGGAGGTAAACACGTTTCGTCAAGTTAACTCATAGACTCGCAAGAGTCTACCAATTTTTTTTTTACTAAAACCTGTCATGGAGTACAAAGAACACATTCTAGGACCATCAAATAGACATTAACCAAATAAATTCAACATCCAACTTCAAAATAAATCAAAGTTCAACAAAATACCTAAATAACCAAAGTACCAAGGGTGTACAATTCATAATAAAGACTTAAAGAGAGCTCTAAATATATAAATAACCATAAGAAATTACACACTGAAAACAGAGAAGAACAAAAGGTGCAAACAACAAGAGAAAATGCAACACTGGAAATTAAACAATTAAACAAAGAGAGAAATTAAACACTGAAGAATAAAACGTGCGATTCTGCATGATTCCATGAAATTTTGAGCTTACTTGCGAGTAGACACGTTTTAGGGACTTAGAAATGTAGAATCGTACGATTCTAAGAGTCTACTAGCGATTTTACACAAATGGCTCCTATTGCTAACCCTTATACGATGCCTTCAATTTTTAATAGCTCACGTGAATCTCCACCCTCTCTTCCTTCTTCCCATGATTCACTACCATTTTCTCATATCTTCACTAACTTCTCCTTCTTCTTCCCCATCTAATCCTCTCCAATTCCCCTTTCTAATTCTCGAGATATGTAAAATTTCATGAGTCCAAATTTTATTCTTTCACCAATTCACCTCCTTTAAAAACTACTTCTTCTCTAACTATAGCTCACCTTGGAGTGATTCATACTCTGTCCCTATTGCTCATCCTTAAATTGCTCCTTCAATTCTTAACGGTTCACTTGAATCTTCACCCTCTCATCTTCATTCTCATGTTTCATTTCCTTTTCCTCGTTCACCTTCATCAACTTCTCCTTCTTCCTCACCATTTAATCCCCTCCTATTGCACGTTATAATTCTCTAGAGATGTTAAATTTCATAAGTCCAATTTTAATTCTATCACCATTTTACCTCATTCAAAAATCACTTCTTCTCCGACTATTACTCACCTTGAAATGATTCCACTTCTGCTACTACTGCTCATCCTAATACTGCTCCTTCAATACTTAATGATTCACTTGAATCTTCACCTTCTCCTCCTCCTACCCATGTTGCATTTCCTTGTCAGCATTCACCTTCACCAATTTCTCCTCCTTCTTCACCTTCACTAATGCATCTCCTATTCCACTTTCTAATTCTCTAGAGATGTTAAATTTAATAAGTCAACATTTCACTCTTTCACCACTTCACCTCCTTAAAAATCATTTCTTCTTCAACTATTACTCACCTTAGAGTGATTCTTCCTCCGATCCTACTGCTGATCCTTATACTTCTTCTCCAAATCTTAATAGTTAACTTGAATCTTCACTCTCCCCTCCATTTCCCCATTTTTCAATTCGTTCCCCTCATTCACCTTTACCAACTTCTTCTTCATCCTTATCTAATCTTGTACATTTTCACTTTCAAATTCTCTAGAGATGTTAAACTCCATGAGTCCGAATTTATTTCTTTCAGCACTTCACTTCCTTCATAAGAATTAGATTTGGAAAGAATTAGAAAGTGATTCCACCTCTGCTCCTTCGATTTTTAATGGTTCACTTGAATCTTCACTTTCTCCTCTTTTTCATGTTTCATTCCCATCTCCTTTTTCACTTTCACTAACTTCTCATTTTTCTTCCTCCTCCCCATCTAATCCTTTACAAATCCATTTTTTAATTCTCTAGAAATGTTAAATTTGTGAGTCCAAATTCCATTCTTTCACCAATTCACTTCCTTTAAAAATCACTTCGTCTTCCCCAACTATTACTCACCTTGCAGTGATTCCTCCTCTACTACTACTGCTTACCTTTATACTGGTCCTTCTATTCTTATTGATCCATCCACCTGAATCCTCACCCTATTCTCCTTCTTCCCATGTTTCACTCCATTCTCCTCATTCTTATACTGCTTTTCAATTCTTACTGGTTCTCTTGAATCTTCACATTCTCCACCTCTTGCTCGTGTTTCACTTCCTTCTCCTCACTCAACTTCACCAACTTCTTCTTCTTTCTCCCAATCAAATCCTATCCAACTCCATTTTCTAATTCATTAGAGATTTTAAATTTCCTAATTCAAAATTTAATTCTTTCACCGACTCACCTTCAAAAAATCATTTTTCTTCTCTTACTATTACTCATCATTCCTCCTTTGCTCATCCTTATACAACTCCTTCAATTTTTAATGATTCACTTGAATCTTCACTCCCTCATCCTCCCTCTACTCATTAATCATCACCAAGTTCTCCTTCTTCTTTTTCCTATATATTTAATCCATCTCCTGTTCCACTTTCTTATCCTTTTCAACCTCTAGTTACTGCTCCTCCTTCTTTGTCCGACATTCAGCCAACACAACTTAAGATAACTAGATCTAAAGCTGGTATTTTCAAAACCCAGACTTCATCCACTTTTTTGTTAACTGTTTTTGAACCAAAACTTGCTAAGCAGGCCTTGACTATTCCATAATGGAAATCTGCTATGCGTGCGCAAATTGATACACTTCATAATAATAAGACATGGTCACTGGTTTCTTTGTCTCCCAACAAGTCCTCTATTGGCTGTACTTTTAGGATCATGCCTTTCAGACCTATATCTTCCTTATAAATTGCCTACCATCTATGTCTAGCTCACATCAAATTCCTTATAAAGTTCTTTTCCATATCCTCCCTGGTTTTTCCATGTTTCATGTTTCTGGGTGTGCTTGCTATCCTATATTAAGACCATATAATAAACATAAATTTTCCTTTAGAATTACAGAGTGTATTTTTATGGGGTATTCACTTGTACAAAAAGGTTACAAATGTTTTAAATTTCATGAGTCCAAATTTCCTTCTTTCACCAATTCACCTCCTTCAAAAATAACTTCTTCTCCAACTATTTCTCACCTTGGAGTGGTTCCTCCTCTTTTCCCATAGAGCATCCTCATACTGCTCCTTCAATTCATAATGGATCACATGAAACTTCACGCTCTCTTCCTCATTAACATGTTTCAGTTCCTTCTCCTCATTCACCTTCACCAACTTCTCCTTCTTCTTCCATCCAATCTTATCCATCTCCTAATTCTCATGAGTCTAAATTTCATCATTAGTCCAATCTTATCCATCTCCTAAATCTCCTATTCCACATTATAATTCTCTAGAAATATGAAATTTCATTAGTCCAAATTTCATTCTTTCACAATTTTACCTCCTCCAAAAATCACTAAATTTTTAATGTTCCTACAGCTCATCCTTACAATGCTCCTTAAATTTTTAATGTTTCAGTTGAATCTTCACATTCTCCTCCTCCTTCCCTTGTTTCTCTTCCTTCTCATCATTCAGATAAACCAACTTCTTCCTCCCCATCTAATCCTCTTGTATTTCACCTTCTAATTATCTAGAGATGTTAAATTTCACGAGTCCTAATTTCATTCTTAGCATTTCACGTCATTCAAAACTCACTTCTTCGTCTCCAACTATTACTTACCTTGAAGTGATTCCTCTCCGTTCCTACTGCTCATCCTTATACTACTCCTTCAATTCTTAATGATTCAGAGGAATCTTCACCCTCTCCTCCTTCCCATGTTTCACTTCCTTCTCCGCTTCCATCTGCACCAACTTCTTCATCTTCTTCCTTCTCATCTAATTCATCTCCAGTTCCACTTTCAACTTTACAAGAGATGTTAAACTTCTTGAGTACAAATTTCATTTTTTCACTATTTCACATCCTAAAAAAGCACTTCTTCTCCAACTATTACTCACCTCGCAGTGATATCACTTTTGCTTCTACTGATAATCCTTATGCTACTTCTTCAATTCTTACTGGTTCACTTGACTCTTCACCCTCTCCACATCCTCTTCATGTTTCACTTCCTTCTCCTCATTCAAATTCACCAACTTCTTCATCCGCATCAAATCTATCCAATTCCATTTTCTAATTCTCTGGAGATTTTTAATTTACTCTTTTGCCGATTCACCTCCTTCAAAAATCACTTCTTCTCCAACTATTACTCATTATTCCTCTTATGTTCATCCTTGTACTACACCTTCAATTTTTAATGGTTCACTTGAATCTTCACACTTTCCTCCTTCTCATTTATCACTCCCTTTTCCTCATTCACCTTCACCAACTTCTCCATTTAATCCATCTCCTATTCCATTTTCTAATTCTCTAGAGATGTTATATTTTAATGAGTCCGGATTTATTTCTTTCACCACTTCACATCCTTCAAAAATCACTTCTTCTGAACCTATTTCTCAGCTTGGTGTATTTCCTCCGCTCCTACTACTCATCCTCACTCTGCTCCTTAAATTCTTTATGTTTCACTTGAATCTCCACACTTTCTTCCTCTTTCCCATATTTCACTTTCTTCTCCCCATTCACCTTCACCAACTTCTCCTCCTTCTTCTGCCTCTCCATTTAATCTATCTCTTATAACGCTTTCGAATTCTCTAGAGATGTTAAGCTTGATAAGTCCAAATTTTCTTCTTTCCCACTTCACGTCCTCCAAAAATCACTTCTTATTTTCCAATTATTACTCATCTTGGAGTGTTTCCTCCGCTCCTCCAACTAGTGCTCCTTTAATTCTTCATGTTTCAATTGAATCTTCACACTCTCTTCCTTTTTTCCGTGTATTACTTTCATCTCCTCATTCACCTTCACTAACTTCTCCTTCTTCGTCTTTCTAATCTTACCCATCTCTTAATCCACTTTTTTCTCTAGAGATGTTAAATTTATTAGTTTGAATTACTTCCTTTCACCACTTCACTTCCTTCAAAAATCTCTGCTTCTTAAACTATTGTTCATCTTGGAGTAATTCCTCCAATCTTCTTGCCCAACTTTATACGATCTCTTCAATACGATCTCTTCAATTCTTAATGGTTCACTTGAATCTTCACTCTCTCCTCCTCCTTCCCAAGTTTCACTTCCTTCTCCTCATTCACCTTCACCAACTTCTCCTTCTTCCTTCCAATAATTCATCTCCTATTCCACTTTCTAATTCTCTAGAGATGTTAAATTTCATAAGTCCAAATTTCATTCATTCACCACTTTGACTCATTCATAAATCATATATTCTTCTCCAACTATTACTCTCCTGGGAGTGGTTCCTCTTTTCCCCTACTGCTCAACGTTATATTGCTCCTTCAATTCTTAATGATTCATTGGAATCTTCACTTTCTCCTCCTTCTTCTCATGTTTCACTTCCTTCTCCTTCACTCACCTTCACTAACTTCTCCCTCCAGTTCTTCCTCCCCATCTATCTTGTCCAACTATTACTCACCTTGAAGTGATTCCTCATCTCCTCTTACTGCTCATCCTTATACCGCTCCTTCAGTTCTGAGTATTTCAATTGAATCTTCACTCTCTACTTGCAATGTTTCACTTCCTTCTCTTCATTCACATTCACTAACTTCTCCTTCTTCTTCATCCCCATCAAATTCATCTCTGATTCCACTTACTAATTCTCTAGAGATATCAAATTTAATGAGTCCAAATTTCCTTCTTTCACCACTTCACCTCATTAAAAATTAGTTTTTCTTCTCACCTATTACTAAGTGGTATTTAATCCAAGTGGGATACAGCTACGACCATCAAATCCCTTAAGATTCAATTGCAGTACAATATAGAATTATCATATCCACATAGAGTTGAAACACTAATGTCTTCAATAATTTTAGGATCCAAGTGATAAATTTCACAATAGCATGTTTAAATTAATCCATTCTCGTATCATCAATGTCCTGCATAAGTGAATAGCACTAACTCTCAAATTCTAAACATTGATGTCTCATGTGATTAAGAAAAAAATTCATCTTCAAATTTGAGTGTTTAGTGACTAACAAATCTAACTCTGTCTAACAATTATGATTATGAGTTAATTCACTCTATTTCAAACTCAAAACGGTGTAGTCATAGCTCACAAATTGAATCTATCAATATATTCTAGATGTGCAATTAAAACGTGACATGAAAATCAAGAAAGAATCATTAAATTATAAACAAGAAACGTGCGTTTATATTAAGCAAAACCACGTTAAATAAATAATACCAATACAGATAGATCTAATCCTAAGAGAAATTAGCTATCTATTTCCATGTCCAGGGACGGAACTAGAAAGATAGGTAAAAAGGGGCGAAAATTTAGTTAATACTCTATTTCCATTTCCAATTTTATTAGAATTGAAATAGAATTTGTCAAATGTTGTACTAAGATTATTGGATCGTTCGCCCAATAATGTTAGCCCTAAGTCTCTTTATAACTTTGTACCGGCCATTCATTGTTATTATAATCTAATTAATTCAATTAAAATAACACTCTAAAATTAAATAATAACTAAGAAAATTTATCAATTGTACAAAAAAGAAAATAATAAAAGAAAGAGTTACAAACATAGAAAAAGAAAGAACTAAGAGATGAATCCTCACGGAACTTCCCTCCTAGTCTCCTAAACCTTCATTGTATGGATCCAAGAAATGAGCCAACTTTTGAATTTTTTTCCTTTAAAACTCCTTTAATAGCAGTTTTAGCCAGGCTTCACGCCAAGATATTCCTTTCAGCCTTAAGGTTTGCTTAAACAAATCCTGGTAAGTGAAATTCTTGATATGATGCCTCAAGCGACCAAATCTTGGCTTAACTGAAGCTTTCTCAACCTTCAGTTTTTTTCCTTGACCTCCTTACTTGCTTCCAAACCTTACCTTAGGCGAGCCTAAACCCTACAAGATGGGTTTCCTTCATTTTTTATGTTCCTTCCAGTGTTACAACCTCTTATTTTCATCTTACTTCATTCCTACACCAAAATTAGAGTTTCACAATCAAAATTATCATAAAATCTATGCTTTACCATAAATATTTAACAAACCACTGAAATGAAAGCTAAACGATGAATAATTGAAACTTATGTGTGCGATAAGTGCCAAGAATTAATATTGAAAAGTATGTTTATTTGGCCGTTATCATCCATGGACATTACTTTCACTTGTCCAACCTAGGATCCGCCAAACATTTTAACGTTCTATAGATCAAGAATTTATGTCGATACATTTCTAGAGAGTTGGCCAAGAAAATTACTCCCTCTAAAAAACATTGTTTTTTGCATTAAAAGAAGAACTCACAAGATCACGACGCCCATCATAATACCCAAAAGTGTTGTATAAAACTAGCAAATAAGAAAATATGACAACAATATCAAATTCATCAGACAAAACCTGCCAGCACCACTGCATTATCCATGCCCCCAGCCATTTTAAGAGCACCCCACACCCTGCTACATTCTTGCCAATCATTGAGTTTTCCAAGGAATACTCTGCAAGTTGAATAGTTTAACAATCTGTGGAGCCATGTATATTGAAGTCATTGACTAATGACTTAGTAGATTTTTTACTAAACTAAGATTAAATTAGAGTGGCGAAATAAACTTGCTTACGCAAATATAAAGACCGTAAATAGATTCTCATCTGAAAAAGAATGATTATGATAGTAACCAAAACAGAAAAAACCGATGCAAGCTAATTAATCTCGTTCAATCAGCCAACAGTAAGGACTGTAAAATACTAAAATCTAAAACCATAGTAGGAGCGTTTCTTTGTCAAATAAAACATCATGAAACCCTGAAGTATCAGTGGCGCCTCAAGATGCACGTATATAAAGAGATCACATTGGCCATTAAAGTTGCTTCCATTGCCAAAAAGAATTCAAACACTTCACATTTTCCATCCAAAAAACAAAACGCAACGAAACTTTGACTATCATAAAGCCCAGCCAGTATCAGAAAGACATCAAAATGTGGGCCAATATTCTAAAACAAGTAAAATAAAGAAAGCTAAAAAAATTCTGAAATGTGATGTTCATCTATCCACACGCTGAAAGATCAGATGATTTAATCAACTTCTTCAATCTTGGGACCTGCACCACCGGCTGCAGATGGCGGCACATCATCTTCCATCCCACCAGCAATGTCAGGAGCACCTCCATCCTGGTACATCTTGGCAATGATTGGGTTGCAAAGGCTCTCAAGCTCCTTCATCTTGTCTTCAAACTCATCAGCCTCAGCCAACTGGTTACTCTCCAACCATTGAATTGCTTGCTCAATTGCATCTTCAATCTTTTTCTTATCATCAGAAGAAAGCTTGGACCCAATCTTCTCATCCTTAATAGTGTTCCTCATGTTGTAGGCATAGTTTTCCAAGGCATTCTTTGCATCGACCTTCTTCTTGTGCTCCTCATCCTCAGCCTTGTACTTCTCCGCCTCCTGCACCATCTTCTCAATCTCCTCCTTCGAGAGCCTGCCCTTGTCATTGGTGATCGTGATCTTGTTCTTCTGCCCTGTAGTCTTGTCCTCAGCAGAGACATTCAAGATACCGTTTGCATCAATGTCAAAGCAAACAGTGATCTGAGGAACACCCCTTGGAGCAGGAGGGATTCCAGAAAGCTCAAATTTACCCAACAAGTTGTTATCTCTGGTCCTGGCCCTCTCACCCTCATACACCTGAATCAACACACCAGGTTGGTTGTCTGAGTAGGTTGAGAAAACTTGCTCCTTCTTGGTTGGAATTGTAGTGTTCCTTGGAATGAGAACAGTCATGACTCCACCGGCAGTTTCCAAACCTAGTGAAAGGGGAGTAACATCCAACAACAAAAGATCCTGAACCTTCTCATTACCCTCACCACTCAAGATAGCAGCCTGAACCGCAGCTCCATACGCAACAGCCTCATCTGGATTGATGCTCTTGCAAAGCTCCTTTCCGTTGAAAAAATCCTGCAACAGTGACTGCACTTTTGGGATCCTAGTAGAACCACCAACAAGGACGACATCATGGACACTGCTCTTGTCCATCTTGGCATCCCTCAAACACTTCTCAACAGGCTCCATACACTTCCTGAAGAGGTCCATGTTGAGCTCCTCAAATCTAGCACGAGTGATTGTGGTGTAAAAATCAACACCTTCAAACAAGGAATCAATTTCAATTGTGGTCTGTGCGGTGGATGAGAGAGTTCTCTTTGCCCTTTCACATGCAGTTCTCAACCTTCTTAAAGCCCTCGGGTTCCCACTAATGTCCTTCTTGTTCTTTCTCTTGAACTCCTGAACAAAATGATTCACCATCCTGTTGTCAAAGTCTTCACCTCCCAAATGGGTGTCTCCGGCAGTGGCCTTGACCTCAAAGATACCTTCTTCAATAGTGAGAAGAGAGACATCAAAAGTACCACCACCAAGGTCAAAAATCAGAACATTCTTCTCACCGACACTGGTAGCTTTCTTGTCAAGGCCATAGGCAATAGCAGCAGCAGTGGGTTCGTTGATGATACGCATGACATTGAGGCCGGCAATGACACCAGCATCCTTCGTGGCCTGGCGCTGGGAGTCATTGAAGTAAGCCGGGACAGTGACAACAGCATTCTTCACAGTGGAACCGAGGTAAGCTTCAGCTATTTCACGCATCTTGATGAGGACCATGGAGGAGATTTCCTCAGCAGCAAACTGCTTCTCCTCGCCCTTGTAACTGACACCAATCATGGGCTTGTCGCCAGGACCAGCAGTAACCTTGAATGGCCATAGCTTCATGTCACTCTGAACAGAAGCATCAGAGAATCTCCTTCCAATCAAACGCTTAGCATCTACAACCACAGATTCAATTCACCAATAAGCAAACTCACCCCAAACAACAACAACAACAACAACAAAGCAAATTCCAACATAGCATATCATATTCCATCGCAATCAAGAGAACAAATATTACCAACCCAAAAATACTGCATAGATTCAAACAGAATTTAGACGAACAATGAACTATCAACCAAAGCGATTCCGGTAAATAAACCCTAGTCATGAAGCTGAAACAAAGGTGAATAGAACCGCATAATAATCCAAACTACAAATTAGATATTTGACGACAATGTAGGTACTAGTAAAAACTGCAAGCAACAATAACCCTAACACGCAACTTCTGCTTCACATTAATCGATTCATAAACAATTCAAGCGTACTATCAGGCAAAGCGATTTCAGTGAACAAAACAAGCAAAATCATGAAGCTAAACAAAAGATGAATAGAAACAGTTGCTTATTAACACTGCATGTACTAGTAAAATTCGCAAAACAACAAATTACGATATAGTAACACAAATAAGTGAAATAACAAAGCTAGAACAGTGAAAAGGATGGAGATTTTACCGAAGACGGTGTTGATAGGGTTCATGGCGACCTGGTTCTTTGCAGCATCGCCGATCAATCGCTCGGAATCGGTGAAACCGACGTAAGAGGGGGTGGTCCGATTACCCTGGTCGTTGGCGATGATTTCGACACGGTCGTGCTGCCACACTCCGACGCAGGAGTAGGTGGTGCCGAGGTCGATTCCGATAGCGGGACCATCACCTTTTGCGGCCATCGTTATCTGAGAATTTAGATTTGTTTGGGTGGTTTTTGCTGCGTAGCGGCGAAGAAAGAACGAAGAAGAACATAGAAGAGCAGAGGAATGGTTAGGTTATATATATGGGAGATTTTATCTTTTTTTGTTTAATTCTAGAAGGTTCGGTTGTCGCGCTTCCGTGGGAAACACCTCTTTTTGTTTTCGCCTTCTGGTTGGTTCTCGAGGGTTCTTTATCCGCATACTCGGATACGCAATAATAATGTCTCTATCAAACTTTCAAAAATATCAAACTTTCAAAAATTGGCTTTTTTTTTTAATAATGCAGAAAAAAAATTAACAAAGCCCAAAAAAAAAAAACATGGTCAAGTATGGTTGTTTCTGCCATGTAGGCAGCTGAGCTGGGCCACTAGCCAGAAGTCACAGCCCATCATGCGACTCCCATTGGAGTCGTAGGGCTTTACGCGACTCTCATTGGAGTTGCAGGCCCACCTGCGACTTGTGGCCCATGAGTCGCACACCAGCCTGCGACTTGTGACCTATATAAGGCCCTCAACCCATTGCTGAAACCATACTACATTTCGACACTAAACCATAAACACTGAAACTCAAACCTCTACGATGGATCAACAAATTGTCTTTGTATACTACAATGGCAGAGTTTACGAAGGGGGGCAAGGCGTTATGTTCGAGGGTTCGACAAAGGCCATATATCTGAAACGAGGCATTTCTTTCCAACGTTTGAAGAGGAGAATTCACGAGAAGTTAAAACTCAGCAGTAACCAGGTTATTTCGAGTGTTACGTATAAATTTTTAGCTACAGAAAACCCTATATTTTTTTACAAGTCTCCAGATATGTGATACTGAAGATGTCAGTATCATGATGGACGATTTTAGCCAACAATCATCGACGAGAATGTTGGAGTTGTATGTTGATATTGTTGAGGCCGGAGGCTCGTCAATACCAGTGTCAACGTATTTGATGGAAACGCAGGAGCTGTTGTCGGATGAAAGGGCTAGGCACATTGAGGAGGCAGTTGCTGATCCAGAGTCTTTGACCTTCGGAAAAACGGGGAACACCGTTAATTTGGCGGACGACATTGACAACATCCACACAGATAATGTGGATCCTGAAGTTAACCATTATGATGATGAAGTGGACGAAGACGATAGATTGCTTGAAGGAGGATCGTCAGACTCAGACATGGAGGCTGGCTTGGGTGGCAATACAGGACCTTAGACAGCTCATACTCCTCTTCCTACTGCTTCGCCGGTACCGGTGAACGTATACTCCGAAGCCCAAGGTATGTACATTGTCAATAACTCTTCAGTCCTTCAATTTGTGTAATTTCGTGGCATTATTAAATTGTTTTGTTTAGGTGTCCCAAACTCCAACCCCTTCTGGAATACCTCATCCCACTATACATATGTTAATTGGAACCACCTTGATGAGGATACCGATTTTTTCCCCGGTCTGGTTGTGCAAAGGTCATGGAAAACAGGTGAAGAATTATATGAAGGGCTCGTTTCAAAACCAAGGTAGATGCTCAGACGGCCTTGAAGCACTTCTGTATAAAAAAAAAATCAAACATACGTCATGCAGGAATCTTGCACAAGATATTTCACTGCAAAGTGTCCAAATTCAGATAATGGATGCCAGTGGAGGATGAGGGCAATATTGTCCAAAAAAACAGATGACTGGGTAATATCCAAATGGAAGGGTCGCATATGTGTGTTAGTTCGACAGGATCCATGAACCACGACAAGTTGAATTCCGATTTCATCTCCACGTACATCACAGGTATTGAAACTTAGTTTAAAAGGTTACTGCATATTTTCTCGCACCTGCTCTGTGTGTTAACTGGGTAGGGAGTTTGACATGAAGGACTTAAGAGCTGACGACAATGTTTATCGTTTAGGTCGGGTCCCTGCCTAGTTGGAGTGTCCGGGAGTCTCTGTCTGGGTGTACTCTTTGACTCTTGTCTGAGTGGTCGATTATGGGCTCAAAATCTTTGAGAAAAAGGGTTTCAAGGTGCCTCCCTCGGGATCCCCTCGGATGTCTGTCTTGGTTTTGTTGTGGCTTCTTTTGGGCTCACTCTTCCCTGGCCATCCCGCAGCTTGCGGTAAAGCAGCTCCTCGCGAGTTCAAGGCTCCCCTGGACAGAGATAGCTTTCCCGTTGTAGGGGTATTTCAGCATGAGGTGGATCGTGGAGACAATCTCCTTGAATGTGTTTAGGGAAGGGCGTCCGAGGATAACGTCGTACGTTGTCGGGCAATCGACCATTATGAAGCGGGTTTTAATCGTCCTATAGATGCCTGAGTCGCCCAGCGACAAGTGAGCATCAAGGTACCCTAGGGGGGTCACTCAGTCTCTGGTAAAGCCGATTAGCTCGTTGTCATAGGGGATCAGATCACTGTCCGGAAGGTGCAGAGACTTGTATGCTTTGTGGAACAGTATACCCGCCGAGTTTCCCATGTCTACGAGTACGCGCTTGAGGTTTTGGTTTGCTACCACAACCTTTATCACAACTGGTTCGTCGTCTTCCCCTGTTTCCCGGCCATAGTCCTCTTTTTAGAAGGTGATGGGTACCTCCTCGAGGAAACAGGAAGCAGCAGGAGCTACCGCATATGCGGTAGACCTTGTACCGCATATGCAGTTATTGATGGAAACGCATATGCGGTGACATGCGTTCCGCATATGCGGTAAACGACTCTAAGGTCATGCAACTGTGATGTACCGCATATGCGGTCTCCATCGATTGTTATCTCTCGATCGTGCCTGGTTTTGTAAGGGCTCCGCGACCGTCGACGGCTCGGGGTGTAGAGCTGGTTTAAATTCACTTACTTTCTCAGGTGTCCTTCTCGGAGTAGCTCCTCAATCTTACTCTTCAGGGCCCGGCACTCGTCAGTGGGTGGCCAGGCCCGGCATGGTATGAAGGTGCAAGAAACACACAAGAAAGGAGGGGTTTGAATTGTGTGACCCATTTTTTGAAAATTTCTTTTCTAAAGGGTTGTATGTTAAACATCCATTAGTATTCATTTATATTTATCACAAAGTTTTCTATGCTATAGGTAAAAATTCGTTAAATTCATTTGATAGATTTTGAAAATTAATTACTTGTTTTCAAAATAATTTATTTATGAAAGCATGAACAAATGTGCAGCAAGGAAGCAATATAGCATGAAAGTAAAGCACACATAGTTTTTATCCTGGTTCACCCCCATAATCGACAGGGCTACGTCTAGTCCTTGGCTTCACCAAGATTTTCACTATTTCAACAAATAGTACAAGTATTATCAGGGACTTCTCCCAACGAGTATTCTAAGGACTTCTCCTATCAAGTATTAGAAGGACTCCTCCTTACAAGTATTGTTAGGACTCCTCCTTACAAGTATTATTAGGACTCCTCCTTACAAGTATTATTAGGACTTCTCCTTACAAGTATTATCAGGACTTCTCCTTACAAGTATTATCAGGACTTCTCCTTACAAGTATTATCAGGACTTCTCCTTACAAGTATTATACAGGACTTCTCCTGACACCTTTTTCAAAGGTTATTCTTTTCGACAATATTCTCTTCTTGATAAGAGTGGGTAGAAGAAATGAAGCTTATAGAACAGAGAGATCATAAGCAAGTTGATCTATGTTCTAAGTTATGTGTGTGGGATATGATGAGAGTTAAACTCTATAAGGTTTCCACACACATAAGCAACTCAACTCAGGTTGGGATATGACTTGAAGTTTCCTGAGTTAAAACCAAGGTTGCCTTGGTCTTTTGGACGAACTAGATTGAGATGTGTACAATTTAGTTCTAGTCGCCAAGTTGCTACGGAAGCAGGGTTCTCTATATATATCTTCAGTTGAAGATCCTTGTTCATTCTCCTCAGTAGGAGTGAAAACCTGCCCGTAGTGCTTCGTCCTCTCCGGGAAGCACATAACGGCTAGTTCTGCATCTCTCAGCAAGCGTAAGTCACGATCAGAGGTTTCTCTGCAAGCGTAAGATATGATCTGGAAATCATCAGTTCATCTGGGTTGATGTCGTCTGGCTCCATGTTGAGCAAGTAGCTTTGAGCTAGTTTCTCTGTATATAATGTGTGAAGATCCAGCGGTGGAGACTGTTTTGACCATTTTACCCCGATGCTTGACAGTTAATACTCATCACGTGCCTTGGTCAGATTTTTGAATTTCGACTGTTGAGAGTGTACGATGCTCAGAGATTCTTGCCGTTGATTTTGCGATGTCAGCTTGATTTGAGGAAAAGCAGAGAAGTAGTGGGACCAAGAAGTATTGGATTAATTATGTCCCATCTTTCTTTCTATGATTGCCAGAACTTTGATAAATGTGCAGACGAGGAAAGAAGCAATTACTCAAGAGAAGGAGAATAATTTCTTTAATGCTTCTGTTGACTTGATCCTCGAAAGACATACTTATTGATCTTTGTACCTTTGGCGCAATTTATACTTTGGCGGACGGATTCTTCCATAGAGTTTTGGCAGACGCAGTCTTCATTTAGTGCTTGAAACTCCGTCACCGAGTGGCTTGCATTGGCAAACGAGTTTCCTTCAGTTGGTTCTTCTTTAAGGAACAGAACATTCTTGTCTTAGAGAACTGAATCCTTTCTTTCTATTTGTTTTCACTGAAGTTCTCCATCTGAGAGAGTTGATCCACAACTCCTTTATATTATGCTAGAGAGGCTTCGAGGCAGAAGGTGTTTCTTCAAGGTTGTTATGTTCTTTCACCTTTAAACAACACAGTCTTCACATTTGATCTTTGTAGATTCGGGTAACGGACTGATTCAGCTGCTTCAAGTAGGCTTTGGTTTGGGTGTGCAGATTTCCATTAAGTAACAGTGAGAGAAGATGCTGGTCATTTGAAGCTGTTGATTTATCTCTCTTGAGTCATCGGACAATCTTGTACTTGAATATCTTCCTTTCTTGCGCCATCGGATTGTCTTATACGAGAATTCTTTCCTACGTATATCTTTGATGTTGTTTCCTTCGAGGTGACCGGACGAACTCTTCTGGCGGACTGATTCCCTTGATAAGGCTATGATGTTTATTCATTCCTTTCAGAGATGGTTATTCCTGTACATGATAATTTTCACTATGTTAGGAACTTCATCTTTGACGTCATTAAATTTTAAAGAAATTGTTAATTATCAAAATAACATAATTCATGTAATTGTTTGATTCTAACAATCTCCCCCTTTTTGATAATGACAATTTCTTTGGAAAAGATTCATTTAAAGATGTAATTGAACATAAAGCATTTTGTTATCTTTCAGATAATAGTTTTCCTCAGAGTATTGCATTATGGTAGAAAAACATGATCGCTCTTTTTGTAAGTGGTATTATTTAAATAAGACAGTTTGTTTTTAGGCGGACGAATTTGACTTGTTGAGTTTGCTCACCTTTGCTCCCCCTAAATTGGATATTCCTAGATGATGTTTGTCTACAAATGTTTGCCTAATTAAACTTACCTTCGCTCCCCCTAAATCTGATGCTACTTACTCTTTACTTATTCTTAGTTCTTAAATGCTTCTTTTCCTAATTCCTTTTCCTAATTCTTCTCCCCCTTTGGTATTATCAAAAAAATAGAAGCAAGCAAGCAATAATGAGTGAATAAAGAGAATATGTATTGAAGAAGCAGTAAGCAACAAGTACTGATAATGTATATTAAAAAAAATGCAAGATAAGGAGATAGGAGATAGAAATTAATCATGTTGCTGCTGTCGTTGCTGCATGTATCTCCGTAGTAGGTCCTCTATACGCTCAAGACCTGCATCAATTTTGTGCTCGAGTCTTTCGGACACAGCATTAATATGATTGAATGCATCTTTGCGCGCTTCTTCATTCTCCTTAGAGGCATTCAAATTCCCTATTTTTATTTCAGTGCGTAGTTCCATCACAACAGCTTTGGCATCAAAAGATGTGTCAGCTGATGAGGACTCGTTTGTGACTTTGGATTCAGGGAGTTTCTCAGCTTGAGAAGGATCACTGTTAGGAAGTGCAAAGGAAATGGGTTGGGCCATGGTTACTTCAGCATCCTGTGTAGATGATGATGTTTCATTTGGGAGGCACTCTTGTGAGGATGATGGGGATGATTGATGCCGATCTTCCTCTAAATCGGAGGATGTGATGAATATGTCTTGTGGAATGGTGATGATTTGAGGCAAGGGAATGACTGGTGTATATGATGGATGGTTGTTGGAGGGTGCATAGACGGATGACAAGGGTTCAGGTCTTGGTTTGGCTACTAGTAGGAGAAGCAACCATGATCCATGTTGAACTATAATGCTTTCGACATTATGGATTAGTCCAAATGGGATGGTACTTGAATGAACCGGTCTGGGAACAAACACTTCCCACTCATGATGAAATATGTCATACCTGGACCTCGACGCGAATGCAATCTGTATGCCATCTATAGCAGGAGGAGCCCAAAGTCGAGCTTGCAAGCAGAAGTTGTACCCCAGAGACTTCATTAGCAAGTGTGGAGCATATGCAGCATTGTCCATAGTCAGCATCCTGGGAATCTGCAAGTAAGAAGAAGATACCGTCTGACGAGTCCTTCTGGGAACATGAGCAAGAAAGACTCTTGCTATGTTCTGGGAAGGTTTTATGGATGTGGTGGATGTAGTGGTTTCCTCATAAGTAACCGGATTTTTCTTATGTGTTGAGGCCTTCTGCTGGGATGCCAATATCTCATTTAGAGATATTTCAGGATCATTGACATGATCACTGAGGTTTTCAGCTCCACCCTTTTGCTTCTTTTCTCTGGGCTGACTCTTCTTTGATGCACTTGACTTGGTCCGCTTCTTTGTGTTCTCTTTCGAGACACCTTTCTTTGTTGTAGACGGACGGAGTTCCTCCTGAACCACTGATACTTCTGCTTCTTTGTTCACTGCGCATGTTGCAGTTTCTTTATCTGTACTGAGCAGGTTGTCGTCCGGTGAGCAGTTCTTGGCTTGAGGTGAATTTGGTTGTTGAGCTGGACTTGAGGGAGTTTCTTGCTGGGGTTGTGAGTTCTTTGGAATCCCATTGCTGTTGGACGTGGATGCACTATCAGATGGACTTGGAAGACTTTGAGGTTGTCGAACATATTCAGGATCAACAATCTCTCTATATTTCAATATCCTTGGATGGATATGTTTTCCCCATCTTTTAGCACTCTTCCTACAATTGGGTCTCCACATAGGAGTGCAGTAAGGAAGCGGTGAATCACTCTTAAGCTTCACTCTTACCCAATGATGATCATCAATGTTGCAAATGACTGCAATGATAGGCGGAATGAAGGCTGGACCAGCCAGGGGCAGATAAGTGCAAGATTCCTTTAAGCTCAGAGTTACCAGGATGATCTTGAATGTGCTTGCAGCAAGCAGTCCCATGTCAGGAACTGTGAACCATTTAGGAGATGAAGCCAACTCTCCTGAGGCTAAGTGGGAAGAACTGGCACATTAGGAACTCAGGCCCCGACACATTGCATGGAGCCCAAATAGAAGATGAGGTGGACTTGGGGGTTGGTTGTTCTTGCGTATGGTTGCGCGAACAATGGTCGGACGAAGCCCCGCGGACAGGGCCGTTGGATGATTTCCGGGGCAAACGGGACGTGCACCAGAGGGGCGGCCAATGCGACTAGGGGTGGCGCGAGCTTATCTGCATGGCCGCGAGCCAAGGGCTCGTTCATCTGCCTAAGGATCTGCACAGACCCTTCGTCACAGAGCAAGGGTGATCAGTTGTTTCTCTGGCTAGCCTCTTCTTGAGCCAAGATTCTCTTTGATCAGAGCTGGTAGTGGTCGTGCTCCTGTTCGAGTCTTTGAATCTGGGACTGCATCTGTTAGACAAGGGCGAGGGATTCCGCGTCGAGGGGTTGGGCCTCTTTCTCATCTTGTGTACGCCTTTGTACCATGGATATCACCTGGTGGTTGAGTCGTTCTAGTGTCAACTTGGCGGCTCACGAGGGAATCGCTAGACCTGGGGGAGTTGTTGCACGCGGATCAGTGTGTTAGACATATTCGACATGAGTAATTCAAAAGTTGTGAGTACTCCATCGGCAAACCACTTTAAGCTCTCAATTGATCAATGTCCAAAGACAGTTGAGGAAGTCGAGAATATGTTGAAAATTCATTATGCCAGTGTATTTGGTTGTCTGACATATGCTATGGTCTGCACTAGACCGGATTTGGCACAAGCTGTGAGCAAAGTCTGCAAGTTTATATCCAAATCAGGGAAGCGTCATTGGGAGGCATTCAAGTGGATACTCAGGTACTTGAAGGGTACATCAGGTCATGGTATTATGTTCAGTAGTGAACAAGGTGATCCAAGAGTTGTGGGATATGTTGATTCCGAATATGCAATTGATATCAATAATAGGAGGTCTACAACAAGGTATGCGTTTACTCTGGCTGGTGGACCAATTTGCTAGAAGTCGTCAGATCAATCAATAGTGGCTATGTCTACAACTAAAGCTGAGTACATGGTTGTGGCTGAGGCAGCAAAAGAGGCATTATGGCTTACAAAGTTAGTGAAAGAGTTGGGTGTTGAGCAAGGTGGAGTTCAGTTGCATTGTGACAGTCAAAGTGCCACTTTCTTGGCAAACAATCAGGTGTATCACGCTAGGACAAAGCATATTGATGTAAGGTTTCACAAGATCAGAGAGTTGCTTGTGTCTGGACAGATACGACTTTAGAATGTTCGTACTTCTGAGAATGCAGCTGCTATGTTGACCAAGCCAGTCACCAGTGACAAGTTGAAGCACTGCTTGAATTTGTTACACGTTTCACGGTCTTAAACAAATAGGCAGCACAATCCCGGAAGTCGAGATTCTGAAGCTGAGTAGTTGATCTTCATAGGGGTTTGAGAATTCGCCAAGGTGGAGATTGTTGAGTAATGGTTCATGAGGAAACAGGAAGTAGCAGGAGCTACCGCATATGCGGTAGACCATGTACCGCATATGCAGTAATTGATGGCAATGCATATGCGGTGACATGCGTACCGCATACGCAGTAAACCACACTAAGGTTGTGCAACTGTGATGTACCGCTTATGCGGCGATACATGTTTTGCATATGCTGTACGACTCTGACTTGTGATTTTCTGTTTATTTGCTCAATTTTTTAGGATCTGATTTGGGGGGATTGTAATAAGATTTAGTGGGATATTATCTTGTAATATCTAGATCACTAAAATCCATATATATCCTGTAACACCATAACCCTAAATAATAATCTGAATGAAACAGAGCTATAACTACTCTATTGCCGCAGAGATAGGCTCAATTGGCCGAACTGCATGAACAAACTCAGCATATAAATAATAATTTTATATAAAATTGCACCATATATAATTGCATGCTTGGTGCATGCTTTCAATATACAATTCAAAGAGCATGGATTATATAAGATATCTTCTAAGTCAACTCGGCACATGCTATAAGAGTAGCAGATTAAGAAAGTGGTGAAATTTGGTATCTCAGTCGTAAGCAATGTACATAGATATATCAAATCCAAATAATTAAGAAAATAAAAAAGTTGACTTATATAGATTATCGCAGTTGGCATAAAAGAAAGTTATCATTAGAGTTACTAAAAATGGAAATACAGACCAAGTTGTTGAGTTAAAAAAGTAACTACTACAACGATTGCAGAAGGACAAGGAATTGAAAGTGAAGCTTTTGTCTCTTACAGAGGAGCTAGAGGAGAAAGTTGGCTAATCAAGTTGCATTTGCAAATTGCACTATGTGAGGTTTATCACTAAAAACCAATAAGGTCTACACAATTTATACATTTAAATATTTAATTTAGGGTCTGATCCAATGTGTATAGAGAATGATTTATTAGGAGAAACATATTTTTCTTATGTATACATAGTTATTGGTTGTGATTTACATGTTCAAACCAATTTTTTTTTTTATCAAAAATTGATTACCAAAGGATCTCAGAAACCAACTTCGATTTTATGACAGTTATATTCAAAACTCTCAGATCTAATGCCAATTTCAACAAGTAACATGATCAACTGAACAATTCTAATATAATAATAGCCGGCCGGCTGCATTTTTCCTCGCTGCATATGCAACTGCAAACAAACCCCGTTTCATTTACAATTTGATAATACAATTAGTAATATTCTAAATCAACTTGGCACAAGCTAAGAGTAGCAGATTTTGATTTCTTTGACCACACTAACCATTCCTTAATCCTTTTATTTGCTCTTCTCTCTTCTCTTTGTGCTGTTTGCTGCATTCTCAAATATCTATGGCCGGAGAAGGACTTCCTCTCGCTATCGGAATCGACCTCGGCACCACCTACTCCTGCATCGGAGTGTGGCAGCATGACCGTGTGGAAATAATCGCTGACAACCAGGGCAACAAAACAACCCCCTCTTACGTCGGTTTCACCAATTACGGGCGCTTGATCGGCGATGCCGCAAAGAACCAGGTCAAAAGGAACCCCATCAACACCGTCTTTGGTAGCATTCCCTATCCTCATCTATGAATCTATTAATATTATGCAGTAGTTGTGTGCTGGAGTTATTTCTTCTCTTGACTTCGATGCTTATTGGTTAATAGAATTGATTTGTGGTTGTAGATGCGAAGCGTTTGATTGGAAGGAAATTCTCAGATGCTTCTGTTCAGAGTGACATGAAGCTATGGCCATTCAAGGTCATTGCTGGTCCTGGTGACAAACCCATGATTGTTGTTAACTACAAGAACGAGGAGAAGCAATTCACCGCTGAGGAGATTTCCTCTATGATACTCATGAAGATGCGTAAGATTGCCGAGGCTTACCTTGGTTCCACCGTGAAGGACGCCGTTGTCACTGTCCCAGCATACTTCAATGACTCTCAACGCCAGGCCACCAAGGACGCGGGTGTCATCGCCGGCCTTAATGTCATCCGTATCATCAACGAACCTACTGCCGCTGCCATTGCTTATGGCCTTGACAAGAAGTACGATAGTGTTGGCGGCCTTAATGTGTTAATTTTTGATCTCGGTGGTGGAACTTTTGATGTCACTCTTCTCACCATTGAATGCGGTATCTTTGAGGTCAAGGCCACTGCCGGAGACACCCATCTGGGAGGTGAAGACTTTGACAACAGGATGATTGACTATTTTGTTAAGGAGTTCAAGAGGAAGAACAACAAGGACATTAGTGGGAATCCAAGGGCTTTAAGAAGGTTGAGGAACGCATGTGAAAAGGCAAAGAGGACTCTCTCATACACCACAGAGACAACCATTGAGATCGACTCATTGTATGAAGGTGTTGACTTCTACGCCGCAGTCACTCGTGACTGGTTTGAAGATCTCAACATGGACCTCTTCGAGAAGTGCATGGAGCCTGTTGAGAAGTGTTTGAGGGATGCCGAGATGGACGAGAGTAATGTCCATGATGTTGTTCTTGCTGGTGGGTCTACTAGGATTCCCATTGTACAGTCACTATTACAAGATTTCTTCAACGGGAAGGAGCTCTGCAAGAGCATCAACCCTGACGTGGCTGTTGCTTATGGAGCTGCTGTTCAGGCTGCTATCTTGAGTGGTAAGGGTAATGAGAAGGTTCAGGATATTTTGTTGTTGGATGTTACTCCCCTTTCACTAGGTTTGGAAACTGCCGGTGGAGTCATGACTGTTCTCATGCCAAGGAACACTACAATTCCAACCTACAAGGAGCAAGTTTTCTCAACCTACTTAGACAACCAACCTGGTGTGTTGATTCAGGTGTATGAGGGTGAGAGGGCCAGAACCAGAGATAACAACTTGTTGGGTAAATTTGAGCTTTCCGGAATCCCTCCTGCTCTAAGGGGTGTTCCTGAGATCAATGTTTGCTTTGACGTTGATGCAAACGGTATCTTGAATGTCTCTGCTGAGGACAAGACTACAGGGCAGAAGAATAAGATCACGATCACCAACGACAAGGGCAGGCTCTCGAAGGAGGAGATTGAGAAGATGGTGCAGGAGGCCGAGAAGTCTACAAAAGAGGCTCCAGATCAACACTTGGATACTTATCATCAAATTGCAGTACCAACCCAAAGTTTACACTCATACTCTTCCGAAAACTTCAGGTATTATTTCAAATCTACATCTACAAAAAATGCTTCAGAGAAAATTATAGAGGCACTTAAAGATGATAATTGTTGTGTAATTGGATTATATGGAAAGAGGGGCTCTGGTAAAACAACCTTAGTGCAAGCTGAGATAGAAGAGTATGAAAAGATTTTTTCTAGAGTTATTTTTCCCACAGTGTCCAATAACCAAGATATCAAGAGCATTCAAGAGGGAATTGCTAATAAGTTGGATGTGCATTTTGAAAGAAATTACAGTGATATCTTTAGAGCAATGAAAATAAATTCTGGACTTGAAAGGAAAGAAGGAACTACTCTTCTTATCTTGGATGATTTTCCAACAAAGTATAAACCACAAGAATTAGGCATTCCTTGTGAAAGGAAACAGTGCAAGGTCCTTTTGACCACACGTGACAGAGCAGACTGCATCAGCATGGGATGTGATACTTTTATTCCTATGGAGCCCTTATCTAACGAGGAAGCTTTGACCCTGCTACAAAAACTTTCAGGTGTTAACTCCCACTCCGAACTATTTTATATTGCAAAAGAAATTGCTTCTACATGCAATGGCTTACCTGGTCTAATTAAAGATGTGGTGTCTTCCTTACAAAAGAAGTCCATTGAGAAGTGGGAAGAATCATTAGTTAGTCTAAGCCACTCAAAAGCCCGCTACCAAATTTTTATTAGTTTTAGAGGAACGGATACTCGGGAGATTTTCACAAGGGATCTCTATGATGCTTTGTGCAATGAGGGATTCGAGACCTTTAAAGATGATCAATCATTGCAGGGTGGAGCCCCAATTGAAGAACTTCTTACAGCCATTGAAGAATCAAGGTTTGCAATTGTCATTTTGTCTAAAAATTTTGTAGACTCTAAATGGTGTCTGAAGGAACTTGTCAAAATTCTTAAGTGCCGAAAGAAGAAGAACCAATTGGTTTTACCAATTTTTTATGAAGTGGAACCAACCGACATAAGGCATCTAAAAGGGAGGTATGGTGAAGCCATGGCCGAACATGAAAAAGAGTTAGGAAAGGATTCTCAGACAGTATTGGAATGGACACATGCTTTGAGGGATATTTCCAACTTGAAAGGAGAGCGTTATGAAGGGTATGTAGTAAACTTTCAATTTCTTTCAGTTAAGTTACGTATTATTACAGAGTTATCTTTAAATTTCAAAAATTTAAATTTGTATATGTCTCACTTAAAAAATATATTATTTGAACAATTTTTGTCAAATGAAATATATGCTGAAATTTAAGGTTTTGTATATACTTTTTTACAGGAGCAGAGATGAATTTATTGCAAAGATTGTAAGATTTGCTTGTAGTAACAGACATCGCTTGCATATTCAAAGCATGTATATGAACTAGATGAAAGAAAATGGGGTGGAGTTGCAGGGTGTGGATTCAAAAACAGATGGTGGCTTTGCAAGTTCGCATGATCTGGTGCTCAAGAAGGGTGGTCAAAAGTTGCCCAAAGTGATGTTAAATTTTGTTTGTTTTTAAAGGTCAATGGTGGAAAGGATCTTATAAAAATTGTCCCAGATTTTAGGGGCGGTGGTTTCCTTTTGCTGTAGTGTAAGTGTAAGGGTGGGTATAAGGAAGGGTCAAGTTGGTGGGTTTTTAAATTGATTCAACCTTGACTCATTCACAGAATTTTTTCCAATAAATTTTGTTCGTATTCTCTCATCTTTTTATTTTGGTTCATTATGAAAATTGATTTTCTACTGGTTGGTTTATCTATGTTTTTTGGGTGTGTTGGTTCTGATGTTGGTCTCAACTCAACAAGGACCCTGATTTTGATACCGTTTGAAGTAGGAATTGAAACAGGTATATTGTAAAGTGGGTACCTTTTCAAAATAGGAGAATTCAAAACTCTTCTATTCATTATTTAGAGAATAAATAATTAAATTGTAAATTATAAAAGTTTGTTAAGGAAGAAATTATGATAAATTAAGATTACAGATATAAAACCTCTCCGTTCTTAAATGAGTTCTAGAAAAATTGTCTTTCAGATTTTATTTAAGTGTATGGGATTCTTGTGGTGGGGAACTCGCTTTTATTTAATACTCACATGAAAGTTGTTCTGAAGAATTTTTCTTTTAAATTACAAAATCTACTATTAAAAAAAGGCAATAGATTTCGCACCCCCACCACTAAAATTGACACCCCAAGTAATTTTTCATAATCCTCAAAATGCCCTTAAACACTTTTAACCCCCCAACCCCCTCCTCTCCTCACTTTTCCGAAATACAGAACCCGAAAGAAACCTCCCTCACCCGAAGCTCTTCGTCTTCCTCCTCTTCTCCTTCGACTCACTCTGAAGCTGGTTTCGCTGCTGCTCTGTGCTTCTCTCTTCTACATCCACTTCACCAGCTACCTGAGTACCTGAGGTAGGCTTCGAAACCCCTGATATTCTCCCATTGCTTCGTTCGTGCACTGTTTTCAGTCGAAACGTTCGCCCTGGGCGAACCTTCGTGGTTCCGGAAACTATTTCACGGAACCTTTAGGTCCGATTTCCGTGTTCAAGATCCCGGAAGTGGCTACCGAGATCTATATCTCGGAATGCATATATTTGTAAAAAAACGTTCCGAGTTTTAAAACACGGAAGGGAGAAATTGAAATGTGAATTTGGTAGGTTCCGAGTTTTATAAACCGGAAACCTGAAAGTTTCCGAGTTTTAAAACTCGGAATAGATAAATGGAACTCATTATGTTCCGCATTTTATAAAACCGGAAACCTAGGAGAATTTTACTTCCGAGTTTTAAAACTCGGTATGATACCACATTCATAGCATTCCGAGTTTTAAAACTCAGAACCACATTCATAAAATGTTTTTGGTTCCGAGTTTTAAAACTCGAAATGCAATGTTTGTGGTATCATTCCGAGTTATAAAACTCGGAAATGAGGAATGATTTCTCTTCCAAGTTTTATAAACCGGAAGAGAAAATGGTTAGGTTTATGGATCCGAGTTTTAAAACTCGGAATGTTATGTGTGTGGATGTTTTATTCATATTTGACTGTTGTTGGCTCATATATGGATGTTTTATTTTTTTAAGATGGCGAGAACTCACTTTGGACCCCGTGGACGTGGCCGCGGCCGGAACACCACCGAGGGAAGCGGTCGTATCCCCGGTGGGCGTCTACCACCTACGGCATCCAACAGGAAGCGCAAAGCGGATGCTTCTGCTTCTTCATCAGCTCCACATCCACATCCACCTCCACCTCCACCTCCACCAGTAGCGGTTGCTCAGCCGGAGCCCCTACCTCCTCCTTCACCAGTAGCGGATGCACCAGAGGTTCAATCTGAACCTGAGGCTGAAGAGTTTGTTCTTCAGCGGGAGCCTCCTTTTCTCGGAGGCCCCGAGGACTTGACACTTCTCCGGAAATACCCGGAGCACGTTGCTCCTATCCTTTGGGAGGCGTACTTGGAGTCTCATCCGGTAAGTATTGAACTATGTAATATTAATTTAGTTAACATTTACTTACTTAACATTTCGTTGTTTATTTTTACAATATAGGAGTACGTTGACAGAGGCGATCTTACGCTCGCCACCTGCGGTCATAAGCTGGCGAACCTTTCATGCCAGGATGTGCCCGAGGTGTTAGAGATCGTCCAGCGGTCCACTTTATACCCCCTCGTAAAATGTTCATACACAATGATGGACAAGGGGCTGGTGTCTGCCTTTGTGGAGAGGTGGCACCCAGAGACTTCTTCTTTCCACATGCCCTTCGGGGAGATGACCATCACGCTGGATGATGTGTCATGCCTGCTGCACATACCAGTGCACGGGCAGATATTCTCGTTGCCCGTGATTGACGAGGGCGTCGCTCTGGAGGCCTGTCAGAGATTGTTGGGAGCTGACAGGGAGGACTTAAGAGCAGAGTTTGGGAAGAAGAGGGGTTGTTACCTCCGCTTCTCGTGGCTAGCCCAGCACTACACAGCAGCTGTCGCAGGTACTTTTCTATACTAACTGGTCAAATGTTGTAGTTCCAAGTATTTACGGTGCACGATGTTTACTTATTTTTGTTAACTTTCAGAGGCACGATGGGATCACGCTGCTCGTCTGTACCTGTTGCATCTTCTTGGCGTTACACTGTTCGCCAACAAGAGTCACACGTACAGCAGCGTGACCTACCTTACAGCGCTGGAGGACCTTAATATGGTCGGTACTTATGCATGGGGAACGATGGCGCTGGCCGTGTTGTATGACCAGCTTGGAGTTGCAAGCCACTACAAGACAAGGCAACTCAGTGGCTACACCTCGCTCCTGCAGGCTTGGATATACGAGCACTTCCCGGCCACACTGTTCTTCCGACATCCGGTGCCGGACTATACCGAGGATATGCCGAGAGTGGCTAGATGGAGGTGCGGGAAGCAGGGGACATTTCCATGCCGGACACGGAGGGAGCACCTTGATGACATGGATGCCCATGAAGTTATATGGACGCCTTATGGTTCGCATAGGGAGCATCGTCCATTGCACCCAGTTAGCACGTTCTCCGGCTACATCCGCGGACCTGACGCGACACGCCCTTATCTACCTGAGAGGGTCCTCCGACAGTTTGGCCACATACAGACTGTCCCCCAACCTCCGCTCGGTCCACCACCCTCTGCGGATGATATCGACGATGCTTTCGAGGCCTTCACAGATGTCGTCATCCCGTTGGGGCTCCCGGTGTCATTCCCTGCACAGTCATCGCCGGATTACATGACTTGGTTCTTGCGCCATTCACACCCGCTTCTGATACCAGATTGTAGGCGTGACAGCGTTGGAGTAGCGGTATGTTATTTAAATCCATTTAATAAAGTCATATTGGTTTATTGTTACTTATAACTCAATGACATTTCAAATTGGTTTCATTTCAGTCTATGCTTCGGAGGTTAGAGGATTGGTTAACACAGTCTCTAACAGCTCCCGATGCACCTCCCACCGGCGGACCGAGTCGAGCTGCGTTACAGAGAGCTTTGGATTATACCAGGCAGAGGACGACGGCCAATTTCGTATATCAGAGGCGGGGTAGGGGAGGGTCATCGACCTCGACGTCGAGTGGGGGTAGATGATAGGATGACTTTATGGATCATGGTGTAATTGACTTTTTATGTTTTATAATTATGTTTTACAATTATGTGCCAATTTATAGTTATTCAAATGCATTAAATTAAATCTTGGAAAATATTAAAAACCAAAATAAACAGCTTCCGGATTATATATCCTGGAAAAACAATGTTGTAGGCCCAGATTAAATTCCGGGATTTAAAAACCCGGAATGAAGTTACACGAAGCTTCTGAGATTACAAATCTCGGAAGCAATATATTTCCATTCCGGGATTTTAAATCGCGGAATGTAATTTTATTGGATTCCAAGTTTTAAAAACTCGGAATAACAAAAATCTTAATACATGTTCCAGGATTTATATCCCGGAACGTAATTTGTACTACATTAGCTTCCGGGTTTTTAAATCCCGGAAGAATAATCAAATCAGTTTTCCGGGATTTATAAACCCGGAACGTAGTAATACAACTTCTTTCCGGGATTACGTATCTCGGAACGTTTAAAATTTACCTTCCGGGATTTAAAATCCCGGAATGGTTATTGAATGGAGGGTACATTAGTCTTTTACTACATAAACCTGGGGTTCCAATTTCAGTGCTATGGGTGTTAAATCTAACACCCTTAAAAAAAAGGACCTTAGCTTCTCTTACGGCAAGTGCAGCATAAGATTGAGCTGTTGCAAATGGTTACTGGTGAAAAATGGTTTTTGGTTATAACTTACACATTTTCTGAATATTATTTACTCAGAAATAATAAATTTATGAGTTTTTTAAAGTAAGTCGGGTTGTTCGCGGTGTTCCCATATTGTGAAGGACTGTCTTCACTGTTTATGTGGTTGTCCTCATTCTATGGAGGTGTGGCAGCGGCTTAGTGCTTTTGCTTGGCCTTGGTTCCTTGCTGGTGACTGATTAAGAGTCAAGCCTTGGGGCCTAATTCTTTGCTGTTTGTGACAGCTCTTTGGGGCTTGTGGCAGTGGCGCAACAAGATGGTTTTGGGTAATAACAAGTGGACGCTTGAATTCATCTGCCGCTGGATTCGGCAGGAGCATGCAGATTACTGCCGGTGGCTGGCCACGGATAGCGTCGGTGATGGGATTGAAGCGTTGCGTGGAATTTAGCATCCTCCTCTCGTGGGTTATGTTTCTTTGGCAGTGTATGGGCTTTGGAGGAGTGGTTTGAGGTGTCGGCGGGGTGTGGCGGCGTGGCTTTTTGGCTGGCCAGCCCGCCGGTACTCGGTGTTAGCGAAGATTCTAGCTCTTAAGCATGGATTGCGTATTCTTTGGAGCATGGAGTTCAAGCAGGTCCTTTGCGAGACGGATTCTCTAGAGATTGTTGAGGCGATTCAAAATGATAGCTATAGGGTCCATGCTCACACTAGTGAACTCGCGGATGTTTGTCAGCTCTTCCACCGTGATTGGGAGGTGCTCCTTTGCCATGTCTCTTGTGATGCTAATGCTCTTATTGATTGTCTAACCCGAATGGATGCTTCTTTGCAGTGTTCTCTTACAGTGCTTGAGGATCCGCCGGAGGAGGTTGCCCCATTCATCTTTAAAGATGCTTTAGGGGTGTATTTTTTCATTTTTTCTGTTTATTTTCTGATGTACCAAAAAAACTTATACCACAGGAAAAAAAAAGTAACCAACTTTTTTTTTTAAAGACGCCCGCCATATATTAAGAAACAATGGGCCGTGAGGCCAAAACATCAGAGTTCACAAACAAAATAACAGCCATAGGAACCTCCTCCACCCACACCGAATCAGTATAGGTGGAAGCATTCTTGGCCAAATAAACCGCAACAGAGTTACCAGAACGTCTTACAAAAGAGAAAGAAGCAACAACAAAATTATGAAAAAGCAAACGGCAATCCCGGATAACAAAGGCTAAGTAGGAGTTTCCTTCTGCACCTTTTGTCCACCACTGAAATAGTTGTAGACAGTCAGTCTCACAATAAACATCAATAAAACCCAACTCCAGAGCCAAAGCAATGGTCCACTGGAAGCAAGTTACTTCTGCCAGCAACGATGACAACGCCAACCCCGGTAACAAAACCGCAGCAGCCATGACGCTTCCTTCGCAGTTGTGTGCTGCCATGCCCAATCCGACCGCACCCCCCTCTCGAAAAGAAGAATCAAAGTTAAATTTTATGATCCCCGCGCTGGCCTAGCCCACACCCTACGAAGCACAACAGCAGGTTGCTCCCGAACCACCATCTCTGGAGGTCAAAGATCATCTGGTTCCTGGCCTCCCACAATCCATAAAAACCAGCTAGCACATAGGATAAAAGAGAAGGATCTAGACGCTGAATCACATCACATAAAATTTCCTGCACTGTGGAGAAAGAATCAACCTGCAAGGAGTATGGGGACCCAAACCAGAAGGTTAAAGAAGGGGGGCAATAGAGGAAGAGAAAACCAACTTATAATATATAGAAATGATTGATGGCTCGAAGAGTAGAAATACGAAAGGCAACGAATTAATCCATACCATTGATTTTTATTGACTTGTGTCATGTTTTAATTTTATTATATTATATTTATTAATTAAATCTTGAGTTGTGATGGGTCGTACATTTCGTTTGCAAATTTCATCGAGCTATATAGCAAAGCTTTATAATATATTGTTATATATTTAATTTGTTTGATTTAAATTGTATTTTGATCTGAACTCACTCAAGAGTCTAAAATTTTAAAGTGCGTACAATAGGTGACTTGCTAATTAGTTCAACTAAGAGAAAAAATATTTTTGGAATGTCTCGCTAAAAGCATCCTAATGAGATCTTAATATAATATAAATAGAATATAACTAATATTTAAAAAATAGAATATTCATTCAAGTTTTAGAGGAAAATCCATCGACTTTTAAAATCGGGAGGGTTCAAGTCCCTCTATCCCCAAAAGGACCTCATCCATTGTGATATATAAAAAATGATCAATTTGAAAATTTTGCAAGAAATGAAATTTCACAATTTTTTTTTACATGTAGGCATGGGTAACAATCCATTCTATAATTATTTACTTTTTCTCTCGCATGAGAAAATAATCCCACAAACAAAGGAATTTTAAAATACAGTGCAAAATAACATAAAAATTGACTCATTTATGAAATTTGCTTATACCGGCCTCAAAAGAGGGGTTTCTTTTTTCTGATAAAAAAAGGCTTAAATATGATTTTAATAATGTAAAATATGAGCGAATTGAATTTGGTTTATGCAAACAAATTTTATAGCTTTTAGCACTCAACATTAATTTAATAGGTGAATTTAGTCTCTACGATGCAATTGTGGCGGTTAAAACCATCACTAAAATAATTTGTGGCGATTAAAAACCTCCACAAATTGAATGACATGGATTAATTTAACTTATTTCATGAATGTTGAGGAGAAAAAACTATGAATTTTTTTTTGGAGGAGTCAAATCCAGTGTTCCTCTATTTTACAGAGATTTAAGCCAATATAATATAGGCTTAATTGCAACTTTGGTCTCCCACTTACACCTAAACCACGATTTTGGTCCCTAACAAAAAAAAAATTGCACGGTTGGTCCCTCACTAAAGCCTCTGTTTGCAGAAATGGTTTTCCTTCCATTTCTATCAAGAATTTAACGGAATCTGGGTAGAAAAATAAATTAAAAAAAAAATAGAAACCCAAATCTTCAAGCATCTTCATCATAATCTTCAAGTATCCACATCAACCCCTAAAGTAAAAACTTAGGCCCAACACCCTAACCCATTATGAAAAACCCTATCTCTCACTCAAGCTTCTTTCACTCACAGAGCCGTCACCCCTTGCCTTTTAATCCTTCAATCGCAACATTTGTTCTCGATCCTCCCCTTTTTCAATCCTCCCCATGTTTTCTTCCAAGAACCCTAGCCCTTTCTCTCTCTCTCTCAAGCCGCCAACAACTTATTCTCGACCTTGATTCCTCATGAATCCCTTTGCCTTCCCTTTGCTTCAATCACATGCGCTCGAATCTTTGCTTCAATCAACCATAAAATCGGGAACGAACCCCTCTGCTTCAGTCGGCCATCAGATCTCATCACCAAGCTTCCACCTTCAACAACCAAAGCAACAAGATTCAGCAAAGCTTCCACCTTTACTGCAAGAAAAAGAAAACGAGTCTGGTTATGGTTGAAAGAGAAGATCAGAATGCAAGTGAAAGTATGGAAGATCTCATTTTTACTTCGTTCTCTTCCTAGTTTCCCCCGTTGAATCTTAGATTTTCCTCCTGGTTGCTTAAAGATTGGTCCTTTCCCTGTGTCACCGATCTGGATAGTTGCTACATGATCTGGGTTTTTTCTTTGTGGGTATGTGGGAAATAGAATAGAGATGGGGAGGCTGATGATTTTTCTAGTTCTGGTTCTGTTCTATTTATTGAGGGTGATGATTTTTCTTTGTGGGTATGTGAGAAATAATTCATGGCTTTGGTTCTGTTCTGTTTATTGAGGCTGATGATTTTTCTTTCACAGGAAAAGAAAAACAGATGTTTATTAGTGGAGACCTCAAAGCCCCTACATCAAACCAGAATAGGGTTGTGAACTGAATAGTGACAAAGAAGGTTCTCCAGGGTTTCCTCCTAGAAGTTCAATCTCCAACTACTATCACACAAAGCTCTATCTAGTCTCCTTACCATAGAATCCCAAAACCAACTCTTCTTAACCAGGCGAAAGGATCCCCCAAGGCCTCCATATTTAGTAGTCACAATCCTAGAACATGTGCAAAACAGGTAGCGTGGGAGTAGCTAAAATTTCCCCCATGAACCTCGGTCGGGGAAAGTATCTCATTGAAATCTCCCAAGAGTAGCTAAGGTAAAGTGATGAAAGATTTGAGATGAGATAAATAGGTTCACAGGCCTTCCCTAAGTGATGGATTAGGACCAGCATGTTGAGGTTGATTGCAATGTAAGACCCACATTACTTGTTGAGGAAGAAATTGGTCAAGGTAAATTAGCTATTTGAGAAGTCCTACATTTCTTAGTGTGGTGAAGCAAGAAGGAGGCCAATGCTATATATTAGACTCAAGTTCTTTGTTTTTAGATGTACCAGTCAGTAGCACTTGAAGCTAATATCTGACTTAGTTTAAATATTTGATTTGTGAGAGTGTGAGTGTACTGGGGCATTGGTGTGAGGTTGAGAGAAGTCTATGTGTTGTAAAAAAATTCGCATTATTCTCTAGTTGTCGGTTTAGGCAACGACCGTGGTTTTTTCTCCAGTTTTGGAGTTTTTCCACGTAATATTCTTATGTTTTGATTGTGCTTATTTATTTCTTCAGGTGTGTTATTTCCTAACATGGTGTACACAACAATGCAGATCCAAGAAGTCCCCAACCTGGAGATAGAGAAAGTTAGAGCCTGGCTGAAGGAATCCGGGAGATCAGCAGAGAAGTCCAATTGCTCAGAATAGTGGACCCAAATGCCACCGGAGAAGCCTTGAGCTTCTATGAAAAAACAATCAACATAGCCCAACTTTTTCCAGAACTACTGAGCAACTCTTTGAAATCCACAATGGGTTTCAAGAAGAATGAAAATATCAAGTTGGTTTTTTTTAGATAAGCAAAGATTGTATTGATTGGGAGCACAAGGGGTGCCCCGCCCAATACAAGAGAAAGAGAAAGGGATGATTCTAGTAGAACAAAGCAAAGCAAAGCAGGAAGACAGAAGATGAGGAGAAAAAATAGGAGAAAAACTACACAACAATTACTGTAATCTCAACTCTACAACTCTACACCCACCACCAAGGATGAGGAAAAAAAATCAAGTTGGTATTGTCTAACCAAGTCCTTAGCAAACCTTCAGCTTCTCGGGTTTGCTGCGCCCTTTACGTTCCAAGAAATGATTTTAAAATTTTTAAAAATCGTTAAAACAATTTGCATGATGAAGGGGCAGTAACCCAAGCTTTCTAGGGTGGAAGTGGAGGGCATGGGGATTCTTCCTCCATCGTCTGAGCTCCTTGATGCTCTCTAACCCCCATGCTATAAATTTAGCAAGTGCCTTGGTAAAATGTTGGCCAAGGACGGTAGAAGAGGGCTGTGGAGCTGCTGACGAGGATGGGCCAGTGTGCGTGTGGACTTTTCTAGGTGGTTTCTGAGTCGAGCCCAGGTGAAAGGGAGGTGGATTCTGACATTGCTCTTTCTGCCCTAAATTAACATGCAACGTAACTGGAGCATTAGTCACGTGTGAAGTTTGTGCATGACTAGGTTTAACTGTCTTTTCCTTAACTTTAAGCCCTAATTTAGCCATAACTTTCTTTCCTATAGAAAGCAAGGTATATTCTTGGCAATGAATTTGGATCATTTCAATGAGATTTCTTATCAATTTCTCTTAATCTTATATTTGAATCATTGATTTTAAATCTAACAGTGTAAAAATATTTATGAATTAAGCTCCAAGTCGTGATCCGAGCCAATTATTTAAGTGTTAAAAATTCATAGAACGATAAATTTAAAATTAATGATTTAAATGCGAGATTAAGAGAGAATATGAATGAGAGAATCCAAATTCTTTCGGAACCGATTGCGGTTTCTTTCTTCATTTGCTCCTAGAAACCGTCAACCAGTCTCCATGTATATCAGGAGTCAGGACTTCCCAAAATGGTTCCTCCTGTAACAACGTACTCTGCATTTTGAATATCCTCATCAATGTTTGCAATATTTGGCTCATCAATGTTGGCAATAACTGGCTCATTAATTGCACCAATAATTGGCACAATTACTTCCTTGACCGAAACTCCTGCCCTGTCATCCCTAGCATGCACGTCTGGATGTCCTTCCCCTAAGCTGTCGCCGCAACATCGGTGGTTGGTGGTGCTGTCACCGGTTTCGAGGCAACGTCTTGTGGTGAGAGAGTTTGAGGGACAGCAAGCACCAACACCGTTCACGGATGGAGAATATGACCGTACGTAGAAACCACACCTCGAGGATAGGAGGTGGAGGCCCTCGTATTCAACCTTGTACCAATATTGGCATGTTAAGGTGTATCTCAACACTAAGGACGGTAACGGGTGGCGTCGAGTCCGAGTATCACCTTTATCAAATCCAACTTATCTCATACCCGAATCCAAACTTGTTTTCTTTTTTAATATGGAAGCAGATAAATAAAACTGTTCATATATATTAAAATCAAAATCGTGTATAAACAATTGTAAAATAAACCATTTAAGAAAATACTCTTTTGTGTATAAATAATTGATCCAAAACAATATATATGACTCTAACTTTATTAATATACGTGTGTGTATATAAGAATACTTTTATAATTTTAAGTTTACCGCTCAGATTTAAGTGCGAGTATCACTAATACCAAACCTGAACTCAAACCTAGTCAAAATAGCCTTTACCCGTTAAATACCATATATGGCTACGAATTTAATTTCCATTCCTACTCAACACAGACTCTGGCAAATAGGGGTGGAAGTAGGCTGGGCTTTGCTAGGCTTTGCTTAAATAGGCCTGGCCTGCTTAAAAAATTCAAGGCCTGAGCCTGGCCTGTTGTCTGTCATAGGTTTTTTTTTAGGCCTGAGCCTGATCTGTTTGAAAGCCTGGCCTGGCCTGGTAGCCTATTTAAAAGCTTGTTTTATTGCAATAAATTCAACTATACTGAAAATTTTAATTATAAAATGTCAACAAACTTATAGACTAGTGAACTAAAATACAATAATATGATTATATGGTCCAATTCAAAGTAAATATGTATAGTCATTTTCTAAAGAAGTTTATATGGCTAATTCATTATATAGTCTAACATATTTAGTCATATAAATAAGTCAACAACTATTTAGTTTTAAGATACTATAATAAAGATTTCAAAAAATATATTATAATAAAAATTTAAAATAATATGAATAACAAAATAAATTAATATTTACTTAAATAGGCTGGCCTGTTAGGCTGACAAGGCTTTCTAAGTGGCCCAAGCCTGGCCTTTTTAACTAAATAGGCTTTTAAATAGGCTGGCCTGTTAGGCTGACAAGGCTTTCTAAGTGGCCCAAGCCTGGCCTTTTTAACTAAATAGGCTTTTAAAAAAGCCTTGACCTTATTTATTTAGTAATTTGGTCTGGCCTGGGCCTGATGTAGGCTAGGCCGTAGGCCCCTGTCGGCGGCCTGGCCTACTTCCATCCCTACTGGCAAATATCCCTCTTATAATATTCAAGGTATCCATGTCAACTTTCACCGGTCTACCCACAGCCGAGGCCAATGCCATTAGTATCCTCTTGTCATTGCAGGCCACACTCAAGCTTGAGAACCTGATCCAAACAAATGCCTTATCAACCCAAGCTTCCGAAGCAATAAATTATGGAGTCCAAGGTCTGATAAACAAGTATTGGTAAAAAATTAGTCAAGGACCACCCTCAATCACCACCTTCACCATTTTAGACCCAACAAGCTTTTCTCTGAATGAGACTTGACTCTTTGTAGTTTGTACTACACCAAAAGTGCATCTTTCTGGCGGACATTAAGCAGTGGTTTATATAACCGCCGGCGTTTCTTGATTTTACGCTAATTTTACGGCGGTTTTGATAACCGCTGGCAAAAACGTGTACATTTGCGGCGGTTGCAACCGCCGGCATGTTCCATCACACTTTGCGGCGGTTATAACCACCGGCAATTTTTTTTACTACAAAAACTTGTACGTTTGTGGCGGTTATAACTGCCGGTAAATTTTTTTCATTTGTAGTTCCTTCTCTCCCCAAATCCCTCACTCCTTCTCTCCCCAAATCCCTCACCCACGATGGCATCACTCCCTTCGCCCACAACCGTCGCTCTCCCTGCTCTGTTTCGCATCACTTCCTTCCACGGCGTCCTCTCCCCGCTCTGTTTCGCATCACGTCGCTGGTAATTTCGCATCTCTTCTATGGAAACCTTCTTTCCCATCTCTTCTATGGAACTAGTCACTAACGTTTTCCTCTCTTTTAGAGTTCTAACTTGTCACTGGATTTTCATCATCTTTCAACTTGAAACAATAAAGTAAGGGTTCTTTGTTTAATTCCCTATGCGATTCAATTGTTAGGGTTTCTGTACATCATGATTTTGCCCCTTTCAATGACAAATGTTTCCCTCAATTTCTGCTCCTCTTGTTCTTCTTGTTGCTGCAGAATCAGTTCCATCTTCTTGGTTCACCAATTTCTGCTCTTCTTGTTCTCTGTTTTCAGGTGAGCTTTATTGATGCTTTTGATATTTGAAGAATAGAAAATTACATAGACTAAACAATACGAGTCTTGGGGTCTTCCATATTTGTCTGCTTAATGTTTTTTATTCTGAAATATGAATTGTGGTGTCTCTTCATGTTCTGCTTGCTGAACAAATTTGTGGTTTTTTTTTATGGGATGCGAGAATGGTTGGTAATTAGAGTGGTCTTGGGTGCAAGAATTTTGAATGCTTGAAGGTTAAGAAGTTGAGCAGATAAATGAACACAGCATTTCAGCAGACAGACTTGGAGTATCTGTTGATGTTGGATGTGGACAGGTTGCTTTGGAGCTTCAGGAAAACTGCTGGTCTACCAACTCCTGGGTTGCCTTATGGAGGACGGGAAGGTTCAGATGTTGAGCTCAAGGGTCATTTTGTTGGTTAGTTTGTTTCATTAATCATGTTAAATATGTTCACCAAATCTAACTTGTGTCCCAGTCTGAGGTTCTTCATTTATACTCATTTCATAAAGGGTTTGACCTTTGAAATGCAAAGGTTGTAAATCAGTAAATGCATGTATCTCTTTTTCTTGTAAACTTTTAGCACTTCTTTGTTGGGTATTTTGTAGTTGGAGCCGAGAGAATGTTAAAATATTTGACTTGAATAGAAGATTGCAGCTATGCTTAGAGAATATTTCTTAGTTGATTTTTTTTACCTACCCACCTGCACAGTAACAACTAACAAATGATTGATTACTTTTACAACTGCGTGCTGAATGTCATAACGAAGTACACTATTGAAAGACACTATCAATCAAAGAATGAGGAAACTGGAGGAATGAATGATGTCCTTTACAAATTATATAGCATAACGGTGGGTTTACTAGTTCACATAGTTTCCCTTACTTTTGTTGCTGTGTGTGCTTGTATAATGTTCTTGACTTGTAGACTTTGTTGATCTTAGTATAGGGATTCTAATTCATACTTGAGAGATTATTTTATAAGCATTGGCTATTGATATATATTTGACGTTTTAATAAAACAATGTTTATTTTCTATTCCATTCACTTAGTTTTTCAATTTACAAACTGCATTTTAATATTACTTATGACGAAGGTGGCTTTGCTCCTAATATCCAGGTCCCTACCTCCTACGTTTGGTTTTAGTTGTAAGTGATATCACTGTCATTCATAAGTGTACTTTGTGATTTGATTGCTTGCAATAAGCTAAGTCATTTTCTCATTTGCATATCAAGATATTTGTAGTGAAAGAATCCAAAGGGGAGTTAAAAGTTACTCTTTCTACTGCTACTCTGCTTCAACTATCTCTACCATCTGATTCAGTACATTTTGACCCTCCCAAAATGCAGTTTTCATATGGTTGTTTAATTTACAGGAAAACAAAGTGGGTTTTGAGCTTCTAAAGACTGCCATTGCAAAAGCCGGTTATACTGGAAAGTTTGAATCATCAGCTGTTGAATCTGACTTAGCATCTTAATATATATGGCTGATTAATTTCTATGCTTATAGGTTGTGATTGGGATGGACGTTGCTGCTTCGGAGTTTTATGATAGCAAGGATAAAACATATGACTTGAATTTTAAGGAAGAGGTAGACAAATTACAAATCTTTTCCTTCATATACCTAATTTTTTGTTTCTTTGTTGGTTATATTTCTTTGTCAAATGTGGCAGATTATCCAATTGTGTCTATTCAGGATCCATTTGATCAAGATGACTGGGAGCACTACGCAAAATTAACAGATGAAGTTGGCCAGCATGTGCAGATTGTTGGAGATGATCTCCTCGTTACCAACCCAAATGTATGCTTTATAACTTTAAATTTATGAGTTATGTTCTGAAAACTTGTATCCTTTTGACATTATTTTGTCCATTGTTGTGTCATCTTTTCTACTGTGCAGATTGTTTTCATATCTTTCTGTGCATGTGCTCTCTAATGTGTCATATTTTCTACTGTAATGGTGAAACTGAGGATACCTTCATCGCTGACCTCTCAGTTGGGTTAGCAGCAATAAGTATTCAGATACTTCTTTTTCATATCATATTCTTTTTCATTGTCCCAGAGGTGTCTCTGCCAAACAATTATCTCAGCATTTTGAAATATGAAATTTTATGTAGGATGCTAGCGGCGGTTGTGAACCGCTGCTAAAATATTAAGCAACAAAATTGGCGGCGGTTATAACCGTCGTTATATTCGAAAACTACTAACCATCGTCCGTAACTTTACCGCCGGTTATAACCGCTGCCATATTTTCCTGCAATTTGGCGGCGGTACTAACCGCCGTGAACACCCACTATTGTAAGTTTTGGGAAAGGATATTAGCCGCGGTTCCAACCGCCGTTAAATCTCCTGCACCGGTTTACGTGGTGGTTTGCAAAACCGCCGCTAAATATGTTGGCGACGGACGGATTCGCGGCGGTTTTGCAACCGCCGTTAATGATATTTAGCGGCGGCTTTAACCGCCGTCGGTTCAACTAATAACCGCCTCTAAATAGGCAATTTGTTGTATATACCCCATGCATTCTGCACCTTATCTGGTGTTTCCTTGGTACCACCGCGATCGCCTCATTGCTAAAACTTCCTTGAGAGAAAACAAAGGCCATCATTGCACCTTATAAGTGAATGTTCCTAAAATTTTATTTGCTGGAAGACAATAAAAACATAATTTATATAGGCTTAAATATGTTTGGGGTCCCTGACATTTGAAAGGGAATCAGTCTAGGTCCCTGAAAAATTAATTTGTTAAATTGGGTCCCTCACATATGTTTTTTAATCAAATTAAGGACAAATCCCAATTTAAGTTGATTAATGATTCTAATTAGCCTAATTAACAGTCTCAGACACAATTTTTTAATATTAAGCCATTTTTTTAATTCCACATCAGCATTTCTGAATAATATTAAAAATTACAAAATTAAAACTCAATTGTTTAGAAAATCCTCATCCTCTTCATCTTCATCTTCCTCTGACCTCCCCCCTCCCTCCGCGACTCCATTGTTGCCGCCGTCCTTCCAGAACCTCTTCCATAGAACCCAGAAACCTCAAAGATAACATCTTCATCATCAAATCTCTCTTTCTCTCCATCTTCATCTTCAACCTTAATCACCACCACAATCCACCAAATCTAAAAGAAGAGGAAGAGATTCAGAGACAACAACAGAGGCTTGGGAGTGTTGCCCAACAGATCTGGAAGAAGAGAGACCACGAAAGGGAAGGAGGGAAGAAGAAGACGATGGCGTAGGGAGAAAAAAGGGCAACAACTCGTCAAACCCATGTTGAAGCTGGCGGCAGCGGTGGCGGCGGCGGTCGACGGTGGCCAATCGTCGAATTACTTTAGGGGTTTTGTTGCGGAAGATGAGGGGATTCTGGTGGTGGTGGCGGTTTCTCCATTGGAGGTGCGGCATCGCCGGAAAACAGGAGAGAAGGTGGCGGCGGCGAGGGTTCCAAAACTTAAAGAAGAAGGCCGCGGTAGCGGCGATGGTGGCCACAAGGAGGAATAGTGGTGGAGCGGCTTGGTGGCAACGGTGGTTCGCGGTGGTGGTGGCCAATCGGTTGCCGTAGAAGGAAGGGAAGAGGAAACACATCGTGTGAGAGGGAGAAGAGGGTGGGTCACGAGAGAGAGAGAGAGAGAGAGAGAGAGAGAGAGAGAGAGAGAGAGAGAGAGAGAGGAAAGAAAGAAGAAGAAGAAGAAGAAGAAGAAGAAGAAGAAGAAGAAGAAGAAGAAGAAAGAAGAAGAAAAATGGAAGAAGAAGAAGAAAGAAAGGATTGGACGGCAGGGAGAAGAGGGAGAAGAGGGAGAAAAAGGAGAAAGAAGAAGAAATATTTTATTTTTAAATTAGTTTTTATTTTTTATTTTTTAAAATGATATAGAATTAAAAAAAAGGAGTAAAAGCCACGTGTACTGCTGACTGGGCTAATTAGAATTATTAATTTGCTTAAATTGTGATTTGTCCTTAATTTAATTAAAAAACATATGTGGGGACCCAATTTAACAAATTAATTTTTCAGGGATCTGGACTGATTCCCTTACAAATGTACCCCAAACATATTTAAGCCATTTATATATAAAAAAAATTTGGGGAGAGACCCAACATCACTTCACATCAGACTTAACCATTAATTAACCATTAATAAATGAATAAATCGAAAGAGGACGTAGCAGCTGGTCTACCATTCTTATACCCAGATCAATTACCTAAGTCACAAATACTGATATTTCTTGAGAATTTTCCTATAAATGTTTGCTGCAAATTTGTTTCGTCAAAAAGTTTCATTTCTTGTAGTTTTTCTTACAGATTTGAAATACACATGTAAACCTTTAAAAGTGACTTTCTTTCGGATTAAAAAAAATGATTTTTAAGAAACTATAAAAAAAAAAAATCTTTTTTTAGAGATTTTACAGAAAAGCATAAGTTGAATTGTATTTGATTACATTTATTCAAATCAAATTTTTTATCTTCTCTCCCATCTATCATAATATATTATTTTGGAAAGCTACTTTAGTTGTAACCGAAACTTATTATTTTGAAAGGCTAAACAAAGCAGACTGTTGAGTAGGATGTTGCTGCGGGACAAAGGTGGGATTGATTTTCTAGTGCTCGGAGGAATTAGATTTCAAGAAAAAATTAGATTGCACAGATCCATCTGAGTAGGTTGGGTTGCTGAAATGTTGAAACAAAAATGGGTATCGTGGAATGTAAGAGGCATGAGGAAATAAACTAAGGGGATGGTGATTAAACAGGCACTAAGCAAAGTAAAAGCAGAGGTGAAATTAGTGGATTGTTGGGCGAGATCGTTAGGCATGTCTTATGAGTTTATTCCAGCGGTGGGCTCTGCTGGGGGCCTCCTCACCTTATGGAAATCATTTGCATTTAGTGTTTAAAGAAGAATCAAATATTTCTTTTGTTGATAACCCAATCTGTAACTGATGGTAGAACTCTGGTGGTGAGGAATGTTTACGGGCCAAATGTGGAAGCCGCGATGGGAGATTTTTTTGCTTCCATTATAACACAATTTTAAATGATGGAGAAATACAAGGCAGGGACGTAGCCACATAAGGAAATGCTTATTTCAAACGGTTTGTGGAGAACTTTTCCTTCATTGATATGTCAACCAGTGGGGAATTCACGTGGTGTACTACTAGAGATGCAGGTTATGGAGCAAAATTGATAGGTGGCTCATGAATGAAAGGCATTGCTATGGTGCAACGGGGAAAACCAAGTCGCTGAGGATTGGGGCATTTCAGATCACACAGCCATCACTCTTAATTTTGGCTCGAATGGTTTTGGTCCTAAGTTTTTACATTGTATAATTTCTGGCTCCTAGAAGAAGGTTTTAAGGATTTTGTTCAACAGTGGTGGTCGTTGTTGATGGGTAAAATTGTTAAAAGAGTAATTTAGAGTTAGTTTGTTAGTGTGCTTTGACTTCGTCAAAGTATTCAGTTTGGGCTTGTATAAATAGAATGGCTCATGTACATTTGTATATACAACAACAACAGAATAATGCAAATATAGCAGTAATTCAAATTTCAATTTCCTAATTTTTCTTCTCTCTCTCTTGCTTTTACCGTTCCCTTGTTTCTGTCGTTTGCTTGTTTGCGTCATTGTTACACTGCACACACACACCCTCATCTCTAACAACTGGTATTTAGAGCTTTTGGTTCTTGAAAGGGATCGACGACGATGGGTGGAAACAACGGCAACTTTCCTGCCAATCTTCCTATTTTCGATGGCAAGAATTGGGATCGATGGCAGGTCCGGATGAAGGTAATCATGGGTTACCAAGACGTCATCGAAATAGTGGAGAATGGGTTCCCTGCGTTGCCTGCGGCTCCCACAGAAGAGGAGAGGACTGCGTTCAAGGAAAACAAGAAGAAGGATTGTGATGACTGGATTTTATAGGATAATTTTAGGGTCTTTTTAGTCTTTTTATTTTATTATTTTTGAGTCACATATAGGTTTTTTATTATTTTTATGTAGATTTTATATTTATTTTGCATTTTGCATGTAGATTAGATTTTATTTGTTTTTCTACCTTTATTTCTATATTTTTAGGAACTTTTATAGCAATTTTATATTTTTAGGAAAAGCTGGTTTAGTTATCATTTTTGTCCAGGGACCACTTTGTAAAGTTTTAGGAAATCAAGGTCCAAAATGTGAAAGTTCAAGAGTGGAGGGCTAAAAGTGAAGATTGAGAGAATTCAAGGGCTTGAATTGGAGTGCTAACCAAGAGAGGACTAAAAGTAAAAAAGAGGAATATGAAGCAACTCTCTAAATTAAGCACATGGAAAAAAAGGATTAAAGGATAAGTGGAGGATTGATGATAGTGGAGGAGAGGTTTCAGAATTGATTAAAGGGCTGATAAGTGGGTTTTTATGGCATTCAAAACCCACTACCATGAAGAAGGAAGGAAAATCTTGAAGTTGAAGAATCAGTAGCCAGCGCTGCAGCGCTAGAACCCAGCGCTCAAGCGCTGGGCCTCGGTCTGGAAGTGGGATTTAATTGCTGAGGCCAGATTTTTGCTATAAATAGGGAGGCAACTTGCACTTGTAACACACACCATCACACCTTCTTAGAATACAACAAGTATTCTCTCTTTCTCCCTCAAAGATCATTGTTCCTAGGAATTGTGGGAAGCCAAACTTGAGCTCCTGTCCAGGGTAATTCAATGATTCTTTTAGCCATGCTTGGCTAATTCTTCTTTAAGTTTCTTGGGTTGTAGTAGTTTATATTTATGTTTTAGTTTGTTTTTACCTTTCTGAATATTACTTCTATTTCATGTTTTATTCCCTTGTTCTTCATTCATCTTATGCGCAAAAGATTTCTTGCTTATTACTTGTACGAATGGAAATTGGTAAGTAGTAAGGGATCTAGGATTTAAAAAAGGTTATAAGTATACTTCACTAAGGAATTAGGAAGGACGTAACTTTATGTTGGCTTGAATTTCTTCTTCATCTTCTTCTCTAGTTAACTAAGTTGCAAGGAATTGAATTTAGTAATTAGAAAGAAAGTTTTACAATGTGTAAGGAATTAACTTGTAGATAACTAGGCTATAGCATCATGAAATTAGATTTATAATTCAGAAATTAAGTAGGAACTTGCTAGCATATTATATAGACTATGTAAACCAACCCAAGAAGCTTACTTTCTATCATCTTTTCTATTTTATTGCTATTTCCATGTGCTACCTTAAACAAACTTCCAATAAATACATCTTTTTATTTTTTCTGTTTAAGTACTAAACTTTATATTAATAAGAACACCTATCCTTTGGGTTCGAACTTTTTTATTACGCGATAGTAAATCGTACACTTGCAATTTCGTTATCAGATTGCAAGGCCCTGTTCCTGCTTCACCAGTGCGTAGATGTTGCGCACTTTGACAAAATTACAGGAGCTGAAAATGCTCAAGCGGCTTGGAAGATTCTTGCGAAATGCAATGAAGGGGCTGAGCAATTGAAGAAGGTCCGATTGCAAACAATGAGAAGACAGTACGAGTTGATGCAGATGGAATCGACTGAGAAGATTTCTGAGTTTTTCAGTCGTGTAATTGCACTGACAAACACAATGAGATCGTGTGTGGAAATAATCTCTGATTAGACGATAGTGGAAAGGGTTCTTTGAACTCTTACCCCCATATTTGATCATGTCGTGGTAGCAATTGAGGAGTCCAAGAATCTTGCTATCATGAAGGTTGAAGAACTACAAGGTTCCCTCGAAGAACATGAGCAACGGATGATGGAAAGGTCAAACGATAGGTCCATGGATCAAGCGTTGCAGGCTCAAACCTCCAAGAAAGGGGGTTTTCTGGAAAAGGGAAAATCGAGGCAGGGGGAAATCCAGAGACAATAGAAGCAACTCTGGAAGAAATTCAAATCAAGAATCAGAGTAAGATCACCAGGATCAACCTGAATCTTCATCAAGAAGAGGGGGGGGGTCAAACAATTACAGAGGTGGCAAGAAGAAATTCAATAGAAAGAAAATTCGATGCCTCAACTACAACAAGATAGGGCATTTTTCGAACAAGTGCAAAGCTCCTAGCAGTGGAGACACTCGTGGATGATCCAATGATGAGGAAAACCTAGCCAAGGAAAGCTCTGTTTCCGATGGAGAACCGGTTACGTTCATGATGGTAACCAAGATGGAAACTGCAACTCTGTTAATTGGTATCTTGATTCTGGATGATCAAATCATATGACAAGACATAGAGATTGGCTTGTCAACTTTGAGGAAAGTAAGAAGAGAACTTCTCTTTGCAGACAATAGGGTCATAATGGTAGAAGGGATTGGTGATGTCTTAGTCAAAAGACGAAATGGGTCAAATGCTGTAATCATAGAAGTACTGTACGTTCCTAGCATGACGAGTAATCTCATCATCATGGGGAAATTGCTAGAGAAAGGATTTGCTGTGCACATGGTCCAGGGACACCTTGAAGTGCTTGAATCTCAGAACAGAAAAATCTTGAGTACCCCGATGGCACGGAACCGAACTTTATAGGTGAAGGTTGTTGCAGTTGATTCCCAGTGCTTAGCATATGAAGTTGTGGACGATGGTTCATGGCTACAACATCAACGATTTGGTCATCTCAATTTCAAGGATCTGAATATCTTGAAGTCTAAAGAGATGGTGCATGGTCTAACCCCAATTCAGATTCCCTCTAAGGTATGTGAAAACTGCATATTGAGTAAACCGTCTAGAGCATCATTCAACACCTTTAAACCTTCCAGGTCCACTACATTATTAGAAGTACTTTACTCTGATGTTTGTTGTAACGCCCCAATTTCAAGGTCAGGGGTCACATAGTAATAAGCGGAAAATATATAAAAACCTCTCTCAAATGACTCAATTTTTTAAAAACTAAATCGTCTCTCAATATTTAAGATATAATAATACCCCATATTGATGATAAACAAGAACAACGCGAAGTCAAAATAATCTTTAACTTGTACAAAACAGTGTGCCCAAAAAATATAAGCAGCGGAAAACAAAGAACTTCTCAACTCTAAGTTGATCTCCAAAATCTTCAAGTTAATCCCAAGTCCTTCCTTTAGCTTGCAACGTTAAATAAACTTTACACAACTGTCTATCTGGAAATCTATGGCGTTAAGCGCCCAAACAACAACAACAAAGCAGAAAGGGTTAACTCCAAATACAAGAAATAATTAACAACATTTGTGATAAAACAAACAGTAATAATAATCAGTAAACAGAAGCATGAAATACAACAACATCAACGATAAGATATATTCATAAGTTCTCATCCTAAACCATCACATAACCAAGCTTATGATTCCTCAAAATGCAACTACATGCTCATCTCTGGCCAAACAATATATCGACCCAAACGGGGGCGAATTCCTCCCAAACAGGGACAAGATGATTACATGGGAACAACAACCCATCTAACCACCCTCAGGAAGATCACATGGTACGACAACCATCCCATCAACCATCAACATCCTTTGTAATGCATATGCTATGACAAAATAATCATCAACCTCATGGACCAACAGTTCACAACATCCTCTTAATCGTTATCAACATAACATAACCAAATACACCTCAACATAGGAATAAACATCATCATGTTAAAACAAACTACCTCAATCATTTTCACCAGGTCAACTCTTTCAAATACTACAAGTATAATTACCAACAATTGGAGATAATTAAAATATAACACAAAAAATAGCAACAGTATTTAAAAAAATAGAAACAACATTACCTTAAATACGGAAACAGAGTTATTTACAATAAAAAGTGAATTATCTTTAATACATAAAAGAACAATTTTTTTTAAATTACAGAAACAGAAGAATTTTTAAAATACAGAACAACAATGTTTTTAAATATAGAATACAGCAGTGTATTAAAATACAGAAATACAGCAGTGTTTAAAACACAAAATACAACAATGTATTAAAATATAGAAAAACAGCAATGTTTAAAACACAAAATACAGCAGTGTATTAAAATACAGAAAAACAGTAATGTTTAAAATACAGAAACCGCAACAATACAACAACACCATTTATTCTACAACAAAGAGTTCAAATATCACCACATCATCATCAAGTCCAAACTAAAACCCAAGGCATGTCACACAGAATTCTCAAAGAAACAATACACAATACATCACAAACCATAAAACAATTCTACAACGAGTTACCCTTACCGTCGAACGCGACGCATAAACTTCAAGTCCAACCTTGCAAAATAACACAAAATATATTCACTAGATTATCCAACCAAAATAGTGGAAAGAAAACAAAAATCTAACCCCTAAAGCCTTCATCAAACCCACGGCCAACCCTTAGAGGAAGACAGTTTCGAAGACGATTTTTGTCACAAAGGAGAGCATGAAAACTGTGGCTCAAAAGAGAAGGAAGGAGATGAATTTTTTTTCAAAATCTTGACATGATTTATGATTACATAACAGCCCCAAAAATCCTTAAGTATAAGGTAGAAAAATGGAATAAGAGGAGGAACCTACCTTGCTTGATCAAGGAGAAGTGAAGCACAACCCTTGTCCTTCAATGGTGGAGAGAAAACTCTAATCGATTGAGGAAGAGTGTGCTAAAACAATATGGAGTTAGAACTCTAGGAGGAGAGAAAGGAAATGAACAAAAGAATTCGGAATTGAAGAGTATGAATCACTTACCAATAGACCAACACCAAGCACTCTTGGAGAGGAAAGGAGAAGTAAAACTTAAACACAAATGGGGAGGAATAGAAGCGGTAATGGCAGCACAAGGAAGAGAACTTTTCAGCACTTTAGTCTAGGGTTTTTGCACTTGAAGGATGAGAGAAAGCCACCACTTTAAGCTTTGTAGCCCAAGAAGAGAGAGAGAGAAGAGGATTCGGCCAACACACAATAAAGGGGGCATTATTCTCCATCAAAACCTATTAAAACTCTAGACCAAGCCATCAAGTCACTTCATTCTCCTTAACTATTTTTATTCCCATTCAAAATTTAAATTCAAACACAATTAAGAACCATTAACCCAAATAAAAATCTGATTCGGTTCTTCTTAAGTAGTCGAAGGACTAGAATTAGATTATTCAAACTCAAGGGATCAAATTACAATTACAAGAATTCTAGGGACCAAAATGCAATTACAAGAAATTCAAGGGACAAAAGTGCAATTACAAGAAATTGAGGGTCTTACATCTGCGGACTCGTCCAAACTGCTTCAATGGGTGGAAACAAGTACTTTGTTTCATTTGTTGATGAGTATAGCATAAAGATGTGGATTTATCTGCTTAGAGCAAAGAGTGAAGTCTGTTCAATCTTCAAAACATTCAAAGTAATGGCTGAAAAGTAGTGCGGACGATACATCAAGGTGATACGAACTGATGGTGGAGGTGAATTTTGTTCAAATGAGATGGAAGCTTTCTGCAATGAGAATGGAATTTTGCATGAAATTACAGCTCCCTATACACCACAGCACAACAGTGTTGCAGAAAGGAGAAATAAAACGATTCTCAACATGGTAAGGGGCATGTTGAAAGGGAAGAACCTGTCTCATACCTTTTGGGGTGAAGCTGCAATGTCTGTCTTCTATATTTTGAAAATATGTCCAACGAAGAGGCTTGATTCTCAAGTACCTGAAGAAGCCTAGATAGGGAAGAAGCCTTCAGTCAAACATCTCAAAGTTTTCGGATGTTTATGCCATAAGCACATTCCTGAACAGAAGAGGAAGAAGCTGGACGATAGAAGTGAATCCATGATCTTTGTGGGATATACTCCTATAGGTGCTTATAGAATCTACAATCCCAGAACTATACAAATTGAGTTTAGTAGGAACGTGATTTTTGAAGAAAACAGAACCTGGACAGCGGATGGAGTATCTTCTGCTGGAAGAGAAGGTGCATCGTCCAATGATGCATTGTCTAATGACCAACATGATGCATCCTCTAATGACCAACCCGATGCGTCGTCTAATGTCCAACGTGATGCATCGTCCAATGTACAACGCGGTACATCATCCATTGATCAACGTCGTGTATCGTCCAATGTAGAACGCGGTGTATCGTCTAACTGACAACGTAAAGCATCTTCCAATGCACAAGACGGTGTATCATCCAATGCCCAAGAAGGAGCATCGTACGATGGAGCATCGGCTACTATAATGTTTGATTTCAACACAGAGCCAGCCACTGCTAACATTGATGTTAATGTTGAACATGAAAATGAGGTTCGAGTTTCACCACAAGTTTCCAGACCAAGCAGAACAAGGAACATGCCAAGCAGATTCAATGATTTCAATGTGTTTCCTGATTCTGAAATTGGAAACAATGGTGAACTAGTACACATGGCTTTGCTGGCATACACAGAACCAATCAGCTTTGAAGAAGCTATTTCAAACAGTATTTTGAAGGATGCAATGCAAGAAGAGATGAAATCGATTGAACGTAATAATACTTGGGAACTTGTGAAACTTCTTGTCAACAAAATGCCTATTGTAGTGAAGTGGGTTTTCAAGGTTAAATGACAGCCTGATGGATAATAATAATAAAATCACACAAGAAAGGGGGGTTTGAATTGTGTGTGTGACTTTTTATAAACTTTTCGTATTAAAGACGAATTATAAGTTTAAAAGCGTTTATGTAAATATGCAGTGAAATGTATTTAGAGCATAAACAGTAAAGCACGCAAGATATTTATCCTGGTTCACCCTCAAAATCGATAGGGCTACGTCCAGTCCTTGGCTATACCAAGATTTTCCACTATTTCGACTGAATAGTACAAGTGTTCTCAGGGACTTCTCCCAGTATTCTGAGGACTACTCCTTTACAAGTTTTCTCAGGACTTCTCCGTTATCTCTTAAGTATTTGACAGGAATTCTCCCTGATTCTTTTACAAGAATGTTGGTTTTCTACAAAGATCTCTTCACAAAGAGTGGGTAGAAAATATGAGGTTCTAGGTTCAGAGATGGTGGTTAAGTTTGGTTCTCTGAAGGGATAGTGTGAGAGTAATGAGAGTTTTCACTCTATGAGGATTTCACACTGATTGGCGACTAAACTCAAAAGGATAGAAAATTCTAAGGTTGCTGAGTGTTCTTGGCAAAATCTTGTCTAAGTTGTGAATTGACTTGAAGAATTTGAATGCTCAGATATAGTGTAAGTCGCCAAGTTTAAAGTGATGCAGAGGTAGCTATTTATATCTTCAGTAAGGTGAGAACTGGATGGACTGCTGAAGATCTTCAAAAATAGTTCCGTTAGAGATTTGCTCGATTGTGAGTAACAGATACTTCTGCACTTGTTGTTTGATAAAGTTTGCCATAGTGATGAGCATTTCTTCAATCGCTGGAGAGTGAGTTCGTCTGGCAGTCCTTTTTCTTCTGATTTCCAGAGACAGTAATTAATGCGAGTGAATTCCAGCTAATAAGGCATTTAATGCTTCTAACCAGAGAATTTGAATTCTACCGTTGAGGAGATATGATGATCAGAGTATTTCTCCGTAATTTCAGCAAAAAGCGACTTGAATTAAGGAATGTCGGAGAATTTGAATCTTCAGGATATATGGCGCTTAATTCTGTCTCTTTCGTATTTAATGCTCTGAGGTGCTTGACGGCTTCTCTTGGTTTTTAGGCAAACGATCTCTACTGAGCAGATTCTTTTCATGTCAGTCTTTAATCATTACTTCTCAGTCATTGACTTGGAGTGAACCGGTCAGATCTTTTAGGCGGACGAAGTCTTCTGAGAGAGAGAGGCTTCAGTTCTCTTAGCCGGACGTACTTTTCCTTTGCTCTTTGATAATGATTGCAGCGTCCCTTCCATATATAAGAGTTCCTGAATAAACTACTTTGAAGATAATTAGTGACTCTTTACGAAATTGTTATTTATCAAAATAGGTTAATTTATTTGAATATTTTTCTCTAACAATGGAACCATTGCTAAGCATAAAGCAAGGTTGGTAGCAAAGGGGTTCATGAAAAGAGAGGGAATTGATTACTCTGAGGTTTTTTCCCCTGTTGCTAGATTGGAAACAATAAGGTTGATTGTGGCTTTTGCCATTTTGAAAAAGTGGAGTTTATGACAGCTTGATGTGAAAAGCGCATTTCTGAATGGTCCACTTGAAGAAGAAGTTTATGTCACTTAACCACCAGGCTTTGTCAAGAAAGGAAATTAGGATAAAGTTTTCAGATTGAGGAAAGCTTTGTACGGTCTGAAATAGGCACCAAGGGCCTGGAACAAAAGAATTGATACTTTCTTGTCCAATTCGGGATTTAGAAAATGCACAGTGGAACATGGAGTCTATGTGAAGATAGTGAGTAATGATGACATTCTCATTATTTGTCTCTATGCTGATGATCTATTAACCACTGGCAGTAGCTTGGAGAAAATTGAGTCTTTGAAGAAGGATTTAAAGACTGAGTTTGAAATAACTGGTTTGGGCAGATTGGCGTATTTTCTTGGAATAGAATTTACACAAAGTAACAGTGGAATCTTTATGCATCAAAGGAAGTACATTCTTGATGTTTTGGAAAGATTCAACATGATGAATTGCAACACGGCAGAGACTCCAGCTAAGGTAAATCTTAAACTTGATAAAGGTGAAAATGAATCTTCTGTGGACGGTACCCTGTATAGGCAGATTATGGGTTGTCTAAGATTCATTTGTCATAGTAGACCTAAGATCACCTACAGCATTGGATTGGTTAACAAATTCATGAATGAACATACACAATCACACTTGGTGGCAACAAAAAGAATTCTGAGGTATCTTAGAGGCACTTTGGATTTTGGACTGTTGTTTCCGAATCAATTAGAGAAAGGTAGCCTACGTCTTGTAGCCTATTCTAATTCTGATTGGTGTAGGGACTTACTAGCAAGGAGAAGCATGATGGGTTGTGTCTTTCTACTTTCTGGAGCTCCAATTTCTTGGTTTTCTAAGAAACAGTCAGTGATAGCACTTTCAACTTGTGAGGCTGAATACATTTCAGCTTGTCATGCTACTTGTCAAGCTTTGTGGTTGAGCTCTCTGCTTGAGGAATTGAAGATTTGTGCTGGCAAGACGATGGAATTGCTAGTGGATAACAAGTCAGCTATTGATCTAGCTAAGAATTCGGTTGCACACGGAAGAAGCAAACACATTGAGACGAAATATCATTTTCTACGAGAGCAAGTTGGGAAAGGAAAGATTAGTCTCAAACATTGCAGAAATGAACTTCAGGTCTCGGATATAATGACGAAGTCATTAGGTGCTGGTAGATTCAGAGAGTTGAGGAAGATGTTGAACGTTGCAAGTTGGTGAGGTATCGTCTGTTGCAGTGTCGTCCAGAGAAAGCAACGTCTGCTCAACATCGTCTAGTGCAAGTGTCAAGTTTTTCAGTATCGTTCGACATGTTGTCATTTATCGTTTTTTCTTGTGTCGGTTACTAACTTCAGAATTAAGGGGATGTTAAAAGAGTAATTCAGAGTTAGTTTGTTAGTGGGCTTTGACTTTGTCAAAAGTGTTCATCAGTTTGGGCTTGTATAAATAGAATGGTATGTACATTTGTATATACAATAACAACAGAATAATGCAAATATAGCCGTAATTCAAATTTTAATTTCCCACTCTTTCTTCTCTCTCTCTTTTACCGTTCCTCTGTTTTACTCTGTTTCTATCGTTTGCTTGTTTGCGTCGTTGTTACGCTGCACACACACCCTCGTCTCTAACAAAAATTGCCCCCCGAAAGTGGTTCTATTCTCGTGGCAGCTCATGGGAAAATGCATAGCAGTAAAATCCAACCTATTGAGAAGGGGTATAGTGATGGAAAATGGTGGGCTATGTGATTTATGCGGGCCGTTTGGAGAATCTGAGGTCCATCTTATGCTTCATTGTTCTAAAACTTGGAGATTATGGGGTTGTATTTTGAAGAGGGAAGGGGTTTCATGGTGCTGTCCTCCTTCTTATAATCCTCTTATGGATGAATGGCCTTTTCTTCGTGCCTTGTCAGATAAAGTTTTGTGGGATTTAATCCCTTACTCGCTGGTTTGGTGAAAGCTATTTTCAATGCTCTCCTATTCTATAAGCAGTTCAATCTTCAGCATGTTCTGATTGACAGCAATTCCTCGCTTGTGGTGGGCTGGATTCTGCGTAAGGAGCATGGTCCTTGGAAGTTGCTAAATGATCTGAATAAGATCGATTACTTGATGCTCGAACTGGACTGCCAAGCAGTCTCCCATATTTTCAGAGAAGCAAACAGTGTAGCAGATTACCTTGCAAAATTGGGTTGTGACAGAGAGGTTCCCTATGCTGGCTGTCGCTACTGGCACTGTTTTATGTTGTGGCTTGAGTTGGTGTTAATATTGGGAGTGAAAGATTTTAACATTGTAGAAGACCCTCCTTTTATCAAGCTGCAGAGGATGGTTCTATTGCTTCCTTTGTCGGTGCTGTTATGCTTCCTGGTATTTCCATAGGCGTGTTATTGTAAATCCTAGGTGGTTTTTAACTACTTGTGCTGTGTGTTGTTTATCTCCTTTGTTCACTGTGAGGATTATAGCCTCAAAACCCTTTATGTGCCTTTCGATCCTTTTCATCAATAATATTTCTCTTTTCAAAAAAAAAAATAATAAAATGATTTTTAAAGAAAAAAACTGAAAGAAACGCATTCTAAATATGTAGAAAAATCTATAAGAAATTTATGCAGGAAGAATCCGCAGAAATGAGTATATTTTTGGTAGTAGGTAAGTGGTGGATTAAACATGTATATGAACTAGACGCAAGACTTTTAGCTTCTCTTCCAGCGAGAGCAGCACAAGACAGCTTGTTGCAAATGGTTACAGGGCCAGAAATAGATTTGGTTGTAATTTGCACACTTTTTTAATAGTTTTATTCAAATAATAAATTTGTTGGAGAAGAGTAGTAGTGTTTTAAAGTGATTTTCTTTTAGTAAGCAACTTATAACATACCTGCTAGCTATATATTTGTTTGATTTAAATTGTATTTTAATCTGAACTCACTGAAAAGTCTAAAATTTTAAAGTGCGAGCATTAAACTAAAGAGAATTTATTTTTGGAATGTCTAAATAGAATAGTTGTTATTTAATAGTTTCTTTTAAGATAAGACAAATGAATTAACGGGGGAGTATAAGCACTATAAGAAAACACTAAATTAGCGAAGGCTTTTACTAATGGTCCTAAAATCATCGTAAAATCTCACTATTATTGACAGTAAGGCCGTCAGCTAAAACATATTACCAACGGCAGCGATTTTTGGCGGGATTAATTACCTCCAAATTATCGATGGAAAAAGCAATTAGTAATTTCAAAATTTGAAATTGCCGCCTTCCAATAACTTTGCGGATTTTAAAAAAATTCAAAAACTTGTTACCAACGGCTTTAGCTAAGAAATTCAAATATCTATTTCCCGATATTCAGACTTAGTGGAGGACTTGGAAACTTGAACTTGCTTTTTACTCTTCCAAGAGATCAGGGCGGGACCAAGAAACATGCACCAACAGGAGACAGATTGCCTAGAATCAGGACAACACCCCAATCAGCATCACTATATGCAAGCAATTTGAGCGACATACGCGCAGGAAATGAGAGACCCCGTTGGGAGGTGCCCCGCAAGTAGTGAATGATGCGACGAACAACAACTAAGTGATGATGACGACGAGCATGCATGAACTGACTGACTTGTTGTACAACAAAGGAATTGTCAGGACGTGTAATGGTCAAGTAGTTGAGACTCTCCACCAACTAACGATACATCAGAGGATCAGAATGAAGATCACCGTCATCAAAATTACTAACCATTGTCAAGTTAACTACTGTTAAAAAGAGGATCTATTATAACAATAATTAGAATTTAAGATTCAATTAAGATAAAATTAAAGTTAGTGGTGTCTACTTGCAAAAGAGATAAAGTTTAAGGTGGTTTTATACATTTTCTCTAAATTATAATAGAAAGGCGTTATTTTATAGGAAGCATCATCATCCTTCAATTATTGAGTGGAAGCATTCTTTCGACCTTCGTAAGCAATATGCCTGCTGACTTGAAACTCCATTTCACTAAAAAAAAAGAAAATATTAATTATTGAAGGCATTAATTATTACTTGACTAAATCAGCCAGCTAAGTTTTTTTAGCTAAGTTGATAACATGGTTTGCATTTGTATATAATAAATTTCATAGACGTGAAGAACCTAACTGCATTTGTTAAATCAAGAATCCAAGTTGATTAATGCATATTTGAGGGTGAATCAGACTAATGTGTAGCACAACTAGTAGTTAGTCAAGTTCTTTAAGCATTTCATCCAGAGTTTAACCCCTGAGTAGTGCGTATGGAGAAATATTTAAATGGAGAGATCTACCCATTTAACTTAAATCTTAGAGTCTCGAGGAATTCATCTCGGGAATATCGTGAGAAAAAAAATGGTGAATCCACATGGAAACTACATAAGATGTCAACTGCAAACAGACAAAGGGCGCATGGTGAAAGGTGCATTAATTAACATACATAGGCGTTAAATCAGGTGAAACGTGTTAAAATTATATTTGCCCGAAGACAATAATAACAACTATTATTTATTGAGCGTTGTTTCAGTACCCTTTTAGAATGAGAGAGTTTAAAATCTAGAGTTTAAAATCTTTCAGTTCACTATTTATTGTATAAGAGATTAATTAAATTGTAAATTATAAAAGTTTGTTTTAAAAGAAATTATGACAAAATTAGTCTAAAGGGTAAGAAATCCCCTCCATTTTTAGATAAATACTAGAGTCTAGAGAAATTGTCTTATTTATATTAGAATTAAATATATTTTTAGTACCCGTAAAATATATTGTTTTCATTTTTTGTTCTGGGATTTTTTTTAGGTTTTCAATACTTCAAAAATCACATGTTTTGTTTTTTATTCTTGCTAGTTGTTTGTCTATCCATTCAGATATAAATTTTTATAATATGAGAAAAAATTGAAATGATTGAACTCGATTTTCCCGCATGCAGATCTAAGATTGTGTGAGTGTGTTTTTAGATCCGGATTGGATGAAAAGAATAACGGCACGGATAAAAAACAAAACATATGATTTTTGGAGGAATGAAGATAAAGTTTTATAACAGTATATTTTGTCATTTATATTATTTAAAGAGGCCACGTGAACAACTTGTAAACAAACTATTGAACCTCTCTGTGCTGCTAAAACATATGGACTTTGTCCCTCTGATTATAAAAGTAATCGTCTAATTGAACTTGGCACATGCTAAGAGTTGCAGATTTGATTTCTACTCAAAGCTTGAATTATTTGACCACACTAACCATTTGATTCCTTTGCTCTTCTCTTTTCTTTGTTCTCCTTGTGCTGCTCTCTGCATTCTCTGATATCTATGGCAGGAAAAGGAAACGAAAAACAAACACACAAAAAATAAAACATGTGATTTTTAAAGCATTGAAAAAAAGCATTGATGAACCCACCTGTAATTTACATATAAGCAAATAAAAGCTTGTGGTGTGGTGAATGGTGGATTAATTAACATAGACAATTGTGAAATAGATCATGTGAAACCACAGTTGATAAATTTCATTATTTAGTCTAGAGTTTGATCCATGCATTATGTGTATGGAGAATGATTTGTTAAGAGAAATATATACACTTATTGTACATAGTTATTGGTTGTGAGATACATTGTGAAAAAAAAAAAAGTTTATCAAAAATTGATTATCAAAGGATCTCACAAACCAACTTGGATTTTATCAGTTATATTCAAAACTCTCAGATCTAATGCCAATTTCAACAAGTAACGTGATCAACTGAACAATTCTAATATAATAATAACCGGCCGGCTGCATTTTTCCTAGCTGCATATGCAACTGCAAACAAACCCCGTTTCATTTATAATTTTAAATCAGCCAGCTAAGTTTATTTAGCTAAGTTGATAACATGGTTTGCATTTGTATATAATAAATTTCATAGACGTGAAGTACCTAACTGCATTTCTTAAATCCAGAATCCAAGTTGACTAATGCATATTTGATGGTGAATCCACACTAATGAATAATACAATAAGCATCTAATCCAGGGTTCGATCCTTAGATAGTGTGTATGGAGAAATATTTGTTGAGAGAGACCTATAACTTAACTTAATATGAGAGTCTCGAGGAATTCGTCTTGGGAATATTGTGAGAAAAAAATGGTGAATTTACATAGAAACTACATAAGATGTCAACTGCAAACAAACAAATGGCGCAGTTTATGGTGAAAGGTGCATTAATTAACATACATAGCTGTTAAATCAGGTGAAACGTGTTAAAGTTATATTTGCCTGAGAACAATAATTACAAATATTATTTATTGAGCGTTGTTTCGGTACCCTTTTTAGAACCAGAGTGTTTAAAATTTAGAGTTTAAAATCATTCAGTTCACTATTTAGTGTACAAGAGATTAAATTGTAAATTATAAAAGTTGGTTTTAAAAGAAATTATGACAAAATTAGTCTAAAGGGTAAGAAATCCCCTCCGGTTTTAGATGAATACAAAAGTCTAGAGAAATTGTCTTATTTATATTAGACTTAAATACATTTTTAGTCCCTGAAAAATACAATCTTTCGTGCTCGCTCTTCCCTGGTCATCCTACATTTTGCAGTATAGCAGCTCCTCACGAGTTCAAGGCTCCCCCAGATAGATATAGTTTAAACTGCGTCGTATTCTGCAGTTTGTAATTAACTACGGAAAATTAATATTTTCGTAGTTGCAAACTACATACATAAAATTTATTTCAAGTTTTTGTAAAATCAGAATGACGCCAATAGCTATGAGGGTGGCGCCAATAGCAATGCTCTATGTTAGTGCATATATAATTTCAAATTTATGGTCATGCTTGGTGCATACTTTCAATATCAATTCGAAGAGCACGGATTATATAAGATATCTTCTAAGTCAACTCGGCACATGCTATAAGAGTAGCAGATTAAGAAAGTAGTGCAATTTGGTATCTCAGTCGTAAGCAATGTACATAGATATACCAAATGCAAATAATTAAGAAAATATTCTAAATCAACTTGGCACAAGCCAAGAGTAGCAGATTTTGATTTAAACCTTGATTTCTTTGACCACACTAACCCTTCCTTAATCCTTTAATTTGCTCTTCTCTTTTCTTCGTTCTCTTTGTGCTGTTTGCTGCATTCTCAAATATCTATGGCCGGAGAAGGACTTCCTCCCGCTATCGGAATCGACCTCGGCACCACCTACTCCTGCGTCGGAGTGTGGCAGCATGACCATGTCGAAATAATCGCTGACAACCAGGGCAACAAAACAATCCCCTCTTACGTCGGTTTCACCAATTACGAGCGCTTGATCGGCCATGCCGCCAAGAACCAGGCCACAAAGAACCCCATCAACACCGTCTTTGGTAGCATCCCTATACTCATCTATGAATCTATTAATATTATGCAGTAGTTGTGTGCTGGTGTTATTTGTTCTCTTCATTTCGATGCTTATTGGCTAATAGAATTGATTTGTGGTTGTAGATGCGAAGCGTTTGATTGGAAGGAAATTCTCAGATGCTTCTGTTGAGAGTGACATGAAGCTATGGCCATTCAAGGTCATTGCTGGTCCTGGTGACAAACCCATGATTGTTGTTAACTACCAGAACGAGGAGAAGCAATTCACCGCTGAGGAGATTTCCTCTATGATCCTCATGAAGATGCGTAAGATTGCCGAGGCTTACCTTGGTTCCACCGTGAAGGACGCCGTTGTCACTGTCCCAGCATACTTCAATGACTCTCAGCGCCAGGCCACCAAGGACGCGGGTGTCATCGCCGGCCTTAATGTCAAGCGTATCATCAACGAACCCACCGCTGCTGCCCTTGCGTATGGTCTTGACGGGAAGCACGATGTTGAGGTTAATGTGTTAGTTTTTGATCTCGGTGGTGGAACTCTTGACGTCTCTCTTCTCACCATTGAAGACACTATCTTCGAGGTCAAGGCCACTGCCGGAGACACCCATCTGGGAGGTGAAGACTTTGACAACAGGATGATGTACCTTTTTGTTGAGGAGTTCAAGAGGAAGAAAAACAGGGACATTAGTCGGAACGCAAGGGCTTTAAGAAGGTTGAGGAACGCATGTGAAAAGGCAAAGAGGACTCTCTCATCCACCACAGAGGCAACCATTGAGATTGACTCATTGTATGAAGGTGTTGATTTTTACACCACAATCACTCGTGACTTGTTTGAGGAGCTCAACATGGACCTCTTCAAGAAGTGCATGGAGCCTGTTGAGAAGTGTTTGAGGGATGCCAAGATGGACAAGAGCAGTGTCCATGATGTCGTCCTTGTTGGTGGCTCTACTAGGATCCCAAAAGTGCAGTCAATGTTACAAGATTTCTTCAACGGGAAGGAGCTCTGCAAGAGCATCAACCCAGATGAGGCTGTTGCTTATGGAGCTGCTATTCAGGCTGCTATCATGAGTGGTGAGGGTAATGAGAAGGTTCAGGATCTTTTGATGTTGGATGTTACTCCCTTTTCACTAGGTTTGCAAACTGCCACTGGATTCATGACTGTTCTCCTTCCAAGGAACACTACAGTGCCAACCAAGAAGGAGCAAGTTTTCTCAACCTACTCAGACAACCAGCCTGGTGTGTCGATCCACGTTTACGAGGGTGAGGGATCTATGACAAGAGACAACAACTGGTTGGGTCATTTTGTGCTTTCTGGCATTCCTCCTGCTCCAAGGGGTGTTCCTCAGATCACTGTTTGCTTTGACATTGATACGAACGGTATCTTGAATGTCTCTGCTGAGGACAAGACTACAGGGCAGAAGAACAAGATCACGATCACCAACGACAAGGGCAGACTCTCGAAGGAGGAGATTGAGAAGATGGTGCAAGAGGCCAAGAAGTACAATTCTACAAAAAAGGCTCCATATCAACACTTGGAGGCACTCGGAGAACAAGATCCCCAAAGTTTACACTCATTCTCTTCCGAAAACTTCAGGTATATTTATTCCAAATCTACAAAAAATGCTTCACAGAAACTTAAAGTGGCACTAAAAGATGATAATTTCTATGTAATTGGATTGCATGGAAAGAGGGGCTCTGGTAAAACAACATTACTGAAAGGTAAGATAGAAGAGTATGAAAAGATTTTTCATAAAGTTATATTTCTCCACGTGTCTGAGAATCAAGACAGCAAGAGCATTCAAAAGGATTTGGCTAAGATGTTGAATGTGTTTGAAAAACATCACACTGATAGCGCAAGAATAACGAAGATAAGTTCGGCATTAACAAAGAAGGATAAAACTACTCTTGTCATCTTGGATAATTTTCCGCCAAAGTCTAAACTGCAAGAATTAGGCATTCCTTATAATAACAAACAATACAAATTCCTTTTGACTGCACGTGACAAGACAGACTGCATCTTTATGGGATGTGACAATTCGATTCATTTGGAGCCCTTATACGATGAGGAAGCTTTGACACTGCTACAAAACCTTTCTGGTGTTAACTCCCAGCCTGCTCTATTTGAAGTGGCACACGAAGTTGCTTCTAAGTGTAATGGCTTACCTGGATTGATTGAAAATGTGGCGACTTCCTTGAAAAAGAAGTCCTTGGAGAAGTGGGAAGAAGCATTAGTTAGTCTAAGCCACTCAACGGCCCGCTACCAGATTTTTATAAGTTTTAGAGGATGCGATACTCGACATGATTTTACAAATCACCTTCATTATGCTCTGTGCCAGGAGGGTTTCGCGACATTCAAAGATGATGAGTCATTGGAGGGTGGGGTCCCAATTGAGAAACTTCTGGATGATATTGAAGAATCAAGGTTTGCAATTGTTATTTTATCTGAAAACTATGCAGACTCCGAATGGTGTCTTAAAGAACTTGTAAAGATTCTTGACTGTAAGGATAAGGAGGGGAAGAAGCAACTAGTTTTGCCAATCTTCTATGAAGTGCCGCCCACAGATGTAAGACATGCACGAAACAGTTATGCTGCTGCAATGGCCCAACATGAAAAGAATGGAAAAGATTCAGATACACTTAAAACTTGGAAGAACGCTTTATATGATGTTTGTAGGCTGACGGGATATGAAAAGCCTCATGAATGGTAAGTGGTATATTGTTACATAATTTTAATTAGACTCCATGAATAATTTCCTGGTTGAATGAATTGTTTTATAATTTAGAATTTAGTATATGGTTGTGTTTGTGTAGTTAATTTTAACTAGGTAATGTGTTTGTAGAAGGAATTTTAAATCATCAATACCAATACTTCGTTTGGATATTAAATAAATCTAATGAGTTATTTTAAAATTTGGAAATATTATATTTCAGAAAAATTAAATTGATGCAGTTTAGTATCTTGTGTGATATCATATATTTTTTTGAAGAATATTTAATCAAGCTTAGTTTTATGTAAGTTTTATGAAATGGGTTGCTAGTGAAAGAAGGACAATAAAATTTGAACACATAATGAATTGAAATTTTTTATATACTTTTCCAGGACCAGAGATCAATTTATTGGAAAGATTGTCAAATTTGCCTGCGATCACAGACATCGCTTGCATATACAGAGCATGTATATGAACTAGAAGAGAGATTTCAACTTCTCTTGCAGTGAGTGCAACACAAGACAGAACAGGTAACAAATGGTTAGCAGCTCAAAAATGGATTGTGGTTGTAATTTGTTTTGGACACATTTCTTTGGATAGCATTTATCAGTTTTAGAGGAAAGGATACTCAGGAGATTTTCACAAAGCATCTCTATCATGTTTTGTTTAAGGAGGGATTCCAGGCCTTCAAAGATGATCAATCATTGGAGGATGGAGCCCCAATTGAGGATCTTCTTGGAGCCATTGAAGAATCAAGGTTGGTGGACCAAATGCATTAACATAGTGGCAAAGTTATGCAGCATTTTGGAGGGGAAGAAGGTGCTATTTTACTGGCAGTATGTGACAAGTTTTTGCTAACTACTAGTCCCAGTGAGCGACTGGTTGTGCCTTGCTCCCTGTGGTAGGATGTTCAAGGCCTTTAATTTAGCAGAAGTTTCAGGGACCTTTTCCTTATGTTTTCCTTTGCAGGGATGTCATTGTGGGGGTGCTTTTGTTTAATTTAGCAGTGTTGCATTCAATAATAAGCAGCTGCATCTTATTAGACCTGTTCAAATTTGTTTTGTATTGGGTTGAATTACCTTCGGACAAACTTTGCCTTATTTAAAAAAATGGTTGATGGACTATTAGAGATTGTTTGACTGACCGGGCTGCCAGCATTTTGCAGAGACTAAACATAAACATATGTCACTACTACAGATTTGCCTTTTTACCACGCTCCTATTACCTCGGTTCAGTCTCGAACCGAGGTAAAATGGTGTTCGGAGCTCAGTAACCACGGTTTTATGTTGAACCGAGGTAACTGATGTTCTCTATTACCCCGGTTCCATCTCAACCGAGGTAACTGAGATAATTTTTAATATTTTTTAATTAAAAAAGACTATTACCACGGTTGCAAGGAGAACCGGGGTAATAGAATTTATTATTTTATTATCTGACATTGTCTATTACCCCGATTGTCAGGGGACCGTGGTAATAGAATTTATTATTTTATTATCTGACATTGTCTATTACCCCGATTGTCAGAGGACCGTGGTAATATGTATTATTTTATTAAAAATATGGTCATTTGTAGCTTGTTATAGCAATAGAAAACCATTTTCTCGAGAAAAACCATTTGTCTTCCTGCTTCTCTGTCTCGACTCCATCGCTCTTCAACATCGCAACTGCCACTCGACATTCATTCCTTCTGCACCCCATTACCTCCGCTTCTTGCCGCCTGTCGCAGCACGTCATCACCAGCGCTCGTTCTCTTTGCATCCGCTCCGTAACTGCTTTGCTCGTCGCGGCTACTCCTTCTCTTGCTCGCGGCCTCCCTCTTTGTGTGCACACTAAGCTCGTTCCTCTGGCTACTCAGCTCGTTCATCTTGCTTCCACACCTCACTTGTGAGTCCTCTTGACCTGCTTCTTCTTCTAGGGTTCTATTTCGTTTGAAGATTTTTGTTGTTGTTCAGTACCTTACTCGCTTGTGCTTTTAAATTTTTGTGGAAGTTAAGGAGCTTATCTGTTTGATAGTTACCAGTTCTTATGCATTTGTTGTTGTTGTTCAGTACATTTTGTGGAATGTGTATTCTGTTGAAGATTTTTGTTGTTGTTCAGTACATTTCGTGGAATATATGTGTACTCTGCTTTGTGACATTAACATCTGTTGATCATGTACTACACTTTTGACATGTTGTTTCAGGAAAATGGATCCTTCACAGCAAGACCGTGGTGAGACTGGTGAGCACAAGACAATCAGGCGCGGACGGACCATCATGAAAGCAGTCCGTGTTATGAGGAGTAAAGGACTGAAGTTTGAGGTAACAATTTAAGGCAATGTTGAAAGTGCATTTTTTTATAAAGGTTTTATTAGAATTCAAATGGTGTACCCGTTGACCCCAACAAGTTTAAGGCAAGGTTTTAAGGCAATGTTTAAAGGTTTTAAACTCTACTAACTTGTTTAACATTTACATGTATTAGGTTGGTTGGAATTCGGATGGTGTACCCGTTGACCCCAACAAGAAATATTTTGTTGGCTATATTGGGTTCCTTGCTCGCACAGATATTCCAATTACGGAAACTTGGTGGCCAGCTGTGGACGAAGAACTCAAACAATACATATGGGAAGAAGTTGAGGTTAGATACATAGTACTCTTACAATTTGTGCATTAAACTATTTATTAAAACATACTTAACATCAATATAACTTGTTTTATTGCAGGCTGGCTTTCACCTTGATCCAAAGCGCAGAGACTATGTGCTCAAAGAAACACATGCTTTGGCTAGATATTTTCGCAAGCAACTAGCCAAACAAATTTTCAATAAAGATGGTAATATGATTGACCATCCACCGCGCGCTTATGCCCGAGTGATCGATGTTAGCGTATGGATGGAATTTGTTGCCCAACACCAAACCGAAGAGTTCAAGGTGAAATATCTTTTCGTGAGATGTGTCATGCTTACATTATGTTTTGATCATAATTATGTAATGATACATATCATGTGCTTTGAAATAGAAACTCAGTGCGGCGAACAGACAACGAGCACTGAAGCAGAAGTACCCATACAGATTGTCACGTATGGGATACGCCTGCCTAGCACAATAGATGGTATACAAACACATAGAATGCACTTTAATTACAACTATCGTGTGTTAAATTTAAATTATTATGTGTTATTTGTGAATTTTTTGCTTCTCTTAATATAGGCGCAGGAGTCTAGATCAGACGCCACATCAGTTCCTCGCCATCTCTTGTGGAAGCATGCTCGTGTTTCCAAGAAGGGGAAAACCCGAGATGAATCTGTTGAAGAAGTGATCAATATATGTGTAAGTACGAATTCCCAAATAAATAATAATCATTTATTATACCTATAGTTGAGAATTTTTATATTTGTTTCAGGAGGCTCTCTCACAAAATGTCTCCCAAGAGGACTTGGCCAAGCGTACACCAAATGACATTCTTGGCCAAGCACTGAAGACTCCTGAGCATCCAGGTCGTGTAAGGGGAGCCACATTTCCCATTTTCCAAAGAACATACTTCAAGGTTCAAAAGAAGGCAAAGGGCAACGAGACTGACCTAGAGATCGCACGCCTCAAGCAAGTGGTGTCATCCCTACACGAGCAAGTTCATGTATTGATGCAGGATAGGGAGGTCGAGAGTGGAAATTGACCTGCGCAGGTGCATTACAACAGTGGGAGGGGTAGTTGCACACCTTAGGTAATTGGTGTTGTTTCTGTTTTTGTAATAGATTAATGATGGTTTGTTAAAGGTAGTGCCCTCAATAGCTCTTCATTCATGTTGGGGCAGGGGGTTAAGAATGCGCCACACATTAGTAGTTGCACACCTTAGGTAATTGACTTCCCTAAGGTAAGTTGTTTTATTAGTGTTTGCATTCTATTATATTTTTTAATCTTTTTCTTTCACAATTAAAGTTTTTTGTCATTTTCTTAGGGTATTACCAAATGTTCGTTGTGTTTGGAGCGTCCCTATTTCCGTGTGGTTGTAGAAGGTAGAGTGTATAACATAGGTTGTGATGCACTCCATACCCGCCCAATTCCTGTCAGCCATGTAAAGGTTGGTATCGATGTTGCGCTCGAGGGTGGTGCAGCACTGCCAGTGCCTAATGACGTCGGCGAATTAGCATGCATCCAGGACGCAATAGGTGCAACTGTGGCGTGACCTGTCAACCTTGTTCAGGTCGTAAGCACGGTAATATGATATAATTCTACAAACTCAACACATAATTAATGTCTGTATTCACTCATTGATTATACATGAATTTATAATTTTTCAAGCGCAAGAGAAGAACAACGGCAAGGCCCAAGAGGAGGTCAATGACGAAGGGAAGGGGAAGGAGGTTGAGCCAAAATTGACAAGGGAATTTTTCGTATCCCCCACTCATCAACAAAGGCCTCAGATTAGTAAGAACGAAGATCCCCTCAAGAGTTGCAAATTTCTAGATGTATATGCAGAAAGGGTTCTTACTGACAGCAGCCTCATCCCAATACCAATAGACAAAAGATTGTTTGGCAGTGCTTATGATGAGCATATTGGTACAGATGAGCTCCGTCAGGTCACTCGACATAGTGAGCTTGGTGCTTCAGTCATGTAAGTGCACACAAAATTTTGGTTTTCTAAGTTCAACAATGATGTTTATCGTATATGATTTGAGTAATCTTATTTCAGGTACTTGTTCAAACAATGTGTGGCTGAGAATCTCTTAGAGAGATTTGCATTTCTCAGTCCGTATCGAACAACGCACCTCGTGAGGAACCAGAGCCATCACATTGCGGATGCAATAAACGCACATGCACACCCAGACCAGTTACATCTCGCCCCAACAAATACAGGGTGAGAAATTTATATGATTAATTTATAAATTTATAATCAATTTAGTTATATGAAACTTAATTACTTGATGGTTTGTTCGTTTAACATGTGTTGTAGGGGACATTAGGTGTTGGTGAAATAAAAAATCGCAAAGCAACGAAAGACATGTTTGATCGGTAAGCATATAGATCTATCGTGCTATATACTCTTACTATTCGACGTATTTATTCATTGGGTTATTTGTTCATTTTGTTAGCGCAATGAGGATCTACCGTACTTGCGGTGATAACAAGATCAGATGGAAACAAGTCAAGTGGAGTGTCATAAAGGTATATTCATATTTACATAACTCAAACCAATTACGTACACACCAATCACTTATATTTTTTATTTGTTTTTGTAGTGCCATCGTCAAACAAACAACATCGACTGTGGGTACTATGTCTTCAGCTTTCTACGCGACATCATTGCGCACAATGAACCCACAATTCCTGATGCGATATGAAATTCTACATTGATTTGTTATTTATATAATTTTTTTTATCTTTTTGTATTTTTAATTTGTAATCTAACTCTAACTCTATTTATGTTTACTATCATTTTGCAGTACTTCCTGGCTTGTCCATTCGACTCGTACGATCAGGACCAGCTCAATGTAATTAAAGAAGAGTCGGTTGGTTATGTGTTAGACAACTTTATAATTCCTCGGGGCTAAAAAGTAGGGGGTCTGTACATATTATAATTTCTACATATTTGATTGTTTGTATATATTATATTATATATATTGCTTGTACATTATGTTTTCAGGGTAGTTTCCATTGCGTTGCAGGTCGTGGTTATAATTTTTTTTACTGTTTGAATTGCATATCTCTGATTGTAGGTAACACCACAAAAAAACCACACATTTTACCACAGTTCAAAAAGGAACCGTGGTAACAGATGTAAAAAAATAACAAAAAACCAAACTTATTACCACGATTCATAAAGGAACCGGGTAACAAAACTCGATAATACCCCGGTTTCGTGCAGAACCGAGGTAACAGATGCCTGATATTACCACGGTCCAACGTAGAACCGGGTATTTCAGAGGTATGATGTTACCACGATTTCGTCTTGAATCGGGGTAATTTATCTATTACTTCGACGCCTGTTACCACAGTTTAACCAGGGTAATATGCTGCCTGGAACTGTGGTAACATGGTAATTCTGTAGTAGTGTAGTCATCCACTCGCAAAGGAGAGCGTCCAGATTCAACTCTTTTTGACTTGCTAATAGGTTTTCCTAATTTCTTCTGGTCATATGACAGTAACACGAATTTCTTCCCACATAAATGTAATTGCACGGCCCCTCCCTCAAACTAATTTCCATTCAAGTGGCTCCAACTATATAAGGGAGCCCTCATACCACTACATAAAGATAAAACGCTGATTATCGGTCGTCAGTAATTATTGAAAATTGTCAGTAAGGTAAAATTACAGATAACTTACCAACAAAAATCTGTCAGTAATGAGTTCGTTTGTCATTTTAACCGAAGGTTTTTGCGAAGCTGTCTGTAGTACGTTATTGACGTTTCTAGCTGATGGTAATGTATCAACGGCTATAGCTGTTTGTAAATTACCGATAGCTAACTGCCGGTAATACATTATATTTTTATGAAATAAAAGTGACTTCTTATGTTAGGAATGATACGTTAGTTTACCAAAATAGTCTACATGTATGACAACAAAGAAAATATTTCTCAGAATGTGATAAAATATGTTTCCAAGAAAGCCAAACCTTGACAACTCATTCCATCAAAAAAGTCTCATGCTCCACTTGGCTTTTATTCATCTTGAAGTGTTTCATCCTTGACTTAGGGATGATGCATTTCATGATGGAGGAAAGTCAAATGGAGCATGATGTTTTTTTGATATATTATTTGTTAATATTAGTACTCCTGCAAATGTATTTGATCTCCATTCTGGGAAGCGTTTTTTCTATTGTGATATGATAAATACAATGATAACAAATTTATAGCATCAATATAGCATTCATAAATTACTACATAGCCAAAAAAATTAAAAATTATGATTATATTTGTTCACTTTGATGCATATTTATTCAAATAAATACTTGAGACTCTATTTATCAAAATATATTTTTATAAATAAGTATGTGACATATAATACATATATATATATATATATATATATATATATATAAGAATGTAAATATGTAAGTATAAATGATATGATATATGTATAAAGAAAATTATATATATTTACAAATGTTCTTTTAGATTGTTTGGTTTTGAAAATCAAATCCAAAAACCAATCCAATAAAATCAAGAGCAAAGGCGTGGCTATTTTATTTTTGTAACTTGGATCATTTTTTGTTTCATGGTTGTGCTTTTGAATGAAATAAAATGATATTTTGATATGTTACAAGAAATAATACAAGCTTTGAGAGTTTGGAAGGAATAGGGTGCACGATGGTCGTGCCACCCACCACATCCCTTAAGTACTCCCGTGCCAGAAAGCATGCATGGTCGTGCAATTTATTTTTACCACGGGTGTGCGTTTCTTCTACCTTCGGGTTGTTTTATAATAAACTCAAACTACTTTGACTTTATTTGTTTATATGTTCTTTCAAAAGCTGAGCTAGGTGGTGCTCTTCATTATTTGCAGTGGTGCTTGATTCATAAATGGTCTTTCGGCAAGGTGGTGGTGGTGTTGATGACACATTGGGGGAAGGTACCTGCAAAGGAATTCCGGCACTCAAGTTATGATGAAGAGTGCAAAGAGAGAAAAACTCAATTCAAAGTCATATAGAAGAACAATGATATAGTAAAATGAGTAATGCTTATCTAAATTAAATGACCAATCAAACATGTATTTATAGACACAGTAACGGTCTAGCCCAAGGTGTTTTGCCTTAATAAAGTCTTTGTATAAGCCTTCCGAGATGACGGTTGCCTGTGAGCAACTTTGTAACACCCCATTTTTCTACCCTAAACGAGGTGTTACAAATAGTGAACAAAAGCGAAATTATTATGCAACAAACATATTTTTTCAAATCGAAACAACTTAACTTCATTTAAAAACAAAGTTTAATACTGAAGCATAAGTATATGTCATGCTGAAAACGTACATAGATACTCATATCCATGTTAAAAGGGTTTTTACGTCTTTTAATAAAAACCAATACTTAAGCTGCGCTCAAACCTCTTTTAAGATTCAATTGCAGTATAGTAAGGGTGTTATCGATCCACAGAGAGCAAATGTGTAAGAGTGCCTTTCTTTAATTAAGAAGTTAAGCAGAAAAGAAATAAGAGTTGTTTATTTGGAGAAACTTGTATTTGAGAGCAAGAAAATAAGAAAGAAACGATTTGAGAGAATAACAGATTGGGAAAACAGTTGGATTATGGTTTCATATTTCACTATCCAGGATTTATTTATTCTTGATTACAATCACTTAAAATCTTTAATTTATTCCCGCCAGTTCTTAACTAACTCACCTATTCCTAGTATGAGAAGTTGATTCAATTACTTTCCAAATTACCGCTTCCACAGGCAATTAATCAAAACAATTGTAAATATGCAGGCGTTAAGGAACTAGGTGATCTAACGCTATTCCTAGCAAATTAGGTTCTCCTAGATTAAACAATTTATGTCAGATTAATAGAGTAGCTTCCACATACAAAATTAATCCCAAAACAGATGAAAGATGATCAAGCAATCATAAGCAATAAGAACAAAATTGTTTAATTGAAATTAAAAATAGAAAGTAACAAAGAACCAAATAGAATCCTATCAAGATGAAATACTACGCCTAAATCCAACTAAAAGAGAGCTTAGTTATCCATAAGATGGAAACTAGCTTGCTTACAAGGAGAATCAATTAGGGACTTAGGAGACGATGAAGAATCCAAGCATCCGTTGATGAAAATCCTCTTTTCCTTCTCAAATTAGAGCTCTCTCACGTCCAAGGGGTGTTTAGAGGAGACTAGGGTTGAAAGAATACTTCAAAATAGGCCAAAAACGCAGTTTTATAGAGGCTAGGCGCCGCAGGGGCGCTTAGCGCCACCGACGGATGCCCAGCGGCCTGGGCTTGGGCCGCACTTCGCGTATGGCGCTTGGCACCTTCTCCTCTTCGATTATGCTGGGCGCTGAGCCGCTTAATGAAGCGCTCAGCGGCCCGTGGCTTCACTCCTCCTTCTCGCTGGGCGCTGAGCGCCCAAGGCTGGCGCTTAGCAGCCAGCACCCTTCTTGAACTCTATCGCTGGGCGCCTAGCGGTCCTTGGTGGCGCTTAGCGCCCAGGATGCCCCTCTTTTGCTTTTTTTCGCACGCTAAGCGCCCTGCAGAGGGGCTTAGCGCCCAGAATCTTGATTCCTTTATATTTTCTTCAATTCTTTACCTCTTTTTGGTCCTGAAACATGTGAAAAACATATTAAAAGCACAAGAAACATATCTAAAAGCTTAGAATCACTTTACTCTTTTATTTAACCAAAAGTTATATAAACAAGGGGTATTTTTACAATTAAAACAATGATAAATGCCATAAAAACATATGAAAACTCGTGACAAATTGGCATTTATCAAACTCCCCCCAACTTAGGACCTTGTTTGTCCTCAAACAAAAGGTAAGGATTTTCAAAAGCAATTAACAGAACCCAAAGGAACAGGACTCAAGATAGGATTTCAGCAAATATATAATCCTGCACAAAAGTGTCTAAAAGACACAAGATTTTCAAAAGGGTAAATTGCAATCCTCACAGTTGATAATAAATAAGGAACACCAAACAAGAATCACATAAGTCCTAGACAAAAAGCTTTCCCCTTTCGAAATCAAGGATATAAAGAACTCAAAGATGCGAGTTCAGGGGTAAGTGTTTGCGCTCAAAACCATCAATTGAATCACAAAAATCAGTTTTGCTACCTGTCTCACAAATTAATTAAATTGCATGGAAATTCTAGGATCTCAAAGGTCTTTCAAATGGTTGAAATGGGGCTAGGCTATCAAGAACTGGGTTTTTCAGGATCAAAAACTTTCAAAACTAAGAGAGCACACAAAATAAATTTAATCACCACTCTGTTTCCCTTTTGTTCTTGCTTTCAACAATTTGTTTTCTTTGCCCATTTTCTTCTTTAATTCTCCCTTTTTCTCAACTTTTGATTTTTTTGCTCACCCTCTTTACTTCTCAATTCTTTAGCTCTGTTATGCTTTTCTTTTGATTTTTCTTTCTTTTTCGCACTAGCATTTTTGCTTTTTATTTGATTCTTTTGAATTGAGAAGCTTACAAGCTATTACAACCACTTCCAATCTCCCCCCAACTGTCTTTCTCTCACAATTAATTTTTGCATGCTCTCCTAAGTTGAGAGAGTAGAGGTGGGAACTGTTTGCAATATAAGGCTCAGGGTTGTGCAAAAGAAATAAAATTTAATTCAGGCTCAAAGGGGCTTGCAAGGGATATTCCTAATCAAGGTAAGCTATTTGGCCAGAGAGGGTAGAACTAATGAAACGAATGCCTAAGATCATTTCCTTTCATAACCATGCAATCACTAACAAAGAGACTCAAGCAAAACCAAATTTGTAAAACAATGATGATTCACTCACTCACAATCAGTGTTTGGCTCACTCCTCACTCGGTTGGGGTCCTTGATTTCAAAAGGTTTAAACATCAAGCCTAGGAACCCAGAGATAAATGTTTAGGGACTTAAATATAACAACATGTAAGAACTGCAAACTTAACCCAAGATTTTCTAGAACAACAAGACTATACATTAGTACTTCATCTAGGTTCCAGATTAACAAAACAAAACATAAATAACAATAGAGACTTGGGAAAACATGTGATATCACACTATACTATAAAAATTGAATAATAAAAGCAAAGTAGAAAGAACTCCCTCATGATGCTGTGTCTCATATGCTTCCAAATTGCTTCAAGGCTCATCCCCTCCAAGGAATTTGGACTGTCCTCAGGCCAAACAATACCAGCAACAGATGGTTTCTCAAAACTTGCAACACTCATTCTCTTCTTACAGTAAGCATTGCAACAACACATGTAACCACACCAAAGTGCATAGTCTCATAACAAAAAAAACAAAACAAAACAAAAAAAACTGTAAAAGTTATCACACTGGGTTGCCTCCCAGCAAGCGCTTCTTTAACGTCACTAGCTTGACGTGTGATCTACGTAAGATCAAGGAGGCCGAAGACCAGAGGAGAAAGTAATTCCCTTCTTCCTCTCTGGTTCCTTTGCAATTTTCACAAGAGCCTTAAAACAGCTCTCACAGGTTTTTACTACTCTCCAAACCTGTGAAAGTCTTTTCTTCTTCCTGGTCTTTCTTTTCTTCTGTAATCCGGCATTGGGTTCCTTGGGAACATCTTCCAATTCCACTTTCTCAGGAGAAAGGGTGCTACTGATAGCAACTGGTTTGTCAGTTTTCAGCTCTGGCCATTGCTCAGGTAGCTTATCCTCACTGGGATCCTGGATTTCTTCCACCTTAGTGGCTTTCAGAACTGTAAGAGATGAATCCAGTACATCCAAGAGTTGCTGTGCTGCAGAATCATCATCATATGCAAGACCTGCATAAGAATCGGTTAGAGCTAACTCTAAAGGATCATTAACCTGTGGTTTCCTTTCAACTTGCTTAATGACCTCATCAAGCGCATCTACTCGGAAACACTGGCTCTTTTTATTTGGGGACTTCGGAGCCTCAAAGATGTTAAAAGTGACTTCATCATCATGGACTCGAACTTTCATGGTGCCCAATCCCATGTCAATCCCCATTCTTGCAGTCATCATGAATGGCCTTCCCATAATCAGAGGTACCTCTGGATCCTCTGCAATATCAAGAATAACAAAATCAACGGGAATTAGAAATTTATCTACTCTTACCAGCACGTCCTCATCTATGCCAAGTGGGTATTTAATTGAACGATCCGCAAGCTGTGAGGACATCCTGGTTGGCCTCAAATCTAGCCCACTAATCCTTTTCATCAAGGATAGTGGCATCAAGCTCACACTGGCTCCAATATCCACAAGGCCCTTTCCAACAGCCATATCCCCAATGGTTAGAGGAATGGTGACACTGCCTGGGTCTGCTAGCTTAGGAGGGAGGCCACTAGTGATAATGGCACTGCAAGTCGCTCCAAGCTGCACTACTTCCTCATCCTGGTATTTCCGCTTCTTAGTAAGCAAGTCCTTCATGAATTTGGCGTAGACAGGCATCTGTTTAAGAGCTTCTTCAAAAGGAATGTTAATCTGCAAACTTTTAAAAATATCCATAAATCTAGCAAATTGACGATCCTTATCTATCTTAGAAGGGGATTTGGGATAAGGGAGAGCTTTAACTATCTTTGGAACTCCCCCCTTACTTAGCTCACCCTTCTCTTTCTCAGCATCTTTTTCTTTTCCCTTACCTGCAGTTCCCTTAAGAGCTACACTCACATCATTATTCTTATCAGTTTCTACCCTTGTGTACTCTCTAGACTGTTCTTTCTCTACCTCCTCATCTTCCTCAACAATATTAGGCTCACCAATACCACGACCTACTACCTTCCCACTACGAGTATAAATAGCCTTATAATGCTCTCTGGGATTGGTTTCAGTATTAGCATTAAATGGACCTTTCTGCATCCCAGCAAGTTGGTTAGCCAGTTGGCCCACCTGAGTTTCCAGATTCTTGATAGACGCTCCCTGGTTCCTTTGACTTTCCATAGTTACCTGCATAAACTGGGTTAAAGTATCACTCAGTTTATCAAACTTACCTTCCAGGGACTGCTCCTGCTGATTTTGAAATTGCTGAGGTTGCTGGAATGGAGGATTCTGAAAAGGTTGCCTTGGAGCTCTATTAGAAGAAGGACCTGAATCCTGCCTCCAAGGCTGATTGCTGTACTGATTGTTGTCCCTAGGATAGTTATTCTGGTAGGGCCTCTATTGATTATTCAGATAGTGAATCTCCTCCTCAGAAAGTGGCTGATAAGAATCAGACTGTTGCCCTGGTACTTCAGCATCACATCTGTTCACCTTTTGCATATCCCTTATGCTTTTGGGCAAAGCATCCAGTTTCTTGGTCAAATCATCAAGCTGTTGCTGAAGAAGCTTGTTTTGGGCCAACATAGCATCATTGACCCCAAGCTCTAAGACTTCTGCTTTCCTGACTGGGCCTCTAGAATATTGGCTTTGTTGGTCATTCAGAGCCATAGCCTCTATGATATTCATCGCCTCAGTGGGAGTCTTTGACATCAGTGAACCACCAGCAGTGGCATCAAGAATGAGCTTGCTTTGTTGATGCAATCCATTCCTGAAGATGTGAACCTGGGTTTTTGCATCAAAACCATGATTTGGGCACTTCCGGCACAAAGACTTGTACCTCTCCCAAGCCTCACATAGACTTTCACCTGCAGCTTGAGCAAAAGTAGAGATAGCAGTTTTATAATCCATAAATTTGGAATCAGAAAAGTACCTTGCCATAAATTTGCTTTCAAGCTGAGACCAATCACTCAAAATAGCATGAGGTTGATCGAAGAACCATTCCTTTACATGACCAATTAAGGTCAATGGGAAAAGCCTGATGAACACTGCATCCTCTTCAGATGGCCTCATCCCTGCTGTGCCACAGAGTTCATAGAACTTGGTGAGATGGTTGTAAGGATTCTCATGATCTAACCCCGCAAAAGGATTAGCATACATCAGCTGCACCAGTCCCGTCTTCATCTCTGGGGCTTTCTCATTATCAGTTCCTCTACCAATCCTGATCATGTTCCTAGCTGTGAAATTGATGAATCCAGGATTGGGATCGGAACCTCCACCGTTTGGATTTTGATTTGCCATGTCTGGCTCAGATTGAGTTGGTGAAGATGGCGAAGGTGGTGAAGGGGTAGAAGTACCCTGGTCTTGTCTTAACTTAACTAGCTGCTTCCTTTTCTTTGTCTTACTGTTGTTCCTCCTTACTGTAGCTTCGATTTCTGGGTCGAAATCAAGTTCGTCAACTCGAGTCTTACCTCGCATAAACAAAGATGAAAAAGCAACCTAAACAGAAGTGTTAGACCGCAGATAAAAGGAAAATAAAAATAAAAATAAAAATATTCACAAATTCTTAAACAAACAAAACTAAAGCAATGCAAACTCAAACAACGCTGCTCCCCGGCAACGGCGCCATTTTGTTAAAAGGGTTTTTACGTCTTTTAATAAAAACCAATACTTAAGCTGCGCTCAAACCTCTTTTAAGATTCAATTGCAATATAGTAAGGGTGTTATCGATCCACAGAGAGCAAATGTGTAAGAGTGCCTTTCTTTAATTAAGAAGTTAAGCAGAAAAGAAATAAGAGTTGTTTATTTGGAGAAACTTGTATTTGAGAGCAAGAAAATAAGAAAGAAACGATTTGAGAGAATAACAGATTGGGAAAACAGTTGGATTATGGTTTCATATTTCACTATCCATGATTTATTTATTCTTGATTACAATCACTTAAAATCTTTAATTTATTCCCGCCAGTTCTTAACTAACTCACCTATTCCTAGTATGAGAAGTTGATTCAATTACTTTCCTAATTACCGCTTCCACAGGCAATTAATCAAAACAATTGTAAATATGCAGGCGTTAAGGAACTAGGTGATCTAACGCTATTCCTAGCAAATTAGCTTCTCCTAGATTAAACAATTTATGTCAGATTAATAGAGTAGCTTCCACATACAAAATTAATCCCAAAACAGATGAAAGATGATCAAGCAATCATAAGCAATAAGAACAAAATTGTTTAATTGAAATTAAAAATAGAAAGTAAAAAAGAACCAAATAGAATCCTATCAAGATGAAATACTACGCCTAAATCCAACTAAAAGAGAGCTTAGTTATCCATAAGATGGAAACTAGCTTGCTTACAAGGAGAATCAATTAGGGACTTAGGAGACGATGAAGAATCCAAGCATCCGTTGATGAAAATCCTCTTTTCCTTCTCAAATTAGAGCTCTCTCACGTCCAAGGGGTGTTTAGAGGAGACTAGGGTTGAAAGAATACTTCAAAATAGGCCAAAAACGCAGTTTTATAGAGGCTGGGCGCCGCAGGGGCGCTTAGCGCCACTGACGGATGCCCAGCGGCCTGGGCTTGGGCCGCACTTCGCGTATGGCGCTTGGCGCCTTCTCCTCTTCCATTATGCTGGGCGCTGAGCCGCTTAATGAAGCGCTCAGCGGCCCGTGGCTTCACTCCTCCTTCTCGCTGGGCGCCTAGCAGTCCTTGGTGGCGCTTAGCGCCCAGGATGCCCCTCTTTTGCTTTTTTTTGCGCGCTAAGCGCCCTGCAGAGGGGCTTAGCGCCCAGAATCTTGATTCCTTTATATTTTCTTCAATTCTTTACCTCTTTTTGGTCCTGAAACATGTGAAAAACATATTAAAAGCACAAGAAACATATCTAAAAGCTTAGAATCACTTTACTCTTTTATTTAACCAAAAGTTATATAAACAAGGGGTATTTTTACAATTAAAACAATGATAAATGCCATAAAAACATATGAAAACTCGTGACAAATTGGCATTTATCAATCCATAGAGTGTAAAGCTCTAAACCCGGGCAAAATAAATACATACAGACTGGAAGAAAATCTCTACGTCAAAAATAGGAAATACACCCAAAGAATCTCACTCAGACTCCATAACTAGAATATATACTCCCTTTATTCCATACAGAGGATGACCATACGCAGATTAAAAACATCATAACTCTATCCGAATAAAACCCAAAAAGGAGATACAAGAAAAGATGCCCCAGACTACCCTAGCAGAGCTGAGCATCCGAAGCTCTCCTCCGACGAGTCCTCCTCTGAATCCTCGTTCATGCTGTCATCGCCATCCTCCTCCTTATCCCCTGCCAGCACATGACGTGGTTGTTTCTTATGGAGCTGCTGTTCAGGCTGCTATATTGACTGGTCAGGGTAATGAGAAAGTTCAGGATCTTTTGTTGGTGGATATTAATCCCCTTTCACTAGGTTTGGAAACTGCCGGTGGAGTCATGGCTGTTCTCATTCCAGGGAACACTTCAATTCCAACCATGACGGAGCAATTTTTCTCAACCTACTCAAACAACCAGCCTAGTGTGTTGATCCATGTTAGGAGGGTGAGAGATCTATGACAAGAGAAAACAACTTGTTGGGTAAATTTGAGCTTTCTGGCATTCCTCCTTCTCCAAAGGGTGTTCCTCAGATCATTGTTTGCTTTGGCATTGATGGCAATGGTATCTTGAATGTCACTGTAGAGGACAATACTACAAGGCAGAAAAACAAGATCATTATCACCAATAAAAAGGGAAGGCTCTCGAAGGAGGAGATTGAGAAGACGGTGTAGGAGGCCGAGAAGTACAATTCTACAAAAGAGGCTCCATATCAACACTTGGAGGCACTCGTAGAACAAGATACTTATCATCACATTGCAGTACCGACCCAAAGTTTACACCCACTCTCTTCCAGAAACTTCAGGTATTATTTCAAATCTACAAAATGGTGTCTGAAGGAACTAGTCAAAATTCTTGAGTGCCGGAAGAAGAAGAAGAAACATATGAATTATTTTTTTTGAAAGTCACCTGCCATATATTAAGAAACAATGGGTCGTGAGGCCAAAACATCAGCGTTCACCAACAAAATAGTATCCATAGGAACCTCCTCCACTCACACCGTATCAGTATAGGTGGAAGCATTCTTGGCCAAATAATCCGCAACAGAGTTACTAGAACGTCTTACAAAAGAGAAAGAAGCAACAAAAAAATTATGAAAAAGTAAACGGCAATCCTGGATAATAGAGGCTAAGTAGGAGTTTCCTTCTATACTGCTCGTCCACCACTGAAATAGTTGTAGACAGTCTGCCTCAAAACAAACATGAGTAAAACCCAGCTCCAGAGCCAAAGCAATGGTCCACTTGAAGCAAGTTGCTTCTGCCAGCAACAATGACAACGCCAACCCCAGTAACAAAATTGCAGCAGCAATGACGCTTCCTTCGCAGTTGCATGCTACCATGCCCAATCCGACCACACCCCCTGTTAAAAAGAAGCATCGAAGTTAAATTTTATGATCCCCCGCGGTGCCCTAGCCCACACCCCACGAAGCACAGTAACAGGTTGCTCCCGAGCCACAACCTCTGGAGGTCGAGCATGCAGAGCATAGAATGACAATCATCAAAAGCCTCACGGATAGAATGACAATCCACCTCAGTATGTTTAGTGAGCTCATGAAACACAGGATTGGCAGCAATTTGAATAGCACTAGTGTTATCAGCATGAAGAGGGGTAGCCTCATGTTGTGGAAGTCCCAATTCAGCCAACAAGCCACGAAGCCAAATTATCTCGGAACAAGCTGTAGACATAGCCCGATATTCAGACTCAGTGGAGGACTTGGAAACTTGAACTTGCTTTTTACTTTTCCAAGAGATCAGGGTGGGACCAAGAAACATGCACCAACAGGAGACAGGTCGCCTAGAATCAGGGCAACCAACCCAATGAGCATCACTATATGCAAGCAATTTGAGCGACGTATGCGCAGGCTAGAAGAGGCCCCGTCGGGAGGTGCCCCGCAAGTAGCGAATGATGCGACGAACAACAGCTAAGTGATGATGACGAGGAGCATGCATGAACAGACTGACTTGTTGTACAACAAAGGAAATATTAGGACGTGTAATGGTCAAGTAGTTAAGACTTTCCACTAACTGATAATACTCAGAGGATTAGGAAGAAGTTCACCATCATCAGAATTACTAACCATATTGTCAAGTTAACTACAGTTAAAAAGAGGATTTATTATAACAATAATTAGAATTTAAGGTTCAATTAAGATGAAATTAAATTTAGCGGTGGTTTTATACATTTTCCCTAAATTATAATAGTAAAGGCGTTATTTCATAGGAAGCATCATCATCCTTCAATTATTGAGTGGAAGCATTCTTTCGACCTTCGTAAGCAATACGCGTGCTGACTTGAAACTCCATTTCACTAAAATAAAGGAAATATTAATTATTGAAGGCATTATTATTTAACTAAATATCGGCCAGCTAAGTTATTTTTAGCTAAGTTGATAAACACGTGAAGAACCTAACTGCATTTCTTAAATCCAAAATCCAAGTTGATTAATGCATATTTGATGGTGAATCCACTTATGTACAACTAATAGTTAGTCAAGTTCTTCATCTAATTTAGGATTTGATTCTTGGGTAAGGTGTATAGAGAAACATTTGTTGAGAGACCTACCCACTAAACTTAATCTGAGAGTCTCGAGGAATTCGTCTCGAGAATATTGTGAGAAAAAATGATGAATCCACATGAAAACTACATAAGATGTCAACTGCAAACAGACAGATGACACAGTTTATGGTGAAAGGTGCATTAAGTAACATACATATCTGTTAAATCAGGTGAAAACGTGTTAAAATTATATTTGCTCGAGGACAATAATTACAAATATTATTTATTGATGTTGTTTCGATACCCTTTCAAAATGAGATAGTTTAAAATCTTCCGGTTCACTATTTAGTGTATAAGAGATTAAATTTTAAATTCTAAAAGTTTGTTTTAAAAGAAACTATGACAAAATTAATCTGAAGGGTAACAAATACCCTCCATTTTTAGATGAATACTAGAGTCTAAGGAAATTGTCTTATTTTTATTAGATTTAAATACATTTTTAGTCCCTGCAAAATACATTCTTTCAGGCTCGCTCTTCCTTGGTCATCCTACAGCTTGTGATATAGCAGCTCCTCGCAAGTTCAAGGCTCCCCCGGACAGAGATAGTTTAAATTGCGTCGCAGTTCACAATTTTTAACTACGGAAAATTAACATTTCCGCACTTACAAAATACAGACAGAAGATTAATTTTAAGTTTTTGTAATGTAGAGATGGCGCCAATAACTATGAAGATAGCGCCAATTGCAATGCCCTATTTCTAATTATATATACATTGGCGGAACATAGAAGGGATTGGGGAGGGCTTTGGCCTTGCCAAAGCCCTTATAAAAACATATACACTTATTGTACTCAAAAATTGATTATCAAAGGATCTCACAAACCAACTTGGATTTTATCACAGTTATATTCAAAACTCTCAGATCTAATGCCAATTTCAACAAGTAACGTGATCAACTGAACAATTCTAATATAATAATAACCGGCCGGCTGCATTTTTCCTAGCTGCATATGCAACTGCAAACAAACCCCGTTTCATTTATAATTTTAAATCAGCCAGCTAAGTTTATTTAGCTAAGTTGATAACATGGTTTGCATTTGTATATAATAAATTTCATAGACGTGAAGTACCTAACTGCATTTCTTAAATCCAGAATCCAAGTTGACTAATGCATATTTGATGGTGAATCCACACTAATGAATAATACAATAAGCATCTAATCCAGGGTTCGATCCTTAGATAGTGTGTATGGAGAAATATTTGTTGAGAGAGACCTATAACTTAACTTAATATGAGAGTCTCGAGGAATTCGTCTTGGGAATATTGTGAGAAAAAAATGGTGAATTTACATAGAAACTACATAAGATGTCAACTGCAAACAAACAAATGGCGCAGTTTATGGTGAAAGGTGCATTAATTAACATACATAGCTGTTAAATCAGGTGAAACGTGTTAAAGTTATATTTGCCTGAGAACAATAATTACAAATATTATTTATTGAGCGTTGTTTCGGTACCCTTTTTAGAACCAGAGTGTTTAAAATTTAGAGTTTAAAATCATTCAGTTCACTATTTAGTGTACAAGAGATTAAATTGTAAATTATAAAAGTTGGTTTTAAAAGAAATTATGACAAAATTAGTCTAAAGGGTAAGAAATCCCCTCCGGTTTTAGATGAATACAAAAGTCTAGAGAAATTGTCTTATTTATATTAGACTTAAATACATTTTTAGTCCCTGAAAAATACAATCTTTCGTGCTCGCTCTTCCCTGGTCATCCTACATTTTGCAGTATAGCAGCTCCTCACGAGTTCAAGGCTCCCCCAGATAGATATAGTTTAAACTGCGTCGTATTCTGCAGTTTGTAATTAACTACGGAAAATTAATATTTTCGTAGTTGCAAACTACATACATAAAATTTATTTCAAGTTTTTGTAAAATCAGAATGACGCCAATAGCTATGAGGGTGGCGCCAATAGCAATGCTCTATGTTAGTGCATATATAATTTCAAATTTATGGTCATGCTTGGTGCATACTTTCAATATCAATTCGAAGAGCACGGATTATATAAGATATCTTCTAAGTCAACTCGGCACATGCTATAAGAGTAGCAGATTAAGAAAGTAGTGCAATTTGGTATCTCAGTCGTAAGCAATGTACATAGATATACCAAATGCAAATAATTAAGAAAATATTCTAAATCAACTTGGCACAAGCCAAGAGTAGCAGATTTTGATTTAAACCTTGATTTCTTTGACCACACTAACCCTTCCTTAATCCTTTAATTTGCTCTTCTCTTTTCTTCGTTCTCTTTGTGCTGTTTGCTGCATTCTCAAATATCTATGGCCGGAGAAGGACTTCCTCCCGCTATCGGAATCGACCTCGGCACCACCTACTCCTGCGTCGGAGTGTGGCAGCATGACCATGTCGAAATAATCGCTGACAACCAGGGCAACAAAACAATCCCCTCTTACGTCGGTTTCACCAATTACGAGCGCTTGATCGGCCATGCCGCCAAGAACCAGGCCACAAAGAACCCCATCAACACCGTCTTTGGTAGCATCCCTATACTCATCTATGAATCTATTAATATTATGCAGTAGTTGTGTGCTGGTGTTATTTGTTCTCTTCATTTCGATGCTTATTGGCTAATAGAATTGATTTGTGGTTGTAGATGCGAAGCGTTTGATTGGAAGGAAATTCTCAGATGCTTCTGTTGAGAGTGACATGAAGCTATGGCCATTCAAGGTCATTGCTGGTCCTGGTGACAAACCCATGATTGTTGTTAACTACCAGAACGAGGAGAAGCAATTCACCGCTGAGGAGATTTCCTCTATGATCCTCATGAAGATGCGTAAGATTGCCGAGGCTTACCTTGGTTCCACCGTGAAGGACGCCGTTGTCACTGTCCCAGCATACTTCAATGACTCTCAGCGCCAGGCCACCAAGGACGCGGGTGTCATCGCCGGCCTTAATGTCAAGCGTATCATCAACGAACCCACCGCTGCTGCCCTTGCGTATGGTCTTGACGGGAAGCACGATGTTGAGGTTAATGTGTTAGTTTTTGATCTCGGTGGTGGAACTCTTGACGTCTCTCTTCTCACCATTGAAGACACTATCTTCGAGGTCAAGGCCACTGCCGGAGACACCCATCTGGGAGGTGAAGACTTTGACAACAGGATGATGTACCTTTTTGTTGAGGAGTTCAAGAGGAAGAAAAACAGGGACATTAGTCGGAACGCAAGGGCTTTAAGAAGGTTGAGGAACGCATGTGAAAAGGCAAAGAGGACTCTCTCATCCACCACAGAGGCAACCATTGAGATTGACTCATTGTATGAAGGTGTTGATTTTTACACCACAATCACTCGTGACTTGTTTGAGGAGCTCAACTTGGACCTCTTCAAGAAGTGCATGGAGCCTGTTGAGAAGTGTTTGAGGGATGCCGAGATAGACAAGAGTAAAGTCCATCATGTTGTTCTTATTGGTGGGTCTACTAGGATCCCAAAAGTGCAGTCAATGTTACAAGATTTCTTCAACGGGAAGGAGCTCTACAAGAGCATCAACCCAGATGAGGCTGTTGCTTATGGAGCTGCTATTCAGGCTGCTATCATGAGTGGTGAGCGTAATGAGAAGGTTCGGGATCTTTTGATGTTGGATGTTACTCCCCTTTCAGTAGGTTTGGAAACTGCCGATGGAGACATGGCTGTTCTCTTGCCAAGGAACACTACAATTCCAACCAAGAAGGAGCAAGTTTTCTCAACCTACTTAGACAACCAACCCGATGTGTTGATTCAGGTGTATGAGGGTGAGAGGGCCCAGACCAAAGATAACAACTTGTTGGGTAAATTTGAGCTTCCCGGAATCCCTCCTGCTCCAAGGGTGTTCCTGAGATCAAAATTTGCTTTTACATTGATGCGAACGGTATCTTGAATGTCTCTGCTGAGGACAAGACTACAGGACAGAAGAACAAGATCACGATCACCAACGACAAGGGCAGGCTCTCGAAGGAGGAGATTGAGAAGATGGTGCTGGAGGCCGAGAAGTACAATTCTACAAAAGAGGCTCCAGATCAACGCTTGAACTCGTAGAACAAGCACTACTACAAAATCACTCTTTTGCGACGGAAAAATCCGTCGCACAATAGTTAAAATTTTCGTCCCAAAATGAATTTGGGACGAAATTTGCGACAAAATAATTTCGTCGCATTTTTTGTCGTTGCAAATTTTTTGGGACAGAATATATTACTCCGTCGCGAATTTGGGACGGAAATAAGGACGGAAGACACTGAATTATATCTATTTAAATGATATATTTGCGACGGAATTGGCGACGGAAGCATTAAACTTTTTGGGACGGAACATACGAATCTGTCGCAAGTTTGGGACGGAATATACTTGTTTATATTTTTTTAATATAATAATTTTGCGACAGAGTTGGGGACGGAAATAATGATATTTTGCAATGACGGAATTCGTAATACCATATTTCCGTCCCGAATTTTGCGACGAAAATAGGGACGGAAATAATTATTTTTTTAATGACGAAATTCAAAATAGCATAGTCCGTCCCAATTTTTGCGACGGTTTTGTTCTGTCACGAAGTTGTGACGATTTGAAAAGTTAGTACTAGTTCCGTCGCAAATGTATAATTTTGTGACAGAAAATCTCATTAGTAATAAATATCATAAATTTTGAAAATTAAAAACTGAGCTGAATCATAAAACAACATTCATATTTAAATAAATCCATCCATCGACATATCCAAATTTAATCATAATTATCCAGTCATAAGTATAAGTATCTCAAAATGATTTAAAAGATAGGAGTTTCATCCATGAATAAAAAACCACGATCTATAATAATATGTAGCCATTAAGTCATCAAACCTGTCAATCACTCTCATTGGTATTTGAAGCACCACTTCCTAGAACATCATGAGGATCATCTTCATCCAAATCCATTGCATCCAAATCAATGTTTGCATGTCTTGCTAATAAAGTCATTATTCCATAACTGCCATTTGAAAAGCGCAGTTATGAAAAAGTTTCCCTTCTTTCTAAATCGTCGTCGCTACTAAAAATTCGCTCATTTTCTACGCATTTTTCTGTGAAATTTGTCCAAAAATTCACAAGAAACTGATTTCTCGCATTTTGTAGCCGATTTCAAATATACAATTCCAGTAAAGTATCTAATTACAATTGTCTTAATGAGAATATGCTAGCTATGTAATGTACTAATATATGTATCTACTTTCTAAATCTATCTTTGATGCAAATTAATCCAGAGAAAGCATTCAGAGGAAGTATCTAGCTTCAAGCAAGCAATTAATTGGGTGAGAAGAGACCTGAACATCAGCAAGAATCACAATTAATTCAAGAGTTGCATGCCTCTGAGATTATTAGAATCTATATATGGAAAACTTCAAACACAGCTTTGACTTTGAGGAGGTTTTATCAGCAAATGCAGTTCAATGTGTGCAACACCCACCATATCAGTTTCCACCAATCTTTATTTGTATTGATCATTTGAAATTTGTATACTATAATGATCTTAATTCCTATTTCTTAATTTCTTCCTTGGACTGACCCTAAAAGTAACACATGCAGGTGTTTGTAATTGATCCACGGATTTCACAAGTTGAAACATGAGTGCAGCAGATAATAATGTTGCAAGTCAAGCTAGAAATAGATAGTAAACAACACATGATTATTTTCTTCTAATATTTAAGATTATCTGTAACACTGATACAGATATAGGAATGAAGCAATCTCAATTGGACATTAATCAAGTGACATGCATTTCATTTTGTAGTAAAATGAAACATGAATAATTTTGCAGTAAAATAAAACATACAATGAGAAGTATTGATAGCTAGTCACAACTCATAAGCAAGGCATAAGCAGCTAATAAAAAAATCTATTCACACTTATGACTTGTCCTAATAAGCAATCAAAGCCAGAGACTGAAAAGAAAGGGAACCAGTATTCAGCCCAAGTAATTTACTTTTTGAAACCAAAAAGATTTGATGAAGTAGCAAAAGAAAGTCAGCACATACCTTCTATACATAGCTATGAATTTCAGCCAGCAAGAGATCAAGGCTAATAAAACGAGACAGACAAACTCCAGTGCCACTGCAGAAAAAGAGTAAACTTCCATTTTGGTCCCTGATAATGTTCACCTATGACTCGTTGGTCCTTAAACTATCTCCGTCGGTCATAGTAGTCCTTTTACACTTTTTCCGTTGGTCCCTGTTGACCAAAATGATTTTCTGGCATTTTTTTTCCACATCATCGTCCTAGCTGGCAATGTCAGACGGTTCCCTCCAAAACAACACAATCAAAATAGTCCCTCCCCACGTGTCCCACTCCTATTGGTACCTACATTAGCCAAATAGGTCCCTGCCACCTTCATAATCTCTTCATCTTCTTCTATTACCCATAACATAAGCAATCAAAAGGAAAATCAGAAAAATCAGAGCAAGGAAGTGACGAACCCTAATCGCTGTGCAATCGCTGAACCCGTGACTGTGTGAGGCCGTGGAGTGCAATCGACGGTCACCTTCTCTACGTTTTGTGCTTGATTTCGTGCTTTGGCATTAAGGTATGACTTGAAATATGGAGAAATATAATTTTATTTCTTAACTCAAAACTCTAAAGAGGTTACATTATATAGAAGAAAACTAGATATGTATTCTATCTCCTAATAGGATAACAAACTAGATAATGGAAAATATCAATATCTCCTAATAATAGAAAAACAAATATTATGGAACATATCACAACACTCCCCCTCAAGCTAGTGAATGGATGTCTATCATTCCCAGCTTGCAAGTCAGATCTCGAAATCGTTCCACGGAAAGTCCTTTGGTGAGCACATCAGCCAACTGTAGTCCTGAGGGGACATACTGTGTAGAAATAAGACCACTGTCTAACTTTTCTTTGATGAAGTGCCGGTCTATCTCTATGTGATTCGTTCTATCATGTTGGACTGGATTGTGAGCAATACTAATGGCAGACTTATTATCACATAAAAGTCTCATGGGAGCTTCACGCTTTATCTTCAAGTCATCTAGTATGATCTTCATCCACAATAACTCACAGACTCCTTGAGCCATGGCTCTGAATTCTGCCTCTGCACTTGACCTGGCAACGACATTTTGCTTCTTGCTCCTCCATGTCACTAAATTTCCACCCAAGAACATACAGTATCCTGTAGTGGACCTCCTGTCATCAATTGATCCTGCATAATCTGCATCAGTATAAACTTCCATAGATAACTGCTCATTTTTCTTGAACAATAGACCTCTTCCTGGACCTGCCTTCAAATACTGCAAGATTCTATCCACAGCTTGTAAGTGCCTCTCCCGTGGGTCATGCATGAACTGACTGACAACACTAACTGAATAAGCTATATCAGGCCTAGTGTGAGATAGATAAATGAGCTTCCCCACCAGTCTCTGGTATTGAGCCTTATCAACCCTTGGGCCCTCCTCATTACTCCCAATCTTGTGATTCTGCTCTATAGGGGCTCCAGTGGGCTTACAACCCAGTTGGCCAGTCTCTTTGAGAAGATCAAGGACGTACTTTCTCTGAGAGATGAGAATGCCTTGTTTTGAGTATGCCACCTCCATACCTAGGAAATATTTCAGCTTTCCAAGGTCCTTCATTTCAAACTGAGTTGCTAACTCCTTTCTCAAGTACTGCTTCTCAAGTTCATCATTACCTGCAATAATCATATCGTCTACATAGACTAAAAGAATAGTAAGTTTGTCATTCTGAGTATGTTTTATGAAGAGCGTATGATCTCCTTGGCTCTGTTTATAACCAAAGGAAACCATAGCTTGAGTAAACCTTCCGAACCAAGCTCGGGGAGACTGTTTGAGCCTATATAGGGCCTTCTTTCAATCTGCACACTTTATTTCTTCCTGAAGTAGGGTCATACCCCGGTGGAATCTCCATATACACTTCTTCCTCCAAATCTCCATGCAAGAATGCATTTTTAACATCAAACTGTTGCAACTCCCAATCAAAGTGAGCTGCTAAGGAAAGTATGATCCTTACGGTGTTCATTTTTGCAACCGGAGCAAATGTCTCCTCATAATCAATTCCATAGGTCTGGGTGTATCCCTTTGCAACTAGTCTCGCCTTATACCTGTCAAGCGTGCCATCAGGTCGATACTTCACTGTATATATCCACCTGCAACCTACAGTCCTCTTGTCATTTGGCTTCTCAACAATCTCCCAAGTCCCATTTTTCTCTAGCGCATGCATCTCTTCATTCATTGCTTGAACCCAGTTCTTATCTTTTAATGCTTCTTGTACTGATGCAGGGACTCTAATAGAGTCAATAGCTGAAATAAAACTCTGATGCTGCAAAGGCAGATTTTTAGTAGACACAAACTGGGATATGGGGTACTTGGTACATGGTCGTTTTCCTTTTCTCAAGGCAATAGGTAACTCATCAAGGTTAGACTCACAAGGATTATTAGGCTCAATGTTAGGAACACTTACCTCCGGTTCAGACGATTGAACTTGTTGCTGGAACAAGACGGGTTTAACTTTCCGCTTGTATGTTATCCTGTATCTGTCAACATTATCCTGTACCTGTATTGGTTCAGGATCACTGTCATCACCATCATTCTGGACCGGCGGCATTGGCTCAGGATCATTTTCTTCACTGGTAGGAATCGAGGAAGACATCAAGGGCTCCCGTGTCAAAGGAATAACAGACAACTCTAAAGACTCAGCTTCCTGACTATTCTCCCCCTGAAGCTGAGGACTAGGATAAAAAGGCTCTGTTTCTTGAAAGGTAACATCCATGGATATATAGACACGACGGTTAGGAGGATGATAACATTTATATCCCTTCTTATCTGAAGCATATCCAATGAAGATACATTTAAGAGCCCGAGGATCCAACTTTCCCCGGTTAGAACCATGCACATGCACAAAGGCAGAACAACCAAAGACACGACCTTGGAGACTTGACATAATGGGAACTGACGGAAAGAAACTCGTCATGACCTGCACTAGACTAACACCAGATAAAACCCTAGATGGTAACCTATTGATTAAATAAGCAGCAGTTAAGACGGCTTCCCCCCAATAAAACTTAGGAACATTCATTTGAAAGAGTAATGCTCTGGTGATTTCAAGAAGATGACGATTTTTCCTTTCAGCAACCCCATTTTGTTGTGGGGTGTCAACACAAGTAAGCTCATGAACAACACCCTTGTCTTTGAGAAATGTTGAAAATTTTTGATTTACATACTCTTTCCCATTGTCTGACCTTAGCCTTTTAATAGGTTTCCCAAATTGTGTTCTAACCATGTTGAAAAAATTAACAAATAATTGAAACACCTCAGACTTATCTTTCATAAGAAATACCCAGGTAATTCGAGTACAATCATCAATAAAAGTAACAAACCATTTTGCACCAGAAACATTAGAAACCGACGAAGGTCCCCACACATCAGAGTGAACAAGATCAAAAGGTTGAGCACATTTATTATTACTAGAAATAAAAGTTGAGCGATGATGTTTAGAAAACTGACATACGTCACAATGGAAAGACTCAACAGACACGTTTGAAAATAAATGTGGAAACATGGTCCTAAGAACACTAAAGGGAGGATGCCCAAGACGCTTGTGCTGCAACTAGATTTGAGAAGTACTCCATGATGCTGAACTTGCCTGATGACACTTGTTCTCCTTGTGCGGCAGAGAGTATAACCCGTCTTGTTCCTTAGCGATTCCAATCGTCCGCCCCGTGGCTAGATCCTGGAAAACACAATGTGATTCAAAAAAGGTTACTGCACACTTCAAATCTTTAGTGAGTTTATGAATAGACAACAGGTTGTTAGAAAGCTTTGGGACATGAAGCACACGCTTTAGGTGTAGAGAGGAGCTAAGGTGAGAGTTACCACATCCGGTAACTGGGGTATGGGATCCATTAGCAACAGTGATATGATAGTTTCCAGGCAAAGTGGAATAAGAGGATAAATGTGAGAGGTGAGGTGTCATGTGATCTGTAGCACCAGAGTCAATAATCCAGCTATCCTCAGTACACAAAGCATTAAGAGATAAGAAAGTAGAGTTCTTACCAGTCATAGAGAGAGAAGAATTACCAGAGGGCTTACTCAAGGAACCCAAAAGAGCTCGCAAACGCTCCAATTCTGCTTTGCTGAGGCTAGAGACATCTGCTGTAGGTGGATCTTCACTCTCAGTCGCCATGTCAGAAGTTGTGTGATTTACACGCCTCTGAGAACCACCTTTGGACCTGCTCATACGTCCAAGGACTTTGTCCCTTCCATGAAGTTTGAAACAATTCTCTTTGGTGTGACCAGATTTCTTACAGTGAGTGCACCATCGATCATCACGATTAGGACGTTCGGATCGATCATCACGATTAGAACGTTCGGAAGGGGTAGATCCTTTGGCAGGACCCTTTTCAGAAGCTAAGGCTGAACCATCAACAGATTGGTCTTCCATCATCACTGTCCTCCGACCTTCTTCATTACTAACTATGAAGAAGACCTCTGAAAGAGAAGGGAGTTTCTCCTTGCCCAAAATTTGAACCCGGATAGGATCAAATTCAGAGTTAAGACCAGAGAGAAACTTAAAAATCCGTGATTTATTAATAAACTAAGTCAGCGTTGTGGAGTCAGCATCACACTTCAACTTCAAATTTTGATACAGGTCTAATTCCATCCAGAGACCAGTCAGAGTTCCATAGTATTCTGACACAGAAAGATTTCCTTGCTTTGAATTAAAAATTTTATTTTCCAACGCATAGCAGGCTGAGAGGTTTTGTTTCTTGGAATATGCCTGTGCCAGGTTCTTCCAAATATCCTGAGCAGTACGAAAAAACATATAATTTCGACTAATCTCCGGAGTCATGGAGTGCCAAAACCAAGTCATAATAAGAGAATTCTCTTCAGGCCATGTCTCATACTGAGGATCAGTTTCAGCAGGAGTTTTTCCTTCAATATAACTGATTCTCTTGCGGCTTATGAGAGTGTGACGGACCATCTCGGACCATTGGAGGTAATTGCGCCCATCCAAGCGATATGATCCTTGCAATATCGGGAGATCATTGTGAGATAAGGGTGGAAGAGATGTCTTGGTTTCTGACATAGTGGAGATAAAAGGTCCAGCAAAAGAGTGAAATAACAAAGGAAAAAAGAGACACCAAGGTCTGTCAACGTCCTCAAAGAAGGAGGAAGAGCCAAATGTCAATAACGACCAGCAACGAAGGCTGATCTGAGAAAAAAGACCCTTGGAACGGATCAAGGAGGGGTCGGCGAACCGTTCTATGCCGGCGCGGATACGAACGGAGGCTGGGAAGGCGGCGTGTGAGCTTCACGCGCGCGGGACGAAGCTGCGAGTGGATCTCACTCGCCGAGACGGAGGCGGCGCGTGGAGGCGCGTTCTGGGCAGTCTGGCGACGCGGCTTCGGGGACTGACCGATCTGGGAAGGGCGAGCACGGTGGAGGTGGTGGTGGTACGCGGTGGCGGCCGGAACAGCGACGGTGGATGTGGCACTGTGGGATGTTCCAAGAAATATGTAGCAGTGAAGGAAAAAGAAAACTCAGAACTATGCCGTAGTGAATACGGTTAGGATTTAGATGCGGAAGCAGAGCCCTCAAGATCGAGATCTCTGATACCAACTTGAAATATGGAGAATATAATTTTATTTCTTAACTCAAAACTCCAAAGAGGTTACATTATATAGAAGAAAACTAGATATGTATTCTATCTCCTAATAGGATAACAAACTAGATAATGGAAAATATCAATATCTCCTAATAACAGAAAAACAAATATTATGGAACATATCACAACAGTATGTAAAACCACACAACGTTCCGGTTTGCATGATTTCAAGATTTCTGCGTTTTGGTCCTGATTTTCCTCCCTCATTTGGTTATTGAAGTAGAAACATCATGTGGCTAGGGTTTTGGAACAAAATGGGGGTTTAGATGGGTTAGGTAGTTTGTGAAAAAAGGGGAAATTTCAGTTTCTATTTATGCTATTCCTTTATTGTAACTTCCTCTGTTTTGTGCCTATTTGTCAATGGCTTTGGGTGGTTTTTGTGTAATGTAGATGGAGCCCACTCTAAACTTGATACTGCACCATGGAGGAAGGCTTTCTGTGGCAGAGGACACTGGTGTTGTTGATTATTTTGGTGGTCAAGTGTGTGTGTGGGAGGATATTGAGTGTGATACATTCAACCTATTCACCCTTGAAAATTTGGCAAAGCTTCATGGGTATCCAAAGTTTAAGAACATATGGTGGAGGAACACACAAACAGATGTGGAGATAGAGCTTATCAAGATTGATGGGGATGCTCATGTGAGAGATATGATTATTGTGTCTAAGTACAATGGTGGGGATGTTGAGGTGTACTTTGACTATGATGAAATGAAACCACTTGCAGTGATTCTGCCACCAGATGATGATGTGGAGATACTTGGTTCTGGTGGTGATGGATTTGCTGCTGATTCAACCATTGATGAGAGGGTGGCTGCTGAGGAGGTTTCCAGTGCTGAAGCAGTGCTACCAGACTCTGTTTTACATGGATATGCTGCTGATATTGATGCAGTGATAGCTGACATAACAGGTGAGGAGCCTGATAGCAGTGATACTGAAACAGATGCAAAAGTGGGGAATGCAAGTTCTGCTGAGTCTTCAGATTCTGAAAATCCATCTGGGGCTGTTCTGTTTGATGTGCCTGAAACAGAATGGTCATGTGAGGAAGGTTCGATTAATTATCACAGTGAAGAGCTGCGCAGTCCAGTAAGTTCTGATAATGAGGATGATAATGGGGTTAGGAAATTTCATTTCCCCCAATTCACAGAGGGTGCTGAATTTGGGAATGTAGTGTTAGAGCTTGGCATGGAGTTTCCCGATTTGAAAACCTTCAAAAAAGCTGTGCAAGACTACACCATTGACAGGGGCAGGCAGATAAAATGGGTGAAAAATGACAAAGAGAGAGCAAGGGCTGTTTGAAAAGTGGTTGAATGTCCTTGGAAGATACTCTGTTGCTGGAGCAAGCCTCAGAAGAGCTTTCAAATTAAGACATTTGATAAGTCCCACACATGCAGTAGGCAGTTTAGGAACAAACAGGCAAATACAAAGTGGGTTAGCCAGAAACTTGAGGGGAGACTCAGGACTCAGCCAACACTTACACACCATGAGGCATTTGACTTCATGAAGGAGACATTTGGTGTGCACCTGGATGACACAAAGATCTACAGATCCTTGAAAATGGCTAGAAAGGCTGTGGAAGGATGTGAGGCACTGCAGTATGGCAGATTATGGGACTACACTCAGGAGCTTGTAAGGAGCAATCCAGGTTCTACTGTGATGATGGATACTACCCCCATCACTGGCTCAAACCCACAATTTAAGAGGTTGTATGTTTGTCTTGATGCTTGCAAGAAAGGTTTCAAAGCTGGTTGTAGACCTTTAATTGGACTTGATGGATGCTTCCTCAAGGGATACTATGGAGGACAGTTATTGTCAGCAGTTGCTCAGGATGCAAACAATCAAATATTTGTCATTGCATATGCTGTTGTGGATGTTGAGGATAAGGACAACTGGGTTTGGTTCCTGACTCTGTTGCACAAAGATCTTGGAGATTATAAGCAGCACAACTGGAACTTCATTTCTGATATGCAGAAGGTATGTGGTTTAAATTTTGAACAAGGATCTTTTTTACTGTAAGTTACATGTGCCAAGGACCATTTTGACTGTAAGTTACATGTGTGGGGGACTAATTTGCTAGTAAGTGGCACACAACAGGGACTAATTTGAGAATTGTTTATTTATGTTTTTGCAGGGTCTGATTCCAGCAATGCAGTTTGTCATGCCAGGGGGTCATCACAGATTCTGTGTGATGCATCTATGGAGAAATTTTGCAAAACAGTGGAAGGACAAGGAGCTTAAGGGTGCTGTTTGGGAATGTGCCAGATCCACAACTGTACAGGAGTTCAATCAGCACATGGAGAGAGTTAAGAGAAAAAGTGAAAATGCCTGGGCTTACTTGAACAAATGGCCAAAACCTGCATGGACCAAATCACACTTCAGTGAGACTGCCAAGTGTGATAATATATGCAACAACACATGTGAGGTTTTCAATGCAAAGATCCTGAAATATAGAGGGAAGCCAATTATCACTCTGCTTGAGGAGGTCAGATGCTATATTATGAGGACAATGGCCAACAACAAGCTGAAGCTGAGATTCCAGAATGGTCCTCTGACACCTGTTTAGAGAAATAAGCTTGAGAGGGAGAAGATGTTGAGCAACAGCTGGACCCTTGTGTGGTGTGGTGATGGAGATAGTCAGAGATATGAAGTGCAGCATGGTTCAGGAACCAAGGTGGATGTTGACCTAGCAACTGCATCTTGCACATGTAGAGTCTGGCAGCTTACTGGAATGCCATGTAAGCATGCAGTGGCAGCAATAGCTTACAGGAACCTCAAGCCGGAGGATTATTGTCATGCTTGGTTGACAAAGGGGGCATACAGCAGCACCTATGAGTATTATGTTCATCCAACACTGAGTCATGAGTTCTGGGAACAAACTCCATATCTGAAGCCAATTCCACCACCTGCAAGGAAAAAGTGTGGCAGGCTCAGAAAGAGTAGAAGAAAGGACAGCACTGAGTCCACAACAAGTGGAACAAAGATTAGGAGAACAGTGGATGAGCTTCAATGCTCTAGGTGTGGGTTGCTGAATTACAACTCAAGGGGTTGCTTGAATCAAGGTGTCCAACGTAGACCAAGAAACTGGGTTGATCAAGTGGAGGAGCCAAATGAAGATGCCCAGTCTGAGATTCAAGTTTCACAGGGTGCACCTCATAATGACATCCTCTCACAGCCTACTGAACACCCAACTGAACAGCCTACTGCACAAGTCCCTTCTGCATCTATTCCAGTTGCTCATGTTCCTCCTACACAGGCTTCTAATGCACAGGTACAGATTTAATTGAACACCAAATGAATCATTGGGATTTAAAAAGCAAACTTATGACTGTTACTGAATTTGACATTACCTTGCAGGTTTCAGGGCAGCCAGGACCTTCTGTTGTCAGGCCTAGGGCTAGGGCTCCCTTGAGAAGACCCAGGGCTGCAAGAGCAAGGGGTAGGCCACCACTACAACCTAGAGCACCACTCCAGCCACAACCACCAATGCGGCCTATAACTCCACAGCAGATCCTGCCAGCAATAGTGCCTAATGCTACATTCCAGACTGCAGTGAGGCCATTCCCCATAAGAAGCCCTGTTTTCAGGCCCCCACGGTCCACCAATAGTCCTCGTCCTCTTCAAGTTACAAGTTCACCCCCACCAAGACCAGGGACATATGACTTAAGGGGTACTGAGATGACCTTCATGCCTACACCTTCGTTACCACCAAGAGAGGACCCGGGCACAAACCAAGACCCTTGATGCTTGCTATTTTAATGTTTTTTTTTTTAAATATCCCCATCTGTAGTTTGATGGGATTGTATCTTTTTGTGTAGGAATTATGCTACTATAAGCGTAGAATTTGTCTTCTTTTTTGATAATCATATCCAAGTATAATGGGATAGCTATTTTGTAGAATCTTGTGATTCAGTACTCTGTTACTTTTTTGGATGGCATTGTTGTGTGCCTTAATATATGTAGACCTTTATATGATCAATGACAAGTCCTTTTAAGCAATTTGGTATTATGGTAGTCAGTGCCAATTATTTGTGATAAATACAGAAACATTAACATTGAATAAAATTGCATTTTGGATTCCCTTACTTCATTACACATTACATCACATGAAAACATGTTGGTGTATTACACAACTCACATCACAGACACACTACAACACATGGAAAATAAGAACTATCAACAGCAACAATAAAATCACTTCTAATACACAGCCCCTAACCACCCTCAGTTCATGGAGTAAACCTTCATTCTTCATCATCAAGGACTCAATCACAGCAGCATTCTTCAACAAAACCTCCTTCAAAAGCCTCAACTCTCCAATCACATCCTCATTCAAAACTCTATGCTCTGCAACCTTAGTATCCCTTGAGCTTCCCTCATCTATGATTCCCTCTTCAGTGATTCCACCATCTTCTTCACCAACCCAAAGGAAGTAGTTACAATTTTTGGGATGGTTCTGAGAAAAATTACATAAATCAGAACTGGGTTCAATCAATGGTAGAACAAGATGGGAAAATCACAGTGTGATGAGGAGTAACTAACCTTGGGTAAGTAACAACCATACCAAGGTCTTTCTGGGTTCAATACTGTTCTGGAAATTCTCACTTTTGCCTTCACACCACAGTAGCAGCACACACCACCAACATTCGTAGAAGAGCTTCCGCGACCTTCATTCTTGGAACCAGGACTGTGATTCATGCGATTTTTCAAACCTCCTGCCATGGATCCTACTCGAATTGTCAATCGAGTACAGTGAGGGGGTATTACTCACTCCAATTTTGAAGATTGCAGGTGCAAAGGTTGAAGATAGGGGAATTTAGGGTTTTCAATTTGGGGATTTTCTGTTATAGGACGCAGGGACTGATTTGACTGGTTTCAGAAACTTAAAATATAACGTTGGTCATGATGTGGCAGCTCCAACGTGGCGAATCTCTCTCATATTTGGCATTTGGTCAACAGGGACCAACGGAAAAAGTGTAAAAGGACTACTATGACCGACGGTTACAATATCTGGGACTACTATGACCGACGGAGATAGTTCAAGGACCAACGAGTCATAAGTGAACATTATTAGGGACAAAAATGGAGGTTTACTCGAAAAAAAGAAAAGAAACAATGAGATTCTGAAACCTTAGTAAATATAGAAGAAAACAAAATTAAAGAAGGTAAGTCAATAAAAATCATATTCTTATTAAACAAGATTAGGTTCTGATTCAACAACAATGTTTAAGTACAATAAAAGTCATATACTTAATAAAGAAGGTCCTCCTATTGCACAAACTAGCAATACTAGAAATATACATGATATTACCATTGCAAGAACACGTGAGCTAGAGTTACTAAAAGAAAAGTTACTAATGTAAGTCAATCATTATATTTATTAAAATTAAAGTTGAATCTATCCATTAGATTAGCATTACAGATATCAAAGCATATCACCTTACAAATAGAATTCCAAATTCCCGATTCTAAATACTTCACATATAGCATTGTTGGAGCTTTCTTTATGGCTAAAAGCCTAAAACAGAACAAGAGGGAGACAGGGAGGAAGCAATATAAAAATACAGAAATCCACCCTCACAAAGCCAGTTTCGTAACATTACTATTTGGCTCATCACCATCACCATCACCAATATTGTGGTCACCCTCTTATAGTTATATATAGCTAGCTAGGGTGACCTCAATCACTACCATGATCTTAAGGAAAGCTTCACTACTTGGGTGTGGCCACACTTATAATCAAAATGCATAACTTTAGGGCACTTATTTAAGGTGTCAGTATGTGGGTCACTTATAGATGTGGGTAACTTGAAGATAAGTTTCATAGATTGGGAATAGTTTCATAGAATCCCAGGCAACAGAACCAAGTCTGTTCTGAAAGAGAAGGATTTCAAAATTGAGAACCAAAGCCTGTTTAAAATTGGTAGTCTTCTAAATAAAATCAACCCTCTATGTTCAGAACTAAGAACCGATTATGGAAACAGAGCTTCAATTCTGATATTGTAATATTTTTTTTCCAAACAGAGCTTCCTTACTGTTTCCATGTAATAAGGATACAAAAGCAATAAGGATACAAAAGCAATAAGGATATAAATAATCACATTTCCTACTCGAAATCAGTAGACAAGACACACACGAGACTGCAGCGACGGAGAACGAGGCTGCGGCGGACGTTGAACGAGGCTGCGGCGGGTTGAAAGGCTTCAAACGAATCGATAACGAAGAAGAGGAACGCAAGACGCAGACAGGACGAAGCGGCAGCGGCGGCGTTGGACGATGCGGCAGTAAAGACAGAGCAGGGTTGAAGGGTGGAAACGTAAAGGGTTGAAAGGGTTGAAATGATAAGGAAGAGGAGGAACGGCCGAAAGATGTACAAAGGGTTTTATTTATTCTTTAAAACTTTGAAAAAATTAAAAAAATATTTGACTTTTAAAAGGGTTTTTTGTTTTTTTCTTCAGAAATGAGCTTTTAGTTTAGGAGCTCCTTTTTTAAAATTTTGTTTGTAAAATATCATATAATTATCTTGTTTTATAATAGGTTGTCACAAATTGTGTTTAGTAGTTTAAAATTAAGATTGTATTTCTTTCAACTTTTTTCTTTGAAAAAATCACTTTGTAATTAAAAGGAGAAAAGCTAAAGAAATAATATTCACAATAATATGCGCAAAAGATTTGTTTCAAATTTTAATTATAAGTAATTAAAAATATATACTTAAGAAATATCTAATAGCTAGAATTATCATAAAATGTAATAGAATGATATATTTAATCTAGTTTAATCACGATAATAGCACTTGAGTATTAAATAAGTATATATATATATATATATTAAAATTTTGACAAAAAATTAAAAAAAATCTTAAGAAAAAAAGTTCCTCATTTTTAAAAATTATATTTTAATATCTATATAATATTAGTAATAAGATATCAAATAAGCATATTGTATTTAATATTTTTTAATTTAATTATCTTTTGTATTTTAGTATCAGGTTATGATGAGTCATTCAGATCAACAAGAAACTTTATTATGTTATTATGGGCTTTATAGACCAGTTATTGAGTTGTAATAGGTCTGATAGGCCTTGTACACAACACAAAGCCTCATTGGGCCTAATGCAGCCTTTGAGATCAAAATGAAATCTCATTATGTTACAACAGGCCTTAGAGATCACCATGAAGCCCAATAATGTCAGATGAGACACTAAGAACAACACGAAGTATAATTAGAGCAGAGAAACCTTTGAGGTCAACATGAAGACTTATTGGACCCGATGGACATTGGATATCAACTAGAGATATCATCGGACTTGATGGACCCTAAGTCAAAATGAAGCTTAATTGGATTTCATGCGCCTATATCATCAATTATTGACTTGAATTGTGCCTGATGAAACCTCGCTCATTATGTTATGATGGGCCTCAGAGGTCACGTTGAAGCTCAATAAGGTTGAATGAGCTTCTAAGATCAGCATGAAGTATAATTATGTCAAATAGATCTCGAGATCAACATGAAGCCTAATTGGACCTGATGGACATTGGAGATCAACTTAAGGTCAAAATGAAGATTAATTGGGCTTGATGGGCCTATAAGTTTATAATTGAGTTTTATTGGGCCTAACAGGCCTTGTACGCAAACACGAATGCTTTATGGGTCTATAGAATAATAAACTAGACGGCATTCCAATTCCCTTCCAAAGCAAAAAAATATTTTTCATAAAATTTGGGACATAAAATTATTGATATTTCCGTCACAAATTGGGACAGAAAGTCGTAGTCCATCCCCAATTTGTGACGGCTTGCATATTTCCGTATCTAAACTGTGACAGAATACCAATTCTGTCCCAAAAAAAAACATAGCTTTAACAAAATTTGAGACAGAAATTTCTTGATGATTCCGTCACAAATTGGGACGGAAAAATTAAAAATTTTCGTCCCCAAAAGTTGGCGCCATTCTTCCCTCCAAAACGAATTTAGTAGTTGGGACGGAATTTTAAAGCCCGTCCCCAATTTGTGACGACTTGCATATGTCCGTCCCTAAAACGTGACGGAATTCCAATTCCATCCCAAAAAAAAATACTTATTTTTAATAAAGATTGCGACAGAAATTTAGTGATGACTCCGTCACAAATTGGGACGGAAACATTAAATATTTTCGTCCCCAAAAGTTGGCGCCATTCTTCCCTCCAAAACGAATTTAGTAATTGGGACGGAATTTTAAAGCCCGTCCCCAATTTTGTGACGACTTGCATATGTCCGTCCCTAAAACGTGACGGAATTCCAATTCCATCTCAAAAAAATACTTTTTTTTAATAAAGTTTGCGACAGAAATTTATTGATGACTCTGTCACAAATTGGGACGGAATAATGAAATATTTCCGTCTCCAAAAGTTGGCACCATCCTTCCCTCCAAAATGAATTTCGTAGTTGTGACGGAATTTTATAGTCCGTCCCCAATTTGTGACGATTTGCATATTTCCGTCCCTAAACTGTGACAGAATCCCAATTCCGTCCCAAAATGTCGAATTAATTTATCAAAATATCTTTGCGACGATAAATTGCCGCTAATTCCGTCCCAAATTAGTTATTTTGGGACGGAAAATTTTTCCGTCGCAAAATTCCGTCCTAAATTGAGTATTTTCTAGTAGTGAAGTTACTTATCATCAGGTTGCAGTACCAATACACTCATTCTCTTCCGAAAACTTCAGGTATTACTTCAAATCTACAAAAAAAGCTTCAGATAAAATTAAAGAGGCACTTAAAGATGATAATTGTTGTGTAATTGGATTATATGGAAAGAGGGGCTCTGGTAAAACAACCTTAGTGCAAGCTGAGATAGAAGAGTATGAAAAGATTTTTTCTAGAGTTATTTTTCCCACAGTGTCCAATAACCAAGATATCAAGAGCATTCAAGAGGGAATTGCTAATAAGTTGGATGTGCATTTTGAAAGAAATTACAGTGATATCTTTAGAGCAATGAAAATAAATTCTGGATTTGAAAGGAAAGAAGGAACTACTCTTCTTATCTTGGATGATTTTCCAACAATGTATAAACCACAAGAATTAGGCATTCCTTGTGAAAGGCAGTGCAAGGTCCTTTTGACCACACGTGACAGAGCACACTGCATCAGCATGGGACGTGATACTTTTATTCCTATGGAGCCCTTATCTGACAAGGAAGCTTTGACCCTGCTACAAAAACTTTCAGGTGTTAACTCGCGCTCCGACCTATTCTATATTGCACAAGAAATTGCTTTTCCATGCAATGGCTTACCTGGTCTAATTAAAGATGTGGTGTCTTCCTTAAAAAAGAAGTCCATTGAGGAGTGGGATGAATCATTAGTTAGTCTAAGCCACTCAAAAGCCCACTATCAAATTTTTATCAGTTTTAGAGGATGGGATACTCGGGAGATTTTCACAAAGCATCTCTATGATGCTTAGTGCAATGAGGGATTCCAGACCCTTAAAGATGATCAATCATTGCAGGGTGGAGCCCCAATTGAAGAACTTCTTACAGCCATTGAAGAATCAAGGTTTGCAATTGTCATTTTGTCTAAAAAATTTGTAGACTCTAAATGGTGTCTGAAGGAACTTGTCAAAATTCTTAAGTGCCGAAAGAAGAAGAACCAATTGGTTTTACCAATTTTTTATGAAGTGGAACCAACCGACATAAGGCATCTAAAAGGGAGGTATGGTGAAGCCATGGCCGAACATGAAAAAGAGTTAGGAAAGGATTCTCAGACAGTATTGGAATGGACACATGCTTTGAGGGATATTTCCAACTTGAAAGGAGAGCGTTATGAAGGGTATGTAGTAAACTTTCAATTTCTTTCAGTTAAGTTACGTATTATTACATTTTTGAAAGAGTTATCTTTAAATTTCAAAAATTTAAATTTGTATATGTCTCACTTAAAAAATATATTATTTGAACAATTTTTGTCAAATGAAATATATGCTGAAATTTAAGGTTTTGTATATACTTTTTTACAGGAGCAGAGATGAATTTATTGCAAAGATTGTAAGATTTGCTTGTAGTAACAGACATCGCTTGCATATTCAAAGCATGTATATGAACTAGATGAAAGAAAATGGGGTGGAGTTGCAGGGTGTGGATTCAAAAACAGATGGTGGCTTTGCAAGTTCGCATGATCTGGTGCTCAAGAAGGGTGGTCAAAAGTTGCCCAAAGTGATGTTAAATTTTGTTTGTTTTTAAAGGTCAATGGTGGAAAGGATCTTATAAAAATTGTCCCAGATTTTAGGGGCGGTGGTTTCCTTTTGCTGTAGTGTAAGTGTAAGGGTGGGTATAAGGAAGGGTCAAGTTGGTGGGTTTTTAAATTGATTCAACCTTGACTCATTCACAGAATTTTTTCCAATAAATTTTGTTCGTATTCTCTCATCTTTTTATTTTGGTTCATTATGAAAATTGATTTTCTACTGGTTGGTTTATCTATGTTTTTTGGGTGTGTTGGTTCTGATGTTGGTCTCAACTCAACAAGGACCCTGATTTTGATACCGTTTGAAGTAGGAATTGAAACAGGTATATTGTAAAGTGGGTACCTTTTCAAAATAGGAGAATTCAAAACTCTTCTATTCATTATTTAGAGAATAAATAATTAAATTGTAAATTATAAAAGTTTGTTAAGGAAGAAATTATGATAAATTAAGATTACAGATATAAAACCTCTCCGTTCTTAAATGAGTTCTAGAAAAATTGTCTTTCAGATTTTATTTAAGTGTATGGGATTCTTGTGGTGGGGAACTCGCTTTTATTTAATACTCACATGAAAGTTGTTCTGAAGAATTTTTCTTTTAAATTAAAAAAATCTACTATTAAAAAAAAGGGCTTTAGCTTCTCTTACGGCAAGTGCCGCACAAGACTGAGCTGTTGCATATGGTTACTGGTGAAAAATGGTTTTTGGTTATAACTTATACATTTTTTGAATATTATTTACTCAGAAATAATAAATTTATGAGTTTTTTAAAGTAAGTTGGGTTGTTGGCGGTGTTCCCATATTGTGGAGGACTGTCTTCACTGTTTACGTGGTTGTCCTCATTCTATGGAGGTGTGGCAGCGGCTTAGTGCTTTTTCTTGGCCTTGGTTCCTTGCTGGTGACTGTTAAGTCTGGATTAAGAGTAAAGCCTTGGGGCCTAATTCTTTGCTGCTTGTGACAGCTCTTTGGGGCTTGTGGCAGTGGCGCAACGAGATGGTTTTGGGTGATAACAAGTGGACGCTTGAATTCATCTATCGCTGGATTCGGCAGGAGCATGCGGATTACCACCGGTGGCTGGCCACAGATAGCGCCAGTGATGGGAGTGAAGCGTTGCGTGGAATATGGCATCCTCCTCCCATGGGTTATGTTTCTTTGTCAGTGGATGGTTCCTTTAATCATGATCTCTAGCGTATGGGCTTTGGAGGAGTGGTTTGAGGTGTCGGCGGGGTGTGGCAGAGTGGCTTTTTGGCTGGCCAGCCTGTAACTCGGTGTTAGCGGAGATTCTAGCTCTTAAGCATGGGTTGCGTATTCTTTGGAGCATGGAGTTCAAGCAGGTACTTTGCTAGACGGATTGTCTAGAGATAGTTGAGGCGATTCAAAATGATAGCTATAGGGTCCATGCTCACGCTAGTGAGCTCGCGGATGTTTGTCAGCTCTTTCACTGTGATTGTGATTGGGAGTTGCTCCTTTGACATGTCTCTCGTGATGCTAATGCTCCTACTGATTGCCTAACCCGAATGGGTGCTTCTTTGCAGTGTTCTCTTACAGTGCTTGAGGATCCGCCGGAGGAGGTTGCCCCATTCATCTTTAAGGATGCTTTAGGGGTGTATTTTTTCTTTTTGTCTGTTTATTTTCTGATGTACCAAAATAACTTATACCACAGAAAAGAAAAAGTAACCAACTTTTTTTTTTGAAAGTCGCCTACCATATATTAAGAAACAATGGGCCGTGAGGTCAAAACATAAGCGTTCACCAACAAAATAGCAGCCATAGGAACCTCCTCGACCCACACCGTATCAGTATAGGTGGAAGCATTCTTGGTCAAATAATCTGCAACAGAGATACCAGAACGTCTTACAAAAGAGAAAGAAGCAACAATAAAATTATGAAAAAGTAAACGGTAATCTTGGATAACAGAGGCTAAGTAGAAGTTTCATTCTGCACCTCTCGTCCACCATTGAAACAAACAGCTGTAGACAGTCCGTCTCAAAACAAACATGAGTAAAACCCAACTCGAGAGCCAAAGAATGGTCCACCGGAAGCAAGCTGCTTCTGCCAGCAACGATGACAACGCCAACCCCGATAACAAAATCGCAGCAGCCATGACGCTTCCTTCGCAGTTGCGTGCTACCATGCCCAATCCAACCATACCCCCTCTCAAAAAGAAGCATCGAATTTAAATTTTATGATCCCCCGCGGTGGCCTAGCCCACACCCCACGAAGCACAGCAGCAGGTTGCTCCCGAACCACCACCTCTGGAGGTCGAGCATGCAGCGCCTTTACCCACGTGAGCACATGCAAACAGTCCCAAGACCCCTGGTGAAAGATCATCTGATTCCTGGCCTCCCACAATCCATAAAAACCAGCTAGCACATAGGATAAAAGAGAAGCATCCTGACGCTGAATCACATTAGATAAAAACTCCTGTACTATGGAGAAAGAATCAACCCTCAAGGAGTATGGGGACCCAAACCAGAAGGTTAAAGAAGCTGGGCAAGAGAGGAAGGGATAACCAACTTATAATATACTGTTATATATTTAATTTGTTTATTTTAAATTGTATTTTGATCTGAACTCACTCAAGAGTCTAAAATTTTAAAGTGCATACAATAGGTGACTTGCTAATTAGTTCAACTAAGAGAAAAAATATTTTTGGAATGTCTCGCTAAAAAGCATCCTAATGAGATCTCAATCTCAAAAAAATGTTTTCTATACTATAAGTATAATAATATAAGAAATATTATTTATATTTTTCATAAATTCTATTCCATTGTATTCTATATTAATATAATATAAATAAAATAAAATTAATATTTAAAAAATAGAATATTCATTCAACTTTTAGAATTCGCCGACTTTTAAGATCTTGAGGGTTCAAGTCCCTCTATCCCCGAAAGGACCTCATCCATTGCAATATATAAAAAATGATCGATTTGAGAATTTTGTAAGAAATGAAATTTCACAATTTTTTATACATGTGGGCATGGGTAACAATCCATTCTATAATTATTTACGTTTTCTCTCGCATGAAAAAATAATCCCACAAATAAAAGAATTCTAAAATACAATACAAAATAACGTAAAATTGACTCATTTATCAAATTTGTTTATACCGGCCTCAACATAGGTTTTTTTCTGATAAAAAAGAGGCTTAAATATGTTTTTGATACCGTAAAATATGAGCGAATTGAATTTGGTTTATGCAAACAAATTTCATAACTTTTAGCACTCAACATTAATATGATAGGTGAATTTAGTCTCTATGATGCAATTGTGGCGGTTAAAACCGTTATTAAAACATTTTGTGGCGATTAAAAACTTCCACAAATTAAATGACATGGATTAATTTAACTTATTTCATGAATGTTGGGGACAAAAAACTATGAAATTTTTTTGGAGGTGTCAAATCCAGTGTTCCTCTGTTTTACAGAGACTAAAACCATATTTAAGCCAATATAATATAGACTTAATTGCAACTTTGGTCCCCCACTTACACCTAAACCACTATTTTGGTCCCCAACAAAAAAAATTACACGGTTGGTCCCTCACTAAAGCCTCTGTTTGCAGAAATGATTTTCCTTCCATTTTTATCAATAATTTAACGGAATCTAGGTAGAAAAATAAATTAAAAAAAAAACAGAAAGCCAAAATCTTCAAGCATCTTCATCATAATCTTCAAGCATCCACATCAACCCCTAAAGTAAAAACTCACTCAAGCTTCTTTTACTCACAGAGCCATCACACCTTCCCTTGCAATCCTTCAATCGCAACATCTGTTCTTCTTTCAATCCTCCCCATCTTTGCTTCTAGGAACCTATTTACGTTGACTTTTGGTAAATCATAGGTAAACCACAAAGAAATCCAAATGTTTATGAAGAAACTGAATTTTATCCTCTTTGGGTCCTTTAGTGAAAACGTTTAAGTATCGTTTCCGGATTTTGGTAAAGAACGGAAGAATGTTCTTCAAAGTTAAAGAAAGGAGATGAAGTAGAATAGAAAAAATGAAGAAGAAAGGGAAAATAAAACTAAATTCAAAAGGGAAAAGAAATCAAAAGAAAAGACAAGCCAAATGGCAAAAGAAATTGCATTGAAAGTAAAAGTGAGAATTACGTCACCCTCTGAGTTCTCTTTGTAGCCTTTTCACTTGTGGACGTATTGGCATTTCGAGAGTTTGAATAGTTTGTGAATTTTAATTATTTCCTAGTTACAACTTACTATTTATAATGTCTGAAATAAAACCGTTAACATAATTCTACGGTTGAAATTCAAACATAGCAAATAACTCTCTAATCTAGAGCCAAACACTTCGAATAGTTACAAACTAACTTTTCCACCTAATAGACGCATGTCTATTTTAAAATAAACTAACTAACTGTTCATTACTTACACCAACTTCCAATAACCGCTTCTAGTAGTCCTTATGTTGTTGGCTCTTCATCTCTTGCTCGGTTTCTTTTCTTCCAAGGATTCATATATTGAGTCGAACAAGAGATCAAATTATCACTAAACAGCTTGGTCGAAATACTAAGCCACTTCGACACATTATGCATATCTAACCATTAACTAATATGTTGAATTGCAGCACGTGGATAACTAATCGACAAATTCCTTTTTCATTGAATATTACCTGAGCTTTCATCCATTAGTCATGGCATGTCTTACGCCATTCAATAGCATCATGTAAACATATCCACACACTAATATTTTCAAGTATAGAATGTGGGTAGCTAATCACCAAATTGTTGAACCAATTTGGCACATTTTTAAGGAAGTGAAAGTATGGAAGATCTAATTTTTACTTCGTTCTCCTCCTCGTTTCCCCCTTGGAATCTTGGATTTTCCTCCTTGTTGCTTAAAGATTGGTCCTTTCTCTTTGTCACCGATGTGGGTCGTTGCTTCTCGATCTAGGTTTTTTCTTTATGGGTATGTGGGAAATAGAACAGAGATAGGGAGGGTGATGATTTTTCTGGTTTTAAGGGTGATAATTTTTCTTTGTGGGTATTTGGGAAATAATTCATGGCTCTGGTTCTGTTCTGTTTATCGAGGCTGATGATTTTTCTTTCGCAGGAAAGGTTTTTTTTTTAATATTGCTAAAAATAAAAAAATTAAGGAAAATATGTTGCAAAAATAAAAAATTAGAGGAGTAAGGTTGTTTTGGCCATGTGGGCATGCCACATGGCAGCAGCTGGGAGTCGCAAGGCTTTTTGAGACTCCCAGGAGTCGCAGAAAAGTTTGAGACTCCCAATAAAGTCTGCACTGTTCACGAGTTTCTATGCAAATGAGTCTGAAAAACGAGTTGAAGTCACGGTACAGGCTGCGAATTCTAACAATATAATTATACATGCCATGCTTCCACAAATTTTCCATTGTAGAAACCTCAAACCTCAATTTGTACTCTAAACCTCAAACCCTGAACCACAAACCACAAACATCTGCGATGTATCAACAATAATCGTCTTATTTATATTATACTTAAATACATTTTTAGTCCCCGCAAAATACATTATTTTCATTTTTTGTTTTGGGGATTTTTTTTGGTTTTCAATACTACGAAAATCACATGTTTTGTTTTTCGTTCGTGTCAGTTGTTTGTCTATCCATTCAGCTCCGAGTTTTTATAACCTGGGAAAAATTTGAAATGACTGAACCTGAATTCTCCACTTGCAGATCTAAGACTGTGCGAGTGTTTTCAGATCTGGATTGAATAGAAAAATAAACAGCAGAAATAGAAAACAAAACATATAGGGCTTGTTTGATTGCAGTTTTTGAAAACTGTATTTAAAAACAGTTTTTAAAAACTATTTTTGAAAACTATTTTTCCAAATAAAAGCAGAAAAACTATTGAATGAGATGTTTTCCAACATTTAAAAAATTGAAATTTAAAAATTAAAAACAGAAACTGAAAAGCATGTTTGATTACAGTTTTTAAAAACTGTTTTCTGTTTTCAAAAACTAAGGGCCTGTTTGATTACAGTTTTTAAAAACTGTTTTCTGTTTTCAAAAACTGAAAAATTTAAAAACCTACTTGGCAAAACCTGTTTTTGAAAACAGTTCTTATTTTCAGTTTTAAAAACTAGGGTGTGTTTGATTGTGTTTTCGATTTTTTTGTTTTCAAAATTGTTTTCTAAAATAGTTTTTAAGAACTACTTTTTAGAACAATAAAAGAAAAAAACTTGTTTGGTAATATGATTTTAAAAACATTTTTGAAAATAAAAAAATAAAAAACCTTTACTTTCTAATTTCTTTTAATTACAGTAATGCCATTAATGAAACAAAGCTGAAAATAAAAAACAAAAACAACTTTTTTCTGTTTTGGTTTTTCTGTTTTAAAAACAAAAAAACAGGAAACTGTTTTTAAATTAATTTTAAGAAAACATCTTAACCAAACAAGTTTTTTTGTTTTTTAATTTTATAAAACAGAAAACTGTTTTCAAAAACAGAAATCAAACAGGCCCTAAAATACCAGAACAGATAAAAGATGTTTTCAGTTTCTGTTTTTAGTTTTCAATTTTTCAATTTTTTAAATATTGGAAAACGTCTTATTCAACAGTTTTTTTTCTGCTTTTATTTTGAAAAACAGTTTTCAAAAACAGTTTCTAAAAACTCTTTTTAAATACAGTTTTCAAAAACTACAATCAAACAGACCCAAGATCTTTTAACTGTTTTGATATTTTAGTTTTTTAAAACTGAAAATAAGAACTGTTTTCAAAAACAGTTTTCAAAGACAGGTCGTGCCAAACAAGTTTTTAAATTTTTCAGTTTTTGAACAAAGAAAACACTTTTAAAAAATTGTAATCAAACAAGCCGATAATTTTCGGATGAGTGTTTTGACAAAATTTTCTCAATAATGAAAAACAGGAACAGTATTTGCAATAACTAAAAATATATTTAGGCCTTTATATTATTTAAAGAGGCCACGTGAACAACTTGAAAACAAACTATTGAACCTCTCTCTGCTGCTAAAATGAATAAACATCGGTAGTCATTTAAAGGGTGAGATCACTAGAGAAAGATAGGAAGAGAGGAGAGATAAATGATAAGTGCGATATATGATGTGATTAATTGAAAGAAAGAAATAGAAAAAAAAAAAAAAGCTATTCAGAGATATCTGTATTGTTTAAGTGTACATAAATGTTGCTATCCTAGAAGATATGGACTTTGTTCCTCTCTGATTATAAAATTAATCTTCTAATTGAACTTGGATTTGATTTCTAGTCAAAGCTTGAATTATTTGACCACACTAACCATTTGATTCCGTTGCTCTTCTCTTTTCTTCGTTCTCCCTGTGCTGCTCTCTGCATTCTCAGATATCTATGGCAGGAAAAGAAGAGGGTCCCGCTATCGGAATCGACCTCGGCACCACCTACTCCTGCGTCGGAGTGTGGCAGCACGACGGTGTCGAGATCATCGCCAACGACCACGGCAACCGGACCACCCCCTCTTTCGTCGCTTTCACCGATTCCGAGCGCTTGATCGGCGATGCCGCCAAGAACCAGGTCGCCATGAACCCCATCAACACCGTATTCGGTATATATAGCATCCCCTTCCTTATTTATTGATACTATATCATAGTTTCATAATCTGTTATTTGCAATTTTTACTAGTACATACGTTGTTACTAAACTAATTAAATAACTGATTCTATTCAAATTTTGCTTAGCTTCATGATTTTGGTTGTTTTGTTATTGGAAATCAATTTTCCTCTGAATCAGTGTTTTCATCTATGAGTCTATTAATATTAATATTATTCAGTAGTTGTGTGTTGGACTTATTTTCTCTCTTGATTTCGATGCTTATTGGTTAATAGAATTGATTTGTGGTTGTAGATGCGAAGCGTTTGATTGGTAGGAAATTCTCTGATGCTTCCGTTCAGAGTGACATGAAGTTATGGCCATTCAAGGTCATTCATGGTCATGGCGACAAGCCCATGATTGTTGTTAACTACAAGAACGAGGAGAAACAGTTCACTGCGGAGGAGATTTCCTCCATGGTTCTCATGAAGATGCGTAACATCGCTGAGGCTTACCTCGGTTCCACCGTGAAGAACGCTGTTGTCACTGTCCCAGCATACTTCAATGACTCTCAGCGCCAGGCCACCAAGGACGCCGGTGTAATTGCTGGCCTTAACGTCATTCGCATCATCAACGAACCCACCGCTGCTGCCCTTGCGTATGGCCTTGACATGGGGGCCACTGGTGACGATGAGAAGAATGTTTTGATTTTTGACCTTGGTGGTGGTACTTTTGATGTCACTATTCTCACCATTGCAGAGGGTGTCTTTGAAGTTCTGGCCACTGCAGGAGACACCCATCTTGGAGGTGAAGACTTTGATAACAGGATGTTGTACCATTTTGTTGAGGAGTTCAAGAGGAAGAACAACAAGGACATTAGTGGGAACCCAAGGGCTTTAAGAAGGTTGAGGAACGCATGTGAAAAGGCAAAGAGGACTCTCTCATCCACCACGGAGACAACCATTGAGATTGACTCATTGTATGAAGGTGTTGACTTCTACGCCGCAGTCACTCGTGACTGGTTTGAAGAGCTTAACATGGACCTCTTCAAGAAGTGCATGGAGACTGTTGAGAAGTGCTTGAGGGATGCCAAGATGGACGAGAGTAATGTCTATGATGATGTTGTTCTTGTTGGTGGGTCTACTAGGATTCCCATTGTACAGTCACTGTTACGAGATTTCTTCAACGGCAAGGAGCTTTGCAAGAGCATCAACCCTGACGTGGCTGTTGCTTATGGAGCTGTTGTTCAAGCTGCTATCATGAGTCATGAGGATAATAAGGAGATTAAGGAGTTTGTGTTGTCTGATGTCATTCCCGTTTCACTTGGTGTGGAAACTGTCGGTGGACTCATGACTGTTCTCATTCCAAGGAACACTACAATTCCAACTAGGAAGGAGCAAGTTTTCTCAACATACTCAGACAACCAACCTAGTGTGTTGATCCAGGTTTACGAGGGTGAGAGATCTAGGACAAGAGACAACAACTTGTTGGGTAAATTTGAGCTTTCTGGCATTCCTCTTGCTCCAAAGGGTGTTCCTCAGATCACTGTTTGCTTTAAAGTTGATTCCGATAGTATCTTGAGTGTCTCTGCAAAGGATAATACTACAGGGCAGAAAAACAAGATCATTATCACCAATGACAAGGGAAGGCTCACGAAGGAGGAGATTGAGAAGATGGTGCAGGAGGCCGAGAAGTACAATTCTACAAAAGAGGCTCCAGATCAACACTTGGAGGCACTCGTAGAGCAAGATACTTATCATCATATTACAGTACCAACCCAAAGTTTACACTCATTCTCTTCCGAAAACTTCAGGTATATTTATTCCAAATCTACAAAAAATGCTTCACAGAAACTTAAAGTGGCACTAAAAGATGATAATTTCTATGTAATTGGATTGCATGGAAAGAGGGGCTCTGGTAAAACAACATTACTGAAAGATAAGATAGAAGAGTATGAAAAGAGTTTTCATAAAGTTATATTTCTCCCTGTGTCTGAGAATCAAGACACCAAGAGCATTCAAACGGATTTCGCTAAGATGTTGAATGTGTTCGAAAAACATGACACTGATGGTGCAAGAATAATGAAAATAAGTTCGGCATTAACAAAGAAGGATAAAACTACTCTTGTCATCTTGGATAATTTTCCGCCAAAGTCTAAACTGCAAGAATTAGGCATTCCATGTAATAACAAACAATACAAGTTCCTTTTGACTGCACGTGACAAGACAGACTGCATCTTTATGGGATGTGACCAATCGATTCATTTGGAGCCCTTATCTGATGAGGAAGCTTTGACACTGCTACAAAACCTTTCTGGTGTTAACTCCCAGTCTACTCTATTTGAAGTGGCACAGAAAGTTGTTTCTAAGTGTAATGGCTTACCTGGATTGATTGAAAATGTGGCGAATTCCTTGAAAAAGAAGTCATTGGAGAAGTGGGAAGAAGCATTAGTTAGTCTAAGCCACTCAACCGCCCGCTACCAGATTTTTATCAGTTTTAGAGGAGGCGATACTCGACATGTTTTTACAAATCACCTTCATTATGCTCTGTGCCAGGAGGGATTCGCGACCTTCAAAGATGATGAGTCATTGGAGGGTGGGGTCCCAATTGAGAAACTTCTGGATGACATTGAAGAATCAAGGTTTGCAATTGTTATTTTATCTGAAAACTATGCAGACTCTGAATGGTGTCTTAAAGAACTTGTAAAGATTCTTGACTGTAAGGATAAGGAGGGGAAGAAGCAACTAGTTTTGCCAATCTTCTATGAAGTGCCGCCCACAGATGTAAGACATGCACGAAACAGTTATGCTGCTGCAATGGCCAAACATGAAAAGAATGGAAAAGATTCATATACACTTAAAACATGGAAGAACGCTTTATATGATGTATGTACCCTGACTGGATTCGAAAAGCCTCACGATTGGTAAGTGGTATATTGTTATATACTTTTAATTAGACTCTATGAATAATTTCCTGGTTGAACGAATTGTTTTATAATTTAGAATTTAGTATATGGTTGTGTTTGTGTAGTTAATTTTAACTAGGTAATGTGTTTGTAGATGGAATTTTAAATCATCAATACCAAATACTTCGTTTGGATATTAAATAAATCTAATGAGTTATTTTAAAATTTGGATATATTATATTTCAGAAAAATTAAATTTATGCAGTTTAGTATCTTGTGTGATATCATATATATTTTTGAAGAATATTTAATCAAGCTTAGTTTTATATAAGTTTTATGAAATGGGTTGCTAGTGAAAGAAGGACAATAGAATTTGAACACATAATGAATTGAAAAATTTCATATGCTTTTCCAGGACCAGAGATCAATTTATTGGAAAGATTGTCAAATTTGCCTGCGATCACAGACATCGCTTGCATATACAGAGCATGTATATGAACTAGAAGAGAGATTTCAACTTCTCTTGCAGTGAGTGCAACACAAGACAGAACAGGTAACAAATGGTTACCAGCTCAAAAATGGATTGTGGTTGTAATTTGTTTTGGACACATTTCTTTGGATAGCATTTATCAGTTTTAGAGGAAATGATACTCAGGAGATTTTCACGAAGCATCTCTATCATGTTTTGTATAAGGAGGGATTCCGGGCCTTCAAAGATGATCAATAATTGGAGGATGGAATCCCAATTGAGGATCTTCTTGGAGCCATTGAAGAATCAAGGTTGGTGGACTTTTTATACTTGGGTTAGGGGCTTTTTATACTTTATTGGTGATAAGTTGCTGTTACTCTTAAGAATATGAGAAAGGGATCTTGGTAGGCTTTTCTTGTGTTGTCTGAAGTAAAGCTGTTGGCAGTCTCTTGGTGTTATGCCTCAAGTTCAGATGCAAGAAAATTTTGTTTGGGAAGCTTTGGGTCTGCAGGCAAAAGGGTTTCATCTTTCTGCAAACTCTTGGACTTATCACTTGAATCTGCCCTGCAGAAGTCGCTTCGTCAGAGGAGAGACTGGTTCACAAATCCACTTTGGCTGCGATCTCAAACTCAGTCCAAGTGAACCCTCTTTCCTTCACCATTGTTTCTTATCCTGGCAATCCAATTCCAACCCAGTTTCATCAAACCTATCAGCCAAGTGCCTCTATATGTATCACTTCTCAAAGAAGGATTTCAAAATCATGAACCTTTACTCAGTTCAATGCTCCATCAAAATCATTAAACAGCCATCAAGTCTCCATTTAATACCATCAATACACATGTTTGCTTTCAAAATTCAAAAATTCTAACACATAGAATGATCAGAATTTTTAGCATCAAAAGAAGGAGAGAGGGGCGCCCAAACATCCACATAATTCTGAATAATTCTCCTTCAAAACTCATTAAGGCCATAGACAAGCCATTAAACCACATTATTACCCCTTAATTCCCATAACTCTCACTTAAAAATCTGAATTCAAACCACCATTAAAGCCAATAATGCTAAATTCGAATTTGAATAGTCCAAGGACTATTATTTAATTAATCAAACTCAAGGGACCAATTTACAAATATAAGAATTTCAGGGACTAAAATGCAATTACAATAAATTCAAGGACCAAAGTGCAAATATAAGAAATTGAGGTTCTTACAATCGTCATCACCACCACTGTCAACCCCACTGTCGCCACCAACACTACCGCCACCATAGCCGCCGCCACCACCAACTAGTGAGATGAAAAGCAGTGATGGTGGCAGCGGCGACAGAGGCGATAGAAGCAGTAGTGGTGGGGTAGTGGTGATGGTGACAACGGTGTCCGTGACAGCGGTGGAGAAGATGGTGGCTACGGCGGTGGGCGTAGAAGCGGTAAAGGTTGGGGGGGCGACGATGGTGGTAGTGGCGGCAATGGAGGTGGTAGCGGCGATGGCAGTAGCATTGGTGGCGGCGGCGACAGCGACGCTAAAAATGAAAGAAAAAAATCAAAACAAACATATTTTCAAATTTTCAAAATAAAAACTATTTAAAAAAAAAAATTATCAAACCAAACACACTTTAATGGTTTCACCGTTTCAACTCATTGGACTATTATGTTCCCATTTGAAGAGGACCAACCCATGTGTTTTCAACAGTGATGACTTCTGACACATCTAATCATTATCATTTGTTGAGAGCTGAGAAAACTATTTAATTGCCTTTGTACCCCCATAACTCTTTTTTTGACAGATTGTACCCCACAACATGGCCCCAGCTGAGACTAGCATAGCAGAATAAGATTTCAACTCAAAAAGCTTGACTTACATGACCACACTGACACTAAACCATTCCTCTGCTCTTCTCTTTTCTTCGTTCTCTCTGTACCACTCGCTCGCTGGATTCTCAGGTATCTATGGCCGGAAAAGGAAATGCTCCCGCTATCGGAATCGACCTCGGCACCACCTACTCCTGCGTCGGAGTGTGGCAGCACGACGGTGTCGAGATCATCGCCAACGACCACGGCAACCGGACCACCCCCTCTTACGTCGCTTTCACCGATTCCGAGCGCTTGATCGGCGATGCTGCCAAGAACCAGGTCGCCATGAACCCCATCAACACCGTATTCGGTATATATAGCATCCCCTTCCTTATTTATTGATACTATATCATAGTTTCATAATCTGTTATTTGCAATTTTTACTAGTACATACGTTGTTACTAAACTAATTAAATAACTGTTTCTATTCAAATTTTGCTTAGCTTCATGATTTTGGTTGTTTTGTTATTGGAAATCAATTTTCCTCTGAATCAGTGTTTTCATCTATGATTCTATTAATATTAATATTATGCAGTAGTTGTGTGTTGGAGTTATTTGCTCTCTTGATTTCGATGATTATTTGTTAATAGAATTGATTTGTGGTTGTAGATGCGAAGCGTTTGATTGGAAGGAAATTCTCTGATGCTTCCGTTCAGAGTGACATGAAGCTATGGCCATTCAAGGTCATTCATGGTCATGGCGACAAGCCCATGATTGTTGTTAACTACCAGAACGAGGAGAAACAGTTCACTGCGGAGGAGATTTCCTCCATGGTTCTCATGAAGATGCGTAACATCGCTGAGGCTTACCTCGGTTCCACCGTGAAGAACGCTGTTGTCACTGTCCCAGCATACTTCAATGACTCTCAGCGCCAGGCCACCAAGGACGCCGGTGTAATTGCTGGCCTTAACGTCATTCGCATCATCAACGAACCCACCGCTGCTGCCCTTGCGTATGGCCTTGACATGGGGGCCACCGGTGACGATGAGAAGAATGTTTTGATTTTTGACCTTGGTGGTGGTACTTTTGATGTCACTATTCTAATCATTGACTCCAGTGTCTTTGATGTTAAGGCCACAGCCGGAGACACCCATCTTGGAGGTGAAGATTTTGATAACAGGATGGTCAACTATTTTGTTGAGGAGTTCAAGAGAAACCACAAGAAGGACATTAGTGGGAACCCGAGGGCTTTAAGAAGGTTGAGGAACGCATGTGAAAAGGCAAAGAGGACTCTTTCATCCACCGAACAGACCACCATTGCGATTGACTCATTCTATGAAGGTGTTGACTTGCACACTGCAATCACTCGTGACAGGTTTGAAGAGCTCAACATGGACCTCTTCAGGAAGTGCATGGAGACTGTTGAGAAGTGTTTGAGGGATGCTGAGATGGAGAAGAGTGACATACATGATGTTGTTCTTGTTGGTGGGTCAACTAGGATCCCCAAGGTGCAGTCATTGTTGCAGGGTTTCTTCAACGGCAAGGAGCTCTGCAAGAGCATCAACCCTGATGTGGCTGTTGCTTATGGTGCTTCTGTTCAGGCTGCTAAATTGAGTGGTGAGGATAATAAGGAGATTAAGGATCTTGTGTTGTTGGATGTCACTCCCCTTTCACTTGGTGTGGAAACTGCTGGTGGTGTCATGACTGTACTCATTCCAAGGAACTTTACAATTCCGACCAGGAAGGAGCAGATTTTCTCAACCTTCTCAGACAACCAGCCTGGTGTGTTGATCAAGGTGTACGAGGGTGAGAAAACCAGGAGCAGGGACAACAACTTGTTGGGTAAATTTGAGCTTTCTGGCATTCCTCCTGCTCCAAGTGGTGTTCCTAAGATCAATGTTTGCTTTGAAATTGATAGCAATGGTATCTTGAATGTCTCTGCTGAGGACAAGACTACAGGGAAGAAGAACAAGATCACTATCACCAATGACAAGGGAAGGCTATCCAAGGAGGAGATTGAGAAGATGGTGCAGGAGGCAGAGAAGTACAATTCTACAAAAGTTGCTCCAGAACTACGCTTGGAGGCACAAGTAGAACATGATACTTACCGTCAAATTACGGTACCAACCCCAAGTTTACAGTCCTTCCCTTCCGGAAACTTTAGGTATTATTTCAACTCTACAAAAGAGGCTTCACAGAAACTGAAAGTGGCACTAAAAGATGATAATTTCTATGTAATTGGATTGCATGGAAAGAGGGGCTCTGGTAAAACAACATTACTGAAAGATAAGATAGAAGAGTATGAAAAGATTTTTCATAAAGTTATATTTCTCCCCGTGTCTGAGAATCAAGACACCAAGAGCATTCAAACGGATTTCGCTAAGACGTTGAATGTGTTTGAAAAACATGACACTGATTCTGTAAGAATCATGAAAATTATTTTGGCATTAGAAAGAAAGGATAGAACTACTCTTGTCATCTTGGATAATTTTCCGCCAAAGTCTAAACTGCAAGAATTAGGTATTCCTTATAATAGCAAACAATACAAGTTCCTTTTAACCGCACGTGATGAGACAGACTGCATCTTGATGGGATGTGACCATTTGATTTCTCTGGATCCCTTATCTAATGATGAAGCTTTCACTCTACTACGAAAACTTTCTGGTGTTAACTCCCAATCTGCTCTATTTGAGGTGGCACAAGAAGTTGCTTTCAAATGCAATGGCTTACCCGGATTTATTGAAAACGTGGCGGCTTCCTTGAAAAAGAAGTCCTTGGAGAAGTGGGAAGAAGCATTAGTTAGTCTAAGCCACTCAACCGCCCGCTACCAGATTTTTATCAGTTTTAGAGGAGGTGATACTCGACATGTTTTTACAAATCACCTTCATTATGCTCTGTGCCAGGAGGGATTTGCGACCTTCAAAGATGATGAGTCATTGGAGGGTGGGGTCCCAATTGAGAAACTTCTGGATGACATTGAAGAATCAAGGTTTGCAATTGTTATTTTATCTGAAAACTATGCAGACTCTGAATGGTGTCTTAAAGAACTTGTAAAGATTCTTGACTGTAAGGATAAGGAGGGGAAGAAGCAACTAGTTTTGCCAATCTTCTATGAAGTGCCGCCCACGGATGTAAGACATGCACGAAACAGTTATGCTGCTGCAATGGCCAAACATGAAAAGAATGGAAAAGATTCATATACACTTAAAACATGGAAGAACGCTTTATATGATGTATGTACCCTGACTGGATTCGAAAAGCCTCACGATTGGTAAGTGGTATATTGTTATATACTTTTAATTAGACTCCATGAATAGTTTCCTGGTTGAATGAATTGTTTTATAATTTAAAATTTAGTATATGGTTGTGTTTGTGTAGTTAATTTTGACTAGGTAATGTGTTTGTAGAAGGAATTTTAAATCATCAATACCAAATACTTCGTTTGGATATTAAATAAATCTAATGAGTTATTTTAAAATTTGGAAATATTATATTTCAGAAAAATTAATTTGATGCAGTTTAATATCTTGTGTGATATCATATATTTTTTTGAAGAATATTTAATCAAGCTTAGTTTTATATAAGTTTTATGAAATGGGTTGCTAGTGAAAGAAGGACAATAAAATTTGAACACATAATGAATTGAAAATTTTTATATACTTTTCCAGGACCAGAGATCAATTTATTGGAAAGATTGTCAAATTTGCCTGCGATCACAGACATCGCTTGCATATACAGAGCATGTATATGAACTAGAAGAGAGATTTCAACTTCTCTTGCAGTGAGTGCAACACAAGTGACAAGACAGAACAGGTAACAAATGGTTACCAGCTCAAAAGTGGCTTGTGGTTGTAATTTGTTTTGGACACATTTTTTTGGATAGCATTTATCAGTTTTAGAGGAAAGGATACTCAGGAGATTTTCACGAAGCATCTCTATCATGTTTTGTATAAGGAGGGATTCCAGGCCTTCAAAGATGATCAATCATTGGAGGATGGAACCCCAATTGAGGATCTTCTTGGAGCCATTGAAGAATCAAGGTTGGTGGACTTTTTATATTTGGGTTAGGGAGGGGGGAGGGGAGGTGATAAAACTAGAGTAGCCAAATGAAATTACTTGTTGGTGATAAGTTGCTGTTACTCTTTAGAATATGAGAAAGGGATCTTGGTAGGCTTTTCTTGTGTTGTCTGAAGTCTAATGATGGTCCTATTCTACAGTAAAGCTGTTGGCAGTCTCTTGGTGTTATGCCTCAAGTTCAGATGCAAGAAAATTTTGTTTGGGAAGCTTTGGATCTGCAGGCAAAAGGGTTTCATCTTTCTGCAAACTCTTGGACTTATCACTTGAATCTGCCCTGCAGAAGTCGCTTCATCAGAGGAGAGATTGGTTCACAAATCCACTGTGGCTGCGGTCTCAAACTCAGTCCAAGTGAGCCCTCTTTCCTTCACCATTGTTTCTTATCCTGGCAATCCAATTCCAAGCCACAGTTTCATCAAACCTATCAGGGGTCATAATTCTGTGAAGCATTTATTGGGGGAAAGGCGCTCTTTGGTTGGGTACACCAAATGCATTAACATACTGGCAAAGTTATGCAGCATTTTGGAGGGGAAGAAGGTGCTATTTTACTGGCAGTATGTGACAAGTTTTGGCTAACTACTAGTCCCAGTGAGCGACTGGTTGTGCCTTGCTCCCTGTGGTAGGATGTTCAAGGCCTTTAATTTAGCAGAAGTTTCAGGGACCTTTTCCTTATTTTTTCCTTTGCAGCGATGTCATTGTGGGGGTGCTTTTTTTTAATTTAGCAGTGTTGCATTCAATAAGCAGCTGCATCTTATTAGACATGTTCAAATTTGTTTTGTATTGGGTTGAAGTACCTCGTTCAAATTTTGGCTTATGTAAAAAAAAAAGGTTGATGGACTTTTAGAGATTATTTGACCGACCGGGCTGCCAGCATTTTGCCAGAGTTCTAGCCAGCTGACCAAATATATGTTGATCTTAGTCAGCCACTCGCAAAGGAGAGCGTTCAGATTCATCTTTTTTGCCTTGCTAATAGGTTTTCCTAATTTCTTCTGGTCATATGAAAGTAACACAAATTTCTTCTCACATAAATGTAATTGCACGGCCCCCCTCCCTCACACTAATTGCCATTCAAGTGACTCCAACTATATAAGGGAGCCCTCATACCACTACAAAAAGATAAAATGCTGATTATTGGTCGTCGGTAATTATTGAAAATTGTCGATAAGGCAAAACTATAGATAACTTACCAACGGTATTAAATGTGTCAATAATGAGTTTGTTTGTAATTATAACCGAAGGTTTTTGCGAAGCTGTCGGTAGTACGTTATTGGCGTTTCTAGCCGTTGGTAATGTATCAACGGCTATAACTGTTTATAAATTACCATCTGTCGGTATAATATTATATTTTTATGAAATAAAAGTGGCTTCTTATGTTGGGAATGATATGTTAGTTTGCCAAAATAGTCTAAATGTATGACAACAGAGAAAACATTTCTCAGAATGTGATAAAATACATTTCCAACGAACTTAAACCTTGACAACTCATTCCATCAAAAACGTCTCATGCTCCACTTGGCTTTTATTCATCTTGAAGTGTTTCATCCTTGACTTAGGGATGATGCATTTCATGATGAAGGAAAGTCCAATGGAGCATGATGTTTTTTTTTTATATACTATTTGTTAATGTTAGCATTATTGGTCTACCGGCATGATTATGCCCATAGGAGTTGTGTCCTCTACCAGCAGGACTTTTCCAAGAGTTGTTGCTAGCATTAGCAATATTGGTCTCTGTTGCCATAATTTTAGATTCCATGGGAGCATGATTACCAAGTGGTTTTTCGTGTTGAAGAATCATTGAATAAGCTTTTTTGATGGAAGGCAATTCTTACATCATCAAGATTTGGCTCCTCACATGAATGTATTGCTCCTTTAATCCTTTGAGAAAGCAAACAACATGCCCTTGGTCCCTATATTTCTTGGTAATGGTTATTAAGTCACATGAGCATTTTATCGAACACTTGCAAGACGAAATGTCATTAGTTCAGTATAGTAAGAAGAGGTACCTCTATCTACTTGACGAATAGAATGAATGTCCTGCAAGAGATCAAAAAGCCAAAAATGATCACCCTTTGAGAAGCGATCTTTCAAATCTTCCCAAAGTTCATTCGCATCGTCGATGTAGACCAACTTTGAGCAATGGGTTTAGAAATTGTCTTCATAAACCAAGCGACAACCATGCCATTACACCTTTCCCATGCATCGTGTATAGGATCATTTTGCTTGGGCTCGGCGATCGAACCATCAACGAATTTGTATTTGTTTTTGGAAACAAGTGCTCGCTTGAGATTCTTGGACGAAGCATGATAATTCGTATCAACAAGTTGTGGATCAGAAATTACTGCTCGTGGATTCTCACCTGGGTGGAGATAGAAGGGGCTTGCAGGATTTTGAGATTTGTCCTTTTTTGAGATGTCGTTCTGACTGTTATGCTTGACAGTCGGATCGTGGTCTCCATCTTCAGCCATGGTGAAGATAGGAATGGTAGTGGAAACAAAATATTACGCTCTTGATACCATAAAGAGGTTTTTGAAATAACAAATATTCACGTATCAAAATAATAATAATACAAGAGAAGGCAAAGCCTTTTTATACTAACAATCCTGTTAGTAGTACAAGTGTAGTATACATCTTTTGCTTCCTTGCTAAATCAAAACATAACACAAATATATTTATTTCCTATTGTATCTTCTTATTTATCTCCTGATTTATCTCCTAATATTTTAGATTGCAATATTCTCTCCTTATAACACAAATCTTTGCAAAACTAGGGGTTCTTGCATTAAAAACATATGAGAAGTGCCTTAAAAACAAGGTTTGAACTATAACAAATTGGCACTTATCAATAGTGGAGCAACCCACAATTTTATTTCTAAGAGGTTGGTAGAAGCCATGGATTGGCCGGTGGAAGCAACTAAGATGATGAGCATACGTCTGGGAAATGGCCACAAAATCTTGACCCAAGGGAAATGCAAGGTAGAGCTCGAAGTGGATGAAACTACCATTGCAGTAGATGCTTTACTCTTCGACTTAAAGGGAATTGATGTAATTTTGGGCATATCATGGTTAGCAACACTGGGTGAGATGCTTGTTGATTGGGGCAAACAGACTATGAAGTTGCAAACTAATAAGAAATGGGTGACATTGAAGGGAAACGATAAACATCAACCTGATCCAGTAGCTTGGCAATGCTTCTTTGGTGAACCAGCTCAGTATATTGATGGCCACTTGTTCTCTACAGAGTTGCAAATGGGAACTACAGCTAGGGAATTGTCTGACGAGTGCACTACGGAACAAAAGCGACAGCTTGAGGTTTTGCTGCAACAGTTTGCAGAAGTTTTTAAGGAGCCTAAAGGATTACCTCCCAAGCGTCAAAAACAGCATGCAATTAACCTCTACGAAGGGCAAGGTCCAGTCAATGTTCGACCCTACCGTTATCCTCATCACCACAAAGATGAAATAGAAAAGCAAGTTAAAGAGTTGCTCAGTTCCAACATCATAAGACACAGCCAAAGTGCTTTCTCTAGCCCCGTGATACTTGTTAAGAAGAAAGATGGAACTTGGAGAATGTGTGTTGATTATCGTTCCTTGAACAAGGTAACAATCCCGGATAAGTTTCCAATACCTGTGATAGATGAGTTATTGGATGAATTGAATGGTGCCCGATTTTTCTCTAAACTGGACTTGAAGTCAGGTTTTCACCAAGTATTGGTTAGAAGTGAAGATGTTCACAAGACAGCTTTTAGAACTCATGAAGGGAATTATGAATACTTGGTAATGCCCTTTGGGTTAATGAACGCTCCTTCGAACTTCCAAGCTTTGATGAACGAAGTTTTTAGGACGATGTTGAGGAAATTTGTGTTGGTGTTCTTCGATGACATTTTAATCTACAGCCAAAATTGGGAAAATCACTTAAGGCATTTGCATGAGGTGTTGGAAACCTTGCAAGGGCAGCAGCTAGTAGCTAATAGGAAGAAATGTTCATTTGCTCAACCCTCGGTGGAATATTTGGGGCATGTTGTCTCTAAGAAAGGAGTGGCATGGACTTGAATAAAATTAAAAAGTGTTATTGATTGGCCAGTACCAAAGAATATCAAAGGAGTTAGAGGATTTCTTGGGCTAACCGGCTATTATAGAAAGTTAATTCAGAACTATGGAAAGATTTCCCGCCCACTTACCGATCTCACCAAGAAGGATGGCTTCAAGTGGAATCCTGTAGCACAACAAGCTTTTGAATTATTAAAGCAGAAAATGAATGAAGCACCAGTCCTTGCACTACCCGATTTCTCCATTCCTTTCACTATTGAATGTGATGCCTCTGGTCAAGGACTAGGTGCCATCCTCATGCAGAATGGCAGACCAATAACATTTTATAGGAAGGCTATGAGTGCGCAGAATTTGTCTAAGTCTGCTTACGAAAAAGAGTTGATGGCAATCGCTCTAGTGGTCCAACATTGGCGTCCATACCTGCTGGGCCATCACTTTACTGTATATACAGACCAAAGGAGTTTACGCCAATTGTTGTAGCAGAGAATATCCACTGTAAACCAGCAAAATTGGGCTTCCAAATTGTTGGGTTATCATTTTGACATTATATACAAACCTGGTGCAGAAAATAGGGACGCTGACGCGCTATCTAGAATGTTTGAGGATGGAGAATTGGGTGCCTTGATGTCTCAACCTATGTGGAGTAATGGAGAGAAATTAGTCCAGGAAGTCCATAACGATGCTACCTTATTGGAGATCAGTTCAGCCATACAAAAGGATGCACGAGCTAAACCGGGATTCTCGTATAAAGATGGGGTTTTGTTCTATGGGGACCGATTGGTGATTTCTGCAACATCGGTTTGGATTCCCAAACTTCTACGGGAATTTCATGAAACTCCACAAGGTGGACATTCTGGTTTTTATAGAACATATAGAAGAATTGCTGCAAACCTTTACTGGATTGGGATGAAGAAAATTATTCAAGATTTTGTGAGGGCCTGCGATGTATGTCAACGCCAAAAGTATTTAGCAACAGCACCAGGAGGGCTGTTACAACCCCTCAGTATCCCAGAACTGATTTGGGAAGAGGTATCCATGGATTTTATTTGTGGTCTGCTTAGATCCAAGGGGTTTGATGCTGTTTTGTAGTTGTGGATAGACTCTCTAAGTATGCTCATTTCATTCCTCTCAAACATCCTTATACTGCGAGAGTTGTGGCTGAATCCTTTGCCAAAGAAGTGGTGCGGCTACATGGAATCCCCAAATCCATTGTGCGTGATTGTGATCTTATTTTTGTCAGTAATTTTTGGAAATAGCTATTTAAGTTACAGGGTACTCAACTCAAGATGAGTTCCGCTTATCATCCTGAAACAGACGGCCAAACAGAGGTCGTGAATCGCTGCTTGGAAACTTATTTACGTTGCTTTATCGCGGATCAGCCTAGGACTTAGGTTCAGTGGCTGCACTGAGCTGAATACTGGTATTATACCACTTCTCATGCAAGCACGGGGGTCACACCCTTTGAGGTAGTCTATGGCAGGGCACCCCCAACTCTTATCCGATTCCTACATGGAGAAACTAAGGTAGAAGCTGTGCAATGGGACTTATTAGATCGAGATGAGGCTCTTAGCCAATTGAAATCTCACCTACTTAGAGCTCAAGGAAGAATGAAAGCCCAGGCTGACCATAAAAGAAAAGAAAGAATCTTTGAAGTTGGAGATTGGGTATTCCTCAAGCTCCGCCTTCATAGACAAAATTATGTTGCTACACGCATAAATGCTAAACTTTCGGCTCGTTACTATGGCCCTTTTCAAGTGCTAGAACAAGTTGGTGTCGTTGCTTACAAACTGCAACTTCCTGAAGCTTCAAAGATACATCCTGTTTTTCATGTCTTGTTACTAAAAAAGGCGGTTGGTGACTACATGGTGGAACATAATCTACCATCAGACCTTCCCATTGACCATTCAGATGTTTTGGAGCCCCAAACTATCTTAGCTTCTCGCACAATTACCAAAGATGGAGACGTGGTTTCACAGTGTTAATTCAATGGCAGTGAAAGCCCATTGATGAAGCGACATGGGAAGATGAACTCACTATGCGGAGCTAGTTTCCTTCCTTTAGCCTTGAGGCCAAGGCTGGAACTAAAGGTGCGGGTAGTGTTAGGACCTCGCATCAGTTATCAGCTGAGAAGGGAGAGTGGGTTCAGCAATTATCTCATGGGCCTAAGATTTGGAGAGTCTACTCAAGGAGAGGTGCTAAGAAAGATGAGGTGGCAGTGAGAGAAAAGTGAGAGAAGATTTAGTTACGGAAATACGGAAACCATATAGGGGATTGGTTAAGGGAGAGAGGGTATTTTTTTGCAGATTTACTTTCTGTTAGAATGAAGAGAGAGCTGTAACTCTATAGGAGCTCTTGCTCTAGGCAGTAGAGGATTTATCTCTACTGAGTCTTTCATTTCCTAATAATACAATCATAGTTCTTATTCTTCTTTTGCTCTAATTCATTGTGAATTTACCTTGGTTAGATTCAGTTTGCATCAGAGCCATTAGGGAGTCGGACTTGTATAGGTTTTATAGACCTATAGGTAACAAAATTATTTAGAGAATTGATAATATGGTCAGTAGCCCCACTATCTACAATCCAAATGTCAAAGTTACGGATATTACCGGGTTTTTGTTGATGAGGAAGAGACTGAGTTTGTGAAACCTGATTAACAGAATTCTGGTGGTCATAGTTGTTGCTTTTGTTTATCAATTCTACGACTTGAGCATATTGTTGGGGTGTCAAGTGGGGAAGGACATTAGATTTCTGATTCTGATTCTGCCTTGTAATAAGATCCAAATTTTGTGAGTTCTGATCAGCAACAACACTGTTAATCGAATTTGACGTTCTGTTTTTGGATTTGAAATTTGGGGGAAACCCATGCTTGAAGAAGCATATCTCTATGGTGTGTCCCTCTTTTCCACAGAAGCTGCAGACCTTGTTGCTAGTAGTGCTTCCTTTCCAATTGGATCAGCCTCTTCCTCTACCAGCATGATTATTCCCATAGGAGTTGTGTCCTCTACCAGCAGGACTTTTCCAAGAGTTGTTGCTAGCATTAGCAATATTGGCCTCTATTGCCATAATTTTAGATTCCATGGGAGCAGGATTACCAAGTGGTTTTTCGTGTTGAAAAATCATTGAATAAGCTTTTTTTATGGAAGGAAATTCTTGCATCATCAAGATTTGGCTCCTCACATAAATTTATTGCTCGTTTAATCCTTTGAGAAAGCAAACAACACGCCCTTGGTCCCTATATTTCTTGGTAATGGTTATTAAGTCACATGAGCATTTTATCGAACACTTGCAAGACGAAATGGGGCGAAGGGCTTCCAATTCCTCCCAAAGTGTCATTAGTTCAGTGTAGTAAGAAGAGGTACCTTTATCTGCTTGACGAACAGAATGAATGTCCTGCTAGAGATCAGAAAGCCAAAAAAATCACCCTTTGAGAAGCGATCTTTCAAATCTTCCCATAGTTCCTTCGCATCGTCGATGTAGACCACACTTTGAGCAATGGGTTTAGAAATTGTCTTCATGGTCCAAGCGACGACCATGCCATTACACCTCTCCCAAGCATCATGTATAGGATCATTTTGCTTGGGCTCGGCGATCGAACCATCAACGAATTTGTATTTGTTTTTGGAAACAAGTTCTCGCTTGAGATTCTTGGACCAAGCATGATAATTCGTATCAACAAGTTGTGGATCAGAAATTACTGCTCCTGGATTCTCACCAGGATGGAGATAGAAGGGGCTTGTAGAATTTTGAGATTTGTCCTTTTTTGAGATGTCGTTCTGACCGTTTTGCATGACAGTCGGATCATGGTCTCCATCTTCAGCCATGGTGAAGATAGGAATGGCAGCGGAAAAAAATATTACGCTCTTGATATCATAAAGAGGTTTTGGAAATAAAAAATATTCACGTATCAGAATTATAATAATACAAGAGAAGGCAAAGCCTTTTTATACTATCAATCCTGTTAGTAGTACAAGTGTACTACACATCTTTTGCTTCCTCACTAAATCAAAACATAACAGTCAAATATATTTATCTCCTATTTTATCTTCTAATTTATCTCCTAATATTTTAGTTTATGAAATTGGCTTTTGAAGTTGATTTGATTTTTATTAGCATATATCACGATTCTTTCTTTCTTGGCTTGGTTAAGGGTCTTCTAGCTCTTCTGTTTATGTTCATCCCAAGTTTCCAAACTTTTTTCGGAACATTATTGATTATCAATTGTTTGTGAAAAGACAACTCTGAGCATGTTAGTGGACAAGAAACCTTGCTGACTTAGCCAGCAACCATTTCCAATTTTGACTTGATACACTCCTGAAGAAAACTGTGACCAAATTGAATTTGGTTTGTAAGATTATGTGGTAATCAAGTTTGGTTTTGTTGATAATTTTGCTTGCCCACCTTGTCATGGTGTAATCTGTTTGATGAGATGTGTTTGAGTAAACGCCTCAATTAAGCGCATGAGATAATTTAATTTTAGAAAGTTACTGATATTTACGTATAAGCAATAATTCATAAAATAATATGAGCAACATAAGAAAATAGACTTTAAATAATTTATTAGTAAGTCAAAAGCTATTATCATAAGGTCATTGAAACACTTATATAATATACGTTTATCTTATAAGATAAACTTAGCTATGACCTTGGCCAATTGGGTATTTAGTCAAGTTAAGCATGATTAAGCGAACGTGTTTAATTGCAAATGCAACTTGATTAGCCAACTTTCTCCATTAGCTCCTCTGAAAGGAATTTTCCAAGATCTTTCCATTGAGAGACAAAGTATCACTTTCAATTACTTGTCCTTCTGCAATCATATAGTTTTTAACTCAACAACTTGGTTGTATTTTCATTTTAGTAACTATAATGATTGCATCAACTTCGTATTGCCAAGCCATAGCAGACCCAAATGACATTATTCAATGTGCACCATAAACTATAATTTTTATATATATGTTTTTTTATCTTCTCAATTATTTGCGTTTCTAGATTTAGATTGCTTACGACACAGATGCAGATTACAAACTGCACCAGTTTATTTTTGGATTTGGCCGGCTATTTTGGTGTGGATCTTCACTTTAAAAAATAAAAATCATCATTATTAGTTGAAAATTAATAGTTAATTTCTCAACACCAAAAAAATAGACACAGATATTGATCACAGTGACGTTATTGTGCAATAGAGTTCATTAGAGTAGTGAAAGTTGCATACGAAGAAGGTTAAGCGGGCTCTTCTTCTACAAAGTGAAGGTATGTACTTTTACAAAATGCTCTGCATTCAAGTTGTGTTTTACTACTCTCCGTTCCTCTTTATCTTTATAAGAGATAAACTAACTTTGCACACTCCTTAAAAAAGTTAGGTAGTATAGTTTTTTTGCATTAAATTTGTTCTCAAATGTTGTTGAATTTCCAAAATTGTCCTTAACATATTTTTTTTAATCTCTTTCATCATTAATGCAATTTCATATTTCCAGAATTGAATAGGGGTAAAAATGTGAAAAAATAATTAATATGGCACAAAGTCTTATGTGGTTCTTATAAAAAGGAACGACCAACACCATTTATTTAACTCTTATAAAAAGGAACGGAGGGAGTACTTCTCTTGATTCGCTCATATGTAGATGTTATTTTGCAACAAATTTGTTCCAACAAGCTACTAAGCCTAAAGGTTCAATGACTTCGTAGCAGACCCAAAGGGCTTGCAAGAATATATCATAGGATGAAAATGTTAACAAAATAAATTGATTCTTTATTCTAAGACAAACTCTTACTACCCTACTTAATCAACTTCAATACTACCTCAACATACAATTCCTACATTACAAGGATCGCAACCTCTACTCCTTCTACTTCGCAATCATCAAATAAACCAACACCATAAACACAAAGAGTACAAGCAAAACCAATCCTAAGACACAACCTCTCAACAACCTCATTTCTTCATTCAAAGTTTTAATCTTCAAGAGAACTTCCTTCCTCCACATACGATTTCCTTTTTTAACAACTAACTCGACATCACTTTCATCTTTAACCGAAGAAAAGAAATTGCAATTCGACTCATGATCCTGTAAAAATACAAAACCTCAAATTCAAATTTTCATTAACATGGTCAAAACCCACAAAAATAACAAAGAAGGATCATTTACTTACATTGGATAGAGAGTAACTAGAATCGAACATGTTTGGTACTCCCTTCCTTTTTATAAGAGTTAAACCAACTTTGCACCATTATTGTCCTTAACATATTTCTTTTTAATCTCTTTCCATCATTAATGCAATTCCATATTTCCAGAATTGAATAGGGGTAAAAATGTGAAAAAATAATTAATATAACTCAAAGTCTTATGTGATTCTTATAAAAAGGAACGACCAACACCCCTCATCTAACTCTTAAAAAAAGAACGGAAGGAGTATACTATAAGTGCCCCAAAAGTAGATTTGACACCTGAATTGCCGAGACATAGCAATTTTACATAGTTATATTGTCCTGTTTAATATTATTCATATTGTACGGTCATAGTCTTGCTATAAAATGTTGTTCTATGTTTCTTTGTCTTTTGCAACTTTTTTATTTGTCCTTTTTTTCTTAATCACATTCACATGGTTGACAATGACATAAGACATAAGCACCTTGCATTTATTTACTATACTTATACCTATGTTTTTTAGCACTTTTTGAGAAGGTAGCGGCGGCTAAGATGTCATGTTCAAATTTTGATTGATTATGAATAGCTTTTTATTTGTTAGTGGAAATTATCAGTTAGTTCTTTAAAGCTAACAATTTTACTAATTCTGTGGGCTGCTTAATTATGAAAGTCCTCGAGCAATGAGCATCATTGCCTTTTTTGTTCTTTTTTTCGTTGATTAATGTAAATAAATATACTTTTAAGGTTGAAAAGAAAATTATACATATATTAATTTCTTAACATAAAAAATTTACTAACTTTTATAGCTATAGGTACATATTTCTAAATATATTCAATTTATATTGTGTGTTAATTGTATAAATAAAATTACTAAGAAAATAGTGAAGTATATAAAAAAACATGGTAAAATTTCTTTTTAAATACAAGCACAGAAAAAATAATATATATTATAAAATTGCACAAGCATATAAGAAAACAAAAATAAAGCAAAAAATAATTCAACATCATATAATTTAGAAAAAATGCTGAAAAAAGTGCTATGTGTGTTTGTTTGGATGAATGAATTACAGAAAAATAAAAGAAAAAAGTGAAATTATCATTTTAAATAAATTTTCTCTAAATTTGGAAATCTATTAAAATGAAAAACTAAAAAAAAATTGCTCCTCTTATTTTTAAAATGATTATAGCTAGTTAAAAATAAAAACAAATCTTCTTTTATCGTTTCTCATTTCTCATTTTAAACTCCTCCCACATTTCCAAAAATAAAATTAAAATTTTTCATATTGGTGAATAAAAAGTCTCTCTCTATATATATATATAGATGAGAAGGAACAAACCTTTTTTTTTTTTAAAGTGCTTCACTCATTCATTGATTAATAGCATTAGTTAATCATAAGTATCTGCACGTACTAATAAATTATAATATTATTTATTAGTTGGCTATAAGCTGAAATCAACCCCATTGGCAACCTAACCTAGATTTGTCATATATCTTCAAATTATTGATATGAGATTGATGTGAAATTAAACTTTAATCATTTATTCAAAACTCAACAGTAATAAAAGTACATAAAATTTACCTCTCCATTAATTTCCCATGATATGGGGGAAGAAAAGTAGCACCACAATGGTTCAATCAAAGCTTACATCAACTTGGTTATTTTTTTATAAATGAAAATGTGGCAGACAGAATATATTGACGTGGAGCTTACACATACCATGAGAAGCCTCCACAAAAAAACAACAATATAATGCTGCAAGTAAAATGATGTACCAAACAAAACACAGTAAATGCCAGAGAATTTGTGTGGTATTTGCCTGGTTTTCGACTCAGATGTATTATACAAGGGATTTTCTCCTTTTCTTAAAATTTCATTAAAAGAAATAAAACATCATATTATTTTCTCATCTATCTTCTGGCAGAGATACATGAGAGTGGTGTGTTCATACTGTTCACATCCCAAATAAGATTAATAACACCGTGGATTGTCTTGCTCATCAGACAGCTCGGAATAACTCTTTACGTCGTATTTGGAAGCGTTCTCCTTCCTTTATTTCTACGTCTTTATATCTTAACACATTTAATTAGTTATGGTGTTTGTTTTTAGTTTTTCTTCGTTAACCAAAAACTTGATATGATTTAGAAAATCTATATTAATTTTATCTGTAAAGAGTTAATACGTTATAAGTATTAATTTAATTACATAAAATCTAACCTACAAATAGATTTTTCATAATGTTAGTTTTCAATAGCATCTTTTTTTGGAACGGTTTTAATAGCATCTTAAAATAATCTGTATGCGTGTTTCAACATACTTCTACTATTTCCTAAATTTATAGGAAATTCAAATAGTTGAATAATAAATAATAAATAAATCATACTAAAAACATGTATTTAATTTGTTAAAAGAATATATTAATACTAATGAAAATATATTAAAAAATAGGTATATAGTTGATTACCTCTTTGAAGTTGATAAGTACCGAAAATGAAATGACAAGAACATATGTCATAGACTTATCAAAAAAACTATCATATGATTCATGACCCCAGAAAATTAATTAATTAACTATTATTATTAAATCATATTTTTCCCCTTTATCAACATGCAATTCACAGTTTCATAGTTTCTTACTTGACAGTTCTCTTCCTCTCTCCAACCTCACAACACCATTGACCGGAGCCACCGCTGCTAGCTCCGGCAATGCTCTTTCCGGCGGCCATTCTCCCGTGAAGCCACACCATTTGTGAGTCATGGGGATACCCTTCGAAGACCTCGTTGTGATCCGGGAGGGGAAGAACCCCGATGAGCCCTCCGTCGTCACGGTCAATTGCCCCGACAAGGCTGGCCTTGGTTGTGATCTTTGCAGAATCATCCTTGAGTTCGGTCTTCGCGTTACCAGAGCAGGTACCTCACTTTTCCCATCTGGGTTTCTTCATTTTCCCAATAAATATCAAATCTTTACACAATTCAGATGTGTTCTCCTCCTTGTCCTCATTTTTTCTGGCATGTTTTACTTTGAAAAATTGAATTTTTGATGACCCTTTATAGCAAATAGCAACCATTGTCAAAAAAATGTCCCTATTTGAGTTCCTTTTAAAAAAATCTCAAGTGGTGTATAATGGATAGTTTCAATCTGCAGTTTATTTGATGTTTGGAGTTGCATTTGTTGCTGTTGTTTTGGTTTGTTTCATGTATGAATTGCATGGTTATGTAGATGTTTCATAAGGATCAGCTACTTTTTTTCGGACACCTTAAAATTCTCACAAATCTAAGCATAGCTTCTCTCCGTAATTGATTTTAGTTTTAGAATCAATTGTAGAAATATTTTCAAACATGAACTCAATCTGCAGTTTCTTTGTTGTTTGGAGTTGCATTTGTTCTTTTTGTTGTTTTGGTTTGTTTTCATGTGTTAGTTGGATGTTGATGTAGATGTTTCAACGGATGGAAGATGGTGTTACGTGGTGTATTGGGTTGTTCCACATCCTGAATCGCTCAAAGTTGATTGGGAAAGCTTGAAGACTCGGTTACTTTCAGCTTGCCCTTCCTGTTTGTTTTCCTATTACTTCAATCAACAGTCTTCTACTCCTTCATCGCCTCCAATTTACCTTTTGAAGGTTTGGTGTGTTGATCAGAAAGGATTACTACATGGTAACTAATTATTTTAGCTCTTAGCACTTACTTGTCACTGTTCTGTTCTATCTTTTATCACTCATGGAGTGGAATATTCTTTTGACACTATTTTTCTCTCATCCCTATAGATATCAATGAAATCCTCTGCAACCTTCAACTTAGTATTCAGAGAGTCAAAGCGATGCCAACCCCTGATGGAAGGGCCCTAGACTTGTTCTTCATCACTGATGGAATGTGAGTATCACTTTATTAGATTATTATTCATGAGATTTAGTTTCTGTCCTGCATCTGCTGGATGCTCTTTCTTATCACTATTCAATCTATTTGGTATTTTCTTTGACATGTCTATGGAATCTATTTAAAGTTGATCTGGAAGATCGATCGCTATATGAATCACCCGATGCCATTGTGCTCGACTAAAAATCAAATTATGAGGGATATTATTGACCACGATGGTCACTTTTAAGTTTTAACAATATCTTCCAATGTCTTTTTTGGCCTCCCTTTACCCCTCTTCACAAAGATCGAAAACCATGCTATCAACTCTTCTCACCGGTGTCTTCAAAGATTTTCTTTGTACATGTACACCTTAACCGATTTTACGTCATCTTCTCCTCTATTTGTGCCAAACCAATATCTCCTCTTATACGATCATTATGTATCTTGTCCTTTTTAGTATGGGCACCCATCCTTCTTAACACTTTCATTTCTAATTTGGAATCAGAACTTGTGATAAAATTCCCACTATGGATGTACAAAAATTTGTATGTCTGCTAAAAATAAACATGTTTTGATTGTTTGGACGACCGATTATTTGTTCTTGTTGTCTCCTATACAATATTATCAGGTTTGTGAATAATCAAGGGATGTGGGAAATGAAACAGGGAATTTTGTTTTGAAAATCAATGCTTATTGTGCGGCATTTTGTAATTTTTTTTTTTCAATAATGAAACAGGGAATTGTTGCACACAAAAAAGAGGCAAGACTACGTATGTGAATATCTGACGGATGCTTTAGGAGAGAGGTGTATCTCCAGTGAACTTCAGTTGGCTGGGCCTGAATATGGACAACTGCAGGGGTTTTCTTCTCTTCCACCAGCTTTTAGTGAAGAATTGTTTGGTTCTGAGTTATTAGACAAGGTGTATATGCATCCCCTCAGTAAAGATATGACAACACTGAAAAAACCAACTGTTATAGTGGACAATTCCTTGAGCCCAGTTCATACCTTGCTTCAGATACAGTGTGTTGATCAGAAAGGCTTGTGTTATGACATCATGAGGATTTCTAAGGACTCTGATGTTAAGGTATTCTGTCCTTTTCTGCATTAGCATGCCCTTCTGCTTCTCCCATAGTGAAACATGGTGTTAAGTTTGACAGTATGTTTGGATCAACTTTTCTTTCCCCATAATCAATTCTAAAACTTAGAAGCTACTCATAGAAAAGCTTCACTCCATAATCGATTCTGCCTCTAGAATTAATTGTAAAAGAATTTCCAAATATGCACCGAGAGTAATTACATCTTAGCATTGCTTGGTCATTTCTTTTCAAACATTCTTGCATGCATTTTCCATGTACAATTTCTTACCCTATGTTTGGCTACATAAAATTTTGATTGCAATTAGTTTAATTTATATTGTGCCTTTCTCAATCAGGTTGCTTATGCTCGATTCTCTTCTAGTGTGAAAGGCTTTCAAAACATTGACTTATTTATTCAGCAAAATGATGGGAAAAAGATCATAGATCCTGAACTTCAGAAAACTTTGTGTTCTTGCTTGAAAGAAGAGATGCTTCATCCATTGCGGGTCATTATAGTGAACCGTGGTCCAGATACAGAGCTACTGGTTGCTAACCCTGTAGAGCTGTGTGGAGAGGGAAGGCCCCGTGTGTTCTATGATGTTACATTGGCCTTAAAAGCTTTAGGTGTATTCATTTTCTCGGTAAGTTTTCAAGTTAAAGCTTATTGTGAACATTTAGGACTCTTTTGATTCCCTTCAGTTTTCTGAATTTTAAGAACTATTTTCAGAAACAGTTTTTAAAACCTGTTTTTCAGAAAAAGGAAAGAAAAAACTGTTTGAGCTATATGTTTTTCAAAGCTTAAAGACTAAAAACAAAAACAAAAAATATCCCGGAGATGTTTTGGAATTTCAGTGTTAAAAACTAACAATAAGAACTGTTGTTTTTAAGCATAGATTTCGAAAATTGTTTATTTCAAACCGGTTTTTTTTTCGTTTTTTGTTTCTAAAAACTGAAAACTGTTTTACAAAACAGTAATCAAACAAGGCCTTTAGTGTCTGTTTGGATTCCAATTTAGTGCAATGTTAATGGATTTCCATTTCAATCCGTTAAAAGAGTTTCGTTCACTTTTTGTAATCCGTTTGCACTAACGCCAATAGATATTCAAAGAGACATAAGATGTTCCATGAAGAAATAAAACTCTTTTCTGTCTCTCACTTATTTATCTTTATTGTGTAGGCTGAAGTTGTGAGACATTCAACACAAGAACGGCAGTGGGAAGTGTACAGGTTTTTGTTGGATGAAAGCCATGAATTTCCATTGACCAGCAGCAAAGCTAGAAGTCAGATTGTGGACAAAGTAAGAAGAACGTTGATGGGGTGGTAATCTGGTTCAGTTCGTATCAGATAAGAAGCACTGTTTTGAGCGTTTGTGTGTTGTGCCTTTTGATGCCTTCCACCATCTCAACTTGATTTGCCAGTTGAATTTGGTTTAGATAGTAGTTATCTAATTAAGGACAATTGTATAATTTTGGCATTGTAGATTATCATGTTACTTTTCTTTGGTTTTAGTGATAAATTTTCTCTATATTGGTTTTCTGTACAAGCGCTTAGGCTCACATGATAATTTTCTCTGACCAATTTGCATGCCTGGACTGCTCTACTAGGGGTGGAATTAGGCTGGGCTTTGTTAGACTTTGGTTAAATAAGCCTGACCTGTTTAAAAAATTCAAGGCCTGAGTCTGGTCTGTTGTTTGCCATAGGCTTTTTTTTAGGCCGCTGGTAGCTTGTTTAAAAGCTTGGTTTATTGCAATAAATTCAAGTAAACCGTGAATTTTAATTGTAAAATGTCAACAAACTTATAGACTAATGAGTTAAAATATAATAATATGATCATATGGTCCGATTCAAAGTAAATACGTATAATCATTTTCTAAAGAAATTTATATGGTTAATTCATTATACATAATCTAGCATATTTAACCATATAAATAAGTAAACAACTATTTAATTTTAAGATATTATAATAAAAATTCTAAAAAATATATTATAATAAAAATTCAAAATAATATGAGTAACAAAATAAATTTATATTTACTTAAATAGACTGGCCTATTAGAATTACAAAACTTTTTGAGTACTTTTAAAGCAGTTTTAACCTTATTTATTTAGTAACTTCCATTCCCATGCTCTACCAACGAAATTTTTAGACAAAAGTTAGATAAACGGTCCCTTAGCCAAGTTTTCCAATGATAAGCGTTATATTACAATAAATGTTACGTGTTTATCTATACGTGCGCTACGTCTAATCTACAGACAACAATTAAGATAAGAGCAAGGAATTCAAACATTCATGCAGCTTAGAAGCCAGCAAGAGTCAAACATGAACAACCATTTGTATTTATTGGGATGAGCATATTGTACTGTTGTGTATGGTGAGAACTGAGAAAGAACAGTAACATAACAGAGCCAGAGAGTGAAAGAAAGGTATCAAATTCAATTCAAACCACCATGTGCACCTTGGAGAAGAAGGGCAACAACATCTTCATCCTAACATTAACCGGCGACGGCGAGCACCGCCTCAACCCCACCCTCCTCCGCTCCATCCAATCCGCCCTCAGCCGCGTCCGCCGAGAAGCCACCGCCTCCTCCGCTCTCATCACTACCGCACACGGCAAATTCTTCTCCAACGGCTACGACCTCTCGTGGGCCGAATCCATGGTGGAAGAACTAGACCAACGCATGACCCTCATGGACAACCTCCTCCGCTCCGTCGTCTCCGACCTCCTCTCCCTCCCCGTTCCCACCATCGCCGCCGTCACCGGCCACGCCTCCGCCGCAGGCTACGTCCTCGCCCTCGCGCACGACTACCTCCTCATGCGCTCCGACCGGGGGTTCCTCTACATGAGCGAGCTCGACATCAGTCGCGTCATCCCCGGCTGGTTCGTCGCCCTCGTCGAGGCCAAGGTCGGCTCGCCGGCTGCGCGGCGGCGGATCGTTATGCAGGCGGCGAAGCTCACGGCGAAGGAGGCGCTGCGGCTCGGCGTTATCGACTCGGCACACGATAGCGCACTGGAGACGGTTGAGGCTGCGGTGTGTCTGGCCGTTGACTTGGTAAAGAGGGGGTGGGATGGACACGTGTACGGTGAGAATCGGAAGAGGTTCCTGGCGAACGTGATCCGAGCCGTTGAAGACACAAGTGAGAGGAATAGTACTAGACCGCGACTTTAACTTGGGCTTTATATTGTTGGGCTTGCTTTCATGAATGACAAACATTCTTTGGGCTTTAATTTGTAACCTTTTTTTATTAATTGTGTTGGGATGAATGAAGTGTAATAATAGTTTTGACCAAAAATAAATGGAAGTGTCATAGTAGTTCATTGATATTTTGTGTAAAATTGTTTGTGATGATACAATGAAAAATCAACCCATATACTTTGAATGTAGATTTATTTAATCAGAATAAGAAAGGGAAAGAAAAAACAAAGAGAACTCCATTGCAAAGTTGAAATTTTCCATTCTTTTTTGTCAAAAAAATGTGATTGAAGGAAGGAAAAATACATTGGAGGTCTCTCTTAATTTGTTCCCATGGGCTTATCAACTTGCCATCAAACTAGATGGGGTTGCAATTATAATTGGAAGTCGACATGATAGCATTGTTAACAAGTGATATCTTTATTAAGAAGGGTCTTAAAATGTTGGATTTTAACAGAAAATATTAGGAAAAGTTAGACTAACGAAAATGAAAATATTAGATAGATGATTGACCATACTATAAAAAGATTTATTACCTGATGAAAAAGCGGTTAAGGTAATTTGAACGTGTACAGAAAAATATATTTAGAGGCACCAGTAAGAATGATTGGTAACATGATTCTTCGTCTTATGAAGAGGGATAAAGGGAAGTTGTATAGTTTCAAATTGTTAATTTGGACAACGATGAGGGTGGTCACCCATGAGTGCGGTGGAAGACTAATTTACCTCCACGAATATGGTCAATCAGATTGTACGTCGTGACTTGCGCAATTGGTCAAGGATATGCACATCATTATGACTAGATCATAACATGGTCCACTAGATTGAGCGCCTTAACTTACATGGTTTGTCACTTAGATTAATGTTATTCAAATTTCATCATTAATAATGTAATTTATCTATTCACATAGTTCCCGTCTACCTCCATTATTGTATATCATGGAGGCCTTTGGCATATAAGGTGCGCGCCACAAGTTGAATTCGTATGAGGCTGAATTAGGTAATTTGACTAACTAAGATCTGTATCTTGTACTTTTCGTGAAGAGTGGGAAAAAATGACATTTGAAGATACTATTGAAAATGACCTCATAGTCCATAATATTTCACAAAAAATGATTTTTATCGAGCGCAATAGTGTCATGTGATTCATATAGCCGACTTCACTTAATGAGATAATAAAAATTTGGTTGTTATCTTAATGAATCATGCGTCATTACAAAGTTTTCACCCACAGGGCAAGAGAGACATATCACTATCATAAACCAAACATTTTTATAAAAGATTAATCTCTTCGGGTTGTCTTTTTTGGGTGAGTTATCTCTTACATGTTAATGAAATAACAAATGTTCATCATCAAGTATGTGGATCCTTCACTAAGCTTAATCAACCTCAACAAGATCGTTTCAAGGGGAAAAATATACATGATCACATAAAAAAAATAACAAACATTCTAAGTGAATTCAGTGTAATATCCCCAATAACATAAGGGTGATTGACGTCTGGTTAAATAATAGAAGGGGCAACTGCAATAATAATCAGTGGCTTACCAGAGTACTTTTCTTCAAGTTATCATCAAATAACTTGGTTTCCTTAACTTTGAAACATGGAATTGGTTCAAGGTGTTGAAGCCAGTTCTAACAGTAGAAGATGAAACGTAACTTAGCATTGCTTAGCTTCAATTCTAACACTAAAAGATAAAATTATTTGTTAGTGGCCTTTGAAAACATATAAGAAATTATTGCTCGTAAACAACTAAGCTCAAAGAGCCTAAGGTGACATTTATCTAAGCCCCTATATTGATCCTTTAGATACAATCACCAGACAAGTAGGCATTTGCCTCAGCTCAGATTTAGAGGAGAACTAAAATCAAACAATTCTCTAATCGTAGGGACTAAAATCGACCGATGATAAAATTAAACGAACTGAAACCATATTTAACCCTATCATTAAATTCTCACTCATTGCTAATTAGCATTTACTATCCTAAATTGAAAAGAAAAGAAAAAGACTACAAAGAATATATATTTTTTTATCACATGACTCATTACTTCATGGAACTTGTTCGACTCTAGTCGAACAGGAAACAGAAACTGAATTAGAAAATCATTTCTCTCATTGATAAATGTGATACAGAGTGTATTATATACAAGCTAGTCTTAAGCTAAATTTCGTTACAACTAAAACTAACTATCTAACAGAACCCGTAACTGATTTGAACTTACTTAACAACTCAACTTACACAGTTAAGTTAAGCGTAACAGAATAATACAAGTCTCTATCAATAATACTCCCCACTCAAAACTAAAGACTCTTATAAATACATATACATTTTGAGCTTGATATCCATTCAACATAATAATAATGATTTCTAACTGCTGTTAATGTTACCAGTAGTTAAAAATCCTCACTAAATCATATGGCCGTGGATGTTAAGAAAATCCATCTCTTCCTAACATTTATGAAAACTAAAACCTAAAATAGTGTTGAGGTAAATTAAACATGTATCATGACTTTATTTGACATGGAAATTGCTCTTATTCAAAGTGAAAATGATAATAATATTTTAATTTACTAATATGCAGTGTTTGTTTAGCGCATGCCAGCTCAGTCACAGTCACACAACACAAACACAAAGTGTTTCACTTTCACATATAAAAACTACTCCTTACTACGCCGTAGTGTTACGTACAGACAGCTAACACAACACTCGCGAAAATTAAGAATTTCAATTTCCCCTTTCTCTTTCTCTATCTTTCTCAAATCTCAAACCAAACCAGAAAAAAAAAAAACGCATTTTTAAACACCAACACTCTCATACAAACTACTCTCTCTTTCTCTTCTCTTCTTCAATCTCTCTCTCTCGGATTCGTCAAATGTAGAAGAAGCAGAAGCAGAAGAAGAAGAAGAAGAAGAATTATTCAGACTTGTTTCCTTCAATTTCCAGATGGTTAACCCGACCCGACCCGCAATGGAATCGAATTCAATGTCTTCTTCGAGCTTCACTTCACAGTTAACCGGCGGCGTAGTGTCCAGGCTGAGATCCTCCTCCATCAGGAAGCTGCCGGAGCCTCTGCGCCGCGCCGTCGCTGACTGCCTCTCCTCCCCCCTCACCTCCGCCACCGAACCTTCCAGAACTCTTCGGGTCTGTAATTCCTCCTCCCCTCTCCGCATTTCGCTTTCTAATTAGTTAACACTCGCTTCGCATTTCGTTGTGGTAGTGAAAATAATTGGAATTCGCATGGTTACAGAAAAATTTGATCTTTTTTTGTTTTGTTTGTTTAATCTGCTTGTTTTTCTTTATTTTTATCACCATAATGTGACCTTGCTTGTTTGTTAGAATTAGAAGAGTAAAAGGTTATTCCTTTTCACTCCCCAATCCCTATGGCTGGGAAACCTAGAAAGTGAGGATCATGGAGTAAGCTTAGCTTCTGAGAGAAAATGGGGATGAGGCAGTTCTGTCAATGTCATGTGGCTGGTAGGGGGAGAGGTTACTCTTGTACCCATCAAGCATTTGAGCTTTGAGGCTTCTAGTTATACTTGATCCTTTTTTAAGTGTGGTGTTAGAAGAAAATTTTGTTCTTTATTTACTTGTCATTTAAAAATCAAAGTAAGGACTAAGGATTAGTGTTGTTAATGGCGGATGGCGGCTTATGCCGGAAAGCATAAAACTGGCCATATTTGACGAATATTGGTGGCAGATGGTGGATTATGGTAAATTATGGCAGAATATCGGCCACGGCGGCGCTGGAATTCCGCCATGAAATTCCGCCATGGCGCGGGTATTTGACAATACTGATAAGGATAAATATTATTTTGTCAACACCCTTATCTCTACTTAGAAAATTAATGGGAGGATTTTAGAGCGATAACAATCGAGAGAGTTATAGGACACATTATAGGGGGTTTAACAATGGCTTTAACATAAACAGCGGAGTTAATTGTAATTCTTAATTTGTCTGTGTGTCATTTTCGGCTTTGTTCTGAAACTTAATTAGCCTCTGCTCTAATCCTTAATTTTCTTCTGTAGTTTAGTCTGTGAGGGATTCCTGATGTGGTTTCTTAATAAATGGAATAATCATTTCTTTGTCATACGTGATAAAAGATTTTCCTTTAGTTTGTTGCTTATAAGTTGACAATTTTAAATGGAATGATGCATACACGCGTAAGAAGTTTTTAAAGCGCTATCCAAATAAATGAGAGCATTCTTGCCTTTGTTTTCAACTCATGATGCTGGCATTGTAATTTGTATCGACACGTGTAGGGAAAAGTTTAATCTTCATCGCGTAACTTGTAAACCAAATATAGCTTTACTTAATTCCTCGCATTTATTGTACTATCTGTACTGAGATTGCTAACATTTTCGAATCCGACAAACATGTTTGTTGTCAGTGGTAAGTTATTTGTACATGTGGGCTGAACATGCGAGCCCTAGCTTCATCTTATCGGGATTCCTTACTATCTGCAACACAATTTTTGCATCTTATCATAGAGCCAGATTTTATTGCTGAATACACGAACACTAGCTACCACACGTGTGGGGAAAATTTTAATCTCCATTGCATAACGTGTAAAGCAACTATAGCTTTGCTTATTTCCTTGCATTTATTGTACTATCTGTACTGAGATTGCTAGCGTTATCGAATCCGAAAAATATGTTTGTTGTCTGTAGTAAGTTATTTGTACACGTGGGCTGAACACGTAGGCACTGGCTTCATCTTATTGGGATTCCGTACCATCTGCAACTCAATTTGCATCTTATTGTTGAGGCACATTTGATTGCCGAATACGCAAGCACTAGCTACAACACGTGTTGGGAAAAGTTTAATCTTCACAGCATAACTTCTAAACCAAATATAGCTTTTCTTATTTTCTCGCATTTATTGTACCATCTCTACTCAGATTGTCAACATTATCGAATTCGACAATATGTTTTTTGTACACGTGGGCTGAAGACGCAAGCCCTAGCTTCTTCTTATTGGGATTCCTTTCTATCTGCAGCGTAATTTTTTGTATCTTATTATGGAGCCAGATTTTAATGCCATGTGTACTTTTTATTCTCCATGTTATACCATGGCCGGAATCTTATTTGGTTGCAAATTATGGTGCTATTTTGACATATAGTGGCTGAAGTTTGAAATTTTTCAGTTATATGTATGCTTTATATATATGATTGTAGGACTATCTAAAAGGCCCTGCAACCAAAGACATGGCTTATAGTGCAATTCTGGAACATACTCTTGCTGAGAGGGAGCGCAGGTAATTGTCACATTTATTTGTTGATATAGTGTAGTTGGTGATACTATCTAGATTGCATAATGCCACTGCTTTACTATTATTTTGGGGCATACTTTAGACAGCGTCATGCACAAAGTGAGCTAACTTTGTTCCATGAATCATGTGGTGTGCGTCCTTATGATTTAGATTCTGTAGTGCACTAATAGCTAAGAACTTTTTTTTGTTCTCTTGGATAAGAAGCTAATGCATTTATTCATTCACATTCGTGGTGTTGTATTTGTGAGACTTCTTATCCAATCGTTTCAAGACACTGATAGAAACTCTACCATCTAACAACTATAAAATGATATGTATTGTGTGTATTATCACCTATGTTACTGATATCAGTTCCCTGCAACAGAAAAGCACAGTGAAGATAGACTGAAAAATGCAAATGCAATGCTGATCACCGAAGGCTTTTGAGCAGCCTCGGTATCTACCTTCAATTTCCCTCAATTCAGCCCTGGCTTGCCTCCTCTTTTCCTACTCTCTCTCTCTCTCTCTCTCTCTCTCTCTTTCTCTCTACCTATCTGTTACTGAACCTTCCTGTATGCATCCGTGCCCTCTCCCATACGTGTCGACAGTTATATCCCCTTTCCTCGCTTGCAGTGCTCACATAGCATGCATTTTGAAACTCTAATTTTGTCCTCCTCCTCTTTTTCTTCCTATAATACACCTGTTTCATTGCTGGTTTGCTATGATTACTCTTGAATCTGATGAAAATAATATTTCTATTGTTATACTCCATGAATAAACATGTACAATTTATAGAGATAATAAAGAGATAAAAAAGGAATTTAATCTATCTAAATCTATCTCCTATCTTAATAGATACTAATGTAAAATAGAGAAACAAATCTTATCTCTATTTCTAAACTAATAACTCAATCTTAATAAGAGATATTCAACAATTACTAATTTACTACTCTCCCCAAGCTATTTCGAGTACCATGTTGTACTCAAGGTAAAGTGCTCTTGAATGGCTGAGGGTTCCCAAGAATCATCGAAGTCTGGGAGGCACTTCCCAGTTCCATATTCGACTTAAGACTCCAATAGTTTCCCCTGGGGTGGTCTTGAGGTTTATGACCCCAGCTGGTTGAACCTGGAGTTCTCGTTCTTAGAAAGCATGCTAGGTATGAGCTGAATTAGTGCACAAGCAGAAACTGACTTTTTCAGCTAGGAAACATGGGATTTTTCAGCTTGTGTGCCACCTCTCATACTTATTTTCCAGGTATGGCACTTACATACGGGCTCTATAACCTGAGATTAAGGTTTTCATTAGCTCCTTTTGCTAGTAACTGAAGTCTGTAGGGTAGGATCTTTAGGCTCTCACACTATTTTCCAGTCTGGCACTTACATATGGGCCATAAAACCTGAGACTAATATTTTCATTGACTCTTTTTGCTACTAACAGAAGGTCTGTAGGGTTGGACCTTGAGGTAAATAAAATCGCAAACTTGATAAATAACCTTCCTTCTTCAATCTGCTTGTAGCTTCATTCTGTTCTGGGTCTGAACCAGAATTTCCTTCAACTCTTCCCAGATCTAGTTCCTTTATGCCCCAAATCTGTTATGTCTTCCATAGTGGAAGAAGAAACTTTTCTTAATAGGACCAGTTTATCCCTGCCATAAATGGAGAGAGTTAGTTGAATGGTTATAATCAATATTGGTCTATTGGAATGGAGTTCAGCTCAGCTGAGCTATTTAGGCCACTGCTTAAGGCCTGTTGGCTGTTAGGAATCTCAACTATTGTTTCTTTTCCTATATTACTTTTGCCTGTTAGTATTATGTAAAGCATTTAGCATTTCAATCGTTTCTAATGTTCACACTATTTTCACCAGTCCTGCAGTAGTCACAAGGTGTGTGGCACTCTTGAAGCGGTATCTTCTAAGGTATGTTACCACTTACTTTAATAAGTGGATATTCAATAGTTTCAAAGCTTTGTACCTTTTAGACATCATCTATCTCTTTTCCACCCTCATTTCATAGAGCTGCATGTTACTAAAATGTTGACATATTGCAAAACAAAAGTTGATTTATTTTACAATCATTTTCCCTCACAATCTTTGACTTAATAGTTAATACCAAAAAGAAAAGAGAATTGGTAGGTTTTTGTCCATCCATGTCAAAAAGTCATCGGTATATGTTCTGTTTGCGTGCTTTACTTGGTTAATGTTAATTAACTTTCTACTGACCTTGAGCTTCTACTCTCTAGAGTACTAACTTGTTGGAAGATATTATTGTGTCTTCCAAATCTTAAAGAGTAATTATGCATGCTTAGTGTCAATAAAGTCGAATAAAATGCAATGGTGCTAATTTGTGTTCGGCTTAAATATTCTTTTATTGATTAATTGAATGCATTTTATTTAGATTCATCGAACATCTGGAACATGTAACTGATGTCTTTCCTCATATGGCTGCATATTGGACGAGAAACTGTCTTGTTTTAGTTACTATTTGACCATTAAGTGTTCACAGCTTGTTATCGAATACAGATATAAACCGAGTGAGGAGACTTTACTTCAAATAGATCGTTTTTGTTCAACCATAATTGCTGAATGTTTTGTTCACCCGAATCAACCATGGTCGCGAATGTTGAATCGTCAATCTGGTGCATCAACCACCTCCACAATTGCATCTCCTTTACCTGTATCTAGTGTTGCTTCTGAGGCACTTGTGAAGTCTCTGAGTTATGTGCGTTCTCTAGTGGCTCAACACACTCCCAAGCGGCTTTTTCAATTAGCTTCATTTGCTGGACCGCCTTCTTCATCCGGGCAATCACTGCCAACATTGTCATCTTTGCTAAGTAAATCCTTCAATTCCCAACTAAGTCCTGCAAATGTTCCAGAAGCACTAAATCCTGCAAGTGTTCCAGAATCATTAGAGAAGGATGCAATTGCTCTATCTGCTTCAAAGATGTCGAAAATAGAAAAGGTTGACGAAAAAGACAAACTACGATTCATTGCCCAGGATGTTCTGAAATGGCGCTGGCTTGAGGAATCACAATCATCATCAATAGGGACTGAAAGGTAAACAATCTTAAGCCGTGTTTGGTAACAGCTTATTTTGGGTCAATTTTTGTTTTCTCAAAGCTCTGTTGAAGCCAGAAAAAAACTTTTTTGGTCCCAAAATGAGCTAATCTAAACAGTCATATTATGCTTGGTGTTGGCTTAGGTGTCTTAAAAGTAGCCACTGTAGCTTATGTCTCTACCTTTCCTGTTATTTTTCTCTCATCTTATAGGGCTTCAGAAGTTAACTTTACTATTTAACATGTTTTATTACAGTGATCGTGCTGTGCATTCTCAATACATGACAGCACATAATTTCTTAGAAGTAGGTGCAGCAGCTTTACTTGTCGGAGACATTGAATCCAAGATGAAGGGGCAACCATGGAAATTTTTTGGAACTGATGATATGCCTTACCTGGATCAGCTGTTGCAATCTTCTCCTGTAACACCAATTACTAATTCTGCATCTGCTCGTCCCCACCTGAGAGCAATAACAGCATCTAAACGAACAAAAGCAGGCTCTCATCAGATTTGGTATGTTCTTTTATCATATACTTCCGCTGTTGTTTTTTCTTTCATAATACTTTTTCTTTATAAATTTTAGCCATGATAAATCCACACAGAGCTTATTATTCAGCCAAATATTGTGACACGAAGTTGATTTTTCACCTTCTTAATACTCCCTCCATTCCTTTTTATAAGACCCCCTTCAGACAATTGCGCTTATTAAGAAAACATGTAATGAGTCTAATTAATGTATTGGTTTTAAAAAAATATTTACATGTAATGAGTCCATATTTACCCTTTAACATTTCATTGATTGTTTCCCACTATAAATGACTTGATTGGGTAGCATGAGAGAGAAGAGAAGGAATTAATGGTGGGTGGTAATCAAAATTTGGGAATTGAAAAAACAATTAATACAAGGGGCATATATGGAAAAGCATAATAACTTTTGCTGAGATTTAGTAGGGGTTCTTATATTAAGGAACATTAAAGATGCCTTTAGGGGGTCTTGTAAAAAAGAACGGAGGGAGTAGTTTGTAGTTATAGAGTTATTGTGAAATTTAAATACTTTAGATTTGAAAAGAGTGTACTTAGTCTCTTAGAGTAGCCTCAAAAGACAAATGTTACGTTGTCTACATCCAGTAGGTTTTTGTGAAAATAAATCTTAGCATAAGATTGATATTTATAATTATACATTTCAATTGGATTGGCATATGTGGGGCAAATTGATCCCTTGTATTTTTTCTGGAGATTATCTTGTTTGCTGTTCATGAATAGAAAATTAATTGTTGATTGATTGACTGGTTTGAGTGTTTCGTTGTATTCATTTTATGAATTTAGGTTTTCTTTTTGTACTCTTCTTTGAACTAGTTCCCTCTTTATAATTTCCTCCTGGTTTTAATAAAATAATAAGTACTGTTTATGCAGTATTTTCTAATTCTGTTCGTCAATGACTTTGTTAACTATTTATTTGCAAATAGACTGAAATGTTTCATGGGTTGTCATGCTGCTTATATGGGTATAATTTTGTGATAAATATTTCAGTTACTCCTATAGAGTTTGATCTCTCTCTCTCCCCCCCCCCCCCCCCCCTTTTGGATGAATATTTGATATTCTTTTTATCAAGGTGAGCTAAAAAGTCTGGGTGATTTTTTGCTAATTTGGCATGCTGAAGGCTTTTCATGTTTTGATTTTCTGTTCTGAACATTGCCATTTTTGCAGGGAGGATTTTCCTGTGACCACATTCCGTCCCCGAGCTCGACAGCTTTTCCAGTATCGTCATTACAGGTATAGATCATGGTCACTTAAGATTCTTCAAAGGGATTTGGTACCAAATATTTGCACATGTATTTCTGCATGAAAATAAGTAGCAGCTTGACACAGGTTTTGACATGGCTCTTGCATTGCCGAAGTTAAATTGCTATCATTACTTTCCAATTTGGATTCAGAATTTTTTTTCATCATTCAATTTGAGCAAACTGCAATTAGAATGATAGAATGGTGAGCATTTCTTTGAAAGTAATGGTTCAAGATCCTTAAGCTTCTAAGTTTCCTTAAAGTGACTCCTGGGATAAATATGTTAACATACTTTTTTGTTATGCTCTACTATTTTTGCAGCCTTTGTTGATTGTTTATGCTTTCAAATTCTTTTTGTCTTTTTAACTTTATGCATACTGTTGTGTTGTCAGGAAAGATTTACAATTTTTTTTGTCATACTCGAGTTGTTAATAATTGATTTATTTGTGATTTTACACCTCACAAAATGTTCTCTTGTGCTGATTAGTGAGCAACAACCTCTACGACTGAACCCTGCTGAAGTACATGAAGTTATTGCTGCTGTTTGCTCAGAGGCTTCTTCACCAAACAATGTCATGACACTGACAAGTAGGCTAAGCAATAACAGTAGAAAACCATCAACAGACGTGGCTGTTAGTGTGCTCATTAAACTAGTTATTGACATGTATGTTTCAATTAATGTTTTCTCTTCTTTTGTCCTTTCTTGGCTATCATCTGTTTACCCCAAATCATGTCTCTCTCAGTTTCACTATATATTCCTGATTTCTATGATAAATATTCTAATTTTTTTGTTGGTTTACTGGTCTCAAAGCTTTTAAAATAGGATGAGCTAAATTAATTTTTAAATTACAGATAAGAGGATGGACTGATATTGAACATCAAAGAAAAATGGTGTGGGATCAATGCTTACCTTGACAGAAAAGCTGAGTTAAAATTTCAAATTAGTAATTTTTTTTTTGAAGTTGGCATCAAAAGAGTCAGCCAGAAGTACTCGCCATTTGTCACCAGTTTGGGGAAGGCCATGCTTAGAAGCTGCTGTGATGAGGTGTTTGACTTTGAACATCAAATGGGGAGAAAAAAATAGAAGTGGAATTTAACAGTTTTAACTATAGATTCATGGGCAAAGCAGATAAAGTTTCATTATAATCTTTGCGAATTACATAGAGTAGCCATTTAACTTTCATACCTGAACGCCAGTACATCCAAACCCTCACATTGGGTACACATGCATAGGTACATTGATTCATAGATATATGCATGTGTGTGTGGGGGGACTGGGTGAATAACTTGTTGACTAGCACTTTGACTAATGTCCATTGATTGTAGTTTGGGTCACCAGATAATTTGTGGTCTATATGATTTTATATGAAAGCATTGCTGATACATAGATACAAGATTTTTTAAGACTTCAAACATTGAGTTTTTCAGTGTCAGGAGCAGGAATATCATGTTGACTGCAGATCCCTCGATCACAGATTAATTTTCTGCCTATCTGCTTGATTGAACATTTCTGATTATTTGAAATCTCTATGGTTGCTGTACTGTTATGAGTTGATTATTTATGATGGTCATAAAATTCTTGTTCTGTAGGTATGTTTTAGATTCTCGGACAGCTGCTCCTCTCATTCTTTCTATGCTAGAGGTGATGCATCAATAACGTACATTTTTCCTGTTATGACTATTTGTGTTTGTTTTATTTTTACTAATTTATATTTCAAATGCATCTTTCAGGAGATGCTTAGTTCTTCGAAAACAGCTTGCAGGATTCGTGCTTTTGATTTGATTCTAAACCTTGGGGTTCATGCTCATCTTCTGGAACCGATGATTGTTAAGGATGCTTCCACAATTGAAGAAGAATATTCTCAAGAATCGTATTATGACAGCACCACTCAAGTTGTGGTACAGGGAAGCATAAAAGAAAGTTCTCAGGACAAATCAGACACAGTCTCTGGCTCGGCTATTGAGAATTTCGAGTCTTGGATTTTAAATATTCTGTATGAGATACTACTTCTTCTTGTGCAGGTATTGTTGGGCAGGAAAAGAAATTGTTGAACAAGATTATTGCTTGTGTTTCATAGTTTTTCTTGGCTGGTATCATCTGATTGACTTGTGTAGATGGGTTGCCATTTTAGAACTAAAATGAGGCATGAATGCACCACAAGAATGCAAATTTTTTTAGCATTGAGATCAGGAAATTTCCGGCTTTATTTTATGCTTTATGAGCAAGATAGCTATGCTAAATGGATTTGTAGTGTGGTAGCAGCACATGTTTGGGAGTATGTAAAAAATTACGGGTTAATCAGGTGCTGTTTTATGAAAATATTTGGGGTAGCAAGAAGTAAGATTTTTCAATCAGATAATTGTCAAATATAGATGGTTTGCCTGTCTGGTTCTAGAGAAATAATTTCTACTTGTGAATTCAAATATGATAATATAATACATTCTATCTATAGAGTATCTTCCTAGTTATATAAAACAAAAGTAACCGTCACCTGAATAGTTTCTTATGAATGTCTGGTTTTTAAATATACATTGCTTGCAGTTATGTTTTTTTTTAACTTGAGCAGTCTAAAATTGAAGCTAAATCCTTTTAAATTAAATATGGGACAAAATTGTGACTAATAGTAGTCATTGGAGATTTGGAGGGACGTTTATGCTTTGGTAAACTGATCAGACAGTGGAAGAAACCATTGAAATAATTACTGTATTACTTACACTTAAAGCTTATTCTTTACCAAGATCTGTTTTTTTTTTTTTTTCAGATAATAATGATTTGTTTGTTGGGTTTACATTATTTTCAATCTCATATCTTGTACTTATTCAGAATTTTAAAATTAGCTCTGCTTAGGTGGATAAAGAAAAAAGTTTTTATCATCTACTTCTTCTGAAGATTCTTAAGACCATAATGTTGTCTATCTCTCTACCCTTTCTCTGGTAATGGTTTAATTATGTTGTTATCACATGACTTAAAATTTTGTGCTGATAATTTGCTTTTTACAGACTGAAGAAAAGGCGGAATCCGTCTGGGCATCTGCACTCAGCTGTTTGCTTTATTTTGTCTGTGATAGAGGGAAGATCTGGAGAAATCGTTTGCTAGGTCTTGACATAAGGGTGAGAAAAAAATACCCCCTTTTCCTATATTACACTAAATCAATATTTCATGGAAGTCCCATTTTTGTTTCGCACTGCATTCTGCTGGATAAGTTTTTGCTTTACATTTTTGGGGGATTGGACTTAGGAGTCAGGGGAGAGGATGCTTACTGATAAATAAGTGATGTGGAAGTTTTTTTCTCAGTTACTGTTACTGTTAGAAACTATAACTTTTCTAACACCTGCTTTCAAACATATGAACGCATGGGGATAGGGATAATTTTTTGAACAAAATAACTAAAAAAATAATTATAGATTTTGTTTGACTAACTAAACTAACCAAGGGAAAAAAGAATGGAAGGAAAGAAGAAAAATAGTCTTAGCTATATTGGTGAAAGCAAAACACAGTAAAGCTATTTTCTTAATGCTCACAACTCACCATCCTACTCCATTCTACCTGTCCTATTTAAGCTACCGGAATGATAGTAAACACGCTCTACAACACTCTCTTTTACATACTTATTATTAAGCTAGAGTTTGTGAATCCTGCTTTATGATTGATTGTTTATGTACTTTATTGCCTTTAGGTTCTGAAGGCACTTCTAAGAATCAGCAGGGAGAATTCTTGGGCAGAGTTAGTCCATTGTAAGCTTATTTCCATGTTAACCAACATGTTGTATGAAGTTCCTGATGAAGTTGCTGAGCCTGCACCTAGAAAACCGAAGTTTCTTTTGGATCAACTTGGTCTGATTGGTGGAGTTCAATTTATTTTTATCGAGGTATGCTTATGTTTATCTGCTAACCTGAATCTTGATATACTTCTGATAGAGACTACTACTATTATAATACAGCTGTCCCTTTAATAACAAATACTGATGTTATTGCTCTGTATTATGATTATATCGGAGCCGCGCATTTTGTCCTGTTTGTTTTACTTTATAAAATAATGCATAATATGTTGGCTCTTCAGTTTACTTCTTAACTTACACGGCCGGTCCCTCGAAAAATTGAAAAATAATGCATAATATGCCTTTTGTTCAGGCCCATATGTGTCTGCTTTATTTGTTTGGTTAAATGGCGGCATTGCACATCAAAGTATTTAACTGAGAGCTCAAATGAAAAGCATTGCACGTCAAAATATTTAACTGAGAGCTCAAATGAAAAAGTAAAGAAATTCGGGTAGCATAGACCTTCTGCTGATAAAAATTCAGAGTAAGACCTGTACACCAACCTACAAAACTACTGGCTATGATCTGGACCAGATGTTAATGTCTGAAATTTTCACTTATTCTCTGAAGTTTAGACTTGCGACTGATGACTATATAGGACTGGATATATTTTGACTTGTGATTGTTTGATGTGTCCAATATAGATTTTCCATATTTTCTAATTGATGAAATTCCAGCCTTTTCCCCCCACCATATTATAAACTGCAGATAAAGTCTTAAACTAGTGTCCTGCTCAGTGTTTGTTTACGATTGTATGATTTAGAAGATTTTGTTGTGTTCCTTAATTAGAGGATTTTTAAAGATTTTAAAGCTGACCTTGAATTTCTTGTGAACATTGTGATTGTTTGATGTGTCCAATATAGATTTTCCATATCTAATTGATGAAATTCCAGCCTCCCCCCCCCCCACAATATTATAAACTGTACATTAAGTCTTAAACTAGTGTCCTGCTCAGTGTTTGTTTACAATTCTATGATTTAGAAGATTTTGTTGTGTTCCTTAATTAGAGGATTTTTTAAGATTTTAAAGCTGACCTTGAATTTCTTGTGAACATTGTGATTGTTTGATGTGTCCAATATAGATTTTCCATATTTTATAATTGATGAAATTCCAGCCTCCCCCCCCCCCCCACAATATTATAAACTGTGGATGAAGTCTTAAACTAGTGTCCTGCTTACAGTGTTTGTTTACAGTTGTATGATTACCCGCTCTTTTTTTCTATGTTGGATGCAGTACTCCCTGGCAAACTCAAGAGAAGAAAGGAAAAACCTGTATTCAGTGCTTTTTGATTACATTCTGCATCAAATAAATGAAACGTGTATAGCTACAGGACACAATGAATATAGTGATGATGATGTCCAACCTCTTGCTGCTCTGCTTGCTCAAACAAATGCACCTGAGGCATTTTATATTTCTATAAAACTTGGGGTAGAAGGCATTGGGGAGATTTTGAGAAGATCAATTGCGTCTGCCTTGTCCAGATATCCCAGCAGTGAACGACTAAATACGGTACTTACATATTTTTTTGACAGGCAGCTAATAGTATGAGGGCTATACTTTTTCATGAATTCCTAGTTCCTACTAGATCTTCTTCCTTTCCGCCTCCTATCCTCTCTTTTGGTGAACATTTAATACATAGGTTGTGAACATAGTAAGCCCTACAGATGGTTTCTTAAATAGCAAGAACCCATATGATTGATAATTTGAAAAGTCAATGTAAATAAAAAATAATTTTGTGACTTGTTGCTTTCAAGGACTTCTTAAATTTGTATATACTTCAGATGGCTTTGGTACTATCATATGGAAGAGACAGTTGATGATGCGCGATGTATGACATAATGATCGGAATTCTTTTAACCGCGTCATTCATGTCATTACCAATGTTGAAATTATAGAGTTTTAGATAGGGCTGGAGAAAAGAGAAAGAACAAAGACAAAACTAACCCTTATTTATACTAAATTCTAAACTCCTAGTCATAATCAAATTGGGAAACTAAATATGATGCTTACTAGAATCCTAATCCTAATTAAATAAGGAATAAATCGTGAAATCTAATGGAATATGGAAACTAATCCTAAGAGATAATCTAAGATACTCTAGGATAAGATGAAGATTTAGGAACTTCTTTAAATATAATGTAAGTATAACAACTATAAAGTATTTGTCTTCATAATAATCTCCTTGTGATTGATGGTATTGATGTTTTTATAAGGTAATTGTAAATTATTGTCTAGTGGATGGCACTCTAAAATTAATTTTTCTTAATTGAGGGTTTCTTTGTTGAGCTGAATTAATTGCCATTCAAGATACTATCAGGGTCTATTTTTCTCCTTTGCAATATCAATTGGTTGCAGTCTTACAGATGTATGACTGAAGAGTGGGGGTCAAGGCTATTAATTGCTGTAATTAAGCTGCGTCTGCCTTCACTCCAATGATTGATATTGATTGATTTAATTAAGGGTGAATATTTTACCTGTTTAGTTTAAATGAAGGTTTATTTTCCATTCATTTTACCCATTTATTGAAAGATTAGGAAGTTTTCGTCACTTTCAATTTGAAATATATTTTCTCATGTATTTGTTTTAAAATGAGTCTTCTTTAAACTGTAAATATACATTTGTCTTACCTGTTTCTTTTCAATCTTTGCAGCTATTGGAAATTGTAACAGAGAAATTTGACACTGTAATTAGTTCTTTCACTCATTTGGACAAAGAGTTCTCTCATATGATTCAGATAACCAAATCTCATAAGTTTCTGGAAAATATGGAAGGTGTGGCTCTGAGAAATGACATCGCTTTGCAGGCAAAGCACTCATGGGCTACTTTACATTCCCTTCTTCATTCGGAAAGAATTTCTTACCGTCAAAATGGGTATATCTGGTTAGGGGATCTGCTTATTGCTGAAATCAGTAGGGATAGAGTTGGAGATATATGGTCAAGTATCAGATACTTCCACCAGAAAATTGCTCAAGCTGGAACTCAAGATTCTTTGGATACATCAGATGTTCCTTTGTCCATTTTAATTATGTGCGGCCTTTTAAAGTCAAAACTCAACAAGATTAGATGGGGATTTTTGTTTGTTCTTGAAAGACTTCTTATGAGATGCAAATTTTTGTTAGATGAGCATGAAATGCTGATATCAAACAGCAGGGATCTGGACCATGGGAAGAAAGATTGGCATCTGGAGAAAGCTAATGCTGTGATTGACATAATGAGCAGTGCTTTGTCTTTGGTGTTTCAGATAAATGAAACAGACCGGATCAATATTCTGAAAGTAATTGTTTCTGAACTCAAAATACCTTTCTACTAAACATTCTCATATCATAACAATTAATATTTTAAAAGAATCGCAAACCACACTAATTGTGAAAAAAAAATAGCAAGTAAATGTGTGTTCTTTGTCTTATAAGGAAAGAGAAAAATACCATAATTTTCCAATTGAATTTTGTTCGAGGAATTGAGAACTGCTAGGAACTTTGGCTGATAGGGCATGGTCTTTTTATGGTATGTGATAAAATGGATTTATATGTCAGGTGAAGAAGCATTTTATATATTTGTAGTAAATGGAATTACTTTCTACAAAATCTTAAATCACATGAATATTTCGGTAACTGAGATTTTTTATTTTTGTCACTGATTAATTTCTTCCTGAATGAGAAATTTTAAATGCAGTTTTTTTATATGAATTGTTGGGTTGGAGTTGGAGTCTGTTTTATTTGGTTTAACATTTGGGGCCACTGTTTATGTGTTGTTTGTCTTATCATACATTATCTTTTCTGCTCAACACTTTCTCTGTTTCTAAACAGATGTGTGACATACTGTTCTCTCAATTGTGCCTAAGAGTTCCTCCTTCAACAGCTTTGCCCTATGGAGATGATGTGCAACATAGCAGAAATTTAAATCACACTAGTGTAAGCAAAAAATATGACAGTGATAATCATGCTCTCAAACAAGATACTTTTTACTGGGATGAACACAAGAAGGAAGAAGCTAATAGAAAATCTGGCTACCCTAATAACTACCATCTTGATCATGAGACTGCATCAATGACAGCTCTTCTCCAAGGACGAGCCATTGTCCCAATGCAATTGATTGCACGTGTTCCGGCTGCCTTACTATATTGGCCACTAATTCAATTGGCAGGAGCAGCAGCAGATGATATTGCATTAGGTGTTGCTGTTGGAAGTAAAGGTAGAGGAAACCTTCCTGGCGCTACATCTGATATTCGGGCCATACTTCTCCTACTTCTTATTGGTAAATGCTCAGCAGACCCTATTGCTTTCCAGGAAGTTGGTCAGGAGCAATTTTTTAGGTGATTCAAATCTTCTATGCTGTGTGTAAACTAGTTGGTCTTCTTATTTTGTGACCTTTATAAGCATGGGTCTATTTGCATCTGGCAGGGAACTTTTGGATGACACAGATTCAAGAGTGGCATATTATTCTTCTGCATTTCTTTTGAAGGTATGGATTTTTATTGACTTTTGATTAAAAAAAAAGTTAGGACTATAATTTCCATCTTTTGTAATAATTGTCCGTTGCTGCAGCGAATGATGACTGAGAAGCCAGAGAAATATCAACACATGCTTCAGAATCTTGTTGTTAAAGCTCAACAGGTACCATTTTTTTTTTTTATGATTTGCGTGAAGCTCTCCTTCTATTCGTAAAGTGGTGATTAACATTTTATCTTGCGCTTAAATGAGCTTCATATTTTGGTTGTCTTTTATATGACTTTAAGTTTATCCCTGATGAAGCACAAAAGTGGTAACAATTGGCTTCTGTAGTCTTAAGAATTTGGGCTAGGCCTTACTCTACCCCAAACCCTACCCCAATCTAGGAGCTCAACACACACACACACACACACACCTCTAATGCCCAAGAATGGACATCTGGAGTCTGAAGTTTGCAAGATTCGACACTTGGGGTGACCCAATAACAGATCTAAGCGACCCAATATAGATACCAGTGAATGTTTGAGTTGTGACAAAATAATTCTAACTTCCGGAAATCTACATATCACTGTTGATGTCTCTATGGAGTTCTAATCCCCCCCCAAAAAAAAAAAATCTTGGGACTTTATGCGGTGAATTTCATTGTCTTCTGTAGATAAAAGTAATTTACTTCTCTTACTCTAGATGTTTGTTTCCTTTGCAATTTTCTCAATAATATAGTATTTTTGGTGATTTAATATTAAATAGTCACTTAAATGATTATGCTTTGTATTTGCGGTGCAGAGTAACAACGAAAAATTGTTAGAAAATCCATACCTTCAAATGCGTGGCATACTTCAACTGGCTAGTGATCTTGGGATTGACTTGTGATCTTCATGGCTTAACTTTCTGGGGATTTCATTATTTGGAGTAGGAGATCCGTGTCGTTTTGAGGTATAGTCACTATGATTTCTAAGAAAAGTCTTCCATGGCTCAATCAACTTAGGTTGAAATACATATATCCAAGACATGTTTCCTTCCAGAAACAAAATTGTGATTGACTTTAAACGCGCTGAGGAGAGAGTATAATTGAGACCAAAGAGAGCAGTGCAATTGGATGAGCTTGTGACATTGATTGATTACGTGAGAAGTGATTAACAGAAACAGAAAACATACAGCATGCCCTCTATTCATGTTGATATTTTCAGTGATATTCTCATTGGGAGAGGCATGTTATTTCTGCCATCATGCCTTCATCTCCTGCTTGTATTTTCAACAAATGAGAGAAGCCAGAGTTCTGTTATGAAATAATTTTGAATGTCCTGATTTGGATCCGGCTACTGAATGTCTAGGCCTGCCTTCAGGTGTGCACCCTGCCCCCACTCCCTCTTTCTCTTGCTTTGGTGAGCACTGGGTAGCCATTTGTACTCCAAAAGGGCTCTTGCAAGCGGATCAGGATTGGAAACTTTCTCATGTTTCCTCATGTCTCTTTTTTTTCATACCTATTAAATAGGTATGAACCTTTGAATATTATGAAGAGAGACATAAATACAATGCTTCACTTGACATTGTCATGTGACATTAATCCCTTGCAAGCCTATTCACCAATAGTTATAGTTTGGATAAAAGTTCATTCACACTCAAAATTCACTTACACCAAGAGGAAGAGAGGAGAGAGAAATGAGAGATACGACATTTGATGTGATATGAAAAGAAGATATAGGAAGAGAAAGTGAGTGGAAATGAGATTGAAAAGAAAGTCCAGTGTGAATGAATCCAAACTCTTATAATTTAGAACACTCGCTATCTTGAGATGATTAGGGCAGGCCTTATTGGACATCAATAGACCAGCTAAATATGCAAGGCCTTTCAATATTTAATAGAGCTCTGGTATTAGATTTTAGAGTTAGTCTCTTCTTACATTTTGGAACTATTCTACTGTCTTACATTTCACATGGTAGGAAATTTTGTAGCTTTACATTACATGACACTCATTGATCTGACCATTTTGTGTGCATGCAGTTGCTGGGTGGCGTGCATTATATTCAAAGGAAAACGTGTGCAGAACTTCATAAGATTGTTCCTTTTGTACAGGAGTTAGATACCCACCTGGCCTTCTTCAGCTTTTTTTTTTCTACATCTGTGAAGGCTGCCTCTATGCTTGCTTTTTTTAACTTGGCATTGAGGACCTTTTCATGGGGAAAGAAAGAAGTCAGTTTTGTACCTTCATATATAATCATAGGTCCAACCAAATCCTTTGATAGAAGCATCATGGGATGTCTACTTTTAGAGGCGTCCAAGTTGCTATCCTTGCTTTCTGTAAATATGTGATTATAATGTTATGGTTTCTTTTTGATCCAACCCTTTCTTGCGAAAATTGTAACATGTATTGAGGAATTTCTGTGTAGATGATCTATAGTTTTATACAGGATTTTATAATGGGTATGGATTTTTTGTAGGAAACTTTGTGATCAATCAGCCCCATAAAATCCCTTATAATTCCTATTTTCAAATATATCCGCAAGTACTCAAATTCAAATACCCTCAACTTTTGAAACATCCCGGATTTTAGATTCTGAAACTCAAACATATAGTTCTTGCTTCCTGAATATAATTTCCAGAATTTGCTTATGAATATGTTTTCGAAAATAATTTCACGCAACATATTTTTCAGAAATATGCATTAGTACATGTTACTTGGAACTAAACTCAGGAACTCATTTTTTTCAAGTGTAACCAAAAAAACTCAGGAACTCAAAATTCAAACATGCATGATTGTATTTTAGAAAACTTCAGATTTTAGTTTCAGTAATTTTATTGTTACTTGAAATTAAATTCAGGAAGCTATGAATGCACGTGAACAGTTTCCGGGAATAAGATTCAGAAATGTATTAATTAATGTTAATAATACTAGCTGAATCAAATTTTCTAAACTTGTACAACATTAAATTAGTAAGGGTATTTTAGGAAATTACATAGTGCAAGGATTGGTGACTTGAGGTGTGGAGGTGCCGAGGTGGTCCCAATAGTTTAACCATATGGTAAACCTGGGGTTGCCTAAACGACCTTAAGCAAAAAATGAGTTAAATAACTCAAGCTTAGGTGTCGTAATAGTATTATTATATGTGTCTTTTAAAATTTTCATATCATTTTACATGTGTCTCTATAAAATCCAACTAATTTTATTATTATTTTTTTATATTTTTATCAAATTCATTTATTAAATAATTTATTTGTACTTTAAACTCATCAATTATGATAAATTACACAATAAACCTCTTAAAAAAAATCAATAACCCTAATTCACAACTTCTTCCACATCTTCTTTCTAGGTTTGCTCTTCTTTTAACAAAGACACCACTGCATACCCTCGGTGCACAAACAACAATTGAATAATTGATTATGTTGCACCAATTGAACGTGATATATTGATGTAATTGTGTTTTGATTCATGTGGCTTACTGCGATTGGGATGCTTCTATTACCTATGGCCAAGAATATTTGAACTGCAGGTGAGGGGTTCATTTTTATATAGGTTGAATGGGACTGGTGTTGGTGGGATCGTGTGCCTATCTCTAATTTTCAGATCTTGCTTTAGTATAGTTATCAAACTCTTGTGCATATGCAATTGTGGTATGTATACAACATTAGTAGAAAAGAGAAAGAAATTGAGGATTAGGGTTATTAATTTGTGTTTTTTTAAAAAAGAGGTTCATTGTGTAGTTTATCCTAATTGATGAGTTCAAAGTATAAATTAATTATTTAATAAAATGAATTTAATGCATATATATATATATATATATAAAATAATAATGAAATGAGATAGATGTTATGAGAACACATGCAACAGGAGTTGGAATTTTGAAATACACATATAATAATACTATTGAGACACACATGTATGAGTTATTTAACCCATTTTTTGCCATGGGTCATTTAGACATCCCTGATAAACCTAGGAATGCAATTGACCAAAAATAAGAAAGATCAGTGGTGCATTATTACTATTATTATTATTGACGCAAGGTTGATGTAGTTACCTACTAATTATATTCGCCATCCAAGCAACAAGTCATGGAAATTTTGATTTCCATAAAAGAAAATAAAGGAACTTTCAGTAAGGCAACTAGTTCTTTTGAAGTTTTGATTTTTAAAACTGAAATTTACAAATAGCATACTAAAATGTACAGTACAATTAAAACTATGCAACTAAGATTAGTAATCAGAACCCCGGATAGAGATATGCTACCCTAATCGTATATGCAATCCTTTTCTGACCTATTTACTCAGAATAGGAGTCATTATAGCTATCAACCGTGATTTCACTTTCCCTTTTTTTTCTTTAGCTTCTTAGCTTCTAATTGATACCTCTCCAAGTCTTCATCAAGATCTTTAACGGACAACTTTGGCATATGGCCTTTAAAACCTGTGCGGCCTCTTGGACGGCGATGATACCCCTCCAAGCCATGATCAAGATGATCTCGATAAGATGTTGCCTTTCGAAAATGGCCCTTCTCTTCTCCATGACTCCTTGGATGATAGGGGTGGGCAAAGCCATAGTGGAGCATGTTGCCTCCAACATTTCCTTGTTCCCTGTGAAAAAATAGTATGAAACTAGTAATTAATTAACAGTAACAGAGAAGATATAATAATGAGGCATGCAGGAGTAAAACTGACCATGTATAAGTACAATTCCCATGGCATCACCATGGTTACATTATTGCATATCAGGCAGGGCAAGGGGCTCAACTCTACCATATATATTCAGTACCTTATCCATCACAGAACATTTATAATACTGATAACTTCAGACCAGAAATTGTTTATATTCCTGAATTTTACACATTGATGAACATAACTTGTGATTTAATATAACAAGTGCCAAAGCTTAACTACAGACTATTAGGTATTTCAAAAGAAACGTATGCATTCACAATAGTAACATGAAATTTATAATGAAGCTCATAAGATCAAGAATGAAAATTTCACACCTTACAAGAGCAACATTTAGTCTTCCCTGTAAGCTATTTTGCGGAAGAGGCATAACAGCAGGAGTAACCAAACTTGATCCAACAAGCTCAATGTGCAGTGGCTTTCCATCAAGCCTCATATTGTGGTATTTCTTCATGGCTGCTAAAGCATCAGAGTGCCTCATGAAGACTACTTCTGCTGTTCCTTTTGATCTCCCACTCTTGTCATAATGAATGGAGTACCTTTTCAACTCACCCTCTTCGGAGAACAGTAGCTGTAAAAGGCATACCAAAGTTTTTAATTCTTCACATAATTCGACTGACAAAAAAACATAGGCGTAGAAATTTTTTAGAAGTTCTAAAAAGAGGAGGGAGGGGAGAAAATATCATTGATGCAGAGCAGTTGGGTGTAGCACTAGTGATTGGGGTGATTTGGGGTTTGGCTACAAGTCATGTGAAAATTGTGGTACTGTCTCCTTGATAATGTTCCCTTACACGAGGAGGAAAAAGAAAAATCACTTACCAAAATTCAAAAACCACAGATTGATCTGGTTTACATAAAAAATTATTATTAATCTAACAAAGATAATGAAAAGAAATGTTAACAACGGACACTTTTTAACGCATACACTCTTGTTGACTGAAATCCATATGGGACCCAGATGAATTTCAACCAATAAAAGAAAAGAATGTTGAATAATGTGTTGTTAGGATTCTTCTAAAACTAATTGAACACTCTTAGCAAACAGTAGCAAGTAATACCATTCTCTGCACCAAGAAATCCAGAGTAAACTACATGTTATAATACACCAGTCCACATAAATGATCTTCCAACAATGCAGAGAAGCAGACACGCAACATGAACGAGCAAATGTTCTCTCTCACACTTGACAATAAGAGCAAATAATGTCACCAACAAGAAAAAGAATATAGTACACACACAACGCAGGAGGCAGAGTTAAAATGAATAGGCAAGCATCTTCATTATGAAAGAAAACCTACTAGCAATTAGCATCATGAAATGTGCATTTCAAATCTGTGGTTTAACCTGTCACATTATGATATTAACAAAAACTAGCACCACCAATGGCATGGGAATCTGTGGTTTAACCTCGGAGATATGATGGTACCTTTATATCAGCGTTGGAAACCCCATAGTCCAAGTTTGATATATAGAGCTTGGTGCCACTCTCTGAAACCTCGCCATTTTCCAAACCTAACTCAGGAACCACGCTTCGTCGCTCCACCTGCCATTGTCATTCATTTCATCTCAAAAATCAATATATTTATGTATGAACAGTGGAACACTAACACCATGTTTGTTTGCTTCATGACTAAAAAAAGAAAGAAAGAAAAAACCTAAATCACCTGCGGTTGCGGGATGGAGTACGGCGCCGCTCTGGTCAAGTGGTGAACGGCGACGCGGCGGTCCGGTCCGGGACCGTAGGGTCGGCGGAGAGGGGCGGAGGACGTCCTGAAAATGCCGTCGGCGTCGAGGTACAAGTCATTGACGGCGTACATTGTCGTCGGAAAATGGGAGTGACCGGAGCGTAGGGTTTTGGGGAAGAGAATGTGTGTGTGTGCGAGAGAGAGTGCAGTGTTTGTTACTATATTGTAATGAGAGAGTGAGAAAACAGAGAGGGTTTTGAAGAAAGAGAAGGTGCTTCATATAATCATATGGTGCCAAAATTGGACGAAGATTGAATGACGTTTCGACGCGTGGCGACGGTTCGTGCTTGCGGGCAACCTCTGTATGAAGCAATGAACTGATGGGTTGAACCGATAAATGGAAAAGTAAAAAACAAATCATTTTAGAAGTGAGAATCGATGCGTATGAAATACAATCCAACATATATCATCATTTAAATTTTCAACTTGTGCTTGATTTTTAAATTATTTAATTGTAAATCATCCAAAAGTGGATTTATTTATTTTTTGTCTTTTGAACCACCTTGAGAACTTCAAATCATTCAACATATAACATTTATCATAATTCAAAGCTTAAAAGGCTTCATGTCTCTACCCTTCGAGTTTGGTAACCCCAAACTCGACCTAGAGAATGAGCTACACTTCAAGCAATGTTTAGGAATCAGAGAATTGTGTACCCTCCGAGTCTGGTAACTCCAAGCACAGCCTATAGGACGAGTTACACTTAGGGCATACGCAATTAAGTGCTCACCTTAAGTAGACGCGTGTAACCACACGGTTATTAAGACAATCATCAAGGCTCCCATTAAGGTAATCATTAAGGCGTTAAATAGACCATAAAGCACCATGTAACTTCAAAGCAATCAGAAACCCAAAACCTTAAAAATACCTAGACAATGAAGGGAATGACCATGTTCACTCACCTTCATATTTTGGGAGCCACGCCTTATATCCCACACTTGGCCTATGTCCAGAATTTGCCTAGAACAATGTCCTTTTAATTGCACTTGTTCAAAAAGTGAATAATCATCAACAACTGAGTTTAATAAATATTTATTTCCAATAGTAAAACTTATAGTTTTCTCTTTTGTCTTGAGTCTTGGAGAATGGAGTCATGTTCGTATATGTATTATAGCCCTAGGTCACAATTTAGTATATACCCTTTACAAGTTACAAACACAAACATATCTGATTTTTTTGATAAAATAAAAGGCTTGAAAGTGGATAATGAGACGCCCGAATTTTTTGTAAATGGTAAAACACAAACATGATTATATTTCTGGAAAAAAAATTGTTGTCATAATGGGTCGTCCCGACCCATTTAGCTTTCAACCCGTTTTAAAAGTGAGTTATGTACGTTGGGCTAAAATGAGTTGAATGGTCAAATATCTCGTCCCACTCCGCCCCGTTTAGGTGAGTTGTTGGGTTGACCCAACGAGACGAACCCTCTTTGCCACCATAGGGGTGGGGCCGTGGGGGGTGCGTTCTGTATGAGTGGGGTTTTTGGCTCTAGTGGGTGAGTGAAAAACAATTTTCATATATTAGACTCACTTTTTCTTCCATCTCATATATTTACAGCGTCTCTTAGGATGTAATTTTTTGGTTTTTTTTAGCTTCTTATAAAAAAAATTGATTATATTTTAATTAAATATCTATTTAAAAATTAATTAAGATTAAAATTTGATATGGAAGTCCATACCACATGTCACATGACATCATGAGTTTTGTTTTTTTGAAAGGATCATAACATTCAAATTAGGATAAAGAAGGAATAAAAGTCATTACATCAGAGTTAGCTAAAGAAATAGACTCATCAGAAACCTCTTCCACCCAGACTTGGTCGCCGTAAGTGGAAGAATCTCAAGCTAAAAAATCAGCCACAGAGTTACCTGAACGTCTAACAAAAAGCAAATCAAAAGAAACAAAAGCGATAGATAAACCTCTACAATCATAAACAATAGAGTCTATGTAAGAATTCCCTCTGGAACCTCTCTTCCACCACTGGAATAGCTGTAGGCAATCAGTTTCGAAGCAAATCCTCCTAAAACACAATTGAGCCAATAGATAGAGAGACCAATGAAAGGATGTCGCTTCCGCGAGCAATGGAGAAAGACAAAGAGCCATAAAATAATCCATCAACTCACGCCCAATGTCATTATCGTCCTCAAACTCTGTCCTTGATCATCTTTAATTAATTCAATCATATTCCGTTGTTGTCTCTTAAACGCATTTTGATGAAAAAATCTAGTATTCTGGTCCCCATGCTTAAGCCAATTAGCACGCGACCTCTGACCCCACCAAATTTCCTCCTGCTCAAGGCGAGAACCCATCTCCTTCTCAGTTTCCTTTACCGCAAGCACTACCTGATCCGTTTGAACCTTTCGTTGAAGCTCTTACAAAAGATATTTGTGATCTGGTATTTTTTTTTTTGGCAAGTCTCCAAATTTTTCCCGACCCCAACTACTAAGGGATCCGCTAGTCTCGGCAAGTTTCGTTGGGAGATCAACACTCTGTCCACTTCAAGCCTCTGCTACCACCTCAGCGCACTCCTCCCCTTCTTGGAGCCAAAGTTCCACAAACTAGAAAAGTCTAGCTCGTCGTCTCTCCTTCCTCTTCCCGTAAGACCCACAATTTAAGATAATTGGATTATGGTCTGAATGATACCTGGGTAAGTGAGTGATTTTTTACACCAGCCAAAGAGCATCCCACGCATCAATGACAAGAGCATCGTCTAATTGCTCCTCCATCGTTCCTAGGGAAGCCCGCTTATTGGACCAAGTATATTTGTACCTGAAAAACCAACCTCATGTATGCTAATATCCAAGAAAGCCTGAGAAGCCACTCGAATACGTCCCAAGTTAGGAGGGTTTATCAACTGGAGAGAGAATATCATTGAAGTCACCAATACATATGAAAGGAACAGAGCATCAGGCGACAAGTTTTGGATTATCGCCCAAGTCTCTTCCTTACACTGATCCTCCGGAAAACCGTAAATAGCAAGGATCCTCATAGAATTTGTAAGACCCTATAAATAGTATAGGGGTATTTTGGTCTTTTCCAATATTATTAAATATTAGTAATATTATTGTTAATAAATATTTTTTGATTTTTGTGATTATTAAATGTTTGAATATTTGTGTGGTTGATGAAAAGAAATTATTTTTCCTATTTTTGTGTTATGATGCGTGGCACCTATTATTTTCCGGAGGGGAAATATTTTTCTTGGATTCAATGATTATTTTGAGAAAAGATTATGTAGATTATTTAAGTAAAAGAAAAAATATAATACATGCATAATATGCATAATAGGCCGCGACCTATCCCATTTAAATGGGTGGATTGTGGGCTAATTCTTGTTTGGTCCATTAGTGTGGATTTTAATCAAATAAAATAGTTTATTTGGCTAAAATTAATAGAAAGTTCTAGAGAAGGAATATTCCATATTATCTATGTATTTATTTTCTGAATATTAATTTTAATTCATTTAATTGAATTAAAATATAATTAAACTACTTGGTGAACAAGTAGGTCTGGCCTGGGTTTCAACTATAAATAGACCGCAAACTCTCATAGTTTTCCACTCACCAGAAGAGCAGAAACACTTCTCCTCCTTTCCTCCTAAATTTTGAGTTCTTCTCTCCTTCATTGGGAGAGTTCTCATTAGTTCTTGTTCTTGGCCTTCATCCTCCCTTGATTCGAGTTTTTATTTCTTTTAGTGTGGAGTTCAAATTCGTGAAACAAGAAGCAAGATGAGGCGTTTGTGAAGAAGATCTTCAAGAAATTCTTCAAGTGTTCTTCGTTTTTATTATTCGCGTTTCGCTTCAAGGTTGGTAGATCCAATCTTTCTCCTTAGAAACATGTTTAGGAGGTTATATTAATAATTATTCACTAAGAGTTGGGTTATATGAATTATTATATGGAGTTTATAGTTTTTGTTTGAATATGTTTTCCATGTTCTTCATAAAACACCATAGGATAATTGAAATTAACATGATTGGATCTTAGAAAAGATGAAAAATCTCTGTCTATGATGTTGTTGTGCTGTGGCTATACATGTTATAGGCTAGGTTTGAGAAATTTTTTATAACTTGATGTTATGGTTGTTATTTTCATAATTAATTATTAGGATATGGTTGTGATGATAAAAGATTGAGATAATTTTTGTTAAATAATAATTTAATTCAGTTTGTATAATTGAATTTGAAATTGGAAAAAAGACATGAGTTATTTTTGTTTAGTTTTGGTTTTAATTTTAGAAGAAGATATAATTTGATATATGTTTTAGAGACAGTAGGATTTGATAAAATAAAGATATATATATATATATATATATATATATATATATATATATATTTTTTTGGTTACAATATATATATATATATATATATATTTATGTATGCGTATTATATATATGAGTTTGAGTTTTAAATTTAAAATACAATTTATGGTAAGAGATAAAGTTAGTATTATTTGGGCTAATTTAATTAAGTGCAGTTTTTTTTTGGAAAATAGGCATAAAATACCTATATGTATATGCGTATAAGCTTTATAAAGATGAGATATGAATTTTTAACTAAGTTCATGTATGAAGTGAGTTATTTTCTAAGTCTAAATGATTAATTTATTAAATAAATATAGTGGAGTTTTTATTTTTGAATATTTGGTTTGGTTAGAAGAATTTATTGTGATAAGTAAATAAAATTAATTTTACCCTATTATATTATATGTAGCGAATTTCTGAACTAAGCAGGGATAGTTATTTTATTTTATTCTCCAGGTGTTGTGCTATATTTTAATAGTAGGAGTTTAAAATAGAAATATAATATATATATATATATGAGGGATAGATTATTTAAAAATTAATATGATAGTTATTTTTAGATAAAGGCTTGGTTTAATTGAAAGAATATGATTAAGAAGAGTATATATATATATATATATATATATATATGTACAATTCGAATATATATTTTAAGTTATGGGTTGATTATTTTTTTGGGTAATAAAATAAAGTTAGGTAATTAAATGTACATATGCATGTGCATGCATGCGTTAAGAGTACGTAGAAATGATTGTTGTTGTATTGTTTCAAGGTTTTCCTCTTCTTTTGGAGGACTTGTTTTGGGAACTAAGGACGAACTTGGTGACTCGGTCCTTAGAGTGTCTACATGTGATTATGTTATGTGATGCTTGTGGTTTATTTTGAATTTATGTAAATATTATTTATATCATATGCTTGATATATGTGCTTATATGAGGACGTTACTATGTGAATATTTGTTTAAGTGTTATCATATGTTTTATTTGGCTATCTAATAACATGCTTATATGGATTTGCTATATTGTTGCTAACATGACCATGTCATGCGATATTATTGATATTGGGAGAACTATTATCCTTTTCTTGAAACAATATTGTGATTGGTTGACTAACTCATGGCATGGCATTCGTTTGGTTTAACCCCATTCTCATTCGGTGGTGTTTCATAAGTGGCGTACCGTGCAAACTGCTAGTTTTGTTGGTGTTTGTTTCCCTCATGCTCGGATGAGGTCGTGGTCGTCCCGTCTTCCTTAGTGATGATGATAATTATCCGGATCATGGTTTTTAGTACAATTTGGTACTGTGCATTCATACTTAGATTGACTCTAGGTTCCCCATTTATTGATGTTGTTTGCTTGTGTTATTACTTGGTTTATAACTTGTGATTTGGTATAATATGATTTACTAAGTTTCACATGTTATACTTATATGCGCGCCATACTTGGAGTTTGACCCTTTCATTATTTGTTGTGTGTTGTGTGGGTGCTTACCGCCAGATGGATTCTGATAGATCGTTTCAAGAAACTCCTTATCCTTTGAAGGAAGAGTTGTACTTCTTGGATTACCCGGATAGGTCGAGATGGACTTTCAGTCGAGTGCATAGGATGGTGATCTATCGTGGCTACATGCGGAGATTTCTTCTAGATCGTTATGAAGACACTGTGGAGGTTCGTTATTACCGGGGTACTACTTCTGTTACTATTCCACCTCGTTGGATTTTGGATCAGATGATACGTTTTGATGACGCGAGCGAAGATGATTAATAATGACATCAGTCGGTGTCTTCGTCGTGAGCGTGAGTGGAGAGCTCAGTGTAATGGAGATTGTATACAGCGGGAGCAAGAGTGGTTATGAGTTTCAGAGTGTCGAGTTTCATGTGGTTCGCAGTAGTTAGGTTTTATTCTGCCATCACTCTTGAATTTTTTACTCCCTGTGTATGAGGCTCGAGGTGTTGGTTCAGTTTCTATTCAGATTTTGTCTTTACTTTCCAATTATTATGACTGTTGGCTTTGAATAAATGATTATTTATTTGGTTTTAATTTTCCACTACTTTTCAAGTTCATTTATTCATTTTCCACAAAGAACAAGATATGATTAATTGATGAAGAAATCACACCCAATTGAACCTTTATCATGTTTTGAATGATAACAATTTTATTTCTTAAACTCCATGTATTATTATTTTTAGGAAATATCCCTATCGTCTATACAAAAGGAAAAGTATCATTTGCTCATATTGTCAAATATCTAGAAGAGCATCGTTCAAAGAAGAAGCATAGTTCAAAGAAGAACTATCGTCCAAAGACAAGATGACACAACATCGTTCAACCAAGAAGAGAAACATCGTCCATAGGAGAAGCAAGAGTGCATAACATCAAATCTACCATTCACATGCATAATCAACGTCTAATGGAAAGCATCGTTCAACCAAGATAAGAAGCATCGTTCAACCAAGACGAGACAACATCGTTTATGACAAGCATCTCAAGCATAGTCTACAGCTCTATCGTTTGCTTGCATTATCAACGTCAGAACAACCCTATCATTCAAAGACAAGAAGCAAAGAGTATCGTTCAAAGAAGAAGCATAGTTCAGTGAAGAAGCATCGTCTGAAGACATGAAAAACTATCGTCTGAAGTACAAGACAAGGAAAGCATTGTCTGACGAAATGGACAATATCGTCTGATCAATTAAGAATGCATCGTGTGATGAAAGGAGATAGCATTGTCCAAAGCCTAGCAGACACAACATTGTCTACAACTAGCAAATATCACTTACCAAGGAAGCTCGAATCACGTGACAACGTAAGAATATCAACGGCTTTATTTTCTCTCTCTGCAACAGCATTAAAATCTTTGTTTACGAGACAAGGAAAGACGTCAGAATGCATTAAATGAAAAGCAGAATGCATTGAATGCAAAGCTTTCAATGGTCATTATTCCAAGTCTAAAACGAGGAAGAACATAACACAAGGACGAAGCAAACATTGTTTCATCTCTGCGTCTACATCAAGTACAACCTAAAAAAGAAATATTCGGAATGTGGCAAGCTACCTCTACATCTAAACGTCTACTTCAAGCTATGCCTATGTTCAAAAGCTTTCAACGGTCAAGTGCATTAAATGAAAGGATATGTTGAAGCTTGAAGGAAGAAGAAGAAATCGTGTCACACTCACAATCTTCAGCAACAGGATTTTGAAGAGAAGATATAAATAAGAAGTCTTGAAGATTGAAGAACTTGGAGACTTACAACGAAATTCAAATTCAAGCTCTCAATCTTTCTGGAATCTTCTAAGTTTTGAAACCTCACTCGAACTTAAGTGTCAAACCCACAACGAGTGAAATCGTCCAAGTGTGAAATTTCCTAAGAGTTAAACCTCTATATACCTTCACACCCAAACAGAGAAACTATCATCCAATCATCTATGTTTCACCAAACCTCAAGTATATTCTTAGTAGTCATATCCTCTACCAAAAATACTTAGAGTTTGTTTGTGCTTAAACTTTCTACCTCACTCTTTTTTAAGAGACTTTGTAGAAGTGTAAATTCTTGGAAAAGAATTAGGAGAATTATTGTATAATACTTAGGAGAAGTCCTGTCTAAATACTTAGGAGAAGTCCTACTGAATATTTGGTGGAAGTCCTGTTGAATACTTGGGAGAAGTCCTGTCGAATACTTGGGAGAAGTCCTGTCGAATACTTGGGAGAAGTCATGTTTAATACTTGTACTGTTCAGGGTTGAATAATGGAAAATCTTGGTGAAGCCAAGGATTCGAAGTAGCCTTATCGTTCAAGGGGTGAACTAGGATGAATATCTTGTCTGCTGTTTTTATTGCTTGCATCGTTTAAGCCTTGACTGCTTGCATCGTTTACGCTTGTATCATTTGCACATTAACTGCCTGCATCGTCCACACTAGCACCCATTTCACTTCTGCTGCATGAACTGAGTTATCCTATCATTTACAAAAGTGTGTGTCGTTTATAGCTTTATCGTTTACACTCTGATTAATTTTTTTTTCCGCTACCATCGTTTATGAAAGCTTTTGTGAACTAATAATTGTTTTTGAAAGTCAAGTTTTATACGCACACAATTCAACCCCCCTATTCTTGTATCATTTATTTATTTATCAATCACCTCCTCACCCGATCTGCAATCGCCATCTGAAATCGAAGGAGGGCGATGGAGATGAAGGTGTTAGTCGCAAGAGAGGAGTGCAAAGTGGCGGAGGGGAGATAAAATAGTGGACAATGATGGTGAAGAAGATGACAAAGCACACCGATTTGAGCCACCGCAGCACCACCATAGATCAGAGCGAGACTCGTGAGGATTAGTTAGACAATGTTGAAACTGAGATGGAGAAGGAGAGACGTAGAGGGAGGGGTGGAGATGGAACACGACTGCAAGAGAGGAACACATGATGGTCGAGGGGCAACGCTGGTCGTCGACGTAGAGTATTAATTGTGGGAGCGAGGAGGTCTTGGTGAGGCTAGGTTCGACGAGGATATGGGTCTGAGGAATAAATGCAAAGGCTAGTGGTTGTCTTATGCGGTGAAAGCATTGCTCGACAATGTTGTCATGACGGCTGAGAAGACAAAGTAAAGTGAGGATTAAGGCAATGTTAATTTTGTAATTTGAGTATTTTTGTTTGGTCAGAATAATTTGAGTGTTTAAATATAACTATATATGGGTTATTCTAATTTTCAATCACATATCCTACAAATAACTTTTTTCACAAGATTTTTTATAATGTATAGTCCACCCATGAACTATTAGAGACCAAGGTGGGCCAGATCCATAGTAAAAACTAAAAACTGTATATTTTTTATGGGTTAGACTATTAATGCAATCCTCACACCTTTTGGTGCCATCCCTCTTTTATGTATTTTCCCCCCCAAAAATAACCCTAATTAATATGAAAACACTCCACCACCCCATTATCACACTTCCTTAAGTTGCGGTACAACAAAATACAATAGCACGACTTTAAATGCGGAATGTATATATTTTTTAGGGCGGTGTTGTAAAAAATGCTACCGCAACTATAAGTGCGATACATAAAGTAACATGTTTCGCAACTAAAATTGCGGTATTGTAAAAAGTTATTTTCCATTCCTCAACTTTAGTTGATGTAGGTAAAATGTTTCAGACACGAAAAATACATACCGCAACTACAACTAGGGGACACAAATAGTGTATCGCAACTATAGTTGCGGAATGCAAATAGTGGTGCAATGTACATAATCCGCAGTTAACTAATTGAGGTATATTTTCTGAAACAATAATACCTCAAGTATGAACTGCAATATTACTTTTCCGCTTTTATGAACCGCACTTCATGTGTGCGGTAAGCATCTCTCCAAAATACATTCCGCACTTTGAGTTGCGGAATGTAAAATACAACGAGAGCACAGGAAGGGCTGTGTGTTCCCACTTTTATTCTATTTCGTAAAAAAGAAACATCAAAATAAGAAGCATTGTGCACACAAATTTGGGAGCAAGCGAAACAGAAGAAAGAGGAATGTCTTGCGAGTATTTATAAGCGAAGATAAGGTGCGATGAAACACCACCACGCCTTAATTGTGCATTAAAAGCGACGTTTGGCTTTTGAAATGGTGCAATGAACCGCACAAAGCCACGCGTTAGCAAGCGTGCTTGCTAGCAGAAGGCGCGTCCTTGCTTCTATTTTCCCACGTCTTTTCAACTGCAGAGAGCCACTAAATTCAAACTATTCATGATGACCCCACACAACTTCCAAACACAAGGACCAACCGCGAAGGCGAACAACCCTTGGCATTTCTAACCAAAATGTCAGGGCTGGGAGGCTACTGTTCTGGGAAATCCTTTCTCGGAACCTGGTCGCTGTCTGCCAAGTGTCCTGCTCCTCCAAGAAGGTTCACGTTAAGGCTCACTACCATCCTTGGCATTTCTAAACATAATGTGAGGGTTGGGGGCTACTGCTATGGGAAACCTTTTCTCGAAGCATGACGACCTTCTACCGAGAGTACCTTACCCGAACAAAGAGATACTATACAGCGACGCTTGACTCGACCACCCCCTTCAGCGCAGCAGTCCTCCCTTAATAGCGGCGTAACCCCTAAAAGATACCCCGAGGTAACATCCTGCTTAGAGCACACGCCTCTAGTGGCGGAGTTAGGATTTTTTTTTCCAGGGGGCCAAAATAAGATTTCAATACATAAATTAAATTCTTTTTACCAACAATATACATATATATTCATTCAAAAAATTTAAAGATTAAATTAATTCATTCAATATGAATATTAGAAATTTATTATGAGTTATGTTAATATTTTTGAAGATTTTCTTCTCATTATTTTTTTTCAATTTTGTATTCTCTCCATATATATATCTTTGCCTTTAAATAATTTTTTTTTATCTTCAGCAGTTTTTTTTATTATTCTTACAATTCTTTCTCTTGAAAAAAGAATTTTTTTCTCTTACTTTTGATGATTTTTTTTCTGGGAGAAATGTATCGTGTTTGTATATTGTATTTTTTCTTAAATTGTTAAATTTCAAACTCTCACTTTTCTATATATAAAAAGAAAACATATGTGCATGTGATTCATTTTGAGTTGACGTGGTAAATATACTAATAATTAATAGCATAAAAATTGCCATCAAAATTAATTATATAAGTAAACAAAGGTTGTTGAAGTCTCAAGTAAATATTTAAAGTGGCAAAACAAAAATATAAAAAATAATCTATACATATGCCAAAGCCTAAGTTTTAAATTTTTCCAGAAAAAATACATAAATGTATTAAAAGTGAAATAATGTAAAATTAGTACTCAAAATATAACTGGGCAAGAATCGAGACTATATATAACATTCCAGGTTTAAGAATGCATTCTCAAGAATCATATTTCTAGGAATTTGACTAATTGGAATGTTATTCCCAAACAAATTTATAAATATATTTGGTATGTACTTAAGATTCACGGGAATGATTTTAAATTTATTTAATTTCAAAATTAATAAACCTTAAAATATGATAAAATGTGAGGGGATCAGAATTTACTTTTAAAATATCTCACTTAGCCATGGGAATACAAGATTCACAACTCATTTCATGGGAATGAAATGAAGGGAATGATGACGGTTACCCTTTACCCGAGAATGAATTATACCCGGAAATCAAATTCACAACCTTGTAACAAACGTAGGAATCTTCTTTCCCAACCTCCACATTCACAAGAATCTATTTTCATGACTTGAAACAAACACCCCCAATACTTTTTTGCCAATTCCTTTTGATGCATCGGAAAACACTTTTTTGCTATTCCATCGCGTTTACGTTGCACTCTTTTAATTATACCCTCATATGCGCTATGGTTGAATTAGGACATTTGTAATTACTAATTAGCTAAATGTTTCAAATTTCGTGAAACAATAATTTTGCCCTTCGTGAAACCTAATTAGCAAAATTAGAATTTTTCTTTTAACTATAGTTTTAGAGGTTTAAGATGAAACGTGACTTGAGTTAATGTAGCATTCTTAGCCCTTGTTTGATTACAGTTTTTGAAAACTGTATTTAAAAATAGTTTTTAGAAACTATTTTTGAAAACTGTTTTTCAAAATAAATGCAGAAAAAATAACTGTTGAATGAGATGTTTTTCAACATTTAAAAAACTGAAATGTGAAAACTAAAAAAAAAACTGAAAACATCTTTTAGCTGTTCTGGTATTTTAGTTTTTAAAAAATGAAAACAAGAACTGTTTTCAAAACAGGTTTTTAAAACTTTCAGTTTTAAAACAGAAAACAGTTTTTAAAAACTGTAATCAAAGAGGCCCTTATTTTCACTTTTTTGTAAATATGAACATAGTAACGGTAAAAAAGAAAATAATAATGATAAAAGGAGATAAAAAGAGGTAAGATGAATGTAACAACAAATAATGTAAACAAAATTACCACATGTTATAATAGAAAATGATTGATGTCTTTTCAATGTAAATTTTTTCTACACATATATCAAATTAATTTTTGACACATCAGAAATTTATTGTTATTTTAATTAAAATAAAAATTGTAACTGTTTGGTCCCATGATATCATGTGATTACATATCAATGTAAAACTTCTTTACACCGATGAATTGTTTTTTCATCATAAACTTTTTTTAGGAAATGTGAAAATCAGGGGATAATAACGTGCGCATTAGTTTTAATGTCATCCCTATTAATTCCTTTGCCATCCCTTAATTTTTAAAATCCTAAAATACCCCTGACGTGAAAAAAAACTTTAATAGGTATTTTCGCACTTAATATGTGTGAAATTCATTTCTGTCAAGGCATTTTCGCACTTAACCGGTGCGAAAAATGTGTATTGTTGGCCGCACCTTCTGTTCACATTCATGAGTGTTAAAAACTGAATTTTTTTTGTAAATATCTCACTCTTGTGCGCGAAAACGGCCTTATTTTTTTATAAATTTTTTTAATCTAGAGATACTTAAGTTTCACACTCTAGAGTGCGAAAATATGATTTTTTTTTCTAAATTTCGCACCTGTGTGTGTGAATTGGTATATTTTTTTAAAAAAATTATTTTGTTCTTGAACGGATTATGTGACGCACTCATAAGTGCGAATAAAATTATTTTTTTTATAAATTTCGCACCTATAAATATGAAACATGGCTAAATGAAGAAAAAGAAAAAAAAAATTAAAATTTCCACCTAATAAGCGTGAACAGAATACGCACTTATTAAGTGTGAATATAAAAAGGATAGGTAAAAAAAAATCATAGGTAAGAAATGAAAATTATTTTAAGGATATTTAGGTAATATTATAAAATAAAAAGTGATGAGATGCAAATCAATGAGATGACTACCCTAATAACATTGTAACAACCTTTAGCAAGTTTAAAAAAAAAAAGGGATTATCAAGTAACTGGTCCCTGTGTTTGTACCCGTATCTGACCTAGGTCCCTCGCCGGAAAAATATTTGCATATGGTCCCTGTGTTTGCTAAATGTCTGAGCTAGGTCCTCACCGGTGACCAGAGCTCAGACCAGTGATTACGTGGCATGCTGACAAGATAAATGAGAAACATGTGAAAATGACACGTCACAAAATAAAAAATAATTAAATAAATTGAAATTACTAACATGACCCTAATATAACACAATGCAAAATCAAAATCCCTAAATCCCCAAATGTTAAAGCACTGTTTCTTTCAAATCCTCAAATTCTCCCTTTTCTGGAAATCGATTCTTCTGCTTCCCCTCTTCAGTACGTGCGTTTCGTCTTCCCCCAAGCAACGAGTCTTCTCCTCATCTTAGTTGATTGACGCTCTCCGGTCCACATCCAACACGAAATCTCTACAACAATTTCAACCTCTTTCACATCATTCACAATTCTAAAACAATTGACATTGAAAATGAAAACACCAAAAAACTCCATTTCACTAGAAGAAGCAGAAGCTTGTTCAGAGGGAATTCAATTGGAACTTTGAACTAAACTGAAAAAAACCCACCTGCCCATGAAGATGCCCATATAGCAGCACCCACCACCAAGAAGTAAAATGCATACTGCAAAAAACAATTCACAATTTCACATTCACCTCCAAAATCTCAATTACAAAAGCTTTCAACTTTGAACAATTTCCTTCATTTCTACTATCACCTACCTTCACAACTTCCTGGGTCATCTTGTCCAAGTTGTTAGCATTGGAACCAAAAGAGTTCACAAGATCCGCAAAGAACTGAAGAAACAGAGGCAAAGAACGCAGCAGCAAGATGAAGAACGCAGCAGCAAGAGCACGAAAGGAATGAAGATGATTTTGGGGATTTTGGGGGTTTAAGGTTTGTTGTTTTAGTGGGGTTATTATTGTAACTTCAAATGTTTTATTAATTCAATTTATTTTAATTTCTGAGATGTAAATTCCACATATGCATCACTTATCTTGTCAGCATGCCACGTAATCAGTGGCCTGAGCTCCGGTCACCGGCGAGGATCTATTTAAAACTAATTACAAACACAGGGACCTTTTACTAAGATTTTTCCGATGAGGGACCTAGATCAAATCCGGGCACAAACACAGGGACCACTTACTTGATAATCCAAAAAAAAAAAAAAGTTAAAAAAAAAAAAACCTTTAGCAGGGAAAAAAAAAATCAACATGAGGGTGTGTGTGGAAGTGAAATCTATCATGAATCCTCTCTGAGCGCGAGACGGTTCGTTTTCTGACCACGTCCCTCTGCTTTCGCCATTCCGCGTTTACTTTGAAACTTCCAGAGAGAGAGAGAGACGATGGACGACGCCGTTGACGTTCAAGCCGCCGCCGCCACCACCAGCACCGCGGCGGCGGCATCTGATAAACACAAAGCCGAGCTTCCAGCCGGAACCAAAGAAGAAGGCGAACTCACTTCTTCCGACGATTGCGACGTATAAATTCTTCTTCACAAAAACCCTAGCTCCTCTTTTCCTTTCGGCTTTCTCCGATTTCGTTATTTCCTTCCGTTTTCTTCTCCTGTTTTTGCATTCGTTGACTCGAATTTTGTGCCTTCGTTTGCTGCACTCCGACGAAAATTTGAAGAATCTGTCTTATACGCATATATGTATTTTGTTGTGTGTTGAATCCAGCTTCAGAAATTAGTTGTTAATCTTAACTTAGCTTGTGAAGTTATCAGGCTGCTGTAGATCTGAGATATTCAGGAGAACAACGCTCGGCTCTGTTTTTAGCGTCTATCTCCGAACACCGCTGAGTAACGTTTATGCTTCGCTATTTGCTTTTGTTTGGACAAATCAGTAGAAGTTGTGAATGAGAGCGTATCGAATTTTGAAATCGTGTGTTGGAATGAATGTGCTGTTCTTAGTAATTCTATTTGTTGATTTTGGTTTTTGGTTTCTGGTTTCGGATTTGTTACTGAATGATTTTTGTCCACCAGGAAAACCCTGATGGTTCTACTGTGCAATCCACCATTGCTGCTGCTGAGTCAGGTTCTGTTCCTTTGAAGCAAAAAAGTGCCCAAGGCGTCCAGGGTGGTAAGTCTTGTTAAGTGTTAACTGTCAAATAGAGGAAAGCATGAGTGTTAGCCCTTGGGTTTTACCTACGTATTAATCTCTCCTATTGTTTGTCACTTTGTGGGCACCGTCTTGAACTCTGCATTGCTATCTGGCTTGTGCTGGGCTTATTTTGTCAGTAATTACTAATGTTGTTTATGGAATTGGTAATTTCATTGTCAAATAGCGGATATCGCGGCGCTCTAGTGTAGTGCTCGGAGGGCTCACTGCTATCCGTTATTTGCCACCATATTCCGCTCTGAGGGCTTGAAATAGTGGATTTTTGGCTTTCCGCCATTTTTCGCGATCGGGACTTTTGCAAAATTTGCAAATGGTTTTATCTGATAGTTATATGATTTTCTGTGCGCGCGGATGCATATGTACACGGTGTTCTGATTTATGTGTCGGGTACTATCTTTTTAATGCGTTTTTCTTTTAAACTTGTCTTGGTGCCTTTTTCTTACGTCAAAAATATCTTATCATTTTTTAGTCAGAACGTGCCGTAGTCGTATTTTTTTAGTTCATTATGTTCATCATATTTAATTTTGTGGCAATATATCACAGGCTCCCATAGTTCACAGGGGCAAATGAGCACACAACCAGCTTCACAGGTCAGCTTAAAAAAGAACCAATTACCTCCCAAGTCTTCTCTGTGGGCTGGTCATGTGGGTACGGATAAAAATCTTGTAATAAGCTTCTCTGATGATGACAGTGATAGTGACATTGAAACTAAGGGTAATGTATCCAGGCTGGATAGCAATATAAAGCGACCTAGCTCATCCTTTGAAAAATCTAACAAGTTACAGTTACAACAGAATACTAGAAGTTTGCACAAGGAAATGCCCAAGAGGTCGTCTTTAAACCGCACATTTATCTCATCAATGACCAAAACTCCTGGTTATAATTCTAAGGGTGCTGGATCCATGTCACTGGGACAAGGTCCACGAGCTAGAAATTTCAATCCAATGAGCAAAAACTTTGCAAGCCGAGACTGTGGACGTGATCAAGGAGCCGTAACAAATAACAATAAACTTCAGGATTTGCGGGATCAGATTGCACTTCGGGAAAGTGAACTCAAATTAAAGGCAGCTCAACAAAATAAGGAGTCTGCTTCTGTTTTGGGTAAGGAACAAAATGCAATGAACCGAAAGAATGACACAGCTAGAAAAAATACTCCAGTGTCCTCAGGGGCTCCACATTTGGAGCCGAAAGAACCAGATAGGAAACGTTTGAAGCTTGGCACATCTAATGGTACCTCCCAAGCTGTTGGTAGTCAGCAAGAAGTTCCTGCAGTAAAATCGATATTACCATCAAAAGATTCTACGATGAGAAACAAGGTTGATCATAGCCAAAAGGAGATTCCATTATGTGGAGGAGAGCCAGCAGTTAACACATCACATAGGCAACCTGACAAACATCTTAACAACTCATTACAAAATATGCCTTGTAGATCAAGAGATGGTAAATACATTGCTTTATCTCATCTGCATGTTAAACATTTTGGTCTACAAGTTTTCTTGGAAACTTTTTTCTACGATTCTGGATTTTTAAAATTAAAAATGGTTTGAATCACGTTAAAAGAAGTTACTTGTACTCTCAATCAAATTCCTAAATCTCTAAAATTGAAGTTGTGACTTGCAATCTTGTTTCCCCCATTTCAGTAACTCATTAGCTTTTATTATGTATTACCTCATTTCTCTGTTTTCTGACCCTATGTTTATGCAAGGCTGCTTCCAAGTGCCACTGCAAATTCCATACCATGTTTTTTTGGTCAAAATATAAAATCATTCAGGTCCTTTTGTGGTTTGAATCTCTTAAAGTTTGACTATACTCTATAGGTGATGTCAATAATGGTTGCAATCAGACTGAGAAGCGCAGTTGGCTTGTTGACCCTTGCATAGCTTACAGCCAAAGTGCAATGCCAGCTAATATGCCTTCCAACAATGTGCCAAAAAATTTTGTGAGTTATGATTTTACTATTCATGACATTTGCTGAAACTATGCCTGTGCTTTTTATGTTTAGTAACTGACGGTAAATTACAATTTTCCACACATGACACTTGCTTTTAGTAGTTGACTTCACTGAAAACTCCACCTGTTCTTCTTCTGTTTACTAATTAATATTGTAAATCTTCCTTTTGTTTGGCAAATTTATCATTTTGAATTCTCAAAAAACTTAATTCTGAACGACTGGTCTATGTAATTTACGGTGGCCTATGATTTGATTTATAAATGATATATTAACTTTCTTAACTTGTGATCGGTGTGTCCCTCTTCACTGTTGATCTTTTGAAGTGTTGGTGACAGTAGATCTTTGATCAGCTGAGATGAACTTTTGACTATGCAACAACAGTCTTCAGGTGTTATTTGGAAGTTTATTAAAGGAGAAATAAGATGAGTCAATAGTTAAGTATATCATTAAATATAGTAATTATGAGAGAATAATTAAAGGTATAAATAGAATTAAATATAGTAATTAACCGATAATAATCTACAACAGAATTATTAATAGATATTATTTAATATAGTAATTAGAAGAGAATCATTCTGTAGTTAATTAGAATTGAATTTTGTTAAATATATTAGTTAGAAAAGAATCATTCTATTATGGAATTAGGGTTATTAGGAATATACAGAATAAGAGAATTGGGAAAAGATAGTATGTTATAAATAAGATAAGAGAGAGAAACTATCAAGGTATTTGTGGGGGAATTGGGGCTTTAGGGCAAGGAGGTGCAGACCCTCGAAGACCTGCGGTGCTGTAATCTGGCGATATTTCTCTGTTATTTCTTATAAAATACCAGGTTCCTATCAGTCCTTTTAGTATAATTTTGAAATTATCGTATCTTGTAATTTCTGTTTTCATCTTCGTGGAATAGTATAGAACTGTAGGGCTGATTCATGCACCAGTTTCTTCCCGGAATACATTACCGACAATAAAAAATTGAAATGTGACCTCTATTATACCTTAAATTACAATTTTCGGTTTTTTCATGTCGGTGCCTCTCCTTACTCTCTCCTGTCATCTCTGATTCAGGAAGCATTGAGTGATCCAGTTCTTTTGAATCATAATGGGAATGTAAATGTCTCGGAAGATAGCGGCATTGATTTACAGTCATTTTTTAGTATGGAAGAATTGATAGACAAGGAACTAGAGGAAGCTCAAGAGCATAGGCACAAATGTGAAATTGAAGAAAGAAATGCACTTAAAGTTTATCTTAAAGCTCAGAGGTCTTTGTTTGAGGCTAATGTTCGATGCCACAATCTTTATCACAAAAGGGAATTGTATTCGGCTAAGTTACGATCTTTAATTTTAAACAATTCCAGCTTCTCTTTGTCTTCAGGGAAGCACCAACATCTTGATATAGGGCTTGATTACTTACCTAGACTTGGGTATGAATTACCTACATCAAGCTGTCAGAGGCAGGCTGAAGATAATGTTACTAATAATTTTAGTTTTGATTCTAATAATCGAGGCATCAATAATAGGCATTCCAATACATCCTTCCACCATATGACCAGAGAAAATTTAGGGTCTGAACCTTATGTTGAACCAGATGCCAGTACATCAGAGCCATTGCCTCAAAGGGGTAATAATGCTGCAGATGGAGTTTATTCTCCTTTGGATGAATTTGATACTTCAGCTAATGAAAATGAAGAGATGTCTCCAGATGGACATGTGTCTAATCATCTAGATGCTGAATATCATAGAAAACAATACTCTAAGGACAAATTAATGGACATTGATACAGCAACAAATGCAAATACTTCCCCCGATTGTCCCCAGGATCCTTTGCTTCTTGAAGCAACATTAAGGTCCGAATTATTTGCACGATTAGGGAGAAGAGCTATGAAGAGTAGCAGTACATGTAACAACATGGAGCCTGCTGCTGAACGAGGGGCTGAAAATGAGGTTGGATGTGAGAAAAGGCAGGTGCATCAAGATGTTGTCCCATTTTCGAGGGCAGAAGGTAATGATCTTAGAGGTACTTTTTTCCCGAAAAGCATACTGTGGTATGTTCTTTTTGTTATATAGATCTTACCGCTAAGCCTGTAATGTGAATCCTGAATGCTGACCAAGTGTAATGTAGCTTATATAAACTATATAATTGTGTGCTTGGGGAAACAACTTAATTAACCGCTTATATCAATAAGAACTTATCACATAAGTGCTTATTCTTAAGTTTATTTGAGAAACTTATTGAAATAAGCTCATATTGACTTTTAAGAATTGATGTTAATTTCACATTTTACTAGCTTGAAAAATGCATTAATGGAGACTATATTTAACTTAATTAAAGCATGGCTAACGGGTGCAGGTGTAGGGTGGGTTCTCTATTACCTTTCCTACACTATACCCATCAGCATCCTTTCATATGGTGAAAAGAAATTGTTGATAAGGTGCCTGCCGGCTATAGAGGTTTATTATAACTTGCTGCAATAGTATATGATCGCTTTCCAGCCCAGATGCATAGGCTATTATTAATTGTCTGAATTTTTGAGATGTTATATCAAGATTTTGTAAATTTGTGCGCTTGTTTTAATGAATATAAGAATCAAACTTGTTCTCCAAATGCTTAGAAAATAAGGCTGAAAACAGTGGTACAAAGACTCTCAAATATTGAATATATTCTGATAAAAAAAACTAGTACCTTTCTGTGAATTAGTCTCAAACATTGGCTCGTTTTGGTATTCAACAATTAATTAGATCTCAGTCCAATGCTTCTCAGTTCTCAATCGTGAGGAATCGTAAGCTGAAATTATTTCTACTTAAGTGTTGATAAGTGTGCAAGTTTGTCATGTGTTTTCCTGATTATTTTGTTCTTTAACTCCAGACATTGAGAAGAATGAACAGAGCCATTATCTGGATTCCTACGAGATTCGAAGTCAGCGAAACATTGGTGGAAATCCTTTAAATGTCAACTGCAATGCTGGTTCAGGTGATCAAGAGGATATGCCTTTTCAAGGTCATAACTCAGCTAATACAGTGTGCGTCCCACCTTTGATTTTTAGGAGTGCATTTAGTGAGCTGAGAGAAATTTCTCTAATCAATTCAAATCAATCATCAAATAAAAGCAAATTTATTCTCACTAGTACTGGTTACAATGAAAATGCTACTTCCCTCATTTCTGATGAAACAAAATGGAGCAATATGTTAGCGATCTCAATGCCTGTCACTGTTGGGAATTTACTCCGAGAAGAAAGCTCTTATGGCTGCAGTCCTGCAGTTGATCCGTTTTGGCCACTTTGCATGTATGAGCTGCGAGGAAAATGCAACAATGATGAGTGTCCATGGCAGCATGCTAAGGACTATGGTGATGCAAGCATTGATGAACATCATCACATTGATTCTAATAATGCAGGTATGCGAAATTAGTGACAGTTTTGAACCTATATATTTTGTCATTATTTTTGTCATATGATAGGACTTATTGAGTATATGCATATGATCATTATTATTTTTATTTTTGGGTGTTTTCTATAGCTGAACTAAATATTGTTTGCATATAAAAGATAAGTAGTTTAGCAGGGACGATCAATGGATGATACTATGTGCAAGACAATGGATCAGGATCAGGGAGAGAATATAGTTCTATTTTATCATTGGGATTAGTGTTTGGGGTAAATAACAGTTTATATCTAGACTAAGTATGTCAGGTTCTGGACTAGGGCATGCCAGATTTGAAGGTTCCTAATGGTTGCAAAGTGGATGGTGGTTGGATTGGGGATATATGATTTATTTCAAACTCCTGTAATTCCTGTATTACAGCATTTAATCTGGAGCTGTGCCAGAAATAATGATTTTTTGTGGGAATGGGTCAGGTCAATATTTCATTGAATGTTTGCTCATATCTTTAATGAGACGTATATTATAAGTGGTAACTACAAGTCTTAGTGAGGTTCATGGGACCTAGTACATAAATTTTGGGGTTCATGTGGGAAATATGAAAATAGGTTGGATAGATACATAGGCCAATTGAGCTTGTGTGGGACTGAGAGGAGTCCACCTCTATAGAAATTTGATATGATAACGTTTCTCTCTAATATTCTTACCAAAAACAAAAGAAACAGCAGAAGATATCTTCTGAATTCACGTCACTTAATTCTGTCCAAATTTATAGGAGAATCATTATAGACGAAATATCTTTCTAGAACTGACTGGACCCTTAATTGGTGTATTAATGACTTTTGGATCTCATATTAGTTCTTGGACTTTTAACTATGAGGTTGGACTCCTAATTGACACGTAAAGGTGACTTCTTTATCCTACATATGAGGCGAAATACAATGTTGGGAATACTAGAATTCTGTGACTGTCGGAATACTAAATTGAATCGACACATAATGCTGTTGCACTATTATTGACTATTAGATATGTGAAGATATTAAAATATTACTAAACAGAATGCAATTACAACTTCTGATGCATGATTACATTTTGATATCAGCAACTTTAAAATAGTTTGTGATATGTTGTTATTAAAATTCTCTTTTCTAAGAGATTGTTATACATTGTTTGAGCAGATCCTCAAGATAAACTGCCTTTGAATCAAGAAAATTGTAATGATGTGATAAAAGTTGACAAGTATCACAAAGCTACAATCCTGCCAACTTATCTTGTTGGTTTAGATGTTCTGAAAGCAGATCAATTTGCATATAAACCTGTTATGGCGCATAGAAATACTCAATGCTGGCAGAAGCATTTCAGTACGACTTTGGCTACTTCAATTTTGCTACAAAGTGGTTTATCTGCTGATGGTCCACTATCACACGGTGGTGATGAACGCATAGAGGTTCGTGGAGCATGGAGCAAACAGTTATCGCTGCAGTGGAGAAATGGAGTTGGGGTTGTTGCTTCTAACTATCATGTTATTTTCCTAGTTAATTACACCTCTATTAGTTTTCAGATATTAATTCTTTAGTTATGTTTCAGTCTAATATTATGCAAAAGTGAGCATAATGGGTCAATTATAACTATTTTGTTTATGATTTTATTTTGATTTTTTTGGAATCATTTTCAGGATTTTATTTGGTTATTTTATGTGATTTAAATAGTTATAATATAAGTAGGAAGCTTATTATATCAATTAGAGAAGTCTTGGAAGAATGATTGCTTGCCAATCGAGTTTTAATATGCCTATAAAGGGACGTAGTATTTTTAAAATGAGATATTTTTTGAGCAATCTATAATCTGTAGTCTTTCCAAGAGATTTACCTTCTGTCCTGGTACACCTGAAGTTTCTGGCCTTCTGCCTAGAGAGTTTTATCTTTTTTTTTTGTCAGTTTGTTGCTTCTACCTCTGCATCACACTTCCACAGTTTAGATTATAGTTGTGAATCTTTAAATTATCCACTCTTTAAGTTTAGAATTTGGAGCGCAACCTTTATTGTATTTTGTGTACTTGTGATATCAGTGCATGTACTGATGTACATATGTTATAATGCATTAGCAATGGTTGCACAACTTAGCAAACTTACCAAGGAGTTTATAGTCATGAATTTAGTGCTTAGAATAATTGATTTAATATTTTAAACTTTGAAGTGGAGAAATAATTATTTTGTACAAGGAGATTTTTAGTATTATCGAGAACTTTTACCCCCTTATTGGCTATAATGTGAATTTTGATGATTTTCTTGGTCAGCGTCTCTTAATTAATATGGCTTGGATTCAGTGATTAACCTGCATAATATAGTTCGAATTCCTTTATTCATGCTAACTCCCCCCTTATTTATTTCATACTTAGAATCAAATTAACCAGGCTATGGCTGATGGTGAACAAGCTGTTGAGATGGCTCTTCTTATTCTCAACCAGGAAATCAATAAATTGCACGGTGTAAGAAAGGTAAGAGTTGGCAATGCATTTGCTATGTGTAATGGTTAAATTTGTTCATGTATCTCTTCATCTCAAAATATGGTTTTTTAGGCTCTGTCTGTGCTTTCAAAAGCTCTGGAGACTGATCCAACATCTGCGGTTCTCTGGATTGTTTATCTGCTCATTTACAATGGAAATATGAAGCCAAATGAAGAGGATGACATGTTCTTGTGTGCGGTATGTTTTTCTTTTTATCTGCCTTTTATATGGAGTGTGTTCTGGATAATTTTTCTCTCTTTTAATACGGAGAATGAGGAACTTCTGAGAATATAGAGACTCTAAGAGCTACTATTAATGGTTAACTAAGGAAATCTACTGTTATCCTTGTTTTTTTTTCTTGTCGCAACTCCTGATACCTGAAGCTGTAGGCACTGGCATTATAAATTACCTTAAAGGCTTTTTGGTCTGGTTTTTATGATGACCAATCCTGCCTTTCCAACTTGCTTCTATTTCCACATGGAAGTAAATTCAACATCAATCCACAATACATGGTCTCTGTGCAGCAGGACCATGTAATAATCTGTCAATTTAAAATATTAAATTGTGGGAAATGCTGGATCATTTTTATTGTTATTGTTGTACTATTCAGGCAGTGATGGGTGAATGGAGGAGATAAAAATCTTGAAGAGAAATAATATTTGTAGGAATATAGTCCATGTGATTTTTTTTTGGGCTCTTGTCCGTAATGCAACGCAGTGCTGGTTTCCTTAAGTTGTTTGAGAAGAAAAATGCTTTTATCATTTATCCCTGGTTTCTACTTGATTTCTTTTTTAACTTTTTATTAGCATGTTAAGTCTTCCTTTGGAGAACTGAATATGTTCCATGGAAACACCCAATTATTGTTTTCTAGGTTAAGCTCTGTGAAGGATCTTATGAACTGTGGCTGATGTACATCAACAGTCGGAAAAAACTTGATGATCGGTTGGCTGCCTATGATGCTGCCCTCTCAGCACTTTGCCAGCAAGCATCTGCTGCTCCTAAGGATAGGATGCATGAAAGTGCATGCATCTTAGACCTGTTTCTGCAGATGATAGATTGCTTATGCATGTCAGGGAATATTGAGAAGGCCATTCAGAAAAGTTATGGAATATTCCCAGCTACAAATGTGTCTGATGATCCTCATCTTCTGTCACTCTCAGATATACTCAATTGCTTAACAATTTCTGACAAATGTGTGTTCTGGGTTTGTTGTGTTTACTTAGTTGTTTACAGGAAACTGCCTGGTGCTGTAGTTCAGAAGTTTGAATGTGAGAAAGATCTCCTGGACATTGAATGGCCCTTTGTCAGTTTATCAAAAGATGCCAAGGAGATGACTGTCAAACTCGTGGAAACAGCTGTTGAATCTGTTGACTCCTATGTCTATAGTGAATCAGTGAAAAGTGAAGTTAATCTCAAGTCTGCTCAACTTTTTGCTCTCAACCTTATCAGATGTGGAGTTGCTCTTGATAGCGTAGAATTATTGAGGAATTTGTTGGATAAATATGTTAAGTTGTACCCTTCCTGCATAGAATTGATCCTGGTGTCAGCTCAAATACAGAAACTTGATGTTGTTTTAGATAGTCTCATGGTATTTGAGGAAGCCATCAGCAGATGGCCAAAAAACGTTCCTGGAATCCAATGCATCTGGAATCAGTATGCTACAAAGGCCATTCAAAATGGAAGCATTGATCTTGCAAAAGAAATTACAGTTCGGTGGTTCCAATCTGCATGGCAAGTACAGGATCTCCAATGTGACAGGATGGATACAACTGTTGATGATAATTGTTGTGGCTCTTTGGGATTTGATTCAAAATTTGTTTCAGACACATTGAGTTCTGGTTGTAAAGAGATAGATATGATGTTTGGATACCTGAACCTGTCTCTTTATAATATTCTCCAGAATGATAAAACAGAAGCATGCATAGCAGTTGACAAGGCTAGGAATGCTGTTAGTTTTGGACATTTAGAGCAATGTTTAAGAAAACATTTAATGTTTCTGGTTTGTGATGCATTGAGCTTGAAGGAGGATGAGTCTAATGGTGCTATCAAGAAGATGTTGGAGTTATACATGGACGGTTCCTCTCAGGCATTGCTAGTCCCTAGGGCGCTAACTAGAAAATTTGTTGACAACATCAAGAAGCCAAGAGTACAGCATCTTATTGATAACATATTAAGTCCAGTTTCGTTTGATTGTTCTCTACTAAATTTGGTACTTCAATCATGGTATGGTTCATCTCTTTTACCTGAAACTGTCAGTGACCCAAAACATTTGGTGGATTTTGTTGAAGGCATTATGGAGGTAGTTCCTGACAACTTCCAATTAGCTATTGCTGTTTGCAAGTTATTGAGCAAGGCTGACGCTACGTCTGATTTAAACTCAACCGGTCTATGGTTTTGGGCTTGTTCAACCCTGGTAAATGCAATCTTGTATGCCATTCCAATACCCCCAGAATATGTTTGGGTGCAAGCTGCAGGGTTTTTGCACAATGCTATGGGAATTGAAGCAATATCCCAGAGGTTTTATAGAAGGGCTATATCAGTGTATCCATTTTCTATTATGCTTTGGAAATGTTTCCACAAGCTATGCACGACCATTGGATATACAGATAATGTTGTTGAAGAAGCAAAAGAAAGGGGTATTAAACTCTGAATTTAGCAACTGATTGAATGTCTGGTTTGTAGGGTCAACATTCTTGCATACACATAGAAACTAACAGGCCAGTTTTGCTTCTATCAGAAGGAGGCCTCAGCATATAGATGATTTTTTTCAATCAATAGTAAAATAGTTATACATATTTGAAGTAGTTCAGATGACACAAAAGTATCTTGCTTCGACAGTTGAACTTACATCGAACTTGTACAGGTAAGTTAGGTGTGAGTACACTGGCATTGTGCTGGTGAAAATTTAGGAATTACGACTTTTGCCTTCTACATTTCTTTTTTTCCTTTTTGCCCCTTGTTTCTTATACAAATGCCCAACCTCACACACAAATGAAAAAGAGAAGAATGCTAAGGCATGTGAAAGTCTTCCCACCATAGAGGAGTGATCACAACATTTATTGATACTCTTTTCAACATTCCTTTTATTATGCGGTTTAAACCTCATGTTTGGGCCACTAAATAACTCGAACTCGATCTTTTTAGTGTGGCCGGCATGAGATTTCGTGTAATAATTTCGAGTGTTGGAAAGAGTGTTAAGAATGTGTTTTTCCAGATTATTATGCTGTGAAGGTTGGTGTAATATTTGACATTGTACTTCCGTAGATTCTTACTAAATTGATGGAATGAAAAAGAATATTTTGTGCCCAAATTCAGTCTTGTGGTTAGTGTTATTCTTCCAGTTCATGGTTATTTATCTTGGTAACATTCACTGTCTCTTACATAAGGATGGCAAATATCGTATAAAATAGTATGAGGTTAACGACCTTTATTCATGGAAGTCTACGGGTTTCTTTTTCCATTGCTTCTCTTCAGAAGGTGGCTTGGGTTAGGCGATTTCAGTGCTTGCATGTTTGCAGTAAGCACTTGACTAAAATGATAATGCCAAAATCTTCCGAGCTTGGCAGATTCCAAAATGCTCCAGCTGAATCTTAAAGCTGGGAAGTTTACGAAATGCACAAGTTGTAGAATTTAGAAATAAACCTTATAGACTGAAAACAAACGAGCATGTTGGCCAATCGCATAGACTTCATTAGAGTTTGGTTAATCATGTAGACCGAGAGAGAAAAACATTCACAACAACCCATGTGATTGAGGTGTTTGAGGCATGTCATTGTCAATTCATCACCATGAGCCATTTGCTGCTGAACGGTTCACTAACAATATATCACCTAATTTTAGAATTTGATCATCTTAGAAAATAAAATTGGAGGAAACTAATACAGTTCAGGTCTAAATAGTTTGACCTTTTATATAATTAAATAATTTGAGACATGTCATTACTGTTAATTAGCTCATCAATGTCTACTAAACTATAAAAATAGACTGTGATTGACTGAAAAAATGGAATCAAAATCTTGAAGAGTTTCCCTAAGAACTTAAGAAGGACTAAAAATGTTATTAAGAAAGAATTCACGTGGATTTTTTTAAGAAGTTAAATATGAGTTTGTGCAACTATCATAACTTGTAAAGAAGATTTACTTAAAAAACAAAATGAATAAATAGGTTCCTGTATGAGCTAAGTGAACAACACGGCTAGTTGTTATTATAACAAAAAGTATAGGTAAAAAAAAGGGCCCAACCGGGTTCGAACCGGTGACCTCTTGATCTGCAGTCAAATGCTCTACCACTGAGCTATGGACCCGTGTTGAAAGGGCTGCTGGTTTTAATTTATTAGACAATAAATTAAAACGGATTCTCCGCTGATCAACTGCACTTAATTCAAACGGCTGAAATTCAACAAAAATAGAGCTATGTAGTCAGTCCATGGAGGCCTTTAGGTGAATGAGGTAGTGGTTTAAGACACCAATTAGATCCAGAAAAATATTTATACTCTTAAAAGAGTATGTGCATATTTAATTTAAATTATTAAGATAATATGTTATTAAATTTTTATATTTTAAAGTCTCTATAATTAAAATAAATTATTTTATCACCACATCACTTATCATTGATTTTCTAAAATTTTGAACTGATATTTTAGTGCTCTTTCTTTTCTCTTAACTTGTTATATTTCTTCATCTTTTCACCTATTTAGGCTTGTCAAATTCTCTTTTCAATCCATTATTTCAGTACACTTGCTGATGCTTATCATGAAGAGTGACACAATTCAATTTTGCTTCAACCCATTTTAATTACTCCATCACTCCACATCTTCATGTATAGTTGTAACGACCATCTCAAACATTCTTCATTTATATATTATTTAATTATCTTATATATTTATATTGTATATGAGAAAAGTTCGAGACATGATGGATTAGAAATAGAAATTGTGGTTAAAAAACATTAAATAATAAATTCTCAGCTGAAAATTTTACAGAGATAAAATAAAAATTGATGAGTTGTATTAGACTAGGCCACACATATAAATTATACCTAACCACGAGGTGTGACGTAGTGGTTGCTCACCTTGTCTCTTAACTGTTAAGTCAGGCGTTATTTCACTCACAAAAGTGAAACACATTTCGTGGCCTGTAGGGGATGGATACCTGCACTTAACAATAATATTATAAATTGTACCTAAACCTCCAAATTTGCTAAACAAAACCTACCATGCAGTTTTTTGCATCCTTAGACCCATAGATTAAGATCCACCTGATAGTGCATTGAAGATTCCTTCCACAGCATGAACAATTGGAATAATTTTATAGTAAACATTAGTCATCCTGAATTGGAAGAAATCTCCATAACTAATGTTTACAATAATAACAGTTCAATTGGGAGAAATTCTCAACGCCTTATCAGGTGTGATCTTAATCTATATGTCACTTGTTGGCCTTCTTGCAGCAGATTTTATGATGGAAAAAAGGGCTAGGACTTGGATCAGGTATAACTTTGCAAGAAGTGGGATACAAACAACACTTGCAAACTAGATATTTGGCTATCCTTGCTTCAGCACCTTGATTCATGTAGCAACAACTTAGAGTTCAACTCTAATTGTTCCATAATGCACACGAAAGTCAAGGATAAAAGGGCAAAAGAGATCTGTGTTTGTATTTGTATCCCGCTCCTTGGCAAAGTTATACATGCTCTAACATTTTCTTTATCATGGCTCGGATGAGGTTTGTGAAGAAAGAAACTTTGAGGTGATATTGGAGTTCTGGGGTTCTGAAATCACATTTTTATAGAGGTAGAAAGTGAGGAAGAAAGAGAGGAATTAAATTAGATTCGGTTTAGTGGGGATTCCAAATATTTGGTAGGTAAGTGGGCGATGACAGCTAAGAAGAGTTAGATAAGGTGGTAATAAAATGTGGGGTAAAGTTTGGTGGGGATTGAAAATGGCGTGAATTTATTGGCACATGGGATGATGTTGGAGTCTTGCTATATTCGTGAGCATTGGGTTCTGCTTTAATTTTACTCCTGTGATGTTGCTGTCAGGGATTCCTTTTTTACTTGCATTGTGTGGCCAAAAGTCTTGCCAAAGTTGAAAAGCACTTGATGCGTATTTTGGTACCAGTTGAGTGCAACGTGACTGGACTCTCATCTCAATCCATAAGAAGAGCTCTGTTCACTTTTTGTCACGAAGTGAATGCTAACGTTCGTTTGCCCCGGTGTTAACAAATATCCAAACATAGTACTCAGTTCCATTTTCTGTGCATGCAGCACTCAAGTTATATGAATCAAGAATGCTTAGCTTAGATAACAACAGCTTGTTTAAATTCTAGTATACATGATGATACACCTTGATCATTCTTTGATGCTTCTTTTGCATTTCTAATTGAAAGGAGAAAATTTGATTGCACACGCCCTTTGGTTATACAGAAGTAATTACTTGTTCTGTTTTCCTAGATAGTATAAAAAATTCTTATCAGCTATATGTCCATGTTATTGTTCTCTGTTAGTAAGTAAGCTGTTAATGGTAGATGAATCCTTGCTTATAGTGGCAGGGCTTTGTTTCTTGCCAGAAAGGCATGAGTCTTGTTCATGAGCTCCAACCCCAACTATACCCTGGACTTTTCTTCAATCCATGGTCATTCATATCTGATCTTGTTCTTTTGGCATCAACCCATCTACCACATTGAGCATAAATATCTGACAGAACTACATAATGAGCTGCATTTCTTGGTTCAAGTTTAAGGAGGTGATGGAGGGCAACCTCCCCTAACTTGACATTGGAATGAATTTTACATGCTCCTAGGAGGGCACCCCAAACTTTCGCATCAGGTTCTGTTGGAATTTTATTAATCAAACTCAAAACTTCATTGAATAAACCAGCGCGGCCTAGAAGATCAACCATGCAGGCGTAGTGTTCCATATTGGGTTCAAGATTGTGCTTTTCACACATGGATGCAAAGACCTTCCTTCCTTCTTGAATTAAACCAGCATGTCTGCAGGCAGATAACACACTGATGTAGGAAACAGAATCAACATGGACATGAGTCTCTTGCATTAGTGAAAAAAGAGCGATGGCAAGGTCGCCTTGGCCATGCATTGCATATCCTGATAGCATTGCATTCCATGAGACTGTATCTTTGTTTTCCATTTCATGAAAGCATGTCTCAGAATAACTTAGTTGTCCACATTTAGCATACATATCTATGAGACTGTTTCCAACAAGGGTACTAGATAGAAATCCCATTCGGATTATGCAGGCATGAAAAGCCATCGCCTCTCTTAATATTGATAAATTCGATACCGCGGGAAGGATGGTCACGAATGTGACTAAATTGGGTCTCACATTTTCTGATTTCATCTGGTTCAAGGTAGAAAATGCTTCATCAGCACGATCGTTATGCAGATACCCTGCAATCATCACATTCCAAGATACATCATCCTTTACTTGCTTGGTTAAGCAAAACAAGTTTTCAGCAGAGCTAAGGCTCCTGCATTTGGCATACATGTCTATCAGAGCAACTCTTACATGAATATCTGATTCAAAACCACTCTTTTCAATATTCCCATGAAAGCATATTCCTAGGTTGAGGTCATTCAAAAGGGTGCAGGCTGAAACCAAACCCACCAAGGTTCCACTATCTGGTTGAGTCCCACTTAATTGTAATCCAAGGAACATTTCCAAAGCAAGATGTGGATCACCATATTTGGCAAACCCATTTATCAAAGTATTCCATGCCACAACATCTCTATTGTGCATTCTATTGAATAGCTTCGTAGCATACATAAATAATTCACATTTAGTGTACATTGAGATAAGGGTTGTTATTGTTGGGATATCAGACTCCATATCTTCTTTAATAGCATAGCAGTGCATAACCTTACCTAATCTAGGATTTGAAATTTCTGCACATGCAGAAACTAGACTTGCCAAAGTCGCTTTATCTGGTTTCAAACCTTCATGCTGCATCTCTTTGAATAGAGACAACGCTTCTCCAGGGTAACCTGTTTGAACAAGAGCTGATAAAAATGCAGACCAAGCAACCAAATCTCTTCCTTCAAGACTCAAAAACAATTCTTTAGCTTTCTTCAATTCACCGCATTTCACATACATGCTCACAATAGGAGTAGAAACAACAATATCTGACATCATCCCTAGCTGTAAAGCATAGTTATGAATTTCCTTCCCTTTCTCTAGATCTCTCATCTCTGCAGCTGCCAACAGGGAATTTACAGTTGATACCTTATTCATCTTAACATTTTTCTGTTTCATTTTATCAAGTAATTGAAGAACCTCAAAGAAACAACCATGATGTACATATCCGGCCATCATTGTTGCCCATGAGACATCATCCTTAGCCCGCATCTGGTCGAAAATCCGACGAGCCATACTCACCTCACCACATTTACAGTACATATCAATCAATGAGTTTGAAACCACACCACACGTACATCTCCGAACCGCATAACCATGAATAGACTTGCAAGAATCAACATCCTCCAGCTTAGATACAGCCAGAGCCAGGTTCAAGATGCTCACAGAGTCAGGCTCCACACCCTGCATTTGCATGCTCCAAAACATTTCCAGTGCCTCACAGGGGTTTGAGCACTGGGATAAACCTGAAATCATTGCATTCCATGAAGTAACATCCTTCCTGGGCATTTTATCAAATATCTTTCTTGCACCATCCAAGTGACCCATTTTACAGTACATGTCAACAAGGCCAGTCCCAATAAAAACATCACATTCCAACTCCCTGGAAGCTATATCTCGATGAATGGCAACACCCTCATGGAAGTCTAAAGCACCAGTACAAGCCTTCAAAACAAAGGTAAAGGTGTACTTGTCTGGTTCAACTCCCATTTCCAACATTCTGTGATACAAATCCATAGCTTTTTGGAACTGGTGAAGCCTGGAATATGCTCTGATCATTGAGTTCCACAGAATCAGAGATGGGGTTGTGATAGAATCGAATGTGGATTGAGCCAACGTGCATTGGTGGATGAAAGAGTAGGAATTGATTAGGTGGGCAGTTATGGAATGATGAAGTTGGTGGAGGCCAGAGACAATCAAACGGGAATGGATTTGAAGCAGAGGGTTCAAGTGTTTGCATGAACGGAGAAGGTGAAGGTAGTGGTGGGGGTGGCAATGTTGTGCATGGTGAGAGTGATGGAAGCTATGGTTGTAAATGTGAAATGGATGTCTTGCTGTGATGGTTCTTCTCAGCCTCATTCTGGTAGTTTGCTTTCATCACAAAAAGGTTACATTACTCTTTCCAATGCTCCTTCCCTTCTTGTAGTCCTCAGCTGTAACAAAAGAACAAGTGAACAACTTTTCTCACTCCACATTGAATATTGAATATAGTCAATATACCTTACAATAAAACTTACAATAACTAAAAAATGTTCCTCGTTATTTGTTTTTAACAGCTAGAGACTTTAGCTTAATAAATAAGTATAGTTTTTGATCCTTGTAAATATACTCATCTTTTGATTTAGCCCATGATTTTTTCCCATTTCTATCCTCTTAAAATGTTGACTTTTTATTTTATTCTTTATCGTAATTGAGAGACCATTAAGTGTTTCATAGTCAACAATGCCACATTTGCACCACGTCACATGATTGCTCATGTTGATTTTTCTTAAGAAATATTTTTGGTCTTTGTTATATTTGGGGTTGCCGTTTTTAGTCCTTTTAACATTCATCATTAGTTTTAGTCTCCTAAAAATCTAAATCATAAGTTTTAACCCCTTTAAAATTTAAATGTTTAGTTTTATTTAGTCACTCGAATTAATTTCTGTATCAGGTAGTGAGGAAAACCCGATACACTTACATATGTGGTAGGGGTGCACATGGCCTAGATAGACCCATTGAACTCGCCCGACTCAACTCGATTCAATAGCAAAAAAAGGGCTGGGTTGGGCCAACGAGTTAATCAGACGAATTTTATTACAATCCAACTATGTTCGGATCGGGTATCAGGTTCGAGAAAAATATCCAACCCAACCCGAAATCCAAACATATAATAATAATGTACTATTTAATTCTTTTTTTATAATTTTATTACCCTATGTGAATCTGTGATGTCATTTGGTATGAGATTTTATGTTTTCATGGTATTTGGCTATTTGTCATTTATATGGTACTATTTCATGCTATTCAGTATAATTTATTGTGTCTTTTTCATACTATTTGGTACTATAAAAGATTTACCAATTTTTTTTTTTAATTTTTAATATTTTTCAATATTCCAAATTTATTATATTTTTAATATAACAACCCAATCAACCCACTCGAACATCATTGGGTTGGTTTGGTTCGGGTCTGAAGGTGAAAATTCACAAAATTCAACCCAACCCAACCAACCCTACACAATTTTAATTGGTTAGGGATTTGTTTAGACTAAAAAATAAAAGGAAAATTTTAATTTAGTTCACAAATTGTAGCACGCGACACGACGTTTCATTGTACATCTTCACTGCAATCTCAACATCCTAATTTCACCATACCTAGCAATCTGTGAATAGTGTCCACACTCTTCCATTTTGCATAAGAGTTCTGCTAGATAATTGTCAGGGTGTGTTGCCTTCCATCCGATGTCACTACACAAGTTGACAATTATCTAACACAACTCTTGTGCGAATGAAGAGATGTGTGGACATTATTAACAAATTGCTACGGTGGTGAATTTAGGATGTTAAGGTTGCATGAAAATGTCTAGTGAGATGTCGAGCTGCAATGCCACAATTTCTAAACTAAATTGAAATTTTCATTTTGTGATTTTTCTTCTTCTCCTGTTAAAGTTGCAAAAACATCTTGCATTTTGTGCAATGCGCTACTTATTTAGATATGATAGATAAAAACACACCTCATAATATTGCATTTATGGTGTCAATTTGAGGGATAATAACCTCCACATTAATATAAAATACTTGTAAGACATTGTCACATATGCAAGATTATTAGGATTTTCCCTACCACTAATAAGGAAAGTAATGAGAGGGACTAAAGTTGTCGATTTGAATGTTAAAATGACTAAAACGGATGATTTTTGTTACATAGACTAAAGTGGCAACCTCATATATTATATGGACAAAAACATTTTTTTAAAAATACAGGAGATATTCTAGTCAGCATCCACGTGATATGATGTCGGCGTAACATTGTTGACTTGGAGAAAAATTGGACACATAAGCAATTTAACACTCTCTCACTATAAGCGAGAACTGAAATAGAAAGTCAAAATTCAAAGAGGATATAAAATGAAAAAAATATTACAATGAATATACTAAAACTTAGAAGTATTACCTGCATAAAAACTTATTTTAGCTTGTCTTTTAAAAAGATTTAATGCACCGATAAAGTGTTGGTCTAGTGATAGGTAAACTATATTTTTTAAAAAAAATGAGACCACAAAATTGAATCCCAAGAAAATCATTTTTTAGGAAACATTGAACCTCATACCAAACATTTTAAAACATGTCAAGGACCAAAATGAAAGATTTATTACCCCTAAAGAAAGAGCATTGTTACTAGTGCTATCCTCACAACTAATCATGTCATTCCTATTTTTTCAAAAACCCAAAATATTCTTAATTTGAAAATACCCATCCAACTGTTGATTTTTTCATCTGCACTTTCCAAGTGCGACACTACCGCACTTTAAAGTGTCGCATTTTAAAGTGCAATTGTGGTGCATTTTAAAGTGCACTTACAACAAAATGGGGCCAAAAAATTAATTGTATTTTTCTCATTTTGGTGTAACATTAATAGGACCGTGAATCTGTGATGTCCCCCCAGCCCCCAGGTAAAGCCAAGCGGCATGTAATTTCTTTGGACAAGAACACCCTCGAAGAGTTTAGAAAATGACAAGCCCTAACCTTGTCAGCACCTTCTTATATTCCTCCTTCGTCGCCGACACAGCATCATCAGTCGCTGCCAAGTGCTTGCTAACGTACGCATCTGACACAAACGGTTTGTTTCCTGCCACCAATGTCAGACACACACACTCTCTCTCCTCTCTCTCTCTCTGCACCCACCGATCTCTATCTTTCTTTGTTCACATTTTTCTCCACACTTAATGTTCATCATTTGATTTCAATTCTCATGATTAGGGTTCTACCTTTTTCCTTTATTAAAATGTTGGAAATGAATTCACACGCAGAGAGAAAGAAAAGTGATGGTAATGGAATGGCAGCAGAAGCAGCAGCAACAGCAACAGCGTTGGGTTTCGAACCCGAACGCGGAGATGAAGGTCATGACCGACGAACAAGTCGAAACGCTGCGCAAGCAAATCGCCGTTTACTCCACCCTCTGCGAACAACTCATCGAAATGCACAAAACGCTCTCAACTCACCAAGATCTCGCTGGTTAGTTTCAGTTACTCACTTCCTTTCCGTTACACTTTCAGTTACCCCATACCAGAATTCAGTTACTCCCTTTCCTACATACCCAATACCAGAATTTAGTTACTCCTAAAGTGGAAGGATAATCATTCATTGAAAAATTAGTGACTTCAATTATGATAAAAAGCCCGTCTTTTTTTTTTGGTAAGAAAAAGTTCGGTGTGGGTTTGGCTCCGGTCACCCCACCCCACGAGTTAGCGCAGGCCAGATGTATCCTCTAACACAGCCCTCACATCCAGTGGCGGAGGGAGAACTTTGAGGTGTGTGGTGCCAATATATGAACTTCTACAAAGTGAGTAAAATCAAACAAGTAATTTTATACAAAATAAATCAAACCAACAAGTAGTGGGGGGCCATGGCATAGCCAAGTCCCCCCTTGGCTCCGCCACTGCTCACATCGGTAATGAGAATCGAACACGCAGGGGCAGGGGAAGTCATCCGTTACCAACTGAGCAAAACATGTTGGTAAAAAGCCAGTCTTTTGAAGTATGGGTGAGGGTGGAAATTATAGCATGTATTAAATAAGGGATTTGACTCTTTGTAGTAGGTAATTCATTTTGTTATTTCTGTTGAATTAGATGTCTAAGCATTAACGCATAAATTGGAAGGGTAACCATTCATGGAAAAAACTAATGAGTTAAAATTATGATAAATTAATGTACATGTATAACAGAACAAGTTATGAAGTTGTTAAAATGGTAGAAAACAAAAATCTGACTTGGCTCTTCTAAACCAATTATAGTAGTATATATTACATTTGAAATTTGACTCTTTGGAGTAAGTAATTCACTTCAACTGTTACTGAGGATATTAATGGTTTACAAATTTATAATTTGTGATATCAGTCATTGATTTGGTTGAGATGCCTCACTTCTACTGAGCTCACTTCAGATAATCAATTTTTAATGACAGCAAATTGGTATTTGATGGCCCATACCTGAATTCGGTTATTCCCTTTCCCGTTTTGTTTGTTAGTTCATTCAGTTACTCCTTTAAAAGGTAACTCTTCATTGAAAAATTAATTGTTACCATTACGATAAATAAAATGTATATGTAGTATGTATAACGAAACAAGCTATGAAGTTGTTCAAATTGTGAAAAATACAGATCTGACTTGGCTCTTCCTAAGTAAGGGTTGAGGGTGCAAATTATAGTATATATTGAATTAGGGATTGGACTACTTTGGTGTGAGTAATTCACTTTAGTGAAGTAAAGTAAAACATCTAAACTGTTAATGAGAAAATTAATTGTTGATATTTTAACAAATCTGTTATTTGTTATATCAATCATTGATTTGGTTGAGATGCCTCTCTTTAATATTAACAATTTGGTGTTTTGATTGTCAGGGGTTAGGCTGGGTGGTATGTACTGTGACCCGCTGATTTCTTCTGGTGGCCATAAAATAAGTTCAAGGCAGCGGTGGACGCCGACAGCGGTGCAGCTGCAGACTCTGGAGCAGATATTTGAAGCTGGGACTGGAACCCCAAGCAAGGAGAAGATCAAGGAGATAACTACTGAGCTCAGCCAGCACGGTCAAATTTCTGAAACTAATGTCTATAATTGGTTTCAGAACAGGCGTGCTAGGTCCAAGAGGAAACAGCAGAGCGCGTCGCAGCCTAGTGGTGCTAATGCTGAATCGGAAGTGGAAACTGAGGTTGATTCTAAGGAGAAGAAGACTAAACCGGGCGAGTTTGTTGTGCGGCCGGGCGTGACTGCTGAAAACCATTGCTTCCAGAACCCTGATGTGTGCTCTGATTTGCATTACTTGAGTGCAGAATCAGATGGCACTGGCAGTCTAAGATCCACCCGAGGATTTGATCATGCGCCTTCTTTTGATGGGTTGCTATCAAGCTCAAGTATGTTGTTGTGCATTTTTTCTTTACTTGTCTTCATATTAGTAAGATTAGGTTTTTTCTAATGTTATAAGTTGGAAGTTCATTGAGGTAAGCTAGGATATGCCTTACTTCAACAAGAAATTGAATCCATTTTTGGGCTCAAGCTAAGCATGTGCTTTTCTTAAGTTAAGCCAATATTGAGTTTTGTAATGAACCAAGCTGCAAGTAGGTTTGGTGGTTTATCAATTGGCTAGGTTTACTTCCAGCCCTAGTTGTAAGTTATAACTCATGAGAGATACCTAGGGGTCTTATATTCAAATTGATTTTTTATTACCCCTGTATTATAGTCATAATAAGTCATAATACATTGGAACATAGAGTATACAAAAGCAACAAAAATTCTAGGAGAATTTTCTTCCAGTGTCCTACAAAGGGGAAGTATTTCTATTACTCTCATGGCTTCACAAAACTCAATAGACTTCCATAAGTATTTTACTGAGATTCACTTCCTGATATTTCCCGCCTTTAACTCAGCATGGTTTTGGAAAAGCTTACAAGTAAACTTTACAGTGGGAATCAACACTTACTCTCTTGCAGTACTAGTAATTTTGTTTAGATAGGGTTTTACGTTCCATAATAGAATGTAACATCTTGTACTGTTCTATTCCCTTAGGTTTCCACCCTTTTAGAAGCGTAAATATAACTTTTCTCACCTTTTATGTTATCATATTTTATTCTGCTTTTAGAATGAGCAAACATAGAATAGAACCTATATATTTTGTTACGTTCTGTTTTAATTTGTTTATCAAACTGTACCTTGGTTTCTTTTAGAAGATGGACAAGTCTCCACTAAAATTGAGAAATATGTAATGTCATTCGTGAACAAGTTAAATTGCTTTTACTATATTCTTTCATGCATTTGAGTAATTCTTTTTCATGTATTCATTATATATAGCTCCCCTTATCCTATATTTTGCATAGTTGTGCTAACTACTAGTGTGCAGACTTTCTTTGACATATTCTATTTTGATAAATCTCATTCTGTTTGTCTTGTGATTGAATTTAACTAGATTGTGGACTCTAGTAATGGAGCTTTGGTGTTGTAAAGTTTACCTTCTATTAATTTGGATATTCAGCAGTTATTATATCTTCATGCATATAATGAGCCTTTACTTATTCTAATTGATATTGATAATCAAGACTGTTGTTACATCTCACTTGTGAACTTTGCAGGGAGTGACTATCTTACTGGAAAGATGGAAGCACCTGAGAGCTACAACTTATACCAGCCAACAGGCGACTTTGACATGTCAGGTTGACATTCAACATTACTTCTACGACTGTGATTAGCTGTAAAGAAAACTGGTTGTGTGGTTTTGGGTTGGTGTTGATGAAGAAACAAGTTGAACCAATCTAGACATGGCTACTTATAATTTATATGATATTAGATTACATATATAGTGATTTTTCTAATGTTAGTTGAACATTTTACTTGAGAGTGGTATATACTTGTGATTTGTTACTTGGTGCCGTGTGCTTGTTCTCTTTGGTTACTGGTATGCCTTAGATATTTTTAACCATTGGATGGGTCTTTGGTAATTTGCTGGAAGAGAAGTGGTAAGAAACTGAGAATACTTTTTCGGCAACACAAGAGACCAACACAAGAATGCACTTAAAACTCACACAAGAATGCACTTAAAACTCTTTTGCTTGCTATAGCAGCAGAACATGGTGGAGCGGCCGCCGCCGTATGTGGCAGAGCATGGCGAAGCAGCTGCCGTTTGTGACGGGAGGGTGTATGGTGGAGCGTTTAGGGTTAACGATTATTAGCATGCGCAACCACGGGTGAATCGCCTGTAGCGCGATGGTGACGCTATTATTTCCTCTACGCCCAAATCCCCTTTTCTTCCCTTAAAAATGTCTTCTTAGGTTAAAACTTAAAGGGTAAAATCAGTTTTTCACTTTGAAAATATTATAAGATACAATCCACGCATTTTCCCTGCTTGTTTTTCACACACTCTTCTGGAGCCCCCCTCTTTCAACCTTTCTTGTCCCTTACTCCAGCACTTCCGCCATTGCGACAACCTTCCAGCCTCTTCTTGTGACTTCTCTGGCATCCTCTATCATTTTTCCTCCTTCCTTCTTTTTCCTTCTTCCTCCTTTTTCCTCCTCCTCCTTCCACCTTCCTCTTCAGGGTAGTGACCATCCATCCCGCATTATAGTGTTTTTTGGGCCGGCCGCTACGCTCCACTATTCGAGATTGACAAGCCTGACTACACGTTCAAATTAATGTAAAATGGAACGAAAACTTTTAGGATAATTAGTCAATTATTTTCCTCTTGTAAATGAGAAATAATTTCATTTGAGAATGGCCCTTATAAAATCTTTAGAGGTAAGTATTATTATTTGCACTATATTAAAGAACTACTAATGCCTGGAACTAGATGCAAGAAAATAGTACTACTAATGCCTGGAACTTTGGTTTTTGCCTGGAGATAGGAGCATTAAATATATACCTGTATTTGTGCATGAAGAAATTTGATATGAAGAGAAGCCTCATGAAGAACTGATGCAATGTAAGTCTGCAGGATAACCAGAAAACAAATGTCACTAGCTTCAGTGCTCCCTGACAATTTGAACTCACGCACCTTTTTTTTATAAGCGAACTCATGCACTTGAATGCAGATTCTTTGGTGAATACTCAAAAGCTATACCAGTACTTGAAATTCTCATAGAATAAAAACAAAAAGTTCACAAATTTGCATGGATCAGCCAAAATACCCTCTCTCACTCATGTTGATACTTGATATGTTGAATTGACTTCCAAGTAATGAAGAACACAAACTAAAGGCCAAACCAAACAGAACCAAATAAATACAACTTGCTACCTCTGATGCAAGCCTCTGGTATTCCTTGCAATGAAAAGCTCCACATCCCACAAGAGAGGATTAGATAAAGATTTCAGCCACATAAAAACCAATTACTTGTAGAGAATTTTGGTCTTCATAAGAGAGACTATCAAATAATTGATGGTACTTAAAGCTCATGCTGGTTTCTTTGGAATGTGGCAAAGGAATCTCTTTATTCATACAGGAAAGAAGAGTTTTGAGAAGACAAGGTTCAATTATTGTATGAAGTGGAGAAGGGTGGCTTCCGAGATTTCAGTGTAAATTGGAGTGAGAACCTGCTAAATTTATCATCTGTTTGATTTCCTCAACCATTTTCAACAACCCTTGTATTGTGCTGCACTTTGTGTAAGAGAGGCTAAAATCTTAACCATCTGCTTTTGAATCCACACCCTGCAACTCCACCCTCATTTTCTTGCATCTAGTTCATATACACGCTTTGTATATGCAAGCGATATCTGTTATTACAAGCAAATCTTGCAATCTTTCCATTAAATTGGTCTCTGCTCCTGTAAAAAAGCATATGCAACAACACCTTATCAATTTTGTTTTACACATAGATTACTTTCTAAAAGATTTTTTAGTAAATTTGAAGATAATCGATGACTCTTAAAATAATTTATCTTTTAATATTTGAAAAATTTATTGAATAGCAATACAAAAGTTTATAGTTAAGTATCTTTTTGATTATGGTAATTTAAAAAAAAAAAGAGCTCTTATAAAATACTTCTACAAATTTTTTTAAAAATCTATCTATATAAAACTAATAAAAATATTTGACTAGTTTATTAATATTTTTAAAAAATTACTTAACTATAAAAATCTATCAATATAAAACTAATACAAATATTTGAATTTCTTTAAAAAATCACTATTTTTTTTTGTCCCTCACAAAGTTTTTAATCTGTCTCTTGTGACCTCAACTTTACGGGAATCTAACTTGTTTACCGCTAGACCAATACCAACACCTTATTGGTCTTTAAAAAATTACTCTGCAAATGTATATTGAATAAATTCATCAAATATTTAAATAAAACAATTTATTTTAACAAATTTAACATAAAAATATATAACTTTTAAGATAAAAGAAATAACACTACCAAAGGTTTGTTCTCTTCCCCGACCTATATGTCTCCCGCTCTTACGTCTTAAGCTATTTTTCAGGAACAATGTCAAAACTCCTTATCACAAAGTTACATTTAAAATGATAATAAGAATATAAATAATAAAATTTAATAAAATATGAATTTATCCAACCATTGAGTTACAAGTTTCAAATGAGTAGATTAAGTGTACAGAATTTTATAAAATTTTAAAATTATTGGATATTTCATCAAACAGTACATTTAGAAATATTTGTAAATATCAACTATAAGATTATATACATCGGTGCTGCTATATATATGGATCTAAAAAAAACATACACGAATTCAACAAATTTACAATATAACCAATCAAGTTTTGCCACAACACATAAATGATTGTATTGGAAGGAAGATCAAACGATGCCAACTGAATTCGTTACTTTCATTGTGGGATGGTTCGTAACAATCATCATTACCCTGTGTGCATATAAAAGTTCAATTTAACCTAAGTAACTCATATCCTATAATTCAATATATAGATTTGTTAAATTCATATTCTATAAAAGAATATTTAACAAAGTAACTGTTACTGAGTTACTGTTTGAGTAAGTGGATCCCTCATCAACTATGAAAAATGAGGTAATTAATCATTTCTTTTAGTAAAAGCTTGTGCTATATTTATGGACGGTTTGGGTAAAAGGGGATTTTAAATAATTCAATGTAAAATACACAGTTCAGGAATTAAAACAAAGAATTTTAAGCATATCAACTATTTTGCTCGATAATTTTTCAACACAAAATATAAGATTTCAAATTTGAATAGAAATCTCAAATTCTCACCCATATCAGCAACTTTTATTTGACAAAATTTGTTCAAACAACATATTTTTTAAGTGAGACATCTATCTATAATCTATAATCTATTATAATAATAATAATAATAATATAAGGTTTAATACTACCTACCCCACCATGTGCTACCCACTAAGACCCTACCCTAAAGACAATGATCATTATACTAAAGTTGTTCTCATTTCCAGGAAAGATTGGTGTATCAAACACAACATACAATACTAGGCTACCGATGAATATTGATATTCTTGAGGTTCGTGATTTAAATTCAAGGTAAAATTAACCATTGTTGGTTATGATTTTGCGCCTGTTTGACTTTCCCTATCCTTTAAATCGAATATTAACGAACAAACGTCTAATATATTGCGATTAGGTATGTTGTTACTTATCCAGACGCATCGTCTGTCCCATTGCCAAAATTACCTGCTGCTTCAATGTACTCAGTAACTGATGATGTCCTGAATGTGTCGGTCTACAAGACAATTGCAGAGTTGAAGAGCTCCACCGATGTATTACATGTTATTATTCATAAATCATCATATTTAAGAAGGTTTAACCCCACCTACCCCACCATGTCCTACCCACTAATACCCTACCCTATCCTATGTGGTACAAACACTGTCGTCCATTTCCCCTCCAAATCAAAAAAAATATGACTCACTTAATTGGGAATCGCGTTTGGCGCCCTACGCCCCCCCTATTTTTAAATAATCCCCAAAATACCCTTTAATACAAAAAAAATTCTGTACCAAAAAAATAAAATAAAAATTGCATAACTCCCACTTCATCCCCTTCAACTCATCACCATCAACATTTTTCCCCAGCCATTTCATTCCCATCTCCCAATCGAAACAAAAAATGAATATCGTAGTGATTCACGAAGTCTGGTTATTATTCATACCATGGAATGCGACATATTGAGACAAATCGCACTTGTACCGGCTGCCAATGAAATGGTTATGCATTACGTAATTACTTTAGCATTCCCTAATTGTAGTTAGTTGATCATAATACCAGGTTTACAACAACAAATAGGCAAAGACAGACAATAAACCAATCAGACTTTAAATTAATCAGTTTAGTGATTTGGTAAAAGTAGACAAATAAATTATGATAATGAATCTGCTGATAAATGGGAGCTTGAAGAAGCTTGAGCTCTAAAACTGCCAAAATTCTACATCACATCTAACATAAATAGATGAATATGATTGTGGTTGAGTAGATAAATATGATTTTTTTTCTTTCATTTTTACATATCACACAGGGGACAAAGGGAATTATGAGAGGGACTGTGTAGACTTTTCTATTGGCGAACGTCCTCCTGACCAAACCATGCACTGCACTAATCACTCCCCCATGTCTGACATCTCAAAGAACAAAACGTTTTTTATATCTATAGCTACAATTTAACTATATTAGTGACATTGTTACTGTTGTATGTTTTCTTCAAACCTATCTCAGTGTTCAATTTATTTGGTGATTGTAATATAGATGAAAGCCCACTGAATACGGGTCGAAAGAGACAACTTTGCACCATACAAACTAGTCATAGCTCGCCAGGCATTAGTCTCAGCTTCAGTTGCCGAGTCGCCTCCATACTGGGCGAAATGCTCGCCCAGTCCAAGAATTTAATCAATATCTTTTATTAGCTCATATATGTTATTTTAAATCTCAGCAATAACTATTAATTTGTTTTATAAAAAACTAAATTAAATAATCTAACGTTAGATAAATAAACAAACAAAAAACACAAATAAATATAATATACGCTTCCAAAAAAAACCACCCATATTCATCGAAAAAAATACTTTCAAATTTATGTTTGTTATACCTAAATTAATTTTATTCTTTTAATTTATAAACTTTCTTTTAATAAATATAACAAAAATACATAGATTTTGAAAATTTGCACGCTATAAATAAAAATGAATATCGTCATGCAACGCACATGTCCCAATACTACTAAACTATATAAACTATAAAGTAACCTTCAATAAAAAAAACTGTTAGAAATAAAGGAGAATTTTAGAAGGCAATATCATAAAGATGAAGCTGTCCCCAAATGATAACTCAAGTAGTAAGAGGTACGGAACATATTTGTTGAAGAGTAAAAAAGTTACCGAATCAATTCCTGAAAAAAAAATTGACCAATAAAAATACATAAAGATGAAGCTCATATTTTCTCATTCACATTAACATCCTTTTTATACAAGAAAAGCATTACTGAAAAATGATAATATGTCTACCTATTACTCCTTCCGTTCCTAATTAAGTGTCACTTTAAAGTTTTTTACACTTATTAAGAAATGCTATTAATTCATTAAAATTACTCATTGATTTCCAAATATACCTTTTGTCTCTCCTACTCATAAATTTTCACATTTATTTTCTGATAATAAATACTCTACTAGCACTTTAATCATTGAAGTTCAATAGTTTCAATAAAGGGGAAGGAAGACAAGAGCTTGTTTGATTGCAGTTTTTGAAAACTGTTTTAAAAATAGTTTTTAGAAACTATTTTTGAAAACTGTTTTCCAAAAGAAAAACAGAAAAAAGCTGTTGAATGAGATATTAAAACTAAAAACAGAAACTGAAAACATCTTTTAGCTGTTCTTGTATTTTAGTTTTTAAAACTGAAAACAAGAATTGTTTTCAAACATGCCCAGTAGGGAAGAGAAACAATTTTTGAAGTATAAGTCTAAATTTTTTTATTTCAATCTGCCTAAAATTTGTTTGCCACCAAAACTTCCCACCATAATTTTTAAACCTTAAGTATATATATGGATTCTGGACTTGAAAAAGTATGACCACAAAAAATCAATTCTCTTTACACAGTATAGACTTAAATGCCACCCCTTCACACTTTGATAATGAAGACATTCAACATTATTTTTCAAATGAAACACATGCTGCGTTTCTAGATTTGAATGTTGATGTAGAAGAAAATTACCTTCTTGATCTCAATGCTCTTCCTGATTCTCCACAATCATCACAATCAAACCAAGTTTTGTTTGATTTGAACCAGAGCCATATGATGCAGATATGGACGGAGAAAGTAGCTTCATAATGGGTATGCAAGTATACTATTGTTTTTACTACGAAAATAAACTCTTCATTATTACCGCTAACAACACACATAAATCATAATAGTAGGAATGAACTCTAATAACAGTGATGATTCACATTCTCATAAACAAAAACAACAAATACAAGAAGAAGAAAGCAACAAGTCAATCTTGAGAATGGATTCTACAATGCCCTCCACCTCATTCAAATAATCTTCAAACATCTCTGCTCGCAATTATCAAGCAACTTTCTCGATCCCTTTATTTTTCTAGAAATTTGAAAGCAAAAATTAAAATTAGTGATTTAACAATGGCGCATGTTAATTAATGCACCTTTCAGCATAAACTGCGCCCTCTTGTCTGTTTGAAGTTGGCATCTTAATTATGTAGTTTACATGTGGATTCATTATCAAATATGCATGTTAGCCTTAATAATACCCCGTTTTACTTTGGCTTTTAAGCTGACTTATCTTGTTTATGTCAATCTCTTAATCAACGTGGCCTCTTCATATTAATTTTAACAATTACTTCTTTGGACTTTGGATTTAAGAAATGCAAACCATGTTATCAACTTAGCTGGCTGGAAATAATGCCTTCAATATTTAATATATATATATATTTTTTTAGTGACATGGAGTTTCAAGTCAGCATGAGTATTGCTTACGAAGGTTGGAAGAATTCTTCCTCTCAATAATTAATTGAAGGAAAAATTATGCTTCCTATGTAATAATTAAGCCTTCATTATTCTAGTTTTTTTTATACTAATCATATTTTTTAACAAAAACCCACATTATTAGACGCTGCTGCTTTTTTTTTTGGTTTTATTTTAGCTCCAAAAGTCACGAACCTGCTGTTCAAATTTCAGTTCGATCTGATAATGAACGAAGGTGTGGTGGCAAATCTACGATCGTAGCTCTGTGTATGTATATGTGTATGTGTGAAAATCACTTCTCTTATTTTCTCTCTCACTTTTCTCTTCCCTTCTTTAGTGATTCAGCTTACTCTCTCTTCCCCTACAATCGTTGAATCATGTCATGTGAACCGTTTTAAAATTTTATTTGCTGGAGTATTATTTATATATAACCACTTGAGCGCAGACTTAATTACCTTAGTAGCCATTAATTATTGAAGCTCTAGTCTACTGCTGAAATGATTTGGTTTTAAAGTCAACATAAATATAATTTTACGTATTTCTAGGCACAAACAAAGAAATTAGATTTTATCCCATTAAGTTTAATTGACATTTTTACTTCAACGTAAATCAATATCAAACTCAATGAAAATGCAAAAGGGCGGGCACATAAACTTGTCCCTCGTACCAATGTGAAAACTAGGGATGACAACGGGTAGGGTCGGGTGCGGGTTTAACCATACCCGAACCCGAACCCGAAATCATATACCCGAACCCAAACCCTGTTCAGATAGAAAAACCATACCCGAACCCGTTGGGTTTCGGGTTCCCCATACTCGAAATCATGCCCGCGGTAAACAAAGGGAAACCATAAAAAATTCGAAAACCCGACCCATACCCGAACTCGATTACTAATGCAGTAGTAGCAAAATCTTCATAATGATTTAAAAAATGACTCTAGAAGCCAATTCAAAATTCCATATTCAAGATCATGAATATATATATAAAGATATATATTCATATTAAAGATATTTTACTAATTTAATATATAGAGATCGGGTTTCGGGTAGGGTTTCACCATACCCAAACCCGAACCCGAATAGTACCTTCAGAATCGGGTAAAATCCGAACCCAAACCCAAACCCAGACAGAACGGGTTTTACCCATAAATTCGGGTCGGGTCGAGTACCCACAAATATGGTTTTTTTTGCCATCCCTAGTGAAAACGGATGAGTTCTGATTCCAAATGGTACTAAAATCTTTTTATGGATGCACCAACTCAATCCTGATATATAAATACTCCAACAAAGTTTACGTTAAATACATTATTTTTCTATTTATTTCTATTTTACTATCAAATAACATCATGTATCACATGTACCTCTTATGACTTATCTCTATTTCTTTCTTTTCACTACTACAAAATTGTTTTTTTACCATACCCCTGTTACCACGGTTTCGTATAAAATCATGGTAAAAAGTTGCTCGGAAGTCTGTTACCACGATTTCCTGTTGAACCGTAGTAACTGAGGTGCTCTATTACCACGGTCGGATGGTAACCGTGGTAACTGAGATAACTTTTATTATTTTTTAATTAACATTGCCTATTACCACTGTTCTTAAGGAACCATGGTAATAGGTTTTATTATTTTTTAATTAACATTGTCTATTACCACGATTGTTACGGTAAGCGTGGTAATAGATTTTATTATTTTTTAATTAACATTGTCTAATGCAACGGTTGTTACGGTAACCGTGGTAATAGTTTTTTTTTTTAATTTATAATGTCTATTACCACAGTTGTCAGAGAAACCGTGGTAATAGTTATTATTTTATTTAAAAAAATGGTGATTTACCACAATTATTAAGGCAACCATGGTAATAGGTGCTTTAATTTTTCGATTTTCCTATGTTATAGCTATTAGAAACACTTGTTTCGAGAAAACCCATTTGTCTTCCCCTTTCTCCTTCGCGACTCCATAGCTCTTCAACCTCGTCACCGCCATTCGACACTCCTTGCCGCTGCACCTCATTACCGCTGCTCGTTGCCGCTTGCCGCTGCACTTCATCACTGGCACTCGTTCTCTCAGCATCCCTCTTTGTGTGCTCACTCAACTCGTTCCTCCTGCTACTCAGCTCGTTCCTCTTGCTTCCACACTTCACTCGTGAGTCCTCTTGACCTGCTTTGACTTCTAGAGTTTTCTTTTGAAGATTTTTGTTGTTGTTCAGTACCTTTTCTTGGCATTTTAATTCCTATGCCTTTGCTGTTGTTGTTCAGTACATTTTGTGGGATGTGTATTCTATTGAAGATTTTTGTTGTTGTTCACTACATTTTGTGGAATGTGTATTTTATTTTGTGAGGTCATGTTCGATTGTAAGGATTCAGTGAGGATACTAACTGGTATATTTTTATTTAACGGTAGCTTCTAATCTCCCGAATATTACATATTTTACAATACCATAACCTGAATTTTAGAATCCCGGCTAGAATAGGAATCTCCCCCCCCCCCCCCTGAATTTTAGTAGGACGTACTATACTTTGAGCATGTAGACATTAACAACTGTTGATCAGGTACGTATGGATCATAAATGGATGTTTGCTAATCGCTTATCCGATGAATATGTGGCCGGAGTGAAAGAGTTTGTTTCCTTTGCGGTTCAACGCGCAAAGAATCCTAATAGCATCTTATACCCTTGTTTAGATTACTGTCATGATATTTGAGTTAATCCACATGAATTGTAAGGACATCTAATTTATAATGGAATTGATAAGAACTATATAACGTTGGACAAATCATGGTGAGTCCATATTTGATTCTAGCGATGCAACGGATACTCTGGGATCTGCCTCATTTGATATGGAGGAAGATGCATGTGAGGGTGACCGTGTTGATGAAAAGCGGAGGCGGTGTAAGAGGATCTTCGTGATTGTCCTGAAATTTTCGAGAGGTCAAAAAATGATGCAAAGGCGCCTCTTTATGATGGATGTTCTAAATACACAAGATTGTCTACGGTCTTGAAGTTGTAAAACTTGAAAGCTGGCAATGGATGGACCGATAAGAACTTCACCGACCTACTTTCTCTCTTAAAAGATATGCTTCCAGAGGAAAACGTTCTTCCCGATCGAACATATGAGGCTAAACAAATGCTTTCGTCTATTAGAATGAGTTATGAGAGGATTCATGCATGTCCTAATGACTGTATTTTATTTCGAAATGAATATGCATCTCTGAAGACATCTCTTAAATGTAAAGCTCCATGATATAAGAAGGAAAATTCAAGTCCTATAAAGGTGTTATGGTATTTTCCCATAATACCCAGATTTAGGCGCATGTACCATAGTGTTGAAGTTGCGAAACACCTGACATGGCATAAAGATAAAGGGGAAGGTGATGGAATGCTTCAACACCCGACAGATTCTCCCCAATGGAAAAAAATTTGATTCGGACTATCCCGAATTTGGAAAAGAGGAAAGAAACATACACCTTGCATTGTCTACTGATGGAATAAATCCACATAGCCTTCAGAGTAGCACCCACAGTACATGGCCGGTGATACTAGTGATCTATAACCTACCTCCTTCGCTTTGTAAGAAGCGCAAGTATATGGTGTTATCTTTGTTAATTTATGGGCCTCAATAACTCGAAAATGATATAGACATATACTTGGTTTCTCTAATTGAGGATCTGAAGAAATTATGGGATGTATGTGTAGAGGTGTATGGTGGGTCAAGGGACAAACACAAGGATGCCATTAACAGGTTGAACCCCAATATGTCTGAAAATTGGTTAGCAAAGGAGCACAATAGGACTTTTATAAAATGGGTAAATGATCACATTCATGAGGAGTGGAAAGAAAATCCTACCTTTATTTCAAAGAGATTGAAATGGTTGCTGAAGGGTCCGGGTATGCGTTTTCTTACAACGACTATGTAATTAATGGTTATACATTTTATACAGAAGCTCAAGATGATCGGAGTACAATGCAAAACAGTGGTGTGACTCTTGTCGCTAGAGCTATGCATGTCTCTAGCACCAAAAATAGAAATCTCATATATGCAGACATGTCATACTTTGGGGTAATTCAACACATATGGGAGCTGGATTACACAACATTTTGGGTTCCTGTGTTTGGTTGTAAGTGGGTTGACAATAACTCTGGTGTTCAGATTGATGACTCAGGGTTCATTTAGGTTGATTTTAATAGGGTGGGGTCCAAAGATGATCCTTTTATTTTGGCTTCTCAAGCAGAGAAAATATTTTATGTCACTGATCCCGCTGACAGTAAAAGGTCCATTGTTCTTCTATCAAATAAAACAAATATCAACAATGATGATGGACAAAACCTTCATGAAGAAAATGCTATTGAGGACGACCCTTTCTTCGGGATACCACATCCAATCGGACCTGATTCAGATGAAGATGATTGTTTGTATGTTCGAGATGATCATGAAGAGGGAATTTAGATGAATATAGCATTCCATGAAAAAATAGGATAAACACGTATGCGCATATTGAGGAAAAGGAAAAGAACTAGAAAAATAAGTTAAAGCAGTAAGTATTTTTTTATAATGATTTTATGTGTAGATATATTTAATATATATATATATATATATATATATATATATATATATATATATATAACATTCTTATATTTGTCACTTACACTTTTGATATGTTTTTTTCAGGAAAAAGGATCCTTCGCAGCAAGGTAGTGGTCAGACCAGTGAGAGTAGGGTAATTAGGCAAGGAAGGACAATCATGAAAGAAGTACTCGTTGCAAGGAATAAATGACAGAAGTTTGAGGTAACACTTCAATAAAATACTGTTGTTTTTTGTTTATTGTTTAAATTCACATGTCTCTATTTACATGTTTAACATTTAAATATATTAGGTTGGTTGGGATTTGGATGATGTACCGATTGACCCCAACAAAAACAGGTTTGTAGGCTATATTGGATATCTTGCTCGCACAAAGGTTTTTGGTTTTCTTATTTCAACAATGATGTTAATTGTATATGATTTGTATAATCTTATTTAAGGTACTTGTTTGATTAATGTGTGGCTGAGAATTTGCGTGAGAGATTTGCATTTCTCAGTCCTCATCGAACAACGCACCTCATGAAGCATCAAAGCCAGTATATTGCGGATACAATAAAGGAACATGCACATACACCCAGACCAATCATATCTCGCACCAATCAATACAGAGTGAGAAATTTATATGATCAATTTATAAATTTATAATATATTTACAAGTTTCTTAGTTACTTGGTGGTTTATTCGTTTAACATGTGTTGTAGGGGACATTGGGTGTTGGTTGTGATCAATGCAACCAAAGAGACCTTACCTTACTTGGATCCTTTTCATGGTGATTTAAGAAACCGCAAAGAAATGAATGAAATATTTGATCGGTAAGCATATAGATCTACCATGCTATATAGTCTTACTATTCGACATGTTTACTCATTGGGTTATTTGTTCATTTTGTTAGCGCAATGAAAACCTACCGTGCTACTTGCAATGATAAGAGGATTAAAGCCAAACGAAATACTATAAAGATATATATATATATATATATATATATATATATATATATATATATATATATATATATATTACTACAATTCCGCCTTCAACCGAGTATTACGGAGGTATGATATTAATACGGTTTCATCTTCAACTGTGGTAATTGCTCTATTACTTCGTCAAGTAGTACCACAGTTAAACCATGATAACTGACTGTCCGAAACCGATAAGATTATAAGAAAGCATATAATTCAACCAGTTAGACAGCACTCCAATGAAAAATAAGTAGATCTACTCAAGCGAAGATTTAAAACATATAGTAAATTCCAATGAAGTTAACCATCAATTAATCTTCGATAGCAACATCATAAAAATATGAGGAAGAGAACATAGAGTAGACGATATACCCGAAACAAAAGTACACCATAACATATAAGTTAGATAAGAAAATGTAAGTTGCATAAAAATAATAAAGATAGAGCGTAAGTGAATGCAATTGCGGAAGAAGATAATTGGATAATTGTCTGGCTTTATGGAGCATGTGCAATTGCAAACAAACCGCGTTTCATTCAGAACTTTATAATATAAATAGTAATTTTCTAATTCAACATGGCACATGCTAAGAGTAACTCAGAAGGTTGATTTGTTTGACTTCTCTTTTCTTCATTCTCTTGTGCCGCTCGCTGCATTCTCGGATATCTATGGCCGGTCCTGCTATTGGAATCGACCTCGGCACCACCTACTCTTGCGTCGGAGTGTGGGAGCACGGCCACGTCAAAATCATCCCCAACGACCACGGCTACCAGACCACCCCATCTTTCGTAGGTTTCACCGATTCTGAGTTCTTGATCGGCGATGCTGCCAAGAAGCAGGTCACTAGGAACCCCATCAATACCGTCTTCGGTAGCCTCCCGATCCTTATTTTTTAAATGTCAAACTTTCTAGCTTTGTTATTCCACTTATTTATGATACTATATCATAATCTGCTATTACACACGTTGTTACTAAATAACTGAATCTATTCAACTTTTGTTTAGCTTCATGGTTTTTTGGTTGTTTTGTTCTCGGAAATTGCTTTGCCTGATAATAGGTTGTTCATCTCAATCTATTAATATAATGCAGGATTTGTTCTCTTGCTTATTATATTGGTTAATTGAATTTGTGGTCGTTGTAGATGTGAAGCGTTTGATTGGAAGGAGATTCTCTGATGCTTCCGTTCAGAGTGACGTCAAGCTATGGCCATTCAAGGTTGTTCCAAGTCTTGACGACAAGCCCATGATTGTTGTTAACTATAGGAACGAGGAGAAACAGTTCACTGCGGAGGAGATTTCCTCTATGGTCCTCATGAAGATGCGTAAGATGGCTGAGGCTTACCTTGGATCCACCGTGAAGGACGCCGTTGTCAGTGTCCCAGTACACTTCAATGAATCTCAGCGCCAGGCCACGAAGAACGCCTGTGTCATCGCCGGCCTTAACACCATGCGTCTCATCAACGAACCCACTGCTGCTGCCATTGCCTATGACCATCACAAGAAGGCTACCAGTGGTGGGAAGAAAGTTTTGATCTTTGACCTTGGTGGTGGTACTTTTGATGTCTCTCTTGTAACCATTGAAGAGAGTATCTTTGAAGTTATTTCTACTGCCGGAGACACCCATCTTGGAGGTGAAGACTTTGATAATAGAATGGTTAACAATTTTGTTGAGGAGTTCAAGAGGAAGCATGAGAAGGACATTAGTGGGAACCCGAGGGCTTTAAGAAGGTTGAGGAGCGAATGTGAAAAGGCAAAGATGACTCTTTCATCCACCAAACAGACCACCATTGCGATTGACTCACTGTATGATGGTGTTGACTTTTACACCACAATCACTCGTGCAATGTTTGAGGAGCTCAACATGGACCTCTTCAGGAAGTGCATGGAGCTTGTTGAGAAGTGTTTGAGGCATGTCAAGATGGACAAGAGCAGTGTCCATGATGTTGTTCTTGTTGGTGGGTCTACTCGGATCCCTAAAGTGCAGTCTTTATTGCAGGATTTCTTCAATGGAAAGGTGCTTTGCAAGAGCATCAACCTTGACGAGGCTGTTGCTTATGGAGCTGCTATTCAGGCTGCTATCTTGAGTGGTCATGAAGATGATAAGCTAGATCTTTTGTTGTTGGAAACCTCTCCCCTGTCACTTGGTTTGGAGACTGCTGGTGGTGTCATGACTGTTCTGATTCCAAGGAACACTACAATCCCAATATATAAGGAGCGCGTTTTCTCAACCTACTTAGACAACCAAACTAGTGTTTTTATCCAATTGTACGAGGGTGAGAAATCCAAGACCAGGGACAATAATTTGTTGGGTAAATTCGAGCTTTCTGGCCTTTCTCCTGCTCCAAAGGGTGTTCCTCAGATCCATGTTTGCTTTAGCATTGATCATAATGGTTCCCTGAGTGTCTTTGCTAGGGACAAAACTACAGGGAAGAAGAAGAGTATCGTTATCACCAATGACAAGGTAAGGCAATCCGAGGAGGAGATTGAGGAAATGATGCGGGACGCGGGCAAGGTTAAGGATAAGGATACCGAGAATCTCTTTGTAACGTATGATTCTACACCTCTACTTTTGGAGGCACAAGTTATAGCTCCTACCCGAAGCTTAGAGTCCTTACCTTCCGGAAACTTTGGTTATTATTTCAACTCTACAAAAAGGGCTTCAGAAAAAATTTTAGAGGCATTTAAAGATGATGATTGCTGTGTGATTGGACTATATGGAAAGAGGGGCTCTGGTAAAACAACCTTAGTGCAAGCTCACATACAAGAGTATGAAAAGATTTTTTCTAGAGTTATATTTCCCACAGTTTCAAATAACCAAGATTTCAAGAGCTTTCAAGAAGGAATTGCTAGCTCGTTGTGTGTGCAGTTTGAAAGAGATGATAGTGATGTCACGAGAATATTGAAAATAAGTTCAGAATTGCAGAGGAAGGATGGTACTACTCTCTTTGTTTTGGATGATTTTCCAACAAAATCTAAACCAGAAGAATTAGGTATTCTTTTTAATAGAAGAAGGTGCAAGGTTCTTTTGATCACACGTGACAAGGCAGATTGCAGCTTGATGGGATGTGCCTCTTCATTTTGTCTAGAACCCTTAACTAATAATGAAGCTTTGGCCCTGCTACAAGAACTTTCAGGTGTTGACTACCCATCTGATATATTTAAAGTGGCACAGCAAGTTTCTTTTAAATGTAATGGCTTACCTGGATTAATTAAAGATGTGGCATCTTCCTTGAAAAATAAGTCCATTGGAAAGTGGGAGGAATCATTTGAAAGCCTAAGCCATTCAAAAGCCCGCTACCAAATTTTTATCAGCTTTAGAGGAATGGATACTCGGGAGATTTTCACAAACCATCTCTATGATGCTTTGTGTAAGGAGGGATTCCGAACCTTCAAAGATGATCAATCATTGGAGAGTGGAGCCCCAATCGAGGAACTTCTTGGAGCCATTGAAGAATCGAGGTTAGCAATTGTTGTTTTGTCTAAAAACTTTGCAGACTCTAATTGGTGTCTTAGAGAACTTGCCAAAATTCTTAACTGTCGCGAGAGGACAAAACAATTGGTTTTACCAATTTTTTATGAGGTGGAACCAACCGAGATAAGGCACCTAAAAGGGAGATATGGTGAAGCTATGGCCGAACACAAAAAAAAGTTGGGAAATGATTCTCAGATGATATTGGAATGGACACGAGCTTTGAGGGATATTTCCTACTTGAAAGGAGAGTTTTACAAGGGGTACGTAGTAAACTTTCAATTACTTTTAATTAAATTCCATATTACTATATTTTTTAAAAAGTTATCCTTAAATTTTTAAAAATTAAATTTCTCTTAAAAAATATATCATTTGAACAAATTTTGTCAAATGAAATTTCTGAAAGGGGCGAGTTTGAAATTTCTTATAATAGAAATCTTTATTTTTTGTTGAAAAATTATCGAGCAAAATAGTTGAGATACTTAAAATTCTTTGTTTAATATTTTTTATTCATCGGAAAATCTTTGTTTTAATTCTTGAACTGTGTATTTTACATTTTTTCCAATGAATAACGTATATTTTACATAGAGTTATATAAAATCCTCTTTTACCGGAATGAATTTAAATTTTTCTCTTCTTAAAAATTTGTATCTATGTTTCTCTTTATTTATTTATATATATTAATTAATTAGTTATAGGTGTGATTGTGGGACTCTTAAAGTATTTATGAAGAGATAAAGTGCCAAAAAATTTGAACATTAAAAAAAAGTTTAATACTCATGCACAATCAGTGTAAAAGAACTTTACACAGTGCATAAGTATTAAACTTTGACATGTGAAAATTCACTCCGCTCTTTTACTCAAACTTACTAAATTTAATGATTGATTACCTCATTTTGATATTCTAATTATCATTTTAAATTTAAGAAAATAAATAAATAAAATGTGAATTAGTTATAAGGAATTTTTTATTTGGTGTAAGACAGGTATTGTGTGTCGTTCAATTTGTTTTGAATTTTAAAATTACTACCTTTGATTTAAAATTTTAAAAATTTTAAATGCTTATAAAAATTTAAATTTTAAAATAATAACTTTAAGAAAATAGAAACCATTTGGCAGTTTTTATTTCTTTTAGCTTAAAATTTATTTTTATGTTAAAAATTGTTAATAAAATATTTTAAATTTTTTATATAAAAATGCATTTAGTTTTTTTAAACAAATATCTAATCATATTTTATCATTTAATTTTTGTATTTTTTATTTAGCTTAATTGTGAAGTGGAAATTTTTTTAAACTTTATTAGGTGTTTGTGTAAGAAAAATTTATACGGTCAATGATTAGTTGACAAAATCATATTTTATTACATTTCATGTTGATTGAAGAAATTTAAATATTGATCGTGAAAGATAAAATATTAAAAAATATTTTATAAACCAAAGTCGAATATTTTTTTTAGTTCAATATAAAATTTTAAAAAGATTGTAGAAATATTTTATAAAGCTCTTTTTTTTAAAAAAATATTTAACTACTATAAACTTTTGTATTGCTATTCAATAGTTTTTTCAAATATTAAAAGATAAATTATTAAGGGAGAATTTGATAATATTTAATTAATGTTACTAAAAAAGTGTTAATAAGTAATCTATATGTAAATCATGATAAATAATTAGGTGTTGTTGTATATACTTTTTTACAGGAGCAGAGATGAATTTATTGGAAAGATCGTAAGATTTGCCTGTAGTAACAGACATCGCTTGCATATACAAAGCATGTATATATGAACTAGATGATGGAACACTTACGGCGAGTGCAGCCCAATGCAGAGCTTGTTGCAAATGGTTATAGGGTCAGAAATGGATTTTGGTGTAATTTGCACATATTTATATTTTTTAATATTTATTTATCAAATAATAAATTTCTTGGAGAAGCATAGTTTTTTTATAGTAATCAACTTTTTTTACAGTAAACTACGCAACTTATAACATGGTTTGCATTTGTATATAATAAATTTAAAAGACTTCAAAAACCTAGCTATTGACCCGATTTTCTGTTCTTCCTTATCATTCTGGAAAGACACTATGATCGGACTAATCCAGCCAAATCACCTTGAGAGGTGTTGATTGAGGACGAACGGCGAAATTCCGGTGAGGTGAGGCGGTGGTTTTCGCGGCACTCCGTATTCCATTGAGCCTGAGTGGGGTCCCTACGAGAACACTCTGACGCTCAAGTTAGAAGCGAGGGGTTAGAGGGAAAGTGAGATTATGGAGGAGAGATTGTGTACCTTGGAGGTTTGAGGAGAGCTTCTTATATACAGGTCTTGAGCCGACATGCTCCCCGATTGCTTGTGATGATGGCTTTGTACTTGCCTCTTTCTGAGTCGTTAAACCATCTGCTGGGTTCAGATGCTTGGACGGTAGAGATTTCCTCGAGAAGGAGCGACAGGTCTTGGGGCACCGTGCCCGCTAGGGTAGATTAGCGATTCGACATTTGCAGACGTTTGGCGGTTGAGTGCGTGCCAACGGGGGTATCACATCCTCGGGTTCGTGGGACCCCTCATGTCCGAGGAGTTATACGTTGTCATGTTGCCGAGTGGAGCCCTCCGTCGGAGCGTATTACTCGGGTGACTGTCGGTGGTAGTCCTCGGGGTTTGGTTGTACGCGCATCCAGAGGGTTACTCCCAGAACAGTAGACATGGACATCGTCAATCATGAGGCGCCCGAGCGAGTAAGGACTGTCTCCTTTAGTCGGGGTCGCGGTGATCGAGTGAAGGTATCGGGCCCTGGGATTTTATCCCAGAACAGTAGCCCCCCAGCTCTGACATTCAGTTATGAATGCAGAGAGGTATAAGATGTGGACAATGATCGGACGGTCAGGCGAGGTCGAACTGGGACTCGGTCGGTGGAGTGAAAGCTCGAGAGCAAGATTGAGGGACCGTTGGATTTTGCCCCATAACAGTAGCCTCCCAGCTCTGGCATTCAGTTATGAATGCCGAGAGGTATAGATCCTTGTCTTGTTTCCAGTCGTTATATATTAGAAGGGGGTTCTTGGGTGTTCGTTGGTCGGAAAGCCCCCAGGGGTATCTCCTAGAATAGTAGCCCCCCTATGGTGTGATCTGTAGTTGAAGGCTTGAATTTGTCTCAACTCGCAGTTGTTTTCCAGCACATGAGTTGCTCAACTTTGAGTGTTGGTAGTTGGCTTTACCCCCGGTGTGTGTAGCTCCCAAGTAAGTTGCTCAACTTTGAGTCTTTTCCTGAGTCTATGTTTATTAGATAGTTTTTTTGTTTAGTGTAATGATAATATGCAGAACATCATTAGTTAGGTTGCTTGTTTAAGTTGTTTTACTTTTACGGTCTTAAGAAACATGTGCTGTCAAGTTGTAGAAAAAACGTTATCTTTACTAGGGCTGTCCGTCGGTCGGTTTCGGTCCCTAAAATTTAAAACCGAACGAAACCAACCAGTGTGAAAGTTGACCCGATTTCGACCGCTAACAAGGTCGGTTAGTGTCGGTTTCGGATTGCGCGGGTTACGGTTTAGGCGGGTGGGTTCATTCGGTTTCACTATTTCATACATAATTTGAAGTAATGAAAACCCTCTAATTAACTCCTTCATTAAAGAGGCTTTGAAATTATGCTCATCATGTGAATTTTAAAAACTGATAATACCGGACCATCGAGGGCCTGAATGGCAGAAGATGCATCCTCACTTGTTGCAAATGTTACGAAGCCAAAACCTCTGGACCTCTGCGAATCACGGTCGATGATAACCCTTGCTGGAAAAATATTAAAAATAACATGTTTCAGTGTAGAAATCAATAACCACCATATTGTGAAGTATGTATGATTGACACAGCCACTGGTTTTATTGTTTGTTATATAAACATTTGATTGTTTTTGCAATTGTGTCACACATTACAGCTGTTGACAATTAAACAACTAAAAGGATTAACAAGAGAGTATACAAGTTTGTCTAACAAAAGAGAAGAACAAAGAATAAAGTAAATTACACCCACAGAAAAGCAATGGCACAAGTATACAAGTATAAGAAGCCTTCATTTTTAATATGTTTCATTAATCAAAACAAAAGAATGTACCTGCAATTCAAGTGAAATATGAAAAATCATAGCTAACTTGATAAATAATTACAAGTGACCACCAAGGGTTGCAGTGGTCAACAGCCTAAAGTGGGATACCAATAGAAGTGATGATCTCATAGTAGTTATGAATAGAATAGACACTCTTAGCAGCATTGTAACAAGCAACCCATCATTCTCAATCAAAATCACTCATAGAAAACTTCCATTGTATCAAGCACATGAAAAACAATTTACTATAGGCAAACCCTATCCCCAAACCCCATCATAATCATTACTAAATTAGCCTAACAATTTACACATGAACAACATTTAGAAGATGCAGCATTTTCTGTTTTCACCATTTTTTAGGGTCGCCTTCTTGCTTCATCCAGAGGGAACTCCCTAGCACTTGACTCTAACCTTTCTCCTAAATCCTCTGCTGCCAATAAACCCATCCCTTCCAAATTCCCCGAAATCTTTTGACTACAACCTTGTCATCACTGATAGTTTCATATTTGTTTCTATGACAATACTTTTTGCTATTACAACAGTTGTAACACCCCAATTTTCAGTCAGGGGTCACATTGTAAATATGCAAAAATTTAAATTTCGAAAACCTCTCAGAAAGGTCACTCAATTTTTTTTTTAAAACGCAACGTCGCTCAATAAATAATCAAATCATACTAGTCATCCCATAATTAATTATAATCTAACGGAAGTATTGAAAATAAATACAGCAACATAAGATTTCTAAGTCTTAAATAAAAAGAGCAAGCATCTATCCTTCTTCAACATTTTCTTCTCGTCCTCAGCTTCCTAATTAGACCTTCGGATCAACCTTCACGCTGCTTATCTGTGGCGTTAAGCGCCCAATCAACACACATGCAAACAGTAAAGGGTTAACTTCGAAAACAAAATAATATTGAAAATAGACAAGTGATAATTTACAACAAACAGCACATACACATCTTATAACAGGAACAATATCTTATAAGACTTTCATTAACACCCAATTCAATGTAACTTATTCCTAGGATAACTATATGCATAGCTATGACCAAGTTTTGCTCCATCAGAGCAGGACAATCACGTGGGACGAGTATCCACCACATTGCCCTTGTAGGGAAGATCACGCGGGACGAATATCCGCCACATCAAACCCTCCGGATGATCCCACGGGACAAATTACCGTCACATCATACCAAAATACCTAGTAATGCATATGCTTATGACAATATAATCCCCCAAAATACATGAACCAACAGTTCATTAAACATCGTCATATAATAGCACATGCTTACATATCATCTTAAATCAATTCCAATAACATGTTATATCCACATAAATTTCAAATTCTCATCATATCAAAACAAAATTTTACAATATCATAGCACATGCAACAACAGTCCATATGATCATTCCAAATTATCTCAACCAATTTGCCAAAACAAAATTCAAAAATAAAACAATGTTAAACAACTTATATAGAGAAGTTACCCTTACCTTCTAAGGTAGAATCGCATTGGCTCCGCGTCCAACATTCGCCTCCTTTATTCATCAGACATTAAGTCCGTGCCATTCAAACAGAGCCACCAGACGAAAAACATCAAACAGAAGGAAGAAGGAGGCTTTCCCCAAATCTCCATCAGAAAGGGAAGAAGAGATGAAGAACAGCAAACCCCATCTAGCCATCTCCAAATAGAAACCCCACAGAGCCATCATCTACAACCTCTGACCTTCCATATTCACTTCCATTACCGAACCCAAAAGCTTTGAATAGAATCCACAACCCCAAACCAGTAAAGGAGGAGGAAGAAAATACCTCTATACCCACAATCAGAGAAGGGAAGTAGAAGAAACAGAAACGCCCAAAATCTCCAGCAAATCGGCAACCACGCCACTGCCCATGCCGTCTCTCTCTCGCTGAGTTCCACCACCGTTCAACCACGTCAAAACGCCGCTGTACCATGACGTCGAGTCCACCGCGAGCCCTGCCGTTCCATCCAGTGTCTGCCACAAGCCTAGAACCCGCCGTCGTTCACCTCGATCAGAATCCACTGCGACGACAACCATCACCTAAAGCCCCACCGTGCCTTAGCTCTGCTGCAGAATTGACCATCGCGCAATCACCATCACAGTTCGCCGCCGGCATCAGAGAATCATCCTTCAATCTTTCTTCTTCTGCTTTCATGGTTATGCTTTTCTCTATTGTCTATCTGATGTCTAATGGAAGAAAAAGGAGAAGGGCAGCGGTTGCTAGAAGGAGAGAGAAGAGGTTAGGGTTTTCAGAGTGTTGCTAGTGAGTTCCCGAGAGAGAGCTGAATTTGCTATTTTAAGAGAGAAAAATGTTATTTCAGTTTTACTTCTCTATCTCTTAACCAAAAATTTTATCTTAATTTCAGAGATAAATATTCTATCTCTCAATTCACACTGATTCTTAATAGGATAAAAGACACTCTAGTATAATTTAACATGGTTCATAATCTAAATAACCAATTGATATGTAATAAAAAAACATTTAATATATAACCAATTTAATATATAATAAGACAAAATTTAATATATATATATATATATATATATATATACATATATATATATATATATTAGCATACACGTGTGTTATAGTAAGTTACTGTTATTATTATTATTTTCCTTTCTTATAATCATATATATATATATATATATATATATATATATATATATATATATATATATAAACTTACCAATACAAAACTATAACTAATTAAAACAGAGAAAACAACAGCCATTAGTATATCACATAAAAATAGGTAGTATGCTTATCTTAATTTTCAAATCAAATTTCCTTAATTTTGTGATAAAGTAAAATACAATTTGTGTTCAAAATATGATCTCAACCAAAAACTAAAAAAAAACAAAATATATTTAAATAAATATATCTGCGTTATATATATTTATATTATTTTCTTTTTCTTTTTCCTTTAATAACAAAATAATCATTTATAATAAATACTATTTACGTACATATAATAAAACATTTTTTTTATATAATATATATATTTAATATAGGTTACTAAAATAGTTTAACCCAAAATACTCACACTAGAAGATATATTTCTAACAGTTTAAAAAAATAATAATTCATATATATTCTTCCAAAATGATAAATACAAAACAATTCAACTAACACAAAGCCCATTCCAATAATAATAAAGTCAATCAAACGGTCAGTCAAGGACCAAACTGAAACTACTAAATAGTTCAAGGACCAAAACATAATTATTCCAAACTAAGGGACCAAAAATATAAATACTAAAAATAGAGGGTCTTACAATACCACCCCCTTAAAAAGAGTTTCGTCCTCGAAACTCAAAGTCGAGAGACAAAAAAAAAATGGAGTTTTCTCAAACAAGCCAAGTTCAGATCTGCTCTTATATCAAAACAATAAATAAGGTAGTTCAAGAAAAATTTAAATATTGGAATTAGAATCATAAGGAAAAAGAGAATAACAGTAAGACATCAATATTGGAATGTAGTCAAGGTACTGCGACATATGGTCAATAAGCTTTCAAGAAGCCACACAGAAAATAGGGACATGATGCACACAAGAAAACGCCTGAATAATTGGAGATTCTTCCATTTTAAAATTGGGCCAGCCAAGAAAATGAGAAATTCACACAATTAAATTTTCCTCTCATGACATAAGAAAACTGTTGTTATCAATAAAGTGAAAGTGCCAAAACACCTAACAGAAATAAAAATTGAAGATTAGTAGATAAATGTTTCCCCAGTACACTAAGCTATTTACATCTCGCAAATTATTTAAGGGGAAGAAACTTACTGCAGAACATGAAGGCTACATTACTTTACATTCCAATAAAGAGTACACAGACACAGGAATATGAATATCCAAGCAGAAAATTCAATTAAAATGTGGTTATAAATTTTCCTCCCATAGGAATTCAGAAATAGAAAACTACAGAATTAAACAATAAGACATCCTTCCAAACCATATAAAATACAGGTGGAATAAAGAAAGGAGAAAGTAATTGCACAAACGAAAAATATTAAAGCCTCATGCATTGCCCTAAAAACCCTTCATTAGTTAGAAATTTCTTTAGGCACAATAGGAGATGCCATTGATCTCGTGGTAAAGAAGAAACTGGTTTCAAAATTCAATCTTGTTAAAATCCCATGATATGTGAATGGCATGCAAATGATCTTAAGAGTGATAAGTAAATCAAGAGGAAGGGGTGAAAAAAATAAAGACAAAATTTCTATTACTAAAAGAAGATCATATAACTTAAGCAAACATTAAAATATAACTGTGATCACTGGTATAAGTATCAAAAGTTATGAATTTGTACAATGAACAAACCAGAGACTTGCTAACCTCTTATTGAAACAGATTTTTCAACAACTATTCAAATCAATGTCAGAGCAAACATCCAAATCAAAATTTAGTTTTCTTTTATCCTTTTGTCATGCCTATAAATTGTACAAGTCTATTTGAGAAATACAAGAGAAATATTCAGATTGAAATGATGATAACACCAAATTCTGCACAACTAGATGAAGCTTCAAGTTAGGATTCATACTTTGATTTGAATTATATATGAGATTGGTATAAGAGCGATTAAAACCAAGAGAATTTTGTGGGTAACATGATATTTAAATAACATCCTTAATGCATAACTGCATTTTGCACAAAGGAAAAGTCATCAGTTTCATTATCTAGCCGATATAGATAAACTCATTGCCCATTAGAAGTAAAGATTAAGCCTTGCCTAGTTTAGCCAATATTCTCAAATCAAAAGCTAAGTTATCAAGAAAACTAATTTATATTTCCTGCCTCTCTTGGGACCTACCAATATTTTTAGCTATCAAGTAAACAGTCTTAAGTAAGTGTGGTGAAGCAGAAAACATGAACATATGAAGAGAATCCATGCTTAAGAACTGAAAATAAGACCCAAATCATCAGCCAGTAACATAACCTTCTTTTTTTTTTAAAACAAAACTTTATTTAATGAAATAAATCTTCCTAGGATCTATTCCGTCACTTTTAAAATACGAAATGTAGAACAATACAAGGAACAGACAGCGCTGAAACATCCAATACCTCCTTTTTCTTACACTCCTTGAAACATCAAAATGTTCTTAGTATTTACTCTTATCCGAATTAAATTCTTCTAAACCTGACTGTGTTTTTTAAAAAAAAAAGTAAGGTCCTCTTCTTCTAATTGGCTACATCTTGTTAGGTTATCCACTTATGGAACAACCTTCTAACAAATCAGACAGTCAGTCAAACAAGTCAAACACTAAACACATGGATCGTTCGCTCATGTGACAATCTCACACAATTAATAAAATCAAACAAATATTTCACAAAATTCTTCCTTCGATTGACACCCCGTCAATCGATCTCAGAATGCAAGGTTCCTAACAAGCAAAATCTACCCAAGGCTCTGGTTTTCTCAACCAAAGCTCTGATACCACAAATGTAACACCCCAATTTTCGGTCAGGGGTCACATTGTAAATAAGCGAAAATTAAGTTCATAAAACCTCTCAAAAAGGTCCCTCAATTATTTTGAAAGCAAAAACGTCGCTCAAATAATTATTTAATAATTATAAACCCATGAGTTACCATACTCTAACGGTATAATCAACATAAAATAATAACAATGTAAGTTTCTAAATCTTTATATGTAAACCAAAACATAGAAAGAATGATCCGAGTTCTTCACACTTCCTCTTCATCTTTAACTTCCAATAATTACGCCCCGCGCTGCTCATCTGTGGCGTTAAGCGCCCAATCAACATACATGCAAACAATAAAGGGTTAACTTCGAAAACAAATGATAATGACCAAGATCAGCAAGTGATAAATAAGATAAAATCACAGTAACAATATAATACAAGGTCTTTCATTAAACTTTCCAATTTATGCAAATTATTCCTAAGATAACTATATGCATAGCTATGGCCAGATTTTCCTCAAACAAAGGCAGGACAATCACGTGGGACAAACACCCACCACATTGCCCTAATTCACCCTAACCGGGTCAGGACAATCACGTGGGACAAGCACCCACCACATTGCCCTCGGCCTGATCCCACGAGACAAGCACCCGTCACATCAGAGCCTAAACAAAACCTAAGTAATGCATATGTTATGACTCAAGTGATTTCCAACATCATGAACAACAGTTCCCACATCAATCCAAGTAGTCATAATATCATATGCCAATACCTTTAAATTTCTCTTAACATATGAATATGTTATATCAAATTTTCACTTCAATTACTCATCACACAGTAGCGAGTGAATAAATCATGCAATTAATCAAGCCAACACAACAAGCTTTCAAGAACAAATTGATTAATGGCAAACACAACACAACAAGATTTCAAGAACAAATAGATTAATGGCAAACACAACACAACAAGATTTCAAGAACAAATAGATTAATGGCAAACACAACGGCAATCAATTCCTAGCGAGAAGTTACCCTTACCTTCGAACGTAATCTCGCATAAGCTCCGTGTCCAACCTATCAAGAGATTCGTAAACCACGATCAACCACTTATCGAAGAAACAAAACCCAAACCCTATATAATGTCAAGAAATAACCTTTACTATCAAAAATCAACCTTCTCCAAAAGCCAAAAATTAGTGAGGCAAATAGAACCAATTCTAGTATCACAAGACAACCTTAAGAACTTATCATGAACTCTTTTTGTATCTATCTTCTTTAACTGATATCTGTACCAAATGTGAATCAAAATGAAGAAAGAATCAAGAAATGGCATCGCAAACAGATTAACATAAAATGCTTTAACAGAAGAAGACATATGATCGGAAGGAAATAAAAAAAATGTTAATAAATTTTGCTCACAACTTACTCAGAAAACAAACATGCAATTATTTAGTTTGTTACGCACATTCGCGCAAGAAGAAAACGAACCGAAATTGGAAGTAATGAGACATGGAGGCATTTTCTATTACAATCCAACGAAGCACAATAACACCATAGACATTCCAAAGCTAGCTTATCAGTCATCATACAGGGCCATGGGCATCGATGAATTAGCAACAATGGTAATTATCCAAGAATAACAATCAAGGGTGTGAATTCGCATGAGCAGGAAAACAGATTAAAATCAAAGATGAGGAAATAGGGCAGGTTTAAAAATAATTAATACCAAACTAATAAACAACTGCTGCAGCGGAGGTTTGGCGGCGTTGTAAAAGCCTCGAACTGGTTCAGTGATTCAGGGAAACGACACTAAGCGGCAGAAGCAGCGATGGTGGAATCCAACGGCTGCAACGGTGACGGAAGAAGCCAAGGGGGAAAGGGGACGTGCGAAATTGCACAAGGAAGAGACGGTGGCGACGCTGCGACAGAGAACGAACGGCAGCGGAGGTTGCTGCTAGAAGAGGGGAGAGGGCGACGGCTTGTAAGGAGAGGAACTGATTTGCGTTGAGAGAAAGAGGAAATTAGGGGTTTTAGCTACCTTAACAGGATAAAACACACGAGTATAATTTAACTTGGTTGATAATCTAAATAACCAATTAATATATAACAAAACAGAATTTAATATATATAAATATATTAGCATACACGCGGCTGTAAGTTATTGTTGTTATTTTCATTTCTTCTTTTTTTCTTTTCTTTTCTATAACCATATATATATATAAACTTACCAAAACAAAACTATAACTAATTAAAACAGAGAAAAACAACTATTAGTATATCACATAAAAATAGGTAGTATGCTCATTTTAATTTTCAAATTAAATTGCTTTAATTTTGTGATAAGATAAAATACAATTTGTATTCAAAATATGATCTCAACCAAAATCTAACAAAACCAAATATATTTAAGTAAATACTTCAGATACGTCAATGTTATATATATGTTATGATTTTCTTTTTCCTTTTCCTTTTTTTTAAATAAATACGTATTGATATATATATGATAAAACATTTCTTTAATATAATATATATATATATATATATATATATTTTTAATATAGGTTCTTAAAATAGTTTAACTCAAAATACTCACACTAAAAAATATATTTCTAACAGTTTAAAAATAATAATTCATATATGTTTTTCCAAAATTTTCATGATAAATACAAAACAATTCAACTAACACAAAGCTCGTTACAATAATAATAAAGTCAATCAAACGGTCAGCCAAGGACCAAACTGAAACTACTAAATAGTTCAAGGACCAAAACATAATTATTTCAAACTAAGGGACCAGAAATATAAATACTAAAAATAGAGGGTCTTACAGTCTCGTTGCGGGTGCAGCTCGACAACGGCGGCCTATGCGATGACGGCGACGGCTGCTTGCAAGTGAGGTGACGGCGCAAGGGTTTCCAGCAGCTCAGCTAGGGATTTTTTTTCCCAGAAAAACACAAGTGAGGGAGAGAATGAGTTGAATACTGGGTAGTGGTACTGGGTGGGCTGGTCCAATTTATTCTTTTTTCATTTATTCTCTGGTTCGGTCGAATTTGGCTCTGAACCGAGACCGACCGGCCGAACCCATTAAAAACCGGTTTTTTAACAGAGACAGACCCGAACCAGACCCAGAAAGTGAAAAATTGGCCGGTTTGACCGGTTTCGGGTCGGTTTAGGGACTCCTGGACAGCCCTAATCTTTACTCTGTATTTTGTATAAGTAAGTCTTTCAATTATTAAAAATTATAGATGTTGTTTATACTCCCATCTTATACTCTAAAAACCAATTTGATGAAATTTGGTAAATGGTTAATTACAAAGAAACTGATATAAGAAAGAGTATAGATTAATTAATTAAGGGGTCTTGGGTTGTAGGTCCTGCACTTTATCTTGGTTAATCTATTCCCAAGAAAGAAATAGCTTTATATAATAGATTTAATTTAAATTTGAAAAGAAAATTGAAATAATCTCTTTCATGCCAAAAGGGAAAAAAGTTAAAGGAACGATAGAACCACAATTCTAGTGCACAAATAAGAGAACAAGTGCAAACACAGATAACTGATCATATAACAATGTTAAGCTTGACAAATAGCTTGTTGGGAACCACGCTCCAAAGCTTGAATGCATGCGCAAAACCAGCATGTTTGTTTTGCACAAAATCCTAGTCACGTTTACTCATAAGCTAAAACCTGTAAATTCTAACCTGAAGTGATCCTCTATCAAAAAAAAGAAAGAATAAGAAGTGATTCTAGAAAGCATTCCACCATAGATCAGAACATGCTATGAAGTTATAGCTTCTACCCAATAACCCAAACAAACGTGTTTTGGAATGTGTACATAAACATGTCAATATGTCATGGTAAGAATTTTTCCAGATTTATTAATAGTCATAAACAATAATTTCCTCATCATTTCTTCCACGCTTCCTCTTGACTATAAATGATTCAACAATGCTTTTTATCTTATGCAGACATTTCTCAAACACACAGACTTCTACTTGTTGGTTAACATCAAGCAAATTTTCAGCTTCCCTAATTGCGGCCCTAACTTTCCACTCATCCATTGGTAGAATTTTAGAACTAATAATAATTGTACCCTTCAACACTTTTCCTAGCATTTTTCATCTTGTAAGTGTATTTTTCCAAAGCATTCATAGCTTTCTTCAATTCCAAAAACAGAAATCAAAGGGCTTTAGATAGATAATAAGGTTCATGCAGTTTTGGATTTTTCATACACATCACATAAACTATAAGTAACCTTAGATAAAAAAAAACACAAGAAGAGGAAAGTAACTAGTCAATCTTGAGAATGGATTTTACAATGCCCTTCACCTCATTCAAATAATCTTCAAAAACCTCTGTCTCTGTCTGCTGGCCAGCATCAAGCAACTTTCTGGCCTTAGTAATTGCCACATTGATCTTACTCTTATCTTGTGGATGAAGCTTAGGACTTTTATCAATATCCTCTATAGCATTCCTTATCTTGTAAACAAAGTCATCCAAAGCATTAATTGCTTTAACTTTCTTCTCGTACTTCTGATCTTCAGCCTTGTATTTCTCAGCTTCTTGAATCAACCTCATAATTTGTTGAGAAGATAGACTTCCTCTGACATTGCTTATGGTAATCCCATTCCTTTTACCAGAGGTATCTTCCTCTGCAGATACATTTAGGATACCATCAGCATCTATGTCGAAGCATACATTTAAAGGATGGCCTCGAGGAACAGAAGGAATTCCATAAAGATTAAACAAACCAAGCAAGTTGTTGTCACTGTCTCTTGTCCTCTCACCCTCATAAACCTCAATCAGGACAGTGGTTTTGTAATCTTCACTTGTAAAGTATACTTGTTTCTTCTTTGTAGGAATAGGAGTGTTCCTTGGAATCACCACACTCATGATATCTCCTTTTTTCGATATACCAAGTGACAATGGTGTGACATCCCTCAACACCAAGTTTGGAACAAACTTATTTCCTTTATTTAACAAAGCAGCCTGGACAGCTGCACCATAAGCAACAGCCTCATCAGGGTTGATGCCCTTGCATAGATCCTTCCCATTGAAAAAGTTCTGCAATAGCTGTTGCACTTTGGGAATCCTAGAAGAGCCACCAACAAGGACAACATCATGGATACTACTCTTGTCCATCTTAGAATCATTAAGACACCTCTCAACTGTCTCCATACACTTTGTAAAGAGGTCCATGTTGAGTTCCTCAAATCTGGCGCGAGTAATTGATGAAAACAAGTCAATGCCCTCAAATAAAGCATCTACCTCAATTGTGGTATCAGTGGCAAATGAGAGTGTCCTTTTTGCCCTCTCACATGCAGTTCTCAACCTTCTCAAGGCTCTTGCATTCCCAGTAATGTCCACTTTGTTCTTCCTCTTAAACTCCTGAACAAAGTAGTTCACCATTCTGTTATCAATGTCTTCTCCTCCAAGGTGGGTGTCTCCAGCAGTGGCTTTAACTTCAAAGGCATCACCTTTTATGGTGAGGAGAGACACATCAAATGTTCCTCCACCAAGATCAAAGACGAAAATAATTCGCTCTCCAACACAATCAGCCCTCTTTTCAAGTCCATATGCAAGAGCTGCAGCAGTTGGTTCATTGATTATCCTTACAACATTGAGACCAGCAATGGTACCAGCATCTTTTGTGGCTTGGCGCTGCGAGTCACTGAAATAAGCAGGCACAGTAATAACAGCATTCTTTATTGGTGACTCCAGATATTCCTCTGCAGTCTCCCGCATCTTTGTGAGGATCATGGCTGAAATTTCTTCAGCAGAAATATGCTTCTCCTGATCCTTGTGCTTAACAATGATCATGGGTTTGTCATCAGCACCAGCAATGACCTTGAATGGCCATAACTTTATATCATCTTCAATAACTGGATCACTATATCTTCTGCCAATTAACCTCTTTGCATCTTCAAAACATAATTGGTGTCAAATAGGAAGAAGTTAGGATTAATTTGTTAATGATTTCAAATTAATGAAGGTAGCCTAGCAGAAAACATTATATGAATTTGGCAACTTCAAAGAATTAATTTAAAACAAGGCAAAGTTAGAGAACAAATTTGAAAACTGGTTAAAAGTATATTTTTTGCTGTAAAATATACTATCATACCATTTGTTCAGTTAAAACTTAAAAGCAACATAAAAATAATTATTGGAGACATTGAAATGAGTCTATGAACCAAAGAATAATTTATTACCAAATACAGTGTTTGCTGGGTTTGTTGCAGCCTGATTTTTAGCAGCATCACCAATCAACCTTTGGTTGTCTGTGAAAGCAACACAAGAAGGAGTGGTTCTATTGCCTTGATCATTGTGGATGATCTCCACTCGACAGTGTTGCTCTTGCCATACTGCAACACAAGAGTAGGTCGTTCCGAGGTCGATTCCTACCACCAATCCCTCATCTTGCTTTGCCATTATCTTTCAACTGTTTGTGGAATGTGCTAAAAAAAGTTGAAGTCAGATACAGGAAGCTATTCAGTAAATTGGAAGAACACATTGGTTTTCATCATTAAAAAATCAAGTATATGCAGATTAAGATTAAAATGGTTTTCATTTATAAACCTTAATGCATTGTATTAAATATATAGTCTTTATATAGACTTGGATCCACATAAAGACTCTTTCCATCAAAATATTACATTCATTTACATTTATTTAATATGTATAAAGAGGGAAATAGTACATGAAATTTTAACATGGCAATATCATGTGAAGTTTCCTCGATCTAGGATCCTTCAGTGCCTCACGACTTGGTGGGATAGAGAATCAGAATGGAAGATGAATTCTGTTCTGTTATATTTTGGCCTTTTATTTGCAAAAATTTCTAAAGGAGTTTCAGGTAATGATATGGATGGGGTTTAAGGTAGTATAGGTAAAAGGGTATCTCGTTTAGGTGGTTGATGGTGTTAGTTTCACTGTTTTTAGTGGTGGTTCTGATTCCTGGGTTGAATATAAGATGGAAAAAAGATGACCATTATGTACATGAAAAAAATTGCAAGCAACACAAACTCTTGAACAAAGATTTCAAATAACTAGCTACCAATTCATTCCATTCTCAACATATCTGGACTTGAAAGCAGAACAAGCAGGACCAAGACTGAAAAAGGCCAAAGGAATAACAATGATAGATGAGATATCTTACATCTTTGCAGTCCAAAAGCTTCAAAAGCTTCCCATTTGCTCTGTTCCTTTTCTTTAAAATCAAAGTCAAGAGCCCCCGGTCAGTTCCAAATGCAGTTGACTATCAAGAGGGACATTTCTTTTCCATGAAACCTCTCAAGTGCACACATCCAAAATCCACCCTCCACCTTGAAATAGATAAAATAGAAGTGAAAAAGTGAGAGATATGATGATTAATAAGTAATATAACAGGAAAATGAGAGAGATAAGAAAAAATGAGTGAAAATAAGATGGAATTGAAAGTTTGTATGCATAAATCAAAGTTGACAAATGAATGAGTATGATGTGCACGTTAAATACTAAAATTGTTATGTGTACATTAAATATTAGAAGTCAATGCCTCTCTATGTCTACCATGTCATGTCTCTCTAGATAAGTGAGACTCCACACCAGTGTCAAACTAATTTGAGCTCAAAGTTTCATCTCATCATTCTCTCTCTCTCTCTCTCGCCAACTAATCTTCTTTGATGATTTGTTTTTCTTTCAAGTTTTTACCTGCAGAGTTTATTCTGCCAAGAAAAATAAACAAAGCTTATTCTGGTGAAGTGGAGAAAGAAAATCAAACTTGATGTTACACCCTACTTTTATCTTTGAAATTGATCAGAGAATACAAATTGTTAAAATAAAAATATTTATGATAATAGCTGTCATAAAGATTCCGTTTACTTCATGCCTAATCTGATGGAAACTGAAAATACTAACAAGAATAAAAAGAAACATGCTCCCACATAGTAATTAAAGAAGCAAAACAAGCAACTCCAACATTTAACATGAAAAGCTGAAATTGATGAATGCAATGCAAATGAGTAAATTTTTATCAATCATCATCATTATCACTTTCCTCATCAGTCCAACCATTGGTGATCTTTGACATAGCAGGTTCAGAAATGCTCTTAAGCTCCCTTAAGAACTCCACAAATACAAATGTCTCCTCCTGCTGGCCATCATCAAGCAAATTTTTGCCCTTTACAATAGCTGAATTGATCTTAACTAGGTCCACTAGGGGAAGCTTAGAACTAACACTCTCCTCCTACAGTTCATATTGTTCATCCAGAACATTCATTGCTTTTACATCCTTATCCATTATCCATTAGAATTTGGGAGGTCTAACCGAATCCAAAAGCTAGAGAAATAATTTGAAACAAGGTAAAGTTAGAGAAAAATTTGAAAACCGGATATAAGTATTGGAGACATTGAAATGAGTCCATGAACAAAAGAATAATTTATTACCAAATACAGTGTTGGTTGGGTTGATGGTAGCCTGATTTTTAGCAGCATCGCCAATCAATCTTTGATTTTCAGTGAAAGCAACAAAAGAAGGAGTGGTTTTGTTGCCTTGGTCATTGTGGATGATCTCCACTCGACAGTGTTGCTCTTGCCATACTGCAATACATGAGTAGGTTGTGCCAAGGTCGATTCCTACCACCAATCCCTTATCTTGCCTTGTCATTCTCTCTCAACTGGTTGTGGAATGTGCTAAAAAAGAATTGAAGTCAGATACAGGAAGCTATTTAGTGAATTCATCAATGAGAAATTACGTATATGCAGATTAACACTTAAAACTGTTTTCATTTATCTACCTTAATGCATACATTAAATATATTGTCTTTATGAGAAGTCAGGACTTGGATTCACATGAAGACTCCTTCCATCAAAATATTACATTCATTCACATTTATTTAATATGTATGAAGAGAGAAATACAAGTGTGAGGTATTATGTAAACAAGTAGGATATCTTATATTAACTGTAATTAGGTAGCGTAATTATTGTAAATGAGGTAACAATGATATTGTATATTTATTGCACTTATTATTTATAATCGACTTCGTTGTGTAGTTGAGACACACAGGTTCAACCAATCCTTCTTGTATTCTTCTCATTCAACATGGTATCGAGAGCTGAAAGCAGAAAAAGCAACAATAAAACTAAAAAAGGTCAAATGAATAACATTGATAGATGAGATATCTTACATCTTTGCAGTTCAAAAGCTTAAAAAGGAGACCTTCTTTCTTTCTTGGTGTTTTTTTTCTTTTTTTTCCTGTTTTCCTTTCACTATTTGTATCACCCTCTCAAAACTACCACCTCCCCTGGTCAGTTCCAAATACAGTTGACTAGCACGAGGAACCTTTCTTTTCCATGAAACCTCTCAGAGCCTTTTAATATTTGGAAAATAATTTATTCACTCTCAAAATACACGGTCCACCTTGAAAGAGATACAACTAGAAGAGAAAGAAGTCAGAGATATGATGAGTAATATGATAAGAAAATGAAAGAGTTAAGGAAAAAATGAATGGAAATAAGATGAAATTGAAAGTAAGTGTAAATGAATGAAAGTTGACAAATGAATGAGTGTAATGTGCACATTAAAGACTAAAATTCTGCTGTGTACCTTAATTAACAGAAGTCAATGTCTCTTTATGTCAACTCTGTTAAAATATGTATGATTCAAGGAAGAACACACACAGAACAATACTGAGCACACTTTTTGAAAGAGGCTTCCTAAACAGAAAATTAGAACTCTATTTAGAGACTTACTTTATCACAAACACATGAAACTATATGTAAAAATACCGCACAGGCATGTACCACAACAAAAGAACCCACACATGGATGTGGCACTGGCACTCATCACGCATGGGTGTGGATATCCCAAGCATATGCTTGCAAAAACCAAAGTCACGCATGCATGGGCTTGCCATACACCACGCATAGGGGTGGAGTGTATATCAACAAAACTGATTTAATATCTGACAAACTCTTGACATTGATAGTGTTTAAAAAAAGAAACATTATTTAGTTAATTATAACTACTTTGTTAAAAATGTTCAACTTGTCCAAGACGCCAATAAAATTAAACCAATCATCATATGTGATGGTTTTTAACTCCGCCTATGCTTGCGTAACCGGTCTCAAGCCCGGAAAAATGAGAAGAGTTGTGTTAGGCCTCAATAGCCAACGTAAAACCCGTCGATATCTTCGATATGGATCATATGTGATGGTTTTAGTTACATAGGATGATTGGTTTAAAATGTTCAACTTGCACATTCATAATCATATGTAGTTTTAATCTAAGTGATAATGAAATCTTTGCTGGTAAGTGAGTGAGGGAGCAGGCATGCTTAAAACTGCAATTTTAAGTGAAAACTTGCATCCATTAATTTGGTGAGTGGATTATCAAGCTTGATTTACAACCCAAATATTCACCCACTCATAAAGTGTTTCTGTTAGGATCTAATTATTAGGAATTTAGTTTATTTTAATTTAGAGTCTATCTTTTATTTTAGGAGTTGATATTTTATTTTGGGGTGGGATATCTTTTAGATTAAGTGTATCTTTTATTTTGGTAATATATCTTATTTCTTGGAGTTAAGTTAGGATTAATCTATTTAAGTGCTCCCTCGTTAGGTTAGAGATATGTTTTGAGAATTATTCAGTGGTAAAGGGATTGAAAAAACATTATCAATTAGCTAAGCCGGTAAGAAACAAAAAAGGAGGAGCAAAGCTACAAGGTAAAAACTGCAGTAGAAGTCACAATCAATTCTATGAACAATTTTAGTTTTTGGCTCACATAAGTGTAATAATTTTTGAAGCCGACCACAGAATACAAACTATTGAAGTTAAAAGATTTCAGTTTATTACATGCCTAATCTGATTGAAACTTAAAATGCTAAGAAAATAGAAAGAAATATGCCCAACTAAAGCATATATATAATCAAAGAGAGGAGCGCTAGAATACACTCTTTTCAACCCTCTTTCATTAATTGGTTGAAATAATGTGGATTCTATATTTTTAGTGGACCTACTCAAATTTTAACCAATCAATGAGAGAGGGTTGAAAAGAGTGTTCCTAGCATTTCTCGATCTTCAATCAAAGAAGCAAAACAAGCAACTCCAATATAAAACATGAGAAAGCTGAAATTGATGCATGCAAAGCAAGTTACTTCATGCCTCATCATTTCAACCATTGTTGATCTTGGCCATAGCAGGTTCACAAATTGTCTTAAGCTCCCTTAAAAGGTCAACAAACACAAATGTCTCTTCCTTCTGGTCACCATCAAGCAAATCTTCTCCCTTTAAAATTGCTGAATTGATCTTTATTTGGTGTTGGGAATGCTTAGAACTGGTACACTTTTCCTTCATAAGTTTTTTCATATTGTAAACATAATCATCCAAAGCTTTCATTGCAACGACCTTCTTCTTGAACTTCATATCTTCAGCCTTATAATTCTCAGCTTCTTGAATCAGTCTCTTAACTACTTCAGGTGACAGTCTTCCTTTGTCATTAGTTATGGTAATCTTGTTCTTATTGCCAGTGGTTTTTTCCTCAGCAGAAACAGTTAAGATACCATCTTCATCGATAGAAAAGCATACATTGTAAGGATAGCCGCGAGGTGCAGGAGGGAGGCCAGAAAGAGTAAAAGACCCTAACAAATTGTTATCACTAGCTCTTGTTCTCTCGCCCTCATAAACTTTAATCAAGACAGCACGTTGGTTATCTTTAAATGTAACGTATTTTTTTGTCTTCTTTACCGGAATTGTAGTATTTCTAGGAATCACTACACCCATTTCATCTCTTAATAGCCCCCAACCTAAAGACAGCGCTGTAACATCCAACAGCACCAAGTTTGGAACATTCTTAATGCCACCTTCACTCAACAAAGCAGCCTGCACAGCTGCACCATAAGCAACAGCCTCATCAGGGTTAATGCTCTTGCACAGATCCTTCCCATTGAATAATTCCTGCAACAGCTGTTGCACTTTGGGAATCCTAGAAGAACCACCAACAAGGACAACATCATCTATGTCACTCTTCTCCATCTTAGAGTCATTAAGACACCTCTCAACTGTCTCCATACACTTCCTAAAGAGGTCCATGTTGAGGTTCTCAAACCTAGCACGAGAGATTGATGAACAGAGGTTCTCAAACCTTGATATATAGCTTCTACTTCAATTGTGGTCACAGTCTCAAATGAAAGTGTTCTTTTAGCCCTCTCACACTCACTTCTCAACCTCCTTAAGGCTCTTGGGTTCCCACTAATGCTAACTTTGTTCTTCCTCTCGAACTCATTAACAAAGTGATCCACCATTCTGTTATCAAAATCCTCTCCTCCAAGGTGAGTATCTCCAGCAGTGGCCTTCACTTCAAAGCTGTCATCCTTCATTGTGAGTATAGACACATCAAAAGTTCCACCACCAAGATCAAAGATGAACACATTGCGCTTACCATCAAAACTAGATTTCTTTTGAAGGCCATATGCAAGACCTGCAGCAGTTGGTTCATTCATTATTCGCATAACATCGAGGCCAGCAATGGTACCAGCATCTTTTGTTGCTTTTCGCTGAGAATCATTGAAATAAGCTGGCACAGTTATAACTGCATTCTTCACAGGTGACTCTAAAAATGCCTCAGCAATCTCCTTCATATTTGTGAGAACCATGGATGAGATTTCCTCAGGAACAAGGTGTTTTACCTCACCCTTGTACTTAACAACAATAGTGGGTTTGTCATCAGTTCCAGCAATGACCTGAAAAGGCCAGAGCTTAACATCATCCTGAACAACTGAATCACTATATTTCCTACCAATTAACCTCTTAGCATCTGCAAAAGTAAAAACAACCTTGATATAAGTTGTTTTGTTCTGATAAAAACATAGTAGAGCAATAATAATAACTATAAATGAAGACACAAAAACAAACGAAAATCAATTACCAAAGACAGTATTTGATGGGTTTGTTGCAGCCTGATTTTTGGCAGCACCACCAATCAACCTTTGGGTATCAGTGAAAGCAACAAAAGAAGGAGTGATTTTATTTCCTTGTTCATTGTGAATGATCTCAGCTCGATTGTTCTGTCCTTGCCATATAGCAACACATGAGTAGGTGGTGCCTAAATCAATTCCTATTGCAGGTCCCTCATATTTTTTGGCCATTCTGTCTCAAATTACTGAAGACGGTTCCGTAGAAATAAATGAATTCAGACATCAAAAAACATAAAACATGTAGCATGTTTGAATATTTAAGGGTTGTTTTTATAAAAAGAATGTGAAAATGAGCTGAATGTGTCCACGTTAATACTTACCATATTGTTTGGTTGGAGGAAAATAGAGGGGAGAGATATATCTAAGTTGTCTTCTTTGATTTAAACTTTAAGAGGGGAGGGGAATGAAATAGAATGGGCCAAAAACAGTCCTAACTCATTTTTTTCTCTTCCACAAAAAATGGGAGGATTTGAGAGGAAAATATTTCATTGGAGAAAAACATTCTTGCTCATGATTAGGTTCTCAAAATTATAAGTGCGATAAAAGTAAATTTATTTTAAAATCTCTCTTGAACCAAATAAGAAATGAGTTGTTTCATCTCCCTTCATCCCCCTTTCCTCCTCCCAATCAAATATGATGGAGTAACATTTAAAATCACTCTACTCCCCTCCACAAAAATCCTTCCCCTCTTGTCCCCTCTTTTGAACCAAACACCCCTTAAGCTAGGTACACGCATGTATCTTGAATCCATCAATTAAATTTATATTTTCCTATAAGAAGTCACTATTTATTATCACAATTAATTCTTAGTGTCCCTTCGAGCACAGTCTACGGAAGTTATAGTGTTAAATACATTAATTACTTTTCCTCCTTCAAGGTCACACAAGGTAAGTTTTTTAGATTTAGATTCTCAGAAGTAAGTCATCACAATTGTTGGTTAAGAAAAATTAATGGTTGAGGTGACTGACGGATTGTGTTCCTCTTATGTTAGTGATGAGACTATATGTTTATCTCTTTTCATAAAATCTAAGAGGATCTTGTTTATTTGTGAAATATCACACTTTAGAGGATCTATATCTTGTGACTAAATACTTGGTTGGATAGAGAATTAAAGAGGAACTCTGTTTTGTATATTATGGTCTTCAATTTGCAAGGAATTCAAAAGGGGTTTCAGGTATTGATATCGATGGGGTTTAAGGTAATATAGGCCAAAGGATATTGATTTTAGGTGGTTGATGGTGTTAGTTTTTATAGTGTTTAATGGTGGTTCTGATTCATGGGTTGACTATAAGATAGAGAAAAGATGACCAATATTACATGATAAAAATTGGAATCAACACAAACTCTTGAACAAAAATTTAAAATATATAGCTAAGAATTCATTGCATTCTTAACATAGATGCAGGATCTGAAAGCAGAACAAGCAAGACGAAAACTAAAAAAGCAAAAGGAATAACATAGATGGGATATCTTACATTTTTGTAGTCCAAAGGCTTAAAAAGGAGCCTTCTTTCTTTCTCAGTGTTTTTCTTTTTCTTCTTTTTCTTTCACTTTTTGTATCTCCTTCTCAAAACAACCACCTCCCCTTTGCTCTGTTCCTTTTCTCTAAAATCAAGGCCAGGAGCTCCCGGTCAGTTCCAACTTCCAAATGACTAGCAAGAGGGACAATTTTTTTCTTTTCCATGAAACCTCTCACTGCATTAATAAAAAAGAGGTGAGAGATATATGAAAATGATAGAAATAAGAACAAAGAAAAAAAGTGAAAATAAGATGTAACTGGAAGTTGGTGTACATGAAAAATAAGACAAAATGATTCAAAACTGATGAATCAAAGTTGACAAATCAATGAGCGTGATAAATACTAAAATTGTTCTTTGTACATTAAATATCAGAAGTCAATGTCTCTCTAAATAAGTGGGACACCACACCAGTGTCAAACTAATTTGAGCTCAAAAGATATGTTTCTCTATCCTTTATCTCCCTCCCAACCATCAAAGTTTCATCATCTCCCTTTCGCTTTCGCCAACTAATCTTCTTAGATGGTTTGTTTTTCTTTCATGTTTATTCTGCCTAGAAAACTGAACAAGCTTATACTGATGAAGTGCAGAAAAGAAAAATCAAGCTTATACAGCTAACTTATCTTTGAACTTAGGAGCTTGTAAACGCGAAAGAAGGCATATAGACGCACGTATTATAAGAAGCTATAATTTCTGAAAAGCTTTTCTGAGTAGCTTCTGGGTTTCATAATTGATTCCAAGGAAAAAGAGATTGATCCAAACATGCAAGAATTCATTAAACATGAGTTGGCAACCCAAATCTTCAACAACTCATTCAGCTAAGATGGTTATGAACAGAGAAGGAAGAAAAAAGCTACAAGGAAAAAACTTAACCAACAACCATCCCTGCATTAGAAGGCAATAATCAATTCTATGAACAATTTTAGGTACTGGCATAAATTTTATACATCACACAAGTATATCAATTTTGAATAACTTTCATAAAGTCAATGATCAGAGAATACAAATTGTTAAAATTAAAATATTTATGATACTAGCTGTCATAATGATTCCGTTTACTTCATGCCTAATCTGATTGAAACTGAAAATACTAACAAAAATAAAAAGAAACATGGACCCATTATAGTAACCAAAGAAGCAAAAGCTGAAATTGATGAATGCAATGCAAATTACTAAAATTTTATCAATCATCATCATATTCATTATCACTTTCCTCATCAGTCCAACCATTGGTGATCTTTGACATAGCAGGTTCAAAAATACTCTTAAGCTTCTTTAAAATGTTCAGAAATACAAACGTGTCTAAATCCTGGTCACCATTAAGCATATTGTTTCCTTTTACAATAGCTGAATTGTCCTAACTTGGACAATTGGGGGAAGCTTAGAACTGACACGCTTATCCTTCATAAGATTGTTCATATTGCTTTCACCTTCATCTGGAACTTCATATCTTCAGCCTTGAAATTCTCAGCTTCTTTGGGATAACTGATCATATAAAAATGTTTGCTTGTCTGGAACCACGTTCCAAAGCTTGAATACATTCACAAGTGCATATTTTCTTAGTAAAAAATCCAATACATGTTTACTCAAAGCTAAAACTCGTAGCGTCTAACCAGAAGTGATTCTTTATCCAAAAAAAAAAACACCACAAGTGATTCTAGAAAGTATTCCACCACGGAGCCAAACATGCTATTAAGTTATAGCTTCTACCCACACGTGTCTTGAAGTGTGTGCATAACTCATAGATAACAAGTACAGGATTTTATTTTTAACAGTTGAAATTGTCACTTGGAACATGAAATACACTGCTTTGATAACAAGCTGCTACACTTTTCATTACATTTTGGTTTTTCCTCAAAGTAAAAGATGCAGTTCAATCCACAAAACAATTTGCTCTATTGACATTTTATCATGTTTTCTCTAATTACTATGACAAAATATCACCAATCACCGTACAAGCAAACCCAACGATGTTACCAGTAAGAGTTGAATACACTGCCTGGAGAGTATACTTTGCCAATATTAGCAACCAGCGTTTCATTTTATCATCTCCAACAGTACTTGGCGACACATCATTATCATCATCCTTTATCATCTTCACCATAATTGGATCAAATACATTCGAAAGAACATTCCTATAACACTCAAAATCATGTTGCTCTGCAGCATTACTGATACCAAGCCATAGTAAGACCAAATCAATTGTTTCATTGATCTTTTGCTTGTCTTCTGGGGAAAGCTTCAAACTAATCTCCTTGTCATTTATAGCATTCCTCATGTTGTATGCATAGTTCTCCAATGCATTCTTTGCTTCTACCTTCTTCTTGTACCTCTCATCTTCAGCCTTGTACTTCTCAGCTTCTCTGATCATCCTCTCAATTTCTTCACTTGACAACCTTCCCTTGTCATTTATTATGGTAACCTTCATGTTAATTCTATTGGATTTTTCCTTGACAGAGACATGTAAGATACCTTCTTCATCAATTTGGAAGCATACCTTGATTTGAGGAACACCTGGAGGAGCTGGAGGAATTTCCAGCACAAACTTACCAAGCAAGTTGTTGTATCTAGTTGTTTGCCTCTCACCCTCATAAACATGAATCAAGATATTGGTTTGGTTATGTAAATGTGTAGTGAATACATGTTCCATGGTTGTAGGAATCATGGAATTCCTTGGAATCATTATTTCCATGATACCCCCATGTTTCTCTAACCCAAGGGACAGAGGGGTGACTTCCCTCAGTAACAAGTTTTGAACCTTCTCACTGAACTCACCAATCAATATAGAAGCATGAACAGCAGCGCCATATGCAACAGCCTCATCAGGATTGATTCTCTTGCACAGAACCTTCCCATCAAAGAAGTCCCTCAGTAGCTGTCGTACTTTGGGAATCCTAGAAGAGCCACCAACAAGGACAACATCATGAACACAATTCTTGTCCATCTTAGAATCTATTATACACTTTTCCACAAGCTCCACACACTTTCTAAAGTAGTCTTTGTTGAGTTCCTCAAACTTTGCGCGAGTTATTGAAGAGTAGAAATTAATACCCTGATATAAAAAATCTAACTCAACGAAGGCGACAGTGTGGCATGAGAGCATCCTCTTTGCTTTTTCACAAGCAAATCTCAACCTCCTAAGAGCTCTTGGATCTCCACTGATATCCATGTTGTTCTTCCTTTGGAACTCCTTCACAAAATAGTCCACCATTTTGTTATCAAAGTCCTCTCCCCCAAGGTGAGTGTCTCCGGCAATGGCCTTAACTTGGATATCATGCTTCTCAAATGTGAGAAGAGACACATCCAAAGTACCACCACCCAGATCAAAGATGAAAACATTTCTCCTTCCACGATCACAAGTTTTCATGTCAATGCCATATGCAATCGCTGCAGCAGTAGGCTCATTGATTATTCGCATAACATTGAGGCCTGCAATAACACCTGCATCTTTGGTAGCTTGGCGCTGAGAGTCATTGAAGTAAGCAGGCACAGTGATGACAGCATCCTTCACTTTTGACCCAAGGTGAGCCTCAGCAATCTCACCCATCTTTGCCAAGATCATGGATGAGATTTCCTCAGCAGAAAAATGTTTTTCCTCGTGATTGTGATTAACAACAATGATTGGTTTGTCATTAACACCAGCAATAACTTTGAATGGCCACAGCTTCATATCACTTTCAACCAAGGGATCACTGAATCTCCTACCAATCAACCGCTTTGCATCTGCATACAAAATAATAACAAGTGTTTAAGCATGGATAATGCATGGACTCACCTACTTGTGCTGAAATTCAACTTTTTTATTAGAATAGCGGAGCTACACGGATTGAACTCCATCACTTGGTCACACATGCTCTAATATCATGTTATGAATCAATTATCACAAAAGTTTACACTATTGGATGAAGACACATGAATGGTTTTATATAATATCTTTAACACAATAAACATCTAACACTATGCATGCTGATAGAAAGAAAATAGGAAAAAAGAATAAGAAAACAGATTCTTAGTACCATGATGCTTTTAAGAATAGTTTTTAGTAACATGGTTTTTAACACAACAAACAGAACCATGATGTTTTTCTGAAACCAACAGAATGATTATACAAGTATATATTTTGTTTTAAATTTTGCAGCTCTTTTCCATATACCCATTATTATTATTTAGTAAGTTTCATCCCTGAAGAACAATACTAGCTTGTATATATTTATGAATCAATAAATGATTTTAGCAAATAACCTATCCCATGTCACAAAAGTTAAACCAACTACCACATGTATATAATTCAAACGCAACAAACAAGTAGAAAGAACTTCCCGCACGAAAAAGATGCATTGAAGTATCTATATAATATATATACATATATATAAAGTAGCTAGATGAAGATATTTTACCAAAGACAGTGTTGGTTGGGTTGATAGAAGCATGATTGAAAGCAGCATCACCAATCATCCTTTGGTTTGGGGTGAAGGAAACATAAGAGGGTGTTGTTTTATTCCCTTGGTCATTCTCAATGACTTCAACCTGATCGTGCCTCCACACTGCAACGCACGAGTAGGTGGTGCCTAGATCGATTCCTATTGCCACTCTCTTATCATTTGCTGCCATTTCTCTCTAAGTTGCAGAGTCAGGCCAATGAAAATTTTGGAGAAGGACAATATGTAATGTAATGTAATGATGAGATAGAGAACAACGGGTTGTTAAGGTCCATGTAAAAATGAATGCACTTGGAATTAAATAAACTTTACACGTACATTGAATTATATTTCATCAAAAAGTCTATGTATAGTTATTAATATCTTAATGTAATGTCATTGTGTAAACTGTTTGAATTACATATGTGTATACTATTATACATATATAATTCAAGTAGCTAGATAAAGATATTTTAGTAATTTTACCAAAGAAGCATGATTGAAAGCAGCATTACCAATCATCTTTTGGTTTTGGGTGAAGGAAACATAAAAGGGTGTTGTATTCTATTTTTCTAATGGCAAGGCGAGTCACGTTACAACGGTAAGGTTGTTGTCATGTAACTTTGCGATCACCGATTCGACCTGTCAATCCACAAAAGTGGATCCGGCCCCTCCCTAGACCTCGCGCATAGTGGGAGCTTTATAGCACTAGATTTTCCCCTTTTTATTCTATTTTTTCTGTAAAAACAATTACTATAAAATATTATGAAATATATGTGTAAAATGATAAAATTTATTGACACGGTCTATTTACAGCTATTAATATAATATCATTTCTAAATTTCTACTAATTGGGGCTCCAACGAGGACAAAATGTATTATTTTTCTGAAGTAGTCAATGCAAGAAAGTCACATCACAATCATCAATGGCCAGCATCCTCTCCTTAGAATTAAGTGAAATAAATAAACTATTACTGAACAGATACATTATTTGCAGTGTGTCCATCACATTGTTAAAATATTATGAACTGCAAAAGGGATTGAGATTAACAATTCAAGTCAGAGGGGAAACTCCAAGGGTGTTACATTTGCCACCCCACTTATTCAATTTTAAACTCCAGGTATCTGTAATAATTGTCCTTATTACTCCTATCACAATATACATTCCGGGTTTTAAAAACCCGGAATGAATTTTGACAAAGTTCCGTGTTTTTTATTCCCGGAATGTAATCTGTATGTTGTATCCCAGTTTCTAAATCCCGATATGCATCAAAACATTTTTTCCAGGAATATAAATCCTGGAATGATTTTTATTCACTATACCTACCGGGATTAAAAATCCCGGAATGTATTTTTATGCATACCGGTTTTGGATATCCCAGAAGACCCACTAAAATGTCTTCCGGGAATTGCAATTTCGGAATGATATTAGCTTTCGGGTTCTATGTCCCGGAATATAACATGAAAAATTAAAAAAACATTTAAGTGTTTCCCCACAATATAGGTACCGGTTTTTGAAATCCCGGGATGCATGTTCTAATAGATTCCGGGTTTATAATTCCTGGAAACAATATTGAGTACTTTCCAGAATTGAAACCCCGGTATGCTTTTCACATACCGGGTTTTATAATGTGGAATAAATTTCTCAAATATATATTCCGAGTTTTCAATTCCCGGAATATAAATCCAAACACTTTCTAGAATTAGAAAATCCGGTACTATATTTCCATATTTTACACTACCGAATTTTAAAAGCTGGTGGTATATTTTTAGATTTATGATATTTATCACTACGGATTTAAAAACCCGGTAGTGTGCCAAGCAAACCTGCTGCTGTGGTTTTACAGAGTTTGGTTAAATTGTGTTTTTTTTTCTCTTTGTTGGGTTTGTTTAATTCATTGTCTTCCAATAAAAAAATCAAAGTAAGGTTTGATTTAAGGTGTAGACTAAGAAATATCAAATATGTGTTGCAGCAAATGAAGAAGAGGTGGAAGAGAGTGAGGGAAATGCTGAAGCTATTGTTGTTGAAGCTATTGTTGTTTTGCACACTCACAAACCCAAGTTGTATTCAAGTCCACATGGGTTAGATTTTTTTTCTAAACATGAGCAATATGATAACACAAACCGGATTATAAATCCCGGGGTATATAATACAGGGTTTTCAAAACCGGTATGTTAAAAATTATGAGAGTGTGGTGTAGTGGGTGCGATGCAGTGGGTGAGTAATAAAGGGGGTATTTTTAGTATTTCAAAAATTTAAGTAGGGTGACAAATTGGGTGGGTAGGGGTTAAATCTAACTCGTAAACTCTAAGTGGGGTTACGAAAAAAAACAGAGGAACATAGTAGCTATGAGATTAGATTACCTGAGCACTGTGACATAAATGTTATGCCAATTGCTCCAAAGAGAGACGTTTTGGAAGAGATGGCCATGGCAACCACCACCAGTAACGAAGCCATCCTGTTGCGAAACCCCCCTTCCTGTCCCCTTCCATTTTCACCATCACCATTGCAGTGAAGATCGATGGTGAGAAAGAATTAAGAAATGCAAAAAGGCGAGAGTTTTGGTGTTTGTTGATGCATCCCAAGGAGGGGTACGCATTTTCAAGCTGGGATGGGAAAGAAGGTTTTTGCGTTTCTTACTTTGTTTGTTTGATGTGAAAAATATGGAGCGAACTTACCTGCTCTAGGAAAGTAACTAAATGATTTGGCTCCTCCGTAATGATGTCACTTTGGTTGAGATGATAAAGTAACTCATCACACCATTAAATAATACTTACCTAATTTGAAAAGTCAATAAAAATAACTCATACAATTGTGACATGTTTTAGAGCATGTTTGGTTCGCTGTCTGATCCATCCCAACGCGCGTTCTGGCTGGCGAAACGCGGTTTCTGGGCAATCGTCCATGTTTGGTTACTTCTCCCTCACGCGATTCTGCCCACACCGACGCGAGTTTGGCGAACGCATCTTTCCCCTGCTTCTCCGTTCCAGGACGCAAGTTTGTTCGACGCAGGTTTGGGAGTGAATTTTTCCTTTCCACCGATTGCCCCTTCTTTCCTTTCCACCGATTGCCCAGCTTCTTTCTTTCTTCTCCTTGTAGTTTGTTCGACAATGGGTATGTATGTGCTTGCTGCAATTCAGTTTGCCCTTCATACCCATTGCCCCTTCATCTTCAATTGACATCTGGTTTTGTTTCAGATCCCCTTGTTTCACCGTTGGTACTCAAATCGCGGCGGCGAGGACTTGACAAAGCGGCAAATCGCGGGCGGCGAGAACCTGACAAAGCGGCAAATCGCGGCGGCGAGAATGGTCTCACAGGTATTCAATTTTTCCTACGATTAATCATCTTTTTCAATTTTGACCCAATTCAGGAACTGTTAATGGCAATCGAAAAAAATTTGGTTCTTCTTCCTTCTGAACTGTTAATATTCTGTGTTGCACCACAAAGATTATTATAGATAAAACTCACCTTTGGCTGTGTTGGAGTCTTGGGTGTATTTGCATTTTACCTGGGGTTTCTTTGTTGTCTGCACATCTTCATCTGAAATGAATAGAGAATAAAAGAATCACAACCTTGTGGGATTTCAGCAGGTAGCAACTATTTCTCAGGTTCTTCATAGTCAAGAGGTGGTGCAAAATCAACTTCACAGTCTGTTGAAATTACATTAAATGTAATACTTCTTGTTGTTGTACAAATTACATTAAATTCATTTCTTGCAGAAGTTGAAATCCTGAGCAATATTTGTCATAATTCATTTTGTATAATCATAAAGCTTAAAGAATAAATTGAATGATTGTTAGAATGCAGATTGAGTAGTTCTGCAACAACCACAAATATTTAATGCTCTTCCTATTGAGTCTGTCTTTTCCTTGCTTTATTGATGGCTGAGTTAATTTATTTGGCTCAACTAACACTCACCAACCAAATTTAGTGTCAGCCCTTGTATCTATTGTGTTTCTTTACTTCCTTCCTTCATTTCTTGGTTTGTAACGCTTGTTTTTACTGTGGAGCTTGCTATTGTGTATTGGCTCATTTGCTGCTCTTGTTTGATGCTGGTCTGTTTGTGTCAAGGTAAGTTTGTACCTACTTTTTCTACCCACTATGCTCTTGTTTGCTGCTGCTCTTGTGTGTGAATGTTATATATATGCATCTATGTTAGTTATGTAAGATCATGTGTATGTATGTTAGTGTATTTATGAAAAGGAAAATGAAAGTTCAAGATCGCAGACTTGCATGAAATGCTTGGTGTGGTGAAATATTTGGTATGAGTATTGAAATATTTTAAGTCTTGAAGCAAGTCTTTGAATTCTTATTTTAAGTTTCATTATATATTTAAATCTAAGATAGGACTTCTGATATCTAGTTTTGATCCTATTAGGTATAATATGTGTTTTAGAAAGAAGTGTTTGGTTATATAAGATATTAATGTGGTAAGCCTAGTTCAGTGTGTCTTCTTGGTTGCATATGGTAAATTGCTTCAATTCATTGACTTTGAGCCATAAGGTGTTTTCTGGTTTGAAACCAAAATTGAATGAGCACATGTTAAAAAGTCGATTGTTTCTTAAACTGGTGTTGCTTTGGGTCATTCTTTTTCTTTTTCTCTCCTTATATACTGAATAAATTTCTGGGTTTATTTGGATATTTCTTAGTGATTGGCTCAAAAATAAGGACGTGAATTAGAGTTTGTCCTCTGGTATATGGTTTGTAAAGGGTTTATGATAATTGTAAAATTTATGTAATGTGTGTGCACAATTAGGACTATTGGAAACAGGAAAGTATTAGGGGCATGATGTTTGTTTACAGTTTCATTTTTAGTCATATATATGGGCTGTATTCATAAATTCTTACATGATTTTCATTTTAGGTTTCTTATAGAAAACATATTGATAATGAAGTGTTGTATTTGTAACTGTAACTAAAATAAAAAATAAAAACAAACCAAACAAGTGAACAACCCATAGTTTACCCATATTTCACCTGCTCTAGTCACCTTCATAGTGTAAGATTGTGCAAGTATCATTAATCAATTGCTAATGAAACCCTTAAAATAAGATGTTTTGGTCCAATATTCTTATCACTGAATATGTATTTCTTTAATGGTTCCACCCATTTTTCTAGCTTCGGTCCTAGACTTTGAAAGAGCAATAACTTGTGAAATCTTCTTCCAAAAGTTGATATTAAACATATTGTCTTTACTGATATTTGGAATGTATATGAATGAACCATGTGTAGCTTTTTGTTGATATTTGGAATTTACTTCTGCCATGTATATAGCAAAATGAGTACTGAGAAAACATCAAAAGCTTCTTGGGACGTTCAAGTGACTGGATATTTCGTCCAAGCATGCTTGGTTCAAGTGGCCAAGGGCGAGCGCCTAGGTACTAGCTTTACCAAGAAGGGGTGGATAGGAATTAAAAATCAATTTAATGAGCTAAGTGGAAGGGACTATGAGAAAAGTCAGTTGAATAATAGGTATGATAATTTGAGAAAGGAGTTATGTACTCTCTTTGTTGTGGACCACTTGAATTTGTTATGTACTCTCTTTGTTGTGGACCAATTATGACTATGTACTCTCTTTGTTGTGGACCAATTATGACTATCATATAAATTGTGTTGTTCAGGTGTGTAACTTAAAATGAATAATTGGAATGAACTACTTGAGCTTGATACCAATGAAGATAACAATGAAGATGAACAGATTATGCAACAAGCATATTATGTGGCTGCACTTATTGGTAAGTATGCAATTAACCATTTATGTAAAGAGCCATGTAGAGTTGGTGAACACACAGGTCATGCATGGGTGAGAGAAATATTGAATGGTCATCCCATTCGTTGCTATCAAATGTTTCGGATGGAAAAACATATATTCCACAAACTTTGCACTGAATTAGTTGGGCATGGTCTAAAGCCCACTAGGAGTATGGGGGTTGAGGAGATGGTTGGAATATTCCTAAACATTGTCGATCATGGGGCAACTAATAGAATGACTCAAGAAATGGCTACAATATAATGTATCAGTTACATATTGACATTTTCTTATTGACATTGGACCCTATAGATGCCGGATACCCAACACCAAATGGCTACCTTGGACCCTATAGATGTGAACGCTATCATCTTCCTGATTTTAGACGTCAATCTGGTTTTTCAAATCACAATGAGTTATTTAACTATTATCACTCAAGCTTGAGGTGCACAATAGAAAGAACATTTGGTGTTTGGAAGAATAGGTTTGCAATTCTGCAGAAAATGCCTAAGTTCAAATTTGAAACACAAGTTCAAATTGTTTGTGCGACAATGGCTATACATAACTTTATTAGGAGACATGCTGAGATGGATATTGATTTCAATCGCTATGAAGATGAGAACTTGGTTATTGAGACAGATGATCAAAATCATCATGCTGATGTTAACTTGGAATCCTCCTCAGTTTTTAGCATATCGTCCTCACCAGAAATGGATCATATTCGAGACTCCATAAGAGATCAAATTGTAATGTTCAAGAACATTAACTAGTATGGTAGTTATTTTTGAAGTTGTATTGCACTATAATTTGCATTTCTTATTGTACTTTTTAAATTATATTTTAAATTGATTCTCATTAATATAAAGTTTAAAAAATTGTTTCAAATCTTTTATAATGATTAAAATATTCATACCCATTTTGGTCATTACATATATTCAAAATCAATTCTAATCAAAGTTACCCAAACGAAATTTTGTTACAAAAATCAATTCTGGGTAAATCTTTCCAAACATAAATCACGTTCCCTAAATCACGTTTACCAGACTCAATTCTGACCAAACTCAATTCTAGGCAACGTTGATCCAAACACACACTTACTTTAGCATATAGACGGATTAGATCACTTTAGAGGAGTTGCTGATAAAGTGAGCATCACAATCATTGATTGAGTGTGTGTTTGGATCAACGTTGGCCAGAATTGAGTTTGGCCAGAATTGAGTTTGGCCAGAATTGAGTCTGGTAAACGTGATTTAGGTGACGTGATTTATGTTTGGAAACATTTACCCAGAATTGATTTTTGTAACAGAATTTCGTTTGGTTAATTTTGATTAGAATTGATTTTGATTATATGTAATGACCAAAATGGGTATGAATATTTTAATCATTATAGAAGTATTGAAACAATTTTTTAAACTTTATATTAATGAGAATCAATTTAAAAGATAACTTAAAAAGTACAATAAGAAATACAAATTATAGTGCAATACAATTTAAAAATAAGTACAATACTAGTTAATGTTCTTGAACATTACAATTTGATCTCTTATGGAGTCTCGTATCTGATCCATTTCTGGTGATGAAGTAATGGTAAAACCTGAGGAAGATTCTAAGTTAACATCAGCATGATGATCTTGATCATCAGTCTCAATTAACAAGTTCTCATCTTCATAGTGATTGAAATCAATATCCGTCTCAGCATGTCTCCTAATAAAGTTATGTATAGCCATTGTTGCACTGACAATTTGAACTTGTGTTTCAATTTTGAACTTAGGCATTTTCCGCAGAATTGCAAACCTATTCTTCCAAACACCAAATGTTCTTTCTATTGTGCACCTCAAGCTTGAGTGATAATAGTTAAATAACTCATTGTGATTTGAAAAACCAGATTGACGCCTAAAATCAGGAAGATGATAACGTTCACATCTATAGGGTCCAAGGTAGCCTTTTGGCGTTGGGTATCCGGAATCTACCAAGTAATATTTACCTGAAAATATGAAAACATCAACATGATTTTTCTTGAAAAGTAGCAAATTATTTAGAACCATACAAAGGAACTGACCAGTAGGAGGATGCGGGAAGTTCATGGTAGGATTTGTGACAGCTTGGTCAAAAACACGAGCATCATGAGCAGTGCCCTCCCATCCAGGTAACACAAAAGTAAAGCACATGTTCCAATCACATATAGCCATTATATTTTGAGTGGGATAACCTTTTCTTCCAATAAATTTTGCTTGTTCACTAGGAGAAACCACACATTGAACATGTGTACCATCAATTGCTCCTATTGCATTCTTGAAAAATGGCCAATAACGTCGATCACTTCGAATTTTTGTTTGGCTATCTCGAAACATAGGATCCTGTGGCCTAATGTATGCAATTGACAACTTCAGGCAAGCAGTTAGTACATTATGAAAATGTCTACTCACAGTCTCTCCTGAGTGTTGAAACATTTCTTGAGTCATTCTATTACTTACCCCATGACCGACAATGTTTAGGAATATTCCAACCATCTCCTCAACCCCCATACTCCTAGTGGGCTTTAGACCATGCCCAACTAATTCAGTGCAAAGTTTGTGGAATATATGTTTTTCCATCCGAAACATTTGATAGCAACGAATGGGATGACCATTCAATATTTCTCTCACCCATGCATGACCTGTGTGTTCACCAACTCTACATGGCTCTTTACATAAATGATTAATTGCATACTGACCAATAAGTGCAGCCACATAATAAGCTTGCTGCATAATCTGTTCATCTTCATTGTTATCTTCATTGGTATCAAGCTCAAGTAGTTCATTCCAATTATTCATTTTAAGTTACACACCTGAACAACACAATTTATAATATAGCATAAGTTCTTATGAGTCAATAGAGAACCATCCTACGTGAACCATTGCACAATAAAGCTAGTACATAGATAAGTCATAACTAGTCCACATCAAAGCGAGTACATAACATAGTCATAATTGGTCCACAACAAAGAGAGTACATATAAAATTCAAAATCATTACACAACACAAAGAGTACATAAGTGGTCCACAACACAGACCTAGTCCTACGGAGTCATAAATGGCAAAGGGTTATATGCCGCCTCCCTAAGCCAATGTAACCTTTTCTCCTCTTTACCTCGCAATGCAGCAAATACAGCCCTAGCAGGCTTGAACATCATTAGTTGGCAACATTTGGTGTGAAAATCAAGATCATCATCAACCTCTTTGATGGTCTGCAACTCTCCCAACACTTCACCTATTGAGGTATTGTCTATTGCATCATTGCGTGATTTACATGTTTCCGCAATTACACTGACAGCATCAGCTATCCTTGACGATGCAGTTGTGTTTTTCTTCTTTCTACTCTTTTCAGAATTGCTAGATTGTTTTCTTTTCTCGCCAGTCCTTTGGCTACTAACCCCTTGTGAGCAATTTATATTAATACCAGCCAATTCAGTTGTTGCTCCAACAGTATCATCTTCACTATCAGCTGAGCCTTCCGTCATACCAGGGCCAAGATCTTCTAGGGATGGGCGGTATTCGTCATTAGCATCATGAACCCCATTAGGCAGTACCCCAGATGAGGGTGCCCATGAATGCTCGCCAGTTGCCACCACATCTTTGTAGAGTGTAGTCAACTCATTAGCAAATGGAAGTCCTTTCTCCCTAATTTTTCTATAAAGGGGGTTTTCCTGCATATTCAATATTCTAGTTATAAAACGGCACACACTAAATATAAATTATTGAGTTGTAAAATCACAAATACTATCATTACATACCATGATCTTGCTCTCCCACCACTCATCCGGTGCGTCAAAATTGTGCTTCACATGATCCCATCCTACGCCTGTTTCTTTGCCACATATAGCATACCATACTCGCCACTCCTTTCTCAAATTATCATACCTATTCTTCAACTGACCTTTGTCATAGTCCCTTCCACTTTGCTCATTAAATTGTTTTTTAATTCCTAACCACCCCTTCTTGGTAAAGCTAGTACCTAGGCGCTCGCCGGCAGCCACTTGGACCAAGCATGCTTGGATCAAGTATCCTGTCACTTGGACGTCCCAAGAAGCTTTTGCTCCTTTCTCAGTGCTCATTTTGCTATATACATGGCACAAGTAAATGTCAAGAATCTAATTAATCCAAAATCCTAAGAAAACACAGTCCATGCATGGAGCAGATCATAACTTTGTGGAATAGGTTGAGAAAGCTTCACATCATTATATAAGGTCATTCATGAAAGTATAAAGATCCAATCTGTTTGGATCATTCATATGTTTAGATCATTCATATGTTCACAAAAGAATAAAGATCCAATCTGAACAGGGTGGACCAGGCCCCACTGTAGTAAACAAACTTTGATTTGTTAATCTCATGAAAGTATTACTTACATCCATCATTTAACAGCTCTATAGAATTCTGCTTTTGGGATACCGTATGTAAAATCAGCATTGGCAATGAAACTTGAACCATTTATTCAAATGATTAGTATTTGATTATATGAGAATTTGAAAGAAAAAGGAAACAAACCATTGAACATAAGGAACACAAGTCCAGTATAACAGCAACGTATGTATTGAAGTCCCAATACAACTTTTTATTTTTAACAGAAACTTGAAACAATGATTCAGCACCCAGTATTTCACATTAAACTCATCTAAAGCTAGACCAATCAGTTACTATTCAAAACTAGTCCAACCTTGTAAATATTTTATCAACCAAAAAAATGTTCTAAATTGATTTTTTAACCACTCCTATAACACTAAGATCAGATTACTCCTCTCATGAAAATGCACCAACAAGATCATAACTAGATAATGGGCCTTTTTTAATGACAGAAATAGTTATATACATCTAAATGCTTCCTGGTGTTATGACCTCCATGAGTGTCGTGTGGCATGGAATGCTTTGATATTTGAATAGAGTATTTGAAAATATGGAACAAGAGTATAGCAGCAAGAGTATAGTGGGTAGAAAAGGTGAGGTAGAAACTTACCTTGGGACACACCAGCAGCAAATGAGCCAAGTCAATAGCAACCTTCACAGCAACAACAAGCTTTCCAGACCAAGAAATGAAGGAAAGAAGTAAAGAAACACAATAGATACATAGATACAAGGGCTGTCACTAAATTTGGTTGGTGAGTGTTTGTTGAGCCAAATAACATAAAGTTGGTAGCATTAATGATGACAGGCAAATGTGCCATAAAAGATATGCCATAAAGCATTTTACCCTTAATTTCATTCTTTCTGTTCTCTAAACAAATTCAGTTGGTACAAGGCTACAAGAACCAATACAAATTAAAAGAAGAAAAAATAAGGGGAAGAGAAGAGTTGTTGCTGTAAGTAAACAAGAAAAATAAGAACATCAAATTGTTCTGCAGTTTCCCATTTGTTAGCAGGAAAGGAGCAAGGGTATACCTGGTGAATATCGAACCTTAGCCCTAGCATGTGAATTTCGATTCTATACCTTGTAATCCTAGTTCAATTAGCTTCAGGTACCCTCCTGGCTGGAGAAGTTCACCAACGATTCTGTTTGGCTCTCTCAAGTCTCTCTCAATAACATGGACACGTCTTCCATCCTTCAAAAATTCCAATACACGCATGCTTATGGAGGATCTTGATGGTAACCAATCCAAACATCACTCCTTTACCCTATGGTTGTTTACCAAAATTTAAAGCAAGAGAAGGGAGCATACCATTGATTGAATAATTGAACAGTCATTGATAATCCAAGTACTAAATTTACCTTTGCAAGGGTGAAGGCGAGAGCAGAACCAGTAACGCCAGCGCCGACGATGTCCTGGAAACCATAAGGATTACCTGCAAACCAGAAGCAAGGAAGAGAAGGAGCAAGGGTATACTTGGAATCTGTCTGACGCAACACCCATAACGCGATTCATCTCCAACGGAGAAGCTCCCACCCATGGATTCTGGTGAACGCGATTTTGCTGGCCAGAAGCGATTTTGCCGGTGCGCTCCCAAACACGCTCGGCGAGCACGCACCGCGCGTTTAGGCTTCGAAACGCGATTCTGAGTTTGGTGAACGCGCAGCCAAACACCCACTGAGTTCTTATATTGATTTTTTCAAAGTAGGTAATCAAAATTAATGGTTTAATGGTTGTGATGTTCATTTTACTAGGTAAAATGAGTATTTTTGGTCCTTGATGTATCACATTGTGCAAACGTGGTCCCTCTAGTTTAAAACGAGTGGTCAAAATCCCTAACTTTTGCGCAACGTGACGTGCTTACTCAACATGTGACGTCAATTAATGAATGCCACGTCAGTGACCAGCGTTAATCAACTAATGGAAATGAGGGGAGTGAGTATTTTATCTCACGACACAAACGTTAGGGACCTTAACCGCTCGTTTTAAACTAAAGAGACCAGTTTCGCACAATAGTGATAGATCACATACCAAAAATGCATTAAGCTTAAAATAGAATAATAAAAATGTATTCTCTTACCTAGTTTATGTGATGATCAACTTGACATTTCCAAAAACATTGATGTATTTAAAATTTACGACACGCTAGAAATATTATTTGATTTCTTAACGTATTCATCGGCCGGCTGTCGTGAGACTAATATCTGAGGCTCTAAGATCATGTTAAGTAGGTAGATTTCTCCAAACAAATACTTCTTAATTATGTGCACCGACACGGACAGTGTAAAGAGTTATGATCTTTCTATTTTTAATTTTAAATATTTAAATTTAATTATAATTTGACAAATTTATATATTTTGGATGACTATCTAAAACTTTTTTACCCTAGGAGTGTACAGCAGTTAAACTTTTACAAAGCAAATAACATAAAAATTCACGTTTTAATGTTGAAAGAAGGAAATGCATATTGTCAAACTGAAACATCTTGCGGAAGTGCATTATCCATTTATCCTGGCAACTAATACCTGCATTTTGCACTAATCTTGGTTGGAAGAAAGCAATTAGAAGTGCTAAATTGAGATTCAAGAAGCTTTGAACTAATTGAAGTGCTTTGGTTGATATGAGGTAACTACTGTTGAAAGAGAATGGCCACAGCTCTATGGCTTGGAAACTGCTTAGTTTATCTTCCTCCACTACAAAAAGCCAAAAGGTTACATCTTTTGAAATACCCACATGCTTCTTCCTCAAGTTTATCAAACACCTTTGTTCCTCATCAGCTCTTCACCTTGGACATGTCGTTAACCTTGACCAAGGCCTCAATTTGGATTCTTTCTATGCGTCTCTTATTGATAATTCTACCCACAAGAAACACCTTGATCAAATACATAACCAGCTAGTTGTCTCAGGATTGCAGCGTAATGGGTTTCTCATGACAAAACTGGTTAATGGGAGTTCCAATCTTGGGCACATTTGTTATGCCCGTAAGCTGTTTGATGAATTTTCCCACCCGGATGTGTTTATGTGGAATGCTGTTATCAGGAGTTATTCGAGGAACAATATGTTTAGGAACACTATTGAAACGTATGGTTTGATGAAAAGAGAAGGAGTGGATCCAGATGGGTTCACTTTTCCTTATGTGCTTAAAGCTTGTACTGAGTTGTTGGATTTTGGTTTGAGTTGCCTAGTTCATGGACAGGTAATCAAATATGGGTTTGGGTCGGATGTGTTTGTGCAGAATGGCCTTGTGGCAATGTATGCTAAATGTGGTCAAATTGGTATGGCAAGAGTGGTGTTTAACAGGTTAAATGATAGAACCATCGTTTCATGGACTTCCATCATTTCTGGATATGCACAGAATGGGGAAGCTCTTGAAGCATTGAGAATGTTCAATCAAATGAGAAATACTGATGTGAAACTGGATTGGATTGCTTTGGTAAGCATTGTGAGGGCTTATGGTGATGTGGATGACTTGGAGCAAGGAAGATCTCTTCATGGCTGCATCATCAAAATGGGTCTTGAAGATGAGCCTGATTTGCTTATCTCACTTACAGCATTTTATGCAAAATGTGGGCAGGTGATAGTGGCAAGATCTTTCTTTGATCAAATGAAGACACCAAGCGTGATTATGTGGAACGCAATGATATCTGGCTATGCAAAGAACGGTCACGCTGAGGAAGCAGTGGATATTTTTCGTGAAATGATCTCAAGAAATATTAAACCAGACTCTATCACTGTGAGGTCTGCAGTCTTGGCTAGTGCACAAGTTGGTTCCCTCAAATTAGCACAATGGATGGATGACTATGTCAGCAAGAGTGAATATGCAGGTGACATTTTTGTTAATACAGCCCTCATTGATATGTATGCAAAATGTGGAAATGTAGAATCTGCGCGCATGGTATTTGATCGTGCTTCTGATAAGGATGTAATTATGTGGAGTGCAATGATTATGGGATATGGGTTGCATGGACAAGGGTGGGAGGCCATTAATCTCTACCATGCAATGAGGCAAGCTGGGGTATGCCCTAATGATGTCACCTTTATTGGACTTCTCACAGCTTGCAATCATTCTGGCCTTGTAAAAGAGGGATGGGAGCTATTCCATTGCATGAGCGGCTTTGGAATTGAGCCTCGCAATGAGCATTATTCTTGTGTGGTTGATCTCTTGGGGCGCGCGGGTTATCTGGATCAGGCTTATGATTTTATCCTGAAAATGTCCATTGAACCTGGTGTAAGTGTATGGGGGGCTCTTCTGAGTGCATGCAAGATCCACAGGCATGTAACATTGGGAGAATATGCTGCAAAGAAGCTATTCTCATTAGATCCATATAACACAGGGCACTATGTACAGCTCTCTAATCTATATGCTTCTTCCCGCTTGTGGGATCATGTTGCACATGTTCGGGTTCTGATGAGGGAGAAAGGATTGAGTAAGGACCTTGGATACAGTGTAATTGAAATCAATGGGAAGCTACAGGTATTTCATGTAGGGGACAAGTCACATCCAAGGTCTGATGAAATTTATACTGAGATTCAGAGATTAGAAAGAAGGTTAAAGGAGATTGGGTTTGTCCCACATACAGAATCTGTTTTGCATGATCTGAATTATGAAGAGAAGGAGGAGAATCTTAATATTCATAGTGAGAGGATAGCGGTTGCTTATGGGCTTATTAGTACTGCTCCTGGTACTACACTTAGAATAACAAAGAACCTTAGAGCATGTGTAAACTGTCATTCAGCAATAAAGCTTATCTCAAAGCTTGTTGAAAGGGAAATTATTGTAAGGGATGCAAATAGGTTCCACCATTTTAACGATGGTTTGTGTTCATGTGGAGACTACTGGTGAGTAGAAAGGCTCAAGCTCAAACCAGCAGTGGAAGTAAGCTGGCACTTCACCAGATAAGTTGATTAAAGATCACAAGGGACAGCATGGATATTTAGGTAATCATCAGATTTCAAAAATGTGAAGTTGTCCTGCTTCTTCATTTGTGTGTTGGGTGGGATCTGTGAAATCACGGTTGCATTGCATTGGGGAAAACGGTGGAACAAACATGCATTAAGTTATACTTATATGGACTTGACTGCAATGAAAACTGAAATGTTAATAATGATTGTTCAAGTAATCTGTGATCACTCGGGACCGGGAATCAGGATTGGTCTTCCCTACATCTATCACAGCAAGGCCAATAACGCATTTGTAAACTTGAGGAAAGAGTACAAAGGCATATTCTGGCAAGGAGACATTATCCCATTCTTCCAGAATATTGTTCTTCCAAAAGAAGCTACCACTGTTGAAAAATGCAACATTGAGCTTGCCAAGCAAGTCAAGGAAAAACATACCAAGATATGTTCTTATTTTGACAAGTTGGCAGATGCCATGGTCACTTGGATTGAAGCTTCGGATGAGCTTAACCCTGCTGGAGCATCATTGGCCAATGACAAAGCATAAATCAATTTTGGTTAACTGCATAGAGCCATAGGACTTGAAGTAAAACAATATATTTACTGTCATTTTTTAGTATTTATTTTCAACTTAGTGTTATTCGCGGGGTTAGAATTTGCAGCATCCTTAGCTGTAATTATATTTAGTAAGTTAATGCTTTGAGCTTAGAAACAATAAAGTGCACCGGTCTTAGGGCGTTGCTTTGCTTTCATTTGTTTGATGGGATAGAGAGATTTTATGGTACCATTGTGTTTCATCTGAAATAAGTCTTATAGGAAGTATATTGATATACGTCTAGTTTTTTTCCTGAGTAAGATCTATAGGGATCAAATTTTAAACTGATGTGTTCAGAAGTTTGAAGTGGTTCTTTGGTAGTTTATGTGCCACTTGAATCATAGTCCGATTATCAGATGCAATATTTAAATTTAAAGGCCTGTGTTTGTTATGCTATATAGTCTCTTTCATATTTAAATAGGACTCATCATCATGTGAACTTAGCTTTTCATGAACTTTACTATAATCTTTTCTAATTTTTATATGTTTTAGGCACAAACTAAAGGACAAAGAGAACTGAATGATTTATGATGTACAATGCAAGCTATATTTAGATCTGAAATTTAAACCCCATACGGATACAAAATTCTTATCAGATAATTCTTATCAGATAGAAATGCTCATGTATTTGTTATGTTGTGAAAATGAAAATCTCAACAGTAGTTTCTCCATCTTCTGGCAGTAGCATGCCTAGAGATGACTAAACAGGATATATATATTCATGGCTGGAGATTTATATCACCATGTTGTTTATTTTTCTCCTTTTTCCTATCATTTAGCAATTCATTCCACTGGAACTAATCTATGAAGGATAGATACAAACAAAAAGTAAACTTACGCATATAAGTTACATATCCTATGCTTAATACTCATCCAATACACCTGATGTGCAGTTAACCAAATTTGATAACTCTGACTTTCTTTTACCAATTGTGACCACTATATCCTCCTCTTGATTGACCATTTCTAACAAAAAACCTTTGCTTCATTTTGTTGTTGCATTATATGCAGTATACAATTGCTCCCCATTGCATTTGGACTTCCTTGAATCACCTTTGAGGGTGACTTTTGAGAAGTTTAAGGGAATAGCCGAGTGTTGACAACCTTTGGTATGTTCTTTATATTTCTGTTTTTGAAAATATAATTTTTGCATTTTGATGTTAGACTGGATTAGATATTTATGCGACTGTGTATAGGGTAACCCATTAATTGGTTTGTATTGACTGGATCCTCGTCCCTCTATGGTATGGTATAGTATCTTTTGTTATTTATGATACAAAGCTGATGTGATTTTATAATGGTTGAGTTCCATTGCCATTTGATACATCTTAATACTGGTAGTTCAATTCGATCTAACCAACTAAGCTCCAAAGTGATCATTGATAAAAGTAATCCAACGAAATGAAAACAATAAGCATAGAAAAGAAATATTGAACACCCAATTTAAAATGAGCACATAAATATGCTTCTAATAATTCGTAATAGAGCTTACTTGCCTGGTTGGTTGTTAAAAAGCTTATTAGTGTGTTGTGAATTGGGATCAGGAACATAAAATCCTGAATGAACTCAAGATGTTTAATCTATAAAAAAAGTATGTCTTGTAGATAACAATATGTTCTAATAGTTGCATGAGTTTTAGATATCTGTATTTTGTGTGCTTATGAAAGTACTTTAATCCTTTCCTTTTGGTGCTTGTTGGGAAAACATCAAATTGATAAGATGAGAAGAGATGAAGAGATAAAGATAAGAAACCTTGAGAAAGATGTGGGTAAGATGGAGAGGCAAGTCAAAGTACTAGAAAGTAAGAATGGTAATAAACATTAACAAACATAATCTAAACAAGAAAGGAACTCCAACAATAAACCATCAAAACATGTCAAGCTAAGAAAACTTATCCAAATTTATTAATTGTCATCCAAATCAATCACCTCACCATTTCTTCCTCACTTCCTCTTGACTATAATTGGTTGAAAAATGTTCTTTACCTTGTGCAGACAGTTCTCAAACACACAAGCTTCTACTTGTTGGTTTCCATCAAGCAAATTTTCAGCTTCTTCAATTGCGGCTTTAATTTTCTGCTCATCCTCTGGTAAAATTCTAGAACTGATATCAGTAGCCTTCGTAGCATTCCTCATTTTGTAAGTGTATTCGTCCAAAGCATTCATTGCATTGGCCTTCCTGAGGAACTTCTTATCTTCAGCCTGGTAATACTCAGCTTCTTGAATTATTCTCGTAATTTCTTCGGATGATAGTCTTCCTTTGTTAATGGTAATCTTGTTCTTCCTGCAAATGGTTTTTTCCTCAGCAGAAACAGTTAGGATACCATTTTCACTGATAGCAAAGCATACATTGTAAGGATACCTGCAAGGAGCAGAAAGAAGGCCATAGAGCGTAAAAGAACCCAGCAAATTGTTATCACTGGCTCTTGTTTTCTCACCCTCATACACCTTAATCGGAACATGGGATTGGTAATCGTCAAGTCAACCGTAATGTCTTCTTTACTGGGATAGTAGTATTCCTATGAATGACTACACTCATGCGATCTTTTATTATCCCCCAACCTAAAGACAGCGGTGTAACATTTGATAGCACCAAGTTTGGAACGTTGTTAGTGCCTGCACTCAACAAAGCAGCCTGGACAGCTGCACCATAAGCAATAGCCTCATCAGGGTTGATGCTCTTGCACAGATTCTTCCCCTTGAAATTTTCCTCCAATAACTCCTGCACTTTGGGAATCCTAGAAGAGCCACCAACAAGGACAACATCATCTACACTGCTCTTGTCCATCTTAGCATCTTTTGAGGCAACTATCTACTGTCTCCATACACTCTCTAAACATGTCCATTGCGTTAAACTAATGAACCAAGTCCAAAGGCTTCTTGCGTTAACACATTGCTGTCAGAACACCAAGTCCCGTCATTCAACTTCAAACGGTGAATCTTGTTCCGCTTCCGTCTAATTACCGTGTGGGCATGAAAATAGGCTGTGTTTCTGTCTCCCATACGCACTCTGTTCTCCCTCGCTTTCTGATACCACTGAAGCTCCTCCTGTCTAAGGATACTCCTGTACTCCGCTTGGAGCTCTGCTTCAAACTGAGACATATAAGAAGTGACCCTGATATCCAGTTCCCGTTGCACACCCCTCAGGTACGCTTCCACTCTCCGTTTTCGCCGGTAGATATTTCCAAAAAAAAAGTATTCAAAAAGAATAAAAATGTAATAAGAATTTAAAAAGATAATTAGTATTCATTTAAATTTAATTTAATGTGAAAGTTTGTGATACATCTAATAATATGAAGATGATATATGATTTCTGTGAGCAACTACTCGGTGTGATGCTTATTGTTGTTAATTAGTAGTGAAATTCATGTGTCTTTTGCCTCCCCTGCTATAATCTGTTCACTTCTGTTGTCCAAATAAATAAATACCTTAAGCTTTCCTTTGAAACCTCAGACTACACCTGCAGCAGGGGTTCTCTACAGGTCCCTCGTGCACAATTATAGACTATTGGTTTTCATAATCAATGGCTACGATTAATTTAAATAAAATATAACGAATTAAATTAATGAGTTTATGATGATTTATTTGCTGCAGAGGATATGGATTCCGTTGATTGCCACTCGAAGTCTGTGAGCTGACAGGTTAGTTTAAGCTTGGTTGTTCAGATTCTTTAATTAAATTTAGCTTAAGTTTGTGCTATTAAGAGTCACTTAGGAGATTTGTGTAATTTTACATAAAATAGAGTGTAATTGTAGTAATTCAATGTCTATTCTGAAAAGAATATCCTTTCTGGCCCATTCTCGTTGTCAAATTTTGTCTCCAAAACTCTGTCTCCACTCTCCACCATGATATCCGAACTCAGTACAGCTTACTGTAATATTTCTCAGAACATGCATATAATCCTTGGTTGTACTATAAAAACTAAGCCTTACACTTTTGTAAAGATGATGTCCTTTTGCAAAGATGATGATTCAAAAGAGATTAGCTTTTGCAATGACATGGGCTCAAAATACAAGCATAACTGGATTAATTCCTGCATAAACTTCTCTATAGAATTTGACTTTTCTTTGCTGAAACACACTAAGCATCACCAAACTAACTCTCATGAGGTCTAATATGAATGCTGCCAAATTCAATTAGTGCCCTCATTGGAGCATTGTTTGATTTGTTACTAGAGTTTTTATCTTAAAACCAACACATGACAACACATAATGTCATTTAGCAGAAACCGAAATAGATAGTGATACAGTGGAGGATGGATTTCAAGTTAACCATTAAGAAGTAAAGTAACCTCATGTGAATCATTAAAGAACTAGTTTGTCCTTGAATTTTGTTTTTCTTGTTCAAGATGGATCATTACAGAACTAGGACAAGAACAAAAATGGCATTATTCAGAATAAAAATTGTAACAACAAAAATATTTTTAACTGCTATGACAAGCGTAATCTAAAGTTCGGATCCTCGAAGATTAAAGGAACCTAGCCCCATTACAGCATATTTTTTTCAAAATTATCTAAAGGAAGCAAAACAAGAAAGGAACTCCAACAATAAACTATCAAAATGTGTCAAGCTAAGCAAATTTCTCCAAATTTATTAATCGTCAGTCATCCAAAACAATCACCTCATCATTTCTTCCTCGCTTCCTCTTGATTATAATTGGTTCAAAAATGTTCTTTACCTTGTGCAGACAGTTCACAAACACACAGGCTTCTTGTTGGTTGCCATCAAGCAAATTTTAAGGTTTCTAGTTGGCGCACTTGGCTTGTCTCCAAACTTCTGCATGAGCCTTGTCAAAACACAGAATCGGCGGTGGTTGTTGCTGCTAGTCTGGGTGTTGCTTCTCGGTTGCGAGTCTTGGTTGATGGCAGCTGGAATCCGGTAACAAGGTGCATTGGGTGGGCAACTATTCTGCGTGACGAACAGGGGGCCTGGAAATCTGCAGTTTCAGCTAGTTCGAGAGATGGTAATGCGTTTCTTGCTGAAATTACGGTGGAAATGGGCTTCTTGCATGTTTGGGAGCTTGGGTTTCGCAATGTTTTATGTGCTTCGGACTGTTTGAAGGTGGTTCAGATTCTTCAAAGCCATGCATATGTTAATTCGTTTTGGGAGAGAGATGCAATTACCCAATTCAGATTCATGCTTAATTGGGCTTGGCAGGTAAACGCTGTAAGAGGAAAATAACTCAGCAAATTGTTTAGCACCACAAGTCTCTTGTGTTGGTTCTCTGCGCCGCATTTGGAAACACCCACCGTCCTTTGTTTATGCTGCATCATGACGTCATAGTTTAGTTTCTTTTCCTTGCTTTATTTTCCCCCCTGTAACCAAAAAGTTTAATTTTAATTACATATGAAAGTTTGTGATACATCTAATCTAATCTATTAATACAAAGATGATACATGGTGATGGTTTTATGAAAAAAGACCGTGTAATATTATTTCATGAGATTTATGAATGAAGGCTAAATATATTGACTGGAATTTCATATCTCACAATTAATAATTGTTGAAATATTTCTTTTTTTGCTAAAATTCTATCAAATTTAAAATGTATTCCAAGGGTGTTGAAATATTTCTTTTTTGCTAAAATTTTATCAAATTTAAAATGTATTCCAAGGGTTTATGGTGTTCATCAACCAGTCCAATTCAAATAAAAATCAAAGAACCGATCTAAAAAAAATATAATCAAACCCAAAACAGAAATAAAAAAACTGATTTTTTATTGGATTTCATATTTAAGTTTTAAAATCGAACAAATCCAATCTAAATTGAATATTTGTAAATATATATAATTTTATTTATACATATATATGATATCGTTCATACTTAAATATTTATATTCTTATGCTATAGATTTATTATTTGTTATATAACACGTATTTATTTAAAAATATATATTTTAATTTGAATAAATTGAGTTTCAAATAATTATTTAAAAAAAACCATTAAAATTAAAAAATATAATTATAATTTTAAAAAATATAGGCTATTTTATAATTTTTAATTCATATATATTGATATATAATTTTCTTATCGCTGTATTTATTATATTATATTATATATATATATATATATATATATATATATATATTGGGTACATTGAAAAAATATTTTTAAGATTTATATCATACTACTATTTTAGCGAAAACAAGTTAAATTAAATTGAAAAGTTCAATCTAATGAGAATCGCTATAAATTGAATCAGATCCGATCAGATTTGAATTTAGTGGCAAATTATTGGATGATAAAAAAATTATAATGTAACAAAAAAAAATACAAATTGTATTGGTCAAATTTTATTGTTGATTTTTTATATTTGGGGAAATTAGTAAAGAATTGGAACAGACACATGTAAAATGGAGAGGGAAGAAAATTGCGAGGAACGCGTTGCCAAACCCAAGCGTTGAATTGTCCATTTTGACATCAAAACATTAAAAATAAAAATAAAAATAAAAAAAGACCTCTCTCTCTCTCTCTCTCTCACATACCCCGATACCCGCTTCGCTTCCACGCACACGTCAATAGGGTTCGCCCTTCTCTTCTTCACTCAGGTTCCATTCCCTCCCTGTTCTACTATTTCTCAAATCAACCTTTCAAGCCTCAATTTTTATTTCTCAAAATTGAATCTTTTCTTTTTTCGCTTTCGGTTTTGATTAACTGCATTTCTTGCTTGTTTTACTGATAATAATTTTGTGGGCGTGTGTGTATTGTTGTGTTAGATGTGTTGAAATCATAAAGGTAGCGACTTTGCGGAAATAGGATCGTTTTGGAAAAAAAAGTGTTGATTTTGTTAAAGGTTTCAATCATCATCATCCATGGCGTGGTTTAGAGCTGGAACAAACTTAGCAAAACATGCTATTAGGAGAACCCTTTCTCGTGATGGATCTTCATATCTGGTCTCAAGGGCTAGGGTGTTTCCATCACCATCATCATCAAAGGGTAGTAGAGGGTTTCAAACCACGGTTTTCAAATCAAGAGAGCAAGCTGCACCTGTGCCTCGTGCAGTTCCTCTTTCTAGGTTGACTGATAGCTTCTTAGATGGGACGAGTAGTGTGTATCTGGAGGAGCTTCAGAGGGCTTGGGAGGCTGACCCCAACAGCGTTGATGAGTCTTGGGACAATTTCTTCAGGAACTTTGTGGGCCAGGCTTCAACCTCCCCTGGGCTTTCTGGCCAGACAATCCAGGAGAGCATGAGGTTGTTGTTGCTGGTGAGGGCGTACCAGGTTAATGGCCACATGAAGGCCAAGCTGGATCCGCTGAATCTGGAAGAGAGGCAAGTCCCTTCGGATTTGGACCCTGCCCTTTATGGCTTCTCTGAGGCTGATCTTGATAGGGAGTTTTTCTTAGGGGTGTGGAGGATGGCTGGTTTCTTGTCCGAGAATCGCCCTGTGCAGACGCTTAGATCCATATTGACAAGGCTCGAGCAGGCTTATTGTGGGAGCATTGGGTATGAGTATATGCACATTGCTGATAGGGACAAGTGTAATTGGCTTAGGGATAAGATTGAAACCCCTACATCTACACACTATAACAGGGAGCGTAGGGAGGCGATTTTCGATAGGCTTGCTTGGAGTTCACTGTTTGAGAACTTCTTGGCCACCAAGTGGACTTCAGCTAAGAGGTTCGGGCTTGAAGGGGGTGAGACTCTTATTCCCGGCATGAAGGAAATGTTTGATCGAGCATCTGATCTCGGGGTGGAGAGCATAGTCATAGGAATGGCACATAGGGGGAGATTGAATGTTTTGGGGAATGTGGTCCGGAAGCCGCTGCGCCAGATCTTTTGTGAGTTCAGTGGTGGTCAGCCTGAGGATGAATTCGGGCTCTACACCGGAACTGGTGATGTTAAGTATCACTTGGGGACATCGTATGATCGCCCTACTAGGGGTGGCAAGAAGTTACATTTGTCTTTGGTGGCAAATCCTAGTCACTTGGAAGCTGTCGACCCGGTTGTTGTTGGGAAAACTCGAGCTAAGCAGTATTACTCGAATGATGTGGACAGAACCAAAAACATGGGTATTTTGCTTCATGGAGATGGTAGTTTTGCTGGACAGGGTGTGGTCTATGAAACCCTGCATCTAAGTGCTCTTCCAAATTACACTACGGGCGGGACTATTCATATTGTGTTGAACAACCAAGTTGCATTTACAACTGATCCGGAATCTGGCAGGTCTTCTCAGTATTGCACTGATGTTGCCAAAGCTTTAGAATGTCCTATCTTTCATGTGAACGGCGATGATGTGGAGGCAGTTGTTCATGCCTGTGAACTTGCTGCTGAGTGGCGCCAGACTTTCCATTCTGATGTGGTTGTTGACTTAGTGTGTTATCGTCGATTTGGCCACAATGAGATTGATGAACCATCTTTCACACAGCCTAAAATGTATAAGGTTAGCCCCTTTTGTTTATTATGTTTTCCTTTTTTTGTATGCACATTGCTTTTGGACAAGTTAATTAAATTTCCATCCTTGTGGGCTTAATATAGGTCATCCGAAGCCATCCATCAGCTCTTGAGATCTATCAGAAGAAGCTTTTGGAAACAGGGGAGCTGTCTAAAGAAGACATTGATAAGATACACAACAAGGTCACATCAATTCTAAATGAAGAATTTTTGGCTAGCAAAGAGTACATTCCCAAAAGAAGAGATTGGCTTTCCGCATATTGGACTGGATTCAAGTCACCTGAACAGCTTTCACGTATCCGTAACACTGGGTATGGTAAATTTAAAATTCATTTTTGCTCGAGTCTTTTCTATTGTCTGTAATACACTGCTGAAATATGTGATCTCTCCTGTTCAGTGTGAAACCAGAGATCTTGAAAAATGTCGGGAAAGCAATCACAACCATCCCTGAAAATTTCACACCTCATAAAGCTGTGAAAAGGATTTATGAACAACGTGCCCAAATGATTGAAACTGGGGAAGATATTGACTGGGGATTTGCAGAGGCACTTGCTTTCGCAACCTTGCTTGTTGAAGGTAACCATGTTCGATTAAGTGGCCAGGATGTTGAAAGAGGAACATTTAGCCACCGTCATGCTGTAGTTCATGATCAAACAACTGGGGACAAATATTGCCCCCTTGACCATGTTATAATGAACCAAAATGAAGAGATGTTTACCGTTAGCAACAGGTAATCTTTCTTCTATATTTACATAATTATCTTGCCTTTTAATCCTTTGTTAATATTATATTACTGGCATCCTAGTTTTCATTGATATAAAATCTCTGACTTTGCTTGCCCTTCTTCGTTTGCCTTTAGCTCCCACTTCTTGTTACAAATTAAATTTAAAAGATGTATGAAAATTTGCAGCTGTACACTTTCACAAAGAAGTGACTGTGCATTCCCTTATTTGTTATGACTAAATTTTTAATAGAATGCTGTACAATATATCCATAATTTGACGGAGAAAATATTTCTTTTTTTATTACTCTTTACTTCTACATCATTCATGTCGTTTAAGCTACTGAATTTTGGAGTATATCTTGCTGGTCAAGTGATCATGGATATTTGGTTATAACTGTTTTATACTTTGGAATCCATCTTTGTTGTGCCTTATTTTATCACCTTCTAAAGATGTTTTATTGGTTGACCTTTTTTTTTGAAGGATTCCTTGGTTGACCACTTGACCTTGATCACACTTTATATACTATTTTATTTTTTATCTATCAAATGATATTTTGTGAAATGTGAATTCTATCTTTCATAATACTTTGCCAAAACTGTATCTGCTATTTAGAATTTTGCATAAATTTATAATTAAGAATGCAGAATAATGTCGGACCAGTCAGACTGTGTTTGCAAAAGGGTAATTCTATTGTAGTGTGATCTGTATGACTAAATGATGATTCGCTTGCATTTTTCCCCTCCAAAAGTTTGTAATTGTAATGTTAGACACGGTTTGTACTTGGTATGGGTCACCTTTGTGCAGTGCACTTAATTGAAAATGCTAGTTTAGCTTTGCATTTTATATGAATAATCCACTAATGGTAAAAATTAATAGGAGGGAAACAACTTTGTTTTGACATTTTTCTCTCTAGTCTTATTTAACCTTTTTCATACCACTAGAAAGTGTTATGACTTATCAGGTTTTTGTTTCTTTGTTAAGATTATTACTGTTCCCGCATCTAATTTGGTTTACATATCCATGGCTTTTATTCTAAATGTTACATGGTCTTGTTACGTTATGTTCATTCTTGTGCATGACAAGATTAATCTTATTTATACAAATGGCAGTGTAATCCACTTGATACTTCAAAACCTTATGTTAAGCAAAAAATAGAGTCTCGGTACTTCAATTTAACTAGTATTTTGGATTAAGTCCTATTTTTAGTCTCTTATCTATGATGTTATTGATACCTTATGCAGCTCACTTTCCGAGTTTGGTGTTCTTGGATTTGAAGTGGGTTACTCCATGGAAAATCCCAACTCTTTGGTAATTTGGGAGGCTCAATTTGGTGATTTTGCTAATGGGGCTCATGTGATATTTGACAATTTCTTGGCTTCTGGTGAGTCTAAGTGGCTCCGTCAGACTGGACTTGTTATGTTACTTCCTCATGGTTATGATGGCCAGGGCCCTGAGCATTCAAGTGCAAGATTGGAACGCTTTCTTCAGGTTCTCTTGTGAATCTATGTTCTAATATTCTTGAATTTTCTATTGAGCTTTTGTTCCTTCTGCTTGAATCTGCTTGCCAACTTTGGCTATTATTTGTCTGCCTCATGTTTATCTGTGTTGGATTTGTTGATTGATGACAAGCATGTTAGTGATTCTAGCAAATTCTGCTTGTATGGGGCTACTTTGAGATTGAGATATCAACTTGAACTAATTGGCACTGTCTTGAAAAATAGACTTTGTTGATTGTGTGTTGTATGTTTGTGTTTCCTTTTATTGCAAATAGACACTATGTATACTGATTATGCATAGTAGCAGTAATTTGGGGATACTAAGTGTAATTATGTTTTAGGATCCAATTGGAGGGTATGAGACTTGAGTCCCACATTAGAAGTATGAGATTCTAGTGTGGGGTTTATAAAGTCTTGGGCTCTCCAACTACACCGGCTAGTTTTGTTGTATGGTACTCCCAAGGTTCTTATCATTGGTATCAAAGCCTTCCACCCTGTCTCTCTGCTGCAAACGAGCGGCTCGGGTGTAACGCTGACATTGTAGTGTTTCTTGGCACTAGTCAAAGGGCTAGGGCTTAGCCAATCTGCGTGGGTACCAGGGCTGTGGAGCGTAGTGGGCTGTTAGGATCCAATTTTGCAATGTATGGAACTTGAGTCCCACATTGGAAGAGTGGGATTCCTTTGTACGGTTTATGAGGCATTTGGCTCTCCAGCTACAACTAGCCTTTGGTGTATGGTTCTTCCTAAGTTCTTATCACAATGCCAATGGAACAAATCGGATACTGAAATTGGGCTCTGATACATAGGGGAAAGGAGAAGTGACAAGTTTTATGAAATTTAGATTGGTGGTTTGGATTTTGTCACTTGTGCAAAAATAAACAAGTGCTTAAGCCGTGCTTTTCTTGCTGCCTACTTTGGAACTGCTTTTTGTCTTGTCGCATGTGCTTTGTGCATCGTTCAGTTTTATCTGTATAGTATATAAATATCAAATGTTGTTAAATAACATTTTATCTTTATTCATGGCAGATGGCTGATGACAATCCTTATATTATCCCTGAGATGGATCCAACGCTTCGGAAACAGATCCAGGAGTGTAATTTGCAGATTGTGAATGTCACAACTCCTGCCAATTTTTTCCATGTTTTAAGGAGGCAGGTAGGTAAAATTAATGGATTTAATGTTGGTTTTTTTGCTTAATGTTTCTTATTTTCTCATAACCTGCTGCTTTTGTTGTTTCAGTTACATAGAGAATTCCGTAAGCCTCTCTTTGTAATGTCCCCCAAGAACCTGCTTCGTAGTAAGGCTTGCAGATCAAATCTATCTGAGTTTGATGATGTCCAAGGCCACCCCGGCTTTGATAAACAGGGAACCAGATTTAAGCGCCTCATAAAAGACCAAAATGACCACTCAGATGTTGAGGAGGGTATTAGACGTTTAGTACTCTGCTCTGGAAAGGTACGTGGTACTATATTACAGCCATCTGTATTCATATTAAATTATTAACTAGTTTTAGGGTGCGTTTGGGTATACTGTTTAATTAATTGCTATGGCAATTAGTGCATAAGCGCTTTCACATTAGCGCTTATACAGAAAGCTAATTTGAGAAGTTTATTGAAATAGCTCAAAATAGATTATACTTATAAGTAAGTATAAACACTTATTCATAAGCTAATTGGAGCAGCTTATGAAAATAAACTCAAAACAGCTTATGGGTAGGTCATAATTAAGAACTTCCAAATAGTTGCATAAGCGTTTATGCTTTAACATAAACTCAATTAAGCTCTTCCAAACGGGGCCTTAATTCTCTTTCATCTGGTGGATTTTATAAAAACCTTGTTTATGAATGTTAGTTGGTACTTTCATATATGTTTGATGTCTAGGGAGGGTATCCATTGTTTTCTAAACATGTTCTTTATAGTGAAAAGTCGACTATCCTTTGCAGGTTTACTATGAGCTTGATGATCACCGAACTAAGGTTGATGGAAAAGATGTTGCAATATGTAGAGTGGAACAGCTTTGTCCTTTCCCTTATGACCTTGTCCAACGAGAGCTTAAACGATATCCAAGTATGTATTTTTAGTTGAAGCAAATCAAGCAATTGTTCTTTGGAAATGGATTCTGATTTCTTTATTTTGCTTGCTGAAGTTATGGATTAGGTATAGTTTGTTGTTATCTGGGGTCTAATTTCTTGTTTGTCTTTCTCTCTGGCCAAACTATTTGCATCTTTTACCTTGACAAGTTACCAAATAGTTTGGTCATTGCCAATAGAGATAATTGTTCACTTTTACTGTTAAGCAAGATTGAGGGCTTGGTTAATTCCTTTCTCAGTTTTTTTAATTTAAAAACTATTTTCAGAAACAACTTTTAAAACATGTTTTTCAAAATAAAAAAAATAAAAATAGTTTTAACAAGATCTTCTAAGTTGAAAGACCCGTGACTGGAAAACTAAAACTAAAAACAGAAAACCCCTCTAAATTGTTTTAAGATTTTAGTTTTAATAACTTAAAACAAGAACTGTTTTTTAAGAACAGTTTTTCAAAACAGTTCATATCAAACATACTTTTTTCTTGATTTAAAAAAACTAAACTGTTTTACGAAACAGTAATCAAACAGAACTTGTTTTGTTTGGCTTTTTGAAATTTTGCATTAAAATTGTAAGATTTTATTTTTATGTTCTTAAGGTTACTTGTCTTACATTTTATGTTGTTTTGTTTTGATTCATCTAGATGCGGAGGTTGTCTGGTGTCAAGAAGAGCCAATGAACATGGGTGGATACACTTACATCTTACCCCGACTTATATCCTCGATGAAAGCTGTTGGTAGGGGAGGTTACGAGGATGTCAAATATGTTGGCCGTGCTCCATCTGCCGCCACCGCCACTGGTTTCCTCAAGGTTCACCAGAAGGAGCAGGCTGAGATTGCTGAGAAAGCCCTTCAACGCGAACCACTCAACTTCCCATACTGAAAGGCTTTGCAGATACACCCTTTTTTCCAATGATATTGCATTTAGTTTTTTTCGCAATAGAGCTGGAAGGTGGCTGAATTTCATGGTGTATACTTGTGCTGAGATTTTTTGTTTTGTTGCAAAGAGGTGATTACCATGCAACACTGAAAGGTTGTTGTTGCCTTACAAGTTGAGTTGATACTTTTGATACATTGGTTTTTGCTTTATTTTTTATAAACCTTATACTATGTAATTTTGAAATGCATCTTCAATAATCTTGGTAACATGTAATTCCAGTTTCCAAAGGCATTGCTTGGCAGTATGGCATATGGAACTTGGCCTACTGTTCATTGAATAATTCATTTTTTCCCCTCAAAGTATGATTTATTTTCTTTTGCTACTTTCAATGCAAAATAGCTCTAGTATAATCCTTGAGTCAAATGCTTCAAACTCTTTTTTTCCTCAATGCTTCAAACTCATTTTGGCTCTATAATATAGAGAAAAGAAGAGGAATTAATGTTCAACAATCAAAATCGAAGAACAATATAAAAACTCATCAATTTACTCTAAACTTACACTTAACCTTCAATATCACGACCCTAGCACCAAAAAAAATGTTCTATTCACGTGACTCTAATTCACTTTAAACTTTATTTAATTCAAGTTTCAAAGGAAAATCTAACATTCACCAATAGCATTTTTTATTAGTTTTGTTTGAAAAAAAAACATGTTAAAGGAAAAATATATTCCATTTAATTAAAGTGTGTTCCATTAAGGAGGTTTTATGATTATTGGGCCATTTTTAGTTTGGTGAAAATCAGTAATGGTAAGAGGTGGTGGAAGGGGTAAGGTAGTCAAGAGAGATGGAGACTCGGACGGAAAACACCAAGTTGTCTGCAAATCTTCCACACAGAGGCATAGCCACCACTGCCGGAAAACACCACCGTGTAAGCCTTTCTTTCAGCTCCGTTCAGATCTGAAAATCACGCTGGAGTAATCCACCGACTTGCACTTCCTCCCATATGATTATTCTAAATATATATGATACAAAGGATTGATGTAGATCCTCTCAAAGATTTCGCAAAGGATTGTGCTTTGAAAAGGATTTAACAAAGATGACAACATATTGACAAAATGCGAGAGAAAGAATGATTCTAAACCACAAAAATACATCTTAATTCCACAATTATAGCAATCAATTTTAAACAGTCTTATAAACTATGAAGCTGCAATTGATTCACTATGAACAAATTACATATCTACCACTGTTTTGAACTCCCAAGAAGAAATCTGAACTCAAGATGGTATGGTCACTTCATCCTTTCCATAGATACGCTGCAGCTCCCGAGTAGCAGCTTGATATGAAGCTGATAAGAGTAAAAACAGATTAGAACAAGAAAACATCCAAGAATTTATGTCACATTTATATCTGAGCATGGACAATTGAATCAGGAAGGCAATACATTCAAACTGGAAATTCTCATTACCTTTCCAAACACGGAAGTTCTTTTGATTGATGACGGAGCCAGTCACTTGCTGAATTGCATCAAAAAGCATCGCCTGAGGAGTGTTTTTCAGCTCTTGAACGGCAGCATAGATGGTTTTTCCATTCTCGAAGTATATGTGGTTGTTAGGGTGTTTTGTCTTCGCACCAGCATGACGCTCAAACTCATATGCATTAAGAGGCTTCATGACAGAGTTTAACACATGAGCAATATTGCTTGAACAAACCAGATTATCAGAATCTAAGTGATATGATATGATATGCTAACCTTTGACTCCTTAGAGTTACAGTCATCACATGAACACAAGTACCCAGTCCCTTTGATGGTTCCTTGAAGATTTTTCTACCAATTAGAATATCAAAAATATTTTAAAAGTTAGTATACTAAGCAACTAAAACAGCTTTAAAATTAAGCAAGATAAAATAAAAACACGTTTTACCTCCCGTGACCATGAAACATATTTCACCTGAACACCATCAAAAATACCAGTTGACAATAAACTCTTGACATTTGAAGGGAAATTGTTAGAAGGAGCCTTCTTTGCTGGCTTTGGCTCTTTGTTCTTAAGGTTGGTATCAGTTTTAGTATTAGGTTTTGGGATGCTATTTACAAGTTGCTCAGAGTTCAACTCAGTCAGATCCTTCTGGCTATCCAAATCTGGAGACGAGTTCTGGTTGCCCATCAACAGATCATAGTTACTAATGATTCCACCAGAGGGATTTGGTTCAGGGTCATCATGAAAAGGTCCAAAAGATATGGTACTGCTCTGACCCTTATTGTGGTTTTGACCCACAGGTAAAGAGCTGGAATCTCCTGTGTCATATGGAACCGTTGATAAAGGACCAACAGTTATGAAAGCTTCTCCTGATTTATCAAAGGTTGGACCAATTGATATAAAGCTCTCATTCTCCTTGGTATATGAGGTACTCAGAGATATCAGGTTGCCATCTTCTTTTTCGTATGACTGACCCATGGATATGAAACTTCCATCTTCCCTGTCAAATGGCTGACCCATTGATAAAATACCTTCGTCTCCCTTTCCATAATTGTGGCCCATCAACATGAAACCCCCATCCCCTTTATTGAAAGTGTGGCCCATTGAAACAAGATTGTCACCAGTCTTGCTTATTCTGGTTCCCATAGCAATAGGGTTATCAATATCATCTCCATTGTTATAAGTAGGGCCCAATGAAATATTGTCATCATTTTTATTGTAGCCAGCACCTATGGAAATTGTACTGTTATCAGTCCTGCTATAGGAGTGCCCTATGGATGCAGGAGGCATACAATTGTCAGAATCTCTAACTTGATTAACTTTAACTTTTCTGATGCCACCAAAGTTCAGACATGGTGAAGGGTCTGGAATGGTAATTGATAATCCCATAGATGGATCATTACCATATTGATTCCCAAAATCTTTCCTCCCCATGTTCAGATTTCCACTTCCAATTGATGGCATGTTTTTATCAACCAAATTGACATTCCGTACATCAGATCCAAAGAGACGGTCAGAAAAATGACCTGTGACTGAATGAAACCCTGAATTGGAGTCCCATTGAGAAACATTCACATGTGAAACTCCTGAAACTGGCCTGTCACTAACAGCTTCAACTGCTTGTTTTTTGTGGCTGAATACTTCTGACTCGCCTGTATCCATAAACCACTGATGACTCCGCTTTGGTTCAATTCTGGAAGAATTCTCATATCCAACATTTTCTTCAGCCAAGCAGCCAGCATCCCGCATCCAAAAGCTTTTATGCTGAAAAGACTGCAGAGAACCATACGTTAGCATGCTTGTCTAAAAGAACTTGCAATATTAAAATAAATAAATAAAAGCTTGTTGAAGAACAAAAAAACAAGGATCACAGAAGAAATTTCTCGCAAGTTTATCTTAAATGAGCTCCTTAGCTTTTCTTATATGCATACTCAAATGACAGGGATATACAAATATAAAAATGCATTTATGAAGCTCATTGGTTTTTAACGTCATGCTTCAAATCACATCTAACAAGCACGCTGATTGATGTAAAACGCACAAGCTAGGAATCAAATATACAGACAATTTTAGAAATTCAATCAATAATTTTTTATTGCTATCATATAACTCCATTCCATATATGACCTCAAATCTCAAAAGAGTGGTCAGTAAGCATTAAGCAATGGAACCAACCATAGAAACCAAAACACAATCCCTTTTCATGTAATCATCAAGGAGCTCCAATCGACCATTAAAAACTTCCCGAAGTTTCTAATGAAGTAAATTTCAATAGTCTCCTACAAAATAGGCTTCCATTTAATAATTGAAATGCCCACGCTGTAGGCATTCCATTTAATACATTTTGTCAAAGAACTTTGATAGAACTAGATCAGAAATGGGAAAAATAACAACATTTAGAAGAGAGAATATTCTCTGACCAGGATCAATGCGATACAAGTTCAGACCAAGAATGCATGATGGTAATGTATCTCCTTTCTAGTCTACATCCCAGATATTGGAGAGCCTGGTCTCTCCCATCCACAATACCTCTTCAAAACCAAAGACTCCTTACTCTGCCTAACCTCCTAGTATTTATGGCCTCTAGGCCCCGCCTTAACTAACTGTCTAATTAGCAATTTCAACTAAAAAACTACAATTGTCTGCTCCTAACAGCTACTGAGTAGCAAATTGTTAAGGTTCCACATTGACTAGGGAGATTCAGAAAACTATAGTAGCCCGTGTGAAGACTTGGGCAAGCCTCATCCTTTGAGATAGCTTTTAGGATTGAGTTAAGCCCTACCAAAATTCAAATATGGTATCATATCATATCCTATCTTATGGGTCACCCACCAAAAGTTCAAGTTCAAGTTCAAGATTCAACATGGCCCATGGCTATCCCGGTGAAGTCAAGCCCACGCCTATTCCAGAAGAAACTAAGTCAATCTGGCACCACAGATTTCCTAGAAGAAAAAAGTAAAATCAATCTGACCCCTTGGATGCCCCAGGTGAAAATACAGTAGGACTATGTTTCCAACTATCTTTAAGAAATACAGAAATTTACCAGAAGGAAAATCAGTAATCAGGGATTCAGTGCATTTGAATAAAACCTAACTTATTCCAAAACAAGTAATTACTTCATGAGAACCCACAGTTCATTTCAGGAAATAAGTTACAGTATTCCATGTGTGGAGTTTGAGTCAACTATTACTGGTTACTGATTACAGGTTATAAATTAGTTACACAAGAACACACCTAATTGTCGCAAATCAAAGAACCCACCATCAAAGTGAGGTATTAGGAATGTAACAGAGACTTGTCGATGGGCGAAGTTTGGTGTATCTTAAACCAAGCTTCCTAAACTAAAATCTCTAACAATTCCTCTCAGTTTGAAACACTAGATGGAAACAAATAATGAATTTTCACAAACATTATCAATTACCTTCATGTTGCTGTTTCACATTTACAAACAAAAAATTAGGAATAGTCATGTAAGTTAAGCCCACAATACAGTTACAGAGCGATACCCAAGTGAGAGCAAATAATTTTTGAAGTTACTATAATGCAGCTTCATAGAACTATTTTGTAAAATCCACACAGTATCAAAAGCAAGAGCTTAAACATCCTTACCATTTGAAAACACTAACAAATCATCAAGTGTCTCTAAAATGAATAAATAAATTTCAAACACCCTTCAGATAAATGATTTTCTTCCGAAAAGCAACAGTCTTGTATACTCCATGATGCAGAACCAGGCAGTGACAAAAATCATATACAAAACCGGCATTTGCATGTAAACAGTTTGCTAGTCTCGTGAACCTACCATTTCGATTTCGAACGATTCAACCACAATCGGATTCAACAATTCAACGTTCCACCACTCTCACTGCAGCAGAATGCAAAGAAACCGCCACACCATGAAATCAAAACCTTCAAAATCGACCAACTGCACCAAAAAAAAACCACACAGAGATCAACACACGGCATAAAACCAAAACCTCCGATCTTGATCAAACCAAGTAATAAACAGCAGAAATACGAACCTGGAATGGGAAAACAGAACCAAGCGATTGAGGCTTCGATCACGAAGGAGAACGGAAAAGGTTCAAACCACCAAACCGGAACTGCTGCCGGCGATTTTCCCGGCGGAAGCGCTCCGCCGTTACTGTGAAAGTGTGTTGGGATTACGAATGAGGTTTAGACTGAGAAATGGGGATATGGAAGATGTAGTGCGATGCTGCCTAGCGTTACTATTTTTCTGGAGAAGTATCTACCGTACACGTGCCGGTTTTTCATTCTCCTGGTGGATCGTCTGGGAAATCTGGACCGTTGAGTGAGTGCTTTGTTGGACATGAATGGAATTCGTAGCATCTGATGAGGTTTCACGTGGAGTTTCGTGATACGTTGGATGTGTCTTTGGCATTTACAATTATTCTGACGTGGCATGGTGTGATTGGCTACAATGAAGAACAAACCCTTTGTAAACTCAACACTTCTTATTAAGCATGTGTTCACTTGTAAAACAATTAATTTAATATTTACTATATTTAGTTAATGACAATTTAACGTTTAATATACAATATTGTAAAAAATATACAATGCAACCAAAAATAAAAGTTCCTCATTAAATATTTTACTTCTATTACCTTTATTAATATTTTTATTATTTTAAGTAAATTTTTAAGATAAAGATATCCATATTAAGAACATACTTACTCTTATTATTTATAGCAACTAGTATTTGTGACCCGTGCTCTCTGCACGGGAGAATTTATTTTATTGTGTGTGTTTTTTCAATTTATGCTTTATTTCTTAAAAAATTATATTTGTATTAAAAGGAAAAATTCATATTGGAAATATGATTTTTGTAAGGTTTTTTTTGTTATAAATGTGTTTTTTTATCAAAATGTTGTTTTTTGTGTTGAATGTGTTTGGTTTTTTTTGTCAAAGAGATTTTTTTGTGATGAGTGTGTATGTTATTTTTAATTGTGTTGCTTGTCCTTGTTTATATAAACGATGCCTTCTTTTTTTATATATAACAATTTGACAGTGCATTACAGAGAGATGAAATAACATATATGAGCTAATAATTGATTGGCGAAAATTCTTTATTATTTTGCAACTGAAATAATTACATTGAGAATAAACCTGAGAAGAATGATTGTCTTGACAAATTCCTTGTAAAAAAAGAAAATAAATAGGGATCACTAATAGTTAACTTAATGGGTTTTTATAATAAAATATTTTTAATGAAAATTAAATACAACATTCACATGGATAACAGAACTTTCATTGCTATTGTTGTTCCACATTTTCTGTAAAGAAAAACATAAAATATTAATTTATATATGAGTTAAACTTGACTAATTGGATTGAAATATTGTTTATATTTTTGTATTTAAAGATGTAAAAATTTACTCATATGACATGGCGAAAGACTTCTGTGTAAACTACATTTGAAGTACTCTGAGAATAGTTGACATCACTGTCGCAAATGAGGATTTTTAATCTTGTTAGATATGTAACTCTGAAGAATGATACATATAGTTGGTCATGTGAAAATAGCGGTTTTGGCAAATATAAACCGACATTTTATTATGATCGTCATTGGCATTTGTTTATTGTCATGACAAAAGGGAGTGTTATAGGAACCTGTCTCCTTTGAAATTTAAAAGGGAATCTCCTATCAGATGGAATTAATGTTAATCTTGGTATATACACTCTTGTCTAGCATTTGATCCAGATATAACATTTGCTTCCAATACATACGTCCTCATTCGAGTGATGATCAGACGTGTACCATTACACATTCTAGCTAATTGATCGATGTTTCTTAGAAGCATTAATTGAACACCAATTTATAACCTTAATTGATGACTAGGTAAACTTAAAGAGTTTACTGTGTTCAAAACTCAAGTGTGTGAACATCATCTTGGTTGTCATAATTGTTGTCTAATGCACATGTACTATCTGTCAGATAAATTTTCTTTTCTCCGGGCAACAATCACATCATATATTCATTCAAATAATCAACAATTTCATTAGTAAGGGCTAAAATAGCACGATGTTGAAAAAATTGTGAATTTGTGTAATTTTTTAGGAAAGAAGGATAAGTAGACTGAACTTTAGAAGCCATCGGTTGATCTAAATGTGGGAGTAAAAATACATGAGGATGTCCAGGCTAGTTTCATAATCTATCTGTTCACCTATGTTTTCGTCCCCTATGTTTAATAGATAAGTAGACTGAACTTTAGAAGCCATTGGTTGACATGAATGTGGGAGTAAAAATTCATGAGGGATGTCCAGGCTAATTTCATAATCTACCTGCTCACTTATATTTCCGTCTCCTATGTTTAATATCCACTCTGAATTATTTTTTTAGCTCTGCAACTTCAGTGGTTGTGCTTCCATTTTGGAGATGATATTTTTGGTTGATGAAAGTACATGGGAATGTTTTCAAAGATAAGTATGAAAATTGTCAGTAACAAAGTATTTAAATAAATTAATATTTTTTTTAATAAAATATTTTTTCCGATGGGCTAAACTTTACTTAGCTTGATAATGACTTTTTAATTGAAAATTATTACTATGTAGACAAATTTTAGAGTACATGACAATGATCCCAAAGATTAGAAGCATTAAAAGTGGCATGGATAATTTCTTATCTTCTACCATTAGGCAGAACTGGTAAAATTTGCCTAAAGTCTCCACCTAACACAACTTTTCCTATGAAAGTTTTCTTAAAGGTGTTCTTATTAGTAAATCTCATAATATCTCTAAGTGTTCAATCTACAGCTTCAAAACAATACTTGTTAGCCATGGGTGCTTCGTCCCATATAATGACTTTAGCTCTGATGATCAATGCTGCGAATGGACTACCTTGTTAGATATTGCAGGTAGAATCCTCATCAACATTAATAGAAATACAAAACCTAGAGTGTGTTGTTCGGCCAGGTGGAATGAGAAAAGCTACAATTCGACTTGATGCAATGGTTAAGCAATTTCTCCTTTGGATCTTATAGTTGTTGCTAATGTTCTTCGAATGTATGTTTTTCATGTTCCTCCATAATAATTGAGAAAAAATAATCCCCTTTGTTGTAATTAATTGCTGACATGATGGTGTCATAAACATTTTTCTGTTATGATGTCATGTTAGATAGAAGATGCACATGCTCTGTGGTTAGAGCTTGCGTATCATCATAACACAACTTATCCATAATAAGCTTATTTTGAGAAGCTGATATTGTGGACCAATCAATTTGACGCATTTGAGGGAAGTCAACTACTGACCTGTTGTTGCTTTTCAATAAATAGTCTATTTTTGCAAGTGCCAAATTTCTTATTTGCTCCTCAGTAAGCTTTAAATCTGTAACAACATTATCAGTAGTAGTGCTAAAAAAATGCGTTATAAATTTAATTCGAAATAGTGTTGTTTTTATATAAGTTTTGATTTAAAATGCACTCACCTCTGCGATGCATAAGAAGCATTCGTCTATGCAAAATATCATCACCTAAATGGTTCCAGACTTTTCACAAACATATCTTGCTCTTGAAAACTGATATGATACAGAATAGCAAAAAGCCTTCTAAGATAGTATGTAATATCACAATGTGACGCTTCTTTAATGTCATCAATATATTCTTTATCATCTTCAAGCAAGCTCATAGCATAACACGCGTCCTCGAAGGTTTCATATGTAACTCCACTTACTCTTTTTATGTGTGGAAATGACGTAGGCTGCTTTGTAAAATTTAGCAATAACCTCAGATTATTTAGTTCTCCATTCTCATTAAGTCTTTTTGAGTGATATCATATTTAATATTAAATCCACCACCTTCAACTTTTAAGTATAAATATTAATATTAATTATGATTTAATTAATAATTCAATAAATAAAAACTAATTATTTTTGCCATATGAAATTCCATAACTCATATGAACTAAATAATAATAAACTCATTTAAAATAAGGGATAGTGGAAAAATTATTTTTTGCATTGACGTCATACTTAACATTAAAAACACCATCATAAACTTTTAAGGATAAATATTAATATTAATCATTATAAATTAAATAATTCCATAAATCTAAACTAATTATGTGTATCCTATGAAATTCCTTAACTTATATGAACTAATTAATAACAAACTTATTTTAAATAATTTTCAGATAAATAGAAAATGAATGTAGCCTGACATCTGACTTAAAGAGACAATATATCCACCTATGGATAGGGCAAAAAATGTATAATTTTTTTATCATGTACTATATAATTTTGTAGTCGATATTAACCTCATTATTTAGTGTGTAATTAATATTAACTATGATTTTAAAAAATTTGTGAGAGGGTTAGTGTAGTATTTATTTTGGCATTCATATCAAATTTAGTGTTAAAATTATTACCTTTAAATGTTAAAAATTATTATTAATTTTATTAAAATATTATATAAATAAAAGATAATTTAGCATGTCCTCTGGAGTTCCATAAATAATATTAAATTATTAATATAGTGGTAACTAATATTCAATAAACACGAAATAAAAAATTTGTTGTAGGTGAAAGGACTATGAATTTCTAAGAAATGCCAAAACTTTAACATTATTTTTTAGTAAGTGATTTTTTATTCATATAAAGTTTAATGTAAAAACCTCCCCTTTTATTTTTTCAGTATTTAAATAAATATTAATTATTATATTCTATAAGTCTAAACTAATTGATCATGTTTTATGGAATTTCATAACTTAAATTTTTCTTTTATTTCAAACATGAAAGGCAAATAGTTGTATGGGAAAGTGTTTTTAAGGAATGCCAAAACTTATATAAACATTATTTTCTAGTAAGTAATTTTTGCATTCATATAACGTGTAATATTAAAACACCCACCTTAATTTTTTAAGTATTTAAATAAACATTAATTATTATATTCTATAAATATAAACTAATTGATTATGAGTTATGGAATTTCACAACTTAAAATTTTCTTTTATTTCAAATATAAAAGGCAAATAGTATATAGGAAAGTTTTTTAGCATTGATATCAACACATACAATGTGAAGTGAATATCTTGAATGAACATTGTTACTAATTTATATAGTTGTAGAGAAAAGGGTTAGTGGTAAGGTTTTTTTAAGTTATATCATATTTAATATTAAATCCACCACCTTCAACTTTTAAGAATTAATATAAATTATGATTTAATTAATAATACAATAAATCAAAAGTATGTTTGCCCTATGAAATTCCATAACTTATATGGGTTAAATAATAATAAATTTATTTAAAATATTTTTACGGTAAATAATAAATGGATATAACATGACATTGATGGGAGGATTAAAACCGTAAATAGAATATCAAGGGGAAAGGGGTAGTGGAAATGTTATTTTTTGCATTGATATCATACTTATTTTTGAAACCACCACCTTTAAATTTTAAGGATTCACATCGATATTTTTTTTGAAACTGAACATTGATATTAATTATTATTTAATTAATAATTCCATAAATCTAAACTAATTTTGTGTGTCCCATGGAATTCTCTAACTTATATGAACATTCAAGAGAATATGATGAGTTTTAAATCAATGCTCAAGATCAAAACCAACGAACGACCATAACTGATATCCTATGAATTAATCTATAAATTACAGAAAAATCCATGGTAAAAAATCCATCCATGAGCCATGGTTTATTGAATGACAGTTTTACCCTTCAGGCTGCTAAACTTCTTTATAAATGAAAATGGAAAAAAACAAACAAATTAAAATATAAGTATTATTTTTACCAACTTATGTGAAAATTACTTTTATGAGTAACACCAATAGTTTGAAATATAAAAATGTCAGAGTCAAAAATACGAAAAAAAACTATCGATCAGACGTTGAACTTTAAAAAGTGATTTATACTTTATATATTTTACATAAATAATAAATTATAAAAAAACACAATTGTTGTAAAATTCTGTTCATGAATGTTACAGTTATTCAATCAAATTGTATAAATTAATTCATCCATTTTCATCTCACAAATCTTTATCCTCTATGTATTGGTTCATTAGCTCATCTATTGGTTTCATTAATGCCTAGAATTCTTTAAAACAAAACATCTGATGAAGTTCTAAGTTCTAACTATGCTCAAGAAATTATATATAATGAACAATATTTCATACAGTATGATACCAAAAAGTGTGTATATATAAAAGACAAAAAATAAAATTAATCTATCTATGGTACACTAGCTATACCTCTCCAACTTTAATTAACAATACTCAATGCAAATAATCAACCAAAGCAGATGCCTTTCCAATCTTCAAAAGCTCCAAATCATTCTCAAAAGGTGTCAAATTCAAATCCAAAGCCAAAACTCTCTTCTTGTAAGCTTTCATAACATTCTTTGATGATGAATCAAGACTGCTACCACCACTACTGCAACTCATAGTAGTAGAACTCTGCACCATGTTCCCACTCAAATTTTCAGCTCTGTGCCTCCTCATGTGGCCTCCTAAGGCTTGTCCAATTGCAAACTCCAACCCACAAATTGAACACTCATGAGTCTTAGGCTTTGGTGGTGATGCTGATGAACCATGAAGCAATTCCATGTCTCCATTTTCTGCCATCAACCTTGGTTTTTTGTGACTTGCCCTATGCCCACCAAGTGCTTGAAAAGAAGGAAATTGCCTGTTACATGTTTTGCATTCAAAGACACGGCTAGAGGAGTAGGTGGTGGTGGTGGTGGCTTCAAATTCACCTCCTTGAGAAAGCAGCATCAAACAATTTGCCATGGTCATGCTATCAATTTCTCTTTCTCTCTTCATGGCACAAGAAATTGAACTAACTCACCAAAACAAATTTGAAATATGCAGGGAGTGTTCTGATTTTGAAGGTTTGAAAGGAAAAATGAACAAGTGTGGAATTAGTATTGGAACTTTAAGAGGATCTGAAAGGTTTGGTATTTATAAAAGGGTCTTATAGTTTATACTTGGTTAGCTTGAGAGTGTTGAACACTTATGATAGTTGACATTTTGTGATGTGCGTGTATGTTGCCACATACTATTATTGCGACTTTGAATAATTACTTGTAAAACAAGCAAGTGTGATTGTTGCAACTAATTAACATGTGTTTGATTTGGTTTAAGTGGTACATATTTGATTCTACTCAAACAATGTTTCAGGTTTGAGTTCTCTTAATGGGTAAAAAAATATTGTTGGAAAAATTAGACCAATCAGAATATAAATATTCCTGACTCGAACAAGTTTGTCTTCTTTAAAGAATGCCGGTATAAGATAAGAAAATAGTGTGACTGCTGCAACAATAAAAGCAATCAATTTAAGGCGTTGAAGTGAGACTTAGGAGTTAGGAGTTGTTTGGTGTGAAAGGAGGTGGGGGATGGTGCTGTAAGCATGACAGATGTGCTGAGCCAAACAAGGCGGAATTAGTCCTAGTAAGTATTGAGGGGCGGCACTAGTAATAATAGTATTACCAAAAACTATGTTAGAATATTATTGTAACTATAATATAATATAATATAATATAATATAATATAATATAATATTCTTCAAAACTTGAAGGCGAGGATCAAGGATATGTTATATGTTTGGGGATGAAAATAAAATTCTTTAGTTAAATAGTATTAGAGTGTTGTATTTGTTCTTCTTTTTTTATATGTTTGAGTTAGTTCAGAATAATGATGTGAAACTGACTTCTGATTTCTAAGGCATCTAGAAAACATGCGCGCGGAACGTTGAGCATAATAAAAAAAAACTAAATGAATTGAAAGAATATAAAATTCTCTTTGGTGAATGTAGAAACGATTTTCTGCTGGTGAAAGGTTTATGTAACTGGTGTGAAGTCCTGTGTTGAAACTTTGTTGATGAGTTTGGTGTGAACTTATATTGATTTGATGAGTTTGTGTGTGTGTTTGTATTTACGTTTAAATTGATTAAAAACACATTTATTTTAATGAAGTAAGAGATATAGATCGGCCAAAACTATATTTAAATTGTCTTAAAATGTGTGTTTGACAGAAATACAAACGTATTCTCTATATTTTATTTGCTATTAGCCGGTGGGTATCTCGCAGCCGATAGTCGTGAGATTAATCTCTAGTGCACTAAGCGATAAAAGACCAACAAATTAATTTTTACATTCGCAAGAATTGTGATTCGAACCCCAACCACTTATTTAAGTGACGAAGTGCTGAACCACTTATATTAACTCACTTGGTTAAATGTACTCCCTGTATGATGTCACTTATGAGATATTAAACGGTATTTTTCATCATGCTAGTACGCAATCAACAACTAAATAATTTAACTTAGGTATGTGATGTCACTTATGAGATATTAGATGTGCTTGTTGTATTTGAATCACAATTCATAAGCATAAGCATATATGCATTTGATTAAATTTTCATTTAAATTCCTTAATTGGTCATCAAGCTAAGTGTAGAATGAAATTTCCAAATACAGTGCCGTGCACTTCAATGTAGAAAATACATTATCTTTAGGGCTGCCATCTAGAAGTTGTTATACTAGTACTAGCTAATCAAAACATGTTTCATTCACACTTTCAATTTATAATGTGTTGAAAAGAATCTTAGCACTATAGCTGTTGGTAGATATAGTTAGTTGAGTATGCTTAATTGGAGGTAGAGACCACATTATAAATTAAGACCAAATACATAGTAACATGTTTCATTTCACACATGGTGCATGTTACTTGCCTCCTCTATCTTCGGTTTTCCCTTGTTTTCATTTAGTTTTTTTTTTTCTCCTTTAATTTTGTGATTCTGTGGATAATATTCCCACAAATGGTGACAATTTCTGATACTGCTAGAAGTTATATTACACCATGTATAGACAATTAGACACGAAGTTATCTAGAAAATGTGCTATTCCTTAATTGTCCAACCAACCAACTATAGGATTTGACAAACCTTCTTAGCCTCAATTGACTATATGTAATGACTACTCTATGATAACGTTTTATCTGCAATAGATGAGATTGCAAAGTGTGACGTAACATTTATAGTTTGGCAAAGTTTACTTTGTTAATAAGAAAATTAACTCCTAAAAAGCTGTGTGTTTGATATTCATTGCTGATGAGTGTCGTATTAGTAAGGGCTCTATAAGTACCTCTGTAAATATAATATATAGTCTTAGAGACATACTCTAACTTGTGGTGGTGATCGGAATTGAATTCACTCAAACTCTTTAATCCGTAAAAATAGAAATCAACAACGTGCTTGTGCCCTTACGCATGATAGCGTGACTATAGTCTCAGTAGACTTTTGTGATCAAAGTCTTTGTTATTATCGCCACCATCATCCATGACCTTACACACACATATATAAGTAAGGATGGGACCCACTTACTCTGAAAATATGAAAATGTCTTATTATGTGAAAGTGAGAGAAATTTTAACCATACAAACATAGATAGATAATTAATATAAAAAGTTATTTTTTTTCTCTATCCCCACATTTGACCACCATGAAAATCCTATATTAAGTACTTAAAAAACTCAATTATTTACCAACTGTATTAGACCTTATTAGTACATTAAAATTTCATTAATAGTGAAACAACCACTTACAAATATCATGTAATGACTATTAAAAGATTCACTTAACTTTATATTTTAATCTTAATAATTTAATATCAATGTGATTGTGAATTTGAAAACCAATTAAATGAAACATCTAACATATTTTCATCACAATTTATAAGAATAGTTCATTTTATTATTTTTTTATCTCATGGAATTTATAAGAATAGTTCAATTTATAACAACAGATATCCAAATACTCTTACACCTCTCATGTTCACACATTCATAGTAGTAGTAACTGTCCAAGTTTCTGAATAGCAAATTCCATTGTTTTGCTTAGTCAGGTCGCATTCAAGACTTTGATTGAGAACTTTAAGTAGACAAGTTTCATAATTAAAAATGATACCACATGTACGGGCCTCACCAAGTGACAGATTGAAGAAAAAGGCTTTTCTTGGATGCTTCATTAAAATAAATTAAATGAGAAAAATATGTGGGTACTATATCAATTCCATAACTGCCTGAACATTTTAGTCAAAGAGGAATTAAGTAATTGAGAATGATTTATTTAAGTATGTCGGCTCCTTATACGATCTGGAACATCTAATTTTAAAATCAATTATTTAGCTTTTGACTTAATTATATTTTTGGTCCCCACAAATGTCTATTTCGCGATTTTAGTCACTAAACTTAAAAAATACAAGTTATAATCCCCACGTTTAACTTCGTCAACACTTTTGGTCCTATAGCCTTATTCCGTCCAACAACTAACGTTTTTGACTTATGTGACGTTTTTTTATTGACATGACCGGATCTAGTAGGAGAGAGGGATGCCACTAGGCTTCTCACGTGACCTACACCTGACCTTCTCTTACCTTCCCTACTCCTCGTTATCATCTTCACGATCTTCTCTACTCATTCTCCATTTCCTCTGCAAAAAACCCTAACTATGGGAGGCTATTGTGTGGCACCAAAATCGTGGGAGGTTGAAGGCGATTACCAGTGCATGGAACACGAATCGCACTCCAGAGAAGATGGCTTGGGTGGAGGACGTGACTTTTCCTCCACCTCCACTGTTTTGAAAGGAGGCGAAAATTGATTTTGTATCACTGTGGTGTTGAAGCTCCACTAGTAACAACACGCCATGGGGACAACCGTGGAAGGAGGTTTTGGGGCTGTGGTCTATTTGATGTAAGCATCATTGAGTATAGTTTACAGGTTTGGTTTGGGAGTCACTCACTAATTTTTTTTTTTTTTGCAATTTTTCCAGGTGCATTGTAGGAAAGTGTGTGACTTCTTCAAGTAGTATGATTCTGATGAGATAGCAAGAGAGAAGAAGCTGATTGTTGCCTTAACAATGAAGATGGAAGAGATGAAGAAAAAGGAGAGAATCTTAGTTTGTTCTTTGGTCATTGCCATGATTTCGATCATTGTTTTGTTTGTATCTTATGTAACAAAATAGAGTTTGTTTATGGGACAATTGGGCATGTAGGTGAAAAACAATGATGAAGTTGGCAAAATATAGTTTGTTTAGATGAGTTTGTTTAGGTGAGTATGAAGGAATATGTGTTGTACTCTTATGAAAGTAATGAAATATTTTCTGTGTAATGTATCCATTTCATCTTGTGATTTGAGGCATACTTACGAGCATCAAAATTGATTGACCATCAAAGGATCCAACAATACTTATATGTGTTCAAACAATGCATGAAAAGATCCATGAAAAGATAATCATTAACATGAAAGGATAATCATTAACATGAAAAGATAACCATTCATTGATAACTATTTAAACATCCACCAAAAAATACATGAAGGGTCGTTTGGTGAATAGGATAAGTAGAGACATGATAGGCTAGTAATCATATCATGTTGCTATCTGTTGTTTGTTGCGTCAACGAATAGGATAACACTATCCTGTCCCCTATCATATCTTGTCTACCATGTGTAAAAGTTGTCCTGAGAGGGAGCTAGGATAGAACTTATCCTGACATGATAGGATAACAGTTATATATTCTCTTCAATATCCTAACCCCAAATGAATTTAATTCAATATTTATATGCTATATAATTTATAATAATATTAATCAATAAATATAAAATATTAATTTTATTTTTTTATGCATCGGAAAACTAAAAATATTAATTTTAATTAAAATAAAAATAAATAAAATGATTATTCATTAATAGTAAAATAGACTACTCACTTATAAACATTGATTTACTAATAGAATAATTTTCTATTATCATCTCCTATTATTTAAAGTTATTTCTCTACTTATATAATAATTTATAATTTAAATATAAAAAAATTTTGAAAAAATAATATTTTTAATAATATATTTTAGTTTAGATAACTTTATTGTTTATTACTTGCTACGACTAAGTTAAAACCAAATTGGTTAACTACATAATTTTAATTAAAATAGGCTCCCTTAGAAAAAAAAGGCTAATTAATAAAAATATATTTAATTTTAGTTATTTTAAAACATATGCTAATTTATGAAAATGTAAAAAAATTAAATTAAATTTAATAGAATAATCACTTTTTAAAAATAATTTTTTTTTAAAAGATAAAATATATATATTAAGACGGAATATACACCCTAAATAGCGCCGACACCTAAAAAACGGCCACCGCAAAAAACACAGAGGGTGGACAAAGACCACGCCACAATCCAACACAGGAAAGAACAAAACCCAGCCAAAACAAGGCACCCAAAAAAATCAGAAAAAGAACCCCAAAAAAAACATCAAAAGCACAAGAAGGGACCCTCCCTATGAGATTCTACTTTCCATAATATGAGCCGCTATTTGCTTAACTGCCACATCGTCGGGACAATAAAAACAACGCCCACCTGCTTACCCACTTTTTAAAAATAATAATTTGGAAAATCAATTTTTAAATGTATTTTTTATTCAAAGGAAAATTTGATACAATTTTCTTGTTTTATATCATATCGTGTCATTATCTTGTACACCTCAAACACAGGATAGGATAAAAGTCAATCATGCTCTTATCTTATCCTCCCTTATCCAACTCTCTATCCTACCTTACTCTTATCTTATCCTGACCACCAAACAGGCCCGAAAAGATTCACAAAAGCCAACTGAGGCATTAACACTTAAAAAATCCTACAAAGCCAACATAGGCATTAACATGAGTGCTTGTTATGGGACAAAATTAAACAACATCCCTAATAAAACAACATCCCATAGACAACAAAAGGCTGCTAAGCTCCACTATTGAGTTGAGCTAATTCGGACATAGTTCCTCTTTTTGCCTCTCCCAGCTCCAGATGGTTGAGGTTGAGATGATGCTGCAGCCTGAGTTGAAGCAGTAGGATGAGATGAACCAACAACCATAGATGCAGATGGAGGTCTAGCAGCAGGCTGAGATGAAGCTGCAGGCTGAGATGAAACTGCAAGCTGAGATGCAGCTGCAAGTTGAGATGAAGCTAGAGGCATAGTTGTTGTTCCTCTTCCACTTCCTTTCCCTGCTCCTCTTCCAGTTCCTCTCCCTGCTCTTCTTCCAGTTACTTTCCCTGTACCTCTTCCTCTTCCTCTCTTTGTGCATGTACATCTTCCTCCTCCTCTCCTTGTTCCTTACCTCTTCCCCTTCCTCTACCTCTTCCTGTTCCAGCAGCATTAGCATCTTCTTGACCATCTTCATCACTGAAATAAGAAACTGTTGTTGGCTCAGGATTCCTTGGCTGAGAGGTACCTTCAACACATTCACCATCTTCTTGACCAGAGCAAGGATCTTGAGTAGAAGCTGCTAAATTCTACAGAGACTCTGGAGGTAACACATGTAGTCAATCCCAATCCTCCTCATAGTCACTGTCATCTATGAAAATAGTAGCAGATGAACCTGAGCTATCACCATCTAGATGATAAGATTTATTATCAGATGTGTCATACACTTGCTCAGAAACCTTGCATTTCCCTTTATCAACATCAGCAGCCGCAGAGGTAACTTCAACTTCTAGCTCCACTTCATTCACATTCTCCTTCACACCTTCAATATGGGCATCTGGTTCTGGTACTTGAACCCTCACCTTAACAACCTCAGCAGTCACTTCTACACATGCATCAGACTCATCTTCAGCTTCAGCATTAGGAATAGGGTATTCAATTTGAGGAACCTCTTCAACAATTTGAGCATCTACCTCCATTGTGTGGTCACGTCTTCATCACTGGCCAAAGGTCTTAGCCCAAAAGAACCATCACTGTCAATGTACCTATACCACAAGCATTTATAACTTGGATATTCCAAACTCTTTACCATCTTACACACCTCAATTGAAGATATCTCATCAATGTCCACCGGGGGGAAGACTTTACTTGAGCCTCTCTGATATGGCATACTTGGGTCATATGTCATTTTACCAGCATGATGTATATTAAAGGCTATCACATGAGAAATAATTGGCCTGAAAACAGATAAAAGACAACAATAGTGTAAATATTTGGCAATACCTAACAACAAAAACAGTGGATAATTAATCTAAACACTACCAAACAAACAGTAACCATATAAAATACACATACCAATTAAGCAACAAATTTAATATTTAGATTATCTGCATTGAAATCACTCACCCACCCCCAATTCAACGACAGAGACATAAAGAGGACAATAAAAAAGGTACCTTGCTACATGGTTTGCAGGCAACGATGCATCATCCCACCGAAAGTTGCAGTTTTCAGTGCTTTTCTCTGGGACCACGTTTTCTTTAGTGGGTAATGAAATCGGGGTTGTCTTGTTGTGGCCCCCTCCCATGTTCCTTCGAATCTGCTGTTTCTTCCTCTGCTCACGGACCATTTCGTTTTCCCAGTGCCTTCTTACAGCTTCTTCCCTCTCTCGCTTCCGTCAGTCCTCGCTCTCACCGTCGCGGCTTCATCCCTCTCTCTCACTGTCATCACTGTCACTTTCACTCTCGCGATTTTGGACCCTCACTCTCCTTAGGGTTTCTAATTGGGGATTTTTGTGAGACAAAATGAAGAAGATAAGAGGAATTCAGGTGCAGGTCACGTGAGAAGCATAGTGGCATCCCTCTCTCCTACTGGATTTGGCCAGGTCAATAAAAAAACACCACATCAGCAAAAAAAACATTAGTTTTTTTTACGGAATAAGGCTAAGGGACCAAAAGTGTTGACAGACTTAAACGTGGGGAATTATAATTTGTATTTTTAAAGTTTATGAACCAAAATCGCGAAATAGGCATTCGTGGGAAAGCAAAAATGTAATTAAGCCTTAACTTTTTAATATTAACAGACAGGCCTTATTGTCACACAATTACCATGGTTATTTTACATAAAATGCTACGGATTGCTTTTGTGTAAATATCTTATTTTTCATATTAAACATGCATTTTTTTAACATGAATCAAGTTGTTCCTTGGAACAACTTTTAAAGGTGACCAGTTGCTTATTCTAGAAATTGTAGTAGTGTGGTGCTAGGACAGGTGCAAGTTTTGGTACGTACTCGGTTTGGTGTAGCTGGGATTTCAATAGTGTGGTCTAACTTTTCATACTACTAATAACGTGGTTGGAACTTGGATGTTACACTATTCTGCTTTTCGTTTCTTGGTCCCAAGCTGACCAGCTTCTAATACGTGTATATAAATATATATAGGTTTCATACGAGCCTCTTCAAACTTTATGGTCAAGGCTAGGCTGCGTTTAAAACAACAACTCAAAGGCTGATAGACCAGTAAAGAAAATTGTTAACCTAGTAATTGAAAATTTTTTTATAAGAGGAAAACAACCTATATTTGAATAGTGTTAAAAATATAATACGGGCTTAATTATATTTTTAGTCCCACACGAATGATCTTTAGTCAAAAATATCCATAAACATTAAAAATTACATTTTTCCTCCTTGACGTTAACCTATGTTAACAATTTTGGTCCAAGTGTGTTTTTCTGTAAACGTTCCTTTTTATAAGAGTTAAACCAACTTTGCACACCCCTTAAGAAAGTTAGATAGTATAATTTTTTACATTAAATTTGTTCTCAAATGTTAAATTTCTAAAATTGTCCTCAACATATTTCTTTTTAATCTCTTTCCATCATTAATGCAATTTCATATTTCCAGAATTGAATAGGGGTAAAAATATGAAAAAATAATTAATATGACACAAAACCTAATGTGGTTCTTATAAAAAGGAACGGTCAACACCCCTCATTTAGATCTTATAAAAAGAACAGAGGGAGTTCTGAGGGTAAATATGTAATTTAGCCCAAAAAAAAGTAAAACTCAAAATATGTAATCTTCATCTTCAAAGAATAGAATAGCTGATAAGAGCTGGGACATATGAGTTGAAGTGGGAAAGATCCAGAGATCAATCCTGAAAGGAAAAATTAAATGCTTTCTGATATAAAAAAAATTATTTGTTACCTGGTTGGTAGTTAACCCTGTTTGTTTTGTAAAGGAGATTATTTGCAATTAATTCCATTACTGTAAAAACTTTGGGACAATGAGGACCAGCATTGGAAGTAGCACATCTTCAACCATTGTTATATTTTGTTGCTTACAATGGGAAGTGCTTCCCAGTATTTCAATGCTGGATGAACAATGCTGATTGCTAAGATGATTATGGAATGGAATGGAATGAAAAATGTGCCAGCTGAGATGCTGCTCCCAGCCTAAACTCAATCAGTGATAAGAAACAATTCAGTAATTGGTTGACAGCAGGGAGAGTTAAAAAAAACAATGATAATAATAAAACAAAATTTGTTAATCCAAATGTTTTCTTCTCCACCTAAAAAATATTGTTCCCAACAGTGGTCTTCCTTCCCACATATCTAAGTTCATCTCAGATTTTTATAACTTCTGTTTTTGTCTTTCAACTCAGTCTTTCAATTCAGTACAGGGGCAGGAGGGACATCAAGGGTGAGTCCTGCTTGGATTTGACCCCAACCAATAAGACGCCAATGCTTCTCAACACGTCGACTGAGTGCAATCTTCTCACCCTTGCTAGTGCACACAGGGGAAGTAAGTTGCAATTTAGCCAGGTCATTCTTCACAGCAACTACTCTGGCACCTGTTGACATTGATCCTATGTTCAACATTAGCATCTCGGCTTTGGCCAGCTTAGATACCTTTCCTTGTCTCTCAGAGCCTTTAGTCCGGACACCAAGAAGCCGTCGAAGCAAGAAAAAGTTTACCTGCAACGCGAGTGGAAGTAAAAGTGATGAGTGAATATATTTTGAAAGGTAAGCCATTTGTCTATGTGCATTATATAACTTAGTTGATTGATAACTCAGTCATGGCAGGCATGCATAAATTGTAGCAACCTACCTCAAGTTCAACAAAAACCTCAGGCAGTGATCCGACCTCTCCAAGAACTTGCCCTACCAACCTGTCAGCACGTGTCAAAGTAGGATCCATCGTTGTCCCAACACCAATAAGGCCTCCAGGCACAGCAAATTGAAGCTCATTTTGTTCAGCAAACAATGAAACTATTCTGGAGTATATGGGTGTGCATCGAATGTTTCCACTATCGTCTTTAACAACTATCCCAGGTCGAACTTCAATGAATTGGTTGACTTTCAAAACACCCTGTAAAGAACAAATTGTTGGGAGTGTCTTGAAGAACATGTCATTACATTTCATCCCAGACTCAATTGGTTTACAGACAAATGGCGGCACAAAGTTGAAACCTCTATTCTGGTTTGGAAATAGAATGGCATACAGTATTCCCAGGTATTGTGGAAATTGCATATATAAAAATGTTTCCAAAGAAAACAAAAAGATGCAACATATTAGAAGGCCACTTGTTTCTCATTCATCCACGTAATAGGGCACACCAGGCAATTGGCATTTATTGCAAACATAAACTAAAAAATATAAAATCTGCATTATAAACGTAAGGCAGAAATCATTCCAAACATTAAAATTACTAATATATGCAAGTCAGGTCAGTGCAAAGCAATCATTATATTCGGAAAATAGCCAAAAAATTATTTACCCTCAGAATGCTTCCACCAGCTACGCCTCCTTTTATTTCATCAACCTCATAACCAGGTTTATTGACGTCAAATGATCGAATTACTATCATATTTGGTGGAGAAATGAAGTTCCTTTCAGGGATTGGGATCTTTTTCACAATATATTCACACACGACATCAATATTATACTTCAATTGTGCTGAAATAGGTACCACTGGTGCACTATCAGCAACAGTTCCCTGTTAAGCCACCAAAGAAGGCTCACGTGAGTTATCGAAAAAGGGACTCACTTGTATAGTAAGACCACTTCAAAGAAGGCTTACTTGTATAAACTTCTGAATCGCTTCATGCTGATTGATTGCCACATTTTCTTGAATCAGGTCTACCTTGTTCTGAAGGATTATAATGTGTTGTAGACGCATAATTTCCACAGCAGCTAAATGCTCAGAAGTTTGTGGTTGAGGGCAGCTTTCATTAGCAGCAATCAGTAGCAAAGCTCCGTCCATGATTGCTGCTCCATTAAGCATTGTAGCCATGAGAATATCATGTCCCTACAGAAATTGGCAAAGTAGAGATAGATATCATGAGAAGCAAAAGCAAGTAAGCCAAATATATATTTAATGATTAAGTATAGTGTGGCAAACTGTAACCGCCTGACTTACAAAAGAGATGCCCATAGAAATATGAAAATCTCACACCATGTGAAAACGAGTCAAAGCAAAAATACACGAACAAATTTTAGGTGCTCCTAGAGCATGGAGTTTCTCTTATTTTGTACCATTGGATGTGAACCAATTCTATAGCATTACAATAGCAACTAAAGAGAGAGACAATAATGCCTTACATGGTTTAGGGGTAGACATTTATCTCTTGCTTTGGAGCACGTGATAATTACTCAATATACATACAGGTATTTAAGTACATTCATATATACATATACAAATACACACATTAACATACCCATAGCTTCCTGGGATTCACAGAATTGGGAGAATGTATACTCTAAGGAAAGGAGGGAAGAAAGTAATACCCAACGTGCAGGTATATGAAAAAAAGTATTCTATATTATATTCAAAATCTAATAAAATTAAGCCTAAAACAGCCTGAAATAACAAATGTCAGTTCAAGAATTTACCGGGCAATCTACAAAAGAAACATGTCTCAACAATTTCATCTTGCAGTTTTCAAACCCTAATACATCACACATAGGACTATCTTCCTTTCCACTTCCATAAGCCCTGTGCAAAACATTTGATAACGTCACCAAAATTTGAAATAACCCAGTAATAAAATAGCAAATGCAAAATAAATACCTACTTGTAACTCATAGGCCTTGAACACCGTTCATCTTCACATTTATATATTTTTGCATTCGCATAGCCAAGCTTGATTGTGATGTTACGTTCCAATTCATTTTTAAAACGCACAGTCTGCACAACATTCATGGGAAACCATAGGTGGGCAGTTTAAACAAGTGAAGATTACAGAAAACATATTAAAAATACAATATCGCATGGTTATGCATAAATAAGCCTTCTTAAAGGTTAAAGATGCAAAAAAAAGAGGGTGGCAAATTCAATTAATCTGAATGTTGTCAAAGATTTATGCAACCACCAGGAGAAGATGTCCAGTTCTTTTGGGGGAAGGGAAGGGGGGGGACTTCCACAAACTGTATACTATAGTTGATCAGATGAATCTAACTACACAATTTATCCATGCCAAACTGAAATCCGCTTATTGAAACATACCACTTCCTAATTCTATGGAAACTCATATGACAAATTTCATGTACCCATCAGCTACTTATACCGAGTCAGATATATATTGTTAGCAACAACCCTTATGAGCTCTGACACTTGACTAGATACTTTCTTTCCACTTGAAACAGATCACGCACAGACATAAGAAAGAATCTTTCAGAATACCCCATACCAGGAAATACATATATACAATGCATAGTTAAACACAATAATCCTCCTCGCCCCTATACCTCCAACAGAAGTAGAGAAAATTTTGAAACAAAGCAATACCTGAACACCTGATATTGCTTTCACAACTGTTGACTTTCCATGTGCCACATGACCAATGGTGCCTGCCAGGTTACAATATCATTATTCATCAGGATAAGCAGCCATCTATGCAAAAGAAGCTAACATAATTTTTTAATGAAAAAGCCATTGAAGTTCAACGACTTCTGTAACAGAATTGGAAATAAACGCACCCAAAAACACGAGAGAACACATTACCAATATTAATAGTAGCTTGCCGAGATATGACTTCAGGAGAAAGTGGATGCAACTTCGTCACATCCAGCTTGCTCAGGTCTTGTTCCATCAAACCCTTCCGAGACATTGTGACTGCTTCCAATGAAAACTCTAATTGAGTGATGGATCTAATTTATGACACAATGTTCGAAGTTAAACTATGTGGTCTGCATTCATGTATCATGGGGCAAGAAACCCCAATCAAAATCTAAAATTTCTTTCACTTGTTTGTAAAAATCTGTATATAAAATATATGAAATGGAACCTAATTCTGTTCGTCTTATCGTACCATGTACAATCATCAGGTAAAAGATTTGTGCTTAATGGAGGTTCATAATTTACTCTCCAAACCAAAAAAAAATAGAAATATCAGTGTCCAAAAGTAGATATTGATTATTGTATCAGCATCATTCTCTTAATAATTTTCCTATATAAGGAAAAAGGTGCATAGAAACCCCTTCAGAGATCAACCATTCATAAATAGTTCCGCAACTTAATTTTTTTAGCAGTTAAACCCTGCAACTTTCGCAAGTCTACGTAATAAAAAGACAATGGATGTCTTTGAAAGAGCTTATTTGAGCTTCTTCTTATAGCATAAACACTTAAATAAAGTGTTTGATGTGACCTACCTACAAGCTCTTTGGAGCTTAATATGACAAGCTTAGCTGGTTAGCTTATGAATAAGCGTTTCCATCTACCAATAAGCACAAAATGACTACAGCCATTTACTAAAACAGCATACAAGCACATGTAAAAACAAAATCTACCATTCAACAGGAACCAGAATAACAAATAGAAAGTTCACACAATCTGTCATCTAATGCAAAACACAATCAAACCCTCTTCAATCAATTATCCAATTACAGTTTCAAAAAACAATATCAGTTCACTCGTGAGAGTGACAAAAAGTCTTATCGGCGAATTAATGATGCTGCAAGCGGAATAACCAGGAAATTTAGAGAGGAAAAATCAGATCAGTTGAAACCTCCAATCAGATCGGCAATAAAGGAGGAGCGAGAGAGAGAGAGACCTTTCGGCGGCGACGGTGGAAGAAGTGAGCAGAGAGTAGAAGGTTGAAGTCGAAGTGAATCGAAGAGCAACCCTAGCGAGCTTCTTGTTTTCTTTAGATTAGATTTTTGGAATTTTAGGTTTAAAAAATAAAAAACTGTCTCTTCGGGACGGGTCTTGGTTTATGGGTTGGTTGTAAACCCCCAAACCCAACCGTGAACCAAACCAATAATAGACTCTAGCTGGGTTGGGTTTGGAATAGGACTTGTGCTTAGGTTGGCTTTTTATTAACATACTAAATAAAAAATAAGAGTAAAACCTCATGTTTTTTGTTTGAACTGGAGTAAAACCTCATGTTTTTTTTTTGTTACAGGAGTAAAACCTCATGTTAGTTCCTAAGGTCCCGGTTTTGAAATTTTTAAAATATAAAACTTGATTTTTAGCTTTAAAAATCTACTTTTTCTTTTCTGATTTTCAGATTTAAAAAATCAACCGTCAACTTTATAAATTCATAATAATCACTATGTTATCAACTTTATAAATTCATGACAGTGGGTGGATATGGAGACACAATGGAGGGTGGGAGTGGCAGTTCTTGAGGATGACAGCGATAATGACGATAGTGGTGGAGGTGGACATGGTGGTGGTGGTGGAAGCAGTGGAAGTTGCAGTTGCGTAGGTAGTGGTGGAAGTTATGATTGTGAAAGTGTTGTGGAAGTGGAAGGTAGTGGTGGTGTTAATGTTACATGTTATTAAAATTGAAAGTCATAATCACAAAACTATTTTTACAGCTTTTAAAAAACTGGAATGTAGATTTGAAAATTAAAAACTCACAACATACCTAATATATTTATTATTTATCAATTTAGTTTCTTTAGCTACACAAGAGGTACCCGCGAAGGCTCTTTCTTTTGTGTTTGAAAATTTTCCCCTTCTATTATTATACAGCATCTCTGCATGAATTTGTTAGTGTAACTTGTTTGTGCTTTGTTCCTATGTAACCGAACAAATAAATTAGGTTTTTTTTTATAAATAAATTCTCAATTAAATCCTTGAAATATACATTTTTTGTCTACCTCCTATTATGTCAGGGTAAGTTCTAACTAAGCTTCCCCTTAAGATAACATTTGCACATGATAGACATGATAGGATAAGGGACAGAATTGTGTTATCTTATCCTGTTGGCGCAACAAACAACAGATTACAATAGGATATGATTACTTTCATATCCAGTCTTTGTTTATCCTATCCACCAAACAGGTCATTCGATCCTAGATTCCACTTTGATGGGATGATTATCTTCCACGATAGAAGATATATATACCAATAATTCTACACTATTAAGGATGTTTATGGTGGTTTTGAGGCCAAAACACTCGGTGTGGCCAGCCCAAATTGTGATAAAGGTCCAATATCGTTCTAATCAGTTTAGAGGATTCGTAATCAAGTGAACGGCGTGTTAGTCGGCCAAGATAGCCAAAGAGAGATTTATCTCATCCAACAGTTTACTAGGAAAAAGCACAATAATCAGCTTAAAGGCTACCCAAATGTATCACTTATCTCAGAAGTTATTTACAATAGTTTTCCCAAGATAAACGCTCCAATTGTAGTTCATGTAAGACTCTGTGAATACATGTTTGATCATTAGTTTGATAAACTTACTTATTTTACTCAATTACTCTCTTCTATGACTAAGTTGTCTCTCTTATCTTAGACTGACTTGAGTGTTGGTGTACCTTCTGCAACACTTTCCCTGTTGTGCTCCACCGTGGAAGTACATCTCACCATCGTACGCTTATCCTTGCACATTCACATATAGATCAGAGGTACATTCAGCTCAATTTTTGGAAGAACATATGTGAATTTATTTTTTCTCAATCCATTTCTCACTTGTAGAAACTGTCTTAGAAAACCAAATATGTCATTTTAATGTATTTTCAACCAGAAAACAAACACACTTTGTGTTTTGGTTTCAATTTCCAAATTGTTGAGATGTGATTTATGTTTGGATACTTTTATTTGAAAAGTAAGTTTGATAAATTAATCTTGTTTGGATAATATTAGTTAAAAACATTTTCAAATGTGTGTAATTACTAAAAAATAGGAATGTCCATAGGTCGGGTTTGGGTCGGGTGAAATAAGTCAAACCACCAGGCCTGCCATCGTCCGAGTTTTGGACTCAGGTTGTTCGGGTTCGGGTGAAGCGGGTCACGGGTACCGTCGTTCAGTTCATGTCGGTAATGTTCGGATCCATAAATTTTAGGAAAAAGAAGAAGAGATGAGATTGAGAAAGAGAAACAGAGAAGCCATTCAAATCCATACAACATTTTTTACATTCAAATACATAAATTTTGGGAAATGATACAACAAAACACAAATGAAACAACAAAACATAAGGGATCGAACCCAACAGAGGTAGTGAAGCGGCCAAGCGGGTCATAGACAAAGAAGGCGACGCTGGAATCAAACCCAACGGAGGTGATGATAAAAAAATGTGGTGTTTTGGGCCCTTCTAACTCAATGTCAGGAGCATGCAACGCCTTCTTTGATGGAAAATGAAACATGGGAAGAGAAAAATGTGAGAAGACGCCACTGCCGCGAAGACTCAGGTCCTGTTGAGAGGTGAAGGTTGGGGAGAAGGCGAGGGTTTTGTTGAGAGGTGAAGAGATGAAGATCAAGAGAGAAGAAAAGAGGCGGCTCCATGAGGGAGGTTGAAGAGATAGATTAGGGTTTGCGCGACTAGGGTTGAGGCTAGAAAGTGTGAAGTGAGAGGAGAGGGAGAGGATGACAACGATGGCAAGTGAGAGTGAGGTTGCCGCGCAAGTGGAGAGTGAGGCTTAGGGTTTGAGAAGAGAGGGAGAAGCTTAGAGTTTGATGGTGAATGAGAAATAGAGGGAGAGGCTTTGGGTTTTTGTGAAGAAGGTCTTGCTCCTGACCCTGGCTGTGGTTTTGATGACGACAAACTCATCAACAAAAAGAAGAAAAGAAGACTTCAAAAAATCAAGCACTCAAGTCCATCATAAGTCTAGAAGTCTTAGAATTAGGTGAGTTATGCTTCCAAAGGTTTATTAAAGCATAAAGGCTCTTAAAACACCTAATCTAATCAAGCTAAGAGTTTTCATAACTTAAAAGAAGTAGAAAACCTTAAGCAAGTCTTAAAGAACAAGTTTCTGGAAAATGGGCTTCTGTGTAATCGATTACACCATTATGGTAATCGATTACACCAAGGCAAGTAATCGATTACTCCAGTCTTGTAATCGATTACATGTTTGAAATTCAAATTCAAACTGAAACGGTCACTTGTGTAATCGATTACACTAAGTATGGTAATCGATTACCAGAACGAAAAAGTGCATCTTTTCATGAACCATTGTGTCCCAAACCTTTTGAAAAGGGTTGTGATGGTTCAAGGACGTTTCCCTTGCCTATATAAAGACCATTTGAGTCCAGAAAACATACAACACACAACACACACGAAATATACACATTTCACATGAGAAAAACACATTAGGCCAAAGCTCTTTCAAAATTAGTTCATCTTTTAGAACTTAAATCTTTTGGAGCCTAAATTCTGAGTTCATGATCTTCATGTTCAAGAACACATTAGTTGTTCATATCTTGAAGAACTCAGAATTGTATTATGCTTAAAAGCCTTAAAGCATAATTTCTCATGTTCAATCCAATTGTGTGTTAAAGGATTGAAACAGCCAATTGTAACATCTTCTTCATCTCTTTCTGTAAGATTGAGTTTTTCACCGTGGTATTCGGTGAAGGGTTGTTGTCACTGAAAGTGGTTTACTTTCAGGGTTCTCATTGAAGGTGGTTTAGCCTTCAAGGTCTGAGGGTGGTTTGCCTTCAGGAACTGAAAGCGGTTTGCTTTCAGGGGCTGTTGAAAGCGGTTTGCTTTCACAGGATATTGGTAGAAGTTCTTGGGGTCCTTGGGTTAGGAACTTGTAAGAAATTCTTATCAATAGTGGAAAAATCCTCAAGGGGTTTTCTTGAGGGACTGGACGTAGTCTTCAGTGGATTGAAGGCGAACCAGGATAAATCTTGTGTGTGATTCTCTTTATCCTTCACATTTACTTTCAAGTATTGTTCATATCCGCTGCAATCACAACGATCAATTCGTGATCATCATAAACTTGAAAGAAACGATTTCAATAAGGCGAAAATTGGGGCAACACTGATTCACCCCCCCCTCTCAGGTTGCTATCTGTTCTAACAGTTTTATGTTAAACATCATATGTTTTACGATGAGTAGAGCTTTCTCGTTTTGGACTAAGTGGAGAAATGGGCCTGGCCCAATTATATTTTTTATTTCTATCGCTATTCGGTCGGTTCAAGGCCCAGACCAATTCATACCGAACCAACTCACCTAGAACCGCTATTCTTCACCTGTTGGACCCGACACCTGATCTGGTCCGTCCAATTGGACAAAAAAAAGGCTTCGATTGGGCCAGTTTTGGTCGGGCCGGGTCAATCTAAACAGGCATACTAAAAAGGGTAAGATTTGAGTTGGGTTGAGAAGAATGTAGTTTAGGGCTGTAAGACAATGAATGTCGTTTATGTCACAAAATAGTTCAAACTAGGTTTAGCCAACGAAAAAATGACTCTTGGGCTGAATCGAGACGAATGTTAATTTAGACGTGTAACTGTATTTGGTGAATGTACTTTTAAAATTGTCAAATATGATGACACAACGTTAAATGTGAGGCACACTGATTTGGCCCTCCCCAGCGAAAACAAAACATATGTTCAATTGAATAGAATTCATTACAGAATCAATTGAATAGAATTCACATCTTGAACAAGACCAATAGGATTATTTTATAAGAACATTGATTAGGCAGATTAGATCAACTGACTTTTTTTTTTTCTCTCAAAATTACTGTAAGGAAAGATGCAATAAAACATAACAATCATACAAATAACAAATTTATTTGCAATACCTTGCCTACATGCTTGGGACATGTTTATAGTTTTCTTTTCCGAGATACTTGGAGAAAGTCTTAGCTTGTTATTATCGATATAAGAAAATTAATCACTGCACATACTCTGCATCCCAGAAATTCCCATCAGATGTGTTTACCTTTGGAGGCTTCCCCTTGATTAGATGACTTAAAAATTTTACCAATGAGATTTCATCTTTTCTTCTTGTAAACCCCATTAGCTTTATCAGATTTAGATGCTCCAGTTTTGTGCATTTGGTTGTTTGCAGCAAGCATGAATTGGACCTCTGAGGTGAATAACTTTCAGGATCAATCTGCAAATCAATTTGTGAGAAAAGATTGTCAGAATGCTTAAAAACCAAAGTAGAACAAGAGCTTCAATTACTCCCCAACATGGAAACTCTTAGAAGTATAGTATAAAAACCATTCATGTGTAAACATTGGGATAGTTGATTCATCGGCCTCTATAACCAAATTGTCTATTGTACGATCCATGTCCGTCATATTATTCTAATAAAGAGTTGAATTTCAGCATAAGGTAGATGAATCTGCGTATTGTCCGTGCTTCAAAACCTAATGTCCTCTTGTATGAGGGGACATGTTAGAAGTATGATATAAAAACCACCTATATGTTTTTACCAAAGAATTTAAGCTTTTGGGATAGTTAGATCATGAAAAAGAAACTTACTGTCACAAAAAGTTGCTCCAAGGCGGGGCATAATTTCAAGAAGCAGAATAAGGCATCCATGTTATATTCATCCTTATAGCTGTCAATCCACCATAACTCTCTTAATTCATAGAATTTGAAACTTCCAGATAGAGGAGAAACTGATGGCCATATTAATTCCTGCAAAGAAAGACTTTATGAATGAGAAACATGTTGAAGATGGTTTTGGTCATCGCTTATCAGCTCACAGCTCACAAAGAAGCATAAGCCATGTGAGAGAGATTTGCATAAAGTTTATAGATTTTATAATATGTTAGGACCAGCTTCTCTTTTCTCAGAATCAATTATAACCCCCAAAAGCTTCTCTGCAATATTGATTTTGACTTGAGAATCACTTACAGAATGATTTTCAAACATGCACTTAGTCATGTAACATTTTCTCAATGCACCAAAAAGATAAATATATGCAAGATAAATATGAGCAAGTTCATACCTCAAAAGTCCATTTACAAAGTGTAAGAACTCGAGAGTTCTTAATTGTCAATAGAGTTGCATCAAAATCCTTTGTTTTGAAGTTGCTGCAGCTAGGTCCAAGTCTAAAATCAAGCATGGCATCACTAAGGTTGAAATGATACTCGGGCCTAATCAAAGGAAGAGGTCCACTATATTGAAAAGATTTGAGTTTGGAAGTTTTAAGATGAAGAGACTTCAATTGTAAGCAATCCAAGATGGTTAACTTGTGAAGCTCTGATGCAGAGTCAATACTCAAAGATTGCAACCCACTACACTCAATAATGACCAAATTCTCAAGATGCTCCAAATTTGAAATGATGTAAGAAGCTACCCCACTTGTCAAATAGCTTATTGATTTCAAATAGAGAGTTTTCACTGAGTAATTGGAGGTAAAAGGCTGTTGCATTTTGCTGAGCTTGAATTGCAAATCATATTGAATTTCAATAAGCTCTTTCTTCCAAGGAGAGAAATCCAAAAAAAGCTTACAATTGTTTGCAATTGTTGCCATGACTACATTATCTTCACCAAAGTGAAATTGAAGCCTCCTTGGATGCTTCAATGGATCAAGCTCCTCAAAACTTTTCAGAAATCCAGCAACCACCTCAGTGATGTTTTCTTTAGTTCCATGTCTAACAAGAGCTTCATTCCACAGGTTTCTCCACCTTGTAGATAGAAGGATGGTTTCAAGTGCAGATTCATTTGGAAGAAAAGAAACTACGTGCCTCAGAATTTCATTTGGTAAATTGCTGAATAGATCCTTTGCAGTGTTATCTTCCATATTGGAAACTGCTGTTTTTCAATGTGATTTTGGTGCCTGATTTTGTTTGAAACTTAGGACAAAGATATAGAATGACATCTATACTTACAACAACTTTAGAAAAACAATTAATGTGGATTGTACAAGTAGAGTTATGTTAAGTGTTGGAGGCTATTGAATGCTATTTGAAGTTTTGAACTGAAACCGCTTCATGAATCAACACGTTACTTTTTCATTCATTGTGAAGATAGTTTATTTGGTCAAATGGGGATGCTTTTAAATTATTAGCTTGTGAATTTGGCTAATTCATTATCTTCTGAGGGATCATATGATCCTCTCTCATGTTACATGAAAGAAAGGACAAAACTTATCCACCATCGTTCATGGGTGGTTGAGATATAAAATAGTTTAGTGGTCACCTAACTTTTAAAAAAGTCACATGTCATTTTGTTTTAATCTTGACTCTTCATGGTAGATCTAATGACTAAAATCTTATACTCTCGTCTCTCATTACAAACATTACTCTCACTTGATAAGCTCCTTGAAGTGGGATAAATACACATTTCTAACATGACAATATTATGTGAAGTTTCGGCATAATTATTCTCTTTTGAGCCATAATTTGATAATTGAGTTAATAACTAGGAAATGATACCAAACACCTAATTTTTTGGTTTGAACCATTGGTATCCTCTATTGAGGGAATCCTCTTTGAGTTGAATATGGCCCAATAAGGTTGGAAAGCTCTCTGTGCTAAGTATTTAATATATATACAGGGACTCGAACTTGAGACATCTGCTTAAGCAAGAGCAATCTAATCCCATGTTGTTTGATCTAGGAGCTTAGTGGTAGAGTTAAACATCCAATTAAGTTTCACATTCATAATTAAATTAAAATAAAAATGATTAAATATGTTTTTAGTCCCAATAAAATTAGAGTGAATTGGATTTAGTCCCTCCAACTAAAAATAGTTTTTAGTTCCAACATCAATAAAATATATGAAATTAGTCATTGCCGTTCATTTTGTGGCTATTTTTTGTCTCTCTAAAAACCCTCACAAAATGCATTACTGGTGGTTTAAACCGCCACAGGAACTAAATTCACGCATTTCACTAAAGTTGGGCACTAAAAACTATAAATTTTTTTAAAGAATCAAATCCAATTCACCCTAATTTTACAAGAATTAGAAACATATTTAACCCAAATAGAAAAGACCAAAACATATTATGGAGAGATTTATTCAATGCATACTAATTAAATCACCAATAATGTACTAGAGACATTGCAATTGGCCCAAAAACATAATTTTTGTGATATGAATTGAGAAAAAGCTTGGAGGTTGTACCTATAGATTATGGACTTATGAACCAAAAAGATGTAGTACAATTAGTAGATAGGTGAACTTCTTAAACATCTAATTCAGGTGTTATTTTAAGCGGTTCGTACGGAGAAATATATGTTGGGAAACTCTTACCCACTTACGTAATCTCCAAATCTCGAGATTAATTTCATAATTGTGAGCTACAAAATACTTTCGGGAAAGAAAAATTATGGACCATAATGACATTTTTCTTATTTTTCAAGAGGCTTTCCTAGGAAAATGACAAAAAAAACCTTTTTTTATTAGAAGAAAATTTGCAGACAAGTTCTAATTGCATAGTTTAGTAAAAGTACAACACCTGAGGTCAAGGTTTAAGGCATTAACAAGTTTGGTTGTGGACTGGAAGGAATGGACTTTAAGCCTTTCGTACTCTTCTAGCAATTGATTTCTTGTAGATTGCAATTTACTAAATTTACAGTTTTAGCCCAATATACAAGGTATAAGTAATGGTCACGAGTCACGACACACACCTAGACTATGTCAAAGAAAAGAAGAAGAATGCTTCTACAAAGGTGCAAACATAAAATACTTAAAAAACTTAAACTCAAATGTAAAAGAAATGGTGAGATTGCTTACTTGTAATTTTCTGAAAGCCAATGGTTAAATTAAGGCAAAATGAGAAGATTGAGTAATAAGAGTCTTACATGGTTCATTAACAATCTAGTAATGAGTAAACTAAATCCAATAAAGATGAATACGCAAGTTCTTAAAAATAATTACTCCATCCGTTCCTTTTTATAAGATTCTATTTTGAAATTTTGTTGCCTCTAAATATAAGACCACATACTAGTTTTTAGGAAAAATTATTAGACCTTCCCACATATGCGCTTTGTATTAATTGTTTTGGTTTCCACCCACTTTTAATTTCCTCCCTTCCCAATGTAATGGTTAAGAATTAAAAAAAAAGATTATAATTTTTTTTAAACCAAACATTAATTAATCTCATTATATATTTTTTTAATAAATAAAATTGTTTCTTATAAAACGGAGAGAATATTTATTAGGATCAACAATTACAATTTTTTAAAGTGTTGGAGACACCCTGGTCAAAGACCAAAGACATTACATGGTACCTTAATTTATTTGTTTGGTTATCCATAGTTAATGGTCACCGAAAGAAAGATAAGAAATTGGATGACTTAATTACATTCCATGTGGCATGTTTGTTTCATTATGAACGAACGCTATTTTTATGACTTTATCCCAAGTCTCATATGGCTCACTCAATAAGTCCACCTGCAATAATCACAAAGCTGGCCCTTTAATTTCTCCCATTCAACTAAAATGAATTGTTCAAAGTTCAAACCATTAGTATCTTTGAACCGATTTGTTTTTTCTTCAGAATTAATTCTACAATTTAGAAGTTACTTAAAGAAGATTTTTCCATCAACAAGCTTGTATGCGGTTGGTAAATAATGGAGTTTTTAAGCATTTAGTTAATAATTCAATCTCTTAATAATGTACGAAGAATGATTTGTTGAGAAAACCATCTTCATTTAATGTGATCTCATGGCCTCGAGGGAATTAATTTTAGGGCTTTAACTGTGCAAATACCTTGGTGCTCACAAAAAAATTCTCCCGAGATCAATTAATCATCTAATTTGTAGAAGAATTTTCTGGAGAGGACATGTACAGTGATTTAACAGGGAAGAATATATCTGGAAATTTCCTTTGTTCATCTCTATTACATCAAAGAATGAGAAATCTTAAATACTACAACAAAATTAAAAAGCATTCAAATTTTTTTATAGTTCCTAACCATCTCTAGAGGAGTTGAAATCTTGAACAATTTATTCACTCCTCCATACAATAATGTTTAAAAAAAAAATCTAGAAATCAGTGTTTGTGAGGGGTTCATGACCTTCATCACCAATGAAGATATTATCATAGATAATGGCAGCAAGTGCTGCACCAATGAATGGGCCAGCCCAATAGACCCAGTGATGAGTCCAAGTCCAGCTAACCACAGCAGGCCCAAAGGACACAGCTGGGTTCATTGATGCACCATCAAAAGCACCACCAACTAAGATGTTGGCTCCCACAACCAAACCAATTGCAATTGGAGCAACAATGCCCACATTCCCTTTCTTTGGATCCACTGCTGTGGCATAAACTGTGTATACCAACCCAAAAGTCATCACAATTTCAAAAACCAGTGCATTCCACACAGTCACCCCAGAAGATAGAGCAAAAGCTGAGGTTTCCTGCAATGTACAAATTTCAAAAAAATTAGTGCATTTTTTAAAATCATTCTATAATTAATTATATAGTCAGAACCAATTCAGGTGAGACACTAATGTGAGTATATGTTTGGATCAGCATTGTCATAATTGATTTTGGATAGAATTGGTTTTGGTAAAAGTAAGTTAAAGTGAGTTGAAGGTGAAGTGATTTATATTTGTATACATTTATGGCGAAAACTTAAATACATTTTTAATCCCGGGAGATTACGTTGTTTTTGTTTTTCGTCCTTAGAAAAAAAAATCTTGTTTTTAGTCATCAGAAAATTACAATGAGTTGTTTTTAGTCATTGTTAGTTGTTTTTTCATCCATTCAAATCTGTGTTTACACAATTTGGGGAAAACCTGAGATGACTGAACCCGATTTCAATGCTTGTAGAGCAGATCTAAGCGCGTGTGAGAGTGTTTTCAAATCTGGATTAGATGAAAAACAGCTAATAAGAACTAAAAATAAAATATCTAATTTTCAGATGACTAAAGACAAGAAAAAAATTTTCAATGACGAAAAATAAAAACAACATATTTTGCAGGGACTAAAAATATATTTAAACCTATGGTAAAAGTGATTTCTATAGTGGAATGTTGTGAGATCAAGTCATGAACTTTCACAATAGATTATGTACACCTCATAAGCTTCTCTCTAGCTTCTCCCAGAATTTACTTTGGTACTAAAATCAATTATGTAATTCTGATTGTCAAAATCTATATAACCACCTAAAAGTGATTATAATCGATGAAAATTGATTCTAAGACTCCCAAACATGAAACCAAACACACTGAGTAGCTTCTAGCTACCGGAATTGGTTATTCAAAAAATAAGTTGATCCAAACATACTATAATAGTTTCAATTATTGGTAGCAGTATTTAAAGGTGAAGGTTAATGGTTACCATTCCACCAGTAGCAGACTTGAGGAGAATGCAAGCAACAACTGAACCAAGTAACTGAGCAATCCAATACAAAATACTTCTCAAGAGGGTTATGTTTCCTCCCATGAAGGCACCAAATGTGACTGCAGGGTTCACATGGCCACCAGAAATGTTTGCCCCAACAGAAACAGCTACAAAAAGCCCAAATGCATGAGATAGTGATGCAGCTATGAGACCAGTAGGTGTTGCAGGTCCATTGTTGCTAAGTTTGCCTGCCAAAATAACCAATAATTAGTCCTTTCACTAGCATCCTAAAATTCTTACAGTGTAAGCCCAAAATAGCATCAAGATAGAGGACAAAACTCTTGATCCTCAGTTTGATTATATCAACTTCAGTGTAAAATTAGACAAGTATTAGGTAGCCAGAATTCAGTAATTGCATGCATCAGTGATTCCTAGTTTCCTACCACTTTGAGTCTCCAAAGTTAACATCACATCAAAATCTTCAAAACTTGGTGCCAATCAAGTCTATGGACTGTGGGTATAACACTTTCTTTAAACTATTGTAAACTTTATTTTATGGGTGCAATTGAAAAGCTTATTTGATGTTATCTTATAGCTTAAGCACTTAATATGGTGTTTGGTTAAACTAATGAAAATAACTTATAACATACTTATAAGTTGTTCTTTTGAGCTTATTTTGGAACGTTTATTATATTAGCTTATGGATAAGTGCTTATACATGTCTATAAGCTCCTATGAGTTTGGTTAATAAGTTTTTAAAATAATCTCATGAATATGCTCTTATATGATAAGTACTTATTAACATAAGCAATTAAATCAGTTGTTTGCTCAAACACGCCATAAATGGAAGAAAGATAATGCTTTAATAGCATATTTGGATCAGTTTCTCTTTCGTCATAATCAATTCCAATACTCAGAAGTTACGCAGAAGCTTGTCCCTAGAATTGATTTTTGTAACTTTAGAATCAATTGTAGAAAGCTTTCGAAACATGCCCCGAAACACAATTTTAAGTGAAAGTAAAAGTATGCAAAGTGCTCACTATAAGCCATGCCAGAGCCTTGCCCGGCAAAAACAAAAATAAGCATGGAGAAGAATTCTGCAAAAGCTGCTCTTATTGCATCAGGTTGGCCAGCCTCTCCAGGAGACCCAATTGCAATTCTATATATTGCCATTATTATTACTTGAGGAATCAGAATCTAAAGAAACAAAAAGAGAACCTATGAGCCTTCTTGATATTCTGTTTCTACTTCAACACTTTGGTAAAAGTGAGGGAAAACTATGGGAGATGTGTTTGGTCTTTAAATACCAGAATTAACGGCCAAGGAAACGGTCAGTGAGACTATGTACAATGATGCAAGTCTGTAAGGACTATGGTTTTGAATTTCCATGTTTATGTGGTTGTGATGTGATGTAGCTGTAGCTCAAATTGGAGATCTAATAAGGATTCATATTTCATACACAAGGTTGTGCAATATTTTCAGCACAAGCGAAACTGCAGGCTAGCCTAGCATTTTTTTGGTGCAGCACTTGATTAGAGTGTCATAATAATGGACCTGACACCATGGAAATGATAGACTATTATGTATATTTTTTTAATATGAAGTTGTGAATATAGTGACAACTGTTATTTAAATACAAGAAATCAATAATAGGGCAAAGGCATTGAATCCCCCATGGGACTCCTCACAATGTGTATGTTTGCAAATTCCTGTTAACTTGATTATGGAGTGGACTGGGCGAGCACTTCGCCTAGCAGAGGGCGACCAGGCGATCAGATTGAGGACCAGTGTATGGCGAGCTAGGCGACCAGAGCAAGGACTAGAGTGAGGCGAGCTTGGCGGGCTGAGAGGTGTAAGGTTGAGGCTATTGAGCCAAATGTTCTGAGGCCCAGAGGCCCATATTATGTAATCTAGAGTTTTAGTGTTATTTATTTATGACTCCCCCTCTATAAATAGCTAGAGGGGGTTCATGTAAAATAAGACTTCTTTTCTAAACCTAATTTCCGGTTCCTTGTATCCAGAACATGGAGCATAAATTAATCATGGGAAGAAACTTTTTTAAGTAGCTTCAAAATGTCAAAATTGACTCTGAGAAAAGCGAAACTGATACGTTGAAGGGAGATAGTGCATCAAGCTGTTCGCAAGGGCCAGCTTGATCCTCTTCCCCGGGATCCCGGATGAGGAAACCCTAGGAGAGCCACCGACTCCAACTACCGTCCATGTACGATCCTTAAATCCCGTGAAACCATTTCATAGACGTTAATCGATATCCTCTTTTTATAAAGCAAATCGACTTCGATTCTTAAATAGGACCGTTATAGTTACGGCCGCTGTTCACCGGGGTAGGCTGGAATGATTCCTAAGAGCGGATTCATCGCTTTAAATACAGTTATTCGCTCGGGTAATAAGAAAGATAAAAAAAAAAAAAAAAAAAAAGAATGGCAGGCGCTACGGCGTTGAAGTAACCAATGCCATACTCCCAGGAAAAGCTCGAACGACCTTCAACAAAAAAGGTACCTGTAACTGACACAGGTGGGTAGGTAGAGAATACCTAGAGGTGGGAGACAACTCTCAAAAAACATGTTAATAACTTGTAGTTTCTGTTCTAACATGGCTCGATGTGATTAATCGGCTTGAAAACAAACATATACTAGAATCGATGGACACAAGATGAAATGGATTGGCTTCAATATGTATTAGAAGAATAGAATAAAAATATAGCTAAACTAAATTTAAACCCGTCTAATGTATGGGTTGAATTCTAGAAAAATTAGAACAAGAAAATTTTAAACATGTCAATAAAAATTATATCTTTAATTCAAAAATAACTAAAATAAGTTAAAAGTAAGACTTTATATGTTAATAGTGGGACAGACATATTTGTTTTTTAAATAAAAACGATTTTGATGATAAATAAGTTATGGAAGTCAATAATAAATTTAGTTTCCTTATTGTCTATGTTTCTTGACAATTCGAAAATAAAATAAATAGTATGTTACTATCAATTCCTTAAAAATCATTTGCCAATTTAAAAGGATAAATTTAAAAAGTTAAAAATGATATATATGCTATTATGTTGTATAAAATGTAAATAAGGTAGCAACCTCAAATGAAGTTGTATACATGCTAATATCCCTCAATAGAATTCCTGATATAGGTTAAACAAGATGATTTTGTTATTAATGAGTTATCATTTTTTTGAAAGCCTTAATGAGTTATCTTACTCCTAGAATTTTTAGGAAAAAAATTGTATGTTCGCAGAAACATACATTCACACACATATGTTTTGGCAAAACAAAAAGTCGTATGCATTCATGTTTTGCTCCTAGACTGCTGCTAGACATATGAAATGTTATGAATAATGCGAGAAAATGCATTTTCTATTCTACCTATATTTAAAATATGGAGAAATATAATTTATTTCTTAAATCAAAACTACAAAGAGATTACATTATATAGAAGAAACTAAATATGTACTCAATCTTCTAAGAAGAGAATAAATCACTTAATAATGAAAAATATCTCCTAATAATAAAAAACAAATATTCTACAATTAAACATAATTAAAACATATCACAACACTCCACCTCAAGCTGGTGAATGGATATCTATCATTCCCAACTTGCAAATAAGATCTTGAAATCATTCCAAGGAAAGTTCTTTGGTGAGCATATCAACCAACTGTAGTCCTGAAGGCACGTACTGTGTAGAAATAAGACCACTATCTAATTTTTTTTTTATGAAGTGTCGGTCTATCTCTATGTGTTTCGTTATGTCATGTTGGACTAGATTGTGAGGAATACTAATGACAGACTTATTATCATAGGAAAGTCTCATGGGAGCTTCACGCTTTATCTTCAGGTCATCAATGTATGACCTTCATCCACTACAACTCACAGACTTCTTGAGCCATGGCTCTGAATTCTGCCTCTGCACTTGATCTAGCAACGACATTTTTCTTCTTGCTCCTCCATGTCACTAATTTTCCACCCAAAAACAAACTGTATAGTGTAGTGGACCTCCAGTCGTCAATTGATCCTACATAATCTGCATCAGTATAAACTTCCATATACAACTGCTCATTTTTCTTGAACAATAGACCTCTCCCAGGACTTGCCTTCAGATACTGCAAGATTCTATCCACAACCTGTAAGTGTCTCTCTTGTGGGTCATGCATGAATTGACTGACAACACTAACAGGATAAGCTATATCAAGCCTAGTGTGAGTCTGTGAGATAGATAAATGAGCTTCCCCACAAGTCTCTGGTATTGGGCCTTATCAACCCTTGGGCCCTCCTTATTACTCTCAATCTTGTGGTTCTGCTCTATAGGGACTCCAGTGGGCTTACAACCCAGTTTGTCAATCTCTTTGAGAAGATCAAGGACATACTTTCTCAGAAAGATGAAAATGCCCTGTTTCTATGTCACCTCCATACCTAGGAAATATTTCAACTTTCCAAGGTCCTTCATTTCAAACTGAGTTGCTAACTCCTTTCTCAGGTTCTGCTTCTCAAGTTCATCATTACTTGCAATGATCATATCGTCTACATAGACTAACAAAATAGTGAGCTTGTCATTTTGAGCATGTTTTATGAAGAGCGTATGATCTCCTTGACCCTGTTTATAACCAAGGGAAACCATAGCTTGAGTAAACCTCTCAAACCAAGCTCGGGGAGACTGTTTGAGCCCATATAGGGCCTTCTTCAATCTGCACACTTTATTTCTTCCTGAAGTAGGGTCATACCCCAGCAGAATCTCCATATACACTTCTTCCTCCAAATCTTCATGAAAGGACGCATTTTTAACATCAAACCATTGCAACTCTCAATCAAAGTGAGCTGCTAAGGAAAAAATGATCCTTACAGTGTTCATTTTTGCAACCAGAGCAAATGTCTCATCATAATCAATTTCATAGGTTTGGGTGTATCCCTTTGAAAATAGTCTCACCTTATACTTGTCAAGCATGCCATTAGGTCGATACTTCACTGTATATATCCACCTGCAACCTACAGTCCTCTTATCATTTGGCTTCTCAACAATCTCCCAAATCCCATTCTTCTCTAGCGCATGCATCTCTTCATTCATGGATTGAATCCAGTTCTTATCTTTTAATGCTTCTTGTACTAGTGCAGGGACTCTAATAGAGTCAATAGCTGAAATAAAACTCTGATGCTGCACAGACAAATTTTTAGTAGACACAAACTGGGATATAGGGTACTTGGTTCAAGATCGTTTTCCTTTCCTCTAGGTAATAGGTAGCTCATCAAGGTTAGGCTCACAATAATTATCTGGCTCAATGTTAGGAACACTTACCTCGGGTTCAGACGATTGGACTTCTTGTTGGACCAGGACGGATTTAACTTTCCGCTTGTACTTTGTCCTGCATCTGTCAACATTATTCTGCACCTGTATTGGTTCAGGACCACTATCATCACCATCATTCTGGACCGGTGGCATTGGCTCAAGATCGTTTTCCTCAGTGGTAGGAATCGAGGAAGGCATCAAGGGCTCCTGTATTAGAGGAATAATAGACAGCTCTAGAGACTCAACAGAATCAGCTTCCTGACTATTCTCCCCTGAAGCTGAGGACTAGGATAAAAAGACTTTGTTTCCTGAAAGGTAACATCCATGGATATATAGACACGACGACTAGGAGGATGATAACATCTATATCCTTTAGTATCTGAAGCATATCCTATGAAGATACATCTAAGAGCTTGAGGATCCAACTTGCCCGGTGAGAACCATGAACATGCACAAAGGCAGAACAACCAAAGACACGACCTTGGAGACTTGACATATTGGAAACTGACGAAAAGAAACTTGTCATAACCTGCACTGGACTAACACCAGATAAAACCCTAGATGGTAACCTATTGATTAAATAAGCAGCAACTAAGATAGCTTCCCCCCAATAAAACTTAGGGACATTCATTTGAAAGAGTAATGCTCTAGTGATTTCAAGAAGATGACGATTTTTCCTTTCAGCAACCCCATTTTGTTGTGGGGTGTCAACACAAGTAAATTCATGCACAACACCCTTGTCTTTGAGAAATTTGGAAAAATCTTGATTTACATACTCTTTCCCATTGTCTGACCTTAACCTTTTAATAGGTTTTCCAAATTGTGTTCTAACCATGTTGAAGAAATTAACAAATAACTGAAACACCTAAGACTTATCTTTCATAAGAAAAACTCAGGTAATCCGAGTACAATCATCAATAAAAGTAACAAACCATTTTGCACAGAAACATTAGAAACAGACGAAGGTCCCACACATCAGAGCGAACAAGATCAAAAGGTTGAGCACATTTATTATTACTAGAAATAAAAGTTGAACGATGATGTTTAGAAAACTGACATATATCACAATGAAAAGACTCACCAGACACTCTTGAAAATAAATGGGAAAAATGGTCCTAAAGACACTAAAGGGAGATGCCCAAGACGCTTGTGCTACAACCAAATTTGAGAAGTACTCACGCTGAACTTGCCTAATGACACTTGTTCTCCTTGTGCGCCAGAGAGTATAACTCATCATGTTCCTTAGCAATTCCAACTATCATCAATGCACAAAGCATTAGGAGATAAGAAAGTAGAGTTCTTACTAGTCATAGAGAGAACAATTACCAGAGGGCTTACTCAAGGAACCCAGAAGAGCTCTCAAACGCTCCAATTCTGCTTTGCTGAGGCTAGAACATCTTTTGTAGGTGGATCTTCACCCTCAGCCTCCATGTCAGAAGTTGTGTGATTTGCACGCCTCTGAGCACCACCTTTGGACCCGCTCATACGTCTAAGGACTTTGTCCCTTCCTTGAAGTTTGAAACAATTCTTTTTGGTGTGACCAGATCCCTTACAGTGAGTGCACCATCGATCATCGTGATCAGGACGTTCGAAAGAGGTAGATCCTTTGGGGCGTTCAGAAGAGGTGGATCCTTTTACATGACCCTTTCCAGAGGCTAAGGCTGAATCATCAACAGATTTGTCCTCCATAATCACTGTCCTCCGACCTTCTTCATCACTAACTATGAAGGACACCTCTGAGAGAGAAGGGAGTTTCTCCTTGCCCAAAATTTGAATCCGAATAGGATCAAATTCAGAGTTAAGGCTAGAGAGAAACTTAAAAATCCGTGACTTATCAATAAATTGAGTCAGCATCGTGGAGTCGTCGTCACACTTCATCTTCAAATTTTGATACTGGTCTAATTCCATCTAGAGACCATTCAAAATCCCATAGTATTCAGACACAGAAAGATTTTCTTGCTTCAAATTGAAAATTTTATTTTCCAACGCATAGCAAGTTGAGAGGTTTTGTTTCTTGGAATATGTTTGTACCAAGTTCTTCGAAATCTCCTGAGCATTAGGAAAAAACATATAGTTTTGACTAATCTCCGATATCATGGAGTGCCAAAACCAAGTCATAATAAGAGAATTATCTTCACACCACGTCTCATACTGGGGATCAGTTTGAGCAAGAGCTTATCCTTCAATATAAGGAATTCTCTTGCGGATTATGAGTGTGACGGACCATCTCGGACAATTGGAGGTAATTACACCCATCCAAGCAATATGATCTTTGCAATATCGAGAGATCATTGTGAGATAAGGGTGGAAGAGATGTGGTCTTCCCACCTGAGGTGATTTTCTCCGGCTCAGGCTTGGATATCTCCTCTTCTCCTGACATAGTGAGGATAAAAGGGCCTGCAACAGAAAAAACAAAAAACACGAATTGGCAGCAGCAACAACCTCAACACTTGAACAACCTAGGGAAAGAAACAAACCCCTCTAAAAGGATGTCTAGGAAGGCGGATCTGGAAGAAAGGACCTCAAAAACGAAACAAGTAGGTGCAGACGACCAGGTCTGTGCTACCGCAATTGCAAACGGAGGCTGGGAGGGCGGCACGTGGAGCTCACGCGCCAGTTACGGGCCTGCGAGTGGATCTCGCTCGCCGAGGAAGACACAGCGCGTGAGGGCGCGTGGCATGGTGTTTGGAGGTGCGGCGGCAGGGTAAGGCCGATCGGAGCCTTGCGAACACGGTGGAGGTGAAGGCTGGGCACAGACCGGCGACGGAGAATAGCGACCGAACAACGATGTGAGGTGAATGAACCGTGAATGAAGTGGTGGCCAAGACAGAGCAACAACTCGAGTCACTAGGGTTCCAAGTGAGTGGAACCTTGACCAAGAACTAAGGTCGTTATAAGACAACTAGGGTTTTGAACGCGGAAGCAGAGCCCTCAGATCGAGAGCTTTGATACCAACTTGAAATATGGAGAAATATAATTTATTTCTTGAATCAAAACTACGAAGTGAATACATTATATAGAAGAAACTAAATATGTACTCAATCTCCTAATAAGAGAACAAATCTCTTAATAATGAAAAATACATCCTAATAATAAAAAACAAATATTCTACAATTAAACCTAATTACAACATATCACAACACCTATAGTAGATTATGTTTGGTTTAAGGTTTTGCAACTATGCAAATGGACATTCACACATATACTTCCCCATAAAAAGGGGAAGCAGCAATTTGTCATATTGAAGGCGAACAATGCACTTCAGTTTATGATAAATACAACTTTTATTGAAGAGAAATGCTAGCAACATACTAAATGAACACACCCCAACACACTTACTATGATTGGTTTATTTTTGAATTGATCATTTATCATACCAACAGAAAAGACTGGGAATGCTAGTTAAGATTTTTGGCAAAATACACTGGAAAATGTGCATCCATTAATATGGGGGAAAATACCCAGGATTCAAGCAGCAAAAGGAATGCAATCTAAACTATCGCTATATATATTTATATATATATACAGCAGTTACAACTCTTGGATCTGAATTTTCTACAAAATTACAGTTATGGAAGTTTATCATTCATGCGTGGGTTAGGTAGAGTGAAAACAAAGTCCAGAGAGTCACCTCAGCCGAACTAGTGTTGATTCCACCCTATCTTGAGAAACAATCCATAGCATGGATAGAAAACACCCTCAGTCAAAGCTGCTTGCCTTCAAAAGAATCCAGCCCAAATCCGCAAACCAACCAAACTCCAAAATCCTATATTCAAACCCTACATATCTATTCATCCTACAGTGTCTCTTCCTATGCCTACCAATGCCGAGTGCTACTCCGGGCTCCATCATTTACCATTTCCGCCGCCCGTAACTTCCCCCTGGAATTCTTGGACAAAACCTTCAGATGCAGGAGTCACAAGTGATTCAACTCATGAACCAACATTAGTAGCAATCACTCGTATCAGTGTTTTAGCAACCACCATGCTAAACAAGCCGATGCTGACGCAAAGCCTTACCAAAATGAGGTTGCATCAATTGGACATACAGACCATTCTTTGCCACCAATGAATCATGAGAGCCCTCCTCCACTATCCGCCCTCCATTAAGCACTACAATATTATCCACGTGCCTCATCATCGCAGCCCTATGCGCTATTAAAATAGTGGTCTTGTTTCCCATTATTAGCGTGTCTAGAGCCTCTTGTATCACTCGGCTTGACTCCGATTCAATTGATGAACTTGCTTCATCCAACAATAAGATAGGAGCATTTTTCAGCACTACCCTTGCAATTGCAATTCTCTGTTTCTGTCCTGGGGTCAAATCGACGCCTCTCATCCCGATATGAGTGTCATAACCATGAGGCAAGCTGCTGATGAAATGATGAGCATTGGCTATTCTTGCAGCCTCTTTCATCTCAGCTTCACTGGCATTGTGCCTTGCATATATAATGTTTTCCCTTATGGTTGTTGAGAAGATAATAGGTTCCTGCTGAATCAGACCAAGGTGGCTCCTCAACCATCTCAAGTTATAGAGCTTTAAATCCCTCCCATCCAGAAAAACTTGGCCGGCGACAGGATCATAAAATCTCTCAATCAAAGATATGATAGTGCTCTTTCCTGACCCTGAAACTCCCACAATAGCAACTGTTTGGCCCCCATTGACTTTGAGAGTGAAATTGCTCAATACCAACACTTCTGGACGAGATGGGTAACAGAAATCAACATTTTTTAACTCAATGCTTCCATATACATTGGGCGGCTTCAATGCTGAGGCATCATCAGGATCAATTTTAGGTACACGGTCTATAATTTCAAACACTGATATGAGGGACTTTCGTCGTTTAAGTATGTAAGGAGCCAATCCAAAAGGCTCCACAAGTGCAAATGTTGCAAATGAGAAAACCATGTACTCCTTGAGCGCTGTAGGTGGATCTATGTAACCATTTTTTACACATATTGCAGTGTACCAAAGCAGAAGGGCATTACAAGCAAAAAGTAGAAATTGTGAAAAACCAAATGCAAAACCAATTGCCACCCCATGAAGAAAGCTCTGCTTAAATATCGTCTTCAATTGCAGCCTATAGAGCTCCATTACCTTATTGCCAGCACAAAATGCAACAACAGTGTATATGTTTCTAACTGCGTCCTCAAGAACCAAAGATGCCTTTCTGTGCATTTCCTGTATGCCCCTTGAAAATCCAGCAAGCCACAATTTCTGCAATATTCAAGCAGGTTGAATTTAATATGCATTTTTCAGGCAAAAGATTAAAGTAAATCAACTAAACTCTCATATTAGTCTTAGCAAGATTTAGCAAGTCATTCATATAATGTCATTCTTTGTTTTCACTGTTTCCTACATAAATCTTTGAAAACAGGAAAAAATGTGAAAATGAGATATCAATATTGTAATTAAAAATGAAAACAGGAAATGAAATCAAAATACATTTTCTTAAACCAAATAGACCCTAAGATTTCCACGAAAACTGACAGTGAACTCAACACACAAAACGTTGAACTCGCATTCAATCATGTTAACATTGATGCTGCAAGGAAATAAATACTACAGCCATGTAAACTTTCTATGAACAAAAATCAAATTTGATGAAGAATAAAATTAGCCAGACACTGAGAAATTAAGCTTGGTAGAAGCTATTAATTAGCTAACTGAAGCATCAAGATATATTAGAGTTAATGCAAGGCCACATCAAATTCAAAATAAATATTAATCACAACAGAATACTCGTTGAGTTTTCAAGCCCACCTAATTATCATTTAGCCTTAGTTTCAGAGAGAGACACAAATGAAAATTACCCTTTTCGCTTTCTATCCTTTCTTAAGTATTGGTAAGTCTTACAGTTTTGAATTTTTTGTCTCCCACAACAACCCTGCTGTAAAGGAGACACCAATTCTACATTTCAACTGATTTGTCACTTTATCAATCTGACTTAGTTTGTGATTAAGATAAAGAACATAAAACACCATGAACATGATATCAATGGTGTTAAATCACACAATTTAAACTATCGTCCACGTTTCATAATCTGAAATTTTCTATAAATTAGAAATTTTCAAAATCACAGGATTATGCTAGAGGCATAAATTTCCACAAATAGCATTGACATGGCATTGAAGAAATTTCAAAATCACAGGATTATGCTAGAGGCATAAATTTCCACAAATAGCATTGACATGGCATCGAAGAAATCAAAGCTCAATCCAATCATCAAGTATGTTAGACATAAAACACTATTCATCTGTTTTAATTTTGATCCACCAACTTTAGCTTTTGAGATAATTGGCTCATGACAAAGTTGATAGTACTATAGTATCTATATGGCCACGTGGTCTACAGTTAAATTCTTGTTGTCCCCATTCTTCTAAATAACAAGTTCAATTTCAACACAAGATATGCATTTTCACACTTCAAACCTGAAAAACTAAATATGTTATCATCCAACAACTTAATATTTTTAAATTATTTATTCACGACAAAGGAAAATAGTTATATTGGAAAACCAGAGGAGCTAGTGCAAACCTGAGCAACTGCAGAAACGCAGAGAACCGGAAGGCTTGCAAAAGCTACAAGTGCTAACCGCCAGTGCAGCAAAGCACCAATGAGAAGACCAACAATAACTGCAGCACTGTCCTGTATAAATATGGAAAGCCGGTTGCTAAAAGCAGCTCTTACAAAAGTAGCATCATTGGCCAATCGCATGGATAAATTGTCAGCACTGTTTTCCTCATCATCAAACCATCCTGCTTCATTTCGGAGCATGGCTGCCATATTATAGAAACAAATTAAGTCATGTTCAAATTACCACACTTTTTTAAAAGAAAATTCTGCAAAGGGAGGAGTTATGCACCTGAGAACATCATTCTCCTAACTCTTTCTGTCATTTTCTCTCCCATAATACCAAAGTAGAAATGCTGCAAAAAGTTGGCAATAACTGTTACAACACCCATGCAGGCAATGATCAAGCACCACCTGTCTACCTCCCGTTGCAAGTGATGCTGGTCATCAATTTCATAGTAAGCTGTCACCACAAGTCCAATAACATAAGCCAGAAGGGGATTGAAAGAACCAAAGATAGCAGCACCTATGCTTCCTAACACAGCATAAAGCCACTCAGCATAACTAAGCTCAATCAGCTTTTTAAGTGATGGTGGCTTCCGATGCCGTGCATCCTTTTTCTCTCTCATTGTAACTGAAGCATCATCAGAATGACTATGTGGTCTACTAAAAGTCTGTGAATGGGAGCGTTCATTTTTAGGATCAGATGTTAAAAGAGGCGAAACAGGAGATTCTGGGTCAGAACCATTTGATTTTTGCCGATTTACGGACTGTACATCAATCTTGGGTAACTCCGGCAGTCTCATTTCAAAACTATCCTGCCTTCTTATTGATGGCTCCTTATCAGCTGCATCCAATGCCTGACCATTTTCCTGCATCTTCTCAGGTGGTGGGCTCCGAACTTTAGGTGAATCTTGCGAGTTAAAGATGCCACCTGGAGGCCGTGACACATTAGAAATTCTTTGAAGAGAGGGTGACTTCGTCATTTTAGGGGATGATGGTTCATTGAAGCTATGACTTGCTGAAGAATCCATCTCAATTTGGAATGCTGCAGTCTCTTTGTAGTTTCGAATAGGCATCCTGGGTGATCGTTAAAAAATAAGGAGTGGGAAATTCTTCCTTAAAACAAAATATAAAATGATGTAGTTCAGTGGGTTCTCAAATGCACTACAGAATCCAAATATTATTAGTTTATTATCCTAGGAAATAATTTTCTTAAGCTATTGCCACTTTCACCATGACGATACCTTTTTTTTTTGGGAAAGAACCATGGTATATTCTGGGTAGACACAAACAATAATACATAGCAAAAGAAGAAGCATGATTTGTTCTAGTACCTCTTGGGAAGTTTTGCTGCTTCTTCACATCGAAGAAGCTCTGCATATAAGCCACCCAAGGTCAACAATTCATCATGAGTACCCATTTCAACAAGTTGACCTTCCTCCATAACTGCTATATAATCAGCGTTCCTTATGAGACTAAGCCTTCGAGCAATTATAATTGTTGAGCGTCCTAACATAAGCAGATCCAAAGCCTCCTGAACAGCCCTCTCAGCCTCAAAATCAAGTCCACCAGTAACCTCATCAAGCAGAAGAATTGAAGGATTTAGAAGCACAGCTCTTGCAATAGAAAGCTTTATTTTCTGCTCTTCAGTCAAAGATAGACCAGCCCTGCCAACCTGAAAAACAGGAACACCAGTTATGGAAATAAAAATGTGATCACCACTTAAATGGAAACAATTAAAAATACACCCCCAAAAAAAATCCATATAGGCATATAATCATGTCAACCAAGCTTCACCTGTGTGTCATAACCTTTCTGTAATGAGCTAATAAATGTATGTGCATGAGCTATTTTAGCAGCCTCTTCAATTTGATCCATGGAGACATCCCTCCCATAAGCAATGTTGTCTCTTATACTCAAACTCAGCAAAGCAGGCTCCTGAGTAACTAGTCCTATTTGGCTCCTCAGCCACTCCAGTTTCAAATTCTTGATGTTTTCACCATCTAAAAGAACTTCTCCTGAATCAAAGATTAGCAAATCAATTTAAATCTTCAAATTACCAATAGAGTGCAGTGACTGCAATGGTGAAATTTTACAGTATCAAAGAGGAAATATTACCTAATGTAGGATCATAAAAACGCTCCATGAGTGGAATGATACTACTTTTTCCAGAGCCATTTCTGCCAACAAGTGCTACAGCTTTCTTAGAAGGTACAGTGAGATAAAAACCACTCAAGATAGGGATTTCAGGGCGAGAAAGGTAACTGAAATAAACATTCCGAAACTCAATATTTCCTTGCACAGTATCAGGGGCAGTGCCATCATGATTAACAGATGAGGATGACCGGCTTATCATCTCAAATAGCCTATAAGCAGCTATTCGCCCTTGATCAAATGAGTAGAAATTTGTCGCTGCTTGATTCAATCCCCTGAATCAAAGCGGCAAAATTTATAAGTAAAATGACAAACATATGATAAAAATATATAAGTTGAGAATGATGCTCACAGGCCACTTAGAATTACAGCAAATAGAGCTGTTATAATTTCACCACCATGTGCTTTTCCATGAATAATTAAGAATCTTCCAACCCAGAGTTGTAAAGCACAAGAACATATTGCAAGCCCATATGTAAATCCAAGACCAAGCCCTTGAACGAGACTTATTAATATACCATATCTAAGAGTAGCTTGTAGTGAAGTTGCATATGAGTACTTGGCCAACGTTTCATTTGTAAATGCATACAATGTCCTTATGTAGGAAACTGCCTGCATCATAAGAAATGATCTACCCTCAGCATCCATGACACTAAAGAAAAGGAGGCACCAGTAGAAACAAATAAAGACACAACACCATCTAAAGAATTGAAAGCATATAATTAACATGGAACCATTCCACAAGTCAGCTTTAAAAATCATTAATTATAAAGAAGCAGAGTTATATTTGAAATAGATAAAGTGGTCTCATTTGAACTTCAATGCAGGGGAGTGCTAGAATGGCATCTTAAATTCATCTATACGTCTGACCCACACATAAACACAATAAAAGAAAGGAGGAAAATATTTGGCTCAATGTAAAACAGGATTAAAATTCAAAGGATAAACAACCTGTTCAGCAATGCTAGCTGCTTCGGCATATGCATCTTGGATATTCTCGGCGAGCCTATGGAGGAATATATTTGATATTCCTCCAGCAGCAACAATAAAAGGACCTGTAGCTAATGTTATCAAAGCAATCTGCCAACAATTGATAAGGCCAATGACAAGACCACTGAAGAATGTAGCCATATTATGAATATAATTTCCAACCTGCATCAAAAAAGGCAAATAAACATGATATACGAGACATATGTCTGGAGATATGATCTGCAAAAGAAGTTAACATTTCAAAGGAACAAATTTATATCATGATTAGAACAAGACATACTTTTTCACTTAGGGCAGACTGGATAAGCAGCACATCACTCAATACTTGACTCACAATGTCTCCGTTATTCCCATAAGTATCGAAAAAACTCATATCTTGATTTAGCAATACTTGAACATATTTGGACCTGATGACAGCAGTCTGCCGTTCTCCAGTCAAAATCCAACATGAAACCTCTAATTACCGGGAATAAAAAAATAAAAAACAGCATTAGTATTGTAACAGATTTAAATTCAACATCTAATAAAACACATTCCCCCATGATTAAATTTGATGAACATTTAAAATTACCAATCCAACCAGCAGCAAAAACTCCCACAGCAATATAAACAATGGTTAAGGCAAGCTGTAGAAGAAAAAAGGGTAAGTCAGCACAAGTACACTGAATCACAACGTGAATGCTTTGCAGAACTGAAGATCATTTATCTTCCAAAATTTCCTCATTTCAAAATTTAAAATAACAAAAGGTATATCAAAATTAGACCACCTGCCAAGAATAAGATAGACAAACTTGTGAAAGAGTTAGATGAAAGAAGTGTTCCCCTGAATTCAAGCATTTTATGCTATTTTATTTCACAGGTGGAAATAGTAGATAAACCAAATCAAACACATACAAATACAAATACAGGAGTCGGATCAGTATATTCTACACCTTCAATCTTATATATTTATCGTCTTCCTTAACTTTCCTTCTTGTTTTTTACTCTCCCGTCCCTTACAAAATTCAAAAAGAATCAGGCAATCACTCATAAGACAAATTACAAGTAGACAATTCTAATCACCCTATCACAGAATGAAACTTCTAGTTGAATATTTTCTCTACAATGGTATTTAGCAATTTTTGTTTCAGGGTCTTGGGTTGAATTTATTTTGATATTTTTTCTAGTAATAGTAGGACGTCTAATCCTTACAGGATTAGGACTTTTACTCCTTAGCTTTGGAGGATAAGTTATAGGTAGAAGAGACCTATTCAGAAAGTTGCGACATATTTTTTCCTTTCTGAATAGAATGATCAGTTTTATGAATTATGGCAGCAAATTGTGTCCAAGTTGTGTAATTACTATCTTTCTTTCTTCAATTTTGTACTCTCTTCAAATTTATTTCCTCGGCAAACAGCAATATAAGTACAATCCAATCAAATTTGAAACCCCAAATCATTAGTTTTACGAATTTTTGCTAAAACATATCAAGCCCAAATCCTCTGCCCGTGGTTATTGTTCATGGCAACCAAACAACTAAAATGCCTTGCTATTGCTTGATAATTGCATATCCTTTAAATACACCCCATGACACTTCAATATTTTTCGAACCACTGATTCACCCTAGAAAATACTAACTGATTAAATCCTAATGATCCTGCCATCCTTGTATGGTTGAGATCAGAAAAGTTGAAATGCAATCTAAGCAATACAGAGGAGGTACCACTTCAATGACTCAACCAACTGACGTGGGACTCTTTCCAGTATCAACTCATCGAGTGGAACAAACTACCGTAAGCCGTGAAATTATATATAACTAACCCTGACAGTCAGGGCCTGATCATCCAAGATGATTTCATTCATTACTACACAAGGATAGGCCAAAAATTATCTCAAAATATTAAACGATCTCCCCTCATAAATGCATAAAGACTAGACAAAAGTGAGAAGTTCCATGAAAAATTAATTGTGCAACTACCTAAACTGACCTTACGCCTATTCAATGCAAGAGGTGCTATTACGAAAACAAGGAGCGGGCAATAGACAGTGAAACTGATCAGTTTTCAAAAGCAACCGAGGCCAAGACAAAATCAGCAGAACCAAACAAAATTCCAGAACTCCTCATTACCCAATCAATAACGCCAAGAAGCAGATTCGATGATTTAACTTCAAAATGTTTCCTAGCCTCAAAGTTCCCACAACAAAAGTCTTATCCCACTAAGTGAGGTCAGCTATATGCTTGCGTAGCCGGTCCCAAGCCCAGAAAAAGGAGGAGGGTTGTGTTAGGCCACGGAAGCCAATGTAAAACATGCCGACATCTTCAATACGGATCAAAGTTCCCACATGTTGATCAAATTACGTCTGACAAGAAAGTGAAAAAACTAATAGAACAGTACATGTAGCCTAGAAGAACACAAGAACAACAACATAGAAGAACATTTTGATAAGCAAAGCTTGAGCCCTAAGTTTATAGCTTCCTCAATTACCTACTAGCCAATTGAGCAAAATCGAACTATCAGAAATGGAAAACTACATGTACATCCTATGCTTGCATAACAACTAAAGATAGTACAAGATTTCGATAAATAATTTTCCAATTCAAGTTTCAATTAAATCACAATGGCAAAACAAAAACATCCATGCATACTTATATCATAAGCTACGGTTTTGCGCATAGATACGAATCACAATCTAACCTCGGTGAACCTGTCAAACCGCTCCTGCGACGTGGCGTGATCCACCCGCAGCACATGTATGATCTTAGCGAAGTAGTGCAAGTAAACGACGAGCGCGGTGCCGTGAGCGGCAGCGGCAACAGAACCAACGGCGATGAGGAACCAATCGAACCGGTCGGCGCACGTGAAGAGCCCTGAGAACGGAACCGCGGCCGGTGGCGGCTCGATCTCCTCGGGCTCCTCCATCTCCTCGTCGACCTCCACCTGCTGCGACGCGGAGGTCTCAGCGCCGGGGTCGAGGTACGGCGACGGAGACTCCGGCGGCTCTGACACCTCCGAAACCGGCGTGAGAGGTTGCACGTGCGGTGGAGACCACCCGAACAATCCCCGAGACATCATCTCTTCCTCTCTCTCTGAAGGAAAATTCTCAATTCCGCAGATCCACACAGAATACTGAAAATCCTTCTCAGCTACTCATAATTGGTCTTTTTCCTTTTCAATTTTTTTCTTCTTCCGGCGAGCGACGTCGTCCTGGCATGCGCCGGCACCGCCGTCGCCGTTTCCTTGTTCGGTTTCTCAGGTCGGAAAGGGTTGGCGGAAGAGGGATATGATAGAGTCACCTGGAGCAGCACGCGAAATTCGTGAACCCTCTTACGTTTTGTTATTTCTTTAATTCTTTCTTTCTTCTTCTTCTTCTTCGTTCGGGTTTGGATTTTCTTCGTTAGGTTTAACGGTCAAACGCCGGCGTCTACATCCTTTAACGGGGTGTTTTTTTTTTTCCTTATGTATTTATTTATTAATATTTATTTTCTATTATTTGTTTTATTATGGCTTTTATGCTTTTTAAAGGACACAGATACAATGAGTTTGCGCTGTGACAACAATGGCATGCATGCAAAGCTGGAAAAAAATGGGGGAAGGGTGTTTCAGTAATTGCACAATCATTGATAATGATGGTGACTTGTGGTTTTGGTGTGAAATGACGCTGAGGTCCTTGCTCAGAGTTGTTAGAGCTGACACGTGTTTGATTTTCATTTTTATATTTGTGATTCTTAAGCTTGCAAGAGTAACCGATGCCTACAAAATCACTACGAAATCACTCAGTAACATGAGCCTACGAAATCACTCACTAACACACATTACACGCATAAGTATAACATAGGTTCTAATAGCCCCCTCTCAAGCTATAAGTGGTGAGCATTACCACAACCATCTTGAGAATATGACTACCAGCTTGCTCAAATTCAGATTCAAAAATCTCTTGCAATTAAGGGTGAAAATAGACCAATCCAAGCCAAGCTTCGTGCAGCTCAACTCCGGCTTGCATTCTAATTTAACGATCCATGTCTGGTCTGTGATCTGTTATCTATATCTATCTATTTATATATTATATAATAGAAGGTTTATACCTACCTACCCACTAAAATAAGGTATAAGTCCTAACTATCCCCACTATGACCTACCCATTAAGACCCTACCCTAAATAATTAATATTTATAAAATTTATAAATATTAATTTCACAATCTGTATGGACTTAATTTCACAAATTATACCACTATATTCGAATCACCCATAGAAGATTCTCACTTAGTCGATGAGTTTCTTCTCTTTATTCTACATTTGTAAATGTTTATTTTAAAATTAATTTTAAATTTTAAATGGTAATGTAGGTTGTTTAACATTGACTATAATGTTGTTGCGCGTTATTGTATAAAATAATGTTATGTCACTTAAATTATACATATAACTTAAACCTTGAACAACATCAAGTGCGTTACACTATTGGCTCCAAGTTCCTATTAATTATAAACTAAAGTCAAATGACAATGCACCCTTGAACAACATGATTCAGATCATAATAAAATTATTATTATTTGGATCACAGTTAGTGCTACACATAAATACTGAAATCCAAGCTAAAAAATATGTGCAAGAAGTATCTCTTGATTTACTTTCATTAACTTCAAACAGAAATCTATCCTACTATTTCACAGTTGTAAGGATAGTTTATTAATTTATCCTGTTTTAATTTAATACTTATATATTTCATTCAAAAAAAATTAATACTTATATATTAAGCTCATTTGTACAAAAAAAAAAATTAAGCTAATAGGATAAAATGAGTTTTTTTTGTTAATCAACCTTCTATAAATTAAATTTGAGAATACAATCTTGAATCTCATAAAGTCGCATTCATCCATTTTTCTCATCAAATCATGTAATGTTAATTTTCATATTAAAAAATTAAGTTAATATTCCTTTTAATACTAGCTCATTATATTAACCACAAAATTCAGAGTTTACAAAAAGAACATGATCGCTACAATGACACTTCATAGAATAAGGGAAGATAAAAACCACCTACCCCAATATGTCCTACCCACTAAGACCCTAACCTAAATAATTATTTCCTACCCTAAATAATTATTTTTAGAACTATTTCCTAATTTGATTTGCCCCAGCTATATTTTTCAATTAAATATTAAAATAGTTTTTTTGATTTAACACACTATCTTAAGTAATATATAATAGATGATTTTATTTGTTTTAAGGATAAGTAATACTCCTATATAGGTCGATAAATCTTGAAATCTAGAAATATATAAAGTTTTTTCAATTGTTTTTTTAGAAAAAATAAATAAAATTCATTTCTATTTCTGAAAAATTAGAATTTGAAATGAAAAATTAATATTCAATTTCTAAAAAAAATTAATGCTCAACTTTCCTCCAACTATTTCAAAATAAAATATAAAACTTAAAATTAATGATAAAAATATCACAGGTTCGATCTTTTTTAGTTAATTCAAAAATTATGAAATAAATTAAATAATTCAAAATTGAAATATTTAGAGTATTGAAATAATAAATTAAGTAATTAAATTAAGTATAGTAATTAATTTTTATATAAAAATTGTAAAAATAATAGAGCATTGAAATATTTAAATTTCAAAATCAAAATTAATATAAGGGTCCCTCCAATAATTCTGAAATTTTTGAAATATTTTTAAATAAATTTAAAAACTTTAAAGGGAAGATTATAAATTAAATAATTCTTAATTTAAATTTCAAATTTCACCCGTGATAATTAATTTGATTAATAAATATAATGCCAAAATTCAGCAAATTTCAAATTTGGAATGAATTCTTAAAATATAAGTAAATCTTTATGGTTACCAATATATAAGGTGTGTTTTTCTCATACGGCAGAAACGCTTCTCCTTCTTTTTAGCTTTTTATTTTTCCCTTTCTCAATTTTTCTTCCTCATTATCATATCAAGGTTTCCTCTCATTTTATAGATGTTTCTACCCTAGGGCTACGATCTTCTTCAAATTTTCGAGGTTTTTCTCTTTCTCGCGATGAATCTTCTCTCAACAATGTTGAATCTTTTATTTTAATTTTTGTAGTTTTCTATAACATTGGTTTTTTAGTGTTGTCCATACTTGCATCTCACAGTTTCTTTTTTTTTTTTCTCTGGGTGCGTATTATCTTCAAGAAGGTGATTCTTTATTTACATTTTTTCTGTTACGTGTAATGCAGCCTGTAATGTATTTAAGTTATCTTTTGTCTTTTTATTGTTTGATATCCTTAATTCATTTTGATTATTTGAAAATATAAATTTGAAAAGAAAAAATACATCTTTTTTGATAATATTTGACTTGATAGATTTATATTGCTTCATCTTATTGATCATATGGTAAGATGAGATATTGTTTTAGATTATTCAAAATTAGGCGTTCCAAACTAAGTTGATGTATTAGTGGTTCGTACAATTCCTTGGGACATATGAAAGAAAGTTTATTTTCTATAACCTTCTCCCACATGTCCCCTCCACCTAAGTCATTCATTTTCCTTCCAAAACAAAAAACCAATATCTCTGAATTTTTTTTCCTATTTTATTAATTTCGAATTTTAATACTGCCTATGGCAATAATCAATATATTAATATATTTAACCACTCCAGGATTTTTGAAAAAAATGTAAAATAATATTAACTCAAGAAAATATCTTTTTTATGAAAGCATGAATATATTTTACTTTTAACCTAACCACTTTGAAATTTTGATTCTTAATTTTACGTGAAATCCTTTATTTGATATATCAAATATTTAAAAAATATATAATTAAAAAATATTGTTAAATATAACATTTTAAATATTTTATTTTAAAAAATTCAATAATTTTATTGATACAATTAAGTAATTAAAAACTAAATCAATTTCGGTGCATCAAATTACTAAATGAGGCATTACTTTCAATCGCAGAATTAAAAATCACAGATGATGATATGAAAAATTTATGCCTCATTGAAATTGAGAAGTTACTGCAAAGAAATGATAGATCGTTAAGTGATTATCCATCTTTGCCATCAGCCGAATAATTTGAAGCACAACAATTTGAAAATAGATTCATTGTTGATGATTTAAACTATGATAAAGATGCACTAAAAGTAAAGCATTAAGATGCTTACCCATGAGCAAAGGTCAGTGTATGAAATGATTGTTAAATCTGTCCTTTCAAACTCAAGAGGCTTCTACTTCCTATACGGTTACGGTGGGACCGACAAAACTTTTGTATGAAATGTTTTATCTGCATCACTTAGATCCAGAGGACTAATTGTTCTTAATGTTGTGTCCAGAGGCATAACATCATTACTCTTAACTGGAGGCAGAACAACTCATTCAAAATTCTGTATTCCATTAGATGTTACTGAGACATCAACATGCAATATAAAGCAGGATGTCCAAGAGAAAAGCTTTTGCTTGAAACGAGCCTTGTTATATGGGATGAAGCACCTATGTTAAAGAGGTTTTGTTTTGAAGCTTTAGATCATACACTTCGAGATTTAATGAGGTTGAAGAATGAAGACAACTTACATAAACCGTTTGGAGGCAAAGTTGTCATCCTTAGAGATGATTTTAGACAAATACTCTCTGTTATAGCTGGAAGAAGCAGACAATAAATTGTTGGAGCTACTTTAACTCTTCATCATTATGGAGACATTGCAAAGTTTTAAAGTTGACTAAGAACATGTGGCTAATCGCAGCAGAGACGGTTGATGAGGCAAAAGAAATCAAAGAGTTTGCATATTGAGTTCTCAACGTTGGAAATGGCGATCATCCTGACTGCGGAACTGGAGAATATGATATTCAAATCCCTTCTAATATGCACATTCCAAATTGTGCTGATCCATTAATGGAGTTGATTAAATATACATATCCAGAACTTTCACGCAGCATGAAAGACCCAAAATTCTTTCAAGACAGAGTAATATTGGCTCCGACACTGGAGACTGTTGAAATGATAAACATCTACATGCTTGGCTTGATTGCTCAAAAGAATGTGAGTATTTGAGCTCGGACACTACTTTACGCTCTAATGGGGATTCTGAAATCTAAAGTGAGTGGTTTACCACTGAATTTTTGAACGACGTCAAAAGCTCAGGAATCCCTAACCATAGACTACTATTGGAAGTGGGTACTCCTATCATGCTTCTGCGAAATATAGACCAAGCAGTAGGTTTATGCAACGGAACCAAGTTAATAGTTGATGATCTCGGAGAGCGTGTTATTGCTGCAACAGTTATCACAAGAAAAAATGTTGGGGACAAAATACACATTCCTAGAATGGACTTGGTTCCTTCTGATCCCAAATTTCCATTTAAATTCCAAAGACGACAAACATTGCCTCAAGTTGGGCTCTTTCTTCGGAGACCCGTCTTCACTCATGGTCAGTTGTACGTAGCTCTCTCTAGAGTGTGGTCAAAGAAGGGTCTTAAACTTTGTATACTTGACGATTCTAGAAAACTTCAGACGAAAACCTTAAATATAGTGTTTAAGGAAGTTTTTGACAATGTATGATGCATTGAGCGAACATTCATTTTTCTTCTTCTTAACGAATATAATTATCTTGTTTACTTTATTATGTTCTTACAATTATACTTCATTTAGCTCACATATAATATATATATATATATAAAATAACATAATTTTAACAATTAATTTTTTCATACATAAAAAAAAACCTAACTTACCATACAACGCACAGTCATCACACTAGTTAATGTAGTAAGGAGCTACCCAAAGTGGAAGATACCTTATTTAAAGTTCCAATACCAAAATTTATCTCCTTCGTTTCAGAACCTCCATATTATCAGTGTCGTCAGTTCACAATTTTTGAAAATTTTTATGATAAGGTAAGAGGGAGGGGTAGCTCACTTCATTGAACTAAGAGTGATGGAAATTGAATGATCAAGGTTCAAACCCTGCAAAAGGAACATTTATAATTTATTAACAACTAACATTTACGTAAAAAAAAGAAAGTTTATTATAATTTAGGTAAAAATCAATTAGAAAGGGAAAATAAATAAAAGCATTGTAATGAATTACATTTTAAATTTAAGTAAACAACCAGTACTAGTTTTTTACGATAGTTGAAGTTTCTATAATAATCTAATACGCAGTCAAGGGTTTCAACTTTCAAACCAGGAAAGGAAGGCATCAAGGAGAATAACAAAAATAGAAAGGTCAATTCAATTGACCATAACGGGTCAAAAGTGATATAAAAATATAACCATGAACAAAGTCCACACCATTATTCTTATTCTTTTTCATGCTATACCACTACACAGGTCACAGGAGATAAAAGAACACTTTCTCTGACCAGATAAAATACAGAGACATCCCATAAGAGGTCGGGTACATTTTATGAGCATTAATTAAATACACTTTATTTTGTAGTGTTACAGATAGTAGTTAATTTAACTAAGTGGGTTGGTGTAGTAGTTCAGCACTTCGTCCCTTAAGCAAGTGGCCGGGTGTTTGAATCTTAACTATTGTGAATGGAAAAAACTTATTGGTCAGCCCCCTACCACTTCGTGCGCTGACTGTGAGGTGAATGATTAGTCTCACGGCGACATGCTGTGGGATACCTTGGTCAAGAAAAAAAAATAGTAGTTAATTTTACTTAACAATTAACAATTCATTGTTTTTCCATTAAAAAAAAACAATACATTGTTTTTGTAAAAAAAAATTACATAATAAGGAAAAAACTTAGGTCAATTTTCTTATGTCCTTTTAGTCAAGATTTTCATTCAAATAATGACTAGAAGATTTTATTTCTAAAAATAAATGATATTTATTTAGACTTCATTGTTAAATATTAAGACACATGCCGCAACATGATTGGAGAACTTTATGAAATTGATATAAGAAACTTGATTTAAGTTTTGTACATTCAATTATGATTCATTATTTTGCTATATTATAAATAAATTAAAAAATGATGATTTTTTTGGTACATAAAAAAAAATGGTAAGATATTATTGGATTGTACTCTTTACACAACTCATGCATATAAATTAAATCTAATATTTATATCATTAAATAAGAAGTGAAAAGCTTTATGATTTCCTACTATATTTTCCAACCCAAATGTTTTTCTTTATTGAAGATATTCATGTGTGCTATTAATTTTACTATCCTCATTTTTAATGTTTTTTTCCCAAAATATTTAAACATTATAAACACTTCAATTACACCTTATTTTTGACTCATTACATCGTATATTACATCTCTTAGTTATCTCTTTCTAATTTATCTCATTCTAATAATTACACTTGCTTATTATTAATGTTTATATTACTAAATAAGAAATGAAGTCAATTTTAGATTTAGTATGTCAAAATATTTTCCAACACGAATATCTTCTTGTAAAATGCTAGCAAAACTTACTTTAACACTCTCATTTCAACATTCTCTCATTGATTGTTGAAATTCATATAGATCCACTAAAAGCATGGGTAACACTTCAAACTTTATGCGACTCACATAAATTTCAACCAATCAATAAATCGATGAAAGAATATTGAAAATGAAGTGTCAAATTGAGTATTGTTAGCCCCACTTTATTTTCCTTTATAAAGATATTCATATGTTGTGATTTTCAAACATCAAAACTATATAAAACACCACATGCGCCTTTTTATCTCCATATCTAACTTTTTTTTTCTATCAACCAAACCAAGTAGGTTGGTGTAGTGATTCAATATTTCATCTCTTAAGCAAGTGATTAAGATTTGAATCTGAACTCTTGCGAATGGAAAAAGCTCATTGGCCAGCCACCTACCGCTTAGTGCCCAGTAGGGCGAGAGATTAATCTTATAATTATCGGTTGTGAAATACCTGGTTAACACCGAAAAAATCTAACATTTTCTATTAAGCTATTCACATCATAACATATTATAACATCTATCATATAATATATATATATATATATATATATATATATATATATATATATATATATATATATATATATATATATATTTCCACTTTCTCTCGTATTAATCTATATTATTTTTTCCGTGTAATTCTACCATTTATAGTTATGAGGCTAATTTTCTACCTCACTGTGAGCGTACTAAACCGTAAGAGGTTGACCACTAAGCTTTTTTTTTTCCATTCACAAAATTTAATAATCAAACTCATAACTACTTACTTAAGAAATAAAATGCTAAATCATTACCCCAACCCTCACCCAATTTAGTGTCTAACATTTTCAATATTTTAGGTAGTGTGTGGAATAATTTGTGTACAATGGATAAGGAAAAAAAGAGTAAAGGGACCAAATAAGTTAAGTGACAGGGACAAATACTAAGGAGAGGCTAAATTGTTATGCAGTGTAGCATAAAGGATAAGTCCAACTCAGAAGGATGTCCTCCACCACATAGAAGGAGAATAACTCACTCAGGAACCTGTTTCATTTTCTATGCAATCACAGCCAACAATGGTGTCCCTGCAGAATTCTCCAACACTCCACCGCACCCTCTTCCACAACTCTTTCCCTCAGGTACTTTTTCTCTATCTCTCTCATGCTTTAACTTGGTGGTTTGTTTCGTTTTCTCTGTTTCTCAAACATGGGTAGGTCAGTCACAGAAGAATGGTATCTTTCGTTCATCTAGAAGAGAAGCCATTTCCTTCACTGTCAAAGCTGCCCATGAACCTTCAGCTTCTTCAATTGGGTTCCTTTCTCAAGGTTGGTTTTTTTCTTTTCTTTTGTCTGTTGAGCTTGATTTCATAGCTATCATTGTATATATATGTATACCTTTATAGTGATTTTGCTTGTTTTGTGAGTAGAATTGTACAAATAATCTATTAGTTGGCATTTATGCATTGCCTTGATATTGCTTTTTCATTCTTCAGTTTCCAAAGGGTAATGTGTACCATGAGCATATCACCTATGGTCATCAGTGGGGGCTAATTAGCTTCTGATGAAGATGCATTGTGCAATAGACATCTTGTTGTCTCAATCAAACAATGTACCTGTTTGGGTGCAAACCAAAACACACTTATTGGAGCTTATTTAGTGCATTTTCTAGTTGATAAGCTCCAATAAACTCTAAAAAGCTCGTATCCAAACGGGATTAATGACACTCACAAACATCATGTAAACCACATATGAATGATCTAGGATATTAACCATGTCAATGTTTTAAAGAAACGAGATTATCCAAGCATGTTTGGAATGAGAATACTAAACAACAATTTGGTTAGGGCTTCAAGCATGACTCAAATACTGACTTACATGCTATTCGTGGTGAAATGTGAACTGTTTTGAGTTTTTACTATACCATAACAAGAGCAACAACAACAACAACCAAGTCTTTTTCCACTAGATGGGTTCTACAACATGGATCACAAGACATTATAGAGCCATGTGACATATTTGGACACAACTGCATTATAGAATTATCTGACATTGAATTGCTATATTTACATGATAAGTTATTCTGTTTTTAATTCTGTTGTGGTACGTTGGCAGATAGACCAGGGAGGCGCGACGTGATTGCCATTGGGACTACTGCCTCATTAGTATTTCTGTTCAGCCAACACCCAAACTCTTGTAAGACCTCCAGTTTGTTTAAGTTTTCTATATGTTACTAAATTGTGCTCGAGTAGGATGGTGCAAATGCTGTTTTTGCCTCCTGTTGTGTTTCCTAAATACTGAGGCCTGACATCCTGAGGATATACCCTTGATATGGCTCAGTTGCTGCAGAAAACAAGAAAGGATTTTTGCCAGTTACGGACCAGAAAGACGGATATACATTTATCTACCCTTTCGGGTGGCAGGTGAGCATTGTTTATGCACTGTCTGACCAATGACTTCAATATCTATGCTAGTTGATTTATCTATGAAAAGCTAAAGTGGAAATTAAGGTAGCTCCTTCATCTCTTTTTTTTATCATGGGGAGTGGGCAGGAAGTAGCGATTGACGGTCAAGATAAGGTATTCAAAGATGTCATTGAACCGCTGGAAAGCGTCAGTGTTAATATAATCCCAACTGGCAAACAGGATATTAAAGAATTTGGGCCCCCTCAACAGGTTAGGCTTATATCAGTGCGAATTGCATTGTTTATAAAAGATTTAATTGTGTTTTTGGTCCCCTTATTTGGAGTTTGGACTTTGTGTGATTTTAATCCCTCTAATTTTGGTTGCAGGTTGGCGAAACTCTAATAAAAAAGGTTTTGGCCCCTCCAAACCAGAAAACAAAGATAATTGAAGCTACAGAGGTTTGATGTCCTACATCATCCCTTCTCTTTTTTTATAGTCCTCTCTGTTGCTTTTTGTTAATTAGACTTTATGCACATATAGTGTATTGTTCAGCAGCCATATATGTTATGTATTCTCTATACAACTCTATTATACTAGTCTCATCTCATTCTGAATCTCAAACAGCATTCAGGGTTTAGTTAACTAAAGGAGTTGAATGTTATGTTTCTTTTACCACCAATGAAAACTTTGATCTCACTTATTCTTGCTTCATATGCTCCTTTCACTTTCTATTGGAATCAGAAGTGTGTGTGTCTCCTCAGTGAATAGTTTGTGCAAGTCTCTATAAGATGACTTTCATAGTTACTCAGTCTCCGTGATAGCTTTATCCTTAAAAGATGAGATTTGTGCTAATGATCAAGTTCCCCAATGTGGATATTAGCAAGGTAGTCCATCCAATTGTTATTTTGACAAGGATATCATGAACCAACTATCCCAAAAGCTTAAGTTGTTTGCTGAAGACACATGAATGATTTTATATTATACTTCTAACAGCCCCCTCACGCAAGATCTCATTGGTAAGCATGGACATCACAGGTCCACCTACCATATGCTGAAATTCAACTTTTTATCAAAATAATTGGGGGCAACAAGGATTACGGATCGAACTTTAGACCACTTAGTTATAGAGACTTTTACCATGTCATAAACTATCTCAAAAGCTTAAGCTATTAGATGAAGACACATGAATGGTTTTATATTATATTTATAACAAAGGAGAATATCTTAATTGAGACTCACTTAGCTACAAGGCATTTGTCTTCACATAGTATATTAGCTTGTTTGGTTTACAATCTGTCCAACCAAAAAGCTGAAAGCTGATATTGTGTTGCTTTAGTTTACCTTGCCTTGGGAAGGCTAAAAAGGCCAGATTGTAGGGATGATAATCATATGCAAACAGGCCTTATCTAGTTTTCAGTGGGGAATCATATTATTGCAAGATCCTTTCATCTTTTTCAAACAACTATTATAGTTTAAAAACCCAAGGTACTGGAATTTCTGGCAACTTCCTTAACAGTGCACCATCAAATTAGATGAACACCAGATTTAGGGGGTTGTAATATTCATACTGAAATTTTTGCTAGCAAATTGAGAACATGAGATTAAACCATGGTAGAAAATATGATTACAAAAAGAATATTCATTTTTCTCTTTTGGTTTTGGATAAAAGATCAGAAACCTTGTTAACTTCCTGAGGGTGTAGGAAGAGTTTAGCTAGTTGTGCCATGGCGTTTGGAAGTGCATAGTTTATTGTTGTCATAGGAAAATGTTTATGTTTTGTAGACACCCAATTGTGGTGCCCACAGCCGAAATATGAGAGAAAGGAAGAAAATGAAGAGAAATGATAAATGTGATACATGATGTGATGTTGTAGCAAAATAGAGAGAAAAAATTGTGTATATGTGATTGTAAGGTGTGATTGCTGTTGGGTGTTTAAAAATTGGGGTTGCTAATCATATTGTTTATCATTTGATCTTCGAGACCCAAAAAATGGGAAATATTTGGTTACAACATCACAAACAACTCTTTGAACTTTGTTAATTGTTAATTGGGTCATTGTTGTCAAATACCAAATATTGAACTTAAGAAATCTTAATTTTTTGTTGTTTTTTTAAAGGCTATACTGATGAATATTTGTGATTAATGTTTCTTGTATGCAAATATAGTATGTACATTTTTTTTTTTTTTGAACTGAGAATGTACATTAGTTGATGTGGCACATTTTTGAAATCTTATTGGTTGGCTCAGTGGCAGTATACAAATTTTTTACATTGCCGTGCATGTAAATTATTCTGCACATAGTTGCTTTTTATGTCACAATTTATGGTCTTTCGCTTGCTTAAAGTACCTCCATATACTGTCAAAAAAAGGACCTCCATGTACAATGTTGTGATCTCTGATTCTGATATGAGTATATAATAATACTAATATAAATGCAAAATCACTGATCATAGCTTGCTCCATCTGTGTATTGCTTCAGCAAGAAGTTGATGGGAAAACATACTATCGATTTGAGTTTATTGCTCAAGCTCCAAACTACACTCGGCATGCTCTCAGCACCGTCTCCGTTAGCAATGGTATGGTTTAGTTTTCTATCTGTTTGCTGTTTTCAAAATGTGTGTATCCTTGTATCCATAATGTTACTTTTTCTTAAGCATTGTCTCCCATGGATAGTGTTACTTTTCTTTTGTATTATAGAAAAATAAACATTATACTACAAACGGCATGACTTGACAACACTCAGAACATACTTCGGAAAATCAGGCAACAATTTTTCTTGTTTTTACTTATATAAATATTAATTATTATTTGCAGGTAAATTTTACACCTTGACCACAGGAGCAAATGAGAGAAGATGGAACAAGATGAAAGAGAGACTGCAGACAGTCGTAGATTCCTTCAAAATTTCCAATGTTTGATAATTGATCGTTTATTATTACTATATTAGAGATCATGAACTCTTCATCAGTGAGAATTTCCAATTTTGCGCTTTAATAGTCCCAACTCCCAAGTATTTTGCGTTATAGCAATTCATCAGTAAGTCTTTGTGGTTAAGATTGTTGGTCAAGACATGAACAGAGTTGATAGCTATCAATTACCTCTTTTTAAGTGGCAACTGAGAACTAACACTCTTAACCACAAACATACTATTCATTGTTTGATTGGTTTGGGTTGTAACTTGGTGTACCTTAATGTGCTGGGTGCAATGCATTCCCTTCCCAAGATGGAAAGGCAAAGAGTTCCATGCAAAAAATAATAGTGAAAGACGCAAGCGCGACCTTCTCCTCATCTACTTATCATTTCCGTTGGCTATTATTTCCTTCTCATGAAAAGAAGAAAAAATATTATCTCAAAATTCTAAATGACTAAATTTAATCGGAATATCTATCTCATTAATTACCCAGTTCTTGCCAAAACACTGTGTGCAATCCATTCTTCTCTTCTATGAACTCTCTGTTTGACAAAGTTTACTGAGAACTTGTCACCCATCGTCGCCGGTGAAACACAAGCGGTTTCCTTCTGTTGATCTTACGAAACAAAACCAGTAGCTTCACATTCTATCCGACCAAGTGCTAACACAATTGGCCAAGCGTTGTTGACTTTTCCTTCATTAGTTCTCACTCAATCTTTGGAAGTTTGACATACCCAGTTAAGCTTAGCACTTAATAGAGGCCTTCAACCATCTAATTCAAAGAACTGGCTACTAAAAAGCCTCTAATACTTTTTCCCATTGTTTAGGTTCTTTACTTTTTACCATTGGGCTGATACAGATCAAGAGACAGGTCCTTAACACCCTACTACTAGGGAGGACATGTTTGAATAATAATAACAACAAACAACGTAGTATCAAGGGAAAATAACTTGTTCTAACTTTTATTTAAAACATAGATTGAAGCTCAATCAATTTCTTATACAAGTTTTACACGCTTGCATAGAATAATATTTGGGGACAAAGCCCAATTACACATCCTACACTGAGGTTTGAAAGAAGCATACTACTAAGTCTCCATCAACAATCGTTCACTAGCATAGAAAAGTAGGATTTCAGATCCCAAACCTCCGAACGTGGAAGGGGCTTCACCTTCTGATAGCCTTCATGTTCACAAAACGTGAATACAAACAGTCCAACAAAATAAGAACTAATCGATGATTAGACCATGAAACAATGTTATACTACTACCATGCAAAACAGATGCTTACCAAAAATAAATGCAAAACAGATTGGAAACTAGAATATTTTGAACAAGACAAGCTTTAACTAGAAAAATATCACCCTGCTAAAATTATAATAGAACATTGAAAAACCAATAGCTGAGCACAAAGCTAGCCTATTGAACTAAAAAATAAATCATCTCAGTAGACCTCAAAATAGCCCCATAAGAAGCTTCGATTTGTGCACGTTACATGATGCATTAGGACATCAGTTGAAGAAAAAAATCATCTAACCAACATTATCACAGGAACTTGCAATAACTAGAAATTATTCATATTGATGCACTCAATGTTTGCAACTACCATGTACCTCTCCTTTAGCAATTCTCAGGTTGAAGGAACAATGGAGTAGAGTATGTTGGGGGGGGGCAGGGGATTTGTGATGTGGAATCCAGATGTAGCTCAAATAATAACAAAGGGTATTATTGGGCAACGATGAACACCTTAGAAGAGATGTTATCAGAGAATATGAGAAACCCATATAATCAGACTCACTCTTTGTTTATAATGTCCCAGACATGTAACAGTTCCTACCAAATTTCAAACACGGTAGAAACTTGACTATGTCTGTTATAAGAAAAAAAACAATAATACCATCTACTCTTATTTTCTATCCTACTACTCTCAAACCCTAATCGCATGACTAACACAGATTGGTTTCCAACTTGCAACCAGCATATTACTCTTATATTGAATTTCTAAGGTTTTGTGATGTGGAATCCAGATGTAGCTCAAATAATAACAAGGAATATTATTGGGCAACGATGAACACCTTACAAGAGATGTTATCAGAAAATATGGGAAACCCATACTATCAAACTCACTCTTTGTTTATAATGTCCCAGACATGTAACAGTTCCTACCAAATTTCAAACACGGTAGAAACTTGACTATGTCTGTTATAAGAAAAAAAACAATAATACCATCTACTCCTATTTTCTATCCTAATACTCTCAAACCCTAATTGCATGACTAACACAGATTGGTTTCCAACTTGCAACCAGCATATTACTCTTGTATTGAATTTCTAAGGTTTTGTGATGTGGAATCCAGATGTAGCTCAAATAATAACAAGGAATATTATTGGGCAACGATAAACACCTTACAAGAGATGTTATCAGAAAATATGGGAAACCCATAATATCAAACTCACTCTTTGTTTATAATGTACCAGACATGTAACAGTTCCTACCAAAATTTCAAAAGGGTAGAAACTTGACTATGTCTGGCTTTTTTTTACAAAAAAAGTGAAGAAACGTTTTCCTTATTTGCTATCCTAATAACTCTCAAATCCTAATTGCATAACTGGATTTCAAAGGTTAGATCTCTGAGGAGCAGAGGATTTGTGATGTGGAATCCAGATGTAGCTCAAATAATAACAAGGAATATTATTGGGCAACGATGAACACCTTACAAGAGATGTTATCAGAAAATATGGGAAACCCATAATATCAAACTCACTCTTTGTTTATAATGTACCAGACATGTAACAGTTCCTACCAAAATTTCAAAAGGGTAGAAACTTGACTATGTCTGGCTTTTTTTTTACAAAAAAAGTGAAGAAACGTTTTCCTTATTTGCTATCCTAATAACTCTCAAATCCTAATTGCATAACTGGATTTCTAAGGTTAGATCTCTGAGGAGCAGAGGATTTGTGATGTGGAATCCAGATGTAGCTCAAATAATAACAAGGTATATTATTGGGCAACGATGGACACCTTTCCAAGAGATGTTATCAGCCACAAGATGGGAAACCCATATTCATCTGACTCACTCTTGGTGTATCATGTCCCAGACATGTAACAGTTCCTACCAAAATTCAAACAGGGTAGAAACTTGACTATGTCTGGATTTTTGAAGGAAAAAAAAGAATAGGGTTCAGTAAAGGGTTACCCCAGGAAATGTGTTTAAAAACTAACTGATTATTTAATCCACCAACAATGACCATAACAGAACTACTAACAATCGAAGCGCAAAATCATTTTCTAGCAAGACATGATGATACCTGCATATTATAATGATACTAATTATAAAGCAATTGGTAAACAGTTACGAGTTACTTTACTTCTAGTATAGAACTGATTTCATCAAAGAGTAAACAAAATTGAATGAACAACTGTGATAACAAAGAAGTCCTAACACAGGAAATGTAAAACTATCTTAGCAATGCTGAATTGACTTTGCTCTAATCAAGCAGCACAACAACTTAGATAATGCCAATTTTATTGGCTACATCCAAAGCATCATAATCTGGAGTCAACCTAACATATGCTTTTTTGGTTCCATCAGGCCTGCAAAAAAATAAAATAAAGAGGTTATTTAGTCAAGCATCAAATGTCATCATGCAGGTAAACATAATGCCATCATATGGCCAAACATTATATTCTATACAATATCCATGCATTGAAGCACTCTGAAATCTAATGCAGTATAAAACACAACTTCATAACTACTTTGCATAGTTTTAACCGACTTATATCAAATAATCTAAGTAGATAGAATTAGTGACCAAAAAGTGCAACACACATGTAAAGCAACTAGTCCTCTTGCTCTAAATTTAAAATTGCAGCGTGCCTAGATACATTATCATTTCATTACCTGATCAAAGTATTCACTTTCTTTGCCTGAATGTCATACATTTTCTTCACAGCATCCTTAATCTTCTTTTTGTCAGCACGGAGGTCAACTATAAAAACCAGTGTGTTGTTATCCTCAATCTTCTTCATTGCAGACTCAGTAGTCAGAGGAAACTTGAGAATCTGATAGTGGTCCAACTTGTTTCTTGGGGTCGCGCTAATGCGAGGATACTTAGGGTTCCTGTCCTTCGACAATGTCTTTGGCCTGTGAAATGTGACTGATGTCCTGATCTTCTTAGCTTTCTTCTTAATCACCTTGCCACCTGATTTCACAGCCTTGGCTGTCTTCAAGGCCTGAGCTTTGGCATCAGCCTTTTTTGTATTGTCAGCTAAAGAATATTAACAAAAGAAACAATTAGATCAGTAGCATGAATCCAATAATGCCATAATATCTACCAAACAATGCATGATGTAATTGTAATTGACAATTAGCCACCAGAACATCCAAACTAGAAGAAAAAGGGGATAAGTTTTTATCAGAAAATGGCTAAGAGCAATAAATGACTTCAGATTGAGTAGTTGAAAGGAAATGCAATATAATACAGAACCCTCTTGGCATTGCATTATTAAATAGAATGGAAAATGTACTACTCATTGCAAACATTGTCCAATACTTCAATACTCAAAACATTACCATTATGATTTCCAACGTCACAGCAAACACTCCAAATTTACTGATCTCAATGAAAAGTCAGAAACTCTTGACTCATGTACAAATCATAGAAAAAGGGCATCCATTTTCTTAAGATCAGACAAATATTTGCTCAGTCCTCGAGTGTTAACTGTTAAGTACCCAATTAAAATAACAGCCCCAGTGGATTCAAGTAACAAACTTTAGCAAACAGATTATGTTTTAACGCAAAGCAAACCCATGCTAGCATCTAATTTTCAGTCATTTAACTACGAAAGTTACAAGGGCAGATAGATACATAGATTGGTTGGGTAGTGAAAATGGACACAGAGGGAAGAATGCAAGACTCACCCTTTGCAGGAGCCATTGCAAGCTCACACCAACGATTCTTCCAAGCTCCTGCATACGCGTAAAACCAGATCGCATTAGCCCATTAATGCATAAACCCATGAACAGGAAGAGAGAGATGTAATACAGGGTCCAAATTTACAACAAAACAAGCATCAGAGTTCAGATACAACAGTGGCTCCGATTCAGAAACTAAGAATTGAAAAAAGAAAGTTTGAGGAATCTGAGAAACCTTGAAAATGGGGCGGCTGCTGCAGCGGCCGAAACTAGGGTTTTGGATTGGAGGAAGAAGGTGGCGAGTGGTGATTTATAATGTAGTATGTAAAATAGCGAACTACGGTAATAACCTTTCCATTAACATTTTTTTCCCATGAAAATTAGGTCTAAGGATCGGGGTTATATTGCACAATTAAAAAGGTGGTGCAACTTTAGACCACCTTTTTTTACCTACTGGCCACCTAATTTTAATGGAGTTTTTTCGTTTAAGTTAATTAATTATATCTCCTAATTAATTATTGAATTGTCCTTTCTCTTAGTCCCATTGCTTTTCTCCCTCCTCTGCAACCCCTCTCCCTCGAGGACGCTTCCATCTCTATCGTCCACACGCTCCATTGCCGGCAAAGCCTAGTTATGCAGTGTCCGATTTTAAACTCTAGATAAAGCTTCGAGCCTCCCTTTAAAGATGAATCCACGGTAGATCTTGTTGCCATTTCATGGCACGTTATCGGACCACCGACACTCAGTCCCCTTGTCGGCATGGCGTTTCTAGAGCGCTAGCTTTTTGGTCCTCTTTCGCCGAGAAGCAAACTCAATCGTCGGCGTCAGACTCCTGGAAGCACTGGAACATCTTCTGCGGCATCTCCCAGCCTCATCCCACTCAAGAGTGCCAAGATTGAGCCTAAGAATAAGGATCATACAAGTTGGTTTGTCTATTAATGGTGAAAAATATATTGAACTAGGGCTAGTTGGCTTGAAGCATTGGTGTTGCCAGCACCCAAATTGACCCCCTTCCTTTTCATTTTTATTTGAGGTAAAAGAAGAGAAATTAAAAACATGTTAGTGAATAAGAAAATCTCTTATAGCTCGATTTAATTTAATTTAATTTTGTTTACTTTTCCTTCTTCTTCGTCTGAATTTTATGGCTTCAAGTCCTTCGACTAAGATACTGTGTGCATATTCATTAATTTTTTTAGATGGTGTGTCCATATTCACTGAAAACCCTTAGGTAGAAATGTGCTGGATATCAAGAAATTAAGGCTTGAGTATGATTTTTGACTTCTTAATTTCAGTGAGAGGACGTTGCTCCTTTATTTGAAGGAGGATTCACATACAGATGTGAGGGAAATTTGATAGGAGACAACATCATGAAAAAGAAAAAAAGAAAAGAAAAGAAAAGAGAGAGCGTAGCAAGTGGTTGATAGCAAAAACTCCATGGGGGTACATAGGAGTTCTAAGAACAGGAAGCTTTGAAGGAGAGAAGAGTTTGCAACTTGTGTTGGCACTGCAAAGAGGTAAGACTCCTCCTTTCTTAATCCCTGTCATGATATCTGTTTCTCCTTTTATACATAAGGAAAATGTTTTGTCATAAAAGTTACACAAATAAATATGCTTGGCTCAGTGTATGTAAATGAGGTATACAATTTCTTTTGAAATATGTATTTATATGCAATCTCTCATTTTTTATCCATCTTCCTGACAATTTTCCCACACTAGACAGAATTCATGTATACGTAATGCTTGATGTGGCGAAGGTTGCTGGCTAGTGCATGATTATGGTCAATGCAACTGTTGTTTGCTTCTTTTACTTGCTTGGTTCAAATATTGTTTTGAACAACCTGAGTTTCACTTACTTCCCAAAATCAACATCTTCCATCACATTAGTTATTAGAATTTGGGAGACTTAACTCTACCCTAAAAGCTAGCTCAAGAGGTGAGGATTGTCTTCCCATAATATATAAGGCCTGCCTTGGCCATATCTCTAGTCAATAAGAAGTCCTGGGCGTGAGTAAGTGTGTTAAGAAGTCCCACGTTGACTAGAGATATGGCCAACAAGTCCCCCTTACGCCCAGGGTGTGTTAGAGGTCCCACATTTGACAGATTTAAGTAGTATTTACGCGGAAGAGGAATATATCTTGATTCTGACATTCAAGGTGATAGAAATTTCCCTTGACATAAGACACTCCTTAATATATTTATATATGCATATATTTCATTACTAATTATGTGTCAAGTTGCTTATCATACACTTAACAATGATTTTATGAAAACATCAAACATAGTAGTTAATATCGGAGACAACAATGGGTCATGTATCTAACCTGACTCAAAACAAGTGATGAGATGTAGAAAAGTTTAACTTAAACTAGTTGTTCCTGTGCACCTCTCAAGAGGTGAAACTTCTTCAATAATGAAACAAATGATTGAATGACAGCATAAAAAATATTTGACACAATAAATTAAAATCAAACCCTGAATTAATAGTTGAATGACATACCATAAATTGAAAATGCAATTCCTCATTAACTAAAGAGAACAAAAAATTTGGAGTGTGGCTGCTAGCCACATAACAGGTGCGTGGCAAGGAGTCGACTGCACCAAGTATCAGCATATACAACGTGTTTTGACACACATATAGATACATGCCATTTTTCCTTCGCTAGCCATGGCAAGGACAAGGAGTCACGGCTAGAGCGCACCAAGTTTCAGCAAATACAACATGTTTTGACACGCATATACTACGTGTTTTGACACGCATATAAAACGTGTTTTGACACGCATATAGATACATGCCCCCTTTCCTCCGCTAGCCATGGAAGGAGTCACAGCTAGAGCGCACCAAGTTTCAACAAATAAACATGTTTTGACACGCATATAGATACACTCCTCCTTTTCTCCTTTAAATTGTGTTTGTAAACACCCTTATTGCAGAGGAGAAGGTAACTGAGAAGACAGTGAGTTATTCCCTGTATTTCTTCTGCTCCTTCTTCTTCTCTTTCTTTCTTACTACTTAACTAATCCATTTGAGGTTTTACTTATTTGATTTCAAGAATTTTATGTATGCTTTCCCTAATGCTTACAGAATCCATTCAACTAACTTTCTATTCAATCACCATTGAATTATTGCTTCAGCTCAATCATATAAACACTTACTATGGTGAAATTGTGCAACTGCAGAATTGTTGTAATCTGATGGCCTTGAGACGGCTCAACAAGGAATTGAGGGAAATAGTCACAGACCCTCCTTTGTTTTGTAGTGCTGGTATCTTCTCTCTTTTTTTCCATTATTCAAGAGCAATAAAGCATAACAGTTTTTCCATTTAATTTTTTCTTGTTTAAGAAGATTGCTCGATGTGTGATGCTGTTGATAGTTTTAGTTTGTTTAAAAACGGGTGAATCTACGAACTATTATAATATATGAATTGAGTTTTCAATGTTCAGGCCCAGTCAGTGATGACTTGTTCCATTGGCAAGCTACCATTGTGGGCCCTAAAGATAGCCCATATGCCGGTGGTGTGTTTCTTTTGTCAATGGAATTCACTCGAGAATATCCCTTCATACCACCCAAGGTAATCCCAAAGCCTGCTCCGTTATTTACATTTCTTAGCCATTTCTCTTTTTCCTCTCTTTTGCATTCATTAGTATTTTGTTTTTTTATGTTAATAGCATTATATGATTGCTTTTCCACTCAAGTTTCTTGATTTCTCTTCTGAATTAAGCACTTGGAATCTATGAGATGTACTAAAATATGGTAGATCCAAGGTTTATGTTTGGTAAAAGTGTATTGAAATTGATCAAGAATTCCATAAGTGCTTACTCAATACCGTTTTAATTGTCATTACCTGAATTAATTAAGCCGGAATGTTGATATTTTATAGCTGATCTGCTGCGATCCTCATTACCTGAATTAATTATTGTCAAGTGTGAACTTTTTATTTGTAGCCGATTTATTGATCTCATTGTTGGTTAGTTTTTTTCTTTTTGGTGAGTTTATGGCACTTTAGAGGTCATTATAATTGTTGAGCCTATGATTTCAACCCAGTTCTCTATCCACTAGTTGGTTATCTTCTCAGGTTCAAGGGATTAAAATTAAAGAGTTTTCAAGGATTGTAAAGTTAATTGCTGCCTAGTTTTCTGTTTACATTGTTGCTTGGCTTTAGGTTAGGCTCATCAAGTGCTTTCAAATACCTAAGCTGTGAAAATAGTTTGTTTGAATTCATTGCTTCTATGTGCAGATTTCGTTCCGCACAAAGATTTTCCACCCTAACATCAATATCAATGGTACTATTTGCCTTGACCTCTTCAAAGAAGATTGGAGCCCTGCCCTGACAATATCCAAGGTAATGTGATAATTTTTGTTTTCCGAAAATTTTCTTTTATTGCTAAACTTGACATGCCAAGGTGTATTGATATTTTGCGTGAGACATTAAATTAAAATTAAGAAATTTTGTAGGTTCTCATTTGTATTTGCGCTCTGATGATAAATCCCAACACAGAGGATTCTGTGATGCCTGAGGCTCTCCAGATGTACAAGAATGATAGAGAAATGTACGTGGCTACTGCAATGGCATGGACCCAGAAATATGCCATGCGTGGCGAGAATCCACTGTATTAAGTTATGGTGGTGTTTTGTGGACTTGTATAACCCATATAGTGGACTCTGTCTCTACCTACCTAGTGGGAACATGTTTGGTTGTTTATGTTTATGTTTATGTTTTTGTTTGTGTTGTTGTTGTTGTTGTTAAGTTCATATTTTATGGACCCAAAAATAAAAATGTTTGAACTGGTGTTTTATGTAAAGACCCTGCAAGTAATGTGTGTTTTAAGTTATAATTAAGTTGATGAATATTTTATCTTTTGTTGTAAAGAAAATAAGATCTGCTGGGGTAAAGGGAAAGTTAGTGTTCGTTTTGTTTATATTATTATTTATTTATTTATAGTAGTAAAATTAACTTGGGTTTTCCTTAGGTAAACTTGAGTTTTTCATTACTTGGTATGTTTGGTTAAAATTTCAGTTATAAAAAACAAAATCTCATGGCGCTTGTTTGATTATGGTTTGCTTTTAAAAATTGGTAAATTTAAAACTTGTTTTGCAAAACCTGTTTTTGAAAACAGTTTGTTTTCAGTTTTAAAAACTAAAAATACGCTAAAAGATGTTTTCAGTTTCTGTTTTTAGTTTTCAAATTTCAATTTTTTAAATATTGAAAAACATATCATTTAACAGTCTTTTTTTCTTTTATTTTGAAAAAACAGTTTTTAAAAACTGCAATCAAACAGACCCTCCGTTGAATAAAAATTGACCATACTTGGGTTTTCAGTTTTCATTTTCGGTTTACTATTCAAAATTACATGATTAACCTCGTTTGTTTTTCTTTCTCATTTTAACAAATATTCAATGTATCTATTTTAGTAATTTTATCCCTAAAAGTTATTTTTCTCTATTTTAGTAATTTTATCACTAAAAGTTATTTTTCTTTATTCTATCCAATTAATATTCATTTTTTTAAACTTTTACACATCTTTCCGAAACACAAATTCATTCTATCAGAAATAAAAATAATTTTATCAAACTAACAGGCCCTTAACCTATAATAATAAAAACAATTGCATACGAACTTGAAACTAAGCAGATCTGAAGCCACTAAAGTCCTAAAATAAGGTTAGGTCATAACATACGCTTATCAAGTATATTTTTGTTCTTTTTTACATCATTAAACGTTCTTTTTTCCTCTAACGATTTTTCATAAAAAGGCACTTACTAAAAGAATTTATGTGATTTAATTGGACTTAATCGTTTTAACAATATAAAGTTTTTCACACAAACACTAAACTAAGCTAAATTGTGACTTCTGTTGGAGTCTGCTGTTTTATGTTGCAATCTTAAAATCATGTTTGGACACAGGCAATAAGAAAGTAAATTTGTCTACACAAAAACGATGAATCAAACTGCTATTAGATTAGAAAGTCTTTCTCTTGTTATCAGATAGCAACAGCTTCCCTAACCAAATTATTAACAAACTCTACATTATGTCCATTATGTGTCCAAACCAAGCATAAACTTCTGGCCAAGAGAATAAGATCAATTGAGCATTTTAAAAAAATTGACAAGCTGTCTTATCATACAAATATTTTTAAGTAATTTACTATATGCAACTAATACTATGTGTTCTTTTCTTAAACTACATCTCAGAGTCTAGAGAGAGAGAGAGAGAGAGAGAGAGAGAGAGAAATGGGAAGGAATTGATATTTTTTAAAATAACATGATAAACATCAGTATGTTGAATATTAATGTCTAGGTTGAGGGTGTCAAAGCACTGTACAATCAGCTGAGCTACAATTGACTTCTTAAGCGGCAACTCCTGTAAGCAACATACAACAAATCACTATTAAGAGGTGTGGATATGTGCACATGAAATATGATATATATATATATATATATATATATATATATATATATATATATATCCAAATTGAATTACTATTCAATAGTGTAATCAAATATTATCAAATATAGGCCATGACAGCGGAATCTCATGGTGGGTTTTTAGCTTTCCGCCATAGTCTGCAATCAACAACACTACTGTTCATGCATATTTTTCAATGTGCATATGTTTTATTCCATGAAAAATGAAATGGGAAGTAGATGCATAGATAACATTTTACAAGGCTTTTCTTTCCTCTGGTATGAATTTAAGAACTATACACTACCATCTCATGTTTTTCGTCTTATTTAGTTTTAATTCAATTAAATGTGGTAAAACTGATATATGATTAAATGTCTAAGTAAAAGCTTCTTCACATGTGTATAGTTATTTAACTCTATTAACTTTTCTCAAAGTCATAAACCGATTTAAGGATTGATTCATGCTTGCAATGGTCAGTTCTGACAATAATATCAGACAAGGGTCATCTGCAAGTGCAAACTACCAAGTGCAAAATCTTGCTGGTAAGACTTTTCCGTGGTTTTCATGGTGTCAAGAGACAATCACAGAATGAATTCAATGCTCTTCAAAGAGATGTCAAGACTAAAGAAAACTATGAAAAAGAATAAGCATGAATTGTTTAATGCATGAACTCCCCCGCACTGATGCAACGGGTCCAACAAAGATGACATCCATATTAATATAAAAACAATTTTTTATGATGCTAAATTAGTCAAAATTAACCAAATGAAAATGAACTAAATGCTCTGAACAAGTAATGCAATGCTGGAAAGTTATTCATTACCTTGCAGGAGTTATTTTCCAAGGGGAAATCAAATTAGAGACTGAATTTGTAATGAGGGAGACAGCTGCAGGTGCAGGAAAGGTTAAGGAACTTGAGCCCAGGGTTCTCCTAGTATCTTTTGTGCTACAATGAACTCAGTAAAGAAAGAAACTCTCGCGGTTCTTCATTCTCTTTAACAACCTATTCACAGAAGAGAATTGATTATCAACATGGGAATAAAAAATATTGGACAATCCATAGTGTATGTTGCTTAATCCAATCTTACGTGAGAAAAGAAAAATGAGCAGAAGATATAGGGTGTATTTGGATAAACAACTTAATTAAGCGCTTATCGCATAAGCGCTTGTTCATAAGCTAATTTGGGAAGCTTATTGAAAAGAAGCTCAAAATAGGTTATGTAATAAGTGCTTATTTGTAAGCTAATCTGAGCATCTTATGAAAATAAGCTCAAAACAACTTATAGATGGGTCATAAGTTATTCACATGAACTCTCTCAAACACTTGCATAAGCGCTTATGCTAAGATAAACTCAAATAAGTTTTTTCAAACAGAGCCATAACACAAGTCAAATAAAAGGCAAGGTTATAGTGATTTCTTGGCATTGTAAGCAACAATAAAGCAATAGCTCAAACTAACACTTCCAGCATGACAAGCTGAAGGGAAACAGGGAAATGGAGATAAACTTCACAAGAAATCAGGCTTTACCAAGAAATGGAATACGATTTATGGTATTTGCAGATCCTAATTCCTAACCAGAGCGCTGAGGGCCATTCATTCTCACATTTTACACATCTTTATCATGAAGAACTAGACTGTTTGGAACTAAAGTGACGAAAGTTAAGTAAATCCCATCTTCACCACAATTTCACTTTTTTTCTGAGCCATTCTTTAAAAAGGGTACAATAATCATCAGTGTGTTTATGGATAAACACATTTCAAAAGCATACGAACCTAAAATCTCAAAAGGCAAATTGAAATTAAGTAAACCCCAAGCTAACCTTACATCAGATTAAGTTATAGTTTTCACCACCTCTTAAATTGAGACTTCCTGTTCTGTTAATACACTCGATCACTGATCTTGTAATATTCAATCATTATTGAAAACCTAAGTCAATGTGTATGAGAGGCCAAAAATTGGAAAGTGGGAAATCACTTATTAGGAGGTCTTTCATGTTAAGAAAGTTATGATGCCATTACCATATTTACACAAAAACCAGATGGAAAATTTCATATATTGTTGATTTCACATAAATTACCTGGGGGCTAAAGAAAATACTTTAATTTCTTTTTTCTTCTGGAAAATATCATGAAATCAATTCCACAATTGTACAATTCAAACAAACTTTCAACCTAATATATGGAAACAACAAAGGAGTCCATTTATATTATATTGACAGGCATGTCATGAACAAGGCAACTTGGTTATAACATGGAATTGTAAGCACTATGTGACAAAAGAGAGATAAAGAATACCTTGATGATTGTGTTCTTCGGCAGACTATACCGGGTAAGGAGTTCAGAACCAATTTGATTCCAGTTAACAGCTTGAAGGAAATCAGACTGTCTATCACTATCCAACCGAACTTGTGAAGCATCACTCTTGAAAGACCTCCCTACCCAAAAATACAAAACGTTTCCTGTGTTCACATGGATACTTGGAGAGAATATGACAAAGGCATCTTTAGAATCCAAATGACCAGCATCAAATCTCTCAATCTTTTCTAAACTGGGCCAGTGAAATACTAAAGTTTTTGCCATACTATATTGCAATAAGCCCCTCTTATTAGTTCCTTGATATGATGTAGAGTTTAAGTCTTCAGTTGAGGAACTATCCATCAAAGGCTCAGCACAGTTCCCAAGAAATGAAGAATCCTTGTCGTATATGCTATCAAAAATGCCTGGACACAATGCCACTTCATGCTGTTGAGTTGAATCGACTGCTCCATCCTTGACATGTTTGTTGGACTCAAAATAATAATCTATGCTATCTGATTGTTGCATATGGCTAACGTTGCCGTTAGCAATAACACCATGTTCCCGACTAGCATGCAAAGTTGATGATTTTTCTCTTACTCGCGTCTTATCATTCACTGGCGGCAACTTCAAAGATTTTGACAAACTACCTCTGCGTTCAGCAAGGGAAGTTGACGGTTTTTTCAATGGCAAAGAGGCTGAGTGAGAACATGGACGAGATATACTGTTTGACACTGGTTGAGAAGTAGAATTTGATGAGAGAGACAAATTAGAAAAGCTAGACAAAGAAGAAGATGCTTGACCAGAACTCAAAACTACAGAGGAAGAATCAGGGGACAATGCTGGGAAAAACTTTGAGTGAGTGCTAGAATCAGAAGAAATGGAATCTGGAGAGACAAAAGGGGGTGAAGAGTATGATGATAAAGATGATGACGATGATGATATTGACGGGGATGGAGATGACTTTGCTGATGTATGAATATACAACATGGAATCTGAATAAACCCGAGGAAATGATGACTTAGGGGCTGAAGCAAACTCCTTCATGTTAGCAGAGGAAACTTTACGCCTTAAAGCACTCCAACTACTCTCTCTTGCAGGAAGATGGGTTTCATGCTCATCCTCTGATGGTGCAAATGGAGGCACAAAACCTCCTGTTATAGCTCTTTTGAAAACTTCAAAATCAACATCATATGAGTCTACTTTCCTCTCACCAGGCATGATTTTAACACCTGATCTGCTACTTCCTACTCTATTCCCAGATGTGTCCATCAGAGGCAAAAATTTAGAAAAAGCATCCCAAAAGTAAGGTGGTTCCTCACCTTCCTTGATCATTATAGTAGGTCCTTGCACTCTCTCATAACGGACAATCTGACCCACAGCCCCTCTGGCATCCCTTTCCATGATGTCCTCACAATTCTTCCCAATCCAAACATATATTGCAGAAGGAATGTGAACTATGAATGCACCCCTTGAGTCCAGAGCAGAAGGAGATGGATCACTCAACATTTTGGGGACAAGATGTAAAGGATCATAAGGGGAGTGGGGAGCAATTCTATACATTCTCAGCAATGAGCTAGGGCTAAGGGGGAAGGCATGGACTCTTTTCTGGCACTGCACCAATTGGCAAGCAAAACCCATGTTGGGATCAGCAATACCTCTTGCTGCCTTCACAAACTGAAAAGCATCCTCAAAACTCTGCCCTTCCCTCCACATGAGGTAAGCAATCACCAATGAAGTGGACCTGGACACCCCTTGACAACAGTGCACAAATACCCTTCCATTCTGTTCCCTAACATCCTCAAAGTAATCAAACACATCATACAGAATGCTAGTAATATCCTCAGAAGGACTATCCTGCAACCACAAAGTCCTATACACAAAATCAGCTTTGAAGTACTCAGGGCACACAAAACCCACACAATTCAAAACATGGGTTATCCCATTCTTTTTCAAAATGTCCCTATCCCTAGCAACAGCATCACCACCAAGATACACATGATCTGCAACTTTGGAACATTCCTTATCAAAAAATGCAATCTTATCCCTCTTCACAAGCCCACCATTATTCTTATGATCGGGGTTGTTCTGCTGGATAGAAGACAAGTCAAGTTTCAACCTTTCCCCATTGTTATTGCTACTACTACTGTTATTGTTGTTACCTCTGCCACCAGGGGTAATGGGGGGTTGCGGCCACTCCCCTATGTCGTCGGAGCTCGCCTTCGGCCACTCATCGAGGCTCCGGCGAGCGATGGAAAGTGGCTGCAGCGGCGGCAAGCACGACCGCGCCTTGCAATTTTGCTGCGATCGAGGCGTCAATGGCGGCTGAGTGAACCTCCGATTCGCGTTATCGGCGCCCGAATCGGGATCAGCAAAACCCTTCTCTGAGTCGCCAGAAGAGTCGCCGACGGCGGCGGTGCGGGCAGAGGACCACGAGGCCGACCGCCAGAACATTTTCCGGGATGTAGGGAGGTGGCACGGAGCGGCGGCGTGAGCAGCATCGTCGTTGCCCACCATGCCAAATCGCTTCGTTACCGGAAAATTCTTCGGATAAACACTGAAAGATCGAAATTTGAAAGAGCCCTAGCAGCTAGGTTTTCTTGGCTGTTGCAATGAAACGGTGCGCATTGATGGCAAATTGAGAAATCAGAGCATTTGGCAGAGGGAAAATGACGATGGAAGAGGGAATTTGAGTAACGGAAAGCGCGTATATAAATATCTGAAGTGGGAACTGAAGAGGGTTCTGTGGGGAGGGATCAATGGAGAAGAAAGATTGGATTTTTATGTTTGTTTTTTGTGTGAAGAGATAAAGCCTAGGAAATTTAGGGGAGGGATTTGTGAATGGTGGATTCGAGAGGGGAATTAGAATGGGAATTGGGAAAGGAAGAGAATGGGGTGTTTGGATTGAATGTTGAGCAAGGAAGGGAATTGGTTCATAGGATTGGAAGATGAGAAGAGGGGTGAGTAATAGTGTAATAGTATTTCCATTGAGTGGGTGAGTCCTTATTTATGCCTCTTTTTCTTTTCCTCCTAATTATTTATTTCACAGTCAACAAAAATGAAAGAGTGAAGTGAACATGATGATTGTCTTGCAATGGAAATCAACAACTTGACCTATGTATGTGCATTTTTTATTACATGTATTGTAATACATTTTTAGAACAAGTTAATTCATAGGTTACAATATGTAGTTTTTTAATTAACGTGATTTGAATTGTGTATCATCATATCAAAATATGTTTATAAAGAATTTAGAACTTATCTACTTCTTTTATTCTTCATGACATCCTATTCTCTTTGACACATATAATATGTGTTCTCTCGACAAGTTAGAAACAATTTTAGTTTCACAAGATTATTAATGGTAAGATCACTTATTATTAACATGTTTGCAAATGAGCTTAGATTCTACGAGCTACAAGCTGTCATACCATACAAATGTTTCACCTGATAAGTTCCATATAAATCATTTCCTTATAGAATTCATAAATCAAACTAATGTGAGTGAAGAGGTGACGTAGCTTGTATAAGAGTATAAACTAACTCTCCAGAGCACTCATAAAGTCCAAATAATGGTGCATGACTAAAAAGCATCGCACCACATTGTTTCTTGTTGGAAATGATGTGGAGTCAGATTTATACTGCGAAAGTCGAGCTCCACTCTCTAACGTGATTTAACCGAGTTTCAGTTCTCAATGCTGATGAACGTTACTTATAACCTCGGTCAAGACAAATCCCTGTGATATTGTGCATTGGTTTCGGTTACTGGTTGAGAAATGCCAGTAGAACCTGCGTGTCGGCAGTTGAGAAAGAAAATGATTTGCCTGGTGGCCGGGATCCTTCCCTGTCTTAAGAAGCCAAAACTACCAGAAGTATAAAAACAACCAAAATACCATAATAACAAGCAACTTATGAAAATGTTAAGTTCAGAGAGCATTCAAAGAATTTAAGAAATAAATGGGATGCTACCTAGTTCAACTATGAATGCTGAGAAACATAGGATACATGCCGAAATCTATATATGATTGTTTTTTGATTAATATGCAAATGAAGAGAAAATAGCAACTAAACTAAAATGCAAGAACTTGATGCACCTAAATTGAGAATTAAAACCCTACATGAATGCTAATTAAATGAACAAAAGAAGTCAATTTTAACATTTATGTAGAAGATATCAAGAATACTATATAGTTGTTAGTAGTTAGTTTTAGTTTAGTTAGTAGTTTATAATTCAGTTTTAGTTTGTTAGGAATTAGTTAGAAATTGTTAGGAATTAGTTAGAAGTTAGTTTTATTTTTCAGCTTATATAAGGCTTTGTAATACCCAATACTGTAATAACAAGAATTCACAATGTAGTTTTTACATTCGTAATATGATATCAGAGCAAATTTTTGCTCTGCTCTGCTGCAACTCTGATTCAGCTTCTCCAATCTCATTTTAATTCCTGTGCTACTTCTGCATCGATTGCTCTCTGGTGTTTCAATTGGCTTCTTTTGGATCTAGATTCTTTGATCGGTTTCTTCATTTTCGCCCAAAATCTCTGTTTGATGCTTCCTTCAGATTATGTATCTGGTTCATGTTTGCGATTTCAGAATCGCGTTTTATGATCAGGCTGTGTTCACACCTGACTTCGATTCCTTCATCATTTCTGGCTTCCATTGCTTCAGATTCTTGATTGAAGCTTTGCTCATCGTCAATTTCTAGGAGAGTTTCTCTTATTTGTTCGCGATCAATTCGCGATTTCAGAATTTCTGGAGTTTTTTATGTTCTACGCCGCTGTGGTTTGCTTCAGTGTTCTGGCTTCGTTTGCTCCAGTTTCCTGACTTCGATCAGCTTCTGATTTCACGTTCGGTTCGCAGTTTGTATTTTCGGTTTGAAGAATTGTTCCATCTTCGATTTCTAGAAGGTTTCTGGTGGTCGAGAGCTTCAGATTTGGGTTTCTGGCTTCGATTGTTTCAGACTTCTTATTTCGTTTGGTTAGTCGGCGATCCTCCTATGTTCGTCACTGCCGTTGTTTTCTTTCACACTGCTGCTTATGTAAGTGTGCTTTCGATCTTTCTTACGGCTTCATCGATCCTCCTATGTTCGTTATTGAAGCAGTGTTTTCATACCACTGCCTATGTATGTGGTAATTTCATTGGATTCTTCTGTTTCGTTTTTGATTTCGTCTTCGCTTGTTCCGCTGCTGAAGACGATTGTTCATCTTTCTCATCAGCTTGTTGCTGAGTTGTAGGTGTTGCCCGCCATGTGCTTGCGGAAATGCACCTGTGATTTTTCTGTTTTCAACTAAGTGGTTTCTTACCTTTGCCTTTGATCAGTTTCTGATTTTCAGCAGTGTTCTACGTGCTTCTGTTTTGGTGTTGCTTAAGCTGGTTTCTGATTCTCAGGTTTGATTTGCTGAGTTGGGTACTGTTTTTTTTGGAGCTGGACAAGTAGAGGGACTACTTGTTGGAATTAACACATTGACCAAGATGTTTTCTTGCAGCTATGGTAACTCTTGTTCAAGCTTCTCGGTTCTGGATTCTTTCATCTCTTATTGTCCAAGCTTGGATTGTATGGCTTACATTCCAGCTTGAAGGGGGGTGTCGATGATACCTTCGGATAAGCTAAATTCTAGTCTTCGAGACTGGGTTTTAGCTTCACTGTGTTGTCATTTTCGGATATACATATATATGACAGTATAGATACATGATCAGTTGGAGTATAGGATCAATGAAGATAACGCTTTGCTGGGTCTTCTTCATGAAGTTGTGGTGAAGTTTCTATATATGAATTGTTTTAAAATTAGTTGCAAGTTACTATTCTAAACAATTAGAGCTATGAAAGGTGGAATTTTCTTGCAAAGTCTTTCACTTATACATGCTCCTATGGCTGAATTGAGGGAGATAATTGAAGATTACTAGTACTGCAATTGTCCAGAATTTCATGGTTGTGAAGATCATCATTGTTGCAATTCACTTATTGTTCATCAAGTGCTTGATCTATCCGCTTCTTGCCTTATGCTATGCTGGTCAGGTTGCTTATATCTCCAAAACTTTACCTCACCGTCACTATTACTTTTGGAGACTTGGGCAATGCCACAGGTTTGGCTATATATTGTGGAATGCTTGTGACAACTAGCCTGATGTCAATTATCATTGCTTTTGTATTGGGAGAAGAATTTGATCATATCTGCTTGCTTTCTTGTTATTTTTTGGCTTGGTTGAGGCTGCATATCTTTCCGCCTGCATGCTGCACTTTCACAGGGGAGCTTGGTATCTGTTATTCTTCTGGCAGTATCCATGACAATCATGATTTTATGGCATTATGGAACTATGACCATAGACTGGGTGTTAGCTTTACTTCACTATGTTTTCAAGCTGGTTGTGTTGATGCATAACACTTCCAGCTTGCGGGGGCGTATCAAGAATACTAATATAGTTGTTAGTAGTTAGTTTTAGTTTAGTTAGTAGTTTATAATTCAGTTTTAGTTTGTTAGGAATTAGTTAGAAATTGTTAGGAATTAGTTAGAAGTTAGTTTTATTTTTCAGCCTATATAAGGCTTTGTAATACCCAATACTGTAATAACAAGAATTCACAATGTAGTTTTTACATTCGTAATAGAAGATAAAACACAACAGGATGCAAGAACGTGAAGAATGCCGAAAGATGCTGGGAAACTTTGAAGTATGAACATGCACTTCGTATGAACAGATGCAAACAAAGCAACTAAGTTGAGGAATGAAAACATGATTGAAGCAAGAGTTTCGAGTATGCAAGTTTTTTTTTTTTTTTACAATGATCAAGTTAAGCAATTCGAAGAAAGGTGCAAAGATTGAAACCTAAGAGCTTGAACTGAAATTGCAAAGTTGAAAATAACAAAAATATTGAAATGAAGTGGTTGGATTTACTGGAAACTCGACCCCTCCTGTTGCTGAAAAGAGCTGGGTATTAGTTTAGATGTACAACCCTTATTCAATCTTCCTAACTCCTATTTATAGTAGAAATCTACTAATCCTAATACTTAAGCACTACCTGCACAACAACCTAAAACTGCTCAAGTAATGATGTGTAACAACCAACTACACAATTAAGAACATGTTGAAATTCAAATCCCAGCTACAACTGTACAACTGGTGTGCCGGGTCGTGCATTTGCTTCAAACATATGTAGCTTTTAAAAGCCACATTTTGGTAACCGGCTATAACTATTCGGCAATGCCGAAAAAGATTGCTTTTGGTGTTTACACTTAGGATCTGTAGGATAGTTTAAGTCTTCTCTTCATGTCATTTGTCAACACTACCCCTTCTTTTGGTATCAACAATAGTCATTTCAGTGCTAACACTTGATAAATCTCTGATTCCTATCTTCTGAAGCGTCAAATAGACTTCGTTGTGTACCCTTTCTTCAACCTGCTACTTTAACGTCTGCTTTATGGCTTGAGTTCTTCATACCGGTATAAACTTCTTCGATAATAGCTTTCGACATTCGTAAGTTCCTTAGTGTCGAATTCATTGTACCGGTTTTGTTTTGCTGAATTTGTTCTGCTGGCTTTTCATGTTTTCATTTTGACTATTAATCCTCTTACCATACATAGTTGGCTCATGAAACTTCTAAATTAATTTTGCCACCAACCCACATTTAACAACATTGGATGAAAAACTAATTAACGTGAGTGATGAGTGATGAGTGATGAGCTTCCAAACTCGCAAAGGGAATTAGGCTCATAGAGGTACTATAATAATTGCAAGCAAGGTAAACCAAAATTTGCTCGTGTATATCACTGGGTAAAAGCAACTTCTGAAATACGTGATTATACACAATTCTGAAGTTAGATGAGAATGTTTGGAAAATAATTAATGAACCATTGCACACATGTAGGTTTCAAATGTTTACATTGTGTAGTTTTAAGGTATAAAAATTCAAAATTTCATCAAGTGTAGGTATTTATCTCTCAACTTTCATCTTTATGAACAAAGTAGTCTTTTGTAATGGGTTTGGATTCATGATTAAAACTTCCATAACCACTTCTCTCATCAAGAAAGTTACTTCTTATATTGCATGTTTAGTTGTGACGGTAAAACTTAATTCGAATTTACTTTTAGAGTTTCTACCATTATTTTGAGTTCAAGATGATTTTTGAATGAATTTCTAAGTTCTCTCGTAATCACTTTTCCCATAAAAATGTAACGATTTTTCAAAATACGTGTTCAATTGTTGATCATTATGGTATTGGGGCATAGCAAGCATTATTATGCATGGGAAACTACAATAACTTCAACTTTGCATTGACAATAATGCGATTGTGTCATCTATTGTATCATTAGAACATATCATGAAAGTTTGACACAAATGCAAGTGATGACAAACTCCCTTGCATGATATATAGCTATGCAAATTGAAGACGCAAATGAATCACACTCACATATATTGAAACTTTCATCAAAGTGGGAGAGGTTTGGAAATCATTTAATATTAGGGACCCAATGCATTATTATGTTACATTTTTACACATAGCTTCGGAAGTCTTCTACTACAAACATTGAGATAAGACAAAAAGTGTACATGGAAAATGGTAGACACAGAACCTTGGACTTATTAATAATACAACTTAAATTTCAATTGTATCTTAATTTTCAGCCATTAAGTTGTTATCCCAAAGCAACTCTATCTTACCCTGTAATTTTTTCTTATTGACTAAATGATGACTACATTCAGCAAGTTCGAACAAGAAATCAAAACCTCATCTAGAATTGAAGAAAGAAATTCAACTTCTAAGATTTTAGGATATCACTTAATTGTATTTCAAGAAACAAATCAATGTTTCCTTTTTGTGAAGAAATTGACGTTTTAGAAAATGTTTTTTCCGAGTATAACTAATTAACTATCCTTACTATTCATAAATTTTTTTTTTACAAGAGAGGAAAATGAAAAGTAAACTAGCTACTCACTACAGGAATTTTGGTGTATTGTGGCGGTCATTTTGCGGCGGTTCTACTGAAACCACCGCAAGTTTTCATTTTGAGACGGTTTTTGCGGCGGTTTGATCAACCGCCCAAGGTTTTAAATACATATATTTTTTTACCTTCTTTTTTTTACCTCTCTTCGCCTCCGCCGCTCCGCTCTCGTTCTGACCATTGCTCGGCCGGTCGTCGCTCTCATCTCTCTCATTTTTGCTGCGAATCAAAGGTAACGAAGTAAACTCGTTTCTCTCTTGTTCGATTTGATTTTTGTTCAGGAATTAGGGATTATAGGTTGGGTTTCTCTCTTGTTCAATTTGATTATAGGTTACGATTTTGAGTTGCATTTCAATAAATCGCATTAGAGTTGCATTTCCAGAGCTCATTCTCCGATTTTCGGCATCCATTTTCTTCTCCTCTCCGATTTGGATCGAAGGTAACCACTGTTTTTGATTTACTGGTATGTTCACACGGGATCCTGTTTCGTTAATGTCCCCTTTTTGTGTAGATCTGCTTTGTGCAACTTAAAATCTTAAATCAATGTATAGATCAGTTCTAGTTTGCTTGTCTGTATTTTTCTTTCTTTTGTAAGTAATTTACTATCTCATCTGATTGAGTAGTTTATGCATATCTCTTTTTGAATACACGGTTAGGGACTTTAAACTTAATTTCAATTAGTCAAGAACTGACTGATTTGAGTGACACTATATACTAATTTGATTCATGAAAAAAAAAAGACTTATGCAGTTGGCAGCGACAACAAACAGGGGAAGAGTATAATTTTGAAAGAAGTTGAACTCACAAATGTTATTAATGTTAACATAACTTGAATGAACTTGAATGACTATATGTACCAGATAAACTTAGATGAAAGATTATTCATACTATAGTGATGAAAGATTAATGTTAGCATTGACGGTGGTATGTATTGGTGTTGCTGTGGCTACTGTCACTGATCTTCAGTTCCATTTATTTGGTACTTGTGTAGCATTGGCATGGATTGTACCTAGTGCTGTAAACAAAATCCTCTGGTCTAGATTGCAGCAGCAAGAGAACTGGACTGCTTTGGCGTGAGTAATTTGTTATATTTTTATACACCAGCCTTATCTCCCCTTCCAAATGTCCAACTCTTGGTGTTGATTTGCACCAGAGAACTTCTTTCTCTGTCTTGTTTAATTTGTGGATTGATCAACAGGCTTAGACCCTCCATCTGTGCTCTCCTTCGATTGGAACTTCAGCAACTCTTTGGTGATTTTTGCATCAGCCATTCTTGGATTCTTGCTTCAGTGGTCTGGTGCTTTAGCACTAGGGTAAGTGATATTTCCAGTTCTTCTATAATTTTCTCTTGAAAGGGTTGGACCAAGATGCCTTAGGAGTACACTATCTTTGTCATTTCTTAGTCTTGTGAAAGTCGCCTAGTAGCATTTCACATTGGATGTTATGGGTCTAATTCATTGTAATGATGGGTTATAGGTTTTATAATTTCATTGAATATTGAAATGTTTTTTTATTTGGGCATTTGAATATCTCTTTTGGTTCTAAATATTCTTAATTGCCCTTCTTTCAAATGCTGTTGTCTCTATTGATTTCGTTTTAGCTAGATAGCATCTCCAAGTTACAGATTGATTTAAATTCTCTGAAACATCTATGAACCCCATCAGCTAAAATATTTTGGGAATTTGTATACTTTTGCAGTACCCCTACCTTCCGATGTTGTAATCGTCTTGCAACCTGCTATATTAAAAGATTGATGGGCCATTTACTTTCAACTAAATTTTGTCCTAAATGGCATTGCATGATTAATTATGTGCCAATATCATGTTCTAACATTGAACACTAGATCATGTACACACACCACAAGCATGAGTGTCAAAAGCTTGTAAACTCATCATTTTTGTTTTAAAAGAAGTGGCAATATTATGATAGATTAAAAAAGGACAGTCTGGTGCATTAAAGCTCCTGCTACGAGTAGAGTTGGGGGAAGGGTCCGACCACATGGCCTAATATTTGCAGTCTTACCAGAGAAGCTGATCCAAACATGCTATTAATATGTATTAGTTGTATAATTCTTACTACTGCCTTCTGGGTGTACTTGTCAAAATTCTTTGGACTACCATGCCAAAGATACTTCACTTATAGTACTGGTATGGTTAAAGTATTGATGGGGAAAAAAATAAACCATCAAAATTAGTTGAATTTCCACTCATTGTGTACTTTAAAGTTTATGAACCAAATTGTAGAGTGGATGGGAAGAAAGTGGAAAACATTGGTAGCCAAATATTTACATATTAGAAGATGATAGGCTTTTATTGCATGAGAATGTTTCCAGGAGGAATCATGTGACTGTTTTACAAATGGAATATAAACGAGTCTTAAAGTTGGCTGACACTGAATTTCCCAAGAACGAAAAGAAAGGGCTCAGTGAACTTTGATTTGTTGACGTAATTTCATGTACAACTCATTTTTGCAGTTTTTTTTCTGTAGAGCTAATGGTATAGTGAACCTTGATGCCAGTTATGCTGGCTTCATTGTGTCTTGTTTTTGTGATTTTAAACTTGTTATATTGTGAAGGAGAGGGGCTATATTCTCTAATGTTGTTTGAATAATTCGGCAAATTTTGTTTGGCAGATTGGGCAAGGGACTTATAGTACTGTTTATAAGGCACGCGATGTGACTAACCAAAAGATCGTCGCATTGAAGATCTTGATCCTGAGAGTGTCAAGTTTATGGCGAGGGAAATCAATGTTCTGCGTAGGCTTGACCATCCAAACATAATAAAGTTGGAGGGCTTGATAACTTGGCAGACATCTCGCAGCGATCTAACAGGACTCGCATCAAATCCTGAGATTAAGTTCTCTGAACCCCAGGTAGTAATTACTCTTTCGATGCTCTCAGTCTTTTGTTTTACGCGGAGTTGTAATTCTTGAGCATACACATATCATGTATAATTATAGGAAGCAGATTCCTTATTAGAAACTTACTAAGTAACTTCACTTGCTTTGTAGTTTGTCCTCCATTTTTCGATAAGAAACTTCTAAAACAATATTGTTTGTATGTCAGCTGAAATGCTTCTAAGTGGATTGGATCATTGTCATAGTCATGGTATAGACCACCTGAACTTCTACTCGGAGCAAATCGTTATGGGGTTGCAGTGGATTTATGGAGCACTGGTTGCATACTGGGGGAACTATATACTGGCAGGCCCATTTTGCCAGGAAGAACAGAGGTATGATGTTTATGAATGTAGTTTCCACCATTTTTTAACCATAAATACTTCAATACTTGACTGCTATTTGGCTTTGATGATATAACATCTTCATATTTTATGGGATGCCCATTACTTCAAGAATTATAACGGAATAATTTATTTTTGTAACGCAATTACATGATGAAAATGATATTATTTCTTTATATCTAGAGTCCTAACATATTGTTTCCAGCCATTTTTATCACAGTCGTAACTTTGGTTGTTATTCGTTCTTTACATACTTTTCATAGAGCCTTATGGAATTGATTGATGTATGATGTATCTATCCTACCGTACCTTTTGGGTAAATGATAGTTTTTCTCTATTTATGTGTCACTGCAAATATTTATTTTTGTGCTCTTTAAAAGGCACAGTGTTTTGTTTTTTTTGCTAACGAAGTATTCTGCGGCGGTTTGGAACCGCTGCAAAAAAACATGTATACAGCGGCGGTTCCAAACCGCCGCAAAGTTGCACTATACTGCAGCGTCAAACACTGCGGCGGACCGCCGCAAATGTATCTCTCGACGCTCGTAACTGCAGCGGTTGGGCAACCGCCTCTCACATACATTTTGCGGCGGTTCAAACCGCCGCAGTTAACAAAATTTCTGGTAGTGACTTAACGCGTCAAGATACATAAACGCATAAAAAAAAGACGGAGGCTGCTTCCAAACCCGCCGATGGGTTCCATCACGCGTCACTTGCCTCGCAAGACAATCAACAGTGTTATTTTCCTCCCTTGCGACATGGATAACAGTTACATTCCAATCCCAAGTAAGCATATCCCTCACCTTGGCGATCTCCACCCTATTCCAGAAGGTGCTAATATCGCTACGAGTCTGTAATACCCGCACCACTTCATTGCAGTCACACGCACAAACGACATCACGAACACCCAACTCCCATGCATGGGCCAAACCCAACTCCACTGCCCAAACCTCTGCGAGGAACGCGTTCCTACGGAGGAAGCTTGCCGACACTTTAAATTGACAACGAGTGAAAAAAATTAGGTGTGAAAAACTTTAAATACTTAAATTGATCGAAGTGACATATATGTTTTCACACAGTAAATCAATTTTTTTTATTATACATCACATTCAGGGATGAAATCACATATAGTTTAAAATGTGGTAGCGGCTGATGAGATTATTATTATTTTAAATGAAGGGGCTAGGTTTGGAAACAAAACAAAAGCTAATCAGGAGCTAAAACATGCGAAGAAGGCTCAGCCTCTCCTAAATCTCGGCTAACAAATCTAAGACACTCTCTTATGGGGGAGCTAAACAAATGAAAACTGAAAGAAAAACTATGCTCAACATGAGCTAAAAAATCTGCAAGTAAATTCAACTCCTTAAGACAATGAGTGAATCTAACGCAACCATGAGATTGCTCTTATGAAGAATGGACATCACCACGTCAGTATAAGGATGAGACTCATCCGAAAAAGAGAAGATAATTTCGATAACCTCAAGTGAGTCACTTGTAGGATATTCAAGTCAAAGACAATACCGATACCCTAAAAACCGCTAGCAGTTAAGCCTTGAAGACATTCGCCGTACTTGCTCCATCAAAAATTTACACTTCATGTTTTAATTTACACAGTAGAGGAAGAGAATCAACCCACAATGACACCAAGGTTCAGCAACTCTTCAAGGAAACAACACAAGAGTTCTAGGTCTTTTTTGGAAAATTCTTTGAGTGAAAGAGCAAGAGGATGATAGCAACTCTTTAAAATTGAAGTTTTCAGCAATGAGAGGGTGAGAGAGAGAGAGAGGAGAGGAACGACCATAACCTCCATGTTTCAGCATAATTTCCCTTCATGACACATTAATTTTATGCATAAGTTGATGCTGTTGTTTTACTGTTGTATTTGCTGTTTCTGTTTTTAATTTTATGCATACCGTTCGTTTGTTGCTCTTGTTGTTTGTTTTAGGAGTTAACCCTTTCTGCATTTTTATTTGTTGTTTGAGCGCTTAACGCCATAGATGTACAACACGAAGATTTAAATGAAGAATGAATTTGTGGCCAGTGAAATTAGACAATAGAGGAGGCTCGAAGATCATGAAGAGATTTTGTATTCTACTGTTTATTTTTTAAATGACTTAGCACATTGTGGTGCAAATTATTATTAATTTTTATTACGCGTTGATAAATTGTCTATTGGAATATTATTATGTAAAATAACTATTGAGTGTCGAAATTCCTTTTGAAAATTGAGTTATTTGAGAGGGGTTTATATATTGTCCGCTTATTACTATGTGAACCCTGACTGGAATTGGGGCTTTACACAAGTGTTTTACAGAAAACAGAACAACATTTTTAATACAGAAAACACGAACAACAATTATATTTCAGAATACAGAAATAGTGGTAATATTTGTTTTAAAAACAGCAACAGTGAAAAGAAACAGAAGACAGAAACAACATATACAACAGTATAAAATGATTATGTAACCTAATCAATTCACAACAAAGTCCATGCTTGTTAGTCCTCAAAATGTAAACTATATGCTCAACTATGGCCAGAATTCGCCAACCAAGGCAAGACAGTAACATGGAACGACAACCTCTCACCTCCCCTAAGGTAGACCACATGGAACGACAACCACGGGACACCCCAGGTAGATTTCATGGAACGACAACCATGGAATCACCTCAACAAAATGCACATGCCATGACCAAAAACAACAATAGCCCAATGAAACAATAGTTCAACAATAATCCTAACAGTCATGGTATGTAGCATAGGTAGACATGTTATATTCCAACAATCAAAACATTCGATCATGTTACATTTAGATCCAAAACAGGAATCTCAACCTCGACATCATAATACAAATAATCCACAATCAACATGTTATATTCATAATTCAAAACACAATCACAACACAATCACAATTAGACACGACTCTTTCTAAGATCGAGTTACCCTTACTGTCGAATGGGGTCGCATGAACTTGATCTCCAACCTTGCAAGATAAACACATAAATAACAATCAAACAACCATTGGAAAGGTAGAAATCAACCTCAAAATAAACTTCTTGACTGGCCAAGGGGTGGTACCCGTAGACTTGGTACGTCGTTTGCTTTGCACGAACCACCGAAAAAATGCAAGGGGGCGTAGGGGTTAACAAACTATCATGGCTCAGGGACGATCGCCCAACCCCAAGGAAACCCGGTAGAAACCCCACATTCGCTCACGGCGGGAAAACTGGTAGAAACCCCAGCTACCCCCATGCCAATCGAGTATAAAAAATAATAACAGAAAAGCAGAGGAATAGGAAGTGATCAGAAGTTTACCTATAGCGCTCACGGCGGGAAAGCTGGTCACAAAAGGAATCCGACCACCGAATAAAAAAGGACAACCACCGACAAGTGCTAGTACTGCGTTCTTCGCGTGCGAGGAGCTCAACAACAATTGCAACAAGTGAAGAAATGAAATGAAACCACCCTTCTTATATAAGGAATGACACCCGAAGTTGAAAGGGTGCGTTCATTGCCCCCACTAACAAAAAGCGTGTGAACTGCAATACACCCACTAGGGGGCAGGTGAACAGACACCTAGGAGGGAAGCGATGCATTAATACGCCACGCGCGCGCACACACCCCGAGGAGGAAGCGATACGTCTTCTCACTTGACAACCGAAAGGACAACCCACCAACAGTCACGAGTGCACCCCAAACGGCCCAAGACTAACCCAATTCAAAGAAAACCCACCCGATCGGCCGAAATAAATTATGCTCGAATGGCTGGGGGGCAATACAACTACCCGCTGACGAGCAACAAAACTACAACCAAGCATAACACAATTTTTCAAAAAAGAATCACAAGGGGATCCACATCAATGACGAGGAACGAACGTCCCGACCTACGATAAGAAGTGAAAGCTAACTCTCGCCACGCAACAATGTGTCTGCCGGAGTTAGGGGGCAACTGTTCCTAAGTGCCACTCCAGAAGACTGGCACCGTCGGTCAGACTCCCCACGCCGACCAGGACCCCCTGTCGGCCAACCACAGTACATGACGGGGGACGGTCAACGACTGAAGGAACCAAGCAAAGCTCTGGCAAGGTCCCACCGAACCACCTGACACTCCCCCTTGTCCTATTGCCTGTCATGCTGATGCAATCCTTGGTCAAAGGGCTTGATAAGGACAGGTGTCAAGGTCCTCCTTATAAAAAGTGAGTCTCATCACCTCACTAAGGTATTGAATCTTAACTTCACTAAACCTTCTGCCCCACATAGTCACTGACTTAGGCATTAGAGTATCTTCGCAGGGATCCCTTCCAGGCATCCACCAAGGCGGAGAGCAGCAATCTTCCTTCCTACCACCACCACTGGAAGTACCGTACCTTCCTCAATAAACGCCCTGGTGATTGAACGGCTTGTTCCGTTCATTTGGGATCAATCATGCCATGATCTACTCCCATTATCAGTGAGCCGAAAACAGCTATCACATCTCGATTGTTCATCTTCAAATCCTCAGCTACTACAATAACTCTGTCTTTTAGAAGTTGAACATCACTTGCGCAACATATCAAATCATTGACAAGGAACGCAGAAGAAGTAGCTATGGGCCAGTGATGATTATCGGAAGAACTCTTTGGTTTTATCCATTTCTTGTGATGTTCCCAAGCAATTAAATTCAGCCACTTTGCTTTCATTGTCCCTGAATTTGATGCCAAATATCAAGGTGCTAACTTGTGTAGGAGGATTACTATCATTGACAGTCACAGGTTTGATTGCAACCCCAAAGGCTTTGAGCTTAGTAGCACAACGATTCAGACATTGAGACTTATTTACACCTAGCTCGGTACAACTGGAATGCCAAATGACCCGAGGAGAAACAATAGAAACTAGCTAGAAAGAAACACGAGTAGACATATTAGGCTTGATACACACAATTTTGAATAGAAATAAAAGAGTGAATTAGATACATAGAAAGTGCTAATCAGTTTTGCTATAGTCTTTGGAATGTGCTTACTTGGTTAGTGCTTTGCTGCTAGCTTTACTTAAGTTTTAATCTGCATTTTTGGATTGATCTTGTTGCTTTTTCATTTGGCATGTAAGTGCACATTATTAGTTGCACTATTCGCCTGTTTAAGAACGTAATTATTTTAGCTTCTTTAGATCGAACTACAAGATTCATCACCATAATTATCTAAAACACTTCCTGCGGATTTAGTAGGGAAAAACATTTGCATGAAATAACCTTTACCTGCAAAATTTACTATAAATATAGCTGCGGAAATACTTGTCACATTTTCTGCAATTTTATCTTCGAAAAGATTTTCTGCCCATACCTGCGAACTTACCTACAAATTTTTCTTCTTCCTATGAATATTAGGCAGAAACTTTGGCAGAAAATTTGCTGCGACTTTCAAAATGTGCGGTTACAATTATCAAGGAAGGCCTAAATGGGTATTTGCAATTGGCAACATAATGGACAGGAGAGTGATTTCCTGTTTCAAACAAACTTTGCAGGAAAATGCGCTGACAATAGGCAAATTTCTATAGTTGAGTAACATGGTTTTTGAAAGTCATGGACATTATTAATCAACAACACAAAGCACTCTTGTTAGACAGGAAGATGCATCGAATCACCCGGGGGAAAATTAGCTTTACTTTGTTTTGAGAAGACTGCTAATCCAGATTATAATATGACTTCACATAGCTTTACTTTGTTGCAAGAAAAATTATCCATATCTTATAGTGGTGTGTGTACTTCACATAGATTAACTTGACTTGGTCTGAGTCTCCGTGATTAAATATTTTGTATGAAGTCATCGTGCAAATAAATAGTATTTAAAAGATAATTGAGGAAATATTCCCTTAGTTCAAACCTAACGATAAAGAATTGAATTAGGTTTAGTTTGGAAAAGCTTATTTGAGCTTAATTTATAGCATATATAAGTGTTTATGCAAGTGTTTGAGATAACTTATGTAAATAGTTTATGACCTACCTATAAGCTGTTTTGAGCTTATTTTCATAAGCTAATCAGAGTAGCTTATGAAAAAGAGTTTATGCTTATATAAGCCTATTTTCAATTTATTTCAATAATTTTTTTAAAATAACTTATTAATAAGTCTCATACCATAAGCGCTTAGGGTGATAAGCGCTAAATTAAATTGTTTTTCCAAATTCGACCTTACTTTATTTGAGCAATAATTTGCATACATGATGTGTTCTTTTTAATTATATGAAACAGACGTGAACAAAGTATTGTTTACACTGGCAGCAAATCATGCTTTAAAAATATGGCCATACCGAAATTTTTTTATAAGCCAATTATATTAAGAGGAAGCACAAGCGAAGTGTTAAGGAAAAAAGCAACTTACTCTCCTCAAGTTTGGATCACGTGTGATTTAATCCTCACCTTTAAATTAAACTTTATAAAATGTGCAAAATAACTCTTCCACTAATATTTTAGTTAATTAATCATGTTCAATTTCCAAACTACACTTATTAATTACTCCTTACATTCTCATTTCTTTTTCATTATTTTATTTCATGCACTTTTTTTCTATTATATAATATATATATATATATATATATATATATATTTGTATTTAAAAATCAATTACTTATTATTTAATAATATTATTGGACTGATGGGCAAGGCCCCAAGTGTGGGACCCGCCCATAAAATGACATTTAGGGGCAATCGTAGGGGCTATCACGTGGTGGAAAGCACGACCGTAGCGCATAGAGGGCGATCCATATGAGAGAAATCACAAGGACACAAAATTGGGTCGGTTGATTTGTGTCTATGAAAACTCTCCGTGATTTACAACGTTTGGAATCTGCTTAGCGATATTCCTTCGTGTGCAATCTTCTAAATAGAGTTGCAATGGTTAGACGATGAGCGTTGAAGCCAGAGTTAAAACATAAGAAGAAGACACCCGAGTTTTTACACTGGTTCACCCTTAATCAATGGGCTACGTCCAGTCCTAGGCTACCACCAAGATTTCCACTAATCAAGGACTCCTCCTATAAGTAATGGACGGGACTTCCCCCTACAAGTATTCTAAGGACTTCTCCTATCAACGAGTATTCTCAAGGAGTCTTCCTAACAAGTATTCTCAAGGACTCCTCCTAACAAGTATTCTTTCCAAGCCTCTTCAGGCTGAACAAGTATTCTCAAGACTTCTCCTTACAATGAGTATTCTCAGGACTCTTCCTTACAACGAGTATTTTCAGGACGCCTCCTTACAACAAGTATTCTCAAGACTCTTCCTTGCTGAGTATTCTTTCAAAAGCCTCTTCAGGCTTTCTCCAAGTATTCTAAGGATTCCTCCTATTCACCAAGTATTGTGAGGACTTCTCCTATTCACCAAGTATTCTTGTGAAAGCCTCTTCAGGCTTAGCAAGTTGTGTTGAGGGTTTTTAAAGCTTGCCTCTTGCAGTTCATGAAGGTGCTTATGATATAGTGTGGTTGCAGCCTTCATACAACAATGCTGGGATAGACAAAGAATATGCATTAACACTCTCTATCTATCCTGTTCTCTCTTGGACTTGATCAATGTTAATTTTATAGACATAGTGGGTTAGTTGATCAAAGTCTTCTCACTGCTTTTCTCTCTTCGGCTCAGAACATGTATCTTTTCATTTGAGCCTATTTTATTTTTATCTCATGCTTTTCCTGAATGGATATTGAAATTCTAATCTAAAGCATAACTCTATCGAGGATGTGTTAGAGTATAAACTTAAGATGTGAGTGGATGTTTATACTCATAGGCAACCAACAAGATGAACAGGAGAAACTTGTTTCCAAACACAAGAGTGATTGTGGGTGCACACAATACACTCGACCCTTGTTGCTTCACCCCAACTGCTTGCACTACATTGTCGTCTATTGAGCTTCGTCCAAACTTGCACTCGGTGCATGTTGCACTTGCAAACGCACGCCCACAAACTTCTTCGATGGAGTATGTATTTACCGGTAAAAGCAGCATCGTGCGTGAGCAGGCGCTACATTTCCGGAGGATGATACTAGAATCGGTGGTGAAGCTAGAATTGGCTTCAGTTGACTCTAATGATAATTTAGCCGACGCAAAGTGTAATCGGTTTTTACAGCTCTTTGCGTTGGTTGGATTGATGCAAACCAATCAAATTTTATGTCTATACCGTGGCCCATGATAATATCTGATGCTTATAGAGCTCTTTCTTGGATCGATGCAAATCAACCAAATTTAGTGTCTATTAGTGATAGTACTTTGGCCAAATTTTGATAGTTTTCTCAGCATATGAGAATAAGGATTCATAATCAAGATAATATCTACTATTACCATATGATATTTCTATTGCATATCAACATATCTCTAGCATATCTTCAAATGATTCCATCCTGATTTCTTACACTCTAGTGTATAAATACATGTTAAGGAGACACTACTTAGGTAAACATTACCTTCTAACTCTAATCATTATATATTTGTCTATCATTTTTGTGCGCTTCCAATACCATGTACCACTGGTTACAAGAAGACTAAGACCCTTCCACGGAGGAGCGGTCCAAAAAAGCATCCCTTCCATATATATTTTTTAGTGTCTTTATTCAAGTATAGTAAGGTAGGTTCATCAACTCTGCGAGGGTCACTAATTCGCTTCTAGAGCGCTCAGCCCTATGTTAGATTTGCATAGCTTGCATTCTCTTTATTCGCCAATGAACATCTACCTTTCGCCTGTAACGCGAATTTTTTGCTTTATTTAATGGATCCTCCAACCTGAGTGAAAGCCAATACGTTTTTCGAAAGGGTCTTGCAAAGAAAAGCCCTACCCTTGTCGGCTTGGCTGGTTCTTAATTACCAGAACAATGTTTAGAGAGAGAGAAATGCATATGGAAACACAAGATTTGTCTCGTAAATAGTATTTTCACACAAATTAGCATGACTTGTTTGGAAACGACTTCTAATCTAGATTGGAATTTTATTAAAATAAATTGCCACTTGCAAGAAAAAAATATCAATATTTTGTAGTTATGTGTTCGGTGTGTTCCTCACATAATTTTTGTTTAAAATGTTTCTCACGTAAATTAACTTAACTTCTTCTGAGTCTCCGTGATAATATTATTTTTTTAAAAATATAAAGACGAAATCATCATGTTGTTATTAAATTATTTATTTTGTTTAACCAAAAAAAAAATATTTATTTTGTATTGAAGTCATCGTGCAAATAGATAATATTTTATAGTTAATTGGATGACTCCGCAAAATGGTATACCATAATATAATAATATACTACAATTTTTAGCATAAAAAAAAGGGAGTATACTATACAAAGCGTGTATATCAATTTGTTGTAGGGTTGTTATACCTTAACTAAATGTCACGAGTTTGAATGTGTGTAGATGCAATTGTGTGAAATATTTAAGATATAGTTTTATTGCTGCGTCCATTGTGATTCTACCAAACTCAATTTCTGTTAATGAAAAATACAAGTGTTTCAAACAAAAAATAATAACATAAAAAGACTGACGCATTGAATTCCTTAATCTAAACAAATAATTCTTTATTTGGAACCTAACAACAAATAATTGAATTATCTATTTTAGCAATAATTGTATACATGTGATGAGCTTATATTAATTTATGTATATAATTTTGACCATCCAAAAGAAGGTAAATGTTGACACAATAAAAAAAAGTAATTCAAGTGACACCATAATATTATATTAGATAATTATGTAATTCAAGTATTCAGTTTTTTAATATGGAAAAGGTTAATCAGTTACGATATGGTTAGCTCATCTTAATTATGAAATTGGGATTTTGATAATTCTTCATGGCAATAAAACGTACTCCCTCTGTCTCAAATTATAAGATCCTTTAGAGACAAACTCGATGTCCCAAATTATAAGACCACTTCTAGATTTTAGGAAAATAATAATAAAATTTTCCTTTTTTACCCCTTGCATTCATTATATTTTAAATTCCAAAACTTTAATTATCACATCTACTAATTACTTCTTTCATATTTCCAACCAACTTTTGGTATATCCAATACTTACATTAACAATTTCCAGATTTTATTTAAATATGGGCATATTTGGAAGATTTGTATAAAAAGTAACAAAACCAATATATTAATTAGCTTATTACATGTTTTCTTAATAGGCGTCTGGAAAGGACCCTATAATTTAGGACGGAGAGAGTATATTATAACCAATCATTTACAACTCAATACAAACACCGATGGTGAAGAAGTTAATTATTACTATCTGAGGCGGAAGTGTTGGTGCCCAACCCGCAATGGATTTGTTGATTCCAAGGGTGGCTTTGCTTTTGGTGGAATTACAGTGTGCCCATTTATTGTCCTTAAATGTAAAATTAATTTGATTACTAGACCCCGATTTCCTTTGTTCACCGAGCATAACCTATTCCTCTAATGTATAGAAGCCGACATAATTAAATATAATTCTTAAAATCAACTGAACGTTTATTAGGAGTTAGACAAATAAGATATTGTAAGAGTCAAAACACATATTCAAACTCTAAGAATGCCACAGTATTTCAAATGGCTTTAAGGCCTAGAAAATATATATATATATATAATCATTAAATAACTCAAATTATCGTTATTGTACTTATGGAAAGTTGTTCTCATAGGACATGCGCTGAACTACGGAGGCGCAAACACAAATAGATATATGTTAGCCAAAGCAAAGTAATACATAAGTAAATAAAACGATTCAGACAGTGGCGGAGGGGAGGGGGACATGGCTATGCCATGGCTCTTTATTACTTGTTGGTTTTACTCATTTTTTATAGAAAAATTATGTTGGTCCATATTGACACCACTCAACTCAAAGCTCTCTCTCCGCCACTAAACTAAATAGAGAAATTTTAATTTTTATTGATTTGAGAATATGAGAAACTAATAAGCAACCAGACAATTTTTATTTTATTGACAAAAGCCCAGAACTTCATGGGAGACTTCCAACCAGATAAATGTTTGTTACAAGTAAGAAGCTCATTGAAACCGGAGCTATTTGGGAGGACGATGATAGGCGAAGACTGCATAGAAAGTTTGTATAATAGTGAGTAAAGTCAATGCTGTAGCAGCAAAGTTGTAACCGTGCAGAAGAAATTCCCGATATCGGGAAAAGTAATACCGGAGCAGTTTGAGGAAGTTTCTTTTGAAGCAGTTTGCCGGTGAATATTTGTTCAAGGCATCAAAGTTGCTGCTATATATGGGATCAATAATGCCACGATCAACTCCCTTTTTCATTGAGTGGAAAACTGCCATCAGATCCCGATTGTTCATCTTCAAATCCTCATCTACTATAAGAACACCCCTGTCTTTGAGCAGTTGAACATCACTTGGGTAACGTATCAAATCATTGAAAAGCAACGCAGAAGAAGTAGCTACGCGCCAGTGTTGATTTTCATTGTTACCCTTTGGTTTTATCAATTTCATGTGATGTTCCCAAGCAATTAAATTCAGCCACTTTGCTCTCATTTCTCGTGTAACACGCACCGGCGGAATTTCCAGTTTCCCGTAGCTGAATTTCATGCCGAATTCCAAGGTGCTACGTAAAGGATTGATTGTAACCCCAAAGGCTTCGAGCTTTGTAGCACAACGATTCAGGGTATGTTTGGTTTCAATTTTGGCGCAACATGTGTTCCAAAAGCAACTATTTAGACATTGAGACTCAACTTGTTCACCGATGATACTGATAACATGGGACTCCCCCACCTGTAGTCCCTCCCACTCCTTGTTAATGTTCTGGGAAGCAAGTTCAAGAAAATGGGCAAATCTGAAATTAGCCTTAGCCTTAGCCTTAGCCTCATCGAATCTAAAGAGAGACTTAGCCCGGTTATGTATTTCATGAATCAAATAATGAAACTCTATATCAAAAATATTTTGAAACAGCACGTCAAGAACAAAAAATGGTATCTGGTTCTCCAACAATATAAGATCTCTTTTCACCACTTCCATTTTAATTTCAAGTTCCAGGATAGGACTAATAGCACTAATCCTTCCCCGAAAGGGTGGTATTATTGAATCTATGCTTGATCCAGAAATGAGAAACTCTAACAAAAAACAGCCATCGTTGAACATAATTGCAGCCAAATCATACCAGTCGAGCTCTATTTTACTCACATAGCTTGTACGAACTACTGCATCGATCTTCAAAATAGCATCCATGCAATTATTAAGATATTTTTGTGGACTTATAGTATATCCCAGTGATCGGTTAAAAAGATGAAACACACAACGCCGTTTTATTTCGTCCATGGGTAGCAGTTTCTTCCTACCGGTGTATCGGGGCCCGATGGAGATCACTTCAGGCTCATAAGCATCTTCATTCCATTTCCGAAGTTCATCCGCAACCTCAAAAACGCTACGTGCTTTAAAATATGATTCTTGATTAGTACCGGCTAACATTTCTGTCGTAGTATCCTTCCATCTTTTATACTTGGCCTGTCTTTCCTGCTCATCGACACCTCTATCCATGGCCACCTGCAATTAATTTATTTATTAAACTGCTACGTTGAAAGAAATAACAAACGAGTTCTGAGAAATTAGCTAAATTAAACAAGGTATATATATAGTACACCTAGCTCGATCAGTACAACTGGTGGAATGCAAAATGATCCCCTAAAATTGAAATTGAAAGGGAGAGACAAACAATATAGACTAGAAGTAGAAACAAACAAACACTGATACAAATATCAGAAAAGAATCAGTTATATACATGGAAATTGGAAAATATTGAGAATATGGCACGCATACAATTTTGATTTTTGCATAGAGAACCGTGGGACGACATAGAAAGTGTTAATCACAAATACCTGTTGATTATTTGCCTCTTTTTTGTTTAAATGAGGCGGAAGACGATTTGGATCTTGGTGTTGGTGTTGGTGTTGAAGACTTGTGTGTGCATTTATAATGATGGATCCCGAATAGCAGCAAGGATAAGATTGGCTTAATACTACTTTTGGTGTCCACTTATACCTATTGTGTAAAAATATCCCTAAATTTTCAAAACTCCAGTTTTGGCCCCAAACAGTTACATCCCTTTGTTACAAATTTTACAGAAAATATTTCAAGGAATGATGTTTGAATCTGTGAATCATATCATATTACTATTACCAACAAAGTCAATGTTTTTGAAAAATTATGTAATTAAAAAATATAAAAATAGAATGGGGTCGGGTAAATGACCCCATGATTAATTGGGGTTATTCAACCCCATGTCCATATGGACCAATAAGATTGTGTTATTTATTTTATTTATTTTCACATTATTTTTTAATTTTAATTATGGGACAATCTTATTGGTCCATATGAGCATGGGGTTAAATAACCCCAATTAATTATGGGGTCATTTAGCCAACCCCAAATAGAATACATGAATCGAAAGGAAAACTAACTAACTTTTATTCCGATAAAAATGTAAAATTCTCCCTCTTTTTAATATGAGAATAAAATTTATAAAATCATATGAAAATAAAAATTTAAACTTATACTAAACCTGAGAATTGCATTCCCAACCCCGGGCGGGAATAACATTCCCATATCACAGGGAATATTTTGAGATGCTTTTCTAACGAACTTTCCTAGCACTTTGGTTTTCGGTTTCATTCCCACCGTACAACTACCACACGCTATCCTTCTCCCTCAGCAACCACTACTCATTCTCCGCTCCACCGGAAACTCATGAATAAACCCAGAAATTTATGAAGAAAAATGATTAGTTCGTTGAATTTCTCGTGACAAGCCAGAAAAACGAAGAAATCTTGTAGGAATCCAGAACAGTTTCTCGTAGCTATCATTGGCAAACAATTACAACGCCTTTCCTAATTCTTAATAAAAAAAATTCTGCCTTTTTCTAGGAAAGCAAATACAAATACAAATAGAAACAGGTAGCAGTGTAGCACAATGAAGATTCAGCCAAAGCTTGCACTTTTGTGCTTCAGCCACTAGATCTGCGGTAGTGGGAGGAGTTTCCTTCTGGGTTTTCGGTGTGTTTAGGTGAGGTGGTTAGGACGGACCTGAGTCGGGTTGTTCTGTAGCATGGTGAGGGGAAAGAGGAAATGGGTGGCTTCGAAAAAAAGGATACGAATGCGTGAGGGAGAGGGAAGCCAAGTGAAAGGTGAGAAGGAGAGACTGTGAGCAAATTCATGGTGTGGCAGTGGTTCTGAAAGTGCAGCGATTTTTAGGTGCGGGGGCAAATTTAGAAATGCTTGTTTAAATTCATTTGGCTACCTGAAAGTGCAATTTCATTTCGCAACCACACTGGATTTATCAAAGAAATCCATTAAATTTCAATTTTTTAAAGATAAATGGGTGTTTTCATGATTGTGTACTAGGTTTATGAGTTTTTTTTTGGGTTACATACTAGGTTTATGAGTTTGCTTATTAGTTCGTGCGGATTGTCTGCGAGACTCTCTTTGTCACAATTTTTTCAACGCATTTTTATTTATTAATTAAAATTTAGGTAGGTTTCACTATATTAGAAGTGTAACTCATATAATTTACTGAATTCTAAGTGACAATGTTAAAAAGTAAGTAGCAAATTGAGTATTAATACCACTTCACTTATTCACAAATTTTTGGGTTTGCTCATGAGTTGGGAGGAGGATGAGTGGGGTTAAGAGAGAGGGGATTAAAAGTGCAAACTCTCTGAATATTATTTAATTAAAAGGTTAATTTTTTCAATTGAAATATTATTTAAAAATGTCATATCATGATTTTTGTTAGTTTCTTAAAGTGCTAAAATAGGTAAATGTGTGGGACCAAAATTATGATTTTTAAAATTTAAGAACCATTTTTGCATAATAAGTATAAGTGAGGATAAAAATGCTATTAAACCTAATAAATTACTGTCCATGGGACGCACATATAGCTTAGCTGTAAATATTAAGCCTCATCATGGCTTAAGATATAATTAATCAAATACTTATAAGTGGGTAGTCTCCATTTAAGGACTATTTTGTATAAGTAGTTTTTTTTTTCTCAATAAAAAAATCTAATTGTTGAGTACAATTAGATCCAAGTTGGACTTTAATAATAAATCACCCAGTATTCGAAAAATAACAACTACTAAGTATTCCATGTGATGAAGAGACTTTAAAAGTTGACTAATTTTTAAAAATAGACATTCACAATTGCATCAACGACATATTAAAGTAGGAGTGCACCTCCTTTATTTGAGTAGACTCGTAGAGTGAGCATCACAACTATTTATTGAATTTTTTATTAATTTTTTAAAAATAGGTAAACACTATTAATATGATGCTCACTCAATGATCGAGTGAGTTTATTATACCACATTGAAAAAACTTACAAACCCCAAGTAAATATAGGCGATTAGATATATAGTAAAATAAATAACGGTTAAGATGAAAGCATGTGCATTATAACTTTTGTTAGTTTCTTAAGGTATCCCACATATAGTCATGAAACAAATTCTTAAGACTCATAAATTACGTTAAGTGGGTAGGTCTCTCCAACAAATATTTTTCCATACGTACCTCCGAGAGATTGAATCTAGACAACATACTTAAAGAGTCCAACTATCTATTAGTTGTGTAACACTTTTTTGGTTATGATCATCATAACTTGTGTTAGGACTGCACACGGGTTAATTGAGTGGTTTTTAATTTAAGCCTAAAAAAAAACCCAAACCAATCAAAACTGTTCGGGTTGGGTTATGCCAGGTTTCACGAATTTTCACTTTTGGAGCCAAACCAAACCAACCCGACGATGTCCGAGTTGGTTTGTGTAAAACCCATGTTTTTAAATGAATTAAAATAATATTTGATATATTATTTTTCTTTATTTAATGTCCTGATAGTTTGAATGTTTGATGCACCTATACGTGTTAACCCTCGAATTTTAATTAGCGGGCGTTTGGTGTGTTAGTTTCGTAATTTGGACTATTTTGACAATAATATGCTACGATAATATTTACAAAGAAATTTTTATAAAAAGGTTCTCACGCGACGTCGCAAGATTCTGTGACGTAGCAAGCTTGTGTGGACTCTGTTCGGGGTGATGTATGGGGTGTGATATTCTTTTACAAAGTGGAGAATATTTGATGTTTGATTTTATGTGGTGAGAATATTTATTATATAAGATAATATATTATTTTCTATTTTATGTTATTTGGAGTATTTTCTTTTACTAAAAGAAAATAGTTTTTGATGAGAAATAATTGCAAAGATGAAAATAATATTCTCACCCGTGGTGATGATGAAGTCCATGTGGGGAGTGAGAGTGGTTGGTAAGTTTTTCTGTTTTATTTATTTGCTGATTTATTTCATGTATATCTTTTAATTAAATTAGATATTTGGAATTGTATTTATTTGAAAATAAAGGAAAATGATATTTTGAGAGAATATTGCTTCTAGAGTTGATGTTGGACGTGACGCACATGGTTTGTGATAAATAAAGGAATGACACAAGAAGGGGGGCTAAATTGTGTGCGTATAAAACTTGACTTTCAAAAACAATTATTAGTTCACATAAGTCTTTCGTAAACTTTGGCAGCGGAATGGTTAATCAGAGTGTAAACAAAAAAGCTATAAACGACACACACTTTAATGCACCGAAAATAACATGAATGAAAGTGTGGATGATGCATGTTGTAAAGGAGCAGACGATGCAAGCAATTAAACGAGCAGACGATGTAGGCAGTAAACCATGCAAGCAATAAAAGCGTAAAGGATGCAAGCAATAAAAACAACACACAAGAGATTTATCATGGTTCACCCAAAATCAGTAGGGCTACGTCCAATCCTTGGTTTCACCAAGATTTTCCACTATTCAATCCAGAACAATACAAGTATTAAACATGACTTCTCCCAAGTATTAAAGAAGACTTCCCCCAAGTATTCAACAGGACTTCCCCCAAGTATTCAACAGGACTTCCCCCAAGTATTCAACAGGACTTCTCCCAGCATTCGACAGGACTTCTCCCAAGTATTATACAGGACTTCTCCTAAATCTTTTACAAGAATTTACACTTCTACAAAGTCTCTTCAGAAAGAGTGAGGTAGAACGTTTAAGCACAAATAACTCTAAGTATTTCAGGTAGAGGATATGACTCTTTGGGTATATACTTGAGTTTTGGTAAAACAGAGATGATTGGACGATAGGTTCTCTGTTTGGGTGTGAAGGGATAAAGAGATTTGACTCTTAAGAAATTTCACACTTTGGACAACTGCACTTGTTGTGGATTTGACACTTAAGTTCGAGTGAGATTTCACAGCTTAGAAGATTTCAGAAAGATTGGGAGCTTGATTTTGAATTTCATTGTAAGTCACCAAGTCGCCACATTCTTCAGTCTTGAAGTGTTCCTATTCATATCTTCAGTTGAAATGAACGTTGCTGAAGATTGAGAGTGTGAAACAATTTCTTCTTCTTCCTTCAAGCTTCAACGGATCTCTGTGGAACAATAAATGCATTTGATCATTGAAAGCTTTAACACGGCTGTTCTGAGCAGTAGGTAGCTTGTAGCAGATCTGAACATCTCTTCTTTTGGGTTGTACTTGATGTAGACGCAGAGATTGAACAGCGTACTAGCTTTCGTCCTTTTACTTTGTTCTTCCTCGTTTCAGTCTTCGAATAATAGCCGTTGAAAGCTTTGCATTCAATGCATTCTGACTTTGCATTTAATGCATTTTGACTTTTTCCTTGTCTCAAGAATAGAGCATTTAATGTTGTTGCAGAGAGAGAAAATAGAGTCGTTGATATTCTGACTTTGTCACGTGATTTATGCTTTTCTTCTCGGATTGTGCTTGAAAGCTGTAGACAACTCATAAAGCATATTCCGCTACGAAGCCTTGGATAATGCTGTCTCACTTGGCTGGACGATGCTTCCCATTAGACAATGACTGTGCATGGAGATGATAGAGATTCTCATTTGGATGATGTTTCTCTTGATTGATCAGACGATGTTGTCCATTTCGTCAGACGGTGCTTTCCATGTCTTGCACTTCAGACGATGCTTCTCATTCTTACTCTCAGATGATACATCCTTCCTTGTTCTTCAGATGATAGTTCTTCATTGAACTATGCTTCTTCTTTTAACGATGGATGATCTCTTCTACATATTTGACAATGTGAGCAAACGATACTTTTGCCTTTCGTCTGGACGATAGGGATTTTTCCTGAAAAGCATAATACACAGAGTTTAAGAAATAAAATTGTTATCATTCAAAACATGATAACGATCTAACTCGTTTGAACATAACAATCTCTCCCTTTTTGATGATGACAATTTTATAGAGAAAGATGTTTTCTCTTCTCTCTCCCCCTTTGTCATTAGCAAAAACACAAAATGAACTTTTGAAAGGTACTAAGTTTTGATAATCGGTTTGAGAAAATTTTCATTTAGGTTAAGTTTTGATTTTGTGGGTTTGGTTGAATTAGATGAAAGATGAAGGTTGAAGATGATTTTCTAGTTGAAGAAAATGGAAGATGAAGGTTGAGATGATTTTCTAGAAGATGAAGGTTGAGGATGAATTTTCTAGGTTTGGTTGAAGAAGATGGGAGATGAAGGTTAATGAGGATTAATTTTTGTTTTTTAATTCATTTATATATAAAATAATGTTTTAATAATTATTTATCTATGTGGCAGGGTGGCATAAGGTGCCATATCAATTAATGAATCACACGTCAGCTTTTCCGTTAGTAAACTGACGAAACTGGACGTATGGACTATTTCCTCTCACAACATAGACGTTAGAGACTTTAACCGTTCGTTTTAAAAATCAATGACTACTTTCACACAAACATAATACATGAGGGACAAAAAAGGAATTAAGCCTTATTAGTAAGACGTGTTTCACCTCTTATTATAATGATACTAGACTCAAACATGATTATCCCTGCTTATTTAGAACCGAACTAGGAGATTGGACGCGTACGTCAAGCTGAAGCATCAAGTTATAGCTTTTATCTAAACGTACATTAAAGTGTGTACCCAACTCATTTTTAAATGCACTATCGGTATGTGTTTATAGAAAGGATTGGTCCACAAAAGACAAAACATTCCCTTCCTCTAATTAACCGTGAAAGATTCTAAAGACACCATCTCATCAGGATATGCAAACTTTTCCAAGATCAAATTTCAATTTACACTTTACAATAAAATATGCACTAAACTTACTTGGGGCCTTGATTTGGCAACGAGCCAACCACAAATAGTTGTTCAGCACTATAAACATCTTCAATCCTATCTGAATATACTCTATCATTTGTCAATTCCTTGCAATGTAAGACTGCCAGCAAATATTGGAAAGCGGCGGTAGCGACTTAAGAGTGCAGTGCATACATGTATGTTTGCTCTGCGTCATTAATTCCCTTAGGACAAAGCCCCGAAAGAAAACTACAAAGTACTAAGACTACTAGAGGGCAAAGCCTCACAAAGGTCTTAGATCCAAAAAGTTCTAACCTTCCCATCAAGAACGTGGACTCCAATCTCAAAACAATGTGTGCTTTGGACCAAACAATCAGTCATTCTATTAAACTCACGAGGCATAAACTGGAAAAATCTCTCTCCATGAGCTGAACTGCGATTTTGAATCCACTTCATCATGTCCTTATAAGACTCCACTACTGCTATATCAGGAAAAATTATATCGATAGCAGCCGCTGAATCACTCTCAATTATTACCTTTGGATAACTATAAGCCAACTCAGCAACAATCCAAATACCCCAAAGTTATGCCAAAAGAGAGTTGGAGGTTCCCAAGTGGCGAAAAAAGCCGATGACCCACTACCCATCGCTACCACGCAACACACCACCGCAACTCGCTTCACTTGAAGATTACCAATCATCAACGTTAAATTTAAACCAACCAACTGCAGGACAGGTCCACACAGTAGGCACCGCCGCAGTAGAGGACACATGCCCCTCAGCCCCTTCAAGGATACCATGCTCAAACATCATGGAGCTGGTGTAAATGAGGAATTTCCTGCTGTCACAAGCTTCACGTTGGAAGACCACCTTATTCTCAAACACCAAATGCTCCAAATGATAGCTGCAAACAGACACATCATGTTTCCACAACCTTTCGGCTTCAACACTCCTGTAAGGTTCTTTAACCCTTGTGTCGAATCATCAATCAACTCATTCCAAGGAAACTCTAAATCAGGTTTAGCATCAATTTTTATCTCATCAGCATCGGTTTTTGACCCATGCTAATCAGCATTCTTTTTAGTGAGGTTGCATACATGAGACTCTTGAGACGCGATTTTCCTCCATAACTAGTTGATCACATGATTGAAGGTCAAAGGAAAAGAATGACAATGTCACATCATGATGACTATTTAGATGAATAATAAGCCTTGTTTGAATAGAGTACATGAATAGTGATTCAAATGAATATTTCAAATTAATAGTGTTGTGATGATTACTTAGAAATGTAATCATGTGAAGAAAATCTAAGTGTATGTCTTATCTCAAATAAAATTTGAGATATAGATTCGTAGGAGTAAGTCTATTATAACTCATGGAAATAATTTGAATCACATAAACTAATATTATTTCATGTAGTTCAATGACTTGTTACATAATAATAGTATTAGATAAATATTTATAAATATTTACTATTAACATAATAATACCTTTTGGCTGATGCTAAAAGTTTACTTTGACCTTTTATAGTCGACCACGACACTGAGGCTAAGCCGACTCTAAATCGGGTTTAGAGTCATTTTTTAGCTCATTACCGTCGGTTAGCCCCGTGCTAATCAACATGCTTTTTAGTGAGGTTACATGCATGGTAATCTTAAGATATGATTTTCCTTCATAACTAGTTGATCACACGATTGAAGGTCAAAGGAAAAAAATGATAGTGTCTCATGATGACTATGTAGATGAATAAAAATAAATTGTTGCGATTTTAAAATGTCACAAAAATTTAACACTCTTACTATGCCGATGCTAAAGTTGATAAATTGGTGTCAGCCTATACAACCGACACTGAAAAAATACATTAGTGTGAGCTTTCTTGCCAAGCAATTAGCGTTGGCCTCAAGCCCAGCGCTAAGGAATTAGTTTGAACCTTTTTTATCATTAGTCTTGACTTTTAACGCACTTTAAATCTCTGATTTTCTTGTTAAACTTATAATGACAGCGTAAATCCATCTTTTTCCTAAATAGAATAGTTTATGCGAATTATATATGTATGTATGTATGTATGTATGTGTGTATGTATAAGACCAGATTATTATAAAACTTGATTTAAATAATTACAATATTAATTTTTATTTTAATGTATAGGAAAATTGTCCTTTTTGTACTAAAACCTTCATATCACACAAATCAACCACTGCGAAAATGTACAAAAACCATAATATAATCTTGTAAATTTAGAATACACACATTCGCGGTTCTGGAAATATGTAATGCAGCAAATCCAATTTCTATCACCTTGGAATTTTTTTCTTATTCTTCTTATCTTGCTCCCTTGTCCTTGTTATTAAGAAAATCCAAGTTGATAGCAGCTTGGGCCACATGTATCTGCAGCTCACTACTGATTTTTTTGAAATGATCAACCATCTTTTCATCACATACAACAGCCTGTAAGTTGCAAAGGTCACTGATCGAGGTAGGCAACTTGGTTAATCCGGAGCCTCTGACATTGAGCTTTTCTAATTTAATCAACTTACCCATGTCATCAGGCAACTGAGTGAGGCTTATGCATTCAGAGATGTCAAGAAATTTTAGGCTCTTAAGGCTTGTGATTGAGTCTGGCAACTCTTTTAAATCAACACAGGAACGTAGGTTCAGTAGTTCCAAATTTACCAACACTCCAATTTCTTCAGGAAGTGCAGAAAGTTTATGGCAGTTGGTGATCGTGAGCCTTTTTAACTCAACACAATCAGAGAGCACAACGGGCAGTTCCTCCATAGTGCAATAGTCAAATTCCATCTCCACCAACTTTGGCAGCTTACGTGAAACTTGGGCAGTGTGATTTTTAAATGTTTTTTTCACATGGCACATGTAAAAAGAACACTTCTGTAGATTATTCAGTTGCACTCCAGTCTTGCTGAGGAATGGAATAGAAACATTCTCTAACCAGAGTCGTGTAAGATTTGGTAGATCATAAAGCAGCTCAAAATTCTCTAACTCGGCAGGATAGAAATCATACATAGTAATTATCAAGACTTTTAATTTATTCATTTTCTTCATGAACTCCGGCAGTGTGTACTTCTTTTGTCGAAGGTTCAACACCAGAGCCACAACTTCAGTTGGCTGCAAGTTACACCAATCTGAAGAGAATGCATCATCTGCAAAAATATTTAATATCAACAAGAGGGTAATCTTTCAATTTGAGTGTGTCATTAGGTGCATCAACACAGAAGAATGAACAAACCAGTTGATATGGATAATATGCGGGCTGCAATGGGATACTCCTTCTCTACATTCCACCATTTGGGAAGCTTATTTCCCTCTATCTCAATAATTAGTCTATTCCTCCAGTAAATGGGCACCTCGTTAGTTTCAGTAATGCCTAGCTCTCGAAGACGATCCTGCTGGGCGATATAGTGGTAATTCTTGTCAACTATGTCACTTGCAACTTTCCTGATTAATGAAAAGAAATTATTTTTTATAAAACCACACAAACAATATTCCCTTCAAAGCTCAACTAATTTTTTTTTTTTGAAAGGCCATAGAAGAGCTCAACTATTTGTTATGGGATTTTCTTAGAAGAAACTCACAAACTGGTAAGATGTGCAGCTTAAAGTAGATCTCCGGAGTTTCTAAGTGTATAAAAGTCAAAATTCAGCAAAAAATTACTATAAAGTGTATCATTCTTGCTTTTTATCTAGAACTACTTCGTAATGATAAGTATTTCATTTCCCTTTACTAACGGACAAAGAATTTTGTCTCTGAAATCCTGGATTTCACCTTTCATATATATATATATAATATGTGTTGGCATCTAAATATCCGCAACGACAAGTTGAATAGCCGAAAAGACACGTTGGCCAATTGGGTAAAATAGGCGAATGATGGGCTTGCCGAAAAGCGAGGGATAGCCGTTCAACATCACCCAAAACGGCTAGAATGTCCCATTCATATCAGGAAAATATTAGGGGAAGATGCAGAAACTTTGGCTCAAAGTAGAATATTCGAAGAGTTTCTAGAAGCTTTCCACGTGCTGAAAAACCACAATAGAGCTCAAACCCGCGGAAATAGAAGAAGCTGTTAAGGACCTAACCGAAGCAATGAGGAACAACTTAAACAAAACCTCTAGGCGGACTAGGAAAAAGAAAGGGACCTAGCACTCCCCACTACCTGTAATTTAGCGTAAGAATCTGAGGACATGGGGAAGTGCATTGAGGGTTCCAACTGTCGAGTTAGCCGAATTTAGCCTCTATAAATAGAGGAAGGGTCATTTAATTTGTACAAAACACACAATCAAATCATCAATCAAAACCTAACAAATTTCCCGCATTTATCTTTTCTTTACTTTTCAGCACTTTACTTTTTTTTATCGTTTTCAGAAATTTACTTTTCAGCCGATTTAAGCTTTCTGCCTTTAAATTCTTTACAATATTTCAGCTTTTACATTCCATTTAGTTATAGACCTTAGTTCAATAGCTATCGCTCAGTCACATCATTCTCAATAGCGAGAACTAAGGACTCTTTGGAGAATCTTAGCAGCCTACGTTAAGGAACATAGTATCTTGCTCGAGTAATCACTTGATCAGGGAATCGGTAAGTTGGTTTCCCAACCGACTCACACAGGTACCTGATCCAAATCTATTTTTGAACCCAACAAATTGGCACGCCCGGTAGGATCACTCTCGCTATTGAACTGTTTCCATTACCAACTCATGACCTAAATTGGGGTATGCAATTGAGGTTTGGAAAGAAAATGGAATTCTCAAGCAATCGCAGAGCAGGTAGTATCTGTACCTCGCCCGCTGATACCGTTTCTACAACCACTGCAATGCCATTACAGTCAGGACCGAACATGAATTCAGCTGGCCATCCCGTTTCCACGGTAGCCGCAGTGACAGTTTCTTCTTAGGCTGAAGTCATTGAGACAGCAGGCGAAGAGAGAGGCCCAAGCATGGTCACCACTACTTCCTTCATTTGTCAGCAGATCGACCTAGGCATCAACGATACTATCGCCCAAGTTTCCAAAAACTTGGCCGTAATCGTCAAGCTCATGGCGCACAACAAGATGCACTTTGCCGAGGAGAATTCACAGTGTAGAAGGCCAGAATCGCCACCTCACGCTACTCAAAACGTGTCTCCACTCGGGAGGCAGGCCATTCAGGGTATCCCTACCATGACTTCCCTTCAGTTTGGACAAGTTTCCATAGCAAGGCGCGGAGAAGGTATCAGAACTGGCAGTCCGCAACAATTGAACCTCTCCCCACAGCCTACTCATTACACTGAGGGTAATTCTCTTTCCCGAAAATTGCCGCTAACAGCCGAGGCCACATGGACCAACGCTTCTCCTTGGGTCGGCAGAGAACCCGTCCAGCAATGGACCTCGACGTACAACACTGGATTCAGTGGAGTCCTTGAACAACCGTTCGATGAACAACCAACACCACTAGCTGTTCAATTTCAAGCTCCCCCAGTTCAGCCGAGACCCACACCAACACCATTGTCGATCTATGTCAATTCTTAAGGGTTTGGACACCAAGGCAACCCTCCTAACATAGGGGAACCTAGGGGGCCAAACTTCATCGATCCAAACATGATTGCCGATTCTATGTGGTGACATTTTGGCATTCAGTTGCGACCCATCGATAGGTCAGTCTATCGGAAGCCGTACCTGGAATGGGTGCATAGGACTGTCCCATTTCCGAGAGGTTTCAAAGTCCCTAACTTTACCACCTTCTCTGATGAGGATGAAAAGTTGAGAATGGAGCATATCGGCCGATTCACGACCCAATGCGGGGAAGCAAGCCAAAACGAGTATTACAAGTTGCAGTTCTTCCCTTTATCTCTCACAGGGACAACGTTCAACTGGTATTCCTCTTTTCCCCCCAACTCTGTGCAGAGATGGGTAGACATGGAATGGAGTTTCAATGACAGGTTTTGCAAACCTTATCCTAATATCTCAGTAGCCGATCTCATGTCTACTCATCAGAAGGATGATGAATCAGTTACTGAATACTTGGAGAGGTTCAGGAGGTTGAAGAGTCGATGCCCTGTGCAATTTCCGAAAGCTGATTACGCGCATATTGCTACCAAGAATATGCACGCTCAGCTCAGAGACAAACTTATTTCCCAAGAATACAGTGACCTGACCCAGTTGGCAGCCAAAGCTACATGCATTGAGTCCTTCATCAAGGAGAAGGAAGCGAAACAGTCCAACGGGCCAGGCAGAGGCCCTCATCTCATATCTATCATAGATGATAAGGCATGGAGGACAAGACACGGTTGAGGATCCCTATGGGGATTTCAGGGCCGCAGAACACATAAGGGGCAAGCCCTATGTGTGCCACGCTCTAAATCCTTCGAGAGGCAAAGAAGTGGATAGCCGAGAGGAATATGTCTTTGACATATATCACGCTGACAAGGTTTTCGATGCGTTGTTGAAGGACCATCAAATAAAATTACCAAATAGACACAAGATTCCCTTAGCCGAGTAGCTGAAAGGGAAAAAGTACTATAAGTGGCACAATTCATATAGTCACTCAACTATCAATTGTATGGTCTTCAGGAATGTTGTCCAGAAAAGTGTCGAGGATGGACGACTGAAAGTGCCTGACAAACCATTAGCAGATCTGAAAATTGACACAAGTCCCTTTTCGACAACCCCGTTAAACATGGTAGCCTTTGAAGGAAGGACGTCAACGACTAAGAGGTGGGTGAAAAAAGAAGAAGTCAAAACCTACGCTCCAGGGGTTAGTACCACGACAAGTGTTTTTTATCGGCTAGAGGACCATCCCAACTGCAAATAAAGGTGGTTTTATATATTATGTCTCTTTCATTGATGATTGCACTCATTATTGTTGGGTTTATCTAACCAAAGATCTTTCTGATTTTTTTAGTATCTATCACATGTTTAGTGCTTTGGTTAAAACTCAACATAATGTTGTTATTAAGTGTTTTATATGTGATCTAGGTAGTGAGCATACTTCCAACAGATTTTCTAAATTACTTGCCTCTAATGGGACTTCGCACCAAACCTCTTGTATGATACTCTTGAACAAAATTGAGTTGCTAAAGAAAACATCGTCACATTGTTGAAACTGACCATTCTCTTTTGTTGTCTACTTTTGTCCTAAGGGGGAAGTTGTCCTCACTTCATTTCATGTCATTAATCAAATCCCATCTTCTGTCACTTCAGGTTTGTCTCCCTTTGAAAAATAATATGGTGTTACTATTGATTATTCTACCTTGAGAGTTTTCTATTCTACTTGCTTTGTTCTTCATCCACATGTAGAATGTAGTAGGTTGTCTTCTCGTTCAGCAGTTTGTGTCTTTCTTGGTTATGGTGATGGTCAAAAAGTTTATATTTGTTATAATCCTACAATTCAAAAATTGTATTCATTTTTATTCTATTCCTTCTAGTTCGCATGGTTTTACCAAATCTGATCTGATCCATATCAATCCATTTTTCACAGATTCGGACACCACACTTTCTCTAGGTATTCATAGTGAAAATAACTATGATGTTGAACTTTTCAGGGTTGACACTAGTATTTATGCTAATCCATAAGCTTTTGTTGTCCCTCCGCCTCCCCAAGAAGCTCATGTGATTGTGGATCCTCAGCCTCCTCGTGATCGCAAGTCCATTAAATTACCTAATTTTGTTTATTCTATCTATTCCACTTCATATACTTCCTCTTTAACCTCCATTCATATATTGTATGAGCCTTCTTATAATGAGTCAGTTCTTAATCCTTTTGGCAGCAGGCTATGGCGGAGAAACTTTCTGCTACGCAAGACAGATACTTGGGACATTTCCTCTCTTCCACAAGGAAAAACTGCAATTGGTTCTCGTTGGGTATATAAAATCAAAACCAAGTATGACGGATCTATTGAGAGATACAAATCTCACTTAGTTGCTGAGGGTTTTTTTTTCAACAATATGGTATGAATTATGCAACAGCCTTTCCTCCTTGTTAGAGAATTGCAGTATCGTCTGCTGTTCCTGCAATCTATAACGTCTGATGAATAAGTTAGCATTCTATCATCTGTATGGCAGCATCGTCTGCCAAGTTAAATCGAATGCATAACTGTATCGTCTAGTCAGTTAGTCATGTCAGCCGATTATGTTGACCCGGAATCCATGCGTGATAGGTGTTAGATGTCAATGTGTGATAGCTGACCGGCCGATTATGTTGACCCGGAATATCCGGGATCTTTTCTATTTGTCTGTTTTCACTCTGTATAAATACAGAGCATGTAATAGTGAATTAATTAGAATAGAAAGAACATTCAGTATCTTCGATTTCTGAAATTTTCTTTTTCAAAGAACCCTTAGTTCTTAACATGGTATCAAGAGCTAGTCCCGATCCGTGATTTTTTCTTCGCTTTCCGCTATGGCAGAAGCTCAAACTTCATCTTTGCCGACCTTTTCACATATAGTTTCACTCAAACTTGATGAAACAAATTTTCGTTCCTGGGTACAACATGTTGAAGGTGTTGTTCGACAACATAGTCTAGAAAAGTTTCTTGTGGATCCAACAATCCCACCTCATTTTTTGACTGATACTGATCGTGAAAAGTCAGTTGAGAATCCTCTTTACACTACCTGGATCGAACAGGATTCAGCCCTGTTTACTTGGTTGCTTTCTTCCTTATCGTCTGCCGTTCTGCCTACAGTTGTTAACTGCAAGCAGTCCTGGCAGATCTGGCAAGAAGTCCATGACTTCTTCAATGTACATTCTATGGCACAATTAGCAACTCTTCACTGAGAGCTTCGCACCATTGTCAAAGGGGCGAAATCCCTCTCTGACTACCTCAAACGCATTAAGACCATTGTCAATGCTCTAATCTCCATCGGTGATCTAGTTTCATATAGAGATCACATTGGAGCTATCTTTGATGGACTACCGGATGAGTATAGCTCTCTTATGCCTCTTGTCAACAATCGGGAGGTGCCATGTTCTGTCTCTCAAGCGGAAGCACTGCTTATTTCTCATGAAGCCTACCTTCTTCACTCTCGCAAGCGTCAGCTTCTTGACAATCCACCGTCTGCCCTACTCACAGATAAACCTGTGCAGACGATAGACTCACCAGTCCTAAACCAGCAGTCTGCTCAAGCCCACTATACTAATGGTTCACCTGCCCAGAATCGTTCCATGCACACTACTGATGATTCACCATCTGTGAATAGGGGTTTCTTTGAGTCGACATAGAACTATGGCTCGTTTGGTGATTATCGTGGCCCTGGTGGTCACTCTGGTAGCCCTGGTGGCCGTAGGCGTGGACATGGTGGACGCTGCTCCGTTCAGTGTCAAATCTGTTACAAGTGGGGTCATGAAGCCAACATTTGCTATCACCGAGTATCGTCTGCCAGTTTTCCAGGAATGGTTGGCTCATCACCATATGGTGGTCAATTTAATCAAGTTCCTCAGCAGGCCGGTGCCTTTGGAGGCTTTGCACCACCTTTTTCTACTTTTCAACAAGCATGACTTGGTCCCCCACCCTTTTATAATCTTCAACCAATTGGGCCCTCCCAATTGCCTTTCCCAATGTTGGTCCGAAGACTAATCCACGTGGATATCCTTCGAGAACTTGTTATCCTCCGTTTGCTGGATATGTCAATGGTTATCACCAGCAGACGATGCATGCACCTGCGTTTCAGTCTCCCCAGCAGATGATTGGCTCTTCTCCCTATCCACAACAGACGATGGGCCAAGCTCTGCTAACTACATCTGCAGGCCCAAGTGCAGGGAACTGGCTACCAGACACTGGAGCGACTCATCATGTCACCCGTGATGCTACTGCCTTCTCCAATCCTACACCTCTTCAAGGGAATGATCACATCCTCATGGGCAATGGTCAAGGTTTAACTATCCAATCCATTGATACAATTTCCTTTAAATCACCATGTCAAACACATGCTACTCTTTCTCTTAGTGATTTATTACTAGTTCCCTCAATCACTAAAAATCTTGCCAGTGTTAGTACGTTTGCTAGAAATAATCATGTTAAATTTGAGTTTGATCATGCTCATTGTCTTGTCAAATCTCAGGCCACTGGTGAAATTCTTCTTCAAGGGACTGTTGAGGATGATGGTCTCTATTATTTTGATGGCATGCATGCTTTCAAGTTCTTCAAGAACAAGTCTTCTTTCATGCCAGCTCCCACTTCCTCCTCTTTTAGTTTACCTATAACACACGTAACCATAAGCACTAATAGTTCACTAGTAGAACCCACCTCCTATGACCTTTGGCATCATCGTCTGGGTCATCCTACTCACGAGATTTTACATTCTATTCTAACTAAATGTAATATTTCATTTCCTTCTCGAGCTATTTCTCGTGTTTGTAGCGCCTGTTGTATGGGTAAATCTCATAGATTGCCTTCTTCTCAATCTAATACAGTTTATTCTCATCCTTTAGAACTTGTGTTTTCTGATTTACGGGGACAAGCCTCCATTGAATCTTCTGCTGGTTATTATTATTTTCTTACTTGTGTTGATGCCTACACACGTTATACGTGGATTTTTCTTTTAGGTATTGTTTGGTTGGAGGGGAGGGGAGGGAAGGGGAGGGGAGGGGAGGGGAGGGATTTTTTTAAACTTTACTTGTTTGGTTCAATTTTTAGGAGGGGAGGGGAGGGGAATGGAGGGGATCAAAATCCCTCATAACTCAATTTTGTGTCCCCTCCAAAAGTGGGGGGAATGGGAGGGGAAACATTTTGTTGGACAAAAATAACCCTATTCAATAATAGAAAAATATTAAATGCAAACATGTTTAAAATACAAGTAAATTTATAAAGGGTACAAAAGTAATTTAATCATAAAACCCCTCCCCTCCCCTTGTGAACCAAACAAAAAAAGAGTTATTTTCCCTTCCATCCCCTCCTATGAACCAAACATAATAAGTATTAAAATCCCTCCCTTCCCCTCCCCTCCATTAAAATCCCTCCCCTCCCCTTCCCTCCTTTGAACCAAACAGACCCTTAAGGAAGAAATCAGAAACCTATGCCACTTTTCTTCAATTTCAAACAATGATTGAATTGCAATTAAATCTGAAAATTAAAGTTGTTCAAATTGATGGAGGAACTGAATTTAAACCCCTCAGTTCTCATTTTGCTCAATCAGGAATTGTTCATTGTTTGACTTGCCCCCCCACACATCATCAAAATGGCAGTGTGGAGCGCAAGCACAGACGTGTGGTTGAAACTGCCATTTCTTTGCTTACTCAAGCCAAAATTCTCCATCAATACTGGGGTCATGCCTTCTTAACAGCTACCTTCCTCATTAATATATTGCCTACCTCTGTCTTAGGTAATGTTAGCCCTTACCATAAGCTTCACAATGTTCACCCCGATTACAAGTTCTTGAAAGCCTTTGGGTGTGCATGATATCCCTTTCTCTGTCCTTACAATGTCTCCAAAATTCAATTTAGGTCTCGGGAGTGTGTCTTCCTTGGTTATTCCCTTGCCCACAGAGGTTATAAATGTTTAGATGCTAGTGGGAAATTTTTTGTGTCAAAAGATGTTGAGTACAGGTACCCATACACGAAGATATTTTCAACTTCTTCTACCACCATGAAGGGGCCTTCTCTAACATTATTTATTCCAAGGTATTCTGTAACTCCAGATCAAGGGTAGCAGCAATCTCTATCTGATCATCCAGTTGCAACATCGTCTGACGTTCCAACAACGTCTGCAGCTCCTTCATCGTCTAAGGTCCCTACATCATCTGGTAGTGCAACATCATCTACCACTCCTCAATCGTTTGATATTATAGCATCGTCTGGTAATTCACAAGCACCAGTCAACACTCATGCCATGAAAACTAGATCCAAAGCTGGGATTACTCAGCCCCAAGAATCTTCAGTTGCGCTTCCTCCAGTCAACACTCACACTATGAAAACTCGCTCGAAGACTGGCACTGTTCATCCACAGCTTCTTTTAACTCAGGTTGAACCAACCTCCTACAAGAAAGCTCTTCAATATCCACACTGGAAGCAGGATATGCAGGCATAGTTTGATGCCTTGCAATAAAACACCACATGGTCTTTGGTTGCCTTACCACCAAACAGAAAACCAATAGGTTTCAAGTGGGTGTTCAGGATCAAGCAAAAGGCTGATGGCACTGTTGAAAGATACAAAGAAAGGTTAGTAGTCAAAGGATACAATCAGATTCAAGGTTTTGATTATTCAGAAACATTTTCCCCTATTGTGAAGCCAGTCACTATCCGTCTCATTTTGTCTTTGGCTGTCACCAAACGTTGGCATATTCAAAAACTTGATGTCAACAATTCCTTCCTGAATGGCACACTTGATGAAGATGTCTACATGGACCAGCCACCTGGGTTTCAAAGTGCAGATCGAACCTTAGTCTGCAAACTCAACAAAGCTTTTTATGGTCTCAAGCAAGCTCCCCAAGTTTGGTTTGACAAATTAAAAGGGGCTCTGCTACGATTTAGGTTCAAGGCCAGTTGTTGTGATCCATCTTTATTTGTCTACAGTACCGCTTCTTGTTGCATTTACATCTTGGTCTATGTGGATGATATTATCATCACTGGCAACTCCTTACCTCTCATTCAGCAAATTGTCATCCAGCTTAATGCAGAGTTTTCACTCAAACAACTCGGCACGTTGGATTACTTCCCTGGAGTTCAAGTTCAGCATCTGCAAGATGGGTCTCTTCTCCTATCACAATCTAAATACATAGGAGATCTACTTGACAAGGCAAATATGACCAGTGCAACAGGGCAATCTACGCCTATGCTTAGTAGCGCCAAACTCAACAAACATGGTACAGACCTATATGCCGATCCAACCAATTACAGGTCTGTTGTTGGCGCATTTCAATATGCCATTCTCACCAGACCTGAAATTAGCAATGTTGTCAAGAAATTCTGTCAGATTATGAGCCAGCCTCTAGATGTCCATTGGAAGGTTGTTAAGCGCATACCATGATACCTCAAAGGTACTATCTCTCATGGTCTGCTTCTCAAGCCCTGCAGTTCTAAAGCTGTAGTGCCCTTGACTACCTACTGTGATGTTATTTGGGATTCGGATCCAGACGATAGATGTTCCACATCTGGTTCATGTGTTTTATTTGGCCTAAACTTAGTGTCTTGGAGCTCCAAGAAGCAGACGATTGTCGCAAGGTCCAACATTGAAGCAGAACATCGAAGCTGGGCCAACACCACTGCTGAACTTCTTTGTATCAAATCTCTCCTCACAGAGTTAAAGATTTCTTTTGAAGTTCCTACAATATACTGTGATAACATGGGAGCCGTGGCCTTAACTCACAACCCTGTTTTGCACACCGGAACTAAACATATGGAATTGGACATCTTCTTCGTTCGAGAGAAAGTTCAAAACAAGTCATTTCTTGTGTATCACATTCCGGGGTAGGATCAATTGGCTGATATCTTCACAAAACCTCTCTCGCCTCAACACTTTGCAGCAATGAAGGCCAAACTCAATGTGTTTGCAAAGGTTGCTCCTTTTCACCCACCTTGAGTTTGAGGGGGGAAGTTAGAGAATTGCAGTATCGTCTGTTGTTCCTGCAGTCCGTATCGTTTGATGAATAAGTTAGCATTCTATCGTCTGTATGGAAGCATCGTCTGCCAAGTTGAATCGAATGCATAACTGTATCGGCTGGTCAATTAGTCATGGCAGCCGATTATGTTGACCCAAAATTCATGCGTGATAGGTGTCAGCTGTCAATGTATGATAGGTGACCCGTCGATTATGTTGACCCGGAATATTCGGGATCTTATTTGTTTGTCTGTTTTCTATCTGTATAAATACAGAGTTTGCAACAGTGAATTAATTAGTATAGAAAGAACATTCAGTATCTTCGATTTCTCAAATTTTCTTTTTCAAAGAACCCTTGGTTCTTAACACTCCTATTGCTAAAATGTCCATTATTCACTCTCTTATTTCAGTTGCATCTATTCTTCAATGGCATATTTCGCATATGGTTGTTAAAAATGCCTTCTGAATGGTGATCTTTAGGGAGTAGTTTATACAGTTCCTCCACCAAGTGTTTCTCATCATCCTGGTGAAGTTTGTACGCTAAAGAAGACTCTCTACGGGCTTAAACAAGCTCCTCGTGCTTGGTTTGAGAAGTTTTCCATTGTGATTGCATCTCTTGGTTTCCACTCAAGCTCCCATGATTATGCTTTGTTTATCAAGTGCACCCCTCATGGACGTATTTTGCTCTCTTTATATGTTGATGACATGGTAATTACCTGGGATGGTGTTGATGGTATTACAGGCTTGAATCTTCAATTAGCCAGACCATTTGAGATGAAAGATTTAGGCATTCTTCGCTACTTTTAGGGATTGAGGTTGCCTCATCTCCTTGAGGTTAGCTTCTTTCTCAATCTAAGTATATTGGCATCATTCTTGCACAAGCTCGTCTTTCTGATACTCGCACAACTCACACCCCTCTTGAGCTCAATGCTCGATATATCTCATCTGATGGTGTCCCATTTGTAGACCCTACTTTGTATTGTACTCGTGTTGGTAGTTTGATGTTTCTTACCATTACTAGACCTGATATTGCTTATGTAGTGCATGTTGTTAGTTAGTTTGTTTCTTCTCCTACTATTGCTCTTCACATTCTTCGTTATCTTCCTAGCACTCAGTTTCAAAGTCTCTTATTTCCTTCATCTTCTTCATTGGAATTGTGAGCTTACTCAGGTGTTGATTGGGGTGGTTCTTCCACCAATCATAAATCTACCACAGAGTTTTGCATTTTCCTATGAGGTTTACTTATTTCCTAGAAGAGTAAAGAGCAAGCATTTGTTTCTCGATCTTCTACAGAAATTTCATACTGTGTCATGGCATCCATTACAGAGAAATTATTTGGTTTCACTTGACGTTATGGGTGTCTCCCTTACTACATTCACTCCTATGTATTATGATAATATGAGTGTCATACGAATCAGTTACAACTCAGTGTTTCATGAACACACCAAACACATTGAGATGGATTGTGATTTCACTAGACATCACTTTCAGCAAGGAATCATCACTTTGCCTTTTGTATTTATCTTCCTCCATGTAGATTATTGATGTGTTTACAAAGTAGCATTCCTCTATGCGTTTTCGTTTCTTAATTAGTGAATTCCCGATACTTCCTGTTGATGCATGATGAGTTTGAAAGGGATGTTATATAGCTTTATTTAATTATTTATGTCTTTAAGGGTGGTATAGTCTTTTGCTTGTTGCCTATTTATATTTGGTTCTTTACTTTCTTTGTAACTTACACTCATGTTTGCTTCTAATGAAACCCTAGCAAACCTCTCCTTTTGTATTGTTTCTCTTTGTAAGAAGGACCAATGATTGTGGGGTTGATGATTTCATGGCTCGAAGGAAGAGTGAAAACGTGCAATTGCAGAACAGAGAGAAGTAGACAGGTTGGGATCGACAAGAGAGATTGCCTTGTTTTTCAGATTTAAAACAATTAATATGCATAAGATTATAGTGGGAGCAATTAAGATAGTAAACCAAAACTCTCTATATACATAGATGTATATGTATGTATAGGACTATATGTTGCCTTCCATCAGGTCCTGGTGAATAGAATTATAAATTATTGCAGTATTGGTGGATAATTGTGTTTTTCTTCTAGTATTTAGCGGGGTCATATTGCAACATCTCTCTTTCTGTGACAGTAGGAGTTACTTTTTGCTACTTATTGTCTCAGTTCCTTTTTTATGTATATGAGTTTCAAGTATCCTTGTGTTTGTATTAATATATTTTGGCTTATTTAAAAAAAATTGTATGTATAGGAGTCTTCCAATAGGAGATAAAATCTAAAGTTCAATTTTTGTATGATGGGAAACATGAAGGACATAATTTATGCTTGAAGTGACTAAACCATAGGTAAAAAAAGATAATTTGTCTATTTTTGCCATGTGGAAAATTTAACATTTCTCTTTTCCCTGTATACTATTACTATAAGTGGCTCTTAGTGGTCAAAGAAGAATGTCACACATGCACACCATATCAAGCTATCTAAGACCCACACAACATACCTTGTCTCAATAAGATCAGCCAGGTCCTTGTCAACCATTTCAGAAATTTTCTTCCTTGCAGTATCATCATCTTCACTATGCAGTTCTGCCCACAGATCCACGAGGACAGCAGCAGGGATCCTCTGATCTTGAGGAAATAAGCCCAAGTCCTTATAACGCTCTATGGGCATAGTACCCAAGCCATATCGTGTCTGAGTACGCGTATAGTATTCTGGACGCTGAATTTTGTGTCCCTTCTCCAATTCTCTAACCTTCATGCGCCATAAATACACTCCTTGGTGTTTTAGATCTCTGCCAATCATTGTAAGGGCCAAGGGACAACCATCACAGCTATCCACTATCTGCAAATTATTTAGTGCTTTAAATGAAATAAGTTGAATTGAAAGTTTTATTAGCTAAGCCATATTTTTCTCCCTTTTCTCTGATTTTACACAACCTATTGTAAAAATTAATGTATGCAACATAGTTTTTGTAATATAATAGGATAGGATAATAGAAAGCACCTTTTTCACCATCTTATCAGAAATTTCAGACCTCGTTTCATTCTCGAATGCAATGTAGCGGAATAGCTCTGTAGCATCTGTTTCACCAAGTTTTTCCAAGACGCACAGAGAGCCTGTCCTTGTGATTTTGGACTCTGATGTCACTAAAACTTTGTAGTTTGGCATACAGAACACAAAATTGTCTGCAAGATATTGCCATCCAGGCCAAATATCGTCTAGTACAATCAGTACTGGTCCTTTTTTCCCAATTTCTTCCATCAATTTTTTCATTTGGTCAACAGCATCTTTTTCACTTTGAAATTTAGGCACTGTCAAACCATTGTGTTGAAACAGTCTCCCCACTAGGTTCTGCATCTTGGGCTTTTCTCCAAAGAGGAAGTAAAAGATATTTTCCTTGAACTTACCTAACAAAATCTTACACGTTTAAACTTCTGTAAACTCAGGTGTTTATGCATCATGTTCTGGGAGATGCAGAAACAATGAGAGAAACCAAACAGGAAAAGAAAGTTTTTCTATGATTAGTATGCCTAGAAGAAAAGTCTTTTAAACTGCTCATATTAGTTTGATATGTTTAATAAACAGCAATATATATCAGTCCTTCGTAGCTAGATGGCCTTAAACAAAATTAAGCAAGATTTCATTTGAAATATTGATTGAATGGATTGAAAATGAATTAAGAAATTGTGGAATCAAAAGCAAAGCAGCAGCAATGATATTAAACAAATCCATACAAGAAACTAAGATTTCATTTCAGTTGTTGAAATTATTCAACAATACCCATATCGACATAAATGTTTCGTAAAAGCATTTTCAATGGGTGAGATCTTAAAATAAGATTTGTATCTTATAAAATTTCATCATTGGAGATAGCTGACATGACATGAGATCTTGGCAAAAGATAAGATCTGTATCATGGGTGGTTCCTCACCAAAAGTGGGATTTTAAATTAAATAATATTATTTCTCTCTCACTCAACCAACAGAAAACATCGGGAAATACAACCAAAACCACGAAAGGGGATGAAATACAATAGAACAATGACAAAATCAAGAGATTGTGAAGAAGGTCTTGCTCCTGACCCTGGCTGTGGTTTTGATGACGACAAACTCATCAACAAAAAGAAGAAAAGAAGACTTCAAAGAATCAAGCACTCAAGTCCATCAATAGTCTAGAAGTCTTAGTATTAGGTGAGTTATGCTTCCAAAGGTTTATTAAAGCATAAAGGCTTTTAAAACATCTAATCTAATCAAGCTAAGTGTTTTCATAACTTAAAAAAAGTAGAAAACCTTAAGCAAGTCTCAAAGATCAAGTTTCTGGAAAATGGGCTTCTGTGTAATCGATTACACCATTATGGTAATCGATTACCATACTTAGTGTAATCGATTACACAAGTGACCGTTTCAGTTTGAATTTGAATTTCAAACATGTAATCGATTAATAATCGATTACACCATTATGGTAATCGATTACACCTAGGCAAGTAATCGATTACATGTTTGAAATTCAAATTCAAACTGAAACGGTCACTTGTGTAATCGATTACACTAAGTATGGTAATCGATTACCAGAACGAAAAAGTGCATCTTTTCATGAACCATTGTGTCCCAAACCTTTTGAAAAGGGTTGTGATGGTTCAATGACGTTTCCCTTGCCTATATAAAGACCATTTGAGTCCAGAAAACACAACACACACATAACACAACAAGAGACAACACATTACACATGAGAAAACAACATTAGGCCAAAGCTTTGTCAAAATTAGTTCATCTTTTAGAACTTAAATCTTTTGGAGCCTAAATTCTGAGTTCATGATCTTCATGTTTATAAGAACACTTTAGTTGTTCATATCTTGAAGAACTCAGAATTGTATTATGCTTAAAAGCCTTAAAGCATAATTTCTCATATTCAATCCAATTGTGTGTTAAAGGATTGAAACAGCCAATTGTAATATCATCTTCATCTCTTTCTGTAAGATTGAGTTCTTCGCCGTGGTATTCGGTGAAAGGTTGTTGTCACTGAAAGTGGTTTGCTTTCAGGGTTTCGATTGAAGACAAGTTTGTCTTCAAGGTCTGAGGGTGGTTTGCCTTCAGGAACTGAAAGCGGTTTGCTTTCAGGGGCTGTTGAAAGTGGTTTGCTTTCACAGGATATTGGTAGAAATTCTTGGGGTCCTTGGGTTAGGAACTTGTAAGAGATTTTTATCAATAGTGGAAAAATCCTCAAGGGGTTTTCTTGAGGGACTGGACGTAGCCTTCGGTGGATTGAAGGTGAACCAGGATAAAATCTTGTGTGTGATTCTCTTTATCCTTCACATTTACTTTCAAGTATCGTTCATATCCGCTGCATTCACAACGATCATTTCGTGATCATCATAAACTTGAAAGTAACAATTTCAAGAAGGCGAAAATTGAGGCAACACTGATTCACCCCCCCTCTCAGGTTGCTATCTGTTCTAACAATTGGTATCAGAGCGGAAGTTTAGGTAAGTTATTCCTAAGATCCGGGAAAAGATGGCATCCTCTTCCAATCATGGAACAAGTGAAGGACATAACATAAACAGGCCACCATTCTTCAATGGAGAACACTATGACTTCTGGAAAATCAAGATGAAGATATTCATAAAGTCATTAGACGCAGGAATATGGAAAGCCATTGAAGAAGGTCCCTTTGTGCCTGTAACAACAGATGAAGAAAGAACTTCACAACCAAAATCAGAAAGTACTTGGAGTGAAGAAGAAAAGAAGAAGGTTCAACATGATCTCAAAGGAATGAACATTCTTACATCTGTCCTTGGCATGGACGAATTTTTCAGAGTATCAACGTGCACTTCATCAAAAGAAATATGGGATACGTTGATGGTGACTCATGAAGGAACAGATGAAGTCAAGAGATCAAAGATTAATACTTTATCTCAGGAGTATGAAATGTTCAGAATGCTTCCAGGAGAAAAGGTATTAGACATGCAAAAACGATTCACTCATTTGATTAATCATTTGATTTCTCTTGGAAAAAAATTTTCAAACAGTGACTTGAACATGAAAGTTCTAAGATCACTTACAAGAGTATGGCAACCAAAAGTTACAGCCATCTCTGAGAAGAAGAGTTTATCAAATATGACTCTTGCAACCCTTTTTGGAAAACTCCAAGAACATGAGTTGGAATTGAATCGTTTAGAAGAGCACGAACAACATGAGAAGAAGTATCGATCAATTTCCCTAAAAGCAAAAGAAAGCATCAAAGAAGATTATGATGCAGACTCTGAAGAAGAAGACAATGGAAATCTGAATCTTCTAGTAAAGAACTTTGGAAAGTTTCTTAAAAAGAAAAACGTTAAATTTAACAACAATAGAGTCTTCCAAAGGAACAATGAGTCTTCTTCATCTCAAAAGATTACATGTTTCGAGTGTGGCAAACCGGGACATTTCAAGTCAGATTGTCCAAATCTTCAGAAGAAGAAACATGGTCTAAGAGAAAAATTCGAGAAAAAGGATCAACCTACTCGAAGAGCATATGTGGCTTGGGATGATAATGAAGTAAGTTCATCATCAGATTCTGACAAAGAAGAAGCACAAGTTGCCTTGATGGCTTCACATGACTCAGATGTTGAAGATTCCCAGGTTAGTGATAATTCTATGTCTTCCCATGATTTAAAGTTTGCTATGGAGAATATGTTTAAATTATGTCAAGAATTTTCAAAGATTAGCACTAAGCAAAATGACTTGATTTCATCCTTAGAAAGTAAGTGTAGAACTTTACAAGAGGAATTAGACATAGTGAAATCCAAACTAGATATTACACAAAAATGCACTAAGTGTAGTTCTTTAGAAGAAAAGATAGATAATCTTCAACAAAGAGTAAATAACTTCAATAAAGGAAAACAGAAGTTAGATGATATCCTAAGTGTACAAAGACATTCAAACAATAAATCAGGTTTAGGATATACTTCTCACCCAAAAACTAAGGAAGTCAAGAAAACCGTGTTTGTAAAACCAAACCATATAGTAGAATCTTCTAGTAACAAAAGGATTAATTCCGTTAGAAGTACACACAATAGGAAGAATACTCAAAATAGATATCCTAAGAAGATTCATCCCTCTTCTAGACAAACCTCTAGTTACAATCATTACTCTTGTACATATTGTAACAAAGTAGGACATACCCCTAGTAGATGTTACTACAAACATGTAGGAGTACCAAATAGGGAATACATTTGGGTTAGAAAGGATGTTAACTTAGAAGGACCCAAAACTTGTTGGATTCCTAATACCCATGTCTGAATTTTGTCATGTAGGTGTGTATGAAAGCAGCAAAGGATTTATGGTATCTTGATAGTGGCTGCTCATCACACATGACAGGAGACAAAACCAAGTTTTCTTTTCTTATACCTAGGGAAAAAGGTTTCGTCACATATGGTAACAATCAAAAGGGAAAAATACTCGGTATTGGAAGAATAGGCACACCCCCTCAAACAGTCATCGATAAAGTTCTTTACGTTGATGGTTTGATGCATAATCTTCTGAGTATTAGTCAACTATGTGATAAAGGTTTGAAAGTTGGTTTTATTAATGATATATGTGTTGTGAAAGATGTGAAAACTAAAGAAATTAAGTTTTCTGGGTATAAAGTAAATAAAGTCTTCATGATCTCCTTGGAAGAAATTCCACAAAATGTGAGATGCCTTTTGGCCAAGAATAATAGTGATTCATGGCTATGGCATAGAAGACTTGCTCATATTCACATAGATCATTTAAACAAACTAGTCAAGCATGATCTAGTTGTTGGGCTTCCAAAGATAAAATTCGAGAAAGACAAGCTTTGTGATGCATGTCAAAAAGGGAAGCAAACCAGAACATCCTTCAAACCAAAGAACATAGTTTCGACCTCAAGACCCCTTCAATTGTTACATATGGATTTGTTCGGACCATCTAGAACTAAAAGCCTCGGAGGTAATTTCTATGCACTTATTATTGTTGATGATTTCTCTAGATTTACATGGACTTTATTTCTTCCTCATAAGAATGAAGCCTTCAATGCATTCAAAAGATATGCAAGGCTTGTTCAAAATGAGAAGTCTTTAAAGATCTCTTCTATAAGAAGTGATCATGGTGGAGAATTTCAGAATCAACAATTCGAAGAACTATGTGATGAAAATGGAATATCACATAATTTCTCTACTCCGAGAACACCACAACAGAATGGTGTAGTAGAAAGGAAGAATAGATTACTTGAGGAATTAGCAAGAACCATGCTGACTGAATCAAGTCTCCCTAAATATTTCTGGGCTGATGCTGTAAGTACTGCTTGCTATGTTTCCAATAGAGTTCTTATTAGACCTATCCTTAAGAAAACTGCCTATGAACTCTACAAAGGAAGGAAACCAAACATCTCTCATCTACATGCTTTTGGATCAAAATGCTTTGTCTTGAATAATGGAAAGGAAAACCTTGGAAAGTTTGATGAAAAATCTGATGAAGGTATATTCCTAGGGTATTCTTTAACAAGCAAAGCATATAGAGTCTTTAACAAGAAAACTCTATCTGTGGAAGAATCCATACATGTTTCTTTTGATGAATCTAAATCTTCAATAGAAGATAAAGTCAATCTTCCAGATAATGAAGAAGATGATATCATTGTAAATGAAGATTCTCAAAAGGATGGAGATCAGAATCCAATAAAAGAAGAGCACATTGAAAGTAATACTTATCAACTTCCAAAAGAATGGAGAACCCATAGGGATCATCCAGTTGATAATATTATTGGTGATATTTCTAGAGGCGTTTCTACAAGGCTACGCTTAAATGATTCAGTTTTGAATATGGCCTTCGTCTCTCAGATAGAACCATCAAAAGTAAATGATGCTCTAGAAGATGAATATTGGATTGTAGCAATGCAAGAAGAACTAAACCAATTTGAAAGGAATCAAGTTTGGGAACTTGTCCCTAAGCCTAGTGATAAACATGTTATTGGAACAAAGTGGGTATTTAGGAATAAGTTAGATGAAAATGGTATTATAGTTAGGAACAAAGCAAGATTAGTTGCTCAAGGATATAATCAAGAAGAAGGTATAGATTTTGATGAAACTTATGCACCAGTAGCAAGGTTGGAAGCCATAAGACTATTATTGGCGTATGCTTGTTCTTTAAATTTCCCATTATATCAAATGGACGTCAAAAGTGCTTTCCTGAACGGATACATTCAAGAAGAAGTCTATGTGAAGCAACCTCCAGGATTTGAAGATCCAAAGTTTCCTTCACATGTCTTCAGATTAAAGAAGGCACTCTATGGTCTTAAACAAGCCCCTCGTGCATGGTATGATAGATTAAGTACTTTCCTTTGTGATAAAGGATTTCAAAAGGGTAAGGCTGATACAACCTTGTTCATCAAAAGAACCAAAGGTAATACCCTATTAGTTCAAATTTATGTTGATGATATTATCTTTGGTGCAACTAACGAATCTCTTTGTAAGGATTTCTCTAACATGATGCAAGAAGAATTTGAGATGTCCATGATGGGACAATTAAATTTCTTTCTTGGTTTGCAAATCAAGCAATCAAGTGATGGAATATTCATCAACCAATCAAAGTTTTGCAAGGAATTATTAAAGAAATATGATTTGGATGATTGCAAAGTCATAGCCACACCAATGGGGTCTAACACATATTTAAATCAAGATGAATCCGACAATCAAGTTGACATTACCAAATATAGAGGTATGATCGGATCTCTTCTATACTTATCTGCAAGTAGACCTGATATTATGTTTAGTGTGTGTCTATGTGCTAGATATCAAGCATCTCCTAGGGAATCACATTTGAGTTCTGTTAAACGGATTTTCAAATATTTGAAAGGAACTACAAATGTTGGATTGTGGTATCCCAAAGGAAGTGTTTGTGATTTGATTGGATATTCTGATTCTGATTATGCTGGTTGTAAAACTGAAAGAAAAAGTACAAGTGGTACTTGTCACTTGTTAGGAAATGCCCTTGTTTCTTGGTCTTGTAAGAAACAAGCATGTGTTGCTCTAAGTACTGCAGAAGCAGAATACATTGCTGCAGGAAGTTGTTGTGCACAAACTCTATGGCTCAAACAACAACTCAAAGATTATGGCTTAGAGCTGGGCTGCATTCCAATCAAATGTGACAACACAAGTGCCATTAATCTCACTAAAAACCCTATCATGCATTCTCGAACTAAGCATATTGATATACGACATCATTTTCTTCGAGATCATGTTATGAGGAAAGATATTGAGATTTCATTTGTGGATACACATAATCAGTTAGCAGATATCTTTACTAAGCCTCTTCCTAAGGAATCATTTTTCAAGATAAGAAGAGAATTAGGTATATTAGATAAGCATGACATTTAAGGTAACATGTTATTTGCATAAGCTTTATGATAATTATATGTTCATATGCATTATGTGCTTAAGTGTTTATATGAAAATGTGTTACATAGGATTCTAGAGCCTAGAATTTGTAAAAGTGTCCTAGTAATCGATTACACACACGATTTTCTCTATAAAATCAGCATTTGTCTTCTGTCTTTTGCCTACCTTCCTACATATACGGTCCTTCTTCTTCTAAGTCTTGTTTTGCCATGGGGTCTCTTCCACGTCCTTCAAATGTCTCTTCTCCAATCAATGCTCCTCGAAGGGAATCCTCCACTAATCATTTGGTGCTGTCTCGCTATCGCATTGATGTTCAAACAAATGCTGCATCGGCTGGGCTATCTCCATTTTATACCATTCCTTCAAATTTCTCACAAGAAACCAAGGTTATCCTCGAACGAATGGACATCCTGTCTCTTCGCATCTCTCAAAAGTTGGGCCAACTGGAGGATACCATTCGGTCTCGCTTTATACTTGTGGAAAATCGCATAGAGGCTGTGCACTCCTTCATGCGTAAGGAAATTGAGAGCCTTCAGGACCTTGACCCTTCTGAGAACTCTGAGGATTCTAGTCAAGCCTAAGTTCTGAAGTCTTGTGTCTCCATATAGTTATCTACTTACTATTAGAATTTCCCTATTTTCGCAAAATGGCTCTATGTATTGTTGTAATCCCTCTAATACATATGTTTGCTATGTTTTACTATGTATAACTTCTGTATTTGCTCTTTTATTTATATATAAGTGCTGGTTGTTCATGTTTTACACATTTACCCCTACCCCCCATGCTTTATATTGCAATATATACTTGTGTGTATGCCTGTACTTTTTTGGCCTTTTCTTCTTTTTGATGAAGTCAAAAGGGGGAGAAAGGTTCTGTGCTCTTAAAGATCATATGCAGGAATTCAACGAGTACATTAGAAAGGGGGAGAAATATCAGAAATACTAGATTCCATCAAATAGGGGGAGTTAAGCATCAAGAATGCATATATGATCTTCAAGTATCAAGAATGTGTTTGCCATCATCAAAAAGGGGGAGATTGTGAAGAAGGTCTTGCTCCTGACCCTGGCTGTGGTTTTGATGACGACAAACTCATCAACAAAAAGAAGAAAAGAAGACTTCAAAGAATCAAGCACTCAAGTCCATCAATAGTCTAGAAGTCTTAGTATTAGGTGAGTTATGCTTCCAAAGGTTTATTAAAGCATAAAGGCTCTTAAAACACCTAATCTAATCAAGCTAAGTGTTTTCATAACTTAAAAGAAGTTGAAAACCTTAAGCAAGTCTCAAAGATCAAGTTTCTGGAAAATGGGCTTCTGTGCAATCGATTACACCATTATGGTAATCGATTACACCTAGGCAAGTAATCGATTACTTATGTCTTGTAATCGATTACATGTTTGAAATTCAAATTCAAACTGAAACGGTCACTTGTGTAATCGATTACACTAAGTATGGTAATCGATTACCAGAACGAAAAAGTGCATCTTTTCATGAACCATTGTGTCCCAAACCTTTTGAAAAGGGTTGTGATGGTTCAAGGACGTTTCCCTTGCCTATATAAAGACCATTTGAGTCCAGAAAACACAACACACACATAACACAACAAGAGACAACACATTACACATGAGAAAACAACATTAGGCCAAAGCTTTGTCAAAATTAGTTCATCTTTTAGAACTTAAATCTTTTGGAGCCTAAATTCTGAGTTCATGATCTTCATGTTTATAAGAACACTTTAGTTGTTCATATCTTGAAGAACTCAGAATTGTATTATGCTTAAAAGCCTTAAAGCATAATTTCTCATATTCAATCCAATTGTGTGTTAAAGGATTGAAACAGCCAATTGTAATATCTTCTTCATCTCTTTCTGTAAGATTGAGTTCTTCACCGTGGTATTCGGTGAAAGGTTGTTGTCACTGAAAGTGGTTTGCTTTCAGGGTTTCGATTGAAGACAAGTTTGTCTTCAAGGTCTGAGGGTGGTTTGCCTTCAGGAACTGAAAGCGGTTTGCTTTCAGGGGCTGTTGAAAGTGGTTTTCTTTCACAGGATATTGGTAGAAATTCTTGGGGTCCTTGGGTTAGGAACTTGTAAGAGATTTTTATCAATAGTGGAAAAATCCTCAAGGGGTTTTCTTGAGGGACTGGACGTAGCCTTCGGTGGATTGAAGGTGAACCAGGATAAAATCTTGTGTGTGATTCTCTTTATCCTTCACATTTACTTTCAAGTATCGTTCATATCCGCTGCATTCACAACGATCATTTCATGATCATCATAAACTTGAAAGTAACAATTTCAAGAAGGCGAAAATTGGGGCAACACTGATTCACCCCCCCCCTCTCAGGTTGCTATCTGTTCTAACAGAGATCTATTTGGGACGAAAAATTAAAAAATTACATTAGCAGGAGATGAAAAATACATAAAAAATACATACACAAAAAAAAAAATTACAAAATGGGTTAAGAAACCCTTCTGATCCCTGATGCAAGGCCGGTGGCCGTGAAACGTGAAGGCCGAGAAGGAGAATGACGAAGCGACGATTACAGCAGCAGAGAGGGAGAGGGGGAGATCGAGGCTTATGGCGGCAGAGAGGGAGAGGGAGAGAGCGACGGTTTCTGTTTTCTGGGAGGTGAGAAGGGTGAAGCGGCAGAGAGGGAGAGGGAGAGGGCGACAGTAAAAGGCCATGGGAAGAGCTTGAGAGAAAGGGAGAAGAAGGGTTTCATAGAGAAGGGAGAACAAGGGTGAAGCGGGAAGGCAGAAGAAGGGTGAAGCGTTTCAGATTGAAGGGAGGAGAAGGGTTGCGGTAGGAAGAAGGGAGAAGAAGGGCAACGATAGGAAGAAGGGAGAAGGGAGAAGAAGGGTGAAGTGGCTAGGGTTTTTGGAATAAATAGAATATATAGTGGATGACCTGCTGACCGGTTCAGTCGGTTGTGGGAAGAGTCGTTGGGTCGTGAGCCCTACCGGCTGGGCCGGTCATTAACTAGCGGTTTGGGCCGTTTTTTGAAAAATAAAGCCGTTTTTTGGTCATTTTCTGGACGGGCTGTCGTTTTTTTGGCCCATCTAACCATTTTTGTTTTTTTTTTTTTTCACCACAAAAACATGAATCACTATAAATAATTTAAACTTGTGAAATTTTTTCAACACACAATTTCTAGTTCCCATAGTTCCCATCTTATCAGAATTTTTTCAACTTACTTCCTTTTAGTATTCTAATTATCTTCAATGTACTAGCTTGCTATTGTAATGTTATTATTCTAACTAGCCGTTATAAAACTAACCGTTGTGAAACTAGCCGTTGTAAAACTAGCCGTTGTAAAACTAGCCGTTATAAAACTAGTCGTTGTAAAACTAGTCGTTGTAAAACTAACCGTTGTGAAACTAGTCGTTGTAAAACTAGCCGTTGTGAAACTAGCCGTTGTAAAACTAGTCGTTGTGAAACTAGATGTTGTAAAACTAGCCGTTGTGAAACTAGCTGTTGTAAAACTAGCCCATTATATAAACATAGTTCATTACCTCTCAAAGTGCAATATTGTTTCATTCTCTGCTCTTATTGTCTCACAATTCAATCATCCATACAATGGATCCAAACAATTCACCCAACTTTGATACTTTTTTCAATGAGATGGTAGATGATTTCATTAATGACACCAGTGTAGAAGATTTCTTGAGGCTAGCAAGGGAGACACAACAACAATAACAACACTGTTAGGCTCGAACGAAGAAGAAGGGTGATAGAACGAACCAAACTGAAATAAACCGATTTTTCCCACTGAGCCACCCGAGGACCGAACCGAACCGACCGGTTCACCAAAAAAACAGCTTCGGTTCGGTCGGGTTCGGTCGAACCGGACCAGAATGGACACCCCTACTATCAGATGAGACTAGGATCCTCTGAATGAGCATAGTTAACTGACTTAACCCATCATAGGTCAGTTAATAACAAAAGCCCAATCTATCATCTATCACAATACATGCATAAGAATTAAATTAATAATTCATATAATTGATATTATTGACCAAATAAAATATATTCTAATTAATTGATAATGTTAATCTACATAACCAAAATAGAGAATTAATTATAAATAATATAGATCACCTGCTGACAGTGTGGATGAGTATGTTCGTATTGGTGAAAGTACGACAGTGGATTTCTTAGAGAGATTCGTGACGGGTGTGCATGAAATATTTGGTGCTCATTACTTGAGAAGGCCAAATGACGAAGACATTGCACACCTACTACAAATGGGACAAGCACGTGGATTTCTAGGTATGTTAGGTTCCATTGATTGTACGCATTGGGAGTGGAAAAATTGTCTAGTAGCATGGAAATGTCAATTTTATCGAGGTGATCATGGCAAACCTACAATCATGCTTGAAGCCGTAGCATCGAAAGACTTGTGGATTTGACATCCATTTTTTGGCATTGCAGGTTCTAACAATGATATTAACGCGTTAAACCAATCTGATGTGTTTACCAATGTTTTGAACGGAGAAGCACCGGCGGTGCAATATACTGTCAACAGAACCTCCTATCATATGGGGTACTATTTAGCAGATGGTATCTACCCCGAGTGGGCTACATTTGTGAAGATCATCCCAATGCCGCAAGGAGAAAAAAGACAAGCCAAGCGACAAGGAGCAAGAAAGGACATTGAGCGAGCATTTGGAGTGCTCCAATCCCGATTTGCGATTGTTCGTGGTCCTTCACGCTATTGGCATGTGAATACCATGAAGCATATCATGTATGCATGCATCATATTACATAATATGATTGTTGAAGATGAGCGATATTCATAAGATGGTAACTTTGATTACGACCAACGCCAGAAAATGACGTTTCAACCGCTGAAGTATCTAATGGTCCTCTTCCCAATTTTACGACATTTTTTTAGAGAATGGCACAAATGGGTGAAAGACAAAACCATCACAAATTTCAAGCAGACTTGGTTGAGCATATTTAGGAGCGTTTTAGAAATGAGAATGATGAAAATTAATTATTTTGCAATATTATGTATTTTATTTAAAATGTATTGTCCTTTATTTTTCAATAATGTGTATTTCCTTTCATTTTTAATTAAATAATATTATATTGAGCTTTAATTATGTATTTCCTATTTACTTTACTTGATATTTAATTATATTATATCTTTTTTAATTATTAATTATGTTGTATTGAATTATTAGTTTAATTTAATTTAATATTAGGTAGAAATAAATAATATAAATATATTGTGTATTGTGGGTCCGACTAAAAGTAAGATAAGATCCAACTACTGGAGTGAAATGTACAATATGGGGCAGTATGACAGATCAAAAAGTCTTTAAGACCCCTAAACCATAATGCATGTGTACTTCATTCTAGCTGTCATACCCGTATATAAGGTACATACCGGTACTCATTAGGTACGTACTACTTGAATACTCTTACAGTATCTTAGTATTTTTAAAAATCCTGTATCCGATATGTACCTGTAACATACGCGTACCGGTTCAGCTTAGTTCATAGAGTAGATTGGAAAGTGGGAGTTCATTATTGATACCTTTCACCTCATCGTCCCAGCAAAACATTTTGGCTAATGTGGTTTTTCCCGAACCTGGTGGACCGGCCACCGTGATCATCGGGACAATTTCTTCTTCGTGGATCAACTGCCGCTTCAACTCATTCAGAGCATCATCCAACCCAACAACAAATTCAGGGGGTTCAGGAGCCGCGCACACCTTCAATGCATCATGTTCAGTTCTTTCGGTGGTCCCTTCGACCTGCACCTCGATCTCCAACACAGTCCTGGCAATCTTAGTTATCTTATCTAGCTGGAAGTACATCAAAATTGACGAATTCAGCTCTTCGAGTTTCTGTTGCAAGGAGGTCTCATTAGAAAAACAGTTCCTCAACCGGATTCCCTTAGAGCACTTCAGAACAAGTTTCCTGCCACTCTCCATTTGTTCGATCATACTCATCGACATCGTTTCCGTCTGTGACTGCTCCAGTTTCTTGCGTTGTTCCACTATCCTAGCGACATCTGATTCTGATCCTATTGATTCCAGGGTGATCTGCAACTTTTCAAGAATGGATCTGAACTTCACAGTCTTGTCCTTCATTCTCGTAACATCAACCAGCAGTTCCTTAACCCGTTTCCCCACAGGCTCAGGCTCACCTTCACTCGGATCCATGATTTACCAACTACAAGAACAAACCAACCCAATTAGACACATCAAAGGAAGGTCACAAGCAGAAAGTCAAACACCCAGTTTCTGATAAAGAAAGAAAAAAAAAAAAAAAGGAAACATTATAGTGAATTACGCGTTAAAGATGCTTTTTAACACCAGCTGTTTTTGGTGTCACCAATGGGGAGAATACACGATAAAGATCGCTGGAGTGGAAAGTTTGCTTCTCTGAGAACTACCAATTTTTTGGATTAGAACTCTCTTGTTGAATTTTTTTTGTTTGACTAGATCTTTGATGAAAAATCATTGAGTGTTGAGGTATACTATGCCACTCGCTAATAAAATAGAAAATTCCTTTATTTAAAAAATAGAGTTGTCATAAAAAAATTTGGGTTAAATTAATTTAATCTTAGGTGAATGAATAATATTTAATATGGGGTTGGCTAAATGACCCCATGATTAATTGGGGTTATTTAACCCCATGCCCATATGGACCAATAAGATTGTCCCATAATTAAAATTAAAAAATAATGTGAAATTAAATAAAATAAATAACACAATCTTATTGGTCCATGTGGACATGGGGTTGAATGACCCCAATTAATCAAGGGGTCATTTAGCCGACCCCATTTAATATAAGTGAGTTAAAAATTTCACTTATCTTAAATATTATTGGTCAAACTAGGATCGAGGTGAGTTAACCAAAGCTTTTCATAGAACCATAATCAAGTCCTTTAAAATTTATTTTTCGTTTAAATAATTAACCGTCATGATTCATGTACCATAAAACAGTAACAACACCGAAATACACTATGTTCCTAGGTGTATGAGAGTAGTATGCACTAATTTAAGGGTGCAAATAGGCTAAGCTAAGTTAAATATTGTTTAAATAGATTTGGTTTACTAAAAAATTTCAATGTCTAAAGCTGGTCTGATATTTGTCATAGATTTTTTTAGGCATGAGTCTGATCTTTTTTAAAGCTTGGTCTGGCTTGCAAGCCAGCTTAAAAATCTATTTTAAATAAGACATATAAGTATAAGACAAATCTATTTATAAACATGTCAAGAAAGTTATAGGCTAACGAGCTAAAATATATTAATATCATTATATCGTCTAGCTTAAGCAGAAGTCTCGGATTCAAGTCCCTGTGGATGCAGTTGCGTTAAATACTTAGTAGAAAGAGTTTTGATGTTCATAGTTGTCCTACCCCGCTCGGAATTACGAGAGCAATTCAACAAAAAAAAGTCATTAGTCCTTTTTTAAAGAGGATTGTATGGTTAAATCATAATATAGTCTAACGTGTTTAAACATATAAATTAGTTAATCGATATATAATTTTAAAATTTTATGATAAAAATCCAATCTAGAAATAATAAATAAATTTATATTTATTTAAATAGTCCAGCATGGTAGGCTTGTAAGATTTTTTTGAGTAACCTAAACCTAACATTTTTAACTAAATAGGTTTTTCAAAAAGAGCAATGCTATTTGGTACGACCAAATAGCAGCACGATTATCACTATAAGCCAAATTAAGGTAAGTTTTGTTGTCAAAGTTCATTAAAGTAACAATTTTATTTTGAACTTTTGTTTTATGCACCAATCATATGCATTCGTGCAAGGTCGTGTTTTAGGATCTCGTTCACTTAAGCATTTCCATTTAAAAAAGTCTTGAATCTGTCATCATTAATGCATGGTAAAATAGAAATTTCCTTTGATTTAAAAAGCCATTTTTCGTTTATTTTGTGTCTGAGTCAACTTCGAATTGTTTAAGAATTGAGATTTAGGAGAGTGGTTGCAGAGTGATGAAAGCTTTGAAGTGTGTTTCATTAGAAAATGAAACTTTGAAACTCCTCCACCTCTCCACCTTAGGAGAGAAAAGCGAAAAAAAAATTAGTGATTTGATAGATGATGTGATAGAAATTGTAGAAAGAGATAAAAAGAAAGTTAGTGAAATTGAATTGTATGATAGTGTAGGTGTGACTTACTAATAAAATTGAATTGTAAGATAGTGTAGGTGTGAATTGTAAGATAGTGTAAGATATCATAACTCCGTTTCATTTAACACCAACCAAATTTTTTGTAATGGATTCACATGGGACTTACTAATAAAAAAGGTGATGTTTGTCGTGAGTTATTCGCCGGATTTACAGATTCCTTAACATAGTAGACTTGAATTGTCCAGTGGGGTTCAAATTGCTTGTTTATGTAGGTTTCCGTTAGGCTAATATCAAAACAGTCCTATTTTCTATACATACAATCGATTAATGAGTTTGAAATAATTTTGACCGCCACAACTCACTTTTCTAGCGGTATTACGAGAAACACGTTTTTCAGACGGTAAATTTGGCAATCTCAAAACTTTTAGATATGCGTATGGCTGAAATATGTTTGCACTGCATTGGGGTTTACAAATCATTTCCGATATTAAAAACCTATTAACGTTTTCTTGTCCTTTTGATCTCAAGAATTCGCTAACCTTTCATTTCATTACCTACTGATCACATTATAATTAATTTAGTTGGCTGACTATTGTTGTTAGTGGAAAGACATGAGTAGAGCTGGGTACGCGGGTTGGCCCGCCCCGTGAAGGCCCGCCCCGCATTGCCCCGCCTCACGTAGGCCCGTAATCAAACGGGCCTCTATTTTAGTAGCCCGCGTCCGTCCCGCGGTTTCGCAGGCCAGCCTGCGCGCCAGAGTGCACAAATTAAAATTAAATAAAAAAAAAAGAAATTTACCATTAAACAACTAGAAATTTTGCAGAAAAAAACCTTCAAAATTACTAAACTAGAGACTCTAAAAAATAGTTGAATTTGTTGTAGAAACATAACTCAAGTCCAACCTTAAAGAAGTCTTACAAGTCCAAAACAAAAGTCTTGTGAAATACTCAAACAAGTCTTACAAATCTAAAATTAAAGTCTCATACAAGTCTTACAAATCCAAAAGTCGAACAAACAAGTCTTGCAAATCCATAAAAACCAAAACATCAAAATTCTTATCAAATCCAAATCATGCACCAACCATCAATTCTTCATTACAACATTTGACCATCTATTGGATGCACTTAACCCTCGATGGGATGTAGATAACTCCTTTCTTGCATTTGATCCTCCTTTGGAAATACACTGTCTTCTCCTCTTATAGTAGAAAACATAAACCCTTAACCCAATTCCAATTTGGACTTGAGACACATCAAAGGAAGGTCACAAACAAAAAGTCAAACGCCAAGTCTCTGAAAAAGAAAGAAAAAACAAAGGAAACAATATAGTGAATTACGCGCTAAAGATTCTTTTTAACACTAGCTGTTTTTAGTGTTACCAATGGGGGATACACGACAAAGATGGCTGGAGTGAAAACTTTACTTCTCTTAGAACTCTCTTTTAGCATTTTTTGTTTGACTAGATCTCTTTGATGAAAAATCATCGAGTGTTGAGGTACACTCCATCACTCGCTAATAAAATAGAAATTTCCTTTGATTTTAAAAAGACATTTTTCGTTTAATTAGCAGTCATGATGCATATACCACAAAACAAAACAGTAACTAAATTAATATGCATCAACTAAATTAATATGATGTGATAGATAGAGATAAAAAAATAGTGTATATTAACATTGTTGATATTTTGTGATTAACGTTTAAAAAGACATTTTTCGTTTAATTATTTTTTGATTAACGTTAAATTGAGGGTTTCATTCTCAACTATTTTGAATGTAAAAAATTTATTGATTTCTACTATTCAGTGCACCGACAGTGATTAAAAACCTATCCCAAATATGATTATATAGGGGTGGTATGCACTATTTAGTGATATGTCATTCATTAATGCAAAGTAAAACAGAAAATTCCTTTGATTTAAGAAGCAATTTTTCTCTTATTTTGTGTTTGGGTCAACGTTGAATTGTTTAAAAATTGAGATTTAGAAGGAGTGGTTGTTAAGTGATAACAGCTGTTAGGGTATTTTGGTTCAAATGAGGGAATGGGAGGGGAGGGATTTTAATGGAGGGGAAGGGAAGGGAGGGGAGGGGAGGGGAGAGATTTTAATACAAAACATGTTTGGTTCATAGGAGGGGAGGGGAGGGAAAATAACTCTTTTTTTATTTAGTTCACATGGGGAGGGGAGGGATTTTATAATTAAATTACTTTTCTACCCCTTACTTTTCTACTCCTAGGCAGCCTCGCATAATCAACAAACTCTGCAATTCACAACAACAAAAGGGAAGAATGGGCTGCAAGAAAAATTGCCAATTCATGCTACAATGACAAATGGGAAGAATCAATACCCAGTTAGCAAAACAATCAGAGAGAAGCCAAAAAAATTCACAGCACACAAAATTGAGTATGAGGCAAATAACTAACATAAGAAGAGAAGTTATGAGAAGCAGAAGCAGAAGTAGAAACAGAAGCAGCGGACGACGGGCGGAGGACGGCGGCCGGTTGTGAGCAGGAAGGCAGAACCAGTGGAGAACGTGAAACAGGAATGGGAAAGAGGAGAAGCAAATTAGGGATTCTATTTTCAATTTGGCAATTATGTAATTTCTCAAGGGTCATTTTTGTCCAAAATTTATTTTCCCTTCTAATCCCCCACTTTTGGAGGGAACACAAAATTGAGTGAGGAGAGTTTTGATCCCCTCCATTCCCCTCCCCTCCCCTCCCCTCCAAAAATCTGAACCAAACAGGATTCATTTTTTAAAATCCCTCCCCTCCCCTCCCCTCCGTTTCCCTTAAACTAAACAAGGCCTTAAGTTTCATGCGTTCATTTCACACCTACGAAAATGTTTGTAATGACTTCACATACGACTTGGTAATAAAAAAAGCCATGTCTATCGTGAATGGAAAATGTTAGGTGAACATAAATTTTTAATCTATCAAAATTAAAATAAGGTAAAACAGAGTTTTTTAACCTCATCCTTGCAGGTTTGCATACGATTAGAGCAAGGTACATGGGCGACAATCTAGTTCTGTTATCGGCGGACGAGGATATAAACATGGTCGAAATCATTCGAGGGGGTGGAGAATGGTGGGAAGAAACGTTCGAAGAATTGAAGCCATGGAACCCGTCGCTGCTATCAGGATTTAGAGTGACTTGGATCCGGTGTGAGGGCATCCCTCTTCATTTCTGAACCCAACAATGTTTTCAGCAATTGGTTTCGTCCTTTGGCAACCTCGTGTCGGTGGATGAAGAAACTGCTTCGTTTTCCAGAATCAACTTTGCAAGGCTGAAGGTGAGAACCTCAGCGCTGGAACCTTTGGTCCTCTTCAAAAAGATCAAGGTGAACGGCGATGTACTCGGGGTGAGGTTTATTGAGGAATTAACGCCACCAGAAGTTAGGAGTTGCTGCTTCTGCGCTGGTCATAGCGATTCAAACGGCGAGGACAACTCCTCCTCCTGGTGCCACCAGTTGACGGCGTTCCAAACAGAAGATGGAGTGGCGTTCGAATTCTAATCATCAAGGTCCAGTAAATGCCTTCATGAAATTGATGGCAGTATTTGCAGACAGGTTTGGGTGAAGATGAAATTCTATGGGTGTATGCTCCAGCAGTAAACAGAGGAGGTGGAATATTATGCATTTGGAGGAAAGATGTATTTCACTTGAGGCAGTGTGAGAAGGATCAAAACTTTATTTCTCTGCGTGGGAAGTGGCTTGATCAACAGGAGGAATGCATGATCGTAAATGTGTACGGCCCATGTGATGCAGAAGGAAAAAGGCAATTGTGGAGAAGATTAGTGGATCTGAAGGAGGCTAATGGGAGATTTTAACGCAGTAAGGTCATCACCGGAGAGAAAGGGACTTAGTACAAACGCAACAGCCTATAAAAGGGAAATAAAGGACTTTAATTAGAGTTTTTTTTAATATAGGAAAAAAAAATTATTTGTCAGATTTTGGATTTGGTTTGAAAGTATTTGTTAAAATGAGGTTGTTTACAATACTAGGCATGATTAAGGCGTGTTAGAATGTGATAAAAATAAGGAATGTTAGAATTAGACTTGTATGAGGCGTGCTGTGATAAAAACAGATTAGTGAAAATCAAAATCTGGACTGTTCGATGGGATGTGGAGAGTAGGTTTCAGCGTTAGACCACGTGCTACAACACGCCTTACCTGTGGCGTGTTGTAACAAGTTTTATTTAAGGCTGGTTACAATTAGATTTAAACAAGGCTTGTTGTATTGTGGCATATTGTGTTCATGGGCTATATGCACGCCATGCTGACCTATCTCTGCTGCATATATATTGCCCATCCTCCACACCTTCACTTACATTTACTTCTTCTACTTTCATTCATCTCTTCTATATTATCACTATTAGATTTTAGTGGTCCTTGATCAATGGCCGGAGTTGTTGCTCTGATCTACTTCAATGGTAGAAAATTTGAAGGTAGTGAAGGGCAAATGTTCAAAGGTGATAGGAGAACCACACGACTCAAACACGGCATGAGCATGAACAACCTGAAGAAGAAACTTCATAATAAGTTGAAACTTGGTCGCAACCAGCTTATATCTTCAGTGACATGTCGACTTTTGGTTTCAAGAAATCCAAGGCAATACATTGGTCTTGGAGTATGCGACACCGAAGATGTGGGAATCATGCTGGACACATTTGCGCAACAGACATTCATGACAATGCTAGAATTGTATATTGACATTAACGAGGCCGGCAGCTCATTCGTACATGCCCCACCCGATCTGACGAACATACAACTGCCACTACACTATGATGGGACATACCGTGGAGAAGAAAATGATAGTCAAGCTCTCACAATTTTTTGTCAGATGATGATGGTGACCAGAACAATAATTTTAATGTCGATCCTGAGTGCTAACATTGAAAATTAATGTCCCAAGATCAGCTCAGGACATGGATCATTTACCTTGTCAGTTTTATGGCCTCCACTTCCACCATGCTTCTCTGACCATATAGAGCTTCCTTTCTTATCATATTCAATCTGGATGGAATCAATTCCTGCCCCATGTACTATCACCAATTGCCTTACTCCTGAGTATATCCCGTCATCCCAGCGGGACCCTCCATTGCTTCCCCATGGCCCAACTGATGAGGGTTTCTTCATGGAATCCTCAGAACTCTGCATCCAAAACATCATGCAAAGGTGTTAAAAAGGAGGGAGAAGACATAAAGTTGTTGAGCATAAACTTTAAGGTAATCTATGCATTGAGCCCTATGTAACATGTGCTGTTGTAAGCTTGTCCTACCATCTTCTTGTGCTTGTAGGAAGAGAATGATAGACTTTGGACACAGAAGACTGCAAGTAAAAATGTTAATGTGGGTGTAGCTAGGAGGAGGTGCAAGAGGAATTTATGGCAGCTGAGGGTAGGTTTGTGGCTGGGGATTTTGTTTAGAAAAATAATATGTATGAGGAGCCATGCAGAAGAAGCTAATTCTGGTTCCACCATGGAGGGAAAGCATTGAAAGATAGGGAATAAGATTCTCCACAGAAATCAATCCCTTGGTTTTATTTAGGGAAGAAAAATGCTAGCAACACTCTCTTTAGATAAAGTTATCTTGTTATGGTCAAGGAGCAAACAATTTCTTTCCACAATCTGAAGAAAACGAAGGAACATGCTATCTTCTGCCAAATTCCACTTTTGGAATTTAGTCAGGAGCACCACACCAATTGTGGTACAACTTTTGCGTTTCTGATTTCTGATCATAATTGCATATTCTGGACCCTTTTTTGATAAGTTGTTTAACTTTTTCTAGTCGCAATTTTGTGTTTGAATTTCAACCATGCTTACTCACAAGGCTACTCATAAACTATCAAGGGAAGAATCTACTACGCTTTGTGGATGCTTAATAGTGCTGACAGTTTCTACTCTACCTATATTTTATAGCTCCACTATATTTCCCATCATTAATCAATGCCAATGAAGCATCTTTGAATGACAGTTTATGACATGACAGATGAAAATGAAACGACAACAATGATTGATTTCACAATTTATTTATATCTTCTTATTAGAAATTACTAACAGGATATACATTCAAATCCTTCATCTGAAAAACATCACAAACAGATTGAATACTAAGTAACCTCAAATGGAGCTGTTCTCTATAGTTTCACCTGATACGTGATATGAAAAGGCGCGGCCAAAACTTCAGTTCTGTGGATGGTTTATATTATTCACGTAGATATTGTCAAAAGAACTATTTACACCATGAACAAGTAAAATAATACCATGACAGATTTTTACATTAGATCATTGATTTGCAATTTTATTTTGCTCTACCAATAATCCCTACAAGAACATTGGCCACTTTTAAAATGGTGTAAGCAATTTGAGTCACTCAAATATATTTCACACCCATATGCCAATGATATGTACTTGGCTGTGTCGTGGCAATCTCTACACATTCTCAAATTTTTCACTATCCTTAGAATTTGAGGTGCATGATGAGAATCTATTAGAGCAAAAGCGAGAGCAAGTTTTTCACTATGTACACTACTACTAATTTCCTTCTCCTCTTCCTCAATGCAAAGTTCATGGTCAAAATTATGTGCCTTGAGATTTACAGCTACCCCTTTTAGCCAAGAATGTAGCTTGTCCAAACATGGGTGTGACTGATCATAAACTGCAAAAGTATGGATTGTGTTTTCCCTTTCAATCCAGCATTGCCCAATAGGTTTCTTAACAACCTTTTCTTTCTCCAGCTTTGTCATTTTTGAAGATTCCCAAGACTTCCCACATAAAGAATATGCCTGTGAAAGCAAATACTGAGTAACAACATTGCCAGGTTCCAACTCAAGCATACTTTCTGCTGCAAGGATTGCAAGTCTGAAATTTCTATGAATTCTGCAGGCGGTCAGAAAGGCGTACCAAACAGAGGAATTCGGCGCAACAGGCATGTTTTGAATAAACTCCAGTGCTTCAGCAAGCTTACCCGAACGACCAAGCAAATAGACCATAGCAGAATAATGCTCCAAACCCGGTCTAATCTGATATTCTTCAGTAATGCTGGAGAAAACGCGCTTCCCCCCATCCACCATTCCAGCATGACTATAAGCTAAGATGATGCTTGCAAAAGTACCTCTAGTTGGTTCAAGTCCTTCCTTCCTCATCTGATAAAATAGATCAAGTGCAGACTCTGAACTGCCATGTAGAACATAACCAGAAAGCATAATGTTCCAACTGATGATATCTTTCAATGGCAATCCATCAAAAATATATCTGGAGTACATCAAATTTCCTGATTTAGCGTAACTGTCAATTAATATATTTGACACTGAAATTTCAGACACTAAATTTCTACGCACTGCACAACAATGGATTTCTTTCACTTTCTTCGCAGACACTAAATTTGCAAAGGCAGGAAGGATACTTAGCACTGTGACTGAGTTGGGAGCTATCTGGAAAAACTGCATATGCCGAAATATCTGCATGGCCTTGTCCTTTTGTCCATTTTGCAGGAAACCGGCAATCAATGAATTCCATGATGCAACATTTCGCTTAATTTTCCCATCTTTCTCAATCCTGTTAAAAAGATCCAACGCCTGATCCTCAGCACCACTCTGCATATATCCTGTAATCAATGCATTCCATGTAACTACATTAGGTGGTGAATCAGACTGCTGCATTTTCATAAATAATTCATAAGCTTTGCCACAGAAACCAGCATGGCAATATCCTCCAATAATTGAATTCCAAGAATATACGTCTCTCTCAAACATCATATCAAAAATGCGCTGAGCAGCTTCTAGATCCCCGCACTTGGAATACATGTCAATCAGTGAATTACCAGTTAGCACATCGTCAACCAAACTCACCTTAACACCAATAGAATGGATTTCTAAAGCCATACTAAGTGATTGTAAGGATGCACATGCTGAGGCTGCACTAGCAACTGTAATGCTATTAGGCTCAACCCCTGATAATAACATCTCTCTCAACAAATCTAAAGCATGATATGTCCTACCCTTTTGAGTGAACCCAGAAATCATTGAAGACCAAGTATATACATCTGGAGTTATCCCAAAACTCTCCATCTTCCTCATTAAATCCATTGCAATATCACAACGCCCTAACTGATTATAACTAGCAATCAAAATGTTCCAAGTTACCAAACCAGGTTCAACTCCTTCTTCCTGCATTGCATCAAAATGTTTCTGAGCTTGTTCAATCTCACAATTCTGGCAAAACCCAGTTATTATCGCATTCCAGGTCACACTGTCCCTCTCATCCATACTCTTAAAAAGCTTCTTTGCAGCATCCATCTCCCCGCACTTAGCATATACAGCCATAATTGAATTGATCACACGCATGGAAGAGCACATTCCACGCCGAATCGCCATCGAATGGATCAACCTCCCGGTTTCCAAATCCCCGCACTTCCCACATGCCTGCAAGATCTTTGGAAGCAGAAACTCATCAGGCAAGTAACCATGCTGCACCATGTCATAAAACAGGTCCACAACCTCCTCCCAGCTCTTGTCCCTGGAGCAGGCGCCAATCATAGCAGACCAAGTGAACAAGTTCCTGTCACGCATTTCATCAAACACTTTCCGTGCCTCACTCAAATCCCCACATTTAGCATACATACTCACCAGCTTGGTCTCCACAAAAGGGTTCACCTTTCCAACCAATCCAATCCGAGCATGCAACTCCCTCCCCACCTCAATGCAGTCCCTGTCAATGCAAGACTGTAGCAGGTTCATATAGGTGATGGGTCTTACCTTGGAGCCTTGTTCAGCTATGGAGTCAAGAATTGCCACAGCATCACTCAAGGGGCCATTACTGCACAACTGGTTCAACTGGGCATCCATGAATTTTGGGTGTGGGAATGACCTTCTGGTCATAGAGACATAGTTGCAGATTGCATGGAGCCTTGTTGAAGCAATGCACTCAAATTGGGTGGCACTGTAAGAGGGGACCGAAAGAGATTTAGTGGGTAAGATAATAAGGCTCTTTTCCATTATCCCTTACTTTTTCGCTCCTTTTCCACTGTGTCTTGAAGGTCTGTGTTTTGCAGAGATGGATAGAGATGAGGATTGAGCTGATAAGGTGGTGGTGATGGAATCGGGTTCTGTTTACATTGCTGAGGACCACAAGTTAACGAATCGGGTTCTGTTTCTTTGTGAGTGATGTATAAGTTTAAAATCAATGTTTGTTCGAATAAAACACATTAAAATTATTTTTTGGAATAAAATTACTAAAACATGTATAAAGTGATATATATATATATATATATATATATATATATATATATATATAAATGTGAGTCTTAAAGTGAATAATATTGCAAAATAACACTTGAGATATTTTTATTCAACGAAAAAATATTTTTAACCATACATTTTCTAAATACACTTTTTTAAAGTTTGAAAAGGAAAAAATATAAACAAAGATTTTTTTGGTCAAAAAAAATATATAAACAAGATGGCCTAACCTAAGATGCATGTTATCATACTTATTTTTGTCTGAAACGGGAAAAACATGTTAGCCAAATAGGCCCTTCAAAGAAAATATTAATGCTTGACTTTAAGGCCATATTCCTTTAAAATAAAAAAGAGGCCATAATCTTGTCATCCCAGAAATTCTTAATTAAGAAGACTAACGAGCGAAGCAGCTTCTAGTCAATGTTTAATCTTTTTTTCACCACTTTAATAATTAGGCTTATTATCTATAAAGCTTTTGCAATTGATGGTTTTCTTTACTTTTCGCACAGGATACACGTTTTTTTAGAATCTTCTCTATAGTGAATTACAAAATACACGTATTTAGTGTGTAATATAAACGATCTTTCATCAAACTTTTTGAAATAGGCATGTATTCATTTATTATGTTGGATTAACATGGAATTTTAATTTGCATGGTTATTGGTTTGTCATATAAGGTTGCTCTTATGTGACTTTGTGGTTATAAGTTTAAGCTGTAAAATCAACCTCTTGTAAAAACGTAAGGTAAAACTACCTACATCATATCCACAAAGTGGGTCTAGTTCCTCCTTGAACCTTGCACATATTTGCATTGATTCGTCATCTAGTTGATTTTTTGCAATTTTGCATAATTGCTATTGTAAAGTTAACTATTTGGAGTATATTCAGATATCCGTTAGCACTAGTGAAACAACTATTACACACACTTCAAGATGAAAGTGAATGCAGCTCTTCTTATAAATTGGGATGGAAGTCCATTTGCGTTGCACTCAACTGATATCCAAACACAAATTTAGAACTTTGAAGGACTATGGTTGATCTTCTTTACAATGTACACTAAAGATAATCTGAATCACTAAGTGAGGTCATGTGCTACTATAGTACCAAGAATTTTCACTCTTGCAGTTTCACTTGAAGACTCATTTGAAGTGAACACAGGACCACAAAAAATCAAGATTCTTCTAACTTTATGATGTTGCTAAGATTCATAAGCTTTCTGTATTGAACAAGCTCAAGCATTCACAATTCCATGAAATTTCCTTTAAGAAACACATGAAAAATACAGGTAAAATGGATATATTTCAAATTCAACAATAACATTACATCATGACTGTTGCCAGCTCAATATACAGATATTATAGTTGCCAAGGAGTTGAGCATCAAATAACTATTATAGCTCATCAGCCAGGCATAATAGTAAAACATCAGTTACTTTCACGACAAGCTACACATACACAATTGAAGCATGATAAGCATCATTGCTCATAGCATGAGCCTGGACCAATAGGAGCCCTTCTAGCATAATAATTTGTGACAGGAGCTGCCGCAACCCCTCGGCTATTTAACAGACACCTGAAGTATTGCAACCGGGGCAAGGCAGTTAAGGTAGCATTTCGCGTAGAAGTAGAATCTCTCTGACTCCACAAGCGTTCTGTAAAAAACAAGCAGTAGTTAGTTTTGCATAATCTCAAACACATCACACCTCTTCACCCATCTTTTCAACTCTACTAAGTTATAACCAAAGGAAAAATGATGAAGGGAAGAGGCATCTTATATATGTGGAAAGAAAATGATTTTTAAAATTTAGGATAGACCTAACTCTACCCCAAAAGCTAGCTTACAGGTGAGGGTTACTCTACTCTTTCTAAACACTTATGTGGCCATATTGGGACTTCTCAACAATGATATATTTATAAATGTATACATATATCAATAATGATTATGAAGACATGTAGCATACCACAAGTTAAGGACTATGCTGTAGCAGTAAAATTATAACAATAATGATACTTAGACATCCAAACAATGCAGAGTGTAGACACCTCATTTTTCTCTCCATCTCTCTTCTTATCACATTCATCATATATCACACTCATTACGTTTCTCTCTTCTCTTCCTCTCTCACTCCAGGTGTCCATTGGATGTTTGTGCTACATGTATGTCTAGGGATCATTTTCCAAACTATAAATACAGGAATGGTGAATAACATAGAATCAGCACGAACCTGCAGCTGCAGCAGCTCGAGGCCATATTGTTTGCTGAACATCGGATGTATCGGCGGTCTCACCCCACATGCAAACTTCTCCTCCAAGTACAAGCTTTTGTTCTGAAGCATCATGTATTCCTTCTAGTGGCTCAGCGGTATACACATTTTCCCAAGGCACATCTAGATGGTCAAGATACCAGACTCCCTGGTTACTGAAAATGCACCTGAAACCTTTTGCAACAACCTTTGGACAAACGCCAGGGCCCAACCTACAATATCTTAAATACTTTATTCTGAAACTCAGACGTTTAACTTTGAATTTCATGCCGCAATAAAACTACTTATATAAATGTAAACTCACCAGTTATGCACTACAGTTTTTGGATTGAGCTTTGTTGGAAATGTATTGAAGGTTTCTTCCCTGAGAAGTTACAAAAATAAAATAATCATATCTGAATATGAAAATACATTTTAAGAACATGATGTAGTGAATAGAAGAATTACTTATTGATATCATACCAGTTCACTGGACTCCAATTTTTCGAAAGGGCTATCTCTTGGGCCTTCAGTACAAAGTATTGATAGGCATCTTTAGCAGTCTTGTTGTGTGTCTGAAGCCTGCATTTGTTTTATAGTCAAAATACAGAATACATGTCAAATCTAAACATTGTGCCTTTATGTTGACAATCAATCAGATTCGTGATGATTAACTTTTCTGGAAATTGGTCATCATCTCAAATTCTCAATGCTTAGTAGCAAAAATGGAGTGTCAAAAATAAAAGAATAAAAACTGGAGTAGCTAGTTTCCTATGAATTCTACAAAGCAAACAATCCCAAGAATTCAGTTGATTGTAAATGATTCCAACTGAGGTCAATAAATTAGGTGACAGAAATCTCTGCCCAATTACTTCTTTCAGCTTAGCATGCTGGTAAACCAGTCAAGATCAACAACAAAGTCAGAGTCAGTAATTTAGTCTAGATTAAGTTTATTGTCTACTACAAGTTGTCATAATAAAGAAAACATGAGTTTGAAATGAAACAATTTCTTCAAGGCATGCCATTTGCCAGGCTGCGTCTAGGAAAACAGCTTAATTAAGCGCTTATGGCCATAAGCACTTACTCATAAGCTATTTCTTAAAAAATATATTGAAATAAGTCGAAAATAGGTTACAAATAAGCATAAGCTCTTTTTCTTAAGCTATTCTAAATAGCTTATGAAAATAAGCTCAAAATAGCTTATAGATAGGGCATAAACTATTTACATAAGCTCTCCTAAGCACTTGCATAAGCGCTTATGCTATGAGATAAGCTCAAATAAGCTCTTCCAAACAGGCTATGCATGGAGTTTTACTCGAGTATCTGAAGCTAATGGCTTTTTCAACAAAAAATCATCATAAAATTTGATGAATGAGTAAAACAGGTTAATATCAGTACCATTCCTTGACATGAGAAGTATTGCTCCAGCAATCTGTCAAAATAAAACGTGATTTCTCATTAATTAGCATTGATGCAAATAGCTAAAGAAGTAAAATAATCATTAAAACTCTACTTTTTATCATAATAATATGTTAATGAAGTCGCACATAGTGACCATTATGAAACCACTTCCGAAGGGACAAAAGACCCATATTAAGGAAACAGTGGCCCCTCGAGTTCTTTGAAAATAAGAGTCGATTGCTAATGCTCTTTAAGGTTTCTAATTATTGGAAAATATATGTATATGAAAATTAAATAATCATGAGGAAACTTGTTCCATTAATTTTTAGGGCCTGTTTCATTTGAAAAAAAAGCATTTTCTGATTTCATTTCCTGATTTCATTAATAATTACAAAAATGTTACCTTGTTTTCACTTTATTTTCTCTTTTCAAGGATTTGTAGCCAGTAGTAGCTATAGAAAATATTTTATCAAACCAAGCAGGCCCTTAAGATTTAATACAAAAACTGATCATTCAATGAGAAATATCTGCTCCAGTAACCCTCCCTCAATATCTAAACTTAGAATTCCTTGCAGTTTATTCATACGATAACTTTAGCAGAGTAAAGTCCAACTCCCACGAATCACAAATTTGGGCATAAGCATCAACGTACAGTACCAGTTGTCATTGAAGGGAAAATGCAGGACCATCAACATTTAGATTTGAAACATGGAAGAAAGTTAGCGGAAGATTTACCTAACAGCATTAAAGTTTTATCCATAGTTCTCATTAGTCATATAGCCTTTATCACTTTAGAGGTCAGTTTCAAGTTGTATTAATGATAAAAAAAAAATCATTTTTAGGTCCTCATTTAACAACTTAAGCTTTTAGGTCTAGTGGTTCTTTAGCAAGTTGCAAAAAGGAAACCAGTCATACTGACCTGTATTAACTTCATCACCACCCAAGTGAAATAACTCAAACGGGAAAATCTTCCTCATATCTGAAAATTTTAGAAAAGAAGGATAGTTAAATTATGAGAGAGAGACAGAGACAGAGGAGCATGTGTTACATAAATATGAATGACAGTTGACCAATTTGAGATGGAAGATTAACTAAACACATTTCTATGTACATAGTACCAAGGGGAGAAATGTTAAATATTGGTAAACTACACAGAACCTTCCCAAGACATTTATCATGAATTCAAGAAATCACCAACGTTATTCATTAGAGAAGTTGTTAAATTTAGTGCACTAATCTAGAAAGAACTGAACACGGCTTAGGGTTTTATAAGAATTTAACCTGTCAGAATACCAGAAATGATATCAAAAGTAAATGTCTTTGAAACATCTAGCGGCTCCCTGCAGGAAGGTGATGGCCAAAGATCAGGATATCCAGCACCCCTACACAGATAAAGAAACAATCTTAAAATATTTGCGGTGAATGCTACTTATCAGTAGAAATATTGAATTGCTGGTGCAACGAATTTCAAATCAATAAAACTAATTGATTAATACTTGAATAAGAGTTTTCAAATTTAGTTCTTGAACTCAACGTGATAATCAGACCAAGCAAATATGGAGGGAACAATAATCAACTCTTTTCCGTAATCAACAAAATTGCGAAGTCACTGTCAATCTGTAGCTATATTGGAGTGTTTAGCAAATACTTAAGTTCAACATCTAATTTCCTTTAAGGGAAGCACCTAATGTTATTTACTTATTACAGGTTGGAAGCAAGAAAGTACAAACTTCTTTTATGGTAAAAAAGCCTTTCTTAACAGAAATAATTATAAAAGATTGTAAAAGAAAAATAAATTTCCGGAGCCTCCATGTGTCACAGCTCACAATAATATAGCCAATTGTTATCATAATATCAGGCTATATACTTCAGAGGGGAAAATAATCTAAGTACAAGCTTTACCATGATTCTGCATGCCCCGGGACGTCTATTTCTGCCATCACATTTATGCCTGTAAAAAATCAAGCAAATACTCATTAAATTGATTTTAACAGCCATAATTAATAGTCTCATAAAAACATGCAGATTTGCTGGTATTTTTATAATAAACTTGTTTTACATGATAACAAAAAGGTTGGAGACAAAAGGAAAATAATAGTTAAAAATCTGAAATCATTATAAACTGCAAAATGCTGAGGATATATAGTAGCAGAAACTTCAAAAGGAATTTGAAGAGACCTCACCTCTCATTTTGGCAAAGCTAAATATCAACACACCGCGAACATGGAAAGCAACAAAAAGAAAACCGTCAATATAGATTAAGAAAGCTAGCTCAATGATAGTAACTAGAAAATAAATAAAAGTACAAGATCATTCATTGATCAATCAACCAGGAATTATAATATTATTTTGGAATTATAACACGTTTCCTAGATAATCCTTCCTTTACCCTCTCTTCAGTTTTGTTAGGACCCAATTGCAAGGTATGGGACTTGAGTCCGACATTGGAAGTATGGGATTCTAATGTGGGGTTTATAAGGCATTGGGCTCTCCAACTACAACAGCTAGCTTTTGTGGTGTGGTTCTCCCAAGGTTCTTATCAATTGGTATCAGAGCCTTCCACCATATCTCTCAGCTGCAAACGAGCAGCGCGGGTGGTGACGCCGGCATTGTAGTGTTCGCCCGGGACTAGTCAAAGGGGCTAGTGCACAGCCAGCCCGCGTGGGCGCCGGGGCTGCAGAGCGTGGTGGGATGTTAGGACCCAATTGCAAGGTATGAAACTTGAGTCCCACATTGGAAGTATGGGATAATAATGTGGGGTTTATAAGGCCTTGGGCTCTCCAACTACAACAGCTAGCTTTTGTGGTGTGGTTCTCCCAAGGTTCTTATCAAGTTTCTAATACAATTTTACAGACAAGAACTTCCAGAGTTTGTCAAAAAAAACATTCATGACACATTTACAACAGAATAGTTAGTCTAGGAGAACAATTTACAACCAGACCGTTTGAAGCCAAGATAATATGGATAAGTTGAGTCTTACTTGACAATTTCATATGCATCCTCTACTGTGTAACGTTCCCATTTCGTGTATGAACCTTTCCATAAATTTGGATATGTAGGTATCTCAAGAGGAAATGACTGCTCGTCTATGATGTGCCAGTGTAGAACATTCTATGGATTGTAATATTTTATATTCAGCATTACATGAAACAAGACAGCAAGGTATATTAGTTAGGTGACACTTCTTTGGTTTCTAAGAGTCACAAACATCAGAGTGAAAACAAAAGAAACTTATAACATTTATCTTACAAATTTAGCATAGGACATAGATTCAATAATCTGCTTAATTACACTAATTGGTAAATAGTGCCTCGAAGTGTCTGCAAAAATAGACAAGTAAAAAATCATATGTATCAATATCCTCTGATCACAGTATAGAATCACTCAAGGAATATTTAACTTGTCTAATTCTAAATATCGTGTCTCACCCAACATAAGCCCACGGAATGCAAATCTAGGTTTATCTTGTATGGACCAAGGTGCCTTGTATATTTGTACTGTTTTAGTTGCATAGTCAAAGGAACACAACTGGCTGAATGTCTGGTGCATCATGCAAAGACAACATTAATTCAATTTTCAAGGTAAAAAAGGAAAAAAAAGATAAACTACGACTTTAAGTAACTTACAATATATATGACAGTACAATAGATATACATGTTAGGATTCATACGTCCAAACTACCAAGACACAATGTAAATGTATAAGGAGATACACTATAGTAAACTGCAGAGTGCTGACATCTAATCTCCAATACAATGATCGAGCAGATTATAGATTTACCAGTCCTATGGAGAAAAACAAACCTAAAATATGAAAAGTGGAGAATGCAGATACATGTTAAAAATTATCTTCGAGAGTACATGTCACAATTTGTCTAGAATTATCTGGTATCTACAACTCCAGTACTCAGATATGAAATAAAGATACCAAACATCACAATTTTAAGTACTAAACTGTCCTCTATTCATCAATCTTTACCTCCTTGCCATCTCCCCTAGCCACCGCTCCTCCACCTCAAGCCCCCAAACAAAAACAAAAGTAAAACGAAGATAAAGAAGTTTGAGCTGACTGAGTGAAAAGTTCTACACATACCTCTAATCCACGCAATGCACCATAAACAGTATTTGCCTACAATAAGTAAAATCATGAAATGAGATTACTTACAACTGTCTAGAATGACTATATCAAAGCACATCATTTGTTTTTTGCCAGAAAAGGTGAAAGAATAAACCACATATTTCACTTAATTTACTTAATTGTTTGTCTTTAAGCAATAAGCGAAGCACGGCTCTATCTCATTCTTTATTAAAAAAGTAGTGATTTATTTTGTTATTAGTACAAGTGCTTGAGTACTTATTAATGCTAATGTGATATATAAGATATATGTTACACTGTAATCTTAGAAACATTAGGGAAGTGCTGGATCACGTTTTCCTAGTAGGGGAAACTAGGAATACTCCAGAAAAAGAAGAAATAAAAACAAAAACCCCATTCAATCCAGCTTTTTACAGTTAGAAAAGCAGAGTGATGCAATACACTTCAGTTTCTACTTTCTACAAAAGGGAGAGTCATTCAACTTTTCCACATGAAAAGTTTCCACAGGTTCTGGTAACTTGTAAATTACACATTCCACTGGTGATTGAGACTCAAGAGGTTCTAACTTGTAACAAACAACTCTAATTCCAAAATACAAAATAAAGCAGGAAAAAAGAGTGCAGAAGCATCATTGAATATTTGAATTCAGTAACACCACAAAAGTCAAAAGCTGGATCCACAAGTTGCAATCTATGAGGCACCAACCTCAATTGTGACTCCCCCATCAACAGAACCCTCCTTGGCTTTAGAAACCAGCAAGGTATAGCTTTCATCCACTCCAAGTTGAAGCTGCAAAGAAAAGTTCCCCCTCTCAGAACACCCAAAAAAAAAAATTTTACCCTTCAAAAACCCAGAAACAAAACAAGAAAAGGAAGCAAAAAGTTAGAAACTTGGAAGAGCACCACCACCTCTTCATTGTCTGAATGGACAGTGATATTCAATCTGGAAACATCATAAGTAGAAACAAGCTTTTCCCTCAACTTTCTGACAAACCCAAACCCAGAACCAGTGTGCTTGAATATGATTCCTCTGTATCTATCAAATGCAGCTCTGACAATGGTAGAACCGCCACCATTGCCGGCGACGGAGAGGGTCAGTGCAGGGTCAACGGAGAGAGACTCATCGCCTGAAGTGAATTGTGAAGGGAGGGGCCAAAGGTGTGTGAGGGATTCACTGGGGTTTGTGGTGGGTTTGAGTTTGAGTTTGAGAGTGGACCCAGCAGCTTCTGAAACTAAGAAGGCACAAAGAATGAGGAAGAGTGGTGAAGAGAGACATTTGGGGATGCAGAGAAACATTGTGCTGTGTATTGGGCTGCGTGTGTGAGTGAGAGAGAGAGAGGAATAAAGAAGTGAGGGAAATTGGGTGGAATTGAGAGATTGAGGAGTTGTTCAAGTTAAGGAATTTGGAGGAATCTAATGAAGGAATGAAGTTACAAGTTACAACAATGGAGTACTTCACAATATCTACTTGGCTTTACCATGATCTTACTTGGAAAGGTAAGAATACACCATGGATAACGGATAAAGGATACGTTTTTAAGGTGAATGCACATTCCATATCCATTTTGAGAGAAAAAGTTTGGATTGAAAGTAATTTTAGTCATTTCTATTTCAAACACACACCAAAGAGGCATCTTTGGATAAAAAGTGAAAAAAATTTGTTATATGAAATTTACGGTGAACAAACGTAAAAGTTAAGAGGAGTTGCTTGTGTTGACTGTGATTTTAGTTTCACTTGATAGAAATAATTATTTTAGTGTGGGTTTGATTTTCAGTTCACACGTGTTACAATATATAACTTCAACGGAAAAACATGAATTCCAATACAATAAATATGAAAGGAACTCGTTACTCCGTTGGATTGAATATGCTTTCAAATTAATCTTAAATTGAATCCAAACACTTTATTTATATTAATTGAGTGCGATGTGAACATTCTTTCATCTCATCGTATAGTTTTATTCACTTTTAGCTTGAAGTATTATACTAACATTTGTTTGCAATGATATATCCAAATAGTTGCTTGCTTGTTAGGTTTAAGGTTGATGGAAGCAAGTGCCATGTAATAAAATATAACCAAATAGAATGGAATGGTTATACGGATAGTTGTTTACAATAGAAATTTATGTAATAAAATATGAGTTTAATTTTGATGTTGGGTAGGGTAAAGAATTAGTAATTATCTTTCTTTTTTATTTTAATTAAATTTATAATTGCTTATATGACGAAAATTAATTAGATGTCTTTATAAAGAAAATGTATACTAACGATGCATAGAAATTAAATTCATAAAGTATAACCAAATAGAATGGAATGATTATACGGATATTTATTTACAATAGAAATTTGGACAGTGGATAGGGTGGGTGAAATTTAATGAATTATAACTTTTCTATATTAGTTTCATTTTAAAAAACACTAATTCTTGATTTATTATATCTTTGATAATCTGATTTCTAATTATGCAAGCATTGCAACCAAAATAATCAACATGTCAACATGTTGATGCATCACCATGTCTCATTTACAGTTTATCAAGAGTGTCTTGGCTATTCTTTCTCCTCATTATAGCCCAAATCTTCCTTCTCATGCTGAATTATATCTCTTTTTTATTCGGTCAGGAGCAACTTTTTATAAAATAATGTCTCAAAAGCAAAGTAACTTTACAAGAGTTACTCCTAAAAGTAGGTGAATTCTGTTTCATTTACAAATGTCTTATCATGTCTAAAATTAATTGAAAAAATGAGTATTAAGCAAAGACTTTATGAAATGTAACTTTTTTATTGAATAACTAATTGAAAAGGAAAAAAAACAAAGCAATTTGATTTATAATTTCAGTAAATGTGTCAAATAATAGACAAGTAACTACCTCAGCATACCATACATATAAAAAGATTACCACACTTTCAACAATAACAGCTCAAATTTGTCATGTAGAGATAAATATTATACAAAAGATCTTATGGCTATCTGTTTAAGAAAAATCATTATTAATCTAATTATCTACTTGAAGAAGGTTTCTTCCTTAAAATTTCATCCACAACGTTACAGATACAATTTTCAAATACAAGCCTATAAATTACAAAAATATTTGAAAGAATGGGCAAAATACATTTTCTTTTACTATAGAATACAAAGCACTCTTCAACGATCTTTTGACAACAATGGCTCCAATGAGGAATCTTTGTCCCTGGAGAGTGAAAGCCTACCAGTACCAGACTCCAAGTCCGTAGATGAAGAGAAAGAGCGACGTGATAGTGGACTGTTGGATCCTGATTTCAAGCTTTGAACATGCTGCAAGCAAACTTGAACAGCATCATGTACTCTCACAAAGTACCATTCTTTGCCTAACAACTCCACCAAACCGGATCTAGACAGGGTAAGCAGAACTTCCGGGTTCGGATTGGATATTGCAATCTGCAAAATGAAAAAAAAAAAAACCAAGTTGATTGGTGGGAACATTTGCAAACTTGTAGTTATAATTTCAAGAATCCAAACAGTAGTTGAAAGTCCAACATTTCATCGTACCTGAATATCCCGTAATTTGTACTCCTGATACAAGTCTTTCAAAGCCTGGACAGCGCTAGAATCTATGTACGTCACAGCTGCATTCATCATAACGATATTTTCAGAACAAATTAGAGGCTAACTTGTCATCATTATCCCTTTCATAATTGAGTTTATGAGAAAATATAGGGGAAAACAACATTTACTAGAACTTGAGTACAGTGTTGTCCATGTAATTCAAAAATCAGAGGGAACTAAAATTTAACAATACATGATAATGCTCAATTTCAAATGTAAAGGATCCCAAAAATACAAAATTCAGATTAATTGTATTATTAATCAACTAGTAAATCAGACTTGCTCTATGATATAATTGATTTGAAACCATATCCCTTGGGTAGTATTACTATTATCATGGAAATCAACAAATGATATGATTAAATGAGATTGTGACCATTGTTTCTAGATAGCGATCTACTAGAAACATCAGCACCCACAGAGATAAAGAGCACCTGCTAATTTGATTCCTTATCACAGCCAATAACAATTTCAAGCTATTTATGGAAACCAACAGAAGATAGTCAGTGGAAGGTTGAAGAGAACTAAAGATAGAGGCTATGTGGAGTACAATGATTGCTTCTAAAAATGGCTTGAGATCATTTTAGGAAATACATAAATTTCTAAGTCTTCTTTAACTAGGAAAATATAATAACCATAACATAAAAGAATGAGAATGAAAGGAAAAATAAAAAAGAAAGAAAGCTTCAAGGAATAAAACTCGGCATGCTCAGAAATATTTTAGCTCATAATTATGCTCAAACACACTAACAATACAGTATGTGCTTCTTTGGACACATGGTAACCAGAACTTACGCGCCATCTCAATAATCACAAAATATATTCTTTCAACCTCAGGTCCGCGTCCTGTAGAACTATCAACATCAAGTTCATATTCCCGCAACCTGATAAGGAACTATAAATGAATTAAACTTCGACCTTGATCAGAAAAATGTTAATCACAGCTCATATTTTCTTGTTACCTGTCCTTTATGTAACTGGTGTTTGCAAAATAAATAGGAGCATCAATGCGCACAACTACAATTCCATTGTATGTATATGCTTCGGGATATTGTTTAATATTTCTATAAACAGTTGTTCCAGGCAATCGACCCAAAACAGCTGCAGCGCACATCAAACTACAATATCAGCACACCAATGTATTTTATCCATCTATCTGTCTGTCAGTGTGGGTGTGTACACAGACACACTTGATATCCTCGAAATTGTACATCATAAAAAATTATAGCCATTCACAGATAACTATATTAAAACCATAATTTCAATTAATAAATTTTGTATTTTGAAATACACTACTCAAGACGTCTGATTAAAATATGAGCCGGTGAATTAACGTAACCGGTGATGTCATTTAACACATTACCAAATCCAACCTATATCAAATGATCCTATCACATTCTCAAGTTGCTTTTTTTCTGTATTGGACCATCACCATTCCTTTATCAGTTATAAGTTCTGACAGAAGTGTTCTTATATTTATACTGAAGATTCTACTGGTGTTTCTTTCAGGTAGAGCGAGTCTGGTAGACTTCAATACTCCATATGCACTTGCCTTGAATCATGAAGGTTTCTTACTTTTATTTCTTTAGGGTACACCTAATGCCCAATGGATTCCTTAATGTTATAGTTTTCTGTTCATAGGAACAGTGGTCTTTCCGGAGTTTATAAATGTATTCTTCCTTATATCCTCATATATGAATACCCAAGACTGGTCTTACCACTTTAGGTTCAAGGAATTCATCAATAAGTGTAAAATAGGTTGAGTTTACTATTTTTCGGGTCTAAACCACACTCTTTCCGAGTATTCAATGCAGTTGCCTAAGTTTACTTCTAAATTAGCACTTACATGAATGACATGATTATTTGATATTCATGTGGGGAAGATAGCATCCGTAATGTGATTTGACTCCATACATTGATATAAAACTGGAATTAGCATCATACATAATTTCTAAACATAGACAAATCAACTTACCAATGTGTGGATTTGCTGACTCATGAATGACAAAAGCAAGGGACACCCCAACCTACAAATTCAAAAACCTTGTATTAGAAAAGTAATTACCGTATAGAAAACGCATCAACTTTTGCATGTCAAATACAGGAACTTCATTTTACATTATTAATATTGAATGAGACCAGTATCCTGAGAAATGATTTCATAACCATCTCTTCTTCTCTAGTACATCAGACAGTGAAGGACTAAAGTTTCAGACAGCTAACATGATTCCACAATGAATATTTATGAACAGATAAGACTTCAGCCTCACTGAGGGGATATTAAAGACATCAGGATATCAAGAGTTACTTACCAAAAAAGGGGAAATGGAAATTTATGCAAGTATCATGCATCCATCACTTATAAACATACTAAAGTCCACCTTCTACTCACCCCAACGAGTACGCCAATCTCAATACCAAGGAATAACGTTGTAGTGCTAGTAATGGTCCAAAGAAGAAAATCTTTCTTATCTATACGCCACAAAAAAATGGCCTCCTCATAATCTACCTGAAAAAAAGTAAGGAAAAAAAATAGTAAATGCCAGGATGTGAAAATTTGATTACCAGGAAAACTTTTTAGTTTATACAAACAAAGATGTAGCAGTTAAACTAAAATTTTGTACAATACATGACTGCTTGTGATAGGATACTTGGGCTTGATTCCAATGAAGTCCCAATTATAGGGGCACCGAGTGAGAGGCCCAGGAGGATTGGCCAGTTAATTAGGGGAAAGAGAGTGGGGACCAGATGAGAGAATAAGAGTTAGGTAGTGAGGTGGCTTGATCCTCATGATGGGAAGGGATTCGGGTGTATTAGGAGAGAGAGGAGAGGGTGAGGTATTCATGCTTTTGGTGAGTGGTTTGTTAGGAGAGAATATATCTCTGGTGTAGGAGTCTCAGACTCTGGTTTTCCATTGTAGAGCTCTCAGCTCACCCTATTTCCCATTAAATCAATATAATTTCTGTTTGAGTAAATACCTGGTTCTATCAGCTTGAATAAATAATAAATAATGCAATAAAAAGGGTTAAACATTAAGATATTCTACGCAAACTGAATAATTATTAAGGAAACACATGGTTGCACCCAATTAGAATAGTATGGCTTAAAACTAAAAAATAAATGTATGTGTGTAGTGGATTAGGTTTCACGATGTAGCCAAACTAAGTTAACATGTATTATCCATGTCAAAGAATATCTAATAACAGTCTAAACAAGGATAGAGCCAAACCAGTAAGAAGGACTAATATCTATAATCTGTCATATACACTCATAGCCCGAGTCTATACTAGGAGGAAGAAGCGACATGGACAATCCTCAACAGAAAGGAAAGGCCCAAAGGAAGCAGATTGGGCCACATGAAGAGGAGAGAACAATTAAGGAGGGAATTGGAGGAGTTGAAGGAAGAATAAACACAGGGTAGTAGAATACAAAGGAAGAGGATGTTGATTAGAGGAATGGTCAGCAAAGCAGACGAAAGAGACACAGGAGAGGAAGGGACGAAGGAAGAGGCTTTGATGTTGCTAACAGTCAAGGCAGCTGGTATGAGCTGATTGGAGGGTATCGTTCATGACCAGAATGTTGGATAAATAGGAGGATGGGCAGAACTAATAGACATGTAAGTTTTAAGTGAATTGAGATAAGGGTTATTTCTGTGTATATTTAAGTGAATTTTTAAGTTTCCTTGGTATTTGGGACTCTTGGCCAGTTATTTCTTTGTACCAATTTTCTATCGTTCTTTGTTGTTCTCCTGTATTGAAAAAGGGTTACCACAGAATTCCAAAGTTACATCACTGTCATTATTAAACCTGATTTATAAATGAACAATATGACATCATTTGATAAATGACCCTACTAGGAAAATGCATTTGTTGCAGTTATCTGTTTCCCATATTCCAACACATAAAACGAATTTTTTTTCTCTCAATAAAATTTCTTTGGCTTATTGAAAATATGATAATGTTACTTATTCGTTTTTTCCCCCTGTATTGAAAAAATAAATAGTACTTCTAACCACCAATAATGAATCCCTCAGCATAAAAGGAAATTCTTACCAGACCTATCACAGCAGAGATCACAATTGCAGCAAGAGCACACTGGATTATTGCAACCATGAAGTTGATAATCAGTTTTAAAGAAAAGAAAATGAATCTTGTAAATTTGAGTAAAGAGTGGGAGTAAAGTAAATAAAATTTAAAATTAGTATTCGATAAAAAGGAAATAAATATAAAAGATATAATTTCTCAAGTCTTAATGCCACATCCAATTGAATATTATTAAATAATCAAATTACTCATCCAAAGATACACGGGACATTAAGTGGGTCCTCTGAAGATTTTTTCCATCAATTTGATTATTCAGTGTTTAAAATAGACATCAATGTTGTCCTCCAATGTATATTTGGACAAAATTTGGTCCTTAAATCGATGATTATTTTGCATTATGAAGGATCAAATTGATGTCCAAAATCTTTGATGGACCAACTTGATATCCCATAAATCTTTCAAGGATCAATTTGAGCATTTATTCAAATATCACTAGACCTGTTATCAATTAAATCCCAGCAGATGTTATCTGCAAAATATAACAGGTGGAAGTGGAACTTCAACTTGAACTACTTTAGCCCAACAAAGATAACACCAAGAAAAAAGTTTCCTAACATGACCTCTGGCCTCTAAAGACTTGAAAACAAACCTGAGGTATGTACTCAAATAATGGCGTTAGAAACAAAAGTGCACAGGTTATTAAAATTCCTGAAACTATCCCAGACACTCCAGATTTTGCACCACTTTCATGATTAACAGCTGATCTTGAAAAGGATCCTGCATTACTCATTAAGAAAAGAAAAAAAAAGTTCTTTTAAGATATCTTTTCACCTCAAATAAAATCATAATGTAATCAATTGATGCTTTGACACCAAAGTCCAAGTAGCCAACAAAAAAATGTTGACACCTTATTGAAGATTTCAGAGTCAAAGAGAAGTCTGACCTGTAGTGGGGTATGCTGAAAAGAATGAACCAAGAACATTGGAAACACCAAGACCAAACAACTGCCCAAATATATCAGGAAGGATAGTTAAAAAGTATTTCTACTGAATAAAACAGAAACCTGACTTCTTTTTTTCCGTAACTACAACCAAAACCTATAGCTACTTCTAAAAAATATTGAACCAGCTCCAAACTTGATTCTTGCATAATCATGTCTTTTTTGGAAGGGGGGGGGGGGGGGGGGCAGGGTTCCAGACATGCCCAATAATAGGTTGAAACAATACTACACAGGTTTTCAGGGTGTATAACCTGATTAGAGATACTTCTACTTAACAGCAACCAACAGGGTGTTGCAAATATAATTTGGAAAGAAATATACCTCTTGATTTGAATCCAACTCATAACCATTCTTTGCTGCTAATGCCTTTGCAATTCCTACAGATTCCTGAATTTTGAAAATTTGGTAATTGAGAACATGGTTTTCCAAGCTACTATCTGGATTAAACTTAAAACCAATTAGCAGAAAAAAAGACCTTACCAGTATTGCCACACCTGTTATAAGAAAAGCAGTTGGAATTAAGGACTCTGCATACTCAAAAGCTTTAGGAACGGAAAATTTTGGTAGACCCTGAGGTATATCTCCGACCTAATTAGAAACCAAGAGTATTTGTCAGTTTGTGGACTTAATTTCTATTCAGCTTCATCAGCATGTTAGAGACTTACCTGAATCAGACAAAGTTCTCATTTACGAAAGAATATTCATATATGACAATATAGAATCAGACAAAGTTCTCGTTAACGAAAGAACATTCATATATGACAATATAAGAAGTAAATCAAGAATATTGCAATTCTGGTTACAACTTGTAACACCCTTACGATATCAAAAACTCAATGATCAGACCAGATGACAGCACGTTTTTCTCACTTTGGACAATCAATTCAGGGGGGTAATCAGAGCACAGGAATGGCTACAACAATTTTCTTGAAGCATAGATCGTAGGCTGGACCAGAACAAAAAATATGCAGAAAGAATATTTCTGTTGATGAAATTCCACTTTTGAAATCCTACACTGTCACCAATGTGATGATAGAATCTGAAATGGGTACGAAAACTGTATTACAGAAAGAAAGACAAATGTCTGGGCTTTCGAGAGGCCATAACTCTTACTCTGCTACTTCCAAGATTCCACAATGGCATATCTTCCACTCTCTATTTACTGTTCTATTACAACAACCACTACTAATAACAACTAACAGGCCCACTGCCTACAGTTAGTTACAACCTACTTTTGGAGTTTGATCCCCTACATCTTTTCTATTTCTTCAATTTCAACCAAATACATGCTGATAGCAAATTGGAAGCATGCATTTTAAAAAAAATAAATTACATTTAGGTTTCAATAGGTATTATATCAGCAAAAAAGTGTTGAGAGAAGTCTCATATTGCCTAGAGATATTCATATGACCAAATAAGTAATTATTTAGGGTAGAGCAAGCCTCACCCGTAAGCTAGTTTTTGGGGTAGAGTTAGGGCTTTTGCAAATTCTAATATGGTCTTAGAGCCTAACCAAGAACAGTTTATTCAAAGGCACTCATATATAGGTTACCCGCAAATGTTCATTCATGATAATTCCACGCTTCAGATGTCCATCCCTGGGCGTGACGGAGTGTGTTGAAAGGTCTCATGTTGACTTAGAGATATGGCCAAATAAGTTTTCATATGAGGTAGAGCAATCCTCATCCCTAAGCTAGCTTTTGGGATAGAGTTATGCCTAACCCAATTTCTAATGAAAAGGACAATAGAATTTGCAGAAAAGCATTATATTTGGTAATTAGAAGCACTCAATATATAGGAACTTACATATTGCTGTATTTTAATGGAAGAATAAGAGTATAAGACATTATCTGATAATATCACAAAATGATATATATGGACTACTTTTGTTAAGAAGTCTCACATTGACTAGAGATATGGCTAAATAAATCCTTATATAGGGTAGAGCAACCCTCACCCTTAAGCTAGCTATTAGGGTGTACTGGTGTAGTTAGATCTAACCCAAATTCTAATATGGTATCAGAACTTATCCTAGATCCTTCTATTGAAGACTACCCATCAATGGGCCACCCGCAGATGTCCATTCCTGCAAATTCTACGCTCCACATATCCAGCTCTAGACGTGAGGGGTGTGTTAAGCAATCTCACATTGACTAGACATATGGCTAAGTAAATCCTTATATAAGGTAAAGCAACCCTCATCCCTAAGCTAGCTTTTGGGGCAGAGTTAGGCCTAACCCAAATTCTAAGAACTTTAATAACCAAGAGTAGTTAATTACGTCAACATGATCAACCAGTGTTTTGGTTAATCTTCCTCCTAGAGGAAAATAATCAGAAATTTAGAATATCCTGTTCAGCAATTTCATTAAAAGTTTATGGATGAAAACTATAGAGGTATAAACAAATGCAAACGAACACGCAATTGCTAAACGCCTAAACCTAGTTAATATTCAGCAAATAAAGTAACCATTCCTCATTCAATATTTATTGTACTTTCACCCAGATTTGTATTACCATTAAGTTGAAATACCATAAAAGCCTAAGGTGTTCAACTATTTATTTGGTTCTCACCAAAGAAATTGATGATGGATGAAATATTTTTGCAAAAACTGTTCCCAGAACAACTGCTGTAAGAGGACCCATAGCTCTCAAGAATCGCAAGTACTTCCTCGACTTGCCCTGGATGTAACATCAATACATTGAGTAGGATGTTGATAAGTAAGATAAGTATTTTACCAAACATCAGAGATAGGTTCATACCAGGTGTTTCATGACAAGTAGTATTGCAAGCATAACTGATCCCATCACAAAAGGGGGCCATGAGAACTACAAAAGGGAAAACCTCCTCTGTTAAAGAAAGGGGCTTGATGAGCGAAAACACTAGAACAACTTAGAAAAGACTGAAAAAAAAATCGACAAATCAACATATGCGGTGATTTAGAAATGTTGATAATAAAAGTCTGCTGCAGGCTGAAGTTCAAAATGGGAATCTGGATTCAAATTAATATATTTTCTTGCACATATTGAAGGGAACTTTAATTATTATATCATGATTGTTAAGTCCTAGTTTTAACTTATAAAATCATATGAGTTTACTATCCAAGGTGACAAAATCAAGTTACATTGCATGTAAACCCGTTTTCTGAAAAAGGAACCCTAAATGTTAAATTATTTTTCTTCTTCTCAAATTCATTCTCTTTTTATTTGATTCCCTGACCTTCCCAGACCTAATTTACATTGAAAGAATTAAACACCTGTTCCTTAAAAATCCTTGTCCTTGTGTAAATTGGCCCAAGAACCCGTTAAACCCAGAGTCCCAATTTGGCAGGCAGCATTCGTCACACCTAAGCAGTCACTAAGTATTCCCTAAAACCCCATGTTCTAGAATGGAAAATTGTTCTTCCCATGACTTAATCAAAAAAATAATCTAAAAATACAATCTATCCATTTCCATATGATCATATAAAATTCACCCTACAAATCATTAAACTTAATCATAATTTCTTTGGTTACCACACCATTTAGCTATCAATAGCATCTATAATTATGGATACAAAAGGTTGATAATTAAAGAGATTGCAAAAGCAGTAATTTTCTATTATAGTGCTGAAATGAACTACAACTTAAAACCAGAAAATTTGCTAGATAATAATAACACCTACCAAAAGAAATTCCATTGAATAATTCAAATTCAAATGTAATTCATACCTTATCTGATCCAGCTATTATACTTTTAACCAGTGGTATGATCTTGCTACTTCCCACTATATTATACCCCAAGAAGTATTTTGCTTGAGATAAACCAATCACAATAGCTGACGCAGTTGTAAAACCAGAAATTACCGAATGGCTAATGAAACGAAGCAGCCATCCAAGCCTGAAAAAACCAGACAGGTACATATAGGTTATCCATAAAACCCGGGTCATAAAAAAAGACAGGCTTGATGCTGAGCGGTAAGTCTACAGAATCGTATAACTGCTACAAGAGTCCCATCCTCTCAGTATAAAGTAGTCGCGTTGCAGCTTAAGCCATTAAAATTATCATGACACCGCTAAAACCACATTTATTAGAGCATTAAGAGATTATTTAATCACTTGTACATGTATAGATACATGAACACTGAGGAGAAAGTACAAGTATATATTTAGTTAGCATATCAAATGCCTAAAAGAGAAAGCAGGAGGACGGAAAACTCCATGTATGGTTTCATAGCTAAGTGAAAAAGCTATAGCTATATTGATGATGATAAGGAATGGAAAAAATACCTCAAGAGTCCCAATATGCACTCTAGTATCCCAACCATAAGAGCCAATAATAATGCCAACTCTGTGTATAATTCACTCGATGAATCAGCCACGCTACTTAGCACATTAGAGACCAAGAGAGAAACCAATGCTACGGGACCAACTGCAAGCTGGCGCGAAGACCCAAATACGGCATACACAAATATGGGCACAAAAGCAGAGTCTTCCTTGCAAAGAGAATAACATTATTAACCAGACATTCCTTAAAAAGTAAAACTTCAGGATGTAGAAAGATTAATGATGCAGAGAAACAACAAGAAATGCAGGAAAAACGAAATGACACGACGGGCAACTGGTTAGAGCAAAAGGCTAGAATTTCACCAAAATCAACAGAGCATGAACGTACTTCAGTTTGGGCATGTTGTTTGACAAAAACTATTCACTGGGATCCAAATCTAAAAATGTCAAAATTCAACTAAGGCTTTCTATTGGTCTAGCACAGCACACAGTCACAGCCTCCTTGATACATGGTATCATTCTTATCTTTTCCATAATTTCCCCCCACTTGATCTGTTTAGCACTCGGTATCAAGCACACCTTTTTCCCACTTAATTATTGAAAATAAAACTTATCACAGAAGAAATTAAACACACTAAACTTCTTTAAAATCTTAAGGATTACATTGCGGAAACTTGCTTTTATCAGAAAAATCAAAAGTTAATTCAACTTATATCAGGAACCAAAAAGGAAACAGAATATTAAATTCTGAAGAGATTTGAACAAGGAGCTAAAATTAATTAACTTCATGCATAATCCAGAAAAATCATCAACAGCACATTAGTTCAGCAATCTTACAGAGTCCATATATCGGTTGAAGCCCTGCTAATTTTGCATATGACATCGACTGCATGAATGAACAAACAACAAGATCAGCTCAAAACTAACAACAACAATAATAGAGCTAGCAATTCAAAAGCTCAAAATCATTTTCTCTCGGTTTTCTCAGCAGCCAAACAGAGCAGAACACGCCGATGGAAGGGTTAGATCACCTGAGGAACAAGCATGACGCCAACAGTGACGCCGGCCATGACATCGCTCTGAAGGTAGTCGCGCCATTTGTAGGTGCGAATCCATCGGCAGCAAGGGAGGAAGAATTCGATCCAGTGGAGCCACGTCATTCGCCGGAGCTTCGACGTCCACTCCGAGATCACGACATTCGGCGACGGCGACGGCGTCGACGTGGCGGTGGGGTGCTGCAGCGGGATGACTCTGACGGTGCGAGAACCAGTCGCCGCCGGCATGGCGGCGAAGTTGGAGACGCTGGGCGATGCGTACGTTATCTCCATGCGCACCGCCGGCGCATTGGTTGTTTCAGAGCATAAGCGTGCGCGCACTATCAGTGGTGGTGATGGCACGTCGTTTTGAAAAATCGAAAGGGAACGCGGTCTTGTGGAGAATTGGAAGAGGAAGAAGAAAAAAACACTGAATGATAAATAACTGAATTGCTACCACAACGAATATAATTATATAAATGAATGGCTCTGTAGAGAGAAGAATCGTGGGGAAAACTACTTCTCATTTTTTTATTCTTCCATTGAAAAATTCATCATGCCACGCCCAAAAAGTACGAACTCTTTTTTTTTTATTATCTTATCTCATTTACTATCATAAAATTTTAAAATCTAGTGATAGTGCATTAACCATTTTTTCTATATTAATTAAATTTAATTAATGATTTTATTTCTTTGCTTACATGCTTTTAAACTTATACCCCTCACCTAATTTTGTAGCAACGGAATCGGGAAAATGATGCAGAAAAAACAGTTCTATTTTATTAGTATTTGTTATTAGTATTAAATTAGCATTAGTTAATGATTTGGGTTAAGCGAGTGTATATAAAGTGAGATAGAAAAAGACGGATAGATGTAACTATGTCTCTTTATTCAAAAAAAAATAAAAAAACTATGTCTCAAATAGAATGAAAGAGTTGAAAAAGAGAAAGAATTGAAATAATATAGCGGCTAAAATTATATGTTTGGAATATAAAAATAGGGTAATAGGTAAAAAATGAAATATGTAATATGTAACAAGTAAAATGATTTGATAGAAAAAAATAGAAAAATAAAAATGCATTCGAGCTGGATTAAATTATGAGATTAATGATTATGTATCGTAAGTTCGTAAAAAAATTATACCCTGAAATGCAATTATTATTTTTTTGGTTTTTACATGTATAAAATGTTTAAGATATGGTGACGGTTACTTCTAACTAATGATTTTCTGACATTCAATTTTGTGATAATAATAACACCTACCAAAAGAAATTCCATTGAATAATTCAAATTCAAATGCAATTCATACCTTATCTGATCCAGCTATTATACTTTTAACCAGTGGTATGATCTTGCTACTTCCCACTATATTATACCCCAAGAAGTATTTTGCTTGAGATAAACCAATCACAATAGCTGACGCAGTTGTAAAACCAGAAATTACCGAATGGCTAATGAAACGAAGCAGCCATCCAAGCCTTATGTCATAAGATTAAGTGACATCCAATCATATTATATCACATAAGATTAAGTGATTTTTTTTTTAATTTTAATTAAAATAAAAACAAATTTACGATGAGATATGTCATAAATAAATTAAAGTGTAATAAAAAGATAAAAGAAATATGTTAATGAGATATGTCATAAATAAGAGAGAGATAATTATATAATATGGTATAGCTGCACCTATATCTGCCGTGGAAGTTACCAATTATCAATAATAAAGGTTTTTATTTGTCAAACAATAATAAAGGTTTGAAAAATTCAGTATTGATTTTGTTGACATGAACCTGGACTTCTTTTCGGAGACATGAGAGCATTTTGGCAAAAAAAATATACATGAGAGAGACTACATAAAACATCAGTCAAATTTCATATTTTTGTTATTACAACTGTATATGTGTACGTGTTCACTGGATTAACATCATAACGTGTGAAATTATTTGTATCTTTTTTTCTTGATAGTCAATATCTCATTTCAAAAATATAAATATAATATCTTACTAGACATTATAATATTTTTCTTGATAGTCAATGCTCTTTAAAGGTTTATAAAGAAAAATATAAATATAATAATATACTAGACATTATCTATAATACTTTACTCTTTAAATATTTATAAAGAAAAATATAAACGTAATATTTTACTAGACATTATAATACTTTACTCTTCAAAAATATAATATTTTTTCTTGATAGTCAATACTCTTTAAATATTTATAAATATAAATATAAATATAATATTTTAGTAGATATTATCTATGCCACAGAAAATCTAATCTGTGTGAACATTGATTATGTCAGAGTTATATACAACAATAGTTACTGTGATCTGTGGACCTTAGTAGCACCTTTGGCTGTTCACTAATATCTCCTTACCACTTCTCTCTCTAATTGGTCACCGTGACAAAGCCTCAGCTGCAAGCCTACAACATCATAGGTGTTATTTTATCTTCATAACAATTCTTTTAAAACAACATTACTGGTATTTCTTTCAACACTTGCACCACTTTTGAATTTGTGCATATTAGGGACCCTCTTTTTGGAATTTTAAACTTTGCACATGGTTCTTTTTCCCCTATTAGTATATGGTCATGTTTAACTCTTCTTCTTTGGCCAAACAAATCGCACATATGATCATGTTCTTTTATTATTGGGACATGATTTATTAATTTTGAATATACGATTTTCAAGATTAAAAATCACATGGCACCTTAGTTAAAGGTAGAATGGTTAAACTGTATTAAAAAGTAAGATGAAATAATAGTAGCAAGATTGTATTTCTCTTTATAATGATTGGAAATATTACTAATAGTGTGTTTGGATTCACGTTTGGAGAGGCCAAACGTGGATCGAACAATCCAAAAGCAACTATTTCTTGCTTCTGGAAACGTGGTTTCAACCCAAACGTGGTTTCAGACTGGTTCTTCCAAACATGCACTAAGGCTCCGAACGAGTTGAAACTGAGAGCTCAGGGTGCATAACAGGCTTCGTGAACATCCCAAATTCGATTCTACAGCTCTCATTGGAAGTATTAGCAAGTTCTCAGTATCTTGCACTCAAGTTCAAATTCTAATCTACCTAAAAGGTTCACATTTACAACTTCAGGAGATGAAAGGGCATATGAAATAAACAAGATGGCATTGCTTTTCCGTGTGGCTGCTGTTAAGTGTGTGCTTGGGCATGCTCAGGTTTGTGACTGAACTCATAATCAAGATGAACAAAAGCGCGTTCAATCTCAGGCAAAAGCTCAAGCTTCTCTTGCAGTGATTCCCCGATATCATGAGCCTCTTGCAAGGGCATATCTGCTGGCAGGACGATATCAACCTCAACAAAGTAGTGAGACCCAAATGTGTAAGCCCTAACGGTGTCAATGTGCCTCACAGCCTTGTGGTGGTTCCAGCAGAGGTAAGTAAGTTTCTGAAGATACTCTGGTGCTGCTGATTTTCCAACCAAGGAATTCACATTTTCCAACACAGTCAATGACCATGTGCGAATGGTATACAAAGCCAGCTGCAGCAAAAGAATTGCATGCAAGTAAAACAAGTTATATACATGACCAGCTATAAGAAGTTGACAAATTGAATATACAAAACAAATAGTAATAAGAAATTGTTTCCAGCCAAATTAGTGCTTGGTCAGCTGGTCCCTAAATCTTAGTTCGTCAAGCCACAAAATTCAGGAAGAAGTTTACAGAAACTATGATGAGCTAATAAGATATTTTACCTAACATTGACATCCTGCAAAGAGCCAAAGAGAGATTTCATCTTAAGGAATCTGAGACCTCCATTTTTAACATATTAAGAGCTTGATGGATGAGATAACTGGAAATGCATTGTGTATACTTTGGTTCATTACCGATTTACCTTCTATCCCTCCAAATGAATCAGACTTTTTTGTTAATTCATGGACACTTTCATAGCAGGCAAATAAATCCTTTCCTAGGGCTGTAAATAACAACTCAAAGCCTTTGGGAAAGTATTCACTTACAATGATAGCACCAACAGGATCCATCCAATCATCAAAATAGTTTGCCAAAAGTGCAGCAATGAGGCCAATGACATTAGTGATCACATCAAAGAAGTGGTCCTGAGCATAGGCTTTGACAATCTCGTTTGTAAAAGTGCGGCAATAAATCATCAGCAGGAACTTCACCAAAGTCACTGAAAGCATAATACCGACAACCCAATGCTCTTGATCCCTGGTCAAGCTGAAGGCATTTTCCTGGAAATGACATGTCGAGATACATTAGAGCTACCTAGAAATTAATGAGATCCAGCAAACTGTATGAAAAATGATTGTATTAACTTCTATTTGTTTGTCTGATTCACCTCTAGAAATGTAGCAAAATCAACTTACAGAGGATATTAGTGTCCGGATAGACTCCAAAATTATTTGCAGTCCTAGTGTCGCCATGACAGAGGCGAAAACAAGAATTCCCTGCATGCAATTTTAAATATCAGAACCAAAATGCTTTTGTAATTATTTATTAGAACATTAACCATTTTAAAAATGAACTTTCACTTTGTACTTTATCCATGGAGCATATGTATACACTGCAAGTTAAATAAATTATTCTTTCTTGATATTACAATTTAAATCCTAATAGTTCTTTCGATTGGGAAACAAAGAAGCACCATCTCTTCTAATACTGAACTTCCACTCTATCTATGGAACATATGTGCACACAACCGAACTGTAGGCTAAGTTTAATTCTTGAAGTTTAATTTGATTACAAGTAAATCCTGAGAGTGAGTGACATAGGCAGCAAAGAAGCAACATTTATTCATGTTACTGGCAAGAACACAAGACGATTTACAAAATTTCAGTGAGAACATTAATCAGAAAAACTTACCAATGGTTGCATCCGTTTCTTTCCTATAGGGTACTGATATGGGTTCGGTGTTTGCATGGAAAACGCAGTGAACCAGAGGATGAATCCAGAGAGGAGGTCAAGAAGAGAGTCCAAAGTGGATGCAATGATGGCTAGGGAACCACTTCTTAATGATGCGTAAACTTTGGCAGCAAAAAGAATCATATTTGCTATGTTTGATATTCTGATCGCAAAAGTCTCACTTCTAGCTAACTTGTCTCGCTCCTCCTGCACAAAATAGTGGATATTCAGCTAAGAAATTTGACAATGTACCAGTCTTCAATATACAGAGTATAAAGGAGAAAATGAAATAGAAACCTTTGACATTCCAGGAATAAAACCACGCTCTGCTAAGGCATCCATTTCAGTAAAGCCCTCAAGCACTTCAACCTGCTGCTGATAGTATTCAGCAATATTATCTTCTTCACCTGAAGAAATCAAGAAAATTAAGACATCATCCATGAAATCCCCTTTCCAATTTACTCAAAGAATACATTTCAGAAACATAACCAACCCATTTGAAAAGGATATTTAGACAGACTATTGTAGATGAAGAAAACAATATTTATTCACAATTCTGCCTTGAACTTCCATGGTTTTTGCATACCCGTTGAACCAGCTGTTCACAGCTCTAGAACAAATGAACTTCATTACATGGACCATAAAAATCTAACAAATACTCCATAAACCGGAATACATACAAAGTAGACACAGCACAGCAGGCAGAATGATGAACAAAACTGGAAACCAGAGATTTTAGCAAGTGCAGGGACCAAACAACAAACTACTCCATTTCAAGAAATGAAGTAAAAGTTCAGATTCATTCAATTGAAATATAAAATCTAATGTGTAAATTTTACACAAATTCTTTCACTTAGAACATGGAACCTCAAATGGAGAAAGCTGATCAACAAAAACTACCAGTTCTTTTTTTTGAAACTGCCAGTTCATTGTTGAAGAGTTTGCCTCAATCCCCTAGAGAAAGCACAAGCAAAACCCAAAAAAGGGTATACATATTAATATATCTTATAAACCCACATCAACAGCAACATTCCTATTAATAGATTATAATTAATGAAGCTACCAAATCATCAACCCCAAAGACACCCCCAAATCTTCACAAAAAACAAAAACAAAAAAACAAAGAAAGAAATTATACATAACCTACTTCCAAATTCCAATATATATCACTATATCAGGCAGAGAAAAGAGGAAAAACATGGCATACTCACCGTGAACAAAACCCAGCACTAACATGTTTCAGAAAAAAGAACCACTACTTGGACTTATCACAAAGGGAAACACAAAAAAAGGGGTTACATAAAGAAGAAAGAAACAGAACTTAACTCAAGATAGCAACAAAACAGAAAAACTCTACCAGTACATAGCTCACAATTAACCACAACCACTGATGCAAAGCAAATTGCAGAATCCCATTCAAAGTAAAAAAAAAAAAAAAAAATCAAAAAAAAAAAATATATCGGAAAAGATTCTCAAGTCCAAAAACAAAAGCAGATTCCGGTAAAATAATGAACAACAAATAAAGCAAAAACAAAGAAGGAATCAGTTTACGTGTAAGAAAATCCAACATTACATAAACTATGAACTTTATTTGTCAATTTCAACACCATCTTAAAAATTAGTAAAATAATTTAAAAATTGACATTCTATTTTGTGCTAAAATTACTATTGCGTGAGTAACCTAGAACTCCATAGCAGTCATGGAGGCCGCGAGGGGGTTTCACTTTCTTCTCCGCGTGCTCCGAAGACAGCTGAAACCCTTCGAAGTTCAACCGCCACGAGAGATCACCGCTGTTGGTATCCGACAGCAGCGAGCAGTGCTCCTCGCTCGCAAGCTCCACCGGCTCCGCCATTTCCCGGTCGCCGGAGAACTCTGCTCAAAACGACGTCGTTTTCGTTTGACCGAAGAAGCAGATCAAAGAAAGAGAGTGGGTGGTAACTGGTGATGGTTGTTGTTGTGGTGCTTTGCTATAATAATCGCAGCCGCAGCAGATTTTTTTATATATTTTTTTAACCGGAAAGTGGGGATCAAAGGTGGAGGATGAAACCAAGCGGGTTGGTGTAGTGGTTAAGCACTTTGTCCCTTAAGCAAGTGGTTGGGGGTTCGAATCCCAACTCTTGTGAATGGGAAAAACTTATTGGCCAGCCCCTACCGCTTTGTGCGCTGACCGTGGTGCGAATGATTAGTCTCACAACAATCATCTATGGGAATATCTTGGCAAAGAAAAAAAAAGAAAAAGAGTGGAGGATGGAATTCCAACAAGATAGTTGTGTTATCTTAATATTTAATTTAGGGTTCAATCTCAAACCGATGTGTATAAAAATATTTGTTAGGATATTTGTATCACTAATTTTTGAATATTTAAAAAAAATGTGGATGGAATTGGCAATTAAAAAAAGCAAGTGAGATCTCGAGGCGTGGAGGTTAGTACGTGTAGTGGTTTTGTTGGTTGCGTGGGGAGAGGGCGCGTGAGGTTGGAATAAGTGTGATTTTGCATGATTTGAATGATGTGGCTGGTTGGACAGGAGCCACATGAATCTGGGATTGAGATAGGTGTGTGTGGGTGAGGGAATTATATTGTGTGCTCACGTGCATGGTGTTGAAGAGAAGGTAGATTTGGATGTTCACAAATAAATACTCGCTCATTTGCTTTCTTTTTAGGGCTTGTTTAAGGTTTTATTTTAGGGAATTAGATTTACCCAATTTGAAACTTCACTCCTGTGTAGTTTTTCTCCTAAAAATTTCTAGCATCCCGTACATTTCAGTTTTTGAAATTTCAAAATACTAGATGTTCAACGTTTTGAGTTTTATAATCCTGGGAACAGATTATGAATGTTACAAACCGGTGTATAAATCCCGGTACCATTGTAAAAATATATTTCGGGATTGTAAAACTCGGAATGATATTTATCCAATATAAACAAGTTCCGGAAATTGTAAACCCGAAACGTGTATATACATACCGAATTTTAAAATCCCAGAATACAAATTAAAGTATCATTTGAGATTTTAAAACCCGAAATGATACATATTCAATTTCAATTTAAACGTGTACCAAGATTTGTAAACCCGGAAAGTATCATTACATTCCCCTTTTTTCTGGATTTTAAATTCTGGAAGGTATTTTAGCTTTCGGGTTATACATCCCGGAGTGTAACAGGAAATTTGTACAACCGGATTGTATAAACCAGAATGATATTTACAGGATTTTTTCCGGGATCTATATCCCGGAATAATATTTGTTATCTATTCTAACAAAATTATAAAAATCAAACTAAGAAACTTAAACAAAAAATAATACACAGGTTACGTAATAATAATTTACATAATAATCTTTGGACGGGTCCAAAAAATAACATGCCCAGTAAAATAAAATAAGAAACTTAAACAATAATCATTTAGCCCCACTCGATGTCGAAGTAGAACCCCCTCCCCTACCCCTCCTCTGATACACAAAATTTGACATGGTCCTCTGTCTGGTGTAGTCCAATGAGCTTTGTAATGCAGCTCTACCAGGTCCCCGGCTGGAGGTGCATCGTGTGCAGCTAGAGACTGCGCCAACAAGTCCTCAATTCTCCGGAGCATAAACTGAAATGATTCAATTTAAAATGTCATTGAATTATTAACATTATATACATTGAAGAACTCATTGTCTACCAATAAGTTCAGTACACTATACAATGGTATTGGTACAACAACAAGCTTCTTCAACATGCTAAATATGAAGGTTACTGTTCAGTTCAAGTGAGACTACAAGTTCAACGTTCAGTTACTTGGTAACCACACAATACAAATCAACAGTTGTGATTGAATGGAAATAGAGTTTATATCCCTATCCACCAAGTAGAGTAGCCCCAAGAGTGCAAGCCCGCGGAGCTACTATTGACATAACTTTATTGGGAAAGCTTTGTGTCATAAATTGACAAGGCCGTCACATCTGACTGACACACAGCAGAAAGATTTTTCCAACGGGTAGAAAAGGTTGAAGTGCTTCAAGGAGACGGTAAAGGAAGTTCTCAACAAAGAATAAATCTTCTCACATAAGCTTGAATCGTCTATCAAATTCAAGAGCTCAGAATAAAACTGGTTGATGAACAGTAAAAGGTAAATATGACCATTGAGACTTCACAACTCTGAAACGACTATTTTCTCAACCTTCTTCAAATATAAAAGAAGATTCTACAAACCAAAGAAAGTAATGCATCACACCCGATATGCATCATCCAATGAAATACATTAATGCATATATGCTTCAACCATAGATATGCATTGACATTCATCAATAACAAGGCTTCCATGTAAAAATACACATGATGTGTGAATATTCCTATGATGAATCATAGTGCAAAAATGTGAAGAACACCATGCATTAGAAATTGAGCTAAAGGAACAATGGTATGCCATGAGGCTTCCCACACCAAAGACACAATCGGATGGACAAAGCATCAGTTGAAAGAAGCATCAGAAGAGGAATAATTCACTCATTGAAGATCAAATGGAATTCCTCCAGTAGAAGAACAACAGTATAAGGCTCAAGCAGAATGTCTATCTACTGAGCAGATACAACAACAAGAAGAGAAGAATCTAAGATCAATCGTTAGTACTTCAACATCTAATCAAGTAAGAATGAAGATTCAAAGATCTTAGAAACAAGGGCATTCACTATCAAATCAGCTATGGATTGTAAATACTCTCAGAAGGTTGGCAATCAGTATAATCATGTGCATCTTTCTCCCGAGCATGATATGTGCTTCAATCATAAAATGTAGGAGGAGTCCTTGATAATACTCGTGAGTTTGGAGAGACTCGTACAAGAACACTCATAGGAGGAGTCCTGCAAATACTCGTTAAGCTTGAAGAGGCTTGTATAAGAATACTTGGTAGAATGAGTCCTTGATAATACTCGTTAAGCCTGGAGAGACTTGCACAAGAATACTTGGTAGAAGAAGTCCTTGACAATATTCATTAAGCCTGGAGAGGCATGGACAAGAATACTTGTATGGGAGAAGTCCCATGAATACTACATGATATTATTGAAAATAATGGAAGGACACCAAAGGCTAGATTTAGCTCACGTTGGGTGAACCATGATAAAATATTTGCGTGCATATCATCTATCCCTTCCAACCATCATGCTTACAACGTCTATCCGCTGCACCATCGTCTGATGGAACGTTAGAAGGAAAACTTTGAATCAGAATGATTTAAAGTTTTCAACCAACGAAAAGTTTTTACAAACATAATTCAACCCCCTTCTTGTGTCCCTGTGATTATCTTCAAGGAGGAGAAAAGGGAATTGCATATGTGGTTCTTCTATGACGCCGTTTTGTGTCTCTCCTACTTCTCCGTGAAGCTGTGAAGGAGAAAAGGGAAGGGAGAAAGGGAAAGTAGGGAGGAAGGGAGAAAAGATGGAATATGGGGAGATAGAGAAGAGGGAGAGGTCAAAGGTTGTGGTGGTGGCTCGACGATTTAGGTTTTGTGGTGGGGTTTTGAATGGAGCAGGGAGGTTGTTTGGGTTTGGATTCATGTGTGTTTTTCTGAGGGCGAGAGTTTTGATGCTCAGGTTGTCGTCTCGTTCTCGCTGGAGCAAAGGCTAATCCTCTGCCGCATCTCATCTTAAATCAAAGACCCGGGCACACGTATGTTTTTTCAGCTAGGGTTCTGGTGTCCAAGTTGTCGTCTTGTCTCGCGGAGCGAAGGTCCTCCATTGTCGCATCACATCTTATATCACCCCTTTTGAAACTAAAACTAAAAAAATGTGTCGACTTTTGAAAAAATAAACCAATCACAACAAGTGTGTTGGAGTGTATCTTTATAAAAGTGTGCTTCGAGCATTTCTCATTAAGAATTCATTACAACCTTTGAGTGTATTTTTTTTTTAATTTAGGCTACTGGATTTATGTTCTCAATTTCCTCGTGCGAAGAGTTCTACACAACTTGCCATGTGGCCAAAACCACCCCAACATGATAAATTATTTTTTGTAATTTTTATATTATTTAAAAAAACCCTATAAGAACATGATTATGTTATGAGAGACATATGCTCAATTTTGTATTCTAGGGCCAGTGAGGGAAATATTTTGACCTAGCTCGGTTTGTATGAGTCACTGCGTGAATACTATGTTTGTTAGAGAAGAATTATGCCCTGTTTAGTTTAAGAGAGAAAGAGAAAATGAAGGATATGAGTAGAGAAAAATATGTGAGAAAAAAAGTAAATACTTTGTACATTATTTGGTGTGATAAAATGAGAGTAGAGAAGAGATGGCTTTTAGGTAAAATGGCATAAATATATAAATATTTATAAAGATCTATAACAATTATAAAAGGATAAATTTTTTTTTTACAGGCAAATGTTAGTTACATAAAAATGTGAATTTATTTTTAAAAAGTGGTGCAAGAGTTGAACACAGGACCTTGAAATAGAAAAGCAACACTATTACCACTACACCATAATGTTATTAATGATTAATCATGTCTTTTATTATTTATATTTATAAACTGATTAAAAAATTAAAAAATGAATAATATTATTTTTAATATGAATTTAAAAAATATTAATATTATTTATATTACGATACATGGATGAAATATTTAATACTTTAAATTTTTATTGATTACAAATTTAAATATTTAATAAATACATATTTAAGAAAGGACTAAAATAAAAGCCAAAACTATCAATTCAATTTAAAATATCTATATCCAAAACTTTGAAAATTCTTCATTAGTCTTATCCAGCGATTGTGGGGGCAATATTTGTTTGTTTCAATTTTGGTAGCTAGAGATGGTAGAGGTACAATGAAAGTTATTTTTATAAGCATTCTTTTATTTTTAGCATTGAATTTTTTTATATTTTTTAATTATATACCGAGTCAACCGGTCCGACCATTGATCCCTCGGTCTAACCAGTAACCCAATGACCCAGTACCTCGGCCGAGTCGATCATCGAGCCGAGTTTTAAAACACTGATTGAGACCCCAAAAAGCTGTAGGGCCCATCATCTATCTTTCACATGGATATTAATCAAGTTAGGAGAGAGACATCCCCACCCTTATTTGATTGTGGGAGGGAGAGAGAGGTTGACAGGTGGGACACTGGGCTCCCCTTAACCTGCTCATAGTTTTCGTAGCTCTACCGATTTTGTAGAATTATCAGCCTTTAGAAATTTATTCAGTTTTTGGTCAATACAAATACACGGCATAGACATTGATCATCATTATTTCATTTCAATACAATTTTCTTTTCCATCCCAACAATTATCATCATCAGGAAACACTTTCACTGTTCGAATCAATTGATAATGGAATCATTCTCTTTCAGTAGTCAAAATCCCAACCCTTCTATTCCATCCAATCCCATTTTTTCATATCTCTAAAAACATTAACATTCCATCCAAATTCTGTCATATCTCTTTCAAATTCCTTCGTCATTCTGTGTTACCCATGATTCTGCACCAAAATCATAAATTTAAAGTGGGAATCTAAGCGAAGGTCTTGGATAACATTTATAATCCTAAAAGATAAGCTATCTTTCATGTTTAATTAACATGATTAATGAAACTTTAATCAAGAACTTGATGAAGACATAGAAGAATACAAAGTTAGAGAAAACTGAACAGAAATGACACATTCAGGTCCTTATTAAATCATTCAAAGGTATATAGAGAATTTGATAGAAGCAGATGAGAAAGAAAAATGTCCAGTGAACATACACTCTGCCAAGTTCTAACAGACAAATGATTCTTTATAAAAGCTGCTGTATCATATTCTACCAGCAAAAAAAGGTTGAATTGAATAAAATAAAAGAAGTTCTTAATATGTTAAGTTTCATCTCTGTTACAACATATAAATGTCATATGCCCATAACTGGAATCAAACCTTAATGCCTGTTCAGTCAGCACATTGCAAGACAAAGGCCTATTTCCTGTGACTGGAAGTTCTTGATCATACAAAATCAAGTGCATCTTTGCCAAAACTTTGGTTCTACGCCGAAACTACTCACAGAAACCAATTTCAAGAACTGATTTTTTGGCTGCAGAATCAATTGTTTATAACTTTTTCTACTTGCCAAAATTGATTCTGGAGAGACATCTCGGTGCCAGAGTTGATCGAAACATGGTCAAAATCTCTCTTCAAATGTGCAGGACAACAGACAAGATGGCATAATTACTCAGATGTCAGAGGTAGTAGTAACGAAGCAATGATCAAAGAACATTGAAGATGAACATTTGAATATCAAAACATTGAAGAACTAAGCACCAATTCGATGAACCAGAGAGTAACTAATGAAGGGGAACGAACATCATATTATATATGATCTTTGAACCTCATGTAAGCAGTAGGATGTGATGTAGAGTCCCACACCGTTAGACATGAAGTTCTTGACCCAGCAACTAGTTGAGTCCCACATCGGTAGTTGATGTGTTCTTTACCCAGTATCTAGTTATATAAATAAGGGGGTTCGTGCGACGTTAAATCTTGCCTTAAACTAATGAGTAAGGAAAACAAAGCGGGCGGTGGGAGCCGGCCGCAGTACCCTGTCAATATTCGGTACAAGAATTTATGGAGGGGTTATAGGCTGGCCATGTGTTGACGCTGCTTACTTTGCAGAACTCACATGAGCGGGCCTCCCAACCCACCTAATCTAGTTCAAAACTTAAGCCCAATGTTATTTCCTTATGTAATCAATATATTAATGGCCCAATTATAAAACATGTAATGTGCAATTAAAATAATTAATGCAACAAAAAACCTAGAAGTTCTTTCTCCTTATGATTAAGTTCAAGTTCTTTCTTTCGATGGAAAATGATTTGTTAGCCATTTTCGTCTGGTCCCTCACTTATAACGAAATTGCACTTCTGGTCCCTCGTGAAAAATATTAGCCATTTTCGTCCCATAATTTGACAAACGACAGCAGTTTTGGTCCCTCGTCAGTATTCAGTCAAAAAAATTAGCAATTTTCATCCCTTACTTTAACAAACGATAGCAATTTTCGTCCCTATGAAAACACAGTAAAAATGTTAGCAATTTTGAGTCTCTCGAGAAAAGTTAAAACAAACTTTCATTCTTAACTTATTTTACTAAGTTTTTACCAAATATAACATTATATAGTTACACTTGAAAATGGTAAATAAGAATAGAAAGCTTTAGAAACAAAACAGAGAGGCTTAGCATATAAAACAGTGTGGCTTCCGTGTTTCGTCTATATTTTTTAGAAAAATAGCTACCTGGATTCATGGCTAGGATTCTGAGACTCCATCATGGGTTGATCTTGATCATCGCAGACACCTTGATGCAAAGAAAAATACATTCAAACACAAGATGGAAGCGGAGATTTCAAGAGCATCAATGAGGCATTGAAGAAGGTTCCCGAGCATAACAAAAAATATTCATGATTTACATCAAGGAGGGAATTTACCAAGAGTACGTTGAAGTTACCAAGTATATGACCCACGTCGTGTTTGTTGGTGATGGTGGCAAAAAGACACGAATAACTGGCAACAAAAACTTCATAGATGGAATCAACACTTACAGAACTGCAACTGTTGGTATGCCGTCTTTTAAATAAATAACTATCCTACTTCTAGCTGGCTAACATTAATCAAGGGTTGGCAATTTTAAATTAAATAAAGCATGCATCCCTTAAATGAAATTAAAAATTGCAAATCAAAACCATAGGAGACTCTTATGTTTGGATCGTAAATTAATTAATATATAATTTTTATGCACAAATAAATGCAGCTATCAAAGGAAATCATTTTGCTGCCATCAATATAGGTTTTGAGAACTCTGCCGGCCCCCAAAAGCATCAAGCAGTGGCCTTAAGGGTTCAAGGTGACAAGTCCATATTCTATAATTGTTCAAGGGAGCTCAATTGTGTCTGATCCTGAGTTTACTCGGTGAGGTTTGAGAAAAGGCATATATACCTAGGCCGTCCCGGTCCCTAGAAGAATTATTCCAGGACTGTCATCATGGACACCTACATTGATGATTTGATTCATCTTGGTGGCTTTATGCCATGACAAATCAAAAAGTGTAAATTGGGCTGAGATTTGGAACCTGAACTCAAAGACTGCACATTGGTTCTCCTCATCCAAATTCTTCCATGGAGATGATTGGATTGAGGTTACTGGGATTCCTTATTTTCCTGGCATTCCGAACCATTACAGGCATAAGAACACATTACTTAATTGGTGATGGTGATGGTGATGATGGATGCTCAAGAGATTCTTATAATTAGTTAGTTCTTCCGTTATTTAATTCCTTCTTTCTTGATTTCATTAATTAGTTCTTGATTTTTCATATTCTTTATATATATTCTTGAAGAGATGTGATGTGCCAAACTGTAAGTGTACAGTTTTGCCCGAGGTTTTAATTTATCGATCCATATGGATTGTGGTAGTCTACTCTTATTTCAATGATTCAATTCATAAACTAAAGCAATAAAAAGGGCGTTTCAATTGATAGATTGATAATGGTAGCAATTGGAACAAAACTCAAAGTAAAGCAAAGAATTAAACGGTGTTTAGAAATCGAATGAGAGAAACGCACTAGGGTTCCGATTTCATTAGTTAATCCTATGGATATACTTACCATAATTAATATATAAGTTGAATTAACTCTTTTACGATGCTCTACCTAAGTGTCTATCTGCTACTTTCACACGTTCAAATATCCCTTCTAATTAATAAGAGATAGAGAATTTCCCCCTCTTTAATCCTTATTAATTATAGATTAAGTTATAATTTAGGTCAACACAAATAATTCGTTGCCCCTATATCTAGTGAGTACAGACCCTCATTCGGTTTCTTTTCTGTTCCCTTTAACTTACCAACTTTTCGATATGCCCAAGCAAACAAAATATCCGGCGTGCACTCCGAATTCAATTAAACAAGAAAAGAAACACGTAGAAGAAATAAATTACTTATATATGTAGCATCTCAATCCATAATCATAACCAAATCCATCTCCCCCAATACAAGGGAGATTAGTTACACATAATCATAATATAAAAATAGGAGTTCAATGAGTCAAAGCATAAAAATAATCAAGAACCTGGAAGGGACTTGAAAACCTAACACTCTCCTCAAAATATCTCCCAAAATAAGTTCCAATAGCCAAAGATATCTCAAAATAGGTCAAAAACAGAATTATATAGGGTTCTGGGCGGTTCTGGCCGAAATCCGCAAGAAACTGCACCAGGCCCGGGCGAAAATTCGCGCGGCCCGCTTCCAGTGTCCGACCGCGCAAACGAAATTGCGCAAAATTTGAAGCATAGATCGGTGCGAAATCACGTGTCAAAATCTCGAGAGCCGACCGGCCACGCGAATCTTGCACTGTTCCGTGGCGCGAACACGCCTGACTTTTCCCACCAGTACGCGGCTCGCGCGAAAGCGCGAGTTACTCCTCTCCCCGCGGTGTGAATGCGCACGGGTCTTGAAAGATCCATCTGGCGCGGGCGCATGCCCCACTTGGGCCTCCGCGCGGCTGTGGGAGCTTACTGGGCCTCGCCTCCGAATTTTCCTTTTTTTTTTTTTTTTCTTTCTGCTTTTTATTCTTGGCAATAATTTCACCTAGAAAAAGATAAATAACATATTAAGAAAATAAAACAACTTAATTAACTCAAAATAACAATATGGATCCTAACAAATTAAGATAAAACTATCAAATATAATTAAAATACCAAAATGCATGGAATAACATAAAAGTGTCCTAAAATTATAAAAATAACCTTAATAATATACAAAATTATATGATAAATATATAGAAAAATATCCTTAAATCTTGGGTCATTTGGATGAAAAACTCGCATTTGATATTAACTTTGCATATCAACAAATTATTCCAAGCTGGCACATCTTAGACTAACTATGTTGGACATAAAAGGCCAGGCATGAAAGACATTTACTTGGCTTCATTTTGGTTTGTATATCATTTCCATGATCACAAAGATATCAAAAGAAATCTGTTACAACAAATGCGCCACTAGTTCTTTTCACAAGCTTCGACCTGAGTGATGAAAAAAAGGGTCAAATGGTTATCTAAGAATTTCTCATAACTAGAAGCCAGCTAGAATTCCCAGCATGGTAAAAAAACTAAAGTACCTAAACAAAACCTTACATCTTTGTTATCTGAATTAAATAATTTAAGCTCCACAACTTGAACAGGAAAAAGAGAAAGTTTCACTGTTCTCGACAAAGCTCGCTCCTTCCTTCTATATCATTTTTCTCAGAAAAAACCTGTTTCTTATCCCTCTAATGCTGAGTCCCACATCGTGTATTTGACGTTCGAGTCACATGGTAAAAGAAAGAGTAAATTAAAGCATTGACTTACATTGTTCCCGCAATGCTTGTAAATTGGATCCAGCATTATCCATACATGCGAAATAGGAAAAAGAAGCTTTCTAATATGGGAAAATCTGAATTGTCTCAATTTTCTTTTGCTTTGTAGTTTTTGGTGCATTTAATTGCGCTCACAATTTCGAGTCAGGCAGAACCACGATGAGCGGCAAAACTCTCCTTACCAATTTTTAACGCAACTGTACATGTCAATTGAAAATAAACAAGGAGCTCTAGTGAAACTCTAGTCTTGCTTCTATTTTAAATACTATGTTGGTAATTAAATGCTCCTCTGCCTCATGGGCCTTTTTTCTCACTGAAACCATCATTCACATTACACATGTTACCGATAAAGGAAAATAATTTTCACAATTTTTTTTTACACATTGCTTATGCCTATCTGTATATGTGGGGGGGGGGGGGGGGGAGAGAGAGAGAGGCATAAAAAAGTGACTTATGAAATACATCACCGTAACTAGCCATTGATTTATGCCACGGCTTCACCTTCTATATATCTTTAAGTTCTGCTTATATACTCTGTGTTAAGAAAAATTACGCTGAACCTTTCTGTAATGTCATATTTGTGTTAGTGAAAAATAAATGCGGAATAATTGACACACCAATTGATAACGGAGTTCGGCCAATAATGCCTACGTCTCCAGACTACTGCAGATATTTTATAGGAAGAGAAAATATACAGTGTTTACAACACACTCAAAACACTCACAACTCACAACCCAAATGCCCAAAAATAAAGAAATTTTCTCTCTTGTTTTTCTTTACTTCTTGTTGGCTTTTGTTGTGATGCTATTGTTTTTGGTTTTTGTCTTAATTTATAGGAAGCATGGGAGGTTAGGCTCCGTTGCTTTCCAATTCCTATAATTATGCTTTTCTCTCTATGAATATGTGGTATTTCAACAATTTAAAAAGGCTGACCATTCATTGCTTATGGACTTTTTCAACAATCTCCCACTTGAAGACTGATTTCAATTTGTCTTCACACCTCAATCAATGCAGCAGTCTTCTCTGGTTTGTTATTCTAGCAGGCCAACTGAAGTTGAGCATAACTTCAGTTTGTCAATAGTTACCAGCTTTGTTAACATGTCTGATGGGTTCTTGCTTCCTGCAATCTTCCTCAATGTTAGCACCTCATCTTCAAGCAAGGACCTGATGAAGTGGTAACGTATATCAATGTGTTTTGTCCTAGAGTGGAATGCTGAATTCTTTGCAAGATGTATTGCACTCTGACTATCACTGTGCAAAACACTCCTCTCGTGGATGAATCCCAGCTCTGTTAACAATCCTTGAAGCCATATCAACTCTTTACTAGCTTCTGTTACTGCTATATACTCAGCTTCTGTAGTGGATAAAGCAACAATCTTCTGTATCCGTGACATCCAACTGACGGCTGTAGTACCAACAGTAAAAATGTAACCGGTGGTACTTCTTCGGTGATCAACTTCACCTCCGAAGTCTGCATCTACGTAGCCTTGTACTTTTAACTCTCCTTTTCCAAAGTGCAGACACTTCTTTGTGGTTCCTCGTAGATACCTCAAAATCCATTTGACTGCTTCCCAATGAGCTTTTCCTGGATTTGCCATAAACCTGCTTACAACTCCCACTGCATGGCCAATGTCTGGCCTAGTACAGACCATTGTGTACATCAAACTTCCAATGGCTGAAGCATATGGAATCTTAGCCATGAGTTCTTTTTCTTCCTCCGTCTGAGGGGACTGGTCCTTGGATAAGCGAAAATGACTAGCCAGTGGTGTGCTAACCGGCTTGGCCTTACCCATGTTGAATCTTTGCAAAACACGGTTGATGTACTCTGCCTGAGATAGTTGCAAAATTCCTCTTTGCTTATCTCTCGTGATTTGCATTCCAAGAATCTTCTTTGCTGGACCCAAGTCCTTCATATCAAATTCTTTTGACAGTTGCATTTTCAAGTTTCTGATTTCGTCCATATCTGGACCTGCTACTAACATGTCATCTACATAAAGTAGCAAAATGATATAGCTGGACTTATATCTCTTGAAGAAACAACAGTGATCGGCATTACACTTCTGGAAACCTTCCTTGAGCATAAAGCTTTCAAATTTCTTATACCACTGTCTTGGAGCTTGTTTCAGGCCATACAAGCTCTTCTTTAATCTGCACACCATATTCTGTTTCCCTTCCTCTGAGAAGCCTTCAGGTTGGTGCATGTAGATCTCTTCATCTAAGTCTCCATGAAGAAACGCAGTCTTCACGTCCAATTGCTCAAGGTAGAGCTCTTTGTTGGCCACAATACTTAAAACAAACCTAATAGTATTGAGCTTCACAACTGGAGCAAAGATTTCAGTGTAGTCAACTCCTTCTTTTTGCTGAAATCCTTTGACAACTAGTCGAGCCTTGTATCTCTTGGAGCCATCATGGTCATCCTTCACCCGATACACCCATTTGTTGTGAAGTGCCTTCTTTCCCATAGGTAACTTAGCTAGTTCCCATGTCTGGTTGGAGATCAAAGACTTCATCTCGTCTTTCATAGCAAACTCCCACTTGCTGGAATCTGCTGTCTGACATGCTTCTGCATAATCTTCAGGCTCCCCTTCATCAGTCAACAACATGTAGTCCATGTATCTCCTGTTAGGCATATGAGGCCGAGAAGACCTTCTCAATACAGGAGTTGGAGTAGAAGGCTCTGATGTGTCAGGCTGTTGCTCACTGCTTTGCTCAGTTGATTCCTCTAACTGAGGATTCTCAACTATAGGACTTTCTGGGACATCGTCCACTTCTGCATAAACTGGCACACTCGGTTCTGAGTTGCTGGCACATGTATTATATTTTTCCTTGTACATCACTTTTTCATTGAAGATAACATCTCTACTGCGGATCATCTTTCTGTTTTCGTCATCCCATAGACGATACCCAAACTCGTCCTCGCCATAACCGATGAAAATGCACTTCTTTGATTTGGGATCAAGCTTATTCCTGCCTTGATCACTTATGTGCACATATGCTACACAGCCGAAAACTCTAAGATGTGAGAGTTTTACCTCTTTTCCGCTCCATACCTCTTCTGGTATTTTATGCTCCAATGGTACTGATGGACCTCGGTTGATTAAGTAAGCTGCTGTGTTGACTGCCTCTGCCCAGAACTGCTTTGGTAAGCCTGACTGCACACGCAAGCTTCTAGCTCTTTCAGTCAACGTTCGATTCATACGCTCAGCCACACCATTGTGTTGAGGCGTACCTGGCACGGTCCTCTCCATTCTGATTCCGTGCTCATAGCATAACTTCTTAAATCTGGTGTCTTCATATTCACCACCATTGTCACTTCTGAGCTTTTTGATCTTCAATCCTGTCTCATTTTCTACCATGGCTTTCCACATCTTGAAAGCCTCAAATACTTCCGACTTATATTTTAGAAAGTATACCCATACCTTTCTGGAGTGATCATCAATAAAAGTCACGAAGTATTTCTTCCCACCAATAGATGAGATGGTAGTTGGACCCCAAACATCAGAGTGGACAAGCTCGAGCCTTTCCTTCTTTGGGGTTCTCCTACTTGTCTGAAAGCTGACTCGTTTCTGCTTTCCAAGTATACAGTCTTCACACATGTCAATTTCTATTGACCGAAGACCCGGTAGTTTTCCGTTAGAGAGCATGATCTTCATCCCTTTCTCACTCATATGGCCTAGCCTCTGGTGCCACAAATTGGGACTTTCATTTGTTTCAACTGCAATCAAATGAAATGCTCCAGCTGTCTTGTAAAGAGTACCACTCTTTTTACCGCGAGCAAGTGTCATTGCACCTTTTGAAATCTTCCAATCATCACCATGGAAGACTGTTGTATAACCTTCATCGGCCAATTGGCCTATTGAGATTAAGTTCTTCGTCAGGTCGGGAATATGTCTGACATTTTTCAATTCCCATACAGACCCGTTCAACTTAATCTTCACTTTACCTTTTCCTGCAATCTCACATGATTGCTCGTTCCCAAGGTAAACTTTACCAAGGTTTCTGGGAACATAATTCTCAAAGAATTCTTTCTGCGAAGTGGCATGAAAAGAAGCTCCAGAGTCTAACACCCAAGACTCTTCCTTGTTCTCTAAAGAACATATCAATGCATCACCTCCTCCTGAGGTGGAGGCAACATTTGCCTCACCCTTCGCCTCTTGATTCTTTCGTGCACTCTTGCACTGATTTTTGTAGTGCCCGGATTTCCCACAGTTCCAACACTCGATGGGCTTCGAGTTGGAGGAACTATAATGAGTTCTGGATTTGGACCTCCTATCCTTTGACTTTCCACGTCCATTTCCTCTTATTGAATTTCTTCCTCTTGACTCTGTATGCAATACTGAAGAGGTTGATGATTCTCCCGACTCTCTCCGTCGAATCTCTTCACTAAGAACCAGATCACGAACATCGCTGAACTTCAACTTATTCCCTCCTGTTGAGCTACTCACAGCTGTGACAGTAGTATTCCAACTTTCTGGTAGAGAAGACAAAAGTGCCAATGCTCGTACTTGATCATCAAATTCAATCTCAACTGAACTCAGCTGGGTTAAAACTGCATTGAGTTCATTTATATGTTGCGCTGCTGATGCGCCTTCTGTCATCCGCAAGTTAAATAATCGCTTCATCAAATAAACTTTATTTGAAGCAGTCGGCTTTTCATACATATCAGATAGAGCTGACATAAGATCTGCCGTGGTTTTTTCTTTTGCAATGTTGAAAGCAACATTACGTGATAACGTCAATCGAATGACTCCCAGGGCTTGTCGGTCGAGAAGAGTCCACTCTTAATCTTCCATGCTCTCTGGTTTCTTTCCTGTGAGTGGTTGATACAGCTTTTTCTGATACAGATAATCCTCGATCTGCATCTTCCAAAAGCCAAAGTCCGCGCCATCGAACCTTTCAATTTTCACCTTTCCTTCATCTGCAGCCATCACTCCCACTCGAATATGACTTCTCCTCTGGATCGTGTCTGAAAATTTCTCGCAAAATATTTGCAAAATTCCCAACCAGCTCTGATGCCAGTTGTTAAGAAAAATTACGCTGAACCTTTCTGTAATGTCATATTTGTGTTAGTGAAAAATAAATGCGGAATAATTGACACACCAATTGATAACGGAGTTCGGCCAATAATGCCTACGTCTCCAGACTGCTGCAGATATTTTATAGGAAGAGAAAATATACAGTGTTTACAACACACTCAAAACACTCACAACTCACAACCCAAATGCCCAAAAATAAAGAAATTTTCTCTCTTGTTTTTCTTTACTTCTTGTTGGCTTTTGTTGTGATGCTATTGTTTTTGGTTTTTGTCTTAATTTATAGGAAGCATGGGAGGTTAGGCTCCGTTGCTTTCCAATTCCTATAATTATGCTTTTCTCTCTATGAATATGTGGTATTTCAACAATTTAAAAAGGCTGACCATTCATTGCTTATGGACTTTTTCAACACTCTGTTCATAATTTGTAACATTAATCATTGTACAGACCATTAATCACAAAGAAGGAATAATCAAGTTCAACATCATTTTGTTTCAGAAGAAGGGAGATCCTCTGGATTGTTAGTGATTGGGGAAGGTTTGGTTTGCTGGGGAATGATAATGTGGATGATATTTCCATTGATGCTGTAGGCACAACACCTGTTGTTAAGGATGCCACAAAGGAAGGGCCATCTATGGTCTTTGATTTTTGCAGGAAGGATAAAGGAAATGTTGATAAGTTGAGATCGTAGTGGGCTACCGATAGTTTTGATCGACGGTAACCTATGAATATCTCGAAAAAAGCCATCGGTAAGATACAGACAGTTGATTCTATAAATAGGCGTTCTCACACCCTCCTCTTTCTTTTTCTTCTCACCTTTGTATAAATTATAAATAGTGATAGTTTTAAAGGCTAAAAATATTTTTTTTTTTGTTACAGATAAGAATGTTACCTTTATAGATGAAACTTTCATGAAAGTAATATTTTTATTCGCAGCAAAAGAAGTTTTTTGTACAGACTAAATCAATTAGCCACGACCAAGATCGTCGGTAATTAGCGACAATTTTTGAAAGCTGTAAAAAAAGTACCGACGAGGCTAGTACCCACAGGTTATTTGCTGTCGGTAATGGACATTTTTCTCCCATATTTTTCTTCTTTTGTTAGATCTTCTTTGATGGAGAAGAGCATAATGATAGTACCTACAAGAGATATGATGCCTTTAGTTTCTTTTATATATGAATAATAATATTTTTTAGGCTTCATTGCACTTTTGGTCCCCACTTTTGTTCATTCTGCGATTTTGGTCCTTAACAAGAATAATTAGCAGTTATCATCCTCCATGTTAACTACTGTTTGCAGTTTTAATTTCCCGCCCAAAATCGTTCAAGATTTAACGGTTTCTAAAAAAATAATAAAAAAACCAGAATTCATGATGTTCTTCATCTTCTTCAATTTTTATTTTCCAGAACCTCAAACAAGAAAAACTCTATTTTCCTAGAACCTCAATCCCCAAATTTCTTCCCCCTTCTACCATCAACTTGACGAAAACTCCAAAATCTAATAACAACAACCCAGAATTACCAAATCCTCTCTCCCAACATAATGACAGGGACCCCCAATGAAACCCACTTCAACCCAGTTGATAAGTGTCATTTTTACGTATATTTGAATATCATTTTAGACACTTATTTGAACTGTATGTTTGCTTTATTCATCATTTTATCGATCAAAGTAGTTAATTTAGTAAATACATAATTTTAGCTTAAAAATATTTTAAATATTATATATTTCATGTGTTTAACTTAGATTTTGATGCAGAGAAGAAACTCATGAAGAAACCAAGTTTAAAGTAAAAATTTGCATTTTTAGAGAGGCTGGATGCTGAGCACCAACCTGGGGATGTTGAGCACCCAAAGGAGGCTGAAGAAACCTTCTTCCTAAAGAAAGCCCAGCGCTGAGCGGTAGGTATGGAGCGCCGAGCACCCAAGGCGGCTGGAAAAACCCATTTCTGAAGAAAACAGGGTGTTGAGCACCAGAACGGGGCCCTGAGCGCCAATGTGGCCGCTCAACATCTTTAAAATGCCAGAAACACTAATTTTGATGGATCTTTTTCCTATTTTCTTCCGAAAACATATCAGAGAAAGAAAAAGCATCATGTAGGGGGGTCCCTACGCTTAGGATTGATGGAGTGGAGCTCCGGAGCGCGGAGGAAACCATGGAGGATTGTGACAACCTCTCGGAGGCCATGGAAAGCTTGGGAAAGTTTCCATCGCCGTTCTTTGGGTTTCGCCTCTTCTTCTCCTTTCCCTTGTATGTGATGTTTTCTATTTTTTTATTTAGATTGTATAGCTTGATTCTTTGATTGTAAACTCAGTCATTGATGTAAATGAAAATCTTTCATGTATGGTGTTTCTCTTTGCACTTCATGCTTCTAACCAATCAATTGATAATCAAAAGAGTTTCACTAATTTATAAATAGATCGAGAGATTGATATGAATTGGTGTATGCTTAGTTCAATGAAGGTAGAACGCCTATGTCTTACATCACAACAATATGTGTTAAAGTTTTACTTTCTGCGCTTCAAGTATCAGTTGTGGATTAGCATTATATCGGGTGATTGGCGTGGATCATGTTCAAGAGGGAAATCACTCAGTGCATTAGTCGTTTTAGGGTAAGAATATCTTGGGTAAGAGCAATAGTGGATTTTCACTTGATAGGTGGGGTTCTGATTTCTAACAGGAGTTCCGGAGTGACAACGGGATTTGCACGCCTAGGGTAACTTGTCTAAGGATAGATTGGTCATTGGGAATGTGTTTGAGAGAGAATATGAGCTGTATTGTTTCGTTTGAGTTTTCTAGATGGTAAGAGATTATGCCTAGGTATTCCAACTGATAGATTCACATAATCAAGGGATAGTTAGGTGGATAGTTCTCGACATTATAAGTGAAATGAATCTTTACTTAAGTGTTTGAGTTGAAAATAATTAGAGGATTGGGTGAATAGATACTTTTTTCTTTGTTACCCCCTTAAACTATCTTTTACTGCTTTCACTTATATATAAAAATCACGAAAACAATTTATCAAACATCTTTTTATCCGCTCAGATCAATATTTAACTGGTGGAACAAATGTTCACACAATCCCTGAGGACGATAAACCCGTATCTGCTTTACTATGATTGAATCATAAAGGTTTAATCAAAAGCAGTACAACTATGAAAAAACCTTTACCACCAGCAAACCCAATAAATTCCACAATCAACAAACAAATCAACAACAAGGTTTTTCCTCTCAAACTCGAGATGGAAAAATTTAAACCCAAAGCAAAGAAAGATGAACAAGAACATCAATGGAGCAAGTAGAGGGTTACGCTCCTTTTTCGATCGGAAAATCGGGAATGACAACCAAGAAGGGGCCCTTGGCGGTGCAAGAATCAGATCTACTGGACCGGAGTAAGAAGAATCCTTAAGTGTTGGAGGTTGGGGAATACTCTGGTGTGAAGGATATCTCTTCTGCCCACTCAAAGAAAGATAAACCCAGAAATTCAGATTTTTCTCCTTCCTTGTTTTTGTTCGAATTTGATTATGGGTTGTTCGATATTTGAGTTTCGCTCCCTCTCACCTTCTACTACTTCAAATCTAATTGCTGTGGTGGGGGTCTACGGGTTTGGGGCTGATTTGCTACGATTTGATTTGGGTTGGCAACTTCATCGTCTTCATCAGAGACATCAGATCTAGTAAAGGTTTGATTTTAAGGTTGTGGGTTTTGTTGAAGAAGGGTTGAAGAAGAAGATTTGAAATTAAAGATGGGTATTGTTACGCATCTCGCAGAAAAAAGAGTTTGATTTTTTGTGTTTTGTTGAAGATGATGGAAGCAGGAGGTTACTGGGGTTTCCAGATATTGAGTAGCAGATATGGTTCCTTTGAAGGTGTCGGTTCCTTCGTTGAACGATTTTGCGTAATTCTTGAACTCCACGGGATCCCCCTTCCTTGGGGTTGCCCACGCATTATTTCAATGAGTGAGAACAAGATCTGGGTGAGAACAATATTTAGGGTTGCAGGGTTTGGGTTTGCTGGGTTTCTAGTTTTTCGATGAAGATGATGATGAAGATGTGTGAAGAAGATGAATATTCATCATAGTTCTGTGTTTTTGTTTTTATTTTTATTTTTGTTTTTTAATTTTTTTTTTCAGAAACCGTTAAATCTTGGACGGAAAACCAAAATTGCAAATGCCAGTTAACGTGGGGGACAATAACTGCTAATGATTTTTGTTAAGGACCAAAATCGCACAATGGACTAAAGTGGGGGACCTTGTGGGCGGAGAGAGGTGGGTGGGAATGGTGGGGAAGAGAGTTAAATTGGAAGTAGAGACCTAATTGAAGGACAAAACATTGAGGGTAAAAGAACTATAGCGACGTAGGATGACAACTGAATCTCCACATGACACTTAGAGCGCCACATCCCTTACTAACAGATGTGAGACCCGAGACTAACGTGCCCGACTTTTGTACATTCAAGGTTTTTAAAACCGTTTTCTACTTCGAGAGACTAAATTGTGAGCGCCGTCAACTTTTAGGGACCAAATTGACGTTTTACTTCCTTATATTATAAAGACAATTTTGTGGTGGACCATGTTAAAAACTAATTCACCCATGAACCATGTTTTAACAACTAACATTTAATACTTGTTATTTAAATTATGCTCCTTATGCTCTAAAATTAATTTGCTGAAAAATCATTTTAACTTGTGAACCATATTTTTCTTGATTCCTAGTAGAAAAAGCCATATTATAAAATTCAATTACAGAATATCATGGTATTGCTCATTTATCTCGGATCTGAACCGATTGCAATTGCTTTAGTTTGGATTTAAAGTGGAGTAAATCAATTAACCAAACAATATTGAAACAATTTAAATGATTTGATCTAAATTATTGGGTTCTTCCGTAGATCGACCCAAACGGATTAACACCCTAAAATAGCTAGTCATGACTAATTAGTTATTATTTTAACGTATTCAATTAATTGTAATTATAGACACTTTGTATCAGTGCAGAAGAATCACTCTTGATGATGTGGGTTTGTCTGTTTGGAGAATTCTATGTGGGGGCGTCCCACAAATCACGTGGAGGGGGTTCCCAATTGGAAGTTGAACAAGACAAAGGAATAGTCATTTACAATCTCCTCTAATCCCCTCTCAGCCAATTAACATTTATCCCTCACGTGGGACTCCTGGTCCCACCTCACCACCCTCTCCCCTTTATATGGTACTCTTTTTCATTCTCTTGTGTCTGCATTAACAAGATCTTCTGCATTAAGATCACATGAGTGCACCACTTCTCTAGTCACTCTGTTTTTACTGACACAGTTGCATAGCACACATAATTCATCACCACCATAGCTAGCTAGTGTTAAGATCATGGCAGAGCCTTCTAATTCTTCTGCTTCATACATTCATCTGGTGAGATATCTCTACATATATAGCTTCTTCTTCTTGGATTTTCATTACTTTTTGTTGATCATGTATGCGGTCCAAGTCATACATAGATATACATATTCATGATGACATGTTTGTGTAAATTAACATTATATAGGTGCAGCACCTGATTGAGAAGTGTTTGATCTATCACATGACAAAGGAAGAGTGCATGGAAGCTCTCTCTAAGCATGCAAATATCAAACCTGTCATAACATCCACTGGTATATATTTATGTTCTTCACTCTTGATTCATATTTTTATTTCAAAGCCATGATCTAGTTTGAAAAAATAGCATACCTTATAGAAGCAAAGGAACTACATGATCACATGGAAAATTACTTAGCATTTCATGTTGTGCAAAATTGAAGAGACATGCATGATATAGTAAGATCATTTGAAAAGAAGTGAACTTATTAATACTTAGTTTTATATATATCTCGAGCCTTTTTAAACTAGCTATTTAATTTTGATTCATAAACAATTTATTGAGAGTTTTACCATACCTACTCATGACCTAAGAGCTTCTTTACTTGGGACAAAGTGTATGTTTGAAATTTTTGATACAATTGATTTTAAAGACAAAATTATTTATGAAAAAAAGTTTGTATGAATAGCTTATGAGTATTGTAACTGATTTCGACAAAATAGAAGTTGATCCAAAAATAAAATCACTTTAAAAAAAATTGCAAACCAAAAAAAGACCAATATTTGTTAATTCATTAATTCTTAAACGGTTTGATCTATACTTATCGATGCTTCTTCAAGATGAAAAGATTTTTGAGTGACACCCATATTGAAAACAAAATCTCTATTTTAATATTTAATAATTCTTTTTTCAAATTAGTGAACATGCATAGAATAATAATTAATTCAGTGGTTTTGTGATAAATTCAAGGAACATTAAATCAAAAGGAAGAATTATATTTATTATATTACAATTTTTTTATTTGAGACCTAATTAATTTAAATCACACATTATTTTCTTAGTCAAGGTAGATATCCTCACGCGTTAGTGTTCACTAACCTCAATTGTGGAGTCATGCGAGTGATTTATCGGTGATATGTTAGTGCAGACTAACTCCAATTGTGGAGTTGTATTTGTCCCACCTCCTGGGTCGATAGTCGTGAGACTAATCTCCTATTACACGATTAGCGTACAAAGTATTATGAGACTGACCACTGAAAATTTTTTTCTCGTAAAAATTGAATTGATATCCTTGTCTACCCTAATTATTGATGTGAAAAAGTTTCAGTAAAAGAGTTAGAAAATCCTAATATATTGAAAGATGAAGAGTACTATTACTGTTCAATCAATATTTTCATCGATCTAGTTTTGTATCCTCCCATATTAATTAATTACTTCCCAAAATTAAGGAGAAAACATGTTTGCTTCATGGCTTTATCTAGAATCTATCATCGGTATATCGCTTGTAACTTATAAACATATACTTTGTAACCATTAGAAATAAAGTTTGTAATTTGTAAATAGTAGTCCAAAAATTAGGAATCAAACAAGTCCAAATTTATTATTCTTGTAGCTAATGTGCAACAATTTAGAAGCAGTGTTTACACGTGGTGAACGCTAGAGAGACCCTTGTTTCATTTCTGATTCTGATGACACCTTCCACCAACAAGCCAAACACAAGCATGCACATGTTGCAGTCACACTTACATGAACCACATAACCCTTATATTAGATTAAATGAGCATGTACGTACGTATATATAATCAATGATGATAAGTAGAAACCAAACAGAATATTACAGACACAGCACACCTCACATTTTCTACACCTCTCACTTTTTATCCATTATATCATATATTGTTTATATTACTTCTTTTTCTTCTTTTCCTTGCCGACTCGGGTGTCTACTCAACAATTTCGATACATAATATAGCAGTTAATAATTGCAGTGTGGAATGAGCTGGAGAAAGAAAACAAGGAGTTTTTTGAGTCCTATGCAAAATCTAAGAGTAAAGACGATCGAATGTCCGAGGAAGAGACAAACCAAATGATACAGAAGATGATCTCAGATTCCTCTAAAGGCTCAAGCCCTTGAAAACGATCTCACCTTTGTGTTTTGCTGCAGTAGTATACATATATATATGGGGTATATATGTTTAATTTGTTTGAGTTCCTCAAGTTCCCTTGCAAGCAGCCAAAAACACAGGCTTTTCTATCTCCCTTTAGCTACTTTCTAGGTGTGTCTCTTAGCTAGCTACATAACTATCATATATATATGTGTGGTCCCTTGTATTTGCAATGCATGGTTCTATGTATATGGTTGTTATTATTGCAATATTTGTAAAATATATATAATCTCATACGGAAGGAGCACGGAGACTGATCCTCATGACCAATAAATAAATCTAGTCCTTATCTTATTAGCAAATGAAAGAATGCCAAGTCAGCAGTTCAAGATTTCCCTGTAATTTTATCTCTCAATAATGCTAGATGTTGATGTGTCCTATACCAATTTTCTCTTATGTTGTCTATATTTGCAATACCATGAACAATATACAATCACAAACTCACTGAAATGTCAAGACAAGTGATTCTTGTTGGTGTCAGGAAGTGGACAAAAGTAGGAAACATGCACCAATATTGTGAGCTAAGTGATAAAGTAGATATGACACCACATTTTCGACTAAGGTGTTGAGTAAATAAAGACATAGCAAAATCCGAAAAAATGGGTAAGAGAGGAAAAATTAATACATTAAGCAAAATCAATGACTACTTTAAAAAGGTAGAATAAAAATTTAGAGAAAGGTAAATATATTGGGAATCAATTTCGACTACAAAATGTGCTCGAAAACCGAACATATTATATCTTTCGACATTTTTCACGCCAATATCAAAGTTGGAGATTACTATTTCAAGAGTCAATTCGACTCAAGAACCCGGAGCATCCCGATATGTGAGTCATGCTGAGCCAAGGAAAACCGGACCCACAATTAGGAGGCCCTGATCGTGAGAATTCGCGCCCGATTAACCTATAAAAGTCGGAAAGTTTAAGACGAATCAGGCACGTACGCCAACGACCGACAATTAGATCACGAGTAAACCCTTGTCCATCCTGAAACCATACCTCCTTGTGAGCTACCCCCATTGCCTCGTTGCATCCCATCCCATCCAAATGTCTCATCAAGGTCAACGACGCCCTGCGCAAGCCACAAACGCAGAGCTCGAGAAGCTAAACCCACACGCAACCAAACCTAGGGCCGCACAATGACACATAGGTTAGAACAATCTAAACGATTTCTCATCACCGAACCCCCCTATGACCCCGGGTCTGAGCGACACACCGAAACCTCGTACCCCATCACCTAGGAACCTTCAAAATCCCCTTCCACTATATAAAGAGGTATAAGTCAAGAGCTAAGGCAACCACTAACTTGGCACTGAACTCTCACTAATTATCTCCTCACATGTTATGTAGTTTCTAACTTATGCTTCGGAGTGCTAACATGCAAGCCCACCTCCGGAGACTAGCGATGGCGAGGTCTCGAACCACCACCACCCTGCCAACACTTTCCACTATCAAAAGTACTGTTCCACCATCCTTCCCTCCTCTGTGTCGTCTCTCGTCCATTGAACACCCCTTGCGGGTGATTTGATTAGGTTCTGTTTGATCAATATAATTTTTCCTGGTGCCTGAATAGGGATTTTAATTATGTAAGGGTGTTGAAGAGAGGTGGAGTGCTACAGAGTCAAATAATTTGAGGTAGTAGATAGATAGAAGAGTTTAATGAGTTCATCAATAACATGGAAGTGGAGATACTCCATTGATTGGGAGAAGTACACCTGGTTTATATCGAATGGGTTGGTTAAACATAAGCTAGATAGATTTCTGGTTTCCCATGATTTGTTGAATGCTTGGCCAAATTGTAAATATAGTCAATAATATTAATTAATAAATATAAATTTTTGATTTTAATAAAATATTAATTTTATTACTTATCAATTACTAATTGTTATTGTTAAGTTAAATTATTTAGTTACTGAATAATTTAATTAAAAAATAAATTTATTTATAAATGGTGAAAATATTGGATTTACTCATATAAAATAATTAAATTTTCATTATCACTTACTACTTAGTTAACATTATTTTTCGTTATTTATATTATAATAAAAATACACAAAATAATTATTCACTAACAATAAAATAGGCTACTCATATATATATATAAATATAAATATTAATTTTTTAATAGTAAATATAGACTTATTTATATTATCATACGATATTATTTAAAATTATTCTCTACTTATATAATTATAATTAATAATTTAAGTGTAAAATATTTTTGAAAGAATAATATCTTTTAATAATTTTTATCATTAATCACTTACCCCTACTAAGTTAAAACCCATTGGTTACATATATAATAATTTTAATTAAAATAGACTCCCTTCGAAAAAATTAAAATAGCCGAATTAATAAAAATTAATTTTATTTTAGTTAATATTAAAAAATAAGCTATTTATAAAATGTAAAAAAATTAAATTTAATAGAATAATCACTTTTAAAAAAATATTTAGAAAATTAAATTTTAAAAAATATTATGTATTTTTTATTTCAAGGAAAATTTGATACATTTTTCATTAATATCCTGTCTACCCCAAATATAGGATAGGATAAAAATCTATCCAGCTATTATCATAATGCTTATCCAATCTTGTTCTTATTCTATCCTAACCACCAAACAGACTCTTATTGGAAGGAGTAACATGTTAAACAAAATGGTGATTATAAATGAAGTAATTGATGAGGCAAAACGGATGAAGAAACCATGTATGATTTTTTTGTAATACATGTTAAATAGATTGGGTTTTTGTGGCAAATTGACATTGTGGATTGAAGTCTATTTGGAATCAGCTTCTGTGTCACATCTAGTGAATAGTGACCCTTCAGAGGAATTTTTCTTATAAAAAGGATTGAGATAGGGGAATCCGTTAGCATCTTTTCTATTTCTAGTTGTTGCAGAAGGATTGGGGGAGTATGAGAGAGGCTGTTAATCGCGGTTTTATAAGGGGACTACAATGGGTAATTTATAAGGATCATGTGGAAGTGTATACTCTATTCCTTGGTGAAACTTCAATCCGGAATATATAAGTTATTAAAAGAGAGTACAAGAGGTACTCTAACCCAACATACAAGAAACAAAGAGAGAAAGTGCAATTGAAAATACAACAAGACAATCCCATATATTACACCTTGCTTATTCAGTCCCTCTGTACCTGCGCTAAAGCATCCTCATCAATTGTATTGATCACAAGAATACTGCCCCTCCATACTCTGAAAAACATGGCCTCAATCCAGAACTAGGACCATCGAACTAAGTGAAGCAGCAACAAAGAGCCAGGACATTAGCATATAGTCAAAAATTGCACCAACCACGCCTGAGAACAAGCACATCAGTGTTGTTGGTAACAAATAGTCGGTAAATAGTAGAATTCATTTCATTAATATTACACTAGAACTAATCAAGAATTTGTAATTTCCGAATCTCGGGAAATTAGTTTCATAGCTGCCGTCTGTTTTGATACTTTGAGAAGAAAAAAAAAACCATAAATTTGTGACAGTTTGAGATTTGATTTATTGACGTTATCATCGGCCCCTAAAGTTTATTCCGCGTTATGGAAAACGCCACAAAATTTGGCACCACAAAGCTATTTACAGACAGTCAATAACATCTGAAATAACTGATTCTATGTGCAACGCCAAAAGTTCTCCCCACAAACATCGTCATAGTTAAAATGTTTAATACATTAAGCTCATCAGTCATCACCTTCCTATAACTATACAAAATACTAGTTGGGAAATATGTCAAAATGGTAGGAAAGTTAATTAATATTATGGTGAAAACTTGCCTCAATTAAATGCATTTCTTGCAACAATACAATGAGATGCATGACAAATCATCATAACAGATACAACAAATCAACAAGCAGTTTCTTTTTTTATTTTTTGGATACAAATGAAATCCATGAAGCTCAACATGAATGAATAATGAACCTATGCCTATCTACATCCTTATTCAAACACAACCTTTCAAAGCTCAACATGAATGAATAATAATGAACCTATACCTATATCCTAATTCAAAAACTTCAACCTCTCAAAATCAAGCTCTACATGAAATGCTTGTATATATAAATGACATGGCCTCACACAAAACTAATAGTTTTCAAAAATTCTCCAAGCTAACTAGCTCCTCTATTAATAACTTAACTATCTCCTTAACAATATCGTCAACATCTTCACCTAGTTCTATCCACCTAATTTCCCCTCCAAGCATATCATCTTCTGATTCCTTACCAGCTTTCTTTTCTTGGGCAACAAGCAACCCCCACATCTCCTCCTGAATCATGTCCTGGCTTGGTTCAGCAATCAACCTTCTTGACACAGGCTTTTCCCACTTTGGAAGATATAAACATGGCTGGAGAATCTCTAACAGCCCGAGATTGATGCGGTCGAAGAGAAGCCGCCTTTCAGATCTTTTCCAGAGTTGCTGCTCGCCGAACTTCTTTTCCAGGATTTCATAGACATAAGGGCTAATAGGGCATTCTGCAGAGTGCCATGTAGATAAGTCTGTGAACAAGGTCCTATTAGATGTACCGGCCTCAGTTAAGACCTCAACGACATAGGAGAAGTCCCTACTTTCTTCAGTTCTCGATAATCCTACTATATCTTTCTTTGCTCCAAAGTTTCCTACATATTCATTTTCACACTCTTCATCACTTGAAACATTCAAACCAAGTCCTTCATCATCCACTTCAGAGGAATCTGAAATCAAGAAATGATCACACATTATTAGTAATTAAACAAATTGGATGATATTTAGACTCAGAAAATAAAAAATTTAGTGTGTTTGGTTAAACAACTTAACTAAGTGCTTATGACAGTATGCGCTTATTCATAAGCTAATATGAGCAACTTATGAAAATAAGCTCAAAACGGCTTATAGGTGGGTCATAAGCTATTTACATAAGCTCTCATAAAAAATTTCTTAAGCACTATGCTACAAGATAAGCTCACTGAAATTAAGTCTTCGAAACAGGGCCTATATGTAAGAATAAGTTATAAAATATCGCTTTACTGTGATAATTACTTACCACATAAACCAGCATCACATTCAGAGGTGAATGAATTGTGTTCACTGAATGAGGGATCCAAAACTGAAATTGGACTAGGATTATAAGCCTCTTTGAAGCTACCAAGGGAATCTTTGTCAGCCCCAGAGCAAGGTGAATAAACAGAATCTTCTTGAAGCTCTGATGTATCCTGGAATTTAAGAACATAATGCAACAGCATAACTTCAGCGACCATACATGAGGAGATAATTTAACATCACTGATATAACAGTAATCACAATGAAAAACCAAAAGACCACCTACGCTCTATGTAATTATATACAGAGAAGAGTCAATTCTGAGAATTAAATATCAATTGTTTATAACTATTTGATATCCAATCAAGAAAAACCAAAAATATTTAATATGAATGAGGGCATTTAAAGATGTTTCCTAAGGAAAATGATGATGCAAAATTAACTTAAAAAATTTAAGACACTATCAAAATCGACATGATATGCCTCTGATGGATATAATACAATAAGAACCTAGGTCAACATGTGTAACTTCAATGTAAAAAACGCAGCCATGTTTACAAGGCTCACATCATTGTGACATTTGGGGAGGTTAGATGCATGCAACCTTAAATCTCCCTAAGCAGATGTGCTATTTCTGTGATGTTAGCACCTGGTCACAAATCAGCAACCTTACTATTGCATCAAAGCTCACTTTACATTTGACCTTCCCAAGATAAAATATCTAAAAAGTCAGAACTCATTCAAGAAGGAAAAATAAGCAATTCAATTACAAGTTAGCATTCCTTAAATTTTTAATTTTGCTACTGTGGTGTCAGTAAGGAGACAGTTAAAGAGACTGAGCACAAGGTGTCAGAACAGAAAAAGGGGGTGACCCGGTGCATAAGGCTCCCACACAACTTTGTGGGGTCTTGCTAGATTAATAATTGACTGATAATTATATGCAGTATTTGTGGCCTTTTATTGGAAGAAACTTGACACAATTGACTAATAATTCTATGCAGTATTTGTGGATATGTTCAGCTTATTTCATAACATTCCAGAACACAGCTCACATAGCTAATAAGACTGTCCCATAAGAACTTCCAACATGCAGATGCTCAATATTAATTTATCTTATATTTAAACACCTCAATCACTTTCAACAGGACACTTCCATGTATAATCTTTTAATAGTGAATGAGATGACAAAACTTTTAACACTTTTACTATCAAAATATGAACAATCTTAACAACTCTGAGAAAGAAAAATCATACCTGTTGCGTTGAAGCATCAGATGTATGACTCAAAGAATCACTGTCTCCATGTGTCAAAATGGAGGCTTTTGATTCAGATCGCTGCTTAGTTGGATTATTATGTGACCAGGCAACAACCTCAGTCTTTGCATCAGACACCAAGAAACCAACTAATGAATCAGGAGACACGGAAGACATATTACTATCTTCATTTTTCTTGTTCTTCCTTTCATCGTTCTTTGAGCATGCTGGTTGCAAGATCTTATGAGACAAACCATTCCCATAAACTCTCTTCTTCAACTTATGCAGGGCAATACAATTCTCTTCAGTATGATTACCAGTGAAATCAGATGAAAAAGAAGGGGATTTCTCACTACCGGACCCGAGGATCATATCTTCTGAACAATCTTTCTGATTAATATTTTGATTCTTTGACTTCTGGGTTAACCAATTTGCAGATGCATTCTTCCTCAAACCCCAATATTTATGAAACAAGTAATCCTTAGTCACAGTTCCACAATTATCACCAATAACAGAAGCTTCACAAAGAGGTCTAAGCATTGGCACTTTTCTGGCAAAGCTATAATTCACACCAACCTTACATCTAATGTTCCTTTTAATTTTACCATTGCTAAAACCACTTTGACGACTTAAATAACCAAACTGTTGAACTTCTTGCAATTTTTCAGTGACATCCTTCTGTTCCAAAGTTTTGTTCTTGGCTTCAGAGATTCTTGAGTTGAAAGTGTCATCATCCTTCAGATCCAATTGAGGTTTTGAAGCCCTGAATGCTTCATACAATCCAGTTTCTCCAGGCACACCATTTTGAAGCTCACTATTTAATTTCCGTTGCAGTCGCATCTCTGAATTCACACTTTTTACCTTAATCAAATATGGGTTATCTTTGCCATTTCCCTTTGATGGGTTGTGGTCCTTGTCTCTCCTTATTGTTTTGACTACTTTTAAAACATAATCAGTTTCTTCCTTTTCATCAGTACTCATTCTAGAGGAATGATGCTGGTGTGATGAACGCCTCTTTCGGACACCAATAGAAGCAACTTTCTGCAGGTAATTCTCAGAGAGAACTTTCCGTTTAACTCTAACAGCATGTTGTTGGGGAGGCACATTATCAAGTCCCATCAATTTTAAAATTACACTTGGTGGCTGTTGTTTGGACTCCATTTTGCAATAACTACTCTAGAAGATTAAGTTGATAAGCTGGAACTCAAGCACTCCCTAAACAATCAATTGAACTCTCTGCAACAAATCACAATTATTGTTACAAAGGGAATGAGGGTGATGAATACAGATTAAGATCCTATGCCCCAATTCAGTGACTTCTTCTCTGTCCCACATTTAATTAAAAAAACATGGGTACGAATATTATAACCTTACATGGGTAGTTTTTAAAAGACATAGCACAAATTTATTGGTAAGATAGGGGAAATGGACACCAAATGGGGACTAAGGATTTCAGTACAACCAATAATTAAGCACAATTTATTCAACCATTTATCCCCTTTTCAGCTATCATATGAAAAACTTATCAAACCAGTGAACTCACAGCAAGAAGAGTTGCAAACCAACCTTTATATTACATCTCCTCACTTATATAGACTGGATGTGGAATCAAGAGCTTCCTAGGCATTGGCACCTCCTGTTTCCCTGCAAATGATTTTAACATTCTATCAACAAAAAGAAGATACCAAAAAGAAAACTTGTAAAGGAAAGAAATCTAGGAAAAGGTGTAAAAGCAAATCTACTTAAAAAAAACATTGACATCATAATCTGAAATATATGCATCACTGTACTCACAACAATTAAACCAAATATGGAAGATTTGTCTAAAATCAAAGCATCCCATAAACTGAAATTAGTACTTAACTTTCCTATTTCTCAATGGCAAAACAAACATGAAGTAAAAACAATAATTACAATAATACCAACATGAAAACATAAAGGGTGAAGAAATCAACAAGTCAATGAATCTGATTCCACTGCGTGTAACCAAGTGACAGCAAAGAAACTGTTCAAAGTGTTAGGTAAACGAAACACGGTATGATTATTGGAAAAAAAGTCCAATCGGAAACAAGAAATAATGAAGATTCTTTGAATCGATACAGACACAAGAAGGAGACAAAATAATTCTGATCCCACCAAGAAAATGAAAATACAAAATTAGAAACCTACTTTGACAAAAACACAAGCAAATCAAGATCCCATAAAAATCATGAGTTTCTAAACCCAACCCACAAAGAAAAACTCAAAGATCATCATCATCTGAAAGAAGAAAATGAAGAAACCGGGAAATATAAGAAGGGGTGGAAGAAAGAACCTTCTCTGTAAAAAAATGATTTTTTTTGGATTATGCTGGGTGCCCATAATCCAAAACCTCCACTGCATGCAACAAAACCAATCAAAGTCGCTTACTTTGGGAAGAAAGCAACTTGGGTAATAAACACACGAATCGTTGCAACCCAAATTTTTTTGATATCATGAACGAAAACGACACAGCCGACAAAAACATGAATTGGGTCGTGGATTTTGGTTCAGAGAGACACGTAATTAGAAAATTTTCAGGTATTGAATAAAAGAATTGGAATTTGATTGAGGCCAATAATGATGGAAATGATGACGGTGAAGTGGGCTCGTGCTTTTTTAATTTTTTATTTATTTTAATATTTAAATTTGCTCACTTTGTTCTTGTGTGGATCTACGCGCCAACACTGATTGTCTTATTCCCGCATTTGGCGCCATAAAGATATAACTAATTAATGGAGGAAGGAATGATAGTGTTTTTTTGTGTGGAATTTTGTATTTTCAAGGTTGGAATTGAGATAGATTCAAATCTCATTATACTAACAAGTAGAATATACTGATGGTTAAACTTCTTAAATATTTAATTTTTAGATGGTGTATATGAAAAATATTTATCAAGAGAAGTCTACTATCTTAATGTAATATGAAAATCTTGAAAAATAATTTTATAACCGTCGGCAATCAAATACCTTTGGAAAAAAAAAACCTCTTATATTATTTACTATGCATTAACTCGATTGCACCCAATAAATGTAATACATGAATATGTTGTTACAACATCATGTTTTTTTTTTTCATTTCTCCCCCAATTAATCCCAAGACTCTGAGTTCATGTGAATAGACAATTCTCAACAAACAAATGCTGCATGTTGATGAATGAGTAATAGATGTTTCATATTTGTAGCTGTAGATGTCCTTTTAGTATGAAATTTAGGTCAATTGAAAGATGATTTTTAGTCTTAGACTATTGGCCAAGGTATGCTCACAGCAACTAGCCGTGAGATTGATCCCTCGTTTTACGGTTAACGCACCAAATGATAGAGAATTGACCAAAGAGTTTCTCCCATTTACAAAAGTGGAGGTCGAACCTCCAATCACTTTAAGGGATAAAACCACTATACTATTCCGCTTGAAAAATAATTTGGCCATGAAGAGGCCTAAACTTAATTTCAATGTTTGAATGACCCAAATATGTGATAAATTAGAAAAAAAAAATTACCATGAGCCTTTTTGAAAAAGGGATCAACGTATATTACAGAATATATATATCAATTTATTTTATATTCTGTTATATACATTTTTTTTTAGAAAGGAGAAACTTTATTGATAGTAGGAGACAAGTACAAAGTGGTTAGAGACCTCATAGGCCTCACAAAAAGAAGAGAATACAACAATCATATCTAAGGTGATACATTTACAAAGTCCCCCAATAGAGCAAACCACCTTGTAACAGGATAGATACTATCACTATCACCAAAATAAAACAAAAGGTTTCAAAGTTCAGACATAACCAGCAGCCTATGAAACAGATATATCTATATCTATTTATTTTATATTATGTAATATACTTACAAGAACTCATATATGTAGCTGTAACTTTCTTTTTAGTATGAAATTGATGTCATTTGAAATATAATTTGGTTGTTTACAATTGTTATGAAGAGATCACCGCTTAATTTCAGTGTTTGGTTGACCAAAATATGTGTCGAAGTATAGAAAACAAATTGTCAGTGTGCTTGAGGAAGGCGTAAACAATATATGAAGATGATGTTGATTACCTACAAATGTTATGAAGAAACCAAGACATAATTACGATGTATTCCTCATAGACAATCAAAATGCTTGCTCTTTTTTTCTTTTTCAATTACTTTCTCATTCATCGCTATGAACATAATGATAACAAAAATTCTTAATGTGTCCCCTTTATCACAATGATTGCATTCAATACTTTTATGCTTAGTATCTGGATTTGCTTCTAAAATGATCTCCTTCTTTGCTACATTGTCTCCACTTCTCCCCCTAATTTCACTAACCAAACCAATATGGACTAAGTATGGTGACCAGAGATTACACAGGACCTGTTAGACATTGTTTAAATCTGATGTACTTACACTTTTGATCATGTAAATTTACTTAGTAAACCAGTGATAAACTAGTTAAGGATGTATATATAATATATGCTTTTACAGGAATATAATGCTACTCTTGTATTACTTTTAATGTTGTTTTTAAAGTGCTAAACTCTGCTCATGGTACTGCATATATTCTTTTCTTTTTTACGCATTTGTATAAAAGAATGCTACTAGTTGATGTTTAATGGAATTTGAGCTCTATTAATGTTTACTCTTCTTCACTTAAAACTGATGCTCTTTTCAGTTTCTTTATCTATGGGTAGGATGCCAATGTGGGGTGATTTTAATTAGTTTAAATGGACAGAAAGAAAAGATAAACATATCATACAAAGTTCTATGGGTTGGAACTAACACGAGTGGTTTTAACCTTCAAGTTTTTTCTTCCTCTAGAAATGGATATGAGTTAGAATACTGCCAGTTATACCTAACAATACACACATAACGTTTTTCACCTTTAGGGTGTGGTTTTTTTCTCTTCTTTAACATGATAATAGATAAAGATATGGTCAATGAAGTTAAGTGAATGAGTACAAGTACTAATTGTATAAAGATTTCTAGCAGGTTGCTAGTTTTACCAATTGGGTTATGAGAATTTCTTGGATATCCTGATATATAACCACTTGTCCCTTTTGTTTTACCACAGCTTTACGCTTGTGAAAAGAACCAGTGGCGAATTCTTTGTAACATATCCTGATTTCTGTTCATGTCTTTGTGGTGATGGAAATGACAATACACAATTACAGAAATCGCAACGAAGCCAAGTAAATGTCTTTCATGATACCACAACTGCAATGTTTATTGGCATTTCTGTTTCTCACTCTGAACTTTTATGTCCCACATTGTTTGTGCAACAAAACTGAAGGACATGTGCTAGATATAAAATATGTGTTTTATCTAGCTTGAACGTGAGTAGGATTTGGGGTACCGCATTGCAGTTACAAATTCTCAACGCGTTCTACCTTAATTAGGGTTAAATATGTTCTTTGATTTTGAACTTCGAGCTGACAATTTATTTATTTTTGGCTCTTCAGCGGATTTTGTAATTGTTGGGAAGGGATGAAAATCTAATTTTGTTCGAAGTTCAGGATTAAGATCATATTTAACCTTTTAAATTACGAAAATATTTAATGAAGTTTTTGGTTAATAGTCCAAAGTTGATAGTGAAGCTAGTCTAGTGCACTATTTTGTCCAAAGTTGAGTCCCTCCTCGGAAATTATAGTGCAGCTCGTCGACAAAATGATAACTTGAAGAGAGCCCTCCTCGAAGTTAAAAGCGAACGCATTGTTATAGTTTTTAATTGAAAGGTGATTTGAGATTACCTACCTTAGTAAGGTGTCAATGTTACCATTGTTAGATTGCATAATCCCTCTCAATAGTGTTCACTCATGTTGATGCATAATGAGCTTAAGAGAGCATGTCATGCGTATAAATTATATAAGAAAGCTCAGTGGTTTTTATCTACTTGAATTGCGAGAGTCCTATGTTTAGGCCGTGTTTGAAAAAACAGTTTAATTAAGTGCTTATGACATAAGCGCTTATTAATAAGTTATTTTAAGAAATTTATTGAAATAAATTGAAAATAAGCTATATAAATATAAGCTCTTTTTCATAAGCTACTCTGATTAGCTTATGAAAATAAGCTCAAAATAGCTTATAAGTTGGTCATAAGCTATTTACATAAGCTCTCCTAAACACTTGCATAAGCACTTAAACTATAAGCTAAGCTCATATAAGTTCTTCCAAACGGGTCTTATTCTATTGAATTAAATAAGATGAGCTCTTTTCATCTATATGAATTACAAAAGTTCTATGCTTATTCTATTGACTAAAATAAGATGAGCTCGTGAAGGTGAATGTGTTAACATATTTAAGAGAAGCTTAAATTACACTATTCTCCCCTCTTATTTTAAAATATGCACTTCCATCCCTTAAGAGAAATTTAAATTATACTTCCCTTCCTTCTTATTTTTAAAACTTACACTCCCATCCTTAAAAGATAATATATATTACACTCAAGTCCATTTTAATATAAGTAAACTCCAATGTGTATTGAATTCCTCTATTTTTTATTCTATCGCAATTATTATATAGTTTTAATTTCTCAATTATGAGACATTAAAGTGTTTAAAATTAGTTAATTATGACTTTGATAGTTATAAAGAAAAGTAAAATTATGTTTGAGTACTTGTTCAAAGTCAGTTAAACTATTAAAAGATTTTGTAACCAAAAAAACTATTATAAGATTTTTTTAAATAGTTTTTTTTTACAAAATCATTTAAAATAAAATATACTAAAGTGTAATTTTTATTTATCTTTTAGGGGAGGTAGGTGTAGGTTTTAAAATAAGAGGGGAATGAAATGTAATTTAAGCTTTTCAGAGGAGGAACATGTAGGTTTTGATACTAGAAAGGAGGAGAGTGTAATTTAAGATCTTTTAGTGGAAGGAGAGTAATTTACTCATTTAAAAGTTGTTCTCTTAGACAATGCCTGTATGCAAGCATAAGATTTGACTGCAAATCTAAACGGTTTGTTTTTCAACTAAACTATGCTCTCTTAAAAGAAAGAACAGTATTTTACTTGATTTGACTACAAGCTGATAAGCTAGCTTTTCTAATTGTTTGCTGATGCTTTTCAGTTTCTTTATCTTTGGGTAGTATGCCAATGTGGAGTGATTTTATTTAGTTCAAAATGGACAGAAAGTGAAGAAGATAAACTTATCATACAGAGTTCTGATGCAAAAGGTTTTGTAACTGTCTCAAAAAAAATGAATGTTAACAACACAATTGGGGTTTAAAATTTGAGCTGACCAGTTATAAATTTGAACTTTGGTATCAAGCACACAGATCTTAGCTTTATTGCGCTTTTGTTCCCCAAGTTGTTTCTATGAGTTTTCTCAACTTTAAAATTGTTGCAAATTAAGTCCCTCTTAATTCTACTTACAACTATCGAATTCTCATTTTTTAAGATCTTCACAAATGAACAAACTTAGTCATGGTAGATGTTATTCCCATCAAAACCCACTAATCAATATATTAAAGTTCAATAACAAATTAAAAAATCTCAATTTTCACCTTTTTAAACTTCCAAATCCTTCAAAACTTACCACATTTTCACCGATTTTTATTTTATTTTATAACTTCTAAATTTGTATTATCTATCAAATTCATGGCGATAATTTTTTTTTTATCAAATTCATCACACGCCTTAAAATATTTGAAAAGAAAACGAAGATTTAATAATTTTATATATATGAGAATTGAGAGATTAAATTTACTTAATTTTAAAAGATGAGGGATTTGATTAGCTCGAAAAAAATTCAAAGGACTAAAATTACACATTGTCTAAACTAAGGAGACAAAAATGTAATTAAGTTTTTTTTTTTAACAGAAACTTGATTATATAATAAGTCGTTGGCTCAATCCATCATAATATATATTTTATTTTTTGTAACTCTAAAATATTTGATCAGGCCACTCCAGCACTAAACAATACACGCACAACTTTTCGCCAAAGGCTTAGGTGAAAAACAATTTGCCCCCTCAGTGATTCCTAAAATTTATATAATATTAAATTCAATAATAAATTTTTCACTATAAGTTTACATCATTCTTATTGTATAATTAACAAAATTTCATTCGGTTTAAGATTACTGTGTAGCCTACTAGCCTATGAGTACATATGTTACAATACAGGAACAAGTTCTTTTCCTTTTTCTAACAAATTCATTTCTTATTTGTTCTCACAAAAAAGCCATGCTGAATGGCAGAGAAAAAATTGCCATTCTTGCACTTTCACTTATATTCAGTGGACTCATGGTTTGTTTCTGCTTCATCCTAGTGATCCATTTCATAATGGAGTTGGCATCTGTCACAGATGGTGCTAGAAGACATCATGAAGTGCTTTGGGCAGGGTTTGGCATTGCTCTGTTCATGATCTTTGCCTTTGCTTTTGTTGTGTTTGCTATATTTTCTGGCTGTGGCATGCTTTATATAATCCAAAGTAGCATTAAGGTTGTGCCTGCACCCACTCCTATGGAAGGAGAACAGCATCTAGCCATGGTTTGACATTTAGATTTTGATGATTAAATGCAGTTTGGATGCACGGTAGATTTTTGCGGTGGAAGGAGAATTGATTTTGGGAGAAACTGCTCCAAATAGTTTTATGATAGTAGAATTGATTTTAGAAGATATAAACATGAATCCAAACATCCTATAAAGTTTACTACTAGTGTAAGGTTTTGGTTTGCCTGTGAAGATGAGTAACCATCCATGGGTTGTACTTGTACTAATGTTCTTTCACCTTTTCACACCCCAAATTGACTATATATATATGAAGCCTGTGAGTCAATGTTTGAAAACCTTTCCGCAATTGATTTTATAAACAAAATCTATTACGGGGAGAAGTTTGTAAGCTATGTGTTAGAATTGATTATGATAAAACATAATATGATCCAAAGATGCTATTAGATTGTATATTATATTTACTTCCTATACATGTATTCTTTAGTTCTAAATCAAATTCTGAATTTTTGGTATGCCCTCCTCTTTCCTCAAATCTTTTACACGTTGTCATTAATCCCCTAAGTTTAAGTTTGTTTTCTAAATGCTACCCTCATCTGCCATATTCTCATAACAGCTCAGCTTTCATGTTTTGCATCAAATAATAATTAAGTAAAATGTGCAAACTGGAGATAAGCAACACTAGTTGAGGTTGGAGCAGAGGGAAAACTAACCACTTGACCCTTTTGTTGTATGAGGTCAAAGCTTGTGAAAAGAACAGGTGGCGAATTAGTTTTAACATTTCGAGATTCCTTTTGATGTCTTTGTGATGATGGAAAGGATACACAATCGTAACTAAGCCAAGTAAATGTGTTAATTGTATATAAACACAAATGCAATGTTTATTGGCATTTCTGCCTCCCACTGTATCCACTTTTTTTGTCCCACATTGGTGGTGCAGCAGAACTAAAGAACATGTGTTGGATATAAATCCAGACACAAGTTCTGGAATAGGTAATCGTATAAACACTTTTGTGTGAGCCACTGGGATGGTTGTATCCAAAAATGTTGAAGGATGACTTTATGTTGGTTAAAGAATAATAGGTAATTATATTTGAAGATGGTAAAAGTTTGAGTAGAATAAGAACGAAAGATATAATAAATTATGGGATAGAGTACATGAGAGTTATAAATGATGTGATAGAGTACAAGAGAGAATAAGAATGAAAGATATAATAAATGATGTGATAAAGTACATAGGGCTATGAATATAATAAATGATGTGATAGAGTAAGAGAGAAGAATAAGAATGAAAGATACAATAAATGATGTGATAGAGTACATGAGAGTTATGAATATAATAAATGATGTGATAGAGTACAAGAGAAATATGAACATATTTGAGTGAAAATGAGATGAAAGAAAGAATTGAATATGAATGAATCAAAACTCATACAAGATACATGCGACCAGAACATTGCTTAGCTCAATTGATGAGAGTAGTTTTTCTCAATTGATTTCTATAGTTAACCACGGTGGTAACTAGCTCAATTGATGTTGATAGATAAAGTAGTTTCATGTAGTTTCTCTAATTAGTTTCAAAAATATGAACCTATTGTGGTGGAGGAGGACATACAATGGATGTTTGTTATAGCCTTATAGGAAACATGGTTTCCCTCCCAATTTCAAGCCTTAAAGTTCTTATGCTAATCAAGTTTCTAAAGTAAGAATAGATGTTGAAGATGAAGAAAGGATGTCATAAGGAAATCAGATGCATGACAAGGAGTTACAGCAAGGTAAATCAGATGATGTAATTGATTTTGGTCCTTATTGTTCTCTTTTGTAAGATATTTTATTCTATATCATCCTTATGGAGGTTTAAACTCCACAGATTGCGCTTCTAAATGCAATTTTATTTCACATAACATCTTCCATTTCTAAATGCAACCATTGATGTGGAAAAAGCTAGAAACCATGCTCCCAACAGTGAAACTTTCTTCTTTTTCCTGTTCAAGTTGTGAGCATTGAATGGTTCAATTCAGGTAACAAAGATGAAAGGTGTGGTTTAGGTACTTTACTTTTGCCAAGTGAGAATTCTACCTGGTTTCTTAGTTCTAGCAATTGGGTTATGAGTAATTCTTACATAACCTGCCACTTGACCCTTTTGTGAAAAGAACTAGTGGCGAATTCATTGTAATGTCTCATGATATTTCTTTTGATGTCTCTGTAATGATACACAGACAGACCAGAATGAAGCCAAGTAACTGACCTTTTGTTTCTCACTGTAGGCCTGTTATGTCTCACATAGCTAAGTGTTAATCCTAATCACTATTATCAATAGATGTCACTAGTTCTCGTATGGATATAGGCTTAAGAAAAGTCCAGAGTCATACATAGTATACGATTTTTTGTGAAGATCAAAATTTTTGCTTGTGATAATTAAAGGGCATCATACATATTATCAGTCAAGGTTTAAGAGCTACCTTAATTAGCCTGAAAGCAAGTTACCAAAAATATTCTAAAAGTATAATAGATGGGTGAGTTTGCATGAATATTTTCATATAAGGTGGAATGCAAATTAACTACTACTATCTAGTATCTACTGTGAATGAGCTAGCATAGTTTAAAATTTAATAATTTGCTATATATCTACCATTGTGTACATCAAAATGGGAAAAAAAATGGTGTTTGTAGGTGTTTTACTTACTTAATGTCCTACTGTTAATTAACTAACTAATTGTGCAGCTTCCTTGTGCTGTGATAATATGACCCATGTAGTGTATTTTGGGCGCTGCGAACTCGCATTTGGTCAGTTTAGCATAAAAAACATTAGATGATAGCAAATCCAATATAGCTTCGAGATGCAACAGATGTGAATTAAAATCAGGGCTATAGACAAGTCATTCATGGAAGCTTGGAAAGTTGATGGTGCATTTTTCAAGCTGAAAGGCATGACTAAGAACTCATAATGGCCATCAATCGTCTGAAATGCTGTTTTGTGAGTGTCCGGTGGTACGACCCGTATCTGATGGAATACAAAACGTAAATCAATTTTGGAAAATGTGGTTGCACCACCCAGCTCGTCCAGTAACTCGTCAATGGTTGTGATTGAAAATTTGTCTGGCAGTTATGACATTCAAACTTTAGTACTCAACGCAAAATGCCAACTGTCGTCTTTCTTTTTGATCAATAATACCGGAGAGGAGTAAGGACTTGTGTTGGGAATGACGATCCCTTCCGCTAGCATGTCTGACAAGATGGTGGACATGGCCTCCTTTTGAGAGTGGGGGTATCGGTATGTTTTAACTGGAACGGGAGGTGAGGTGGGGATTAAGGTAATTTTGTGATCATGGGACCGTTGAGGGGATGGCCCTATACTGTAGAAAACACATGGGAATAAGCCTGCAAAAGGTGCCAAAGTTCGGGTGGGATGTCTGGGGTTTGGTGTCCAAGGTTTCAAGGTGTAAGAGGGTATATCATGGTGTGGGATCAAGAGGTAGAAATGTGATGGTGTGTAGTTTTGCGATAGAGTGGTTGTGTAGGAGGCGGTTAATATTGTGGTAGGAAGCTAGGGTAGGAGGTTTTCGTGGTTTGCCATTAATGGTGCAAGTTTTATCTGGGAAATGGAAAAACATAAATGGTATGGAAAAATCAGACACAATAGGCCCCAAAGTTTGTAGCGAATCCATTCCCAAGACGACCTCTGCGCCCTGTATGTCCAAAACATAGAAGGGTACACTAAATGAGTGGTCCTCAAGCTTCACCTAGAGAGTGGGACAGTACCCTTAGCATAATATGCGGTCACCATTGCCCCCACCATAACTGGAAAAATGGGGATATGTTGGACTTGGAGGTGAAGGAAGTGGGCTAGTCTAGAAGTTATGACGTTATGAGAGCTGCCAGTGTCCACTAGAATTACCACACTAAAACCCTATAGAGTGACTTCAAATTTTAGGGCTTTAGGTGATGGGGTGCCCTCAAGATATTGGCGGAAACAATTGGAAGTGGAACACATCCTCAGCAGGGGTGACGAGGTCCTCAGGTATTAGGGTGACAACAACAGGTGTGGGAGGAGGCAGGAAGTCAGGTGCCTCGCCGTCATCACCTGCCAATAGGAGGAGAAATTTCTTTAGATGACATTTGTGACCAAACATGTATTTTTCATCACAATTGAAACAAAGTCCAAGGGTTCGATGCTTGTGCATTTGTGCTGGGGTGAGTTTTTTGAGGGGCAGGGAGTGTTGTTTAGGGGGGGTATTGGGGTTGTGAAAGTGCTGGTGACTTGTTTGATGCTAGTGGGGGGTTGAAGTGGTTGTTATATGGGGCTCGCCGATTATAGCGGACAGGTGGGGGACAAGAGTCCTTGAGTTCGGACTCCACTAACTTTTCCAATCCAATTGCTTGTGAGACACAATAAGGATCGAAAAGATATTTGGGGTTCCAAAACCCGGTGGCTGTTGGGGTGGGATCGTGGGTTACTGGATTGTGAGTTGCTAGACCCTATCCAACAGACCTGTGAGTGTCGACGTTAACGCTTGCTATTTTGCCTCCATGGAAGACTGGAACTCATCCTAATTGCGAGAGATTATCAAAAGACATGCATCAATGGCGTCGATCAGATCCGAACCCATGGATGTTGGGAGGTAGATAAGTAGATGAAAGCACCGGTTTAGTGTAGAATTTTCTAGAAGGAGGAAAACCCACGCACTAGGGGAGGTCGAGAGAAAGGGGGTTGAAGACGAGAGAGGGGAAAAGAGAAATTGAAAGAAGTTCCATTGATGCTGACCTAGTGGTCTCAATACAATAAATAGTAAAGGATAATGCCTTGGGCCCAGACTAGATATTAAGGAATGGAGGAAGTAATAACTATTCATAGTAGTCATTTAGGTACTCGGGTCTCGGTGTGGATCTCTTGTGCCGCAAAGGGGTAATCTTTGGGACTGACCCAATGGGAGTTGCATCACAAGCTTTCCTCCAATGAACACCACAGTAATAGTTGTTGAGTTTCCAAGCAGCCCCAGCCTCATCAATGCTCTCTCCATCTCTTTCCGCTTTGGAACTTGATGAAGCTCATGCACCATTGCATTGTGTTAGCCCTCTTTGTTGTCGACCAACCAAAGGAGCTTGTGGAAAGAACTAATGGTGAGTTCATTGTAATGTCTATGGATTTCTTTTATGTCCCACATTGTTTGTGCATCAAAACTAAAGCACATGTGTTGCATATAAAAACAGAGACAAGTTAGAAGATCATGTGTGGAAACCCTCAAGAGTTCAATTGGAATTACTTTTTGTAGCTCATCAATGACTTCCCTGAACATTCTTCTTTGGAGTTGTTATGTTTGAGATGTACAGGGATTATAAATGAGCTATGGGAAGTGATTCCAGTGCTACAAATATTTTAAATTTTAAATTAGATAAGTAGATTGATGGGTTCAACTAAGATTCGATTCATGCGAATTCCAAGCTGTCGCTTGTAAGTTTTTCAACACTGTATTTGGATGTATTTGGATACTGGTTTTATGCAACTAAACACACCTCATCTCAACTCAATTTCATTAAAATAATTTTATACACTTTTTGTTTAGAAGTTGGTGTTAAGGCTCGTTTACACTTGTGTCAACGGATAAAAGTGTTTATAATTGATCCAATTCAATAAAATTTGAAAAATCGAGTTAGAAAAATTAAAATCCAATCAAATTAAAAAGCTGAATTTTTTTTATGGGAATCGATCTAATTTTCAAAACTAAACTAATCCAATGTAAAATGAATATTTGCAAATAAATATAATTTTATTTATACATAAATCATATCATTCATACTTATATATTTACATCATTATATATATGTTTATTTATTATATGACACATTATTTATAAAAATATATTTGAGTAAATAAAGTTTTAATTAATTATTTGAATAAATATACATTGAAATGAACACATTTAATTATAATTTTTAAAATATTGGCTGTGTAACGTTATAATTTATGAGTTATATTAACGCAATAAATTATTTATTATTGTATTAATTATATATTAAATATTTTAAAGATTTATATGCTAGGATCTCAAATGAAAAAAAGTTAAATTAAAACTGAAAAAATCCAATTCTATTTAAACCGTTATAGATTGGATCTGACTAGATTTAAATTTAGAAACAATTTCATTAAATTATAAAATAAAAAAACCGATGAGATTGAATTAAATGATTTTTTCCCTTTACAATCGATCTAATCTAATCCGCGAATCATCTTATCAGTGGGTGTTTAACTATTTTGTACTTATGTGAAAATCTCTCATGTCTAGTTTTTGCATTTATCTCTTGGGATGATCCAAATCATCTTATGGACTGATTTTCCAATGCTAGGCAATTCTTAGTTTCTCTATAGGATGTAAATCCAGTGTTACAAATGGTTTAACAGCAATTTGGTCGATCTGGGGAAACTATTTTCTCATGTGGATTCTTGCAAAGTTTTGTAACCAAATGGAATGGATGGGAAGAATTTCAATTTTCACAAGTAGCTTGCTAGTTCGAATTTAACTACTATTGAAGCTAAGTCTCAACTCGCAATGGTTTTAAGCCGTGGCATAAGTCCATGGCTCATTGGCTAGTCAAGCAGGGGTTTTGACATAAGTCCATTTAGTCATCTATAAACAACGTGTGAAAATTATACCAGTGCTACAAATATTGAAAATTTTAACGTTATTTGCCATATGCTGTGAATGAGCTTAATGTAAAATTTTAACCAATATAATTGTTCCACTACAAATCTAATTTTAACTAGTAATTAACTTGAAAAGAGCACTGTAATCTCTTAATTCCTACCACTTCCTATCAATTCAACTATGCATATGTGGAACATGAGCAACCAAAGAAAAACCCAAAGAGCTCCCTTAAGCGGTGCCTTATCCGACCTGCACGATCTAGCTAAGGGACAGACACTCCCGTCTTAGTGGTGTTTTATCCGATCGGGCTGGACACTGGCTGAAGGGAAAGCGTTTCACAGGCCGCTCGGCCTACAACCACTCCCGCTCAGACACCTCCGACACCCATAAATACTATGTTCTATCGTCTTTGGAGTGTCGGTCCCCCGACGCACTGGACTCTCCATAGCACAGCGAGCGCTATCGCAGCCTCGCGGAGAGCACCACCGTCCAGGATTCACACTCAAACAGGTGGAACTGAAAAATCAGAATTAATTATGCCAAGTGTTTGTAGCCCGTCAATACCAAGAACCACATCTGCCCCTTGATTATCCAATAAGTAGAAAGGCACCGTAAAAGGCTTCCCTTCAAGAACGAGAGGGGTTTCAGGACAAAATCTTGAACACAATATGCGTTCTCCATTGCCCATCATGACGAGAAATACTGGAATCGGTTGGATAGGTAAATGGAGGAATTGCACCAGGCGTGGGGGCATAACATTGTGAGAGCTCCCTGTATCAACAAGAACCACAACAGAGTGGCCAAGAATGGAGCCCAAAAACTTGAGAGTTTTAGGCGAGGGGGTCCCTTGCAAAGCGTGGACAGAGAGCTTTAAGTGTATGGCTTCAGAAGTGTCCACCACATGTTCCAAAACAAGGGCGTCTAAATCCACAAATTGTGAACCATCCTCAGGAATATCGACTGTGTCCTCAACTAACAGTAACAAAAACTGGTTGACTTGGCATCTATGCCCTTGGTGATATTTTCCATCACAATTGTAGCAAAGACCTTGGGCCCGACATTCTTGCATTTGGGCAGAGGTTAAGCGTCTATCAGACAAGTGTGATGGAGTTGTGGAAGTGGGTTTAGGGGTTTGTGCTTGGGAAGAGCATGCGATTAGTAGGTTGTAATCAATACTTGGCGTCGGAGTAAGGATATACATGAAAATGCAATGCATGTACTTTGTAGGAGAAGATAGACATGGATTGGGATTACTAGAAGGAATAGGAAGCGCCATATGCTTAACGAAACTACAGAATGTGGAGGAGTTTCCTATAAAATTAGTTGTGTCCCGCCTCGGAAACTAATAGTTACAGGGAGAAAAAAAGCCATGCTGAACGGCAGAGGAAAATTTGCCCCTCTTGTTGGTTTTTATATATGGAGCTGCATGTTGACCATTAAACACCATTTTGGAGAAGTTGATTTTAGTCCAAAAATTAATTCTGCTAGAAGCTAGAGATAATAACATTTATGTTCAACATAGTTGATTCTGGGTTTTTACTATTAGATTTCACAACATTATTCTAGAAAAACCATTTTTCATAAGCCATACATGAATCACATCATTACCATGAACAATTTTTCTAGAATCAATTTTGCTAACACACTCAAACATGCACATGCACTTAAGAGTAGTTTTTATGAAGTGAAAATTGATTATGAGAAGTATACAAATATTTTAAACTACAAAGAAAATGTTCCTACAGAGAACTCCTACAAAGTTGAGAGAACTCCTAAGAGAATTCTCAGAGTTGAGAGGCTATAGAAAGTAATTTCAAAGTTATACCTACAAATATTTTAAACTTATTACAAGTTAAAAGTTTGATATATTTGACATACACATAATATTAGACACTACTCCAGAAAACCCAAATTTGTTAGTACGATTGACTTCATCCTTTCAATGGCCAGAAAGACATCAACAGAAATTAGGATTAGGAGACATTAAATTGAAGTGGCCACCAATCTAAGTAGAGCCTAATACAACATGCAGACAAGAATTTCTCATGTCCTAAATGCTAGAATTCCCACTTGCCAAATCTGAACCATTCAAGGTACAAAATTGGAAAATGGTGTTTACAACAATGTTGGTAGCTAATTATGAGCAGTATAAGCATAAGCAGGGCTTAAAGATAGAAGCAGAAAGCAGGGGTTAATTTAAACTTTTTTGCTTCAACCCCAATTCTTCACAGTTTACAATTTTACACACTGTCTATAGGTTTCACCATTTTGGGTTTGATGGACTAAACAAGTATTTATCAGTAGATAGGGAGCGTGAGATTTAGTATGAGGATAACATCTATGAAGTACAAGTATTTTGTGGAGATAAGTACAAGTATATATGTGGCATCAAGTGTAGTAAGAATAACAGTGCAGCATTTAGTTTGAAAATGGATTGTAAAAAACATTCTCATTATGGATATCGTTTTGAGACAATTCAATTTAATTCCTTTTCCTACTGCTTTTGCCTCCAATGAACACCACAGGAACATTGGTTGGTTGAGTATCCAAGCACATGTATTTGATATAAAACCAGAGACAAGTCCAACTCCTGTTATGTTCCACATCGATTGTGCGTCGAAACTAAAGAACACGCACTACATATATAAATAGAGATTGCTACTAATGGTTATTGGTTAATGTGATTCATTGTAAAGGAGTTTGCTCGGAATTACACCCTCTTTAGTGTTAGATGCAGAATATAATTGTACCGAATGTTCAGTGCTTCTGATATTTGCTGGCTAATTAGCAACTTCTCAAGTATTTGAATCTCATCCATTGTGAAAAAAGATTAAGTGATTGCTTTAATTTAGTCATTGTTTTAGCACGTAACTGAAACTTGAAATACACGATGTGGACTTAAAATTAATCAAATCAAAGCAACAAAACATGCACCAACTTGTTTGAGAAGTGGAAAGCTTGTCAAAAGAACTAATGGGGAATTCAGCGTCTCTTGATTTCTTCTGATGCCTTTGTGATCATGGAAAGCATACACAAAATAAGAATGAAGGCAAGTAAAATGAGCTCATCATACAGCAGTTGCAATGCTCAATGGCATATCTGTTTCCCACTGTATAGCCTGTTGTGTCCCACATCAGTTGTGCATAAAAACTAAAGCACATAGTTGTACCCCACCTCAGAAAATTAATAGTTTTTCCAGAAATGAGATCTTCTGAATTTATCTCCGGTGCTTGTGCACGGCCACGGATATCTCTTCTAGCTCCGTTTGAGCTGGTTGACACTATAGTTGGTGTTTATGTAGAAAAACTCAAACGCTCAAATCAGTGAAAAACTAAATAGAGAATCTCGTAGTTTAAAAAGAACTTTAAGTTTGCATAAAGAGTAGTGTATACACAATAAACGATTATACCTGTATTTATAGATTCAGTGTCCATCATAGCGGTCTCTCAAAGTCTTTCGAAAGCATTTAAGGAGGTCTTCTGAGATCTTGGCTGTCATGGGCAACCTCGCTTAGTTGTTAATAAGTAGGTCAGAGTCTCGTCGCTCGACCATTGCTCAGAGGGAACCTTCCTTAACTAAATCATTTGGTCTGCCACTGCCCACTAAGGTTCTCACTTAGTTGCATTTATACCGGCTGAGATGCTATTGGGCCTATCGAAATAGGAGCCCCCAATTCGACATGTAATGCATGCAATGTCAAGCTTCTCAAAGTCTCGAGCAATAATTGATGGGTTTCCTTTGGCTGAGATGATTTCTAACTATTCTTTCCAATCGTCTACAATCACTTAGTCTTTGTTCGAAACTTTGTTCATGTCTTTCAAGTTCCACTCGAACCATTTGAACATTGAACATTGCAATTAATGTCGGGAGGCCCTTTTTCCAAGCATATCCCTAACTAACATTGCATGTAGTGAAATACAACTCCGAATACAACCATTTGCTCAAATTTCCTGCTTGGTTCTTAATTCCACGTTGTTGTCCCTTTTATTTCGGCTTAGGGAAAAACTCTTAAACTCCCCACTTCCCTTTTTTGTGGAAATTTCTATTTCGTCCTTTAATTTAGAAGCTTCCAGGGCCTTTTATATGGTTGATTTCAAATCACTCAAACCCCAATCTTCTTTTTCAAATTTCTAAACCCTAAACCCTAAGTCGGGATCTGGACCTTCCAAATTGCAAACCATACCCCTATTTGCAAACGTGTTTATTGGTTATGCGATTTTTTGTACAATCCATTTTTCTTCCATATCTTAGTTGCATGCGCTAACGTAAGTCGTGATCTGGAGATTGAAACTTCTCAATAGCAAAATGGGTTATGCCAAGCGTGTCGGTTGGTTCAAATAAATTAAGGTCTAGGGGTTGCCGTGTGAGTCGACTGAGAAACCAACACAATGATTCCTAAACAAGCGATTACTCAAGGAAGAGACTCTATTCCTCAATGTAGATTCCTAAAGTACCCTAAAAAGCTCTTAGAGATTGCTATTGAGAGGTTGCAGACGAGGTAGTTGGTGTAATGGAGAAAAATGACTAATAAGTAACTGAAAACGGCTAAATAAATTCATATATTTAAAATAAAGGCTGAACATGCGAGCTGAAGCTGACTATAGTTGTCAGTTGTCACCCTGACATATAACCACTAACCCACATCCTAAACCCCATGCATGTCACTACAAGTCACGTCGTGCTTTCTTACTCCTAGTCAACTTGAAAAACTAGTCTTCCCTGTATCAGTTGGCTCCAAAGACGAAACAACCATTCCTATTTTAAACGATAAAATTCATATCCGAAATTCAACGTGACAAAACCTAAATGATAAAAAAAGACCTAGGTTGTACATGCCCATAAATCCCTTCACAGTGCATGATTCATGTTCCTCAAACTATCTCATTCATATCTAATGAGCGGCTAGCTACTTGCGTCGACCTAACCTGTCTCCTCGACTACCTATACAGTCGTTGATGATTTTTTTGCATGCCGACAAATATAAAATCAGCAAGATCAGTACATGCCGATGAACAAGATATTAGCTTGGAATTACTTTAATATGTTTCAGTCACATCAAGCTAGATTTTTCTAAAGATGAAATCGAACACTTGATCATGAATTTGAAATTTTCAAGTGAACTGAAGCTGTCAAGTAGCACAAATGTCAAATTGGGCATAATCTTGCGTTGCACTTTTGATGGAATTTATACAACATCCAAACATGCCCTTAACATTGATTTTCAGATTATTGTGACTTGCCTTCATATTATAATAACTCTAAACCTAGTTAGTGCACATTGTTTACTGTGCCGTGCAACAATGTGGGAATTGCGATGTAAAGGTGAATAGTTAGAAACAAGCAATGAAAGCTACTATCTCATGAAGAATTGGCTTCCTCCATTCATCTTTGCACAAGCTATAAGAAAAACAAGTTGCACACTTGCACCCCACACTCTTTTACCTCTTTTCTTTGAGAATTATGGTTTTACTGAGAAAAAGGTCCATGAGGCAGAAGAACATATAAATACAAATATAGCACTTAAAATAGAAGCAAGAAAAGAGTTTCATTAGAGCTTCTTGTTCATTTCCAAATCACATGTGCACCTTTATACAAACTACAAAGCAAAAGAAAATTGAGACAATTCAAATTTTTCCCACATTTGAGTGCTTCTTTTTCCTACTGCTTTTTTGTTTCTTTGATGGCTAACTAGCTACTTCTCATGTATGGATATTGTTGGATCTCAACCATTGTGAAAACAAATCAAGTCAGTGCTTAAATTAACTTTCTTTGAGCAATGTGACTTAGAACTTGAAATACACATCGATGTGGGACTCAATGAATCAAAGCCACAAAGCACCAGCTTGTTTGAGAAGTGGGACAAGGGAACCATTGATGTGGAAAGCCAGAACCCTGTCCATGGATCCAACAAGCTTGCCTCCAATGAACACAATAGGAACAGTGGTTGAGGTTCCAAGCAGCCTCATCAATGCCCTCTCCATCTCTTTTCCCTTTGGATCTTGGTCAAGCTCATGCACCATTGCGTTCACTCCCATTCCACTGAAGAGGCTCTTCATTGCATGACACATGCAGCAGCTACTGTTGCTGAATATCACCACAGCACTTTGAGAAGCCAGCCTCGCCACTCGCTCCATCTGGTCCTCCTCCATGCTCCGAACCCGCCGCATGTAGTAGCTCCTCCATATTGGCTGCTCCACTTGGTAATGCATGATTTTCTCTTGGTTCATTTGGAAAATCAGAAAGTTTGAAGAAATTAGCAAAATGGGTGTTGTGATTAGGAAGGAAAGTGTTTGTTTTTGGTGAAGTTGGGGAAGGGAATGCATGGTTTTTATAAGGGGTGCGTGTGTGTGTGAAGAAGAGGCAAGAGTATGGGGCCCCAGGTGCTTTTTCTGTCTTTGTGTGCAGGGCATGTTCTGTTATTGTTGTTTAATGTTTATGATTCAGAGGAGTGTGTACTGTGTTGTGTCTAGTGTGGTATGGTTTATACCTCCAGCCATAATGGTTGCTCCAGGATTGTATGGTGTGGTGCATACACATATGTCAACAGTAAGAAAAACAGAAAAAGTAAGCACACAAATTAAAAAGGAAGAAAAATATAAAAAGAGAAAGGAAAATGGTTGCTTAGGCTACTTAGCAGCACAAGTCAGAAGCTGATTTTGTGAGCTTTGAAATGGAGGAAGTTACTGGTGATGTTTGTCCAAGATAGAGAGAAATTAAAGGGAACAAAGAAACTAAAAGTGGAAAAAAGAAAAAGGAAGATTACATGAGAGGAAATGTGCTAATGGTAAATTGCTTTGGTTAACCGTGATTTTCGTTTCACTGTATTTTTTTACCCTATATCTACACTAAATTTAATATCTTTAGATTATGAAAATAAAAAGTTTGTTCACTCTTGAGATGTGATGCATTTCAAGTCATAAACATTTTGTGAAATTGATCCATTAAATTTTTGCAAGTATCTTTAACATTGAGGGTTAGAGAGACATAAGAAGCAGGCTTTTTGAGAGAAGAGAAAAGTGAAATAGAAGGAGGAGGTAAGCAGAGAGCACGGTGCGTCCTTGTTGTCGACCATTCCTTTTTGCTTCTGTCATGACATGCAAATGCAAATGCAAATGCAATGCATGTAGCAGTAGCTACAACAATAGCTAGGATGTTTCTGCTTTCTAATTGTCTCTCTCTCTCTCTGCTCACATAAATTAATTAATCTGCATTACCAGTAAAATCTATCTCAGCACCTCCAGAGTCAAACATGCTGCATGCCTTCAACTTCGTTTTATCTATCACTGTCGTCATTCCTGCTAAAGTAAACGTTTACTTCAACTCATCTAAACCATTACAATAGCAGTATAGCTTCTCTTATTAATCATCTAATTATTACGAAAACAATAAGCTGCTACAAATTCAAAAAAGAAAATGTGTATAGTTTGTTCAGGTTTGGATATGATAGACACAAACAAAAGCTACTATGAATTTAGTTCAAACATATATGTAAAAGGTATGTTTCAAAACTAGTTAGGTTTCATGTTGGGACAAGTGATTTTGAGGGAAGCTATGCTTATTATCATGTTTTGGATTAATTTTTAAGAATTTAAGTAGGATATCATATAGGATATGGTGAGGGCTGAGGGGTGAAGTAAGACCGCTACGTGGTTTCCTGACAGCGCAAATGAAACAGGCAGCAAAGCATGCATGCTGGTTGCAGACTTTGTGTGGTTCATTAAACACATATATACAGATGACGGTAGACTCAACAAATTAAGATTATATTTATGCGAAATAATAAAGGATCAAATTAAAATTCATAATATATATAACAATTACTCTTAACATTTGCTGTTTCAAAACATATGTTGTTTTACAAATTTAATGTATTTTTTCTCACTTTCTAGTGTCTCATTTAATATTATATCTCTCATCTACCGCTTAACGCTTATGAATAACCTTTAACAACTTTTTTGAAAGCAGTATAGATCAGTAGAGGGTAGAATAGCATATAGCTGATAGAGGTATAGAGGGGATATGTGTCTACCTAAAGCAGTGACAAAGTAGCAGTTGGTGTTGAGAAGAGAAGAACAAAGCGTGGCCTTGTTTCTTTGTTCTTCTGCTTCATCAATCGCATGCAGCATTTTTCGCTGAATCAGGCGGCGGAACCGTACTAACGTGGAGACACTTTCAGAATGAATTGTCCCTAGCTAGCTACCTTGTAGATTCATTAATCAATCAATATACCTTGGAAGTCACACAGGTTTCCTCTCTCACCTCTCAAGTTGTATGTGTCAATCAGGCAAATAGGGACATTCCAACTTTGGCTGGAAGCTGTTTTGAAAACAGTGTGTGTCAAGAATAATGGATAATCACTTTTCAGTTATACTGGATTTGAGTCATGAGAGGTTGGTGGACAACTGAATAGTCATAATCACTTTTGGACACCTTCAAATAGTGAAAGAAAATATTTTTTTAATTTTATGGCGATTAAAAATTACCACGAAGTGTTCAAAAGTGATCAATGTTGTTTAATTGTCTACTAAACATTTTTGTATTTCAACTAAAACAAGGAAAAATAGGGAGCACTAATCTTTGATTAAAAAAGTTAATACTCCTATATAGGTAAGATTTAAAGAATTCTACGAATAAATGGTGATTTAAAAAAAATTAATGGTGAAAACTGTCAACCATGGGCTTATTGGGCCTTTGCTTGTTCTAGATGGTTGGACCATCGGCGTAGCCCAATGTAAAATTTGAACTGACCAACTCAACCCATATCTTTCGGGAAAAAAAAAAAAAACTCAACCAAATGTAACAAAATGGTTACCCTTGATATGCATGGATTTTGTAAGATGAAGGAGCAATTGCATTCCAACCACTTGAGTTCTTCCTGTTATAATATGAGGGTAGACATGAATATTGTTTATAAACTATATTGAATGAAGAGTAAACCACATTAGTGATGGACTATTGAACTTCACATCTTTCATCTAAAATTTTAAAGTATTGAGCGTACGCAAGGATTCATTCACAAAGTATTTGGGACCATTGCCCCCACAAAAGTTTTATAAAATGTAACATCACTTTACTGAACATTATATATAAAATGTGCTAACCTCTCACAAGTGTTTTATATTTACTGAACATTATATAGAATGTACTAATTGTGCCCATTAAATTTTTATATTTTAATATGTGCGTGTATATATTGCCCCACAACTTTAATGTTTTGGATTTGTATATATAGGTGCATTTTACTTGTATATTGTTTAACACTTTCTTTTTCATTCAATAAGAGACTTTGTATTCACTTCAGGGTTAATTATGTTTTTGATTCCTGCAAAATAAGCGAAATTTGATTCTAATCCTTCGCTGGTGTAAAGTCTGGAGAGTATCCCTCCATTTAAACAAATATATCATTTTTAGTCATCGCCTGAGTTTGACATCCAGGAACTTTGCCATGTGGCTTCGTCGGACTTATGTGGCAGTGGCACGTAATTAATGAATAATAGAGATGAAATATGGAGAGGAATCTTTCCCTCACAAATTAGTTCATGACAGCATATTATTTGCGACAAAAGTTTAATCCGTCACAAAGTCTAGTGAATAGTATAAAATAATTTAGCGACAGAATGTTGAGAGGGATGTTTTCCATCGTAAAGTAATTAGAGGCAGAATATTATTTTCTACGAAAAGATTCCATCTACAAATTTTGTCACTATTTTCTTTTCTGTTACTTACTAGGATTTTGTAACCAAGCTTATGTCGCAATAAGAGTAAAAAAAACATAATCACCCCATTGCAAATGGCCACATATTAAAAAAAATAAAAAGTGATATTGCCAATAAAGGTGATGATTTACACTTAACACGTAAATAAATAAATAAATAAAAAATCACCATATTGGAAAATCACTTCTTAAATTACACTGTAACAAAAAAGCCTGAAAAAGGAATCAAGAAAAAAAAAATACCCGTAGCTGTTTGGTTCCTCAATAAAAAGAAAGGAAAATCCAACAAAAACAGCTAAATAGTTGGACTTCTTAAGCATTTAGTCTAGAGTTCGATCCCGAGGTAATGCGTATGGAAAAGTATTTGTTGAGAAAAGTATACCCACTTAAGGTGATCTTAAGGGACGGTTGTTCGTTGCGAGGATATTTGAAAAACTAAAAAGAAAAAAGGAAAAAAAAATTAAGTGACATCTATCTAAAATATGTTCGGTTGGAATATGAGGGAAAAGAGGGGAAGACCCCTTTTTTCAACTAAAGTACCTATTATTATACCCCTCCTATCCTAGTTACATTGTTATCAATAAACTATTTTAATTGATTTACTTTATTTTTAAATTAGTTTTGTTTGATTTAATTTTTATTTCATAATAAGTACCACCATCAATGGATTGGTAACATTTATTTCTAGTTAAAATGAAATAGGACTGGGTGTGCAGAATGCTTATTGTTACCATAAATTACTTTTCAATGGCATAGTGGAGAATGATATTCCAAAAGATTTGCCTTGACTAATAGCTTGTTGGGGGTAACACACAATCTAAAGTGATGTAACAAATAGCTTCTCAATACAAAATCAAATGCAAGTATAGATAGCAATTTAAGAGGGGGTGAATTAGGTTCTCTCAATTTTTACCTTAACAAAACTGATTACTTTCAAGATAATGAAAATCACAATTATTGATTGTGAATGCAGCGGAATAAAACTTTGCTTGAATGTAAAAGATGAGAGTTAAGAGAATTCACACAGGTTTTCTCTTGAATCACCTTTAAACCACCGAAGGCTACGTCCATTCCCTCAAGAACCCTTGAGGATTTATCCACTATTGAAAAAGGTTTTTTACAAGTACTTACACTAAGAACTTTAAGAATCTCTATCAACAACCAGAAAGCAAACCGCTTTCCAAGTACCAACCTTCACCGAACCCTACGGTGAACTTTCACTCAAACCAGAATGAGAATGAAGAAGATTTCTGTACAGCTGAATCAATCCTCTAACATAAGAATGGATTGAATGTGCAAGTTATGCTTTAGGCATTAACATATGAAGGCTCTTTTCTATTCTGAGTTATTCAAAAGTTGAACAGTATAAGTGTTCTTTGAAAATGAAGACTTAAAGACTTAGAATTATGACTCTAATGAATATGAAAGTTGTATATCATTCATTGTTCGTTTCTGAGCCTTAATGGACTATTTATAGGCACTAGGGATCGTCCATGAACCATCACAAAGCTTCCCAAACGTTTTAGGGTGCATTGGTTCATGAAACAACACACCTGGTCGTGCTGGTAATCGATTACGTTAGTATGGTAATCGATTACGCTATTTGCCCGTTGCAGTTTGAATTTCAAATTCAAACATGTAATCGATTACAAGCATGTGGTAATCGATTACGTGCCTATGTGTAATCGATTACTTAAAGTGTGTAATTGATTACACTCAAGTCCAATTTCTAGTTTATGAACCTTTAAGTCCTAATTGAGTGTTTCTATCAATTTTAACTTATGAAAAAGTTTTGTACCCAATTATTTAACTTGTTTTTGAGCCTTCATAAGTAAAGTAACCTTAAAAGCATAACTTACCTAATTAGTGAGACTTAGTCAAATTTCGAACCCTTGAATTTGTCTTGAAGTATGTTGAGCTGGTTCTTTCTAAGCCTTATTTTCTTCTTTTTCTAATGAGTTTGTCGTCATCAAAACTTCAGCCGGAGTCAGGCACAATAGCAAGGGCTTCTTCACATCAAACACGCTATAAATTAGAAACGTGTAGGTACATGATTTAGGAACAAATAATCACATAAGTGAAGCTTGTATGGTGGCTGCTTTGTTCTGTATTCACAGTTCTCATTTCATTTCCGCTTCCCACACCAAACCTTGCAAGTGCCGCATGACTCTTCTTTCTCCTTCAATTGTCTTTTTCATTTTCTTATTTCTTATAAATGTGGCTACAGATTATTCCAAGCACAACATTAGCTATTCATTGTCGAATAATAACCACTCGGATTACTGTTGACATCCCACATTGTAAGAAGAAATTTAGCTTATTTGAAAAATCTAGAAAAACGAACATATAACTCTCATTGAAAAATCCTATAAGGAGTCTAGACATGGATACAAATCCAGCCACTCCAAATAAGCTAACAATGGAGATCACAACCAGAGCAAAAGGATGAGAAATGAACATGACTCTCATTGAAAAAGAAGGAATGAAATTCTCACTTGAGTTGGAAGCCTTTTATAGGGAGAAGGTTCATGTTAAGGATGATTTGTTCAACTATAATTATGGTGAATAGGCAAGTTGCAATACCATAATTAAAATTTAGATGCTAATTACGTTGCTTAAATTAAGGAGGCGTTGATTGAAAACGCAAAACCAAAAGTTTCGGGTCAAATATACACCATCAATGATTAAAATTAAATACAAGTCATAATCATTCAAATCAAATATTTGTTGCTTTTGCTTTCTTAAACAACCGAAAGTTAACAAAATATAAGATAAAACGGATAACAAAAGGATTTATAGTTATACAGACACAGCTACTAAAAGAAACAGTAAATTGTTAAGAACATGCATATAAAAAATTATGAGCATACTTGTTATTATAGTGGTCCGCCATCTCAACTCTTATTAACCACAGACCTAAGAATTTAAATTTAGTCAAGAGTTGGATTTTTAAACTTAGCTGGATAATTGATACTTCAAATAGGGCTTTAAAAGAAGAGTAGATATTAAACCATTGTACGTGAAACATACTTCAACTCTCAATAAAATGAGAAATATTATCTTAACAAATTTCATAAAAGGTAAACATGTATATAAGAAAACTTGCATAAACATTATAGTATTTAGACAACATTGTCATGCTTGATAACATCAACAACAGCAACATCTTCAGTAGCAAACAGCAGAGTCACCAAGTTTCCAGCCCGGAATCCATGTAATCGATAGAATGTTCTCCACCCCTTACCAATCTTGGCGTCATTGTGACATGGCGGAGCACGAATGGTGCAAACTATGGTAGTAAGTATTGTGCGATACGAATCGCGATACGATACGTTTTATAATTAAATTACTTCTGTACCCTTTTATAAATTTACTTGTATTTTAAACATGTTTGCATTTAATATTTTTCTATTATTGAATATGATTATTTTTGTCCAACAAAATGTTTCCCCTCTCATTCCCCCCACTTTTGGAGGGGGCACAAAATTGAGTTATGAGGGATTTTAGTCCTCTTCATTTCCTTCACCTCCTAAAAATTGAACCAAACAAATAAAGTTTAAAAAAATCTCTCCCTCCCCTCCCCTTTCCTCTCTTCCCCTCCAACCAAACAATACCTTCACGACATTCTCTTCCTATTTTTACTCTTTCACGCTTCTTTTTTCATTGCTATGTTGTGCTTCCTTCACTGCTTCTTCCTTCAATGCTGCGAGCCTGCAACATCATTCCTTCACTTCCCAGGTTTTCTTATGCTCTTCCACTGTGCGTTTTCACTGCTTCTTCCTTCACTGATGATTCACGGCTTGAAAGGGACTGTTGCGCTTCAATCCTCTGCAAATTTGCAAATTTTACTCTTCATGCTATAATTATAATTCTTTTGCAAATTTCTGTCATTTTACTTCACTGTGCGTTTTTACTTTACTGTGCATTTCCCATTTTGATGATTCATGGCTTGAAAGTTAGAGAGGGATAACATTCTATGCTAAATCCTCTGCAAATTTTACTCTACATGCTATAGTCCTTTTGCAAATTCTGCTATAATCCTTTGCAAATTTCACTGTTGTTTCACTATAATCCTTTGCAAATTTAGAAACATATAATCTTCATGCTATAAGCTCTTGTCATTCATAATTTACAGCTTTGTCATTCAAATATACTGCAGATGGGATAATCCTTTGCAAATTACTTTTATAATCTACAGTACCCATTGTTAATGTTATAATCCTTTGCAAATTTCTCTGATAATTTCTTTGTGAAAAGGGGATAAGTCATAATTCTGTTTTCTGTACTGAGAGTTTTGTGAAATTATGTTCTCACTTCTTTGTTTTATTTCTCTTCTCTGTTTTTGCGACATTGTTTCTTTCCTTTCACTTCAGGTTGTCCTCCTTTATGTTAGCGTGTTCATTCATTTCAGGTTGTTTATTTAGTCTTTGTTTGCTGCTATTTTATTTCGTTTTCAGAATCATGAGTAAAAGGGAAAATGATGTCACTTGGAATCATTGTGAGAGTGTCCCACCTCATAGGCTTTCTCTTAAATGCAAGTACTGCTAAAAAAAATTGGGGTGGAGTTTCAAGGATGAAGCATCACCTTGCGGGCACACAACAAGATGTCATTACTTGTACATCCGTTCCCGATGATGTAAAAGTAATGTTTAAAAATATCTTGGATGACAAAAAGAAAGAAAAGAGGCAAATATTCAAGAATGTTTTGAAGAAGTTGATACACAAGAGGCTAACAAAGGGAAGCAAGGGACCTCTATGAAGCAAACAACAATGAATCAAGCGGTGAAAGATAGAGACATGGTGATTCAAGACATTTGTAAATGCATCTATGCCAATGCTTTTCCATTTAATTTGGTAAGAAGTCTTTTGTTTACTCAAATGTTGAAATCTGTTGCAGAATTTGGAAAGGGTTTAAAACCTCCTAGCTATCATGAGGTTCGGGTATCTTATTTAAAGAAGGTTGTTGATAATGTTAAGCAAGTATGGAGAAATACAAGGCTGAGTGGGAAAAGTGGGGCTGCACTTTGATGTGTGATGGGTGGACTGATGGAAGAGGTAGGTTGCTTACTAATTTTCTGGTTAACAGTCCAAGTGGGACAGTTTTCATGAAATCTGTTGATACTAGTGATATTATTAAAGATGCCAAAAAAATGTTTGAATTGTTAGATTCTATGGTAGAAGAAGTTGGGGAGGAAATGTAGTACAATGGAGCTTCTAACCTTGTGTCAGCCGAAAAGATGTTAGAGGAGAAGAGAACTAAGTTATTTTGGAACCCTTGTGCAGCTTACTGCATTGATTTAATGCTTGAGGATATTGCAAAGCTTCCAGTAGTTAATGATACCATTGCAAATGTAAAGAAAATCACAACCTTCATTTATAGGCACACATGGATCCTAAGCTTGTTTAGAGATCATTCTAATGGGGAGTTGGCTAGACTGGCGGTAACAAGGTTTGCAACTGCTTTTCTCACTCTACAGTGCATCAAACAAAAAAAGAATGGTCTTCATGAAATTTTTGCTTCAGAGGAGTTTGCTACTAGTAACTATGCAAACAAAGTTGTGTCTAAGCAAGCTATGAACATAGTTTTAAAGGATGATATATTTTGGAAATCCATCCAATATTGCTTGAAGTGTGTGATTCCTCTTGTGAAAGTTTTAAGGCTTGTGGATGGAGACTCAAAACCTTCCATTCCATATATCTATGCAGCTATGGATAGAGCTAAAGAAGAAATAGCTTCAAACTTCAAGAAGAAAGAGTCAAGATATAAGAATATTTGGAAGATAATTGATACACGTTGGGAGTTGTAATTGAATAGACCTCTTCATGCTGTTGTTTTTTATCTTAATCCTATGTGTTGAGTCTGGCTCATTTCTGTTGCCTCGTCTGGTATGAGATCACCTTGGAGATCGTCCGGTGTATGATTGTCCTAGAAATCGTCTGCCCAGAGTGTGTCTTAGTCAGAGATTGTCCGTCAAAGGGATCGTCTAACTTAGCACTGCTTGGCTTCGTCCGGTGGCATCACTTTGGTGACACCGTCCGGTCAGGACACGTTGACTGTGGAAGACAGCTAATGAGTGCTGACTACGCCGTAATGGACGTTGTAACTAGGATCTAATTGGTTAATAGGATTACGTTAGGATTGCATTAAGATTGCGTTAGGATTTAATTGTAACACTTAAACCCGAATTTCTGTTCTGAATAAGAATCGGAGCTATAGCAATCTATAGCCGCAGACGTAGACATATTGGTTGAACTGCGTGAACAAGTTTTCTGTGTGCTTTTCTATCCTTTTTCCCTCTCAAGGTTACTCTGTGCAATCCAAGTGTCTGAGACCAACACTATGTAAGTTACTTCATTGAGTTCATTCTTTAAGTGCTATTGTAAATAATTATTTTAAAGATCAAATGAAGTTGTTTTTCTTATATATTTTTATTTCATTAGGTACTATTATGAGAAAGACTTCAATCCACATGTTGAAGTTTCATTTGGTTTATATGAAACCTTTCCGAGAATGGTTCCAGATAGAAGGATAAGGTTTGATATTGATCAACAACTTCATAAATTCAAACCAGCTCATGGACTATTTAGAATAAGCATGGCACAAGACACTAGGAAAAGGAAGCAGCCAGGTAAGTTTAACAATTCACATTATTTCTCATTACTTCATAAGAATAAAAAAAACCAAGATATAATTATTTTTTTATTTCACTTTTGTTTTGATAGGCCTTTGGTGGGAATGTTTTGGTGGAGAGGGCGAAGAATTACAAAAAGTAGCAATGAAATTTTTGAGTCTCACTTGTAGTCTCACAAGACATTTCTACTTATTTACACCAAATCCCTAAATCCCCTTTACATTTCTGCTTCTTTTCAAAGTTGGCAGTGACTTCATTTAAATGTTGTTTCCTTTCTATGTCAATGCTGTTAGGGTTTTTTGTTCACATAGTTTCCCCTTGCTTTCTGCTAGTGTGTTGAGTGTTTGGGTTTTTGATTGCCATATTTGTTCATTGCTAAAATTTTCCTCTTTTTAAAACTTGTTTCTGAACCATGTATGTGCTTGCAGTATGGTGTTTTCTTTGGTCATTCGTCATGGGAGATGGTTTGGAACGGCTCCACACCTGCATTATTTTGGTGGAGCTGTTAGTGTCCATCATGGTCTTGATGAGGACAAGTGGTCCTTCTTCGAGACAGTGGATCTTGTGAAAGGTTTGGGACATAATTCAACCGCTTTATGGTGGAGGAAGCCTGGAAATGTTGCTAACAGGGGTTTCTTCAGAAAATATACAACTGATGAAGATGCTATGGAAATGGCTAGGCATTTGGCTGAAACTCAGATTGCCGCCCAGTTGTTTGTGGAAAATTTAGCAAGATGAAGATGAAATGCAGTTTGATGAAGAGGAAATGAAGGTTCTGCGGAAGGGAAGGAAAATCGATTTCAGAAAAGCAAAATGAATTTAGGGATTTGAGATGAAACACTGTTTTAACATTTGAGGATTTAAGGATTTTGTTTGTGCCTTGTGTTAGATTGGGGTCATGTTAGTAATTTCATTTTATTTAATTATTTGATATATTTTTATTTTGTGACGTGTCATTTCCACATGTTCTTCATTTAACTTGTCAGCATGCCACATAATCATTGGTCTGAGCTCCGGTCACCGGTGAGGACGTAGTTCAGACATTTAGCAAACACAGGGACCATATGCAAAAAAAATTCCGGGGAGGGACCTAGGTCAGATACGGGCTCAAACACAGGAATCAGTTACTTGATAATCCCTAATATTTAAAGATAAAAGTTTTTAGTATTTTATTTCAACCTAAAAAAATCCTGATACGCTATATTTTTTTATAGGAAAAGAAGTTCAATGTAATCAACAGAATTTTTCCAAATAAATTGACCACTGAATTAATAGCTTTTCCTTATGCAAATTTTATCATTTTATTAATGTTTCCATTACTAATTTTTGTTCTTTTGCATTTCATAAAAGTGAGATAAACCTCACCAAAAATAAAAATTGGCGTGGCTAAGTGCAGAAATGCTTCTGGTTGCTTCTAGTATCAGAAGAATCGACAGTTATCTAGAAAATCACTACGAATGAAACATGCCAGCCACGTAAGCAAGCAGTTAATCTCATTCATTCCTCTATTCTCCTGAAGAAACTTCTCGAACGTTCTCATGTTCCAAGCTCCACTATAAATCTCCACCATCCACCACCTTAATCTCCACAAAAGAATCTCCTACAACATTATTCATAGTCTCAAATCTCCGAGAACATCACAAAAATTAAACCTTTATGATGCAGATGAACAAGACACCCTTCTGGGGCATGGCACAACCTCGCCAAAGGGCACCCTCCAAGGTGAGGGTGAGGTCAATCCCCGTGCACTTCGTTGGATCAGAGCGAAACAGAGCAGACTCTGCCACCAGGATCCAGAAGGTTCTGAGAGGGTACCTTGTGAGGAAGAGCATGAAGAAGATGGTTGCGATGAAGATGGAGTTGGAGCAATTTGGGAGCAAGGTTAATGATCCTGAAACGGTGGAGAAGATGAGGAAGGAGCAGAAAGAGAGGGTGAGGGTCAGTGAGAGCATCATGAATTTGCTTCTCAGGTTGGACTCTGTTAAGGTTCTCCATTACTCTGCTCTGAGGGATTTTAGAAGGTCTCTTGTTAAAAGAGCAATTGCCCTTCAAGAAATGGTTGATCAAATTGAGGTTTCCCCAGATCATGATCAACCTCAAAGAATTCAAGAGGTTGGGGATTCAGGTTCTGTTGCTGATTCATCTGCTTCTGCAGGTGGAAAAGTGGAAGCTTTGGGGGCCCAGGAGGATGGTGGGGTGGGTGAAAGTATAGTGGGAACAAGTTTGGTTGAAGGGGGTTGTTTGGTGAAGGAAGAAGAGGGTCAAGGTGGATGTGAGGAGTATGGGGATGGTGAAAAAATTGGAAATTTGAGGGATGAAGAGAAAATGGAGGAGGTGGAAGAGAAGGAGAAAGAGGGCGTGGAGGAGAATTGTTTGGTGAAGGAAGATGAGGGTCAAGGTGGATGTGAGGAGCATGAGGAAGGTGAAAAAATTGGAACTTTGAGGGATGAAGAGATGGAGGAGGTGGGAGAGAAGGAGAAAGAGGGTGTTGAGGAAAATTGTTTGGTGAAGGAGGAGGAGGGTCAAGTTGATGATGATGTGCATGAAGAAGGGAAGGAAATGGGAGTTTTGATGGATAAGGAGGAGGATGTGGGAGAAGAGAGTGTGGGAACAAGTTTGGTTGAAGAGGAGGAGGGTGAAGAAGTTGGGTGTGAGGAGGAGAGGGAGAAGGATTGTGAGGGTGGGAACAGAGTTTTGCTGAAGAGGATGATTGAGGACAATGAGAAGATGATGGGGATGATGGCGCAGCTGTTTGAGAAGAATGAGAAGCAGACTAAGCTTCTAAGCTCTCTAACACAAAGGGTGGAGATGTTGGAGAGAGCATTTGCTTGTGACAAGTTGAGGAGGAAGAAGAGAAGAAATGTTGATGCCAAACACAGAGAAAATGATCCTAAAAATGGTTGCTGCTGAGTTTTGCTCCCCCTCAAAGGAATCTGCCATTTTGTGATATCGGTCTGCTCTATGTTCTATTTATAATATTAAGTTTGTCTTTGAAATTGGTGTTTGTTGCGATCAATGTAACTCATTTGTAAGTTGTTGACATTCTCTAATGAAGTGGCTTGTCAATGAGTTTTGGAAATCCATTGCCTCTTCTATATATGTAGAAAATAAATTTCAAGATACCATTGAAGTTTTTTATTCCTAAAGTGCTCCAAAGAATAAACAAAGGATTTTGTCTAAACCACAAAGTTTGGTAAGCTGGGTATATCGCTATTGGCGTGACCTATTAAGTATTTAACGCATTTGTGTTCACATAACCCAAATCTGAAATTTTCATTTAATTTTGGATATAACTATCAATTCCCTACTAATAATGCAACTTCTAAAAGTGTGCCAAAAACAACATCTTCAAAGCAGCTAAAAAAGGGCGCACAGCAAGACAATTAAACATCTTCAATGGTGACACTGATATTACATTAGACAAAAATTTGTAATACAGCATCTAAAAATGTTGTATAAGGCACAACCAATAGGCAACATTTTCACTCTTGGTGAAACTTATCTTAGCAGAAATCAATTAGCTTTGGAAGAGTTGTGCAACCGTCCTCCCCATGATCCAATTTAAATCAGATGAAGGCAAAGAGATATCATTGGCAATAAGATGCACTGCCTCTTTGGCTCCCTTGTAGTCACATTCAGGAACAACAAATGGAAAATCACTGCAACAACAAGATTGAAAAAAGTGAATGTGACAATAATTTATGCTCCTTTTCTTCCATTCTACTGTTTCATCACAAAGTTTGGTTGTTCTATTTTTGCTGAACTCATTTATGATAAGAAAGTACCTGCCCCACATTACACGGTTAGCACCAAAGCTAGAGACAAGCTGGGACAACAGAGGAGACAAATCTAGATAAGGAAATTGAACCCTTGACACTCTGAAAAGGGCACTGAATTTCACATATACCTGTCAAAAATTCAAAATTTAGTATTTCTAATGCCGGAGCAAATATTCAGTAGTGCTGAAGGCTCACTGCTACTTCTCTCATAAACATTCAGTTTTCTTATATTTTATTCAGATTAAAAAATAGGAAAAGTTAACCCCTTCATGAGACATGGTCATTGTTTGAATAAGGGAAGTATACACTAATACAAGAGTACTGTAGATTTTTAGCTAAAGCCGGAGGCTTAACTATTTTAGGAAAATTGGATTCATAGAATCATATCCATATCCTTAGATATATTCTTTCATGGATTGACACCTTTATAATTTTACTACTTCAATTGACATGATAAACCTAAAGTTGATGTTATTGGCCAGATAAGACAGGCTAAGGATCTAATAGAACTAACTCTCAAGGTTTTGAGCAAAATAACAAATTGCAGTTATTGAAAATATTTAAGCATGCTTCATTCCTTGAAGTTCTGATCATGAGGAAACAATCAGGAGCTTACTTGAGGGAATCTAGATAGATTTAAAAGCCGAGAGAAGATAAGAGCTTCCTCATCATTTCTGCAATATATTATCCAAATAAGGGTACATTTCTTGGCCTTTTTGACAATGACTATATTATAGCTTACTTTGGTGGTTTGCAGAAGGCCAAGTGATCAAGCAATACAACTGTAGATGGAAACTCTGTGCACAATTGCTCAATTTCAGAGATATGCAGATCAAGCCCCTGAAATTATTCAACTTAGTAATTCATAGTTTCATCAATCAATATAATATCCAAAAAGATGTCCCTACAACTGTTGCTGGAAGGAGAAGATGGTTTGAAAAATAGTTCTTGGATATTTACAACACAAGGAAATAGAAAACACCTTCATACACATGAAGCCTACAGGTACATTGAGCTCTCCAGCCTTTTGGAAAATGGCTTTCCCAACTTCATTTGTCATCTGCAGTGAGATCATTTTGAATATAACCCAGAAAAAAAAATCAATTTTGATCCAATAAACAAAAAGAACGATAACAAAAGCTTTTTCCCATGAAATGAGATTTGCTACATGGATGAAATGATGCCATTTTCTTCTGTCTGAAACCCTAACTTTGATTCAATACAATGTAAAGAGTTTGTATACTATTAGTGAAACATATGATGCCACCTATCTAAAAAGCAGTATCTTTTACTAGAAGTAAAAACAGCATTTACTATAAGTCAAGAATAATATGGCACTTGTTTCTAAAGAGTCTGTTTGGACGTGGATCAAAAGAGCACTTGTTGGAGCTTATCCGGTGCTTTTTCTAGTAGATAAGCTCCAATAAGTGCTCTTTAACCCGTATCCAAATGGGCTCTAAGAGTGGATCAAATAACTTGCAGTTAGTATGACTCATGTGTATCTCTTCAGTTTATACCGTGACCAGATAGACATGTGGAAAAGAAAAGGGCCTACCTTTTCCCCAGATGGCCACAAATAAGGGTTGAAGCGAACAGCGTGATAACCATCCTAACACCAATGAAAAGAAAAAATCAATTGCTTTCTAAAGAAATCAGCTATGTGATATACAGAAATTAACCATTGTACCTTCAAAACAAGATGTTCAAACTGCTTAAGCCCGCTTCCGTCATCAGCTGGGTTAGCAAGACAACAACCAATGAATTTGGTTGGGTATTTCTTCAATACACTGTCAAATGAACAAATTGACATGAGTAATAGTGTAATACCATACACATAACATTACAAAAATTAAGAGAAGCCATTACATGGAAAATGTAATGATTACAATGAAATGCACAATTAAGTCAAACTAGAAGCTCCTCCTCTAGTGTATGACCATCCAACTTAATGATAGTAACTAATCAGATGAAGTGCATTAAAAAATCACACATCTCACATTATTTTCAGAAAATTGTATTTCCTATTAAAATTACTTTTGAGAAAATTACTACCAAAAAACTATTTCTCCATGCCACATTAAACAATCTTTTCCCATTTTGAGTAAACCGGAAACACTACTTGACTCAACATCACGGTCATCAAATCCCACAATGCTGACCTTCAAGTTCTCTGAGTTAAGAGATAAAAACTTCAATATATGCAATGAGTATCAACTATTCTTTTGCACTTCAAAACAAATTTGAGTTCAAATCCTCCACATCATTGAATTGATGCAGGTCAACAAATTAAATCATAGATCTTACCATCTTCCTCTAAAATGGGACAGAGTTATATCAACCTCCTTTGATACAAAAACAGTAGACAGAACTCCATCCATACATTGGAATAATAACAATGGACGAATGCACTTCACGGATTATGATTTTAAAAAAATTGAATTCTGGGTTATGTAATTTCACCTGGTCTATGGTTTATTGTTAGTGATAAAACCCTGCCCAGTAGAAGATGGAAACAGTGTATTATTCACAAGAACCCTAATCCCCAAATTAGGGAACCAGAGAAGATACAAGGACTGATGAGTATTCGAGAGACTCATCCACTCTCCCGAAGTCCCAAATGATCTCTAAGATCCCTATTCCCACTAACCCCACTCTTATTTATAGGCCAATCCTCTTTCAACTACTAACTCTCGGTACCTATCAGTTAGTTTTCCAAGTTTTTGAAGATCTTTTCTTGTTTCTTCCTATAAGAAAAAGGGCTATTTTCCCACTTTTCTGTAAAGATCTCTCTACCAATAATGTCCAAAATTAACTAGCATTATTTAATTTTCAAAATCTCTCCCTATCTTTCTCTGTGTACCCTGTTCTCTTCTTTGCCTAGCAAGTCTAGTCCGGAAAACATGCCAGATGCTGATATCATATTATCACTGGATATTCCATCAACACCAAAATTTCAGTATTATCTTAAAGCTACTAAAGCACTTAATCATTGAGTTTTTACACTAAATGGGACAAGAGAACTGTTGAACATACCTTGTGACATAACTATGATCAAATTTATGATTAATTGGCTGCACAATGAATGCACCGTCTACTCCTGCTCCCTCCATACACTGGAAAAGTGAGTATCAGCGTCAATGATAGATACACAAACACATATCCAACCACAATCAAATTCCATGAAATTAACCTTAAGCAATTGGGATTTATGTGAAACAGCAGACATGGACACAACATCACATTCTATATGAATGGGTCAAGATTTGAAGGATACAGATAGGGTGTTTACAAACTGTTAAAACAAATATGCAATATCAAGGGAAGTGGAAAAAAAAAAAAACTTTTGTAAATGCATATACTATTCCCAAGTTATTGACCCGAGAATGAACATGGGTATTGAGATAATAAACTGAATGCATACCTGGAGCAAAAAATCTACATGTCCTGATAAAGTGGGCTCTTGTCCAGGAGAGTAAGGGAATTTACCAGCCTTCATTTCCAAAAGGGAAAAAAAAAAGAATGATGCTTGGTATATGAACAACCTTATATAAAGCATGAAGTCATAAACATAATAAAAATCATCACTTTGCACATAAATTTCTGGGATTTGGCTTCTCTAAAGCGAGGGAATCACTTTAAATCTACAATAAAGTAAACTAGCATAAGCTAAGGATGTGATTGGGGTCATATACTTAAACATGTATAACAAATTATAGTGTTCTTTAAAGTGTTATTTACAGAAAATTAACAGAAACCTGAGTGTCATTTGGGCATTTGGCAAGTAATAAGATTACTTGAAAGACGAAACTAACAGTGGTGATAATAATAATTAAAAAATTAAACTTAGGTTTGGAATAAGGGTGTGAAAGTGTTATTTGTACCTCTTGAGGAGAAGCCCACACGTGCAGATGGGAATCAATGACTTTGGAGGATGAAGGGGTTTCACTTTCGCCACCAACGCTGAAGGCCATTCTCACTGTAGCACCACCACTTCTGAAGCTCGAATGTCTCGCTCTCGGACCTGCAACTGAAACCACACTACTCAACCTTAGCGCCATTTTATGTCATCATAAATTGCCACATTTTATATAATATATATATATATATATATATATATATATATATATATATGGGATATATATATATTAAAGTGTAATTCTTCCTCTAGCATCTTAAATATTACATACTCTTTAGTAAAATATTTATTCTCATGTGTTAAGTTTCTAATATATAAGTTTTATATTAAAAAAGTTATATATGAATATTAATATTTTTTTCATTTCGTACATCATATTTTCACTATTATGTTACCATATGATGTTCATAAAAAAATTATTAAAACTAGCTGAGATTATGTTAAAATGTAAACTTTCTTCTAATAATTCAAATATTACATACTCTTAAATAAACTGATCATTCCCATATTTTAAATTTTTACTTTATAAATTTTCAATTAAGCATATTATATAGAAATATTAATGTGTTTTTTTATCCCCACACATCATATTTTCACAATTCACTATTAATTTATCATATCATATTTAAAAAAAATTAAAAAGCAAAAATCATGTGAAACTGTAAATTTCTGTCTTGCTCTTATAAAAAATGTAATTTTCTTCTAATAATTTATATTTAAACATTCTCATAAATAAATTGTTAATTTTCATGCATTAAGTATTTAAATCATCATCATCATCATCATCATCATCATCATCATCATCATCAAATTTGAACTGCAAGAGATTCACCAGATTCATGAGATTGGCCATTTTTTATTTATTTTTTAAATAGCTTTTAATAAATGAAGGATAATGTGCATGCAAAGATAAAGAATTTCTTCCGTAGATTGTTTATTAAATGTGTTGCCATGTGTAAGATTTATTTATTATTTACCTAAAAATGCTCTTTGCTTGACACTTAATATGGAAGCAACTTGCAAATATTGTAATATTAGATATTAGACTAGATTAGGTTAGATATTAGATTATGTTAGATATTTATTGAAATGCCTACATCAAAATGAGGCTATATATTTAAAAAATTCTAGGTTAAAATATTTACCACTGGCTTGGGTATGTAAACTCTCTAACAAGGATTATAATTAGGATTTTCCATGAAAGAAGGCTATGAAGGTGATTGAGTACAGAGTTCAATGGGCAAATCTCCTAGGAGCCATAACCATAAGGTTCGCCCCTTGAAGTGATGGAGCCGAATAGAACAAGTTGTTATGGAAGAAAAACTCGCTAAGTGAGTGATTCTTTATCATATTCTTTTTATTTCATCAATTATTTCTTGACATCTTTTTTAAGTTTTTTTTTTTATAAACTTGCCTATCTGTACGTGAAGGATTCGCTCTTGCAGGCATTGTGTTTAACCGAAATTCAACTTTTTGCTTGTAGACATGCACCATGCTCTAATATAATACGCTATGCAAAGGTTCCACTAGTGCTGCATAACAAAGATTTTTGGGATGTAGCCCTACAAGTGAGGTGGGTGAAGGTAATCTATCATCTTTTGAAATATTGAAAATTATATATATTTATATTCATGTTCACTGGAGTTTAGATTTCAATAATTTTTTGTAGGAAAAATCTTCTCATCATGCAAAGAAGTCATCTTCTCACCTTGCTCCTCATTGCCCCAATGTTTCCCTGCATGCTCTATGGTAGAAAATCATGATGACATATCTCTAAGAGATTGTGCTCAAGTTCTGAGTTAGATACACCCTTTGAACCAAAATTTAGGATATTCAATTTGCGTATATGAATAGAATTAAATAATTTGAAAGTAATTAAAACAGCTGTGCTCCTTTTTCCTTGGTTGAGTTGAGGTTTGAGGCTTTTTGATGTAGCGAGTTATACACACGACCATGTATAAGGAGGAAATGAACATTTCTGAACTGACAAACATGATACTTATTACCATTTGGTTGTCCACTTAACTTAACTACCATGACTTTACTATTTTATCGTTGTTTATCTCATTATAAGATGTCTTGATGTATCTCTTCCACCTATTTCCTCTCTCCTGGTATAACCAGAGTTTTACTCTGCGTATGTTTACTACTAACCCTTGTGTGATTCAATCCGTCTTTAGAAACTCAATAATTTTGCGACGAGGTGGGGTAAGTGGTAACTAAAAATGATTTTCATAGCAGCTTCATGTGGCTGTTATATTGATTGATGGTTGAAATGAAGTAAAGAAATGTCTTAAAGAGTGTATTTGTTTGTTGGAAGTCCTTGCTCCCTATTGTTGTGGTTCATAGTTCCAGTGCACCCAACATATGAAGGAAGTTGAACTTTGTTTAACATAATAGTGATTATTTTGCCTTTTTTTGTCAGATTGCTAGTTTAATTTTAATTTTGTTGCTAGGAAACTGTTCGGAGTTAAACTCTTGTGTGGTCTAGTGCTTGTGTATATCTTGGTTTACCAATATAACTTTTTGTATTTGACCAAGATATACACAAGCACTTGACCACACAAGAGTTTAACTCTTAACAGTTTCCTTGCAAGAATCAAAATTCAAACTAGCAATCTGACAGAAAAGGCAAAATAGGGAGCAAGGGTTTCCAATAAAACAAACAATCGTAAGTCAGTTCCTTTCATCCATCAATCAAGATACTAGCCGCATGGCGCCGCTTTGAAAAATCATTTTTAGTTATGACTTAACCAACCTCCTCCCAAAATTATTTAGTTTTTGGAGACAGATCCAATCACAACTGCAGTACACATTTACAGTGTAACAAAATAAATATTTTGAATAATGGCTCGACGTGATGCGACGTAGGACGACATGGATTCAATGGTTATGACGCGGGCGTGACTAGAGATTGTCGCGGTGACGCGACTTGTGATGAGGTCACAGAACAACGACGTTGGTGTTGACATCGCATCGATGGTGGTTCGAAGGTGGCTTGGCCGAGGATTGGCCGCGGTGGCTTCGGTTGTGGAGGATGCAGATTCGTGTAAAGGAGCTTGGGAGAGGGTTATTGGCCTGGTTGGTTGCGGCTTAGGGGCAACCACACAATGGCGTTAGTTTGTGAGTCCAAAAACGCTAACAGACGTTAACAAAGGTACTGATGTGTCATGTTAAGTGTCAATATAAACTTTCCACGTTGGATATCGAACTTCAATCTGGTCATGCAACTATCAATTTGGTCACATTCTCCTTCTCTCCCCCCCCCCACCACCCTTCTCCCACCTGTAATCATCCCACCTCCCTGTCCCCCTCCCCCATCACCACCACCCTTCTCCAACCCCTCTCTTCTTCCCACCTAAAAGATAAAGTTTCTAGTTTTGCCTCTAACGCGCCTCCAATTAGGTTTGAACCTCTAGCTATAGTTAACTAATAAATAGTAGTGGACTAGTGGTAACAAAGCAAAGTGTGTTGAACACAGAAATTGGATTTATTCATTCACATCATCATAGAATCAGAATGGTTAAAGGAAGTGAGAGTGTGAGAGAGGGTGAGAAGGAGTATGCAGAAGCAGAGTGAGAGACGTGGAAAGTGCCAGAGAACTATTCGAGGAAATGCCCAAGAACTGTTTTCAAAAACAGGTTTTGCCAAACAAGTTTTTAAATTTTCCAGTTTTTGAAAACAGAAAACAGAAAACAGTTTTTAAAAACTGTAATCAAACATGCCTTAAATCTCCCAACTCTAATTGATAAGAATTGGGATCCATGGAATGCTAAAATGAAAGTCCTTTTAGGACTTCAAGATTCCATGGAGGTTGTAGAAAGTGGATTTGATCCACTAACTGATGGCATGACAGGGGCACAGAAGGCTCATCATAAAGATATGAAGAAGAAAGATTGCAAGGCAATGTTTCTACTTCATCAATGCGTTGATGATACACATTTTGAGAAAATAGCAAATGCATGTTCAGCAAAGGAGATATGGGACATTCTGCAGAAAGCTCACAGTGGCAGTGACAAAGTAAAGAAGGGAAAGTTGCAAACTCTTCAAAGGCAGTGTGAAAGTCTTCTGATGGAGGAGAATGAAAAGATTGGTGAATACTTCACCAAGGTCCTAACCACTGTCAACTTAATGAAGGGTACGTGGAGAAAATCATGAGGTCATTGTCATCCAAATTTGACTACATTATAGTAGCAATTGAGGAGTCTAAAGATTTGGACAGTATGAAGATAGAAGAGCTGTAGAGTTCATTGGAGGGACATGAGATGCGTCTTGCGGATCGTAATCATGTGAAAAATGCAGAACAAGCTTTGAAGGTTGGTATGGACAATCATGATCACAGAAAGAAGAAGTGGAAAGGAAAAGGGAAGTCCAGAAACAAGTCAAAGTGGTCTCAAGGTCAAGATAATTCCAGATGTGATTCTGACAAGCCATAATCCTCCAAAAGGAGAGGTGAATTTGCAAAGAATGGTGGTAATCAGAGGAAGACTGATAAAAAGAATGTTGAATGCTATAAGTGTCACGAGATGGGTCGTTCACTAATAGACCGAGGGATAAGTAATTCGACTCATTCACATCCAGATCATGAATGTTTGGAATCCATATTATGCAAGGAGACATTGCTTTTGCTAATTCGAATTGAAGGGTGATATAAAATCGGTCTATTTCCGGCATCATATCCATAGTTAGCGCATTCATACTCCTATGAGTGTCGTACTGGAAAGCCAAAAGAGCAAAAGAATGCTGACAAGGAAGCTTTGCAGCAAGGGAAGAATCTGATGAAGATCCTATAATGCTAATGGTCACAACAAATTCACCAGTGAGTGCTGGAACTGATGAGATATGGTACCTAGACTCATGCCGTTCCAATCACATGACCAGCCACAACGAATGGTTGGTAGATTTGGACAATAAAAGGGCTAACAGAGTAAAGTTTGATGATAACAGGACACTTCAGATAGAAGGGAAAGGAGATGTAGTCATTCCAAGGAAGAATGGTAAGACTGCAATTATCAAAGATGTTTTGTATGTTCCTGAGTTTAAATGAAATTTGATGAGTATTGGTCAGCTAGTGGAGAAGGGGTATAATGTTGACACGAACGATGGGAAGCTTCACCTGTCTGATCCTGAGGAAAGGTTAGTCTTAAAAGCTAATCTTACAAAGAACAGAACCTTTCAAGTGAATATGAAAGCTGCTGAAATCAAATGCTTTGCTGCACAAGAACCTGAAGAAGAATGCTGAACTTGACACTCTAGGCATGGACACTTAAACTTCAAAAGTTTGCATCAGTTAGGTGTCAAACACATGGTGTCTGGTTTACCTGTTACTGAATTGTCTCAAAAAGTTTGTGACATATACATGGCGGGGAAATAAACCATAATTTCTTTTCAGTCACAGCTAGGAATGAGAGCTAAAGACATTCTAAAAGTTGTGCATTCTGATCTGTGTGGGCCATTTGAGGTTCCTTCATTAGGAGGAAACAAGCATTTCATGAGCTTTGTAGATGAGTAAAACAAAATGTTGTGGGTATATCTTATCAAGCAGAAGAGTGAAGCATTATCAATGTCTGTGAACTTTAAAGTTGCAGTGGAAAGGTAGAGTGACAAGCTTCTTAAAATACTCAAAACTGATGGAGGAGGGGAGTACACTTATAAGGAGTTCTCAGATTTTTGTTTAAAGAATAGTGTGCAACATGAGGTGATAGCCCCCTATACCCCACAACATAATGGCCTAGCAGAGAGAAGAAACAGAACCATCCTCGACATGGTAAGGAGCATGCGGAAGGAGAAATTTCTGCATCAAAATTTCTGGGGAGAAGTGGTAGTAGTGACTGCTTACATTCTTAACAAATGTCCAACAAAGAGGCTTCCAGAACAGGTTCCTGAGGAAGTTCGGATAGGAAGTAAGCCCATGGTCAGCCATTTGAGGATTTTCGGCTCACTTTGCTATAAGCACATTCCAGATCAAAGAAGAACCAAGCTGTAAGACAAGAGTGAAGTTATGATCTTCGTTGGATATCATCCAACTGGTGCTTATAAGTTGTATGGTCCAGCAAGAAAGAAGATGACTTAGGTATGGTTAATGGATTGAACAAGAATCTGCAATTCTAGTCCCTTGAGGGTGATCTATTAATGGTTGATCAAGCAGCTTCCATTGGAGAATCACTTCCTGTGACTAAGCATCCTGGGCAAGAAGTTCTCAGGCTCAACTTGCAAACTTTCAGTTCATATTAAGATATAATGTATTTAATCTTTCTTCAATTTGAAGCTGTTGTTATTGCAAGTGGTTTGCACAAGTTTTGTGTTAAATTACCTTTTATACCTGTGATGTGATTTATGAACCGCCCCTCTTTGACTAAAGAGTATTGGAAATGTAAATTAAGCACCATAGAATTGGACAATAGTTATGCTCAGTGTTCCTTCACATTCCTGGTGAGTGAAAATGTAAGGAGTAATTAAGTGGCTAAAGAGAAGTGCTCTTAAATAAAGGAACTGTAAAAAGTAGGGGGAATCTGGAAATGTATATAAAATCCCCTCACTAAAATGAAACAACTCACGACACCACACCTTGTGTTCAAAATTTAAAGGACATTTATTTGTTAGTATTTGACGGATGTCACCAATCTTTCAAAATTGGTTGCATATTTTTCCCAACTCTCAATAAATGTGTTCTCATTCTTACGAGACTAAACATACTTACAACTACACCTACGCTTACACCTTATTAGTAGAAAGCATTAATTTCTGATTGTTAGCTTTTTTTTTTTTTTATTATTATGAATATTTCTACTTGTTAGCTAGAGATTCCTTTGGTACTCATGAAAAAATAAGAAATTATTAATTTTACCCACCCTTCTATTATTATGATATCGGATTGAATTGAATTTAAATTTATATTAATCTGATTGGACGACTTTCTTAATAAGATAGAAAATTCAAATTAAAGGAATTCAAAGAAAGAGTTTCGAGAATTAAATTAGTTACCTGTTTTTGTTTAAAAACAATTTAATCAAATTTGAAAGTGCTCAGATGTTTTGCTGTGCAATTCATTTAATAAAAAAGAAAAGAAAATTTCATAAAAATTAAAAATAATAGAATCACAAAACTCACAACCATCTTCTTCTTTTTTTATGAAAAATTTATGTACCAGCAATTGAATCAGGACCCGTGGGATTTGAATCTCAACAAATACCACATGGGTCACTAACGCCAGTAAACTCACAATTATATAATCATTTATAATGGGAAAATCAAATTTCAATTTAATTAAATTAGTTTCATGTGACATATTTTTAAAATCTTATGAAGATTTACTTTTTATATATACATGTTATTCACATTGATTTGTTTGGACTAATTAACAATGAAGATCCGTTTAAAAAAAAAAAAACAATGAAGATCACGTATAAAGGCTTTCAAGTTTCAAAGGATAATCCATCATAATAATGTTTTGATTGGTTGAAAGCTTTACAATTTTATTTACATCTTTACTTATTGTTATAATCGATAACAAAACCGTTTTAAAATTGACGAGACCAAATAATAAGTTGGACTACATTGCAAAGATATATAAGTTCGACCACGAAAAGTATATGTTTGAAACTCTTCTTTTCTTCCTCCAATTTTCCCCTTAAAAGGTTAATATCTCCACAAATCTCACTAAGTGAAGGAGGTATAAGGGAAAACTTGTCTTAGTAAAGAAAAGAATAACTATTTTGAGGAGTGCTTAAAAACTCACTTTAACACTCTTTTTAATACTCACATTTATTGGTTGAAATTCATGTGGATCTCACTAAATTGGAAGTGGGGCACGTATTCTTAATGAACTCTACATGAATTTCAATCAATCAATGAGAGTGTTAGTGAGTGTTGTTAGCATTTTCAACTTATTTTTGTGTCCATCGTCATATTTCCATGAGAGACCAAGTGACATGGCTTGCTTCCATTGGCAAAACATCACATAAGACAACATCATGACACTTAGGACTTGCTTATTTACAACAAAGTCCTCTTGGGAAACAAGCCATTAAAGTTTATATGGCTTTAGATGAGGACTAATATGGCAAAACCTAACTTATTCACTAGCCTAGTACTAGCTACATTAGAGCAACTACCACTATCTATGATGAGGGAACAATTATACCCATTAATTATGAATTGATAAGAACAAGGGTTGCAAAAAGTGAATAGAATTTTGAAAATAAGGAATACTGGTAATTCGAGAGTACCAGCTCTCTCCTACTGGTAATTTGAGAGTACCAGCTCTCTCCTCAAGTCTATTTTAATTTCCAATTCAATGCTTTTCTTATTCTTTCTTCCTCTATTAATAATAGTTTCCTTTAACTGATTGATAGAATCAGTTAGTTACAAAAAATAACAATATCTAATAACATATAACTAATTATCACCAAATAATATCTGATAATATCTAATAACTAATATCTAATAACTATATTCCCACTAACCCCACTCTCAATTACTAACCTATCATTACTCCCCCATTTTGACCACCTTGTCCTCAAGGTGGGGAAAAAAACAACCCCCCTTTTTTTTCTGGTCAAAACCCCTGAAAACAGAAAACTGGGAAAGGAAACATGAAACAAGAATAGAAGCAAGTAAATTCCAACAGGTTGGGCTAGGCCCAGTACAACAAATGAGGGAACTAGTTTGATGCAAGTTGAGAAACAAGAGTACTTTTTTCTACTCTTGGGCCTGTTCCTTCTGTTTGGAATTATGACTAGGGCCTTGTGGTCAAAGGTTGACCCATCCCTCTCAAAATCCAGCTGTACCACCCTTGCCTCTTTCCTTACAAAAGCACGTGATGAAATCAACAACTCCCACCATTTGTGTCGCGCTTCCACCGTCGTAGTATCCGGAAGCTTAGCTGGCGGCCGTTCGGCGGTTACCGTTGTGCAAGGATCCATCGGCGTAACGTTCGCCGCCGTGTACGGCGGTTTCGTTGGAGACCGTTTGGCGGTTACCAGCATGCATGGTCCAGCGACCAAGAAGAAAGGACCACCAGCGAGGCGATTTGGCGGTTCGGCCGACAGACGGATGACAGCTACTTTCCGACTGAATAACGAGTCCGGCGGTTTACCTGTCGGTCGATTGAAGGTTACGACCGTGCAAAGCCAGGAATCCGAAGGTTTTCGCGGAGGTTTTCCCACCGCATCGCACTCTAAAACGACATTTTGGGGCCAAACAAAGATTTCCCCTCTTTTCCACCTTTGGAAATCGTAATCCTGCAATTTCTCTATCAAAGAGCCTTCCTATAACCGCTTGAAGAAGATGAGCTCCTCTATTACGTCCTTCTCAGGCTTCGACGACAATGAGCAACCGATGAAATCAACCACGACGACTGATTGACACGCCACCGCTGTTCGCTGTGCCGCCGCCGTTGCAAACTCCGAGTCTTTCCGCAATGCCTCTATCTCAGAAGTCCCCTGCGAATGTGGCTTGGCCTCAGATTTCACCAACAACACTGAATTCGCCTTTGTTTTGGCTACCTCCAAATCACTTTCTCATTCTTCCTCCCTTGCTTCTTCTTTTCTAGGGATTGCTTCCTCCCCTGAATCATGAACTGGTTCTGGCAGGTATGGTTCGAATTCCCTTAGCAACGCCATCACAAAATCCAACCACGTTGCCTTCTGATTTCTTCTTTTCCAGAAATACCACCAAAAGAAAGCATCACGAGTCAAAGACTTCTGCGCCTCTGAAAAATTCTTCTCTTCAGAAATTCCCTTGGCCTCGCAGTGCTGTTCCACCATGATGAGCCATTCATAAGCCTCTCTTCCGTCGAAATTTGGAATCATCTTCATGATCGGTACCCACAACTCCAAGGATCGGAGCTCTGATACCAATTGATAAGAACAAGGGTTGCAAAAGGTGAATAGAATTTCAAAAATAAGGAATACTGGTAATTCGAGAGTACTGACTCTCTCCTACTGGTAATTCGAGAGTACCAGCTCTCTCCTCAAGTCTGTTTTAATTTCCAATTCAATGCTTTTCTTATTCTTTCTTTCTCTATTAATAATTGTTTCCTCTAACTGATTGATAGAATCAGTTAGTTACAAAAGATAACAGTATCTAATAACAAATTAACAATATCTAATAACAAATAACTAATTATCACCTAATAATATCTAATAACTAATAACTATATTCCCACTAACCCCACTCTTACTAACCTATCATCTTGTTTGAAAGATGCTCTCTTTGGTTATTCTCACCATCTATACTAGCTAATAATCTCCTAAAAACTAAAAGATCTCCTCCTATAGCATATCAAACAATCTCTTGTTCTGTAGAGGAAGATGTAGAATAGGAAGAACTCAAACTTTAAATGTGTCCATTTTCATTCATTAACATAGTTTTCTTTGATGGACATTGTGAGGAAATGCGACCCCTACCAAGAAACTTGAAGTACTTTATGTTTGACACATTTTCTCTAGGTTTGGAAATTGGATAACTAGGAGGTGTCTTCTTAAATTCTCTATGGTGTTTTCATTTTAATCTTTAGGTTCCCTATATGGTCTGTCTTGATTATCCTTGGACCTAGAACTCTCACACTCTTTGAAATATTTCCACTTGGAAGTCAAGAATTTTCAAAAAGATTTTCCGTCCAAGTAAAAAAATTCCATATCTTTTGAATTGTTGCTCAACCTTCGTAGCTAGATGGACAAGCTCTTTAAGGTTAAGGTAGTTATGGAGCTCAACACACCTCTATGAGTGCTTCTTCATTTTCATGACAATTTTCTCGTATCTCTAATCAAACATTTCCATCTCTCTATAGTACTCATCGACACCCATGGCCCTTGTGTCAACCCTTTAAGGGTTTAAAGAAGCTCCCTATGGCAGTAAGAAGGTACATATCTTCTCATAGGAACTTTGAGCTCCTTTGAAAATGAGATGTGGTTTACCATAACTCATCTCTCTAACTAGTCTAACTTACCAATATAGTGCAAAATTTTGAAAACTTAGGGTAGCTAATTTAACTACTTTTTCTTCCCTAATTTTATGCAAACTAAAAAGTTTTCTACTTTGAGCTACCACACTTAGTAGGCTTTTATGTCACTTTTAAAATGAAATGGAGTATGCGTGACCTAGGAGAAAGAGGAGAATGACTCCTAAACAAATCAACAATCGCAAAATACGAAGCGAAAAAGCAGGGTAAACAAAGAACAAAAACAATAAAAAACAAACACCCTTAAAGGACCACTCCAAATTATCCTATTTCTACCTAGATGGTGATCCAAAAGATCATATTTATAATAATGTTTTATATCTCTACTCACTCACACGAAAAAAAAAACAAACAAAGCAAACAAGTAGAGATCAACCAAAGGATCTGAAAAGAATGTCCAAAGTCCTCTTACAAGAAAGAAAAAGAAAAGCACAAAACTATATCCTACTACAAAAGAACTACAAAGTACAAAGCTTTGATCCTAGATACAAGCTAAAAGTAAGATTTACAATGAGAATCCTAATACAAACGTACTATGACAAGCAAGTGAATATTCAACATTGAAACCTGACTTTTTTTTATTTTTTTTATTTTCTCTCATTCACCATGTATCACACTTATGACTTTTTCTCTATTGAGCACTTTTGTCTTTCCCCAATCCTTATCTTTTTTTCAAATTTTCTCAAAAGAAACCCACTAGATGTAACCAAGTGTGAGATCAAAGATGGTTTTGTAGAGTCCCTTCAAACAGTTAGCAAACTTCAGAGGTCAATTGGAAAATATACCAATCACAAAACAATGGAAAGCACAAAGACAATGAAGAAAAGCTTGACAAGGAATAAGGACTGCTAAAAGATGAAAAAGTGCGATAGAACTACCAAGAGGCTAACGAAGACAAAAACACGTCGAGTTAGACATATTTTTCGTTTTATAAAAGGATCTCAGCAAGACTGTTTGCGTATCACATAACCTCTCTCGACCAAAAGGTTGATATTTTCACTAAGGCACCAACTCTGTTTGAGGCTCTAAAGGACAAACTCAATCGACAAGATTTCTCTTTCTCTCCCACTTTGCGATTGAGGTGGACTGTTAGAGAACAATTAGTTAGTTATAGTTATAGCGCCAGTTGGATGTTACCAGTTGTATGTTAGTTGCAGAGTTAGTTTACTCTTTGTAAATGTTTTGTTAGTTAGACCTAGTAAATGTATTCAGCTTGTTGTGCAAGCTTCTCTCACTCTATAAATTAACAGAGCATTTATTGTATTTGATTTAAATATCAATAACATAATTCAATTCAGTTTACTTTTCTTTTTCTCACTAAACCTAATTCTCAATAGGAAGAACTCAGAAACCTCCCTTGCGTGTGTGATCAAAGCATGGAAACAAGTGCAAGCCAATAGCTTACCAAAACGAATATAAAATAGAGTCTGGAGGGTTCCCGGAGATGCTAAGTTGCACATGAACCGAATACTTATAAGAAAATAGCAAACTAACGAGAAGCATATCAGGATAGACAGAGAAAATCAATTCCCACTTACTAGGACAATAGAGATCAACTGAATCCGAAAACTGAATCACCAAAAACATTGCCAAGCTCATTTTAACTTCAAAATTACTAGAAATGCCTGTAGAAAAGTTCAGCAAATAAAAGTTCTTAATAGATCAACACAATCAAATCTAACAGTGTAGAATACATTGCCAAACTCATTTTAACTTCAAAATTACTAATGTGAATTCTTGTTTATGAGGTGGTTTATATTATCAATTTACGCAATATCAGGGAAACTTAATATGGAAAGTGTCAAATTAGTTCCAATAATAGAAACAGAAGCCAGCCATCAGTTTCATCACTATTTGATACTCGCTATTTGAAGAAAGATTAGACCAACACTATAGAAATCAAATCTGTAAAGCAAATTCAGTTGTTTGAAACAAGAAAACCATGATAAGTAACATAAGAAAATATTATTACATGATAAAGGAAGCTATTTATCTTCTAATTAGCCATGGTTTATTCAAAAGAAATGTTTAAGCTGCCATAAGACTGGGACAGTACAGTTTTGCAACTGTAACTGAAGGTGAAGATGGAGTTTGTGTGCTCATGATTTACTGTTTTGGTGCAGCATATCTGAAACAGAAGGATGGTACACATCATAAATTGCCTATAGTGGGATGTCAAGCATATATGGATTCCATGAGAATATATACAACACTTATATTTTCTAACTTATGGGTATCTTTTTCTTTATACAAATTGTAAGGATGTTTCTAACTGTTTGGGTTATTTATTGGAATACACACACTACTTATTCCTCATTCTCTCAATCAACTAATCATCTCTGGAAGCTGTGAGAGTTGGATTGTTCAAGTCAGCTGGGCTGCCTGAAGTAGTTATGTATAAGAAGATACCTTGGATCAAAAATATATTGAATGTACGAGACCACGATCCCATGGTTTGAAAGAAATGAGATTGCCTTATGCTTAAAAATCACCCCTTTTAAGACACCTCTCCCAATTTGCACGTAACCATGAAAGTCATAACGTACAAATAAAAGAGAAAAGAGAGAGAGTGAGAGAGAGAGAGTGAGAGAGGGAAAATTACCAAATAGATCAACAAGATTTGATACTGTCTCTGCACAGAAAGCTTGCTTGCTTATCTAATTCCCACCTTCAAGGAGACAGAATAGCATCTGCAAGTTCACGAAAATAAGAAATTAAGCCACATTGCTTGAAAATACAAGTGGGCCTTCATCATCCCCTGTTTCTTTAGAGCAAATAAAGGGCACTCTCACTCTCTTCCTCTATTCCATATTTGTAGCGCAGCAACCAGAAGTCCCGAGCAGGTGCCAGCGTAGTGTGCTCATATAGCTGATCATCAAAGAGTGAAGTATGCAAATAAGAGATTTAGTCACAGAGTCATCTTCCATACATGTAAGACATTTAGTCTGTTAAGTAATGGATGAGTAGCTTTACCTGCAAATAAAGAAGCTCTATGGTTCCACCATTGGCTGTGGGAAGCAGATTCAAAACGTTGACTGCTCAGCAATCACGATACCGGGAAGGATATCTTTAAGGATACTGGAAGGCCTATCCTTAAGGATTTCGACAACCTGTAGAGGTTATTGTCGATTATGTCATCCATAAATACAAGCACGACAATTTATAAATAGAAGAGAAAACCTCATTAACAAAGAAAGTTATCAGCGGTTGGGGTGTGTTATTTAAAGATGTCAATTTGGTCCATATTTTTTACCATTCTGTTCATGCCACATCCAGGGGAAAAAATTGAAGAATAAAACAAGTAATTGATCAGCAAATATTAATAGTTATTGGATCACCTTCATTCCAGGCATTTGGACCTACTAAACAGCAATTCCAGCTGTAGCCATTAAAAGAAATCATGCTAAAGTCTCTTCTGCAATGGACAAAATCCTGGGAAAACGACATGTGATTTTATAAGGCCAAACCCAAACATACAAGGTTTCAAAGAAAACAATGATGGAAACAACCCAAGACACAAGGAACATCAAAGAAAGGAACCATAGTAGAAAGCTTGTCTGGCACCAAATTTGAGGTAAGCACAATATCAATATTTCTAACAATAGAGATAAGCCCAAGATCAGCAACTAAAGCATGAAACTTTATACATTGCTTTTCCATTAAGTGAAGTTAAAAAGGCACAAATGTTTTTGCATATAATGAATAGAAACACACAATAGGCTAAAAAGGTCAAACAGGTATATTGAATGGACTGTGAAAAAGGCTACATGTATATATATGCCTTTGAAATATGAGAAACAATGAAATTCCAAAATGCAAGAATGAGACTAACCAAAATATTAAGAATGGGTGATGCAGATGATATCTTCGTGGCGAGTTTAGTCTTGAGCAGTACGAGTTTTGTCCTTCCACCACCGATCGCCTCATTTTCCATGGCAGCACTTCATCCCACAAACAATTTCTTCAACACACCCCAACTGTTTGCACAAGAAAGCCATAAAAAAATCTGCACAGCAGTGATACCTTAAATTTGGTGGGTAGTATTAGTTTTAATAGAGCATCACCTCAAGAAAGCTATAAAAAATATCTCCAAAGCTGTTTGCACAAGCTCTTGGTCCTTGCTCATTCATCCAAATTTCCACTTCACCATATTCATTCGCCTTCTTCAAAACTAAGACACCTTCCTTCCTGTGAGAACCAAAAGAAACCATCAATTACAATTATACAATTCAATAGGCAAAAGACATTGAAATCTCACAATCACACATGCCATGTCAAGATGTAGGTTTTTTTTTCCTACAACCATAAGATTATAAGCAATAGAAAAATCAAAACATTACTGTTCTAGATATCCAAAATTTTAAAACAAAAGAAACACAAAAGTTAATCTTTATCTTGAAATTAACTAATGTTCTTGTAAAGCACTCATACATGGGAAATAATTGAAAAACTTAAAATATTTCAATAGCTTCCAAATAACATGTATAATACCTCTGAAGAGGACTTCTTAGCCAGAGACACTCTACAAAGCACTCCAAATGATCCTTCCTCCAACTTTTTCCCCATAACAAAATCATTCTGCCATAATAAACCCCTCAATAAAAAGTTAACAACTAATAAAATGAACACCAGAAACACTGCTACCTAAAAATTGCAACATAAAAACCAACTTGAGTTCACAAACCAATTTTTGTAATAATAATAATAATAATAATAATAATAATAATAATAATAAAAAAATAAACACTTTCAAGGAAATGAATATATTTCAAAAACAAAGGTAAAAACATTATATAGCAAATATATATTTGTATAAGTGAGAAAAACATTTTGAAATAAGTAAGAAAAAGTATAACAGAAAATATGGTGATAAAAAACAAAAAGGTAAAAACTAAGTTTATAATATAATAAAGAAACTCTTTCACCAACCAATGCAAAAATATATATACGTGAGAAACCTCATTTTGAAAATACTAATATAAAGTTATCAAAGAAAATTATTACCGAGCATTTGAAAAGTTTGTAAATAATGTTAGATAAGTATATACTGGGCTTGCCTCTAATGAGTATTGCAAGGAACATGCAGGAAGCTTTTGTCTCTTTTGGAACTCTAGAAACAAGAACCCAATCCCTTGATCCTGTCTTGGCAGAACCTAATTATATTATATCCGTCAGTCAACACACACAAGTGAAATATATAATAGCAATATACTTGACAGTTGAGACATTTGTTACCTTAGAGCATCCTCTTCAGTTCTATCATTTCATCACCAATATAAATTTGAAGCACATCAATAGAATTCTCGTATCCTAGAAATATGTAAATAATATTGTAGTTAGGACATATGTCTCATAATACACAACCCAAGTTGCAGGCATATACACTCACCTAGCTGCAGTCCATGACCCTTCTTCTGGACCCTCATCACAAGAACCTCTATTTCCTTGTACTGGTTTCCATTGCTCTTGTATCAGTAGTGTAGGGAATGCATCTGTCCCATTAACCAAGTTAGATTAACAGTTAAATCCAAAACCACAAAAAAAGTGTATTTAATTTTTATTATAAGATTGGTCTTTCCTTCCAATGATCCCATAAGCGAATAAAAAGGAAACAGGCCATTTTGAGAAAACCCAACTGGTAAAAATTCAATCTTTAACCACGTGTAAGATTTGACAAAAAAAACCGCTTATAAGAATCCCCCAATAAAAATAAATCAGATAGGAGAAAGAGAAACACACCCCCACATCTTGGTGACACCCTCCGCCATAGCTCTGCAAATGCCTACCAGTGCGTGGAGAAACAAAGAACATAACAACGTTCTCCAATTGCACAAGGGTCACTTTTCTAACACCAATCAAACTTTCACTGCCAGGCGCCAACACTGAACAACTCTAAAAGAAAAATATCAAAAATCAAACCCGTAGAATGCAACAAAGAATAGAAAAGCTAGACAAGTAATAACCGTTAAAACAAAAGTGAATTACAGTAAAGAATCAAAGATATTGCTGGTACTATATATTGAAGGTCTCAATAAATACAAAATTAAAAAGAACTATAAATGAAGACAATACCTTTGAATAGCCAAAATCACAAATTTTCAAGCGAGGAGCTGGACTACCATCCAACAATGTGTTTTCCAACTTCAAGTAATGATGGCATACTTGCTTCATTAAAGAAGACAAATAGAGAACCTCAAGTCAAACATCTCACTATATCTTCTGAGCAGAAAATGCACTGCCGAAAAAGCAAAGACTACATGTACCATTGCGTGACAATAGCTAACACCTGATATAAGTTATTGGAAGAAGAAGCGTGCCTGCAGAATTAACACCTGATATAAGTCATTACGATTGAAAAAATAATTCCAAATTCCACCGCCACACGCTTAAGCATTACACTTGACTAACAGGCACTGTTCTGTAATAATTGCATTCACAAAACAGAAGAAAGAAAGAAAAGCCTCAAGAATTTAGGACATTAACCTTTTAAACGAGCAACAATTTCATCGGCCTTCCAAATGGGAAGGAATAACCCTTTATGCACCCCCAGAAGGATCAGCCTTCAAACTATCATAGTCCCAAAGGATAAAAAGCAAAAGCAGAGCGAAAGGCAACAAGGGTCGAAAGGGACAAGGGTCAAAACTTAGTTTATCACTAAGCTTTAAAAAATAATTCCAAATTCCAACGCCACACACTTGAGCATTACATTTGACTAACATGCATTGTGTTTGTAATTATTGCATTTGCAAGACAGAAAAAAGAAAGAAAAGCCTCGAGAATTTAGGACATTAACCTTTTCACCGAGCAACACTTTTATCGGTCCATTTGTCCCTCATAAACTCCAAACTTTTCCAGAACCAATATTAGGCACAAGTTCATAGCAATCACTGTAATGCATGATCGGGCATATCCATTTAGGACTCAAAAGTGGGAAGGGATAACCCTTTATGCACCCCCTGAAGGTTCAGCCTTCAAACTATCATCGTCCCAAAGGATAAAAAGCAAAAGCAGAGAGAAAGGCAACAAGGGTCGAAAGGGACAAGGGCCAGAACTTAGTTTATCACTAAGCTAGAAAAAATAATTCCAAATTCCACCGCCACACACTTGAGCATTACATTTGACTAACATGCATTGTGTTTGAAATTATTGCATTTGCAAGACAGAAAACCGAAAGAAAAGTCTCAAGAATTTAGGACATTAACTTTTTCACCGAGCAACACTTTTATCGGTCCTTTTGTCCCTCATAAACTCCAAACTTTTCCAGAACCAATATCAGGCACAAGTTCATAGGAATCACTGTAATGCATGATCGTGCATATCCATCTAGGACTCAAAAGTGGGAAGGGATAACCCTTTATGCACCCCCTGAAGGTTCAGCCTTCAAACTATCATCGTCCCAAAGGATAAAAAGCAAAAGCAGAGAGAAAGGCAACAAGGGTCGAAAGGGACAAGGGACAAAACTCAGTTTATCACTAAGCTAGAAAAAATAATTCCAAATTCCACCGCCACACACTTGAGCATTACATTTGACTAACATGCATTGTGTTTGTAATTATTGCATTTGCAAGACAGAAAACCGAAAGAAAAGCCTCGAGAATTTAGGACATTAACCTTTTCACCGAACAACAATTTCATCAATCCTTTTGTCCCTCATAAACTCCAAACTTTTCCAGAACCAATATCAGGCACAAGTTCATAGCAATCACTGTAATGCATGATCGGGCATATCCATTTGGGACTCAAAAATGGGAAGGGATAACCCTTTATGCACCCCCAGAAGGCTCAGCCTTCCAACTATCATCGTCCCAAAGGATAAAAAGCAAAAACAGAGAGAAAGGCAACAAGGGTCGAAAGGGACAAGGGCCAGAACTTAGTTTATCACTAAGCTAGAAAAAATAATTCCAAATTCCACCGCCACACACTTGAGCATTACATTTGACTAACATGCATTGTGTTTGTAATTATTGCATTTGCAAGACAGAAAACCGAAAGAAAAGCCTCAAGAATTTAGGACATTAACTTTTTCACCGAGCAACACTTTTATCGGTCCTTTTGTCCATCATAAACTACAAACTTTTCCAGAACCAATATCAGGCACAAGTTCATAGCAATCATTGTAATGCATGATCGGGCATATTCATTTAGGACTCAAAAGTGGGAAGGGATAACCCTTTAAGCACCCCCTGAAGGTTCAGCCTTCAAACTATCATCGTCCCAAAGGATAAAAAGCAAAAGCAGAGAGAAAGATAACAAGGGTCGAAAGGGACAAGGGCCAGAACTTAGTTTATCACTATGCTAGAAAAAATAATTCCAAATTCCACCGCCACACACTTGAGCATTACATTTGACTAACATGCATTGTGTTTGTAATTATTGCATTTGCAAGACAGAAAAAAGAAAGAAAAGCCTCAAGAATTTAGGACATTAACCTTTTCACCGAGCAACACTTTTATCGGTCCTTTTGTCCCTCATAAACTCCAAACTTTTCCAGAAATAATATCAGGCACAAGTTCATAGCAATCACTGTAATGCATGATCGGGTATATCCATTTAGGACTCAAAAGTGGGAAGGGATAACCCTTTATGCACCCCCTGAAGGTTCAGCCTTCAAACTATCATCGTCCCAAATGATAAAAAGTAAAAGCAGAGAGAAAGGCAACAAGGGTCGAAAGGGACAAGGGCCAGAACTTAGTTTATCACTAAGCTAGAAAAAATAATTCCAAATTCCACCGCCAAACACTTGAGCATTACATTTGACTAACATGCATTGTGTTTGTAATTATTGCATTTGCAAGACAGAAAACCGAAAGAAAAGTCTCGAGAATTTAGGACATTAACCTTTTCACCGAGCAACAATTTCATCAGTCCTTTTGTCCCTCATAAACTCCAAACTTTTCCAGAACCAATATCAGGCACAAGTTCATAGGAATCACTGTAATGCATGATCGTGCATATCCATTTGGAACTCAAAAATGGGAAGGGATAACCCTTTATGCACCCCCAGAAGGCTCAGCCTTCAAACTATCATCGTCCCAAAGGATAAAAAGCAAAAACAGAGAGAAAGGCAACAAGGGTCGAAAGGGACAAGGGCCAGAACTTAGTTTATCACTATGCTAGAAAAAATAATTCTAAATTCCACCGCCAAACACTTGAGCATTACATTTGACTAACATGCATTGTGTTTGTAATTATTGCATTTGCAAGACAGAAAACCGAAAGAAAAGTCTCGAGAATTTAGGACATTAACCTTTTCACCGAGCAACAATTTCATCAGTCCTTTTGTCCCTCATAAACTCCAAACTTTTCCAGAACCAATATCAGGCACAAGTTCATAGGAATCACTGTAATGCATGATCGTGCATATCCATTTGGAACTCAAAAATGGGAAGGGATAACCCTTTATGCACCCCCAGAAGGCTCAGCCTTCAAACTATCATCGTCCCAAAGGATAAAAAGCAAAAGCAGAGAGAAATGCAACATGGGTCGAAAGGGACAAGGGCCAGAACTTAGTTTATCACTAAGCTTGAAAAAATTATTCCAAATTCCACCGCCACACACTTGATCATTACATTTGACTAACATGCATTGTGTTTGTAATTATTACATTTTCAAGACAGAAAAAAGAAAGAAAAGCCTCAAGAATTTAGGACATTAACCTTTTCACCGAGCAACACTTTTATCGGTCCTTTTGTCCCTCATAAACTCCAAACTTTTCCAAAACCAATATCAGGCACAAGTTCATAGCAATCACTGTAACGCATGATCGGGTATATCCATTTAGGACTCAAAAGTGGGAAGGTATAACCCTTTATGCACCCCCTGAAGGTTCAGCCTTCAAACTATCATCGTCCCAAAGGATAAAAAGCAAAAGCAGAGAGAAAGGCAACAAGGGTCGAAAGGGACAAGGGCCAGAACCTAGTTTATCACTAAGCTAGAAAAAATACTTCCAAATTCCACCGCCAAACACTTGAGCATTACATTTGACTAACATGCATTGTGTTTGTAATTATTGCATTTGCAAGACAGAAAACCGAAAGAAAAGTCTCGAGAATTTAGGACATTAACCTTTTCACCGAGCAACAATTTCATCAGTCCTTTTGTCCCTCATAAACTCCAAACTTTTCCAGAACCAATATCAGGCACAAGTTCATAGCAATCACTGTAATGCATGATCGGGCATATCCATTTAGGACTCAAAAGTGGGAAGGGATAACACTTTAAGCACCCCCTGAAGGTTCAGCCTTCAAACTATCATCGTCCCAAAGGATAAAAAGCAAAAGCAGAGAGAAAGGCAACAAGGGTCGAAAGGGACAAGGGCCAGAACTTAGTTTATCACTAAGCTAGAAAAAATAATTCCAAATTCCACCGCTACACACTTGAGCATTACATTTGACTAACATACATTGTGTTTGTAATTATTGCATTTGCAAGACAGAAAAAAGAAAGAAAAGCCTCAAGAATTTAGGACATTAACCTTTTCACCGAGCAACACTTTTATCGGTCCTTTTGTCCCTCATAAACTACAAACTTTTCCAGAACCAATATCAGGCACAAGTTCATAGCAATCACTGTAACGCATGATCGGGCATATCCATTTCGGACTCGAAAGTGGGAAGGGATAACCCTTTATGCACCCCCTGAAGGTTCAGCCTTCAAACTATCATCGGTCCCAAAGGATAAAAAGCAAAAGCAGAGAGAAAGGCAACAAGGGTCGAAAGGGACAAGGGTCAGAACTTAGTTTATCACTAAGCTAGAAAAAATAATTCCAAATTCCACCGCCACACACTTGAGCATTACATTTGACTAACATGCATTGTGTTTGTAATTATTGCATTTGCAAGACAGAAAACCGAAAGAAAAGCTTCAAGAATTTAGGACATTAACTTTTTCACCAAGCAACACTTTTATCGGTCCTTTTGTCCCTCATAAACTCCAAACTTTTCCAGAACCAATATCAGGCACAAGTTCATAGCAATCACTGTAATGCATGATCGGGAATATCCATTTGGGACTCAAAAATGGGAAGGGATAACTCTTTATGCACCCCCAGAAGGCTCTGCCTTCCAACTATCATCGTCCCAAAGGATAAAAAGCAAAAGCAGAGAGTAAGGCAACAAGGGTCGAAAGGGACAATGTTCAAAACTTAGTTTATCACTAAGCTTGAAAAAATATTTCAAATTCCACCGCCACACTTGAGCATTACATTTGACTAACATGCATTGTGTTTGTAATTATTGCATTTGCAGGACAGAAAACCGAAAGAAAAGTCTCGAGAATTTAGGACATTAACCTTTTCACCGAGCAACAATTTCATCAGTCCTTTTGTCCCTCATAAACTCCAAACTTTTCCAGAACCAATATCAGGCACAAGTTCATAGCAATCACTGTAATGCATGATCGGGCATATCCATTTGGGACTCAAAAATGGGAAGGGATAACCCTTTATGCACCCCCAGAAGGCTCAGCCTTCCAACTATCATCGTCTCAAAGGATAAAAAGCAAAAGCAGAGAGTAAGGCAACAAGGGTCGAAAGGGACAAGGTTCAAAACTTAGTTTATCACTAAGCTTGAAAAAATATTTCAAATTCCACCGCCACACTTGAGCATTACATTTGACTAACATGCATTGTGTTTGTAATTATTGCATTTGCAAGACAGAAAACCGAAAGAAAAGTCTCGAGAATTTAGGACATTAACCTTTTCACCGAGCAACAATTTCATCAGTCCTTTTGTCCCTCATAAACTCCAAACTTTTCCAGAACCAATATCAGGCACAAGTTCATAGCAATCACTGTAATGCATGATCGGGCATATCCATTTGGGACTCAAAAATGGGAAGGGATAACCCTTTATGCACCCCCAGAAGGCTCAGCCTTCAAACTATCATCGTCCCAAAGGATAAAAAGCAAAAGCAGAGAGAAAGGCAACAAGGGTCGAAAGGGACAAGGGCCAGAACTTAGTTTATCACTAAGCTTGAAAAAATAATTCCAAATTCCACCGCCACACACTTGAGCATTACATTTGACTAACATGCATTGTGTTTGTAATTATTGCATTTGCAAGACAGAAAACCGAAAGAAAAGCCTCGAGAATTTAGGACATTAACCTTTTCACCGAGCAACAATTTCATCAGTCCTTTTGTCCCTCATAAACTCCAAACTTTTCCAGAACCAATATCAGGCACAAGTTCATAGCAATCACTGTAACGCATGATCGGGCATATCCATTTGGGACTCAAAAATGGGAAAGGATAACCCTTTATGCACCCCCAGAAGGATCAGCCTTCAAACTATCATCGTCCCAAAGGATAAAAAGCAAAAGCAGAGAGAAATGCAACATGGGTCGAAAGGGACAAGGGCCAGAACTTAGTTTATCACTAAGCTTGAAAAAATAATTCCAAATTCCACCGCCACACACTTGATCATTACATTTGACTAACATGCATTGTGTTTGTAATTATTGCATTTGCAAGTCAGAAAAAAGAAAGAAAAGCCTCAAGAATTTAGGACATTAACCTTTTCACCGAGCAACACTTTTATCGGTCCTTTTGTCCCTCATAAACACCAAACTTTTCCAGAACCAATATCAGGTACAAGTTCATAGCAATCACGGTAACCCATGATCGGGCATATCCATTTGGGACTCAAAAGTGGGAAGGGATAACCCTTTATGCACCCCTTGAAGGATATCAGGATAGACAGAGAAAATCAATTCCCACTTACCAGGACAATAGAGATCAACTGAATCTGAAAACTGAATCACCAAAATCATTTCCAAGCTCATTTTAACTTTAAAATTACTAGAAATGCCTGTAGAAAAGTTCAGCAAATAAAAGTTCTTAATAGATCAACACAATCAAATCTAACAGTGTAGAATACATTGCCAAACTCATTTTAACTTCAAAATTACTAATGTGAATTCTTGTTTATGAGGTGGTTTATATTATCAATTTACGCAATATCAGGGAAACTTAATATGGAAAGTGTCCGATTAGTTCCAATAATTGAAACAGAAGCCAGCCATCAGTTTCATCACTATTTGATACTCGCTATTTGAAGAAAGATTAGACCAACACTATAGAAATCAAATCTGTAAAGCAAATTCAGTTGTTTGAAACAAGAAAACCATGATAAGTAACATAAGAAAATATTATTACATGATAAAGGAAGCTATTTATCTTCTAATTAGCCATGGTTTATTCAAAAGAAATGTTTAAGCTGCCATAAGACTGGGACAGTACAGTTTTGCAACTGTAATTGAGGGTGAAGATGGAGTTTGTGTGCTCATGATTTACTGTTTTGGTGCAGCATATCTGAAACAGAAGGATGGTACACATCATAAATTGCCTATAGTGGGATGTCAAGCATATATGGATTCCATGAGAATATATACAACACTTATATTTTCTAACTTATGGGTATCTTTTTCTTTATACAAATTGTAAGGATGTTTCTAACTGTTTGGGTTATTTATTGGAATACACACACTACTTATTCCTCATTCTCTCAATCAACTAATCATCTCTGGAAGCTGTGAGACTTGGATTGTTCAAGTCAGTTGGGCTGCCTGAAGTAGTTATGTATAAGAAGATACCTTGGATCCAAAATATATTGAATGTACGAGACCACGATCCCATGGTTTGAAAGAAATGAGATTGCCTTATGCTTAAAAATCACCCCTTTTAAGACACCTCTCCCAATTTGCGCGTAATCATGAAAGTCATAACGTCCAAATAAAAGAGAAAAGAGAGAGAGAGAGAGAGAGAATTACCAAATAGATCAACAAGATTTGATACTGTCTCTGCACAGCAAGCTTGTTTGCTTATCCAATTCCCACCTTCAAGGAGACAGAATAGTGAAGTATGCAAATAAGAGATTTAGTCACAGAGAGTCATCTTCCATACATGTAAGACATTTAGTCTGTTAAGTAATGGATGAGTAGCTTTACCTGCAAATAAAGAAGCTCTATGGTTCCACCATTGGCTGTGGGAAGCAGATTCAAAACGTTGTGTGCTCAGCAATCACGATACCTGGAAGGATATCTTTAAGGATACTGGAAGGCCTATCCTTAAGGATTTCGACAACCTGTAGAGGTTATAGTCGATTATGTCATCAATTAATACAAGCACGACAATTTATAAATAGAAGAGAAAACCTCATTAACAAAGAAAGTTATCAGCAGTTGGGGTGTGTTATTTAAAGATTTCAATTTGGTCCATATTTTTTACCATTCGGTTCATGCCACATCCAGGGAAAAAAATTGAAGAATAAAACAAGTAATTGATCAGCAAATATTAATTGATCACCTTCATTCCAGGCATTGGGACCTACTAAATAGCAATTCCAGCTGTAGCTATTGATAGAAATCATGCTAAAGTCTCTTCTGCAATGGACAAAATCATGGGAAAACGACATGTGATTTTATAAGGCCAAACACAAACATACAAGGTTTCAAAGAAAACAATGATGGAAACAACCCAACACACAAGAACATCAAAGAAAGGAACCATAGTAGAAAGCTTGCCTGGCACCAAATTTGAGGTAAGCACAATATCAATATTTCTATCAATAGAGATAAGCCCAAAATCAGCAACTAAAGCATGAAACTTTATAAATTGCTTTTCCATTAAGTGAAGTTAAAAAGGCACGAACGATTTTGCATATAATGAATAGGAAGACACAATAGGCTAAAAAGGTCAAACAAGTATATTGAATGGACTGTGAAAAAGGCAACATGTATATATATGCCTTTGAAATATGAGAAACAATGAAATTCCAAAATGCAAGAATGAGACTAACCAAAATATTAAGAATGGGTGTTGCAGATGATATCTTCGTGGCGAGTTTAGTCTTGAGCAGTACGAGTTTTGTCCTTCCACCACCGATCGCCTCATTTTCCATGGCAGCACCTCATCCCACAAACAATTTCTTCAACACACCCCAACTGTTTGCACAAGAAAGCCATAAAAAAATCTGCACAGCAGTGATACCTTAAATTTGGTGGGTAGTAATAGTTATAATAGAGCATCACCTCAACAAAGCTATAAAAAATATCTGCAAAGCTGTTTGCACAAGCTCTTGGTCCTTGCTCATTCATCCAAATTTCTACTTCACCATATTCATTCGTCTTCTTCAATACTAAGACACCTTCCTTCCTGTGAGAACCAAAAGAAACCAACAATTACAATTATACAATTCAATAGGCAAAAGACATTGAAATCTCTCAATCACACATGCCATGTCAAGATGTAGGTTTTTTTTCCTACAACCATAAGATTATAAGCAATAGAAAAATCAAAACATTACTGTTCTAAATATCCAAAATTTTAAAACAAAAGAAACAAAAAAGTTAATCTTTATCTTGAAATTAACTAATGTTCTTGTAAAGCACTCATACATAGGAAATAAGTGAAAAACTTAAAATATTTCAATAGCTTCCAAATAACATATATAATACCTCTGAAGAGGACTTCTTAGCCAGAGACACTCTACAAAGCACTCCAAATGATCCTTCCTCCAACTTTTTCCCCATAACAAAATCATTCTGCCATAATAAACCCCTCAATAAAAAGTTAACTAATAAAATGAACACCAGAAACACTGCTACCTAAAAAATTGCAACATAAAAACCAACTTGAGTTCACAAACCAATTTGCACGTAATCATGAAAGTCATAACGTACAAATAAAAGAGAAAAGAGAGAGAGAGTGAGAGAGAGAGTGAGAGAGAGAGAGAGAGAGAAAATTACCAAATAGATCAACAAGATTTGATGCTGTCTCTGCACAGCAAGCTTGCTTGCTTATCTAATTCCCACCTTCAAGGAGACAGAATAGCATCTGCAAATTCACGATAATAAGAAATTAAGCCACATTGCTTGAAAATACAAGTGGGCCTTCATCATCCCCTGTTTCTTTAGAGCAAATAAAGGGCACTCTCACTCTCTTCCTCTATTCCATATTTGTAGCGCAGCAACCAGAAGTCCCGAGCAGGTGCCAGCGTAGTGTGCTCATATAGCTGATCATCAAAGAGTGAAGTATGCAAATAAGAGATTTAGTCACAGAGTCATCTTCCATACATGTAAGACATTTAGTCTGTTAAGTAATGGATGAGTAGCTTTACCTGCAAATAAAGAAGCTCTATGGTTCCACCATTGGCTGTGGGAAGCAGATTCAAAACGTTGACTGCTCAGCAATCACGATACCGGGAAGGATATCTTTAAGGATACTGGAAGGCCTATCCTTAAGGATTTCGACAACCTGTAGAGGTTATTGTCGATTATGTCATCCATAAATACAAGCACGACAATTTATAAATAGAAGAGAAAACCTCATTAACAAAGAAAGTTATCAGCAGTTGGGGTGTGTTATTTAAAGATGTCAATTTGGTCCATATTTTTTACCATTCTGTTCATGCCACATCCGGGGGGGGAAATTGAAGAATAAAACAACTAATTGATCAGCAAATATTAATAGTTATTGGATCACCTTCATTCCAGGCATTTGGACCTACTAAACAGCAATTCCAGCTGTAGCCATTGAAAGAAATCATGCTAAAGTCTATTCTGCAATGGACAAAATCCTGGGAAAACGACATGTGATTTTATAAGGCCAAACCCAAACATACAAGGTTTCAAAGAAAACAATGATGGAAACAACCCAAGACACAAGAACATCAAAGAAAGGAACCATACTAGAAAGCTTGTCTGGCACCAAATTTGAGGTAAGCACAATATCAATATTTCTAACAATAGAGATAAGCCCAAGATCAGCAACTAAAGCATGAAACTTTATACATTGCTTTTCCATTAAGTGAAGTTAAAAAGGCACAAACGTTTTTGCATATAATGAATAGAAACACACAATAGGCTAAAAAGGTCAAACAGGTATATTGAATGGACTGTGAAAAAGGCTACATGTATATATATGCCTTTGAAATATGAGAAAAATGAAATTCCAAAATGCAAGAATGAGACTAACCAAAATATTAAGAATGGGTGATGCAGATGATATCTTCGTGGCGAGTTTAGTCTTGAGCAGTACGAGTTTTGTCCTTCCACCACCGATCGCCTCATTTTCCATGGCAGCACCTCATCCCACAAACAATTTCTTCAACACACCCCAACTGTTTGCACAAGAAAGCCATAAAAAAATCTGCACAGCAGTGATACCTTAAATTTGGTGGGTAGTAATAGTTTTAATAGAGCATCACCTCAACAAAGCTATAAAAAATATCTGCAAAGCTGTTTGCACAAGCTCTTGGTCCTTGCTCATTCATCCAAATTTCTACTTCACCATATTCATTCGTCTTCTTCAAAACTAAGACACCTTCCTTCCTGTGAGAACCAAAAGAAACCATCAATTACAATTATACAATTCAATAGGCAAAAGACATTGAAATCTCACAATCACACATGCCATGTCAAGATGTAGGTTTTTTTTTCCTACAACCACAAGATTATAAGCAATAGAAAAATCAAAACATTACTGTTCTAAATATCCAAAATTTTAAAACAAAAGAAACAAAAAAGTTAATCTTTATCTTGAAATTAACTAATGTTCTTGTAAAGCACTCATACATAGGAAATAAGTGAAAAACTTAAAATATTTCAATAGCTTCCAAATAACATGTATAATACCTCTGAAGAGGACTTCTTAGCCAGAGACACTCTACAAAGCACTCCAAATGATCCTTCCTCCAACTTTTTCCCCATAACAAAATCATTCTGCCATAATAAACCCCTCAATAAAAAGTTAACAACTAATAAAATGAACACCAGAAACACTGCTACCTAAAAAATTGCAGCATAAAAACCAACTTGAGTTCACAAACCAATTTGCACGTAATCATGAAAGTCATAACGTACAAATAAAAGAGAAAAGAGAGAGAGAGTGAGAGAGAGAAAGAGAGAGAGAAAATTACCAAATAGATCAACAAGATTTGATACTGTCTCTGCACAGCAAGCTTGCTTGCTTATCTAATTCCCACCTTCAAGGAGACAGAATAGCATCTGCAAATTCACGATAATAAGAAATTAAGCCACATTGCTTGAAAATACAAGTGGGCCTTCATCATCCCCTGTTTCTTTAGAGCAAATAAAGGGCACTCTCACTCTCTTCCTCTATTCCATATTTGTAGCGCAGCAACCAGAAGTCCCGAGCAGGTGCCAGCGTAGTGTGCTCATATAGCTGATCATCAAAGAGTGAAGTATGCAAATAAGAGATTTAGTCACAGAGTCATCTTCCATACTTGTAAGACATTTAGTCTGTTAAGTAATGGATGAGTAGCTTTACCTGCAAATAAAGAAGCTCTATGGTTCCACCATTGGCTGTGGGAAGCAGATTCAAAACGTTGACTGCTCAGCAATCACGATACCGGGAAGGATATCTTTAAGGATACTGGAAGGCCTATCCTTAAGGATTTCGACAACCTGTAGAGGTTATTGTCGATTATGTCATCCATAAATACAAGCACGACAATTTATAAATAGAAGAGAAAACCTCATTAACAAAGAAAGTTATCAGCAGTTGTGGTGTGTTATTTAAAGATGTCAATTTGGTCCATATTTTTTACCATTCTGTTCATGCCACATCCAGGGGGAAAAATTGAAGAATAAAACAACTAATTGATCAGCTAATATTAATAGTTATTGGATCACCTTCATTCCAGGCATTTGGACCTACTAAACAGCAATTCCAGCTGTAGCCATTGAAAGAAATCATGCTAAAGTCTATTCTGCAATGGACAAAATCCTGGGAAAACGACATGTGATTTTATAAGGCCAAACTCAAACATACAAGGTTTCAAAGAAAACAATGATGGAAACAACCCAAGACACAAGAACATCAAAGAAAGGAACCATAGTAGAAAGCTTGTCTGGCACCAAATTTGAGGTAAGCACAATATCAATATTTCTAACAATAGAGATAAGCCCAAGATCAGCAACTAAAGCATGAAACTTTATACATTGCTTTTCCATTAAGTGAAGTTAAAAAGGCACAAACGTTTTTGCATATAATGAATAGAAAGACACATTAGGCTAAAAAGGTCAAACAGGTATATTGAATGGACTGTGAAAAAGGCTACATGTATATATATGCCTTTGAAATATGAGAAACAATGAAATTCCAAAATGCAAGAATGAGACTAACCAAAATATTAAGAATGGGTGATGCAGATGATATCTTCGTGGCGAGTTTAGTCTTGAGCAGTACGAGTTTTGTCCTTCCACCACCGATCGCCTCATTTTCCATGGCAGCACCTCATCCCACAAACAATTTCTTCAACACACCCCAACTGTTTGCACAAGAAAGCCATAAAAAAATCTGCACAGCAGTGATACCTTAAATTTGGTGGGTAGTATTAGTTTTAATAGAGCATCACCTCAAGAAAGCTATAAAAAATATCTGCAAAGCTGTTTGCACAAGCTCTTGGTCCTTGCTCATTCATCCAAATTTCCACTTCACCATATTCATTCGCCTTCTTCAAAACTAAGACACCTTCCTTCCGGTGAGAACCAAAAGAAACCATCAATTACAATTATACAATTCAATAGGCAAAAGACATTGAAATCTCACAATCACACATGCCATGTCAAGATGTAGGTTTTTTTTTCCTACAACCATAAGATTATAAGCAATAGAAAAATCAAAACATTACTGTTCTAGATATCCAAAATTTTTAAACAAAAGAAACACAAAAGTTAATCTTTATCTTGAAATTAACTAATGTTCTTGTAAAGCACTCATACATGGGAAATAAGTGAAAAACTTAAAATATTTCAATAGCTTCCAAATAACATGTATAATACCTCTGAAGAGGTCTTCTTAGCCAGAGACACTCTATAAAGCACTCCAAATGAACCTTCCTCCAACTTTTTCCCCATAACAAAATCATTCTGCCATAATAAACCCCTCAATAAGAAGTTAACAACTAATAAAATGAACACCAGAAACACTGCTACCTAAAAATTGCAACATAAAAACCAACTTGAGTTCACAAACCAATTTTTGTAATAATAATAATAATAATAATAATAATAATAATAATAATAATAATAATAATAATAATAATAAAAAATAAAAAATAAACACTTTCAAGGAAATGAATATATTTCAAAAACAAAGGTAAAAACATTATATAGCAAATATATATTTGTATAAGTGAGAAAAACATTTTGAAATAAGTAAGAAATATGTAAATAATATTGTAGTTAGGACATATGTCTCATAATACACAACCCAAGTTGCAGGCATATACACTCACCTAGCTGCAGTCCATGACCCTTCTTCTGGACCCTCATCACAAGAACCTCTATTTCCTTGTACTGGTTTCCATTGCTCTTGTATCAGTAGTGTAGGGAATGCATCTGTCCCATTAACCAAGTTAGATTAACAGTTAAATCCAAAACCACAAAAAAAGTGTATTTAATTTTTATTATAAGATTGGTTTTTCCTTCCAATGATCCCATAAGCGAATAAAAAGGAAACAGGCCATTTTGAGAAAACCCAACTGGTAAAAATTCAATCTTTAACCACGTGTAAGATTTGACAAAAAAAACCGCTTATAAGAATCCCCCAATAAAAATAAATCAGATAGGAGAAAGAGAAACACACCCCCACATCTTGGTGACACCCTCCGCCATAGCTCTACAAATGCCTACCAGTGCGGGGAGAAATAAAGAACATAACAACGTTCTCCAATTGCACAAGGTGCACTTTTCTAACACCAATCAAACTTTCACTGCCAGGCGCCAACACTGAACAACTCTAAAAGAAAAATATCAAAAATCAAACCCGTAGAATGCAACAAAGAATAGAAAAGCTAGACAAGTAATAACCGTTAAAACAAAAGTGAATTACAGTAAAGAATCAAAGATATTGCTGGTACAATATATTGAAGGTCTCAATAAATACAAAATTAAAAAGAACTATAAATGAAGACAATACCTTTGAATAGCCAAAATCACAAATTTTCAAGCGAGGAGCTGGACTACCATCCAACAATGTGTTTTCCAACTTCAAGTAATGATGGCATACTTGCTTCATTAAAGAAGACAAATAGAGAACCTCAAGTCAAACATCTCACTATATCTTCTGAGCAGAAAATGCACTGCCGAAAAAGCAAAGACTACATGTACCATTGCGTGACAATAGCTAACACCTGATATAAGTTATTGGAAGAAGAAGCGTGCCTGCAGAATTAAATAGTAGGCATTAAAGACATATGCGGCAGGACTAGACAAATGAATAAATGCAACAGAGAAGATCCTCACCGAAACGCTCTGCGCTGCATATCCCCTCAAATAGCTCTCCTCCAGAAGCATTTACCATTACAATTGCCAAATGTGATGGGGTCATTGTAACCTAGAGTCACATTATCAAAGGACTAATCAAGATACTTCTAAGATATGATTCATATGAAGAAATAGGACAGGATATCGTGTGTACAGACCTCCTTGAACCGGACTATATTGGGATACCTCAGTGATCTGTGATTTATAACTTCTCTCTGTACATTTTCATATATCAGTTAATGAAATGTGTATGAAAAAACTCATGAAAAGTTTCGCAGTCAAGCATACTAAAGCAATTTAACCAATACAGCCTATCAATATACGAAATTTCACAATGAGGGGACCATACACGAAAAGAAAAACTTCCCTCTCATCATAATTATGTGTTATTAACCAAAAAGATCACTAACATCAGACAATTTTCTCAAGGACACAGCCCACCTGAAGATAAGAAAGGCATGCAACAGGAGTGAAAAAAATTTCAAGCAAGAGAAGGTACACAACATATGTAAAACTAAGATCCCTTCACTTAAGCATTACGCTTGACTAACAGGCACATGTCTGTAATATATGCATTTGCAAAACAGAAGAAAGAAAGAAAGAAATGTCTCAAAAATATAGGACATTAACCTTTTCACCGAGCAACAATTTCATCAGTAATGCATGATCAGGCACAAGTTTATAGCGATCACCGTAATGCATGATCAAGCATATCCATCCCGGACTCAAAAAGGGGAAGGAACACGTTTTAAGCACCCCAAGAAGGCTCAGTCATCAAACTATCATCGCCCCAACTAATAAAAAGCAAAAGCAAAGAGAAAGGCAACAAGGGTCAAAAGGGACAAGGTCCAGAACGTAGTTTATCATTACGATTGAAAAAATAATTCCAAATTCCACCGCCACACGCTTAAGCATTACACTTGACTAACAGGCACTGTTCTGTAATAATTGCATTCACAAAACAGAAGAAAGAAAGAATAGCCTCAAGAATTTAGGACATTAACCTTTTAAACGAGCAACAATTTCATCGGTCCTTTTGTCCCCTCATGAACCCCGAAATTTTCCAGAACCAATATCAGGCACAAGTTCATAGCAATCACTGTAATGCATGATCGGGCATATCCATTTGGGACTCAAAAATGGGAAGGGGTAACCCTTTATGCACCCCCAGAAGGCTCAGCCTTCAAACTATCATCGTCCCAAAAGATAAAGAGCAAAAGCAGAGAGAAAGGCAACAAGGGTCGAAAGGGACAAGGGCCAGAACTTAGTTTATCACTAAGCTTGAAAAAATAATTCCAAATTCCACCGCCCCACACTTGATCATTACATTTGACTAACATGCATTGTGTTTGTAATTATTGCATTTGCAAGACAGAAAAAAGAAAGAAAAGCCTCAAGAATTTAGGACATTAACCTTTTCACCGAGCAACACTTTTATCGGTCCTTTTGTCCCTCATAAACACCAAACTTTTCCAGAACCAATATCAGGCACAAGTTCATAGCAATCACTGTAACGCATGATCGGGCATATCCATTTGGGACTCAAAAATGGGAAGGGATAACCCTTTATGCACCCCCAGAAGGATCAACCTTCAAACTATCATCGTCCCAAAGGATAAAAAGCAAAAGCAGAGAGAAAGGCAACAAGGGTCGAAAGGGACAAGCGCCAGAACTTAGTTTATCACTAAGCTTGAAAAAATAATTCCAAATTCCACCGCCACACACTTGAGCATTACATTTGACTAACATGCATTGTGTTTGTAATTATGCATTTGCAAGACAGAAAAAAGAAAGAACAGCCTCAAGAATTTAGGACATTAACCTTTTCACCGAGCAACAATTTCATCGGTCCTTTGGTCCCTCATAAACTCCAAACTTATCCAGAACCAATATCAGAATCAAGTTCATAGCAATCACTGTAATGCATGATCGGGCATATCCATTTAGGACTCAAAAATGGGAAGTGATAACCCTTTATGCACCCCCAGAAGGCTCAGCCTTCAAACTATCATCGTCCAAAAGGATAAAAAGCAAAAGCAGAGAGAAAGGCAACAAGGGTCGAAAGGGACAAGGGTCAAAACTTAGTTTATCACTAAGCTTGAAAAAATAATTCCAAATTCCACCGCCACACACTTGAGCATTACATTTGACTAACATGCATTGTGTTTGTAATTATTGCATTTGCAAGACAGAAAAAGAAAGAAAAGCCTCGAGAATTTAGGACATTAACCTTTTCACCGAGCAACCATTTCATCGGTCCTTTTGTCTCTCATAAACTCCAAATTTTCCAGAACCAATATCAGGCACAAGTTCATATCAATCATTGTAATGCATGATCGGGCATATCCATTTGGGACTCAAAAATGGGAAGGGATAACCTTTATGCACCCCCAGAAGGCTCAGCCTTCAAACTATCATCGTCCCAAAGGATAAAAAGCAAAAGCAGAGAGAAAGGCAACAAGGTTCGAAAGGGACATGGGTCAAAACTTAGTTTATCACTAAGCTTGAAAAAATAATTCCAAATTCCACCGCCACACTTGAGCATTACATTTGACTAACATGCATTGTGTTTGTAATTATTGCATTTGCAAAACAATAAAAAGAAAGAAAAGCCGCAAGAATTTAGGACATTAACCTTTTCACCGAGCAACACTTTTATAGGTCCTTTTGTCCCTCATAAACACCAAACTTTTCCAGAACCAATATCAGGCACAAGTTCATAGCAATCACTGTAATGCATGATCGGGCATATCCATTTGGGACTCAAAAATGGGAAGGGATAACCCTTTATGCACCCCCAGAAGGCTCAGCCTTCCAACTATCATCGTCCCAAAGGATAAAAAGCAAAAGCAAAGAGAAAGGCAACAAGGGTCGAAAGCGACAAGGGTCAAAACTTAGTTTATCACTAAGCTTGAAAAAATAATTCCAAATTCCACCGCCACACTTGAGCATTACATTTGACTAACATGCATTGTGTTTGTAATTATTGCACTTGCAAGACAGAAAAAAGAAAGAAAAGCCTCAAGAATTTAGGACATTAACCTTTTCACCGAGCAACACTTTTATAGGTCCTTTTGTCCCTCATAAACACCAAGCTTTTCCAGAACCAATACCAAGCACAAGTTCATAGCAATCATTGTAACCCATGATCGGGCATAACCATTTGGGACTCAAAAATGGGAAGGGATAACCCTTTATGCACCCCCAGAAGGATCAGCCTTCAAACTATCATCGTCCCAATGGATAAAAATCAAAAGCAGAGAGAAAGGCAACAAGGGTCGAAAGGGACATGGGCCAGAACTTAGTTTATCACTAAGCTTGAAAAAATAATTCCAAATTCCACCGCCCCACACTTGATCATTACATTTGACTAACATGCATTGTGTTTGTAATTATTGCATTTGCAAGACAGAAAAAAGAAAGAAAAGCCTCAAGAATTTAGGACATTAACCTTTTCACCGAGCAACACTTTTATCGGTCCTTTTGTCCCTCATAAACACCAAACTTTTCCAGGGATAACCCTTTATGCACCCCCTGAAGGATATCAGGATAGACAGAGAAAATCAATTCCCACTTACCAGGACAATAGAGATCAACTGAATCACCAAAATCATTTCCAAGCTCATTTTAACTTCAAAGTTACTAGAAATGCCTGTAGAAAAGTTCAGAAAATAAAAGTTCTTAATAGATCAACACAATCAAATCTAACAGTGTAGAATACATTGCCAAACTCATTTTAACTTCAAAATTACTAATGTGAATTCTTGTTTATGAGGTGGTTTATATTATCAATTTACGCAATATCAGGGAAACTTAATATGGAAAGTGTCCAATTAGTTCCAAAAATACAAACAGAAGCCAGCCATCAGTTTCATCACTATTTGATACTCGCTATTTGAAGAAAGATTAGACCAACACTATAGAAATCAAATCTGTAAAGCAAATTCAGTTGTTTGAAACAAGAAAACCATGATAAGTAACATAAGAAAATATTATTACATGATAAAGGAAGCTATTTATCTTCTAATTAGCCATGGTTTATTCAAAAGAAATGTTTAAGCTGCCATAAGACTGGGACAGTACAGTTTTGCAACTGTAACTGAGGGTGAAGATGGAGTTTGTGTGCTCATGATTTACTGTTTTGGTGCAGCATATCTGAAACAGAAGGATAGTACAAATCATAAATTGCCTATAGTGGGATGTCAAGCATATATGGATTCCATGAGAATATATACAACACTTATATTTTCTAACTTATGGGTATCTTTTTCTTTATACAAATTGTAAGGATGTTTCTAACTGTTTGGGTTATTTATTGGAATACACACACTACTTATTCCTCATTCTCTCAATCAACTAATCATCTCTGGAAGCTGTGAGACTTGGATTGTTCAAGTCAGTTGGACTGCCTAAAGTAGTTATGTATAAGAAGATACCTTGGATCCAAAATATATTGAATGTACGAGACCACGATCCCATGGTTTGAAAGAAATGAGATTGCCTTATGCTTAAAAATCACCCCTTTTAAGACACCTCTCCCAATTTGCGCGTAATCATGAAAGTCATAACGTCCAAATAAAAGAGAAGAGAGAGAGAGAGAGAGAGAGAGAGAGAGAGAGAGAGAGAGAGAGGCAACATGTATATTGAATGGACTGTGAAAAAGGCAACATGTATATATATGCCTTTGAAATATGAGAAAAATGAAATTCCAAAATGCAAGAATGAGACTAACCAAAATATTAAGAATGGGTGTTGCAGATGATATCTTCGTGGCGAGTTTAGTCTTGAGCAGTACGAGTTTTGTCCTTCCACCACCGATCGCCTCATTTTCCAGGGCAGCACCTCATCCCACAAACAATTTCTTCAACACACCCCAACTGTTTGCACAAGAAAGCCATAAAAAAATCTGCACAGCAGTGATACCTTAAATTTGGTGGGTAGTAATAGTTTTAATAGAGCATCACCTCAACAAAGCTATAAAAAATATCTGCAAAGCTGTTTGCACAAGCTCTTGGTCCTTGCTCATACATCCAAATTTCTACTTCACCATATTCATTCGTCTTCTTCAAAACTAAGACACCTTCCTTCCTGTGAGAACCAAAAGAAACCATCAATTACAATTATACAATTCAATAGGCAAAAGACATTGAAATCTCACAATCACACATGCCATGTCAAGATGTAGGTTTTTTTTTCCTACAACCATAAGATTATAAGCAATAGAAAAATCAAAACATTACTGTTCTAAATATCCAAAATTTTAAAACAAAAGAAACAAAAAAGTTAATCTTTATCTTGAAATTAACTATTGTTCTTTTAAAGCACTCATACATAGGAAATAAGTGAAAAACTTAAAATATTTCAATAGCTTCCAAATAACATGTATAATACCTCTGAAGAGGACTTCTTAGCCAGAGACACTCTACAAAGCACTCCAAATGATCCTTCCTCCAACTTTTTCCCCATAACAAAATCATTCTGCCATAATAAACCCCTCAATAAAAAGTTAACAACTAATAAAATGAACACCAGAAACACTGCTACCTAAAAAATTGCAACATAAAAACCAACTTGAGTTCACAAACCAATTTGCACGTAATCATGAAAGTCATAACGTACAAATAAAAGAGAAAAGAGAGAGAGAGTGAGAGAGAGAAAGAGAGAGAGAAAATTACCAAATAGATCAACAAGATTTGATATTGTCTCTGCACAGCAAGCTTGCTTGCTTATCTAATTCCCACCTTCAAGGAGACAGAATAGCATCTGCAAATTCACGATAATAAGAAATTAAGCCACATTGCTTGAAAATACAAGTGGGCCTTCATCATCCCCTGTTTCTTTAGAGCAAATAAAGGGCACTCTCACTCTCTTCCTCTATTCCATATTTGTAGCGCAGCAACCAGAAGTCCCGAGCAGGTGCCAGCGTAGTGTGCTCATATAGCTGATCATCAAAGAGTGAAGTATGCAAATAAGAGATTTAGTCACAGAGTCATCTTCCATACTTGTAAGACATTTAGTCTGTTAAGTAATGGATGAGTAGCTTTACCTGCAAATAAAGAAGCTCTATGGTTCCACCATTGGCTGTGGGAAGCAGATTCAAAACGTTGACTGCTCAGCAATCACGATACCGGGAAGGATATCTTTAAGGATACTGGAAGGCCTATCCTTAAGGATTTCGACAACCTGTAGAGGTTATTGTCGATTATGTCATCCATAAATACAAGCACGACAATTTATAAATAGAAGAGAAAACCTCATTAACAAAGAAAGTTATCAGCAGTTGGGGTGTGTTATTTAAAGATGTCAATTTGGTCCATATTTTTTACCATTCTGTTCATGCCACATCCAGGGGGAAAATTTGAAGAATAAAACAAGTAATTGATCAGCAAATATTAATAGTTATTGGATCACCTTCATTCCAGGCATTTGGACCTACTAAACAGCAATTCCAGCTGTAGCCATTGAAAGAAATCATGCTAAAGTCTATTCTGCAATGGACAAAATCCTGGGAAAACGACATGTGATTTTATAAGGCCAAACCCAAACATACAAGGTTTCAAAGAAAACAATGATGGAAACAACCCAAGACACAAGAACATCAAAGAAAGGAACCATAGTAGAAAGCTTGTCTGGCACCAAATTTGAGGTAAGCACAATATCAATATTTCTAACAATAGAGATAAGCCCAAGATCAGCAACTAAAGCATGAAACTTTATACATTGCTTTTCCATTAAGTGAAGTTAAAAAGGCACAAACGTTTTTGCATATAATGAATAGAAAGACACAATAGGCTAAAAAGGTCAAACAGGTATATTGAATGGACTGTGAAAAAGGCTACATGTATATATATGCCTTTGAAATATGAGAAACAATGAAATTCCAAAATGCAAGAATGAGACTAACCAAAATATTAAGAATGGGTGATGCAGATGATATCTTCGTGGCGAGTTTAGTCTTGAGCAGTACGAGTTTTGTCCTTCCACCACCGATCGCCTCATTTTCCATGGCAGCACCTCATCCCACAAACAATTTCTTCAACACACCCCAACTGTTTGCACAAGAAAGCCATAAAAAAATCTGCACAGCAGTGATACCTTAAATTTGGTGGGTAGTATTAGTTTTAATAGAGCATCACCTCAAGAAAGCTATAAAAAATATCTGCAAAGCTGTTTGCACAAGCTCTTGGTCCTTGCTCATTCATCCAAATTTCCACTTCACCATATTCATTCGCCTTCTTCAAAACTAAGACACATTCCTTCCTGTGAGAACCAAAAGAAACCATCAATTACAATTATACAATTCAATAGGCAAAAGACATTGAAATCTCACAATCACACATGCCATGTCAAGATGTAGATTTTTTTTTCCTACAACCATAAGATTATAAGCAATAGAAAAATCAAAACATTACTGTTCTAAATATCCAAAATTTTAAAACAAAAGAAACAAAAAAGTTAATCTTTATCTTGAAATTAACTAATCTTCTTGTAAAGCACTCATACATAGGAAATAAGTGAAAATCTTAAAATATTTCAATAGCTTCTAAATAACATGTATAATACCTCTGAAGAGGACTTCTTAGCCAGAGACACTCTACAAAGCACTCCAAATGATCCTTCCTCCAACTTTTTCCCCATAACAAAATCATTCTGCCATAATAAACCCCTCAATAAAAAGTTAACAACTAATAAAATGAACACCAGAAACACTGCTACCTAAAAATTGCAACATAAAAACCAACTTGAGTTCACAAACCAGTTTTTGTAATAATAATAATAATAATAATAATAATAATAATAATAATAAAAAATAAACACTTTCAAGGAAGAACCCAGTTGCTGCGGTGTTGGTGGGGGGAAATGGTTACACTAAATAACTATTGCACTATAACTACTTTGCAGATTAATCAATTCATTTCTAGTGCATGATATAGTCACTGAAGGGTAAGAATATAATTTCAAAAAATTGTTTAACAAAGCATAAATCAAATACCAAGCAATCAACCACATTGTACTTCACGGCGAACAGAAAAATCATGGAAATGCTATTCCTTTCATTTCCCACATGAAACTCAGTCTAAGACAGATACAAGGGGAGTGATAGGAAATGTTTACCTTTTTTCTTTAGCCCGTTAGGTACCTTTTTCACAGTTCCTCCGATCATTGAATAATGAATTCCTAGCTCTTTGGAATCAAGTCAACCCTCTCCCATGTTGGGGCCTTCTTGTCTGCTTCATCAATTTAACAACAAAAACCATTTCAGAGTTACCCAATACAAAACTCCAACTCAAAAATTAGAAAGAAAAAGAAAACAAAATCAAAATGAAAAAACCTGCATTCACTACTGATTAACAATGGAAGGCAACAGTGGCGGAAAGGAAGAAGGGACAACATCAGAATTAGCGATGATCGTTCACGTGATAACGAGAAGAAATTTCAAGAAAACCCTAAGTCGAAAGAAAGAAAGAACAAGAAGGGGCTTTTCTCTACAAATCTATTCTTCTTGGCGCGACCTCCAACGGATATTTCAGTTGAAGAAGGAAATTCCTTTTATAATGTCACACGCCGAGCATAGAAGCGCGTCGCGAATCAAGCCTTTCAGCTTCAGGTGCTATTTCTTAAGTTTTTTATTTCTATTTTTATTTTTCAAGCGCGTGTGTCATACGCCACCTCCAACGGGTATTTTTATTTATTTTTGTCAGCACCTTGAAGCTTGTAAGATTTTGCCACGTCTTAAAAGGCAATCATCTACATTCACCGTGTGCTATCTTGTGTATTTTTTTATCAATAATAATATTTGGTTGAGTATCATTTCCTATTATTTGGATGAGATATGAAGAAGTGAAATGAGTCATGTTATAGATGATGCAATAGGAATGTGATATAAAATGCATATTAGAAAAAAAAAAAGTGAAAATGAGATAGAAGAAAATAGATTAGAAATGAAAAGTTACTATTTTTTACCATAGTTTGCTATTTTTTATTTTTTTTATCTTTTTTATTTTTCTTTCCTGTTTTTAATGTTTGCCTAACAATCCAAATCTGAATTCAGAAGGTGGAAAAAATGAGAACTCCAAAATTGCTAGTTTATATAAAGTTCATACTTCACTTTAAGAAAAAACGAAAACTAGAGAAAAGCGAGCGTTCCTTAGTGGATGAATGTTGAAGTTGTATATTAGTTAATCAATAATTTTTTTACGCATCAGTTCATTAATACTCTTTCGGTTCTTATTTAACTGTTCACTTTTAAAAAAAAAATTGTTCATATTTAACTATTCACTTACAATTTCAAGATAACATTAAATACTTTTTTCTAATGATACCCTCAACTTTTTTCCAATAAATGGTGAGAAAGGATAATGATGAGAGGAATAATAAATAAAGTTAAAAGGTAAAATAGTAAAGCACATCTTTTAATTCTGAAATTCAATAAAATTGATTGTTCTCCTTAATTTCTGTATTTCTTCTCGCTCCGGACAGATAAATAGGAACAAATGGAGTATTGAGGAAGAGCAACATTAAGAATGTTGTGCTCTTTAATTAAGAGACAATAACTTAACTAGCTCCTCTAAAATGAGTCAACTCACTTTATAAGGTAAAGTGAGCATCACAACCATTAATTGAGTTAGTGATTCTCACTTTACTCTCTAAAGTGAGTGGACGAGCCAAACCCAATTTAATTCACCAATTTTTTTAGTTTAAGTTTTAAATATTTGAATTTGATAAATCTATGTTTTGTAAATTTTAATTTAACAAACATAAGTTTGAGAGCTGAATCTGTATTTGAAAAGAGTATTGCAAAAATAAGTCTGAAAATGTGATTTTTAAAATCTGGATGTTAAGATAAATTACCTATGAGGTGTAAGTATAGATAGATATATTTTGAGGTTTACACTTACAATGAAGCTTTATTCAATGAAAAACACACACATAAAAAAATATTAATTCTCTTAAACTAAGTTTAGTAAGATAATCTTACTTTTAGTCAACAAAAAGGTCACTATATAATTTACTTCAAATAAACTTAGCATCCTAATACAACTATTTCAACGAAATGGTAAAAGTAAAACAAATAGGCTCAGCCTATTACATGACCATCTTGTTTTTTGTTTGAAGGTATAATGTAATAACTTGTTCGTTAAAGAAAATATGTCCATGACCATCTTGTTTAGATCCAAGTACTCTTGAATATTGGACAGAACAATAGATTTTCAGTACTGTTGAGCTTTTAATTAAGACAAAAAGTGTTGCATATAAATGCACCAAAAGTAAAATAGAAAAAAAAAAAAAGAAGGAATTTTTCTGTTTAGAATAGTGTAGAACTCAAGAATTGGACAACGTTTCTATTCAACCTATCATATGCCTGTTTGGCTTATATGTCAGGCCTTTCTGGTATGATAAGTGATAAGTGATTGTAGTTCAGGTTGTGCACTCAGAAATCTACTTCTACTGTAGTAGAGAAAATACAAATAGACGACACTGAAAAGGATTAATATTTTATAACAAGAAGACACTACATTAACATTTAACACCCTCCCTGAAGTCCCAACACAAAATCCAGTTTCATATTTGCAGAACAAGTTTGCATGAACAAACAAAAACATCATAACTATAATAACACCAGTTTTACAAAATCACTTAACCCAAGGAAAATCACATCACAGGATCATAACCTCAACCAACCACAGGTTTGCTATCAAAGGCCTCTCTTGCTTCCAATAAGTCAGGGGAAAATCTCTTTGCAAGAACTTCTACCTGCTCAGCAAAAGACTTCGCCCCGTGTTCTCCAATATTTCGCACCATCTGGTTCCACCTTTTTCTGCTTACATCACCAGACCTGTGCTCAAGCAAATTGTCCCAGTCTACCTCCTCCATGGAGCAAGCATCCAAAGAATATAAAGCATTCAGCAGGCGGTAGTCATCAGTATCAGTCCACACACCATCAGCAACCATAGGTGATGTCAATTGCTTGTACCACTTTTGGCAGCAATGTGAACTAGTTCTAGCGCCGAACTTGTCACTAATTGCCTCCCAACTTACATTATCTCGCAACATACCATGTTTTGATTTTCTACATTCCTCTGCAGCTCTTGCGCGTAGATCTTTGTTTACTAAATCAAATAACTGTTGATACTCATCTTGGGTCCAACGTCCTTTGTTTGTATTGGTTTGTCTTATTCTCCGCCATGCATCCTTAACATGAAAACGATGTTTACCTAAAGCTTCAGCTATTTTTTTCCAATCAGATCCATGCTGATCCTGGAGCTTTCGCAAAAATTCAAGCTCATCTTGTGTCCACTTGCGCTTCTCATCCCTTTCGAACAAAATATGAGCACGATAATACACGCTTAGATGAGGCCTCATAGGCAAGACTTCTCCAATTTCCTTCCAACAATTTCTAACTTTAGAATGTGATTTGCAATGGAGAATCATGTCTAGACCTTCATCTCCCAAACCATGAGACTCTATGTAGTCAAAAACAGCCTCTTTGATCTTCTCATCTTCTTCTGGTGTAAACCTTTTCCCACGCACTAAAGTATCACCACAAACCTCCACTTGATCAGAAAAAGTTACGCGTTTGGGTTTGGATGTTCCACCATGTGCTGCAGGGTTAGAAGATTCACCAGTAACTTCCTTGGCTTTCTTTTTTGTCTTCGTATTCTTGCTTTCATCATCAACTTCAGTGACAATGCCACGAGCATCAGCATCTCCTGCCTCGACTCTAGCCAAAGAGGGATCACCTTCATTGCTATTAAATTCACTGTTCTTACTTTTGCTCTTGTCCCTCAGTTTCTTTTTCTTTATCTTGTCTTGCTCACCATCTTCGCCTTCATTGCTTCTAAATTCGTTATACTCCTTACTTTTGCTTTCTTCAATTAGTTTTTTCTTCTTATTCTTATTCTTCTTGCCCTGGTCATCATCTTCAAAAACCTCCACTTGATCAGAAAAAGTTACGCGTCTGGGTTTGGATGTTCCACCATGTGCTGCAGGGTTAGAAGATTCACCAGTAACTTCCTTGGCTTTCTTTTTTGTCTTCATATTCTTGCTTTGATCATCAACTTCAGTGACAATGCCATGAGCATCAGCATCTCCTGCCACGACTCTAGCCAAAGAGGGATCACCTTCATTGCTATGAAATTCACTGTTCTTACTTTTGCTCTTGTCCCTCAGTTTCTTTTTCTTCATCTTGTCTTGCTCACCATCTTCACTTTCATTGCTTCTAAATTCATTATACTCCTCCTTACTTTTGCTTTCTTCTATTAGTTTTTTCTTCTCATTCTTCTTCTTCTTGCCTTGGTCATCATCTTCACCTTCATTGCTTTTAAACTCATCATACTCATTGTGTTGGCTTTCTTCACTCAGTTTCTTCTTCTTTTTCTTCTTCATCTTCTTGCTACGGTCATCATCTTCACCTTCATTGCTTTTAAACCCATCATACTCATCGCGTTGGCTTTCTTCACTCAGTTTCTTCTTCTTTTTCATCTTCTTGCCTTGGTCATCATCTTCATCTTCATTGCTTTTAAACCCATCATACTCATTGTGTTGGCTTTCTTCACTCAGTTTCTTCTTCTTCTTCTTCTCCATCTTCTCCATCTTCTTAACTTCATTGTTTTTCAACTCACTATCCTCTGTCATTTTGCCTTTTTTGCTCGGTTTCGAAGAACCCGTTTCTAGCATTCCAGTTGATGAATCGTCAGAATTTTTTCTTTTCTTCATCTTGCTTTGTCGGTTCTCATCCAAGACATGCACTTCTTCATTATCAGCAACATTACTATCCATGACATCAATATCTTTCCTCCCCTTTTTCTTCTTTCTCTCATGCACGCTGCTCTCTTTTTCACCAGTACAATTTTCTTCAAGTGTTTCATTTGAATTGAGTGTTTCATCAGTTGCACGCTTTTTCTTTCTCTCCTTGTGCTTCTTTTTCTTTCCTACATGTGGCTCCAGCTCAGAAGTACTTCCCAAATTGCTTTTGTCAAGCTCAGACCTTTTCACCTTAGCTTTCTCATCCATGACAATAGTACAAATCTGGATAGGTAAAAAATGAACACAACAAAGAAAAAGAACAAACATAAACAATGATTTCCAAGTAAGATAAAACAGAATTTCGCGCTTTAAATTATCAGGATATGCTGTTAACTAAGTGCATGTTTGGATACAACAAAATTAAGGGCATGTTTGGGTAAACAACAAAATTAAGTGCTTATTCGGTAAGCGCTTATCTTATAAGAGCTTAAGCCATAAGTGCTTAAATTTAAGAAGCTATTTGCGTTTGGATGGATCAACAGATGATGACCTGGCCCCTCTACGAAGAGCATTCATATTTGGGAGTTTTTTCTTAAGTATCTTTTTATCTCTGATACCATCATATAGTAGCTCATAGGCATGATAAGTTATATGGCCCTTCTTCAACAAATTTTCTACAACAATCTTAGGTGCTGCAACCACCTTTTTATCTGCCTCAAAAATTGTATTCACAATCTCTGGGACGATGCCCTTTTGTACCATAAGGTGGATGATACCAACTGCTTCATGAACCTTGTGCTTCACGCAGAGACAATTTAAAACCCGTCCGAATGTTGTTAGTGATGGAATGAACCCCTTTTCAATATTTTCCAACAGAAAGTTGTATCCATGAGTAACATTTCCCATTTTACAAAAGCCGTCAATCATGACCCGATAAGTATAGGTGTCAGGGTCGCAACCATTTTTCTTCATCTCAGAAAAGAGCCTTACTGCCATACTCATATTGAGATGTTCAGAAAATGCACTAATTATGATGTTATATGTTGCTGTTGTATGGCAAATATCATATTGTTTTTCCATCCTTCTAAATAACCGGTAAGCACCGTCAAGATCCCCAAGCTTACAGAACCCAGTGATTAATGTGCCAAAACTAACAACATCAAGTGTCAAGCCCTTGTTTTTCATTTCCCCCAACAAATCAACAGCTTCATTTACTTTCTTAGCTTTGCAAAGGCTTTCCAGGATAATATTGTATGTAATTATGTTTGGAGCACATCCCTTCTCCACCATTGCCTTGAAAATCTCCATTACTTCTTCAGACTTTGCAGCCTTGCAAAGTCCATTCAACAAAGTGTTGTATGTGATAACATCAGGATTCACACCTAGACTCCACATTCTATTAACTATCTCAGTTGCACTGTCTAACTTCAACTGTTTACAGTAGCCATCAATTAAAGTGTTATAGGTAAATATGTCAGGGAGGCACCCTTTGGCAATAGCATCATCGATAAGATGACTAGCATCAGATACACAACCCATCTTACACAAGCCATTAATAACTAAGTTATAAGTCCATATATCAGGGTGACAACCATTTTCTGCCATCTCATTCATCAATTGCAAAGCTGGCAAAATAAGACCCTGCTGAGACAGCCCTTTAATCAAGGTATTATAAACAACAATGCTTGGCCTCAAACCTTTTCCTACTCCATCCTTAAAAACAGCCATGGCTTGATCAGGGTCACCGTCCCGGCACAACCCATTAATCAAGGAACAATAAGTAAACTCATCAGGCTTAAAACCCTTAAAAACTGCATCCTTCAGAATCCTATTTGCATCCTGTACCATCCCCTTCTTGCAGTACCCATCAATAATCGTATTATACGTGAACCCATCCGGCTCAAGTCCACTGTTAACCATTTTATGCAAACATTCCTCAGCTTCTACAACCCGATATTTCCTACACAGCCCACAAATCACGGTATTATACGTCACAACATCAGGACTCAGGCCTTCCCTTGAGACACTACCCAAAAACATAACAGCCCTGTCAAGAGCACCCTCCCTGCAAAGCCCTTGTATGAAGATATTATAAGTAAACAAATTGGGAGAAACCCCTCTCTTAAAAACCTTGTTGAGAAGCTTCTCACTTTCAGGGACAAGACCCTTCTTGCAAAGCCCATGCACCAGCTTATTAAAAGTGGCAACATCAGGACACAAACACAAGTCAAGCATTTCATCAAACAGCTCGCGCGCCAGGTCTCTGTCACCCGAGTCGTAAAACCCAGCAACCACAGTGCAATAGGCCACAGCATTTGAACTGCAACCCAACACAGGCATGTTACGAAGGAGCCTCAGAGCAGCGTGAGGTCTCCTAGTTCTACAAAAAGACTTGATCCTTATGGTGTAAGTATACACATCAGAACCCACCCCATTGTCCTTCATCCTCATGTAAACCTTGTGTGCTTGGTTGAAGTACCCATACTCAACCAGAATGTTCATGATTGCATTGTATGAATGAACAGAAGGCTCGCAATTGTACAAGTCCATGCGTTCGAACACGTCCACGGCTTCCTGAACCTTCCCGAACCTTCCGTAGCTTCTCATTGCTTCCACGTACGCTCCCTCTAGGAAATTGTTGTCCAGGGTGGATCGCATCTCCGAAAGAAGACTCTCCATCTCGTCGAACTCGCGGTGGTGGCCGAGCTTCTGGAGCATGCACTTGTAGGTGAAGAGCGTGTGCTTGAATCCCTCTTCGTTCTTCGCCGAGTTGAACATCTCCAAAGCTTTCAGAGGATCCTTCTGGGCTCTCACCACAGCAGCAACGTGCTTTGGAAGCAATGCACGACTCATTCCATTCAACATTCATTCATTCACAGAACAACAATGAGTGACAACTGACAACCCATCAACAATTGAGAAGCATAAGTGGTACCACACATTCAAAGTGAAGTAATTAAGCAAAAAATAATAATTGGGAATTAGGTTTTGTTATCAAACATCGATTCTGCTGCAGTGTATAAACGAAGAACAAAAATCGAAAATTACTCGAAGATAGAGAATGGAAATGAAGTGAATATACCTTGAGAGAAGGAATGCGTGAATGGGTGAGACCATTGATCGAAATCAAATCGAGAACTTGAGAATTATCGCATGCAAGTGAAGTGAGAGCAAAAGATTAAAGGAGAAAAGTTTGGTGTAAAGGAACCTGGTGTAACGGGGGATTGTCGTGTGGTATGATAAAATAAAGTCATAAATACCTTCTAAGTAATTGATTTAAATAAATTATATGCATTTATTAAAATTATTAATTACTAATATGACAAGTCAAAAGTAGAATTATGCATTATGGGTATGATAAGTGACGCACGGGACCAATCAATGCAGGGAGTGATTGGAAACATGAATCAACCAATCCTACACGAGAATGAGAGAGGATTTATAACTTTTTTTATGGAGCTCGCGAGTATGGATAAAGCATGTTGAAAAGACTTGAGTCGTTAGTAATTCATACCATACTTACATCAAGCAACATGAAAACAAACCTCAATATGAGACAACTCTTTACAAGTCACTCGGCAAAATAGTCATGTAATTTTGGGAGAAGGGGTGCCTCCTCACAAAGGTGGTCGCAGGGACTAGGGCCACAGACAAATGGCCCAGCTGCTCCAAACCGAAGTTGCACATATATAGACTAGGGCAGAGGCGGAGCCAAGGGGGTGCATGTATATGCCATGGCACCCCCCAAATTTTGGATCTCTTTATAATATAAGTTGATATAAGGAAATGAGACAATGTTTTATTAGATAAAGTCTATGGTCTGATAAGCATATAATAGTTTTAGTCATTTATAAAATTCAGTTATCTAACATAGCCTTGAGAAGTAAATTTTAAAAAAATTAAACATTTTACTATTTTTATTATGGCCACCCTCAACCTAAAAGTCTGCCTCCGCCACTGGACTAGGGTTAGTTCCTAAGGTGAAAAAAAATAGACTTAATATATTATATAAAATATAAATTTTTATATTAATTTTATAGTCTTTTGAGTTGTAAAATCATTTATTAAAGTTTTATAATCAAGTTTTCTTAATAAGCGTAATTGTCCTCATCTAGTCTTATAATTAGAGACGGATGAAGTATTAATTATGATATTGGTTAGTTTAAAAAAATGATAATATTGGTTGGTTAATTTTTAGGAAAAGGGGAGTTCCTAAATTATTTTGTTTTGGTCAGCTAAAATTTGTTAATAGTTAGCAACTATATATTTTAGGGCCTAAGGCATTTTTTTTGGGGGCCTTAGGCTGGTGCATTATTGGCCTAGTGCTTTGCACGGCCCTGCCCCCTCCCCCCAAGCGGGGGAGGCTGAAGGTGGAAATGCACTGATTGACTTGTACAAAAGAGGAGATTAGGATTTGAGAGCAAGGGGCGGAGATGCATTTTCACTCTTTATTGAGACACCTTTCAAACTGAGTATGACTCAAAAGGTAAAAAAAAAAGTTTTGTCATGGTATGTTTTGAAAAATATTACAATTAATTTGATTTCCCCTAATTTAAAAAGAAATAGAATTTAGCATGTGATCGATTTTTTTTAATCTTTCCTTTATTTTTATCAAATCAAATGAGAAAATGAAGCATTTTTATCTTCTTTTCCTTCCTCCTTCTCACCTTCCTCCTCCCCTTTTGCCTAAAGTTTGAGAGCATGAATTAGTATTTGGAAATAATTTTCTAACAATAAGTTCATAAATTTATTAATAAGTGTAGCTTCTAGACTTATAGTGTTTTGGATTGTGTGTTACCACCAATCCAAACACACTGCATAAAAGGACAACGTTTATATTCAAATGTTATATGCCTGTTTGGCTTATATGCCAGGCCTTTCTGGTATGATCAGTGATTGTAGTTCAAATTGTATCGCTTTTGCCAAAAATCAATTGTAGTCTTCCTCTGTTGGTAACCAACATGTGGTAGCGTTAAGAAACATCTCAATCAAACAAGCATTGTGTTGAAACTACATGAGCTCTTGTAGAATGTAAAGGACACGTACTAGTTAGTAGCATCTCAGTGTGCCACATAACACTAACTCTTTCAACATAACTGCACCATAGCCTATATGTAAATACTAGATAGTGGTGGTACTGGAACCTAAAGATTTAACTGGAAAGTCTGAAATTCGAGTACTGTGAATGTAAAACTCTCGCTAGAAGAATTAACCTCACTATAGTGTGGATGTAAAATTTGCTTTGGTGCAGCGTAAGGGCTAACAGCAGGCTCGTATATATGTATATAGGGTAAGGGTTTCAAATTGCGGTTTGCAATCGCAATTGAGGCCGCAATGTAACAGGTTTTGGAGTCCGCGCATCGGCACCATGACCGCAATCTGTAATTCTGCAATTACAATGCAGAGACAACCACAACCGCAATTTGAAACCCTGTATGTGTATAGGCAATGCTTTGAGACCACAAGGATATAACAAAGGCATATATAAAGATATACAATTTCAAAGAAGCATGCCTAGTTATAAAACTCTACAATTTGACACCTGAAAACAAGTTAGACTGACACCAAATCTAGAAATATCTACCATAAAGCTTCAAATCTAGGTGAAAACTAAACTACTATTTAGTATTTACAAATTAGAACATATAGAAACACACTAGGTTCAAGAATAAGACTTCATCAGACCCAGGTTGCAGAGAACCTTCTCAGAGCTTGACCTAAACAGATCAGAGAAAGAGAATTTTCCACTCTCCTGGGGTGGAGGTTTTGTGCACACACCATCATCTTTTACCCGCAGTATGGTCAGGCCAATCTCTTTTCGAATCGCCTCAATTGTTTCACTCTTAACTAGATTTCCTGATACATCCGTCACATAGAAAATATTCATGGCTTGGGAACCCCTGGTTGTAACCTCAGCACGGATCACTGTAAGGCCATTTTCTCTGAAGATGCGGGTTACATCAGATAGAAGACCAACCCTGTCTTCACCACACAGTTCTAGCTTGATGCCCTGTATCAAACACAAGTAATAATAATAACAGTGTCAGTTTAATAACTATACATTGATAGTGTAAGAAACTTTTACACGTACATCCAATCACGATTCACTATTTTGCCACGTCATAAATCAAATAAGAAAATACCAAAAAAGAAACATGAAAAGATATGATTGAATGTCTGTGTACCTCTTGACACTGACGGTGCATACGAATTAAATCCAGTTAATGATAAACATGTGGCAAGAACTTGGGAAATAGAATCAAAGTTATTGTGTAGTATTACCTCATAAGTTCTTCTCCTAATAGCAGCCTCCAAGCAGTGAATCACTCTTTGCCTTTCCGCTTCACAACTGATAGGACATCCATCCATATGCCTTATATAATATTCCTGTAGGACAAGGCAAGACATGTTAGTGAAGTTTAATGGTAACTTGAGTGATGAATAGTAGTGTGTTTGCTTGGGCTCTTCGCATAGTGAATATCGCGTAAAGAGATCCAAAAGCTACAATTCTAAGCTAAATTACGTGATTGTGCGTATCACAAATTTTCCAAACATGCACTAAATTCTGATTGCAACCACAAACATGCTGATACAAAGGAGTAGTAAGAATGGCTTTTCAACTCAAGGACCATGACATGGAATCAAGTTTTTACTATAATAAAGGTTTTCAATTGCGGTCCGCAACTGCAATTGCGGCCGCAACATGCAGGGTTTTTGAGGGACCTAGATTTGCTGCAGTTAAAATTGAGTGCAGTCATGGCAATCAACTAATCAGAACCCTTTAATGAAGATCGGACGGTCTAAATTTAATCGCAATAAATTAGAATTAGAACATGAACTTCAGATTTGAACCGTCCAATATACATCCAATGACTACGAATTGATGACTGCAGTGATTGCAGCATTTTTTACTGTACCAAATCCAAATTCATTTTTGAGTCCCTGTAACGACATAGTAACCGCAATTGCGGCCACATCAACCTACAATTGTCAACTCTGGAATATAATCGCAACCGCAACTTAAAACTTGAGCATAATAACTATGACATCTAAAGTTGCTATATACACACTCACTAACTCGATGTCAATTCCAACAACATCAATGACAAACCTGATATGCTTCTGGTCCTTCAGCAAAGACAGTGCCATGGTACACAACATACTGCATGTCTGTGATTGTGCATACGATATCAAATAGTAACTTTGGCCGATCTGGACACCTCAAGTTCACAACGGTATACCCCTTGTCTATGAAATCATCAACATTTACATGGAGTTTCTTCCTGTCACTTGTTGGCCCGTAATCCCCTTCATATATGTCATAATCACGATCCGCATACATCAGCTGATGCAGCCTCCTCTCCTTGTGAGTAGAATCAACAGAAACAGCAGTGTTGGCATTCTTCTTGTCAATGTCCCCTTTCAGCACATAGAGTAGAAGCTGCTTGATCTTCTCGAGGCGATCCGGGTTGTCTATTGACAACCCTGTTGCCTCGTCGCTGATGTACACAACCGATGCCATTCTTGAATTGTGGGTCCAGACTTCTGCTGCTACCACATTGCACTTGAGATCTGCAAGAATAGCAAAAATTTCTGAAAGCAATCCCGGCCTATCTCGTCCCGTTAACTCAATGGTGGTGTGTTCTGATGCAGCTTGGGCCCCAACAGATCTTCTCAAGGATCTGAAACTACGGACTCTTGGACCTAGTGACTGGAACAAGCAAAAAAATCATTGTAAGTACAAACTCAATAATTCAGATAGACCCATATAGAGAATGACATGCAATAGCAAAGTTGTACTAATCAAGTTTGAAAACAAACTGGTTCTTCTTGTTTTGTCTTGTTCTATCTCAATCTAGTGGTTGATTTGATTTGATTTCTTGAAAAGAAAGATCATAAACAGAATCATGCATGATCTTCTTTCTTGGAATTATATGCAGTAGACCAAGCAATTGCTTTTTCAATTCCATTGACTACCCCCTTTTATCCCTTGTTTTCCATTTTCTATTCCATTCCAAGGTTAAGGACTAAAAGCTGAATAGCAGAAATTCAAGTTCATGAATTTACACAATTATAAGCTGAAAATTGAAAAAATTGACCAGAACAAAGAAATCATAAGAGCATTGATTTCAATTAAAATTAATCTTAATTCCACTGCAAAATTATATAAGAATTGATTCAAGCATGAAAAAATTGTTTCAAGTTAGTTTTCCAGATCTAATACCTGTTGAATGCGGTCAGCATACTCAGCAACATCATCTTGAAGACACTTTTTCCCATTTTGATCAGTGACATGAAAAACTGGTGAGGGGGCAAAAACCATAGAAAACAAAGATTAGAGGAACACGTGTTTAGAAAAGCAATGGTGATTGGTTGAAGGGAAATTGAGAATTGTGAAGGGTATCATTACATACCATCCATGAACCATTCACCATCAGAAGAAATGTAAGCTCTTCTCACAATGAGATTCATATCAGTGAGAACCTGAACCACCTCCAACAAGCATCCACGCCTATTTGCGCTATCAACCTGCAATTCCCACAGAAAATTGGTCACCAAAAAGACCCTTTTGCAATGTAGAAAAGATAAGCCTATAAAGGTTCAAAATTTGTCACCTTTATCACAGTGGTCGTTCGGTCTGAGGTGTTATCCACAGTGACCCTGCAAAGAAGACAACAAAAATGACAATTCAGTTCCAGAACAACAACACCACACGAGAAAGGAGCAACGACATGTTTAAAACTTGTGACCTCGGAGGATTCATGCGAATGACAAGCTTCTTGAATTCATCATCCACACGCAGAGAAGAGGACCAACAATCCATGGGGATGGGTGTGTGTGTGTGGTGTGAAACAGAACAAAAACAGAACAGAAACAGAGGAGAGTGAGGGTGTGGTGTGTTATATAGATAACAGAGAGTGTGTGTGTGTGTGTTTGTTTTGGTTCTTGTGTCTGGTTTGTTGCACTTTCCTTGTACCTTCGGAATTAGGACTTGTGTTTGGGGCTTCGGAATTTGGTTGGGTGATAGATTGGTGGTGTGGACCAAGAGTTTCCCAGACGAAAACACAACAAAGATTAACACCCCAAATCAACTTTACATATTTCACCAAAAGGATTTCTTTTTGGTTGGTGGTGTTCACATTAAGCGATAAGCGACAGATCACAAAAATTTGCCCTAATTTTATGAATAATGATCAAACCTCTGACGTTATGGTTAAAAGACGAGGTGATAAACCACTGTATTACAACTCATGCTTTCACAAAAGGGATTTATAATTGGGTTGCTGTCAGCATTATAATTAATATATGATTAGCTGTTGATTAGAGATATTTGACCTTTAAAAGGTTAAGTATTGATTAGTGCTTTGTACCACTAAAAGGATTTATTAAGTGAACATAAGTAATTTGTCATGCATAGTAGATTTTTCAAAATATTTTTGTGTGTGGAATGATTTTTTATTATAATTTTATACATGTTGTGAGATCGACAATAGTGACCAATACTTTAGCCGTGAGAAATAGTTACTTAGCAGTAAACGGTTGACGACAATTTGCACTTAACTCACATGGGTAAGGATCGAAACTCCCTTCTGCGTGGTCAAGGGACAAAGTTAGCTAACTACCACGCCACATCTTGTGCTAAATTTATTTGTTATTTTGTCATGTTGATTCATCGATTATTGGTATATGAATCTTTAGCATGGAGCGTGTCGTCCTCTCTCCGAGCAACAAGAGTGCAGCAAACCCCCTCGATGCAACATTAATGTCAATATCCCCTCTCAATCTAATGGATGCTGACAGAGTGTTTCATACAAATGTTTTAGCTGTTCCTCCATGCACATACAGGAAGAAAAAACCAACATGTGTGATTTTAACAACCGTTTCATATAAATATAATTAAATTAATAATTTGCTACTTTTAAGTAAAACTACAATAGTTTAGGTGGTCTAATAATATTTTGACATGCCAAATTCTATCTCATGATACATGTCAAAATATATTGGTCATCTAAGAGGCTTAGATTAAAGTGTGTTTACCCAATATTTACCTTGAGTGATTTAGACAATCTCATAAGCAATTGTTGTAAAATAATTTTTATTATTTGATTATTGTAGGACTTATATATATTATATATTTGATTCAAATTATGAAAGTAAGTATTTTTTTATTTTTATGGTAGAAAATAAAAACAAAGCTCTTTTATTGCTAAAAAAAAACTAAAACTTTCTCACCACAAACAGAGAGACAGAAAATAAGTGATTTTTGGTATTTATACTGTTAAATATGTGAAGACGTATATTTGGAAACTGATAAAAAAGTAAAAAATTACAATTTAATTATTTGAACATGTATGTATATATATTGGTTTAAGTGCACACATAACATTTTACTAACCTTGGAAGCTGTTAGTGTCGTTGAATGGATCATCATCAGCAAGCTCACCCAACTTTTTGTCATCGAAACCAACAGGATCTGCAAAACAAATGCAAAGGTCACGTGCATAATTGAATTATCGTTTTATGGCCAACATCGTAGTGTGTCAAAATCTTGTTAAGAATAGTAATAAACGGTTATCGTCTTGATCCGTCAACGGGTCAACGTCGAAAGTGTTATCATTTGTTGATAACACATGTATAGATGATGTTGCTGGGGTGTTGTTTTGTGCAGTTGGATTTAGCTCATACCTACTTGTAACATGTTCATTACTTTGTATGGTGCAAAGGGGTCTCTTTCGACTAGTACTCAGTGGGCTTCCATCTATATTACAATCACCAAAATAGATTGAACATTGAGATAGATTTGAAGAAAACATACATAAGTAATAATGTCACTAATATAGTTAAATTGTAGCTATAGATATAAAAGACGTACTGTTCTTTGAGATGTTAGACACGGGGGAGTGATTAGTTCAGTGGATGGTTTTGTCAAAACGACATTCGCCAATAGAAAATTCAACAATGTGTGTTATTAGTTACAAACGCGAAGTTTTTAAACATGCATTATTAAACACCTTATTTAAACATAATGTCATAACGTAGATAGCGCATTCATTGATTTATAAACACATTATTTTATAGACAAAATTTCAAACATAGTTTCAAACCTGACAACTTTGTTTGCTTCCTGTTAGTGCATGTTCGAAATAATAACCCCTGATAGTGCATTCACTGATTCAGCCTTTTTTGACTCATCAACAACTGTCCATTGCTCAATGAGATCAAAATTGAGATAGCAGGGATTTGGGAAAAGAGGGTAGAGGGTTGTTTGAAATTAGATTGTTGCTTTACTTATGATTGGAGAAGCTGGGGTTGAGATCTTAGTCTGCAAATTGTACTTTTTATAATATAAATTGGTTCTAAATATTTAAAAAAAATCTAAAACATCCTACGTAATATAATGTTTGAAAAAAAAAAATCAACCTACTATATATTACTTAAAATAGTGTGTTAAATTAAAACTGCTAATTTAATATTTAATTAAAAAATATAGCTGGGCAAATAAAAATTCAAGAAAATTAATTTATTTAATAATATTATTTAATACTTTGTAATTTTCAGAATATAATTTTATATGTAATAATTTTCGGGTTCATATAAAAAACTTCCTACTATTCATATTAATTAAATTCATTATAACGATATTTTTTATTATAATTTTGAGAGATTATTTTTAAGACCCACAAATATGTAATTATATCTATTATTTATATTCAAGTCATAACTAATGAAAATTAAAATATCCTACGTGATATAATATTTAAAAAAAATTCAACCTATTATATATTACTTAAAATAGTATGTTAAATCAAAACTGCTATTTTAATATGTAATTGAAAAATATAGCTGGGCAAATCAAATTAGGAAATAGTTCTAAAATAATTGTTTAGGCTATTATAATTACTTAAAATAGTGTGTTAAATCAAAACTGTTATTTTAATATTTAATTGAAAAATATAGCTGGGCAAATCAAATTAGAAAATAGTTCTAAAAATAATTGTTTAGGGTAGAAAATAATTATTTAGGATAGAGTTTTAGTGGGTATGACATATTGGGGTAGGTGGGATTAAACCTTATTTTATATAATATATAGATAGATGTCACTTACACTTTATGATTGGTCTATTTTTTAAAGAAATTTTTTTTTTTAACTTGTAAAATTTTCTATTAACGTTTTAAAAAATAAATCAATTATATAAAATGCGTTGAATTATGTTTAAAGAGTGTATGCTCACATTTCTCTTATAAAATATTTAGATAATGGGGAAGCAATTTTTTATAACAATTCACTGTTACACACTAATGTTATGTTAGATTGGGGAAGGAAAATGGAAGGAAATGATATTGAAGGAAAAAAATGAAGGAAAAGGGGGAAAATAATTTTAGATGAATTTTAGTTGTTTGGTGCAGAAAGAATGAGATAAAATCATAAAAGTGAAAGGAAATATTTATGTGTTGTTATTATAATTAGAGTTAAAATAAAGTAAATCAAATACTTTAAAATAATAAACCCGTTCTAATTAATCGATTTAAATAAATAATGAGTATTTATTATAATTATCAATTACTAATAAGTATTTTATGTTGATGGCTAGTCTAAAATACGTGGTAACTCTAAGCTCTATATCCTTGGAAACTTGTCTATGAAATTAATCTTTATCTTTACCATATTTTTCAACGACCAAAGAAGGATAATTACAATACACAAATGATTTTTCGCAAATCTACTTTACATTACTTTTAAAAACATGGGATTATCCTGGAGGATTAAATGACCTTTTTGAACAATCAGTATTAATTACATTTTCCCTTAGCTTAGGTTATCATTCAAATCAACCTTGCCTCCTCGAGGCTAACACCACATTTCTGAAGAAGCTACTTACAAATAAGAAAAATACCTTACGTGCTTGGATGTGAAATCATGTTCAAATGCTGGAGTTTATCGTAATATGTCTTTAATGAAGAAGCTACTTACAAATAAGTTAGCATATGCAATGGGTGCCTAGACATAAAAATTTCAATATGAGAAAACATTAGGATCATCATCGCTATACAATGCTAACCACTTAAGAATGATTGATATCCACTATGAATGTTTGGGCTTATAGATCCATTAAACTGAACTCTAAAGGCATTACATAAAAATATACACATCAATTTGAAGTTAATAGATAAATTACATAATTTTGGTCTATATGCTTTTTTCTCGTTTGGGGGTTTTCCCTTCCCTGCTATTACGTGTACAAACAAAAGTGAAATAAAGTAAAGTGTGATGTCTATAACCCAAAAAAAATAAGTGAAGTGAATATGACAGGAACAGTACTGACACGTACATTAACTAAAGTATATTGATTGTCATATCATATCTTCTTCTCTTTTTTCCGTTTTGTCTCTCTTTTCTTTTATTGCTAACATGTGCCTCACGTTGCATTTTTATTATTAATTTATTACTAAACCACGAAATAATTAGACACTGATTATGATTGAAAATCAAGCCTTATTATAATAATATAAATATAATAACTTCTATCTTGCCCTCCTCTTAAAGCTTCCCATAATTTTATCAACTTAAAAACTTTCGTTCATTTCTTTCTTTATATATGTTACTTAAGTAGACTCCTACCATATTTTTAAATAATTATTAAAGAAAAATAAATACAAAATCCAATTGTCTAGATAGACTTATTCTTCATTTAGGTGTTTGAATAAACTTATAAAAGTAGTTAAGCTATGTGTAAGCTTTTATTTAATTTATTTTCATAAATTACCCACAAAATGAACACCTTTATCTACTTATAAGCTATTTGAACTTTTTTTTATTCACAATCATTTTACATACAAGTGAGAAATGTAATAAGTAATATGATAATAAAATAGAAATATAAAGACCAAATGAAAGATGAGAAAAAATATGTGATTATATCAAAATTGTAAGCTATTTCGTGCGTGTTTGGAAAACTCACCAAGATCCACATTTGGCCTAGATCATAGTTTCTAGAAGTAAGAAATAGTTGCTTTTGAATTGTTGGATCCACGTTTGGCCTCTCCAAACGTGAAACCAAACACACACTTACACTCCTAGATAATATTGCCTTTGTAAACTAGTTCAATTGGAAGTATGTGCCACACATATTATTTGCATGTTTGAATACACTTATGAAAAACTACGGTAAAGTCAAAATCAGAGTAAATAAAAATATCTCTCAACTTTTGCAACTGTTCACCATAATTTGTCTTAACGTAATTTTCCACCGTGTATCCAAACATCCACATTTTATTTGCACGTTTGAATACACCGTGAAAAACTATGGAAAAGTTATAATCACAGTGAATAAAAACATCTCGCGGCTGTTAACGTAATTCTCCACCATGACAACCATGCACAATATATGAGAACAAACGACTTGAACGAGATGAGATTCAACTGAATCTTTAATTTTCCTGTTTCACAAAATGCAGTAAGTATACAAATTCAGAATCAAAATACATTGCCTAGCTAGATTAAATGGTAATACATGGAACATTTCCCATAAACAAAAGAATAACTCAAAATCTCAGTGCTTTTTTATTACTCTTCTTTGAACTTTTAATGCTTTATTGCTTTACATGATTTCACGTATGCCAACCATGCTAATAAGATATAACAAACAGCACCCCAACAACAAACTGCAAATCAACAGGCAAGTTAGCTAACATCTGAGGCTGACCACAACTACAACAAAAAGAAAGCGCTATAACTATTGTTCTACGTCTATACCAAGGTCACCCCATCGCACGTTGTATCTTGCTGCAAGATAGTGAGCACCGACAGGACCCCGGCTACCATAAGGATAGTACTCTGGAATCACTTTTTTCTCTTCTATCTCATTCAGTAGAGGCGTGAAGAGTGACCAAGCAGCATCCAGTTCATCGCTGCGTATGAAAAGTCTTCGTTCTCCTTCAATTGCGTCCAGAAGTAGCCTCTCATAAGCATCTGGAATCTCCTTCGCGTATCTGAAATAAACATGAAAATATCAGCTTAAAGTCACATCTGGAAGAACTTATTTGAGCTTACCTTATAGCATAAATGTTTAACTAACTAAGATTTGGGTGAACTTATGAAGATAGATTATGACCTACGTATAAGCTGGTTTGAATTTATTTTTATAAGCTGCTCAGATTAGCTTATGGATAAGCGCGTATACCGACCTGTAAACCATTTTAAGCTTATTTCAATAAGCTTTTAAAATTACCTCATGAATAAGCACTAATGACAATAAGAGCTTAATTAAGTTGTTTACACAAACATTCTAAATGACAGAAAATGCAATCACAAATGGAGTTTCCCTATTTGTCAGGTTGCTGAGTTTCATTAATGGAGAAAGGAATAATCTGCATTCATGGAGCCACCACCATGTAAGATGGAAAGAATAAGGTGAATTTGCAGCACAAAAGCAGCTAAATAATCTAATGTTGAATGTATTTCAGGGGTCCCATGAAGTTGATGTTTTAGAGTAAAAAGAAAAATACCTTGCTGCATAATGAAGATTCAGATTACTGCGATCCAACCTCATTTCTAGACCGGGCACTTTGTTGTTGATCTTCAAATAAATAGCCTCATCAGGCTGAACTCTTATAACAAGTTCATTTGTAGCTCGGTCAAGATCAGTCCCAAAGTTTCGATTGTACAGATTGCCAGGAACATGCCTGAACTGTACCCGTATCTCAGCTCTGTACCAAAAAAACAACATAGCACTTTAAATACAACACAAAGTCTTATCTCCCTAAGCGAGATGAATCACCCGACGTCTGTCGCGTTTGATCCATATCAAAGATATCGGCCAGTTTATGTTGGCTGCCAAAAGCCTAACACAGTCTTCCTCATTTAAATACACGACATTAAAAAATACAAGATACATATATCCAAAATCCACTCCCTCCACTTACCTCTTGGTGTGTAATGCTTTCCCAGCCTTCATGAGAAAAGGAACCCCATCCCATCTTGCATTGTCTATGAAGAGTGCAGCTGCAGCAAATGTCGGGGTTAAGCTGCCCTTTGGCACAGTTTTGTCATCAGTGTAGGCAGGATATGTTACACCTCCTCTTGTGTGGCTTTTATACTGCCCAATAACCATATCCTCGAGTCGTAGCGGTCTCATTGAACGAAGAACCTTGACCTGTCATCCATTAAGCAATTCAAAGTGATGAAAAATCAGTTATTAAAAATTTAAAACAACTGAATTTAAGGTATATATCCATAGGAGACCTTTTCATTTCTAATATCCTCTGCATCCAAACTAACAGGGGTTTCCATTGCAAAGAGGGCTAGTATTTGAAGTAAATGATTCTGCATAATGTCTCTAATTATGCCGTAGTTGTCGAAGTACCTACATATAATGATACATATGAGAATTGATGAGAATCCCCATTTAAAAATCAGAAATGTGAGTGCTGACAAGAAGGAAAGTTACCCGCCACGTCCTTCTGTGCCAAAATCTTCTGAGAATATGAACTGTACATTTCTTATATATTGCCTCGACCATAATGGTTCAAAAATAAGATTTGAGAATCGGAGAACAGAAAGATTTTCCACAAGCTCCTTCCCAAGATAGTGGTCAATCCTGTATTAGACTTTCCATATTAAATAATGTACTTTACGGTCCTTAAAGTCACAGATAACTTGTTTAGTTAGAAAACCTGAAAATTTGATCCTCAGTCAGATACTGCTTGAGTGATTTTGTTAACGCAGCTGAGGATCCGGAATCACGACCAAAAGGCTTTTCAACAATGACCCTGGTCCAACCATTACCGGAAGAAGCTGACAAGCTTGCGCATTTTACAGCATCAATGAATATATTAGGAGGAATTGAAAGATAGAAGAGACGATTAGAAGTTCTCCCACCCTACAAAAGCAAGTTTTGTATTCAAACAGAATGGTTAAATTCAGAGTATAAAAATAAAAGCTCATATTAGTCTCAATTAAAATAAAATACACAGAATGAAAAACAAAAGAGTAAGCTCCCTTCATCCTTAATACATTGATCATGGTGCAAATTAAAACTGAATGCCAATACATAAACTGCTTGCAAAATGAAAAAATAGTGCAGACTCGGGGGAGCAGAAAAGAAAAGAAAATAAGCATCACATTCAGAAATATAATCATTAAGCATTTACTCATTCTAATTGCAACATGCAGAAATAAGTTTTTTCATTCATAATGTCATCTACCGATCAGTGAATAATTGTTATTAGAAAAGTTAAAACTAGATTTAGGTAAACTATTTCGGATAACTAGATTTCGGTCGGTTTTTGCCTTTCACAGAAGGAATCAGGCAGCAGAAGACTAAAAAATACTACGTAGGATCCCAACCCATCTAGTCTGAGCTCTATATCCAAAGGTCTTAATCTGCATTATGAATACCAGCCCCATATGGAAGGCGTGGTTGAAGACAATCTACGAGTTTTACTTATGAATGTCATGGTAACAGCACAAATTAGGGAACCGATAAATGTAAGTTTTGTTTACAGCGACATTACTACCCACTAAAAAAACTCTCTAAGCTGAACGTGTAAAAGTTTACAGAACCACAATTTATCTCTGTTTAGAAGTCGATTCTTGATCAGACTATTCTTCTTCATTTTTACATCAGTCAAGAGAGTGCAATCATCAATCACTTCATGAACCAACTATATTTTCTTAAGAAAATAAAAGCTCAAAATAGGGCAACAGGTTAATGACATTAAGATATAAATTAAAATAATTTATGATTATCCCTTTCTCCAATTACCTCATGCTCCTTCAGCTTCTTGTCTAAAGCTCCGAAGTTATCCTCAGAATCATATTGGCCAGAATGGTAGAAACATCTTTCAAGAAATTGGTCCATCTTTTCACTGCAGTTCTCTCTGAAATTCCACAACATAAATTTCCAAATATTAAAGATGTCTCCTACACATAGCAAATAAGCAAATTAATTTAAAATAACCATGCAACTCAAATTTTGTGCATTTAGCAATGTAAATGGCATCAGCTCAACCACCATAATGAGAAGTCCAAAGTTCAGAATTCAAATCATCCCATCCCCATGAAAAACAGAAAAAGAAAGAACTATCATCCAGGAACAACCTGAGGAGACACTATATTCTGTAAGACTGAAGCCAAAGAGAACATGTTGGAGGTATAATTACCTCTTATCAATTCTACAAGTGAGGGTCTTGCTAACCATGTTTCTCAGCTCTGCATCAGTCATCTTACTTCGGGCATAACCGCAAATGGTGAAGTGCTGCCATGAGCCAAAGCATTAGTTCAGTCCCAACCACAAGCAAACAACCAAATCTTCCAAAATATACAGATAAAAACAAAGAGAAATCTATCCAATCCAACCTTAGGGAGACAACCCTCATAGTAAAGTGCAAAGAGTGCCGGAAAAATCTTCTTCTTGGCAAGGTCTCCAGAAGCTCCAACAACAGTAATACTAACAGAGGAGTCATTTTCATCCTTTTCAAAAATGGCTTCACCTTGAGACTCCTCCGACTTAGAGGATGTAACCGACAATAATTCAGCTTTCAATCGCTGGTGACTAGTGTCACTCTCAACCGGGGTTACAGCGGCAGCTACTCCACCTACATTCACATTCCATCTGCTTACTAACTCCAAGGAATTTCCAAACCATATATTATAATATCAACAATACATTTCAAATCCTCTCATCTGTCCCTAACACAATCAAAAGTTCACACTGTAATCTGTAATACTGAAATTCATGTCAAGAAATGATGATGATGATGATTATAGTTGTTATTGCTTCTGTTATTGTTATTGCTACTATGATATAGTACAATATAATGGATGGGAAGAACTGTAACAGATCACATCACGTCACATATACTACAAAAGCAGCATATCAATAAAATTAACTAAGCTTTTTGATTTCTCACTAGGAGGGGTTGACTACATGAAGCAAAAGACACCATAATATTCTACCATGTACTAATAAAGTTCACAAAATGACTATATAGCCCACAGTTTTCATGTGCTACAAAAGCAGTAAAGATTCAAAATTTAAGCGATACAAACAAAAGGGTAACTGAAAACATAGTTGTTACGAATAGGAATAGCAAAATGAAAGGGGCGAACCTTCAGGTTGCGATTTCAGAGAGACCTTGGCCACAGGAAATCGCTTGGATAAGTTAATGAAATGAAGATAAGCAGGGTTGGACGAAGAAGAAGAAGAAGAAGAAGATGAAGATGAAGATGAAGATGATAGAAATGAAGGGCAATGCGTTGAATAAAGGGATGACGCCATAGCTGTCTGGTTTTGCAACAATTGAGAATGAAAAGGGTTAATAAGGGGAAGTGTGAGAGTTCGGAGAGAACGAGGGAGGGAAAGAGGGGGTTGAAGAAGAAGACCCCTTGAGATCTCCGAAGGGATGCTTGTCCCTTTCCCTTGCTGGGTAGTAGAGGACAATACAATGTTTGATTCCTCCGATTCGTTAGGTTTTCGTTTATTTGGCCCAATGCTGACCAAGAAAACTAAACCTACGTGTATGCTTTGTAAATTGTAATGTTAGGTTTTTGAGTTTTGCCATCTTTCCCAATACTTGTAACAATTACTTATCAAAATGAATATGCTTCAAAGGTACTCCTAATTTAGAGCTGATTTTATTATTTTTAATTTGCCATTTGCAGTCGCAACTTGCAAGGCCACTTGGGAAATTTGGTGGAGTCATGGAGCATTGCCTCATGTGTAAAACTTTTAAGAAATGAATGTCGTGCCGGGATTAATCTTCACATATGACATGACAATATTAAATGAAATATCTCTTTCATAAAATTTAAAGGGTCACATGCATATCGAATATACATGGAGAGAGATAGACACAACTTTAATATAAGAGAACATGAACAATATTTCACATGACAGGATCTTGATCCGTGATATCCACCATCAACTTTTCTTTTCATAAGCAAATCCTCCATAGTGGTATTTGCTTTGATTGGTGTACCTTCATTAGCTTTGAGATTTCTTTTTGTCTAACACACCTTTTACAGAATTCAATCATGTTAAAGTCAGGATGTTAAAGCCAGGAACATTAACATCGTTGGCAGTGTTGGATTATTTTGCAGAAAGTTTAGAAGATACCAACTATATTGACCAATTTGTCAAAGTACATCTCTTAACAATCAATCTTAGCCGTTAAAACTAATCGCACAACAACAAATTATTATTAACAGCTTAAAACAAAGACATAAGCACATTTTTCATTGCAAAGCTTATTCGATTATCACCTGAAAAGTAAAAACTCAACAGCATTTCACGTTTGGAAATGACACAAACCTAGAAAAGAATCCGCTTCATTAATATGACGACGAAGTCCAACTGAGATACAACTCTTCCAATTTGAACCACACACTACCTAGAAAGCATAAGCCTCTAATAAACTCAATAATAGGAACAACAAAACAGAAGCCGGTGAAACTACTGCAATACTCTAGGGCCCTGCGCAAACTGCAGGTAAACCTGCTTGTCCAATGTCAGGCAAGGAGGGAGAGTCAAAGATGATTGATTCTAAATGTCAGTAACAAAAAATAAATGCCACACAATGAGATTCTCCTTGGAACCAAAATCAGTATTCAGGAGAACCAGATTATAGACCAAATATTGGAGTGGCCATAAATAGGGGTGAAGAATTTCTAATTCTACTCGATCTCTACTCCACAAAATTGCAGGCTGCTGGAAAGCCTCACAGAACAACAGCAACCTTTTCTTGGGAAACAAGGGGGGAAGGATGAGCAATCAAGGGCTCATAGTGATCAGCTCCAGCACCGCACCAACCTGTATTAAAAAATGAGAGAGATATTCAAACATTTTAATTAATTAAACATCACAAGCAGAAAGGGGAAAGACAACTAGAAACATCTCAAGCCACTGGTTGAACTTTTTCTACAATGAAATGAATGGAAAACTGAGAGAACATAACCACGTCACCACCGGAAATAAACTTCTGAGAGCTTGACAAAAAGAGCCATATATCACATTCTCTATTACCTGTTCCTTTCATGAAAAGGAATAAGGGAATTTCTGTAATTTGGCTCCTCGGACGATGTGGAAGGAAAAATACACAATTTTCTTCATCAACCATCGCATCTGAACCATGCGCTTGCACCTAAAAATGATGAACAAAATTCAGATAGAAGGATAATGACAGGCTATTAAAAACAAAAATATCAAAACAACTTAAACAGCACGAGATGAATTTTGCATTTGCACCATCTTTTATTTTTTATGATTCTGAACCATATTCAGAATGGGAAAACAAGAAACTTGGATCACCACAAAAGAATTCCCAGTTATAAGGACAAGTATTATATCCAGCAACCACAAATACTTGACATTTACATAACAGATGGTTGTGATTCCAACACAGTACTGTACTTCATTGATGTACAGAAACAAACAAATAATTGAATGTTTTACACAGGTCAGCATTCCAATTTCATAATGTTACAACTCAGTAAATAATAATAAAGTATCATGCAGTGATTCATTTAGTGGCTTCTACGGTAACATCAATTTGCTAATTACTTCCCAGAAGACCATTTAACAACCAAAAATAGGTTATGAAAACTTCTTTTTAAAAGACTTTATGTAATTTCAGTTAACTACATGCAACAGCAGAAAGAAATTAACCATTTTTTCGCTACTATACACAGCACGGCTACAAAATAAGTAGGAACGTAAGGATTGTGGTCAAATAATGATAATTATTTTGAAAAAATGAAATGAGCTGATCGGTTACAAAAAGAGACTCCCATAGATTACACATCACATCAACTCATGTAGTATCTTAATGGACAGAATACACACAGACATCAGAAAGCAACTATAAGTCTCCACTAAAGGGTCCTGTATTTCTTACCACATAGATTTCTCGATGGAACTCTGTAGCAAGACACTCAATTGCAATATCATCACCGAAAGCGGCAGCACGGCCTTCTCTATTCTCATCTACAGATAATAAACCTTCCTCAGTATATTGCAAAGTGATGATATCATATTCATCATCAGGAGAACCAGAGATCAACATGTATTTGGCCCAACTTGGACCATCATTCACGGCAACACATCTCTCTTTGTAAATAGACTCCGCCGCCAGTTCTCTTCAATCAGAAAAAACAGATAGTAAAACAAACAAGCAAAGCCAAACGCAAACATCATAATGAAACTAGCATGCCCCATTTCAACACTTCTAAAACATGTGTCTGATACAATCTCACTTTATTAGGAAAAAGAAATGCTGATCAGAAGAAATTCAAACAAGAAAACTTCCATTCTTCAGTTCTTTTCTTCTTTACAATTGTAGCTAAAAAATTTCGGGCAGAACTAACAATGTAATTTTCCAACACTTCTAAAATCCTAAACACAAATAAAATAACAACCAGAAACAGACTAACACAAACTAATAGAAAACAATCCAAAAAAAGAACAACTCAGTTTATAAATTTCTTATTTTCAATTCAAAGTTCAAACAAATAGCATTCCAGGTTATGCAAAACAAATCAATGAATCTTCCAGCTATTTGAAGATTCAAATAAACGTAGCTGCCAATTTGAATTTTCTGTTGGAACAGATAATGAAACTTATATGCCTAATTACTCAACACATACGAAACCCTAAAAACAAAAACAAACAGGAACTGAATCATGCAGACTATGAAGAAACAATTCAGACAGAACAACTCGTATCAAGTTTTTTCTTTCCGATTCAAAGCTCAAACAGACAACATTATAGATTACGCAAAATCCTTGAGTGAATCTGTTACCTGAACAAATCGTTCGAATAACAAAGAAACAAGAAAAGAGAAGATTGAAATACCTTTGCATGCCGAGGTGAACGAGCTCCTCGATTGCCGAATCAAGAGCCAACCGATCCTCCTTCTTGGCCAACAATTTCACCTCCTGAACCACATGAATCCCCCACCCGTTCTTCAGATCCGGCGAGTACATGTGCCGAATGGCATCGTCGACCGCTTCCCTCTCCTCAAAACCCGCAGATCCGAAATCCTCCAAGAACCTCGCAACCGTCCTCCGCCGCAGCTCCCGCGCGTCGATCCGGTCCTCCTCTCCGCCGCCCATGGCCTTCCTCGACGCCGTGAAGAGGCAGTTCCCGTCGGAAGAGACCTCGCCGCCGTGCGAGAGGCGGAAGACGACGGATCTGAGATCCGAGGAAGACGACGAGGAGGACGACGACGACGACGAGTCTTCATCCTCCTCCTTCTCCGGTGGAGGCTTCCAGAGCACGCCCTTGTTGTAGAGCCTCTGGAGGTGGCGCCTCTGCTGCTCCTCCAGGCCGACAACGTCTTCCCAGCCGCCGCCGCCAACGGCGATTGAGTTGGCCTGAACGACGAGATCTACGGGTCCAATGGCCTCCATCTGCGGCGGAGATTTCGGATCCATCCAAGGAAGCGCTGCCGCCGGCGAACCTTGGAATGGTTCGGCGGCGACGGTGGTTGAATCGCAGAAAATCTTCCCCATTGCTATGAATGAATGAATGTGTGTGTTCACAGAAAATTTTCTGTATTTTTGGATTACTGTGTTTATTTGAAGAAAAAAGAAAAGAATTTTGGTATATGCTTCGCGTTCTGTTCAATGCCGGAGGAGTTGCAGAGGAGAAAGAGAAAGAGAAAGGGAGGAGAGAGAAAGAGAGAGAGAGAGAGAGTAGGGTTAACGGATAGATGGGCGGAGCGGGAAAATAAGACACGTGTATAAATGTGAACGTTATTAACGTTTACTATGTAATAACTTTTCTCATAAAAAAAATCAATATTATTATTATTATTTATGTTATTGAAACTATTTTTTATGGAAACTAAAAATTTATTACTCATGTTTTTTTTTAACTGAATAGATATATTAATTAAGAATAGAGACAGCATGGAGAAAGATAATTTGGCAAGGGAATCCGCAACCATGTTGCCATGTTGCCTCCCCACCTAACAAAAGAAATATCCATAAAATCAAAATAAGAAAATGAACGAAAATTCTTAATAATAGAAAAAAAAAATAAGAACCATCAGGTTTTGTGCGACGCCAAAGATCAAATAGCTTCAGACAATCAGTATCAAACATGACCCTTCTGAAACCCAAATCAATAGCCGTAGAGATCGCCCAACGGAAACACAGAGCTTCCGCAATGACGGGGGACGAGACCATTATAGTAGCTACGGTTGCTGAAGCAAGAACCTCACCCTCAAAGTTCGGAGCCACCATCCCAAAGTCGAGTCTCGAAGAGCTGCATCAAAATTAAACTTAAAAATACCGATAGGCGGTCGGGTCCAACTAGACGACAACTCCATAGACTGGCGGGGAACTGCACGCAAGTCCAAAACCTCAAGAAGAGAAGCCACATGGTCAAACATAAGCGGTGTGGGCGTCCGTCTCTGCTAGAAGACAATCTAATTCCTCCTCTCCCAAATACAATAGGTCATAGTGATAAAGCAAAGGAGAGTCTGGTCATCTGCAATCTCCAAAAACCTGAGAAAGAAACCAGTAAAGGAGAGATCGGTCCAGTCACCCACCCGTAAGCCAATCGACAAACCAAACCAAGCCTGAACTGAATCCGGACAGTAAAGTAGCGCATGGGCAACCGTCTCGCACTCCACCACCTCACAACATGGACATGAAGGGTCAATGTCCACACCTCGGTGCCGCAATCGACCTCTAACCAGCAAGATATCCAGAGCTACACGCCATACCAACTCCTTGCACCGCGACAAGGCATGAGACCGCCACAGACGCTTCCAAGCCTGAGACGGCATCGATGAAACCCCCAAAGAGAATGCCACGAATGAAATGTTCTTAAACAAAAAGAATGTATATTTGTTGGTTGAAATAATATTCTTAATTGAGTTAAAAAAAAATGTATAAAAGGTTATGGAAATGGAGTTTTTTAATAACCATATTGATTTAGGGGCGTTACTCCGGTACCTTCTCAAAATAAGAGAGTTTGGATCCCTTCAATTCGTTATATTAAATATAAATGGTTGAGTTTCTTGTTAAGTTCAATACGGATTGAAAAAGTAAAACCACTTTTAATTCAATATAAATCAACATTGATTTTTGAGACACACGCTAAACATCTCATTAGCAAAACTAATAGTTATTAATAGAAAGAAACAATTAAAAAAACGAATCATTTAAAAAATATATAAAAAATAAATGATAAAAATAAGATGGAAAAAAATGAATCTTTCCGTATGTAAAAAAAGGGAAATTTTTTGGAATTTAATAAAATTTATTTAAACTCATTCTACTTAATAATACTTCACCTTTGCTCTATTTCATTGTTAAAATATTTAAATATTGAATAATCAGTTTTCTAATTCTTTTTTACTTCACTTTATTGTATTTTTATTTCATTTTCTATTCCACACCGAACCACAACCAAAGAAAAACCAATATAACAATTATTTTTATAATTATTATGTTTTTTTATAATACTGCCCACCAAGTATGGTTGGTGGTTGTGGTCAACAGAAAGTTAGGAAGGGCATATGCTGCAATGCAACTTCTAGATTCTTCCTGTTAGATTCCGACAACTCATCTCTCTTATTTTTATTTGTATTTTGCAACCGAGATCGTGTGAAGACTTGTCATTTTCATTATTTCTTAAATAAAATTAGTGCGTTTTTATTGCCGTCATCCCGATAAATATTGGTGTCATACTATTTTTTTGAAAAACTGAAAATTACGCTCGTTAAAAGTGCAGATCTATTTATTTATTTTTTATACATCGTGGATTTCGACGCAGTTTAAATTGCGGATATTAAACAGCAACGAAAAAAATCCATCTGCAATTTGAAACTACGGGCCAAACAAAAATAAATAACTTTACCGAGGTATTTTCACGTATTTTTCGCATTTTTGGAATAATATGAATAACTATCGGGATGACAATAATTACCATGTCCTATAAATTAATATACCAGCTATTTTAAGATTTTATTAAAATATTAATTATTCGCAATGAAAACTTTTAAAAGATTAAATTTATATTTGGAAAACCCAATGTTAATACGAAACAATTTCAGTATAGTTGGCAAAGAATTATTAGCCATTTAAGAAAAGAGATAACGGTTCATCACGCTAAACATTTTAATGAGTACATGAACATTTGTTCATTTTGATAAAATATTTATTTTAAATCAAATTTAATAGTAGTAGTAAATCATGTCTCTGTTATATTGCTTACTATCTGCTCAGTTTTATTTTAAGTGAATCTAATTTTACACATCTTTAAAACAGATATTACATTAAACACCTTGAATATAAATAGAGTTACTAAAGTAAACTATATATGAACATATATTCAAAAACCATGAATTAGAAACGAAGAAAAACCTTCCAAATACGCAACAAACACCTTGAATGAGAAATTATGTCTTTAGTTTTTAATCTCTTTTCATAAATATGTAAAACGATTTCACAATCACCAATGAGGTAGACATTGAAGAGGACTACCTCAATTATTCGTTTATTCCACCACCCAAGCTGGTTCTTATATAATAAGTACGTTTGGTATTTGCTACAAGCACTCATAATAAATAATTAAAACCACAGCACAAACACAACATTACTCACCAAATAGGGTCTCATTTCCTATTACAATTAATGAAATTGTGTCACGTCAATTAAAAATCACTCATGTGAAGTTGCAAATGTCATATTTATTCATTTTTTTAATTAACATGACACAATTTTATTGATTGTGATAGAAAATGAGACTTAATTTGATAAAAGTAGATCTTAATCCTACAAATAGAGAGGATGACACAACTTAGACTCAGCTCAGTTTCTTCTTTGCCTTTCAGAGCTCTAGAACTAAGTCTGCAATGCACACAACAATAAACAGAATCAGGGTAGAAGATGTTTCTTACAAGACCAAAACTGAAAGGGGAGATTGCAATAAAGGCAAGTGAGATGTTAGTATTCAAAACGAAAAACATGCTTACGTAAATGTAACTCATTTCATTGCCCAACCAAATCAAATGGCTCTAAGAAGGTGTGTTTGTGTAAACAACTTAATTAAGCGTTTATTTATAAGTTAAGGGTGTGTTTAGAAAAATAGTTTATTAAGCGTTTATCGCATAAGCGCTTATTCATAAACTATTTTAAGAAATTTATTAAAATAAGTTGAAAATATGTTATAAATAAATATAAGCTCTTTTTCATAAGCTATTCTGAACCGCTTAAAAAAATAAACTCAAAACAGCTTATAGGTAAGTCATAAGTTGTTTATTTAAGCTCTCTTAAATACTAGCATAAACATTTATGCCATGAAATAAGCTCTTTCAAACGAGACCTAATTTGAGATACTTATTGAAATAAGATTAGAATAAGTTAGAGATAAGAAAAAAGTCGTATTCACATGCTAATTTGAACAGATTATGAAAATAAATTTAAAACGGCCTATAGGTAAAATTATAAGTTATTTATGTAAGTTCTCAAACACTTGCAATTATTGGGGAAAAAAAGTAACAATTCAGTGTAAAATGGATGAAGTCCATGTGATCAAGGCCCAAATATTTGTTATCTTACAATCTTTACTATTTTCATCAAGTGAGTTATGAAATTCTACAATGAGCATACAAAAAGGTTAAAGTGAGGTAGACCTAAGGAAAACTATTGCATACTTACAATCTGCATCTGTTTTGATCCAATGCTCCCTATTAGCAGATGAATCTTCATCTGGATGCACCAGGTCACCTTTGTTGTGTCCTCCATCATTGATTATTTTCTTATTGTTTTCATTCTTTCTGCTCTTAGCAGACTTTTTTGCAGCAGTTGAACTTTCAGGGTGAACTTTTTTGCGGAACATATGGAGAATCTAAAAGCCACAACCACAAGTTATCATGGGAAAAAACAGATGAAGTCATGACCAGAACAATACTAATGATCTTCTAAGAGTAAGATCATGAATAAATGATATATTAATAATAATGACTTAGACTAAATTTTTAGTCCCTCATTGTACACTCAAATTTGGTTTTATTTCTACCATGGTTTCGTTCCTTACTTTTACAAATAATTTTAGTTTCAGTGCATGTTTTATATTATTCCACTATTAACCGGTGGCGTAGTTCGCGTCACCACTGCCGCGTGTCCAGAATAATCTTATACGGCCTATGTTTATGCCAAGTCATGATAGCTAACACTTATAATAAAAAAAAAATCCTAGAGATCGAGAAACGATAACCTTTCATAAAGTTTTGTTTTTATGAAAAGAGCTAGCAATTTATTTGATTTGGAAGCAAAATATGTCACACAGTATTACTTGACACATGAAAATGGTGACATGAAACCAAAGATTGAAACCAAAGATACCTGTAAAACTAGGGATCAAAGCCATAAAATTAGATGATAGAGACCAAGACCAAATCTGGGGAGAACATTAAAATGCAAAGCTTTAAAGTCAATCTGAAGAATGCTGGTTAGTTTATATGACAGCCCTAATATCTTGTGATACAATTTAAATGTCACAAATTGGTAACTGGCATTCTTACTAAATATTATTGTAATGAATAATGTGCATCATTTATTCTAGTTAGGAGAAAATAGTTAGTGCCTAACTTTAAAATCTGCATGTGTACCTTATTCAGTTTTGTCTCTGCTGAAGCAGAATCAAAAGGGCCACCACTTATTGATGTAGAATTCCTAGAACAAGCATGCAACATTCCTTTTTTCAGCTTTTCTTTAATCAGGTTCATAGCAGATTTCTCTGCTTCCCTCTCAGCTCTTCTTTCCTCCTTTTCAATTTTACCACAATAATTCTCCTCAGCTAATTTGCTTCTCTGAAACAGCTCCCCAAGTGAAGTCCTGTGTTCTTTCTTTGCCACTGCAGTAGTTGTTTCAGACAACTCAATAGCTGTTCCAAGGAGATATTCCTGCAGTGGACAAATTGCAGTTCCATTATTATTCCCATTTGATTCTGCACCAACACCTTCTATTGGCTTTCCACTCAGTGTTATTATGCTAACATGGCTGCTTCTCCCAGTGCTGACATGGCTGTTTCTGCTAAATGAATCATTGCTGACAACATCATCCTTGGTTTCAGCTCCTAGAACTTTCTCTAGCTCATCATTGATGAGTTTAAGATCATTCTCAGTGACTTCATCTTCTTTCTCAGTTATGCTCTCAACAGAGATGGAAAATGCTGGTGTTGATGGGTAAGAAGTAACTAGTTGTTCTGAACCAAGAGTTCCAATTGAAAAGAAGCCAGGGAAGAGATCACGCATAGCAGCAGCAGAAGATTCTCCCTCATAGTCTTCATGATCTACTCTTGTTGCTTCCACACCAGCAAAAGATTTCCTATGACCGAGACTTTTCTGAGTTTGTTTGAAGGGTTTGATCCCAAGGCTTGGTCTGTGATAGCTTTCTTCATCATCAAGTGATGGCTGCCCTGAAAGACAATTGCAAGCATTCCCTGACACAAACAAATTTCCTAAGAAATAGAGTAACTATGAGGTAAAACTTGAGGTGGAATTCCATGATAGCATTCACCAAGACCCTGTCTAATTCAGGCATCAAGATCTCATATCCCAAACGGTGTCTTAATAATAAAATTTTGTCATGTCAAGTAAAAATGACGTGATGGGAAAATTACAACTTACATAGTGGTTTTAAATTGACATGTCAATATTTAATTGGTGGGATAGAGAATAAGACGTAGTTTGGGAATAGGATTTAAATCCCTAATTCAGATCTCATGCTAGAACTCCACAAATGACAGAAAAAAAAAACTTCACTTTCCTAGATTAAGCAATAGAGGAGATTTTAATGATTTTACTGTACTCTTACAACATCTGAAACAATCTACTTTTTATTTTTCAATTCTAGTAACTCATAATACTTCAAATTTCATTCATAGCTTTTCTATGGTTCTAGTTTGGTACTTCACTGCTTTGTCTTCATGGAATATATTTGGGGTCATCTGTGCATGCAAGACTATTCCTTAGATTCTATAATTCCATGGTCATCATAAACTAAGATATCTATCTTTAAGCATGATCAGTAAATTCTGTTTTCATGCTCAAAAATATAATTTTGTTAACGGATCAAAATCTTCTATCCACAAAGTGTGTCTCATTTGTCTCTCCTACCAATAAAATTTTGACATATCAAAGAAAAGGATACTCAAGTAAATTTGTAAACACTCCACCCATGTATTTTTAACTTAGTTAATACATGGCTGGAGGGGCATAAATATGTGACTTGCTAAAAGAACATGACTTACCAATGACCAAGTCTTTGAAAGGTTCATTGCTGTTCTGGCGAAACTTTCTATGCATCCAACCAAGTAACTGCATCAAAGATATGCAAAAACCAACTTAGAAAATCATGTATAGTCAATTTTGGTTATGCAAGGAGGCATGATTTTCATGGTGGACCTTACCTTCATCTTTTGGTATTCAGGACTTGAGAGCTTTGATTGCCTAACTTGAGAAGATAAGGCTAATGAAAGAAACTGTTAATTTATTGTGCTTGAATGATGATTGTTTATACAGAACACACGTGATAGTGCTAATAACCTTTTGATGTGTTATAGAAGGGATTCAACGAGAAAAACATAGAGATACTTACAAGCATTGTTTGATGTTATGTTCTCAGCATTAAATCAAGTGGGGTCCTAAGCATGTTAATCTGATCTTATAATGTTCATGCATGATTTGATTTTGAAAGTTTTACTTGAATCGATCATGGAGTCCATTATTATGAGATATACTTGATTTGACTCACACCTTGTGGTTTGTGTTTCGGCATGCATATTAAGAATATAAACCACATTGATAAGTGGCTATATGAGGAACCAGGTGGTGGATGGAAGCAACATGTGGCATTGTGCCTGGTGGCTGGTGCATTTCAGCTTCACTCTTAGTAGTGATGAACTATTGAGTAAACATCTTAATTAGGAAATTGTCACAATAAAGCGTGTATCACATAAGTAGATAAGCTAATTCAAGAAGTTTATTGATAACAATAATGATACTTAGACATATAAATAATGCAGACACTCAACATACACCTCATTTTTCTCTCTATTTCTCTCTCTTGTTATCACATTCATTATATGTCATATTAATTACTTTTGTCTCTGAATGTCTATTGGATGTCTGCATTATGTAAATGTCTAACAATTATTTTCTTAATACGAGTAATTTATGAAAATATGTTCAAAACAGTTTATTGGTAAGTCCCAAACTATTTTCATAAACTTATGCTATAAGTAATAAGATACGCTAAAAAAACTTTTCAATACAAGTGAGAAAGTAGAAATAAGTGGTAATAACTATGTTAAATCCCTTTAAGTGTGAATTATAGTGTGTTTGGATTCACGTTTGGAGATGCCAAATGTGGATCCAACAATTCAAAAGCAACTATTTCTTGCTTTTGCAAACGTAGATCCAACCCAAACGTGGATCCATCCCTCTTTTCCAAACATGCATTTATACGTTATACGTTCCTTGCTGTATATCAATTTTTCCGTCATTATTTAGTATAACTAGACTTAGATCCAGTACTAGTCATGAAAACAGACACTGAGTTGAATCATTTGATGGCCACGTATAGTACACTGTCTACAGCACACAGATAGCAACAATTTCTACAGTTCTTTTTTGTCTACACCATTTATCATGTCATGATGCATATGAACTCTGCAGTCTGCCCCAAAAGGAATATGGTGTGTTATATCTGTCGTTATTAGATAATGCTGTCATGAAAAATAAAGTATACCTTGAACCTTTGACAATTTGTGTCAACATGCTTATAGCCTTATGATGAATAAATATTAACTAACCAACCGGCATATCTATTCTGATAAGAAATAGAACTGTTGTTGCCTTTGAAAAATATGGTGATTTGACCTACCTATAGATTCACTAATACCTAAGTAAGTATTTTTAGGACATGTTGATAATAGTAGCAATTTAGCACTGCCCAATCAAACTAGGGTCCACAATGTTGGGGGCATATAGCCTAGTTGATTATGGTATATGTGTAGTAGCTAGCAGCCTAGCACTATCCAACCAAAACAATGTTCACAATATTATTGTTTTTCAATAGGCTTTCATATTAGCAGAAGGAATAAATCTAAGTTTTTTAAAGAAAAAAGTGGTTTTAAAACGTATAAGTGTAACTCCAAACATGCTCTTAAATATAACGGAAAGAAACATGGTACGTGCACATATATAACACTGGCACAATAATTTTATAAACATTCATGCATAGGTGAAGTAATTATTCCACACAAAAAATTTACATGTATCCAAATGCAGGCATAGATACATTTATAGGTACAAACGTTTACAAACACACATACAACTTGAATTGGATTGTATCAATTATTCGAATTTGTAACCAATTTAATCCGCACAAAGAATTTATTTTATTCTGCTTTTAAATATTCTTTAGTTTCAAATTTTCAGTTCAATTTTTATGATTTGGCTTCTTCAATGTACAACGATTCCCAAACAAACGTGCTTTATTTTTTCTATTGAACTGTTAGCTATCCCCTCAATATTAAAGAATATCCAGTAAAATCAAATGGAGTAATATTTAGTAGGGGACTATTACAGAACATGTCAAAGAAAATTCAGGTACAATAAATACATGTGATGTTGTGAACGCCCCTAGCAGGTACCGTCCATAAAATCAACAAGCAACTCCTGGACCATTCCTCTGTCTGGCATTTTCCCTGCGGCGCCATATATAGGTGCAAGGCCTCCACTTATTGGACCAGGATTTTCTTTCACCTGAGAATGAAAAAGAAAAAGAATTGTCAAACAGAACATACTAAATCATATCAAGATAGTAGCATTGTATCAAGCAATCAACCGCCGGTGAAGTAGCATGTTTGGATCCACTTCTTTTTCCTCATAAACGCAGAAGGTTCTCCCCAAAATTGATTTTGGCTGCAAAATTAATCGTAGAAGGATTTCCAAACATGCACTAGTCGATTCAATTATAACTAGGATTTCCACTTAAATGAACAACTTACAGTTTCTACAGATTCCTTTAGATCCTTGACAAAGTCTTCTACAGCTGGTACAAGCTGGAGTGTTACACAGATATGGATGCTGTTTCAAGCACAGAAGAAAAAAAGTTTCAGTTTCTCAAAAGTAAGCCATAATCCATCAAGTAGTTAAATTCCTGAAACATTGGCTGGACAGGATCCTATTAATACAGTGTACTGCCCTTAGCCCCACCTGTTGGGTCTCTGCAATGCATTCAAATGCCACCCTTTGGATGACATAATATCATTGACTTCAAATATATCCAGAACATCAGATCCAAACGCTACGATTGTCATATCCGGTCTTCCAACAATAAATAACTCCGTAATCTCCTCGATGCTGCATATAACACAACCGTTACATTCAAATTTTTATATAAGGGACAGCACTGAAGATAGTTTCAGAAAGAAACAGTATCTGTACCCTTTCTGTATACTTTTTGATCCTTCCATGAGTGCTTTTGTATTTTTCAAGTAACCTGTATTATAAATTGGACAGTTAATTGGCCACACACCATCATTGGGCATCAAAAATAGCAGAGGGAAAGCAAAGTATTATTTCAAAGGCTGCAGAGAGGTTCTGGAGAGCTAATTACCTTCTTTTCCTAGAGACATCATTGCTGCCCATGCACCAGCAATAAGGCTTCCAGGCCTGCTTCCAGCTATGGTTGGAGATACATACAACCCACCGGACCACTCAGTAACTGTGACATCGGCAAAAATTAGCAATCACAAAGAGAACTGCACCAGAATTAATCCCAATAGCAGATAAAACATTTTCTCTAAATAGATACATGAATAGCTCCATTGTCTAGAACTAAAAACAAAGACTAGCTCTTGGTCTAAATTTTATCTCACTACCCATCATCTTCCTCTTTTCCAGTATGTTGTTAGTCATATCAACCACTCAAAGACAAGAAACTAAAAGCTTGAGCATATCACAATATTGTATAAAAAGGACCCCTCACTCACACATGTGTGGAGCGTATTGAGAATCTGCTCTCATGAGAAGAATTAATGTTGGCCATACAGTTATAATTAAATGGTTAAGACTAAATCAATTTTGACTATCAGCACATGGTTGTATAAACAAGATTAAATCTTCGCACCTCCCATGTTTTCACTTGATGAGTCCCTAATGATAAATAAGCACAAGAAAAAACAACCCAAGACATTTATCAGAAATAAATAGTAAACTTACCAGCAACAAATTGATGCTGCAGAGTCCAGAAGCAAGAAAGAGAATACATTAGTAATCAGCTGCAAGTAACTCAATAACCAATTTTCCAATAACAGAGGAAGGCATGATGCAGAGAAGTTGCTTCATGAAATAGAAATGAAAAAGGAGGGAGGGGGGAATTCAGATTAAAGAGAACTCCGGCTTGTATTTATAGCATTTGTCATTTTTTATAGAAAAATTAAGTATCACATAGAAAAGAGAGAGAGCTAAGTCCATTTGCATGTATGAGCATAGGATATCCATCTTGCTACCCATGTGTGCAAAGCCATGAGAAATGGCAATTCAGATTATGTGAAACGACACTACATTTGGAAAAACTTCCTAGTAATGAAGTATAGAGTGGAAGCATTAGTGATAAAATGCAATCGTTACTTTTACAGCACTGATAGATATCAAAAGAAGGAAATGAAAAAGGGAATATGAAAGAAAGTATACTTTTTGAAGATTAAATCCATCATAATTGGTGAGATTTTCCGAAAATGTAGATAACCAAATTTGGATTTCAGGCATGAAGTAAAGACTTCAAAAAAATCATCAGTAATTGCATGATGCTAGAAAACCAACTTTACCTTTCTGATTTCATGATTCCGATATAGAACTACACTTGTTCCTTTGGGAGCTAACCCATATTTATGCACATCCGCTGATATTGAAGAAACCCCTTTAACAGAAAAATCATAAGGTGGAATTTGGTACCTAGGAAGAAAAGGTAAACATAAATTAGTTGAACTGGTTTTCACTTTTAAGAAAACGTAAGATAAGACCCATGTATTATTTACAGTATGAAGTGCCACTTTTCCCATTTTGCGTGGGTTATTATGATTGTGTACGTGTTATACTTATGCTTAATTAATATAATCATCAAAACGTTAGTAGACCCCAGCCCCAATAGATTATAGATAAAAAGAATACTATGCTAAATAGATAAACCCAAACAAACCAAAAGACCAACAGATAGAGAGAAATTGAAAAAAAGTAGTGCTTGTGAAACACAGTCCCTGTAGTGCTTGAAAAGATGTTCAAACCGTAAGAAGATATTTGGAATGTATATCAAATAAAGGAGAAAAAGCCTAATACATTGACAGGCTCATCTCTACAAGTCAAGTTTTATTTTAAGTATAGCACCTAAAACAATAACAAGGAAAAAATCAAAGGCAATAGTATAATAAAAACGACAAAGTAATCAATAATAGTTGACTGATGAAAATAAGTTATGGGAACTATACCCAAGCTCACGGGCAAAAGGCAATACAAAGCCACCAAGGCAAAGGTCCACATGGAAACAAATACCATAGCGTGAGGCTAGATGACCAAGTTCCTACGGAAGAAATTGCCAAATTATCTGCATTATGGTAATTCAGCAAGCAAGTTGAACTTATATTACTTTTTCAGCATGATATGTAAAAATTTGAAGAACTTACTTCGATGGGGTCAATTATTCCATGAGGAAACCCAGGAGCAGATCCAACAATCTGTATCATCATATGATAGTCAATTTCACTTGAGAACAAGAATTAAAGTTATAGGGAGTTTGCATACCACATAAAATCCTGTATAAGAACTTTGAATCATTTAAATAGAATCCTATTAAATGAAACTAAATAAATAAATAGAGGAGTGTGGTTGAGTAACGTCATACCAAAATGGTATTTTTGTTAATATGACGTTGAATTGCTCTCACATCTGCTTGAAAATTTTTGTTAACTGGAACACGCCATAGTTTGATATTGAAATACTGTGCAGCTTTGTCATACGCTGAGTGTCCAGACTCAGGAATTATCCTACAATTAAAATCTTAAGTTTAAAATGTATTAAAAAGAATATAATTTACCAAAGATATTGAATTATTAGTGCCATACATTTCGGGTCTTGTAATTCCATTCTTAGATTTCATATAATCACGAGCTGATTTAACAGCTAATAATATACTTTCAGTCCCTCCTGAGGTCATGTTGCCACATATTTGTCCTCCAGATGTCTTTTCTTTACTTCCAAGAATTGCCGCTGTCATTGCAACCACTTCTGCCTCAAAGCGTACAACACTCTGGAAAACATCCATATGCAAAGGATTGGTATGTGCAAACCTGAAAGTTCATTAACATCAACTGCTGGATACATACAACAAATTTATAGCAATACATCAACCATCTAATAAGCATAGGATGACCTTAAACAATATCCCAATTGGATGTAAAATTCTCTAAACCGTCAGTTATTTGAATGCCTCAACATCATTAATGAATTTGGAATCAAACCCTAATTTTGATACAGTAAACATATAGTACTAATTCAAACTTTGAATTTTGACAACCAAGTGACAGTCAGATGAGCAACAAGGGATCAACTCTTTCTTTTTTGGCAAAATTGAAAGTCATAATCACATGCTTGCTTTGACTATTTTCAAGCTCAAGCAATTAGAAAAGTTCTCTTCCTATAATGCCTAGGGAAGACTATCTCAGAAGCCAGATTATAGGCAAAATACATAACATAGTTGCTAATGTGAAGTAGGTATACTGAAACTTTACTCAGTCTCAAAACCACTGAACTATACAAAATTCAATTGCATGAATGGTATAAACTTAAATAACCTAATTATTAACCAGTAAATTAAAACTTCCTATTATAATAGGCATTATAATTCAACTGAAAAATTTCCAGGTCTTACTAACATTGAGCATGCCTCATTTATCAGAGAAAAATGACCGTCAGATTCACTTCCACCAATGTAGCTGCAGGAAATAAACAACAAATACAATCAAGTAGACTGAATAAAAAAAAATCAGAAATTCAGAGTTTAACATTGAATGTTGCCGAAATTCCTAACATACACTGTACCAGAGCATTTGCCTTGCCAAATCACATCTTTTCTTTTCTCCTCCCTCATTTTCTCAAGGACAGAAGTCCCTAATCCCGTGCTCGGCAACTCTGTTTCCCAACCTTCTCTTTTAGATTTACCATCAGACTGCAACTTCTCCACAACCTGTGCGCTCAATGCCCAGAATAATAACAAAATTAGTGAGCACCCACAATTCGTGGTTTAAAGAAAACAGCAACTTGTTAAAACAGAGTGTACACCTAGTTATGAACAAATAACAAAAGTGTACCCTGTTTCCAAAAAGGATATTCCCAATGTTTTAAACTCAGATCCAAATCCAATCCAACTAATCATCTAATGCTCAAAGAACCAGAATAACGCCACAAAGTTAACCCTGTTTTTCTATTTGACATAACAATCTTACTTGAAAACCCATCTGACTTCTTCACCTAATGGACCCTAAATTCATCAGTCAACTTCCAACCCAGTTTCACTAATTCGTGAAAAAAAATTCACCTCCATTTTTTCCTCTGTTTTTACCCCAGATCAAACAGACCCTACGGACAAAGGTAGAGTGACAGGCTTTATATGAAAAACCCATAGCAAACCTTTTTTATTCACCACAAATTTCAAGGGTACACTAAACTAGAAGTACAGAAGAGAAGATGAAATGACCAGGGTGACACGTCATGTAGAAAATTTTCTGAGTGGCATTGAACAACAAGCAGTGTTATCAAATATCCACCATGGCGGTTTTTTGGCTTTCCGCCATGGCCAATATCCTGCCATATTCCGCCATTATTTGTCATGAATGGCGGGATTTTGGCTTTCCGTCATCACCCGCCATCCGCTATTAACAACACTGACAACACGTCACTGTCAAAACCTCGATTCCCATAATAGTAATACCCTGTCCAAGTGTACCTTGCATAGCATCTAATCATTCTAATGTACTTCTAGATGGAATAACACACACACAACCTCCTAACTGAGCCTTGTTATAAAAAAATTTGGCAGAGACAGTTTCAACTTTCAAACTCTCTCATCATAAATGCTCTCCAATTATCAAAAAACACAAAACAAAAAGAATCTGAAATAATAACAAATCAAAAAACGAACATGTAATAATGTGCATAGAATAACTCTGAGAAATGAATCCAACTAATCAACACTCTAAAATCAATAAAGAGAAAAAATAAATAAATTAACGAAACAAAGACATGTGTATTTTGAGTCAACAATCCAATCCAATATAATTTACACTAAACCTGACCTTCTGTTTTTCAGCATCAATGTAACTCTTCACACCAGGGATCAATCTGCGAATCCAAAAAAAAGAAAGAAAATCGCAAATGAGATTAATTAATGAGTAAAACGCGACGTATTAATTAATGTAATTAAAAATTAATCCATTGACTAATTTTGCTTTTGTGCGCGGAATGATTTATTCTTTCGTGCGTACTTGATGGAGGTCATGAGGAACCCTAGGAGAGTGGGTTTGAGTCCGTTGTCATGTAGGAGGCGGAGGAAAGAGCGGAGTGAGTGAGCGAGGAGGAGGGAGATGAGAGGAACGAGGAGCAGAGCGAGTGGCTCGTATTGCGAGAGGAACGAGTTCGCGGAGGTTCTGAAGCGGTTGAAGTGAGGGGTGAAGGAAGAAGTGAAAGACGAAGTCATTGCGCGAAATGAAGAGAACAGTAGTAGGGACGAAGAAGAAGGAAGAAAATGAATGAATCGGATCGATAAGCTTGGTTAATAATAGTAGTCAGAGTAGTTCACTTTTTATAGTATTTGATCTGATTTGATTTGATTGAAGAGGATTTTCGCCTTCGCCTCATTATTATCACGTTGCGTACAAGTTGTGTCCCGCAGTTGCGTGCCGTGTCACGTGTGTTTTCGCTTTCCTCATTGGGTGACATATCTGGGCCGGCTTAGCTTTTTAAACTTGGGCTTTTTGTGTGGATGTGTTTTCCTAGCCTGAGTCAGGATTTTTATGATGAGAAGATTCATCCGGGTATATAGCCTTAGCAGTTAGCCGACCTATTGAAGTTGATCTAAACACTATGAAAATCACCAGAGGAAGGGTTGACAAAATATACGTGGAGGTAGGCCTTAGTATTTGGGTGGTTGGTCATGTAGGTTGAGTACAAACGTCTTCATAATCTTTGTCGAAGTGGAGTTTGCATCGATCGGTAGTTCGACAAGGAAGGAATTACCCAGTCAATCCATTATCTCTTGGATCTCGACATTTTTTTCAGTCGAACTCTTACCTCTCAACAATTCCATCTTGACCACAAATCGATGAGCATGTGTTGCCCTCAACTGCCCAAAGTTTTTTGAATTTATAAGTGTGTTTTTTATTACCCCTAACTTTGGTGGTGTGACATGGGAAGGGTTCTCGATGAGAAACCTTAATTGTTTAATTAGTTGGTCAAACGATTAATTCTAAATAGATGTTATTTTGGCAGGATCTCAACTGAGCTCTCATTCCCATCATGACCAACACGATAAACTCACCATGACCATCGCTAACTACCAAACAGTATGGAGGAAAATATCCCAAAAACCATAAAGTGAAAAAGGATGAAGATGGAATTCACCTTAGTTAACTAAAAAGGTGAGAAACACAAAAGTATTACAGATGGAAGCTCACCACTGGAGTTGGGGGCAGGGCAACGAGCAATGTAGTCGATGAGAAATAAGTTTTGTGCTTGGAGAGAAGTTCAAGATGATATTTAAGTTAAATGAAGAAGAGTGAAAGCATATTGTTCTACTTCTTAAATTAAAATTAAACCTTATTTATAAGAAAAATTGGGCAAATTCATAAATATACTCGTCCAAGCAATGATGACCTTTAAATGATGACCTTTATCTGTGCACGACTAACCATGCTACACAAGCTACCAATCATGTCATTTCACATGTCCCACTGGGTGTGCCATCTGGTGAATTGACAACATTGCAATGCATGAATCATCTGGGCTCCCCCACGCGACTCTCTGTGTTTCCGTCACAACAGATGAGTTCCTGACAACTCAATCAAAGCAACTCCAAAAATGATTCATGGAAGCGAGCTGACCTACTTTGGTCAAGAGGCTAGGCAAGTTCTTAACAAATTAGAATCAAAGCAATTCCGAACATGATGCATGAAAACAAATCATCATACCTTGGCAGGAGGATAACTCAAATATCTAATCACTGTGTCAACTCGAACTACTTAACTGAAGGGCAACAATGGCAAGCTAACTTGTTGGGCCCAACCACGCGGTCTAAGGAGCGCTTGGCTCGATCATTCATTATAAGGCATAGTCCGTCCATTATGATTATGCGTACTTGAAATATTATTATATAATCATATTAATATTTATAGTGTAATTTGTAACATGTTAATAAAAACTTTAAAATAATACATAATAGTATATCTAATTGAGGATTTTTTATTTAATTATTTATTACTAATTTAGAGAAATTTTAGTATCCTTTTGTATAAGATCTACTACTAGAAACATTTATTACTTATTTTCACACAGACTCACGCATTTATTAAACTTTGTTAATTCCAAAATTTTGATTACCACTACTAACTAATTTTATTCAACAATACCCAGTACACTAATTAAGAGCAAATATGGATGATTGTATAAACATTAAAAAAACAATACATCAATTAGCCTTATTACATGTTTTTTTAATAAGTGCAATTGTTTCAATGATGTCTTGTAATTAGGAAGAAAGTATTTTCTTTAATTGTTACAATGTTTTTTGTGGACTTAATATTTACACTTAACTAAATGCTTATCATATCATATATAGTAGGAAGAGCTTACGCAAAAAGTGCTTAAATTTAATAAGTTTCTAGTGTTTGGATATGCACATTAAAAAGAGCTTATATAAAACTAAAGCGTTTAGTTATTTTTTTTTTTTTGAAATTGCGTTTAGTTGAATTACTGCAATCATTTATGAGTATTTGAGAATAAAAAAATTAAAATATAAAATGGACTAAAATTATTATATTTCTTAAAAATTAAGCATGAGGAATCATTCACATGTAATAGTCATAATTTTTAACAGCAAAATATAAAAATCAAACCATGATAAAAATACTAAAGAATTGAAAATTAACATCATATATCACAAAACAATGATTAAAAAATCATTGATAATCATTCACCTATATTTCTAGTGTAAGCACGTGTGATTATTTATAAAATTTTAAAGTGTAAGAACCGAGCAAGATTTAAAATACACTAAACACTTAAAAATTAACATGATATATTTCATAAAACTATCGTTCAACCAATGAGTCATTTGTAGGGCTAATTTATAAATATATTATCTATAAGTTGGGTTAAATAATTCTTTTTCGTCCCCGTACAATATCATATTTCTTATTATTATCTCTTGAAAAAAATTGTTTCTCATCCTCTAAAAATTACATTTTTTTCTTGTAGTCAAACTTTCAATCCAACTTAAACGAAATCTAACATTTAAAAGAACGAAAAATGAAATTGAGGAATATTACCAGGACTAAAACAATGTCATTGGATCTTCTGACCTTGACTTCCATTTGATTTAGATGGAAAATTTGACGGTAAAGACGAAAAACAAAACGTGTGATTTTGGAATGATGAAAAACAATTTTTTTGTAGGAATGAAAAAAAGGAGTATTCTACCGGGACGAAAATGTTATCTAAGCCTTATAAATTTATCTTATTTAATATGATTTTACTCACATTTTATATTTAACTTTTTTGACAGTATATTTCTATTTATATTTTAAGTTTTTAACTTCACGGAGGTCAGAATTGTGAAATACTTTAATAAAAAAAATTAAATTAATCAAAATTGATATATGAGAAAAAAAATGTGCACCTTTTTTTTGTTACCAGATGAAAGAAAGACAAAAAAAAAAATGTGTACCTCTGTGGAAAGTGCTATTTTTTTTATCAAAATAGAAAAAAAGATGTATTTAATTTCAATTCTCCCTTCAAAAAAATTAAATTCTGATATAAAATAGATATATACTACTATTATTTATTTAATTTGTTAGTAGCTAAAATAGAATATACTGTTAATGTGCTACTGATATTTTTCTCCCGACTAGGGTCGATAGAGGAGAAAGGGGTTTGGGTTGCTACCGTGTTCGATTTCGTTGCCTTGTTTCCCAATTCTCTTCCGATAAGAGGCGTTGTCGTTCTGCCACATCGCCGGAGCTCGAAACGCTGCCGTTTCCGCTCTAAATGCTCCTCCTCAACAGAGTTCACCAGTACTGGTTGGTTTCCGAGGGTGCTTTCTCGCTCACTGGCCACACACCACACCACGCCGATGGCTCTTTCACTCGGGAAGCTCACCATTCTCCTTGGCGCAGGTCCTCAACTTATTCGTGTTCCTTCTCATCCCTATCTTCAATCTTTTTTCATCGTTCTTTTTGTTTTCCTCCCATTTTTTTTGTTTCCTCATAGCATGATGAAATCTAGGGTTATCGAATTATTTACCCGTTAATTTTAACGGAAATGTGACTTTAGTGAGAATGTTTGTGTGTTTAGGCATTGCTGGTTCGGTAATTGCTAAAGAAGGGCGCTTGCCGGATGTCTCTGGTATTTTCTCTGGTGCTTTGAAGGTTAGTTTTTTTTTTTTTTTTTGAAAGCTCTCAACTTTGCTTCTGGGTGATGCAGTTTTTGTTGTTCACTCTATGCGTGTGAGCTTAAGGTGAAGGATGTGTGTGCACATGTGCTGATGATTGTAGAGATTGATAGATTCGTTTTTTTTTTTCTATGGAGGAATATTGCATTTTTTTAATGCACCCCCTGGCCCCCTTCTTTTTGTTTTTGGTAAACTTAGGATATCCACTGTCGACAACAGTGACTAATCCCTTCATCGCGGGTGCTCGCACTAAGCGGTAAACGGCTGGCCACAAGGTGCCCTTCCCCCTTTTGTTCGCTGTATGTGGAGATAGCCATAGGAGCAGTGTTGTCAAGTAACGGATATCGCGGCGCTATAGCATAGCGCTTTGAGGGCTCACCGCTATCCGCTATTTGCCACTATTTTCCACTTTGAGGCCTTGACATAGCGAATTTTTGGCTTTCCTTTATTTTCCACGATTCGCGACTAACAACACTGCATACGAATAGTTCCCGTTTCATGTGTAAAATGCAATTTTCCTTTTTTTGATTTGATGTTCAAAGTAGTTTGTTTAAGATGCTGATTGTGATACAAGAAGTTAAGTTATGGGGGGATTTAGTTTGTAGCTATGTTGAATGTTTATGAGTACTGGTAAAGGGATGGGCACGGGCCGTATTGGGACAACCAAATTAAATTTCTAAACATGATGTGTGGGCATGGGGGATATATTATACCGAGAAAACTTAATAAAGTATTAAAATCATAATCATAATATAAATATATTTACCATAATGTACTAACTCATGTAAGTAAAAATAAAGGAAACGTAGGTGGGGATCCTTAATCCTTCAAATTTGGCAAGTAAGATGTTAATGAATTGGTAAAGAAAAGCATAACTTTTTCCTCTTTATGTTGCCATTTAAACATAGGCTGCGATGCTGGACTTTAGGAAAGAGGAAAATGTCAAAGAAAATGTCTATCTTGGAATTCAATTTGATTCTAATCACAGTGAATCCGTGAAAAACAGATAGGATTTAATAAATGGCTATAACTCTCTTTCATTTTTGAGACTTATCCACCTGTGTAATAGTACCATATATCTTATTAAGATTAAGATTGCTCATTGCTCATTAAATTTTAATAATTGCTTGTAACTCCTGATTTTCTCTTTTATGTGCTGGACAAGTTCAGAACTCTGATTATACCTGTGCTTAGGGATGTAAATGAGTTAAGCTATCCATGATCTATTCGAGCTCACCTTGTTAAATGCTCGATCAATCTGTATGACTCAACAAACAAGTTCAAGCTTGAGCATGGGTTCAATTATATATATTAGATAAGCTCAAGCTTTATAGGTTTGTCATTAAAGCTCATGAATACCTTGTGTATGTCGCACATGTAAAAATGTATGTATGCATATATGTATATTTTTTTAATCAAGTGGAGAGTGATTTAAAGGAAACTTGTTCTCGAATGAGAGAAAGAAGAAAGAAGAGTATTATTATTTATCTGAGAAAAAGAGAGAGAGATCCCTTTACATGTGCCCCCCTTGGCTATTTATAGTGGGGGGGAGTCATAAATGGCATTTAAACCCTAAATTACACAATATGGGCTATTGGGCCTCTAAACACTTGGTCCAATAGCCGCAGCCCAGCACCTCCCTAGTCGCCTAGCTCGCCATAAGCTGATTCCCGTACTGGTTGCCTGGTCGCCCTCTGTGCTCCTCTGATGGCGTGGTCGCCACTCTACTGGGCGAAGGGCTCGCCCAGTCCAAAACTAATTTACTAATAAGTTGAAGGATGGCTATTTCACTACTTTTATTATTTCTATGTTCATTGTGGCAATGTGTTGAACATTTTTGTGGGCGTTGAAGTCTACTTTAAATTTCTTTTTGTAATGGCTAAAGATTATGAATTTTTCATGTAATAGATTATGAATGCAAAAAATAAAAATATATTTTTTCTCCGTTTTATAGTAATTTTTACATCATATTCTAGCATGAAGATGTATGCTAAATATTAAATAAAATGAAAGAGAATAATCAAGCCATAAACAAGCAAAATAGGAAAAGCTCAAGTTTCATGTTTCTTTAAACAAGCCAAAGGAAAGCTTTAAATTCATTTGGTTTATATAAATGAACCATGCTTGAGTAGCACTTTCCCCTTCATAACCCAAACCTTAGCTTGAAATGCTAGGATTGGCTCAACTCATTTATATTGTGCTTTTCTTGCCAAAAAGGCTAGAGGCTTCAGGTTCAGGCCCTGGGTGATAAGCTGCATGAAAATGCAAAAAGGGAGAGCTCCATTGGAAGATACCTATGGTCTAGACTAAATAACTGTACAATTTGTAATCCGAGGGAATTTGGTTAAGTAGGGGTGTGATAAATAATATGCTAATATAGGTTTAGTAAGATGTGAGATGACAATAACCAAGTTTTGGTCTGGAGATTAATGGGGATGGCACGGATTGGATTCAAGTTATGTGGATGAAAGGTCGAAATGCCTTTGGCATAATTTGAGATTGTAAAGCGTCTATCAAACTCAAAAGGAAAGTTTTGTTGGAAAGCTTTAAGATCAATGACGGTCTAGTTGTGAATGTTGCCTAGTGAAATGTGCTGTTAACAAGATCCAAAGAAACGAGAGTAGCAGAGGTAAGAATGCTGAGGTGGGTGAGTAAGGTAATAATATGAACTAAAGTACTCAGGCGAAAGTTGGAGTCACATCTATTAATGAGAAGGTTATGGAACTTTCAATAGAGGCTCCGTTGAGAAAAATGGACCAAATAAAACCTATGGAAGATAGTTTAATTAAAACAGGAGGATTAAAAATTTAAAACCTACTACAATATTAGGAGAAACTATTTAGAGAAAAGTAAAAGACCTTGCTATAAATATTTTTACTAAACCATTCTTGTTCTCATAGATCCCAATGATGTTGATCGATCCATATATATATAGATGATTCCACTTTCCAAGATATAGTTGGTTGTTGTTGGATATTTATGCTCTACCTTAAAAACCTCAAGTTTGGCAATTTTTATATGTTATTAACTTATTATTATACATTGGTTACTGGGTCTTTTTCCTCTTGCGAAAAAAAAAAAATTTGGTTATTGGGAACAAATTCCCTTAATATACTGAGTATGTGGTAGCTGGCATTTACTTGGTAACTAACAATTGCTGGATCTATACTGATTCTTGGCTTTTTTCTTTGGGCCAGGTTGCTATGAGGCAGCTTAAAAGCAATGATTCTGCTCCAACTGTTAAGAAGCCACCTAATGATGCTTTGATGGCTCAGGTCTGCATGTCGATGTTGTTTTTAGCTATTGATTAGATTTAATTTTGATAAAGAATAATTCCTAGTATGGTTGAGTCTAGTCTCATGCAACCTGCCTTACATCACTTAGAGAAGCTTGTATTTGACCCTATTTCTGAGCATATGCATATTGGTTGTATACTTGTGTCTGTGTCTTATTCATAAATCATGACAAGTAAAGTACAAATAAATAAAACCCTATTCAAACTAATTGTCCTCTATGATCTGCACATTGAAGTCAAATCATTCATTTTAAAATTTATCTAAGGATCTGATAATTTGAAGTAATCATATTAGGTAGTTTATTCTACACCAAATAAATATATTAGGTTATCATATTTTTACTATTGAATTTTTATAACATTTATTATATATACATTTATCTGTATATATCTTTTTTATACCTTTTCTTTTTTATCTCTTAAAGTTTTTTCTTTTATATTATTTTTAAATTTTAAAAGTACAATGCAATCCACAGGATATTTGTTTGTACTTGATAGTCGATATGTATCATTCTGGAAAAGGGGTGGAAACTTAATAATCTGTATATAGTTCTCCCGCTGTTAGCTGCATATTTTCGTGCATTCAATGAATTCAATTAAAGCATGATCATATTTCACAGTTTATGCAGAAAATGTTAAAAAGTATTAGTAGTTAACATAGGATTGCTATTTTTTCTTCTTGAATGGACTTCAAAAACTATTAGTAATATTAGGTTAATTGGAAAGGCTGATTAAACCTTTAATGTACAGGTTAACAGCCTTCGCCAGGAACTCCAACTTCTTGCTAGAGAAAGATCGATCACTATTGTAAATACAAGTGGAAGAGGTTCTGGTTATCTACCCTTTTACACATAACAGGGGGCCTTTTATTATTTTTTCAAGAATCAGTAATTTAAGAAATACTAAATTTTTTATTTGCAAACTCTGTGATCACTGGTTTGGTCATAGACTGTGATTGTGTCCATAATTTGCATAAGCTAACCAATGTTTCCTTGCATCTTATTTTTGTGCTATTTTCTGACTTGCTTTGTTTCACAGGTGGAAGAAAGTATGTAACCGTGATTGTTATTGTCGCGGTAGGATATGGATACATTTGGTGGAAGGTAACATCTTTTTCTTCTCTGAATTTTTTTTATTGAGTAACAGGATGTGTTGACGATACATTGTTGCAGGATGCTTCTAATTCGAATTTAAATGTGTGCGCTTTTAATAGGGCCATATGCTGTAGATCTACATTCTACACAATTAGGGTGATGATTGATTGTATATTATCCTTGCAAGTTACGAAAAAACTTTTTTGGCATAGCTTTATCTTTCAATTGTACTGGTATTTGTTCAAATGGTATTTGTGGCCGTTTGGGCTGTTCTGGTTGCTTTCTGGATGATAAATTGCTCTAATGACTAATATTCAATTTAACTTAGCCAAAGAGCTTTTGTCGTTCTTTTCTGAGAGTTGGCTTTACTAACTCAATTCTTTTTGACTTCATCTAATCTTGCTACCAATAATTTTTATGTGATTTAGAGCAGGATCAGTTTTGTGAAATTGGATGATATCACAAATCCAGGAATTGTTGTCTATGTGAACAAAATTATATACCAAAAAAACTCTTAAAAGTATAGGGCCAATTCAACATGATTATTGGGTTAGTGGTGCAAATTGCATATAGTATTACCACCAGCTTCTTCAAAGCTTGTCCGCGCACTCTTGTGCTTAGGTCTGTCAATGTCATAGGTTTAGTTATACTAAACTTCAAGGCAGAGAAGGATGCTCAGTTTGACTGAAACTCTAATTTTTGTTTTTAACAATTTTCCTACCATAATCTTTCCTTCATATCTCCAATTATGTTCTCCATGAAGATGACTGTGTTTTATGGCCTTTCTTAATTTTGCAGGGATGGAAGCTTCCTGATATGATGTTTGCAACAAGGCGTGGTTTATCTGATGCTTACAAATCTATAGGTAATCAGCTGGGAAAGCTGTATGAATCAATTGAGGTAATTTCCTTTTTTTGTTGCACAGTTTGTTCTTCTTACATGAATACAAATTTAAACCCAAACATTCTCCAAAGTGATGACATAAAATGATAGTGTTCTGTTACCTAGAGTATAGCCATCTTTTTGTTAACAATACATGCATGTTATTTATCCTGTTGATTTTGAATTATAAGGGTTTTCAGTAAATACCTAGAGTATAGTTCTAATTGAAGAGTCAAGGGAAGCGGTTAATTATAAATTTGATATTTGGAGAAACACTTTGGAAAATAAGGGTTTTCGATTAAGCTTACAGAGTATATGCATTGCAATTTTAGTAAGGTTGATGTTGGAAGTAATGTGAAAGTAAAAATGGGAAACGGCATCATACCTCTGGTTTCACAGTCCAAGTACCTAAGATCTCAAAATAATGAGGAAATTGACAAAGATGTTACACACAAAATTCAAGTTGGGTGGTTAAAGTGGAGGGAAGCAACTAGAGTTATTTGTGACTGAAAAGTACCTACCTACATTAAGCGCTTAACCTACATTTTCATTTTCATCATGATGATTGGTATGGTTCCATTATCAAACAAGTTATTATATCCTGTATTTCCTATAAAATTAATTTTGAATAGAACTGTCTCTGTGTTCTATGATAATGATCTTTTGAGGTCTGTACTATGCTCAATTTATATTTCTGACTTTCTCTAGACATTAAGAATAATGCTGATGGTTGTTTTACCTTGGAATATTTGAGGATGAATATTCACTTATCTGCAATGGTTTCAGGATGCTAAGAAGAAGTTATCTACTAGAATTAATCAGTTAGATAAAAGTATAGATGAATGTGCAGCCCTCACTGAAAGTACAAGGGATGAGGTCAGTAAAGAAGTTAGGATGTATACTTTTGGCTTCTTCACTGTTTAATGACAAAATATATTCTGTTACAGATCTCTGTAATACAAAGGGAGGCAGATACTATAAGTGGTGATTTCAAGTCTGTTCGTGTTGCAGTCCATTTTCTGGTAAGTCAATTGCGAGAACTCAGTTATTCCTTTAATTCTTTTGCTGGATGTTTAATTTAAGGTTGATTACTTTGCTTCTCAGGAATCTAGACTCAACGAAATAGAAGGGAAGCAGGTATAATCTGTTAAATTTAAGCCACTGCATTCTTCAAATATAAAATTTCTTCTTATCTTTTTAAGGGGATCGAATTTGTTTATACCCATAATTTGTTGTTTCTTTCTGCTTAGGTGGAGACAACTGAGGGTGTGATTACGTTGTGTCAATTTACCACAAATCATATTCAGGTATGAACCAGCTTTTATTACTGTTAGATTTTTATTGTTTGGTTTGTCTTGACTTCCGAGTCTGAATTTGAGATATTCTTTATATTACTTTCTTTTTATTTATTTGCTATATTAATAACATAATTTAAATTTTATAGGCACTTTCATCCAGTTCTTCCAGGCCAGCCATTGAGCTACCACCAGTTTCACCCTCTTCCAGGGTAATTATATTAACAGGCTTGGTTATTACTGCGACTGTGTCCTTTTTGGGGAACAGTTATTATACATTTGACATCATAGTAATATTTGTTGTAAATTACTCGGATATTTTGTTCATTGGCCATGTAGATATTTTAAGTTTTTAACTAGAAGCCGTAAAATGAATATACAGTCATTAAGTATGGCTTTATATTTATTTAAGTTTCAAAAAAAAAAAGTCTGGCTTTATATTTCAGTGCCTGCTCCCTTTTTCTTTGAAATTTGTTCTATATTAACTCTAATCTTAACTATGCAGGGTGCACTGTCTGGTCCTTCCATGCTATCTCTTGAGCCACCACTTACTACACCATCAAGGGTAACTTCTATAATCATACAAGACAACAATATGAAGCATATAAATAAACAAATAAGAATATATACCCGTGCTAGTCTGTTATGCTAATATTTCCTGGGAGTCTCTGTTCTGTGATAGGTGGGACAATGGAAAATTTGTGAGGAAAAATACCTTTTACTTACCCTGTCTAACTGAAACATGAGAAGATGGAAAACAAAATACACTCGTTTTCACCTTGAGCCATACTTTTTTTAAAACTATTCCAACGTATTTTCAACCTTCCCCTCTTTTTACTTCTCAGCACATTTTATTATTCACACTCCTTTTAATTTCTACCAACTCTTTCCTTTCCTTCCCATTCTTTAAATTTCTTCCAAACAATGGTGTCACTTCCCTCATTTCCCTTCCCCCTCCTTACCTCTCATCCAAACATATGATAAAGTATATCCAGCGTTTGTAATTGCTCTTAGCTTTTAATTGAAACCGCAACCTTGATATTGTGTGTTGACTGTTGATCAACTCCTTCCTGCCAACAGACGGGATCCTTGCCTACAACTATGTCAACTGATCCACCATCTCCACTGAATTCTGCTGGATCTTACCAGGTCTGCCATATTTCTGATTTACTTGATTCAGATAGTTTACTGGAGGTGTGAAGAGGGATTAGTTTTTCCATATCTCCTTTAGAGATGTATGGCTGTAGTTGACTGCCAAAAATGATCAAATCCTTTGCGTTAGTGCATTTTATGATAATTGATGTTAGCACATAATTATACATGTTTATGGTTGACAGTTGACAGGGCTGTTTGTGTTCATTAATCATTACTGTTGGAATAAAATATTTTCTTCTCAAACTTCCAAGCCTGATTATATTTTTTTAGATTTAATTTATATACCCACACAGGCGGGAGCTCTGTGCATGAGGCTGCCTTTTTTTTTAAGAAAATTTATATATACTAACAGTATAAAGAGTTCTACAGACATCAAATTATATCTTCCCATGTTTCTGGTTTGGTATTTTCTTATTTTAGTTTGAGTTTCATTTATGAAGTGTCGGAATAGTAAATCTTGATTGGACGCCTTTGTAAAACTTTTTTGCAATGTCAGTTCCTTAAACTCTATTTTTTTTTTGTCTGTTCTTTCAGCAGAGTAGTCAGGATTCAAAGGAGAGAAATTTGTACAATAGTACAGAAGACAAGACCAATGGATCTAGTTCTGGCTTCTTTGGGCTGAAGTTGCCAATCCTGACAAGAACTCGCAGTGCAACAGATGCAGTACTACAACAAACTCGTTCAAGTAGTTCATAGCAAGAACAGGCCTGATTATATTGGTCTTTTTTTTATGGATCCCCTGTGAAAATATAGATTATTGGACCTACTGTGGGGGGGGGGGGGGGAGAAAAATCTTCCCCAGTGGGTGTGTTTCTTCTGAAATTTTAGGTACATTCAATTACAAGTATGCCCAAGCCATTCTTATCAGAATCAACTGGGCAGTGAATTTTGCAGAGATGCTGTTCAGTTTCATTAGGTTATTATACTTAAAATAAGAGTTTCTCCAATGTTCAACTGGGAAAGCCGGAAAAGGTTAATTGTTGTAAATTCCTTGTTCTCCGTATTATTTTGTGATAGAGTACAAAATCCTGTTAAGATGCTCTTCCCTAATTATTTACTTTATAAACTTGTCTAGAGGTGAGAGGTGAGAGGTGTCTTACCCTTTATATACACTTGATTTGTCCTAATCATGATTCTTAGGGTTATTGTGCTTATATCAATAAACACATGTTATTGGAATAAGTTTATAGGTTTAAGCCTTTTTTCATTATTAAAATAAGTTTAGAAAAGCTTATGGCCCCGTTTGGAAGATTTTATTTGAGCTTATATTATAGCATAAGCGATTATGCAAGCGTTTGGGGGTGCTTATATAAATAACTTATGATCTGCCTATAAGTTGTTTTGAGCTTATTTTCATAAGCTATTCAGAGTAGCTTATGAAAAAGAGTTTATGCTTAAAAATAGCTTATTTTCAATTCATTATAATAAATTTCTTTAAAGAGCTTATTAATAGTGTTTATGCCATAAGCGCTAATGGTTATAAGCGCTTAATTAAGTTGTTTTCCAAACATGACCTATATGTATGTTATAAGCTCTTTTTTATAAGTTAAACTAAATATTTGTTAAGTGTTTATATTATAAGATAAGTTTAAGTAACTACGTATTAAGGCCCCGTTTGGAAGAGCTTATATGAGCTTAACTTATAGTATAAGTGCTTATGCAAACGTTTGGGAGAGCTTATGTAAATAGCTTATGACCTACCTATAAGCTGTTTTGAGCTTATTTTCATAAGCTATTCAGAGTAGCTTATGAAAAAGAGCTTATGCTTATATATAGCTTATTTTCAATTCATTATAATAAATATCTCAAAAGAGCTTATTAATAAGCACTTATGCCATAAGCGCTTATGGTCATAAGCGCTTAATTAAGCTGTTTTCCCAAACGGGCCCTAAAACTATCCGAGCATGTTTGATTAATGGTATGGTTGAGGATAGAAAATTTTTACGAATCAAATAAAAAGGAATAAAAAAGATGTCATTTTTTTTGTGAAATATAAATATTAAAATCTAAATTTCATTGATGAAAAGGCGTATATGTTTTATATTAAGAAAGAAACAGACGCTGGGCCAAAGGCCCAATCCAATACATCTTTTAGACAAGGCTGAAAGCATAAACAGACAAAGCTTGCCCACAAGATGTACACAGAGAATCTCGCCAAGCACGTGATTCTGAACTAGTTCAAGTTGGAACTAGTTAACTTACAGCTACTAATAAAACTTGAACTAGTTAACTTAAAGCTACTAATAATAGCTAGGCTTAATAGCACTTTTGATCCCTCACTTATTACAAAAGTGTATAATTGGTCCCTAATAAAAAAAATAGTCTAAATGGTCCTTAGTTTATACTTCTTCCGTCCCAAAATATAGAGTCCTGTTCAGACAATCACGCTTATTAACAAAACATGTAATAAGTTAATTAATATGTTGGTTTTGTTATTTTCTATACAAATATTCCAAATTTACCCCTATTTAAAGTTAGTTGGAAATATGAAAGAAGTAATTAGTAAAGGTAGTAATTAAAGTTTTGAAATTTAAAATATAATGAATGAAAGGGGTAAAAAAGGAAAAACTTATTTTTTTTTCCTGAAATCTAGAAGGGGGGTCTTATAATTTGGGACACCAAGTTTGTCTCTAAAGGGTCTTATAATTTGGGGCGGAGGGAGTACAAACTATTGCAATTTTGATTTTCCATCAAATTCCGTCAATTAATTAATGGTTTCTAGGTTAAAAAAAACTAGGATATTCATCCATTCATCATCATATTCAACCATCGTCATCATCATCTTCAACATTAAACCAAAAAACCCAGAAAAATAACCTTACACTTAACGGTTCACAGAATCACGTTTACTTAGATTTTTTTAAAACGTGATTTTACAAAAAGATCATGGTTGATTATTTTAAAATCAAAGTTGATTTTGTCATTACACTCGATTAGATTAAAATGAAAGTTACTTTTCAGAGACACTTTTAACCAAATCCAAAACAACCAGGGAAAATATGAAGAAGAACAAAGAAGAAGAGAAGATCTGAACCCACCACCACCCCTCACCACCGCCAGATCTGAACCCACCACCTTATCCATCACCATTGGTCCACCCTCAACACCCAGATCGAGCAACCCCAACACCCAGATCGGGCAGGAACCTTCGATGGCGATGTAGCTGTCGTGGATGCCACTACACAACCCTGAAACCCCAAGTCTCCGCCGTGAATCGCAGTAGGAGAAACCTCACGACCCATACCAGCACTGTGACTCCTTCTCTCTCTCGACCCACATCATCACTTCATTTGCAAGAACCACCACACATACTCAAAGCTAAACCAACATGACCAAATCAAATATCCGAAATCCCAAGACTAAAATCCAATTAATTAACTCTAGGGACCAAAGTGCAAATATAAAGGGTTTGAGGACCAAACTGAAAATTATACAAAATTAAGGGTCTTACACCCATCACATGCCACAGAGCTTCCTTCATAACTCCTTTAGCATGTTTCTCTTCTTCAAAGGTGAATAAGAAAATATTAAGGCCCATGTCTGAGATCTGAAGTCCAGATGGGACTCCCCATGCCTTAGCTATAACACTCTTTGATGCAATCTTGCTCAAGGGTTTGTTGCTTATGATTCTTCCTACTATTGTTCTTTGAGCTAATTCTTGACTCATTTTTTCATCAATTTGCAGGTCAATAGTCACTCCATCTTGATCTGGAGCCATACTCCTATATTCTTCAGCGTACACAAGAGGATCATCCTCCCCTAGACTCGAAGAGGCCATGTTGTCAGCAATCCCCATGGTTTAGCCACCAAGCAACACAAAAGAAACTACAAGGAAAAACAAAACCAGCCAGAGCACCTTTTCTTTTGTTGAAGAAAGAGCTCAGTGGATCCTCACTCAGATGAGAAAGAAGCCTCTAGCTTTCCTAGAGAAACGAACTCTTCCTAATGAAAACTCTACCTGAGATTAACCCCTAGCACATGAGATAAACCCTAGCAAATCCTAGAAGAGAAAAGGCATGTATGTTGAAAGCATGATACATGTCATTGGATTGAATGCATAAGGCTAACATTTCACATTTCCTAAAAGAACAAACCTATCAAACATTATCGGCTCAAAGGCTCATGTTTGGTAAGCTTTAGATCAATTTGACAAGCCTGGTTCACGTAAAGACCTCTTTGTAAAGACAAGAATGAGTTTAGTGACAAGCCTCATTCACCTAAAATCTTTAGGGTGTCCGATTTAGCACCCAAAAAACGGGATTTCGCACCTCCTGCAATATTTTGGGATTTAAGGTTCGGAAGCCAAATTTTCCAGGATTTTAAATCACGGAATTTAAAAGAGAGGGGTGCGAATTCTTGTTGTTGGGTGCCATAACCAACACCCAAAACTTTAGACTTGGAGCTGTGTACCCTTACGAGTCTTGAGTCCAATGAAGACTAATATATATTAATGCTTGAGATTTACTCTCATAAGCATTTTAGTTGAAATCATGGACTATCTAATGATGTATACTCCCTCCGTTCTTTAATATTTGTTAATATTTTGAACTATTTTTCATTCACATTAATTTGTCACTTTTATAATTTCAAAAGATATTAATTACAATTTACCAATTATCTCTCATCTTATTAAATTCTTATAGGTGAAAGGAAAATTAAAGAGTCAAAATTAATAAGAGAGATAAAAAGTATATTAGGAAGTTAGAAATAACTTTAACAAAAAACAAGAACATCAATGCTCATTCTTAATATATGTGTCAAAACCTTAAAGTAACAAATATATAGAAACAAATGGTGTAATTATTAAGAGGTCATAACGATTGGTTTATCATCAGACAAAGTCACAACTTGCTAGGGTTTGTAATTGCTTAAATTTTAATTAGCAATTATGATAAAGGGACTATAATCTAAGAATTAGTTATCTTCACATCCAATGACTCTAGAATTGGTCCCTATTGTACCAACATAAAACAATTCTAATCAAGATGACAAAATTATATTGAAGAAAAAACTAGTTAGAAAATAAGTGAGGATGAGAGAGATAGAAAGGAAAGAAAAGCAAAATAGAGAGAATACATTTGGAAAAAGGAGAGAAACAATGCTACAAGCTAATTAAACCAATTCGTGATGAGCGGTCAAGATGAATCGGGTTGACTTATTTTAACCGATCTTAAAGCGTAAAAAAAGAAGATAATATGAGTTCATGAAACACACTTCTCGTCTCCGGTATTTTTTTCAAGATAATTATTACTCTAAAATAATAATTATTTATATATCCCAAAACCGATAGAAGTGACACTAATAATCCTCCTTGTAAGCGCAGTCTTCTAGATTCTAGTGATATGAATTTTTGGTAGAAAATGGGGGGAAGGAGGCGGGAAATCGGAGGGTTTTCATTTCATTTGAGGTAATGCAATGCTGAGAGGCAGAGAAAGCTTGACTCGATTGATCGGCAAACGCCGTCGCTTCCTTCCTCATCGCCATTCCATCCTCTCCGATCCTCTTCCCGTCCCACTCCAGGCCCTGCAATCAGAACCGCAACAACCTCCCGCAGGCGATCTCACCCCCCAAAACGACGACGTATGTTGCCCCGTCTGTGGCCGCAAGCTTCCCTCCAATAACCGCGACATCAACTCTCACCTTGGTATCTATCCATCTATACACACACGCACACAAGCGCACTTTAGGTTTAGCGGTAAGGGCATGTTTGGATGCACTGTAGATTTTCCACTTCTAAGTGATCCAAGCTACTTCCAGTAGCGTTTGCGAGTCTAGAAGTGATGATGGTTTAAACGCGAAACCAAACATGTGCTATTAGGGTTTACTCTTGTGCCAATTTTCTGCTTTCAGATTTGTGCCTTTCTCTTTCCCAATCGGGAGGAAGTAGTAGTAGTAGTAGCAGTGGAAAGAAACGAAGACTCACCCAACGCACACTTCTTCAGTTAAACTTCACTCGCCCTCCTAAGGATCTCAGTTACGACGGTGATGCTGTGTCGCACGTGCGCAGCCTGGAGGAAGAGGATGACATGTGTGGAGGAGAATTCACTGGGGTTGGTCTCGATGCTGCAATTAGCACTGCCACCACCTCCTTGAACAATGGGGTGCTAGATGATAGCTGTTTCGAACACGTGCGAGGCCTGGGAGAAGAGGATGATCATGCCACATGTGAAGAAGGAGAGTCCACTGAGGTTGACCTTGATGCTGCAATTCCAATTAGCATTGATAGCTGTTGTGAACCCGACAAAGTAGTCGGAGCAAAGCTTGAAACTTTTATAGTTGGTCGGAGATATGCTGATCAAGAGGAAATGTGTGCTGGTACCGAAGTGTCTCTTTTGAGAGACCCTCAAAATGTTAAGGACCCTAATGCCATAAAGGTTTCTTTTGAATTTAAATTTTTTAGAGGCCTCTATACACTAGTGCTATCTATCTCCCATGTGTAACTTTAAGGTGCTCAGTTGCTCCTCTTGGTTGGTTCAGGTTGTTTCTGCAGATTCTGGGTGTTCAAAATTTCTAGGTTTTCTCTCCCGTGAGCTAGTGCTGTATCTATCTCCTCTGATTGACAATTATGGCCTTATATTTCAGGTATTTGAAAGTTCAGTGCAATGATGAGTTGTTTATGTGTCTATGCGCCTTCTTCACTTCTCCTTTGCTTTGTCATTTGCTGATTTGCACTTGTGCCAAACAAATTAATGATATAGAAGGCACTTGAGAGTTGTGTTGTGCATTATGCGTTTGTTCTTGTCTAGAAAATGCTTTTTGGTGTTGTGAACAAGGTACTTTGGGAGTTAGTGTTTTTGGGTTGATGGGGTTTGACTGAAAATAAAGGAACATTTAACTATCGGTTTAAACTAAATAGGACAGACATTGATATTTTCCACAAAATCTGCTCTAGGTAGTTGATAATAGGTTGGCAATTGAAAGTCAGAAGAAAGAAACTAGGCGTGATAAACTTTCAAGATTGGTGTAGAAGTGTAGTATGCTGCTGTAGTTTCTGAATGTTAGCTTTCAATAAAAAAATACAGCTTTGTTGGCCTTCTATAACTTATCCTAAAAAGAGTTGGAATAGAATCCTAATTCTTCAACGATTATGACTGTAGTGTTATTAAGCTTATAAGGAGACTAAAGGCATTAAAACAGAACCCAATGATCACCTATTATGTGACAACTGGCATTCTTCTCGAATTATTTGATAATTGCTCTAATTACAAAAATGACTAACATTCTTCTATAATTCTTAGATACCATTTGGATGCAAACAAAAAAGCACTTATTGTAGCTTATTTAGTGCTTTTTTTAGTAGGTAAGCTCCAATAAGCTCTAATAAGCTGGTATCCAAACGGGCCCTTAATCTACTTGATTGAGTTAGTCATATTCATAAAAGTAGCATTTGACTTGCTAGTCAGTTATCCTTAAAAATTACGTGATAATCCCTAATCACTAATAAAAAGTGTATTAAGCTTCTTGGTTAAAGTCCTTATCCTTCAGTTTTTTGTAACTTGTTCTAGGGGCACGTCACTTCTGTTCCAAAACATTCTCTTGATGTTGTTCCGATTCAGATTATGTGCCACAGAATATCATATGGTGAAAGCGAGTATGAAGATGAGACCTTTAAATGCTTATGGAAAAATGTTCAGCGTGTTGTTGAATTTGCATTCAAGGATCCTCCTTCATCTGTAAAGTATCAGTTGAATTTTTGTCTTATGCTACAAGAGGTGTTAAGAAATAATATTCACCTTCTAACAGAAGATGAAAAATCCTATATGGGTATTAATATAAATACTTTTGGATTTTATTCCTTAAAACTTTTCTTATCAGATCCTGTAAACATTAAACAATGTCTCATCCATTGACAGAATCATTCACTTCTCTCTCAAATGACAGTCAGAGGCTTTTCATTCGGCTATACACAAGAAAAGGTTATTTGAATATTTGAAACTTGTCATTTTATTTATAAAGTCCTTCTGATAGTTATAGTGATTTTCTCTTGCCTGCCCAATTCTTCAACATAAATGGGAAAGAAATTATAACAAAGGATGATATCTAATCTCGTATTTTTGTATTTTTGTGAACCATGGTAAGAAGTTAAAGCCTGTAGAAACCAACGAGCGCATTAATAGAATTGAGTTTTTGAATCCCTCAGCAGTCAGCACCTCAGTTTAGGAGGGTCTTGGAGATACTATGTGCTATGCATCAAAGGGGTTATAAGACAGTTATATTTTGTAATGTATCCTTGGTCAGTGACTTCTCAAATATGCTAACATTTAAAATCTACCAACATTCTCTTTTAGCCAAATTCCCTAAAGACATCTTATATAGCACTCTACCATTTTATTGAAATAAAAAAAAAGAAGCTAGCACACTACCGTAAAACTTTGCTCTCTTTCTATAGTCCCACCAAAACCTGTGTACCTGATCCAAGGAGGCTTCTATAAACATTAATAACACACTGGTTTTACGAAATACGCCAATAAGTTTATTGGAATTAAGTTAGTTTTGTGGGCAGTGTAAAATAAATTAACAGGCATTTTGGAATGAGAATATTTTACACATTGAAAATGCAATGTTTCATGATATCTGGAAAGTCGCAACTTCTCAAGTATTGCTGTGTTTTTCTATAAAAATGAAATTCTTGGAGATAGATTTTATCCCTGAAGTGAAAAAACAAATACCAATCTGTAGCAGCATAGGGCTTAAGAACTTGGCTGTCCACATTATTATGAGTTAAGTCACCTTTGTCAAATTGGTTTTCATATCAGTTGTCTGCTCTGATGCACCAAACTTGGTACCGTGCCAGATTACCTACGTCACAAATTTACATTTGTGATGGTGAAATTGCCTTTTATTCATTATTCATGTTACATAAGTACTTCTCATCTGTGAAAGATTTTTAGCTGTAGTGCATCTGGGCATGTTAAAGAAATTCTTCCATTTATAAGTTGAAACCTTAGTGCGCCAAGAGTTATAACAAAAATATCTTTTCGCTTTCTTGATGTGATATTTTTTGCGCCCAAAAGTTGTGATTTTACTGAACCAGAAAGTATTATTTTTTAGATTGTTTTTCATTTTGGAGTTAATGTATTTTTCATTTTGGGCTCTTATGAAGGACCTTGGTTTCGCATGTCTAGTATATCATATCCTGAAATAATGGATGCTCAAAGGGCTGTCAAAGAACTTGCTGGTAATTTAATAAAATTAGCTAGGTATATTTTTTCGTCCCCAGCAAATATAATTGGCTTTCTTACTGGCAAACCTTCTTATCGCCTGTATCTTTGGTTTCTTTTTATTGCAGAGAAAGAGTACATACATTCTGTTGAAGATGGTATTCAACTTTGTGAAGGTGACATGAATGATATATTGAATGTGTTCACTGTCTCTGAACTGCGAGAAATTTGGTGCTTTTTGCTTAAAAAGGTTGGAATCAACCCCTACTTTTAGGGACATAGTTTATTTTCAAATCAAACCTCATCAAGAATGGATTTCTGTAGTTTTATGAATAATAAAATTCTTTTATAGCATAGCAGTTGGTTTTACTTGTGTATGAGTTCCATGCTTTGTGAACTAACAATCTGGGTATGGATATCCCTGATTATGAAATAATAGCTGTTTCATTTGATGCACATGAAGTGATTAGCTTGACCATAATGAAATCTATCATAGCTGATGGTTCTAGGAGTTGAGTGCTTGCTTTTGGAGATGTTACTGAAGTTGGGCAATAAAGTTAGCTGATGTTTAGTGCCTAGCCATCATGTTATTACTATTTTCTTTTTCCTTTTTAAAATAAAGGAAAAACATCAGGTTATGCCTTTTTTTTTTTTGTTTTGAAACACTTGAGTTCCATGTATTTGTTTTTCTTTTTTGGATAAAAGGTTTGATTGTGTGTATGCATGGTGAATGATTTAATTGTATTTTACATTGCAAGATGTTTTGAATAGATGCTATATAGTATATACTACGTTTGAAAAAGAATCTATGTGTTTGTCCTCAAAGAATGGACACCTCTCTTGAGCTAATCTCCCCCTTCCTCCTCTCTCTCTCTTCTGGTTGTTTTAGAAGTTTCTCAATAACCGTAAGCTTCTACATCCTCTTCCAAATAGGTTTCTTGATTAAAGTTGAAAGGAGAAGGAACCTTCATATAGGTCCTTGCAAATCTGAACTTGATTTATGTTGTTACCTTGTTACTTTAGTTTTGTCCATGCATCCCTATACACTACTTGTTTGATTGAATTTCTCAAAAGTTGCTCAATATTTCCGATCTTACATACCTAATACATTTCCCCCCTCTTTTCTATCTTCATTTAGTTCTTTTACTATATAGGGGAGCCTGAGCATGTATGTCTTTCATATCTTAAGTATGTGGAGCATATTGGATGGATCCTTCTAAATTTGGTTGTATCCATAGTAAATGCTCCTAAATTGATGATTGGCTTCTGATGACTACATAGTAAGAGACCTACTGTGGACAGATACGGGCCAAACAATTTAACATTCTATTGTGTTTTTCTATATAAATGATAATAAAAGTAGTCATGTGTCCGAGATAATGCATTTCTCACATACATGTTATTTGCTCTGTCTCTCCCTGATTATTCTCTTATGAGCTATCTATAAAATTTAGTATATTTTATTGATCTTCTAGACTTGTGATCGTGGGATGAAGAAGCAAGATCTCATTTCATCTCTTCTTTCTACATATGCAGGCGTACTATGGTATTGAACTTTTAGTTGTGTTTCAATTATTTATTATTTATGGAGTTGTCAATTAATATTTTATTTAATGGTTGGTTGGTCGGTTGTTGTTTACAGGGCACAGCTAGTAACTATAATTTTGGACCGTTTTGGTTCCTGTATTAGGATTTCTTCAAAAGCTGAATCTCTTATCTGGCGTACTGAGGTGACTCTGACTTCTATTGCTTTTGTCGATTGCACAATTCAATTAAGTTGGTTACTATTTTGATCAGATGCAAATGATATTGCTTTTGCAGAGACTTTTCTTCTTAAATGGTGAACAGGATCTCTCATCCTTTCTACTTGTTGATATGGGAAAAATGAAATATCCAACTTACAACTGCATAATATCAGAACCAATTTTCTCAAATCGCAGTAATTTGCTCGCATACGAAGAGGTACATGTCTAAGTTCAGATGTAATAACTGCCTTCTGTTACTTCTTTCACATACGACGTTAATTTTCAGGCCATTGAAGTTGCACAACTTATGGATGAAGCGCTTGATGCAAACAGAGATGATGTGGTATTAAGGTGCATAAATATTGCCGAATCATATGTATCCACTGCTTTGCCCATTCAGTACTCAACTTCTGAATCAGCATCTACAATCCGTCACTTATTTACAGCATCATGGGTATACTCCAAAGTGGTCACATTAGGGATTTCCTTCCTTGAGCAAGAGCGCAGGTATTGAAGTTCATAGTTTAATCTGCTAACTCGTACACTTTTTTTAGAATAGTTTTAAAAATTATAGCAGCAACATCATGACCTTGTATAATACTGGTATTATTAAAATCCTGTTATATGAAGGGTGGCCCAAAATTAATGGGGAAAATGGATTACAAGAAGTTAAAGCAAATTATCCTCAAACTATATCTATGCTTGAAATAAGTCGATGATAGTGGAATGGTGGATGTCATCTTTTATCGGGCTCAGAAGATCTTAGATACTTCCAGAAATGATCATACCCTGCACTATAAAAAGCCCTTATTTGGTTGTAATTGTGAAATGACTTAAAATTATGGCTGCGAGATATATCTCATATAAATGATCTGTTGCTTTATGTAATTGAATGTTGTAGACGACCTTAACTCCAATAATCTATATATCCTAATTAAGGTAATAAAGATACAATAGACAATATATTTACTCCCTATTTTCTCTATTTTTGACATATCCCTACAGTATTATCGTTGCAATTTACTTGTGCACAACAAATGTTGAAGAAAACTGGTCAATTTCTCAGGTACAATGAGGCAATTGACTTACTTAAGTGGCTGCAAAATGCTTTTACTTGTGATGTAAAAAGAGGATATTGGACGCTGAGGTTATCAGTTGACTTGGAGCACTTGGGCTGCATTGAAGAGAGCCTTCAAGTGGCTGAAAATGGATTGCTGGATCCATGGGTACGTGCTGGTTCAAGAGTGGCACTGCAAAGGCGGGTTCTTCGTTTAGGGAAGCCACCAAGGCGCTGGAAAGTTCCTAGTTTTTCTAGGGCTTCTCTGCGTAAGATCCCTGAGGTAATTACTGTATTGTTTTATGATTCCACGATTCCTTCTTCTGATTTGCTAGTTTATTATTCTGGTCAAATTGGTATTATAGATTTGCTTTTAATATCGTGGCTTTCCCATTGTGGCTCATATGATGATTCAGATTTATGTTCAAGGTAGACCTTTGAATTCTGAATTGGGAGCAAAGAACAGGTTCTACAATGAAGAGGGGAATCAATGTGGAGTGGAAGAGCTTGCTTTGCACTATTATGCTGGGGAGGGAGGTGGTTGGCAAGGTGTTCATACAGAGAGTGGCATATGGTTAACCATTTTTGGGCTTCTTATGTGGGATGTAATATATGCTGATATTCCGAATGTCTTCTACACTAGATTTCAGGTATATTTAATTGAATGAATGAATAAGTTTCCTTTTTTACGTAAGTCTCAAGTTTGTGATGCACATATATACTTCCTGTATGGTTTATTATAGTATGTTATGGAATACAAGCTTCTTTGTTTCACATATAGATTATTGGCAAAGTTAGTTGACATATGAGTAGTTGGTTCAAGTGGTACATGTCTTATATTCCAAATTCCTTAATCAAAGAAATTTGACTAATGAGTAGTTGGTTCAAGTGGTACATGTCTTATATTCCTCTAAAGTAAAGTCTTTGGTTCGAGTTTTGAATGTGGCAAAAGCCCATAAGAACTAGATTATCTCTCGTAAAGGATACCTATAGCCCTAGACGAATTACTTAATTTTAGTGTGCCACTCTTTCCTTCACCTCATGTCTCCCTTTTATACATGCCGCCCTTTATGTGATTACTTGTACTTTGCCTTCTACTTGATAGGGTTCACAAATAAATCTTCAATGTTGCAGTTTGTATTTGATTATAGACACTATATTCACTCATTGCAACTTAATAATCTTCTGAATTTACAGAATGCTCCTTTGGATTTGGGTACTGATAGCTTTTATACAGCGAGAAAGAGTACCATAGAATCCCGTCTACAACAAATTCGTGATGGCATGGCTGAGGAGTTTCTTATTAAGTCGTGGGAAACACACATGGGAACAGCTTGTAGAGGAGTTAACTGGGACCGCCATTCTTTAGATGAGCTTCGTGCCGCTGTTACCTGTGTTGGGGCCTCTTGTTTGGCATCTCTCTGCCAACTTCTTTGTCAAGATTATCGGAGCTGGTCCAGCGGAATGCCTGATTTGCTGTTATGGCGTTTCTGTGGAGAATACAGCGGTGAAGCCAAGCTTGTTGAAGTGAAAGGCCCCAGGGATCGACTCTCTGAACAGCAGCGAGCATGGCTAATGCTGCTTATGGATTGTGGATTTGTGATCGAGGTTTGCAAAGTGAAACCTTTGTTAGATCAACAAAAATGATCACAAGCTGCTTAAAATTACAGTAGAAGCACACTGAAGATTACGATAACAATTTTTTCATCATGGGAAGAGTTCACTTGGCAAAATTCCATCATCAATTAACCAGCAATGCTCTTGGAAAGAAAAGGAACTTCTCTAGATCAAAATTGATCATTCTAGATTGAAAATAAGGAGGTCTGCCAGAGGAATAAGAGGAGTTCAAGGAACTGATGAAGTATTGAAACCCAGATCTAAAAAGACACCAGCACCTCATAATGAAGAAGCTGATGGGGCTCTGGTCAATTTTTTTGGGGCCTGACACCACATGTATTTTCTACCGAGACAATTCTACTTGAGCCGGGTAGCACTGGTGTAAGAGATAAAGCACTCGTAGTGTTTAAACTCAAGAGCAAAGATGAATTGATCCCTTACCAGCTCATTCACTCATATGGTGGCATCTCATTTTTCCTGTATAACAATTAGATATTTTAAAATATTTTTTTAAACTTGCATTTTATTATTGGAAGAATGTTATGTTCATTTAGTTACTGGATGATTAAAAAAAAAGTTACTGGATGATATGTCCAAATAGTTTTAATGTTATTGTTTATTTTCAACAAAATTAATGTAATGTGATGGAAAAAATTGGGATCAATTGATCACTTTTTGAAAATTAAATGAATGTTTTAAAAATGACTCTAGGATCAACATTTGAATAAGGACAAGCATACAAATATTCAACATTTACCTCTTACTTATCAACAAGGCATTGGTTAGTGCGGTGCAGTGGAAGATGACAGTAACATGTTGAAGACGAAGACACCGAGACAAGACTTGAGAGTCCCACGATGTGTCATCATCCACACTCATTTCACATATCACATCATGTGCCCTTCCATTCATTCACATCACCATCGCAATTCTCAAAGCCATGATACCTATCTAACAATGCCTTACTCTTTATTTTTACTAACACTATTATTATCATTATCATCGTAACACTAACCCAAATGTTGGCCTAGGGATGTTGATTGAGTGCATGTTTGATAACATGATTTCATTTGTTCCAACAACACAACGTTGAGAAGTTAGAATTTACCATGTTGAATTTAACGTGAATTAGAATAATAAGATTTCGACATGTCAGATTCAATGTGAATTTGCGTTGAGTTCAATAGAAATTCAAACGAGACTAAAAATTAAAAAATATGAAAACAGGTTTCTACACGTTTTTTTTTTCAATGTAATTTCAATTAAAGTGTGTATTAATATGCGTTATTTTTTTATTTTCATATTTTTTATGAGTAAACCAAAGGAAATTTAATTAGACATAATCATATGCTAGAGATTAAAGAAATGTTATTTACATTTACTTTATCACTCTTTTATCAATATTTTTTTTTCATAGATTAAAATTTATGTAGAAATGACTAAATTATGTAAATCTCACTCCCAACTTAGTAAAACCTAAATGAATTTTTGACTAGTAAATGAAAATATATTGGAAAAAGTATATTAAAGTAAATATTGATAGCATTTCACTTACTTACTATATAGAGATTTTTATTTAAGTTTTGTTATTTATTAAAAAAATCTTTGAAAACAAATGTCTTACGATTCTTGCGAGTTATTAGACATTGTAACGTTGAAAAAAGATAACATTTAATTATTATTTATTTAAATATTCAACATATTTAAAAGGTATTTAATGTAAAAGTAAAACTAAAAAAAATTGGAGACGTGAGATTATTACCACACGTTGTGAGTTGCTTCGGTCACTGTAGAGGATCTCTTTGTTAAGTTTTTTTAATACTAAATATTATCGTATTTTATATTTTAAAGCTCACGTTACTCAAAGCATTATCATTATCATGTATATCTTCATTCCTTCTCTCATAATAATAATTACCAATATATTATTATTCTATTATTACGCAGGAGAAGAGATTGAGAGAAGAACCGTGTTTCTTTACCTTTCCCATTCCAAAAACACACAGAAATCAGAGCAAGTTTTGAACTTGGATGCAGAAACACCATCATGTCCTACCATGACTTGTACCCTTTTGATCAATTGGCCGAAGAAGATGTCTTTGACGAGATAGATGACCAAAACTACGGTGGGGGTGTTGGAGATGTTGGTCTTGATGAATATGAGATGGTTCGTTTGTTTGTTTGTTTGTTTTCCTTTTTCTCTTGCTGGGTCTGAATTTTTTTATTGAGTCGTTTTATGAATTCATTGAATTGAGGGGAAAAAAATTGGGGTTTTTATGTTGTTGTTTTATTTGCTGTGTTTGATGATTGGAGCTGTGTTTGATGATTGAAGCAGCTTACCAAGGTGACTGATACATCAGCTGCACAAGCTAGGAAGGGGAAGGACATTCAGGGTATTCCATGGGAGAGCTTGAACATAACCAGAGAAAGTTACAGATTGACAAGGCTTGAACAGTACAGGAATTTTGAGAACATTCTTACATCTGGGGAAGCTGTAGACAAGGTTTTTTGTTTTTCTCTCTTCCTTTTAGCCCTTTTTTTCCTTTGTTTGGGGTTGTTGGGACTTTTGGGGTTTGGAAGTAGCATTTGAAGTTGTTTGGCAAATATTTTAATGATCAATCTTTTTTTGGGGGGTCCCAGGAATGCAAACAAATGGAGAAGGGTGGCAAATATTATGATTTCTCGTACAATACAAGAATGGTTAAGCCTACCATCCTTCACTTTCAGGTTTGTTGTTTTCTTTTCTTTAATATGCTGCCTGCAACTAGTATTTTGAGTGACTAATAAGCATTTAGTATTGCTTGATGAAAGTATATGTCTTCAAAGTTGAAACTCATGCATGTACTTTGAATAGATGTTATATAATTGGTTGCCTTTCATTAGTGATTGTCCAAAATGTTGTGGGTTCTGTGTGTCTGTCTTGTGTTGTAAAGCTTTACTTCTTGTGCATTAATTTAATCTCATTTGTGGATATTGAAAAAAGAGAACTGGAGAATCTTCAAAGTTATCTCTAATCCCTTTGACTGTACTATGGTGTAGTAGTTGGATTGAAGTTGTTTTGATTGTGTAATATATATAACTCAAGCTCGTGTCAATTTACATTGGAGACAAGTAACATTTCTGTTTCTTTTCACAGTATATGGTCTTACAAAATAGGTTTGATTAGTTTTTTCAATTAATTTTCAAGCCTGATGACTTTACTGAAAAAAACTCTAGCCTAATGACGCATTTGTTTTCTGGATGCAGCTGAGGAACTTAGTATGGGCTACTTCAAAACATGATGTCTACCTTATCTCCAACTACTCAGTTATGCACTGGTCATCATTAAGTGGCAATTTGTCTGAGATAATCAATTTTGCTGGGCATGTAGCCCCTACTGAGGTAATGCAGTCTCTAATGCGATTTGATTTTTCACGCTCTATTGATGTATGGTCTATTTAGGAACCCACAATTTGTTTTTTGGGATCATAAGAAATCTGCAGCTGTTCAAAATCCTTGTGTGATTAATTAATCTAGAAATGTCAACATGGTTGATTTTGAGAAAATAATTTAGTTATGGGCGGACAATATAATTAATTTTATACAAGAACCCAATCTAAATGCGTCCAATGTTGTTTCTTTAATTAAGTATACATTTATAATTCCTATGCTTTACTTAACTGTGCATTCTTTGGTCTTGTAGAGACATGCTGGAAGTCAGTTGGAAGGATTTTCACAGACCCAGATTAGCACACTGGCTGTCAAGGATAATTTTCTTGTTGCTGGTGGCTTCCAAGGGGAGCTTACTTGTAAGGTTAGTCCGCATGATATGTGCTTTATCATATTCATAATTCTCTGGGCTTCTGATACATCTTTGAAAGATGAGATTATTTATGTATTCTTGGAAGATCACCTGTTTTTTATTCTATTAACTGCCTATATTTTTTGTTTAGAATATTATTAATCAGCTTATGCCATGTGTGGATAATGGACAGCTATATCTTTTATTTTGGATGGTGTATGTGTGGAGAGTCTGTTATGGCAATTGTACCTTTCAGTGTGATAATTTTAAAAAGAGGAAACGAGTGTACTTTGTTTTACCAGCTTATCATAGTACAATTATATTGGGTGATGCTTATAATGTCTATATTGAATGCAGCGGTTGGATAAGAAGGGAGTAAGCTTTTGTACACGAACCACACATGATGATAATGCTATAACAAATGCTGTTGAAATATATGACAGCTTGAGGTATTTCTCATACCTAGTTTGTTTGTCTCTGTTCGGAACATTGTTTGACATGGAACTTTTTGCAGTGGCGCAGCTCATTTTATAGCTGCCAATAATGATGGTGGCGTGAGAGAATATGACATTGAAAGCTTTCAGCTTTTGAATCACTTACAGTTCCCTTGGCCAGTGAATGTAAGTACTCTCCTAGCATTGAATGATGTTTATTTTTGCTTTTCCATTTTTTTCTTTTCCTTTTTTCATTTACTGGTTGTCGTCTAATTATTCTTTCATTCAGGTTCATTTCAGTTTTCCTCTTTATACTGTTGGATTTATTTTTTTATTGATAAAAGAAGTTTTATTAGAAATGGAAAGGAAACAGTACAAGAAGATGCAGGATAAGGAATCCTCAGAACACGTAAAATTAAACCAAAACAAAGGGAACTGTAAGTGATGGCGGAAATTTTTTGGTTTGTGGTGGTTGGGATAGGCGCAATTCTCTTCTTCAGAAACGCTGAGTTTTGGAGACTTCTCTGCTGCGATGTGACCGTGGAGGGACACTATTCTGCAATCTGCAAAACCATGAGTGAACCATCCCACGGTTGCAGAAAAATGGTGATAGCCTTACTGTCGCCCCCCCGTGTGGCAGTCTGGCGTAGAACAGCAGCACTTTGTGCATGATTGGAGGTATAAGGGGACTCAGATGGTGGTTTCGATTGAGGTCTTGGCAGAGGCGGATAAGAGGGGAAAACACTGACGAATGACGAAGGAAGGAAAAACCACACGAATGGTGGGGTGGCGTATCAATGAGAAGGTGGTGGTGGTGGTGGTGGGGGGGGGGGCTAGAAACAACTATCAAAATATCATTATCAAACAGATTTTTTATATATTTGTAAAACTGTTATTAATTTTTTTTACTATATAATTTCCATAAACATATAACTCAACACATTTAAACACACCCTAATTTTCTTGCTTCATGCATTGTCGCTTGCATTCTGTTTGTATGAACTTCACCTATTTTTCCTTACCTCTAAATTAATTCAAGAAAATGCAGATTATTGGACATTTTGATTGACTTCTATTCTAGAACTATGTTGTGTGTGTTTTTTTTTCTACCTTGATTCCTAACTATCTAATCTTGATGCAGCACACATCAATCAGTCCAGACTGTAAGCTAATGACTGTTGTTGGAGATAATCTGGATGGACTACTAGTTGATCCTCAAAATGGGAAGGTACATAGTTGCTCTCTTCATACATTTCTTGGATGTTTTTTTTTTTTTCACGGAGGTCTGTTTATTGTTTTAGTGAATCTTCTGTTGATGACTTGACTTATCTTTAGATAGTTTTTAATTTTCCAAGCATTTGTTAATAGATCAAATACTTCAATTTGCATTTTGTTTCTCCTAACTTTATGATTATTTTTATTCTTGGAGAATGATGGATATGGTTATCAAGCTGATTAAGTTTCCTATTTGGCTTGTGAAAACTGCTCATCTTCATTTTGTTGACTGGTAAATTTTGTTTTTAATCAAATTATTTGTTGTAAACTAGAAACTATTTTGCAGTTCTTTGCAACGATCAAAGTAAGACATTAGATCTTAGTTATTTTGGAGGCAATGCCTTTAGGTTTAGGAGGCATAATTGTTTTAGATGTTTCTTATTCCATTGAATATTATTTTTGTGAGTTTTTCATGTCAAATTGAAACTAGCTCCTAGTACATTTCACATATTGTTGCACATGATGTGAGCCCAAATTCTTTAGTTCAAGTCAATCACACTATAGGAGAAAATGGGGAAGAAGTAAAGCTTTCATCGAACATGTATGCTATTTTGATATGGGTAGTCACTGTAAACTTATAAAGAGATAGATTATTGTGTGCTAGAGATGAAAAGAGTTGGGAGAGGAACATTGAATTGCGAAATGATTTAATTTATATGCACTGGTAATGTAAAGAGTTTTACACAGGCATTCAATCATATCTTGGATGATGTGTGGTAAAATAGTGAATCATGATTGGATGTCCGTGTAAAAAAAATTTTTACACACTGTGTATAGTTATTGAACTTATTGCGAAATGTGTATCAACTGAACACTATTTTCTTACTTCTTTGCTTTATATTAAGTTTTCAAAAAGCTGAATACTATGTGAAGAATCTTCCCCTAACATCTTGGGGACTTGTTTGGATTTTTAGACTGTTGCCACTCTGGTTGGTCATCAAGATTACTCTTTTGCATCTGCATGGCATCCTGCTGGACACACCTTTGCTACAGGAAATCAGGACAAGACTTGCAGAGTATGGGACGTTCGACGCTTAGCGTCCCCGGTTGCCATTCTCAAGGGTAACCTCGGGGCAACGCGGTCCATTCGCTTTTCATCGGATGGTCAATTCATGGTTGTTGCTGAACCTGCAGATTTTGTGCATGTTTATAGTACAAAAGCAGATTACCAAAAACGTCAAGAGATTGATTTCTTTGGTGAAATTTCTGGGGTGTCTCTGAGTCCTGATGATGAGTGTATATATATAGGAATCTGGGACAGGACTTATGCAAGCTTACTACAGTATAATAGGAGGCACTCAAATGAGTATCTGGATTCCTACTTTTGATCCTAATGTTAGAGATAAGTTTGCCCTGCAGTGCACACATAGGGAACTTCCGCGCCTCCGCGAGTGAGTATTTTACCTCCCAAGACTCGATCTCGGGACCTACCGGCTAAGTACCTTGGGCACGCAAGTCTTGTTTTAACAATATCATTGATGTTAACTTACAGAGCATTGTGGGATTCTAGATAGTTGTTGCCTCTTCACTTTTGATAGTGTTTTATGTAGGTTATTCTGATTGATCAAAAGATCCTAGCATCATAGGGTATTTCTACAAAGCAATCAGGTTTCATCTTCCTTGTATTTATTTGCTGAACTTCTGATACCAGAATTCAGAAATTGCTTTGTTAACATAGTTTTGTTATATATTGTTTTCTCTTCATGGCTGTATTCTGCAATGCACATAGTTTTGTTTAAACATTTATTTGGAAGATAAATGGGTGCTTCAGCTGAGAAACTTCTAAGATGTAACCTACCTTGCCTTACTTCAAATTCATTTCTTTTTCCAGATATTATGTACATCAGCTCTCAAACTAGTGCAATCACATTAATTAATAGCTTTTCGCAGAATATATAATCATTTTATTTGGTTGTATTATTTTAATAATTATGGATACTTATTTATTAATTAAGCAGTTAACGTCAACCGTTAACTTTCCACAGAACAGTTTCGCTGAGTTGGCTTTCACTTATTTATATGACAATTAACTATGATGATTAGGATAACACACATTTTAATTGCTAAATCAAAATGATATTAAAGTTAAGCCTCCAAACCTAAAGTGCACACCACTGTCGTCTCACGGTTGTTTTGACAGAGCACTCTCTTATTTCGACAGAGCGCTCGGAGGGTGATGTCAATTCATTCTTTATAGCGAAACTAAGGAAAGAAGAGATGATAGGAACAAGAAATAATAATAACAATTGTTCTTTTTTTCATTTAATACTTTTTAAGAATTAATTTTAGTATTAATAGTAGTTTCTATATATATACTAGTCAAAAAAAAGTTATAGGAGACCGAGTGTTAACAAAACTCTGTAATACCAACAAGTTTCCCCACAAGTAAGTAGATATCGAACTTCTTAAGCGTTTAATCAGAGTTTAATCTTTGAACGGTGTGTATGAAGAATAATTTGTTTATAACAGACTCACCCACTTAATATGATCTGCGATTCACCAAAAGAATTAATTTCATCACTGCGGAGGTGTAAGGGTGTCTTTAGATAACTAGGTAATGAATGTATGTGAGTAAGAATCTATAGATGATAAGGAAATTAAAGTGGGTATTTACATAAGTGTAGTGCTGTATACCTTATTTAGAGACAAAGAAACAAAAATAGAATAGATAGAGTAGCCCAAAAGAATCCCGTGAATCAGATTTGGATCTTGTGACGAATGCTGGTCCCCATCACACACAACCCATGTTGCATTGGACCCGCACTAAGTAAGAAGATGACGACACAACACAAAAATAAAAAAAGATTACAAAGAATTTACACTAAAGATGTGTTTAGCTTCATGTTTGGAGAGATCAAACATGGATTTAAGATTTCAAAAGCAACTATTTCTTACTTTTAGAAAAGTGGATCTGACCCAAACGTGAATCCAAGCAGTATTTTCCAAACATGCACTAAAAGTGAGTTTTGTTCATTTTTTATCTCAAAGTGAAAGTGAGTGTTAAAGCTTGTTAGCCGTGACCGTGAACCGGTATCCAAACATAGTTTAAAATACCCTCTAATATTGAATCTTCTCATTTTCATTGTTGGTTTTCTTTAGTTATTCTCATTTTATTGTTGCATTACTACCCATGCTATATTATTGTAATGTATATATATGGTCGGTCTCTTCGCAGATGGAATATTAGTTTGAAACTGAACTCTTCAATCTCTCTCTAATAATCAGAAACGAAATAATTCTAGCAAAATCGAGATTCTTTTTTTCTCTAGATAGGAGGACAACAAATTTTTCTCAATTTAAAATTACCAAAGAAAAATGAACCACATGACCATAAGATATTAAGATGAGACAGCAAGACTTGGAAGGACTTAATTGCTCCTCGTATGTGCAATTTTTTTCTACTAAAAAATGCACCTTGCTATGACATTGTTAGCTCCTAAGAGGCATCAAGATCAATGCATCGTACCATTCAAAAATATTTGTCTCCTAAAAAAGATATATACTCTCCCATTTGAATGAGAGTAAAAGTACAAAACCTCACAACTAAACGGTAACATACATGTACATTAAACTAAAATACATCTAAACAGTGTAGACACAAAGCCTATTTTAATATCAATTGACTAAACTTTTTGAAAAAATTATACATACAAACAAAGTATAAAATTATTTGTTAAAATATTCTAGCAATGAAAATAAATGTGAAACACTTATCTGATTCATTTTACAACTATGTTATCTCACTCTATATGATATTAATTGAGTTTGCTTGAAACACTCTTTAACTTATCATTGTATCATCATTTATTAACCACTAATCTACAACTATAATTACTAGTTTAGTTTAGTTTTCTTTACTTTTTATACTTCTTCAGTTTTTTTAGAAGGATAAAAATTAGACACAATGTGCAATGATTTACCGTTTTTTATAAGGTTATTCTTCCGTTCGCATTAAAAAACAATGTCATCAACTCATCCTACATTTCATAATAGAGAGAGCTAAGGCACAGAAAGCAAGAGATTCTAGGATACGACAAAGCCTTTTGGTTTGGACAAACACCTTGTAAGTTGTAATGGGGTGGCAATTTGTCAGTAGCTAAGCCATGTTTGCTGGACCAAAAGTGTTTGATCACGGACGACACTAACAACACTGTATTCACCCATAACTACCTTTCATGTTTTGTTGTTTGTATGGATTAGTTTCTTATTTTCTCAAAATCAATTATGAAGTCAAGTGAGCGGGTGCTTATAAATGAAGCTGCATTAAATACTTAATAAGGAAACATTTCTCATCTATCTGATTCGAATAAGATTATTTTAATGAAAGATAAGTGTGATTTAAACAAAAATAAAGAATCAGTTCAAAATTCTAGAAGTTACATACATAGAATTTCTCACCATAATTAATTGACTCCATAATTAATTATAGGAAAATTTTCACCTATGCACTAGATGGCCTATCTCTCACCCCATTTGTGTAAACAATTTAATTCTTCAAGGCACTCAAACAATATCAATACCTCACATACACCTTACTTTTTTTTCTTATCACATCATATCATATACAGTACTGATTGGTAAACCACAAAATAGTATCAACAAGAGCAAACACCAATTTTTTATATTTCCTATCACCAGAAACATTATTGTATCACATATTACTTCTATAGTTCTCTTCCTTTCTCTCTCTCCAAAATGGGTGCCTACATGCTACATCCAATATAGGACTCCAAGAAGCATTTTTCCTTTTCTTCTCTCTTTCTCGTGAGCACTCATGTAACATCATTTTCATTGAGCTAGTGCAACATCTACCAGTCATTAATTACAGTTTTCACATATCATGCTATTTACACAAAGATCCTTACTCATATAGCTAACTACCAAAGATAGTAAGAAAAGAAGAACACAGCCTCAGGACGAGGAAGAAGAAGAAAGAATGACTAGTACTCTTCACCCTCACTGGACAACACTTTTCATTTTGCTGATTCCACTTTCCTATTTGCTAACTACTTGCTTTGGAATCAATGACATGGATGTGCAGTTGAATGATGATGTTCTTGGCCTGATTGTGTTCAAATCAGACCTCAATGACCCTTCTTCACATCTTGCTTCATGGAATGAAGATGATGCCACCCCATGTTCTTGGCAGTTTGTGCAGTGCAATCCCAGGAGTGGAAGAGTCTCAGAACTCTCACTAGATGGCTTAGGATTATCAGGGAAAATAGGAAGAGGACTTGAGAAGCTGCAGCATCTAATGGTATTGTCCCTTTCTCACAACAACTTGAGTGGGACTATTAGTCCTGCACTTTCTCTTTCTAGTACTCTTCAAAGGCTTAACCTTAGTCACAATGCTCTTTCTGGTCCTGTTCCCGCTTCTTTTGTCAACATGAGTTCAATGAGATTTCTTGATCTTTCACACAACTCATTCTCAGGACCAATCCCTGAAAGTTTCTTTGGAAGCTGTTTTTCCCTTCATTACCTTTCTCTAGCTAGGAACATGTTTGATGGAGCAATTCCCAGCACACTTTCTACTTGTTCCTCATTGAATTATCTTAATCTTTCCAATAATCATTTCTCTGGTAATGTGGACTTTGGTGGGATCTGGTCAATGAACAGGCTTAGGAATTTGGATCTATCCAACAATGCCTTCTCTGGGAACTTACCTAATGGAATTTCATCCATACATAACTTGAAAGGGATGTTATTGCAAAACAACCAGTTTTCAGGTCCATTACCTTCTGATATTGGACTATGCTTGCATTTGAATAGGTTGGATTTTAGCAATAACCAGTTCAGTGGAGAACTACCAGAGTCACTAGGGAGGCTTAACTCTTTGAGCTATTTAAGGGCATCAAAGAATCTTTTCAGCACTGAATTTCCTCAATGGATTGGTAACATTACTAGTCTAGAATATCTTGAGCTCTCAAACAATGAGTTTCATGGATTCATCCCAGAGTCAATAGGGGAACTGAGAACACTGAGTTTTCTGAGCATTTCAAATAACAAGCTTGTTGGAAACATTCCTTTGTCATTGTTTGGCCTAGGATTGCTGGAAATAGATTTTTCCCATAACGATTTGTCAGGTTTAATTCCAGCAGGCTCAAGCAGGCTCTTGGAAACTCTCACAAAATTGGATCTTTCAGCTAACCATCTCCAAGGGAATATCCCTGCAGAAATTGGTCTTCTTTCAAAGCTAAGATATTTGAATTTGTCTTGGAATAATGATCTTCATTCAGAGATGCCACCAGAATTTGGTCTGCTTCAGAATCTTACAGTTTTAGATCTTAGTAACAGTGCCTTGTATGGTTCTGTTCCACCAGATCTATGTGATTCAGGCAATTTAGCAGTCCTTCAACTTGATGGAAATTCATTGAAAGGGTCTATTCCAGAAGAGATTGGGAATTGCTCATCTCTTTACTTGCTGTATGCTTCCCTTTTCTCAAGCTCTACTATCATTGTGTCAACATGTTTTTAGAAGATACTATGACTTGTTTGATTCCTTTCTCAGTTTTCTGGATTTAAAAACTACTTTCAGAAACAATTTTTATAACGTGTTTTCAGAAGAAGAAATAAAAAAACTGTTTGAGTGATATGATTTTTAAAGGTGCAAGACTTGTGACTTAGAAAACTAAATACGGAAACAGAAAACATTTTGAGATATTTTGAGAATTCAATTTAAAAAACTGAAAATATTTTGAATACTATTCATACCAAACAAGTTTTTTTTCTTTTTCTGTTTCTGGAAACTGTTTTATAAAACAGTAATCAAACATGTCCTCATTCCTATCTGTTTTGATGCAGGAGTTTGTCTCACAATAATTTCACTGGTCCAATCCCAAAGTCCATGTCAAAGCTAAACAAGCTCAAAATCCTGAAATTGGAATTCAATGAATTAAGTGGAGAGATACCAATGGAGCTTGGAATGCTTCAAAATCTTCTTGCTGTGAACATATCATATAACAGGCTCACAGGCAGGCTTCCTACAAGTAGCATATTTCAGAACTTGGACAAAAGTTCCTTGGAAGGAAACTTGGGTATTTGCTCACCCTTGTTGAAGGGTCCATGTAAAATGAATGTCCCCAAGCCTCTAGTGATTGACCCAAATGCCTATAACAACCAAATAGGTCCTCCAAGGCAAAGAAATGACTCATCAGTGTCATCTATCCCAACTCATCACCGCAGGTTCCTCAGTGTTTCTGCTATTGTAGCAATTTCTGCATCCTTTTTCATTCTACTAGGAGTGATTGCTATTAGCCTGCTAAATGCTTCTGTGAGGAGAAGGCTAGCATTTGTAGATAATGCTTTGGAAAGCATGTGCTCTAGCTCTTCTAGATCAGGAGCTCCACCAACAACAGGAAAGCTTGTTCTGTTTGATTCCCATCATTCCTCACCTGATTGGATCAGCAATCCAGAATCCTTCCTCAATAAAGCATCTGAGATTGGAGAAGGAGTGTTTGGAACAGTTTACAAGGTCCCATTGGGATCATCAACATCACAAGGTAGTGTTATGGTGTGAGGTTATCCCTCACTGTTATAACATGACATGAGGGAAGACAAATATTTTTTTATACACCATATTTGACAAAGAGTGAACCACATTAGTGAAGGACACCACATTTTTCACCCAAAACCCTAATGTGTTTGGTGTATGAGTTATTTCACTTATATATTGCTTAACACTTTCTTTTTCGTCCAATATGAGTTTTATTTATTCATTATTATTTTTTCTTATTTCTTACTCACACTTGAAGTCTCAACAACAGGTCGAGTGGTTGTAGCAATCAAGAAGCTTATCACCTCCAACACTCTCCAATATCCTGACGATTTTGATAGGGAAGTTAGAGTCCTAGGCAAAGCAAAGCACCCAAATCTAATAGCATTGAAAGGATACTACTGGAGTCCTCAACTACAGCTTTTAGTTTCTGAATTTGCACCAAATGGTAACCTCCAAGCCAAGCTACATGAGAGGCTTCCTTCAAGTCCTCCCCTTTCTTGGCCTATAAGATTCAAAATCTTGCTTGGAACAGCAAAAGGGCTTGCCCATTTGCACCATTCATTCAAACCACCAATCATTCACTACAACATAAAGCCAAGCAACATCTTACTTGATGAAAATTTCAACCCCAAGATCTCAGATTTTGGGCTAGCTAGGCTTCTCACAAAGCTAGACAGGCATGTGATGAGCAACAGGTTTCAAAGTGCATTGGGATATGTGGCACCAGAGTTAGCATGCCAGAGCTTAAGGGTCAATGAGAAGTGTGATGTTTATGGTTTTGGGGTGATGATTCTTGAAGTGGTAACAGGTAGGAGGCCAGTGGAGTATGGAGAAGACAATGTGCTGATTCTGAATGATCATGTGAGGGTTTTGCTTGAGCAAGGGAATTTGTTGGAATGTGTGGATCCAAGTATGAGTCATGAGTACCCTGAGGATGAGGTGTTGCCAGTTCTGAAGCTGGCAATGGTATGCACCTCTCAAATACCTTCTAGCAGGCCTACAATGGCAGAAGTGGTGCAAATACTTCAAGTCATCAAAACCCCAGTTCCTCAAAGGATGGAAGTGTTTTGATGACATATGCAAGGTTCTACACTGCGGTTGCGGTCATGGAATTGCAGATAACTGTGGATTGATGTGGTCGCGATGCCGATGCAGGGACTCCAAAACACGTTGCATTGCGGCCACAATTGCGGTTGCGGACTGCAATTTGAAACTCTGGAAATATGCTTCTCTGTTTAACTAGCTTCAAGTACAGAAAATCTTCATTAGTGTTGAGTTTGATATCTTCTGTTTTCTCTCTTTTTTTCCACTCATTCATGTTCATGTTTTATGTATGCTCACAATTTGGTTTATGTGCACCGTTCATTGGAGTAAAAGTAGGTAATCACTGTCATATAAATATTATGTAATTCTCAACTCTGATTATCTCTTTCAATAATGTCATTCTAATTAATCATATTTGCTACATATAGCTCCATAGTCACGTTATTCAGTTAACTCACAGTCATTGGATAGCACTAATCTTAAAATTTTAGGCATGAATATAAAATGGTGTTTTCTTTCAAGGGTTAAAAGATACTTCATAGATTACTTTCAAAAAAAGTTATAACCACACATAAAAAGAGACAAAATTTGAAGGAAAATCCTCAATCCAGACTTGACCAAAAGAAGAAAACACATTCCTAGCAAGAAAATCTATTACGTCATTACAATGCCTTTTAACATGAAACAACTGCAAGAAGAAAAATAAGAGGAAAATCCTAAACAATCATGAACCAAAATAGACAGATAGGATAAGCTGCTCAATCTTTCTTGCCAGGCATTGAATAGAATGAAACAATCCATTTCATTCACAGCTCACTTACTTTTAGGGTGAGAAAAAGTTTTAGGCAAGAGAAGTTACTGAGGTTTATTCAACTCAGCTGATTCAATCACCATTCAGAATAATTATCCCACAAAATATTTTGGCGAAAATGTCAGTACAAGTAATTTGGGGAGAGGTTGATAACTTGATATTCTTTGGGTTGTGGATCTCATGATGTTTCAATCATAGTTTTGTATCACTTCTACTATAGTTAATTCAGTACCTTATTTGGATTGACTTTATGGTGTAAATTAGGATAGTCCTTTTTTTTAAGCAACTTAAATCGTTAGAGTATGGAATTTATGAATATTTCTTAAATGCTTGGTTAGGATTGAACTAAAGGTTAAAGACTAAAATGTAGATGCCCCAACATGAAAAATGGATTTTTTCTCGGCATTTTTCAAGGTACCACCACTATGATCCTGTCACCGTCGCAGCCGTGGACCACGTGAGCCACCTTCTTCTCTGTTTCAATGGTGCATATCTAAACTAAAGTGGTAGAGATAGCTAAGATGTGGGTCCCTCTGGATTAAATGGGGCGTGGATTCGGCCAAACATTCTTCTGTTCTGAATCAACAGTAATTCACGAAAAATGGGGCGTGGATTCGGCCAAGCATCCTTCTGTTCTGAATCAACAACGGATTTTGGACCCTTCCAGCGAATCTCAAGCGTCAATCTGGAACCTTTCTGTGAATTGTCCCGCAGCAAATCTCAGAGCTTTGGGGTTAGAGATAAGTATTGGGTTTTTGCAGAAAAATGAGTATTTGGTGAAGGTAGGGGAAAAGAAAACACATTGCCTAAAATAGCATTGGGTTCATTGTTCAAAATAACTCTGAAACCACCGTTGTCCCAAAAAAAACCATCTTAGTTTCCACCTGACTTCTTTAGAAGGTGGCGTATATGGTGCAAGAGCAGATCATGTCTTGCACCGTGCAAGACACTATTTTACCCCTAATAGCAGGTTTTTTGATTCTGAATTAAAATAAAATATAAAAGAAAATAGGTTGAAATACCAGATCTGCCCCTCACATGTTTTCACTAACCATTTCTACCAATTTTTTTTATTTTTAATGTTTTTTAAAATTTTAATTTAAAAATTTAATTCTGAAATTCTTAAAAAAAGCCCTAATTCCTAAATCAATTTTCATTTCACCCTTCATCTTCCTCTAACAGAACTGTCGCCCTTCCTCTTCCTCCATCTCCTTCTCCCTCGCTTCCTCTAGCCTTCACGCCGCCGCGCCCCGCCGCGCCTTCACGCGCCCCGCCGCGCCTTCCTCTTCCTCGATCTCCTTCTCCCTCGCTTCCTCTCGAGTTTCAGCCGCCGCGCCTTCACGCCGCCGTGCCTTCACGCCGCCCTTCCTCTTCCTCGATCTCCTTCTCCTTCACTTCCTTCTCCTTCGCTTCCTCGATCTCCTAATTCCTAAACCAACTCCACGCCGCCGGGTTGGGGTTGGGTGGTGGCGAAATCAGGCGGTGGTATTTCGACGGTGGTCGGAGGCAGGGATAAAGGGCGATAAGTGGTGTTTCGACGGTGGTTCAGGTGGGAGATCTGGTAGATCTGAAGTTGGTTTGGTCGTGGGCTTTGGTTCTTCCTCCTCTTTCTCTGTTTCCTTTCGATCTGGAGTGGGCTTTGAAAGCACATATAGAGTTCTTGAAAAGTCTCGGCATAGCTGGTGTTAGTCACCATAGTCAGCTGTTTTCCAAGACAGAACCAGTTCAAGCTGCTCCTGAGAATGATGAAGTAACAAGGTAATGCATGATGGAAGTGGTTCTACCAAATAACTATGAATAATTAGTTGATGTGATTTTTGTTCCCCTTTTATTATTGTTGTTTTGAGCCAAACATATTGTTGTTGGTTTTCAGGATCTGTTTGGGGAAGAAGGTTAGCAGGAGGTGGCTGGCTGGGTGGGTGTTCATTACCTGGGTTTTCTCTTGAATGTTGTTGGAGATATGAAGATGATGATAGAATGTTCATGAACAAATTTCATTTTCTGGGTTTTTGTTGTTAGAGGATGAAGGTGATAATGTTTAAGTTTAATTTTTCTGGGTCTGCTCTGGTAAATAATTGCGAGGGTATCACTGTCATTTACCTACTTCAATTAAAATAATATAAACCAGTTATAAAGGTTACATCCGGTCACGAGGACCACGTGGCGTCCTATTATTGGCCATAACTGTCTCTTACACGGTGAATACTTGACGCGTATTGCACCTTATACGCGGCCTCTTTAGAATCAGTTACTTCTTTCAAAGTTTACTCTTTTTATTTAGAATGAGTTGAAGTAACTATTTTACTTGTAAACAATTGTTGTTATGATAAAAAAATGAGTCCTTTGAAATTTCTTTCCTCAAGTAAAACATGTAAGAGATGAAGGGCTATTTATTAAGTGAGAATTTTTTTTTTTCAAACGAAGTGAGAACTTAACTTAGATATTCATGTATGAATGATTATAATGTATTTAAATTATAGGAATATTAGCAACACACTCTAATGACACTATTTTTTAAAAAACCAATACATTTCTTTCATTTCTTAGGACCCGCTCGGAGTGGTTATCAATTTTCTGATTTTAGTTTTCAAATGTAAATTTAAACATAAAACGTGTTCGGTTAAATAGGTGTTAAAACGATTTTTTACCTAATTTCAAAACAGTTTTAGTTTAATTTTTAAAATCACAATATCGCTTTGTGATTATAGTATTTAAAGTCAATAACATGCAATCACAACCACCACCCTCCACTACCACCACCATCACCACTCACCACCACTGTCACCTCTGCCACCCCCACCCTCTACCACCACCACTACCACTACCACCATCTCCACCCTCATCGTCACCACCCTCGTCCACTACTGCCACCCTCCACGACCACCATTGCTACCTCCACATCCGTTGCTACCTTCCAACACCACCACTTCCACCTCCACAATTGCCAAAACCACCACTTTCACCTCCACCGTCGCAACCACCACTACCACTACCGCTGCCACATCCATCGCCACCACCACCACCACCCTCCAACATAACCACTTCCACCTCTGCCATCGCCTCCACTACTCCTACTTCCACCACCCATACCACCGCCTCCACTACACCTCCACCACTATCTTTGTCGCCACGACCACCAACACCATTGTTGCTGCCACTACCACCATCATCGCTGCCACCAGGTAACATCCACCTCCACCACCACCCTCATCACCATTGCAACCACCTCCACCACTGGCACCATCGCCACCTCTCCACCACCACCACCTCCGCCCCCACCATCACCACCGCCATTAGATAACATCGACAACTACCACCATTGCTACCTAACCCCTCCATTATCTTATCACTGCCACCACCAACAGTTGTAAATTTACAAATTGATAATTGCGGTGACTATTGTAGACTTTTAAATAAGTTAACAAACAATTTTTTTAAAATTGAAAACTAGTTTGGATTTTTGAAAATTTCAAAACATAAAATAAAAAGCCAGCCAAACAAGGCCTAAAAAATGTATTAATCTTTTTTAAAAAAAATCAGCGACAATGAGTGTGTTGGAATATGCCATTAAAAGAGTATGTTGCTATGTACTAAAAGAAAGAGTGTGTTGCTATGTACTAAAAGAAAGAGTGTGTTGCTAACATTTCTCAAATCGGTGAAGTGACTAATCTCCTCCCAATGAGTACCCGCATAAGGCAGTTAAGTCAGATTCATTTAAGCGTGAAAAATGAAGAACTATAGTTTTTCTTTAGGGTGTGGTTGGTTCAACGGAAGGGGAGGAAGGGGAATTTTTTTAATCGAGTGAAAGGAAGGGGAAAGTTTAATACTTATTATGTTTGGTTCATAGTAGGGGAGATGAGAGGTTATATTATTAAATTACTTTCCTAACCTATGCCATATTTATATAATTTTGACCTAAACCACATCTGTCACTACCAAACTTGAACGAATTGAAAATACAATTTTATACTTGAAAAAGTGTTTACTCCATTCGTATTGTACCTTATTTCAAGTAAACAAATCTTAAAGTAACAAATAGCTTAAATAAATCAAACTCCCGAAATGAGCACAGATATTTCTTCAATTAAGTGGATGCTGCATTTCGTAACGAAACCCAAACAATATAAAGCAAGAACAGATCCAAAAGCAATTGAGTAACATGTAACACTGCGTAAAGAACAGATTACAGTCCTTACAAAAATTGCAGCACCTTAACATCAAATCAGTAAATATGCTACTAAATTCATCATAAAATTTTAATCCTATTTAGAAAATATATTGGCTCAAAGCATACATCAGAATGGCTAACAAAAATTGCATGCTCAATCCTCGTGCAAAGCCTTCATCAAATAAAGTCTGTTAAAGCTTTGTCCGGAGACCCTGCAGAACATGCAACAGAAAATATAACGATTAAGCACGGTTGGCATGTTAAGATAAACAACTTAATTAAGCATGTATTCATAAAAGCTAATATGAGCAATTTATTGAAATAAACTAGCTTACAAGTATAAGCGTTTTATGTAAATAAGCTCAATCACGGGTAAAGGAGGAGAGTTGTGTTAGGCCTCAACAGCCAAAGTAAAACTCATCAATATCTTCTATAAGCTCAAACAAGTTTATGGGTAGATCATAAGCTATTTTCAGAAGCTTATTCAAACAATTGCATAAATGCTTATGTTACACGTTAAGCTCAAATAAACTTTTCTGAAAGTAGCCATGACGCATAACTCATAACAGCAGGAATTTCTAATCAGCAACTAGAGTAGCCTATGCCTAAGATGGAAAAAAGAACCTGGTAACAGTGGCCAACATCAAAATCTAATCACATACCCGTTGATTTGGTTGCAGTAGTTAGAAATTTGGTTTGTTATGAGGAAACTCTCCAACCGTGATGGCTCAGGGAGTGGCTTGAAAATGGGGTTTGAAGGATCTTCCTCAGGCAAAGGCTCCTCTCCCGCAGCTTTACGTGCCATGTTCTCTGTCCTATTATTACAAAAACCAAAACGGATAATAATATACTAAGCCAATAATTGAAAATAAGGATTAGATGACTATTACAACTTCCAAAGCCCATGTTTGCTTAAAAAATGAAAAAAAAAATGCCATAGGAAACCAATACAATTGTTTATCTGCATACACAGCAATGCACTTTGTATTAGATCGGCACGGCTGAAATTGTGAAAATCCATTCACTGGATTACCTTAATCTTCAGTTGAAACTTAGACAACTTTCATTGAGTTTAAAATAGTGCTACCACCACTCTAATTGTCTAGCCAAGTTTTTTCACCATAAAATGGTTAAAGAAAATCAAATAACTTCTTGGCACTAAAAAGGAGTGCTTCAAGACCAAGCGGAGGAGCTTGCCAACAGTTATTTCAATTTGTGGAAGTATTTCCACAATTTCAATTCTTTCCTAAATATTAATGTTCAAATAAATTCAATTTGATTATGAATTTATGATAAGAAGTCTTTGCACTAAATATCAAAAGCATAATTTGTAAAATGCAATAAAGTCCACTAATTTATCATAAGGTGCTAGCTTATTCATCATCATAACAATATTTTGACATCATTATTGTTTGCAAAAATTAATAACTAAATCATTCAATTATTTTAAAGGAATATACGTCTGTGATGCCTCAAAAGTGATTGTAGAAAACTTACATGCTAAAATTCACAGTTTCTTTTGACATTAATGAACAAGTTACATATTTATTCAAATTAAACAAATAATATATAGTATAAAAATAAATAAATCATGGGTGAATTTGGCAGCCCAAACACATGACCTGCTAAGTAAATTGGGAGACAGACAAATTGCAATTTCCTAATAAATAAAATATTTTAACAGATTAAATAGATAAGCAGGCCACTTCTAATCCACCCATTACAAACCAATCAAGAAATAAAAAGAAGGAATATAGAAAACAAGTGGAAAATCCACATTTATAGAATCTCAACTAAAACAGAACTATTAGTTTGCAAAAGTATCAACTCAAATATGTTGAATCACATATTTGAATCACAGAAGACTGCTGCCAATCAATGGAATCTAATCTTACAACAACCAAAAGATAGAATGCATTTACTAGTTAGAACAGGAAATAGCTCAAAAATACAAAATAAATCATACCTTCTCTTTTGAAGCCATGCTTGCTGCTGAGCCTGCTGACGAGACAAACTCCGATAGTAGAATTGGAACTGAGATAGAAGAAATTTCAGTCAAATATATTTGAAAACAAAAATGAAAGAATCAACTACCACAAGAAAACCTTAAACAACCTTTTGTTGTTCTAGTGACAAGTCATCCATGCATTCAATCAAATATTCTGTATTTCTCTCCAATAGTGAACTGGTTGACAATTGCAGCCGATCATAATCACACTGCAATAGCACAATAGCAAATGACAACATAAACAAAAATTTACAATAACAAAAAGAGTCTCTGGAAAATATCTTTGTTCACCTGCGTCACTGGAGTATCAGGCTCCAGGTCTGTCATAAAAGCGCTGATGAGAGCAGAATTTGAAACTTTGATCTGATTAATAAATATATAAGAAACACGATCAACATTAGATAGCAAATGTGGCAAAGACTTCAATGCCAGTCACATATAGTTGACCTAGATACTGATCACTTGTCTAGTTCATCCTTAATTGTCACAATATTAAGTGTATTTTTTCATCAAGATTAATAATATTCCAATCTACCATGATGAATGTGTTTTATTTATCATTTCAAAATTCAAATTTGCAATCACCTCAACAAGATAATTTAGTAAGGCATAGACATTCCATATTAAAAAAATATAAAAGAACAATTCATTTTAAGAAAGACTATTTGGTCAAAGGTTAGAGTGCTTACAGGTATTTCCTCGAAGATATCCACCCATGATAAGTTCTTTTCCCTCAATCTATTTCACAAGATGATTGAAAATGAATCAAATGGTTCAACTTAAAAAAAAACATGACATATAGAAGAAAATTCATACTTTTCTCCAGTAAAGTTATTGCTGCGATAGAGTTCCATGAATGAATCAGAAAGCTTCAAGGCCTTCAGAGCTAGGACACCTTGATCAGACCTTGATGGATCATATACTATGCAAACACAGCGTCTAATATTCTCCTGAAAAACATAGGTAACTGGTAAGTTTGGAAGAAACAGTCAATTACCAGATTGAGATACTGTCAATGAAAATTCAATGAGAAATCATCAGCAGCCATTCATAGTAAATTTGAGAGATATAAGCCTAGAAGATGTTAGCAGCATGAGATTCTCATCAGTTGGTTTTATATAAAAAACGTATTTTTGTTCATCTTACCGCCTAGTCTACTCAACTTCCCTCATTTTACTAGCACACTTTTCCACTTTAAAGCAGTACAATAATCACGTGTAAAATTTCCAGTTAACTGTAAAGAGGCAACTTTTATTAATCCAACAAAGTATGCCGATATCTGACGCTCTTGATCAAGAGTTGCACAATAACATAATAACTACACAATGAAGTTCTAATCTTTGGTGGTGCATACTACAAATTGTGTTGGTCTGTTGGACATTACAAATTTGTAGTTTCACAGGATACCAAGTAACTTACTGCAGTCACCTCCCATTACTGACCTCGTTTGACCAATGAATAATACTAAATAGTTTGAAGGGACGAGAAAAAGAATAAGTTCAGAACATACACATCAAATAGTAGACTATAAGAGCATTTAGTTTTCACAATAACATGAAGTATATAAGGTTAGTCTGAGAAACCCGAGCTTAAGTGATATTAAGCAAGTAGCAAATCCATAATCGTGAGCCATTACCTGGTAATTCATAAAGGTTTCGATCAGCTCCACAGTTTGAAAGGACCCAAGCAATGTAGACTGGTACCTATATCCACAGAATTAACCCATGTGTTAAGAGAAATTATTACAACTAACATATTGAACTAAAATTCAATCACATTTGTCAAAAAGTAGAAGTTTTAAACACTTGTGCAAATCTCTCACAAGCAAAGTGGTATTTCATGATACATACCATCCAACGGTATTGTTGTCAACATTAACCTCTCTCAGGCACCTCATCATTTCGAGCTGGTAATTAGCACCATCAGCTTCAATTTCCTCATCCTCCTCCCTCATCTGTAATTTTGAGTAATAGATATGAAGAAAGCTTCAGGAGGGCAACACAAGACAATTTGAAGATAGAGAAAGAAAAGAAAAGAAAAAGCGATAGCGTACTGGAAAGGGGAAGCAGTTGGTAACTTCAAGAACACTGCCAACATCCAACCCAAGAAGTTGTCCAGTGACTAAAGAAGGTGAGTGGTCCTTACAATGCTTAATTATCTTCAGGATAACCTATTCAACCAAGAAAAAGTAAGTATCATCTTCACCATACAAAAACTAATTGGAGATTTCCTCACAAGTTGGGGACCAACCTCAAATACTTAACAAAATTACATGCTCCAATATTTACCCGGAAAGAGTTACATACACATACAAACATCCACATACAGCACGATATCGATGACCAAAGCCCATAAGTATAGCATAAGCTACGTTGTCAAATCTTACTTAAGTGGTTCAGTTTCCAAAATTCTATATGATTGGTCCAAACAAAGAGTGCATAAACAGGTTGAGTTACAAAAGGACAAAAGTGTAGATTACCCAGATGCAAAAACAAATTGAGACCCAGAATTACTAATAATAGGACCTTTCAAAACCCCATATAAAGGTTACATTTTGTGGTAATTCGAAAAAACAGAATATTATAGAGCAATTAAAGCGAAAAAAGCACGGAATCGATACCAGTCCTTCCATCTGAACAACTCTGAGAGGGGGTGCAACCTCCTCCGTTGCGGCCACTTGGAGAAAGGACCTTGCTGTTGTTGCAAAAAAAAACGAGTTAGTCACCAATGGTGCTTCTACGAGTGTGTGAAGAAAAGTGTGAAAAAAATTAGAGATTGGGTGTGAGAGAAAACGTACTGGTAGCCATGTTTCGGATCTCAAGAAGTGTGGCGAGCAACACAAAAATCGAATGGAGCTGAGGAATTTGTGTTGCGACTGGGAGGAGGAAGAAACCCTAACGCCGGAGCAACAGGTATTGGTATAAGATTAGCTCAATTTTTTTAAAAATAATAAATACCGTAAGCTAATTTATACAATTTCCCAATCTTACTTTTTTATTTTTATTTGATTTTTGGTGCCGATGTATTAAAAAAAATATAGAATATATTTAGATATTTTATGAAAACTAGATTAGAAAATTGTTGAATCATTCTCACTGTAAATTCTTTTTTAAACATGTATTAATTGATTTCGGTCACATTCTAAATTTATTTCTATTTAATTAAGATTAAAAATTGTAACTGTTTAGTCTTATATGTAGTATAATGTGATTAATTGTCCGTGAATTTTTTTTTACATTTTTATTTATTTATCAGAAAACAGAAGAGAACTAAGGAATATCAAGAGAGTCCATCAACTAGAGCTGTCAAAACGGGTTGTAACCCGCGGGCCAACCCGGCCCGAAGGCGGGTTGGGTTGCCTAAAACCGAGCCCGTTTTTAATACGGGCCAGACCAACCCGCACCGCGCAACCCGCGGGTCAATGCGGGTCAGCCCGCGGGTTACACGGGCCAACCCGCGGGTTGGCAGTTTTTTTTTTTTTTTTTTTTGGGCTTGTGAGGGACAGAGGGAGTGAATCAGTGAGTGGCCCAACTGATTGAGTGCAATTATGATCTTGAATTAGTATTTGTGCAACATGCCAACATAACATTGTTATTTGTTATAAATTATGATCTTAAAATTGTAGTTGTAGGTTTAGGAAAATACATGTTTTAGTATTTTTTAAATGATTTTTTATTAATTTTTCAACATTTTTTAAGTAAATTTTCCCTTTTTTATTTTTTTTTATTTTTTCACATACAAAACGGGCCAGCCCGCCAACCCGCGAGCCAGCCCGCGAGCCGGGCTGGGTTCACTGTTTTCTGGCTCGTTTTAGAAACGGGTCCAGACGGGTTGGCCCGTTTTCAACCCGGCCCGTGACGGGTTGGCCCGTACGGGCCGGGCCAGCCCGTTTTGACACCTCTACCATCAACACAGAGATGCTCTAGCTCAACAAGAGGAACTTCTAAAAATTGTTTTTGAAAACTAAAAATTTTAAAAACTTGTTTGAAAAAACACGTTTTTGAAAACAGTTCTTATTTTCAGTTTTAAAACTAAAATACCGAACAATTAAAAGATGTTTTCAGTTTCTATTTTTAGTTTTCAAATTTCTGTTTTTTAAATTTTGGAAAATATCCCATTCAACAGTTTTTTTCTGTTTTTATTTTGAAAAACAGTTTCTAAAAACTCTTTTTAAATACAGTTTTCAAAAACTACAAATGTTTTCAGTTTTTGTTTTTAGTTTTCAAATTTCAGTTTTTTAAATGTTGGAAAATATCTTATTCAATAGTTTTTTTTCTGCTTTTATTTTCAAAAACAGTTTCTAAAAACTCTTTTTAAATACAGTTTTCAAAAACTGCAATCAAACAGACCCTAACTCATGGAGGAGAAGAGCAAGCATCCAAACGCACAAGTCAAATCTCCAATTGAATTGTAAAACCATGTCCATTAAACTCAATAGATTTACATTTTCATTGCATAGTTGTTTTTATTTTTTATGGAAAGCTCATGAAATAGCAAATACATCAGCTAACAAAATGGAGGGGGCGTTTGTTTGAAGTTTTGGAAAAGAATAGCTAGGAATCTAATTCCCAGGAATATTAGGTTGGAAATGTCATTCTGAGGCATCTTTAACAAATATGTTTGATTAACATCTCTGATTTATGAGAATCTTTTTCGATAGCCTTGGGAAAAACTAGTAAGTAACCCGTGCAATGCACGGGTGTTTTTAATATTTAATTTTTTTTAGTTGATGTTATAAAGCTAATAAATATATGACATATGTCTACATTTTTAAACACGCGTAAGATCACATGATATATTGAAGTCCTCAATTAATAAAACCAAAGTAGACACAATGACTAATATTAAAATTGTTCATCTAAAGTTTATGTCATACCAAAACCAAACAGTGTAATTAAGTTTTGATAGCAGAAATAGAAAAACATCCAACAAATACTTATGTAGCAATAGTCTTAAAACAATGAAGATCTGATTTCACTTCTCTATTTTGACACATTAAGCTAATATTGTTCTGTAAAGCAGAATTGACAATATCCAGATAAAGAGTATGTAGCAAGCACTGAGAACAATTCACAATCGATAGAGCTGTAGACGGTACTTTCCTTGTCTTCAGACGATACTTCTATAGACAATACTTTCCTTGTCTTCAGACGATACTTCTCTAGAGTAGACAGTGCTGCCGAGTAGACGATAGGGATAATTCCGCCTTTTATTTCATAGAGCAGACGATGGAGCTAATGAGCTATTTCAGCCTTCTATTTTGTTGAGAAAACGATAAAGATATTAGTTGAGCAGACGATAGAGCTGTAAACAATACTTGAGATATGACTTTGACGCTGTAGTCTCTTGCTTTTCCTTTAGACGATACTTCTATCTGAGTAGCAGACGATACTTCTCTAGACGATACTTTCCTTGGTGATTTTATTTTATGGAGATGTTTGCACATTTAACGGATAAATCAACATGTTGACAAAATCTTACTTTAAAATAAGCTAGTTAGTAGCAATAGAAAATTAATGATAAAACCATAAATAAATAAATAAATAAATGTGAATTGAATATAATTGGTAACATCATCAAACAATAATTATTATATAAAAAGAACATTATTATATAAAAACAACCATCATAAATTACATGATTTAAATTTGTAATAAATAATTATTTGAATTCCTTAATTATCGCAAATCATGATTCAAATTCGGTAATTTGATTTGATAGAGGGAGAAATTATTGGGTTGATAAAGTGACACGTGTCTACATATAACCTACTTTTGATTATGAATAAATATTTCTGGGAATACATGATGAAATTCTCAAAATATTCGTATTATATATACTACTTAAGTATTATTCATTTTAATTATTAAAAAAGAATAAAATTAAAAATAAAGTGATTATTATAATTCTACTATGAAATAAATATTTTTTATAGAAATTATTTATACAATTTTTTTCATATAAATCCAAAGTCAAAATATATTGGATAATATTATGCTAATATTATATGGATGAAATCAATAAAATGATATGCTTTTATAAAGGTTTAAATGCACTTTTTGCTCGTGATAATTCACAAAGTTACAAATCGAACCCCACCAAAAGTTACTAATTCACAGAATCAGGAAATAGCAAAACACACATTTTGCCAGTTGAGCTACACAATTAATTAATATTATAATGAACAAAATTTAATTTATATCATTAAACATTACAATAAAAGAAAAAGAAAGAAAGAACTATACCATCAACATTTAGAATAGAAATATAATAATTACATTACTAAAAGTAGTTGATGTATCAATATATGTGTGCAATGACTAATTGAATGTAATACCAAATTCAATTTTCAATTAGTGAACTTTTCTACTTTTATATTGTAATCATGATTATTTAATTATTTAATATGCTCTTTTATAGCATAAAATTTTCATAATATTAATATTAAATGTGTATTAATTTAATAAAATAATACTCTACTTATACACATAATTATCTTATTAAATCAATACACATCTAATACTATGCATATTTATAGACTTTTGTACGAGAAAAATCTCGTTAAAAGAACCAGCCTTCTGATAATGTAGATGTTTATGGCTCAAACAAGATTGTCTCACGTAAATGACACATGAGTTAGATAAAATAATTTCATCAACTCCACACATTTATTATATGGTAGTAAATTTTTAAATATATTACAAAATTTAATATTTGTTGTATTCGTTCAATAGTGTAAATTTGAATAGGTTTAATTAATGACAGTAAATGTGTGTACATTTAATAGTATTATATATATGCATAAATTAATATTATAAGTATTTAATGCTATTAAATGAATATAGTAAATAATAGTTTCAATATAAAACTAACTGATTTATCAATAAAGTTTGAGTTTGACAAATTTGGTGGATTTCTTTTATTGTAATGTTTGATGATATAAATTAAATTTTATTCATTATATTATTAGTTAATTGTGTAGCTCAACTGGCAAAAAGTGTGTTTTGCCACTTCTTGATCCGATGACAAAAAATATAGCGTTAAATATTAAAAGCCTCAAATACTACTACAAAACAAAAACAAAAACTTTATTTAAAATATTTAACTTGGCATAAACATGTCTCCACGATTAGTTGTTTTTTTATATATTGCTTTTTATATATTCAAACATTATAAAAATTAATTTCATTTTTGGGAATATTTCAACTTACCCGCACTTTTATCATGAGAATGAAAACTGTTTCTATATAGCAATATTTCTTACCCGAGAATAAAATATACCAAGGAATTTTTTTCAAAACTTCTACCAAACCATAGAATGCATATTCCAACTTAGTCATTCCCGGGAATCTTTTTTCAAAAACCGAACCAAACGCCCCTAAGGTAAAGGAGAAATGATCCCACAAATCCACATAAGGAGGAGTATTAGAAATTGAGATGTTTAGCTCAACCACAGAAGCTAACTTGAGAGTTGAGGTTTGCTCTACTCTTATAAGCACTGCATTGGTCATATCTATAGGCAATGTGACACTTCTAACACACACTTCTCACGTCCAGGGCTGGGGCGTGAAGTTTGCAGGACTAAGACATTTGTGGACCCACTAACCAACGAATCTAGAATAAGATGTGATAACATATTAGAAATTGAATATTACATGAAGCTAGAGAATCAAGAGTGTGGGCAGCTTTAAAATAAATATTGACGCAGGGTGGAGCAGGGAAGATGGACAAGGTGTTGGCATGCTGATTCGAGACTCCATGGGCGATTGTTTGTTTGCTGCAAGTGCAACTGCCTTCTTCTCTTACCGTTATGATTCACTCGATGTTGTCCCCTGCTTCTTCAATAAGAAGACAATCACAGGTCTACTTTGATTCTTTTAGCTTTAGTTCATGTTAAGAGGGAGGGTATCATTGCATAGTTGTTAATAGTTATTAATCTCTAGTAATAATGTGTGCAATTCATTTTTTTAAGATAATAAGAAAATGTAAAATCATCCACCACCGGTATTAATTGGGTTGAAATAATTTGTATCATTAAAGAGTTAAATATGTATTTGGTTTCTCACTAATACATGCACCCGAATCTAAAATGACTCTAAAAAGAATTTCCTCTTTTTTGTCTATCTCATTTCCCCTCTTCTTCAACTTCCTCTTCCTCTTCCTCCTCCCACCCAACACCCTTGCTCCCCACCATTGTTTCCAGCAAGTCACCGTGTCCACTCATCGCGCACCCACCATTAACCATCGCACCTTCACAACCCGCCTGCAATAGGAGTTCCTTTTCGTCCTCGTTTTGCTTCACTTTCGGCTTCTTTTGCCTTGAATATTTTAGAAGTACCAAAACTAATGCGGAAAGTTCACATGATCACCCATATGCTAAGTAGGCTCACCATGTATAGTGGTGACTAAGCAAAATTCATCTCATGTACATGTATGCAAGGAGACATGGATAGGATATCAATTTAAAATAAAATAAAAATCAGGAACCTGGCTATTGCAATGAATTATTTTTAAAAGAACCAATTTCGATTCATCTTTAAATGTGAGAGATATATTAAAAGTTGTATGTGTGTGAGGAGTTGTTTAAGTGAAAAGATTTAGCAAAATCTGATGTTCACGATCATGGCTAATCAAAATTATAAGAAAAACTAATAGATAATTAAACATGCTTTGGGTATCCAATTTTTGCTTTTTAGAGAACATTCACCACACCTAAGTCAGAATTTATTGTGAGAGAAATTTAATATAAAAAAACATGCTTTAAAATTTCTCATATAATTTGAGGATTCTATTGGTAGATTTAACTAATTCCAAAACCCCAAAATTCACAGAGTATCTACATTTCCCCCTCATGCATTTTGTGGGTTTGCAATTTTCCCTCATCGTTTTTGGGCTTCGAAGCAATTACACTAGCTTTTCTTAGTTATAACATACAAGGAAAAGCATTTTCTTCAGTTCCTTCATTCCTTCCAGCCAATTGTTTTAACATCTTTCGATTGACAGTAAACACACAATCCAAAGCAGGGTTATTTCAGAAGTTGCACTTTATAGCTTCTCTTGACAAGTGATTCGAAGGTTCTTGACTGCATAACAAAAAACACTAGCAATTGATCAAGAAAATGAAGCCTTATCTTACCAACATAGAAAGAGTAGGCAAAGTTACATGATGCAAGATCATTTGCTAAATTCAAAGTACAAAACCATTATGTCAAGAATTCAAAATTTTGTTGAATTTATGAACAGGCCTCTCCATCCCTACACTTATCTAAATCCACCTTAAGCATTTCAATTATCTTATCCTTTTCATTTATTGTTTCTAAGAGCCTCATGTTCTCTTCTTTGAGTGCCTCAAACTGGCAAACTATCCCTGCAATCTGAGCTTCAATGGCCTCATCACTCAACTCAAATACACTCTCTGCCACTCTAATGACCCGCCACAAACTCACCACAACCAACAAACCGCCACCTTTCCTCTCCAAGAAGGATTCCATCAATAGAGCCCCAATGGCCACAACTCCATCCATAACATACCCTGGATGCTTGAAGAATGAGGAGCCTAACCCCCCAAGCAAAGCAATAGTCTTTGCTGAAAAAAGACTCAGAATACCAATTCCAATCCAATGGAACCACACTTCTTCAACCCTGATCAAGAACAAAACCCTAAAAAATTAATAAGACAAACAAAAAGTTAACGTATTAAGCAAAATTAACAATGACTAATTAAGAGAGGTAATATAATTTTTTTTACATGGTTAGATATAATATTTGAATACTATTATATTAAAAAAAATTCTCAGGGACGACTGCCCCATTTTCTATATACCTCGATTTGACCCTGAGCCGGTCACATGAAACTAAAGAGGAAGAAAGCTCAAGAACTGTGATGATGAGGTCTAAAATGAGCAATGAGATAGAAAACACACGAACCCATGTTGATTCTAGGAAATTGGCCAAATGGGTACGCCATGGTGCTCTATTCAAATCTTCTAGGCTTGATGATGTGGTGGTGAAAAGAAACAACCATCTTTGCCTTCTCTTCCATGATTTTATTAGACTTTGCACAGATGAATCTAACATTTGCATGGAAAAAGAATTGGTGGGGGTTTGTGTTAGATTGGTTTCTTTGGACACATGAATGGATTTCAAGGTGTTCATTGATGAGAAATGTAAGTTACTAAGTTGCAGATTTGGTGATAGGAGTTGCAAGTTTCACAATTTTAATACAAGGGGATGTTGGTTGTTAACTGTGACGCATTAAGCATGCTATATGTTCTTGAAGTGCAAGTAATTAAGATTTTGCATACTTTAGGGTCAAGTTGGATGACCACATTAGTTGCAGTTACAGATATCGTCATTGAGAATGTCTTGAAAAATACTCAATCTACCTTTGTAAAATGTGACAAGATGATATGCAACAAGAGGACCAAAATGTAACAAAAATCGCGTTCAACTAAATGTGAAGGGAGAAGGGGCATGTCAATGTTGAATACGCATTTCGAAGATCTTATTTAATCTTATCTTATAGCATAAATGCTTATACAAGTGTGTGTGAGTGTATGTAAACAGTTTACGACTATTTATAAGCTTTTATGTGTTTATTATCATAAACCGTTAAGATTAGCTCATGAATATACTTCTACACGTACCTATAACCTAATTTAAGTTTATTTTAATAAATTTTTTGAATTAACTTATGAATAAGCATTTATGCGATAAATGTTAGGTGTTGTAAGCGCTTAATTGAGTTATTTAGCAAACTCACCCTATTTTGAGAACTAATATTTTGAAACTAAACACAAATCCTATCATGACAAGTGATCAATAAAAATTATACTGATACAAATCTTACTCGAATATATGAAATATTTTGACATTGTCAGGTAAAATACGGAGGACATGCCTATTCTCAAGAATTTGCATTGTTCATATTCACAAAACCAACCCCAGAATTCTCAACATTTGTACTAACCTCCCTTCTTATTGCTTCTATTCTCCTAAGAATTCCCTTAACTGCTACATCAAATGCATCTTCAAAAGTCTCTAATCTAGACCTGGGATTCCTATATAATATCCTTGGAATAAGCCTTATAACCTCCTCTTTCATTGCCAACACTTCACTTGCTGAAACTGTGGACAATGTTTCATTGATCATCACTCTTTTAACATCACTTTCTGGTATGTATATAGAGTAGCTTGAACTGTTCTTAGGAAAATGCCACAAATATTGGGTATATGCTGATTCTGGATGAAAGAAAACAGGAACACAACCAGCCAAAATTGAGTCAAAAATTGATCTCCTTGTGTATGAATCCCCTGGAGGCTGTAAACAAAAAACTGAACTCTGAAACACCTTCATAATATGCCCAGGCTCATCACAGTAATTATGATTATCCTTATAACAATAAAAAAAGTTGCAACTCCTAGAAGTTTGGCATTGTTTGATTAACTCATTTCTGATGGAGGATGATGAGTTAGACTCAGGCCTTGGAGCACCTGCAAATGAAAACAAATAAGGCCTTTTCACTCTTCTCATTTTCTCCTGCCACTGAAAAATCTCAGTGTCCTCAGAAGGATGAAAGTAAGTTGGATATGGAATCGGGAAATCATTGCCATATCCACCACCAGACTCAATTGGCAAAATCGACATGTTTTTCGCTTCCGGTAAGAACATTAGCTTTGTGCCCCAATCATCTTCTTCATCTGTTCTTCTTCTAAAATCCCATCCAATCCTCCCTGCAACAATGAAATGATCTTTACCCCACAATTTTTTCCATTGAGGCTGTTGTGATAACCACTTCACAAGCTCTTTTGGTGAATCATCTCTTACTGAAACATTGAATCCCCAAAGGTATTGCCCCAGATCAAGACCAGGATAGTATGGTACATAAACAGCAGAAGCCAATGAAGAATCATTGGTTAAGCACTTGTAGCGCTTCATTGTGTTATGGAAAATGATTTCAAGTGAAAATTGATTAGTTGCATACCAATTTTTCCCTGACAACACCTTTCTGTTTGATTTGTCAATAGTAACCTTAGGTCCTAGGCCTAAGTTTGACACATAAGGGCACATATCAATCCACTTCAAGAGAGAGTGACAATTCTTCAATAAATCCTCATTGAACCTCTTAGGAAGATCATAAACATAGATGTATTTTCCTGAACAAGGATCCAAATTTCTTGGGGGAAACTCTTCAATACTGCCTCTGATCAAAGTAGGGGAACTCATCTGTTTTGTACTATTCTCTGTGTGATTTTCCGAGATGCAATTTGGTATATCCAAGACCTCACTTGTTACATTATTTTGATTGGTGTTACCAATTTTTCTTGTTGCATCATTCATGTCAAAAATTAAGAAGGTGGCCCCATGATGATCAGTTACAGAGAAATAGTTTTCCAAGAGAACCAATGATACATAAAAAACAAAGGCTGTGAGAAACACTAACCGGAGTTGATCAGAGCATTTCTTCAATGGTGGCTTTACCATCTTCTCTGTTTGGCCTTTTGAGATTCAATAGGTGTGAGTGTGTTTCTCTCTTTCTGGGTTTAGACCTCCGATAGCGGTGACTAATCCTCTGGTTGCAGGTGTGTGGTTTCTCTCTTTGATGATATGAGATGAGAAGAGAAGAGGGAATGAGATATTGTAGAAGGAAAAGTTGGATTGAGGAGTGAAAACCACAATATGCAAAAAGAGGGAAGACATTGTGTTTTCGAAACTAATAATGAAGTTTCCTTTTTGTTTAAAAGAAAGAACTTAATAAGAATTAATTGAGGAGTGAAAACCACAATTTTGCAAATTCATTCCATGCATGGTCAGTGTGCATTAATGGTAATAGATGATTTATTGGTTTATTTAATTTATTTATTTTTGTGAGATGTTAACTTGTTCGGGATACGGTTATGCGTACCATTTGAACAACACTTTGTTGGTTATTTTAAGGCTATGTTTGACATGCTATTTCAACTAATTTAAAGCATATTTGACTAGTTTAAAACTTATTTGACTTACTTAAAAACTCCTTAAAAGTGTTTGGTAAATGAGCTTATTTCAGTAGCTTAAAGCTTTTTTTAACAATCCACCTTAGGTAGCTTAATGCTTATTGCATTTATTCTAATTTTTATCTTTATCATTTTATTAAAGTTCCATCATGGCCATTTTTATATTTATAAAAAACTAAACTATAATTATAATATTTTCTTATTAAACTTATCTCTTCCGATAATAAATAATTTAATATATAAATAATTTAAATTAAATTAAATTATTTAAAGTGGTATTTATTTTACTATTGATATCATATATGTATTGATGTGTAAATAAAGTAATTTTAAAAATTAGAAAAACTTATACAACTATGTCATTTTACAGTTTTAACTTGTTCAAAAGCTAGTTTTATCGAATACATTTTTTCAATTTTTTCAGTTTTCAGCTAGCTTATAAGCTTTTAACTTTTAAGTAATTTATAAGCTTTTAACTAGCCTTGCAGCTTATCAGGTAAACATACCAAACACAGCTTTAATTTTTTAACAGCTTTCAATTTATTTATTGATGTATGATTTATTCTTATAAGTCAACTGACTTTTTTATATCTAGTATTTAATAGTTAAATTAAACCTTTTAATTTATTTGTAAGTGTATGATTTATCTAGGTTGTTTTTCGTATTGCTGATTTTTTATCCCTTCTAAGTAGGATTGTATATCTTTTACACACACACACACATATATATATATATATATATATATATATAAAAGAGACTTGATCTTTTGCATTAAATACATTAAGTTCTTACCTTAATAATTTTTGTTAAAAAAATATTAAGAAATAATAAATTTCCTTTGTAAAAAATATATTAAATAATAAAGTTTAAAACTAAAAAATATATTGTTAAAAGCTATTCAACTGCCTATATTAAAAAATAATATTTATTAATTTAAACATTGACTTGACTTTTGCATTGGTTACAAGATTAATAAGTCATTTATTGTTATTTTCATTATTTCTATAAATTAATTGTAAAACATTTTATACATATAATAAAAAATAAAAATAAATATAGTTAAAATATTAATTATTGACATAAAGTTAGAAAAATTCAAATTATACAATGTAATATGTTATTATATAAAATAAATATATTAAAAAATTTAATTAGAAATTCTCACATACCTTTTGTAAATATGTATTTTAGAAATTATTTTAAATTTTTAAATAATTATGAATTTTTTTAATATTGACTGAAATGTTGTTATGTGTTACTTTACAAAATAATTTTAAATACATTAAAAAATATATTATAATTATTTAAGTCATTTTAAATGTATATACATAACATGTTATTTAGAAAAATAATTATTAAATAAATTATATTTTATTTCAATATATTTATAATGAAAAAATTTTATTCCTAAGTATATATTTATATCAATTATAATAATTGATACATGATTTTAAAAAATTATCAAAAAATTATAAATTTGAAACACTTATTAATTATTAAAAAATTTAGTTTTATAAAAAAATTTAAATCATTAATTATTAATTAAAAATAGTTAGAATATTAATTATCAAGCATAAATTGAAGAAAAGAATATTTTTATTTTCTGGGGAGGGACCAAACACAAATTTCAGTACAACTCCAGGGACCAATTGAACCATTAACCCTATTAGAATCATATTACATAATTTAAAATATTTCAAATTCATTTAATAACTTTTAATGTTATTAAATAAGTAAATTTTTAAAATTACTTCAATAACTTAAATTTTTGAATTTGAGTGAATTAATTATTTACATAAGAGAGAACTCAAATACTATTTATTCAAATATCTAAATTCAATTTAATTAAATTTAATAATTAGAAATTATTTAATATTTATTTATTTAAGCTATAATAATTTTATATAATTAATGTTAAAAATATTATAAATAAACTCGCGCAGCGCACAGGTATTTTACCTGGGATATATATATATATATAGTGAGAAAGCTCTTCTTATATGAGAATGGTGAGAATAAATCGTGGCCGTTAGATCTAACAATGAGTGGTCATGATTAAAAGAAATAATTCATATGACTTGTTTAAAAAGTCACTTGACATTTTTAAGTGGTCATGTGACCACTTATTTCATTTAATCATGATCACTCATTGTTAGATCAAACAACCACGATTTATTCTCACAATTCTCATATAAGAAGAGCTTTCACACCCGATACATCCTCTATATATATATATAATAAAAATAAATAATATAAATATATATATATAACTCACTTGAGCCTTAGCATTAAATACACTGAGCAATAAATATTTTCAAATTTTCTATTGTATTAAATACATTAAATAATAAAATTAATAACTAAATAATATAAATATAAATATATGGGTTGGTTTTAGTATTGCTGATTTTTTTTTATCCCTTCTAAGCAGGGTTGCATATTTTTTACTTATCCTCATCAATATAAGTTTTGCTTCTCAAAAAAAAAAATTAATATTATATATATATGTGTGTGAAAAACTCACTTGAGCCTTTGCATTAAATACATTAAGCAATAAAGACTTTCTAATTTCCTATCACATTAAATCCATTAAATAATAAAATTAAAAACTAAATCATATATAATATGTAAAACTTACTTAAACCTTTATATTGAATACATTAAGCAATAAAAAATTCATTTGTATTAAATATATTAAATGATAAAATTAAAAACTAAATAAAATTGTCAATGTAAACTTCTTTCCATGCCTGTTCAGTTTTGCAAAGTGTTAGGGGCAAAGAAGAATATCAGCTAAACTTTGAATTCCCTTGACAAAGGCAGAACTCACTTGGAGAGTCTTATTCCCAAAATGCTTATTATCAAATTAAATACGATGTTTCGGATTTAAAAAATACTAATTATTAAATATTACTAATAAATTTGAGTAATGTTAATTATTTGCACCACAAGAACACTAATAGTATTTATTAATCTCTTTATTAAAATGTCTTAACATAATTTTTTTAATTATATTTTTAAATTAAAATTATTTTAATATTTATTTATTTAAATTATAATAATTTATATAACGTTAAAAAATATTGTAAATAGTACTATATAGTAAATAGAAACTACAAATTAAAAATCACAGTTGTTTTTTAATAGAAAAGCATGTGAATTTTAAGAGTACAAAAGGCAAATTTATAACTCTTTTGTTTTTTAATCGAAACTACTAACTATTTTGTTAGTAGTTAACAAGGTGGGAGGTGCATCGTTTTCTTTTAACTAATTGGCTAAACTTATTGGAAGTTCTTGGCCCAGTTTATTTAAGAATGAATTCTGTGATTTTCAATTTGTAGTTTCTATTTACTATCATGTGTCATACTCAATTAAAATCATTTCATAGCTTATTAGGTAATTTAGTTTTGTTTGAAAAAAATTAACAGAATTTGGAGTAAGTTAGACACCTAATCTGATATATTACATTACGTCACATATTAAATTCACTACTTTTTTTTATTAGTGTCTGTCTCTACAAATAGTATGTACGCATTGAGAAACTCATTCTTCTCCCTATATCTTCTTCCGTTCACATCAAGTTGATCACATATTAATTTAACACTTATCTCTTCATGTCTCCATGTATCTAGTGGAGTGCATTGATCTTTATTATGATTTTCTATGTTATAAATAATTTATAATCACATAAGTTAAAAATATTATCTTAATATTTTTTAAATGTTCAAAATAGCAATTTTTTATGAAAAATTTAAAAATAGTATAGCATTAAATACATTTTTTAAAACTTGATAAAAAAGGGGCCCTAGCATATGTGTTGTTATATGTATGATAATGTAAACATGTCTTAGAAAGAGAATAGTCTTATATATTTAGGTCATTCCATTTTTGTTTTGAGCTAAGCTAGCAGTTATATTATCCAACTAGTTGGCTCTTTCTCAATTTCATTACCACGCTAGTTAACTTTTTCAGTATTAACACCTAAAAATTCGTAACGGCTAGTTAGGAGCCGAAGAGCCACTTGAGTCGATTGGGGAACATGGTTGAACGGAATAGCAGCCGATTCGAGTGGGTCTAGCCGATTGGTAGCACAAGTGACCAACCAAAGTAAATCGAGTGTACAAGGGCAAGATCCAGGGAAAATGCAAAAATTTAGACTTCAAGTAGGATGAGTCATCAGGTTTCTAGAAGCTTTCCACATGCAAAAGTAGTTAGTGGGCCCGCTCTTGCGGAAATTAACTTAAAACAACACGTCTGGTAGATAGCCAACGCATGAACGTTGGCTACCCAACGCTTGGGTGTTGGGATTTATTCAATTCTGGACAATCAGACAGAGAGCTAACGCATGAGCGTTGGCTTGCCAAAGCTCAGGCGTTGGGCTCGTCTGATGCTTAATATTCTTGCTCTCTTCTTTCCTCCTTGATGGCAAGGCTTTGATGGCATTGAAGGCTCTTCATGTGGCTTCATTCCTTCTTTGCAACAGCTGAAACCATCATCAATTCCTCATTTTAGCACATGTTTTTTGCTTCTTGCTTCAATTCTTCATTAACCACAAAACCATTCAGCTTGTAACCTCCTTCTCTTTATAATTTCTTCCATCAATTCTTCAATCAAAGCACCCATAAACCACCTAATAATGACCCGAACTCTAACAAGGACTAAAACTATAATAAAACAACACTAAAATGACTAAAAACACAATAATTACTAATCTATATGCAAGTGCAAAAATAAAACAGAAACTCTAAAAAAAATGAAATAAAAACTATATGAGACTCAATAAAAATAAAATAAAAACAAAGAAAAAGATAGCAAAAATATCAAATAAATCCTGGTCATCAATGGTTGTCAGTTTTTGGTTTGAAAACAAAACATGTTCAGTAAAAATGGTGTTGAACTTGTTTTTTACCCAATTTCAAAACGGTTTTAGCCTTATTTGTAAAACCACAAAATATGGTTTTCTGATTTTGGTTTTTAGTTTCAATAACATATATCATGACCACTACCACCTACTGCCGCCACCACCACTACCACCACCACCCTCCTCCGCCACAACCACCGCCACTATCATCGCCACCACAACCCTCCACAACCAGCTCCATTGCCACCACCAATATCCGCCACCACCGCCACCGTCGTCGCCACCCCCATCCTCCACCACCATCTCCACCACCACGCTCTGGCGCCACCGACCCTGCCACCACCCTCTGCCCTCGCCACTACCACCACCACAACCCTCCGTCAGCGCCACCACCATCCTCGGCCATCTCCATCGCCGCCACTGCCACCACCATAACCCTCTGCCATCTTTACCGCCACCACCACCACCACAACCCACCGTCACTGCCACCACCACCACAACCCACCGTCACTGCCACTGCTACCACCACCACCACCCCTCTTCCGCCACTACCGCCACCACCCACTGTCGTGAATTTACAAAGTTGATAATTGTGGTGACTATTGTGCATTTACAAATTTGACAACAACTTTTTAAAACTGAAAACCACAAAAAACGATCAAAAACCACCCCGAACGGGGCCTAAGGGAACTAATAGTGGTGGGTACCCACTTCATGGTCTGAAGCTGGTTCTTAGTTTTGGCCATAAATTAATCCCTATCTAGGCTGCGAAATTTTAGAGCTAAATCCACATGCATCGTGCGTGCCCGGCTAAAGGGAAACTCACACTATTGAGGTAAATTGGTTGCAAAATACAATTTTTTTGGTAAAAAATATTTTTCTAACTTTATTTATAATATAAATATAAATATATATATCTGAGTTGTTTTTGGTATTGCAATTTTTTTAAAGTAAAACTCACTTGAGCTTTTGTATTAAATACATTGAGCAATGAAGACTTTTTAATTTTCTATTGTATTAAATACATTAAATAATAAAGTTAAAAACTAAATAATATATAATATATAAATATATGTAAAACTCACTTACACGTTTATATTAAATACATTAAGCAATAAAAAATTTCCTTTATATTAAATATATTAAATGTTAAAATTAAAAACTAAATAAAAATTTCAATGTCAGAAGCTATTCAACTACATACTAACCTTTGTATTGAATACATTAAGCAATAAAAAATTTCTTTTGTATTAAATATATTTAATGATATGTAAAACTTGTTTGAGTCTTTTTTTTTTGTGTAAGACAGGTATCCTCCTTTAGAGGCAACCCCGTTCGAACTGGTAACATCCACATCATGGTGAGGTTAACTCTCCTAGCGTAAGTTTTTTTCATCCACAAGACTTGAACTTGAGACCTTATTTAAGGGGGACCAAACATGTATCGCTTGAACCTACCACCTACTGGTACTTAATTGAGCCTTTGTATTAAATGCAATAAGTAATAAAATTAAAAAATAGGTAATATATAAATATATGTAAAACTCAATTAAACCTTTATATTAAGTACATTAAGCAACAAAAACTCGATTTTCATTAAATATATATTAAATGATAAAATTAAAAACTAAATAAAATTGTCAATGTCGGAAGCTATCCGTGATCCTAGGTGCCGCACTTTTAGGGAGAGCTTTGGGCTTCACCACACCCGAATAGAAATTGGAGTGCAATTTAACACACCTAAAAATAAGTTATCTATGACTTAAAGGAGGTTTAAAGAGAGTTTTATCCTTTAAAGTGGATGCAAATCATAACTATTTTAAATCAAACAAAATTTGTTGGGGACTAAAAAAAGGTTTTTCTTTTTAAGGATATTTTAGATTCAGGTGTATAAGTTAAAAAGCAAAAACATATTTAACCCAATGAGTTATGATGTTGTTAATTTTTAACTATTTATTTTTTAATTAATAGTTTTGATTCCACATTTTATCATTTATATTTTTACGGTTAAATATGTTTTTAGTCTCTGACTCATACACTCGAATCTAAAATGGTATGTGAAATTATTTAATAGTTTTAGATCCTAGACAAAAATATTTGTTTGAAATAAAGATATGTGATGTCAAAATACTTATGTGTATTCCACTTTTTATGACTTGTGGAGGGATGTATGATTATTTACTCGCTTCCTACGAATGATTGGATATTGGACGAATTATTGTTATGTATGGATATCATATGCATTGCATGATATTTGATTATGTTTTGAGAAAAAAAAAGAAAAAATTAATCCGCTTTTGATTATTTACTCGCTTCCTACGAATGATTGGATATTGGACGAATTATTGTTATGTATGGATATCATATGCATTGCATGATATTTGATTATGTTTTGAAAAGAAAAGAAAAAATTAATCCGCTTTTTATGTTTACGAAAGATAATCATCATGTATATCTCAGTAAATGTTACGATTGTAAACCCTGAAAATTGTGGCATTACAGTCTACTTTGTGCTCCGACGATTAAAATAAGTATGAAAATTCTATTGATGAATGAAAAAAATACAACTAACATTTTTCACTAAATCATGAAATTATTGAAAACTATGAAATTTGGAGTGGGTCTCAATTTATTATTGTAAATTAGAGGAAAGCATACAAAGTTATCATGCATTGTAGTTTTACTTGCCGCATGGACAACATAACCATTTTCCGCACACACAACACACAATACCCGGACCTCCCATTTGTGTAGTACCTATCACTTGTGCATTGACCATCCCTTGTGCGCTTCCTTCGCCGTCTGTAGTATTAGTCTCATGTGCTTTTTCTATCCCTTGTGCAGTTCCTACATGATCAATGGTCATAATAGCAAAGAGCAACACCATCAACATCAACGTCATCTTCAGAGAAGCCATTATTTTTTGATTCGTTTTGCAGATAAAACCAAGAAGCCTTACTAATGACACATAACAATAGACTATCCCTATTTATATGCACACGAAGAGGTTTTTTGTTGTTGTAAATTCATGCATCTTGATGTTGGAAATAGTGTTACTTAATAATTACCAAATTTATAATAATATTTTAATAATTAAAATTAAAACTATTTATTGATAATTAAAATATGAGTAATAATATTACTTTATAAAAATTATATTTTTTTAATAATAACTTGAATTTTTTTACATGAAAGTTAGTAAATGGCACCATAAACTACCAGATGTTAATAATTGTATTTTATTTTTTATTTATAATAGAAAAACCAAATATTCAAACTAGTGAATGTATTTATATTTAATAATTAAAATTACAACTAAAGTTTATATTTAATATGGTAATTTAATTTATTTAAATATTCTTCATTAATAATCAACATAAAGTTAAATGGTAATTAATTTCATTGATGCATAGTTCAATGATAAAAACGATGTTGTAACACCCCTATTTTCAAGGCGTTACTGTAGTAAGTGAAAAGTAAATAAACATGCAAGTTATATTTCCAAGACTGTACAAAAGTGAGTCTATTTTTTTTTTCCAAAAGATGTCATGATAAGATGCATTAAATAAAATCCATATCTTATTTAGCAAATAACCATACCTATGTCATAGTCATTTGTGGTCAGCAGTGATAAAGTAGTTTAACAAAACGACTAACTTTTGATTTATGAAACTTTACGGCCACTTTGTAAGAAAGAAAGATAAGACTTCCTATGTCGGTGCACCTCCTATTCATTACCAAGGATTCATCTTCATATTCATCATCATCATCTTCTTCAGAATCAAAAGTTAAACCCAAATAATAATTCATCTTCACCTTCACCACCATGACTCTAAACTTGGTCCTCCTAATGACCATGGCAGCCACCAACATCCTCTCCCTCTATCACCTCTTCACCACCCTCCAATCACCCAAGTCCTGTTAAGTTCAAACGGTTTCATGTTTATCATGTTTTGAATAATAACAATTGTACCTAAGGTTTAATCACGATAGATAAAGATTTCCTAAACTTTATATCTTTTATATTTCAGGAAATATCTATCATTCAATGAAATGAACGTCTACCCTTTCATGACGAATCCAAAGCAGCCCGTTCAAATGTATCGTTCGATGAAATGAAGAGGAACGTCTACCTACGTTCAAAGTGGAACGTCTTCCCTCGTTCAAGATAGAACGTTTGCCTCAACATTCAAATAGTGAAGACTTGCAACGTCTGCCTATTCAATGAAGCATTGTTTCATCAGAACCAAGAAAGGACATATTTAATGGAGAAATATTTCTAGTATTTGCCAACTCTCTGAACGCTCTGTACTTCAAGATACACCTTTCAGAGTCAACGACACTCTTTTCTGAACATCGTACAACCTCAACGGTCAGAATCAAATCTTGATGATCAGAATAGAAGATACGCTCTGCTGTTTTCCTCTGCATTAAATGCTCAAACACTATTTAAGGAAACAAAACAGAGGGGAGCAGACGATAGTTAAAGCTGCATTAAATGCTGCATTTATTGCACAGCAAGTTTGCATTTAATACTGTGAGAGCTTGCCAGAAATATCAGTTGCAACATCAGAGAAGAAGAAACTCAACGGAACTTCAAAATCTTCACCAACGCGCATCCTACTAAAGATATAAATAGAAGACTTGAAGACTGAAAAACCTGGCGACTTGAAAACCAACAATGAAATTCAAAATCAAGCTCTCAATCTTTCTGAAGTCGTCAAAGCTGTAAATTCTCACTCGAACTTAAGTGTCAAACCCACACCGAGTGAAATTGTCTGAGTGTGAAATACCCTAAGAGTGAAACTTCTTTATCTCTTCACACCCAAAATAGAGAATCAATTGTTTAATCATCTCTATTTTTATCAAACCTAAAGTATATTCTTAAGAGTCATATTCTCTATTAAAAATACTTAGATTTTGTTTGTGCCTAAACTTTCTACCTCACTCTTTCTGAAGAGACTTTGTAGAAGCAAAAATTCTTGTAATAGAATTGGGAGAAGTCCTGTATAATACTAGGAGAAGTCCTAAAGAATAATGGGAGAAGTCCTGAAGAATACTTGGGAGAAGTCATGTTTAATACTTGTATTGTTCTGGATAAATAGTGGAAAATCTTGGTGAAGCCAAGAACCGAACGTGGCCCTATCGTTCTGGGGGTGAACCAGAATAAATCTCTTGTGTGTTGTTTACTCTACTTCCATACCTTACTGCTTGCATTGTCTGCCTTCTTTAACTGCACACATCGTCTGCACCTTTATTATTAATATTTCTGTTGCATTAAAGTGTGTGTCATTTACAACCTTATAACTTATGCTCTGATTTATAGTATTTGGTTGCATCTTTTATGATTTTTTTTAATAAACTAATAATTGTTTTGAAAGTCGAGTTTTAATTAGAACACAATTCAAATCCCCTTCTTGTGTTATTTTATCACTATCAAGTCCTCCAAACCATCCCCATCAGCACCCGTCCTGGAGCAACTCCTCTGTCATCTCCACACCATACGCACCACCATCAACCAACTCACGTGCCTCTAGCAAACCACCGACCCCAACCCAAATGTGAAGAAATCCTCCACCATCCCACCAAATATGCTCTTCGACTCACACCTCTCCCCCATCGCTTCCTCCTGCCACAACCACCCTGACCTCCTCCACAAGTATATGACCTAAACCCCTTTCTCCCTCTGCCCATACGATTCTGACCTCGCCGAATCCCTCATCCTCCGCAGCTGCCACCCCCTTCCCCATCGCTGATGCTTCTCCAGGACCCCGAAGAAGCAGCAAAGCTCCCTCCCTTTGAATCCTTTCCCTTCTTCCCTCCCTGATAAAAGCGTCATCTAGGACCATTACTCCTGCAAAATGTTCGATTTCTTAAACCTCAAGAACCCTAAACTCGGCTTCAAACCCGCCCGCGATGCTTTGAAGTTCACCTCATTCTTCGACTAGCTCGATCTGCTGGTCCAGCAGCTCCTCCAAGATGAGGCAAGCGACGCAGATATGGTGGACAAATGACGACGACCACGACGAACAACAATGATGGATGACAACAAACAATTTATAGGTTTAGAGTTTTGGATAACTCTCTCAATCTCAACAGAACCCTAAATGATTGGAGATTCAGAGAGAAGAGATCAGGAGAGAAGAGAAGATCCTCTCCACCTTCGACGCACATTGGCATGGAGGCTTGTTTCTAGGTTTTGTTCGATAGGGCTTTTGGAGGGTGTGTGGGTGTTTGTGATTCTCTGTTTTGGATTGGGGAGGAGAGGAGATGGTGGTGTGGTTTCCTTCTTGCTGTGAGGCGGTTCTGGGGTTAATGGTGGTTGTGCAGTGTGGTTGGTGTGGTGAAGATGAAAAAAAAGAAGATGGGGGATGATGAAGACGAACATGATGATGATGATGATGATGATGATGATGATGATGATGATGATGATGATGATGATGATGATGATGATGATGATGATGATGACGACGACAACGACGACGATGATGAGGAAGAAGAAGAGTTTTTTGTAGTTTTTTTTAATTAATAATTATATTTTAATTATTAGTTATATACTTGTACATGTGGAATCTTAAGTTCTCTTTTAATTATCTATGTGGAGACTTTGTTGGGTGCCACATCATTTAATGAAGGCCACATCACCAAGTTCTGTTACCTTTTGGACGGAACATAGACGAAGCGACTAATTTCGCTCACGTCACAAACGTTGAGGACCAAAAACGCTCGTTTTGAACATGGGAAACGACTTTTATAAGATCGCGATAAATTAGAGACGAATAGTGCATTTAAGTCTTTTTTCAGTAACGGGTTATGCGAGAAAATTTACAAACTTTAATTATTTAATCATTATCACTTGAGTTTTCATCTCTTAAAAAAATAATGCTTCAATTATTTTCTTACACTTTTAAATTTAATCAAGTATTAACCACTAAGTATGGAGTGGTGGTTGCTGATATCGTCCTTTAACCATAAGGTCGGAGAAAAGTAACCTATTTACTTAGCCACCTTAAACCTAACTGTATTGGCTGAAGTGAAGACAAATATTTTCCAACTTAAATTCTATTAATTTCACCTATTCATAATTTTATTAAATTGTTCGAATATGTTAGTAATTTGTACACCCTTATTCTCTACTCTTATTACATGACTATGTCTTCTATTGGCCATATATAGTTGAATTCCTTGGGGAGTAGCTTATTTTTTTCAAAGTAACTTATTTATCTTACCTTTGAAAGTACCCATCAATGTAAATTTTGATTTTGAAGATTCCAAAAAATTCCGTCGCTTTACGAATGTCTGTCTATAACGACATTTTTACCCAAAGTGAATTTCAAAATTCCACAATTCCTTAATAAATATTACATTAATTTTCCAAGAAATAAACACATCATAAATGTAATGGTTGGAGTACCTACACATATTGACTCAATTGATAAGGATTGACCACTTCCTCTTAGAAAATTGTATTTGAATATTTCCGCCAATATAAAAATCGTGTTAGTAGACAATTTGTAAGTACATTTGTAAGCGATCAAAAACCCTAAAAACTTGTTCTGATCCGTGTAGTGATCGAGTTGAACCATCCAAACTTTTTTTAAAAAAATTTATTATGCAGCCACATAACCAATAGAGTCAAAGCTTATTACTAGAATTGGCTTTGACCCATAAAAGTGTCTTCTTCTACCCAACTTGAAGAGTTGGAATTAAAATATGGAGTTAAATATAATTTTACTCCTTGCAAAATAGAATTAAATTAAATTTGATTCCTCTGAAAAAAATTTATATTCTCAACTTTAATAAAATTGGTAATTCAGTCACTGTGATGCATTTTTGTAGTGGTAAAAACCTCCACTAATGCACACAAACTATCAAGAAATTTCACATAGACTAAAAGCTATGTAGTTTTTTAATATATATATATATATATATATATATATATATATATATTATTTTTTACCAAACCAAAAAAGGAGGAAGAAAATACTTTGGCACGTGCTTGAACATTATTTGCGGAACTCCCTTGTGATCGACTCTATTATGTTGATAGATATGCATATCTCATATACAAGTTATGTAAGACTCCATCATAGGCTCAAATTAAGCTAACCAATGAAGTTCAAAATGACAAACTTATAAAGAAAAAAAAAAGAGTTAAAAACAAAAGCTTGATAATGTAAAGATGTTAGAAGAAAAATCTGCAAAAGAATGCTTAATACACAAGTGATGGAGGAGCCCACTTTGGAATATGATGATTATTGTTTGGGAGCTTGTAGAAGGACAAATTAAAAGTTGGTTTAAGAACTCAATACTAATCCTAATTATTGGCCTAAGCAATTTTTTTTGGGTGCAAAACTCTAAAGCAATTTGAGTTGCACAGTTTAACCAACTACCCACTCTACATGACTAACACACCCACTCCATTATAATTTGTGTTTACTCATTATCTCACATACCAAACTTGGATTGAAAATAGTTTCTTTTTCCCCCACAAAAATCATTCTATCTTGCTAGCAAAGATAAACAAGAACCTAATATAAACCCCCTTATAGGCTCCTGTTGATAGCTATGCTATATGCTCTGAAATAGTACAAGCTACCACACCTAAAATTTGGGGTTTTGGAAGAAATGAGAAACCGCATGGAAAAATTTGTAGTCCTTCCATTCTCTTTCAGGTGTGCTTCTCATTCAAGTGTGGAATTAGGTGCGCCCAAAGGACCAGAAGAAGATTTAAAAGGACCTGTTGTTTCAAGTACTCTCTCCTCTCAATTCGAAAGTAAGTTTGTTTTCACAATTTGCACATAATTCAACACAAGTTTACTCAGAAGTTAAAACATGTTTGGAAATCCTTCTACTATTGATATTGATGTCATAATCAATTATAGGGAGAAGTTTATATGACTAGCTATGTTTTGAGTGTCAGAATTGATTTTGAAGAATTAGAAACTGATGCAAACATGCTAGTAGATTCTGATCAGAATTGATTCTGGAACAATTCACCGTTGAACCAAACTTGTTATTATTCATTTTTCTTTGTAAGGTTATTGGGGTGCTATCTCTAATTTGCGGCATGTTTGTTATGTTAGGAAGACAAGAAGGACAAGATAGATCAGTCATCAAAGCCAAAATGAAGAGAAGCAGGTTTTCTGGGTTTCTGGTTATACCAAAGCCAAAAGTAGCTGCTGGCATACAGAGATTAATCAGAGGCATCAAGAGTTTGTCACAATTATTTTGTGAGTTGAAAAATTTCTATTATATTTAGTTTATTTATATTTTGTTGTTTATTATGTATGATTAATTGTTGTTCTAACATGGAATTTTGATTTCCAATACCCGACAAAGAATCAAAGCAACTCATAAATCATTTTTTAAATGCATATAATTTATGGTAGGTGCATTTTTTTTAAAATCCACTTGTGTACTGTTCTATATGCAATGTTGCGAAAATAGTATTTTGAATTATCATAGTATAATTTTGGCCAATTGCATATTTTATATTGCATCCCATAATTAAAAATGATTTTGGCCAGCTGTGGATTATGCAAACACCACAAAAATGAGAAATGAGCAAAATAATTGTACTTAAATTCAGTGCATAGATCTTAGCCCCTAATTATTGTTATTATCTGGAATCGAAATGCTTTATCAAAATTTTATCCTGATCAAAATGACCCTGTTCAATAACTTGAATAAAGATTGATCAAATCCAACTGATTGACTATTTGACAGCATTTTTTATCACACATTTTTATTTTCCCTCCCATTATTTTGTAGTTTGTACATGATGCTATGATGAAAGAAAATTTATATGTATATTAATTGGAAACAAACTTAAAACCGTTAAATAAATTTTATTATTATTTATGTTAAACAAATGCTATAAAAAACTGTCACTAATCATAAATAAATTATTCTTGAAAAGTTTCATGCTTAACTTTAATAATAGTGCAATACATTTAACTTTTTAACTCAAACTTTAGTAAATACTGAAAAAGATATCACTTAAGAAAAATTGTTATTAAATTAGAATTTATTACAAGAATTTAACTTTTTTTTGTCTTTTTCAAAAAAATATTAAATTTAAAATTATAGAAATGTCTGAGAGAGAAGGATTACCGAGTCTTCCGTACTACAAAAGAAGTACCAAAATTTTGCTCAAGTTTAAAGTAAATTTAAGGTTAGTTTTTCACCTCAACACAAACGTACTAAGCGAAAGCCATACTTAATGTTAACTCATTTTAATTTATTGTTTTTAGTTAAATGTTAATACATGTGTCTAGGATCATTTGCCCACTTATTTGAATTTCACTTGTGTTACTTCTTCTCTTTGTAACAATATATAATATATGTTGAACATTCTCTTCACTTCAATGTAGTTTACAAAGAGAATGTTGAGGAGAAGGAGCCTGAGATGGAAATTGGGTATCCAACGGATGTGAAGCATGTAACACACATTGGACTTGATGGTTCAACCACCACAAACAATATTAGGGGTTGGGACAATCTCAAGGCACCTGAATTGCTCTCTTTATCTCCAATTTCATTCAAGCAATTTGAATTGGTCATGGCTACCCAAGCTCACCAACCTCAACCTCAACCTCTTGTTAATGATCCTTCCTCAAATTGTGGTTAAGACTCTTGTTGATGATCCAAGTTTCTGCTTCTAATTGTAGATTAATGATGATTGATGGTGGTGTATCTAGGAGTTCACACACAAGAGCACAGCAATGAAAATTCATGGATACTTGTAATCTCTTTGGACTCTGTTTTACTAAGTTCTTCTTCTAATTGTAAGCAACGCCAACACCATTTCCAATATTAAGCATAAATTCTGCATAAACAAGTAACACACATTTCTTTTGTACAAAAGTTGCCTCCTATAATGCCTCATAAGCTCTCCAATTCCAACTTACCTATTCTATTGATCATGTGTTGACTGTCATCTGCAGTAACAGGAAGAACATATCATGTTTAAGTTACATTGCCACAAGTTGTTTATTGTGGACCTGGAAATTTCAACGTTTTGAAGCAAAAGAAATTTGCTAGATATATATTATGCTTCTAGTGGTTGATTCACTCACTGCTGATATACATTATGTCTTCCTCTTTAATATGCATCAACCCTCGGTCTCTTCTACCTTTTTCAACTATTTTGTGCAAAGTTTTAGAAGAAAAAGTTGACATAAGATGGCATTGCAATTTGCAACATGAACAAGCCACCTCAAGTACTTAGCTATTTACCTTTCTCAACACAAATGTCATGTATAAATATGCTGCATCCCATTCATCAGCTGAGAGTGTACCTGATATAACACATTCTTGTTATCAGTGGAGATTAAAAAGGGCTTTTCCATAGTAATGTTGATGAAATTTAATGGAAATTTGAAAAGATAGCTGAATAGCCATACTCTGGTCTTGGTTTCCATCCCCCAATGCACCAAGTTTTTCTCATGAGCTCCACATATTCCGGTTTTTTTAAATACTCTTCATGTGAGTTCTTTTTAAAGACAAGCTCCAAACCATACTGCAATTTAGGATCTAATGAGGTTATCAAGCATGAAGCAAATAAATGTGCTTTTTTCAAAGGATAAAAATTAGAAATATTAATCACCTCAAAACAATCTCCACATATGAGGCGAGCAGGAAATGAAAACAAATAGTTCGACACAATATGGTATAAGATGCTTCACCATGGAACAAGGACTTCAGCACCTAAAATTACAGAAACATATAGTGACAATGGCAAATTTGCTATCACTAGCAAAGAAGTTGACAATATGAAATAGAAAGTTTGAAACTTGAATTGTACCAGGAACCAAGAAAATACTGATAGTAGCAATTTGAAGAAATTGAAATTAACTTACGGATAGAGCCTAAAGCAAGACTATAATATTGTGCAAAAACTAAAGCTAAGTGACAACTGTACCTTAAATTGTTGTCTAGAGATAAGGTAAAGTCTAAACCTGTAATTATACCTAAGCAGCAGATAGTTTGTTCAATCTAAACCTGGTTCTCTTAGTCCTTACCAATTATCATTGTGCAAGAATCAAGCAAAATCACTTGTGTACATCAAGCATAAATTATCAAAGAGAAAACATTCAAAGAACATGAACTTCATTCATAAGATAAATAGAAAGCTTAAAACATGTTCAGAGAAGATTCACTACAAACCCAAAATGCTAAGAAAACTAGCCAAGCATGACTAGTGTAAACGTAATTAAAAGAAATAAACCTGGATTAGGAGCTTAACAAGGCTTCCCACAACTCCAGGGCAAGTGTTCCAACTCAGAGAATTACAATGGAAAAGAGAGAAGTAAGATATTCTGAAATAATTACAATGAGAAGCAAACTCTGTATTTATAGTTTTTTCTATCAGTGTTCCAACGCCTGAGCATTGGCTTCCAACGCCTAGGCGTTGGAAATTAAACAATTCACACGAGACTTGGCAGAGAGCCAAAACGCTTGGGGTTGGAAATAATTACAATTTAGGATTCCAGGCAGAGAGCGTTGGCTCCTCAAGGCGCTCGGAGCTCGCGTGACTCCTCAATTTCTTGCTCTTGCTCTTCTCAATTGGTTCCCCTCTTCAATGCAATAATGTGGCTTCAATTGGCTTCAATTCTTCTTTTGCAATAACAGTCCCTTCATCATGTGATCAATTAGCATATGTTTTTCTTGCTTTTGTTGCTTAAATCCCATTAATCACATAGCCACTCAACTTTTAACTTTTCTTCTTCTTCATTATTCTCCATCAAAGCTCCAATTTATCACCCAATAATGACCAGAATATAAAAGGGACTAAAAACACTAACTAATCATAGTTAGAAGGACTAAAAAGTAGAATAATTACTAACCTATATGCTTATGCAAAAATAAAATAAAAATCTAACAAAATTAATTAAACTATATAAGACTCAAAGATAAAATAAAATAAAAACAAAGAAAAAGAAAGGAAAAAGACCTTTACACCCCCAGTCATCACACTACTATACCCAACGACAGTTTGTCCTCAAGCGTAAAACACTTAAAGAAGGGACCTTCCCAATCTAAGAATAGTTTGGTGAGAAAAAATAAGCTTTGCAGGAAAGTCAGCCGCATTATTAACGCTTCACTTAACAAAAACTAAATCTAAAAAAAAACACCAAACCACGACAATCTTTAATGATGCTTCACAAATAAGAATCGTTTGGAGCACATTCCTCCAAAGATTGAACACCGTACAACAATCGACCTCAGACACGACATGTTGTCGTTATTAGTTGATTATATGCCTTCTTTACTTTCTGATTAATGAAATTATTTTTAACCTAAAAAATAGATTATCATTTATTCAAGCTACAATTTTATTCATGTGAGAATTAAAGGTGTTAATAGATAGTGATGAAAATAGTTGGAGTTGTAATGAGTTGGGCTTTTGGAGGGCTCCATCCAACATGAAACACCTATGAAAATATTGCATAGTATCAATTTTTAAAAACAATGTAAAAATAAAATTATTTATCAAAAATAAAGAGTTTAAACCATTTTACCAACATGGTGTAGTTTTGGCATGTAGGAAAGCGAAACTGGTAATATGCGACGGAATATAACATCTATCACAAAAAAAATTGATTAAAATTGTTGACTAAGTAAGAGGGATGGATTTAGTGACGGATTTTCAAAAGGGACACATATTATCACAAATTTCGTGACAGATTTAATAAACAACATCTTTACCATAAAAGGTAAACCATCGCTAAATTTGCCCTTAACTATTATGTTACAACTTCATCCAATGATCGCTCATGGAAAAATATGACTTAGCAACGAAATTTAAAAAGTACAAATTTGTCGCAAATAGAGACAGAATTGCCACTGTTTGGTGTTTTTAAGGTAAAGTTGTATTTTGCAAATTTGTGGTGGAATTTGAGATGGACCCTCTCTAATATTACATCGCTAATTCCATCCTTGATTTTCTTATTGCACAGTTTTAGTCAAATATTTTTTACAAATTTGATTTTTCGTTAAAAAAACCAGTTTCTCTTCCTACATGGGCAAAACTACCCTATGCTAGTAAATTGTTTTTAAAGTAAATTTTTGTTTAATAGTTTTACTTTTTACATTATTTTAAAAAAAATACCCATACTATGCAACTAATAATTGAGGTTGTTATTATAAGTTTTGTTTATTTCAATTAAGTCATTTTACTTGGGATACAACCACCTCCTCCGGTTACCGCTTACCCACCTTCACCTTCAACTTTCCTTGAACCCCTCCACTTCGGCTCACCACCATCACCTTCGTATGCATCACCACTGGTATCACCTCGTCCTAAACCTAAACTATCCCCAAAACCCATCTCTCCACCATCTTCCATAATCGGACATCATCCATACTTTGAATCCTATTAATGCAACCAATGTAAACATAATATACTAAGATCATTTACCCAATATTCTTTGAATAAGAATGGGCTGAGAACTTTACTATTATATTGTGCAATTTTAACAATTATATTATGATGGAACAATTTCTGCGATTTTGGGGATTTAGATTTTGAACTAAGAAAATGTATTGTAGTGAGGATAGGATTTTGGGACTCTAAACACAATGTCACAATGAGACTGGGACTATGATCACGACGACAAAGGAAATAACATGGTCGACACAAGAGAATGTCCATCATGAAGAAGACACACCAAAACAGGCATGAAAATTAAACCTGAATCCATGAGTATCCCCAACCAACCAACTTGTTCCACCTTTGTCATTGTCACCCTCCAGTGACACACTACACTGCTACCACCACCTTAACCCCTATACAACCACCTTATTGCCAGATATACTTCATTACCATCAAACTCCCTCCATCACCTCTATCAACACCCTATATTGCCACTACAACTACCTTGGGCCCTCCACTGTTACCATCACTGCTTAATACTATTCATCGTCGCCACTGCCACAACAGTCTCCATGACTACAATTGTTGTTGCGCACCCTCCATTTCCATCATCACCCAACATTTTTCACCATGACCTCTAACCCATCACCGCACACAATCATTGGATATGTCATTCCATAATTGAGGATGAATGGGTACTTTTAGAGTCTCTCTCTTACGCATTTGACTCATAACCTGCAGGTTTGGCTTATTTTAATATCCTATAGACTCGAGGTATGGTTGTTTTGGGACTGACCTATTTGTGAGAGGTGCTTACCCACTTGCCATCAATGAATGATGTCTTCAGGAAAAAAAAAAAAGGTTGGACCTAACATGGGACAGAAGTCTATTTTAAAGTCAATTTCATAATAAGCTATTTAGATATATCGTAATTATATATCGAAATAGTCTTATCGTATTAAATCTTTTTATAGACTAACATATTTAAATAAGTTAATAAGTATATAATTAAAATTAGAAACATTGCCACGCGACACCCACTAGCATCGCCACCACCCAACATTCTCCATAGTCATCGTTACCACCTCCACAATCATTGTTGCCACCCTCCACCGCCACTACCGCTCCACATCATTCATTATTGCGACCACTGTTGTGCACCATTCATTCGCCACCACCACCAAACACCCTTAATGTTTACCTTTATTTGGTACCATCCACCATTGCCATCGATGTCTCACCTTGTATCCTCCACTAATAATATCGCTCGACACCTTTTTCGGTCATTGTTGCCACTACCAGTCAACAGCCTCCACTAATGCCATTGGACACCACCCAACATCTTCTACTGCTGCCACTGCCACCTCCCATAGACACACTACACTACTACGTACCACCATCGTAAGCCCCGACACCATCCATCATCTTCTACTACTGCCACTGTCACCTCCCACAAACACACTACACTACTAAGTACCACCATCGTAACCCCTCTACACATACTTATCGTCGGACACCCTTCACCACCACTAAACTCCCTCTACAACCACTATCAACACCCTATATTGTCACTACCCCACTTGGAATCATCTATTGTTACCATCACCCCTAAATACCTTATCGCCGACTTGCACCTTTCACCTCCATCATTATCTAGCACACTTCACCGTGGCATCCACCCAACACCGTACACAACTGTCGCTTATGACATTCCACAATTAAGGGCATGAGGTGGTGGTGAAAGGTGTTGATTTGGGGTAGCGGTGGTTGTAGGTGGCAATTAAGGTATTAAATGATGGTTGTGACATTTTAAGTCAATAAAACAAAAATATTTGTATAGAGGGGCAAATTGTCATTTCAGCCACCTTAGCTGTCGGTGGTTCTTTGCCTCAAAGCCAGTCTGTTCTCAGCTAAACATCGAACACTTTTCTCCCAACAAACCACCTACACACCGTCGGTGATCTATAAACATGTTCGAGAGATAATCACACTTCTCCGAGAAGGACCTTCCATCTAACAACACACTCACATACACACTTGTATTTGATTCTTCCATACCATTTCTCTCTTTTGAAGCATTTCATTCTTCCCACGCGCCAGAAACCAAACCAACCAGAAATGGAGACGGCGAAACGCTACGCCGTCGTTTTCCTCGCCGCACTGGTCGTCTTCCTCGCCGTGGCCGCCACCGTGGAGGGTGATGAAAACACCAAGACGCTGGTGAAGTACAAGCGCGGGAAGAAGTACTGTGACAAAGGGTGGGAATGCAAAGGCTGGTCCATCTACTGCTGCAACTTGACCATCTCCGATTACTTCCAGACCTACCAGTTCGAGAACCTCTTCTCCAAGAGGAACACGCCCGTGGCGAAGGCCGTCGGATTCTGGGACTACCACTCCTTCATCACCGCCGCCGCGCTTTTCGAGCCCCAGGGTTTTGGCACCACCGGCAACAAGACGCTCCAGATGATGGAGATCGCCGCTTTCCTCGGACACGTCGGCAGCAAGACCTCTTGTACTTCCTCTCTCTCTCTCTCTCTCATCAAACTTGATTTTTTTGTGAAGTGGTTAAATTGAATGTGTGTTTGAATTCCTGTTGAACTCCCAATCTGCATTGAACTCAACACTGCAAAATTTTACTTCTCCATTTGTGCATTGGGATCTGCAATCGGAGAAAAAAAGCATGCAATTATGTTTTGTTTTGGTGCTCATTAGAATCTGGTTTTGAAGGTGTAATTGTCATGTTTGGTTTAGACGTGAGGCAAAAAAAGGAAGCTACAGTATTTCTTCTAATGAGATAAGTAAGGGTTGATGGGGGTGGTTTTTTGACTGGATTAGCTTAAGTGCGCAATTTTGTGACCGAGTTTTTTGTTTTTTTTTTTAGTTAGGGTGACTATTAATCATTACATTCTTTGTGGTTGCAGTGTAGAAGATCTGGATCTCTAGTGTTTGGAACTTTGAATTTGTCGGATAAGTGTTGTCTGATTTGATTGGTCTGGACTAAGCCTTGATTTGTGTGTTACTTGTCTCCGATCTCGCTTAGTTCTGCGATTAAATTTGATATTCTGAGCTTGATTTTGCTCAAATGCGCATTTGTTGTGAGGTGATTTGTGCTATGGTGTTCAATGGAAGTCATGTTTAGTTTACTTTGTGCTAGTACGTGTGTTTGGTTTAGACGTAAGGAAAATAATTGAGTGTTTCTTCTAGTCAGATGAATAAGGGTTGAAGGGGTGATTTTTAGATTCGATTTGCTTAATTGAGACCGAAACATTTTATAAAAAAAGTAGGTTATTATTACATTCTTTGTTGTTCTAATGTAGAAGATCTGGTCTATGATGTTTGAAACTTTGAATGAATCAGATCATTGTTGCCTGGTTTGGCTGGTCAGCTGTAAACTTTGATGTGTTAGCTTTTTATCTGCTGTCGTTTGGTTACACTTGAATTCTCTAAAAGGAGCACTGAGTTGTAATTGTCCCGGTGGGTTTGCTTTGTGTGAGTCTGTGCTGTGTTTGGTTTAGATTGTAAGAAAAGACGAGGTGGTGGAAACTTTTACCGGTGACATAAGCAAGGTTCAATGGGGTTATTTTTAGATTGGATTAATTAACTTCATGAAGCAATTTTATGACTGAAACAGTATATATTTTTCTTAATTAGGATTGTTATTACATTATTTGGAAGTGTAATGGAGAAGATCTGGGTCTACTTTGGATGAATTAGATTATTGTTGTCTCATTTGATGGTTCTTCTGTGAACTTTGTTTTGCTTTCTTCTTTTGTAGTTAGGTTGTGTACAATATTTAAAGAGACGACGCGTCAACTGTTCATTTTTGTAGTGTTGCTCCTGAATTATGTAAAAGGAGAGAATATGAGTTTGTTGTTTTGATTTATGGTTGACGTGGCATTTGACATCTTCGTTTGCATTTTGTAAGATAGAGTGAAATTCCATTCATCAGATACATCTGACTTAGATTTATCATTTATGTTGCATATATTGATGTGTTTGATTCGGCTGTGCTTTAATTTGGCCAACTTTGTTGTTGATCATTCTTATATTGCTTATGCCAGGTGGTTATGGAGTGGCAACCGGAGGACCTTTGGCCTGGGGTCTTTGTTACAATCATGAAATGAGTCCTGATCAGAAATATTGTGATGATTATTACAAATTCACGTACCCCTGTACTCCTGGTGCTGAGTACTATGGACGTGGAGCCATTCCAATTTTCTGGTATGTATATGTGTAGCGCAATTGATAATTGAAGTCTATTTTCCTGTTCTGGGCTTCTAGCTATCCCCACTTTGCCAAAATGGTGCTGGTTATTAATACCCCCCAACTTACTATTTTAATGTTGCCCTATTATCCATGATCAGTGTAGGCATGCAGCTAATTAATCAGACCCAACAAAGGGTTAACTCACCCCACAAGATTATTTGTTTACTAGTAACAGCATTCTCTCTCTACGAGAAAAAATGGCAGCAGTTAGGTTCTAGTGCTCTCACCAATTAATTCATCAGTCATCCTAAGCAGTAAGCACCTCAATAACCATGATCATCAAGCTCAGTTCTGCAAAGAAGTTATGTCTTGAAACTGTCTTTGACGTGTAAATGACACATTTCACACATGTAACTTCTAAAGTGAAAGCCTATTAAATATTGTTAACAGCCCAGTGTGGCTATTGTAGGTCCCCTTCAATTATCATGAAGAAAGGTATGAGTTAATTGAGCGTTGTAAAGTTTTGAAAGATTAGAACCTGGTGCAATAAGAGATAAACTAGAAAAGTCAAGGGGAAAAATAGTAAGCCAAAATGGAGAAACCAATTGGTAACAGAGAGATAGAGAGCTGTATTGCTGGGCTTGTGCAGATGATATGGAATTATCATTAATACCAGTGAAAATGTAAAAATAATATATGCATGTGCAAGTTTTCTATAACACCAGCCAAATCTTAAACCTTTTCCGAGTCTTCCCATGGCTCTGACATAGTGATGATGTGAATGGAAGTTTCTGTTTGTTCTAGGAGGGTAAGATATTTGACCATATTAGAAAAATAGCAATCCATGATCATATAAGTAGCATGTGTGTCAAGGATTTAGTCAAAGATAAAATTGCTTTGAAGATTTAAACTAGCATTGCATGCACGTTTTCTTGGAAAGCAGTTCTTGTCATATTTTGTAGGATTTTTTTAATTGAAATGTAGAAAAGGCAATGTGAAAAATATTTACTGGGTTTTACCCATGTCTTGAATCTTGATAAGATGCCATGGTTTGTGACTGACTTGTGTGTTTGAGTGTGCATGACAGCAAATATTTATGTTGAATGCGGAGGTTGTACTTATTGGTTCTGTCAATACAGGAACTACAATTATGGTGCTGTTGGAGAAGCTTTGAAGGTGAACCTACTTGACCATCCAGAATACATAGAGCAGAATGCAACCCTTGCTTTCCAGGCCGCAATTTGGAGATGGATGACACCAGTCAAGAAGTCACAACCCTCTGCCCATGATATCTTCGTCGGAAACTGGAAGCCTAGCAAAAATGACACCATGGAGAAAAGGATTCCTGGTTTTGGCTCCACAATGAATGTCCTCTACGGGGAGGGTGTTTGTGGACAAGGTGATATTGACCCAATGAACGTGATCATTTCCCATTACCTTTATTATCTTGACCTTCTTGGTATTGGTAGAGAAACAGCTGGTCCCCATGAATTCCTTTCATGTGCTGAGCAGGTTCCTTTCAACCCATCTTCCAAAGCTGCATCATCTTAAATTAGATCATATTTATTAGCCTATGATATATTGTTATGCCAATCCCTTTAAAAATGGTAAGTCAATAAGGGTTCTTAAAAGTTATTGGTATGCAATAATTTCTCAACTGTGTGGCAGTGTGTGGATTCTTTATAGCTTTTTTCATTGTGCAGAAGTAAAGTCATTTGTAATATCATACTTGGTGAAAAAAACTGTATCTGGTATATAGTTATGTTAAGGGCGGTTTTGTTATTGCATTCACATTCCTTTTGGTTGCAGATGTTGTAATGTAAATTTGAACATGATTGTTTAAAACAAATCCACTGTGGTATTTTATTTTTAAGAATACTCATTATGTATACGGCCTATTTAGAATTACAAGAAATAGCATTACTATCTAGTGTTGTCTAAGGTGCATTACACATTAAGCCTTTCACCGTGCAACACCTCTTAGAGCCGTTGCATCTAGTAAGCTCATCAAGATGGGTTACCTTTACTTATTCAACCGGTAATTTATATTTTATAATTTATTACAATTTTAATTTATCTTTTACATTAAAGTCCTTTAGTGTGTTCCTCATCCTTCTCCTTCAACCTCTTCACCGACGAGATTTGTTGTCGTGGCCATCTCCGGCCAACCACCGCCGAGCATGACCACTGCGATGACGCTATCAAGCCGCGCTCTTATCACGCGTGACCTGCGTCACCGCACCGCGAGCCCTGCCGCGCCATGGACACCACTGCGCGCTCCACCTCTTCTTCACCATTCACCCCTGTCTCTGACTGTTCTAGCCTTCGTCCCTTCCTTTCTCTCGCTAATGGTGCCTTGTTTCTTTCCCTCTCTCTTGAATATTCTCTCCATTCTAGATTTGGGATTTGATGAGTTGAAGGGGCGAGGGACATGGAGTTGGGTTCGGTGGTCTCTAAATGAACAATATCTAGACCTGTTTATCTCTCACCATATCTGATTTCGTTGATGGCCAGAGGGGTGGAGGGGGGTGGTGACGGGATCTGATTTCGATCAAGATGAGATCCAATTTTCAGACTTTTGGAGAGGACATTCCTAATAATCATCAAACCATCGTCGCTCTTCCTAGTTATTACCACAACACTAAATCAAAATCCATATGGGTCACTAATTTCTTTTTGTTTGTTCTCCGCACCATCTTTGACAAGAAGGCATGACATTCGAGTGGAGAAGCACAATTTACAGTGAATGAGTTTTTTTTTTTTCTCTAAAAATCGGTGGCTTCTTGGATGGCAGAGAGAATGGAAAAAGAAAAAGGGTATTTTTGTAGTTTTAATTTTTTTCATATCACTTTATTTTTTTACAACAAGTAAAAAACACCTGCTATAATAGGTCATTTTCTCTTTTGCATGCTACTATGGACATTATTCGCGCACTTTTATTCAAGGTACCAAAAGCAACACCGGAATAGTTTTTGATGAATTCTTTGTGTGAAGTCTAACTTGAAAGCATATATGATGAAGTTATGAGGAAGGAAGACCATTCCATTCTAAAGCAAGGCATATCATAGGTTTAAACAGAATTTTTACCTTGTGCTTACAAAGCATTCTTTAAAAAACGTTTTTATCCATACAAGGATACAACCTGATGATAATCGTATGGTATATTACTCTTTACGAGCCAAGTTCTGCTCTGACCAAGTTTTTTTTTTTTTTTTCATATTGAACCTACCCAATATAAGTTAGAGTTAGGTAGCTTCTAGTCGAGAGGAAATCACCTGGTATAACAAGTTTTGAGTTATGATTCATAGACATTTTTAGGTGTAGATGCCCAAAGAAAAGAAGAGAAGAGAGATAAGTAATGAATATGATATATGATTGATGCGATAAAAAGAAAGATAGAGAGAAAAATGAACGTTTATATATGTTTATGAATATTTTTGCAAAGTTTTTGTTACCTGTTGGTAAAAGTGTAATTCAAAAAATCAGATAACACCCCAGAAGGTGGCCAAACATCGCCGTCCAGTTTCAGACTGCCGCAACAGACCCCTATCCTCCCCTTCCCCCTTCAATCACAAATCTAGAAACACGGGTATTCCAACCTCCCTCACCTGAATACAAGGCCACCGCTGCTACAACATTCTTCCCCTTGTCGACGAGATAACTTCTCCCACTCTCAGACACCCTCACTCGCCCACTGCGTCTTCACGACAATCACACTAACCCTTCCCTTTCGCTCATCAATCGTTGTTAGGATTCATTATAAGACCTACTCACTCTCCCCTCACCAAGGACAAGCCTTGATGAGAAACATCAGTTGCGAGGCTCGCTGTTAACGATGGGAATAACATTATCCCTTGTGCGTGATATCGTTTAATGAAGACTTCACAGCGTTGCGTTCACCTCTTCGTGACGGCGGAGAAGATAAACCGTCGGTGGCACAAGAGAAGGCGTGGCTAGGTGGTCGATTAGGTGAAGGTTTTGGGTGTTTGCCGGCGAAATGAGAGGAGGAAGACGATTCTGCCATGGCTGCTGTAAAGAATGGTCAATTAGGTGAGGGTTTTGGGAGTGGGGGTTAGAATTGGCACCCCCTTCACCCAATTTTAAACCCCAATGTATTTTTAAAAATACCAATAATACCCCTTTCCGAGTTTTAAAAGCCGGAATGTAGGCTGTACAATAGTACTACCGGGATATATAACCCGGTAGTTGAGGTTTTTAGCTCCGTTTTACCAGGATATATATCCCGGAACTTGGTCGACATTCCGGGATTAAAATCCCGGAAGCGTAACTGCAGTATATATAGTACTGAACTTCATTTTCTTCACCATTCTCACCCCCTTTGTTCTTCATTCTTCTTCATTCTTCATTCTTCTAGTCCTCCCAGCCACTCCACCACCATCACCCATCACTAGTTTCGACCTCCAAATCCCATTGTTGTGGTCCTTGCTACCACCACCCTCAACCACTGTGTTGGCACGATCTGCTTGATTCCAATTTCGACGACGTCGAAGTCTTTCTGATTTCCGGATTCTATTTCTCGGTAAGAAAGTTTTTAAGTTTCCCTTTCGGTTTTTATATCCCAGTATTGCTTGAATTCATTTCCGATTTATAAATCCCGGAATATGCATATCTTCCGAGTTTTAGAAACCGGAAATGATATAGTAATTTGGAACTTTAGTTTTTCCGGATTTTAAAATCTGGAATTCCAAAATGAATATGCCAGGCATGTTATTTCCGGGTTATACATCTCGGAATGGACATTTGTATTCCGGGTTTTAAAACTCGGAATACAGATAGTGGTGTTGAATTTAGACGTTTAAAGCATGTTTATGGAACAGATATGACAGATAAGATATCCGAGGAGGTTGATATGTTCCCGTACAATTTAGTCCCGGAAGATGACCCGAATTACGACGAAAAAAATGACGCACATGGTGAAAACGGCAACGGTCCGGTTCCTTGTGTTAGTGTGGACTGCACTGATATGTTCGCCACTAACCAGGTAATGCCATATGTAACGTCGACTGCTGATTTTGATTATAAACGAAATTTTTTTCCATATGTACTAAATACATTGGTTTTTCTACAATAACATATTTTTGAGACTCGTGATGATCTCTATGCATGGGCTCGAGGGGTCGGGAGGCAGAATGGCTTTGTTGTTTTGATCACAAGGTCTGATCTTGCAGGTCTTAACAAAAAGGAATTTATCACTCTTGGGTGCCAAAAGAGTGGAAAATACAAGTCCTATAAAGACCCAGAATTATTTAAATACAAGACCACTGGTACAAGAAAATCTCAGTGTCCTTTTAGACTTAAGGGAAGGCCTAGGAAGGTTGAAGGAGGGTGGTGGCTGAAAGTAATGTGTGGAATACACATCCATGAACCAGTTGAGACATTAGTTGGGCACGCTTATGTGGGTCGTCTGACGAATGCTGAAAAGGATATGGTAGAAGGCATGGCAAACAACATGGTACCTCCAAGGAACATGCTTCTATCTTTGAAGGAGCACAATACCGCCAACTTGACAACCATCTCCCAGGTGTATAGCATATGTAAAAAGATTCACAGCTCGAAGAGAGGTCCACTAACAGAGATGCAGCATATGTCGGTTTAGAACTGTTTATGGCCTTCCTTGTGCTTATGAGTTGTCAAAGTACATTTCTGTTCCTCTTATGGTTGTTCATCCTTTCTGGAAACGGCTGTTATGGAATGCTCACCCCCGTGAAGACCCTTCACTGGAATTGAATCTGGATTACGAGATCGAAGGGTTGATAATTCGGTTTGGTCAATTGGATGTGCCAGGGAAATGGGCTGCTAAGCACAAGCTGAGGGAGATTGCTTAGCCAGATACTACTTCATTATGTCCTCCGCCCAGTAAGATTAAGACGAAAGGAAGACCAAAGGGGCAGGCAAAGGCAACAGGTACAAAAGGGCAGACAAAACGTACAAAAGGTTCTCCTATTGGCTCCAAGAAGCGTGATCCTTCATATTGGGAGCATGTGGATAACATCATGGACTCAGCGAATGATAGCAACACGTTAAGTAGTCAAGTTTTTATTCCAACAGCTACCCAGGGTCGCAGGAAAATGCTTACCCGTCGGGGTATTAAGCACATTGATCATCTCTCAAATCAGTTTCGATGTCATATTGATAACGTGGTGGACGTTACGGGAGATGGTAATTGTGGATACAGATGCATTGCTGCATTGCTGGGTATGAATGAGGAGCAATGTAATTACATAAGGGTGGAGATATTGGATGAGCTTACACAGTTTCCCAAACTCTACGAAGAACTTTATGGGTCCCCCCAAAGGTACAAGGTAATACATGACGCACTCACTCTCTTCGCTGCCCAGCTAGCCACTGAAGATAAGTGGATGACTTTACTAGACATGGGGTATCTTATTGCGACAAGGTTCCAACTAAAATTACTTCAATTTTCGCATTGTGGAAACTGTACATTTTTGCCGCTCAGGGGTAGTCCACCTGCTTAGGAAGAACAAAAGCTTATAACAGTTGCTCTCATCAACGAAAATTATTGGGTTCAGGTAACTCTAATTTCCTAAGTTTCTTGCTTGTGATGCTGACAATTTAGAACACGGGTAAACATGCCTTCATTTTCCACTGTAGGTCTTTTTTAAGGAAGGACATCCTATGCCGACGATAGCTTGCTAATGGCGTCTTTATTCTTCAGCTCAAGCAAAAGAATGGGAAACCCCGCACAAGGAACGTATAAGAGTATATGAAGAACAACTGCGTCAACAGAGAAAGAGCGACAGTTGCAGCACTGTGGGTTCTAGGCATTGGATAGACATAACACATGATTGAATATTCGTAATATTTTATCCATTGTTGTAGATATTAGTTTAACAATAATATATCGAACGCGTTGTTATAGACTTCATTAATTTCACATGCATGTTTTTTCAAATTTGTTATTTATGTTATATATGTTACAGGTCTGTTTTTGAATAACACAGGTACTTTTTCCAAATTCCGAGTTTTAAAACCCGGAATTTGGTTATTTCAAACAACATTATGGGATATATATCCCGGAATATACATTCACTTTGCAGTTGTTTTCCGGGATATAAAATCCGGAAATCAAAAACATTGCATTCCGGGATATAAAACCCGAAAGCAATAGTGTAGTGAAACACTTACACATGTTTTACAACTTAAATAACTATTCCAAATTGTATATCTCGGAAGCTAACACCTTTCCGGAATTACTGTTCCCGGAACCCACGAGTTTACTAATCCCGGAAGGCACCTATTGTTACTAAAATTTATTCCGGTTTTTATAACACGGAACAAATTGGAAAAATTTCATTCCGGGTATACAAACCGGAACACAAGTCATCAACCGCATTCCGAAAAACCAAAACTTGAAAATTTGTCACCATACATTCCGGGTTTGAAATTCCAGAACGAAAAAACAAAAAGAGTACATGAAACTGGATTGCAAAATTAAGTGTTGGGAGTGTTAATTCTAACACCCTTTAGAAGTTTGTCGAAGAAACGAAAGGAAGAAGACAATTGCCGGAGTAACAAGGAAAAAGACGATTTTGATGGGTGTTGTGAAGAGTGGTTGAAGAGGGGCATTACTGTCAAAGTTTAAAAAAAATTACATCATGCACCAGACTTAATGTATAATGCACATTCGACAACACCTAGAGTCACACTCAATTCTAAATTTGGATAAAAAGTTACAAGGTTTTGAAGGTTAAAAATACTCGTTCTGTGTAGCTTGGGACCACCTTATTTGCGCACCTTTTCTGTTCCAATTCAGCGTAATTTGTTTGAAAAGAAAATGACAAACGATGGCTCCACTTTGTTTACTGCACCACCCGCCACAGAACATTTTCTTAAGTTTTAGTGAAAGTGTGAATGAAATTGGTGCGTATGAACTAGACACGTGCATGTGCTTTGTTCCTCACAGTCTAAAACCACCCGAAAATGTTTAAGAATGGATGAGTCTAGAATGCTCTAAAAAACGAAACCTAAATGGATTTGTAGGTCATGTTTTGATTTTTATTTTATCCACTTTGCATCAACAAATATTGATACAAAATTTAAATAGTCTAATAATACAATTTTGTAAGATAATTATAGATAAAAAATTACTATCACATGAATCATATTCACAAAATTTAATATAAACCTAAGGATTTGGGTAATAATTGGTGTAACTTTGCACCACCTCTTTCAGTTGGTCAGCAATAGGTTAGAGTCATTTTAAGTTACTAATTAAAATAGTTTAGAAGAGCAAATTAATGGGACTAATTAAGATGGTTAAATTAATGACACCATTTTTTACACAGTTCATCTTCTTCCTATAGCTCTCCCACTTCTCCCTCCAAACGACCATCTACCATTGACGTTCACTGCTTCCCGACCAGCCTCCGCTCATCAATGTGAAGTTTCTTAACCATCTTGAACCGCACAACAATTCCAGAAAACACGGCGTTCAAAACTTGGGGAGTTTTCACAAAGTGCCTGGTCTCCAACCTCCAAACCTCGAAAGAGTCCCGGTGGCTGCGAGGCAAAAAGGGAAGCACAGAAGGAAGAAAAAGCATCGGGTGGGGATGAGCGAGATGGCGTCGCGGCGGGACTCTCCAACACGTGGCCGAACTCGACGCGCGTAGAGTGGATTCGACGGTGCAAATATGGAGCGTGCACGACGAAGACGGCGTCCGTTGGCTTTGTCTTCATACTTGTAGCATTAGGCTTTGAACTTAAATCGGAAACCTGAATCGAAATTGAATCTGGATCTAAATCGAAACTGGATCTAGATCTAAATCTGGCGAGAGGAGTCGACCGACGGTGAAGCATCGACGGCATGGAGTAGTACCCTTAGGTTTTGTTTTGGCACGTTCACTATAAATAATGTTTTGGTCAGTTCCTCATTCAACCTCGTCGGGGGTGATGCGATTGGGGTGTGAGGGTGGTGGTATGCGTTGGTTTCAAGGAGACGAAAGGAAGACAGAGGAGATCTCGCGGTTGTTCCCGGTGGGCAAGATGACAGCATCGATCTTAACGGCAGAGGCTAGAGGCTTGAGCGGCACCGAGGAGGAAGAGGACGGTGGGGATCGACAGAGGACATCGACGGTGAGGGTGGATCGGCGAAGGACGTCGATGAAGCAGTGAAGAACGCGTTAGGTGGCTGCGCAGTGATTCTATGTCGTATTAGTTGTTTTGCTTGATTTTTTACCTCCACCATTCGTGCATCAGACCCCAGTCCCCTCCAAAAACCACCATCATCTGGGATGGGACGAATCACGTTTGGTGTCGTTGAATTGGCGACAAAGAAGAGCAAAGGTTCTGGGAATGAAACATAGGAGAGGAGGGGAAACACAAAATGCATTAGAGGATATAATTAATTAATGTGAACTTAATTAACTCTAATTAAAAATACTTCTAGATGACCTACTATAGTATAAAGAGGTGGTCCAATCACTTTTTCACTTTTGCGTATTACCCAGATCCTAAATTTTAAAGCTATTTATATAGACATTTATATTAAAAATTAAACTTAATTGTAATTTTAGTCTCTTATCTTTTATGATTGTGCGATTTGGGTTCCTGATATTTAAAACACTCGATTTAAGTCCTAAAAATTTTTTTTGTGCGATTTTAGTCCCTCCGTCGGTGCTCCGTCCAATAACTAACGACAGTTGCTATTTTCACCCTTTTCTTTTACTATCTGCACCACCTACGCTTAATTAAAAAAAACTAGATTATCCTTATCACTAACCTTTTCTTCTTCTCACTGTGCAGTTATCATTATAGGAACGAATATTAATATAAATAAAACTATATAAAAATTTACATAAATGAAACTGTATGATATATTTTAACTTATTATAATTTTAATTTAATATAATTAAATATATACAATAAATATGGACGCATGCAAAATAAAAGATATTATTCACAAGAGTGATAGCAAATCCACTATATTTTTTGCTTGGCTTGCTGCTAATAGAAATATGAAGAGGGTAGAGATTTGACATATGTAGAATGTATAAAACTTTTACAGTTCGTGTCTACTAAGATTATTAGACATTAGAGGAAAAATTATATATACTTTGCCATGATTGTAGTATTTTCGTAATATTTCAGCATAAGTATAATTTTTAACAATTTTAAATTTATTTTTAAGAATTATAATATAAAAACATATTTAATTATTTATTAATATTTTTGTTTTTTACAAATTTACTGTAGTTATTTTTATTTCTTTTGTTGTAGCAGTTTAAATATTGGGAATCACCATTTTACTAGAAAAATGAATAAACATGTCATTTCCAAGAAGAAAAATAAAATTTTATTTACTATATAGATTGTTGTTTTAAGTTTTAACAGTTTTATGATTATCTTTTTAGTCAAATAATCACTTTAGAAGGAAACCATGTTTCACGAGGATAATATTTTATTAAAATTATTACATGTAAAATGAGCGATATAAAATTATAAAGTACAAATATAAGCACGATAATGAACATTTTACGTTTGAGTATATTAAGATTTGGATTGTCATAAGACAAAAAATACAAATTAATAAAGATTTTGTAATTTTTAGAATATTAAATTTTCAAAGAAGTTTGTTAGAATTCTTTAATTTTTTTTTCAAATCATGAAATTGGGAAGATGAGGGTAGAAGTCAAGAAACAAAAGCAAACCGGGAATATTTGAGCTTAGTCTTAGACTGTATTTTGCAATTTGATGCGGATTCTGAAACCCGATGTGAGTAATGACATAATTTTGTAACGATATTAAGTGCTCAGGAATCCTTAATCATAGATTACTAATGAAAGTGAGAACTCCAATCATGCTTTTGCGAAATATAGACCAAGCCACATGTTTATGCAATGGAACCAGGCTAATTGTTAATGACCTTGAAGAACGTGTTATTGGTGCAACTGTTAACACATGAACAAATATTGGGGATAGTATACACATTCCTATAATGGACTTGGTTCCTTTAGATCCCAAATTCCATTTAAATTTCAAAGAAGACAATTTCCAGTTTTTATGTGTTTTGCGATGATCATAAACAAAAGTCAAGAACAAATATTGGCTAAGTTGGACTCTTTCTTTCGAGACCCATTTTCACTCATGGTTAGTTGTATGTAGCACATTCTAGAGTAAGGTTAAAGTAGGGTCTTAAAATTTGTATATTGGATGATACTGGAAATCTACAGACTTCCACCTTAAGTATAGTGTTTAAGGAAGCTTTTGGTAATATTTGATGTATTGAACGAACATTCCTTTACTTATTCTTTTTTTGATATTTTATTTATGTTTTTTTTTGGAAAGGTTTGACACCTCAATGTCGGCTCTTCGCCACCACCGGGATGTAGTATGTTCCAACTTCCAAGGGTTGGACTGTTCGCTCATTAAAATGATATGTGAGCTGGGTTCGAAGGAAATCTTATTTGAGTGGGGAACATCCAAATCATAGTGGGGCTAACTCTCACAGTGAGGGTTACTTATTTTTGCTTTTACTATTATACATCAGAATATTTAGTAAGATATATTACAATAAATAAGAATTTTAATTATTTTATTCATATATAAAAAATTAACAAATTAAATTATGGTGCAACGCAATGAGTCATCATACTAGTTAAAAAATATCAAACATGACATGAAATTTAATAATAAATAATAGGGTTAAATATGTTTTGGGTCCTTGACATTTGGAAGAAAATTATTCTAAGTCCCTAAAAAATTAATTTGTAAAATTGGATCTCTAACATTTTTTTTAATTAAATTAAGGACAAACCTCAGTTTAAGCTAATTAAGAAATGACTGGACTAATTAAATTTCTTAATTAGCTTAAATTGAGTTTGTCCTTAATTTAATTAATTTTTTTTATTATGAATTCAATTTTACAAATTAATTTTTTAGGGACCTATAATGATTTCCTTTTAAATGTCTCCCAAACATATTTATATTTAAGCTTAAATAATAGTCAATGCCAATTTGCATCAATTAATAGTGAATGCCAATTTATTTGAATCATGCTTTAATATGTTTTGATGTTTTGACTGTGCATGGACAGTGGAAATCTCTGACCACCTTTGATTTTATTCTTCAACAGATTTGACCATTTGAACCAACCTCATCTAGAAGAGAAGAACAGATCAAAGTAAAGTAAGGATAAATGACTCATAATTAATTACATAAATTGTCTTTCATTAATTTTTTTTTACATAATTTGGATATTTTACGACATTAAAACCGTATGTGAACGGAACATAGAGATAACATAACAATGGATCTCACGTGAATACTTTCCGTGGTTGAATTCTTATGTTTATCTCTTTTATGTTAAACTCTTTAAATATTTATTAAAAGAGATATACATAATATTTTACTATATGGTATGTGAGGATTTAAATCTCGTAGTAACCCATATTAGTTTAGTTGACAAGAAACAACTAGTTTTCCTGAAAAGTTTATATGTTGGATTTGGATTCTTATAGCCGATGTGAGAGCTATATTGGTAAAAACATATTTAATTTTTTTTCATTAGCTCTGAAATAAAATAATAATAAATTTTAGTCATTCAATATTAAATACACTTTAAATAAGATTTTTCTTTTAAAAAATTATAGAAAAAGATAAGAAGTAATATTAATTTTATAATTTATGTAATACTCTATTTTAAAAGAAAGTATAGTAATTTAATTTTGAATTTAAAAACCTATAAAAGATTTAATAGAAAAATAAGATAGTTTTTTTATTTCCCAAAATCTTAGTATATTATATTTGATCAAGTTATTATCTCATAACTTATCTCTTTTTTCCATTCTAATTAAAGATAACCTCAAGGATATTTTAGTTATATGAAAAACATTTGATTGAATTGAGATAATATTTATCTTTCAATTCTTAAAATTTAAAATACAAGATAAATTTAATTAACCATTTATGTTCTCAAATTTTAATTTGATTTGTTTTTCTAAGCAATAATGCTTCGCAATAATTGAATGGTCGGATTAAAATTCTAAAAATATTTTCGAGGCCAAACAAACTGTTATAATAGAAAATCTACAAATTGTTATTAAAAAAAAAAATCTACAAATTGATGTGATAATATAATATTTTTGCGCTGTTAACGTTACTGGTTACTTATAAGCAATTGAGCATGACATAATATAATAAATTGTTTTTATTTTCCCATTCCATAATACTGATAATCCTATCCATCCACTTCCAAATAATCCAATCATCTCCACCGTCCAAACCACGCGTCACCTATCCACATCACATGTTTGTATTTTTGTATTTCTCAGTTTGCTGTTACGCGTTGTCGTTCTGATCCATTCTCCTATTTTCCCATTATTTATATCTATATACAATTATTTTATTTATATATATTCCCAATTTTGCGTGGCGGAAAGACAAAGTCGACGGTCATAGCCATTCTCATCCAAAGCCATCACCTGCCGGTGACTCACCCACTCGGGACGGTAGCGCAGCTCTCTCTCTCTCTCTCGAAGAATAACTCGTTGCTCAGTTCAATTGAGAGCCAAATTGATTCGATAATCTTGATTTGGTTTTCACGCAATCACGCGATTTGATTTTATGCTATTCAATTGACGCGTTTTGTCCCGATTCACGCGCTTTTCGTCGAGGCTTTTGTTTGTCACATATATAGGTTGCTGATTCGCGATTGGATTTCGCGTTCGTTTGATCGAATCGGATTTCATCACAATCATGACTCAGGTTTCGCTCGTTCGTCATTGCTTTCTCTTTTTCATGTTTCGCGTTTGATTTTGTTTGTTTCTGAATCTGATTTGGCTTCTATGAAGTAAGAGAGAGCGCAGTTTAACTGCTAAGATTTATGGTTAAACACGATTCTAGATTAATCTGAATCTGCTTTGGCTTCTCTGAAGTGAACAGCGCAGTTTCAAAGATGAAGTGCTGAATTAACTGTTGATATAATCTTAATTGTTGATTTTCTGATGAGTAATTATGTTTAAGCACGATTTCAGATGAGTATGATCGCTGAATACATATATATAGTAGTGTGATTTATGTTTCACTTTTTCTGAAATTGTGATGATTGTGGCAGGCGGTGGAGGTGCTCAATCGGTACGGGACGGATCTGGTGGGCGAACCGAGGGGTTCGGATTCGGAGTGCTTGGTAGGTTTTGAATGTTTCCTGAACGTGGTGAGGGCACTAGGAATGGGATCGTGCATCTCGGAGGTTGGGGCTGGTGGTAGTTCCCCTCCTCTCCTCACATATGCGCAGGAATCCAACTTGGACGGTGGCAAGAAGAGGAGGTTGAGGGGTTCCTCTTCCTTTGACTATAAGGTGCCTGGGAGGATGTTCTTGAATGGGTCAAGCGAGGTCGCGTCCATGTATTGCAAGCAAGGTAGAAAAGGAATCAACCAAGATGCTATGCTTGTTTGGGAGGTTTGTCCCTTTTCTAATCTCTGACCATCTATTAAACTAATGTTTCTTTGGATATTATGCTTTTACATTGCAGTTGTATATTTTACTTGGGTATGAATGCTCTTTTTTCCCTTTTTCTTTTTGATCTATGTTTGAAAGTGAAAAAGTTATATATTTTAAAGGTAATCAAAGTTGAGCAGGTGGTCTGCTTATCATAAACTTCTAATGATAACAATGATGGCCTATCTATTAATCTTTTATAACTTAAAGATCAAGTGGTTGTAGATTAGTTTTATTCTCTTTTTCGAATAAAAAGTGTCACTTATTTGTGACTTTGGTTTGGTATACTGGTATATGTTTTTACAATTTTACCTGTGCCTGATCTTCACCTCTGTTGATTTCTCTTCTGAACACTTTCCTTAATTTTCTTGTGCTTTTGATAGTGCATTTTCATGTCTCAGATGCAGTATAACACTATAACCGACGTCTTACCCTACTTTGCTTTCTTAAAGATCATTGTCTCCTCCTTCTTTCCCACCTTAGTATAGTTTTGAATTTGATATCTCATCAATTGTACAATACAGTAGTTCGTCTGTTGTTTAGATGGTTTAGTCATAGTTTGATTCTTTAAAGTTGCTCTTACGATAAATGGTACATATAGAAATTTTGCTCACAAAGCTATGTACATTTTCATTTTTGCAGAACTTTTGTTCAAAGGAGGATACCATTTTTTGTGGTGTTTTTGATGGTCATGGACCTTATGGCCATAGGGTTGCGAAGAAAGTTAGGGACTCTTTCCCTTTAAAGCTCATTTCACAATGGGATTTGCATCATAAGAATAAAGATGAACACAGCGGTCACAATAGTGCTGCTGGAAGTTATAATTCTGAAGAGCAAATTAAACTGATTGATGAGAAACCTAGTCCCGTTGATCATGAGCTTGATGGAACAAATAGTATTTTGTCTCTAAGAGAATCTTTTCTAAAGGCTAGTAAGATTATGGACAAAGAACTGAAGATGCATCGTGATATTGATTGCTTTTGCAGTGGGACTACAGCAGTTACTTTGGTCAAGCAGGTAAGCAATATAAATTACAGTGTAATTTTTTCTGGATAATTTCCTTAGAGCTTTTACACTTTGTTTTTAATCCGTATGTTCTTTTAGGGGCTGAATCTTGTTGTTGGAAATGTTGGGGATTCAAGAGCTGTATTGGGTACCCGAGATCATGATGACTCTCTTATTGCTGTTCAATTGACCATTGACCTTAAGCCAAATCTTCCAAGTATCTCTCTCTCTCTCTCTCTCTCTCTCTCTCTCTCCCCTCCTCTCTCTCTCTCTCTATGTGTGTGTGTGTGTGTGTGTGTGTGTGTCTCCCAACCCCTTCTGTGTGTGTTCTGGAGGAACTTAAATCTAGTAAATTGAAGAACAATATCACTACACTCAAAACAACAGATTGAACACTTTTGGCTATGTGCAAGATAATTCTTGATTGCCGAACTATATTTTTTGTGCAACTTCATTGTATAATAATGCTAACTTTATTTGATAAGGTTGATGATTGTGCTTGTCTGAGTAGTAAAATAGACTTGAGACTATCATTTATGGAAATTTATAAGGATATATGATAAACTTGTTGGAGCATTGGAAGTATTGGGTTAAAATGCTTCTAAGCCTTTGCTCTGTAACTAGAATACATTTATGCTTAATTATTTACGTTCAGCAGAACTCTTGTTGAAAGGAAACTTAACAAGCATTTACTACACAAACATTTTAATAAATGCTGAAACTTGTAATTTGTTTTCATACATCAGTCAGAATGACATGTCTCTAATTCTCTATGGGTATTGATGTATGATATGCCCTTTATTTCACGTAGAGGAAGAAGAGAGGATCAAGCTTCGTAAAGGAAGGGTCTTTTCCCTTCAGAATGAACCTGATGTGTCTCGAGTTTGGCTGCCCAACACTGATTTCCCAGGTCTAGCTATGGCTCGAGCTTTTGGAGATTTTTGCCTTAAGGACTTTGGACTGATTGCTGTTCCAGATGTCTCATATCACCGCCTTACTGAAAAGGATGAATTTGTTGTGTTAGCAACAGATGGGGTACGGCCCTAAGTGACTTTTCTTTTTATGATATCATATTTGTTGAACTGGATACATTTCAAAATCATATTTGTAGCCAATTCTTGAATGCAATTGGCTCCAAATGGTATTTATAATGCTGCTTGCATTTTAATTGACCTCTTACTGTTTAAGCAAGACAAGTATCATTTGAAACATATTAATAAAATTTATTAATTATTATTTGACTTAACCAGTAAGGAAAATGATTAACACAAACTTACTCTATATAAAAAGTAGTATTGGCAACTATTGTGTCCTGCTCTCGTTTATATATTCTTACCTATTTTGAAACTGAAGTTTGTCAAACTATTTGGATTTGGGACATATTGATTTACCATTTTTTCTCACCTATTATTAAGTTTTAACTCTTCAATTTTCCAGGATGTTCCGAATTATCTTACTCTTGAAAATGTTTTTTCTCCAAGTGTCATTCACCGCAAAATGTCTTGATTGCTTTTTCTCGCAGAAATTACTTACATTTTCTTGCACGAAATTAGGTTATGAAATATTATTTGCTGTTGAGATATACTTAATTAGATGGATAAAAGTACACATTAAGTAAAATTTTGTACTGCAAATGCTGTACCCTGGAGAAAGTTGGTTGAAACAAAGTTGACTGAATGCAACTGTAAATATATAAATCTTACCTGAAAGTTCTATCTGTCTACCATGAAATTTATATAAATCTTACCTGAAAGTTCTATCTGTCTACCATGAAATTTTCATCTAGAGTGAAACTTTCATGTTTGAGTTGTTTCTCAACTGGGCATGAAGGAGTTCACATGTGTAATGGAGTATTTTATTTATTTTAAACTGATTTTTCTTGGCAGATTTGGGATGTTTTATCAAACGAAGAAGTTGTGGACATTGTGGCGTCTTCTCCACGGTCTACTGCTGCTCGCTTACTGGTTGAATCAGCTGTTAAGGCATGGAGATCAAAATTCCCATTCTGTAAGGTTGATGATTGTGCTGCAGTTTGCCTCTTCTTTGATTCTGACTCAGGAGACAAGTCCACACCAGAGGCATCAACTGACCAACCTGAGCAGACATCTCTAATCGGCGAGCAGGGAATTGGAGTCGAAGCTGAAAAATAGCAGCAGCAACAGCTTTTGTACCATGTCTTTTCCCAAGCCTTGCTGGTTTTATTGAAAAGGTTGGGAATATTTGTTCTGCAACAGTCAAAGAGTCATTGTTTTTAATTACTCTTCTTTGGTAGTTTTTCTGCCAATATTCTTTGCATCATTTCTCTTTCATTTCCTTCGACAGCAATTGGGGCCGGGGGATGGGGGTGATATATGTTCAGTTCTGTGTCCGGAGGAAAAGGGGAACCGGGCTTATTTTTGTGCTGGAGGTCATTTTTCCTTCTCTGTAAATTTCTTCCTAGATTTGGAGTTTTTGTAAATCCAAGTCTCTAGATGCGTATTTTATATAGTTTTTGTCCAGTGGTTATCTGAAAGTCTCCATGAATTTTTGTCTGAACTAGTTTGTAGTTATTATTGTACTTTGAGAAACACTCGTTAGAGTTTGAGACTAAATTGCATCTTCAATATTTTTTGTGAGAATTAGGTTTATGCTGGCAGTATTTAGATCAATTAATGATACAATAACTTTGAACAAATAATGAAATTGAATGAAGCAATAAATGGAAAATAATATGAATCAAATAGTTAAGCAAGTGGTGGAATTTCGTGCACTGATCTTAAAGTGGACATATTTTACACACAATTTTTTATTTTATTTTTTACAGACAAATGATATTGGTTATCCAATTCTTCAACTTCCTTGAGTTTGTTGAATCATCAAATCGACTTGTTTATGCGATTGGAGAAAATTTGGATGGAACTCGTTCACATTCAACTTCATGATCACTTGAGTTTGGTTGCCTTACATGTTCCGGTCCTCAAACTTTGAGATTTTAAATCTCAAACTCCTAGTTAATTTCTAATTGATCCAAAGCCTCGAGCATTTTTTGTTCTAGATTTCATCTCATATATTCTGACATAATATCAAAAAGTTTGTCTATCCACTGCTAAGGGATTTCTTTGTGGTTTAACACATAGAGAGATGTAGTTCGAAATATTGACTTTTGAAGAAATGACATGGTTAATATTTTTACCTGTGGAGGAAAATTAAACTTGAAATCCAAGGTAAATTTCATTTCGAAAATGAAGACCATTTCTCCTAGCCACTTCAAAATTGCTTAGAATTCAAAGCTACCAAGTTTACTGTATTTTTTCAATCGCATCATTGCTGCTCCTTTGATGTTTTGTTAACTGTTCCAATGCTTCCTCATCCAAGCCTTACTGTCTGTAACTTCCTGACATTATCTTCTTGCCTTATAGAGCCCCCTCTCACCGGTCATCTTTCTGATCTCCTTCACATTTTTTATCCTTCATTTTCTTTTAAGTTTAACTTTGCTACAGAGCTCTCAATCTACTCAGAACACTCGTTTTTCTTTTCACTTTCGCCTAACAATCAAAATCTCGTGTTTCTTACATTCCTCTCAAATTTCATGTCACCAAAGGGTCTGTTTGTGAGTCGAATTTTGGAGAAAAGAGAATGAGAATGAACGACTTTTGAAAAATCATCCCCTTATTTGAGAGTCTTTTAAGAAGAGGGTAAGAGCTTGAGAAACTTTTGGAAACTCTCCAAGTCTTCCTCAGATTATTTTGTGGAATTCCCCTAAATTGAGAATTTTGATGGAATTTTGTACCTTCAAACAAGGGGATGACTTACCCTTCTCTTTCCTCAAAAACTCCCAAGCACACGGTGGAGGGACAAGATTACAAGACCTTGTGATTGGAATCTTTAACCAAGATTATTTTCATAACAAAATATTCATGAAGGCTATAGACTATAGTCCACGGCGTATTTTCTTCAATGGTTGCATAACTCCGATGATAAAAGAGATATGAATTGGCTAATAACTCATTTAACTATCTTGAAATGTGCGCAGATAGAAATACAACGAAACCTATAGCACCTTTGTTCAAGTGATTTTGCAAGATTATGTTAAGCTACAACATTTTTTTTTTGGTCAACAAGCTACAACATAACTAACTCCAAAGCTAACAAGGGCCATTTCTAAACACGGTTAACTACGATTTGAGTGTCACTTTCAGGAAAAGTTGGAGTATACAACAAGCCTCACATGCTGTTGTAATAATAATACTTGTAAAATTTTAAACCCAACCCATTCAAAATGGAATTAACTCTGAAATGGGTTGAGCGTGTTAAGTAACTGAAAATTTGAGCAAAACCACTATAAAGATCAAACTAAGAACTTTCTAGTCAACTTTTAGTATAGGACAAATCATCATCCCGATTCTCTTGGAACTTAATTTATAAGTAGAAATCTAAGAATAAAGATCCAATATGAACAGGTGGATCAAGCATTACATACAAGGGCATAACTTAAGGTATGAGATCCAGTAAACAAACTTCACTTTGTTAATGTCTTAAAAGTTTTACATCCTTGCCAAAAAACAAAGTATATAACCGAAATTTGATTTCAGCCAGAGTACAGACTGTTAGGAGCATATGGTATATAAGGCTGATTCACCAAATTGATTGCTAAACTTTAACCATCATCAAGTTCAAAAGTGACTTCAACAACAGTGTTCATTAAGAAATAATAATAACTTCATAAGTATTTGATCACCGAGATCCTACCCACCGTGCAAGGTTGATATAAAAACCACCACATCTTTATCTTCCAGAGACGTGTTCAGCTGACCACTTAGCTCCCAATCACAATCATTCACAAGGACAAGAACTCCAGGTCTCCTGCAAGACAAAACACAGGCAGCAAAAATATTAACATAGTTTGGCGTCCATGTAAAGATAATAATATTAACATTATGTAGATGGCACTTCAGTTATATAGGTAATCCTAAATCAGCTTCTGCTTCAGCATAAACATTACTTTCTCCTCAATTACTCTTGTCCACTAGGGACCTGTTTGGATGCAAACCAAAGAGCAGTTATTGGAGCTTATATAGTGCGTTTTTTAGTAGATAAGCTCCAATAAGTCCGTAGCCGAATGGGCTCTAAAAAAACTTTCACCGGCGTTGATGCAGAACATGACCAATTAGCAAGTGTATCCACCATTCAATCATTTAATGAATTAAGATCAGTATGAACGTTATATCAAATTGGAAGTAGATACACCCTTACTTTAACTTTACAAATAAGCTCAGTTTAGAGGGACTTCTTACCAAAATAATGCATAATTCAGATATATTTATGTTATAAAACTTACACAGTATCTCCTTTCATGAACATTTCAGGCCTCTCCTTAATCAAGTTGGTGCGCACCCAGGAAAGCAAACCTTTCATGGTTAACTGACAATTATAAGATAATCTTATGAGAATTTCAAGCATCAAAGAATGTTTCCCAAATAACATAGTTCAATAACTTTTGAAGTCATAGACTACCTTGTCTTCTCCATTTTCTTGTTCAACATTGACATTATGAATCTTCTTAGAGTCACAGAGAAGCTCCAAGCCCCCTCTGAATGTTTCAGCAATTTTAACAAACCAGACAAAATTATGATCTCAGATATAAGATAACTAGATAAAACACAACAGATATGTTGAATTGTAAGCAAGGCCATACAAAGACACTGAAAATATACCTCGGATGAGAGTTTACCTTTACCCACCTTAAAGAACGAATAGGATAAAATGCAAAAACCTGATTCTTAAATAACCTTCAAAATCTTGTTCAATTCAAGCACCATACAAACTAAGTTTCGGATTAAGTGCATGCTTGAAAATTCTTCTACAATTGATTCTAAAGCCGAAATCAATTAAGGGAAGAAGCTTATGTGAGTAGTTTCTGAGTGCTAGAATTGATTCTGAAGAAAGAGAAGTTGATCCAAACATACTATTAGATGTTTGCATACCCATTAAATTGCCTTCACATGATTTCCTTAAGCTCAATTTTGTGAGAAACACTAATTTGTTGCTGCTTTCAACTTCGTTTGTTGGGTGAGCAAAGGAAAAGCAAATGAGCATTGAAAACATAGCGTACCTATTGCCTATAATAGACTATAGGATAAATTTCAGCTTTGAATTACTCCAGCTAACCACACCCCAAAAGATAGTACATAGTGAAAACATCTTTATAGTACATAGGGGTGATTTTGGGTAAACAATTTAATTAAGTGCTTATCGCGATAAGCGCATATTCATACGCTAATTTGAGAAACTTATTGAAATAAACTGAAAATAAGTTACGGATACGCATAAGCAGGGTCATAGTGAAATTATATAAGCTTCTAAAGTCAAATCTTAATCTGCCAAGACTCTTCAGTTGAATGATCACTTCTATTATTTACTGTCTTTTGGATTACCAGAAATTTTTTGGAAGTTAATAATCCGAATACAATAGTATAGAATGAACACAATCAAAGAACAGTTTCAAGGAATAGAACAGAAGCGCATAATATGAGAGAGAAACCAAATAAACTTCACTGAGAAAAGCATAACAAGCGAAGAAACAATACAATACAACACAAGCAGTGAAATTTGACGGAGATAACATAAACATACCCAAACTCAAGTGTCAGCTGCATGTTTAATAACGTCTCCTCAGAAGCCCCAAAACCCTAGAGAGAGCAACTAGCGAAAGATGAGAGAGAGAGAGAGAGAGAGAGAGAGAGGAGACTCCTGAATCTGTTTCAACCTCAAAAATTTCAATTGTTCTCTCCCACTTCAGTTGGGATGATGATTCTCTCAGATGCTTCGTTTGTTGTTCTTCTCTACGCGATGTTTCACTCTTTTACTCTATTCATTTTCTTCTTTCTTATAAATAGGCCGGTCACTGTTTTTTTAGTAAACCTCTAATATAGTTCGGGAAAGATTTCACTTACGGTTATTTGGTCCTCATACTATTTTTATTCATTTTTATTCTTTCTTATGCATGAGACCTGAGAGTAGTAAAACAAAGCTTTTGCCACTTGAGCTACTTAATCAATTAGTAAAAATGTGAACCCATATATATTTATATCATTCTTGTTCTTCTTTTTCTTCCTCTTCTTCATGTAGAAGGAGTTTGCAACAACACCCTATTTCTTCATCATATTCTTCTTCCACCTTCGTCCTCCATCAATCATTTCCATCGCACCATCTTCTTCAAGCATTAGAACCTGAATCCCCGACACCCTTTTCCTCTGTCACCGTCATTGCTCCACTTAACAACATTTCTTTCCTCCATAGCCATGACCAAACACCACTCCAGTCCCTGCAAACCATAGCCGAACCTTCATTCCATCACCTCTGCCCATAGCCTCATTATCCCCAACAAACCTCCATCGAGTCTGCACATAAACCATCAATCCCCACCGTGAAGACACCAACCCTCATCCCCTTCATCTCAAACCAAACCACACCAAAGCATCAGCTCTTCAATCGATTTACCAGAATAGAGCACCAAACCCCCATTTAATTGTTCCATATTCTTCTTCGTCGCAGTCACAATCGACTCCCCCTCTACATAACAAAAACAAAGAATTTTGGAAATTTGCTCCAACGAGACTCATCGGAGAAGACGGTGGCGCACGGCGGAGCTACGACGACAACATAAATGGGATCGGGCCTTCTTCCTGTGAAGAAGACCTCTTCCTTGGACTTTGGCTGGAGTTTTGATGATGACAACACACATCACAAAAAGAAGAAAAAGGGAAGACTTAAAGGAACCAGTTCACAACATTCAAGACTATTAGATAAGGTTCTAGTTTTTTAGCTTAAGTCTTGTTACTTAGTATGCTATGCTTTATTAAGGTCACATTGCATATGAAGGCTCATAAATAATTAACTAATTGAGTATAACATGTTTTTACAATTAAAACAAAGTAGAAACACTCAATTAGGCTTTAAAATTTAATAAACTAAGTTCTGGACTTAGAGTAATCGATTACATGTCTTGAGTAATCGATTACCACACATGACAGCAATCGATTACCATATACCAGTAATCGATTACATGTTTGAATTCGGCACTTAAACTGCAACGGCTAAGTGGCGTAATCGATTACCAGAATGCAGTAATCAATTACCATACCAGCAGATGTGTCTTTTCACGAATCAATGCATTCTTGGACGTTGGGAAAACATTGCAATTGTTCATGGACGACCTCTAGTGCCTATAAATAGTCCAATGATGCTCTAAATCGATAACACAACTTTCATAACTCATAGAGCAATCATTCTGAGCAAATTTACTCTCATTTTCAAAGAACACTTATGTTGTTCAACTGTTAAAAGAACTCAGAACAATTGAACCTTCATTGTGATTGCCTGGAGCATACAAACTAAGTTCAATCCATTTTGATTGAAGGATTGTTCAGCCATTGTAAAAACTTTTCCATCCACCATAGTGTTTGGGGTTGGTGGAAAAGGTCCTTTGAATCGGTTTGATTCAAAGTCCACCGTAGTGTTCGATGAAATGTCTGTAATCAGAAGGTGGTGTGCTTTCTGAAGGTTGATATGTCTTCTTAAGGTCCTTGGCGTAAGCATCTGTAAGAACACTTGATCAATGAGAAGGTGGTGTGCTTTATGGGGGTTGATAGGTCTTCTTAAGGTCCTTGACGTAAACATCTGTAAGAACACTTGATCAATAGTGGAAAAATCCCCAAATCAGAACGGGGGACTGGAGACGTAGCCTTCCATGGTTTGAAGGTGAACCAGGATAAAATCACTGCGCGATCTTCTTATCCCTGAACTTTTACTTTGCAATTTACATTTCCGCTGCATACTCATTTATTAATTGTGAATCTTTCAAAGTAAAAGTTATCATTGTTGAATTGGGATTAATAAGCTGAAAATCGTAAAAACCTAATTCACCCCCCTTTTAGGTTGCTATCTAGTCTTACACTTCCTCTTTCTACCAGGAACACAATGGTGGTGGTGGTGGTTTGTCCAAAAACGCCATGGTTTGGGAGAAATCGCCAGCTGCAGGTCTCGGCCGCCATGAAACCTCCACTTTGAAGCTTCGATTCCGCGTTGTTTCTTCCAATTTCTCTTCCCAGTTCGACTATACAAGCTCCCAGCAACACAATAAGACAAGAACGAAGTGATTTGGTTTAGTGGAAAGGAAGAACGAATGTGATGAAGATGAACGTCGAAGATGATGATGATCGGAGGTAGAGGGAGAGAATGAGAGCTTTTCTCTCCCCCCTCTAAGTGTTTCTGGTTGTAGAGTGTATGGTGACGTGAGAGGGTATTTGAACCAATTTAAATTCTAGTCCCTCTAGAATTTTTTTTATACTTTGGTATAAATATATATGGGTTCACATATTTATCAAATTGATTAAGTAGTTCAACTGACAAAGGCTTTGTTTTGCTACTCTCAGGTCTCAACTCTTTCAAGGACTAATTTGACTAACTTACACTTTCGTCCAGGGATCTGACGGGAAAAATTCTTTCAGGGACTAGATTGACTAACGGCGAATCTTTCAAAAACTAACTTGGTGGGTAAAAATAGTATGAGGACCAAACAGCCATAAGTGAAATCTTTGAGGGACTGGAGGTTTTTTTTTTTTACATAAATAGGCCGGTCACTCTAATTGTAAAAATTAAAATGTCATTTTTATTGTTGAAAAGATAAAAAAAAATCTAATTTAGTCTTCTAAAACATTGAAATTGGATTTTTTTCTTCAATAATAATAATAATAATAATAATAATAATAATTTTTTGAAATAGTTTTACATATCGTCAATAAAAATTACAATATTTGACCGTCAATTGCAAAGAAAAAAATGTCAATTATTATAATAAATATTTTTCTCACAGTAAACTTGTGAAGTTTAAGCGATGTTTAGAAAATCAGACTAGTCATTTAACCGGTGGAAACACCTATTTAAGGTTTAAAGGTTCAAGGCCGAATCGTAATTAAAATTGTAGTAATTAAATAATATTTTTTTAAAAAGCTCAAACATATATTAACAAAAACTTTGGAACAAAGCTAAAGAAGATAAAGTGATTATTAGTACAACAAAAATAATCACCAAACAGTGTAACGTAATCCTCATATAAACCAAGGCAAAAAGCCCAATAATAAATGGTTAAAAATATTTTTTAAAATTTTAAAAAATGAAAAACTAGATATGACCATTTCAACCCAATTTTTATCGATTTTGGATCGGTTTAGTAAGTTGGTTTTTTCATGTGGCCGAACCAATCACCATGTCGATTCTTGGTCAAATTCGTTGGTCCGATCCAATGCAATGGCGTACGGCTGAAGCAAAGCCTCTAGGCCGACTAGGAGAGGGGGAACGAAGATACCCCACGATTTCGTAAGCACTTATAATGATTGGAGAACGTGAGGTGTCATATGTTCTTTCCAACTGCCAAGTAGTTAGTCGATTTACCTCTATAAGTAGATGAATGATCATTTGTACACACACAATCAATCAATCAAATCTACAAATTTCCCGCATTTTATCTTTATTTCTAGGCTTAAATGCACATTTTACCTCTGATAATTCTCACAGTTGCAAATTGTAACCCACCAAAAATTTTGTCACCAAATGTACCCCTCTGTTTTTTTTTTGGAGAACTTTGTACCCTTCCGTCAGCAACTTAACGGAATTGATGATGTGGACATTACATGTGGAAAAAAAAATCAACATGTTTAAAATTAAAAAAAAAAAATAGATTCACGTGTCTCCTACCCTCTCCTTTTACCCTAATTCCCAAATTGTGGAAATTGAAATTAAGGCGGCCGTGACGGCTGAGGAGGTGCCGGCGCCGGTGACGAATACCGAGGCGAAGGGTGCGAAGTAATCGCGGAAGGAGATGGTGGCGCTGAGGTTTGTGAATTTGGCGAAACAGCGAAGTTTCTGGAAGGGCATCTACGCAAACCTTCAAACTATCGTGATGGAGGAGTATGATACCTTGGCGGTTAACGCTCGCCATCCCAACCGTGATCCTCTTCCATGCCTTCCTAACAAGAAACCCATCCTCGGTAAGGATTACCTTCTGAAACTCGTGCTTTTCTAATTTGGTTGTTGATTGTACATTTTTTTTAATTTATTTCATTTTTATAGTGGTTTCAAAAGTTTGAGTTTTCTTCTTTTCTTTTGTGTACGGGGTTCCCTTATATTTGTATTGGGGAGGTTAAGGGTTGCGTGAGATTGGTCCAGGATGTTTATCTCTGCAAAGATATTGAGAAAATTTTCTGGTGAAATTGTGTAAGACTTGATTGCTCTGAATTTTGAACCTTTTCTGTTTCCAACTGCCTCCGGGTTGCTAGCTCATATTGTGTCAATTTGATGTTTTCAATTTCTGTGATGGACAGGTGTTGGTGCTGCTAATGGAAGATGGAGATATGTGAAATTGTTTGTCTGAAGAATGAGCAAAAGGATCCTGGAAATAGATCCAATCTGCAACATTAGTTGTCTAAATTCTCATTTTTGTACTTAGGGGACTGTCTTCTGTTGTATAAAGTCAACGTATATGAAAGTGTTGTACAGTAGGCTTGATTGTAAATCTGAGGAGGAGGTGGAGGTGGAAGAAGAAGAAAACGTGATTGAGGAGGAGGTGGAGGTGGCAGGGGATTTCTGGGTTGCTTTTGAGATTTATTTTGTTATTTTGATTGTGTTGGTTATTTATGATATAAATTAAATTTTGTTCATAATATTACTAATTGGTTGTGCAGCTCAATTGGCAAAAATGGTGTTTAGCCACTTTCAGATCCTGTGTTCAAATGTCACCACGTGGCATAAAGTGCTCATCTCAAAATTTAGAGGGGTACATTTGGTGACAAAAATTTTGGTAGGTTACAATTTGCAACTTTGAGAATTATCAGGGTGCATTTAAGCCTTATTTCTACTTTTCAGTACTTTACTTTTCAATCATTTAAATTCTTTATCGCTTTCTGCAATTTATCTTTCAATCAATTTACAGCTTCCAACCTTTATTTTCTTTACAGCTTTTCAACCCTTTATTTTCCTTAGGAGTAGACCTCAGGTCATAGCCAAATATTATTTTAACACCTTCAATGACGAGGCACTAAAAGCTTTTTGGAGTATCTTAGGAATCCCTACTGAGGAACAGAGTCATTTCCTCGAGTAGTCGCTTGATTAGAAATTCATACTTGATTTTCCAGCCGACCACACGGCTTTCTGAAGAACAAATCTATTTGTTAACAAATAGTTATATTAGAAAAACTTACGTTATTTCTTTAGTTAAAAAATTTTCACTCAATGTTTATTATATGGTCTTGTTATATTTGTCAATTTTAACTTTTGTACTCTATTCAATTTATAATATTAAGATTGTGTCATTAATTAGAAAACCAAATAAAAGGTTGAAAATAGAAAGTAGAGAATGAAAATAACTTTTAGTTGTTCCGTTTTTTTTTCTTTTTCAAAAAACAGAAAAATAGCAAACAATTTTCAAAACCAATAAATGTAAAAACCTTAACTAAATAAACTTTTTAGACCAACAAGAGTGGTAGGCAAGCTAGATTGACAACATCAAACCTTAGGAAAATCATTTGTTGGGAGTGACCGCCACCGTATCCCGAACAAGTTCACACCTGTTAAGGAATAAAAAAATAGTTTTTTAGTATTTTTATTTTACAACATACTTCATCAATTCCTTTTCATAAGACCCCTAAGAGACACCGTTGGTCCCTTAATATAAAACCCTCTACTAGATTAGATTTTAGAAATATTTATTATCTTCTTCCATATATATCTCTCGTGTTTATTTAGCTCTTCTAATTCCAAAGTTTGACTAACACTTATTATTAACTCTCTTCCACACTACCCAATACATTGATTGAGGGTAAACATGGAAGATTGGATACATTTTTAAAAAATCAATACATTAATTGATTTCATTACATAATAATCGTAATTGTCTTAAATAGGCCTTATAAATAAGAACGAAGGGAGTAAAAAACTGTTGTCAGAAAGAGCAATAAAAGAGGGCCAAGGCCCACGAGTTTGATTGTTTTCTATTTTAGTTTTTTGTATTTAAAAATAATTTCCAGAAATAATTTTTAATTTTTTTTTTCAAAAAAAATTGTTTGAATGAGATGTTTTACAATGTTAAGAAAACTGTAATTTGAAAATTAAAACCAGAAAAAAAACCACTCTTAGATGTATGAGATGTTAATTTTAAAGAAAAATTACACTGACTTCCTCCCTCTGAGATTTATCATTTTTGCAGTGGCTTCTCCTCTATTATTTAACAAGAAACTAGTCACTCTTATTTTATTTGGAACATTGCATTAACCTCTCATAAAATTTATTATTATTGCACCGACCTCCTCTAAGATTTATCACTATAACATTTAACATCTCTATATTATTCTAAATAATATATGAAGGAGGGGAGGTCAATGCGTTTTGAAAAATAAAGGGAGGTCAGTGTAACAATGATAAACTTCAGAGAGGTAAGTAAAATTTCTCATTATTTTAAAAATCGAAAATAAAAACCGTTTTTAAAAGCAAGTTACCGCAAAAAAGTTTTATAATTCTCAATTTCTAAAAAAAGTAATTTTTAAAAACTGTAGAGAAAGAGACATAAAGATGAACTTTTTCATAAAAAGGAGCCAATTATGGATGCGTAATGGCCATTTAAATACCCATAACAAAAAAAAATGGACATTTAAACAACAATATTGATGGTAAAAATTAAAAAAGGACCAGTGTAAATACTAAAACTTTGGTGCCGCAATGCCAAAATATGGAATGAGATCATGTGTTTTTGTATGTGGTCGCGAGAATTCTAACCTAGTTGAGCAAATAGGGCTTTGCCGAATCATACATGCGATTGAGATTTTAATCAGAGCACGATTCATTTACTTCCTCTTAGGAATTTAATCTTTATTGGGTTATCTAATTTTAATCAGAGCACGATTAAACGAGAACAATGAACTCTGCCATTATTCGGAGAAGCATGGAGAAGAGGGGAGAGGGAGGGTGCAGTGGAGAAGGGGAAAAGGATGAGGAGGTGGGGAAGGCTGAGGAAGAATGTGGAGAGTTGGGGGAGGAGGCAGCGATAGAGGAAGGTGGTGGTGGTGGTGGTGGAGGTTCGATAGTGATTACTAGCAAAGAGAGGGGGAAAAGGAAGAGAATGACAAAAAATGATTAAAGAGAATTTTAAAGGACTAAAACTGATGTTAAAATTACTATCTGATTAGGATTGTCATGTTTGCTTGTGGCCGGTGAAAAAATATTTCAAAAATATTTTATGATTTCATAAGGATTATTTTAAATCAAACAAAAAATTTCAGGGATAAAAAAACAAAATGAAAAAATTTCAAGGACAATTTTAGATCAAAGTGTATAAGTCAAAGACCAAAAATATATTTAAATATTTTCTAATTATTTTCAAAAGTATATAGGTCTCAAATTGGCTCATATCCCCGAGGCCAGCCCACTAACCCCTCTATTTTGGCCCTAACATTTTTCAGTCCACCAAGCGCTGGGGCGTTTAAGCCCACTGGAGATGTGGGCTAGAACAAAGTCATCCCTGAAGCCAGCCCAAGCCTTATCATTTTAATAGTTGACCAAAGTATTGACAGAAAATAGTAGACCAAAAAATATTTAATATTTATTATTTTTATAATATGATTTTAACAATTGTATTGACAAAAAAAAAATAAAAAAAGTAATTTTCAAATTCTAACTTGAACCTTAATTCCAAATTGACACGATGCCAACTTGTCTAACAAATGGCGACCCTTAACGTTAAACACCAAAGTCGGCCTTAAACCCTAAAATCGACCCCAAACACTAAAATCAGCACCAAACATTAAAAGCGGCCCAAAAACCCTAAAATCGACGTTAAACACTAAAATCAACCCTAAACCTTAAAATCTGCTATGAACCCTAAAATCGGCCCCTAACGCTCAAATCAGTCCAAAACCCTAAGATTGACATTTAATACTAAAATCGACCATTAACCCTAAAATCGGCTCCAAACCTTAAAATATGCCGCAAAACCCTAAAATCGACGCTAAACACTTAAATCGACCCTAAACCTAAAATTTGCCCAGAAACCCTAAAATCGATGTCAAACACTAAAGTCGGCTCCAAAACCCTAAAAGCGATGCCAAACACTAATATTAGGGTTTGCGACTGATTTTAGTGTTGAGGGTTGATTTTAGGATATGAGACCGATTTTAGGGTTTGGAGCAGATTTTAGAGTTTGAGACAAATTTTAAGGCTTTGGAGCCGATTTTATGGTTTAGGACCGATTTTAGGGTTTAGGGATGATTTTAGGGTTTGGAGCAGATTTTAGAGTTTGAGACAAATTTTAAGGCTTTGGAGCCGATTTTATGGTTTAGGACCGATTTTAGGGTTTAGGGATGATTTTAGGGTTTTGGACCGATTTTAGGGTTTAGAGTTCGTTTTAGGGTTGATTTTAGCATTTAGGGTCAATTTTATGGTTTTAGGTCGATTTCCGAGTTTAGGGTTTTTTTAGGTTCATGGTCGGTTTTGGTGTTTAACGTCAGTTTTAGGGTTTTGGGGCCGGTTTTAGGGTCAACTTTAGGATTTGGGGCAGATTTTAGGGTGTTGGGCCAATTTTAGGGTTTCATGCCGATTTTATGGCTTGGGGGCTTATTTTAGCGTTTAAGGCTGATTTTGGTGTTTCTAGCCGAGTTTAGGGTTTGGGATTCATTTTAGAGTTGATTTTTGTGTTAAAGGTCAATTTGGTTTGGCGCCCATTTTTGGGTTTAGGTTTACTTTTTAGGGTTTAGGGTCGATTTTTAGGGTGTTAGACTTATTTTGAGGTTTGGGGTTAATTTTCGATCGGTCTGACTCGTTTAGGTCGGATTTTTGGATATAGGGATTAGAGTTTAGGGTAGAGAGATAAAGAATGTTTTGAAAATTAAATGGGTCATGGGCTGGCCCTAGCCTGTAAGACTTTTGGGGGATTTTCTTTTTGTGGAGATTTTTGGCCCCGGCTTTTTGGCCTAGCCCATGCGAGCTAGGGCTGGCCCCAAGGCCATTGACCAATTTGACACCTTTATTTAAAGGTCATAATCATGGAGCAATGAGTAGCAACATAATATGTGAAGGGAATTGCATGATTTATCTATCTCTATTGGGCTGAGATCTAAATATGTTTTACTATGATACCCATGTCATTCTAGAGAAGCAGTTAGTGAAATGATGCCGAGGGGAAAATAACCAAGGGGAAACTGGAAGTTAATTAAGTGTAGAAGACAAATGATGATTTTTATTTTTTTGAGTAGAAAGGTTTATCTATATCAATTTTACAGATATCATAGTTTATGTTTTATTTTGCGTTGTTGCAAGTTTGAGTTTAAGAGTAAACCTTGTTGCTATAAATTTGCAGGAGATGAAGGATTTTGGGAAAAAGAAAGAGTTCACCCCCACCCTTAGTATGACTTAAGTGTGAACAAAGTTTGAGCCTACCAATAACTTGCATTGATGGTGGGCTTCAACTAAAGATTAAGACTAGGAGTTGAGAAATTAGGACCACGCTCTAGATCACTACTATGCTAGGCAAGAGAATTTGTTTCATGTCATAAAATCATTCAACCTAAAAGTTCTAGCTATTTGGTGAAGGACATATGACTTTGAAATTTCTAAAACTTAATGAGTGATTCATATTTTACAGAGAAAACTTCTACGTTGGTGCAAGGTCTTATCACATAGAATTGGAATTTTGAAGAGGTTGGATTCAACTTCAGCATGTTCGCCATATTTCTTACTCAACATCCTACTTATATACGAAGTGACAAGAGTTACCTATGTGAGATCTTTGCCAACTTTAAGACCCTCTATTTTTATAAATTGCACTTTGATCCTTGAACTGCTTGTAATTATGATTTAGCCCTTCGGGCTCATAATATTATAATCTGGTCCTTGAATGATTTGATATTGTAATTTGATCCTTGATTGAAAATAATATAATTGTTTAAGTTACAACAAGATGATCTTTGGTTTAGCGGTTGAGACTTGAGTATTTCGCTTATGGGACGAGGGATCGAGTCTTGTCTAACATTGATTTTATTTCCTCTTCTTTCCTTCTTATTTTCGAAATTTTTGAGGGAGGAATGAAGAGGGAATATTATTTTGTGCCTTGGTAATTTCTGATTTATTGAAGAAATAATTAAGTTGGTAACATAATTTACTTTAACCCTAAGAAATAATTCTGTTTTTGAAGGAGCTTCAAGGAGGGAAGAAGTCAGCCATTTCCCCCTACTTTTACTAGGGTTGTGCGTTTGAATTATGCTGACCATCAACATATTCCCTTGTCCTTTGCTTCCTTCCATTTCTGCCGAGTTTGAATTTAAAGATTTAATAAAAAGAAAAATAAGAAAACAACACTATTGAGGGGAATATGCTGCTAAAGAATAGGGAAATAAGCTGAAGTAACTCCCCACTCCTTGTGTGGTGCGTTCAGCATATGTTGGGAAGAGAAAACTGATTCATTCAACTCCTCTTCACTCAACGAACACGTTCAACACTCCAGAGAAAAACTGTTTCCATTTCTCTTGCTGCTGCTAGTTCCTTCTACTTCCCGCTGTCAAAATTCTGTGCTTCAATCTTTCTTCAAGTGCAACCTTTGTTGGAACAACAAGACGTTCTTATTTCCATTTGTTTTCCGGTGAGTAATTCAATTTTGTATCCTTTGTGAATTTGTGGTTGTGGTCCATGATCATATTGGTTCTAACTCATAATTCCCTTCTTTGTTCGTCCGTTCGTACGTTCAAGGAATTTCTGCCGTTAGAAGGTTCGTCGTTGTTGTCGTAATTCAGGGAACGTTGTGATTAGAGTTTGAGTGGACGAGCACGATAATATCCTTCTCATTGATCCTAGTACTCAGGTTGGTACCTTCTTTCTTCCTCATGGTAGAAAAAGCATGTTGTTAGGTCGTTTGTCTGTTGACGTTTCCTAGAAACCTTGATTTCTACCACGTAATCCAATTGAAGGAATTAAGAGAGAAATTGATTTTTAGCATGTTTAGAACTCTGAGAAAGGTTGATAATTGATTAGGAATTGATTTTGATAAAAATCCTTAGTGGAATCACTTCTAAAACCTCATTTCTGTGCCAAAAGGTGATTTTCGTGCCCTGCAGCAGAGGGGCCATGCATGTGCGTGGCTACTCCCACGCACATGCATGGGGGGACATTTCCTCTCTTCCTTGGCCATGCATGTGCGTGGCTATTTCCATGCACATGCGTGGGAGTGGCAGCCAGCAGGTGCAGTTTTTCAGAAACTTGTCGTTTTGAGTTATTTTCGATTCCGGTTTTTCTGAAACTTCTTTTCACCCTTAGGACACCTTATTGAGGGTTGTTTGTATGATTTTTGATAGGTTTAACTTGAATCTTATGCCAAGGACGCGTAGGTAAGGGTAACTTCTTTTTAGGAATTGATTGCTATGTGTGATTGAATAGGTTTCTGTTTTTGGGAAACCTTAATTGAGTTGGCATTGAAAATTGTATGACTTGCTGCTGTAACATGTTATTTTCGGATTATGTTGTTGTTGAGGAAATTGAAATGAGAGTTTTGATATGACATGTTGTATTGGTTATAAGGAAAATTGATTTTGAGGAAGTTTGATTAAAATGCATCTGAGACTATGACCATTAAAAAGATTATTGTGTGAAATGTTGGTTCATGAGATTGAGGTTTTATAGTCATAGCATATGCACGACTTAGGATTGTTTATGATTGATGTGACGGGTCTTTGTCCCGTGGGATCAACCGAGGGTAATGTGGTGGGTGCTTGTCCCACGTGATTGTCCTGCCCTTGTTCTGGGAAAACTTGGCCATATCTATGCATATAGTTATATTAGGGATAACTTGCATATTTTGGGAAGATTTAAAAATTGAATGGTTTTGAAAACCCTGCTTATTTTTACTGTATATGTGCTGCTATTGTTTTATTGATTTATTCACTGTTGTATTGTATGATATTATTACTATTTTACTGTTTAGAAATTTCTGCTGTATGTTGTTTCTAATTTCTTTAATTATCACATAGTGATAATTATTATATTTACTGTTTTTCGAAGTTAACCCTTTCTGTTTTATTTGTGTGTTTGTTTGGGCGCTTAACGCTACAGATGAGCAGCGCGAAAGTTAACCTTTGAAGATTTATATTGGAAGTTGAAGACAAGAGAAAATGTTGAAGGAGCATGGATATTTTCTGTTTTGTTTCATTGAAGACTTAGAAAAATTTATGTTGTTGTTATTTATTATTTTTACTATTTCCGTTAAGTTATGATAATTATGCGGTGATTATTACATTCTAAATATTTATTGAGCGACGTTTGTGTTTTTGAAAAATTGAGTGACTTTTTTGAGGGGTTTAATAACTTAAATTCCACGTATTTGTAATGTGACTACTGACCAGAAATTGGGGCATTACACTAACAATTTAGGTGGAGATTTGAAATGGTGAGTTCATATATGGATGGTTGATGTTTCGTTTCTGATTTGAGTGATGCTATCTAGTGCTAATGCTACACCTTTTATGGGAATCCAGAGTTGGTATGAAAGATGAAAGGGGAATACTATATAAAGAGGGACCTCAATCAATTTAACATTTTGCTGCTAGGTTTTGGCTTACCTAATGGTTGACTTTTGGATCCCCACACGAGCTCTCACATTGAAAGTTTTTAGAATGTGGCGATACCTTATTGGAAGAGGGTAGCCCATCTTTATGTACCGGACCCACCAAAAAGACTTTTTTTTAACTGGACCAAAAAGACGTTGACAAGTGGTATGTGTGCATAATTATATGAATTTAAGGTGGTATGTATTTTCTATGTTCATTTAATTCATTTCTTAGCCATCAAAATCAATGTGAGTTTATTAATAAATTCTCAATAATTTAAAAGAATTGCAAGCTTTAAATTGCAGCGAGAAGCCTCAAACCCTAGGTCTTCTTCAGATCTGCCGCTTCTCTTTTCCCTGAGGTAAGGGAACTGAATACTTTTATATGATTGTCGAGTTTCGTGGATTTTGTTGTGTTTGATGTTGTTGAGTTATCTCTTTTCTTCTGCTTGTTGTTTCTTCCTTTGCAGGTAGTTCACATGCCTTTAGAATTTAATTTTCAATGTTTAAACAATTTCCAAGGTTGTATAATTAATCTGGGTCATTCATATGTAATGAAATATGAGTGAAATGAATGCGTGGATTCTCTTGGATTTATCTTTGATTGTAATTGTTTAAAAGGTTTTAAATTGTGGCTATGATTGCATTGCTATTGAGTTATGGTTGTTGTTAGTTGATGTGGGATGATGTGGTCTGTGATTTTGAGAAGCATCAATGAGTATCAGATACGTATTCGATACGAATACTCTTGGATACTTTTATTATGCTTAACCTGGGAGGATGTTTTTAGGGGAGAGACATGAATCTCTTGAAAATCTTGGAAACTTATATGTATAATATATTCTTGCCTGAATTAGTTCTGCACCCATGTCGGTAAAGATTTGGGAATTAGATCTTTCTCAATAGTATTCAATTTTATTGTTTCTCTGGTCCAATTTCATCAGATATTGGTTCGGTTGATCAATGTTATACAACTAAAGAGTTATTAGTATAGCACATTGCATTATAGTACTTGAATGTAATACTTTTTGAGTAAAACTTCATTTCCTACTCACTCATCAATTTTCGCACCCAGGTCTACTTCTTAGCATTGACTCTCTAAGATGGAATCGCCCGAATTCCAGACAGTTGAATCAAGGAACTATAGCCCAATAGATCGTATCAATGTTTTGGTTGTGGATCCTGAGCTAACGCGCCGTGAAATTGTATTAAACATGCTTCGTTCCCTTGGACATGAAGGTAATTGGTAGTTAACATATATTATGGAAACTTAGAGGGTTTTTTTTAATATACATTTGTGGCTTATATGCTGCTAAAATTCATTTAGATATTTTTGCAACTTCAAAGTTTCAGATATTCCATAGTAGAGTTGTTATATCTACTAAACTTTTATCATGTCTCTTTTTAACTACAGTTATAACTGCTACTCAAATTTCTGATGTGTTACCAATTCTTGAGAGCATGGGGAATAAGATTAACCTTGTACTTCTAGAGGCTCACTTGCCTTACATGGAAATATATGAACTCACACAGAAATTGAGAGAAAGAGCGTCCTGTCCTTTATCTCTTTGTAAGTTTCAAGATTAGCTTTTTCTTCTGTTCACTTGAAGCGTACAAATGTTTCATGTCACGACGTCGTTCATTAACTTGTGGTATCTATTCATTGCTTATGTAGTTTTGACTCTTAACGATATTCAACATATGGCTTCTCACACAAAAGTGCTTTGTGAAGGAGCTAATATGCGTCTCACAAATCCAAATATGTTCTCTTATCTAAGAGGCGTGTGGCGATTCTTATTGGGAAATAGAACAAGTTATGGGGGAGAAAAAGTCCTAAAAAGGGAAAGCTTTACCATGACTGATGAGTTTGAGCCAGCAGGAATCGATGGTGAGTTTGAGCTCAAACATTGTTTATTTATTTCTGCCATAGCTACTAGCTTTTGTACAGTAAAAATAACGATTGTTGCCTTTCTTTTGAGAAGCTCCTCCGAATAAAATATATCGGTGCATGAATATGCCACAGCTTAGAGAAGAGAAGATTTCAAGTTGTTTACAGGTTTGTTCTTTCTAAAAGGGCATTAATTCATCTGTATTATTTATGCAACTCTTTTTCTATGAGTTTTTCACTCACTTTTTTTTTCTTATTTACTGAGATTAATGTACAATCTGAAACTCAAAATAGGAAAATTGGGCAAACAATGTAAAGACTCCCATCATTTGGGGACTTGGGGTAGGGATGACAAAGTGAGTTTGACCCGACATGTCAACTCACCTAATTCGCCAGGTGGGCTGGGTTGGATGACTCAAACCATCGGTCCATCTTATCCTTTTTTTAGAAAGTAGATTTTATGTTTTATCAATGTTTAGGACAGGTTTTGACGGATCAAATTGTGGGCCAACCTACCTCTTTTTAATTTTTTATGCCACATTATTAATTTTTCCTGGCTTTCCAACCGAGGTGGGTTAGTATTCCATTCTACTCTTCCTGGTGGGTCTATTGTCCTGTTTGCTTATGAGAGGTTAAAAGTGGGTTGGGGATGGTCAATTGTATCCGACCTCCCAAAGTTATAAGGCAACAACCTCAGTGTTGCGCTAAGGATCAACCTCTCAAAATTGACATAATATAATTGAAAACTGATTATGCCAATTGAAACTTCTGTAAGTTTCAGTTTCTTACGCATTATATTTCCCAATTAAGAAAAGGTGCTATTTTACTAAATAGTGACTAATTTGTTTCGATATAGTTACACTTATTTATTTTAGAAGGCGCCTTAGTATGTTGAAACATTCTATAAGTTAGTCTTCCACTCTAGATATTGTTTGCGCATTTGTCATGCAATATTGAATCACTTTTATCTAATAACTTAAACTTTTGGGGTTATTGGGACACTTTTTGGGATTATTGGTTGTTTCTATGACTAAGTGGTCTAGAGTTCGATCCCGCTGCCCCAAATTCTTCTAATAAAAAGTTGAATTTCAGCACATGATAAGTGAGACTGTGTATTGTCCACGCTTCAAGCCTAAAAGGCTCTTGTGTGAAGGAGCATGTTAGAATTATGTGACCATGCTTAAACTTTGGAGATGATTAATTGGTTCTTTGACAATCTCCTAATTGGATACTTCACTATTTCAGAGCCATACTCTATCTATGAAACAAGAAGTTGATGATGATGCAAGTCTACAGAACTGGAATGGATGTTCATGTTTTTCGAATTCAAGATCACACCAACAATGCCCTCTATTTTTAAATGAGTCAAGTGTGCCCAACAGTCAGAAGTTTCTCTGTAATTGCATGTCTCAGCAAAATCAATGGCCTCTGGTAGGTAATAATCTGCAAGGTGTTGCTGCACACACCACATCTGGCTCTAGTGAGGTTGGAGATAATATTGATGGAAAACAGGTAAAAGAGGAATCACTTCTCTGCTATGAGGATTTTGCTGCAACCGCTTTCGAGGACATGAGCAAAGAAATTTCCCCAGAAAATGAAGATGTCATTTTTGGGGCTACAGCTGATAGGTTTGGTGCAAGTCTTTCTGGCTCAGAAGAAACTCTTCAGCTTAGTGGTGAGGAAATGGAAATGTGGATTCAAGAGTTAATGTCAGGTATAATGAGCATGCAAGTCTACTCATTTTTTTCTTTGGCAAATTGCATTGAAATTCCATAAAATTTACCATTATTATTCCACTCACATCTCATCTATTGTGCGAAATGACAGACATCTCCTCTACCATACACTATTTAGAATAATATTAAGATGTTAAGTGTTATAATAATAAATCTTAGAGGAGAACATTGCAATAATAATTAAAATTAAGGAAGGTCAGTGTCATGTTCCTAAAAAAATAAGGAGATTAGCTTTTAATTAAATAATAAAGGAGAGGTAAGTGCAATAATAAAAAATGAGAAATTAGTGCGATTTTTTTTTTATGTACCTATTTGCTCTTTTCTTTTACATTCTCTTTGTGTTCCTGTTATTATTGAAAACTATTAGTATTATCTTTTTTTTAAACTAGTATTATCCTTTAATATCATCTTCTTTTTTGGACTTTTGTAGGGGACTATGTTGTGGAAGAAAAGCTTTGAATGGTGCTGCTGTTCAAGGTTGTGGATGAGAACTTATGAATTGCGGTGGTTTCATTTTTTCTGGGGTACTTATGAATTGTTGGATTTTTATTAAAGTTGCTACATATGATGGAACCTAAACATCAATAATAATAATAATTAATGAATAAATAAATAATAATATTAATGATGAATTTATGTTTGTCCGGCATAAATTATGAACACCAGAACAGACTCATTCTATGTTCGTGGATTCTAACTATTTGAACCATAAAAAATAATTACGGCTTAAATATGTTTGGGGTCCCTGACATTTGAAAGGGAATCAGTCCGGGTCCTTGAAAAATTAATTTGTTAAATTGGGTCCCTGACATATGTTTTTTAATCAAATTAAGTCCTTTTAACCAATTTTGACTAGTCCTTTTAATCAAAATAAAAATCCATGTAGGATAAGTGAGATGATGTGGAGGTGATGACTAGGTATTGCCTAGTCAAAATTTGTTAAAATGACTTAATTTAATTAAAAAACATATGTCAGGGACCCAATTTAACAAATTAATTTTTCAGGGACCCGGACTGATTCCCTTTCAAATGTTAGGGACCCCAAACATATTTAAGCCAATAATTACTGCAACTGAACATATCCGGGGCAGATAATCCTATCAAAATCTAAGGTTTGATTCTTGTTTTGTAAAATACTTTTAAATTTTTAAAAATATAAAAAAAATATGCTTGATATAGGACCCATCTGTTTCTACTTTAAAAATAAGTGATTTTACCTTAGAATAAAAAATTGATTTTAATTTAAGTGATTTTTTGAAAAGCAGAAATTCATTTTAGTTTGTTTACATATATAATAAGTGATTTTCACTTTAAAAGTGATTTTAAACTGTTTGGATATAAAACCATAAAACTAATTATTTTCATATATTAGTACATTAAAGGACATAAAAAGTATTTTTCATATTATTTTAAATTATTTATTGTTAAAATTGTAAATTTGAAATCAAAGTTGTGTACCATGAAAGTATGATTGAATTTCTCTCTCTTCAACCAGTTTACTGTTTTTTTTTTCAAAAATACGCACAATCACATAAAAATTCACATAAGTGATTTTTTTTAAAAATAAGTGATTATATCATCGACAACCACCTGAGTCTCAAGACGTTCTTCGAACCAATCATAGACTTTATTAAGATAAGTAAACCAAGGGACCACCTCGTCTTTTGGGCTTGAATCGAGGGTAGTTTCTTTTTGTTTTACTAACGGGCATGTTGGGTCATGTACGTACACAGATACAAAACTAGACGAATAGAAGATTTACAAAAGAACTATTCTTTTGGATGAACTGCTAAAGTAATGTTCAGAAACACGTCTTCAAATCCTTCGTATTTCAACAAAATAAGCTGAAACAAATAGATTCATAAATTGTTTTTAAAAATATTGTTGAAACATAATGCTTATTTTTACATTATAAAACTAAAATATTAAAACACCTCATAAAAAATTTCTGTTTTATTTTTAGCTTTTAAGTCATAGGTCTTTCAGATTTGTAAAACATCTTCTAAATGTTCAGTGTATGCTCAATTTCGTCTCTGAAAGTATAAGTATCAGACAAGTTAGCCTCTATAAGAAGGAAATACCCTACAATCTATGATTGTATAAAATGTCAGTCAACTTGACTGACATTTTATCTAACCACAGAACTAATATTTAACAAAATCAGGGACCGCGAGGGATATTTTCTTCTTCTAGGGACCAACCCGCCCAACGTTCACACTTTCAAGGACGAAATTGAGTATTTACTCAAATGTTTTCTTTCCTTTCTTCTATAAATAGGTTTTAACTTTTTTCTTCCAAAAATAGTTTTTAAATTCATAAAATTGAGAAAAGAATCAAACAAGACCTAACAATTTACAAAATTGTTTGGTTCACCCTTTCTTATCTTCATGAAGTAAACTTATAGACAGAGGCATTGAATGCGTATTTGGATCAATATTAAGAGAATTGATTTTGGACATAATTGATTTTAATAAAACTAATTAAGGTAAAATTGAGCTTAAAATGATGTTATTTATGCTTCGATGCCACAAAAGTGATTTTTTTTATATAATGTTGTTTGGATAACTTTTATTAGCATTGTTTTCGAGTGTGTAATGAAAAAAAAAAGTATTAATATACATATAATATTTTTTTGGTTACATAATATACATATAATATAATTTAACTTTATAATATTATTAATTTGTCAAAATAATGACACTATATTACTATTTTTACTGTTTTAAAAATGCATTCTACTAGTTGGATTATTAAGCGAGGGAGTTATTGGAAGGTGGGAGTTATTGATCATTGGCTACCTAAACAAATTATGGTCTCCAAAGCCATCGCACTGGAACGTGAGCTTTTTCGCCCTTTTCCTCTGCTGAATCTTCGTGGGGATGAAGGCATTGTACAAAGTACAAACACTCAATGGAACACTGATACACACTCTACATCAGATCTTTGCTCATACACAAGCTCAGAGTTTTCTTCAGAAATAACAACAGACACAAACCTAGAATCACACACTGACACAAGCTCAGACATTGTTGTGGACACTTCTTTAGAATAGCCCAAACCCACTTCAACAATACATGCTAAAATCTTCACTTCCAGGGACCAAAACCAAACACAACCTAAACCCCCAAAATCATGAAACGTCGCCGCCGCGTGAACAGGAACATGGAAACCATCAGCCTTGCCTTGCCGCGCCACCTTCGTACCCACGAGATCGACCTCTCCTCTGGCCTTCCTTCTCGATTTCAAATCCTCTATCCCTCTCTCTGTGTGTCGCTGCTCTCGATTTCAAAGTCGTTGCACCACCACCATCATAGATACGGTGGTCGTGGTGTTGTTGTTGACCCTCATTTAGATCAGAACCAGATTTAGGTTATTGGGAACTCAACGGCTCGATTCCGTGGTGGCGAGAGGTGGAGAGAAAGGTGACAGTATCGTTAAGCATGTGAGAGGGAAGGGATGGTTCTGTTTTTTTTTTTTTTTAATTTTCAGTAAGAGAAAAACGAAGAAACGTAGTTGTCGCTGGTGAGAATGGTGGATTTCTTAGCTGGTGAGAGGGAAGAATGGTTCTGGTTTTTTTTTTTTTTCATTTTCAGTAAATTTATTTTTATTTTCCAAAAAACTAAAATAAGTAAATAACCGAGTAAGGGCTCAACCCTTACTTGTGTAAGGTTGCACAACACAAAATTTTGTGCATATTAGGGGGATCCATTTTTCACTCTGTAGTTTTCCTTCCATAGAAAATCAATAGAAACATATAGATATAGTGTTGGGGTTTTTCAGTTAGACACTTTTAAATTTTTTCCTCCCTACACTCCGTTTGGTAGAGAGTGATTACCAAAGAAAGAGATAGGGAAGAGAGAGGTTGTAAAGAGAGAATTATACCACCCTGGTTAGGTACACTTATCTGCTGGGAAGAGAGAGAGAATTAACGCGCGCCCCACTGCCTTTTTCTCCTCCCTCCAAATTGCGGAGAAATAACATTGGGTGGTGTTGAGCTTTTCATTTACTTTTTTTCGTCCTTAACTAGGGGTACATATAGCTGCAGATTTGTAGCTTTTGAGAAAAATATCTTTTGACAAAATTTACATTTTTTATTTTCTATTATTCACCTCATTCTTTCTCTTGTTTCTCACTGTTTCTTCTACTGTACCAAACAACCTACCAAAATCTATTTTATTTCTCATCTCTTTCTCTCCGCTCATCCTCTCTTCTCTATTTCTTTCTTCGCTATTTCTCTCCTGAACCAAAATATTGCAAATGATACTTAACTATTACATTTAGTGTAATAGATCATTCTCTTAACCTCTAGTTAAATAATTAAGGATGAATGAAGGCAAAATGCGTAATTTATCTTACAAAGTAAACTAGACTGCCAAGGGGATTCCCAATTAAAAGTTGCACCAAATGGTGCCTAAGCTTGGCGATCCCCCTCAAGATGACATTGAGTCATGGCGAGCAGTGGATCTATGAAGGAACGCTATGGCCAACCCTAAGTTATCGAGGGTCGTTGGCGAACCGTGCTAACATCAAGCGAGTGGCTTTCTGGCTTACGAAGCCAAGTGGACCCTTGTGGCGGCTTGGTTGAGCCTGAGAATCCTTATCGATCAACAAGGACCAGTAAGCCCACCTATTAAATGGCGAACTCCTCCCTTGTGTTAGTGCTTTGACCCTCTTGCGACGAGACAAGTGTAATTAGCAGCATTTAATGACTATTAGGCCGAATGTATGTAAGGCCTAAGAGTCCAATTAAGAATTAGGTTTAGGGTTTAAGCCTTTCCTGCTATAAAAGGAAAAGGTTCACTTGTAAATTAGCATGTTCACTTGACTTAATACAAAAAAGCGACTAGATCTTAAGGAATTCCTACTTCCGCTAGGATTCTAATCTGGTTAGCGCCTTGATGCTGTACGTGAACATAAATAAAAGTAATTTTATTTTTTAAGGATTTCATATAATTATTATTTTAATCAAATCACATACTTTGTTACCAAAGAAATAGTCAATTAAAGGAAATACGATAGCTAGTTATTTTAGCTAAGCTTGGCTCCTCTTTTTCTGAGGGGGGTTAGAATTGGCACCCCCTTCACCCAATTCTAAACCCCAAGGTATTTTTAAAAATACCAATAATACTCTTTTCTGAGTTTTAAAAGCCGGGATGTAGGCTGTACAATAGTACTACCGGGATATATAACCCGGTAGTTTAGGTTTTTAGCTCCGTTTTACACTTTTACTGGGATATATATCCCGGAACCTGGTCGGCATTCCGGAATTTAAAACCCAGAAGCGTAATTGCAGTATATATAATACTGAACTTCGTTTTCTACAGGGTTGTTTTTGAATAACACAGGAACTTTTTCCAAATTTCGGGTTTTAAAACCCGGAATTTAGTTCTTTCAAACAACATTCCGCGATTTATATCCCGGAGTATACATTCACTTCGCAGTTGTTTTCCGAGATATAAAACCCAAAAAATAATAACATTGCATTCCGAGATATAAAAACCAGAAGCAATAGTGTAGTGAAACACTTACACATGTTTTACAACTTAAATAACTATTCCAAATTGTATATCCCGGAAGCTAATACCTTTCCGGGATTACCGTTCCCGGAACACATTTATTTAGCCTTCCTGGTTTTATAAAACCAGTAGGAGTGAACATACATTCCGAGTTTACAAATCCTGGAAGACACCTATTGTCCCTAAAATTTATTCCGGGTTTTATAGCACGGAACAAATTGGAAAAATTCCATTCCGGGATATATAAACCGGAACACAAGTCATTAACAACATTCCGAGAAAACAAAACTCGGAAGTTTGTCACCATACGTTCCGGGTTTGAAAATCCCGGAATGAAAAAAGAAAAAAGGTATTTAGATCATTTACTATACGAAATTAGGGTGTTAAATCTAACACCATTTTCTAAGGTTGAGTTCTGTATTTATCAAGAGGCTCTTTTAGGCATTTCACCCCTTTTGTTTGCTGGTTATTCATGTATCATAACTCTTAGAAGTTAGCTTTTGTTTTCCTTTTCCTTATTGTACCAAAATGGTGAATGGTTTAAATGTTAAATAAGTTTATTCAACGACTCAAATTTATGAAAAAGACGGAGTACAAGCGTAAAAAAAAAAAACCAAACACTTCATTCTAATTTGATGAGAAATGCCACTGACACACAACTAATACAATTTTATTCAAGTTGCTCCGTTTTTTTAGCTCAGCTTATATTCTCGAGAGGAGTGACTAATTCTCTTATCGCAGGTATTCGCACAAAGCGGTAAATGCTGACCACAAGATGCGCTTTATTCCCATGAGTGAGGATCGAACCCCGACCTCATGGTTAAAGAACGAAATGAGCAAGGTCGTGTATAGATATTTTAAGGCCTAAAGCGAAACAGTGAAATTTTTAATTTTGTTAGAGAAAAAACAACGAGTGAAGAGACAAACTTATGCAATATTATAGATATATAAATCATAAAAAACAAACGGTTATGAGTAAAGATAAATTAATTTTTCAACTATGGGAATGTAAAAATAAAGGATATTTTATATATTAATTTTTTTGTAAAATGTAAATTTGCTAATATAAAATATTCCTACTAATAATTGACAAAACTACATTTACTACGTTACACTTCTCAATTTCTGTATTGCATGATATAACATGATTTTTCATTGTTCCATTACCTTTTTTTTAAATTTCAATAGTTTATATAATATGAGTACTTATTTTTTGGGCATAAGGCGAGTGCCTATTTGGCCTTACATAAACACGGCCCTGGAAATGAGTTAATGAGTACAAGTGTACAACACACCTTAGGGTTGTTCAAGATGCTCTCTGAATAACCTTTCATTACACTAAAAAAAAAGTTATCATAAGAGCAATTATTTAGTCATGATAACTGTAACAAGTAAACCATATTTCTGTCATGATTATTTGATTGTAAAGCTAATTATTATTCAAATGGTCTGAAATAAGAAGTTATAACATGCCCCAGAGTAAAGTAATGACTATCAAATTACCCTTTATAAACAACTCAAAACTAATGCTGATTTTAATAAAATATTCATTCCAACGCCAAAGGCAGCCAGCACTGAAATTCTGCAATACACAATCTGAAAAAGGTATTAGTTTTAATGTCATCCCCACATATTTTCATGCCATTCTCCATTTTAATTTTTCCCACAAATACCCCTACTGTAACTTCCATCTTCCTCCTCACGACACTCACTTTTCATCTCACCTTCTCCTTTTTTTTTTCTTTCCATAAAACCCAAAAGAATCAACCACAAGAAATCTAATCTTTCAAACCAGCATCCCTTCTTAGTTCTGTCTTCTGAATTTGTGATTAAACAATGGGAGAGATTTGCAAACATGTTTGTTTCCTGTGCCTTTAACATGCCTTTAAATTTCATATAGCACACCCCAAATACAAGTGTGGTTTGTTTCTTCCACAAATAAAATTTGCAGTTTAGAGAAAGTAACAACGCACTGCCAAATTTGTGCTTTCTTTTCTTCGGCACATAAAATTCGCTGTTTGTTTTCTCAGTTTGTTTTCATATAGCCTTCCACACTTACATGTGCGAAATGATGTTTATACAATACGCAGCTGAGTGCGGGACAAAAAAAATTAACCGCACTTAACAGTGTGATAGAGAAAATACCCTGAACGTGGAAGGAAAAAAATGCTACCACACATAAAAGTGCGGTTTGAAAAATTTACACTCCGCACTTGTAAGTGCGGATGAAAAAATTCCACTGCATATTCCGCACTTTAAAGTGTCATGCTTAAAAAACACTAGGAGTATTTTTGGTATCCAGGATGACATGAAAATAGAAGGGGTTGGCACTAAAACTAACGCCCTCAAAAAAAGCTATTTATTTTTACGTCTTCACCACCCAAAAGCTAAAACAAAGGCCGAATATGTACCAGCTATACTAGAATGGGCATCTATATTAATATCACCCACACCCCTATTAATACCACTCTTCATGTGTACCACATTTTAAAATGCTGTAACATTTTCACTACCACACTTTAAAGTGCGGTACACATGGGGTGTATTAATGTGGTATGGCTAGTATTTTTAACCATGCCCTACTAGAATTCCGCTTTTGGCTTGTAGTATTTTGACATTTATAGCATGTATGTTCGGACCAATTTCTATTTACCAAGAACCAATTCTAACACTCAAACTACCCATAGAAGCATCTTCCCAAAATTGATTATGCCTTTGGAATCAATTGCACAAGGATTTCCTAACATGCAATTAAACCCAAGCCAAGTTAAAGCCAAAGTCTAAGTCTAATAACATATACAGTTGACTGTAAGCTATATTGTAATTTACAGATTCACCATTGGAAGAAAATTGTTACCATGGCGTTCTCAATGATCAGTGTCCTAAGCTTCCTTGAAAACTGAAATCTCATTTACAAATCATGGAACTTCCTTTTATCCCACAGCACTTTTTTGAAGTCCTTTCTATTTTCAATTCCTTTAGCCATAATATTGACTTTGGTATATGTACTATTAGTTGCTCCATTTCATGAAATCAACTTGTGAAGTAGTACAATTAGAAACAAGATTATCACCATGCTGGTATTTAAAGCGCAAGCAGAAGAAATATAGTGGGAACCAACTAAGTGAACTGTTCCTGTGCGTTCATCCCTCACTTTAATGCTTGAAGAACCTGAGATACAAACATAGAAGAAATTAATAAATAAATAGTTGTGCAAAACGAAACAACGACAAAAGACTTATCCCACAAAAGACTTGCTTGGTGGCATGATGCATCACCAATAAAATTTGATAAAAAGATTAAAAATACCAGAGAAAATAGAGAACTCACAGTTGTACTCAGTCCATCCAATAACCTGATTTTCAAGGTCATAAAAGACAAGTTTATTTGACAGCACCAAATCTGCAACAAAGTATAGGTGAATTGTAAGATCATGGAAAGAAAGCTTCAAGTCTTCAACCAATTTTGTGTGGACAGAAAATTACCAATTCGAAGCAAGAGAACAAGGATACACAGCAAGTAGGATAAGAAATATTCCACAGATTAAGTAATAGAAAAGCAAACAACCAATAGATCCAAAAGAAGAACCATCAACACAACAGAGTACTCCAGTGCGTCCTATTTCTAGATCTATAGACTCCTCCAAAGAATCCATTAGCTAAGCACCACAAAGAAACCAAGAAAACCTTGTCCCATAGCATGCCCAATAGTGTTCTTTTAGAAGTCCTAGCAGTCATTTTGAGCAAAGACTCCAAAGGACAGTAAACTGTGGCACACAGCCATGAAACTGGGATGTGTACAGGAAAGGAATTCTTTGTAAAAATATATCTAGATTAGAAATAAAAATTGCTGAACTGATTAACGACATTCAGAATGTGGTTCATGAGTAACCACTTATTGACTTAATTAAACACTAAAAATTAGTTGTGACTATATTGGAAATACTTTTACCAATAATTTCTTTTTGGTAATTTTCCCCAGAAAATTTTCTTCCCTGCTCCTCTACCAAATTCTATAGACTTCATAATTAGGAAATGTTTTCCTTCCTATATTACTCCATATGTAGCTTGCAGCTGGGAAATAAGCAGCTGTACCTGAATCAAAACAACAAATTATCCGCATGTTTGGGAACCCCTTGTCAGGGTTTAGAATCTGCAACATATACTAGTATCCTTAGATAAAATTAGATAATTATTATTAACCTTGTTAGGCCCGTAAATGAATTTTCCTCTTCACACTCAAAGCAGACCAAAGGAAAAGACACTTCAAATTACATAAGAATTGAGATATCTTCTGAATCACAAGGCCCTAAAACAGGGCAATAAGGACTCAGCCCAATGGGACCCCACAAGAAGTATGTGGCTACTTAAGAACATGACATATAGACAAAGAAGCTAAAAGGTTGAGGAATGGATCCTCAATATTGTAATCCGCCAACCAAAAATAATGTAAAAATGTGAAGACAACTAATATATTACTTTCATTATCCTCTAGGAACATGATAATATCATCAGCAAATTGCAAGTGTGATACCAGAACAGAAGGGAGCCTACATTCAGAACTATAATAAGGCCCATACCAAGTCTTCTGAATAATCATTGTCTACACATCTAAAGAGAGAGTAAACAAAAAACAGAAAGAGGCTCTCCTCACCTAAATGCCTTTAAAACCAAGATTTAGGCTCTGTTTTCAACATCAGAGAAAGTAGTGTTTGGAAGGTATACACTAATGGTACTCGTATCGATAAATTTACAAAACAACCAAACCTCTTTCAAGCTTACACTTAAAAAGGCTACAAGACCTTATACAAATGTATTAGCGATGTGTCTAAAATGTATCAGTCTTTGTCCATTTCAAAATTCAAATGTAACCAGGTGCAAAAATACATTTGATCTTTAAACACTTGCAAAACCTCCCCCTTTCTTTCTTGTACAGGTTAGGGAAGTCATTCTAAACTACAGCAACTTACATATATTCAATACTTACTTTTCAGAAAATGAAGAGAGAGAGAGAGAGATGAAACATTAAAGAATGTTATAGCCCAGCAGCAAATTAAAAACTCTTTGTTTTGGATTAAAAAAGGGTGCAACGTTCTTAGATATGATGTAAGAATTATTTAAAATAAGATTTCTAATTCTAATAGACTGAGAGAGAGAGAGAGAAAGAGAGGAGAGAGAAACAGAAAACTGAATAACAAACTGAAAACTAATTCTATTATTTGCCAACTATCTCAGTGAGATTACAGGAGTATTTATAGAGTGTGGCTCTTACCCGAGCCACCACTAGGCTAAGCCATGTAGATTACATACATATTCTATACTAGCTACTGCTATTCTCTATTCCCCACCCCCCCCCCCCCACCCCTCAAGCTCAGCTGGGATGGCAACATACAGTGAGCTTGGTCTTTAACCGTTGAAACTGCGTGTAGGTAAGGGTTTGGTTAAAGCATCTGCTATTTGATAATCTGCTGGAACATGCTGAACCATTATCTGTTTGCCTATGACTTTTTCTCTAACAAAGAAAATGTCAAGCTCAACATGCTTCGTTCGAGCATGCAAAGTAGGATTATGAGCTATAGATACTGTAAACAGATTGTCACAAAAAAGCACTGGTGTAGTTGCTGTGACAGAAAGTTCTTGAAGGAGAGATTGAACCCATAGAACTTCTGAAGCAAGATGTGACAATATAAGGCCCGCCTAGTTGCAAAGGGGTTCCATCAACAGCCTGGTTTTGATTACACAGACTTTTTCCCCTGTAATCAAACCTGTGACTATTCGAGTTATTCTGACTTTGGCTCTTACCTATAGATGGCAGTTGAAACAAATAGATGTTAACAATGCATTTCTTAATGGAATTCTTCAAGAGGAAGTGTACATGGAGCAGCCAACAGGTTTTAAGTCTCCAGATTCAACTCTTGTTTGCAAGCTCAATCGGGCTCTCTATGGCCTCAAGCAGGCCCCCCGGGCTTGATTTGAGAGACTGCATACAGTTTTGGTGACCTTTGGTTTTCAACCAAGCAAATGTGACCCTTCCTTGTTTGTGTATTCTCACAGTGGCACAATTATCTATATTTTAATCTATGTGGATGACATTATTTTGACAGGGAATAATCAAGTTTTGGTCCAGCAGATTATTGACAAACTGGATTCCACTTTTTCTCTTAAACAATTGGGACAGTTGAATTATTTTCTGGGAATAGAAGTTAAACACCTAGCAGAGGGTTCTCTTCTTCTTACACAGCAGAAGTATATTCGGGATCTTTTGGATAAAACCAAAATGGAATATGTATGTAATCTACATGGCTTAGCCTAGTGGTGGCTCGGGTAAGAGCCACACTCTATTAAATTCTTATATAGATGCTGCTGGTATGAAAAAAAGTGTTGTTTAGTTATTGCATTTTATCATAGGACATCTCAAGATTCAAGATTTTAATTACTACAAATCATGGGGCTGTAGGTTGACAACAAGCGCCATCATAATATACTTACAAGCAAGCATCAAGAACTGCATAAAGTAAGATGATCCCCTCAAACAAATAAGAGTACAATTACATATGCACACAGTTCTGAGCTCATATTGGATGGAAGTGCGAGTAGAGAGGCTCATGCAAGCTATTCTTACAAGGTAACATCTAAGACTGATAAAATTTTCACTAAATTCAAAAGCTGCACTATATACTAAACGTCACAAGCATCACTCAGCAAATTAATGGTAATCATCATATTGGCATAGACAGGTTTCAACAGAATACCTCCCAATAAGGTCATGTTCTTATTGTCTCCTGACTGGGTCCCGCTACTTTGCCAACCAATACACCAGAAATCTCCCTGCAGAGATGGCTTATCAGTATTTAATTAGAAGTAAGATGTATAAGGATTATGAACATTAAAGTTTTTTTATATAAAGTGTCTGTAACACTTGGGGCGTGTTTGATCAGCGTTGTAAGAATTGTTTGTGGATAAAATTGTTTTTAGTAAAATTGATTATGATAAAACTGAGTAGAAAGTTAAATGATTAACGTTCGATTATATACATTTATAAGAAAACTGATTTCTACAAGGTAATGTTGAGAAATCCCATAACTGATTATATGCACCTTAGAAGCTAAGATTTATAGCTTCATCCCATAATTGATTTTGGAGCTAGAATCTATTGTGAAATAAAACATCTAAACACCCAAAAATTAATTATGATAGTGAAGAATCAATTCTAACAATTGCAAACATGGAATCAAAGATGATGTTAAGGGATAACAACCATGAGGCGTGAGCAATATATAATGACAGTAAACGTTGATGATAGGTCCCAAAACAAGCCCAACGAACCTCAGATAACCAAAACAAAGATCTAATGGAATTTTCCATATACTTACAGAGGGAAATAAATAATCATGCGGATAAACTTTCAAGTAGAGTTCATTTTCAAAATAAAAGGTGACAGCTGGAAATCCATCATCAACGCTGCAACATAATATCAAATAGCCATCAGACAACTGAATGATACAGACAGACATCCTTGAACAGAAATCACAATAGCAGTTTTAAATGAAATCTGTAAAACCAGCGACAGATTCATAAGGAAATGACAAGATATTTCAGACTGAACATTCATTATTATGCCCTACAGGGATGGATAATACCTTCCAGGATATTGAAAGCATGTATACTCATCATGGAGAGTCTGAACTTTAAGATCAGGTTGCTGAGAAATTATCTACAAAGAAAAATTTACTCAAACAAATGTATATGCAATTGTCATGCAAATTTACAAACAGTCAGATCTTGTGTACCTTATGTATTAGTGGCTCATAAATCCCTTCAGGTAGATAGGCCAACGTTGTACCACTGTCAATTATTGTCCCTCTTTTGTCCCTCTGTTCAGATGCATCTGTTGATAGACGAAGGAAAGTATGGCCAACTTGAACCGCCGTCATATTGACACTATAATGTTGCCTAAAACACAATTATAAATGTCATATATCTCAAAACAAAAGACCTTTTTTGTAAACAAATGTCTGAATAGAAGAGAGAGTCTTAAGTATCAAGTAAACAAATATCTAAGTATAAAGAAACTGGTCAACATCCATTAAATAAGAAGCACAGACATAAATATTTGACAGAGATGTCTTGTTTTAAGTTTAGAACAAAGTAAGAAAAAAGTTTTGATTTTTACGGATGAAGACTGAAAAACACAAAGTATAAAGTGAACATTCCAATAAAAACATGATAAGAAAACTAAAAAACCTTATCCCCTAAAGAGTAACTAATAAGACAGAAACATGAATTTCGTTCAAAATTGTAATGAACAAATGGCATACTGGTCAGGTAATAATGGAGTCGTGTTCACTTTAGGTTGCACAACATGCCCAATAGCAAATATGCCACCTCCATTTACTCCATTTAAGCAATGAGCAAACATCTTTTTCACTTTGCCAGAAGAAGCAAGTTGTGAAATAATTGAAAAATTCGCATTTCCAAATCCAAGTATTCCATCAAGTGCTTCTTCATTTGTAGAACTTAGATCTCCAGATTGTCTAGCACCACATCTGCAAAACAGGAAAACTCAATTCAGTTGCAAAAAGGGGGTCAAATAAGAACGAAAGGATTTATTTGAATATGCAAATTTAAAAGAATCACAAGGAAAAGAATATAACATGAGTGCTTCCAGAATCGCATTGCATTAGGAAATGTATTTCTTGGAGTGTGCCCCACATTAAGATATTTTATTCACTACCTAAATATACACTAAACCATTTCACATAGAGCATACTCGATAAAAATGAAATATTAGACTTAAGTACTGAAATTGTACTAAAGGAAGCTATTAGCATTTAGGAAACCTAATAAGGATAAAATAAAAATAAATTATACTCCAGGAAATAGTTACTGACATACATTCTGTGACTGCACATGTGCCGAATTATTCAGCATTTTGATTTTCAGCTTGAGTAGGGTTCACATTTTAGCATTTTGCTGATCAGATCCACAGTAAATTCCAACTTAGTATGCAACAAAGGAGGACAGAGAGAAACACAGGCATATCAGTATCAATGTCAGGTGCTAGCATTCTCACTCTCTATCTTACTCAAACTGGATCCAGAATCCATACCTCAACTAATAGTAATGTTTTTCTCAGGTACCAAAATTGATTTTGATGAGAAGTTGGACCCACTTTCTATGCTTCTTAACTAAACAAAAGGGCTACTCAACAATTTTGAAAAGCTGTACCTGCACTCATCAATACTTAACTACACCCACTTTTATCTTAAGATAACATCCAGAAACGAGAACTTATGTTTTGAAACTATAGCAACAAGATAGATTAGTATAAACATAGTTCACATACATGTGGAGATTCATGTCAGTGTGACTCAGTAGTAAATGTTTTTGAGGTTGTGTGAAAGGATAATGATGGATGTTACGAAGGATGGTTTCACGAAACCAACAAAATCTTTTATCACTGTTAATGTTTGTTGATTTCCTTTTATTTTAAATTTGAGTAACCAATTATTCTTTTGGTTCCATGAATCATAAAAGTAGATTCTTACATTTCGTTTGTGATTTCTGTCGTACTGAATAGCACGGCTCTTGTGCGAAATTAAGTTCCAGTAACAAAAACATGTCAAAACAAAAGTAAGAGACATCAATAAATACATACTAACATGTATATCATAACAAAACTCACCCAAATATAACACTTCCATTAGCCGAAGCAGTTTTAAGGTCCCCAGCCACTTGATCATATAGCACAACATCCCTTACAAAGTAACCTGCAGTAGAGCTCCCATCACCATATATCTCCAGATATGGGCAACTATCCGTATTATTAACAGTGCATCCAGACAGAAGACCCCCATTTATCTCTTTGCAAAACTCTTGATTGCAGGGAACTAATTTACCAGTGGAGGATTCCTTCATATCGTATAGTGTAAGGTCCATCTTTCATACAAAAAAAAAACGATATGAATAAGAACATCACTGTTGACTTAAGGCTGTCCAAGGTTCAGCCAAATGATAGATTCTTGGTTAGACCTGGTCTACCATAGGTATTCAAATCATTATTTAACATGTACAAAGTTGCGAGGAACATAACACAAACACACCTATCATGATTTATTTATTTTTCCAAATGTCAAATAATGTCCAGGTTGCTAAGAATTATAAATGATGCTGATGCTTCAGGCTCAGGCTGTGCTTAACTAAGAAACTCACTTATCAAACATGTAGATACTGAAGCTCTAGATTTAACTCATCAGAAAGTAGCAGCAGCAGTAGTAATAATCATAAAGAAGGAATTACTATGGTCCCCCATTTTTTTCCAAGGTATTGGTAACTTGGTAAAATATCAAACATTTATTGATTTCTAGAATGGGAGTTTTCAAAAGGCTAGCCAGACAGTCAGAGAGATTATGAGGCTGTTAAGGTCTAATTATTAGGGATTTTGTTTATTTTAATTCAAGAGTCTATCTTTTATTTTAAGAGTTGATATTTTATTTTGAGTGGGTTATATTTTATATTAGGAGGTTTTCTTTTATTTAAGTTAGTTTATCTTCTTTATTTCTTAGGGGTTAAGTTGATTGTATTAGGATTAGTTTATTATAAAGAGTAGTATCCTCCTTAGGTTAGAGTCATGTTTTTGAGAATTATTGAGTTGTAAAGAGAACCACCCCTTGAAGAGGAACCGGCCTCTTGGTTCTAAGAGGACCCAACCTCTTATTTCTAGTAATCTTGTTTATCTTTTCAGTTTTATATAATTAAAAATACCAAAAATATTGTGTTTTATCCTCTTTTCTCCTTCGACACCGCCGGTAGGATTTTTGGATCCTAACAGAGGCACACTTGATCTTAAACAACCTTTACACACAACATCACTAAGTTTGTGACACACTGACACATCGGCTATGTGAGATAGTCCATCACCTGTCATTTTCACTAAAACTTAGCATTATACCAATTAAGTTAAGTCCAGCTTTGATGGTGATGTAGCAAAGACAGAATGAAAAAGCCAGGTCAGCATTCAAGGGAGGCCAAAGTTAGATATGCAGAAGCAGAGAAGCTCACACAGAAAGATAACCAACTCCAACTTAATAGAACTCATGCGTGGAAAACGAATTAAGACTGTTTCCCTCCGTCTGTAGTCTAATCTTATTCTCTATTACTACCTTATGATTCTTATCCATTCACTGCCATCTCAACAAATCTCAGCAAATAATAACCTCCCATCACTACTATCCACACTACACTGTTAAGAGTACAACAAGACTTCACTAAAGCAGAAATTTTCATTGTCTTGATTTAGATTCTACTGGTACATAACAAATATTATTTCTTTTATATACTGCTAATAGTTAGAATTTTTACATTGGAAACCAATGGTAAATTGGTGACCCACATTACTAACATGCCACACTATAATTATAGAGTATAAGAGGATCATCAAATTACACATGAGCAACAACAAATACATCACATCACATAAAGGAAGCAGTATGCTAAGAATTAAGGAAAGGTGGGAAAGGAGGCATACACCAAGGTTACTTCTGGTGGGACATTCTTTGCACTGAATGCAATTAACCCACATCATATCAGTGCCAGTATCCACCTGCAAGTAATAATCCTTTGAAGGAGTTCCAATCCCAATTTTAGCATAATAAAGCCTGCAAAACAAAATTCAGAATTCAAAATTCAAAATCAATCAGGGCAAAGGGAAAAACGGTTGAGTGTGTTAAAAAAGAAGGGGACCCACCCGACGGCGTCGGGTCGTCCGCTTCCGCCCAAGGGGAGGTCGACGCCGGCGAGGAGGGAGATTTGGCGGCGGTAGTCATGGGCTTTGAGGACGGAGAGGGAGCGTTCCTGGCCGGCGTATTTGCATTTGACGTTGAAAACGCCGTGGTTGGCGCCAACGGTCGAAATCAGAAGAAGCGCAGACACCAACAACACTGAGATTCTTCTCTTCATCATCATCACCATCATCTTCTTCTCTCACTGTGTGTGCGTTTTGGTTTGGTGATAGAAGAAGAAGAAGAAGACTCAACGCAACGGAAGAGAGTGAGTGGAAGAGTGGTGAGGTAGCTTGAAATTTCTGCGTTCAACTTGGTGGAGTCCACCAACTGGGTTGTCACCACAGGCACTCGGAGAGAGAGTGCGTGAGACTCACGCTTCATACTCGGTTCTATATTGAGTTTCACTCGCACCCCGCTCATTTTAGAAGGTAAAGTAACACAATGATTGCGATTATGTATTTTAAAGAAATCAATAAAATAATTCAGCTAATAGTTGTGATATTTACCTGTAAAATCATTTCAAAAAAGTCAAATCCGTCACCATATCCTAAACAACGTAACATAGGATCATAACATCCTAGTTGTACATTTATGTAGATAGTAGTGCTACAACATTCTCTTGTTCTAACACTTTAAAATATTCTGAACGAAACTTACAACATGCGAGAATAAATTTTGGGAGTGTTATGGCAATGCACAAATACACTATTCCTTTCTAACCTTTTATTTGATGCTCTTCTTCCAACACTTTCTCTTCATACTAGAGCGTTGCTATGTACCTTTATAAAAATTGAGGATTTTGTACCTTTAGGTGTATTATAAATACAAAAACTTACTTCATACGATAAAATGAACATTAAGTTAAAATATAGGTTTAATAGCACTTTTGGTCACTCACTTATCACGATTTGACACTTTTGGTCCCTCTTGAAATTTATTAGCCTACAAGGTCCCTCACTTTAACAAACGACAACAATTTTAGTCCCCCGCCACTATTCCGTTAAAAATTAACGTTTTCTGTTAAAATTTAAAAAAAAAAAACATTTTCGGTAACAAAAAACTCTGTTGAAGTTATTTTTTTATTTTATTTTTATCCCCAGCTCATCTTCTTCAACATCTTCATCATCTCCATCCCTTTCCGCAACAAACCCACATTCTGATTCCACGCACCCTTGCTCCCCTCATTTCCAAAACCCTAAATCTTTTTTTTCTCACCCTCCCAGACTAAAAACACTGAGCAGCCATCCTCTCTCACTCACCACCACCATTTTCCTTCACCGCAATCACCTTCATCTCACAGGGTAAGAAGATCTCTAGATCTCGAGGAAGAAACCGAAAGCCACCGGAGCCACTGCATCTGCACTTCGTTGGTCTCTTTCCTCGATTCACTTTCTCGATCTTATCTCTGAAATCTCTCTCAATCTCTGGAAGGACTGCTCAATTTCTTGATGCGCAGAGGAAGCAACACCCTCAAACCCAGAAAACGAACCTGCATGCCTCCAGATCGAGCGATTTAGTGAACCCAAAACCCATATGAAGGAGACGGCGACACCGGACGGTGGTGACAACGGCAACGCTGGAACGAGGTGGCGACAGAGCCGTCAGGTGAAGGAGAGGGAACGAGCGGCGACAACTCCTAGCATTATGACCGGGGTAGAAGGGCCGAACGATGGAGGTGACCCGGGGTTGAAGAGGAGCAGGAATGGCGGCACAGGGTGTTGGAGAGATGGAGAGGAGCGGCGGAGGCGCTTCGAGAGGAGGATGAGGAGCGGCGGTTGGTGTTTCGTGGTGAGAGAGGGAAAACGAAAGGGGGGGAGGTGCGGCGGCTAGTGAGGTCGAAGAAAGGGAGAAGGTATTTTGAGAGAGAAAGGGTGCAGAAGAGAGAAGATGAAGGGGGAGGAAGGGTTCTGGGTAGGTAGAATTTTGTTTTTGTTGTTTTTTTTGTTGTTTTTTTAATTTTTATCAGAAAACGTTAGTTTTTTAACAGAATAGTAACAGGGGCCAAAACTGCTGTCGTTTGACAAAGTGAGGGACCATTTAGACTATTTTTTTGTTAGGGACTAAAAGTGTCAAATGGTGATACGTGAGGGACCAAAAGTGCTATTAAGCCTTTGTCTAATTATAAGATGGCTGGAGGCTTCTTTGGGAGGAAACAAGCCATAAGACAAAGGTCTACAATGTCTCCTGGAAAGTGAGAAGGTTCTCCTAATTTAAATTAAATATTAAATTATAATGGACTAACTTGTGTTACATTATCTTTGTAGCTGAGTGGTGGAAGGCATTTGGACAAAGTACTCCTAATTTTGTGACACTTGCTATTAAAGTGCTTAGCTTGACGTGTCGTTCATCAGGTTGTGAGCGAAACTGGAGTATCTTTGAGCATGTAAGTTAATACTTATTAATTTATTTATTTTTATAGAGTTTATTAGTTTAGAGTTTCATAAAATAATTATGAAACTAGTATTTATTTTATATTATAATATAGATTCACTCAAAGAAGAGGAGTCATCTTGACCATCAAAAGTTGCAAGACTTGGTCTATGTCAAATATAACCAAGCTCTTAAGGAGAGATATGATTGTCGTGATGCCATTGACCCCATTGTCCTGGATATTGTTGATGAGACTAATGAGTGGATGGTGGGACAAATGGGTGTAGACGGTGATGATGCTGCAAATGATTTGGTTTTTGAAGGTGATGGCTTAACTTGGGGAGATGTCTCATGTACAGGAGGTGTTGATGATCCCTTGGCATATACTAGGAGGAAAACAAGAGGGGGGAATCATGCTGCCACTGCATCTTCTTCTAAACCTTCAAACTCTAGAGGGAGGGGAAAAGGGAGAGGCAAGGGAGTGATGATAGAAGAAGTTGATGAAGAAACAAATGAAGAGGAAAATGAAGAGGAGGTTGAGGAAGAGATCTACAGCTTTGACAGAAGTGAAAGTGAAAAGGAATAGGAGGAGCTCGAGGTAGAAGATGATGATGATGAGTGATGATTGATGATTTCTTATGTAGCTAGGATCCTAGTAAATCTTATTTCAATGTTGATGAGTTGATGTTCATGTTTTGTTACTTTATGCCTTAGAGGCTTGAACTTCATTTTAGTTTTTAATCTTGACTTTGAGTTGTTTTGAGTTGTTTTGAGTTGTGTGCTATTGTTCAAGACTTATGACTTTTATTGCTATTATGAATTTTATGTAATATTTGTCTTTTTTTTAGTATTGGTATGTATATAGTATTAGACTATTAATTATATAAAAATATATTAAAAAAATCAAAATAGTGACCATCCCGCTATCCCACTTTCAGGGTCGGTCGCTATGCGTCGCGATCCGGGATTGACTACTATGGTTGGGCTAAACGGGTTCGACTGACAATGGTGGTGGCTGGACAAAGGAACCTCCTCCAGCGTGGAAAGTAAGCTGTGGAGACATATTCGCTGTGGGGAACTGTCGATTCTGAAACCTTCTCCACGCCTTGTTATGGAAACTTGTCCATGCTGAAGGGAGGCCATGTGGGGATAACCTTGAATGGCCTGCCCCCAAGTGTGGGCACGTTTTGAACAGCATGGGGCAGAGAATCCGGCCCTCGCCGTTGCAAATCCTCCTTGGCAAAATGCATCTCGTTGTGCACCATGGGTTTAACGATTTCGGCCAAGTTCTTAGAGAATTGAGAGATGATATCGTTAATCCCCAAGTCAATATGTTGCCGAATAAAGGAAGTTGTGGCAACCATGCTCAGGTCTCCCTCTTTGTTTGTTGTCTCAATGAATTCAATGTAAGGAGAAACAGTCGTTGCAGCTATTGCCAAAATGGCGTGGCCAGCGGGATTCATAGCAGGTCCTATTTGTACTGATATTGTAGTGGAGGTAGAAGCGGTACCAGCGAGCGAGGTACGGCTACTACTGACTCTGCGATTACTTGAAGACTTTATTTTCTTTCCAGACCTTAACTGCATACGCCAATTTAGGTCGTGAGTAGGTGATGGAAATCGTCCAATAGCGAGAGTGGTCTCACTGGGCGTGCCAATTTGTTAGTTTACAAATAGATTTGGTTGATTAGGAAATGGATTCAGTCGATCCGAAAGCCGTGTTGTCGGCTGGAAAACCAACTATGATTCCATAATCAAGCGATTGCTCGAGGAAGGGACTATGTTCCTCAATATGGATTCCTAAGATACTCTAAAAAGCTCTTAGTGCTTCGCTATTGGAGGATGTTGAAGTTGGAAGGAACATGTGACAACCCACGTTCTCTCATCATTACAAGTGTTTACAAAATCGTGGGGTATCGTCATTCTCTCTCTCCTAGTCAGCCTAGGGGCTTTGTTTCATCTGTTCCCCATTGCATCGGCTAGCTCGCCTATTTTCGCAGGAGCGAGCCTACTAACTACTTTCGCACGTGGAAAGCTTCTAAAAACCTTATGACTTATCCTACTTGAAGCCTAAGTTTCTGCATCTTCCTTGAATTTTGTTCTTGTACACTCGATTAACTTTGACTGATCACTCGTGCTGCCAATCAACTAGACCCACTTAAATTGGTTGCTATTCTGCTCGACCATGCTATTCAATCGACTCGAGTGACCCTTCGACTCCTCACTAGCCGCTACAGATTTCTAAGTGCCAACAGATAACAACAACAATGATAATCCCCGAATGATAGTTCAAGTGGTAAGAGCGCGAGACATATGAGTTGGGAGAAAGAAAAGTTCAAAAATCAAATCTCTAAAAATAAATTTGGCCTATAAAAAAGACAACAATCGTGATGAAAAGTTGCTTTCTTTATTCAAATGATAGCATTTGTTATTCCCCAATAAAAGAAATTCTATTTAAAAGCTACAGGTAGACCGCAAATATTGAAAACAAAGATGGCATAAACATGCAACACTTACACTTCAATCAAATTAAAGTAATAAAAAAATACTCCAGTTCAAAAAAAAATATACTCACCTTTATTTGAATTAGTTTAACAAGAATTAATTTGAGGAAAAAAAAAGGTACGTATCATCATCATTGTCAACTTTGGTTTGATGAGTCCTTGGCAATTGCCATTGCATGGATGTCCGTCAACTCAACAAATGGAAATGGGTGGAGAATTGGTTTTAAGGCCATCCCTTTGGTTCTTCCACTATCCCTCACTTTCTTAATTTTCATAATATCTTATGAAATAAAAGTAATTTTTGCATTTTTAAGTATGAAATAAGAGTAATTTTTGCACTTTTAGGTGCAATTGTTTTTCGGTTCGCGAAAAACTTTAAAAAATTAAAAATACAATTTTCGCACTTTTAAATGCGAAATAAGAGCAGTTATCGCACTTTTAAGTGCGAAGTAAGAGCAATTTTTACACTTTGCAAAATAAGAGTGGTTGGAACGTTATTTGAATGAGAAGGTGAAACTTCATTCTTCTGATTGAGAGAATATTTACATTTTGGTTGTGTTGATTTATTTGACAGTTCAATTCTTAGTTTTTCATTAAGTTATTCATTATTTCTACTTCTCAACGACCCATTTGTTATTCAACACCCATTTTTGGAGCTTGTGGTTCGTGTGATTGAGGAAAAGAACTTGCCACCGACGAATCCTAATGGGTTGAGTGATCCGTACGTGAGGCTGAAGTTGGGAAGGCAGAGGTTGAGGATCAAGGTGATGAAGAAAAGTTTCTTTAGCCGGAGAGATGGAAGAGAACATCCATGGCAAAAAGATGAAGAAGAAGGAAGAGGGTGGTGGACGAAGGAGGAAGAAGAAGGAAAATGATATATAGGAAATATAATTTATTTTTAAAAGGTAAAATAGTAATTTCGCACTTGAAGGGGTAGTGGAAGGACTAGTAGGGATAGTCTTAAAACCGACTTAAACGAGAAGGGTAAGTTTGGAAATATGAAAAAGTTTAAAAAGTTAGAATAGGTTACTATGATAAAGAAGCAAATGTGGTCACATGTAACCCAAAGGTGGATATTTCTGAAGAGATAGCAAAGCTCAAGATTGTCTTCGCTGTTAATACCAGAAAATGTGAATGCCGAATTGAAACTCCATAACGTTGATGACATTATCTTTCTCACAAGGACACTACAAAACAATGAATTAACCCAAATACGTAATCGAAGCATCAAAAGCATGGTCCAATCCTCGAGCCTGAGCCTGACCCTGCCTCAGCTCTTCCCCCCACCTCCAAGTTCCCAGCCTCCCCTGGCTTCCACCATATTGTCCACGCCGAACAGTTTCTCCTAACAAAAATCTTCCTCATTTTCTACCACCCCCTGCGGCCATTGTCGCCAATTCCTCCAAGCAATTCGGCAAATTTCATTGTTCACACTCAAACTTGCCTTGAACTGAAACAATTTAATTTGAGTATCATGACTATTTTCAATGTCCCTTTTGATCTACGATTTGATCTGAGATTAAGTGCCCGTAGGCTGCAATTTGGATGCTTGGCTAGTTATTTTGGATTATGAGTTCTTTTCCTCCTATTCATTAGAAATTTTTTCAAACTGTTCAAATATTGCATTTATTCTAAGTGTACTACTATAGTTCATTAATTTGAAGTCTCGCCAAAGCCAAACCGGACAACTTAAGCTATTTGAAAAACTTGCTGATGAAAATAAACACATTTTCAATACAATAAGCACATTTACTTGTATTTTTTTTCTGGACGAAAGCGCCTGGAGCTTCTGAAACCTTACAAAAATAACTTATTACATGGTATTCCTCACGAAAGAAGAACCAATCTGATTTTTCCCCACAAAATATAAAGAATGAACAACTGTTTTACAACCTTGCATTAAAGCACCTCTGAAAGCCTTCGTATAACCCAAAATTGATGCCTCCATCAATACTCATGGACTATACTCAACCAATTAAATTTGACCAAAAAGGATTTAGAAAACAAAATTTCTTATACCATCACCACAAAAAATTACCAATAAAGAAATTGGCGACCCTATATTCCCCCGTCTACGTGACAGGCAAGAAATATTACAGAACTCAGTATTCATGAAACAGAATACCTTGGAACATGGAGACTATGAAGGACCCGCAAAAAAAGGAAGAGGGAGGAAGGGGACATTGCAATCATGGCAAAGAATGGACGCTTTCCTCCGAAAGCGCTGCACAAAAGCACCGAACAGGAACCACAACTTCGCTGCACAAAGCTCTGAGCCCGTCAAAACTGTAAACTCTTCAAGGCTCAAAGACCGAGTAGAGCCAACAAATGCCTCGAATAAATTGGCAACCCTTTGTTTCTCCTGAAGTATTGACAACAGCTGAGACCTTGAGAAAAAAGCAACAGGAGTAATGAACAAACATCCATACATAAGCTTTAAGAAGCTGTGCCAGCTGACGACTTCTCTACTTTTTCCTTCTCAATTTCCACTCGTCTCTGCTCAGCATGCTGAGCAACGCCATTAGCAAGCGCTTGATATTTGAATTCAAGTGTCTGAGTGAGGTTCTCAAACCTCAATGGATCTGAAGATTGTATCACTACAGGCAAATTTATTTCAAAAGGTGACCATGTCAGGAATCAACAACAAAAATGGTGATGATAATGGCAATGACAAACCTCAAGATTTTTTTTCAGCATACCTTTGATTGCATCGACAAAGAAAATAAAAGGATCCACCTCGTCAATTGGGGACTGCAACTCTTCATCATCACTATAGTCGTCATCTGAATCATCATCATCCTCATCATTGGGCCGGAATGACTTCGCCTTTGAGCAACAGATACAGAATGAAAATAAGGTTGGAAGATCCAACAGTGTATGATGAATGAAGACAAAAAACAATATATAATAATTGAAGAATGAATAAGAAGAAATGATGTACAAAATGTGTTTGGACAAGGGAAATACAAAATACTTCTGTTTCTCAAAAATATAAATTTGAACCAATCAGACATAATTCTAAACAAAAGAGTGGACAGAAAGCCAGATGATTCAACTAACAAGTAAAGCATCAACCAAAGCAGCAACAATTCAATTAATCAGATTTTTTGGTATCAAGTAGAACAACTTCAGAACAAGGATAGCACCTGAGCAAATCATGAAATAATATTATTTCCTATGTTACAGCTGAAACATAAAAGCATAAAATTAAATTCATTAATTGCATGAAGATTTGATGAGATCATTATCCTAGATTAGATATGCATGCAAAATTTTTAGGTCATCATATCTACAAACCTGTTCAGCCAACTTTCTAAGCGTGATAGCATCAGCTTCATCCCCATCATCTCCCATGTCCTTGTCAAAACCACTGCCATCCTCATCGTCATCATCAGTTTGAAAGCCATCCATATCATCATCATCTTCAGCTTCTTCCTCTTTGGCAGCCTCTGCAGTGAGTACAATAGACTGAAAATTAGGCACTCAAACAAAAACAATAAGGGCGACATCTTAAATTAACAAAACATACAGACCTGCAACTTGATCCTTGTATGCAGCTAGAAGTTCAAGAGTGGCCCGGAACACCCGGCCTAAAGCCTCCCCTGGTAATAGATCAGCTGGGAGTGCCAGCAGTGATGTTAAACCAAGGCAGCACACTTTCTTCTCATGTTCCCTGCATAAAGTTGCGAGTTCGCCACAATAAGAACCTCCAAATTGTCACAATAAATTTTACTGTTTTATTCAGAGACAAATTAGGGTAAGAAGGACAAACTGTGAAAGGGGGGAAAATGAACAGACCTTTTGAAATTAGCACGCACACCACTCTTCTTGACTTGTTCCAGCAAATGAAACCAAAGATGGAATATTTCTGATGCAACACCTAACTTTTGCAATATGCTGAGAGTCAGCACTGCATTGTAGTATAGAGCATCTGCAATCTACAAAAAAACATCTCCTATTAGAAGGAACTAGTCTTCTCCATTCTGATTAATAATCTTAAAGAACCTCGGCAAACTCACAATATATATATATATATATATATATATATATATATAAACTCCTTAGGGTTAAACCTGAAAAAATGCCTCAAATGTGTTATAATCCTTAACATTTATTTTGCTCCATTTTTAAGTAAAGAAACCTAGAAATTAAACTAATATAACACGCAAGGAAGTAAAATCCATATGGAGTTACAAATACAAGAACTAAGTGTTTTCATAGAAAACTATCACAACAAAAGATTTTTCTGACTAGGTAGGCTAGGCTATTACATGGATCCAAGGATGCCATAATGCCATATTTGTATTGGAAATCTCAGAATTAGGATTAGACCTAACTCTACCCCCAAAAGCTAGCTCACGTGAGGGTTGTTCTACCCTTTATATTATCTGGCTATATCTCTAGTCAATGTGGGACTTCTCAACACACCCCTCACTCCCAAGGCCCGACATTGGGAGGGTGGAATTAGCAAGAATGAATATTTGTGGGTGGCCCATATATGGTTCATCTCCTATAAACGAATATATGATGCGCTTTGATAACAAATTAGAGTCCGGGTTAGGTCTAGCTCTACCCCAAAAGCTAGCTTAGGGGTGAGTGTTGGTTCTACCCTTTATAAGAACTATTTTGACCATATCTCTAGTCAATGTAAGACTTCTCACAACACACACTCATCACGCCCAAGGCTGAACATCTAGAACATGAAGTTGGCATGACTGGATATTTGCGAATGACCCATTTATGGGTGGCCTAATAACTGATACCATCTTAGAATTCGTGTTAGGTCTAACTTAACCCCAAAAGCTAGCTCAAATGTGAGGGTTGTTCTACAATTTATATACACTTATTTGGTCATATCTCTATTCTCTAGTCAATGTGAGACTTCCTATAGTTCATCCACTTTCATTAAATTGGAAGTTCAAAATATATTGCATATCCAAACTAAAATTTTACTGTGAAGCTGAGTTTACAAAGTTTCAGTGCACGAGGGTTTTAGATTAACAGTGAAAAGGAACCCTAGCAAAATTCAGTATTGACCATGTAAAAACAATATTATATAACCAAGGAAGCAACACAAGCTGATCAGTCGATTTCTTTCATTGAGGTAATTATTGATTGGAACAACCCCTTACCACTTGAAAGAAAAGACATTTCAAATATGATTTTTCGGCTCGATGCAAGCGTTCAACCGTAATTCGGAGATACGGCTCAACCCAATGGTCCACCTGCCCTCTGCAATTCTGGAAGACAACTTCAATAAGCTTAGGAGCCGGCACAATATCATTATCCTCCATATTCTTATCTGACATTATCTGCAACATGATATACAATTACAAACCATAAAGCCACCAGTAATGTCAGCGGAAAAAACAATAACAATCACTATCAATCACCAAGTTCCAAAAGTAACTCACAGATGAAATCATGCTCCATAGACTCTGTTGATAGTCTGGTTCTTTGCAAGTAAGGAAATGGGCAGTTCCCCTTGAAATATAGTTGTCCAAAGGAACCAAAATGTCTGCAGCAGTTTTACTTTTGACATATGAATACGTACCAAACAGAAAATACATAGGAGAATGAAAAATCTCTAACCACATCAAGATAATTTAGAACTTGTTGAGATGCAATGTGTGGTTAGCAACAGATTTGACAATAAAGTAGGATGAATAAAAAAGAAGCAGAAGCTACCTTAATTCGATCCATTTGCTATTTATACTAAAGTAGAATCTTAGTGCATGCGAGTTCCTAAGTACTAAACAAATCTTCACACAAAGACAGTGCAAAGAAGAGAAGATATAGAGATGAAGACAGACCTCTATCAAGGAGTTTCCAACCAAAGTATCCTCCCAAAATACTATACAAGTGCTGACACACAAACAATAAGAAACCAAAGATCTAAAAGAAATCAAAGGGGCTAGCAAGAGTTGAATAAGTCAGATTGGGTTGGCATTCACCACCAGTAAACCCTACTTGTACTGAACAACTTTTCCATACAGTATTCTCTAAAGGAAAGCATCATAGTGATTTGGCCACCAAACAAGGATTTTGGAGAGAAAAAAATTCAATACTCAAATCCCCATTATTATTATGTTTGCGACAATCTCCTGAAATTTTTCCTCCATGCATCCAAAACAGATCAAATAAATCATTAAGATTAGTGTATTTTTTATTTTACTTGAGCCCAAACTACCCAGGCTCGAAGAAAAATGAGAAAATATTGGGGTAAACTGGGCAAATAAGATTAAATAAGAGTAACACAATAACCTCAAGAGAAGAAAGCACCCATCCAATAGCCCAAGCATTAAGAGGAGGACAGAATATGGATTTACGACCCAAAACCAAAAGGAGCTCCTTATAAAGAGGGTAATGGTAACAGAATATTGATTTAGAGCTTAACAGGAAAATATTAAAAGGTAAGGAAAACAAACTGTTGGGATTGACCAGGCTACGTAACTGAACATACTTTAATGTATTGATTTGAAGCTATGAGACAGACTTATGACCATGTTATCTTTTTTGCTTCTTTCTTTATTAAAGGATTTTTTAAGCTGCTCAAAGTTGCATTTATCTTCATATTATTAAGTCTAACAAACTAACTCATCTTGAGCTTGAATATAATACAGTAATGGGTCACCCATAAATTATCTACACTAGCACTCTGACGTGAGCAGAGAAAAGGCAAAGTCAAATGTAGTTAAGCCATACTTGGAAAGAAATCAATTGCCCAATCTGCCAGTGCTTCCATCATCAACGGCCAAAGACTCCACATGTCCAATGATATTGTTGGAGAGAAAAAGGTCATATATGATACAATCTCCAAAACTTCTTCGAAAACCTCTGCAGGCGTGAAAATAAGAAAATGGAAATGAGCCACGAAATGCAGTTGAAATTAAAATTTACATATCATAGTCTAATAGTTCATACCAAAATCTAATAACACAAATACGCACCCCCCCCCCTAAAAAACCAAGTTAAATGACTCATCATAATTTTTTAACAGAAATAGAAGCACACTATAGACTTATTAAAGCTAAAAAGATGTGAACTGTGCTATATTTTTACAATGAAGATTAACGTACACCCATACTAAAGTGAAGAGAGAGAGAGAGAAGCCAAGACCATTTACCATAGCAATTGGTTTCACAAATCAGGCATAGCAGTAAGTCTAAATAGACTAAAGGGTCCAGAAGGTCTGAAAAGGACAAGGTGTTGGTTTACAATCTTTTAGCAACCTTCAGAAGATGCTAAATTATTCAATCTTCTTTTATTTTCTTAATATACTTTTCAAATCTAGTTTTCTTTTAATAGACAAGGGGTGTGTCATCAATTCTTTGACCAATATCTTTATGATTAGCTTTAATGGTCTTGATAGAATTGAAGAGGCGAATTCAGTGACAATATACATCTGTGCCACACTTTAGTTAATTTAGTTTTTGAGCAAACCTTGTAATTTTAAGGTAGACTATTGATTAGCAGTTGAATTGAGATGAGATTTGGCATGTGGCTTCTAACAGTGTCTTAAAAGGGAATTCTCCAAGCTGACATGCTGGAGATTCGGTATTTTTTATTCATTCATGTTTCCCTTTAAAAAGGTTTCATTGGCACAGCAGTTGGTTTGAGATAAAATCAGGCGTTGCACGTTGGGCTTCTAGTTGGTAGAAAGTAGACAGTTTCTCTAGCTACTGGTATTAGGAACCTAGAGAGAGAAAACATAGACTTGAAGAAGAAATGGTTTATATTCAGTTACTGAGTGATTACAATTAATAATTTTCACTTATAGCATGTGATAGCTTCAAACATAAGCTATGGCAATTGTAACAGCCTAACTAAACTATAATCACAATTTAACTTACAGTTATAGCAGTGGAGCTAACTAACAGCTCACTACCAAGAACATTACCAAGACGAGTGACAAGACCAAAAGCGCATCTAACATAGAGTGAGAGATAAAGTAGCTTTGTTTCATTGATGCTTCGGTTTATCTTTGCAGATCTTACATTTAAGGATGATCACGTCAACTTTTATTAATTCTTAAAAATAGAAGTGTAATAAACACACAGCAGACGCAAAATGACATTTAAAATAGATAGAGTAAAAAATAAGGTTCAAAATGAGAAGTAACGTTTTTATTAAAAATTATTAAAATGAAGAAATGAATATTACAAAGTTGGATGATAGGAATCCTCCATAACAAAAATTGAGTGAGGGTGGGAGTACCTTGACCATCAGTTGTTAACATTTTTCGCATTATCGGAAGTAAGGTTGGCTCAATTTGAACAAAAAGGTGAGGAAGCCTGCTCACTGATTCAAGGATTGTGCTTATAGCACGTAAACAACCAACTGCAGCTAGAGCACCTGGATCATCAGCTTCATCATCAGCTTCTGCAGTGTTCATACATCTCCAAAATGCAGCTGCCTATTGTTAAAAAAAAGGAGACTAAAATATTACTCTACAAAGAAGTACTAGCTTCTTACACCAAGCACAAATTCTTGACAGATAGAAACAGGAAAACACATTACCAAATTTTGACACAGCCCAAGTGCATAAGGTGCCATTTCTTCCCCAAACTTGTCCACAATAGTCTCCAAAGTAAATACAAGGTCCTCGTTCTCAACCTCATTCATAAGTTTGAAAAACTCTGTATAAATTTCATTTGATTAAAAACTCATTTAGCAAGTTAAATTATAATTCTAACGTGAAGGTAAAATTTTCACAGCCACGTACCATCAAGGAGCTGAGGAAGAATAGGACGGATTTCATTCAAATCTGCATCATCATGGAATGAGAAAAATAACCATAAATATTAACCATATAAAAAAAAACTATGCAAATACAATCACACAAATAGAAACAAAAAGTAAAAGCTACCTTTGCAAGCTTCAATGAAAGAACGCAAAGCAAAAACGGAATCAACACGCACAGGAAGTTCAGGATCTTGCATTCTGGATACAACACACTGCAATGCCCTCCGGAAATTGTTCTGATCTGAGAAGTTAATATGGGCATATTGTCCTGCAACCCATGCTGCCTGTTTTTTGCAGAAAAATAAAGTCTAATAAGAAATGAAGATTTCATAATCTTTGAAAATTCAAATTAACAACATCAAATCAAATGAACATATTCAATTGGAAAATAATGCTATGCTTAGATAGTTTGAACTACGAACTACAAAGTGAATGGCAGAGAAAGGAAAGTTAGACAAGATTACATTGTTCCCTTGTTTAACTGCATTTTACAAGCGAAAGGAAGATAGGATTAGTTCTATTTGAGTAAGGGCCCACCTTTTCCAACCTCCCAGCTTTGGAATGGTAAGTCCGAAGAGATTAGATAAATATTCAGAGATCAATTTACATTTTACCAATTGATTTCATATTAGCATTCTTCGGTTCAAATGTACAGTTCTGAATAATAAGTCTTTCCATGAATTGTTACAATCGTAAATCGAACAATAAAAACTTGATGAAAAAGAAAGAAACAGAAAGAACAACTTTATCGAATGAACAAATCTGCATAGGAAAATGGAGAGACTTCCCAAGGATTTCTCATTCTCACCAAAGCTCTTGCTTGGCTCTTACCACAATACTGTTTTCTGAATGTTCCCTTTCTACTATTTCCCTTTTTATCTAATTGAATCTCCCCTAGCTAACTTCCCTAACTAATCCTAACTACTGTGTCACCTCTATTCTACCATTCTACCCTAGCAGTAGCACAAATGTTTTATCTTTGTGGGGTAGCACACTAGCACTGAAGGGTTTGGATAATTAATTTATATATCCATGCCAACAATGTACCAAAAAGTAAGACCAATTAAACAGGATAGTTTAAATTCTAACATAAAGTAAATATAACTGAGAACACAAGCAAATTAGGAATGGTGCATGAGCCATGACTTATATCACATGTAACTAAACGATTTACAAAGAAATAGACACAAAACTATCAGATAGTGTCAACATCTCAGCTTCTATCTATAAATCAACCAGAGCGTTTGACCAGATATGCAGATCAAAATTAGGGTGATTTTAGCCAAGTAAAGACTTTACTTGTTTTGGCATTTCAATAACATCATTGTAACTCCCGGTAGGTGAAAGGGAAACAAAGTGAACTAAAATAAGAAAACATACCTTAGCTCTAAGGTGGCCAACCGGACTGTTAAACTCAGGAAAGACATGTTGCACTAGCATACGCTCAAGTTCAGATTTGTATGGCTCAGTCTGCTTCAATTTGTCACAAAGTGCACCAATAGCAAGAAGAGCACCATCTTTCTGTCTATACGGCTTGTATTCTGCGGAAGCTTCATCATACCTAGTATAGCAAAAATCTAAATATTGCATCCAAATATAGATTGTTCATACTAACAATAAGCAAGATATTACCTTCTGAAAATTTCAACTATGAATTGAATAAACTTGTGAAGATTTTCTTTCCCACGTTTTCGAACCAACTCACTCACAAAATCCATAGACGCAGTCCTAGGACTATACAAATCTTCAATTATGTCTGTAACAAAGAATGAGAAGGCATAAGCAATCTCAATGTAATTCTTTGAAATACTATTCCCATGCTTAGACACAATAAGACTTACCATAGCCTTTCCTTACATACTCATGAGGATCTTCATCCCAAAGCTTTTGATCATTATCATTGAAGCACATGAGGGGGAAAACTATTTCAAAAAGAAGGACATCAAGCCGAGGTTGCAGCAGAGTATACATACTATTCCTTGAAATACTGCAGATGTCAAAAAAGTTCAAAGAATGGGACATTAATACCACCGGGGAAGGGAAATTGATATCTAAAAAATCATGGACAACACCATGTAGATGTAGCTGAAGTGCCACCTAAAACTAAGATCACTACGGAAGGCAAATTACATTAAATCATTCATTAGCTAATGCAGTGAGTTTAACATGCACAGGATTAGGGCTTGTTTGGTTTTCATTTTTATTTCCTACTTCTATTTCCTGTTCAATTTTAACTGCAAAGCATCCTTGTCTTTAAAGTTTTGTGCATTAAACAATGAAACCATAAAATGTTGGTTTCAATATTTCCTATACAAAACTTGAGAACGGGAAATAAAATAAAACAATGTGACATTTTGTAATTAAAACAATAAAAAATAGAAATGGAAACCGAAAAGGACCTTAACTACCTACACAAGTATAGTCCTGCATATATCAGAATAAATATCATGTCGTTAATGGAAGGAAGCTAGAATATGATAAAATTCAATGACAATTCAAATTAAACAGTCCACCTGTTGCTTAGATATTGAAGGATCAAGTTGATAACTCTGTCAGGTAAATAGCCCCCGACGCGAATAACATTCAACAGATTTAAGTGGCACTCTAAGATCTTCCCTGCATAATGCTTCTGAAACATCTGAGCAAAGGCTCTGTTTTCAGGGTTTTGTAGCTTTAAGTCACCAAAACTGTAAAAGGGTAATTTATACAACCATATAATTTCAGATTCAATCAGTCACACAATAGCAATGCTCACATTGATTAACAAAATTAATCCACACCTCCAACATACCGAGTGTAGAGCCTATTTAGAATGTGAACTGTCCACTTCTTGACCTTCCACCAACCCCATGATTTTCTAAGCTCGGGATCAACAGGTTGACCTTCCGAGGGGACAGGCCTCTCCAATACATTTAGAAAAAGTATCATCCAAGCATTGAAGATATTTTGATCAAACAGCAGCTTTGGAATCTCTAACTGAAAAATTCAACAACAAAACCAGAGTTACGCGTCAAATATATGCATAAAGCACTTCAGTGGAGAAAGACATCAAAATAAATGAGGCAACTGAAGTGCTATCTCGATTATAAAAGTGGTTCTCTACTACTAACAGCAAGGTTCAACTAAAATAAAAGAACCTAACATTGTGGCAGAAATTATTTAAATAAATGACACATTATCTAAGAGTAGGATTTTAATATACTAGAAGTTTTTGTGTATTTCTGCAATAAACCTTGCTTTATATTTGACATATAAGGGAACATTCACTGCTATACAAACTAAACTGTGAAGAACATGTTAATGAAGATATAAACATCAAAAGATAATTTTCTAAGAGTGTATTTGCTTCAGCTTTTTCTTTGAAAAATTATTTTCCTAACTTTTAACGTGTTTGAAAATAATCATTATTATATAAAAAGTTGAATACAGATTATTTGAATAAGCTACTTCATTAGCTTATCAAAAAAAACTATTGCAATAGATGAGAGAGAAAATAAAAAAGTGCTTTTTATTAATGTAATCAAACACAAACCAGCTTAGGCTTTTCAAAAAAAAAACTTTTTTAGAGAGCTAAATTTTTTTTTTATAATCTTAAACAAGCGCACTCTTAATATGGGGGAAAGGGAACATCAACCTAGGGATAGGGGAATATAATGCAGCATATCCACCTTGAGTTGAGTAAACACTAAAAAGGAATACATGCTTCAAAGTAACTACTAATAATAATCATAGGTTCTACAGAATGACTATCAAATATCAATAAATGCAACATGCATCTTTAACAACGTTTGATCTACAATTTAATGCATATGATAAGCCCCTCCACTTAAGAAATACACGACGAGAGAGAGAGAGAACGTACATAAATGGAGGACCAGAAAATTTTACAGATAAGCTTGATTAAATCTGCTACTTCAAGTGATGGATTAACAATTTGGACAAGCCTGTTGAATATACTGAGAAGGTGGGGAAATGTTTCCTCAACAATGCGATAAACCGGAGTCCTCTCCTCATCTGACTTGAACCTGAGAAGGGAAAGTGCAGCAGTTCATGTAACTAACATATTTAAGAGTGAAGTGGATTTTCAATCACTGTTGAAGGTTCGTGTTATCCTTCAACAATCAAGCGACTGTACAAGCTCTTGTCAAACAAGACATTGGCATAAGTGGAAATAGAAACCTTCAACCATTCTGAATCTTGTTAATGTTGATGACGAAATAATCATAATCATACTGTCTAAAAGGTAACGGCTGGGGTTTGGACCTTCCTTCTGAAACAAGGTCACTTGTCCTTTTTGTATAATTTTAGGAACTTTCTTATGACAGATTATAATCTCTCATTATTTAATTCAACAGCTCATATAAAATTTGAATTTATCATTCAAAAAATATTCAGTTTAATTATTTTTCCAGTTCAATTATTTTTCCATTGTAAGTTTTGTACCACAAAACAGAAGACATGCATATGCATGTACAACAGAAGTATACCTCAATTGTGACCTAACTAAAATTGTACAAACGTATTTGCAGCCATTGTAGTTACTAGTTATACACTTATAATATTAAAAAAAGAAAAACAAGAGTGACTTATGTGGTTCAGAAGGGAAAGGGCTATCGATAACATTAGACAACATTAGCAGCTAGTAGAAAATATCAACAAAGGGCGAATGTAAATATGACTCTTGTGGACCTAGTTTGGAGTCAAACTATTAAGAGTACAAACTACAAGGCAGGAGCATGGAACAGCATCCCAATAGTTAAAATAAAATAAATACAAACTTACTCGTATTTTCTAGAAAGAATACGAAGCACAAATAAGGCACCATAGACTTGTTGATCCTGTAAGTTATGCTTCACCCAATCAAGAAGTTGAGGCCACTGTTCAGGATAGTCAGAATGTATAACTGTTTTCAGGCATTCACCGAGTTGCACCCTACAAACACAACATGCGAGAAAGGAACACAAAGTCAATATAATTGAAATAAACAGATAAAATGCAAAAGAAAACTGCACCAGATAGTAGAAATCAACACAGGAAGTTGCTAACAAACAACAGGCAGCAACAGATGAACAATTGTACCTCAACAAGGGAGGAACTTGAGTAACAAACATGAGAATGTGATTCCTTACTACGTCTTTATCACTCTGCAATATCTTCTGTTGGGCATCTATATCAGCCAAGAAAGAAGAGCGTGATCAATAAACAAAGGAATTCATTCTCTAATCACCAACTATGATAATCTAATCACCAACTATGATAAAGCGGGCACATACCGGACTCGTAAGGGGACCAATTCTTCGCAATAAAATTCTTGAAGTGAATGCTAGCCACTTGTCTTACACCCATGTCACAGTTGTTGTCTACAATGATTTGCAACAGTCTCACCAGATGCTGAGGTGCATACTGGAACTGTACATTAGAAAAAAAAATTAAAAAAATACAAGTTAGAAATTTCATCAAATTTAACCACTGCTACATCCAATTGGTACCCATAAATGGACACTGATGCAAATAAACAGCAGAATCAATATGATTCAAGATTTACATAAATTCGTGAAATTAAGGCACTGCTACATTCAATAAACCAATATTTTTTATGCTTCGAAAACAATAAGCTGGAGTAAATCAAGTCAACACAAACACAAAGCAAGTCCGATCAAGCAACCGAATTTCAAGAAATCAATAAGAGACTAGACTAACCTGGTCCAAGCTCTGTTCAGCTGCCTTCCTTTCTTCGGGATTGGGACTGAGAGCGGCTTGGAGTATAACAGCGAGACTTGGAAGATCCATGGCACCAGAAAACACACAATCGATCGAAAAAAATTGCGGAAGGAGTGAAATTTCGGCGCACAAACTCCGATCAACGTACAAAACGATGAATTGGAAATCGATGAGGAATCCAAACCCTAGGAAGAGGGGCTTTCTAGGGTTTAGAACACCGGCGTGGGCGAGCGGAGAGGAATCGAACAGAGACTGCGTTGGGATTTGTGGAGTGAAAAACGAGAGGAGAAAGTTGGGGGCTTTTTAAACTACTAGGGTTTACGTTTACGGGTTTTTAACCACTTCCTTGGAGTTTTTATTGCGCAGGAAAAAAAAACACGGATTAATAACTCGTTTTCTCTAGTTGGAGACTTTCGCGGTGTGTTTTCAGCTTTCAATACAGACTGATTATGGAGTAACACGAGGTGTACTAAGAACGTACATGGGTGGGTGGTGCAACTATCAATTGGTAATTTAGGCAATGTTTGGTTTTTTTTACAGCAAGGATATTCTTATCCGATAGATACCTAGAGACTAATCTTTCCTATTTATAATAACTCGTTTGGTATATCCTAGAGTATAGAGCGTGGTAGTGTTAGGCATGATAAGATAAGACATTATATAAATTTATCAAGAGTTTGATGAAGATTTGGAAAAGTGTTTTCTGACGGTTTCACTTGGTAATTAAGGGCAGGAAAATAAGCCAATAAGTATATAATTTTAAAATATTATAATAACAATCCAATGTAAAATAAATTTATATTTATTTAAATAGGTCGACATGTTATGCTTATAAGGCTTTCTGAGTGATCCGGGTCTGCCATTTTCAACTAAATAGGCTTTTAAAAAAGTATTGATCTTTGTCTATTTAGTAACTTGGCCTAGGCTGACCTGGGCTAATGTAGGCTAGGTCATAAGCCTCTGTCGCCAGCCACACTTACTTCCATCCCTAGTCTTGGCCCCTTGTGCACCAGGGTTGATTATGTTCATCTTTCGGATTCTGACATGAAGGTTCGCGATGTTTGGGATAATGGTACATGGTCCTTGAATTCCCTAGCTACTCCTCTTCAGACGAAGTTGCGCCATGAAGTTCCACTACTGCTTGGGCCTTCAAACACTGATGTTGAGGATTCCTCAATCTGGAAGGGCAACGCGAAGGGTCTTTATTCGGCTAACTCAGCGTACGTTTGGGCACTAAGTGCTAACTCTCGTATAGTTTATGATCCTACGTTAATGCATTTATGGTCTTTAAAGTACCAGAGAAAATGAAGTTATTTATATGGTTTCTTCTACATGATTCTCTCCCAAATAATACCCTTAAATTTGACTAAGGCTTAGCTTCTTTTGATATTTGCTCTCGATGCTTGACTCATGTGGACTCTGGTACTCATTGTTTGCGTGATTATATCCATGTAAGGGAAGTTTGGTCCAAACTTGGGTGCCCACATATCCTACTTTTTCCACTCCTGCGTTAAAACCTGGGTTGGTTTCTTAATCCATCATAAGGACCAACGTCATTTTGGTATTATCCTTTGGTGGCTTTGGCGTTGGAGGAACACCATGGCCTGTTGTGACAGTTCTACACCATGTTGATTCATCTATTGCAGAATGTGATGAGTTTTTAGCATCTGCTTCAGATCAGTCCAAAAATACGTTGTGGTCTTGCACAAGAGCGAACCAAGTAAAGTTGAATAGTGATGGGTTCTACAAATTGAACAAGCAACAGATTGGACATGGTGGCCTCTTGTGTCATGCATCCTCTAGTTGCATTGTTGGCTTTTCTAGTTCTTCTGTTGGTTCTTGTGCACTTTCTGCTAAGCTCTTGGCCACTAAGCATGGTCTTATCCTTGCCTGGGATTTGGGTTATAAGCATGCTGTGTGTGAGAGTGACTCTCTAGATGCTATTAAGATGTTGGAGTCCCCCTCTGTCGTCGCATTTGGGAGCCTTGTTGATGGGTATTGTTGATATTTCTACTCGTTTGTGGCGTGTTTCTTTCCACCATATTCGACGGAAAGCCAACACATGCGCTGGCAAGTTAGCTATGTTGGGTTTATGTTGCCAGTTTGATTTTCATAGGTGGTCTCTGCCTCATGATGAGTTGAATTTGCTCCTTGCTTTGGACCGGCGTTGTTGTGCTGGTTTAGTGTTGTTTGTTTCTTTATTTCATATTTTCACCCAGAATAAACTGTATAACTTATCAAATCGATTAGATTGATACAGTCATATATTTGGTGGAGGGTGGTGGTGGTAGAGATGGTGGTGGTGGTGACGGAGGCGGAGGGTGGTAGTTGTTGCGGCAGTGGAAGTAGTGGGTATTGGTGGTGGTGATGGTGGTAGTGATGGTGGAGGGTGGTGGATGCAATTTTGAGGGGGGCGGAAGAGTTGATTGTGCTGGTGGCAGTGGTGGTGGCAATGTTGTAGGGCGATGGTGGCGGTGACAAAGGGTGTCAGTGGCGGAGGGTGGTTATGGCGGTAGTGGTGGTGTAGGCAGTGGTGCTGTAGGCAATGGTGATGGTGGTGGTGGTAGTGGGTGGTGGCGGTGGTTAAGGGAAACCCCCAACTTGTAAATATAATCAATTGTGAAATTTCATAATAGAATTTAGCAACATTATTACAGGGTAATTATTTTTCTTATAAATGTATGAAATTATAAATTGTGATGGTAACTTGACATCTTCTCTTAACCACAGCAAAATATAACCGTATGAAAGGCTTCTATTTTGGAATTCCATTGTGTCCATTTCCATATTTAATTAATAAAAAAATTCTCAACCATAATCAAACAACCAAACTTACAAAATTAATATATTTGAAGATAATACAACCCTCAATTTCTCCAAAATATTATATTTTTCAAATCTGTCGTATTTTGTAAGTTGATCAAGCTTCATCCCTAATACCCTACACAAAATACTTGGCCAAACCTATTCGTGTTGCTCATGCTATCGTCTGCTATAACAGAAACAAAGTTCCTTATTTCCCCCTAATTTGTGTTGCATGTCATGGTGATAAACAAATACGGGTAGCCAAACCTCTTACATATAGCCATAGCATTCTGATAACTAGTGAACAAATATATGGAACTACTAGTGAAAGAAGCAGGTAAAACTATTCTCATTCTAACAGTAGAAGGATCTATGTCACTTGTAAGACCCTCGGTTTTTTATATTTATGTTTTGGTCCCTAGACTATTTCATAATTATGATTTGGTCTCTGGACTACTTAGTAGTTTCAGTTTTGCTCCATGCTGACCATTATTTGGCTTTGCTGACTTTTTTGTCGAATATTTTATTTTCTGTTAATATTTGAATTGGAAGATAGGACATTATCTCTAAGATTTGAAGGTTATTTTATAAAGATTTGGTTTTAAATGTTGGTTATTAAGTGATTATTATTTGAGAATATCTTTAATTAGAGCAGGTTCTATTTATGTTTTAAAAACAATATTTTAGGTTTGTTTCAGATAAAACTTGATAGAAATTTTAAGCTAAAAGATAAGAAGAAGAAAATCTGAAACAAAACCTCCTATCACTTAGAGGGTTTCGGCCAGCATAAGTAAGAGGGAAACTAAGTTCTATTTTCACTTATCAAGCAACAATCCTTAGTCTTCAACAGAGAAATCATTTTTTCTTTCCTTTTGTTGTTGCTGCCACTTTCTTCCTCTTGAAAGGCAACAACCTCCTTTTTCCCTTTTTGTTGCTGCTGATGTTCAAGTTCTCCCTCTATTCTTAGAGACCAAGTTCTTTTTCCTTTCTTCCTCCTCTCAAGAGTACAAGGTGAGTAGTTTCCGGTAGGTGATGATATTCTTTTCCGGTTATGAATTCTCATGACGGTTAGGGCTTAAAGCCATGCAACGTTTTTTATTTTTCTCTTCCATTTTCATCATTTTTTTGTTCCAAGGTTCTTCCAACCCTTTTCCTCCGATGTTAGACGTTCACTCTCGAAGTTCTGACGTACAAGTTTTGTTCCTTTCATCCTTGATCGAGCGGACGACGAGGTTGGTTTTCCTTTCGCTTTCTCAACCATTTTTCTGGGCTATTGCTATTCTGAAGCCTTCAAACACTAGGAGTTTCTAAATACGAAAATTGGTTTTTGAAGCTTTAAACCTTGGGAAAAATTTGTTGTTGATTTATCTTGAAATCCTTCTTTATGAAAATTAATGATCAAAACCTTTTCCTAAGCTTTTTTGTGAAAAATTGGAATTTCAGGCTCCCTGGATAGAGAGCCAACGCATGAGCGCTGACCTCCTGGCGCCTGGGCGCTGGGTTTATGCACTGGGCGTGCTGCCAGACAAAGAGCCAGCGCATGAGCGCTGGCATCCCATCGCATGGGCACTGGCATCCCAGTGCATGGGCACTGTGCCCCTGTCAGCCCAGTTTGCTGTTTTGTTTTAAATTGTTTTAGATCCTTTTTTAGGTTAATTTCCATTCTTCCAATGATTGATTGAGCGTTATTGTGTGTTTGTCATATCAGGTTGAATTTGAAGCGTATGCGACCAGTTCGACGGTAAGGGTAACTCATGTCCTAGAGAGTCTCGAGTCATGTATGCTTGTATGTTGTGTGCTTTCTCTTTTGAATGCTGGATATATCTTGTGAAATTTGTGGATTATGTTCTTTGGACTGATATTGTTCGTGAGTTATAACGTGTTGATGTGGAATTAAAGGAATTAAGTTGATGATATTATATTTGCTAACATTGTGCATTATGTAGGATGATTGGGTTGAGGTGGCGGGAATTTGTCCCGTGTGGGTGATAATATGAGTTTAATTCCAAGTGAATTTGCCCTGAGACTTTGTGGGTGATAGGAAGGGTTAAATCTCAAGTGAAATTTCCATGAGACTTAGGGTGATTGGATGGGTTTTCGTTGCCATGTAATTCTCATGTTCCCGTTTGGAACGAATTCGCTCCTGTTTGGAACGATATATTTGGTCATAGTTATGCATGTAGTTTTTGAGTTACATGAGGTGATAAACTGCTGTTGTTTCTGTTTTTTGTTTCAATTTATAAAACGATCAGTGTTGTTCTTGTTATTGTTTCTGTGACCTGGAATATAATGTTGTTTTGTATTCTGCAATACTGCTGTTGTTTCTGTATTACTGTCTAAAATTACTGGTACTGTTTGTACTGTTAATGTTGTTACTGTTTGTAATTTTATGCATGATGTTCGTTTTTGTTACTCTTGTTGTTTGTTTTTAGGAGTTAACCCTTTCTGCTTGTTTTGTTTGTTGTTTGGGTGTTTAACGCCATAGACTTTCAGAATAAAGATTTGCGTGGAGTTTACTTATCTTTGCAAGCTAAAGGGTACTTTGGACTAACTTGAAGATCTTGAAAGATCATATAAGAGAAGAAGAATTTATTTTCTACTGCTATTCGTACTTGATATTTTTGGGCACGGTTTTTGTGCAAGCTTAAGAATTATTTATTTTGTTCAGACGCTGTTTTATTTAAAATAGGTATGGGATTTTATTATATCATATTGATTGAGTGACGTTTCTATTTTTAATATATCATATTTATTACTATGTGACCCTCAACCTTGAAATTGAGGCGTTACATCACCTCTATCAACATCTTCTTCTAGGCCACTAAGTAGGTCAAACCTAATGACATTTTGATTATGCCTGATAAATGACAACATTTGCGCCTCTATCATGGTGAAACAATCCACGACAAACTACAAGTCTCGGACACAACCAATTAGCATTCATCAAAGAGTCTTTTGTTTGGAGTCTATCTAGTTCTAATAACACAAACATTATCCACTTGAGTATCATGTTCACCGGCTTCCACTCCACGAGTCGAGTTTCAACAATATTTCTTCCAGTTCCAACAAAGTCCATCTTTATAAACTCCTTTCCCACTTTCTGGGCCGTGTTCAACAAACTGACTCATTAGGTCCTACATAGGTAAATTTTACATTATTTAATAGGCTATAATCCAGGTTACGTGGTAAACATTTTGCTACACTGTAAAAGGCCTGATAAGCTAACAGTTGCTAGTGGTTGTAGGTCACCAAAGTTCTTCGAATCCATTTAATACTTAGAAAGGTTAAGGGAGAGATCGACATTTTCAATTTCCTTTGAAGCTACAATTTCGCTGAACTTTGATACAATATCCACATCACAAGTCAATCTATTCACCTTATGCTAAGGTTCGAACCTTCCCCTAATGTGAGGCTTCACTTCAACTTTGAATAGAAATTTCTTATCCACCAGGTCAACAATTTCCTTGGGAAAGGTTACTCTAGCTCCAATTTTGGAGTTCATGAATAATGAGAAATAATTAGTAAACCTTATAATTGATTCATAGACACACATCATAAAGTTTCTAAGGTTATATGACAACCAACCTTTTCACAACTTTCAATCATTTCAAAACATGATCACTTAAACATCACATAAACAGGTGGATTGAATATAACAAAAGTGGTGGAATCAATTTCGTCTATAAACCTCACCTTTACTTGATACCTGGTAAAAAATGCATGTTAAATCTCTAAAATAATATATTTATATTTGGCTTAATTGCAATTTTAGTCCCTTATCTATCACCATTGTGCGATTTGGGTCCAGATGTTGAAAACGTGCGATTTAAGTCCTGCAATTTTTTTTTGTGCGATTTAAGTCCTGCTGTTAGTCTCAGTTCAATTTCAAACGAAATATTCTTATCTAGATTCCTTTTTACTAACTGCACCCCTCATTTTACTAACTACACCCCTCACAGAAATAAAAAACAAAACATCAAATAATAAATTAAATAATTAAATGTAATTAATAGAAAAACATTATTTTTATAAATAAAAGAAAAATAAAAAATCCCCAAACACCTCAGCCTCTTCTTCTTATTCTTCTTCTTCTTCTTCTTCTTCTACTTCTCTTTCTTCGCCATCTTCATCTCCCTTCTTCACGCTCATCATCATCATCATCCCCTTCTCTCATCTCTCTCCTCACCCAATACCATTCTCTTTCTTCCCTCTCTCTCCTCACCCCAGCCACCACCGCACCAAAGCCATGCACAACCACTGGCACACCAAAGCTTCACCCAAACCCCAGATGCGAGTTGAAACCCTAACCCCTCGATTGAAAGAGGGATCGAAATCGGAGACAAGTGAGTGGAGGAATGAGGGAGAAGAGAAGAAGAAGTTAATCGACAAGGGAGTGGATTAACGAATTGGAGCCAGAATCGATTGAAGCCCCAAATTGATTGAACCCATAGATCTGCGACTCCATCGCTCTATCTGTCGTCGCTGTTGATGTTGCTGTCGTTGCTGTTGCAGAGCTTGTGTTGTTGGGGTTGGAGTTGGTGGTAGTGGGATTGAGGTTGGGTTATTGATTTATGGGTTGAGAATGGTGGGGTTGGGGTTGGGAGGTGGTCGAAGAAGATGCGGTTGGCCTTGGACGTGTCTAATGCGTTTCTGGCTGTAGGATAGTGTGGGTGAGGGATTTGAGTTTGTTGTTGTTGAGGATGAAGATGATGGTGAATCTTGCTTCAATTGTATGTAAATTGAAAAAGTTATGCCTTTTTCCCTTTCGATTGTGCTCCTCTGTTTCGATGATGATGGTGAACCAGTATGATGATGATGTTGTAGAAGGTTTAGATTTGAGTCACATGTAGTCTTCTTCTTCACATCGTGTTTCTGGGTGTGATTGTTGGTGGTGTTGTGGTGGTGTTTTTCTGGTGCTCTGTTGGTGGTGAGAGGAAGAAGATGGTGGGTTGAGAAAGGAAGAAGCAGAAGAAGAGGTTGAAGAAGAACGATAAAGAGAAGATCTTTTTGTCTGGGTTTTGTTCTGGAGATTGAAGAAGAATGACGAAGATGAAGATTTTATCTGGCTAATTTGTAATTTTTTCTTTTTCTTATCTACTACTGTATCTACTAATTGTGAGTCCCCAATCTCAAACCTCACCAACTCTTAAAAAAAGACTCTCTTATATGTTGACATGTGTCACTTTATCAACCCAACAATTTCTCCCTCTATCAAATCAAATTTCCGAATTTAAATCATGATTTGCGATAATTAAGGAATTCAAATAATTATTTATTACAAATTTAAATCATGTAATTTATGATTGTTCTTTTTATATAATAATGTTCTTTTTATATAATAATTATTGTTTGATGATGTTACCAATTATATTCAATTCACACTTATTTATTTATTTATGGTTTTATCATTAATTTTCTATTGCTACTAACTAGCTTATTTTAAAGTAAGATTTTGCCAACATGTTGATTTATCCGTTAAATTGCAAACATCTCCATAAAATAAAACCATCAAGGGAAGTACCGTCTAGAGAAGTATCGTCTGCTACTCAGATAGAAGTATCGTCTAAAGGAAAAGCAAGAGACTACAACGTCAAAGTCATATCTCAAGTATGGTCTACATGCACAACTCTATCGTCTGCTCAACAAATATCTTTATCGTCTGTTCAACAAATATCTTTATCGTCTGCTCAATAAAATAGAAGGCTGAAATAGCTCACTAGCTCTATCGTCTGCTCTAAGAAATAAAAGGTGGAATTATCCCTATCTTCTACTCGGCATCACTATCTACTCTAGAGAAGTATCGTCTGAAGACAAGGAAAGTACCGTTTAGAGAAGTATCGTCTAAAGACAAGGAAAATATTGTCTATAGAAGTATCGTCTGAAGAAAAGGAAAGTACCGTCTACAGCTCTATCCATTGTGAATTGTCCTCGGTGCTTGCTACATATTCTTTATCCGGATATTGTCAATTCTACTTTACAGAACAATATTAGCCTAATGTGTCAAGATAGAGAAGTGAAATAAGATTTTCATTATGTTAAGACTATTGCTACATAAGTATTTGTTGGATGTTTTTCTATTTCTGCTATCAAAACTTAATTACATTGTTTGGTTTTGGTGTGACATAAACTTTAGATGAACAATTTTAATATTAGTCATTGTGTCTACTTTAGTTTTATTAATTGAGGACTTCAATATATCATGTGATCTTACGCGTGTTTAAAAATGTAAACATATGTCATATATTTATTAGCTTTATAACATCTACTAAAAAAATTGCAAATTAAATATTAAAAACACCCGTGCGATGCAATTGCACGGGTTACTTACTAGTTTCTAGTTTCTGTTTCTAATTCATTTTAATTTCTGCACTTTTTATCATTTTTTTTTTAAATTAAGTATAGGGGGTGCAGATAGTAAAAGGAGGGGTGAAAATAGTAACTGCCGTTAGCAATTGGATGACAAGCTAACGACAGGACTTAAATCGCACAAAAAAAAATTGCAAGACTTAAATCACACATTTTGAACATCAGGAACCCAAATCGTGCAATGGTGATAAATAAGGGACCAAAATTGCAATTAAGCATAATAAGAACACCTTCACCTTCTTCCTTTCTTTCATTTTAGAAGATAGAACACACGAGAGAGAGGGAGAGAGAGGGGGAGAGAGTGTTAATGAATATTACGGCGGGAAACAGATTAATTTGGTGAATAACTCTCCTCCCTCCAAAACACACTAATCCACTTTTTTTTCTTTTCCTTCCTTCTATTTTCTCTTTTCCTCTCTTTCTCTCTCTGGAAAACCCTAACGTTGTGGAATTTCTCTCTCCTCATCTTCTTCGTTCATCCATGGCATTCCCCTCTCAATCCCAAGAAGAAGGGGGTGTTGCCGTCGCCGGCGGCGGCGGTGGCGGTGAAGAAGACACCAACATCGACGTTCACAACACGCGCGGAACCCCCATTACGTACCTCCCTCTCGATCACCTCTACTCCGCCACCTCACCTTGCAGTGGCTCCGCGAACGTCATGTCCAAAAAGGTCAAGGCTCACCGCAAGCTCGCCCCCGCCATCAGCAGCGACAACAGCAGCAGCAGCAATAGCGACGGTGAAACGCCGCTCGATCATCATCTCGACAAGAAAACGACGTCGGCTGCCGCTCCGAAGACCGCTCTTCTCTATGTCTACTCTCGCCGCCGCAAGTGGCGTCCGTCCCGGACACCGACGCCGCCGTTGCACCATTCCCTCTCGAGGGAGAATGGGGAGTCTGAGAGTAAGGTGCTGAAGAGGAGGAAAATTGGGAGCGCCGAGTTGGAGAATTTGGGGGTGGATTTGAACGGCGTCAGGAACCACCTTGACGGGCCTCGATTGAGGGAATGTCGCACTCCAATTGGGAATTCTGGCACTGGCAACAACAATAGCAACACCAAGTGTGGTGGTGGCTCCTTGCAGAATCTCCCCAAGCTGAATCCTGAATCTCGCACTGTGAAGAAATGGGTTGGGTAATTTCGCTATTACTCTCTATCTACCTCTTTCTCTCTATGAAATGAACAAATTCATGGGTGGCTTTAATATTTTAGGGTTTTTAACGAAATGTTGCTTTTATGGACTCTAGAATCAGAGGCTTCGTGAATTTGAACTTTGCTCAAATGCTTAGCTCTGAGTTAGTGTTTGGGACGGGTTCATTGTTTCTGCATGGTTAGAGGGAGGGAATCTTAAATACATACTTTATATCAGGCAAATGTTTGGACATCTCATTGAGGGTGGAGTAGAGTGAAATAGACTAAACTTATACTCCAGTTTTTTGGATATTTTAATGATGGAATGGAGCAAAATATTTGTTTTGTCTCATTCCGCTCAAATCGGAAGGTAACGGAAAATGGGGTATTGGATGAAATGGGATGGAATAAATTCCACTGCGTCCTATTTTAAACAATCCAATTAATCGAACTTCTATTGATTCCATTCAATTGTTCTCCACTTCATCCCTTGCTGTCAATCCAAACATAATACTTACTGTTTCCAAACAAGAAATCATCTGATTATTTGGAATGTAGTGTTTGTTTAGGCTGTAGAAATAAAGCTCACTAGCTCAGTGGGTTTATCTCTGTTTCAATGTGTGGGGTATGGGGTTTGGTCATGTGAATAAGGCTATGTGATATTGTTTTTGTGGCTCTATGATTTCTGTATGTTAGGTAGATAGGAAGAAGAGAATCTTACATGAATGTTCATTGCACTTATTGCAGGTTGAGTTTTGATGATGCTGATCCTGAGGCATTTGTTGGATTGCGATGCAAGGCAGTGTTTTGTAACTTTTGGGTCATTAATAGCTGTATGTTTATTCTGCAGAGTTTGTTCATACAACAGTTTATCAATGTTGACCTTGTTTTCTGCAGGTTCATTGGCCCGTGGATTTAAGATCGTATGCTGGCTATGTCAAAGGTTATGATAAAGAAACCAAGATACATCATGTATGACCCTTACTTATCTAAATAATTACTCAAATGATTTGATTAGCTTAACAAAAAATTGGGTGCATTTATGATCTCTGTGTATATGACAATATTGGACTTGTTATTTGAGATTTTATCCTTTCATGAATAAATATATGCAGATCAAGTATGATGATGGTGATGAGGAAAATTTAATCCTTTCAAAAGAAAATGTAAAATTCCATGTTTCCCGTGACGAGATGAAACATTTAAAATTGAGTTATGCCAAAGTTCGTGACAGTAACGTCTCTGATTATGATGTTGAAGAGATGCTTGCATTGGCTGCAAGTTTGGATGATTGTCAAGACTTTGAGCCCGGGGATATCATATGGGCCAAGCTAACAGGTTCATGCCCAATCTTGTTCAGTTGTTCCATTTGTATATCGTTGTATGTGGATATCTTTATTTAAATTTATTTGTTATAACTTTTAGAAGTTTAGTACAATCTGTCTTTCTGTAACTTCTTTTATTATTTTTGGTGCTCTGATTCTATACAGTGAAGTGTTAATTTATATGTGGTATCACACTGAAGAAGCTCTCTATGCAGTCTACACTATGGTTTTCAAATTCAAACATGAGAGCTGAAATCTGCATATTGAAACTCATGGCTTCTCTGATTTGTTGTGATTGGTCAAGTGTGGTATAATGCATACTGCATACCCTGTTAATCAACAACACATTCATTTACTGAGCTAAATTAAAATTTCTTGTGTATAGTTTTGGAAATAATGTTACAATAATCTCATTACAGTTACAACCATGTTGACGCTCTTTACTTGGTCAGAAGACAATTCAAGGAAGGATTGAAGAGTTATATAAGTGATTTTGGTTGGAATATGAAGTATCCCAAAAGTTGAGATTTTCTGTAATCTTTATTTCTAAATATTTTGAAAATGGGGACGGATGAAGTTGTGACTTGCTCCAGTATCAATCAATACAACTGTAGTCTATAGGAACTTCTTTAAGCCTCCCTTATATTCTCATTGTTGTCACTTCCTAAAGAACATTCTTTGAAATTCCAAACATCCCCACCCCCAAAGCGTTGCATTCTAAAGCTTCTTTTTAACTGGTTTCATCAACTTCTACAGCCACTACTTCTCCTTCTTAATTCAAGTCTTCATTATCTCCTAAGATTACCAATTGTTAGTAATATAGTTAGTTAGTCTTTGTTTGTAGTCAGTTTTGTTATTAACAGTTTCTGTTTGTAACTGTTTTGCCAGCTGTAGTTAGTTAGGCAGCTGTAGATAGTTAGTTAGTTAGTTGCATCTCAGCTTCTATGAGAAGCTGTAGTTAAGCAAATGGAAGGAGCCCAATTGAGCCCAGAAGAGATGGAGATGGAGGCTGAAGTGAAAGCCATGGGGAATTTTCAAAATAATTCCTATAGCAACAGTTACAACCCCAACAGGAGGAATCACCCCAATTTTTCATGGAGAGACCAAGGGGGTGGTCAAGGTGAGGCTAGGCAATTCCAAAGGCCTTATCAAGCTCGGAGGCCACCAATGCCTCAAAATCCAGGTCGAGGAAAGTAAAGCTTCGAGGATATTGTTGGTGAAATAGCCCAACAAACCTCTGAATTCATGAATGAGACCAGAACAAGTGCCAAGAATCATGAAGCTTCCGTTAGGAATTTGGAAGTTCAGGTAGGCCAATTGGCCAAGACCATTGCTGAAAGGATTCCAGGTACTTTTCCTTCTGATACTCTTGTAAATCCTAAAGAAAATGTGGAAAATGTTTTTGCTATCGCTTCAGAGTGGTAGAATTATGCCTGAAAGGGTAGTTGAGGTTGATCATGCAATAAGTGGTGAGGAAAAAGATAAAGAGGAGAGTGTTCCTATTGAAAATAATGTTGTAATTCCTGAAAAAGAGAAGGTTTCCCCTCCTAGAAATGTTGGTAAGGTTCCATTTCCTAAGGCTTTAAAGAAAAATTTGGAAAAACAATTTTCGAGGTTTCTTGAAATCTTCAAGAGACTTCAAATTAATATACCATTTTCTGAGGTTTTGGAACAAATGTCAACATATGCTAAGTTCATGAAGGACATTTTATCTAAGAGGAGGAAATTGAGTGAGGTCGAGGAAACAGTTATGTTAACCGAAGAGTGCTCTGCAATCGTTTCTAGGAAGCTTTCCCAAAAGTTAAAAGATCCGGGGAGCTTCACTATTTCTGTTGATATTGAGGGGCTACCAAATGCAAAGGCTCTTTGTGATTTGGGAGCTAGCATAAACCTCGTGCCACTCTCCATGTTCAAGAGATTGGACATGGGAGAGGCAACCCCTACTCTTATGTGTTTGCAGCTGGCGGACATGTCCATCAAGTTTCCATATGGTATAGCTGAAGATATTTTGGTTAGGGTTGACAAGTTTGTCTTCCCGGTGGATTTTGTCATACTTGACATGGAGGAAGATTCAAATATACCCTTGATCCTTGGGCGATCATTCCTTGCCACAGGGAATGCCAAGATCAATGTGGGTGAAGGATGAAATCAAACACTATGAGCCCTATCTAGAAATTTCTAACCTTGAGATTCATAAAGATTAATCAAGATTTCCCCCTGCATGTTGTTAGATTGATTGTTCTTGGCACCTAAACTCTACCAATGAAACCTAGAAATCACTACTAATATATATATATATATATATATAAGGATATATTAGTAATTTCATATATAGGGATTGAGTTTCGGGTTCGGGTTTCACCATACCCAAATTTGAACCCGAACAGTACTTTCAGAATCGGCTAAAACCCGAACTTAAACCCAAACAGAACGGGTTTTACCCGTAAATTCGGGTCAGGTCGAGTCAGGTACCCACGGGTATGGGTTTTTCTGCCATCTCTAGATGAAAAGATTAAGTTTTTTGTATTCCGGACTCTCAAACACTTTGAGTCCGAGGAAGATGAGGATTACTTCAATGTTGACTTGCTCATCAAGAGAAGGAAATTATCTCCTAATTGATTAAAAGGGGAGGAGTCTACCTAAGACTATAACAAAGGGCTACTTGGGAGACAACCTAAGATCAGGTTTGGTTTAATTTGCTTTCTTTAATTTTTGTATAAAAATTTGAAAAAGAAAATATATATAAGTTTTTGTTGCAAGAGGGGCCAACGCTCCAGCGTTGGAGGCTCAACACTCATGCGTTGAGCCCTTGTGAAGCCCCTTGGACGTTTTACACCCAACGCTTAAGCGTTGGGGGGGCCAAATCTCATGCGTTAGGCCCCTGTAATCACCTAGTGTTTCAAATTAATTCCAACACCTTGGCGTTAGGGGGCCAACACTCATGCGTTAGACCCCTGTAATCTTTCAGTTTTTATTTTTAATTCTAACGCATGTGCGTTGGAAGGGGCCAACGCTCATGTGTTGGGCCCCTGTAAGGCCCAGTAATTCATATTCATATAATCCCAGCGTTCAAGCGTTGGGAAGCCAACACTCAAGCGTTGGAGCATGAGCAGGTTTTTAAGTGGGTTTCTAATTTGAAATTTCCCACTTCCCATTCTTATTTTCTTCCACTTCCTCTCATCCCTCTTTCAGCCCACGACCCAAACCTCTTTAAAACAATAGTTTCACCATCTCCAACCCTTCAATCTCTTTTGAAATCATTTGAGAGTTGGTTGATTCTTTGCTGAAGTGCTTTTTCCAATTTCTCCTCTTCATTTGTTCAAGGTTGGTTTTGCTAAAACTTTCTCTTTTATTTTCTCATCTTTTAAATACTTTGAACAATATGTAAGTAGGGAATATGATTTGTGGTTCTTGGGTTGTGATTGGATTATTTGGAGGTTGAAAATTTCTGTTTTTGCATTTCCCCTTTGTATATATGAAATTTTGTTTTGGAATGAGCCCACCAAGTGTTTGTTAAAATGTCAAAATGGTTTCTTGAGTTCTTTCCGTGCTCTGTTGTTCTTGATTTTGATCTTGTGATTATTGGAGACTCATGGAACCTCATTTGCTTTAAAGTGGGCACATATCCACCCTTTGTTTTGAATAATTGAAAAGGACTTGAGATTTTGGATTTAGGACTAACAATTCTAACAAGTTGGTTGCTTGTGAATTCTTGTTTGTTCTATGTTGCAGAGATGGCACCCAAGAGAAAGGCTGTGGAAGAAGCTACAATCGTTGATGAGCAATTTGATTACAACCGCTTTCTTTCCCTTGAAAAGGAGCAATACTTCGAGGGGAAAGTGGTGCAAAAGGAGCTGGTCCGAGAGAGGCCCCTTCACTTTGAAACGGTGGACCGATGGGGGGTCCAAAAAGCCATTGTTGAGAGAAAATGGGAGCAGCTATGTGCCCCAATTGCTGATGGGTGCCAAACCCTTGTGCGAGAGTTTTATGCTAATGCCCGCTATGACTCCGATGAGGAGATCCCCGCCATCCCAACCTACAAGTCATGGTTCCGGGGAACCACAATTAACTATGGTGCAAAAGTAATCCGAAGGCTTCTGAAGTTGCCTACTGAAGCCCAAGACCAGGCCAAATTTGGAGAGAATGGGGCTAGTTACAATGAACTGTTAAACAACTACCCCTTTGCTGAAATTCTTGAGGCCCTTGCTGTACCAGGAGCCCGTTGGGAGACCAAGGCGGATGGAATCACTCCGAGTTACATCTACCGAAGGTTTGTGAAGCCGGAGGTTCGAGTGTGGGACCACTTTTTGGGGGACACTCTTTTTCCTAGCTCCAACAAAACAAAGCTTATGAAACAAAGTGCTCTATGTATTTATTGTTTGCTGAACAAGAGGCCAATTGATGTGGCTAGGATCATTGCTTGGCGGATTCACTTCTCCGTCAATGTGGATAAAAAGGGTAAGAGGTTTGGTTACCCTATGTTGATTAATAAACTGGTGCAGACTAAGCTTGGAGTAGCAGCTATGCCCCCCATTGAGATCCACATTCATCTTCTTTCGCTTATGAGTTTTGAAGTTGCTAGAAGGATTTACTATGAACATGTTGATGCCCTTGAGAAGCAATGTGATCCTTCTAGTGCACGCTATGCACCTCCCAGGTCCAGAACCAACTCTAGAGCAGGAACCAGAAATTTGGGGGAGTCATCATCTCAGCCCTCTACCATCACTTGGCAGGAGGAAGCTTTTGGAACCATGTTCCAACACATGCACAGGATATGCAACAACCAGCAGCTGATTTGGGATCATGCTGGCTATAGTGATTCTAACTGGCAGAGGTGCCCTGCCCCCACTGAATTGGAGAGGAGATTGATGAACTTGCATGTCACTGAGCAGGCTGAAGGCTCAGGAGCAGCTAAAGGAGAGGAGGCCACTATGCATTTTGACTGATGAACTATTATTTACTAGCTTTTTGTTTTCTTTTTATTTGGATAATTTTTATTTTTCTGTTTTTATTTTGCTTTTAGAATTTTTAAAATTGATAGTCCTGTACCTTATCTAGTCAACCTGCCATTATAGCTTTGTGAATGCTTTATCTGATTAAATTGCTTTTTGGGAAAAGATACAATGTTTTGATGCGGTTAGGATTGCATGATGTTAGGAATGATTGAAAATCTTGATTGTTAAGTTTGGTAAAAAAATTTATGAGTTCTAAAAAGGGTATCACTTACCCTATGTCTTTTCTGAGTGCTGAGAACTCTGAATGCATGATTGTAAAATTTTTCTGCCTTGTGTTGCATGTTGATTGAGATTTGTACGCTTTGTAAGTTGTGAAGAGATTCTAGAAATTTTTGAAAACTCAGATTCTTGTTTGAAATTGAATTTCCAATAGTAACCCCTTTGAGCCTTAAAAGGGTCATCTTGTTAGAGCTTACTTTTGTGCAAAATTATTTGAGTTGTTAGAGTGATTCATAAATTGAAAAAATTAGAGCTATGTATGTTTAGGACCCTCTTTGAAAAAAATGAAAAGTGAAAATCTTATGTAAGTGCTTATGATTTGGAAAAAAAAAACAAAGAAAAAAAGGAAATGTGAAAAAATAAAGAGGTCCTAGTGTTAATATTGTTCAAAACTCAAGATTGAAAAAGAGTAATATCACCTAACAACAGATTCTGAGTCAGCCAAATAAAGTTGTCAAGTTCTTGAAATTCCTACCTTAATTGCTAAACCCTTTGGCCAAGTTTCAACCTTCAAAAATCTCTTCAAAGTTACTTAGTTGTATGATTTCAATTTTGATTTGAATGATAGGCAGAATTATTGAACTTTCTTGTTTTCATTGAGAATATTCGTTTGTGAGCTCAAAGGATTAAAGTTTTTCTAAACTTGTGGAACATGTATGCTTGATTAATATTTGTGGAACATGTATGCTTTCCAAATCCGCTATACTTTCTTGAAATGTGTCTTGGGGTTCAATGTTAATTGGATAAACTTTTTCTAAACTTGAGGACGAGTTTTTCTTAAAGTTTTTTCACTTGAGGACAAGCTGGCGTTGGGAATAGTGGTGCGATGACTGGATTTTGTATGATAATTTTAGGGTTTTTTAGTCTTATTTTAATTTTAATTTTATTGAGTCTCATATAGGTTTTTATAATTTTTATTTAGATTTTCTATTTATTTTTGCATTTGCATATAGATTAACTTTTATTTGTTTTTTCAACTTTACTTTTATAATTTTAGGGATTTTTGTTAGTATTTTAGTCTTTTAGAAATGCTGGTAGAAATAGTCATTTTGTCCAGAGACCAAATTGTAAACTTCAGGACAAGAAGGGCAAAAAAATGCAAAGTTCAGAAGAGGAAAGACTAAAAGTGAAGTATCAGCAAATAAAAGTCCAAAAGTGAAAAGTTGGAAGAGGAAGCACCAATTTCAATTGAGCATATGGGAAAAAGGCTTGAGTGGAGGATTAATAACAATTGTTGTTTCAGAATTAAGAGGGGACAAAAATGAGGTTAATGAAGGCCATTAATGTCCACCAACTCCACCACCTTTGAAGAGCAAAACAGCCAAGAAGTGCAAACATTAGACGTGCCAACGCTCAAGCGTTGGAAGCCCAACGCTCATGCGTTGGCACTCTGACTTGAAGCCTAGTGTTTAAATTAACCCAACGCCCAAGCGTTGGAAGGGCCAACGCTCTTGTGTTGGGCCCTAACTTACACATTCTTGTAATTAATTCCAACGCCCAATCGTTGGAGGGCCAACGCTCATGCGTTGGGCCCCTGTTTGCCTACGTCTGACATTAATAAACCCAACGCTCAAGCGTTGGGATTCTAGCGCTCAAGCGCTGTGATGCAGTCAGAAAATCCTATAAATAGGACTGCATGCTTCATTTGCAAAACACACCAGAATACGATAAGCTATTCTTTCTTTCTTCCTTAGAGCATTATTTCCTTAGAATTGTGGGAAGCCTTTCTTGAGCTCCTGTCCAGATTAATACAATGTCTCTCTTAGCCATGCTTGGCTATGTTTTTTTTAAGGACTTGGGTTGTTTTTAGCTTATAGTTATGTTTTAAGTTTCTTCTTTATATCTGAATAAAATGCATTTCATGTTCCATTTCCTTGTTCTTCATCTATCTTGCTGTACACAAGTGTTTTAACTTATTTCTTTATCAATGGTAATTGTTAAGTAATAAGGGAAATAGGAATTGGAAAAACATTTTGCATATCACTAAGGAATTAGGATAAGCTTTGTTTATGTTGGCCTGAATATAGAATTAATCTTCTTCTTAAATTAACTAAAAAGATAAGGAATTAGACTTAGTAATTTAGAAGAAAGCTTTGCATGTTTAAGGAATTAACTTGTAAAGAAACTAGGCTAGAAAATCATGATTTTCTTGCTTAAACTTCAGATATAAATTTGATTCTAAGAGCATAATTTATAAGCTATTTACTCAGCCCAACTTCTTAATTTTTATCATTATATTTTCATTGCTAATTGCACTTCTGAGTTCTTACTCAAACCAAAATTAAACAAATCAATTTATTTTTCTGCTCTAGTTCTAAACAACTTATAATTAGATTTTGGAACACCTATCCTTGTGGAGAATGATAATCTTTTATATTACTTTGATAACCTCCGTACACTTGCAGATTTGGTCATTAACACACAATCATAGAGGCGATGTAAGAGAGTTTTCGGGGTTGCGTTACAACACTTGCAGGTATTATCAGCCACCACATGATGACGAGACAACGAATCTATCATTGGGAGAACATTATGAGCAGCCTGCCACACAAAGAACTCGATACTTTCAAGCACTGATAGACCCCAAAATTTCGACCACGATCGAGGTATATGAATCAGATTCTTCCATAACACATCCCAGTTGACTTAAGGGAGGGGGGCTAGAGTATAACTTGATGGTGTATAATTTTGTATTAAACAATAGTTAGTCAAGCAATTTTTATTATGTTGCAAGTTTGTAATTATTTAGTTAGTCTCACTTTCATGCAAGTATGTTGTAATCATTTTATAATTATTCAATCAATTGTGTTATTTCCTTGACTGTCTCTCTCAAACTCTCTCTTCTTGTAATTCTGTTATTTCTTACTGATACCACCAAAAGATTTTAACTTTTCTTTTCCTTCCCCCATGCTTGCATCACTTTTTACCCCCACACTACAATACATTACTTGGAGCCCAAACCTATATGCTATTTATTTATTTATTTGGAGACCATATAATACCATTGTTATAATTTTCTATGAGTGTTTTTTTTGGGTAAAAATAATGTAAAATGAGTTGACTTTTAAAGTGACTACATAAAACTATATTTAACATTATTTTACTCTAAACAATGATAACCTTGATCCATAAACTGCTAAAATTGATTACACACTTGATTTTTTTAACTCAAAGACAAATTGACTCTAAGGAGCTTTTTCCTCTAACTTTCTCAAAGCACAAAAGTTAATGTGAATGACAAATTTACTCCAAGGAACTTTGTCCTTGGACTTCATTATAGGAGACTTGGCTTGGTTTTACTTGGGCTTTCACAAGCTGATAGTGTCACAATCATGTTCCAATCTGATATCTCTCACCTTCAATTGTGATTGATAATAATTGATTTTGCACTTCAAGCCATAACAATAACAACAACACCTTCACCTTCTTCCTTTCTTTCATTTTGAAGTTTGAACTTAGAAGTTAGAACACACGAGAGAGAGAGGGGAGAGTGTGTGAATGAATAACACGGCGGGAAACAGATTAATTTGGTGAATAACTCTCCTCCCTCCAAAACACTCTAATCCACTTTTTTTTCTTTTCATTCCTTCTATTTTCTCTTTTCCTCTCTTTCTCTCTCTGGAAAACCCTAACATTGTGGAATTTCTCTCTCCTCATCTTCTTCGTTCATCCATGGCATTCCCCTCTCAATCCCAAGAAGAAGGGGGTGTTGCCGTCGCCGGCGGCGGCGGTGGCGGCGAAGAAGACACCAACATCGACGTTCACACCACGCGCGGAACCCCCATTAAGTACCTCCCTCTCGATCACCTCTACTCCGCCACCTCACCTTGCAGTGGCTCCGCCAACGTCATGTCCAAAAAGGTCAAGGCTCACCGCAAGCTCGCCCCCGCCATCAGCAGCGACACCAGCAGCAGCAGCAATAGCGACGGTGAAACGCCGCTCGATCATCATCTCGGCAAGAAAACGACGTCGGCTGCCGCTCCGAAGCCCGCTCTTCTCTATGTCTACTCTCGCCGCCGCAAGAGGCGTCCGTCCCGGACACCGACGCCGCCGTTGCACCATTCCCTCTCGAGGGAGAATGGGGAGTCTGAGAGTAAGGTGCTGAAGAGGAGGAAAATTGGGAGCGCCGAGTTGGAGAATTTGGGGGTGGATTTGAACGGCGTCAGGAACCACCTTGACGGGCCTCGATTGAGGGAATGTCGCACTCAAATTGGGAATTCTGGCACTGGCAACAACAATAGCAACACCAAGTGTGGTGGTGGCTCCTTGCAGAATCTCCCCAAGCTGAATCCTGAATCTCGCACTGTGAAGAAATGGGTTGGGTAATTTCGCTATTACTCTCTATCTACCTCTTTCTCTCTATGAAATGAACAAATTCATGGGTGGCTTTAACTTTTGAGTGTTTTTAACGAAATGTTGCTTTTATGGACTCTAGAATCAGAGGCTTCGTGAATTTGAACTTTGCTCAAATGCTTAGCTCTGTGTTAGTGTTTGGGTTCATTGTTTCTGCTTGGTTAGAGGGAGGGAATCTTAAATAAATACTTTATATCAGGCAAATGTTTGGACATCTCATTGAGGGTGGAGTAGAGTGAAATAGACTAAACTTATACTCCAGATTTTTGGATATTTTAATGATGGAATGGAGCAAAATACTCGTTTTGTCTCATTCCGCCCAAATCGGAAGGTAACGGAAAGTGGGGTATTGGATGAAATGGGATGGAATAAATTCCACTGCGTCCTATTTTAAACAATCCAATTAATCGAACTTTTATTGATTCCATTCAATTGTTCTCCACTTCATCCCTTGCTGTCAATCCAAACATAATACTTACTGTTTCCAAACAAGAAATCATCTGATTGTTTGGAATGTAGTGTTTGTTTAGGCTGTAGAAATAAAGCTGACTAGCTCAGTCGGTTTATCTGTGTTTCAATGTGTGGGGTATGGGGTTTAGTCATGTGAATAAGGCTATGTGATATTGTTTTCGTGGCTCTATGATTTCTGTATGTTAGGTAGATAGGAAGAAGAGAATCTTACATGAATGTTCATTGCACTTATTGCAGGTTGAGTTTTGATGATGCTGATCCTGAGGCATTTGTTGGATTGCGATGCAAGGCAGTGTTTTGTAACTTTTGTGTCATTAATAGCTGTATGTTTATTCTGCAGAGTTTGTTCATACAACAGTTTATCAATGTTGACCTTGTTTTCTGCAGGTTCATTGGCCCATGGATTTAAGATCGTATGCTGGCTATGTCAAAGGTTATGATAAAGAAACCAAGATACATCATGTACGACCCTTACTTATCTAAATAATTACTCAAATGATTTGATTAGCTTAACAAAAAATTGGGTGCATTTATGATCTCTGTGTATTTGACAATATTGGACTTGTTATTTGAGATTTTATCCTTTCATGAATAAATATATGCAGATCAAGTATGATGATGGTGATGAGGAAAATTTAATCCTTTCAAAAGAAAATGTAAAATTCCATGTTTCCCGTGACGAGATGAAACATTTAAAATTGAGTTATGCCAAAGTTCGTGACAGTAACGTCTCTGATTATGATGTTGAAGAGATGCTTGCATTGGCTGCAAGTTTGGATGATTGTCAAGACTTTGAGCCCGGGGATATCATATGGGCCAAGCTAACAGGTTCATGCCCAATCTTGTTCAGTTGTTCCATTTGTATATCGTTGTATGTGGATATCTTTATTTAAATTTATTTATTATAACTTTTAGAAGTTTAGTACAATCTGTCTTTCTGTAACTTCTTTTATTATTTTTGGTGCTTTGATTCTATACAGTGAAGTGTTAATTTATATGTGGTATCACACTGAAGAAGCTCTCTATGCAGTCTACACTATGGTTTTCAAATTCAAACATGATAGCTGAAATCTGCATATCGAAACTCATGGCTTCTCTGATTTGTTGTGATTGGTCAAGTGTGGTATAATGCATACTGCATACCTTGTTAATCAACAACACATTCATTTACTGAGCTAAATTAAAATTTCTTGTGTATAGTTTTGGAAATAATGTTACAATAATCTCATTATAGTTACAACCATGTTGACGCTCTTTACTTGGTCAGAAGACAATTCAAGGAAGGATTGAAGAGTTATATAAGTGATTTTGGTTGGAAGATGAAATTGAGATTTTCTGTAATCTTTATTTCTAAATATTTTGAAAATTGGGACTGATGAAGTTGTGACTTGCTCCAGTATCAATCAATACAACCATAGTCTATAGGAACTTCTTTAAGCCTCCCTTATATTCTCATTGTTTTCACTTCCTAAAGAACATTCTTTGAAATTCCAAACATCCCCAACCCCAAAGCGTTGCATTCTAAAGCTTCTTTTTAACTGGTTTCATCAACTTCTACAGCCACTACTTCTCCTTCTTCATTCAAGTCTTCATTATCTCCTAATATTACCAATTGTTAGTTATATAGTTAGTTAGTCTTTGTTTGTAGTCAGTTTTGTTATTAACAGTTTCTGTTTGTAACTGTTTTGCCAGCTGTAGTTAGTTAGACAGCTGTAGATAGTTAGTTAGTTAGTTGCATCTCAGCTTCTATGAGATGCTATAGCTTTCTATAAATACAATTGAAAGCTCATTTGTATAGTTAATAATTCTGAAATGAAATTCATAAATGACTCTCTGTTTTCCCTGTTTACCAATTCTTTCACCAATCTTAATCGCTTATCCTTGCATTGGTGTAGAGATGAATTTGTCACCATATTCAAAATATAATCCTTTCGCCTTCCACTCCTTTAGTTGTTGATTAGTTAAGTGGCCTAGATTTCTACCCTTCTTCGTTGTGTTCCTTTGATCTCCTTCATTCCTTTTCACCGCAAAACCTAATGATGACGCAAAACCTCTATTTTGTGTTAAGCCTGAAACCGTTGACACTGAAGTGTCACAGTTCCTTCCCATCCAATTGCTGTTTGGCTTGGTAGAAGCAGTTGCTGAACGCTTTCTCCTTCTTGCACCCCTTCGGACTCTTTCCAGTGCTGCTCTGCTGCCAAAATTTAGGCCAAAAACTATAAACAATGGCTGCTGTGGTATTTTCAATGATTTCTGCTTCTATATCTCGAGCCAATTCTATCTTCTGCAAGCGGGTCTCTGGTTTAAATGCATGGACCCTTCGTCAGATGTTTGGTTGTAAGCCTCCAATAAAATACCCCAACTATTGTTCTTATTGCTTCAGATAATCTGTTTACTTGAGAGGACAAAAATTCAAAAGCATCAATGTGCGCTCCACAAGAATATGGAAGTTCCACCCTTTTAACTGCCATATAATATTCATCTAATCCCATTGATCCGAATTGGCTCCCTTATCAGTTGAACTCTTCTCCTTTTTATTATAACTCTCCTGTTCATCTTCATTGCCCTTGCCCAAAGCCTTTCTCATTCCAGAGAAGAAACTTTCCTTCAGATTTTCTATTTTCTCCTCCATTTGATATTCTCTCATCTATATTGGTCTTCATTCCATGATTTTTCCTCCAAGGAATCCACTCTGTTGGGAACTGTAGCCATGGTTGGAGGTTCACTTTGCTGGCCTCAGTTCTCTTTCTTCACACCCAGCAGGAAAGACCGAAACATGATAGAGCACCAGAGATAAATTGATGAAATATGTATTACTGAGCACAATTAACATATGATACAGCAGTAAGTGTTATCCCAAAGACAAAAGTCTCCTATATAGAGTGTTCCTTGTCACAATCTATGGACAACAGCTTTTAATTACCTACCCTAAAATCAGATATACTTCTGTAACGGAACAGCCATCCGTTATTTTCTACAAATGGATGGCATTAATCAGTTTCCTATTATGGTATTATCATATATGCCTAAAAGAGAACTGCTGAACTGGCATGTTATTTCTACAAGCAACTGCCATCCAGCAGTTAGTCTCGTGGTTTCCTATGTCTCCTAATGTACACCTTCCAATTGGGTGGCGTAGCTAGTTTGTGGATCAACAGATCTAACCTGTTTCCACTATGTCTACTTCAGATTACCTTGTTTGTTTATTACTTGCATTTTCAGTTAGTATTCAATCTTTTTAGTTTTGTAACTATTTTTTTATTCTGCAGGCCATGCAATGTGGCCAGCTGTTGTTCTGGATGAATCACTTGCTAGCAACTGTAAAGGTTTAAAAATGTTTATAGGAGGAAGATCAGTTCCTGTCCAATTTTTTGGCACCCATGACTTTGCAAGGTTCGGTATTCTGTTGGAATTAAGAAAAAAATAGTTTTAAATGTTTAGGGAGAATCTGTTTTTTCTACACAGTTTCATTCCTCTTTTTGATATGGATTTTCCTTTTGTATATTCTCCCTGCCTTCCAGGGTTAGATTGCAACAGGTGAAATCATTTCTTAGTGGGCTTCTTACTGATCTACACTCAAAGTGCAAGAAACTTAGTTTTATTGAAGGATTAGAAGAGGCAAAAAGGTAATGCTAATCATGCTTTTTCCTTTTCCTTTATTGGTTCTCACATTTATTAACTAAAGCATCTAAAGTTGGTAATATTAATATCATAATATGTTGCTAATGCAATTTTGTTGGATAAGGTTAGTGTGTGTGCTATGTTTTTTCAGGTTCTTGTTTATCTATGGTCCCTATTGTGCTAAAGTGAACATTATACAACAAGGAATTGTTGTATATGAATAAACTAAGAATTAAGTTAACTACTAACACATTATAAGCTATATACTCTAACAAGGAAGAAAGTCTAGAATTAGATAAACTACTTTTCCTCTCTAATCTCTATTAACCGAGCTTTGTTTCCTATATTTAAATCGTTTGGTCAATATTTTAAGTTTTAAATGACTTGTGTTTTTAGATTCATGCAACTGCACTATGTTTTATGTGCGTGAATTAGTTGCTGAGGGAGTTCTGAAGGCATTATGGATTAGCCATCATTCTCTATAATGTAGCATTTTAAAATTCTTTGCTTTGATACTCAGAGTTGAAGAGTTTTCTAATTGTTGCTCATATTTGTTGGTTTTACAATTATTTCACTTAAACAGATACTTAAGTGAACAGAAGCTTCCATTGGAGATGCTAGAATTACAGAAAAGATGTGCGGCTGATGAATACAACAATGTAAGTGGAGAAGATGGAGGGTGTACAGATTCAGGTGAAGATTGTTTAAATGACAAAGGAACTTGCGCCATTGAAAGTTTTCCTTATGACGTAGGGGACTTGCAGATTCTAAGACTTGGTAAATTTTCAAGATTATCACTATTTTATGTTTTTACGATTATCTTTTTAGTTAACCTTTTTCTTTTCTCCCTGATGGGGTCCTATTTTTTTGTTGATGGTTGCATCAGAGTGCTGTTTTCTAACTTCTCTGATTGATGTCCAAGAGAACCATCAAAACACAACGTTTCAATATTTCATTTCAACTCTATATATTCTTCTATTCATAAATTGAGTGTTTAGAAAGGCTTCCTTGGTTTCATCACTTCATTAATAACTTGGTTACAGATATAATAGCGGCTAGAAAGAATGGTTACGAGGAGTCTTTATCGAAATGAAACACTGGCTTTCCTCTTATGCATACCATGAATGAAGTGATGATTGCCATTCTCTTTGTCTTTCACATGTTGAAAATATCAAGCCCCTTGAAACAGCCATATCTGAGGGCCAAGGGGAAATAAATAAATAAAATCCTGTTTTCCTATTTCATAACAAATTTTGGGTGCCAATAGACACCCTTAAAGATGAAAGCATTCTACTCCAACCAGATGAACAAAATACGTACCAGAATTTTGTCTGAACTATCAAAAACTGCTCCAAACTGGAAAAACTTGCAAAGAACCCTCAACCCATTACACTAATATTAGGAAAAAGAGCAGTGAATGCTCATGAATCTGTGGCAAGGCATTTTGTGTTAAATTTTTTAAGTTCAAGTGTCCAAACAAGGGTCTTGATCTTAGTGAGTGAAGCCATTTGATACCTTGATATATTTTTCATTCACTGATATGCTAAACATTTTTAATCTATCAATCTACCATCTGATGCCATGTGTATTAAAAAATGTTAATGGATCAAATTTATCTTTTCAAGTCGTTGTACCTAATAATGGGCAAGTGCTACAGTACAGTATACCGGATTTTTCTACAAATTTGATCTTGTTTTGTTTTAACAGTAAATATAGTGGCTGGCAAATATTCCAGTGATTTACTTCATGCATATTTTTTAATTATATGTCTGTAAAGAGTGCTAACCCTGCCCTTTGGGTTTAGTGTTACTTCTTGATTATTGGAAATTTGGTGGCAGCCAAAAGGCCAATGTAGCCACAGAGATGCTAACTTCTATATTTTTTTCCAGGAAAAATAGTTCAAGGGTTTACATCTTTCGGGGATGGAAGATCCATCTGGCCTGAAGGGTACACAGCAGTGAGAAAATTTACGTCACTTACTGGTGAAGCATTTTTTTTGGTTTGGGATGTTTGCATTTCCTTGTTTTATTTTTAATAAATTTCAAACATGTAATTTGAATATATTTATTCTAGTGATTCTGATTCTGCAGTTTTTTTCCTCCTATTTTCTGCCCTTTGGTTGATTAGATCCTAAAGTATCTGTCCCTTATAAGATGGAGGTGTTGAGAGATCCAGAATCCAAAGTCCGACCTCTATTTAGAGTGACAGTTGATGGTGGTGAGCAGGTTGGTTTTTACTATACGAAATGGCTCTATTCCTGGAGACATTTGTTTGTCTGAAAAGTGTATATTGAATCTTTTGATGTTATACTTCTGTATCTTTTTTTTTGTGTGGATAATATCCCCGATGAATATTTTGCATTTATCTTCTGTGGCATATGCCAACTTTTTTTTTTTGTGCTTCTTAAATTGATTTTGCAGTTTTTGTTAATGATGTAAAAAATATGAAGATCTACGGTTGCTTACTTTAGTATGCTGTTATGATAGCGGGATTTTTGTGTTTATTTGATAATTGTTTAATTGCTCAACTAACTTCCCTTATGTTTGACCTGTGTTTTCCTTTGTCTTGCAAGAGATTATAGAAAAGAATCTCTAACGCCTATTACTTGTTTTAATCTTGCTATAAATGTTTGGTGCAGTTCAATGATTGTACACCATCTGCTTGCTGGAATCAAGTATACAAAAGGATAAAGAGAATGGAAAAGGATATCTGCAAAGGTTCTGATGGTGAAGGTGGGATAGAAAGGGGCTATGAATCTGGGTCTGATATGTTTGGGTTCTCTAATCCTAAAGTCGCTAAACTTATACAGGTATGCTATTTAATTATATGTTAATTCTTTGTTTTGACCTGGAACATAAGGTCAAATCTTTTGGAAATTAATGGAATTAACTGGGAAGTAGTTAATTTATCCCATAGGAGGCTTATTGAATTAAAGAGACTTTAGCTTTTGATATTTAGCTCAAAGGTGTTGAGCAGTCCATGTCATTGAATCTGCGTTGGGTGGATATGTCTTGGTTGTTGTTGGACCAAGAAGTTACACTTGGTTGGTGTTGTCTTGCTTCTAGCCTGATCTCCTCTCTATACCAATACTTTTTATTTGCTTGTTATTGGCTGCACTATGATCATTGTTTAGTTTTCATATCCTATTAAGAAGTGGTTTAGCTTCATACCTGATCTCCCTCCCTCTCTCTCTCTCTCTTGGTCGCTCATCTTTGTTTATGCAATATGCTATCTCTAACCAAGTGTTGTTGCAACAACACGCAACTTTTTAACTTGTATACCTGGTTCTTAATGTTCACTGAAAGACTTGTTATTTCCAGGGATTATCTAAATCCAAAGTCTCTTCGAAGAACTCAAATTGCAAGTTAGGTTCCAGAAGTTATAATGACTTGCCTGTTGGTTATAGACAGGTTCATATTAATTGGTTTGATCTTGATAAGTGCAATGTGTGCCACATGGATGAGGTACTGTTTCCCCTCCCCTTTGGTCCTTCAGAGTTCCTTCTTGTTGTTCTTTTAGTTACATTTTTCTATTTTCTATTTTTCCTTATAATATGATTCTATGTGGTGCTTGCTAAATGGAGTTATTTATGTTGTAAGGAGTACGAGAACAATCTGTTTCTGCAGTGTGACAAATGCAGAATGATGGTATGCCCCCCCCATAAATGTTTATCGAACCTTTTTTCCCTGTGTTATTGCAGATTATGAAACATTAATAACGGGTTTAACATCTGTCCAATACTTCTTATTGAACCATTAAAGCTCAACTACTTTATCCATTTTTATTGATATTGAGCTTTGAATTGCAATGTTGACTCAGGTCCATGCTAGATGCTATGGAGTACTGGAACCGGTTAATGGAGTACTATGGTTGTGTAACTTGTGTCGTTCGGGTGCTCCTCCCCCACCTTGTTGCTTATGTCCCCTCATAGGTATGCTGAGACCTTATGATTTTATGCTGTGATAAAGATTTAATAACATGGTGCTGAGTATCGTAATTGAGTTGCTTCTAGGTGGTGCCATGAAGCCTACAACTGATGGCCGGTGGGCTCATTTGGCTTGTGCCATGTGGATACCTGGTTAGTTTTTTTATGTCTTTATTACTTATTTTGACTCTTTTGTTTGCACATGTTTGCTAAAGATTAGATTTTTGCTAGAAACTTGCTTAGCTGATGTCAAGAGAATGGAGCCTATTGATGGTTTGAGTAGAATTAGCAAGGTAGGCTTTCATACTAGTTATTCTTTGCATTCCTTGTTTTCTTTTCGTGTTTCTATGTTTTCATATTATGAACATTTTCATTATTTTTTCTTTTTTCTTGTAATTGCTTCTGGTTTGATGATTACACTGTGAGTTCTATATCAGTACATGTGCCATTATTCTATCTTGCTACCCCTTTAATCATGTAAATTTTCTATCCGAACAGGACCGCTGGAAGTTGTTATGCAGTATATGTGGTGTATCATATGGTGCCTGCATCCAAGTAAGTGTTGAGTTTTCAATTTAAGAAGTTTTTTCTTGGTCAATAGGCAAGTCTTTAGTCTTTACAGCTGGAATACCAAATCATCCCTAACCTAGCCCGCTGTTACCAATGGCGGATGGCGTTGCGGATTATGATGGACCACACCTAAAATTGAAACAAGGGTCAAATAAAAAGAAAAAGAAGAGGGAAAACAGAGATTGAGAATAGAAAGAAATAAAAGGAAGGAAGTTATTCAGCAGAGGTCACGTTGGAGATGTTGGCCAGAGTTTGTCGCTGGTGCTCAGATGGTCGCACCATCAGGGATGAATGAGAATGGTTGAGGGGAAGAAGTCAAGTGAGAGGCAGTTTTAGTTTTTCAGGGCTTACACCATCAAAATGGGCATGGTCAACCATGACAGACCTCTCTCTCTCTCTCTCTCTCTCTCTCTCCCTCCAAAAAGATTCTTCCTTGGAGTTGGAGCTGATTACTGCCATGGCTGCGATGGGAATTGCAGCCGCCATAGGCCACCCCGCCACAGCGTGGCACTTATATGGTGGTGGTCTGGGCTATTTCTGCCACGGCAATCTGCCATGGCTGCTTTTTGATAACACCACCAAGTCATAACAAACAACCACGTTATGCTGAAAGTCACAAATAAAACATGCATGCTTTTTGCTGTCCTTTTTTAAAAAGATTTAATAATAGGGATTGGATCAATTGATATTTGTTATTAAACTTCACTCTTACAAAACTTAATAACTAATGTTAAATGTGAAATCAACTGATCTGACCAAGTCAGATTGATTGTTTTATGAAGTAAATTTTAATACAATATAAAAACTAAATAAAATTCGGTGCAGAAAAGTATATAATTTAATATATAAGTCAATATCCACCGGTATATAATATACATACAGACAAATGTCTAAATTATATAAAATTTGAGATAGATGATGATGAAGATATTATCACATGATGTCACAGACTCAGTTATTTGACTAATAGTGCATTCTGCAAAAAAAGTTATTGGCTGGTGTAGGCCTTAAAAGTTGACACCTATTTTTAATTGGTCCCAATCCATATATTTAAAGAGACTGTTAATATCAATTGTTATTAAGGAGTAAATGGACAAGCTACATCTTTTCATCTGGACCGAAACTCAAGTCTTTCATTTCTCTAAACTGCTTAATTCATGGGCATTAGTTTAATGCATTTTTTCAGAATCCAAATTTGTCTAGTTCCTCATTCATATCCTCAACTGCTTCTTGCCACTACTCTCATTCTCCTCCAGTTATCTTTATTTCTCCCACTCTACATTGTGCTTCCATCATTTAGACTTCAAAGGGCAGGAAACTTGTTGAATTCTCCTTGGCTTTCATAGTAAGCAGAAAGTTCATGGAGCTAATAATGTTCTTTTGGTTTGTCAACATTATAATAGCTCACCCTAGCTTTTAAGAACTCAGAGAGAGAAGATGAAAGATTGACAAAAAGAATTAAAAGAATGTGAAATGTTTTATTGAATTACTGAAAGAAAATGGAGAATAGAATATTCTCCCCAAGCATTTCTCCTTCACAAAGAATCTCTACTTTCACTCTCAAACTATCAAATGTGTTGAATTACCTCTCTCTAATCTGATTTCCCCTATTTATCTTACCAATCCTTTCTAATCCCCTTCCAACTAACTCCCTTCTAACAAACTACTAACCTAACTAATGGACTAGCTCCTTTTGTCTTTCACCTCTCACTTGATATGCCCATATATAAATGTTTGTATTACGCATAGTGCATTTGGCTTGGCTAGTATTTGTAATACTAAGCAATTTCTCTTTGATTTCTAAAATTTAAGTATGATTTTTTTAATGTCAATTCTACAGTGTTCAAACAGTTCATGTCGAGTAGCTTATCATCCACTTTGTGCGCGTGCTGCTGGTCTCTGTGTTGAGGTATTTATCCCTTTACATCTTAAGTGCATATTTTACAAGTTATTTTGTGTGGTGTTTGGCTTTGGTATGGTAATTACCTACAAATTTATGTCATCGTCCATTTATTTATTTTATATATTTCATGATTTATAGCTTGAGGATGAGGACAGACTCTATCTACTTTCTGTTGATGATGATGAAGATCAGTGTATTCGCTTACTTTCTTATTGCAAGAAACATCGGCAGCCATCTCATGAACATTCTGTTACTGATGAACGCATTGTTCGAGTTGCGGGTCAATGCTCAGACTATGAACCACCACCCAATCCATCTGGTTGTGCTCGAAGTGGTATGTTATTTGACAGTTGTTTACTGAAGCATATTGTCAGTTTTATATCTTTTACTTGCTTAACCTCCAACAACTAAGAAAAAGAAACCAAAGTTACATTTAGTGATTCTTAATTTTCTGTTACTCTACCTGTGACTTCACTCAGTTCTTACTTTGCTATTTTATTTAAACTTTGTTTACGTTCAATATTTTGGAGTGCTCTATCTTTTGCTCTGTTTCTGTTATTCCCTATTTAGCATCAGCTCAATAAATTTGCAAATCCTATACTTTGATCCATGCCAAACTACTGATGGAGGCACCAAATCATATTGCTAGAAATTGGGTTTTCTTTTTCTTGAATATTAGGTTGACTATCAGCTGTGCATATTAGAAAGAGCGTTTTAAGTGCACTCTGAAAAGGGATATAGTAGTGTGCTATAGGAGCAGGTATGCAGAGCAAGGTTGTCAATCGCGGATCGCGCCCTGTCGCGGATGGGGGCCAGAACTGGAATCCCATACAAGGAAAACCGCTATTTGGCCGCGATTTCCCGCAATTCGCGGGCAATACCCCGTCGCGGATAGGGGCCGCGCTGCGACGCGACGCCGCTTTAGCGCCACGATCGCGCGCTATTGACTACTCTGATGCAGAGTAGCTGAGCTGATGTCTGATGGTTGAAAAAGCTTGCCACAATTTTGTGAGATTAGTTAACGAAGCTTGTGTGCGGAGCAGCAGATTTGTTGAGCTCTCTACCCTATAATTGAGAGATCAGTAATCAATCATTTCTCAGTTCATAAAAGGGCTATTTTACACTGGTTTGAAAAGGGCCATTCCATCACTCAAAATCTTTTTTGCCAGCTAGTTTTGAGTTGATTGAGGTGTGAATTATATCATTTGGTTAAGTGTGCTTTTTGCATTCATAGTTTATACTCATCCTGAGCCATAAAGATAGATGCGTAAGATAAAAAGAATGTGTCCTGAGCAAGCTAGAAAATTTGAAGCTTAGGGGAAGGGGCATGGACCACTATTGATATTTCTTGGGGGATGGAAGGTGAATGGGTTGGTGGGTAAATAAGAAGGGTCTCCTTTTCCTTTTGAGGGTTTTTTGCATTTCAGGATGCATCTTTTTTGTTGGAAAGATTTGCTGGCCAAAGTAGATGAACTTTCATTTTCTGTATCTGGCCCCTCTTGTTTTGTATAAATTGTTCCTCTTGAATAATGAATAATTAGAGCTGAGTTTGCTTAATAAAGCCTGTCTTTATTCTTCTTGCCAGAGCCATATGATTACTTTGGAAGGAGGGGCCGAAAAGAACCTGAAGCACTTGCAGCTGCATCATTGAAACGTTTGTTTGTAGAGAACCAATCTTACTTAGTTGGTGGATACTGCCAGCATGGATTGCTAAACAACCCAGAGCCTTCTGGCAGAGGAGTTTGTTCTAAATTCTTTTGTAGCCAACAAAGGCTGAGAACCTCTCTGATTGACTCTTCAAACAACATACTTTCTATTGCTGAGAAATATAAGTACATGAGGGAAACCTTTCGGAAACGGCTAGCGTTCGGTAGGTGTAATTGTCTTAATATTCTTGAAAGTTGTGGGGGAAAGGGAAATTATGTATTTTGCTGAATTTCGACTATGGAGGGTTATAGTTTGAGATTTAGCCATATGGAGTGATCCTATCTGACAATAAATATTTGTCTTTTTTTAATTTTTTTTAAGGGAAATCAAGAATTCATGGATTTGGCATCTTTGCAAAGCATCCACATAAAGGCGGAGACATGGTAAAGAGATTATTCTCCATTTAAATGTGCCTCCTTTTGTAGTAGAGTTTCACCTTTAAAGGATGGGCTTTTTATTTTTATTCAGGTGATTGAATACACCGGTGAACTTGTTCGACCTCCTATAGCTGACCGCAGAGAGCACTTTATATACAATTCTTTGGTGGTAAGTCTCTTTGAATTATCAACTGCGCTTATAAATTCTTGCATTATCGTCTGACAGCTAATTTGTTAAATTGTAAGTTAAAATGTTGAAATTTTAAGTGACAATTGATTGTGCAACCTCTGATTGTCAACATGAACAAGGATGTAACAACTATTGCACCTTCTTTAATGTTGAAGTGTATATTCTTTTGCAAGATGTAGTAACTTAAGTCTTTTTCCCTTATGCAGGGTGCTGGAACATACATGTTTCGGATTGATGATGAACGAGTCATCGATGCTACTAGAGCCGGAAGCATTGCTCATTTAATTAATCATTCTTGTGCAGTGCGTCCTTGCCCCCTTAATTTTACGTTTTTCATTAATCTGTTTCCTGCATGTTGAACATTTCCATTTCAATCAGCCTTCGTAATTTTGTGTTTTCAAATTACAATTTTTAGCTTATAATTTGATGGTTGGAGTCCAGAAGGTTTCTAATTTTTAATATTGGGAATTTGTATTGTTGATAAAACTTTAGTCCTGTTCAAGCACATTGACAGATTTGCAGCTTCTAGGCATTGTTAAATGACTTTTGATAAGATGGATTGCATTAGTAAGGAATAGTTTGATTCAGAATTATAGGGCTATACGCCTATACCTATACATAGGTGCTCCATGAAATGAAAGTATATGGCGTTGGATAGTGCTGGTATACAATTGTCCTAATGGTGTAACTTGAAACCAACTTTCTTCCTCAGACTTTAGTTTGGAAATACTGCAGTTCTATTGATTTGCTGAAGAGCCCTTGCGGCCTTATTTTCATCATGGAAGGAAATTTTTTTCTTACCCATATTATTTTTCTTTCTATGCAGCCAAATTGCTATTCAAGAGTTATAAGTGTTAATGGCGATGAGCATATTATAATATTTGCAAAGAGGGACATTAAACAATGGGAAGAGCTGACATATGACTATAGGTTTCCTTCCCCCTTCTTTAAATGAGTACAGCTACGTGCACAAAAGACTCAATGCAAAATTCACTTTTGTATTGGTTTTAGTTGTGTGTAGCATTACACTTTCCAAATATACTATATTCATTCTAATTTAAGTGCTGACTTTTCTTGTTTCACGTGATAGATTTTTATCAATTGATGAACGACTTCCTTGTTACTGTGGCTTCCCAAAATGCCGAGGTGTAGTAAATGATACTGAGGCAGAAGAGCGAGCTGCTACCCTATATGCACCACGAAGTGAATTAATAGATTGGAGAGGAGAATGAGGTAAGCGGTTGTGGTCTTTCTTGCTGTCTGACATCTTTGGCCAATTTTGAACTTTTCAAGCATCACTTTTATTTACGCGGATTATCAGGGTGGGGTGTGGCAGTCTGCAATTTAAGCAGTTGAGGCAGAGGGAGAAGTTCTTCATTATAATGAAAATTTAGAGATGGTCTTTGTTTTGGTGTCTTCTTCTAGGAATTTCCTTAAGATATTATTCGCGTGCTTACTCAAACTTATCTGGTTTGGGGGAAAGTTTTTAGTAGGGCTTGATTTTGGTGTTGTTGCTAACCTATTTTCTCTTCTATTTGGGATTGACTGCGTCGTAATGATATCTTGTGAGGTTATACTTTGGTTTGGTTTACGTAGCCAATCTGACTTAGTGGGAAAAAAGGTTTGATTGTTGTTATTTTTGTTTTTTTCCTCTTGGGTTTGTAGATTCTTTATGTTAGTTTATGTTTTCTTATTTTTGTTTGGAAAATACTGAGGCATGGAAGAAAGTTACTGCGCCGTGGATGGCCAGTTTTAATTGGTTTAAGTATAAATCATTTTAAAAAAATGTTTTGAGTGTTTGTTTTCAAATCATCAAAGTGAAAATCAACCTTCATTGCTTTCGTGCATGATCCTTATTGCATTGCGGTTTTGTTTTAAGGATACATTGCCTATCACTCAGTGTAATAAGTAGAACACTAGGCACATGCTTGTATTGTATTAAGCTCTGTTATTGTTGGAATTCTGTTAACAGTCACTAACTGTTTCCATTAGTAACTATCTAACATTCACATGGGTGTTATAAAACTCAAACTGGTGATTGACTTGGTTGAGTTACCGAGTCAATGAGTCACTTATGGAATCAATGAGTCACTAGTTGAATCGTATTTTATAAAAAATTATAAATTTTACATTATAAAACCTAGTACATACATAGTAAAATCACTTAATAATATAATAAATATATTAAATTAAGATAATAATGTTATTTATATTTAATATTATTGACCATAGTCACTTAACGTACTAGATTGTGTTAATAATGTACGCAAGAATATATTTATTTTCAAAATGTATATTATTGAATATTGAATGTAAAATTTAACATACAACCCAATAATTTGCATCAACATTATCACCCATTTTTCGGGTTTCCCATGCTGTCTGTTGGTTCAAGAAGTTATTCAACCAACCTTTGCAATTTCCTATTCACTTGATAAAATAAATTAATCTTTCTTAATTTTCAAGTCATGCAGCACGCATCACTCCACTCCCTGGCAGCCTGGCTCCCTCACCTGTTAGGCCTTTCATCTCTATCACTAGCGTAGGTTAAAGTTTTACTGGTTTTCTTCTGCACGCATCAATTTCACTAGGCATTCTTTTTATATCTTGGTGAAAGCATCTTCCTTTTTATGATTCTATCTCTCCTGGAGCTGATAAAAGCAAGTTATTTTGTTTCTTTCTAAATCTTAAAATCAAGCACCATATTACTTTTGAAAAACGTTAAAGAAAATGACAACCAATGGTTGGACACATTTCTGAAATACCACACAATAATTGAATGCGCTCCTTATTTCTAGGGAATGCAATGCATGCCGTGGAGGAAATTGTGCAAAAAGCTACGGAGCCCATGGCGAACTTTTTCGTATAAAATGGTGCTAGAGCAAAGAAACAACACAAATCCAAAGCTAGCGAGAAGCCAAAAGGGAGAAAAAATTAGAAAATTTGGAGAGAATATTTTAGCTTCCGGGTATAATTGAGTTGAGTTGTGGGTGGTTTTGAGCATTTTGTAAACACGATGTATCTTGCCCTTTTTAATAATTTTTTTGCAGTAGTATAGAAATGTAGGCATTATTAGCCGAACTTCGTGATCAATTTGGAGTGTACACTTCTTCTACATTTAATTTTCGCTTATACAAATATGATAGTACAAATTAATTTAGCGGAACTTTTCTTAATAACTTGCACCAGAGCTAGTTTGGAATTCTACTATTTTTGTGACATTATCAGATATGATCCTGAGTAGAAGTCATATTTGTGTAGAAGTGATGGCTGCAGTGTTAGGGTTTGAGAAGAACGTGAGAGAGAGAGAGAATAGAGAGAGTTGTTTGAGGGAAATAAAATTCACTCGTATATTATAACTGAGAGCAGTACATGTCTTATATAGAAAATATAGAAGACCTAACTTACTAATGAAGTTACTTGTCTACCAAGTAACCTCTTGACCTAAGCCCTAATAACCAATCGATTATTAACTTAATTCTGGCCGCTATCTAATAGCCGCATATTACTATCTATTGGCTAAAATAACATTTGAATTAAATCCACAATACTCCCCTCTAATTGAAGTGCCCTAGAGATACTACACCTATCTCCTTCCTTAAGATCACAAATCTTTCACTCTTCAAAGGCTTGGTGAAAATATCTGCCTTCTGCTCATCAGTGGGATAGTACACCAGTTCTAGCTTCCCTCCATTCACTTGTTCACGCAGAAAGTGAAATCTGACTTCAATGTGCTTACTCCTTCCATGAGAAATTGGATTCTTTGCAAGACTAAGCTTCACTGGCTTCTTAGTCTCAAAACCCATTGCTTTTAACAGTTCTTCAAGCCAAACAGCCCGACAGGCAGCAAAAGATCCTGCCATGTATTCGGCTTCACATGAAGAAAGAGCTATGATAGGTTGCTTCTTTGAGGTCTAGGAATTGTAGCTCCATGCAGCTGAAACAAGTACCCAAAAGTACTTTTCCTGTCATCCAAATCGCCGCTGTAATCAGAATCTCTAAAGCCAATCACCACCAGCTCCTTTCCAACCTTCTTCTGTCTTTGAAACAATATTCCATTGTCCGTAGTACCCTGCAGATACCTCGGAATTCTTTCGGCAGCAGCCAAATGCAATTTCTTAGGTGCACTCATGAACTTGCTGATGAATCCCACACCATAAGAAATGTTAGGCCTTGAGTTGCACAAAAATCTGAGTGAACCAACAAGTTGCTTGTATAGAGATGCATCAACATCCCCTTCATCATCCCTCCTCAATTTGATATTCACCTAGATGGAGTTGTCACTGGATGACAACTCCCCATGTTGAATCTCTTCAGAATGTCTTTGATATACTTCTGCTGGTACATGATAATTCCTTTTGCAGTATACTTGAATTGCATGCGCAGAAAGTAACTCAGCTCTCCTAAATCTGACATTTCAAACTCAGACTTCAGAATCTGCTTCAGCTCATCAAGTTCTTTAGGATCTAACCTTGTTATCAACAAATCATCTACATATAGGCAGATGAGTAGCAATCCAGTGCCTCCATGACTCTTTTTGACATACACACCATACTCCACAGAGCACTTGTGAGACTTGAGCTGAAAGAGGAAACCATCAATTCTCTTATTCCAGGCTCGTGGGGCCTGCTTCAAACTATATAAGGCTTTGCTGAGCTTGAAAACCATATTCTCTTTTCCTTGTATCTCAATTCCAGGAGGCTGACTCACATAAACTCTTCTTCCGAAAGTCCATTAAGAAATGCTGATTTCACATGAAGCTGAAAAATACGCTAGTTTCTTGCACTAGCAATGGAGACCACCAGCCTTATGGTTTCTATCTTGCCACTGGTGCAAAAACCCCAAAATAATCTAGCCCAGGTTTCTGTAGAAAACCTCTAGTCACAAGCCTTGCCTTGTGCTTAGTAATAGAACCATCAAGATTCAGTTTCTGTTTGAACACCCATTTAACCACAACTTTGTGCTTATTGGGAGGTAAATGGACCATAGACTAGGTCTGATTTTTCTCAATTGCTTTCAACTCATCAATCATAGCAGCCTTCCAAACCGGTTTCCCAAGAACTTCCTCCACATCCAATGGCTCAACATCAGCCATCAGAGCAAAGTGAATTGGATCTCCTTCATCATTAACTGCATGGTCAGGGACTATCTGATACTCACTATACCTTTAAGGCCTATTCCTGTGCCTTTGAGGTCTTGGAACATGATCTGTATGTGTAGATTCATCTGAATCTGCCTGATCATCATGTGGTAAAGCCTCAAAATCAGTTTGGTGGACATGTGATAAAGGTGCAGAATCACGTGATACAGGTGTAGAATCACTGACCTCACCCAGAACATCAAGTCCAATTCTTCTAAGACTGCCTCTGTTCTCCTTCTAGTTCCAGTGCTCTTTCTCAAGCACCATTACATCTCTGCTGAAAGTCGTCTTCTTTCTTTCTGGATCATACAACTTATAAGCACCAGTTGGATGATATCCAACTAAGATCATAGCTTCACTCTTGTCTTGCAGCTTGGTTCGCTTTGATCTGGAACCTGCTTATAACAAAGTGAACCAAAAATCCTCAAATGACTGACCCTGGGTTTACTTCCTGTCCAAACTTCCTCAGGAACCTGTTCTGGAAGCCTCTTTGTTTGACATTTGTTAAGAATGTAAGCAGCCACTGCTATTGCTTCTCCCTAGAAACCGAGGCCGAAATTTCTCCTTCAGCATGCTCCTTGGCATGTTGAGGATGATTATGTTTCTTCTCTCTGCTAGGCCATTATGCTGTGGGGTATAGGGGGCTGTCACCTCATGTTGCACACAATTCTTTAAACAAAAATCAGAGAACTCCTTAGAAGTGTACTCCCCTCCTCCATCAGTTCGGAGTATTTAAAGAAGCTTCCCACTCTGCCTTTCTATTGCAGCTTTAAAGTTCACAAACATTGAGAATGCTTCACTCTTCTGCTTCATAAGATATACCCACAACATCCTGCTGTACTCATCTACAAAACTCATGAAATACTTGTTTCCTCCTAATGAAGGATCCTCAAATGGCCCATATAGATCAGATTGCACAACTTCTAGAATGTCTTTAGCTATCATTCCTAGTTGTGACTGAAAAGGATTTCTGGTTTGTTTCCCAGCCACACACACCTCACAAACTTTCTGAGGCAACTCAGTAATAGGTAAAGCAGACACCATGTGTTTGACACCTACCTGATGCAAACTTTTGAAGTTTAAGTATCCATACTTCAAGTGCCAAGTCCAACATTCTTGTTCAGGTTCTTGTGCAGCAAAGCATTTGATTTTAGCAGCTTTCATATTCACTTGAAAGGTTCTATTCTTTGTAAGATTAGCTTTCAAAACTAACATTTCCTCAGGATTAGACAGAAGAAGCTTCCCATCCTTCGTGTCAACATTGTACCCTTTCCCCACTATCTAACCAATACGCATCAAATTGCACTTTATCTCTGGAACATACAAAACATCTTTGATAACTGCAGTCTTACCATTCTTCCTTGGAATGATTACATCTCCTTTCCCTTATATCTGAAGTGTCCTGTTATCAGCAAACTTTACTTTGCCCGCCCTTGTATTGTCCAGATCTACCAACCATTCCTTGTGGCCGGTCATGTGATTGGAACAACCTGAGTCTAGGTACCATATCTCATCATATCCAACACTCACTGCTGAATTTGTTGTGACCATCAGCATTATATGATCTTCATCAGAATCTTCCCTTGCCGCATAAGCTTCCTTGTCATCTTTCTTTTGCTGTTTTGGTTTTCCAGTATGAGTAGTGTCCCATCTTGTGACACTTGTAGCATTCAACAGTCTTCTTATCAGTCTTCCTCTGATTGCCACCATTCTTTGCAGATTCACCTCTCCTTTTGGAGGATTCTGGCTTGTCAGAATCATATTTGGGATTATCTTGACCTTGAGACCACTTTGATTTGTTGCTGGACTTCCCTTTGCCTTTCCACTTTTTCTTTCTGTCATCATGATTGTCCAGACCAACCTTCGAAGCTTGTTCTGCAGTTTTCACAGAATTACGATCAGCAAGGCGCATCTCATGTGCCTCCAATGAACTCTGCAACTCTTCTGTCTTCATGCTGTCCAGATCCTTAGATCCTCAATTGCTACTATGATGTAGTCAAATTTGGATGCCAAGGACCTCATGATCTTCTCTATCACCATCACATCTGATATTTTCTCCACAACTCTTCATCAAATTGACAGTGGTTAGGATCTTGGTGAAGTATTCACCAATCTTTTCATTCTCCTCCATCTGAAGACCTTCGTACTACCTTCAAAGAGTCTGCAACTTTACCTTCTTTACCTTGTCACTGCCACTGCCACTGTGAGCTTTCTGAAGTATGTCCCACATCTCCTTTGCTGAAGATGCATTTGCTATTTTCTCAAAATGCGTATCATCCACGCATTGATGAATTAGAAACATTGCCTTGCAATCTTTCTTCTTCATATCTTTATGAAGAGCCTTCTGTGCCTCTGCCATGCCACCGGCCAGTGGATTAAATCCACTTTGTACAACATCCAAGACATCTTGAAATCCAAAGAGAACTCTTATCTGAGAATTCCATCGACCCTAATTCTTACCTGTCAGAACTGGGAGATTAACTCCTGGCAGACCGCCTTCTGTTCCATCCATGTTTGGTGTTTCGTGATCAAAAACAAGAAACAGGAGAAACATAAAGAATTCCTTGATTAATTGCTTGATAAGAATCAAGGTTTGCAGCTAGGGAAGGAACCTCTGAGATTGAAACTTGCTGCTTCCACCAATTTCATAATCGCAGAATCGCAACTCTGATGAAGGACGGGACTCGCAGAATCGTTGCACTTCAATCGAACTGAGACAAACAGGTTCGAAACTCATAGTTTCGCGGCAACCCTAAGCAACCGAACCTATCATAGGTTTCAAAACTCGCAGCTTTGATGAGAGAGGTGTCGTTTGGCTCCGTTCAAACAAGATTGAAACACGCAGCTACAATCTTCACGACCCGCAGGTCCAAGAATCAGAACGTGCTCTGATACCAAGTTGTTAGGGTTTGAGAAGAACGTGAGAGAAAGAGAGAGAGAGAGAGAGAATAGAGTGTTGTTTGAGGGAAATAAAATTCACTCGTATATTATAACTGAGAGCAATATATGTCTTTTATAGACAATATAAGAGACCTAACTTACTAACGAAGTTACTTGTCTAGCAAGTAACCTCTTGACCTAAGTCCTAATAACCAATCAGTTATTAGCTTTATTCTAGCCGCTATTTAATAGTCGTAGATTACTATGTATTAGCTAAAATAACATTTGAATTAAATCCACAATACGTAGATGAAGGAAAGGTGATAATTGAAAGTTTGTTGGTACAAACTCTGGCTTTTGGAAGATGCAGATCGAGGATTATCTCTATCAGAAAGAGTTGTTCCAACCTTTCACAGGAAAGGAACTAGAGGGCATGAAAGTCGAGGACTGGACTCTTCTCGAAAAACAAGGCCTTGGAGTCATCCAATTGACGTTATCGCGTAATGTTGTTTTCAACATTGCAAAAGAAAAGACCTTTATGTCAGCTCTTTTTGATATGTATGGAAAGTCGTCTACTTCAAGTGAAGTTTATATAATGAATCAGTTATTTAACTTACAAATGACGGAAGGCGCATCAACAACGCAACATATAAATGAACTGCATACATTTCTAACCCAGTTAAGTTCAGTTGAGATTGAACTTGATGATTAAGTACGAGCATTGACACTTTTGTCTTATCTACTAAAAAGTTGGAATACTACTATCACAGCTGTGAGTAGCTCAACATGAAGCAATAAGTTGAAATTCAATGATGTTTGTGATGTGGTTCTCAATGAAGAGATCCAACACAGAGAGTTGGGAGTATCATCAACAACTTCAGTATTTCAGATGTCAAGAGGAAGACATTCAATTGCAGGAAATGGACGTGGCAAGTCAAAGGACGAGGTCCAAATTCATAAGTCATCATAGTTCCCAGAACTCGTAGCCAATCGAGTTTTGGAATTGCAGGAAGTCCAAACACAACAAAAATTATTGCAAGAGTGCACAAAAGAATCAGGAGGCGAAGGATTCAGTAAATGTTGCTTCCAATCAGGAGGTGATATTGATATATACTTTAGAGAGCAAGGACGAGTCTTAGTGTTAGACTTTGGAGCATCTTTTCATGCCACTTCGCAGAAAGAATTCTTCGAGAAATATGTACCAGGAAACCTTGGTAAAGTTTTCCTTTGTAACGAGCAACCATGTAAGATCGTAGGTCTAAACGTGTAGGGAAGATTAAGTTGAACGAGTCCGTATGAGAATTGAAAAATGTCGGACAAGTTCCTGACTTGATGAAGGATTTAATCTCAGTAGGCTAGTTTACTAGTGAAAGTTATACAACAATCTTCCGTGGCGATCATTGAAAAATTTCAAACGGTGCAATGACACTTGCTCGTAGTAAATAGAGTGGTTACTCTATAAGACAACAAGAGCATATCATTTTATTGTTGTTGCAACAAATGAAAGTCCTTATCTATGGCACCAGAGGTTATGCCATGTGTGAGAATGAGATGAAGATCATGCACTCAAACGACAAACTAGGTGTGTGAAGACATTATACTTGGAAAGCAGAAACGAGTCAGCTTTAAAACAAGTGGGAGAACCCCAAAGAAGGAAAGACTCGAGCTTGTTCACCCTGATTTTTGGGGTCCGACTATTGTCTCATCTATTGGTAACAAGAAATACTTCTTGAATTTTATTGATGATCACTCCATAAAGGTATGAATATACTTTCTGAAATATATGAAAGAAGTGTTTTGAGGTTTTCAAGATGTGGAAAGCCATAGTAGATAATTAGACAATATTGAAGATCAAAAAGCTATGGTGGTGAATATGAATACACAAAATTCAAGAAGTCATGCTATGCACGAATTCAGAATGGAGAGGACTGTGCCAGGTATGCCTCAACATCATGGTATGACTGAATGTATTAATCGAATGTTGATTGTAAGAGTCAAAAACTTGTGTGTGGAGTCATACTTACTGGAGCAGTTCTGGGTAGAGGCAGTCAAAGCCCCTTAGTACACCTTTGGCAAGTCATCTTCGTCCATCCAAGGATCAGTCCCGGCAGACATTGGAAGAGACTTCATGGCAAGATTCTGTATGCTTCAGCCATTAGAAGTTTGATGTACGAAATGATATGTATTAGACCAGACATTGGGAATTCAGTGAGAGTTGTAAGCAGGTTTATGGCAAATCCAGGAAAAGCTCATTGAGAAGCAGTCAGCAGGACTTTGAGGTATGTACGAGGCACCACAAAGAAGTTTCTGCACTTTTGAAAAGGAGTGTTAAAAGTACAAGGCTACATAGATGCATACTTCAGAGGTGAAGTCGTTCACCGAAGTACCGCCGGTTACATTTTCATTGTTGGCACTCAGCTGTCAGTTGTATGTCGCTGATACAAAAGATTGTTGCTTTATCCACAGCAGCGGCTGAGTGTGTAGCAGTAATAAAAGTTAGTAAAGAGTTGGTATGGCTTTATGGATTGTTAACAGAGTTGGGATTCATTCAAGAGAAGAGTGTTTTGTACAATGATAGTCCGAGTGCAATACATCTCACAAAGAATTCAACTTTTCACTTTAGGATAAAACACATTGATCTGTGTTACCACTTCACCAGATCCTTGCTTGAAGATGAGGTGCTAACATGAATAAGGCTGTAGGAAGCAAGAACCCAAGAGACTTGCTAACAAAGGTGGTGAGCATTGACAAATTGAAGTTATATTCAACTTCAGTTGACCTACTAGAATAATATACTAGAGAAGATTGCTGCATTGATCAAGTGAGAGATTGTTGAAAACGTCAAAAAAATGACAATCAATAGTTGGCCACTTTCCTGAAACACTGCACAACAATTGAAGGGGCTCCTTGTTTCTTGGAAATGTAATGCATGCCCTGGAGGAAATTGTGCAAAAAACTTCGGAGCCCATGGCAAATTTCTTTCCTATAAAATAGTGCTAGAGCAAAGACACAACACAACAATCTAAGGCCAGCACGAAGCAAAAAGGGAGAAAAAAAAAAGAGAATTTAGAGAGAAAATACTTTAGCTTTTGGGTATTGGGTTATGAGTTGTGAGAGGTTTTGTAAACACGATGTATATTTCCTTTTTCAATAAAAGATTTGTGGCAATCTGGAGATGTAGGCACTATTAGCCGAACTCCGTTATCAGTTTGGATTGCACAATTACTTTGCATTTTTTTTTTCACTTTCACAAATATGACATTACATATTAGGGTAATTTTTCGGAAGAATTATATTCAAATTTCAGACTCTCCTTTCCACATGCCATCTTCACCAAAATTTTTAGATCCTCCCTCGTCCCACCCCAAATCTCAACGAGCATCACGATTCTGCAATAGGAGGTGGTACTGGAGGTAGTGCGAGTCCACAATGGTGACCAACTGATGGGGGTCAACGACATGGTTTAGGAAGACCATCAGAGATGGTGACATAGTGGAGACCACTTGTTTCTGCTTCGTTTCTCACCCTTTTGAGTTTAAATTTTTCCTCTCATCTTTTGAATGAAAATAAAAGAAATTGATTGACTCGCTGGTTCACCCAAAAATGGTCAAGTCACCTTTTCATGGCAAGTCTTGCCGGTTCCATTACAAGTCCAATCTTGCTGATGGCTCTAACCAGCCATATGACCGGATTAAGTCAAAATAGTTTGACTTGCCGATCGAAGCTGAATTTAATAACACTAATTCATAAGGTCCCACAATGACTAGAGATCTGACCAAAATAGTTCTTATAAAGGGTAGTGCAGTCCTCACCTCTAAGTTAGCATTTGGGGTAGAGTTAGGTCTAACTCAAATTCTAAGATGGTATCAGAGCATGTATATGGGCCACCCGCAGATGTTTTGTCCTGCAAATTCCACACGCCAGATGTCCATCCCGTGGTGCGAGGGTGTGTGTTAAGATCTACATTGACTGGAGATATGGCCAAGATAAACCTTATAAAAGGTAGTGCAATCTTCACATATAAGCTAGCTTAGACCCATACCAAACTCTAAGACAGACACTAAATACTTGTAATGTTCTTCAATTTCATTAATGGAAACTTATCCAAATTATTCAGAGAACTGTATCTCTATTTTCTCTCTCCTCACCTGTTATCATGGTATCACGAGCCTTTTCTAAACTCATCCATGGCTTCCCCGACCCTAGGAATCCTCTTGTGCTAGAATCTTTTCCTTCCCTGGTGCCAGAGAATTAAGCAGCTCTGTCCAACATCTTCTATTTCCTCATATCTCAGACCGGTGAGACTTGATGAGAAGAACTTCCTTCGACGGGGTGAGCAGTTTGAAGTTGTTCTTCAAGGCCACAAGCTCCAAAACTTCATTGTCAACCCTATTATTCTTCTCCGATTCTGTGTGAAGCTGAACATGACCTTGGTAATGGGAATCCAAGCTATGCAGAATGGGAGTAATACGACTCTTTGCTCTGCACATGGCTTCTCTCTACGATAGCTAATTCTTTATTCCTCATGTTCTACCTTGTCGTCATTCTTGGCAAGCGTGGGATGCAATTATGAATATTTTCACAATCAAGCAAAAACTTGATCTCACAACTTCAATCTGAGTTGCGATTCATTTCCAAAGGGTGTCACTCACTTTTTGAGTTCCTCTTGCGTGTTCGACCCGTTGCAGATGCTTTTTCATCTATTGGTTATCCAATTCCTCTTTGTGAGTTGTTCAACATTGTTCTTGAGTCTCTTCCTAGAGTATGATCCTTTTGTTGTTGCTATTAATTGCAGACCGTATCTCACCTCCATGAGTGCATCAGAGTCGCAGTGGCTTGCACTTGAAGCTCTATTGCAGCATAACCAGCATTTTGTGAGTATATAATCCTAATCAACCCCTTGAACCATGATTGTTTGTCTCTCTTATCCTAAGTATTGACTAAGCGGGTTGTCTCTTTTATCTCTGGCTGTGTTTCTCTTAGGTTTCTTTGCATCTTCAAGTTTTTCATTTTGAGTCACCGTCACAGAGTTCTGTGAATGTGGTGATCATATTGGTTCTGCACCGTACATCTTTGTTTCGCTGTCATTTGTTGTCTGTTGAGATGCAAGAAACACTTGTTAGTTCAAATCCTTTGATATAATTTCATTTTCAAATTCAGTAGTTTGCTACTTTTGCAAGTTGTTATTCTCTTATACCCCTCCCATTTTTATTAATTTAATTTTGTTCTGCAGATTTTTAAATTGCATGCAAGATCCTACTGAAGATGGACTTTTTGCCCTACGCCTTTCATCATGGATTCTGCCATTTCTCTGAGAGGACAGTATTGTACATAGCTCATCTGATTCTTCCCATTGTTTCAACATAACCCCAACTGAGTGGTTTATGTTGCTCAAGGTTCTGGTTATGGTAATTGGAAAGATGCCATCAAATTTTTCTAGAAATGTTTCATTTGAAATTCATTGCCACAATTAAGGCATCTGATTAACTTCCAACAACTTGCTATTTGTAACTTGCCATTGGATAGGTCCAGTTGTAATTACATCAACCTTCATAAAAATGAAAAGGAGTTGAGAATGTGAATGAAAGTAATTACTGATTGTGTCAAATTGCCTTCGTAAGACCCGAACTTGGGAATGATAGTTATATATGCATAACTAGCAAAAGCATGAATAGTTCTTTAGTCATCAATGAAGGGAGTGTACACCAAAAGAAAACTTTTCTGTGTGAGCTGAATCAGAAAAAAAGAACCAAACAATATCAAAAGTCTATATATTTATTATTATTATTATTATTATTATTATTATTATATTTTGGGACTGATGAATTATATTCTAGTCTAATGGGTTAATAAGTACATGAAAAATGGTATATCTTAATTTTTTGGATTATTTTTTTATTGGCTGACATATTTGGTTTTATAAAATTAGTTGAGTGCATAATTTGATATACTTGTAAGATTTATTTTATTATGTGATTTTAAGTGTTCATTCTATTTGGTCCTTTTTGAATTTCCTTTATTCTTTCCTTCCTTTTGTTGTTTGACATAAGATAGTTTCCTTAGATAAAGCATATAGTTGTAGTCTTTCTCAATCATTAAGCTTTAGGGAATTTTTATTTATGCACCTGATGTATATATATGCATTGTATCATTTTTTCAATGAATAAGATCAAAATTATTCCGTTTCAGGTTGGTATCAATGCTGGTTCTTATCTAGTGGGAAACTGAAAACCTTAGACCCATTATTTAGGTTAGTTCTCCTATACATCTTGGTGCATTACTTGTCTATTTTCACGCCCTTAGACCTATTCTTTTCTAAAACTTGAACATTTGAAACTATAATTACGGTCATGGAAGATTAAGTTCAGAAAGAAAATTAATTCAGTACCCGAACCTAGTTTAGACATGTAAATATAAATTAGATTAGAGTTACACTTTTAGAACAGAACTCCATGTCCAGGAGTTGATAATTTTTTTTATTCTTTTGGAACTCCTGAGTTTCGGAATTGTAACTTTTGGAAACTCAAGATCCAAAAGCAAAAAAAATTTCAATACCGTAACTTGAAGTTTCACAAGTCTAAAATTATACTGGTAGAAATGTACTTTTAGAACTTGAAGTTTCGAAATTGATTTTATTTTTTGCTTTTGAAACTAGACTTCCATTTGTACAATTGCAAATATGGTTGCCCAAGCTTAACTTTTTCTTTTCCAATTATGAAACTTGTTTCGGAAGTGTAACTCTAATTTGATATATAAACTCCAAGTTCTAGAATTGATTTTTTTTGGAACTTGAATTTTTGAAAATATAATTATATTTGTGGTACACTTTAAGAACTTCATGTTTTGGAAGGAAAAAATTTCTATTCAACAATTGTAAATGTATATATCTAAACAAGAGTCGCACTTTTTTTCCTGCTCACAAAAAAACAAGAGTCACACTTCTGAAACTTCAAATTTTGAAAGTTTAACTCCAAACCTCATCCTTGATGACGAGAGGAAGCCAAACAACTTTTTTTTTTTTTTTTAATGAACAGAGATTAATAATCTCATATCATGAGGTTGGGGTAACCAAATGATCATAGTGAATGAAAGAACCTCATATGTGGTGGAGAGAGCATCTAGATTGTTGGAAAGGATGGATACCACTCGAGAGAGAAGTCAAAAAAATGAATGAGTTGTGGTTGTTTGGGGGTGGAAATAAGCCTTCTGCTTATAAGTCTATGACCTAGCCCACATCAAACTCAAATTATACCAAACTAATGAATAGACAAAGTCAATGATTTTTTAAAAGTCTATTTAGTTAAAAAGATTAAGAGCTTATTTAATTCAAGCATTTCTTTTCTATATTTAAAAACTATTTTTGTAAACAGTTTTAAAATACGTTTTCTAAAGAAAAAGGAAAAAGTGTTTGAATGGTATGTTTTACAACAATAAAAAACAACAATTTCAAAATCTAAAAACATAAGTAGAAAACATCTCTAAGATGTTTTGAGATTTTATTATTAAAAATTGAAAATAATTTTAAAAACAATTTTTAAAAACATGTTATGACAAACAAATATTTTAATTTCTAAGCTTTTAAAAATAGAAAACGGTTTCCAAAAACTGAAAGAGACGTGGTTTCATGTGATGCGTGCATCCATTGTCAATCAACCGGCTTTCGCTAATGTGGCTAATAGCATAACAGGTTGTGTAAATAGTTGTTGTTTCTCCTCCTGTTGATCAGCCACCTGAGCTTTGGTTTGTGACTGTTTTTCTTTCTTTCAAATTTTTGCAATATGACCAAGCTGATTGCATTTGTTGCACAGTGTGTTAGGCCTGGTCCAACATCTGAAATAAGGATTGTTCCATTTTCCACAATGTTGAACCAATTATTCCAAAAGCTTAAGTTGTTGGGTAAGAGTCACATGAATGGTTTTATATTATATTCTAACACGCCCCCTCACAAGAGCCCTCTTAGATTTGAAGCGTGGACAATGCACAAGTCCACCTATACCATGTGCTGAAATTCATCTTTTTATTAGAATAATTGAGGGCGACAAAGATCGAACTATAGACCACTTAGTCATAGAGGTTTTGATACCATGTCAAGGAATCAATTATTTCAAAAGCTTAAGCTGTTGGAAGAGAGTCACATGAATGGTTTTATATTATATTCTAACCGTTGAAATGGAGAACGATTTGACTTTTCATCTTCTTGACTTACTTTGTGGGAAGTCTGCCATTGCTCTAAGTTGTTCCCTTGAACCTTCTTTTTCGCACCTTTGTGGCCTTAGACTAAGCTTCAGTTTGGCTTGTAGAGCAGCTTCATACCTTCCACCCTCATCGATCTCCTATGTTCTTGAACTTGCAAAACATATAACAATTCTATTTGGAGTTTCTCAAGGAATAAATAGTAGATTCAAACATCTCAGGAACAATTAAAAAGATCTTTTTGAACGATCCTTGTATCAGAAAATTGTGTTTTAAGCCATCTCACCTTGTTGACAATGCTTAGAAGTCTGCTGGAGTATTCTTTGACAACTTCAGACTCCTTCATCTACTGCATTTCAAACGCCCTGATCAAATTCAGCACTTGCATCCCTTTTACTTTCTCATTGCCTTCAAATTCAGCACGTGCAGTTTCCATTGATGCATACAACATTTCTGTGTATGCCAATTCCGCTTCTATGAGGTACATACCTCGGAGAATGACAAAAGTTGCAATTTGTTAAGTTGACCCTATCTATATAGTACAACATACATCATTTAACGCAACAATCAGCCATGGTTTCGGTTCTGGTCAATGGCAGTCCAACAGAGGAGTTTGCTATGGAGAAGGGACTGAGACAAGGGGACCCCTTAGCCCCGTTCCTGTTCTTAATAGTTGCGGAGGGGCTAAGGGTGTATTCAAGGGGTTCAAGGTGGGGAGTGAGGAGGTTGAGGTTTCATTACTACAATTTGCGGATGGCACATTATTCATTGGTGAAGCATCAATTAGAAATGTATTGGCTATCAAAAGCATGCTGAGGTGTTTTGAACTGATGTCGGGTTTGAAGGTGAACTTTGCCAAGAGTAAAGTGGCAGGTATATCAATGGACCCGGAACAAACTAGCAGATTTGCAGCTGTGCTTAATTGTAGGACGATGGAAACCCCATTTGTGTACTTGGGCATTCCAATCGGGGCTAATCCAAGAAGAAAAGAGACTTGGTCGCCGGTGATCCGCAAGCTGGAAAAAAGAATGTTGCTTTGGAAGCATAAGTTACTATCTTTTGGGGGAAAGATTTGTCTGATCAAAAGTGTTCTCTCATCCATTCTGCTCTTCTTTATGTCGTTCTTTAAAATGCCAAAAACAATTGCTGAAAGGTGTAAAAGAGTACAACAGAATTTCCTTTGGGGGAGAGAAGAGGCGGGAAGGACCATTGCCTGGGTAAAGTGGGATATTGTATGCAGAGCTAAGAGCGAAGGTGGGCTGGGAATTAAAGATATATGTGTGTTCAACAAAGCTCTAATTGCAAAGTGGAAGTGGAGAATAATGACTGAAAAAGAAAGATTATGGGTTAAAGTCCTACATTCAAAGTGCCGATTCGGAATTGGATGGTGGGACAATGACTCTGGCGTGGGTTCAATATGGTGGCAGGATCTGCAGAAAGTCTGTGGCAACAGTTTGGAGTGGTACCAGGATAATGTGAGGAAAACTATTGGAGATGGACATAATTTCTTGTTTTGGCATGATAAACATGATGACAATGACTTGTGTTTGAAGCATCAATACAAGAGATTGTTCGATCTATCTCTGCAACAAGACTATACTATTGGGGAGATGGGAAATTGGATACATAACAGGTGGATCTGGGAATTTAAATGGAGAAGGGAACGGTTTGAATGGGAGAGGGAGTTGATGGACAAATTCTTGTTAGAGATCCAATCATTTATGCCAACTCGTGAAAGGAAGGATAAGTGGGTTTGGGTGGCATCTCAGGAAGGTGTATATACAGTAAGGTCTGCGTATGCTGTTCAGGTGGGTCATCATGATTCGGGTGACAGTCACATGTATAAGAACATTTGGAGATTAATAGCGCCCTCAAAGGTCAAACAAAGGATAATTTGAGGAAACGAAAAGTGATTTCTGATCCTCAACATTGTCTCTGCGTGCTCTATCATGATAAGGAAGAATCACTTGATCACCTTTTCTTCTCATGCAAAGTGGCTTGGCTGATCTGGGTTCGATGTTATAGGTGGGTGGGCACAACAACAGTTCTACCATCTTCCTTTAGGCCCCATTTTGCGCAACACTGTCTGGGTATACCTACTGATCAAGTGCCTCACTGGTTGGCTATCTGGGCATCTTGCATTTGGTCTATCTGGACACTCAGGAATGGTGTTATATTTAACTCTGAGCAGGTCGATATTACAAAGGTGGTGGAAATAATCAAATATACTTCTTGGAGTTGGCTAAGGAGCATTTTGAAAGAGTTTCAATTTTCATTATATGAATGGTCACAGTGCCCGCGTACTTGCATAACAGGAAGAATTTTGATGGGTGATTAATTTTGGTGAAATCTTGTAGCGTTGATAATATCAATAGTGATGTAGGAGTTAATAGATGTTGGTGGCTAAAAGAGGAGTAATTCAGTAGGGAGTAATTCAATATGAGTAGTTTTTTCTTCTTTTATTATCTTTCCTTTCTCTCTGTATATAGGTTTCTAGCCCCCCTTGTGCTAGCATATTTATATACATCTTCTTTTGACTTTTCAAAAAAAAAAAAATTTAACTCAACAATCAATTGTTTGTGCTTTCAAACCTAGAATAGATACCAATCTCTTAGCTTGGTAGTAATTTTTTGGTAATGAGTGATTCCTACGTGTTACGTCTAAAAGCAGACTTGCAAAGAAATCAAGACATTGTTGAGGCACAATCGAACTAGATTTGACAGCCAATAAATGCACAATTGCACACAAATTTCTGACTTTGAAACTGAATCCCTTCAGTTATAGGTTGGGTGACGATAGTCAGCAAATCATAGAACTCCTGAGCTTCTTCGTCTAGTTCTTTTTCCTCAATCAATGACTCAAACTCCCATCACTACTACTTGATCCAAATCCTCATCAACTTTTGGATAATCTTCACCATGATTACTCCAAATCCAATACCCAGGTTTAAACTATACTTTATACAAGTGGTGCTTCACATTAGTGATTGACAAAATCGTTTTACACCTACACCGGTCACAAGGACATCTAATTCCCCTTATTTGAAATTTAGGCTTTACCCCATATCTATTGAGTAAAACTATCACATATCCAAACAAACTCTAATAATGATGCTGATTCATATTCATAATGATAGTTTAAAGATAAAAAATGGAATGTGATATTTGGAGCTGGAGAGTCACGTGTTTAAAGACTTTAAGTTTGGCTAAGCTGCATACATAGAAAATGGGACCTTTTAGGTTACTGCCAAGAGAAATAGGTTGACAATTTTAACATGAAAGATGATACAGCAGCCTTTTCATGAAGTGTTTATTTACACTATATCATCTATACATTTTGACAAATTTATGAAAAGGCCTCTATTTTAACTGTATTAATTATTTTAGTATACATCATCAACATGATGCATGAAAGAGATGTCTGTGGAAAAAAAAAACACTACTTTCTTTCCAGCATCCAAGTTGATGGAAAAAGATTCATGAATGAGTGGGTTTTGGTTTTGTATTTGTGGTGCCTCTCTCCTGTATAACGTTATGCAATTTACCTTTGCTCAATAAGTAGTATTGTTGACTATTTTAGATTTTAAATTTGGAATTCAAAACCTTACTTCAAAGGTTTTAGCCCTTCATCATTGACATTATGACCTTGTTTGATCGATGGAGCCAACCCCATATAACGAGAAGCTTTGGAGACTTCTGTGGTCTCTCACATGTTTCATTTTAAGGTTAGCCAAAGTAACTTGTATCTTGAATTGATTTGTCTGCTGCAGGTGAAAGAATATGGAATTCTAAAACAGAGATTTAGGATTGAGTGCACTAAGTGCATGTCAATTTGCTTAAGTAATTTAAGGATATTTGTTTGCCATACTAAGAGTCTGTGTTTTCCAATTCCAACACTCTCTCCTCCCTATCTCCCTCATAACAGAAAGAAGTAGCAACTTAGCTACTCTTTTAAACAGGATTTTTCACTCTCCTCATTTTCTGTTATGCCCCAAACAAGCTCTAATATTTAAATGCCAATTGAGTGTAACGTGACATATTTTATCTCAATTCCGTTCACTTTTATCTTGAAATGTGTGTTTAGCGTTTGTTTGCATTGATATCTAAACTTAGCTTAAAGCCCACTTTTGTTAAACCATTTGAGGCTATTCCAAAATAGAAGTTGACTCGAGTTCCCTTTGGATAAACATGACCTCCCCTCGTACTTCAAATGTTTAACCATAGAACGGACCTGATATTAAAGTTGTTTGAAGGGTCATGCAGGGTTCAGCTACCATAACCTTATCATAGTGGTTTTTATCATAGTTATTGCATTGCATTATACAAGAAATGCATCTAATCTGTTGAACCTATACTAGATTAGATTTTGCCTCTTAAATTAGCAAGCTTGTGTAAATGTATGCTATAAAACTAGATCTCTAGAACACTTGATCTTCACCAAAACACAATAGATTTTGCAAAATATACCAAAACCAGAATAGTTCAGAACAAGCCTTTTAATCAATAAGCTTTAGTAAACCCAATAGAATCATATCTCTAGACCAGATTATAGAAACCCTAAATTCAAAGTATCTAAGTTTATCACCAAAATCTTACATGAATAAAAATTAAATACCAAAGACTCTTTCACCAAACTAATTCTAGATCAGAACATTATACTAAAGGCCCAAAGAACCAAAATTAGATCAGAACATGAGTTCTTCACATTAAACCATGAGTGCAATCAACCCATGATAATCATACAAAGGTAGAACAAATTAAAGGTTTTGATTCATTATACCATACTTTTTTTTCCATCTCATTTCCACTCATTTCTCTTCCTATCTTTCCTTTTTCTATCACATTACTTATTATATCTTTCATTTTTCTTACATTTCTTCCTTTTTCACTTAGGTGGAAGTGTAAATCAAGTGTGAACATATACTTATTCACAAATTAAATATAACAATGACTTTTTTATCAGACCATAGGTGTCATTACATCCATTACAAGATAATAAAAGACAACTCGGTCAACATTTCACAAAAATCAAAATTTTCCCATCGGGCAAGTTATTACCTCATACCCAAAAGAAAAACCCAATCAACATAGTGGAACCTGTCACCACTAGTTGTCTTTTGTAACTTCATATTTCTTTGGCTTTGTTTTGTAAATCTTTCTAATTCGTATTCAATGGTATTTTGTATGTTTTAGCAAGTGTGTCCTTTCTTGTTGCAATTGCCACACTTAATTTGGGTGCCTTTCTTGCTCAACCTATTCGGATTAGAAGGCTCTCCCATCTTCTTCTTTTTTGGCCTAACTAGAGCAGTCTTCACATTTGCAGGTAGATATCTTATCAGAGTTGCATTCAGACCATTTTTTTTAACAACCATACGATGAATATGCCAATTATACGGAAAATTTTGAAGTTTATGTACTGCATTATTTATGATGCCACCACCTACCCTTTTATGGTTAGTTATTTTTTTATTAATAATTTTTTAAAAATAAAAGTGGGAAATTAAGGTACGAGAGAGAGAGAGTACTTGAGTCTTCGTTACCATAAAAGTATCAATGATTTGTCCAATTATACATTGTTAAAATTTTTCTCTAGAGAATATTTCATCTACATTATAAAACATGAAGATTACTAATATATATGTCAATGATTTAATTTATAGAAAATGGTTGATGCATTATAAACTATTTTACACATGTGTCAAAGAAAAAATAATTATTTTTACACATGAATTTTAGTAACAACCCCTCAGCCGATCTTTTGTAAAGATCTTGGTCGAGTGAAATGAACTTCAGCGCCTTTTGCTTAAGCTTGTCTTCAACCTTAGCCGATGGATTCAACAAATAGTTCACTAAGGGTTTTCTCCAGTCTTCCTCTTGGTCCAATTGACGAATGAGTGGGAGCTCGAGCTCATTAGTACTAGGAAGGGGTTTGTATCCGGAGGCATGTTGGGCCAAGTCATTGGGTTCACCATTGTGATCCCCGGGGATGTACACAAGTGTTGCATTGACAAACCCTCTGATCAACTGTAGAGCTTTCTCATGGTATCTTACTAGATTGAGATTCAAGCACTTGAATTCTCCCGTTAATTGATTCACCACCAATTGAGAATCTCCATATATACGAATAGCTTGGGCTCCTGAGAACTCCAAGAAATGCAATCCCAAATTGAGAGTCTCATACTCTCCCTGATTGTTAGAACAATCGGCAGGCAACTGTTGTGTGATCTTCGATGTACAACCCTCAGGGTCCTTCACAACCACGCCAGCACCTGCTCCAGACCCTGTCTTAGACCCATCAAAGGTTAAGTCCATGGCTCCGCACAAAAGCTTGTACTTCCAACCAGGGATCTCCCACCTTTGCCATGGGGTGTCCGGCTAGGAAATCGGCTATAGCCTGCCCTTTTACTACCAATAAAGGCAAATAGTTTAACGTAAAGCCATTAAGCTTTATATCTCATTTCATCAACCTCCCTCGCAAGATAAGTCTGTTGAGTAAATACTTGACAATGTCTATTTTTCACAATACATTCACTTCTTTCGGCAACAAATAGTATTCCAGTTTAGTGCAAGCATAATACAATGACAAGCATAGTTTCTAATTGGGGTATACCTAATCTCGGCATCGTGTAGCTGCCTACTCAAGTAATAAATGGCTCTTCATCCTCGGCATCCTGAGCCAACAGACAACCGACGGGCTCTTTCGCCACAGCTAAATATAGTTTGAGTGGCTAACCTGGTTGAGGAGGAATTAAGACTGGAGTCTTGGACAAAGCTTGTTTGATTTTCTCGAATTCTTCTTCTTCCTCTGCCCCTTGGTGAACTCTTCGGCACGCTTTGCCTTCAGCAATGGTAAGTATGCCTTGAGTTTGCCTGCTGAGTTGGCTATGAACCTCCTAAGGAAATTGATCTTCCCTAAAAAGCTCTAAAGTTCTTTCTTTTAGTAGGAGGCCTAGCTTCCAGAACGACTTTAGCCTTGTTTTCATCCACCTCGATCCCTTAATTATGTACGAGGAACCCCAGGAATTTTCCAGTCAAAATTCCAAATGTGCATTTAGCTGGGTTCATCATTAGGCCATGGCGGCTCATACAGGTAAAGGCCTGCCGTAGATCGGAAGCGTGGGCCATGATGTTGAGAGATTTGACAACCACGTCATCTATGTAGACTTCCACTGACTTGCCGATCAGCTTGTGAAACTCTCACGGAGAAATCCTTTGACACCGATCTCTGACTTTAGCATCGGAGTGTCTTTACAGGATCCTCTCCCAGGTCCAGGAACGGCGGAAGGCCATCACCATCAGACGTACCGACTACCAACGTACCGACTCCCCAACCCCCGAGCAGGCTTAATCTGTTCAGGTTTCAATTGGAGCTCCTTGGGTGCTTGTTGCTGCGATTCTGTTGTTGGGCTGGGGTTGATTGTCTTTGTGGGGTTTGGCTTGTTTTTTTTTTCACTCTGTTAGCTGTCCAATTGATAGCTTGGATACAATTAATCATGTGTAATTCTATGTTTCTATTGTTAATTTCTAGGGTGATAAATTTTCATGGGTTTTAGTTTTGAAGATGATAGAGGAAGAAGATGAAGATCAAAATCAACATTCAAGGTTTTTAATTATTTTTTATTTTTTAATTAATTGTTTTGGTTAAATTACATATTTGCCCTCGGATCCGTTAGTTTTTAGACGAAAAAGATGCTAGAGACCAAAACTGCTGACAACAGATAACGTCGGGAAGGAAAAATGTAATTTTTAAACTTTAGAGACCATTTTCGAGCAAAGACCATTCGTGGGGACAAAAAATGTAATTAAACCTTTAAGAAGTGAGAATTACTAATATCAACCATTAGCTTAGAATGAACGGTTTAGATTAAAACAATATATGCATTAATGCCACAAGATATTAATATCAATGTGCATTATGTTGTTTTAATGTGCATTAATGTGTCATTAATATTCTGTTTTAATTAAACCGTTCACCTTAATTTAATAGTTGATATTAATAATTCTCATTTTCTAAAATAAGAACTAGTTCTTATTTGATAGTCTCCCATTCTATAATAACATATTTTTTTAGAAGAATATAGTTGGGAATAACGATGTCGAGGTGATGATGGCAAGTGCAAAACGAGGGGAAGAAATATATAGAAAGAAAAAAAGAAATATTATACAGCACAGAATTAAGAACGGAATATTTAGGGTATGATGACATGCAAATTGAGGGCTCAATGCGTTTTATTTTTCTCAATTACAAATAAAATATTACATATTGGTGATTCTTCCTCCTACAATATTCGTAGAGTCCTATATATTTGTGCTTTGATCTAATCGGCAAGCGTGACCTGCATAGCAGTCTGGATATACAGAACAATTAGAGTTAGAGCTGAGTTTTGTGGTAAAATCTAGGACAAGTTTGTAATCAGAAGTGATAAAACTTATGACAAGTTTTACGTATTTATGAGTGTTCTATTCACATAAACTCTTACTGAGTTGATCAGATTATTTGCGGGGAATGACTTTAAGATTTGTGTTCTTTGAAAATGCGCTTCAGATTATTTTGAAGAGTGTTTTTTATTACTCCCTCCGTTCCTATTTAAGTGTCACTATTTTTATCCTTTTTTCGTTCCTAATTATTTGTCACTTTACAAAGTTCAAGAGTGTATTAATTATGTTTTACCAATTCTACCCTTCAATTAATGGTGATAGGAAATTAAAGAGTCTAAATTAAGAAGAAAGATAAAGGGTACATTAGGAAGTTAGGTAGTAACTTTGATAGAAACAAGAACATTAATACAATTTCTTAATAAGTGTGAAAAACCTTAAAGTGTCACTTAATTAGGAACGGAGGGAGTATTATATATCAATTTCATATTTATGTTTATTTGATTTTTTTACAAGTTATGTTAGTTCATTTATGTAGATTGCTTTTCCAATTTTAATCTGCAAGACTTTCCAATTTTCAATACACTAATCAGCTCTTATCAATGTCATTTTAAATATAATTTTAATACTGAAATGTTGTATTAGAAAAATTGGAAAATGACATTGATAAGAGCACGTTAGTGGTATTGAAAATTGAAGAGTCTTTTAATAATGTTCAACGAATCCAGGTGATTGGTTTACATTTCCGACATTAGCAAACTCTTGTTGTATTCTCTTAGTTTAATATTTATATGGATGACATAGAGATTTTTTCGTAATATATACCAAATCTTAGTGGTCCTATTTAAACCTTGCTAAATATTGATATGATGCTATTTATACCATAACTTATTTGAATTTGTTTGAGATTGATATGATGTCGTACTATGATACTGATCTTTTTGATGTTATGCAGCTGGCCCTCCATACAAGTTTAGCGATGACTTAAATCAACTGCTAACCGTTTGAAGGTCTGTAAGTTTGCGGTATGAAGTAGGCCAAACAATACATCTAACTTAGAGATACTAATCATAATAACTCAAAGTTAAGCGTAATGTTTAACCTAGTTATCATCGATCAATTTAGAGGGTCTTGAGCAGCGAGAAAGCGACTGTAATCGTTATCAAATTTGCATTGACAACCAATGGTCAGCGCTAACATTTGATTTTTTTTTTCCAATGTCATAAATAGCATTGGCTAAGTCTATGTGAGTCGGCCTATACGACAAAGGCTAATTATTATGAATTTGCGTCGGTCGTAGTGTTAAGTGAGTTGCGTTGGCTTAGAGTCGGCTAAACTGATGTTAAATGTAGCGTTGACCACCGAGGATGATGCTAAATTGTTTGCTTCAGTCCATTTAACATGAGCCACGATACTGCGCTAAGTGATGCTAAATCAGCTTTGTTGTCGACTTTTGCCTTATTAAGCCGACGCTAATAATTGATTTTCTTGTAGTATTTGCTAATCACTTGCTAAGCAAAACTGTTTTAAATTGTTGATTTATGGACTTTCTTTGGCAAGTAGCTTTAATTTTGCCAATGTTTGGGTTGGCTACATAAGAGGTTTGTTCTCATGAGATGTCTCTTAAGTCCTAATGTTCTGTTTTCTGAAGAAGAAAATTGAAGTGTACAGAACAAAGGGTTAATTTAATGAGCACTTGGCACTACATAACTAATTAGATATTGTTTTAGGTTGTTGGTCCTCCTTAGGCGCCTAATAGCCTATCCTTATATCATTGAAAGATGAAATAGTTTTCTAAGGAATCCTAAAGAACAAAAGAAAAATGATTAAAAAAAATAAGAATATAAACATTATGTCCCTGAACATCATGAATGTGTGTTTGAATATCAGTTGAATTAACATAAAAATACATTTACTTTAATTCATAAAAATGATTTCATTCACTTTTTATCTTAAATTAAGTGTTAATTCTGATTAGCATTGCATGAATAGGTGAAATGTGAGTTTGACAAAGAAAAAAGTAAAAAACAGTAGCCTATACATGTCTTACAGATGTAGAAGAATTGAAAAAGTAATTAGGAATTGAAGAATATTCTTGAAGTGATGAAAGAGGCTTTACTTGCGTTCAAAGGAGACATGCAATGCAAAGTGCTAAGCCTAAAGAAGGAATTTATAGAAAGTTGGCCCCCTTTTCACCCTTGAAATGAGTAATGAACAGCCCGCATTCCATGACCCAAAACAAATGGGATCAGACCATGCTAAAACTACAAAAGATGCATCTCTCTCTCTCTCTCTCTCTCTCTCTCTCTCTCTCTCTCTCTCAGTTTTTCTTGGATATAAACAGCACAGCCAAAGCTACCTTTCTTTCACAGATCGGTCCCTATCACATGATTGTAAAAAAAGAGTGTATGTTTGTGTTTGTATTAGTACTGTAGGCTCCTGCAAAGAAGAGGGAAAATTGAATGGCACAGAATATTGTACTCATGTCTCACAGTATCATAGTATACAGCTTTTTTTTAAAACAAAAGAAAAAAAAGTAACAGAAAAGTAAAGGTTTGAATAATTAATATAATTGTTTTCTTCTGTAGTCCCTTCACAATAAATATTAATTCTTGCACAGTGAGTTTGCATATCTATCTGTATTCCTATATGTCCTTAATAAAAGGAAGAAAAAAAAACTTCTTTTATTTTAAGGTGCCTTCCACCTTTTATTTGCTGAGCTTAGAAGCTACGTTGTGCACTGTATAGGGAAATAATGGTTTTCTATAAAAGATGAAGAATCTTTGCTTGCATGACTGACTAGGAGGCCATGTCACTTCCTCCAATATTAATCAATTGCATACATGCATGCATGGTGATGACTATACGGTCTGTAATTTGCATACTTGCAGTGGAGGACAATGCCTAGCTAGTGTCTATTTGCTCACTTTCAAAAGCTATGTAGAGGAACTAGGATGATTAGACTATCAATCATAGTTTTTGTAATATCTGAGTTCCCTAGAGCCTCACAGGGGAAAGAATCTGATGGTGGCATCTGTAGATTATGTTTCAGATTTTTATATTTGTCTAACAATAAAATTTTATTCACACCCTAAATCTACTCATGCCCCTAAAGAAGTAAATAGAAGAGAAAGAAATGATAAATATGATAAGTCATTATTATAGAATTATTTTTTTACCACGCATCTGTTATCACAGTTTCGTGTCGGACCGTAGTAAATGGTGCCCTGAGTTCTATTTCCATGGTTCGGTGTCGAAGCGCGGTAACTGAGGTCCTCAATTTCCACGGCTCCTTGTCAACCGTGGTAACTGATATAATTTTTATTATTATTTAATTAAAAAAGACTATTACCACGGTTTATACATTAACCGTGGTAATAGATATTATATTATTATTATTATTAAAAATTTAACATTTTTTAACTAGCAAATCCTAGTTTGCAAATCGAAAACTCATTTGTGAACCCTTTCTCTGTTGCACCTCATGACCGCTGCACCTCATCACCGACCCTCCTTCTCTCCGCAATGGCATCGCCGCTGCTTTGCATACTCGTCGGCGCCAAGCTCGTCTCCCTCTTCGTGCATCGCCGTTCCCGTCTTCTCTGGCTGGCCGCTCTTCTCTACCTCACTGGTGAGTCCTCTTGACCTGCTTCTACTTCTAGGGTTTTGTTTTAAATATTGTTGTTGTTGTTGTTGTTCAATAATGGGGTTTTGTTTTCCCGGAGCACAAGAAGCGTGCGCCGTTTCTGTCGTAAATGCTTGTCTTTCCACCCACTTAATTGTCTCTTCATAAATGCTTCCCAGTGCGGTTTCTCCAGCATGCACGGTTTTCTTCTTTTAAACAGTCACGCCCGTTCTCCTTCCCATACGCGTTTCACATTTCTCAATACATCCTCTTTACTCTGCACTTCTGAACAGTCATGGCGGTTACTCTTCTTCATCCCGTTTCACTTTCCTCATTTGCTTATAAATTTCAGAAGTATTTCTTAGTTCTCCATCCATCACTCCATCATCTTCCCTACATCCTTCTTGTTCTTTGTTCATTAATCTTCATTAAAAACAGAAATGACAAACGGTTTCGAAATCTGTCTTCCTTTTACCGTAAATTTCCCAGAACTAGAGCGCTATCAAGTTCTGGAGAAACATGATATTGTTAATTCCAGAATTTTATCTTGGTCGAAATACCAAGAAACCGAAAATAATAAGTTGTGCTAAGTTTAAATTCTTAGTCAAAATATGGTGTTGGAAATATTGGTCGAAATCATGTGCCAAATTGGCAAATACTTGAAGATTCTGAACGTGGAGTTTCCATGCGTGCATGCCAACATTGTCTGCAAGTATCGTCTGCTGCTTCCGTGCATGCTGCTGCATCTATTATCACCGAAATTCCATTATGCTGAAAAAGGTCGAAGACCATAATTCCAAGGGCACATTGAATATAATTCCCACCAGTGAATTGCAAACATGGCAAATTTTAAATATTAAAAGAAAGTAGTTGCTACAGGTTGCTGCAAGAGGGAAAAATGTTTCGAACAACAATTATGTGCTTTACTTCGACTAAAGCCAACATTTTGATATCATATTATGGAGGCACTACATAAGTTCTTCGAAAGAGTTCTTCGACACTGTTGAAACTTGGTGGATTTCAAACATAGCAGTTTAGAATGGAGAAATTATGATGAATCATCAGAGGAAGTTATTAGAAGTAGCTATAATTATGCTAAGTGTATGGTTCTAGTCTTAGGAGTTATTTTCTAAGATTTAGTTTCCACCATAGGATTAGAATAGTAGTTTTATTTCTAGTCTATAAATAGGACTTCTCATTGTAAAAATATTCAGATTCACACAACTACTCAAAACTCTCAAACGACGCCTACAGGTCTTATGCGATAGACGACTAACTAAGAGAACACGAGGGTGTTGTGATTCTCACCTTTAACTTCAATGCAATTTAATTCTGCCATTTTGATTTCTCTTTTCATTTGATTTCACTTTTTCTCTTTTGAATTCAGTTTCATTTCTCTTTTCTTTCGATTTACTACTTTTCTATTGCACTTCTTTTTCATCTTTGAAGAACATTGTGCCGTTCTTCATCAAAATCCGGAAACGACACTTAAACGATTTCATATAAAGGACCCATAGATGATCAGAATCCAGCCTCTTCATCAACATTTGTATTTCCTTGTGGATTTACCCATTTTTACCAAAAATCGAGGTAAACAAAAAGGCGCTAGAAGGAGGGCAGGTTTGTGAAAACTGAGTTTTCCAAAGTGTCATTTATAATCTGGTTCTAAACTCCAGTTTAGTCGAACTGTGGATTGAAATTGATTTTCAATCAAATTTTGGAACTGTACTTATTGCTCACTTTAAGGCAAAATACACATTCAAAATTATTACACATTTTGATAAAAAGGCTATTTATATGGAAACCTTTTATAAATGGCTAATAACATATCAATATATAATGCCTTTCCTATTGGAAATTCTAGGCAAGGAGGAATTCAAAATGGTCAAGAACATACTCGGTTTAACATAATGTATATGACCACGCCTCTAATTCAAAGTGTTTCCATGGATTCATTTCCTTCAAATTCGATCACTAGTATTGATTTATGGTTGATGAGGCATCAAATGGATGCGAGTAACAGAAATATGGCGAATATGTTTTCACAACAAATGTCGACTATTTTTAGTACTCTCATTCAAAATACAAGTCAAAACTAACAACATTTGGTTCGACAAATGGGTCGAATCGATGATATTTTTGGAGCACCGACTCTTGACCAAACCTTCCAACAAGTTGTTTATTATGGTCAAAATTCGACTCAAAATGAACTTCAAGATTTTGGTCAAAATTAACCTAATAACTTGGTTCAAAATCAGCCACAAAATTTCGATCAAACTTAGACCATAATGTCTTGGTTAATCGAAACATTATGGAGGGGAAACAACATGTTGCAAATGTTGTCGAATATATTCTAAATCAACATGGTTTCGATGTTGGATATGCTACTCGTCCAAATTTCATATCTCCATTTCCTGAAATAGTTCTTCGAACAGAATTTCCTGGAGAATGGAAAGTCCCAAAATTTACTAAATTTTCGGGGGCCACGAGCGAATCAACTGTTGAACATATAGCAAGGTACCACGTTGAAGCCAATGATCTTGCTAACAATGAACAGTTGAAAATGAAATATTTTCCAAGTTCGTTGACGGAAAATTCTTTCACTTGGTTTACTACTCTACCTTCTAATTTGATCCATAATTGGAATCAATTAGAACGCGCTTTTCATGAACAGTTCTTTAGAGGAGAAACCAAAGTGTCATTAATGGACTTGGTTAATGTTAAGAGACGATCGGATGAGTCGATAGATGACTACCTGATCAGATTTAGGCAAATGGAAACTAGATGTTCTACTCATGTGCCTGAATATGAATTAGTCCAAATGGCTGCAGGTGGCCTAGACTATTCGATTAAAAAGAACTTAGTCAACCTACAATTGAGAGACATGACTCAATTGGCTTATAGGGTTAGACATTTAGAGAAACTAAGGCTTGAAAAATACAAGTCTGGAAGAGTTTCTCAAGAAGAAAGTTCTTACATAACAATCCCTAAAAATCTTGAAATTGGTCGAGATGAAGTTGACCAATCTGACTAGGATAGTGATGGTGACGAAAATGAAGTGGATCGGGCTGAAATTTTGATATGTTGTTCTTGACTCATTGATATTCAATTTGACCGGTTGGATTGTCAAGAAAACATCTGAGCTAAGATAAAAGGCTCACGCAAATTGCAGCCAAATTGCTGAAATAAAACCTGTAACACAAAACTCAAGAAAAACCCATAAAAATATCTAATAAATGCATAAACATCATAAACTCAACTAAAAACACAAAAATGCACGCAACAAACCTAAAGTGTCCTAAAATGACAAAAATACCCTAATTAACTCATTAAACTTCGAATCTATTTCAGAATTGATTAAAGAGGTTTTGGGGCTGACTTAGAGCAAATATTAAGGAATTTAATTATTCTTTCCATGAGCGGGTGAGGGAGTATTCAATTTGATTGACTATAGTATAGAAGGTAATTTATTAACAGAAACGAGTGGAGTTGTGTGTAAGAAGGGGTTGGGAGTTTGATTTATATGTTTTCAAGATGGGGCAGAGTTGTTTGAGTAGCGAGCCAAGCTTAGACAAGGAAAAATCAGATTTGCAGAATCTTTGGTGATCTCTGTTGGAGGACAATACTCTGGTTTGTTTCTTTAGAAAATTCTACTAATCATGACATGTAGGTTTCTGGAGATTGATATGTTTCTGTTGTTCTACATTTTCTTTTTTAAAATCCAAAATGACTATATATGAAGCACGAAGGGATGCTTCAACCCATTACAAGAAATATATAGTTCAATCAAGGCAGGGATTCCAACACATACAGAATAATCAGAAAATAACACTGCCTAACACAATACACAATTAAACATTGCTTACACAAATACGTAATTGTTCAATGTAAAACCTTGAAAGTCCCACAACAACACTTTCATCATCTCTTATGCATAATCACTATTTGCACAGCATTTATTCAGTCCACTATCTTCCACAAAATGTTCTGCATAATATACTTACTATATGTTGATAAGGTTATGGAATTAATTAAGTATAGATCGTGGAACTGGCTGAGGTGTAAGGTGAAAGATTTCAAGTCCTAGTTCTATGACTGGTCTATGTGTCCTAAACTAACTTCACAAAACATTAGCTTCTGCAGAATCCTCCCTTACAACTCATGATCACATGGCAACGACCACAAATCTGAAAAAGGAAACTAAAGAAAGTAGGTGCATAATCACGGTGAAGAATGTGGTTCTTTCTTTAATTTCCTTGCTGAGATTTGTGGTCGTTGCCATGTGATCATGAGTTGTAAGGGAGGATTCTGCAGAAGCCAATTGGGAGCGAGGGGAAGGTAATGTTTTGTGGAAGATAGTTTAGGACACACAGACCAGTCATAGAACTAGGACATGAAATCTTTCACCTTACACCTCAACTAGTTCCATGATCTATACTTAATTAATTCCACAACCTTATCAACATTTTTTGATAATGATGTAGATAGTAAGTATATTATTTTATTTAGTTTTGGGAGGGGTTATAATATGTGGGTGCGGTGATTCTCTGCTGAAGCTTTTCACAAAGTTCACACTAAATTTTCAAGATTCCTTATTTGTATCGTAAACGAGCATTTTAATCAGTGTTTTTACACCCTTTTCTAAACGCAGAGGTGTATTAATAATGCATGCGAAAGAGTTAACATGGGTCATTTTAGTGTTGTTATTGTGGTTAAGTTGGGGTTGTGCAAGAAATTGTATTTGTTTATCTACTGGTTTTTCTCTATTGTTACTGGTTTTTTTTATGAGAACACTAGTTTAGTTACTGGTTCTTTGTGGAAAAGGGTTGGAGCACCCATTGTGCTTCTTTTTAATGCAACTATTAGCTTATAAAAAATCAATCCGTATAAATCAAATAATTTCAAACCAAATTTATCATCCATTAACATAATCTTGTTCGACTTAGGTAGAAAATTATAGATGGACAAATTCTCCCTATTAAATATTTAATCCATTTCACACGAACCTAAAGAGATGCCATGAAAGATGTAGAGCACAAGAGTAGATTTTGGTTTAGTAAACCTTTTTTTTTTTGATAAGCAAAATTGTATTGAAGTGGAGTACTAGGGGTACTCGAACCCGTATACAGATGTAGAAAATAGAAGAAAGAGGAAGCAGAAGGCAGTGCATATCAGAACATTACAAACTGCCAAACAAAAGATGGTCTAAATTATATCTACCGTAATCCTAGCAGTGGCGGAGTAGCGTTGTCAAAGCAAATAATAACAGCACCATTCCACAACCAGTGGCACAACAAAAGAACAAGGGAAGCAAAAAGCATGGAATAATGCAAAAAGCATGGGATAATAGCAGCACCACTCCACCATTGCAGGGTACCAGTGACACAACAAAGGAGCAGGGTATCAAATGCATCACCATGACTTATGCCTTTCTTGCATCTGAATCGGTTAATGTCAAACACCTCAACCATGTAATGCGGATCCATCACCCTGTTTCTACACCCGCCCTGTTAAAGGCTTACCCCAGCGCCCCACAGCCATTCAGACCTGCTTAGTGATTTAACCATCAAATAGTTCTCAGACAATATGTTGGATTGACTGACCACTCATACAGGGAGCATTTAAATCCCTTCGTTTTGGCTGAGATCCACTTCCAAGCTCTAAGCTGTGCCATTTCCAATACGAGATTCACATCGGCTTGCGCTTGGTTAAAAACAACTGCATTTCTGTGTAGCCAAATAGACCAAATCACCGCCAACCATATTGCACCCAGACCTTGCCTTTGTTTCTTGCTCCAAACCCCATACTCATGCTGTGAGAAGTGCAACCAACACGAATTGGGCAAGACCATGACTACTCCCAGCCATCTATAACATCCCTTCCAGACTCTCAATGAGAATGGGCATACCAATAGGAGATGATCTACGGATTCAGCTTCCGAAGAGCATAGAGGGCAAATCAATCCCGCTCCTTCCGTTATAATCCGTCGCTTAAGTAGATTGGATCTTGTTTGGATCCTATCTCTTAAGACTCTCCAACCAAAGGCAACAACATTGGATGGCGCCGTGGACCTCCACAACCTTCTGAATACATCAATTGGTTCAACATCAATTGTTCCTGCCAAGAACTGATACGATGACTTCACCGTGTATTCACCTTCCGAGTTGCACATCCATGTCCACTCATCCGCTACTCCTTTCTTTAGATTGGTTGAGTTTAGATCTTCCTTTAGTTCCTCTACCCATTGCAATTCTCTTTCCAGCAGCTGTCTTCGCCACGAGAACATCCACCTCCATGTCTCACTTTCCCACCTTCCCATCTCGGCCACCCGACATTGATTGTGTGTGGCTAAGTTAAATAGCCTGGGATATTTGGCACCAAGGGGCCTCTGACTTAGCCAAGGCTCCTCCCAGAATAGGGTATCATTACCTTCACCCGTCTTCCTATTGACGCATAGGTCAAACCAACGCCCATTTGGGTCCAGGTAGCAAGTTTTCAGAATGTCTTTCCACCACTGTGACATGCGAGTAGTAATAACTGGCACTTCTCCCGCTCTTGGAATTACATACTTTGACCGTAATACTCTGCACCACAAGCTGTCAGTCTCATGGAGCAACCGCCATCTCCATTTCCCTAACAACGCCTTATTAAACAATCTCCAATCTTTGATGCCCAACCCACCCAACTCCTTTGGCTTGCACACATCCTCCCATTTTACCCAGGCTACTGCATTGCGGTCCTCTGTCCCTCCCCAAAGGAAATTCCGCATTATCCTTCTGCATACCTTATAAACCCCTTCCGGCATCTTGAAGAAAGACAAAAAGAATAATGGGATTGAGGATAGGACGCTACCGATCAAAGTTAGGCGACCACCAAAGGAGAGAATCTTCTTCTTCCATTTTGATAGTTTCCCTCTTAGCTTTGATACCACCGGATCCCAGAACGCTAACCTCGATGGACTCCCACCCACAGGTAGTCCCAAGTAAGTGAAAGGCAGAGTCATTACTTTGCAATTTAGTATACTTGCCAGTCTCTGGGTCAATTGGGAGTCAGTTGCAATACCCGCCACCTTGCTCTTGTGGAAGTTTACCTTCAGGCCCGAGGCTAGTTCGAAGCACCTGAGTATACACTTTAGCACTTGAGCGTTCTGCACTGTTGCTTCCCCGACAAAGAGTGTGTCGTCTGCGAATTGTAACATTGCCACTTCTACCTCATTGTTCTCACCCATTCTATATCCCCTGTATTTATTGAGATGCAATGCCCTTTTTAGGAGGCCATTTAGTCCCTCCGCCACTATGAGGTAAAGGAATGGAGCCATTGGATCCCCTTGCCGAAGCCCTCTCTCCATCTGAAACTCCTCGCTCGGGCTACCATTTACCAGGACGGATATCCTAGTAGTTTCCAAACAACCTCTCACCCATCGGATCCATCTATCATGGAAGTTCATACGCTTCAGCATGTAGAAGAGGAACTCCCACCGCACTGAATCATAAGCCTTCTCAAAGTCAACTTTGAAGGCTAGTGTTTTCATCCTGTTTCTCTTAGCATCATGTACAATTTCGTTTGCAATTACAATGCTGTCTAGCATGCTACGGCCCCCAAGAAAAGCTGATTGCTCCTCGGATACTACCTTATGTAGCACTCTTTTGAGCCTGTTTGCCAAGATCTTAGCAACAATTTTGTACAAGCAACCAACCAAGGATATAGGCCTATAGTCATTTAGCCCTTGCGGCGTAGAAGACTTTGGTATGAGGGTGATGAATGAAGAGTTGCTCCCACGTGGCCACACACCATGCTCATGGAACTCAACGAGAAGACTAAGAAGGTCATGTGAGAATAGATGCCAAAATGCTTTTATGAATTTGAAGTTGAAGCCGTTCGGTCCCGGGCACTTGTCACCATCGCATTCCCACACTGCCTCTTTGACCTCTGGCATAACGAACTCAGCACAAAGCATCATGTTATCCTCCGTAGACAGGGACCTGAAGGGGACACCATCAAGAGTTGGCGTCTGCCAGTACTCCTCTTTGAATCTTTTCTCAAAGAAAAAGAAAAACCTACTAATTATGGCGGCATCTACAATGGGTTTGAAATCATTGATGATTCTTAGACACGTGAATAGTGTCAAATGTCAAACATCTCTTGTTTGTGACCGTTAAAAACCGTCACAAAATTGCATATTTGTAATTTTGTGACGATTTTTGTAACTTTGTGACGATTTTTGACCGTCACAAAAATGAGTATTTGGTGTTTAACACTATTCATAGGTCTACCAAAAAAAAAATTTATTGTTTGAAATTAAGTGAACTATGGTGGTGTATCACTTTTTTGGGTGAAATTCCCAAAATCTCCCTCTTCATTCTATTATTTCCAAAACACTTATCTTTTCTCACCCCAACCATGCACACAAGGAATCAGTACACCCTCGCATCCCCCTGACCCTTCTCCCTACCCCTGCCTCACCTCTCCTCCAACCGTTTTAGACAGAATTCAGATCCAACAGAGCAACTTGCGATGATGAAACATATTTAAACAACTTAGTTCTTCGCCGAGCAAGTGTGGGGGCACGGGCGGAGGAACGAGGGAAGCTCGCCACAAATTGGGAAGGGCCGTATAGGGTGGTCGGCACCACAGTAAACGGAGCGTACAAATTGGAATGCCTAGATGGCACGGAGGTTCCACGGCATTGGAACGCCTCTAACCTTAGACGTTACTACAGCTAAGAGGGTCGGATCCTCATTTGTACCATAAATTGTATCTTTTTCAGATTAATGAGAACTTCCAGTTCTAGATACACCTAGTCATTACAATGATTGGCCTTGGCAGCGAACGTCCACGTTCGATTGAACCAAAAGAACAATCCTCGAAGTCCCCAAGCGGGCACACGATTGGCCTTGGCAGTGAACGTCCGTGTTTGACTGAACCTAGAGCATAATCCACGAAGTCCCCAAGCGGGCACAACGATTGGCCTTGGCAGTGAACGTCCACGTTCGACTAAACCAAGAGCACAATCCTCGAAGTCCTCAAGCAGGCACAACGATTGGCCTTGGCAGCAAACGCCCACGTTCGACTGAACCAAGAGCTCAATCCACAAAGTCCCCAAGCGGTCACAACGATTGGCCTTGGCAGCAAAAATCCGCATTCGAATGGCCCAAGAGTCCAATCCATGAAGTCCCCAAGTGGGCACAACGATCGGCAGGGGAAGTCTTCGTTCGACTAAACCGAGAGGACGATTGACGTCGGCAGTTAAACACCGAACAACATCGACAACGAACATTCGCGTTCAATTAAACCGAGAGTGAGTTTATCAAGCGAGCCCGAAAAGTCTTATTAAGTTGATACTTAACAAAGAAAATAAACGTCTTCATTAAGTTGATAATTAATAATTACATCATCCAGGAGGGAGGGCATAACCCTTACATCTTTCAGGAATGAGAATAATTAAATGACCTCAGACCAACACCAACACAATCAAAGTTTAGTCCCAATCCTAGCGTGGCAGCTGGTCCGGATCCACAGTAGATTCTGCTTGAGTTGGAGAGCGAGCATCTCCTTGGTCTCCACCACCCCCAGCCTACCCTTCGGAGTTCGGGGAGATCAGCCTGAACTCTTCCTCGACGAGGTTTCCAATCCGACCGTGCACGACAACCCGAAAATAAATAACACACTCAGTGGATATCCCGAGATTCAGAACAGTCAGTTGAGCGAATACATTCTTGAAAGAAGCCTTGTCTATTTTCTTCACACTGTCCTCCAACCTTGTCTTCTCGGCAGCCCAAGCAGCGATCTCCACAATTGTGTCGCTCGAAGATCCCTTGCAACTCTTGATTGGCCGCCTCGAACCCTTAATTGTGTCGAGAAAGATTCACATTACCCTTGACTTGGCGTTGGACCTCTCCTTTAAGTTTTCCGGCCGCCCCCTCCGCCTCGGCCAACTGACGCTTGAGCACAGCTATCTCCCCCTCTTGGTCGACCAACTGACCCTGAAGCTCTCCCTACCCTGCTCCACCACTCGATTTTGTAACTTGGCGTTTTCAACGTCCAAGTCAGTAATCCGGTCATCCTTGGCAGCCATGTCCCTTTTCATCTGATATTTACATTTAATCAAACTCTCCTTGATCGCCTCCAACTCTCCAAACTGAGATTCTTGGTCCCTAAGAACCCGGTTATGCTCATGGAGCCTCCCTAGCAGCTTCACCTGACTATAACAGAGAACGGACGGAACTCGCCCGAGAGCTTGATGGCAATAATCGAACATGTAGTTAGCAGGGAAGGTGTCCATTTGTTGTACGTCCAGATCCCGAAAGACGAGTTGGTCGATCAACGACTGGTACCTCTTACAATCAAAGGTATCGTCATTCCATACAGAGACCCCCCAAGGCCCCTCATTGGGATCGCCGGCGAGCTCCATGCCCTCTGAAATGTTGAACCCATCCATGGGGGACTTCCCCTTATCCTTCTCAGCCGGTGTCTCGAAAGCGACGTTCGTGGAAGACCCTGCTCGATCGCCATCACCTTTGCCGGACTCGAGCGTCTCAACGTCGATGGGAACAACCTCTGAGATTTTTTCAACCTCGGGAGGGGGGCGAGCGGCGGCCACAATTCAACCCTCGGAGGGGGCCAGGGGGCTACCTTGGATTGCTTGCTCGGACCCTCTTTCCCTACTTCATTGATGTCTCGCATGAGTGGATATCAATAACTCTCTAATCTTAAACATTGATGTCTCACATGATTAAGAAAGCTAGTTATCATGAAGTTTGGGTGTTTAAGTGACTAACAAACCTAACTCTATATCTAGCAATTAGGATCATTAGATGATTAACTCTAGTTCGGACTCAAAACGTTGTAGCTCTCGCTCACAAGTCGAATCAATCAATAAGTTATAGGTGCGCAACTAAAACATAACATTAAGAGCAAGAGGAAACCATTGAATCATGAGACAGAATTGATATTTTCATATATAAATCAAAAAGATATTTACATAGCTTAAGGTTACATCCAAACCCAACAAGGAGAAGTTTAGCTATCCATAGTCATGTATGCTATTAAGCTTACAAGGAGAAATCAAGGAAAATAAGATGATTGGCGATGTCGGCAGCGTGTTTCCACCTCCATGGTGTGACAGCCAACCTCTTGACTCCTCTTTCACTTCTGAGTTGTTTTCTCTTTCTAACCTTCATTTTTCCATTGAATTCTCCTCCCCTTTTCCTCCAAGAAGTGTTTTTATTTATAGTAAAAAGGGGTGAACGGGGCAAGGTCCTTAACGGTCGAAAACTTCATCCTTGGGTTTCCTTAACCGCCTTTGCCACTTAATAAACGTTAGCTGCTTGGTCAAAGACTTCATCCTTGGGTTTCCTAAACCGTCTTTGCTGGACGTTCCCATTGTCTTCTTTCTTCCATCGTCTGCTTCTTCCCATTGTCTGGACGACGAGGGAAGGTAGACGATGGGCAGTAAACGATAAAAGCATCAGTGGACGATGGGTCAGTAGACGATGAAGAAAGGTGATGGAACAGTGGACAATAGTATTAGTGGATGATGGGTCAGTGGACGATGGGGCAGACGATGCAGGACAACAGACGATGGCGAAGTAGCAGACGATGGAGGACAGCAGACGATGGCGAAGTAGCATACGACGGAGGATAGCAGACGATGGCGAAGTAGCAGACAATGGAGAAGTTGCATTTTGGCTCGGGCAACTTTAAAACTTGGATTCTTCATGAATTTCTTCCTTGCATCAAAAGTCCAAGTTAAACACATAAATAACTATTATTTAAACTCTTTATAAGCTAAGATTAAGTATTTGCTAAATTAAATAATTTGAGGGATTTAATGATCAATAATTCAAGCATATAAGTCAAATAGGTGTCTAAAACGATATCCAAATATACATAAATTTGACACTTATCAACCCTCTTCGGCTTCAGCATGCAACTTCCTTTTGCGAAGGACAAGCGTCTCCGGATCAACCTCATCTTCGCTGATCACGGTTATTATCCTCAACTGCTTAGTCTTGGGCTTGGCAACACCCGCATCGCTCGATGAGCTCCCGGGCCCCTCACCGTCGGTCAATCAGATCAGGTCGCGGATCGCGGGATCAATGGCCATCTTCACTGAAAAGAAACAAGAAAGAGTGTCAAACGTCTCATAAACATATCCAAACTGGGACAAACAAAAACACTTACAGAAACTCCTCTTCATCGTCACCGCTCGATGCCGAATTAATTGTTGACACTTCAACAAAAACTGCGGTTGACCCTCTTCATCCATGATAACCGTTTGCTCCAGAATGCGGAGGAACTCTTGATCTTCCAGGGTCAAGCTCCGAGAGTCGTCCGTCCCATACTGAGTGGCATTTCGTTTGAAATTCTTATCACTCCACCATAAAGGAAACCGCTTAAAAGTAGTTCCATTGAAACTGGTACGGTACCACCACGATCGGCCCTTGCCAGTCGTTGTAACCCTAATGAAGTCCTTTTTAAATTCCTTGTAGGAATCCGTGAAGTTATGAAGAACCTTGGTTGTCCAAGATTTCATACTAACCATACCATGACCACCAACGCCATGCGTATGCGAGGGGACGAACAAATGGAAGAAGAGATCCAGGGATGGCTTTTTGCCAAACACTTCGCACATTTCCTCGAAACCTCTCATGAACGCCCATTCACCGGGGTGCAACTGAGAAGGAGCCACGTGAAGGTAATTCAGAACCCTCATCGTGAAATCGGAGAACGAAAAACGGACTCCGAGCTTTCTCACTATGGCCAGATGCATATAAAAGCCACCAGGAGGTTTGTAACACAGTCGCTCCTCCTTACTGGGGGCATGCACTTCGTGCCCATGCCCTAGTTCAGCGCTCATCAAGATCTGCGACCGTTCAAGGTACTTAGGATCGACGTTCGCCACCCAGGAATCCATGCCTAGTATATCACGACAGAACTCGTTGTATCTAAAAAGATCTCCCGTCAGATCGGGATACTTACTCCTATCTTTCTTCGTTCTTTTGGACTTGTTGACCGGCCGGGCTAGCTGTAACCGGAGACCCTGATATGTAGTTTCCTTCTGTCGCACCATCATGAACTTGAAAGGGGGCGCGAAGGGGTCAATAAACTGTTATAACCCGGTACCGAACGCCTAACCCCAGGAAAACGACAGGAACCCCGCACTTAGCCCCCTCCCAACTAACCCACGGACAATCTACCAAGAATAATGAAAAGCAAAGAAATATGGAGATCAAGAATCTACCTGAGGAAACTACAGCGGAAGGGCTCCGCACAACAAATCTCACCACCACATACGAAGGACGATCACCAGAGGTTTCTCGTATACGCTCTCAAGTGTCAAGCTCAACACCGATCGTAAATGTGAAGAAATGAGGAACCCACACCCGTATATAAGCAACCCCACCAGAAGGTGAAGAGTGCATTCATTACCCCACCAACAAAAGGGCGGGAAAACACCCACTAGGGGGCAGGTGAGCGGTCACCTTGAAAGGTGACAACGTATTAATGGGCCACGCGCATGCGCACACACCCCAAGGACAAAATGGTATACATTCTCACCTGACAACCGATAAGACATATCACCAACGACCACATGCATACGACGAACGACCCCCGATTCCCAACCAAAAATCCCACACGATCGGTCCCACTAACTTGCGAACGATCGGCTGGGGGGGCAATACAGTTAAGGATGGTAGAACGGCAGAACTGCGGTCAAACGTGTACAATTTTTTTTTTTAAAGAAAGAAGGAATCGCAAATACAATGACCAGGACGAGCGACACACGTCCAACAAACGAAAAAAAGCGGGAATTAGCTCTTGCCATGCAACTACGTGTCTGTCGGAGCTAGGGGTAACTGTTCCTAAGTACAATCCTGGGCACTTGGTTTTGCCGATCGTACCACCATGGCCAACCAAGAGACTAGGTTTCCGGTCAAGGCATGCGACGAGGACCGGTCAGTACCCTAATACCAGAACCTGGACACTTAATTATGCCGATCGGACCACCATGGCCGACCAGGAGACTAGGTTGCTGGTCAAGGCATGCGACGAGGGCCTGTCAGTACCCTAATACCAGAACGAGCTCCAGTGTGGAACAGCTGTACAAACTGACACTCTCCCTAATCCTGTCACCTACCGTACCAGCTACACTGACACCCTTCTAGGTCAACGAGCCTGATTGCAACAGGCGCTCCCTATAAAAGCTCAGTTCTATCACTCCACAAAGGTACACACATTCTAACTCTCATAAACTCTGTTTCGCATAGTCACTAACTTTAGCATCGGTGTATCATCGCAGGGATCCCTCCCGAATGACCACCTAGAAGAAGAGCAGCAACTGTCCGCATCACTGCCACCGAAAACACTGTACCCTCCTCAACAAACACCAATCCAAGGTGATTGAACGAATTATCCGTTCATCATCAAACCCTATTCAACAACATCTTCATTAGGCGAGGCCTTTATATATTCATGCACAAAATCATTTCTAAAAGATAGATGTCATGTATAAATATATGTGTTATATATGGTATTTCAAATATACATCAAATTTGAAGCATTGTTGACCAAACGTTAGTGGATTGGAAGTACCACCACACTATAAACTAGAATATCACATGGCACTCCTATCTTAAAGCCCAAAAGTGGACCGTGCACACACGAATCTGACAAATTTTAACCCCCATAAGCCATGCAAGCAAGCAATATTCTCTTCGGTTTCCTCAACTTACAGTTATCCCCCACACTCTCACATGCATGGCCTGACATCGCCACTATACTCATTATAACACATGCACATGCAAACACACAAACACTATACAGTGTCACCCTTAATTATCACACACTCTCTCTCTCTCTTTCTTCAATCCCCTTGGTTTGGTAACATAATATTCAACCAAAAAATAATTCCTTCAATTCATCCACTTTCCTAGTTATCACGCTTTACTCAATCAATATGGTCAAAAGGTCAATAACTAGAGGTTGAAAAATGAAGAAATTGAAGAGGCTAGCTAGCCATATAGCTAGCAATTTTAGTGTGTTTTTGTGTTAAATTGGGCCTTACCCTCTTCTTGTCTTGTATATATATGTTGGTGATGATGATCGTATTGATGATGGCATGATGACGATATTAAAGAATATGATAAAATTCTTATAATACAAGAGATATAAATTATAAAACATGAACAGTGAAAAGAGAGGGACATGTCTCTCCTCTATCTATCACCCACTCATAATCTATTAGAGTGGGAAAAAGACACCATAGCGCTATAGCTAGCGAACGCACTTTCTCTAATGGGAGCATGTACATTGCTAACGCTATCATTGCTTTTGGTCCCCTTCCCTTATATATAGTACCATGCTAAATCAATATCTCATACTTTCTTTCTTTATTGAGATCAGATTTCAACCGCCAATAGGATTGATTAATCTTCTAGCCAGCTATAAATGTTTATAAAAAGCGATAAATTGTTGATCACAAAATATATTTCATTTTTATGAGTAAAAATCAAATTCTGACCTCATGATTTAGAAACAAGATGAGCAAATGTCAAACCACACTCATGATTTGGAATCTGTTACAATTACTAAAAGTCATGGCCATGCATGATTCATTATTACGTATACGCACAACCTTCGTACACATTTTTCCTTTTCATGATATATAATATATATATCCAAAGCCAAAGTGATTTTTTTCCATCCCTTAATTTACATAATTTTTTTTTTCAAACTCTTTCAATTTTAGTTAATTCAATGCATGTGTAGAAGAATTTATTTTGAGAGTGTAATTTCAAGAAAAGTGACACATGGACGAGACTCATTATGGAAAATGGGAAAAAAAAGGAAGATAGAAAAAGGCAAAAGAAAGAACACAAAAAGACAAACTCCTAATCTGAAGTTGTTTTCAGCGCCAACTTTTTTTACCAATAAACACCTGATTGGCTGTAAGAGATTATAATATTTTAAATTAACTACTTACGTCTAACTTGGTTTGTCCACACTTAAAGATAGATATATTAAGATTTGTGCTTGTGAAATATGCTCTTATCATTACAATGAAGAATTTTAGGAGATAAAGTGGCACCCTCGTCTTTCCTTTTTGTTTTATAATTGAAACGATACTCACACGTTATATATTTTATATTAAATTTTTGTGCAAAAACTACCGTGCATAGATCTGAGTTTTATTTTATCAAATAAAACAACTTCATATATTTTAATTTAACAGGAACATCCTTATCTTCAAGTCAAGTCAGGAACGTCTACATCGTCTACATCATATTAAGACTAATTCTTCCAATGAGACTTCTTTTTTACATATAAAATGATTTTTTCATATTCGAGTTAGGAACATTCACATTCTGATGAGACTAGTTCTTTTGATAGAGAATTTTTCTTACCCAACTCAAAACCGAGACATGCGTAAAGGAAATCAAACACGTACCGCTTAAACCAACCACTGCATGAAACTAGTGTATGAAAATACAGATTATAAAATCATATTTTAAAAAGTAGATTATTATGAGGGTATAACGTCTATTAGTGCCACTAAAGACTAAAGTATATAGATGTATTTATGCATGTATCTTGAGGATAAAATTTTAGGGTAGAAAGACATCACATCATCAGCGAGAGCGTCCCTTTGAGTCCAATCCATGCACTGTCACCAGAGGTCACGCTTCTCATCTCTTTTGGTTGCTGCCTTTATAAGCGCATGATACATACATTGTATATCTTGTTTTCTCCATTTGGCAATTACTTTTTCTTGTAGGAAAAAATGAGGTTGCAGAGTTTCACACACATGCTAGCTTCACAAAGAAAAATGAGAGTAATCATTGTAATAAAGATTAAATTTTGGAGCCAGCGAGTGCAGTTAATACGGACCTCCAATTTTGAAAATATTAATTTCAGCCACATTTTCTATGTCTGCCAATCAGCGCTTATCTTCTCATTTTTTTTGGAAAGCCAAAAATTGTATTAGAAAGAGGTACAAGGGGTACCCCACCCCATAATGCAAAGAATAAACGTAACCCTTAAAGGAGAAAGGTTCAACAACAGTGAGTACCCAAATACACCCAAAAATCTGTTCACATGAATTATCATTCCTCCTACAACCCAAATACAGCGCTTATCTTCTAATGAATGATAAATTTTTGGATTTGTGCTATACTACTTGTTTTACACAATTAAATCACCATAATTTGTGTAAGGTTTAACAGGGAGATCCTAAATACATGTAATTTTTTCCCCATTTGGTTGATTAATAGTTGGAGAATTGGCCCGGTATGTCAAAGACTTGTAAAAGTTTCCACGACAACTTAAGTAAGGGAATTGGTTGATTGACCCCTCATATCTTTGAAACTCCCGTATAGTTTCTTTCCAATTAAAGCTGTTTTGCTTTTAGAGATAGAGAGAGAGAGAGAGCATGTTGATGGGCTGGAAAGAAAGGGCCAGCTTTTTCAGCAAGGGTCAGCCAAGGTTTTCCCCTTATTCATCTTTAAACAATCCACTTAATCAAGTACTCTTTTGTGGGTGGGTGTAATATGTGAGTGTTAAAAGTATTCGTTTTGTTCCTAAGTGCCATCTTGAGCACTGAATTTCGCCGATCAAACCAACCACGGCCGATCAGGAGATTGGGTTACTGGTCGAGGCATACAACGAGAATCAGCTAGTACCTTAATACCAGAATTTGGACAAAGAAGATGTGTCGATCACACCACCAAGGCCGACCAGAATACGGGCTGCCGATCGTGGCATACCAGTACCCTAATGCTAGAACGAACCCCAGTGAGGGACAATTGTATAGACTGACGTTATCCCTAACCCCGCCACCTCCCGTGGCAGCTACACTAACACCCTTCTAGATCAGCGAGCCTGATGGTGACAGACGCTTCCTATAAAAGCCCAACTCCATCACTCCACAAAGGTACACACTCCCTAATCTCACATAACCTTCGCTCCTCATAGTCAATGACTTTGGCATCGGAGTGTCTTTACAAGGATCCCTCCCGGACAACCACCAAGAGAAGAGCAACGATTGGCCGTACCGCAACCACCATAGGAAGCACCGTACCCTCCTTGACAAACTCCCTTCCTGGGTGATTGATCGGATAGTTCTGTTCATTGGCGTTGTTTGTGGGAACGGTAAAGGTTCCCCTACTCCACATCATGGTACAGAAGAAAGCCACCAGACAGACATCAAAGGCAGCTCAAGAATGATCTGTTTGAGTGGAGACAGTAGGAGAAAACGAGATGTCAGCTGAAGCAGAACAGGTCCAGCTGGTTGAGCGACATGCTCAAATAACACCCGATACACCCCGGCCTCAGGTCCCAACGGTCGTGCAAGCCTAGAATGACCGGGAAGCTCTGATCCGATTAGAGGAGCGGATGGCAGCCACGGAAAAAACAGGGCAACAAGGGGTTCGGGATTAGAATGTTACCATCCAGCGCTTGAAAGACCACATTCAACACTTGGAGGAAGAGCGTAGCCAAGGCTGGAGCCAGAGCCACCCCCAACAGTCTCCACCCCACCAAGAAGCGATCGTAGACCAACCTGCAAGGACCGTGGCCCAGGTCGCGGTTCACCCCCAGCCCCGAGTCGAACCTACAAGAGAGGCGCAACAAGGGAACCCCTCGGCCAAGCCATCATGTAGGAACCCATGCCGCCGAACTTCATCCGGCCTCCAAAGATGTAGCAATACGATGGATCAGACGATCCCTGGGCACAATTATACCATTTTCGTAGTACCATGCAGTGTGTGGGTACAACCGACCTACTTTGCTGCTGGGACGAGTTCCACAACATTGGTTCCAATCCTTGCCGACTGGGGCGATCCAGGAATGGGGTAACATAGTCAGCCTGTTCACTCAACACTTTGCGTCCAACAAAGAGCTTCCGAGGACGATTGAGACCTTGGAGCAAGTCAAGCAAGGACCTAAATAGTCTCTGAGGAGTTACGTAACAAGGTTTAACAAAGAGGCCAACCTCACCCCCGGCCTCTCGGAAGAAGTGCACCTACTCTTCGCTCGGAAGGGCCTGCAACCCGGCCCCTTCTAGAAGTCCTTGAGTGGAGTAAAGCTGAAGACATAGGGAGAATTCCAGAGGCAACCCGAAAAGTTCATCAATCAAGAGGACGCCAAAATAACTCTCGAACTGGGGAAGGTTCAACCAGTCACAAACACAAAAGATCAACCTCAAACCTCGTCTAGGAGGTATGATCGCAGGCCCAAGAGGCGAAAGGAACCAAGAGGAAACTACAAATTGAGGGGAAAATTTGACCAGTACGCCTCGTTGAGTGCCACCTTGTCACTGATCTACAAAGAGAATTTCAACAGCGAATTAAGAAAGAGACCATCCATGATTCGCTCGAAGAACGCCACTGATACCTCAAGATACTGTGAGTATCACGGCGGATCGCAAACACAACAGATGAGTGCGTGCAGTTGATGGATAGTGTAGAGAAGCTGGTCAAGGAAGGACGCATGACGAAATATGTGCAATCGACCACCTCGTCCACAGCTCGGAATCTGAGACCACCGGCGAGGAACCCTCCCCGTCGAGGAAGAGTGGACTGGTCTCCACCCCGAAGAGCCCAAAGACATGAAATTAGAAACCGAGACCACCCCGAGAGGAGGAACAGCTGGGAAAGGTCAAGAGAGCATGACCGAAGAGAAGGCACCCAGAGAGCGCCTCAATTCACTCTCTCCATCGCCGTGGATTCCTCTGCGGGGAGAGTAGCTCGAACTCTCGAAAGAAAAGCTTGAGAACAATCATGAGAGCTGAGACAAGAAACACAATAAGGGTGGATTGGCCATTACCTTCTCCGACACCGACTACCGAAGGGAAACTGGAGAGGACGGAGACCCAATCGTGTGCAGCACGATGATAGCCAACCAACAGGTAACCAAAGCACTGATCAACACAGGAAGCTCGGCGGACATCCTATTCTACACTGCGTACAAGGCCTCCAATCATCATTCGTGGCCATATCTCGTTTCATCCACTCAATACAGTCAACCAAATTCTTCTTAATCACCTCCAGCTCGTCAAGCTGAGCTTGTCGGTCCCTAAACGCCCGATTGTGCTCATGAAGCTTCCCTAGCAGCTTCACCTGATTGTAACGGAGAACGGAGGAAACTCGCCCGATAACTTGATGACAATAATCGAACATGTAGTTGGCAGGGAAAGTGTCCATTCGCTCTACGTCGCTGTCTCAGAAGACGAGTTGATCAACCAACGAAAGGTACCTCTTCGAGTCGAAGGTTTCGTCGTTCCATACAAAAAAAACCCCAAGGCCCTTCATCAGGATCACCAGCGAGTTCCATGCTCTCCATAATAGTATGATTAACCAAAGGGGACTTCCCCTTATCCTTCTCCACTGACACCCCCCGACCGGTGTTCGACGAACACCCTGCTTGGTTGCCTTCATCTTGGTCGTCGGATCCGGCTACCTGCCCGAAGGTTGGGGCAACCTTGGATGTTTTTTCAACATCAAGAGGGGGACGAGCGACGACGGAAACGTCGACCCTTGGAGGGGGACGGGGGGTAACCTTGGGTTGCTTGCTTGGACCTTCCTGAGCTTCAGCATCTAACTTCCTCTTCCAAAGAACAAGCGTCTCCTGCTCGACCTCATCATCACTGATCACCATCACCTGCTTCGACTACCTAGCCTTGGGCTTGACAGCAACTTACTCACTAGATGAGCTCATGGGTCCTTCACCCTCGGTCAATCGGATCAATTCACCTGCTTCTACTACCTATAAGTTTGTTGGCATGTTTACAAATGAACTTGTCGGTCTACTCGAATGTCTTATTATTAAACAATCCTTTAAATAGGCCAACAAGTCAGGTCAGACTTTCAAAAATATCAGGTTCATACTTAAAAAGAAAACCTGTGACAGGTAACAGGCCAAACTCAAGCCTTAAAATTTTTTTAGTAGGCCAGGATGTTTAAACAAAGCTCAGCCTAGTACAGCCTATTTCCACCCTTAAGTTTGAAGTAGTTATTTGACTCTTATAATAAGAACCTGAGATATATAAGAACATAAAATATGTAAAAATGAAATGAAAAAGAAAATAATGGTAAATATATACAAGTTTATACTCTCTTAATAAATTTATGGTAATTCTAATTAAAAACAGTTCCACATATTAGCTATGCTTTTACTTATTTTAAAATGTAGCATATATTATTTACAATAAACTTTTTATGTGTTAAAATTAATTTGTGAAAAATCACTTTTAATTTTGAATTAGATTTTTTTTAAAAGCAATCAAATTTATCTTGTTTCAGATAAAGCCTTTCTAAAATAAATTACATATGATCTAGTGAAATTGTTAGTTCCTGAAAGATCAATTTCTGTCTAAGTTCTAAGAAGAATTTCTCTGATAATCAGAAGACTTGGACAATCATCAGAAGAAGAATTAGATGGACTACTAAAGAAGCAATTCGAAGATCAATTTAGTACAATGTGATGTTGATCCTAAAGTATAACACATACTGATCAACCTTATGCGCCCGCTAAATGTATGCTGATCAGAAAGACGTTTTCCCCAACCACATTGTATAATCAAATGGAAGAACGCTCTCATGTGTTAGACTGGCATCTGACTCTTGACAAGGAATTACTCCTACAGAAGAAATGACATCCATCCATCCCTAGGTGTTCTTCAATGTAATATTCTATCTTAGGAATTTATGTACAATTGCTCAAAGCTAAAGTTAAAGAAAAATGATCAAATGGAGTAGCAAGCTTGAGACAGTTTAGGACTTACAGAAGTCTGTATCTACAACCGACATAGGTTTATATCGGTGACTGTAGAGGGTTGTGTCTGCACGACTTTAGTTGCAGCATAGCTTGAAGAGGCTAAGGCAAGACTGCTTAGCATGGAGAGGCGAAGCCAAATACTTTTTGTATCTTAATGAAGATACGGTGGAAAATCCCTTAGGCGTAAGGGGATTGGATGTAGCCCGAGTTGGATGAACCTCTCTATTATTTACTTGTGTGATCTTCTATTCCCTAACTCTATAATTTATTGTTTATATTATCTTGCTAACAGAGGTTAACCTCTAACTTCTAAAGGATCACTCAATGGCTGAAGAACATATCTACTGTCTATCTTCTGAAGGTTCAATTGATGTGTGTTGAACATGTTCAGCACGTATTGATCTTTAGACTCTGATACAATTCGAATCTAAGTTTTAGCATTTGCTGATGGCAAGGTAATCAGGGATAGGAATTTTTTGAGGAAAAAAAAATTCAATGAACACAATTTAACCCCATTCATGTGCCATTCCGGTTTACCTTGAGAAATTTCTTGTTCTCCTCTCTTTTGAATTCTCACCGTCTGCCATTTTTTGCATATTCACTTTAAACTTTTCTGTTTACCTATTCAAAATGATCTTAATCGATGGACTTCTTCTGAACATTCAACTGCACGCTTTTTGAATAATGCAACTTTTCAATATGTTGTTGTCAAAAGTTTACTTTTACAGTGACTCTTATAACAAGTTTTCGAAGAAGTAACCCTAAAGGCATAATTTTTAAAGAGTGGCATGGCAGCAATACCAAACTTAACTAGCCTGTGTTGTATATTATTTTAGCTTCATATTGCCCATCCTTTTATAATTAAATTAATATATTTGTGACACAGGCAGCTGGGGATCATATTGTAATGAATCTCTGATCAGCGATCATGCAAAATGGTTTCACATAATTGTTGTTTAAAGAAAAAGGTATTGAAATACTAAAAAGTTCAAATTAAATAATGAGAGATCAAACAAAGTGCAGTTTTTTGGGTATTTTGTTGTTTTGTGTGTGTTTTGCTGCACTAGGAATTAGAGGGGAGGACATGAAGAAGAATTAAAGTATTTAAAGTGGGAGGGCATGATGACCTACCTGTCCAGAATGGCATAAAATGGGAGGACAAATTAAATAGAAATACAATACACTTTGTTTTAACATAGGTAAATATATTGAATTCAACATGTGCGCTTGCGTTAATACTTAATAGAGAAAACTTTATCACTAGTAAAAATCTTGGCCGACTCGAATATATATGCATTGGTGGAAGATTATGAATTTGAATTATTTCCAGTTGTTAACCCCTTAAATTGACGGAGTGAATAAATCGTAGTCGTCTAATATTTTAATGGAAAAATTTAAATTGTAAAATATCTTCATCAATCAACTGATTTTGATGAGATTGGTAAATGTAACGAAGCCAAGTTGGAGAAGGACATCGAACACAAGTGATTAATTTGATTATAATTAAGATCGATGCAATTATAAAGAAATAAATAGAATTGATTTGGCATGCATGATGATGATGGTGTCTCCACACAACCCGAGAATCGAAACACTGCGACGTGGGCTTTATTGTAAGACATTCGTTGCTAAAGCCATGTGCCTCCCACCCTCCTTGCATCTATTTGATTTTGTACGGTCTCTCTTTCTTTCTTGTTCTCTTCTATTTTCCTTGGAAGAGCTTAATACTCCATAAGAGGACCAATATTAGGAGAGGATCTTCAAATCAATCTTCCACTGTGAAGAATTGTAATGCAAATATATATATTTATAAGACTTAATTTGTTTAACATGCACAAAGAAAAATCTGGTTGACAAATTCGTTAGTAATTGATTATTTTCGACAAACTGACGACACATAGGGCAAAGCTTTTTGTCAATAGCATTTATCAATATTGGTTTCTAAAAGGTTTACAGTAGTACAGACAACCATTAGAAATCGAGTAACATTATACACAGTCAAAAGGTCATCAGTAACTTTACTAACATTTAATCGTCGAAATTTGGAATTATAAGTAACATTACAGACGGTTAAAGTCACCGATAACATTACCTACACTTAATCGCTATTTGCAATTTATCAGCAATTGAGGTCGTTATAATGTTACTAGCTGTTAAAGGCTTTCGATAATTTCTAACAAATATTTATTGATGGTTCGGCTCTCCAAAATTACAATTTTTATTTCATAAAATAATCAAAAGCAGAAAAAACTTAATTCATAAAAAAAAAATATAACATGTCTCTCATATGAGATTAAAATATAAATTTAAAAAAAAAAAAACCCTCTTGAACAACTTCCGAAAACACTACCAGTGCAAACACCCACCAACCTAAAGAACATAAAACAACCCACTAGGGTGAAAAACATGTTCTAATTAATCATCACATACTATAGTAAAAACCTGAAAAACATTTTACTTTGAAAAATCAAGATATACTCCCTCCATTTTAAAATGGTTGTTGTTTTAGCTTTTCACATATTTTACAAAATAGTTGTTGTTTTAGATTTCTAATACCATTTGACATGTTTTTTTTCATCTATACTCTCATTTAATATTATATCTCTCACCTACCACCTTATATTTTTATCTAATATCACAATTCTCATCAATTACTTAACCAAATTATCATTTTCTCATTTTAGTAAAAGTGTTTTAGTTAAATTACTATATCAATTAATGAACTCTTAAACGGTGTGCACGAGTTTCAACCATATTAGGAAATATTAATGAGAAAGGGATTTCCGTTTAATAATTAGTTAATTAATTAATTATTATTGTTGGCTGTGATATTATGTTATGAGGAATTTAGGGTGAAGTAGGGTAACCGACCATATGGTTATTAGGGCTAAAAAGGAGCTTTTAGGGACATAACAAAAAGGGTGAGACCCTTTGCAGTCATTTTCTCCTCGGAACATGTCCCTAAACTAAACTGTTCGCTGGCAGGACCCTTCCGCTCCTTGTCCACCCCCTCTATAAATAAATTACTACACAACACTAACTCATACTCATTGTTATGTTTTCAAAAATAATTTAAAAGCTAACCATCCTCATGTCTCGATTTCGCAATTTTTTTTATAAGCTATATGTATTAAAGTGAGACATAAGGAGTGCCCTAATCCAATACAAAAAGTATTAAAGAAAGGAAAAAAAATAAAAAATAAAAACAACTGCTTCCTCCGTTTCAAATTATAAGCACTTGTTCAGATAATCACGCTTATTAAGAAAGCATGTAATAAACTAATTAATATCTTGGTTTTGTTATTTTTTGTCTAAATCTTCCATATATGTCCCTATTTAAAACTCGCACTTCAATACCCAACAAATTGAAAATATAACGAATGCAAGGGTAAAAAGGGAAAAGCCTTTTTTTTTTCTTCTGAAATCTAGAAAGGGTCTTATAATTTAGAACACCAAATTTGTCTTTAAAGGGTCTTATACTTTGGAACAGAGGGAGTACATAAGTTGAAAACAGAATGAGCTACATCATCGTCTAATACTGCTCCGGCGTCATCTTCCACCTAACACCAACACCATTTGCTTTATCTCGTCGTCTAACACTACTCCGGTGTCGTCTGATCAATTATCATCAGCATCGTCTGCTTTAGTGCGACGTCTGCTCCAATATCGTCTAATTTCACAACTAATTATGATTATCTGGTTTAGGTGGTATATGTCTTAATCATCTAACAGAATATTTAATTGTAGGAGAGTTAAGAGATAAAACCCATTTAGACTCAATTTCATGTCACGTCTAAAAGTGTGGGATTGGATGAGAAATATATTATATTATTAAATAAAAATATCATTCCTTATATATATTGAGTTTTTTAAAAAAATAAGAGCAATAAAAATAAATATATTTTAAAATCACTCTTATTCCCTCCACAACCAAATAAGTGCTTGATGAATTCTGGTCAAGCTCAATGTGTCAAAATCATGTTTTTTTATCCACGTTAAACTCAACGTGGCAAATTTAAATTTCTCTGTTGGTGCCTTGAGATACGTGAAATCACGTAGAACTACTAGTTATTATTAGATATTAGAATTTAAGTTACATCAACGTCACCAAAAAACCTTAAGGTACTTTATGTAACGAGTGAGTGAGTTCTTTAACTTATATACTATTGTATATTTGCTTATCTACGCAATCTAGGACTTTCTTTTGTCACATTTGTTACTCTCCCCCTTCAAGTGAGACTTCATTTTTTTCTTTACATTTTTTTCTTCTTTTTGGATGCTCTTGTACTTCTTTATTCGAGTTTTAGAGGCCTTATGACTTGCTTTTTTTGTTTGTTAATTGAGATTGTACTCTAGTGGAACCTCAGAAGTTGTTAGACTTGTGATATAACTTACCTTTTTTTCAATTTTTCTTTTTGATCATGAACCGTCAGTCATTTTCAGCTCTAATACCATATCAGTTAGACATTAGAATATCACCACAAAACCTAAATGCATTAAAGGCAATGAATGAGTATGTACTACTCCCTACGTTCCTTATTATAAGACTATTTGGAGACAATTACACTTATGAAGAAAACATGTAATGAGGTTAATTAACTCATTTGTTTTAAAATATATATATAATTTTACATATTTACTCTTAGCTATTTCTTCATTGTATTAATTGTATCGCACTATCTCTTTAATTAAGGAGTCTTATAATTAGGGATCTTATATTAAGGACACTAAAATTTCTCTAAGGAGTCTTATAATTAGGAAGTATTGTATACTTACTTACCTCTACAATACTGTCAGGTATCTTTTAGCAATATTTATTACTCTAATAGTTATGATAGATAAACCACACCAATAGTACAAACACTTTATTTTTATTTTTTCACTTTTTAACGTATCACGATACTTCTATGTATTCTCTTCTTTTATCTCTTTAGGTTTCTAAACACTTTTGTGTTCTACCAAACATTTTTTTCAAATACAATTTCAAGTTGAAGAAACTTATGAAATAATATACGTAACATAAACTAGAATAACATTGAAAGACATGTATATATAAAAATACAATACAATATATATTATTTATTCAACTGACAGAGAGACCACCATCCCTTCTTCTCTCTCTCTCCTCTCCCTCTCTCTCATCGCTTCTGCAAATAGTTCTATCCCCACAAGCTTCCAAACAAAGAGAATTAATGGAAAGTGAGATTTGCTAGAATTGTACTGTTGCTTCTGATAATTAAAAGGAAGCATCAAACCACCAAACACAACCCTTATAATCTATAGTTCATATTATATGGCTGCCATGTTACTATTATTGACTCTCCTCCTTGATCATGAATCATGATGATGATGCCAAACCCCTCTAATACCTCATTCTCATCACCATATAAACCTCAAATTCCAAACCCCTTTTTCTCTTCTTCTTCTTCTTCTTCTTGTTCTTCTCCTTTAATAATCATCCATGGCTTGTGCTGAGATCAGCCACCACCACAACTGCATCATCATCATCATCTGGTTTGGGTTTCTTTCAATTATTGTTCCAACATGACCATGGTTCCTTCTCAAAACGGCAAACAAATTAGTAATTATGTTTTCTACAGCAACACAACAACAAGTGCTATGAACCAAGTTGAGGCTGAAGGAAGCTACAGTTGCTTATTAGGATCTGAATTTTTTGTGAGGCACATGGCTGAGGAGGAATCATTATCAAGAGCCACCAACAACACTAGTACAACTCATCATCATCATAACCAAAACCAAAACCAACCTGAGGCTGAAGCTGAAGCTGGTTCTACTTCAAAGGAAGAAGAAGGAGGAGGAGCAAACAACAATAACAATAGCAACTGGCTTCAATTGAGCATAGGCTTTAATCAGATTCACACGCCCGTGTCAACCACCAAACACGACCGAGATCACCGCCACCACCACGACCGAGTGCCGGCTCCAACAAGCGGTTCAGGACTTGTGGAGCTTGATTTGCTGCCACCAACAGGGCGCCATTCTTCCCGGACCGGTTTGGAGCCACCGCTGCAGTCGGCCATTTTCCCGGTAGCGGCGGTGAGGAGTTGTCAATTAGGAGGGCCTAGTGCTTTTGGTTCTTCTTTGCTTTTTGAACAAATGACAACAACGTTGTTGTCATCTTCTTCTTCTTATTCTTCTTCCATGTCCATGTCCATGCCTAGTGGTCCAACCTATGGTCACCACCAACCTCATCAAGAGATGATGAACTTGGCTTTTGGTCCACTACTACCTCATTCCATGGCAATCATGCCTTCTTCTTCATCTTTCATTCCCTCATCTTCTTTTTCTTCCTCTTCATGTTCTACTTTGAGGCCTCCTTTAGGATCTTACTATCCTTCACCCTTAATTCATCATCACTTCCCTTCTTCTTCTTCTTCTCCTTCTCCTTCTGGGTTTGATCAATTAGACGTGGCTGGACCGAGCTCCGATGTCACTGTTCGAGTTGTTGATCCTCCTAAGAGACCTCATTCAGGAATTTGGTTCATGCTACAAGCCTCACAACACCAGTAAGCCAAATGCAATGCAATTATACACATCTCATAGTTTTCAAAATAATATATACTTATGTAGCATGTTTGATTCTGCGGTTGAGAGCCAATATACAACAAAGTGAAGCTTTTAGAGTAAACGTGTTTTAGATTGTATATCCATCTCAAATCATAGCAAATATATAACATTGGATCCTTGTCCCTTTAAATTTCTTCTGAACAAAATAACATGTGTATGTGTGTACTATTTAATTACTTTTTTGTTTATGAAATTCATCACTTCCCTTTAATGTGCAATGCAGGACGAAAGAACCATTCCTGCCACAAATACCTAAAAACTACCTTAGAATCAAGTGAGTGATTCTTTCTCTTATTCTTCATCCAGCTTTGTCTTGTTCTTGTTCTTCTTCTTCTTCTTCTTCTTCTCTCACTTCAATTTGGGACTTTGGGACTTTTTTCTTTGTCAGTGTGAAATCAATGTCGTTCATTATTTTAATCTTGTGTAACTTTTGTGATGATTTGATACAAAACTCATCATTTCTTTTTTTGACTTCCCAAAACCTTTCAGAGATGGAAGGATGACAGTTCGGTTGCTGTTGAAGTATTTGGTTAGCAAACTCAAACTGGAGAGCGAATCAGAGGTACTTCAATTTCAACCATGCATCTCTTTAGCATTTCAAAATGTGTGTTAAATGTTTGTTATTTTAGTCATGCACCTTTCTAATCCCTCCCTTATTAGCATCTAATCAAAGAGAAATGCAAATGAACCTAGTTAACGGTTGTTTACCCCTTAGTGCGTCCGGTCCGGTGAAAGAATTAGTCATTATTGTCGCCACATAGTTGAGATATCTCAACAGAAAAATGAAATAGCTAATTAATTACACATGAGACTCCAAAAAGGAAATGAAACTATGTTTTGATCCAAAGTAACTAAAAGACCAAAATGGAAACCTAAAAAAAAAACATGAAAGTACAGCAGAACTAAAATAGATATATCCAGTGGTGGATAAGTATTTCTTACATAAATTCTTTTGTAAAACAAACAAAAAGCATATTGGTAAGAAGTACATTTCTTGGAAGCCATCTTCAATATTTCATAGTCATGTTAAGGTGACTTTAGATTAGAGTCAAGGTGTTTGTCTATTCATCAACTCTAGACAATTAATACGTGGCTTCCACATAGGATCCTAAGGCCTTGTTTGTGTGTGAAGTTTGGTGGTGGGAATTTGGATATTTTGTCTCTTTTCTTATTTGTTAGGTGTACCGTAACTATTCAAAAGGAGAAAGTTAATTTAGGATATATAATAATATCAAATCACTTATAATATGTTCTACGAGCTTCTTTTTCATTAAAGTTAATTTTAAAACTCAAAATCTACTCACAACAGCTTATTTCTAAAATTGGTTCTAACTTCGACATCAATTATGGAGTAATTTTCAAACATGCACTTATTAGCCCTTCCGACCAAAATAATCACCCGTGTATGCTCAAGTAGTTTATGATTTTGGTGGCCTACCACACATTTGCATGAAAGTAACCTTAACCTTTCAGTGGTCTGCACCATATATGGGGATAACATATAAAGGGGAAAAACTTGAAAATATATATACTAGCTAGAATATGATCTTCTATATATAACTTAAATATAGATATGAGGAGAATGTAGATAAAGGTATAGAGAGTTAATTTATGAATTGTTTGTTGATTGAAATGTTGGAGTAGAACCCCAGTATATAGTTTTCTGAGGATTGTGCATGAATCAAAGTGGAAATTAATGACACACGGTTACAAAACTATTAATGATATGTATATGTTCATGATTATAAATGCGCACGAGGCCATGCATTAAGTGATATTATTAGAATGTGCCATTATTTGTGGGTCGAACTTTACAATACTTCATGCACAATTCATAATCGAACACCACTAATATTTGTTGCCTCATAATTACTATAAAAAGGTTGAATCCTGAGAAAAAACGAAGCAACATACATCATACCTCAAGATTACTAGATCTCACCCAACTGTTTATCATTTGCAAAACCGGTGAACACCACTAGCTTATCTTCTTTTTGGTGGTGCTTCTATGTACCCAAATACATACCCATATTCCTTTCCATTTAATGAATCTATTTTACTTTCGAAGAAAAAAAAAACATTTATACACCGGATTGAACTTTCGAAGATTGCATGAACATTTTTTTCCAAAAGCAAAACTCTATTCAATAAAACAAACATTGAGTACATCTTTCTAAAGTATGCAAAAATAATTACAAATGTACGTAGAGAGTTTTCTCTCTATCGGTGTTGTCTAATATGAACTAGCTAATAAGTTTTTCACCTGTGAAATACCATTTTTCGTCGTTAGATAAAAAGTGATGCCCAGATCGGTAACAGACAACCTCTTCAAAATGTACTATTGCAATTTTCACTTTCACCCCAAATGTTAGGTCTCATGGTATTGTACCCCAAAGAATCACATAGTCACTTCCGGCGACGGTGTCCAGGAGGAGAGTGCCCTCACCGCCTCCAACGACGGCTACCTGCACTGTGGGGAGTGAGGAGGACTTGTTGAATCTGAGAGTTGCGGGGAAGTATGGCGGAACAACCTAAACTTGAGATCAGGAGTGGAAATCGAAATGAAGTGTGAAGTTCCAGGAATGGAGAAGCCCTAGTTGGCGGAGGAGGTAAAGGGCACGCAACTGGGATTGGTTGTTTTGGTTAGGAGAGAGGAAGGAGGAGAGGGTGGTTGAGAAAAGGAGAGAGTGGACATCGGGGGGAAATATAAGAGGACAACGATGAGGAGAGGGTGAATGGTGAGGAGGTACCTTGTTGGTCATTGATCTAGAAAGTAAAGGTAGAGGGAGGAGAATAGGGTTTGTGGCGATAGATGAAGCTAAGTCATCTTCCTGCTAAAATTTAGAAGAATCTAACAGATCATATAGTTTTATAGATAAAGATTACAGCATGTTATAGTTCTTGTAATTGTAGTAAAGAAAATTGTGTACCTGGAGAATTCATGATCTCAGATTGAGAGAAGGGGCAGAGAGAGAACGTTCAGAGAAAAATATATTCTAATTAATTGATAATGTTAATCCATATAACCAAAATAGAGAATTAATTATAAATAATATAACACTTCCTTGTCGAAAAATAGGGTAGACTGTTGTGGACAAGGGTGGAGCAGGATTATGAGGCGTGGTAAAGAAACAGTCACAAATAGTGAGAGGGGTAGTGACAAGGTTAGAGCATCCATGGTAGAATCTGCAGGTAAAGAGAAAGGAGGCAAAATGGCGGTAACAAAGTCTATTTCTACAATAAGATGAGGAGCGGTGACGGAAGTATTGGTCGTTGTGGGAGAAGGGTGTATAGTCTATTGATATCGAGAGGCACAAATAGATGGTGGCCTTGAACTAAAGGTTTGGAGAATATCAACTTATTCACAATACCAAGCCACTTACGACTAACAAGGAAGGTTGTGAAATTACTATATGCATAAGGTTTTCCAGTAAGGAGTTCAAGAAAGTGGGGTAGATGGTGTTGTGGGAAATGGTGGAGAAGGAGTATCCAAAGTGGTGGAAAAAGGGTCACCGAAGCGGATTTGAGGAGAACATTGATGGAGAGGTCGAGTCGTGGTGGCTGGGTTGTGCTATGTTGGTAGAGCGTAGCGGGTGCACCCAACCTTGGCGGCGATGAGAAGGTCGGAGTTGCAGTGGCCAAAGGTGAGGTTAGGGTTGAGGGAATCTAGGTTTGACGTGGAGCTAATTACTTTTTTAGAATTCTATCAAATATATACCAACGCTATAGCAGGTAAAAGTTGTCTTTCATGGGTGAAAGACCTAATGGACACATTCACCCTAGAAGTCGCCCTCTATTACAATCTTTCTTTCTTTTTTGCCAAATAGTCAGTTGACAAAATTTTAGTACATAAGAAGCACATGTAAATAGCATGTAATGAATGTTAGTTGTAAAAACACAGTTCATGGAAATGTCCAAGAAATTAATCTCCTCCTTAATGAAATATATCATATTTAGTTCATTAAGTAGCTTCCAAGGGTGATTTTCTCTGCTATTCACTCATCCTACTGTAAGAAAAGAGTCACTTTCAATTACAAGGTCTTTAATATGAAATTAGTGATAGAATAATAAAGCATTTAAAATTACAAGCCTCAGCTTCATAAGTCCATAATCGGCTCACAACCTTCAAGAAATAGCCTAGGGCTTCTCTCTTATGATTTCTTAAAATACCATCAATTCCACTTGGCCCTAGGCTTCCTTTCGACGCACCATCAACACTAAACTTCAATATATATATTTCAATAGAAGGAGGAACCCAAGCTCCCTTCTGATTATATTCACCTCTTACTAGATTTTAGAACTATTTATTATCATTTTTTATTTTTATGAATACTTTTTGTATTTATTTTCCTTTTGTAATTTCAAAGTTATAATTACACTAATAATTAATATTTTTACACACTACTCAATACATTAATTAAGGGTAAATGTAAAAGATTGTGTAAACAATTTTAAATTTATACATTAACTAATCTCACTACATATTTTTTTAATGAATGTAATTGTCTGAAAACGACTTTAAAATTAGGGACGGATGAAGTAGAATTTCCCAAATTATAAAATCTTGGAACTCCTTCTGCCCGAAAATGACATCATTTCGGCCTAGCTAAAGAGACCAACAGATGACATAAAATCTACTCTATTTCTAACATCTTTCTCTGCTCATATTCTCTCTTCTCTCTTTTTTCTCTTTCTCTCTTCTCTGCTCATCTTGAAGATTCTTTATGTACATGGGGATGGTTAAAGTCCTCTTGACTACCTATTTTGTCCGGATATATTTGCTATCAACAGAAGGTAAACGCTTGCAAATAGATTAATAATCCTAAACTTTTCATGCTATTATTGGCTGAACTGAGGAATAAACAGAAGAGAAGAATGTAGTGTGTATCCAACACGCATCACAACTGTCATTGAAATCCAGTTGTTTAGTGAATTTGTTGTCCACTACGCAAAGTCTTATATACGTTCATGGTTTGCATATATATTACCAAACAGTGTCTAAAATATATATATGTCGTATTTGGTTGCATGACTCATACAAATGACATTCCATTTTTGTTTGTCAGAGTTTCATGCATGTTACAATTTGAGGTCAACCCTTCTCGTTGTGCATGTTTTGATTTTGATATACCCGTTTATCCTTGATTTAATTGATTAGTATATACTTAACTACCCTCCCAACTCATGCCTCGAAGATGAGATTAAGACAGAATCTTATTTTATCATCTTAACATATGAGATGACTTCACATATAATGCATATATGTATGCTATGATATCATGATATGCATTATTATTATTTTAAAGGAAAAAACTACAATTTCGTATATAAAAAACTACACGTGGTACATTTTTTATACATGGTATATTTAGTTCTTGATATATGTGTATATATATATAATTAATTGGTTTTATAATTTAGGTTAGGTTTAAATTTAATGGATGAGCCCTCCACAATGGCTATTTTGATCATATTTTTAATTAATGTGAAATCTCTAACACATACATCTCACATCTATATGACTAAACATCTGGAATATAAAATTTATAGAACTTAATGGGTGGTTTATTTATAAGTGACTTAATAAATAAATTTATGATAAGCCATGATATAATCTTAGAATTTGAGCATAAGTATATAAAGTTTTTATACATGATTGTCATAATCGATAGAGTAATAAAAATTGCTTTACTAGCCAATTAGGGTGTGAAGATTCCCCTTTAACGAATTCATGGTTCAATTGCATTTTGCCTTGATGGTATTTGTTTGTTAGGTTCAAGTCAACCTAAGACCATTTGGTTTTCATTGCCATGCACATCACCAATTGCCCTTAAAATAAGAATATGGCTAGCTGGTTAGGATGCGTAGTTCCCATGCCGCCCGGAACGGCCAAAACTCACATAACGTTGACACACGGCTAATTAGATTTGGAATTAATCACCCAATCATTAGTTTTATGAATGGCCATGATAAATGTTCAAACATATTCTAGGGAGATGCATGCATGTAAAGTAGCTAATACTTTGTAAGTGTGAGATTATTTGGTGTTGATCGTAAATTCAGGAAACATTTAGAGTGTAAATGGATAACTAGTTTAGTACTCTAATGTGTTTCTTTTCTTTGACGGTTTCTATCGGTTCGAGAAACTATAGTTATTCTTCTTAAGAAATGACATTTTCAAGATTCGAACCTGTGTTCTCATTTTTAAAGAGAGATTTAGTTTGCTTACCATTAAACTAACACCTTATTAATTGATACTCTATTGCTTGATTATACAAGATTTTTAGGTTAACATATTTTTTTAGAATAGTGGCAAAGTATAGCTTAACCCCTCACCATTAACTTAATTATAGTGGCTTAATATTGAGATTAATTATAAATAAAATGACTAAAGCTAGTCTCATCTTAAAAATCTACCTAATTAGGTAGCATATTCCATGAATCAAACATAACCATATTTTTAAGTAAAACAGGAATCTTTTGCTAATGATAAAAAGCATAGGTTAATAATAGAACTAAAAAAAAAACACATATATAGTTCACTACGTACATAGGGGTACAAAGAAAAGTCAATTGTTTTTGTTATTTGCAATAATATGAACATGAAAAGTAGTTAATTAATTAGTCTATGAAATAATGAATGTGAGAAAGCAAAAAGATGTCTTTCTTTCATGGTGGAAGGTGTGTATCCCTGATGAGCACTTTTATTTTAATTTCTCCTTTCATTGTCGCTTTTGTTAATTATAAAGAGTGCATTGACTTTAAGATGTAAAAAACACATGTTCATGAGCTTGATATATCTTTATCCTGGCCTACTTAGTCGACAGCACTACTTATTCTATTCATACAAAAAGGTTGTGAGATATATGTTGTTGTCATTTTTAACTCAAACATCATATCCTAGGGCTTCCAAAATCACACGTGGACCCTCTTATTCTCGCCACTCAATATCTATCTGCATGCCTTCTCTCTCTCTCTCTCTCTCTCTCTCTCTCTCTCTCTCTCTCTCCTCCTTTCGTCACGCTTTCGCTTGACATCTCCACAAACTGTTAAGTGGTGCACTCTAATGAAATGGAACCAAAAGAAAGAACACCATTATGTGTAGACAGCATCCTCCACCAACCACAGTGTAAGATACAAATTTCTAATAAGAACAAAAACTTCATCTAATTCACATATATACATTGCATGCACCATAAAAAAGCTTATTTGGATGCCAACAAAACAAGCTAAATCTCTATAAAATCAAAGTTTAAGTTGAATCCTGAAAAAAATCACTTGCCACCAAAGACCGCCATAATTTTTGTAATTAGTTAGTTATTAAGTAACATTGTTTTCTAGGTTCGAACCAGGGGTATCATCATCATATTAAACAAAGGATATGAGTTATGTTTTTTCATTTTATTCCTTTGACATGACATTTAGAACTAGTTAGCCCGTTGATAATGAAAAATCAAAAGGGCTATAATCTCATGTAGTAATGTTGACGATCGCATGCAATTAGGCTTCGGGTGGCGCAACGTGATAGAGACGTGCATGATGACTATGAAAAAAAAAATTGTTATATAAACGCGTTATTATTATTAGGTCCCTTTGTAAGGAGGAAATGAAGAAGAAAATACAACAAGTTATATAATAGAATATTGTAAAATATTTATAATTTTTTTTCCAGATTGCACCTTAGCCTATTCGTCGCCGAACTTCATGGATCTACCATTGCATCATATTATTATAATGTACGTTTTTGTAGTAATAATATATAATTAATGTGATAATCTACCTTTACTCATGAGGTTAAAACCTAAACTAAATTACGGTGATTTTATCCAAATAATAAATACTATTTAAGAGAAGTGGGTTGATAACTATACCAACTTATTATATAAGATTTTTAGTAATGGGTAGGGTCTGGATTGGGTACTATAGTACTCATCCCCATACCCGCATTTTTAAATAGTACCCGTGTCCGTTCTCATCCTGCGTGGGTAGCAACTGGAGTGTCCATCCCATATACTCTTGGTACCTATATGCCCGTACCCATACCCATTATACCCTGCAATTTTATTAAGAAAATATGATTTTCACTATTTGCATTCTAAAATTTCAAACTTATATTATATGGTAGTCTACTTACTAATTTAACTTACTAAAAAATTTATATATTAAAAAGTTACGTGCTGCTTTTATTAAAAAAAACTTAAATAAAATTATTATGTTAACGTATATATATATTATAAGTTAACATTATAGTATAATTATATTACAGTAATGATATTATAAAGAAAAATTTAAAAAAATTGATTTACGGTCACGGGGTGGGTACTATAGTACCCATACCCGCACCCATACCCACTAATTTTTACGGGTATTTATCCATACCTAACCCTATATTCATTTAGCGGGTTTTTACCCTACCCATAGTGGGTATTTTTTACAAATCCCAATGGGTCTATGTCTAATTATCATCCCCGGTATTGACCCACTAAAATAGTGTTTACAACTTCATGGGTTAACATATGGTTGATTCACATAATATATGTACGTCTGATTCTTTTTAAATAAAATCTTAAATTTAAGTTTTATGAATAAAATTCTCACTTGAAGAGCTAAACTGATCATAATATAAATGTTTCCCGATCAAATAGAATAACATCTGGTGAAACATAAAAAGAACTTCATAAATTAAGTTAGATAAATTCTTGTTATTAATTAATGATATAATATATTGTGATAGAAGAACTGTACAACTTATGATAATAGTACTATTACCTATCATATCCTATCATGTGATATATAATAATAGTAGTATTGGGGCATATATAGTATAGAAAAGCCTGAAGTCTAAGGGATGATGATTATGGCTTTGGAGCAAAGTCTAAATGGGTCCCTATAATGATTAAAGAGAGGGCAGTTTTTAAGATCGTGGGTTGGGTGGGCATTTCCACGATTGACCCAAATATATATGTGCGTGCATGCTTAAAGGAAGAAATAACTTTAATTTCTCAAACATTCATTAAAATGAAATATATGGGAGTGGAGTGGAGATGTATGTGGATCAATCTTATGCGTAAAGTAGAAGTTACAAAGATCTTATATGCATTGGTAAGTAGGCCCAAGACGTAAGCTACTCACAAAGCATGACTTCATACTGATTTCATATTTCACTCACCAAAAAAATAATCATACTATTTTCATATTCACCATGTTTATAAACAAAATACTATTAGATAGTTTATTCTTTACAAATTTTCTTTATTGATTGCTTTCCGGAAGAAAAAAATACTTTTAATTTACTCATTGTTTATGCCAGTGATTTACTTTATTCAGGTAGAAAAAGTACTAAATTAAGATTAAAATATAAAATAATTAATTTTAAAAAAAGATGAAAAGTAAACATAATGATTTGAAGTGTAAATCAATGTACCAACAAAAAAATGGAATTAGACAAGATGAAAGGGTGGATAATCTATATTCCCCTCATGACTATCATTTCTTATAATCATGGTAAAGTGATCAACTATATAATGAGTTTAATCATGGCTGATTATAACCTGGATGGATTTGTATCTTGGTTTGTATTTCTAAGGTTGCCTTTTTTATTTATTGGTTTCAATCAATTGTAACCTTTTTTATGTCACATTATATACCTTTTTATTATGGGGAAGATGATGATCATGAGGAATAAATGTGCAATGAATGAATTACTATTGCAGATAGAGATAACATGCAGAGGGCAGCAACTTTTACCTTTCTTGACGTTGCAGCATGTGAGGGATAACATTTGGACTCAGAGGGACACCACAAGGCCTTTGCTTTCAGATTCACCAACCACAGATCATGTAATGGTGCTCCATTATGATAGAACCACTGCATAAAACAAAGATTACTGACGGCCTCAAGTAACTAATAGCGTGTTTGAATTGACGTTGGACACATAATCTAAAGCACGGTAACTTCAGAAATTACATTTTGTAACTTCTCTCCGAACGTGGTTATGAGGCTTCCACAGAACCAATCATGCTAAGTGTGTTCATCTCTGTTATATCCTTGTTAGCTTAATTAAACCCAAATTTTTTCTTTCTTTTTAGTTTTCCCATTTTTCTATTCTAATGGGTTTTGATTATTATTTACTTTGATTTTGTTCCACTGTTTATTTTTTCTTTAATTTATATGAAGGTTACGGAAAATCACATTACCCCAAAAGTGTTTAATCCATTGGGGTTTAGGGGTGGGGAATTGCCCAAAATTGTATTCTCAATCTGGGCAGGGTGGGTGAGGAATTGCCATCAACTGTATTACCAAGCACATTATCTAATTTGATATACTAACCCCTTTTCCCCTTTTGATTTCATTTTCTTATCGTTGTATATAGTTTATTCTTAAGTATATTTTATGTTTTCTTCTTTGACAAATCAAGTAAATGAATGAGAGAGTATAAGAGGCACTCTATAAATAAGGCTAAAACAGTTTCAAGGCTTTGCAAAATACAATCAACAGGACCTAATCTGAAGAAGAAAGGAGCTACTCACCTGAGCCAAGAACCGAGAACATAACCTTTTTTTTTAATTCAGTGGCCCTAAAACATCAAAAGATTCATTACAACAAAAATATACTATTTTATATCAACAAAATAATAGCGAGTCTCAGCGCAACAGTAAAGTTGCTGTCATGTGATTTTACTGTCATAAGTTCGAACTGCAGAATTAGCTTCTTGTAAAAATACAAAATAAGACTGCCTACGTTAAATCCACAAAGTGGATCCAGCTCCTTCCTGAACCTCGCGCATAACGAGAAATTTATAACACCGGGTTAGCCCTTTATATATATCAACAAAATAACCAAATAGTTCAAATGGCCACATGTCAGTTTCCCTCCCAATCCCATGAAAACACCTCACTCGATAAGAATTAAGAAGGGAAAGGAGAACCAACCAAAAATCCAGTGTGTGTGTCTGATTCATGTTATTTGATCTTTCGTTGGTCTCCCTAATGATTCAGTCAGTATCCCTCTCACAACCATGACTGAATCACAAAAGAGACCCACAAATAAACAAATAAACCTACTATTTAAACAGATATATAACTCTTTTGTCAATGACATGTAACTCTATTGAAAAAAAATGGAAATAGAACTCTCTTTTTGTGGAAATAGACGTTCAATTTTATTTTGGGTCAACACATCCATTTAAGATGTATTTTAGAATGTATCTATTGGACTAACCACTATGTTTAGGTTTGGTGGACTCTTCATCTGAATACTAGAATGAAAGTCTTAAAAATGTCCAAGCCCACAAGAACAATCACTTCAACTTGACACTACTCATCTGACCCAGTGGGCTGGGAAAGACGGCACCATATAGACCAAAAAATAATGTCTAGACAAAGATACATATGTTTGTCCCAAAAAAAAAAAGACAGACATACACATGATCATGGACTAAGAGCCCGTTTGGGCATAACAGAAAACAGGAAAAAATCCTGTTAAGAAAGGAAACCTCATATTTTGTCAATTCATTAACATGTCAGCCACATTTAAGACAAAAATACAGGAAGTCTCCCAATTATGCCCTAGATACAAAATCATATGTAAGAATCATGTTAAAATCTAATCCAACTGATCTTTGGATCAGCTTCTCTTTCCTTATAATCAATTCTAACATCTAGAGGCTATTCTCAGGAGCTTATTCTCATAATTAATTTTGCAAGCATTTTTAAACATGCGCTAAGACTTTACATTGTCCACATCTGATTGAAGCAATGAAGCACCTGGAGTGGCAGTGGCAGTAAATTACTGGTTTAGTCTATTCCTGGTTAGGTAGATTAGGCCTAGAAAAGAATTTTTCCATATAAAATTTCACTTTGCAGCTCAGACAAAAGGGGCAGTCAATTGACCTATATTCCTAGTTTCCTATTCATTGTTTGTTTCAAAAACAAACTAAGCCGGTCAGCATGACAGAACATCAACCAAGAGTACTTCAAAATTCAAATGAAACCAAACATCTTGCCCTTCATTAACAGATGGTCTTACTCATATGGCTCAATAAACCTAGGATAAACAGATAAGAGCATAACCAAGATTTACAACCCCATATTAAGAAATGAGATAAAATGTTCTCAGTACTCTATACCCATATTAGCATCATAGTTACAAACTAAGGATCAAGCAGCTGAAAGATAAATCCTAATCGAATTTAAGGGGGTGCTTGAGCTGGAAGAAGTTGGTTTGATGAATTCCCTGGCCTGTTTGTTTTGTAACAGCTTCTTTGATAATATTGGGGTAGATATTACTATCTCCCTTGCAGTTGGAGAAGAAGTGATAAAAGTGGGGTTTGGGATCTAGAACAAGTTATTTTTAGGACTTCACTGGCTCTCCTTTTTTGGTTTTATCTCCCTATCTTCCTTTCTTCTTTCCATTCATTTGTATTATGGGTTGGGGTACCCCTAGTACCCCTCTTTAATACAACTTTGCTTACCAAAAAAAAAAAAAATTCCATATTCAATCCAGCACTTCATTTTTATAGACATGAGCAATGAGAAGACAAGATATCTTCTCAGCCACCATATTGTAAGACTGTTGTAGTCACTTTGAATGCAGAATATTAGCATATTCAGTGTCTACAAGACTAGGAAATCTTATCACTCAGTATAAAATATAAGCACAGCTTTATATCTGACTCTCATGACCTGTTATTGTATCAGAAAGAAGAATATCCCCGTTGCAGCACTGAAGTAATAAGAATACAGATCAAGCAGCTGAAAGGTTAATCAGAATATAGAAACAGAATTCCATTAGCCTGTCATTTTTTATACAGAAAGAAGAGTCTATGAGATCAGGAAATGGCTGATATGATATCAGAAATGAGATCTCATTCTACACGATCCATAAAAAGCCAAGTTAGTCAACAAGCACTTCAGAATGTTTGGCAGTTTGGCTCGAAGACACTCAATACTCATAGTTAAAACGCAAACAGAGTAAAAGTAAGAGGAATTTCTTAACAAACACTCAGTGGAAACTGGAAACTGGAAACTAACAGCCTTGAAGCTGGTTAATTACACTACACATATCTCAAATCACGATTAGATAAAATTCTGTTTCAAAGAGATACATCAATCTTCAGCTTAATTACAAGCTTCAGGAGCATTAACTTGTTCATAACAAACATAAAAGACTTGCAGAATTATAACTAAAGAGGAAAAACACAAAAGAGATGCAGAATTAACTTGTACATCAACGCATAACCATCATTCTTATACATCATTCTTCCGTGCTTAATGATCAAAATTCATTATAGTTAGTAGCATGTTTGCATCAGTTTCTGATTCCTCATAATCAATTCTGAAAATGAGAAGCTACACCAAGAAGCTTCTCCCCAGAATTGATTCTGGCTTGTAGAAGGATTTCCAAACATGCATAAGTCACTAGAGATAGACCAAAAAACAAAACTCTTATACATGCATGCATTTTTCTATCCACATGTTTCAAGCCACAGACCAAGGAAACTGAAGAAAACTAACTAGTAACTACACAATACACATACATACATACATACATACATACATACATACATACATACATACATACATACATACATTACAAGATTCATGGAAACCCTTTCTGAAGCTTCTGAATTGCAGTGTACATTTTCCTTCTGGAACCAACAGCACTTATACCCATATCCTTGAGATCCTCCAAGGTCAACATTGGAAGCAACTCATCATCCACCTCATGAATCTCAAACATAGGAGCATACCTGCTCAACCCTAACTCAAACAACCAAGACCTCACTCCCTCGTTCTTCCTCCGCTCCCGCGATTCCGATTCAACGCCGTCCGATACCCTAACCCTATGATCCTCGCTCCGATCCACATTCCAACAATCGAGCCCGTTCTCCTCAACCGAATGCGCCGGGCTTGCGTGATCGTCATTGAAATTCTTGAACCCTAACCCTTTCTCCCCGTTCTCATCGATTGTTCTAGAAGCAAAATCGGACCTCAACCGCTTCGTCGTTGAGCCTCGCTTCGCTTTGCCCCTTCGGTTGTTGCTGATTCCAAACTCTTCGCCGCCGTTCGTTACGGAGCGAGCCTTGGAGGCGGTTCTGGAAGGTTCCCTCGGGATTCGCCAGCTCCATGGCGGAACGTTCGGTCGGCGCGAGTGGTGGGAGTCGATGCCATGTCCAGTGGCGCGTTGATCGCCGATCTCACCCAAGCGAACGCTCGGACGGCGTTGCCGCTTCCGAGGAGTGCCGGTGGCGGCGCTTGGCTGCGCTGTGGTTTCCGGTGCCGCCGATGATTCCGGCGCGGTTTCCGGGGCGGAGGTGATCGGCGGTTCCAGCGGCGGTGGGTGCGTCTCTGGCTCAGCCGCCATTGCGGTTACATTGGAAGTAGCTGTGTGCGTAGGATAAGGGAGATGGGAAATATTCCGGTGCGGTGGGGCTGCAAATGCGATGCACCTCGGAACGTTGTCAACCGTAGGATGGTGATTGATGACAAGTTCTTGTAGATTCTGGACAAGTAGTTGAATTGCATGTTTGAATGGATCGCGTGCACCAGGTGTAAATCAATATTGTAGATTCCTATAAAATAGAAATAGAGGTAACTTCAACATTATTTTTAGTAGCTAACATTTAAGGTAGGATAAAGATTGGTGTATACCCTTTGGTTGTAGACCACTAGAGAGATAGGAAGATGTGAGAGATAAGTGACAGATGTGATATATGATGTGATGTGTGCAGAAGAGAGATAGAAAGAAAAAAGAGGTGTCTCGAAGTGTCTGCACTATAAAGTGGTTCATGAATCATAACCCTTTAAGGTGAAGTTAGTTTCTGTCATTTATGTTATCGGAGTATACCGCTACAAAATATTTTAGTGGTTAATAGGTGAAGTTAGTTTTTGTCATTTATCTTGTCACAGTATACCGCTACAAAATATTTTAGTGGCGGTTGATCACATCTTTGTTTTTATAATATTACTAAAAAAATTTAGCTTAATATGGTAAAAAAAAATTAGCCAAATGTGGTTGTTTTTTACATGCAGGAGGTGACATGGCGAAAAGGTAAGAGTCGCAAGATTTTTCGCGACTTGTGCATGGAGTCGCATGGATTTTTGCGACTTCCATTTTCGTACAACAACAGTTTCAAAACCGTGGCCTAAAAGAAAGGATGAGAGAAAGGAAAACGATGGGAAGACCATAAGAGCAAACTAGCCAAAAACCTCCATCAATGGCAAACCTAGTCAGAGTTAAATAGCAACCCAAAAGCAGTCATACAGAACCCCTAACCCTCAAACAACCACGCTCCTCGCAAGCCGCCGCCACGCCAGCCACCACAACACCATTGCAGATCGAGCCTCAACACCGGTCATCGCACCCCTTGCACCACCGCGCCGTGCCTACGCTGGCCACCACCCTTCTCGTGCCACCGCGCCGCGCCTAGCCGCCACGCATCTCGCGCCCCCACGTCGCGTCTCTCACCCCTCGATCTCGATGTCATCATATCTTCTTCTCCCATTGTTTTTTTCCTTTCTCTCATCCTTTCTCTTAGGCCATGGTATTAAAATCGCACCCTTATATCATCTATAGGCCACGGTTTTGAAACTATTGCCTTACGAAGATAAAAGTCGCAAAAATTCATGCGACTCCCTGCACAAGTGCGAAAAATCTTGCGACTCCTACCTTTTCGCCATGTCACCTCCAGCATGTAAAAAACAATCACATTTGGCTAAATTTTTTTTTGTACCATATTGAGCTAATTTTTTTAGAAATATTTAAAAAAAACGTCGTTGATCACCACAAAATCTACCATAAACTAAATTCATTTATTTCATTAATGTTGAGAACTAAAAGTTATAATATTTTTTTTGAAGGGACTAAGGTAGTGTTTGACTCAACTAAGCTAAAGTCAGGCCAAACACAATTTTGAAAAGACTCTAACATTTTAAGGCTTTTTTTTCAATATTACAAAAAAAATAGTGAAATATGTGCTAAATTTTTTTTAGCAGAATGTGGTTTTTTGGGAGTCGCATGTCCTACTGCGACTTGTGTAGCTGGGTTTCGCACAGTCATTTGCGACTTGTGGGTGGTAGGGAGCAGGAGTTGCAGGTCGCGGAGCACGAGGAAGCCACAGGGAGTCGTGTTGACCCATGCGACTCCCAGTTGGCAGACAAGTCACGTCAGCAGGGTTTCGAGTAACAACCCGCGACTCCCTTTGTCAAAGGAGTCGCAGCTTATCATGCGACTTGTGTGTGGGTTTTGGCATAAATAGAACCCCATAACCCCTCACTCCCTCACTATCATCTCACTCTCCTCTCAAAACCCAAACACTAATCCCCAAACTCCAAACCCCAAACATTAAACACCAAACACCAAACCCTAAACTCTAAACACTAAACCGCAAACCCTAAACTCTAAACATTATCTCCTCCCCCTTCCATTAGCATTTGAAACTCTACAACCCCTGCGATGTATCAACAAATTGTCTTTATGTATTACAATGGTAGGGCTTACGAAGGCGGCCAAGGCGTTATGTTTGAAGGTGAGATAAATGTCATTTATCTGAAACGAGACATTTCATTGTTAACCACTAATCAGAGTTAAATTCTCAGTTGAAAAATTAAGGATTTATATATTAAGTTTCTTTTCCCTGACTTTTTTCTACACTCTAAAATAATTTCTGAAATTAGATATCTAATATTGTTGAGAAACTAAAAATATACTGCCTGCCTTGGCATTTATTTCTTGCTTCAGAAAGTTGAGGGGCTTGGGAGTTTACCATTCACATTGGGCTATGAGCATCATAAGTGGTTTGGACATCATCCACATACATTCACCACAAAACCTTTTAAGGTAATGGGTGGGAGACATTGTGTGAATCCTGACAAAAGTAGAATTGACATCTGAAACCAATTTCAATACACACAAAACAATGAATTATTTATAATAGTTCTCATCATACTATTCTGTCCATTATAGCTTTTGACACCTACCAACAGGTAGTAGACAATGAACTCAACTAAAATACTACCTTACATTATAATATGTATTAAAATATATGTTTCTTCGTTATTGTTTCCTTAACAACATTACATCTTCTCCAGTCTCTCCCTCAGTCCTCTACTTTTGTCACCTGTTCAAAGGCGCAATAGCTCATTGTTGTTTCATACTTTTCATATCCTTGCCCTTTTCTTATACGTTTTTTATAGGCAAAGAAGTATATTGATATAGCACAAGGGGTGCTAACCCATATACACGAGAAAGAGAGAATACAAAGAAAAACAAACAAAAGGAGCAGGTCCTGCTAAGAAAAATGTAACGCTGAAGAAGCAGATTAGAGAAGCAAGAGGAAAGTAAAAAATAAGGCCCAATAATTTCCACCCTTTATCCCAGCAAGAGTTGAACAACACACCCAATCACCCAACCCACGAAGCCTCCAACACGCCTTGCAGTAACATATAAAATGTCCAGCATACGGAAGCGTACATACTGACCAACACGCTTCGGTATGCCCTAGAAAATTAAACAATTAGATTGGAATTAGGAGTTACTTGTTATTGAATATTAATGCTTAGGGTTAAGATATAAAGCAACATTTGATTGTCTGATGCCTTTTAGGTAGACAATATAAACCTGTAAGAACAATGGACATCGGACGGTATATAGGGTATGATATGGGGAGCAGTGAGTTTAGTTTGAGTCGTAGCCTTTTCATATGAGATCTCCATCACACCATAATTGTAAATAACAATATCGAAGGTTGAATGGCCTCTGTACTTGAGGATAAACCAGTTAACACCCATTATTCCATAAAAGTTCCTGACATCAAGCCATCCAGTAGTTAGAGCAGGATTTTGCAAACACATATTAAAAGGCACACTATGTATATTGCTCCTTGGATCAACTAATATCCATTCAACACCAAGCTCGTGCTAGAAATTGGCAGCAAAGACCACGGGTACTTGTGTGGTTGGCTGCATGCAAGAAAAAAACCAGACCTTGGCAAAGCATGAATCTATTAAAGAAGATGCAATTGAAAATGATATTAAGACATTGAATACATTTCATATTACCTCATATGGATTGCTAACCAGGCAAATCATAGCTATGTATATCTACTCCTGTACAGCGTTGGCAATTTCCATACTTTCCCAGCAAGATGGCTCAATGGACGATATTGGGGTATAGGTACAAAGTGACTTCGCATAAGAAACTCAACAGAATAAATATGACTTTGGTAAACTATCAACTGCCAAGGTCTGATCGTGTGAAAGGTGTTTCAATGCCTATAATGTGCAAATATCACAGCATCAACTTGATATACACATAAAAAAATGTCAATGTCAGTTCAGCCCATCAACTCACTTTCTACCCTACAAAAAGTCTTGAAAAGTCAGCATGGATTATTAGTGCATACTGTTATTCATTCAACACACGTAGTCGTAGTTCATGCATGTGATGTTAGAACATGCTGCTTCTTTAGAAGGCACGTGACAATGACGTCTAATAATGCATTCATAGCTTTTCTTTTCTATGCCCACATGCTAAAGCTGCAAATAATTAATAGCTATAATTAAATGGGTAGGCTCGAGAGTCAACAATTGTTTTTAATTTTTTTATCTGTCCAAAATGATGAAGGGGAAAAATGGGCCCTGGTCCATAATAATCCATTGGGTCGAAAATAAAAACAACTCGCTGAAAAAAGTGGGTCTTTTATCAACCAGTACAAAAAAACAAAATTTATAGAATTAGTGATTTATTAGTCGTAAATATCAAAAACTTCAAGATATAATGTAAATGTTAAGCTTAAAATGAACTATTATATAAATAATAAATAATATGAATATTATATTACATCAAACAAAAGGCTTTATTACTCTGCTCCTGAATTACATGAAATGCAGTTGCAATACAATACTGGATAAGAGATTATGACACTCATTAGCACACTACTGGAACGACATTGGGCAACACTACTTAAGCTCCATGTGTCACACACCATACTCTTACTACAGCTAAAATACTACATAACAATGGGATAAAGACACACAATCCCTTATTTAATTCAAAACAAACACAGGAAAACAACATAGGCATGGAGGATCCGACCAAATTCCATGAAAGATCATGCCTTCTCTTTCTTGATGGTAATTGGAACTTTATTCTTGACATTGCATGACTCCACCTCCAAGTCCTCAATGGAGGGAGACCTCTTGGATGGAGTTAGTTCTTTAGCATTTTCGTCCAAGTCTCCTGAATTAATTTCCAGTTAGATCAATGGGGTTATCCTCAACTACACCAACAAATTCACCTATGAGATCCTGCACAATTGTGACATGATCTAAGTCAATGGCGAGCTTAATATGTTATGTGCTATGTGATATACTATATATACATAAAATATATACAACAAATTTAACCTTAGATGCTTCAGGAGAAGATCCAACGAATTTGGGCAAGTTTGTTGGGGTATTGGGTAAATCACCATTGTCTAGACCGTCCTACCACCACAAAACAAACTATGATAAACTATATTTGGAAAATCCAATATGACAATATAGTGTTGCTACGGTACATGAAAACAAAGTGTAATCACACTTACACTTTCTCCCCCGAACATATTCTTAAATTTGAGAATGATGTCTGAATCAACACAGACACGCTTCACACGATATGGCGGTCCAAACTTTGAGCTGGCAGTGTTCTTCCTTCTACCTTAAACAGAAATTCTTTGTCCAACACATTCGCAATTTCGTCTGGAAAAGGAGTTGAATTAACATTCTTATCTATTGACTCAATCATTTACGTGCAAGACTTGCCAAGAAGCACTCGAGCCTCTTAGTCGAAAATAATGAACAATGCACTGTCAGTCTCGTCCATAACAACCACCTTTAAATGGTACCTGTATACGAAAACAATTCCATAAATGTAATTAGTACATGCATTTATTCAAATGCACTTATGCCACACAAAATTAAATTTATATATCAAGCATTGATGTCTACCTTGGGACAACAGACACAACATGGCGGTTGCAGCTAGGGGTGGGAATAGGCCAGGCCGCCGACAGGGGCCTATGGCATGGCCTATTTAAAGCCTGGCCTAGCCTGGCCTGTTTAATAAAAAAGCGAGGCTTAGGCTTTTTAAAAAGCCTATTTAACTAAATAGACCAGGCTTAGGCCTATAAAAAAGCTTGTTTAGCCTATCAGGCCGGCCTATTTATTAGTTTTTTAATTTAACATATTATTTTAATAAAATATACAAATAAATCAAAATATTAAATTTACCAATTTTAGTAATGGTAGAAAATTTAATTTTACAATTTTTGAAAGTTATTACTTAACAAATCACATTTACTTCTTTTCACCCAAATTTGACAACTAATGGAAAGTAATCTTTCCAGATTCCAATTTTTCAAATTTTTACTCTAATTTCTCTTGATTGATTGACTCATTGTCTGCCCTGTTTTTCACTCTCACGTTCACGTCATTCACTCCATCACTCATCTCTGAAACGAAACCGTTCGACTTCATCACCTCTTCGTCACCTCCTACTCTGCTCGACTGCTCCCTCCCTAATCCCTTTCTCTCACCGGCGCACCCACCGCACCACCGCACCAACGACTCACCGCGCCTCCATCGACGCACCACCCTCGCGAGTTTCTGTTTATCTCACTCACAAGGTATTTCATACCATCTCATTTCAGAATGATAGTATACTGCTGTCAATAAGCTTTAATTTCATTTCAAATAAAGCGTTGATAGAATGATAGTATACTGTTGTCAATATTACACCAATAATTTCATTTCAGAAGAATAACCAGATATCAAATCTGTATGCTTATAAAAAAAAAGGATATCAAATCTGTATAAAGATGTTTCTGGATGAAGTGAAATTGATAACTAACCTCAATAACTGCAATGTCAATGTTCTCCTCAGCAAATAAGATGAATGCCATAGCAATGAAAACCTGAAACACCTCCAGTGAAAACCTGATAACTAACCTCAATAACTGCAATGTCAATTTTTACTCTAAGTGATTTAACTTGGCAAACACAAAAGTGGGTTAGAATGAGTCAATGAGATACATAGCTTCTTACTTATTAAATAGCCACAGAACAACAGAGTAAACAAATAAGCATATATGAAATATCCACCTGGATTTTGATAGAATGCTATGAAGGTGCAAGAAAAATTACCAAATTAGTGAATCATTAACTTCAGCAAGCATGACAATTTCTTGATGATATTCAAAAAGTCATGAGATTTTATAGTTTAATACCTCAAAATGGCTTATGCAACCATTTTCTTTTTTAATTGCTTGGTCAAGGTCCTGCTTGATCCTATGAAATATATCATTCAAGGTCCTGCTTATGAAAAATAAAGTCTGTCATCAATAATGTAGAAATTGTAAAGAAGCTATGGTTTAAGGCGAAACTGCAATGTGCTCCAGTAACAGAAAACCCATGTCAATGATAAAGGAACTTCACCTAGTATAACAACCAACAGAATAACCTTCAGCCCTCAGAATATTTGATTTTTTGCTGAGACTACTACATTTTGAAAAATGGATCTTGAGATTTTGTTTGTTTGTTGAATCCAAAACTTGTTATTTCTCATATTGTTTTGATGGATTTGTGTGGTTGTGAGGTGATTAATCATGCTTTAAATTTTGGTGGCTATGAAGCATTCCAAAATTTAGGTGTTTGTTTAATTAGATATTGTTTAGTTATATTGGAACTTGTTTGGCCTATTTAGATGTAGACTAGTTGGCCTGCTTAGATGTTGGCCTGTTTAGATATAGGCTTATTGGCCTATTTAAAGGCCTTGTTATAAAATAGGCGTATAAATAGGCTTCAGGCCAGGCCAGACTTTTAAAAAGGCCAGGCCCAAGCAAAAAAAAAAGCCTATGATAGGCCACAGGCCAGGCTTAGGCCTTAATTTTTTTAAATAGGCCAGGCCTATTTACGCAAAGCCTGGCCTATTCCCACCCCTAGTTGCAGCACTCACAGAAATACATCTTCTCATCAGTAAATACTTTCTTATTGCATCTGCAAGCGGTGTACCACCGATCTGAACCTCCACTAATGTGACGAATCGTCGCAGAAACCACACAGAATGTCTCCTGGGTCAATAAATATAATTAATTTTGAAACATTATTCACTAACAATAACAAACAAAACTACACACACACACATATAGGGGATGTATCATATGAGAAAGATGTTTTTATATGAGAAAATGAGAATAAATCACAATCGTTAGATCTAATCATAAATGGTCAAGATTAAAACAACTTAATAGTCACATGACTACTTAAAAATGTCATGTGACTTTTTAAAAAGTCATGTTTTAATCTTAACCATTCATAATTAGATCTAACGGTCATAATTTATTCTTACTTTCTCATATAAAAACATCTTTCTCATATGATACATCCTCTATATATATATATGAATGCGCATATATGCATTAATATAATTACAATGGACAGATCATAGAGAGTTTTTCTGTGTTTAAATGATAGGAATTCATCTTCAAGATTAATGTTGCATGAATCACAAAGTTGACTCAGAACAAAGGATCCAGAATCATTCGCCTCAGAAAATTTGTATATAAAACCAAATATAAATAAATATTAAATTATTGGCTAAAATGCACTTTCTGCCCCTGAAAATACACACTTTTGCGAAACATACCCCACCAAGTTTTTTGTCACGAATTGTACCCCGTGGAAATTCAAATCTGCAGCGTCTACCATTCCATCAATTTGCCATTAAAAATTGGACGGAAAAGATGACGTGGCACTGATTTGGTATGCCACATCATTAAATCAGTTTCAGAAATTGGAAAAAGGGGTGGGGGAGATTCAAACACGGGACTAGGAAGTAGCAAAACACCTCTTTTGCCAATTGAGCTACAAAATCAATTAATAATAATATGAACAAACTTTTATTTATATCATAAAAATAAACAATAAAAGAAAGAAAAAAAAATGTCTTTATCTCTCTACTGCCTTTCAAACCCTACTAGAACACACAACAACCCAACCACTACCATCTTTTCTGCACTCCGCCATCATCTTCTTCAAACCCAGCCACCACCCTTCAATCTCTCTTCCTCACCACTCTCCTCTCAACCGGATCCTTTCAACATAAGCGCTGACACTCCTCGAAAACCCACTCCCTGACCACCGATTCACCTTCCACCCTCAACACCCATCTAGCCTCGCCACCGTCATCTTCCTCAAATACAACGCCAACACCAAATCCTCCTTCCCTCTCCTCCGACCTTCAACCAAGAAAAACCCAGTGCCGCCACTAAATAATCGACTTCCACCACCGATCCCTTCGTTTGAAACCACTACCACTTCCGATCCTCCTCCGATCTTAGACGTCGTCGCCGGAGTCGCTCGGTTCCACCGTCGAATCCTCCTTCTCTTCCTGAATCTGCTCCTCAACATCCAACCACCGAAGCCTCCACCGCGTATTCTGCCGCTCAAGTACCAGTTCCTTCCTTTTCTTAAAACTCTGATGTAAATTGAATTTCCTATCCCTTTTTTTTGTTATTATCTATTTGAGACTGGTATTATTGGGTTTGGGGTTGTGGGTTTGATGATATGAAAGGAAGAAATTTGGGGGTATTGTAATCAGGAACGATGAGCATAAACCCAAATTTGGGTGGGGAAGATTGAAGAGAAAGTTTCAATTGAAGTTGTTGTTCATGACCTGATCTCCGATTGAAACTGCAATTCATCTTGGTTCAAATTGTGATTTGATAATGCATGTTGAAACTTGGTAATCTGATTCAGGTTCTCTTCTTTAGGGCAATTCTTCAATGTTGTTTTTTTATTCTGCAATTCAGGTTTTTTTATTTTTCTATAGTTAAAACTTGATACGTAATAACATAGATATTTCACACATCTTTGAATACAATCTGGCCAATAAAAATCATAGCATGAAGTTCTAATAAGATGTGGAATTGTATATGGTTTCGACACGTTGGATGTTTGAATGTCATGAAGACATGTCGGCTGAGGAGATCAATGCAGACATGGCGCTCTAATTGCTCTTCTATTCCTTTCTAGGCTATATCTTTGTAGGTTTTCCTGATTCTTTCATGTTTTCCTTTTTTATCTGATATGGTTTCCCTTTGTATCTGATACAACTATATAAAACATGTTCCCTATGTAATTCAAAATGGATCAATAGAATTCAACTTCATTCAATTTACAAACTCTCATATATTGCAACTTAGCCATTGTAAAATTGTGATACAAGGTGACAACAAAGACGAAGACCCTGTTCACATAAAGCAAGACCTCACGACACGATAACGGTAAATACTAAATGTTGAAACGCCACTCCCAAATCTTAGGAGAGCCATGTCAAAAACATTTTTCGACACATTCTTCCTCATCACTTATCAGCAGATATAGGCTTGTCTCATCATCTTTTCTAATTTCAAAATCAAATTCTTTTCAATTTATTATGCTTGGCTTATTTAGAATGCATGCATTTTTAGTTTGATTCAAATTCATAATGCATATCAAAATAATTAAAAAAAATCATGATTTTACCAAGTAAAAACAGAGGAAAAACAAGAACACTATTACTTGCAAGTTGCAACAGTATTCGTTGTACTACTGTCTTTCTCATTCGTGAGCGCACGGTGTTCCTTTCCAGGATAACTGACGTGTACGGTCTAGATTCAAATTCGAACCCAACTTAGATTCTCCATCGTATCGTATCCCTATAAAATCCCCTCTCTCGTCATAATCATGTTTTCTTATTCTTCATTCGCCACTCTCGCTCGCGTATGTAAAATTTCTCTTATTTCTTTCAGCTACTATTTTTTACCATCTCTCTGCGATTCGAAAACTCGATTGTACTTCGTCAATCCCCGGATCCGAAGCCTGCGATTCACGATCTCGATCCGGCACAGCAAAACCCCGATTCTTTTGTAACATTGTTGTAGCTCGCTAAATCTCACGGGATCTCCAACAATCGAAACTGGAACCCTAATTTAATCATTTTGCCCTAAAATTATTTCTCCCCATCGGGATTTCGTGTTTGAGCTTTCGTTTTTCTTGGTTACTATATGGTTTTTGGATCGTTCTTGGGTTGTGAGAAACTGAGGAATTTGGAGATGGTGAAAGAGGTTGAGGTTGAGGATGTGGATGTGGATGTGGAGGAGGGTGAGATTTCGGATGGTGGTGCTTCGGTGGAGGAGATCAGTGCGGAGGATTTCAATAAGCAAGACCTTGTTAAGGTGACTAATAATAACAATAAGACTGATGAAGCTAGGGTTAAAGCTGCCCATGATCTTTACTCGAGGTACCCGAATATATGCCGTGGTTACGCTTCGGGTTTGTACAATCTTGCTTGGGCACAAGCTGTGCAGAACAAGCCGTTGAATGATATTTTTGTGATGGATGTGGATTCTGATGCCAATGGTAATGGTAATGGTAAAAGCAAAAATCGACCGGGTTCTGTGGATTCTAAGGAGGTTGTGGTGGTGGATGTTGACAAAGAGGATGGGGAGTTGGAGGAGGGTGAGATTGATGCTGATGCTGATGCTGATGGTGATGTTGACCATGGAGCACGAGCAGGTGGTGGTGAGGGTGATGAGGTGATTGTTGATGATGGTTCAGAGGCTGTTCCCGATTCTAAGCTGGATGGTGTTAGGGATGTTCTTGTGGGTGTCAATGTTGCTAATGTGGTTGAGTAAGTGAAGCTGTTTATGGATTTTGCTGTTTCCGAATTTTTTCGAATTATGTTACGACATTGAATTGAGTGTTTTTCCTTTCTTGGGTGTTTGCTTTCTTATTGTAGATCGTTTGCTGAAACTTGCTCTAGGCTGCAGAGTGTCTTTCAGGACTTGCCTCAAGTGTTATCAGGACTTGGTGTTTCTGAGAAGGATGATCTATTTCGTTTGGCATTCAATGCAATCGGAGTAGTTTATTCTGTAAGACACTCAGGATCTTTGTTACAGATTCTGTTGATATCATTACGGTTTCATGGGAATCACGTCACAATCGTTATTTTTTGGTATTCATTGTAGGTGTTTTACTCTATGGACAATTTGCTCAAGGAGCAGAACAAGGATGGCATATCAAGGTTTTTAATGTAGAAGATTTTAGTTTGTAGTTCTGAATAGTTGCAATACCCCTATATCCTAACTTTTCCTTGGTTGCGATTTTCATGTTAGATTACTTTATTCTGTGATGGATCGACTTGTCCAGTTATTTTCTACAGAGCAAATGAATGAGGTGATGTTTAATGCAACCCCCCATTGGGGAACCCATTTCCCTTCCCTCCATATGATCCTCATTTTGTAAAATAAAAATTAGATAGAATCTAAAACTTGGTTGCTTCTTCCTACAGATTCAGGTCATGATTACTGCAGTCAATTCTGCTGGTGCTTTAGGCAATGATGCCATTGGAAATGAGAAAAAATTGCAGACCCATGAGATAAAGACTCAGGAGATTCAAGCTGTAAAAGCTGGTGAATTGAATGCTCATAGTAAGCCTTCACATAATGTCTCAACCGAGGCCACTGAAGCTTTGAAATCTGGACAAAATAATGTTAAAGGTAGAGGGATTTTGCTCCCTCTGTTAGACCTTCATGGTGATCATGATGCCGACAGCTTACCATCACCCACGCGAGAAGCTCCGTCCTGCTTCCCTGTAAATAAATCAATGTCTGTTGGAGAGGGGAGGGGTAGGTCTGGGTTGCCTGCTAGCAAGATGAAGACTGGGAAGTTGGAATTGGATAATGAAGATTCTAAGATTCATCTCTATGAAACTGATGCTTTAAAAGCTGTTTCCTCATATCAACAAAAGTTTGGTCGAAGTTCCTTTTCTACATATGACAAACTTCCAAGTCCAACCCCTTCAGGTGATTGTGAGGAAGATGTTGTAGACACGAATGATGAGGTCTCTAGTGTTTCTATAACGAGCTCCAAGTCAACCCTTTTGGATAAGCTGCCTGTTTCTTCTACTTCCATGGATAGGTCCTCCAGCATGCATGGATTGATTAATTCTAAAATTGATGCGGGAGGTTCTGCGTCTTACCCTGTGAAAAGTTCATTAAATAGTAGAGATCCTAGGCTTCGTTTAATTAGTTCTGACGCAAGTACTTTAGATCTTAACCAACCTTCAATGACACATAATATGGCTAAAGTGGAATATGCTGGTACAACAATCTCAAGAAAGCAAAAGGCTGTAGAAGAGCCTTCTTTGGATGTTATTGTATCAAAAAGACTAAAAAGTTCTTTTGAAAATCCTGACCGTAATACAACAGAGGTAAGAACTGCTGCTGGAAATGGTGGTTGGTTGGAAGTAACTACTACCACTGGATCTCAGTTGATAGAAAAGAACCATTTAATGGAGAAATTGGAAGCTGAGCCCAAAAATAAGTTGATTTCTAGTTCTGGTAATATCAATATGACAAGTAATGGAAATGAGCAAGCGCTTGTTACAATTAACAACACGACAGTTTCTTTACCTGCTTTATTGAATGATATAGCTGTAAACCCAACCATGTTGCTAAACATACTTATAGAGCAGCAGCAGAGACTAGCAGCCGAAGCCAAAAAGAAATCTGTGGATTCCGCTACAACTACACTGCGTCAAACAAGCTCAAATTCAGCATTGGGAATGAGCCCAACTGCGAGTGCTGGTCCATCGTTGACTACTGATTTTCTGCAAAGTTCAGTTGGAATGCTTCCAGTTTCATCACAAGCAACGTCCACGGTAAAATGCTTTTGTGAAATATTTTTCTGAAATGATTCTTGATATTCAGCAACAGTTGTGGTGTTACCTTCCAATTATCTATTTCCTCTCTTGCTTTTGATAATTAACTTGAAATTTTTAACATTTTGATCCTTGATTATGTATGAAGTATGAACTTAGAACTGAAACTTGGTTGGAAAATTTGAAAGTCAGATAATTTTGTGTCATGGGAAATCACTTCAAGCTAAATGTGTTCTACATTTTATTCATGTCATTGGCATTCAGGCACAAAGCCCTCCTCGTGATTCAGGAAAGATCCGCATGAAACCCCGTGATCCACGGCGCATTCTCCATGGAGGTAGGATTCTCCAAAAGAATGGGAGTTTGGGGAGTGAACAATGCAAAGCCACTTTATCCCCTGCGTCGAACAACCAGGGTACTCGGGACAATGTATTGGCCCAGAAGCTTGAGGTTAGGACTGAGACAACATCGGCACCTACTCAAGCAATTACACAACCCGATATTGCTCGACTGTTCACCAGTAATCTGAAAAACATTGCTGATATTATGTCTGTTTCGCAAGAATCTTCAAATCACTCTTCCTCTCCTCAAAATTTTTCTTCCGCATCTGTTCCTCTTATACCAGATAGAGCGGAACAGAAATCTGTTGCGTCTAATTCTCAGAATCTGCAGGCTGGCTTCGGATCAGCGCCTGAAACATTTGCATCAGGTTCCTCTCGACCCCAGAATGCATGGGGAGATCTTGGGCATTATTTGGATTGTTATGATGAGCAGCAGAAAGCTGCTATACACAGAGAAAGGTCTAGGAGGATTAAAGAACAGAATAAAATGTTTGCTGCTAGGAAATTGTGCCTTGTATTGGACCTAGATCATACACTTCTTAATTCTGCTAAGGTAATTTACATGGAATGGCTCTCCTGTGAATCAAAGTTTGTAAAATTGCATATTAACATTTTCTCTTTCAGTTTGTGGAAGTTGATCCAGTGCATGATGAAATATTGAGGAAGAAAGAACAGGACGAACGAGCACTACCTCAGAGACACCTTTTTCGGTTTCCTCATATGGGAATGTGGACTAAACTCAGACCGGGAATCTGGAACTTCTTGGAGAAGGTAAAATGAATTCTGTTAATTGATTTTGGCATGACATTGTAGTTTGTATTAGGGCTTCATTTGAATGAAAGAATTCACATCTTCCCCAAATGCTTTATAGGCTAGTAAGCTCTATGAGCTGCATGTGTACACTATGGGAAACAAGTTATATGCGACAGAAATGGCTAAGTTGCTTGATCCAAAAGGAGCATTGTTTGCTGGGAGAGTTATTTCTAGAGGTGATGATAATGATTCGCTTGATGGTGATGCTCCCAAAAGCAAAGATTTGGATGGCGTTTTGGGCATGGAATCATCTGTTGTAATTATAGATGATTCTGTGAGAGTCTGGCCTCATCACAAACCGAACCTTATAGTGGTTGAAAGGTCAGTGTAACATGGGTTTCAATCTTACATGCATTTCTTTACTGTTTTTATAGATTCAGTGGGTGTGCCATTCCTGTATTAAGTTTTAAGATATTGCAGGTATATATTCTTCCCCTGTAGTAGACGTCAATTTGGACTTCAAGGTCCTTCTCTTCTTGAAGTTGATGTTGATGAGAGATCTGATACTGGAACTCTAGCATCCTCTTTGGCGGTGAGCTTATAGTCAACTTTTTTCTTTGATTTGGGATGGTTTCTTATTTTACAGTTTATAATTCCTTCTCTTCCACAAGTAGGTTATTGAAAGAATACACCAAAACTTTTTTGCTTCTCAATCTTTAGAAGATATGGATGTCAGAGAGATCCTAAAATTGGAGCAGAGCAAAATCTTGGCTGGATGTCGAATAGTATTCAGTAGGGTGGTTCCGGTTGGTGAAATTCCCCACCTTCACCCTTTGTGGAAGATGGCCGAACAATTTGGTGCTGTTTGCACAAACCAGATTGATGATGAGGTTACTCATGTAGTTGCGGGTTCCCTTGGGACTGATAAGGTATAGTTTGATTTATAAACTTTCAGCACATTATGGTAGTGCGTCTCTGTACACTAACACTAGTGTTATTTTGTTTACTTATTTTATCATTAAAAAAAAATTAGATGCCTGCAATTCTGCTTTATGTCAAAATATAGAGTAGCACTTGCTATAAAAATGGTGTTGTTCAAAAAAATAATTAGATGCCTGCAATTCTGCTTTATGTCAAAATATAGATTAGCACTTGCAATAAAAAGGGTGCCTCAATCCCTGAAAGTTCCACGTGTAAATGAAATAGACATGGGAAGCAATTTTATCCGTCGCCCAGGCTATGTTTGGATATCCCTTGGTCACTAGTGCAAACAGACATTATTAGTACGCACTTCAAGACAAAAAGTGAATGAAAACCTTCTTATTAATCAGAATGAAGGTCTGTTCATGTTACACTCAATTGGTATCGAAAGACACACTTCGTTTGATTTATGTCTACAAAGAAGTGGATATTGTGGTGATCAGTCAACAATACCAGCCACTTAAGCTCTTAGTAGTCCTCAACATATTTCCTGAAATCAACTAATAGAAAGACCATTTTACTTGGTTCTATCAGTTATATAGCCCTTTTGTGTATTTTCTGCAACTGCCGCCATATGTTCACTTGCTTCCACTGGGGCGAATATGGTTCAAAATCTTCACTGGTAGTCTGATATCTAACAAGTGCGACTTTTTTTGTTCTGAACAGGTGAATTGGGCTATTTCCACAGGAAAGTTTGTTGTCCAGCCTGGCTGGTGAGTATCTCATGACTTTTATTCATCCTTTTCCCTTTCAAGCCCCTTTCTTTCTAAAAATCTGAAAGTGACTTGTGCTGCTTTTTTTCCCCCTCCCCTTATTAAAAAACAGGGTGGAAGCATCAGCATTGCTATATAGGAGGGCGAATGAGCATGATTTTCCCGCTAAACAACTATAATTAACCACCTAATTCTCTGGTAAACTAAAATATGGGAAACATAAACCAAGAATCACATTGATTTCGGTGTCTGAAATCATTAGATCAGAATTGGTCAGGGGGAGCATTTTTAATGCCTGGCTGTCCGGGATGGCGGTTGATGAGTGTAATTTCAATAAGAGGCCAGATTCTGAGGACTTAAATGGAGAATTGTAGAAATCCCCTGTGATTTTAGAATTTTCTTCTGGGATCGGTTTTGAAAGGGCTTAAAACATGAGTTGACAGCTTTAGGGAGTTAGTGGTTCATATATTGTCAAGGTGGCTTTTGTGAAGCTCTCAGGAAAATTTTGCCTGAGATGGCGTAAAGAGCGGAAAATTAGAAGGCCTCTGCATTTAGAGAGTTAAAAACATGGGGGAATTGACTGAACCTAATTTAGGGGGAAAAAAGGTTCCTTGATTAGCACCGAGTGTCCAAGGGAGATGGGGGCTCATAAATGGGTGTATGATCCAGCAAAATGAATTTCTTAGAACTAAATATGTATGTGAATGTGTCACTGTCTAAGCAATTATCGGGCTCAGATTAATTACCATTCACCACTCCCTACCCCAAAACATAAAATTCAGCAGGGAGAGGGGGAGGACAGAAAATGATAGGAAGCTAACCATACATTATGTAGGCTTTCTTTCCCCTTTTGGTTGCTTCTGCCTTCAATTTTTGTGACTTTTGTGGTTTTTTACTCTTACAACAAACCAATTGGAAAATTTTGAGAATTTGTAAAAACACAACAATCTCATTCATGATGCCATTCTTTTTCCTGGGAAACCCGTTATGTTGAAGATATAGCATACTGAAAAAGTAAAAGGGTATATGCTCTATTATTTACCGAAGAATAATAACAGTGAGATACGGGTTAGTCCCTCCAAATAACCAAGAAGAAAATAAAAAGAATAGTGAGATACCTGTGCGGTGTTTGAAAGTGGACCACACAAACTAGACACTGATCCAGTCTTGTCGTGCGTGTTCAGTTTTGGAAACAATAATCATCCCTTGCTTTATGTCTGTTAGGCTAACGTTTATATATAGAAAAAAAAACTGTCATTTTGTTCAGTAAATAAGTTTCAGATGAACTTCTTTTCACCCGTTCAAAATAATGTGAGCAACAAATGTGTGCTTTGCAGATAGATCTGTTATGTCATTCTTTTATGTTCTTTTTCCACACAACCACTGCAAGTACTTGAAAACGGTCTTTGCTTTTTTGTAGTTTTAATTCATTAAAAGTGGAGTGCATTCTAATGAAATCCAGTCTTATAATTGTTTATAAGGTAATTATTGGCTGATATCTTAACAACTTTATAATCTGTTTGTGAATGTGTATATATCATTCTTTAAAGTGAGAGGAGAAATGTTAGCAAAACACTTTTTTAATGAACATGCTCCAACATACTCATTGTAATTGATTTATGTTTTAAAAAGTCAATACATTTCTCTCTTAAAAAAATGTGTTGAGTTTTTAAAAATAAACTAATTACCATGAGTGTGTTAGAGTGTGTCCTTAAAAGAATGTGTTGTTAACACTTCTCAAAGTGAGAGACTTCTATTAGAGTGTAAAATAACTAATCACAATCATTAATAGTGATTAGGAACACTAGTTTAGAGGACTTGGGCTCCATAAATTCAATTGCTGATGGTCTTGCACATCTAAAATGAAAGAGGACCTGGGCTCCATAAATTCAATTGCTGATGGTCTTGAACATCTAAAATTAAGGCCTCCACTTTAGGTTTTTTTTATAAGCCAAATAACACATATGGGGAGTACAAAGAGTGTTACAAACCCATTACAAAGAAATAAAATGTCCAAATAGTAAGAAACATCTACTGTGCATCTGCTCTGAAGAGTAAAAATAAAGCAAAGATCACAAAACCAACAAAAGTAACACCACACAACCCAGCACAAGTCTTCATTTAGATTATCCCTGCAACATATATACTTAACAACATAAGCCCTCTATTCCTCGAACTTCAAATGCCTCCTAATCCAACCTTGTGGCATTCCTGCAACTTAAAATATTGGCATCAATAGCCCTTTAATCCTTGTTCTTCGAAAGCAACAGTAGTCATAAACAACCCAAGACGTCACAATTTAAGATAGCAGAATTGCTTGGTCCCTGCACATCTGGATAAGTGATTCCACAGCATAGGAATACTTGATAAAGAGTAAAAAAACAGCACAACATCACTGAAACTCAAACTCAACCAATTGTTGTAAGAGACCCCACTACCACCACAGACGTCGTGTTCGAAGGATAGCCATCCCACAAGTGCTGATCAACTGCTCATATTTTAGTCTAATAAAAATAACAGTATTCTTCAGTATCCTCTTGGCACTTGCAGTAACACAAACATAAAGCTAGTGAATGATTTTCTGACACAAAATTGGGTTAGCAATACATTCATACAGGGATGAATTGAAAAGTTAGATATATTCTTAATTGAGCAATTTCTAATTAACACTACAATACTAAATAATAGTGCCGAATAATTATATTTTATGAAGGCCTACACAACTGAAAATGTTATACTATTATATTTTATCAAATTAATTTTTATCACTTAATATTTTTTTTTTGAACTATTTCATCACGAAAACTTAATACGACAAGCTCCAAAATCATTTGAAATAATTTTTCTTAAGTGCCAAAACAAAAATAGCCTATTAGTGAACTATTAAGCTTTAACCTTATAATTTGTATTGCCTGAAGATTTATTGGATGTCTTTTAAATATGTTATAAATAAAACAAATATAAACTCATAACAGCCGTTAATGTAGCAATTGGAAAAGAGTGGTCTTTTATTTTATGGAGGAAAACTTTGACTAAAATAGTAGGGGGTGTACAATGGATGCTAACAAGCGTATAAGCACTAGATCGGGAATTAAATGTCAAAAGAAATTAGAAAAAATAGTAGCACTGTTTCAAACAGAAGTAGAAAAGAAGCATCACATAACAAAGTGCTAAGGAGAACACAAACGGCTTGTGTCTACAAAAAATTAGCACCCCATAGTAGCAAGTGCCAAACCACACTTGCAGTCAACATTCAAACACAACGGTTTAGCAAGGTGAATGAAAAGCTAGCAAACATGCAAGTTCCAATAACTAATTTGAGAAAGAGTCAAAAGAAATTTCAATCATCTGCCTTAGAGTTTAAAGGCAGAAGCTACATCGTTATTTTATAGAGTAAAAATCATCAATAATTATATCTTTGGTTATTTTTTCAGCTATTTCCTTGTTAATATAAACAATCATGTAATCAGTGAAAATGTCATCTTCCATCTTGTTGTGTAATCTTGTTTTAATGACTTTCATCAGTGAAAAAGAACGTTCTGTGGTTGTCGATGACATAGGAAGAATCAAAACAATTCTTAACAATTTGTAAAGCAAAGGATAAACATTTAATTTTCCAGTCTTAACTAGTTTTTGACATAATTCACCAATTGTTGACAGGATTTGAAAGTTGACATCTTAAGGCACATCAAAGTCATAATGTTACAATTTATATTCCACCTAAATCTTTTCTTCGTCAGAAAAACTTGAGGAGTAAAATTTATTAACAAGACAACAAATATCACCAACAATGAATGACTTGAAGGAATCTTTAGTATCTAAAGTTGTGCTCAATGTAAGAAGCTCAATTGCTATCTCACTGAATCTACTATTTAATTCTTTTAACTGATAATATATATGGCAATATTAAATATAACTACACGATAATGATGTTCCACTGTCACATAATCTTTTTGACAGCGTGATTGAATTATGTCAAGAAATAAGAACTCATATTTGGAATTTCAATAGCTTGGTTATCACAAAAATATTTAACCTTTTCTAAAAGGAAATCCCACCCAAATCCCTTAGCTTTGTGCTAGAAACTAAACACATAACATTCAAAATGTCTTGAGAATTTTGCTGCAAAGCTTGACAAAGTTTATCCATAATTCTCATAATTTCTTTCATCAAATGTAGAATAAAAACAAATACAAATGATATCAATGCTTTTGAGCATAAGAAACATCACCTCGTTGATAATAAATAGACCCTTTAACAGCTAAATCTTCAAGAACTGAAGTAGTTGCATTGTACATGCGCAAAAGACTGCATATTGAATTGAAATGGGAACTTCACCTAGCGTCTCCAAATCTCTTTAATGTGTGCCAATTTGATTAGTCCCCCTTACGCTTTCAATCTCATCACTTGCAATTAAACATGCAATTTTAGTTGCATAAGCATCATGCAACTCGTCATTGCATTTACAAGAAGAACACACACCGTTAACAATAATAGTCAAATTTTGAAAAAAACCATGAATATTAACTACTTTCTTAGCTAAAGCAGCAAGAGCTAATTGTAACTGATGAGCCAAACAATGTACATAATATGCATAAGGATATTCTTGGAGAATTAAAACTTGTAAACAATTCCACTCTCTGCTCATATTGCTAGCTCCATCATAATCTTGGTCCCAAACATTTTGAATGTTGAGATTGTGGCGAGATAATATAGTGCAAATCCCTTGCTTAGTGTAAGATGTCATATTTCTCACATGTATCATATCCAAAAAAATGCTCTTTAACATATCCAATCTTATCAACAAATCTAGCAACAAGAGCCATTTGTTCTCTTTTAGATTCTTAACGAGGTTCATCAACAATCAAACAAAAATTTGCATTACCAATCTCTTCAGGAATTTCATTTTGAACTTTTCTAACAAACACATGCAAAATTTCTTTTTGAATAGTGGTGAATTGCATCTTGTATATTTGGGGCATTATTCAACACAACATCATCTACTTCTTTATTGTAGGAAGTCAAAAGTTTTATCATCTCAAAAAAATTATCCCAATTTCTTGATCCAACACTTTCATCATGTCCTTTAAAAGTACAGGTTTGAAATGTCAACCATTTAACAATATCCATTGAAGCTTTAAGACATAAATGACTACTCAAAATTTGTGTGAAGTCTATTTAGACAACACTTTATCAATATGTCAAGATTGATTCTTAAAGTCTTAATAACATCAAAGAGCAACATTACGAGGTGAACTAGGATTTTTTAACGATGTGAGTTAAAAACGCACATTCTTTTCCACTGTTCACTTTTCTCCAATTTCTATACCCTTTTGAAGTGAAATGGCTTGGGCTTTTAGAAGATAAATAGCATGGAAAACAAAAAGAAACATCTTCTTCGGGTGTACTCTATCCAAAAGAAAACTTTTAAACCAATGAGCTTGAAATTGACAAGGATGTTCTTCTTGACCAAAAAGTGGATACACATCCATAAAAAATTGATAAGGTCCAAACTTTATATATGCTCTATGAAGTTTATCTTGTTGATTAACAAGATTATTCCAAATTTGTGGACGTTTTCAAGGATCACGAATCAAAATATCAATATTAATTCTTTCTTGTCCAATCCTCAAAGATTTGGAAGGAGGTGGTTCAACAACACATTAGTATCTAAATTTGAAGTTTGTGCATTAAGCAAAGGTAGGTTGTGCTTCTTTATTGTCTCTCTTTTTTCTAGTTAGTTATCTTTCAACCTACAAGAAATATATCAATATAGAAATGAAACAAATTTGGGGAATTATTTCTTTTGCATTATAAATAAACTAATCTAATCCATAATGTTACTATGTAGGTAGATGTAATGAAAAAATTAAGAAGATAGAAAGACATCAAGTAACATAAAAGAAAGAGTGGGAGGGGTTAGTTACAAAGAAGGATAAAAAAGTTGACTGACTGAAAGTGAACACCAACAAGCCACCCAGTGGCGGAGTTAGGAAAAAAATTCGGGGGCCAAAATTCATAAATTAAAATATTTTTTATCAGCAATATACATAAATATTTACACATAAAATTAAAGATTAAATTAATTCATACAATATGAATATTAGAAATTTATTTTAAGTTATGTTAATATTTTAAAAATAAAATCTCATTTTTTCCAATTTTGTCTTCTCCACTTCTTGAAAAAAGAATTTATTCTTTTACTTTTGATGACTTATTTTCTAAATTTATCCCATTTATATATATATATATATTTTAAATGCTATATTTCAAATCTATAAGAAGAAAAATTATGTTTATGTGAATTATTTTGAGTTGGCGTGGTGGATATAGTAGTTGAAATCTCAAGAAAATATCTAAAGAGTAATAAAATAAATAAGTTTTAATTTTTTTACATATTTACTTAAGATTTTTTTAAAACACATTTGCCTATGCTTAATCATACATAAATGTGATTTAATAAAAATACATATATGTGGATTTCAAGAAAAAAATATTGTTTCAAAAAAAAAAAAACAACATAAATTTGGAAATGTAAGTGTGTGGAATTCAAACCTTTGCACACAAAATTTAAAGGATGAGTAACATTATCACTAGAACACCGGTCATTTTATTGTTTTATTTGCACTTGTTAAATATATATTTAATTACTTATATGTAAAAATTAGATTATTACACTATATAAAATTTTTTATAAGGGTTTTGGGAGGCCAAGGCCCTGTCTCTTCAATGTTCCACCACTGAAGCCACCGATCAGAAAATTTTGTCGGTATTGGAGAGCAACTTATATGCAACAATAAGGAAAAATTATAAGCTTGCAAAAGTTACACAAAAACACTGGGTGAGGGCATTTTGTTTTGGGTGGAGAAAAATCAAAGGAAAAATGTTAGAACACAACTAGAAGAAGAAAATATACACAAGGAAAAAGGCACCAGGAAAATAGCGCTTAAGAGAGGAGAGCTCGAAAATGTTGCTCAGTTATGTTCTCTAGTGTTGCAAATTTTGTTTTTACTTATTTGACAGCAAGCATATTTATTACAATTTAATATTCAAGAGAGCATTTTACAATTGAAATAAAGAAGTTGGAAGTAGTGGTACACGTAGGTGACGTAAGAGAAAGGAGAAATGAGAAAAGTGAAAAGTTGCATGTACGTGTTATGTGACATGTATCATGAAAAGTATTGATGAGACAAATATAGTGTTTTTCCTGAGTACCGATAAACAAAACTAGAATTTCGGAGGCTGGGTGAGCATAGCATCTCCAGGTCCTGTATATCCGCGCTGACCAAATCACTCAAATGCTTTAAATTAGCACAACACAACATGTCTATTTCAAATGCTTCAAAATGTTGATTTTTAGGTCATAATTTTTTCTAGGTTTAACAGGTCAAGTTTTTAAATAAATGGTTTAATTATGCTAATTTTAATATGAATAGAATCCTTAAAATTTTAGTATGTTTTCAAATATCTTATAATTTATAATATACCGTCGATATAAATTGAAATGTTTAAAATTAGAAATTTAGTAAAATTTTAATAACTTTGCAATATATCATACTAGTGTTTCACCCCGTGCGGTACAACGGGTACTAATTCGCAATATATTATATTATGTACATGCTAAAGTTCCAAATCACGTCAAATGTTGTGAAAATGTAATTGAATTGCATATATAATATGATACAAAACATTTAGTGAAAATTGAATATCAATTTAAAAGCTTAAACATTGGCAAACACTTCTTTGTATACTTCATTTTTTGTGAAGCTCAAGACATTGTTGTTGTCAACTAGAATTAGCAACTTGAGACATTTCCTTGATGTAACTCTTGAGAAAGCTACATATAATTGACCATGAGTGAAAACTGGTCTGGAAAGGTAGAGACCATTATGAGATAAAGATTGCCCCTGACTTTTATTTATAGTCATTGCAAAATACAAACATACTGGGAACTGCCGCCTTGCAAACTTGAATGGGTAGCTTGAGTCGGTTGGGACCAAATCCAATCTCGGAATGTAGACAACGTCTCCGACAAGAATATTATGAAATGTTGGTTCACTTGATGATTGATGATTATTGTCATAGCATTTGCATTATGTAGAATTGTTTAAGGTTGATGTGACGGCATTTTGTCCCGTGGGATCTTCCTAGAGCGATGTGGTGGATCGTTGTCCCACGTGATCGTCTTGACCCTGTTTGGGTAAAATTCTGGCCATAGTTATGCATATAGTTATTGAGGACTAACAAGCATGTTTGTGTGATAAATTAATTGAAAACTTGAACATTGTATAGTGCTGTAATTACTATTGTTTGGGGAATTAAACTTGCTGATGTTGTAAACTGATGTTTCTGCTTTAAAAAAAACATATATGGTTGTTGTAACAATGCTGTTCAATACTCTTGGCTTGCTATTATTGCTGTTTTGAAACTGCTGTTTCTATTTTTAATTATCACCACTTTAAAGAGTTAACCATTTTTGTTTGATGTTTGGACACTTAACGCCATAGATAATCACCGCGAGGATTCATAGGAAGAGTAAATTTGATGCAAGGAGACGTTAGAGACGACTGAAAGATTTGGAAGATCTTGAAGAAATATTTTATTTTCCGCTGTTTCATTTTTGAAAATGACTTAGCACAATATTGGTGCAAACTTATTATTAGTTTTTACTAAACATTGTTTATTTAATTATGGGATATATATATATATATATATATATATATATATATATATAAATATTTTGAGTGACGTTATCTGATTTTAAAACCTGAGTTGTTTTGAAAGAGGTTTTATGAAATATTTCCGCTTATTTATTATGTGACCCCTGACCAGAAATTGGGGCGTTACAAGGGACGAGTGGTGGTCACTCCCGGCACGCGTTGCACGCGCCCTGCAGCCCCTGCCAACGTGTGCCTGACGCGGACCAACCAGAAGCTACCATGTGGCCCAATCAGGAGGTGCCACGTCATCCAAGACATTTTGGAGGTTTTAGATGTCAATTTTGATCTGTTTTCCGCTCAAAAGGACTCGTTCCTAAGGTTTTAGACCATTCCGGACCAACGTGAGCTTCGTTTTGTGAAGTTCTAATTAAATTTTGAAGATATAATATAAAATGACTTGATGTCACATAACCAATTTAATTATAAAATTTGGATGCAATTAAAATGTATTTCCTAGACTAAAAACTTACCTCATGATATTTCCACCATCAATTTAACTCTAATTATGAATTAAGACACTCATTAAAAAAACTGGGATAACACAGGAATATAATCAAAAAGCTGACGTAAAACCTGACGTTAGAAAAGAGACCAGAAAGACTTTCAAACATGATGATATGCTTTGGAAATTGAGGTAAGAAATGAGATACCATGGACCAACCATAAGTATCTAGTGTGTGTGTGTGTGTGTATAGATTGAATAATATGGTTGTGTATATTATTGATGTGTGTTATAATGAAATACTATTGATTGAATACTCTGATTATGAGATTGATAAATCGATGATGTGAATACATGTTGTGTGTTGTACACCATTCGCGGAGAATGAGCACATCTCGGGAAATGATGTTGTCTGATTTCGAAAATATGAATAGAAGGTATTATGAGTCGAGGTGATACTTTAATGAATTTATGAAACCCTTGTAATTAATTAGCCGTTTTTATTTATGAAAATGACCTTATTATCCTAGGGTTTTTACATGCACAATTTGTATCTGTATGATTATATGTGATGCTTGTATATTTGTAGTATGTTATGATATTTTTGGTGTCTCAACTCCCTGTGCTGCAAACATTTTCAGGTTAAGGTTTGGGTGGATTAGATCGAATGGATAATTTCATGTGTCGAAGCTATTAAGCCATGGTAGCCTTCGATGAAGTTAATAAACAAAATTATAGCCAGTTGTTTTCTAAAATTAAGATTTGACTAGGGTTATCTACTTGACACATAATGTAAAAGTTTAACTTTACTCAAGGTGTAAGTTAGACTTGAAAGTTTTATTAACTTCGATTGTTGGATTAACTAATTAATTTATTATATTTTTCATAGAAATAATTTAGAGCCCCACAATTGTAATATGTCATTAGTATCATCTCCTATAAATATATGTAACACCGTAATCCTAGGCAGGAGATTGATTTAACCTAGTAAATAAGACGGAGCTATAGCTACTCTATAGTCGCAGAAGTAAGCACAATTTACCGAAGTGCGTGAACAAACTTTTGTGTCTTGCGTTCTCGATTTCTCTATTATTACTCTGTGCAATTAAGATGCTTTGCTAACGTTTACAAATTTCCTCCTCAAACCACCCACTAGACTCCTCACCGAAGCACATACCAGTTAAATCCTTCCACCATATTGAGGTTTTTTCACCCACCAGAACACCACACCATACTTCACCCTCAAAATTCTGCACCAAGTGCTCCTCTACCTTCACCTCCACTTCCCGAGAAGAGCCTTTTTGAATTTTCCCAAACCTTAACCCCCAACCCTCCCTTCTCCTTTCTTCTACAAACCTTATCCCACCTTACCCAAGTAGATTTTATTTTCTCCTTCCAGCCCTCCATAAAAAGCTCATCATGATCTTTCTACATTGATTAACAACCCCGGAAGGCATTCTGAAAAAAGAAATAAAATATAGATCGAGGGAGGGCCGTGAAGACGCTTTTGATTAAGCACAACCTGCCATTATTCACGGGTTATATTTTGGTGTTATACAAAAATTAACACAGCAGGATTCATGCAAGTTCACTGGGCACGAATTACAATAGGCATAAGGAGGATAGAAACAGATGTAGGAGATTGTGCATCAAGGGGCAGGCGACCTTCAATGGATGAATATTAATAGAATAATGATCGGTAGATATCTAAAGGGTGTATACCACTAGAGAGATAGCAAGAGAAGAGTAATAAGTAATAAGTGTGATATATAATATGATGTAATTGGAAAAAAAAGATCGAAAGAAAAGAAAAAGGTATCCAGAAGTATCTATACTATTTAATATTGATTCACCATGCCCTTCTTAGTGTGACAACAGAAAAGCCTTTGTTTCGTTTGGTAGATTGGAAAGATGCCGATGGGAAAGAATTAAGATGAGAGAGTGAAACACACTAACAAAGTTTAACACAAAGTTTAACACAGTTGGTCGGTAGATAATTGAATTTTTTAAGTATTTAGTTTAAAGTTTGATTCCTAAATAATGTATATAGAGGATGATTTGTTGGAAAAGACCTATTCAGATAATATGATTTCAGAGTCTCAAGAAATAGTCTCGTAAATGCTCTCTATGAAATATGTCGGAAATAAAAAATGGAAAGACACCAAAACCCTCTAAAGGTGATTTTGACCTCATTCTCCCCCAGCCTTATCCAGTAGTTACGATTTTTTTTTTCCATTGCTCATGTGGCCCTACACAGCCTGTGCTACAATAATGTTATTTCAACAATAATGTATAATTATGAATTCACAAATTTGTGTTTTGTGTCATCTAATATTCCTTCGGAAGACATGATTATAAGTCGAGGATAATCATAATCATTTCAGAAGCCATGATAATTGCGCTGAAATGAAGATAGTGGATTATTGCTCAAATGTTTGATTAAAATTTGTTCTAAAATCTTGGTCCTGTTGGGAAAAAGATTTTCTAGAAGTTAGTATAGATGGGCCAATAGCAGAAAGATAAAAAGACCAGCCAGGCATTGAGGAGCTTTCTGGAGTGAAATAAATAAGTACAAATGCAAGAGGAACCTTTTAATTAAGAACCATCTATACATGCCCTTCTGTTTTTTTTTTACAAAATGTTTAGGCAGCTTTGACTGTAGTTACTACCATGGGTCAAGAAGAGGGGTTTTTGGAATCTTCGATCATTTACAGAAATACTTACAGATCGCTCACCAACACCGTTCTTAAATCGGCAGTGAGATTCAAACACACGACCTTTAAGAGGAAGTAGCTTGTCCTTATCAACTGAGCTAACATATGTTCATCAATTTGTTTTTATTAATGATAGATCTTGCTCGAGGGTTGGTTAAAAAAAAAAGAAATAGAGATTCCACTTATTTGCAAGTTAAAGTATTGTTTATAGAAAATTAGCTCCATCATGACACACATGTGTTATCGGCCCAGACATCATAAATAGCCTTCAGTTGATTTCTATATTTAAAAAAAAAAGTCACACAAGATAAGCATGTGTCCCCAAGCAAGTGGCTAGGTTGAAGCTTTTACCAACAAGGTTTAAGAAGTAATCATAACCATTGTGACCGCCATATTCTACTACATCATTACCTGCCTTAAAGAGAAAGAAGAAAAGAAGGTGCAATTTCCAAACCCCCTCATTTCTCCTTTTTGTTTCCTTTATTAAGTTTTCCAATTATCATGTTTGTGCTTTTTGCTTTACATCACTCCTGCTTTAAATTTTCAAAACTTCTGTTCTTATTTACTCTCTGCTAAGGTTTTTTTTTATTTACCTTATAAATTGGCTTTCATATACATATGACAAAATGATGAACGAATAGAATTAATTGGAAAGTTAAAATCCTTTATTGTTTTATGTTGCTGAAAATATAATCTTAATTTGTAATGACATGTTAAAGTAAAGAATAAAGTTTCCTTAACACTTACTAATCACTTAAATCTAATAAAGATAGGAAGAGAATGAGATAAATAAATGATATAATAAATGATATATGCGATACGGAAAGAAGTAAGAAATAAAAGGATATAAATATTGGAAATGAGATTAAAGAGAAAAGTAGATTGTGAATGAGTGAAAACCCTAAAATAAAATGAAAAATTAAGGAAATAAAAAATAATGAATATATAAATAAATGTATAGAACCCAGGTGACAACATGCCAACCTCTAAGACTCGAAATTCTTATCACATTTCCCAACTGTAATAAGCATTTCTAAATTGTTCTTATTGCTTCCTCCTTTATGGTATATTTGGTTTATGAGACAAAGAAAAAAAAAAAAGAGAAGAGAGAAAATGAGTAGATAGAAAGAGGTAAAAATGAAAGTAGATTTTAAAGGTTGTTTGATATGATAGAAATTAGTGAGAGAAGATAAAAAGAAGAGAAAGAATTATGTAGACACTTTCACCTCTCATTTAGTTAAATAGAAAGCTCTCAAGGGAGATGAAGAGGAAGTGATCAGAAGATTGATTCAGTTAGAGAATATGGATACGTCAAGTGATGCGACCGGGGTACCAAATGGGGCGGATGGGGAACCCACTATGCTCCAATGATTGTCATGAGCTACAATGTGAGGGTGATGGATACATTGTCCTAAAGGGAGCATATGGGGTACATGGTGTTTCCTGTGGAATCATTTAATGTATATGCACCATGTAGTGCTGCTGAAGAAAGGAGATTGTGGAACGAAGTGGAAGATTGGGTTGTAAACACAAATGTGATGTGTTTTTGTAGTGCAGGTGACTTCAATGCAGTGCGATGGTCAAAGGAAAAGGATAGGATGCGGAAGTGGGTCGATAATTGGTAGGAGGGAATCAGAGGATTTCAATTGCTTGATTGCTAATCTCCATCTTCTGGAACCCCCGTGTGTAGGAAGAAAATACACCTGGTTTCGGCCAAATGGGCAAGCACCCAGTATGTTAGACTGATTCTTAATCTCAGATGACTGAGCGACTACATGGCCAAATGCGGCCTAATTTATCCTTGATAGGGACTTCTCCGATCACTGCCCAATCATCCTTAAGGGCATGAATTTTAATTGGGGACCTAAGCCGTTTAGGTTCTTAAATTGCTAGCTAAGTGATCATCGCCTTAAAGGTTTTGTGGATAAGGAATGGGAGACAATTCGGATTTCTGGACGGGAGCATATATGCTAAAAGAGAAGTTGAAAGAATTAAAGTCGAAATTAAAAGTATGGAACAGGGATGTGTTTGGCGACTTAAACCGCAAATTGGAGGTTTCGATGGAAAATATGGCTAAAATAGAAAAGAAAATGGAAGAGTAGGGTATTGATAAGGAGGATCGAAAAAGAAGGAAGGAATTACAAGCTGAGACTTGGAGCGTAGCTAAACACAAGCAATCCATTTTACACCAGAAACCCATATGTAAATGGATCCAAGAAGGAGATTCAAACACTCGCTTCTTTCACTCCTTTGTCAATTGGAGAAGGAATGTGAATAAACTAGTGGGATTGGAAATCAATGGGAACTGGGTGGAAGACATGAGAGTGGTAAAAAATGAGGTTAAGGAGTTCTTTGAGTGGAAATTCAAGCTTGATCGATGGTCCACACTGAAGCTTGGGGTCCTCTTCTTGCAAATCTGTGAGGCTGATAATGCAGATCTGATTGCAAAGTTTGAGCCACAGGAAGTGCATGAAGCAGTGTGGGCATGTGACGACAATAAAAGTCCTGACCCTAATGGATATAACTTCAGCTTTATTAAGGAATTTTGGCATATTCTTGCACCTGATTTCCAGAGATTAGTAGATGAATTTCATGCCAACGGGATATGGCATAGAGGTTGCAACTCCTCCTTTGTGACGATGATACCTAAGAAGGAAATACCGCAGAGTTTGAATGATTACCGTCCAATATCTCTGATTGGATGTGCTTTTAAGGTAATATAAAAAATTATGGCCAATAGACTCAAGTGGGTGCTGCCAAGGGTGATAGACATGAGCCAGTTTTCTTTCTTAGAAGGAAAAGGCCTTTTGGACAGCGTTGTTGTAGCTAACGAATGGGTACATGATGCTCAAAGTCGTAAGAAATCAGCGTTTGCTTTCAAAGTTGACTTTGAAAAGGCCTACGACTCTGTTCGTTAGGATTTCTTATATTATATGTTAGATAGAATGAACTTCTGCCCAAAATGGATAGCGTGGATGAAAGGGTGCCTTGAGTCAGCTCGGGTGTCAATCCTCGTCAATGGAAGCCCGTCAGAGGAGTTTGGGTTAGAAAAAGGACTTCATCAGGCTGACCCCTTGGCCCCTTTCTTGTTATTAGTAGTGGCAGAGGGTTTAAATGGGCTGATGAGACAAGCGGTGGCTCATAATCACTTCTCAGGATACTCCTTTGGAAATAACAACGAAGCTGAGATCTCTATAGTTCAGTATGCCAATGATACTCTATTCATTGGCAACGCAACTATGGAGTATATATTCATTGTAAAATGTATTTTATGCTGTTTTGAGCTTATTTCAAGTCTGAAGGTAAATTTCAATAAAAGCAAATTAATTGGAGTTGTTGTGAAATGTCGCGAGTTGTAAGTTATGGCTGCTATTCTAAATTGCAAATTTATGACTACCCCATTTTTGTACCTTGGCTTACAAGTGGGTGGTAACCCTCGAAGGATTGCATTTTGTACTGGGTTGGTTGGAGCACCCCTTGTGCACTCTATTAATAAATTTAGCTTATAAAAAAAAGTTAAATAGAAAGTGAGAAGAAAGAAGATTGATTTTGTGCAAAATAATGTTTTTACTATAAATATATAAATATTTATAAATAAGTTGATAATGATAAAATATTCAATTACTATTGAAAATCTCTAAAAAATGAGAAATTGAATAAAGTGGTGGGACCCCGCATTTATTCCCTCTCACTTGCTACAGTGTCCCATTCCAAATGGAGAGTAGTTGGTTCGTTCTGTTGTCTTTCTCTCTCGCCAAATTATGTGATAACAAACACAATGTTAATGCTTTGTTTGTTCAATAAAGATTGATAGACATTTTTTGTGTAGGCACTAAAATATATGAGGGGAAGAGAGACAAGTAAAAATGTGATGTGATGTGCATAAAGAAAGAAAGAGGAAAAAAATGGTATATATTGGTGTTGCTATTGCTTTGTGATACATGAATAAGATTTGTTGTTTGTTAGGTTTAAGTTAGAGAAGAGAGATTAAAGGAAGAAGGAATACTCACCCTTGTTTGGCGAGAGAAAGGAAGTGTGTGTGTGTGCATGTGCGTGTGCGTGTGCGTGAGAGAGACGTAATGGTGGGTCCTACCATTTTTTACGGTCTTCCTAAATTACAGAGAAAGAAGGAATTAGCGTTTTTTATTTTTTCATTTTACACATAATTGGCCGTTTAACACTGCCAGAATGTGTCATTAGCCACTGCAAAATTCTTTTAATTGGCCAAATTTATTTTTAAACATGTGAAATAACTTTCATGTTCATTTTGAATTTTATCTAAAATATATCATACATTGGTGAAATAAAAAATAAACTATAATAAGATATAAGAGGTGGCATCTAGGGTGAAAGAACACGATAGGTCTTCATAGATAAAAGAGAAAAAATTATCTGCTATAACAGGTCGTAGTAACCGGTTGAGAACAAAAATGAAACAAATAAAAATGGAATATTACAAAAATACTTTTCTCTCTCGACTATCTCCTCTCACCAACCCAATAGCCCCCTCCGCTGATGAACTCTTCGTCGACAGTGTCCTTATTCCCCCATCTCCTACGCACCCGAACTAAACCTGGCCCGCCCCCTAAAACACAACACCATGACCCAAAACCCTCCCCTAACATCACTGGCTCTGCAACCACGTACCACATCGAAGCGATGGAAAGACATTTTTCAAGAAGAGTAACAAGAAAAATGCAGAAGGTATGTATGCTATGGAGGCTGCAAGGGCTTTATAGGTTTGAAGCTAATTTAGTGAGTATTTTGGGTTTTCTTCCCCCTCTCTCTGTGTTTAGAGTTTTCTGGATTGTTTAAGGTTGAATGTGATTGTGGGTTTGGTTGTGATTGTGGTTTTTGGGCACAAATTAGCTAGGGTTTCATCGCCATTACCGAAACCTTGCATTTCCCACCACCAAAGATTGTTCAGGCCTCTGGGATCAACATGCGTAAGCACATTTTGCAATTGGGTTTCACTCTTTAGCTCTTGCTTGGCATTCTCTCAGTCTCAGCTGCACCATCCACCACTTCCCCTGCAAGTAAGTTCCATGTATTATGTGCATGTTCTTCTGCTACCAATTATCCAAGTTCTTTTCTTTTGCTCAAGGCCACCACCAAAACGAGTATGGACCTTCCTAATGCTCTTATACTTTGTTCCTTTTTCTTCTTCTGGTCTGGGTGTTGGTCGATCTAGCTAGGTTTAGAAGACAAAGACAAAGACCTTAGCTTCACTAGACTGGTCTCCCTTTACCCATCAATCGTTATTGATTTGGAGGTGTGACGTTTGAGTCGAAGTGAAAACGACCTTGCAACTGGAGGTGGCGACAGTGGCTACACGCAATGATGTCTTGAGGCGACGACAAGGACTATGTAAGTGTTGGGTGAGCTTGGGTAAATTAGTGAAAAGGTAAATAATATCAATGACATAATTGATAATTTAAATTAATTTAAAGGTCAATTCACAATTTCAAATAGTTAAAAAATATCTTTCACATGTGAAAGATCCACATACAGAGTAACACGTTGACCTTGGGCAACAAATAAGTTTAAGTTCAAATTCTAAAGCTTACCTGTTTGAATGAGAAACAAAAAGGTTTAAAGAAAGCAAGAGAGCAAGAAAAAGCATCCATGAGGTATATTCTTGAGTAAGCACAAACAAGAAAGCATTTTATCAAGGATTTTGCTTTTCCACCCCCATCAATTGCTGCAAAAAGCCAATTACATTTGTGACCTGGACAATAAAAAAGTATTTGTCTAGCTAGAGAAAATTTACAAATAAAAGAATTAGTAATAAAGATAATAATAACAAAGAGGAGTGATAGTAGCTTGTCGTTTCCAGGTCTTTTTGGGGTTAGCTACAGTCTGAGTGGATGAAACTCGAGTAGTTTGACCACCAATACAGCTAAGTGTCTTGCTCAAGGCTCCAACCGAGACACCCTGAGGGGAGTCCAAATCTATCATGGGTGGGTCAAGAACTCCTGGTAAAAAAGAGAAAACTTAGGAAAGTACAATAAATACACGAGTTAAAGACCTGATTTAGAGTTTTCTTACCCATCTCTTGAACATCACCCAATTGAGGTTTCTTTTTCTATTGGTGGTCGTTTAGAGTCCTATTGATCGGCAATAAGATTTCTGAGATATGTTATAAAATCATCAGCGAAGCAAAACGAATGGGCCTTAGACCACCATTTAGGGTACTTTGGAACTGTTCCAGTAGAGGACAAAATGATAAATAGTGGAAAGAATTAAGCATTTGCTTGTTGTCCTTAGTAACAATGCTAATGTCTTCTTATAGGATGATAGGACGAAAGGCATGATCTAAGGTGACAAGGAAATCGAGTGATGCAGGGATTCCTTGGATTAAGCCAAACTGTCGTGCTAAGAATTGTGGATAATAGGGCTCCACTAATAGTTTTTTATATCTAGTCATGGGTTTCAGACCACAGAAAAGTAAACCACACATAAGACCCGCTAAACAAACTATACATTTGGGGTGAAAGGATCATACCTAAACCAAATGGAACCTCCATGCTTCTCCTGGTATAGGTAAGACCTAGTAGGATCAGACAGTTCCATGCCTACAAGCTTATCAGCTACTTAGAAAAGAGAATCGGTAGCTAAAGCAAGAATCATTACTAGGAAGGAAGTCCTTGTAGGTGGTAGTGTCTCCACTAGCTTGAAGTTCGGAGGGAAGAGCTGGCCCCATCTTAGGAAAACACAACATTATCCAAATATGGCAAAACCACAAAAGGGGCCAGCAGCTCCAGAGGCTAAATTCCCATCCTCATTGAGGACCCGAGGAAGGTTGTACATGCATTTATAAAAGAGAGAAAGGAAAAAGGAGGCCAAATAGAACTTCTGACCAGAGATTATGGCAGAGACAAAGTGGCAAATTTTTGCAACTATGGCGGTGGAGCCGGAGTAAATGAAATATTTGCACAACCAGTAGAGAAGGACAGCATTATGTCCTGCATCTGACACGAGACCGTGCTTCTTCGAGTTAGCTGTCAGGAAGGATGAATACGAGTTTCCATCACGAAGAAATTTAATACCCAACTCAACTTATGGTCTACCTATAAGCTGTTTTGAGCATATTTTCATCAGCTATTCAGCGTAGCTTATGAAAAAGAGCTTATACTTATATATAGCAGCTCATATATTTGCATTTTCTTATCTCCACTTATTGTACAAGAGAGAACAATTTTTTTTTTAAGAAAGATCAAAGATATATATAAATATATAACATATGAGAAACAACCCCTCTCACAGTGGGTGCAGTAACCTAACTAACATACACTATAACATCTCAGCCACTATAGCAAAAACCTCCAAAGAACCCCAAAGAACCCAGAAGCACACAACCGTGCTTAAAACCAACCAAAATATGGCAAAGTCTCTATCTAAATCGAAAAACAGCGACAAGTTCAACCAACAAGGGAACCTATCAAGCTGCTCGAGACCCGCAGACAGAAACCCAAGCCGTCCGAGAAAACAAGAGAGAACAAATTGTTAATATGGGATAAAGAAAAAATATTATTTTAATTCATATGTATGGTTATTTCTAGAAGCACCAAACCTTATTTTTAAACTCTTTGAAGTGCCACTTAAACTTGCTCAAACGGTAAAAAAAAGATACGATAACTTAGTGATAAGAAACTCCTAAGTTACTAGCTTTAAAGATGCTCTAAACACATTGTTCAACACTGTCGCAATCGGGGTCGCGACGGGACGACGCTTACAAATTAACATGTAAACAAAGGAGGGTCGCCACCAATTTTAAGGAAATTTGGAACTCGTGAATTAAACAATTAAATTAAAACCGATCTGCGTTTAGAGTTCTGAATTTAGGAGTCGATTACGCGTGGGGAAGGTGTTAGCACCCCACAGCGCCCGGCTAAGACGGTACCTAAGATCGATTGTGCAATTTCACTTAGCTTTCTATTTTATTAATCTTACCCTAAAACTAAACTATTTAATCTTTTTATTACTATTTATTATTAAAAGGAAAAAGAAATAATTTCTTATTTTTATTTTAAAGCGCATGTTGAGAATTAACCCGTCCTACGTACCCTCTTAAGAGACGTCAAGACTTATGTAGTTCTTACAGGATTTTAATTGGATTTTAATTTGGGGCGCTTAGTGGGGCTAATCTCGGTCCTACGTATCTCTAAAGAGAAATCAAGACTACGTAGTTCTAAAAGATTAAAGTGATTTAAAAAGTAATTTTTTTAAAATGATATTAATCTTCGGTTTTTTGTGATTTTTATGAGATGGTGTTTTATTTTATTTTATGAGATTTTTAATGTTTTTTTAATTTTTTTAAAAAAGATATTTTTATTATTATTTTTTAAACATGACATAACACATGGCCTTCTATGTGAAGAGACGAGCTACACACGACATTCTATGCGAAGAATCGATTCATTATTTATTTTTAATATTATTATTTAAGGAGATAAAACACGTCGTAACACACGACCTCCTATGTGGAGAGCCGAGCTGTTACGATACATTATTTATTTTTAACATTATTATTATTATTATTATTTTGTTTTATTATTTAATATTTTTATGGTAATTTTATATAACCTAAAAGAGCATTTTTAGACATGACTTTGATTGAATTAACCAACAAAACAACAACACTAAATGACTTAAACAGGAAAATAACGTTAAATAAATTTAATCTTGGGTCACACATAGATATTTGGTTATACACATTAATTTAATAAAAAATAATGATAAAAAGCACACACCAGCAAGAAAGAAACGCAGAAACCAACAGGGAAAGGAAAAGGATTGAACGCGAGACAGAGAGAAAGAAAGGGGATCGAGAGAGTATGAGGAAGGTTTTGATGGTGGTTTTAGTTTTAGTTTTTGGTGAACGTTTAATGGAGGAAGGAAGATCAATTGAAAATAAATGCTTAAAATTAAGCTCACATTATAAGAGTCTTCTCCAAATTTATTATTAACTATATTAAACATGAACATGGAAATATATAGCTGTTTGCAATTAGTTCTGTCTTCCTTCTAGTCAATGTGGCCTTATCCATGCTTGCAAGCCATCTCTAAATATTAGACTTAGTGACCTCATTTAAGATGCTTTGAATAAACTCACTTTCGTACCTGCAAAAATAAAATTATGTACAAATCCTTAGCTTTCAATTCATTTATGCGCATGCTTTTTATTTTCTTTATATTAGTCAGATGTTTTTCATAAAACAGGATATTATAAAATTATGTCTTGATTAACAGTCTGCACAGAAACAATTTATCTTACAAAATATAAAATTGCACCGCAACTTGAAATATAACTTGAAGTTGAACAACACATAATGCAGTAATGTCTCACAAAATTCCTTCTTAACAAAGTCAAATATAAAATTATAATTAAATTAGCATACCAAAACTCATTTTTCACAATTCAATTCAAAGACCTTCTAATAAAACAAAATAATTTATCATATTAATGTAATAAAAACAATTGAAATTAAGCATATCACATACCCACTATTATCCTTGTAATCGAAAGCATGGAAGCCACAGACTTTATATAGAGCTGATTTCCAATTTCTCACTGTCTCAGAATTTTTTCCAAACCGTCTTTCTTGTTTGGTCATAGCTTTTCCATAGTTATTTTTCTGATGCCTCACGTCTGAGGGCTCCACTTTGTAAAAGACAGGCCAAACTAGTTGTTTCTTCTTTTCCTTGCACTCAAGAATTTTAACAACTTCATCGAGACACCAGGTAGAGTATGCAAAGTTTTGAGAGAAAACAATAATTGAAAGCTTTGAGTTTTCAATTGCCCCCATGATAACTTCTGCAACAGGGTCCCCTTTATGCAACTCCCGATCGTCCATGAAGACCTTGAATCCCTTCTCATGCAAAGCTTTATAGAGAAAACCTGTAAAGCTGTATCTAGTATCTTCTCCTCTAAAGCTGAGAAAAATCTGGTATCGCTCCTTTGAATATCCCACATCGTCTTCAGGTGCTTTGGACTCCACCGTGGGAATATTTACTTTGTTGTGAGTATCTTGTTCGGTGAGAAGTAGCTGGCCTAGCTCCTTTGAGCAATCCACATCGTCTGCAAGTTCTTTCAACTCCACTGCGGGGATATTTATTGAGGAAGATCCCACATATTGATATTGTGATTGCAAGGGAAATGCCGAATGACGTTTAGCAATTAACGTCCTTGATTCTACTATCTTGTTACGGTACCAATTGGAATTCTTCTTAGGAATTTCTTCTTGTAGCAAGATGATCCGCGTCACGAATTTAGTCACTTCATTTTGCCACTCCTCAAGTTCTTTCTTGAATTCATGTCCATCATGTGGCAGTAACCATAACCATGTTATTGAGTCAGCATAAATCATGAGAATCAGCGACCTTACTTCGCACCCGAGTTCTTCATGTAAATGTTGAGATTGGAAACAAAATCCTGGTTCACATTCTTCAATAAGCGCCTTTGCTTTTGCTATCTTCCCCCGGTACCAATCAGAATTCTCCTTAGGAAATTTTCCTTGTAATTGCGGTTCGATTTCATCCAAGAAATCAATGACGGGTTTCCACTGCTCGTCAAAATTTTTACAGATTTCGTCGTATTCTTCTCCTTCTAGATCACATTTTGTTACTGCAAAAATAAATATCTTACAAGAAAATGCGGTAGCCAACAACGATATTTGAAAGTAGAATTCTTCACGTAACGAAGGCAGTGCCATATTTATTGAGGAAGATCCGGCATCACTCAGTGCTCTTTGGAAAGTAAAATTGGAGCCACGTTTGGCACGTAGCTTCCTTATTATTGATATCATGTTGTTGCACCAAAACGAATTCTTCTCGACACTTTCATCAAATATTTCCGGTCTGACCTCATCCTTCAACTCCACAACTTCATCGCTCCACTTCTCAACTTCATCGAATTTTCCAATTAGATGACTTTCAAATAATTCAGAAAGCTGATCGTCTTGAGCAGCCTGTAACATCAGATCTGCAAATTCACGGAGGACTTGTAGATATAACGCAGGCTTGAAATCCTGCTCCATCGTCGAAATTCTACCTAGCTAGTTGGCCAGCAAATTAAAGGAAAATAATTAATTTTCTTGCAATAAACTTATCATGAAAAATAATTAATCGGATATATATTGCTTGATATATAAAAAAAATAAAGATATAAAATTAGAGAGGTGAATGGAAGTTGAACTCACTCGAAATGAAGATGGAGATCCTTGATTTCTTTCTACTCCTTTTGATTTTGCTTAAACCGAACTTGTTTAGCATATATATGCGTTTTGGTGGTTAAAGAAAGACTATATTAATTAATAGGTAATATATTATGATAATGAAGGCATTGTTCATATACAGAATTGGTAAACGTACAAATAAACCAGCCTTCCAAGTTACGTTGATGATAACACGGTTTGCATTTCTATAATATTCTTTTGTTCTGAACGTGGCTGATGATGTCAGAGAGAGTTGACCCTCTTATATGTAAATGAGAATAATACAATTCTGATATTCACATGGTAATTCGCCTTAGGAAAAACCTATATAAAATAAAATGCATGCATAAAGTACTATAATTGCACCACTCACGCTAGGGGCTAGCTAGAATTGAAATATAAAATATTTCGAAAACTATGTCCTTTACACATTTAAATGCTTAAGATAATTAATTCCAGCTTCTATACGACCGACAATATGTTTAAGTAGTGTTCAACTTTCATAAGAAAAGTTGACATGTTGGTTAATAATTCACAAACCTTCCTTCAATGATTCCCAATGAAAATTTCTAAGTTCTAATGATGTGATGTCTTCCATAACTTTTCACAGGCAAATCTGTATTTAGTTTAATAATTTTAAATAGCTATGATCTCTTCGTATCTTATTTGTTTGACTTTAGCATTTATTGGCTGACAGCAAAGATTTGAAACGTTTATTGCACTAGTGCACAGGTAACACACATGTAGGGTATGTTTGGTTATTGGAAAGAAAATAAGAAGAGAGAATGGGAAAGAAAAGAATTAGAAAGGAAAGAAAGAGAAAAGAAAGTGAGATGATTTTGTAGGTTGTTTGGCAAAAGAGAATGTAGAAAGAAAAGATGTGAAATATATAATTACCATTTTACCATTTATATATAATTTTAATAAATAATTTATGTTTCCCAATTAAAACTAAACTATTATATATAAATAAAATTAAAGTATAATATCAATATAGTTTAATTTTGAAGCACTAACAATGTAAATAGTTTTATTCTGATTAAATGCATGGGTAAAACTTCTTTACACAGTGAGTGCTTCAAAATTAAACTCATAATAATATTCTATTAAATAACTTATAATATGTATTTATGTTTTACATATTAAACAAAAAGAAATAAATTTAAATAAAAACTAATCGATTAAATTGATTCCTACGTAAACAACCAACAGTAATATACATAAGAGCACCTCCAACGCCCTGTCCTTAAACCAGAAGCTCCGTTCCTTATTCTTGAGCAGGGATGGAGAAGAATGAGGTGGAAGAGCAAGTCCTTAATTTTGGGCTGGAGTTCCTTGCACAAAGAACTCTGCTTTTTGAGTCCTTAAATTAAAAAATAATTCTTTCTCTCTCATTCATCATCTCTCTCATTCATCATCAACCATATTGTTGTTAAAATTAGAGGGAGAAGAAGGAGCAAGAACAGAACAATATACACAACCAGAACCAGAAACAGAAGCATAGCAACAATCAAAAAAAAATTGAACAGTTAAATTAACAAAAAATTACAGAGATTACAAAGAAGAGTTGTTGTGGATCATCATCTCTCATCTGATCCGTCTTGCATGTATCCTGGATCTCTCCCATCCGATGGCTGACGGACGGCAGTGGAGGAAGAAGAGCAGCGACGGTGACGGTGACGGGGTGCGGCGGCGATGAGGCGGTGAGGAAGAGCAGAGACGGTGACGGGGCGAGGGGACGGTGACGGCGGTGGAGGAAGAAGAGCAGCGACGGCGACGGCGACAGCGTGAGGAAGAAGAGAGGTGGCGGCGGCGGCTGAGAGGAAGAAGAGGTGGTGACGGCGGCGTGAAGAAGAGGTAGGGTTTGAAGATAGAAAATAGAGAATGAAGAAGAAGAGATGAGGCAAATGAGGGGAAAAAAGAAGAAACAAATATATATAGGGTGACCGGCTCGGCCGGTTTCTTTTGTAAGCTTCCAAAGCCTCTTGGACCGGCTAGAGCCGGTTTGTGGCCATTGGGCCTGATTCGACCGGCCTAGCAGGTCACTTTTGAATTTTGAAATATATATTTTTTTGGCAGGCCAACGGTTGGATTGGCTTTTTTTTTTAAACAGAAATGGAGCTGCAAGAATATGGACGTTGGGGAGTCCATTTTGAATGATTTTTACACTATAAATAGTGTATCAAATCATTATTTATCTTCACAATTCTCTTCTTCTCATATATTTCACCTAGTTATCTTGTGTTATTTTGATTTTCAATGGATCCTTATCAAGCTTATGCCAATTTATTGCGAAACAAATCACCTCCTACAAATGAAAGTTTGCCAAATCCACAATATGACATGCACCCACCACCATATTATTTTCAAAACCAACCACCTCATATTGGTGGGAGTTCTTCAAATACCCAATATCTGATGCACCCACCACCATTCTATTTTCAAAACCAACCACCCCACACCGGTGAAAGTTTCTCAAATCCACAACATCCGATGCACCCACCACCATGGTATCCATCACCACACCATCTTGAAAGTCAACCGCCTCACGCCGTTGGAAGCAGTGAAAGAATACACGAAACACAATTTGATGAAGCTATTGATGGGCTAGAAGATATTTGGGAGCATATTTGGAAGCGTTTCGGAAATGATGATAATGAAAATTAGTCATTACCGTTGATTATGTATTTCATTTAAATTGTGTTGTAATTTATTTTTCGTTAGTATGTGTTTCCTACCGTCTTTAATTATATAATGTAACATAATGTATTTGTTGTTATTTTTAACTTACCGTGTTCAATTTTAATTATAATGCTATTGCTATTAATATTAATTAAGTTAATATTTAAATTAGAATGTTGAATTAATATTTAAATTTAAAACAAAAGTAGGTGGAAATAAAAGTTATTAATTAATGTGGTACTGTGGGACCCAACAAAAAGTAAAATAAGGAACTGTGGTTGGAGCAAAATCTGCTTGGGTTCCTTAAGAAAGAGTTTAATCCTGCGTGGCACCTCGGAAACACAAAAAAGTGTTTAAGCTCCCTTATAGGGGAGCAGGGATGGAGATGCTCTAAGGGGGCACAAATGACTTTTTGATAAAAATGTAGGTCTCTCCTGTTTTCTCTTCAGTGTGGAGCAGAATTTTTTTTCACGTGGGACCCACTCTTAGTTTTCTTTCTCAGCCTTTTTGTTGCATAACCAAATTGGAGAAGAGACATGAATTTTGTGTTTTCTTACTGCGGCATTCTTTTTATCCTTTTTCTACAGAACCAAACGAAGTGGTAATGAAAATAATTCAGATTATCATAATCATGCGTGTATTTTCATAACACCCCAATAAAGAAATAAAACATGAATTCAATAGTAATAACATTTGTATTTGTTCCGACCGACTTTTCTGCTACTTGATTTGAGGGCATCTCGGTCGAGGCAGAAGACATCCTCATAAACATTTGCCATAAGCGCCAGACTGAGTGCATCAGAAAAGAACGTCTTGCACGACCGATGTCTGCTCGGTCATCAGGGACTGAAACTCAGCGGACTAAGCCAAAGCAGCCTAGGGCTTCTTGACCGTTCATAAGCCTTTCTTAGAGGCATTCCTATGTACTTACAGAGACCTTCGTCATGATTACGGGGCCTATAAATACATATTTCATCATTTAGTTACGTAACATTTTATTCATTCTTAGCATCTAGATTTATGTTCTAACTGAGTCTCTGAGATTCTCTCCCGACGGTCGATGCTTGCACTAACTTCGGTGTCAGAGTGTCTTCTGCAGGTACCTCCTCTCTGTGGAACCTAAAGCTCCGCTGCATCCTTAGGGATAGCGACCACAGATTCCACCGCAGCCAAATCACATGGTTGAGAGAGATTCTCCCTTACGAGGATGTGTTCTGTTGGCCAGAATCCATGGATGGGAACTAAAATTCCAAATCTAGTTATGTTTTTATTTGTAGGTCTCATGAGGTTGAAGCTTCATCTTCTTCGACCAGCTCTCCTTCCCGGGATTGTTTGGAAAAATATTTGGAAGGCCCTATCTCCGCGATGTAACGAGATTGTTTGCCAGGTATATTTTGCTTTTCTTCCTCTGCGTGGCGTTCTAGTGAAGCTCGTTTTGAACCTCGATCCACTTTTTCCTTTATGCGGTTTGGAGGTCGAGACCAGCCACAAAGTCCTCCTTTACTGCCCAGCTATTAGGTGCATCTAGTTTGCGTCTTCGTTGAGGCTGCAGCTTGATGTTCCTCACTTTTTTTTTTCTGATTTCTTGCAGCAGTTTTTTGAGCATATAGATGTTGAGATTCATGCTACCTTTGCGACGATGGTCTAAGTTATTTGGGAGGCTCACAACCGCATGATGTTTGACAGAGGGACTTTCTCGAACGAATGAATTTTGGCTTGGGATGCTAGTTTGCGTGCCTTGCCACGACCTCCTCCTGAGCTTCCTCGTGTCGTGATGGTCCACCCTTCTTTGGGGCGTCATCCTCCTTCGGGTTGAATTGAGATTAATGTGGATACTTCAGTTCGAGATGCTAGCATAACGGGGCTTCGTAGGATTTCCTGAGAAGTCATGGCTTCAGCTACCTTCTACTCGATTCAGGTGCAATCTCTGGGATAGCGAAAGCTCTTGGACTTCGTTGGGCTATGAGCCTATGACGTTAGCAGTGGACCTTGGTTTCAGATCCGTCTATTTTGAGACTGATTGCTTACGACTCTTCAGTGGTGGCGACGAACTTTAGGAGGCCCATCTTATCTAGCTTTACTTATTTCAGATTGTCATTTTATTTCTATGTCTTTTGATCATGTTGATCTTCTTTTTGCTCGTAGAAGCGCAAATAGTACAACGGACTTTCTTGCCGGGAATGCTTCCTCCTTTGCCAATTCGTTTTGAGTGGAAGAGGTACTTCCAAGCCTTTTGCCTATTGTTTGTTCTGATGTATTGGCCGCTAAGCCTGCTTTGATTTAATTTTAATACATATTTCCTTTCATAAAAAGAACATTAAAAATATATATTTTTTATGTTTTTTCTTCCCTTTTCTTTTAGTTTATATTAACGAGACCATTATGGTACCAGCTCACGTACAAGTTAAATATGGTTGTTTAGTTTGAATTTCTAAGTTGAAAACTTTTTTTTTTAAAGAAATTCGCATTATAAAGACGCTTTTTAACTTTCCACACCTAAATTAAAATTGTGAGGAAAAGGTAATTAAAAAAAGAGACCATGGTGTTGATAGGTCGACCCATGCATGAAGGTATAATTGGATTGCAATGTGCAAAGCTTGAAACAAACATGACTATTCACTTGCTAGCTAGTCTTCTGTTTGTTGGAGAGACAGGTCAAACAAAAGCAAAGCTCACGCAAGCTGCTGCAACTGCTGCACACAATTGATATCACCTGACCTCACTTTGCATTGATCTTGCACGCAATATATTTATTTCCTCCTTCATCCTCCCTTGTGCTCTTATTTCAAATCTGTGTCCTTTTGCATTGATCATGCACGTGTACTGTGTACTGTGTCCTGCTTCAGCTCCTCCCAAATAGGAGATGGCTTACTAACAAAGTGTTGATTTTATTTCATTTTATTTTGTCCACACGACTTGTCAAATTAATTAAATTACACTTTGTGTGTGCGAGGGAGAGAGGGATTTTTTTTCAGCACAAATATGTATTCTCTCCCCGAGGATATTTTATTCTTGTGAGAAACATCAAATCTGTTAGCATATGTTTGTTTGTGTCTGTGTTCATGCTCTTGTGACATCAAGTGTGATAAGCCTCACATTAAAAATAAAGTGTGATAACACCTTATAAAAGAGATGATTCATACACTTAATGTCTTAAAATTTTAAGCAAAAAATGTGGTGTCAAATCTATTTGTAATTTGCTTTTTAACCCAGTGTGATATGACGATCTTCGAGTTTTATGTGATATGATGATCTCCGAGTTTTATGCCTCTCGCGGCCCATCATGCGCATATGCAAAGTGATTTTATCTGTTTTTACGTATCAACAAAGAAGAAATAATATGTCACTTTGTGTTCAACATGGATTACAAAAGTAAAATTTTGCTATATTAAGCTTAACAAAAATCCAAACTCACTGTGAACAGATAGAAACTAGTATTAATTAAATTGAGAGAAAAATACTTCCAAATATTTATGAAGATTATTATAACATGTATTTCATATAATTGTTGCGCAGGTAGAAACACTACAAGAAAGACTTGATTTAGCTTTAAAATTTAACGTCGGGCTGACATCAACACTAATTTGTGCTGGTTAGTATCGGCTAAATTAACGCGAAACTGACGCTAATTGTTGAAATTCAATTGTGGTCAACTTAAAGTTGACATCAGCTTTCCCCTCAAATAGAGTTGGTTTAGGCCGGAGGTGAATTCACCGGCCAAATTTGAGTTTGGTCAACATCCGTTACGTTGATTTTGACCAACGCTACTGTCACAAGCAAAATTAATGTTGGTTGTGACCGACACTACTTTGAAATCGACAAAGTTTTGCGCCATCACGAAAGCTCCGTTGCAAATGACAAAATGGGGAAAAAATGTAACAGTATTAAAGAAAGAAAGTGAAGACAGTTGAAGACAACTTATCAAAGATGAAGCTCAATAAGAAGAGGAGAGCGAGTGAACTAGTGAAGGGAAGAAGAAGAGGAACAGGGAACGAGTAATAATCCTTTTACACCTGAGAAAGATATAAATAAATAAGAGAGATATATAAAATATGTCATAGAAAAAGAAGTGATAAAAAAATAAAAGTAAGTAAAATTGAAATAAAATAGAAAATACAATATTGCTGAAGGGTGATTGAAAAAGGGAGAAAAAAAGAGAAATGAAAAAAATAAAAAATGACTGAAATGTCATACACGTGCACTTGTACAGTTGCAGACGTTGTAACCTCCGTGTCTGATGTCTCACTCCTCACTTCACAGTCTTCACTCTTCACTCACTTAGGAAGGGAAGAGACAAATCTCCAAAATAAGAACATTTACGAAAAAGCAAAACTTCCTACTCTTATATACAAGGCACCCCATTTCAGTGAACAAACAAGAAGTTGCTAAGCTTTTTCTGTTCTCCAACTGAAAGTGAAAAGAACAAAAAACTAAGTCATGTCTTCTTTGTTTTGGAGTTTCCTTGCTATGTGTGTAGTAGTCCTATCCCTTCAGCTATGCTGCTTTGGATTTGCACACCCTTCAGCCTCCTCTCACCCTGATAGGATCAATCTCTTACCAGGTCAACCCCAAGTTGAGTTTAACCAGTTTTCAGGTTATGTGACTGTTGATGAGAAAAACCAAAGAGCACTTTTTTTTTACTTTGCTGAAGCTGAGAAAGATGCAGCTTCCAAGCCCCTTGTTCTATGGCTCAATGGAGGTGGTTCTTTGTTTCTTGTTCCTTTCACACCCAAACTAAGCACTAATGACATGTTTGGATAATCTTTTCTTTTCTCAAAATCAATTCTGATTCCGGCTTTAGAATCTTCTTACCAGAATTGATTCTGGCTTTAGAACCAATTGTTTAAACACTGATAATGGCTTCAAAGTTTGAAACTTTGTGTTATCTTCTTTTGAAGGGCCTGGTTGTTCTTCTCTGGGGGTTGGTGCATTTGCAGAGAATGGTCCATTTAGGCCTAAAGGAGAAGCCTTGATTAGGAACCAATTCAGCTGGAACAGAGGTACCTTCAGAAACCAACCTTTGTCCATAGACGTGTATTGTTGTTTTACATTAATGGAGTTGTTTCACTTTTAGCATTACTATGACATGTTCATCAGCATTGTGCATGTGTGAGTTGCAGAGGCAAATATGCTGTACTTGGAATCTCCAATTGGAGTGGGGTTTTCTTACTCAAGTGATGCTTCATCTTATGTGGGAGTGAATGACAAGATTACTGGTAACTCTTTAACATTCATTCTTCTATTTGATTTCAATAGCTGGAGTCAACTTACTTTCTTTCCTCCTTTTTTTATTTTTGGCTTCTCAGTTCTCACTATCTCCCTTTTGCTTTTCATGTTATCTTTACCTTTTGTAAGATTCTGTCCTGTCTCTTGTGCCCAAAGTTTTCCTTAACAATAACATGATGTTATTTCACTGCCTGCTGTTTTTACTTTACTGTCAATAGTGTTGTTTTTCTTTCCTGTCCCTTTTGCCTTGGTTTTCTGAAACTGGTTCTCTTTCTCTTATAGCCAGGGATAATCTGGTGTTCTTGCAAAACTGGTTTGTAAAGTTTCCAGAATACAGGAACAGAAGTTTGTTCATTGTAGGAGAAAGCTATGCAGGTAAAACTTTCATTCATGGAAGTTGAGGTAATAACAATAAATATGGAGCTAATGATGTACTTTGAAATTTATCCTTAGGTCATTATGTTCCTCAACTGGCTGAGCTTATGCTCCAATTCAACAAAAAGGGGACATTGTTCAACTTAAAAGGCATTGCTGTGAGTTAAAGCACAAACTTCCAATTATTCTTCTTTTGTTTCATCTTTTCCCCTTTGTTGATGCCAGCTTTTTTGCTTGTGGTGCCTGTAAAGTGTAAAGATTTTGGTGAAAACTAGAAAGAGCGAAAAAAAAATTAAGTTTCATTTGAAGATTCCTTAAATTTTCTTTTTGACCAAGGAATTTAGGCACCTGAAACTAGTTTCCTTTGATGCAGCTTGGTAACCCAGTTCTAGAATTTTCAACAGACTTCAATTCAAGAGCTGAGTTCTTCTGGTCTCATGGACTAATCTCAGACACAACATATGGAATGTTCACTTCTGTTTGTAACTACTCAAGATATGTGAGGGAATACTATGGTGGTTCTGTTTCTCCTATCTGTTCAAGTGTGATGAGCCAAGTTACTACAGAAACCAGTAGATTTGTTGATAAGTATGATGTGACCCTTGATGTTTGTATATCCTCAGTGTTTTCACAAACCAAAGTCCTCAGTCCCCAGGTGAGTTTTTCCTCCTCAAGCATTTCTTTGAGGCAAAATATTTATTCACACTCATTCCACCTCTACATCTAGATAGAGGTAGGATTTCAAGAGAAAGAAGTGATACACATAACGAGTGATGTGATAGAAAGGAAGAGAGTTAGAACGAGGAAGTGAGTGGAAATGAGGGGATTTGGATTTCCTGCCGCCGATCTTTCCTACATTCGCTGCAGTCAGAGAGATTGAAATTTGTTGGATCATGATAAGACCACTCATATCTAAAGAAACTAGCTGTACATTTGATAAGAATTTTAAATCTGAGCCATACAATCTTGATTGGTTGACTATTGAGTCCTGCAGTGAATTTAGGAAAAATCAACTGCAGGGAAATTAGATCCTAGAAATGGGATTGAATAGAAAACGGTTACGAATATATAAAAGCAGTATCTTTAATTCGTATTTTCTCAATGAACGTGCCTTGGCTTGATTTTCTGTCTAACCAAGTACTGAGAGCATGAAATGCTGGTGTTGTTTTTGTGGTCAAACAGCAAGGGACTGAAAGCATAGATGTGTGTGTGGAAGATGAAACAGCTAATTATCTGAACAGGAAAAACGTTCAATCAGCTTTACATGCACGTCTTGTTGGGGTGCAAAGATGGTCTGTTTGCAGCAAGTAATGTCACCCTTCATTCATATGTGTTGTATTGTGTTTATGAGAAGTGTGGAAACATGTTTGGACACTAAAGAAGTCAACTTTTTTGTTGTGCAGTTGTGCTTTGCTTCTCTTTTCATAACATGTTTTTTCTATTTGTAGTCTTACACAAAAACACCTAAAATTTTGTTGTCTTCATCTCATATTCTTGTTTGCTCTAACAGCATTGTCTCTTTTGTTAACATGAATATTATGCTTTATGTCCATCAGTGTCTTGGATTATGAGTTGGGTGACTTGGAGATACCAACAATCAAGGTTGTGGGCAAGCTAGTCAAGGCAGGATTACCGGTATTGGTCTACAGGTACATGCATGCATCATGTCTTACTTGTTAGAGTGAATAGTCGCTTTGTTCCGTAAAAGATATGAACGGTCAACTTAGTCCTTGATAGATGGAAAATAGGCTAAATAGTCGCGAGAAATGAAATGCGATCAATTTAGTCCACGGAAGATGAAAATCACAATCAATTTAGTCTTTCAAAGATGGAATCTGTCCCTGCTAGGACTAACTTGAATGTTTAATCGTCTTCGAGAGACCATTTTATATATTTCCTTAGTAGGGGCTGAATTGAATGTTTGGTATGGTTTCTAAGTTCAATTGAAAAATTCTTGTTTTACAGTGGTGATCAGGATTCAGTTATTCCATTGACTGGAAGCAGAACTTTGGTACATCAATTGGCAAAAGAACTAGGATTGAAGACCACAGTGCCATACAGGGTCTGGTTTGAGGGGCAGCAGGTGAATTTTGTTGAGTTTTTCTGAAATTATAAATACTTTGAATAGAAGTTGTACTTAGAAATGTTCCACTCTTATTATTTCAGGTGGGTGGGTGGACTCAAGTTTATGGAAACATCCTTTCATTTGCCACCATCAGGGGAGCATCACATGAAGCTCCATTTTCACAGCCTGAGAGATCACTTGTGCTGTTCAGGTCCTTCTTACAAGGGCAAGCTCTTCCAGAAGAATTTTGATATATTATGCTCTCTATAAAAGTGATTGCCTTGTAGTGAAACCCTTGGAGACTGAATTGGATTTGTTTGATTGCTAATCAAATCTTTGGGAGGGTTGAAAAAATTGTGAAGTGCTCAATCAAGAAGGGATGAAAAATATGTTCTTTTTTTTCATTTTCCTTGTCATGGTACCTTTTTGTGTACTTTTTTATTCTTAAAGTGAATTATGTAATTGTGCAGTAACTGCTTGCTCTTGATTATGTTAATTAGTAATAGAGTAGATTAAACTTCTGTTAAGTTTATGTGAGTAGCCATTGATTCTTGAGAGAAAGAGAACCTAATCTATAAATGCTATATGTTTCAGTCTTTGCAAAATTGTACTGTTTTGGAGGCATATCTAGAGTAATTCTACAATTTTAATCCTAATATGTCATTAGATGGAAATACGGAAATGATGGGTTGACATACACTTTTTATTGACATCCATCCAGCACACCCTTTACCAACCGCCAATGTTAAATGCGACTTTTGAAGTGTGTCGGAAAGATGTCGGGTGAAAAGTGTTGACCTAGAACGATGTGATACCTGCTTAAATAACACAATGGAGGATGCACTAGGAGGCAAGTGGAAGCAAATCACAAATGCGCTTACCAGCACTTGAATGGCTATCTTTGACAAAATTATGGTGTACTCAAGAAATTCAAGCTTAAACATGGTGCACTTGATTCTCCTTAAATGACATATGTTTGAAGTCGGGGAAAACTTTAGACAACTAATAATTTTTTTTTTCAATAATTTTGTTATTTTTTCAGAGTGGATAATTGTAATTAATGACGTTATATATACACACACACACATATATATATATATATATATATATATATATATAGTTAAGGTACAATATTGGGAATGAATATCTTGTATTGTTTTGTCATTTGTTAGGATTCAAATCAATTTGTCCTCATTTAATATTCTTAGTTTCAAAAAAAAAAAAAAATTCTTTCTTTGTCCCAACAATTATATTGTGTCACGTCATATAAAAATGACTCATGTAAAATTATAATTGTTATATTTATGCCTTTAATAATTGAATTGACACAATTTTATTAGAAGGATAGAGAATGTGATACTAAACCGTGATAGAAGATTTTAATCCCATTTGTTAAGGGTCATAGCATTCTTGCATTATTGAATAAATGGACTTTGATATTTTGGGCTGTAATTTCTTTTTTTCTGATCCATACTAGTTGTTTTTGTGGTTGATGGTGTGTGGGCAAACAAACAAAAACTGATAGGTCTGGTTTATTGATTCATTAAACATTAGTTTGACAAAAAAAAAAATCATTAAACATTGGCTATCTTCTTGACCTTTTTTTGAACTGAACTGAACTATCTTCTTGACCTAAAACAAAACATAAGCTATCTTAGGGTTTGGGGGAAGAAGATGGTGCATCTTATCTAAATACTTTCCGGTCAGAAGTTGTTTTGTCTGTTGTTGGGTATTGCTCTACCCAAGGTGGGCTATTTGTTGGGCCTTTGGCTTTTGGTTGTATTTTTTCTAATGTTGGCAAATAAAAAATAGCTATCTCACATTCCCAAAAAGAAATACATTAACTATGTCACTTTGACTTTGACCTAAGAAAACATATTAGATGTTTCACCCAAATTATGTTTGTTATTGTTCAGCAAGTAAGTCTGCACAGACAACTAGTTTTCTTTAGATGCAACTTTCATGCAATGACTAGTTTGAAGAATAAATAGATAAAAACGATGACATAAATATTAAGTCATATCCATTACATAATAGAACATAAACATTAAGAATTCACTACATCAACCCTAAACTTTACAGAATATAAACTACACCAAGCTCATATATCCAAAGCTTAGTCCAATCCATGAGTTTCTTTAATTCTTTTGCAAAACTCATTATGATAATATAATTGTGTTTTGTTCATTCCAGATGTGTCCTTCACCAGGATTTCAAACTCTTTCAATGTTACATTTCTCTCTCTAATCTCAACTTCCAACTTGTTAAGATGTCTCAATTCTTTTGCCTCTACCAATTTTTCTTCATATTGCACACACTCATCATTGCTGCCATGGCCTTCAACATTGTGCCTCTACCAATCATTAATTGAATGCGTTCTTCTTGTGCTTTAAGATCCTTCAGCTCAAGCTCATCTTCATAATCTGAATCACAAGGATCCATTTGACAGAAAATTTGTGAGTAACAAATGTCACACAATTTGATAAGAACTCAAGAGATAGCACAATGAAATGGTCTTAGACCAATGGTGCAGATGTTAGTAATTTGACCCAACAGCTAGTTTGACTAACGGCTAGTTTGACCAGCTAATTTCCTCTTTTTCAACCACAGCTTTTCTCAGTCTTATTGTGGTGAGATGGGTTCATGGTGGGCCCTACTAGCTTAGGTTATGGCGATTTGTGGTGATGAAGGTGCTGTTGCAGAAGGGTTCAACGGAGGTTTTCAGTGTTCCTTGGGTTCTGGTGATGAAATGTTGGTGGTGAAGTGGTGTTTAGATAAGTGCATTTTCTTTAAGATCCACTGGACTTTTTCTATCCCCTGGCAAAAATTAAGTACGTGCTAACAAATTCTTCTGCAGTTGATTCTGAAACAAAAATCAGTTATGGAAAAGAGCTTCTATAAGTAGCGAGGTGACAGAATTAATTCTTAGAAAGAAAAGTTGATCCTAACATGCTTTTGTAAAATGTTTTTCATCAGTTTTTCTTTTTGAGCAAAAAAATGCCAAACTTATCTATGTTGAGCTTTACTAGCAACGATATGGGGCAAAACCAAAAGATATTTACATATTCAAAGATATTTATGTGTTCACAGTACAAGAGAAATTCAGGAAAATATGTGAACTAATATGCAATAGTACTAGTGTAACCTAAATAACAATCACATAATCTGCAAAATTAGCCAAAAAGAGATCGAGGACTAAGCATGTTTGGATAAGCTTCTCTTTTCTCAGAATTGATTCTAAAACCTAAAAGCTACTCATAGAAGCTTCTCTGCATAATTGATTAAGGCTTAGAATCAATTGTAGAAGAATTTCCAAACATGCACTAAAATAAAATAGCAACCACACTACCACACCATGAAAACCAAGATGATGCAAAACAATCAATTACACCAGAATCATGGCCAACCAAAAAGCCCCCCTTAACATCTTATTATATAGATAAAGGGTGGTAAAACAAAACAAAAAAAACAAAAAAACTAGAAACTGAAGAATCATCAGGTGTTTGCTTCAAAAACTGTGCAGTTGTGTTAGCATGTGAACAAGCTCATCACTAGAAGGCCTGTCTGCAGGCACATCAGAGAGGCATGCAGCAGCAATCCTGAAAGCCATGAGCATCTCATCTTCTTCCCCTTCTTCCCCCAAAATGCTCTTATCTAGAGCTTCTTTTGCCTCGCCTGCTTGTTGCAAGTGCCTCAGCCAACACCACAAGCTTCCCCCACTTGCTGCTTCTTCAAAGAATGTATCTGTAGGGTCCTTGCCGGTTAGCAAAACACCTAGTATCATGCCAAAACTGAAGATGTCACTCTTGTCGGTGTACCTGCTGAGTTTTGCAAAAACCACACAATTCAATCAGAATAACAAGAAGTTTACACGAAAGAATGGAATAAACAAACATCTTACTGCCACATTTTTATTCTTATTTGCTAATGAATCAATGATGCTAAAATGGGCATCCACCAATGAAACATCAGCAGATTTAACAACTTAAATTAGGAACAAACCTTTGTTAGTTACTATCTTTTATGTTAGGTTTTGACTTACCAATCTTAGTGCATATTTAGAAATCGTTCTATTTGCATGTTTTCCCTCAGAATCAATTTTGAAACTCAGAAGCTACTCACAAACATGCTGTTTCTTGAAAGATGAAACAAACATCATGGTTTTGGTGGAGAAACTCATTGATTGATTATGGGTCATTCAGAAACCAAAATCAATCAATGGTTTGGGTGGAGAAACTCATTGATTGATTATGGGTCCACAACTCAAAAGCTACTCAGAAACTCATTCAGAAACCAAGTTGAAACCAAAATCATGGTGGAGAAACGCTACTTCCCTTAGTTTCTCCAGTAGTAGAATTGATTATGGGTCTTGGAAACATAAAACTAAACATACACAAACGTTTCTCCCTGGAATTGATTCAGACTCTAGAATCAATCGTAGAATGATTTCCCAACAAGCACTATAATTGGTTCTAAAGACAATCAATTCGAGGGAGAAGCTTTTGTGAATAGTTTATGGTGTCATAATTGATTATGAGAAAAATAGAAGTTGATCCAAAATGTTATTAGCAGTTTACAACATGTGAGCTATAATCCTTTGGACCTACCAAGTGCCTAAAGTCAAAACCCTCGACAACATGAAGTCATGCAACCAATTAAAAAATTGTTGGCTATGTAAATTTTTCATTAAATAATACACCACTTATAAATGGCACCATCAAAATTCAGAATACTGTTTACATTTCACAACAACAATCTTTGACTAGGTAATACGGAAAAGCCCTCCAATGAAGTATTGAGCTTTTGAATGAGGCAACAAATCAAACAAATGTCCATTATCAACCACCGAAAGAGACCAAATTCATATCACTAATGAGTGCATGTTAAAAAATCATTCTAAAATTACTCCTAAAGGCAAAATCAATTTTGGAAAGAAATTTATGTAAGTAGCTTATGATTCGAATGAAACAGAAGCCAATCCAAATATAATATGAATGAGTTTGATACAAATCCATTGTTTTGTCTAACCTGCAATTATGGAAACATTCAGGAGGGCTGTAGAAAGATGTCCCTCTATCCAAGTTTGGAAGAAGTTTAGCCAATCCATAATCTCCCAATCTGGGTTCAAACTCAGCATCCAACATCACATTTGTGGGCTTCAAGTTGTAGTGCAGAATCTGAGGCACACAGGTGAAGTGAAGATACTGAAGACCCTTCACCACACCAACAGCAATCCTCAGCCTAACTTCCCAACCAAGCACCAACTCATTCTCCCTCACTCTATTCATCACATCACAAAGACTCCCAGTGGACACATAATCATACACCAATGAAAACCCATCAGGTTCACGAACATAAGCCCTCAAGCTCATCAAGTTCCTGTGCCTTAAGCTTGCAAGAAACTCTAGCTCTGATTGTATCTGCCTCTTCACTGATTTTTTTCTCCTTGCCTCAGGGGAATTCTGTTCCTGTGTCAGCTTTTTGACTGCAATTGTTAACCCATTTTCAAGCACAGTTTTGTAATATTTCCCATTTGAACTTGAACCTAGCAAGTGGTTTTCTTTTGCCAAAGCTGATTGGAGGGTCTTGGGGGCAATTTTTGGGGAGAATATAACAGGGCCCTTGAGGATTGGTGTTCTGTTCAGATACTGAACAACACAACGAACCACAAGTGCAAAGAGAACAGAACAAACTAGTCCAGTTACTGCTCCAAAAACTATGCTGAAAATGATCCTCCTAGGGTTATCTTTGAATTCTGATGGTGGTGGTGATGGTTCTGAAGAGATGTGTTTGCTCAACCTTCCATGGCATTGCACAGTGTTATGGTGCAAGGTGAAAAATAACAGAAGGAGAAGAAGAAGTGGCTGGAATGGCAAGAACTCCCTTGGAAGAGAAAAAAGGCTGTGTCTTTTCCTAAACATCAAAGCACAAGAAACAAAGCCACAACCACAAATCAATCTCAGAAACTCCAGCATGAAGCATGAATTTCACAAGATGCTCAAAACCACAACACTTGGAAACAAACTCACAGAAGCCCCCAAGACCAAACTTTTACACTTGATGCTAAAATGGGTTGAAAAGAGTGCAAGCATAAGCATAAGCATCTTCCACACCCTTTTCATTTTCAAACCAAAATCTTCACAAAGAAGCCTTCATAAAAAGCAACTTGTTGTCATGGAATCATTAACCCCATCTTTTTATTCTCTCCTCACACCCATAAATTTCCCACCTTTATTACAAGAATCAGAACAAGAATTTGAACCTGCAAAAGGAAAACAAATAACCAACTATTCCCTTGTGCTACCAGGGACTAACAAAACCAGCAAAAAAGCAACAAGACCCAGAAACAAATTCCTATCTTTTTCCTTGGAAACAAAACAGAATGTCAAAAAGTTGAGCAGAAAATTGAAGGGGGCATGAAGAGCATGCTGAAGAAACAAACACCAACCCACAGCAACAACAAACACAAACAAACCCTCCTCAAAAACAGCAACAATGTCATTCGCAAACAGATAACAGGGACACACACAAAACACACAACAGCATGTGTAGTGAATGATTCAGTGATTCTCTCTCTCTTTCTCTCTCTCCTGTTTTGTTTGTTTCTCTCTCTATCTGATGACAAGAAAGGGCCATGCCTCGGCGACAAAACTGGGTTCCCGCCTTTGTGAGTACTCAGTAAACTGTACGATGTGGGCTCCACGTTTGGTCCTAAAAGCGAAACATCGTAATCCGTGAGTGAGAACGGAGGAATGAACAGCGAATGTCGACCGTGGATCTGATGAAACTGTAATCTCAGCCGTTGGATCAAGGTGCACGGGAATTTGTGTTTTGATTACAGCGGGGTGTGTGAGATTAATCTTTTTTTCAATCGAATAATTGCTTTTACATTACTACAATTTACAATTATTTATTTATATATTTATTTAGCATGCTTTTCCTTTCCTTTCCTTTCTTTTCATCTTATCTTTTCTTTTTATTTTAAGAGACAGGTGGGTGGTAGCTGCTAAGATTAGGAGTGACTTTAATCAAATTTCATCTTTCAAGTTACTACTAGTAGAGGAATATTTGGTCATATTTATATGTTTAGATTCCTACACTAATTAATGTGGTGTAGGTGTCATATCATAGGAATAGGGTAGTGGAGTTGAATATGAAATATCTTTTATCAGAAAGAGAAAAATATATTCTTATATACTTATAAATTTGAAATTTAAGTTAATAGTTATTATTATTTTTTAATCATATTTTTGTATTCCCTTACTAATTTTGAATGTAATCATTTCCTTTACTACGGAGTAATTCAAAGGCGCCAACTACTATGAATCTGGTCCATGATAGTGTTATGTGGTCCGTGGATGGTTCAGAATGTAAAGAACTTGTGAAAGCTTTTCACAATTATAGATATTATTAAAAAAACTTGGATACTTCAATAAGTTAATAAGACACGAGTGTTAGATTTGACACCCTTAACACTTAATTTAAAATCTCACTTTATTATATTAAAAGTCATAATTATCTCTATTTTTCTTCAGTTTTGGGTTTGAAAATCGCGGAACCAATATTGATGTTCATACCATTTTTTATATCTCGGAACTCTTTCTGAATTTCTTCATGCCGGTTTCTAATTTTCGAGAGGCAATTGAATCAATATTAGGTTTTTTTTCCCAAAATTTGAAAACCCCGTAAAGTTTTATACAAAACGAGTTTTAAAATCCGGAATGTAAAACAAACCTTGTGTTTCGGATTTTGAAATCCCGGAATACAAAATAAAATAACTCTCAGGAAATTAAATCTCGGAATGTTATTTTGTTTCTAGGTTTTAGAATTTGAAATTTAACACGAAAAAATTGAAAGATTATGTTAGAATCACATCCCTACAAATCTGTACATAGAAAAAGTTATAACCTGTCCAAAATCAAAAGATTATGCTAGAATCATACCAACATTCCAAAACATGATATCCACTTGATAATCGAAGTTGCATTATACTTGTTGTCCAAATCAAAACATACCAATACTAATTACATGTCCAATAATCCAAAATTACAAACATAAGCAACAATCAACTAGGTCCACTGGATGTCGATGTGGATGCCCCTCCCCTACTCCTCCTCTGATACACGAAGCTGGACATGGTCCTTTTCCTCACGAAGTCCAATGCTCTCTGCAATGTAGCTCTGCTGGGTCCCCCAACAGGAGGTGCATCATGTGCAGCTAGAGAATGTGTCAACCACTCCTCCATTCTCCTTAAAATAGCCTTAAAATATGCAATATAGAATAAAGGTCCTCAAGTTGATCATATAATACGGTCAGCGCCATGGCTCCCCAAGCGTAAATGCCCACCTCATTAAGGTCCTCAAATCCAGTCAAGTAGGCCACGCTGCTAAAATTATAACTCTTGTTGACGAACAACGTCACACCAACAAGATGTAGCAGGTATAATCAAGCAACATGCTCCCATCGACTGCCTGAAAGCATATAAATATTAAGCATCAGATAACGCCGACTTATCATGCAGAAATCAATAGCAATGGACAATCATATATGTAATTGCCTGCATATAACGTCGGGCGAGCCATGAGAACCTAAGATTAAACCCCCTGGTCTACGTAAACTCCTCCCTCACATTCTCTCGTCCAGCACCTAGCAACCTCTGACAAGCTTCTAACGTCGTAGCCTCATTGATCACGGGTAGCGAGAAGACCTTCCCAACCACCGATATGTGACGCAAGCAGGAGACTTCATCTAGAGTGACGGTCATCTCCCCAAAGGGCATGTGAAAGGAAGATGTCTCTGTGTGCCACCTCTCCACAAAAGCAGAAATAAGCCCCTTGTCAATCATAGTGTAAGAGCACGAGACAAGGGGATAGAGTGTTAACCGCTGCACTATTTCAAGCACCTCAGGGTGATCCTCACAATTCATATTCGCCAACTTGTGCCCACAAGTTGTGACTGTGAGGTACCCTCTATCGACGTACTCCTGAAAATATGTTTATACAAGTCAACATTAAGCAAAAAATATCAAATAGTCAAAAAAAAAAAAACATGGATTATATAATGTATACCGGGTGGGTCTCTAGGTAGGATTCCCAGAAAATTGGGGCCACGTGCTCTAGGTAGCTAGGGAGCAACGACATGTCCTCAGGGCCTCTTGGAAAAAGAGGGTCCCGCTGAAGAACAAGTGGAGGAACTGCAGGCTGTGCCTGTGGCTGTGGCTGAGGCTTAGGCTGAGCCTTAGGGTGTGGTTGTAGTACACCCTCAGGCTCAGGAATAGGTGGTGATGGAGAAGCTAAGGCTGAGGAAGACGGATATGCTTCCCTTTTCTGATGTGATGTTGTTGGTGGCACACGCCCACCGGGGATAAGCCCACCATCGCCATTGTTCCGTCCCCTTCCGCATCTCGCACCCCGGGTTCCAAAATGTGTCATAGCCATCTTTTAATAATCAAACAATTGTAGGTAAGCTTTCATCCAAATCTGACGACCACAAACAACTCAAAACCAACCCAATATCAAAGCTCAAATGATCCTTAAAAATAACATGGCCCCGGGATTTAAATCGATGAATCTTCTCTCAAGGAACTTCCTTCATTAACATATCGGCTAGATTCTCTTTTGTGTGGATCTTCATGAGCTTCAATAGTTGCTTCTCTATCTCCTCGCTTATCCAATGATAATAAATTTCTATATGTTTTGTGTGTGCACGGTACATAGAGTTATTGCTTACATCCAAAGCATATTAACTGTCAGAGTCTACCCTGTATTCTTTTTGGTCACTACCTAGTTCTTGGAGAAATCGCTTTAGCCACAACACTTCTCTCTCTTCTTTTGCAACAGCAATGTATTCTGCTTCTGCTTCTGTTGTGGAATTGACTCACAACTCCCACAACATGTGCAATGTCGAGCCTTGTACATTCCATTGCGTACATTCTAAGTGACTCTAATCCAAGTACGATGTCACCTTTAAAACAGATAAGAAGATTTCATCGAAGTCAATACATTCTTTTGTAGAATAGGGTTACGGTGAGGAACATCATCCTGAGTGGACGGTTCTGCATCTTCTGGTACAAAGTGATACAGAGAGTGATTGATCCCCTGCTCAAGAATTTCTTCATTTTTCATTTTCCTCCTCATCTTCTTCTCTTGTGCTTTCATCTTGTCCCTCCCTGATTCTGTGTCAAACTGAAGAGGCGTAGGGCAGGAGATAATTAGTGGACCATTGGTACGTGACTTTTCTAATTCTTTAAAGCTTCCACATAACTGATCTTCATGGAGCATCATGTCTCTGCTTCTAACCAAAAATCTAAATTGATGTTATTCTTCAATGTTAAAATATTGAATTGATGTTTTTCTTGGTGCAGATTGAGTTGATGCTAATTGCTAACTCTTTAGTCAGTCAAATTTATATTACTTTATTTTTCCAAGTGAAACAAAAATAATAATTCCACTTTCTATAATTGAGAAGCTCACAAGTAATATTACCGTTTTTGAGAAAACTTAATTAATATCATGTTTGAAAGATTAAAAATTTAAAACGCATCTTTCCTCTATGATGTGGTCTTGTCAAAAACCCAGTTCAAGTTGTGGTCCTCCTTAACCATCGGATAAAAAATTTCAACGGGACACTTCTAGCATACTTATTAGAGCTGTCAATATGGGTTCCAACCCGCGGGCTGGCTCGGCCCAACCCGGCCCGTAGGCGGGTTGGGTTGATGAAATCACAGCCCGTTTAGAATATGGGTTAGAGGAACCCGGCTCGTTTAACCCGCGAGTTAAACAGGTCAGCCCGCGGGTCAAACGGGCCAGCCCGCGGGTTGGGCATTAAAATAAAATAAAACATTTTTTTGGCTGATTCTCTTAAATCTTGGGTTGGGCCACTAAGTCTAAGTGTCACGTGAAAAGTGATGTGAGTCTGCAAAGATAAAAGAGTGATTTTCTTCCATCTTGGGTTGTGTTTGTATTGGAATTCAAGAATTACTTGAATTTAGATATGCACAAAGTGTATGGTGCAACATTGTTAATTTGTTATGATCTTGAATTAGTAGGTTTGGTAAAATGCATCTGTTAGTATTTATTTAATATGATTTTTTTTACTTTTTCATCATTTTTTAATTGAATTTCCTAATTTTTAGATTTTTTTATTTTCCTACTGCCAAAACGGGCCAGCCAGCCTGCGAGCTGGGTTGGGTTGATTAATTCCTAGCTCGTTTAGAAACGGGTTGCTCCAACCCAACCCGTTTTGAACCCAACCCGTGACGGGCCAGCCCATATGGGCCGGGTTGGCCCGTATTGACAGCTCTAATACTTATACCATTCAAATTGCTGGTGAAATAGGCTACTTCACTTTCTCATTCACTTTGACCAAACTAATTTTATTCCCCACCCACATTACAAGATTGTAACATCACAAATAACAAATAACATGTTGTTAGGTACCTGAAAATGGAAAAAGAAATATACTGAACAACTTGTATTATTTACTGAGAGTCTGGTTAAACACCCAGAATCATGTGTAGAAGTAGATACAATATAAATGGAAGATGGAAGAAGAAAGGAAATTAAAGAGCAATTTCGAGAGTGCTCTATTTCTCCCAAGCCTAACCCAAATCAAGCCTGATTCTCTCTCTCTCTCTAACAGCCTATATATTCCCCTACGTATAACAACCACCGATCCCCACCCTTCTCTCACCAAGTGCTACCAGCTCATCAAGTGATTAATCTTTCTGATCTGGTGTTGCAATTCCCATCTTACCCCTTCTCACATAGACCTTAATTATCTTGGGTATGTGAAATTGGGTCCTAACACATGTTTTACATTTTTCTTTTGTGTGGGGGGTTTAAAAATTTCTTCATAGTTTTCTTTATTTTTTTGCTGTGGGAATATTTTTATCAGTATAAAAAACATGAAATCAGCCACATTTTTTTTTTGGCTTTTGGAATATTTTTCATCAATATAAACCACCACGCAACAATAAGGTTACTACTATCCATGTAACTCGGTCATAGGTTCAAACTGTAGAATCAACCTCTTGCAAAAATATAAGGTAAGACTACCTAATTAGATCCACAAAGTAGGCCAGCCTCTTCCTAGACCTTACTCATGGCAGGAGCTTTATAGCACCAGATTTTCCCTTTTTACAATAAAAAAAAAAAGACACAAACAAAAAACTTGAGAACATTGGAGTATCAGGGACATGACAAAAATAAACAAAAGTATTGATAATGTACACAACATACAGAAATCCCTATCCTAATGCAAAAGTGAATTACAGCCACTACTACACTTTCACAAAAAGAAACCGATGTACACAACATACACAAATCCCTATCCTGATGCATTAGCAGCTTCACCACAAAGGAAGCAAATAAAAAAATTACACAAGCAGCATTTTACAAAGTGCTGGCTGGTTTGGCTTTCTGGCTGGGAGCTACTACCAGTATATAGCATTGCTCTTGACTCAGACCAATGTGGCCATTTTACATTACAAATCTTGTCACCGTTTTGCACATGACCAAGGGGCAGACATTACAACCTACCACTCTCCTTAAATCCTTCACTCTAGTAGCATTTCCTTCAAAAAAAGAAAAAAACCAGCTTTTCAATTTATCAAATACAAATTTACATAATCCAATCTTTCCATATCTTATATATGTAAATATACTTGAAACTCCAGACTCTTCCTATTTTGTCATCCATTAGAATCAGTCAATGGAGCATGGTCATCAGCATTTGATTCTGCAGCAAGCTCAATAGGGGTTCTTCCCTGGTCATCCACAGCTTGAGGATCGGCTCCCCTGCATTTTTTCAAGATTTCAGTAGTATTCAATGAACCATGGCTAAAAAGCAAATGATGAAAAACAATGAACCAGATAAATTGTTGGAAGAACCAGGTAAAACATGATAAGTATATTAGACTCACCTTGATAGCAGTAACCTTGCAAATATAGATTTGCCTTTGAGAATACAACGATGTAGAGGTGTTTGACCTCTCAAATCAGTAGCATTAACATTTGCACCATATTGTAGGAGGAGCTCCAACATGCCAATGTCTCCGGTTTCACAAGCAAGGTGAAGTAGTGTGCACCCATCTAGATTATCCATTGCCTGCCCTTCTTTCAAACCCACCGAACTCAAATAGTTATTAGAGGACCAGTCCAATGTGTTTCCAGCTAAACTAGAGCTGCGATCAAGGCTTGTCTGCTCTTGTAATAGCATTACTTTGGCAAGGGTTAAAGAATTGGAGCCAGTTTGCTCGTAAACAGCATTAACATCAATGTCAGAGTTAACAATGTAGCGGTACACAGCTTTTTTGTCGTTAGCACGAACAGCCTCCCAGATCTGTTGTGCCACCAGGAGACGGTATTGATTGTCCTTGGGCTTGCGAACAAAACACTTCTCTGCATACTGCCATGAAAATAAATGAATCAGGGAGTCTGAATCGCAGCACTTAGAAGGTAGCACAAAAGGTTCCATATATTAAAAAAAGAAAATTTATAGGTACAGTTAACATCATAACTACATCTCCAGGTGTTTGAGCTTATGGTCCAAGATGCAAACAAATATGCTATGGAGTATATAAAATAATCATTAGGCATCAACAGGTGTCACATGGAAGTCACCAGCAACCCACTCATACCACTTCTGGGCACCTTAAAAGAACATGTTAACCCCTTCTAATCCAGTTTCATACATTATAAATGAAAAATGAGAGGTATTCACTCAAACAAGTCCTCCAACAACACTCTCCAGTTACATAATTTTGTTTCATATGTCAACCAGCATAAGTTCGAGCAACACATGTCAGCATAAAATGCAATTACTCAGTTATTGACAACAGCACTTCAAATTAGTTAAAAATTAAAACTTCTAACAACTTCCTAACTAACCATACTAACAAGTTTGCAACCGACTTCTAACTGTACCACCAGAATCTTCAGTCTACTTGGGCCTCGTCATTACCAAACAAAATACTAACTAACTTTTACAGGTTGTTTTTTGATACTAAAAGAAAATCTCTTTCCGTTAGTACGAGTTGAGTAGAAGCAGATTATAGCATACCTTTGCATGAATGAACTTTTCCTTGACAGAAAGAGAATCAGATTGAGAAGGTTTGGTGATGAAAAGCATCATTTGTTTATCAGACTTGCTATTGCTAAAGCTTCATAATTGATAGAAGTGAATATTAGCAACACTAGTCAAATAATAATAAGAACAATAATGGGTCTAAGTCTAATGCAAAAGATATAATAATGGGGATTCTTTACCCTGTAGAGACAAGATCAACCTGAAAGGCACTTCTTGATTGCAATAGTTCCTCCCAGACAGAGTTAGCAAAAGTATTTCCAAGAGACTGAAATAAACTTATCACAGAAGGTTCCCACACTTTCACATCCAATGTGAGAGATCTGACCTGCAACAGAAGTGAGAGAAAAGAGATAGATGATCAATCTCTGGAAGCCTCATCACCAGATAGAAGCAACATTGGAAACCTAAATATAAAGTGAGAGGAAAGGAACTCAACCAGGCACAGCCACACAGGCACTATTTTACACAGTATCAAACAAGAACTTTTGGTTCTGAAATTACTAATATACAAGAAAGCGTGATCAGTCATGAAACCATACATTTTCAGAAAGTTTCCTATAATTACCCAATTTGAATGTGCAAATATTTCTCAACAATAAATACAATGTCACCAACACTAATGTAATACAACAAAAATAATTCTTTGCTATATTACAAATAGCACACGAACTTCTAACGAAGCTTCAACTGTAATCTTCATCACAATCTTAACATCTAAGTTACTATATCAATAAAGCACTTATGCAGTTGATTGTAGTTCATAAATATATTTATGACCATGCATGCGTTGTGTTGTTTATTAAAAAGTTGGATTTCTAAGGCTTTCATTTTAATAAAAGAATTTACCAGAAGAGAAGAGAAATAAAAAACAAGATAATTGAAACCCTCCTAACAGAACAAGATATAATGAAAAAATAGAAAGAAAAAAAACTCTCCATTCCCTCTGTATATCCAACAAAGAATTATGTTAGCAAATACTGGCGTTCAACAAATTATCAGCTTAAACTGAGCTAAGAATTGCTCTTCAGTGAGATGTTTCATAAAGACAGCCAATTGTTTCCAACTAAAAAATTTATATCAATTTCTTTTTTCCCTTGAGTTATGATATGCTCACACTCCACTTTCTCTTACAATTCATTTCTACTCAGTTTTTCTACCTGTCTCTCTCTACTGTTTCTATCACATCACCTATCATATCACTCATTTATCTCTCTATGTTCCTATATCTCTCTAAAGGTGTTAAGTGGAGAAGTGTGGACAAAGCTTAATTCTTTGCGGATATAACATCAATAAGGATCAAGGGAATGCACTTGTATGGTCTACCTTTGATATGTGCACACCAAGGTTTCGATGAACACCAGAACACTCAATGCAAACAAGAACACCAAGATTTAGAGATGCCCAGTCAGGTTCAGGAGCACCGCAATCAGCACATTTGTCATTTCCAATAACTTTTCGCAACACATCAATTGGCTTCTCACTTTTAGCACAGGACCGCTGCTGGTGCATACTTCTTGAGGGGCGCTCCAGATGCGCAGAAGCAAAACTTCTATCAGCTGCATATTCTTCAACAGTTGTGTGATCGAAATCTGAACTTTCAAAAGAACTACTCTCGCTGGTAGACCTATTATGACCACTTCCCATTGGACTTGCAGGTAACATCTGATAAAAAAGGGTAACATTAATCAAATTGACTGAAACTTTGCCACTGCATGGAAAGGAAAAGTTCTGGGAAGTTACCCTTTCAGGAATCTGAGAACTCAGCAATGAGGCAATAACACCTGTGATCTTCTCAATCCAGTCCATTTGGTCCAGCGCACTCTCTGCCTGCACTGACAAGCATAATTAAGGAATGAAACTATAAAGCCTTAAAAACCATCCTTTTATGAATAAAAAAATCCAATGATCATATCAAATAACCTGCAAAGTATAGTTCTTTGTTGGTGAAATAATCCTGAAGCAAAAACGCAAATCTGATTGGTCGGCATCAACTTTGATTGTTGATGTAAGCAGGTTCACAGTGTGATGAGCAACAGATTTCTCATCATGTACGCCACCATGATGATGATGATGAGAAGAAGAAGATAGCCATCGACTTAAAATACCAGAACCAAGCTCAGAACTATTCCTCTGACCAGAGTGTTGACCACTAGACCCCTACACATTATAAATAACCACAATATTATATGGTAAAATTTGTTATGAAGAAGCATATTAGCTTGATTCCTTATAAACCAACTTATTTTTCACATTAGACTTCTTACGGATGATTTGCCAACTTGTTTACGGTAGTAATACAGCATCCCCCTGCTATCAAGAACAAAAAACCTCCTTTTCCAGTCCCCCCTTAAGTTTGATGAACGCTTTGAGAGATAACCTTGTCGAATAGTTTGAACCTAATATGATAAAAAGGCAAGAAATTTATGAAACAAAACCATTGGACAAAGTAATAACTAGTAACTTCAATCAACAATTTCCAGGTCACTTTTCAACCTTTCCCTTTGCAGCAGATTGCATAACGGCCTCTATCATTTTATGTGAACTTCTACCAATAGCTTGTATACCATCTCCATTAGGAGACCCATTAGAACCATTTGAAGCCCACTTACTCTCTCGATCAATTTGCCGTTTGTACTCTTGCATTCTTTCATTGAGAGCTGCTTGTTCATAATTTGACCTTTCTCTTGATTGCTGAGCATAAGTCAAGACCTGCAAAATAACTAGCCTGGTCTTAACCATTTTTATTTTCATTCTGCTTCAACTCTTTGCCAATTGATCAACCTTGATGTACCACTTGATAAAAAATTTATATATGACAAACAACCATATATCAAAAAAGAGGGTTCTAAAGATAAAGCTGACTTCAGACCTGGTTAATATATGGCTCCATTTGGTGCAACAATTCATACCCCTACAAGTGAAAATAAATGAAGATAATAAGCATGTTGTAACAAAATTGAGGGAAAGAATAATTCAAACAATATTTATACCTGTTTGAAGTAACGAAGATGTGCGTCCATGGTCCCACTGACTGCTTCTAAAAATTCAAATCTCTTCTTTGCTTCAACATTTGACAAGGCAGTAACCTGGACAGGGATTATTACATGTTTATTTGTGAAAAAAATGTCATGGTAACACTAATTATTTATATACTATTGATCAAATGAATTCACTAACCAGATTAAACCGAGCTTGCTCAAATGTAGCTCTTGCACTATGAAGCTCCTGAAACATTTCCCAATAATTTTAAAGGTTTCAAGAATGGAAATTTACAGTAAGGTGATCCAACATATAAGAAATACAAAAGCCAACCTCTTCGAGAGCACTAGCTACATCAGTTTTTGTGCCTTTTCTCAGTGATAGAAACTTTTCACGAGTCTGCAAAAAATAGCAAATTGCTAACCATAAGAGAAACTTCTTTTGTAGTTTCTACTGTACTGTTGGTTTAAATTGGTTGATCTGAAAATTTGAATAGTATTTAATTCGTTAAATCCATTTTATCTCCACTGATCTCCTTCTTCCTAGCATTATTGTAGGCAGAATGCTTTGCATCCAAATTTTCAAAGCACTAAGAATATACCATACGTCAGAAGATTAGAAAAGAAAGTGATTGGGAATGCACCTGGTCATAAATAAGGCTAGCCTTGTCAAAGCGCTTCCGTGCTTCCTGCACTAAGCGAGGATCCCTTAGAACAGAAACTAAGGGCATACTTACTGAAATCTTAACATTGTAAAGTAATCATCAATTCTCCTCATTATTAGGTGATATTCAAAGTCCACATTACCAAAACCATATTAAAGCTATAAAGTTTAAAATGTTTCCAATATATACACTCACAATATCTTAACAAGGAAAATGCAACCTACTTTGGAGAGTCGAGAGAGAAATATAGCTCATATATATTATGGAAACCATGTAGGCTACACTTGCATGTACAAAGGAATAGAATGAAAAAACTAACAGTAAATAATCAAAATCAAAATTTAGAAATGTGCAATTGCCTTATCTTTTACTCTCACTTGCCTCTCAACAACATGAAGACAGATAATAAGCTCCTCTAATGTTGAGAAAAGGCCTCAATGACATTTTGGACAGAAGAACTCTGATAAGCTACTACAGGAGAGACATCTGTCCATATTTTTATAGAATCTGATAAAAATAAATATTATAGTACTACTCTTTTCAGATGCTCACTATATATTCCAGATAATTTGTGCTTGAATCCTAAACATTAAACCTAAACAAAGAAACAAAATTCAATTAAGATTTAAGAGCAAAGTAGATTCTAAGCAAAGTCATATTAAAACAAAGGTTCTATCAGTTCCCTTCAGTTTGGTACACATCTAAGTGACAGGGTAAAAAGAAAATATCATGACAAACTTTTTTTAACAGAAAGTACCTTGACCTCTTGCAAATCAATATTGACAAACTGAAGCAATCTGTCATTTAACATGTGCTCAACCTGAAAGGACAAAAGCAATCTATGTTAACATTATAGCAGAAATTGTCAGCAAGAACAGATGGGCAAAGGCCAAAAAAACAGAAAAGACAGGATGATGCTTCCAAATAGCTAAGTGCTAGAGGTCATAATGGGAGTGTCACTCAGCATCTAGGAAATAACTAAGAAGCACCAGCAACACAATGTTTTACCTGTGACCGAAGAACTTCCTTGTATGTCCCAATTTCTCTCAAGGCTATGGTAAATTTGGTCATAACAGGGCCTGAAGGGAAGGGAGAAACACAATTAGAAACTATTTCAATATTGTTGAGACATCAAAGTCAGAGATAATAACATTGACAAGTATTAGAACTTAGAAGTCATAATTTTTTATGATTGACAGTTTATCTGGGGCAATAAAAAACAGAAATATTGAGAAAGACATTGAGGATAGAGTAATGTCAACTACCTAAAGCAATAGAGAACAAACATCTCATCAAGCACCATAAGAATGATGTATAGAAAAAATAAAAATGGCATACCTCCAAAAGCCACACTGATAGGGTCATTATGCCCACCACCAAAAGTTTCTAGGGCACTTGCAAATGCAATGTCTCCATCATATGCCTCCCCAAGTCCTTCACTGGAAAATATAAAGGTGAAAGCATGCTTCAAAAATAATATTTAAGATGATGAGAATATGGATTTTCTAATGGAGTTCTTTCTAGGATGATTAATTAAACTAATTATCTTGATTGCTTTTGCTGTGACTGATTTATGCAGTGGCAATGCAACTGTCAAGAAGGATATCTCACCCTCTTCTTTACTCTCTTTTGCACTCTTGGTAACAAAACTAATTTTCTATTTCAAAGAATATCTTGAAACTGATTTTGTGAAGCTTATAGAATAAGGTCTCATGAAGAAAACAAACAGTAGAAAGTGGCCAAGACAACAAAGACTATAAGCTAAGCTAATCAGAACTAATAAACAACATTTGAAAAAAAAAGGCATATAACTTAAAGAATAAAAGCACAGAAAATAAACTGTGATTTGTATGGCAAATATGCTTCCACAAAAAAACAAGGACAGGAGATAAAATGTGAGCAGTTGAAGATTCCTCAAATGTTCATTGCTATCCTTCAGTAGAGGCTGGTAGCGATAAGATTCAAATAACTACATACGTGTATTTTCTACATCCTTTGTAAAATCTTAAACTTCTCTCCCTCAAAGATTCAGCACTTTCCTCCATGCATTGTATCTGTTCCACCAAAGAATTAAATGAGAAACAACCTTAGCGTTAGAATACAATTCAACACTTGGAATGCATCCAGTCAGTTAAGAAAGAACCCATCAATAAGATAATTGAACATATGGCTGAACTGTATAAAACTTAAGAGGGGAAAGAAGTAAATTGGCTAGCATCTCTGATGAATGCCAAACACCACAATGACGAATTATCACACAAATTATGCAAAATTGTCAATAGCAGCTCCAAGCCTCCAAACACCATTAACAAATAACTTCAAAGCAAAGGAACCACTAAATTTCTAAATTTTCAGGGAGACAATCTAGAAAAGTTTAACATGAGGATAAGTTTGGGTGATGTTCTGGGAGTAACAATTCTCTTCATTTGGGGGTTAAATCTTACTACCCCAGATAGTGCTGGGTTAACAAGGGGGGAAAAGCATATGGACTCTCTTGATAGAACTCTTGCTTGACCCTTTATGTCTTTCTTTCTCTCGCTGCTCACCAAAGCTCTACCTAAATCTCAGCCACCTGATGCTCTCTTCACCCAGAAAACCAACAAACAGTGACTCCAGGCACAGCAGTAATACACACTACAAGTAGCCATATTCTCTACAGCTCTCTGCTGGCCCACATTCTTGGCCGTTGATTTTTACATTAAATGGTTCAGATTGATTAATAAAAAGTTAAATTGGTCAAAGCTTTTGAGCTTCTGAGTTTGAGCATTCAGATTTCAGAATATTCACATTCCATTTGCCATGTACAACATGAACTGAAAAAAAAGCCTTCATTTTGCAGCGTGCTTTTGAATAAACACTAAAACCACTCGATCAAGGTCAAACATGAACCAAAACACACTTTTACCAACACATCAATTACACACACTATCTATAAATTAGCGTTGCACACATTACACGCAACATCAGAATTAATTTATCAATTTTGTAAGAGAAGTTTCATGAGAAAAAGAGAATCAAAGAAGAAGTGAGTGACCTGCTTGCGGAACATAGGAGAGTCATCGAGCTTCGCGAATTGCATTTTGACACGAGCCAACGATTCCTATGCTTGTGTGGGTGTAACTAAGAGCAGTTGCAGTTCTGCATCACAGCATCGTCAATGCTCGATCTTTGAATCCGTCTTGCCAACACGAACACAACCATCTGCATCAACGTCACTTCAACACCGCCTCTGATTCGGTTCCGAGCTCAAAACCCTAGCTCAGCGCGAGAAGAAACAGCGACAACGTTGGAGTTCGAGGCTTCGTATGATTTGATTTTTCGATTTCTGTGTGTTGTTGGAATTGTGTTGGTAGTGTGGTGAGTGTGAAGAAGGGAAAGTGAGTGAAAGTGTCTATTGGGAATTGTTTAACCAAAAAAATAAAAATTCACACAGTAGTACTAATTCAACCAAATGTTTTCCCGAATCCCATGTGTGTAACAGATACTCATTTGGTACAATATTTGAATTTCCGTTCAACTCAACGCAGATTTGACTTGTTTGCCCGACTTAACTTGGCGAATTCAAGCTTCTATATTTATGTTTTGAGATACATGACATCATTAATTTTAAAGTTAAAGTAAACAAGCATTAAAGAGATAATTAAATTTCTTAAATATTTAGTCATAAATTATAAGTGATATTTATGAAAATATATTTGTTGGGAGAGAATGGGTCAACATGATCTTACAATTTTAAAAGAATTAGACTGATTATATACTTTCCTAGCAAAAAAAAAAATAAGACAGATACTCATTTGGATTAAAGTCACAGCCATTGAGTTTCTTTTTATGCACCTTTCCCTTTCTTGCCCCCCTTCTTTTTCTTTTTTATCTTTCCCTTTCTATTTTTATATTTTAGACCTAATATTATAATACACTAGTAATAATTAGCATCGCAAATAGGTAATAGGTTTACATTTTCTTTCGATCATCAAGTTGGTCAATTTTATTCTGTTTAATACAAGTTAAAAAGTCGATCGATATATTAATTATTATAATTAATTAGTTATAATTTTAGTATAATAAGGGAAAAACAACTTACCTTATATGAGAGGATAGGTGAAGCACATCTAGCATATTGACTAGTTGGTAGAAAATTAATCCTGTTTAACTAGTGATCAAATTGCAGCTACACGCCTCAAGTAAGATTATTTTATGGAGAATACTTAATGACAATAAATGAAAAGGAAAGATTGATATTCTTCTCCTTATTTAGTTATTTAATGATAATAATGTTATCACATTAGTTCATTGAAAAAATTGTGACTAAATAAATCAATAATGATTTAATCATGTTAGGATTATATTTTTATTAAATTGTTTTTAAATTAATATTATAATTACCAAATTCATTTATATATAAGAGTTAAAAAAATAATTGGCGTGTTGGTTCAACAATTTTTCTCATCTTTTAAATAAGTAATTAGAGTTCAGTTCTCAATCTTATAAATAGAAAAAAAAAATCTTAAAAGATCTAAGAAAACCTGTTGGATAATGAGGGGCTCATCTCACAACTAACTTAATAAAACTCATAGATTATTCACAAACTATTGCCACGAAGTCATCCAAACATTTGTATAAATACTTACTTTTTTTCTTAATCAAGTTGTATAGCAGTCGGTAACTGTTGAATTAATTTTCCGCTGCATAATAAGCCTATTAAACGGTAGGTGGCTGATCAATAATTTTTTTCTATGATATACAATCACTTGTTTAAGGGGGGTTATATAACTTGTAAAAACAAACATTGAAGAACATTTCACCTTGACGGATGGTACTTATATTCCATGTGGAGTATGGAAGAAACGAACACAGAGACAGTGAAGTCCTTGTTTGATGGGTTTGTGTTGCAGCACGCGCTACAGGAGCGCGTGTAGTAATAGTTGTGTTTGTATCTGTGATGGGCTGTGATGTGAGGTGGTGGTGGGCCAAAACTGAGTTTCCCTCCATTTCCCCGACCGTATTTGGGGCCCCACTCTGTAGCCCCAATACAGCCAGCCTCGCATGCTCATCAACAATAGCAAATCTTGCCCCTTTTTCACCAAATTCCTATTACTCTTTTTTTAGTATGCTATATATTATTAGGCCAAGTGTTGAAATATTTTATGATATCTTTCTAATAGTTTATGATAAAAAAATTTACTTTATGAAGTTTTTGAAAAAAATATAGTTAAACAACGTTTACTTTTATTTTCAAAACTTAGTAATAAAAATGAAAGAGCACTTTAACATAGCACAACAAATATTCGTTTTTCAATCTCTAATCAACTTGAACAAAGAAAATCTTAAAAGGAAAATCACACGTAAACTCCAAATGAAATAACCTCCACAACTCCACCCAAAACATGATATGTCGTGAAAATTTGATATTAAATTTTTTATTTCACTTCTTCTCAATTCGAGGCTTGCCTACTCTGCTATATATCGTTGCTACAAGACCATCAACAACCAATTTTCACTGCACCTCTAAATAGGGATACATATTGCTTCCTCCGTCCCAAATTATAAAGACCTATTCAGACAATCACGTTTATTAAGAAAACATGTAATAAGCTAACTAATATTTTGGTTTTGTTATTTTTTTTGTACAAATCACCTATATATGCCCTTATTTAAAGCTAATTAGTAGATGTGGTAATTAAAGTTTTGGAATTGAAAATATAATGAATGCAAGGGGTAAAAATGGAAAAACTTATTATTTTTTTCTGAAATCTAGAGAGGGTCTTATAATTTGGGACATCAAGTTTGTCTCTATAGAATCATATAATTTGGGACGGTGAGAGTAGTGTTTTAGAAAGAAAAAAAAACTTAGATTAGTGTTCATTATTTTGTGAGTGGTAATTTTTTTTTTGTCACGCGTGGTAAAAGAATATAATTGTTCAAATCTCGTAAATAAAAAAATATTAACCGAGTCCGTCTGATAAATTTTTGTCCAAAACGTTAAGTTAACATAGAAAAGCACAGGTGTAAACAAAATAAAATAGAGAAAGAGACCCGATGTGTAAATTTAGTCCAATATTTTACTTGCATCTATTAATATTGGTATAAATGGATGTTAACGCATCATTTAAAATAAAAATTGAGCTGAACGATGGATTAAGATGATCTTTGTTCACATTGCACTTAAGTATTTAAGTTTACTTAGAACATCTTGGTCTATTGTTAGAAATGATGAAAATGAATAAAATAACTCATACTGTGACATTTGCTGTTTTAACAAAAAAAAATGCATAAAGTTTTTTTTTTAAAATAAGTATCCTCCACGGAGATATTTTGGTGAGGTTAGCTCGCTCAATAGAAGTTTTTTCCATTTACAATACACGAAGTTGAGATCTTTCTCATTTTCATACTTTCTAAAGGTATATAAAATAAACTTTTAATTATTATTAAGAAAACAATTTTTGTTGTACATAATAGGTGACAGGCACAAAAGACAAATCCTTTATTTTTTTTCATTATTTATATACAAGAATAAAAAAAGAAATAATAACTTATGTCAAGTCATATTTAAATAAACTAGCGGTCGTATTGATATTCTTATATTAAACTTTTAAATGATTTGACATGTTACAATTTTGTGTTATTATTATATATGTGAAAAAAGAGATGTAAATTTGAACATGATAACATCATATTATATTATATAAGAAAATTCATTCCCCCATCAAGTGTAACACGCACAAGAACAAAAAATTGAAAAAGACCAAAACAATTTAACCAAGGCTTAACCGGTTCTATATCACTTTCTAGTGCTAAAAACTTTTTTCTTTCCTAAATTATCGTCTTACCTAATAACTAAAAGACCTCTCCAACAATACTTTTTCATATGTATAGATCTAAAGATCCACTTCAGTGAGAATTGCTGAGAGATAACACCTTTTGAGTTGTGACAAAACTCCTTCATACCAAGAAAGTAAATCAGGCTGGTTCAATGAACCAGGCTTCTTTTCACAAAACTCAATAAAAGATTCCATAAATTTGCAGCAAGACAACTAATAAAAATGCATCTTAATTAGTAATATCCTCTGTACAACCAATATTATTGACTTGGGAAAGATTCAATGATTCATAATACCTCAAATAAAGAAGAGAATAAATGCATTAACCTCCAAATTTGAGTATATAATCCTATAATGGCAGCAATAAACCACAAAAAAGCTGTGTGTGCAAAAGAGTAAAGCACGTTTGGATCGGCTTCTCTTTCATCATAATCAATTCTGGAACCTAGAAGCTACTCACAAAAGCTTCTCCCCATAATCGATTCTGACTTCAAAATCAATTATAAAAGGATTTCCAAACAAGCACTAAACAAAGGGTCTTCTAGAAGCTATTCTGAGATAAAAATGAAGGGAACCAACCACTATTGTTGAGTCCAACTGTTATGTACACTATTCTGATCCTTCTTTGCACTACAATTTATCAGCAATTCTCCCTAGAGCATCTGCAAGCTTATCAAGTACAGCAATAATGTTACTCGCAGAATCTTTCTGGTGCTGGCGATCCAGCTGGAAATTCATGTTCTGAGCCTCGAGCTGATCGCGCAGCATCTTGCCATTTTTCTCCAAGACATCAATTAATTGACTTTGCAAGGTTTCCTCCTCTGCTGCATCCGTTGCTGACCGCTTCCTCTTCCGTTCCCCTTGAGATGTAGAACCCACTTCTGGGTGTGAGGCTGGTTGTTTCTCATTGGGGGTACCTATAAAATTACAATGTGATAGTTAGACCAGAATCTTTGATCCTTTACATTCACACGCCTATTACATGAATAGCATGTTTGGATCAATTTCTCTTTCATCAAAATCAATTCTGAAACCCAAAAGTTACGCACAAAAGCTTCTCCGCGTAATTAATTCTAGTTTCAGAATTAATTGTAGAAGAGTCTCCAAACATACAAGAAGTCACATCCTAGCTAAAGCTCAAAAGTTTAAGCTATGCCATGATCAAAGACTGTTTGCCAATTATGATAAGTGAATAATATGCTTTTGAGACATAGATTGTAGCTCATATTATTTTCGGAAGTGTAGAATGTGGAACACTAAAGAAAAAGTAACAACAGGACTAAAGTGCAATACAATGACTCCCCAGAAAAGTGCAAGCATATATATAGGAGTAAACATCATTCATTCACACACGTGAAACTTCAATCAAATTCATTTTAGAGAAGTACATGATTTATACCAGAGCGTTTAAGATAATTTTAAGTAAACAATCACACAGGGGAAACTATCCTACCAATTTCTGATTCCGCATTCCGAAAACTAAAAAAAGGTGGTTTATGGCAAACCTATTACTATTTTTCGCATTCAGATAACCGACCATTTTGCTAGTAAAAGAGATGACAAATTTGATATACAACAATGAGATTTGGATGTCAGCAAAAGTAACATGGTAAGATAAGTATGGATAATATAGGAGTGTATTGGCAATGTTTAAATTCCAAATGTAATTAATAGCAGAAAACTGAAGTAGAAATTAATAAGCAATTGACCCTACTCAGGCATTTAATCACTATGCAGCTAGGGACAGCAACGGTAAACATATAATAAGGCTATGTTTGCATAACCGTTGGCACTGATGCAAACAGATGTTAGCACGCACTTTGAGACAAAAATTGGGGGAACTCTTATTATGAATGTTGCACCAATCAGTATCCAACATTTGTAGAGTTGTTGGGATTGTGCTCAAGAGGTGCTGTTCTGCCTTGCTGGGTAACTACGTGAGGCTAGATGTATTGCTTCTAGAGTTGTTGGGTAATTACTTGAAGCTAGAATAAAGAGTTAAATAAATTAGTTAGTACCCTCAAAGCTTAATATGTCTATCAATATCTCTATCTCTAGCTTATCTTCATGTAAAGAACAATATCATGTAAGTGGGTAAACACCCCTTGTGCTTCTGGAATGAATTGTTTTGCCTATCAAAAAAAAAATCAGTATCCAAACACACACTAAGTCAATCACAAAAAAGTTCAACTAATAAGGTAAGGAAAATATAAACATAAACGCGACACGGAAATCGCTAGATTAAACGGCGCCCCTATGCAGTTTAATTCCGGACAGCATGGGGTCCAAATACCTCACAAATGGGTTTCTAGCTTACTTAAGAGGTCTGAAAGCACAAATCATCATATTTTTAAGACGAAGAAAGGACATAGAAGTAGCTTCTTTGTTTTACTGTTGGTCATATTGTCGTTGAATGAACTTCAATTACATCAACTTGGTCAATGGTCAGATAAGCATGGGCCTAAGCTTTACCAATAAATATCAAAGTTGTCTCTAGAACAGAACAACAAGCCATTACGAAACAAATATAAGGTATCAACTGAACATTGCTTTAGAAACTGCTTTTACCTTGGCCATTGCTTTCCACTTGGCAGGCACGTAGGAGCGGTAGAAACTGCTTCTCTGGAATCATAAGAAAAAAAATTCAAAGGAAAACAAAAAGGAGTTATAGAATGCAACAAAATAATCCCAGTGATCCTTGCCTCCAAGTCTTCCAACTTTACAACAACAAACAAACATCATTGGTAGAACCAGAAGAATTTAGTGGACAAAAAAGAAAACACCCGAGAGCAAGGTTCTAAAACTCGATTGTTTGCATAAACTTGTAGAGTGCTATTAAACTCGAATCATAAACTCGTAAGAGTTTACGTCATGTAAAAATGATATCTAAAAAATCATAAGAATGATGAAAAACACAACAACTAAATTAAAAGCATATTTAAATAGCAAAATCATACAATGATTAAGTTATAAGAATAAGTTAAAATCATACATGAAATGACTAAATATAAATTCATAGCACAAGTTTCATAAGGTGAAAAACTAAAAATAAGGTCTAATTATCAATTCATAATTTGAAACTAAGAAGAGTTTATACAAAATGAAGAATCGAAATCAAAGGACTTCAAGAAAATCCTAGTAATACTACAGCAGCTCACACCTCTGCTCAGCCAGAAAAGAATTATTAGAGGAAAAGGGTCACAAGAGAGAGGAATTTGTAAAGAATAAAAGTAATGATGCAAAGATAGTGTCATGAAATACAATTTCGGTAAATAATTCATAATTGGCCTTCTATCCATTTCGATGAACTCGTAAACTCGGTAGTAAACTTCCAAGTTTACCGAGTTTATTTAATAGTGATGCAACTCGTTTTGTCACCTGAGATTGCAAATTCCTACTATTTTACGAGTTAAAACTCAAGTTTAACAACCATGCCAGAGACAGCCGTATTTAATAAAATCACAAAGAAAAAAATGGTGTCCACAGAACCATGAACACTGCCTACAAATTTTCCAACTTCATAAGACACAACACTAACAGCATTACTATATACCAAAAAAAACATGAGACAAGCCAAAAAAACAAAGAGTAACAACCAAAAGTGAAACAAAAAAATTATTTGAGGAGTTCATAAAATCGCAAAGGGAATCCGAAAAATCCGTGAAAGGAAAAACAACTTGAGTAATTGTTTCTCTGTAAATCAGAAGGGAAAAATAAAATCAAAGGAAAAAGGAAATAATCCCAGTACCCCTTGCTTTCAAATCTTCCAACTTTACAAGTAATAGCATCATTACTAGAAGAATCAAGGGATTTTAAGGGGGAAAAATCACATGACATGACAGCAGTATTTCATGCAAATCGCAAAAAAAGATGTCCCCAATACCATGGGACCTAGAAACTTTGCAACCTCATAAGAGAGTCAACACTATCAGCATTGCTAGATACCAGCACACTAGAAAAAAACCAAAACACCAACAACAACATGATTATATAGGAGTTGATAAAATCACAAAGGGTGTCCAAAAATCCATGGAAAAAACGAACCTGAGATAGGAACAGGAGCAGGTACATCCTTGATAGAAGCCAAAACCTCATCTTTCTCACAATCCGAGAACAAGCCATCCTCGCCAGCCATCCTCCGATTACTGTCGTAAATGTGCATCTCCTCCTCACGAACGACCACTTCCGGCGCCATCTCAATCGCCGGAACCACCGCGGAAGTCGCCGGCAACGAGGGCGCGTCGAGAACATCATACACCTCCCGGTCGAAATAACCGGGCAACTTCCTCTCCCTCCTCAAGTCGTTCCTCATCAGCCAAAACGACTCCGTTTCGTCCTTCACCGAGGACTCCCACTCCTTGATCTTCTTATAGTCGCCGGCGAGGTTGCTCCACCGCTTCCGGCACTGGACCGGTTCCCGGTTCACCCCGTGCTTCTTGCAGTACGACGAGACCAGCGCCCACTTCGGCTCGCTCGAACCGAAAGCCGAACCGGCAGCCCGGCCCGGCTTGAACCGGCTCTCCGCATCGGCCTTGCCCTGTATGAGCACCAGGATCTCCTGCCTCGTCCACCGCGGAAGCCTCGCCGCCGGCCTCTCCTCGCAGCCGGCGACCGCCGCGAACGGCGGAGAACCGTCGACGGCTCCGTCAATTTCGCCGTCGACGGTTTTGTTGGGTTTGGAAGGGTGCTCGGAAGACATAAAAGAATAGGGTTTTTGAAAGGCACGTGACTCGCACGGGACCTGTTTGTGACGGTGCCTTTGGGAATGCCCCGTTACGGCGTTTTAGAAAAAAAGAGAGAAGGGTTTAGCACTTAGAATTAGAAGAATGAAGATATATCAAAAATCAAAGAGAGAGAGAGAGAGAGAGAGAGAGAGAAGGGTTTTCTAATGCTTGTGGCTTTTGCTGGTGAAAATGGGGTTTTAAAATTTTAATTTTTTTTACTGGCTGTAGTGTACACTAAACAGGTTCTTGACCCTTAACCCTTGAATAAGGGTTTTGTTTATTTTTAATAATAATAATTAATATTTTAATTACTATTTATTGGGGTCATATCCTTATCTTTAATTCTCAATTAATGGGGTGTTTTTCTTTGTTTGCAAAAGGTAACTTGGTGGTGTGGTTTGACATGATCAAATTCCTCAAAACAGCACTTTCATTTCATTGCAATTTTTTTCCTTCTCTTGTTTTAGGTCATTTTCTGAGGGTTGGAGATATGAATGGGTTATATAGCTTTCCTTTCCTATTTGGGGGTTCAATGTAACGTATAAAATACTACCTACATGTATATAACCTCTTGATGTTACTATCAGCATTGTATTTTTTTTATTTCACCACATCTCATGCCCCTTATATTAAAAAAATATAAATTTGAAAGAGATTTTTAGAGATTTTGAAATCTTTTATCAATCAAAGGGGAAAAAATCAAATCTCTTAAGTTAAGTTGCGTGGATATCAGTTGTTACTTATGTAAGTAAACGTTAATATATATATTTTTTTTACCTTTAACTCAGATATTTTCATCCGTTCAGAAAATTATGACAGTCTCTTCTTATAAGTGACACTTTCAGCATTCAAACTTTGTGTCATCACTCTTATCAGGCTGTATCATATTTATCATTAGACCAACGTCATATCTAAAATGTACTTTAAGTTTTAATTAAAAAATTAATTAAACTCTTTTTATGAATTAAAACAAAAATCAGTTTGTTAACTTTGCACTTAATCGGTATCAAAGACACCCTAAATAGTTTTGTTACATTGTTGATAGAAAAGTATTACTCTATGCCCAAAAATAATGTGTGGTGGACCATAAGTTGATAAGGGCATGCTACCCTACCACTGAGTAAACCTTTCTTTTCTTTCTCCACCTTCTCTTATCTCATGGAATAATTTCCCTCTAATCCTTGCTTAATGGTTAATGTTTGTGCTTATGGATGGCCCCCCTCCATTAAAGCCACTTTATTTTGTTTTTCTTTGTTTTCACCTATGACAAAACCTTGATTAAGGTAGCTGCACCCATAGGCACTACCATCACGCTTTCTGGAAATGTATACTCCTACTAATTTTATTATCAAATCCCTAATCCGTGAGGTGTGATTCATCTGTGTTTATTGTTTTAAAAAAACCTGAATCATTTAATTATTATTATTATTATTATTGACTAGTCAACCAGAATAGTACATGATTTTTGGATAATTAAATGCTTTTCATTTGTCTATTTTAGAATTTAGTTTTTTTTTTAAATGCAAAACTATAAGCACCAATAATCTTTTTTACATTGAAAAACATTTAAATTTTTCTTCTTTAGGAATTAATATGTGGACTTATCGCTCCCCAATCTATATGTCATCGGCTCTTATAATTGATATAACCTAAAAAATTTGCCACATAAATTGTGTTTTTACTAAGAGACGTTCTCCAACCCAATAAACCACTTGAAAAGCATATTTTAAAATTGAGTTAATATTTATATTAAAGAATGATATTTTAAAAGTAAGTCAATTATAAATAAAAAAATTAAAGTATGAATGTAAATAATTTTAAATCATAAAGTATAATATAAAATATGATTTAAATGTTAAATTTTTATGCTTACAAACCCATCTATTCATAACAAGTTATAAAATAATTAGGGTTTGATATAGATTAAAACTTTAAATATTTAAATAATTAAACAAAAAAGGTAATCATGGTTATAAATAATAGATTAATGAGTATGCATTCATAAAGCATCACAATAGTAAAGCATCACAATAAAATATTTAATGTAATAATAACATAATTTTAATATTATATATATATATTATTTCAATTTACTTGATTAGTTAAGTCTATATCAGGTCTAAAAAAAATTCCTCTTGTAAAAACAAATTTGTTCTAAAAGATTTCTTATTGACTTAATATATAACCTTTTTTAACTAAATAGATTTAAAAATATACCTTATTTATTTAGTAACATGCCTAGTCAAATATTGGGTTATAAACCCTTAACAAAACCACTTGATTTATTTCTATCTTCACCGCTAACTGTCTAGCGCAATTTTGAGGGAACAAATCATTTAGGTTGTTATTTAAAAAAAAACACTTAGGTTGTTTTGAATTAGCATTAATTGTTTTGAAAATAATATTTGAATAATTTAGTAATTTTAATTTGTTTTGTAAGATAAACAAATAAGGTGCTAAAATCGTAGTATGCACGCTAAACCCGTAAAAGTAATGATCAGAAAAATCATATTAGGAGCAGCACGTATTTACATTGATATATAGAGGCACTTGCCCCACGAAGTTTTCAAATGCTCCACCAATAATGTGTTGTAGTATAATAATATACCTCAAATCACAGAACTAGTTGACAAATTGGAATGACTCGTGACTTAATTGTCAAACAAATATGACGACTTCATAATGTAAGTAAAATTTAAGTTGACATCACACCTCTATAGTGTAAAATCAAGGCGGAGCATGTGTTATGAACCGTTATAGTGGATAATAACCTTATCCTTATAATGTATATAATTCTTGGGTTACATATGATCTATGTCATAATCCTACTTGATAAATAAAGAAATGGCATAAGAAGGGGTTTGAATTGTGTCAGTGTTTGAAACTCAATTTTTAAAATAGATTATAAGTTCATAAAAGCTTTTCGTAAACTATGGCAGCGGAATTAATCAGAGTGATAACGACGCACACTTTAATGCAACGGAAATAACACAAATGAAAGTATGGACGATGCATGCCGTAAAGGAGCAGACGGTGCAAACAGTTAAACGAGCAGATGATGCAGACAGTAAACGATCAAAGGATGTAGGCAGTAAACGATGCAAGCAATAAAACCGTAAACGATGCAAGCAATAAAAACAGCACACAAGAGATTTATCCTGATTCACCCAAAATCAGTAGGGCTACATCCAGTCCTTGAATTCACCAAGATTTTCCACTATTCAACCCAAAACTACAAGTATTAAACAAGACTTCCGCCAAGTATTAAACAGGACTTCTCCCAGTATTCGACAGGACTTCTCCCAAGTATTCAATAGGACTTCTCACAGTATTAAACAGGCTTCTCCCAGTATTAAGCAGAATTTATCCTAGTATTAGACAAGACTTCTCCCAAGTTTTATACAATCCTAATTCTTTATACAAAAAGAATTTCTTCTACGACGGTCTCTTCTGAAAAGAGTGAGGTAGAAAGATTAAGCTCGACTAACTCAAGGTATTCTGCGTAGAGGATATGACTATAAAGTGTATACTTGAGGTTAGTGTATAACAGAGATGATTGGTCGATATGTTCTCTGTTTTGGGTGTGAAAGCTTGATAGTGTTTGACGCTGGGAATTTTTCACACTTGGAAGACTTTACTCAGACTCTAAGCGTTGGGTAGCAAATATGACATTTGGGCAACCACTTGAGTTTTGAGAACAGAGAGGATAAACGATGTAGTTCTCTTTATGGTGTGAATGGATTGAGAGATTCAACTCTTAGGAATTTTCACACTTGATCTTCCACATTCTTCAAATCTTCAGGTCTTCCTTTTATATCTTCTCTAGAATTAACCAATGCTGAAGATGTTGATTTCTTCTTTTTCTTGTTCAGGCTTCAATGGATCTCTGTTGAACAATAAATGCATTCGACCCTTGAAAGCTTTGACATGGCTGTTCTGAGTAGTAGGTAGCTTGTAGCAGTTCTGAAACTCTCTTCTTTGGGTTGTACTTGATGTAGACGCAGAGATTGAACAGTGTTTGCTTTCGTCCTTTTACTTGTTCTTCCTTGTTTCAGACTTGGAAAATAATATTCATTGAAGAGCTTTGCATTAAATGCATTCTGCTGATTATTTAATGCATTCTGACATTTCTGTGTCTCGAGAACAGAGCATTTAATGTTGCTGCGGAGAGAGAAATTAGAGCCGTTGATATTCTGATTTGTCACGTGATTCGAGCTCTTCCCCTCGGTTGTGTTTGTCAGTTGTAGACAATGTGGCCTTGGACGATGCTGTCTCACTAGATTGGACGATACTGTCTCATTTCATCAGACGATGTTGTCTCACTTGGTTAGACAATGCTGCTTCTCTTCATCAGACGATGCTTTTCTTCATTGATTAGACGATGCTGCTCGTTTCGTCAGACGATGCTGCTCGTTTCGTCAGACGATGCTTTCTTCAGTCTTGCTCATGGACGATACTTCTTATATCTGCATGGACGATACTTTCTATCAGACGATGACCATGCATGCAGTCTTTAGACGATGCAATTCATTTTTGCTTGGATGATACTTTCGTTCATTGTTGGACGATGCTTTCTTATTTTTTCTCTTAGACGATAAGGATTATTTCCTGAAAATAATAATACATATAGTTTAGGAAATAAAATTGTTATCATTCAAAACATGATAAACAATATAACTCGTTTGAACCTAACACTACTCATGTGGGTAAACATGTTCTTTATCTTATTCAATTAAGGTTTCTCACATAACTATTGTAAGACCCTCATTTTTCTAATTTTATGATTAGGTCCTTGGAGTATTTTACATTTTGCAGTTTTGGTCCTTGTTGATTTCTATTGGATTTGATGATGTTAAGTTGTGCTTTATTTTATCAAGTTTCGGTATCGTTTTTCCCTGGTCATAATTGTATCATTTGCAGCTTCATTACTTGTGGAATTATCATTCGTGGATACATGGGAAAGTATCGTCTGCAGCATGTGTGGAAGTATCGTTTAGGAAGTATCGTTTGCAGCATGTGTGATAGTAATGTCTGGGAAGTATCGTCCACGGTATGTGAATGTATCGTCCGATAGCATCATTTAGAGAGTAACGTCTACAACATGAGAGAGTATCGCTCACAACAGGATAGGGGAGTATCGTCTGTGGCATGTGGAAGTATCGTTTATAGCATGAGAGAGAGTATCGTTTGCGATATGTGGAAGCATCGTTCATAGCATGAGAAGTACCGTTTACATCACGTAAGAGTATCGTTTAGAGAGTATCGTCCACAGAAGGTGGGAGTATCATCTGCTACGTATAAAATTGTGAACGTTGAAATGCTCTATTTAATCTCATTGTTGAAAACTTACCATAACGCAAATCTATCTTTTCTCTATTCCTTTTCTTTCGTTCTGTTTATTCCTCTTATCACATATAGATTCTATTTTGGTTAAGATAAGGAAAAATTGAAAAGAAAATAACCCTCAGAGCATATTTGTTTCGTGAAAGATATAAGTGGGTTGTTGTGGGTTAATTTTGAATTAAAAGATATAGATTTGATTTGTTTTGGGAAGATAAGGATAATTAACAGAAATTGTTATCACCTTTTGGGATATTGACTCGGTTTTCATCTAAAATAAATAACAACACTTAGACAAACGTGAGATACTTGGATTTCTTTCTCACTGTTGCTGATCACGAATTTCCTTTTCCTTGAAGATCAAACATTCTTTCTCTCCTTTTTTCCAAGAGTTCAAGGTGAGAAAAATTCTAGTTCTAAATTCCTGAAGGGTTTAAGGTTGAACCCTGTTTCTGAAAATCAATTCTAATCTTGTTTCCATCCCTTTCCATTATTTTCCAAGGGTTTTGATCATAGAGTTTTTCCAGTCTTTCCTTCGATACAATAGACGTGTATTCTTTCGAGTTCTTGGAGTTCGAAGTATCGTTTCCATCTTCTTGATCAAGCAAGATTCATGAGGTAGGCTTTCTTTTCACATGCAATTCTTGGGAAATAGATTCTGTTTCTCTCCTTGCCTTTCTGGTCTCAGTTTCTGACTATAGCTGGGGTTGGATTACATCTTTTCAATGATTGATTATTGTTCATGTTCTTGCAAGGTTGGACGAGAGGCTTGTGCGATTCTACGTACGACGGTAAGGGTAACTCGGTCTTACAGTGTCTCGAGTTGTGCATGCTTTATATTGTTCTGCTTGTGGTTGATCTTTGATATTGTTGATTATGGTTGATTTACCTTTGGTTCTGAATATTACTTATTAATTGTGGACTGTGGGATTATGTTATTGTCCTAAAGCCTATGATTTGATGGTAACTATAATATGTTGATTGTTGGATATTGAACTGAATTGAATCATGACTACTCATGCTAATATACTATGACTCTTGGGTTGATATGAACTGTTGGTTCACTTGGTTATTGTTGTGGCTATCATAGCATATGCATTTTGTAGGGTTTTTGAAAGGTTGATGTGACGGCACTTTGTCCCGCGTGACCTTCCTAAGGAGTTGTGATGACACTTTGTCCCATGTGATCTACCTTGAGGGTGGTGTGGTGGTAGTTTTTCCCACGTGACCGTCCTGCCTTGGTTGGCAAATTCTGGCCATCGTTAAGCATGTAGTTATTGGTAGGACTAACAAGCATGTTCTGTTGTTGTATCGTTCAAAGCTAAAAAACAGGATGTTGATGTATTGTTCAATGCTTTATAACTTCCTATTGTCTGTTGTATCCTGTATCATTCAAGCTTATTTACTTGACATCGTTTACTGTGTCGTCCAGGCTGTATTAAACTAATGTTTTCATTGCAGTATCGTCTGAGCCTTATAAACTTGATGTTTTCTTGACTGTATCGTTTAGGCTTTGCAACCTTGATTGTTTACTGAACGTTCTTATGATTGATGTATATTGTTGTTCATGCTATCTTGTTTTGATGAGTTAACCATTTCTGCTCATTTTGTTTGTTGTTTGGGCGCTTAACGCCATAGATGATCAGATTGACGATTTACGTGATGAATGACTTTGTTGCAAGCTTAAAGGGACATTGGAATAACTTGAAGACTTGGAAGGTCGAACAATGAAGACTTGAAGATTTATAGCTTCGCTGTTATTCATACTCATAACGTTTTGGGCATGTTGTTGGTACAAACTTAAGAATTATTTTCTATGTTCACACACTGTTTTTATTTAATATAATTATGGGTATTATTATATCATATTAAGTGAGTTGACGTTTTTGTTTTAAAAATTGAGTTTTTGTGAGAGGTTTTATGAAAGTCTCCATTAATTACTGTGTGACCCCTGACTCAAAATTGGGGTGTTACATTTGTGGTAATAGAGCAATGGTTAAGATAACCAGAGCTTTTGAGTAGATTTGTTTGTTAGGATGTTTGAACTCTGAAATCGATTGGTGGGGTGTCAATCGAAAGAAGAGTAGCAGTGTTTGACTGTTTGATTTGTTTGTTTGATAGAAGGTTGTTCCTTGAGTGGATAATCTAACATGATATAGTTAGTTAGAGTAGTTATCTAACTCTATGTGATGGGAGCAACTTCTTGGTTTAATTGCTAACTATTCTATAAGGAGGTAGTTGTCCCCGATCCTAAAATGTCAGAGTTCTTGAACTCTTATTCTCGAAGTCCTCCTTGAAAAGAGGAGCTCTTAAGATCCTGTTAGCGACAAGCGTGGGAGAAGTGAAGACTGATGCCATGCAAGACATTTCGATAATTCCATTGATAATATAAATTTTCAATAAAACTTATCATAATGGAACTTCTTACTATATAAGTTTAATCAAACCTCATCTCATCTTATCACTTTAACACTCACGGACCCTTTTATTACTAACTTAGTATTAGAGTGACTTTTGAAGGTACCCAACATTTTCCTAACATTTTAAGAAGTACAGTAAATTATATCATAAATCGAGAATAAACAACTTCTCATGGAGGCACTTTTGAAAATTTTAACAAGATTGGTGGGTTATATCTTAGGTGTTTTGAAACTCTTTGAGAAGCCTGATTAAGTTTCTCTTTCACCTTGAGAGCTTTAAAAGGTTCTATTGGAGATATGTTGAGATTTTTTTCATAAACCTTGAGAATCTTGGTATGTTCTATATAATATTGGTGTGTGAAAAATCTTCAAGAACCTTGATAAATTCTCTTGAACCTTGGGAGGAGGTTCTTTGAGAGGCATATTTAAACATCTAGGAAACTTTTATATATATATATATATATATATATATATATATATATATATATATATATATATATTCCCAGAGGAGCTTAGGAATTTCGAAACTTATGTTCTACTAAAGGTATGTTAGAAATTTATGCATAACCATTAAAAGAAAAAGAATTATGGACATAAAAAAATGTAAATACTTATAATAATGAATAATAAATTTCATGCAGACTAATATGTTGACCTCTGACAATATAGGTTGATAAATAAACTCTTCTATTTTTTACCTATTTATTATTTTATGAAATATAGGTTGATAAATAACATATTTCATGCAGACTAATATGTTAACCTCTGTCATGCCATCATTTTTCATAGTCATTACTTTATTAAAATAGATTTTTTACGTGAAATTCCACTATCCAAATATAAATATGATTTAAATATCATGGTATGATTTAAATATCATAGTCTGACATCAATAATGATCAACCGTGAAATGAATCACACTAGATTACAAATATGATTTGTAGCTGATCATAACTTCAAGAATAAGTCGATTATGAAGGATACATTTTTCAATTATTCTTTAGAGTTGTCATCTGTATATCTAGTATGGAACTTAATTCACAATTACTTAAAATTTTCTATTTTATTATTACCAAGATAAAATAAATCTTTGGCTAAGGCCAATGAGGATTGGGTTATATCTGATCTATGTCATCATCCAAGAGGAAACAATCATTTATATTAATCGGCTAAGGATTCTCACTAAGTATTTTTATCACAATCACAAAATTAATCCACCTTGCTACATCAATGCTCAACGCTTATCGAGATATAAATTTTTATTAAGCCTTATCATCATAAAAGAAGTAGACTTTTACCACAACACTCAATACTTGTATATAAAGGGTCACAAGTATGATCAACCAATCTAAGAAAGTGTCATTTCATCTCATCTCCTTCTATGCTGCTAAACACTTTACTAACTTAGCATTAGAGAAACTTTTGTAGGAACTTTGCATTTTTATAACTACGGAGCTATATGTAATAATAGGGATCTAACCATATTTGTCATGATTTACCTTCACTAAAGTACACAACTCAGGTCATGATTTATTCTTTTAAACATTAAAGACATGTTACGCTTCATATATTCTCTCAAACCCTAAAATTTATGGTAGGTTTTCTCAAAGATCTGCCGAAACTCTTCAAGCACCTTAATAGATTTTCTCCAACCTTGCTAACCTTGGACTGTACTCTTGAAGGCATATTGAACCTTGATAGATTTTCTCTGTCTTCGGGAACCTTAGTAGGTTCTATCAAACGAAAGTTTTAACATATCCTCTTAGAAAAGTTGTGGAACTTTTCATGAAATTTAATAGGCTTTCTTGAACCTCGAGAGACTTGGAAGGTTCTCTCATAGGTATATTGTAACTTTTTAGAAACCTTAATAGATTCTCTTATGCATCTGTAACCGTAATAGGTTCTCGTTGAGGCACACTGGAAATTTCAAGAACACTCATATATTCTTTCAAATCTCAAAAACTTTGATATTTTCTTATGTAAATATTTTAAAAATCATAATAATAATTATCTCGAAGCTCAAGAACTTTAAACCATCCTCTCAAAGACATGTTGAAACTTTTTCACGAATCTCTAAATATTCTATTGAATCTTGAGAACCTTCTTATGTTCTTTGATAGGTGTGTTAAAACTCTTCAAGAATCTTAATATATTGCGTTGAACCTTGGGAACAATATTAGGTTTTTCGGAAGCATATTTGAACTTTTAAGGAACTTAGATAGATTCTCTCAAGAGTTTTAGAATCTCGATAATTATGTTATATTAAAGGTATTTTAGAACTTTATGCATATCTATTAAATAAAAAAAATTGAGCATTCAAAGGAAAGTAAATACTTAATTAATGAATAAGATGTTCCATGTAAACAAATATGTCGACCTCTAACAATATAGGTTGATATATCAGTTTTGTAATCTTCTTAATTATTCCTTATTACACACAAGTATGCAACAACCTATAAAATCGTTTAGTTGGTCATCATTTGGATTTTATTTTCTTAAAAAGAGGAGCTCTTAAGGTCCTTAGCGACAAGCGTGGGAGAAGTGAAGACTGAGGCATGCAAGACATTCTGATAATTCCATTGATAATATAAATTTTCAATAAAACTTATCATAATGAAACTTCTTACTATATAAGTTTAATCAAATCTCGTATCATCTTATCACTTTAACACTCGCGGACCCTTTTATTACTAACTTAGCATTAGAGTGACTTTTGAAGGTACCCAACATTTTCCTAACATTTTAAGAACTATAATAGATTATATCATAAATCGAGAATAAACAACTTCTCATGGATGCACTTTTGAAAATTTTAAGAATATTGGTGGGCTATATCTTAAGTGTTTTGAAACTCTTTGAGAAGCATGATTAAGTTTCTCTTTCACCTTGAGAGCTTTAAAAGGTTCTATTGGATATATGTTGAGATTTTTTTCATAAACCTTGAGAATCTTGGTATGTTCTATATAATATTGGTGTGTGAAAAATCTTCAAGAACCTTAATAAATTCTCTTGAACCTTGGGAACCGTAAGAGGTTCTTTGAGAGGCATATTTAAACATCTAGGAAACTTTTATATATATATATATATATATATATATATATATATATATATATATATATATATATATATATATATATATATATATATTCCCAGAGGAGCTCAGGAATTTCGAAACTTATGTTCTACTAAAGGTATGTTAGAAATTTATGCATAACCATTAAAAGAAAAAAAATTATGGACATAAAAAAATGTAAATACTTATAATAATGAATAATAAATTTCATGCAGACTAATATGTTGACCTTTGACAATATAGGTTGATAAATAAACTCTTCTATTTTTTACCTATTTATTATTTTATGAAATATAGGTTGATAAATAACATATTTCATGCAGACTAATATGTTGACTCTGTCATGCCATCATTTTTCATAGTCATTACTTTATTAAAATAGATTTTTTACGTGAAATTCCACTATCCAAATATAAATATGATTTAAATATCATAGTTCGACATCAATAATGATCAACCGTGAAATAGATCACACTAGATTACAAATATGATTTGTAGCTGATCATAACTTCAAGAGTAAGTCGATTATGAAGGATACATTTTTCAATTATTCTTCAGAGTTGTCATCTGTATATCTACTATGGAACTTAATTCACTATTACTTAAAAATTTCTATTTTATTATTACCAAGATAAAATAAATCTTTGGCTAAGGCCAATGAGGATTGGGTTATATCTGATCTATGTCATCATCCAAGAGGAAACAATCATTTATATTAATCGGCTAAGGATTCTCACTAACTATTTTTATCACAATCACAAAATTAATCCACCTTGTTACATCCATGCTCAACGCTTATCGAGATATAAAATTTTATTAAGCCTTATCATCATAAAAGAAGTAGACTTTTACCACAACACTCAATACTTGTATATAAATGGTCACAAGTATGATCAACCAATCTAAGAAAATGTCATTTCATCTCATCTCTTTCTATGCTGCTAAACTCTTTACTAACTTAGAGAAACTTTTGTAGGAACTTTGCATTTTTTTAACTATGGAGCTAGACAATAGGGATCTAACCAAATTTATCATGGTTTACCTTCACTAAGGTTCACTAAGGTACACAACTCAGGTCATAATTTATTCTTTTAAACATTAAAGACATGTTAAGCTTTCATATATTCTCTCAAACCCTAAAATTCATGGTAGGTTTTCTCAAGGATCTGCCGAAACTCTTCAAGCACCTTAATAGATTTTCTCCAACCTTGCTAACCTTGGACTGTACTCTTGAAGGCATATTGAACCTTGATAGATTTTCTCTGTCTTGGGAAACCTTAGTAGGTTCTATCAAAAGTATGTTAAAGCTCTACGAAAGTTTTAACATATCCTCTTAGAAAAGTTGTGGAACTTTTCATGAAATTTAATAGGTTCTCTTGAACCTCGAGAGACTTGGAAGGTTCTCTCATAGGTATATTGTAACTTTTTAGAAACCTTAACAGATTCTCTTATCCATCTGTAACGGTAATAGGTTCTCGTTGAGACACATTGGAAATTTCAAGAACACTCATATATTCTTTCAAATCTCAAAAACCTTGATATTTTCTTATGTAAATATTTTAAAAATCATAATAAAAATTATCTCGAAGCTCAAGAACTTTAAACCATTTTCTCAAAGACATGTTGAAATTTTTTCACAAATCTCTAAATATTCTATTGAATCTTGAGAACCTTCTTATGTTCTTTGATAGGTGTGTTAAAACTCTTCAAGAATCTTAATATATTGTGTTGAACCTTGGGAACAATATTAGGTTTTTCGGAAGCATATTTGAACTTTTAAGGAACTTAGATAAATTCTCTCAAGAGTTTTAGAATCTCGATAATTATGTTATATTAAAGGTATTTTAGAACTTTATGCTATCTATTAAAAAAAGAAAATTGAACATTCAAAGGAAAGTAAATACTTAATTAATGAATAAGATGTTCCATGTAAACAAATATGTCGACCTCTAACAATATAGGTTGATATATCAGTTTTGTAATCTTCTTAATTATTCCTTATTACACACAAGTATGCAACAACCTATAAAATCGTTTAGTTGGTCATCATTTGGATTTTATTTTCTTTTGTGATTGTAAAATATGTATGTGAGTTGAGAGTATGAAGGAAAACGTATAGAATTTTGAGAGGCTTGGTAACTTATCATAAAGAATGTTATAAAAGCTTATATTTGCCAGAGTTAAGTCATAAACCACAAAAATGTTGGTTTATCTTTACAAACTCATGACCTTTTTCATACTCGTTTCTTCTTATATGAGTTTATTTCCTCGTTTTTTTTTTTTTACAAATTTAGTAATTTTGAAGTAGAAAAAGTATAAATCTAAGTAAAAATAAGCATTTTTTGTGCTAAAAAAATTAAGTTCTCCAATTAGTAATCAAGCTTACTGCATAAATGTCTAGATGTGTAGATTAGTGAATTCCATTGTGTCTTTCCAAACCTCAACACCCAAAGATGCCATAAATTGTCTTGATCATGTCTTCTTAAAATAGAGATTTAGTGAAAATTCCACAATCAAACTATAAATATGACTCAAATATCCTAGTTTGGAGTCTATAATGATTAACTACGAACTAGAGCATACTGTATTATGAATATGGTTTGAGATGATCATAACTTCAAGAATGTTTCCATTTTGAATGAAATCTTTTTCCTTTTTTCTTCAAAGTTGTAATCCCTTTATCTATAAGATAGTTAAATACAGTGTAATCAATTGATACCAAAGAGATATGTTGGAGCGGTGTTCTAATTAAAGGGTTGGATTCAAGTATGAATTATAAATAGGATAATGCACGGTCATTGTGCAGTAATGTGTTTAGTTCTTAACCTCAACTTTAATTGAAGATGTGTTTCATTGTTTCTATGTTCCTGATCTTGACCAAAGAGTCCTTTTTCTTTGTTTAAGCTTCTATTTTTCACTGAAAAATGTGTCTTTCTCTTTTCGGCTGGTTTGTTTCTCTTCACATGTTGGGTTTTATAGATTAGAGGTATCTGTCATGATTTTTGTTGGTATCCACCGGTTTTATACAATTCTCTCTTTCTCTCTCCCCTCTATCTCAACAAGACCCTCTTCTACTTGTTAGCAAAAGAAGAGATTCATATCACTAAGGAATACTCATGAGTGCATAATTTTAATTCGCGGATAGAGGGAACAACCCTAGTTGTTTTGTAACTTTTTTTTTTAGTTATGCAAAAAAACGTGGCATTTTATTTATGTTGTTATATGTTCTGGGAAGATGGAACAACCAGAAATTAGATTTAGCAAGAAGAGGCCCTTTTTACATGTGCCCCTCTAGCTATTTATAGAGGGGGAGTCAACATTAAATGTCATAAATAACATTAAAACCCTAGATTATACAAAACGGGCCTCTAGGCCTAGCTCGCCACAATCTAGTCCTTGTTTCGGTCGCCTGGTTGCCCCTACTGGGCAGAGTGCTTGCCTAGTCCAAATCATTACAATACAAAGAGTCACCTAAAACTGTTGATGAGCTTGTTAGTGTTGTTGAGAAATCATTTGAAGCATTTTCATCGGTGGAGTCAAACCGTATATTTCTAACATTACAATTGTGCATCATAGAAATTATGAAAGCAAAAGAATGTCAGAAGTACAAGATTCCACATATTAAAAAAATGTTGGAAAAAAGGCTAGCTTCCCCTTCAAATCAAGTGTGAGCCTACATTTATGCAAGAAGTTCTCCATTATTTAAACTAAATTTGTTGTACCAATGATGCAATTGTAATTTTTCTTTTTTCACTATTTTTCCAGTGATAATGTTAGTAACTTTTGGCACTCACTATATATTTTTGGCATTTACCATTGAAAATTGATCTTAAATTAACGATGTTATGAATTTATGACCCACATCGCTTTCTCAACTTCATTGCCTTATTGTTTTGGCGTTGTCACTAGCTTGAACAATTTGCTTCATTGCCTAATTGTTTTGGCGTTAGCACAAATATTAAAATTGAACGATTTATCATACTTTTTTTTCTGCAGTTCTTAAACGTATTCCACATCACTAGTTTAATACTCCAACTGAAATGAAATTATAGATGTGGTTAAAAAAAAGAAAAGAAAAGAAATTATAAATTCTTATTACACCTCTTTACTAATAGAGCAATACTACCTTAACAAGAAAGATGACTCACTTATATTGAAATTATGTAGAAACCCACTGAAAATACAATGGTTGCATTGTCATGCTTGCATGTTGTTAAAAAATTTAGGAAGATAGATCTTTAACATCTCACTGACTATTTTCTTATTTTTAAAGGCATCTATATCATGTGAAAATGAATCTTCAACTTTATAATCTGATTTAAATGAATCTTTAGAGTCTTTCAAATGCACCTTCAACTCTTTTTTCAAATGAATCTTCAACTATTTCTTCAAATGTGTCTTCAACTATTTCTTCAACTGAGTATCCACTAAGGGTATCAAAGGAAAAAAATTGGGAAAAATGCTTTGGTTTTGTAAAATCATATACGTACACTTTGAAAAATAGAGCAAAAACCAAAACACGAGTAATACATCTTAAAAAGTTAACAATATTAAATGCATTTCTTAATATGTATAATCATTTTCTTTTTGGATGGTTATTTTGAAACGGATGAAATATTTTGGTTCATGAATCTCGAGATATCTCAATTAAGGAACAAATGGTTGTGGTTTTGCGTTACGTAAATAAGAAAAAAGCAAGTTATAGAGTGTCTTCTTGGTCTTGTTCATGTTTCCGATACTAGTGCTTTATCACTGGAATTTGCTTTGGACTCATTGTTTGCAAAATATGGGGTAAGCTTGTAAAGATTACACGGACAAGGATATGATGGAGCAAGTAATATGCAAGGTAAATTTAATGGGATCAAAAGTTTGATATTGAAAGAGAATAGATGTGCATTCTATATTCATTGCTTTTCTCACCAACTCCAATTAGCTCTGGTTATCTTAGCAAAAAACTCATGTTGAAATTGCATTGCTATTTAGTATAGTTGCTAATTTGTCTAATGTTGTTGGAGTTTCATGTAAACATCGTGATATTCTTTGTGAAAGTCAAACTACTAAGGTGAAAGAAGCATTGCAAAATGGAGAAATCTCAAGTAGACGTGGCTTGAATCAAGAAATTACTGTCAAGAAGGTCGGGGATACTAGACGAGACTCACATTATGATACATTACTTTGTATTGTTTCTTTGTTCTCTTCAATAACTGATGTTCTTGAAATTGTTGAGGAAGATGGCACAAGTTTGGACCAAAAAGGCGAAGCATGTTTTGTTGATTTATATGCAATCTTTCAATTTATTTTTGTCTTGCACTTGATGAAAAATATTTTGGGGATTATTCATGAGTTATCTCAAGCATTACAAAGAAGTGATCATGACATTTTTAAATGCTATGAAATTGGTTACAGTATCAAAGCATATGTTGAAAGTTAGGAGATATGATGGTTGACATTCTTTGCTCAATGAGGTTTCAGTATTTTATGAAAAACACAATGATTTCATTCCTAATATGACTGACATCTTTCAAAAACAAGGAAGATCAAGGCTCAAAATGGGGAAAATTTATAATTTGCATCATTTTCAAGTTGAATTATTCTATCAAGTGATTGATCGGCAAGTTCATGAGTTGAATAACCGTTTTACATAAGTGAATACTGGATTGCTTCTTTGTGTAACTTGCTTAAGCCCAAGAGGTTCATTTGTTACATTTGATAAAGAAACGTTGATTCGTTTGGTTCAGTTCTATCCTTCAGATTTCTCCCCCGTTGAACTTTTGCCCCTAGATAATCAACTTCAAAATTATTTCATAAATATATGCTCTGATAGTGCATTTTCAGGATTAGGGGGATTAGTGATCTTGCTACAAAGATTTTGGAGACTAAGAAACATTCTATATATCAATTGGTGTATTTACTTTTGGAGTTGGATTTGATACTACCAGTTGCAATTGCAACAGTTGAAAGAGCTTTCTCTACTATACATATTATCAAGAATCAGATGCGAAATCGTATGAGAGATGAATGGTTGAATAATTTCTTATTTACTTATATAGATATAGAAATATTTAATAGTGCTGAGAATAAAAAAATTGTGCAATGTTCCAAAAACATGAAAACCCGTAGAGAACAAATATGATGTTTGTTCAGAAGTTTAATAGTAAGCCGTTATGTTTTTAATACTGTAAATTTGTATGTGTATATTTCCCTACAACTTAAAATTCTTGAATATGTCACTGTCTACAACAGTTTCTCAAACACTAACGTGCGATATAAGTTAGATGAGGAATGCTCTGTCATGGGAGGAAAGGCTAAAATTGAGTTTCTAGGTTTCGAGTTAGAGAAATTTGTTTGTTGTTTACATTGCTAATGAAGAGAATCCACTTGCTGTATCCATTCCATTTGCATTTGTGCCCTCATGAGTCATGCTTTCTATTAAAAGTGGCAGGAAAATCGTCCATATGTGGATAAAAATGTATTTTGATATAATTTTTTTCATTTTTCCAATTATCCATCTCATTCATTCTCTTCTCCTTTTATCAAACCAAAAAACATATTAAATTTACTTTATTTCTCACATGTTTTTTCTCTACTCGTTTTTCCTCTTAAACTAAACAAAGCTTAATAGTCATCAAAGACTACATGTAGAGCTTTAAAAAAAAGTTGAGGTTAATTGACCTTTTTCACTTTTTAGTTTAAAAGTCATTTATAAATTAAAAGTTGTTTGGCAAAATATTTTTAAAAAACTTTGATTTTATTTAAAATCAGTAACTCTCATGTGCAATGCTACATATTTATAAAAATAAAATTAAAAAATTAAAAATTTGTGTAAAATTAATTTAATTGACATAAAATTACCACGAACTTGATGGTTTTTAATTTGGCAAATGTACTGTTTGTTGTACTTGTCCAAAATTTCTACATGTTCAACAGAATAATATCCATTCAATCTGTGTATAGAGATTTGTATTATAAGGCACTTTTATGAGAGTAATGGACTAATGTTTGGAGGAATTTAGATCTTCTCATGTGTTAATCTCACATGATTATGTGAATCGACACATTTATTCACCATTTCAATTCCAATCTCACCCATGAAGATTGGCATGAAGCAACATATAAGAGAAGGGCAAATAAGTCATTTCAGAATGTACAAATGAGAGTGTGACAGACAGAGATTTGAAACTGCATTGACGCCGTCAAACATTAAAACGGTAAACAAAATCTCCGTCCCGGCTCACCGGAAAACTCATAGCTCCGGCGAAACCACGGCGAACCCAGTTGAAGTTTCACGGAGGAGAAGAAGTGAAGCTGAGAAAGGAGAGAACTTGATCGAGTTGAGAGGTTGGCGTGCAATGCAGGGAATGGGAGAAGGGTATCCTCAGAAGAAGCTTTGGATGGAGGATCTTGCACGCCACACATGCCTCCAAAGATCCTTCCTTTTGGGAAATTCCCACCTTGCCTTATGCGGTAATTCATTCGTTTTCTCTCTCTCACATCTTCCTCTCCCTCTTCCTCTTCCTCTTCCTCTTCCTGTTTCTTATATTTAACTGAATTCTTAGCCACCCCACCATTTGTGTGTTGGCTCCAATTCCCCATTTCCACAAAAGGTCACTGCTTTTTGCTTTTGGCTTTCCAATTCATTCACCCAACATGGATTTGTGTTTGTTTACTTCTCAAGCTTTTGTCTATGATTTTGTGCTTCTAATGTGTTGATTTTGTTCAAGTCATCAAGTGAGCTTTTTTTCGTTGTTGGGGTGAATTTGATATGTTCAAGCTGTTTGGGATCCTCTTGATCTTTCAGAATATTGTTGGATTTGCAATTAATTAATACTATGTGTAAATGTGTCTTTGCCACGTGTTAGTGGATATTTACAGGGTGTGTGATATGTGATATTTATCTTAGTTTGATCATGTGTCTTAATTTTTCATGATCTCTCACAATTAAGTCTTTTTAAGACCTTTCTTAAAGCTATGTTTTTAATCTCTGTGGTGTCCATGGAAGATTTATATGTTGTGTGTTGTTCCTCGCTTAGTTTTCTTGCTGGAGAGGCAAAATATTGAATTGACTGCCCTGTCATACTGTGCTCAACAGATACAAACGGTTTCTAGATTTTTTTGGGATATATATCTGCACATTGTGGGATTCATCATGCCTTCTGAAACAATGGACTTCAATGGTTTATCTCCATCGTTGTATTCCTCCCGAGATATTTTTTCATCTACTGAGGTACCTTCTCCTTTCATCTTTAATGTATTCCATTTTGAACATGGTGTTATTTTTTTGGAGCTTTTATAAAATTATAGAGATCTAACAATTCTAGCATTTGATGTTATTTATTCCTATTTTCTCCTTTTGTTCTTGGCAGAGGCAGGCTGGATTCTGGAAATCAGATAACCTACCCAAATGCTATGGTTAGTATTACTAATTACTTATTTGATTCTCTTATTATTCTTCTCGTCGTGAGTTACTAGAGTGGTTTCGTTGCAATTATCTGCTACCAAATCCCTAGATTTTTACCAAATGCCTATTTGTCATAAGAGTGTGTTTCTTATATTTATCTTAGTTACATATATTGTTAAGGATTTAGGAGTCATTTGCCTGCTCTGTACTTGCAAGTTATTACATTTGAAATCCCAGATTGTCTTGGTTGTTTTAACACTTTCATCTGGTAATACATCACTAAAAGAGCTTGGCTTTTCATGTTTGAGTGGGCTTGTGCTTGGCCTGTTTCATTCCCAAAAAGGTTTTGCTTTAAAAAGGTGTCTTGAAACCATTCCTATCCATGCATCTAACACGCTGTTAGGTTAATCTGTTTCTCATTACCTTTCATCAACTAACAACTCATGAATGTCATCAACCTGCAAAATACTTAGAACTTAGAAGTCATGTCAACTGTGAGAGGAAAAAATAACTCATAGACATGCATTGATGCACTACTTTGTTAGTACAGATGGAAAATCTAATCACTCTTTGACTTTACTATGTCATTTAGATTCTGATCAGGGAATAAAACCTAACTTGAATGTACAAGAAGTAGCCAATTCTTCAGATAGCAGTGACGCTAATATAATTGCCACTCAGCATGAATGTAGCCTCTTCTCAAGTTCTCTGTCAGAGTTGTTTAGCAGGAAATGTAAGTTTTTATTTTCCTCTTTATATGGTGTTTGTCTCATTTAGTTGAATAGTGAATAAGGTTTCATTGTACTAAACTGAACTCTAAAGTGGGTTTGGGATGTAGCTGAGGTTTCTTAAGAAAACCGCTAGCTAATATGCTATGCCTTTGTCTGATTTCTTTTCGTGCAGTGAGATTATCTGCAAATAATGCTTTATATGGACATTCGGTTGATAATGTTGCATCCCACTACGAGGAAGAGAGGCTTTTTGACTCTCTTGAAGAACTTGAGGCTCAAATTATTGGAAATCTACTCCCCAGTGAAGATGATTTGCTTTCGGGAGTGACTGATGATCATGGCCACATCACCCAAGACAGCGCTGGTGATGACATGGATGAACTAGACCTTTTCAGTAGTGTTGGAGGGATGGAATTGGGAGATGATGATAACTCATCTTCTGGACTAAAGAATTCTGAAATCTTTGGTGGAGCTTTTAACAGTAAACTAGGGCTGTGCAATTCTTCAATTGCTGATGAACACCCTACTAGAACATTATTTGTGAGAAATATTAATAGTTTCCAGAAAAGCCAATCTGGAAACTCAAAAAGGTGGTAATCTCCTGTCACATTGCAATACCTTTGCTTTCAACTCTGCTTTTCTTCTGCTTATGTTTTCTTAATTTTATTTTTGTTCCTGTCACATCGCATTTCAGTATGTACTTGTTTCAAGAAATCGGTCATGGGATTAGCTTATAATTCCTTGCTGCTTATTGCTTCAAGCTGCCAATTATAGGGTCATCAGGCATTTAATTTGTTAATTAATTTTTAGCTTTCTGTCTACTGATGCTTCTTTTCTTTCATTTGGCTGCAGTATGATTCAACAGATCCCTTCAGAGTTAGAGCAAAAAGAATGTAACCTTTATCTGCATCAGAAGAGCCCGCTTGTTAAATCGCCAACTAGCTTCCCAGGTAGAGTATAAGGTCACCAACTATCAATTTAGCAGCAAAATATATTTTCCCTCTCTGATGTTTGTACACTGGACCAGGCTTACATGGGGTCATTAAATCTGGTAGCATGGATGGTGGAAGGAATCTAGGTGTTGAGCCTACTATATGTGCACCATCCACAAATACTGCTTTTAGTCATGAGGTCTCTTCAAGCGTTCCTAATTCCTTGCCATCCCTTGTGAGACTTAAATCAGTTCGGAACCAATGTGAAATCGCTGAACCTGGTTCTCCCGGGCAGTTGAATTTTGGCATTCAAGCTGCATCAGCTTTTCATCCTCATTCGTATCCAGAATATCATGGTGGTTTAGCTAATGGTGTTCGCCGTAATCCTCCTGTGGCAGCAAACATCAATCTCAATACACAGGAAAGAATAGATAACATGCAGTTCTCTCCAGCAAATTCCAGTGGAGGCTTCATGGGGTTCAATGAATGTGGTAGGTCATAAAGTGCAATTGATTTGTATTTGTTTTTCTTCATCCTATATGGTTAGTAAATCTCTGAATCATTGAGCTTCACGACTCGTTACAATATATATATATATATATATATATATATATATATATATATATATATATATATATATATTATTCAATTGACCAGATACTCTTTTTTCAGCTTTAAGATCCTCTGGTAATGGAAGCAGCCCTCTTCCTGCTCATCATTTCAAATGGAGCAACTCCTGTCAGCCTCATGGAATGATGTGGCCAAATTCACCATCGTATTTGGATGGGAATCGTGTGGCCGCTGCACTGCCAAGATTGCATGCACTTCCTAGGTCACCATCACATATGATGAACACTGTTTTACCCATAAATAACCAGCATCTGCCATCAGCTTCTCTTTGGGACAAAAGACACGCCTATGCAGCGGAATCTCCTGAACCTTCTGCCTTCTATTCCGGCTCTCTTGGAAATATGCGATTTTCCAGTAATACAGCAGCATATTGTGTTGACTTTGTTCCTCATGACGTCTTTCCCCATTTTGGGGGAAGCCTTATTGACCTTCAAATCCTCCCTAAGAATCATGGACTCCATTTCCATGACCAAAGGGACCTGATTTTTCCCGGAAGTAACTACATGATTAATTCATTTGATACTTACAAACAGCGTGCTAGAAGCCGTAGAAACAGTGTTTCAAGCTTGGCTGACATGAAACAGTATGATCTGGACATTGACCGCATAAGGAGGGGGGAAGATACACGCACAACACTTATGATAAAGAACATTCCTAACAAGTAAGTAGCATCTTGTATGACATTGAATAGCTTTAGCTTTTTGTATTTAATTTTTTGCATTCTCTAATGCAAACATTTGTATATTTATTTTGTATGTTTTTGGGTTGTGCTTCCAATTTACAAGAAATTTTGGAGTTATCATCCAACCCTCGAGTTGATGATATCTTAAAGATTAAGCCAGTTTTTTATTTATTTATTAAATTGATATTTGGACTTGAAACACAAATCTAGGTATCCTCAGTCTTTGATGGTATAGGTAAATGTCTCCCAAACGACCAGAACTCTTGTATGAGCTTGAAGCTTAAGCAACTTTAATCTTATCTTGCATTTGGCATTGTTCTAATTGTCTTCTTTTATGAGATTAGCTTTTTGTGAAAGTTGCTTGAAAGAATCACTTCTAGAAATATCAATTTCGCTATGTCATCAAAGAAGTTATCTTGGTTTTACTTTGTGTACTTTTGATTGAAGCTGTTTATGTTAACCGTTGTGATTTTCTCTTTTTAATTTGGAAGTAGACAAACTCCTGTTCCCTACTGCTTATCCACAATAGTAAAAAAGATGATGAAGCCACCAGAATACAACTTTGTCGCGTGGAAAAAACTTATCTTTACTTGAAAGTGCTTTTAAGTTATGTGCACCGTCATACCCTAACAAACATGCATAGGGCTTGAGATTTGCCAATTCTTTTCTTCGTTTGGGTTCTTTCTAGTGGCTTTTCCTGATCCGTTTAGCAATCTATTATATTTATAAATAACTTCACAATGCTGTCAATTATTTGTCCCTTCTTTGCTAATGTCAGAAATGGTGTGGGGGATTGGTGGTTTGCGAATATAAGCACAAAATCAAGCCTTTGATTCCTTTCATTTGTTTTAAGCTCGTTTCAATCCATACTCTAAACATGACGGTGCAATGCCACATAAATCGTAATGCTTAGCCTATAGGAAACTTTGTTGTTTGTCTTAAATTGGTTTTGCGGCAAATGATGAACTTTTCCCCAGTTTTAGACTTCTTCATTTATATCATTTTCTTGAACTTTCGTTTTTAATGGACTATGACTTGTACACTTGCAGGTATACTTCCAAGATGCTGCTGGCTGCAATCGATGAACACCATAAAGGAACCTATGATTTTGTGTATCTACCAATTGATTTCAAAGCAAGTGCCTTTTTCTTTTTAAGAGACTGGAATTCAGGCTCCATTTGTTTCGGCAAAAAAATCTTTCTAGAATTTTTTTGCTGTACTTCCTCTGTTATGCGTTTTAGTCAAAGGAAAAATACTTAGGTTTTTACATCCTATTAAAGGAGAGGAGAATGAATTGCCCTTTCTACATGAAAAGTCATTTTCCTGAGAAAATCAAACAAGATGGAAGTTTTAGAAAATGCATCAAATTTTTTGTGAAAATTGTTTCATCTAAATTTAAATTTCAGGAAAAGGTTACATCTTTCTTTTATTGAACAAGTCCACTAACAAGTTATTTTCCGTAAAGGAAAATGGACTCTTAATGTTTAATTTATTTCAGTATTCCTTTCTTTTTCATCATTATTTACACGGAATCAGCATTAATTGCAGAACAAATGCAATGTTGGATATGCATTCATCAACATGACTAGTCCTAGCTTGATTATACCATTCTATCAGGTTAGCTACAAAAAATGATGATGACAAAGATTGTGGTTAAAATTATAATCACACACTCTCACACATGTATGGCCACACATGCTCAAGCCCCGTACTCATTAAACCTTATTGTGCAATTCTGGCAGGTGTTCAATGGAAAGAAATGGGAGAAATTCAACAGTGAGAAAGTGGCATCACTAGCATATGCTCGCATACAAGGGAGAGCAGCACTTATTGCTCACTTCCAAAATTCAAGCTTGATGAATGAGGATAAGCGCTGCAGGCCCATCCTCTTCAATGCTGATGGCCCTAATGCTGGTGATCAGGTATAAGTTTCCTTTAAGATCCGTTTATTAGCTATATTACATGGAATCTAATCAAGCCATTTAAAATTTGCAGTTGTCTTTTTTTTTTTTTTCTGAAGTGTTAAGGTCTCACATTGATGAGATATGACCAAAATATTCCTTATAAAGGGTAGGGAAATACTCACGCCTAAGCTAGCATTTGGGGTAGAGTTATGCCTAACCCAAATTCTAATATAAGAGTCTATCCAAAATCCGTTTATTGGAGACCACCCATGTATGAGCCACGCGTAGATGTTTATTCTTGAAAATTCCGTGCTCTAGACACAACCAAAATATTGCTTATAAAGGGTAGACCAGTCCTTATCCCTAAGCTAGATTTTTGAGTAGAGTTAGACCTAATCCAAATTCTAATACTAAGAGAATAAGCTACAACTACTAACTTTGCTAGTGACACAGGTCCCTTTCCCAATGGGAGTTAATGTTCGCAACAAACTTGGAAGGGCGAGAAACAACATTCACGAGGATAACTTACAAGGGAGGCCTTCTAATTTTTGAAACTGCCAGCCCTCATCTGGTGGAGACAGTATTTCAAAGGAATCAGACTAAGGAAGTCACGTTTTGTTTCTTCTGCCATCTCATTAACTTTAGCGGGCACTAACTTCATGAATCCAAGTTACTTGGTCACATTAATAAAGCTGGTCATATGAGGAGTATGGAGGTACCAATACTTACCTTAAGCCAAGAAGTTTTCCAGTTCTTTTGGGCTTTTGTAATTAAATCCGAGACATGTTGGAAATTTGAGCATCAAGAGGAGCTGTCACAACTTACAACTTTTATAGGAGTATGCATGCCAAAAGTTTACATGTAAAGGAGTTTCTGAAGTGTGAACATTGGAGAGTCTTGTATAGTGGTTTGAGGGGAACTCTGAGTCTGTACCAGTTTTCCTTTGTTTCCCCTCTTTCCCCTCCCTGCTATGTTTTTTCTTCATTTTCTTTATGTAAATTGTAGTTTTTGCTTTGTAAGGTTTGGGGTTCATCTGTCATCCAAACTCTTGTGTGAAAATTTTGATGAACTAGTTATGAATTGGGCAGAAGCCTTCTATACATATTTTGATTGTTCATCATTTTAATACTCTTTCATACATACTCTTTCACTCCTCTTTTTCTTAAATTGACAAGTCTTGTCTTCTTTATTGCCTTCTTTATTACTAGTAAGATGTATTTGAATTTTAAGAATTTGGTTTATCTAAAGTGAGGATATCCTTTTAGTGAGTAAAGTGTGGAGTATAATCCTTGTTAGAAATATAGTATTAAACTATTCACGTGGCTCTTCCGGTCTTCACCCAATAGTAAAGCAGATAAGCTTTTTGGATTGTTGGTTTATGATAATTAAAAAAGGGATAAATATATGATACATCCCCGAACTATGACCTTCATTTGGGATCCGTCCGCCGCCGAAGTAAGAGTAGAGTTTGGTCCTCAGATTTATGGAAATGGTTGGTATATGTCCCTGCAAGCGGCAAGCTGTTGACCACCGTGCAGATGTGTCACGACGAAGTCTACGTGGCACGTGGCACGTCATTTAATAAGCACAATTGGAATTTTTTTTCTTTAATAATTATATAAAACTATTTCTAATTTAATACATAAATTAAAAAAACCTAAACCTGTTAATAAAAGGAGAAAATCAAGGCAACTTCTTATCCATCTGCCTTCGACTTCTTCTTCTTTCCCAAATTTAGGGTTCCTCTTTCCCCAGATTCTTCATCCCTATCTTCAAATTGTCCATCTTGTGCCTTCAACATAATTCTATTTGACCTCCTCACTGGCTGTGAAGCAGGCCTCTTGCTAGGGGTTGATTTCTTCTTTGGTGGCTCACCAAGTTGAGAAGCAGGCCTCTTGCTGTGGGTGGTTTTCTTATTTGGTAGCTCAACAGGTTGAGAAGCAGGCCTCTTGCTGGTGGAAGATTTCTTCTTTGGTCCCTCAGCAGGTTGTGAAGCAGACCTCTTGCTGGGGGTCGATTTCTTCTTTGATGGAGTAGGCTTCTGAGATGGAGGCTTGAAAGGTCTCTTTGCTGCAGCACTGAATTGTCCTTCATTGTTGTAAGGGATCACAGCAAGTGCTTCACTGGTAGGAGGGATGGCGGCAAGTGGGGTATGAGCCAACTCATAGGGATCATACTACACAAACAACTTCACATCAACCTATTATCAACAACATATGATCCAAGAACCATTGCATCACTATCACTCAACACAGATCTCAAGATGTGATCTTGAACATCGTCTCGTGTCCTCCACCATAATTTAATTTTAAACTTCCCTGGAGTATAACCCAAATCTTTGACAACATCAACACACTCAAAATAGCTCCATCTGTTAAGTTCAATTCCATGCAGAGTATGTATGCGGCCTCCTCTGAAATTCATGTATGTCACATACACACGTACCCCCAAATGGTGAACAACGAGATTGAAAGCCATCCTACATTAACACATTCAACATTTGTTCAGACACAAAATAGGCAACAGTCGCATGAGCTCATGAACATACACAAAATTAATACTAATATTTAAACCCAAAACCCCCAAAATCATAAACCTTAACATAAGAAATTAGAAGAAGTATTTTGTGGATATTGAGCAATTCATACTCGCACAAAGGCATAGAGGAGACTGTACCTTCGACTATTTCGTTCTTAGTTCCTCTTCATCTTCGATTTCTCGGACACTTGTTCCTCTTCGTCTTCCCGCTGCAACCGTACTTCGTCATCTTCGTCTTCCTCGATGCATTTTCCAGACTAGGTCAATCGATGGAGAACAATGCTCTGATTTAGGGATAACAATGTTCTGATTTAGTTCCTGTGCCTAATTTCAATTGGGATTTTTCATTTGATTTAGGGATTTCGGGGTTTTTTAAATGTATGTATTAAATTAGAAATAGTTTTATAATAATTATTAAACAAAAAAAATTCCACCTGTGCTCATTAAATGACGTGGCACATGGCACGTAGGCTCCGCCATGACACATCTGCAAGGTGGTCAATGGCTTGCCGCAGGCAGGGACATATACCAACCATTTCTCAAAGCCTGAGAACCAAACTCTAATAGTACCTCGGTGAGGGACGAATCCCAAATGATGGTCGTAGTTCATGGACATATCACATATTTATCCCATTAAAAAAATCAATAATTCTCCAAAGTGCTTCTTTCACTTTTGGAGGAGTCAAATTTAGATTTTAACACTAAAAGTAAACATTCAATTATTGATGATGGTCGTGGGTATTGCTCGGCTTTACTGACGGTGATGTGATACCACGTTTTAAAAAGGAAGTTTCTTTACTAATGGTCACGATCATCGGTAACTCACACATTTTGGCGGGAACACTTAGCGGGAAAAATTATTGACTGTTATGCTACCGGTAACATGATTGATGAACCACATTGTTCTACACCATTTACATTCCAACGGAATAAGTCATATGCAAATATGTTAATGACCACATTCATGACTCATTTCAAATTACCGACGTCCTTGACCGTCGGTATTTTGATATGTTTATAAATTACCGACAAATTTCTCAACAGACAAGTGGTCGATAACCTATAAATACCCACCCAAACGTCTTCTTCATCACACCTTCTGTTTCTTATTCATTTCTTCTCATATATTCTCTTGTTTTGAGTTTTTTTATTTAGTTTTTATTCTAAGTTCGCTTGTTTTGTTGTTTAAATGTGCGTGGTTCCTACGAGGAGCAGGAGGAAGGCCAGAAAGAATAAAAGAACCCAACAAATTGTTATCACTTGCTCTAGCTCTCTCACCCTCATGAACCTCAATCAAGACACTGGATTGGTTATCTTTTTTTGTCTTCTTGACAGCGAATGGTAGTATTCCTAGGCATCACCACACTCATGATATCTCCTTTTATTGATGTACCAAGAGACAGTGGAGTAACATCCGACAGCACCAAGTTTGGAACATTCTTAATGCCTTCACTCACCATAAGCCTCCGAGGTGTGTGTTTCCAGCAGTGGCTTTGACTTTGAATTCCTTACCTTTAATTGTAAGGAGAGACACATCAAAAGTACCACCACCTACTCCATCACAATTAGTTCTCTTGTCCAAGCCAAATGCAATAGCTGCACCTGTGGGTTCATTGATTAATAGTTATGTTTTAAATGTAGCTTTTTGAATTTGTTAACTTTTTTATCCTTATCATTTTATTAAGATTTCACCGTTACCTTTTTTGTATTTATAAAAACACCAAACCTAGACTATAGTATTTAATTCAATTTTTAATATAAAATTATAAAAAATCAATTTAGACCAATATAAGCATATTTTATTAAATTAAAATATAAAGTTATTTTTATTCTATTTAATTTAATAAAAATATGAAAACTAAAAATAAATCAAAAACTAATATTATACTTTTAAGATGATAAATAATTTATTTTCGGATGAAGAAAAAAAGATGATAAATAACTTAAACTACATTAAAATATTTAAAAATTAATATTCTAGCTTGAATATTGATATCATATAGGTATAGTTTTGTAAATAAAGTAATGTTAAATATAAAAAGAATAATATAAGTAAGTCCTCTGATGATATTTTACAAACAGTTAGTTTTATCGAAGAATTTTTTTCAATCAGGTAGCTTTTGAGCTTTCAGGTTTCAACTAGTTTATAAGCTTTCAGTTAGCATTTCAACTTTCACAGACATAGCACAAGTGTAACAAAAACCACCCCACCTGATACTTTCTTGGCAAGGATGAGGGAGATGAAAAGAAGACAAATTGATAGAAAACTGGGAACTAAAAGGTTGGTTGATTGATAAGATTTCATCATGGGTAGTGGTAGAAATGTTTCTGCTTCCTGAACCTTGTTGGAGCACACAGCCAACATTAGAAGATTTCATCCTAGATTAAGAGCCTTGGTAAAGTTGGTATAACATCTTAAAAAAATTAATGATACATAAAAATGCATTTATGAGATATCAGTTCGTAAAATGTGTATACTACTATAAACGGCCTCCTATGCATGTGAACATTTTCCCGAAAAAAGCTCCACAGAGAAGCTAGATTTTCAAGTCCACAACTTAGTCCAAGTCCAAATTCCAGCCATTCTGCTATGCAACTAGTTGCTTGGAGAACAAGCACTATTTTAGCATCGGGTAGAGTATGAGTCAGGGGCAGGGGAACAATTAATTTAGGAAGCATGGTGAGTGCCTAAGAGCATGTACAGATCAACTTATTTTTCTTTTAGAATCAATTCAAGCATATACAACACGTTCCCAAGCATGCACTAAGTCGACAACAGTAACAATTCAAACATGAATGATCATAAAGGTTCTCTTTACTCTTTATCACAAACAAAATGGCAAGTCAGTGAGAAGAACTAGCGAGTCTTGTCTTGCCTATAATGTGTTGAAAGTTGCTCTCAAGCTCCTTTAGATAATCCTCAAGGAACTCTATTTCATCTGTTTTGTTACTATCACCACCAAGCAAATTTGTGGCCTTTGTGATTGCAGAACTCATCTTCTCCTTTTCTTCTGAGCTAAGCTTTGAATCAATAGAATCATTCTTCATAGCTTTCCTCATCTTGTAAATGTAATCATCCAAAGCATTCATTGCATTGGCCTTTCTAAGGAATTTCTTATCTTCAGCCTGGAATCTCTCAGCTTCTTCAATCAATCTTTCAATTACTTCTCTCGACAGTCTCTCTTTGTCATTGGTTATGGTGATCTCATTCATATTGCCAGTGGTTTTTTCTTCTGCAGAAACAGTTAGAATTCCATTTACATCAATAGCAAAGCATACATCAAGTGGGTGGCCACGAGGAGCAGGAGGAATGCCAGAAAGATTAAAAGAACCCACCAAATTGTTATCACTGGCTCTTGCTCTCTCACCCTCATAAACCTTAATCGGGACTTCAGATTGGTTTTCACAAGCTGTCTGGAATCCTTTTGTCTTCTTGACAGGAATTGTAGCGTTCCTAGGAATCACCACTCTCATGATATCTCCTATTACTGACGTACCAAGAGACAGAGGGGTAACATCCAACAGCACGAAGTCAGGAACATTCTTAATGCCTTCGCTCAACAAAGCAGCCTGGACAGCAGCACCATAAGCAACAGCCTCATCCGGGTTGATGCTCTTGCACAAATCCTTTCCATTGAAAAACTCCTGCAATAGCTGTTGCACTTTAGGAATCCTAGAAGATCCACCGACAAGAACCACATCATGCACACTACTCTTGTCCATCTTAGCATCAACTAGACACTTATCTACTGTCTCCATGCACTCTTCAAAGAGGTCCATGTTGATTTCCTCAAATTTTGCTCGAGTGATTGGTGAAAAGAAATCAACGCCCTGAAACAAAGCATCCACCTCAACAATAGTAACAACCATAGATGACAGTATCCTTTTAGCCCTCTCACAAGCACTTCTCAACCTCCTTAGTGATTTTGCATTACCACTAATATCCAACTTGCTCTTCCTTTTGAACTCCTCTACAAAGTAGTTCACCATTCTGTTATCAATGTCCTCTCCTCCTAGGTGAGTATTTCCAGCAGTGGCCTTAACTTCAAACACCTTACCTTTAATTGTAAGGAGAGAAACATCAAAAGTACCACCACCAAGGTCAAAGATGAATATATTTCTCTCCCCCACACAATTAGTCCTCTTGTCAAGGCCATATGCAATAGCTGCAGCAGTAGGTTCATTGATTATCCTCTTAACTTTGAGACCAGCAATGGTTCCAGCATCTATAGTGGCTTTCCGCTGAGAGTCATTGAAATAAGCAGGCACAGTGATAACTGCATTCTTAACAGGTGACTCCAGATATGCCTCTGCAATCTCCCGCATCTTTGTCAGAACCATAGATGATACTTCCTCCGCACAAAGATGCTTCTCTTGACCTTTATACTTAACAACAATCATTGGCTTGTCATTAACACCCTCAATAACCTTGAATGGCCATAACATTAAATCATTTTTGATAATGGGATCACTATACTTCCTACCAATTAACCTCTTAGCATCTGCAAAAATAATAACAATTCTCAACTAACAATCATTTGTTCTGCTTAATGTAAATATTAAGAGGAGGGCAGTAACCAAAAAAAAGTAGACAATTTACCAAAGACAGTGTTCTCAGGGTTTGTGGCAGCCTGATTCTTTGCAGCTTCACCAGTCAATCTTTGTTCATCAGTGAAAGCAACAAAGGAGGGAGTAGTTCTGTTGCCTTGGTCATTGTGAATGATCTCTACTCTGCTATGTTGTTCCTGCCAAACTGCAACACAAGAGTATGTGGTGCCAAGGTCGATTCCTATAGCACATCCCTCATCACTTTTGCCCATTCTTTCAATCTCACAAAACAAAGTGGTCCAAAGAACTGAGTTGAGGCTTGGCAAGAATAGAATGATGAAAAACAAAACTCATGTTCAGTTTTATAATAAGTCTCACATGAGAATATGATTCGGCTGACTCTTCAGATACTCAAATCTGTTAGTTTAAGGAAAATGGTAGAAAATACGTTTAAAGGAATTTTTTATTTACTAGCTTATTTAAAGCCATTTAGTAAACGCTTAATTAATGCATTAACTGAAAAACCGAGAGGCTCTATCATCTATGTCATCTAGCACACAACTTTACCTAATTCATTTTTACGTAATTCTCAATTCTTTATATTAAGAAAGGTAGTTAGTAGTAATAAATTTGTAGCTTTTTCTATTCACTTTTCCAAGTTGGGAGTTAGATTTCCTACCCCATACACCCAATTTCAAACCCCAGTCCTGTGTAGTAATTCTCCTAAATACCATTGGCATCACGTACATTCCGGTTTTTGAAATCCCAGAACACTAGGTGTTCAACGTTCCGGGTTTTATAATCCCTGAACAGATAGTGAATGTTACAAACCGGTATATAAATCCCGGTACCATTGTGGAAATATCTTCCGGGATTGTAAAACCCGGAATGATATTTATCCAATATAAACAAGTTTCGGGAATTGTAAACCCGGAACGTGTATATGCGCACCGAATTTTAAAATCCGGAAATACAAATTAAAGTATTTTCCGATATTTTAAAATCCGGAATGACATATATTCAATTTAAACATTTTCCGGGATTTGTAAACCCGGAAAGTATCAATACATTCCCCTTTTTTCCGGATTTTTAAGTGTCGGTATGCAAACTAAAATACCTTTCGGAATTTTAAATCCCGGAAGGTATTTAGCTTCCGGGTTTCATATCCCGAAGTGTAACAGGGAAAATTGGACTACTGGATTTTATAAACCTGAAGTCTTGAACGAAAAGTCGATGAAGAGGTTGCAACAAGAGGAGCAGAGCGAGAGGGAGACGAAGAGGATGAAAAGCTTGAGAGTGATAGGGAGACGAAGAAGAAGAGGGTGAGGTGACTGAGGTAGAGTTCTGCAATCCGGAATGAAGAGGTAAATGGGGTGGGGTGTGAGGTTAATGGTAAAACGGGGTATTTTTAGGATTATGAAAAATTACTTGGGGTGCCATTTTTAAACCCACATTTAAAAGTTTGTCAATTCAATTAGTTTTTCTCTCCATATTAATATTCTACTATCTTAATAAGGGTAAATATGAAAAAATCATAATTAATGCTTTATAATATATGTTAAAATAACTTATATTATTTTAGAAGAAAAAATTTCGAAATAATGATTTATAATAAGTGTCGGATGAAGTATTTAATATTTTTGTGACTTTTCACTTTCTTGATTCTTCTCTTAGTTTTGAAAGTTACAACCAGAAAAACAAAAATTCTTTAAAAGTACACGTCTGATTTTTGGGACCCCAAGGAAGTCCATTCGCTTCAAATTATATTGCAATGAAAAATGGCATTTTTTCTCTCTTCACTGAATACATAATTAATAATGTCCCTAGCTCCTGATAGATTAAAAATGAGTCATATCATTACTCATAATTAAATCTGAAATCAGTTGTAAAATCCATGTCTAGTGCATGCTTAAGAAATTAAGAGACATAAACCTTGACTCATTTCTACAGCAAAACTGACTGATACATACTACTGGTCAGGGTGATGATCTCTTTCTTCATCATGTTGTTGATGTTGCTGGTTGTAGAAGTAGGATGAGGGAGATGAATATGAAGACAAATTGGTAGAAAACTGAGAACTAGAAGTTTGTTGTTGTTGATTGAAAAGATGGGATGTATAATAAGGTAATTCAGCATCATCACTTGAAAGAATCTGAGCATACTGAAACAGGTTTGGGAAAACTTGGTGATCATGTTCATTAGTTGTGGGCAATGAAGGAGGAAGAGCATTAACATCATGAGCATGTTCATGCTGAATGGCATTATAACTAGCACTAGTTGCATCAGTGGCAGTGGTACAAATGTTTCTGCTTCCTGAACCTTGTTGTTGGAGCACATAGCCAACATCAGTGTTCCCTTGAACTCTTTCAGGGAAATTAAGCTTGGCTTTTGTGCCTTTGAACTTGAGTGCTGCTTTGTCATATGCAGTGGCTGCATCCTCTGCAGTTTCAAAGGTTCCTAGCCAGACTCTGGCTGCTTTTTTTGGATCTCGAATTTCTGCTGCCCATTTTCCCCATGGCCTCTGCCTCACTCCCCTGTACCTTGGTTTCTTTGTGAGCTCTTTATCAACACATGTATGCAAGCCAACAAAAGGAGAATCACAAATTACTTAATTTCATTACCATTTGAGCATTAACATACAGATTTTGCAAATCAGACATATGCATAAGCTACCTTTTGTCAACTGTGCCAGGATTTGTTGGTTATATTTTGCCAACTACTAACGCTCGAAAAATGTTATTCTCCCTTATGCAAGTTATCATTGAGAACGAACACGACAAATTTATTCCTCTTTCGGAACTTAAACTTTTGAAAATTAATTTTTGTATTCTGAAAATTGAAGATTCAGAAGTGAAAAAAAATACACTTTCAGAAGTTGTTGCTAAAAATGTACTTGTTTTGCACCTCGAAAGATAAATTTTCATGTTCAACGAGTTCAAATTGAGTACAAAACAAACACTTCTAAATGCTAAGTTTTTGGAACTTCAACTTTTAGAAAATGTATTTGTATTGCACCTCCGAAACTTAAAATTCTGGAAAACTATTTTTGTTTTTGTTTTGGGTGTTCAACTTTCCAGAGTGCAAAACAAATACAATTCCAAAATCGGTACATAAATAATTTCCAGAAGTTCACTATTTTTATTATACACTTTCAGTACTTGAACTTTTGAAAGTGGACAATAAATACACTTTTGAACGTTGAGCTTTCAAACTACAAATTTAGTTTCCGAAAGTTGTGCTTTTAGAGTTCATATATATAAGACTAAATAATATTACTATAAGAAGCAAACCTTGATCTAGAAGAGGTTGGGGCTGAGGTTGTTCACTGACCATGGTTGAGTCAGGTTGTGCCATGTGTTGGTTCGGATTGGTAGTTCCCATAACTTGAGCAAGAGCTGAAACCATTGCAGACATGTCAGTGTCTGAGGAAGAACACCATGAAGATGCATAATTATAAGCATCAAACTCATCCTTCTCTTTCGCCTCTGATGCTTCTGGAGATAGTGGAAACTTTCCATCCCTTCTTGGATCCACTTTTTTGTTTGTTGTTCTATACTCTATATGTTAAGGGAGGTTAGTATGATCTTGTGTTGTGGTCATAGTAGTGCTGGTATAGAACCCACTTATACTTGCTAAATTTAACACCATGCTAGCTAAGAAAAATGTTGAGTCATGATTCTTAATTAAATTTAAGATTTGCTCTTTTTCACAACTTTATTTTTGTTAACGATGATTGAATCTCATTTAAATTTTCATATTGAAAGTAGTGTAATGTATTTTTCATTTTTTAAAATAATTATTTATAAATATTTAATGGAACGAGTGTAACTTATGAGTTTACAATATATAGTTATGAGTTTCATTCATTTTTAAATAAAAATGTTATATATATATATATATATATATATATATTCATTTTTCATCAATTACAAGAGATAATTCATATCTCTCTTGGCATGTTTTCTTGATTACCAATTGATTTGGAAACTAGTGGCTTCACAACATTAAAGGAATAATGACAGTGACACAATTGCAAGTGGCTAAAAGAAAGACACACCTTATCTTTAGTATAAAGGAGTAAACCATGAGACCACATCCTTCTATAGAATAGAGAAGCACACACTTTAATAGCTATATGTTTTTTTTTCTTCATTTAAACAATCCAACTATTGACTCATTGACCAAGTACAGTATAAGAAAGCTCGTTATTATTAATGATTTTTATTGATAGCCACAACATTATCGATAAATTCCGTGATTACTGTCAAGAAAAAACTAGTTACTAATAAGCTAGACCATCTGTAACTATGTGAGAAAGTTACTGGTGACCAAGAGTGTTCCGATGGGAATTCATCCCATCACCAAGAAGCCCCCCTCCCCGATCCCGAACACCAAAGAGCTGGTTCCCATGATCACTTATACCTCATATGGTCCGCAACACATTGCGCACCAGAGTTAGAGGGAAACTGTTCTAATGAAAATTCATCTCATCACCAATAAGCACTATTTCACAATTACCAAGGGACACACTCCCCCGAACACCAAGGAACACGCATCCCAAAGGACCAAGGAGCCCATCCACGATCACCAATCTTCAGACAAAATCTTCCAAACGACAAGCATCCACGCTCGTACCATACCTTATGACTACCTAATGCTTTACCTTATCCAAATTAAATACCAACCAATCTCCAGCGAAAAGACCAATGACATTTGTCACTCTTCATCAATCACGTCAAACGTCTCCTCCTACCTCTACTGTGCACCGACGCGGAGCTCGAGATCTCGTGTAGTACCTGACTGGTGAATCTAGCTGCCTAAGCGAGGCGATGGTTAGAAGATCTAAGGGCCAGGATTCATCACCGTATTACACACTCATTACATCCTCGAAGCCAGCAAAGACTCACATTCATATATATGAAAGACCAAGCCTACAACCTCAAAAGGTACACACTTCTTAATCCAACCTAAGCGCTCCCTCTCACTCTGCCTGCCACTAACTTAGGCATTAGGCATCAGAGTGCCATTGGAGGGACCCCTCCAAGGCTCACTCGGAGACGGAGACACGACGGGTCGATCATTCCGTCATCATCCCTTTGGCAAAAGTACACTGTTCCTCTTCAATCAACACTCCCTGGAGTGATTTGACCAATTTTATCTGATCAAAAAGCATCCGTAATATTTAACAGTACTGGTTGTTGTGATATCAACCTGAACACCTTTTCGTATTATGGTCGCCCGTTACCGAAAGCTTTGAGTACTGTGGGCAATTTGAAATTACCGACAGATTTAAATGTCGATGTCTATCAACCAGAATATCAATGGATAGCCAAGGGCATCAGTCATTTAAATTTATTGACAATTTTTAAAGTCAGAAATTTCAATTACCGACAATTTTGACTGTATGTAATACAAATTACGGGTATACATCGGATTTGGATCTCCTAATGTGATATGACAATTGCAAGTGATCGAGCATTGTGTCTATATCTCTTTTCTTAAATATTGAAACTTTGAAAAGATCTCACATATTTAATGCATCTTAAGAGAGAGATGAACATAAAATATTTACATGAGAGAATCACGTAAGAGGATTTAAATCGCATATGATCTCAATCCAATAGACTGGGTCATAGCACAAATAATTGTTTGTTTCCTTTCAAAAAGCTTACCTAGCATAACTTGATGATAAATTGCTTTCAAAGATGAACTTGACTTGTCTTATATTAATTCTAAATAAGTTTCATTTATTAGTCAAGGTGACGATACATTCACATTCTATTTTTTATCTACTTCATTTACAACCATTTTTTATTTTATCTCTTTGCTCTTTTCCTATCATATCATCTATCAAATTTCACACACACTCTCTCTTTCTTTTTCTTTTTCTTTTCTTCTTTTCTTTATTAATTAAGCACTCCATATTGAGTCATGAATGAAGAACTCCAAAAAGGCACATACCGTATACTAGTTTGTACATTACCGCATGCAGACCAGTCCAGTCCATTGTCCTCATTCGTCAATATTCATCCACGCATGATCTTTAATTTGATTGTTCCATCACTAATCTTCTCTTTCAACATAACGTGCTATATGATTATTCAAATCCTATATATCTTTATGATTTGTTGTCATCAATTGAAACAATATATAAATCCGAACTCAAACTAACCATGATAGACAAAACCTATTATTTGGGTACAATGGAAAATAAGACAAAACCTATTTAAATTCAGGTTTTCTAGTTTTGCAAAATATCTCGTTCAAACTATTTTTTTTCTTTTATTCATTCTTAGAAACAAATTTTAAACATTGTTTTTAGAAACCGTTTTTAGATTAAGAAGGAAATAAATAAATAAAAAACTCTAACTATTTATGATTGTGTTTGTATCTCTTTTTAGTTTGTAGGGTAGTGAACGTTCTAGGGCCTTTCTTTGTTGAATAAAATCTGGTTTAGATTCACTATCATTTCACAGGCTGACGTTTATTTGAAAGTGTGCGGATTATGTGGCTGCTATTAAGGTGTCTTTTTTCCCAAAGCAAAATATTTTATTCATATGAACAAAGGGCTTAGAGAAACAATATTTTGGCCCGTTCAAATAGTTTATTTGAATTTATTTTATGGCATAAACGTTAATGTAATGTTTTTAGAAAGTTTATGTAAACAACTTATACCTTATCCATAAGCTGTTTTCAGCTCATTTTCATAAATTATTCAAAATAGCTTATACTTATTTATAACTTATTTTAATAATTTTTTTTAAAATAGCTTATAAATAAATGTTTATACAATAAACACTTATGACTATTAGCACTTAAATAAACTGTTTTTCCAAACAACCATTTAAGGTGTTTTGAGGCGTCTTTTCCACTTACTAATATTACTATTCACTAGTTAGCTACCTTAACTTTACTTCTCTAGCCATCCCAGAAGATTAATCAATAAATGTGTTTTCAGACTTGAAGAACACTTTCACCTTAGAGAGAAAAGAAGAAATGCACATGAGAGAGAAATGAGATATATGATAAGTGATGCGATAAGAAAAGAAGAGAGGGAGATAGAGAAAAAAAGAGAAAGTGAAATGGAAGATAAAAAGAGATGTGAATGAATCAAAATCCCAAATTAATTGTCAACTTCTATATATATATAGATGATGTATCTAGTGAGAAAACTCTTCTTATATGAGAATGGTGAGAATAAATCGTGGCCGTTAGATCTAACAATGAGTGGTTATGATTAAAACAATTAGGACCCTCTCAATGAAATATTGTACATTTATCTTTTTATAAATATTTAAATAGTTTGCCTATTTAGTTTACAAGAAATAAGAGATAAATACAAAATTTTAACTTGATGAAACTTAAGAGAGTTACACATGAGAAAATCATGATTGATCCATTTCAACAAAAAAATTATGGTGTATGTTTGCATCTTACTTTTTTATTAATGTGTTAATAAGTATGTTTTTCATTTGTGTCGGTGCTAATTAGAGACCAAACAAACACCTAAAGAAATCAATAGTACAAATCAATGCAACCAAATATTAGCAAATAAAATAAACAATTTTACTATGAATTAGAAACAAAAATTCATTCATCCGATTGATTTGAGAGCTATACAAGTAGATTATCTGTAAGTGATTTATAATCTTAGAAGTATGTCTAACCTACTGTGATGGCGAACATATCCAAACTTGTTTTAAAAAAAAACAACATATAGTGATAATAAATTTTGTAAGTATATTGAGATAATTATTAGACATTTTATTTTCTTCTTTATCTCTTCCTTCTATCATACTATCACATTTACTTATTTATCTTTTTTTTTCTCAATTTAATTGTTTGTTAATATGTAGTATATGTATACTAGGAAGAAAGGCAAAAGTAAAAGGTAGGTTTGGGACAAAAAGAAAAGATTTGAAAGTGGTGTCGGCGTGCATGATGATTGAGCCGCAAAGTGCAAGTTGCATATATTATTATGTGCGCGCGCATGCATGCAATATTTTCATGTGGGGTCGGATCACGATCGACAAGATTCATTGTGCTCCTCTTTCCCCTCCAGTTTTCCTCGCATGCCTTCACCGTCCTTTCATGTGCTACCTCACCCTCACCCTCACCCTCACCCTCACCCTCACCCTCACCCTCACGGATCAACATCATTTCAATTCCAGAATGGCTATAATCTCATACAAACTTTTTTTTTCAAATTTACATGTTTACCCTTTGCACCTCCGTCACAAACCCCATTTATTCAAGTGGATACCTAGCTAAATTACATAATATCGATAACGGCGAAATCTGCTTTTCCAAGTAAGCAGTAGGAACAGTCGATTAAGAAGTCTGAGCTATGGAAATTGAGAGCGAAGACACCGGGGTGACGGCGGCGCAAGGTACTCAGCCACCGGCGAAACCACCGGAGGCGGAGGGACGGAAGGAGACCTTTAAGGATAAAGTTGTTGGGGACTCAAAGGAGAAGGAGAGTAACTCGTATGTTGACCTCGTTAAAGCTGGATTTATGAAAAAGATGCTGGTAGGAGATAATGATTTCTTCCCTATGTTCTCCATGGATCCGGTAGCCTATGCAAAGATTTGTAAGCCCTGGGAGGAGTGCCTAGTGGTGAAACTACTGGGAAAACAGATTGGGTACAAGATACTGTGCGAGAGATTGAAGTCTATGTGGAAGACGATGAAGGGATTTGAGGTGCGTGATATTAGCCATAACTACTATATTGTTAAGTTTGAAGAGCCGTCGGATAAGGAACTTGTTCTATCCGGAGGGCCATGGCTCATTTTCGATCACTACTTGACGGTCAAGCCGTGGACACCGGACTTTGTTGCAGCAAACTCGAAGATTAGCACAACTTCTGTTTGGATTCGTATTCCCGGTCTTGGGTTCCAGTTTTATGATAAGAATATTTTGTTGACCTTGGCCTCAGCGGTGGGCAAACCTATTAGGGTGGATGGTAATACATCAGACATGCAGAGAGGAAGGTATGCTCGCATATGTGTCGAGATTGACCTGAACAAGCCGGTGCTCGGAAGGGTGGGTCTCGAAGGGACGTGGTACAACGTGGAGTATGAAGGCCTTCATCTCTTGTGCCCTAAATGTGGTTGCTATGGACACCTTGCTCGAAATTGTAGTGCCCAAGCTGTGAAGATAGTTGATACCCAGGAAGTGGTAAACGAAGGAGGTGTTGTTGATGAGCATGCTGGAAGGGCGGCGGCCAAGGCTGTGCAACAGCAGGGTGCTGCACCTGAAACCCTACAAGCCAACGTGCCCGAGATGTCTGCCGTGAACCATGCAAGTGCGTTATGTCCTGACGTGGCCCATGGAGATTGGTTGGTTGTGGATAAAAGGAAAAAGAAAAAGAATTTGAATTTGAAAGCAACAACTAACGTGCCTATAATTAAGCATAAAGCTAACGTGCCTATAATTATGCATAAAGCTAACGTGCCTATATTTATGCATAAAGATGGGGAGCAACGTAAGGGAGGTAAAAAAGGCAACCAATTTTCTGTTTTGGAAACGTTACCAAATCTGGACCCTTTATCCATTGATGGCGGTTTACAGTTTACAGCAGGTAGTAATATTGAACAATACACTAGGAAAGGAACTAATGCTAGTAAACGTGGCCGTTATGAGGAGCGACAACACGAGACTATGATGGCGGCACAACCAGCTCGTCCAAAAGGGGCTCACCAGCGATCGGTTACCGGTGGTTTAAAAATACAACAGCAGACCACAGGGTTGAAGAAACTCGGAGACCATGTTGTCCATGATCTCGGTGGCGGGGTTATGACCACGATGAATTTACAACCGGTGAGGGGAAGCAACATCCATTTCCAAGAGAACATTGAGGCTAGTAGTTCAGGTAGCAAGGGGATGGATTCAGCTCAGGAACCTCCAGATCCAGGGCAACTTTCGGCCATGGTGGTTGACACGCACTCCTCACGGCGTGCCTAACCACACCCTCGACCTTCCATTGGTGCTTATGGATAGTACAACCTTCAATTTGATAGCTTGGAATATTCGTGGTGGTGCGAATGTACGTGGCCAACGACGAGCGAGGGACCTTGTAAGATCCTTCCGTCCGGCTATTTTCTCCGTTGTCGAGACACATTGTCAGTTTGATCGTGTGAGAGCCTTTTGGCAGAGGTTGGGGTATGAGCTGGTTGGTGAAGCTGCTGCTCATGGACATAGCGGGGGAATTTGGATTCTCTCACCTTGTAACCGTGAGTTTACAATTCAGGTTATTGACACTCATGAGCAAATGGTGTCGGTGGATATCCGTTGTCGGGGTAAACATTGGATTTGTTCTATAGTTTATGCTAGTCCTAATCCTCTGAAACGTCGTGAGCTCTGGGAGTATCTGCGGTCTTTTCGGTTGCGTTGCAGGAATCCGTGGTTGGCAATTGGAGACTTTAACGAGATTTGCTCGCCGTCAGAGGTTGTCGGTGGGGAATTTTGTGATGCACGGGCAATGATAATGCTTGAGATGTTGGATGCATGTAATTTTATAGATCTGGGAGCAACAGGACCACGCTTTACATGGGAGAGGAGGGAAAACGGAAGAAGACTGATTGCAAAGAGGCTGGACCGGGCCTTGGGGGATGTGGAGTGGCGGCTACAGCACCCTGAGGCATATGTCGAAGTTCTGGCACGAGTATACTCGGATCATAAACCCCTTTTGCTGCGTTGTGAGGTGTCCTCCGGTGATCGTGAAACTCGTCCTTATCGCTTTCAAGCGGCTTGGGCCACTCACCCGTCGTTTGAAGGGGTTGTACGTGATACGTGGAATAAGTTCTCTCCCACCCTGACAGGGAAGCTATTGAATGTTCAAGAGGCTTCGCTTACTTTCAATAAGGAAACATTTGGAAGCATTCAAGCGAGGAAACGACGCGTCGAACGAAGGCTACATGGGGTTCAGAAGGAGCTTGAGTGGCGTGACAGTGAAGCCTTGTGTCGTTTCGAGCGCTCCCTTCAGAAGGAGTATGGTGATATTCTCATGCAGGAGGAGATTATGTGGTATCAGAAATCCCGAGAGAATTGGGTGAGACTTGGGGATAGGAACACGAAGTTCTTTCACACTCAGACCGTAGTGCGACGAAAGCGGAATAAGATACATGGCTTGTTCATACATAATGGCAATTGGTGTACGGATCCAGTGATGCTCCAAGAGGAGGCTCGACATTTCTTTATTAACCTCTTTTCTGTGGACAGGCAGGTGAGTCGGAACGTGATTATGGAGAATAGGACCCCGGTCATTTCTGAGGTGGACAGGGTGGCTTTGGCCCAACCTGTTTCGTTTGATGAGGTTCGACGAGCGGTCATGGAGATGCATTCCTTTAAGGCACCTGGAGTTGACGGCTTTCAGGCTTTCTTCTATAAGCAGTACTGGCATGTCTTGGGTAAGGACCTTCACCACATGGTTTCCATGGCATTTCAGAATGGGAGAGCTGACTCTTCGTTATTAGACACCTTACTTGTGCTGATCCCCAAGGTGGATGACCCAGTTCGTCTGAAGGATTTGCGGCCGATTAGCCTGTGTAATGTGGCATACAAAGTTATTACAAAGGTGCTGGTTAATAGATTCAGACCGCTCCTTGCTGAGTTAGTGGGACCACTTCAGGGTAGTTTCATACCGGGGAGAGGAACTAGAGATAACATTATTCTAGCTCAAGAGGTGATGCACACGATCCACACGCATAAGAAGAGAGGTGGGTTAGTTGCCTTGAAGATTGACTTGGAGAAAGCTTATGATAGGGTGAATTGGGATTTCCTACGTGCAACTCTTTATGACTTTGGTTTCCCTCCGTCTATTGTGGAGTTGATCATGTGGGGTGTCCAAGGATCAAACATCTCAGTCCTTTGGAATGGCTCTAAATTACCTCCCTTTACTCCGCAGCGTGGGTTAAGGCAAGGTGATCCCTTGTCTCCTTACTTGTTTGTGCTTTGTATGGAACGTCTTGCCATTCATATTCAGCGACTTGTCCGAGAAGGAGTATGGCAACCCATTCAAGTATCAAAGGAAGGAATTGGTATTTCACATTTGTTCTTTGCGGATGATGTTCTCCTCTTTTGCCATGCATCGAAGGAGCAGATGCGGTTGATCTCTGATACGCTTTCTAACTTTTGTGAAGCCTCCGGAATGAAGGTGAATTTAGAGAAGTCCCGCATGTTTTGTTCAAAGAACATTGACCAACGGAAACAGCAGGAGTTATCTGATATTTCAGGGATCAGTAGGGCGGCAAATCTTGGTAAGTATCTGGGTATACCCCTCCTGAAGGGACGAGTAACGCGAGATATTTTTGATCCTTTAATTGTTAAGATGAATACCCGACTGGCGTCCTGGAAACATAAATTACTGAATAAGGCAGGGAGGTTATGTTTGGCCAAGTCTGTTATGTCTTCATTGCCTGTGTATACTATGCAATCTTTATGGCTCCCTGAATCAGTTTGTGACCATATTGACAAGCTAGTTCGAAATTGTATTTGGTCCAAGGGAGGGTCAACTCGAAGTTGGAATTTAGTGCCTTGGCATGATGTGGTGTTACCCAAAGACAAGGGGGGGCTTGGCATTCGCAGTGCTCGGCAGAATAATATTGCTCTTTTGGGGAAGTTGGTTAACAACCTCATGTATGACCCCGACATGCTTTGGGTCCAAGTGTTAAAACAGAGATATGTGGGAACGGAATCGGTGTTGTCGGCGAAATATCACTCTGGGGACTCATATGTGTGGAAAGGAATTATCAACGCCAAGGATGCTGTCAGGCAAGGTTTCCAGCCGTGTTTGGGTGATGGACAGTCCTCGCTCTGGTACTCTAACTGGCTTGGAACTGGGAGCTTGTGTCACCGTGTCCCCTATGTGCATATCTCGGATACAGATCTTAAGGTCTCTGACCTTTGGGTTCGTGGTGTGTGGAGCTTCAGTGCACTGTACACGCCTCTTCCACCAGAGATAGTTAATGAAATTTCTCGGGTCAGTATACCGCTGCGCTCTGATGAGGAGGACAAGGTTTTATGGTCAGAAAACAGTTCAGGAGTGTACTCGACAGCCTCAGCATACCATATGCTACAGCATAATGTTCAGCCGAGCTCTCGTGACTGGAAGGTAATCTGGACATCTCATGCCCCAGAGAAGGTTCGTTTTTTCCTTTGGCTGGTAGGTCGCAGTGCTCTCCCGACAAATTTGAAGCGGCACCAATGCCATTTGAGTTTGACCGCAACTTGCCCTCGGTGCGGTGAGCAGGATGAGGATGTTGAACATCTCTTGAGAGATTGTCGTGACTCACAACTGATATGGAGCCACTTTCGAAGCCTGCTACCAATCCCTCCTGCGGCGTATTCCTTCCATGATTGGTTTCGACACCTCCTTCAGGGACCACAACAGGCGTTTGCGATTGCCATCCTCTGGTGTATCTGGCGTTGGCGGAATAGTGTGGTGTTCGATCCACACCCGTGGTCTGTTCAGTTGGTTTGGCGCCAGATCTTGATAACGGCGAATGAATTTGTGAGGTGGGGGAAGCTAACGCCGAGTCCTCGTGACCCCATGTTTGTCGAGGGAACGAAATGGATCCATCTTCATACAGATGGAAGTTGGGTTTCTGGACTAAATCAAATGGGTGGTGGTGGTGTAGTGAGGGATTCTACTGGGCGATGGCTTTCAGGGTTTGCTTGTTCGTATGGGGCTGGTTGTGCTTTTCACGCGGAGCTTCTAGCACTTCAAACTGGTTTGAAGCTTGTCTGGGACTTGGGTTTCCGAGACATTGTTTGCTATATGGATTGTAAGGATATTGTGGAGCTTCTAAGCCAGAATAGGGACACCCGAACTTATTGGCAACGGGACGTTATTGCTTCTATTCGGGCAATGCTGGCTGCGGATTGGAAAGTGCAATTCTCTTATGTTATGCGGGATAAAAATGCTGTGGCAGATGCGTTGGCGAGACAAGCTTCTCAATCAGGGTGTCCGATGCGAATTTGGAAGGAACCTCCTTCATTTGTGATTCCGCTCTTGTGCAAGGATGCGGTAGCTTAGTTTGTTTCTTGTTGTTTGCTTTCTTTCCTTATGTAACCAAAAAAAGTAAGCAGTAGGGGGGATGAACCTGGTCATCTAGGCCCTAATCCTGAGATGAGTTCTCGACCCGGTCCCGTGGTTCCTTGGGCCCTATCGACCTATCTACTTGTGGGTCTAGTCAGATAGATGCACCCGACCTGTTACAAGGTCCTTGCTGACCTATCTACTCATGGGCTTAGACGAATGCACCTGGGCTTGGTGCTAGGTCCCTACCGACCTATCTACTCGTGGGCCTAGCCAGATGCACCTTGGCCTGGTACTAGGTCCTTGCCAACCTATCTACCCGTGGGCCTAGCCAGATGCACCGTGGCCTGTTACTAGGTCCCTGTCGACCTATCTACTCGTGGGCTTAGTCAGTTGTACTGTGGCATGTTACTAGGTCCCCACCGGTACACAACCCTCCAAGGCTTGCAACTAGAGGCTAGCTGCAAAAGCCTTTAGAACTAGGCTTGTGCCACTCTAAGTCGGTTGTTGGTTTCGGGGTCTCAACTTCTTTAATTTATTGGAATAGTGCCCTTGGAATTTAGAGAGTCTGGGACCACTGGAAGTGTCTTTACGCCTTCATCCTACCATGGTGTTTGGTCCTCTTGCGTGCTTATCTGGCTGCCTTATTCTTTACTCTAGTGAAAGATGACTGAATCTCTTTTATCATGTTATCGCTTAAGTATTTGATTCCTTGACTCCTTTTTTTTTATATTTGCCCTCTCTTCATGTTGGTTTCCGCAGTATGACCACACTTTATAGTTTGATGCCCCAAGTAAGCAGTAGGGAGGATGAACCTGGTCATTCAGGCCCTATACCTAAGATGAGTTCTCGACCCGGCCCCGTGGTTCCTTGGGCGCCCCTGTTGACCTATCTACTTGTGGGTACAAGGTCCCTGTCGACCTATCTACTCGTGGGCCTAGTCAAATGCACATCGGCCTGGTACTAGGTCCCTACCGACCTATATACTCGTGGGGTTAGTAAGGTGCACCGTGGCCTGTTACTAAATCTATGCCGACCTATTTACTCATGAGCTTAGTCAGATGTATTGTCGCTTGTTACTAGGTCCCCTCCGGTACAGTATGCAACTAAGTGGGTAAAAAGGGTAAACAAAGAAATTTGGGAAAAGTCAAAAGGTTTGCATTAGTTAATGTTTTAAAAATGTAGTAGTGTGGCCACATGTAAGACATTAGTGGTTCGGTGAGATTTTCCTGAATGTTGTTCAAAGTTTACAGCATTTTTCTTTCAATTGTAAATTTTCTTAAGTTTACTCAAATTTAAATTTAGTATCTATGTTGAACTCTTTTAAATATAAATGAAAAAAATAGACATTATCAATTCACCAAGTATCGTGATCCCTACCTCACAGTTCACACACCTTCGTTATATAGAATATGTTCATGCCAACATCGATCACACCCACATCTGCATGCTTCCTAGATCCACCACTATCCAAAGTGCACACGTACACCAACCAAAGTAAGTAGTAGTGTATCAAAACGTGGTTACAAAGGGGGCTGCGAGGAAATGTAGGGGACTAATTGTTTTTCATTTTTAAATTACAAGAATCAAATAATTTTCTTTATAATAAATAAAGCCACGTCCATGCTGACTTTTAGTTTCATGTTTTAAAAGTTTTAAAAATCAGAACTAATTTTTAGTTTTATAAATTTAGTTTTAATTTTTGGTGGTTTTCAATTTTAAAAAGATGATGACAAGTTTGTAAATTCATGATAGTCACCACTGTTTTAAAACATCTTCTACGAACATTACCTCCACTTGGCATAGTATAGCTATAGGGTGTGTAGTGATGGAGGGTGGCAGCCATGATATAACGTGCGAATAGTGGTATCGAAGGAGGGTGTTGGGTTGTGGTATATGATACTGAGTAGCGATGTTGTGGTGGTGGTGGAGGTTACTTGACGAATGTGGCGCAGACGACAATGGTGATGGATGTTATTGATGGTAGTGATGACAACAATGATGGTAGTGAAGGGTGGTGGTTAAGGCAATGGAAGCTGTGGTGGTGGTGGTGTTGGTGGATATTACTTGGTGGCGATGGTGAAGGGTTGTAGCAACAGCGACAATGTGGAGGATGTTACCTAGTTGCAATAGTGATAGTGGTGATGGTAGTGGAGGGTATCAAGGTGTCAATCGTAGCCTAGGGTACTGGGTACGTAGCAATGGTGAGTCTCAAGTGGTGGTGGTAGTGTCAGTGTAGAGTGTTAAGTGGTGGCAATGAGAAGGGTTGTTAGGTGGCAATGGGAACAATGTTGTGGTTGGTAGTGGACTGGTGATGGTGGATGTATGAGTTAATAATGAGAATAGAGGTGCTACATATGATTGAAACTAAAAACTATAATTATTTAATATTTTTTATGGTTTTAAAAAGTTATTTCAACTTCATTTTTTCCGAACACATTTTATTTTCAAATTTTCATTCGAAAACTGAAAACTGAAAACTCGCAGCTCCGCCCCTGTACGTGCCCTAAGTTTTTAGTATATTATGTTTATACTAATTTACATGTTTTTATCTTATAAAATTGTCAGATTTGATACTTGTTACGAAAGGAGTGTCGTTTTCATGTTGTCTTATGGTAGTCACCATGGTAGAGTTGGATATGAATACAATTTAATATTCCCCACGGACGACGTCAATGTTCACGTATAGAATTAATTACTAAACTTTGTTAAGGTGACGTTGGCAAAGGTTGTGTGCGCGTACTCCTCCGCGCATGGCCTTCTTTTTCTTGTATCCAAGTGATCAGATGGGAACCACAAACGAGTACCTGCAACACATTCTAACACTCAAGTGTCAGCAAGGTGGGGAGAGAATCAATATTAGCTAGGGTTGGTTACAAAATGTGTTATGTTACCTTTAATGTGTTTCTTTAGCATGCATATATACGTAGTGTTGTTACATGTGTGTAGATAATCAAGTGTTGATATGATTTTTTTATTTCAAAAGCAAAAACCATGTTATATAAATGATAAAATCTCATTTTATATAAGGGTGGATATGATATGATCTTACAACTGATATATTCTAGTAATACACACTATCTTCTTAACTTGTACTAATCATTATTCTAAAGAGTACTGCGTAGGACCTTGTTAAAGTGCGTCAATGTATTGTAATTTTATTCCGTATAATACTAACGGTAAGCATTTTTTTTTTTATAAATATACACTTTTATTCGTGGGTTAGGTAAGTATTTATTTGTATGACTTAAATATTAGTAATATTAGTTTTCAAAAAATATTAGTAATATTATATATATATATATATATTAATCCCAGAGGATGGTTATTTTTTCATGTTTTACCAAATCAGAATTTCATTTAATGTTTTTATTTCATGAATAAAAAAGGAAACAAAATACATAAACTAAAACCTATATAGCTCGTCCAAATTTTTTATCGTTTTTTTTTCAACCGGATGAAGTGTCATAGATTGATAAAGTGGGTTTTGTGGCCCAAGAACTAACAATGTGGTAAGACAGTAAAACATCAAGAGATCATTAAAACTACTAGATACTAGATCTAGACATGATCTAATCAAACTACCCACATTGCAAGACAATGAGAAAGAAAACCCAATAGAAACTAGCCCCATAACACTGAGCCCATAGAAAATGAGTCAGACAAACCCTAGCCTTTGGGATCTCCGAACCCTAACCAACCACAACAAAAAAAAGGTGGCGAAGCGGCGGCGGTGGCGTGATGACTCCAAGACTCAACTCAAAACATGATTTGCTGCAAATGAAAGCAAAAAATTGATATTGAAATATTAAATGTCGCTTCTTCTACAAGACCTTGCCGACTCTGTTGTCATCAAGAAGCATTAATGCTACAAGCCCAACTTTAACAAAGGTGCTCCACCTCTAGAACACGGTCCAAACACAACCAGCAAACCAGATATGATGAAACAGGGTTGAGATCAATGAGTACCAATATAGTCAGAGACGGCTGCAGGCGGTGGCTAATGGATGAAGGTGGAGGCTGCAAAGGTGACGCCCGTGAAAGTTGAAAGGTTGGTGACGATGACAATTGTAAACACCTCATTTTCGCACTTAGTTTTTTTAATTAATTCGTTAATTAGTTATCTTCTTTTAATTAAAAAAGAGAATAATAATCTGAGAGCATGATACATGACTAGGTTAGTGTAAATGAGCCCAAGACAAAGGAGAAGAAATAAGAGAAGGAAAAAATAGAGAAAAGGCCCATCAGCCAATGAAGAAAAAAAAAGAGGGAAGTTGGCCAAAAAGGACAAGACCCATCGGCCGAAGGTAAGAAGGGAGAAGAAAAAAAAAATACAAAAAAGCAGCAGCCCCAACCACACTCTCTCTTCCTCGCCACCACACCATCACCACCCAGCGCCGCCGTTCGTCCCTCTTCCTCTCCTCCACAAACCCTAATCTGCTTCTCCTTCCACCGCTCCAAGCCCGGCCATCACCGACTTGAAGCACCGGTGTCATCCCACCGCCGCGCGTCCTCTTCCTCTGTTCTGAACTCCGCCCGTCGCCTCTTTTCCAGCACTGGTTCGAAGCTGCCGCCGCCACGCCATCGACGTCCGTCGACTTCTGCGGTCGCCGCCACTCTCTGTATAAAGTTTTGTTTTCATTTAGATTGATAATTTGGTTCACCAGGCCGTGGCTGTGCTTTTAGCTGTAATTTCAGCTTTTGTTTCTTATAGTATTCTGTTACATTTTGATTGAAATGTAGGTGGGAATTTTGGTCTCCTGTCAGAATATTATGATTTTCCGCATAGAGTTGTTTTGCCAATTGTAAATGCCTCAATTTAGCCTCATAAATAGATAGCTGCAAAAAATTCCTTATTGTAAGAGAAGACCTTCTATGAAATTTTAGGAGTATGAAATGGAAGTTATGCTTTTGCTTTTGTCTATGCTATGTGCCAACTTGTGATTTTCTACCTCGAGTTTTCTATCATTTTGTGCGTGAAGTTATATATAACATTTTGACCCACACGTATGTCGGCTTTCTGACCCTGTGTGTTTTATGTAGGCTGTGCTACACATACAGTTGTTCGTGCACCCTTTTCTTCCAATTTCTCCATTTAGATGCCTCGTTACAAGGATGAACCCCCTGCAGTTCGCGTCTACACTGTCTGTGATGAATCCAGGTCAGTTCCTTCTATTACCCATCAAATTATTTCTTTCATCAGTTTTATATATTGCTTGGTTTTCTTATCAAAGTGTCTGGAACCTTATTGAATTGTTTATTTTTGGAGTATACAGATATTTGATTGTGCGGAATGTTCCAGCATTAGGTTGCGGAGATGATTTGAGGCAATTGTTTTCATCATATGGAGAGATTGAGGAGTAAGTCCATTTCATGACTTTGCAGAGTGCGCCTTTATTCTCCTTGTTTTTCTCAAATAGCTTCATTATTTAGGTGTAACCCAATGGATGCAGAGGATTGTGAGCCCTTCACCGATGTCTATTGGATCAAATTCCGCCTTTTCAACAATGCCAGGTCTTCCCTTGCTTCTAGATGAAGTAGTTATACTATGAATCTGGGTGTAGGGTGTATTATGTTTGAACATGTTGAGACTAACCTGCCTTTTACATATTACCACCTGTCGGTTTTTTTTATAAACGTATTTTAAGGATGCTTACGAATATGATATATTCCTTAGAGATTTTATATAAAACAGAAGTTATTCTTTATTTTGTTACAATTATAAAAAAACTATTTTGAAAAGTAGTTATAATTTCTTTTTTATTTCAGATTCAGATTCTGATTTTTTTTTTTCCTTTTAAAGTTGAAACTAACAAACACACTTAAAATTTAAAAGTGATGTTTTCATGAAGAAGCCTATAACAAAAGTTTTTCAGGATTGTAATAGTATGGTTTTCTGTTAGTCTAATAGTATGGTTTTCATGAAGAAGCCTATAGCAGTTGATTATCATTACAATTAGTATTGTTTTCTGTTAGTTTCAGAGGTGAACTACATATGTATCACAAGTAATAGAACGAAAATAGCTCTCTTCTTTTTTACTCCCCAGCTCTCCTTCTTAACATGGTATTAGAAGTGAGTTGAGATTCTTCTCCATGTGCTCTTTCCACCTATAATTTTCAGGTTTGCAAAAAGAAAATTGGATGATTTTGTTTTCCTTGGGAACCGACTACAGGTTTCATATGCTCCCCATTTTGAGGGTCTCTCAGACACAAAGGATAAATTGGAGGGAAGAAGAAGGGAGGTTTTAGCGCGTTTGAATCGTGAGTTAAAGCTTACTTCTTTAACATTGGCAATTCGGCATGCTATATAGGACTTTCTAATGCTTGATAAGTAAATTGTTGTATTTGGCATTTTATCAACTTATTAATATATTCCCTAAACCCCATGCTATCAGCTAGAAGATCTCAAGTGACAACAGCCTCGGGATCTAGGCCTTCGATTACCTCAAAGACCCCTTCTCTATCAGAACATCTAGATCATACTGAAAGGTAATTTATTTTTCCAAATGCACAGCAGTACCTTGCTTCCACCTGAAGCTAAGGCAATATGGATAATTGATTCTCTTTCTTGACTGTAGGGATGTAGTATTTGAAGGAACGTCGCACAACAGTGATCTTCCAAAAAGAACAGTTTCCTCTAATGAGGTGTGTCGATTTTAAAATTCATGGAAATTTTTTGTGTGGGGGAATGAACAAAATTCTTCCTTGCAATAGGACATTTTGAAGTTAATTTAGACTAGGACCAATTGGAAGAAACATGTACTCACTAGTATTATTTAAATGTTCAGCTATTTTCTATGGAAATGCATGTTTCACAATTGTAATGTTTGTTGTAATCTGTTAGGGCATGGATTGGTGGATTTGGTTTAGAAGGTTCCTGTCTTATTAGACATATTTATCTTTCTTTATCTAGGATTTTATGTGCAAAGAAAAAGTGTTATTTGATTTTCATCTATTACCTCATACTAACATGTCCTATAAACAGGATTATTTTGCTTCCCATTCCATGAATCAAACAGTGAAGTTTGTCCGGGATAAGCTCGATAAGGTAGTCTATTCTATTTCAGATTATCTTTTGAAATCTTGTATTAGTGTTGAACTTTGAAACAATTTCTTCTTCCCATCTAGATTCAATCCACCGGAGAGCATCTACAAGATGGACCTATATCAAAGAAATCAAGAGTTGATAATAGGAGGAGGATTTAATACATGAAATTAGGAAGTTGTATACAATTGTGATCTTTTTTCAGTCTCAGTTGTTTTTGTTGTAAATTGATGAGACGCGTTTTTATAGGATTTCAAGTATGTGGAATAGCTGATTCGCCATATCTTCAATGAAATTTCTGATTTATATTATATTTCTTCATCGAAAGTGGCATGAATTCTGGGAGCTATATTCTTTTTGTATTTTAAGCGCTATTAATGGTCAAGAATCATTTATATGAAATGTGTTTGCTCAAATTCTAATGTACTGGCGTATCATCACTTTGAACTCTTTACCATATTGTTAAGAATTGATCTGGAGATTTTTGTTGATAATAAGGCTTGTGGAGATTGAGTTGTATGCAAGTGGCAAGTAGGCTTGGAACGTAAAATTAATCATGATGCATATATCTTACCTCTCAATATCACTGAGTAGAATTAATTATGGTATGGAAAAGGCAGCACCTTTTTTGTATTGGATTACCTTTTGATTAAGAGAAGTGTAAAATCGGTGGTGGCGCTTGTCATTATCATCCTCATGAATTCCCTGCTTCTTTTTTCTTTCTTTCTTTCCTTCCATTATTATTTCTCTCACTTTTTCGCGAAATTAATTATTTTTACTGGATGTATCGAGGCATGTTAGTTTCGATTCATGCTTTATCAATCTCTTGCACAGGATAGCTTGTTTTGTTTTTTTATTTTATTTTATTTTATTATACATAGTACGTTTCGCTTCCAAATAATAAATGTCTTGGTAACACGATTTAATTCTGCGTTTCAATTTCAATCCTTTCGGAAATATATGAGCAGGATTACAATTGACTTGTATGCATGAGCCGAATCACATCTAACTTGCACCCCAATTTTTTTTTAAGCGATAAATATTCTAGTAACGCGATCCAGCCCTCTTTGTTAGTGGGGCAGTACATGAGCAAGATAACACCTGACTTGTATGCATGAGCGGAATCACATCCGACTTGCGTCCCGATTCTGTTTAAAAGCGACTAATGCTTTAGTAGCACGATTCAACTCTCTTTGATTATTGGGAAATACATGAGCAGAATCACACCTGACTTGTATGCACGAGTAGAATTACACCTAACTTGCACCCGAAGTCGTTTTGAAGCAACAAATGTTCTAATGAGTAATCCAACTCTTTTTGGCTAAAGGGAAGTACGTAAGCAGGATTACACCTGACTTGTATGCATTAGCAGTATTACATCTGACTTGCACCCAAAATCTTGTTTTAAAAGCGACAAATGGCTAAAGGGAAGTACATGAGTAGAATTACATCTGACTTGTACACATGAACGAAACTTCTTTCGTCTTGCGCATGTTTTAAACAAAGAACAATTCATTTAAGACTTAAGAACTACGTAAGCCTTGACGCCTCTTCGGAGGGTACGTAGGATGAGTTAGGTCTCGACAGGCGCTAAAAAATAAAAAAAAATAAAAATTGTTTCTTAACTCTTCTTTTCTAAATAGTTAAAATATGCACAAAACAACTAAAGGTTACTATCTTAAGACAGGTGCATTAAGGGTGTTGTGGGGTTGATTCTCCGTTGTTTCCTATGCATAAATAGATCCCCGAGCCTAGATATCTTTCGTAGACCACCAATCGAATAAAATGAGTTTTCCAATGTTTCCCGAACCAAATAACACTGGTGGCGACTCTGTTTATCTATCAGTTTTGATAATTTTTTTAGTAGGTCGTTACAACGATGAGCCAACTTATGAACAGAGGCTTGAATCTGAGGGTACGAGATGGACGCGACAACGGCAGCCAGAGGCGACAACGACGGATAGAGGCGACAACGGCGGATGGAGGCGACAACACGGTGTCAACTTCGGCGGCCATTGGGTGAAGGTTGTCAGAGAAAACCCAGGGGTGGCAACCAAAAGAAAGGGAAGAACAGGATTGAAAAAGAGAACAAAACCCACTTATTGGGTTGCAAGTTTACCTAATATGGAAGAGAACCCACCTATTGTGGGAGAAACACATACCTAGAGGAAGGAGAAGCCTCCATAGTGGAGGAGGAGCTCCCCAAAGGGGAGAAACAATGCTCACAAAGTTGTTTGCTAGGGTTTTTCTACGTATCTTTTTGAGTGTTCCAAACTTTCTATCCTGAGTATTGAACAGAGCATAACATTAAGAACAACCCATGGAAAGCCCATTCATGACAATAACACGATAAACAACTGCTTCCCTGATATGGGCAGTCAAATAAATGGGCTTAAGGTGTTTTGTCATTTCTTGTGTAGGTTTCTCAAATTGCAACCACCTCAGCTTTGGTTATAAGGATCATCCCCTTTAATTTGTCCAAAGCCTAAACATAGTCATGTGCTTTCTCTTCAATCATATAGGCAAAAGCTATAGAGAATGTCAAATCAGTTGACGTAACACCAACCATTTCTACCAAATGAATTATGTACTTGTTGGTTTTTGTACGTGCTATCAATCACGACTACACCAGGAAACGTGTTGAAAAGGCTAATAGCATCAGGATGCGTCCAGAAAATATCTCTAAAGATGTCTGATCCATCTTGAAGCTTGTGCCAATGCACGTATTTGTCAAGTATCAATAACTTCATCAAATGCTGCATCTCTGTTAGTGGACCCTTCTTAGAGCTACTGATCTTTTTACAGATACTGTAAATCAGCGATATGGTTGTCAAGTTGGCAGGATTGTGTTCCTTCAACGAAAGAAGCATGTTCCTTGCAGGAACCATGTTGTTTTCCATGTCTTCCAAAAGAGTCTTTTCATTAGTTGTTAATCGACCAACGTATGCGAGCCCAACTAAAGTCTTGGCTGATTCATGGTTGTGTATGCCACACATCACTTTCAACCACCACCATCCTTCTACCTTCCTCGGTCTTCCTTTAAGCCTAAATGGACACTTTGATTTTCTTGTAACAGTGGTTTTGTATTTGAACAATTTAGGGTCTTTATACGGCTTGTATATTCCATTCTTTTGGAACCCCATAGTGACAAATGCCTTTTTGTTCAAACCTCCAAGATCAGACATTGTGATCACAACAACAAAGCCATTCTGCCTCCCGGCACCTCGAGCCCATGCATGTAGGTCATCACGAGTATCAAAAATCTGCCATTGTAATCAAAATTATGTATTTAGTTTTTGCAAAGTTCAAAACACCAAATGTAGAGGGATTTATACGCCGTTTTTACCTGATTGGTAGTGAACATGTCTGTGCAGTCAACACTTACACAAGGAACCACAGCGCTACCATTGTCATTTTCGTCGTGTGCGTCATCCTTTTGACCATAATGTGGGTCATCTTCTGGAATTATATTGTACCGAAACATATCTACCTCCTCCGACATACGATCTTCCATTTCTGCTAAAGTAACATTTTCTTAAGGAACAAATTTACACATTGGCAGTTTTCCGGAATTTTAAATTCCGAAATGCACACTCTGGACTTCCGGGTTTTAGAATCCGAAAATAACTAGGACTATAAATGCTTTTAATTACCGGGTTCTAAATCCCGGAAACAGATTACCTTCCGAGATATACATTTCAGAAACCAAATTATGACAATACGGACTATAAAATCCGGAAGTAAGAAAATAAATATTACATATCGGGAAATAGGAGCCGGCAATTTGCAAGGCTTCGACGGTGACGAAAGTGAGAATCAACAGATTGCTGGGAAGACTGATGATGGTGGTGGTGGTCACGAGTTGGGGTGATGAAGGGTGGTTACAATGAGTACATAAATGTGATGATGAGGAATGGTGGTGAAGAACAGTGATTGAGAGTGGTGGGTACGAGTGGTGGTTTACAGTGACGAAAGGGGGAGAATGAAGGTGAAGTGAATGTTGACAGAGTGGTAGGATGTATATATACTAAATTTAGACTCCCGGTTTCAATAACCCGGAACGATTAGTCAGCAACTTAGACTACCAGATTATATATCCTGGAATTATACTGCCAATTTGGTCTACTTAGATATATATCCCGGAACGATAAGTAAACAAATTAGTCTACCGGGTTCTATATCCCGGAATTACACTGTTCGGACTATCGGGATATACAAACCGGAATGGGAGACGGCAAGGGGTGAGGTGTGGGGTTATTTACAAATAGGGCTATTTTTTGGATTTTAAAAAATAAGTTGAAGTACCATTTTATGTGTATGGGGTGCCAATTCTAACTCCCAAAATGTATTACAACTCGCTACCAACCCTGAGAACACTATCTTTGGTAAAATTTTATACTTTTATTACTATCCTCCTCTAAATATTTTACATTAAACAAAACAAATGATGCATAGTTGAGAATTTTTTATTATTTATGCAGATCCTAAGAGGTCATTACAAAAAATGATATGATGTTATGGCCATTCAAGGTTGTTAAGTATAAGGGTCAGGAGAAGCATCTCCGCGCTGAGGAAATATCGTCCATGATTTTGACAAAGATGCGGGAGATTGCAGAGGCGTTTCTGGAGTCACCTGTTAAGAATGCAGTTATTGCTGTGCCTGCACATATATTTCAATGACTCTCAGTGCAAAGCCACTACAGATGCTGGTGCCACTTTGTGGAGGAGTTCAAAAGGAAGAGCAAATTGGATATTAGTGGTAATGCAAAATCACTAAGGAGGTTGAGAAGCGCATGTGAGAGGGCTAAAATGTCACTTTCATCAAAGGTTGAGGAAATCTGCATGGACGTCTTTGAAGAGTGTATGGATAGTGGATAGGTGTCTTGTAGATGCTAAGATGTGCATGATGTTGGTGGTTCTTCTAGGATTCCGAAAGTATGCAAGAGTATCAATCCTGACGAGGCTGTTCCTGACTTGGTGCTCTTTGATGTTACGTACCCCTCTGTCTCTTGCTATATTAACAAAAGGAACATTACCATTCCTGTCAAGAAGACACAAGAATTCTGTATAGCTCAAAACCAACCTTGGGCAAGTGATAACAATGCTTTGCAATTGATGAAAATGGTATACTAACTGTTTCAAAATCTAGATATCAAATCCTCACAATTGTAAAAAAGTTTTTTTCATGTTATCTATAAGATATAAAAAACAAAAGTTTATGTACCACAATGTCAAGTACATGTAAAGAAAAAGAATTAATAAATAATCAACATTAGAATAAAAAAAAATTAAAATGACTGACAACTTCAAGACCTCTTGTAAAAAAACCTGGTCACGTTAAGTTTCACCATCCCACCATTATTTTTTCTATGTTTAATAATTAAAAAAACAATAGAAAATTAAATCAATGATGAGAGGATGAAACTTGACATGATGTGATCTATATGTTTATAGTTATACACAAGAGTGGTGGAAATAAGGTTACCAAGTTAGGTTTTGAATAAATAGGACTGACCTACTTTTAAATTTTAAGGTTTAAGCCAAACTTGTTATCTATCATGAGTTTTTTTTCTCATGCTTGATAAGTTTAGCCGGATTTGGTGGCTTATTTTTTTGATGTATTGAGTTTCTTTCACAACTTTAAATAGGATATGATCACTATAGACGGCAAAACTCTTCCGATTAAGTATTTAAAGTAGCTACATTTATTTACGAGAAACTTATAAATCTTACCTGTAAATAGATTTTTTAAAGGAGATAGACTTTGTTGATTTTTTAATTTAGTGTGACATAGGAATTTTTTTTATTTCTTTTTGAAACTGACATAGGAATTGACCTATTGGTTCGCACCTTGTACACAGATGTATCAAGATATTTGTTTTTACCAAATAATATATTTAAAAAGTTTTTTGTTTAAAATAGAAGCTCAAGCCCTAACCAGTGTCGCTTTCCCTCTGCTTTTTCAGTATCTCCCGCCCGCTCACAAACTCACTCCGTCGTCGAGTGTGCGCTAGTCACCGCCTCCACCGTGTGTTGTTGTTGCGCCGCGCATTCTTTGGGGGTGGGTATGGTTTATTCTTCTTTATTTTGATTCTGTCATTCTATTTTATCATGTATTCTTTATTCTGATGAACCCACTATCCAATTAGATACTTTTGTTAGTTTGTACCAAAAAATAAAGATACTTTTGTTAGTTCACATGCATCAACTTGTTCGTTTGACCACTTTGTTTTGTTAGATTGAAAGAATGGGCACAAATGATGAGGGATGTGCCATAGGAATCGACCTTGGCACCACGTACTCGTGTGTTGCAGTTTGGCAGGAGCAACACAGCAGAGTAGAGATTATTAACAATGACCAAGGCAATAGAACTACTCCCTCCTTTGTTGCTTTCACAGATGAACAGAGGTTGATTGGTGATGCTGCCAAGAATCAGGCTGCTACAAACCCTGCGAACACTGTGTTTGGTAAGTTGTCATTAATGTCCACCTCTAAATGTTTACACTCAAGCAAGACAAATGATAGTTGAGAATTATTACTCTTTTTGCAGATGCTAAGAGGTTAATTGGTAGGAAGTATAGTGATCCCGTTATAAAAAATGATATGTTGTTATGGCCATTCAAGGTTATTGCGGGTGTTAATGACAAACCCATGATCGTTGTTAAGTATAAGGGTCAGGAGAAGCATCTATGTGCTGAGGAAATATCATCCATGGTTCTCACAAAGATGCGGGAGATTGCAGAGGCATATCTGGGGACACCTGTTAAGAATGCAGTCATTACTGTGCCTGCTTATTTCAATGACTCTCAGCGCAAAGCCACTATAGATGCTGGTGCTATTGCTGGTCTCAATGTTAAGCGGATAATCAATGAACCCACAGCTGCAGCTATTGCATATGGCCTTGACAAGAAAACTAATTGTGCAGAAGGGAAAAATATATTCATCTTTGACCTAGGTGGTGGTACTTTTGATGTGTCTCTTCTTACAATTAAAGGTAAGGTGTTTGAAGTTAAGGCCATTGCTGGAAATACTCACCTAGGAGGAGAGGACATTGATAACAGAATGGTGAACTACTTTGTAAAGGAGTTCAAAAGGAAAAAAAAGGTGGACATTAGTGGGAATGCAAAGTCTTTGAGGAGGTTGAGAAGTGCATGTGAAAGGACAAAAAGGACATTGTCATCAACTGTTGTTACCACCATTGAGGTAGATTCTTTATTTGAAGGAATTGATTTTTGTTCATCAATCACTCGTGCAAAATTTGAGGAAATCAACATGGACCTTTTTGAAGAGTGTATGGAGACAGTAGATAAGTGTCTAGTTGATGCTAAGATGGACAAGAGTAGTGTGCATGATGTGGTCCTTGTTGGTGGATCTTCTAGGATTCCTAAAGTGCAACAGCTATTGCAGGAGTTTTTCAATGGAAAGGATTTGTGCAAAAGCATCAACCCGGATGAGGCTGTTGCTTATGGTGCTGCTGTCCAGGCTGCTTTGTTGAGCGAAGGCATTAAGAATGTTCCTGACTTAGTGCTGTTGGATGTTACCCCTCTGTCTCTTGGTATGTCAGTAATAGGAGATATCATGAGTGTGGTGATTCCAAGGAACACTACTATTCCTGTGAAGAAGACAAAGGTATACTTTACAACTAAAGATAACCAATCCAGTGTCTTGATTGAGGTTTATGAGGGTGAGAGAGCAAGAGCCAGTGATAACAATTTGCTGGGTTCTTTTAATCTTTCTGGCATTCCTCCTGCTCCTCGTGGCCACCCACATGATGTATGCTTTGCTATTGATGTAAATGGAATTCTAACTGTTTCTGCTAAGGAAAGAATCACTGGCAATATGAATGAGATCACCATAACCAATGACAAAGAAAGGCTGCCCACCCAAGCAATGGAAAGATTGATTGAAGAAGCTGAGAGATTCCAGGCTGAAGATAAGAAATTCCTTAAGAAGGCCAATGCAATGAATACCTTGGATTATTACATTTACAAGATGGGGAAAGCTTTGAAGAATAATCATGTTAATTCAAAGCTTAGCTCAGATGAAAGGGAGAAGATCAGTTCTGCAATTACAAAGGCCTCAAATTTGCTTGATGGTGATAATAATCAGCCAGATGAAATAGAGGTACTTGAGGATTATGTAAAGGAGCTTGAGAGCATCTTTCAAAGCATTATAGGCAAGCTTGGCTAGTTCTTTTTATCTTAGAGTTTTTTGGTTTGTACTGACTTGCCATATTTTGTTTGTGATGATGATAACCTTTATGAACTTGTTAGGAAATAGTTCGAGTTTATATAAATATATGTAGTGGATATGTTTAAATGGTTGACTTAGACACTCAACATGCTTCCTGAATTTATACCCTGACTCATTCTCTATCTCTTGCTAAAATTGTGTTTGTTCTCCACAGTATGTGTTGCATGCTCCGGTACATTTCTGATTTCTTCCATTGTCATTTTCTATTCTTTTCCTTTTTAGAAATAGAAAGTCTGTTACTCAAAGCAACCACTTGCATAGCAGAACTCTGTTTGGGAAACTGTTGTGAACTTGAAACTCTACTTTAAGTGTGATGCTGTGTTTGGAAAACTATTCACATCATTTAATTAGTGCACTAGTAATCAAATCAGGAACTCCTGAGCTAAAAGTGATGCAAGGTGATGACAGTAGAAAAACTAGTGCTACATTGTGGCTACAGAACAGCTGTTTTCTAATCTTTATGAAGATCAGAAGATGGGAGAAGCAAAACAATCAGCACAATATATGTTAAATGAATAAGAAAATTGCTAAACTGCACTTTGATTATTGGTAGCAAACCTCAAGCAAAAGATCCAGAAATTAACTAGTATCTCTCAACACAAAAGAGTTTAAATTTATAATAAATTAATACATTCATAAGTTTTGTTTTATATTTTGAATTTGGAATGAATACATATATGTTTGATATATATATAAATAGGGTACAATCATTTTAGATTTGAACTTTAATCAATATTAAATAAGGATTGAAATAAAAAATCATGATAAGAATTAGAAATTATATCTAAAAGTTTGATAAGTACTAGAACTTGAATAAAAGATACAAAAGGTCTTGAATTTAAAATATGAATATAATGATTGAAATTTAGTTTGGTGGTTGAATTCAGAAAATTCCAAGAATCACCTCTTATAAGTTAACTGTATGTGAAATTTGCTATGCCCTGCGAAAAGGGAAGGTTAAAAGTGGTTGGGACTTGGGAGAGAGTGAAGTGAGTGAGTACTTCACTTTTAGGGTGTTGTGAGTGACTCATTAAGAGACTTGTTTGGAGTTAAAAATTATGAGAGTTGATACATGATCCTTAACGGAGTGAGGGGTATATTTAGTTAGGAAAATGATTTATAGAAATATGCATTATACAGACTTCCATTTGGATGTCTTAATATTTATATATTTGTGGATCATTACCCATTTAGTTAATAAGTTTGGCTTATAAAAAAAAAAAATTAGTTAATAAGTTTTGTGGAATTCATCGAAAAAACAAGAAGCTATTATGGAAATAATAACCCGTATGTAGCATTTTGATTGGACAACAGTACCAATATAGCACTATTTTAAGTTGTCCTACTGAAAATTCTTGGTAGGGCTTGATTAAAAAAGTTAGCTTTTGAGGGATAGATAGTTTATATAAAAGTATTTTTAAACTCGTATTGAATTCTTCATTGCATTATGTAGAGAACAAAGCTTTATATTTTGTAAACCAATTTAAGATTGGGTTTGGAGGAGCTTATTTGAGTTTACCTTATTACATAAACATGCCACCAGAGTATTTTGTTGAGCTTATTTTCATAAACTTACCGTATAATAAATAGTTATAAAGTTATAATTACCTATAAGTTATTACATTTATTTCAATAAATTTCACCAATAAATTTAATAATAAGTACTTATGGTGACGGAGCTAGAATTTTAGTTTGGGGGCAAAAAAAAAAGTATGTAAATGGTTAAATATACTTTTTATTCTTGAAAATATTGACACATTAACGTTTTAGTTGCTACTAAAACTTTATTTATTTTTAATTATTAAAATATAAAATTTCATGCGATTTTAATCCCCAGGACTAAACGCACAATAATTTAATATTTTGTTATGATAAAAAAAAGATAAATTTGTTTACACATACATCAATTCATTCCCGCCACATCAGGAATTTATTTGTATCTTAAATAAAGTTAAAAAGAAATGTAACTATTTTCTCATATGTGGTATAATATGATTGAATATAGTACATATTCATTAATCTTTTATAATTTTACTATTTTTTCTTCGACGTAGTACATCTATTAAAAAAAAATGAAATTTAAAACTCATGGACGAATCTTCCGATTCTCAAATCTAAAATTCTGAGTGGTTGGTTCAAGTAGTACATGTTTGATTTTCCTTAAGCAATTTCTCGGGCTCGAGTTTTGTGAATGGAAAAGCCTTTCATTAGTAGAGTTAACCCTAATAACGTGGATGTTCCCGACTTAAACAAAATTATTTGCTGATAAACAGTAAGAAAAAAAAAATCTTATGGCTCTATGGGAATTATGAGGCCCAAGCCTTGAATCTAAATACAGATCCAGCCCAATCAAAAACACACAAAACCGTGACTCGCAGCTTTCACCACCACCGTCAAGTAGGGGTTCATCTTCTCTGCACTCTCTACTCTGCTCTTCACTGAACCCAGCAACAATGGTTGCCGCCAAGAAAACCGTACTCTCTCTCTCTCTCTGCATCCACTATTGTTTATTTGTTAATGTGGTTCCCTTTGTCAATTGGTTTCGGATTTCGCGTTTTTCGATCCCAACTCGTTTTTAACTAGTTTCTCTGATTTTTTCCCCCACATGTATATGATTGCAGAAGAAGACCCATGAGAGCATTAACAACAGGCTCGCTCTGGTGATGAAGAGTGGCAAGTTTACCCTTGGCTATAAAACCGTTCTCAAATCCCTCAGGAGCTCCAAAGGTAATGCTAAAATGTTAGCTTTGCTTTGATATTTTAAGCTGAGGATAATTTGCACGGTCTGCTGAATTTGTTTAGGTGCTTTCGATGTAGAAATGTTGTTGGGGATTACCCTTTTGTTAACATCGAGTTTGAAATTCTTATCCATTCATGGTGAAAGGGGTTTCAATTCAATTTACTTTAAATGATCTGATCTCTAGGTGTTGTGATTTTTTTTAAGCTATTGTGGATGTTAGCTATTGTAGTTGATTGGTTTGCTAGTAGAGTAGTAGTTGGTGAATGATTTGTGAATTTTCTTCAATTCCTTGCAGGGAAACTGATTATCATTGCTAACAACTGCCCCCCTTTGAGGAAGTCAGAGATTGAGTATTATGCCATGTTGGCAAAGGTTGGAGTTCATCACTATAATGGGAGTAAGTTCTTAATCTATTGCCATTCTTCTCTTTTTTTTTTAAAAAGTTAATATGTAATTCATGATAGGTTGAAATATCTTCCGTTTTTATTCATTTGATAGTCTAATAACCTGCTTATGGGGTGTGATGTGTGCCTATGAACTCCAAACCTTTTTCGTTGATGTAATCTTGTTACATTGAACATGTGATACTATGGTTGGGATCAATGGTTTGCCCTGTTGAGGCTTTTCTTATGCATTCGAGTCTTAAGGCACGTAGGGGAATAATGGTGGTCGCATGTAAACAATGATCTAATTTTAAATGTCAATTATGTAGGAAGAAACATTAGCTTAAGTCATGTGATTGAATGTCTTCCATCATATTCATAACTTGTACCTTGGTTTCAATGGACTTGGTTTTTAAGTCATAAAATAAAGAATTTATATGATCTGCACATAAGGTCTGATAGGAATAGTTATTGACTTAACAGCTCAACAGCTCCATCTGAAAGACTGAAACTTTCTTAAAAGCATTCAAGTTTTCCAAATATTTGTTATTGTTCAATTCAGCTATTGGTATTTTGACAAATATGCATATAGTATTGGTTTCTGACCTTGATATGCCCTTGCTGCTGTTTTTGTTGTATAAATTATTTGACTAACCATTGTGCTGTGATTTTTCTGATTGATTTCAATTGTTGAATTCAATGATGTTTGGTAGAACTTATATGCTCATGATTTTTCAATTTTCTGATGTTTTTAATTTAAAGTTTTTAACGAGGTGTTCATTGTTTATCATAGACAATGTCGATCTGGGCACTGCATGCGGTAAATACTACAGAGTGTGCTGCCTCAGCATTATCGATCCTGGTATCTGATTATTCTCATAACTATTGTAATTTATCATCAGAAACTAGTTTTATGTTTCTGATTTTCTTTGTCTTTTCTCTATTGCAGGTGACTCGGATATCATAAAGACACTGCCTGGCGACCAGTAAAGCTGTCTCAAAGATTTTTGCTTCATATTTTTATTTTCTCAGTTTAATCAAGACACTTGTGAGAGAAAAACTGATCTAGTTGTAGACTCTGGTGTACGGGGCATGGTTCTTGGGTATTCAGCTTGTTGAGCATCGAGAATTTTCTGTGTTTAATTGTGCCGATTCTATATTGATAAATATTCTAGTTTGATCATACATGCTTTTAATGCTAGCAAGTTGCAAGTAACATGTTTTGGCTTATTAAACATGTTCACTAGCAAACACCAAACCAAAGCTGTCCATACTTCAACTTCCAGAATTTCCAAAACCAAACTGTAGTCATTTTAGACAGCACAGCATCATTTTGCTGAAGTTGGTCTGGACTTACATGTATATTGTAGGTCAGAAACTTACCAGCAAAATATACAAGAATTATTATCTTCCAGATCCATTTAAGTATACAAAGTTTATCCTTCTGTTCTCTTGTTCTCGAAAGAGAACGGAGAGGAAACAAGTGTTTAGTGCTGTCTAATCAATTCATATAATATACATATATAATTTACAGCAGAGAAGTCTTGATGTATTCAAGTTTTCTCACAAAATATAACATGTTTTTCCTTATTTAGACTTTGTTAAACACCAAATTTCAAATCCGTTCTTCATGGATGAGACCCATTCTCTTCTATCCTCACTCTAAGTTGTGACTATTTGAGCGGAGTATGGCTACGAACTCCGATGGCAAAATGATGGCTACCAGGTGAGGAGCATAGGGAAGGTAAAGAGATGAAGTATGAAACCCCAGTTGGAGAAGATGGTGCACTCGGAGGTCCTCTACCCCGGACATCGAAGACCGCCGCAGACCTCCAATCATCAAATACTCAATTTTGTTGTTGATTTCTTTTCTTAATTGTAATTTTTTTTTGGTTCCCAAATGCATCAGTTTTAGTGTTTTACACCAGAATCTCCTATGCTTTCATTTTCAGACTTGTCACCGCCGTTCTTGTCTAGTTAGCATATGAACCATTTGATGAATTGTATTTGGTTTCGGTTTGTGAAATTTCCTATTATTTCAGAGTTATGGAACAATTAGACAAATTGGAGAGGCACTTGGGAGTTTGAAGGTTATGAATGCATAAAAAAAGGCTGGGACAAATCAAACGAAGAAGAGAATTGGGATAACATGATGCGGTGAAAATTCAACCGCAAGAAGAGGGAAATGGTGATTGCATTATTAGGGAACATGAAAGTAAAAATATAACTACCCTCCACAGTTGGATTTCATTAAAATTAATGAATGGCCATGATCCTATCACATGATATGGTCATGTGAAAAACACACATGAGAGGATCCAACCAAAGGAACACAAAGCAACTGTTTATCAATCTTTTTTCCTAAGAATCAACAACAAATCATGCTTTACAAAGGAAATGAAACACAAAAATTAGAGTTATTACATGTTCTCTGTGAATATAAATTACTTTTAAGATTTCCAAATACTCACAGGCAACAGCCAATACCATTTTTTTTAAACAAGAGTATTACCAGACGATGGCCATAGATTAATCAATTTCAAGATGTAAAGATTATAGTGAATTTCACATTTCCTAACAAATTTTTTTCTATACACACAATCAAATATTCGATTATCAGCATACTAAAGGCATAAAGGTCCTAATTATCTACCAATTATGTCATTGGTACAACCAGGGGCGGATCCACATGTAGAGAGGGTGGGGCAACTGCCCCACATTAATGTTAAAATTTCTCAAAACTATACTATGTTTTTTTATTATAAAACATTAGATTGCCCCCACTTAAAAAATAAATACCCCATAGGTGTTTAATATTATTTCTATTGCAACTAAAAACTTAAATTTGTCTAACTTTGATCTGATTTGTTGTCAATTTTTTTTTTCTTTTCTAATAATGAAATCAAACTTATCTTTACTTTCATCCGTTCCAATCCCTTAAGCCGTAATTCGTTTTTCTTCTCGAAGAAGCTCCACCAAAAAACTTGTGCCTTAACCCCTTAAGCCTTTATCAATTATACTTGCCATAGTTATAAAATAAAAGTAAAAACCCCACCTCTGCTAATGCTATCGTAGTGGTGTTATTTGTTCCTATTGTTGTTTCTATTAAATAATAATGATTAACTGAATGAACAAGATCATTTCTTATTTGCTAATTGTGTTTCCATTTGCTCCCTTGTTGGAGATATGGTGACCATGTATTTATATTATATGGTCACCAAGTTTTTTTTATATTGTATAGTTTTAGGAGAAATGTGATAGTGTAAGACTATAAAGTTAATATGTTGGTTTTGACTCTAGGCTCAATCGATGGAAAATAAAATTCTAAAGGAAATTAACATTTAAGCAATTATTTTCTTCTCAGCCTCAAACTCTTAATAAGACTTTGGGTTCATCCACACAAAGAAAAAATTGGAATTTAATTCTAAACAACTTGCTAATGATCCTGTATAAGGCAAAGAATTTCATGTTATCACCCTAGTGATGAAATTAGGCGATATTATTCGTAAAAGAGTCTTTGTCAACTTAGAGATCAGTTTTCTAAAAAAACAATTTGGAAATGTCCTTCCTAGATTTAACCTCAATTGTTATTTAAGATATGACAATTGTTTGAATATAGTCAAAATGAAGATGGGCATATTATCATGAAAATATTGTGCAATTTCTAAAATATGAAAACTTGTAGAGAAAAAATATGATGTTTATTCAAACTTTTAAAAGTAATATAATATGTTTTTACTGTTTGAAATTTGTATTTATAGAAGGCCCCACGACATAAAATTCGTGGGCCACTGGTTTTACTTAACTATGTGAACCATGCCATGCCCATCAATGAAACAAAAAATAAGCAAGCTTCCAGAAGTTCCTCTTAATTAGAAATATCCATTGTCATAGACCAAGCAGCAAAGATTGGTTTGATAGTGAAGAGGGAAAACTTACAGCAGCAAAGAATGCAACCACCCAATTCAAGCAGCAATGCAACAACATTTATCTAACCAAAAGGAAACTAATGAGTAGTTCTCATGAGGCAAGCCTTACCCTACCTAGTGGGCTCAATCAACTACATGAAAAGCTTAAGAATCTACAAAATTTTATGCTATAGAAGAAAACTACTGAATGGAGAACCAAAAGCTCTAGAAGGGCAACACAAAAAGTAGAGTTGACATTGTATCTGGTTTATTCTTTCTCCCAAAAAAATTACTTTAAGATTTCCATTAACTCAAATGAACCAATACCACCCTTAACTCACTACACCTTGCTATGCCCATCAATGTAATACCAATAACTAAGCACATTTCCACAAGTTACTCTTAATTAGAAATATCCATTGTCCAGATAGAGAAGAATGGGTACCAGATAGAGAAGAGGTAAAACTTGCAGGAGTAGCAATGCAATACTAGCTATAATAATCTAATGAAAATTGCCATCATATACAATGTGCATATAGATAAGCTCAAACTGCATTTTGAGACTTGAAACAACAAACTAAAACCAGTCTCCAAAATTGTTTACAAATAAAAAATCAATTGATCTTGTGATTCATTTTCTTGACAAGCTGTCCCATCTGAAACCTCCAAAACAAGAAATAAGCCATTCCAAGCCCAATCAAAACAAAAATCCAAACATTCTCATCTTGGCCTTCCTTCTTGGATCTCACCTCAGCAATCCCAAAACTCTCCCTCTCTGAACCCTCAATCCTCCCTTCATTCAAGTGCCCGTACAGCACGTACACCCTCCTCTTCTCCCCCATCGCCACCGACGTCGGAAACCGCCGCAAATCAAGCTCCACCTCGTCGTATACCGCCCCCTCCGCCCAGCTATCCGCGCTCTTCAGGAACCACAGCTTGTTCACCGGTGATACTGCCACCAGAACGCCGTCTTCACGGGCCGCGATGTCGTCGGCGCCGACGAGGTCCTTGTTCAGCAGCACCCTCCTCGCCGTGCCGTCGTAGGCGTCCACCTTGAAGACCTTCCCTGTGCTCGATTGCACCACCAGGAGGTAACCCTTGCTGACGTAGGTGATCCCGTTGAGCCCCAGGAGGTTGCCATCGCCGTCGCCGGGAGGCGTGTTTAGCGGCGAGAACATCTGGGATCTGGAGAAGATCGAGGCGTGTCCGTCGGGGGTTACCTTCCAGATGAAGTTCCCGGCAGAGTTGGTGACGAAGGCGTTGCCGCCGTGATCAACGGCGACGTCGTTGGCGGCGGAGGGGTCATCATCGGCGGAGGGGAGAGGGGAAAGGAAGAGGCGGCTGCGGGAGAGGAGGTCGTAGGCGGCGAGGGCGTTGAACGGCTGGAGGGGAGGGTGGGAGTGGACGACGGCGAGGAGGCGATCGCGTGCGGGATCGACTGCGAGGCCGAGGAAGGAGGCGCCGTCAGGGAGGGAGGGGTCGGTGATGAAGGTTTCGACGACGCCGGCGTCGGAGACGGCGGCGATGGTGCGTTGGCGGAGGGAGCCGAGGAGGAAGTGCTGGGCTCGTGGGTCCCAGGCGAGGGATTCTGGGTACAAGTTTGGTGACCGGAAATTGATGACGTGAGCACTCCGAGCGAGAATTGGGGTTGGGGCCAATAACAATCCGAAGAAGAAAAAGAAGATTGAGATTGGCATGGGCATGGTTGGTGCGTGAGTGTGAAGTGTGGCAGTTATTAAACTCAGAATTACCAGAGTAGTTAGCATAAATATTTTTCTATAACAAAATCGAGCAATTTAGGGGTTGACTATGATTTGTGTTTGCAATGAATACGCATCTATCATATAGTTTCTAAGTCCATCTTAACTGGAAGCTCTGGCTCTGTTTAGATGCGGGAGACATAAAACTCACGAGATTTTTACATGGTGTTAGATTTAACACCCTCAACACAACACTCAATTTAAAACCTACTCTAATTATGAATATACCCAAAACACCCCAACCTTAAAAATACTTATGCTTTCCACACTCCTATTTCCCACTTCTACTTTCTCCTTCACTATTCCGGATTGAAAAGCTCGACGCATCACCCTCCTCCTTCATTCTTCCTTCGTCGTTGCTTGTGGCATCTTCATTGTCGTCATCTTGGAGCTTCGTGATCATCATCTTCTTCATTTGTTCCAGGTATTTTGTACTTCCTCTCTTCATTTGTTCCTTTTAGGGGTTTCAAGACGAAGGTTCTGCCATTGATGCAGACCTTTGTCTTTTCGGGTTTTATATTAAAACCCGACTCCATACTGGGTTCCGAGATCTAAATCCCGGGAATTTTTTAAGAAATTCTAGTTCAAAGGAGTTTCAGTCTCTGGGAATGGACCTAGTTCAGACAGTTTGCAAATAGAAAGACCATATGCTAAGATTTTTTCGACGAGGGACCTAGGTCAGATACAGCATCAACCACAGGGACCAGTTAGATGATAATCCCTTCTTTTTATCTAGTCTATAATTTTCTTTGAAACCTTGTTGGGATCAAGGCGGAACCAAAAAAAGAAAAAGTAGGGGAGGCGAAAATATAATGCATGTTGAACAAAAGAAATAATAATTAACATCTAATGTTAATAATTATTTAAAATTTAGTTGAATGAAAGATAAAATATATATTGTTAATGAATTTCCTTGCAATATCCTTTACATTTCATTACTTATTACTTATAATTAATGATAGACGGTTGACTGGTCAAAATAAAATTAATAATATATAGACGGTTAAACCTACTGCAGCAACAAAATTATTCAAGGACCAATTGCTAATAATTTTTTATAGGGAGCTAATTAAATTCCTCTCTAAAAGTTAGGTACTGAAAACATAGCTTAGCCATATTTGTATCATAATATTAGAACAAATACTGCTATATCAGAATTTTCAGAAACATAATTTTCTTCTTCAAAGTTATTTCCGAAAGTGGTCATTTGCAAATACTAGTTTGATCTAACCCTTTTCCTGCTCATTCGGTTAGCCACTTACTACATATGAAGATCAAGACCAACAACACGAGCAAATTTTATTAGTTTAGAACAAAAATCAAAATTAGGAATAACTTACATGCCAGGTTTCATGCTTTAAGATGTGATGTGCTGTAGTAGTAGTAGTACTGAAATTTTCCCAACAGTACGCATCAAAATCAACTTGAATAAAACTTAAAACTACAACTAATACACACTAGTTGAAATCCATATCCTCCCTGCTCTTTTTACTTTTAAAATCGTTGACCGCCTTATCAAAAGTGCCCCTAACATGCTGGCACACAAGCATTAGATGCTGACATGAATCTTTTAACACCTCACGGGCTGGATCCCCTGCAAATGTAGAAAAATGACACATTCAACACAAAATTATTAACGCGGCGTTGAATCAGATGTAAAACATCAGAGACAAAGTTTAGAACATGAAAATATTAACAAGAAAACATTTGCAAATATGAGTACAAGCATCAATAGTCAGTCTTGTTATCCACAATGAAACACAAACAAGAAGCTTTAAATTATGACCGGGAATTCTCTAGCATTGTCCTATAATGTTTTCTTTTTAAAAGAGAAAACAATTGTAAGATGTTTTTAACTATTTAATCATTAGAGATGCACTATCTAAACCATACATTACAATGTGTTTATGCAAGAACTTCCATAGCAAAGCTTGTCAAGTTCACCGAAAATGCTATAAGGTGAGAACTTTCTCAGTATCACAATTTAGTTATAGAATTAACTAGCTTAAAAAAGCTTGCTACCAATTTACAACTTCATATGAATTATCTATCAAAACCAAAAAATTAAAGGTCTATAGAACATACAAGATTGTCTAACAAATATTAAAAGTGGTGAAGAAAGCACACACTCTTATGACTAATACAAAAAAGGGTTATGGCATTGTGGAGCAAATCTGTGAATTGCAATCACATTATATTCACCATGAAATTGCATCTTACCTGTTGTTTGGACTCTAACATTGACACGATTATCTGAAGGATGAGGAATGCTGTACCCACAAAATGTCACTCTCGGACTGTAAGACAACATTAACAAGTTCCTCTTATTAGGGTATATACAGAAATAGAGCTATTCAAAAGGCAGATGAAACAGATATTTCTAATATTATATCCAACAAAGATAATCATTCAAACTCTACTTAACAAGAACATGCAAACCGATAAATTAATTGATGAAGCACCACAAAAAGAAACAACATCAATATCACTGGGGATTTCTTATCTTAATCTCAAGTCCTCTCCTCTCCCTGAAGGATAAGGGGGTGGCGAGGGGATCTTCAATCAATTTATTTGTTCCGTAAAAAAAAAAAAAAAAAAACTCATGTTCCATTTATATGTATCCATTATATTATGGTGAACGATGGCTAAACTAAAATTCATGGCAGATGCAAGGTTACCTTCAGAGCCAAACATGATGGGAGATTTAATTTGGTGTTCTCCCTCAAGTGGTTCATGGGAGTTCAAGCACTGAGAGTACAATGTAGAGTTTCTCATGTTCCTTGTTATATCTAGAATTTTCTGTTTGAGGTATTTCTTATCCACCTTTAGCTGTAATTTAAAACTTCTCTCCTAAATAAATTTCCATTTCCTATCATATGATTACATATATAAGATCACTCGACTTGAAACATTACACTACATCTCTATATCAAACTACAAATTATTTAAAACAGAGGAAGTTAAATGAAGCTAAGAAGGGTTCTCTAGATTCTGGACAAAGTGGAAGTCAGACAAAGAGTCACACAAGAATTGGCAAATCACTAACTCTTGATTCAATGTGAATCTGACAGCATTTGCAAAAGTATGATCCTCATCTGTCAGGGAAAATGTTGATTTACTCTCATCAGAGTGTGACCCGTGTTCCATCACAAGTAATCAATCTGCACAAAAATAAGACATTTTAAGAACAACAAAATCGAAAAAACTCAGAAGCAACTCATAGAAAAATGTATGCAATCGAGATGGAATAATAAGAAAAATACTCCTGAGTCGTTATTATACGATTGAAGCATAGGCCTAAAACTCATGTCTTTTTCATTTCTTTAAGCTATCATGACTTGATCTAAAATAATGCTTCAACTTAGCTACCATATTAGATTAATGGACATGTACTGTTCTAGAAACCCAGAACAATGAGAAATGAAGATGGTGATGAAAAATGCTCACTAGGTCTCAGTCTCAAGAATGAAGGACTTAGGAGAAAACCTAGCCGCCGATTGTGTATTTCTCTTGAAAAATGGGAAAAAAATCATTTTACATGAGTCTCTCTTAGCTATTTATAGGGGGTTGAGACAAAACCCTAACCCTACATGTAATGGACCGTTGAGCCTTATACATCTTGGCCCAACAATCCTTACACGATACTAGGCCCTCTTTACCTGGCCAGCCTCTTATTTTGGCGCCCTAAACTGCCCGTCGCCCGCTGGAATGAGATACCGGCTTACCTTCCTCAGTTTTCGGTTTAGCTCGCCAAACTAGGCAAAGGGCTCGCCCAATCCACAGGACACTGTGCTTGAAGCATGAAAGCAAAGAGTGTCTTATGTTATTAATTTGGTTTCTTGCCTTGTTCTTCATAAAAGGTTGGATTCTCGCCAAACTGGGCAAAGGGCTCACCAGTCCACAAGACACCGTGCTTGAAGCATGAAAGCAGAGTGTCTTCACATGGTGGTCGCCATGGCTTTTCAAACTCACGTTTCCTTTGGGCGGTCATCTCTACAGGGAGTGCCTCGTTAAAACCTCCCTAGGAAAAATCCAATGGGATAAAAAACCTAGTGAAGGAAAAAGAGTACACCACCCTATAGAGAAATGAGTCGCCAAAGGTTACGACGTGCCGTATGATTATGCCGCCACTCATGACATGAATACATGAATTGAAGAAATCCACCCAATCATTGGGCGGGCTAATTCAAGTTGCGCGCCAGCTGGGCAGTCTTCCTCATCCTTGCCGGTAACCTTGGCGTGTTGTTGGTAGCTTGACATGAGATCCTTACCGCTTTCACTTTTTACTCAACTGCTCTGCCTCTTGACTTGACTTGTCAATGTAAATTTGAATTTCAAACATTTTCTTCTGACTGGTGAAGTGACGCGCTGGTCCATCATCTGTCACGTGTCTCTTCGGTTCCCTAACCCACGCGCCTAGGGATGGCATTAAAACCCATACCCACGCGTACCCGACCTGATTTGACGGGCAAAAGCCCGTTCTGTTTGGGTTCGGGTTTACCCGATTTTAAAAACTCTGTTCGGGTTCGGGTTTGAGGAAACCCGCAACCGAACCCGCTGCGTGTGTTAGTAGTGTTAGGGTTTTCATTTTTAATTTCAGACTTAGCTTCTGACCTCCTGTTGCGTGTGTTGTGCTTCACTTCTTCTCATCACCGACGACCTCATCTTGTTCAATATCACCTCCGCCGCGCCGCCGTGATTCACCGTCGTCGCTTCCATCCCAAATCGATTCCACCATCTTCTCAGTAAGCCCTTCAAATCTCGCTCTTTTTATGTGTGTTTTGCTTTCCTTATTTCTCTGCATCTTAGTCTCGGGAGGTTGTGCAATTTATTTGAGCTAGTTGTGCCTCTTCATGAAACCTTGATCAGGGCTTGTCTTTTTCTTACAGCACCTGCTTATAATTTTCCTGCCAAACTGCATCTTCAACTACTTGGGTGTTGTTTGTTATTTGAAAAAAAAATGATTATTTTTTAAAAACCCCTTTGTTGGAGTTTTGGGGTTTGACTGTGTGGAATATATTTGTGTGAATTATTTGTATCTTTATTTTTGGAATTTCATCATCAAAACAAGCAAATTAGAAGAAAAGAAAGCATACATAGATTCATACTCCAGTCCCACATCGATCAGACATAAGGAACTGGGTTGCTATTGGTTTAATTTTACTAATTAATTTAAATTAACTCACTATTTCGTTCAATGGTTTTAATTGTGCTTTAACCTTTTGCTTTAACCTTAATCATCGTTCTATTGGAACGGTTTGGCAGTGTGTTCAGTGGCTTAGCTGTTGTAGCTCTTGGGATGTTGATCAGATTAGAGGTGCTAATGGTATAGGGGAGCTTTGGCAGCAATGAATTTATGTGGGGTTGCTGTCAAACTGCTGCTGAATTTAAAGAGGTGTGAAGGTTCACAGTAGCAGAACTTGGGGAACTTGGCAGTGACATTCAAGGGTGAAGAGAACTCTTTTATAACATATACCCAGCTGTTGGAGGAAATGATATTATTACTTGGAGGGAATTTTTTTGCTGCTGTGAAGGCTCCTAATAATTGTTCTTGTTTTCCTAGTTCATCATTCTATTTATCATGTATTCTTCTATGTTGCAGTGAGATGCTCTAAGTGCTAGCACTAACTTTTTTAATTTATGCTCTGTATTGCTTTTTGTATTGGGTTGAAGTACCCCTTGTACTTCCAATTCAATATACTATTTGCCTATAAAAAAAAAACCTTTTGCTTGCAAATGAAGCTATACTACAGATAAAGTTTGAATATGTGGTTGAGATTCATAGAGAAAATAATTCTCTAATTCAGTCCACTAATTAGAAACTAGCTGTGTTAAAGGTTAGAATATTGAATCTGAGCTAGATAGGATTATGTTTTATATTTATGATATATAAATGATGTTAGAGATAAAGAATGATTAAATTGATTCTACATGGAAACCAAGTTTTTGATATTGCTCTTTATTATTTGTGTGGGGACCCAAGGAAGTCCTGCTAAAATTTTGTCACAAATTTTTTGTTGACATGCGTTTAATTTTATATTTTTAGATAATTTATAACATACTTCTCATGATGGTGTTTAACATATGACATGATCAAGCATTAAGTATTAATTAGTTTTTTATTATGCCGCAACATGTACTGCGATCACTAAGTGGAAAATGTCGGGTCGGGTTTTGTGCCGGTTCCCTTTGTTTATCACGAGTTTGGGTCTGGGAAACCCGAAAGCCAACGGGTTCGGGTGCGGGTTTAGCATTTCCACACGAACTATTTTAATTTCGGTCTCGGATTTGGGAAGAGTAAAACCCGCACCCAACCCTACCCGTTGCCATCCCTACACGCATTATCAAGACTCCCATGACTATCTACTTTCTTCGACAGAGTTCAACAAGGGGAAAACATAGATTCACCAACCATTTTGAGCTTTTCATTTTCATCATTCATCACAGATTTTGGAAAGTAAAATTACCCCAAATAACAATGAACATAATAGAACAGAAACACAGAGTTCAGTACACGATTCACCACGCAATCACTCAGACTTCAACAAATGAATTCATAAATAAGAAAAGAAATCACATTGCTCATTCCGATCCCTGCCACACATTGCCATATATTCATCATCATTCACCATTCATCTATCATTCATTTATTCAGCTCAAGATTAATAAGACAAATTTCAACATCATCAAGTTAAAAAAAAAGAAGCTTTAACATCACCCAGTTAATCAGCTTTAACAACACCAGATTAAGGAAAGCCAGGAGTTTTAACACTTTGAAGTTCAGGACCATGTCTAAATTCACAAAATAAGAACTCTAAACTCAAAAAGTAAGAAACTTTAACATTATCTAATTTAAAGAAGGAAACTTCAACCAGATAAACAAAACAAGAGTTTCAGCATCAAGTCAGAAAACAGAACTTTGTCATCACCAAGTTAAAAAGAACCGAACTTTAACATCCAGCAGAGCAAGAAAATAAAATAAAACAGGTCAGCAAGCAACAGTTAGCAGGAAGTAGAAATTTCCAGAGATTCAAAGGAAACACACAGTCACAAAGGAGAAAATAGATGATAGAGTGCAGAAGTTTCAGGCAACACACAGCCACAGCAGAGAAGATATAGATGAGGTTCAAGGCCAAAGTTGCAGTGCCAAGGTCACAAAAAACTAATCCCAGTTAACTATCAAACAGCATAATCCATAAACAAAGGTAAAGGGAAATGACCAACCCAACAGAGACAGGCTTCTGGAATTCGACGACCCCTGGTCTGAGAGAATAGTGGCTGACAGCAGACTAAACCGCGGCGGCGGCGGAGGGGGCGGCGGTTGACGGCGGAATGCCTTAACCGGACTCTGGAATATAGGAAGAGGACGCGCGGTGGTGGGATGACGCTGGTGCTTCAGGTCGGAGACGGTGGTGCTTGGAGCGGTGGCGGCGGCGCTGCAGCGGTCGAAGGTGGGGGTTTGAGAAGGGAGGGGATGCCGGCGGCGTTCCTGGAGATGAAGAGGAAGAGACGGGGGTCTGGAGAAGAGGAATGGGTGGCGGCAGCTGTGCGGAGGAGAAGAGAGGGTTAGGGTTTTTTTTGTGTGTTAGAGGGAGAGAGAGCATATGTATTTTTTTTAAAATTCGAACCTGATCCAATTTTTATCAATTTGGATTACATTAGATTTCGATTTTTTAAAGACATTGTAAATATCAAAATCAATGAAGCAAAAAGAATTAATTTGAATCATATAATGTCACATTAAAAGCCTAAATAATGAGAGTTTGAAATAAAAAAATAAAGAGAAACCAAAAATCTCTTACAAATTACCATATTTACCTTTTTTGACTCAGTACCTTTAAAATAAGAAAAAAAAATTAATCCTGAATAGTAGATGACATATTTTTTAAATATATGTTTATCTTGATGCATATTTTTCAAATTATTACTTGAAACTCTATTTATCCAAATATATCTTCATAAATAAGTACGTGTCATATAATAATTATATAAACATATAAGGACGTAAATATATAAATATAAATGATATGATATATGTACAAATAAAATTATATATATTTGCAAACATTTGGTTTTGATTCTAAAAGTGCAACTCCCTACTTAGATGAAAGAGTTCCAACCCATTAGCTTATGTAATGTGTGGTCTATAAGTTCATAACAAAAGTGCTTGTGGCTCGGCTCAAGCCTTTCCTATATCATCTCATTAGGCTTCTCTAGTTTAGCTTTGTTTCAAGCACGGGCACGGTTGATAATGTTATCTTAACTCAGGAGGTTATTCATTATATGGAGCATTTTACTGTAAAAGAATGGGTCCATGGCATTTAAGATAGACCTTGAGAAGGCCTACGATAAATTGTCATGGAAGATACTCTTAGGGTCTTTGCGTTTCTAGAGTTTACGGTAAATCTGATCCTTAATTGTGTTTCTTCTTCTAAACTCGCTATTTTATGGAATGGGTCCTATTTCTCTTGGTTTAACTCGAGTAGGGGCCTTCGGCAAGGCGACCATATATTGCCCTATTTATTTGTGTTGTGCATGGAGAAACTCTCAGTTCGTATTCATAGAGTGGTGGTTGAGAATGCTTGGAAACCTGTTAGTATTTCTCGTGGAGGCCATCTCCTATCTCATATCTTATTCGTTGATGACGTGCTTCTCTTCTGCAAGGCATGTTGCTCTCAGGTCTGCATTGTATCTAACATCCTAGCAGATTTTGGGAGGAGTTAGGGACTAGTGGATGTAGGGTAGTCGAAGACTCTTTGTTCGAAGGGTGTTCCTGCTATTGATCGTAGGAAATTATCTCAAATTTGAGATTTGCCCTATTGCTATCACGCGAAACTATGGGAGTTATCTTGGATTTCCCCTTAAGAGTGGTAGAGTTACTTCAGAGAGGTTCTAGTATCTCCTTGATCATCTTGTTTGTTGGACATTGCAGGTGGGATATTTCTAGCCAAATAAAAGTGGTAGCTGTTATTCCCAATACACGATGCAGGCAATTTAGTTGCCTCGTGATTTTCTCTGGTCCTTTCATCAAAAAACGAGAGGGTGACATTTATTAAATTGAGAAACTATCCCTCAATGGAGTAGTTGGCATCAAAGACATGAATATTTCAAACACCGCATTGTTGGGGAAATTAGTTTGGCACTTTCTATATGATTCCCAGAAGCTTTGGGTGAAGGTACTAGCTATAAATGTATGGACCAGACTTCCATTTTATTTGCGCAAGCTTTCGTAACTTATTCTCCTCTGTGGAAATGCATCATTAAAGTTAGGGATAGTTTGCGGGTTGGTTATTCTTTTAAGGTAGGCGACAGTGATACATCTCTATGGACAAGGATTAGAATAGTAAAAGTCTTATGGGTGTCATTGTGCCATACGTTCACCTAACATATTCTGAAATTCAGCTGCGAGATATTATTTAAGATGGTAACTGGAATTTGTCTTGTCTTTATAGTGATATTCCAATCTTGCACAAGGAGGTTCTGCTCGCGACATCTCCTAGTATTGATGATAGGTTTCAAGATTGTTGGGTTTGGAAGAATTGTAGTACCGGTTTGTACCCTGCAGGTGCAACGTATGATTGGATGATCAAGGTAAGGCTTTCAATGGTAAATACGATGGATTAGAAGTGGCTTTGGAAGATTCGTGCTCCAGAAAAACACCGGACATCATTTTTAAAATCAAGCCAAAACTATTGAATCATATTCTTATATCCAAGTGGTAGAGAAAAACAGTCAATCCAAACTCAGTTCCCTAATTCTTACAAAACTACCATTTGTATAAGGAAAAGCAAAACACTTGTGTGCACTCAAGCGGAATCATTAATCAGAGTAAGGATTCATAGAAGAACTACTTTTATTCATATAGAAGAACTGGACTTCAAGGCATAACTAGAACTAGGTTCCACTTCCTCAAATACTAAAAGAAAACTAGCTAAGCATGGCTAGAGAATACACACTCAAGATTAAAAGAAATTAAACCTGAAACAATAGCCCAAAGAGCCTACCATAAGCTCCAAGAACAATATTTCCAAAGTAGAATTCATAAAATACAAGATGAAAATAAAACAAACCCAAACCCCCTATTTAAAGAGAAAAATTACGAGGTCTGGCAGTGTTCCCACGCATGTGTGTGGCCTTTCCAACGCACATGCGTGGAAACTTATTCAATTTTCAATCCTAGGCAGAATAGTCGCACATGTGTGTGGCCTCCATGGGCACACATGCGTGGCTTGCTCGTGCAGCAAGTTGTCAGGCAGAATAGCCACGCATGTGTGGCCTTTAGGGGCGCACATGCGTGGCTTCCTTGTAGCATTTTTCCACCTTCTCTTGTAGTCAACTCAGATTTTTTGATTCCTCCTCTTTAAAACCTTCTTAACTGCCCTTCATTGCTTCATAAAGCTCACTTATACCTACATCAACTCATTTAACAAAACCACCAAAGAAAAAGTGAAACAACCATTTTGATTAAAAGCCCATCACTATTGCCCATTAACTCCCAACTCAACTCATGATCAACTTTAAAACCTCTAATAAGTGATGATTAATCCATTGAAATTCCAGCACTTTATGACAAGGGATTTAAATAACCAAAGCTCATGGGCTAAAACTAAAAAGACTCAATAAAAATAAGAAAAACACTAATAAGGACAAAAAATACAAAAAGACTCAATTAATGTCTACATGTTAAAAAAATGCAAAGTAAAGCTAAAAATCACTCAAAACACTACGTGAGACTTGAGACAAAGGAAATTAAAGAAGTATAAACAAAGAAAAACTAGAATATTCTCGGATCATCAGATAGCACCGCACGTAAAATATCCATTTCCTCTATTATTTTTTAACAATCCAAATCCGTGGGTAACTACATTGATAAATTGGAGAAGACTTAGATATAGTACCATATATTTTGTTGGTAGTGTTCTCCAATAAAAAATGACACATCAGCCTATCATTAATTCAGTTTTGACTTTTAATTAATTTTTTGCTGTAAAAATTCCATGTGTTATATTTTGATTGGAGAACAACATAAACAGTAGGAGCATAACAACACTTTAAGTTTTATCCTAATAATATTTTCTCAAATGTACACATAACCTAACATATACATTCTAACACGCGCTAACTATTCATATTTAGGTAGTGTTTGGCCCAGCTTATTTTTTACTTAAAAGTCACTTTTAAGTCAAAGTTGGGCCAAACAGATTTCATTAAAAGTTCTTTATAAAATAAGTCACTTTTTTTACTGAAGAAAAAGGCCAAAAGTAACTTTTTAGAAATAGGTATTTTGAGGAGCTTTGAAAAAAAAGGAGCTTCTTTTTTACTCCTTGTTTACTCTTGCGCTGCCCTTTCCACTTTCCTCTGCTTTTTGCGTCATCTTCCTCTACGAATTCTGGTCCTCTTCCTCTGCTTTCTGCGTCATCTTCCTCTACGAACAAGCGGTATGAATTTGTAATCTCTTCTTTCATGCTTTCCCATTCTCTATTTCGTACCTTGCCCTAATTTCACCATGGCTATTCTTGATTGTGATTTTTTACTAGAAATAAGATATGTTTCAGATTGGTACCTTGCCCAGCCACATAGTACTGGTTCTGTTTTCTTCTTCGTTGCATTAGTGTTTCTAAATAAGCAAAAATCTATCTTGCGTTGCGTTACTGTTTTCGTCTCCGTTAGGCTGCCTGTAATTTTAGAGTTGATAGAATGAAGCTGTTTCTAAATAAGCAAAAATGTAAAATTTATTCTATTTCAGTATGATTTGGGTATCTTGTAGTGTGAACTTGCAATGTCTGTTGACTCTGTTCCTATGAAAAGGTAATTGCTTTTCCATTCTACCAAAATTATGTAGCTGCTTAAAGGTTCAATCTTTTATGAGAAAATTGCAATGGGATGCAGATATTGGATTATCACGAAAACTTTGCATTTGTGGGCTTAATGTGTTGGTGTTCAACTGTTCATATGCTTAACTTTGCTTCTAAACTATTCAATCTTTATGCTTTTTATTATGTGTAGGAATAGATGGGTATTAGAGGATCTTTTATGTAGTGATCATTTGGTTGGAGCAATCATTGTTCCTTCTCTGTAATTTTCATCTTCTTCTAGCTACTTGATTCTTTAATTTTTAAGTGCTAGGCTCAATTGTTTTGGGTAGCACCCCATTAATACAAATATACTTGAAAGTACACATATATGACTAGTTAGTTAATGTCTAATGCATTGCAGCTTAAGCCCTATGTCTAATTCTGAAAATAGTCGAAAAAATGCAAAGTGGGATCCAGACATTACCAAAGTTTTACTTAACCTTTGTATGGAAGAGATTCGCAGAAGTGGAAAACTAGGAATTGCATTTAAAACTAGGAAATGGGAAGAAATACGAGTAGACTTTGAAAAACAAACTACTAAAGATTATACCGTAAAGCAATTGAAGAATAGGATGGATAATATGAGGACTGATTGGGTTACTTGGAAGCAACTAAAGGGTAAAGAAACAGGCTTGGGATGGAACAACCAGTTAGGTACTATTGACGCTGATGCAACATGGTGGGATGCTAAGATAAAGGTGAGTATTGTGAATATCTTGTATTTTTTAATTAAAAGGAACAAGGTCGAAGTTGAGGAGTCATTATACCTTATTTCTTTTTCATGCACATGCAGGAGAATTCAAGGTATGGAAAATTTCGATATAATGGGCTAGAATTTTATGATGAATTGGTATTCATATTTGGGGAAACTGTGGCAACAAGTCAAGATGCATGGACTCCAGCTATGAGTGTTCCAATTGAATCTAGTGGTAGAAATACAACTCCAGATGTGCTGCATGAAGTTATTGAATCCGATGATGATGATTTTAATCTTGAAGATGATGTTAGCCCTGTGGAAAACACTCAAGCCAAAAAGAAAAGAAAGGTGGCTCAAGATCACAATGGTAAGGTGACAAAGGGTAAGGGAAAAGTCGGGACTGCAACAGCCATGAGAAAAAGTTTAGACCGATTAGTTGAAGCGGCTGAGAATCACAATGAAGTTGAAAAAGATGAAATTGCAGCGACATCTCATGTCCATGGTCAATACTCCATTCCGAATTGCATTCAAGTCTTGAACAAACTAAAGGCTGAAGAACGCTTAGACGAACGTCAATTTAGCCATGCATTAGAATTGCTTAGGCATAGTGAAAATCGAGTTATACTTATGTCCTTAAGTGATTCAATAGATTCTTTGGTGGGTTGGATTTTGTACAAGTATGTGGCATAGGAAAAACACTAGTCTTTTGGTTAGGATTTGGATTTATGTTTGTTATTGACATGTTAAACATTTGAACCTTGCATTGAAATTTATGTTTATTCATTTGAATTATGGTTATACGCATGTACTTACATTTTAAGATTTGATTAATAACTTGTTTTAAAATTATTCTACAGATGGCTTCTATACAAACAAGTGAATGTTCAAGAAAAGTTAAAAAAAAGAAATGTGCAAAGTTCTACAATATATGTAATGCTGCAGCAGCTATTGCATGCGTATATCAGATGAAGTTTTTGATGAAGCAGGGTAATAGATTTCTTTATTCTCAAGGATGGAATTGGGTTCGAGAAACTCTAAACACTCCAGGTGAAAGTTACAACATGTTCAGGATGGAGTCTCATGCTGTACTAAAACTTGAAAAATTATTGGTGAGTAAGGGTTGGTTACATCCATCTAAGGAAATGACATCCTTGGAGGCAATAGCCATGTTTCTTTGGAGTTGTGCACATAGTGAGACAAATAGGAATATACAAAATAAATTTGGGAAGTCAGGAGAGACGGTAAGTAGGAAGTATGGTGAAGTTCTAGATAGTTTATGTTTGTTAGCAAAGGAAATTGTAAAGCCTCCGGATTTTAACTTTGATGAAGTTCCGGCAAAAATTAAAGATGATCGAAAATTTTGGCCTTATTTTGAAGGATGCATTGGTGCTATAGATGGAACACATATACCAGCCATTGTTCCCACCAAAGTTCAAGTTCGCTATATCGGTAGAAAAGGATATCCAACACAAAACGTCATGTTGGTGTGCAACTTTGACATGTTGATCACTTTTGTTGTTGTTGGTTGGCCTGGTACTGCACATGACACACGCATTCTTTCATCAGCGATTGAAGAAATGAAAGAAGTGTTTCCTCACCCTCCTGAAGGTATATAAGATCTTATGTTTTTAACATTGATTTATTATTTCTATATTTTTAACCTTGACTTTTTAATAATAAAATATTTTATGTCTAGGAAAATATTATCTTGTGGATGCTGGATATCCAAACATGAAAGGTTATCTAGCACCATACAAGGGTGAAAGATATCACATTCCTGATTTTAGAGCTGGTAGTCAAGCAGAAGGTTTACAAGAAATATTCAATCATGCACATTCTTCACTGAGAAATGTCATTGAAAGAACAATTGGGGTATGGAAGAAAAGATGGCATATCTTATCTGACATGAGACCATATCCATTGATCAAACAACAGAAGATCATAGTTGCAACAACAGCACTCCATAACTTTATTCGAATATGCGGTGTTGAAGATGAGGAATTTAACAAGTGTGATAGGGTTCCAGAATATATGACTCAGTGTGAAGAAGAAAGAAATATTGATGAAGGGACGAGTTCATATAATTCTAGAAGAGCATTAGATGGTGGCATGGATATAGTTCGAAATGAAATAGCAGTTGGATTGGTAGAAAATAGAAATCGTTGACTTATGACCTTTTTTATAAATTTGTGACTTATATTTTTTCGGTAATTTTTGTTTTGCTCGCGTGTTACTTATTAAACATTTATGGATTTTTTTATGGATTCGTGACTTATGATTTATTATTAGCCTATCTTTTGTTTGTTTTTTTTGTTTATTTTTTAAAAAAAATCATTTAAAAATTTGTGATAAAAACTATCTTTATACAATAAAATAAATTAATATTTAATTTTTTCCAATTAATATTAAAAATAATAAATAATTTTTAAATACGCACTGAATTAAATTTATATTAACAAAAATAATTTTAAAATATTTAAAATGTAAATATATGAAACTTTTTAAAAACAGTTTTACCAAACAACTTTTAACTTAAAAGTAGCTTTTAAGTTATAAAAAACTGAAAACTGACAAACAACTTCTCCTTCTTTTTAAAAGCTCTTATTTTTAACTTTATCTTAAAAGTTACTTTTAAATCAGAAAAAAGCTGGGCCAAACGAAGCCTAACACATATTAATTATATTGTTCCTATAAAGACTGATGAATTTTACATCAATAAACTTGTAATTTTATTCACAAGTTGTTTTGTAATTGTGACTTGCGAGTAAGACCAGGGGGTGTTAATGCCACAAACAAAGCATGCACGTGAAGCCCAAGCTGTCATCCAATTTTCACCACAAAGAAGAACTCAACATACACCATCACAAGCCATCATAAAATGGACCACAATATACATAGATAGAGATAGAGACTTAGATAGAGATGGATGGAGATTGACACATGGATAATAATCATGTGAAAAATTGTATATATATCACTGTTTATAAATATTTAGAGATCTGATCCATATTCAATACACATGAAGTGCAAGATAAGATAGACACCAAACTTAAACATCTCAATATTAGGAGAAAATTTAATATGAGAGAATCTTGATGCCACACTCATCAATCATAGTCCATCTCTTCATAATTGCAATTGCTCTTAACTTTTCTATTCAAGTAAAGCACTGCAAAAGAAAAAAATTGCTGAAGTGAAAGACAATGAAAGTGATTATGAAAGAGAATCTCAACCCCATCATCATGCATGTATCACTTTTTCTTTAACAACCCTTTGAAGTGATTGAGAAAGGTGTTCTTCTTTCTTTGTCTTTTTTTTCTCTCTCTCTCTCTGCCTTTTCTTCTTCTTCATCATCCATGAAAAGCACCCTCCACCTTGCTTGCATTGTTGCTCCTCTTCCTTCGTCCACTCGTTCTTTTCTATTGTCTCCCATTTTTCGTTTTCTTTCACCTCAACCTGCACATGCGTTTAGTTTCCACTCTCACATCAATGTCATAGTTGGTATGATGTGCTAGCTTATCAATCAATCACATTAATCACTCACAAAATTGCTATATTTGGAAATATTATTCAACATCACTTCAACTCTAGTGTCATCTTTGGGGGGAAATATTCGCTCATGATTTTCTTGCCACCTAATTCACTAACCCAAATGTTGATTCAAGTTTGTTAAATTGGTATAAGCTATATAGCAAAGGCTAGGGGTGGTACAACACAGATTCGTTCAAAAGATGAGTAAAGAGAAATAGATGAGAAGAAGATGAAAATTTTAGTATATTTTGTAAGTTTTTTATATGATAAAAAGATAAGAGGAAATTTATTTTTTTGTCTAAAAATAATTTTATCTAACTAAATATTCAATAAAAAAATGGTGGAGGCAAAATTGACACAAAAGTAAAAATGTAAGTGTTCCACCCCTTTCTCTTTAATTTGTAGAGACAAAAAAAAGTGGTGGGCCCACCTCCTCACCCTTCTCTCTCTTCTCCTCCCTCTTCAACCAAACAAGGTTGTTTCTCCCCTCTCTTCTCTAACCCTCTCTAAGACTGTATTTGGTTTTACATTTAGAGAGATCAAACGTGGAAACAATTATTTTTTACTTATGGAAACGTGGATCTGACTCAAACGTGGATCCTGAGTGAATTTTTCAAATATACACCAACCTGTTTCTCTCTTCTCAAAGTTACCTCTATCAAATTAAGTGTAAGAGCTCATTTGGATACGAATTTGAAAGTAGGATATGGATAGTTTGCAGTTAAGTTACGGTGCCTCTTCAACCCCTATTGTGCATTGAAATTAATTAATTGAACTTTTTTAATCAATGAAGTTTCTGTTGATAATGTAAACCATTGGATACAAAAATTAATAGTTGTGATGTTGTAGGAGAGAGCTGCATGTAAATTTGCAAGAGAGGATCCATTTTGCAGACAGTAATGGAAAAATAACACATCCCAAACAAAAATTGCCTAAGCATATACACAAAGAGGCTCTAAGCGTATAGATTCTAGTCACATTTTGTTATGCCAAATTCAGATTATTAAACATACACGAATAAATCAATTGAATCGTTTATAAAAATATTAAGGACTTAAATCATTATAAGGTTTTTATTTAATTATTTATTATTACATAATTAAATGAATTTAACCGTTCCAATCTCAAATTTATTTTTTAAAAAATAACTATTTTTTTTTATATGTTTTCAGCTCGTACAACTTGAGCTATCCGTCGGGAAAAAAAAACATGTATTATCAATGTTTTTACTAATATTATCCTTCATTTTAATCTTAAAATTTTAAAGAAAGTATATAAATCAAAAGAAAAAGTATGAGTGAGTTCTTTCATTTAAATTTTGTTGTTATTAAAAAAATTCTCCCTATTTAAAGTACATATCAGTCACGGTTTCCCATGCAATATTTCCTTGATGTGGGTATTCTATGATGTTATTATTGCTATAATGCAGGGGCTTGTCTAATATTATATATGCTATATAATGTAGTAACCATTTATACCCCTAATTTGTATATAATCCTAATGAAGGAATAGTACTTAGTATGTTATTGAGTAGGCAGGTGTACTTTGATTCCAGAATCTTTAGTGGTTTCACATGAGACAAAGGGAAGAGCCAGGTTAAAAAAGAACAGTGCAACTACAAAAATCAAAAATCAAAAATCATTCAATAGCATGTTTGCTTATGCAGTTGTGAGTGCTAAATGCAAGACTAAAAAAAATGAGTAAGCGGAGGCAATTTAGTATATTAAGATTAGTTAGAAGAGGTAATATAAAAATTTATTGTGGCGGTTATTTTTGTAATTACTGGTAATTTTTAACCGTCATTAAACGTTATTTTTCTGCTGAATTACAAAATTAGGAACTAACTTAACCATTAACCTTAAAGATAAGGTACAAAGTTTAGTTTATCGGTTCATGTGCTTTGAATTACGTGTACACCGTCAATTCAAACATGCTACAAGAAGGATAATCATAACTAGGTCGGATTGAAGAGTTAATTATGGAACAACCTATCTATTTGTCTCCAGCATCTCTGAGGAAAAAGAAGAACAATTTGATTCTTTCAATTGAGATGCCACTTTCATAAGCAGAGAATTTGATTCCCACAAAGAGAGACAAGTGCAACAACATGTGTAGTGGAAAGCAAACTGCTAGGATGAAAGCATTGTGGAGGAGGGACCAAAAACTAGAGGCATATGAATGAAACACAAAGTGACAATGTAGCTATCAGTGCCCCACCTCACAAGGTTGTAATCTAATTATATGACATCTAGGTTTGATTCTCTTATCTTGGAAAACGCACCATTAATTGGCCCATAGTAGTTCCTCTTTCTTTTCTTTCATTTTGAATCATTTTGAAAAACTGACATGAAGCTGACTTTTGTTAGAATCGGATTTCTTTTGGATACTTCCTTAAATAAATATTAATATATGATAGGAAGAGTGTTGACTACTAGAGAGAAATAGGAAGAGATGAGAGATAAGTGATAAGTGTGATATATGATTTGATGTAATTGAAAGAAAAAAATAGAGAAAAAAAAGTATCCAGAAGTATTTGGGTGTACACTAACACCCATCATTGTTAGCTCTAAAATTTATATCTTGTCAAACAACAGAAAAATAATTAAATTAAGCACAACAAAAGTGGTAAAAACAGTTACCCTAATATTTTTAAAACACTGGCAATTCCTTGAGTCCTACTATTTTCTCTTCACTCCATGGCATTCATAGTTTCAGGACCAAATTAAAAAAAAATCTGAATCTAAAATGTTTAAGTTCGAAATCATTTTACAACTAATTTTAGAGGAAAAATTAATTTTAAAGAGAAACTTAATACATGTTTAGATACACAGTAGAAAACCACGGTGAGACCACAGTTGTAGAAGTTAAGGGAAGTTGTTTTAGTCCACTGTAATTTTGATTTCAACGTGTTTTTCTACCGCGTATCTATGCATCCGAATATGATTGCAAAGAAATATAAATTGACGTCATTAATTTGAATGTACCAGGAAATACAGAGAACACACCTCTTCTTCAGATTTTGTTTTGGCATTTGAATTGGGTGAGTCTGTTGCAATAGTTTTTGATCTTTCTATGATGGATGGAGTTGAAGCAGGGCTTGGACTACTTGAACTGAGATAAGGAGGTGTGCTTTGAGTGCCCACATCTCTTGTCCTTCCCTCTCTCTTCTTTTCTGCATAAAGAAGCAAAGAAGAATTGGAAAGTAACTTAAGAACATTTTTGGATCAACTATCATTTCCTGAGAGTCAATTAATCTACTCACAAACACTTCTCTCTAGAATTGGTCCTGTGTGTTTAGAATCAATTGTAGAAGTCCAACATACAAAAAGAACATGACTAATTAAGCATGTGAACCTGGAATGGGAAATTGAAGAGCCACATCTTCTTGTGTGTAATTAGTTGAAGGCTTTGTTTGAATCTGTCTTGAAGAATAAACTAGAGGAGCAGACATGGTGATTCTGTTTGATGAGTTTCTAAATGATCTTGCACTGAGAGTTTTTGCAGATAAACACTCCATTGGTACCTCCCCTGAAAGTGGATTGCATATATACCTCTCTGCTTCATTCCACTTGGAATTTAAAGCAAACCCATCTGGAGATAAACACTCCCAACTGTTATAGGCCACCCTTGCTTGCAATGCTGCAATCAACAATAATATAATTGACTCAAAACAATTTAGCAAAAACAAAATAAAATCATCAATGTGGTTTACTCACTGATACCTTTAAGAGCATTGGTGAAAGAATATGTTGAAGGGTCAATTTCATCTGCAAGAAATGGGATAATTTGAGATGTCATGGAAGTTAAAATGATGGACTTTGAACTACTTTGAAATTGGGTAAAAAGAAATGTACCTTTAAAGAGGTATCCAGGTGAAGAAGCAGTGCTAGAAATGGTTGTGTTTGATCTAAAAGACCTTGTGTCTTCTCTAATGCTTTTCATGTAAGATCCTGAGAACCTTCTTGAATTGGTGTTCTCTCTGCTGATTCTAGCTTTCACTCCCCATTCTCTCAAATTGAAATCTGACTCATCTCTTCTCCTTGAACTATAAGGAGATGGTTCAGCTATGGAGGCCATGATGAATTAGTAGTTGGAAATTCAAGAGTGGGAATTTATTGTGGATGTTCAAGCCACTCCACTCAACTCAACTCAACTCAAATTTGAACAGGTTTGAAAGTGGGAGATGCAGGTGCAGACATAACCCAAAAAAAAGGCTTTTCAGGCTGAAGCTTTTAAGCTATAGGTGGAATGTGGCTTTGGTATGAATAAAAAGAGTGGGCATGCTTAAGTTCTGTCTGAAATGTCTGTCTCTAGCAAATTTTGTTCTTTCACTTTTTGAATCTCTTTTTTATTTATCAGCAGTGAAGGTTAAGATCAAATAATATGACATTTCTACTATGATTTCTACACCTCACACATACATATGACATGTAATAAAACAAAATTGAAAGTTTGCCAAACCATGGCATTAGTATGTCCCCCTCCCTTCACCACTTTTCACATAAGTTAATTATGTTCGATCCGAAAACATTTACATTCTAATGAGATTAGTATTTTTAATAGAATTTTTTCCTACACAAAAATCAAATTTAAGATATTATTTAAAAGAAAACAAAGAACCTTTTAATTATAAATCTCTAATGTGCAAAGACATGCCTCAAATGTAATTCTATATTTTGAAGTATCTTGTTTCCTTTTTAGGTGTCTGCATGAAACTTATTGGATTGCCTCAGTAACTTTTTCCATGCTTTTTGACCCCTAATGTCCTAGACCAGACCACTAGGTGAATTTTAATCTTCAAGTTTATCATGGGGACACTAACTATTAGTCTCAATTTTTTATGTGCTTATTTGTTGAAGACAAACAAAATGGAATTTAATTCCACCTTCTCCTTTGTAGTTCCATAAAATTAGGATGCTGTGATCATGCCAAAAAGTCGTTGACATCACAATCCATCCAGCACAGAATTTCACTCTCAGACAATTTTAAGCTTATAAAGAGGACTAAATTTCCATGTCCAAGCATCAACTTCATTTTGGACAATGAAAAAATATATTTATTTTTTGTAGTAGATTGTGACAATAGCTAGTTCATATACCAAACCTAAACTAATGAAGGAGGAAGTTAATTGTGACAATATTTATTTTTTGTAAAGCAAACATTTTCATGTAATAATATAACAAAAGTCCTAAAAATCTTCATTATAAATGAAACTAGTTTTAAAAGATGAAATTATGAATAAATGAAGTTTAAATTTTAATTTGTTCACATGATGAAAAAAATTCATATAATTTCACTAGAACTGTACAGTATCTATATGCCGGCTTTTACTTTTTTCTTAAAATCTTATGTTGCATATTGAATTATGAGATTTTCATTCCCTTTTGTACTTTAACATTATATCAAAATTAATTTGTGATTGAATTGACACCAAACAGAGTGCTCTGTTCCAAACTCCATCTCCTTATACATAGGGAATGCTGTACTTAAATCATTTGAGATTGTGCAATTGGTATTAGTACTTTACTTTTATTCTCTCTTACACAAATTTTTGTGCATCATTTGTAATTTCTTTCTAAAAAAGAAAATTACGTAGCTCTTTTTTATTCTTATTTAAGAGAACTGAAAGTGATTACAGAAGTTTTGGTAAACCAACACACCATTGTAAAAAATGTTTAAATAAGGTGCGTTCCTATTACCACCACCCGAGGACTATTAATGTTATATCAATTTTTTGAAAAATTGAAAATATCATTAAAAAAAAAATACAACTCCCCACTTTCCCTCTATCTCTTCTTCTTTCCCACTACCCACTCATTTCATCATCCTCTCTTCTTCACCTTCAATTTCAAATTTCCCTCCTCACAATCAATTTCCAACTTCCCCATTCCACATTCACCTTCCCCATTTCACCTTCCCTTCCCCATTCTGTTTTGATGATTGACCCATTTCAACTTCCCCATTCTTCGAGTGTTTTTGCTTCGTCGCTGCCTCCGCCGCTCCCCGTCGCCGTCGCTTGCTCCGCCTCGTCGTGCTCCTCAATCGTTCCGCGATGGTAAGTTCCCCATTTTCGTTCTGGTTTTTCCATAATTTTAAAGTGCAGATCTTTTTTTCTTTTTTGGATCGTGGTTTTTGACGCAATTTAAACTGCGGAGATACATGAACCACAGCAGATGTCTCCCCCATATTTGCATGTTGAGGAGGGTGGTGAGAAGGAGGAGGATGATGTTCTTGAGGAGGATGATGGTGAGAAGGTTTTTGATGAGGAGGGTGATGATGGGGAGGGTTCTGAGGAGGAGGGTTCTGATGATGAGGATTCTGAGGAGGAAGAGGGTGAGGAGGATTCTGATGAGGAGGAAGAGGGTCAGGAGGATGATGGTGAGGACATTGTGATGGGTGAGAAGGAAGATGATGGTGAGCAGCTTGTTTACTTTAAGGGGGGCCTTATGATTTGAGCTTTCTGTGTTCCTTTGAGACGCACATTACATCTGCTATTTGGGAAGCTTATGAGACAAACTTTGATGGTTAGGGACCATCGCAGGTGTACCACCATGGGAGGTCGTTCAATAAGGCACTCGTGTACTACCATGCTAACATAGAGGATTGGGTCCGTAGGTCTGGTCTTCAACATCTTCTAACGTGCTGTGTTGGTTCAGTGGATAGGGCCATGTTGTCCGCATTTGTGGAGAGATGATAGCCAAAAACCTCATTTTCTCATCTGCCATTCGGCGAGATGGCCATCACAGACGATGTAGCTTCCTTGCTACACATCCCACTCATGGGGATCTTCTACACACTTGTTAAACTGAGCCGAGAGGAAGCTGCACAGGTGTTGGTTGAGTTGATTGGTGTGTCCCGTCGTATGGCGGCTGATGAGCTCAAGTCTGGTAAGGGTCAATTGAGGTTTAATTGGCTACTTGAGATGGTGCAAGCACATGTAGTAGCAGGGAACACTGCAGGCGCTACTAGAGCATTCTTGTTACCACTTGTGGGCATGACACTGTTTAGTAGTAAGAGTAGTGACAAGATTGATGTAGGGTACTTGCAGTTGTTCCAGGACCTCAATTGTGTTAGCAGGTATGCTTGGGGTGCAGCTGCATTGGCCTATTTATACGACCAGTTGAAGGATGCCAGCAGGAAGCATGTGACTAGCTTAGCAGGATGTCTGACATTGTTTCAAATTAGTGACTTTATTTGTTAATATCTACTTTATCTTTTTTGCCATAGATAGTTGATATGAACTCCATAGTTTGTTTAGTCTAACATATATTGTTTGGCGTAAATGTTTGAGTATAGGTATGGATATTTGAGCACTTTGCCACATAAGTGTTTGAGAGGAAGCGGAACCCTCAATACACGGAGAACATGCCCAGGGCTAGGCGGTGACTAACTCCTAAGGGTAGTATGCTAATGAATCATAAGAGGATTGCCCTGGACGACGTTCATGCAGGCTCTGTGATATGGATGCCATATGGTTCACACCGACAATATAAGCATTTTGAGGCAGTGGCTCTCTATAGTGGCTTCATCTGTCATTCATCCATGGTGTATCCTTACCTGCCAGAGCGAGTCTTGAGGCAGTTTGGTGGTTTTCGGACCATTCCTCCTTCACCTCCGCCTCAGAGAGCTAGTTGACAGGAGACTGACCACATGTTTGCAGTATACCCTACTCATACAGTTGAGGTGCGCCATGCAGCATTCCCTTCTGAGGCATGTGATGAGTATGAGCCATGGTGTAGAGCCGTATCACACTCTCACGTGGTGTTTCCAGATAGTAGAGACAACGACGTTGGTACTTTGACGATTAGTTTTTGCAGATTTTAAAATACATTCTATGTCTTGTAATTTGTAGTAATTCATAACTGATTAATCTTGACTATTTATCATTTTTTTAGGAGTGTCTCGCTCAGTTGCAAAAATGGGTTGTTGTTGGAGTGGACCCGTATAGCACACAAGCACCGGAGGAGAGTACAGAAGTCTGGGTTGCAATGCAAAATATGCACTCACTGATATGGCAGGCTCTGCATCAGGATGATGAAGAGGGGATAAGGAGGAGAAGAAGGCAGAATGTGGGAGATGCTAGAGGAGTGGATTATTGTATGGACATGGTTTTTATTTTATGTTCAGTGACAGTTTTAGGATTCTATGGATATGGATAACTGTAAAGATATTAGGCAAGGAAAATTATGAACAATGAATGAATTATTATAAGTCTGGCACCTGATCGTAGTTTAAACTGCGTCTGCATCGCAGTTAAAACTGCGACCGTAGACGTAATTACAAACTGCGTAGGTACGTAGTTTGTAACTACGAAATGTCTTACCCATCCGCAGTTTGAAACTGCGGGCAAAACAAAAAAAAGATTTAGCGAGAAGTATTCACATATTTTCTGTATTTTTGAAATGACATGAATAACTATCAGGATGACACCAATAAACCTCTACTTCACTTCATTGCATCCACCTTCATTGATAATTGAATTATATTTAACTTAGGTAGTTAAAGTTGATAGAAATTAGATGGGAATTTCAATTCATTTTAAGAAGTTGATGGTGTTGGATGCACGGACTTTATTAGCATTTACTTATAGTCAATATAATTTGTTACAGTTACATAGTATGAATGATTAGGGTCGGTGAGGCTCTCAATAAAATATCATAACTCAATTTTTTAATAGTTCAATTTTGATGAGTAAAATCATCCAGTTAGGACTAGTAATTATATATATTTTAATTAAATTAAATTTTTAATTTCTGATGTGACAGAAATTAATTAAATATTTGTGCAAAGAAAGTTTGCACATAGGGTGCATATAAATTATTAAATTCTTATATTATTCTAAGCTACAAAAGAAAAGATAATTGGGCAGGTACATAATAAATAGTGACTATACATGTACCAAAAGAAACCAAAATAATTTGACCATACAATCAGTGGGCCAGCATTTGTTGTAATAATGGAAATTTAATTGAGACAAGCTATGGTTAGTTTTACACATGTTAAAGCCAACATTAGCCTTAATTTCCATCACTTATTCAAACTGATGCTACATGAACCAATAAAAGTGTAGATAAAGAATTATAGTTGTTTTAATTTAAATGTAAGTTTTGATCATTTATGAGTTCATGTGAATTGAATGACATTGCGTTAAATATTTAGTAGAGAGAGTTTTACTGCCTTAAGCTTTAGAATGATACATGTGTTTTAAAAAAAATATTATTGCAAATGACTTCACCAAACACTGATTTATGTTTGATAAAACACACATTCCTGAATATTCAGGAAATTTGTTAATCAAAGAAAGGACACATAAATGGTTGCTTATATTCTAACGAATTTCTCTTTTTGGAAAGGAAAAAAGATGAATTACGGATACAGGTTGTTTTAACAACTAAGAAGTTTAAACATAGGTTGTGTTAATTTTTGTATCTGTCAGTAGAAATATATAGTTCAGATAAAACAAATTAAGGGAGTTATTTTATTTTCTTAAAGTTTTAAATTTCAAAGAGTACGATGAAGTGAATGAAGTTCCCCTCCTATGACATCTACAAATATGAGCTTTACTTTTGTCTTGTTGTAACCTAGTGAAAGCCCAATGGGGGTGCATGCATCTGATTATCACTGTATTTTCACTTCATGTCATGGTTTTCCAAGTTGAGAATGAGAGATAGCATAGTATCAGTTTGAACTGTTGGGTTGTTTTCAATGTAGGCTGCATGTGGAGATCAATGTCAGCACAGTGTGGAGGAAGGGAATGGTGAGAGTAAGAATGTCTTTCATCAATCATATATCACATTCATTTATACGTGTATACAGTATTCGGATATATATGTTTGATTTTCCTTTTTGAAATTGTGCTTGCATGTGCATGTCACATTCTTGTCTTACTCCTGTGAAATTATGGAAGCCGTAAGGTCCCACACTGGACCTCATCATAGCCGTCAGTTTTGTCTGATGTGCATGCAAAGTTGGTATCAAGAAAGAGAGAGGTTCTGTTACTTGCCAGTTCTGGGGTCCATTCAGTTCATTTATTTTATAAAGTTTTTCTGCTTTTCTAGGTGGATATACTTTGTCCCACATACTGTTTGTCACTTATCTTCTACAATCCCACTGAAACAATATTCGAAAACAATTGCGGGACATACCATTTCGTCAAACACTAATCACTTAAGAAAGTTTTGACTCATGCTTTACTAATTACTGAGATTAGTTTAGAGGATAACATCCACCAGCAAAACCACTACACAACCCATTCAGATCACTGGTTTATTGTTCTCCTATGCTTTTGTCTGACAACAATATTTTGCATATTAGAACTGAGAAAAACATGATTGATATGGTAAAAATTAAGGAATTGTGATATGAAAATTGGAAATATAAAGATGAAGGTTCGTTGTTACTTTGCTTTTCCGTCTACTGTTTACATTTCCCCTCCTCTCGAACCTTTCTGACCCTGTCCATCAGTCATAGAATCCAAACAGCCTTCAAATAAGACCTAATATTCATCAAAATCAGTTAAATTAATCAACAAAATTTCACAAAGTCTTAATAAGTAAAAGATGTGGTGTTCAATCCACTTGTCGTTAGTTGGTCCTTCCTTAACTTTAGTGGATCACTAACTCATTTAAATGAAAAGCAGAAAAAAGAAACAAGGTTTTGTGGGCTGTGGCCCATCTGCCAACTCCTTCTTTTACTTGTTGGGGTCAAATACACTTGATCCCAAGTGTGAGGACAAGTGAAGTGCAACACAACCTGGAACAACAAAGAAAGAAAGAAAAACACGAAGCAATGTTTGAGAGAAGAAGTTTGAGCACTGTGATAGAACTTTTAGGGTACACGATTTGTACTCCGTTTTACTTGAAATTTCAGTATGGTATTCTCGTCACTGAGCTCATTATTTTGATGTATTTTGTTTGAGCTATTTACTTCTCTATTATCTGCTGTAGTGCCCTTTATTTTTGGGTATTTATGTGTTATGTCTATTTCCACCCTTGAAGGTGAAGTTTTAGATGTCTCTAGTGTTGTTAGAAGACATTATGTTGTACCCATTACTTTTCTATAGTGGATGATTTTCTGGTTTGGCCCATGGTTTTTATTCTCTCAATTTGAGGGAAGTTTTCCATGTTAAAATTGCTCTTGCCCCTGTTTATTTTCCCTGCCTTTGTTGTTGTCATCGTTGGTGTTGGATTGTTTGCTTGTTGGAAGCTTTTGGTTTTCAAGTTCTTATAGCGAAGGAGTTTTGTTGTTCCTAATTTCTCCGCTGCGCCACTCTGATACCCTAACACTTGTGGGTTGTTCTTTTATCCCAATGTAGATATTTTCCAAAGTTTTATGCATCTCTCGGTCCAACAATGATATCAAGCTGATGGTTAGTACGACTATGGTGAAACTTTCTTGTATTGAAAGTCTTTTAGGCAATGTGATGACTAGGCAGTGTGTCTCATTAATGGAGAGCCAACACCGGTACAAGTACGTGGAGGCTTTCGCTTGATACATACTCACTTGATAAGAAGATTGTTGGGAATCCAACTCAGTCCCACATTGGAAGAAAATTAATGTTTAAACATTTATAAGTAAGAGGACTCGTACAACTAACACATTAAGGTTTTGTGTGAAAAATATGATATTCAATACACTTGTAATTTACTCTCTTAGCCCAATGTGGAAATTCCCGAAATTTTATACATCTCACGCCAAATAATTTTTTCTTTCAATCCAGTAATGACTTAAGGTTGTGGGCCGGTAAGAGTTCCTAGGTAGCAGGATAGGGAGGATTGAGCGTGGAAAAAAGCCGGCCTATGACGAGGCTCTAATGGACATCCAGCAGGCCTAACACGGAAGACATCCAACAGGCCTAACACTAAAGTTATTTAGCTGGTCCAGCACCGAAGACATCCAGTTGAAGATACTAAAGCCATCCAACGTGGGAGTTTGTCCCAAGCCCACCTGGAGCGTATAACAGGATGACCTACCACGTACTTAGTCGGCAAGCTATGGTAGTTAGGATATCCCGAGATCTACTCTCCATCTGACGCGACTTAAGGAGCAAGTAATCGACCATATACAATGTATCAAAATTAGGGTTTATTGGCCTCCCAATTATATAAGGGGGGTCTTTGTTATTCAATGTATGTTCACTTTTAACAAATAATAATCTTAAGAGCTTGTTGTTCCATAGTCATTAAGCTTTTAGGGGGCCTCGGTAAAATACTTCCCGGGACCTCAAGGATCATCTTCATCAACCATCACAATAACTTTACGATCTGGAACCAACAACGACAATTTGTTGCCTCCGTCCACCGAGGAGGCCATTGAGATGATGACAACCTGTATTTATAGGCGTCGGAGGTCCTCTACAGGTGCTGGAGGGAAGCTCTTAAGTGAGGCTTCCAAGCTGGAGTGGCTGTCTAGCCGAGCGGCCGTGTAGCGCTTCCCTCGGCCTTTGTCCGAGCTGGTCGGATGAAGGGCCACTAAGTCGGGAATGCTCGTCCCTAGCCCAGGTCGTGCATGCTGCCTCTTAGGTGTATGCTGAAGAGCATCCCTAGTGGGCCAACTGCTACACCACCGGGCCATATGGCTAAAGAGCCAACCGGAACAGAGAGGAAATGTTATGTCAGAAATTCCCTAGGTTGTTTTCTATCTTTGAGCAACAAGATGGTAGGAGACATGGGAAGATGGGTAAACGACGCTTGGAGGTGGGAGTTTGTGTGGAGAAGGGTGTTGTTTGAATGGAAAAAGTGTTTGATGTCTCACTGTTGGAAGTCATTAATCAAATCTTGCCTAATTAGGGTGTCAGTGATTAGTAGAGTTGGCAAGTTGATATGTCAGGTGGTTTTTCAGTTAGATCAACACATGCGGTTCTGTAGCATAATTATGATAGTAGTGTGGATGGTATGTTTCTAAAGATGCTTTGGTCCCATGTTGTATCGACCAAGATTTCTGCTTTTGGTTGCCGAGTTTATCTTGGAAGAGGGCAGATAAGTGTTAATTTGTTGTGTAAAGGGGATTGGTTGGACTCAAATGATGCTTCTTGCCCACTCTGTAATGGTTGAAGGGAAATGTGCTCTCATTTGTTGCTTCTATTTCATATTTTATTTGACAGTATTACCTGTTGATTGTTAGGAAAAAAAATTCACAATTTATTAGGTTCTTTGATGGCAAGTTCTCTAGAAAGGTTCTCACAGCTATTTGGTTTCTGGTTGTTTGGAGCAGATCGTGGGTACACAATGATATTATTTTTAGAAATATTCAATTATGCAGTACTTTCATCTTGGAAAGAGTTAAGGTTGTAGCTTGATTTTGGCTTATGTACAGACTTAGTAGTTTTATTTTTCTTATGTAGATTGATATAAATATCATTTTCTGTGCTTAACTAGTTAGTCTTGTATATGGGTTAGAGTTGGGGACCCTTATACACTCTTTTATTACATTTTTCTTGGCTTATAAAATAAGTATACGTTGACCTTTCACTACACATCTGTTTAAGATATACCTTTGCTCATATTTGAAGTCAAGCGGGAGTTATAGATATGGCCTTAGCAAAATGACAATGCAATGCACTGATCTCATATGCAGATTTTTGTCAATTTTTTTTGAATAATTACATTAGCCATTAGGTTGAATACAATACAATTTGTGGTGCTAAGGAAAGGCTAGACCTTAGGCTACGAAGCAATACACAAAGGAAACACCCCCCCAGCTACGTTTTATTACTAAAAAGTAAAAACAGTTTTCATGTCTAATATTAGTAGATCACGAGGAAGAGAATGTGTAACTCTAGCCATTGATACACTGAACATTATGGAATGTGTATTCTTGGCCAGGAGAAAACAGGGGAGAGGCAGAGCATCAATTGAAGTGAAACTAGAACACTATGGGTATGATTGGATCAGTGTTGTCAGAATTCGAATTAGATAGAAATGATCTTGCTAAAATTGATTATGGTAAAAGTGATAAATAAGTGAAATGGTTTATGTTTGAATACATTTATGAGTATAAGATAATGATGTCCACTCTAGTTATAAAACTTCACTATTAATCATGTCTATCGCAGAATCTACTAACTAAAATCAAATCTATAAGTTAAATGACATGTATCTACATAAACCACTTAAAAAGTAATTCTAGTCCATAAGAATTGATGGTATGACTCCTAAACAAAGCAAAACAGCACAAAATGAGAATGAAAGTAAATACTTACAAGTCAATGGAAGTACCTATATGGGTTCCCTGGTAGAATGGACCAAGTTGTGATGAGAATCAATGGCAATGGCAATGGCAATATGACATTGATTCCCAACACAACATGATTCAGGCAACTAGGGGGATTTCATTTCATGGTGAGCCTGTGATGGGTGATTCATGAAAATGCATACCAACTTATGTATTAGCTGGATTGGTGAACCCATTACATAATTTAATAATATCATAGGGATTGATATTTGACTTATTGAGAATGCACTCAGTGTACTACACCGAACTCCATTGATTAGTACTAGTACTACCAAGCTTTACACTATATAAAATCAACCCATTAGGATTGTACTGGCCCATGTACTGGAGTTTTGTACTATATGACCAAAGGGCCGACCGGAAACTATAAAAATTTTGGTCTAATATATTTTTCCTTTAGTGAGATAATCATATTCTAGCTCAGAATATCCACATCTGATGGGACTAGCTTTTGAGAAAGAGTTTGTTTCATACAAATCTTGACGGACTATCTTAATTTTATTTGTCTATTATTTTTTCTTTCTTTTTTTTTGGATTTTGAAAACTATTTCTGAGAACAAAAAGGGTCTGATGGCCCAATAAGAATAGTTAGAAGGCCGGAACTTTATGGTTGGGCCTATGCAATTTGCAAGTGGTGGCAAATACTGCACAAGATTTAAAGACCATTTTTTTTCTTATAATATATATATATATATATATATATATATATATATATAAAATATTATTATTTTCAATATCACTCAACTTTTTATTTGATATATTGACATATTATTATTTTTAAAGTAAATTTTGATATAATCAATGAAAATAAAATATAAGAGTACAATTGGGGCACAAAAACAACCTCCAACCCTAGAAATATTAATAATCCAAGTTTCAACATTGCATATTTGGTAATCCATCAACTTTTCATGGCAAAATAGAAATCCCAGCACCACAAAACGCATCATCATTCATTACCAAACTTATTATTCCGGTACTAAAAATGAAGCCAAACTAGAAAAACACCTGATTGATCAGTTTGTGAAACCAGAAATGGTAGCATGAGGCTCAAGTGCCTTAGCAGCAGGAGTGGCTTCAACTGAAGGGTGTGGCTCAACAGGCTTGCCAAGAAGCTCCTTAGGCAAATCCTTAACACCCTTCAAATAAAATGTGTAGAAAATCTTAAAAGGGTACACAATTTGATTCAACTTCACTTGCCCTCTAGCACCTTCAAATATCCCAGACCCACCAGTCACAGCAAGCCACGTGTCCTCATATGTGAGGTATGGTCCCTGCACTGCAATGTGACCATAGTCTCCAAAGTAGAAGCTGTAGATTGCTTCATACCTGTCACCTTGCTTCTCCTTTTTGTGTTCAATCAAAATGCAGATACCAGCTGATATTCCAATGCGCTTTTGCAAATCCCCAGTATACAACTGCAAAATTCACAACAAAACCAATAATCAAAAACTATAGTATTTCACTTTTTAGTCACCAATTTAGCCACTAATTTGAAAAAACGAAATCGGCTGCTCGACTGTTAGCTCCCAATTTTAATAATTCGGCGGCCGAAAAGTTGGTCGCTATTGGACAACTTTTTTAGTAACACAAGAAATTACTAAAGTGAAAACACAAATTGGTAAAACTATTAGAATTTTAAACAAGAAAACAACATAACTTGATAAAAATATGAATTTTATATGAATTTGGATTACCAGTAGTCATGTTGTCCGAGAAATTCTAAATTCAGGCAATCAAGAAATTCGAGTCGTTTCATCGAAATCAAATAACTCAAACTTTATCTTTAGTATCTAATCTTGTTAAAACATTGAGTCATCCAATCTTGATAGAACCATACAAATTCTTCAATGGGGTGAATTTAGGATTCCCCCACCACATGGAACCCAAATTCATTTAATTTGATGCAAAAAGAACATGAGTTAATATAATGTAACAAGCAGAAAGTGTAAATTATGATACAAATGAAAGATCATGAATATTTCTGATTTAACATTAGTTGAATGCATTGAACTGAAGAATAAAATGAATAGAAATTGACCTTGTTGCTGAAGGGGACTAAATCACCAAGAGAGTTAACAGGTTTAAAGCCTAATCTCAGGTAAGCAGGGCTCCCACGGTCTCTCTCATTGATCTCATACACATTCAATTCTTGAACTTTCTCTGCAAAACAAATCAATGAAATTAACCAAAAGGGTCAACGCATAATCAACCTAAAAAAAAGTGCACTTTTATTTATGGGAACAGGACAAGAATTGGAAACATAAGTTTGATCAATTTACCAGTGCTACAAGACTCTGCAGCCTGGCTTCTACAAGTGAAAGATTTCCTTGGCACTGAAGAAAAGCAAGAGGGTGGTAAAGTGTTGTTGAATTTGAGATTCATGGTGAGAGATGGGGTTGTTGAAGTGAAGGGTGAGAAAGATTTGGTAGGTGGTGCAGTGAACAATGATCTCGGGTTGGAAATTGAAGGTTTCACAAAGGAAGATGGGATTGTTCTTAAAGCATAGCTTGAAGAGGCCATAGTTGTTGATAGTGTTTGCTTAGAATGCTGGTTTCTGCAGGTACTATATTCAGATTACAAGACAAGAATGTGGGAAAATATTGAAGGCAATGGCGATTTATATAAGAAATCCGGTGCATCAGTGAATGAAAATGTGATTTTGAATGGGGAAAAAGGGGGTCAAACATTCAATTATGGCTTAGAGGGGATTAGTGGACGGTGTTATGAAATAGTGCCTCATTTTCTTTTGTTGGGAATTGGCACATTGCTTAGGGAGAGGGATATGATAAATTTAGTTCACTAACTACCACTTAATGTGTTAATTTGTGTAGCCTTTTGTTCAGAAAGGCTAATGAATGAAAATGATGGAAATTGATCAAATATCTACTTCAAGAGCTTGGGAAAGGGGTCAGCTATATTTTTGGTCAATTATTGGTTGTGCTACAAACAACCACCTAACACTCACAGGGTCTATATCAAGCCCAGACAAGGGACTTTTGTTCTTTTGGGCCGTATTGTTTTCAATACAATGCATCAAGCACCTTTGACAAAAACAACAAAACCATTCACTTAGAATTTCAATTTTTTCCAATATCAATTGAGTATTAATTGACCATTTTCCAATATGTGCTCATGTGAGAAGAAAATACACTTTAAAAGTTATAAGAAAATAAAAAATATTTTTATGAAAGTTAACATTAATTGCATTTCTTTATAAAGTAGTTTTTTTTCTTTCCGAATAATTAAAAATGAATGCAGGGAGTACCATTTTGGGTGTTAGAGTGTTAACATGATTTGGTTAAAAATATATGTTTCCCCGAAAAGTTGTCTTTGATCTTACATATCCTCATGACTAATTTTTTAAACTTTAGTGCCTATTGCATGATTCATCTCCTTATTGCTCCACATGCAAAACCCCATCTTTCCTTAGTTCAACATCACATGACAAGGTTCCAGGTCGTTTTTCGATTCCAACTTCCTCTATTGTGGAGGGCTTCTCCTCCTTATGAGAGGTTCCCTACCCACTTAAGGTAGGGTTTTCCCATCCCAGTAATGGTTATTTTATCCTCTACATATTGAGGTTTTTATTTTTTCTTTCTACTTGCTATTTTTTTTTCCTTTCTTACCTTTCCACGCTCTTCCTCTCCATCATCACCTCGAGTTCTTCTCTTGTTTTCCCCAATTTTTTTATCACCTCCAATTCCATTCTTCCTTTAAACCTCTCAACTTTGACATAAATGTACCTCTTTAAAGCTTCAATTTGGTGCAATTAGCTGCTTGCACTTTGATTAGCCTTTTCTCACAAGTAGTGGCAGATCCGTGAATTTTTCAGAGGAGGAGCAAGTTTTAACATCCAAGATTCGCCTATTTGAGCCCACACAGACACTTGGGTTTGCCCCACGATATGTAAACTTCGTCACCCTCCAAATGAGTATTTCACCTTCCTAGACTCATTCTTAGGACTAGGGATGACAATGGGTAGGGTCTGGGTAGGGTACTATAGTACCCATCCCCATACCCGCGTTTTTAAAAAGTATCCGTACCCGTTCTCATACCCGCGTGGGTAGCAACTTGAGTGCCCATCCTTATACCCTCTGGGTACCTATATGCCCGTACCCGTACCCATTACCCGTAATTTAGTTAAACAAAATATAATTTTTACTATTTGTATTTTTCAATAGAAAACCAAAATATGATTGCTATTATAAAATGAAAACACATTAGTTAAAAATACAAAAGACCATCAAAATACTTAATAAGTAAAATCATTTAATTAAGTATAAAAAGCTAGATAATATTTATAGTTTTTCCTTTAATAGATCATATTAATTAAGATCTTCTCTCTAATCAAATTAAGATCAATTAGATATACTTTTAATTTACATGAATAATATTTTATCTCTTTATGATCAAATTTGAAATATGGGCAAATTTTAATAAAAAATTAAATCAAAATTTATTTTCAAAATTTGAGAATATATCTTTTTTGTTTAAATACTATTATCCAAACATATATATATTATAAGTTAAGATAATAGTATAAAATAATTATATTAGGATGAACAATTAATTATTCTTTATATGGGGATGTATCTAGTGAGAAAACTTTTCTTATATGAGAATGGTGAGAATAAATCGTGGCCGTTAGATCTAATAATGAGTGGTCATGATTAAAAGAAATAAGTGGTCACTTAAAAATGTCATGTGACTTTTTAAACAAGTCATGTGACTTACTTCTTTTAATCATGACCACTCATTGTTAGATCTAACGGCCACGATTTATTCTCACCATTCTCATATATATATGATATGTGTGTGCGGGTATGGGGCGGGGTGGGGGTGGGTACTATAGTACCCATACCCGCACCATACCCACTAATTTTTGCAGGTATTTACCCATACCCAACCTCATACCCATCTAGCGGGTTTTTACCCTACCCATAGTGAGTATTTTTTACGGGTACCCATAGCGTATGGATAAATTGCCATTCCTACTTAGGACCTACGGGCTAAGTACCATTGAAATGCAAGTCTTGGACAATTTGTAGCCGTTTTTACTTTGCAGAGCCTTTTTACTTTTCAGTTTGTGGCGGTCAAAAACCTCCACAATTCACAGTATCGCCAATGTTGTGTCTTGTTATGGTGTACGTCTATCAAAACTTTAAGACCACCGTGCAGATTACAAATATGGGCTAGCAAATCGTCCCGTAATAAGAGAGTTAACATAATTAAGGATAATGTTTGGACAGAAACAAATCTAGGATAATTCAGCAAGTACTCCAATTCCAAAGTGATATCTAAACCAAATTATCATTTTCTTTTTGTACATTGTCTTGCATGCAAAATCGAGGCAACCAAGTACACTGAACCGTACTAATGAGATATATGGTTATATGTGCATAATCTTTGATCAAACCAAGAAATTTACAAAATCAGCTATTCTCCTGCTTTTATTATTTTATTTTGGAGAAGAATTTCGGAATGTTAATGTAAAGTTAATTAGATTTTATTAATGAAACATGAAGTGGACAAGAGAATTACACAAATTGTGAACACCAAGCAAGAAATCTCGGTTTGTCTACAGTATCAAAGACAATTAACCATGTCCCTCACGAGCATTTCACGTGTTATTGGCATGTCTTCTTAGTGTAGTACAGCTTTGCGTTTTGGTCCATTAAGGTTTTCTTAGACTAAAGCCATAGAGGAACAAGGTTCAGACAATGTTGATCGTGAAGGGCTTGTGGACACATATTTAAAGTTCCCATGTCCCTTATGGTTAGACCCTTCACTCCCACACCTTGGGGTAGGATTAATACAATGGATTTGTTGGACCCCATTCAACATGAAAACCACATTTTAAATGTAAATGCCCATGCTCAATACACACATGCACCCAAAACCTCTTTGTTTTCTTTATATTTGTTCACAGTACTTCTTTAATAAAACTCCTTCCTTAACCTGACCAGTGGTTGGTTCATACGGTATATATAATTAATTCTCCTTAAACATGGTCTCAACTTCGAGTCATGATAAATGGGAAAAAAATTCTCTTTAAAATGAATTTTTTTACTATTCAAACAAGATTGTCTCAAAGGATCGACATAAGTATCGTGAAAATCATCACAGGATAAGCTATCTTATTAGGTTATCTTATTATGCCTTTAAGTTGTTTTTTCTTCTCAAAATTAAGCTAAACAGCTATCTTTATCGTACATTAATATACTTTTTTTTTAGAAAGATATATATATATTTTTATAATATTAATTTGACAGTTTGCATCTTGTCCTCGTATAAGAGAAGTTTAGTTTAAGGAATAAATAGTGTTCCGATGATGGCACTACATAATGACCTAATAGAACGTGAGAAAAGTTTTGTTTATGGTTCCAAAGAGAAGATAAAATTGATATAAATGGAAGCTGGTACTCTAAGTGATATGGGTGTGGAGCACAAGACAAAACATGTGGGATTATGGTGGTAATTAAATTAAGATTAAGCCCTAAATATTGGAACTATCGGTCGGGTTTGAAGAAGTCACTGAGAAAGAATGATTTCAGATTCAGAGGTATTTTCTAGCTTTCACATATTATATGCCAATTGTCAAATAAAGACTCTTTTCATCTCAGGTTTCAAGTTGATAGCTTGAGGCAATTACATGGGGAAAATTGGGTCAGTTTAGTAAGCTGATTTATTTTCAAAAGAGGCTTAAAAGAGAAATTAGACTAGGTCCTTAGAAAATTAATTTTTAAAATGTCATCCTTAATAAATATTTTTTAATTAAATTAAGTCCAAAACTCAATTTAAGCTGATGGGTCACCTATTTTGCACAGTTATCATTTCCACGTGGATTTAACTTATCATAATCATATTTTTGTACACTTAAATCTTTATTTTTATTTCCACATGACTTAATTGTCTATTTTGTACCTCTATTGAAAATCCATGAAACCTAAATCTAATTTCAGAGAGAAATGCGTCAAGGAGAAGGAGAAGAGGGGTAGCGAAGAAAGTTGGAAGCAAGAAAGGAGAAGAGAGGTAAAGGTAAGAGGCGAATAAAGTTAGAGATGACATTTTGCTTACCTCTCTTCTCATTCCTGCTTCCAGCTTTCTTCGCTACCCCTCTTCTCCTTCTTACTGTCGTATTTCTCTTTGAAATTAGATTTAGGGTTCATGGATTTTCAATAGAGGGTACTAGATAGACAATTAAGTTATGTGGAAATAAAAATAAAGATTTAGCTGTAAAAAAATATAATTAGTATAAGTTAAATCCACGTGGAAATGGTGACTGTACAAAATAGGTGACTCATCAGCTTAAATTGAGTTCTAGACTTAATATGATTAAAAAACATTTGTTAGGGATGACATTTTGAAAGTTAATTTTCCAGAGGTCTAGCCCGATTGCTCTTACAATATTAGGGACCTCAAACATATTTAAGTCTTTCAAAGAAAACAAAAAACAAAGTTTGAAACATGTTTGGTTGATTTCAAAAATAAAATTGTTTGGAAATATTTTTTAAAATCTGATAAAAAAATAAAATAAAAAAGGACATTTTCATTTTAGTAGCGACAATGGTTTTTTTTTATAGGCTAGTGGTAATGGTGATGGTCGTGGTGGCGGCACCAGTGACGATGCTGGTTGTAGTAGTGATAGTGACAGTGACAGTTGTGGGGGTGGGTGTAGCGGCGATGACTGTGGTGGAAGTTGGTTGTAGTGGATTCGGTGACAATGGTGGTGATCGGTGACGTTGGCGTCGATGGTGGCGATGGTAGTGACGGTGGTAGCGGTGGTGATGGTGAAAAAGGAATACAGAAAGTGATTATAAAAATAAATATGTTTTCTAAATTTTAAAAATTTGAAAATAAGAAACTATTTTTCAGGAAATGAAAAATGAAAACGGAAAATATTTTCTCAAACTAAATAGACCCTGTATACCAAAATTGATAAAGTTATAAATATTGTTTTTCCAGAATTTGAGTTAGGTGGTTGCTTGATGAGCATGACAACGTTTGGCAAAGAGAACAGTGGCGGAGTGTATAACCACGATGGAAGAGATACTTGCAAAAAATATTTCGACAATCAAGTTAGCTTAAGATCATAAAAAATTAAGGTTAGATCAAATTTTGGGTTTAGGATATTAGGGTTTGTTAGGTCAATTTAGGGATTACGAGTTTAATTAGCTAGCGGTTGTGTAATTAATTAAAATGTAGTGGAAGTCACATAAACTTCATTAAATGATGTGAATGAGGTTACATAAACGCTCACTGAACGCTTAAACATTTCACCTCAGCTTAGATTTAGTCGATGACTAAATCCAAACGTTTTTTAATCGTAGGATTCGGATGCAAAACTTTACTCTTACTCGGATGAGAGACGACTAAACTCAAACGTTACCATATTTAGAGGGATTAAAATCATATTTAGTGATAGTTAAATATCTTTGATTTTTTACTTTGTTTGTGGACTTACTTTGCAGACAGTGAGAGAATCTTGCTCATTGCCACACGATTAAGCACATTGGGCCATAACTCGTGGAGCCACAGCCATTTTACATTTATATCTAGTGTCCTTTGAGATAACCTTCTCTGACACACCGTTGTCTTTATATCCCACATTTGAAATCACATGCCTAACTTTGACTATTAGCCTGCAATTACAGCTTTGGGACGATCAAGTGTGTCATAGAAACTGGGCATGTGTGTTAGTTTTGCACACGCTGCCTATCATATAGGAAAATAATTGATCATTCACGTTCCAAATATATACAAAATTATCAGTAAATTTATAAGTAAAATAAATATATAAATAATGACAGACACGCCTACACATTTAATTTATGGCAATTTATATAAGCCACAAACAAAAGACGTCAAAATATTTGTCATTATTTATATATTTACTCATTAGCGTTGATCCAAATATATTCTACATCTTTAGAAGATATAATAGAAATGACAAAAGTGTGAAATAGGATATGATTAAAAAAAAAAGAGTAAAAAATGGATGAAAATGAAATTGAGTATGAATATTGTTTGAAGGTTATTGTATGAAACTTTGCATGATCTCCTTCTTAAACATTCATTTTCTCTAGTTAAGAAAAACAATCATTTTCTTTTTCATTTCTTTTTCATCTCACTTTTTTTCTTCTATATATAATTTATTAATTATATCTCTTATTTTCTCTTATCTCTCTTGATAGAAGGATAAACATACACATATTGGATAACCCCGATAGGGTTCGTGCCTACATATAATTTTTCAAAATTTTGGTATAGGAACATGGGTAAGACCAAAATTAGCCCTAGAACAGTACTTTTCACCTAACTTGTGTACTATGTACACATAACACTTATAGAGCAACTAAGCAAAATAACAACAAAAATTAATTTGAAAAGGAAATTTCATGCTGCTACGAATATTGTGAATTAATTATGGGAGAATATAGTCAAACAACATAATAAAGAAACTGTAAGAAATAAATTCTTTCATGCATCTTAGAATTTTACATGTATTTAATAGTTTTGGTATGAAACAACTTTATTTAAGCCGGGTAAAACTACTATGGACATATCTTTAATTTGTGATTTTTTTATTTTGTAATAAATATTTCGTAAATTGAAATATTTAATATCTATAAAATCCTTTAAGAAAATCTATAAAGAAAATCAAAATAATTTCTAAATAAGAAATAATGGAAAAATGTTAATATCAGAACATCTATTTCCCGGAAGTTTCACATTCTCTTGAGCTAATTATGTGGTTCATATAACATAGTCATGAAACTAAGGAAAGCTCAAATATCTAGGATAACATTGGTTTTTTATTTAGGTATATAACTTCAACATTAGTCTTAGTATTTGTTTGTTTAATTCAATGGCCGACCACTTATCTTGGTGGTTGATGCCACATAAATGTTGGTACACAGAGAAAGAGAGAGAATAGGAGTATGGAATCTGAATTGGGGGGCCTATTGGCATTTTCTTCTTAGCCATGGACCACACATTTTCTTTGCTCTATAAGAAGCCCCTTTGAAAGAGCCTCATGAAACATTGCTTCAAGGGGTTTCAACTTTCAAAACACACACACATTGTTCATCTATCTGTGCACACTCTCTCTCAGAACAAAGAAAAGGTTTCAGGGTACATCTATGATATACACACACACAAAGATGAGCAGTGATGAGTCAATCAAAGCTTCAAAGAAGAAGGTATCTTGCAGAAGGCTTGGAGGGTACCTCAGAGAGCAGAAAGGAAGGCTTTACATATTCAGAAGATGTGTAGTCATGCTTCTCTGCTGGCATGACTGAGGGTATGTTTGGATACACGTTGGCGCTAGTGCTAGCAGCGCTAACTGCCGTTAATACTCATTTTGAGATAAAAAGTGAAGGAAACTCCAATTTTGGATCAGTAAACTCCAAGATATGTTCAAGAATGCATACAGAGAAAAAGGGCTAGCTATGCGTTTTGCTTTTTATTATCTCCCCATTATATGTAAATAGTAGAAAAAGAAATGTTAGAGAGACAATTAATTCTACTTCATATATATCATGCCTGAAAAATGTGTTTCCTACGTGCAAATATTAAAGCTTGATAGCGAAATTTTAGTTTCTAATAATTATCTTGCACCTGGAAGTACATGTGTTTTATGACTCTGTATCAAGAGCTCTGTATCACATATTTTGTTTGATTTTCTGTTTTTGTGCGGTTTGGTACAAGATAAATGGAACATCCCCATTTAAGAATGAGTTAATTATGATGTGTGTCTATGGATTTCTCTAAACAAAACTTAATATATATGACATTTAACAGAAATCCACTTCTCACAATAGAATAGAATGGGATAAATAATAGTGCTTTTAGGTAGATGTCATGGAAGTTTAAACACTTAAACATTAATAACGTGTTTCTAATCTTAGTATAATTAATGAGCGGCGATATGTGAACACCAACTTTCCTCGACATCTACCATTTGTTAAGGTTTCTGATAGCCCACAAATTATATAGAGTTTGTTTTTAAATAGTTAAATTTTGCCGTTTGTGACGGTAAGAAACTATTATAAACGGCAAATGTTGAGTGTCCTAACGATTCCCAATTTTTTTCAATAATTAATTCAAATTTTTATTCATTCACACATCTAGTTATTCATTAATTTATAGAAAGAAAAATATGTCTTAATTCATTAATTCACATATCACTTTTTCTTTTCAATTTAGTTTCACTTACTTTCTTTTTATGTCTTTTTTACCCTTTATTATCACCTTACTTATTAAATCTCTCATTTTCCCCAATTTTTTCATTTCTTTCTATGACAATGAGTGAGATTAAGCTGTGAATAAAAACTTATGAGAGAAAAGATATATAAGTGGAAGTTTCTTGATTAAACAGAAGAGAAGAATATTGCCATTAAAGGTGAAAGTGAAAGTTAAAAATGAAAAGCAAAAATGAGTGAGGCCTATATATATACCTAGAAAAGAAGAACACAAAGGGGAGCTTACTGATTATGAGCTCACGAGTGTGTTATGTCTTTTACGCAGGCTCTGATAGTTGAGGTCTTGTCAACTCAAAGTTACACTATTGCATTTTGAAAAAGTTTTGTGGATCACATGTGTGTGCGCCCCATGATATGACCCTTATTTCAATTTTTCCTTTGTTTCTAGGACAGGATCTGTTTTTCCTGTAATTTTAACATACACAAGTAAAAACTAAGTGTAATTTGCAACATTATCAATACCTACTATGAGTATCGATACGTATTCGTACATTTTTTCACGCCATACAACTTACATTCGATTTAATGGCGCTTTTTTAGCCGTTGCAAACTTTCGCAGTGGTTAAAAACTTGTGTATCAGAAGGTGGTTGAGAAAAAACTTACATCCACTTATCATTTCGGATACCTGCAATAATAGGTTCACCCAATAATCTACTGCTCTTTGTTAGTAACATCGCCACCCTTTCAATTTATTAAAAATATAATCATTCATGTGTCTTTTATCTAATAAATTAAACATTAAAAATATTTATTTCATGACACAACAGACAATGAAGAGCATGGATTAGGATCATATGTTGTTTACTTTTTAATTGCATGAGATCTGAATTATTAAATATTAGATGCTTTATAGTTAAACAAATTAATAACATAAATATCCTTATTCATCATTTAACCATTGGATTGAACTGCAGAGACATCCACTTAAAACTTAAACTCTTTAGGTTCCTAGTTCGGTGAGTACTTGGGAAAATTCATCCATACAAAGATGCGTGAGAAAATATATATTCAAATACTAGTTGAGTACACTTGCTTCTAAGGTGAAAGTGAGTGTTATGAGGTTTGGTTCACTGGTTGGAAGTCTAAAAAATTAATCTCATAATTTTATTTTATTGTAATTTATCTCCACCTCAAACTTGCATTCCTCAACCCCAACCTCTCGCCCGACCACTAGAGCTCTAATCTCCATCTTCCTCCTCTCCACCCTCATCGCTCCGATGTACTGTCAACCACTAGATCTTCAACTTTCATGATTGGAAGGTCAAACCCCAATTCCATCGATAGAGTTTCTTTCTCCGACGTCACAATAGATAACTATCGAAGCGACGAGGTTTGATTGTGGTGGGTGTCAGTTAAAGGAGAAGATTGTGTTGTGTAACGTCCCGATTTTAGGTGTTATCTTAGTAACTTTTTACAATAAAAAAACACTGGTTGTCTTTCAATAATGATACAAATGTAGGTCATTTTTTTCTAAACATATATTAATATTGTGACATACATAACTCCCGCTCATGCATTATTACAACACAATAGTCATGCATACGCCGCTCACGACGAACTTGTACTAATATACAAAACGACAACTTGGAAGGGTTCTCCTCCTTGCTAGTGTCCTCCGTCTCTATCATCTAGAATCGTCCTCGAAGAGAACATCGTCGTCTGGTGGAGACGTCCAAGGTACATCCACAAAGAAAATAAAGGTGCAAGTGCCAACTTCTTTACAATGAGTTCATCATAGGAGTATAGCGGTGAAAGGAAAATATTACATAACTATACAGGTCAGGCAGTATATATATTCACACTGTATAATACATGCTCTAGACATCCCAATCCACAGTTACTCATTCATTTCATCAACAGTATAGTACACGATCACATAATCAGAGTTGCACAAAAGCAATCATAACAAAGTTGCACCACGATCATCTCAAACACATATGACAAGTATCTCAAGTCACCCGTGACTAGGGGTGTACAGGACCCGACCCTGTCCCTTGACCCGTCCCGGCCCATGTCCCTTAAACCCGCATCTTTTCGGGTTTCTTCGGGTTTAGGGACGGGTTCGGGTTTAAAAATTGAACCCGGTCAATATTTAGGGCCGGGTGAAAGTCAAGTTCAACCCGTCCCTCAAACACCATTTACACACTAACTTCAAAATATGGTTTTGTATATCTTTATTTATAGTACGGTTTCAAGTAAATATAATTTGTATTCTTTACTCTAATTAAATATATTGTTATAAAAAACTTCAGTTCTATACAGTTTCTTCCATAATTCATTGATAGGATAGAAAATAGTCTTTTTACAGAATGATATGTATTTATAATTCTTTGGTGAGATTTGAAATTGATATTCAATTTGTCCTTCGGGCCAACCTGGACCCGTCCTTTTGCGGTCGGGTCTGTGTTAAACCCGCCTTTATTGAGCCTCCCCGGGTCTAGGGACGAGTTCGGGTTTAGAAACTGACCCTATCAATATTTAGGGCCGGGTAAAAGTCAAGATAAACCCGTCCCAACCCGTCCTATGAACACCCCTGCCCGTGACAATTATTTCAAATCACACATGACAATTATCTCAATCACACATGAAAACATCTCAAGATATGTATGGATCCTATGCTCGTGCCAGGGCAAATGATCCTCAATTATCCGGATATAACGCCAGCTCCATACAAGGTAGGTGAGACAATCACCCAAGCTCTAGTTCGATAGCCTCTGCTAACAATCATACTAGTGAATGCCACTTCACAGGCACACCATGTATGACATCCTGAATAGAGTTGGGTATATGAGCCTAAGCCTGCGAGCCGGCTCGCGAGTCCCCCAACCCGCGCGGGCTATGGCCCGGAAAATATAGGCTCATATAAACGCGGGCCTACATGAGCTAGCCCACGAACTTAATGAGCTAGCCCGCGGGGTTCGCGGGCCGTCCGCGGGCCAATGAAATTAAAAAAAAAAACTAAAACTAAAAAACACAACTGCACACACACAAACACAACACATCAGTTCAAAAAACTTGTAGTAGTATGCTTGTTAAAATTGATTTTTGATGTATGTTTTGAATTACTATGGTGTTTGACTATTTGTAATAATTGATTTAGTGTAATTAATTTGGTAAACAACCAAAAAGTTTGCAATGAACTCTTAATTTGACGTAGTATTTTTAATAAACTCTTAATTTTAAAGCTTGTAGTAGTATGCTTGTTAAAATTTGATTGTTAAGTTTTTTTTTTTTACATATACTAGCCCGCGAGCCAGGCGAGCGCGGGGCGGGCCTCCTAAATAGGAGCTCATTTAGACGCGGGCCTATGCGGGCCGAGCTTAAGCGGGGCGGGCTGGCCCGCGTACCCAGCTCTAATCCCGAATGCACACGATCATAATCTTGATTCGATAACTGTATAGTTACCAACCTCACTGTGCGCTCTCCATAAATGCATGATATGATATGATGTGATATCAACAATCAACAATACAAACAGAAATGTCTTTATACGAGCCTGAGTTCATCAACAATACAAACAGAGACGCCTTTATATGAGTCCGAGGTCATAAACGATCAACAATACAAACAAAAACATCTTTATACGAGTCTGAGTTCATCACTTACAATGGGTTCACTCTAAATCTGAGCGCCCAAGTTTCATCCTCATATCCAAGATCACTCTACATCGAGTATCCAAGTCTCATCATCGTATTCGAGATCACTCCTTTTTGAGCGTCTGAGTTCCATCGTCACTTAGAAATAAACTTTCCTCTCTTAGTCGTTGCTTAGAAACTCTTACCTAAGGTATTTCCTCATTTCTTTTCAAAACATCTCTTATGACCCTTTTAAAAGTATGTTTTATGATTCTTTTCGAAAGGAAATCTCGTATTATGAGGAAAGTAGAGTCTCCTTTATTTTACAAAAAGGTTCGATGAATCCACTTAGGTATATTATGAATTTTCATTCATGAAAGCGTAGGACGAATTTGTTCTTTTTGAAAGCTCTTGGTTTATTCATTTATTCTCTTGAAAACATTCTTCCAAAAACGTCAATTCCATTTTTATGTAAAGTCCCATCCTCTTTGTTCCTTTTGAAAACATTATGCCGCTGCCCCCAAACGAATTCATCATGCTAAAGCACCGTAGAATCTCTCGTCTAACCAGTAACTCTTTTTTTCCTCTGCTTGCAAGCACAATATACTTAGGGGAAGTCAATTAATTCAATAACTTAATGCCCCGATTTTCGAGGGTCACAACAAAATGAGTATATTTTTTTACTTTCTTTTCCCAAAACATGCTCTAATAAAGTGCGCAATGAATACCCAACATAGATAACTCTATATCCATATATTACATACACAAACTGAGACTTTCAAAAGGAAGCTTCACCACTAAGAAATCCTAAAATCAAAAGACCTAATATGCTCGACATGCTTCCTATAATCCCCACGCGGGGCAGACCACACAAAAGCCAAAACATCGGAACCTACCCATTCCATAAACAAAGATAATGCAGACACATGCTAATCAAACCTACGTGCTTCAACCAACAATGACAAGCACTCTACCCCCCAAAAGGCCCTAGCCTTGCTCTAGACTCTACTCATGCGAGTCTTCTGTTGATCCTCCATCGAACTGTTGAAGTCGTCCTATTCTTCTCCCGAGAAACTCTGCTCGTCAGTCGAAACATCAACCTCTGGTAACTCCAGCATCCAGGCTGTAAAGCTCACGAGCATGCCGATCCCTCGCAAGGGAACGTGCACTAAACAGAACTGAGCAGATGGGTTGGTCGGTTCCGCCATCACGGGCACTGGCACTGCCTCTAGCTCCATTGTAACTGATGGAGGCTCCGATACTAACTAGAAGTGGTGAGGGGGCAGTCGGTAATCGAGATTTCACTGAGGTTGGACATTGTGATGAGTTGAAGGAAAATAAGTGGAGATTATGGCTGTTTGAGAGAGGAGCGACGACCGTAAAGAAAACCATAGGCGAATTGCACCAAACCCTTTCCCTTACTAGTATTTTTATATAGGAATAAAAAAAAGAGCTTTTATTTAATTGGATTGTCCTTTAAAGCCAAATAAGCTTTTTTAATAGTCTAGCCCTAACCTATTTAATTAGATAGACTTTTTAAAAAGCTCAAGTCTTTTCTATTTGTTAAACAGATCATGCCAAGTCAGGCCATAAATAGGCTAAGCCCAAGGCCTCTGTTGGGTAGTATGGCCTACTTCCACCCCTAATGATAACAACTCGGATCCACACGTTCAATGGCAAGTAAGCTTAGCTACTATATAAAAATTAATTATGAGTGCAACTTTGCACCACTTTGTTATAGCAGCTAGTATGTTGGATAAATCCTCGGTTTTTCATACCGTTTTATTCACCTCTTTTATTTGTCGCCTTGGTGTCACTATTTCATAAGACTTCTTCATTGTATTTCTTTCTTTCTTTGTTGTTTTTACTGTTGAATAGTCTTGTTTTGGTGGATGATTCTTCCAAATATATAGCTACTTTACTTCCATAAATGTTTACCCCTCACAAACTTGATTGGCTTTACACGAGACCTGTAATTAAGTTTGGTCAACCTCTACCAACTAAGCCACACACTCAATAATACTCAAATTGAAACTCATAGAGGTTGATAACTGCAATTATTGGTAATTTAATTTGTGTAAGATAGATTTAATTACATTTTTGTCTCCCACTCTAGTTTATTGTGTGATTTTGGTCCTTAACAAAAATTATTAGCAGTTATCGTCCCCTATATTAAATGTCGTTTGCAGTTTTGGTTTTTTGTTCATTTCCATCCAACTTTTAACGGTTTTTATTTTAAAAATAAATTATAAAAAAAATGAAAACTCAGAAAATTATGAATATTCATCTTCTTCAAGCATCATCTCCATCATCTTGATCTAAAAACCAAAAAAATCATGAGCAAATTTATGAATAAACCCATAAACTTTTATAGTGAGGGACAGAGAAGACGAAAGAAAATGGTTCATGATTTGTGTGGGAGAGGTGAATGATAAATTCATTAAAAAAAAATGATCAAGGAGAAGGCGAGTGGCATTCTTCAAATGATTTTGTTCCTTTTCACTTTTTTTAATAATAAAATGTTATTTATAATCTGATAGATTTTTAAATTTGGGGTTTTTTGAATTTTTCAGGGTTTTTGGATTTTAAGATGATGGATATGATTGAGGAAGAAAATGAATATAATAGAGGAAGAAGAAGATCATATGTTTATTGAGTTTTTTATTTTCTAATTAATTTTTACGGAATATTTCGTTAAAATTTGGATGTAAATTGACAAAAAATCAAAGCTGGAGACGACAGTTAACATGGGGGAAGATAATTGCTAACAATTTTTGTTAATGATCAAAATCGTACAATGAACTAAAGTGAGGGACCAAAAGTGTAATTAAGCCTTTAAAATATTCTTCAGTATTATGGCCTACTATATGATACTCTATGTTTTGAGTTAGAATTTATAGAATTTTTGGATCACTTTATTTTTTGTTAGAACCAATTTATAAACTGAGAGGTTACTCACATAAGTTTCTCTCCAAAATTGATTCTTATTCCAGTAATCAATTGTAGAAGGATTTTGTTCAAACCCGAGAATCTAATGACGAGTTCCTCTCGGCTGCTATGGTGGACAACAGTGAAATGGTGCAGTTATTGTGCTTGAGGTCGTGGCAGAGCTCCAGGTTCCTCGTTGAGGGGCACCTTCAAAAGACACTCTAACGCTCAAGTTAGTATGAGTGTGGGAAGAGGATCTCAGTAACTCAGATATAACAAAAGTCTAGAATGCTAACAATGAATAACTGTCACGTAATTAAATGATGGAGCCTGTATTTTTAGGCATTGGTGATATTGGTGAATGTCTCTCCAAGTGTATAAGAGAAGACCTCATGAACTAAGCTTTTGAGCGGTCAAAAGCTATGGGTTGTCTTGGCTTAATCCACGATGTCTCAATCCTCGATGGTCGGGCGAGACGTTTCTTCTTGAAGCATTCAGTCGATCACAATGGAAAATCTGAAGAGCATGTGATATCCCCTCTCCAAGTGTACAAAGTTGCCCAAAGTAATATAAAAGATTATCGTACCACGATGATTGGGTAAAATTATTAATTTGCTCTAATTCAACAATTCAGTAAACAAAAAAGAAAATAAAAAGGTTTGGGGGGAAAGTGGACTGGTTGTTATTGAATTAAAGAGAAGCAAAAACAGAATGTTGAGAAATCAATTAAGAGAAATAACACCTGGGTTTAGCTTCACCAATTATCACTCATGTCTTTAACTAAACACGCTTGTATGTCTTGAAATTACTATCTACGGTGATCTAGTCTAAGTTCTTAACTTATTGTTTCACGAGCTAAGTAAGACTTTCAATCCTAAGACTAGGTCTGTTTCACGAGCACCTAGCACGTCGAATCGAAGGTTAAATCCTAATTGCTAGCCACCACAATTAGGTTCTACTCTTATTCCTAAGCAGTAGGTAAGACCTAATTAATCCTATTCACTTGAATCCCTAATTCCTAATCAACTCTCATTCTCATAGAAACTAATTTAACATTTGCTTGCAATCAAACACAAAATTAACTGAAACGAAATTCATAGAATGCAAAATTAAAGTCATACAATCATAGAAAAGTCAAAGCATAAGATCCTAGAGGCTTGGCACCCCAAGTGCTAAAGAGAGGTTTAGTTACACATGATTATAGAAAACATAGCCAAACAAGAGAGGGAGTACATAACCGAGATGGAAACGACGAAGAATCGGCGCCTCACGGTCTTAGAACGACAAAAGATAAGTTTTGGGATAAAAAAACGTGTTTTAAGGGTCTCATTTCGTTGCTCCTGCGATCCTACCGCATATGTGGTAGCTTAGGCACCGCATATGCGGTAAACAAGATGTTACCGCATATGCAGTGACCCATTTTACCGCATATGCGCTAGCCATGTGACAACTCCAACCTCTTTGCTTAAAATGGCTCGTACGGACTCGTCTACCGTCGGATCAGGATGGAATTTTGATATGTTGTTCTTGACTCATTGATATTCAATTTTACCGGTTGGGTTGTCAAGAAAACATCTGAGTTAGGAGAAAAGGCCCACACAAGTTGCAAAAGAATTATTGAAATAAAACCTGTGAAACAAAACTCAAGGAAAAACCCATAAAAATATTTACTAAATGCATAAACATCATAAACTCAACTAAAAACATCAAAGTGCATGCAATAAGTCTAAAGTGTACTAAAATGACCAAAATATTCTCATTAATTCAATAAACTAAATGCAAAATAATTAAGAAAAATAGTCTTAAATTCTAAGTCATCAACATCCCTTTTAAGTTTTAACTCAGCTGAGATGTGCTTATTACACGGGATAGCTGGAAAGCCGGCTCGAACAGATTTCTTTGAAGATGCACTTAATATCTGCGAATAAGGGTCACAACCTCTTCGATACTTATATTTGCTATTTGTGGCCTACAAGTTACTGACAAAATATCTTCAGCATTGGAGGCTCATTCTTTTTGTGATTTGGACTTGGTGCTTCTATCTCCACAATATTTCTGTATGAATAAGCTTGTTCCCTAAAATCCAGTCAGATTAGTATCTACAGCTATCGATCAATCCCTGCCAAATAAACTAAATTAATGAAATATTGCAACATATGCATATTCATGACTTTTCAATTTCATTGTCTAGCTAGTTTATTCTGTTGTTCACAAAGTAATTTGATGTTTTCTATCAAATAGAAAGAGATATGTTACTTATTCATATAATATTTTTTATGCTTTAAAGATAGTAAAATAAATGTGATTATCTTAAAATAAGAAAGGACATAGTAACTTTTGAATTTTAATTATTTGGAATTAACTTGACAGCAAGTGCTCATTTTAAATTACATACGAGAAATTAGTTTCACAACTATTAACGGTAAGAATGCTTTAATTAAAATAACAAAAACACTTGAAAAAAATTGCTTCCTTACTCAATTCCTCTGCATTTTGAAAGTGTGAAAAAAAAAATCTTGATTCTTATTAGGAGTTAGGATCTCATGAACAGGGGCACCTCAAGATTCATATAACAAGGAATAAAAGTTTGATTGGTCAAAGTGACAGAGGCAGCTTTATGATGCACACATGCACCCCAAAATCCACATGCTCCACTCACACATTCACATTGCCCTGGTCTCTTTCATCATACCACTCCCATTACTCTCTGTTTGATTCTTTTAAAAATTCAAATATATGGACCCACAACTTAAAGATATTGGCCCCATCTCCAACCTAACTCCTGTGTCTAAAATCAGGGGCACATCATGAACAAAAAAACAATATGGACACATGAATGGCTCACCTTACTTCTTCCTGGTGAGCTTAATTTTTGGTGCAAAAATCAAGGGAAAATAACCATTTTATATCTTAAATTACTACTCATTCCTTCCGTTTTTTTATAAGAGCTAAAAAAAGGGTAAATGTCGTTCCTTTTTATAAGAACCACATAAGACTTTGTGTCATATTAATTATTTTTTCACATTTTTACTCTTATTCAATTATGGAAATATGGAATTGCATTAATGATAGAAAGAGATTAGAAATAAGTATCCTAAAGACAATTTTAGAAATTCAACAACATTTGAGAACAAATTTTAATGCAAAAAGTAATACTACCTAACTTTCTTAAGAGGTGTATCTAGCTTTCTTAAGGGGTGTGCAAAGTTAGTTTGGTTCTTATAAAAAGTATAGTGACGATATTAACGATATTGATGATAGTGACGATATTGATGATAATGACGATATCGACCGTGACCTTGATACGGAGCTGGAGTTGCTAACTATGACGAATGCGTTAACTATGGATATGATGCTGGAAATAGACTGATTTTATATCACCCGAATTAGCAAAAGCAAAGTCTTATTGCATAATATGGATTCCAAACATTCATGATTTAGATGTGAATGAGTCGATTTACTCATTCTTCAATCTATGTCCGGAGTACACTAATTCATACCGTCTCTTTTAAAGTTTTAATAAAATGGGGAGAGAAATTTTTTGAGTTCCGTCTCTTAATAAAATGGGGAGAGAAAAAATTTGAGTTTGTCTCTTTTAGATCTACACTGATTATGTTCATTCTATATATTATTTATATCTATAGCATGATATATGGAAAAATAAAAAGAACAATAGGGGAAATTCTCTTATTTTTAACAATTCCTTCATGAAATTTAGTGCATACGTATAATCATGCTTATTAGCTAATGATGTCAAGCTTTCACTTTAGATTTCATAAGAACTATTGGGTAGCGCGCCTATGATAGTGACACATAAATTTTTATATCAAAGTTTTCAACTGCATTTATATTAGAAAATCAATCAGCTGCATTTGATACAGATAAACCAGTCAAAAAATAATTAAAAGTTTTCATTCCATTGAGTTCTCTTTCTATATTTTATGCTCCCAGTGGCCAATTGGTGATTTATATGATTCACATTCAATTGAGAAATTAGTGTAAGTTAGGTCATGAGAGGGAATTTATTGGGCTTATGCCTTTATTAGGTGTTAAAAGAAGCAGTGTAAAGAAAAGTGGGAGAAGAAGAAGAAAGAAGAAAGGGTAAATGGAAATGCGCTAGAGTATTTGTTGTGAATAATTGATTGGTTTTGTCACTCAAACTAGATGCTTCTTGAGTTCTTGAAGAAGAATGCACCGCTCAACAATGTGGCGCAATGTGACTGGGAAAGTGGAGGGGGTTGGTTTATATAAAGGTGTGTTTCCTTTAAGATATATTCTAACATTAAAGATAAAAGCAGTAGCCAATTTCTTTTCATTGGGTAATTGAGTTCATTAGTGCAATTGTGATAGAGGGTGTTTGGTGATGGTGAATGGGTGCCTAACATTTGCAGCGGAAGTGGTGAGTTTTCAGTGGAGGTCACATAACGATAATTGTTATGGGTATGTTGGCATATCTGTGATTCTTGGATGAGATTCTCCTTATAGTAGGCAATACTTGTATTCTTGATTGGCATTGTGGTTCCAGGCTCCGACATCATTTGGCTTTCTGTTTTGCCATTTTCATCCATCATTTATAATTTACTTCTTAGGAGGTTATGATCTTAAGTTAAACAGATTGTAATATACTAATATTGGGGTAAGGAACTGATATGACATGATATCTATTACCAGTAACGACATATTCCAAATTGCTATTAAGTTACCCAAGAAAAGGAAGCACATTGGTATCTTAGATGAAGGAAATATGAAGTTTTAAGGGTAGTTGATTAGTAGGATGCCAAAGATTGAAGTGTTTGTGTATACATATTCTGCAGGGATGGCAATTTTGTAGGTTGAATGTTTTATAAGATGCCATGATGTTGCTTACCCTAATATTAAAATCTTTCTAATATGTGCTTTGATGATGATGGTGTTAGTTTTATATTTGTTCTAGATTATTTAATTGTCTCCTAAAGTAGTAATTTTTCCTTTTGATATGATGATAATATGTGCATTCAAAGATATGGCAAGGAGGCAATCTTCTTTGATGAAGCTGGAGATCCCACATGGAAAAAGAATTTGAGTTTTGAAAGAATTTCAGCTCACCTTCTTTGTTAACCACAGGTATCGAATTCTTCAACCACTTAACTGGTATTGCATTTGTGGATCAGTTTTGGTCCTTTTCTCTAGCTACTCTTTGAGAAAGAGAGGTTTTAAGTATTCTAGGATTCTAAAAATAGGGTTGCTGAAAAATCTTTTGACAATGGTAGAAATTTGTTTTTTGTTACGAATGAAAACTCCTCAAGTCGATTTGACTTTGTGAAAAACTTCTATATTTAGCATCATGGAATCTGAAAATGGGGTTGCTATGGAGGAAAAGAAAAGTGTTAGTGGGGTAAAACCTGAGGAGAATATAGGGAAATAAGTTGTAAATGGTTATAGTGGTGTTGGTGCTGAACTTCAGACAAAGAATGAAGTTTCTAGAGCCATGGTCGAGGCTAAAAGTGATTTCCCCATATCTGCTGGTGACATTGTTGCAGTTGAAGCCTCTAAAATACACGAGGTATTAGGGTAAGTCCTAACCTACAAATATTAACTTAATATTCTTTTACGGCTTGTTTCAGTCTTAAGGTTTATAGTACTTGTTTTCAATAATTTTCAGTTTAAGGTGAGTTTGAAAGGTTAATGTTGTGCTGAATGGAATCATGTATAATATCATCTTATGAATTTTTTACATTACTGCAGACCTGTTGATCAGATTTCAAACTAGCAAAAACTGCAACGCCAAATAAAGAGGATGATGATTCACATTCCACATAAGGATTTATATTCTTTTAGTATTTGTGGCACAGACTATTCTTATCAATTTATCTTCCATTCTATTTGATTTTTAGCTTAAATGTTCCTGATAAGTGTGTTGTTTTTTTTATCAGAAGTTCTGATCAGAGGGACCTTATGCTCGATTGATGTTCCTATAGAAAATGTTAGATATTAATCTTCTTTTTGATTTCTTGGTTCCTCAGTTTTTTCTCAATTGCAGTACTTATTTGATTTGACTGTCAATTCGACTTCTACAATTAAGATCAGTTAAATGAAGTCAAAGAAGAGTTGACTGCTTATTTGGTAAATGATTTTTCATAGGAGTGAGCTTCTTATATGGATGTTAAGTGTACTTTGGTTGTATTGAATCCTATTATGCATGTGATTCACTATACACTTTCCTTACTTATTTTGATTGTATTAAGTGTACTTTGGTTGTATTAAATCTCATTATGGATATGTGGTATTGAGTTAGTCGCAGTTGGACCTCTCTTAAGGATATGAGTTTTGGTGTGTTTATAGCTTGTTGGGTTTGACAGTAACGTTGGATTTTTGAGCTTAGATCACAATATTACTCTATGTGCAGGGTTGTTATTGGTTTCCTTTATGCTTTCTCTACAATTTGTTCTGTTAAAGTTACTTGCCACAGTGAGTTCTCTTTTTGCGTACGGGTTTAAACTTATATTTTTTATTTGTTTTTGTAGTGTCGACCTCCGCAAACCAATGATATTGATCGTGGTTATTATGTACTTTTCTTTCTACGGGATATTATTGAGCACAAACAATCGACAACTCTTGATATAGTATGAAACTTTACATTTGTTTCTTATTTAACAAGAATGTTAAATATTTCTATTGTTGTAAATCTAATTCTAACTATTTTTTTAATTATCTTCTTGCAGTACTTCTTTGATCGTCAATTCCGTTTCTACATTCAAGATCAATTGAATGAAGTCAAAGAAAAGTGGACTGCTTATTTGGTAGATAGCATAACTTCGAATTGAGCTCTTTATGGATGTTAAGTGTGCACTTTGGTTGTATTGAAGCCTAGCTATTACGGATGTGTTTCATTATAGGCTTTTTTTCTTATTTTGATTATATTAAGTGTACTTTGGTTGTGTTAAATCTCATTATGGAATATGTTGTTTTTGGTTATTAGTATGGTCTATGGTTCAAGTTTTGGCAATTGATATTTAAAGTTTAGATTATATTAAGTGTATTTTAGTTGTATTAAATCTTATTATGGATATGTTGCTTTTGGTTATTAGTATGGGCTATATGGTTCAAGTTTTGGAGATGAATGTTGTGGTTATTAGTACAGTGTTGTTGATAAAAAGAAAAACCAAAAAAGATGGAGACTAGAAGAAAAAAAAGGACATATTACCATAGTTCAAAGTTTAACCGTTGTAACAGAATAGACATGTTACCACGGTTCTGGTTGAACCGTGGTAACAAAGTGGTCATATAACCACGGTTCCGGTTGAACCGCAGTAATAGAACGAACATATTACCACGGTATTGGTTGAATAGTGGTAATAGAGCGGAAATATTACCATCATTCGGTGCTTTCAACTGCTGTAATAGAAGCACAAATTACCACGGTTTCTGCTGAACCGTGATAATTGATCAATTACTTTGCCTCGCTAGACCACGGTTCAACTGTGGTGATAGGTGACGCAAGGCCATGGTAAAAGGGCATTACTGTAGTAGTGTGGTGGGTATTGAGCGATGGTGGGAGCCATATTGCAATGGAGGGAGGCTTGCAATGAAAATGTTTGGTAGCTTAGTGGAAGGAGCTCGATGATGGTGGAGAGAACCCAATGTGGGTGGTTGCAAAAGTATGTTTTATGTGCCTATGATAGTGGAAGATTCTTGACGGCTATGACAATTATGGGAGGTGACAGGTAGTGGTGATAGTGGTGGAGGGTGTTGATAAGTGGTGGAAAAAAATGTCGATAAGTTATGGTGGAGGATACTAAGCGAAGATAATGGAGGGTGTCCAGGGATAGTGGAGAGTTCTCGACGTTATGTCCCATAGTTATAGGTGCTAGGGTGGTGATGATGGTGGAGGGTACTCAGCTATGGTGGCTATTACCGCCAGGAAGCAATGGTCGAGGGTGTCATCTATTGGTCTTGGTAGCTGCCAAACAATGGTGGATGTTACTAGATGTTGGCAGATGATACTGAATGAATGTGATAGTGATGATAAAGGGTGATGTTGAAAAGAAAAAAATTTGTTTATGTTATCACTACAAGAAAAGAGAATTTTAATGGCGGCTTAAAAATAATCGCTAAATCTCGCTATTATCGACGACCAAGCGGTAATTCAAAAACCTAAAATTGTCGTTGGCTGATAATTTGGCAAGCCTAAAAAAGATGGTTGCCAATTACTGATGGCTTTGGCAATCAGTAATTTCAAAAATTGAAATTTCCGTTAGTCGATAACTTGACGAGCTTTTGAAAAAAATTGGTGGGTTATCGATGGTCAAAACCTTCAGTAACCTATAAGTATAATGAAAAATCCAACTATAACTGTCGATACCTATATATAGGAGTTTACAGAACCTCTTGTTTACACATTCGTCTACTCCTCCTCCTTATGTGTAGTGATCATTTTAAAGGCTACAAAATGCTTATTTTGCTTCGGATAAGGATATTACTTTTATGGATGATTTTTTTTTATAAAAGTAACATATTTATTCGGAGCAAAATGAGTATTTTTGCACAAAAAAATCAATTATCAACAGTCTTGACCACCCGTAACTTTCAACAAAACGAAAAAAAAATCGTTGGTAATAACAGAAAACTTTTGATAAACATAAAAAAAAATTACCGACAAGGCACTACCCACAACTTTTTGGCCGTCGGTAATGTAATGTTTTTTTTGTTGTTGTTACCGACGATTTTGTACCGTCGATAATAACCTTTTTTCTTGTAACGTATCGTACCTTTTTTTAACTCATATCCTCCTAATGATAAAGTTTACACTAATAAATTTGATATGATAAGTCAACAGGATAAGTTTATCATATCCTATTAGGTTAACAAACACAATATTAAAATAGAATAACATACCTAGGCCCTATCTTATCATTCTTACTTTGAGTGCACATTTAGTTTGGTATTAGAGCCAATGTGATTTTACTTATTTTAAGGCACTAACAGAAAAGTTAGAATTTTCCATGTTAAGTTTAGCGTGGATTGGAAAAACATGATTTTGACACGTTATCTTCAACATGGATCCCTACTTTTTTTAACTCATCTCCTCCTAACAGGGTTCCAAACGGTCCCTCACAGTATCAAGCGTCTTTTTTCTTCGTTACCAAACATATTCTGAATGATATATAAATGAAATGAGAAAATGAAAACTTCTTACTTTATGAAAGATTTCCTTTACAACCTTCTTAATTATTAAAAAATGTAGGTTTCGTTTTGTTTTCAAATATTCTCAATATATATATTTATATTTAAAAATGTTATATTATTTTTATATAAGAAATAGGAAAAATAAAAAAAATCTTATTTCTTATGCAAATAGAAAATTAATTGACAATACTATAATATTTTTAGTTAAAACCAATTGTAAATATACAGTTTCTCAAACCGGCCCTTAGGTAACTCTCAACCAAAACGTGTAGATTAAGGTCTTGTTTAGAAGAGTACGTTTGAGCTTATCTTATAACATATTTTTTATTTTTGTGACGATTTAATATAGAAATAATTTTCAGGTTAGAAAATAGTTGCTTAAGTTTGTTTTTGTTGGCACGTTGGCCCAAGCTTGGTTGAGAGTGATGCAGGATCATCCGCAACACTTTCACAAGAGCCTTTACTAGCGGCCCCGAAAAGCAATCCAATTCAGTGGTGGAAACTGCAAAGCAAGCCCAAGTATAGGACCATTTTCTCATTAAGTGAACAATTTGTGTGTATGTATGAATAAATATGTATTTTTTTATTTAGCATTTTTATAATTAAAGTTTAGCATTTTTATGATATGAATTCAATCATAAATTTTATTACTAAAATGAAAAAATACAATTAAATTTAGATAGTAGTAATTCTTATTTAAATCATATAACATAAGAAACAAATAAAATATGATGAAAATTTAATTGATTTTATATATGTTATGTATATTCCTGTAGATTTTACTTTATCTTATCAAAATGTTTTTTTCTACTTAAATTTACTTATAATAGGAGAAATTGCACTCACTTCCCCTGAGATTTGTCTTTATTATGCTGACATTCTCTCTATTTTTTAAAATGCATTGACTTCCACAACAAGAATTTGGAACATTAGCCTCCAATTATAACTAGGATTTTTTCTCTCGGTAAAATTCTCGTTATCTAACCTCTTTTTACCACTATTTTTCAAATTACACTTAAAAGTGTGATTGAATTTCTAGAAAAACACGTAAATGCTTTTTCAACAAGCGGAGAACGCGACAGGCACCATCCCTCTTTCTCGTGTTCGCTTTCTCTCTGAAGAAGGTTCTCATCTAGTTCGCTTTCTCTCCAAAGGAGGTTCTCGATCTAGTTCAAAAAGGTGAGTTCTTTATTCTCTCTCGATCTCATCCTAGTTCTCGATCTGGTTTACTTTCTATCTGAAGGAGGTTCTCGATCTGATTTGATTTTTGTTGATTAGGTTTTTCATCTTTTTATCTTTTCATTTTTGTTCAATTATTGCAATGATTCAGTTTTTATGTTATGTGATTGTTTGGGTTTTCATCTCATAACCATCGCTGAAAACCTTTTAGAGTGTGTTTGGATGAGGGAATGTAGAAATCCAAGGGAATTTAAATACTAAGGAATTCAATTGAATTGCTTGGATTTTCAAATTTCATTGTTTGGATAAAATGATTGGAATTCCTTCCATTGTGAATTCTTTGTTTGTAAGATGTAATTAAATTAAATTTATCTCTTTTTCTTATTTTAATAAAATAATGATTATTATATATAAAATCGACCAAAAACCTAAAAATCGGGTTAAATCCCTAAAATCAGGCCAAACCCCCAAAATCAGTCCTAAACCCAAAAATTGGCCCTGAAACTGAAAAACAGGCCCGAATCTAAAAACTCGGTTCCGAATACAAAAATCTGACCCAAATCTGAAAAATCAGCCCCGAACTCGAATATCAGTCCTAAACCTGAAAATTGGGTCCGAATTTGAAAAATCGGTCCTAAACTTGAAAATCGGTCCCGAACTTGAAAATCTGGCCCGAATCTGACAAATCGGCCTCGAACTAAAAAATCAGTCTAAAAACCCAAAATCGGTCTCAAACTCAAAATTCGACCACGAACCCAAAAATCAGACACGAATATGAAAAATCAGTTATGAACTCGAAAATCAGCCCCGAACCAGAAAATCAGGCCTGAATCTAAAAAATCGGCCTCGAACTCGAGAATTGGTCCTAAACTCGAAAATCAGCCTCGAACCCTAAAGTCGGTCCCAACCATGCAAATCAGCATCGAACTTGAAAATCAGGCCTAAATCTGAAAATTCGACCCGAACCCGAAAATGAGGTTCAAATTTGAAAAATCGGTCCTAAACTCGAAAATTTAGCCCGAACTTTAAAAATCAACCTCAAACTTGAAATCGGCCTTGAAGTCAAAAATTGATCTCGACCTTTTCAATTCGGGTCTTATTTTTGCGTTTGAGACCAGTTTTTGACTCCAGGGCCAATTTTTCATATTCGGACCTGATTTTCGGGTTTGGGACCGATTTTTGTGTTTGGGACCAATTCTCAAGTTCGGGGCCGATTTTCAAGTTCGAGGTCGGCTTTCAAGATTCGGACCTCATTTTCGAGTTCGGGGTCAATTTTTGAGTTGAGGACTGATTTTTCGACTTCGGGGCCGATTTTGGGGTTCAGGGCCACTTAACCTAAGATTGTGATTTGAATGTTTCAGAGTTCTCCTTAGCCAATTTTGGAGTTTCACGAACTGTATGCCATGACTTTGGAGTGCACAAGAGAATGTGGCAGGAACGGTTATACCTCAATATTGAAGTTTCAATTAATGCACACATGGTCCATGGAATACTTGTATATGAATACATGAAGAAGAGAAGTTTGAAACTATTCATATATGTGTGTTTGTGCTTGGTTTTAACTGTAGATCCACAGTTCCTTCTTGCTGTGTACCTTACATGGCAGGTTTGCAGAGGTTGATGAATTACCTGAGGCATGATTTGAAGAGAGGAGCATTCTCAGTGTGGAGAATTTGATCATTGAACTTCATGCAAGCTAGGCCTTCTTTCTTTTCTTTTCTTTTTCAGCATATTTTGTTGCTTTTGATTTGTACCCTTTTTTAGATTCTAATGCTTGTTCCATGGTTTTCCTGTGCTTTAATTGCCGCTTTATCATGTGGGCTCAGATTGCAGCACAGTTACCAGGAAGAACTGTCAAAGAGATTAAAAATATGAGGAATTCATGTCTTAAGAAGAGGCTCAAGCAAAGAGGCATTGGCCCAAACATATACAAGCCTCTCCGAGGTTGAGAATGATTGTAGATTTCTTAATCACTTAAGTTTTCATATTATGAAGTTTTGACACCGTAATCAATGGTAGAAGAATGTAGCTTTGCTTTACTATGAAACAATGCATTACTTACTTTCTAAATGTGACCAACTGATCAGACATTAGATGCAAATGATGACCACAAAAGGGTGAAAAATGTATGTGCTAAAGATTTTGAAATTTCGCATATAAATGTAATTAAGTATACATTTTAAATTCAAATTAGTTTCTTTTCATGATAATTGAATCTTGGTACTTGAAGCATGTAACTGTTATGGCCAATCGGTGCCCTCGAGGGATTAGTTATCCTTTTATCATTTCTTACTTACTTGAGCTAGTAATATATTCCGGGAGTAAGCCCACTAGACCCTACAACCCTCTTGAAACGACCCAAACCCATAACATCAACCCAGTTAATGGGGAGAACATCATCAACCCTATCGTCCTAGCTGTCCTTCACTCTACTCCTGAAGAACGTTGACCCGAGAGGTTACAATACCTCTACCGAGGAACGACCCTCAGATAGCTAATCACCGGTCCCACCACGAAGCCGCGCCGAGCCAAGACTAGCGTGGATCATCCGATCAACTGACACGGCTGAGAATCCTACGGTCCAGGAAGATCCACCGGTCAAATCACTACCAGCTGTCCTCGAAGGTCGCGCCTCCCCCCAGTCCCCTATATAAAGGGAATCCGCTAGAACCATAAGGTACACACATCTTACTACCCTATACTTCTCGGATAAATCCTCTGACACTGATATCTAACTTTGGCATCGGATTGTCTTTGCAGGACCCCCTCCCGAACTTAGGAACGGCAGAGGACCACCGCACGCAGACGTACCTACCACCCACCTACCGACTCCTCTATAACCGAGCGGACTTAGTCTATTCATAATCTAAGATTAAAGTATCTTTGCTTTGGATTAAACTACTTCTGCTAATTGATACAAGTCATATATAACAAGGGGAAGGAAGCTGCAAGGTTTACTCAATTGTGGAACCAAATAATTACTAGTTTCAAAGAGGAAGATCTTATTAGTGATAGGTAATGCGAGGGATAATTTTATGTTTTGGGGTTCATGATCCTTTTAGCTTGAGGGTGCTGTTAGGGTTTTCCAAATCCTAACAGTTGGTCTTACATTGCCGTTAGTCTCTCTCTAGTTTTTTGTATTCTTTCTTACTCTTACCGACAAATTTTGGCAGAAGGTTGTAATTATAGAAAGTGTATGCTCCTTAACATTTACTCCGAAAAATATCTATTGATTGCTTTGACCGACTAACATCTCAAACATATATAAAGCTTGTTAATTATTGTCTTGATTTGAATTATAAGTAGATGCGAGATGGGATTTTTAAGATTCAATACATTCTAAAAATTAGCCATATTTTAGCTGTGGATTAGCTGCAAGATTGCTATTCAATAGTATTTTGCCACCAATTAGCTGCTAAATAGCTGGAAGTTCTCACAGCTATATAGCTAGAAAAGTATAAATCGTAACCAGATTTTGCTACGCTTTAGTTCTGAAAATAGCTAGGACATTTTATAATTTGCTACCGTTTAATTGCTAAATATTTAGAGGTTAATCAGCTATCATTTCCTGCTACCAAATGTTTGGCAGCCAAATGGTAGTGCTTTTTAAGCTAAACGAGTTTTGCTAGGAATTTGTTACTGCATTGTTATGAATGGTTTGGAAGCTAATCTCCAAATTTCTTCATATATCGTTTAGAATAATAGAAGAATGTTAAATATTATAATGATAAATTTTAGGGGAGGTCAGAGCAATAATAATAAACTTTAGGAGGGGTTAGTGCAATATTTCAAATAAATAAATATGATTTCATGTCTTGTTATATTAAATAATAGAGAGGTCAGTGCAATAATGATAATCTCGGGAGAGATAATGCAATTTACTCTTTATAATATCATTATCAAAAACAATTTTATAATCTCAAATTAAATCATTTTTGCTAAATTTCATTCCATTAAACTTACATTTACTAAATTTAATAATTTTATCTAACGTTTTAATACACACAAAAAAATCTTTCAATTATTTAACAAGTCATGTCAATGAAATTTTATAACTATAATATTAAAACATTATAGTGATTTATTTTTCTCCCGTTAAATGCGGGAAAAATATCTAATTCCTAATTTTGACAGAACGCAGGTTAGAATGATAGGTTTCCGATTATGCTAGTAGTTTATTTTAAGCTTTCATTTCATTTCATTTCAGTTCAGCCACTAGTTAATGTTTGTGTTGGTTTCCTCTTCCTCTTCCTCTTCCTCTGACAAATACTTATATGTCTTTCATTATCAATGAAAATCCACTGTCTTTGACTTTTGTTATCACCAGAATGTGCTGTTTTATGAAGACACTGCATGCCATGATCACAAACCGCCATTATCTCGAGTTCTTCATCATCATCGCTTTCGTCATATAAGCAATCATTGCTTTTGCTTGTAAATCAATCACGTTCTGAAATTATTAGTAAGTATTTTGGATGCTGAAGTCATGTTTTGAAATTATATGCAGTAACCGGTCAATTTTGATATTTTTTTTGGTAGATAGTTAATTTTGATCTAACTTCGTTGTGCTACAATTTTGATCTATCTTTTAATTAATTTTACAATTTTTCCAACTGAAATTATAATTCTTTAAAAACCAAAACGGAAATAAGAAAAAACTACAAAAACATAAAAGTGGCGTTTCTTTGAAGGGGTCTCAGAGAATTTTGGAAAAGTGAGCTTGTGACGTTGCATTCTTAGTTTGTATTTTCAGGTATATTGGATTCCTAAACATATAAGTTACTCATGTTTTGTAGTATAAATTTAATTCTCATGTCAAAGGCTCAAAATTTTATACTCTTATGAAAATAAAAGTTATTTCCCAGCCATTAACACATGTATTTCAACACATATTTTATTTTTTAATTAAATAATCTTTAAAATGTTCCAAGGAATAATAAACACAAACCAAATATATACTTTATTTTATCTAAGAATGACATTCTTGAGTTTCTTGGACATCATTAATGGGAAATTGGGAATGTGATTCTATAACTTGTTGATAACTAGTTCTTATGGTGTTCGCGGATTGGATTAGACCAATTTTAAAGGAAAAAATCATCCGATCCAATCTCATTGATTTTATGGTTTTATCATCTAATGAATTTGTCTTTAAGTTTAAATCTGAACCAATCCGATTCATTATATAGCGGTTTGGATTGGATTAGATTGATTTTTTCAATATTTTTAAATTTTTTTCCTTTGATATTGTAGTTTATAAATCTAAAAAAATATAATATATAATAAATACGATATACAATTTATAACATCAATATAGCATTAAAAAACTATTAACATAGCCAATAATTTTTAACTTATGATTATATTTTTTCACCTTCATGCATATTTATTCAAATAATCATTTGATTCTCTTTCTATTTAAATATATTTTTACACATAAGCATGAGTCATATAATAAATATATAAATATATAGGGATGTAAATATGCAAGTATAAATTATATCACATATGTATAGCTTAAATTATATATATTTGTAAATGTTTGGTTTGGATTTGATTGCTTCGGTTTGAAAATCAAATCCGAAATCCGTTTCGTTCCAATAAAAAATAATCAGTTTGTTCGGTTTTCGGTTTGTTCAGTTTTTGGTTTAATTGAATTTCGGTTTTTTTAAATTGGTTTATCGATTTTCATTAAATTGGTTCGGTTATTCCTAGCTCTTTCCAATTAAAACTTGAAAAGGTAAAAGGTACACATGGAATTGACAGGCAAGCACGCCAACCACATTAGCCAAAATCAATTATTATATGACTTTTAATATCCAACCACATTCAATTCTAACCCTTCAAAATTCTTGTGCTTGACACTTTCTAAAGCAAAATAAATGTGCTTTCAATCTAAACCAAACATATTAGTGTGTGCTTGTGTTTTCGTTGAACTTAATGTCGATCTACATTAAATGTAACGTGACAACCTTGTTTACGTGATCCACAATCAACTCTGTGTCAAATACTAGCATCTCGATTGACACTTTGTATTATGTGAAATCAAGTTTCCATTTGAGGTAGATGTGTCAAATTGGCCCACGGCCCCGGGGCCAGCCCACTAACTTTTAGAGGTGTCAATTTGGCTCTAACTTTTCTAGCCCACCAAGCCCTGAGGCTTTAAGCCCTGAGTTTTTTAGCCCACAAGTGATGCGGGCTAGGACAGGACCCACCCTGGGGCAAACCCAAACCCTATCATTTTAATAGTTGACCAAAATATTGTGAAAAAAAATGGTTGACCAAAAAATTGGTCTGAAACTCAAAAATTGGTCCGAAACTCATAATCAGCTCGACACCCAAAAATCAGCCAGGAACCCTAAAAATCGGCCCGATACTAAAAAATTAGCCTGAAACTCAAAAATCAACTTGAAACCCAAAAATCAGCCAAGAACCCGAAAAAACGGTCTAACACCTAAAAATCAGACTGAAACTCAAAAACTGACTTGAAATACAAAAATCGGCCCGTAAACGAAAAATTTGCACGAAATTGAAAAAATCGGCCTCAAAAATGAAAAATTGCCCCGAAACTGAAATATTGGTCTCAAAACAATATTAGGTTTTAGGGTCGATTTTAGTGATTAGCATCGATTTCAGGATCTTGAGGTCAATTTTTAGGGGTTTGAGTAAATTTTAGGGATTTGGGTTGATTTACGGATTCAGGTCATTTTTTAGTTTTGGGGCTGATATTACGGTTCCAGGCCGATTTTTGGATTTCGTGTCATTTTTGGGTCTTGTATCGATTTTAGGGTTTTGGGTCGATGTTTGACTTTCGGGCCGATTTTTGAGTTTTGGACTGATTTTAGTGTTTAACGTCGATTTTAGATTTTCGGGCGATTTTTGGATTTCGCTCGTTTTTTCAGTTTCCTAGCTGATTTTTCGGTTTCTGGCCGAACTTTGAGTTTCGGGACAATTTTTCGGTTTCGAGCCAATTTTTCGATTTCTGGCCGATTTTTTATTTTCGAGTTGATTTTTGGTTTCAGACCAATTTTTGGGTTTCAGGTCGATTTTTGAGTTTCAAGCTGATTTTTGAGTTTCGGGTCGAATTGTTGGGTTCTTGACTGATTTATGGGTATCGGGCTAATTTTTGAGTTTAGGGTAGGGAGAGAGAGAATGTTTTGAAAATTAGAAGGGTCATAGGCTGGCCCTAGCCCACAAGGCTTTTGGGGGGTTTTTGACCCTATGGGCTTTTTAATGCGGGGCATTTTGGCCCTTGCCCACGTGGCCTAGGCTGGCCCTGGGGCTTGGGGCCAAATTGACAGCTCTAGTTTGAAAAATGTCAAACCAAACATACATCACAATGTGATTCTACAACCCGTGCTGTGTTATATGGGGCGAAGAGATAAACATCGAAATGCAAGAAAAACATATGTACATCGAGGAGAAAAACTTGGGTATTTAACACCATATAAAAATGGTAGCTGTTGTTGAAAAATGGGTAACCCAATCTTTCATACCTTCAAGTATTTCCCTTGTAACCCATGTGTAAGATCAGTAGTCATATATCAATTGCAATTTGATCAGAAGTATCTGGTCAAATCACCCCATTGATGTATTGATTGAAAAAGGACCTTGGACTTATGCATGAAGGTGGGGGAAGATGGTCTCCCTGTAGTTGCTGCACCGTGTCTCCGTCACAGGGTGCACCCAGAGGGGGTCCCTGCAATGACACTTTGATTCCTAAGTTAGAGGCAAGCAGAAAAAGAATATATTTTTGGAATCAAAGGTGTGTACCTCATGAAGCCAAGGGCTTGGCCTTATATATGGGGATGAGTCCTCGAGGACTTCGAGGATGCAATGAGTGCTTGGTACGTTGTTCAATCTTAACTGTGAGATCTTCTAATAGCCGCGTTGAACGAGCAGCTAGATCCTGTCGTTGCGTACTGTACGAGGTTTCGAGCTTCATGTTAATGCACAAGGCAGTGGTAGGAGAGGACGTGTGACGTGATGGGTGACATGCGACATCAGTCCATCATTCAAAAGATATATGTTCACGGGATGAGGACCATTGTTGGGTGGTCGAGTGTAAGGAAGTGAGCGTGAGCGTCTTGTGTTCGTGGACAGCGTGGGGTTGTGATCGGGTGAGAGTCTTGTGTTGATTGGATGAGAAGGGGTCTTTTGGTGGCCGGAGGATTCTCCCTCATAACAGTTGCCTCTATCTCTGGTGCGCATGTGTTGCGAACCTAGAAGTACATGTGTTTTGTGTTGATCGGATGAGGAGGTGTCCTTTTGTTGTCAGAGAATTCTCCCTTAGAACAGCTTCCCTCTAGCTCTGGTCCGCAATGTGTTGCAGACCAAGAGGTACATGTGTTTTGCGTTGATCAGATGAGGAGGTGTCTTTTTGTGGTTGGATGATTCTCCCTATGAATAGTCGGGTCAAATCACCCCAGAGAGGTGTTGATTGAAAAGGAACAGTGGACTTCTGCCTGAAGGGTGAGGGAGGATGGTCGGCCTGTCGTTGCTTCGCTATGTCTCTGTCGCCGAGTGCGCCCTGGAAGGGTCCCAACAATGACACTGTGATGCCTAAGTTAGAGGCAAGCAGAGAAGGGAGTATGTTTTTTGGAATCAAAAGTGTGTACCTCAGGAGTCCAAGGGTTTGGCTTCTTCGAGTATGCAATGAGTGCCTAGTACGTTGTTCAATCTCAATCGTGGGATCTTTTGAAAGTCGCATTGAGCGAGCAGCTAGATATGATTGTTGCATGTTGTACAAGGTTTTGAGCTCCATGTTAGTGCACGAGGCAGTGGTGGTAGGGGAGGACATGTGACGTGATGGATGACATGCATTATTCATCCATCATTCTGAAGATATCTTTCCTTGGGATGAGCATCATTGTTGGGTGGTCGAGTGTAAGAAAGTGAGTGTGAGCGTCTTGTGTTTGTGGACGGCAAGGGATCGTGATTGGGGGAGAGTCTTGTGTTGGTTGCATGAGAAGGTGTCTTTTTGGTGGTCGGAGGATTCTCCCTCTGAACACAATTGTAGCTAGTAAATGCTTGATTCCAAGCAAAAACATAAACCTTCATGAATTAATTGCTTCCAACCAATTGCTACAGTCCAAGCATGTTTAAAAGTAGCATGCATGTTGGACGTTAAACTAATTATTAATACTTGTCTCTTGTGTGTGGGGACCAATAACAAGTGTGAGAAAGTCTTGTACTCTGTGGTCTGATATACTTGCCTTTTCTTGAGCGTTCAAAAAGCTGGATTCAGGTCTTTAATTTGCTTGGAGGGTAATCAGTTCTTCTGATCATAATTAAAACAAAGCAAAAGTAAAATGGCAAATTACCACCGGTTCTAAGAGTGAAACTAAGATTTGAATGATGCCATATAAAGCAACGAGAGAATATTTTGTCAGTCACTCAGTTAGGAAAACGAGAATTTGGGCGTAACACTAGGACTTCACAGGAAGCTCACATGGAATACAACTCAATGCTTTGATTAGATATAAAGGTGAAAAACTGAAAATGAGAGGAAAAATGATATAAAAGAAAGAATTGTTATGATCCTTGTTATCATATATGTGATATGTGATAACATATTAAAAAAAGTTGGTATGATTTCTTTGAATGGTTTGTGAGAAATTGATGTGCTTTCGTTTTAGGTATTTTGGAATCTTGAGTTTTTCGATTTAGTTTTCCCTCTTTATGATGTATGATTTGAAAATTCGATTGAGGGTTATCGGTATCTTTGGGTATGCGATTAAACATGCTGAAAAATTCATTCATGATGCTTACACATAGATATTGATTGGCTGCTATGATTCTGTATATTTTGCTATTTGCGTTTCTTGTTCTTTGATACTAAGAAGTTTTCTTTTAGTGTGGCATTAAAAAAAAGAGTTCGTGATGAACTTTTTGCTTTTCAATAAATTTTCAATAAAGATTTATAGACATATAAATAATATATACACCCATAAATACTTTATTTTTTACTCTATCTCTCACTTCTTATTATATCATATTATATATCACATCAATTACTTCTTTTTTCTCTTCCTTTATCTTTTTAGATATCTACCAGACTATCACTAATAAATGTCTATTAATCATAATTCCTTCCTTGCTGGCTTTTTGTTTGTATGTTTGATTTAATATACTTATAGTTCTCTTCACTGAAGTTCAAGCGTTTTGCATTGAGTTTTGGCGGATTAGAGAGGTAGCTGCGTTGTTTAGGCTTCTCAGGTCATTGGAATGATTGGTGCTAATTTTTCCCTTCCGAGACTTGTTTGTAGATATGTATCTACCAAGAGCTAGGTAGTTGTGTACTGATTTTCAAATTACAGATAATAATGATCGTAGTTTGTTGACATTCATACTATTCTCTTCAACTAGTAAGTAGCCCGTGCAATGCACGGGTGTTTTTAATATTTAATTTGCAATATTTTTTTAGTTGATCTTGTAAAGCTAATAAATATATGACATATGTCAACATTTTTAAACACGCGTAATATTACATGATATATTGAAGTCCTCAATTGATAAAACCAAAGTAGACACAATGACTAATATTAAAATTGTTCATCTAAAGTTTATGTCATACCAAAATCAAACAACGTAATTAAGTTTTGATAGCAGAAATAGAAAAACATCCAACAAATACTTATGTAGCAATAGTCTTAACACAATGAAGATCTTGATAGAGAGAGAAATTGTTGGGTTAATAAAGTGACACGTGTCGACATATAAGAGAGTCATTTTTTTAAGAGTTGCTGAGGTTTGAGATTGAGGACTCACAATTAGTAGATACAGTAGTAGATAAATTACATGATTTAAATTTGTAATAAATAATTATTTGAATTCCTTAATTATCGCAAATCATGATTTAAATTCGGAAATTTGATTTGATAGAGGGAGAAATTGTTGGGTTGATAAAGTGACACGTGTCGACATATAGGAGAGTCATTTTTTTAAGAGTTGCTGATGTTTGAGATTGAGGACTCACAATTAGTAGATACAGTAGTAGATTTAATTGAAATGGCTATTACCTCAAAAAATTTGGCGATACTGTGTAGTGTTCAAGCAGTGCAAGTACACGATCTAGGTATAACGAGTATAATTTATTTAAAAAAAAAAAAAAACTTTTAGATATATTTTGTTGGTATGATCATAGTAATAACTTGTATTGAAAGTCTTACTAACATAATGTGGTAGTCTTATTGATTCAGCGATGAACCACAAATTGTGGTACAATTGTTGATAGTTTCCGTTGAGGGGGAGTATGGCAATGTGGTGGTGACTCATACATGAGAGGAAGAATGTCTAGAATTTAAGTGTGAGTTAAAGTTTCATATTAATGCAAGATCTCCGGCTTTGGGCTCCTCTATCTCCCCAACAAATAGTATCAACGTATACAAATATAAATGAATATTGTTGTTAGATATTACTTGGATCAGTACGCAATAATCTAGACATGTGAAGATGTCAAACCTATTAAATGAGTTTTTACCTGTGATAACCATGAACTAAAAGAAATTATGAGATGCAATACTCATCTTGTGACACAATTGTCAGCTATATATTTTCCTTATTAAATTGAAAGTCTTTGAAGGACTTTATTGAAAAATATCATAATTCTTGAAGGATTTAAATGCCAGAAAATTCTACTTGAAAGTATTATTTTGAATGAGAAAGTTCTATATATAGAATAAAGTGAATGTGATTGGCATGACCGGTTAGACCATCCCGAGTCTTATGTTGCGAAAATATGGATTCATATGAGCAACCATGGAAGAGATCAATTAGATAACTTTCTTTCTTAATCATATGAGAGATCAATGTTTAGGATTAGAGAGATCGATGATGTAGGGTTGAACTGGTGTAGATGAATCATATGCTTAGGCTTGGTTTGTAATTGAATCACTAGAAGGCAAAAAGGTCATCAATGAAGTCTAATCGAAGCAAATTCTTATACCTGTTGTTTCTCCATCATTTTATTTGCTTTCTTTATATTTACATGTATAAACAAACAAGCAATATCTTGTGAAACCATCATTTGAGTTTTTTAGCTATTGAACAGCAAAAGTGTTACACCTCTCAAAGGATGACAAAACCTGTATCTGCTTACTACGATTGAATCTTAAGAGTTTAGTTCCAAAGCAGTATAAACCAGCAAAAACCTTTATCAACCATATAGGCCGTCTCTAAATAAGCCGACGATATTTGCGGCAAGAAAATTCAGAACACTACAAGAAAGAAACTTGGCCAACACTAACAACGGAAAAATGACCCTATAGTTGATTTAGCGTCAGCTTAGCGTCGATGTCGGGAATGTCGTTAAACAACGCATAACTAACATTTTGTGTCGGTCACAACGGGAAAATCAAAATTTTAGCATCGGTTAAGCCAACGCAACATACTTGGTACATTGGCTGACGCAAATTCATTTCAATTAGCATCAGCTTCACTACAAGAAAAATGCTCAATAGCGTTATCTTCTAGGGAAAAATTGATGTTATAGTCGATTTAGCATTGGCTTAGCATCGGTGTCTATGCTGCCGCTAAACAACTCGAAGCTGACATTTTGTATTGGTTACGACGGCCGACGCAAAAGTTTAGCATCGGTTTAACTAACGCAACTTACTTGGAAAATTTACTGACGAAACTTCATTTCAATTACTGTTGGTAGTTTGGACCAAATCTTACAAGCGTCGGCCTATCCAGCGCTATTTGTGGCGTAAAATTTCAAAAATTTGTGTGGGCCATGGCCAACACTGATAGACGATGACAATGAAAAATTGATGATGAGCTGCAATCATCAGGTCATGATTTACAAGATCATAAAGAAGTTGCTCTCGTCTAGGGCAAACTATACCTTAAGTTGAAGGCACTTTGCATAGTAACTCCAAGTCAGGAGTAAAGTTACAATGCTTAGTACCTTCAAGTTAAGGGAACAGTTTGCCCTTCCTGAGAGCGAGATATTTATGGTCCAGTAAACTATTAGCAAATTATGTAAGTCATCATCAAGTTTGCATTTTCAACCACAGCCAACAAGCTAAAGATAAAGTACATAGTATCAAGCTAAAGGAAATGATGCTTTATAATGCACCATCATAATAAAACATCATTTCGATATATTGAGCAAACACAAGATCTCAATCTGAAACAAATTAATCACCACAAGTTCAAAGTTTAAACATCATAAATAATTGTAACTTGACATAAGAATTTTTTTACACATTGACAAAAGTGGTGAAGAATAACTATAGCACTTTCTATGCAGAAAAAAGTGGTTAGCTAAAAGATCTTTATTGCAAGAGAAAAAAGTTGTGATCTTTTTCTAATCATTCTTCACTCCTATTCTCTAGCTTGTGACGGTCTCCTGTTTGTGAGGACTCAACCGCTTTTTCTTCCACGAAAGAGCCCTACTTGTTTTTACAATGAAACTTAATCCAAGAAGGTGGCTAGAGGTGAGATTGTTGGTGGGTGCGGTGGTCGGTGGGAGGAAGAGGATAAGGGGGGAAGAGGAGAGTGATAAAAAATAAATAAAAATAACCTGTAGGATTTTAAAAATTTACATGTAAGATTATTGAAATGATATGGAAGATTTGATTGGTCTAAATTGATGACATGCCATCAATTAACCAATTTAGATTAATTTTTTAGGGATGTATTTAAAAAAAACAAATCCAGGGACCCAAATTAATTCCTCTTTAAAACTCAGGGACTAAAAACATATCTTAGCTTAAAATAAACAATAGAAATAAAGACTTGGATGTAAATAAAAAAACTTTGTAGACCTTTGTCAAGGTTCCGCGGAGCAGAGATGTGAGATGAACGGTGTGACTGTGTGGGAGTGAGGAGGAGAGTTGTGGATGACGGGAGTGGTGGGGGTGGCGATTCAGTGGAGAGGGAGGTGCAGCAGTAGAGCGAAGAGCTGAGATGGAAGGTGTGACCATGTGAGAGTGGGTCGAGTCAATGCTAACTTGTAGGTCCAAGCGACGCGCTAGATCCACTTCGCTTTTGCGTCAGCTAAGGGCGACGCTTATTTGGTCAGTGTTATTAGCGTCTCCATCGAACCTTCACAAATGAATGGAGAGTGGAAGCTAAATTGACCGGTGGTATTAGCATCGACTATAACCGCAATAGCTGACAATAAGTCAACTCTAATCAGCATCGACTTTACCGTCACAATAGATAAGTGAATCGACTTTTGAAATAGACACTTTGCATCGATTTTGAGTTGTCTAGCATCAGGGTAGCCGATGCTGAGGAGAAAAGATTAGTCTTGGTATCGAGGGCGATGCTAATTTTTTACGCTAAAAAAATCCTTTATTGTAGTGGAAAGTTTGCGTGGGTTGCGATAGTGACAATGCAAAATTGAGGATAAGCTAGACATCAGCTCAAAATTTACAAGACCACAAAGAGTCCGCTCTTATCCAGGGAAAACTATACCTCTAACTTGAAGGTACTTTGCATAGTAACTCCAAGTTAGGAGTATAGTTACTATGCTTAGTACCTTCAAGTTAATGGCACAATTTTCCCTACGAGAGAGAGAGACCCTTTTGGTCCGGTAAACAATTTGCAAATGAGGTAAGTCACCACCAAGTTTGCATTGTTAACCATAACCAACAAGTTAGAGGTAGTGTACATAGTATCAAGTAGCCAGAATATAAAGCACCTATCATAATAAAGCTTCATATCAACATATTGAGCAGACATGAGATCTTAATCTCAAACAAGTTAATCACAGAAGTTAAAATTTCAAACATCACAAATAATTGTAACTTGACATAAGAAAAGTATTACAAATTGACAAAAGTGGCGAAGAGTAACTAGAGCTCTTTCTTGGTAGAAAAAGTGGTTAACTAGAGTTCTTTCTTGGAAGAAAAAAGAGTGTTGTCAGCTCTTTCTAATTATTCCACGATCCCCCCCTCTCTCTCTCTCCTTTTCCTACACCCCTTACATAGTGTTTGGTCGTTGGAAGGAAATGGAGGGAGAGGAGGAGTGTTTTTTGAACTTAAGTTCAATTTTTAGGTTGAGGGGGCCAAAATATCTTATAACTCCGTTTTGCCTCATATACAAAAAAGGAGGAATTAAAGGGGGAATATTTTGGTAGATAAAAAAATACATTCCAAATTTTAAAATCTTTTAAAGGTAAGAGTGACTAACATAATTTTGTTTTAAAATCTATCCACTTTCCTCATGAACCAATTAACCAAACATCAAAAATGTTATTTTCACTCACATCCTCTCTCCTCCTACTAACCAAACATTCAAGAATTAAAATGCCTCATCATCTCCATTAAAATCTCTTCCCACTCCACCTACCTGTTGAACAAAACACACCTAGAACTAAATATTTTCCTTTTTTATTTGAGGTGTACATATCATGCAAGTGTATAATTATATGTTTCCAATTTTAAAATAAAGTCACCCACTAACATTTTTCTGGTGTTAACCAATGTATCTCAATAAATGATAGACGTGAAACCAATCCATCACAACGTTATTAACTCACTATTTACGTGGCAGGAGGATAGCCAAAAACATCCATTAACATTATTATAAAAGAAATATGCGCAATTAACTAGGTGGGGATAAATGATTAGTCAGACTAAAATGGAATAAATACTTTTTTCTCTTGGTTTGAAAATATCAATAATCATTACACAAAAAGCAATGACAAGACACTCATTGTCTTGAGGTGTTAACACGGTAATAGAATGGAATGATAAGACCCTAATGACCTATATATGATTTTCTGATGTGTAATTAAGCAGTAACCAGCCAGCTAGCATGAATGTGATAAAACAACTACCTGACACAAACCAAAGTATCGAAGTGTCTCCTGGATTGTGGAAATTGCTTTTTCTCTGCACATGCATGAGCTTGCATGGTGGGGTACTGAGTATATGGATTTTTTTTAATAAACATCTCTAATTCATTGAAAACGAACAATGATACATGTATCGCTAAATAGTCATACATATTGTGACACCTATTCCTAGCCCCTTAACTAGAGCTTCGGGTTCAATTATCATTTATAGGAATGGAATGTAATACATTTCGTGTCCAATCATTTAGCGCTTAGTAAGAGCAACTATAGCAAGATAAATAGTTATTACTATCGTTGGTAGATACCTGAACTCACCAAAAATATTATGGCACTTATATTTTCTTCTTACTTCTTTTCTGATCACATCATACTCTTGTCTGTGGCATGTTGTACACTACACTAATTTGAATGAATTAAAACTCTACAGTAAGTGATGTGTTAGGAGCTAATAAACAAAGTGATGTTATGAAAAGGAGAAAGCAAATGAGAAGAAAAAGTATCTGAAATTGAAATGAGAAAGAAATTGGACGTGAATATCAAAACTAAACACATGGAAGTAGCAAAGAGACAAGCAAAGAGAGTTTGATTATGGCAAACACTCATCATGTATGTATGGGACCGCTCAAGGAACTAAATATCTTAGCCTTATGCACATGATAATATATTCACCGAACCTTTTTCCTTATTAGTTTGGCTTGTGTTTTGTTGTTTCCCAATTAGGAAGTTGGAAATTCCAACTTTGTCGTTAACACTGAAGCACTTGTTCTCTTCGTTAACATCCAAAACACGACTTTTACTGTGTTTGGAAAGCACGAAAATCAGTGGATGGAAAATATGAGGTAAAACTGATAGGAAAATAAATTTTCCCTTGTTTGGATCAGGCAGGTAAGGTAATGGAAATGAAAAACTGACATGGGGTCAAACATCTGCAAAATCCTCTCCCATGTACCGTGAAAATGGAGAGGGGGTGGGAATTACAACTCCAATTACATTTTTGCCCTTTAACTATCATATTATCTAAATACAAATAAATAATATATAGGGTTAATAATTCAAAAGGTCCTTGAAGTTGTACCAATATCTGCGTTTGGTACCTCGCCGGAAAAAATTGGTAAATGTCCCTTAGTTTGCACCAAGTTTGTATTTAGGGTTAACTTTTCTGGAAAAATTTGATGAAGATAGAAGATGTGTTGAAGATGATGATGAAGAAGATGAACAAAGGGTTTTAAAAAGCTAATTTAGGGATTTGAGGTTAATTGAGGAGTTTAGGTGAGAGTTAATAAAAATAGGGGTTTTGAAATTTAAAAGGCTTATCTGATATGTTTTCCCTTTAAAAAAATATAAAATCAACTTAATCATCATTAAAACAATTGGACTTGTTGAACTTGGTGCAAACTTAATCATTATTGGACTAAATAAAAATTTAGTGCAAACTGAGGAACTTTTACCAAACTTTTTTTCGGAGAGGGACCAATCGCAGATATAGGTACAAACTCAGGGACCTGTTGAACCATTAACTCTAATATATAAATACAAAGTAAAGTAAAATCAGTTAAAATAAAACATATCTTATGATAATAATTTGAGAGAAAAACTAAAATTATATTATAATAATTTTCATGCATTTGAAATTAATATTGTTTAGAAAAATAAGATATACAAATAATATATAAGGGTAAATTTGGTAATGTTCAATCACTCTCATCTAACTTTCTTTCTTATAAATTTTTCATTCCTTTTCTCCCTATCCAAACAACTCAAAAATCATCTTATTTTCTCTTCATATTCATTGCATTCACGTTCTTTCCTCTTATGTTCACTCCCACATCCAAAGCATAAGCAATGTATGGATCACTACTCCAGGAAAAGCCTTTTAAAGCGCATTTTTATCCAATTTACAGCGCTCAAGAAGCGTTTAACTCCAACCGCTGTAATAGGTACGCTTTTTGGCCTTTTAAAAAACGCTTTAACACGAGTCATTAGCCACCAAAACTTTCGTAGCAAATTCATAGCAAAACATGTTTGCTCCCAAATAGCTGTTATTTAGCTTCCAAAATGTTGGTAGCATGAAATAAGTGGCTTACTGGCTTTCAAATATTTTGACAACAAAACCATAGCAAATTTACGAAAATTTCTATCTATTTAGCAAATCTACTGCTACAAAATTGAGGAAATTTACGAAAATCTCACATATAATAATATATGGAAATATTTCTCACGCGACAATACCAACCATAAAGTGAACACTCGAGGAAATTGTAGGCAAACTATCCATATCAACATGAAGAAAAAAAAAAAAAAGTGGAACGTAACTGAAGTTACTTTTTTGAACCATTAAACAGGTCAGGAACATCCATACTTCCAGAGAAATATCCTAAACTTGCAGGTCTAAGCATCACCTTTGCTGCTTCATAAGTGGGTAGATCAAAACACAAACCACAGGCCAATTTACCCAAAGATGTGGTTCAGGTGAAGCAGAGGGGCAAAATTGTGTTGTGATACTGAAGCATCCAAATCAAAGTCAAAGGTTTAAGCTCAAGAGGGAAAACTCTATCTGATAAGCACAATATAACTCTAACTAATGCTTTCTCTCCTTGATATTAATTGTTGGAAAATATGTTAATTGTGTTAGAATGCTAAATAGATTTGGGTAAATTTCTATTTATTTAGAAAATCTACTGCAACAAAATTGGAATATATCAATAGCACAAAGAAGGATTAAACACCCCACCTATCACTTTTTATTATGTGGATTCAATTTCCTTAATCCTGCTAGCTTTAAGTTGATCAAGTCTCTCAACTTCCACTTCAACCTATATGAAAAGAAAAAAGAAAAATCATTAGTTAGCATCATTTAATTTCAGGAGCCCGAATCTGTAAACTTCAGAAGATATTCAGTACCTGCTCACTCAGATCCATAGCAAGGGCATTGAGAATAATGGCTTCATCAGAAAAAGCTGATATATAACAGGTAACATTATATGTTGGGCTGGCAACGCATCTAACCCTCTTAAAATTTAGATTAGCTGCACAATCCTAGCTGCACAATCTATATAAACTTAGAGCCCATTTTGTTTCATATCTCTACCTAGTTATGCACTCTTTCTAGGGTAACTCATGTCTCTTGCTCAATAAAATTAACTTAAGTTTAGAGTGCAGCTTCTATTTTCGGTATTTATAATTTTCGTTCCTGAGTTTGGATTATTTATATTTCGGTCCCCGAACTATTTTATAGTTCAATTTTTGATCCTTGTTAGACTCTTATTTGAATAATGTTTGGTGGTATTTTCCTTGGAGTTTTGATATGAATAAAGTTTTCATGGAATTGTTTGTTACTTGGGTAAAAGAGTATATGTGCTTGATTTGTAAAAAGAATGACTTTGGCTTAGCGGTTAGGATTTTTGTGTTACGGTTACAAGGTACGGGTTCGAACCTTGGCGAAGAAGTTTTTATTTCTTTTTAGGCTTTTAAAGGGACTAAGAAATTCAAAATTTAAAGAGAAATCAAAATTAGTAGGCCTTCATTAGGGTGATTAATGTAGATTCCATGGGGGTTATGGGTGTTAAGGAGGTGAATAATGGTAGTTAATGGATTGTCTAAGGCTTTGATGGTTTTTGAAGGGGGTTATGGCTAATTATGAGGGTGTTGGGCAGCTCCTCTTCCCTCTTCTTGATGCTGAGAAAAGCTGAGACAAGGTGTTGAAAGCATTAAAGGAGAGCTTTATGGTTTTGGAAGAGTGAAGGTTACAAAATAATTGGGGTGGGGTTTTTTTTTTTTTTTTCTGAATTGAAGAGTGTCATTATGGTTGAGATTTCTGAAACGCATGCATTTGAGAGTGGATTTCGTGCCTTATAGAGACATAGCATCCTCTTCCTTCAGTTTCATTCCAAGTAAAACCTCTCTTCCTCCATTGTTGTTGCTGCTGCTGTCCAAATTCTGTTGTTGCCCTTACTGTTGTGTTTTCCAATTTTGTGCCCTCTCTGCCTTGGCCACGCATGTGCGTGGCTATTCCCATGCACATGCGCGTGAGTGGCAGCCAGCAGGTGCAGTTTTTCAGAAACTTGTCGTTTTGAGCTGTTTTCTATTCCAGTTTTTCTGAAACTTCCTTCCACGCTTAGAACAGCTTATTGAGGGTTGTTTGTGTGTTTTTTGATAGGTGGAACTTGAAGCATATGCAAAGTAATCGAAGGTAAGGGTAACTTAGTCTTAGAGGTTTAGAGTCGTGCATGCTTATTTTGATTGTGTGTGGATGAAATAACATGACTTGCTATTCATTGGTGATAACTTTTGGTGAATAATATTTCTATGTTTAATGATTTGGTGCCTTCTTGAGAAATTAATATGGTGATGATGTTGTAAACTGGATTTTGGAAAATGGATAATATACGTTGTACTATGAACTTTTGGTTCGTTGTTGGCTGTTATGGGTTATGACATGTGCATTTGGAAGGATGATGAGATTGAGAATTGTCCCATGTGATCATGTCTAAGGTAGATGAGATAGTAATTTGTCCCACCTTGAGTTCGATGAGAGGGTAATTTGTCCCCGGCGATCGTTCTCGCCAGTTTTGGGTGAAGTTTTGGCCAGAGTCTTGCATATAGAAATTGAAGAAAATTATTTGAGTTATTACTGTTGTTGTTGTTGTTTGGATATTGTCGTTAAGTTGTTGTTACTGTATTTTGAAAATACTGTTACTGTTATTTATGTTAACCCTTTCTTCTTCTTGTTTGTGTTTGTTGCTTGGGCGCTTAACGCCAAAGATGTACAGCGCAAATGAGGTTCAAGAAGGAAGATATTGAAGTTAGAAAGAGATGGAGGAGAATGCTCGAAGAATTGAAGAACTTGTAGAAGAGTTTATGATTTTCCGCTGTTTTGATTTTTAGCACTAGTAGTGCAACGTTATGTATTTTGAAATACCTCTCGCTATTTTATGATGTTAAATAATCTATTATGGGTGGAATAATCGTTATAAATTATTTTGAGAGACGTTTCGAAAACTTGAGTATTTCGAGAGGTTTTGAAATTTAATTTCCGCTTCATTACTATGTGACCCTCAACCTAAAATTGGGGCGTTAAAGCTAACTTGGAAATAGAGCTGTCAATTTGGCCCCAAGCCCAAGGGTCAGCCCAGGCCCACGTGGGCTAGGGTCAAAATGCCCCCAGGGCCAAAATGCCCCACATGAAAAAAGCCTATAGGCCAAAAACCCCCCAAAAGCCTTGTGGGCTAGGGCCAGCCCATGACCCCTCGAATTTTCAAAACAGTCTCTCTCTCTCTCTCTCTCTCTCTCTCTCTCTCTCTCTCTCTCTCTCTCCCCCTACCCTAAACCAAAAAATTGGCCCGAAACCAAAAAATCAGCTTGATACCAAAGAATCAGCCAGGAACCCCAAAAATCGACTCGAAACCAAAAAATCAGCCTGAAACTCAAAAATCGACTTGAAACCCATAAATCAAAAATCGGCCAAAAATCAAACAATTGGCTCAAAACCGAAAAATCGTCCCAAAACTCAAAGATTGGCCAGAAGTTGAAAAATTGGTCAGGAAACTCAAAAAACGAGTGAAATTCAAAACCTAAAATCGAAGTTGAATACTAAAATCAACCAGAAAGTCAAAAATCGACCCAAAACCCTAAAATCGGCACAAGACCCAAAAACGACACGAAATCCAAAAATCGGTCTGAAACCGTAAAATCTACCCAAACCCAAAAATCAGCCACAAAACCCAAAAACGGCCTGAATCCGTAAATCAACCCAAAACTCTAAAATTTGCTCGAAATCCTAAAATCGACCCCAAGATCCTAAAATCGATGCTAATAACTACAATCATTTTCGAGCCGATTTTTGGATTTCAAGTCGGTTTTTGAGTTTCGGGCCAATTTTTGGGTTTCAAACTAGTTTTTCGGGTTACTGGCTGATTTTTAGGTTTCAGGTCAATTTTTGAGTTTCAGGCTCATTTTTTAGTATCAAGACGATTTATTGGGTTTCTGGCTGATTTTCGGGTGACATACTGATTTTAAGGTTTCGAGCCGGTTTTTGAGTTTCAGACCAATTTTTGGTCAACTATATTTTTCACAATATTTTGGTCAACTATTAAAATGATAAGGTTTGGGTTGACCCCGGAGCTGGCCGTGTCCTAACCCTCATCTCTTGTGGGCTAAAAACCTCCAGGGCTTGGTACGCTGAAAAAGTTAGGGCCAAAATAGAGGGTCTAGTGGGCTGGCTTCGATATCGTTGGCTAATTTGACACCTCTATGGAAACAAAGGAACTCTTATATGCAAAAGCTAAATTGGTTACTCCACCAATTAATTCCAAAAAGCGTACTTTCTCCGTTTCTCTTCTATACAATCATCATTGCAAAGGGCGTCCTTATAAACACTTTAAGTCAGCATGAATTTCAAGCCTAAGAGGACCTGAATAACACATAACCCAACCTACAAACTTTGGCAGCCGAGAAAGACCCATCAGTACTAGCTCCCCAGTTCCTCTTGTTGGCAGCATTGTGTTTTGTAGCAATGGCAGCGTCAACATTAATCTTGAAGAAACAAGTCATATATAGGTTTGCTTGTTACTGCTATAGCTTTGTCATTGTCATGAGGGGGCCTGGGGTGGGGGCCCTGAAACTCTGCATTTAATTACCATAGTCAAACCCCTTTAACTTTAACCTCTCCAAACTGTTTTTGTGCAAGCAAATCAATAAACTATTAAGCCAATGAAACTTGGCTCAACTAGCAGTAGATCAACAGTGTCAAGTAAAAGATTCTGAATTTGTTTTTTGTATTCCTACCTCCTAAAAATATACCAAATCCCATGCAATCCATCATATATATCTTACCTATGTACTTGAGTTGAATGGGTCACGTAATTATTTTCAAGTTGGTTCCAAGTCAACCATAAAAATTTACAACTAGTTTTATTAACAAAAAAAAAAAAATGTGTTGAGAATTTAAGTGTGAGTTGAAGTCCTACATCAGTTAAATATGAGTGAGGTGAAAGCTTTATAAGAGATGACTCATAAACCCAATGCTTTAAGTTTTGGGTTAAAATGTGACATCGGGTTCTCTTGGTGTCTTGTTTTCTTGCCTATGAGACCCCTCTTCTCTTCAACAAGTGGTATGAGAGCCGACGTTTATCCCTAAAAAGTGGTATCAGAGCCGATGGTTGGTGTAGTCGAGGTGATTGATCCTTAGATAAAAAATCTTTCTAGCTCTGTGGCCAAGTGGTGTGTCCCGTTGACGCGGTGAAGTAAACGACAGTGTGAGTGTGGATAGATTCCGATGAGGAGGAGCGTCAGGTTCTCTTGATGTCTTGTTTTCTTGCCCATGGGCTTCCTTTGTCTCCCTAACAAGTGGTTCCAGAGTCGATGGTTGGTGCGGTCAGGTGGCGTGTCCCGTTGACGCGGTGAAGCAAACGACGGTGCAAGTGTAGATAGCTTTCCCTGAGGGGACCATGGTAAAGTAGTGGTGACTCGCACTTGAGGGAATGTTGAGAATTCAAGTGTGAGTTAGAGTTCCACATTGGTTATATATGGGTGAGGTGAAGACTATATTAGAGAAGTGACTTATAAACCCAATGTTTTAATTAAGGTTTTACGTTAAGATGTGGCATTAGACGCATTTGGGATGGTTGCGACTATTTAGTTTTAGATTTTAAAATGTAAATTTGATAACAAAACGTGTTTGGCTAAAATGGTGTTGAAATGGTTTTTACTTAAGTTTAAAATGGTTTTAGTCTAATTTTTAAAACTAAAAAAAATGGTTTTATAATTTTGATTTTTAGTCTCAAAAACATGTAAGTCATCGTCACCACCACCACCATCCTCCACCGCCACTACCATCGCCCCCCGCCACTGCCACAACCGCCACTGCCAACGACTCCAGCACCACCTGGCACCAACCCCCACCACCACCACCACCACATCCACCCTCCACCTTGCATCCACCGCCAACCTCCACGAACTTCACCCTCCACAACAAAAAATTACCAAGTGCAACCACCAACCTCCTCCACCGCCCCAACTACCACCTTAACCCTCTGCGACCACCCTCCAACACCGCCACTACCACCACCACAACCTGCACCATCGCTGCCACCACCCACAGCCAGCACCACCACCAACCGCAACTAACTACCACCACTGCCACCAAATAATGTTGACAGAAGATGTCTCACAACAATGGTATATACTTTGAATTTACAAAGTTGACAATAACTTTCAAAACTAAAAACCACAAAAAACTAAAACTGAATTTATAAAGGGAACGTTTCGAAACATAAAACCAAAAACCACCCCGAACAGGGCCTAATATTTTAGCTTGTTTTTTTTATATAATATTATAATTAAATATAACTTATGTTTGAAAGAGACATGCATCAACTAATTAATATTAATAGCAATCTTCCGATTGGCTCACATGTTCACTTGGCCCAAGACATCATGGTCAGCCCCAAGCCACCACGATCGACCACATCCAACCTCAACTATCTGATCAAGTCATCGCTCAATGCAAAGGTTCCTCATTCTAATCAGCTGGCATGACCATTGAAGATAAGTGATTAGAACCATTGTCAAGCGAACATTACTGATGACTTTAGTGATTGCCGACAGGTTTTTGTTCATAAGCGTTTTTCTATGGTGCATTGATCCCGGTATAGTAATTGTTTCCCTCCCAGTTTTCTTTAAAATTTGTTTCAACTTCTACTTATAGGGGAAGAAGAAGTAGAAAATGATATTCGCATCATCTTTCCTTCTTCGCAATGTGTTTCATATGAACATTTTGATTGCCTTATTAATCATGTGAGACATTAATGTTTAGGATTAGAGAGTTATTGCTATCCACACATGCGAGACATCGATGAAGTAGGGTTGAAATGGTGTAGATGAATCATATGCTTAGGCTTGGTTTGTATTTGAATCACTAGAAGGTAAAAAAGATCAATCAATGAAGTCAAATCCCAACAAGCTTATCATCCTTGTTGTATCTTTGTCATTGTACTTGTTTTCATTTATATTTTCATTTATAAACAAAACCAATCTATTGTGAAATCATCATTTAAGTTTGTTAGCTATTGAAAGACATGAGTGTTACACCTCTTAGAGGACGAAAAAACCCGTATTTGCTTACTACGATTGAATCTTAAGGGTTTAGTTCCAAAGCAGTATAAGCATGGAAAATACATTTATCAAATTTGGCGCCGTTGCCGGGGAGCTGTGCCAATACTAATTGCATCGCAATAGTTTTCATTCTTGAATGATTGTGAATATAGTGTATAGTTTTAGTTTTCAGTTTAATTTCCTTGTTGTTACAAATCTCTTATGTTAGTTAGCTGATTCAAGAGGAGTAGCAAAAAGAAGCTTCTGAATCACTACCTTCTCAAAATGCATCAACCATGTCGAATAATATGGTGTGAATTTATGAGTCTTTTTCACTTATATACTACTCACACTCTATTTTTTTATTTAATGTGAGATTTTTTAATTATTTAACTCACACCTCAACATTCTCTTGTCATAATCTTTCCGTGTGGAAATTAAACTTTGCGACCGCCATTCAAAACAACCTAAGATTGTAGATATAATTACTTGTAAATAAAAGATAAAACGTAGCCATTATAATAAAAAATGGTAAGTTTATAGAAAAATGTATTAAAAGGACATTTCTTTACTATATATATATATATATATATATATATTATCGCATACTGTTCGGAAATAAAAAAATTGAAGAAATAAAATAAGCAGGAACACAATTAACAACACATGAATATAACATGGAAAATTCTAAAACCGAAGAAAAATCACGGTTATTGTTAAAACCGACAACTAGAGAATAAACACTATGAGAAAATTATTACAACACATAAACTTCACTCTTAACCACCCCATGACCCCAATACACCAACACTTTCCAAAGCAAATTACTAAACTACATCTCACAATACTCTAAAGTAAGAGTATAAGAGAAAAAAGAAAATACAAATATAAGCTTAAAGTGTTTCCCGATGTTGCTACTTGGTGTATTGTTACAAGGAACTTGAGATCTTTGTATATAGTTTTGTACTCCCCCTTCCTTCACCCCGCTAGGAAATGTGGGACTTCTCCAAAATGCTTTTTTTGACATCTTTCTTCCTTCATCAACATTAGAAAAGTGGGAGTTACATTGTAATCAACTCCAACAATCTCTACCTTGATTATAAGGGCAGTCAGTCTTCATCGTCTACACCAACAATCATAGTTTTCATTTTTTTAACTGACAATCATAATTTTTCATTGCATACACCGACAAAGAAAATCATACTTCACCATAAAGAATACACTTCACTTGGAATTAAACCACCCCAAAAATTTCTCTTCACTTGGAGCTAAATCATCTCAAGAATTTTTCATGTCGAAACCATGCTGAAAATTTATAATGCTACTTCCATGTTGGCTTTCTCTGGAAGTTCATCAGATATCGACATGACCACATGTCTTGCATCAACGTCAACTAATGCCTATGCCCTATTGTCACACACCGTGCATCCATGTCAACCAATGCCTGTGTTCTTTCACCAAACACCTTGCATCTATGTTGACCAATGTATGTGTGCCACCTGGACAATTACATACCCACCTTGTGTAATCCTAACTGCATCAACTCTTCTATTCAATTTCTCCATCACAGCATCGCTGCACACCAACTATAAACCGTGCACCGGTAGGTTCCCAGGAAATAGAGGAGGGTCACAACGGACACACTTGAGTACCAACCAAGTCTTTCCAAGCTAGAACCTTCCAAGACAACACTTTCACAGTATCACACTTCTTCAGCACCTTCACAATATCACACTTCTTTTCTGATGTGGAAGATCATACACTACTGCAACCATAGAGCATACTAAGAAGAGATATCTCATTGAACTGGAAGCTCGGATACCACTATTAGGAAATAACACAGTTGAAGAAATAAAATAAGCAAGAGCACAATCAACAACATAACAATATAACGCGGAAAACTCCAAAACCGGAGAAACCACGACCATTGTCAAAACCGACAACCAGAGAATAAATACTATGTGAAAATTATTACAACACATAGACTTTACTCTCAATCACCCATGACTCCAATACACCCACACTTTCCAAAGCAAATATTTAAACTACATTTCACAATACTCTAAGGTAAGAGTATAAGAGAAAAAAGAAAACACAAATATAAGCTTAAAGTGTTGCATGGTGTTGATATTCGGTGTATTATTACAAGGAACTTGAGATTCTTAATAATAGTCTTGAACTCCCCCTTCCTTTACCTCGATAGGTAATGTGGAACTTCTTCGAAATGCTTTTTTTGACATTATTCTTTCTTCATCAACTTTAGCAATGTGAGACTGACATTAACATTCTCTTGTCTTAATATTTTCGTGTGGAAATCACATGTAAATAAAAGGTAAAACGTAGCCGTTATAAAAGAGGCTTAATTACACTTTTGGTCCCCACGAATGACCTTTACACAATTTTGGTTCATAAACTTTAAAAATACAAGTTTTCCTCCCGACGTTAACCTTCATAAGCACTTTTAGTCCCTCTGCGTTTTTCCGTCTAAAAACTAACACGAATGAGTGCAAATATGTAATTTACCAAAAAAAAATATTAAAAAAAACAGCAAAAATATTTCTCCATCTTCATCAACAAAAACCAGTTAGTCAAAACAATATATGGATCAAAGAAAAAAATCATCAACAAAAACCCCCAAAATTGTAATAATGACTCTAAACAGAAGATGCAAACTAAACATGTCATGGAGAAAGAATAAAAAGCTTTAAGCATGATTTTAGCTTTTAAAAGTCTATCTTCCATCTCTCGTATTCATTAAATTGATGCCGCAGTGTTTTCAGTTCCTTTCCTCACCAAATAGATCAAGCAATGACTCCATTCAAGTGACATCGATTGGGTTTTCAAGTGGGGTTTGCAAGGCAGTGCCGACAGAGGCTCATCAGACCACGGCAATGGTGGTTTCATGGCGGCACGCGGGGAAGAACACAAAACAGAACACATGGCCATCATCGTGGCAACCAAAGATAGGGGAGGGATCTCACAGATCTGAGAAGGAAAGGCGTGCATGCATGTCCACGCTCACGCCTTGGTGGAGGAGAGGGAGGATGTCGCAATGCTCGCCGTTGAAGTTAGCAGCATGCGACGGCGCATGTCAAAGGAATTCGGCATTGAGGCTTATGAAATTGACAAATTTGAAGGATTTGGTGGTGGTGGGTTTTTTACTTCTTGTCTCAGTAAGGTTATGGGGTTTAAAAGGATAGAGAAGGGAAGAGGGAGAGGTGGAGAGATAGAGGGAGGAGTTTTCAGCTTCTTGCGTGTTTGATTGATGAAGATGGAGGGGTTTTCTATTTTCTTCTTATGGGTTTCTGGGTTTGTATGTTGGAGAAGATGAAGATTTGATGAAGGTGTCTGAGTTTTTAACTTTTTTATTAATTTTTTGGTGTAATTGTACATTTAGTCCCTAAAAACATTAGTTTTTGAATGCAATAGTTTCCAGTTGGGATAATCGGACTTAAACTCATTGGATACCCGCAAAAAATACTTACTATAAATAAGGTAAAAATCGGCTAAATAGGTATGAAATTGGATATGATCAGCAAATACCCGTAAAAATTAGTGGGCATGGGTGCGGGTATGGGTATTATAGTACCCACCCCGCCCCATACTCACATACACATTATATAATATAAACAATTTTTTAAAATTTTTCTTTATAATATCATTAGTGTAATATATTATTATTATAGTTATAGTATAATGTTAAATAATATAGTTATAGTATAATGTTAACTTATAATATATATATATATATATATATATATATATATATATATATATGTGTGTGTGTGTGTTAACATAACAATTTTATTTAAGTTTTTTTTAATATATAACTTTTTTAATATATAAATTTTTTAGTGAGTTAAATTAATTTGGGTTGAAATTTTAGAATATAAATAGTGAAAATCATATTTTCTTAATAAAATTGCAATGTAATGGGTATGAGTATGAGTACGTGCATATAGGTATCCATAGGGTATGGAGATAGGCACTCAAGTTGCTACCTACGCAGACATGGGATGAGTACGGGTACTATTTAAAAATGCGGGTATGGGAATAAGTATTATAATACTTTACCCAGATCTTACCCATTGTCATTCTTAATTTCAGGGACTAAAAGTGGTGATGAAAGTTAACGTTAGGAAAAAAACTTGTATTTTTAAAATTTAAGGACTAAAATTACTTAAAAGTCATTCATAAGAAACTAAAAGTGTAATTAGGCAAAAAAAAAAAAAAAAATAGCAACTTTATATAGAAAAATGTATTAAAAGGAGTTATTGACATTTCTTTTGTACATATATATCGCGCATACGTGTGAATTAACAAATATAGAATGACACTGCATCTGTATTCCCTTGACTCTTGAAGTTGCAAATAATGGTTAATGGAGATGACTAGTTTACTACAAAGGGGCAGGTAGAAGAATGAGATCAATAGACAGTTTTGTTCCTTTTTTGGATTGCTTTGCTGAAACGTAACTTGAACACCTCCATGCCTTTACTTTATCTAGCTAGCTTGTTAGTTGTTAGGGGGAGGGGTAAAGGTTGAGCACAATGCCTGCAACAAAGCTCAAAACACATTTATTAGTTCCAACCATTTACCAACTCACAGTCATGATTTTTGGATCAAGTTAATATTCAGAAAATAGTACTGTTTTTTTTTTTTAAGAAATTGATACCTGAAGCTATTCATGCAAGTTGTTTATCTCATCCAAATAGAGTCTTATATTGTTCTCGTAAGTTTAAAAGTTTTACAACTAAATGAACACTATGTTCGCAAGCCAGGAAGACCAACACGAGTTTAGTTTCATCCAGCAGTCAGCCGAGAAGAACAAAGTTAACACAATTATTAAACAACTGTATGATTACACAAATATAATCATTATCTTGAAAGTCTTTCACAAAAGCTTCATTAAGGCCCAACTCCTCAATGAGGAATCTCATCATCTCTATCAATACAAGTTCAATCATATTTGTGTAAGCAATACTCAAATTTTCTACTTGAGTATTTTTATAATACTTTATGATTCTCTCTCTAATCTAGAAATTGAGGCGTCGCAGTGCCATTTGCGCACTACTGTTGTGCCTCACCGTGCTCTGTCGTGGACATTGCTTCCACCACCAGAGCATTCAACTCACATCCACCACACAAAGATAAGAGGGGCTCATCATTCTATTTTTGGAAGAACACAAGCTTTTTACCAAAATTGAATTTAGCTTTAAAACCGATTATAAAAGAAATTTCAAACATGCATATAGAATTTACTTTAGACTCGAAATCAATTATGAAAAAAAGCTAGAGAGAATGTTTGGATCAAGTTTACCATAACTAATTATGGATAAAATTGATTTGATAAAATTGATAAGAAAAAATGTAGTGATTTATATTTAGTTATACGTGTAAGGGAAAAATAATTTCTAATTATGATATGAAATTCAATTATGAAATCTCACAATTGATTATTTCTACCGCATGAATTACTTTTTGTGTTTGGTTCCATGTTTGAATTGTGAGATTTCATAACTAAATGTCACAACATACCCACATGCGGTGTTTGTTACAAGTTATCAAAAAATATTCCCGGGCATGAGGATTCCCGGGAATATAGGATAAGAATGTTATGCTTGGGCATCTATTAAAAAATGTGTTTGGTTAACAAATTTTATTCTTGGGAATCTTTTTTTTATATTCCTGAGTATAATTAACATCCGTTTGACATATTCTCGGGAATATATCACGAATTTTCTAAATTACCTTTTTTTTAAAATATATTACAACAGAGCTTTATATGTATTTCACATAAACAAACTATACAAAACTAAGAAAAATTACATTTGCAGATCAAATATAAAACAAATTCATTTTCCAAAATGGAAACACATGTATAATGATTTAAAAAAGTTGGCAGCAGCAGTAAGACTAGTTAACATAACTATTCTAACACTTGACTATAGTATATATCGAGTTAAATCAACAGCACATCCCCTTAGCCAAAAACAGCTTCTCATCCAATACAGAATATAAAAACATAGGAGAGGGAGCCACGAAATTAACGGTGTCAATGCTCCAAGAAGTAGAAGAATTTGACGAAAGGGATAGCACCAAAAATTGGGGTTGGAAATCTGCTGCAACAAGAGAGGGAGTCACGAAATTGACGGTAACACGGACTAAAACAACTACTTTACTTTACTTTTTTCTCAATTTTATCGTAATCAATTTTAAGAAAATCAATTTAAAAAAAAAAATTATGACAACACTGACTAAAACACGCAATACATTTAAAAACTTGATTATATGCATATTTAGAATAGTAAATGGTTCTTCAACAAACTATTAGAATTAGCTTTTGAAGGAGAAAAGTGATTCTGATGATATTAAAAAATAAATTCAAACAGGCTTAGAGGAAATACTTTTAAAGAATAATAATATTAAAAAAAGTGGCGAATAGGTGGAGACGTGGAGTTATGAGTCTAAAAGTTAAAATTAATTATAATATTTACAAAGTGGGTAGTAGAACAGAGAGAAGTAACCCCCACACCTTGCAGCAGTTCAATTGGTGTCAGAGATTGAAAGGGCTTACTAGATTGAAAGTGACAGTAGGTTGTACGGCCCAGTCAAAAGAACACTAATTTTTGTAATCACCGATTTGCCTTTTTGGCTCATTTTGATTATCTTAAATGCAATTTAAGTTGGAAAAAGACAAAATTTTGTACATTAATTAAATAAAAACACTTTTAATGTAAATTTTTAAACATGATTAAGTTTGGCTGATGATAAGATGAAATAGCAAAGCTCGTTTATTTGCTTATTAATGAAATAAACACTTATTTTTAAAAAAATAATCACTTATAAATCACAAGAAAAATGCTCATTAGTGTCGGCTGAGCGCTAGCCACAAGTCGTTCAACCGACTCTAAGCCGACGTAACCTGCTTAAAATAATATCAGTTGAAATTCATACTAATTAACGTAGGTTGTATATGATGACTTTGACTAGCGGCTATATGTGGTGTGGAAATTCATAAGTTTGGCCGATGCTAATAGACGACGAGTATGAAAAATTGATGATGAGTTACAACCATCTGCTCACATTTTAACCCTGAAGAGGTTTCTCTCGTCCATGCCAAATTATACGCTTAAATTGAAGGCACTCTGCATAGTAACTCCAATTTAGGAGTAGAGTTACTAAGCTCAGTACCTTCAAGTTAGGGGTGCAGTTCGGTCTGCATGAGAGAGACATTTATGGGCTTCCGAACTGTTAGCAAATAATGTAAGTCATCATCAAATTTGTATTGAAAACCACAACCAACAAGTTAAAGGTAATGTGAATAACATCAAGCAGATTAGAACATAATACACTTATCATTATAAAGCATCGACCATATCAATATATTGAGCCAATATAAGATCTCAATGTCAAACTAATTAATCATCACAAGTTTAAAGTTCAAACATAAAAAATAATTGTAACTTGATATAAGAAAAGTATTACACATTGACAAAAGTAGTTAAAAGCAAATTAAAGTTATAGGTATTTCACATCGACAAAAAGAAGTAATTAAAGCTTCTCCGACACCAATTGTGTTGCTTGCCTCATTCTTTTCACATTTCTCATGTCGTCACGCGTCATTCTTTCTCGTGTCCTAAAAACACAACTCAAATCACCATAACTTTAAATAGGCATTTCACCACAACAATTCGATTAGCAGCAGCCTGAGCTGAGATTTTAATCTCTCTGATTAATTAGCTACTGAGCAAGGAGAACCACGATCACCTTTTTCGGCTCAGGGAAACACAATTATCATTGCTAATCTGTACAAATACTATAATCAAACAATGTTATTAGCCTCCGTCCTATCAATCACTCTAAGTATTGTCATGAAAGTCTTACTACAATTCTAACACTTTCTTCTAACCATACTTCACCATTATTTTTCTATCATTCTCTTTATGATAAGCATTTAGACCTGCGCGGTTCACACTTTAGGTCAAGACTTACGAAAGTTACAAAAAGCTCCAATCATACACTACAAGAATGTCTTGAACTACCGACGGCCACAAAGCCGTCGGTAAATGTCTCAATTACCGAAGGCTAGGCCGTCGGAAATGACTTTTCTAAAAAACAAAAAAGTAAACTAAAAAGATTTAAGCCCACGGTAAGTTGGCGGGAAAATTTAGCGCGCTCATTACCGACAGGCAAAACCGTTGGTAGTATGGCAGGAACATTTCGTGCTATATTACCGACGATTTATATTATTTCAATTTGGTTTTTCAAACTTCGTTGGGCAGGACAATGAACCGCTAGATTACCAAGGGAACTATCGGTCGGTAAGTTATAAAATAACGACAAGAAGTCATCGCTGATTATCGACGACAAAAGCCGTCGGCAACATATATATAGTTCGCCTGCACCGTTTCTCCACAGGTTTCTTCTTCTCAAAATCATATGTCTCCAACAAGTAAGTTTTTATCTTATTCTTTTTAATGTTTTATTTTATTTTTCGTTTTAGTTTTTTTATTGTATTTAAGTTAGATCAAGTTTTGTTGGTTAATTATACCGTATTGTCTTGTTTAAGAATGTAGTATGCGAAAATTAATCGTTCAATTTTTATGGAGTAGTATATTATATTTATATTTAATAATTGATGTTTGAACTAAAACATTTTCTTCTAACAATAACAATTCGGGGGTGTCTGGAAGACATACAACTGTGGGTGAATTATTCAAACGTACTTATAAGAAAGAGAAAGGATAAAAAAGTTAGGCAGACAAAAGAACTGCGATCACTTTTGTAAGTATAATGAGGATTTAAATTAATTTTAATATATATTTATTATACTTTTAACATATACTTGTCCAAGCTAAGTTTGCATCTTTGAAATCTCAAATGGATGATGAACAGAAAAAGGAGGATCACGATGAAGAGAGGACTAACTGAAATGAAAAATAAACCGAAATAAAAAAAATTAGCCATTACCGCGGATAATACCTTCATCAATAACTACCAGCAACATTATCCGTTGGTAACTATCGAAGATTATAGCCACCGGTAATTACCGGCGGTTTTGATACATTCATCGATAATAAATTATCGACGAGCCATTTACTGAAGGCTCGTTGACCTTCAGTAAAACGTAATTACGGACGGCTTTTAGTGCTTACAGATGGTTTTGAGTTGTCAGCAATATGTTGTTTTCTTGTAGTGATATAAACCAAAACTAATTTGACATAAAGGCTTTAGCAATACAAATGATATGATTAGTACAAAAAACAAAATAATTTTCCGACATGAATGTGAAAATGATGAATTGAAGAGCTTGCCGAATTTTTTAGATATATGGAAATATGAAAAACACTCCTCAAAATAATATCAAATGAATTTGTAGGGAATACAAACCTTGACAACAAGCATACAATAAAAATATCTTGCTCCACTTGACTTTCAATCAGAGAAAGGAGTATTGACGACCTACTTGCTATGTGAATCTAGTTCCACTAAAACTAAGGAGTTTAGCAGGGAGACCTAAGAAGGCTAGGAGGAAATATGAGAATGAGGAACAAGTCATACTGGAAGGGTCAAGAGAACATATGCTGAATTTTTTTGCACTTGATGTGTTTGAGAAATCACAACACCATAGGTTGTAATTTTCAAGGTGTATCAGTGAAGCGAAAAAATGGGGTACCACAACCACCTTCAGAAGATCATAATTAAGGTTCTCAGTAAAATGAGATAGACTTCTCGCACTCTCCACCTAGTGAAGAGCCTCACCTAACCCAACCAACAGATTAGGTATAATGATTTCAATCTATCTCACTTGTTTTATCAATAAGCTCATTCAAATCAACATAAACTACATAATTGCAGGATCAAATTCCATAAACAATTGTTTCATACCTTGTCAATTTAGGAGGTCCAACATCATCTAATTAACCCCTTCACTGAACCCAATTTTTGCTGGATATAAACCGTCCCCACATCAAACACTGGGATTTGGTGGATATAGGCTAGCATCTGTAAGAGGACACGTGGTCAAGTACCAACCATACACTCCAAAAAATCCTCTCCAAGTCCCAAATTTCCCACCACCTTGTCTAGTTACAAATGAATACTATGCAGGATCAATGAAATTCATGCTAACACCTTCAGTGTGGTCAATATCAGAAAATAAGAATTGAAGATGTAGGATTGTAGTCTCATTTTTCCTAGTTTATAGTATGGAAGGGGAAATTATAATTGATCAATGTTTATTATTTTGTATGGCTTTTGTATTCCTTTTCTATGGATTTAAACTCAATGACTGAGACAATGACTAATATTAAGTTTTTTGTAAGACTTCTGCATGGCCTTAAACTCAATGACCAATAACAAAATACATTAATTCTCTAAAACATCTAAGACCGTAACTTCTTCAATCGAACCTTCACGAAGTTTCACATGATTGTAAACACTAAGGTGTATGATTTTGATGATGGGGCTTGTTCGACCTTCACTCTAGTACCACAAGGAGGGAACATATACAGTTTAATGGCAGATGAACACGTCCCGTAGCGAACAACTTTTGATCCAGGGCAAGGAAGAGGGAGCAATCCTCATGCGCCAAAGACTTGGCTTCTTTGGCCATGGACGAGTTCAACAACGACGGTCCTATGGATAGTGACAGTCTAAGTATTATTGCTTGGAGCGTTAGAGGAGCTGTTGGTGCTCGTGGCCAACAGAGGGTGAAGGATTTAATCCGAACCTTTCAACCAAAGATCTTTGCTGTTGTTGAAACTCGTAGCCCGTTCGAGAAGGTGGCTTCTTTTTGGAGGGGAGTGGGCTATGAACTTGTGTGTGCTTCTGAAGAAGTAGGGCATAGTGGGGGAATTTGGATTTTATCTCCCATTTCCAGTTCACTTGTTATACAGATGGTTGATATTCATGCTCAAGTTGTCTCCGTTTCCATCTGACGAGGACATCATAAGTGGATTTGTTCCATTGCATATGCGTGCCTGAGTCCTTCGAGGAGAGATGAACTATGGGCTCATCTCAGGTTCCTTTGCCAACAATTTTTGGATCCTTAGGTGGCGCTTGGTGATTTTAATGAGATATGCTCATCAACTGAAGTGGTTGGGGGGACGTTTTCCGACAACAGAGCCATGAAAATGCTAGAAATGATGGATGACTGTGAATTCGCAGATAAAGGGTTCATGGGCAGCATGTTTACGTGGGAAACAAGAGTAGATGGCCGCAGGACTACGGTGAAACGGTTGGATAAAGCACTGGGAGAGATATCTTGGCAACATTTTTTCTCGAGGCTTATGTGGAGAACCTCTCCCGGGTGTACTCGGATCATTGTCTTGTCCTTATAAGATGCACCATGGATATAAGGGATCAGGGAGCTCATCCATTTCGCTTTCAGGCGGTATGGTCGATGCATCCTTTGTATGAACCCTTGGTCCGTGCCACATGGCAACAACCACCGCCCTCTTTGGTGTGGAAACTCAACAAAGAAAGGGAGGCTTCTTTGGAATTTAATAAGAAAACCTTCGGAAGCATAAACTTGAGAAAGAAGAGGGTTGAGAGACGTTTGCAGGGGCATCAGCTAGAGCTCGACCGGTGGGAGCAGAATCCACCATTCGTCTTGAAAGAGATCTTCGGGGAGAATATGAGCATATTCTCCTTCAGGAGGAGTTGATGTGGTACCAGAAGTCTAGGGAGAAGTGGATGAAGCTTGGTGACATAAACACATTTTTTCCACACCCAAACGGTCATAAGAAGGAAACGAAATAAAATCCATGGACTGTATGTCGGGGATAATGTTTAGTGCACCGATGTGGCGACCCTGAAGGACAAGAGAGAGCTGAGCTATTATGGAGACTCCACCTCCCTCTCAATCGTTGGAGGAGAGAGCTGAGCTTCTTCATCCAGATTCTTTGGAGGAGGTCTGTCTCGCAGTCATGGCCATGAGCCCTTTCAAGGCTCCGGGAGCTGAATGATTTCAGGCTTTTTTCTATAAACAATATTGGCACATCTTGGGACAGGACCTTCATGAGATGGTCAAGCAACCCTTCATCAATGGTCGTGCGAATGAATCTCTCTTAGAAACTCTTATTGTGCTTATTTCGAAATTGGAGGATCCCCTCAAGTTCAAGGATTTCGGGCCAATTAGCCTTTGTAATGTGGCTTACAATATCATTACTAAGGTGTTGGTGAACAAGTTTAGGCCATTGCTTTCTAACTTGGTGAGCCCTCTTTAGGGGAGCTTCATCCCAGGGAGAGGCACTAAGGACAATATTATCTTGGCTCTGGAGGTCATGCACACGCTGCACACGCATAAGAAGGGTGGAAGCTTTGTGGCTCTTAGAATTGATTTGGAGAAGGCATATGATTGAGTTAATTGGGAGTTCCTGCGTGCTACCCTATATGATTTTGGATTTCCTCCATCGATAGTTGATTTGATTATGTGGGGTGTTCAATCGGTGTTTGTTTCTATTCTTTGGAATGGGGCCAAGATTCCTCCTTTCACTCCAACAGGGGTGTGCGTCAAGGTGATCCTCCCTTGCCCTATCTTTTTGTTCTTTGTATGGAGCGTCTTTCTATATAAATCCAGAAACTCGTGAATCAATGGGGTTTGGCGGCCGATCCGGATCACTAAGGAAGGCATTGGAATATCTCACCTGTTTTTTGCTGATGGCGTCTATTTCTGTTCTTTGGAATGAGGCCAAGCTTCCTCCTTTCACTCCACATAGGGGTTTGCGCCAGGGTGATCCTCTCTTGCCCTATCTCTTTGTTCTTTGTATGGAGCGTCTTGCTATACAAATCTAGAAACTCGTGAATGAGGGGGTTTGGCGGCCGATCCGGATCACTAAGGAAGGCATTGGAATATCTCACCTGTTTTTTGGTGATGATATGTTGCTTTTCTATCAAGCTAGTGAGCATCAGATACAGACAGTGGCGAATACTCTTGCTCAGTTTTGTGAGGCTTCAGATATGAAGGTTAAATTGGAGAAATCAAGAATGTTTTGCTCAAAGAATATAGCACATCGAGTTCAAGATAAATATTCCAACATGTTGTTTGTAAGTCAGGTTGCCAATATTGGTAAATATCTTGGTTTGCCCCTTCTGAAAGGAAGGGTGACTAAAGCGGTGTTTGCTCCCATCATGGAGAAGGTGAATACTAGATTGGCCTCTTGGAAGAACCGGTTATCGAACAAGGTTGGCCGTTTATGTCTAGCCAAATCAATGTTAAGCTCACTCTCGGTTTACTCCATGCAAGCTTTATGGCTCCCAGAATCATTGTGTGAAGATATTGACAAGAAAATCCGTAATTGTGTTTGGGCAAAGGGTAACAATGTGAGAAGTTGGAATTTGGTTCCATGGGCGGAAATTTCATGTTCGAAGGAGCATGGTGGGTTGGGATTATGCATCACCCGTCTCAACAACATAGCCATGCTTGACAAACTAGTTGAGGACATGCTCCATGATCATGAGAAACCTTGGGTTGTGGCATTAACTCAGAAGTATTTGTGCGGTGAGTTAGTCCCAGTGGCACTTATAGGAATGGTAATTCTAACATCTGGCGTGGAACTGTCAAGGCAAAAGAGTTTTTGAAGCAGCAGTTTCGGCCACATTTGGGTGATGGTGCCGCTTCCTTTTGGTATGAGGACTGGTTGGGTACGGGGAAGTTGTGCCATAAGGTGTCGTACATTCATATATCTGACACTGTGTTACGAGTAGCGGACCTTTAGATGGGTGGAAGTTGGAGCTTTGCTCAGCTCTATACTACCTTGCCGTCTTAGATTGTGGACGAGATAGTTGTTGTTCGAGTCCCTTCCATGGCAGCACTGGTAGAGATGATATCAGATGGACAGAAACGAGTGATGGTAACTACAGTACCAGTTCCGCTTACACTTCTTTGGGTGATGTTAGTACTGTTGATTCTAGTTGTTGGAAACGTATCTAGAGATGAAAGGTTCCAAAGAAAATCCGATTCTTTCTTTGACAAATTCGCAAGGATGCCCTACCCACGAATGAAAAAAGGTTTCGGAACCATCTCAGCAGCTAAGGTCTGTGCCCTCACTGCGACTCTGAGATAGAGAGCTGAATCATCTGTTTCGGTGGTACACGTGAGCTTGTTTGCTTTGTAAGCAATTTGTCGTGATTCTCCTCGGTCTCGACACTGCTATTCCGTTCCAGACATGGTTCGATAGGCTGCTACAAGCGCCGTCTTGTGTCCTGGGTGTGGCGGTTCTCTGGTGGAATTGGGATGGAGGAATTCCATGGTATTTGGCGATGAGAACTGGCTTATAAACCATGTTCTGAGACATGTGTTGCAAGATGTTTTGTCCTGGCGCCTCTGTCTTCATCCAGCAACACTTCCCAGCCGGGCTTCAATCACGACACACACGTGTATTGTTGCTGCAGTTGTTCCCACGAATTTTCATCTTTCTGTTGATGGGATTTGGAACCCTACCACGAGGAGAATGGGTGCTGCGGAAGTGCTTCGCGATGCTAGTGGCATATGGCGCTTGGGGGTATTGGCGAGCACGGAACAAGGGTCTGCATTTCGAGAAGAGATCTGGGCTATGGAGATGGGCTTGGCCCATGCCTGGGAGCTAGGGGTTCATCAACTCGTTTGCTCCTCTGATTGCCGAGACTTGATCCATGCCTTACATGCTCATAGTGATGTGAATCCTTTTTGGGAGCGGGTGGCGCTCATGGAGGTTCGAACTTGGTTTTCCAGAGATTGGATGATTTCTTTCAAACATATTACCCACGAAATAAACAACACTCCTGACTTTCTTGCGAAGCAAGCTTCCCGGGACGGATCATCTCACCGTGTTTGGCGGCAACCACCGTCTTTTGTTTTTCCGTCGCTATATTTAGACGTCGTTGCTTAGTTGTTTTCTGTTTTTTAAGCTTTCTTCTTGTAACAAAAAAAACCTTCAATACTACCAAAATTTATAAATACCTACTTCACCATACACTAAGAGATCACCAACATTATCATAAATAAACATACCACATTTAGGGGTGGAAATGGGCTGGACTAGGCTAGGTTTTGCTTAAATAGACCTATTCTACTTAAAAAATTCAAGGTATGAATCTGGCCTTTTATCTGTCATAGGCCTTATTTTAGGTCTGACCCTAATTTGTTAGAAAGTCTGGCCTGGTAACCTATTTAAATTGCTATTTTATTATAATACATTCAAGTATATCGGAAAATCTATATCTAAGCATGTCAGCAAACATATAAGCAAACGAGCCAAAATATATTATTATCATTATACTGTCTACATCAAAGTAAATAGGTCATTAGTCTCTTTCTAAATAGGTCTATATGGTTAAACAATGACGCAGTCTAACATGCTTAAACATATAAATAAGTTAATAAGTATATAATTTTTTATATTATAATAAAATTTTAATGTAAAAATAATAAAATAAATTTATATTAATTATATTTATTTAAATAGATCGACATGTTAGATTTACAAGGTTTTTTGAATGGCTTAAGTCTGGTCTTTTAAACTAAATTTACTGTTAAAAAAGTATTGGCCTTGTCTATTTATTAATTTGGTCTGGCATGGCCTGGCCTGATCCTGATGTAGGCTAGGCCATAGGCCCCTTTCGGCAGTCTGACCTACTTCCATCCCTAACCATTGTCAATCTTAAGGCACATACTCTTAACCCCCTAACTTCTTCAACCAAACTCTCCATCTTTAAAGGCACATCCTTCCTCAATATTTATTTTCCATATTTAGTAGTTGAATCACTTCATTTCATCTTCAACCCAATCAAAGAAATTACAATTTCCTACATTGTCCTTTAAAAAAGAAAATCCCCAAATCATAATTTCATGAACGCAGAGAAAATTATTGAATAACAGAGCAGCTTCCAACCTTGGGTAGATGGAAACTATAGAAAGCTCTTCTTGAGTACTTATGAGTTCTTGATAATCGAACCACAAGCCCATTACGGCAGTAGCATTGCCTCATTCCACCATTGACAGAGGAGCTTTCACTATCATAGAAGTTTTGGCTTGGGTTATGTGGATTGTGCGATTTGAACCCTACCCCACCCATCATCATCTATCTCGTGCTGCGAAATGAAGTGGGAGAGTAAGAATCAATCAATTCGTCTTCACTAATCTTGGGTTAGTATTGCGAAGCGAATTTGGGGATTTTCCTAGGTTTCTAGGGTTCTTATCATTTGAAATACACCCAGGGATGAAATTGAAGGACGAAAGGTTCAGTCACTAGCCATGCAGGACACCATCTGGGAAGTCAAATGTCACTTAATGCGCTACATTAGCCCTTATGTTAAGTCTCACTGATGGATGTGAGGTCACGACTAACCTGCCCGACTTTTTTGTACATTGAAAATTGTTATAAATCATTTTTTATGTTCAGAAATGAAATCATGAGTGCCATGCCATAACTTTCAAATTCTAAAATGATTATTTACTTTTTTTTTTTTTTTGCTTTTGTGAAAGTTGACTATTTTTACTCTTCTTAAAATAATGTTGTAATTTTCTATTCATATATGTTTTTAATATATGATAGCAAACATGTCACATGTGGACTGAAGAAGCAGCCAGTTGCAGTTTGCAGCTTCTTCTTGCTCTTAATTTAACTTCATGACTCATGGCCCTTTGGTCAGAACGTGAATTCTCTCACTCTCTATAATATTAATTTCTTCTGCAGAACGAGACACACACCCCCACACCTTTTATGGGAAGAAAAGTAAGCAAATTGCATAAACCTACTTTTAATCCTTTTATTCCTACTTTAAATTCTCTGCAAACAAAGGATAACCCTAACCCTACCCCCTCTACAAACGACAATTACCCGAAACATGTACTGACGGGCTTAAAAGTTTTTTGATTTGACCCTGCGCTGCTTACGTTGCTAGCTCCTATACATATCCTCCCTTATTTTCATCATTGTCTAATTTTAAACATTCAAATAATATCATCTACTCATGATACATCTCATTTATACTTTTATTTAATCATATTAATATAGTCTTATGAGGATCAGAGAACAAAATAGAGAAGAAAGATATGTTAAAAAAAGTTGAATGAGAGGTGGATTTACTTTACAATGTCTCCGCATATCAAAGTTGTCCTTGTTTTTATCTAATTTTCTCATTGTATTTATATTTAATATTAAGCTTGTGTTTACCTTTTACAAAGAAAAATTTGGTTTACAAATTAAAATGTTTTCTTACAAACTTATTTTAATATAAGAAATACATTTTAAATACATTAAATATTGTCTTTTATGAAAATGAAGCTTCTAGGTATAGCAATTTTGAACATAGTTTACCATAAAATTACTCTTATTAGTAAGTGTAAAAAACTCATTTTTATTAAAAAAACAATTTCATTTTATTAATATCCAACTTTGATTTTTATTGCCATCAATATATCCATCTCATTCTCCACCATATTTTTAATTATTTGTCGCTTTCTTTTTATTATACCAAAGTATTACGCTATTTTTTTTTATAAACTAACATTGTATCAAAAGAGAGTATTACTCCAACTCTTAATATATAAAATACAAAGAGCATTATGCTAATAAATCAATATGATGGTGATTTTTGGGATGTGGATAGTTTGGTTAGGAAAAAAATATCCCACTTAATTAAGATGAATACAGCCAAAACACTAATCTTTTTTCCCCCATTATTACCGTATGTCCCCTATCTCTCTCTAGTCCCCACCCAATCAGCACCAATGTCTGTGGTCCACTACAGCACACCCAGATAGAAAGATATGGAGGTTTCTCACCACTGTTGCAACTTGCAAACCCAACCCCAGTTCCTTTTCATTGGCCTAAATCAAATCCTTCCTCTCCTCATCAGTTTCTTTCAATCCACTTTCCATTCTTTCTCCTTGGCTCTGTTATAAGTTCTCCTTCCTACTCCTCATCATCATAACCAACCAGTTCCTTTAATTTCCTCTGACAAAGATTTTTTATAAAAAGGTACCTCTTCAATCTGAGCAAAACAACCTAACCATTTTCACAACAACAACAACATAGCTAGGGTTTTTGTCCACTGCAAAATCTTCAGATGTTCCCTAATTCCAGCTACCCTTACCCTTATTTTCCTTCTTCCTCATCTTCTTCTCCCTCACCATACCCTCCTTTCAATTTCCTCAACCCTGAAAATGCTTCTTCCAACAACATCTTCCTCCATGACCCTCCTCTTCATACTGTCCCCTACACAACCAACACCAACACCAACACTCACACTCACCACCATGCTCCTCCAATCTCAGAAACCTTCACCAATTGGGCACTTGCAGATGCGATGCTCAAGCAAGAAAACCTCAACAGTGGGCCCCACTCCCACTACAACCTCTCCAGCTTCCTCACCAGAAAATTACCAGCAGCTAAGAAGCCAGCCAAGAAGGACAGGCACAGCAAGATTCACACCTCTCAGGGCTTGAGGGACCGGAGGGTGAGGCTTTCGATCGAGATCGCGCGAAAGTTCTTCGATCTTCAAGACATGTTAGGGTTTGACAAAGCCAGCAACACCCTGGAGTGGCTCTTCACTAAATCAGACAAAGCAATTGAAGAGCTTTTTAGAAGCAAGAACAGTGCTAACAACAGCACTGGTGCTGTTGCTGATGGTGATGGTGATGGTGATGACAATGATGATAGCTTCTCCTCCTCCTCTTCTGAGGGTGAAGTTGTTTCTTGTGTAGATTCCAAAGAGAGGAGGTTGAAAAGGGCACAGAAAGATCAACCTTCTTTTGTTCAGGCAAAGATGAAGGAATCAAGGGAGAAAGCAAGGGCAAGAGCAAGGGAAAGGACTAGTAGCAAGATGTGCCCTGAAACTGAAATCCCTCAAACCCTTCACCAATTAAGTTCAGAGTTTCAGCCTCATGAAATGCATAGAGATGATGATCAGTACAAGGTTTTTGAGGAATCCATTGTGATCAAGAGGAAGTTGAAGCAATCATTGATGTCTTCTAATTCTCATCACCAGAACCTAAACATTGGGATTCCTAAGGAAGCAAGTTTCAACAACAACAGTGACTGCCACTCCTTCCCCATGTCTCCAAATTGGGATGCCAATGGTGCCACTCCACGCTCAAACATTTGTTCAATAGCCAGTGTGAATCTCTCAACAGGTGTGTCATGTGTGGGTGTTTGTGTGTGTTTCAACCGGCAACTAATACCATCTTTGGATCATCATCTCTCTCATTAGAATTAATTGTGAAACAAAGAAGCTACTCACACAAGTTTCCTTCCTGATTCTGACTTTAGAATTATTGCATTTAGAAAATAATTCTGCAATTGATTCTAAAAACATAATCAATTCTGGGGAGAAACTTCTGTGAGCAGCTTCTAAGTTTCATAATTGATTATGAAGAAAGAGAAGTTGATCTAAACATGCTATTAATGTGGAAGGATTTACAAAGATGGCTCACTTTTTTTCTTGAAATCTTTTCTTTCAGATATTTTTTCTTTCATTAGAATCAATTATGAAATTCAAAAGCGGCTTGTAGAAGCTTCTCCTCAGATTTTGACTTCAAAATTAATGCATGTTTGAAAATTCTTCTACTATAAATTTTGAAATAGTCGGAATTAATTCAATGAGAAAACTTCTGGAAATAACTTCTATATTTAATTTTTAAAACTGATTATTATGAGTGATTATGAGGAAAGAGAAGAAGTTGATCTCTGACTTTTCTTTCTTGAAATCCTTGTTTTGATTTTTGTCATGTATACTTACAATTGTGAAATCATAAATTTTTAGGGCTTCAAATCTTTGGAAAATCTTGGGAGGAGCGCACAAGTCCTCATCTACACTAAAATATGTTAGTTTCCATCATAATCTCTCTGATCTTCATCTGAGTGAACTCTCTCAAGTAGTACTTTGCCAAGGAATTATATAATCATGGAGGCATGCATCTTTCAAATTCTGTGACATTTTCTCTGCCCTATCTTTCCCTTTGGACGATATGTACTGTACTTATCTTTTTGCTCTCAAGATCCATAATCAACCTGCAAGGGCAAGTGTGACAGTTGGCAAACAAAAAAAAAAGCTGCGTGTATTGTTTCTGACCAATGTTTAAAGTGTGGCTGATATAATATAAAGGCCAACTATGTGTTATCAAGAACTGTCCTTCTTCTAGCTACCAGATTTCAATATTATATATGTAATTTTTGTTTATTCTCTCAATATTATATATTAACTGATCATATATATTCCATGGTTGGAAACTTCTAAGCAGCTTTATACCCTTGGTTGAAAGATCAGAGGTACAGAAGAAAATTCCAGATCTTTGAGCTTATGCTTGCAGTGGAGCTATACATGTTGGGTATGGATATGCTGATTTTACATAATTAGTAATAATCATCCTGCAGGAAATTTTCTGACTCTCAAATTTTGTAAACAAGAAAGTAAGATAAATCTATTAATAACCAGACTTGAATTAAGAAAAATGTCTTCTATATTTATTTTTTCTATATAAATGTCACATAGTTTTTACTTTATTTTATATTTTCTAATACTTGTGTTTTTTTATAAACAAAATTGAATTAAACTAAGCACAATTAAGTGCTTAAAAACCCATATACAAAATAGTACAGAGAAATAAGGCAAAAACTAAGGCCGCCAACATATATCACAAAATGTTACAACATTAGATAAAGCCAACATTAGGAGAATTCTTGATCTCCTGCTAACATCACCTTGAGACCTCAATATCATGAGCTTCATAGACCCAAAACAGCCTCTTAATACCTATGCTTCATATAACCAAACCAGCCCCTCATTCGAACCAGTAAAAAATATTAAGTGGGAAATATGAAAATTTAATGCTTGTGTAAGAAATATGAAAATCTTCAAATTAAAAGATTAAGTGAAAAATGATATTTTTGTAACTGAAAGTAAAAAACAGAAACATTTTCTCCATTATTTATATACATTAAACAAACATGGAGGTATGTTAGTGTTGAGTGGGTGGTATTTATGGATTAATATATCTAATTTAGATTTTGACTGAAGATTTTTTGTAATTTTTTTTCATTCCTTTGGGGTGCTAGACTTGTTATCATGTTATTTTTGGGGTGTTTAACAGTTCATGGATATCTATATATGTCCATTTGGGAACGATTGTTTCTCAATTCTTTTTTTCTTATCCAATAAAGTCTTTTCTTTCGAAAAAATAATGTAAGCTCTCCCCTTTAGAAGTTCACAACAGGTAGAAAAATTATACAAGAATTTTGATAAAACATAACTTTGTATAATTAAGGAAGGTTCTTTTTCATTTCTTTCTTTATTTACAAGGTGCTTTGCTACATCTCGAGCTTTGTCTTCTGTTTTATTCATGTCAGAAGCACCTGATCATACTTTTTGTTTCCCTATTGCAAATTTAACCGTCTTGGTCATTATATAATTATCTAAGATCTAACATTATGGTAAGCAATGTTAAATTTTTACCTAACCTAATCAAGTAATAGTGAAAGTTTATCTCTAATTTAATTATGGAAATGGTCATAAGTTCTATTCCTTTTGTACCAATAATAAGTTCTATTCCTCCATGTACACATATGATGAAGCAGGTGAATCAATTTAAATTAATGCATGTTTTCATAAGATTCTTCATTTTATTGGCATGCTCTTTCTCTTAAAATGAAGAGCTCTCCATCCTTCAACAGAGTCCATAAATAATAGTTACTTTCCGTGAACCCATCCCTATGCTTAAGTAAGCTATAAGCTTTGTTGTATATGGGTTAAGGTGCCTTGTACCTTTTTTAAGTTATATTTTGGCTGATAAAAAAAACTTCCCATTACAATTCTAGATAGCCACAATGGCCAGATAAAGGATGACTTCAATCTTATACATGTTCAAAGGAAAAAAAAAAAAATTGAATTTTGAAATTGTTTTCTTGTTACAGGACTTGCAGCGTATCAAGTACTAAATTATTTATTTTATCAAAACTTTTCTCACAAAGAAAGCTAATTGTTTTCTCTTTTCTAAAAAAAAAATATAAGTGTAACTTTTAAAAGAAAAAGAATATTAATTACTGCTTAAAAAAATTACATAGAGCTATCAGTTAGGCTCCTACCCAGTGGCATCCCTAGCCCAAGTGGGTTATGGCTTAAAAGGCCTTATGACCCAAAAGTCCGACGCAAGAAAAGTCCCCCAAAAATTTTGTGGGCTAAGGCTAGCCCATGACCCCTATAATTTCTAAAAACTCTCTCTTAACACTTAGCCCTAGACTCGCCCAAACAGACTGGGCTAACTTGAACTGGTCAAGTCGATGCGAACGGGCCTGGCTAACCTAAACCAGATGTAAATCCTTAAAAATAAACAACTTGAACAGGTTGGGCCAATGTCGAGACGATCGGGTCGGCGTCAGGTCAAGCGGGCCAGCGTCGCATCGGGCGGGTTGACGCTGGTTCAAGTGTGTCGGTTGCGAGTCGAGAGAGTTGACATCGGGTTGGGCGTGCCAGTGTCGGGTCAGTCGTGTCAGAGGCGTGTGGGGTTGGAAAAATGGGAGGATCAAATTTAGGGTTGATTTTAAGGTTTAGGGCCGGATTTAGGGTTTAGGTTGGTCGGTGTTAGTTTGGGATATTAAGATATGAGTAGGGTGAGTTGGCATCAGGTCGGGCAAGTGGGCGTCACGTTGGGTGGCTCAGTGCCGAGATAGGCACGCAAATAGAGCAGGTAAGATATAGTGTTCAAGGCCAATTTTAGGGTTCATGTCGAGATTAGGGCCAATCTTAGGGCTCATGGCGGAGCGACGTTGGGTCAGCAAGTCAGAACTGAGTCGAGCAGGTCGGTGTCAGGCCAAGCTGTTTGGGGTCGACTCGAGTTGGTGTCAGTTTAGGCGAGTCGACGTCAATCCGGGTGGGCCGGCGCTGAGTCAGGTAGGCAAAATGTGTGGTTCAGGTGTGTTAGTGTCGATTCGGGCGCGTCACCAATAGGTCGAGAAAGTTGATGTCGAGCTGGCACCAAGTTAGAGGTAACATTTGGGAATTACTTTTAAAATCTTTTTCTATCAATTTAATATTTACATAATTTAAAGTGAGGTTGTGAGTTGGCTCTAGATCTAACCTGGTTTGGGTTTGACTATAACTTACTAGTGAGAAAAAAAAAAGTCCAATAAGGGGTTGATGTTTTGGCCCAGGGGACAGGGGCCTAATTGAAGTTCTAAAATTACATAAGTTTTCAGATAGGGTGCTGGTTTTGGGATCTGAATTTTTAAATTGCGTGGAGGGTAAAACAAGTATCACAACTATTGATTGAGTTATTTTATTAACTTTTTTTAAAATGGGTAATCACTATTAATAACTATGATACTTACTTTACCTTTTAAAGTGGGTTCACTTATTGTAGAGTAGCCAAATCCCTATTTTTGTAATTTGCATTCCATGTTGAAAACACAAATACTAATTCAATATCTCTTATTAGAGACATTTTTATTAAATAGTTATTGAACCCGGACCAAGTTTAAGGGTTCTCAATGTGTGGCTTCTAACTTGTTAAAAACGGATCAATAAGTTTATGCAATGTCATTTTTAAATTGCAAAAATGACAAAAATGCTAGCAAATCCCAACTCTTGTGAATGGAAAAAACTCATTGGCCAGCCCCCTACCGCTTCGTGCGCTGACCGTGGGGCGAAAGATTAGTCTCACGGCAATCGTTTGTGGGGATACCTTGGTCAAGACAAAAAAAAAATTGCAAAGATAGATTGACCCGTTTATGCAATGTGATTTTTAACTAATTCAATATCTCTTATTAGAGACATTCGGGGGTTTTTACCGGTCCGGTCGGAGCTGTTCCGAAGGCACATTGCAGCTGTTGATGCTTGTCTGCTATGTGACTTTGTTGTCGAGACCCTCTCTCATTTGTTTCTGCACTGTCCTGTTGTTGACGCCCTTTGGTTTGCGTCACAGCTTGGCTTGCGTGTGACGAAGTTCCACTCGCTGTTGGATTTTTGGACGTTTGTTTTGCAGGGTCATGATTTGATGGTGGTTGGACCAGTTCAGACTTTGATATTCATCATTTGGGAAGCTCGCAACAACCTGGTTTTCCAAAACAGAAGGTTCTTGGAAGGATATTTCTCTGGCGTTTGGGCATGGTGGTAAGGAATAGCGATGCAGAGATCATGGCTTCCGATTGTTGGAATGATTTTTCGAGTCCCTCCCAAGCTTCTAGCTGCTGTTGGGGTTTAGTTTTGGCTGCAGAGCTCAGTTTTCGGCGGGTTATTTCGGAGACGGGTTCCTTCAACTCTTTCAGTGGCGGAAGCGTGGAGAAAATGGCAGTTCTTATTTATGTTCTATTATTCATGATTGAAGTGGTTTATCTTCTGTTTTTGATTATTTTGTTTTATCTTTTGTTAAACGTTCGGGAAATACAATGGCGGATTGTTTAGCTAGAAACGCTTCTACTACTTTGGGCCACGAGGTCTGGGTGGACGAGATTTCGGTGATTGCCTCCCGTTTTGTAGTTTCTGACGCTTTGGCTTCTTTGCCCGTTTCTACTTAATGTTTTGGTTGTTTTCAAAAAAAAAATAAAAAAATTGGATCACATATAAAGGCCATTTAATACTTGAGTTCATTTTTCTACTTAGTTCTTATTTCAAGTTTTAAAAGCTCCTTTTGAAAATTAATTTCTTTTATTTTATAATACTTATTCATTTATATTTTAACTTTTATATTTTTGTTTACCCACACCTGCCCTTCACCTGAGGCAGTCATATCCATGTCAGGAACATTGCCAGCATAGTAGGTTTAACTCTTCCGTCAAAAAATTTCTTTCATACTAAAAACTGAACTGAGATTCTCCTAAGGGGAATGAGATATGTATTACCTCAACTAACTATTCGTTAGTTAATTTCACCTCTTATCTCATTCAACTATTTGTTCTTTTTACGCTTACTTTATTTTTTCTATATTATTTCAGTAAATTGATTCGCTAACTCACCACCAAAACATTTTTAAAAAGAATAATAATTCATTGACACTTCAAATTCATTCACACTTAGTAAGATATGAAGAAAAAAGAGAGAAAACAGTAATATGATAAATCAAGTGATAAGAATTGCAGAGAGATATAGAAAAAATTGAAAGAAAATGAGATGGAAGAAAAAATGAGGCATGAATGAATCGTCACTCTTTTAAAAAAGAGACAAACTCACCCTGCTGCTCAAAACTTTTGGAGAATTATTAAAAGTGGGGCGAGTGAGTACAACCCACATACCAACACTACTCAACCTCAATTGTGGAGAATTGGTAGACACTCGTACACACAAATGAAATGTTGGCTACAACGTGAGAAATATGTGACTCCATATAACTAAGTTAGGTGAAAAATAAGCCGAATAATGGATCATAATTTTTGAATTATTTGTTACTATCAATTTAAATATCAGTGTTTTTTTAGTAGAGGGGCTAGGCCCTAAAGAAACACATAAGCTAATCAGGAGCAAAAGCATAAGAGGACTCAACTTCCGTTAAATCCTGGTTAAGCAACATAAGGCAATCACCCATAGGGAAATTAAATAAGGGAGAACCATTCTAAAAATTGTGCCCAACATGGCTAAGTAATCAGCTACTGAGTTCGACTCCCTAAGACTGTGAAGGGAACTAACGCAGCCATGGACATTGCTCTTCTGATGATTAGGCATCACCATGTCGACATAAGGGTGAGACTCATCCGGACAAGATAGAATAACCTAAATAACTTCAAGTGAATCACTTTCAATGATCACTTGGGGAATATCCAAATCAAGAACAATATTCATTGTCGTAGACACTGCTATTAGCTCTGCCAAGAAGACATTCGCACAAGAACAATATTCATTGTCGAAGCCTGTGATCTGCGTCCTTATTGTGTTCATCATCACTCCACCACTACTAGCCCAGAATTCCTTAACATCGAGTCATCGATGTTAAATTTAAACCAACCTTCTCTCAAGGGAGTCCAAACCTGTTGGAGGCTAGAATATTGCGACCTCTTACTAGAAAATACATCATGTGTTAGCTTGAGACAAGGAGGAGGCTCTCCCCACTTGTTCGCACAAAAGCTGATCCATCCCATAGGTCCCACGATCGAGGCCCCACAACCGGGAGATACTTGGGGTTATTTGATTGAAAACCCAGCCGTTTCAGAGCCTCCAAACAACCAAAAGGGGAGTTGCAAATGAGCTACCCCGATCCACCTAATTTGCGCCTGAAACAGCACCCAGGATGTTACGTACCCGCTAAGCTTTCAGACCCATGGAAAAAACTCCAACGTCAATGCCTATACCCAATAACGTTTGCTAGAATGGAATGATAGCATGGCAATCACGGAAGAGTAAACAAAAATTGGCATTTTTCTCATTCATTCATATAAAAAATTTCTCTTCCCCTCAAAAAAAAATTTATCAAGAATTTCTCGTACTATATATTATATTGAAAAGATCGGTGGCAGGATGCCCCCAAGCTTTTTAATCGTGTTTTTTTACATGTGATAGATATGTATGTGATTTGCATAAGCTATTGTAGACATGCTATATTCTATGATCTTGAACCCCCCAGCTACTTCAGAGCCTCCAAACAGCCGATAGGGAAGTTGCAAAGGATCTACCCCGATCCACCTGATTTGCGCCTGAAACAACATCCAGGATGTTACGTACCCGCCAAACTTTTAGGCCCATGGAAAAAACTCCAACGTCAACGCCTCTACCCAGTAACGTTTGCCAGGATGGAACGATGGCATGGCAATCACTGAAGAGTAAACAAAAATTGGCATTTTTCCCACTCATTCATATCAAGAAGTTCTCTTCCCCTAAAAAAAATTATCAAGAATTTCTATTACTTATATAGTTATATCGAAAAGATCAGTGGCAGGATGCCCCCCAAGATTTTCAATCGTGTTTTTTTTACATGTGATATATATGTATGTGATCTTGAGCTATTGTAGACATGCTATATTCTGTGATCTTGAACACCCCTCTTTTTATCTTGGCCCCTAGTCTCAAATTCATGTCTCCGCCACTAGATATTTGAATAATAGGGTAAATATATTTAGACAAACATATTGTTCCGTCCAAATGCCTAGGTCAAGTTCAACATTAAGACGTTGAGCCTAGCTACCCGCATTTAGTGGTGAGAGAACATGCTTACTTTTGTTTATTCTGCCTTCTTATAGTCTTAGCTTTTTGCTTTGGGTTAGTAGCAGTTTTTTCTTCGAAGGACGAGTTACTAGCAGTAATTTAGATTTTCCTTAAATTATTTATCCAAGATTATTGAACGGTGTTATGATTAATAAATGTGTCTGTTTGGATTCTCGTTGATTTTAATGTGAATCAACATTGAAGTCAACATGTCAAAATCTTGCTTTTTCGATCTACGTTAAACTTAATGTTACAATTCTAGCTTCTCCATTGATACCTTGAGATACGTAAAATCACGTTTGCTTTAGCTCCGACGCAAAACCATACATGCACTTAATTTGGATGTTACGATTTCCCTAACTCATGATTTTTCATTTTCTCAATCAAACTCATTCTTTGGGCCAGACTAGACTATTGTAGTCTTTGTCTTTTGTTTTCCAATTTGTAATAAAAAATGACCTCTTGGGTACTGTCTCATTTGAGACAGTTTCAAAACAATCTCAAATTCAATCAATAAAATCATGACACATGTTATTCAATCTTTCAACATTAACATTTTACTAAATTAAATTTTAATCCTGATTAATCTACATTATTATACTTTATTCTAAAATTAGCAGAAATTATAATTTGACCTACTAACATTTAACAAATTACATTTTTAATCTTCGTTAGACAAGTTAAGGATGATGTTGAGGATGAAGAACGTTTTTCTTTTGAAAATATTGAATGTTTTTATTCCGATGGTGATGAAGTTTTCCTTTTACATTGGTGATGAAGTTGAATGTTGATATTTGGGTTAATGTATACTTTTTGAGATTGATGAAGATAAAAAATGTAATTTGATATGTTAGTGGATTAAATTATAATTATTATACAATAAAATATTGAGTGAAGCTCCTATTTCTCATTTGATTTTTGCGGATGACCTCCTTCTCTTAATTTGGTAAAGCTTATGTTGTTCAGATGGAGAGTATTGCTTCTTTCCTGGATGATTTTTGTCAACCTTCAGGGATGAAGGTTAGCATCTCTAAATCTCGCATGATGGTTTCTTCGAATGTGAATTCTTCAATTTCTAGCCATCTTTATCAGCTTGCGGGAATCCCGTTGACAAATGACCTTGGACACTATTTGGGGGTGCCATTGGCCCATCAACGTGTGAAAGCCTCTTCTTTTCAATACATGTTGGACAGAACTCAACGACGTTTATCTACTTGGCGCTCTAACATGCTGAACTTTGTCGGCCGAGTTACTCTTGTTAAGTCTATGATTGCAGCACTACCTACTTATTATATGCAATCAAACCTTCTTCCAAAGGAGGTGTGTAATAAATTGGAGAAGATTCAGTGGGATTTTATTTGGGGTTCTTCTGAAGGGTCCCGCTCCGCTCACCCCATTGCTTGGGAAAAGTACTGTCGCCTGAAGAAAGAGGGAGGGTTGGGCCTTCGCTGCATGCATGATTTCAATAGATCTCTGGTTATGAAAATGGGTTGGGGTCTTGTCTCTAAACTGGATGCGCTATGGGCGAGAGTGATTCGAGGGAAGTATGCTTGTGGTAGTGATCCCATCCCCGTGGTGCAGAAACGTAACTCAGAGCCTCATGTTTGGTGGGAAATTTGAAACACTTGGGAGGAGCTTGGTTCGAATCTGCGATGGGGTCTTGGTAACGGTAGATTGATTCATTTTTGGGCTAATCGTTGGCTCCACTCTGGTATTTTTTTGAATGAGGTGGTGCTTCATCCAGTTCAATTTGTTGATCCGTTAAAGACAATTGCTGATTATTATGACTTTGTTCATAACTCTTGGCGGGTTTCTGATTTTTTTCACCCGCTTCCCCTTCTATTATATCAAAAATGTTGTGTGTGCCTCCTCCATCTCCTAGTATAGGGGAGGACAAGGTGATTTGGGCCCTTACGAGTGACGAAACCTTCTCCTCTAAGTCCGCTTATGAAGTGCGCGCATATGATATTTTTGTGACTCCTTCCGTGAACTGGCTTCCTCTTTGGCGTTGGGAGGGTCCTTTTAAAGTTGGTAATTTTCTCTAGCGTCTGGCTAATAATGGTGTTTGGGTCAATTATAGGCGGTGGCAAGTGGGAATGACGGACGATTCTCTTTGTCCTTTGTGCCTTGCCAAGGATGAAACTGTTCTTCATCTCTTTCGGGACTATTCGTGCACCAAGCCTTTTTTGTCACAATTAGTGATTCCTCAGCACCTGCCTACGTTCTTTGATGTTGATCTTCGCAGCTGGGTGTTGGGTAATATCCAAGATGAGTCATTGATCAGGATTGGTAGGAGTGGCTCTCCAAACTTTGGTCTCTTGCTCTGGCATATTTGGAAGCAACGTGTTAACTGTGTTTTCCAAGGAATTGCGTTTAGCTTGCAGCAACTCCTTACTTCATCCATGCGCTCTCTTCTTGATTACAGGCACTGTCAGAATACTCTCCATGTGGTGTCGTTGCTGCCTGACTGCAGGTATCGCCAAATCCAGGTGGGTTGGCTTCATCCTCCGCCATCTTGGTTTAAATGTAACACATATAGGTTGGTGAGGAGGCCCTCAATGTCTGTAGGTTGTGGTGGTGTTTGTAGAGACGAGGAGGGACGATGGATTTTTGGTTTCAGGAGGAAGATTGGCTCTTCTAATGTCCTCTGGGCAGGGCTTTGGGCAATTTTTACGGTCATATCTCTTGCTTGGGATCGTGGACTCTCTAGAGTTGTGGTGGAGAGTGATTCTCTTGTTGCTGTGAATCTTATCAAGGAAGGTTGTGGTCGTTTCCATCCTTATCTTCTTTGGTAAATTAGATATGAGGTTGGGTGGGTAAGGAGTGACATATTCGTTGCGTTCATATTCATCGTGAAGCCAATCAAGTGGCAAACTGTCTAGCAAATTTGGCGCATACGCTTGATCTAGGCAACCATGTCTTGGAGGATCCTCCTCCTATTTGCTCTAGTCTCCTTTTGTTTGACTGTACGAAAGTGTGCTTCCCGCGTTCTGTTCATGCGTAATTGTTTGTTTCTGGCTTAGTCCCTCCAAATAATAAAAAAAATTGAATAACATGTGTCATGATTTCATTGGTTAAATTTGAAACTGTTTTGAAATTGTCTCATTTGATACAATACCCAAAAATTACACTCGACTATTTTCGAAAAAAATAAATCTATCCTAGCCCAATGACTTTGGACAGAAAAATCCAATCAGTTGTTTCAAATCTAATCACAATCAGTGAATTAGCCATATAAACAGGGTTGGACGATATTCCATCATCACCTTAATTAATCATTGCAAAAGGTTTGGACAAGACATTTAATTGAAGTCTAATTAATAAAGATTTAATTTGAAATTTAAAAGCATCTGTCCATTTTGGTCGAGTCAGTGGGAACCTATGTACGGTTTCCAGTTTTGGCAAGAATTTAATTATTTAGAAGCTTTGACAAGATTAGCATAAAATACTGTGATGTCACTTATTTTATATAATTAAAACTCCGATTTAACAATATCGGATCAAGATACAAAGTGCAAACTCAATAAGTTAAATTTTAATTAACCAGCTAGTAATATTAAGGGTACGTGGTCTAATATATTATTTTGGAAGTATTATTTGAAATCAAATAAATAGAAAAACATGTCAATGATTGACATTTCTCCGCAATTTAAAGATTAAAGATTCAGATAAAAAAGAATAATAATGAGTTTGGGATAAAAAAAATTCAAAAAAAATAAATATAATTATTGCTAACCCAGATGGCAGTGACATTTTCACGTGGCTCGCTTCCAAACTCTCTCCTCAGCTCAGACTGTCGTCATGAAGTCAACATCGTCACACTGAAACATGCATTTTGGCAGACACGAGTAGTAAGGGAAAATAATAATAATAATAATAATAATAATAATAATAATAATAATAATAATAATAATAAAATAAAAATAATAATAATAATAATAATAATAATAATAATATTAAAATATAAAAACTACTTTTTTGTTGGTATTAAATTCCTTTCCTAATTCTGATTTGGATGTGGTGCAATTCTAAGTCCGCGTGCAAAGGTTTTCTCAGATCAGACAGAGATTGGTCCTCGAGTGCAAATGCAGAATGGAGCTTGACTGCAAGACCCACCTGTCGAGCAGGAATGAAAGTTGGCCTTAGTGATCTGACGGTTCTAAATGGAAGGGTCGTCGCTCAACGAATAAAAGTTACTCTCGGGATAATAGATTGATCTTCCCCAAGAAGGTGCCCCTGTTTTTTCAGGGTAAGAAGGGGTAGAGAAAATGCCCCGAGCCAATGTTCGAGTACCAGACACTACAACGCTAAAGTAACCCATGCAATACTCCGAGGAAAAGCTCAAACGTTTCATAAAATTTCAATTTTCAAATTATATACTCAAACAACCACTTTTTACCCTTGCGACCAACACATTTTAAGTATCGCTAATTATATTTTGCAAATATGAGAGAGGTGATTTTTTTATCTAGTTTAATTAAATTCTTTTACAATTTTAAATAATTATGTGACAAACTTTCTTAAAAATGATTTGGTTACCATCCCGTGCACTGTACATTATTCTTATTATAACACATTAACACAATATGCTTATAAAAAAAAATTATAATAAAATATATGGTAGCCGTAAGAGAAATAAAGAATATGTTGTTTTTGTTTTTCCTCCTCATAATTTTTTTTCTTGTTTTTAGTCTTTCAAAAATTACATGTTTTATTATTAGTCCTTGTTAGTTGTTTTTTCATCCAACCAAAATCTGAAAACTCTCCCACACGCACTTAAATCTGCTCTACAAGTGGTGAAATCGGGTTCAGTCACCTCAAATTTTTCCTAAATTGTAAAAACTCATATTTGAATGGATGGAAAAACAACTAGTAGCGACTAAAAACAACACATGTAATATTCAGATGATTAAAAATAAGAATTTTTTTTCGTAAGAATGAAAAATAAAAACAACGTATTTTACGAGGACTAAAAATGTATTTAAGTATTTAAGAATCAAATTTTGTAATTAGTTATGTTATAAAACCGCCTTAAACGTAAGGGTGTACCGTTGTCTGCTAGAATATTATAATCAATTATTTTAAAAATTTAAGTTGTTTGGTAAGAATCATATGAATGATTTTATATTATATTCTAACACGCCGTCTAACATAAGAGTTATTTGGACTTGAAACGGGAATAATGTACAGTTATCATGTGCTCTGCTGAAAAACAAAAGTGAGCTAGAGCTATATCGACACACACTCACACACACATAATTACCTGCAAGAATTAGAACATGTTGAATAGAAGCAGCAGCATGATACACGGGAGCTGCTGGCTGCAACAGTACGTAATTGGGTTCATGAGAGCTTACTCATCCAAAGAGCACTTGAAAGTTGAAAGCACAGTGAAGATAACCTCGAGAGAGTAGTAAAAAAGTAAGAACTAAGAACAAAAAGAGTTAGAGCGGTACCTAAGCCATCACCTTTGGTTCTTCTAGCTTGTCCTTCAATAGGAAAAAAGTGACTGAGACTGTGTGAGAGACAGAAATCAAAGAAAGCAATGCTGACTTGATTTGGAAAATGGACTTATGCAATTTATCACTAATAATTCTTAAACACAAATATCACGAAATGCATGGCATGCAGAATGTTACACATACACTAATAATGATAATTAGACATCAAAAAATATATACTGCAGGCACTCTTAAGAGTAGTTTAATTTGGACCATCTGCCTGCAGCAGTGAAGACAAGTGTATTAAACTTTTGACTAATTAACTTCTGAGTAATTAATTTGAACCATTTAATATAAGAATTAATAAATGGCAAAGAATTTGCAGCAGGAAGCAGCCGACTGTTAGAAATAATGGATCGCTTTATCATAAAAGGTTTGATATCATCTAAAAACCATTTTTTTTAATTTAAATGATTGGGTAAATGTATGAACGATTTTATACTATTGTTTCTAATACAGAAAATCTATATTGTCTTTCACACTGTAGCACATTTGGTTTTTTCCTTGTTCTCACTTCTTATCACATTCATTACTTCTAGTTATTTTTTTCTTTTTCTCACTTTAATTTGAGGCATAGTTTGAAAGGCTAGAAAATAAAGAGAAGAGAAAATTATGAAAAAAAAAAAAACAATTTCCAAGACATTTTATCTCTTTTGGTATAAAAGAAAATGTGTGAAGAAAATGTTAAATCAAGACTCACACTAAATTTTTTCTTTTCCATAATAGTAAAACATGGTGATAAAAGAGTATTTTTTTTATTTAACCAATATATCCATCATTTTGCAAACATAACATTTTCTTTCCTCTTATTTTTCCTTAATTCTTTTCAATCAAATAACCTAAAAATCGTTTTATTTTCTACTCTATCTTCTTTTGTTTTCGGCTTATGATTCATGAACCACCCTACAATGCAGACACCTCAAAACACCTCTTTTTTCTTTCTATCTCTCTTCTACACACATCACATTATATATCACATGTACTACCTATCTTTCATCGCTTCCTATCTTTCTAGTGGTACCAATCTTTATCCTTTGTTTTCTCTTCCTTTTGTTTTCTCTACCAAACACATCCTCCTGAGTATTTCTTATACAAATTATTTTCCCACATACACCTGTGCATGCTGCAAGTCTCTCGCGCCCTTTCTCTCTAGGATGTACATGCAATTAACACCAATAAATTATATTTATAAACAAATTTGCTGCAGAGCTATTAGTACAGCTACGGCTAGTTCAATATTATATTGTGTGGAGAAATAATGGCTCTGACTAAAAGTCCCTCATCAGAAAATTCGAAATTGGTACGGTTACATATATAATGCATGCAGCAGCACTGTCTAATTGATTTATGTAAGCAAGCTGTGTGGTTAGTTCATCAATCATGACACATCCCTTTCTTCAGCTATCTTTCTGTGTCTGTTGCAATATTGCATTGCATTTGCATATGAAGAATATTGTGCAATTAAGACTACCATATAGCAAGCTAGCTAGCTATATACCCACATATTATCACTTTTTCACCTAATCCTGCTTACCGACAGACATTGCTTTTTAAGAGTTAAACTAGGATTTCTTGTTCCGCAATCAACACTTCTTTAATTTGCTTGTTTGATGATCATCAAGTATATATATCTTTTGATCCTCTTTGGTAGAATTAGTTTTAGCTTACCGTAAATATGACTTAAAATAATGTAATTTTTGTTTTCATACGTTCAATGAAAAAGTGGTTTTCTAAGTAATTTGTGAATTTCAGATCACTACAACAAAAAGGAGTTTTTGCGGCGGTTATTAGTTTAACCGGCGGCGGCTAAAATCGCCGCTAAATTGTAATGCCGGCGGTTGGTAAACCGTCGCCAATAGTTTTCCCGGCAGTTGGACAAACCGTCACACAAACCGTTGCCAACTTTTAACGGCGGTTCTAACCGCCGCTAATGTTAGGATGTTCACAGCGGTTACAACCGCTGCAAAATTGTAGGAAAATATGGCAGTGGCTTAAACCGCCGCCAAGTCTGCAAATAATTTAATATTTTACGAAAATAATAAATTTAGAAAATCTAAAACTCTAACCTATCAAAATAACTCTTTAAAACATACTATACTATATAGCTGATACATTTAGAATTCACTTTGTAAAAACCTTGAAAGTTTGCTAGCACACACAATTACATCTCCTAACTTGGATTCACCAATTACACCGGCTATTCAACTCTAGCATGTTCAAGACCGTTAAGTTAGCAAATACTATTAAGCAAACAAGCCACATGAACAAAACACAAGATCTATCTAGTATCCACTGACTAATTAAGCTTATATATAACTAATAAACAAACAAGTCTGGAGTTGGAACTTGAAGCAAGTTCATGTGTATACTTGCCTCAATTAGTTTATAAGAAGTAACATTTAAAAGGATGCACTTGTTCTGGATGATCTGCATGCATTACAAAAATAGTATTGTTATTAGTTCCCAAGAGCACTTGATATTCCAAAACACCAGGATATTTATCACAGTAACAAAAGGAGATTGGCCCATTTGAGTGGAAATGGCATAATTGTTCTATGTTCTAAAAAGCATGGTAGATATACTATATTCGCAGAGGTCAACAAGACCACAACACAACAACTTATAACATTTTAAATATCTAGAATTGCACATGTTCGTTTGATTTTTGTAATTTCTAATAATTGTAGTTCATATAAGCAGTGTATTTACATTACTCCTACTTAGTTCACTCACTACACAAAGCTCTTGTCCATGCTTGACACAATAACCTGCCACATTATTTTTTCTAATTCCAAGATGATATATCAAGAACATGAAGATTTATATCGAGAATTGGTTTTTGCCTTATTTTCATGTCTGAAGTTTTTTTTAAGAAAGCAAAAGGATATATTAATATTGAATATAAAGCCAAAAAACCAGCCGTCACAAGAAAGAGGGAAAGTTGTCCGCCCGCCTCTAAAGTCGGAGAGGGGCAGAGCTAGCACCTCAAGCCAAAAACGGAATATACAAGGCCCCAACCAAATAAAACCATAATATACAACACAAAACGAAACACCCCAAAAGCAACATCATCACAAAAAAAAAAACCGCCCCTACGAGTTTCTACGCTCCATAATTTGAGTCGCTATCTAGTTCACTACAACGTCTTCAGAACAAGAAAAAACTAGACCCACTCGCTTACCCACCCGCTCCATAATTTTCTGAAGTTTTTTTCTACAAACAAAGACAAAATTAATTGTAAAAGAAATTTTAAGAAGCTAGCTTGATTTGAAAGCTTAACAGGAAGATGATTAAAGTGAAACATAGCAAACAGTGGAAGCCAAGAAAACAAACATTTAGAAATATTTATTCATATTGTTCTTTAATTCCACAAAGGAATAAATTCAGCATCTCACTCTCCTCAAATTTGAGCTTAACATATAAGGTTAAGCACATGTTTGGAAATTTTTCTATAAAAAATTTTGAAATCAAAATCAATTCTGGAAAGAAGCTTTTATGAGTAACGAGTGCTATAACTAATTCTAAATTAAAAATAAGTTGCTCCAAACATGCTATAAATTTAGCTTAAACACAAGAAAATCCCATTACTTTTTCCAACTCTTTTAAGAAATCCCAAAAATGAAAGGAAATCAATCAAACTTGGGGAAAAAGTTTCAGTAAAAATGAAGCCAATCCTCCAATCATTCTCACACTTAAAAAGAAATTCTAAGTACCACAGAATTCGCCTAAAAAGAAACAACACAAAGAAGAAAAAGAAAACAATGGTAGGAGCTCAATATTACATATATCAAACAAGAATAGAGAAACCAAATCAGGAATCTCAACAATAGCGTACTGAAACAAAACATAGGACTTAAACACAAAACAATAAGATTCAAAGGCATCATATTGCAGTTCCTGAAGGACAAATATTAAAACACATCAATAAAGCTCACCTGAAAACGGAGAACAAGAAGAGCAGAAATTGGTGAACTAAGAAGATGGATTAGATTATGCATCAACAAGAAGAACAAGAGGAACATAAATTGAGGGAAACATTTGTCATTGAAAGGGGCAAAATCCTGATGTACAGAAACCCTAACAATTGAATCGCATAGGGAATTAAACAAAGAACCCTTACCTTATTGTTTCAAGATGAGAGATGATGAAAATTCAGTGACAAGTTAGAACCCTAATAGAGAGGAGAACATTAGAAGAGATGGGAAAGAAGGATTCCATAGAAGAGATGCAAAATTACCAGCGACGTGGTGCGAAACAGAGTGGTGAGAGGACACCGTGGAAGGAAGTGATGCGAAACCGAGCAGGGAGAACGACTGTAGTGAGGCCGTCGTGGATGAGGGTTTTGGAAAAAGAAAGAAATGGAGCGCGAACTGAAACTCTAGTGTGAGGGCGTTAGGGGTTTTGTGTATTAAAAAAAATAAGATTACTGAACCTCCGGAATGTGAAAACCATTTACAGGCGGTTTTAAACCGCCGTAAAATTACACATATATACCGGTGGTAGGATAAACCGCCGTAAGATCCCTCATAATCAAAAGAAGCGACGACGGTTTCATAAACCGCCGCGAAATTTTTTCCAGGAAATGTATAATTTGGAGTAGTGGATGAATTTTTTTTGAACTGGTTATGTTTAACAGAAAAATAGTATTTGTCATGGAAAATGGATTTGGGTTTTTTACCAATGAAATCAATTTCCTAAACATCATTTCAACTGGTTAGAATTAATTTTAATCAAATAAAATGATTTTTCTTTCCAAACATACTCTTAAGTTATGTTTTAAGTTATGTTTGGAAACCAATTGTTTCCAATGTGAAAGCACGTTTACATGAGTTGCAAAAGAAAATATATAAGAAATTTGGGAGTTCTCCGTTGAGCTAAAATCACACATGTTTTTAAAGGTAAGTACACTCTATCACTCAAGTAATCTGGGATTGAAATCCGAGATTATTGTACCCAATGGACTAGGAAATTGTCACTCCCCAAGAGTGAATTGAAGTTAAGGTTCCGAGTTTTGAAAGTTGTTTGAGTTTACACATGCAAGAAAGCAGATAACGAGTAAAGAGAGTTTGATTAAGAAAGACTCATAATTACAATGGTATTGAATCATCTCCCTCGTTATTATATATGTTAATCCTAGATGATTATCATGTCAATCATACCTTCTTATATTAATTAATGCACCGTTAAGCTATTGTCAATTGTCATACCCAACTGCATTAACTTACAAGCAAGCGTCATTGTAAGGTGATCAGTGAAAGTAGACATGAAGTGCATAGAAGTGTTTTATGTGTATTTCACTACCTATATAGCATAAGAAATTGGGAACATACTAGAACTAATCTTTAAGCCTCTTATTAGGAGCGAACTATTATTAACTATCCTATGATCCTTCTTTTTATGGTTTGGTGATTAATTCTTCTAATTATGAGTGAATCAATTACTATAATTATGGTTAATTACGCCATATGATATAATCACTTAAAAGTGAACTAAGATAAACTGAATAACAGCTATAACATATATAATAAATCGGGGTTTAAATCATATCTTGAATTGCAACCCTGAGAAAGGGGATTTAGCTACTCATAGAAATCAGATCACAAATCATAATATCCCTAGTAGCTATGATCATCTTACATAATTGATGAATGATCAGGTCTCTTCCCCTTGCTGCAATCTTCCTTTGTCGCCGCCTCTCTATGATTTGAGTATGGTCTTCTCTTGTCTCTTGTGTCTGTTATATTCTCGATATATCTGTGTTTATTATTTCTTTCATTTTTTCTTTTTAATTCCTCTCGAGCTCTTCAATTCACTCATTCTTGTATCATCATTTGAACTCAACATCAACGAAGCCGTGTAACACTTTTGAGGAGGAGGAGGAGGAGAAGGAGGAGGAGGAGGAGGAGGAGGAGGAGGAGGAGGAGGAGGAGGAGAAGAAGAAGAAGAAGAAGAAGAAGAAGAAGAAGAAGAAGTCGTCTCCTCCGACTGCTTCAGTACTAGGCTCCGCATAACGTCATCTAAATGTGGCCGTGAGGTTGAGAGAGAGAGAGAGAGAGAGAGAGAGAGAGAGAGAGAGAGAGAGAGAGAGAGAGAGAGAGAGAGAGGAATTTTTTAGGGTTTTTAAGGGAAATGTGGAGGCTACCAAAAAATATAAGAAGTCACTTCCGTTTAATAAAATATATACAATTACAAATATAATTACTTACTATACATGTTTACAATAAAAAAACTATACAAGACTAATGAATTTATACAATGAATATATGCAAAACTATACACATATTCATCAAACATAAAAAAGTGAAAGAAATTATAAATACTAACCTGTATAATGAGGAAACTTATGATCATTCTTGATATAAATACTACAAAACCAAAAAAAACTACAAAATTAATATACAACAATTGACCTAAAATAACATACAAAACTAAAAATAAATAATAAAAAATAAAATAAATAAGCAAGAGATGGCTAACCAGAAGGATGGAACCCTCTATATGTAGGTTACCGTTGGCCTTGTCGTCAGTAAAGTCGTCTGTAACCTATATGAAGAAGAGATTACCGACGACATTTTTCATCAGTAAATGAGCGGCAAAATGTAATGCTTCAAATTAAAAGTGGGAAAACATGCGCCAAAATGTACGACAGGATTACCGGCAGTCATGTCCATCGGAAAAAGCGTCGGAACTTGTCGGCGAAATTACCAATGGCTATATCCGTCACAAAGCCCATCGGTAATTTTCCCGCCAACGTTTTCGCGTGGAAAAAAAAATCAGCGCCAATTTTCCCTTCAGCTATCAACGACTTTAGCCGTTGTTAATTTTTTTTGTAAACCCGAATGTTCTTTACCGATGGTTTGTCCGTCGGTAATCAATTACCGACGGATTTATTATTTTCAGTAAAACACCATCGATAAAACGCATTGTTCTTGTAGTATTTGTCCACTATAATTTTCTAGAGTGTTTCCAAACATACACATATAAATGCTTTGTTTGATCTTTGCTCCCTTGGTATGAAAATCCTGGCTCCGCCCCTGGGAGTGACGTAGTGAAACACGAGACTATCATAGTTTGATGGCTCATGAGGGGTTTGAGAGTTCACCATCCACATCGGGCTTGTGTCTTATTGTTGTAGGTGGGACTTGTGTCTTATATTGTATTAAGGGTTGGAGTACCCCTTGTACTCCCTTTTAATACAATCTTTGGCTTATCGAAAAAAACCATCCACATTGGGCTATGAGCATAAGTGATTTGGAAATCGTCCACATACGTTCACCACAAAGGCTTAAGTGCGCATTTGGATTCCCGATCCACGTTATACTCAACGTGACAAATTCTAGCTTTTTCGTTGTGTCTTGAGATACGTGCAATAACGCTTGCGTTAGCTTCAACGCCAAACCAAACATGCACTAAGGCAAATGGATGAAAGAGTCCTTCCACTTATTAACTGCTCAGCCCTTGCTTCTTCATCCGATATGTGAATTCTTTCATTCAAACTTGTACTTCAACATAGCAATCACTTACAACTTATGACCTAGCTTGCCTAGGATACCAATCGTTGTTCCAAAGACATTTATAACATATTTGGAAACGAGTTGTGAAATTAATTTTAAGTCTAAACTTGATGAAAAGAAGTCCAAACGGGTGGGTTGGACACAAAATCGATAGTAAATAAGCTAAAGAGTTGCATTTGCAATCGTCTTCATGCATTTTTGGTTAGGTTTCTACTCCAACATCTTCGAGTCCACTCTCCTTGACTTATAACATTATTTTGGTCCACGCATTCAACCTAACAAGTGGTATTAGAGTTTACTTACCCAACTTCACAAGATAAAAAAAAAACCCCAAAAAAAGAAACTAACAAAAAGAGCTAAGTAATAAAAAAACAAAAAAAAACTATCGCCTACAATTAAAGCCAAGGTCTCTTGCTGAGACTTAAACCCACACAGATAACCTCTGAGGTTCTACTTGAATACAAACCAACAAATCAACCTCAACTTAGATTAGGCTTCTATTCTAGCATGCACCTTCAAGTCCACTCTCCTATATATGTACAACAATATATTAGGCTCGCGCACTCATCCCAGGAAAATTAATTATGACGAAAAGTATATATGTTAGTTGATTCTCAGAGGGAAAAATGTGTGATCCGAAATGTTATTAATTTTTATTTCTAATATTACCTGGTATGGAATTGCTTCTTGTGATTAAATTCACTTGAATGTAACCAAAAATTCACTTGAATTTGTGCTATTGCAAAACCCAAAATCGCATGTACACTTGAATTTCTATACAATTTTGGTTACAAGATTTGCAATTCGCCTCATAAGCTAGAGTCGTAGAGATCTACTCAATTAGGTACTACTATGTTGTATAACCTGAAGAACCTAGCTATATATACCTGCCCTCATGCTCTTTATTTAACATCAATTTCGACTTTGTACATTAAAAGCAACAAGTATACCTTGGCTTTAGCCTAATACACGCAAATGATGACATCTAATATGTATAGCTTATTTGTATTTGACTGACAACAAAGCAAAGTTTGACCAACCCCGATAGTTTAACAAGTAGAAATATTAACACTAGCGATATCTATACTATGTATAGGATATCATGAAAATCTCCTTTAACATTATTAGTGAAGCGAAGTTTGACCAATAGTACTACTCTTTTGACGGTTTAATTTGCATTGATTGCTCTTAAGAGGAATTCAAACCCATTTAAGAACATTTTCTTCACAATCATTACTATATATTAATAAGATCATTACTAAGATCCTATATATATTATGTAACGAACACTATGCGATTATGTAGAGTAAAGTGTTATTTATGGATCTGAACTTCTTATTAACTATATATTAAATCCAGTACATAGTGAAGTTTAAGCTTATAATGTCGAACAACGTTTTATTCACAAATCAAACACACCTCCACTTATGAGATTTAGGAAGAAAAGATAAAGAAATGAGGGAATGATAGATGATGTGATAGAAATAGAAGAGAGAGATAGAAAGAGAAGTTGGGTGGAAATGAAATAGAAGAGAAAGTGAGGTGTGAATGAATCAATACTCGAATGAGAAAGATTATGTTCGCACTTCTTAAACACTCACACATAGATGAAATGTGAAGAGAATATAGATAGATTAGTGATATGATAGGTGATGTGATAGAAAATATAGAAAGATATGAAAAATAATAAGTAAAAATGAGATAAAAGAGAAATTAAGTGTGAATATATCAAAATTAGAATGTCCACATTCAAGAGCCTTTAGGTTGGAACAATAGCTTGAAGCTATTTATATAGAAGGTATAAATTTATTTGATTGCAGTTTTAGTTTTTCCTATTTAAAAACACTTTTCAGAAATAATTTTTAAAAACAGTTTTTTAAGAAAAAGAAATTTATTTGAATGAGATGTTTTGCATCATTTAAAAAACTATAATTTGAAAAGTAAAAACAAAAAACATTTTCATATGTTTTTGGATTTTCGTTTTACTTTTATTTTTCTTATTTTCAATTTTAACTTTTATTTAATTTAAAATAATTATAATAAAATTAAACATTTAGAGAGTAAACAGCCCCGTCGGGATGCATTCTGAGTGGTTTATTTGAACCGCTGGAATAGACGATGGTGAAGATCATTTGGCGGCGGTTTAAACCGCCGCATGTTGCCAGGAAATGGAAAAAATGACTTGTCCTTTCTCGGGCGGTGCAGATCGCCTGCATTACAATGGATTATTTCGCGGCGAATTAAACCGTCGCAAAATATAAAATGGATTAAGAAAAAAAACTTAGAAACCACTCTACTACTAACCAACAATACAGTATGCATATGATCACTAAAAGCAATCTTAACAGTATAAATTGTAAATGTATTCCACTCAGAATTTTTTTTTTTTGTAATTTCTCACCTAAAACTTGATAGGAGAGCAAGGAGGGTACTCAAAGATATAATATTTAGACCACAAAAATCTATGTAAAATGCAAACCAAAACTAGGCCCACAAATTATCAATCCTACACAGTGCCACCAAAAGGGCCCTTACAAAATTCTAGCCTGTAGTTTATGATTTTGCTTGTTCAGAGACAGGATATAACAATTCACCACGATAAACTAATTTACATAAATGCAATGAACTAAAAGTTGAACGACTTAAGAAATTGCCATTTTTCAGAGAGCGATTTTTATGCTTCAGATTTCCCCTCGAGCACTAAGACCTTTGCTATCATAACAATTATCACTCTGAATCAGTACAGCAGCCTGGTTCCTTAATTAACACCACACAACATAATGTCATTGGCAACATAAATTTGTTGGAATTGAGAAGACTTGTTAATTAAAATATTTTGCACACATGAGTCATGTTGAGAGCAATGTAAGTAGGTTAATAAATATGATCCTCATTAAATAAATAGCACACAATGTATAGGTCAACTATTTAACATACTATATAGAACATAATAAAATACAACCATTATGAGTACACAAGTTCTACATGATGTAATAATAAGTTCTTCAGAAGGACTGAACTCAGGTATCTCAGAACTCCTTATTAGAAGACAATATCATTTGGGAGAACATGTGATAGATGAGTAACCTTTTTCAGTTCAATTTTTGGAGGAGGTCCCTTATAGAAATTTGGCATTGGAGTGGCTTTGAATGTCATATTTTTCCTCATTTGCTTGATCTCCGCCTCCTGGTTTTCCTGTCATAAATCATAAGAAAAAATGGAGAGAATAAGCTAAATGAAACAGATAAGCTTCCAATGAAAACTCAAAACACAAGGAATAGAATCTATTAAATTCATATAGTTTTACACATTGAACCCTTTGATTTCTCCTGCATGTTAGTTTTCTTTGCTCCTTTTCCTGAATTTTTTCTTCTAACTTTGAGAATAACTGATGCAAAGGGAGAAAATAAGAACTAATGCGAAACAAAAACTAATAGCATATAAACAAAATTTCATAAATGTTTTAGTTAAATAAAAGGAAGAATGCATATATATAGCCATGAATCATCTAACTCGTCCCTACAAATTAAAAGATGAACACATGTATTATTTACCAACAAAGCTCAACCTTATTAAAGGATCCACATTTGTGGTGTAATGCAATATCAATCATATATGTCAAATTAACATATTAAACTTACAACGTAAAGCCCCACCGTGAATCTAAAGCTTCAACTATAAGATCACAACGAAAGCGTAGATATGAAAGAAGTGAGAACCAAAACGCCGTAAAAGAGGGTGAGGAAAGTATGCATTAGAAAACCCCAAGGCACAAAACTTATGAGTAAATATGTTAAATCAAAAGCCAAATTGCAAGTTGTGAAGTTTAATAAAAAAATGAACACAAATAATAGATATGAAGAAAAATTAAGCACAAAGGCAGGGGAAATTTTGAAGCTCTTCACACACCAAAACACAAGTTCATGTTGAGCACATGAAAAATTAATTAAGATAGAGTTCAAGCAATTAATTTTTCGAACATCCACAAGACAAATACTGAAATACATATCCAATTGAATTCTACACTGATGCGGTTGATCGATTCTTCTAACCCACTGATGTAGGTTCAACTCCGTCGCGTTCCGCCACCGCCGTCGTGACGAACTCCTTCTCTCTCGATTTCTCTTTCGTCTTCTCCTAACGGCACCGTTCGAATCTGTTGGGGCCAAGAGGCCCAGCAGATTTGCTTAGGTTAATTTATGGTTAGTTGGACCCAAATTTGATTCTTTGGTAAAATCTGGTTTGGGCCTTGTAGCCAAATGTCAACATTTTCTTTGTGAGTGTTATAAATGTTTTGTTGACATGTGTTCTAAATTTTGTTTTTCTTTTGGGTATGAAATTGCTCTAAATATTTATTTAAGCATTTTCCTTCTAACTATGTTTTTACTATTTAGTATTAACTATAGTTTTCAAAAACAAAAAGTTTTCACTTTTCTAAATCCACAATTCCATCCTTACTATTCTTGGTCAAAGAATTTATCTTTTTGTATAAGTGGCTTAAGAGAGTACAAATCAGCAGTGTTTTTTTAGTGAGGTCTGAGGAGTAATAATTAACGGTTTTAGTTAGGTTCATTATCCATTAAATATGACTCACCCCGCCCATAACCTTTTTCCATTCGCTGTTTTCCTTGTCCACTGGCCAAAGTCCTTAATTTTATGTTTCCCGAAGCCTCTCTTTCCTATGTTTTAGTAGTACAAACCACCAAAAGAAAGAAAAGTTTCATAGTTTTTGTTGGAGCAGAATGAAAGAACTCATAAGAATAGAGAAAAAAAAATGTATTAAAAATTCTCTAAGTGTACATTACACGTTCTCTCATATAAGTTCACACTTAACTACACAGCATACCTTTGTATTTATAGTGCTGCGTAACACTTCATACTAACTCTTAGTGTCGTTAACACTAACCACTAACTACCGCTAATTAACAGACTAAGTATACGCCTGCCATTCACACACTGTCAGACGACTAACTCGCCTGCCATATCTTGCTATGTTACCAGACGACAACAACAGAACTCGTCTGGTTACTGATCTCAAATCTATCAGACGTAGTACTCGTCTAGCTACTTACAGACTTAGGCATTTTGAATTGATTCACAATACTCTCCCTCAATTCGAAAGGATCAAACAGTAATAACACCACTCATGTGTTTCAGCTTCTCAAACTGATCTCCCTTTACTGCCTTCGTCAGCAAATCTGCAGCTTGCTCAAGTGTTCCGCAAAACACCAGTTCTAACTTCTTCTTTTCCACTTGTTCTCTGATGAAATGGAAACGCGTCTCGATGTGCTTGCTTCTACCATGAGATATTGGGTTCTTGGCTAGATTGATTGCAGACTTGTTATCTATATACAACCTAAACAAGGCGAGGTGACTTGTAGTGGTATGACAGACCCGAACACACTACGTCAACCTAAACCCGGCCTAAACCCTAACCCCTATACCCTGAACTTACCTGAACCGTTTGGGTCGACTTGAGCAGGTCGGGTCGAGCTTAGGGTTTAAGGCTAATTCATCAAGTCGACCAGACCCCTTCACGACACCCCTGCCCATTCAGGTTGACTCAGACTGTTCGGGTCTACTGGGAACGTTTAGGTCAATCCGACCTGTTCAGGCTGACCGTGCCCGTTTAGGTTGGCCAGACCCACTCATGTCCGGGTTAAGGGTTTAGAGATTATGATTAAGGGTCTAGGTCAAGCCGACCTATTCATGTTGGGTTTAGGTAAGCCTGCCCCGTTTGGGCCAGTCCTGGCCGTTCGATCGGGTTTAGGATTTACGGTCCGGCTTAGAGTGTAGGCCAGCCCGTCCTGTTTGGGTCATTCTGGCCCGGATCTGGTTGACATGAAAGGGATTGGGTAGACCAGGCCTGCTCAGGTCAGCTTGGATTGTTCGGGTCGGCTTGACCCATTCAGGTCAGCCAGTTCGAGTTGGCCCGGCTGATTCAGGTTGGGTTTAGTGTTTAATGTTTAAAGAATATGTGTTTAGTTTTAGGTTTAGCTCCCCTGACCTCTTTCAAGTCAACCTTTCCTATTCAGGTTGACTCGGCCCGATCATGCCGCCCTGACTCGTTCTGGTCAGTCCAATTAATTTAGGTCGACCAGTCCCGTTTAGGTTGGCCTAACCCTCAAGTCAGATTTTATATTTAGGTTATTGTAATAATATTAGTTAAGTTTAAAAAAAATATTTTGTTTATGGTATAAATATTAAAGGAAATTTAAAAGTTTAGGGAATTCAATTACCTTCAAAATTATTTGAATTTCTAGATTTCTTTATCCTAACACACTTAGAATCTGTTTGTTTTTTATCATCATTCTTTAATAGGCAACTAAACTGAAGTTAACCCCCAACACATATATGCTGGTAAGTATTTTAAACTTTAGTTGTTTTGTGTCCTCCAACTTTGTAAGTTAACATTACACTCACAAGATATCCAAACAAAATTACTAAACAATATTTGTTGTTCTTCACAATGATTAAGTGACGTGCAAGCCAAATAGGACAAAGGCAAAAGGCTTATCTTGAAACTCCCCAACTGGCCATGTTCTCTCTTTTCCAGCTTAACATCACTCACACTCACACTCACACTCACACTCTACGCATACACCGTGGCATTCCCAATCCCACATCAAACAGCATATTCTCTCAAACACAATGGTCACTCATTTTGACCAATATACCCCCAAACTCTAAACCCCTTCTTTCATCCTCAACTCCACCAACCATGGGCAGTATTGTCACGCCAGAAAACATACACAAGAACCCACGTTCCAAACCAGAAAGCCACCTCCTTTAATCCCCATATTACCCTAGCCCTGATACATAAACCCTGATAAAGGCAAGGGTATTAAAGTACTTTAATTATCGGTTCGAAAATAAAACTATTAAAATAAAAACAAAAGAACGTGAGCGATCCGCGCAAAAGGAAGAAGTGAGAGAGATAATAAAGAAGTAGAGAGAGAAACAAAGGGAGAGAAAGAGAGAGAGCCGTTTGAGAATTTTTGAGACGTTATCGGACTTCAAATCTAGAATTCGCCGGAATTTGGGAACCGCGGTTGCGTCCGGAAGAGGCTAGGGTTTCTTCCTCTTCTTTTGAACTTCAATTTTGGTTTCGAATTTTCGCGATGGGGGCATGAGGTTGAGGTTGAATTGGGGATTTGAAGCTTCGGGTTTTGTCGTCGTCCAGCGGAGGTTTCGGTGGTGGTGATGTTTACGCCGCAGAGGAAGTGGTCGGGTTGGTCCCTCACGCCCAGCAAGAGCGGGGCTCGGACGGGAACAGGGTCGGGTTCGGGCCGCGATTTGGGTCCGGATTCGGTCGATGGGGCTGGCGCGAAGGGGAAAGACGTCGCCGTTGTGGAGAATGGGGGGAACTTGGATCGAGAGGTTTTGGTTGAGAGAATTTCCAGGATTGAGAAGGAGGTTAGTAGTTGGATTCTTCTTCTTAATTTTCTAATATTTTTCGGTGATGTTTTAGTTTTTATTTTAGTTGTTTCTTTGTTTTTTTAAGTTGTTCGTTATAATTTTGCTTTGACACTGTGATGTGGGTGTGTTTTGAAATTTTGGGTAACACTTAGGAGAGAGAACACTTGATTTGAATTGTTGATTACTTTGGGACATGATTTGAATTTCCTGGTAGCATAGTTACTACTATGATGGGGAATTGAACTATTGCTGGAATACATACATGTTTTATTTTTGTTATCTGGGGTGACAGCTTTTTATGATGTTCCAAGAGCATGGTTTGGAGATAGTAGGCATATGTAATTTAGTTCTCAATTTCGCTTTTGCTTACGCAGTTCATGAGCATCTCCCACATTTATGGCGATTACATCACATGTTCAATGATTTTGGGTGTTATCCTTGCAATTTCATTGCCTATGGTTGTCCAATTTCGTATATGATGTCCTACTTGTACCATGATAGATACCTGATGACTTTATGGCAGTTATGTTTATTCTGAATGATTTGATGTTAAGTATTGAAGTTAACAAATGAAAGTATAATATTTAGAAGATAAGAAGGTGAGTTTAGTGGATAAGGACAACATTTATAATTTTCTTTATGTGATGTCATGCGAAACTGTATGCACCTAGATCTTGATTATTTAACCTCATCTGTTTTCTGAATAAAGATATAAGAATAAAGATATAATTTCTGGAAAGAACTTCTTGTCATACATATTTATGCTTTTTTACCAATGTGTTAGTACATGAAGACACTAGATATGCCTGCATGTGTGCCGGTGCAACATTAAAAGTTCTTATTTTCTTTTTCAATTTTTTGTGGTTTGACCTGATTATGTGTTTTTATTTGGGTCCAGCTCTATGAGTACCAATTCAACATGGGGCTTCTCTTAATTGAGAAAAAAGAGTGGAGTTCTATGCATTCAGAGCTAAGTCAAAATTTAGTAGAGGTGAAGGATGCTCTGGAACGAGAAAAAGCTGCTCATTTAATTGCTCTATCTGAGGCAGAGAAGCGAGAAGAGAATCTGAGGAAGGCCTTGGGTGTTGAGAAGGAGTGTGTGCTTGATGTAAGTTTTTAGACATACATATTGTGTACATAAAAATGCATGTCTCTTGTACCTGCCTTATTTGTGGATAGTCAGTATCCGTTGATTCTTTAAATGTCCTAATGTTTAACTATATTTATGGCTAATATTTGGAAACATATGTGTTGATAGCTTGAGAAGGCTCTGCGAGAAATGAGGTCAGAGCATGCAAAAATTAAATTTACAGCAGACTCAAAGCTGGCTGAAGCAAATGCTTTAACAACTAGCATTGAAGAAAAATCTTTAGAAGTAGAGGCCAAGTTACGCTCAGCTGATGCCAGACTTGCAGAAATAAGCAGAAAGAGTTCAGAGATTGATAGGAAATCACAAGACCTGGAAGCTCAGGAATCTGCTCTTCGAAGGGAACGTTTATCCTTCATTGCAGAGTACTCCCCTTATTTCTATTCTCATTCAATTTGATTTTTTTCCCGGTTTTCTCTTGTAATCTATTTTCATATTTAATGTGGCTAATTTATTATCATTAATGACAGGCAGGAAGCACATGAGAGTACTTTGTATAAGCAGAGAGAAGACTTGCGAGAATGGGAGAAGAAACTACAGGAGGGAGAAGAGAGGCTATGCAAGAGTCAAAAAATTCTCAATGAAAGAGAGCAGAGGGCTAATGAAAATGATAGAATATGCAGGCAGAAAGAGAAGGACCTTGAAGAGGCACAGAAGAACATTGATGCAACAAATGAAACATTGAGAAGCAAAGAAGATGATGTGAACACCAGGCTTGCAAATATTACCCTAAAAGAAAAGGTAAGTATTATGTGTTGATGTTACACTGTTTAGCTCTATTTCAGTTTATTATGATATCATGTGTTAATAGGTCCATATCCTCTGATGCAGGAATATGATTCTTTGAGGATGAACCTGGATCTGAAAGAGAAGGAATTATCTGATTGGGACGAAAAGCTCAATGTGAGAGAAAAAGTATGTTCTTTTACCATATTACAGTTCAGAGAATTTGAGAGAATCTGAATGTGAAGTTTTCATATTATTGATATTGTGCTTGGATTACATGAGTGTATCCTATTTATACAGAGTTGCAGTTACTAACTGCTTTACAGGATTGAAATCAGAAAAACTTACTATGTATAGCTAGCAAACTAACCAAGTGAAGCTGATAAATAGTTCACTAAAACCAGAAGTATAATATCTATGTACTCATGGAGTACTACATTCTAACATTTACTTGCTCATTTCCTAGTTATATTTGATTGGTGGCTAATAACTCTGTAAATGGCTGAGTTTTATTTATTTGTTGTTTGCGTACTAATATTTAGCTGTTGGTCAGTGGTTGTGTGTGTGTATGCTTTTGAATAATATGGCAATAGGACCAATGGTATTAAAAACTGTCAGACTAATCATGAAGTCAATGTTTTGTAAGCATCTACAGTTATCATTGAATGGTATGCCAGCATGCCACTATCACTATTCTACATTTTGTTTTTTCTGCTGAATTCCGCCTTGTGTCATTGTAGGTTGAGATTCAGAAGCTTGTTGATGAACACAATGCTACTCTTGATGTGAAGAAGCAGGAGTTTGAAGTGGAATTGGATGAAAAAAGAAAATCCTTTGAAGATGGGTTGAAAAATAGATTGGTTGAAGTGGAAAAGAAAGAAGATGAAATCAGTCACATGGAGGAGAAGGTTGCAAAACGAGAGCAGGCCTTGGAAAAGAAAGCAGAGAAGCTTAAGGAGAAAGAGAAAGAGTATGAACTAAAAGTCAAAGCTTTGAAGGAAAGGGAGAAGTCTATTAAGTCTGAGGAAAAAAGCTTGTCGAAGGAGAAAGAGAAAATAGAAAGTGAAAGAGAGGAATTTCTCAGTCTTAAGGCTGAAGTTGAGAAAATGAGGGCTAAGAACGAAGAAGAGTTGTTGAGGATAAATGAAGAGACTAATCATCTTAAAGTGACTGAGGAGGAGAGGTCTGAATATATGCGCTTGCAGTCACAATTGAAGCATGAAATTGATCAGTACAGGCTCCAGAAAGAATTGCTTCTAAAGGAAGCTGATGACTTGAGGCAGCAAAAAGAGACTTTTGAAAGAGAATGGGATGAGCTGGATCTGAAAAGAGCAGATGTTGAGAAAGAGCTGAAAAATGTGATTCAACAGAAGGAAGAAATATTAAAGCTACAACAATTTGAAGAAGAAAAGTTAAAGAATGAGAAGCAGGCCACACAGGATTATGTACAGAGGGAGTTGGAAACTCTCAGGTTGGCTAAAGAGTCATTTGCTGAGGAAATTGAGTTGCAGAAGTCAAGCCTTGCCGAAAAAGCTCAAAATGAGACGAACCAAATGCTTCTGGATTTTGAGCTGCGGAAAAATGAACTTGAAGCTGATATGCAAAATCAGTTGGAGCAGAAGGAGAAGGACCTGCATGAGAGGAGGAAGCTGTTTGAGGAGAAGAGAGAGAGTGAATTAGACAATATTAATTTCTTGAGAGATGTAGCTAATAGAGAAATGGAGGAAATGAAGCTTCAAAGAAGTAAATTAGAGAAGGAGAAACAAGAAACTGATGAGAATAAAAAACATCTTGAAAGGCAAAGGACAGAAATGCAAGAGGACATTGATTTACTTGTTGACCTTAATAGGAAGCTGAAAAATCAGCGGGAGCAATTTATTGTGGAGAGAAGGCGCTTTATTGAGTTTGTTGATAAACTAAGGAGTTGCCAGAACTGTGGAGAAGTGATCTCCGAATTTGTGCTGTCTAATTTACAATCCTCTGCTGACATTGAGAATTTAGAGGTGCCTTCTCTTCCTAAATTGGCAGGTGATGCAATACAGGGTGGTTCTGATGTAATTCTGGCTTCTTCAAGGCAAAATAGTGGAGTTCCTCCTGCAACTGATCCAAAGTCTCCAGTTTCTGGTGGCACTATCTCCTGGCTACGGAAATGCACCTCTAAGATTCTCAAGATCTCCCCTATCAGAAAAATTGAATCTGAAGATATAGGTGGTTCAAGGGATGATGCAACTTTGTTTGCTGAGAAAGCTGACATTGAAGATCCAGCAGGAAGAATTCCTGGCAATGAAAATGAAGCAGAGTTGTCATTTGCTATTGTAAATGATTCTTTTGATGCTCGGATGGTCCAATCTGGCAATGATATTGCAGAGGTTGAAGCCAACCATGATCATCCATCAATTGACAACCAGAGCAATATTGACGTCAGTAACGCACCAGAAGATTTGCAGCCTCCTGATTCAAAAGTTGAGCAGCAGAAACCTCGCAAGGGAGGGGGAAGGGGCAGAGTAAAGCGTACGCAGACAGTGAAAGCTGTTCTCGAAGAGGCCAAGGCTATACTTGGGGAATCAAATGCGGCTGAAGTAGTTCCCGAAGAATCAAATGCTGAGGATTCTGCCAATGTGATTTCTGAAAGTCAGAAACCATCCAATGCTAGAAGACCAGCAAATGCACGGAAGCGGAACCGGGTTCAAACATCTCAAACAACTGCTAGTGGGCACGATGGTGATGCCAGTGAAGAACAATCTGATAGTTTGGTACCAGGGCAACGGAAAAGAAGGCGACAGAAGGCTGCTGCTGCTCCTGTGCAAACTACTCGTGAAACAAGATATAATCTGAGGCGACCGAAAAGGTAATTAATTACCTTGTAGCTGATCTACACCCATCACTTCCATTTAACTGATGAAAGCGATAGGTTTTTTTTTTTTTTTTTAAGCACTTACATGTGGATGTGCTCTTATTTTTTGTAGTGGAGCAACAACTTCGTCTGCTAAAGCCATGTCTGGTGGCGGCAAGGAAAGTGAGGGAGAGGTCGATCGTGTAAGAGATACAGTAGGCAATGTCTACTCAAAGACTTCTCATTCGCACTCAGTTGGCGTTACTAATGAGAATGGTGGAAGTATAGATCTTGAGGAGGTAAGCATAGATACTCAAGCTTGTTATTATTTGTTATATCTTCTAGCTGGCTTCGGTTGTCGAACAAGTTTTGGATTTCACATTTGAAAATTGGGATTGAAGAGTAGGCTAATGTTTATAAGTTGCATTTTGTATTTTGTTTCAGTCTCAGAAAGTGGTGGGGACCCAGGATGGTTATGGTGATACCACGAGAACCTTGAGTGAGGAGGTGAATGGAACAACAGCAGATGATATAGAAGAGCATGATTCTGAGTACAGGAGCGAATCTCGTGGTGGTGGCGCTGATGAAGAGGATGATGAAGATTACCCACGTCCTGGTGAAACTTCTATAGGGAAGAAGCTTTGGACCTTTTTTACAACATAACAAACACCTCATCAACTTTAGGGATGGTATCAGAAGTTATCTTGTATTAGTTACTGGACTTAGATTTCTAAGTTATAACCACGAGGGGTTACTTAGGAGGGGTGATTGAATTTGTTTAGTTTTTTTGGTTCCTTTACGTTTCTATGGATATTTGGAAGAACCCTTTGGTATTTGTTGATAATTTTAGGCATTTGAGATGTAGTGTAGCCTCTAGTTTAGCGATTGGAATTTTAGGTACCTCTCCCCTTGGAAATTGATTGTATCGACATGATTGTATTCCTTCTCCCAAAATGTGATTTGTTTGAATTTGATCATGAGTGTCCTTTCGTATCAGCAGCCTTGGGTGGCAACTACTTGGTTTCATTGTCCATGTCACGCTCACACACATTAATAATCATTGAATCTTAAGTACTAAATCCTCGATCCTCATTGTTAAATAGTTATTGATAAAAGAAGCATAGGGCCATGTAGCAAAGAAGGTTCCACGCCTACAGTAGAATCTCTAATTAAAATTTCAAGAACAATTAATTTTTATGTGTAATTCTGTCAACTAGTAAAGGAGTGATCAATATTTCAACTTTGATATCGAAGAACGATTAAGTCAATTTGTGGTGGATGGGGTGATTCTACTTGCTTTTCTGTTGCCTCAAGTAAGAGTCTGCTTTTAATGAACATATTTCAATTGAGAACATTGACTAAGTGGTGAATCGACACTTGTTCCCCTTTCCACTTTTAAGGCTAAGCCTATTAAATCACAGAATAGGAATTTTTGGACAAATAATTAAACAAAGGTATTGAACATTATGATGACACGTGAATAGCTTAGTTAATTCTCCAGTACTTGTCTTTAATTAAGTTTTTTTTTTAAGTCTTGGAATTTTACCACATTGTGTTGTCGAACATCGCAAAACTGTTTAATGAGTGTAATGTTTTATTCACACTTAATACATTGTGTTGTCGAACATCGCAAAACTGTTTAATGAGTGTAATGTTTTATTCACACTTAATTTTGAGTGAAGAAAGATAAAAAGAAAAAAGACATAAAGTTAAAATGTGAAAGAAAAAAAGAAGAAATATACATAAAGTAGGTGGAGATGAGGTGGAAAAATTTTAAAGTGTGAATAAATGAAGGTTTAATAAACACTTGCATTGCCCATAAAATAAAGGATCATCGTTTCATTTTCCCCTTATAAGTAAAGAAAACAATTTGTACGGCCTTCTTTTTTACTAATTTTGGTATCCCAGTTACATATCTTTACAACATGCAAGGAAATGGTGATAGTATTGTTTCTGCTATTTGAGTGTGCTCTTTTAGGAGTGCAGTTAACGAGTGATCCTAATGTGGGTGAATTTGGCCAGGGAAATGCATAAACAGTATATATATGTTCTGCACATAAAGAAGCTTGAAGACCATGTCTTTGACAAGGAGTTAGCTCAAAATTCTTCTTTTTCTCCTTGTGCTTCATCCTTTATGTGCATTATTTACTTAACCAAATAAAAATGCACCTCAAATCATGGCCTGTTAATTACCAAATAAACATTTCAGAGTGAAAAAACTTTTGGCAGGACAATCACAGATTTTGAGCAAAAAGTTGGAGAGGAAGCAATAGAGAATGAATTTTTTAATAAGTTGGGTGATAACCTGTAATTTGGGAGGAGGCAGAATTGATGAGTCACAATAAATATATATGCTACTCATTTATAGGTGGTGTGGCAATCTTCCACTCCCTAATAAGTGACACATATTGTAGGGAGAGCAGCACCGAATAAGAGATTAACATGCTATGAAGGCATGAATTTGTAATTTGCTTCAGAACAAAACCAAAAGTGGAGAAAAACAGAAGAGCTGCAAAATAAGCAAAAAAACTTAAGGAGAGAAAGCAGGTGCTGAATAAAATAATAAAATGAGTTATTGATGATGGTGACTGAATTGACAGGTACAAGGTCTTCAAAGTGGAATATTACAATCAAGCTCCCTTGTATCTAACATGGATACACACGAACAATCCAAATTAAAAAAAAGGAAAAAAGACACAAGATATGGTAAAACTTGCACCTTTAAGATTTGATACCAAAATCGGTAGATCAGAACCCTTGAATGGTTTGTATTGTAGGGTACCTTTCTAATTTGGGACAATCTATGATGTTCAGTATGCCTGATGGCATTGATGATCCACATACTATAATCCCTTTGTACACCATTCTCAATTCAGGTAAGTCAGACAACTCCAATTTGGTTAACTTGGGGAGCTTAATGATGGAGCCATCATCCTCATCATTGTTACTCATTGCAAATACCTCCTTTATTGAATGACAATACTGTACCGTTATTGTCTCCAGATTTTGAAGTTGTGGCACCATCTCTGCTCTCAGCAAATTCTCTATCGCATGGCATTTATAGATATCAATATGCTTCAGACGAGAGAACGCGCGTGAAAAAGGCTGCCGTGCATTAGCAAAGATCTCCTTCATTGAATGACAAAGTTGTACAATTATTTCCTCCAGAGTCAAATAATGATGACTTGAAGATTTGCATGACAAACAAGAATCAGCTGAACAAAACAAACTCTTCAGTTTTTCACAAGAGTCAATATAAATTATCCAGGAAGAAGAAGAAGTACCCTCAGATGACAGACCATTACATAAGCATGTCCATTGATTATTGTTCGATATATCCAATTCTGCAAGGGCTCTTGGCAGTAGTAAATAGCGAAATTCCTCACAATCTGTAAACTCTATAATTTTATCATCGAGTCCCCAGGCCTCGCAGGCCGTAGACGATGTTTTAATTTTGTTTCCAAAATCGACAACAAATTGTTTAGGCCCAAAACCATTGTTTAGATTTTCTCGCACAAATTGATTGTAAGTGTCCGAGTTGAGAAATTGGCCTCGAAAATATTCTAGCATTTTCATCCCTTGCATATTATCTTGTTCTGTTATTTTAATGCCAGAATTGAAGAGGTCCAGATATTGCAGATTGGTCAAACCTGATATCACAGACCCTGACACAGATGTCAAATTCTCATTCAAGGACAGGTCAAGCCATTTCAAGTTGATTAGCTTTTCCAATCCTTGCGGTACTTCTTTGAGTGAACAGCATGAAATATCCAATCTTGATAATGCTTGTAACTCTCCCAATGGGGGCACGTATTGCAGTGACCAGCATCCACGGAGGAGTAAAGAAACAAGGGACTTCAAGCTAGAAACTGAATTCGGCAAAGCTGTTAACCTTTCATTTCCAGATAGATCGAGTACAGTTAAAGCATTCATGTGTATGAAAAAACACTCTGGAATACTGCTGATCTTACCTTCGCATAAAATCAAGGTGGACAATCTCGGACAACAAGGCGCTGCCATGTCCCCTGAAATTTCTTCTTCATTGTACATCAAAGATACCATCTCCAAATCAACTGTCCACTCCTGCATGCGAGGTAACTCTTTATGATATTTAAACATTGCGTACCGATATTGACCACTTTTTTTCATGATATAAACGGCCAAGTCACTCATCAAGATCGATTCACCTATGTTCAACAAAGAATGATCTTCAAGTTTACCCAATATAGTACGCCCCTCAGCAAATATTTCCTCTAAACTCCTCATTCCATTTATCAGTCCTTTGTCAACAAGCTTCATAACAAGGTCATCTTTTGAATCACAAGGTAAAAGTAGTGCACTGTATAAGAAACAATTTTGCATGTCTTTATCCACTAAATTATCATAGCTGCGTTTTAACACCTCCAAGACCTCTTCTTCCATCTCTTCTCCCATTTCACCTGTGGAAAGCTTATTGAATGTATGTTTCCACCAATCAACATCATTTAGTTTTCCTTTCATGGTTCTGGCCATCACGTTGATTGCAAGTGGTATACCTAAACATTTCTCTACAACAGATTTTGCAATGTTTGTTACTTCAGAGGAAAGCATAACAGGTGTCCCTGGGGGTCCAAGTTTCAGCAAAAATAATTCCCAATCTTCAAAAACATAGAGACGCTGGCACATTATCATACTATATAGCGTGCAATCCATCTGCTGGCACACATGTTTCAAACGAGTTGTGAGAATCACTTTAATTCCATTCACCTTATTATATAAAGGAATGCCCACCTTTTGCAAATCAATGTATTTCCAGACATCATCTAAAACAAGTATTGATTTTTCTTTTGTTTCCAATGCTGATGATAAATCTTCTGCTCTTTTTCCCTCGTCATCTTCATCATCAATCATTACCCCTATTTCTTTTGCGATGTCATGTTGCAATTTTGAAATGCTAAAATTTTGGGAAACAGTGACCCAAAAGGCATCTTGGAAAGTTCCTTTCCCTTTCCCTTTCCTTTTTACTTCATTCCTCACATGTCTTGCTAGCAAAGTTTTTCCGATTCCTCCCATTCCATATATGCCAACGATGAATACTTGGTCATCCTTTAGAAGCTCCCACACCTTCTTGAGATTTTTCTCAAAGCCTTTACCAACAATTTCATTTGAAAACACCAAAGGCTTTCGTTTCCGATGCTGTTCTACTTTTTGGGTGAACTTCTCTATACCTGATGGCAATAGAGACTGAATCATATCACCAGCTCTTCTTTTAAAGCCTTCTAGTTTCTGTAACCAATAGTTGACCCCTCCCTTGCACTTTTTGCCTTGAGATTCCAAGCATTGTAACTGTCCCTTAATGTCATCTTCATCACATTGTAGATCAGAAATTATTTGTTTTAAATTATTAATCTCCTCTTCAAAAGCTCCAGTAACAATGTTGTTTCCAATCCCATTGTGCACTCGAGACAAACCTATTTCAATGTTTTGTTAGAGATGTTACATAAAGCTTAAAATGTAGAAACACTTATTCTCTATTTAAACTATCATATAACTAATAAAAACCAGGTAAAACTTTAAAAAGAAAAAAGAAATTGAGCATAACTACAAACTATATAATGTTGTGTTGCAAAAGTGTTTTTTTTTTAAAAAAAATAATTGACATACAATTAAAATGCTTCTTCATGCTAGTAGTTAGAAATAAAAAATGGTGCTGGTTTAATTAGTCCAAAATTCCCTTAAAAAAAATTTAGTCTAAAATTCATATTTCTATTTTTTTCTCTAAAACTCAATCCATTAAGAAGGAAACTTTTAAACAAAAAAAAATGTAAAAAAATAGTGAAACAATGTGAAATAACTAATAAGATCATGTCATACCATGTAATCAGTTAAAAGTAATGTGTAACGGATACGGAAAATAAATTTCAAAACTAATCAATTAACTACGTGCAGACACATGCAATAAACAATTGTTTTTAATTGTATTTTATCAGAAAGTTTATAAAATTTAATAAATATTATTTATTGAAAGTCACATGAAACACAAAATTACAAATGGGGTACCTAAACCCTACAATAAACACAATTAAATCTGTGAATGATAAAGATTGGACATCAAAATTCCTTTATTTTGGCATAGAGCCAAAGGAATTCCATGCTCTTAGTTGAGTAAAGTCCAGAACACTACTACACTGTCAACCTTCGACTTCCCTTCCCAAAACACAGTAGAGTTTGTATGGAGCCAAATTGTCCAAAAATAATGCACCAAATTGCCTACAGGCCCTGCTTATGCTTCTTATTCCAGTCGACGTCCTTGTAAGCGTTGCTCAAAATGCATCCTACTCTTGTTGGGTGGAACCATCTCGTACCCCAATCATCTATAACATGAGCGCCAAGCAGCCAAGGAGAAAGAGCATGAAAATAGCATGTGTTTCTGTTGAGTATGGCTCATTGGTAATGTCAAGGGGGCAAGGGGCGAGCGAGCAATGCATCTAAGGATGGACTTCAAGGTGAATGCAGTTTTCCTATAGGCTTCTTCCCCAATGAACAAGGTTTCGTTTTCAAACAATAGCATAGAAATCCCCACTTCATTTGCATTCCTAAACCTGTAGCCCATGAACCAGTTAAGATTAACACATTGCTTTAACAGTCCATTTAAGCCCTCAACCACGATTAGGAAGAAAAAAGGGGCATGTCTCCTTGGAGAAGGCCCTTTTCCTTCCCAAACTCTTCACTCGAGCTCCCGTTAACAAAGATCGACACTCCAGCAAATTCAAGGCACCTTTTTTATTCATGAAATCCATTTCCGATTGAAGTTTAGCCTTTGGAGCATGTAGTAAATGAATTCTCACCTTATAGAGTCGTACGCCTTCTCAAAGTCAAATCTAAAGGCCATATTCTCTTCTCTCTACATTGTGCACCATGAACACATTTTTTCTCTACCACCATGCTGTCAAGTAATCCTCTTCCTTCCAAGAAGGCAAATTGGTTTTTCATCAATCACTTTAGGGAGGACCCTTTTGAGTCTATTGGCAAGAATCTTGGCCACAATTTTATACACACCCAATTGGGGAAATTGGTCTATAGTCATTGAGGCCTTGCGGGACATCTTTTTTAGGGATCAAGGCAATAAAAGAAGCATTGCTGCCTCTTGGTCATCGACCATGTTCATAAAATTCATCCAGGACCCGCTACACATCTTGAGACATTAAGTGCCAAAAGGTCTTATTGAATTTGAAGTTTAACCCGTCCAAACCTAGGATATAAGTCTCCATCACATTCCCACACTGCATCTTCCACTTCACGGGGCTCAAGTTTTGTATCTAGAAGCACATTGTCCTCTGCCACGATTTTTCTGAAGGGGACTCTGTCGAGCCTTGGTTGATCCCGTCTATCCTCCTTAAACTTTAATTCAAAGAGATCCTTGACCCCCTTCTTTACTAACACTGACTCCTCCTCCCTTCTTCCATTAATCTCCAGCCCTACTAGTTTGTTAGATTGCCTCTTCCAATTCACAAAGGAAGGAAAGAATTTGGACTTTGAATCCCCCTTCAGAATCCATTTCAATCGAGATTTTTGGTGCAAAACCTTTTCCTTGTACCTTAAAATCTTCCAATATTCCACTAGCAGTTCCTTTCTTAGTTTCTACTCCGGCTCGTGGAGGCCATCCTCTTCTTGCTTCTTTTCTAATGCAACATATTCCCCACTATTTCACTGCCCAGCGATTTAAGTCACTAAGTATGTCTTTGTTCCAGATCTTAAGACATGCCTTCTTCCCTTTAAACATCTCTTTAAACACAAATGCACCCCGACTAGTAATTTGAATTGATCCCCATGGTTTTTCTACAAACTCCTTGAATTGTGGGTCTTGGAACAAAAAATTTAGGACTTTGAAGGGTTTGGGCTCCTAGTTTTGAACTGTGCACCTGAAAAGAAGTGGACAACGATCTAAAAATTTCTTGTCCAGAACAAATTGTGCTCCACTTGGCCAAGTTTTCGTCCACTCATGTGAGACCAAGAACCTGTCCAACCTACTCATTGCTTGTCCATCTGGGCGGAACCATATAAATCGTCTTCCAACAAGAGGAATTACCAGCATTTCCATGTTGTCTATGAAGATGTTGAAGTCATCCTTCTCTCTCCTAACCTGAATGTTTCCATGTGAAATTCTCCTCCTTTCCTCAGGTCTTCTTACCGAGTTAAAATCTCTTATTACGCGCCAACAGGGCGCGGCCGTGTTGGTCTTCCACTCCACTAAATCCTCCAATAAATTTTTTTTTTTTGCTGCATTACATGGCGTGTACATATTGACAATCCCACATTAAATGTTATGGCTTCCGCACAATATTCTCATAGCAACGAATCCAGCCCCTACAACATAGTCCTGCAAATTGAAAATTTCCTTCTTCCAAACACATAGGAGTCCTCCAGACATATTAGTTGCTGGATTGAAGGACCAATTACAGTCATCTTCACCCTAACTTTCCTTGGATAGCCTTTGGTCTATGTTTTCTAGTTTGGTTTGCTATAACAGAACCATTTCCACTTCTCCTTTCTCACCAACTCCCTAATAGATCTCAGTTTCACCTTGTTTTCTAGCCCCGTCACATTGTAAATGAGAATAACCATAGATTCACACTAACGTTCCCATCATGTCCCGAGGGATTTTTTTTTACTTCCACACCCCTCATCTCCATTTCCACCAAGCACCTAATGTATCCTCTCCATCTCCCTTGAAAGACAACCCCAAAACTTTCCCTACCATATTTTTCTAGCTACCGTCTCAGAGTTTTTTAGCCAATACAATCTATTTCAGTTACTAATTTCAATTGAGACATGGAATTACTAATTGAGTTAATGATATGCCTAACATTATTTCACCTTATCGTTATCCCAAGCCCTGCTAAATCCCCTTCAGAGCTAGAAGTCGTGCCTAACTGAGGCCTCCAAGTTTTGCTGATATGATATCATTTTGATAACAATTACTGCCCGATCCACACCTAGGGGCTCACCCCTCCAACCTGAGTCATCGAGCAAATCTAAGGACTCTTCTACCTGTATGTCTCTATCTAGTGGTGTATTGTGATTTCCTTCAAGAGACCCCACACAAGACTCGCGAGACTCAAATTGATCACCTGGGCCAGACTGTAATCTGACCAAGCTTGTAGCTTGTGAAATATGTAGAGGAGAGGAGGTGTCAAAGAGCTCCTTGAAGTAATCCCCAACCATATCTGTCATGTCCTCTTCCTCCTCAAATTCCTTGTTGTGATTCCCATGGGCCAACCATGAGGTTCGAGAGCGTTGAGCCTAATAAACCACGTCTTTCTCAAGTAGATCATCGAGGTTCTTCTCAGCCTGTATTCTCTCTCCACCACCAAGGCTATTTGAACATATCTTCGTTGCTCATCCAACTCCTTCCTAAGTATTTTCAAGGTTTTCAGGAGCTCCCCAAAGCTCTCATCCCCCATGTTTGCAAGTTTTGGCCTACCATATCAATATGTCGTGAAGCATTACCCCCAGCCTGACCCCAAGCATGTGCAAAAACTGCTTCGAATTTCTCCCTCTTTGACAGCCAAATCTCATCGAACCTAAACATGTGATGCCTCTTCCTTCAACCTCCTCCCGCCCGAGACCTGCCTCTAACATCTAATTAAAGGCTAGAAACTTCTCCAAAACCTGTTCGCAAAAGGTTTTGATTTGAGCGCTTCCGTTGCAAGTGTTGCCCTAGTTAAAGGCCAGAAACTTCTCCAAAACCTGTTCGCAAAAGCCCTTTCGAACCTTTCTTGAATATTGAATGGTGCTGCTCTTCCAATTCCCCACGTGAACTTATGTCCCATGAGCCCCAGGTCCCATAAGTCACCCGCAAAGACAACATCTGGAAATGCTAGGATATCTTCCATATTAGGTTCATCACCTCCCTCCTTCCCCTCTTGCAGCATTATGCAATTGAAGTCACCTAGGCACAACCAAGGGGTGCCATATGGCAGTTACAACTCACGAATTAGGGTGCATGTGTACCTTTTATTGACCTCTCCGGGGGTCCATAAACACAAGAAACCACCACTGGACCCTCACCTCCAGCAGACGAGATTTTCAAATCAAAATGGTTCAATGAGCAAAATTGAACAACCGCATTAAGAGTTTGATTCCACAAAACGGACAATCCCCCTCCTCGACTTCTTCCTTCCCCTCTACAGTCAATAGAGAAAATACTACACAGAAGTTGGGGACCCCAAAGTCTCTGCATCTCCGAGACCTACTTCCCCGTTTCCATTAAGAACACAAAGTCGAGAATTTTTGAGGATATAAGCTTCCTCACACTCCGAATTGCTTGTGACACCCACATCAATTCCAAGATAAGAATTTCATTATGCCTGACGAGGCTGGACTCTAGTGTCCACTGATCGTACAAATATTAGTATCAATCATTTCAATAAATCCTTCAACAACTTTTTCATAAGGCAGTAAAAAATCTTGTCACCACTTTAAAACTTCAGCGAAAAATAATAAAATATAAAATATAAAGTGGTGAAACAAAGTGAAAAAGAATCATGTTAATTCAACTAAAAAATATATATTAAACATGTGAATAAGAAGGAAAATAAATTTTTTGTTATCAAAACTAATCAATTAATTGGTAGTTTAGATACGTACCTGCAGCTAAATAATCAGATTCAACGTAATCTGGATTGTTTATTGAACCACCAATATTAGTATCAATCGGTTCAAAAGCATCTTCAACTAGTGCAACATCTAAAAAAAAGCAGGTCACCATTTTTAATCTTCAACATTTAAAAAGAAAGTAATTATAGGAGAAATGACTAACATTATGAATTTGTTTTTTTACAGGAATGCTCCAAATTTCATTGAACAATAGCAGTGGGATTATGTAAATCGTTAGACAAATAAGCATAAAGACCCGGAGAGCCATCCTCTATCCAAACATTACTAAGATTTCTATAAGCTAATTTAGACATAAAATCAGCCGCATAGTTGCATTGACGCTTCATAAGTCTGAGAAGACATGTACTGAAGCAAGACATAAGAGGAAAGCCCATTATGACGATTTAAAAGTATTGATTTGGTTTATATCTACGTCATTCTTTTCTCCTCACCATGATCAGAATCTAGGTCAACTTTCACGCACCTTGACTAATCCCGCTCACGGTGTGGTTATCATCAACCAAACATTATTTTGACAACACCAGAAATCAATCTTGAAAGCTCTAGTTCGACCCCTAATTGTCGTAGTGGTGACCTTATATCACTAGGACAAGAGGCTTGGTTACGTCATGAGACTTTGTAAACTAAAACTATGAAGATATATAGAGTAAATAAACACACATTATTGTTTGATAAAAAGAATTTTTAGATTTATCTCCAAGCTCTTCCACTAGCTATCAATATAGAGATGTCATTTTATTTAAAATAAAAAATTTATAGGTTGTATGTCTCAATAAATGAACCCAACGAGGAATGCATTTGTATAACTTTGATGGTTGATTGAACAATCAATATTAGTATCAATCATTTTAATTAATCCTTCCACTACTTTACTATAGGTACAAAATATATTGTCACCTCTTTTAAGACTCAAGCCAAAATCAGAAAACAAAAATATGTAAAACGGTGAAACAATCATGTTAAAGAACCTAAAAAATCATGTGTAAAGATGAAGAAAAATAATTCTTGTTATCAAAACTACTACTCAATTAATTGATGGTTTAGATACGCACCATCTACTAAATAATCGGGTTCAATGTCATTTTGATGGTTTATTGAACAGCCAGTATCAGTAACAAACGGTTCAGAAGCATCTTCAACTAGTGCAACATGTGAAAAAAAAATCAGGTCAGCATTTTAAACTCCAACGTTTTTTCTTAAAATAATAGGGGAGATGACTAACATATTATGACTAACATGGCAAAATGCATTAAAAACTATATGAAGTAAACTCTTAACTCGACCAAAAAGGTGAAGGTATTGTCAATATTGATTTTTTGTCACAAAATTATTTTGTCAAAGATACAAAATTTCACCAGTTTGATACATGCAAAGGACTACAGTTATGAAACTCAAAAGTACTAATGTAGTTTATATCTTCGACATACGAATTTATAAAATAAAATAATGATGATAAAGTAAAGCACATTGTGTAAATAAAATTATGATGATAAAATAAAATTATGTTTTTTATCGAAAGATTTATTTATGAAAGAAAAACGAAAAAAGAAGCATCTGAATTCATATTTTCAAATAGGTTTAAGAATTCAGAATAAATAAGATGTTAATTTAGTTGTAGTCAGATCCTTGTACTAGTGAGAACACAAGTATAAATCATTTATTAGAAGACACTGTCATAATTTTTTAAATATATTTTACATTCATCAAAGATAAAAAAAAAAAAATAAAACTAGCTAGTACCCTGTGTAATGCACGGATTTTTAAATTTTAAGGGTTGGTAAATTAAATTTAATATATTGAATATTAAAAACTATATTTAAAAATAACAGTAATATGAGTTTTCATTTATGTTAAAAGTTCAACTTCATTTTTTTCACTTATAATAGATATATCTTTTACAATTAAAAATTATAAAATTAAGTGTTATTTTATTTTAATAAATTATAAAATGATATTTATCTTTAAAACAATTAAAAAGTTTCATTATAAGTGTAAATGAGCTAATTATTAATTTTCAAATAATATGATTTTTGAATATGATTACATATTCAATTAAAATACAATATTAAAGAAAATATAGTTATTGAGTCTTAAATACCCGAGTAATAAATATTTTATAACTATAGAAAAGAGAGACGGTGAGAATTTTTAAAATTGAATGATGTGGTAACGTGTGAGAGTATATTATTTTGATAAGTCACTCTCCAAAGCGAGGACTCAAATTTATAATATATAGAGTAGATTAAGAAGCTTATAAAAGTAAGTCTTACTCTTGTGTGAAAAATATTTACCTTGCAATGAATACGGTGCATTTATAGCTTCTTGTGGGTTAATTGAGCCGGATGCCACATTGTTATGAACTCTTTTTTTCTTTTTTTTGGTCACGTTTTGAACTCTTTCATCATCCTGATCACCACGGCATGGGCCAATGTCATCGCCTGTTCGATCTACATGGGCTTTAATTCTTGAAGCACCTCCACTATACATGTTTCCACATTTCTTGCACTTCCACTTTTTTCCTACTTTTATAACTTGATCCCAATAGTGCTTAGCTAATGGCCTGCCCATAATTAATAATTTTCCTGAACACCAAAAATCAAGTTTAAATATTAATATATACATATACAGCACATCTTCTGTATCTCTAGATAGATTACAACAAATTTAGAAGGAATGATCAAATTAGTCCCAAAATTGCAAGTGTTGGCCAAATTTATCTCTTAAAGAAGGAAATGGATAATTCAGTCCCAATACTGTTAAATTTCGGTCAAGTTGCCTACATTTTATGTGACCAAAAAGACGAACTTGACCGACATTTAAGAACATTGGGTATTAAATTACCTATTTCTTTTTTTCATTGGACGAACTTATCCGACACTCACACTTTTAAGGACTAATTTGACCGTTCATTCTAAATTTTAACAGTAAAAAGAAAAAGATCGAGTACAAAATAAATAACAATTTTATCATTTTTGCAGACAAAAGAAAATATTATTATTGTTCCTACAATCAGAACTCCACACCTCGAATTTCCTCACTTTACTTTGCCTTCCTGGAGAATGAGAATATGACATTATGCAAAAAGGGGAATAGGTAGAGTTAATAGGGAAAGTCAAAGATAATAAGATTGTATAATTGTAGAGAATCAATATATTGGTAAGTAACTTAGGTGAGAAAGGACATGGAATTCTCAAAACAGAGGGAGAAATCTGTCAAAGAAAAAAAAAAACAATGTCTATCTTTACACTTACTCTCTTTAAATTTTATTTCCACACATATTTTCTTTCATCTATCTTTTATATATTTTTCAATCCCATCATTTATTATAATTCTTATTTCTCAATTCTTTTCTTATTATATCACTGATGATATCCCTCATTTTTTATCTTTCATTAAAAAAAATAGAAGGATAAGTCCCCCGATCAAATATAATTCCTCACCAAAGCAAAGATGACATAAACATTCACAGCAGTCATGAATTTTAGTGATATACAACTCAAAACTGGATTTTCAATCCATGCAGTGTCCAATAATCATCAGATCTAACAATAAATAGATAAATTAACAAAAGAAAAGGCACCAAATTTCAGATCTGGCCGTGTGGATCATAAATCAAATTCATTACAAAAGAAAAGGGAAAAGAAGAACATGCCAAAGTTCATTGCATTTTTAGCCCCCCTAGTTTTTTCGAGCTAATTATGTCCATCTACTTTTAAAATTAAGCAAATTTGGTCCCTCTCTCAATTTTCATATGCACAAAATCATAAAATCTTCATTTTTTATGTTTGGGGTCCCTCACATTTGAAAGGGAATCATTTGAGGTCCTTGAAAAAATAATTTGTAAAATTGGATCCCTAAGGACAAATCCCAATTTAAGTTGATTAAGAAATGTAATTAACGTAATCATCATTTCCACATTTTTTATTTTAATACCAAACTTAATTTATATAATTCCATGTCATATTTTAACATTGCCAACTAACTTAATTTAACTTTTCCAAAATCAATTTCACCCAGATGGAACCCTAAATTAAATGGGCAGCAGCAGATGGAAGAACTCTGTTGAAGAACCAAAAACGCAGAACCAAAAAATCTGAAGAAGATGGGGGGAATATGATGACAGCCACTGAATTCCATCCTTTACCTCCATAGCCAAAATTTCACAGTCCTGAACCCTAAACATCGAATCTCTGCTCTGACTTTCCAAAGCCACCAGCCACTGAACTAAATCACAACCAGAAAGGGAAGAGAGGAAGGAACTAAACAGAGAAGATGGAAATCCAACACAAAACCACTTCAGCTCCGCCACGAGACGCTTCAGCTCCTCCAGCGCCTCTTCTTTCTTCTTTGTCTCGGCCTCCGCTTCCGACTCCGCCACACTCAGCAGATCCGACAGCTTCTCCGACCTCGAGCCCTGCTTGCGCTGCTGGTGCCGCCGTTTCTTGTCGGAGCAGGAGGAGTCCGATCTCGCGGTCGAGGCGGCGGAGGGAGAGTCGTCGTCGTCTTCGTCAAGGCTGTGACGGTGGTGGTAGCGGGAGCTGGCGCCGCAGCTGACGGCGTCGGAAGGAGGCGGCGGAGAAGGAAAATAATTTTCAAAACTAATCAATTAACTAGGTGTAGAGCCACGCAATGAAAAAATATTATAAATTGTTATTTGATCAGAAGAAGGTGAATAAAATTTAATTTACTTATAATAAATATTATTTATCTTGATTTATATGAAATGTCACATGAAAGCTTTAAGGAATTAATAATTTCATGCTGCAAAAGTAGAACAATATACTCAATTTAATAAATTTAAAAAAAAATAAGCTCTAAAGAAGAACATACCAAATTTGAACTCTGTCTATCTCGATCTTTTCCTCTCTCTCGTTCTTCTCTTCCTGTCTCGTTTTATCTCTATTTCCTCCTCTGTTATTTTGTCTCTGTTGGAGATGCTATGCTTATTTCTTTTTCCCCTTGGAGATTTCAGGTAAAAAAAAGAGGGAAGATGAAACAGATCCTGAAACTGAAACAGTATTAAACAACTCAAAATCAAAATAATTACAAAACTCAAAACAGAAGATGAAATAAATTAAAAAAAATTAAAAAAAAATTATGAACGGAAGAAGAAAAGCTATGATCTGCCTTGCATGGGTGAAAATACTCCGATCTGGTGGCGGAGGGTGGCGGATCCGGCGGCGGAAGGGGGCGGCGTTGAGACGGGAAGGAAGAAGGAAGAGGGAAGGGAGAGAGACGCGGTGGAAGGGTGGCGGAAGGGCGGCGGTGAGGAGGGAAGGGAAGGAAGAAGGAAGAAGGAAGAGGGAGGCCGTGAGGCCGCGGTGAGGCGGAGGTGAGGAGGCGGTGAGGCGGGCAAGGGAGAAGAGAGAACGGCGTTAGTGCAAGAGGAAGAAGCTAGGGTTTGTGCCGTTTTAAAAATGTTGACCGGTTCAACCGGTTTTTTCTGTTTGAGGGGCAAGAGTAACCGGCTGTCTGCCCGTTTGGGCCTGTTATAACTTACGGAAAAATTAAATTTTTACCCAATGTTTAATTATAATATTATTGTTATTAATATCAATTAAATTAGTATTTAAATTAGAGTGTTGAATTAATATTAAAATTTAAATAAAAAGTAGGTGGAAATAAAAATTATAAATTTATGTGGTATGGTGAGACCCAACTAAAAGTAAAATAAGGGTTGGAGCAAAATCTGCTTAAGTTTCTTTTGAGGGAGTTTAATCTTACATGGCACTTCAGGGCCACCAAAAAGGTGTTTAAACTCTCAACTTTGGGAGCACAATTGGAGATGTTCTAAATGGCTTAATTTATGTTTTAACACAAGTCGGAATTTTTACTTTTCAGTTAAAATAAATTATTATCTACATTTTTCCTTCAAAAACTATTTTTATTATCCATATTTAGTATTTACACCTCAAAAGTGGTTTTATTTTAGGTACGGGTTGATCCAACTTTTTTCTTACTCAAAAACTACAAATTACAATGCACTTTAACCCTTGGCATTGTAACTCGTCATATAAGAAATTATAATAAACTAATTAAACTACGGTTCTTCCAAAATCATGTTTGACACATTTTTTTAGTTTGACATAGATGTCCAACATTTTCCCCAACATGTTGTAAATCACAAAAACGTGGTGACTATGTGCAAAACAAGAGCTTGGATGCTGCAAAACGCAGCCCAAAAGTCACTATAAAACTGTTGGTAAATTGGAACCGGCCAAGTAAAATCTCTTTGCCCAGTCATCCAATCGTTGTGTGCCACATAAAATCATATTCTAAAACAGTTACATTTCTTTTTTATTTTAATTAAAATAATAATTTATTTTTTGATGTGGCAGAATACAACTGGATGTCTGTGTAAATCAAGATTACACTCACAGTGCATAAAAATTAAATTCAAATTGGAATTAAGGAAAAAATGTGGAAGATCAATCTCAAACATGCTATCATGTCACTGATATCCATCCATAAATACAAGTTATGTAACAAACACCTAGATTACAAAGAATATATAAATATGATGAGCAATCACAATTGAATCACCTTGGATAACTGAGAACAGAAAAAATAGTTAAAATGAGATTTACAAAGCACACCACAGGACCTGGCCCTGCAAAAAGGAAGAAATGCAACAGCTTCACCAAAACATTACTAGCAATGGCAGGTCCACGTGCGTGTGCGTGTGCGCGTGCATCAAAATTTCGCCAATCATGGTATTAAGTCTTTAGAGTCAATCTCAAACGTTCCAAGACCCAGATTTGTTTTGAGGGAATATAGTTGTAGAGTCCTGATCTCTACTCCTCCAACTACTCTGAGTTTCATTGAAGACACTAGAACTATCTTGGCTACCAAAAGCCATCCTCCTAAACATTCTGATTTGTGCAGATTGTTGTGCAGAATCAAAAACTGAACTCTGCCCGGGTTTCATTCCATTATTGAGATCTAAAAACTCATCTAAGGAATCTAAAGCTCTCACTACCTGGTAAGTGATGTTACAAACCAAAGCAAGCACAGTGAAGTTAGTATCTTAAAATCAAAACAAGTATATTGCATGCATGCTATACTTATCCAGTAAATGATTACCTGACTCATCCGCGGCCTCTTAACTGAAGAATGGCGCACGCAGGCTGCAGCGGCCTCAATCATCCGAAACATTTCAATTCTATTATAGTTCTTTCCCAGTCTTGGATCCACCAAAATGTCAAAGTCCTCGTTATCAAGCGCTTCAGTCAACAGAGGCCGGGCCTGGAAATAAGTTTGATAATTATTAAAATGAGCAATTTAAACTGCTTAGGATTCCCTTCTCTTATGTAGGCAAATAAAGACAAGCAAGTACAAGTTCATCTTACACCAGAACACAAATATATCCTTCAGCATCAATAGAACCTTTTATATTGGTGAAAAGCTTTAGAGTTTTATCACAAATTAGGAAATAAACCATGACAAATTAAAAATTGAAGACCCCATTATTTCTCTAATATACAGGGAAATGATATAGCATAGAAAAGGTTTAATAAGTTTTAAATGAATTTGGGAAGGGCAGAACTTGATAGTCCAAAAGTAGTTCCAGCAATGGTGTATGAATAGGTGAATTTCATACCACAAAGATATGTTGACATAAATAAGAACCATTTCGGCTTAAACTTAATATATTTTCCTGAAAAATAATAGTAAGATATTAATATTCTAATTGCCTTTAAATTTTCAAACAAGCTCAAGTGAACAACTAAGTGTGTTTGTATTTCAATTCAAACCGGCCAAAAACACATTCACTCCGGTGACACAATAGACATGGATTGACCAAAAGCACATTCAAACTGCCTTGGAATGTGCACTAACAGAAATACCAATGTTACTCACATTACACTAGCTCTGAGATTGTCCATGATTTCTCCCTCTGCATCCCCCCATCTCAGTGCTCAAAGAAAACAAGAAAAAACTGTGGCATTTGGTATCTTTTCTGTTTAAATTTCCAATTAATATGTTTTCACTAATATTTATAGAAGAACATCCTGTTTTCATTTTGGTTCCAGTTTTCAGAATTTTGTAAAAAAAAAATCATTAAAGATAAACTTTATTGTATTACAACATGTGAACGTAAGAAACCAATAAAATAATAAAGATAGGACATTTGAGCAAACCAAACCCCTTGAACATCTTTTGGTACATGTATGTCCTATTATAATAGTAACAATAATAAGCAAAGGAATGTCAATGGAAATATGTAAATCACTCACCCATTCAACCAGGCTCTCATCACCAATTGGCTGAGAGACATCTACAGGCTTCCGACCTGTGATTAGCTCCAGAAGCACAACCCCATAGGAATATACATCAGACTTTTCAGTCAGTTTCCCACTTGTTGCATATTCTGGTGCCATGTACCTGGCATTCAGACCATTAGATATATTAAGAAACAGGAACATTGCACACTTCAATACTTTAGTATCCGAATGACTATGCTTCGGATGTTGAAAAAGGCCTTAATAATAAGGCATAATAGATCACAGATCACTAAATAATGCGCATAAAAGATACATCCTGAGGAGAAAAAAATTAAGATAAAAAAGTTCCAATTAGAATTCAAACAAGCCAATCAGATGATGATAATATAACTCTACTTCCAGATCCAGTCCTTGCCCAACTTAACTAGCAAACTAATAATTATTACTCCAACAGAAAGATAACAGTGCTTAATAAGTTATTTATACGAAAAATGCGATGCACATGTTATTAAATAAATAATAAAATTTAATGGGGCTACTAACAGGACTCCATCAACAAACACTAAATTATGTGACTCAAGCTACACTACAAACACAGGTATAACCTACCCAAAGGTTCCCATCACACGTGTCGTTATATGTGTATTTGTATCCAATGCCAATTTTGCAAGGCCGAAGTCTGAAACCTGTTGGTCAAAACATATAAAAGAAGTCCCAGTTAGAAAAAAGTGAACAAATAAATAAATGCGGAGATGCCAATGCAGGACAAGCTGGAACTTGACGTGAATCAATCTACTAAATTGACTCGCTTAAAAAGTTTAAGAAGCTTTCTGCATTAGAGGGTACAGATATAGAAGTGGCTTACTTGAGCTTCAAAGTTGTGATCAAGAAGGATGTTTGATGACTTAATGTCTCGATGAATAATGCGTGGATGACCTAATAAATTAATTAAAAAGAAATAAGAAGATGAAGAAGAATATAATATGCTACCAAAACCAAAAAGATAAAGCCTTAAAACATGAGTAATACTAAATTTGTATTTAATAAGAATGCAATCATGTTTGATGTTAGCATCTCAGATTTGGTTGCAAAATTTATAAAGGATTTAGTGTATTTAGTTTAAGGAAAAATGTATATTTTAAAAGAATGTCTCCAAGCATTTAAGGAAAATGTAGAACCATGGCAACCCGCTTCTTTTGTGGTAACTAAAAACTTGAAAATACTTAGAAAAAAGAAGCTTACAGTCTTCGTGTAGGTAAGCTAATCCACGAGCTGCACCAGCAGCAACCTTGACTCTTGTAGGCCAATCCAGAACTGTACTGGTTTCCCCTGTATGAATTCAAATTTACTGGTAAATTTTAAATCAAAATATAAATGAAGAACTATGTAGTGCTCAATCCTAAATAATAGATTCTAAAAGCATAATTGCCAGAACTTTCCGAGAAACCAACTTAGATTGTAAATTTGAGATGCAACATCCATGGTGATAATAAGATATGCACGGGGGACAATCAACTGTCTTTACTACCATGTTGAGTAATGGTAAAATATATAATGCATAAGTTTTCAATATTTTATTATGTTCACCTCTAAAACATTAAAAGGAAATAATAAAAAGAAGGGTTCAAATAAATGGTCATCAAGCAAAGAACCGAAAATGACACTTTTTCCAGGAGATATCAAAGGTTGAAAGGTATCATCTGAATAAAGCACAGAAACAACATTTTCATGCCGTGTCCACATGTATGATAGAGCTTTGGTATGGCCAGTTTGACACACTAACACCATATATCCAGTCCATAAGAGATGAATCCAATTTTTTTCTAGCTCTGGACATGGCACAAACGTGATGTGGACATACCCATTTAATTTAACTTTTTTTTAAATAAAAAAGACAGCGAATGGGTCAGTTTTAAACTTTTAAGCAATTTTGAAATTTTAATAATAACAAATGAAAATAAGGCAGGACTCAGGAGTGCTTCTATCATTATAGTTGATTGTTTTGGTCGAACATGTACTCAAACATGGTTAGTTCAATTTGGACAAGTTCATTTAGGAAATATTTTGGCAAAGGTCAAGAGAAATGCTCCATGTTTTTTCAGGAGGAGCTTACAATAGAAAATATTCACTTATATGATATTGTAAATTTTAAAGGTAATATATATGATATTATGATTATGAACCTTTTTCCTTAAATTATGAAATATATGTGCTTGTGTTGTGTCTGTGTTCTACTGTTCTACATTATTTTGGTATTGGCCACTTATCCCTATGTCAGTGTCCGAGCTTCATAGCTCTAGAAGCTGTAAATGTGTGATGAAATTCTTGTTTATCCAAATTATTCTATCAGGGATATATATCTTACCATGCAGATGGTAATGAAGAGTATCGTTGGAAACAAAATCATAGACAAGCAACCTTTGATGTTCAGCTATACAGTAACCCACCAAGGAAACCAGATGACGATGATGTATACGGCTGATAATCTCAACTTCTGCCCTGAATTCACGTTCCCCTTGCCCACCACCAACTTTGAGCTGTTTAACAGCCACTTCTCTTCCATCCACAAGCCAACCTTTGTAGACACAACCAAATCCACCTTCTCCCAACATATTTTTTGCAGAAAACCCATCAGTAGCTTGGGTAAGTTCTTCATATGTGAACCATGATCTTGAACCACTTGCTCCACCTGGCTCTGATGGCGAATATGCGTAATCACTACCAGAGGCACTACCTATAAAGTTGGCAGGAGCAGGAGATTGTGGCCTCAAGAACAAGGTACCTAGAAGAGAATATCAATGTTTAAAATTACTTTTCTTGCAGCCATTTAGGCATTTAAATTTAATCATTGCTGAATTATAGACTTACTTCAAACACATGCCAGTTGTGTAATGCAATGCCATTTAAACACAACACAACTGACGTTCCAAAAATTTTCAGAAGAAAACATCGCAAGAAAGCAGCTAAAATTTGTCAAGAAAAATGTAGAAACCAAAGACACACCACCAAGAGTGAAGCATATTTTATTTTTTGATGGTCATAAGGACAGCATTGAGGTTTGAACCTTAAGAAGCTGTCAACTACCCAAAATCTGTCACCGCGAACCCAAATTTGGTGTCTCGCAACAAAGCTTAAGGTTCAACACATGCATGCTAAGGTATAAAGAAAAATCAAGTAATCAGTAATTGCAGTTATTCGCTTTATACCCTAAGCTGGTTATGAACCATAAATAGAATAGGAGAGCAAAATACAGAGTAAAAATGGCTGCTAGACCACTAACCACTTAAGTTTATATTAGAACATAATCACAGGCCTTGCAGATCAAAGATGCATTTGCACTTTTTATAGGCAATTACAAATTCCATAAACTAAAAATACCCTTTTCAAGTATCAGATAAATCATATTTCACTGAAGATAGAAAGTTATATTATAATGCCTATCAATAATTGATATAGAGATAGAGATATGCAAAATCAAATAAATGAACATAGTGATACAGGAAAAGAAATTGGTGTTTAATGGTAATCGAGATTGATACAATTATATTAGACTTCTGGCCACCATTCTATAATGAACATTTAAGAACCAGAATCCGGGGACTTCTCTGAATCATCAGTGAAATATCCAGGAACCAGAAATTAAGATTATCTAATTCAAGTTTAAGCAAAGTGCAGGGAAGATCCTTTAGTATTCATCTCAATGACAAACAGTTAAGGTTAACAACAAACAACATGCAATAAAACATGCAATAACCGACAAAAGCATATCATCCTAATAGTTTGCAGTGCACAATGCAATACCTGAATTTTGAGATGAAGCAAATGGCGACGGTACAGCATAACCACCTCTTGAGTCTGTTTCCTTCTTCTTTTTCTGCACAAACCACACAGCCATACCAAGAAGGCTGAGTACAACAAAACCAACTATAACGCCAATAGCCGCAGCTCCTCCAGTATTTAACCCTCTTGAAGGTGAAGGCGTGGTGTTTGAGGCTATATTATTAGTGCCGTCATTAGTTGGTCTGGCAGTGGGTTTCTCAGTTGGTATAGAGGGAAGAGAAACAGTTGGACTCCCAGCTGATGTTTTATTAGTTGGGGGGTCCGGCAAAGAAACTGGGGGTGAAGAGCCTGAAGGGACTGAAGGAGGGGGGGTTGATGGCAATGACGACGGAGGAGGAACGCCGGTGGAAGGAGTTGATGGCAATGTGGATGGAGGGGGAGCATCAGTGGAAGGAGAAGGAGGAGATTGAGAAACTGATGGAGGGGATGCATTTAAAGGAGGTGGAGGAGAATGTTTATGGGGCTTTGCCTCTGGTGCAGGAGGGGAATTGGTGGATGGTGGCCTTGGCACATTGGCTGGGGGAGGAGGAGGAGGAGGAGATGGTGAAATCGGTTGAGAGGGAGGTGCCTGTGATGATTGAGGAGGAGGGGAACCAGCTACTGGAGGAGGTGGGGAGAAATTTGGAACAGAAGGTGAAGTCTCAGCTGGAGGAGGGGCAGTGGAAGCTGGTGGTGGGGGTGATGTTGCAACCGGTGGTGGTGGAGATGCAGGTGGAGGAGAAGCTGGTGGCGAAGGAGGGGAGGAAGTCGGTGGTGGTGTAGATGCTGGCGGAGGAGAAAGGGGTGGGGAAGGAGGAGGGGCTGCAGGCACTGCCTGTGGAGGAGAAGGAGGTGGAGCTGAAGGGTCAGAAGGAGATGAAGGAGCAGGGGAATTGGATGTTCCATTGAGCTGAGAAGTGGGAGGAGATGGTGGTGTGGAAGATGAAGGAGGAGGTGGTGATAAAGCAGCAGCAGATACTGGAGGCACTGCAGAAGGGGAAGCATTTGGAGAAGGGGTTGAAGCCACAAGTGGGGGGTTTAGGGTGGTTGAAGCCATAACTGCACAAATCTTCCCCCAGAAACAAAATGTACTAGCAAAACACTTCCTTCACTACTTTCCAATATCAGCAACACTCAAATTCCCAATCTTTTCCCAGAAACATGGCTATCATAACATTCCAGATCAAATATCAAACTTCAGATTTCAGATCAACTCTTCCACAAGCAATGCCCAAATTTCTTCACACAAAAAATGACAAACCCACCAAGACTGAATTCCAAAAAAAAAATTAAAAAAAAAACTTGGGTAAACAGCCAAAAGTCAATTACCCACAAACCACTTTCAAGAAAGCTGATACTTTTGTAAGCTAAAGCTACAGCACAGTACTAAAAGGAAAAGCACAATTACAAGTGGGAAAAAAAAACCAAGCTCATAAAATGAAACCTTTTTGCAGCAGAAGAGAAATCAAGGAGCAAATCCAGCATTATGCCCTAAGTACATACATCGCTGGCCTAATCCACTTGAGAAGCCAGAGTCAAGGCCAAAATGCAGCATACCCAGATCTCCAAAATGGCACAGATTAAAACCCAGAAGCTAAAGATGAAACCTTTAACAGCATCTAAAAGGAGGGTCTTTGTTTGTAGGACTTGTTCAGAAGATTGGAAGCTTCAAAACTCCACACGGAAAAGCTCATTCTGCGGAATATGGCAATAGTGGTAGACACAGTAGTGACAGCACACCCCACAAGATGTGCAAAGCAGAACGTGGAGACGACTTTCAGAACAGGGTCTATCTCAGAGAGTCCCTCACACACACATGCACTGGAAATGGGAAAAGCTTGTGTCCAAATTGGAAATTGAGAAATCAATCATTAACCATTTGAGTTTATTTTGTGTTTTTACTTTTATTTTTGGAATTGGAGGAGGAGCAAAGAGTATTTAGTATTTACTGTATCATATTGTGTTAGTTTGTATAGAAATGCTAGCAAAACTTTTTTTATTATTTTTTTTAATACTTTATTTTTATTTGATTAAAATTTATGTAGGTTTCACCCTAATACATGAGCTTCACTTTAAATTTGATGAACTTACAAAAAAATTAACTAATTAAAGAAAAAGTGTCGGAAAGAGAGTAATAAAGAAAGTATTGCTCGGACTTATGTTATTATTATTAAATCATTAATTTGTTATTGGGAAGTTACTTTTAATTTGAATTTGTATAAGGCCCCGTTTGGGAAAACAACTTAATTAAGCGCTTATGACCATAAGAGCTTATGGCATAAGCGCTAATTAATAAGCTCTTTTAAGATATTTATTATAATGAATTGAAAATAAGTTATATATAAGCATAAGCTCTTTTTCATAAACTACTCTGAATAGCTTATGAAAATAAGCTCAAAACAGCTTATAGGTAGGTCATAAGTTATTTACATAAGCTCTCCCAAACGCTTGCATAAGCACTTATACTATAAGTTAAGCTCATATAAGCTCTTCCAAACGGGGCCTAAATGTATTTTTCATAGTAAGTAATTATGTTTGACAGACATCCCTTCCAAGCTAAATTTTAAGCGGGTTTTCTTAATTTCATGCACTAATTTTCAAAAAGAAAATGAAATATATATCACTTAACAATAATGTGTTAGCTTAGTAGGAAATAATCTAGACTCCCCCATAAGAATAAAATTACAAGTTTAAATTTCAAGAAAAAAAATATGTATCACTTAAATAAACTAACAATGTTTTGGTACAAACCAAACATTTCTTTGTTGAGTGTTGATGAAATATAAAATAAGATCATATTTTACAAATAAAAAAATCATCTACTCATAGGTAACTCTTATTTGTATAATCATATTAGTTTCAAATAATTTGGCATTTTAACTAACTTTTTTCAACGTATTTTTCCCCCTAATCATACCGCGGTATGTACATTAATATGAGTAAAAAAAGATCATCTACTCGTAGGTAACTCTTATATGTGTGCATAATATATGTACAGATACATACACATGGTTGGTACATCAACTAAAAATTAAAAAAAAAACATTTAATCGTACGGTTGGAGAGAGCTTAAAGAACATGCCCCAGCAATAAAAAATGTAGAAGCTAAGTGATGGCCTAGTGGCATGGAATGTTGCACTGGCTATGATTGTGAGTTATGGTCAGCATTATTAAATAAATACATTCTAGTGAGTAAAGAAGAAAAATAGGCCTTGTTATTAATAAAGTATTCTGGAATAGTCAGAGATTTTAGGTTGATTCTAACATGTATTTAATTTGTATTTGGATTTTGTTTTTTTTATGTTAATAGTTATTTCCTCACGCTTCTGATCATCTAACATACCTCGATTAATGTATATTCACTATTTTTCCAAATACAAACTTGTTTATCATATCGTTTTCTTGACACCCTTCTTGTCTCACGGTCATTATCTGCCATAAATAAATCACAAATGAAAGAAGGGAAGAGTTTCTCACTATCACAAATGCAATTGCATTAAGTAGTCCATCGGTGTTGTTTACTAGCATATCACTTTTCTTCGAAGCAAAAGTTTGTGGTTTGTTGAGCTAAATAACAAGTTAAAAAAGGATGCTTTGCTGTCTCACAACAAAGAGTGGCTTACTTGCGCTCTTTAGCAAATTTAGACTTGTCGGAAATTACTTTTTCTTTTTTAGACCTAGTTTTTGTTATAACTTATTATCATGAGATTAAATCATCAAATTGAGAATGATATATAATTAAATATCCTTTTGACAAGTGTATTTAATTAGATTATTATGAGGTGTGGCATGGTGATTACTCACCATATCAATTATTCATGAGGTCAAAGAAAGAAGGAGATCAAAAATAGCTATTGGAGATGTCCCACGTTGCTTAGTGTAGTGAAGTAAGAGCAAGGCCAAAGCTATAAATTGGACTTAAGTTCTATGTTTTTAGATGCATCAGTTCATAACACTTGAAGTTTATATCTGACTTAGTTTAATATTTATTTTGTGAGAGTGTGGATGTACTCGGAAATTAGGATGAGATTGAGAGAAGTCTATGTGTTCTAAAAAATTTCACACAGTGATTATTCTCTGGTTGTCGGTTTAGACAAAGACCGTGGTTTTTTCTCCGGTTTTGGTGTTTTTCCACGTAATATTATTGTGCTTTGATTGTGCTTATTTATTTCTTCAGCTATGTTATTCCTCAACAGTGGTATCGAGAGCTTCAGTTCGATGAAATATCACATTCTTAGTATGTTGTGTGGTTGTAGTAGTGTCGGGTCTTTCACATAAAAAAAGAGTGTGATATTGTGAAGGTGTTGGACAAGTGTGAGACTGTGAAAGTGTTGTTCTATGAAGGTTCTGGATAAGGAAAGATTTGGTAGTTAAGCGTGTCTGATGGGACCCACCTCTCTTTCTTGGGAACCTATCTAGTGGCCGGTTTATATTCTGCGTGCAACTGTTATGTCTTACTCAAGTGCTATGAAGTTTGACATAGAGAAGTTTGATGGAAGAATCAACTTGGGCTTGTGGAAAATACAAGTCAAGGATGTGCTGATACAATCAGCCAATCAAGATTATACAAGGCGTTGAAAGGAAACACTTCCAACATGGATGACGATAAGTGGGAGGAACTGGATCTGAGAGCTGCAAGTGCAATTTGTTTGTGTTTGCAAAAGAATGTTCTTGCAAATGTGCAGAATCTGCCATCAGCCAAGGAACTCTGGAAGAAGCTTGAACGGTAGCATCAAACAAAGGGCATCTCAAATCGATTGTTGCTGAAGGAGCAATTCAACAATTTAGCATGGATGAGGGTACAAAAATATCTGATTATCTTTGTATTTTGAATAGTATTGTCTCTGAAGTAGAATCTTTTAAAGTAACAATTGATGAAAAAGATAAAGCGTTAATACTCATATTGTCCCTTCCCTCTTCCTATGTTCATCTCAAACCTACTTTGATGTATGGGAAGGAAAATTTGAGTTTTGAAGAAGTTGAGAATAAAATTATTTCTGAAGATAGGAAAATGAAAAGTGAGTAAAGCACTTCATCAAGCTCGATGTTGGTAACTAGGAGTAAGGCTAATGGGAAGAGGATCCATGGAAGAATGTGGCATGGTGAAAGTGTGGAAAGTCTAGGCATGTAAATAGAAATTGTCCAGGTGGAGCAATATAAAAAAAAAATTCTGAGGCAAGTGCTAGCAATGTCTCCCTTGTTATGAGATAGGATGGTGATCTTCTCTGAAAAATAAAGTCTATCCTTATGGTATTTCCACTGTACCATAAAAAAGGATAAGTTATTACTAGCGGATTTAGAATAGAACACGAGCATTGGTCGACATTGATGCAAGGTGTGTGGTGATTGAGTCGATGGCAGAAGAACTTCCGAAGAAGCCAACATGGAAGTTGCACCATAATTTTTCAGCAAGGTTTTGACGTGCAGAAATTCTTGGAATGGAATAGTTCCAAGTGAAGTGTACTATTTATGGTGGAGTATGATAATTTCTTTTGTCGGTGTAGGCAATGAGAATTATGATTGTCAGTGAAGACAATGATTGTAGGTATAGATAATAGAAGCGGAAGATGTAACTCTTACAATCAAGGTGGAGATTGTTGGGGTTGATTGTAATGGTGGAGTAAGTTCCACATCGCCCAATATATTAAATAAAGAAGGATGTCAAAAATAACTATTGGAGAAGTCTTACATTGCTTAGTGTGGTGAAGTAAGAGGAAGGCCAAGGCTATATATTGAACATGAGTTCTTTGTTTTTAGATGCATCAGTCAGTAGCACTTGAAGCTTGTACTTGACTTAGTTTAATATTTGCTTTGTGATGATAGTGTGGGTGTACTGGGGCATTGGAGTGAGATTGAGAGAAGTCTATGTGCTGTAAAAAAATTCACATGGTGAATATTCTCTGGTTGTCGATTTAGACAACGGTCATGGTTTTTTTCTCCAGTTTTAGAGTTTTTCCACATAATATTCTTGTGTTTTGATTGTGCTTATTTATTTCTTCATCTCTGTTATTCCTCAACATCCACAAAGTCACCGTTATCGACAATTGATACTTGGTCTAGAAAAACTACTGAACCAGATCTAAAGAAAGCATAATTCAATATTAAATATTATATTATGAAAATTTTAATTTAGAGTTTCATTTGAAACTAGGGAATCCAAATTTAAGTACCATAACTATTTCTCCATGAGTAAAATTAGGAAGTTTTCCTCAATTTCTACGGCGGAGCACGATCAAGAGTGGCTCTGAGTGGGTGGTGGTGTTGCTGGTTCACGGCGTGGGTACCTGCAAAAGACACTATGGTGCTCAAATCAATGAGAGAGCAAGAAGAAAATCTCTGAGTCTTAGAAGAACTCGTGAGAATGCTAAAATGAATAACATGTTATGTCTTCGGGTTCTTATGAACTAGTGAAGGTTCTAAAGAACAAATGTTCCAATGAACAAAAGTTTTGGCATGAAAGGTTATGAAAACAAGTGAAGGATATGAAGAACAAAGATTTTGGCAACTTCTTTACGAGAATACACAAGTTCTGAAGACGTGAACGTTTTGAGAACACAAAATAAACAAAGATTATGTTGAGAAGTCTCATAATGACTAGAGATGTGGTGAAGATAGCTGTATATATGAGAAGACAATCCTCAACTCTTGAGCTAGCATTTGGGTTGAGTTAGGTCTTCCAAATTCTAATACGGTATCAGAGCCTCTATAACCAAGCGGTTTTGAGTTCGATTATTGCCGCCCCTTCTAATAAAAACTTGAATATTAGTAAATGGTAGGTGCGCATGTGCATCATCCACGCTTTAAACCCAAAACGGGCAAAGTCCAAATGCGCAAGTCCAAACGGACTCTTGCGTGAGGGAGCGTGTTAGAATATAATATAAAACCATTCATGTGGTCCTTACCTATTCGCTTAAGCTTTTAGGTTAATTGATTATTTGACATGGTATCAAAGCCTATTCTGAATCTGTTAAGCGGAGACCACTCCATATATGGGGCACTCGCAGATGTTCATTCTTCCACTATGTCGCGCTCCATATGTACAGTCATGTGCGTGATGTGGTGTGTTGAGAAGTCTCACATTGACTAGAGATATGTCTAAGATAATCCTTATATATGAGAAGACAATTCTTAACTCTTGAGGTAACTTTAGTTGAATTAGATCTCCAAATTTTAATAGGTTCTAAAGGTCTAAGTACTAAAGAGTTGTTGACATCACCTAGTCTATATAGTTTGACCTAATACAGTATTATCAACATCAAATTCAAGCTAATGCAAATGGGCTTATTGAAAATTTTAATCGTATATGAAAAAAAAAATTAGTACACAAAGTAGAGGAAATCAATTAAGCAGAATATGAAGTGGACCTGAACTGACCCAAAAACGTAAACCGACCCACCTTTTTTTTATTGTCAATGGTTTGCCTTTCATCAACTTTTCCTTCTTTATTTAAAATCAACAAGTATCTCATGCAATGCATGTATGCTTTGAAAGAATATAAATTTTCAAAGGCTTAATTACACTTTTTATTTTCATAATTTATTGATTTTGTTTTTGTCCACCACTTTATTTTCCCTAACTTTTGTCTCGTTAGTTTAATAATTCTATAATTTTAATTCCCAACTTTTTCTTTTGCCATCGGGTCCCAAATTTAGTGATCAACCATTTTGATCCATATTTTTTATTCATGCAAATATGATCTCATCACTTACTATCAATAAAATGGTGATTTTTTTTTCTAAAGTGGCCCTTCTTTTTTGATATTGTGGTTTTTTTTTTGAACTGGATATTGTGGTTAACCATGCTATATATGTGATAATTAGAACAACATTTGTATTATAAAATTAATACTAATATCATAGTAATTCTATGCCACACAATTGATTATCAGCTCATACGACACTTTTTTTTTTCATTTAGGTACATATTTTTATATAATTATTTAAATACTAATATGACACACAACAAACGGTGGCTTCTAGGGTGCACTTGCGCCCTAAGTGGTGCACCGTGCACCACTCTAAATGACCTGCTACAGCAGGTTTTTTTACCTAATATTTAAAAATTTTAAAATAGTAATAATTAGTTAATTACATTTTTACCCTTAAAAAGGGTAAAAATGAATTATAAAAAGAAGATTAACAGAGAGAAATGGGTTTATAGTAATTAACAAATTAAAGTTATAATAAATTATAAAAATAACCTGTAGAACCGGTTACCGGTTACTTACCTGGATATTTGGTGCGATTTTATTAGTCAAAAGTTGATGGTGCACGGTGCACTACTTAATTGGTAGTTCACCTTAGACCAACACCCACAACAAACAAGTATGCAACTCTTTCGTTTTTTTAAGCCAAGTATGCAACTCCAAATAGACATGTAGTGTCTCAAACCGATCCGGACCAGGACAAGTCGAAGAGATTTGGGCCTCAAAACTAGCCAATTTAAAAATATAGACATAACAGGTTACAACAAAGTCCAATACGATGAATACATATCCACAAATTGTTTTACACTTTCATTCTATAGTTTCAATGGTCCATAGTGGCTAATGACTAACCCCTCCCAATTGCAATAAACAACAACAACAACCCTAACTCAAAAGTGAGGTCAGCTATATGAATTACACTATGTCATTGAGTTCGATTAAAAATTATATTGATAACGAGATTATTTCTAATAATATATTCCCTGGTTTTTTATTTCTCTTCCTCTCTTTGCCGGACGAAAAAACATGTTATCAAAACGTTTCATCGGTGCCTCAATAGGTCATTTTTGCACATGTTCATACCACCTTAACCAATTTTCTGTTAACTTCTTCATGATAGACACCACTCCAATATATTCTCTAATCCGCTCATTGCGTATCTCACTGTCGTTGCTTTACTCCATGCAAGTCCCCCCGAGCTTATCCTTAGCTCGATCTGGTGTACCTTTACAAGCATCACCAACTTAATCAGTAACCAAAATCTCATTGCTAGGACTCTAAGTGCCAAACCCCACCCGTGGCTATACCCAAAACATCTAAGAACCCTTAAGGTTTAAAACTAGTTGCACTTGGCTTTTCAAAACAAGTTAAAGCAAGTCTTTGAACTTTTTAAACTGAAACCCCAAAATAGAAAAAAAGGGTAAAACAACCTCTCAAGTTTCCAATAAAACATTTTCAAGTTCCAAAGCTTTTCAAGTTTTCAGTTTTATTTCCCAAGTTTTCAAGACTTAGACTTTTAGTCCTTAACTTTAACAAACTATAACTTCCAAAACCCATTTAAGTTTTAGATCCACTTTTAGCCCAAAACAAGCTTTCAAAACCCTTTTTATTTTCCTAGCTAAACTTCAACCCCTTTTTCATATACCAAAACCCTAAGTTCCCAAAATCAAGTTTAAGTTCTCAAAGCTTTTCCTAGGGTTTCTTTGACTCAAAACTAAGTTCAAAATCAATTTTCCAACTCCCAAATATTTTCTTGATCTCGGACTCACCATCATTTTAACCCAAATAATTTTTTTCTTCCCCCAATAATTTTATCTTACCCAAAACAATATTTTCCCTACACAATACCTTGTCAAAAAAAAAAAAAAACTCAATCCCAAAATTATTGTGTTGGTTCGGCCAAACAAAGATAAAGGCCAAGGTCCAACTTTTTTTTCAAACAAAAATTATGCACAAGCTTAGTTAAGCAATATATATGGTAGAAAACACTTTAGAAGTTTCAAAATCACTTTCCTCTTAATATCCATTTTCAAGAAACTAGCTTTTTGAAAAACTATATTGTTGGAGTAGTAGATCTATACATTTCTAAGAGTTTTAAGAAAGAGGAAATAATATAGCTTAAACCTTTAATCCAAAATCACTTTTTAAAAGGACTTTTCAAGAAAAGTCTTCCATGGAAGAGTAAAACACAAATTTCTCTTCATCTTTGATGAAGAACACAAGTAAAAGTCTTCCAAAGCTAAAAAGCTCTCATAAAAACTAAAAATTTCACAAAATAAGACATGAAACTTGATCTTGAAAGTTACCTATCCCCTTGGTGAGAAGCTCCAAGCTTGATGAAGAAGAGAATGGTGGAAGAAGATGAAGAAGAGGTGTGGTTTTGGTGTCTTGAAGGAGGAAGAATAAGTTTTTCTTCACTTTCTCTCAAGTTTCTCTCACTAAACTCACAAGAATGAAAACACAATGAAGTGGGTGAATTTCGAGAGGTTTGGTCGGCCTAATGGGTTGGTAAAGAGAAAATATCTCTTTGATTTTTCTCTTTATTTTAATGGTAAAATGTGTCATTATTACTACCTCCAAAAATGAAAAAAAGAGCTTTTACCATAAGTTGAATACACTCCAATCCATGAACTTTATGTCGAATTGAGTCACAACACGTCTTTTGATGACTTGCATTAGTCATTCGCTCATCACGTCAGTTGTTCGTGAAAATATCTTAACGATTTTGTCGATGTCCGGTCCTGGCTCTGGGCGACGAAAATATTTTTATGACATTTCTAGAATCCTCTTGACATTCTAAGCATTTCTATCTCGTCGAGAAATCCTAAAAATATCCCGGTCTACCCTTTTTCCTTACGTCGAGGTTTTTAAAAAAACCTCTACGGTGCGCTGGGAACTTCCCCGAGCTCCGGAACAAAAGTATATCAATATCACAGTCAAAATATTCCAAACCAAATGCACATCAACATCCAAATATTCACAAGGTCTTATTCACGCTCTAAATTTAGTCGGGTCAAAATTAGGGTTTTCTACCCTTCGACAGTTTGTCGTTTTTCGACTGTTTCAAGACGAAACTGAATTTTTTCGGCGACATGGTGAATTATTACTCTAAGAACGACCTCAAAATAATTGATCCAGGAATATTATTATTTATTCATTTATTCAAACACCGATCACACCAAAATCGGCTTAACAAAGTTTGACGCTTACAGATAGTTAGTTAATTAATAATTAACTAATATTATTATTATTTAAAATATTCAGGGTCTTACATGTCCCATCGTCTATCTTAACATTCTCATTTTTGATAATCCAACTTTTTCTCTCGTGTTGTCCCGTTAAAATCCAACATTCCTTACCATAGAGTATAACAGGTCTTATAGCGGCTCGGTAAAACTTTCGTTTAAGCTTTGTAGGTACTTTGCGATCACAAATAACTCCTGATGATTTCCTCCACTTTAACCACCCATCATGGATTTGATGAATAATATCCTTATCAATTTCCCCATTATCTTGTATAATCGATCCATTGTACTTAAACTGCGAGACTTGTGGTATGATGTTGTTTGCAATTTTCACCTCCATATTACTCCCGACACCCGTCTTACTAAAATTGCAATGCATATACACCGTCTTAATTTTGCTTAATCTAAAACCTTTAGATTCCAAAGTCCTCCTCCAAATCTCAAGTTTAAAATTAACTACTTCCTTTGATTCTTCAATTAAGACTATATCAATCGCAAACAATATAACAACATGCAATTTGGAATGCTCTTCTGTATATCCCTGGTAAGCATGTCCAAAACCATATTAAACAAGTATAGACTCAAGGTTGGGCCTTGATGTAAACCTATATTTATAGGGAAGTCATCAGTTACACCCCATGAGTTCTCACACTAGTACTTGCCCCCTCATATATGTCTTGTGTAGCTTGAATATACGCCACGCGGAGCCCTTTCTTCTCCATAGCCTTCCACAACACTTCCCTAAGAACACGATCATATGATTTTTCCATGTCAATAAAAAACATATGCAAGTCTCTCTTTATACTTTGATACTTTTCCATCAACCTGCGTAGGAGGTGGATGACTTCTATTGTAGACCTTCGCGGCATAAAACCAAATCGATTCTCTTCTATCCTAGTCTCCTCCCTTAGCCTATGTTCAATAAAACATTCCCATAAATTCATAGTGTGGCTCATAAGTTTTATCCCTCTATAGTTCCCACAATTTTGAATATTTATAGATAGGGACCAAAGTACTTCTCCTCCACGCATCAAGCATATGTCCAGATCTCAAAATCTCATTGAATAACCTAGTGAGTCAACTAATACCTTTGTCTCCTAAACATTTCCAAACATCAATAAGGATCTCATTAGAACCCACAACTTTACTATTATCCATGCGTTTAAGAGCTTCTTTAACTTCTCCAACTCTAATTCTACGATAGTAAGTCCTATTTTGCTCATTGTCTCTCACTTCTAAGCTTTCTATGTTAACGTCCTATCCTCGGCCATCATTTAAAAGTTTATTGAAATAATTCTTCCATCTTCTTCTAATACCTTGATCAGTATCCAAAACTCTGCCGTCCTCATCTTTAATACATCTCACCTGGTCCAAGTCTCTTGACTTAATTTCTTTATTTTTGGCAAGCTTATAGATTTTACGTTCTCCATTTTTGGTTCCAATATTCTTATGAAACTCTTCATATGCCTTGGGTCGTGCCTCACTCAACTTTCTTTGTCTCACTTCTAGCCTTCCAATACTGATCCCAATTTCCGACGTTGTTGTCTCCTTATAAGGTCTTAAAACATTCCCTTTTAGATTTTACCTTTTCTTGCACACTTTCATTCTGCCACCATGATTCTTTATCTCTAAATCCAAAGCCTTTAGAAATGCCCAAGAATTCCGTGGCCACCCTCCAAACATTCTCAGACATATCTTCTCAAATAAAATTAGCATTACCTTGTGCCTCCCAATTACCGTCCTCCTATAAATTCCTCTTAAAAGTCAAAAGTTTCTCTCCCTTAAGCTGCCACCACTTAATCCTTGGGTTTGTAACTTGATGAATTTTCTGTTTACGACCCTCAAAGCGAACATCAAGGACCAAAACCCTATGTTGTGTAGTTAAGCTCTCTCTCGGTATTACCTTGCAATTCGTGCATGTCCTCCTATCTATGCTCCTAACCAAAAAAGAAATAAATTTGTGATTTTGATGTCCCACTCTTATAGGTAATAAGATATTTCTCCCGCTTTTCAAAACTCCCCTCCCAATTGCAATATGAGTATTTATTTTGTTAGTTCAGGAAAGAATTACAATTACAATTACAATTACTTGGCCTCTTGTGGGCTGACCACCCTCTAATTAATGGGAGTTTGATACGACTTGCGCTCGGTTGAGTGTGTCGACTTAGGCATGTGTGTTTAGAACTAATGTGCGGGTCGAACTTAGAATGCCTTAGTTAGTTGGTTAGAGATTAAACTATGTGGACCGATTTGGTCGGAGGGTACAATATTATTGTAAAAACCTTAAAATAGCTTGGCGTTTTTTTCTCTCTCAATCCCTTCTTAAACTTCTTCATGGTGATCTGAAAACTAAGTCTTTTCTCCTAAACATGATCTTAGACTTGTCCTCAACACTCATTTCGCTGTTTTTCATCCTTTCACCAACTTTACATTCTCCTTCTCTTTCCTAAAAAAATCATTTTTTTAAATGGAAACCAAACACAATGAATAACATTTCTAGTTTCTTGAAATCATCGCTCACAGCCAAATAAGGTAGAATATCCTTGTTAGTTCCAGCTAGGTGATGCTAAATCCTATAAGCACCTCATGTAACAACCTTCTGATGCATTGGTTTTTTGTGTTCCCTCAACTACAATCAGGGACAGACATAATTAATGTGAAAATGGGGCGGCTACCCCCAAGAGAAAAATTGTACTCAATAGAATATTATTCAAATGGTATTTTCACCTTCCATACAATTTTGATACTGCCTCTTTCAACTAGCAGCTGTTAATTTTACTTAATGAGTTGAGTTTTTGCCCCTCTAACCCAACTTTTATCGTTTCGTCCCTGACTACAATCTCATGCTTCCAATCAGATCGCTTCCATTCCTAGGCAAAACCTTAGAACATGCGATTGTAGCAGAGCCAACACCTCCAACACTAGAAACAACAACAATTGAAGTTGGATTCTCATGGATACTTGAGACATTTCAGACAAAGAAAGCAAACACACGAGGTTCAAACTTCAAGATCTAAATTTCCAACCAGAAAGGGGGCTCAATGACGATGACACCACCAGAGAGGAACTCATACGGTTACGCAGGAGGGAGCTTCAATAGAGAGAAGGAGGATCGAACCAAAGTAGACAAAGACGGAACTCAAGTAGCGAAATGAGGGAGCTTCGACTTTAGGGTTGAAGAAAGAGAGGGTCGTGAAGAAAAAACGAGTTGAAACCAAGCTTGTTAGGAGCGCTCAATTGCATTGTGTTTACGATCCCACGCGACAATTATAGTCCACCCATAAAGACGAGTTTGGATGTAGGCATGAGCACGGTGAGGTCCAACAGATCGTTAGATTGCACGATCTTACATATTTCGGCTTGCCATTTTAACTACCTTGCAAATATAGGTGTTCTCCCCAGTGTCCACAAGTTAGCGTCAACCCAACTTAAAAGAATTTAAAAATCATGCTTAAATAATTTGGTCCCTAAAATATACCTCTTTTTTTGTAGTCCTTGCAAATTTTTTTAATGTTTTTTGATCCCTAAAAAATTTACAATTTCAATTCCAATCTAAGATGTTAAATTTTTCATCCAACTTCAACAAAAGTCCACATGAACCTGGCATGTGACATTTTTTAGGCTTCAATAATTTTTTGGTTCTCGAAATATATTCCATTTTTATTGTTAGCTATTGCAATTTTTTTGGTGTTTTTTGTCACTCCAAAATTAATAGTTCATTTTAAGCCTGAAAGTTTCGGAGAGACGAAAAACACATTTTTTTTCGAGGATTAAAAACAAAAATTAAGTGTATTTTAGGAAAAATATTTATTTAAGCCTAAAAATTATTTTCTTTGGACGAACCTATATATGCTACATTACGAAAATAAATTTTTTACAGCTGGATTTATAGTTGTAAAAATTATATATTGGAAAATCGTAGCTATATATACAAAGAGTAATGATACCCGAATATCAGTTCAAAAAAAATGATACCCGAATACAAAATTAGTGCAGACCGGAGATATCTCATTTTCCTCTATATATTATATATCAAATTTATTATTAATTATTTTCTTTTCTGTACGTATATCTATAAATAATTTTCCATTTAAATGAAAAGTACTTAACAAAATATGGTTAGTATATGCCAAAATTACACAACTGCATACCCCTGTCTCAATGTCTTAACCAAATAACATTCATTAACTAACACAAGCAACAAAGAACAAACAAAGTACAGGCTAGTCTTCACAGGTACAATAATAATCTTCATATCCCACAAAGAAAATTGTGAAGTGACATACTCTCAAATCTGGGGATTCAGCTAAACTTCACTCAATGGTTTTGTGCGTTGCTTTTCTTGTAGTAACGGTAACCCGAAAACAAGGTAGCCACCGCAACTCCAATGAATCCACAAGTGGACAGGAATGTTGCGGTCACGAGCAAGAAAACAGTGCTGGTTGGTAACCATATAGGACTTGTCACGATGATCAACGGCGCGAAAAGGATCAGGATCACGATGTCTATGCTAGCCAGAAAGAGGAGCAAGATGAGACTTAGCATTAGATAACTACGAAGAAAAAGAAAAGAAGGCTTATTGGTAAAGATCTGGCCAAGTTGCTGTTGCAAGGTTTTGGTTAGGGCATTTTCTTGAAGAGTTTTCAGAAGTGTTGTTGCTGCTGAGTTGAGGGGTTTCAAGGAAGAGACCACTTTAAGGGGGTTCAAGGAGGAGTTTGTGATTGTAGAGAGCGGAGATGAGACAATGGAAGGGATGATCTTGGAAGGATCTGTGAAGGAGGAGATGATGGTGTTGTTGGTGGTTTCCAAGAGAGAAGTAGTAGCGTTTGATATGGAGGAGATGATGGTGGAAGCAGTGTCTAAGAGGGTGTTTGTGGTTGTGGAGATAGGGTTTGAGGAGATGATGGTGTTGAGAGTCTCTGTGATCTTATTATTGGAGGAGTCTGTGACTTTAGAGAGTGGAGATGACGAGACATGTACATTAATAGAAGGGATGATCTTGGAAGGATCTGAGATTGAGGAGATGATGGTGTTGGTGGTGGTTTCCAAGGGAGGAGTAATGTTGTTTGATATTGAGGAGATGACAGTGGAAGTAGTGTCTAAGAGGGTGTTTGCTGGGGAGATCATGGTGTTGAGAGTGTCTTTGATCTTCTTGTTATTTTTGGAGGAGTCTGAGGAGATCTTTGAAGCATCAGAGAGAACAGTGGATGCAGTGTTGGTTACTTCAGTGGAGGACTGGACTAGTGCACTGGTGACATCTTTTGTGTGGCTCTTCGGCATCTTTTAGTGATGAATTGTGATGAGAGAAAGGAGAAGAAGAGGAGAAGTTCAACTCCAAGGAAATTGAGAATATATTGGTAGATGTTGTAGTGTTGGAATATGGAGGGGTTTATATATTGTTAAATAGCTGTTGTTGGAACATTGGAGGGTTTATATGGAAAACGTTTTTCAAATGCAAAATAATTAACTATCAAATACAAATTGCCTTTCTTTAATCCTTAAACTAAAAATTTATTCACACATCACATTGGCTTACACACTTAACAAGATAAAAATAAAAAATCCGTGACAGGAAAGCAACACCTCTCCATATATGAAGAATTTGTGACGATTTTAGACCACCACAAAACACTATTTTTTAAAATTTTAATCTTTTGGCGATTTTAAACCGTCATAAAATGAGTGTTTTGACACTATAGGGTGGTCCATCAATCATTTCTTAGATAAAAAATGAAAAGAGAGACTAATAAAAAATATAATGTGTGATATAACACGAAAAAGGAGAAAAATAAAATAAAAATGAAATGAAAGGGGAAATATGTATCAACGAAAAACCCTCGAATAGAGATAAAAAATATATTATGGCGCGTGCTTTGGGATGTCGCTAATGCATGTGTTTTTATAATCGAGATGATTTTATATGTCGTAAAATTGAAGGACCACTTGCATGGCAGGGACATAGTTCTTAATTTACTCAGCAAGAGACATTGCTAGCTAGCTAGATGTGAATGAATATATTAATGTTAGACATTGCTTCAGTTGCACTGGAAACTTATTTAATTTAATTAGGCGTGTATGTAAGTAAAATATGTCATTTCTGTCATAATATGAAAAAAAACACATGGAAATATATGGCTTTATGAGTTTATAAAATAATGACACAATTTGAATGATGTTTCTGTTATAAGTTAGAGAATAAATTACATTTCATTATCTTCAACTTTGCTCATATAATATTAAACTTTATTATTCCCTAAAATATGTACTCCAACCCACTTCTTTTATCTTTTGGCACGAAATATCAAAATTCGTCACAAAATACTTGACCGATGAATAATAAGGATAAAATTAATGACGGATTTTACAAATAGATGTTTACTGTCGCAAATAATATCGCCAATAACTTAAATCTATCTATTATATCGACAATTTTTTTTTCCATCTCTAAAATTTGTCACCAATATATTCAAGTTTTAACAATATTTTAAAATTAGCGATAAAATATAACCCGTCGCTAAAATAGATAGATTTAAATTAGTGGCAATATTTGCAACGTAAAACATCAATCTATAAAATTCATCGCTCATTCCGTCTATATTATTATCGACCAAAGATTTTATGACAGATTCTATATTCGATCCCAAAAGTGTTTAGAGGATGGAGGGTAGATTTTAGATAATAATAAAATGTAATATTTTAGGAGAAAAGTTGAAAGTATTTGAGTGACGAGGGAAAGGAGAAGAGGAGAAGTTCAACTCCAAGGAAACTGAGAATATATTGGTAGATGTTGTAGTGTTGGAGTATGGAAAACGTATTTCACATGCAAAATAATTAACTATCAAATACAAATTGCCTTTTTTTAATCCTTAAAATACAAATTTATTCACACATTAGATTGGCTTACATACTTAATAAGACAAAAACAAAAAAATAAAAAATATGTGGACCACGCTACAGGAAAGTAACACCTCAACCACACGACTTTGTGACTGTTTTAGACTACCATAAAACACATTTTTTTAAAATTTTTCATTTTTTTACGATTTTAGACTGTCATAAAATAAGTGTTTTGACACTATAGGGTGATCCTTCAATCATTACTTAGATAAAAAATGAAAAGAGAGACTAGTGAAGAATATATATATATATAATGTGTGATATTATAGAAAAAATAGAAAAAAATAAAATGAAAGTTGAATGAAAATGAGATGGAAAAGGAAATATGTATCAACAAATAAACATGAGATAGAGTTAAAAAAAGATATTATGACATGCTTGGGATGTCGCTAATGCATGTGTTTTTATAATCGAGATGATTTTATATGTCGTAAAATTGCAGGACCCCATGCATGGCAGGGACATAGATGTTAATTTACTCAGCAAGAGACATTGCTAGCTAGCTAGCTAGATGTGAATGAATATATTAATGTTAGATATCGCTTCAGTTGCACCATAGAGCTAGTAAGTATCGTACGATATAATGATTCGTATTGTGATTTGATTCATTTTTCATGCATGACAATACGAATTGGTGATGTATTGAATTATGCTATGAATCAGAAGTGAATCACTCTCTATCATATCGTATCGGACGAATCGCGATTCAGTGTTGAATCGACCGGTTCACACATAGGCGCATAAACATGTCATTTTTATGCATTTTGGGTTTTTTTTTTTACATTTTTTTCTTAAAAAACTACAGGGAGCCAAATTTTAACTCTAAGAAAGACCATATGATTTTCAAATCATTCACCTTCTACTTTGAGTCTTCACAATTTTACTGTTTCAGTTTTACCTAGGAAGAGTACTTTGAGAGAAAGGGATTGACCAAGATTTGTTGCTGTTCATAGTGAGGAATGCAAAGCACACTTTCTGCAATAATGCTGCGGTGCTGTTGTTGGAAAGAAGATGGGATGGCTATTGATATGGTGCGCCTGAAGTGGTTTTACTGGCAGATGTTAATAGAATTGGTGATAGAGAAGAATGGATGGACCTGTTGATGTTGGTTGCCAAATTGTCAATTGGGGCTAATATATTATTGGGAACAGAGGGTGGGTTCTAATAGTTGGGTAGTTGGTCGACTATTTTTTGGCCCTTATATTTGAATTAATAGTCTTAGTGCAGAGGCATATTAGTATGAGAGCTTGTTTTATTTTGTTTTGTGGTACTAGTTTTATTACTGTCATGTAACAGATTTCAGCACTTCTTGTGCTTTGCTTAATAAAATGTTTGGCTTTTCAAGAAAAATCTAGGAAGAGTGCTTTACGTATCAAAACATAGCAAGTAGGAAAGAACTTTACATCCATGTTATTGATGTTTTTTGAAGAGGATGAACACTTGCACTTTATATCTTTGATAATTTTAAAGTTTGTTATATGATACATACTATATATTCTCATTTATGATTTATTTTTTTGTGTTTGTATCATGCGATACATAAGATACATAAAACGATATAATTCACGAGTTAAAAAATAGGTTTTTCGATTCAACATTCATTTCACAGTTCAACTACCATGCTGTACAGTAACATGTTTGAAACTTATTTAATTTAATTAGGCGTGTATGTAAGTAATATATGATTTCTGTCATAATATGAAAAAAAAAACATGGAAATATATGGCTTTATGAGTTTATAAAATAATGACACAACTTGAATGATGTTTCTATTATAAGTTATAGAATAAATTACATTTCATTACCTTCAACTTTGGTCTTATAATATTAACTTTATTATTCACTAAAATATGTACTCCAACCCACTTTAATCTTTTGTCACAAAATATCAGGATTCGTTACAAAATAATTGACCGATGAATAATAAGGACAAAATTAATGACGAATTTTATAAATAGATGTTTACTGTTGCAAATAATATCACCAATAACTTAAATCTATATATTATATCGATAGATTTTTTTAACATCTCTAAAATTTGTCACCAATATATGCAAGTTTTAACAAATATTTTAAAATTAGCGATAAAATATAACCTGTCGCTAAAATAGATGAATTTAAATTAGTGACAATATCTGCAACGTAAAACATCAATTTATAAAATTCATCACTCATTCCGTCTATATTATTATCGGCCAAAAGTTTTATGATAGATTCTATATTCGATCCCAAAAATGTAAAGAGGGTCGGGTGGAATTAAGATTCTACATAGTAATAAAGTTTAGTATCATAGGAGAGAAGTTGAAAGTATTTGAGTGATGAGGGAAAGGAGAAGAAGAGAAGTTCAACTCCAAGGAAATTGAGAATATATTGGTAGATGTTGTAGTGTTGGAATATGGAGGGGTTTATATATTGTAAAACAGCTGTTGTTGGAATATTGGAGGGTTTTATATGGAAAACGTTTTTCAAATGCAAAATAATTAACTATCAAATACAAATTGCCTTTTTTTAATCCTTAAAATACAAATTTATTCACACATCACATTGGCTTACACACTTAACAAGATAAAAATAAAAAAAATCCGTGTACCACGCTACAGGAAAGCTACACCTCCACCACGTGAATTTGTGATGATTTTAGATCACTACAAAAAACACTTTTTTAAAATTTTCATTTTTTAACTGTTTTAGACCGCCATAAAATAAGTGTTTTGGCACCATATGTGATCCCTTAATCATTACTTAGATAAAAAATGAAAAGAGTGACTAGTGAAGAATATAATGTGTGATATAATAAGAAAAATAAAAAAAATTAAATGAAAATCGAAAGAAAATGAGTTGTAAGAAGAAATATGTATAACGAATAAACATGAGGGATAGAGATAAAAAAGATATTATGGCGTGCTTGGGATGTCGCTAATGCATGTGTTTTTATAATCGAGATGATTTGACGTAAAATTGCAGGACCACTTGCATGGCAGGGACATGGATCTTAATTTACTCAGCAAGAGACATTGCTAGCTAGCTAGATGTGAATGAATTTATTAAGGATAAAGAATGGTAGACATCTAAATGGTGTAGACCACTTGAGAGAGATAGAAAGAGATGAGAGATAAATGATAAGTGTGATATATGATGTGATGTAATTGAAGAAAGAGATAGAGAGAAAAAAGGATGTACAAAAGTGTCTGTTATACTGTTTAGGCGTACACGAATCATTGCCAAGTATTAATGTATGGCTTAATTGCAATTTTAATCCCTTATTTATCACGTTTATGCGATTTGAGTCCCTGATGTTCAAAACGTGCGATTTACATCTTGGAATTTTTTTTTGTGCGATTTTGGTCCCTCCGTTAGTGCTCCGTCCAATCACTAACGACAGTTGCTATTTTCACCCCCTTTTTTTACTATCTGTACCACCTACACTTAATTAAAAAAAAAAAACTTGATTCAGCACCACCCACCTTCATCTTCTTCTTCTTTTTCTTCTCACCTTCTTCTTTTTCCAGAATTCGAGTTCTGGAAAATTTTCTGACAAGGGCCACCGGAGAAGATGATCGGAGACGGCGGCGGCACGGCGACGCGATGACAGCGACAGCAAGGGACCACTGGGCCTTCTTCTCCTCGCGATGGGGAACACGATGGTGGTGGTTTCATGACCATTGGAGGTCGGAGGAGGAAGATATGGCCAGTTGCGACCTTCGTTTCTCCGTTTTCTTCATGTTTCTTCGTCAGGAATGCTTCTAAAACAACCCATAATTAATTATCTTTCATCACAGAATGTTTTCGAGGTGATTTGAGCAAGGTTTGAGAAATTTCTGTGGATGAACATGGAGATGATGGTTGCTGCCATGGTGGCCATGGAAGAGGGAGCAGAAAATGAGAGAGAGAGAGAGAGAGAGAGAGAGAGAGAGAGAGAGAGAGAGAGAGAGAGAGAGAGAGAGAGCATGAGGGGGGGAGAGAGAGAGCATGAGGGTGAGAGAGCTTTTGCCTCTCTTTCTTGTAACCAATCAGAAACAGAAGAAGGTGGTGGTTGGGTGGGTGGGGGTGGGGGGAGAAGAAAAAGAAGAAGATGAAGGTGGGTGGTGCAGATAGTAAATTAAGTGAAGATGAAGGTGGGTGGTGCTGAATCAAGTTTGTTTTTTTTTTTTTAATTAAGTGTAGGTGGTGCAGATAGTAAAAAGAGGGGGTGAAAATAGCAACTGCCGTTAGTGATTGGACGGAGCACTGACGGAGGGACCAAAATCGCACAAAAAAAAAATTCCAGGATGTAAATCGCACGTTTTGAACATTAGGGACTCAAATCGCACAAACGTGATAAATAAGGGACTAAAATTGCAATTAAGCCTTAATGTATTAATGTTAGACATTGCTTCAGATGCACTGTAGAGTAACATGTTTGTTTCCCAATATATAACAAACAGAAAGTTCCTTTATTACCTTACCAAACAAAACTCGAGTCCAAGTTGTAGGTGTTGGTACAGTTCCTATAGATTCAAAGATCATTTTACACAATGTGTTTTACATACCTTCGTTTAGTTATAATCTTCTATCCTTGAGTTTCTTGAATTCAGATTCTTATACTGTACATTTTTTCCATGAGTTTTCATAGTACAGGAAGCCAACACTTTGCAAATGATTGGGAAGGGTAAATTGAAACATCGCTTATATTTCCTTGATGCTTCAACAATACAAACCTTTGCTAAAGAACCTGTTCATTCTGCTGTTGCAAGAGCTATTACGCAGTCCAGTTTATCATTACCTGTAACAAATAAAGCTACATGTAATTCAGTAGCAAGTTCTGTTGTTTCATCTTTTCTTCCTTGTAAAATTTTTGACAAGTGCTTATGGCACTATAGATTGGGGTATTTATCTACTCCTCACTTGGATAAATTGTCTACATCATGTCCTGTATCCAATACAATAAAAAATGAAATAAAAACTTGTCCTATTTGTCTACTAGCAAAGCAGCACAGATTATCTTTTCAGTCTTATAATCATGTTGCATCCACTATTTTTGATTTAGTGCATATTGATGTGTGGGGCCATATAGAGTTCCAACTTTTGATGGCAAGAGATTTTTTTCTCAATTTAGTAGAAGATCATAGTAGATACACATAGAAAATTCTAATGAAATGCCAATCTGAGGTACCATTACTTGTGAAGCAATTTTTCAGCTTTGTTCAGACACAGTTTAATGTTACTATCAAGGCCATCAGAAGTGACAATGCAAAGGAGTTACAACTTAGAAAGTTTCTGAAAGAAAAAGGGACACATCATCAATTCTCCTGTGTAGAAAAACCGCAGCAGAACTCTGTGGTGGAGCGTAAGCACTAGCATCTGCTTAACGTCAATAGATCTTTGCTGTTTCAGTCTAGGGTGCCAACTGAGTTTTGGGGAACTTGCCTGCAAAAAACTTGTTTTAGAAACCAAAGAGATAAACTTTTCCCTAGAGCAAGAGTAGCTGTGTTTGTTGGATATCCCCAAGGATACAAAGGCTACAGATTATTTGATTTAGAAACCAAAACCTTCTTTATTTCAAGAGATGTGATTTTTCATGAATCAATGTTTCCTTTCCATTTTGTGAATCCTTCAGACACACATGATCCTTTTCCTGATGTAATCTTTCCTATTCCTTTGGCAGATACATCTTCACCTGTCCCATATGGCCCAATCATAATATACCAGCCTCACCAATTGTGTTGAATGATAATTCAACTTCAGATAAGGCCGAGTCTAATGAAGGACAAGCATCTGCAGTCTAAAACTATTGTAATTTGAGGAACCATAGGAGTGAAATATGAAAATATATCCCCTCATGTATTATGTTAAGAAGTTGAGATATTACATGTGAAGCTCCCCTTGTATAGAGGGTGGAGGACAAAACCTTTAAATTACCCTAAAAAATCACTTACTAGTAACCGTTCAGGTAATATTACAGAGGTAACCGCCCTAGGCTCGTGAGAGTCCCTAGGGATCACCCCTATGGGGCCCTATTTAGGGAGGGCTCCGTCCCAAGTCTATATGGGCGGGTGGGTCTACCTGGTCCAATGTGTAACACTCATTGGCATAACGAAGCTCTCAAGTTAATTAATACAGAATAACATTATAGGCTCAACGCGTTGACTCAATTAGAAGAGGTCATTCGTAATTAAGAGAATAACAATAAGGTAATATCTAATATAATTAGATTTGAAATGCTAGCAGCATACTCTTACATTTCCAACACACTTTAATGTGATTGGTTAAATTTTTCAAAAGTCAATACATTTTTTAATAAGTGAGAAGAACATGTTGACTATTTTATAAATATACTAATCGTAAAGAGTGTGTGTGAGAATGTGTTAAAAAGATATGTTGCTAAAGCTCCTCTTATAAGATATATTTGTTATGCAAATATATTCCATATCTTGTATATGATTTTCTCAAGGTTTTGCAACAACCATAAAGTGTCTTGTAGGTGTTCATCTTAACCACTTTGGATACTAGAAGAAGGAGACCCTGCACAAGGGAGTATTCCCTCTTGCAGAACATGGAGCCTTGTTTACAACCACCCCTATTAAGGTTCGATATTTTTACACTCAAACATTAATGCTGTCTTTGGGAAACGTTAAATCGTATTCTCATTCAACTTTATCGTGGTGACTAAGAGAAGGAAACATGAGAACCATACCCCTTCGCGAGAAGGAATCCCAGTTACAATTCACAAAGAAAAAGACGATCAGAATGATGACCACATATACTTGAAGGTGAACCGGCCACCCCCACCACCAAACTAGAAACTCGTTGATAACAAGGGCATTCGAGTAGAAATAGAGCTCTATGATTATCACATGAGGAGGCTGAAAGAGCGCCCACATCGTGTTCAATAACATAACCTGAGGATTCAGGTAATGCTTCCTCGTGGATGACCAAGCCCAATCTCCTCTGGTCCTCCCGAACAATGTAGTCATTTACCAGCGTATTCAGGAGTTGGAGCACTCATTTCCTCAACGAGACAACGAAGCATGCATAATCGACCTTAAAGCCAGCCACAACCAATCTATTGTGAGGACTCACAACACACTCCTACATGGATAAGTATCTCCCCTTCCTAAAACCATTCTCCTCAGACCTTGTAGCACTTCAACTACCAAACAACTTTCGGAAGATGCATGACAAGTGTCATTTTTACATATATTTGATATCTTTTTAGGCACTTATTTGACCTGTATGCTTGTATTATTGATCATTTTATCCCCAAAGTAGTTGGTTTAGTAATTACTTAGTTTTAGCATAGAAATAGTGTAAGTATTATAAATTTTACGTTTAATCCTTTGATTTTGATGTAGGGAAGAAATTCAACGAAGATCTAAATTAGGATTGAAAAATAATGATTTGAGGGAAGTAAAACGCTCAGCGGCAGTCCAGGCCCTGAGCACCAAAGAGGCCAAAAAAAAAAACTGAAGAAAAGAGAGAACTTCATTGCTGAGTGGAGAGAGTGTGGCATTGAGCGATGAAGGAGGTTAAAGAAAACCTAATTTTGAAGATTGCTCAATGTTTAGCCGTGGGAACTACTGCTAAGCGAGATTTTGGCGGCCTTAGACTTTACAAATGGCCAGAAACATGATTTTTTTTTAGGACCTCTTGCCATTTTCCCGCCCAAAACATAGCAAGGATACAAAGCATCATTCCACGAAGATTTTATGGGCTAGGTTGGAGGTGTTGGAGCTTCAAGACGTTGACAGCAACCATGAGAGGACATTGACAACCTCATATGTAACACCACAATTTCCGGTCAGAGGTCACATAGTAATAAGCGAGAAATATATAAACTTCTCTCAAATAACTCAATTTAAAAAAAAAAACAGAACGTCACTCAAATATGATGACATAATAATACCCATACTTATATTAAATAGAATCGCGTAAAATTCAAAATGATATTTAAGTTGCACAAAACAGTGTGCCCAAAAATATTAAATATGGACAGCAGCGGAAAATAAATAAAAACTTCAACTCTTAGTTGATCTTCAAAATCTTCAAGTTAATCCAATGTCCTTCCTTTATCTTGAAACGATTATTAAACTCCACGCAACCGACAATCTGGAAATCTATGACGTTAAGCGCCCAAACAACAAACAAAGCAAACAGAAAGGGTTAACTCCTAAAATAAACAACAAGAGTAACAAATCGAACAACATGCATAAAAGCAAGAACAGTGACGACATTAGCAGTACAACCAGTAACAATAATTTTAGGCAGCAATACAGAAACAACACCAGTAGAAAACAGAATACAGCACAACAACAACAACTTCATTTTTTTTCTTCAAATTCCAGTAACTAGGAAACAACAACAGTTATTAACCTTATATAACTCAAGTTTAATTCCACAAACACATGTTTGTTAGTTCCTCAATATCTATATGCATAACCATGGCCAAAACAATAGTATATCAACCCAAACAGGGGCGAATTCGTCCCCAACGGGTATAGGAGGATCACATGGGACTAAAACTCATCTCATCACCCTCAAGGCAGATCTCATGGGACTAAAACTCATCTCATCACCCCCAGGAAGATCACATGGGACTAAAACCCATCTCATCTCCTAAACCTCAATAGATGCATATGTTATGCCAATGATCACCAACCTCAAGGGGAACAACAGTTCTTAAACATCCTCATGATCATAGTGTTAGCATATATAATATCATCATCATAATTCCTTTAATTTCTCATCAACATATTATACCACATGAAACAATTTCAGCCCAAGAATATGATCCACAACAATCCACAATTTCACAAGATATCCAGAATTCAATAAGGAACTTAATCACAATCAAAACACATTCATCTCATGCAAGACAACATACAAGCATGCATGACTCGAGACTCTCTAGGACATGAGTTGCTCTTACCATCGAACGGGTCGCGTACGCTTCAAATTCAACCTGACATGATTAACACTTAATAACACTCAACCAATCATTGGAAGGATGGAAATTAACCTCAAAAGAATTTTAAACAATTTTAAAACAAAACAGAAAACTGGGCTGACAGGGGCCCAACGCCCATGCGCTGGGATGCCAATGCCCATGCGCTAGCTCCCTGTCTAGCAGCACGCCCAGTGCAAAATCCCAGCGCCATGCCACTGGGAGGCTAGCGCCCATGCGCTGGCTCCCTGCCAAGAGTCCAGAAACAACAGTTTTACATGGAAAAATCATTTTAAACTCTACTTCTTCAAAAACAAGATTTTTCCATGGACAAATCAATTTATATAATCGACTAGGGGACAATTTTCTTTCAAAACACAAGGGATTCTAAAACACAAGATTGTGCTAAAAGGAAGTTAACAAGGGTTCCAACACAAGGAAAATGAAATAGACCAACCTTGCTTGGCTTGATTGATCAAGTAGAAGTAAACCCAGCCCTTGCCTTTCAATGATGGAGAGAAAACTCGAGGAGGTTGAGTGAAAGGGTGTGCTGGAAAAATATTGAGATAGAACTCTAGGAAGAGAGGAAAGAAATGGACAAAAGAGTTCAAAAATTGGGAAAGTATGAACAACCTACTAAAAGACCAACACCAAGCACTCTTGGAGAGGATTGGAGAACCAAAACTTGATCACAATGGAGAAGAGGAGGGGCGGCAGTAGCAACACAAAAGCTCAGAAAATTTTAGCACTTGAGTTTAGGTTAAACACTTGGGAATGAGAGAAAGCAAGAGTGAAACCACCATAAATAGTGGTCTGAAAATTCCAGCCTCAAGAGAGAGAGAGAGTCGACCAAAATCACTCAATAATGCAGCATTATTCCTCATCAAAACCCATTAAACCACATTAAGTCACTTAATTTCCATTCAAATTCTGAATCCAAACACAATTAAAGGTCAACCAAAGGCTAATTTTGAATTTCTGAATAGTCCAAGGACTAAATTATAATTATTAAAATTCAAGGGACCAAATTACAATTACAAGAAATTGAGGGTCTTACATCGGAGGTTATGAAAAGCTTGGGAGAGCTTCATGGTCGTGGTTTCGTCTTCCTTTTTTGGGTTTCATTTCTTCTTATCCTTTCTCTTGTACATATTTCTTTTCTATTTTTGTATCTAGAATATTGTAACCTGATTTTATAATTGTTGCAAATTTATGCATTAATGTAAATGAAAATCTTTCATGTATAATGTTTCTTCTTATGCTTCATTATGCTAATCAATCAATCGATAATCTAAGAGATGCAGTTTGAAGCGGTCAAAAACTGCTACAAACTACGGAGGTGTCGCTACTGTTCCGGTGTACACAAATCATTAATGGTGCTAAAATTACACTGCTGCATACATACCCCTAACTCAATGTCTAAACCAATCATATTCATTATTAACACAAGCAACAACAATAAAAAAACAAGTTTTCATAAAAAAAGTTAGTGAACATACCCCAAATCTGGGGAATCAGCTAGTCTTCAGTGGCTTTCTGCGTTGCTTTTCCTGTAGTAACGGTAACCCCATAACAAGGTAGCCGCCGCAACTACAATGAATCCACCCATGGAAAGCAATGCTGCGGTCACGAGCAAGAAAACTGCGCCGGTTGGTATCCATATGGGACTTGTGACGATGATCAATGGCGCGAAAAGGATCAAAGTCGTGATGACTGTGCCAGCAGCGAGAAAGAGGAGCAAGATGATGCCTGGTATTAGAAAACGACATCGAAGGAGAAGGCATAAAGGGGTGGTGAAGATCTGGCCAAGTTGTTGTAGGATTGTTGAGTTTGTGATTGTAGAGAGTGGAGATGAGACAATAGAAGATGGGTCATCGATGACGGTGTTTTTGATAGTTTCCAAGGGAGATGTTGTGTTTGGTATTGAGGAGATGATAGTCGAAGTAGTGTCTAAGAGGGTGTTTATGGAGATGGGGTCATGATGATCAGAAGAAGTGTTTAAGGATAAGGTGTTGAGAGTATCTGTGTGGTCATTATTATCACTGGAGGAGTCTGATGAGGAGATGATCTTAGAAGTGTCAGAGAGAACCGTGGATGCTGTATTGGTTACTACTGAAGTGGAGGACTGGACTAGTGCAGTGCTGACATCTTTTGTGAGGTTATTCAGCATCTTCGCAAGGTATACAATCAATTAACAAGAAATTTTGGAGTTTAATTAACTCCAAGGACTTTGAGAATATATTGGTAGATGTTGTAGTGTTGGAATGGAGGGTGTTACATGGAAAGAAGTTTTTTACATGCCAAATATAACACTTCAAAATACAAATTTATGCACAATTTATGTTGACTATTGGCTAATGGAGGAAGAAAATCGAGGCAGCGGAGCTGTTTATCTGCTACTCCATATGCGGTAGGCATAGCTACCGCACATGCGGTAAATGGCAGAATTGATTATGGTCGCTTTGTGTGTTACTGCATATGCGGTGACACATCTACCGCATATGCTATAAACAACATGAGGCTCGTGTTGTGGAATTGTACCGCATATGCGGTGGCTTAAGTGATGCATATGCAGTACGACATCAAGTTTATTTTTCCTTTTAATTTGTTTATTTTGGGATTTGATTTGTTGAGGATTGTGATATGATTTAGTGAGATATTATCTTGTAATATCTAGATCACTAGAATCCTATATCTAGTAACATTGTAACCCTAAAAACATAATCCGAATGAAACGGAGCTATAGCTACTCTATAGCCGCAATGAAACGGAGCTATAGCTACTCTATGGCCGCAGATGTAGGCTCAATTGACCGAACTGCGTGAATAAAGTCGTCTTACTCTCTTGATTTCTCTACTCTACTCTACTATGTGCAATATAAGTGCTTTTGCTAACACTTTACTTTGGAAGATGTTATTTAAGTTTATGTTATAGTATGAACGCTTATATAAATGTTAAAAAAAACTTACTTAAGATTGTATGTTTACCTATAATCTATTTTAAGCTTATTTCAATAAGTTTAACAAATTAGATTACAATATTAAGAGAGATATAAAAATAAAAGAGAAAGAAGTAAGATATATGATGAGTGATATGATAAGAAAAGAATAGAAATTATAGGTTAAAGTATTAACTTTATGGGACAAGAATGGATTAGAATATAACTTGAAGGTGTGTATAAAAGTAATAATATACTATTGGTAATTAATAAAAGGAAATTTTAATTGGAAATATTAATTTATTTGGATATATTAATTGGAAATATAATTATTAGAAAGACATGCATGTTAAATGAAAGGGAAAGATTAATTGGAAAAATAACAATTGAGAATCAAAAATTGCAAAAATGATTCAAGGGTTAATCGGTAGACATCTTTTTGTTCTCTTTTGCTGCCATTTCACATAAGAGTGGCAAAATGGGTTCGACTCGTTAGATCGGACGGGATGAGATGTGTGATCCTTCAACCCATTTTGACCCAACCCATACAATTCACTTTTAAAACGGATTGAAGGCAGTCGGGTTGACCTATTGGGTCATCCTTTTTTTTGTAAAATTAATGCCATTATGTCTATACTACATCAGCCCCACTAGCCCTAATATTTTTATTTTTAGGCTCAATTCATTTTTTCTGCTTTTCTAACCTTACCCATTCTCAACTCTAAAGCCTTTTATCCAACAAAATCAACATTGTTTTTTCTTGACCAATCAGCTTTGTTTCTATTTTTGTTTCACTGTTTCATGTGATTATGAGTGTAAGTTTTGAGTTAGGGCTAGGATACCAATTTAGCAATTGCATATGACATCTTCAAGATCAATACCGAAGAGAGACAAGTCGCCATCACCGAGACTCCAACCTACCACCAACCGTTGCCGTCCATCTTTCTGAGACCAGCCACCCTCTTGCGGGTTGTCCTGCAATTATATTATTTAAAGTCTGGCACACTGTGAAAATTTAAATCACGAAAAGTTAGGTTTTTTTTTCCTCATTTTTCTAGCGATTTTTTTGTTTTCCCATCTAGCGGATCAATCCACCAACCCAACCTTTTGCGGGGAAGAGGTATTTTTCTAACCCATATTTTGAAAGGATCAATCCAACCCATTTTTCGGGTTGAAGTGGTTCAGTCAGGTTGGACAACATTACCGCCCCTAATTGTACATGCACATCAACATCTTCTCTCTCACAGATGTTTATGGAATTGTACTTATTTTACACTCATCCGTTTGGATCAGATTTAGATTCTCTCATGTGTCATCATGTGAGAGTTTTGTGTCTATTTCTGTCTTCCTAAATATTTAAAGGGTTCCACTATATCTTTTTAATGCATACACGTGAAAAAAAAGATAAACACATAATTCTCACATAATAACACATGAGAGAAAATTCAGCTGAAGATGCAAATCCGTTTGAATCATTCAACTCAATATATAAGATCAACATACAAGATCGTATTTATTTGTGATGAAAGTTGGTTGAGTTTTTTATGATATAATAGCAATCACTTCTTCCACCTAATACAGCCTTATAAAAAACATCTTAGCCCAAAAAATTAATTTCATACTACACTCGTGCACCACGGGGGGAATCGGTGGGGTCATTGACATTGTTCCTGGAAGTATATAAGGAGTTGTGAGCAGGGGTATTAAAATTGTTCTTTTTTCTTTTTATGACGGTAGCATTCATTAATTAAGTCATAAAGATAAGCTAAACAACACCACAAGAAGATAAATAAGTTATAACTTCTGCTAGAGTAACCTATAATGCTAGCAAAAAAACAATACAAATCTTAACATACTCACACAATAGTTTTTTTTTTTTTCATTTGAAAATGAATAAATATATTAATTAAGAATAGGGCATAGGGCCAATACATTATGCTGTAAAGCAGGTAAAATCTCCTGAGGACCATCCTCAATCCAAACAAAAGACAACGTGGAAAAAAACAACTTGGCAAGGGAATCCGCAATCGCATTGCTTCCCTGCCTAACAAAAGACACATCAATAAAATCAAAATGACAAGAAAGGGAGCGATAATCTCTAATAATAGAAAAAAATAAGAGCCGTCGGGTTTTGGACGACGCCAAAGGTCATAGAGCTTTTGACAATCCGTCTAAAAAAGAACCCTCCTAAAACCCAAGTCAATAGCGGTGGAGATCGCCTACCCAAATCACAATGCTTCAGCAATAGTGGGGGAGGAGACCATGATAGCTGTAGCGGTCGCCTAAGCCAGAACCTCACCCTCAAAAAATTTCGGGCCACCATTCCGAAGCCAGCAAACGTCGAGTCCCGCAGAGACGCATCAAAGTTAAGTTTGAAAATACCTCGAGGGGGGCGAGTCCAAATAGATGACAACACTGCAATCTCACGGGGGCTCCACGCATACACGGGGCACCAAGCAAAGAAGTCATACGGTCAACCACAAGGGGAGCGGGAGACCGCCGCTGTTGGAAGACAACCTGATTTCTCCTCTCCCAAATACAATAGGCCATGGTGATAAAGTAATGAAGAGCCTGGTCATCTGCAATCTCAAAGAATCTGAGGAAAAAATCAGCAAAAGAAAGATCCATCCATTCACGCACCCGTAAACCAAGCGACGAACCAAACCACACCTGAACAGAGTCTGGGCAATAAAGTAGCGCATGAGCGGATGTCTCTCACTCCACCACCTCACAGCAAGGACAAGAAGGTTCGGTATCCAAGCCTCTGAACCGCAATCGACCTCTAACCGACAAAATATCCAAGATTGCACGCCATACCAACTCCTTGCAACGCGACAAAGCTCTAAATTGCCACAGACGCTTCCAAGCTCTCACTGGCAGCGATGGAACCCCCGAAGACGAGACCAATACAGTATCTTGTTCCCTCATAATGAAGTTATAGTTAGATTTTGTAGAATAAAAGTCATCTTCATTAAAAGGCCAAAAAATATAATCATTATGTGAGACAGAAGGAAGAGGAATTGATAAAATATTTTTAGCAGTATTAGGATAAAATATCATATCAATCAAACCATAATTCCACCTCCCAGTAGAAATAAGGTCACGCACCCTCTGGATATTCGTCGCATCAGCCAAATCCAGACGGAAAACAATAGGGGAACCTTAGGGAAGTCACTTGTGTTTCCAAATGTGAACACTAGTGCCATCACCTATCTTCCACAGGCCCCCCTTTTCAAACATCCTCCCGGAATCAAGGATACTTGTCCACGTGTAGCTAGGACGAAATCCTTTTTTAGCGTCCCACAAGATCCCATGAGGAAAGTAGACCGCCTTGAACAGGCAGCTAACAAGAAGATGGGGATAAGAATAGATCCTCCACCAAGAATAGATTCTCCACCAATTTTTGGCAACCAAATTCGTATTGAAAGCCTTAAAATCACGGAAGCCCAGCCCTCCCGACCACTTGGACCGACAGAGGCACGACCATTTCCGCCAATGGATACCTCGTTTATCAGCATCTTTGCTCCAAAAGAACCTGCTAATCATCCCTTCAATTCGGGAACAAACAAAGCCAGGTAGAGCAAACCAAGACATAACATAAGCCGGAATTGCTTGAGCCACGAATTTAATTAAAACTTCCCTTCCCGCCCGGGAGAGGGACCGCTCCTTCCACCCTTTAAACTTTTTAAAGACTCTATCAATGAAAAAATTAAATATTTGGGTTTTAGATCTCCCCATAATTGTCGGGAGCCCCAAATACTTATCAAAACACTCAACCGCCTTTACACACAAAAGCATAGTAAGCTCAGTTGAAAAAATGCAAGCACATTTCGGCTACATGTGAGAGTCGATTTGTCAACATTGATTTTGTGTCTAGAAGCCCGCTTGTAGGTTGCAAGAGTGGATTTTACACACTCTGCTTCCTCGGTCGAGGCCCTAGCAAAGATGACACTGTCGTCAGCAAAAAATAAGTGAGAGATAACTGGTGCTGATCGGGAAATACGAAGACCAATTAGAGAAGAACTAGCCACCGCTTTCTGGATCAGAGCCGACAAGACTTCTGCACGCAAGATAAAAAGATAGGGGAAAGAGGGTCCCCCTGTCTCATTAAATAGTTGAAACGTAACAACTTATTTAAAAATTAGACAACCGGCATGATCAACTCCAAAGCTCCACCACAGCCTCTAATACGTAGTCTAAAAGTGAAAGTTTGATAATGAAATTTTCAAGTCGCTTCTTCGCTTTCCAGGCCTAACCGACTCTATTAGAACTGTAGATGAAAATCTATAGAAGGGTCAATATAACAAAACAATGCATACAAAGGAAATCATAACCAATGCAGATAGAAGACAAAAACTCAAGTTGGATAAAGGGGAGGGTGAAAGAAACACGGTGGCAATAAGGCGGCTATAGGTGGTGGCAGAGGCGTGAAGAAGCTTGCAGCAGAGGGTGGTGGCGAGCGGGGCAAAGTTGTTTCAGTGGGTAGGGAGAAAACATTACTTTTTGTGGGTAGGAAACCCTTTCATAAAAGGAGGGAAACCCCTTAAATGGGAGGTCACTAGAAAAAGCTGGTGGGAGGCTCAATCCTATTAGTTGCTAGTAGAGGGGTCAAAATAGTTTAGATCCCATGTCCCCACGCCATCTGGCCCCTCATTTAGCTAGCCTCACCTGTTGAACAAAAAATAAGCCAGCCTCAAAGAATAAGTCCTATAATGAATTCAATTATTTATTTTTATTCCTAGTATTGGGTTGGGGAGTCATAAGGGGGTGGCACATTTTTTTTCTATACCAAAAATACGTATGTCAGAAGAAGAGATAGTGGGTTGGGCTTCGTAGGCGATGTGGGACACAGATGCTTAGGGATCATGAATAGACAAGTGTAAAAATAATAATTTATGGCTTGTTCAAGGTAGTTGCGAGCTTTTAGTTTTTGCTTTTCAAATGTAAATTTAAAAACAAAACGTGTTCGACCAAATAGTGCTGAAATGGTTTTTAACCTAATTTCAAAACGGTTTTACTCTACATTTTTAAACCACAAAATATTGCTTTATGATTATTGTTTAGTTTCAAAAACATGTAACATCATCACCATCACCATGACCACCCTCCACCACCACAACCTTCACCACTACCGCCACCTCCACCATCACTGCTGCCACCTCCACCTCCACCTCCACCCTACCACCCCTCTCCAGCACTGCTGCCGCCACCACCGCCACCACCGCCACCACCGCTACTGCCACAACCCTCCACCACCACCACCGCCTCCACTACCACCCTCCACTACTACCGCTGCTGCCACCACTGCCATCGTCGCCACCACTACCACCGCCTCCTCTACCACTATCGCCGCCACCACTATCGTCAACGCAATAACCACCAACACCATTGCCATTGCCACCATCACCAGCCACCAGATGACATCCACCTCCACCATCATCGTCACCACCGTTGACATTGCCACCTCACCTTCCACCACCACTGCCGCCACCACGGTCTCTATTTGGTAATATCAACCTCTACCACCACTGCTACATGATCCCTCTATTATCATTTTACCGCTACCACCCACTGTCATAAATTTTCAAAATTGATGATCGTGGACTTACAAAGATGACAACAACATTTTTAAAACTTAAACCATGAAAAACTAAAACGAAATTTATAAAACTAAAAAATAATTTTAATTTTTAAAAGTTTCAAAAAATAAAACAAAAAACCACCTTGAAGGGGCCTCAGTAAATTTAGTGTTTCCATGAATAAGTGGTAATTGATTTAAAAAAAATTATAAGTTGTAATTTTTATTGTAGCAAATAGCGGTGTGATCATAATACTTTGTTTACTAATGAATTAGATTTGTTTAAAAATTTGGCTCGTTATATTTGTAACTTGTGATGCTCCCATAGCGCCAAAACTAGTATACAATTAGTCTTTTAGCTCGTGCAATCCATGGAAAACATAATTTTAAAATTATTAAATATAATTTTTTAATAATTATTTGAATATTAATTTACATTATAGATTTGAAATAAAATAGATAAATTTCTAATATTTAGATATTAAAATATAATTTTTAGATGAACATTTTTAAAATTAATATATTAATATAAATACTATAAATTTAAATTTAATATTAATTTAGTATCTACTTAGAATCCATTGAAAATAGTTAAGATATGAATTAACAATTTAATTCTATTATGGGTGCTTCTTGTCGTTTGCTTTGTAATTTTCTGATAAATAAAAAATGATATAATTTAATATGATAATTTAATTTAAATAATAGAATTTGATATTAAGCATATTTTAAAAAAGTTAAAATGATTAAAAAAAATTAAAACTTAAATAAAAAATAATAATCACAATTAAAACAAAAATATTAAAGGTTTTAAATTTGAATTTGAAAACAAAAGTTAAGTATTAAAATTCTAAAACTATTTGAATTTAAATAATTAATTTGACTTAGAAAAATCACGCACTCATAGGTACTGTACGGCGATATTCTTTTGGTGTATATATATACTCGACATAGGGATTCAAACAACCACTTATTACCACTGCAACTGACACTCACTGGGGTGTATACAATATTTCTTTATATCGTGATTAATACCCACTTCGGCCAAGGTTGGGTTGTGTGGGATCGGTCAAATTGATAACTTTAGGTGCTACATTGGTTATAAGGCACCCGAGTAACCCAACCCAACTATATTGTGAAAATTTAAACTTCAACTTAGTTTAACCTGACTCAATTCCATAAAAAAAAACTTCATTAATTTGATGTGAGTTGGCCTGTTTTTGGTTGGGTCAACATGTTGATCTGACTTTTTATTTTATTACTCCCTTAGTTTTTATAATTGGATAAATTATCTTTGACCAACTTTTTTGATAACTTATAAAAAGTCTGCAAATGACTTACTAAGTCATAGTACACTACAAGCAAACGGCTCATTAGAATAGCTAAAAGTCAGTGCTAATAAGTCAAAAACCGATGCTAAAGTAGATTTAATATTGGTTTAGTATCTCCATCTGGGTTTTCGTTAAAATGCTTGAAATTAATGTGTAACGTTTGCCATTCGGCCAACGTTAACAGTTAGCTTCAGTTTAGCCGACTCTGAGCCAACTCTACACGCTTACTTGCCATCACCAACGCTAAATCATAATTATTAATGTCAGCCATATAAGTCAACACTATTACATTGTCAACGTCATTGAATGCTTTGAATTCGGTCATGTAGCTTGAATTCTCGATCAATGTGATTTCTATATTCTCTGACCTCATTTCTCATTTAGCAAAAAATAGGAAATAAGGACATATAATTGGGAAATCAGAGTGATTAAATGGGCTGGGCGAGCACTTCGCCCAGTAGGTGGCGAGCGGGGCGACTGGGAATGCAGGAGCGATGATCTGATCATAGAAGGGATGGAGGCCGTTGGGTCGAATCTGTTGAGGTCGAAGAGCCCATCCAAGGGTAAATCTAGGGTTCTATCTTTTTCCCCTCTATAAATAGTAGAGGAGGAATCATGTAAAAGGGGTCTTCAACTATTTTCTCTTACTTGATAATAATATGTTGCTTGGAAGCTAGGGGTCTTAACCTAGCTAGCCTTTTCCACTTCCAACCTCTTTTCTTACTGTTCTACGTTACCAGAACATTGGCGCCGTCTGTGGGGAAAGGTAAACTAACCCCTGCGACCTTAAGGTGAGAAGCTATGTCAGGCACCCAAGGAAGAAGGCGAGGTTAAGGACGGAGGCGAGGACAAACGGTGCGGGCACATGAGACACCATCCTCTTCTCCGCCACCACCTCCACCACCACCACCGAATTCTACTTCTGCACCGCCATTAATCCCTGCAACTCAATCGGCATCGGTTGGTGCCCAGCCCGCCATGATGGCGGTGTCATCTGACGTGTGGAACCGGATGTGTGGTGTAGTGGATGCCATTCAACAGAAAAATCAACACCTCTAGGCTCAATTAGAATATTTTCTCCAACAGAGGGATTACAGTCTGAAAAGTTTAAGAGAAATAGAAACTGTGGTCGAATTTCAACCATTTTCAGCGTCGGTTGCCGTGGTTCCTATGCCAGAAGTGCTAAAAACCCTAATGTTGGACTTGAGCGATACCGATCCGAAAGAACACTTGCCGTACTTTGTTACCATAATGGTGATTTGTCAGGTGCCTGATGCTTTGAAGTGTCTCTTGTTCCCCTCGATGTTCAGAGGAATGGCGTTAGCTTGGTTAACGAAATTGCTGTCGCACTATATAACGGGTTTTATGGACTTTTCATGTAAATTTTTAACACACTTTTTGGCGAGAATGATACCGAAGGTTACAACGGCAGCGTTGTTTAATATACGTCAAGAGCCAACAGAAACTTTAAAGCTCTAGATGGTGCGGTTCAGTGCAACTGTTGTGCAAATTGACGATGCCCCCCAGGAGACATGTGTTACTGACTTTAAACAAGGTTTAAGGGCGGGCACTTTGAATAATAAGTTGAGCAGGCGCCTGCCGCGTGACATGACAGAGCTAAGGGAAAGAGTTAAAAAAAATTAACTTGGAGGAGGAAGACGATGACCAAAAACGCAAGAGGGATGTGCTTGACGCGCCAGGATAAAGATAATAGAGTGAGGGTTCTCACAGCCAACTGCATTTACCTGATATTTAAGTTACCAACCTGATTTGAGCAATCCAGTGGATCGACGGTTCCAATAAGGTTTTTTCACTAGTACTTCTTTTTTGAAAACAATATAACTTATATGAGTATGATTTTTCTGATTCAATTCAATAACACGCTTTTCTGCCAAACATTGTTTGGCGACATTTTACGAGTGACCGCCCATCCCTTGTGGGGTCTGTTTTTAAATAAATTCCTTGGTAGTGCTGACGTTATGTCAAATGCATGGTGTTTGATAGCTGTATGGTGAGGTGAAGGGGGTTGGTGGAAATATGAGGAAGGAGAGGTTTTGGTTTTTAAGGAGGTTAGGAGGTTGCAGGCGATGGAGTGTTGCTTAGAAGGCGGTATTGTGGAGACTGCCATGGCATCTTTATTTAGCTCCCCTTTTATGGGCGGCCCTGTTTTTTATATTTCTTGCAGGCAGGATGGAAGATAAGAAATACACTCTTAGTGAAGAGGCGATTTAATGAAAGAATTATTTGAAATTTATCTTATAGAATTTCGGTCCAATGGTGACCTGAAAAGTAACATAGAGAATTACGGTCCAGTGGTGACCTGAAAAGCAAAACAAAGAATTACGGTCCAATGGCGACCTTAATGTTGCTGCCATGAAACCAAGGGGCTTAAAAACTCCTTATCTTTGGCGTTCTCACCTCACGAGAGGTGGGGGGAGGCACGAAGGTTCGGTTGGAACGGTGCGCGACCCTTGTGCATTACGGAAAATTGCCCAGCTTTGACCGAATTAAATCGAGCACTTGAGCTAAGCCTTGGGCAACCCCAGTGGCCACTGAGATCCGAGCAAATTCTCACTGAGCAAAAACCTCACCATGCGAGAAAAAGCCTTGATTGAATTAAATCAAGCCAAAGTCCTGCTGGAATAAGGTTGAGCGAAGCCCCGCTTTGGCGGCCAAAGCCTCAAACATGACAACTTTAAGCACAAACATAGGGCGTGCGGATCCCAACGTGACTCATAAAATAAAGCCTTTGCCGCCCTAGTCGCATAAGCCCAAGCCCCAAAAAGCCTCGCTAGAAGAGCCACGAGATTAAGTCTCGTCATGTGAGATGAAACCATGCATGCATGTTACAACACTATAGTGGCGAGTGAAACAGGTAAAACCGAAAAAAAAAATAGAGGAGTCCAGTGGCGACCTCAAAAGTAAAAGGAAAGTATCGTCATTAGGTTGATAACAAGTCAAGTCAGGGAAAAATTGGCGAGTGATCCCACCCCAAATTATCGAGTGAGTTCAATCCCAACATGGTGAGTGTTGACTGCTGTGTAAAGTGGTTTGAACACCACTTAAAAAACTTAGACATTTATCGAGCTTGGAGTAGCACGCCTACCTAGAATGAGGTATTCGCGAAGTATTGAATTATTTTGAGAACTGATGATTGTGTTTGCGGTTGAGAAACACAAAAAAATGGGTAACAGGTCAAGGAAAGCGAGACGAAAATATGACTAGGCGAGTGACTCCATCCCAAACCTGATGAAGGAATCTCCACCAGACTCACACTTTGTAGATTGGCGATCACGTTGCAGTATGGAGAGTTGTTTCATACTTATGGGGCTCAGTGGACTTGTGGGATGGCTGTGACTCCAGTGGGGAAATGACTTCTTTCCGGCGAGCCACCACGTGACCTGACGACCACTTGACAAGTCATTCCACGATAAGCGTATCAACTTAATCTAGTGTTTTGTTCATTTATGTATTTCTATCGCCTTGCAATGTGGCAGCTCCATTTGTTGTTTATATACTTCATGCCAAGTTGGTGATGCACTTATCCTCCGCGCGTAGCCTTAGGCGACTCATTTCTCTATAAGGTGTTGTACTCTTTTTCCTTCACTAGATTTTTATCCCACCGGGTTTTTCCGAGGAAGGTTTTAACGAGGCACATTCTATAGGTATGACCGCCCAAAGGAAGCGGCCCGGACCACTCTTCGACAAAGGCTATCAAGTTCCCGGACCGGCTAGACTTCGGTCAATTGGGAAAGAAAATAACAGTTTGAGCAAATCATTTTCAATTGGAAGTTGCGGAACGCAATCGTCACCACTACAGCGTGGCGACCACTCTTGAAGTCACTTCGAAGAAGGTGACCAAAGAGATCATAAGCTAGTTCATAAACACGCACAAGGAGTCCGTGTTGAGTATAAGCATCGCCCACACCTTATAACTCTCGGCATTAATAAATGAAAGCCAGAGCTGGAGGACTACTGTTCTGGGAATAACTCTCTCGGACCGACCGAAGGAGGAAATACCCGCTGAGCGACCACACACCGACCATAATATCTTATAACTCTTGGCATTCATAAATGAATGCTAGAGTTGGGGGGCTACTGTCCTGGGAGTAACCTTCTCGGCACCCGTACAACCCATATGCCCGAGGACTACCATCGACAGTCACCTAGGTATGGCGCTCGGACAGAAGGCTGCCGAACGCACGCAACTTCCGAACATCTGCAAACGTCCAATCACCCTTCGCACCTTCCCAAAAAGATCTCCACCGTCCAAGCATCTACACCCCAGCAGAGGGTTTAACGGCTCAGAAGGAGGCAAGTACAAAGCCACCTCACAAGCTCTCGGGGAGCATGCCGGCTCAGGACCTCTATATAAGGAGGATCCACTAAACCATAAGGTACGCAATCTCTCACTCTCATAATCTCACTTTCCCTCAAAACCCTACACTTCTATATTGAGTTGCACACTTTTTTTTTTTTTTGTTTCTTGACTTTATTTTCCACAATTCTGGTCCGCTTAATTTAGCAATTTTGTTATTTAGATTCTCTACTTTTCTTTTGGCCAATTTTTTTTCCATGTGTAATTTTTAAAATTTAAATTCTATTTGAAGGAATTAAGGAAAATAAAAGTTTCACTTGATTGGACAATTGATCAAGAAAAGTTAACATTAGTTTATTTAAATTTAATATGAAAATTCTATATATAGCTCGACTTCATTAGAATGAGAATGATGAGGTGGGTTTTATGAGGTTTAAAATTTGATGAATGTAAGTTAGTAAATAGTAATACATTTTAAGGTGAATTGAATTTTTAATTTTTTTTATATAGTTGGGGGCAAAAGTCCGTTTTTTATTTTTTTACATTGAAAAACACAGAGAAGACAAAAGCTCGATTTAAATATTATTTTTTCTTTTGAAAAAAAAAAAGTATTATTTTTATCATGCAGTCTCGTGCCTTGCACACATCATCGATCAGCTCATCTGAAACATCTTTTTTTATTCTTAGAAAACATTTTTTAATATTTTTAATAAGTAAGTCTTTTTTGGCCCACAAATATTAAAATAAAATGATTTAAAAGCCTAGTATTCTTGTAGTTGGGCAATATGTTGGTCTGGCCCAGCATAGAGGGGATCCCCTGCACAAATGTTGGTCTGAATATGGCTTCATGCAGAGCATGCCCTCCAAACAGACCTACAATGTCTCAAACCAATCCAGTCCAGGATCATGAACCTATTTCCCAACTAGTTTTTATCTGCAAAGTTTAATAAGATGGTTGTCCGAATCACACCGTAAATATATATGGAGTAAAATTAGGTTGGTTTAGATTATTCAATAATATTTTGATGTGTCTTATTCTTACCTCATTAAACGTGTTGAAATATGACCAAATCTCATAAAATTAAGGTAATTTTGTCTCATATTTATCAGAAGTGATTTAAAAAACGGCATACGTAATATTTATGTTTGGTTCTTTGCTCGAAATCTCAAAATCACTCATCACACTGTAAATTTTGTGTCACCGTGAATTCAAACACGCTATCAATCTAGTTTCAGTAACCAATGGACCAATCTCCCTTTTTTGTTAATACATGAAAGAAGTACAATTACAATATACTTGGCCTCTTGTGGCAAAAAAATCTACTAAACAGTACTTTTTTTCATATGTCAACATGGCTAATCTGATTTTCTATACAAATCTCTGTAAAGTTGAAATCAAAGATTTCTGACTTTCCATTTTCAACATGTAGATTAAAAACACATTCCATGTGTCAACAGGGCCAGGCAAGCACCAATGAACACAATCATTATATGTCACATTTTTCTTCTTAGAATGTGCATACACATAGTTATTAGGATGTCCATCAGGCCTCCTCAGCATAATCTCAGTTACATTCATCATCAAAAACTTCAAACCCCTCTTCCTTGCATCCCTCTCTGCTTCTCTAAACTCCTCCACTTGGCTCCTATATGTCTCAAAAATATACCCATCAAACTTGATTTCTTCTTTAGTATAAGGCTTTGTCCTCTCACAACTCCCACCTTTGTTCCACTCTGCATTCTCAAAGTGTGCTGGAGAGAATGTTCTTAAAAATGTTACCCCTTTATACCCTTTAAGGTTCTTCACAATTGTTCTAAATGCAGTTCTGAATGCCTTCCTATAACCATAGTAGTGATTGAGGTCTTTTATGTTGCTTTGTCCACATTTGTGGCACCCAACAATTTGGCCATTTTCAATGAACACAAGTGGCCTGAAGAACCATTGGCCTACTGAGATGATGACAAAATCAAAATTCTCAATCTCACTGACCCATGCTTCATCTGCCTTATCAAGATGTAAGTACATGAGGCTGTTGTTAGAATGACCATTAAGGTCAGCATCAGTGGCTTTCACCAAAAATGGGGACCAGAGTGTGGCAAGGGTGAAATTGTAATCAGGATAGAACCACCTTCGGAAATATATGGCATCTGTTGTATACCTCTGTGAAATATCCTCAGGACCAGCAACCTTAAAAGATAAAAAAAAAAAAAAAAAAAAAACATTTAATTTCAGCACATGCATGCTTTGAGGATTGTGACATTGTTGTTTGTAAGGTAGTACTAGTAAGTGTGCAACTCATCAATTTACAAAATGTTACATCTCAATGAGTTAAAGAGTTAATATAGAGATTTATGAACTACACGGGTTAATGATCATATTATATATCTTATAAGATGAAAATCAATAGTGGGGGGTGGGGAATTCATATTTGTGTGGTCGAATGACCAATTCCACTAGTTAGGAAAATAACTTATTTTTTACCAGTCACTTGGGAGGTTCCCTATTCAACCAGTTGAACCGGCTTCTCCTGTATGATTTTCATAACTATGATTAAGAGTAAGAATTTAATTAATTAGCATCTGTGTATGCAATGTCATGCATATGTCTAATCACATATCACTAATTTCCTTTTTAGTCTTTTTTTTCTTATTTTAATTTAACTATATGATGTGTCAAGATGGTAAAACCTAATTGAATGTCCGTATAAAAGTTGTTTTCATTATAAAAGTTATTTATATTGTCAGTGTATAATTATTAAATTTTAAGGGAATGTTTTTATAAAAGAACTAATTAACTTAAAAGCTTTAGCTATTAAGTAAGGGTTATATGAATGATTATATATAATATTCTAACACGTCCCGTCACGCAAGAGCTATTTGGGCTTGAAGCGTGAACAATGCACAAACCCACTTATCATGTGCTAAAATATAACTTTTTTTATTAGAAGAATTGGGGACGGCAGTGATTGAACTCTAGACCACTTAGTCATAGAGGCTCTGATATCATGTCAAAAAACTAATTAACTCAAAAGCTTAACTTATTGGGTAAGGGCTATATGAATGGTTTTATATTCTATTCTAACTGTTTCAATTGCAATTTTGATCTCATTTGGATAGGCTACCGGCACCATAAAGAGTTTTGCATACGTATCCGATCATATCTCTTCATTTTTCATTTAAATATTTTAATTTTAGATTTAATATAAAATGATAAATTATTGAATTTTAATAGGACCACTGTCAATGGATAGTTATTAAATTGATCACCATTAGTGCTATATATAACTGTGGTCTCTAAAATCTTGAGTTTTGATGCTGTGAATTGGAATTTAAATGTTTTATGGTGGCTTGATTGGTAAATGGTAATGGAGGGATGCAGTTGTGAGAGAAAATTTAGCTTTAAAAACAAAAGTGTGATTGGCTGATTTTACTTACTTGATTTAGGAGGCACAACAATGAATTCATCTGGTTTCTTCCCACTGAGTCTCCAAGAAAGGCCATAGACTTTCCTTTAACAAGCTTTAAGAAATGAGTTGCATCAAATAGTGGCAGCTCACATTCATAAGGCTGCCACCTCCATTTGAGGAACTCTCTGTCAGGTCTCCCAAACTTGATGCAATTCTGCTGATCTATTATATAATTGCAAGTCTCATTGTAGTAATGTCCTTCACTATAAGGAACCCATTCTCCAGAGAAGATGTTGCATCCTTTTATTTCTGTGTGGTTCAGGTTCAAACTCAAATTGCTAGGATAAATCTTAAGAGATGATGATTGATGTGGGTTTCTCATGATAAAAAATGGGAACATGATAAGAATCAGAGCAAATGGAAGCAGGATAACACTCATGGTAGTGTTTCCTGATGGGTGCTTCCCATTGAGAAAGTGTATGGATTGAAATCTCATGGTTGAGTTTGAAGTATGATGTATCAAAAGGATGGCTGAACGGCTTATGTACATGCACTACATATATATGTGTGTGTGTGTGTGGGGTTAGCATAATTTGAGTTTGTAACTAAACTCTATGGTGGTTAAGGAATTGACATTGAAATTAAGCCTTTTTTTTGGGCTAAGTTCATAATCATTATAAAAAAGCGACACAGATATATTTGAGTAAATAGTTTAATTAAGCACTTATGGTGATTAGTAGTTATCACATAAGAGTTTATTAACAAACTTATTAAAATAAGCTCACAATAGCTTATAAGTAGGTATAAGCGTTATATATAGTCAATTTGATGAGTTTAGAGAATGCACTACAAGAAAAGTACTCATAATTAGCATCAGCTAAAAACTGATTCAAAGAAGCCAAAAGCCGACGCTATAGCCGTTTTAACATCGGCATGGTGGTTGACGTTTAAAAGCTTGAAGCTAAAACATAGTGTTGGCTAAGTTGGTCGAGGCTAGATTTCATGTTAGAGTCAGTCATGGGCTGACACTAACAGCAAAATTATTTCAAGGTTAGTTTCTATTTTTTGCATTCTTTTTCAAACCTGTACAAATAACATTTGTATAGCCATAATTGACCTTCCACGTAGGTCATTAATTCTAAATACTTTAAATATGGGGTTGGCTAAATGACTCATGATTAATTGGGGTAATTCAATTCCATGTTCACATGGACCAGTAAAATTGTCTCATAATTAAAATTAAAAAATAATACGGAAATAAATAAAATAAATAGCACAATCTCACTGTCCATGTAATCATGGGGCTGAATGACCCCAACTAATCATAGGGTCATTTAGCCAACCCCTTTAAAATATGTTTGAGGTTTCTGACTTTGTAAGAGAAATTAAATTGAGCCCTTGAAAAAATCTTCTAAATGTCACCCCTGAGATTTTTTTTTTAATGAAATTAAGTATTTTAGCCTACGTGTCATCAATTTTGGCTAATCAATGTTCCAGTGCGAGTCTAGTCGGTTGAGGACGGCCAAGTGGACTTTTTCAAATCAATTTTAGTCCTTATAAATTTTTAAATAATATTTTAGGCCCTCCTCTTCTACCACCATCTTCTTCCTCTTTCACCTTCTTCATCTTCCTCCATAGCTCAAACTTAAGAACTTCTAAAATTTCAGAAATCCAAAAAGAAATTTGCAAAAAATTTAGAAGAACTTTGCATAATGCAAAAGAACTTTGAAACAAGTAACTTAGTAAGCCATAAAGATATAATTTCCACTGATGAACACCACACAAAACTAAAAACAAAGTAAAGCATGACCTGAACAATAGTCAACACCAAACATTAATTTATCCAAGTCTTCTAGTCAATCCAATCGTCTCCTCGAGTTTAGGCTTGGAAACCAAATCAAGCAACACGTGGATCATCATCTTGATAATCTATGGAGTTAAGCGCCCAAACAACAAATAAAACAAGCAGACAGAGTTAACTCCTTAAACAAGATAGCATGAGCAACAGTAAACATCAATTATATGAAACACAGACATTGCAGCAAGATTCAACAAGTAACAACAATTTTATTAAGCTCTGGACGATAGAGTAAGATAATGTCAATTTATAAAGCCTTGGATGATACAAGATAATATCAATTTATAAAGCTTTTGACGAACATGTTTGTTAGTCCTACCAATAACTACATGCTTAACTATAGCCAGTAATTCGCCTTTAAGGCAAGACGGTCACATGGGACAAACTACCATCACACCGCCCTCAAGGTAGATCACATGGGACAAAATACCATCACATCACCTTAGGAAGATCACACGAGACAAAGTGTCGTCACATCAAGCTTTCAAAGATCCTACAAGATGCATATGCTATGACAGTAACAACAATAATCAAGTGAACCAACAGTTCATATCAACCCAAGAGTCATAATATATTAGCATAAGTAGGTATGATTCAATTCACTTCAATAACCAGCAATCAACATGTTATAGTTACAATCAAATAATAGGTTTCAACCCCAGTAACATAATCCAAGCTGTCCACAATCAACAAGTAATATTCAGAAATCCAAAGGAAAATCAACTACAATCAACAATAGACTCGACTCTTCTAAAACCGAGTTACCCTTACCGGCGTACGTAGAATCGCATAAGCCTCTCGTCCAACCTTGCAAGAACATTAGCAATAATCAACCAACACTGAAAAGACGAAACCCAAACTCCAACTATTGTCAGAAACCCGAGGCCAAAAAGGCAAGGAAGAAACAGAATCTATTTTCCAAACTGGACAAGAATTGCACATGAAGGGAAACCTACCTTATGTGTCTTGCTCGATCAAGAAGATTAGGGAAACACCACTTGTACTTCTAAAACTCGAGAGAAGAATCGTCTAAGATATAGGAAGAAGTGCTGGAATTCGTGGTAGAACTCTGAGAAAATAAGGAAAAGAGGAAAGGAACACAGAACAGAACAATCTTAGTCATGGTTGAATCTCAACCTTTCATGTTAATCGGACTAGAGAAGTGTACAAGAATACTACAAGAAATTTGCTCATCTTTGAACTCTTGGATGGGAGGAAAAGAAAGAATGTTTGGTCTTCAAGGAGAAGAGAAAAACGTGATCAGCAACAGAGAGCAAGAAGTCCAGGTACTCTCACGTTTGCCTAAGTGTTGTTATTTATTTTAGATGAAAAACCGAGTTCAAGCTCCCAAAGGATGATAACAACTTCTGTTACTTAACCTTATCTACCTAAAACAAACCCAATCTATATCTTTTAATTCGAATTTAACCCCTAACAACCCTCTGATATCTTTAACAAAACAGAAATAGATTTCTATAAAAAAGCAGAGCATGCCCGAGATATGCTCTAAGAGATATTTTCTTTTCAATTTTTCCTTATCTTAACCAAAACAGAATCTATACGAGATAAGAGGAATAAACAAAACGAAAGAAAATGGATAGAGAGAAAATAGATTTTTCGTTCTGGTACGTTCCCAACGATAAGGTAAAACAGAGCAAACAACATTCACATTTTGATTAGAGACGATAGACTAGTCTGCCAGACTAGAGGCTGCAGATGGTACTCCCACCAACTGTAGATGGTACTCCTTAGACGATACTCTTACGTGTTGTGCTGTAAACGATACTCTCCCATGTTGTAGACGATACTCTCTAGGCGATGCTATCAGACGATATACTCACATACTATGGACGATACTTCCCAGACGATACTATCACACATGCTGCAGACGTTACTTCCTAGACGATACTATCACACATGTGTCAGCGGACGATAATTTCACAAGTAACGAAGATGTAAACGATACCATTACGACCAGGACTAAATGATACTCAAACTTGATAAAATAAAAACACAATTTAACATCACCAAATCCAATAGAAATAAAAAAGGACCAAACTGCAAAATGTACAATAATTCAGGGACTTATTCGTAAATATTAGAAAAACGAGGGTCTTACACCCAAACAAGGAGAGAATACAGGGACGAGAGATAGATCGAAATACAGAGGGAGAATGAGACTCGATTCTGGATGAGTTCCCTCTATCTCGCTCTCACCCGTCATCTCTCTCTTTATCTTTTTTCTTTCTCTCTCTCTTAAGTGCGACTAGGGTTTTGTGTGAAGGGAGAATGAAGAAGAGGTAGGAGGAAGAAGAGGAAGAAGAAGGTTGGCGGCTAGGGTTTTGTAGGAAGAAGATAGTGAAGAAAAGAAGGAGGAGAGGGTGACGACTGAGTGGTGTTGAATGCTCTAGGGTTTCTCTGTTGATTCTAGGAGGAAGAGGAAAAGCATTTTTAATTTCTGGATTTTTTATTTGAATTTTACCAAATGATGCGATCCAGTCAACCCATCCAACCCAATCCGGAAATCATCGGGTTGGATCAGATCGGGTCCGAAGATAAAAATTTGTGAAATCCAACCCAACCGAACTCGGTCAGTTTTGATCGGATTGAATTCTATTTAGGCTAAAATCCATCCATCCCAACCCACATGCACCCCTATTTTGGTGGCAGATTTTGCAGCTCTTTTTTATGTCATTTCACCAGCTGTAGTTAAGGTACTCTCTTTGTGTCGGGTTGTGTCTTTGGCTAGTGATCATTATTTTCGAACTATTTGCTTCAAAATTGATTGTTTGCATCTTTTTAATTTGTGGAGGATAGCACGATTGTTAGAGACAGCCATCATCCATCTCTAGTTTTTTATTTTGTTGATCAGTCTTTTGTTCGTAGGAGTGACAACAACGCCACGGATTTTCTAACTAAAGAGGTGTTCAATTTTCGTAACTCATATTTGTGTTGAGGAGGTTTGCCCATGGCTAGATCTCTTCATTCAGCATGATATACTATCTCTGTGCTGTTTCTCCTTCTTGATCAATGAAGTTTTTTTTTAAGGAAAGAAAAACATATGACATCCGTTTTCGTTAAACATAACTAGACGCATGCATACATAAACACACTCTAAGGCTTGTGGCATGCTGACAAACCTTATCATGAATTCTACATTTTAATTTTTGCCTGTATTAATTTAACCTTTATAGTAGCTAATAAAAGAATTAAAAAAACAACTATTACACTATTATTGAAGACACCAATCAACTACGATCTCAAAAACGATTTACAGAACATGTGCTCACTGGCAGCTTACAGTTACAAGAAATCAGATTACATATAAAATTGATAGAAGTATATATATGATAAAATCTATTTCATTTGTTCAATTTGTGTTCAAATGAAGCTTCTCTTCAGCTGATCTCACACCCTCCATCTTCAACATATCTAGCAGGAAATCGCTCCACGTGTCGATAGGCCCAGGCAAGCACCAGTGCACACAATCATTGTACAATGTCACATTCTCATTAGGCCAATGCCCATATCTACTAGGGTGGCCATCAGGCCTCAACAAAGTTGCTTGCATTGTATCAAACAACCTATATCTCAAACCCTTCTTTCTAGCTTCCTTCTCAGCAATTTTGAACTCTTCCAATTGAATCATGTAATACTCCAAATTGAGACCCTCTAATTGTGTCTCATTGCTCCTAAATGGCTTAGTCCTAACACAATTCCCACCCTCATTCCACATCCCATTCTCAAAATGTGATGGTGAGAATGTCCTAAGAAATGTTATACCCTTGAAATTCTCTAAGCTATTGATGGCTTTAAAAGCAGTCCTAAATGCCCTTCTATAACCATAGTACATGGTTAAGTCAGGGACATTGTCTAAGAGGCAATAATGGCATCCAATGATTTTTTGTTTCTCATAGAATACCATTGACCTTGTGAACCAATGTCCTCCATTGATAATGACATAGTCAAAATCTTCAATTTGGGTTATCCATTTCTCATCAGGCTCATCAAGGTAGAGGTTGTAAAGGCCTGTTTGGCCTGGACCCTTTGAATCTGATTCTTTGGATCTCACCAAATGGGGTGTCCAAAAACTGGCCATGGTGAAGTTGTAGGTTGGGTAGTTCCACCTCATGAAATAGTCATCTCTGGTGTAAGATACATCTATGGGCCATTCTGCCTGAGAAGTTGAAAACACCAAGATTTAGCATCTACATTGACAAAATATATATATATATATAAAAAAGAATTACGCACCATGTTATAGAAAATACGCAAATTTGTTAAAGAAAATAAAATAAAAGTAAAGAGCAAAAATGGTAAATGTAATAATTCATCAAATGAAGTTTCATTTGATTTTTTTCAAAGGAAAATCACTTATTGCCATGAGGGCAGCCAAACACACAAAACCAAGTTTCATGACAGCACGCGAGAGCAATTCTACAATGCTCTGTGATGAAATATTACTGGGATTAGCTAAATGACCAATGATTAATTAAAGTTATTTAACCCTATGTTCACATGGAATCAGTAAGATTGTGTCATTTATTTTATTTATTTCATAACCTCTCACTTATCATATTTGTTACTTTACTCTATTCTATTCATATTTCCCTTTTTTTAAAAAATGTTTTTTCACATTCCAAATCCACTTATTCCTAGAGTAAATAGGAAGAAAAAAAAAGTGTGATATAATATATGAAGTAATAGGAGAATAAAAGAGAAATAAGAAGAGAAAATAAGTGAAAATGAGTTGAAAGAGAAATTAAAAAAATCCTGAATGTATGAAAACTCCTTTTTTATAGATCAAAGTATTTTTTTTCCTTCAAGTAACATCACCTTTTTATAACCATTCCTTTTAGCCTCCTTCATTATTTTATCCCATGCTATTCTGTTCCCAGTGAACAGCAACCCTGCATGTTACAGTCTCGGAGGATACAGCTCATAGCTATCTTGTTTACATGTGAACTTTTCCACAAAAGACACATGAATGGATACTAATCTCTATAATAGTGCATTACACTAATTTCAATAATACATCTAATAGAATTCTAAATAAAATAATTGAGTGGGCCCCATCAGGTCTTATCTTGGATTCCTTTCAACTATACCACTAATTAATTTGGACTTTTCTTCCTTCCATGCAAATATAATAAATAATTGTATATTATAGGAGTATTATATATCACATTACAAACAATTACTTCAATTGTCAAGACTAGCTACTAGCCATGTACAAACTACAGTGAACATTACTTGTTTTTTCTACTTTTAAGAATGTGACCACTCAACTAGTTCTATAATTTTTGGTTTAGGTAACTTCAAGAATGGTTGAAATGTTGAAGTACACTCTAGACCACTTTTAGGTTTTCTCTTGCTCTCTCTATCTCACAAAGAGGGAAGTTCACACACGCAACTGGAAAAATACAATCTCAGTTTAATAATGAAAAGTAAGATTTTATCACACTGATTGAAATGTGGATCGATATTGAATTTAAAAGAAATAGAAATATTCTGTAATAGCCAATCTAAACCACATGATTTTATTTGCATAGCATAAAGTATTCAGATTCAAACAAGGATTTGGTTAGCCCTATGCAAATTGGTTGTAATGTGAAAGACAAGTTTGGCATAAAACAACAAAAAGCTGGGGCATCATATGTTTCAATTCATTTTAGATGGTCTGATTAAATATGATGTCTTAACTCTCAACCACTTCCACTACCACTTCCACTTCCTGGTTTGGTTAGTTTAGGACTTATACAGTTTTAGACTTAAAAAGCAGGTTTAGGTAACAAATAGACTCTTCATAATAGTCATGTGTTATGTGTTATTCAAAGAAGGGCCCCTTAAAATGTTAAGATATATTACTACTACATGTGGGTGCAGATATCATACCTAAGTTATTTTAGAAAATTTTCATTCACATTTATTGTAAATTGCGTACAATATTTGCATTATCAATTCAAAAGTCTATCTCCTTCACATTTTAGAAAATAAATGACCAAAATAGAATATTAAAAAATTAAAATTATACGAAAACTAAAAATATATTTTCTTTTACTTGAAAATCTTAATCTAAAGGTGATTTTACTTAGGAGTAAAATGCGGGCAATCCACCCTGCCCTACATTTAATCGGCTTAAAAGTGGGTTTTGCGGGTTGGCCGCCAAAGAATGTGAGTTGGAAAATCAATTTGGCCGCTGTGGCAAGTTGGTAGGGATCTAAAAAAGCAATAAGATAATAAAATAATATAAAAACATTGAGATTTTTTTTAGTGGTTCGGCCCGTAAAAATCCGTCCAAAACACATTAAAAATATTTAAAAATACATTTTTTTTGAAAAGTAAATAATGAATTGGCACGAGGGTTGAGGGTTGACTCGCCCCGCGGCGAGCTGACTTGTGTGGGGTGACTGGTTGGCGAGTCACAATTATTTGGTTCACCCCGCCCGACTTTGTCAGATTGCCCTGCGGGTTCGAGCCACCTTTGTCACCCCTAATTTTATTACATGAATTTACAAATATTAATTTAGTTATACGGTTCAGCTTTTGTTACATGTGTGGTGTATAGTCGTGCGAGCAAGATCCAATGAATTTAGTGAGATTGGCAGAGAAAAGATTCGATTCCTCTTCATGCATGCTTGACACTTTTATGCATGTTACTGACTATTCAATTCATCATTTTTACCAAATCTTTCAATCCTCCTGCAATGGGCTTAGGTGAACTAACCATGGTACTAGGTTGAGTTAAAATAATGGAAATAAGAGCCACCACAAAGACATTTGGACTAGAGAAAAAAATCTATTCACACGCTAGTGAGTGGGAAGATAGAAAAAATTCACAATTATATTTTAAAAGATAAGAATAGAAGATAGAGAAGGTACCATAGACAATGTAAGAAGAAAATAAAAGAAATATGAAAATAGAAAATGAGTACCCGAAATGATATGAAAAAGTAAATGAGTGTGAGATATAATAGAGAATGTGCATGAAAATAAAAGAAATATAAAAAGAGAAAATGAGTATGAATGTACTGTTCAGAGTAAACCCAATGAGCTTTATTTGCAGCTTATGGTTAATTAATCCTTGTTGATGTCTAATCTTCACATGTCTACAGACACTAGAAGAATATTAAATTATTAATGAGGGCGTTTTCAGTTCACCGTCTTTCAAATCTCACTTTCCCCACTTCAAATTTGGAGGTGTTTTTTATTTATGGAAATTCAAATTTGGAGGTGTTAAATAATTACATATCTGATAATTTTTTTAACTTTCTTATTGAAAAAAATAATACAAGCTTAAGGGTTTGTTTTATTAAACTTCAAAAAACGTTCTTGGTTTTGATTTTATCAGCAGCTTTTTTTCTCCTTGACAGATTTTATCAATAGTTTTAAAAATATTACCTCAATTTTAAAATTTACATAAAAATAGAACAAAATGGCTTCTCTCAATACAATATCCTAATTTTTTTTCTTAGAAAAAAGTCATTATGCAACTAAGGTTTTGGCTCTGAATTTTAGGCAAAGGTTAGACTTATTATATAACCAGATCCCCAATTGAAGGTGGGGTTTGTTTCTTATTTTGACTGTTCCAGCTTGAAATTTTGAACAAGACTAAAAGAATTGATTTTTGTAAAACACCGTCAAGGGTACGCTCTCAATTATTTAAAAAGTGACAGAGAACATTGTTATATAGAAAAAAAAAATTAAATACAAATTATGAAGCAACTAAGCATATGCAATTGGTATGAGATGATGTTTAAAAACAAGGAAAACATCTTAAATCTTGTTTGGATTAGCTTTTTTTCCATTATAATCAATTCTAAAACTTACAAGCTACTCAACTAAGTTTCTTTCTAGAATTAATTTTATCTTTTGAATCGATCACGAAAGAGTTTCGAAACATGCACCGAAAAAACTAAAGAAATTGAAGAAGTAATTGTAGAATCATAGTACTTACCCTTGATAGGAGGCAAATCATGGACTGCATCTGATTCCTCCCAACTGAGTCACCAATAAAAGCCAAAGATTTACCCCTCACAATTTCCAAAAACTGAAAAGGGTTGAAAATGGAAAGCTCACACCCATTTGGCTTCCACCTCCACTTCATGAACTCAGAATCTGGCCTCCCATACTTCATGCAATTCTGGTGCTCATGAATTGCCCAGCATGTCTTGTTTGTGTAATATGGAGCCTTTGGGTTTGGAACCCACTCACCAGTGAAAATGTCACATTTTTTCACTGAAGTTGAAGGCAAGCTAGCTGACTCATTCAAATCATCAAATGCAGAAGATGGTAATGGAACAGAGGGTGCTCTGTTTTTTAGGGAGGAAGAGTATCTGAAGAGAGGGTAGGAGAGTGGGGTGACAGTGAAGACAAGTATGGCAAACACTGCAAGTAGTGCTACTTTTGGGATCATCTGTTTTGGGGTGTTTTTGCCAAAGAGAAGTTCCATGGCTTGGAACTTCATCAGGGGTTAAAGTGAGAGAAAGAGTCAAGGAGAGAAAGAGGTAAGAGAGGAATAAGGAGATAATATAGAGGAGTAGCTAGGCAGTTTTGCTTATGCGTGTGTGTAAATTAACTTGATGAAAAATCTCTTGATTTGTCTGTATATTAGGATTAAGTATTGTTGATATTATACATTAATGAACCATGTAACAATACTTAATTGAGGTGTGTCATGTTGGTTGTTAGCTTATGTCCCCTGACAGTAAGATTGGGGTTCGATTATCGCTTATGGGAATAAAACACATTTTATAGTCAACTGTTTCCGATTTAGTACGAACACTTGTAGTGAGAAATTAGTCACTGCTACCGGCCGTAGATATCTTATTTTCAACCAAAAAAATATTTATTTGAGGTTTTTCTCTAGTTTTGAGAACAATGGATTTGTAGGGTTATATTTTGATATTCCATAACATTGAGTGTAAATGAACATTAGGACTCAATTTAAAATAAAAAGTGAATAATTTGTTTTTATGTGAATTAATATCAAAATCATTCACATTACACTTAATTAATAATTTTTTTAACTGACTTAATTAATATTTAAAAACATAATAAATTGACTGGCTTCCTAGTTACACTTAAATATTGTATTCCTAAGAATTGCTTATTTTCACATGTATGAGATCTGTGATGAGAATCTGAGATTTTTCTCTTGTCGTCAACACATCCATCTCCCCATGTATTATGTCATGAATCATGATAGTGCAATATAAGATTTCTGTATACAATCAAAAGAATACTATTAAAGTGCAATTTAATTAAGAATTCTCACATATGGTCTTACTATTTAAATCTAAGGGTTAAATTTAAATATGTTTGGAGTCTCAATAGAGAAATCAAATTAGTTTCTTGGAAAAATAATTTTTAAAATGTTATTCATGTCAAATTAAGTCTTTCACATCAATTTTGATTAGTAAGAATCCAATGGCGAGCCTAATTAATTGTGAATGGCCATGTGGATTTTTTCACATCAAATTTAGTCTCGGAAAATTTGTAATTCCCTCATTTTTCACCTCATCTTCTTCCTCTTCCACCTTCATCTTCTTCCTCCATAGCTCATGAATTTCCAGAAATATAAAACCTAGAAATTCAATTTTCTTAATCTTCTTCATCTTCTTCCTTCCACCCACCACCACCCTCTTCCTTATTCTCTTCCCACCCAAATTCATCAAACTAGAAAAAACCATAGCCTCTCCTATCTAAACAACCCAAAATTACCACGCAAAAATCCACAATACAAAAACCACTTTCGTTAATTCATCAAATTAATTCTCACTATTCAAAAAGCTTTATTTTCGTCTCCCTTTTATTTCATCCTATTTAAACCGTCCTTTCTTTTGATCAATCTTCTAGATACAGATCCAAAAGAATCTGGTGAAAAAATGGAAAGTAACAAGTGGGTACTCCTTTTTTATGATGGCTCCCTTGACCGCGATGAGAATCAAATTTTCCTGGAAAAATTAGAGTCAAAAAGTGTTCTTAACATGAAATACTTCTGCATATCACCACAATCTAGCAGAACCAGTGAAAAATGAAAGGTGCCCACAACGCTTCTCCATGTTGACTGCTTCTTTGAATAACTTAACATTCAAATGTCTAACTTGTAGGTAAACAACTAATTAAGTGAGCAGGTGAATGATATTAGTCATGATGACAAGTTCATGTGTTGACTACATATTGAGCTAATTTAGCTGCATTAAAAATACTAATACTGAAATTTAATTTGCAAATTAAATGCAAGTGAACTTTAAACAGAACTTAACTAGGGTGAGCTACTGGTTTATAATTTATGAACCACCCTACAGTGCAGATACGTCGATACACATTTTTTTTCCTTTCTATCTCTCTTTTCTGCACACATCACATCATATATCACATCTGTCACTTATCTCTCATCTCTCTCTATCTCTCTTTAGTGATCTACACTCAAAGGGTGTACACAAATCTTTATTCCAAGATCTCTAATCATCCAAGGCCACATTTCCATCTCGAAGAAAGTGCAAGATATTTGGGTCCTCTAGGTTCAAGGGTAAGTTAGGCAATTTGATTCTTAATAGATTTTTAAGACCACAAGCATCAACATTCAGGGATGAAATCATGCTTGCACGTGATAGTTTTGGATCCAGATCTCTATCTTCATAAAAAAACAAAAACATAATTGAAAACTATAGTAAGTTACTCTATAAGATTATAACTATACTTTCAGTTTTAACGCGGCACGCTCAATTTCATCACATTATACATTATATCTTTTATTTTTACCTTTTACTCTTTCTATATCACTTATAGTGTAAAAAGGAAATAAGTGTAAACACATTTTTATTCATACTTTTATGATACGCACTAAATTCTTAGTGCTATAGTTTGAATTTGAAGTTTTCAAATTAGTTTTAGTAAAATTGATTATGATTGAAGTTAGTTTTTTTTTTATATAAAGGAAACTTCATTAATAATCAGTATGAAGAAACAAATACATTAGCTAATACATCATAGTAAATGAAAGAAATAAGTCCGTGAAAACTTCCTCAACCCAAATAGAGTTAAGAAATGAAAAACGTCCCCTTAGCCATAGAATTCACAGCACTCTATTGTCATTCATATGAACAAAAGACAAATCAACATATTAAAAGCAAGAGATAGATCATGCATGTCCCTAGCAATCGTGTGGAGATAAGAACCACCGTACGAGACCTTTCTCTAAAGCTTAAAGAGATGAAGACAAATTGTTTCAAAATAGACTGAATAGTTCTTTAATTAACGATCATATCTAGGGTTGCCTCGTTAAAAACTTCCCAAAGGGAAGAAAAGAGCGCGCCATTTTTTCATTACAATTTAATTGTAGTAATGTTTTAGGTTGGAGGTGTTCCATGATCTTGGAACCCTCCTCCCCGTTAGTTCCTCCAAGTGGTATGCTCCCTCTCCTAAAGCTTCGGTGACTCTATATGGCCCTCCCAATTGGATGTCAGTTTATTAGTGTTCGCATTTTCCCGCTTTTTCCTGAGCACAAATTCGCCAACACGCATTCGCCTGGGGACCGCTCTAGCATCGTACTTTCTTGCGGCCCTTTGCTTTATGGTTGTTTCTCTTAGGAGGGCTTCCTCTCGCACTTCTGGTGCCAAATCTAAATCAATCAATAGGTTTCTCTCATTTTCTTCCTCGTTCATTATTGCTACTCGCTAGGTTCTATTTTTCAGCTCAACGGGCAGCTTGGCATCCGTTCCATAGGTAAGTTTGTATGGCGTCTCGCCAGTGGTTGACTGAGGGGTCGTATTATACGATCACAGCATCGCTGGTAACTCGTCCAACCACCTTCCTTTTTCCTCGTCCAATCGCCTTTTCAATCCCGCTAGGATGACTTTGTTCATGGATTCATCTTGCCCATTGGACTATGGATGTTCTAGTGAGGTAAATCTGGTTTGTATGCCCAAGTTGTTGTAGAAGTCTCTTGAGGCTTTGCTCACAAACTGAGTCTGATTATCTGAAATGATCGTCTGGAGTATGCCAAACCTACAAATGATCTTTTTCCAATAATTTTTTTTTTATTTTTTCAGAAGTAATAGATGCCAAAGGTTTTGCCACTATCCATTCGGTAAAATAATCCACAGCCACCATGATGTATCTCGCCGGAGCCCGGGCTACTAGATCATGGGGAGGAAATAGTCACCAAGAGTTCGAGCGGGGCCTTGTGAAGGTCGGCGAAAACTTGAGACTTAGTGCACTTTTTCACATACTCCTGACAGTCTTTCATAAGTGTGGGCCAGTAGAACCCTGCTCTTAGTATTTTTCACCCAGAGATCGCCCACCTATGTGGCTTTCACAAACACCCTCGTGTACTTCCTGCATTAGTCCTTTCGCTTGTTGTTTGGTCACACATCGCAATAGTGGTGCTGAGAAGCCTCTCCTGTACAGATCGCCTCTGATCAAGGTGTGATAGCTTGCTGCTCGCTTGAGTTCCTTTAGAAACCTTGTTGCATCTTCTGGATCGCTCTCTAGGATCTCATACAGCGGAGACATCCAAGTCGACTCATGGGCGACGCTACATACTGCCTCCACATCAATACTCAGCCCTTGTAATGTTTCATGAATCACTGATCTGTAATTTCCTGGTCATCATGTGCTCGCCAATTTAGCCAATAGGTCAGCCCTCTGATTTTGTTCCCTAGGCACATAGTCAATGTTGACTTCCCTTATGTTGCTCATCATCTCTTGTACTCGCCTTAGATACTTTTCCAGCTGAGGATCTTTCACTCTTTTTTATCTGAGGGCTTACCGCCTGAGGGAGCTAACTCAGCCACGAAATCAGCTAGCCTCTGGGCGGATACCTTCTCCCTTGATTCGTACTACAAGCCATATTCTGACAATTTCATGGACCAGCTCACCAGTCACCTGGACAAGTTTGGTTTCTGTAGCACCTGTTTCAAGGGTAAATTGGTGTTCAGTTTTACTTGAAAACTTTGGAAATATGGTCATATTCGGCAAGCTGTTACAAGGATCACCAGGGCCGCCTTTTCTATCTTTTGGTATCTTTGCTCTGCCCCTTGCAGTGTGTGGCTCACAAAGTATATTATCTTCAAGTCTCCATCCAATTCCTGCAAAATAACTGAGCCAATGGCTTTGTCTGTTACAGAGAACTAAAGCAGTACAGGCTCACCCAATTGAGGCTTGTGAAGGGCAGGAGGCGAGGATTAGAGTTGCTTTAACTGTCTGAACGCCTCCTCACACTCGCTAGTCCACTCGAACATTATTAGAAATCATAAGTTACATTAGAAACCACCACAAAATCCCATGCTTGAGGTAATGGATCTATGTGATCTTTATTATATATACTATTGTACACTTGCTAATCTAGGCAATGTGGGACTCCTTTGAGTCACCACTTGATACTCTCTAATACTTCCCCTTCAAGTGAGACTCCTTTTTTTTCCTGGGCTTATACTCCAACGAGAATATCAGAGGTCACGGACTTGTGCTCCTTCGTCTGAGTCTCAGAGACCTTACGACTTTCTTTGTCTGGGTTTGTACTTCAGCGGGAACATCACAAGCCATCGGACTTGTACTCCTTCGTTTGAGTCTCAAAGGCTAGCTTGCGTTGTTTTGGGCTTGAGCTCAGCGGAACGTCATTAGGTGTTAGACTTCTGTTCTTGAGTCTCAGAGGCCTGTACTGTATATACATCTTTTTTTTCTCTTTTTTTTCAGAAGCGGAAGTCGCGGCTGAGGAATGAAACCAGCTCATGATACCATATTGGAAATCATAAGTTACATCACACACCACCACAAAACCCCATGCTTGAGTTAATGGGTGTGTGTGTTGAGAATAGAAAGTGGTGACTCAAAGGAGTCTCACATTGCCTAGATTAGCAAGTGTACAATAGTATATATAATAAAGATCACACACACCCATTACCTCAAGCATGGGGTTTTGTGGTGGTGTGTGATGTAATTTATGATTTCTTTCATGGTATCAGAGCAGGTTTCGTTCCTCAGCCGTGAGCCGTGACTTCCGCATCTGAAAATAAAAAGGGGAAAAAGGGGGGGAAAAGGAGGAAAATATGTATATACAGTACAAGCCTCTGAGACTCAAGAACAGAAGTCTAACACCTAATGACGTTTCGCTGAGCTCAAGCCCAAGACAAGGCAAGCTGGCCTCTGAGACTCAGACGAAGGAGCACAAGTCCGACGGCTTGTGATGTTCCCGCTGGAGTACAAGCCCAGACAAAGAAAGTTGTAAGGCCTCTGAGACTCAGACGAAGGAGTACAAGTCCGCGACCTCTAATATTCCCGTTGGAGTACAAGCCCAGGCAAGCAAAAAAATGGAGTCCCACTTGAAGGGGGAGTATTAGAGAATAGAAAGTGGTGACTCAAAGGAGTCCCACATTGCCAAGATTAGCAAGTGTACAATAGTATATATAATAAAGATCACACACACCCATTACCTCAAGCATGGGGTTTCGTAGTGGTGTATGATGTAATTTATGATTTCTTTCAAACGTCACATTCTTTTTAAAGCATTTGAAGAATGGGGCCACTTTTTTCCCGGTGTTTGGTAGGAAATGAGTTAATGTTGCTATTCTCCCTGTTAAGCACTGCACATCCTTGACCGTCTTTGAACTACTCATGTCCATGATCGCCCTGCACTTGTCAGGGTTGACCTTTATTCCTCTAGCGGTCACTATAAAGACCAGAAACTTGCCTCCATGTATTCCAAAAGAACTTTTCTCAGGGTTTAGCCTCATATTGTGGCGCCTTATTTCGCCAAATGCTTTTTCCAAGTCTAAACAATGCTCATCTTCTTTAACTGAGGTAAATATCATGTCGTCAACATATACTTCCATGTTCCTACCCACCTACTTTTCAAACACCCTATCCACCAGCCTTTGATAAGTCGCCCCTGCATTCTTAACCCAAAGGACATCGTCCAGTAAGAATAGTTGATTTGAGGAGCCATGAAGGCGGACTTGTCCTCATCCTGCGGGTGCATTCTGATATGATTGTATCCCGAGTATGCATCCATCAAACTCAACATTTCATTTCCAGACTCCCCATCAACAAGCTTATCAATGTTTGGTAACAAATATGAATCTTTTGGGAACGCCTTGTTGAGATTCGTGTAATCCGTACACATCCGCCATTTCCCATTATCCTTTTTTACCATAACTACATTCGCCAACCAATTCGGGTACTTGATTTCGTGAATAAAATTCCCTTCTAACAACTTGGCGGTCTCCTGCCTTATCGCTTTATCCTTCTAGTTCCCCATCTTTCTTCTGACTCGCGCGACCAGTTTTTCCCCTGTAGTGATTGCTAGTTTGTGTCTAATGAAATTCGGATCTATTCCCGGCACATCTCTCGACCAGTTTTGCGCTTGATTCTCCACCGCCAATGAGCCCTCCAGATATGCAGCCAATCAATCCTATTGGGTCTCCAAGCGGGTTTAGTTCCACGTCTAATTCTTCCACATCGATTTCCTTATTTTCTTGACATGTTGAATGTTGTACAGTATCATCCCTCATATATTGTCTGAGATGCCCTGCTCGGATTAGCCTTTCTATCTCTCACTACAGGGTCATGCAATCGTCAGTATTGTGGCCTATAGTCTTGTGATATTCACACCATCTTGTTGCGTCAACATTTGGAGGTGGTCTTCTTGCTAGCGGTGGGTACATTATTAAGTTTGTTTCCTTTGTTTCTTGCAAAACATTTCCCAGCCCTGTTGTCAAAGGGATTGTGGCGTTTTCCTGTATTGGTGAGTAGTTGTTCACTCGCCTCGGTGGGGCTTCCCTTCACTCGTAATCTAGGTACTCCTGGTAGTTTATTCGTCCTACATTTGCCGGTGGTTGGTATGGTTTCGTGTGTACTCTTCTTTGCTGTTGTTTTGGTATCTCCTTATGTCCTTGTGTGGTGGGTTGTTTGCCTTTTGCCTCATGCCTTCGCCCTGGCACATCTAACGCATCTCTTTTCCGTTTTTGCTCATCATGTTCCTCCTCCAAGATGAAATCTTGCACTCTCGCTCTTAGCTCTGCCATGTCATGTGGTGGGCGCCTGCTAAGCTTGTTATTCATAGTACCCTCCCTTAACCCTTGCTTGAAGGCATTGACACATGTTTCCTGGGGAGCATCTTCTATTTGTACCACTGTTGCGCTGATCCTCGCCATGTTGTGCTTTAACGTTTCAGTTGGTTCCTGGCGTATGTTCAATAGGGCTGTTGTCGTGACCTTCTGCACCATGCTTTCCGAAAAGTGTGTTAAGAACTTACGCAAAAAGTTCGTAAAGCTCGTTATCGACCTTAACGGAAGTTTCGTGAACTAGGCGAGCATCGTTCCCTTAAATGTCGAGGGGAATAGGTCGCACTTAAATGCATCTGAAGCTTGACTTATAACCATCTTTGTGACGAAATAGTGCAAGTGCTCCTTCAGAACTGACTCGCCCTCGTCCTCGCCCTTGTCCTCTTCCTTGCATGCTTCAAGTAGCTTTTCTTCCTCACAGTCGCAGGGGTTAATTTACCTCTTCGACACAGACGACATCAAATGTTCAGGAAACCCAAAACAGTAAGAAATTAAGATGATGGAGAAAATTCTCACTAGGTCTTCAAAGTCTCAAGAAAGGGACTTCTCAGAAAAACCTAGCCGCCGATTCAGTATATTTCCTTAAGGATGAGAAAAAAGTTCCTCTTACATGAGCTTCTCTTTACTATTTATAGGGGGTTAAGACAAAAACCCTAGCTCTATGTCTTAGTGGACCACTGGGCCTTACAAATCTTGGCCCAACGGTCCTTACATGATTCTAAGGCCTTTTTTCCAGCCAGCCTCTCAACCAGGCGCCTTAGATTGTCTTTCGCTCGCCGGAGAGAGTTGTTGCCTTTCCCTTCTCAGTAAATGGTTTTAGCTCGCCAACTAGGTGAAGGGCTCGCCCGGTCCACTAACTACACTAGCCTTATTTTCTTAAACTTTATGAGGTAAGTTATTTGATGCTTATAATAAGGAACAAATGTAGTAATAATTAAAGAGAGAGTTAATTACCGCTTAAATAATTATTAAAAATAATCAAACTCCTTACATAATATTATAGCTATATGCGTAAATTGCTCTCCCTGTGAAAGATGCTTAAATTACACCCTCCTCCTCTCTTATTTCAAAATATACGCTTCCTTCCTTCGAGAGAAACTTAAATTACATTTTCTTCCTCTCTTATTTTAAAAACATGGGCTTTCCCCCCTTAAGAGATAAATATATTTTGCACTTTAGCATTTTCAATTTTAAATGAATATTTTGAACTTTAAATGACTACCAACAAGTCTCCAAAGAAAAACTTTCGTTTCTTTATAATTATCCATGTCATAATTAGGATTAACCAAAACAGTCCTATGCAGTTCGCTGCTAGGGTTTTGACCCCTAGCTGGGCGACGCCGCCTGATGGTGCTCGTCGACGGTGGCCATCGGGGTCCCATGCGGCACGACGAGCATCCATGTATCGTTTCTCACGACCAAACTAGTGCGTGGATCAGCAACAGACTGTCCAGCAGAGGGAGAGTGCGCAACGTATTGGTGGCATGTTTGGACAGCACAGACCATACACGTATCGTGATGTGTTAGTGGGGAATCTAGAGTGGCCAAGAGACCAACGCCTAGGCAGATCAAGGGTGCGATCACAGTCTCAACGATATGTGTGCCAGAGGTAGGGGCGTCGAAGCTTCCAGTGCATTCCAGCGAGCGACAGATGGAGGTCGACGGATGACGGAAGTGGTGCGCCTGAGATTTCAATCCACATTCGTGACGCAAGGAAAGAGAGAAGACGTGGAAGAAGGAGTGAGGATGACAGATTTGATAACAGGAAGCGTTGGCAACAAGTTTCGTAAGGCCAGGAATATGAATATTTTTTAGTTTTTATTGATGAGCTACGTGGCAGTGTTTTGATGCAAGATATTAGGGAGATGTTTTCAGCGGTAGGGCGGCTGCGACATGTGTATGTGCAGCGACAATGGAAGAATGGAAGGAGTTTTAAGGTGGGATTTGTGCGTTATGCATTTGATCATGAGGCGTGTATGGCGATTCAGAGGTTTAATGGCACGAGACTTCCAGGGGCATACATTCTGGTGCAAAAATCAGTGTGCCAACGGGTGGAGAGGAGGAGAATTGTAAGGCAGCAGGACAGTAGGCCAATGTCCACACGGTGTAGGAGCATTTTTACAAAGAGGGACATGCAAGTGGTTTATCATGAGAAGGATGAAGTGGGTAACCAAGGGAGGCTTGTACAACAGCATGGTGTTGATACTTTGGAGGATGGGACACAGGGGTTGGGGGAACAACAACGTGATGTGCAGGTGGACACATGATCACATCGGGTACCATGTGGCATAGAGCATGAATCGAGCCAGCAAGGATCCCAGCCCTTAACTGTTGACTACAATGTGGAGCCAGAGGATAATGTGTGGATGGACAGATGTCTTCAAGCGGATGTGCACAATGTTCTTGATGATGCGTGCCTCCTTGAGCAATGCGTTTCGCGTGGCCTCACGTCCTTCAGAATCAAGCCTTTGGGAGCAAAACAGGCTCTCTTAGAGTTTGGGTCCAAGGATGATCGAGATTTTTATTTTGAAGAAGGGAGGGCCCACTTGGATGAGATATTTAAGAAGGTTGAGGCTGTCTTTGATACTACGACAGTGACCTCTTTTCTGGTTTGGCTGCGATTATGGTGGGTGCCGTTGGGGGCTTGGAATGTCAGGTTTTTTGCGGTGGTGGGGAATTCGTTGGGGAACTTTGTAAGAGTGGATACAGATAAAGAGAAGAAGAGGAACTTGACATTGAGATAATAGATCCGGTGGTGGAGGCGGGGAATATTTGTGTGCAGCTTGATGGGAGGAGTGTCATGGTGTGGGTCGAATTTGAAGGTCCTTTCATGGTGCTAGACGTGAGCATCTTCATAAAAGGAGTGTGTGGGAATCTTCTGATGATAGTGATGTGGAGGAGATGAGTGCGGCGAGAAAGGACAAAAGTGGAACAAGTATGGAGCGATGGAGCCCATGGGGACGGAAGAAGGTGGTTTGGGCAGCAACATACGTCCAGTGTGGTTGTTGTTTTGAACACGCAAGGTTCTCTTCCTCATGTGTTGCAGTGTAGTGGTAGGATGAATGAGATGGGTATCGGTGGTTTACGTTATTCTGATAGGTGGAGTGGGGGTTACTATGATCACACTTATGGTGCTTTTGTTGGGTATTGGTATCCAACTTTGGTGCCAAAAGCTTGGATATCATATGGGACCTCGTCAACCATGGCTTGGGTGAATCAGTGGGTTCATGAAGCTGCTACAGGCCAAGTCAATGGCTCGGCTGTGTGTGAGGTTGCTACAATGCAACATGGAGTGGCTCTTGGTAACGAGAGTCTTGGGAGAAGTGGTGTGGAATTGGAAGATCGGGACATGGATATGACACACTCGGAGCATGGGATTGAGGCTTCTGAGGTAAAGGATAGGGTGTTGAGTGTCGGTGACGTAACCCCTATAGCGAGTACAAGGAATCAGAGGAAGATAAAGACGGCGGAGGATACTGCAAGGAGGACACGAGGTAGACCACGAAAGGAAGGGGTCTTAGGGACGTGCAGTTTGCTGAGGGAACCATAAAGCGGCCTCGCGGTAGGCCTCGAAAGTTGCCAGGTGAAACAAAGATGAACCGGGAGCTTGCTGTGTTACAACCTTGTTACTACTGAACTGTATACTATGTTTTTTAAGGAATATCATTACTGTACATGATTCAAAGGAATGACCGCTTGCATGCTTAAATTCAATATTATACAGACATAGAAAGAAAAGAAAGATTGTTCAAAGAAAAGAGAGTGAAGTTTCGTCAGAAGTTAAAAAGACAAGAAAAATCAAAGATAGAAAAAAAAGTATTTTCCAGAGGCACAAGTGAAGTATCGTCCAGAGGTAAAAGTGAAGTATCGTCCTGAGGCAAAAGTGAAGTATCGTCCTGAGGCAAAAGTGACGTACCGTTCGCTGAAGAACAAGAGACAACTCAAGTATCGTCTATACTCTACTGTCTGCATACGTCAGCCAGTAAATGATACAACCAAAGCACCGGAACAGATTAAGTCGTGTCTCAAAAAGGAAAGGAATTTATTGATGAACGAATTTATTATAAAGGAGTGAATCAAGCAACATATTACTCGACGATTGCCTCTGCTTGAATCAACGACATAAGCATCATAAATTGAAAGGAGAAAATCACACTCAACAGAATCAACAAAGTCAAATCTACTTAAGGCTTATAACTGTTGTTGAACGGTCAGGAATTCAATGTGAAGATCAAGTCAACGACAAATCAGTCTTAGTGAATTAGATTTGAACTGAAGGTATAAAAGAAGAGAATTGAAGATTTGAAATACAACACAATAAGCCAGAGAACAACGCATAATATTTTTTGAAACATCAAGAGAAAAACAAAGCACAACAACTGAGTGAAAAACAGAGTCATATCTATCAAGCTTTCGCGAAACAGAGAAATTATTGTTTATTCATCTCTATTTAAGCCAAACCTCTAGTATATTGTTTAAAGTCAAACCATATATAAATACTGAGAGTATGCCAAACCTAAGTTTGCTTCTACCATTACTCTTGCGACAAGAGAACCTCTGTAGAAGGATCTATTGTGAAAAGAAGAAGTCATGTATAATACTTGTTGGGAGAAGTCCTTGAGAATACTTGTTGATAAGAGAAGTCCTGGATAATACTTGTACTGTTCTGGTGAATAGTGGAAATTTTGGTGAAGCCAAGGACTGGACGTAGCCCCATCGTTCAGGGGGTGAACTAGAATAAATCTGCGTGTGCTGTTTACTAGTTATTACTTTATTGCTTTATCGTTTACCATCACACGCATTTTAGTTATGCTGCATCAAAACTGTTTATCCTATCGTTTGCTGAAAGCAACCTATCTTTTACGAAACGGTTTTGAAAATATATATTTGTTTTTAGAAAAACAAGTTTTTATACGAACACAATTCAACCCCCCTTCTTGTGTTTGTTCTTATTTTATCAAACCTCAGCTTCAAGTTTTATCTGTTGATATCCGTAGTCCGTCTAGGATTGATACGAGGGCTCAGAGGGCATTTATTGCTAGTCAACGGGTGGTTGTGCTTTTTGATTGCTCGTAGGAGGTGGTCATTCAGAGATTGGCGGAGCAGATTGCTAGTCGCAAAAGAGAGTAGGTGGGGGGTTCACAGAGGTGGGCTTTTCCAATTTTGTGGTGGGTTTCTTTTTCCTCTTGTGAGGGATGATCAGAAGATCCTTTATTATATTTAAATAAATGAAATTTTCACTTTCAAAATAAAATCAATGTCATAATTAAATAGTTTGAAACACTTTAATATATTTTAGGTGAATTTAAGCCCTTTAAATGTTTTTTTAAAGGCATTATAACAGAATCCAAAATATTTTTTCATCTTCAAAATGTCTTATAATTGATATTAGAAAATTAAAACTATATAATAATGATGATAGAATTATAAATAGAGGAAATAAATACACATAAGAGGATTTAAGTATAACATATATTATCTCTTAAGGGGTGGTAACTCACTTGGTTGAACCAAAAGTAATGAAATGTGAAGGGTCATGGTTCAAACCCTAGAGAAGAAACTAATTTACTAACAACTAATATTTGTCTAAGAAATATATATATATATTATCTCTGAAGGGAGGGAAATGTATCTTTTAATATAAGAGAAGTGAAAAGTGTAATTTAAGCTTCTCTCAAGATAAAATAGTGTATATTTTGAAATAAAAGAGTATGTGATTGTAATTTAAGCTTCCATGGAGAGTAATTTACTCTTTAATTTTATTAAAATATGATTAAGTTCCAAGTTTAACCAAGATAAAAAAAAATTACTACAAATTTTATTTTTTTTACAAACGGAAAAAAACAACAAAACAAAACAATGCAATTAATCCTTATCTCATTTCCAAGAAGGTGAAGTCAGAAGGCCTTATCTCTTTTGAATTAAACCATCAAAGTCATCTAATTAAACATTACTCCCTCCGTTCCTTAATAACGGTCACTTTAAGGTTTTGCACATATATTAAGGAATTGTATTAATGCTCTTGTTTTTATCAAAGTTACTACCTAACTTCCTAACATACCTTTATCTTTCTTCTTAATTTAGACTATTTAATTTCTTATCACCATTAGTTAAAGGGTATAATTGGTAAAACATAATTAATACTCTCTTGAACTTTGTAAAGTGACAGTTAATTAGGAACAGAAAATGGATAAAAATAGTGACACTTAATTAGGAACGGAGGGAGTACTATACAACATTGTAAAAATCATTAGTAATAAATTTAATGACGGTAAATAAATTTACACATATATTCCCTTCGTTCCTTATTAATTGTCACTTTAAAGTTTTGACACACGTATTAAGAAAGTGTATTAATGTTATTAAAATTATTAACTAACTTCCTAATATATCATTTATCTCTCCTCTTAAATCTGACTCTTCAATTTTCCTATCACTATTAAAATTTAATTAAGTGAAATGTATAATTAGTAGAGCATAATCAATGCTTTCTTGAAAATATAAAAGTGATAAATAAGTAGGAACAAGACAAATCTCAAAATAATGACAGTTAATAACAAACGGAGGAGTAACAAATTAGGTTTCATCATTTTAACTAATTTAAATTACTAAAACAAATATGTAAAATTGTTAGATTAAGATTACAGATTTGTGTAAAACATTGAACAAAAAAAACATTTGCATCATGGATATTCCCGGAGAATTGACTCCATGCATAATACCAAAAAAAAAAAAACGTTTGATTGTTTGATTCCATATTTTCCTAACCATATGCGTAATGCGTGGTCCTTCTTCTCTGCTCTTAAAGTCACCATTAATTTCACTCCCTGCCAACTAACCCTTCAATTCATTCACTCGTTTACTTGTTTCTCTCAATCACTATGAGAAAAAAAATCACAAAGATAATGTCATTATATATATATACACAAAGAGCGTATCAAGTGAGAGTGTTGTTTATTGTGAGAGATGAGAGCAATAGATCTTAATCATTAGATCTACGATCAAGATTAAAATATAATGACATGTGACTTTTTTAAATAGTCATGTGACCATTAAACCACTTTTAATCTCAACCACTCATGAGTGGTTGTACGACCATGATTTAACACTCTCATCTCTTATATTAAATTTTGTCCTCACTTGATACGCTCAATATTTATATTTAAGTGATCATATGACAGTCACATGACTTATTTCTTTAATGATGACTAGTCATTATTAGATCTTACGACCACGATTTATTCTCACCAATCTCATATAAGAAGAGTTTTTTCACTTAGATATATATATATATATATATATATATATATATATATATATATATATATATATATATATATATATATATATATATATATATATACCTTTGTTATTCAATCCCAACATTGATTTTGTTTATTCCCTGCCCAGAGGAGTGGTGGGTGTTCAGCAACAGAACAAGACTACAAGGTTAGTTTCTCTTCTCTTCCTCACTCTCTTGCATTTTCAATTTTAAATAGGTTTTAATTTCCGGCGGCGGTCAGTCTTTTGTATTGCTGAAAATTGTAAATAAACATGGCTGTCATGAGTGAAATCACGTTTCAGAAACCTCCAAAACCTTCACGCCGTTGGCTGAAATTACAGTCGTGGACCTTGATTTCATGCAGTTCTAAAAGTTTTCAACTTTCACTGTTTTGAGCAGAATCAGCAACGAGAGTGAAGATGGGTCTGGGGAGGCTTGTAGTGACACTGAAATCCAAGATTAAGTCTTTGAAACAGAAGAAACCTTATGATAAGGTGGAGAAGAGTGAGAGCATGAGAGTGGAGATTAGGAGCAGGAAGGCCAGAAAGCTTATTGAAGAGACCCTCAAAATTGCTGATTCACCCAGGTCCAAAACTTACAACTTCTGATGCTTCTTCCTTTTGTTCAGTGCAGTTAAATTGTAAAAACTCTTCAATATAGTTCTCTTTTGTCCTGTTCTTTGTATGTACTTCAAAGCTCAATGACATAATTAGGTTTATACTAAGTTTTAAATTGCAGTCGTGGTAGCGGTGCCACAATTGCGTTGTGATCCTTTGTGTCGTGAAATTTATGAACCGAAATCACAATCATGTTATGGTTTCAAAAACCTCCAAAACCTAACAGCACAATTGAAATCACGGTCGCCGGTACTTTGATTTATGAACCGAAACTTGGGTTTATATATTAACTTTCTAGTCTTTCCATCAAGCACATTCATCCAACAAAACTAAAAATACTAACAGTATGTTTTGATGAACTTATTTTTTTCTCCGAATCAATTCTCATTCATTCTAATTACTCATAGGGCTTTCGTTTTGAATTGATTCTGACATTAAAAGTGATTTCACAAAGCATTTCCGTACACACTGCAAGTCTACCAGTAACATGTTTTGATTAAATTTTTTTCTCATAAGTAATTCTAAATCATAGAAGCTTTTGACTTTAACTTTAGAATTTATTGTAAAAAATTCTAAACATGCTAAAAAGTTATTTTGTGTATTTGTAGAATTCTTGAAATTTTCTCTTATTTGAGAAACTGTGCAGCTTGCAAAGACTATGCATAACAAGTCTGAATTTTTTTCATGCTTAGATAAAAATGGAAGGAAAATAAAAAAAAAACAGAGCAAATTTGTTGTTTTATGTGTTTAGATTTTCACTCAGACCCTGTCGTTTTCAAATTTATTGTGTACTTAACCTCAGGTCTGTTTTTGTGGATCATCTAAAAGAAGAGTGCAAGGTAATAATGTCACATTAACTTTTTTTTTCCTATTGTTTTATGTTACCAAATAGAATAAGAGATTAATACTCATTTGTCACTTTAAAATCGCTTTACAAAGGTAATTAATAACAATTTAAATTTTTATCACGTTACATAAATAATTTATAAACTGTTCAATTAATTATGGAATTAGATTATGATATAGCAAATTTAAAAGTTATAATTGATTTTATGTGTAAAGAGATTTAAACTCATAGAATAATAGTTTTATTTAGTACTTAGGAAAATAAAATGTGACATATATTTGTAACTAAGTGGACTTCTCATATTTAATGGCCAAGAGGCAAGAACTGACTACCAGGCAATGTTAAAAGTCTCATTAAATTGGGTACTGGATAGACATGAGATTTAATAAATGAGGAGAGAATATCCTGCACATAAAGTATTTGATGCTTTTGCAGGTTTCTGAGTCATTAAAAACTTTTGACGTATTTTTTTTGGTGAAGAAAACTTTTGACGTATGATGAAGTAATAAAAAAAATAAGAATTTAGTGCATAAAGTATTAAAAGTAAAACTGTGGGAGGTGCAGTTGTTTTGTTATAAAGTAATGTTATGTTTTCTTACTTCACCCTCTTGCATGTTAAATAAAGAAAAAATTAAATATTTTTCACACTTTTGAGATATTAAAAACATTAATTTTTCACTTAATATTCTCTTTATTTGGTATATAGGAAGTAATAATTTTTTTATCGACTAAATTTCTCTTCCAACAATGTATCGGTGGATATTTTCCTCCACAAACATATGTTCCTCAACTCTTTTTATTTGATCTATCCTGCATAGACATAATAAAAAATATTATATTCTCTTGATACAAAATGATGAAAATATTATAGATGAAAAGTTGATACAAGTCACTTGGATGTGTAAAAAGAATTAATTGTTTCTTATTTAATTTAGTATTTATCAATTCTTATTAAATAAGTCACTTTTACAAAAAAAAAAATTAGATTAAGAAAAGTAGATTTTTTTAACTGAAGAAAAGTAGTTACTAGCAATAAATTGGTAGAAGGATTTATTAGTTTTCCTAAATTACTCTTATTTAATTTTCTGTAAAATTCTCTCTCAAAGTTAATATTTTAAAATCGCATTATCTTTTTTGAGCATATGTTTGGTGGCCAGAATAAGACATGTTATGATAGTGTAATTATATCATGTTGGAATCTGTTGTTTGTTGCGTCAGTAGGATAAGATAACACTATTCTGTATATCATGCTGCAATCTGTTGTTTGTTGCGCCAGCAGTATAAGATAACATTATTCTGTCCCTTATCATATTTTGCTCATCATGTTAAAAGTTATCCTAAAAGAGAGTTAAGTTATAACTTATCTTGACATGATAAGATAGCAAATTATTGTTTTTTTAGTATCCTAACCCCAAATTAAATTATTTTAATATTTATGTTTTATATAATTTATAATAATTTAAATTAATAAATATAAAAATATTATTTTTAATATACTTATTTTATTATTTTTCAATTACTACTTGTTATATCTAAGTTAAAATTATTAGTTACTAATAAATTTAATTAAAAATAAACGCATTTATAAATAGTGAAAAGATTGGATTTACTCATATAAAATAATAATTTTTTATTATCACTTGTTTTCTTTTTTTTGAAAAGGCTACGAATCAATTAAACAGGAACCGCTGATGCAAGGGCATCCGAATACAAAAGGTTATCAATGGCCGAAGGCTCCTCTTCAACCCAAACACGGTTGCCAAAGGAGGAAGCCTTGCGGGCAAGGATATCAGCAACACCGTTACCAGAACGTTTAACAAAACAAAACTGAAAAGATACAAGACTATGAGCCAACTCCTGGCAATACGAAAAAATAGAGCCAACATACGATGAGCAAGAACGGAACCTCCTCCACTTTTGGAGCAAAGAGAGATGATCCGTCTAAACACAGATGCTATGGAAACCTAACTCTGCTGCTAGACAAACAGACCAACGGAATGCTACCACCTAGGCCATCTCCGGAGTCGACACTGCCATCGGGTATGTTGTCGCTGCCACCATGACCTCCCCATGTGATTGCGAGCCACACACCCAAGCCCCACAATTGTCGTCGCTGGGAAAGCTGCATCATAGTTTATTTTGATTATACTCGGACTCGGCCTACTCCACGCCTCCTGGTAAGCACGAGGGGCACGAAGGACAACCCCTGAAACATCTGCACTAGGAAGCAAAGACATAGATCGCCTGAGCAAGTCCTCCCAGTCGTAGCTCCGCCCCTCAAACCGCAAAAGGTTGCGTCGCTCCGAGATACTGTACAACATTATTACTTAGTTAACATTATTTTCATTTTTATGTTATAATAGCAATAAATAATTTTTTTCATCTACCAACAGTAAAATAGACTACTCACTTATAAATATTGATTTATGAATAGTAAATTTAGAGTAATTTTTTGTTATCATCTTCTATTATTTAAAATTGTTTCTCTACTTATATAATAATTTATAATTTCGATATAAAGTAATTTTGTAAAAGATAATTTCAATAATAATTTTTAAATTTAATTAATTTTATTTTTTATCCCTTGCCACTACTAAGTTAACCCCAATTGGTTACCTATATAATTTTAATTAAAATAGACTCCCTTAAAAAGATTAATTAATAAAAATTAATTTAATTTTAATTAATTTTAAAACATAGGCTCATTTATAAAATGTAAAAAAAATTAAATTTTATAGAATAATCACTCTTTTAAAAAATTAAATTTTAATAAATATCATGTATTTTTTATTCAAATGCAAATTCGATTCACTTTTTATTGTTTGTATTATATTATATTATTATTTTATATTATATTATATTATTATATTATATTATATTATATTATATTATATCATTATTCTATCTACCTCAAATACATGATATGATAAAAGTCTATCTTACTTTTATCCTATCCTGTCTTATCCAATGCTCACATCATATCCTGCTCATATCCTTTCTTGACCACTAATCTGACCTTCATATTAAATATAAAAGTAGTTTCGGAGAAAAAAATATTAAATACTTCATTGTAAAGTAACTTATATTTAAGAAGTTTTTTTTTTTCATAAAAAGCGACTTATAAATTGGAACATAGGAACTTAGGGAGTAAGTAGGAGGATGAAGTAGAAGATTATATTAATTACTCTTTTTGTATGATTTAGAGTAAAATATGTTAAAACAATTACTTGTAATTCAATTAAAATATTGGAAAGGGACGCGGTGGACGATTCGCTTCACTCACGTGTATTGCGAAGCAAATCAAGCGGCGAATCAGTTGGCTAATGAAGCCCACAATGTCGTGCTCGGGTTACATGTTTTAGATGATGAGCCTCCCACTAGTATTAGGAGTATTTTATTTTATGATTGTACGGGAGAGTCGTTCCCAAGATCCGTAGCTTGCTAGTTTCTTTTTGTTGTCGGACTTAGTCCTCATCTATTTTTAAAAAAAAAAAATCAATATAATCTGACAATAAAAAATAATTGCTAGTGCATAATCATTCAAAATAGGGTTAACTAAGTAAATGGTCCCTGAGGTTTGAGCGAGATTTGGCTTTAGCCCCTCACCCAACGTTGAGGATGTCCTTGCACTAGATGAAAACTAGTAAATACCGACATCTCTTTCTCGAGGGTCTCAAATTCATCGGTACTGCCATTTTCCCTAGAAAAAACACAATTAGTGACGACTACGACATTCGATAGGTGGCAGGAAAGATCATTTTGCTAAATTCAAACACACAGTTGGAGGCTTTTTTTTGAATATTGCTACAAATAAAAAAATTAGCAAAATATGTTGAAAAAAAAATTAGAGGAATATGGTTGTTTTGGCCACGTGGGCAGGCCACATGGCAGCAGCCGGGAGTCGCAGAAAAGTTTGAGACTCCCAGGAGTCGCAGAAAAGTTTAAAACTCTCAGTAAAGTCTGCACTGTTCACGAGTTTTTGTGCAAATGAGTCTGAAAAACAAGCTGAAGTCGCAGTACAGGTTGCGAATTCTAACAATATAAATATACATGCCCTGCTTCCACAAATTTTTCATTGCAAAAACCTCAAACCTCAATTTTCACTCTAAACCTCAAACCCGGAACCGCAAACCACAAACATCTGCGATGGATCAACAATAATTGTCTTTGTGTACTATAATAGTCGGGTTTACGAAAGTGGCCAAAGTGTTATGTTTGAAGGTGAGACAAATGTCATTTATCTGAAGCAAGACATTTCCTCCCAACGTTTGAAGAGGAGAAATATGAGAAATTACAACTCGGAAGTTACAATTCATGAGAAGTTTATATTTCTAAACATTATCTAAACTAAATAATATTACTAAATATTATATATTTTTTACATACTAATAAACATTAATTTTTCTAAAAAATAATATAAACATTAATGTTTCTAAACAATAATATAGACATTAAAATTTCTAAACAATAATTTAAACATTAATATTTCTAAGCAATTAATATTTTTAAACTTAGTCTACAAAATTTATATTTCTAATTAAAATAAAAATAAACATTAAATTTTAATTCGGTAAGTGTTTGTTTGATATTTTTGAATAATATTATTGTTTAGAAATAATTTGTTTATTGTTTAGATATGTATACTTTTAGAAATTTTAATGTTTATTTTTAAACATGTTAGAAATTAAATTTTGTAGACTAGGTTTAGAAATATTAATGTTTAAATTATTGCTTAGAAATTTTAATGTTTATATTATTGCTTAGAAACATTAATGTTTATATTATTGCTTAGAAACATTAATGTTTATATTATTGTTTAAAAACATTAATGTTTATATTATTTTTTAGAACTAATAAATGTTGATTAGTATGTACAAAATATATAATATTTAGTAATATTATTTAGTTTAGAGGTATGCAAAAAATACATTAAGTAATAATATTATTTGTAATATATAGTACAAAAAGACAATTATTTGTTGATCCATCCCAGATGTTTGTGGTTTGTGTTTCAGGGTTTGAGTTTTAGAGTGGAAATTGAGGTTTGAGATTTCTGCAATGGAAAATTTGTGGAAGCTGGGCATGGATATTTATATAGTTAGAATTCGCAGCCTGTACTGCGACTTCAGCTCGTTTTTCAGACTCATTAGCACAGAAACTCGTGAACAGTACAGACTCTACTGGGAGTCTCAAACTTTTCTGCGACTCCTGGGAGTCTCAAAAACCCTTGCGACTCCCAGCTGCTGCCATGTGGCCTGCCCACGTGGCCAAAACAACCATATTCCTCTAATATTTATTTTTTGCAACATATTTTGCTATTTATTTTTATTTTTTGCAATATTCAAAAGAAAAAATCCGTCTTATAATTGAGAACAAAGGGAGTACTCCCTCCGTCCCAAATTATAAGACCTCATAAAGACAAACTTGATGTCCCAAATTATAAGACCCCTTCTAGATTTTAGAAAAAAAAAAGTAACTTTTTCTTTTTTACCCCTTTATTTATTATATTTTCAATTCCAAAACTTTAATTATCACCTCTATTAATTAGCTTTAAATAGGGGCATATATGGGAGATTTATACAAAAAGTAACAAAATCAAGATATTAATAAGCTTACATATTTTCTTAATAAGCGAAATTATCTGAATAGGTCTGGGACGGAGGGACTAATATTTTGCTAAAATATATGTATCACATTTAGTGTGTGTGACAGCAAAATACAATAGGACCAATTTAAAAAAATGTAAGCAAATGGGGTTGGTATTTAATAGGAAAATGCTATGATTTAAGCTAATTTCTAACTTCCAACTAATAAACTACAAAATACGAGATGGTTGACGACTTTATTTCTTAATCATGAAGTTAGGAATTCAGTCCGTGCCAAAGAGATTGAAGCACATTTGTGGACAATCGTTTATTTTTTAATGCGGGTATTCACGGTGAAGGAATAAGTCACTGTTGGTTAGTGATTTCTGTATGACTAATTTTTTCTTTCAGTTTTTATCTTGTAATTACCTGTTTATTAGAAAATTATTGATTTTCATATTTTAATTTGGATAAGAAACACATGTATAAGATTCTTCTAAAAACTATTAAATGATTTACATTTTATTTATTCACACATATTTCATTTAATAATCAAAGAGAATAGACCAATTTGAGTTTGAGTAAGAATTTAAGTTGACATTGATTATTAATTTGATAAAGGAAGTAATTCTCAAAGTAAAGCTAAAATAAAATTTAAATACTAGTAATGGTATTATCAGTTATTGCAGTGGGTGGCCACTAAATGACAGAATAACGTTGGAAGTTTCTGATGTGCAAATTGGCTTCATGTGAATATGGGAAGTTAACCAAAATCCAAATGACTTGGCACCATGGTTTCCTCCAAAAACAAAATCCAAATACCAAATTAATACCAACATGGGATCTGTTTGTATCTTTACTATATTTTATAGCACTCCACCACACATCTTTTTGCTCCAGCTTAGTTAACCACAAATTTTACTAACAACTGCTTTATACAAAAAGCAAATAGTACTGTGACAGAATCCAATATACATCAGAAACTTTTGTAACCATAGCGCAAACCAGGGTACTTTTGAGGGAAAATCAGAATGCCAAATTGGATCTTGATTGTGCCCTCTCCTTGAATTTCTTTTCCACTTGAGCCACAGTTAGAATGAGCACAAAAGCAATAGACACCTGAAGCAAAACAATCAGCAAAGAGACAGAAAAATTAACAGTACCATACCAAGAATCAGAAAAAAAAACATATAGCATGTTTGCTCTATAATCACTCTTGGTAAGAAACTATAAGTTTTAACTTCTGAATAAACATTTTTTGGATTATGTTAAAATCATGTAACTAAACATACACACAAAATGAGAGCCAAGGAAAGGATATCCATTTTTTTGTGAATGTTCTCTAGGTAAAGTGGGTGCCATGGGAAGAAAACAAACATATAGCATGTTTGGTTTCACAATGGATTGCTCTATAAGCACTTTTAGTAACTTCAGAGTAAATGTGACTTGGATTCGGGTCAAACCATGAAACTAAACATACACACTATAAAATGAGAGCCAAGGAAGGATACTCATTTTCTTTGTGAATGTTCTCTTTGTAAAGTGGGTGCCATGGGACCCAAACAACATGTTCTCTTAGTTGGAATTTGTATTCATCATACATCATCCCATATGAAACAACACTATGATGTAATGTAAGTCAAATGGATACGGCCACAGGAATTCACAGTGCCTCAGCTTCAATTCATTGTGGTGACATAATGCACACATTGATGAGCAGTCAGATTCAAACTATTGGTACAAAATATATGACAGACAAAAGCAGATACATCAAATTGAGACTCAAACAGTAAAAACCTTGTTACACCTATTTCTTGTAGCTTTCCTCACTGTCCTAAACTCTAAGAAAGGAGGATTTTTCTTTTAATAAGATGTTAAATTATATAATGGTAGGAAAGAGTACTATATTATGTGATTAGTAGATTATCCTGAATCTTTGCCTTTGCCTCAGAAGCAGACATGTGTCAAGGTAAAGTATCACAAAGATATGACAGTTAGAAAATTGCAAAACAACCACCACTCTAATCTGGATATAAATCATGTGCTTGTTCTATAGAGTTTAGTTGCAAAGTAACAATCACAATCGGTTGGACAGTATGCTTAATGTGAAGAATAAGGCCCTCAATTATTTTTCACTTAACCTCATTCAACTTTTGTTAAAGTTAAAAGCATTAACCTTTGAATAAACTTTAATGACAGTACACCTTTTTCACAAGAGACAAACTTCTTCAAGGCAAAAGCATTCTCATCTGGGAGAGACTAGCTCTCCCAACAGATTCCCATACCATAACTACTATAATTTCATTATTATTGCCTATCCATGCAAACTCTCTGCACTCATGATGAAAAATGCTAGCAAAACACTTATATGATTGGTTTATTATTTAATAAGTCAACACAATTTTTAATAACTATTCTAAAAATAAAAAAATAAACAATCATAGGAAGTATGTGCAAAGTGTATATTAAATATTTTGACTCCTGCTACTAGAAATGCACTTTGTTTATAGGTCAATATAGTAGAAAGTCTCTACAGTTCAGCAATAGCGCTTTATTAACAACATAATACTTACACGGAGCATTCTTCATAATTAACAATATAAATTATAAAAAGCATAATTTAAAAGACATGTTTAAAATTGAGAAAAAAATTTGTTAACACCTAAATTCCACCCACATCCAAAAGAGAGATAGGAATAGACGAAAAAGAAATTAAAATCCAACTATAAGAGAGATAGGAATAGAAGAAAAATAAATGAGTGATATATAGAGTGGTGTGATAGAAAAACGAGAGATGTGAAGAAAAAGTGAGTAGAAATGTGATAGAAGAGAGTAAATGTGAGTATCAAATCCCAGAAATTGTAATTCAATGAAACTAGTGGATCGATAATCTGTTTCCAATCTCATCGAAAGCAGCTATATGCGCTGAGGATATTTCCCAATGACGACTAACTTTTTTTTTCCTTCTCTAGTCCACCATGCAAATTACATAAGAAGAGGGAAAGGGCAGAGGGGTTCATGAGATGGACTTTCAGACAGCACTAGACAGAAGCTGCAACCATTCTGCACACTTTGAATGGCGTAAAGTACACTTTTGGTCATCTCCTAGCAGGGTTTCCACCTCGAGCAGCATCGAATCCACCACCACCACCGCGAGAAGGTGGTGTAGAGGACCCATAAGGAATGTTGTTAACCGGCAGGGCATGTCCATGTGGCACAGCAACACCTCTGGACTGTGAATCATAACCAGCTGCTCTTGATGCATCATAAGCAGGTCCTCTCTGCGGATCATAGCCCTGAGCTCTCTGCGGATCATGGCCCTGACCTATCTGCTGATCATAGCCAGTTCTTTGAGCATCATAAATTGGTCCTCTCTTTGAATCATAAGCAGATCCTCTATAGGCATCGTAACCAGTCAACCTCTGTGGGTCATAAGCACCACTCCTCTGTGCATCATATGTAGGCCCTGCAGATGCAATGTAACCAGGCCCTCTGGGAGCATCATAACCAGCACCTGCAGAAGCTGGACCAGGCTGAGCTCCAGCAGTAGTAGCTATATTACCGCTGCTGCCACCACCACCGCCACTGGCTGGAGGGAGGGGTCCACGTCCCTGTTAAATAAAATGAAGGATTGAGCATTAATATTCATAGTCCACATGGAATATAAAGCATGCAGCCCTTCTAATTAGCAACCTCAAGTTATCAGTGTTACACTATTTATTCCACGATGTTTTTAGAGTAGTACATATTATTAGAATAGTTCTCGTTAGTGTTATGATGCAAACCACATAGCAGACATAACTAGTCAATGTATAAGGTTTCAGACATGGAAGAATACAAGAGAAAGAAGCTTCTAATTATAATTATGGTATAATGAAGATACAAAAGATACCAGTAACTCTTAGTGTTACACTAATACAAGACTCCAAATACTGATTAAATATGAAAACTAGTCACAATAGTAACTAAACTTGTAAATCCTAGTTAAATAATGAAACAAATCACAGAATATAAAGAAATATGGAAATCTATCCCAAGAGATATTATAATATATTCCAAAACAAACCCCTTACAAAGTTTTAATCCTGTTACAAATATAGTTTTGAGAAAAAAGAAATATAATCAAGCAATATAATCTGAGACACTGGCAAGGCTAGGATGATTCTTTAGGACAATGATGGGGCTAGATGTTTGAGAAAGGGAGTGTTGCAGCAAGACTGTTGGAAGGGTCATAGGATGTTCTAGAAGTCATCGGTCACTGGATAATTAAGGCCAACAGCCAAACATACCAAACAGAGCTGCAAAAACTGAATAAGGCGTCAGGAGAGAGAGAGAGAGAGAGAGAGAGAGAGAGAGCTCCAAACTACCGCAGGAAGTGCAAAAGGGCATTCCTCAAGTTCTGCAAAGTGCCATACAAGTACAAGATTGGAAGAGATAGGGAGAGGGGGAACCTGGGCAAAGCAAGAACAAGCCAGAGAAGAAGCCAAGACCAAAGGAGCAGAAACAGTGACTGAAAAGGTGTGTTTGCAAATAGGCACGTCCAACAGAGGGAAGACAGGAAGATTCAAGTAAAGGACAACTAAGCAACTAGGGCACTGTCTATGGGCCATCAAAGAACCACCGGACATGCCTCCGCGCCTAACTGGAAGGGGCGCATGGAGATGTACTGGACAGTAATCGCATGCATTGATGTGGGGCATGCCAAATGGAGCTGAAATGAAACTTTGCCAGAAAACTGGCCACTGTCGGAATGTGCTGGAAAGAGTGTTTGGTGCTAGCAGCTGTGGTTAAAGGGATTCATAGCAGATATTTTTAGTGGTAAGGGCTCACCAGAGATGTCACAGCAGCAGGCAAGAAAAAAAAGTCACTCACAAAGGTAACTTGAGATATTGACATTATAATAGTAGATTCCCAAACTTCAGGGAACTCAGGCAGTAGAGCAGTGACAGGACAGGGTTCAGGGTTCAAATGCAAATGCAAGACTCCTGATCGAATATGGGAACAAATCGTGATAATTACTAAACTCCTAATCCTAATTAAATAATCAAATAAATCTTTAAACAGAAAAAAATACGGACACCAAATCTAAGAGATATTATAAGATATTCTAACAGCTACAGGCATGATAATTTTATAGATTCGAAATCATTTATCAAGGCAACCAATACTAGTGTTTCATTACTTTCATGTCAAATCGGTACAATCGAATCGGGATTATTGAAGATTAATGAGTAACTATCATACAGAAATAGATCCCTATCTACCATGTTACAGAGATCAGATAAAAGTCAGTTGAATTCGGGTATTCTCCAGATTATAGGGAGGCAAACAAATTACTGCTAGGCATTTAGTTATCAAAAAAAAATCATCAGGTTAGAATTATCATAATCCCAGTAACACTAACACAATCTACTTCATAGAAGAGGTAGATACGTCCTGATTAAATATGTAATCATTTTTAATATCTGCTATATTTAAGAATAACTATTTTGTAGAAATAAATACATAAGCAGCTCAACATGCAGCAGAAAGTTTGCAGATGAATTTTATCAAAAGAAATTCAGAAATTATTAGTACTAGACAATGGACTAGAATGCAGCACTCCCGCAAGAACTTTAAACCAGGCAACACGTGAGGGTGTCACACACCTGCGCAACAGCATAACCATCTTCATATGCATTTTGTCCCACAGGAAGACCAGAAGCCTCATTCTCATTAGTTCCAGAGGTGCCACCATATGGCCCACCTGAATTTTATTTCATACCATGATCAATCCACAAAGTGTGAAAAATTGAAGACTAAGGGCTCTATTACTCTAACATAGAAAACAACAAAAGGAGATACATACTACTTCTTTGATCAACATTAGCCGTGTTTGTAAGCTCTGCTCGAAGTTTCTCGACTTCCCTACTCATTGAAACATATTTCTTCTCCATCCCCTGAAGTGACTCAAGGTGATCACTGTATAATTTTTTTTCATATTCAAAAGTGGCCCTGCATGACCAGAACAGAATATCAGGGGCACATAACATGGCAGTCCGACACTAAGCTAGAAAAGCTGTAAAGATAGAAAGTGAGTGTAGTGCAGATATAATGGGTCGGGTTTATGGTTTTGCTTGGGTGAACTATGGGTGGAAATAGTTGAATTGAAATTTGAAAGCACATTGAATCTGAGGTAAGGATCAACAGGAAGTCATGGATGGGTTTGAAGGGTTACATTGGGCATGGGGAATGGAAAGTTCACCCATAAAACAAAACACAGACTCATAGCTGCCAAACTTGCTTTTGACTTCTATGACTACTGCTTATTAAATGTCAACCACCTAACTTAACCAAGCGTGCCTAAAAAGGGAAGTGTAGGTAGGTGCTTATTTCTATGACCGAGTCTCATGCCCTGCCTAGCAAATTGCTAGGCGACTCCAGAGGTTTTGCCAATGAAGAGACTACCATGAATTTGAATAAAGAAGGCAATGAAATAGCTAAGGAATTAAAACTATCAGAAGGTATCTTCCAGAAACTTGTTTCAAAAAGAGATGACCATTGGCCCAGTTCATAATAGAGATTCCACCTGTAGAAGTTATGCAAGTAGATTGTGTACCAATGACATTAGGACTTCTGGTTAAACAGTTTCTAGGATAAAATCACGCTAAAGAAATCTACCATGCTAAAGTGAAATTTTACTGGTGTGTCCAAAGGAATCGGTTTTGTGAAATTGATATTTTTGAAGGGAAGAAAATGAATTGAAGAAAAAGATGGAAAGTACAATTCGGTGAACCTGGGGTCAGCGAGAATTTTGGGATACTGGTTAAGCTAGATATAACAGAATAAAAATGTGCAGCATAGTGCACAAGGCTCCATCATTGTAGGGACAACTGTCACAGAAACAAGAGAGTAAAAAAAACGAAATTACACATCAAGCCAGGGTTTCATTGCAATACAAGACGAAGATGGTTGCCATAGAAAAGTTTGGTTATTGAAAACTTACAAAATCACTACAATCATTAATTCAAACCGTTTATAACTTAATTGCTAGAATGAATTGAAGATAAATCTTGATCCTATAAGAACTGAGCAATGTAGAGGAACACCCACACATGAAAGCTAGGGTATAAAAAGGAGAGCCTCAACTTCAAATGAGAACTCCATGTATAGTGTCCAGATGATAAGTGATCCATACACAAAAATCAAACTAGTCAGGTTGGAAAGACTATAGACACTGTAACACTTAACGTTAAAGAAATTCCACTCCTAACTCCTAGAGCCAGATAAATAAGAGACCGTGCACCAATATTACATTCACACACATGCGACTTATATTCTGATTATTCTCTCTGTCCCAACTACTACTAAGCACTATGTAAGCAGTCTAATCTATCTCAAAGGAAAACTGGACTAAGATGAGATAACACTTAAGTAACACAAACAAAACCCTAGACAAATATGCAATAACATTTTCAGAAACCAAGTTACAAATACCCAAGTTTCCATCCATTCTAGGCCCACTGCCTAAAATGAATCTCCCAGCTAAGCAAGAAGCCAGTAGTAGGATTAGACGTAAAAACCGTGTTAGAGGGTGGGCACGCTTAAAGAATAAAATTAATAAAATAATCTCTCAGCATAAATAATGGAGCTCAATAGAATTTGGGGGGCCAAAGCTTCCCTCACAATACATGAGGTGCCACCCCCTGCAAGTAGCCTTTTCTCTTTCCTCCCACTCCAAACCAAATAAAGCGCTTCTTAAGTTAATAAGATCCTGTAGAAATTCTAGCCTGTAAAAGTGGTCACAACAGGGATTATAAATAAGGGCAGCATTTATAATTTTACATCATTTGTGACCTGAAAGAACCTGTGTAGATCAATAGTTCCTGATATCATTACCTGTCTTCCAAATCAGTTTACAGACAAAGTAGTCAATCGCGGATCGCAGAATACCATACAACTGAGACCGCGAATCGTACCGCTACAGCCGCGAAGCGCGGGATTTCGCGCCCTGAATCCCATCGCGGCAGGGGTCCGCGACGCAATTAACTACTATGTTAACAGATATTCATCCAATCCAATAATCCCACTTCCTCCCTTCTCTAATCTTCTAAGGAACAAATTATTCACAATAATTTGCTGTGAATAAATTGCATGCAAGTGATTTTCATGTTCACTTCTTTTCTTCACTACTCAATCCAAACAGATGAAAATAAAGTAGGGTTATTGAATAATAATATTATAATATGAGTAAGAAACAGAAAAGGATTACAGAAGGTGATGATCCTCCTACTCTCCCTCACTACCCAGAGCCTATAGCTCCACAAGATCAAATTATCTGCCGGTTTATAGCTGAAAACTGATACCACCAGAATAATGGTTTTCTGCCCCCACTCTATCCTAATAACCGTTCAGCATAACTAACTTGCCACATCAGCAAACCTTTCTAGTTTCTAGACTCCCCCCCCCCCTCGTGTTTTTTTTTTTCTAAACAAACCTTGATTTTCCCCAATGGTGTACCTTTCTTAACATCACTGAGTCTAACAATCAACAAGGCCGTGAAGGAGAATATATCTCAGTTTTACCTTTTTTGTTCACTTCTCCAGACATACATGATCAAGTTATGTCCCTCAATAAACAAAGATGAAGGTTATGGAATACACTTTACTAGTACTACTAGACTTCCCAGTTGCCACATCTCCATGAAATCTTGCAGTCTGCCCCTAACTATGGAATCCTCTAAAACAAACCAACAAAAATTTATCTTGAATTTAATGGGTAGACTCATATCAGACAGAGATGGCATATCAAATTATCTACCCCAGATACTGCAAGACAGGAACCAATGTTTCCAGAACAATGACATTTAACCATAGTTAGTTGAACTGAGTTACATAAACAGATACTTAGTTCATATGCACGTCATCACATTTTACATTATCACAAATTCCCTTTAAGGTGAATCCAGTATGCAGTACACGCCTACACAGTAAAGGGTACTCTGAACACTGTATGGCGTTACTAAGAGGATTTGGTAACTATGCATTACAGGTATAGCCTGTAGGTATGTAATTCGTGACTTTTTAATTTAATATCACAAGATTTTACTTGAGGTGTATCTAGTACACAGCACTAGTTTAGTATGGGAGTTGTTGAGAGAAATTTATAATTATGCAACTAAGTTTCAAATCGAAGTCAGTAGGTCTTGGAAGCTTCTACAACTGCATCGTGACAGCCACATTTATCACATTTGCCTGTGCTTTTCTGTAATTTCAAAGATGGCGACGTAACCGCTACTACAATAACAATTTAAAACTTTTGATCTAACCCACTAAACCGAACCTAGATAGTTCTGTACTACTGAGAGAAAACAGCAATTATGCATTTAACACAAAAACAAAACCTAATATAAATGAAACACTCCCCAACACACTCTTATAATTATGATCCTATTTACTGAAATTCACCAAATTGGGAATGGAAACTAATCAAATCCATCAAATTAAGAATGGGTCCCATATAATTTGGTGAACCTCACGCAGATAGTGCTAGGGAGTGTGTTGCCAGCGTATCTCAAGCAAAATATTACCTGCAATGCTGATACTCTTGTCTGAGACCTTCAAGCTCTGAGATGAGAGCAGGAATCTGCTGCACATCGGCATGAACCCTTCGAATCTCCTGACTCAAATGCTGCGCCTTCGAGATAAGCTCCTCCCTCGTCACCACCAGGCTCTGCGCCTCCCTGCGCGCCTGCTGCAGCTCCAACTTCACCGGCTCGGCCGCCTGCAGCTCGGCCTCCATCTTCGCGATGTTGTCTTGCACGGCGCGCATCTGCTGCTCCCTCTCCGCCTTCATCCCCGCGGTGTGCGCGTGCAGCATCTGCAGCTCGTGCTGCGCCGCCGCGACATCCTGCCGCAGCACGCCGTGGGTGGCGGCAAGCCTCTGGTTCTCGGCGGCGAGGCGCTGCATCTCCACGTGCTGCGAGGCGAGCTTCTGCTCCAGCACCTGCGGCGGCGGCAGCATGTCGAAGGGGCCACCCGCCAGAGGGTGGATCCCGGCGGGGCCCATCATCGCCTCCGGATGGAGGCCCTGCGGAAGCGGACGGCGCAAATGCTGTGGCGGCGGCATGCGGCCTTTGCTCCCCATCTGAAGATTATGCGAGAATCGCGAAATTAGGGCACAAAATGCGTGAGAATTGAAAATGGCTTATTGGTGTGATGAATGAAGATAAAGGTAGATAGGAGTGGTTACCGTAGAAGCGTGTGAAGGTGGATACAGTGAGGATCCAAGAGTGAACCCTAACCCTAATTGACGACAGATGAAGGAAACGGACGCAGTCTCTTCAGCGTTGCTTTGCAGTGCTTTCTTCTACTTCGAACAACCCAATCTTTCAAGAATCAACACTATTTGGCAAGTTCAAAATATATTAAAAACTAATTTGAGAAAATGTATTTTATCTTTGTTTTGTTTTTTGAAACGTTGTTCTTTTTTTTTATACATCGCAAAACTGAAACGTTGTTCTTTTCATTGATAACTACGAAAATGTTCTTTCAAAAAAAAAAGAACCTACGAAAATGTTGCTGGAAAAAAAATAAAACTGTGAAAGCAATATCTTATTTATATTGCCTCTTTTGTTTATAAATACTTACAATGAAAATAATATGTATTTAATTAGAACTAACTAATCTTCAAATTGATCCCAAGCCGTGTATATAGAAAAATTATTTGTTGGGAGAGACTTACCCACTTAACATGATCTCAAAGTCTCGGATAATTAATCACATAGCTATCAGTTATGAAGATACCTTAAGAAACCAAAACCAAAACCTATCATGCTTGTTCGTCGTAGGCGTCATCATTGTTGGTATAAGGGAAAATATTTCTTAGTGTCTTTCATTAGTAAAGCATGAAAAGACTATTTACTGTGACACATTGTATATAAACATACTATAATTTGGATAGATTCAAATTCTATGGTAAAGTGATCATCAAGTGATAACTGCTCTAACTCTAAAGTTAGTTATGAAGGAGAATTTACTTTGAGCTTAAAAGATTCTATTCTACACCTATTTGACTTTGATGAAGGAAACATATATAGATTAGATTAGAGATTGATTTTCCCAAATGCGCGAGGATATAAGTGGCCGAGATATAGTGTATATATCCACTCTTGCTTGCAAACTTGCTTCCTGAAATTGCAAAATCAAGTTTGATTGGGGATGATACCCAACCCTAACCCTCTATCTTGCCATTGTAGTTATAAAGTCAAGTCGGAATGGGGCGAAATATATGGCGTAAATATCCACCTTGACCTTCAAACTCAGTCATATACTTACAAAATATCTTATACATAACAAGTTAAAGAACTTTTTTGTGAGAGATGAGAGTAAATCATGATGATACAATTTAAACATGGATGATCAAGATTAAAAGTTATTTATTTGTTAGATGAGCACTTTAAACCATGTCTCATTTCTTATATTTTGGCCATTCATGAACGTGTTTGTGTAAGTACCGTGCACACACGAATATAGGAATCAAAATCATTGCTCTCTCCCTCTCAACCCTAGCAAAGAGCACAAGAGAGCTTCTCAACTGTCACACCCTTTTGGGCTCCTGTCCTCCTTTGGGGGATTCTTCTTCTCCATAGGAGATTTCTCACCCCATAATAGGCGGTTCTCTACAATAATAGGTGGTTTGCTACCCAAAATAAGTGGATTTTTTCATCTTTTAGTGTGAGTTTTTTCCTTTCTTCTTCACTCCTCCATTGTCTCTGTGACGACCACTAGAACCACTGTCCTAGCTGGGCCACTAGCCACCTCGCGACTCCACCCTCGGTCACTACAACACCGTCAGCGGCAATCAACCACCACCTGGAGCCACCACTCGTAGCCTCCTTTCACGACTTCCACCACTCATCTTTGGGCTTTGCTTGGTGTTTTCCTCCTCTATAGTTTAGATTGCAATGGCACAATTAAATGTTTGCTTCCGTGAAGTGTGCTAGCAAAGCTACGTGACGCTAGAATATCTCTATCAGAGCAAAATAAGCAAAAATTAAATAAACAAGCTAGTGTTTTGGAGTATACAATCTACCTTCGTATTTGTATTTCATTTGTTTGTCTTATTTATTTGTTTTTATCAATTATTTTTCAATCTACTATATTTTCTGGTGGATTAGAGCGTGCTAACTTAGACTACACTGTGTATTTGCAATACTATGTTGTAGATCTCTCTAGGGTTTCATTCCCTTAATTTGTAAGTATCATTTGACTTGAGTTGTGCCTTAATCTAATGAAACTTTGACAAAAAAAAAGGTATCAATTTAATCCAAGAAAAACTTTAAATAATTTAATTTCTACAAGTTTGGCATTTTTAGTCGAGATAGAAGTTGAAAATGAACAAACAAAATGAACCATTTGGCACATATCATATTGTTAACCATGGACGACACACTAAGGTAAACACATTAATTAAGCGTTTATGACAAATAAACGCTTATTTATAAGCTAATTTGATAAGGTTATTAAAATAAACTCAAAATGTGTTATAAGTAGGTATAAGCACTTATTCATAAACTAACTTGGGCAACTTGTAAGAATGAACTCAAAATAGGTGATAGATAGTTCATAAGCTATTTACATAACCTCTCTCCAAGACTTGCATAGGCGTTTATAGCATAAGCGGAAAGAAGCTCACCCTAGCTGGCCTAAAGCTAAGATTTATGAACAAATGAATGGATGAACTAATGATACATGTACTTTTCCCAAACATATTGGTATAAGCATGTGAGCTTCTTGGTACCTTTGTTACATCATGTCCTCCTATTAAGTATATTAACCTCCTACGTATCTCCGGTCACCTTCGCCAATTGGATGGGGCGTGATGGCTGCATGAATGATTACTCCTCGCCCATTTGTGCTGCTGTTATGCACAATCTGCCGAAAGCACAAGCAGAGCCAGCCAAATCCTTATGATCAAGGATTCAAATGAGCGTAAGTTACACCAAATTATCAGTTTTGCACTTCATAAGCAGAGCTACAAGTTGTCTTCCATCTCATCAGGTACATGCAATTTCTCAATAGCAGCCTGTTACAAATGACTTTAAGAAGTTATAAGTTGCATAAATAAGGCAACAATAACCAGAAGTTCCAACATTTCCAAGAGTAGCCCCAACAGTTTATAAAAGTCCAGAAGTAACTGAACTTTCACCCAACCAATAAGAAAACATTAGGAGAAGAAAATTGGAACTTGAAAGATAAACGTTGTTGTCCAGTTTAGGCAAATTGATCCAATCACCTTAATGGCAGCAGCATCTGTTGCAGATGGTTTCAAATCCAAAGAAATACCATAATGAAGCATTGCTTTCTCGTGCATGTTACGCCTTTTATAGATCCTGCCCATCAAAGCATATACACTGCATTCGCGGGGAGCATACTCTTTAAGCTCCTCTAGGACTTCCAAAGCCTCATCCAATCTTTCCAAGGTCATGAGTATATTAGCCTTCTGATACATTGGAAGAGGATTTTTCTTATCTGCCAAAATAGCCTTCTCCATTATCACCAGCGCTTCCTCGCTTCTCTGTCAAAACATATAAGCATATCATAATTTCAGAATTCAGGATATGAAAAAGAAAAAGACACATGTAGATGCAGTTCTAAGTTGTAACTTGTAATACTATAATCAGTGCAGGCACAAGATTAACCTTCAAAGCATGCAAAGCAGTTCCAAGGTATGACATTATAACAGATGAGCGAGGATTGATTTGGAAAGCCATCCGAAAATGATGTTCAGAGAACTCAAACTTCTCTTGGCGAAGATATATCATTCCAAGTCCATACCAGGCATTGTAGTGCCTAGCATCAACCCTGAGTGCACTCTGGTAGCATTTGATTCCATTGTCATAATCTTCTAGCGCAACATACCTGTTAAATAGCAATGAATTAGAAGACCTTAAAAAGTTGCAAAATCCTTGCGCGCACATGTATCATAAACAAAATGACCATGTTCATACTCATGTCCACAAAGTGTGTGCGCATATGCGAATCTGGGATTTAGTTGAACAGCTCGTTGAAAATTCTTCAGTGCAGTTTCATGATCTTTCTGCAGGCTGTAACAATTACCCATGGCACACCTGCGAGGGCATTCAACAAAAATGATACGCCAGCATAAATGATGATGATTATAATAGAAAACCCAAGTGCAGCAGAAACTGACAAAAGCTAAAAAAACTTTCAACTCTCAAGCTCTAATATGCCAAACTTACATTCTTGTGATTATCAAGTAGCAGGTAATGTTATGATGATAAGTATATTTCATTAAAAGGCTTTGAAAACAGATCGCACAGATACGTAAAACAATGAAATACGCGAATGGGCCATGGAAGACCTGGTATTAGGCAGAATATATCTACTCACATATCATATATGCCTGGAATATGGTATCAGCATAAAAAAATGCATTTATTTATTAAAAAGCACGGCATAATTTTTTCTCAGTGCATGCATTCAGAGATTTAGCATTGGTCATTCCAGAAAAGTGAAGGATAATACTTAATAGCCAGTAGAGATTATTTTAAGGAAGAAAGTTTCAGCAAAAAACCTACAATTCAGTATACTAAATAATCACATAAATGAAAAGAAACAAAGCTCTGCAAAAGCTTACCAAGATTGAGGAGCTAAGCGATCAGTTGATATCAGCTCCTGAGCCAGGTAGCTTAACTTCATATCCTCCTTTAGAAGCTACACCAGAGATAAATTAGTCCTTTAGTCAAGCAGTAAGCATGCAGGAACGCATTTAAAGTTTAAACATGAAATGAAAGCAGCAAGGTAAAGAAACACGACGACATATTTCGGCTATAAAAGATTATTGCCACACATCTCAATGTTCAAGGTGCTTTGGTAATTTGTAGATGAGTGCCAGCAACTTTTTTGAAGCCTTAGCCTCAAACAGGAGTCTCATTTTATTGCAATGTCATTAACTCTGATATATTCCTCCAAATGTTGCAACAGTCAGGGAAGCGAAAATAGCTTTCCCTCTGTTTGCTTCATTCATGTTAGTAACTAAGAATATCTTGAAAAAATTCACTACGTTATAATTGTAGCTTGAAATGTTTAGAATATCTTCAATGGTCTCTTAAGAGTTTTTATCAAATTTAATCATACTTCATGATTTGTTTCCATATTAAATTAATTAGTATTGACATTATTAGTATAAATAAGGATTAGCGCATAGCATTTTGTAACATATCATTACATAACATATATCAATATTCAATTATATTCAAAGTTAGTTCTCACGTTTACTCTTTCTCTACCCTATGTCCTTGTAAGTTCAACAAATCACCTTGTAAGTTCAACAAATCAGAGAAGAATTTTTATCATTGCTTATACAATATTAAATACTAAATTACTGAAACTGATAAATATAATATAAACTCACATAAAGGACTGTTGAGTACACATCCATTCCTTCCAAACTATAAGGCATAATCTGACGAGCAAGACCAAAGGCCCGATCAGCCTCTAAATAATCCACTAATTCAAAATACAATTTTCCAACCTGCTCAAATCATCAATGAATCATGACAAATAGTTAGGGATATGCACCTATTAGAATCTCAAGCACATTAACAATTCAAGAATATTATAGCAAGTAAGAGAACCGGCTTTTACAGTCATAAGATCTCCATATCAAATTACGCCTTGTCAGCTTAATTAAAATGTCAATTGGAAACCTCAAAGTTTCAAGAATATGAAAATCAAGAGAATGTCAAATAAATTGAATAAACAAGACACACTTTTTACTCTATTTGCAACTCAATTTAATGAATACTCCACAAGTTGTCAGAAAAATCACAATCTCAACAACTTTGGATAAGACTACATGCTACTACACTAGAAATCTAGACCCGTTTAGATGCGGACAAAATAGCACTTTTTGAAGCTTATCTACTGAGTGGGAAACTGGAAAAAGTAACTGCATCAAGCATAACGCTTTATTCTTTTCACGGTACTGCCACCAAAACATTGACTATAACATCTTAAGCCTGAACATAGTACATTGCTAAATCAATACAAACCAATAATTCCTATCTGTGAAAAGTTAGAGAATAAAGACAAGAAACCAAAATTACCAGGGAAAGAACACAGCCGGTATTGTAATGCTTATGTGGAAGTTTCAGATATGTATCTAGTGCATCCTGCTCCACCAATAAACAGATATTAGAAAATAAGTGTGACGTAAGACAGGTGTTTTTGTCATTTTAGTTTGCTCTTTTCATATCCATAATTAAAAATTCAATGGATAAATATAAGTGATAATATTTTTTCTCCAGAAAGAATAATTAATACCTGGCACCTATATAAGCAGGCAAGTCTAAAACCTTCACCAATAACTCTTAGAAGGGACAGAATTTCTGAAGCACCAGTGATGACTTTTGAACCACAAATTACTTGCCCACCAACTTGAAAATTCACAGCATCCTGATCATAAGATTTAGCTTCCATGGTAGTAGAGGAACTAGAACTTGTCGATGCGACGTTTAAACGTGAATCATCTAGAAAAACATTACGAATCCCTAAGATAAAGAAATGAGGACTCATTAGTAACTAGCTGTTCAGAAATATTTTGTATCATTATGTTAGGAGTCTTTATTATAATATTAGAGCTTACACTATCTGTACAAGAGCAGTACTTCATTGAGATAATAAGAAAAAATAATATAGGTGAGTATCTTGTAAGAGATGTCATATAATTGTCTAGACTCTAATTTTATATGACTTCCGGCACCTCTGTCCATGATTAGTAACTATGCTTCTATTAATCTTTTTTTGAAGGAAATAATAGCATAGAAGGTATTTGTCAAAACAGGTATGAAGTCATCAGCTTGAACGCATTTTTGCACATAAACAGCTTAACTACGAAAACATGAAAACGATAATCTTCATGAAGGATCAGTGTTGTTAATCGCGGATCGCGGACTATAGCGGTAAGCCAAAAGTCCGCTATTTCCAGCCCCCTCAAAGCGGAAAATAGCAGAAAAAGCAGCAAATAGCGGAGTAGCGGTAAGCCAAAAAAGCGCTACGCTATAGCACCACTATAACCGCTATTTGACGACACTGAAGTATAAGTGGATAACATTCCCAAAAGACAAGATTACATTAAAATAGCACTATATATGAAGATTCATCACCTTCATCAACGTTTTCATTAGCCCATGACTGTCCCTTACGAACTGTCGTGGTACGAAACGCCATAGAGCTAAGCTTTGACCCTCCGAGATACTTCGAAGAGTTACTAGTTCCATTTCCAGATACAACAGTTGCATTAGCATTTGCATTTGCTCTTGCATCACTAGAGAGTCTTGGACTACGTCGAGGACCAGAATCAGAAAATAATCTACCAGAAATCTGAAACAATAAAAAAAAATAAAAGTAGAAGGAAGAGTGAAAATGAGAAACAATAACACATAATCTATAAAAGTAATGAATCAAAACCAGTGTACATAAACATGCACAATTTTTTTCATAATGGAAAATATATTTATAAGTCTACCTCATAATCATAGTAGTCAAAATCAAAATCACTTAATCGCACGACTATGTGATTAATGGTGCCTTGGGCAATTAAAATCACATCTGTCATAGTTTGCTGGCTTAATCGTGGCATAATCGTAAGATTAATCACATAATCAAGCCATAATAACACCAGAAAGTTTTTGTGTAATTTATGCTATTTTATATATATATATATATATGAATTTATATGCATATATATACATAGGAAATTTGCTAAATCTTACGATTACGCGATTTACGATTAACACCCCCCTTCCCGATTGAAGTCATAATAGCGACTTTGACTACTATGCTTATAATGCATACAGTATAATGCCAGCCACTATAAAAAAAGTACAAAGAAACCAGAATGCATATAACATATAGAGAGATTAGATGTTAAGGAGATACAGCAAAGAAAGTAATTAATTGTGCATATTTGGTTTTAATCATTTCACACGTAGAGAAAAAGAAAAGCTTTTTGGCCAAAATCTATCTATCTAGAGCATTTTAATCATAAGGTTTTTTTCTGAAAGAAAAATAAACAAATCCAAACACACTACAATTACATAAACTAAGAATTTGGTAACATGAAATGAAAAGATAAATTAAGATGCCCTTTAATAAAACTCATGACTAGATGAAATAATCATGATATCAACTCATGTTCCTGGTTATAGCCCAGCTTTTTTATCATAAAAGCTACTTCATTCTCAATATGTGGAGTGAAGACCGTCTGTCAATACCAATACTGTCAAAAAAAGTATCCAACAGTTTCATGGTACGTAAGATTAAGAGATTTGATCAAATCAATGCCCACAAACCAACCAAGTCTTGTCCCACAAGTTGAGGTATTAGACTATTATATGAAGCCTTAAAGCTCTTTTACAAAGACAATTTTCAGATCAGTGTCTACAGACAGAAAATGCAAGAGGGTGGTGAGTATATTTTATGATGATGTAAAGGAAATAGGAAACAGAAGACTTATTACAGATATAACCCAACCTTCCGTAACTTTCCTTCATCAACAAACTTTCTTCGAGGGGCTTGAATAGTAGAGTTTACTGTTGATTTAGGAGAACTCTCCGCACTAACTGTGCTCAGATTTGAGCCATTTGGCTGCACATTCCTACACAAAGGGGGCGGAGCAACACCTGACAACTGGAAAATAGGTGAAGAAAAAATATCAACCATTTGAAAAGAAAAAGGGGCATCAAGCACATGTTCACTAGACCAAGAGTCCTGCATTAATATTATGGATTCTAGGACACGTTTTGCAAATATTTCTGACCTTAGTTGACTATGCCTTAATAAGTAGTTTAACTTATCCTTAATTTTTTGATAAACATCAATATATACACACACAAAATGAAGCTAGATGCAATTACCTGCGTTGCCATTGGAGATGGGGTGTTATAAAATGAAATGTTAGACGAAACACTATTAATAGGTTGACCAGAAGTTCCTCCTAATATAGATGCTCCATGATGATTTCCAGGATTATCCTTTAGGCCTTGCATGAGCTTCAGTTGCCTTGGATTCGCATCTTCTGATGCACTCGGTCTAGTGTCAACTAAATTACAATCCTCAGTAGATGAATGCAGCTTTGGAGTAGTTGAGCAATTTAAGTATTGCTTTTGTATACAAAGAGCAGCTGCTTCGCCATAAACTGCAGTTGCTTCTTCAGCAGCACCTAAATATTCAGAAAATAAAACAGTGACGATGATGAAAATAACTTAACGAAAGGGGGAGCAGGGTTACAGACCTAAAGCACCTAAACTAATCAAACATAAATAACTCTTCGAGTTATGAACCACATTACTTTACGGCATAGAAAGCTGCCCCTAAAACTAAAAGCTAGGTTTCTCCAATCAGTTCATCAAATATGCCCGATGAGCATCAAGAATCAGGTAATATCATCTTACAGACCTAATATGCACAACTCTTCATATGCTGCCCACATTAGAGGATCCACCAATAGTGCCTGTTTAAAATGATGTATGGCACTTCTCCTTCTGTCAGTATATCTGAAAAAGTGAATATAATAGAAATTAGAAAGATGAATTTATCAAATTTTCTGAGTTTATATTCAATCCAATAGTGAATTTTGAGCAAAAGTCAATCAATGTAGAGTTTTTCAAATATACAAAAGCACGCACGCCTGAGTACGCACATATATAAATATGCGTACACACATATATACATATGCATACATCCATATCTACTATGTTGATCTTTCATGCCAAACTTCAAAAAACTTTAACATCAATAAGAATGTAGTTAAATAGTTCATATTTTAATATTTTTGAATGCATGTACAATATATTACATCAATCTAAATATATATATGAATAGTGTATAATACAATTTCTGAGTTACGAAAAATTCTTTGGGTATGATCTACGTAATAAGAATATTCAATTAAATGTTGGATTTTTTTGGAAAGTCCTCCAATACAATGAAAAGTTGCTCAATTATATATCTAGTAGATAAAAGTTAGAAGACAAACAATCCACTTTGTCATAGAAACATGAAAAAATCTTGAACATAGCAATACAACAGACATATTAGCTTTTAGCTAAAATAGATGGTATGTAACTAGTTGCAAAATTAAAGGTTCAAAGGCTTGAAACAAAACCTACTTAAAAAGTCACATCAACTGCATGGCTTATACAATAAATAGCTATGTAGTTGAACTTTGGTTAAAAACATAAATGGTTCATAATAACCATTTTCTTGTTAGAACACATTACTACTACTAGACACTAGTTTATGTTTCTCTGGAATGTCATATATAACTAACATTCCTTTTAGCTTCTTGAGACTTGATATTTTTATATATACCACAAAGAGGTAAGAAAGGGAGAATACATTTTAAATAATGTCTGCTTTAATCTTAAATGGTATGTGGGTATATGATCTGATTTAGCAAGGATCAGATCATTTCCTTTCACACAATATTAAAAGCAGATTTAAGATATACTGATTGACAATTGATGGTAAGACTGATTAGTAACCTGTAAATGAGCCCTAATAGATAATGACCAGCTGCACCATTTGGGACCTGCATATTAAGAAAAGCAACAAAACAAAAGTAGTTATTCAACGACTGATGGTAAATGCACTGAGAAAATATAATAAAGACGACTGCAAGCAAAGCAGCATGTAGAACCAATGCCATATATGAATAGTGTATAGAAGAATAGCTAACTCGACTAAGAGTATAATAGAAGCCAATCAGTTTATGAGACTAACAGTGCTAAAACCACCTGGAGACTAAATTATTATAAAAATAGTTAGAAAAAAGAAACTTCATTAAAAATACATTCCCAATTATGGTCTGTACCTCTGAACTAGGCTCATTAGCAGGACATAATGCTGTTTCAGCTTCACTAAGAAGATCCATCTGAAAACATGATATTGCAAACAAGTACCGGGATTGAGCCATTTGTGTTCCTTCAAGCAATAAAGTCAAAATGAATAACAAGAGATATACAATGAGAAGCAATGATATGAGATAATAACAAATAAAGGGGGATAAAATTATATAATGAAGGGTAATTCAGGAACAGGACAGGAATGATGATCTTTAAAACTAACAGTACTAGGAATGTAACTCCTGAACTGGTTGGTACACAAACATTGAAAGAAATTTACCCTTTAAAATATGGTACGCAGAATGAGCTTGATTACTCTGCAAGTAACAGCCAGCCAACAATTGGAGATTTGTCTGTATAGTATACACGAAAAATAATTATGAATTGATACCATGAAGAGAATGTGAATTTTTTTCAGCAAGTGACGCCAAATATACAGTCAAAGAAAGAACTACTCATGAATAATAAGTACCAATTGACAAAGTTTTAGGATAAAACATATTCGTTAGGCAAGTCTCGCAGACTGACACCACAATAAAAAAATAAGAATGCAAATCAATTAAAAAATACTGGGTCTACATCTACAGCACATTTGAAGAACAAAGTCAAAACTTTATACTGAAATGTAAAATACAATACAAGAGCCAAGACTAAACTTCATACAGGCATTTTCTATCAAAGTGATATTTCTTCTTCAGACTAAAGAAAAATTGAGGGCAACAAAGTAGTGGGTTCTGTCTTGGGAAAGAGTCTCTTCATAAGGGCAGCACAAAACCCCCTCTAAGTCTAAGCTAAAAACTTTGCATAAACAGCTTCATATGAAGGCAGTCATAACCATCAGAATCATGCCAAAACTTCTACAAGGTAGTTCAAAGGCCCAACAAAGCTTCGAAACTCAAATTACCAATACCCAACAACACTCCAGTAATTCCACAAAACTAGCAAAGACCCAACAAAACTTTAAAAAATTCAAATTACCAATACAAACCCAATCTAATCACATTAGAGTACTGTAAAGAAGAAGAAACAAAAAAGAATTTTTTTGAAGAACCCATATAGACTACAAAGCAAAAAGAGCAAATTGAATCCAAATCTAGAAAATTCAACTACTGCTGCAAAAGAAACTACGAAGTGGAGTAGAATCAAACAGCTGGGTGACACTCAGGACCATCGATCTCGATGCGGAAGTAAAACGCAGCAGGCTAAGAAAAGGACGAACTTTTTGGAGGGAATTTTCCAATTGAATTTTCTGGGAGTTTTTCGGAGGAACCAAACGGTAACAGATAGGCATAAAGAAGGAAAAAGGGGAATTGAAAAAGGGGAAAAGGGGGGACCTCACCTCAGTGGGGAACTCGGCGCAGAGACGCTGGCAGAGGAAGATGGCGTTGGTGTGCATGAAATGGCGGAGACTCCTGTGCACGCAATCTGTGAGAATCGCTTCCATAGCTGCTGATACTGGTGGCTGCTTCTGCTTCGTTTCCAATTCGATTCAGAAAGAAAACGCACAGAGAGGTTTTGTGTTTTGTGAATTTTCTGTTTTTTCTTTTTGGGTTCGAATTGAAAAACGAAATGAATTGGGCGTGGCACGTGCCATGTCTCGCATTTCAAATTAGGTCACGTGATGGGTTGTTGGTGATGGATCGCATGACATTTGAGTCATCTTCAAATCAAAATGTTCCGTTGCATGGCATACCATAGGAAATTAGGAATGAAAATGTGAGTAAAAAACACAATAAGAATTGTTTTATTTCTTGTATTTAAAAATAGTTTTCAAAAATAATTTTTGAATTTATTTCAAAAGAATAAATGATAAAGAATGTTTGAATGATGTGTTTTAAGTTGGGAGAGTTTTATCATTTGTAGTCAGTGGCGGAGGGAAGGGGGACATGGCTATGCCATGACCCCCACTATTTATTGGTTTCATTCATTTTATATAAAATTGTTTGTTAGTTTCACTCACTTTGTATAAAATTACTTGTTGGTTTCACTCACTTTTTATAGAAAAATTGTGTCGGTCCATATTGGCACCACCTAACTCAAAATTCTCCATCCGCCACTGTTTGTATGTTTTTATTCGACTCGAAATTGCAAAAACAATTAAATAAAATGATGTGTTTTACCGTGTCAAAAAAGTTGTTTTGATAATTAAATTTTAGAAATTAAAAAATAAGAATTGTTTCTAAAAGCAGGATAAACAAGTATTTTTATTTTTTTAGTTTTTAAAAACAGAATACAATTTTCAAAAACCGCAAGCAAACAATTTTTAATTACACCGTAAGTCTAGCATCGTGCAAGAGGAAAGGTGAGCAGTGGGTATAGGTGACCAGTTGATAAAAAAAATTAAAAATATATATTACAAAAATACCTTTTTATATCCTCTCTTCTATATTCTCACTTTCTCTCTTTGTCTCTTTGGTAACCACACACCTTACCTCCCTTGAGCGTCGCTCCGCTTCCTCTTTGGCGGTTCCAACATCCCCATGGTGCTCACCAACGACCCACACACTTCCCCCTTCACCATTTGCTCTTTCATGCTAGAGAAACACAGCACACACCACCCTCATGCCATATCACATATGAATGCAGAGGAAGCAATGATTTTGGCTTCTTCTGTTGTGGTGTTAGGGTATTGCTTATGGAGAAAGCAATGATTTTGATAACTGGGTTTTGAGACCCTCCCTATGATCCTTGATACTGCCACACCACCAAAATGTTCGATTGAGAATTCCCAAACCCTAACTCTAGGGCATTTCTGTGCCCAGAAGCTCAATTATGCGCTTGTTCATCATCCTCCGATAACATTACATAACCCATGTGAATGGGTCACTGAAGACCAACCTCCCCAGGGAACTGATAGACTTGTTCTGTTGTTGTTGAGTCTGAAGCTCCCCAACCTTGTGTAGTTCATGAATCATGACATCGTCGATCTATGATGACAGGTTCCTCCTCGTCTACGGAATCGAGAGTTCCACAAGGTTCTGGTTCAATAGAGTGAGGAGTTTGAGGTGCTAAACTACGAGATGATTGTGGCGACGGAAGACAAGGAAAAAAAGGACCCTATTGAAGAAGCTCAATGAGGTTCTAGAGAAGTATAATTTTGTACATTGCATCCCTCAACGTCTTCAACCTCTGCCATTACACCCTCATTAGCACCTTCAATCGGAACCCCATTTAGGGTTCGTCAAGTCTATCACCTTCACTTGCTTAAGTGGTCTTCACTGCCTACCAAGATTGCAATGCTCGTGTCTAGCTTATCACCCCCTCCAAGCAACACAATACCCTCTCCTCCCACCCGACTATCAAGGAGATGTGATGTGGACCTATCCTCCCACCATCGCTCTCACATGCCCTCTTCATGGCCCAAAACCCACCAACAAACCATCAATGGAGGCTAAGCTTTTGAGAAACACCATCACAAGCCTCAACGGCAAGCTCAATTTCAAGTTTCAAGACGAAATAGCTGCAACCCAAAGAAAGGGACTTTATTGTCAAAAACAAAAATATTAAAATAAAAATAAATTGCATATATAAAAATGCAGGGTTTTAAAAGGTATTGCACCGAAGCAAGAATTAATCGATAATGCACAATAGAAGCCCCCACCGAACTTGTTCTTTGTGTAGAACAAATGCGGTCCACCATTAATTTCACATGTAAGTACCGGATGCCGATCATTATACATATAAATATAATCAACTACCACATCAATGAAAACGGGTCTTAGTGAAAATTTTGACTAGGTGAAAAGTTAGCCATAAAAACACTTTTGCACTTAAAAATTATGAAATTACTAAAGTTGGAATCAAAATTTTGAAAAAGAAAGTAAGAAACTAAAATCACATGATTATTACTTTTGCTTTTACTTTTGTTCGAAGATCCGGCAATACAGTTGTGGATCGTCTGGCTAGTTTGGCCTTTGATTTGAGGTGCCACATGTGGGTCTTTTACCTCTTTTTTTTGCTGATGTAACTGCTTTGGGTTCTTCTTAATCTATTTTCAACTGGGTTTCAAATATTAAAAAAAAATAGCTAAAATTGCAAAAAGAGTAAATATGGGATGAAAATGAAATAATCAAAAGTGTAATTAAGTGCAAACTAAATGTTTTCTCTAAATGGATGTCTTTCCAAGTGTAACAAAAACTATGAAGAAATATTTGTCAGAATCATCCTAAATCCTGATCACCATATAAGCATATGTTTGTCCTGTGCATGTTTTTTCTCTCCTGCTAACCCTGTTAACTTATTGGAATGAAACCTGATTCACAATATAAAGGAAGAAAGCAGCAGAAATAAATTTATTTAAGCTCAGTTTACACTTCTATTTTCAGAAAAGACTTCTTATTCAACAACATAAGTACAAAAGCTCAAAATTTGATTTGTTTTGTGTGCCCCTTATATCACTTGCTTTCACAGTAAGAGATTGAAAAGTTAACTTAGAAAACTCACAAAAATATAAACTGCCATCACACTCCTCACTTCTAAATCAAGCAGTTCCAGCATCAAGGTCAAGGAATTTCTTTATAATTCCCATCATCTCTCCTCCAGGGAAACGCCCCAGACATCCCCTTGCAGCTGCAATTTCATTCAACTCAAAAACTGAATCACCACTATAAGATTGAGAATATCTGTCTCTTCTCTCTTCTTCCAAATCAGTAGTCAAGTCTTCAACAGACTTAACACTTGGAATAGGAAACGGGTCAAGAGAAGTTTTGCGAACAATGGATTCACCAATTGCACCAACAAAGTCTTTCAATCGACATATCGCAAATGGAACAGGTTCAAAGCTGTGATCTCCATATTCAACTGGAGTTGAGTGGTCTCCTGTGACACAAAGGGAATACTGAAATTTCCCACTTGATTCTGCTTCCCAGAGAAGCCTTGCCAACTGCCCTATAGCAGTATCTACAGCTTCTAATGCTTTGACTTTGAGAATGCTTGCCTTGTCATGGCCTGCATCATCTATTGCCTGCAGTACCATATAAGAACTCATCACAACTAAATATTTCAAAAAACTAGAAAAAAAAATATAGCTTAGAACATGTTAAGAAGGAAAAACAAAACAGTAGCATCAACATTCAAGTAAAATGTCGAAGATTTAATATTTTATAAGGGAGTTTGATGTTCTCAAGTGTCTTGTAATGCTCATTTTTTATTTTTCTTCCATTCTAATTTTCTAGGATTCCAGTCTTTTGAAGGTTTTAATCTACTAGAGGATCATTCACCAGCACTACTAAACAAAAGGCATTTGTTTGCAATTGCAAATATGCATAATACCTCTCACATCAAGCTGGAGACTCAACTACAATTTAACACCTCATAATTTCTGGAGTGAGAAGACAAAAATGGTAGAAAATTCTCCATCTGTGAAATTGGGTTCTCGAAAGTTTTCAGATAAAATGTAGAAAAGTAAAAGCGGATATAAGAAACCAAATCTCGTAAAGAATTTTACCTTAATATGAAGAAATCCAAAATCATAGCCATCTGACCGGCCTGCTTTATGCTCATCCTCTCCAGGTACAAAAACTCTAGGGCACGACTGCAAAGGAGCTGAGAGTGCCTTAGATATTGCTGATGCTTTAGAAGTTAGTAAAGTTCTATAGTCTCCAGTTGCTCCAGGAGCTTCTAGAATATCAATACCAAGTGATAAGCCCAGACCAGCAATTATTTTTGTTGGAGCTACCATGCATGGCAACAAACCATGCTTATTTGCAAATGGTGTAACCTGTAATATACAATTTAAAAGCAATAAATGCGTGTAACTAGTACATGGACACACATAAGCATTTAAAACACATTGTATTTCATCATACAATACTTTACAGGCTCAGACAGGGGATACAATTAAAGACCAACTAGCATTTAATTTTTTATTCGAATATTTACTAAGAATATAGCCAGTCATAGAATAATAAAAAGCCCTGAACTGAAAGACCACTTCCGTAGCTAAACTTAAATCTGATAGTCCCCACATTTTGAAAGTTATTAGTATTAATATAGAAATAAACAACATACCATGAAGCTAAGAAGAGAGGAAACTCAAAAACTGCAGAACATGGAAATTAATAGTTATTTTATTTCTAATATTTAAAAATAACTGCTACATATTTGATGTGCTTTCTTTGAGAAGCATAATATCTAAATCACTAAATGGATTAAGAAGTATCAAAGTTTGGTTTTCTTAAGCATAACTTCAAAGTTTGAAAGATAAACGTAAACTATGATATGAACCAAAGGAACACACCTCAATTCGAATGCCACAACCTCTTAAAAGGACAATATTTGCTATGTTTTTCCCCTCTGCAGCACGTTTAATATTCACAGGATGAGAAACCAGAATTTTTGTTATTTCCTTGGACAACTCATTAACAATGGCAGCAGTGTTCCTTGCTTCAGGAGAATCATCTAAAGCTTCCGCTTTCAAAAGTACACGGTTGTCTTTTAATGGGTCTGTTCCTGATATATTTCCACTCAAATTTGGTCCTTTAACAACCACTCCACATCTATGTTCTGTTGCGTACCTATGAAAGGAATTGTCAAAACGTTTAATGAACTGTTAATTTTATAATCCATAAATTTTGAGTTCCTGATCATTGAACATCCAGTAATCAATTATTCAATTTTACTTGAGGGATGAATTTAAAAAATTTGGAATGAAATCTTTATGTAAGATAAAATAGACCCCAACTATCCAAGATCCTCCAAAATTTACAATATGACTAACAGAGAGTTTTGTTACCCCCCAAAAATTTCTACGGAGCACAGTGTTCTCGAACTATTTTTTCCATAAAAAAGGAGACTGAGAACACTAAAAACTCAATATTACCATGCAGTCACCTACATTAACAATGAACAATTAAATGTTATAGCAACCGTAGGTATCTTCACCTGACTCTGACTTCATATTCAGGGAACGATGGCAGCTTCATTCCATCCAGGGCAGCACAAAGTATGGGCCCTTCTTCTTCAAAGTGCCTGTCAGCTCTCCTACTGGTGACAATTCCAGTTTTCTCATCAAGAGTTGCAAAATTGGACTGCATGAAATAATTGCATCACGTGATTAGCATGAACAAGTCAGAAAGCACATTTTATGTACAGGTTCATAGACTTTCATCTACCCTTAGAATTTATAGGAGTGCATGCACCATTATATTCCAATAGAAACCACAATTCTTATTAATAAAAATGAAACCAAATGTTAAACACTCCCATATAAACAACTGACAACTGAACTGACAATCGACTAAACAATCTAAGAAATGGATAATTTATGAAGCAAGTAAAGACCAATAGCCCCCATCCAAAATTATGCTAAAAAAATGAAAAGAGATATATGCACCAACCTTGAAAGCAATATCACCAGGTGACATGGCCAATCCAGCACCCATGGATTCAAAAGCACCTCTACCGCGATAATAAACTCTAGGATCATAACCCAACAAGGAAAGATGAGCAGTGTCACTTCCACAAGCTAAGCCAACCTCAACAGGGTCCATTAGTCCATTAACTCCAGCAGATGCTATGGCATCCAAATTGGGGAGTTTTGCTGCCTGAAGAGGAGTCTTGTATCCAAGCCTCGGCAGTGACACATCACCCAACCCATCAATCAGCACAAAAGCCACTCTTTTCTTTGGCAACTGTGAACTACTCATTCTGCTTCTTCTTTTTTTTTTTTTTTCTTTTCTCAGGTTATAAATAGCAGGGTTAAACAGCCAATTACAAAAACTGATATTCTCAGCTACTTCAATCTGTTGATGCCTTCATGTATACAAGTGGCATAATACCAAATCCCTGCCACCATAATAAGTATTTATAAATATACACAAAGATGTGTTAACTTGGATCAAATCGAGATCACAACTTACAAAGACACAATACATATATTCAACTTCAAAAAAAAAAAACAACTTAGATGTGAGGTGCAGAAAAAACACGAACAATACCCAAAATAAACCCCGTCCACAAACTTGAAACTTTGTTTCAGTTTTGCTTTCAGCATTGAATTTGGAAACGTGGGTATATCCTAATTTGTTTTAAATCATGCGATGTGCAGTTGCATCGATCTTGCATCTCGAAACTTTTGCGCTACGTTTTCAGAAGATCCTGGGTAAAAGTACGTTAATATATATATATATATATATATATTAAATATATATATATTAAATATATATTTTAATATATATATAGTGAAGTAAAAAAATAAAAATCATTTCATATTGATAGACTAGTCCAATTTGTTAGACCGGTCTCTAAGTTGCAGCAGACTAGTCTAGTTTGTTGGACTAGTCTCAGGGTATTAGTCTAGTTTGTTGAGAAGAAGCCATTTACACCGTAACAGATCTTCAGACAATAATGAACAAAACATGACATTTACGGGACATATTCAAAGAAGAAGCACATTGACTTATATGAACAAAACTGGACATTTATGGAACATATTCAGAGAAGAAGAAAACAAAACATCAAAGCATCAAATTGAAAGAGGCAGAGGCAGAGGCAGAGCATCAAAGCTTTACCACTATCACAGCCTAGCATTGAAATTGAAAATAAAAACAGAGGCTACTGACGCTACTGAAAACGTGGTACTGGTACATCCAATCCATACATAGAAACATTCACAAACATCAAACATATTAAGGCTACTGAAACATTCACCGACAGCCAAGTGAAATTTTCGGAAGGTATAAGTTCGAGCCCCTACACATCCAATCCATACATAGAAAATAAAAACAGAGGTATCGAATTGAAAATAAAAACAACAGTACCAGAGGCGGTGGAGGAGGAACAGAAGCGAGGCGGAGCGGCGGTGGAAGGAGGAACAGAAGCGCCGGCGGAAGGAGGAAGAGATTCGACGGTGGAAGGAGGAGGTGCGGCGCGTCCGTGTTCTTGAAGGCTGAAATGAAAACTGATTTGGGAATCTAGGCCAGTTTTTTTTTTTTTTTTCAAAAAACGATGTCGTTTCGTACCCAAAACATACTCAAAACGCACTTTTTTTGGCCGCGAAATACACACCTGCGCTTACCCCGCGCGCACCCACACCCGGTGCCGGGTGCTGGTCCAATTTGCACGTATCCGTGCTACCCAGCTTTTGTGTGAACATGCAGAGAAATGAAATTCCATTTTGTGAATTTGCAACGAATTAATAGGAAAATGGAATGGAATGGAATGGCAGTGCAAAACAATGTGTTTGGGAAGAAAATATGAAACCTTGCTTGATTAATGGATGAGGGCGATCCAAAGAGAAGAGAGTGAGAATGGCAGAAGAAGAAGATGGAGGAACACTTGAATTACTTTGAGATGCTCAAAACTCCTTTATTCTTCATCAACCTTTATTCCAATCCATCATTAGGCACCTAAACGGCTAAACTTATTCTCTTACATGAAATGTAGTATTGAAGAATTAAATTGAGAATATCAAAAGCATATTTTTTTTATTTTGATTTTTTTATAAAATAAATATGATTGATAATAAAATTAACTAAATGATGATTTATAGTATTTCATTATATTTAAATATTATTTGAATTATTAAAATACATATTAACAAACTCCTATTTAAAAGAGTTTATTTAAATTTATCTCAGTACTTTAATAAACATTTGATTGAGCGTATAAAAATTTTCTTTTCATCTAATCATTGGTTTTTCTAACTCATTTTTATAAGTTTCTCGCACTAGCTTGATGAACTAATTTCAATAAGCTTATTAAATAAACTTAAGGAAAATTACATTTAGCACTGCTAAACCTTTAGGCTTGTTCAAATAGAAATCATCAATTTTTTTTCCTTCTTAATTGATCATTAAATTGTTTCATTTGGCACTCGTGTGCGAGATTCTCCGTAGGGGATGCAGATTCTGTATGGACGCCATTTGTGGCCTAATCCATGCTATCTTTCAACGCCTAGGTGCGACTGCTGTGTGGTTTTCTTCCTTGGTCTCTGTCTGAAGCATGGATTAACAACAATGTCATTTTCTTTGATTGGCTTTGAAGTTTGCTGTGAAATCTGAGGTAATTGTGGCAGCTGCATGGGCTGTTTGGATGAGAAGAAACAAGTTTGTTTTTTCATGGTTATTTACTTTCTATTCAATAAACCTTACATCTTGCTAGCAGTTTGTGTAGCAGTAACCTCCCATCGCTAATTTTCTTCCTTTGGATCTGATGCCTCATGGTTGTTCCTCTTCGACTTTAGGCTTCCTCAAGCTTAATTTTTAATGTTGCGTTTCACGGTACAGTGGGTGTTGGATTTGGTATGACTGTTTGTAATGAAAGTGGCTTGTTGGTAGTTGCTTATAGACGAGAGTTTGTCTTTTCCCCAACTGTGGTAGATGCCCTTTGCTTTAAGTGGGCATTCAGGTTGTGTAAACGGGCGTGGCCTGCTTAAAAAATTTAAGACTTGAGTCTGGCATGTTGCTTGTCATAGGCGTTTTTTTGCCTGAGCTTGATCTGTTTGAAATTTTGGTCTGGCTTAGTAGCCTATTTAAAAGTCTATTTTATTGTAATACATTTAAGTAGACCGAAAAATTTAATTGTAAACATGTCAATAAACTTATAGACTAATGTGCTAAAATACAATAATATGATTATATGGTCCAATTCAAAGCAAATATGTATTAGTCATTTTCTAAAGAAGTTTATATGGTTAAATCATTATATAGTTTAACATATTTAAACATATAAATAAGTCAACAACTATGTAGTTTTAATATATTATAATAAATATTTCAAAAAGATATTATAATAAATATTTAAAATAATAAAAATAATAAAGTTAATTAATATTTATTTAAATAGGTCGGCCTGTTAGGCTTATAAGACTTTTTGAGTGGTTAAGCCTGACATTTTTAATTAAATAGGCTTTTAAAAAAGTATTGACCTTGTCTATTTAGAAATTTGGCCTGACCTGGTTTGGGCCTGATGTAGGCTATACCGTAGGCCCTGTTGGCGGCCTGACCTACTTCCATCCCTACTAGCGGGGTGAGGTAGGACTATTATTTGCTCAGAGATTGCTTGAAGACTTCATTTTCTTTCTAGACCTCAACTGCATGCGCCAATTTAGATCGTGAGTAGGTGATGAAAATCGTTCAATAGCGAGAGTGGTCCCACTAGGCGTGCCAATTTGTTGGTTCACAAATAGATTTGGTCGATCAGGAAGCCATATGGTCGGCTAGAAAACTAACTATGATTCCCTAATTAAGCGATTGCTCGATGAAGGGACTCTGTTCCTCAACATGGATTCCTAAGATACTCCAAAAATCTCTTAGTACCTCGCTATTGAAGGATGTTGAAATAGGACTTTGGTTATGGACTAAGGTCTACTCCTAAGAAAAGTAAAGGGCTGAAAAGCTATAAAGAAAATAAAGACCGAAAGCTTTAAATCGATTGAAAAATAAATTGCAGAAAACGATAAAGAATTTAAATGGATGAATAAAAATAAAATGCGGGAAATTTGTAGATTTGATTGATTAATTATGTGTGCTTATACGAATGACCATTCCTCTATTTATAGAGGCAAACTGGCTAAGTACTTAGCAATTGGAAAGAACATATGACACCCCATGTTCTTCGATCATTACAAGTGCTTACAAAATCGTGGGGTATCATCGTTCCCTCTCTCCTAGTCAACCTACATGCTTTGTTTTAGTCGTTCACCATTGCATCGGCTAGCTCGCAACCACTTTCTCCTATTTTCGCGGGAACGAGGCCACTAACTACTTTTGCACGTGGAAAGCTTCTAGAGACCTGATTATTCATCAAACTTAAAGTCTAAGTTTCTGCATCTTCCCTGAATCTTGTCCTTGTACTCTCGATTCCCTTTGGCCCATCACTTGTGCTACCAATCGGCTATAACCACTCGAATCGGCTAATATTCTGATCGACCATGCTATCCAATCGAATTGAGTGGCCCTTCAACTCTTCACTAGCCGTTACGGATTTTTAGGTGCTAACATGCAAGAAAAAATCATTAACAGTAAGTGTTTTGTACTTGCAGGCGGATATTTCTATTACAAGTAAAATGATCTTGAGATATTATCTCCACTTGGTGTTACTTTTATGAAAAGAAATTCGGATCAAGATTTGGATTGTATTGATGTAATAAAAGATTCACCAGTACAAGCTTCCTCAACTAAAGAGTTAAAACGTGTCAAAATAGAGAAGTGAAATAAGATCTTCATTGTGTTGAGACTTTTGATACATAAGTATTTGTTGGATGTTTTTCTATTTCTGTTATCATAACTTAATTACATTGTTTGGTTTTGTTATGACATAACTTTAGATGAACAATTTTAATATTAGTCATGTAATTTACTTGGGTTTTATTTGAGAGATTTTTTTACTTCGATATATCATGTGATCTTACGCATGTTAAAAATGTTGACATATGTCAGATATTTATTAGCTTTATAAAATCAATTAAATAAAAATATTACAAATTAAATATTAAAACGTGATACTTACTAGTTTTTAAATAAACCCATAAATTAGCCATCAACCTGGAAATATTAGTGTTTATTTACATAAAGATTTTGATCTGAACGGGGAATGCATGAGAAAATAGTGTCCGTTTGGCTCATAAAAAATTGCTAGGTAATGACATATAACTAGGGAAAATGCTATTGTGCACGACAATTGGGAAGCACGACATGCACGCCTGAGTATTTCTTTAACCAGACTTTTTTTTGTTAACAATAAAATGATATGTAAAAAAAATCAGAAAACCCAATAAATATAATTGCTTCGTGTGCTCGTGCCCAACTTTTCTCGTGCTATATAGCACTGCACAAGTGATAGACCGTACCGTGAAAATTTTATGATTTAAACAACAATAAATAAATTAAATTAATATTTGACAGGTATTGAGATTAGAACTCTTCTTACAAGTAGCTGGTATTAATACAACCAGTTTAATAAATCCATCCGGAAAAATAAAAAATGCTAAAGGAAAAACATAGCAAATCAATGCATAAAGTCCCAAAATAAAAAATAAAAAGCTGCAAATATCCACTCAGAGAGCTTCCCCTGGATTCATTTGTTAGCCCCAACATTGATCTTGGCAACATCAGCAACATCTTGTGCCTTTGCTTTCATTTGCTGGCCACCCTACAAAACCAAAATTGCTAACAAAACTTGCCATTTACATGTTTTGCTATTTTGATGAAATCCCACTTCTTCATAATCTTGAGAAGAGGTTATTGATTATGCATGAGCTTGTTCTGTAAAATTTAAAAACTAATTGCGTGTTTGAAAAATCTTTTAGATTTGATTTTTAAGTCAAATTCAATTCTCGACAGAAGTTTTTGTGGTATAATTTTTGAGTATCTGAATTGATTCTGATAAAATAGAAACTAATCTAACTAAATTGGTCAAATGAATAGTCTAACCTCTTGGCAGGATTCTTGGGCAGATTGAGCAGCATTTCCTCCTTGGCCCATCATGTTGCTTGCCTTCTCCTAAATTATCAATAACATTAATATCAAGCTAACATATATATCATGCCACTATAATGTAGAATTATATGTGAAAAGTTAAAAGGACATCAATATGTCAAATACATGTAATTACTAAAACTCACCTGAACTTGTCCAATGGCTTGTCCAATGGCTTGGCCAGCTTGATGGCTAAGGTTCTGGGATTGGTCCATTTTTGATTTTCCTGTTTTGGTCTTGAAAAAGTTGAAGGTGAGCTAGTAATATCAACAACTAGTATTTTACTCAATGTGATTGATGAATGAAACTCATAATTGTGTGGGGTTTATATATAGTTGCTCAAGTAAATCCGCGAGTGACACATGTAATAATTTGCACAATTTTATCTGAGATGCTTTATTTTGAGCTCAAGACTAGGAACTTCTAAATCAGAGCTAGTTTGAAGGCTCAAAATTAGAATAATTGGAAGACATCCATTGTAATAAAAATAGAAAATACCAAACAGTCAAATCCCCTGAGAGAAAAAGAAAAGAAAAGATAGAAATGTATGGTGTATTAAGATATGCCAATTAACTATTAACAAACTCTAAATATTGCTCAAGTTTGTAGTGGATTCCATCTTATGGCTTTTATTTTAGATTTTCCCAAGTCTTATAGACTTCATAAGAATAATATAAAATTATTTAATTTTAATTGCTGCTATGAAAAAAGTTTCAACTAAAGTTGAATTAATAGTTTTCCTTCCTCAATAACTATTCTAAGTATTGTTTATTCTACATCATTTTTAGACAATTCTATTGTTCAGCCATTTTTTTTATCAGCAGTAGAAATAGGCCATAAATGAAAATATAAGGCGTCTAATAAGGAATAAATTAACTACCTTGATATGTTGGGAAGCCAATCAGTTCTGCTCAACATGAGAGACTAATAAACTTTCTGAATCCAACGTTGGACTTAATAACATTAATATTGAAAATTACACTTCACAGTTAATATTTTTTATTTTTAGTGTTAACTATATATTATGCATTGCACATACAAAGTTATTTATATTACCATTCGATTGTATACAGCGAAATCTTTGTAGGCTAGCTAATACACCATTTGATGATAAGGTATAAAACTTCACATTCACAATTTATCAAATTTCAACTCTTTCCTCAATAATCATTAATTAGAAACTAGGAATGTGCTTGTTGACTAGAATAGTCTTATGAGAAAAATTATATTTTAGGATGTAGTTGAACTTCCATTTTGAAAAGTTAGTCCTGAAAGATTTGCGTGAACCTTGATGACCAAGTATGTTTAGTTCTTTACTACTATTATTACTGCATTCTTACTATAATAGCAGCATGATGTCAAATTGTCAATCTCTGCGTGCTTGTTAACATCAGATTCATACTAGAACCGCGATGATTTCAGAAAAAAAAACTTTAAATTGAAGTCCAACATTCAAACTAAGCATCATTTATCTAGAAATACTCTGATACCTATTTTGAATCACATAAATGTACTATTACATCTTCACTGGGTCTTATTCTTACCCACCGACAGCTAGCATGGTTTAATAGCTTCGGCGTACACGAACCAACTCGATCTAAGCTCATCTCTATCTTTCACCTGAAAATGTTGACCACCGGAGGGAGTGAGCTACCAACAGATAAGAACATGAATGTGTCAGTAACCCTGACCGAAGTTATATGAAGGTCAGCTAAGCACAATTTATATCCATGTTATAAAAATATCATTCAATTTTAAAATGTTTGGTGATAAAAGAGATTATTTCAATGACTTATAATTTTTTTAATAAGTTACTTGAGGTAGGTTATTAGAAGTTTATCATTGCCCTTATTATTTTAAAACAAATAACTAAACCTTGATTATGATATTTTCGAATCAGATCCATCTTGTTTACAATTAATGTTGGTACACTTGCTATTTCACTAATATTAGTGTAGGGACCCATGATACACGATGCAATGGTTTTTATTTTGTGCTTACAAGTATTTACTATGAAATAATTGTATTCGTGTCGGGAACATCCACATTATAGTAGGGCTAACTCTCTCTGTGAGAATTCTTCCATTCACAAAACACAAAGACATTGCTTAAGTAGAATCGAGCATGTATCACTTGTATAAACATTTTATAGATTTTTAATTATTTTTAAACATACATGAAATATTATAATGAGGACCATATAGAGAAAATCAACGCGGTTCTGGATGGTTTTTTATGGGCTTCAGGTCTGAAAGTGAATGCTAGCAAATCACACTTGATAAGATGCAAGGTAAGTGAGGCAAAGGTTCTACATATGCAGAACTCCTGGATGTAAGTGTGGGGTCTCTGCCCATTAACTATCTTGGGGCACCGTTAGGTGATAATCCAAGAAGAAAACGGTTCTGGAATCCTGTGATTGAGAAAATGAGGACTAAGCTAGCTTCATGGTGAAGATGAGTAATTTGGATGGGAGATATGAATGGCAATTTTTCAGTGAAAGCTATATGCCACAGGGTCGAAGAAAATCTATTTGAAACAGCAACTTGGTTAACTCCCAAACATATTTGGAATATTGTTCCACCCAAAATCAGATTATTTGTATGGAAAGCGGTGCATAATAAGATCATCTCCTCTTATGGTGTGATAAAGCATGGCTGATTTGGAGCGCTATGCTATTCAGAGAAGGCCAGAACTGGTGCTGTCCTAAAAATCTCGAGGATTGTTTGGTGGTCCCCCGGGTAGGGCGTCCCGCCCAGTCCACAAGCCCATAAGATATCGTGCCTGAAGTATGAATGCACTATGTCTAATGCTCCCAGAATGGTTGCTTTTGGGGATCGTCCTTCAACTAACGGTTTCGACGAATGAGCAAGGGCGGCCTCTTACAGGTATGACGTCATAATATTTGATTTCGTAAAGCGCGTAGGTCGCCAACATGGTGTGAAAAATATTTTAACGTACATAGGTCGCCAACATGGCGTAAGGGTGTACAACACTTCAAAAACGTATGTATATCCTTTGCTTCGCATCCAACCGACAAACCCACAAGACGCCATGCATGAAGTATGAAGGCGCCACGTGTCTGTGACCGCCCTCGCCATCTCACCTCGGGCTCGCCCTCCAACAGGCGGTTTTGACCAGTGTGCTAGGACGATCCCATCAGCACGTGGCTTTGACTCTTTAATGATCCATCTAATCTATCTGTTACTTCTTTCACACGTTTGCCTCGGAACCCCAAACCCTCAATCATCACGTCGCTTGATTGACGCGCCACAATGATGAGCTCTGCATTTAATGCATGTCTCTTCACCTTAACCTAGGCAATCATGATCTTTTTGGTGGTCTGTTCGTTTGGCGGTTTAGTTAGGCTTCTCCAGCATCTTCATTGAGACGAATTGCCTCTCCTTGATCGAGAAGTGGAGGTGTGTCCGGTCTTGCTCCTCTTACCTTGGTTCTATGTTGTCGGATAGCCAGGCTTTAGCACATGGCTTTGTATCTTTTGATTTTGTCTTTGTTAAACGTTCTGGCAATTGTGTTGCGGATCTCCTTGCCCGCAAGGCTCCCATCTTTGGAAACTGTGTCTGGGTTGAGAAGGGGCCTTCAGACATTGTTGCTTTGTTGTATTCGGATGCTCTTGCATCTGTGGTTTTTGCTTAATTAATCTATGATGGTTTCAAAATAAATCATCATCATCATCATCATCCACCTCTAGAAACCATAATTCCAACATCAAACCCTCACAAACACCAAAAACCATAACACAAAACCCACAAAATCCCCATCTGAAAACCCTAAATTGCACCAGAGAGGAAGTCCTCTCTCGCACCACCACTCCCTAGTCTGTCATTTTTCTGATGCGAGAGAGAAAGAGAATAGGATCGAGAGGGAGACGAAGGCATGAACGACTTCACGGCGAGACCGGGTGGTGGAGTTCGCGATGGTAGCCCCAGGGCTGCTGCTGATGCGATTTGCAACGGCGAGGGAGGCAGATCGACCCAGATCCACCAAGGAGGCCACCACCTCTTCTTCTTCCCCAACTTCTAGATCCAGGTTTGCTGCTCCTAATGCGATTCGCTGTTGCTGCTCGTATTCAACCAAGTTGGCCTTAGGGGAGATAGAGGAGGGGATTGTCACCACCGTCCACATTCATCACCGCCCTCCAGGTTCGTCAGATCTAGGTGATGCTTGCAAAGTGTTTCAAATGTCTGAAGAGAAGGATAATGTGGTGTGTGCTTTGCTTGCTGGGTTTAATCAGATTGGAAAATCCAAGGAAGGACATTCGTTTTATATTGATTTTCTTCGAGAAGGTAATAAGCCAGACCCATTTACTTGTTGCCGGTATGTGCTCAGATTTGGAGACAGAGCTTGCTGGTACTCAAGTTTTTTGTGGTTTCATCAAACTTGGCTTTAAGTTGGATTCGTATATTTGTGGGTGCTTTTTTTTTTTTTCTGAGTTGAAATGATTGGCATTATATTGCAAGATGTAGGAAATAGGGAAGAGCGTAACTAAAATTACAGTCAAAGATTCGCGAGCCCAGGACTTGAGAAATGAAATTTTGAACTCTGAAAAGTGAGTGCCTGGTATTACATGTGTTATGCTAGAGAGTTTAACTGTAATGTTAAATTTTATTCCCTTTCTAATCAATTCCTATTCACATGTGTTTTTCTATCTTAGGTTGAAGGCACACTTTAAAACTAATCCAAGAGACCTAGTTAAATGTTATTGATTGTATTGTTACAATGTCTTCTGGGCATTTATTTATTTACATTTTTATCTTTGGAGGTTGATTTTGCTGGGTTTGTCATAAAGGTGAAGAACATTCATGAAGATGAATAGATGATGATGAATTTAGATGAAGATTTATGAAAATGAAGATCATGTTTGTTTAGTTAATGTAACAATTAAATTAAGGGATCAATAGGTTTTTCATCCCTAAATTATAGAAAATATTTGATTTCCATCCCTAACTCAGAGCCACGTGTGATTAAAAAAAATTGAAAATGATAAAAAAAAATCCAAATCATCTTTTACCTGTTGTTACCTACACCATAAACTGCCACATATGAAATAAACTTGGTCGGGAATCAATGAACTAAACAAGTTAAGGGACGTAATCCAATAAAAAATTCACTAGGGATGGAAAGCAAAGCAAATATTCGCTATAGTTTAGGGACGAAAAACATATTAATCCCTATAAAAAATGGGTTAGGATTATTCTGTAACAACACATCAGTAAGAGTGGTTTTGCCGCTGCAAGAAGTAGGTCATCATACATAAAAATACAAGGCATCTATGTACTTGGGGAAGAAATCAACGTGCTTGATATGGGCAGCCAATTAATTCTGCTTAACATGAGATCCTATAGAGACTAAAGTATTAAGGACAATACTCATAATTATAGAGCCTCTTTAGTTCGCCATCAGAAATCGCAAGATACTCTTTGTTGAAGTATAGCTACTTCAACGCATAGTGCCTCAAAATATGTTATTTTCTCATTTTTATACTTTTCAGCGGTAAACCAAACAAGCTCAAATAAACCTGTTTGGATATGAACTTATTGAAGTTTATTTAAAAACACCAGGTAAACGGATTCATATATTCAATTTCAATCTCAAGGAAACCAGAACAAGTTCAACCAAAGATAATATACTACAGCAGATTCTTGCGAAGCAATCCAAACTTTGAGACAATTTAAGCAAAAACCTTCAATCTACTTGGTTAACAGGTTGAATACGCATAAGCTTAGCAAATAATTCACAAAATGGTATAAACAAAGGTTTCTCTGATAAGGATGAGCACCAACCCACATTACTGACAAAAAATCTTCAACCTGTGTAATCCTCATGTGAAACTATTGAAATAATTGAGTCAGTTCACATTGAAAGCTTTCATTTTAATGCAGAGGGGTCTTTGATAAATTGAATAATATAAAGTCATATAAATACAAAATAGCTGCAGTCTAAACTAACAAATTGGCATTAGACTCATTTAGAACTCTAACCATTGCTCATAGTAGTGACAAGTTATTGGGGAGATATTGCCATCTGGTGTGCAAGAGTTGATTCTTGGACAAACTCCGCATGGAATGGAAGCCATGGCACCGGGTTTCTTTTCCCCTCTAACGCCGCCTTTGCTTTTGCATTTGTAACCGATTTTGCCAAGAGGAATAGATGCAAACTCCTCAGATCCAGTGTTCTTTACCTCTATGATCTCATCATCCAAAATCAAAGTTTGAAAAATCTCCTCTATTTGCTGTGCTGAGACATCAACATTGAAGACCGGGTTCTTTTTTATCCACTCCAAAACTCCATCAAGTGTAGTCACTTTCTGCTTGAAAATGTATTTCAAGCACACTTCCTTTGCATCGTTTATGAAATCTGTATCAAGTTTCCCATCAGTATACCAATTCCCACCGGTGATCACCTTGGAAGGTTCAAATTCTGTTGCCATGTAGTGCTTCCTTCCTCTGTTTTGGATGTTAACAACCTCCTTTATGAGATTCTTGGTTTGAAGCAACTTGAGGGATTTTTTGACAATACTGTCAGCAAGGTTTGCTTCCCGCCTCAAGTCAGCTATCCAAATCCCCAGGTCTTTCTTGCCATGAATGATATCATAGAGTACACGCTCCGCGTCTGTCAGAGACTGAGACACTAAAGTCAAATCTTGTCGTTTCCGTTTATGGGAAGAAGATTCTGGTAGTGGTAAGCGACTCATTTCTTGCAAGAAAAATGCAAAATACAATGTAAGTACTTTCTCAAACGGTTCAATGAAAACTGAAGGTAATTTACACTATAAAATGAAACAACAGAACCGAATTAGAAAATGAAACAGCTTCATCGATGTGAGAAGCAAACTGATATTAGCCAAATTTTATCTTGTGTGATGTGATTTTATTTGATTTCGGATAGCTTGTCCTTCTTAATATTTATCATCATTATTGTATTGTTCTTAATTGATACATCACTGTGGTTTTTGTGCTGCTATTTTCACTAACCCATGTGAGTAAAATCAAAAAGACCCCAAGCAAGTGGCTTCAGTTAACCCCATTCTACACCCATGTGATTGAACACTTAAACTCAATAGTTATTTCATCAAACAAGTAATATGCATGATTAATCAGTCGAAGCAATATCCTTTATAACAGAAAAATAAGAAGTTATTACATAGCAAAACACACTAAAAGAACTTGTCATCGCATAACATACTGATTTACCTTCTGCGAAAGACTGCGGCAAATAGAGAGGAGCCGCTGGATGAAGTCTGTGACAGCAACGCAGAAGACTGCGGCGTGGCCTCCAATCCCACAGGCGGCGGCGGTGGCGGCAGAGAGCGGCAGAGAGCGACAAAGACACGGGAGCGAGTAGCGACGAGACAAGAGGCAGAGAGAATGAGGGTCAGTGTTTGTGTTTGGCCAGAAAATGCACCACTACTCCTCTCCTATCCGTGTTAGACCTGTTTCTTTTTGTTTTTTTGGTTGGGTCGAGAAGCTTTGTAACTTGGCCCACAAAAAATAAGAGTCTCTTTGGTATGAAAAACAATTTCTGATTCCATTTTTTAGAAACGATTTTCATTTTCAATTATTTAAAATTATGAAAACATATTTGGTTTAATTCCCTATTTTTCATTTTCTGGAAATAAAATTATCGAAAATGTGTTTGATGAAACTATTTTCAAAAAAAGTATGAAAATAATTTTTAAATAGTATTAAACATTTATATATTTATTAATGAATAAATTATGAATAAGATTTATAATATAAGTTGTAATGATTATAAAGATGGATTTAATAATATATTTATTTAAAAAATAAAAACAAGAATTGAACGAGTATAAAAAATGTAGTAGTACAAAACAAGCTCAACAAAAGAATTATAAACATTTCGAAGAAAAAGAATTATAAACATGGATATTGCATTTCGCTTCAACAAAAATATATATATAGGGAAGGGATGAAACGACATTAGGTGTCAAACTTGTACAGTCACACCACTTTATAATTTTTCATATAATGCAAATTTACTCAATCCAAACCGTAGTTTGACACCTGGTGTCGTTTGATCCCTTCCCATATATATATATGCATATATTTTTTTCGACGTTAAGAATTTGTACGTATTATTTCCTTCAAAGAGAATAGTATAAATAAAAAGGAAATTTGGTGTCTATTGTCCATTTTTATAGAAATAACTAAAATACTCTTTAATTAAAAAATAACTTCTCACTTCCCTACCACCCCACCTTCATCTCTTATCTCGCAGTTTAAATTGTTCTCACTAATTACATATATCTTTCATATTTTGTAATTATGGAAAATAAACATTTTCGCGGTTACAAACTACAGACAGAAGAGCATTTACAAGTTTTTGCAAAGTTGGAAATTTAGAGACGTGATTCAGAAGATTTCCCGACAAAGGGCAAAAATTAAAACTTACTCGATGTTCTGAGATCAAAAACTTATTTAACCCAAAATATTTATATCATAATCATAAGCGATTAACCATGCCATTAATTGTGTACCCAAAAAAAAAAGTCAATAAAATACAAAAAGAAAAGGAAAATAGAAAACTTAGGCCTTCCGGATTAGGATGGCGGAATGTGGAGGCATCAAAACGGTGCGGATTTAGAAGGTGGAGGACATCATTTCTCAGTTCTCACTGTGAAATCGCCTTTTCTCTTCCTGTTTCTTGCACTGCACCACCTTGTTTCATCTTCTACCTCACTCAGGTTCTTTCTTCTTTCTCTTCCCTTTCCTCTCATTTTCCCTCAATTTTCTGTTAACTGGGTTTTTTCTCTCCAAAATCTCACTTTTTTTTTTGTTCATCATTTCATCTCCACTTTAATTGGGTTATTTAATTTTAAACCCTATTCTGTGGTATGAAACCAACAATTTTCTTTATAATTGCTTAGACTTTAGATTTTGATCTTTTTTCTATGTGGTTGCTTTATAAATTATATTTACTCATTGATTCATGCATTCTTTCTGTTTGTTAAACTGAATTAATCAGAACCCCGTGTTGTTCTGTCTTTTCTTAAACCCCTGTGACGCAATGGGTAAATAAAATTGTAGATTTTTTGCCCTAATTGAACCTAAACGCGTTTTGCAATGAGGGGTGAAGATCACTGTTTACTTGATGCAAGCTAGGGTGTGGAGGGTAGAGGGTCTGGTATCATCAAAGTTGGGAACTTTGGGTGGGTTGAAATTTGGAACTTGGGAGTGAGATTCCTTGCCTCTATAAACTTATAGCACACTCTCACCATTACATCTGAACTGAAATGGATCTTTTTTATCAGTTGGGCTTTATTATGTCTTGAACTGAGATGATTTTAACATGTGATGAACTGATGATAGCTTTCTTTGTCTGTGTGATTATATGTTCGTTTGGACCTGTTAAATACAATGTGGATGAACTTTTATGTCAATTCATAAGAAAAGTTTCATTTACTTCTTATCTTGAAGTCAGTGTTAATGTTTATTTGCATCGGTGCCGGGCGGTATCCAAATATAGCCTATGTTGGTTGATTGATTTCTGCTTGTTAAAGTTGTTCCTGGTAACCAGTGACTGTTATTCATCTGGTTTATCTCTTAGTCTTTATTGTTTTTCATTTCCCCTTAGGTCCAATAGGACCTCCCTTGAATCTTAAAAATGGAGAAGTTGTTTCTGATTGATTACTTTTCTTTTTGACATGGCAGTAAGAATGTATAATAATGTTAGGCCACAACTGGGGGTGCCTCAATTTCAACCTCAACCCCCAACAAGCTCGCAACCTAATGTGTTTGGGAATGCATTTAATACTGCTGGGGCAGGACTCATTCGAGATGGATTGGGTGCATATGGAGGAAAAATATTTGGATCAAGCTCTGATTACGTTCAAAGTAATGTATGTGTCATTTTGTCTTTTTCTTTAGTAGTATAATGATTTTATTTAACATAGCTAACACATGCTGGATTATATTGGATTTTTTTGCCATTTCTCTCTCTATCTCTGTTTGGTTGATTTCTTTTCCCCCTTCTCATTTCTTCGTTGCGTTTAAATTGTGCGTGGAAAAGGAAAACTGCTCATTCTGAGAGAACTGAGATGAACTCTTTGATCTGCTGTTTCTAAGCAGTTCGGTATATATCATTGGAACTATACTTGTCTACTGATTATCATAATCTATTGTACTTCACAACTTAGCGTGTTAATATCTGCAGTTCCCATTTAATTTTTTCCTAGACAGTTTAAAACGTCTGGCAAATCAATTTTAACTCTTTCATATGTGGCATATACTCTAACTTAAATAAGGCTCACAGATCAGGCTCCACTGATTTCGGAGGGAAAAACCAATGCAGCTTATAAGATGACTTTAGATAGCTTTTGTTATCTTGCCTGCCTTAACTGCTTAATCAAATATAATTATATATTATTTCTGGGTGTGACTTTAATTTTTTTTAATTAATATTCTCTTTTCAATGGCAGATAAGTAAGTATTTCTCTGACCCACAATACTACTTCCAAGTGAATGGTCACTATGTTAAGAACAAATTGAAGGTGGTTTTGTTCCCATTCCTGCACCGGGTAAGTAATAATGTCATTCTTGATCTTTACTGTGTTTATCTAATTGAATTTTCATTTTGCTATGCTTATTTTATCTTCTTGCTTGCCCTTATCTTTTTCTCCTCGCTTGTTCAGGGTCATTGGACTAGAATTACTGAACCTGTTGGAGGTAGACTTTCTTATAAACCACCAATTTATGACATAAATGCACCCGACCTGTACATTCCAATGATGGCATTTGGAACCTACGTTATTCTTGCTGGCATCTCATTGGGTCTTCGTGGAAAGTAAGAATATCTTAATTCTATGATATAGTATTGACATGAGTCATATATTTATTTTCCTCAAATTTAAAGTTAGTGCCATCCTACTTGTGCTTGTGGCTTGTGTATGTCTGTACTCTGTCTATTGTTCTTCGTATAAAAATGTGCCCCTTTTCAGAACAGTTATTTTTAATCAGAGTTCCATACTATCTCAGCATGATTAGTACATAACTTAAATTTGTAGCTGAACAAATTTCTTGTTCATGCTAAAACATTTGTTAATGAGAATGACCTTTCCAAGCGACTCAAGGATCTCAGAAATGTTATCTGAAGTAACGATATTCAATACTATTTGCCACTGTCTTTAATTATGAAATGATAAAGGAATAGATAAAAAGATTCTCTCTAATTTCTTATTGCTATACTGTGAAGTTTATTTTCCCTGTGATGAAGAATTGGTAAAACATTAATATTAAAAGGTTTGTGTCTGGGTGTGGTGGCAGACTAGCGATGGCAACGGGAATAGAACTGGTTATCTACCTTGTGTCTTGTGTGATAAAAAGCTAGGTACTGTATTAACAGAGTTGAATAGTGATAACTCTATTTGCAAGGAAAAAATTGCAATGTCTGGCTATAATTTACTTTAGTTTTCCCCTTTTTATTGTCTGGGGTGTATAGAGTTTTTTTTTTTGCTTTTTAATTTGAAGTCTAAAAAATATTTTTTCTTGCGTTTACAACTAAAACATATAAAAGAGATGTAATGATCTTTCTATATGATATAGAGGTTGTAGTTTTGTTTTCATGATTGTTATTTCGAAAATTTGATAGCTGGAGTTTGGTAAGTTACTGTTACACTGAGAGTTCAGTTTGTTAATATAGTACTCTTTTATTTTCCTTTTATTTTCCCCTATCTCCACATACTTTCTAGTTTGTCATAGTTTCTTAAACATGCTGTATTTGTGGCCAGGTTTAGTCCTGAAGCTCTAAACTGGTTATTCATCAAGGGATTGGTTGGTTGGTTTGTGCAAACTGCACTGCTTAAAGGGACATTGTTTTCATTGGGCAGTGGGGAAGCAGCTCTATTGGACATGGTAGCATATGCTGGGTATGCTTTCCCTGGCCTGTGTTTGGCTGTTCTGGGAAGAATTTTAGGGGGTTACACCTACTACATTTTGATGCCATGGACCTGCTTATGCATGGGAATATTCTTGGTGAAAACAATGAAGCGAGTCCTTTTCGCAGAGGTCAGGAGTTATGATTCAAGCAAACACCACTATGTCTTGCTCGTCATTGCTTTGGCTCAGTTCCCATTGTTCACATGGCTAGGAAACATTACTGTCAATTGGTTTATATAAAGTAATTGACAGCTTTTACACTGAACTTAGAAGAACTTCTTAGTGATATTTTTCGGTTGTTAACATTGAAGAATAGGGATACATGGGCTTTTCCTCTCCCCCTTGTTTTTATCTGCTGGAAATCTTAGATGCATAATTAGAGGCCTTCTCCTTCTCCTCCTATATTATATGATGTTATTTTTCAATATACCTGATAGTAATTGAAATGTCTTTATTTTCAGTACAGCTGGTTACACTTGTGGTTGGGAAATCCCCATTAAGTTGTTATTGTATTTGTTGTATACCGGAGTCACTCTTGATAATCATCGTGCTGTTTTGCCTGTAGCATTTTGTATCAGTACTGTGTCCACCATTACAAAGAATATTGACTGTTTCAAGTTGCAATGAGTGCCTTTAATTTGTTTTTTGCTAGTCTAAGATTTGTGAGTGATGATCTCTGCGAGAATATTTTCTCTATAAAGCTCCTTAGAAATATGAGTTTGTTTATGAAGTAAGAAAATAAGGGTAAGACTTAATTTCAAGTACTTCATAATCTTACCCCACAAAATTTTTCAAGGCTGGATATATTTACTTCCTCACATTATGCAGCTTTTTCCAATCAATGTAAAGTTTTGATTGTAGTATAGTAGACTGCATTTTTTTTCTTTTTCTCTTTTGTGTTTTCCATATTTCTTTAAAAAGAGCCTACGAATTGCTGGTTTGCAAACTGCCCAAATTATTTTCCACCGCAAAAGGATAAAACAGATTAGACCTTCTATCAAGAAGGAGCGAGATCATAAAGGAAACAAAAGGAAAAAACAAAGCCTAGCCAATAGTGGCCGAGGCGAGGCATCTTTTCTTTTTTATGCCAACAAATGTAGTGTTTGGATCGGCAGTTAAATTGATTCTATTAAAATTGCGTATAGTAAATGTTAGTTAAAATTATATGATTTATGTTTGGATATATTTATAAAAAAATGGTTTTGTATGGTAATATTATGAAATTAAGTTATAAAATCTCAGAGTGGATTATGTTCAACGTAGAAGCAACTGTGTTGTGGCAATTAGAATTGATATGATTATGTAGAATTGATTCAATTTTACTGGAACATAATTTTAACCGATATAATTGATTTTAACAAAGTTGAATTAATTTTATAGAATTTGTTGTGGTTTCTAGCGGTCTAGTTCAATGAAAATGTCATATTAGGCAGTTAGGGTAAAGTAAAGTGTTATATTACTACTATCTCAACTAATATCTATTACCATGGGGAGGGTTTCACTGCCAATCGGCAAATAAACAAAGCTGGAGTCTAGCTGGTTTTTGTGTTCATGCCAACTTGCCTAGTCCTTTTGGACCACAAACAAATCATGAAAACCAACTAGCCTAGTCCTTTTCGACCACAAACAACAAACCGTACAATTATTATTTAATCTAAAAATAGAAGGTTACGTACACAAATACTGATGTGACTTGACGTGAATTTAGATGGTTGAACATGTGAAGTTGTCAATGACAAGAGTTTAGGAAGATACGAGATAGCAATTAGAAAGAAAGAAATCATTTTCACAGGCACAGCCTTGTAGTTTACTTTTGTATATTACAAATGCATGTGAACTTTATTTGATTTTTTCCGGGGATGGTAGTTTGAGGGTTGATATTTCTCCAGTTATTACAAGTCTGAACCTTGCACATTTCACCCTGAATCTCAACGTTATTAGGGGATTAGTTGAGCCGAGACAACGTTTATGGACCCTAAAAAACCAAAAAATTGAATAAATATCATATTTGAAATAGTTTCTTGGTGTAAAAGTAATAGTCAAGTTTTACTATTTATTTTTATTAACTCATCTCCTACTCTTTAAGCATTATAGTCAAGTGTTATATTCAATATGTCAATTTATATTTTAAATTTTCATATTAAATTAAATTAAATCAATGTTAATATCTATTAGCTTTCCGATGCATAAAGAATGTTAATATCTATTAATTGACTATTCAGTCAAATATAATATTTTTCTTAACCTTAGTTTATTAACCAATTCTAAATTTTTAAGTAAGATTAATCAAATATAAGATAGTTATAATCAAATATAAGATGTTTTATTGAGGCTTTTTTTTTCATATTTAACCAAGATCGTGCAGGAGAAATATAGTAGCGTTGTCTCATTTTTTATAGATAAGAATTAATATAGTAATTTTGAAATTATATTTTGAGTTTAATTTTGACACGTTGACCGTGTAAATATTTTATACATTGTCAAGCAATCACTATTTTTCAAACACTGTTTTTGACACATTGATTTGTCACATTAATTGTTTAAAAAAAAGAGATTTGTCACATTAATCAAATAAATTAAATAATAAATTTATTTTTCTCATATTCTTAAAATTTAATTGGTTGATGGTGTAAAAATGTATTTACACTTTTATTGCATGTAACTTTTTCTCTTATTTTTTGTATTAAATGTATAGTTTTTAACAATAGATTTGAGTAAATTAAATTAAATCGATAGGAATTATATATGTATAACAAACTTAAATTTAATATATATCCAAATTTAACTATTTATTATTAAGCAATATTATTTTTTAGTATTATTAAAAAACAATTTAAATATAGGAGTATTAAAAATAACTAAAATCTGAATTTAATTAGTTTATTAATTTTTTTTATTGATTAGAAAAAAAATATAATCATATATAATTAATGTGTAACATGTGTTGAATGATGAGAGATAATAGATCTTAAAGACCATTCCAAATATGAGTGTATCCTAGTCATGTCTGTCTCAGTTAAAGATTCTCTCTCAATTTTAAACCATTGATTAATCACTTGGAAACTCACTCCCCTCAACTAATGCTCCACGCCACTATTTCTTCTTCAGCTCTCACCACTCTTAACTACCATTGCATAACAGAACACTAAAACTCAACAAAAAAAAAATGAAAAACACGGTTTGCTATTAAAGTGTAACAAAAGATGAGACCATAAGACCTATTATCAAGGGAGAATTAACGAAAAAAACCGAATTTGCAATGTGTAAGTTAAGACCTATTATCAAGGAAACAAAACAAAGACTACTAAAAATAAAAAGATAAAACATAGAAAAATTAGGTTTGCTTGGTCATATCCTTGTCAGCACAATCCACTTGTCTTGTTCTCCTTCAAACTTGACCACCCCTATAAAAATCCCCATACCCACATTGCAAACTTCACATTTTTACATCTCATAGGATCTCAAATCTCAAAGGTGAAGAAGAGAGAGAGGAACCTTCAAAAACCAAAAGAGTGAGGAAGAAAGAGAAGAAATTTTCATCACAACCGTCCATTCGTTCCTCCGTGGTGTGTGTTCTAACCGTTGATGGCCACTCGTGTGATCCCTCCAAGAATCCTGAGGAATCTCGGTTACAACACCGCCACAAAACCGTTAACCTCCCCACACCCTTCTTCTCTCTCCCCCACTCTCTCTCCTCCTCCTTCTCTCATCGACGCTGCACCCAAACCACCTTCCTCCGCCGCAACCACCCTCCTTACTCCCGCCGCCGCCGACCTCAACTTTCACGACGTCCAGAAGCTCTTCTCCGCCGTTCCCACCTCCAAGCTCCTCCGATCCACCGCCGTGCTCCATGCCACCGCGATTGAGCCCATGGTGGACCTCGGCACGTGGTTCATGAGGTCCAAGCTCATGCAGACCGAGGGCCTCAAGGACGTGGCGCTCGCCGCCATTCGTTCCTCCTTCTACGGACACTTCTGCGCCGGTGAGGACGCCGTCACCGCCGGGAAGAGCATCAGAGAGTTGAACGAAGCCGGTCTCCGCGGAATGCTCGTGTACGGCGTCGAAGACGCCTTTGACAACGACGGCTGTGACCGCAACCTCAAAGGGTTCCTCCACACCGTTGATGTCAGCAGATCTCTCCCACCTTCTTCGGTAAGCACATTTTCATTTCAATTTCATAAAAATTATTTGGTTCTCAAAATGTTAATTACATGCTAGCAATGCTATTTGGTACCAAGAAATTGAGAATGGAAGGTGAGAATATATGAGAATCTATGTCAAATTTAGTTTTGAAAACAATGCTTTGTCTGAAATTGTGACCTTGAACTTTGATTCGATGATTGTATATCCCACTTTCATTCTATGTTACAATTTGTACCAAATAGCATTTTCTTTGCACCAATTTTGTAAAATTGGGGTGCAAATTTTGGTGAGCATGTATCAGGACTATTTGTTGCTGTCGTTGTTTTTTTTTTTTTTTTTTTTTTGGTCTTTTGGCCTTTTTTTGCATGTAACAGAAGGCAAACAATGATTGCGCTGTGGGAGTGATCGTTTAATGCTTGGCATTGAGATGAGAAAAACTTACATGGATTGATGATTCTGGTATTGGATGCGAAAATCACCATCATTGATGAGTAGTGCTGGGACTCAAGTTTGGAGCTGTGAGACATGGAATAAGGAGTGAAATCTAGTGCTGTTAATGTTACTAGGGACAAAGATTGATGATTGATATCAGCTTCAGCAACTAGAAACACCGTAATTTCATTGACGAATGTCAATATTTTTTGGTAAAAGGCCCTACTGCACTAGCGGACCACCGAAACAATGTGGTTGCTTGTGCTTTTCTATACCCATTTTTATGTGGATGAGTGGTTTTGTTGTTATATTGGGTGTGTTCTAATGGTTTCAAAATTGAATTTTGTTGTGGTATAGGTGAGCTTTGTCATTGTGAAAATCACTGCAATATGCCCCATGAAGCTGCTAGAGAGACTCAGTGACTTGCTGAGATGGCAGCAGAAGGACCCTTCATTCAATTTGCCATGGAAGCAAGATTCCCTCCCCATTTTCGCCAAGTGCAGCCCTTTGTACCACACCCGGAAGAGACCGGAGCCTCTAACCCGGGAAGAAGAGAGTGATCTTGAGCTTGCTAGTCAGAGATTCCTTGAGCTTTGCCAGAAGTGTGTGCAGGCCAACATTCCTTTGCTGGTGGATGCAGAGCACACCACGGTTCAACCTGCTATTGATTACTTCACATACTCTGCTTCCATCGTGCACAACAAAGGTGACAATCCGATCGTGTTTGGAACCATTCAGACATACCTGAAAGATGCCAAGGAGAGGCTGCAGCTGGCAACTGAGGCCGCAGAGAAAATGGGAGTCCCGATGGGGTTCAAATTGGTGAGGGGTGCTTATATGTCAAGTGAAAGGAGTTTGGCTGAAACTTTGGGATATGCATCTCCAATTCATAATACCATCCAGGACACGCATAAGTGCTTCAATGACTGCTCATCTTATCTGCTTGAGAAGGTTGCTAATGGGCCTGGCGGGGTTGTTCTTGCAACTCATAATGTTGAATCAGGTAGTTTACACTTTACATTACAGATGAGATTTGATGATTTATGATAAGTAAACCAAGGAATTCAATTGATGGGTCTGAGTGTGACATATATTTGTATGTGTGAAATGATGTGTAGGGAAATTAGCTGCTGCAAAAGCACATGAGTTGGGGATTGGGAAGGTGAACCACAAGCTTGAATTTGCACAGCTACATGGAATGTCAGAGGCACTTTCCTTTGGTTTGAGCAATGCAGGGTTTCAAGTTAGCAAGTATATGCCATTTGGACCTGTGGAAAAGGTTATGCCTTACCTCCTGAGAAGGGCTGAGGAAAATAGAGGGATGTTGGCTGCATCAGGCTTTGACAGGCAACTGATGAGGTGATCATTACTTTCAACCCTTAGCAATGTGGCACGTGAAACATTTGGGATTTGGATCCTCGACCGTCAGAGGAATCCCACTCACGCTTTCAAACATTTAATCGGATGGGTTGGTTGACTGCGTGAATATAGGATTTCCCTGGCGGTAGGAATGCAAATCCAAACATTTGGTTGATGTTGTTCTGACATTATTGATGTTTTCTTTGTGTGCAGGCAAGAGTTGGGAAGGAGACTAAAAGCTGCAATCTAATTAAATTGATGGGATGAAATTAATGGGATGTAATAATGTCATGCATGTAGTTTACAGGGTTCGCCAATTTTTGTACAAATTAGAGAATCCTGTGATTGATTTGAACTGTGCATTCAAGTTAATGAAATGTGCATTTTGTTTGGTATATTCTAATTGCCAGCACATAGTGCAATGGAAAAAAAAATACTATTGATATGTTTCATGGGTATTGAGCTATTTTATTCCACTTGAATTTGACATATATAAAATTATAAAAACCAAAGGTAACATGAAAATAAGATAGCATAGTGCAATTGGGGGAAAAATACTATTTATACGGGAATTAAGTTATTCCACTTGAATTTGACTACAAAGCATCTAAAAACAAAAGGTAACAATAGAATAAGCTAGTGCTTGAATTCATTAATTGGTTTGGACAAATAAATATCAAGTGTCAATTTCAATTAACATGGACAATTAAGACAAGTGGCTCCACTCGCCATGATTTCAAATTTCCAATCCCAAGTACAAATAAAACTGTCCATTTCATTAAAAATTGCGTGCGAGATAACCACTACTTCCACTTGAAATAGAAGAGTCTAAAAGTTTTCTCCACACAAAAAAAATTAATGACAAGATTGCAGTTTGTTGATATATATTTGTGGCTAAGCACCAAAATTGGATATAAGCCTTGTTACATTGTAACATGAAAGTGGTGAAAATGACATACATTGGTTTAACACTTGTATTCAATTCACAAGTGTCAAATTCAATTCACATCTTGTATTCCAATTTTCGGTACATAATAAGCAAATGGAATTGAAAAAGGCCAAAAGTGCTGCATTATTTTCTAACATGGAAAGTGACTCCGGCCGAAAAGCTTAACAACAATAATACACACTTGTAATGCTTCGTTAATTTTTAGGACAAAATTCGAAATTGAAATCAAAGTTGCAGATTCCATCACAATCATTGCTGAGTTGGATACCAAAAAATTTCTCCAGTTATGCAGACAGAGAATTAGAATAGTTAACCAAACAGTATTCATGATAAAAGGGAGAACCATCCAAAGATGATAAGAAAAAAAGTACTCCCACTACCATGTGGTTTTTGTCCAGGGAAGGTTAATTACTCTATCAAATGAAACAGACTTGTATTTTTTAATATAGTTCTCTCAAATCAAGGTGTAATGGTGATTTTATTGTCTAATTTTAAAGAATGGATATTGAAAGCCAATCAATCACTCTAGTGAGTGTTTTGAGTGGAACGACGGTTCTGATGCTGGTGCTTCCTGCTACAAGATGACTCTGTTGGCGTGTGGTCTCGGCAGTGGTGGTTGGAAGTACACTCAGACGCTCAAGTTATTATGTAAGCAGAAAGTAGGGAAGGTGATTTAAAATTGGGGTGTTCACGGTTTGGATTGGTTCTGTTTCGAGAGAAAAAATCATTCGATCCAATCACTTCAGTTTTATTACTTCATCATCCAAACGCTTTTTTTTCTTTTTTTAAAATCCTAATCAATCTGATCCAATTTTTATCGGTTTAGGTTGGATTGGATTTCGATTTTTAAAAGAAGTTGTAAATATCAAAATCAATGAAGAAATAGAAACTAATTTGAATCATATAACATCACATTACAAGCCTAAACAATAAGAGTTTGGAATAAAAAAATAAAAACGAACCAAAAGTCTCAAATAAATTACCACATTTACCATTCTTGGCATAATACCTCTAAAATAAGAAAAAAAAATACTGCATAGTACATGACATATTTTTTAAATATATGTTTACTTTCATGCATATTTTTCAAATTAATGATTTTAAAGTAATTAATTAATTATTTTTGTTTTACCTTTTTTTAACCAATCTATCTAATATTATATTATTACTATATATATATATATATATGTATATATACACATATATATAAAGTAAGGTTAGATCCACCATACCCTACTTCATGTCTTTATTACTTCCACCCTACCTTATCCTACGTGGCAAGACCACAATCAATCATAAACATTCTGATCTAAGAATCCAAATTTAAATCTATTATATATATAAAGTAAGATTAGATCCACCCTACTCTACTCCATGTCTTTATTACTTCCACCCTATCTTATCCTACGTGGTAAGACCAAAACCAATCATAAACAATCTGATCTAAGAATCCAAATTTAAATTTCAAAAAATTAGTTAGATAATAATTATAAGTAATTCGATGATGTCAGATGATAAAGTTTCAACTGCAAACTAAGTACATTCAAGTTTTAATTTGTTATTTGAAATTTGAAATTTCAAATTTGTCATTGGTGTCGTAACATTAAAGAATGAGCTAACTAGGGGTGGCAATATGGGCTTGCGGGGCGGGCTGGGTCCAACCCGCCAAAATGTGAGTTGGGTTGGTCCATTTTTTGTATATGAGTTGAAAGTTTCAACCCAACCCAAATTTGGGTGGGCTGGTGGGTTGGTGGGCTAGCCCGCCAAATTGTAATGTAGTAAAAAAAAATAGTCTTAATTTAAAGTTCTAACTTTTAAAGTTCTAACAAAGGAATATTCAAAGGAAAAATAGTTAAAGATGCTGGTGGAGCAGCCATGATCCTTAATTCCTTATGAATCTGGGTTAGCCATCCAAGAATAAATAAATTCAAGCTAATAATTGCCTTCTAATACAAAAGTACACAACTTACATGCTAATTGATATACGGCCAGACCAAGAACCTTCCATGTCAATTGCTGTAAAAAACAACAAAAGATGGCAAATCAAGGACAAAATCGCAAGGAAGCAAGGACAAAATCGCATTACAGATCCAAAGAGAGGAGTGATTCAACGAAAATGCATGTTGCCGAGGATGCTTACTTACCAGTTCGCGACGAAGAGGAGAGCGCGACATTTGCACAATTCAGTGGCGGAGAGGAGAGAGCGGTGGAGAAAAGGAGAGCGCGGTGGACTGGAGGAGAGCGCAGTGGAGGAGAGAGTCAGAGAGGAGATAGGGGCGGACTGGAGGAGAGAGTCAGAGAGGAGAGCGCGGTGGTGCAGCTAAAACAAAAAGTCAGAAACCCTCATTGAAGAATCATATTCCCTAATGAATCCTTAGTACTGCTGTAGATGCAAAAAAAAATAATAAATAAATACAGGCCCGGCTGGCCCGCCCCGACCCGCCAAAAAATGGGTTAGCAAAGTGGGCTGAATTTTCCAACCCAACCCGCCCAACGGGCCTAGCCCATATTGCCACCCCTAGAGCTAACTGAATATAATGACGGAGATAGCCCGAGCAATTATATATTTGTTGAGCTAGATAATCTTGAGTAAGTTAGTTTCAAGTTTTAACATTTGTTGATGAATAACTATCAATTTATGTATTTATTTATTTATTGATCCCTACCATCCGTCATTTCTAGTACTTCAATATGTACTATTATTTCTTTATGGGGAGGATGGATTCGACAAGGTATATTAACAAATGATGCAAATGCAAGTACTAGAAAAAAAGGAAGATATTAGCATGTTGAGTTCTTTGCATATAGGCTGCAAGACAGAGCTGGAGAATCACTTTTTGTACTTCGAAGGACACTAAAATCATGACAACCTCCCTCCTAACACAACAGTTAATTATTGAGATTCTATATATTGTAGTACAATTAATATTTTAATCTTATGTGTTAAAACGTTAATTAGTTTATTTTCTTATGGTTTATGATTGTAAGTGTTAGTGTGCTGTACTTGGTCTCATATTTCACTATTTTGATGAATTTTACATTACATTACACTTCTTCTTGAGTAAAGTTGACTCTTTACGTACTAATAATAGAATGACTATTGGATTGTATATACTATTCTTATTTCCCTTTTCTAGCTGAGTGGCTCTTTAGCGATGGGGGTTATATTTGTGTAAGTATGAGCTTTAACAAAACTGCCTGATGTTTACTATTTCTCTCTTTAGTGGGTTTGATGCTACGTTTTTTTTATCAATTTATTACTTTATATGCTCCATGTTGCTAAGTAATTTGTTTAATATCTGTCTGTTTTTCAGATTTAATATAACGTGTGGGATGACAAATCATTTTCAAAGCAATTTTACGGTGGATTTGGCATCTTAGGTGGATGAGTTGTAGTTAAGTTTATTTGTGATTGGTGAGTAAATTTGATTCGCTGTTTTGTCAGGGGAGGTCCTGGATTATGAAGATTATGTCTTCGTAGTCTAGAGGAACTGCTGGCTGGAGATCAAACAGTTAATGTGTGTCTGCTTGCTAATGTTAAGTTTCATTTTCTTTTATCAATATCGTGTAACTTTTTATGATGTTACAAGTCACACATGTTTTTTATATTGTTTTGAATTTTATGTTTATTTACAAAACACCTAAATGAGGTGCAAGTTCTTGTGGAGTTGGCCTCTTAGGTGATGGTTGTAGTTAAGTTTATTTGTGATTGATGAGTAATTAAATTTGATTCACTGTTTTGTCAGAGGAAGGCTTGGATTATTGCTGAAGTTAACCCTTGCACTTTGTTTGTTGTTTGTGTTTGCACGATCCATCGCCAGTTGGGTAATTGCTAGATGAGGAGCATAAGGCAGATGCGATACCCGAGAAGAGTTCGTGGGAGCCAGACGGAAGATTTAGTACTTAGTTTATTCATAACTAGATTAATTATTGTGTCTGTACTCTTGCATAACTAGGGAGAGAGTAGGTCCTTGAACTGTATATCAAACCAATTGGACTTTTATATCTAGGATGTTCAAGCAAGGACTTTATGTCTTTACTTTCTTCACGCTTGGGTCGATACTGATTCCCTGAAAGCTGAAAGTATTTATTTCTAAAATTGACCTAGATTAAATTGGTTTAAAATTAAATAAAAATAATATAGTAGAATCTTACTTTAAAATAAACACTATAATAGTCATAGATGATAAGGAAAAGAGAGCATGTGTATGGAATTTTGATTTCTGAGTCATGAACGTGGTGGAGAAGGAAAACCATGATAAAGTATTGAAACATGTGATTTTATGTTGTGATGAGAGTGGAACTTGCACCAAAATTGGAGATTAGTGGGATTAATTAACTACTAAGCGAGGAAGAAGGTGCACAATTAAATGGATTATTTGTGGGGATAACAATAGCAATGCAATTTGGACGTCGACCAAGAATAGAATAAATTATTTTCAAAAAATGAAAGAATAGAACAAAGGATTGAATTTTTTTTTAAAGTTCGGTGTATCTATTTCTATCGAGTGTAACAGAGTGATTAATCTTCTCCCCACGAATACTTGTTTTAAGTGATAAAAGTTTAACAACGAAATGTATTCTATTCACATTGACGAAAATGAGACATCTAACTATGTTTAATAACCTTGACGCCAAGATTGGATTTAATTGTGTGAGAAAAGTCAATGGAATCAATTCGATCCATAGCTACATACATTGCGTGGTTTAAGTGGATTCTTTGGCTGTGGTTGTGCCTACCAAAGCGAATATTGTTCGCAAAAACGCACGGTCCACCTTCCACTTGTCGATTTGTCTTTTTTCTAGTTTTCTTGTTTTAATCTTTTCTTAAAATATTTTTTTTGGATTCCGTAAAATGGATAATATTTAAATTTAGTTTTTAAAGTGTGGTTTCTCATTTTTTTTGTTTTTTTACATAGAGAAATAATTTATTTTTAAACTAAAATAGTTTTTTTTTGTGTTAAAATAGTTTTTTTTAACTCTGTAAGTGTGTTATTTATTTATTATAATCTTAGCTTTTGTTAATTGGTGGACGTCACCGCCTATTCGAAAAACAATAACATTAGTATTTTTTTTAGGAAAATGTCAAACATTACGACTTTAATTGGTTAGTATTGCTTATCTTCCAACCCATTCATATACGGTGTTTTGTAACCACCTATCATTGATTTCCACATCAGCATTCTTACATTTCATGTATAAACTGTTTCTGCTTATATGACATTGCTCATTTTTTTATCATTGGGTTCAGTATTTTATTAAATTGAATGACTAAAGTGTGACTTTATTTTTTTAAAAAATGGGAACAAAATGAAACCTTTTGAAAATAAAATAATATAACCAAATTTTCAAGAATTAAAAATAGAATTTATCTTTATTATTATTATTATTATTTTTGACCTCATTATCCTTCACTTCTTTTTTATCTAATCATGTATATTATCTGTGTACTTGACCTCAAGAACATTCACATTCAAGAACATTCACATTTTAGTAATGCTAGTTCTCTGAAACATTGTTTTAATATACAAAATTCAATCTCCAAACATTAATACTTTAAAAAATTAAATATGTATCATTTAAATCAGGCACGGATCCACATGTAAGGAAAGGGGGCAAGTGCCCCCACAGGATTTAAAAGAAAAATAAAAAAATAGTAATATCACTTATTTGCCCTTTCTATTTCCCAACCCTAATTCCTCTTTCATTTTCTGCCTCTCATTTTCTGCCTCTGCCTCCTTCTCTCGCCTCCTTTGCTCGCAGCCTCTGCCTCCTCTCGCCGCGCCGTCTCGCGACTCTGCCTCCTCACGCCGCGCCGTCTCTCGCCGCCGCTCGCAGCCTTTGCCTCCTTCTCTTCCCTCGCGCGGCTCTGCCTCCTCACGCCGTCGCGGCTCTGCCTCCTTCGCTCGCGCCGTCGCGCGCCGCTGCCTCCTCCGCTAGTCCACGGCTCCTCTGCGCGTCTGCCTCCGCGGCGCTCCCTCCTTCTCCACCTGCTCTGCTTCAACCCTCTTCTCCCCTTCGCGTCGCCGCCGCTCCAGAGTCCAGCCTCTTTCGCGCGGTCTCTTCCTGAACAACCAGTGAGCAAACCAGCAAGGTAAGTCGGTAACCCAATCCTTTGTGTTGTCTGATTTGTCTCCACTGCTTACTTACTTGCTTACTTTACTTGCTTGTTGTTGTTGGCTGTTGTTTTGTGTTTGGTTGGTACTTGGTAGCTGATAGGAGGTTATAGACTATTTTTTTTTACTGTGTTGAATTTTGCAAGTTTGTGTATTGTTTCAACTGTTGGGAACTGAAAGTGCTCGTTTGAGCATACTTTTTATTCTTTCATTAAGAGAGTTTTGCACTCCTTTATAAAATGTATCCAACATTTACTTGTTTGAAATTCAGGAAAGGAATTGTAGTTTTGGTCCCACTACTGTGACTATCCTCTGATAATTCGTGACTCCAATTTAATCCTCATTTCAGTTGTTACAATCAATTCCTACCCTCAGTTTATCTCTTTACCTAAAACTTCCAAATCCTGATTGAATTGAAGTTTGTTTAGGCACCACTGCACCAGAATGATAGAATCATAGCCATAGCAATAGGATAAGATTGAGAGGTCATAGGACTTAGGAGGATGGCTAAGCCTAAGTGAATGTTTAGCACCAATATTGTTTGCTAACAATTTTCCTTTTTTCTTAACTTTATCTAGCAATGGAAAAATAGTACTTTCAATTTTTTAATAGTTTTATGTTATATTTTCCATGTTACAAATTTATGTGTGAATTGCCCCCACATGTTCAAATTTCTGGATGCGTGCCTGATTTAAACTGACCACATAGTAGTTTTTCTCCTGTAAAAATAAATTGACCACATGGTAATATCCTCCCCTCCGAATAAAACAATAAAAATATTTGTTTTGGTTACACGTGGAAAATGAAATAAAATATAATGAGACTGATTCTATTTAAAATAATTTAATAACAAAAGTTTTAATGTACATTCATCATTTCCAATTTGAGAATAAATATATCTTTACTCACTTGGACATTATCACAGTATTATGGCTTCCTTTTTTTTTTCTTGATTTCATTTTAAATCAAATTTAATGTAAAAAAAGAAGGTGATCCAATCCAGTAGTGAGCCAGCTTCCAATTTCCATCAAAATTAAACTTGGCAGGCAGCATTGGAATTAGGAGGCCTCCATTGAGAATCTGCAAACCCATTCAATTTATTTAATGTATATTTTCAACACCCGTATGCCAGTTGGAGAAATGGGTTCTAGACTTTTCTGAATATATAAGTGAGCCATTAAATTTTGAGTCCATTCAGTTTAGTAATTAAACACTATATTAATTACTATAAATAAAGTAACCGTTATTTGTTATTAAACAATACACATTATAATATAATTATAAATAGACTTAGGTTCTGGCATTCCATCATTTTTTCAAGTTATTTTCTCTCTCTCTCTCTCTCTCTCTCTCTCTCTCTCTCTCTTTTCTCTGTTTCGCTCACCTCGTTGCTCTGTTTCCTTCAATCAATCACCCATGGCTTCTCTTTTTAGCATTTTGTTTTGTCGAATTTCTCCTCATCCTTGCTCCTCCGCCGACGGCGGTTTCTTTCCCACTGCTACTATAGGAACTTCAATCGACGTGGTGACCTCCGAAGAAGATCGCTTTCGACTGGGCAGAGAAGAACGAGGATCTTGTTGCTTCTTTCACATGCCGGGTTGAAACCGATGAGGCGGAATTCGAACCTGATGACTTCGACAGGGCAGAGAAGAACGAGGATCTTGTTTCGCGATTTCTTGGCCCTCAACATCGCTTCCGTTTACGCCGTCTTCAGAAACGACAATGGGTCAGGTGCGTTTAATTTTTCCTCTCCTTAATTCTCAATCTTTCCTCATCATGTCTGGTAGGATGGAAACTGATCCTGGTTTTTGTGTTTCCTCTTGAAAAGAATGATTCACAACACCCTTTCTTTTTTTCATTGTCCCCACGACCCCCGATTTAAAATTAAAATGGGTTTCATTGTCCCCACGGCCTTTCTTTAACCATACTGTTCATGTTGATTTCAACCGTATCTATCAGTTGAAATTGTTGGAGCTGTAGGTACCATTTATACTAAGGATTCAGTCATTGTTGTGATTGAATTTGAACTTATAAATATCTACATTACCAGGTTGATCCACATTCGTTTCCCATGCTTGCTGATTGGCAAAGAGAGTGTACAATGGAAGACATTTTGATGCAATTGAATAAAGAAATGAGTTTGGTTAGTTTGTCAATCTAGTTTCTGGTTGTTTGTTGGTGCTTTTATAATTTTCTCTCCATTGTAGCAATCCCTGTCGAAAGTGAATGTTAAATGTAAGAGATTATTTAGTGTTTAGGGTAGAGCCCCACATAGTGACCGTATACTTGAATCTTGACCCATGATGATGTTTTTATTTAAACCATTAGATTATATGTATTTTAGGAAATGAGATAGAGTTTGGTCTTGTATACTGGCTATTATGTGTCGGTCTTTGATAAAGCCGTGTCTTTATATTTTGTTGGTTTATCGAGTATATTCTTTAAACGCAGAGTCATGGAAGATCAGAAAGAAACCGTTGCTGGAGGTGTAGCAAGAGAAAATGATGATCAAAGAGACAAACAATAGACCTTGCATCTGGTCTTGCAAAACAAATTTTGAAGCTTGAAAGGGTAGTTGATAAGCTTAAAGTTGCAAAAAGGTAGAAATTATTGGCCAAAGTGTGAAATAAGCTGTGTCTATCTTGTAAAATTGTAACCATTGATTTTTGTAATAAATGGGTGAGGTAGGTTAGTGAAAATTTTAAAAAACTTATTCGTTTAAATATAAAATGTTGATTTGCATGCTGCACTGCTAGAAAAGCAAAGCAGCTCTGTAGTTGCTTGATCCTTTTCTACATCCTACTTTGCCGCCCACCGTTTCTTCTTGTTCGTCTGAGTCTGACTGACACCGTCATGGAAGATGCTACTGCTACTGCTAATGGTAAATTTCACTCTTCGTATGCTATGGCTTTTGCTTCTTCTTCTTGTTCTTCTTCCCTAATCATGTTATGCAAAAATTGATGAAGTAGTTGTAAGCTGTCATAACATGGTTTTGAGAAATACTGATCCTACTGCCCATGCTGAGGTTACTGCTATAAGAGAGGTAAAATTAATAAGCGAGGGGTTTATTGTACTGTATTTCTTTGTCTCTTCCTTCATAGTTGTGGCTTAAAAGTTAAAACTGTTTAAACAGGTACCATAAAATCTGGATATGGATAACCTGGCATAGTGGCATGTTAGGGAGATAAAAAAAATTGATGCTTTTTTTTTCTCTTTCTCATTCAAAGATTGAACCAAATAACATGAACTTTGAGCATTCTTTAATCATTACCTGCCAACATTTTATATCTGCTGTCTCAGACAGATTTGGATCTCAAATTTTGGGAGTTTCAAACAAACACCATTGGTTGTGTATGGTTTTAAGTTGCTGCAATTTCATTTGTTTGTTCTAACATTAAATGTTTTGTTTAACTCCCTACATCCAGGTATATATGGCTCATTTTATATGTATGAGGGCTCTAACCACATTTATATTTGCCAAACCATATCCTCTTTCTACTTATTTCTTTAGTTTACATCATTTTGGACCTCATGATTTAATTAGACATTATTTCTTCTGTGGGCTTGTAGAAAGCAGAATCAATTGAACTTGCTGACTTCGAAATCTATGCATCTGTAGGCAAATATTTTTACATTTATGGTCAACCATTTAGTGTCGTCCTCTGGGAACTCCTTCCATGTTAGATAGAATGGATTGTTTTTTTTAATTGAATGAAGAAATTCTGTTTTAAAATATCCTTTCTGCTCATAATTCGCTGTTGTTGCTTTTTTCCCCTTTCAGTTTTGTCATTTTTAAGTGTAATTGATTGCCGATCTCTTTTTTATTTTTTCTGGAGTGAAAAATTCGATGAAATAGTTTTTTTTTGTTTTGCATGGATACTAAGCAAATAATTTCTGGAAAAATATTAGAATCCCTCTATGTTAGGTTTTGGTAGGGGAATAAGAAAGCTTTGATTTTTAGTTGTGCATGAATCTTATCTGAATCTGTTTGATGCGAGTTGTATCTACGAATTTGATTTCAAATCATGTAATTTGATTCCTGATCCCTTCAATAGTGCTTGCATTTTCATTACTTGAGTTATTTTACTATCAGATTTGTATTTAATGTGAATGTGAATATGATTGTGAGGTTATTTAATTGTTGTTTATTTTACCTGTTCTCTAAGCCCGTACAAATTTTTGATTGCATGTTTTCTTCCAACAAGTTTTGGTCTTCTCCAACATGCAGATCCGTTGTTGCTTTTTTGTTATGGCTGAAAGTTCTTTTGTGGTGTGTTAATTATGCTTTCCTTTCTTCTAAATTCTCTGGGAACTCCTTCCATGTTAGATAGAATGGATTGTTTTTTTTTTAATTGAATGAAGAAATTCTGTTTTTTTTTTTCCAGTCATTATTGTGCTTGTGATACTTGATATTCAGCCTCTACTTTTCATGGTTGATGAAGTAAGTTTTGTTATATTCTGCTTTTGCATATTGCATATAGTGACTAATTAATGAGAAATGGCATGTGGGTATTTCCTAGTATATGAAAATGCTATTGATTCTTGGGGACAATTCACTCTTGATTTTAGGTTGAATTTCTGTTTTTGAAACTCTTACTTCTCGTTTTGTTTTGAACCATGGTGTACTATGAAGGGCATAGATTTTTGTTTCTTTACTTTTGTGACTTTATCGGTCCATGCAAAGTAATGTATTACTTAAAACAAAATAACTTATTTGGATATTAAGTAAGAATAAGGTAGCATAAGAAAATACCAGGTAGCTTTGTTGGATAATTTTCTAACTCAAAGTAAAGAATTTAATTTTCCACTCTTTGGTAATGCTCCAAGGCAATTTCTATGATCACGAAGAATATTTTTGTGACATTACGAATTTGAATCCGAATCGATATGATGACTTTTTGATGCTTTCTTAAAGTAAAAATTGTTATTGGGGGCGTTGAATATATTGTCTTACCGTTTTTTAAAATCAATTATAGAAAAATTTTCAAAGATTCGTTTAGAATTAGGATTGGAAGGAGGCTCTCCCTCCCCCAGGGCAAACAGGGGCGGGGGGAAGGGAGAGCCCCCCGCCGCGGGGCCCTCTGGAAGAGGGGGCTCTCTCCCCCGAGGGGGGGGGGGGCGCTCTTCGGGCCGTGGGCTCCCAAGGAAGAGGGGGCCCCGCAGGGAGGGGGGCAAAGGGGGGCGCCCCGTTCCCGGGGGTCCTAGGAGAGGGGCTCTCCTTCCGCAGGGGAAGGGGGCTGGGAGGCGCCCGGTCCCCTTGGTGGGAGGGGGTCCCTAGGGAGGTACCCTTGGGAGGGGGTCCTGGGCCCCTCAAGTCGGCGAGAGGGGCGGGCGGGGGGCTCCCGGGGTCCCCGGGGGTGCTCCCCGGGCCGGGGAGTGGTGTCCCTGGGAAGAGTGGCCCTTGGGGACGGGGGGCGCCTAGTCCCCTTGGGGTGGGAGGGTCCCCACGGAGGGACCCTTGAGAGGGGGTACTGGAGCCCCCCTTGGGTCGGGGAGAGGGGCGGGCGGGGGGCTCCCTGGGGCCCCGGGGGTGCTTCCCGGGCCGGGGGGTGGGGTCCCTCAGAAGAGGGGCCCCGGGGGACGGGGGGCGCCCAGTCCCCTTGGGGTGGGAGGGTCCCTCCGGGTCGGGGAGAGGGGCGGGCGGGGGGCTCCTTGGGGCCCCGGGGGGAGGGGGCCGGGGGTGCTCCTCGGGCCGGGGGGGTGGGGTCCCTCGGAAGAGGGGCCCCGGGGGACGTCCAGTCCCCGTGGGGGAGGGAGGGTCCCCAGGGAGGGACTCTTGGGAGTGGGGGGTCCTGTCCCCCCTCCCCGGGTCGGGGAGAGGGGCGTGTCGGGGGCACCCAGGGGCCCCGGGGGGAGGGGGTCCCTGGGGGTGCTCCCCGGGCCGGTGGGTGGGTTCCCTGGAAAGAGGGGCCCCGGGGGGAGGGGGCGCCCAGTCCCCTTGGGGTGGGAGGGTCCCCCCCCGGGTCGGGAAGAGGGGCGGGCGGGGGGCTCCTTGGGGCCCCGGGGGGAGGGGGCCGGGGGTGCTCCTCGGGCCGGGGGGGTGGGGTCCCTCGGAAGAGGGGCCCCGGGGGACGTCCAGTCCCCGTGGGGGAGGGAGGGTCCCCAGGGAGGGACTCTTGGGAGGGGGTCCTGTCCCCCCTCCTCGGGTCGGGGAGAGGGGCGTGTCGGGGGCTCCCAGGGGCCCCGGGGGGAGGGGGTCCCCGGGGGTGCTCCCCGGGCCGGGGGGTAGGGTCCCTGGAAAGAAGGGCCCCGGGCGGAGGGGGCGCCCAGCCCTTGGGGGAGGGAGGGTCCCCAGGGAGGGACCCTTGGGAGGGGGTCCTGGAGCCCCCCCGGGTCGGGGAGAGGGGCGGGCGGGGGGCTCCTTGGGGCCCCGGGGGGAGGGGGCCGGGGGTGCTCCTCGGGCCGGGGGGGTGGGGTCCCTCGGAAGAGGGGCCCCGGGGGACGTCCAGTCCCCGTGGGGGAGGGAGGGTCCCCAGGGAGGGACTCTTGGGAGTGGGGGGTCCTGTCCCCCCTCCCCGGGTCGGGGAGAGGGGCGTGTCGGGGGCACCCAGGGGCCCCGGGGGGAGGGGGGTCCCAGTCCCCTTGGGGTGGGAGGGTCCCCCCCCGGGTCGGGAAGAGGGGCGGGCGGGGGGCTCCTTGGGGCCCCAGGGGGAGGGGGCCGGGGGTGCTCCCCGGGCCGGGGGGTGGGGTCCCTCGGAAGAGGGGCCCCGGGGGACGGGGGGCGCCCAGTCCCCTTGGGGTGGGAGGGTCCCCACGGAGGGACCCTTGGGAGGGGGTCCTTGAGCCCCCCCGGGTCGGGGAGAGGGGCGGGCGGGGGCTCCTTGGGGCCCCGGGGGGAGGGGGCCGGGGGTGCTCCCCTGGCCGGGCGGGTGGGGTCCCTCGGAAGAGGGGCCCCGGGGGACGTCCAGTCCCCGTGGGGGAGGGAGGGTCCCCAGGGAGGGACTCTTGGGAGGGGGTCCTGTCCCCCCCCGGGTCGGGGAGAGGGGCGTGTCGGGGGCTCCCAGGGGCCCCGGGGGGAGGGGGTCCCCGGGGGTGCTCCCTGGGCCGGGGGGTGGGGTCCCTGGAAAGATGGGCCCCGGGGGGAGGGGGCGCCAAGTCCCCCTGGGGGAGGGAGGGTCCCCAGGGAGGGACCCCTGGGAGGGGGTCCTGGAGCCCCCCCGGGTCGGGGAGAGTGGCGGGCTGGGGGCTCCCTGGGGCCGGGGGTGCTCCCCGGGCCGGGGGGTGGGGTCCCTCGGAAGAGGGGCCCCGGGGGACGGGGGGCGCCTTGTCCCCTTGGGGTGGGAGGGTCCCCAGGGAGGGACTCTTGGGAGGGGGTCCTGTCCCACCTCCCCGGGTCGGGGAGAGGGGCGTGTCGGGGGCTCCCAGGGGCCCCGGGGGGAGGGGGTCCCTGGGGGCGCTCCCCGGCCCGGGGGGTGGGGTCCCTGGGAAGAGGGGCCCTGGGGTCGGGGGGTGCCCAGTCCCCTTGGGGGAGGGACTCTTGGGAGGGGGTCCTGGGGCCCCCCCGGGTCGGGGAAAGGGGCTGGCGGTGGGCTCCCTGGGTCCCCGGGGGTGGGGCCCCGAGGGACGGGGTGCGCCCGGTCCCCAGGGGGCGAGGCCGCAGGGCTCTTCCTCCCCCTAAGGGAATGGGCATGGGGGCGCTCCCCTGTGGGAGGGGGTTCCTCGGGGAGGGGCGGGGGGCTCCCTGGGAAGAGGGAGGTGGGACGTGGGCTTCCTCCCCTGGGGCCGGGGTGGGACCTCCATGGGAAGAGGGGTCCCCGTGGGGAGAGGGTCGTTGGGACGAGGGGGCCCCGAGGGGCATGGGGGGGCAAGGGGCGCTCCCCGGTCCCCTAGCGGCGAGGGGGGTCATCGGGTAGGGACCTCTGGGAGGGGTTCTTGGCCCCCCTGGGCCGGGGGGGGGTCGGGGGGAGGTTGTGGTCCCAGGGGAGGGGTAGGGCGGGGGCCTTCCTAGGGGGGAGGTGTCCCGCCGGGCGCCCGGGGGAAGGGTGCAGGGCCCGAGGGAGGGTGGGGGGCACCCTGGAGGTCTAGGATGGCCCTAAGGGGGAGGGGAGGGCGAGGTCCTCCTTCCTGGGGGTTAGGGTTTTGTAGGTCATGAAATTCGGGGTTTGTTTTTGTGGGTGAATTTGGACGAAGGATGGAATATAAAAAACAGAGAGAAACTAAAGAAAAAAAGAAACCAAAGTGTAATTAGGCTCTATTAACATTATGTGTCTGTGGGATTTTATCATTGGTTAATTGGGTTAACGAAAAGCTAAATGATATTGTCACAACCGGGGTTGCGGCGGGACGGCGTTAAAAGAAATTTGTTATCAGACAGAGTCGCTCTAATGTTTATTTGAGGAAAACACTAGCAAAACCTAAAATTGATGAATAGCCTACAAAACCCAAAATCTAGGTTCGGGAGTCTATTACGCGTGGGGAAGGTGTTAGCACCCCCACAGCACCCGTCTAAACGATACCTAAAATTGCTTGTGTAATTTTTTAGCTTTTTACATTATTAATTTTACCCCTTATTTATTTTTTACGTTTTTATTATTTAATTCTTAATTATTCTTAAAATAGAAAGAAAACAAAATATTTTATTTTTATTTACAGCCTGATCGGTGTGAACCTAATACTACGTACTACCCTAAAATGGAAGACATAAGCAGTTCTTGATTTAATTAATTTTAGTTTTTTTTTGTCTTTTCCTTCTTTTTAATGAAAATGAGCAAAAACGGTACGAGGAACGACATCACGTTTGCAATTGTTTGGTTTGTATAAGGCCATCTTTTTTTTTCTCTTTTTTTTTTTCATGAGGCAAGATTTAATTTTTATGATCGCGAAGTTGTTTTTATTAATCAAGGAACCATTTTTATCATCAAAAATCACTTTTACTATCAAGAACCAACCTTTATCATTCAGAGTCGTGATTCTTATAACCTAGAAGCAATTTTTTCATTATTCAGAAACAAAAAAGATCAAGATTCAATTTTTATCAAGAACCAAACTTTATCCTTTAGTAAAAAAGGTCATTTTTATCATCAAAACGGAATTGAGACTCACTTTCTACAATCAAGGATCAAACTTTGTCATAAAGCTAAAGTCATTGATTTGGTTTTTTTTAATGTCAAAATTCATTTTTATCATCAACAACCAAACTTTATCAACCTATCATCAAGATTCAGTTTTTACTGCCAAACCACAAGCCATTCAGAACACATATTCTAGAAATCATGCCAATGAAGAGAAAGGAGTTTTTGTTACTACAACTAACATGAAGGGGACTGAAATCACAGAGCATGAAACAAATACATCATAAAGAGTCCAGTTTACATAACAATGTTCAGACAACAATCAGAAAAACAAATGAACAAGGTTCTGGAATAAGCAAGAAAAAAAAAAAAAGAGAGGGGGAAACAGGAGGATCCAACCCAGAGACGGATAAAGAAACAACGAGACGTGACAGAATCGGGTGGCGAGGCAGCGCTAGAGCGTGTTGGTTCTGAACGGTGAGAAATGGACGACGGCGGCGCTGTGGTGGTGAGTGCGTCAGAGGTGCGGCCGTCCGAGGTGAAGGAGGAGGCGCAGTGGCGGAACTCCCACGAGAAGAAGAAGCAGCGGCGGTGGCGACAGGCTTGGTGGATGTTGGCGGGATGAGGTGGAGAGGAGCGATGGCGGTGCGGTGAGAAGTAGACGGTGGTGACGACGGCGAGAGAAGGAAGGAGGAGAAATGGAGAGGGACGGCAGCGTTAGATGAAGGAGGCTAGGGTTTTCGGAGTATGGAGGGAGAGAGGAGGTGCGGCTCTGCTGAAATGAGGGGAGGAGCGTATGAGAGAGAGAGAGGGAGTTAGGGTTGGGAGTTGATAGTCAGTGAATAGTGTGGTGTGAGAATCGAGGTGGGGGTATTTATAGCAACAGAATTAGGGTTAGGGTTTTCTGCAGCTTCTTTTTGTCTTCGCTCTCTCTTGGTCGCGGGCCCATGGCCCGCTCTCTCCCTTCCTTTCCCTTTTTTGGCTTCTGCTCCCTTTTTTTGTATGGCCGTTTTGGGCCTTTCTGTCTCTCTTTTTTTGTACTTTCTTTCTTTTTTTCTTTTCTCTCTTTTTCATTTTTTGGTTTTGTATTTCTTTATCATTTTTAAGGGTTTTCTAAAATAAAGATGAAGACAACATATTTTTTGCTTTTTCTCTAATTTTCTCTATTTTATATTCAAAATTGGGCCCGGAAAAAAATAGATGTCATGAATTGAATGATTCAAATTTAATAATAGATTAATTAAACTCAATTTTCAAGTTTTTTTTAAAAACTGATTGCCTTTTCATGTACCGTTCAATTATTCTTTAGAATCCTCATCATTGGAAATAAATTATTCAAGGCAATTCAAAATATTAAAATTAATATAATTGATTCAGAAATAAAATTAAGAGAATAATTTATTATGTTTTGGTCAAAAGAATAATTTATATGAAATGAAATCATTTTCAACTAATTTTTAATATTAAATGGCACTGTTATTTTTACTACTAACTCTTATGTATGTGCTTATTTTTTTTAAAAAATAATTGAAATACAATTAAATTTACTTTGTATTATAATTTATTAGTCAGTAAATATAAAGTATTTTATTATACTAAATAATCATAATTTTTTTTTAAAGTTAGATAACGATAAAACTGATTTTTAATGATTTAAAAAAGTGTTTTACTATTTTTAATGAGTCAAAATAAATTTTTTTATCTTAATTATCAAAAAGTGGATTAATAATTTTTTTTTATCTTAATTAGTTCTATAAATTGAATGGTCTCACTTATATATTAAACTTTATGCTAATGCCTAAGAGGTCCACAGTTCCAAAACCAAAATATCTGAAAACACTAAAAACTGTTTTAATAACAACAACAAAAATCTTGTAACGACGTTGCTATTAACACTACTCAGACAAAAATATATTATTATTTGCATTACCCTCTTATTTGAACATTTTCATAACACTCATTTTAGTTAATTCTATCAGGTTTCAAAAAACCAATTTTTAAAAATAATAAGAAATATTCATAAAAAATTGTTTTTAAATGTAATTTATTTAATGTATATATTTTAGATATCACTTTCCGTACATAAAATAAATAACATCTTCTAAACTAGTTTAAAAAACATTTTATAACTTGTTGTACCTTAGACTTGTAGATCCTTCAGTGTATTTTTTAGAATTTTCAAAGTGAGAGATAATGCAAATAACAAATTGGTGTGGGTTATCTTAATAGCAACTATCACTTGGTAATTTTAGCAAAAATGCCTATTTGTTACGCAAAATATGTGAGATTCTAAAATATGAAGTCGGTATTAACTATGAAAATAAGAACTTGTTGCGAGAAATCAATTTGGTCCGAAAATTATTGAACTCGAAAAGAGTTATACTAATGTCTTCAAAACTTTTTTGCTGAAGGAGAATCTAACTATGAATGATTCTACAATACTTTTGTTAAAAAATATAATATAAAACCATTTGTGTATGTTTAGTTTTTGGAATAATTGATTCGGAAAATTATTTTATTCGAGCCAAAAACATTTAACTCATAATGAGACTACCAACTCTCTCCGCAAAATTTATTTTAATCTATAAGACTCGACCTTAAAATCTTAGTTGATATACCATATAAACCAACCATTAGAAGTGTTGGTGACATCATTCTTATTTACAATTGAATTTTAATAACGATTTAATGTATATATTTTTGAAAAAATATTTTTTAAATAATTAATATTTATAAAATTTATTACAAATGTTAAATAAGGAATGAATCATAACTAATTAATACCAAATTTTAATAGGAACAAAAATTGATATTGATTCCAAATGTTAAATAAGGAACGAACCCTAACTAATTAATACCAAATATTTAACCAAATTTTAAAATAAGGAACGAATCATAACTAATTAATACCAAATTAAATATATTTTTTTGAAATATGAATTTTTGTTAACAATTAGTCTCCTCACTTGATGCTATAAATTGTACCACTACGGTTTCTCTTTTTAAAAAAATAAACTTAAAAATCAATCGCGAGAACTATTGCATACTTCTAAATTGTTTTTCTGCTACATCATTTTGAAAGTAATCGATTATGGTGGTGAGTTTCAAAGTAGAAATTTCTTTGTAAGCAATCTGTTCATTCTTACACACTTTGCTTTTCTATTTTGCACGTGTTACCGTGTTCTAATCATTCAATTTGTTTTAGTTTTGATTTCTTCACATGTTGCAATTTTATCTATTTTTTATTTGGTTCTCTTTTAATCTTGATTGCAATATTCACATTTTCCTCAATTTTGTAGGGTGTAGGAGATGAAGGGGATGGGAAGCACGCTCTTCCACAAGAGAGAGACAATGGGTTCCTCTATTTTTAAAGGACCAGCGAACTCAAATCCCGTCATGAGGAAATGGATCATGTCAATGTTATTATGTTTGAATTCTTCAATTTGTTTTAGTTTTGATTCATTCTAATGTTACAATAATTTTTTTGGTTCTCTTCTTATCTCAATTGTAATATTTATCTTCTCCATATTTTTGTTGTTGGGTTTAGGAGATGAAGGCATAAGGAAAGGACTAATGTTAGAGGTAAGAAAGATATTATTGTTTTTTGATCCTTTGGTTCATCTTAGTTTTGATTTCTTCTGGCTTACTATGCTTAACCTTATCGAATTGATTTTGTTTGATACTTTCTCATGTTATAAACTCTTTCCCACTTGCTTCTCATAATTGTATCTTTGGGTTCTACTGGCCACTTTCTATAGACATGCATCAATGATTTTGGAAGCGGAGCACCAAACAACAACAACAAGAAGATGAAATTAGTAAGGATCATTCTGTGAGAGCCGGTTCATTAAATATACAGAGGAAAATATTGAATTTGAAAACACATTTTTGGATGCTGAATTGATTTTTGAGCAAAACATGCATCATTCGAGCTATCTAGCATCACTCTAATGAATAATATATCATTGAAACATGAATAATGAAAATTATTCAAATGATAACTAATTTTTTATTTAAGTTAATTAAATTTTTTATTTTGAATGAGCAACAAGTGTATGTAGCAAATTACCATTGTTGACGCTAAGGTATGTGTGTATACCTTTGTAAATTATTTAATTCCTTTTAGAACGATTTTGTGCTCTTTAGCGTCATAGGAAAACTGTTTTATTAGTGGCGTCTAACTTATTTTTCTGTAGAACGACACGATATTTTGAACCAATTTATATTAAAAAGTAACTATAAATGAAATTTGGAAAAATCGTTTTTAACCACGTTATAAAATAAATTTGGATCTAAAGACATTACAACGTGATTAATATGGTCCCACCTAAATATTTACAAAATAAAGGATTTGAAATCTTTATTTTGAAATCATATTTTCGTTTAAATTTGACAAAATCTTTTTGCTTTTAACAAATATTTAGAATTCCAAAAAAAAAAAAATTCATCTGTTAATTTTCATAAGTTGGTGTCAAATGATAGTATTGATGCATCCTATTGTTATTCACAATTTAAAATATATGATATAAAGCTGAATAGAAGATTTTTAGTTTAATATATTAATTAGTATTTCTGCGAATTGGGATCAAATAATCAAAGCATTTATACTTAGTAATTCAAAAGGAATCATAATAAATTAGTTAATCCTTATAAATCGGTTAATTAACAGCGTGGATATCCTAGACTCATATTTTTAAAAATTATCATCCAAAGTTTTTTTTTTTTTAAATTTAACATTAACATAACTTTAAATATACATCTGTAACAACCATTTATATCTTTTTACAATTATTAGAAGTATAAAATGTTACAAAAATATAACATTGCACACATTTTAGCTTTGATTTATCAAAAGTTATTTGTGCATTTGCATGGTTTAATTTTATTTCTAAACAAATGAATATTCACAAGTAATTTGAGATTGAATTCAAATTCTTTTTGAAATTTTTAGTGAAAGCTTTAATGTCAAGTTCAAACAATGTAAATAATGAACATTTTACAGAAATATACTTAAGTCTAAAGATTTTGAACAAATCAAGTATGTTTTTTTTAGGAAGCTAAAATAATACTAAGAAGAAGTCGTAGATGCAATTACACCAGAGAGTAAGAAAGCTTCAATGCCCGGACCCCGGAGGCCCCTCTTCCACCCAAACACGATTGATAAAAGGGAGAGCCTGACGAGAGAGGAAGTCCGCAACACAGTTCCCAGATTGGCGGACAAAACCAAACTCAAAAACAGAAAAAGCCAAAACTAAATTCTTACAATCCAACAAATTAGAATGCAAATAAGAAGAGGACATCAAAGGTTTCTTCCACTTTTCCACCAATGACAAGCAATCGGTCTCAACTAGATACGGCTGAAAACCAACTGATAGCTAATCTCAGGGACCACCGAAAAGCAATAGACTCAGCCATCTCCGGAGAGAACACAACAACGAGAAAATTTGTCACCGACGCTATGATCTCGCACACACCCCAAACCAGCAATGTTTGCATTCAGACATGAAGCACCAAAATTAAACTTGATCACCCCCTGAGCAAGTCTCGCATAAGCATTCATATATGGGAGTGACCGAAAGAAGCGGCTACCTGGAGAAGGGACCGAGCGTGTTCGTTCCTGAGAGAGAGGGCGTTGGAGAGGTGTGATGCGACGGTGGAGCTAGTAGGTAATGAATATCAGTGAAGAGGCAGAATTAGGCGGTGGAAAGGAATCATAGTTACTCACCCGTTGCGCGACACAACTCAAACAGGAACTGATCGGCATCCATTAGATCGAGAGGTGATATTGTCATTAATTTCACCTCGAGGGGTTTGTTACACTGTTGTTGCCCGGAGAGAGGACGGTGCACTCCAGGCTAAATATTCTTATACCAATAATCGATGAATCAACATGACAAAATAACATCTGAATTTAGCACAAGATGTGGCGTGGTAGTTAGCTAACTTTATCCCTCGATCATGCAGAAGGGGGTTTTGATCCTTGCCCATGTGAGTTAAGCGCAAATTGTCGCCAACCGTTTACTGCTAAGTAACTATTTCTCACGGCTACAGTATTGGCCACTATTGTTGATCTCACAACATGTGTAAGAAATTATAAAAATATATCATTTCACACACAATAATTTTAGTTTATCTAAAGTTACCTGTGCCTCGCACAGGTAAATCCAACTAGTTTACATCAATAGTGGAGTACAAAAACCAAAAACTCACATTTGTCTAATCATCAATAAAAAAATTCTAAAAAATTGGGGCAAGTCATATATAAGGACTACGAGATTGTGAAGTTACACTTAACCAGCACGATATATTAGGAGTCTATAAAATACAAGACTCTAATACCATTTACCTTTCCTCTTCTATATTATATAGAATTAACGACATAGCAAAATACATATTTAAAGATTACAAAAACAACCACCACATGTTTAATAGTTTGTAATTTGGAAAGGTGTCTTTGGGCACTCATGCACAAATTAACCATAACAATCATAATCAACATTTGCATATGTGCCTAAATCACCCTTCCAGATCATATAGAAATAACGACATAGCAAAAGATACATTCAAATCACCATATTGCGCACACAACCACCAACCATGTTTGATAGTTTATAATTTGGAAAGGTGCCTTCGAGCACATGCACAAATTAACCATAATAATCATGATCAACGTTTGCACGTGTGCCCGAACCACCCTTCCAGATTGAGAGTACTTATCTCTCACAAACATAATAAGTAGATGTGTGAAAGAAAGGGTCGACGTCTTTTGATGATTTGAACATGTCTTTCATTACATGTTATTTCTAGGCAATAATGAAGGTAATATATAATGAAGTTGAGGAAAAGAGAGGAAGAGAAAAAAACTTGTATTTGATTTGAACCAAGCAATGGATGTATTGAACAGAATAACAAAGCTGTATTTATAGATGATAAGACCTAAAGAATTTTTTTATCTTTATACAAAATAATCCATAAATTTAAAACATATCCATGAATAATTTCATTTAAAATATATTATAATATATATAAATATTTGAAATATAATGTATTTTGATTACTCTAAATTCAACATTAAATGTATTCAATCCTTACACAATTGAGCATCTAAATATTATATTGTAAATTTGACTTGAAAGGAAGCATTGATGATAAATTAATTAGTAATATTTAATATTAATAAATATTTAATTATTATTTTTTAAATATTAAATTAATTTATATATTAATTATATATTAATAAGAATAATTTAATCATGATATTAACTAATTATACTTGATTTTAAAAAAAATATTATATTATTTGTACTTATATATTATATTATATTATATTATATTATATTATATTATATTATATTATATTATATTATATTATATTATATTATATTATATTATATTATATTATATTATATTATATTATATTATATTATATTATATTATATTATATATTAATAACAATAATTAACTATCGCATTAATTATACTTGATTTGAAAAATTATTATATTATATTACATGAGTTACTTATATTTTAAGGTTAAATATGTTTTTAGTCTATGTAAAATAGAGATGAAATTGAATCTAGTCCCTACAAAATTATAGCTTTTAGTCTCCAGCATTATTAAAATTGGTGAAGTTAGCCATTGTCATACTTGTTGTGACAATTTTTGTGTATTAGCGGCGATTTCTAATTGTCACAATTTATTTATTCTTGGTTTTAGTGGCGATTTAAACCGCCACAAAATGAATTGAGGAACCAATTTCACCAATTTCATTAATATTGAGACTAAAAGTTATGAATTCTTTTTAGAGACATCAAACCCGATTCAGACATATTTAACCCTTTATTATACTCATATACTAATATTAATATATTATTATTAACATATTATATTTATATTAACTATATTCCCATGTGAAAATATAAAAAAAATAAAAATAGCCAAGCCTTAACAAATTGATTGTTTTCAGTTAAAAATAAATAAATAAATAAAAATTGATTGTTTTGCACGTAAGTAGAGATTCTATGCCAAATTTGTAGGATAACGCGTGATCGAAAATGGGAAAATCTTAGGGTAGTTTCGTCATTGAACCTTCACCATAGCCCCTATATAAACCAACCCTCTCCTCTGTTGTACTCCACAACCCAAACTAAACAAGTTTCTGATTCCAAAACCCAATTTCTTGCCTATATTTGCCGTAACTTTGCTCCAATTTCTCTCCGTTTCCTCCATCGCAGTAAGTGCATTGCGATTCTCTTTTTCTCTTTCAATTTTTAGGTTTTCCACAATTTCAATTTTTGAGTAGTTTTCCTTTTTGTAATTGATTCAGATTAATTTTGATTCCAATCCTGATCGTGAGAGGGGATAACTGAGAACCATACATTGGTCTGCGAATTTTCGTAATTGTGAGTATTCAGATTTTTATTTCATATTTTTTCTGATTCACGCTTTGTAGGAATGAATATGATTCAATTTTTGATTGAACCGGTGAATTGAATTAGAGAATCCAGATTGCTGTTTGGGTTGTTATTGTATTGTTTTATTATTATTTTTTTCTTTTGTGGATGATAATTATCATTTGATGATAATGAATCTGACCTAGCCTTTTTATCTGATTATTATTAGCTTTATTCTCTTGTTTTAAATTGTTTAATGCGTTTGTGGGGAACCTGGAAGGGGATTTGAGGCTTTGATTATTGATATTGATTGTATATTTGTATTAATTGTCTCTTAATTTTTATGGCCATTTTAGAATGCTCAATGTTTCTTATAATTTCTTAAACCTGTAATGTAAATAGGTGGTTCATGCTTGTATTTTCTGGGGACCTTTTAGAGACTTTCTTGATGCTGTTCATTTACATTTACATTAGATACAATCTGGATTTAATTGCATATCTCTGGGTTCCTTGTTGAATGCATTTGCATTGACTTGTTAAGAAATAGGTTCAATCATTTAACAACAGTGATGTATTTGCTGTTCAAGATGCCATGTTATTTTATACTACATGATGAATTTTTCTGAATTTCAATTTTGCCTCAATAGTTTCATAATCTGACCTTCATTCCAAAAAAGGAATCTAGAAATCATGTCTACTTTGCACAATTCCTGACCTATTTCTTATTATCTTATTGCTTTTTTCTTTTGGCAGGAAGGCCTGAATGAACTGATGGAGTCTAAAGGTGGGAAGAAGAAGTCTAGTAGTAGTAAATCCTTTTTGTATGAAGCTCCTCTCGATTACATCATTGAAGACGTTCGACCACACGGTGGAATCGAGAAGTTCCGATCTGCTGCTTACTCAAACGTAAATCCCTTCTTCATTTCTTCTGATGAATGGGGACATTAAGTAGTTTAGACTGATTGACTTGTTTTTTTAACACAATTTTTTTTTCCTTGTGCAGTGCATCCGCAAACCATCCTGAAATTTCCGTGGCTGTGACTTAGTTTATTTTTTTTGTTTGCATACAGCGATATTGTCCTAGTCTCCTCTTCTCCTTTTTCTTGTCCTCTTCTTTGCCTTTCGTGTTTTCCCTAGTTCAGTCTCCATACAGCAAGATTTTTTTCCCCTTTCAAGTCAAGATGGCCTTGACAAGCTCAGCTATTGGTTTTGAAGGCTATGAAAAGAGGCTTGAGATATCATTTTATGAGCGTGGTGTGTTTGCTGACCCTGAAGGATTAGGCCTCCGAGGATTGTCTAGGGACCAATTGGATGAGATTCTGACACCAGCACAGTGCACTATTGTTGGCTCTCTGTCAAATGATTATGTTGATTCTTATGTTCTTTCCGAGTCAAGCCTTTTTGTCTACCCTTACAAAGTTATAATCAAAACCTGCGGAACTACGAAATTGCTTCTGTCCATCCCTGTCATTCTTAAGTTTGCTGATGCCCTTAACATTGCTGTGAAATCTGTGAGGTACACTCGTGGAAGCTTCATTTTCCCTGAGGCACAGTCATTCCCTCATCGTAGCTTTTCAGAGGAAGTTGCTGTTCTTAACAACTATTTTGACAACCTTGGTTCTGGTGGCCAAGCTTATGTGATGGGTGACCCTGACAAGTCACAAATTTGGCACATCTATGCTGCTACTGCAGAGCCAAAAGGCTCATCAGAAGCCGTCTATGGCCTTGAGATGTGCATGACTGGTTTAGATAAGGAAAGTGCATCTGTGTTTTTCAAAAACAATACTTCTTCAGCAGCTCTGATGACAAGAAACTCTGGAATCAATAAGATCCTTCCACAATCTGATATATGTGATTTTGAATTTGATCCTTGTGGTTATTCAATGAATGGAATAGAAGGGAGTGCGATATCCACCGTCCATGTTACCCCAGAAGATGGTTTCAGCTATGCGAGCTTTGAAGCTGTGGGTTATGACTATGAAGACATGTCTCTGACCGAACTTGTTGAAAGGGTTTTAGCGTGCTTCCATCCAGCTGAATTTTCCATTGCTCTGCACATGGACATGCATGGTGAAAAACTTGACAAGTTTCCACTGGATATTGAAGGATACTACTGTGACAAGAGGGGCAATGAAGAGCTCGGAGCAGGTGGTGCAGTCATGTTTCATAGCTTCATTCGAGCTGATGACTGTGCATCTCCAAAGTCTATTCTGAAATGCTGCTGGAGTGAAGACGAGAACGACGATGAAGTGAAGGAGATATAGTTGTTCTGGTCTTTATGTTTTGTTCTTGTTTATCTTTACAGTGTTATTACTAAAATTTGGGGTTATGTTGTGAAATTGAATAAACATGTCATGTTGCTTGATCTTGCAGTTTCTTCTAGTCAATTTAGGATTTGTCCCAGACAGTAATGGATGCTAGCAAGCTCTCATGTGAGGGTTTTGCACCTGTATTATGTTTTTAAATAAGTAAATGCATTACAATATAATTTAAATCTTCTATCCTGTTTTGGTTATAATAGCACTGATGCTTAATGCAGCAATTCAACTTTAGCTGCATCTTCCCAATGGAAGAAGTTAATCCAATTATGAGTCAATTTTTCATGTATCGTATGTTGCCACATAGCCATCATGAACATTTATGATAAACATCATTGACTTGTTACCTTGTATCTGGATTTAGAGCTTCTGAAAAGATCCAAGGAGAAGGAGTGAAGTTAGTTGTAGTTGGAAATTGTTTTCGTTTTCTAAAAAGCTAGTCAACCCTTAGGATAAGGATGCATGAACCATGTGCTCGGTATATGCTACAAAACTCTAATACGTCAAGGCACTTGGGGACTTCTCTACAATGGGAACATGTTTGACTCTAATTTCAAACACTTTGTGGAACCTTATAGCTGAGACAAGGTTCACCAGTGGAACACTCGCATCACCAACTTAATATAATAATGAAACCTAATGCAAGTGTGTTTGTCTTGAAAATCATGCTAACCATCTTTAATTGGTATTAATAAGCAACGCTACAACGTTGATAAGTTCCCAACGCTGTAGCGCTGCCTAACGCCCAAACGTTGTAGCTCCTGAGTGTTAGAGCACATACATGAATCCCAAAGCATTGTTAAGTGCTCTAACATTGTAAAAGTCCAGTGCTTAGGTGTGATTATGCTGCACATAAAATTCACAATAATTAAGTAAAAATCCTAAAAATTAATTAAAATTTCTAAACTATCTTAGAAAAATGATAATGACTAAACTAACTAATAATTACAATTAAATGATTAAAATAACCTAAAAGGTACTAAACTAAGCTAAAAATTAAAAGAAAATCACAATGCATTCCTAAGAGCATCTTCAATGGAGATTTAAAAGTGAGATCTTAAAATCAGATCCAGATCTTATAAAATCTCACCAAGATTTCATTCTTTATTTATATGCTAACATTCTTTCTTTCTTTCATTCATGGATGATTCTCAATAATTGCGAGAATATTGAATAATGTTTTAATCAATATTTTATCTAAAGTATTCTAACAAGATATTCTTTGCTATTCTCTTGACAAAAATGAATTATTTTTATAATTGAGAACATAAATGTATAACCAGTAGTAGGTACGTAATTGAACCACAAAAGATTCATGATTTGTATATAGCACCATATTGTTAAATTCAAATCTAACATTTTTTTATCTATTTATTGCATTTAAGAGTTAACTTTTCAACATAATTTAATCTAAGAAAATAATTTTCTATCTTTTCATGAATTTAATATTACTTAACTAATTATTATGAATTTGAAAATATTATTCTACTAAATTTTAGTTTAAAAACACATTAATATATTTAATTTCTACATAATAATTAAAATACTTTATTAAATTTTGTATAAAAAACCCGTGCATTGCACGGACTACTCACTAGTTAAAAGAAAATCACAATGCATTCCTAAGAGCATCTCCAATGGAGATTTAAAAGTGAGATCTTAAAATAAGATTCAGATCTTATAAAATCTCACCAATTGGAGAGGGGTGACATGGCTTGGGATCTTATTTTGGTGTCTTAGTTGGTTCCTCTTTTAAAGTGGGATCTTAAATAAAATACTATTGTTTCTCTCTCCAGTGGTTTATTTAAAATGTATTATCATTTATTTTTCAATAATATATATTTCCTTTCATTTTCAATTAAATAATATAGCTTTAATTATGTATTTCCTTCTTATCTAATTGATATTTAATTATATTATATTTTTTTTAATTATTAATTATGTTTGTATAGAATTATTAGTTTAATTTAATTTAATATTAGGTGGAAATAAATAATATAAATATATTGCGTAGTGTGGGTCTAACTAAAAGTAAAATAAGATCCAACCACTGAAGCGAAGTGCGCAGTGAGATCTTATGGATGTCTTAAATCCTATGTGGCAGTATGGACCCACCAGGAGTGTTTAAGACACCAAAATAAAATCTCACCATTGGAGATGCTCTAAGTCAACAATTACCATCAACGGAAGCTAAACTTATTAGAGCAAATGAGGCAACACATGAAGTTATTTGGCTTATAAATTTTTTGAGCAACTTCCAACAAAAAGGTTAAAGATCCTACTCCCATTTTATTTTTATGTGACAAGCAATTTGCAATTGAATTGAATCACAATTACATTCGTCATATGGTACAAAATAACGAAAATTTCTTGAATTTCATCAATACTACAGAATAGCTAGCAAATGTTCTCACCATAGCAACATCACTTGAGATGCTTCAATAATTCAAGATGCTACAACTCAAGGATTACGAATTAAGAGGGAATGTTAAATGATAGTTCATTTATCATAGTTATTTACATTTCTAAGCCTTTTTATTTGTTTCTCTTGGTGGATTCATGCATACTATTTAATTTTTTTTTACCATTTTTGATGTAGATTCATATCATACACACATTCCACTTTTTTATACACTAGTATAAATAGAACAACTCGTCTTAGTTTGAGAAAAGTAAAAAAAAAAAAAAAGTCCGGATTAAAAAAAGTTTCATTTCTTAATTTTCTCCCACTACACTTGCATTGTCCTAAATCCTAATGACTATATACCAATTGACGTATCATCCAGGTTCACTCACAATTTTATAAAATTAATGAACAAAGTAAATAAATTGTGAATATGTCTTTATGAATAAAAAACATATATATTTTGTTGGGAGACATAGTTTTGTCCAAGACCTTAGATATATGAATTATGAACTGTATTTTAGTGGTCAACAAGTATTGAATCATATATACTCTATTCATGGTATGACATCTATTTTAAACTATACACACATGAAAAAAGGATCTGCTCTGAAAATATCAATTTTGATAGCCAAGGATTGTGGACCAATGCAATGTTTTAAGAAGCTATATAAATCTCTACCAAGTAGCAAACTAATATACATCTCAAACATATAGACTAATATACTTTGTACATTTTATATAAAGTTGCATTTCATTCATGAAAACTAAAATATTCCACTAATTGTTAAAGTTACTGCTTCTCAGGGTGACTTTTTTTTTTTTATATTTTTTAATCTATTTCCTACTTTATTTTGCGGTGATAATTTAGTAATGGATAAAATTGTCATGCTTTTACCTCATATGTTTCTATTAATCAGTTTGATTCATGTATTTGAGTTTTCTTCTGTCAATAACTAAATTTTGGGACACTGTCTTCAATGCTGATGAGAATGATGAATCTGTAACACTGTCGCAGATGTGAAGGTCGTCAGGGTGAGGAAGATGTTGACAAAAATATATACCAGACATTCTTGAAATTAATTATCAAAATAAGTTGGTTAAGGAAAGTGAGGAAGAGATAGTAGATATATATGGAGCTCAGACAAATTTGATTTGTATGAAACAAGCATGTATATATATAAGTGAGGAAGATGATGTTTTGTTGTTGTGGGTTAAATGCATGTCGATTTGAGTTCTGTACCATGCCTTTCACGATTTCAGTTCCGGATCTGGTAATAAATTGCACTTAAAGGTGCGACTTTTGTCCCTAGGTCGCACTTTAAGGTGTGGCCAAGACTATATAATCGCACCTTAAAGTGCGAACTATATAAAAATAATCTATTTTATTTTGTATTATATTGGTGCGGCCAGGATGGAAAAATCGCACTTATAGGTTATACATCGATTTTATTAAAAAAAATTAAAATATCAATTTCACACTTGTAAGTGCGAATAGGGAGCAAAAATCGCACTTATAGGTGTGATACACATCGATTAAATTAAAAAAATAAAAATATAATACAAATTTCGCATTTGTAAGTGCAACCAGAGAGGAAAAATCGCACTTACAAGTGCAATTTTTTTAGATCGCAAAAAACTAAAAAAAAAAGACATTAAATATGGGGGGAGGTTCGAAAAGGTGTGCTGAAATGCGAAGAAAACCCTCCAACGATAATGGGCAGGGACGGATCTACATAGGATGTGAGGGGGGCAAGTGCCCCCACAAGGTTTTTCATTTTTCACGGTAATATACTACATATACACTACATTGTTATAATATTGAGTAAATAATCGCCCCCACAAAATAATAAGTGCCCCCATTGCTTTGTACTTTGGAAAAGATGAGTTCACATTCATTTCACTCACACCCATGTGAAAGAGATTAGAGTAGATAAAAAGAGATATGATAAATAATGTGAAGTTGTTATATATTTGTTACTAACAAGTTCAAACTTTATATTCTTGTGATCTACCATTTTAACTTTTTTATATGTAATATGACAATATTTTAGGTTCATAACTCAATGCTTCATTACCTTTATTCTTTTCTTAAGAGTTCAAAGTTCTCATAATCTTATCCAAATTCTTGATAGTATTGAGAATAAAAATGTTGTATAATGTTTTTAAAATATGAATACTCATAGAAAATAATAATGATATAAATGAAATTTTTTAAAAACAATATATTTAATATTATAAATTTATATGTATATGCTGCCCCCACGAGTTAAAATTTCTGGATCCGTCATTGATAATGGGTAAGATGGAAATGGTGGTGTGTGTGATGGAAATGATGGTGGTGTGAGGGAGAAGATGATGAGTGAGTTTGGAGAACATGATGATTAGGGTTATGAGGGAAGGTAGGGGAATTGATGAAGGAAGGGGATGGGGATATGTTGGGAAATTTTTTGTTTTTTAAGGGTAAAATGGTAAATTTGCTTGTTCAGGGGTGGTAGAGGGTCCAAAGGGGGTGGTCTCAAACCCAACACCCTATGCAATTAAGTGCTTAATTAAGTTTTTTCCCAAACGCATCCTAAATTAGAATTTAAAAATATTAAAAATAGAAAATAAATAAATATAATTAAATATATGTGTAAAAATCCTTACATTATCGGTGCATATATGAATCCAGTAATGTAAACTATTTTTAAAATGTGATATTAAATGATTAGACATCAGTCTAAATAAATTTTACCCAAACTTTACATAAAAAAATTTTGATCATAACTTTAGATCAAAACTAAACTCATATAATATAAATATAATGATATAATGTATACTAATAGTCACATATTAATCCCCCTCCATGTAAAAAAACAAACCAAAAAATAAGAATAATATATTAATGATATATATTAATGTATTAATAATGTTATATATTTAGATATAATACTATTAATATATATATATAGATAATACTATAATAATATAATATAATATAATATAATATAATATAATATAATATAATATAATATAATATAATATAATATAATATAATATAATATAATATAATATAATATAATATAATATAATATAATATAATATAATATAATATAATATAATATAATATAATATAATATAATATAATATAATATAATATAATGTGATAAGACATTAATTTTTTAAATCAAGTTTAGTTTCAAAAAAAAAAAAAGTTAATGACATAATTAAATAGTTCTTATTAATATATGCTTAATAACATATTAATATTAGTATATGAGTATATTATATAATTAATTATAATTATTCTTATCAACATATAATTAATAATATATTAATATTAGTATATGAGTATAATATATAATAACTAATATAATATAATACATATAAAATGTTAATTTTTTAAATCAAGCATAATTAATTGATGCCATAACTGAACCATTCTTAATATATTCACTCTTTAATGAAGATATGATCAATTTCTAACAATATTACAAAGTAATTTTAATATTTAAATTTAATAATTAATATATTGAATAACATTAAACATTACTAATTAAATTATATTTTTTTCATAACAAAATTATCGTTTATGCTATCTCAAAATAAAAAACATCATTTTTACAAAAAAAAAGTTAATGATATCATCATAGTTCTTATGAATATACATTATTTGCATATTTTTATCAAGTCATTATCAACTCACTCTTGTGAATAAAAAAATTCTTTGATCGGCCCCTTACCGCTTAGTGCGTTGACTGTGAGATGAGAAATTAGTCTCCCGACTATCGGTTGTGAGAATATCTTGGTTAAGACTAAAAAATCAAGTTATTATATATCAATTATTAACATTATGCTATACTAAATTTAATATTTAAGATTTTGACAATATAAAATATTATTAAATAAATTCAAGTTTTTAAAGGAAGCTCATAATTAATTTTATCATCAATTGTTCCTCACAAGTCAAATTTACTAATATAAATAATATTTAGATGCCCAATTGAGTAAGGGTTGAACACATTTAATTTTTAATTTAAAGTAATTAAACTACAGTATATTTTAATATATTATAATATATTTTACATAAAATTATTCATGGATATATTTTTAATTTTTGGTTTAGATAAAGATAAAATTTATTTTGAATAGGCCTTATTATCTATAAATACAGGTTTATTATTTTGTTCAATACATCCATTGCTTGATTCAAATCAAATACAAATTTGTGCTCTTCCACATTTTCCCTCAAGTTCACTATTAACTTCATCATCACTTAGAAATAACATGTAATGAAAGACATGTTCAAATCACCAAAGACGCTAATCCTTTCATTAAAACATCTACTTATCATGTTTGTAAGAGATAAGCACTCTCGATCTGGAAGGGTGGTTCGGGCACATGTGCAAACATTGATCATAATCATCATGGTTAATTTGTGTATGTGCCCGAAGGCACCTTTCCAAATTACAAACTATCAAACGTGGTGGGTGGGTGGGTGTGCAATATGGTGATTTGAATGTGTTTTTTACTATGTCAGTTATTTCTATATGATATATAGAAGGAAATAATAAAGGTAAGAATTAGCTCCAATTTGTTTGCGATTTTTAAAATTGTTTTATAGTTCAAAACTAGAAAATTTACAAAATTATTTGTCATAACATGATTTTAAAAATAGATTTTATTCTCAGCGATGAATTCTGTTTTTATTTTGAGTTTTTAGATAACAATTTTTAACCGTTCTTATTTGAGGAGTTTGTTTATTAAAGATTACACAAATATTAAAATATGGTTTTTGAACTCCATTATTGATTTGAATTTGCTGATTTTCAATAGAGGCATCTTAATTCCAATGCTGTCAAGTTTAATGTTGATGTTAGGTTAAGGAGCCCAACAATGATACCAGCTGCGGAGGGGTTATTTGAAGTAAGATAGAAGATGGTTCACTACTGAATGAAGATCCTCTCAACTATCAATTGTAAAAGATTATATTCACTTTTTTTTTACATTAATTTTGTCCTATAAAAAAGAAATTAAAGGCAATAATACCGTGATAACTAGTTGGATTTACCTGTGCGAGGCACAGGTAACTTTGGATAAACTAAAATTATTGTGTGTGAAATGATATATTTTTATAATTTCTTATACATGTTGTTGTGAGGTCAACAATAGTGGCCAATACTATAGCCGTGAGAAATAGTTACTTAGCAGTAAACGGTTGGCGAAAATTTGCGCTTAACTCACATGGGCAAGGATCGAAACCCCCTTCTGCATGATCGAGGGATAAAGTTAGCTAACTATCACGATACATCTTGTGCTAAATTTAGATGTTATTTTATCATGTTGATTCCTCGATTATTCGTATAAGAATATTTAGCCTGGAGTGCACCATCCTCTCTCCGGGCAACAACAGTGCAGCAAACCCCTCGAGGTAAAATTAATGACAATATCACCTCTCGATCTAATGGATTCCGATCGGTTCCTGTTTGTGTTGTGTCGCGCAACGGGTGAGTAACTATGATTCCTTTCCGTCGCGTAATTATGCCTCTTCACCGATATCCATTACATGCTGGCTCCACCCTCGCATCACACCTCTCCAACGCTCTCTCTCTCTCTCAAGAACGAACACGCTCGCTCTCTTCTCAAGGTAGCCGCTTCCTTCGGTCACTCCCATGAATGCTTATGCGAGACTCGCTCAGTGGGTGATCAAGTTTAATTTTTGTGCTTCATTCTGAATGCAAACATTGCTAGTTTGGGGTGTGTGGCGTGATCATAGCATCGGTGACAAATTTTCTCGTTGTTGTGTTCTCTCCGGAGATGGCTGAGCCTATTGCTTTTCGGTCGTCCCTGAGATTAGATATCAGTTGGTTTTCAGTCGTATCTAGTTGAGACCGATTGCTTGTCGTTGATGGAAAAGTGGAAGAAACCTTTGATGTCCTCTTCTTATTTGCATTCTATTTTGTTGGATTGTAAGAATTTAGTTTTGGCTTTTTCTGTTTTTGAGTTTGGTTTTGTCCGCCAATCTGGGAACTATGTTGCGGACTTCCTCTCTCGTCAGGCTTTCTCTTTTAACAATCGTGTTTGGGTGGAAGAGGGGCCTCTGGGGTCTGGGCATTGAAGCTTTCTTGCTCTCTGATGTAATTGCATCTACGACTTCTTCTTAGTATTATTTCAGCTTCCGAAAAAAAACATACTTGATTTGTTCAAAATCTTTACACTTAAGTATATTTCTGTAAAATGTTCATTATTTACATTGTTTGACTTGACATTAAATCTTTCACTAAAAATTTCAAAAAGAATTTGAATTCAATCTCAAATTACTTGTGAATATTCATTTGTTTAGAAATAAAATTAAACCGTGCAAATGCACGAATAACTTTTTATAAATCAAAGCTAAAATGTGTGTAATGTTATATTTTTGTAACGTTTTATACTTCTAATAATTGTAAAAAGATATAAATGGTTGTTAGAGATGTATATTTAAAGTTATGTTAATGTTAAATTTAAAAAAAAAAAAAACTTTGGAGGATAATTTTTAAAAAGATGAGTCTAGGATATCCACGCTGTTAATTAACCTATTTATAAGGATTAACTAATTAATTATGATTCCTTTTGAATTACTAAGTATAAATGCTTTGATTATTTGATCCCAAATTGCAGAAATACTAATTAATATATTAAACTAAAAATCTTCTATTAAGATGTATATCAGATTTTTTAAATTGTGAATAACAACGGGATGCATCAATACTATCATTTGACACCAACTTTTGAAAATTAACAGATGAATTTTTTTTTTTTTGGAATTCTAAATATTTGCCATAACAAACCGTAAAAGCAAAAAGATTTTGCAAATTTAAACGAAAATATGATTTCAAAATAAAGATTTATTTATTTTGTAAATATTTAGGTGGGACCATATTAATCACGTTATAATCTCTTTAGATCCAAATTTAATTTATAACGTGGTTAAAAACAATTTTGTCAAATTTCATTTATAGTTACTTTTTAATATAAATTGGTTCAAAATATCGTGTCGTTCTACAGAAAAATAAGTTAGACGCCACTAATAAAACAGTTTTCCTATGACGCTAAAGAGCACAAAATCGTTCTAAAAGGAATTAAATAATTTACAAAGGTATACACACATACCTTGGTGTCAACAATGGTAATTTTTTTTTTGTTACACGTCAACAATGGTAATTTGCTACATACACTTGTTGCTCATTCAAAAAAATAAATTTAATTAACTTAAATTAAAAATTAGTTCTCATTTGAATAATTTTCATTATTCATATGTGTCAATGATATATTATTCATTAGAGTGATGCTAGATAGTTCGAATGATACATGTTTTGCTCGAAAATCAATTCAGCATCCAAAAATGTGTTTTCAAATTCAATATTTTCCTCCGTATATTTAATGAACCGGCTCTCACAGAATGATCCTTACTGATTTCATCTTCTTCTTCTTGTTGTTTGGTGCTCCGCTTCCAAAATCATTGATGCATGTCTATAGAAAGTGGCCAGTAGAACCCAAAGATATAATTATGAGAAGCAAGTAGGAAAGAGTTTATAACATGAGAAAGTATCAAACAAAATCAATTCGATAAGGTTAAGCATAGCAAGCCAGAAGAAATCAAAACTAAGATGAACCAAAGGATCAAAAAGCAATAATATTTTTCTTACCTCCAACATTAGTCCTTTCCTTGTGCCTTCATCTCCTAAATCTAACTACAAAAATATGGAGAAGATAAATATTACAGTTGAGATAAAAAGAGAACCAAAAAAATTATTGTAACATTAGAATGAATCAAAACTAAAACGAATTGAAGAATTCAAACATAATAACGTTGACATGATCCATTTCCTCATGACGGGATTTGAGTTCGCTGATCGTTTAAAAATAGAGGAACTCATTGTCTCTCTCTCTTGTGGAAGAGAGTGCTTCCCATTCCCTTCATCTCCTATACCCTACAAAATTGAGGAGAATGTGAATAGTGCAATCAGGATTATAAGAAAACCAAATAAAAAATAGATAAAATTGCAACATGTGAAGGAATTAAAACTAAAACAAATTGAATGATTAGAACACGGTAACACGTGAAGAATAGAAAAAGCAAAGTTTGTAAGAATGAACAGATTGCTTACACAGAGATTTCTACTTTGAAACTCACCACCATAATCGATTACTTTCAGAATGATGTAGCAGAAAAACAATTTAGAAGTATGCAATAGTTCTCACGATCGATTTTTGAGTTTATTATTTTAAAACGATATAGGAGAGAAACCGTAGTGGTACAATTTATAGCATCAAGTGAGGAGACTAATTGTTAATAAAAATTCATATTTCAAAAAAAAATATTTCATTTGGTATTAATTAGTTATGATTCGTTCCTTATTTTAAAATTTGGTTAAATATTTGGTATTAATTAGTTAGGGTTCGTTCCTTATTTAACATTTGTAATCAATATCAATTTTTTCTCCTATTAAAATTTGGTATTAATTAGTTATGATTCGTTCCTTATTTAACATTTGTAATAAATTTTATAGATATAAATTATGTAAATTTTTTTTAAGAATCTTATGATTTCGTTAAAATTTTGATATTAATTAGTTATGATTCGTTCCTTATTTTAAAATTTGGTTAAATATTTGGTATTAATTAGTTAGGGTTCGGTCCTTATTTAACATTTGTAATCAATATCAATTTTTGTTCCTATTAAAATTTGGTATTAATTAGTTATGATTCATTCCTTATTTAACATTTGTAATAAATTTTATAAATATTAATTATTTAAGAAATATTTTTTAAAAAAATCTTAAGATTTGGTTAAAAATTTGATATTAATTAGTCATGATTCGTTCCTTATTTAATATTTAGGGTAGGATCTTAGTGGGTAGGTCATAATAGGGGTAGTTAGGATTTATACCTTATGTTAGTGGGTAGGTTGGTATAAACCTTCTTTTATATAATATATAGATAGATGTCCAAGTGAGTAAAGATACATTTATTCTCAAATTTAAATAATTAATGTACATTTAAATGTTTTGTTATTAAAATATTTTAAACACAAGATATTATAAAATCAGTCTCATGATATTATTAACGGTTCATTTAGCATGTCTAGGTTTAATTGCAACTTTGATCCCCTACTTAATTAGAAATCACGTTTTTGGTCTCCAACAAAAATAAATTACAATTTGACTCCCTAACAAAAATCTCCGTTAGCACTTTAGGTTTTCCGTCTAAAAACTAACGTTTTTGCTAATGTGGCATTTTAAAATAATATTTTAATTGAAAAATTTAATTTTTAAATTAAAATATGTTTCGTCGATTGCAGTTTTGATCCCTCACCCTCAATTACCACTCCTCCTCCCGTCAACAACCACTCATCCTCCTTCTTCCTCACCCACCCCCACAAAGATGAAGAAAAAACCTAGAAATAAAAAAATCCATAAACATTTTCATCTTCATCTCCTTCTTCATCATCTTCTCCATCATTGAGCACAAAAAAACTAAAATCCAGAACCTCAATCTTAATAATTTTATTGAGAAGCAATGAAACTCAAAAACCCCATGTAAAAAATCCAGAAATTATCAAGAAAGAAATTTTCAATTTGTTGTCGATCCTGGTAAGGGAAAATTAGCAAAATAAGGGCAAATTTTGCAAAGGCATTGAAATGAACAGATAAAAGGGCAAACTCTTTGGTAAACCCTCAACTTTGTATCTTTGTTGTCAAACGCATTATATGGTTGCAACTTTGCATCCCTCAATATTTCATCATAACATCATCTTCATTCCCAGCTCATAAAATTAAGATATGTGTTTGATAAGAATATGAGCTTTCTGCAAAAGTTGGAGAAATCACTTGCAACTTTGCATCCCTCAATCATACACATTTCTGTTGAACAATCTTTGTAATTTGACAAGAATCACATCCAATACTCGAAAATCGCAACGCAAGACCCAATGCAGGACAAATCCTTCTCACCAACGAACACAACATGACCCATCACTACAAGCCCTGGCACGCTTACCTCCGTGAACGCCTCGACCTCATTCACTGCAACCCCTCTCCCCTCCCCTCCCCGTCACTCACTCCCTCCTCTACGACTCCCTCAAAAACACCTTCAATGCTCCCTCATCACCATGCACAAGATGCCTCGGATTTGGATCACGTAAACTGGGTTGGGGGTTTTCTATTGGTTTTATGGCTTTGGGGAAACCATTTGGGTTTTCTCTATGGAAAGATCGATAGATCGAGAACTAGAGATCAAAAGATCGAGAACTGGAGATCTAGGGTGGTGAATGAGACGCAGATGGTGAACTAGAGAATTAGGGCAGTGAATCAGACGCAGGTGGTGAACTAGAGAATTAGGGCAGTGAATCAAACGCAGGTGGTGAACCATAGATCTAAGGTTTTCTTTGTATGGAAACCGGACGGAAAACTAAAAGTGTTAACGGAAGCTTTTGTCAGGGACTTAAATTGTAATTTATTTTTATTGAGGACCAAAATCGTGGTTTCTGTTTAGGTGGGGAACCAAAGTTGCAATTAAGCTTATTGTATAACCCAGGTAGTATAAGTCATAATTGTATGAGACCTGATAGGATAAGACATGATAAAAGTTTAATATTACTCAACGTTTAGTCATAGATTGTATAATTCATTATATCAAATATATTAATACAATCATATGTTTGGTGAGATATTAAATAATGATAGATAGTGTCAAATATTTTAACAAAATTTCTCTTTAATTAAAAATTCATTACTTTTTATTTTTTGTGGTGATGGTGGAGAAAGTAGTGGTAGTGGCGACGACAATATTGTAGGATGGTGGTAAAGATAGTGGCGGTGGTGGAGATGATGGTGGTGGCAGTGGTCGAGAGAAGGTTGGTGGTGGCAGTGGCGGTTGTGGTGGAGAGTGTAATGGTGATAGTGTTGTAATGGTGGCAGTTGCGAAGGGTACTAATGGTGGTGGTGGTAGCGGTGGTGGTGGTGGTGCTGGCAGCGGTGTTGGTTGTAGCGGCAATGGTGGTGGTGGAGGGTGGCGATGGTGGAGGGTGGTGGTGATTATGGTGGTGGTAGTGGTGGTGACAGTAGTGGTCGTCGTGGTCGTGGTGGAGGTGGTGGCGGCGGCGCCGACGCCGGTAGCAGTGACGTGGTGGCGGCGGCGGTGAAATAATTATTTCCAAGTTACATATGCGTCACGATTTTATCAGGTCTTATCCCCATTTGTAGGCTGGATTAAATAATTCATCATTTTAATGTAAGAGTGGATTGATGGATAAGCCTATACAACACAATGTTAGCACCAAACAATTAATAAACCTGTAATGTATTTACAAGCTTATACTATCAAGCTTAATGCGACGTACCAATGGAGCTCTAATATCTCTCATTCATATTATAATAAATTTTTTCTTCCAGGGTTGTCTGAATCACTCATGAAGGTAACTTAGCCCACCAAAGTGGACCAATATGATTATTCATAGGAAAGAAAAATAAATTATGAAATTTTTAACTCATTCGTCTTAAATATTATTGATTCTCCTAGGATGAAGTTAAGTTACCCTCATAAGTAATTTAGACATTCCTTTTTCTTCCTAAAGGAAATATTACCAACAAGTGGTTAGTTAAGTTACCTTGATAATTAATTTAGATATTCTATTTTCTTCCTAAAGTATTAATGTGTCGGTTTGTATATGAAAAAATTGTGTTGAGAGACTTAGTACTACTAAAATGTGAAGGTTCTTTACTCAAACAAGATTCTATTATGCGGAAGATAAAAATGATTAGACCAAAAAGGAGTGAAGGATACTCAAGTCCAAAATAATGAAAATAAATGTGCTTTAAAGCAAGTAAAATGCAAAGTAAAAAGAAAAGGAAAACTGCATTGAATTTTAAAGTGCAGGAAAACATAAAGAGCTTTGCATGTCGTCTTAGTCAAATACTGGAAATTATCTCATTAGCCATAGCTAAATATCTTTCGTTCTGGCCGAAATCAGTTCATCATGTACTCTTCGACCTAACCAAGACTTAGGAAAAAGTTCCAGGCTAACAGTCCCCCACTTAAACAGAAACCACGATTTTGGTCCTCAATAAAAATAAATTGCAATTTAAGTCCCTAACAAAAGCCTCCGTTAACACTTTTAGTTTTCCGTCTGATTTCCATACAAAGAAAACCCTAGATCTATGGTTCACCACCTGCGTCTGATTCACCGCCCAAATTCTCTAGTTCATTATCTGCGTCTCATTCACCACCCTAGATCTCAAGTTCTCGATCTTTTGATCTCTAGTTCTCGATCTATCGATATTTCCACAGAGAAAACCAAAATGGTTTCCCCAAAGCCATAAAACTAATAGAAAACCCCCAACCCAGTTTACATGATCCAAATCCGGGGCATCTTGTGCACGGTGACAAGGGCGCGTTTGAAGGTGTTGTTGAGGGAGTCCTAGAGGAGGGAGTGAGTGACGGGGAGGGGAGGGGAGGGGAGGGGAGAGGGGTTGTTGTGAATGAGATCGAGGCGTTCACGGAGGTAAGCGTGCTAGGGCTTGTAGTGATGGGTCCTGCGTTGTGTTTGCCGGTGAGAAGGATTTGTCCTGCGCTGGGTCATGCGTTACGATTTTCCAGTATTAGATGTGATTCTAATCAAATTACAAGCATTGTTCAACAGAAATGTGTATGATTAAGGGATGCAAAGTTGCAAGAGATTTCCCCAATTTTTGCAGAAAGCGCATATTCTTATCAAACACATATCTCAATTTTATGATCTGGGAATGAAGATGATGTTATGATGAAATATTGAGGGATGCAAAGTTGCAACCATATAATGCATATCACAACAGAGATACAAAGTTGAGGGTTTACCAAAGAGTTTGCCCTTTTATCTGTTCATTTCAATGCATTTGCAAAATTTGCCCTTATTTTGCTAATTTTCCCTTACCTGGATCGACAACAAATTGAAATTTTTTTCTTCACAATTTCTAGATTTTTTTATATGGGGTTTTTGATTTTTAAGTTGTAGTTTCATTGCTTCTCAATAAAATTATTAAGATTGATGTTCTTGGTTTTAGTGTTTTAGTGTTCAATGATGGAGAAGATGATGAAGAAGGAGATGGAGATGAAAATGTTTATGGGTTTTTTCTTCATCTTTGTGGGGGTGGGTGAGGAAGGAGGATGAGTGGTTGTTGACGGGAGGAGGAGTGGTAATTGAGGGTGATGGATCAAAACTGCAATCGACGAAACATATTTTAATTTAAAAATTAAATTTTTCAATTAAAATATTATTTTAAAATGCCACATTAGCAAAAACGTTAGTTTTTAGACGGAAAACCTAAAGTGCTAACAGAGATTTTTGTTAGGGAGTCAAATTGTAATTTATTTTTGTTGGAGACCAAAAACGTGATTTCTAATTAAGTAGGGGATCAAAGTTGCAATTAAACCTAGACATGCTAAATGAACCGTTAATAATATCATGAGACTGATTTTATAATATCTTGTGTTTAAAATATTTTAATAACAAAACATTTAAATGTACATTAATTATTTAAATTTGAGAATAAATGTATCTTTACTCACTTGGACATTATCACGGTATTATTGCCTTTAATTTCTTTTTTATAGGACAAAATTAATGTAAAAAAAAAGTGAATATAATCTTTTACAATTGATAGTTGAGAGGATCTTCATTCAGTAGTGAACCATCTTCTATCTTACTTCAAATAACCCATCCGCAGCTGGTATCATTGTTGGGCTCCTTAACCTAACATCAACATTAAACTTGACAGCATTGGAATTAAGATGCCTCTATTGAAAATCAGCAAATTCAAATCAATAATGGAGTTCAAAAACCATATTTTAATATTTGTGTAATCTTTAATAAACAAACTCCTCAAATAAGAACGGTTAAAAATTGTTATCTAAAAACTCAAAATAAAAACAGAATACATCGCTGAGAATAAAATCTATTTTTAAAATCATGTTATGACAAATAATTTTGTAAATTTTCTAGTTTTGAACTATAAAACAATTTTAAAAATCGCAAACAAATTGGAGCTAATTCTTACCTTTATTATTTCCTTCTATATATCATATAGAAATAACTGACATAGTAAAAAACACATTCAAATCACCATATTGCACACCCACCCACCCACCACGTTTGATAGTTTGTAATTTGGAAAGGTGCCTTCGGGCACATACGCAAATTAACCATGATGATTATGATCAATGTTTGCACATGTGCCCGAACCACCCTTCCAGATGGAGAGTGCTTATCTCTCACAAACATGATAAGTAGATGTCTGAATGAATTCAGCGTCAATAAAGTGATTTGAACATGTCTTTCATTACATGTTATTTCTAAGTGATGATGAAGATAATAGTGAACTTGAGGGAAAATGTGGAAGAGCACAAATTTGTATTTGATTTGAATCAAGCAATGGATGTATTGAACAAAATAATAAACCTGTATTTATAGATAATAAGGCCTATTCAAAATAAATTTTATCTTTATCTAAACCAGAAATTAAAAATATATCCATGAATAATTTTATGTAAAATATATTATAATATATTAAAATATACTGTAGTTTAATTACTTTAAATTAAAAATTAAATGTGTTCAACCCTTACTCAATTGGGCATCTAAATATTAATTATATTAGTAAATTTGACTTGTGAGGAAGAATTGATGATAAAATTAATTGTGAGTTTCCTTTAAAAAGTTGAATTTATTTAATAATATTTTATATTGTCAAAATCTTAAATATTAAAATTAGTATAGCATAATGTTAATAATTGATATATAATAACTTGATTTTTTAGTCTTAACCAAGGTATTCTCACAACCGATAGTCGGGAGACTAATTTCTCATCTCACGGTCAACACACTAAGCGATAAGGGGTTGACCAAATAATTTTTTTATTCACAAGAGTTGATAATGACTTGATAAAAATATGTAAATAATGTATGTTCACAAGAACTATGATGATATCATTAACTTTTTCTTTTTTGTAAAAATGATGTTTTTAATTTTGACATAGCATAAATGATAAATTTGTTATGAAAAATCATAAATATTAAAATTAGTATAGCATAATTTTAATAACTGATAATAACTTGTTTTTTAGTCTTAACCAAGGTATTCTCACAATCGATAGTCGAGAGATTAATTTCTCATCTTACGGCCAGCGCACTAAGCGGTAGGGGGCTGACTAAAGATTTTTTTTATTCACAAGAGTTGATATTGACTTGATAAAAATATGCAAATAATGTATGTTCATAAGAACTATGATGATATCATTAACTTTTTTTTTTTTGTAAAAATGATGTTTTTAATTTTGAGATAGCATAAACGATATTTTTGTTATGAAAAAAATATAATTTAATTAGTAATATTTAATGTTATTCAATATATTAATTATTAAATTTAAATATTAAAATTACATAGTAATAATGCTAGAAATTGATCATATCTTCATTAAAGAGTGAATATATTAAGAATGGTTCAGTTATGGCATCAATTAATTATGCTTGATTTAAAAAATTAACATTTTATATGTATTACATTATATTATATTATATTATATTATATTAGTTATTATATATTATACTCATATACTAATATTAATATGTTATTAAGCATATATTAATAAAAACTATTTAATTATGTCATTAATTAATTATACTTGATTTAAAAAATTAATGTCTTATTATATTATATTATATTATATTATATTATATTATATTATATTATATTATATTATATTATATTATATTATATTATATTATATTATATTATATTATATTATATTATATTATATTATATTTATATTACATTATATTATAGGATTATCTATATATATATATTAATAGTATTATATCTAAATATGTAACATTATTAATACATTAATATATATTATTAATATATTATTCTTATTTTTTGGTTTGTGTAAAATTTCTTTAGACTGACATCTAATCATTTAATATCACATTTTAAAAATAGTTTACATTACTAGATTCATACATGCACCGATTGTGTAAGTATTTTTACACATATATTTAATTATATTTCTTTATTTTCTATTTTTAATATTTTTAAATTCAAATTTAGGGTGCGTTTGGGTAAAAACTTAATTAAGCACTTAATTGCATAGGGTGTTGGGTTTGAGGTCACCCCCTTTGGACCCTCTACCACTCCTGAACAAACAAATTTACCATTTTGCCCTTAAAAAACAAAATCCTTCCTAACATATCCCCATCCCCTTCCTTCATCAATTCCCCTACCTTTTAAGTGGTCATGTGACCATTTATAATGTTTTAATCATGACCATTTATTGTTAGATCTAACGATCACGATTTATTCTCATCATTCTCACGTAAGAAGATATTTCTCATTAGATACATCCCCATATATATATATATATTATCTTTCATCTCTTAGTAACCTCTCAAAATTATTGACAGAAATTAGTATATGATATATGCTAATTCTATGAACTATTTTCTTTCTACAATTATTACATATTCTGTTGAAGTCCATAAAAAAATGATTATCTTACCCCTCACTTTTTAATCGTATTTTAGTAAAAATACATTTCAAAGTGAAGATTTATAGTGTATGTCTCGATCCAACCCAATTTTCTTGCATTTGAATCATGTCATATGAATCATGAAGTCAACATAGGGATTATATAAAATGTCTATAAAAAAATTCTCCTATTACTGTCCAACATCAAAATGAAAGTATGAACCCACCAACCTGAAAATAGTAATGAGTTTTCCTCCACAGCTCTCCTGGTCAACCGGTTTAGATGCCTCTCCTGAAAAGTAGCATAACTCAAGAACCTCTCAGAGCTCAAAGTAAGTATTAGGATTCCACATGGCTCCCAGAACATGTGGTAGCTAAAAACTTGAGCAAAGAATTTCTTTGTGAAGCTTGCATATAAATACCACATAGTGCAGGCAAATTAATCTTCATCTCAAACTTGAACTATTATTGATATTAGCCGCATTCATTTCTTTACAATTTCAAAAAGATGGACTCCCAGAAGATGAGCTATGAAGCTGGACAGGCCAAGGGCCAAACTGAGGTTTTCCTTCCACGTTTTTGTTGTTCTTGTAAACCCAAATTAATTGTTACCCAAACATAGACTTATGGATTCAGTTGAAAATCTGTTTGGGTTGTATTCAATTGGTATCCATTCCAAACACACTTACACATGTTTTTTGTGCGTATTACAGGAAAAGACTAGCAACTTGATGGACATGGCTAGCAATGCTGCTCAGTCTGCTAAAGAAACCGTGCAAGGGGTTAGGATTTTCAATTTATCAAATTGAGTGCTTTGTTTGTTATGGTGTGAATTTTGTCAAATGTTTGGCGAATTTCACGCATGTTTGATTATGGACTAGTAGTATGTTTGAAAAATCATTTTCTACAGGAAAAATCAATTCTAAGGGTGTGAGCAGTAGCTTGTGGGTGTCAGAATTGATTTTGAGGAAAAATAAGCTGATCCAACTTTGATATGTTCTTTTTTTGCATGTAGGCTGGTCAACAAATGATGGCATCAGCCCAAGGAGCTGCTGATGCTGTGAAGAATGCAACCGGCCTGAACCAAAACCAGAGCCCGAACCAGAACCAAAAGTGAACTAATTGAAGATGGGATCCTGATCATCCAGTTTCACTCGGTTTTTGTTTTCAATTTTGTTTCTAGTTTGCTAGAGCATAATGTAAAAAAAGGTGCTCTAATTTGGGTTTGTTTTTTGTTTGGTGCTCCTTTTTAGGAGGAGTCTTGTGAATAACTCTTCATTGTTTCAACAAGAGAATTCTATAATACAGTTCTCGCTTAGTTCATTAATAAATAAATTATATGGGGTTAATGGTTCAATAGGTCTATGAAGTTGTATCAAAACTTGTGTTTGGTTCCTTTTGGAAAAATGTTTACTAAAGGTCCCTCTATTTGCACCAAGTTTTTATTTAGTCCTTGTGCCGGAGACCAGAGCTCCGGCAAGGGCCTATGTGGCGTGCTGACTGTGTAAGTGAGAAATACGTGTAATTTAACATTATTTTAAAGGGATGTCACATAAGAAAAACCTTTTAACTTTTAAAAACCTCCGATTTAATTAATTCTCACTTTAACCCAATTAAACACCATTAACCCTAAATCCCCAAATCATCTGAGAAGTCACAATTAGAATCTAGAAACCCCCAAGTGCATCGTGCAATTCCTAAATCAACACACCCATCATCTTCTTTTTCTTCTTCTTCTTCTTCTTCTCCTCCTCCTCCTCCTCCTCCTCCTCTGGGTTTTGCATTTTTTCTGGTTCTGCTCCGGCTTCTTCATTCTGCTTCTGTTTTTGTTTGCTTCTTCTGGTTCTTCATTCTGCTTCCGTTTCGTCTTCCCCACCGATCTTCTATTACTTCTGGAAATTGAACATGGCTAACTCTTCTGCATCTTCCTCACGTGCCACTGGCAGATCTGTAGGTTTTAGGGCAAAGTGTCAATGTGGTGTTCCCCTCATGATTTACACCGCTGGAACTGCTCATAACCCAGGTCGGAGGTTCTGAGATGCAGAAATTAGCAAGTAAGATTGTTAAACTCATTCTAGTACTTTGAATCTCTTTGCAGATTTGATTTTTATTTCCTTTTTTATTTCCTGCTTCCACTATGAACTGGGTTTTGAGTTTTTTTTTTTTTCTGTTATTTGAAGATGGCAGGAACTTGTAGATTTTTTTTTGGATTGATGGACCTACATGTGACCCTGAAGGAGAAGACGATACAAAGAGCATCAATTCTCAGTGGTTAAATTATGGAAATTTTGTTGAACATACAGTGGATATGAAAAGGAAGACCAAGAAGCTTAAGAAGAAGGTTGAGTCGGAGAGAGTCCAGAAGATGGTTGCAAAGTGTTATCTTGGATAGTTACAGTAGGATGTTATTGTATGGGAAGGGCTTAAAGTTAATGTAACAACATCAATGTCAATTTGATTGTATTCCTCCAAGGTTTTCCAAACCAAGTTTGATGTACCAACTTTTGTTATGTACTTGCTTTTGAAGTTAATGACAAACTTGAGAGTTATTGTAACATTCCTTGGTAGTCTGAAATCATTATATATTTTTAATTGCTACGCAAAATATTGGTCTGTAAAAGATGTGCCATCAAACTTGCATACATGTCATTATAATAAAGAGATTGGTCTGCAAGTGGTCCACAATAAAATAAGCATCCATACACATCATACATATTACAAAAAAATCAAAGTCGTCCAAACCCACATGCACTGGTGCTATGCCATAAAGGAGACAAATTCAAAAAGTTGGTTGTCCACATTTATATAAGCATCCATACAGTGTAATAAAAGGGTAAAATAAGCATAAGCATAAGCATCCACCCACATTATACATTATAAAAAAATCCTAAGTGGTCCACACATGTGGTGGTGCTTTGCCTTAAAGGCCATTTGGAAAATTAAACAACTACAAGATTCTATTTCAATCAGTATCCCCAAAAAAGAAGTCATGGTGCATTAAAATACACCCCCATCCTTGTGGTTACCAACTGCACTACATTGTGTTTGGAAATTATTCACATCATTCATATGATGAACTCCTTCATTCATTGGCCCATCATCCATGGCAGCCGCAGATGCTGGATCTTCAACAGTTGAGGTCCCTGCTCCTTGTGATGCTTGAATCATTGCACCAAGCAATTGAGACCACCTATCCAAAGAATCTTCAACAAAAGTCTAAGAATGTAAATTAAAAAATACATTATTAACTACAGTAGGTACCAGGTTGCATCTCTAACCTCAAATCCAAAATCATATGATTCCATACCTTGTCTGTATCTCCTAGAACCGAGGCAGCAGCTAGTGGATCTCCATGACCAGAAGTAGCAGCTGGGGGATCTACATGAATAGGAGAAGTAGCAGCAGAAGTTGGGGGATCTACATGAATAGGAGCAGTAGCAGCACCTGGATCTGGACCTCCCTCAACAGGGGCAGTAGTAGTAGCAACAACAAAGCTGGGTACGCGAGTTGTAGGGGTGGCAATATGGGCTCGCGGGCCGGGCCGGACCCAACCCGTCAAAAACCCGCCAAAATGCGGGTTGGGTTGGGTTGGCCCACTTTTGGTATATGGGTTGAAAGTCTCAACCTAACCCACATTTTGGCGGGCTAGCGGGCTAGCCCGCCAAATTGTAATGTAGTTGAAAAAAAAATAGTCTTAGTTTAAAATTCTAACTTTCTAAGTTCTAACATTCAAAGAAATATTCAAAGAAAAACAGGTAAAGATGCTGGTGGTGCAGCCATGATCCTTAATTCCTTATGAAGCTGGGTTAGCCATCCAAGAATATATAAATTCAAGTGCGGTGGAATGGAAGAAAGCGTGGTGGACTGGAGGAGAGAGTCAGAGAGGAGATCACGGCGGACTGGAGGAGAGCGCGGTGGAGGAGAGAGTCAGAGAGGAGATCGCGGCGGACTGGAGGAGAGCGCGGTGGAGGAGAGAGTTAGAGAGGAGATCGTGGCGGACTGAAGGAGAGCGCGGTGGAGGAGAGAGTCAGAGAGGAGAACACGGCGGACTGGAGGAGAGCGCGGTGGAGGAGGGAGCAAGAGAGGAGAGCGCGGCGGCGCGACTGAAATAGAAAGTTAGAAACCCTCACAGTCCCAAAGGCTCACACACACACTGAAGTCTGAATAATAGCATTCCCTAATAAATCCTTACTTCATTTTCCATTTTTCCTTAGTATTGCTGTAGATCCAAAAAAAAATAAAAAATAATGCAGGCCCGGCGGGCTGGCCCAACCCAACCCGCCAAAACCCGCTAAAAAAATGGGTTAGCAAAGTGGGTCAGAAGTGGGTTAGTGGGCTGAATTTTCCAACCCAACCCGCCAAAAATGGCGGGCCAAACGGGCTGGCCCAACGGGCCTAGCCCATATTGCCACCCCTAGTGGGTTGGCCCGAAATCAAACGGGCCTCTATTTTAGTAGCCCGCATCCGCCCCGCGGTTTCGCGGGCTAGCCCGCGGGCCAAGCTGCACAATTTAAAATAAAATAAAAACAAAAATTTAACAGATTGAGTTTTTATTTTTGGGTTGATTTGGTCCTTTTTTGTGTCAGTTTGATCCCTTTTTGGGTTGGTTTGGTCCTTTTATTTCCCGTTTCTGGGCCTGAAGTGATTCACAGATTGAGTTTTTTTTCTTTCTAGCTCTTCCTTGACCCAAAACAATGAATCATGTTTTTTTTCTTTCTGGCCCGCAGATCAGCCCGCAGGCCCGCGGACTAACCCGCTTAAACCTGCGGACTAAGCGGGCTAGCCTGTTTAGGCCTGCTTTTAAACGGTCCAGCAACCACCGAGCAACATCCCGCGCATGGTGCGGGCCACGCGGGCTGGCCCGCGGACCCATGCATGTTTACCCAGTACTAAGCAGCAGGATCTAGACCTCCCTCAACATGGGCAGTAGCAGCAGCAGATGCAATTGCTGAGTTTTGCAATTGAGTAACAGCTCTTGCCATGTAATCACATTTTCTCTTGTTATGTTCATAGGCCTTGCATATGCTACATTTATTGAACCCTCTCTGAAACAAGCAAAACATATGAGAAATATAGGACCAGAATTTTTGGATGTGACAAAAACTAGAAATTTAAATTCACTAACAGGTTACTAACCTTTGCAACTCTAGGACCAGGAACAGTTTGAGGGGTAGATCCACTAAGTGGGATAGATCTTCCAAGAGGGGGATGTTCTTGTCCTTCATGGGCAACTTCAGCTGGAGTTTCAGGTATATGTGCATCTTTAGGAGGAGTTTCAGGTACAGGTACATATTCAGATTCAGGTTGTATCATGTTCTGACAACCCTTTGCATTATGGCCAAATGCCTTGTATCTACCACACCTTACATTGGCCTCCTCTTTTCAGTGATCCAGGATTTGGGTCATCATATGGGTCCCTTCTCCTCAATTTTCTAGGCCTGCCAACACTTCTCTTGTATGCACGGGGAGGATAAATTCAGGATCTTGAGGTGTCACTTGCCACTGGCTAGGCCCCTCAATTGGAGTTATTGATTGGGAATAGCATTCTCTGTAGGCAGCTCTCTTGTAATACATGTGGACATAATCTTTAGGGTCATGTCCCTTCCATGCAATGGTAGCCACTACATGTCTGCAACGGAACCCATTAAGATCCCGAAAGTTGCAACTACAACTCCTGTCACCCAAACTCACAACAAACCTTTCTGTTATGTATGTATGCTGAACCTCATATTTGTCATGTCCAGCAGGTCTTGGCAACCAGGTCTTGATTTTCTCAATCTCTTTCGAGACTCTCTTCAGTGGTTTGGGCATAATCTCATGTTTGTATTTGGCCAATTTTTCAATCATAGTTGCAAACCTCCCCATGACATATGTCTGAATCCACTCAAATATAGACAGGATTGGTTTGTCTCTAGCCAGCAGTATTGTTGAATTAAAGGACTCAGATAAGTTGTTCATAATAACATCGCACCTAGAATTGAAACGAAATGCATGCTTGCACCAAGTGTTTGTTGGCTTATCCATAAGCCATTCATATGCCAGAAGATTCTTCTCCTTTATCTGCATCATTTTTTCATTCCAAGCATACTTGTATGTAGCTTTAGCAGCCCCCACCATAAGGTCTCTGATAAGAACTCCCCCACCAAATTTTTTCTTGAAATTTTCATAGAGATGCCTCACACATAGTCTATGCTCAACACCTTCAAGATGTGGCATCTCCTTAAACAGTAGTTCCAGACCCTACAACAAAGATTAAAAAATATGCAGCAAGCCCCTATCATGTTTTCAGAATTTAATTGTAGTCCCTATCATGTTTCATAATTTGATTTTAGTCCCTATCATGTTTTCAAAATTTGATTCCTTACCTTCTGTTGGTCAGAGATAAAGACCCATCTTCTCTCCCTTGAATCCCCTATATCACCCAGCAGAAGCTCCAGGAACCACTTCTAGGTATCTTCGTTTTTTGATTCCACCACTGCAAATTCTAGAGGGAAGTTCTGATCATTTGCTTCCTACACACTGTAGGTAATAGGATTCCACCATGTTTGGTCTTCAAGTGACAACCATCCACACCAGTGAATGGCCTACATCCACTTAGAAACCCCCGTTTGCAGCCATCCAAGCACATATAAAATCTGCCAAATTTGGGAGTCAATGCTCCAGGTACATTGTCAAAACTCATTTTGCAGTTGTTGCTAGCATCCTTACTTCTCAACACATTACCAAACCTCCATAGTAATGTATACTGCTAATTTACAACACCATCTACCTCCTCTGTTGCTCTCTGTATACCTTTCCAAGCTTTGTGTTTAGAGATACCAAGGCACTGAGTAACCTTGAAATCATCTATGATTTCAGAAGTGGTCAATTTATTGGTTATCCTGACTTTGGATTTCAGTTTATTGGCAACCCATTTAGTGCTAGCAGACCTATTGTTGAACACTCTAGCGCATATGTGTGTGCCATTCAGTGTCTTGATTCTGTATGTTTGCTTGTCCCCTACTGCACAACATCAAAAATCCACACTCCTTTGTTTTGCATCAAATTCTACATCTAATGGCATCCTTTTTTTAGTATTTGAATTCCCTCCCATTCAATACGGAATGCTAAGTAACTGCATCCTTAAACTGTTGAAGGGATGAGAACTCTATTCCTAAAGTTAATACAAAATCTGTGCACATGTACTGTGGGTAGAATTTTGTAAACCTTCTCCTTTTAAAATTAGCTTCCACTTCACTCTCACTTGCGTCACTTCTAAGGTCGCCACTAACATGATCACCCTCAAATTCATCATCAGCAATATCCACCTGCACCCTTCTACTTCCAGTTCCCTTGCTACTTCCAGTTCCATTGCCATGTAATGAAAGTCCATCATGCATAACTTTAATTTTCTCATTAAGCAATGTCTCTAACTCCCAAATTCCTTGGTTTTCAAAACCATCATCAGCTTCTAATTCTCTCTCCTCCTCACTATCATTCAAACGAACACCAGTAGCAAATACCTCATCATAAGATTTTGTTCCATTAGCAGCAGGTATATCATCAGGATGAGTCTCAGCAGGGTGAGTCTGAGAATGAACATTTCTTTCACCAGTTAAATCAGAAGTAATCTGGGAAGTCACAACAGGATGAGCATCCACTGTGTGAAGAGGAGTCTGAGAAGCCACGTTAGTTTCAGCAGGTAGATCACCATCTACCTCAACAAGCACATCATTAGTAGCAGAATCAGCCAGCCCAAACTGTACATCATCATCATCATCATCAAAGATCTCAAGAACCTGAATGGGCCCCTTATTCTTAGAGGGTTTCACAGTTGCTTGGATTCTATGTGATCTCCTAAGGCCTGTTTTCTTCTTCTGAGCTTGACCCTTCCTGTTAATTTTAACTTGAGACTTCTCCTGTGGTTGCTCTACTTGGACTTGTGGAATTGGCAAAACTTCATCAAGGTCAATTGTAGGCGCTTCAAGTAGTTTCTCAACAAATACATGTGCATCTGCCCTTGAAGCTGCAGCAATTCTAGCCATCAAAAGAGCGTCATTGTCTGATTTAAACTTTCTGAAAAGGTGATCAACATCATCCTCTGTTGTTCTCCACGAAAGCACAAATGAGGTACTGCCAAGGTCTTTCACAAGATCTTCAACGTTAAAGAAGGACCATCTATCCTCATCTAGCCCCTGATGAATACTGATCCTCCCACCAATGTAATTCCAGAAAGGAGTGGTTCGAAAAGACCCCCCATAATGTATAACCAATGAAAAACCCATTATGCAAACAAACAAAGTTTATTCAGCAAAAATTAATTTAGCAATCAGGTACCAAACACAAGCAATGCCAAACACCAATGTTCCAGATATGAGGACAAACACAAGCAAAAAACCCATATGAACCAGATATGAAGCTCTCATTAACTTAGAACCACACAAGAAAAGGCAGAATCTCACAAGAAAAGCCAATACCCCAGAATCAAACAAGAAAAGACAATAACCCAGAATCACCCACTCACGACAATCTCGATGCTCAGACAATCTCGAAACACAACTACCACAAACCCCCTCGTACAACACACAACTACCACAAGTACCTCAAAAGACGCTCACGAAATCAAACAAGATGAGAGGAAAGACCACTTTCATTCTCTTCACAACGAACAGTGACGACGAGAACAATAGAAACGCAGGGACTCAACAATGTTGAAACTCACCACCACCACGGGTCTCCTCCTACTCACCAGTGACTGAGACACAGAGAAGATGAAAGTGAAAATGGAGGTAGAAGAAGATGAAAGTGAAAATCGCCACAGGGACAGAGAAGGATTGCGACAGTGAAAGTGAAGATGTGTTTGTGCTGTTGGGGGATTTCTAATTTTGACTTCTCAGATAATTTAGGGATTTAGGGTTAATGGGGGTTAAAGTGGGAATTAGTTAAATTAAGGGTTTCAAAAATTAAAGGCTTAATAGCACTTTTGGTCCCTCACTTATCATGATTTGACACTTTCGGTCCCTAACAAAAAAAATTAGCATAAATGGTCCCTCACTTTGTCAAACGGCAGCAGGTTTAGTCCCCCGTCACTATTCCGTCCAATATTTAACGGTTTCCGTTAACTATTAACAAAAAAAATAAAATTAAAAACCCTTCATCAGCCTTCATCAGCTGCCACCACCACCATTAACAAACCCTAGTTTTCCATCTCCTTCCTCTTCTCTTCAACCCTTCATCAGCCGCCACCACCCACCTTCCTTCTTCATCAGCGCCGCCGCCCTCACGCCAACACCTAGAGTCGCCGTTCGAAGCCCTCCTCTGCTCCACCATCACTGTTTTTCACTATTCCTTCGAAACCCTGCCACCGCCGCTGCTTCTCCCTCTTCGTCTCCAAGCCGCCGTTCGAAGCCCTCCCCTTCACTACTCGAGATCCTCAAGATCGCCACCCACGCCACCTCCTCCTCGTCGCCGTCGCGATTCATCTCACTCTATCACCACCACCACCCAAAACCCTAAGATCGAACCTGATGGAGGTTTGGGGGTGAAAGATTGGTTGAGATTTATGGGTTGGGTGGGATTGAACAAGGTTCTGTGTTTGAAGGGGTTTCTGGGTTTACGGCTTGGTGGCAGCGTAAGGGGTGGATGTCGCACGGCCAAGGTGGTGGTTGCAATGGTGGTTCTGGAAGCGGGGAAGAAATTAATGGCGACAAGGAAGCTTGGAGGGGTTTCACACATGAATGATTTGATTGGCATGGTCCATGAAGCAGAGAAACAAACAGCAAAGGTTTGTTCAGGTTTTAATGAATCTCACCACCAACAACATCAACAACAACAACCTTGGATGAATGCTCCACCCCAACTTGGCTTTTTCCTTCTACACTTGCTGTTGCTTCCTCTGTTTTTTTCTCTACAACATTATTTGTTGGTTGATTCATTGATTTGAGTTCATTGATTTGAGTTTCCGGTTTCTTCTCTGCTTCTGATTCTGAAGGTTTCTTTGGTTGCTAGCTTGTTCCCTGTTAATTTTCAATTTGTTTGGGTCCTGTAATGCTAATGTTGGGACTGGTAGGATGTAATGTTGTTATTCTTTTATGCTTCAGTCGATGATCCTGTGTGAAGGTTTTGGGTACAAGCATTGGAATTTTGATTTCTGGGTTTTTGATCTAACTTATGGGAGGGGTTGCTGGGTTGGGGTTGGGGAGAAGATGATGATTTTGGGGGAGAAGATGAGGATGGAGATGAAGAATGATGAAGATGAAGGGATGAAGATAAACCGTTAATGGTTATGGAGATGAAGAATGATTTCTGGGTTTGCTGGTAATGGGGTTGCTGGGTTTTTCATTTCTTTTTTTTTTTTTTTTGTTAAGGGTTAACGGAAACCGTTAAATATTGGACAGAATAGTGACGGGGGACTAAACCTGCTGCCGTTTGACAAAGTGAGGGACCATTTATGCTAATTTTTTTTGTTAGGGACCAAAAGTGTCAAATCGTGATAAGTGAGGGACTAAAAGTGCTATTAAGCCAAAATTAAAAGGTTACACGTATTTCGGGGAGGGACCAAACACAGATTTTGGTGCAACTTCAGAGACATGTTGAACCGTTAACCCAATTATATTTTAGAATAATTGAATACTTTTTTAGAGTTTGATAATGAAACTTTTATAACAGAACTAATCAAAGTTGTGCTTATTTCAATCCTTTATCATTCAGCAAGAAGGTCTTTGAATCATTTTGAACCAGCAATTGCTTATAGTATTCATAGTTGAATAAATTAAGATGAAGAGCCAAGGCCTCACTATTTGGGTTTGCTAAGCTATGATCAATATGTTCTCTTAACTCCTTTCTTTTTATGATATAAATTTTGGACTATTGTTTCACGAATCCTTCATATTGCCGTGATTGATTGAAAACAACCTCATGCTTTTAGTATTTGGAATTGCTCTTCATTCATATAAAAGAGGACAATGTTGTAATAAAAACTCCAATCACGGCAAGGTTAAAAAATGAGTCACATCCTTACGTTGGATTTTCAAGAGGCTCATGTTGTAGCATTTACATGAAAGTGCATGTTTGGATCAACTTTTCTTTTCTTAAAATCAATTCTAACATCCAAAAGCTACCTACAGAAGTTACTCCCTATAATTGATTATGACATTAGAATCAATTTCTAAACATGCATTTATTATCCATTGTGGTCAAGGAATGCTTTTAACCTTGCCAATTTTTCCTTCACCTTACTACAGAACTATATATAGATATATATCTAATAGTTGGTAAGATTAGAGTATCAAATTCAACATGGGCAGAACCTATTTCACTTTGTTGATTTTCCTCCTCAAATAACAACTACACTTTATTCAATGTTATTATTTTCTTTTTCATTTGGGGTTTTGGTAGATGAAACTCATAGTACTATTAGCAGATGTGTATCCTCCATCCACAGAAAGATTGTGTCCTGTTATGAAGCCTGATTCATCACTAGCCAAAAACAGAGCAGCATGTGCCACATCTTCAAAGCTTGCACCCCTCCCCTTAAGCAAACTTGCCTTTTTCCCAATAAACTCACTCAATTTCTCAGGAGTAATATCAGCTTTGTTAAAAGTCCTATAAGCACTTATAAGCATCTCAGAGGGAACCCCATGTGGTGAAATGCAGTTAACCCTAATCAAGTGCACTCCCAATTCACAAGCAGCACTTCTCATCACTCCAGCCATGGCTGCTTTCGACATTGTATAGGAATGTGAAGCAAAACCACCCATTGTTGCTGCTGCACTTGAAGTGCAAATGATGGAACCTCCTTTCTGAGCATTGATCATTGCTTTTGCAGCATGTTTGATTCCATGGATTGTTCCATTGAGGTTGATGGAGAGGACATGGTTTACTTGGTTCATGTCAAGGGTTGAAATGCTTCTTCCTTCATTGTCTGGAATTCCTGCATTGTTGAACATGATGTCTATGTGGCCTTTCCATGAAACTGCAAGGTTTATAGCTGATTCAACATCAGATTCCTTTGACACGTCGCAGTGGATGTAGCGGCCGCCGATTGATTCGGCCACGGAGGCGCCAAGATCATCAAGAACATCAGCAATCACAACATATGCTCCATTTTCTGCAAAGAGTTTAGCTGTGGCTGCACCAATTCCTCTTGCACCACCAGTTATGACTGCCACTTTTTCTTCTAACCTACACAAATCAATTGAAAGAAAAGAAAGTGATTGAATTACACAAGAAATCTTACTATTCAATTGGAATTTATTTTAATATGATTCGCTTCGTATCACGATTTGCACATAATATACGTTTACTCTAAAGTTAAGTGCATGTTTGAATAAATTTCTCTTTCATTAGAATCGAATTCGAAACTCAAAAGTTATTCCTAGAAGCTTCCCCTAAATTTGATTCTGATTACATAATCAATTGTAAAAGAGTTTCCAAACATGACTTAAAACTTCTTAACCAAAAGTGGTTTTAGAGCATTTAACCGTAAAACCGACGAATGTTTCTTAATATACGAATATAAGGCATATTTACTCACAAAACAAGAGTTATAACTTTTAATTGGATATGATTCTAGAACATTTCAACGTGGAATCAAAGATTACAGGAAAATTAGACTAATAAACAAGATTACTACTAAGTGTTAACCTTTTTGCAGATGACTTTTGAGCTTCGGTATTCAGAGTCATTTGTGCCTCCATTTCATTCGTGCAATGTGTTTTTCTTTTGCTTCTAGTATTCAGCAAGTATTTGGATATTATATATTGATCAATTGTTTGATGACTGAATAAAAAACAGGTGCTCAAAGAATGATTTGTTTTTTATGTGAACATGCTCTTCGTACCTTCGAACTACTTCTAAATTTGAGTTTCATATTCTTTAGTCCGTGCTCCTACTTCATCTAATTTCATCCAAATCTCACGTTCCTAAAAAAAACCTTTGATTGAACCCCATTAACAAAAGAAGGCAAAGTAGTATAGTATAAGTTGTGTTTTGTTATTTAACCTGAAACTGTGGCTAGTTTGCTTGGGTCATGGTCCATTGTCATAAATCAATGCCATTAATCTTACATATATTTTTATCTAGCAATTTAAATAAGTCAATATCATTTATTGCATTTATATTTTCTTCATTGTCTTTTTTTAAAACTTTCTCCAATGTTACTTTCCATCAAATAAGCGGAGCAGTAATATGATTTGTTAGTGGAAGATATGTATGATTTAGATTGAAAAAAATGTTTATTTGAAAGAAAATAACCTAAAAGAGAGAAATAGGCTCATCCATTGTTATATAGTGTGTAGAACAAAAGTATTTATAAAAATACAAAAGTACTAATTTTTGTAAGTGAGCTTGGATTAAAAGCTCAAAGGGCAACCTAAACTCAAGCAAGAGCAATATTCCACTACATCATCTAATAATCACAACTTACCTACCGAAATATCTAATAATCACAAGAAAGCTAATTTGATTTAATTAATTTATTCAGAAAAAAACATATGAATTCCAAGTGGTGGATGGTTGGCTCAAGTGGTTCATATATATATTTTTTTTAAAGTCTCAGATACAAATATTGTGGATGGAAAAAACTCCATGATAGTTAGTCCTATTAAGATATGAATATTTTAATTCTTGAGCGTAGTTAACTCGAGCACGATACCTATGGTAGATGGAAAAGGAAGTAACATACAAATTCCCTACTCTTTTTTTCAAGGTAAAATTCCCTACTCAATACACCTTAAAAAATCATTTTTGTCAACAAAAGAAGTATTTTCTTCAACAAATAAAGAGCAATGCCATTGTCTCATTGACAATTGGTGCCCTAATCCTAATTCCCGTAGGCCCAAACAAAAGACCCAAAATTTTCAATCTCCAAACAAAAAGAAGGAGCAAAATCCCAATCCCTCTAAAACCCTAGTTTCTGTTCCCCTCCATTTCCTTTCTTTCTCACTCAAAGAAAAAAACTTGTGTTTCAAATCTCAATCACTCGATCTGTTCTTCTTCGCAATGAGACATCAATGGCGTCTCCTTCACCTTCTTCTCCGCGCTCACAACGTCACTCCCAATCACTCTCGCCACCTTCACCAACTTCGCTCCCTCTCCTCTCTCCCCCCTCGTTCCGCCACCAATTTCACATTCCCTGTAAACCCTAGCTTCCGCCGCTTCTCCTCCGAGCCCGTTCTCGAACACCCCGATCCCGACCACGCCGTCATTGCCGACCTATTCTCGAATCCCGTGGTGGATCCCGACGTCGTCAAGAGCCACCTCGACTCGAATCGCGTTTCGATCAACCACGATGCGGTCATTGCCGTCCTCTGGAAGCTCGATTCGAGCCCCGACGTGGCTCGGAGGTTCTTCCAGTGGGTCCTCGGGGCGCACCCCGAGCTGCTGAGCTCCAAATCGTACAACGCGATGCTGCGCGTTTTGGGGACCAATGGTTTCGTTGATGAGTTTTGGAAAATGGTTAGTGTGATGAAGAGTAAGGGCTACGGTGTGTCGAGGGTTGTCAAAGATACGGTTTTGGAGAGCTTTGAGAAGGGTGGGATGGATGGGCATGTGGTTAGGTTGAAGGCTTTATTTGATAACAACAACAATACAAGCCCGGTTGAGAGGGATTGTGCTAGAGTGTGTAAGATAGTGAGAAATAATGTGTGGAGTGATGATGTTGAGAGGGAAATTAAGGACTTGTATGTTGGATTCTCAAGTGAGGTGGTTAAGTTGATTTTGGAGAATTTAGGTTCTGAGCCAAGTAAGGCGTTAATATTTTTCAGGTGGGTGGAGGAGAGTGGGTTGTTTAAGCATGATGGGTGCACTTATAACGCGATGGCGAGGGTGCTCGGAAGGGAGGACACGATTGATCGGTTCTGGAAGCTCGTTGGTGACATGAGGGGTGCCGGGTTTGAGATGGAGATTGAGACCTTTGTTAAGGTGTTGGGGCGGTTTTGTAAGAGGAGGATGGTTAAGGATGCTGTTGAGCTTTATGAATTCGCTATGGCCGGTGCGGATAAACCGACGCCGCAGTGCTGCACCTTTCTGCTGAGGAAGGTTGTTGCTTCTAAGGAGTTGGATATGGATCTGTTTTCGAGGGTTGTGAAGGTTTTTACTGAAAGTGGGAATGCAATATCGGATTCCATGGTTGAGGCGGTCCTCAAGTCTTTGACCAGTGTTGGTAGGATTGGGGAGTGGAACAAGGTTTTGAAAGAAATGGAAGATCATGGGTTTGTTGCTAGTGGTAATTTGCGGCGTAAAGTTGCATTTAGACTTGGTGCTACTGGTAAAAAGGAACAAGCTAATGAGTTTGTGAATAGGATTGAAGCAGCTGGGTCTGATTCAGACCAGAAGATTTGGGAATCTTTAATTGAGGGGCACTGTGTAGGTGGGAACCTTGTTAGAGCATTGGATTCTTTTAAAGAGATGGTTGAGAAAGAGGGGGTCACATCTGCAGGCTATACTTTTGATTTGTTAGTAAGTTCATATTGCCAAATGAATAGGGCAATAGATGCATGCAAGATTCTTCGTGAATTGGTGAATGAAAAAGAGTTAAAGCCCCAGCATTCTACCTACAAGTTGCTGGTGTCTAAGTTATTGGTTCAGGGAGGATTTACAGATGCTCTAAATGTTTTGGGTTTAATGAGAACCCATGGGTTTCCTCCTTTTACTGATCCATTCATTCAACACATTTCAAAGCGTGGAAGTGGTGACGATGCGATTCTGTTTCTCAATGCCATGACTTCAAAGAAGTTTCCATCTACATCTGTCTACCTCAGAATGTTTGATGCCTTCTTCAAGAAGGGAAGGCATGAGGAAGCACAGAACCTCCTCTCCGAATGTCCACGCTACATCCGTAACCACGCAGATGTTTTGAATCTCTTTTGTTCCAAGAACTCTAAAGAAGCTGCTTCTTCTTCTGGTATGTTGGCTGCTTAAGTTTTCAGAATATATCTCATATTGTACTCTTCAGAAGAATGTGCAATAGCATATGTTTGAGAAATTTTTTGTGAGTTTATTCTTGATCTAAATGATTGATTTAATAAGTTGAATCTACCTTCGAATAAAGCCAAAGAATACAAACATGCAATTTGTGGTTCACATTATGTACCCCGTTATTCTTGTCCAACATCATTATTGACCGAAGGGCAGTAACTGTAGGCTTTGGTTGGTGCTAAATTATCAGTGGATTTGGTAATTCTGCCTGCATCCTGGTTTTGATTGTCTTTAGTGTATGTTCTAGATCAAGGCAACGCCATTTATATGTCAAAACTTGCACAAATGCCTTCAGCTTATTATGCACACTTCATTTATCTTGGACTAGACAATTTTCAGATGGATACTAAAAGCGTGTTTGGATGTGCAATGTCTGTGTGATTTGGATTATGTGTCACCAGACTCACCATGAATCTAGACATTGTGCATGTTTAGATGTGTGTTGGGCACACACTCTAAAGCAGGTTAGCGGTGAAGCTCCATGTTGTAGCTTATGGATTAAATTGATTTTGAGGCCTAATGTGAATTTCTTGTTTGGATTTTGGTAATTCAAGACTTCCTTGTTAAACTCGGTTAGTTGTTAATAAGCTTGGTTTACTGTGTTTCTTGAGCATTTACATGGATAGACCTAACAGTTTAAGAAGACAGGAATATACGACTGTCTGAACCAAGACAATTTGATATTTTTTTTTTAACTTTACTATTTGAAGAACATTTACTTTGGTTACTACTCTGGATCACTATGTCCCTCTTTGCAAAATTTTCCATATTGGGTTTCACTAAAACAACTCGTCATTGATAGATCTCAAAATCTGAGGGTTGCTATTAGGGGTGAGTAAACCTGATCCGTCCCACCAATCCAGCCCATCTGGGCTGAGTTTGACCCTATTCCCCCCCCCCCCCCCCCCCCCAAAAAAAAAGGTCAATTTGAATATTATTTGATGACCCACACAGCCTAAGACAAGTATGTAATAATGTTATGGCTTAAATACATTTTTCTAGTATGTTCAAAATACGATTCTTTTATTTTCGTCTCTAGGAATTTTTTTCTTGTTTTTAGTCCACCGAAAATTTCATGTGTTATTTTTAGTCACTGATAGTTGTTTTTCCATCCATTCAAATTTGAGTTTTTACAATTTAGGAAAAATCTGAGATGGTTGAACCTGATATCACCGTTTGTAGAGTATATTTAAGCCATGTGATAGTATTTTCAGATCTGGATTGGATGGAAAAAAACAACTAATAAGAATTAAAAACAAAACATGTAGGGCCTGTTTGATTGTAGTTTTTAAAAATTGTATTTAAAAATAGTTTTTAGAAACTGTTTTTGAAAACTGTTTTTCAAAATAAGAGCAGAAAAAAAATTGTTGAATAAGACGTTTTTCAACATTTAAAAAATTGAAAACTAAAAACAGAAACTGAAAACATATTTTAGCTGTTCTGGTATTTTAGTTTTTAAAACTGAAAACAAGAACGGTTTTTAAAAATAGTTTTCAAAAACAGGTTTTACCAAGCAGGTTTTTAAATTTTTCAGTTTTTAAAAACAGAAAACTGTTTTTAAAAACTGTAATTAAACATGCCCGTAATTTCCTAGGGATGAAAAATAAAAATAACGTATTTTGTAAGGATTAAAAATGTTTCTAAGCTTAACATTATTTATAATGTCAATTACTTAAAGCTTTAACTTAATTTTATAGTTTCAATTAAGGATTTTTAATTTAATTTTTATTCAATTACTTTTAAAGACAATTTTACATGTAAAGTTATATAGTATAATATAGGGTTAATGGTTTAGTAGGTCTTGTAGCTGCACTAAGATTTGTCTTTGGTCCCTTGTCGGAAAAAAGTTTGTAATAAGTCCCTATAGTTGCACCAAGTTTGCTATAAGTCCTTGTCGGAGACCGGAGCTCCGGCGAGTGCATATGTGGCAGGCTGACTGTATTAATGAAGATGATGTGGAATTTTTTTTTAATGGGAAAATAGGTCAGAAAATTAGAAAACCCTAAATCGCCAAATTAATCTTCCTCTCCCCCAATCTTAGTCTTCTTCATTCTTATTTCCTTCCACGCCGCATATTATTTTTTTAATGGGAAAATAGGTCAGAAAATTAGAAAACCCTAAATCCCCAAATTAAATCTTCCTCTCCCCCAATCTTAGTCTCCTCTCCTCCTCCTCCTCCTCCTCCTCCTTCTTCTTCCTTTTGTTGTGTTCTCTCGTACTTGGGTCTTCTCCAGCTTTCTTCATCATCTTGCTGCTTCAGAATCATATTGCAGAAGGGGAAAGGGGAAGGAGGATTATGGAAAGGGTACGAACAAAACACAACCTACACAAATTCAAAACAACTGCCAAGGTAGAATCTAAAACCACACACATTTTGGTTATACGAACTGCACACAACAATTTCCAAAATCAAATTGCTTCAAAATCCCCTATGCTTTATAAAAATCACTTCAATGGAGTGTAATGGCACACAACCTCCACAAACTCACAACAACTGCCAAGGCTACCTATTTTATGAAGGGCTCTCAGATCTAGGTTGTTTCTATTGTTCTACATCTGGAACAAATAGGATATTAGTTGACTAACAATATGTTGGTCTAGTGCTAAGCGAGTTAGATCATTTTAAGGATGAGAGTAGAAGTTTAAAACCCAGTTTGCAGGAATGGACATGTAATCATTTTCCGAACGGGTGGTGTAGACCGTCAAAGATAAAAAAGATAGTAGTTGTTCTTTTCCTATTGTATAGCCGGAGGTTATTTATTTTTTATTTTATTTATGACTTAAATACAATTTCGGTCCCTTAGTTTCACTAGAGTTCACTTAATGTGCACAATTTTTTTTTTGCAACCTTGCACACCCATGCAAATTGTCCCTTTTACCCCTCTTCCATGAATTAATCCAGTCAGCATCCTTCCATCATCTTCATCATCTTCCCAAGCATTTTCTGAAAATTAAAATTTATCAGTTCAAGTTCATCTTCATCATCTTCCCAAGAATTTTCTGAAAATTAAAATTTATCTGTTCAAGTTCATCTTCATCTTCAACCCCACAACAGATTTCAAAACATAAAACGCATCAGAAACGCCAAAGCCAAATTTATCAGAATTTTCCATATGCATCCATAAAATTCATGAACAAAGCCACCTAGGAAGAAAGAAAAAAACACCTCACAATTCCTCAAATTCTCCAAACAATTCAATTCAATCAGACCCAGATCAAATTCAATAAGAAAGCATCAAATTTTCACAACCCCAGATCCTAGAAATACACCATAACCCCAATCGGCCAATCATAGACAGCCTCAAACCCAAAATATTAGCTTTCCCCCCAAATTCGGGAAATTAAGGTAAAATTTTCTTACCAGATTGTGTTCTTTGCGTAGATTATCCCCAGCGGTGTAACGATCCTCCATGTACTCCCTCTTCCCCTCTTGCAGTACACAGAAAACTCATCCCCCTCGGCCTCCACATCGTCACGCGCCGCCGCAGAGGGCGTCGCTGGAACCCCAAAGGTGAGAGAGCTAACGGGTATTAGGGCTGTCCGTAGGTCGAGTTCGGGCCCAAACCTCGGTTTGGGTCGAGTGAAAAAACCCCAAACCACCAGACCGCCATCGTCCGCCGCCAAGTAGCGGGTTGCTCGGGTTCGATTTGGTCGGCTGTCGGCTTGGTCGTTTGGATATGCACAGTTACACAATATACAGAAAGAAACACAACAAAGAAAGGACAGAGAAGATGAAAGAACAGATCCAGATCTAAATATAACAGGAAAGAAAAAAAATGCTATAGAAAGTTGAAGCTAACAACAGATCGACAATCAATTAATTTTACAAACTTACAATAATACAAAAGATTAAAATTTTGCAACAGAAAAGATGAGAAGCCACAGAAATGGCGATGACCGACTTGACGGCGATGACCCCATCTACGACAATGGCTTGCATGTCGCGTGATAGTGCGATGAGACTCTGATCTGATGGCTAGAAGGTCGCGACAGTGCGAGGAGATTGGGGGCCGAGAGTCAAGACAGTGTAGAGAGCAAGAATAGAACAACGGCGGTGCTCGAAATTCGAAACAATGGTAGAAACGGCGAGGTGATGGTGCGACGATGAGCAAGGTAAGAACGGAGGAACAAGTGGCGGCGGCGGTCCTGAGCGGTGGTGGAAGCGACGGGGAGAAGAGGAAGGGGCGGTGGTTTGAGGCAAAAAGAGAAGAGGTAGGAGTTAAGAGAAGGGAGATGGAGGTGAAGGGAGGAAAGGCAGCAGCGACGGGTGAGAGAGTAAGGGAATTAGGGTTTTGTTTGGGTGGGTCTTAGTTAGGCTTATATAGTTAGGGTTTGGGTTGGGTTGGGTTGAGCCGGTGGCTGTTTCAATTTAACAAAAAAAAAAACCTGGTTCGGTCGGTTCACAACCCAAACCGGTTCCGACCGAAGCAAACTGAAAAAAACCGATTTTCCCACTGAGCCACCCGAGGACCGAACCGACTGGTTCACCAAAAAACAGCTTCGGTTCGGCCGGGTTCAGTCGGACCGGACTAGAATGGACACTCCTAACGGGTTTGTCAAGCCTTGTAGGCCTCTTCCTCTAGAAAGCGGTGCCGTTAGGTGATGTAGAGGATGAAGGGGGTGCAAAAGATGAGGAGAAAATGGTGGGGGGTTTCAGAAGGCGAAGGCGAAAAGAGGAAGAAGGGGATGAATTAGAAATAGCAGCAGAAAGCGAAGAGCAAGACAACGCCGTACAAGACGCACTTGGCTTGAGGTGAGAGAGCGTGAGGTGAAGGGATTCAGGCGAGGAAGTGATGATGGAGAAGAGCGAGGACGACGGAGAGAACACCGGCGAGTTGGAAACTGCGATGGAGCAAGACATGTTGTTCTTCTCTATGCTGCGCTGTTTTTTTTTCTTCAGCCGAAGAAAAAAAAGCTTGGGAAGATGATGGAAGGATGCTGACGGTATTAATTCATGGAAGAGGGGTAAAAGGGACAATTTGCATAAGTGTACAAGGTTGCACAAATTTTTTTGTGTGTACATTAAGTGGACCCTAAACACTAACCCTTAACTTTTATATCAAATCCCTTTCATTTTCAAAATTCTTAATGATATAATTTTAAAGACAAACTATTATATATATATTTTTCTTAAACAATTGATTCTTTTCTATAAGTTAAAACTAGTCCATGAGGAATATCTATATTTATTTTTATTGTAATCAATATTTTAAAAAATAAATTAAAGGTAAATAATTATTTTGTTTGGAAAATAAATTTTGTAATACAATTGTTCAATAAAAGATGGGTGACGTCTCCCACAAGATTAAAATCATTTCTTCTGGTACTTGTATGTATAGTACAAACATGGCCCCATGACTTTTTATAATAGTTAAAGTGCCCAAATCCCAAACTAATATCATTCCAACAACCCAACCCTTATTTAGTATCTACAATATTAATAAAAAGTTAAAATACTCACAAGTAATCTAGAAACCTTAAGAAAATAGCTCAAAGTTCCCGACTCAACCGTAAGCGTGCTGATTTTAGTTTGCTTGATGTTTGATGTTCCTTTATGAGCAATAGCTAAGATATCTCATATCTCTTTGACAGTAGTACTACTCTTTGTCATATTCAGCTCGATTGAGTACACAAGCGACATAATACTTGGCTTTGGCGTTGAGTGGATTCCTCATCCTATGACCAACTGTCCAATCTTCTTCTGAAACGGTTGTCATTTTGGAGTAGTATCCACATAGTTCCCATTCACAATGAAATCCAAGATCTCGTAGCTGCTGGATTCAATGAAGAACCCCATCTTGTCATTCCAGTACTTGTAGTTCTCTCTGTTGAAAGTTGGACGCAAGAAGGACGTTGAATTGTGTCTTAAAAAATTTGCAAACTTTTAACTAGTGTAGACGATCTAGATAAAATCTTATCGAAAAGTTTTTCAATAAAATACATTGTTAGTAAGGGTTAAGAGAAATGCTCAATGAGATTTATTTGGTTAACTCTTATGTCTTGGCCTACCTCCGGTCCTTAGTCGCCACCAAGTTTATCCATTAAAACTTGAAGGGCCCGTTTGGTGGTCAGGATAATATAAAAATAGGATAAGATAAAATCTTGGATAAACACAAGATATGATAAGAGCAGGATTGACTCTTATCCTATCTTGCGTTTGGGGTAGACAAGATATTGATAGGATATGATATAAACAATGAAAAATGTATCAAATTTTCATTGAAATAAAAAATACATAATATTTTTTAAAATTTAATTTTCTAAATAGTTTTTTTTAATAAGTGATTATTCTATTAAATTTAATTTTTTTTACATTTTAATAAATAGCTTATTTTTTAATATTAACTAAAATAAAATTAATTTTTATTAATTCGGCTATTTTAACTTTTTTCGAAGGGAGTCTATTTTAATTAAAATTATTATATATGTAATCAATGAGTTTTAACTTAGTAGGGGTAAGTGAATAATGATAAAAATTATTTAAAGATATTATTCTTTCAAAAATATTTTATATTTAAATTATTAATTATAATTATATAAGTAGATAAATAATTTTAAATAATATCATATTATAATATAAAATTAGTCTATATTTACTATTAAAAAATTAATATATGTGTGTGTGTATGTGTGTGTGTGTGTGTGTGTGTGTGTGTGCGCGCGCGCGCTTGAGCCGAGGGCGAGAACGGGCATTTCCATTTTTTGATAAGCTTCATCTTTAACTTTACAAAGGTCAAGGAAAATAGGGAAAAAATTCACTTTTCAAACGGAGACAAGTATCACATCAGTTGTTGTTCATACAAGGTCTAGTACTGGGCCTGATAGAAGATGTCAGACGGTGGAAAGTGTCATGCCCAGGTAGACGACATCTTTGATATGCACAAACGATATTTTTGATATGCATTGACGATCTCAACTTGATGGTAGACGATGTCTTCACTTGTTCAATCTTTAGCCCATGTCCGGTATGTAACTTTATACTTGTGATCACCAAAATACACAAATGGATTTTTAGGTACCCTTCGTTGAGACGTAACATTTTCTTCTTCAGACAATTCATGCTCATGTCGCGTTTCATTTGCAAGGACCTCTGGCCAAACTTGGTGGGAGTCTTGTTACTGAATACTGATGATTAGTACCATTTGATGATTAGTACCATTTGGCCAAATGTCTCACAACTCCTAGTATAGTTTGCTAAGGGTTGCCCTGTTCTCTAATTTCCATGTTTGAATTTCATCAACAATACGTTGGTCACGAAAATGTACAGAAAAAGAGAATTTTGTCATAAGTATTTTCATAAGCTCATTTAAGTGCTTGCATAGTGTTAGTGTTATAAATTAAATGATTAACTCAAATAAGATTTTCCTAACGTACTCTTTATCAATTCTTTTTTGAGAAAATATTTGAAAAACAAGTATTTAATGAGTGTAGAGAATTAGTTTTGATGGTTTCATAGCGGAGGTATTAGGATTAGTTCTTGTATGCTTACGAATTACGATTCACTTATGATTGGATAGTAAAAAATCACTTAAGTATCTTCATTTTAATCCTTATCTAGACAATCATGTCTTATGATGGTTTGCTTGTAGGTGGTTTTCCTAGGTAATTAGTTTAGGTAAAAAAACTTGCTAGTTTATCTAACACATGAAAAGTAAATAACTTTTTTACAAGATAATGTTCTAGGCATGCTATTGTTATAGTTCCCAAGGTAAATTGGGCTTTTGATCTTGAATAAAGATAACTTCCAAGTAATAGCTGCTCTAGCTAGGAGAAAATTAACACTTCAGAATAATGAAAAAAAGACTATGAAAACAGCAGTATAGGGAACGAGGGGTAGAAAGAGAAGAAGCACATTCCTAATTAAAAATTAATGATTATGTAATAGAAGATGCAATCACGTACTAATATTCAGGTAGTAATTAACCTTCATTTCTATGTAATTATGGCAGGTTGCTGATGCTCTAGAGCAAAGGTTTCAATTTTTCTCTTAACCGTATTAATAATTTGTGATGTGACTAAATATTTATTAGAACTGTCGGATTCCGCCTCGTCTTAGCTACCACTCGTCTGACTGCTCTCATCTTAGATGCTGCCTCGTTTGACTACACTCGTCTTAGCTGCCACTCGTTTGACTGCTCTCGTCTTAGTGTTCAGTTACCGGTTCTGTTATTGGTAGTTACAGCTTAGTTAGGCGGTTAGAACTATAGTTAGAATAACTCAACTATGGTTAGTGTGTTAGTTAATTCCATGGGTAGGCTATAAATAGAACTCTCATTATATCATTTTGTAATCTTTTGTAATCATTCACAATGTAACTTTTACAATTCTGTTAATATTAAAGTTTTAAGGAAAGAGCTTTCAGGGTGTCTAATGAGGGAAAAAGGAAGAGACAGAGATAAACTAAAGATCTGAATTTGTTGGAGAGTTAGCTCGGGTAGCAGCACCAGGTGGCACCATTATATTAGTAACATGGTGACATAGGGATCTTGGCCCAGCTGAAGAATCCCTACAGCTATGGGAGCAGAATCTCTTGAAGAAGATATGTATGTGATGCTTATTACCTTCCACTCACTTGAGGTACACCAAACCAAAAATCATTGCAATGGCAAGGATACCCATGATTCATCAAACCAAAAGTTGGCAAAGATGGTATACGCACCTTCTTTAAGTCGCTTCTAAATAGAATTTCTTGTATTGTGGAAACAAAAACAATACCATTGGAATAAGGAAAGCAACTTTCCATCATCATTGTTGTTGTTATTATTATGTGTGCATATAAAGCAAATTTCTCACGTTTACTCTAAAACTATGACTTGTAGCTTTTAAACAGAATAGCTTCGAGAGCGCGCACTAAATGCTTTTGTATTGTTGTAGATGACATTAGAGGAGGTGGATGACTGCTCTATAGAGCAGATCAGACTCAAAGTTCCGATAACTGACGACCCTACTCACCAAACACTCACATTCAGGACATGGGTTCTAGGGTTGGCATCATGTGTGGGGACTCTTGCTTTTTTAGTACGTCATTGCATTGGTTTTCTCTTTACCCATTGGGGTCATTCAAGCAACCACAAGCATGGTAATGTCCCTTGTTCGAGTAGGAAAAATGTCTTTGCATATATCTATAATTGTTTCAAAGGTTGTTTTTAGTAACAGTAAAGTAACTTGTTGTGCAGCAAGTTGGACTCAATGTGATTACAGAATTGACAATTGGGTACCTCTACCTTGGAAAGTCCCTTGCCAATGCATCATTCAAGACTTATGGGTATCAGCATATCACAAACACTAGGGTTTCTTGGTGACTTCAAATTGGGCCACCATAGATGAAAATATGTTCATAGTAGAAGTAGACACCCAATAAACACTTAAATAGTGCAAAACGCCATAAATACCTATTTTTTTATCTCTCACTTTTGACCATTAGACCAATCATTTATCAAATCCATCAATTTTCTCCCTTCTTTTCTTTTCTCACTTTAGGTGTCTATTGCTCATCGGCACTGTGTTGATGCCTACAAATTATTTTTCTTAAAATAATAGATTATTTAATATTGCAACTTATCTGACTTGTGGCAATTTGTTTTTTTTTTTTTTTTCAGTTGGTAGGAACTCTAGTCGCTTCAACTGTCTACTTTGGCACATCATGGTGGGTTCCTACAACCATTCCACATATCTGTGATGAATCAATGTTGCCTGAGGGTAGTCCATAGACTTGCCCTGGTGATGGTGTCTTCTGGAATGCTCGAATCATATGGGGAGTAGTGGGACCACAAAGAATGTTCACAAAACATGGCATTTACCCTACCCTAAACATGCTTTTTTCTCTTTGGTCTACTTTCCCGTATGCCAGTGTGGCTACTTGCAAAGAAACTCACCAACCACAAGTGGATTGAGCTCATCCATTCGCCCCTCATCATTCAAGATTCTAGTGGCATACCTCTAGCAAGATCAGTGAACTACATTACTTGGGGAATTGTTGGAACCTTCTTCAACTTGTATGTTTAGCACAAGTTCAAGGCATGGTGAATTAGGCACACTTACATTCTCTCTGCTGCTTCGGATGCTGGTGTTGTTTTCATGGTTGTGTTTCTCTATTTTGCACCCCAATCCTATGATATCTTTGGCCAGCTTGGTGGGGTCTTGATGTTGATGATTGCTGTCATTTGGCCAGATGCCCCACAACTCCTAGTATAGTTGCTAAGGGTTGTCCTATTCTCTGATTTTCATGTTTGAATTTCATCAACAATGTTGGTCATGAAAATGTACAGAAAAAGAGAATTTTGTCATAAGTATTTTTATAAGCCCATTCAAGTGCTTTCATGAGTGTTAGTGTTATAAATTTGATCAATTCAAAAAAGTTTTTCCTAGCTCACTCTTTATCAATTCTCTTGTGAGAAAATATTGGAAAAACAAGTCTTTAATTGGTGTAGGGAATTAGTTTTGGTGCTCTACTCGTAGAGGTATTAGGATTAGTCCTTCTATGCTTCTGATTCACATATGGTTAGGTAGTGAAATATCGCTTAGGTATTTTTTTCGTTTTAATCTTATCTAGGCAATCACGCCTTATGAGAGTTTGCTTATAAGTAGTGTCCCTAGGTAATCAATTTACGTAGAACTTGAGGGTTTATCTAACACATGAGAAGTACAGTTGACACATAGATTAATTATGATAACATATATAAAATTGGGGGAGATAATTCAACTGCATTGTAATCTTGATCTTGAGGCTCTATATTCTGATTCTCTATCTTGCTAGTTTTACTTGATTATTTGCATGTTTACACCACCACCATTTCTTCAACTTATGATTTTTCTGAACTATGAAATCACCCCTAGGTTTATTTTGTTTTCCTAGTCCCTTGGGTATGACAAATGAGACGTGCAAACCTATATTACTTGATCGATAGAGTGCACTTGCGCTAGATTGCACATGTGTGCTTTTAGCACTGCACTTCTTCAAATAATTCATGCTAATGTCACGTTTTATTTATAACAACCTCTTCTGCCTTCAAACATCAACCCGCCAATGCCTTCAAGTGTCATACCTTTCCAAACACAAAAATAAACTATTAGACTAATGTAAGTTATGCAAATAAAGGTTTGGTCCAGAGGATTTGAGAGAGGTGTGGTTTTTTCTATAGGGGTTGGTGGCCTTATAGGGAAGATGGCGCCTCATATAAGGTGTTTATTTATTTGCACAGGAAGACACTCATGGTGTGGAATGCACATCCCTATCTATCTCGTAATGGGTTTATCAAAATTTGTTAAACTAATTATACTCATATTAATGTCACTCCTCCCTTTTTAATGAGTTAAATAAACTGTTATTCTCAATTTGTTTTTTCGTCAGTTTATGTTTATGGCTTCATGTCAAGTGGCAGCTAAAGAACCAAATTTGACTTTGATATATATATATATATATATATATATATATATATATATATATATATATATATATATGAAATTAGATCTACAAATTTATTCCTTAAAAATAAGAATCAGGCTTTTAGAAATGAAGAGAAAGAGTTTAAAAATATATGATTACTAAAACATACTTATGCAAGAAACACAATCTGCTATGCCCTCGTTAATAAGTTATATATATGCAAGGAACCACATACTACTGTTATGAACCAATTATCCCAAAAACTTAAATGGTGTTGGGTAAATGACACATGAATAATTAACTTCTATCACGTTCATTCACACAAGAGCCCATTTGGGCTTGAAATGCGAATAATGCACAGACTTATTTAACATGTGTTGAAATTCAATTTTTATTAAAAAAATTGGGTGTTGCAGATATTGAACTCTTGACCATTTAGTTGCAAAAGTTTTAATACCATATCATGAACCAACTATCTCAAAAGACTAAGTTGTTAGGTAAACGACACATGAATGATCAATTATATTTCTAACATATACCTTCAAAGAAAGTGATAAGAGTTGGTTTACTCTATAATCTCATTCGTAGCACGTAAGACATAGAAACGAGAAATAAAACCTTCCTAACATGGTGGTCAAAAAATCCCCTCAAATAAGTTGCTTCAAACATAAAATCTCATAAAAAAGGTTATCAACTCCCAAATCAAATTAGGAAGCACATGGAAGAAGAGTTTGATCCTTCCTAAGGAATTACTAGTGGGGATTGGTATCATGATGAGATTTCATAAACCTTTATAGGTTGTGTTGTGTGCTTCAAAATACATTTTCATACTCATCAGAGTAGTCTATCTTTATCTGTGAATCTATATGTTATGCTTATGCATATTCTTCCTGTTCTGAGTATATTGAAGATGTGTTCTTTAATTGTTTCATAAACCTTTTTTATTGCTTTTTAAGAATCTTAAATTGAAGACAATGGACACTTTAGAAATAATGAAAAACACAAGACATAACTGAGCTGCCAAAACAAAAGTGTGATTGTTGCTAAGAAATGAAGGGGGGAAATAGAACAAGCACGTTCCTAATTTAAATTAACGATGATTGATAAAAATTAATACACCATACATTTCTATCTTTTCTCTTTCTTTCTTTTTTAAAAGAACATCTCAAGGCACCTTGCTCTTTCGTGTTTTCTAATTTTAGCATGATAGATCTGTTCAAATTCCTCTAATTTTGAGCCTTCAAACCACCTTTGATTTAGGAGTTCCTAGTCTTAAGCCCAAACTAAAGCATCTCGGACAAAATGGTGTAAATCATTACACGTGCCACTAAGCTGATTACTTGAGCAACTATATATAAACACCACACTATTATGAGTTACATTCATCATATCAAGAAAATTAGTGCTTGTTGAGCTTATTACCATCAACTTTTTCAAGAACTAAACAAGGAAACCAAAAAATGGACCAATCCCAGAACCTTAGCCATCAAGCTGGTCAAGCCACTGGACAAGCTCAGGTGAGTTTTAACTTTTAACAATTACATGTATTTGACATATTCAGTTCTTTCTTTACATTGTATCAGAGATGATATGTTAGCTTGATATAATGTTATTGATAATTTAGGAGAAGACAAGCAACATGATGGGCAATGCAGGCAATGCTGCTCAATCTGCCCAGCAATCCTGCCAAGAGGTTAGACAATTCATTTGACCAATTTAGTTGTGTTTACTTATAATATGTTTAGACAAGTTTTTCTTTTCTCGGAATCAATGCTGACACTCAGAAACTATTCTAGAAAAATTTCCAAATATATATGCAATTAGTTTCTTTCTAACTTTTTATGGAACAAGCTCATGCATGATCTGTAACCTCTTCTCAAGATTATGAATAAGTCTATATTTTATCAGAAAATTCAGAATATCAAATGAAATTTTATTAGCATTTTTGACGATTGATGAAATTTTTGGTCTTCTAGGCTGGGCATCAAATGCAAGAAAAGGCACAAGGTGCTGTTGATTCTGTCAAGAGCGCAGTTGGGGCTAACAAATGAATCTTTGGGAGAGCTCTATATATGAGTGGAAATTTGCATCTTTTTATTTTTTATTTTGGGGTTTTATGCATTGATTTGCTATTTTTCCCTTTGGCTTTTAATTTTATTCCAGATGTATTTATTTGACTGGTTGTATTAATACCAGCTACTTGAATTAAGAAGAGTTTTTTATCTCAATATCTATCAAATTTTATTTATTTATTGTTGTTTAAATCATAAGAATTTTCATGCTAAAATATATGATATGAATGACGCATCAATTGAACATGCAATGACAATAAAAAAAAACACCATCCTCATAGAAAATATAATTTATGAAGCATGAACCCCTTAAGTTATCACATCAACATTTTTTAAGCTCTATTCTATAGACATGGAAGCAAATTCTTACAATTTAACCAATTGGATTGGCGCAGCAGTTCAACACTTCGTCCTTTAAACAAAGGGTTAATTGAGGGTTCAAATCCCAACTTTTGTAAATAGAAAAAACTCATTAGTCAATCAAACTGCTGCTTAATGTGTTAAAGACCCGTTTGGTGGTCAGGATAGGATAAGAATAGGATAGGATAAATGATTGGATAAACACAGGATATGATAAGGGCAGGATAGGCTCTTATCCTATCCTACGTTTGGGGTGGACATGATATTTATAGGATATGATACAAACAATGAAAAATGTATCAAATTTTATTTGAAATAAAAAATACATAATATTTTTTAAAATTTAATTTTCTAAATAGTTTTTTTTAAAAAAGTGATTATTCTATTAAATTTAATTTTTTTACATTTTTATAAATAGCTTATTTTTTAATATTAACTAAAATAAAATTAATTTTTTTTAATTCGGCTATTTTAATTTTTTCGAAGGGAGTCTATTTTAATTAAAATTATTATATATGTAACCAATGGGTTTTAACTTAGTAGGGATAAGTGATTAATGATAAAAGTTATTAAAAGATATTATTCTTTCAAAAATATTTTATATTTAAATTATTAATTATAATTATATAATTAGAGAAATAATTTTAAATAATATCATATGATAATATAAAATTAGTCTATATTTACTATTAAAAAATTAATATATATATATATATATATATATATATATATATATATGAGTAGCCTATTTTATTGTTAGTGAAGAATTATTTTGTGTATTTTTATTATAATATAAATAAAAAAAAATAATGTTAACTAAGTAGTATTTAGTGATAATGAAAAATTAATTATTTTATATGAGTAAATCCAATATTTTCACCATTTATAAATAAGTTTATTAATTAAATTTATCAGTAACTAAATAATTTAACTTAACAATAACAATTAGTAATTGATAAGTAATAAAATTAATATTTTATTAAAATAAAAAATTTATATTTATTAATTAATAGTATTATTAATTATATAAAATATAGATATTGAAATTAATTTTGGGTTATGGTAATAAACAAACAAAAAACTGATATCTTATCCTATCAGGATAATTTCTATCCTAGCTCCCCCTCAGGATAATTTTACACATGAGGGACAGGATAGTGTTATTCTATCCTGCTGGCGCAACAAACAGCAGATAATAACGTGATATAATTACTATCCTATCTTGTCTCTGTCTATCCTGTCTACCAAACGGGCCCTAAACGTACTGCGAAGGTTAATGTACAACTACCAAATATGAGTTCACCTTAAAAAAAAACTTAGAATTCCTATATTTGGATGACATGTCTTTTTAAACCATTCTTACCTAATAATTGAAGGTTGTTTCGTCATTTTGTAACAACTCTCCTAATTAAGAATTCACAATGCCTTTATTATCTTTTATTTCTTTATTTTTCTTATCAATTTTAAGATCATCCATACAACCATACAAGAAGTACGAGGAAATAAATCTCTTTTTTTTTTTATGAATTTTCTCAATACTCAACTTAGAATAGGTTCTTTCAAAAAAAAAAAACTTTTAATGGGCTACATAAGAGATATTAGATTACATCCAAAATCATTATTAAGATTAAAATAACTTAATAGTCACATGACTACTTAAAAATGTCATGTGACTTTTTAAAAAGTCACATGACTTCATGTTTTAATCTTGACCATTCATGATTAGATCTGACGGTCATAATTGTTGGTATATGCTTGGATTTGAGAATTGATGATTATGATATGTTGTTGCTGATGTTGTAAACCGGATTTTGGAAAATGGATAATTTACGTTGTACTATGAACTGTTGTTTCGTGTGTTGGCTGTTATGGGTTGTGACATGTGCATTTGGAAGGATGATGAGATGGGGAATTGTCCCATGTGATCATGCCTAGTGGATGAGTTTTGGAAGGATGATGAGATGGTAATTTGTCTCATGTGATCATGCCTAAGGTAGATGAGATGGTAATTTGTCCCATGCGATCTATCTTGAGTTCGGTGAGAGGGTAATTTGTCCCCTACGACTGTTCTCGTCAGTTTGGGGTTAAGTTTTGGCCAAGAGTCTTGCATATAGAATTTGAGGAAGTTGAATTGAGTTATTACTGTTGTTGTTGTTGGATATTACCGTTAAATTGTTGTTACTGCATGTTGAAAATATTGTTTTTGTTATTTGTATTCATCATATTGCTTACTATTTGTTGGTTGTTTTAGGAGTTAATCATTTCTGTTTGTGTTTGGGCGCTTAACGCCAGAGATAGACAAGGCGAAGATCTTTATCTCTTGAAGAACATCATGGAATCATAGTGCATAGTGGAAGCGTGGAAGAATCTGAAGAAGACAATTGATGTTTTAAGAACTTCCGTTGTTTTATTTTATTTTTGGGCTCGTTTGTTGAGCGTTTAGTTCTATAACAATATTACTTCATTTCTGCTTCCGCGTATTAATTAATATTTATGGGAATATTATTGATTAAATAATATTGAGAGACGTTTGGTTTTTTTGAAAACTGAGTTGTTTTTTGAGAGGTTTTAATTTCCGCGAAATTACTATATGACCCTCAACCGAAAATTGGGGTGTTACAGAACGGGTGAGACGGCCCCTCTCTCTCTCGATCCATAATCCCTCCTTTCCTTCGTTTCTTTCTCTCTTTTTTTTGTTATTTTTTTCGCTCAGCAGCACAACCTTCATGGTTTGATCGTGGTTGGTGGGAAAAGTTTTACCGAATCCCCACAGATGGCGCCAAATGTTCTGGGAAAAAGAACCAGAAATTAGGTTTATCCAAGAAGTCCCCTTTTTACAATAGAAAAACCCCCTATTTATAGGTGAGGGGATAAAACCTAGCTATGTCTCTCTAATGGGCTTTTGGGCCACATAATGCTCAGCCCAAAAGCCCTTACATCTGTGTCTCCCTGATCGCCTAGCTTGCCACCTGCTAGTCCCTGCTCTGGTCGCCTGGTCGCCTTCTGCTGGGCGGAGTGCTCGCCCAATCCAATTTTAATACCATATCATGAACCAATTATCCCAAAAGACTAAGCTGTTAAGTAAACGTCACATGAATGATTGATTATATTTCTAACATATACCTTCAAAGGAAGTGATAAGAGTTGGTTTACTCTATAATCTCATTCGTAGTACGTAAGACATAGAAACGAGAAACAAAACCTTCATAACATGGTGGTCCAAAAATCCCCTCAATTATGTTGCTTCAAACAAAAAATCTCATAAAAAATGTTGTCAACTTCCAAATCAAATTAGGAAGCACATGGAAAAAGAGTTTGATCCTTCCTAAGGAATTACTAGTGGGGATTGGTATGATGATGAGATTTCTTAAACCTTTATAGGTTGTGTTGTGTGCTTCAAAATACCTTTTCATCCTCATCAGAGTAGTCTATCTTTATTCGTGAATCTATATGTTATGCTTATGCATATTCATCTTGTTCTGAGTATATTGAAGATGTGTTCTTTAATTGTTTCAGAAATCTTTTTTGTTTCTTTTGAAGAATCTTAAATTGAAGACAATGGACACTTTAGAAATAATGAAAAACACAAAACATAACGTGCCGCCAAAACTAAAGTGTGATTATTGCTACGAAATGAAGGGGGCAAAGAGAACAAGCAAGTTCCTAATATAAATTAACGATGATTGAAAAAAATTAATACACCATACATTTCTATCTTCTTTTTTTCTTTCTTTTTAAAGAGAACATCTCAGGGCACTTTGCTCTTTCGTGTTTTCTAATTTTAGCATGATGGATCTGTTCAAATTACTCTAATTTTGAGCCTTCAAACCACCTTTGATTTAGAAGTTCCTAGTCTTAACCCCAAATTAAAGCATCTCGGACAAAATGGAGCAAATCATTACAAGTGTCACTGAGCTGATTACTTGAGCAAGTATATATAAACACCACACTATTATGAGTTACATTCATCACATCAAGAAAACTAGTACTCGTTGAGTTTATTACCATCAACTTTTTCAAGAACTAAGCAAGGAAACAAAAAAATGGACCAATCCCAGAACCTTAGCCATCAAGCTGGCCAAGCCGCTGGACAAGCCCAGGTGAGTTTTAACTTTTAACAATTACATGTATTTGACATATTCTGATCTTTCTTTACATGGTAACAAAGCTGCATCATCCTCTGTGACTTGTGCCAATTCTTTCGATACAACTAAAGTGGCATGATATGTTAGCTTGATATAATGTTATTGATAATTTAGGAGAAGACAAGCAACATGATGGGCAATGCAGGCAATGCTGCTCAATCTGCTCAGCAATCCTGCCAAGAGGTTAGACAATTCATTTGACCAATTTAGTTGTGTTTATTTATAACGTGTCTAGACAAGTTTTTCTTTTTATTTGCAATTAGTTTCTTCCTAACTTTTTATAGAACAAGCTCATGCATGATCAAATGAAGTAATCTATTTTTTATCAGAAAATTCAGAATATCAAATGAAATTTTATGAGCATTTTTTATGATTGATGAATTTTTTTGGTCTTCTAGGCTGGGCATCAAATGCAAGAAAAGGCACAAGGTGCTGTTGATTCTGTCAAGAGCGCAGTTGGGGCTAACAAATGAATCTTTTGGAGAGCTCTATATATGAGTGGAAATTTGCACCTTTCTATTTTTTATTTTGGGGTTTTATGCATTGATTTGCTATTTTTCCCTTTGGCTTTTAATTTTATTCCAGATGTATTTATTTGACTGGTTGTATTAATACCAGCTACTGGAATTAAGAAGAGTTTTTTTATCTCAATATCTATCAAATTTTATTTATTTATTTATTGTTGTTTAAATCATAAGAATTTTCATGCTAAAATATATGGTCCGAATGACGCATTAATTGGACCTGCAATGACAATATAAAAAAACACCATCCTCATAGAAAATATAATTTATGAAGCATGAACCCCTTAAGTTATCACATCAACATTTTTTAAGCTCTGTTGTATAGACATCGAAGCAAATTCTTACAATTCAACTAATTGGGTTGGTGTAACAATTCAACACTTCGTCCTTTAAGGGGTTAGTTGAGTGTTCAAATACCAACTTTTGTAAATAGAAAAAATTCACTAGTCAATCAAACTGCTAATTAATGTGATGAACGTAGTACGAAGGTTAATGTACAACTACCAAATATGAATTCACCTTAAAAAAAACTTAGAATTCCTACATTTGGATGACGTATCTTTTTAAACCATTTTACCTAATAATTGACGGTTGTTTCATCATTTTATAACAGCCCTCCTATTTAAGAATTCACAATGCCTTTATTATCTTTCATTTTATTTTATTTTCTAATCAATTTTAAGATCATCCATACAATAAGTATGAGAAAATAAATCTTTTTTTTAAATGGATTTTCTCAACACTCAACTTATAATAGGGTCTTTCAAAAAAACTTTTAATAGACTACATAATAGATATTAGATTACATCCAAATTCATTATTTTATTATATCTATCACTAAAACACTTTTTTTTATAAGCCCATTCAAGTGCTTTCATGAGTGTTAGTGTTATGAATAATAAGATTAATTCAAAACAGTTTTTCCTAGCGTACTCTTTATAAGTTCTCTTGTGAGAAATTATTGGAAAAACAAGTCTTTAATTTGTATAAGGAATTAGTTTTGGTGCTCTATTGGGGGAGAAATTGGGATTAGTCCTTCTATGTTTTTGATTCACATATGGTTAGGTAGTGAAATATCTCTTATGTATTTTTTTTCGTTTTAACCTTATCTAGGCAATCACTCCTTTTGACAGTTTGCTTATAGGTAGTGTTCCTAGGTAATTAATTTACGTAGAACTTGGCGGTTTATCTAACATATGAGAAGTACAGTCGACACATAGATTAACTAAAATAACATATATAAAATTGGGGGAGATGATTCAACTGTATTGTAATCTCAATCTCGAAGCTCTTCATTCTGATTTTTTATCTTGCTAGTTTTACTTGATTATTTGCATGTTTACACCACCACCATTTCTTCAACTTACGATTTTTCTGAACTATGAAATCACCCCTAGGTTTAATTTGTTTTCTTGGTCCCTTGGGTACGACAAATGAAACTTATAAACCTATATTACTTAATCGATAGAGTGCACTTGTGCTAAATTGTGCATGTGTGCTGATGTCACGTTTTATTTATAACAACCTCTTTTGCCTTCAAACATCAACCCGTCGATGCCTTCAAGTGTCCTACCTTTCCAAACACAAAATAAACTATTAGACTAATTGTAAGTTATGTAAATAAAGGTTTGCTCCAGAGGATTTGGGAGAAGTGTGGTTTTTTCTGTAGGGGTTGGTGGCATTTATAGGGAAGATTGCGCCTCATATAAGTTGATTTTTATTTACACAGGAAGACACTCATGGTGTGGAACGCACATCCCTAACTTTCTTGTGATGGGTTTATCAAAAAAATTAAACTAATTATACTCATATTAATATCACTCCTCCCTTTTAATGAGTTAAATAAACTATTATTCTCAACTTATGCAAGAAACACAATCGGCTATGCCCTTGTTAAAAAGTTATATATATATGCAAGAAACCACATACTACTGTTATGAACCAATTATCTCAAAATCTTAAATGGTGTTTGGTAATTGACACATGAATAATTAACTTCTATCACATTCATTCACACAAGAGCCAACTTGGGCTTGAAATGTGAACAATGCACAGACTCATCTAACATTTGTTGAAATTCAATTTTATTAAAAGAATTGGGTGTTGCAAATATTGAACTCTAGACCATTTAGTTGTAAAGGTTTTAATACCATATCATGGAACTAAAAAAATATTCAAAATGATTAAGTTCACATCATTCATTGCAGGCACGTGGGTCAATGCATTGGAAACCCAATACCCATCATTGTCTATTTACTAGCACAGTGGGCTCTTAACTGCTCCACTATCATGAGTAAATCGTCAATCTTCATTTAATTAATTAAATAAATGATAATTATTGTGGATGAAGCTCTAATTGTTGTTTCACAAGTGCATAGTGGATCTTGTGGTGCTCATCAAGTTGGCCATAAAATGAAGTGGTTATTGATTCGATAAGGTGTTTATTGGCCAACTATGTTAAAAGATTGTATTGAATACGCTAAATCTTGTCAAGATTGTCAAAAGTACGCAGGAATCAATTGCATTCAATAATTAAGCCTTGGCCCTTAAAGGTTGGGCTATTGATTTGATTGGTGAAATCAGTCCTTCTTCGTCTAAAGGCCACAAGTACATTATTGTGGCTATTGATTATTTTACCAAATGGGTCGAAGCAATCCCTTTGAGAACAGTGACTCAAGATAGCGTGATTGGTTTCGTGCAAAAATACATTGTGTCACGTTATGGGATTCCTGAAACTTTGACAACTGACCAAAGGTCAGTATTTGTTGGTCGAAAAGTAGTGGAGTTTTCCAATGAATTGGGGTTCAAGTTAATGAATTCCACTCCTTATTATGCCCAAGCTAATGGTCAAGTCGAAGTGGCCAATAAGGTTATTATTGGTTTGATTAAAAGGCACATAGTTCAAAAACCAAAAGGTTGGCATAGAACTTTAGATGAAGTTTTATGGGCTTACTGAAATTCTCCTCGATAAGCTACAGGAACATCTCCATTTTGACTAACCTATGGGAACGAAGCAGTGCTGCCAGCTGAAATTTATCTACAATCGGCCCGTGTGCAAAGACAAATGGAGATTCCCGTCGAACATTATTGAAACATGATGTTAGATGAATTAATTGATTTAGACAAAGAAAGGCTTTCGGCTTTGGAACCTATCATACGTCAAAAGGAAAAAGTGACTAGAGCTTATAACAAGAAAGTTAAGTCAAAAGTTTTTACCATTGATGATTTGGTTTGGAAAGTTATTTTACTTATGGATTAACGAGATCAAACATATGGTAAATGGTCTCCAAATTGGGAAGGACCTTTCAAGGTTACAAAAGTATTTTCCGGTAATGCATATTCAATTCAATAAATTGGTGCAGATCAACAAATCTTTAACATAAACGGAAAATATTTAAAGAGATATAAACCAACATTGCATGAAATCATGATAAACTGATCACCGTAAAATTCGATGGATAAAATAGTTGAATTACAACATTATCTTAGTAACTAAGTCGTGAAACATGGAAAATGTTCAAAAAGCTAAATTCGACTAAAAAAGGATCACAAAATGGTTTGTATCTAAACTAGTGGAACTATCGTTTTTCAGTCTCGATTCTCTCGAGTCATAGTGATCACTTCTTCTTCGCCGACGGTGGTGATTCTGAGTCTATCTCCTTTTTGAAGTTGGAGATAAATACATCCTTGGAAATCACAGGTATGGATGTCTTCTCCCACTGCATAGGAATTGCAAGCGTAATCTTTATCTCAGGAAAGTTCGCTTTAACAAGCTCAAGGTCCTCCACATTCATTAATTTTGGGTAATACTTTTCCATTCTTTCCAAATCGTCGAGAGTAATTCTCCTATTGGCTTTAAACTCGGCAAGACGTTCTTTGAATGTTGGCCCAGTTAAGCGTCTTTTTTCTATGAAAGGTAGTTCCAATGGTTTGAATGCATCATCTCGAGTGACAGAATCTGAAATGCAGGTTTGCATCCCCTCAGTTTTTATCTATTTTCTAGTAGTAGAAGTCTTCACTTGAGAAGATGTGTTCTTTAATTGTTTCAAAAATCTTTTTTGTTGCTTTCTAAGAATCTTAAATTGAAGACAATGGACACTTTAGAAATAATGAAAAACACAAGACATAACGAGCCGCCAAAACTAAAATGTGATTATTGTTACGAAATGAAGGGGAAAAGAGAACAAGCACGTTCCTAATATAAATTAACGATGATTGAAAAAAATTAATACACCATACATTTCTATCTTCTTTTTTTCTTTCTTTTTTAAAAGAACATCTCCGGGCACTTTGCTCTTTCGTGTTTTCTAATTTTAGCACGATGGATCTATTCAAATTACTCTAATTTTGAGCCTTCAAACCACCTTTGATTTAGAAGTTCCTAGTCTTAAGCCCAAACTAAAGCATCTCGGACAAAATGGTGCAAATCATTACACGTGTCGCTAAGCTGATTACTTGAGCAACTATATATAAACACCACACTATTATGAGTTACATTCATCACATCAAGAAAACTAGTGCTCGTTGAGTTTATTACCTTCAACTTTTTCAAGAACTAAACAAGGAAACCAAAAAATGGACCAATCCCAGAACCTTAGCCATCAAGCTGGCCAAGCCGCTGGACAAGCCCAAGTGAGTTTTAACTTTTAACAATTACATGTATTTGACATATTCAGTTCTTTCTTTACATTGTATCAGAGATGATATGTTAGCTTGATATAATGTTATTGATAATTTAGGAGAAGACAAGCAACATGATGGGCAATGCAGGCAATGCTGCTCAATCTGCCCAGCAATCCTGCCAAGAGGTTAGACAATTCATTTGACCAATTTAGTTGTGTTTACTTATAATATGTTTAGACAAGTTTTTTTTTTTTCAGAATCAATGCTAACACTCAGAAACTATTTAAAGAAGTTTTTCTTCATAATTGATTTAGACTTTAAAATTAATTCTAGAAAAATTTCCAAATATATATGCAATTAGTTTCTTTCTAACTTTTTATAGAACAAGCTCATGCATGATCAGTAACCTCTTCTTAATATTATGAATAAGTCTATATTTTATCAGAAAATTCAGAATATCAAATGAAATTTTATTAGCATTTTTTATGATTGATGAATTTTTTTGATCTTCTAGGCTGGGCATCAAATGCAAGAAAAGGCACAAGGTGCTGTTGATTCTGTCAAGAGCGCAGTTGGGGCTAACAAATGAATCTTTGGGAGAGCTCTATATATGAGTGGAAATTTGCATCTTTTTATTTTTTATTTTGGGGTTTTATGCATTGATTTGCTATTTTTCCCTTTGGCTTTTAATTTTATTCCAGATGTATTTATTTGACTGGTTGTATTAATACCAGCTACTTGAATTAAGAAGAGTTTTTTTTTATCTCAATATCTATCAAATTTTATTTATTTATTTTTGTTTAAATCATAAGAATTTTCATGCTAAAATATATGATATGAATGACGTATCAATTGAACCTGCAATGACAAAAAAAAAAAATACCATCCTCATAGAAAATATAATTTATGAAGCATGAACCCCTTAAGTTATCTCATTAACATTTTTTAAGCTATGTTCTATAGATATGGAAGCAAATTCTTACAATTCAACCAGTTAGGTTGGCGTAGCAGTTCAACACTTCGTCCTTTAAGCAAGGGGATAACTGAGAGTTCAAATCCCAACTTTTGTAAATAAAAAAAACTCATTAGTCAATCAGACTGCTGTTTAAAAAAAACTTAAAATCCCTATATTTGGATGACGTATCCTTTTAAACCATTCTTACCTAATAATTGAAGGTTGTTTCATCATTTAGTAACAACTCTCCTAATTAAGAATTCACAATGCCATTATTATCTTTTATTTCTTTATTTTTCTAATCAATTTTAAGATCATCCATACAAGAAGTACGAGGAAATATATCTCTTTTTATTTTAATGAATTTTCTCAATACTCAACTTATAATAGGTTCTTTCAAAAAAAAAAAATTTAATAGGCTACATAAGAGATATTAGATTACATCCAAATTCATTATTTTATTATATCTATCTCTAAAACACTTTTTCGGCAACAACAACAAATAACTGACATCTTGCTTTGACTTCAACCCCATTTTAGAATATGAAGCTTTCAAACATAATGATGTTTGATTAGGGGTTCCAATCTAAGTTGGGACATTCTTACATTGTGATGGAGAACATTTTTTTTTTCACAATTGTGAAAGTGATTTAATTCTTAATTTATACTCACCTGAAATATTTTTGTTGTTAAAAGGTTTTTATCCATGTTTATTGGGCTTTATGTTAAAGGTTCTGGTTATTATCTAGTTTATTGGGGTTTATTGGTATTGTTTAGCCCTTCTTGCTGGGTCTTGTTAATGTTAAGCCACATTTGTTGACAAAAAAAAGTTTTGTCATTGGAATAAAATTGAAAAAATCATTTGTCCAATTCCCTCCCTCCCCAATCATGTTCAAATAAGACTAACAAATGAAAAATCCAAAGAACTATTGTGAACTATGAGAACTGCTGCATATATCTTTTCTACTATATTTGGATACATTGCATGGAAAATTCTGTTTTCATGTTTCTTAAGAAAAGCATAATGTGGTTGGGCATTGCACGTTCCCCCTAACTAATGTACCCAGCAAAACACATAATCACAATCAAACAACAGGAACAACATGGATGGAAGTTTCCTAACACCATGTTTGGATAACGGTTATCTTAAGTTGCAAATGGACGTTAGTCTCAAGTCCACACAAAAAGTAAATTGAGCTCTTTTTATGGATTAGAATGAAAATGTACAGAAAAAGAGAATTTTATCATAAGTATTTTTATAAGCCCATTCAAGTGCTTTCATGAGTGTTAGTGTTATAAATTATAAGATTAATTCAAAAAGGTTTTTCCTAGTGTACTCTTTATCAATTCTCTTGTGAGAAAATAATGGAAAAACAAGTCTTTAATTAGTATAAGGAATTAGTTTTGGTGCTCTACTCGCGGAGGTAGTAGGATTAGTCCTTCTATGCTTTTGAGCCACATATGGTTAGGTAGTGACATATCGCTTACGTGTTTTTTTTTTGTTTTAATCTTATCTAGGCAATCAAGCCTTTTGACAGTTTGCTTATAGATAGTGTCCCTAGGTAGTCAATTTACGTAGAACTTAGCGGTTTATCTAACACATGAGAAGTCAACACATAGATTAATTAGAATAACATATATAAAATCGGGGGAGAATGTTCAACTGCATTGTAATCACGATCTTGAGGCTCTTCATTCTGATTCTCTATCTTGCTAGTTTTACTTGATTATTTGCATGTTTACACCACCACCATTTCTTGAACTTATGATTTTTCTAAACTATGAAATCACCCCTAGGTTTAATTTGTTTTCCTGGTCTCTTAGGTACGACAAATGAGACTTGCAAACCTATATTACTTGATCGATAGAGTGCACTTGTGCTAGATTGCACATGTGTGCTTTTAGCACTGCACTTCTTCAAATAATTCATGCTAATGTCACGTTTTATTTATAACAACCTCTTCTGCCTTCAAACATCAACCCGTCAATGCCTTCAAGTGTCCTACCTTTCCAAACACAAAAATAAACTATTAGACTAATTGTAAGTTATGTAAATAAAGGTTTGATCCAGAGGATTTGAGAGAAGTGTGGTTTTTTCTGTAGAGGTTGGTGGCATTTATAGAGAAGATGGCGCCTCATATAAGGTGATTTTTGTTAGCACAGGAAGACACTCATGATGTGGAACGCACATCGCTAACTTTCTTGTGATGGGTTTATCAAAATCTGTTAAACTAATTATACTCATATTAATGCCACTCCTCCCTTTTAATGAGTTAAATAAACTGTTATTCTCAATTTGTTTTTTATTCAGTTTCTGTTTATGGCTTCATGTTAAGTGGCAGTTAAAGAACCAAATTTGACTTTTATATATATATAGTTAGATCTACAAGTTTATTCCTTAATAATAAGAATCAGACCTTCAAAAAAGAAGAGAAAGAGTTTAAAAAGATATGATTACTAAAACATACTTATGAAAGGGTAAATGGCACATGAATAATTAACTTTTATCATGTTCATTCACACAAGAGCCCATTTGGGTTTGAAATGTGAACAATGCACAGACTCATTTAACATGTGTTGAAATTCAATTTTTATTAAAAGAATTGGGTGTTGCAAATATTGAACTCTAGACCATTTAGTTGTAGAGGTTTTAATACCATATCATGGACCGATTATCCCAAAAGACTAAGTTTTTAGGTAAATGACACATGCATGATTGATTATATTTCTAACATATACCTTCAAAGGAAGTGATAAGATTTGGTTTACTCTATAATCTCATTTGTAGCACGTAAAATATAGAAACGAGAAATAAAACCTTCCTAACATGGTGGTCAAAAAATCCCCACAATTAAGTTGCTTCAAACAAATAATCTCATAAAAAAGGTTTTCAACTTCCAAATCAAATTACGAAGCACATGACAGAAGAGTTTGATCCTTCCTAAGGAATTACTAGTGAGGAATGGTATGATGATGAGATTTCATAAACCTTTATAGGTTGTGTTGTGTGCTTCAAAATACATTTTCAACCTCATCAGAATAGTCTATCCTATGTGAATCTATATGTTATGCTTATGCATCCTGTTCTGAGTATATTGAAAATATGTTTTTTAATTGTTCCAGAAACTTGCTTTTTAAGAATCTTAAATTGAAGACAATGGACACTTTAGAAATAATGAAAAACAAAAGACTTAACGAGCTGCCAAAACAGAAGTGTGATTATTGCTAAGAAATAAAGGGGGAAAAGAGAACAAGCACGTTCCTAATTTAAATTAACGATGATTAAAAAAATTAATACACAAAAAAGAAAACCATACATTTTTATCTTCTTTTTTTCTTTCTTTCTTAAACGAACATCTCATGGCACTTTACTCTTTCGTATTTTCTAATTTTAGCATGATGGATCTATTCAAATTACTCTAATTTTGATCCTTCAAACCACCTTTGATTTTTGGAGTTCCTAGTCTTAAGCCCCAACTAAAGCATCTCGGACAAAATGGTGCAAATCATTACACGTGTCACTAAGTTGATTAATTGAGCAACTATATATAAACACCACACTATTATGAGTTAAATTCATCACATCAAGAAAACTAGTGCTCGTTGAGTTTATTACCTTCAACTTTTTCAAGAACTAAACAAGAAAACCGAAAAATGGACCAATCCCAGAACCTTAGCCATCAAGCTGGCCAAGCCGCTGGACAAGCCCAGGTGAGTTTTAACTTTTAACAATTACATGTATTTGACATATTCTGATCTTTCTTTACATGGTAACAAAGCTGCATCATCCTCTGTGACTTGTGCCAATTCTTTCGATACAACTAAAGTGGCATGATATGTTAGCTTGATATAATGTTATTGATAATTTAGGAGAAGACAAGCAACATGATGGGCAATGCAGGCAATGCTGCTCAATCTGCTCAGCAATCCTGCCAAGAGGTTAGACAATTCATTTGACCAATTTAGTTGTGTTTATTTATAACGTGTCTAGACAAGTTTTTCTTTTTATTTGCAATTAGTTTCTTTCTAACTTTTTATAGAACAAGCTCATGCATGATCAAATGAAGTAGTCTATTTTTTATCAGAAAATTCAGAATATCAAATGAAATTTTATGAGCATTTTTGATGATTGATGAAATTTTTTGGTCTTCTAGGCTGGGCATCAAATGCAAGAAAAGGCACAAGGTGCTGTTGATTCTGTCAAGAGCGCAGTTGGGGCTAACAAATGAATCTTTGGGAGAGCTCTATCTATGAGTGGAAATTTGGAGCTTTCTATTTTTTATTTTGGGGTTTTATGCATTGATTTGCTATTTTTCCCTTTAGCTTTTAATTTTATTCCAGATGTATTTATTTGACTGGTTGTATTAATACCAGCTACTTGAATTAAGAAGAGTTTTTTTATCTCAATATCTATCAAATTTTATTTATTTATTTTTGTTTAAATTATAAGAATTTTCATGCTAAAATATATGATATGAATGACGCATCAATTGGACCTGCAATGACAATAAAATAAACACACCATCCTCATAGAAAATATAATTTATGAAGCATGAACCCCTTAATGTGATGAACGTAAAAAGAAGGTTAATGTACAACTACCAAATATGAATTCACCTTAAAAAAAACTTACAATTCCTACATTTGGATGACATATCTTTTTAAACCATTCTTACCTAATAATTGACGGTAGTTTCATCATTTTGTAACAACCCTCCTATTTAAGAATTCACAATGCCTTTATTATCTTTTATTTATTTATTTTTTCTAATCAATTTTAAGATCATCCATACAATAAGTACGAGGAAATAAATTTTCTCAATACTCAACTTATAATAGGGTCTTTCAGAAAAACTTTTAATAAGCTACATAATAGATATTAGATCAATCCAAATTCATTTTTTATTATATCTATCACTAAAACACTTTTTCAGCACCGGCAACAAATAACTAACATCTTGCTTTGGCCCGGTGATTAACTTAGTCGAGGTACGGGGTCAATGGGTCACTAGTCGGACCGAAGGGTCACTGGTCGGACCGGTTGACTCGGTGCATATTGAAAAAATATAAAAAAATTCAATGCTATATACAGTGGCGGAGCCAAGGGGGGACTTGGCTATGCCATGGCCCCCCCACTGCTTGTTGGTTTGATTTATTTTGTATAAAATTACTTGTTGATTTTACTCACTTTGTATAAAATTACTTGTTGGTTTTACTATTTTTTTATAAAAGTTCATATTGGCACCACCCACCTCAAAGTTCTCCCTCCGCCACTGGCTATATAGATTCTATATATATACTAAAATAAGGTTTAATCTCACCTACCCCACCATGTCCTACCCATTAAGACCTTACCCTAACTAATTATTTTTGATGTTGTTATTTTTGTCAATTTAATATTTCATATTTTTATAAAATTTTGTATTTCAGATTTTTATTTTTGATATTTCAGGAATAATTTCACCTACCCTACCATATATATTTAGGTTGATTTGTTTTTTTAAAATTATCTTTTGATATCTAAAAATAAAAGAATGCTTATGAAAACAACTTTCATTGTACCTCTACCATCTCTAACCACCAAAATGGAAACAAACAAATATTGTCACCACAGTAGCTGGATATAGACTGTTGACGCCTATTTTTGTCCGGGCCCATTTTTGTATAAAGAATAGAGAAAATTAAAAATAAAAAGAGCAAAATATGTTGTCTTCATCTTTATTTTAGAAATGATAAAAAAAAATCATAAAAAGAAATACAAAACAAAAAAAATGAAAAAAACTGAATAAAAAAAAAAGAAAAAAAAAAGCAAAGAAAGAAAAAGAGAGAAGAAGAGGAAGAAAGAAGCCCAGAAAAAAAAGAAGCAGAAGAAAAAAAAAGGAAAGGAAGGAGGAGAGTGGGCCGCGGGCCCACGACCAAGAGAGAAGGAAGACAAAAAAACAGACTCAGCAGAAACCCTAGGATCTAGGGGCAATCCTGTCATTTCTCACACCAAAAAACCCTAATTTTACTGCTATTTAAACTCCCTCACCTCGAAACCCGAAACACTATTCACACTCAACCCTAATTCCCCTCTCTCTCAACAACACAGCCACCGTCCTTCCTTCCTCATCTCTCTCTGAAACCGCCACCAACACCACGCCGCTACCGTCCTTCCTTCCTCATCTCTCTCTCTGAAACCGTCACCAACACACGAGCAACCACCGCGCCGGCCGCCCTCCTTTCCTCCTTCCTAACCACCGCGCGCTGCCGCTCTTCTCCTCCTTCAGCAGCCGCCACCTTCATCTTTTTTCTGCTCCCTCTCTCGCTCCAAACCCTAAACTCCCTCTCTCACGGCCGCCTACTTCTTCTCCTTCTCTCCTCTCACACGGCCGCCACTACTCCATCTTCTCCTTCAAACTCTCGACCCCAACCCCCCTGTGCCGCCGCCACTGCTCCTGTTCGCGCGGGCCACCACTCCTTCGTCCTCCCTCCAACATCTTGGAGCCTGAACTCGCTCCAAAACCTCCGTCAGCCTCGCTCTCAGCCATCCACGTCACCGTCACTGGGTTGCCACCGTCATAGTCTCCGACGTCATCACCACCATCACCATTGCTTGTTCTGCTGCTGCTTGCTGTTGAAGGCCACTCCACCGCACCGCCACCGCGCGTCCTCCTCCTCCAGCAGGCCTGTCTCGAGGCTGCACCACGCTCCAGCGCCGCTACCGGCCACCACTGCACCAAGCTCGTCTCTTCCTTTCTACTTCCCCTCTCCGGCGGTTGGTTTATTTTTCCTCTTTCCCCCTCTGTTTGTTTGGTATCCTGTTTAATTTCTTCTGAGTCATGATTATTGCTTAATGATTCTGCATTTTCATGTTCAAGGATGTAAATTTATTAGTTCTCTATTTTTATTGTCAATGTTGCTATGAGGAAATTACTGTCTGATTGATGATGTTGTGCTTTACCCTCTTCCTGAATTCTTTATCATTATCTATGATTTCAGTCCATGACCATTGTGTGCCTTTTTCTCAGCTTCTATGTGTTTCCTTGGAGCATGTATTCATAGCCTGAAATATTGTTTCTTGGTCATAAAAATGGAGTCTTTAATAAATTTTAGTGTTATTCTTAAAGTGGTGCTGCTTTTGTTAATAAAAAATTGAATCTTGATGATAGCTTGATGAAGGTTGGTTTCTATGATAAAAATGACTTCTTGACTAAATCTTGACTTTAACCTCATGATGAAGTTTGGTTCTTGATGAAATTTGAATCTTGATCTTTGTTTTTGTTTCTGAATAATGAAAAATTGCTTCTTGGTTATGGGAATCACGACTGAATGAAAAAAGGTTGGTTCTTGCTTCTTGGTTAAAAAATGGCTTTTTAATTTGCTCTCTGAAAACTGAATCGTGTTAGTTTCATGTTAAAATTGAACCTTGATGATAAAGGTTGGTTCACGTTGATAAAAAAAATGGGTCTTTGGCAAATTCCTTGAACCGACAAATAAAACAGCTTCATGATGATAAAAACAGTTCTTAGACAATAAAAATAGCTTCTTGATTGCTTCATAGAAAAGAAAAAAAAGATGTTGTACATGATAACTTCCATTTTCGGCTTACTTCCATTTACTTCCATCTTGCAATTAAATCTTGATCTTTTCCCTTTGATAATGGAAAACTGTTTCTTGGAAAAAAAAGGGGTGTTTCTTGATAGTAAAAGTGATCCTTGATGATAAAAATGGTTCCTTGATTAATAAAAACAGCACCTTGATTATAAAATTGAACCTTACCTCAAAAAAGGCATGCTGTCAAAAATAACTTTTGTTTTCATTTTCGGTTCACCGCTTTGTTTTCACTTCCTTTTTGCTTGCCATATAAAAACTAAATAATTGCAAACGAGAAACTAAAAATAATTGCAAACGTGTTGCGACATAGCGACTGTTCACTTGTGGGATGTCGTTCCTCGTGCCGTTTTGCTCATTTTCATAAAGAAAAGACTAAAAAGAAACTAAAAATAATTGCAAACGTGTTGCGACATAGCGACTGTTCACTTGTGGGATGTCGTTTCTCGTGCCGTTTCGCTCATTTTCATAAAAAAAAGGAAGACTAAAAAGAAACTAAAAGTAATTGCAAACGTGATGCGACATAGCGACTGTTCACTTGTGGGATGTCGTTCCTCGTGCCGTTTTGCTCATTTTCATAAAGAAAAGACTAAAAAGAAACTAAAAATAATTGCAAACGTGTTGCGACATAGCGACTGTTCACTTGTGGGATGTCGTTCCTCGTGCCGTTTCGCTCATTTTCATAGAAAAAAAAGGAAGACTAAAAAGAAACTAAAAGTAATTGCAAACGTGATGCGACATAGCGACTGTTCACTTGTGGGATGTCGTTCCTCGTGCCGTCTTGCTCATTTTCATGAAAAAGACTAAAAAGAAACTTAAATTACTCTAGAACTACGTAGCCTTGATTTCTCTTTAGAGATACGTAGGACCGGGTAACAATCCCGCCAGGCATCCCTTTTCTTAAATCACCCCTTTTCTTAAATTATCCATTTTCTTAAACATCCCTTTTCTTAAATCACCCATTTTCTTAAATCATCCATTTTCTTAAATAATCCCTTTCTTAAATCATCTCTTTTCTTAAATAACCATTTTCTTAAATCATCCCTTTTCTTAAATTATCCATTTTCTTAAATCATCCTTTTTCTTAAATCACCAATTTTCTTAAATCATCCATTTTCTTAAATCATCCATTTTCTTAAATCACCATTTTTCTTGAATCATCTCTTTCCTAAATCACCCATTTCTCAAATCACTTCATTCATTCAAGAACTGCGTATGCCTTGATCTTCCATTTTAGGGAAGTACGTAGGACTAGGTTCACACCTATCAGGCTATAAAAAATAACAAAAATATTTTGTTCTCTTTCTCTTTTAGGAATAATTAGGAATTAAAAAGTTAAAATAAATAAGGGTAAAATTAATAATGTAGAAGGCTAAGGAAATTACACAAACAATTTTAGGTACCGTTTAGACGGGCGCTGTGGGGTGCTAATACCTTCCCCACGCGTAATAGACTCCCGAACCTAGATTTTAGGTTTCGTAGGCTATTTATCAATTTTAGGTTTTTTCTAGTGTTTTCCTCAAATAAACATTAGTGGCGACTCTGTCTGTTTGACTTATTCTTTTTTTTCGCCGTCCCGCCGCGACCCCGGTTGCGACATAGACTAATGAAGAATTTTCAAAGTTTTGGATATAGATATTTTAAATTGAATTGGTAGTTTTGGCTTTTATTTTAGTCCTTCATTAAATATGTATTGATTAAATATTTAAATTTGTAATCAATAAAAATTTAAAGTATTAAATATTTCATCCATGTATCGTAATATAAATAATATTAATATTTTTTATATTCATATTAAAAATAATATTATTCATTTTTTAATTTTTTAATCAGTTTAAAAATATAAATAATAAAAGACATGATTAATCACTAATAATATTGTGGTGCAGTGGTAATAGTGTTGGTTTTCTACTTCAAGGTCATGTGTTTAACTCTCATTTAAACCATTTTTTAAAAATAAATTCACATTTTTATTAAATAACTGCTGGCTTGTCAAATTGGGCTTACACCCATTATCAACATACTTAACAAAAAAAAATTGGTTTAAAAAAAATGCAGTTTAGAAGAAAAGAAAAAAAGAGAGGTGACTTGCCGGTTCAACCAAAAACCGATCGAGTCACCGATTTTACCCTTGAACCGGCCAGGTCGTACCAGTTCAATCCGGTTCGTTTGCAGAACCGGTCTGACAAACAACCCAGACCGATCATGGCACCGGAGCCCGATCAGACCAGTTGGACTGGTTGGTCCGGTCCGGTCTTTAAAACACTATTTTCAAACAGAATGATGTTTGATTAGGGGTGTTTCCAATCTAAGTTGGGACATTCTTAATTTTGTGATGGTGAACTTTTATTTTCACAATAGCGAAAGTGATTTAATTCTTAATTTATACTCACCTGAAATATTTTTGATCTTAAAAGGTTTTTATCCATGTTTATTGGGCTTTATGGTATAGGTTCTGGTTGTTATCTAGTTTATTGGGCTTTATTGGTATTGTCTTGCCGGGTCTTGTTAATGTTAAGGCACATTCTGTTGACAAAAAAAAAAAGGTTTTGTCATTGGAATAAAATTGTTAAAATATTTTCCATAAATCATTTTTCAATTTTTTCCCCCCAATCATGTTCAAATAAGACTGACAAATGAAAAATCCAAAGAACTATTGTGAACTATGAGAACTGCTGCATATATCTTAACCCCTCTAAGTTCAAAATCTCGTAATTCAAAATTCAACCATCTAAACTAAATTCTAAGTTATACACGCATTCTTCCTTAATTTGCAAGCAAAGTTAGAGTTTTCTTTTCCTTTTCATGGCAGACAAAATTTGGAGCAGAAATTCAGGTTGGTATGATAGTACATAACGTTCACATATAAAGTAAGTTTCATTTTGTGTTTTTTCTGCTATATTTGGAAACATTGCATGGAAAATTCTGTTTTCATGTTTCTTAAGAAAAACATAATGTGGTTGGGCTTTGCACGTTCCCCTAACTAATGTACCCAGCAAAACACATAATCACAATCAAACAAAAGGAGCAACCTGGCTGGAAGTTTCCTAACACCATGTTTGGATAACTGTTATTTAAGTTGCAAATAGACGTTAGCACTTAAGTCCACACAAAAAGTAAATTGAACTCTTTTTATGAATTAGAATGAAAGTTAGTTCACATTGCTGGTATCCAAACACGCACTAACTCGTCAAATACCAACAAAAATATACTTATTTTGCAATTATAAGGGAGTTGTATTCGTATTAGTTTATCTTTCTTCCAAACTCAATTAGGAAATTCAGAAGCTACTCACATAAGCTTTTTACCAGAATTGATTTAGCTTAAGAATAAGTTTTAGAAGAATTTCCAAACATTCACTAAATCATTAAAGGTTTCTTGGATAGCTTAGAAAATAAGTTCAAAGTTCAAATTTTGATGCAATCCTCATGAAAGCATTATGTCATGTATTATGATTATTGATATAACTCATTCTGGACAATGAAAATGTTGGGTCTTGTTCTCCTAAAGTAGATCACAACACAACAATGCTGCTTGGTATACGGGGGAGAGAGAGAGAGAGAGAGAGAGAGGTGAAAGGGGGACCAAAGCAAAGCATATGCTTTTTGCTGTTCTACAAATACATGCTTGAAACTTGTATAGTGGCTTTCATGGGGAGGGAAGGAATTTTTAAAATTCGCTTTTTACGTCATAATTTGTCTTTGCAAGAAGCATGCGTGTGGTCTCTTTCTAGTATTTGAGTGCCATTTGCCTTTGCATTTTCTGCTTCATTCATTAGAAGAATCCCATGGTGCTTGTTCTCTCTAGCTAACCTTATCCTTTTTCTATATGCAATGTCTAATTGTGTATAGCATATTTGAATTAAGCCTTCGTTTGGATTAGCGTTGTCAAAATTGATTTCAGTAAAATTATGGTAAAAGTGAGTTAAATATGAAGTTATTTATCTTTGAATATATTTATGGGATGAGTAATTTTTAAGAGGTAAGTTTGTGAAATTTAATTATGAAAGCTGACAATTGATTTATCTACCGCATAAGCTACCTACTCTCTCTCTCGTTTCTTTGCACAATTTACTGAGACTAAAATCCATTTTTTAACTCGATTGCAACATCAAACATGTATATAAGGACCTAAAAGTGGTTATGGTCAATAAGAATTGGTTAGACTCTCAAACATGGAACCGAACACATTAATGTTTCTTTGAGTAAAATCAATTATGAAAGCCAAAAGCAATTCACATAAATTTCACCACATAACTGATTTTGACTTCAATATTAATTGTTAATGGATTTTCAAACATACACTAAACTTCTCCCCAAAATTCATTCTCACTTTAGATTCAATTGTATAATGATTTTCTAACAAGCACCTAATTTTTGAAGTAATGTGTTTTCGAGTATGTGTCAGATGCAAATCCAAACACGCTGTAAAGCATATGACAAATCAATTGATTTGTTCCTTTGCACCCTCCAATTGCAAAATCTAATGGTTCATCATGATCAACATGCTCATATCACACCCCTTACTATGTAATATTCAGAATACATATGAACATGAACTAGTTAGTGAATGTTTGGAAGAACCAGTCTGAAACCACGTTTGAGTTGAAACAACGTTTCCAGAAGCAAGAAATAGTTGTTTTTGGATTGTTGGATCCACGTTTGGCCTCTCCAAACACACTATTAATTGTGCTTTGAGCTGAAACGTAGAAAATGATACATCAAGTAACATACTCTCCATTTGCTCTGAAATTGAAGGCCTCATTCCTCAAAATGATTCTACCTCAATCTAACGTCCTTTTCAAGCCCAAGAAGTAGAATGAGACTTATCAACGAGCAAAACGTGATGACTGATGAATTGAATGTGACCAAACAGGAACAAATGTTGTCTTATTATTAACATTTTTATATACTTGTTATTTCTCAACATGATTTTCCTCAACACCAAGGCTTCTTTTAAAAAAATTCCAAGTAGGAAATTAATGTTTCTTGGAGCTTTCTGCAGTTACACCTTCACCTTGAGTCCCTTGTGACATCAACTTACAGAACCAGATAATAAGAAACAAAAATCAAGTTATGTTCTTACAGATGATGTGACAAAAAATGCCATCATCTCTTGATGATTAGTAATTGCTTCCCCAGAATCTATTGCAAAGAGAAGATGGGACCGAAGTATCTGTGAAGAATGTGCACATCATACAAAATTTAACTGAATTAATGATATTAATTTCAGTTAGGTTTGATTTCAGTTAAAGATGAACTCATCAGTTATCAGTGATCATTTCCGGTTCACTCTCTGGTGTCTTTGCCTTTTGGCAATTTGACATGACCATTGATGGTTTATGTTATTGCATCCCAAGTTGAAATAGCAATAATGGACAATAGCTAGTATGGTAAAAACCTTCAAAATGTGCTAACTTATGACTATCTATAATAATGGGCTATAGATACATGTGACTCTAGATAGGTCTCATAATGTAAGAAGGGAAAATCATTGGATTTACTGATTTAGAATAAGGAATTACCTTCCATTATATTGTGTTTGGTTTAGCTTTTCAAAATCAATTTCAAATTCAAAATCAATTATAGATGAAGTTCCGTAATAATGTAGGTTTTAAGTAGAATTGCATAAACTCTTGTGTCTACCACTTAACCAAACACGCAAATATTCGTGAAGAGCTTTTAGGAAGTATACAACGACAATGTAAATAAGATTTATACTGACATTTAATTAGGCTTCACTATTTTATCAGTAATAAGATGTCTACCATGGCATGGTCTTTATGGGAAAAAAAGGGTAGGTTTAAAAGTGTCCGACATATAAGTGGCATTATGCTTGCAAAAATTATTAGAGCCCACTACATTATTTTTAAAATGTCTCTTAATTCTCAGAGCAAAAATCTGCAAGCAGGCCTTGAAAAAGTTCTATGGTCATCAATACATGGAAGGCAATATTTTTGCACTTGAATTTACAAAGCAAGCAAGAAATAAAAAGGGTGAATTTGGATAAGGGAAAGAAAAGAAAATCATTGTTTCACAGTGGTAGGAAGTGAAAGAGGAATGCAAGGACCAAAGGACTTTAATTATTGTGTGGGAAGTGCACAGGTATAAAGTAAGGTGATCAGTGATCAGTTTTTGGAATCTTTTCAAGATGTTAAAACATCATTCTCATAAAGTGAGAAGGAAATATGGGACACATTTTTGTAGAGTGCTGGCTGAAAAAGCAAAAGTAGAAATATAGGACAAGTTGTTCCCTCAATCAACCTTTCCTTTAGCCATGTTAGCTCCATCACTGTCTTTCATCTTGTAGACACATGAAGATCACTTTTACTTTCTTGTCAAAGACCCCCTTTGTCACATTTGCCTTGCACCATGAACCACAAAATATTTGGAAAAAACATTCTCTTATTTGTTCTCCCCTGTATTTAATCAAATAATTTCCATAACTTGTTGATACAATCAAATATAACAAGGATTTAATGGCCCTAGACTCTAAGTGACTAGTAAGTGATGTCATGTTCATGGAAGATCATGGCCAGTATTCCACTTGTTTGTACAATTACACATGTCGATTTCAAGAGTGTACATCCATCAATTATAGACCTAAACATCAGGACAAATTTAACAGAAAATTCTTATTTGATTACTTAAACAACAAATGATCGTTTAAATGGTACATGTTTGATTCCCTTTAAGTAAGGTTTCAGTTCGAGTTTTATGTATGAAAAATAAAAAACTCAAATCTGGATTTCCACGAACATGATTGTCTTCCGTGGGGAATACTCGAGTTAGATTTATAAAAAAAAAGGGAAGATAAAAATGAAAACATAATTGGTTGTGTTTTAATGACTTATTTAAGATGGGTTCTTAATGTGTCATCAATGACATCCAGACATCTCTAATGATCATTTTCACGTAAAGATAATGAGAAATATGATTGAGTTTTGTCCCTGGCATTGTATAGCAAATAATGTAGCTACCTGCAATCCCAACAAAGAAAAGAGGGATAAAATATTTAGATAAAAAAATTAAAACAAAGGTTAAAGAACCTTGTCAAAAAGTTTTGATTCAAGGCCTAAAGGAGCAGAAGCTAAATAATGGTGTGGCCAAGGAAATGATGTGCATGTGCTGCAGAAAGCCTTTATGCCTCACTAGTTTATCCCTATATATGTGCATTTTACTTTTTATAAGCTACTATTGTTTTGAATTTTTTGTGATAATATTGAAATACTCTATTTTACACCCTTCATAAACACACTTTATTCCCGTGATAATTTAGAAGTTCTAGAAATATTGAAACGTATTTCAAACTAACGGTTGAAAAATTGTCAATCATGCTTGTAATCATTTTGTTTTCCAGAAGTTAATACCTATAGTTGCACAGAATGGAAAGTATCCCCAGCTAATATGTTTTAAAAGACAAATTTCAGTGTCACGAAAAATTGTTTTTAACATTAAAGAGACTACAATATATGCTTTAAAATTTGATGCATTTAAGTTTATTCCTTTGAGGCTCCGCACAATAGTTGTAGAAACCCTCTTTTATGATTGTATGAGAGTTTTCTTCCCACGTAATATCCTAGTGTAGGTTTGTTCTTATTTCGGGCTATGCCCTTTCAAACAAACAAAAAAATCATGCATTAAAGTTGGTTTTGAACAAAATCTTACAGGGAAACAAAGCATATGGTGTGCCCTTTGGTCATATTACAAGACTATTAGAAACAGATTTGATGTCTTTTACTATAAGTTCACACTACAAAAATTCGCTAAAATTACGTCGTCAAAATGTGGCGGTTAAAAGAAACTGACATTTTTATGTATACTACGTCGATCAGACTGGCCGCCACAATTTTCTTCAATTTCATGTTGATTTTTTTTTAAATTTTGTCGATTTCAACCGATGTAAAATACCTTTCCTTTTCTTTTTCCCACAAGGTTCTTTGCTCACCCTTCGTACACGAAAAGAGATTCAGGAATCCACTTAAATCAATTAGTGGGAGTTCCTCACATACTCTAGAACCTGCAGTACCAGAACCTCCAATACCAAAACCTTTTATACCAGAACCTTCAATACCAGAATCTTCAGTACCAGAACCTTCACAACCAACAATGACGGATCCTTCAGTACCAGAACCTATGGAACTAGGGACTCAACCTTCTAAATGTGAAGTTGGTCGTGAGTCCACCCGCTATTTGAAAGTAAATGCTACAAGTATATACATGAGAAAGATGATTTTATATGAGAAAATGAGAATAAATCACGATCGTTAGATCTAATCATGAATGGTCAAGATTAAAACAATTTAATAGTCACATGACTACTTAAAAATGTCATGTGACTTTTTAAAAAGTCACATGACTTCATGTTTTAATCTTGACCATTCATGATTAGATCCAACGGTCATGATTTATTCTTACTTTCTTTTATAAAAACATATTTTTCATATGATACATCCTCTATATATATATATATATACTTATATATATATATATATGATTCAATTAACTGATATCCATTTTTTGTAAACCAACATTTTTTGGCAAGGAGAAGACATGAATTGGTAGTGTAGTCTTCTTCTAAGTGAGTCCATCTTTTACACTAAGTATAACCATACTTGATTCTTAAATATATTCCATGTTGAAATTTATAGAAATTGGAGACCAGTAAAACTGTTGGTTGAGGCCCAAACATCCTCAAAAGAGAAAAGATGGGAGCTATGTGAATGATGAAGAAAAGGAGATAGGGGTAAACTAATAATTTTCATCCTTTTAGTTTTATATTTTCTTCTATTTTTACAATGTTGAAGAATGAATATGTTTATGAATCTTCTTTGGTCTTATGTGTAGGAGAAAATTGATAGCCGTTCGAGCCAAAATATGGAAGCTTATGCTGAAATTTCTCCAAATGATGTTGTTGGTAAGTTTGTTGGAGCGGAGCATTCGGGTCGTGTTCGAGGTTTAGGCTTAGGAGTGGTTCCTACCCTTGCATTTAAGCATACCACCACATGGCTTAGCTCTGGTGCTGGTACCTCATCCACAAACTTAGAGAAAAGAGTGGAAAATCTTGAGTCTAAATTACAAGCACTAATGACTTACATTTGTGCAAAGGAAGGAGGAAGTGTCCCCCAAGGGTTATCTGGCTTATTTACAAATTCAACGCAACAAGTATACTCTATTAGTGAAAAAATCTGTTTGATCTCTTCTCTTGATTTTTGATCATTTGAATCAAGTTAAAGTCTTTGATAAAGGGTGGTTCAAGACATACTTAATGGGTTGTGAAACAGTCAGTATCTAGTAAAAGAAGCCATTGTAATTTAATTTATTCAGGACATATGGTCCTTTACTCATATGCAGTATATTTGGTCAGAAATATAATGTTTATTTCTTCATTTCTTGTAGGCACCAAATGGAGTTAGCGGAGCACCAAATAGAAACAACACAAATTGAGAGGATGGGCATAGTTTATGATATTTTTGTAATTTTTTTTTACTTTAAGACTTGTTATGTAACTAAAGTTATGGGATTAAATTAGTCATGTATGTTTTCATTACAGACCAGTGATGGGGCAAGTAACTTTAATTGTTTGCTGGTATTGTGGGGTCAATGTTGCAGGTCCTTTGTGATCTTACACAGATGAAGAATTATTTAAATTCAGAGATTTGAGTTTATTTGGAGTTTTAAGATCTCTAAATATTTTGCAAATTCAATTTTTTTGGTATTAAGATCTTTAAAGATTCTGCAAGTTCAAACAAATTTGGCATTATTCTTTCAGTGATCATTGGCAAAATATCTCTTCTCAGTGATAATTGTCAGTGAGTTATCATTTTCAGCGCCAAAACGAACACTTGCAAGCACAACTGACATATCTTCATCAGCAGAGGGATTATCGCCAGGGAGGGCGAGAGCTAGCGCAGAATGGATTTTCAACCATTCTCCCTAGTCGTGGCGGCTGCTGAAATCCCAGAACATCTACAAACTCTAGTGCTGGACACGTACCCAGGTGATACGGATCCACTGGACCATTTGCGCTGTTTAACATAAAAATGGTGATTGGAGGGGCATCTGATGCAGTGAAGTGTAGATTGCTACCTTCGACGTTTAAGTCAACAGCCATGACTTGGTTCGTGGCCCAACCGTTCTACTCTATAACAGATTTTAGAGATTTGTCAACTAGGTTCTTGACACAGTTTTCGGCGAGCCAGGCTAAGAAAGTAATGGTGGCCGCCCTTTATTCATTGATTCAAGGACCAGGGGAAACATTAAAGGAGAACATGGCGAGATACACAAAGGTTTCTGTATATTTGGATGACTCAAACCCGGCAGCGTGTGTCCAGCGTTTCAAGCATGGGCTACGGGCGGGTCCACTAAATGATGACCTAAGTCATAAACCGGCATAGGACATAGGGGAAATTCGAGCTAGGACAAAGGAGTTCATCCTAATTGAAGAGGACGACTTGGCAAAAAAAGGCTAGGGAGGGATTGGTGTCGAAACCCGCCGCCCATGGCGGGCGAACCAATAGGCAACAGGCTCAACCAAGTTCACAACAAAGTACGCGGCCTCAAAAAACACGCCTCTTTCAAGCGAGGCAACAACGGGCGGCACCCTATCCACCCCCCAAAAATACTAGAAACAGTGTGTGGGGTAGGTTGAATTTACCACCGAAAACAACAACACCTTTAACGGCAAGTTACACGACAGTAATCCGGGACATCGGACAGACCAACTTGGTACGATACTTGCCACTGCACAGGTGGCCACCACCAAATGTGGACACTTCATGCTAGTGCGAATTTCACAAGGCAATGGGTCATAACATGAACGATTGTTGGTCGCTCAAGCGGGAAGTGGAAAGACTACTAAAGGAGGGACATCTGTGGACGTATTTGAGAAATGAGTTACTGCCTCCTCCACCCTTGCCCAACGCCCCTGCAGCTGTCGCGGTGATTGGAGAAGCGCCGGCGTAGGGTGCGATTGAGGTTCTGATACCTCCGCCAACAGGATCCATCTGTTCAATTTTAGAAGGCTTTGGCGGGGGAAGCCTGAGTAGCCGGGCGCGCAAAAATTATTTGCGGGCCGCCCAACCAGTATTTTTAGTAAGAGGAGGGTTTCAAAATCCAGACATTGTATTCACCTCAAAGAACTTCGATCACATAGGTCCACATGAGAATGATCCGATTGTGGTCAGGATTCGGGTAAACAACTATATAACAGCAAAGGTGCTCTTGGACCAAGGAAGTTCAGCTGACATAATTTATGGTGACGTTTTCACGAAATTGGGATTAACATAGGGGGACTTGAAACCTTATACAGGAACGTTGGTTGGTTTTATGAGAGAAAAGGTGATGGTCCGAGGGTATGTGGAGTTAAAAACCATATTCGGAGAAGAAGGAATGATGCGGGTGTTGACAACCAAGATCTTGGTGCTGGTGTGTGCATCACCCTATAATGTTTTGATAGGGTGAGACACGTTGAAAAAGCTATGCGTAGTGATTTCAACACCGCGCTTAACAGTGAAGTACCCGTTGTCAAATGGGAAAATTAGAGTTATATGGGTGGATCAAAGGACCGACCAATCATGCTACACGGTGTGGTTGAGTGTGTATGGCGAAAAGGTGGCAAGAGAAGGACACAGGTGCTATGAACTGGGCATGGACGAGGGAGCATGTCTGGATCCTAAGGATGATAGGCGGGTTGAGCGCCCTCAACCCACTGAGGAGACTAGGGCGATCACCATAGCAGGCACAACTGAAGGTAGGAACCAACCTCACAGGAGAGCAGGTGGATCACCTCGAAGAACTCTTAAGAGAAAATTTGGATTTATTCGCCTAGACGGTCAAGGACGTCCCGGGAATTGATCCTAATTTCATATGCCACAAATTAGCAGTGAATCCAAGGGCAAGGCATATAGCCCAGGTCAGGAGAAAGTTAGGGGAGGAGAAGGAGAAGGAAATTCTCCAAGTAATGGAGAAGTTACTGGAATGTCAATTCATCAGAGAAATTCAGTACCCCACTTGGTTGGCTAATGTGGTCATGGTCAAAAAAGCTAATGGAAGGTGGCGGATGTGCATGGATTACACTAGCCTTAACGGGCGTGTCCAAAGGACTCATATCCTCTGCCAAGCATGGACAAACTGGTGGATGGGGCCTTAGGGCATGAGATGTTGAGCTTGATGGATGCTTACTCGGGGTATAATCAAATTAGAATGCACCCTTCGGATGAAGACAATAAAACTTTAATGACTGCCCAAGTTAACTATTGCTACGCACCATGCCATTCGGTTTGAAAAATGCAGGGGCGACATATTAGCGACTTATGGATCAAGTTTTTAAGGACCAGATAGGCAGGAATATGGAAGTATACATGGATGATATGATAGTGAAAATCGAGAAGGGCGGACAGCACTACAAAGATCTTGCAGAGGCTTTTGGGGATATTTAGGAAGCACAACATGCGGTTGAACCCAGATAGGTGTTCTTTTGGGATTCAGGGCGGTAAATTCTTAGGTTTCATGATAACATCCAGAGGCATTGAGGTGGACCTATATGCTGGAAATTCTGACTATGCAGGTGACATTGACAACAGATGGTCTACAACAGGGTATGTTTTTACTTTTGCTGGTGGACCTATATGCTGGAAGTCGTATGTCCCAATCCATAGTGGCAATGTCCACAACTGGAGCTAAGTACATGGCTGTGGTTGAAGCAGCAAAAGAAGCATTGCGGCTAACAAGGTTGGTGCAAGAGTTGGGTGTTGAGCAAGGTGGAGTTCGTCTGCAATGTGATAGTCAGAGTGCCATTTTCTTGGCAAACAATCAAGTGTACTATGCAAGGACGAAGCACATTGATGTGAGATTTCACAAGATTAGAGAGTTGTTTGCGTCAGGGCAGATTCGACTTGAGAAGGTTCATACCTCTGAAAACGCAGCAGGTATGTTGACCAAGCCAGTCACCAACGAGAAGTTCAAGCATTGCTTGGAACTACTGCACATTTCTAAGTGTTAAGCATATGGGGAGCGCAATCCGAAAAATTGAGATTCTGAGAAGAAGCGGTTTATCTTCACAAGGGTTTGAAAATTCGCCAAGGTGGAGATTGTTGAGTATGGCTCATTATACTAGCCTCGTCTGGTATTGGATACTAGGTCCTCGTCTGGCTGGAGACTCTAGGAGATCATCTGGCTTGGAGCTGTGAGATCGTCCGCAGAGTTCGTCTGCAACTGACACGTAAGAGTTCGTCTGCCTGGAGCTTCTAGGCCTCGTTTGGTTAGATTTATTACATGGTCAGTTGAAGACAGCTCATGAGCACTTACTTCATAATACCCGTGTAATCTAGAATCTGATTGGTTGACAGGATTACGTTAGGATATAATTAAGACACTGTCGTTTAGCATTATATCCTAGTATAAATATGTTGTAACACTAGAACCCTAATGTTAATGTTCGTTCTTATTGTTGAATGAAACGGTGTTATAGCCATCTATAGCCGCAGACGTAGACAAAGTTGGATGAACTGCGTGAACAAAGATTTTTGTGTGCTTTCGATCCCTTTCTCTCTTAAAGTTACTTTGTGCAATTCAGGTGTCTGAGACCAACATAAAGGCGCAAGAAATGGATCTCCAGGTATGAATCAATCTCATATTCTCTCACTTAGCACCCACGTATTGACTTGGGCACTGTAGTGCTTTCTTGCATGACCCCCCGTCGGCTCAACCTTAAGTCGGAGGGCCAAGCACAACGAGTCATTTCTCGCCATTACCCCCCACCGGAGTCATCCTCACCATTGCCATCAACCGTCGTCACCCCTACTGTCTCCTACCACAAAACACTCAGTCGAGTGATTGTGTTGGATTCGTTCAATAAAATACATTAATTAGCTCCATTATATGTTTTCTAAATAAATGTAGTTGTTTTAAGATAGTCTTATAACTAGTAAGTAACCCGTGCAATGCACGGGTGTTTTTAATATTTAATTTGCAATATTTTTTTAGTTGATGTTGTAAAGCTAATAAATATATGACATATGTCAACATTTTTAAACACGCGTAAGATCACATGATATATTGAAGTCCTCAATTGATAAAACCAAAGTAGACACAATGACTAATATTAAAATTATTCATCTAAAGTTTATGTCATACCAAAATCAAACAACGTAATTAAGTTTTGATAGCAGAAATAGAAAAACATCCAACAAATACTTATGTAGCAATAGTCTTAACACAATGAAGATCTTATTTCACTTCTCTATCTTGACACATTTTAATTCTTTAGTTGAGGAAGCTTGTGAAGATTTTAATTCACTTCTCTATCTCAACACGTTTTAACCATAGTTCAAAAGTTATTTTTCATAATAAAGAAAGTTAATATAAGACTGATAAGAAATGAAGATTTTATGGTCGTTTGAAGTTAAGGATGCAGTGTCATCATCAACACGTTTAGAAGGAGGAAGCGTAGACAAAATTGTGGGGTATTTATTTCTTTTAAAAATTTATTATATTTAATTACATTTTAATATTATTGACTTCTTTTGTTTTAAAAATTTGTGAGGTTAGATCAATACAAAATAAATTAAGCAAGCAATATAAATAAAGAAATAAGAAGAATATCTAAAGATTAAAATATTTTTCAATAAATATGAAATAATTTTATGATACATTAGGCTAATATTGTTCTGTAAAGAGAATTGACAATATCTGGGATAAAGAGTAGGTAGCACTGAGGATAATTCACAATCGATAGAGCTGTAGACGGTACTTTCCTTGTCTTCAGACGATACTTCTATAGACAATACTTTCCTTGTCTTCAGACGATACTTCTCTAGACGGTACTTTTCTTGTCTTCAGACGATACTTCTCTAGAGTAGCAGTGCTGCCAAGTAGACGATATGGATAATTCCGCCTTTTATTTCTTAGAGCTGACGATAGAGCTAATGAGCTATTTCGGCCTTCTATTTTGTTGAGCAGACGATAAAGATATTTGTTGAGCAGACGATAGAGCTGTAGACCATACTTGAGATATGACTTTGACGTTGTAGTCTCTTGCTTTTCCTTTAGACAATACTTCTATCTGAGTAGCAATCGATACTTCTCTAGACGGTTCTTTCCTTGGTGATTTTATTTTATGGAGATGTTTGCACATTTAATGGATAAATCAACATGTTGACAAAATCTTACTTTAAAATAAGCTAGTTAGTAGCAATAGAAAATTAATGATAAAACCGTAAATAAATAAATAAATGTGAATTGAATATAATTGGTAACATCAACAAACAGTAATTATTATATAAAAAGAACATTATTATATAAAAAGAACAATCATAAATTACATGATTTAAATTTGTAATAAATAATTATTTGAATTCCTTAATTATCGCAAATCATGATTTAAATTCAGAAATTTGATTTGATAGAGGGAGAAGTTGTTGGGTTGATAAAGTGACACGTGTCTACATATAAGAGAGTCTTTTTTTTAAGAGTTGCTGAGGTTTGAGATTGAAGACTCACAATTAGTAGATACAGTAGTAGATAAATTACATGATTTAAATTTGTAATAAATAATTATTTGAATTCCTTAATTATCGCAAATCATGATTTAAATTCGGAAATTTGATTTGATAGAGGGAGAAATTGTTGGGTTGATAAAGTGACATGTGTCGACATATAAGAGAGTCTTTTTTTAAGAGGTGCTGAGGTTTGAGATTGAAGACTCACACAATTAGTAGATACAGTAGTAGATAAATTACATGATTTAAATTTGTAATAAATAATTATTTGAACTCCTTAATTATCGCAAATCATGATTTAAATTCGAAAATTTGATTTGATAGAGGGAGAAATTGTTGGGTTGATAAAGTGACACGTGTCGACATATAAGAGAGTCTTTTTTTAAGAGTTGCTGAGGTTTGAGATTGAGGACTAACAATTAGTAGATACAGTATTAGATTAAGAGTAGAGAGAGTGCTATGTGTTGGAATTTTTATCACTATAATTTGTGGAATCAAAAGAACATGTACAATGGTCAAGGGCATTGCCACTATTTTTCAAAATGAACATCAAATATGATCACGTCATTAGATCCACATTGGCAGCATCATTAGTAGTTCATGAGAAAGTGGCCCATTTTCATGAAGAAACATTTAGACGAAGGGAAAGGGCAATGAGTACTAGAGTTGGTGTGATGCAAGCAACTCCAATTAGAGAACGAAAGAGTCTTATACTATATAGTTATAGTCTTTGAACTATGGTCTATATTGATGGGGTCCAATGTATCTGACCTTAGCTTGGATGTTCTGTATTGTCTTCTAACTAAAGAACACTGTCAAATTAGTATCACGTGGTTGAGTACTTCAAGTTTTTTTGTTTCTTTATTTTGGTGCTTCTTCAATTTAGACTTATATATAATAAATATAAGAAGTACTAGGTTCAAATATAGCATCACTCTGTTTTAATTATGGTACTTTATGTGCAGTGAAATAATCAAAACTGGAAAGTTATCTTGACATTTTGAATTGTTTTTTTGTTTTTCAAATGTGCTTAAGAGCGTGAAGCTCCGTGACATTTTTCTAAATAAACATATTAAGGATTATATTATATTTAGATGGATAAAATATTAAAAACAGGGCAGATATAAAAATTACTATTGTTTATTTTTAATATGGTATCTATATGTTATCTATCTCTTTCATATTTTACTTTGTTTCAACTTTCTATCTAATTATTAGTTACTCTCTCTATTCCTTTGTCTAAGTGTTGTTTTCAAAGAAAATTTTCATTTTTATCTATCATTTTAGAAGTTCAATAAAAAATTAATCATTGTTTTGTTAAATATACCCTATTTCCGTATTTTCCATTAATATATTTTTACGGTACCTTATTGATGAATAGGATATAAGATTATTGAGAAAATTCCAAGAGATCAATGACCAAATAAACAAAACCATTAATTACATTTCTTAATGTGTTTCTATTTATTTATTTTATATTTACTTATTGTTCAAAAATAGCATTAATTACTACATTGTCAATTATATCTTATTTTCATCTACTTAATTAATAAGAGATAATGGTGGAGAAACAATGAACCATTTAGCAAGGAGCCCATTTGTGTTCAGACTTATTGAAAGTTATTTATTAAGAAAAATCAAATAATCTTTAAAAGTGTTATTTGATTTGCATCTAAACGAGTCCAAAAGAGTATTTTAAAACAAGTCACGGTTCGAAAGTCAATTGTGGCTGAACTGATATATATTTAAATATTATATAATATCAATTTAAATTTTAAAGTGACCTAAATTTATTATAATGTATATTTTATAAGATAAAAAAGAACAATAAAAAAGTAATCTATGTATGTGGTGGTATTCTAACTCTATACTAGACATTTACTTGAATAAAATATATTTTTATTAAATTTGAATTAAAAATATTATTTTTCTGAATTGTTTGGAATTTTTAAAAATATGATAGATTTTGGCCAGTTCTATAGCACCGATTTTGAATGGTTCGACCGGTTTTGAGATCTATCATTTTTTATTTCCTTCAAATGGACCAATTATTTGATTGTACCCGATTCAACTGGTCGAACAACCTCAACAATAAATAAAAAAAATAAAATACATGTTAAAAAAATCTAAATATAACTTTTTTGGTTGAACCACAAGGATCTCCATATGTTTGGAAAATCTAAGCACAATTTTGTGTGATTTTATTGATTTTTTAAATCTATATAACATTATTTTAACGTTACAAAGTAATAAACGGAGTAATCTATTCCACTTTTTCATTTACTCAAACCAACATACCTAACTTTTATAGGTACTTGGCTACCAGCAACAGCTGCATGATACAAACTCTGATAATGATCTTAGCTTTTCAAGTGTACAATGACAAACGAGTTTAATTTGGACCATTTATAGCTTAAATTTTATATAAATGGAAACAAATCTCGTGTATTTCATTATTGATTACATCATGCTCATTGCATTTCCTTTGAAATGGTTTTGGCACTTTTCACAAGAAAAAAAAAGAGGTTGAGCGAATTTCTTTTTAAAATGAACAGGCTAATACATATTTATTCTTTAATTATTTAGTAATTAAAGTATGAACTTATAATGACACGAAATTTACAAAACAAATTAAGTAAATCACTAAAAAAATTTAGGTGGGGAGAACTTTGCCGCCCATAGTAGCCATTCCCAACTCGAAATTACGAAAATAATTAAATACACTAAAAATAAAAATGTATTTACTAAAATGCTTGAATTTACTAAATCAAAGTAAATACATATTATGTTCATGGCCTTTTTTATAATTACTTTTTTAATTTGTTTGTCATGTTTGGGTCTCCGTGACTGCATTGTCACCAAATTGGGATATGGCCTAAGACAAAAGAGTAGAAAAGACAGAAAAAATAGAGACAAATGGAGAGTTAGCTTAAACTTGATGAAAGATTAGATATCCTAAGAGAAAGAGGCCATTTACCTTGTGGTGGAGGTGATGTGAAGAAGGGACAATATCATCCTAGCTGTTATCACTTCCTATTGGTCCTTAATTAGTGGGTATTTTTGTCACTTTGTAGTATTTAAGTGCTGTGTTCTTTTCTTATGTTGGGTCAATTTATTTTCCTTTGTTGCTCTCTATAATTGACCACTACTTTGCTTCCTACTCATCCTATTGATCACAGTGCTCTCCACCATACAGATAAAGGCCTTAATTATCTTTCTTTAATTTATCTCTATTAATTTCTTCTTCTTTTTTTAATATGTTCTTAATTTTTTTTTTGAAATATATATTTTCTTAAATTATTAATTGAAAAGTTAGGAATATGAGGTCGATTATTTTAATTTTTCTATCAAACATGCATCGTGAGTGATTGACTCATTATACCTGTTTTTTTTAGATAAATTATATTGGCATGCACCCTAAAAAGATTTTGATTCCATGATGATCGAAATGAGAATGACCTCAACAGTGATAAAAACAAATGTATAGATTTGAATCATTTGATTGAGAATGTGAATTTAATATTTTGCATGTGATTTAAGTTTTTTTTTTTGAAACAATGTAATTTAAGTTATACTAAGTAAATTGCTGATTGTTTGTGAATCAATTTGCATGGTTGAATGAACGAATTAAAATATTAGGTTAAATATGTGTTTGTTCCCCTAAAATAACAAATTATTAATTTTGGTCCTCTTTAATTTTTTCATGGATTTTAATCCCTAAAATAGCAAGTAAATTATTGATTTTGGTCATTCCTTCCATTTTTATGGCATTTTGCGGTGGTTTAAATAATCACTGAAACATTTTGTAGCGGTTAAAAACCGTCACTAGTGCACAAAATTGCCCCAAAATGTGTAATGACAATTTAAACGACCACAAATATGGATGAGGTGAACAAAATCAATAATTTATTATTTAAGGGACTAAAATCAACAAAAAAATTAAAAGAGGACCCAAATTAATATTTCAATATTTTAGGGGGACCAAAATATATTTAAGCCAAAAATATTACATAATGCATTGAGATCAATACAAAATTCAATTTGTTTGTCAAGCCACACTACAAGAACATATGTTATTATAGACGAATTTTTACTGATGACCATGGCATTGTAGGTAACTCACGCACTTACTAAAGTCTAGGACAGTCAATAATTATCAATGACCGGCAGTTAATTTATTAGTTTACCGACGACCATGACTGTTAATAAAAAAAATGCTGACAACAAATGTAAAGCCACAAAAAACAATTTAATTTGCTAAACACCAAAGTTTTTGATAACCCGCCAATATTTTCAAATTATTGATAGTCATAATGCTCACTTACTCAATGACCTCATTAACTCTGACAAGTCCAGGAAGGTTAATGAACCTCGACGGTCATGACCGTCAATAATTTGAAAATATTAATTGTTTAGGACGTGTGGCAGTTCATTAAGCTTCTACAACATGTTATATTTAATGAAGTGTTGGTCGTCGGTAATTTGAATTGTCGGCATATTACAAACAAATTTAGTAGTGATCAGTAGCCTATAAAGGCCTTTGTAAAATCCATCTCTTTACAAATCATCCAACATTTCTCTTTCTTTGCTTTGAACTTTCTTGGTCACTTGCGAGTTTGTTCTTCGATAAAGACCTCATTAATATGTGTGTTGTATATAAAATGATCTATGATTGACGAAAAAATACCCTATTTGCTAGGGATGAAACGTTTCTTCGGTGGGAAAGATTTTACTTTTTAATTTCTTACTTCCTTTGTAACTATATAGGTAGGGGTGGCAATTGGATCCATGAATCCATATCCATCCAATCCATTCACACTTGAAACCATCAAATCCATCCATTTAAATTTAAATGGATGGGTAATGACCCATCTATTTAGTTTAGTGAATGGGTCATGACCTATCCATGATATTTTGAAACTCATTGGATCATTTAGTTAAAATTGAAAATTATCCATTGGTTTTTTGTAAAATATAAATGGATTACCACGAACTCTAAAATCAACCCGAACCCGAAAATCTGACCCGAATCTGAAAAATCGACCCGAACTAGAAAATCGACCCAAACTTGAAAGTCGAGCCCAAATTTAAAAAATTGGTTCCGAACTCGAAAATCAGCTCGAATTTGAAAAATCAGCCCAAACCTGAAAATCGGACCCGAATCTGAAAAATCGGTTACAACCTAAAATCGGACCCGAACTCGAAAATCGGTCTCAAACCCGAAAATCAGGCCCGAACATGAAAAATCTGGCTCAAACTTGAAAATCAACCCTAAACACGAAAAATTGAGTCTAAATATGAAAAACCAGTCCCAAACTCGAAAATCAGGCCTGATACTCAAAAATCGACCGAAACCGAAAAATTGGCTTGAAACCCAAAAATTGGTTCGAAACTCAAAAATTAGCCTAGAATTAAAAAATCAACACCGTAACCCAAAAACCGGCCTGAAACTCAAAAATCAACCCAAAACTCAAAAATTGGTCCGACACCCGAAAATCGGCGCGAAACTAAAAAATCGACCTGAAACTTAAAAATCAGCCTGAAACTCAAAAATTGGCCCGGAACAAAAAAATTAGCCCGAAACCTAAAAAATGACCCTGAACCCAAAAGTCGACCTTGAAATAGAAAATCGGCTCCAAATTTAAAAAATCGGTCCAATTTTAGGTAATACAAAATAAGTAATTTTCAATTTTTGTTGAATTTTCTTTACGAATTTCCATTTATTTTTCCTTTATGTGTTTCCTACATTTTTCAAAGCTTGTATCAACTCTTTCTTGCGACTCATCTTCTTAAGGACATATTTAACTTTCAAATAAATACTTACTTCATTTGGTCTTTGTGAAGACAATACTCGATCTTACCGAGACTCTATTACTTGATGATAACTACTGGCACACTTGCTGGTGTCGAGTGTTTATTATGTGATTAAGATGCAACACAATTAACATGATAGAAACATGGCAAAATATATGACAATAAGAAACGTGTGATTATAAACTTATAGTTTAAATTTAATTAGATTTAACACAAATAATAGTTGTTATAATTCAAATTTTTTTGACAAACTATAATTCAATTGTTGGATCAATACAAATTACATTTTATTTAAAGTTATTACTTAAGTATTACAAGATCCCTTCTCTTTAATGTAAAAAGAAAAAAAAAAACAGAATCTTCTTCACCCATATGATTGGAGGAGGAGCTATATAATTTCTTTAACCTGAAGTTAACCTTAACACAAGCCTTTTAGCCTAGCTAGCAATTAGCATGCTCTTTGGTAACAGATATATATCTTCTACAGGTGAAAGGTGGATTTTCTTGGTAGTAGTTGCAAGAAAAGCACTTACCTTGTTAGAGTATAATGGAGCACGCTCCTTTGTTTGCGTATAACGGAGAAGTGTACTGTTAGTGTGTTATTTTTTGAGATTAGAGCATCCACCGCCGACTATAAGAACTAATTTATTCGTTATGAATATTTATATTAAGCAGTAAAGGATTGAACACGAAATATAATTCATTTTCGTGAACAAAAATCAAACCTGATTATATAATTAAGGAATGAGATGAACAAATAGGATCTCAATCTCAAGCATATGTAACTAGTAACCGGTCACACTGTGATGATAAGTTAGCTAAGCACAGGAAAAAGAAAGAAGAAACATAATTTGCAGAAAAAGACGTGTGGGTCACAGAAAGAAAGAGAGAGGGGAATGGCACTGGCAGCTTTTTCTTTTCAAAGTTTTACTCTTTTAGAACAATTTTAGGGGAATGACTGTCTGCTATAGGAATAGACCAAAGAGACCCAATTGTGAGTGCTTTATGGAATCTAAAAAGCGCACACACACCCCATGTCATCAACCAACATTTACAGCACAAAAGATATCAATTGTGTTATATTATATTATATAGTATTTGTTTATATCAATTTACATATAAAACATGAGAAAGCTAACAGAGATTTTCAATTTCCATGGTTATTCTATAGTGGGTGACCAAACCCATCATCAATCTCGAGCCCCTAGAATACCCCATGTCTTCCTCGAGATTCTAACATTCTCTATACCTTATTACCCTAATAAAAAAATGTGCTTTAGGACTTTACTGAATGGCCAAACACAGGGAATTTTGGATTCTTTACAGTCCCAAGCAAGCATAATAAACCATTCATACTACAACTGGATCAACTTATGTGGCAAGTTTTGGGTAATTTGGAAAATGTTGGACTGAACCCCATTTTGGATATAGACATCTAAATTAGGAAGAGAAAAGACATAATAGAATAGATGTGATATATAATATATGATATATAATACAATAATGACTGTGACATTTAATTGATACATGCGTTTCGCTACTAAGCATGATGCGTAAAAAATAATAATAAAATACGATTTTGGTGGTGTCAAACCACCGTAAAAGTTCTATTTGAAAATGTCGCGAATTTTGATACGGTTTGACACCACTAAAAACGTGTTTTTTTTTACAATTTGCATTAGCGGCGGTCGATTGAATGTCACAAGTCACTTGACGGATGGGCACAAGCACTGTATATAATATGATATGCTAAGAAAAGATAGATAAAGAGAAAAAATAATAGATATGAAGTGTCTGTGATTGTGATGTTTGAATGTCTAGAAAAATGAAGTTGTTTATATGTTTGGACACTTGTTGGTATCAGAGCAAATGTGTAAACGAAAATTAACACCCACTTTAAGATAAAAAGTGAATTGAACTCTTCTACTAAATTGAGATAAAAATCTCTCTACATTACACTAAATTGATATCCAAACACATTAATAAAATAGAATGAGAATGCCCATATTGGCAATTAGAAACTCTCAATACCCACTACTATTGAACAACACATGTGGAATTTTGGTTCTTTTGACAAGAAAAGGAAAAAGAAGAAGAAAACACTGTGGTATTATTCTTTTTAGTCCAAAAGTATATGCATAATGTTCACCAATGAAATCTAATGAAATCTCTCATGCTCAAAGTACTTTTTCTTATATTTCTCTTTCTAATACTCTTGTGCTAATTCATATATATTATTAATTCATGAAAATCTTCTTTCTGCTTTATATGCATGTGTATGATTAACACACAAGTGAATTCCCCATTCTCTCCCCCTGCCATTCACCTTCACTCACCATGTTCATTTGTTCTTCTAAAAGATTAAAGGCCTTTGTATATAATATTTTGTTCACAGCTTCCTGACTCAGTGGCAGGCATGCTAGTTCCCTTTATACTGCAGAAGAACACCTCTTTTTTTTCCCACTTGGTCTCTGACACAGGATTTTTTGGTGAATGAGATTCTAGCATGGAAAGAAGGAAGTGTGTTTCTTTTCTTGTTTTGAAACAACACACACAGTGAGCAAGGAAGAACAACAACATCATCCATTCCATTATTTGAGAACTGTTAAAAAGTTTCAAATACCATTTTTTACTTGTTGTATCTGGTTCTTGGAAATTCCAATTGAATGGGGATGTCAAGAGGAGTTTCTGTTCTGTGTCTTGCGTTTCTCTGGCTTTGGAGCTCTGCAAGTGCCTTGCTTTCTCCTAAAGGAGTAAACTTTGAAGGTAAATTTTGAAACTTTCCACTTCAAATCAGTTCAATATGCAGAGTTTTCAATTGGGTCTCTCTGAATGAATGCAGTGCAAGCTTTAATGGGTATAAAGGAATTTCTACATGATCCACGTGGTGTTCTAGATAATTGGGATGGGGATGCTGTTGATCCATGTAGCTGGACCATGGTAACATGTTCAAGTGATAACCTGGTTATTAGCCTGTAAGTTTTTTTCTTTCAATCTTCTATTTGAAGTTGCATTAAATGTTTGGACTTTGAACACTGAGCAAAAGTTAAATGAAACTGTTCTTGCATTTGTGCAGGGGCACTCCCAGTCAAAATTTGTCTGGTACTCTATCTCCAACCATAGGCAACTTAACCAATCTTCAGACTGTGTAAGTAACCAGAAATTTATAGCATGTTTGGCTCAACTCTTCTTTCATCAGAATCAATTCTGAAACTTAGAAGCTACCCACAGAAGTTTCTTCGCAGAATTGATTCTGGCTTCAGAGTAAACTATAGAAGGGTTTCCAAACGAGAAATTTAGTTTAATATACCAAAGATGGAAGCTTCTTATATATTAATAGTATGTTTGAATCAACCTATCTTTTCTCATTAACAACGGTGGCACTCAAAAGCTATTATCTATAATTGATCTTGGCTTCAGAATCTATTATAGAAGAATTTCCAATCATGTACTAAGATGGGTGTTGTGGACTACTTTACAGGTTGCTACAGAATAACAACATAAGTGGACCAATCCCTTCAGAGCTAGGAAAACTTCCCAAGCTTCAAACACTTGATCTCTCTAACAACTCCTTCAGTGGGGAAATTCCTCCCTCTCTGGGTCACCTGAGAAGCGTCCAATACCTGTAAGGATGTTATATATATAAGCTGAGATTTGAAATCAGAAATCTTAAGCTGAAGCTATTTTCAGTGTGAATGTCTAAAGCTAAAGGGTTAGTAAAATTCTTTTGTTTCAGGAGGCTCAATAATAATAGTCTTGTTGGTGAATGCCCAGAGTCACTGGCCAACATGACACAGCTTTCTTTTCTGTAATATACAAGACCCTCTCCTTTTGTCTATTATGCATTCTGTTTATATTTTTTTTGTTTGTTCCTAAAGATGTTTTCTTGTTTTGTGATTAACAATTCAGAGACTTGTCCTACAACAATCTTAGTGGCCCAGTACCCAGAATTTTGGCTAAATCATTCAGGTAATTCTCTCTCTGTCTCTCTTATGATTGTGCATTTCCTTCTATGAGTTACTAAGTGAAAGACTAATCCCATTCCTTTCATATTGTTTCAGCATTCTTGGCAACCCCCTAGTTTGTGCTACTGGAAAAGAACCAAATTGCCATGGGATCACACTGATGCCTATGTCCATGAATTTAAACAATACTGAAGGTATTATGATCTTTTCAGTTTCCCTCATGTTCTATTTTTTACTTTTTGAATTTGATTGTTCATGCCTTATGTTACCTTCCAATGTACTGTACTGTGACATATTCTGCATAGTCATTGTTTGAATTCTAACGGCAATATCTTTGCTTCCTTAGATGCTTTCCCATCAGGCAGACCAAAAACTCATAAGATGGCCATTGCCTTTGGCTTGAGTCTTGGATGCCTCTGCCTCATAGTTCTTGGTTTTGGAGCTTTTCTTTGGTGGAGGCACAAGCATAACCAACAACCATTCTTTGATGTCAAAGGTACTTCCCAATTAGCAGCCTTTAAATGCAGATCAATGAGCACTTATTGGAGCTCATCCAGTACTTTTTCTAGTAGATAAGCTCCAGTAAATGCTCTTTAGTCCGTATCCAAACAGGATGATTATTTTACAATAATGTTCATGTGTAATACAAGTTAACATTTTCAGTTCAAAGTATGATATAGTTGATCCAATTTACGACCTTTTATTAAATGTTTCAGACCGGCATCATGAAGAAGTCTACCTTGGAAACTTGAAGAGGTTCCCGTTCAGAGAACTCCAGGTTGCCACTAACAACTTCAGCAGCAAGAACATCCTTGGAAAAGGTGGTTTTGGAAATGTCTACAAAGGAGTTCTCTCAGATGGGACTCTTGTAGCTGTGAAGAGGCTTAAAGATGGCAATGCCAGTGGAGGAGAGATTCAGTTTCAGACTGAAGTTGAAATGATCAGCCTTGCAGTGCACAGAAACCTCCTCAAACTGTATGGATTCTGCATGACAGCAACAGAGAGGCTCCTAGTTTACCCCTACATGTCTAATGGCAGTGTAGCTTTGCGTCTGAAGGGTAAGCTCAGATGTAAACTTTCCAACTCAAATTCAGTGCATGTTTGGATACACCGTAGATTTTCACGTTGGAAGGAGAATTGATTCTGGGATTAGCTACTCCTAGTAGCTTTTGTGATTGCAGAATTGATTCTGAAAGATCTGGACATGAATCCAATTTGGTTTTGTTTTCAGGTAAGCCAGTCCTGGACTGGGGCACAAGGAAGCATATTGCTTTAGGAGCAGCAAGGGGACTACTCTACCTTCATGAGCAGTGTGATCCAAAGATAATCCACAGGGATGTGAAAGCTGCCAACATATTGCTTGATGACTATTGTGAAGCTGTAGTTGGAGATTTTGGGCTGGCAAAGCTTTTGGATCACCAAGATTCACATGTCACAACTGCAGTGAGGGGCACAGTTGGGCATATTGCCCCAGAATATCTGTCCACTGGGCAATCCTCTGAGAAGACTGATGTTTTTGGATTTGGTATTCTCCTCCTTGAGTTAATCACAGGCCAAAGAGCCCTTGAATTTGGAAAATCAGCAAACCAGAAAGGAGTTATGCTTGATTGGGTAAGCATGGTTCCCTTCATTCGTTATAATTCCTTCAACCTATTAGAAATATAACGTAAAGTCATTCATGTGTCATTTACGAACAACTTAAGCTTTTGATATAATTAGTTCATGATCTGATGTCCCAGCTTCTTAGGAGTGTCAAAGCAGGTTGACCAGCCATGATCCACCATGCCTAAATAGGGATGGAACGGGTTGAGCTGCTATAGAAATAAGGGTTGAACATCACAGCCTGCCCTGTTGAGGCAGGTTGGCGGGTTGGTCCATAAAAAAAGGGTTGTGAGTTAATGTCACAAAATGTGCAACTTAAGTTTTTGGGATAGTTGGTTCATGACATAGTATCAGAGCCTCTATGAGCAAGTGGTCTAGAAATCGATCAATGTTTCCCTTAGTTATTATAATAAAAAGTTGAATTTTAGCACAATGTAGGTCAACATGTGTATGATCCATGCTTCAAGCCTAATGTGCTCTCGTGTGAGGGGCGCGTTAGAATATAATATTCATGTTCCATTTACCTAACAAGTTAAATTTATGGATTAGCTGTTTCATGACACCCCTTATCTGAAATCAAATAGTAAGTCCTTTTATTGTTGACATTCAGGTAAAGAAAATTCATCAAGAGAAGAAGCTTGAGTTGATGGTAGACAAGGATCTCAAGAGCAACTATGACCGGATTGAGCTTGAGGAAATGGTTCAAGTGGCTCTCTTGTGCACTCAATACCTTCCAGGCCACAGGCCTAAAATGTCTGAAGTGGTTCGCATGCTCGAAGGCGATGGACTAGCAGAGAGATGGGAAGCTTCTCAGAGAGCTGACACTAGCAAGTGCAGACCCCATGAGTCCTCTTCATCAGATAGGTATTCTGATCTTACGGATGACTCTCTTTTGTTAGTCCAAGCCATGGAGCTCTCAGGACCCAGATGAGCTTTCTAGTCACTTTTTTGGATTTGTTTCAAAGTTTTCCAAAGAAAGCACATGAAATTGAAGAGCATATGATAGTTGAAACTACTTACAAACCCCTTAGTGTGTTTGGATTCAAGTGGAGATCAATTTCAAAGCACATTCAAGTCAACCGAAGCAAAGTGTTCTTTTCACAATTGCTCTCTTGGAATTCATGCTATTTTTTGAAGTTGTCTGGTAACACGTGTGAAGTAAGCCAAACACGTATATGTTGTATGATAGAGGTGTATGAAGGCTGAAAACGGTTTTGATGATGTTTACTACCAAATGTACAGAATCTGATACGTTGAATGTTAGTTTGTAGTGCAAATTTTTGTAATCTTAAATCAATTGTAGCCTGTATTGGTTTTGCAGTGTAATCCTGTGCTTATATGAACAATGATCGTAATTTTCCACAAAAAAGTTGTTAATGTTAGTTCACTTCTGTCTTGATTGCACCATTTGCTACTTTCCAATTTGTGAACCCTTGCACAAACTAGTGAGTTAAATGGTTAATTTTTAGTTGAAAGCTAGTAACTAAAAGTTAGAAGCTTTTAAACTACGGATTGAATTAGAAGTATTTGGTAAAATTTAACTTTTGAACGGGTTGACGAGTTCAAAAAACACAAAAGGATAAGCTACATATAACTTTTAAAAAAATTCAATTTTAATTTTATGGAGAAATATGTATTTTTGTAATTATAATTGAATATTTTTAGCTAATTTTGAGTTCTTATTTGTTTCTGTTTGAAGATCAAACACTTTATTAAAAAGTTGAAATAATAGTGTAGCAAATTAAATGATATAATAATAAAGAAATAGTAAAAAAAGTAAGAATATATATTACAAATGTAAATTAAATATTTAGGAATCTTTTTAAATTACAATTAGCTTAGTATTTTACTAAGAGTGATTTTATTACTCAGGAAGTGGTAACTGAGAGATTTATTAAAATATTGAGTCTAAAAATGGAAAAAGAATATGGTAAGTGTTACGGACCAAATTTGGGCCCATATTGCTTGGCTTGTTTAACCTCTCCCTCACTTGTGTTGGACACTAGATGCAAGATCTATCCATTCCAACAAATCTTAGCATTGATTAATTGAGTAACCACAAATCTTTATCTCCTATAAACTACTCCCCTACTATCTCGAATAGAGGGGTAGCAACCTCAACATGGTTTGCATAAATAAGGGTCACCCTGCTCGTCCAAGGTACACACTCATAATCCCATATAATTATGTATTGTGCTCGATTTCAAACTGACTTGAACGTCAAAGTCCTTTTTGCAGGTGACCCTTGTCATTCAAACAACTGGAGCTTAGAGTTCATCACGCAAGCGCAACTGCAGAAGCAAGTTGGGAAGAACAAGCAGAAAATTGGGGTAGCTTATCGAAAACTGGGTGCAAATTTACGGACAATATTTTAGGCCCATATTGCTCGGCCCATTTACCTCTCGCTCACTTAGGCTAGACACTTGATCCAAGACCTACCGATTCCAACGAATCTTATCAAGAATTAGGCAAATAACCACAAATCCTTACCTCCTAAAAACAACTCCCCTAATATCTCGAATAAAAGGGTAACACACAACAACATGATTTCAGCTATCTATAAATAAGACTCACCCTGCCCCTGCATATCCAAGGTACATAGTCATAATCCTATATTACTGTGTAATATGCATGATCTCGAACTAATTTCAGTGTGAGTCTCTTTTGCAGGTGATCCTCACAGTTTCATAAACTAGAGCTTAGAGTTCAACCGGCTAACGCAACTCAGGAAGCAAGTTGAAAAAACCAAGCAGAACAATAAAAAAATATTGCAAATTAAATATTAAAAATACCCGTGCATTGCACGGGCTACTTACTAGTTGGTTAAAATTCATGTATATAATCACGAAATCATGTGACGGGACATATATGAATTTTAACTAATAAAAAAAGTGTAGCAAATAAAGTGTTAAAATGAGTGTTAGTTCTTTCTCAATATTTGGTGCTGGGCACAAAGAAATAACGCTTCATGGACTTGTATAGTTGGCCCAAATTGCAAAATGACAATAATGATACCATACGTTTGATATTTGTGTAAAATATATGTAGAAAAGTTGTACTCACAAGCTCTTTCTAACTTTTTTTACTACCGTTTTGTAAAACTGTTTTTTAGTTTTTAAAAATAAAAAAAGAAAAAAAACTCATTTGGTCTTAACAATTCTTAAAAATAGTTCTTATTTTCAATTTTTAAAACTAAAATCACCAAAGATCTCAAAAATATTTTCTATTTTTCTTATTTTTAACTTTCAAGTCACAAGTCTTTCAGCTTTGAAATAAATGTCACTCAAACATTTCTTTTCTTTTAATCTTATGAAAAAAAAATAGTTTAAAATTTGTTTCTAAACAATTTTTAAAATAGAAAATTGAGAAGAGTATCAAATAAGGGAGTCCCACCAAATAAGAAATTAACCAACTAAATTGAGATTGAGTCCATATAATCTAATGAACCTCAAATGAATTTCAACTAATAAAATATAGTTCGTGAGCATTGCTCCATATAAATTATTGAAATTTGCAATGAAGTTATCCTAAGATTGTTATATGACTTTTAGAAGATATATAAAGAATAAATTATAAAAGTAAAAATGCATAACTATGTTGTCAGGAAAATAAAGAAGAATGGAAACATGCTTTTGCTCATTATTTTCCACTTTCACATTATTTTCCATTCCATTCATACTTTAGGTTCCAAATCTTTAATCTCTTTGACAACCTCTTCGTTCGTGCATCTTTTACACAGTATAATGTAGAAAATGCTTGCCTTATAATGAGATCCAGCTAAATGAATTTTTCTGTAGTTTACAAGGAAATTTATCAAAACTCAATAGAAGAACACAAGTGCATTGGTTTCACCGTGTGTACTAGAATTGTTCAAAATTAACTTCATTTCAAGGGCTTCTCTTTTCTTCTCATGTATGGTATTCAATATTTCCTCTCAACTTGTGGGGTTGGGAGCATTCAAAATGAGAAAGGCGAGGAGGTAGATAGTGACTACACCCATGATCTCAAATGGTACTATCATATGTAAAACCCCTCTCACTAGTTAAGAACAGAGCATTGGTATGATTTATAGCATAATGTCCGATGGTATATATCCGACTAGCTCACAATGAGAGCTAGTCGGATAAAAATGTGAATATCTCTGACTTGAACATAACTGTTTTCGGTAAAAGCTACATATATTAAACCATAAAAGCATTTAAGGGCCCGTTTGATATGATTTATAGTATAATGTCTGATGGTATAAGACCTAATAGTATTAGGCTTGATTGTATAAGCCTTGACAAATTTATTATACTATCCAGCATTTGATTATGCACTGTATAACTTACTATGTCGTTCAAACTAATGTATTCGTATGTTTGGTGAAGTATTGAATAATGATAGATAGTATAAAAATCAAATATGGAGGTCGTTATAGCGGAGGTGATAGTATTGGTTGTGGGGACAGTGGAGGGTAGTGGTTGCGGTTGTAGTGGTAACGTACCGGTGATGATGGTGGTGATCATGGTGAAGGGTGTGGTAGTGTCGTGGCAATAGATGTTGCGGTTGTGGAGGGTGGTAGTTGTGGCGGTGGCGCAATGATAGTGGTGGTGGTAGGGTGGCGGTGATGGGGATGGCACCAGCGGCAATAGTGGTGACGATGAGGAATGGTGTGGTAGTGGTGGTGGAAGTGGCAGTGGCAGTGGCGTTGTTGAAGGGTGGTGGTGACGGCAGAGACGGTGGTGGAGGGTCGTGATGGGAGCGGTGGTGGAAGTTTCAATGGTGGTGGTTATGGTGGTGTGGGGTCTGGTAGGGGTGGTGGCGGTGGTGGTCGAGATAGTGGTGACGGCAGTGGCGGTGGCGGTGGTGGTGATGGTGGCAGCAGTGGAGGGTGGCGGTGACAGTAGTGGTGGTTGAGGGTGTGGTGGTGGTGGTGTCACTGGTGGGAGCAGTGGTAGTGGTGGTGGTGGTGGCTGGTAGCGGCTGTGGCAGTGGTGGAGGGTGCGACGGTGTTATATGTAATTGAAATTGAAAATCATGGGTTGAAATATTTTTATGTAGCTTACCGTCAAACCTTATCAGCCCTTATCCATCACTTATATGATGAATTAAATAATCCATCATTTTAGGGCTCGTTTGGTGGACAGGATAAACAGAAACATGATAAAATAGTAATCATATCATGTTGTTACTTGTTGTTTGTTGCGCCAGTAAGATAGGATAGCACTATTGTATCCCTTATCCTATCATGTTCATCATGTGTAAAAGTTATCCTGAGCGGGGAGCTAGGATAGAAATTATCCTGAAAGGATAGGATATCAGTTTTTTTTTTTTTTTATTACCATGACCCAAAATTAATTTCAATATTTATATTTTATATAATTTATAATAATATTAATTAATAAATATAAATTTTTGATTTTAATAAAATATTAATTTTATTACTTATCAATTACTAATTGTTATTGTTAAGTTAAACTATTTAGTTATTGATAAATTTAATTTAAAAATAAACTTATTTATAAATGGTGAAGATATTAGATTTACTTATATAAAATAAATAAATTTTTATTATCACTTACTACTACTTTATTAACATTATTTTCGTTATTTATATTATAATAAAAATACACAAAATAATTCTTCACTAACAATAAAATAGGCTACTCACATATAAATATATATATATATATATATATATATATATATTAATTTTTAATAGTAAATATAGACTAATTTTATATTATCATATTTGAAAGAATAATATCTTCTAATAATTTTTAAAAAATTTGATTAATTTTTATCATTAATCACTTACCCCTACTAAGTTAAAACTCATTGCTTACATATATAATAATTTTAATTAAAATAGACTTCCTTCGAAAAAAATTAAAATAGCTGGATTAATAAAAATTAATTTTACTTTAGTTAATATTAAAACATAAGCTCATTTATAAAAATGTAAAAAAATTAAATTTAATAGAATAATCACTTTTTTAAAAAAACTATTTAGAAAATTAAATTTTAAAAAATATTATGTTTTTTTTTTCAAGAAAAATTTGATACATTTCTCATTGTTGGTATCATATCCTATCAATATCATATTCATCTCAAACGTAGGATAGGATAAGAGTCTATCATGCTCTTATCACTCTTATCTTATCCTGTGCTTATCCAATTTTTTATCATATCATGCTCTTATCTTATCTTGACCATCAAACGGGCCCTTAATGTATAAGAGTAGATTGATGGATAAACTTATATAATACAATGTTACCACCAAATAATAGATAAATTCAAAATGTATTGTATAAACTTATACTATCATATCTAATACGACATACTAAACGAGTCTTGAGAGTTCTGATTTATCACACGTCCACTTCATTTCTTTTTATCTATCTCTTCTCTTTAAATCATATTATCAATCACATTTATTTTCTTTTTTTTTAACTCCTCATTCTCACTTATTGGAAGGTATGAATGAAACCGAATGAAACTTTATCCAGCATTTAAATGAGCATAGGAGGTAACCAAATCACTTGCAAAGGATGTCCGTTAGTGTACTCTCTTCAAACCTTCCACGTTTCTTAACATTTCGTCCCACTTGTAAGCCACACATTTTGTCCTCCCTCACCACAAACAACTATTCAGCTAGCTATTAGGTATCATAATCAAAAGGGTCATTGTAATTTCATGTCACATCAACTTGCATATCTTTATTGTCGCCTGGTGCAGAAAATTTTGTCAGTGTTTATCTTGATCCCCTGCATGCCATGCCATTAGTAAACAATGAAAAAATTTATTGCTTAAAGTTTTGACCTTCTATGAGTGACTTATTAGTGGTTGGGGAGGTCTCGTTCTATACCATGAAGAAGAACCCATGATCATGCATGGCCAAGAAGAGGAAACAACCAATCATACTTTCTATGGTTCTAGGTTTTATTGCATCTAGATGGAATGTTTAAATTGTATGAGAATCTCAAGTATGCTTAATCACAACTTCTTTTGCACGGACACTCCATTTCAAAGTAGTGTCCTAGTCTCGGACTGCAATACCAATACTCATATTTTAGGTGTTAGACACTTTTTTGCAGAGCTTGAGAAAAAAAAAACTTTAACTCAAAAATTTAAAGCCGACATCTCTTATTAACTTGACACTTATGATGAAGCAGGACTTTCCTTTCCGCTTAAACGAGCTGGTATAAAGTGAGAGAACCTGCCCTTCTGGAGTAGCGGCCCTCAAGGACACCCATATGTCGAAGCCCTTATTGGAATGAAACACCTCGAACACACAGAGTAACAACCTCTAAGAAGGGAGAGCCTGATCCCCGACTGAGAATCTGGAAAGATCGCACGGCGGCCCATCGATTCATATGGAATTAATACGGGGCCACATTGAGATGCTTCAACACCTCTATCTCAAAGTCGGTAAACGGAAGGCAAATGCTAAGGGTTGTAAACATGTAGTCATTGATGTACATGAAATGACCCAAATTGGTGCGCAAGTCGCACACGCTACTGGTCACCAAAACTTCTGGCTTCACCCATGATGAAGCAGAATGGTGAACCCTGAAGGGGTCTTGAACCGCCGAGGGGATTTGAGAAAACGCCACTGAATAGAGGAGTGATACCTGAATCAGATAGAAAGAAAGGTAAATTTGTCAACAATAAAAAATCTCCAACCAATTCATAGAATGACTCCTAGAGCCCAAAAGACTCCAAATATGAGTCTTTACCGGGCGAACACCGCAAGGATGCTCAAAAACTCAATGTCTCCAATGTCCAAGCTCGTACACAATGGTAGAAGCAAGGGAGATGACAACCGCCTACCAATGGCATAACGATGAAACAACTGAAGAGACACAATGTAAAGTTTCCAACTTTCGCTACATCCTTACATGTGACTATGAAATAAATAGAAAAGGAAAACGGTGAGAAGAATGAAGGACTAACCCAATTGGAAGAGAGTTGAAGTTCTTTGGAGGTAGTGGTTCACGTGTCCTGGAATAGAGATCTGTAAAGGCAGCTTGACAAAGATGGAACAAATCAAAAAAAGGCGAAATGGCCCCCAAACTCCTTACTTAAAGGCAACGGTCTTGGGGAAAATGTGATCTCTGACCTCCCAAGCGAGGGAAAAAATGACCTTTTGCGCCCATGCCACCAATCATTGTGCCACTTTTAGATAACTGCACCGAATCATTCATCATCAATCCAAAGGTCGCATGTGTTCACATACTTCACCAACGATCAAAGCGTGACAAGGCACACTTTTTCCCATTTTGGGGGACCTCAAACAAGACGCTAATATAAAAGGTAAAACCTTATGGTCGTACGAACACATTACTTGAAACTCTTAAGCTCATCTCTGATCACAAGTATATCGCATGGGGCAGTCAAACATCTCATTGGTTCGAACTGGAGACTCTCTTGGATCTTGACACTCCAAGCGTCCTAATGCCTCAGATACTGGCCTGAGGGGCAACTGTAACAGAATAAAATGATAAGTGCATGTACTTTGGCTCAACATTGATAACATCTTATGCATATGAGAATAAGGATTTTTAAATCAAGGTGATATCTCCTATTACCAGATAGCATTTGTTATATCTTAATGATGAACCGGGGGTACTCTAGTCTTTTTGAGTCTTTAATTCTCTTTATTTTATTTGTTTTGAGTCTCATGTAGTGTTTTTTTGGGTCTTTTATAGTTCTATTTTGCATTATTTGCATTTGCATTGTTAGTTTAGTCCTTTTGTTATTTTTAGTTAGTCTTTTAGGTGTTTTGTTAATTCTTCTTTCGATTTTTGTCCTTTTTAAATACCTGGTCAGTTTTGAGGTTGAGGTTAATTAAAAATCATGAGTTTTGATGAGATAATGGGGAATTAATGATTAATCACTTATGTGAAATGATGTGAATGTGAGGAGTTTCGTTTTGTGCAATGAAGGGTTTGATGTGTTTGATGAGTTGTGGCATGTTTGGTTTTGATTTGATGAGGCAATGAAGTGTGGAGTAAAGAGCTTTGATGAGGGAAGAGCAAAGGATGAAGCTAAAAGCAAGGAATTTGAAGATGCATCAGATGCTCCCAGCGCTCATGTGCTGCCAAGGCCCAACGCTTACGCGTTGGGGTACTGCCAAGAGACCCCGAATTTGTGCTTCCAACGCATGTGCACTACATTTTCAGCGCATATGCGTTGGCTTACTTCCAAACCACCACTGTTGGTTTGAAGTCTCAGCTCTTATGCGCTCCCAAGCCAGCACTAATGCGCTGGCTCTCTATGAAATTTGCCAATTTATTTAAATTGCAGTGCATATGCGCTGGAGGAGACCAACGCGTGTGCATTGGACCTCGCCAGTTTTTGTTTTAAATAGAGAACTTGGGTTTCTTAGTTTTTATCTTGTAATTTCCTGAACTACTCTTGGAGCTTGCTGCTTGAAGCTTTTAGGAGAATTCTTAGGAATCTAGTTTCAGGTTTATTTCCTTTAAATCTTGATCATGTCTTGTTTACCCATGCTTGGCTAGTTATCTTATGTACTTGGGGATTGTGAATCTTAGTTCTAGTTATGCTTTGGACCTTTGAATTTCTATATGAATAAAGTTATCTTCCCATGAATCTTTTTTATGTTTACGTTTTGCTTGAGTGACGAAAGTGTTATGCTTTTTCTTGCACAAACGGTAGTTTGGTAAGGATTAAGGGATCTGAGCTTAGATTGATTGGTTTTCTCTGCCACTTAGGTATAAAGGTAGGAATCAGTAGTGTTGGCCTAATTTAAAAGCGATAATTCTTCAATTGAACTGACTAGGCACTAAGTTATTAGGCTTAGCAACTGAAGTTGAATGTTTTGCTTGATTAATGTATTAAAAAGTAAAGATAAAGACTACATCACCTTAGAAAGGTTTCTAGGGTTCATATAAGAATTTGATTATAAGAAATATAATTGGACTAGATGAAACTTGACCTTGAGTACTGTTTTTCTATAAGTTTTTACAACATATTTTCTATTGCTTTTGTCACAATTGGTTCGATTACAAACAAATATTTTTGCTTTCCATTTTCGAATAATGAAATTCTGAGTGTAAAACGATTTAACCAACTATCTTGTGGTTCGATACTCTTTTATTACTTCAGACATTCTGTACTCTTGCAGAATTGCGATCACTTAACATTTCTCTATGATTCCTTACAGGTTTGTTACACCTTAAGTGTATAAATACACACCAGGGGGCACTCTCAAGGTACACATTACCTTCTAACCCTAATCCTTGTTTCTCCTTCATCTTTGCTAACTTGAGTCTCGAAGTACCTAGCAGGTACCTACCTCTAGTGCCCACCTGATTATGGGATATGAGAAGACGAAGTCCTTCCACGGAGGAGCGATCCAACGAAGCATCCATTCAACACAACCATATATCCTTATTTTAGTTCGACAGTCTCTTACCAGAATATCTACTAATCATTTTTAAGACTAAATTGCAATGATCCGCTCTAAGGTTTATTACTATATCATTAACATTCATTGTATTTTATGAAATGCACTACATTCCATCCTCAATACACAATTTAGAATAGTAGAAGGATGTTGAGAGGTATAATGATAAACCTTAGAGCCAATCTATGCAATAATAATAAACTTTAAGGAAGTTAATGTTTCTAATAAAATAAAAGTGATTAGTGTCTGGTTAAGTCATAGAGAAAACGTCAGTGTAATAATAATAAACCTCAGAACAATTGGTGCAACTTTTCTTTTATTTTCTCTCTTTTTCTAATCATTATTAATCTAATATCTATCACTTATCTCTTTTCTATTCATATATCTCTTGTGTGAGGGAAAATGAGGTGCTAAAGAAATTATGCTAGCCCACCATATTGTGCACATTTTTAATTTGGGTTTTGCCGACTCTAAATTGGAATTCCCACTCCAATCAAAATCAAATTGCTAAACGTCACTATATGTCATATTTGATAATAAAAGAATCTATAGTCAACAGCAACATACAGAAAAAGAAGAAAAAAAGTATATAAAGAAATAAACACATAGCTATAGCATGAGAAGAACACTTTACACACCAATCTCCTTGGAGAGGTTATCATGATTGAAGCCAAAGCAAATTTGAATTAGTCACCCCCTCCATAAAGTAAGCAATGAATTTTTTTTGAAGATATCTAGTTGGGGTGTTTATACCCAAATTAATTAAGAAAGAAAAAAAAACAAAAAGGAAAAATTGGAATTCAAATTTGCTGCATTCAGGCTTTTGAATTCAGGAAAACGAAAAAACTACCATCACTAGATCAAGAACCTACGAGTTAGATCTAAAGAGACTAATTTAAGGTATAATAATTTATTTAATTTGACTCGTTTGATCAAATTCAGAAGATTGAGAACCCTTAATGCACTGAATGCATGATTCCTTGTCCTGAGGAAATCTTGATATGACAAAAAATGATACTTATATAAATAGGTAAATTCTGTCGTACAAACGAAGAAAGTGCGTAAAATGACTATAGTGCACAGCTAAACAAAGTTTATAAAACACAACCCACAAATCTCATGTCCCTAAAAATGGAACGTTGCATAAATATGATATAACAAAAACTGAATTTTTAACTGGTACGTAATTTTTATTAGTGAAATAACTGATTTTAGATACTACACATTGATCTGGCTTAAGGTACCACAATAAACATATCCTATGATATATAATGTGATGTGATAACTGGAAAAAAATGGAACGATGTCGTTACTGTTTTGGTGTTTAAAAATCATGATTTGTAAGTATTTGAGCCTGATAGTCATGACTAGTGAAAGGCACATCCATTTTGTTTTTGTTCGATTAGCAATTGATGAAAAACAATCTAAGTGTACTGACCCACATGCCATGTGAAGAGAATAGGATAAGGGTCAGCATCCAAGCCAGGACCACCAACCTTTGTGGTTCACAAGCATCCTCATCTATTTGGTTCCTACGCGGCAGTTTGATATTTCATGTTAAATTTTTGCTAAGTTAACTTATCTGAGTCACCCTTCTAGGTAATGTTTTTATAATATAAAAATTTGGGTGAGCTCGGCTCTGATCTCCATCATAAGTCAGGACGTGCGTCTATGAACATAGATTACTGGTAGAGATATTTACAAATCGTTCGTCAATACTCTATCACATCGGTAGCAGGAGTCGAATAACTGAGCCATATGTGTTGGCCCTTCCAGGCGGTTTTGTGGTTGAAACATTCGCTTGGCTTCCACATCACCATACACTCTAACAAATAAGGTGAATAAGGTTGAAAACAAGTCAGCATTGGGATGCTGATGTGTTGTGTTGTGCTTCATTTGAAGCTGAGACCTTGCTATGTTGGATTAATTACAAAGATTATTTACGGCAAATTGCTACCACTAGTTTGCTTCTTTTGACACTTCTTCAAGCCTAACCAAGTTCTAGTTGTCGAAGTGATCACATCCACTAACAAAAAGCAATTGACATTTATAACTCTGTACATGATGGAGTTGCTTGGTTCAAATTAAAAAACTATTCATGTCTAAACAGAGTATTCATGGATAACAATAATACGATGTTCATGTCTGCATAATCCTATTTTCCTTGACATGGAAAGTATTACCTGCGATTATGTTTGATATAATATCCCTTGGTCCCCTGCCACAGTCATACAGATTTTACAGTGTCTGTTGGAAGAGTTTTCAATGGAATTAGATCGAGAATTACCAAGATTTATATGGAAAGTGGTAATTCAGGTTGTCCGTATCCACATAGATTGTGGGTTAAATACTAATTTAGTCATTTTTTATTTGGAAGGACAATTCAAATGTTGAAGTGAAAATGTTTTTGTAGTATATTAATAAGGAGAAGTAAATGACGAACAAAGAGAAGATGGAGGGGAAACAAAGAAACACATGCTAAGGAAATGATTTCGTGACATAATTTTATGTTCATACACATTCTGATTACATATGAGTTAATTTCAATTACCAAATGTGTAACGCCTCGATTTCTTGAGGGTTAGAATCGTAATATTGAATAAATAAGGACAATGTAAACAACGGAAATTTAAATCAAATAAAATACTTATTGAAAGAGAGTCATGAATGCAATAATTCAAAAACCATGAAGAAAATGAATAAGGGAACTATGTCACGCCTCCCGAGTCATTATGAGGAAGAGCTTCAAGGACAAAATGACTCTCATGACAAAAAGCAGTAAAGAGAGTATGAGAGTACAAACTCAAACTCATAAGACCAACCAAAGATCTAAGGCCTACGGATACTACGCCCACACAGCATACAGATAACGTTGCAAGGGTCAACTCCAAGTAAAGACACCACATAATATTTATCGCAAGAATATCTTATATAACATGTTAGGCAATAATCAATAAATAATCACGTTAACAAATAAAATCAACAACAAGATATTCTCAAACAATTCAACAAGGGGAACCTAGGGTTAGTCTAGTAATGATTCACGTACGACCTCTTCAAAATAAACACCATAAAACACTTAGCACATTATTCAGAAAATCATATACCACAATGTATATCATATAATCACATGCTAAATATCAAAAGATAATAATCACAAGATAATAGAGAATTCGAAACACATATATTGAGAAACATGTAGGTACTTCTAAGGACTGAGCCCAGGAAACAAACTGTACTTAACTTAATAAGGGAACCATCCAAACAAGATGAACCTCGAATAATAAATACGAAGAACACGAAGAAGATAAATAAAGAAGACCGGAACACGATGTTGATTCTTCAAAGAGATGATGAACTCCAATAATATGAACTCCAATCTCCAAGAACTTCGAACAAGGTTTTCAATGGAGTCTCAAAAATAAAAAGAAAGAGAGAGGCGAAGAGAGAGAGAGAGAGAGACGTGAGGGAAATGGAGTTTTTGAGCGAGGGAGAGAATTTCTGAGTATGGGAAATGTTGTTGCTCTAGGTGATGGATTTTCCGAGAGCTAGAGGTGCCTATTTATAGCAAAGCTAGACCTAGGTTCTACTTACACCCTAAGCAACAATATTCATCCCAAAATAATAATTAAAATTATAAAAATAATCCCCACCAATGAGGTTGAGGGATTCAGCCATGCATCAAAGGAATATGCTAGAAGGATGCTCTTTTCAGAATCTTCTTCTATTTAAGAGCATATTTTTATTAAATAAAAACCCAAATTAATTTAATTAAATTACAAAAAATAATTAAGATGCCAAGAATATTCTCTTATAATCCTCTAATAAATAAATAAATAATTTTATTTTTAATTAAAACATTATCACGATCTAACCATTTCAAACTTATATTTCAAATTTATTTCCTTTAACAAAAAAAACTAATTTTTCAAACAAAATAATTATGTATATATATATATATATATATATATATATATATATATCAATAAACCACTGAAATATATATCATCATGGGATAATACTTTCTCCAAAATCATCTTCTCCTATTTTTCAAACAAAATCCAATTAAAATACTTATTATTTTTAATTAATAGAAAATTACCAATGTAACGCCCCAATTTCAAGGTTAGGGGTCATATAGTAATTTTGCGGAAAATAAAAACCTCTCAGAAAACGTCTCAATTTTTCAAAAAGAATTTCGACTCTCAATAATTATTTAATCATAATATATTCCCATAAATAAATAAATAATCAACGCACAACATAAATTAACTATAATTTCGCACCACAATGTGCTAAGTTATTTCAAGATAAACAACGGAAATAAAATCTCTTCAAGGTCTTCGAGCCATCCTTGCATCATCTCCTTTAGCTGCCCTCAATTTATTCTTCCTTTAATTCCTTGCGTTGTAAATTTATGGCATTAAGGGCCCAAACAACAAACAACTAGCAGAAAGGGTTAACTCCTACAACAAACAACAAGAGCAACAATGAACAACATGCGTAAATAAAACAGTAACAACATAATTATCATAACAGCAGCCGAATAAAACAGAAAACAGAGACAGCAGATACAATAGATTTTACAATACACCACCAACAACAATAATACAACAGTTCTTAACCTCTTATAGCCCAAGATAATTTCCACAAACAATGCATGTTAATCATCAAGATGAAACTACATACTCAACTCTGGCCACAATCAATATATCGACCCAAACGGGGGCGAATTCGTCCCAAACGGGAACAAGAGGATCACTTGGGAACGACAACCCAAACAACCACCCTTAGGGAATGAAAACCCAAACAATCACCCTTAGGTAGACCACGTGGAACAACAACCATGAGACACCCTCAACCTCAATGATGCATATGCTATGCCAATAATGATCAACCTCATGAACCAATAGTTCACAAAAACATATATTAACAATTTACCAAATTTCCAATTCACAACATCATGTTATAATAACATTCAAAAGAAATACCTTGACCACAATTGTTTATTCCAAACATTCCATAGCAAGTATATTCAGAATTTCAGAGTACTCAATCACAATCAAGCATGTTCAACGCAAGCAAAAACACAAGGAAAACATGCATGACTCAAGACTCTCTAAGACATGAGTTACCCTTACCGTCAATTAGGTTGCATAAACTTGATCTTCCACCTAACAATAACATATAAACAACATTTAGTAAACCATCCTAAAAGTGGAAAACAAACTCAAAAGAAATTGGAATCGAAACGGTCAAACTAGGGTTTGAAAAAAAACGAAACAGGAACAGCAGCATACCCACGCATGTGTGTGGGTATAGCCACGCACATGCATGGCCCAGGCAGAACCAACAGAGGCCCTACGCATGTGCACAGGGTGTTCAAAGTAGAAGAGTCAATATATATATATATAAACCACAAAATTTCAATCACCATGGGACGATATTTTCTCCAAAATCATCTTCACCTATATTTTGAACAAAATCCAATTAAAATACTTAGCATTTTTAATTTAATTAATAGAAAACTATCAACAAATATTGCTAAAACGGGAGGATAAATTCTCTCTATTTAATAATTATTTTTTTCACAAAATAACCAATTTATCATAAAACACTGCTAATATCATAAATATAATTATTAAATTAAATTTCAGATTCAGTTTAAAAATAATATCTCTTTACTTATCAATTTAATCAAGTAAATATCTAAAAATTACAAAAATAATTTCTCCCTATAAATCACGCCCCATAAGATTATTTAGGTAACAGTTTCCTTCAAAAATTTATTTTTATATTTTCCACCAAAATCAATCTCTATTTATTGATTATCTTCTATTAAAAATAAAAGAAACCCAAAAAAAATATAACTATCAACAAACAATATCTCCTCTCGATTCTTCTATAAGAATCTCGCCCCATATAGCTATTAGAGGATAAAATATTTTCTCCCATGATCATATAAAATAATTGCCAACCAAGTCATATTTTAATTTAATTACTTAACCAATATATTAAATATCTCAATTAAATCTAATTACTCAAATCAAATAATATTTCTCCTTAGAGAATATAAAATATTCCACTTAAACCCCAAATAATAACCAACCAATAAATATTTCTCCTTGGGAATATATATAGGATGTATCATATGAGAAAGATGTTTTTATATGAGAAAGTAAGAATAAATTATGACCGTTAGATCTAATCATGAATGGTCAAGATTAAAACATGAAGTCATGTGACTTTTTAAAACGTCATATGACATTTTTAAGTAGTCATGTGACTACTTTTAATCTTGACCATTCATGATTAGATCTAACGATCATGATTTATTCTCATTTTCTCATATAAAAACATTTTTCTCATATGATCTATCATATATATATATATATATATATATATATATATATATATATATATATATATATATATATATATATATATATATATATATATATATAGCACAAATACATTTCACCAAAATATCCATATCTCCAATAAATCAAATAATCAAACAAAATTAAATAAGATATTCTCCTTAGAGAATATATATAAATCACGCATTTAAAATTACTCAAATGCCCTTAAATAAATATTCAGGGTCTTACAACATGTGTCAAGCTTAGTTATTCACTTACTAATCTCTTAGCTAAGTGAAACTACCAATTAAAAGTAGAAGAGTCAATCCCTTAACCCTAAATATTCAATCAATACATTAATAGTTCAACATTCAAGTCAATCACAACTAGGTATTGCTCTTATCCCTAAGATAGCAAAGTTCCAATTAACCTCTTTCCAAAACCCTAATCCAAACTCATTTTCCAACAAGACATGAACTAGATGGATAAACTCAATGGCCAATAGGTGCAATAAAGAATGGGAAAGAATTCATGGAGATAAAAGGAAAAGTTATACATAAACTTAATCATAACCATTACATAGTGTTAGAATAAAAAAAATCACTCCCTAGCACATGAGGTTTAGTTACACATAAATACAATGGAAGAAAAATGAGAAGATGAAACTAAGGAAGTCATGACCATGATTTGTGAAGACATCACAAGACCTACCATAACTTCATAGCCTCCATTCCACCTCCCAAGTGCCTCCAAGGTCTTTTCCCTAGCCGATGAAGTGAAAAAAAAGGAAAAAGATCCCTAAAAATGAGTTTCTGTCGTTTTGTGCTGTCAGACATGAATGTTGCAACATTGCACTTACGAATGCAGCATCATTGCAATACTACAACATTGGACTTTTAAATGCTAAAGCGTTGGGTCTGGTTGAGCCACAACGTGATTGTTGCGAGCTCCAATTCCATCATGTAATGTGGTTGCGTTCCTAAACTTTTCATCGATCCAACCGTTCAAAAAAAATTCTATGTGTTGTAAACATTATATTAAATTCCAACCCTATCCAACAGTGAATGAGTGCCCTATGGAAATTCTACGTTGACAACTTTGAAGCATTTCAACGTTGTAGCGTTGAGGGTATTACTATTGCAAGGTTTAGCTGCCGCCCTGCAAGGAAAACACAAAAGTATGTAAAAAATTCTCTTTAACAACATAAACATACATAAATAATAAAATTAATTAAAATAATTAAAATAAGGAAAAATGCATAAAAACCTACAATTAAGCTAAAACACTTTAATAAATCACTCTAACAAGACCCAAAAACACATGAACTCGGGTTAACGATGTTGAATTTTGACAAAAAGGCAACCCTATATACCAAAGCTCCCACAATCAATGTGCGGGGTTTGAAGAAGGGTCCAGCAGCTTTGTCTATTATACGCATTCTAACCTCACTCTTTACCCAAAGGATTGTTTTCAAGACTTTAAATTCATGATTGATTTCAATCACATAGCAATAACTTTTAGCTCCCATTGAATACTCCTAAGATGCTGTCCATTACCATGTCACATCTTGGATACGTACTGACATGTTATCTAGCACAAAATTCAGCAGAAAAGTTCATATATTAATTAGTGTTTCATAAGCCTCCCCTAACTTATGTCTCAAGAATGCAAATTCTTTCTACTCTTGAATGCGATTAGTCTTTTGATGCTGAAAGGAGTACAATTCGTGTTGAGAATCGTTGCCCCACCACACCTCTACATGTTTACATAAGCTGCCTCACACAATATGCTCCACATCATTTAGCAGTTCCCCAAATTTTTGGTTGGTGTTGTTTCAATCCCTTGCCCATCATTGAAAATTACTGGAGTATGTATCCAACATGTTTAGCTAGTGGGTCTGCATCATAATCTTTGTTAAATTTAATGTTGACAAGAAAAACACCACATATATATCTTAAAAATTTGGGTTAGAGATAACTCTACTCTAAGACTGGTTCAATCTATAAACTTTTTTTTATAAATTTTGTTTTCTATATTTGTAGTTAATTCAGACCTTAGCACACCCTTCAACTTTAGGGATAAACATCTAAAACGTGAAAATTGCAATGTATTATTATAAGCCTTCATGAAATATTTGCGAGCTTGATGATTAGCTTTGACAAATTTTTTTGGAATAACCACATATCAGGTTGATTATTGAAATTTAAATTTTAGGGTAACTCATCTTAAGAATTTAAGATTAGTAAAGTTTGAACTAAATCTAATTCTAACTAAAAACTAGATTAATGTGATGATTGTCGACTCTAATTACGGAAACTTCTTTAATCATATTTCTAGTTCCCATAACATAACTAAGGAGTAGAAGATAAATATACCTACACCTACCTAACACATACTATTTCAAGCATTAAAACAACCGCGAACGCCCAACTCTAGTAAACTTGCCCTGAATTAAATTTATCTCTGGTAAGTACTACCAGATCCACATCAACCTGTTCACAAACCATCCAATGTACGAACTATGCCAAGAATGTATTCCACTTGTCCACCAATGATAACATTTTCCTCGCGCCAAATTTTAATAAAAGAGTGATCATATTAGGCAAGGACTCTCGTTCAAGTGAAAAACAGATTTCACAATCAATATAACACACATGAATTAAAAGTCATATAGCACCATTTTTTGGCAGCAACTTCAAATAACGTTAGCAGCATCTTCAAGGTAAAAACTGAACGAAATTCATTTTATCCATTGAGATGAAAGTCCGTTCACATTGCACCTAATCATTAAAATACACACTTATTAAATGTACCGAGAAACGTTATGCATACATCCACTTTTGGCTAACATACTATCCACTGACATTTTTGGTTACAAATGAAGGGGTAAGCCCCAAAAGCACCAAATGCGCTACGCAGGAGTGGAGAGCGCAACCAGTGGCGGAGGCAGAACTTTGAGGTGGGTGGTGCCAATATGAACTTCTATAAAAAAATAGTAAAACCAACAAGTAATTTTATACAAATTGAGTAAAATTAACAAGTAATTTTATACAAAATAAATCAAACCAACAAGTAGTGGGGGGCCATGACATAGCCAAGTCCCCCCTTGGCTTCGCCACTGGGCGCAACCTCAACACTATCCTGAACAATAATCTGATGACATTTCCCGAATGGAGAATCAACCAAATTTAAACCAAAAGAAAAATTACTAGCTCCTGATGAACATGCTGGAAGCGAATCGACCCATGATCATCCTTCAAACGGCAAATAGAAAGATGCAAGTCAGCATGCTGATGAACTATCAACCGGCGAATTAATGAACCGAATAACCTCCAAAGCATCACTCTTGATAACGACCTGAGGCATCTCGAGGCTCATAATCACCTCGACGAAGGTATGAATTGTCGATAGCTCAGTCAGGAAGACGTTACCAATGCCAAGGTCCCCATATTTCTATAGAAACCAGACAACCAGAGGCGCAAAGAATTCCACAAAGCTTCACCGCAACTCGCTTGGAACGAAGCGGAAATGGCTCCGTCAACATTAAACTTAGACCACCCCTCGTCGGGAGCTCTCCAAGTCAAAAGCCTGCCATCAGAACTCGTAGAACTGAACGCAGAGACCTGTTCATGGATTCGGATCGCGTGAGAAACTGCCCTATCCACCAACGCGAACAAAACCCCACAGCTTGGGAATACTAGGTTGCAGATGATCAAAGATCCAGTCATTTTGAAATCGCCAGATAGCTCAAAGCACGGTACTGAAAAAGCTAGGCCAATCCACCCTTGCTGATGAAACCCGCGCCAGAAGGTTGTTGTCCCCACGAGCAGAAACAGAATGCAAGAACGGTGCTGCTGCGCTGCTGTCTCTGAAACAGTGCAAGTAATCCTCTTGATACGCATCACATAACAGACAAGTAGCCGAATCCACCATATGTTGCTAGTGCCGTTGAGAGTTTGTTAGAACTCGTTGATTCAAGAGCTGCCACATGAACACTCAAACCCTTTTGGGTCCCATAAGCCGCCACACTAACCACGCACACACAGATTATAGTGGTTTTTAACTTCCGCCAAGTTGCGGCACTTAAAAACTGTCATAATATATGTGTTGATAGTATGTGGACCTACAAGTGGATGTTCAAGAATAAGAGCTCTTAAATATAAGGCAGTGCTCCCAAGCAATAGCAAGAAAAAACTAACAAATAATAAGTGAAATGAGCGGTGATGATACGTGAACTATAATTAAGGTGTTAGGACATTCACTTTTGTGACGGTTTTAAATTGTCGCAAACTGAAAAAAAAAATTCAAGCTACAAAAAATATTTTATGGCGATCTAAAATAGTAGGTGTCCTGCGTATTTTTCTCTAGACAATAGTTCACCAATATTTTTGTAAGTGAAACCACTAAGCTAGGGTACCTACATAAAAGTTCACTTATCATTGAAAAAATGGAGAAGTCAACAAAAAGTAATCACTTGTATTGTATTAAAAAGTAATCACTTGTATACAAATTCACTTATCCTTTTCTGAGCTCAAACAAAGCAAACATTCACTAGGAAATTTAAAATGGTTTATTATATATATATATATATATATATACTACTAACGAAATATAAAATGGTTTATTACATACTTACTCACATCCATGCAGGATTTCGTCGCCTTTAATTAAGTATGCTCTTTTACACTCTGGATCACCTATCAACCACATATTATTTCCAATGTATTTCTCTCAAACCTCTTCCTTTGATCCAAGACAATAAAAAACTAACTCAAAGCTAGTTCGCAATCACATAATAAATTAAAGGCATAAAGGGGAAGGAAAGAGTAGCACATGGTCTCAAAATCTTCATTTTTGGCTGGAAAGTCATCCTTCACGTTAATTAGCACTTTAACAAAATCAACTCTTCATGGAATCATCTTTATATATTTTCATTTTAAGATACATTAGTGTGATGGGAAGATTCCATACGACCTCATATATTAAATTTATACTCAAGTTTTCTAAAATAAAACATTTGCAAATCAATATTAGTTTTACACAATGACAAACACCTCAAAAAGACCTTTTATTTCAAGTAAATAGCTTATGTGTATATTAAGTGATTGTAACATAAAATTGACTAAATCATGGTATCTTTGAAAATCTTTCTAAGTTTCTATAATTAATTGTAAAACCATAATTATTATTTATAAAAAGAAGTTTTTATGAGTGGTTATAGAGTTCTTATATGTAGATCTTAAAAATTTTAAATATTTAAATATTTAGCAAATTCTTAGCTGCCGCTAAACATAACAAAATATGTTTAGCAGGATTTTGAACTGCTGCTATTTCTGAAAGTACATTTTGTAATGGTTCCTAATCCTTAGTAAATGTGTGTTGCATTTTATTTACACTTTACATTTAATGGCGGTTAGTGTATGTTTGTTGTATGTCACATATTCCTATATGAATCCAATGTCATAATAAATTCTAAGAAAAAAATAAATAGTTAGAATCATATTATTAACTTGGGGAGGAGCTAGATGAGTTGAGATTGACCATTGCATGTAACCCAATACTTCAAAAACACATGCTCTGACACATGACTGTTGCATTGTTTTCCTAACAAACAACAAGCTAGACAGCCCCAACATTCTATTCAATTTTAATAGTTATGTTACCATCAAAGTTCAGAATTCACTCTCTCAAACAAAATTTTCAACATACTCTTTCTTGTTTGTTAAAACAATTCACATGACTCATTAAACTAACAATTCCTATTCATAAACACCATTATAGTAACAACATCTCAATGCACCTTACTTTTTTATCTATCTTTTTTTTTATCACGTCACATCATATATGACATCTATTACTTTATTTTTGTTCTGTTTCATTCTCACTATTTTTCAGATGCAAATTTCTTTAAACTAAATGTGGAGCCACAAATTAGACATGAATATCATATCCACCCATCACATTTGTTACTTTATTTTTATTCTGTTTCATTCTCACTGTTATTCAGATGTAGACACTCTACCAACAATTTTTCTTAAATTAATGTGGAACCACCAAGTTAGAAGTGAAGATGAGATCCACCCACAAGTATATATATTACACATTTCTGAACTATGTGTTGGAAGGCAAATGAAAGAAAAGAGAGTAACTACACACAAAGTAGCATGCAGTTACAAATCCTACAGCACCTCTGACTCAAAACCTGGGCCCCACCCCAAAGCACAGCCACCCACAAGATAGATAATGTCACAACTTTTCCACACCACTAACTTTCTGCCACGTGTCGCACACAGATTCTCTTCCTCCTCCCAACACTACTAAAAACAGCAACCACAATCACTGCAAACACAACTCACTCATTATTTTTCTCCCTTCTTTCCTGGGAAAAACCAAAACACTGTCTTTACACTGACAAAATCGAACTACTATCACCACTCTTTCCAGTAATGTTGGAGCATGATCTCTTCACCTCCACCTCCACCACTGCCACCACCACCGTCACGGCCAAGTGGCCACGTGTATGTGACACGTGCCGCTCAGCCACATGCACCGTCTTCTGCCGTGCAGACTTAGCGTACTTGTGCGCCGGGTGCGACGCGCAGGTGCATGCGGCGAACCGGGTAGCATCCCGGCACGAGCGCGTGTGGGTTTGCGAGGCCTGTGAGTGTGCTCCGGCGGCGTTTCTCTGCAAGGCTGACGCCGCCTCCCTCTGCTCCTCCTGTGATGCTGACATCCACTCTGCTAATTCTCTAGCAAGCCGCCACCACCGCGTCCCCATTCTTCCCATCTCCGGCTGCCTCTACGGTCCTCCGGCCACCCTTTTGGGTGGTGAAGATGATGGCTTTGTTGGTGGCGGTGGTGGTGGTGAGATGGAAGAGGAAGAGGAGGAGGTTGTTGATATGGAGGATGAAGATGAGGCTGCTTCATGGCTGCTGCTGAATCCTGTGAAAAACAATAATAACAACAACAACAACAATAATAACAATGAACTCAATCAGCAGGGTAATGGTTTCTTGTTTAGTGGGGAGGTGGATGAGTATTTGGACCTTGTGGATTGTAATTCTTGTGCTGAAAACCAGTTCACTACTACTACTACTACTGCTTCTGATCATTACAACCACCACCAGCATCAGCATCAACAACATTATGGTGTTCCTCAAAAGGGCTATGCTGGGGATAGTGTGGTTCCTGTTCAACAACAACAACAACGACAACAACAACAACAACAACAACAGGCACACCATTTTCAGCTCGGGTTGGAGTTTGAGCCCTCCAAAGCTGGGTTCAGTTACAATGGTTCTATCAGTCAAAATGTAAGGATCCTCAATTCCCTTTTCTTTGGGGGTTGTTCCATTTGACTTATAGTATGTTTGAATCAACTCATTTTCTCTCGGTATCAATTCTGACACTTAGAAGTTATTCATAGTAACTTCTTTCCATAATTGATTTTGGCTGGAGAATCAATTCTTAGAGGATTACCAAACATGCTATGATATTAATGATTATAGTTTTCTGGGTTTGATTACAAAATTCTTCAGGTGGGCTTTCTTTCAAAATTGGATTTTAAAGCTGTTTCAAGTTTTTTTTTTTCTGGTTCTGTTTCAAATTCTAAACACACTTGGTCATTGATACTTTTTTTATGGGTTTGATAAGACTTTTAGTATATCTTGTTTTGAAGTTTCTTTGGTCTCCCCATGATTAGCATACTGTTTTAGCCATAATTGGATTCAAAAGAAGTTTCTGTTCCTGGCATGTTCAATGCCAACTTCAACTTTCTGGTTCAAATTCTGCATACCAGGTTATTGTCCTGGTTCAAAAATGGTGCCTCTGATTCTTTCTGCAACTTTCAACCTCACTTTACCCTTTTTTTCTCTTTTCTCTTTTCACTTTTCTCTTTAGTGGAAGGAATCTTAACAACAAATTAACAAGCTTTCTTACTAGGACTGGTTTTATGATTGTTTTTCCCCAAGTATACATGAGAAAACTTTCTGCTTTTGCTTTTTATCTGCCAAAATGGTAGGTGAGATTTCATCAATTCCATATATAGGATATGCTCTTTCCTTAAAATTTATTCAGTAGTATATACCTTTTTATCCTTTAGTTGCTCTTCAGCTATTCCTACCAAGTTGTGTCACTTGACTAGTAGCTCTAAAGTGCTAAAGGCTTTCCTTTCAGATCCTCATATCTTTTGTAGCTCAAGCAGTGGCTACATGTATAGTAGGAATATTTATCTGCAAGGGAAATATTCATCTACTTCCCTCCCTATTTAGAAATTTTGTTTGTCACAAATTCCCTCATATGTTCAGCCAATTCCATCTGTTCTGTATTTAGCTACAATTTGTAGAACCAATATAAAATGCTTATTGTTTTCAGGTGATAAAAATATTAATTACCAGTCTTATGAGCCCCATTTGAAAGAGATTATTTGAGCTTATCTTATAACAAAAACGGCATTACAAGTCACACGAGTTACTAGTGCTGCTTAAAAATTGATCTTGAACCTATGGTCTCATAACAAGTTTTTGTTTCTTGTCAGGTTTCAGTTTCATCAATGGATGTTGGTGTTGTACCAGATTCAACAATGAGGGATGTCTCAGTTTCCTATTCAAGACCCTCCAAAGGGACAATTGACCTATTTTCTGGACCTCACCTTCAGATGATGCCTTCTCATTTTTCTCCATTGGACAGAGAGGCTAGAGTCCTAAGGTACAGGGAGAAAAAGAAGACAAGAAAATTTGAGAAGACAATCAGGTATGCCTCAAGGAAGGCCTATGCAGAGACTAGACCCCGGATAAAAGGTCGATTCGCCAAGCGAACCGATGTAGAAGCTGAAGTGGATCAGATGTTCTCCACATCACTAATCACAGAAGTTGGATATGGCATTGTTCCTTCCTTCTGAGTTTCCTGCCAGAAGACTGAGAAGAAGGAGGTTGAGAAACATGGTCAATAGAAATCACAAGCACTTGTGTACTATTACTAAGTTATTCTACTGATAGCACTATTTTTTATATATTCTAATTACTTGCAGTTGCACTAATTAGATATAAGCTGTAATGCTTTGTTCATTGTCTTCTGAATGAGAATGCTATTTGTAAATACAGTCCTTATATTAAGTTATCAAATTACAATAAATATTTGAAATTTTTTAGAGATACATGCATAAAATAATTATGATTCCTAAACTTCATTAGTCAAATTTATGTGCTTACCTTTAAAATAGTTAGTTGACTTTCCAATAGAAAGAAGATTGAGGGACCAAAATTCATTCTCATCACAAGTTGACTCTAAATGTCAAACATCTCTTTTTTTTTGAAACTCTAAATGTTAAACATCTAGTTACAAGGCATGTGACAGTAAGCATACTTCTCTCCAATTTCAAACTGTTGAAGATGCTTCATTTACAAGGAATGTTTGATTTACAGAAGCTCTCTAGACCTGGAAGTTTATAAAGCAACCATTCAGGTGAACTGAACCACACTGTGGCTTCAACATTGGTTGATGGAAATTTGATATACTCAGGATCCTGAAACATGAAATTCAAGGAACAAATGTTGATTAATTTCAATTTAACATACAAATTCACTAGAAACTATTAGAAAAAACTCTAGATTGCAACTAACACAAAACATGACAACTTCTTAGAAGATTTTGTTAAACTCCTGCTCCTAAGTTCATGCTAATACAACTAAATTTACCCAAAACTATACCTTATTAAGGACACTTATAAGTGGATTTATCACATACACAGTGCATGAATATACTTTTAACACTTCAGCTTCCACCTGATTCTTGATCAGGTTAATTGACAGATTTTTGGATTGGGACAAAGGAGAAGAAATTAAAGAAACAAATAAAGAAAGCTTATACAGTGAAACCATGGTTACAAGTACAGTTAGAGAACTAATCAGTTTGATTAGGGACGGATCAAGATACATGGAAAATGGGACTGTAGTCTCTCCGAAGAGAAATTTTTTCATTAATATAACAGTATTCAAAAGTTATATCTAATCCCCCCACCCCCAATAAAAAATTATATTATGCCTTTCAGTTAATCATTGTTGATTATGTTTAATATATATGTTCAATTTTTCCCCTCTTCACTACTTTTTTTTGGTTCCATCCCTGAGTTTTACTCTACTTAGTTGAAGGATTATTAAGCAATAGCTTTAATCTCCATTTCAAATGAAATACAAGACATCTGTAATATAAGGCCTGCTTTGAGTATGATATGAGCTATAGAGGAATAATATGACACTCCACCACATAGTGTGAATGTAATGTTTTGGCCCCTTCCAAAGTGGTATTTCATATTGTAAATTTGGGGTGGCATAGCGTTGTAGCTCATTGGGAAAATCAGAAAGATATTAGAAAGATTTTGTTTTCTATTTTTTTGTCAAATCTGTTCAATTTATTAGGATTTGATTTAAGGGGATTGTGTATGGGTTTAGAGGGATTTTGTGCTGTATTACTAGGATAATTAGTATCCTATAAATAAGTAAACTCTGTAAGCTTAAAAGTGTACTAGGTACCACAGGCTTCACATCTAAATGAAACGGAGTTATAGCTACTCTATAGCCGCAGAACTGTGTGAATAAAGTCTTGTGTCTACCTGATGATTTCTCTAAAGTTACGATAAGTGTAAGTGCTTTTGCTAACACATAGAAAAGTTCTCTTGCACTTTTTGCCATCGTGGAAGTGAATATTTCACAAAATCTAAAAGAACAAAGAAATAGTAATATTTAAATCAATCAATGGGAGACTCATTCATGACCATGAGCTTGCTATATATCCATTGTATAAGAAGGATTGGTGATCAGATATACTGAATCAAGTTGATGCTTCTCAATTTTTTTTCAGGTTGTCATTGGTCCATAAATATTGGAATAATCCAAATCTGCATTGCTATTGCTGCAATTAACTAGTGATAGCAGGCCACATTCATTGCCACATTTCATGACTGCAAAGCAAAGATACCAAAGTAAAAAGGGTAAGTGGAATATTCTTAGAAGTTGCATAAAATTGCCCCATAGCAAGTGGTATTGTTACTATTTTTAATCTAAAGTATACTCAACGTCTGATAAATCAAGATATCAGCAATGAAATCACTAAATAGGATGTTAGAAATCTCTAGATATCCACGGTTTTAGAAAAACTACTTAGAAGCTACAAGTTTTAAACATGTTTGGATTGGCTTCTTGTTCATCAAAATCAATTTTAACACCAAGAAACTTCTCCCTACAATTGATTTTGACTTCACATACATTTGTTGAAGACATTCCCTAACATGCACTTAAATTCTGAGTAAAACTGTCTTGAATTTTGTGCTAATCGTGAAACTAAATACTAAATAAACACTTAAATACACAGCTTCTTCATATTACCTTTTTCAATTAATTAGTCATTGTTAATTTTCCATAATATGTTCAATTTTTACCACCCTACTAATTTTTTCTGGTTCCATTCCTGAGTTTGGTCTTCTACTTTGTTGAAGGATTATCATGTAGGCTTCAATTTCTATTTCAAATGTAATAGCAGACATCTGTAATATTAGACCTACTTTCAATATGATGAGAGAGCTATAGAGGAATCAATATGAGCCTCCACCACATAGTGCGAATGTAATGTTTTGTCCCCTTCCAAAGTGGTATTTCATATTGCAAATTTGAAGTGATAGAAAAGTTCTCATGCACTTTTTGCCATCGTGGAAGTGAATATTTGACAAAAAGTAAAAGAAGAAAAAATAGTAATATTTAAATGAATCAATCGAAGAGTCATCCATGACCATGAGCTTGTTATATACCCATTGTGTGAGAAGGATGGTGATCAGATATGCTGAATGAAGCTGATGCTTCAAACTTTTTTTCAGGTTGTCATTGGTTCATAAATATTGGAATAATCTATATCTGCATTGCTATTGCTGCAAACTAGTATAGCGGGCCACATTCTTTGCCACATTTCATGACTGCAAAGCAAAGATACCAAAGTAAAAAGGGTAAGTGCTATATTCTTATAATTTGCAATAAATAGCTCCATAACAAGTGGTATGGTTAGTTGGTTACTATTATTAGGATCCTTTATTTTATAGCATAAACGCTTATGTAAATGTTTATGAGAGTTTATATAAACAACTTATGATATACTTACAAGATATTTTGAGCTTATTTTTATTAGCAGTTTAGATTAACTTATGGATAAGAACTTATGCTTATCCATGACTGTTGAATTTCATATGCACACACAAAGAGCAAGTGCACGATAATGCAAAAGTAATATAGGAGTTAAGTCTCAGTTATCAAACTTAAAGGACTAAAACATGTAATCCTACTTCTAAGAGATGTGCTTATTGTCTGGGAAATTAAAAAGACCTCAAGGTTACAGTAATAGATTCAAATCCCTCCTGTTTATATTCTATTATTAAATCCAGTGTGATTACTAATTGTTAACTAGTTTGGTGTATATATAGTTAACAGTATTACTCAGACGCACTACCTAGCACCAACCATCAATTGACATTTTCAAGTGAGTAAACATGAAGTCGAGAGAGGCTACCTAAGGGGTGACTATATGGTCCACCATTCTTGGGGGAATTAGAAGTATTAGAAACACTAATCTCAACACCCCCTCTAGGGGCGAGCTAAGAGTGACTCTCTTTTACTCAATTTCCTCTCAGAAATTAACACCTTGGTTAGAGGCAAGCTAAATTACTAATGTTATACTACAACTAATCAAGTCATAATACAGAAATAAGCGCAGAAAGAAAACACCAACCAATTGGAAACAAATGCTATAAAACTAAAAATTGGGGTTCACATAATTTATTACATCATAACCTCGAGAGAGGTTGCTTAGCTACTCATTAAAAACATGAAAAACATAATAACCCTTATCATAGCCAACAACATGAAAATAGGGGAAGATGATGAACCAATCTCATGTAGTCTCTGCCGAAGCAATTTTTTATCTTCAACTAAGGAACCCGTAGTAGGATTCTATCTCGTCTACGACCCTTCTTTGTGTCAGGACTTCTTTTGTATTTTCTTTTATAGACTTCTCGAATAAGTGGGTTGCGGACGTCAGCATGCCTGTGGATGACAAGCACCACGGTCATGCTTCATGGAAACCTCTAGACAATGTTTCTTCCATGTAGTGGTGTGCTTTCTTAGAAAAGGTCCATGGTCGTGCCAGATTCTACCACGACCGTGCTCCTCTTAATTGACCATCGCGGCTGTGTCAACCATGCACACGGCCTTGGTCTTACCTTTTTTTCCCAATACATGTAGCTTTTTGCTTCATTTTTCATGTTTTCTTCTTCTTTTTCACTTTTTCACCTGCCACATGCCTATTGCATAATTATCACAAAAACCATGAACTTTGTAAAGGTAATGCAACAATTAGGCATCAATTCATAAAAACATGGAAAATCCACTACAAATAGACGCTCATCAATAACCTATTTTCAGCTTAATGAGTTCCTCAAATTAGCTTATGAATAAACGCTTATGCAACAAGAGCTTATTGTCATAAGCACTTAATTAATTTATTTATCCAAACACACCCTTAATCTAAAGTATACTAAATATGTTGATAAATCATGACATCAACAATGAAATCACTAAATAGTATGTTTGGGTCCACAGTTTTAGAATCACTTCTGCTTATAAGGTACAAGTGTTACAATGTGTTTGGATCAACTTCATTTTCATCAAAATCAATTTTTGCATACAAGAGTTACCCTCAAAAGCTTCTCTTTATAATTAATTTTAGCTTTAGAATTAATTATAAAAGAATTTCCAAACATACACTTTGTTTCTGAGTAAAAGTGCGTTGAATTCTATGCAAATTTTGAAACTTAAATAATATATGTACTAACATAATAAAGTGTTTAGGCATGCATTCATTTACGTCCTTTATTTTCTATTTTAAATATTTTTAAATTCAAATGTAATTTTATTGATGATATACAATGCATAGTAACTAAACTCATATTTTTTATTTATGTATATTTCTATCTTACATATATAATAGACAAATGACAAAACATAAACATACGTTTAAAAAAATAACAATATTTAGTTATATTTATAATTAATTTTGTGTTATAAATGATGATACGTTAATATTAATATCTAACCTTAAATTAGGATTTTCCTTATGCAATAAAAAAATTAGGATAAAATAAGCACCCGTAGATACTTCCTAGTATACATAGCTCTTGTTCCAACTTCTAAAAAATTAAAGAATGCTCTTGCTAGCGTGCTTTTATGTTGAAAATTGTGCAAAACTGCTGAACCCTAACAAATAGAAATTTTTATTTTCACAAACTCCTCACTGCTTTAAAAATGAATTCATCATGGGTGTATAAAAGTTTATGAGATGTTTGCAAAGATAATATGCCTTCGAATATTATTCAATTTATAGAAACTATCAACTCCTATAAAATTTGTTTAGGGAACTCCTATAAACTTTAAGTTAGAGATACATGTATAAAAAAATAAGATAGATTATTGGATTGGGAGTTGGGACAAAGGAGAAGAAATTAAAGAAACAAAGAAACAAAGAAAGAGAACTTTTACGGTGAACCATGTCTCAATATGCATGGATGTAAGCTATAGAGGAATCAATATGACCCTCTACCACATAGTGAGAATGTAATGTTTTGTTCCCTTCCAAAGTGGTATTTCATATCATTAATTTGGAGTTGCACTTTTTGCCATCGTGGAAGTGAATATTTGACAAAAAGTATAAGAAGAAAAAATAGTAGTATATAAATGAATCAATGGGAGAGTCATCCATGACCATGATCTTGATATGCTGAATCAGTGGGAGAGTCATCCATGACCATGATCTTGATATGCTGAATCAAGCTGATGCTTCTGATCAATTTTTTTTCAGGTTGTCATTGGTTGATCATAAATATTGGAATAATCAAAATCTGGGTTGTTATTGATACACGTAACCAGTAATAGCAGTAAACATTCTATTCCACATTGCATGACTATGACAAAGATACCAAAGTAAAAAAGGTGAGTGGAACATTCTTTGTAATTGCACTCTGTATATTAGAAGTTGCATAAAATATTCCCATAGCAAAAGGTATGGTTACTATTTTTAATCTAAGGTTCACTCATCTTCTGATAAATCAAGACATCAGCAATGAACTCAATAACAGACATAACTCTTTATCCTTCTTCTCATAAGTTCAAGAATGATATTGCCTTGTGAGCATTCTTTTATCTTGAAAATTGGTGCCTCAATCAAATAGATATCTTTATTTCACAATCTCCTTGTTAATTTGAAAATGAACACATGAGTCTCATTAGATACGGATTTATTGGAGCTTATTGTAACTTATCTACTAGAGTAAACTTCAATGAGTGTTTTTTGATTTGCACTCAAACATGTTGTATATATATCTCTATGAATATCATAAAAGAAGTACCAGAGAAATAAGCTTCGGTTATATCTTAGTGAAGTTGTCGTTTTAAGTTTCTTACTTCAAATAATTTGACTCAAGTCACATAGTGGTCCTAAAGTGGCTGCACTTTTTCACTTTTATGGAAGGCATGTGATACAATGTAGAGCAAAGTAGAAGAATTCGTGGACGTTGTGGATCTGTATGCTCAAAGTTCACTGACTTTCAGATGAGATGAGCTTCAGACAAGTACATGCACTCACAAAATTGATTCTAAAGACAAAAAGAAACATTGATTCCCCTAACAACTTTTTTTTTTTGTGAAATAAATTTTCATTTCATGAAAGGTCCAGCAATACTGACCACATACCTTGGATAATCTTTTAGATCTGATATACAAGCATATCAATATGTCAATACAAGGAGGGTTGTTTCACTTTTAAAACCAAGCAACATAAATTAAACAAGCGCATGCAATTCCCATAATTACCATATTTCAATCTAATTCACAGCAACAAATGATCGTTTTAGCATAAAAAATTAGTATCAAATGAAAACTTAGTTACACTTAAAGTGCAGCGTCAGATGGGCCGACGCTAGTGTTGGTTAAGTTACCATTATCATCAGTTGAGGCCTACACTAAAGTCAACGGCCGACTTAGCGTCCGCCGGACCTCAACTAGCGGTAGTTAACGACTAATGTCTTAAAGGCTAACTTAGCAACATTGGCGCTAAGTTGAACTCGGTTTGACCCATCTCGTATGTTCAAGACTTAGCGCTGGCCTAGCTGACGCTAATCTTCAATGGTTCTTATGCCTGAACGAGCTCTTCCCCCTCAAACCTTATTACACTTCTCCCTAATCCTTACCCCCTCAAACCGTCGTCGTCGCTCCGACCATCCACAGTTCCACCCCGCCGCCCCATGTCATATTCCCCCATCCTCTCCCTTTACCCCACAACCCCCCCCCCCCCCAACACACTCACAAACCCTCACCTCCACCTCACCTCTGTCGCTCCCTCTCTGCCCCACAACCCCCTCCACCACCAGATATTCCCCCTTACACTCCCTAACCCTCACCCCTTCTCCCTCACTCCCTCTGTCGCCATCTCCTCCCTCTGCACCCAATATTTGCCGCCCCATCTCCCTTCGCCGCCCCTCCACTACTAGATCCAACCCCTTACACTACCTAACCATCACCCCCACCCCCTCCACCCTTGCAGTGCTACTCTACATCCTTCCTTCCTCAGCCACCAATTCACTCTCTCCTCACCCCAATATCTTCACTGTCCCCCCATCGCGCACCTCCCCACCATCGTCGTTGCTATTACCATGGCCTCCGCCGCAACCATCACTTCCAATGTCGTCTCTCGACTGCCATAGCCTCCACTTTTGCCACCTCTAGTGTCGTCTCGCCGCTAACAGAGCCTTCTTTGTTGTCGTTGCCACTGCTATGGCCTCCATTGTCACCTTGTCACGGCCATCTCTGTGTAAGGTTCTTCTTCTTTCCCTGTTGCTATAAGACATTTGTATTTTAATATGTTGTCTAGCTATAAATTAGTTTACCCAAGTGGAATGAAGGAACAACACATTCATATTTGATGTTCATATATCCTAATTTGAACCTTAAGGTAATCCTTGGTCAACAATGACGAGTTCCAAATGATTTGGCTGTAGAAGTGTACTTGCACTATATGTAAAGGGATTGCATGCAGTACACGGAAAGGGACATGTCTCAAGCACACACTCGGTTAGCGATGTGTTGCTCATTTATTGTCTTCCATGCAGGAATTGTATCACTTGGGAAATGACAAACCAACGATGAGTCTGTGAAAGGTGACAATGTTCAAAATAGGAAACCTCTCATGTATTGAGAGGTTTCGAATGCATTTCCAGGGAACACAAAACATTACAACCACCATGTGGTTGATTGACAAGGTTTGTGTTTCCTGCAGAAGCATTTGAAACCATTTTGAGGCGTCTTTTCATTGTTGTCATACATCTAGACCATATCAGCAAGTTTTTTAATTTATCAGTTTTACATTATATGATAGTGTTATGCGACACTACAACATCAACCTTAGAGTCGGCCTATACGACCAACGCTAATAGAAGGACGATAGCATGACCATGTTATCAAGTGTGCAGCATCGGCTAGATCGACACTAACTCTTAGCTTTAAGCCTTTTAATGATAACCCTGACGCGATGTTAAATCGACTATAGCGTCAACTTTTGACTTATTATTGTTGGCTTCCGCCCGACACTAATGAGAACTTTTCTTAAGTGATTGAGCTTTAAGTAAAGCAATTTATGACATTTTATAAATTCAAAACAGATTCGACTTATTTGCACTTTGGTTCTCCTAGTTTGAACTATGTATGACTTTGTTTTACTTAGTTTTTTTCCGAGTTACCCAAGTCCCTTTACTTTTAAAAATTAAGCAAATCTAATTCTTCGGTCAATTTTTCTATATCTAAATCTTTAAATCTATAGTTTTTTCAAAAAATTTAGGGTTTATGATAAAGTCGTTTTGAAATAATTTTAAAAGCATTTTTTAAGGATTTTATAAGATATCTCACTATGGTTTAAATAAGAGAATTTTTTTATAAATTTTAATCTTAATATAATTATCATTGTTTGCTAAGTAATCATTCATATATTTCCCAACTCTTCATCTCCTCTACATCACCAAAATTTTGTTTTAAAGCAGAAGCGTCCAAACCTGCACAACCGTTCTCTTCGTTAGCTAGACACGATCTCCAGATCTCACCCTCCTTGTCATCAATAAGCCTAGACGATCAGAACCTTCTCGTTCTTCGTACGTCAGCCAATAACACATGACAATAATCTATTGGCCAGTTATTGCAAGTATCACACCCAACAAAAATTCTGGGTACTATGGAATTCGCCAATTTTATATGGTATGACATGTTTTTTTTATGGAAAATTGAATTTCATTAAGAAGTAGAACGTAAGATATCTAAACGAATACATGCACAAAAGAAAACAGGAATATCATCAAACCAAAAAGAGTTTGGATAAGAAACAAAAAAAATAGCCAAATTGTGAGCTAAAACATTGGCTTCCCTATCAACATGATGAAAAGAAACTGAGGAAAAGAAAGCCACTAGGAATTTGATCTCATTTATCCCCAACGACAAGTACGAGTAATGCAAATCCAACCCCATGATTGCTCTTATCGCCGTTAATGAATCATATTCCACACAGGTGAACGAGTTGTGATATGCTCACATTTTACTTTATTTTACAATTTATTTTTACCTATTTTTCTTCCTGTCTCTTTGTATGGTCACATGAGCTATCGAATTACTCGGTCTCTCTTTTTCCTTCTTTCTCTCATAAGGTGGAGAGATGAAGGAGTCTGAATACTTATTGCAAGTTAACCACACCCCATAGCTAACTTTAAGTCTTTCCTAATGGCCATCACTTCTGCAAAATCAGAACCCAATTTAGATCTGTCCTGCACCGCAGTAGCTTCTTGATTTCTTAAGACCCCAACCTGAGATAGAAAAACCTGATTGAGGGGGCTTCCAAACACAAGCCAAAGGAGGAGCAGAAGCAATTCGTACAGCACTTGCAACCATAGAGGTAGGAGCAGAATCCTTTCCCTCAGAGAACATCAAGTTGTCAAATATGATAGCAGAGCGCACTCACCCATTCAGCCACCTCTTTAGGGGCTTTGAGAATAATATTGGCAACCCATTGCAAGAAGTCCTGTTGCGACATATGATCCCAATTGAGACCCAACACCAACATAAAACACACCTTTGCTCCAATAACAATCCTTAAAAATGGTTTCCCATAAAAGACAACACACCCCTCTATTCCAGAGAGTTTTCTTGTAGGAACTACATTCTTCAAAACCCGCCACATAAAATGAGTCACATGAGGCAACATATTAAGATGCCAAAGGCGTTTCCATAATGCATCAAAAACAACGCCTGAAGATCCTGGAGTTTCAGCCCTCTCTGACTCCTTAATACAATGACAAGCAAATTTAACAGTAAAATTACCATCACAATTTCCATCCCACACCAAAGAGTTGTCTCCCGCATCATTCAACAAAGGGATGGGCGAGATTTGTGAAGCCTCAAAAGGAAGAAAATTTCCGTGGACCAAGCCAACCGTCCTTCCAAATAGAACATCACAAGCCCATACCAACCCTCTAATAACTACATTTTTTAACAATCTAACTAGCTGCTGAATACTCCTCCAAGTGTATGGATGAAATGAGTTAAAGGAAAATACGTTGCTTTGAGACATAGTTCCATAAGGGAAAAATCGGGCAATTTGAAAGCCTCTATCCTCACTTTCCTAGGAGAGCATGTTGAAAGCCTTGAAACTTCTAAAACTCATGCCTCACTACTTCTTAGGTGAACATAAAACATTCAAATTTACCCAATGGATTTTCCCTTCCCCCTGCTTACTACCCCTCTAGAATCTTCTTATCATGCTTTCAATATGATTGCATAGACCTAGAGGCAAAGAAAATCACCCCATGATGTATGTGGGAATTTCCTGAGCTACCAATTTGATAAGAACTTCTCTAGCTGCGGATGATAAGAATTTCTCCTTCCAATCCTTAAGCTTCTTCCACACTTTCTCATGAAGAAATCTGAACACTTGCTGCTTTGATCTCCCCACAAAGGTTGGGAGCCCAAGCTACTTGGAATGACTCTCCATTGCGTTAATCTGTAATCGACCATGAAGGACATTTTTCCTATCTTCATGGATATTTTGGCAGGAAGAAAGATCAAACTTATCCAAGTTTATGAGATGACTTGAAACCTGCTGATACTCAACCGAGATCTGGTGCATGGCATTTGCTTCCTGACCATTTTCTCTGAAAAAGACAATACTATCATCAGCAAAAAATATGTGAGAGATTTATGGTGCTTGCCTGGCAATACGAACTTCACGAATGATATTACGCTCATAAGCCTGCAAAATAAGACTAGAGGAAACCTCCACACACAGGATGACAAGATAAGGAGATAGATGATCTCCATGCCTCAAACCTTGAGATTCCTGGAAACCGTGTCTGGACATCCATTCAAGAGGTTAGAGAAACTCGCAGAAGAGACAAAATCCATAATCAAAGTAATAATCCTCAAGGGGAACTCATAGATGTCAGAAGCAACTGTGAGAAACTCCATTCAATGAAATCATATGTCTTTGCCATATCCGGCTTCAAACCAACCACCCTATGTTTCCCAAAACTACACTTTCACATGCAGTGAAAATATCAAACGCTATAAGGGCATTATCTATAATCAATCTACCAGGAACAAAGACACCTAAGTACGAAATCACAATCTGAGAGAGAAGCAACGTGGTCCTATTTGCCATAGTTTTAGTAGTAATCTCGAAAAAAAAACATGACAAATTGATATAGGTTTGAACTCCCTTGTGTGCTTAGGCTTTTTTACCTTCGAAATCAAGCAATGAAAAGTCTGAATAAAACGTGTAGGATCCTCACCATGATTAAGAATAACGTTTGAAAATTCATCCTCATTCTTCGACTAATACCTATGATAGAACAAAGCTGAAAGACCATCTAGCCTAGAAGATGCATTAGGCTTCATCAGTCTTAAAGCATTCCACATCTCTTCCCTAGAAATATTAGCTACCAAAAGTTCTCTCATCTCTCCAAAAACTCTATCCCTCACCACCCTACAAGCCTCCACAGTACTCACAGGAGAGGAAGAAGAAAACAAAAAAGCATAAAAATCAACCATAAAATGCACACATAAATTGATTTTCACTTTTAAAAATTACTAGAAATAATTGATTATTCCAAAAGTAACTAGAAATAACTTATAGAAATATAGTGTGTTTGTTTGAGATTATATAAAAAAAAAATTAGCTCTCTATGAAAAGAGATTATATATTTGGAGATTTTTACGAAAAAAACATGAGCTGATTTTGTTTTGCTACACTAATCAAACACTTTTTATTTTTTCTCTCATTTATCAAAAAATATATTTTAGATAAGTTAATTAAATTAGCTTATTTAAATAATCTATTTGTCATATTGTTTTAAAATTATATTTTTTTAAAAGTTGTGGCAAACACCTTAAAACTCAAAAAGTTAGAAAAAAAATATTCTTCAATTAAAAAGTAATTTTTTAAAGAAAAAGTTGAAACAAACGCATTGATAATTAAATTTCATTTTTTATTAAAAGCGTATATAAAAATTTCAATAAATATATTAGTGAATATTTTTTAAAATAAGTTATTGTAAGACTCTAGAAAATAGCTTAAGAGTATTTTTTTTTCTTTTCCAATATATTAAATATTATTAGATATTAATAGTATTATCATTATTATTAATAATATAATTGGATGCTATTATGAATATTATTTACGATGTTTGGCCTTTACTTATTTAACTAAGGTAAAAGGAAAATATCTTTTCATTTTTCCTTGTGTTGTGCGATTTATGCTATATTTCCTAAGGGAAATATTTCTTGTTTTATTAGCATTATATTAAGAGATATTATGTGGATATATGAGATAGAAAAAATATATTATTATATTATATGAGAGGGCCAAATTTTATAGATAATAGGGAGAAAATAGTTTTTGTTTTCATTAAAACTAAATGGGATAATTTTGAGAAATATTCCATGGAACTTTCCATTACCTCTTTTAGTTAAAATCAAATTGATATATGAAATAAGAATTAAACGAACGTAAATGCTTTATTTGATTTTATTAATTATTAGAAAGGATGGTTCAGGTTTTCTGACGCACAATCCTCTACAATAAATAGAGACCCATGGGATCTTGGAAAATTCATTCACCAGTGAGCCGAAAACCCTTCCCCTCACTTTAGAGAGCAACTCGAGTTCTCCCTCACATCGAGAGAGTTTCTTTTCGTTTTTCAGTTTCTTAGAGTTGCTCATAGCCTTCTTCTTTCTCTCTCTCTCTCTCTTTGTTGGAGGAGTTTTTTTTTCTTTCTTCTTGTGATTAAAGTTGGTGAATTATTCCCCCTATGCTTAATACTTAGTTACATGTAGTGATCATATTAGAAGCATCAAGATTGTAAGGGTTAGGGTTAAATGTTTGTTTTCTTATGTACATTGAAGTTTTCGTGGTTTTTTCATCATAGTTCTTCATGAAATATCTCAAGATGATGGAATAAATTCTGAGTTAAATCTAAAAAGTTGAAAAATCTCTCTCCCCATATGTTAATAGCTGTGGCTAAATGTGTAGATTTTTAGGGTTCTAGTTGCTTTTTCTCTTAATGGTTTTATGATAGAGATTTTGTAATTATTTGGTTGTTATTATCTATTTTAGGAACTATAAATTTAAATTTAAATATGAAAATAATCAGTTATTATTTTTAAAGTATGATTAGATTTAGTTTCAATTTGGGATATTATTAATTAAGATTAGATTTGGTTGTTGGAAAAAAAATTAGACATTGACTAATAAATATGTATGTTACGCGAAATAAATGATATGCATGAGGATAGGATTTTAATTTTTATATCTTAGATATCATGTGATTAGGATTTTTATTTTTGAATTATTAGATATTTTGTTAAGTTTTAATTTTGAATATTTACTAGAAATGCATGCAGTTAAGATTTTTTTTGGAAAAAAATAGAGATAATGCTTATAAATATAGCTCATGTGAAATTTTCACATTGATTTTATGAGTATATTTTCAAATTTTAATCTTGATGAGATATTATGTTAATATTTAAAATTTATTATGAGTTTCAGTTGTTATTTTGGTAGTTAGAGAAATTAGAAAAAAAATATTATATGCAGAATGGCTGTGGGCCATATATATTAATTAAAGGAGATGTTTTCTTTTATTTTTGAGCTGATATTTGAGATTATTTTGTTAGGAAGATAATTATTTAAATTATTGGGTTAATAATCAATAATTTTGATTAAGAGAAAAAGCAACTAGAAGTTTTTTTGGAATAAAATAAGAATATGTCTTTTTGTTGGTATTATTGTTGTAGTATTAAATGATCAAATATTTAATATAGTTTGGAAATTAAAAGGAAATAATATATGATTAAAGGGTTATTTTATAAGGTTGAGGAATTATATTAAATTAAGCTAAGACATATTAGGGTTTTCATGTGCATGCATGTATGAGTTTCACGTAGAATTAATACGTGTAAGTTATATTTATTGTTTGAAGGATTTTCCTCTTCTTTGGAGGACCCTGTTTTGGATTGGTTATATGCTTGGAATATGCTAATGTAAGAGCACTCGGTTCTAGAAAAGATAGCATGTGTGGAATTCTATGTGATGCTTGTTTTTTATTTGAATTTATGTGAATATTGTTTACATATATATGTTGCTTGTTTGTTGACTAAGGGCACTCGATCTTAGTCTTGTCTGCATGTGATTCTGCTATGCGAATATGATTTTGAATATATGCTTACGTGACTATATGCTTGTTTATTTGATATTCACATGTATTTGTTTTAATGTCAGAATATATCTATGCCTATTAATAATGGTTTTGATTATTAACTTGAGATTACAATTTTTCCCTTAATGGTGGGTGGTTTGATTAATGATATTTTTGACTAACTCATTTGCATGGTTTTATGTTCGCTCGACTGTTTCTTTATCGGTGGTTCCCTGGGCGTACAACAATTTCCTTGTCGGTTGCTCCAGTATTTTTGGTTTGCACGACTGTTTCTTTATCGATGGTTCCTGTTTTTTGGTTCGCCCCGTAGTTGTCATCTGGTGGTTCCTGATAAGTGGCGTACTGTGCAAGCGAAGGTTACCCTCATTTCCTAGAGATGTCGTGGTCGTCCCGTCTTCCCAATGTTGACGAAAAACCTTATCTCGATCATGTAGTTTCTAGTGGCATCCTAGACTGACCCTAGGGGCCTTTTCATAATTGAACTTCCATAAATGATTTATTAAATGTTCGTTGTTTAATTATCTTGATATTTATTCACATGACAATGTATGGAGTCTTTGATTGTTGAGTTGATCCTTGCTTGTTTGAATGCTTGTTATGTGGGCGCTTATTGCTGATGGAGGCGTACCAGTTTCACCAAGTGTCATACCCGAGGCAGGACAAGATCCAGTTACTTGAGTGTGATGTTGGCGATGCGTGGAGCTTCAATTGGATCTACTGCACTGCTACTTATACTAGATGGATTAGGACTACCCGACGAGACCGTTATGGATTGATCGTGGATACTTGCTATCACCGAGGGACTGTTTGCATCACCATTCCTCCACGACGTATAATTGACGCTATTAATTCTTTCGATGATGTTTTCTGCAGGCGACAACCAGAGGATCCGCCGGTCGACAGGAGTGTGACATTCTCTTCTAAGGATGACCTTCCGTCAGAGGTGACTGCTGAGTGTCTGACCTAGTGACGTAGACAGAGGAGGGATCTGCAGCGTTGGCGTGATCGTTTGGAGCGTTTGGTGACACGATGTAGGGTTTCCGGAGGTTCTATGTCATAGTCTTTTATTTTTAACGTCATCACTTATGAATGATCTACTTGCGTGGGGTTCTCGGTTGTGTTGGCAGTAGTTACTTTTCAGACATTTATTCATTTCTTGAATAATTTTGCCTTGGGACGGTTTATATATCAGTTTCGTTTCGATTTCAAGTTTCGTTGTCTTTTGTAAGTTCTTTATTTGTTGATATTTACGATAATAACCCTCGTGGAAATTAGGGCCTTACAATATTTATTTCACAAAATAAACATAGATAGGCATATCCAATATAGTCCCTGAAAGTGTTCACTTATGATTGTCGTACTTTTTCCGTGAAATTGGAAAAAGTATGGTGAAATTGGATTTTATATATGGGCTTGTTTTGGCCTAACTAAATTGGGCTCGACCGAGAAAAAAACCGGGCTTTTGTATACTTGTTTAATTGATGACTTTTAGATAGAGGCTTTTGTATGGTTTTTTTTTTGTGTGTTTGAGTTTTATGTCGGTGAACTTGAGTAAACCTCCATTTTAGTTTCTAAAAGTGTTCGCTTATGACTGTCGCGTTCTCGTACTTTGGAAATAGATTTTTTCCATCCCTATATGTGTAAATGTCAGACAAGTTGGTTTTCGAAAGAGTTTTCTATTAGTCCCTCTAACGGAAGTGCATATGTGGCATTCTTTTTTCCACGCTGGCATCCTACGTGTCACATGTTAGTTTTCGCTCGAGTGAATAGTCAAATTAGTCACTGAAAGTGTAAATCGTCGATTAAGTTAATCCTCCGTTATTAAAGTTCTAAATTTTACAAAAAAAGGTATGAGTTGGGTTCGAATCAGAAACTTAGAAGTAGCAAAACTAAGTTTTTGCCGGTTAAGCTATTTAATGAACTAATAAATATGTGACCACATTGTTGTCAAAAAAAAATAAAAATATGTGACCACATAAATATTTATATCAATCTTGTACTTCTTCCTATTCATCATCTTCTTGTTCTTCATATGCATCTTCATCATTCTTCTTGTTCCTTTTCCTCCATCAAACACAATCAATAACTTGTTCACTTTTTAACTTCCATGAGGCTAAAACAACCACTTAAGAACCCATTTTTATCAAAGATTATTATACTTTTAACTATCGAGGTTTTTGGAACCATGGAAAAGAACTCATGATAATCACTGCTCCACTTCCATTATCGGTCCTGATCAGAGAAAGAAAAATAAAATAGTTACTTTCTTAAATCTTCCTCTCAAAAATTAAAAGCATAGAGGAAGGAAAAAAAATCCAACATCATCACAGATCATTATAGTCTCACCAAGCATTACAGGTAACAACAGAGTAAAAAAAAAGAGCAAATCTCTAAATAGCAAAAGCATACATTAAGAAGGGAAACCTTCCCAGCAAGTTGAATCAGGAACCAGAAGCAAGAAAATCAGAGATATTAGAGGGGCAAGAAGAAATACATCAATCGGAGATGGAGAAACAGAACGCAACAGCTACAGGTTCCATGTGCGAGTCGAGATCAGCGACGGGGGCGAGCTCCGAACGGGATCTGCAGCTCCCACGAGAAGAAGCTTTGGGCCGATTCTGGAGCGGCAGAATGTGCGGCGGTGCCGGAGGAACTCCGAAGAGAGAAGGACTAGAGGAGTGGTGGAGTCCGGTGGTGCTTGTTTCTGTTGGGATGAGAGAAAGAATATGGAAGTGGTGGCTTGGAGTTGGAGGTCAATTGGTGAAAGAGATGAGGATTTTAGTGGTGGCAGCATAGAGAGAATGGGGAAAGAGGAATTAAGGTTTCTGATGTTGGAGTGTGGAAGATAGAACAGAGAGGAGGCTACAGATGAGTTTGTTGGTGAATAGGAAGAAGAACAAGAATAATGATTCGAACCCCCCAACCACTTGCTTAAGGGATGAAGTGTTAAACCACTACGCCAACCCGCTTGGTTTCCAAGTCTTTAGTTTGAATCCAACTTATACTTTTTTTTTTTGTAAAATTCAAAATTTTAATAATGAATGACTAACTTAACCGACGATTTATATTTTTAGAGACTAATTTGACTATTCACTTGAAGGAAAAATAACATGTGACACGTAGAAGGCCACGTAGTACACCGACGAACAAAAAATTCTTTCGAAGACCAACTTACCCGACATTTACACATACAAAGCGAACACTTTGAGGAACTAAAATGAAAGTTTAGTCATGTTCACCTAGATAAAACTCAAACACTAAAAAAAACCATACAAAAACCTCTATCCAAAAGTCATCAATTATTAAACAAGTATATAAAAGCCCGGTTTTTTTTTCTCGGCCGAGCCCAATTTAATTAGGCCAAAACAAGCCCATATATAAGATCCAATTTCATCCATACTTTTTCCTATTGAAAGCAGAAAACCCTTTGCTAAACCTCATTCATCTCAACCCAACGCCGCTACCGCCGGCGAAAACCTCCTCCTTCATCTCCTTCCTCTGCGAAGACCCAGGTACACCTCTTCTCTCTTCTTTCGTTTCCTTGTTCTCTCGCATGCTTGTGCTGTTCTTCTGCCATGGCGCACTCTGTGTGCGTGGGCAGTGATATTGTTCTGTGAGATGCAGAGACCAAGTAGGTCAGTGATAAAAATATTATCTTTTTGTGATTTTGGTTGTTGGGTGTGGCAGGTTTTTTACCCAAAACATGGTGAAGAAGAGAAAGCGCACTGAGGCTGCTGAAGCTGTGGCACTGCCCAAAAATGATGATGTTGCTCCAGAGAGACCAGCTAGAACCCTTTTGGGATGGAAGGATAAGAACGAAGTCAATCAAGATGATGAGGTTGTGGAGAATGGTCATTCACCTGTGTTTAGGAATAAAGAGAAAGTGTTGGTCACTTGCTCTAGGCGGATTGTTTACAGGTACAATCCACATACCTATGTCTTGTTGTAGTTACAGGGTGTGTGCTTGTTTGGATTTTGGATTGGTTAATTTTATGTTCAGAAAAGTTTATGGTGTTTTTGTGTTTGTTAAATTAAGCTCAAAGAAACTTTTACTTTGTATTGTGGGTTTGTTTTTGGATATGATGTTGATAGGGTGGAGTGTTTTTTCATGAGTTTATAGGTATCGGCATCTGATGTTGAATGTGGTCTCGCTTCTACCTCATTGCAAGAAGGATAACAAGGTTGAATCCAAGGAGACTAAAGCGGCCACCCTGAATGAGCTTGTTGAGCTCAGAAACTGTTCCTCTTGTTTGTTTTTTGAGGTATACTTCCTATATGTTACATGGTCACATGATTATTTTATGTGTTTTAAGCACACCATGCCTGTATCTTCTTTTTCAAATTGCCCTTTTTATGTGTATACAAGTAGTTAATTTAATTTGAACTCTGTCAATTAGGGCAACATTTTTCACTTAAATTCTTGAGTTTGCAATCCAATACTTTAGTCATGAGTACTTTGAGTCTTTTCAACTTATGATATTCTGATTACTGTCATCTCCTCTGTTTTTCTATATATGAATTTCAGTGCAGGAAGGCAAAAGATCTTTATCTCTGGATGTCAAAATGCCCCAATGGCCCATCTGTAAAATTTTTAGTTAGTGCTGGTAATATTCTCATCTGATTACAATTTACAACTATAGTACTATACTAATTTGGTTGTTATGAATATGTGATGTTCTGGGCTCTGTATTCTTTATTCTTCATGCTTGTTTTATTACGATTGTGTCTCTCTCTCTCTGCCCCCTTTTCTCCCTGTTGAACTTTATCTTGAGGCCATTTTACTGATCTCTCTTTTACCCCCCACTGGTTTCCAGTGCACACAATGGAGGAATTGAAGCTAACTGGAAATCATCTAAAAGCTTCCCGCCCAATTTTGACGTTTTCAACAAATTTTGAAAAAGACGCGCATTGGAAACTGTTGAAGGAGATGTTGTTACAGGTAATTGATTTCTTTCTTTCTTCTATTGAAGTAGTATTTCATTCTGTCTAACTAGTTTGATCTGAAAGCAAGATTAGTAAATCTCTAATCGACATGTTGAATACTCTTGTATTTGTATGTACCATTTTACATCCAAGAGTTAAGGTTAGTTCTGTAATGCTCTGTGGGCGCTATATGAATTGATTGTATTGTTTTAGGTTCAATTGTAAAGGTTTGTTCAATAGTGCTTCTCTGGGTGTATGAGAAAATTGTTTTTATGATCACTTTATCATCTTATGGTACAATTATAATATATCTGCTAACAAGTTTAATCTTGGTTTATTCTTATTGACCTGAAAAAATGTATTAATGTTAAGACATGTTTTGGCTTAGTTTAAATTGAGTGTAAGCACCTATTGGCAGAGTACTGTATTGAGTGTGGCAAGTGGATTTTCTGTGTGTATTTCTATTTCTGGATGATTAATTAATTAAGGTAAACACAAATTTGATTATTGCTGATGTGCACTTTTTTTCATTCAGATATTTGAAACACCAAAGGACCACAGAAAGTCTAAGCCTTTCCATGATCATGTTTTTGTTTTCTCAATAGTTGATGACCATATATGGTTCCGGAATTACCAGGTTCGTGTTTCTATTTGCACAAGATCTTAATAATTGGCATATGCATCTTTTTCAAATTTGCGTTATTAGAACGCTCAAACCCTTCCCGGGGCCCTGCCATGACAGGAGCTTTTGAGCATCAATTTTCCCTTTTTAAGTTTAAACTCTGCAGATTTTTTGTTCTGAATAATCATTCCATCAACTTCTAGGAAGAAGTGTACTCGTGTCGATTATAATTATGTAATATGCTGATTGTTTTGGCTAGCCGTAGGTTGTTGACTGAAGTAAAGTTCTAGAATTTTCAATTTGGAGGGTTAGCCATAGATTCCTTAGCCATAGTATATGAAAAAAAATGCTTTAGCACACAGCTTTGAAGACCTAGAGAACAATGGCTTTTTTGATAAGTCTCTAAATTTAATGTATCAATATAAAATCTTTTACACTAACAGTAACAATGGCCTAAAATGCCATCCCATTATTTAGATTACAGGAAAAACCTTGAGCTGTTTTCTGTTCTCTGTTTTCAATAAGTGGCTTCATATGGTTCACAGATAGTGTAAAACTCCTAACACTGGTAATAGATAAAAAACCAAATCCTTATTGTAATGTAAGTTTTTTTGTTATTGATTTGCATAATAATTGCTCAGCCTTACCAAATCAATGTTGAACTGTTGAATCGAGTCTTCATTTTGGTTTGGTTGCTACTCGCTGTGCAAGCCTGTGATATATGTTCCCCTCATTTGGCGCAGCATACTATGCCATCCTATTGGGTCATTTGCTTTGTACTCTTAACTGTCATCAGCAGATAATGCTATTCTTAGAGCTTTAATGAAACCGTAAGCCATTGAACGTTATTATTATGTGATTGCACTATTTAAACTTTTATTCGAAAAACAAAAATTCAAACTTGATACAAATATACATGTCCTAGAAACCATGACACTACCTGCGAATGCATTACTGGTTCATGCATTTGATGATTTGCGTATTGCATATCATTTCTGCTTCTTGTTGTCACTGGTGATTACTGAGAATCATTACATACAAAACCACTCTCTTTTTCCAATGCAGATCTCTGTTCCTCATAACGAGTCAGACAAATTACCTCGAGGAGGCCTTGATAAAATGACATTGGTGGAGGTATGAAAAATTTCTCATTGATTTATATTTTGATTTGTCAACTTCTAATATTCATTTTAACTTGTGTGTGTAAACTACTTGTTTAGGTTGGTCCGCGTTTCTGCTTGAACCCAATTAAAATATTTGGTGGCAGTTTTGGAGGCCCAACTCTATATGAGAATCCATTGTACGTGTCGCCAAATCAGGTACTGACCAATATATTCTCCATGCACACATCTAATTTCTCTTGTTTTCTACTGAAAAAAACTATATCATCATTGGCTATGTTTATGAACTTCTTATGCCGGTTCTTGTAGATTCGAGCTTTGGAGAAAAGGAAGAAGTCTGGAAAGTTTGCAAAGAAGGTCAAAGCAAAGACAAGGCGGAAAATGCACGAGATGGCTAACCCTCTGGAGCCTGATGAGTTTGCAGATATGTGGAAAGATTAATTTAAACACATCTGCCACTTTCACTGAAAGTAAGAATCAAAATTTCGCCTTTTATCCAGCATGAATTGGCAATTTTGTTTGCAGCCCATGCTTTATAGTGCCTTTTGTTGGTTTGAACTGCTTTATAGGCTGAACTTCTGTTTATGTAGATTTTTTGTGATTCTTGTTATTTTCTTTAATTCTTCTAGGGGCTGTTTACTACGCATCCTTTGTTGTATGGTATATTTATGCTATATATATTCTGATAAGATGTTGGTTTTATGGAAAGTAGTAGTATTTGGTAGTGAAGGTTGTGATTTTCAGCCTGAGATTGGGTTGATTCATGCCAACTATGTTATGACTTTAATTAGTCAAGTGCCATTTAAAAGATGCCTCTGCATAAGATGTGAGCTTTGCTCTAGGCCCATGTGGATAACCAGCATCTCTCTTCTATTGATTTCAATCCACCTTTGCACAACTGAGTTTGAAAATCAATATTATCAAGTTGAAATGTATGCATTATTTACAAATGAAGAAATTCCATGAGAAGTTCAAGCTTGTTAATTAGAGGAGAATTTGGTTCTCCAAAAGCTCAAGCCTGTACAATTTAGGGTATGTTTGAATGAGGTGTACTTTCATTACCCTTTTTTTATAGATTTTTTTTTTTGTAAAAAATGTATTTTTACTGGCAAAAGACGCTAAAGTTATTTTTAATATATTTTTGCTTTTTCAATAAAAACTTATGCTGAGATGATGAAAACTTATTAATTTATTTTTTTAGTTAAAGAGGCATTACTGGCTGATTATTGATTTAAGTGGTACATGTTTGATTTCTCAGTCTAAGTTTTGAGTTCTAGTTTTATGCAGTGTTATTAATTGTGGATGGCGGGTCATGGCAGGAAGCCAAAATTCCGCCATACATGACAAATAATGGCGGAATACTGTGGAAATGGTGGCCATATGGTTAGATATCGGCCATCGCGGAAAGCCAAAAAATCGCCATGAGAAACCGCCATGGCAGATATGGCCTTAGGATTAAGATTAGTTTAGTTTCCAAGATTCAAAAATAAAACAACGGCATCTATAATAACTAAAAGAATACATATTCATCTGCACCACTCAAGGTGACAAACCTTGCTATTGAGAATTAAAAAGATAGGAAACTCAGTTTGAAATTTAGAATAATTTATCTCATTTCCATGGGACACATGAAATTTATCAATGCAGTTGTGACACTGGACTGGATAGCCCTGGTCGGGGCTAGTATGAGATAACAGTTTGGCTTGAGTAAATTTCAATTGCTTGATATGGCAAATGCCTCTAGGTTTCAGTTTTGTACTAGTAGCTGCAAATTTCTGCAATAGCACATGGCAATATAGGCATTATTATAGCGAATGTTATATGCCATATTCGTGTTGTCCCACAGCAATGGAAAGGATATAACAAACAAAGCCATGATTAGTCTTGATACCAACCATTTTTTCCCTTCATTTTTCAATACAAGATATGAAAAATGCTCACCACTCACCAGTGTTGACATTCACTTTAACACTATTTGCAACACTCTTATTGATCAAATGAAATTCATGTGGGGGTTTATTAAAAATATGAGATCCACTTCCAATTTAGTACATGAGATCTACATGAGTTCCCACTCTACAAGACATTATTATTATAATAACAAAAGTCATTCGATGAAGAGTAATTTTGAAAAAAAGTAATTGTCGGTCAAAATAGTTTCTCATACTTGAGTTTAACTTTTTTTAATTAGTTTTTGAAAGATAATTTCTAAAAATGTCCATATGATTTTCTAAAAAAAAAATTGAAGATAAGTGACATCATAGTGTTCCTATGATGTATTGCGTAACCCTACAACAAGTGTGTCAAGTGTGTCGCCATCCCCTTTTAGGGGTATCCTCCCCCTTTGGGGATTCCTCCTCTTTTAGGGAGACTTCCCCTTTTGTTTGGTAGATGTTTTTTTCACAATAGATCAGTTCTCTTTCACATTATGTGGTTTAGCTGCTCAAATAAGTGAAGTTTTTTTTCTCTCCTTTTTAGTCTAGGTTTCTTCCTCTTTTCCTTGTCCACCACTGGTTCCTTCACCTTGCCACCTTTACCTCCACCTCGGTTGTCTTCGGTGTTGTGTCCTGCCATCTCCATCGCTGTGCCTTTCCACCTCTGCCACTACCGCTTCCGTCTTAGTAACACCTCCTCTAGCTTAGCTACCACCCATACCACCTCTACGGACTTTGTCGCCGACGCCCAGTTTACCACTGTCTCCACTGCTTTGACCTCAGCCACTGGCGTCTCCATTGCCTTCCTCAACTTTCTTTTGTTGTTGGGTTAATACAGAAGTCAACTTTCTCTTTCCTAGATAGCTGCACATATTGTAACTCCGATAGAGCCAAGTGGGCTGTTAAAATTAGAGAATTGACTAAAAAGGAAGAGAAACAAGCTCTCTCTGCTCAAAAGTCAGTTGGTTCTCTGGTGAATATTGAGAGTTCATAGACTTTTGGATGACTTTTAGGTTTTTTACTTCATGCACGTTAGTTGGATGTATTAGCTTGGGTTTGGGTGAGTATGCTTGTGTTTAACTTTCTTATTGATGTTCATTGTTATATCGCTCTTTAAGATTTTACTCACATGATTTTAGTGCCGCTAGGCCAACCCTTTGGGTGTTTAATCTAGCTCAAATTTATTTATAGTTCGATATAAAAGAATGTTTGAACTTGAGACTTTATGCAAGATCTCGTCTCCATATTTCTCGGGTCTTTTATCATTATCCAATCTTTATCATTACATCCAGGAGATATTTACACTATGTCCTACTTGATATCCAACAAACAATCAAATGCAAAAATATTCTCTCTGTTTCTTAACTTGGGATGACTCATGTTGACACACAAAAAATTTACAGCAACATACACATAAAGATTAAGAATAGGATATTACCAAAAATGAAATTGATAAGAGTTGCTAAGACATTGCACAAACTGCATAAAGCAAAGAACTTCAAAAAGTTAAAAGCTTCAGCTATACAAAGGCAAACATTTCCAATGGATCATCTATGATAAAATCATAATTTACATCAATTTTTTATACACTGATCTTCACTGTGGACCCAAAAGAATTCCATCGAGCTGATGTATGGTTTTACAGAACTTCAGATAGATGCATGGAAATTAGTGCTTGAATAGTTCAATATGCTTAAGGATCCGATCCTATAATTAATTTGAGATATTTTCATAATGGAACCTGAGCTTATTATATAAGCAGACTATTTGTGAACCTCAACTTTAACCTTAACATTTTTGTCCTTTAGGTCATAAATGAGACACCTCAATCATAAGTTATAATTTCTGATTTGATCACAAAGTTTTTGTGCCCAAAAGAATTCCATCAAGATTTTAGAAAATTACAGATGCAAGGAAATTAGTGCTTCAAATAGTTCAATATGCTTTAGGATCTGATCTTGTACTTAATTTGATATATTTTCACAATGGAACCTGAGTTTGTTATAGCCACACTATTTGTGAATCTCAACTTTAAGCTTCATATTTTTGTCCTTTAGGTGGATAGATGAGACACCTCAATCATAAGTTATAATTTTCTAGTTTGATTCTTATAGCATGTTTCGATCAGTTTATAATTTTTTCAAAGAATCAATTCTAGCACCATAAGTTACTCGGCGAAACTTCTTCTCATAATTAATTTTAACTTTAAAAATAATTGTAGAAGAATTTCCAAACATACAATGTACATAGGAATCACTTTTCTAGAAGAGTAGTCTTTGGTCACCTCCTAAGGCCACTGTCATAAAATAAAAACTGGCCTCTTGTAACTCTAGAGGAAACAGAACATATTCCAACTTTAACCCTCAAAATTAACAAATTTAAATACAATTTCTTTGCCTTTTTTGTTCCCATTGGTTGTGTTTGGTTTATGACATGAATAAAACCAAACACAGCAAATGAGAAAAATGATGCAAATGCAACATCATTATGTTAGTGCTGGGTGGCTTCCCAACAAATTCTTCACCTGATCTGTTAGTAAGTCTTAAGGACCCCTCCATCAACCACTCCCACTGAGTTTTTTAAAACCTAATTACCCCACAATAGGTTTTGGTTTCTTCTCATCCTAATCCACCAAGCCACCATTAACTGCATCTTCATTCCATTTCCACATAACAGGATTAAAAGAACATTAAGTGTGTTTGGATTTTCGTTGAACTCAACTAATTCATATGAAACTTACAGCAGGTTTGGATTAGATTTTTTTTTTCATGATCAACTCCCGTCACGCATAATCTACTTACATAAACTTCTCACTATAATTTATTTTAGCTTCACAATAAATTATAACATAGACTCAATGCAATAAAATTTATACTTCTCTTTTACACCTTGAGATACGTAAAAGGAAAAACAAGCACAAATCCATTATGTGTTAGCCCAATGTTTTTCACGTTAAACCGTATTACATCTCACACTTGAAACTCTTAACTTGTTGACTGACTATACTACATATAATAGGATGTTTGATACTTCAAGTTTAAATGTGACGAATTCTGATAAAAAAAAGTGAGTCATCCTATAGCACTAAACAGTTGAAGGTATTTAAGGTATTTCACCAAGTTTCCAAAACCTTTTGTCCAGCCATTTCTCCAACACCTACAACACCCGTGGCACTATTGCCACCACCTATGTCCGCCTCCCTCCACCTCCGACCGCCCACCTTGAACCACCAGACCTCTAACCAACCCGTGATTGCACCACTTATGAATCTCACTTCCACCAAGGCTGATGTGACCACCGTTCACGTGGCTGCCAACCCCTTGTCCAGATGAAATCTTAACAGAACAATCGTTTTCTCCTCAGTCAAGGTAGATCCTTCTCAACCACGACGACCAGACACCCTAATTATGGCACTTCCAACCTCTGTCGCTTCTGAAAGAATGTGAGGGAATTGAATTTATATTTCACTTTCCTATTAATTAGGGGAAAATTTAATTATAAAAAAAAAAAAAAAACACAAAGTTACTGAGAGTATTGACCACCGGTACCAATGGTCTAGATCGTCGATAATCTCTCGTTACCAAATACCTAGATCATCGATAAATTACAGATCGTCTTGGTCGCCAGTTACATATCAACGGTCATGACTGTCAGTAATTTACCGATGACTTTTAAGAAAATTGTTCGTGACTATTAACGACAGAGGATTTATCGACAATGACGAGTGCTAGAAATGTGGCAAAAAATTTCTTGAAGTACTTCACTAGTCCCATCACCATCTGGTTGCACGATCCCTACACATTTTCGTCACTCATTCTTCTCACTCTCGTCTTATTGAGAATTTAAGTGTGAATTAGAGTCTCACATTGCTTATGAATGAGTAAGGTAAAGACAACATAAGAGATGTGACTCCTAAATTCAATACATTATAGTTTTGAGTAAAAATATAATGTTTGATTCTCTTGACGATCTTCAACGATTGACTCATTATTGCAAGTTCTTTTGCTTTTAGCTCTCCATATCTCTCCCATGTATCTCACCATTGATCACTAGGTCATCCACATACCACCTTAATTTGGTGGGGCACACTAGACGTCCCTCTTTTCTCTTTTTTAGGCTGGTTGTTTTTATCAATTTAAACATTTTAGGACACAATTATTCCATTGTAACAAAAAAACAAACATTTTACGTCACTTAACATTAATATACCTTGGTACTGCTAGTTTCTTTCTTAAATTCAAATCTTATACCTTTTTGAGAAGGAAGAAAGAAAGACCAGCATCTACCAAAAGATAAGTGAAAAAAATACTTGAGTTGTATGGACACGTTTTGTGGGGCCTATAATTGAATAAGCACAAATTTCCGTTGTGCACAAATTCACATTTCTTCTTCCCTGGTTTCTTGTTGGTTGCTTCATGAATATAACATGAATCATCCCATGTTGGTTGTATTGCAACTTACATGAAGCCTAATTATTTGGTTGAAAGGCCGCAAAGGATATGTTACTTGTTAGTTGGGATAAATTTCTCAAGAAAGTTTAAATGATAATATATATATATATATATATATATATATATATATATATATATATGCATCTTCTAAGAAAGAAAATATGGTTCAAATCAATAACATTTACATTTTGGTGAGACTAATTCATTTAATAAGATTTGTTTTCATACATAAAAATCAAACTCTAAACCTTATACCATAGATATTATCTTCATTTATAAATTTTATAAATTTAAAAAGACTTAAATATTTTTTAGTCTCTGACTTTTAAATAAAAATCTAGTTAGTTTTTGTAGAAAAAGTCTTTACCAATTGGTCCCTGAATTTTTTTATTTGCAATATGTCCAATTGCTTATGTGTAATTAATTTTGACCAGTCAATTGTCAAAGTGGTGAGCCTAGTCAGTTGAAAAGTGATTCTATGAACTTTTCACATCAACTTTAGTCTCCATGATTTGTTTCGATCACATTTAGTCCTTTACTTCCACCTCCACCTCCTTCTTCTTCTTTTTGCTCCTTCTTCCACTTCCTCCATAACTCAAACCTAGCAAACCAAAAAATCAACTCACAATTGACTCATTCTTCTCCCTCCTCATACCACCACTTTCACTTCCCCCTGTTCCTCTTAAATCTTTTCTCTCCATCAAATTCCATTATAACCTTAGAACAATTTACCCATATCAAAAACCTCAAATCCTAAAAAGAGTATGTTTGGTATGTTGTATAGTATAAAGTCAGATTGTATTAGGTCTGATCGTATTAGACTTGATTGGATAAAGTTTTATAAAAATTTAATACTTTACAATGTTTGGTTATACACTGTATAATTTATCATATCATTTAAATTGATACAATCATATGTTGGGTGGAGGGTGGTGGTGATGATGATGGTGGCAGTGGGCGGTGGTGGCGGTAAAGTGATGGTGGTGGTAGTGGTGGGTGGTGGAGGCGATTGTAAGGGGGTGGTAGAGTTGTTTGTGGCAGTAGTGGTGACGGTGGCACTGTTGCAGGACGGTGGTGGAGGCAATGGCGGTGGCAAAGGGTGTTGGTGATGACAACATCAGTGGCAGTGAAGAATAGTGGTGGTGGCAGCAATGGTAGTGGTGGTGGTAGTGGCGGTGGTGGAAGTTTTGTAGGGCAGTGGTGGTGGCGAAGGGTGGTGGTGGTAATAATGACAGTGGAGTTGGCGGCAACGGTGGTGGTGACAGTGGTGGAGGGTGGTGGTGGTGGTGGTGGCACACGTCACAATCTTATTTGGTGTTATCCATTTATATGATGGATTAAATAATCTATTATTTTAATATCTAAGAGTGGATTAATGGATAAATCTATACAATATAATGTTAGCACTAAATAATGAATAAACTCATAATATATTGTATAAGTTTATAGTATCATGTCTAATACTACGTATCAAATTAGCCTTAAGTAAATAAGTAACATGCTATAGCTACAACACATATATTTGGATAGAATTCCTAAATAGTTAACATTCACCTCTAGCATCAAATTACTCATAGTGGTAAGAACGGGAAATATATGGGTTAGTGAGGAGAAGGTCCAGGGATCAATCACAAAAAGAATAATTTAAATGTTCTCTGATATAAAAAAAAAGTCATTAATTGAATTACTAAAATATCAATCATATTAACTATTAAGACTACACACTGTATGCATTGCACGAGACCAGCTTCCGGAAAATTACAAAAAGTCCAGGAGATCCTAGAAACTTCCATCAGAAACATGCCACGAAATGATGCTATAAACAAGCAAGAATCCACAATTATTTAATAACTTCAAGCTTTGGACAACCTTAACGTAAAGAATAACAATAACAATAAAACCATTGACAAATTATACATGGGCATTTCAGTAACTTCATAGCCCCCCTTCATTTATGATTCGGCTTGGCTGGGTTAATTTTAGGTGCGGTCACCGCAGTTAAAAGACCTCAGCCATAATACAAAGATTTGATGGATGTTATTTCAATGTAATAAATTATATGTAAAACACCTGTTCATAATCTGCACAGGTTGATTTTCATCTAATAATTGAATTTTTTTGATGGCAGCGGCAAAAACATTATCATAAAATCAATTTCTCTTACTTCATTTAGGATAAATTATCGGATCAAGTTTTTTGCATGCACATCTTCCTAAATTCACTGCTTTGACAGTTTTGTGGTCATCAGATCAAAGATCAAACGATTTATATTTAAAATACGATTATATTGTACAATCAACCTCTTTTAATACAAGTCGTAGGATCTTTGATGTGACGATTATGAAGTAATGACTAATGAATTTAGGAAAATTCAATTGCAATAAGTCCAAATTTAAAAAATCACGTGCCCTATAAATTCTATGATTTCTTTCTCCATCTAGACCATTCCATTCCAAAATACCACATTTACCCAAATCCACTCTCAAAACAAGGTAGAGGCAAATTTGTGAAACTGAAAATGAGGCATCATGGGACAAGCAACTCCACCATGGCTCCATCAGGAGCAGCTGCTTTGAGAAACTTCAGTTCTCCCATTCCCTATCTCTTTGGTGGCCTAGCTCTAATGCTTGCAGTCATATCAGTAGCATTACTCATCCTGGCATGTTCTTTTCATACACAACATTCCTCTTCTTCTACTTCAGATGCTGGTGATGAAGAGAAAGAGAAACCAACACATATGGATTCATCAGAGCCGAAGATTGTTGTCATAATGGCTGGAGAGAGTAACCCCACTTATTTGGCCAGGCCTATGATCTCATCCATAAGCCATGCTGCTGCACAAGCTGTTCCAAAGTGATATGTATCTCCTCTGCAAATTTTGGTTCTTTTGGTTTTCTTGTTCTTCGATTGACATAATTTAAGTACCTTTTTGTAGTTTTATAAACTCTAGTGGACTCTGCGAGATGTAAATCTAAGAGAATGAAATGGAGATATGATAATTTTAAACACCCCAACATTAACTATGTCTCATATTCACCTCAATTTTCTCTCTATTTTCCACTTCCTGTCACATTACATCATAGACCACTTCAGTTGTTCCTCTTCATTATCTTCCTCTCTCTCGCCTATAATTTAGGTGTTCTACAGAACATTTTCCTTGTCTTTCATTTCTCTGTTTTTAATATAAAAATTAAAAGAATTAATCCATAAAGGGTCATGACTTGTTTGTTGGATCAGGGGAATTACATGAACAGTTAAATCCTAATCCTAATATATACAACCAGCCAAAAAAAATAAAGAATAAACCGTGCCGCAATGGCGTGAAGAGTAGGGAATGATTTGGTATGTCATCTTAAGTATGATACTATATTACATACCGATGATGAATTTAGCAATTTATTGGGGCATTTTATAACAAAGAACCTTTGAGCCAATATATAGTCCCCTCTTCCTTTATCATCATAGGCAATGTGAGCTTCTCCAAAATGTTTTCTTGATGTCTCTCATCCTTTACATACTTGGTGATGTGTGACTTGGTCCACATAGTAATGGATATGTATATTCCGACATTTTTGTCCACACCAACAATCATGACTTTCATTATCTACACAGTCGGAAGTTGCACGCCTAAATTTACTTTCAATCTAACCAACCATCGGTAGACTATTTTTTTGTTCAGAAAAAACTGTACCGGTAGCTTAGCTGTCTGCAAATTGATTAATTACCGACGGTTCATAGTTGTCAGTAACACCACATTTTCTTTTAGTGGGTGTATGGTGATAGCACATGAATTTTTGTTGACATCGATGAAATGTTTGTGGTGATAGCACGCTAGCATTGATTGACATTGATGCAAAGTGTGTGATGAGCTTATGTCGGTGGCTGAAGAACTTTCAGAGAAAACCAACATCAGTTGAACAATAACTTTTCTATATGGTTTTAACATTTCAAAATTCTTCGAGTGGTTTAGTTTTAAGGAAAATATACTCTTTAAGGTGGAGTGTGAGTGTGATGGTTCATGTGATTGTTCGCACCTTTTCCACAAAAGCTCATGTGCTATCACCAGACACCCACTAAAAGAAAATGCAGTATTACCAACAGTTACGAACTGTCAATAACAAGAAATTTATTGACAGTTGGTAACCATTGGTAAATTGGCAGTAAATTCAAGCGTGCAACTTACCGATGGGCATTTATGTTGGTAAACTGGCACAACTTTTTTTTTTTTGCGATAAAATTGACAGCCAAGTTATTGACGCCGAGAACTATCAATAATGTACTGACATACCAACAATTTAAGTTGCCGATAACGTTCTGCCGGCCTAAATCGTCGGTAATCTATAAGTAGGCACGATCAAAACCGTCTGTAGATTACCGACGGTCAAAGCCATCGGTAACCTATATATAACATCATAATTAAAATTATTTTCACACCTTTTCCACATTTAGGAAACTTTATAAGTTAATTTCTCTATCTTTTCTTATTATTTTTTTATATTTTTTATATTAGAACATAGTTTTATTATTTTTATTTGATTATTTTGCAATTCCAGTGTCTTGAATTTTTTTTTATACTAGTGAGCTTACTATTTGAGTTTGACGGAGGTTGGTATATAATTGATATTTATTCATCTAGTTTATGTTGAACATATTTTTTAATGTTTATATTACATGATAATTTATGTTATATATAACTTGTGCTCGAATCAAACAGATGTCATCAAGCGATCCTTTTGATGGTGGTCGAGACCCTTCCAGAGAGAAGGATAAAGCACATGAGTCCTCTTCTTCATAGAGGAAGATGACTCACACTAGGGATCGTGGTACCGATGTTTTTATTGTTGAAACACCACAATCTTCATCACCACCTCAAATAGATGATGGTTCTAATCAGGGCAAAACTGACTTGATTATTTATACCTTTGAGATATATGGAGGTATGTTTGGACAAGGATCTTCTCCTCATCCACATTGCCCTAAAGTGACACTCGATGATTGGGGAAAACCAATGATTTGTTTGGTGGGAAACGGGTAAGATATTAGTTTCACTCACTTAATATACAGTAATTAAGTGATAGTGATTTGATTAACTTATAACTTAACTCTGATTGCAGGTTGCAACTTAATAAGATGGCCACAAGGGCCATTACGGCCGTTATCCATGAAAAATATCAAGGGGATAATATTTTCTTACAATGCTGTCAAGAAGAATGACGATTAGGCTTGGATTGATGCCTTCAAGGTATGTTGATTGTTATTATGCATTAACTCTCATTAATGTAGTACATACCATGTTACTTATGCATATTATATCAAATCACATGCAGGAAAAAGTGGGATGTGACCCTGAGCCTGATCGGTAGTTGACGAGGATTTTTTACTATTTGTGCTCAACATTTGTCTGACATGTTTTACAGAGGTTGAACCCATAATCAGAGACCTCATTGGATCGACAACATGGCTTGATTCACCCTTAAAACGTATTGGATTTCAGATGATTTTTTGAGGATGTCCACAAAGGCCAAAATAATAGAGCCTCGTAGAAAAGGGGGCCACTTCACACATGTGGTTATTGAACATGTTGAACAAATGGTAATTAATTTCAAACTTTTGTAAATAAATTCACATTATATATTTGTATAAAAATATGTTTAATAATCATCATTTATATATTAGTAGAGAGAGTTTGGAAGATCTGAACATATCCATGAGGTCTTCAAGCGTATTCACACCCAGAAGAAGAACATAACTTGGGTCGACAAGAGGTCTGAAGATACTCGAGTAAGTATAATTAAGCATTCATTGGATTACTTGTAATATGTTACATATAATTGTAACATTAAATTTTATTTGTCCAGTATAAGTTTGAGGAACAAATGAGTAAATCCTTAGATGCTTATGAAAATGGTGCGTCAATTGAGGTTGATTCCTCCACTACTGTGAAATTATGAGTTAAGACAGCGGGTGGAATGCGCAAAGGACGAATATATAGTGTAGGTGACATGTTTGCGCATTACAACACGACGTCGCTTCCCTGACACAGGAGCCATTAGAACCTTCTCATTCGGGGTCTCGGTATCCACAGTATCCGGGGTGCTAGAATAAAATCTTGTGCTCCAGCAGAAGCTACAATGTACAGCAAGAGACCTAAAAAGCTAAGCATATCTAGTAGATGAGTTCTCACAATGAAACCCTAAAAGCGGAGCTTATGGAGTTGAGGGTTCAATGAGATGGTGGTCGATCTACTGCCACTGCTGCTAATGTTGATGATCCTTCTTTTACTACTTATAGACGGTTGATGGAGTCATATGAGTAGTAGTAGGAGTAGATCATTATAATTAGCCAAAAAAAGTTACCAACGGTCAAGGCCATTGGTAATATCTTGGTCAACACCATTGGTAAAGTATCGGTGATTGTGGTTGTAGGAAAAGTACTGACGGCTACAACCATTGGTAAGTTGATGACAGTTTTCTGAAAACCTTCGGTTAAAATTACTAACAAGCTCAATACCTATGGAAAATAAGGTGTCAATAGATCGTCAGAAATATTCAATTACCAATGGTTTTCTACCGTGAATTTATATATAAAAATTAGAAATTAATTACCAATGTCGATAGGTAGTCAATAATCAGCGATTTTCTTGTAGTGGCATTACATCAATGTCGACTAATGCATGTGTGTTAGTTGGATAATTTTTCTTTACATGCCTAGACTTTCCCTTGGTTTTGTGCAATCTTGACTATATCAATACATCTATGACCTGTATTTGGCACAAGCCAAAATTGATCCTTCCATCAAATTTCTCTTTATCAAACTTCATATTTCTTTTCTAATGTGGAAGATGAGAAAACGCGGCAACCATAAAACATAATACGAATTTAACATCTCACTAAACCAATGATGCTCAATAGAAGCTATCTTCAAAGTTGCCACAATAGTTGAACCATCGACTCTAATAAAACTATTGAATTGTGCCATGGAGAAATGTAACAGGAACATAATCATAATACACAATTTTCTGCCAAACACTCCACGATCCCAATCTCCAAAGCATATATTTGAACGACATTTGTACTGCTTCTTGAATTAAAACCAAAATTTGTTTATAGTAAAGCAGTAGGAGGTTGTAGTATGCTCCGCTTATCTTCTGTTTTCTCTGCTCCAAATGTGTCAAGATCCCTCTTTTTCCTCTGTTTCAGCCTTAAATATGAGTTTCGGTCGCCTTTCTTTCGCTCACTCTTGCTTAAGCGAGAGGTAACTTCAAAGATAGGAAACATGGCTCGCTTCAGCGAGCCCATTTGCATTAACCCTTTTAAATTTAGGTTACAATTGACATTGATCAACATGGTGAAAGGTAAAACTAGGTTTGACATATTTTGCCTATTTGCATAAACAGGTCTGGAGGTGGGATATGATGGAACTTAGATTATCTTATGTCGCATGAGTGTATTTCATATTAAAGAATAACTATTTTTAGCTGTCTATTTCTCTACATATATATCCATAGTATTCCATTTATTTCACACGTATGAGGAGATTTGGACTGGGCGGGTCGCCTTACCTTGAGAGACCGCCCCCTTTTTGGACCCTACCCAAAAGCAAGTAAGGCGCGAAAAACTTTTATCAGGCTAACCGCCCCTGCGGACACGTCAGCGAGACCCATATGACCAGGGGGAATGCACGGAATTACGAACTGTACCCCTTTTTTGCAGTAAACATTTTTGTACGAGTTTTTGGGCCAATGATTGAGAGGCACAGAAGGCCCCATTTTAGGAAAATTAGGGTTTAACACCACCATTGATTTTTTTAATGGACTTAATGTAATAGGCAAGTCCAATATCAGCCAAAGTCAAATGGCGGTCTCAACTTCAACAATATCAAGAGGGGACTTGGTCCAGTAGAAGGGGAAAAGGGTGAAGCCCTTTTTATTGGTAAAAAGGAGAGGAATATTGGAAATGTACATGATTTTGAAGAACTTCCATTGCCAATATTTAAAGTTACTTTGGTAAGGAGCGAACTTCAAGTAACCACTCCGGGGGTAAAGGGTGACCCAGGGCCAGGATTTGGAGGTGGAAAACCCGGTAAAAATAAAAGAAAACAGTGCACGTTGGGCGAACGCCCAAGTAGTCGCATAGAATCTCGAAACACTTGAGGAACCTCCAAGTGTTCGGTAGAAGTTGGCATGGGGAAACTTTAAGAAAATAAAGGCACTCGCAAATTAAGGGAGAAAAAGGGAGTTTGAGGCCAAGGTCAGAGAAGAGGTAACCATAGACATGGAAGAAGTGTTGTACATCGCCCTCATCAAATAAGGGCGATGTACAAACGAACTCGCCTTCACTACAAAGGATAGCCCGGAGCTGAGCGTCCACCCCATCCGGGGTGAAGTTTAGAACGTCAGACCTTAGGCATTCCAAAAAAGCTTGGGAAAGCCAAACGGTGTGGGCAGTACTGTCAGAATGTTGAAATTGATCCGTGATAGGATCGGGGAGAGAACCCCAAGTGTTTCTACGGAAGGTAGTAAGGGAAGGAGGAGGCGAGGGTGGGTCACTCAGGTGAGAGGGCTCGCCCTCAGGAACAAGAAGGGAAGAAAAGGGTTGATCAACAATCACGACGAAGCCCGAAGAGTGGTTAGACTATGTGGAGGAGGACTTGTCGGAGAAGGAAACGAGGCCTATCTGAACCCTAGGTTTTTTGCCTTTGGGGTCGGAGGAAGCCATGGAAACAGAGAAGAAAAGAGAGAAAGAAGTATAAAAGACAAAGAAGAACAAAGAAGGACGAAAGACTCACCGGAGAAGGAGAAAACACTGAGTGGCAGCGGCGGAAATATGATGGAGGATCGAAGGCAGATCAGAGGCAGGAGAATCGCAGAGAGCAGAGGAAGGTGGCAGAGGTTTTCAAGGTTGCAAAATTGTGGAAATGAAGGGGAAGGGAGGTTTATATAGGCAGAGGATGGAAGAAGAAGGGTTTACGCGGCAAAACATTTCCCTAGGGATGTGAGTAGGCATGATTGCCTATGGTAAGGTGAAGCGATAGGTATTTAATTCATAGCTCATCATTACGACGCATCAATCAAAGGTCATGATGATTGGGGTTTTAGGGTATCGAGGCAAGCGTGTTGAAGAGGCAACAAATAGATTGGACAAGAGGCTAGAAGATAAGGCCACGTGCACTCGCCAGACTTGCTAAAGGGATTGTCCTAGCACGCTGGTCGAAACCACCAGTTGGAGGGCGAGCCCGAGGTGAGATGGCGAGGGCGGACACAAAACGCGGTGCCTTCATACTTCAGGCACGATGTCTTGTGGGCTTGTGGGCTTGTGGGCTTGATACAATAGAGAAGTGGCAAATGCTTCTGATGTGTTGAAGGTCCTCACGCCAAGTTGGCGACTTATATTAAAAAAATTATTTCTTTCACGCCATGTTGGCGACTTATATTGAAATTTTTATTTCTTTCACGCCACGGTGATCTACACACTTTACAAGACTGCCAGGTGGAGGGCGGACCCCAAGAGCATCTTAAGTCATCAAGGAACATTAGACATAGCGCCTTCATACTTTAGGCACAATGTCTTGTGGGCTTGTGAACTGGGCGACTGAGAGTCCGCCCCTTTTTGGACCCTACCCAAGGGTGAGTAAGGCGCGCGGAACTGTTACCAGGCCCAAAAGGCTCCATTTTAGGAAAGTTAGGGTTTGACACTTTTTCCTATAAATAGAGGTGTTAGCATTGAATAAAAGGATCTGACTTTTTTTAGTTCATTTATGACTTATTACTTTTTTGCCATTTTTGCTTGGCCATTCTTTAGGATTTTAGTGCTAGTAGATTTTGTATTTCAGTTTAGGCTAAAACAAGATTAGAGAAATCGACAAAAAGTTCAACATGATAAATTCATTTGTAATTTCAACATGAGATGATTATAATCAGCTTTACATTTTCATAAATAGATGTTCATGAGTAACTTCAAGAGATAAAAAACAAGCAAACTACAAATGAAATCTTGAGGCTAGTTTATCTTTAAAGCAATTTATTGTCCGACTTATTTTAGCTTCTTTTGTTGAAGGAAGAAAAGAATGCTTAGCTAATCAATCATTGAATATTATGACCTAAAGTTGGAAGATAAATGTTTACTTTTTCTTCTTCTTTTGATCCAATATTACATCCGATTCGGATAAAAAGACGCGGCGTCATGAAAGTGTGTATTTTAAGGCGTGAAAAATGATAAAAACAAAGAAATAATTATTAAATTATATTTTACAAAAATGTTTTAATTTATAGCACTCCTTTTATTTTAATATAGAGAGAAGAAGTGCACGTTTGTCAAAGGGAAAATAGAAACTTTACATCATCTTCTTTTTGTAGTGGAAGACAGCTGAGAAACATATAATAATTTCAACAGCTGCTGACTGATGTTTCATGGCTAGCTAGGTTTCACATTTTTCTTGTTAAGTTTGACTTTGATGTAGATGTTTGCTATGCTTTTTTATTGTGGCATCATTTGGCACCTAATTTAGCCGTTGGATAGAGAGAGACCAAATCTAGTGGCTGGCTCTGCCAAAATAATAAACTACTCATGAAATTGTTATGCTTTGTTTAGGGATAGGTATTCTCCATTTGTTTACCTTCATAGTGGAGTTTTTAAACATATGTACTGTTGTAGTGTAAATTTTTTTAATTGCCAATTAGAGTGGCCATACTTTTTTCTTTTACTTTCTTTAATTTCAAGGGAAATTATTCCATCACAAAATCTTATTGTACAAAATAAAAGGAATTAGTAAAGGAATGTGGAGGGAGAAGCTTTTCGCCGCAAACAATATTTCATCGCTCATTAATTTGTCATAGAAAAATCCTCTCTTAAAATTCTGTCGCTAATTCAATTTCTATTATTCACAAGGGTTTTATGACAACTTCCATCACAAATAACGTTCCATCGCTAAATACTTTTTGACGGAAAACTTCTCACTCCACATTCCGTCGCTAATTCCTTTTATAGTATTTACTATGATTTTGTGACAGAATAGTTTCCTTCACAAATAAAGAAAGTAAAAAAACAGTGGTATCGCCACTTGTAGTGGCGATTTTATAAAAAAAGATATTGTCACTTATAGCGGCGATTTACACTAAATTGGTAATTAAATAAAGTTTTACTACATTAGCAAATATATGTTTAAAACTACAATATATATGTAAAAATGTCGTGTACTCCACAACTCTTCCGAGGTAAGATATGTACGCCCTACCATTAAGGTGTGCAATTAAAGTCAAATCGTAGAATTTCCAATGCATGAGCTGCAATGTGTTACACAACATTTTATTCGAAGGAGAGATAGAAGAAAATAATACTTGTTTGTTGCTGAGACGAAACACACAATACTTGGATTATGATATTTTCAAACAATGAGAAATTAGCAACGGTTAATTTCTCATTGTTTGGCGGTTATAACCGTCGTTAAAGTAACTCGTGGCAGTTAGTCTACTGCAGGTGGATTTGGTGCCACTAGGCCTACTAACCACAATTTTAAGCAACCGTCAGAACAACTGTTATTTGATGCATCCAAATATTTGCAGTATTAATAAACGCCGCCAAACAAACTTTTAAAATGACTGTGTACATTTAGCGGTTGTTCTAGCCACCACTTGTCTAATTTTTGTTGTTGGCAACTAACGGCGGTTTAAACCGCTGTTGGTCTAATTCGTTTTGTGGTGGAGTCGCTGGTGGGAGATTCATCCTTAAAGGAACTTATGATATTGGTTCGCCATTTGCTATGCTTCTGTCTTGACTACATGAGAGGGTTTTGTTGTTGTTGTATACGTTTGAGTATTTCTCTAGAGGTTTTCAATAAGGTTACTCTCTATGATATTTATAATTTGTTGGATGATAGATATGAGATTGTTTGCTTGTTGATTAAGATTTTTCTTACATGGTGAAAATTTCTTAATAGCTTTTGAATTGAAAGAGCTTTAGGTTGAACATTAGCATGATGATCATAGTATTGTCTCAAATGACATTATGGATTGAAAGGTGAAAGTTATGTCCACCAAGTCCTTTTAACCATGGAAAAAATGATACTTCTAATTAAATCAGACAGAGAATTTTATTCTTTCTCTAATTAGCAACAGAACATATATAGCCCCTTAGTTAAAAACTTTCCATTTCAAATTACGATGAATTTTCTATTTTTCTCTCTAACATTTAAGATTCCTTTCAATCTTGACTAGGATACTGATGCTCATTTGTCGCAAAAGTCACAATAATTTTTATATAATTGTTTTTTAAGTCGGTCATATATAAGATCGGTTAGACCAACACAAATTATAAATCTAAAATTGTATCGGCCCATTCCACTTATTAAAAAAAAAAATTAACATCGATTTAGCCAATGCTAATATTCAATTTTTGTCGATATATTCTCATTCAACCCACACTAAAATAAATCAATCTGCGTCTGACTTTTGCAAATCATTAACACATTAATGAACATTTTTATTGTATTGTCCGACGGCATATATATAGTAAGAGAAAACTATTGCGTAAAACTTATTTATGTTTATGTTAAATTAATTAATATTAACTAAAATAACCTTTAAAAAAATATTATCAACGTTTTGTTAAAAATAACAAAACTTTAGGTTACATTATAATATATTTATATTTTAAAATATATTATATTAATTTCTAAGTAGTTTAATTTACATGCACGTCTCTTCTTAGCGAAGAAATTTTAGTACATATACATTCTTGTGCCATTAGTTAACATTCCTAACCCTAATAAACCCACTAAGCAGACTTGGAGAAGCACAGAAAATGAGTTCTATATTTTGGTTTGTGTGGGTTGGTGGTGGACGCGACAACTAGGGATTGTAAGATGTTGACATTACTCTTAATAATGATGACAAGCACGAATGAATCAGAATTCAGAAATCAAGTTTCTTTTCACCTCTTCCTTGATGAACGATAAAATATTACCCCACTAATAATGTTGGGTTTGGAATGGAAACTTTGATAGTCGTAGTTGTTATTTGGTCTAAACCACAAGATAGAAAAGGTGGGGTGAACAATTTATAGAGGTGGGCTAGTTGACACGATCTTTGAACATTTCATGTGCTTCTTTAATTCAGTGTATAGGACTTGGCCTGTAGTTTAACCCATCTCAGTCTATGTCCCTTAAATTCGTATTTTTCGGATTTCTTCGGGTTTAGGAACGGGTTCGGGTTTAAAAATTGAATCCGGTCAATATTTAGGGTCGGGTGAAAGTTAAGTTCAACTCATCCCACAAACATCACTAACACACTAACTTCAAAACATGATTTTGTATATCTTCATTTATAGTCTGGTTTTAAGTGAATATAATTTGTATTATTTTCTCTAATTAAGTATATTGTTATGAAAAACTTCAGTTCTATATAGTTTCTTCCATAATTCATTGATATGATAGAAATTAATTTTTTTACATAATGATATGTATTTATAATTTCTTAGTGAGATTTGAAATTGATATTCATTTTGTCCTTCGGGCCAACCCGGACCGTCCTTCTGCGGTCGGGTTTGTGTTAAACTCGCACCTCATCAGTTCTCTCAGGGTCTAGAGACAGGTTCAGATTTAGAAACCGACTCTATCAATATTTAGAGCGGGATAAAAGTCAAGACAAACTCGTCTCATGAACACCCCTACTTCATTATGGGCATATGCAGCCATAGGATCCGTGTTCTCATATGATGGTATGAGGAAATTTCATGGGAAGAAACAATGAATAAAAATGGTTTTGTCTAAGGTGAACTACCAATTAAGTAGTGCACCGTGCACCACCAGCTTTTGGCCAATAAGATTGCGTCAAATATCCAGGTAAGTAACCGGTAACCGGTTCTACAGGTTATTTTATTTTTATAATTTATTATAACTTTAATTTGTTAATTACTATAAACCCATTTTTCTCTGTTAATCTTCTTTTTATAATTCATTTTTATCCTTTTTTTTAAAAAAGGGTAAAAATATAATTAACTAATTATTATTATTTTAATTTTTTTAAATATTAAGTAAAAAACTTGCTGTAGTAGGTCATTTAGAGTGGTGCACGGTGCACCACTTAGGGTGCAAGTGCACCCTAGAAACCACCAATAAAAATTTATTATATGGCCTTGTTTGTGATACAATTAGATAAAAAGTTTCCACCGACAATCAAGATTTAATATTATATAATGTCACATAAAAAAGTTAATATAAATAAAAAACACAAAAAAGAAACATAACAAGATTTGATTGAATTGAGTATGTTGGCCGATGCATATAAACTACTCATGAAATTGTTATGCTTTGTTTAGGATAGGTATTCTCCGATTTGTTTACCTTTGGTAGCGTTTGATCCAACTTTTTTTTAATTTAAAAGTTACTTTTAAGTTAAAACTCACAATAAGATCTAAAAAAAACGGCAAAAGCTGTTTGCCAGTTTTTGTTTTTTTTAACTTAAAAGTTACTTTTAAGTTAAAAGTTGTTTGGTAAAATATTTCTGAATTATTTTTTTAGCGAGAGTGCTGCCGAAGAAGACGACCGAAGCGGCGGCGACGGTGGTGGCCAGAGGCGGTGGTGGTGGTCGGAGGCGGTGGTGGTGGCCGAACGTGGTGGTGGTGGCTGAAGGTGGTTGTGGCTAGGGCGGTAGGAAGTGAAAAAAGTAACTTATTAGAAAAAAGTTCCCTCAATTAACCTTTTACTTAAAAGTTACTTCGGGAAGAGGAGAGGGTAGGAGAACTAAGGCAAAAAATCAAGAGCTTCGTCCCAAAGGTGGGAGTAACTGATAAGTGGTGTTGGAAGAAGGAAAGCTCGGGTATTTATAGGGTAAGTTCAGCGTATGACTTGCTGCTAGGAACAGTAGCGGGAGAGAGGAATGGCGGCGTGTACCCTATGCTGTGGGCAATCAAAGCACCCCCAATTCAGTGACACTGGCCTGGAAGATTCTTGAAAACAGAATTCAAACAAAAATAAACCTGCAGCGCCGGAATGCTTTGCCATTGAATGTAGAGACACTATGCCCGCTTTGTTTGACGTCTGATGAAACCACTGAGCATTTATTTCTGCACTGTCATGTATCTTGGAAGCTTTGGTCATGGGTTTCACAATGGTTGGGAGTGCAATCTGCAATGCCATTGGATAGCAGTGCTCATTTTTCTCAGTTTGGTGCTATGGTTCCAGGCTCAAAGAAGGTTCAAAAATCTGTGTCCATGATTTGAATTGCTGTGGTAGGAGCTATTTGGTTTTCAAGGAATAATATGGTGTTCAAAGGAGGGGTGGTTGAAGTAGACCGGATGATGGATCTTTGTCAACATAAAGTGTGGTTGTGGTTGAAAGTGAATAACAAGAACTTCTCAGTATCCTTCTTCGAATGGCTAATGAATCCAATAGAGAGTGTGAAGATGCTGTAATAGATTCTTGATTAAGGTTAAGAACGAATATGATATACTGAGTAATGGTGTTGGGGGAGTGGCAAATGTGGTGGGTTTATCTTTTTTCATGGCAATTACATATGGATTGAATGAAAGAAGAATTATGTGCCCACTGCCTTATAAATTCTGGACATATTATTTATTATGAAGGTGCAGGTGTGTTAGCAGCAGGTTTTTTATGAAAGGCATATGTCTTGGATCTTGGTCTTGCTGCATTACTGTTGGTGAATATGGCTTGTCGAAATTATTGCTGGGCACAGATTATGTTTGCGCAGAATAGGGAGCATGGTGGGAGGAGATGATGTTGATAGTGGCCTTGCCATTGTCTGCACTGCTACCACTGTGTTTACTAAAATCTGCATTCTTAAGGGGGCTGCTATGCTGTTGGTTTTCTATTAATTCCTTGGTTAATTTGGTGCCTCTGTGCATTGATCTTATTTGTTGTAATTTCAAATGCACCATATCTCTTTACTTCTTTCTTATATTCTGTCTTGTATTCAGGGTTGGAGTACCTCTTGTACTCGCTTTAATTCAATTTGGTTTATCAAAAAAAAAAAACTTAAAAGTTACTATTTAACCTTTTCTATGTAAAAAAAAAGTAATTTAAAAGTAACTTATTTTTTAAAATCTTATACAAAATTGTGTTTGGTCCAACTAATCTTAAAAGTAACTTAAAAGTCAAAAAAAGCTGAGCTGAACACTACCCTGGTGTAGTTTTTAAACATATTTACTGATGTAGTGTAATTTTTTTTAATTGCCAATCTAGTATAAATTGCCAATTAAAGTGGTCATACCCTTTTTTTTTTTTACTTTCTCTTTCTCTTTTTCTCTCTTCTCTCTTTCTTTCCTAAACCAAACAATACATGAAGACTAATTTGGCCACTAAAAGGAACCCTTTATACTAATTGAGGTTCAAAAACTAGGTAATCAATTTCTCAAATTAACCTGAGACTTTAATTAACTAAATAATTATGTATCACTTGAACTAATTATCAGTTGTAGGTAAAGTTTGAAGGTTCGAGTGTTAAGTAGAAATTTGTTTAGATAAAAAAGAGTGGTTGCAAAATAAATAAAATAAAAATTAAAGGGAAGATGCGATGTTACTTGAACAGTTGAACTAATCATCATATGTTAAATATTTTTATATAATTTATAATGACAAGCCAGTGAATAAATGAGTAAATTTTATCATTTTAACAAAAATTTATCTATCCTGCCATGTCCTTTTTCTTCTCCTTTTTATATTTACTTGACAGCCAAACCCTATAAAATGATATGATCCTTTCATTTCTTTTCTTGCCAACTTTCCTTTTGTTTCATTTTATCCTGATCAAAGAAACATAGGCTAAATATTCTTCAGCAAGAAACACCTGAAATTCAGATAAAGTAAAAGAGTACCACCAGAAGTACCCAGATTATAAAAATTGAGGTGGCAAGTATCTAATTCCTGCTTTCTTTTATCTTATGGAATGTGCCATTCATGTCAAAGAACCAGTGAACCACTCATGGCAATAATTTAGTTATTAAATGAAAATATTTTTCTTTACTTCACTACATCATCAAGAAACACGTGGATCCTATGTTGAAAGTTGATAACAAAACATTTTATTCATAAACTAATCAAAACACAGGTGCTTCAGGGGAGGAACAGAGAGAAATTCACATGGACCATATGGGTATGGCCATCGTTTTCATGAAATTCATTACACATAAGGTTCAGATTCACCAACAATGTATGAAGATATATGTTATGTTAATGTCAAATTTTGTAACTAGCATAGTGTAAGACTAAGACATAAAGGTTTGTCATGGTTGAGTTGAAAGTTTGAATATTAATTATTTGATATAATGCCCATATACAACATGTTACTGTAAAGGTTTGTTATTTCTTTACTCTTCAATGGCTCAGTCTTTATCCTGAATACCTTTAAAATATTTTTGGCTAGAGAAACTAGTGCCTGCTCCAATTTTATCCATTTAAACCATAAAAAAAAAGTGCAACCATGTGATTAGGCAAAAACTAGGAATATAAGTGAAGGCAACTGACAAAGTAGAAGCAAATTTTGAAATCTGCAAATAAAATATAGTTGATTTTGAAAAACAGAAAAATAATAGTATAAATCTCACATTAGGCAGTAGGCACTTATAAGATCCCCAACTATTATGTTTGGATATATACTTTAAGGACCCATACAAAGGAATGCATAATATAAAATGAAATTTTTCTTATAAATTATAAATTAGGATGAAAGTCTGTTTATGTTATATTCAACTAGTATCTAATCTTACATGTAATGCATTTCATGTTAAAACCTCCATCAATTAAAAGAAAAAATAAATTATGGCGATTTAAAACTCCCACTAGTTTACTGAATGTAAAAAATTACATTTCAAAAATTAGTTTTCATGACTTGCCCATTTAATATCCCTGGATCTCAAAGGAATTAATCTCATGGCTGCCAGTTGTGGAAATGCTGAGATAAAAAAAATTAGCTTTCATAACATTATAAAAATAACAATCCAAAAATGTAATTTTTGAAAATTAGTTTTCGAAATGTAATTTTTTTTTTGTGTGTTTCAAAACCTAATTTCTAAAATCTATAATTTCTTTATCTTTTAAATGGCGGAGATGGTTTTAACCGCCGCAAATGAACCATGTAATTAACATTTCTAGATGTCTCGAATATCACATTATTCGAGTGTTTATGTATTATAATTGATGAAAATTATGACTATATATATGTTTTTCACGGACATCTTTTGGACATACAAATTAATGACGGTTTTTAACAACCGCTAATGTTTGCAACGGCTTAAAAACCAAAAAAAAAAAAAAGAGTATGTAAATTAGATCTACGGTTAAATCTGAATGTTTCTATATCATTACTCTATTATTGTTGTTTTTAAAAACAGAAGAATAAAACAAAATCTCACATTAGCATTAGGCCCTTCTGAGATCCCCAATCAGTAATGGATTTCACTTCTCACTCACATCTACATAAAGCATCTAGCCAAGCACAAAAAGGAATCTTCCTCAATGCCAAAAAGGGTACTTTTGTAAATCCAAATGTGTCAAAAATTACTATAAATTCTTGAAGCATCATCTCACATTTCATTTCAGTGCCATACATAGAGAGAGAGAGAGACAGAGAGGTTGAGAAAGAGATTAAGAGAGACAGAGACAGACAGAGAGAGAGAGATGAGACCTATAAACAGTGCACCACCAACACCAACCAATGGTGTCAAGTTTTGGAACACTCCAATTCCTTACCTATTTGGAGGCTTAGCTCTAATGCTGGTTCTGATATCAGTGGCATTGGTGATCCTTGTTTGCTCCTACAGAAAACGCCCTTCAGATTCATCTTCAGATTCAGCTGAAGACATGAAACAGGTAATGTCCAAGAACACAGAGATAAACTCAGAGCCAGAAGTGCTTGTAATAATGGCTGGTGATGACAAACCCACTTACCTTGCCAAACCAATCACTCCCTCAAATTACTGCACCTGTGGTGAAGCTGAACCAACAACAACAACCCCTGAATCAAGCTCAACCACTGAGCTAAGAGTACTCACCAATTAACTTGCTACAAACAACAACAACAAAATTTTGCCTCCTTTCCATGTTCCAGTGGTTTTGTGAGCACTGAATGTGATCAATATGAGGATGAGTGTTTTCATGAATTTTGGTTTTTGGTAATGAAAATGACTGCGGCATAATTATAGCAAATTTAGATCAATTTCTCTTTTTTTAGAATAAATTCTGATAATCAGAAGCTACTAACTGAAGCTTCTTCCCAGAATCGATTTTGTGACATTTGAGCAATTATAGATGAATCTTCAAACATGCATTTAATCTTTGTTGTTACATTTTTCTGCTGCTAATTATGCTTATCATCATAATTTTAAATCAAGGAATGCGACCATGATTTCGACCAATACATCAAGGTTTCAGAGGTTTTGGATACCACAACATGAATGGGATATCGGCCACAACAGCCATGTCTATTCACAATTTTCCAAAATATAAAGTATCGCAACACAGCAACCGCAATTTAAAACCTTCCCTAACATTGTTTATCTTATAAGCCACATAGATTTTCAAAGATATGACTAATAGATAACGATGAAATCAATCTCCATCGCCTAACCATAAATTGAAGGCAAGTGAAAACAAGAAATCACACAAGAACAAACACACCCCACAACTTCTTTTTTGATTTCTTAATTTGATATTCTTTTTCCTTTGCTATCTTTAAATCATGCCTGCGAATTGAATTCTGTGAACACAGTCCGTGAGTTAAAAAAAGAGGGTATATCAACACGTCACATAAAAACAACATCAGTTTCTTTTTAGTGTGTTTCGACTCAGCATAGGATTCCATTTGTTTCTGAAGTTAAAATTCTGAATTCGAGGGACGCCATGAAACGTAGAAGTGAGCGTACGAAGACACAAAAAGCCATAAAAAACAAAAGTGGGGTATGATCACCATTCTCCAATAACCAAATACAAACAATGCTTAGTGCTCATTATCATCAAAATGAACCTTCTAAATATAATATCTAGAGAAATAATGAAGAAAGAGAGAATAATTTTGTATGTTTTTGGTGGGTTGATGATGAAACAATCACTGGCTAGAATTAAAGTCCCTAACCCCATCAAAGTCACATAGGAAATTAAAGTGGAATTGGATAACACAGCATCTAGGCGCATGTGAATGTGGAGCCCTTTGTTTTTTTATAGCAATGAGTTTGTGTCCTTCACTTTGTATTGTATACGAGTGTTCGTGGGATAAGTTGTGCTTATTTTTCACTAATCATAAGTATTTATCAAACTAGTTTTTGTAAATCCGAACGTTGCGAAGTTTAATAAAAATGAGTCAGGACGAGTTAATGGATCGGGTCGGGTGGTACACACATCTACTTTATATTGTTGGAGCTATAATAAAGATTTGGCATGAAAAAGGTTCAGCGGCGAGCCGCAGTTGTTTTTATTTTCTTCCCCCTGTTTTTTACAAAGTGGTTTATTTGTAATCTTACACTTTTGTGAACGCGGCGGCTTGGAATGGCTCTAGACATAAATGAGTTAATTGAAGAGCAAAAGTTGATAAATGAAAAGAACAAAAGCATTAATTGAGGGAGTTAGACAAAAAACCAAAAAACATAAATAAGAGTTTTTTTAATGTCTAAAATAAGAGTTAAAATGATAAAAACAACATTATTACTCCTAGATAAGGGCTGTCTGCCAACGAAAAAGTTAGATATGTTAAGCGGTGAAGTCTAATATACAACAACTAAATAAAATGATAAATGTGATACATTCCGTGGAAGAAGCTTGTGTCTCTTAAGTATATAGTTATGGGTTTAATTTTTAGATACATGTGTGTGAAAAAACACGATTAGTCTCTCAGCTAGCAAATAATAGTATATTTGAAAAAACTGAAAAAATAAATAAATACTAATGAAGAGTATAAATTTGATGGTTATTTTGGTAATTTCATGAAGATTTATTTTTATAATTACACATAAGTCATATTTAAACTCACCAAAATCACATAAGAAGAGGAAGAAGAAGAAGAATTCCGCCGTCGGTAATAAATTTTTGAATTGTTCAAAGTCCGCCAAGTTATTAGTATGTAGCAATTTCAAATTTAGAAATTTACCAACACCCTTTAATATCGGTATTTGGAAGCAAATAATCCTGCCAAAAATAAAATTGCGGCCAAATTACCGATAGTCTGGATCGTTGGTGTTTTCTTTTGGAAGTAATAGTGAGATTTTGTGACGAATTTGGGACCGTTAGTAATTCAATATTGACTACCACCACTTTTAGAACCCTAAGATAAGACTCAAACACAGAATCATTGCTTCCCACCACCACAAAGCCAGGTCGCAGCTACACCGCGACAACAACCATGGTTCTGAAGACCGAGTTTTGTTTATTAAATGGCGTGAAGATCTTTACATCTTTTCAAACTCCCCCCCCACCCAACCACTTGTGGTTGACGTATTTTTGAACAGTAAATGGGATCGCCTTCTAAGGCGATTCCCAAAAAGGCTCACCCATCTTCGTCATTAGCCTCCGTGTCACTTTATTTTTCAAGGAAATGATGGAAAATTTGTTGTTGAAGCACCAGAGGTCAACATAATTGTATAAGTTGACGACCATTTGGTCTAACAAGGTTGTATTTCGAAGAAGAAGGTGGTGGGTAGGTTTGGTCGCGACCCGTGATAAGACTACAGATCTAGCAAGAAAGGCTGAGAAGGAAGTGGTACAATCCACCACAAGGAATAGGTGTTGCTGCTAACATAAATGAGGGACTTTATCGTGGGAGTGGGGAACGATGTGTCCGCGAAATGAGGAGTCTGTTGAGTCTATGGGGCTCGAGGTGAGGAGAGGAATAGGGTTGTGGTGGTTCGATGGGTACCGAAGACTCAAGACCCATATGCCACCACCAACGCCCTTCATCCCCTCTTTGATAAAGATGATTAATGTGAAATTTTAAAGAACTTTTAAATGTCAGCGAACTTTTAATGGCATATCATGCATCATTTTTCCATATGTTGCATATTAGATGGCACCATGAACACGAAAGATCGCTCAAGTGGTTAGAGCTGAAGGACATGTGACTGCAGGTACAGGGCTCGATTCCTACAAGAGGATAAAAACTCTCCCTCCCAAAATAAATAGAAAAAAGAAAAAAATTACCTATAAAAAAAAATAACATCGTGTTAAGGTGACAAAAGTAACCTTAACTATTTAATAGTACTTCTTGTGTTTAGTATCATAACTTTTTACTCTCTTTGTCCCTAATTACAAGTTATTCTTTAGATAATTACACTTATTAAGAAAACATGTAATGACGTTAATTAATTTATTAATTTAAAAAAGTTTATACATCTTCCACATTTATCCTTAATTAATATATTGGATAGTGTAAAAAAAACATTAATTGTTAATGGTAATTAACATTTTATAATTAAGAAAGTAGAATAAATACAAGGAGTATACATGAAAACAAATAATAAATATTTTGGACATTAAATTTGTCTTTAAGACGGAGGGAGTAGTATTTTCTAAATGGAAAAAGTACCCGTGACCAAAGGGATGTTACACTTAAGCATTATGAGAGGGGTGACACATTGTGATATAAAAAATAAAGTAAAATAAAATTAGAAAAATGAAAATTTTCTTTGGGTACAAATTATTGGGATTGTTGGAGTTGGGGGAGTGGATAATATATTATCCTAAGAGGATATTCCATATATGTGATGTGTGGATGTAACTATTGGATTACTATGCCTATCAAAGTGGTGTTTGTACGGGGAATATATATGTAGTGCCTTGCCCTTACCAAATTTCGAATGTTTCAAGGTTTAGCGCATAAAATAACACAAATAAAACAAAATAACATCAAAAGTTGTCAAGAATGGGATTCGAACCCATGCCCTTTCGGACCAGTACCTGAAACTGGCGCCTTAGACCAACTCGGCCATCTTGACATTTGCTTGTGGTTTCTTCCAAAGGTATTAGTATTATATTTTAAAGTTTTTGAAACATCACAATTTGAGAAACCAGAATATACAGATTTATTACTTAATGATAAAATGTTAAAATTTACTCACATGCACTGCCACATATGATATTTCTTTTGGTGGGCAATTCTTGGGTCATGCTAGCATAAGGTGAACACATTTGTGATAATAGCAGGTCATTTATATCTATGAGTGAGCCTATGCTAATCTCCCTAATATGTTATTGTGCTCTGCCTGATAGTTTGGAGGTATTTTCTCTCAATTCTACTATTTTCTTTATAAAAAGATAATATTTCTTTGAGAACAATGAGAATTTAGAAAAAAATTGAGTTTCTTAAGTATATACTGAATATAAGTTTTACATATATATTAAATTAAATTTTACAACTTTTTTATTACGTTGAAAAACATTTAAGTTAGTCTTTCAAAAATTGATCTCTGGACCTACCCCTCCTCAACCCATATGTCCTACCTCTTACCACTTGAGCTATCTTTCAGAGACAAATTTTACAACTTTAATACATCATAATTAGGTTGAAATAAATAAAAAAACTAAAAAAAGCAATATTATGAGATCTAATTTGAACGTCTTTAAAAGCTAGATTCATAAAAAAATTAGAGGATCCAAATCTCAGTTTTTATCATCTTTGCTTGATTGTAACTTTGGTCCCCCACTTACATAAAACCCACGATTTTGGTCCCTAACAAAAAATATTACAAAAATAGTCCTTTACGAAAGTTTCCGTTAGCAACTTTGGTATTCCGTCTAGTTTCTATCACGAAACTAACGAACCTTGCTTACGTGGATGGTCATGGACGATATGGCTCTAACATTGGATGATATGGCCCTCACATAACCCTCACATGAACAGTCTCACATGACCTTCACGTGAGACTCTCAGCAAGTTAAACGAATTTTGTCCCAATGTTGGCACCCTAGGGTTCAAAATTGTGAAATTTGAAAATAGAAACAAGAGGTTGCAAAGGCGATGGAGAATACGAGGAAGACGGCGGAGATAACCAGGTCGATGGCCAACCAGAGGCGACGTGCCATTGCGATTGACAAAATGAGGAAGAAGGAAAAGAAGCAGTCTCCACAGAAGCATTTTCAAGAGAAACTTACGCCAAGGAAGAATGGTATGACAACGAAGCACATGGTGAGGGACCACAAGGTGGAGAACCAGAAGCTTTTCCCCCTTAAAGAAACGGTGGTCCTAGAGAGAAGCAATGCGGACCCCAGTCAGAGCATGCCACCACCACCTCAGAGTATGTATTTTATTCCTCTACTTTATGTCTATGTCGTTGAATGTGTGCTTGGTGAATGATTTCAATGCTAAAATTTGTCTTTTAGTGATGTTGGTTGAATGCTTTGTAATTTTTAGATCTACTGTGCCTGATAAAGTGGATATTCATTTATATCATGGGGGCAAAATGACATTACACCCAACTATTCAATATGTTCCAGGTACTTGTGAAGTCATTAAGGGGTGGGATATGGATGAAATTGATTCAATTGAGGTGGGTAAGGTTGTCAAGGAGCTTGGGATATGTCAGCTATAAGTGCTTGTGGTATAAGCACCTACAGTTGGATGGTAATGGCATAATGAATTTTCTGTGATGCAGATATCTTGACTGTGATGCAGATATCTTGAATTTTCTGACAAATGTGAAAGGGTATAATGCAGTTGATGTATATGTCTAATATACAATTGAGACATGCTATGATATAGTGGAGTAGGAGCAGAATGTTGATATGGGAGGTGAGTCTGATGCGTCTTGGAGATAGTGGACAGGGATGAGTTTAGTGAGAAAGGGCAGGGGAAAGGAAAGGACAAGGTATTGTAGGGTGATGAGGGAAAGGGTCAATTTGTGAATGAGACTGTACTTGGAGCTGATGAAGGGAGGAGTGAAAAGGAGAAGGTAGCTGAGGGTGATGAGGGAATGGGTCAATCTATGAATGAGAAGGTAGCCGAGGGTGATGAGGGGAGGGGTGACCCAGTATGTGTTTACTATGATTTTTGGTAAAACCAAGTGAATCCAAATATTGATAAAGAGGCTGAGTCCTTATCCTCTTCCAGACGTAAGGACTTGAAATGACCAGTGCTTTAAGTGTAAAATAAGTGGGAAAAAAGGAAATTCGTCGAAAGTGTTCGAATGAATTGGGTAAAGAAGAGTTTAAAAGAAAACAGTAAATGCTTCAAAAAGCAAGAAAAGTTAAAGAAAAAAGGAAAATGCATCAAACTGAAAGCATAAATTTGCATTGAATTGAAAATGTTGAAAGCATAAATTTGCATAAGTTTAAAGGGTTGTGGTTGCTCAGTTTCACTCAATCACGTACGTTCTAACTCTTAATTGTTGTATGTCGCAGTCGTCGAACGTGTAGCACTGGGCGAGTGTAATGACGTTTAAGGGATGTTTTGTGAAATGGTGAACAAACCCCGATTATGTGCCTGGCTTCTTCTATTTATAGCCTAAGTTCTGAACTACTTGCAACGGACAAATTCTCTAAGCTTTACACGTGTCTCGAGTCAGCTTCTCTGTTCTCCACGCATCCTGCTTGACGTAACTGCCCAAAAACTTCCGTTGAAGAATAACTTCCTCAGATGCCAAGCTTTTAGTCGAAATGAACCTTACACTTGTCTGATTAAGATTCATTTTCAATATGAATTCGACTTCGACCAAAAACATCTTACTTGACTTTAGTTGAATATCAAAAGCATATTTTATGATCAAGTAGAGTAACTTGAAATTTTGGTCGAAACCAGTTGTCGAGTAACTTTCGACCAAGTTAAGACTTGGGAAAAAATCTCAGTCTAACATATGCCCTCCAAAATATTATGCTTCGATGAACTCTTTTATGAGAAGCATGATATTTTAAATTAAACAAAAGATAAATTTAATTATCCTTTATTTAATGGGCAATTAAAACCTAACGGTTTAATCATGATAGTGGAGCAGTTAATAGCCCACTACGCTAGTAAATAGGAAATGATGGGTATTGGGTTTCCAAGGCTTAAGGTTAACCGACGTTTCTTACATTTTGACTAAAGAATGCTCGACCAAGATATCGGCCACCACTTGGCCTTTCATCGATTTCAAAGGTGCGTACTTCAAAGAATATTCAGATAGCGCCAATGCTTTAAAAGCAAGAAAAGTTGAAGAAAAAGGGCAAAACACACCAAACTGAAAGCATAAATTTGCATTCAATTGAAAATGCTGAAAGTATAAATTTGAATAATTTTAAAGGCTTGTGGTTGCTCAGTTTCACTCAATCACTACGTTCTAACTCTTAATTGTTGTAAGTCGCAGTCGTCGAACGTGTAGCAGTGGGTGAGTGTAATGACGTTTAAGGGATGTGTTGCAAAATGGTGAGCAAACCCCGATTCTGTGCCTGACTTCTTCTATTTATAGGCTAAGTTCTTAACTGCTTGCAGCAGACAAATTTTCTGAGCTTTACACGTGTCTCGAGTCTACTTCTCTGTTCTCCACACGTCCTGCTTAATGTAACTACCCAAAAACTTCCGTCGAAGAATAACTTCCTCAGATGCCAAGCTTTTAGTCGAAATGAACCTTACACTTGTCTGATTAAGATTTATTTTCAATATGAATTCGAATTCGACCAAAAATGTCTTACTTGACTTTTGATGATGTTCTGTTTTAATTCTTGACAAGTATTATAATATCAAGTCATGTTTTATTCCATTATATTGTGAATTATAATATCAAGTCAAGTGAGAATTGAGAGTTTGAATGTTGGCCACACATTTGCTACGCAATTCATATGCACAGGTCCCTCAAATGTTGTGGTCATTCCTTTTAAGGTCCCTCCCATTTGAATTGCATAAACAGGTTCAAACAGGTTCATAATGTGATTTAAAGGCATTCATTTTGGTTACATCCCATTTCAGTCAACAAATTTGCACAAACACAACACATTCCTCATCATGTCATTTTAATGAGAATGCTTTTCAATCTCAAAAGATAATTTCACAAACACTTGTCAAAGACATTTCAAGTCAGTACTTTAGATTTCATTCCATTTCAGAGTCAACAAATTTTCACAACAACAAAAAAACACATTCCTCATCATGTCAATCCTTCTCAATTTGGTTTACATATAGTATCAACAATTGCATTCCCACCCATTACATTTGCATTCCTACTGAACAAAAGCATCCCAACCAAAACAACACCCCTATTACAAAGACTATCCCTTAACCATCACAAAGGAAATTACAATGAGTAACAATACATTTAGAAGACAAGAAATGGCCAAACATCTAACTAAGAATTTCTCATTCTTCTTTATAGCTTCAATTTTAGCCAGGGATCCAGTAATCACCTTCTTCAAACGTGGGTTGCATTCCTCATCATACCATATAAAAAAAATCGCAGAACCTTCTCTTGTCCTGCAAATATTCACAATTTAAAATTAGGGATTTCAAAAGTTAGGGTTACCTCACAATTTCAATTTCAGAAGAAATGTTAGGGATTTCACATTACCTGATACCTTCCACAACCATAGAGCCTTCGACCCGGATTCTCCCTCGTCCATGACGTCCTGAGCGAAGATTCAACTCCACAATCACAAAGAAGTCTTGTTCGACCACTAGCATCACTAACATAGCTGCAAGACGAAGCTTGACTTCGTGGTCGCATGGTATGGCCTTCAGGCTTGGCTTGACTTCCACTCACATTCATGTCGCCTCTACCTTCTGTGCGTCTGGCTTCAATGGAAGCTCTTCTCACTTCTGGTTCGTGTTTATGTAAGGAGGAGGAAGAAGAAAATAGCCGTTACAATCACGTGGGTAATCACGTGTTTCACTTAAGATATTTACTGCAATTTTTTTTATTGAGTGAATCCCAGTGGCATACATGCAGGGACACGTCATTAATGAATGCCACATCAACGAAGCCCGTCTCCTGATGTAAGCCAAATTGACGGAGAAACCAAAATTGCAACTTCGAAAAATAAAAGGGGGACATAACCGCTCATTTTAAACATATGAGATCAAAATTACACAATCGTGATGCCTAAGGGACTAAAACTGCAATTAAGGCTTCGTGATTAAATTTGGTGTTCATTTAATCAATCTAAACCAAAAACTGAAAAAAGTCTAAATTAATCGCCATAATGCCTTGCGATAATTAGTTGGCGGATTGTCATTTTCCCAGTTGGCTCGCGCACTTATTAATAATGGACCAATTTTGTTTTTGGTCAAATAATAATGGTCCAATTAACAGGCCATTGTTTCTATCAAAACATGTACCTGGCTTTAGGTAGACCCAATGTCACTTTCAGCTTCATATTCAGCCCATTAAACTGAACTAGCTAGGGCCTCAAATCTATATCTAAATTTAGGTTATCACCCAAAAAAATAGTACTTTATCTAAATTTAGGTTAAACATAGGTTTAAAGTTTAATTACCCTCATGTGTAGTGTTGACCAAATCAAGAAACCCTCATGTGAGCCTCGTCAAAACCAAAAAGCCCTATCAATATCACATGTCACGTACCAAAGTGATACTGGAAATACAAGCAAATAAAGTTATTTTGAAGTTTTATTTAATTCAGTTTGGTAAATTTAAGTGCTATTATAATTAAGTTTGAGTTGGTGTTTGAATATGATATAGTAAAGAGTGAGTAGTTCTATATAGCACGAAGAAGACGCTTATTGAAAAATCAAAATAGAGCTAAATCAAGAGGGGGGAAAACGACATTGATTTATTCTCTGTTACTATAAAGATTTTTTGGGCTATCAAATATCAATCATTATCCTATAGTTAAAGTAAATTTAACATTTTGTTCGGATAGTTACGTAAAAATTACTTTTAGAATGTAAATCTAGATATATTTTGTGGAATCCTAACACATAAGACTTCACCGAGATTAATCTTAATCATTAGATTTAACCATAAATAGTTAATAATGAAACACAAAATCGTGTAATATTTTAAAATTGACTTCAAAATTTCAGGTGATATTTTTAAGTGGTTGCAAGACCATTAAATAATTTTTAGTATGATCATTGTATGATCATACAATAATTTATTCCACATAAAAGAGCTTTGTTATTAGATAGACCCCCTTAACTTTAAGGGGCTGGTCTAGTAGAGTATGACAAAGTCTTGTATCTGGCAGATCGCAAGTTTGAACCTTCGTTAGTTCCTTTGGGGTGAGGTATATATTAGTCTTATGTAAGTGTTCTTTAAACCCGACAGATTTCCTTGTCTTGAACCGAGACATCATTCTCGCACTCTAATTTTTTTTGTAAAGAAAAAAAAGATGCACCCCTTAAACATGTATTTTAAACCTCCTTTCTCACCCATGTCATTTTCCCTACGCTTTAACCAACATTTTCCCTTAAAAAAACCTATTCCTTTCTAATAAGCAGTTGTCACTCCTCTCTAATAAAGGTTTCATCATCGATCGACCTCCCCTTTCTCATTGAGATCTTCTACCAATTTTAGGCTTCACTCCTCTTTAGTGAGGGTTTTTCCATCCTCTATGTAGGAATTTTTTATTATTTTATAATCACGACCATACCTCTTCTTTCTCCTCCACCACCACCCACGACCCCTTCTCCACCATATTCGCCATATTTTCTATTTTTCTTTTCTTTTCCCTGTTCAACTTCCTCCTTTTGCTCACCCGCTTTTCTCCTTACCTCGTCATCAGATTCATTTAGATATCATTTTACCTTTGTAAAGTTTGGATACGTTGTAGCGGAGCCACTTGTAATATGAGTGACCTCCATTTCAGCAACACTAAAGAGACAACAAACTGTGAAAATATGCTTGAAAAAGCTACGAATGGATACAATAAAAATTAGATAGAAATTTAATTTTGTTGCCAAATCAGATTGAGAAGGTGTTTTTAGTATTTCTATATGTTTCTGTTTTATAATTTTCTTTGGATTGTAAATTTGTGAGCAACATGCAATTATTGTAGTGTTTAATTCTGATGCATTACGATATTTCTATTTTGGATTGCTTATATGGAGTTTATCCTCCATTTACATGATGTAAGTGTCGTTGGTTCATCTGTCCAAATTTTTGTTTAACTAATTGTTTGTTTATGCACAATAACAAGAATCAAAATTACACATATATTGAAAAAAGAAAACGTCAGTTATCAAAGTGGCCTACCACTGAAAAATTACAAAATAATTCATCCTCTGTAGTGGCCAAAGTGATCCACATCAGAAAATAGTGTCTAAAAAAAGCACCCATGTGAAACTGCCTTTAAACAACTACAAAGTATTCAATACAACCTTCTCCGGAAAAACCTATCCCTGAGCCCCTGTAATAGAATCCCACAAAAACATACATGTGCTATCACTTGGCCCAATATTTTCATCAATAACAACACTACCTTGGATTTGGGACCTCATTCATAGCTCGGTCTCTTTCCACTATCGGGACTTAGTCTCCTTCATTTATACTATTTCTCTGCCTTGCGAGCTTGTGATAACTTCTCCTACCTTAGAAGGGCCTTTAACCACAACACCTTCATTGAGAACTCCTTGACTATCATTGGAAGCAACCATTGAAGCAAGTAGGCCATTCCATCTTTCTACCACTTCTCATGATACATAAGTAGGTTTTCCATGTTGAACAATTACAAACTATAAGTAATGTTCCTTAATTGCATCAATAAAATTTACAAGTACTTCACTTTTTTATCTTTCTTTTACCATGGGTGTTGGGTCCAACAACAAGTGGGGGGACTTGGCCAACAGCATGTGAGGGGACTTGCCCAACAGCAAGTGGGGGGATTTGACCAGCAACAAGTGAGGGGACTTGTCCAGCAACATCAGTAGCAGGGTTTGGATCATGAGATTCAACCTACACATATTCCTCGCAACCCCTAACATTATAGTCATATTTCTTGCACTTGCTGCATTTGGTAGATACACCACCTCTCTTCAAGCTTCTTGGATTTGGATCCTTAAAGGGACTCTTCTTTACTTCTTAGACCTTCCAAGGCCTTGCTTTGTTTGAATGGGGCACAGTTTCTGGATTTTCAGTCACTTTCTATAAACAACTTCATATGCTTCTCACTTGTAATAAGCATGCCCTAAGTGTTGTGGATTCTCCCCCTTGTGAGAAATTCAAGCCAAAGAATGCCTACAAGGGATCCCTACAAGCTCCCAAAATTACAACTGCATGATTGATCCTTAAAAGTCACATGTCTTTTTTCATATCACTATGCGCCTCAGCTTAGCATTTTTTGAATAATACTTGCCTCCTATTAAGCATTGAGTTCTCAATTACTGCATCATCAAACTGATAAATGGAGGTAAAGTCCCTTCCCCGACATAATTGGAAATCTATGAATGGAGGCCATCCTTGACATTCCCCCTCCACATTAACATTACCCATCTCTTCCTCCATATTTCCCTCCTTTAAACTTGCACTCCTCATTTTTTTAATTTGTTCATTCAACAGTGCGTCTGCTTCTCTTATATCTTGGACTTAATAACCATCATGAATTTCCTCCTCACTGCCCCGAAAATGAATACCATATGTCGAGTCATCAGTAGCATCATCACTTGAATCATCAGGAATGTTGGCCTTCTTTTTTGTAGCATCATTAGGAATGTTGTCCTTTTTTTGAAGCATCATCAAGAATGTTGTACTTCTTTCTTGTAGCATCATCAGGAATATTTTCCATCTTTTTTTGTTGCATCATCACTTGAATCATAAGATAACATCTCAATAGGAATATTGTCCTTCTTTTGTAATGGTTTGACAAATTATTGTACTCGTGAAGATCTCCGACCTATTTTACCTTCCCCTGGTCATGGTGAAGAAGAAATGGTGAGGAGAGAATAGGGTACGAAGAAGCTTGTGTCTTTTTATCTTCAGAAACGATGAATGTGTTCGGGCACTTAGGTTTTTTTATCAATCTAAGTTAATTGTGGGTATTTTTCAGTGAGGTTTTTCCATTAGTTCAAATGAATGTTTAATTTATTAATTAGGTTAGTTTATTAGGTGATTTGATTTAGGGTTTAGTTAATTGGTGATGTAGAAAATGTTAAGACAAAAAAACTACAAAGGATTCATTCAACACATAAGCGTGCTACGTCAGCTCTGACCTATCACCAAGCAAGGTCACGTAAGCTCCACCCTCAGGAGAGGAATAATGCTAACATTTCCCTAAACGTGAGGATAGTAATCATACTTTTTTTCGGCGAGCGATGAAAATATCTCTAGAACTTTCTAGAGATATTTTGATTTTCTATTTGTAAATATGATACATTTGTGTTCAAAATAATTTACATATCCTTAATATGATTTTATCAAAAAAAATTAATAAATCGAATTGAGTTTAAATAATTTTAAGGTTAAAATACACCCACCTCTCTTAAGGTTTGGTAGCATGACACTCCACCTCATTCTTATCTAAAATTTACACTCCACTCTATTTAGAGGCAACATTTAGTGACTGAAAAATATGTCACTAATTATTAGTTATAATGAAACAATAATTTGAAAATTTTATATTAAATATACTTCAATTACATTATATCTAATCTGATCAATCAAATACTATAATATAAAGCAAATGTTATAAGGAGAAAAGTCTTATGAAGTGTCACTCCCTCAAACAATAACTTCCAATGTTAGGGTTTAAAAAAGAGAATTATTTTATTATTTTTATTTTTGTTAGGGCACCAAAATATTGCTTAAGCTATAATGTTTAATATATTTTTTACAATATGCATGATCTTCATTTCTTGACAGATATACACCAGTAAATGACTGTATTTGAGGTATTTTTTCTAATTTTTATTCCATATGTACCTTTCATATTTCTATTACTTTTTATTATCTTACTTTTTTGTTTTTATATTTTGCATTGGTCATTCTTACCCGTGCATCACATGGGCATCAACATTAGTATTACTAATGTTAATGTTATTACTTATTGTCTCATTTAAAAGATTTATATGCTATTAATGGTTTATATTATTAAGTAAGCTGATTATTAAATTAAAAAATACTTATATATAATTAAAAAAAATTAATCATAATGAAATAAAAAATTGTTAACATAACAATTTTTTCATAATGTTTGTTAAACTATTTGTCTCTTGTCTATTAAATGAAGATATCCCATGTAAATGTAAAAATAATTTAATATAAAAATTATATGTTCTGGTTCAACCTAAAAATCAAATCTAAATACCTAATGTGCAAATATACAAGGCAAAAATTTTATTCACCGCAGAAATAATATTTTATATTTATATCTATAATATTATTCACTGTAAAAATAATATTGTTTAATACAATCGCCGGAAAATTTTATCTTTATAATATTATTCGTGGTAAAAATTGATGAAAAAATGTTTAATTTATTGACTAAATATTACTATGAATATATATTATTACGATGTTGTTTCGTGTAACTTTTAATATATATATATATATATATATATATATATATATATATATTATATAACTTAATAGTTTATTTAATTTTTATGAATAAAACTAGCACATAAAATTTTTAATACATTTTTTTTGAGAGCTAAAATAGCATGCTTACCAACCATCTGGATTTGAAATTTTATAGATGAATTTTTAAAGTATGCCACATGTAAATATTTGCAACAGAAAAATAGTTTTTTTTTATTAAATTGCTAAATTTCTCTCACAATATCAATTAGGTGTGGTGAAGACTAAAAATCGTTAAAAGTGTGTTTTTAAGGATCGAACAGTGACCTAGGGTTTCAAACAGTTTCTTTAGATAAATAGTTTTTGAATAAAAAAGTATATTCTCAAATTTAAAAATAAATTATGAATTAATTTTTTTTTATTCAAACTTGCACATGTAAACTATTTCAAATTTTTTGTCCTCTTGTATCCAATTTTTTTTTTTTTCAAATTTGATCATAAAAATATAAACAAATATCAACATTAATTAAAAGTATCTGTGATAAATCTTAAATTTGATCGTAGAGATATTAATTAATTTGAGCTTATTAAAGAAAATAATATAAATGTCATCTCCCTATTTATTAAAATAATCATAGCCTTAGGATTAACATATAATTAATGGTCAGGATTTGGTATCACTATAAAATTTGACATCTTGGTGTCGGTCAGTGACGGATCTAGAAATTCTAACTTGTGGGGAACATGCACATATAAGTTTGTAACATTAGGAACATCATATATTATTATTAAAAGTTTGAATTTACATTATAATTGTTCTATAAGGATTTTCATATTTTGGAAACATTAGTAAGATTTTCTGAATCAAAATCCATTTTTTGCACGATGGATCCATGTTTTTTCAAAGTGTCTGAGGTTGAAGAGAGGATAATTGCTCTGATGTTTTTTTTTTGAAAAATAATAATCATGGCTTGAGTTAAAATCAATATAACTAAACAATATTTAATTATTGAAAACATTCATATTTGTATTAAAAATGAATAACATAATTCATTTAAATGGTTCAATTCCTCAATCTGAAACTGCTTTTAATTCATTCACATGAATAAATAAATATTAAAGAGAAAGAAGAAGGAAAAAAGAAGTCAGTTATGAACCATATCATATATGGGAAAATTTAAGGTGTGGGGGCATTTTTTGAAAAAAAAATATATAAATATGAGCGATAAAACTCTTCCTACCAAGTACTATTTAACATAGTTGCACTGACAGAAACTTGAACTTGAAACATCTAATTAATTTAGAATAATTATGTGTCAGTTGATCTACGCACTTAGTAATCGCATGAAAACATTTATTATTTTGTTTGGACAATTAAACACTTAATACTCTAATAATATAGTATATCATATAACATATTGATAGTAAAAATGGAAAATGTTGTGGGGGCAAATCCTTACAATATGAATAGATCCGTTCCTAGTGTCAGTTGATCATGTCTCTAGTTTATTATTTAAATATTTCAAATATAAAAAGTAAAAGAATGTGTATAAATGATAGTAAAAGAATCTGTATAAAAGAGGGAGTAATTCAATCGCTGGCTCTTTATCTAATTTATAAATTTAAAACTTCACTACTGAAACATCAATCTGTCACTAAATCTTCACAATTAGAGACGGATTTTTTCTGTCACTAAATATGTATTTAAATGGAGTGAAGTGTAGATTTTGGATAAGAATTTGGTGAAGTTTCATTTCACAAAACCTTGAGGTGAGTGACTGTATTTTACCCTAATTTTAATGTTCAATATTTCATTTATTATTTTATTAATTTTAAAAGAATAAATATGGGAAATTAACTTTAAGGTTTTATATTTTTATTTTATTTTTCGAAAAAATTGACTAAATAATAAATATGTTTTATAACTTTGAAATGAATAATGAAATTTTATACATGTGAGCAACTCTTTTTTATTTATTTCTAAACTTAATTTTTTTTTTTATTAGGAGGGGCAAAACCCAGAAGATGAAGGGGAACTACATTAAAGTAGACCGCGGGTATGACACTCATATAATCAAAGAGAATGAGGTTCCTACGGCTAGGAGATGGATCCTAAAAAATATGAACACTAAAATCAAGAGCGTGAGCCATATTGGCAAGACAATCAGCCACTCGATTAGCTTCCCGCAAAGTGTAAAGAGAATTGGATTTGGGGCCACCCCAATTGGACCCCAAGCCACCCCCTTATTTCCTAAATTCCAGTTATACCCAGTTTCATCGCACTTATAAGTGAGAACACTGAAATTGTGTTCTCACCTATAAGTGCGAACATAATAACCCAGATAGGACCTCCGGTCGCACTTCAATGTGCGACTGGTATATCTGTGGTCGCACTTACAGGTGCGATTTTTTTGCAGACGACGTTCAAAAAACGAATCGAAGAGGAAAGGCCACGTGCCTGTCAAATGCTGCGACAAATGGCTTCAATACACCTCCTACAGTGATGAATGCAACACCGATGAAATTGGGTATGATTGAAATTGTTGTTGTGGTGAGAGAGATGATGAATATTAAGGTTTTGGAGGAAGGGGATGGTGGTGATAACAGTACAACGTGGGGTGGCTGGAATGGAGGGAAATGAGTGAAATTGGTAACAAAGTGATGGGTATGGTGTAAGGTTGAATGGAAGAATGAAGGTGATGGGTATGGTGTAAGGTTGAATGGAAGAATGAAGGTGATAGGGTGGTGTAGGTGAGAATTGGGGAATAAGGGTGATGGGGATATAGATGGAAGGAATTTGTTTTTTAAAGGTGTACATGTAATTTTGCTGGTAAAGGGGGTGGTTTGGGGTCCAATGGGGTGGTCCCAAACCCAATTCCCAAGTGTAAACACACTTAACTCCCAATTTCTGGCCATCCAAAATCTAATCTGCAAAATCATTGAAGCATAAGGATGAGAGGCATCACAAACTTCATTGATGAGCTTGACCGCGACAAGAGAATCACTCTCAACTATAATTCTAGAAAAACCCATATCTCAAGCAAGATCTAAGATAGTAAATATGACCCAAAACTCAGCCCACAACACATTCGAGGACCCCAAGTTCTTGCTAAACCTGAATATCCAATGCCCATTAGAATCACGACATAGACCACCGTAGCCAGCAGCGCTCAAAGGCCTCCTTACTTACTCATATGTATTACACTTAAGCCACAGAGGAGAAGGCGGTAACCAAGCCAAGCCACCTGAATCTGCTTATATGTATGAGGGGGCATAATAAAGGATCCTGGAGCACACAGTTGCAATGAGCATAATCCAGTTGAAGCCTCAAAGTTGAAGACACAAGTTACTGTAAAGAGAAGCTATCTCCATTAAAAACCACACTCACCCTCATCTTCCAAATAGACCACAAGAGCAAGCCAAAATTTAGACAAACACCTCTTGAGGAAGCCAGCGCTCCATAGCTTGCTGGTCATTAGTTGAGACTAGCTGCGTCCAAAGAAGTCTGATGGAAACACAGTCACGAACGAGGTGAGTAATCGTTTCACCTTCAATATCGCAAATGGGGAAAGAGGGGTCATCAGTCAAGCTAGCTTGCCATCGTCTGTAGTTCCCCCAAAGCCCATTGTGATGAGACAAACGCCAAAGGAAATTGCAAGGTCTGAAAGGCCCTTCCCATTTCCAGAGCTGTCTCCAGTCGAGAACAGGTTCCAAAGGGATTTGCGAATTAAAAGAATTATACGCTGACTTCGCAGAGAAAATACCATCATTGGTGAGGTCCCAGATAACCTGATCAGCCCCTATGTTTGGTACTAGCAGAGGCATAGCCAGAATTTCCATTACCACATGTTGAGGAAGGAGATGGGAGAAGCTCGAGAGTTTCCAATGCTGAATGTCGCGGTCGAAGTAATCTGCCATAAATTTAACAACATCTATAATATGGATAGGACTTGTTGCAACATCCTTTAGCACTGTTCCTAAGAAGAGCCATTTATCAGACCAGAAATTAATAAAAGATTCATCCCCCATGCGTCATCTAAGATGCGATAATAATGTACGTAAAAGATTTAATAATTTATATTTCATAGTTAATATTTAGTAATAATTATTATTTTTCAGTAAGTTTTTTTTTTCAAACAAGTATTGTTAAAGATAAACTTCATTATGAAATTATTTTTCAAATATCACTAATTAAAATTTATGTTTAATATTTAATAATTTTTAACAAAAAATATCATCCATACCATTTTTTTTTTTGTAAAATAATTATTAATAATTAGGTTTGAGATGAAATAATTTTAATATTTAATATTTAATTATTACTTTCATAGTCAATATTTATTAAGTTTTAAAGGATAACATCTTAAAATATTTTAATATCTGATATATTCATCTAAAATATAATTACAATAGTAGGTTCTGAAAATATTTAAAAAAATTAAATACTTGCTTCACCACACATTTGTCCATTAATCTACTCAATTTTCTTATTATAAAATTGAGCTTTGAATAGACTAATAGGTCGTACTAAGCTTTTAAGAAGAACATACCATAGTTCAAAAAATCATATAACAGGTTATATGCCAGACTCGGGTCTTGAATTTTCTATATACAAAGACTAACCTAACTTATTTCCACCCTATGAAGGGCGTCTATAAAAATTTTAAAAACACAGGGGCATAGGTTATAAACAAATTAATTTAAACCTCATTTGAAAAAATTTATTTGAGTTTATATTATAGCACAAATGCTTATATTAATGTTTTGGAAGAGGTCTATAAGCTGTTTTGAACTTATTTTCATTAACCAGATTAACTTATCAATAAGCACTATAACTATTAATATATGTTGAGCTTATTTCAACAAGCTTCTCAAATTAGCTAATGAATATGCGCTTATATTCGCATATGAGTTTAATTAAGTTGTTTACCCAAACACATTCATAATAATGTTATTCAACTTATACCACCCAAAGAAGATGATTCCTATATATAACTCCCTCTATCATCCCTAAAGGCCAAACTTAGTAGGGCTTCTACTATGTTCTAATTTGTAGTTACAATGATCACATCTCACCTAAACAAAATTTTGCCAACAACCCTCCACCAAAAATGACCGGCCATCATATATATAAAAGTTAAATGAGCAGGTTGAAGACTAATCAATATCAATTTAAAAAGATCATCCAGCTTTTTCACAAAAAAAATTAACATGAATGTAAATTTATTCTGCACCTTCTCATTTAGAAGACACCTATACAGAGTAAAGGATACATAACACACATAAATCTTTGAGAATTAGATTGATCTGTTTTATACACAGACAAGACAAAGAATTTTATGCAATGATACATAAATACAAAGTGAAAAGGCACTTAATGCATATTCAAGGATTTTACACCTTTTCCAGTTGTGCACCTTGTGCTCTTGGGACATCTGTATTATGCAATAAAAGTTGGATTTATATTCAAGATGACAACGGCAGTGGTTAAAAAGAAATATTATTTTTAGATACACCTTATGACCAAAGATGGCAGTCCCAACATTCCTTTTGTTTATTTGATGCTTCCAAATTATTTTAAAATATAGGGAACCTTCCTGGTTCCTCCTTGAATTTAAGCCCTTAGCACAGTGCATCTACCATTTCACTACCTTCCTTTCTTTACCAATGCTTTTGCAGCTCAACAAGATAAGCAGTGATGATAGCTATCTATTAATGTAAGTTCTATATAGATTTTCATTCATCATCTATAGTCTCTCATTCATTCTCTTCCCCCCTTATGTCATGCTTGGAAATTCTTGATTCTAAAGCCAGAATCAATTCCGATGAGAAGTTTATGTTAATAGCTTCTGGGTATCAGAATTGATTCTATAGAAATCGAAGCTGATCCAAACATGCTATTAATGTTTTGCCAGTTTGCGTTGTTTTGCCTTTGAATTGGCCATAAAGCTTTCCTGCCTCAACAATGGATTCTTTTAAACAAATCTGGGGTGCAGAAGGTTGTAGCAGCAGTGAATCTGGATGGACTATGTATATTGCCTCCCCCATGCAAGAAGATGATGGTGGATGCAGCAATGAAAATGATGCAGGATATCATGAAATTTATGGTGAAAACAGGAGGAAGAAGCAGGGAGCCAGAGTTGATGAAGTGGAAAGTGATGATTCTATGGCTTCAGATGCTTCCTCCGGTCCGGTTCGTGGCCAAAGTAGTCATGGCACAGCAGTCTCTAAGAAAGACAAACAAGATCATGGAAGCAAGTGTTCTTCAAAAAAGAGTGCAAACAAGGAGAAGAAACGTTTTGACAGCAAAAGTAAAAAATGATGAGAATGTTCAATTGTATTATATGATGCTGGGATTTTTGCAGCCATGCATCTTAGAAATTTGGATTTGTTGATTTGTAATCACACCTCTACCCAAAGGAAATACCCCAAAACATTCTTTTATGTAATCATTAGTCTGAAATTTTATGTTTCACACTACACACTGTTGATTGTTGAATGCTTATTATTCTTTTGAAGTGAAAATAAACTTCCATATCTGAGGACAAATGTATGATCCATAAGTAACACCATAACTGTACTTGAATTGAGGCATTGTCAATGGTATTCAAGCCAAACAACACCAGTTTCCCAGCAAAAGAATTTATGGTTTCAACTTTCAAGTGATGAGTTCCCTGAGGGAGGAGCATCATAGAAGAGGGTTAAATCTGCAGCATAGAAGAGGGTTAAATCTTCTATCATGTAACCTCAGCTTCATATTCATTTTCTTCTTTTTTACCAAAGTTTAAATTGGAAAATGGTGCTAGAATCAGCTTATTTTTCTTGAGAATCAATTTTGATATCCAAAAGCTTCTATCCAGAATTGATTTTGATTTTATAATCAATTTTAGAAGATTTCCAAACCTGCACTGAAATGAGAATGCCAGGTCATCCAATAAGACATCATCATAGCAGTTCAAAACCTTCTGCAAACCATAGAATGTGAAATAACAAAACCACAGGATCTAGAAGTAAATTAAGAGAAAGTTAACTGCTGCAAGAATGTTTAGTTCATTCTTCAGAATCCTCTAATCCCATGTTTGGATGAGCTTCTTTTTCCTCATAATCAATTTTGAAATTCAAAAGCTTCTCCGTAGAATTGATCATGGCTCCATAATCAATTGTATCAGACTTTCCCAACACGCACTGACTGAGCAATTGGTTTCACAATTTGCACAGAATCCACGCTACATTTACTCAGAAATCAAGACTCAGTTTTTAACCAGGAATTAACCAGGAATGATTCTACAGCATTTCACCGTGAAACCAAACTTATTATAGTTTGTTACGTATGCAAAAGTTGCATTGAGCTGGTTGACAGAGGAAACAAGAAACATGACACAAGAAAAAAGTGGCCTATGGAAGGTTAGAGACGTGGCCAAAAAGATTCTGGATAACAGCAGCACAAGGAAAGAAAAGTCATTTTCTATCAAGAGCTTCTAATAATGATTCGTGCATGCACGTGTATGCTGCCAATTTGCAATGCAAACACGAATGGGGTATGCTTTGCTGGAAAGATGGGAAGGTTTCACATAAGTTACACGAATGACAACTAGAAGCAATTAAAAGCACTTGTTGCTGTGACAGGGCATTGGCTGGTTATGTGAACTAACTTTGCAAAGAATGGGACACAAATGCAACAGCAAGGCAGTGCCAAGTTTTAGGCTGTATTATGATTTATGAGTGACCATGGAAACATGAGGGCACACATGATTTGAAAGGAATCATTAAAGGTCACATTCATATAAAACGAATTGAGAGAAAGAGCCTTCTTTTGTGTATACAAGATGGAAAAGAGTGTTTCTCTTTTGTCCACGTTTTTGCAACTAAGGAAACCAAGGGGAAGCACTTTGGTCCAACTTGTCATGATTCATTAATTCACTCATAACAAACTTTAGATTGTGTTTGGAAGAGTTTATCCTAGAATATAAGCACTTCTACAATGTATGCATAAACTTATGAAAATAGTTTATAACCTATCTGTAAGCTGTTTTGAACTTATTTTCATAAACTGTTTAGATTATTAGCTTATGAAAAAAACACTTATACTTACCTATCAACTATTTTGAGCTTATTTCAATAAGTTTCTCAGATAAACTTACGAATAAGCGCTTACGTGATAAGTGCTTTTTTACATAAGTGCTTAATTAAGCTTCTTACCCAATTCTAACATTAGTAACAGGCACTTAAATGGCGATCTAGTAGAGGTGTTACATAGCAATGACCCTGAACCTTGGCAAATGTAGGAGTCTATAAACTATTTTTTAATACTCAATATCAATAAGCAGTATAGTACTATAGTCACTATTTGTTAAGGATTGCATCATGATTCAAATAGATTCTTACATATCAATTAACAGCAGCATAAATAGTTAAACAAATCCCAAGAAGATATAACATTATCATATTCATATGTGAATAATAAAATAACACTTCGATCTCTAAATAACAATTTATCTATCAAATTAGTCAGATTGATCCCTGAATGTCAAATTAGTCCCTCTACATATTTCATTAATCAAGTTAGTCAACAGAATGCTTGATGTGAAGACTAATTTGACTAATAAATCACATTCAGAGACTTTGAATCTGAACTTAATGCAAATTTTTCAAAGACTAATATAACAATACTATATCTTTTAGAAACTAATTCGGTTATTTACTCAAGAGTAAGTACCACAAGCAAAGATAATAACTGGGTAATACTAAGATCCTATCAATCACAAAGGATACACATTCATGACTTCCTTTTAGAGAGAAGTGATTCTCAACAAGAGTTGCAATTCCTTCAATTCTCAATAACATGTTTTTTAACAAGCTCAAAAACTTAATGTTACGATTTGAAAACAGATCTTCAATCCCTCTTGAGAAATTGTGGCAAGAAAGCCGCACATGAAGTTGTGTGGCAACCCCAGTTTCAGCCAAAAACCAATACAAGCTTCTCAATCATTGAGCTCATCATTGACAAAACCATTAATTACAGGCTTCTCAATCATTGACTTCATTATTGACACTGAAGACTTAAAAGTGAAAGTGTGACAAAATCCAAGATGCCAACACCAATAAAGGAGAAAAGATAAGGCAAAAGTAAAGAAAAAGATGGATTCACAGAAGTTACTTCAAACTAGCTCAAATATAATGAGGAAGTATAGGAAACTGGAAATGTAAGGAAAAGGAAAAGAGTAAACTAATTAAAGGAGAAACTCCCTCACTCCCATAGTGACTTAAGAAACAACATGAATTTACTAGGTAGGGTCTGACATAATAAATTTACAAGGGAACGATAAAAAGTCTAAGCTCAAACCCATGTAAAAAGAGCAAGAATTTGCACAAGTTAGTGAGTTACTTCTGTCTAACTAATTCAAACATAAAAGACTAAAGAAGAAACTGGAGAGAAACAAGGGTCCCTCTAAATAATCATCCACACCTGTACAAGGCAGCTTTTGATTTGTCTTTATCTGATAGTAGGGCAATCTTCACAATGAAAAATCATCAAAATCCACAAGTAGGCAATTCCATAAGCATGCAACTATTATTATTTATGGGTAGAAAATAAAGAAACCACAACAACCAATAATTATCCGACTAGGTGGGGCCAATTACATTGATTAATGAAGCCATTGACCTCAATCAAAAACCAAAAACTGAGTTGGACATCCATAAAAATAAAAAATAAAAAGAACTTGACAACATATTTGTTGGCTTCCAACATCTATCCTCTTTTTTATGGGGCTGGGAAGAGCTATGTAAAGTTTGACTACAACATAGCCAGAGTAAAAAATAAGGACTTAATTTTGATGCACTGTTGCACACTGCCTTTGAATCATATATAACAATAAAAATGTTGGGCTTCTTAGAAAGATATTATGTGACAATATGATAGGTATCAAATAATTTGAACTTAATGTGCCAAACTCAGCAGAATGGTGGCTACGTTGCAGTGTTTGAGTTTCTTCACACATTTCAAGTTGAAGCCGGTATTGAGTATGAAAATGGCTTGGGGAATATTAGCTTGAGGGGGCTAGCTTTTGAAGATTCTGCTAGTTTGATACTTCACAGGTTAAGGGACCACGGCAGAATTTATACCAGTTAGTTGTTCAGGGGATTGGCACAACACATCATACATAGCTTACTTTTCACAATGGGAGCTAAGCTATAGATTGGAGTTGTACCCAGTTCCAGAACTTCTAACCCACGGACAATCAAGTGCTATATCATGTCAACCTAAACTTTCTGCTGAACTAGATGCTGGATTTCAAAACTGGGTTCCCAAGGTGCTGACTTCAATATTCTGACTTGGAGGGAAGAACAGAATTGGAGGCACCAACATGTTTGTGACAGTTGGATCTTCTGCCAACTTGGCTCACATGGAAGAGGGTTGATTTTTTGTGATAACTCAACTACTGGTTGATTTGACAGTGTTATCAAATAGCAGACATCGCGGCACTATAGCGTAGCGCTATGAAGGCTCACCGCTATCACTACGCTGCTACGCAGCAGAAAATGAAATGATACGACTGTGAACATCAGTGTCACGGTCGTCGAAGATATAGCGGCAGTTACTTCAAAAAAAATTCCAAGTAGAAAACAGGCTCACATGATTGTTCATGGGCTTCTTTTCCCTTTGAAACTTCATACATAAGGATTTGGCGAGGCACCGAATGAGTTAAGTCAAACACGAAACCCCTAAACACAACCTCTAGTCTTCCTCCATCAATGACGGCCTGAAGTTTTTTTGTCTGTTTTAGTTAGTTGAGAGAGAGTTAGTTAGAGAGTACGAGAGAATACTATAAATAATAGAGGCTTAGAGAGAAATGGTATCTTTGGGGATCATTTGTAATTGGGAATAGGGAGAGTCCATGTTCTCTCAAATAACCTGGGTAAAATCAGTGTTATCTTTCTTCTTCTTTGTGGCTGGTTCCTAATTTCCTATCACAATATATGGTTAAATTATAATGTATGTTAAGAAGGATTTGGATTCATGAAAAGATAATATGGAGTCATTTGATCCATGTAACCAACCCCAACTAGAGGGACAAGGCTTTGGTTGATATTATTGTATGCTTCTAGGACTGGGTAAGAAAGAAAGGAAAAAAAAGAGAAAGAGAAAAAAAGGCTCAAGTTAATAAGAAAATATTAGTAATAGATATAATGCTGTACAAGAGCTTAACCCAATACGCATATTTATACTAATAATTAGGTCAAGTACTACTGATATCACTAGTACAACAAGTGCAGGCCTACTAACAATAAGACTAAACACCCTGAATAAAACAAGAAAGATATTCTAAGATAATCAGCAGATATTACTAATATTATTCTCCAACAATATCAAATTATTTTGGTCTGACAGTAGATAAATATTAAACTAAAAATAAAAAAGATGACAATGCAGTAAATTAATTCAACTCCTGCAGTAACTTCATAAACATTACAGTCATCCATGGTGCTATAGGAAATCTTATTGAAAATGTGAAAACTAAAAAGGCACCATGAACGGGAACAATTTTGTATCAAGCACAAAGCAGGATCAGCAAAGATATAATGTAGTTGTTGGAGAACCAAAACCAAGCAATACAGCTAAGTAATCTCAACTCATCATACAGTCATGAGCAGAAAACATTACATTTATTGAGAACCCTGATGGGTTCAAATACAGTAATCTAAATTCTTGACTGTTTGGCAAGCTTGAACCACTCAGTGTGGTAAGATCCCTCGATGTCAACCCTTTCATATGTATGAGCACCAAAGTAGTCTCGTTGAGCTTGCACCAAGTTAGCTGGCAACCTTTCCCTTCTGTAAGTGTCAAAATAAGCAAGACTAGCAGACATACCTGGGGTGCTGATACCAGAATTGATAGCTAGGCAAACAACTCTCCTCCAGGCAGATTGGCGATCAATTATTTCCTTCGCGAACTCTGGATCCACGAGAAGGTTTGCCAGATTGGGGTTTCTGTCATATGCTTGCTTGATTCTGTCTAAGAATATTGCTCTGATGATGCAACCTCCTTTCCAAATACGGGCCAGCTCTCCCAACTTCAAATCCCAACCCTTTTCGTTACTCTTTGCACGGATAAGATTCATTCCCTGTGCGTAACTACAGATTTTGGATGCATAAAGAGCCTTCCTAACATCATCAATCAACTGCTGCTTGTCTACTGGTTGATCGGTCAAGACATCATCAAAGCCTCCTGATTTAAAGACCTTTGCAGCTTCAACTCTTTCATCCTTCAACCCACTAAGGAACCTAGCATCCAAAGAAGCTTCAATAGTGGGAGCAGGAACTGATAATTCAGCAGCTTGCTGAACAGTCCACTTACCAGTACCCTTCATGCCAGTTTTGTCCAGAACTTTGTCAACAAGATATCCATCTCCTTTATCATCCTTAATTCCAAATATATCTGCAGTGATTTCAATCAGGAAGCTCAAAAGTTCTCCCTTGTTCCATTCTGAGAATGCATTATGTAATTCCTCATTTGACAACTTTCCCACAGACTTCAGCACATCGTAAGCCTCTGCAATCAGCTGCATGTCACCATATTCAATTCCATTATGGATCATCTTCACAAAATTACCAGATCCACCTTTACCGATATATGTCACGCAAGGACCACTGTCACGGACTTGAGCTGCTACCTTGAGAACAATGTCTTCTATGTATTTGTAAGCCTCAAATGAACCACCAGGCATCAAGGAGGGACCATTTCGAGCACCCTCTTCACCACCTGAAACTCCCATCCCAAGGTAGAGCAGACCCAATTCAGCCACTGCTTTCTCTCTCCTCTCAGTGTTCTCATACCATTCATTACCACCATCAACTATGCAATCACCTTTTTCCATGTATGCAGATAGGGTCTTGATGGTTTGGTCAACTGGAGCACCAGCCTTAACGAGCATTATAATCACCCTAGGTTTTTGAATGGAATGAACAAAAGCTTCAGGGTCATGGTAGCCGTACACTGGAAGGTTTCCTTCCTGTTTCGCTCGTTCCACAGTCTCGTCAACTTTGGATGTGGTTCGGTTATAAACAGAAATGGGAAAGCCTTTCTCAGCAATATTGAGTGCAAGATTTTGGCCCATAACAGCCAGTCCAGCAAGACCTATTCTTGTTGTGGGTTGAGCCATAATTTATTTCCTGTTCAATGGTTGATAATGTACATAAGAATAACGTACAAAAGAAACTGGCATGAAATTTTGATGCAGGGAACATAAAAATGCAGTGAGTTGCAATAACTGAAGACAATTAGAACTTGACAGAGGCCTCTCTATGCCATCAATAAAACTTCTACCAGGTACGTATACCTGAACATCTTCCAATAATATAGCAAGCTGGGAAAAACCATATTAAGAGATAAAAAGGAATTCAGATTCCCCAATTTCCCATAAAAAGGATGGGATTGCCAAAATCCAAAATGATACTATGATCATACTACAGAAACATTAGTCTACCTTAAGGATTAGGGTCATAGGTGCCCCACTCAACAAAGGCAAGATAAGTTGCACTTCGCTTATCCAAAAGATTACTATTACAGATGCGTTTGGATAAACAGTTGGTCATAAGCAATTATCACATAAGCGCTTATTCATAAGCGAATTTAATAAATGTATTAAAATTAGCTCAATATGTTGTAAGTAGGTATAAGCGCTTATGCATAAGGTAACTAATCCGAGGAGCTGATGAAAATAAGCTCAAAATAGCTAATGGGTAACTATTTTGAGATATTTTTTCATCAGCTCAAAATTGCTGATGAAAATAAGCTGAAAATAAGCTTTCTCAAACCCTTGCATAACCATTTCAGTTATAAGTTAAGCTCAAATAAGCTCTTCCTAACGGGGGCCTAAGTATTAAGTATAAACTACTAAACCCAACTACTAAACAAGCTGTATGCTTTCTTGCACATATCAAGCAAGGGCTATGGCCTCAAAAGCCCAAATATTGCCAAGATACAACAGTAGTACAATATTAGAATAGCAATCCAAAATCAAATCATTTCTTCACCTGAAAATACAAAAGACAATCAAGTTTTACAAGATCTCACATTTCCCCTTTTTTTTCTAGAAAAGAAACCACTATACAGAGAGTAACCAAACAAATGACAATAAGTGCATCCAGAGCATGCATAGCAGAATCACCATGAATCATGGTCCAACAAACTCATAAAGGTAACAATCAATAAAAAACTATGACAAAACCCCAGATGAGCAGCAATCAGAAGATCAAACCCTGTAGAACATAAATCACACTCCCAACTTAATTTCTCATAAACCACACAGCAAACACATGAAATGAAATCTAGTAATAATAATCACAATAATTGCAAATAGAATTTTCTGGGCAAGCAAATTAAGTTCATGTAAACCACCAACTCCAGCTCAAAGTGGATCCCAGAAATAAAAAATGGAACTTGGGAGGGCAAACCTGAAAATTGAATCGAAATACAGCAAAATTGACGTCTGGGAATCACAGTGAATCGATCAAAAGATGTGTGGTATATGCCCTATATATAATAATTATAACAAATAAACTTTAAAATGTGAGAAAGATTACCAATAAAAATTTATTAATTATTTATATAATATAATACTATCTGCAGTTGAAACTTGAAGCCGTCGATGGCTAAACGAGAGTCACCAACTACCAAAATTTTCTAACCAATGCGGTGCGTTAGGTGGAAAAGGAATCATCACCGTTGATTTTTTTTTTGTCAGAACAAACTTGGGTCATTTCAGGCCCAATTTATTGAAAAAAAAATAGTACCTCTCGCGTATGAAAAGTGCCTCTCCTTTTCACATTTTAGGGTCTCAAATTTCAGAGTGAACAGATGGATGAAATCAGCATGATGAGTTAATAATCAGAGCAAAATTTGTAGGATTTAAAATATTTGGATTTGAGTTCAACTTAACGGGGATTCGCATTTGTTCTTTCAAAATTTAAGCTAGAAAGTGCATCGTTCTAAGAGGAACTTTCAATATGGTAGTGTAATGTTAACACCATGGAGATGTACTTGTAAAAAACTATGACGCTCAAAGTGGTAAGAATAGCAAATGAGGGAAAAATTCAAAATCATAGTAGAACCCCATAAGATAGAAAATGAGTAATACATGTATTTATAAGCGTGGTAAGGGTCGTACCTAAAGGCATTGTGGTAAAATGAAGCTTTTATGTAAGTCATGCGAGATAATGGTTGCTTGTGAGCAACCTTGCAGCAACATTATAATTGTGTCGCCTTGAGTTCGCTCAGCTATGAGTCGGGCGAGATAAGACTGACTTCTAGTCGTCTGGGCTGACCATTGTGAAGTCCACTTAACTATGGATCCTTTGGCCCGCCTCGGACAATATTGGGTTTAGTAGTCTTTTGGGTCGACCTGAACAACATTGAACTTAAAGTGACAAAATATTGCCGCCTAATCCATGTTAAACTTTTGACCAAAACAAAAATTAACGTGAAAACTTCAGAAATGGATCTTCTCTATTGTGAAAAAAAATTAACTATGTCAAGTTTCACCATTTAAGCATTGATTTTAATTTTTTAATTATTAAACAAACAAAAATCGATGGTTAGATGGTAAAACTTAACATAGGTATTCTTTTTGTACAATTCATATGACATATTTTCAAACAAATTAATTTCTTTGTTGATACATTGAGACACATATGAAATCACGTTTGCATTTACACCAATTTCAAACAAATTGTTGACACACATAAAAGCCTTGAAAGATTGATTGAAACTACATAATTATTGACATGCACATAGACACACACCCTAATGACATATGGGTTTCTATTTATTTTTAACTGTCACGGTGTGCATGCATTTATAAAAAAACGTAAAAAAATATTGTGGGGTTAAAAACCTCCATAAATATGTATATATCTTTCGGATGTCTCACATACCAATGTGTCTAGTGGGTAGTCTTAGCAAATGCTTTCTTTCACACTTGTTCCACGTCCACCATTGGATATAATAGAAATAAGTTACATATATTATAGAAAAAATAGAAAAAGAAAATATGTCCAAATGAGATTGAAGACATGTATATGTAAGAGTTGTACCCAAAAAAAAAATCTTTATTTACAACTTCCACCTCTACCCCTTTAGAGATATAGGAAGAAAGATAGCGAAATAAATTATATGGTATGTGAATTGAGATTAATAGGATAATTTGCAATTGATTTACATTCATTGGATTCTTTTGGCCTTATATTTTGTTTAGTATTATATGATCTGTTTAATTCCCCTTATCTATTGTTGGGACTTGAAATTTCTTGTGTTATTAAGTGCTGTAACTGAATGAGGTCATAGATGTATGAAGGCACTACAAATTGTTTTCTGGACAATTATCATGATATTGTTTTTGAATCTGCTGAGTGTCCAACAAGTTGGTGCTAGCAAAATTAACCTAGCAGTTTTATGGATAAACCTGTAGCCACTCTGAATGTTATATTGCACAGAACACAACATTAGAACTTAGAAGACTACACCATTTATAGACAGAGTTCAGGAAGGGACAAAGTTTATGAGCTGAGACTTAAATAAAGATACTCAAAACATGTCATTGGCGTTTATAGTTTCACCTCTTACGGTTCAAAAGGGAGGCAAAAACTACTACTATTTCAGAATTCCCCACATAGTGGATATCAGGTTTCACGACTTGCACAGAATCCAATGCATGTGCACTCAGAAATTGGCCCATATTCGACAATCTTTCTGCAATTGATGCTAAAGTTAAAGTCTGAATCAATTCTGAGAAGAAACTTTTGTTAGTAGCTTCTAATTGCCAGAATCGATTCTGAGGAAATAGAAGTTTATCAAAACATGCTATAAGATTTGTAGGTTTTAACTAGAAGTGATTTCTAGACCATTTCAGCGTGAACATGCCAACAAACACAAAAACCTCAAAAGATGAAAATTTGAAGAGATGTGAAAACTTGGTCTTGTCCTCAAATTTAGCCAAGTATGTCCCTAGAGCTTGAGATTGATTGGTTTGAGGAATCAGAAAGATGGGGTGGGGTGGTGGGGACATGATCTTCAAGGGGGCTTAATGGAGGGCAGGGACTGTGTAGCTGCATGACACACATCATTTGGCGAAGCTCTGTAGTTTCCTCTCTCAGCTGAACATTCTCTTGAACCACTCTGTCATGGGACTCTGACATATGGTTCAGTTTCTCTAGCAGCTGGTGATTCTCATTCCTGAGACAAACCACCATTGACCAAAGCTCATCAAGGTGCTTCTGCTTCCTCATCCGGGACCGGCGTGCCGATTCTCGGTTTGATATCATCCTCCTGTGTTTCCTCTCATTGATGATGAGACTCTGCTGCTGTTGATCCTCTGCTTCATCAGAAGTTGAGTTGCTGCTGATGCATGATGAGGAGTTCTGAGGACTGAAGTCTTGAAAGGCTTGAAGATTGTTCTGGAAACCAAAGAATTGGTTGGAGAAATTTTGTGGTTGGAATGTGGGGGTGTTGTTCTGAATCATGTTGTAATGGCCTGGGAAAAGAGATGGGTCTGAAGGGAGTAAGTAATTGAGTCCTGTAATCTCACTGGTCTGCATGATGGAGCAAAGAACAAAAGATTGCAAGGCCTTGAAGAAAAACTTGATGGAGAATAGAGTTCAATTGTGGAAGAAAGAAGAGTGGATCAAGTATATATAGAGAGTGAAAATTGTGAAATAGCCCTGTTGAATATAGCCAAAGTAACAGTATTTTGCTTTTTTCTTTTTGGGGCAGGCACAAGATGTCAATGTAGTATTATAACGGGGTGTTATATCTACCACAAAATAAATTGTTGGTCTAGTTGTAAGAAGTTAAATTCTCGTAAGAATGATGATACAAGTTCAAACTCTAAATGAGTCATATGTTTCTGTTTAAGTCAAAAATATTTACATCATGCTGTCTTTAACAAAAAAAAAAATCTATTTACAAGACTTAAATCCTGGATATTAAGAGGAATCAACATATACCAATAAACCAACCAATGCTTGTGGTTATGTACTCTATCTATAATACGTGCAATGTTGGATTAAATTATTTTGCAGAAGAGAAAAAAGCTTTTAATAAGCAGATTCAAACAAGTAGAACAGTGTTGACATTTATGTGTATAAGATGCATTTTGTGCTCATGTGCTATGTGGGGCATTAGGTTCACTGAACAAGCTATTTGTGAATATGTGACGAAACGTGGGGGGAGGCAACTCGGGTTAATGGATAATCATTTTGGAAAGAAAAGTGATTACATCAGATAGACACAGGAAGAGAGTTCATCATATCATGGGGAGTATAATAATTCAACTTGCAGACTGCTTAGGCAAAAGCAGGCGCAGGAGGAACCACAAACACTTTGAAATTGTAACTGATCTAATCGTGTGGGACACTCCTAATTATATTTTAAAACTTGGTAATCTTAGTTTCTAAACTTTTATGCCGATTAAGATCAGAATATCACAATAATTACATAAATAATAACATTATTGTTGAATCACATATTATTCCTATTCCTAGTACTAGAATCCTGCTCTCTTATCCGATGGACTAGGACACTGGCACGGCGGTGGTCTACCTGTACAAGACACTATAAGATTCAAATCAAAGAGCAAAAGAATCTTGAGTGAGGTCTAATTAACTTAATCCCAATAGTTAACTTATATGGGTGAGTATTGTTTTACCAATATTGTTTGGTGGCACTCAAATAGTGTAGTCACCTAAAGTGAGATAGAAAGAAAAGATAGATAGATAAAAGATGTGTATATAATATGATGTGATGGAAAAAGAGAGATGGAGAGAAAAATAAAAGTGTATGGAAGGTGTCCTTACTATTAATAGTTCATGAATTGAGACGGTTGTTTTGCTCTTTATAAAGATTTTTCTTATGAGACCTCTTAACTTAGAGTTTTTCAAATCAATGGTGATATGTGATAATGTGAAGCACGGGTTATGTTGGGACAACCACTTTTGTGGCGGTTTTAAATCATTACAAAGTTGAAAGGTTGAGAAAAAAATAATTAAGCATGTTTTGTGTAAAACTATCACAAACGTAGGTGTCGCGGGTGTTTTCTATTTTACAGTGGTCCACCAATCATTTTTTGTTTTTAGATTGAGGTACTAGGTCAGATATCTCGTAGGCCCAGGTATTTATAATGAACCATTTGCGGTTAGCCGATTAGTTGAGGGCTTAACCACTAATCACTTAGCTATCTTTTTAAGGAAGTTAACTTAGCTTCTCCTATATGGTAGTTGTTTACTTGCCACGAGTCCAGATTGTCAAATTTCAGCCCAGAACAATCATTTTACTTTTAATTATTTTAACTTAATATCAATTCATTCTTAGGCTCCTCTTTCTCTTTATAGAAAACCCTGGCAAAGAGGAAAAGATTTTGTTGCGGCCACCACCGCCCTTTGGGGGTATCCTCCCCCTTTGGGGCCTTCACCCTCTTCTAGGGAGGCTTCTTATTCTTCATGGTAGGTGTTCATCCCCACAGTAGGTAGGTTCTCTCCCATATTATGTAGTTTTGCTACCCAAATAAATGAGTTTTTTCTTTCGGTCTAGGTTTTCTCTCTTTCTTTTGTGGCCACCACTGGTTTCATCAACCCCGCCGCCTCTACATCCACCTCTGTTGGCTCCGTCGCAGCTTCCACCTCATCCGCTACCATTTCTGCCACTGCTACAACCACCTCCCTCTCCCTCCTCTGCTTTCTTCCGCTATTGGTTATGCTATGTACTAAAGCTATCCTACTTTCTGTGTTCTCAGTTTGTCGGCTTGACTTTTTTCGGTGTCGCTGAAGGCACGATATTGGTTTCTCTAGAAGTTGCACGAATTGCAACCCTGGCAGAGTCGGATAAGTTATAAAAAAATGTTACACCAATTAAAAAAGAAAGAAATTATTTTCGCTCAGCTTGTATCATTGGTATATTTAAGAATTTAAGGGCTTTGTATGGATTTTACTATATTAGCTACTTGTATCAGCTTGAAAGCATATTTTATTCTCAACTTATTTATCTTATTACATTGTAGAATCACCCTATGAATTTTCACTCCCGGGTCGTACCCTTGAAAATAGAAACCTAATATCAATTATATCTCTTGATTTAAGACTGCCATTTTTATTGTCCATAGTTCTTAGATTGTAGCCCAAGAAGTCAATTTATTATTATACATGGAGTGCGTAATGTGCTATTTCCATGCTGATTATTATGTGATGGATAATGGACGTGTTAACTTCAATGGCATAGGGGGGAAAAATGGAGGAAAAAGGAGATTGGGAAAGGCAAGGTTGTTTGTAAGAGCTAGAAAGGAAGGAAGGTTGTGAATTTGATGACTCAAGAACCACTCATTCTAACCTACCAAAGTAATAATATATGTAACTATAAGCCAAATCTTTGATCAGCAACCACTTATATATATTTGTTTAGTATGGTTAGGTTCTATTCGTTTGTTTCGTGGTGGTAACGACAGCTTCAATGGATATCTCAAGGAAAAAGGAAGATCAGCTATTTACTTACCTCGACAATTATAAGCCACACAAATACTTAACGCATTAATCTATTGTGTTCATTGTACATAGCTGTTAAAAAGTAAAATATGCGGTGTGCTACTAAAAGATACAGGTTAGACATGTGTTCAAGGACAAAACTTACATACAATACTGTATTATATTCATTGTTTATGCTATTATTCAATCAAAAAATTCAACCTTTAATTTTCTTAATATTTTGTTAATTTCTTAATGTGATAATTTCGCTCAAATTTCTCTTCTCTAACAAACGTGTTATGTTACAATTGAACAACAATAAAAAAAATTAATATGTATATATATATATAGAACTGTATCTAAACTTTAGCATTAATATAAACCATTCAAGAAAAGTTATAATAGGACCATGAAATTTATCAAGTAACTTGCATTCAGGAGTATGCATGAGTGCAAGGTTGTCCTAGTTTCACGGCGAAGTCTAATGCGTGTCACTTGGAAAAGTGTGTCATTCATATCATTGAATAGTAGAGGTTAGTTTTGAAATTTCACCAACTTTTAAATTTTTAAAATTTCACATTAGTCTCCCCAGTCAACTTATCCTCCAATTTCAGCCCATCACTTTCATCTGCACCACCATTGGCACCGCCGCATCTCTGCTACCACCACCCACCGAGACCCTCCCCCACACACCAGAGATCATCATCTATTTTTGTCGACTTCCATGGCCAAAACCTCCTCCCCATGACAACCATCACCACCTCACCTCGCCTACATCAAGAGCAACGCAATCATCGACACCGAGCCCAATTTCAACATTAGTGTTTTCCATTCTTACAACTCATTGCTCTATGGCGAGGTCGAGCAAAAGTCATCAAAGATAAATTGTGTGGGGGGGGGAGACCGTGGAAGAACGCTGCTAGCGAGTGAGTTGAAGTTCGAGGGGAGGGACAGGGAGAAAGAAAGATGTGGTTTATTTCGATTCACAATTGCATGCTAACGAATCAAAGTGTTGGGTTTCCAGCAAGAGCTTTTTTCCATCGGAGGGGCGGAGGTTTGGTTCTGGTGGTGACAGTGGGGGTTTGAGAGGGAGAGGAAGGTGGGGTTTAGTACCTGCGATGGTGCACATTCGGATAATTGGAACAAAAAGAAAGGTGATTTCAACGTCGAAAATGAGAGAACCAAGAGTGTTGGTGGTGGAAGGTCAAGGCTTGTGTTGCAACCTCGCTCACTACCAATGAGTAACGAGACCTAGGAAACTTCTTCTGGGAATGTAGCAAAGCCTAAGGGTGTGAACCCTTTTGGAGAGGCGAAGGAGGGGGAGAGGTTTTGGCTGAGAAAGGGAAAGATTGGTGGTGGCTATCGGAGCTTAGTGTTTTTGTGATTGATAGTGGCTGGTCAGATTGAGGGTTTGTGGTGAAGGAGGTTGGGTTGGCTTATATGAAGGGATATCGTTGGAAGTGATGGTGGTGGGAGGAGGTGGAGGTCCAAAGGGCGCGTAAGCGGTGGTCGGAGGTGGTGGTTGTCTTCCAGCTGAGAAATTATCCTAAAAATTTGAAAATTGTAACTGAGTGCTAAAACCACAAAATAACCTTAATTGTTTGATGGTATACCATGAAGGTGACTCATATTAGACATCACAAACTTTTATATGTTGTGGTATGTTTTTTTTTTAGGCTTAACTGCATTTTTGGCCTCCCATTTTGTCCATTTTGGCAAAAATGGTCCCCAATAAAAAATATTAGCACAATTAGTCCCCAACGATACTTAACATTTGCACTTTTGGTCTCCTGTCCAAAACCGTTAAAGATTTAACCATTTTTGGGAAAAAAATTAAATTAAAAATAAAAATAAATTAAAAACCCAGAATCCTCTTCTGCAACCTCATCATTCCTCTTCCTTCGTCCATTTTTCATCACTGAGTCCTCTTTGATAGAAAAAGGAAACACGGCAAATGGCACAAAAATTGGGGTTTGAATTGTGCTCTAATGAAAACTTGACTTTCGAAACAATTATTAGTTTCTTAAAAGCTTTTCGTAAACTTTGCAGCGGAATATTATTAATCAGAGTGTAAACAATAAATCTATAAACAACACACACTTTAATGCAATGGAAATAACAAGAATAAAAGTGTGTATGATGTGTTCTGTGAAAGGGTAGACGATGCAAGCTGTTGAATGGGCAGACGATGTAAGTAGTAAACAGTGCAAGCATAAATAAACAGCACACAAGAGATTTATCATAGTTCACCCCAAGAACGATAGGGCTACGTCCAATCCTTAGCTTCACCAAGATTTTCACTAGTAAAACCAGAAACAGTACAAATATTAGACACAGGACTTCTCCATAGTATTCGGAGGACTTCTCCTAAGTATTCCAACAGGACACCTCCAGAGTATTCTCAAGGACTTCTCCCACAAGTATTAGCCACAAGACTTCTCCAGAGTATTAGATAGGACTTCTCCCAAGTATTCGAAGGACTTGTCCTTTTACAAGTTGATTCTTCTACAAAGGATCTCTTCTCAAAAGAGCGACGGTAGAAAGTTTAAGCACGGATAAACTCTAAGTGTTGTGAAGGGTTTGACACTTGGGTAAACACTTGAGTTTTACAAACAGAGATGGTTTGCAATGGTTCTATGTTTGAGTGTGAAAGAGGTAGATGGTGTTTGACACTTAAGATCTTTTCACACTTGAGTAACTTCACTCGGATTTTTGGTTTGACACTTGGGTTTCGAGTGAGGAAACTATGCTTGGGAAATTTTAGAAAGATTGATGGCTTGTGTTTCAATAAACGTTGTTAGTCTCTAAGTCGCCAAGTTCTTCAGTCTTCAAATCTTCTATTTATATGACTTTTAACTTCTCTTCTTTCTTCCCGTTGCCCAACGGATCTCTTTTTCTTTCTTCAACGGATCTCTTCTTGACCGTTGACAGCTAGCATTTGATGCATTATGACTTTTCATTTAACGTTGTGCAGAGAGAGATTTTAAAGCCGTTGATATTCTGACTTGTCATGAGATTCGAGCTCTTTCCCTCGGTTGTGCTTGACAGCTGTAGACAGTGTTGCCTTTGACGATTCATCAGACGATGCTTTCTTCACTGTTTGAACATGTCACCAGACAATTCATTTGAGCATAGGAAGACGTTCCTCTTCATTTCATCGAACGATACATTTGAACATAGGCAGACGTTCCACTTCATTTCATCGAACGATACATTTGAACGTAGGTAGACGTTCCACTTCATTTCATCGAACGATATAGCTTATCTTCAGCAGACGATACATCCTTATGTTTGCATGGATGATACTTTCATTCTTTGGCAGACGATGCTTTCTTGTTTTTGATCTTTGGTCGATAGGGATTGTTTCCTGAAAATAATAATTCATATAGTTTAGGAAATAAAATTGTTATCATTCAAAACATGATAAACGATCTAACTCGTTTGAACCTAACACTCTTCTCTCCTCTCCCTTTCACCACCACCTCCTCTCAACTGCCACCACCCTCACTCCACTGAATCACCACCACCATCATCTTCACCCTCACTATCTGTCCTTCATGTTGTTGCTTCTTTTCCATCCCTCCTTCGTGCATCGACATACACCGTCTCCGATCTGGGTCGTTTCTACATCGTTCCTCTTTCTGCAACCTCATCGTTCCTCTTCCTTCAGAAACCAGCCATCGTTCCTCCTCCTTCTCTTCTATCATCGCTCACACACTTCATTCTTCTAATTTTGAATCAACCAAATATCAGAGACCTGATTGAAACCCTAAAACCACTCCCTCTGTTTTCATATCTAAGATCGAGATCGAATCCCCCTTTCATGCAGAACATCATCAAGGAAACACAAACAGAATGAGGGATTTCCAAAATCACATGCTTCTTCATTCCATGGTACATGTGGGTTTCCAGAACAAGAGTGAGAAGGGGAAAGGAAGAGAGCTTGGATCGAAGGAGATCCAGAGTTTATAGGTTTCTCTGTGGGTTGGTTTCTGGGTTTCTCCGTGAATTGGTTTCTGGGTTCCCCTCCCCTGGCTTGGATTACTTCGATTGCTAGGGAGATCGAGGTTATGACTTTAAGTTGTTGTGAAGTCTGAGAATGGAAGCGACGGGTCTACGTTTGGGAGCGAAGGATCTCAAGGTAGTCTTCGATTTATTCTTCCTCTTTCACCAACTGACTAAAACCCTTTGATTTAGATTTTTGGATTATGTGACAAACAAACCATCACTTGCTGCTCTTCCTTTCGTGTTTCTTCGTCTTTCGTGTTTCTTCGTCTTTTTTCTTTAGCTGGCTGAAACCCTTCGATTTTGGCATAAGGGATTAAGGAGTGAGTTATTGTTTGCTAGAGTGTTTTTGCGAGTGAGTGATTGTTTGTTTTCTCTTTTCTGTAAGGTGTTTGATGATAGGTTTGAGGAGATGAGTTTTTTTTTTTTCTAGATTTTTCTGGGTTTATGTTGAAGATGATGATGAAGATGTTGAAGAATGTTATGGGTTTTTATTTTTTATTAAAAAAAAATTTCAAAAAACGCTAGATTTCTAACGGAAAGAGGACGGAAGCCTAAAAGTGCAAATGTCAAGTAACGTTGGAGACTAATTCTACTATTATTATTTTTGTTGATGACCATTTTCACCAAAATTGACAATGTGGGAAATTAAAAGTGCAATTAAACATTCTGCTTTTGCACATCCTAAATTTTGTTTGCAACAATTTGTACTTTCTAAGATATTATTAGTACTTGAGCGTGAAAAGACTTTATACCCCTACAGAGGAAAAAGCTTAGCAAGTTTTTTTTAGTGGTGTTGACAAGTTGTTCAATGTCCAATCAGAAAGAGGCCAATAGTTCCCCACTTCTCTACACTAAGAAAATGATACATGCTTACCTCAATAATAACATGAACTTTTTTTAAGGGAATTAATTTTTATACCACCCCTTTGCATTTTTATATCATCCCTCATTTTACATTTTTCCATAGGTGTAGAATGTTGTTTCATCTTCTGCAAGTGTAAGTGTCGAGTGTAAATGGTTTCCGCAAACATAAATAATGTAGATTTAAGTGGTGAGAAAATATAAAGAGATGGTACCAAAATTAATGTTTTTTTAATTGCTTTTAATGAAATAAAAGATCATAAAGTGATTATATGTGCTTCTTTCTCTTCCAAGTAGTTGTTAATTATCCATGACATGAAATTAATATTTCATTTTTACCCATTTTGTTTCTTAAATTTGGTTATATCATTTTAATGAACATAAAACTAGTAGTTCAGGGGGGAAATTGAGAGAAAAAAGAATCTAACCACCCAGCTGAGCGGAAAAAACTGATCTTGCATACATATGATGGAAGTTAATGAAAGAATAAGAATGGTCTTCTATTGCATATTCCACTAAATCAAAAGCTTAAATCAATTCAGAAGAATGAGAACAAAAAATCTAGTTTCAGATAATTGCTTTTCTCACTGCACTTCCCGTGTGAATCAGGCTAAGTGGACTGATTGATCAACAATATCATTAGACAGATTTAGACCCCTCTTTCTTTTCTTGTCTTTTGATTGTTCTTTATTCTCTCTCTGTTTGTTTTTCTAACTTGTTGGAATGAGCATAAAGGTGTTAGCAAATATAGTAGGAGACTTATCAGTATATGTCTTTGATTGACCTTTCCGCAATTGTACTCTACATTTCTGCTTGTACTATACATTTAAATTTGGTGACAATAGTCAAAATGGGTAATCACTTGCAAAACCAAAGTTTTCAAAATCTCCATTTGAATAGTGTTTATATTTTATAGATTTTTCCCCCTGATTTGGATTATTTTATCGAGACGACCATTGGCTAAGTGCAAATAGCAACAGGTTTGTGAATCTTGTTCAATGTTCATATACCTGTCAACTGTGTTTGCTTACCCTATTTATGTTGGTCAATTGAAAGTGGTAGTATGTGCTTCTTGCCTATCGATGCTATTCAGGGTGTGTTTGTGTTTCTGTCAGCCCAAATGTTCAGATAATTTGAATGTATTTTTCATTAATTCATATATTTTGTGTTATTGAAATGAATGTGTTGTTACCCAAAATTCGAGACAAACACATTATGTAATTCAGGCTTTATTTTCTGGCTAGTTATCATTTGACATCATGAAAATTTTAACTCGACTTGGCTGCAAGTTAGTAAACTTGAGGTACATGGCTGATGAGTTAGGTTATTTGTTAGTTTTTTTAAAGATATTTGAGTTGTTGGGCATTTTTGGCGGAAACTTCCATGTTAGGATGTTATGCATTTCGGATTAGGGTAAAGCATGTTTGATCTGTTTCGAATTGTAGAGAAACCTAAATTGAAGTTGCAGCCAATAGTGACCAATATCTGCCAACTCAAGTATGTTGAATTAACGAATAAATACTAACTCATCATATAAATTAACATTTTCCTTATTCCACAATTTCTACACATAATATTAATATAATATGATTGCACTGTGTCATTATCTACTTGATGCATCAGCATGTAGATTATCTATATTTGTTAGTGTAACTTTGATGCTAACTTACATTATTTGCTAACTGTTAGGGGATCTTTAAGCTGGCGGTATCATGCTAGCCCAGCATACCCATAACTTTGAGGTACTAGGTATAGTAACTTCAAGTTAGGGGTACTGCTTGGGCATGACGGGATTGACCAATTTAAGCCCTCAAGCAGTGAGAAAATGACAGTAACTCATCGTTAAATTTGCATTGGCAGCCAACATTAGCGTCGACCAACAGTTACTAAAAATAATATTTTAGAATCTTGCGCAAGCCAAACTGATACTAATGATATGACAATAACGTCGGTCATCTTATCGAACATGTAGCGTTGGCCTAGTGTCAGCTAGGACAACGCCAATATAGCGTCGGTCCTTGAGACCGACATGAAATAACTAGCTTGAAGCTGTTTAAAGTGAGTCATAACGTTGACGCTAAATCATTTGTAACATCAATTTTTGCTTTATTAACGTCAGACGCTAATTATCATTTTTCTTATTGTGTACGCGAGAAGCATATTAAAAACATATTATAAAATTAATTCATCTGTCTTCATGGTGAGCTTCCATTGTTGGACTCTCCCACCTCCATCTCAACAACAAACTCAAGAACAATAGCAAGAGCAAGAGCAAGAGCAAACTCAAACATCACAAATTCAACAACAACAATTAATAGATTTCAACATTCCACTACTTACTATATAACTCTAACATACATTATTAGTGTATTACGACAGTAATGTGTTGAATACAATGATAAGCACACCGACACAATTGAAAATTACAAGGACCAATTTAAAAATTAATACCAAGTGTAGGAACCAGGAATATACTTACAAAAAATATTTTACAAGAAGAATGTTTCTTCATCCTCAACGGGTCTGATGAAAATTAAAAATGCAATTTATTAAATGTTAAGAGGCCAAATTATAATTTATTATAATATTTTTTGTTACAATTATAATTTTAAAATAAAGTCTAATAATGTAGATTAATCAGGATTACAATTTAATTTATTAAAATATTACTGTTGAAATATTAAATAACATGTGTCATAATTTTATTAGTTGGGATTCAAACCCCCAACCACTTGCTTAAGGGACGAAGTGCTGAACCACTACATCAACTCACTTGGTTAAAACTGTCTCATTTAAATCAGTACTCAAGAGATCACTTAAATTTAATATTGGAATTTTGATTGGTTAGTTTGCTTTTTCGTTGCTTTCTTGCCTTAATTTATTGGTAATGTTTAGCAATACTCTTGTGTAAAATTATGTTTACAAAGACAGGAGTTACCAGCATAGTGTGAACCATAGACTTGAAAAATTGAGTTTCAACAAGTACCATTTAAATCACCATACTAGTGCTAGTGCATAATTGTTAAACTCGTGCTCTAAATTTGCATTTGCACTTACATAAGTAAATGAATTTCAAAACAGCATTATCAAATGAATTGCGTTTTTGTTTTCCATAAAAACAATTCTTCACTCATTTTACACAGATCTGATTTCCAAATATTATGGCTTGTTTGGTACGCTACATTCATATTGAGGTGTTAATATTGTATTGTATAAGTTTATCTACCAATCAATTACTATACATTAAAATGTGATAGATTATTTAATTCAAAATATAAATAATGGATAAGGCTGAAATTATTTAACACGCTACCACAACCCGTGACGGATCCAGAAATTTTAACTCGTGCGGGTAGCATATCATATAAATTTATAACATTAAAAAAAATATATAGTTATTAAAATATTTAATTTATATCATTATTATTTTCTATCAGTATTCATATTTTGAAAATATTATACAACTTTTATTATCAATCCTATTAAGAAGTTAGGTAAGATTATGAGAACTTTGTACTCTTAATAAAAAAAGAAAAAGAATGAAGCACTGAACCTAAAGATATTGTCATATTGCATATAAAAAAGTTAAAAACTGGATCACAATAATATAAAGTTTGAACTTGTTAAAGTTTGAACTTGTTTGTGACAAATATACAACAATTCACACCATTTATCATATCTCTTATTTTTATTTCATCGACTCTCATCTCTGTCATGTGAGTGTGAGTGGAATGAATGTGAACTAATCTTTTTTCAAAATACAAAACCATGGGGTCAGTAATTATTTTGTGGGAGCAATTATTAGCTCAAAATTCTAAAAATATAATACATATATGTAGCATATTGTTGTAAAAAATTAAAAACATTGTGGGGGCACTTGCCCCCCTAAGCTCTAATGCAGAACTGTCCTTGACCACAACCACCACCACCACCACTCTTCATCATTGTCACAATTACCACTGCAAACATTGCCATCGCCATTGCCATTGCCACTACCAGCAACTCCACTGCCATCCCACCACCACCCATTGTCACCGCCACCATCGCCCTACAACACTACAACCACCACTACTGTTGCCACCATCACAACCAACTCCACCATCCCCTTCACAATTGCCTCCACCACCACCATCGCCACTACCCCACCCACCACTCTACCGCCACCACCCACCACTGCTACGGCCACCGTTACCACCGTCATCTCTACCACCACCATCATCATGATTCATGATCACCACCACCATTATTTGCCAAATATATGATTGTATCAATTTAAACAATATAATGAATTATATAATTACGATGAAACGCTGTATAATATTAAATTTTTCATCAAGCCTTATCTTATCATGCTAATTCTATCCGGTTTAATACTATCAAATTTTATACTATATAACATTACAAACGGTAAAAAAAACATAAGCAAACACACCCTTTTGTGGATGATTTAAGTGAAGAAAGACAACAACAAAAATATGAAGAAAGATTGGGAACGAGAAAAAGGGGGCACACGATAGATGTCAAGTAGGGTCCATGCTAAGAAGCACGCATGGCTGCTCAACATGTCAAATCCACAAACCACACCTAAAAGTAATTTGTCAAATAATTTATAGTTTAAAAATATCTTTTAAGCTTAAAGAATGAAAACTATCAAATATCTTATACTTTATTTATTTTTAAAGCTCTCATTTTAAATTTTAAATAAAACTTTGGGCTATATTATGTTATCTAAAACTAAAATAACTAACATCATTTCTTTTATGATAAAACGGGGCTAAAAGCCCACTGACATCATCTCAATATATGTTTTGTGGGATCATCATTATAAATTAAAATTTCCTCATTTATTCACATGGTTATTTTAATTTATTATTTTTTTGTTTTGTGGGGTAGATTAGGGAAGGAATGAACATGGCCAAGGGGTGGTGTGACTTGAAAATTGAAATCATGCGTGTGCACCCCACTATGACAACCCCACACCACACTTCTCTTTTCTAATTGTGCATGACAATTGACAAGAAGGGTGAACAAATATATAACTAGCTTTAATTTTCAATTACCAATCAACTCACTTGTTTTGTTTACATTAACCAAAACTAGCCAAGCATCACATAACATAAGGTACAGAGAACACAACCATTTTGCACATTCGTAGGAAGAAGATCAAGGCACAGAATCTTTGAAACTGGATTCATGTACTTGATCATTTCACTTGCTCTCGACACGTATCAAACCCTAGACATTTTTTCAGCAAGAATCTTAAAAACATCTCATTGTGTGTGTATTTCCTATTATATGCCTTTAGAATATAATTATTTTTTTAATCGGAAAACTAGAATCATTATCTTTTTAATTCATTGGCAAAAAGGTTTGTATAAATTAATTGCTGAGTGCTGTGATTTACTTGCACGTACAGTTACACATTGGCTTACGTACTTGTTGCTGTTTTTGGGCCACTCACTATATATATCTGTTAAGAAAGTTAGTGGTTGTGGTTCATTCAGATTGCATATTGGCTAAAGTATCCTCAATTTTTTATTAGAGGTACTTTAGTATCAAGCTCCAAATTCCATATCACCTATATTAAAATATGAGTGCTACATGTTTTTGCCCATTTTCTATTTTCATTTTAGAAGAGATAGTAAACAAAACTGAAAACTTATTTAGTTGATATTTGGAAAATGTTCTTTATATTTGGAAAACTTATTTAAGATCAACACAGAAAATAAAAATAAAAGTATTTTCATTTTCAGTGAAATTGAAAAGTGATTGAAAGTAGTAATAGGAAAAGCAATGGTGGTAGAGGTTGGTGGTAGTGCCGATGCTTGTGGCGACAGCAGCAACAGTGTCAGTAGTTGTGGCGGTGGTGATAGAGGCGGTGGTGATGGAAGTTGGTGGTAGTGGCAGCAATGACGACAGAGGCGCAGTGGTGGTGGCGGTGATAGCAGTAGTGGTAGTGGTGGTGATATTAAGAAACAATGCAGGATCTACCTTATAATCATTTAGAAGCTATATTAAGGCCGTTCTTAAAATGAATAAATTAAAACATAGAATCAACATTGTCATAAATTCTATGTTTTATAGCGGTTCTAATAGCTATAAAGCCTGTTGTAGCAATAAACTTTAATTCTCAGTCTCTAATTATAATTTTTACTAAAATAATTAGATAAAGTGATATATAATGTGAAAGAGTATTAGTCAGAGAGCGGTAGAGAGTGATTTTCCCAAAACTCGAGTAAGGTTAATTGTATGAGTAAGCGTGGTGGTGATTGACTAGATGCATAATGGTGTTGGGGTGGTGCAGTGGATGAGCACAGCGGAGCGTGACGGTGGGAAAGTACCCGCAAAAGGCACTGCAAACACTCAAGTCAACTCAAGATCATAGAGAGACTGTTAAAGTCTAAGAAAAGTAATAGAATAGCAAATGAGATGTCTGAGTTACTTACCGTCCAAGGCAAACCTTTTATGCTTGCAGTATGATCAACCGTGTAATTAGTTGTTTGCTAGAGTGGTATAACTATTTAACCTTTGATTGAGTTAGTGTGATTCAAACAACTTAGCTTTGTCGTAAGCCAGATGATTAAAAGAATAGAAGTCATGCTCTGATTCTTGATTGTAATTATGTATTTGGTCTTCTTGGCTGGCCAGACTCATAGTGGCTATCTAGTCTTTTCGGCCAACTAAAATAATTTCCAAATATGTGGTCACATCAACTAACCAGAACATAGAAAATTGGAGTGCATTTATAGGCATTACTAATATTTGTTTCCTTAAAAAGTAGAGTTGTTTTGGTTTGATTTCTGATATATGTATCACTAACCGTGCATACACTCTTTAAAAACCATATTTTTATCTCTATTTATTATTTTTTATCAAATTACATCATATATTACATCTTTTACTTTTCTCTCGTGTTTGCACTCTTCGACGGTTTATTAAACATTTTCCTTTTGGTTTAGTGCGTTGCTGCTAGCCTCACTGTGTAGTCATATCAGCAGTCGTATATTATCCAACCACAATTTACATGCTTGTGCCATGTGTCAAGCAATTAATTAGCTGATTTTTAAGACAACACTTGATTAGCTGATTTTTAAGAAAATACTTGATTTGATATCATTAATGGCTAAGTGCCATTTAACGTATGCCACTTTGCTTAATTCATATAATATGATATGGTAGTGCACTGCGCCCAAAGCCTCAAACCAATTAACAAATTAATCAACCATTAGAAAACAGTAGGCATGGCAGATATTTTTTAGTGTTGTAGAATTAGCAACCAATCTAAAACCTAAGGCCTCAAAGTGATGATATTAAAAGAATTCAGAAACTACCTCGGATAAACCCAGCCATGTTTTATGTTATAAAAATATATTATATATTCAAAGTGGATCAATGCTTTAAAAGTACCAGCATTCGAAAATCAGCTTTCATATATGGATAAAGATGTATGCATATTTATGATACAAAAGTTATTACAAATATAATATAATTCATGTATTATTTATTAATAGTTTAAAATTTTAAGTAATTGATTCTTGATATAGTGCTAAAGTCTCTATAACCAAGTGTTTAAAGTTCAATTTCTATTGTCCTAATTTTTGTCTGATAAAAAGTTGAATTCCTCCACAAAATAAATGGACTTCAAAATTATTGAGGGTTTAAATTTAATGAGTTCTTGCTCAAAGGAGCATATTAAAAATATGTTATTTACCCAAAGCAAAAGCTAAAATCGATTACACATAAACCAAATCAGAAAAAGTTGTGGTCATTATATTCCAGCCAAAGACTTATATAGCATGTTTGGTTTTAAAATTGATTGTCTATCAAGTTTTGGGTGTTTGGATGTTTTATTTCATAATTAATTCTAAAATTAATTTTGAGAAAGCTGATCCAAACACGCATAGTTAGTGGATAGTTAGGATCCTTAAGCACTTAGTTAAGAGTACTATCATTGAGTGGTGTGTATAAAGAATGATCTGTTGTGAGAGATCTAATCATTTAATATGATCTCAAACACTCGAAGAGATTAATCTTACAAGTGGCAACTGTATGTTCGTTCATGCTATACTTAACATGAGATGACACCAACACCATGCTTAGATTCCAAATCTGGGTATCAAATGCTATGATAGCACGGAATTATTATTATGTGATATGCCGAGATATGCACCCTCTAGAGGATTTTCTTCTTTGGCATTTTCTTTTGTTGTCTCTTTTAGGCTCTCCCCTAAACTTATGGTTTTGTTTTTATGTGTCTTTCCTTCAACATTACCTGTGATGTCTCTTGAATCAGGTGGCCAAATTCTTCAGAATCCAATGCCTCATTGACCAGAATTTCTTGTCTTGGCATCACTCTGAAGCAGAGGTTTCACAAGTGCATTGGCTAAGACTAAAAGTACTTTACCTAATGCCTTATAATGGATAAACTTACATCATCAATATGTTTTTTTTATTGTACAACCAAAAGTGATGGAGTCAATTATTATGCAATTTGGTTATTGGTGGGCTACACCAGTTCTATTATTTCTGTACATAAAGATTCCTCTCCAACATGTTGAACATTCATGTTGATGCTACTGGATTGTGTTTCCTTAAGCCTGCTTTGTGGAGGCTCACACAATGAGACTGACCTGTGTAGAGAGTAGAGTTAACTGGTGGTGGTGTCAATGTTATGTAGGGTGAGCTATGAGCTGCTGAAGTGTTAGTGGGGGAAAATGAAAATGCACCAGGTAAGTAAGACAAAAGGGTAATTAGAACAACATGGAAATTGTAATTAAGCTTTTTGAACTATAATATGAAACCATTCAAGTGTCTTCCAGCTTAACCTTTTGGGATAATTAGTTCATAACATGATATCGGAGTCTTTATAATCAAGTAATCTAGAATTCAATCTTTGTTGTCCTCATTTTCTAGTTAAAAATGTTAAATTTTTGCATAAGTAGGAGAGTCTATGCATTATACACGTTTTAAGCCAAATGAGCTCTTGTGTGAGATGGTGTGTTAGAAATATAGCATAAAATCATTCATTTATCTTCACCCAACTGCTTGACTTTTTTTGTTTTGTTTAAACCACATGTATACTCCACTGAGACAATCATATTCATAGAAACTCGAACCTGAGACGTCTACTTAAAGCTAGGACAAACTCATACTAGTTGATCTACGCACTTAGTGATAATAGCTTAACCTTTTGAAATATCTATTTCATGAAATAAGCTAAAGAAACCAAGAAAGTTAAAAAAGGGGGCACTAGCTTGAGAGACCCTGCATCCTATCATTTTCAAACCAAGAATGATTGAAGTAATAATGTTTCTTAGTCCCCACTTAGCCTTAAAATAAAAATCCATTGGAAGGGAAGGGGTGTACTTGGTAGAAATGATGAGCCAAAGTAACTCTCAAGGACCACACAAAGCAAGGTTTCTAGAGAGAATGAGTGCTCCCCTTGATTGACTTTGTGGACACTGTGGGAATTAGAGGGTTGATGAAACTATGAAAATGACAACTTTGTTTTGTTTTCCTCTCAGTATTTATGCTCCAATTGTTTTAGTTAAAAAAACATATTTGAAAAGTGGATAGGTAAAGAAAATCCACCAGAAGATCTCAGAGAATTTTGCTGCACTTGTTGTCATTGCAATTACTGTTTTACTGATTTGTCAACCAATTTGTGGTAACTGATTTGGGAAAGAAAGTTCCAATCTAAGGCACTTTAGTTTTAACACACATTAAGGTTTTGATTAAATCCTTGGTCTAGGTTGTTTTCATGATTCCAAGCTCAAACTTTCTTATAACATGTCTGGATCATTTTTCTCTTTTTAAGACTCAATTCTACACTCAAAAGCTACTCACAGAAACTTCTCGACAAAATCAATTTTGTCTTTAAAATTAACTGTACGAGAATTTCCATACATGTGCTTATTAGGGTGTAGATACTATTTGTGGAGAGGCAGGACAGTGTGGTCATGTGAATGTAGCTATAACAATAGTAGCAACTGATGACACTGGCTAGTTAAGAAAGTTTCTGTGGTCAAAAAAGTTGGTTTTATCATTTAAGCTTTATAATCACACGAACGCTGCTTTCTTGATTTAAATTGTAGCTTTCACTTTGTTTCACAAGATGATAAATTTGACCATCCAATCATTGAGAGCATTGCACATGTAATCAAACTTTGTGGTTTTGCTTTGACATAACCTTCTTTTGAGCTCTCATAACATTTAGTATAAGTTCATTTATTTCTGATTTAATTTCAGTGATTCCTTACACACAAAAGATGTGGTATATCTGCAGATCAGATCACCAGAGCAAATTAGTGTATTTTTTTCTTTCCCTGCAAAAAGACTTGAAAATTTTAATCAGTCCCAACATGAATGTTAAACCGTTATTAGTGGAAACTGCATTAAAAAATTGTGTCATAATGCAAGAAAAATAAGCACAATCCTTATTACAGAAATCAGTCACAGTGAATAAAAAATAAAAATGATAACTCAATTCCTGATTGAATTATACTGATAGACTGATGTCTATTGGGCTCTATTAAATTATATGGACCAGGCCCAATTGCATTTTTATTTATTAAACATAAATAAGTTGTTTAAGTTGTTTTTTCTGCATTCTAGAATATTTCTAGTAGTGGGATGACGCCTTTGGAGGGCTCTCCTTATTATTAGGGGTTAGATTTCTCACCCCATGAAAAAGTTTTTACACCCTCTGAATTTTGCCTTCTGAGATTTAAATCTTGAAAATTTTACTTCCGAGATTTCAAATTTCAGAAAATTTATCTTCTAAGATATAAAACCCAGAATAAATTTATCTTACACCCTCCTTATTATCCTAAGATTGGAACCCTAGTTATAAATTTTATGTTTTCTGATTAATGAGATTACCCACAAAATTGGCTTCAGCCTCATTTTATTTTTTCTTAGCTTTTCTTTGTTGGTTTTTAGCTAGTTACTCTTATTCATCAAAAAAACTGCTAGTTACTCTTTGATAGGAAGTTCGTCCTATTATACACATTCTTACTCATGTAGCAAACTCTGATTTCTTCCAACAAATAATCTTTTCGTCTTCGATATTGTGACCTCACACTTACAGGAATCCAGCTTCTTTGTCATTGGACGACGGTAGTTACATGTTTTGTCAGTGAATATTTTTAATGTATTAAATTTTTCATTTTTCATTTTTTTATTATTAAAATAACGTCCTTAAAGTACTGATAATATTTTATAAAATTGCATTTACAATTATTAAATTTCTATAAAGATAATATCCATCTTTCCACAAATACATTAATTAGTCACCTACAATAATGGGAAAAGGGTTAAATAGTCACCTTAAACTTCCTTTGTGTCTTTCTCATGTGTCTTTCAGCGACAATAGTTTTCACTTTCACATTACACTAAACATTGGTAAATCCCCGAATCGAAATATATTGCAAAAAAGTTATTGTAGCATAAGTACTCATGTTTAGTGTCTTATTTTGCTTTCCAAATGGTATTTGTTCTTTGTTAGAAGAAATGGTTAGTAAGTTTAACAGGAGTAGGTTGTCACAAGACGGAATATCCATTAGCTTTGGAAAGGTAGTGCCCTCTCCCATTGTAAGGTGCTTGCTTGGCGTGTATGCCTCCAAATGGTATTTTTTCTTTCATTTTATCTGTTTGAGACTGATTATTTGAAATTTTTTTAGCTTTGGAAGAAAGCTTCTCTTGGTAGTTCTTATCTTGGCATGTTAGGGATTGCCATTATCTTGCTCTTAATTTCAATTTTGTTGAGTTGTCTTTAGTTTGTAGAAGTAGAATAGTGTTGCGGATTCCTTGGCAAAGGGGGCGTTCACCTCTCCCAATTTTGTCTTTGTGAAGGAGATCCCCCGGGACTTGTTTCTTTCTTTGACCGTGATATATTGGCATTTTTGTTGGCTTTATTTTTTTATTTAAAAAACATATTTCTCAAATTGTGGCGTTTTTTGTGTCGTATAAATGACTTTTGATATGCCAAAAGTTACTGATAACATCATATTGTGGCGTTTATTGTTAAAACAAAATTAATAAAATTCACATAATACTCATTTATTTTTCAATGTCGTCTATTTCGTGTTTGAGATTTAGATTTAGTCTTAGTCAAAGTTCTTCGTCCCTCTCCCATGTGTTGTGTGTTTGTTGTTAATTTGTGAAAAAAAAATTATAGATATTTGTGAAAGGTTTCGATAGTCATAAAATCATTTATGTAAAAATTTAATGTAAGTGACATTAAAAAAGATAAGAGGATAAATGCACTGAACTTGTAAAACTTTTTACATGGTAGTTTACATTTTAAAAAAGTTACCATTATACAATAGTTAATAATAGAAGTGAAAAAAAATATACGACTTAATATTTTTTACATATAAATATTTTTTAAAATGGTAAATATATTACATTTTAATATACAAGTTAAAATGATATAAACTCCCTTCGGTCCTTATTATAAGAACCAAATTGGAAATCATTTTTATAAGAGCTAACTTAAAATTTATGGTACATTAATTATTTTTTGACAATAATACGTTTAATTAATTGAATTGTCTCTCTCCTTCCACCCTCACAAGCATTAATCATACATAGAAATTAAGAAAAATGGTCAAGGGTAATTTTAAAAAATTGATATAAATTAAGAATAATTATAATATATTTAACTAAATTTAACTAAACTAATTATAGTCCTCGAATGATAGTTTAAATGGTAAGAGCTGGGAAAATATAGGTCGGGGAGGGGAAGGTCCTTGGGAGGGGAATTTAAATATTTTTCTGATGTAAAAAGAAAAACATTTTAATAAGCAATTTATGTATAATAGTCATTTTTTTTTTACAGGTAGGTAAAGGTCACTCTTTTTGTAACAAAAAAAAGGTCACTCTTTTTAAAATGTAAACAAATTTTGGAATTTTTCACACAAGTTACACAATTTGTGTGAAATAACCAAAATAAAACTATGAGAGAATAACTAGCATTGTTTGTTTTGAAGCATCCAAACCCCGCCAAAGCATGCATATTACTGCAGTGATCACAAGATGTTACATCGATCGTATCATATCCTGTGGCCCTCATCTTGCAAGACTCAACCCTTCCCCATCAAACTCACCTAACAAAATCCTACCACCTTATGCATTCAGTTCTATTTCCTCAAACGAAATCAACCCCACCAAAAAATTAACCTTTTCCCATATTTTCCAGAAATGTTCCAACCTTAAAGCTTTGAATCCTGGCCAACAAGCCCATGCCCAGATGACAGTAACTGGTTTTGTGCCCACCATCTATGTTACCAACTGCTTACTTCAGTTCTATTGTAAATGTTCCAATATGGGCTATGCTTTGAAGGTGTTTGACAGAATGCCCCACAGGGACATAATCTCTTGGAACACTATGATATCCGGGTATGCTGGAATTGGCGACACGGAATTTGCACAGTCTTTCTTTGACTCAATGCCTGAGAAGATAGATGTGGTTTCCTGGAATTCGCTACTCTCTTGCTATAGACACAACGGCGATGATCGAAAGACAATTGAAATTTTTATCAAGATGAGATCACTGAAAATCGCACATGACTATGCTACATTTGCCGTTGTTCTGAAAGCTTGTTCTGGCGTTGAAGACCATGGTTTAGGACTTCAGGTGCACTGTCTTGCTATTCAGATGGGTTTTGAGGGTGATGTGGTAACGGGTAGTGCTCTAGTAGATATGTATTCAAAATGTAAGAAACTAGACCATGCTTTTCAGGTTTTCCATGAAATGCCTGAAACAAATTTGGTATGCTGGAGTGCTGTAATTGCAGGCTATGTTCAGAATGATCTGTTTATTGAAGGATTAAAACTGTATAAGGATATGCTGAAAGCAGGCCTGGGGGTAAGTCAATCAACCTATGCTAGTGTATTTAGGTCTTGTGCAGGATTATCTGCATTTAAATTGGGCTCGCAGTTGCACGGTCACGCTCTAAAGTCTGCTTTCGGATATGATACTATAGTGGGAACTGCTACATTAGACATGTACGCAAAATGTGACAGAATGTCTGATGCTCGAAAGCTATTCAACGCACTACCCTATCCTACTCGGCAATCTTATAATGCTATTATTGGTGGATATGCTAGGCAATACCAAGGTCTTGAAGCTTTAGAGATTTTTCAATCTTTACAGAAGTCTTCTCTCGGCTTCGATGATATTAGTTTGTCCGGTGCTCTGACTGCTTGTTCAGTGATCAAAGGCCTTTTGGAGGGGATTCAGCTACATGGGTTAGCAGTCAAATGTGGCTTAGAGCTTAATATTTGTGTTGCAAATGCTATTTTAGACATGTATGGCAAATGTGGAAAACTGATGGAAGCTTGTGAAATATTTGATGACATGGAAAGAAAGGATGCTGTCTCTTGGAATGCAATCATTGCAGCTCATGAGCAAAATGCAGAAGTCGTAAAAACGCTTTCACTTTTTGTTTCAATGCTGAAGTCAACGATGGAACCTGATGATTTTACTTATGGCAGTGTTGTAAAGGCATGTGCTGGTCAGCAAGCTTTAAACTATGGTATGGAGATCCATGGAAGAATCATTAAGTCGGGGATGGGGTTGGACTGGTTCGTCGGCAGTGCCCTTGTTGATATGTACGGAAAGTGTGGAATGCTAGTGGAGGCAGAAAAGATCCATGGCAGGATAGAAGAGAAAACAACTGTTTCTTGGAATTCAATCATTTCAGGATTCTCATTGCAGAAGCAAGGTGAAAATGCTCTAAGGTACTTTTCTCAGATGCTGAAAATGGGTGCAATGCCTGACAACTTCACATATGCTACAGTTCTTGATATTTGTGCTAATTTGGCTACTGTCGAACTAGGAAAGCAAATTCATGCACTAATCTTAAAGCTACAGTTGCATTCAGATGTGTATATAGCCAGCACTCTTGTAGATATGTATTCAAAATGTGGAAATATGCAGGATTCCCAGCTAATGTTTGAGAAGGCACCTAAGCGGGATTATGTGACTTGGAGTGCCATGATTTGTGCATATGCATACCATGGTCTTGGTGAAGACGCCATTAAATTATTTGAGGAGATGCAGCTTCAGAATGTGAAACCAAACCATACGATTTTTATTTCGGTTCTCAGAGCTTGTGCACATATGGGTTATGTGGACAGAGGGCTGCGTTACTTTGAGGAAATGCAAAGTCACTATGGTTTGGATCCCCAAATGGAGCATTATTCATGTATGGTAGATCTATTAGGGAGGTCAGGCCAAGTAAATGAAGCTTTGAGGCTTATCGAAAACATGCCTTTTGAAGCTGATGAAGTAATTTGGAGAACTTTGCTTAGTAATTGCAAGATGAATGGGAATGTAGAAGTTGCAGAAAAAGCAGCCAACTCTTTATTGCAGTTGGACCCTCAAGATTCTTCTGCTTACGTTCTTTTGTCAAATGTATATGCTAATGCAGGGGCTTGGGATGAGGTCTCAAAAATCAGAAGTATAATGAAGAATTGTAAGTTAAAGAAGGAGCCAGGTTGTAGCTGGATTGAGGTAAGAGATGAGGTGCATGCATTTCTTGTTGGAGACAAGGCACATCCTAGGTCTGAAGAAATATATGAGCAAACTCATATACTTGTGGATGAAATGAAGTGGGATGGATATGCTGCGGATATTGATTTCATGCTTGATGAGGACGTGGAAGAACAAGATCCTTATGAGGGGCTCAAAACCAACAGCATTTTTAGTTTGAGATAATGCAGGAATGGTGGTTTGATGTGAGCAACTTGAAGGAAAAATGGAAGTCAGATAGACTTCATGATTGCTTTATAATGAATGATGGCTTGAGTTGTGCCGATTCACATGCTGAGATTGACATATAGATTCCCCTGTATTGAATGGGACTGCTTGAGGCAATCTGAGTCTGGTTGGCTATGGTGGCCTCTTAGGGGACAACCAAGGGATTTGGGTGGTTTATCCAACAATCTGGTCACCTCTGATGCATATTCATAATCCATGCGGATTCGTTACGAGCTATAAACACAGCTGAGGATGGTGTGAAGGAGAGGATCCAAGCATGTGATAATTTCTATCTAAAAAGAAAATAACATGTGATATTTTAATTAGATTCTTTCCTACCTCACTTAGTGGGATAAGACTTTTTGGTTGTTTTTTCCTTAGAGGTTCTGCTCTTTAGTTTATAAGCCCCATACACATTTCATACCATGAGATTCATGAGAACAGATTCATGCAACCATCAAATGGAACTAGTGGGTAGATTTAAGTCATACTCTTTCAATGGAGGGAACTTTTTAGCAATGACACTCTAGCAAAACTTGAGCTTGACAGACCATACATACAGTGTTTTCTAGCGCAGAAACTTGACGAATTACAAATGGAATAAAATCATGATTTTGTTATCAGTGTTTTTTGCTTTTTCTATGTATATTGAATTGTTATCAAGGCTTGAACCTGTCATATGCATGTACTCAAATCTCTATACTTCAATCAGAACGTTATCTGTGCTTTTATTTGATGTTGGCATAGAATGTATATTCATTCTGATTTTGTTCATATTATCATTCGAAGCCGACCAACCCTGTTTCTGTGTATAAACAATATCTGGTACATGATCCAACTTCTCCATTTCTTTTAAGCAGTTCAAATACTCGCATGGTTGTTCCTCTAGTTTTGCATCTGCATATCATCCAAAGCTAAATGGTGATGCAAGGAGTGGCATAAGTATGCTGTTCTCAACTAAACTTTCATTCCTTTGATATTAAGTTTGGTTGATGAAAATTGTGTATTATGTTGTTTGACTGGTAAGCCTTTGAAGTATGAGCATATTGCTCAAGATAAATTTTGAAGGTAGGTTACAGTTAATGGCAAGCTTTGTCAATCAGCTCCAAAGTATTGATCTCTGATTCTGTAAGTTTATGTGATCTTTCGTAGCCTAGGTGCTTAAAAATTAACAATCTATATTGTGCAAGACCCTGAGTCGAAATCTTAATTGTTTATCATTATACCTGTGATCTCTCAAAGCATGTTTTGTACTGCTTCTCTTTCTTTTAACATTTTCATATACAGTTGCATCATCAAAGTGAAACTTGGCTTTGGCTGGGATTGAAGGTTGGAAATGGCTACATCTAGAACGACAATGTTAGAGATACCTTAACATAGGCCTGACTCCAAAACATTTTTGTTTAACATACCCCTCTAGTGGAAAGGATAAAGATAATACACCAAAAAAAAAAAAGATCATGATATGGTTATCAAAGAAAAAAATAGTCCCAAAACTTGTTAGGAAAGAAAAAGATCATATCTACTTCAAAAGTAATATATTGTAGTTAGAACAAAATTTGGTGACTACACAATGCTTTGCATTTAAACCTACAACATCAATGGCCTTGTAACCTAGTGGCACCTCCCCTACTTACCAAGCATTATGGTATATTTAAGGCTGGGGTTCTATCCCTCCACCCCTCATTCCCTAAATCCCTACTTAGATCACAATAGTCCTACCTTCCAAAAAAAAACGTAAGTTCCTGAAGATAATCCATTCATAAACTGACATCAAAATTCATGTCCTTGAGATACAGATAAGCCACAGCTGAAAGCAGTAAGACAAACACCGAGATGAATAACTGCTTAAATTTCAATGCTCCTGCATCTATTCTCCTCACAGTCCCAACATCTGGCACTGACTCTGCAACCTTCACTTCATTATCATTTGCAGATAAATTTTTCCATGTTCTGTCCACCTAGAAAAGGAAAAGAGGGCAAAAAATATTAATTTGCTCTATGCAGATTTTTCTTCGTGTTTTTATTTATTTTAAATATCCAAACCCTCTTTTATCCGGATGTTGGTATCTGTAAATTGTTATAAACTTCATAAAGTGGGTTAATAGCAACGATAAAATGTCACATTCACTCTTTAGTATATATATTATAATACCATAATACTTCCTGCAAAAATAAATCAAGCACAGTATAGGGGTAAATGGAAACATTGGAAGGAACTAACAAGTAGATATAACAAAATTTCAGTGTCAACTCATTCTCTTTGGATCAGAATTCTACTAAGAAGCAGATGCTAACACAAGATAATATCATAATATGTACTTGTGTTTATTTTGCTATCCGCATTGTTCTGTGAGGAACAGAAGGTCGATATAGCCTATAATGAATCAGTTAACTATTAAAAGAATTACCTAGCACACTTATGCAAATATTGCAAACATCATTTTATGCGAAAAGGTGTTTCTGATTTGCTAAATGAAAATCTAACCAATAAAAGGAGGTGAGATATTTAATCTTGGAAAAATGTTGGTACCACATATGAGGCACTTGCAATAATTTAAAAGCAATTTAACATACTCCACCAGCACATCTTAAAACCAAATACAAGATCTTCATTGAACAAACATTAAACATAAGTTAGGAGCTAGGAGCAACTATGTAAATTAATACTTTCAAACAACATATACTGACAACAGCAGAAATGCTCCTATGACCTTCCCAACCTTACCCAACACAACTACTTTCAGTGTATATTTTCTTTAAAATGAAGAAGAGAAGGCAACTTGAGGTGCCAGTTTGATTGATCTCCCTTGCAGAAGTAATAGTATGACCCCAAAACTAGCAAATCCACCACTGATCCCCAAAGGCAACCTCATGGTAAAAAAATCAAAATTACTTCAGAAAAGTCATTCTTTTTTTTTTGTATCAAGAACTAAGTTGTCAACCCTAGCAGGATCATGGGTTTCCCATCCCATCCCAGCTATGCTCTGGGACAAATTTTCCCATCCCAACTCAGTTCACTATCCCGGCCATCCCAGCCGGGATTCCGGGAAAAATCCTACAAAACCCCGGCCATCCCAGCGGGATAGCATTTTTCCGAAAAATTTGCCCCAGATGTAAACATTGATGGTTTTTATTTAGGGGCATTTCCACGTTTTCACAAAGGAAAAAACCCCAAAACTTTGATTCGTTCGATCTTTCCCTCTCTTCTACCCACTTCGACCCTCTTCTCCTCTCTTCTATCATGTATTTATCATTGATTTAGTATGTTTATATATGGTATAGATTATACAAAATATAGATAAAAAATCACTATCCCGGCCATCCCACTTTCTAGGATCCCACAATCCCAGTTTTGAGGTTGGCCGCGATGAGCTGGGAACTAAGATTGACAACATAGATCAAGAATATGTTTTTAGAAATAGCTATATTTCACTTTTTTTTTCAGTGAAAGAGCAGGTAATTTATCCTAGTGTAAATTTTATAAGAAGCCAACTAATATCCAGACAATCCTTAACATGTACAAGTTTTGAAAGAATTAGGTACAAAGAGCATACATCTTTAGGTTAACTATTTTTTTAATATAAGTTAACTTACTTAGGAGATTCTTTCAATATCAGTTACATGCACCAATAAAAAACTGCTAATAACGTTCGAAGTACCAACCTCCTGGTCAGTGGCCAAAGTCATACTAACTTCTTGAGAAGGATCTTTATATGTCTGCTTTAGCTTCACTACCAAAATTTTGTTCTCACTTGCTAAGGAAGACAGCTGCAAACAAAGTACAACAAATTCAATTAACATGAAATGGTATAATAAAGCCAATACCCATTTCAGTTTACCTTTAGCTAGGATTGGTTTTTAATACCAAGAGAGTTTCCCTTGAAATGTTCACGTTTCAGCACAATTCAAATATTTTAAGCAGGTTTGTTTGTTTTCTTCAAATCTTTCTGCTTATTCTTTTTTTCTACCCCTCAATCAAGATAACTTAAATGATCTAATAAATATATTGGAAAATCGACATGCATCCCATTAGCCAAGTAAACTACAGCTATATCTTCATCCCCGAAATTTTCTATCAAGTTGATTATTTTTAAATTAAAATAAATTAAAACAACTCCTCACATAGCAAATATGAAACTAATCATAATCTAGAGGTGGAAAGTGGAAAAATCAAAGAGGAAGAAAAGAAAAAAGGCCATGCTTGTTCCACTATTGTTCATAAACTAACCTAACAAACGAAGCATCATGCACTTTCGTATATAGTTAAGTAAATACAATATTCAATTATTACAATAAGCAGATCGATTCATACCATGTCAAATCCTAGATGTTTCTTCTGATTAATGAGCAAGAAATAATCAAATTAAACATCATGTGCGCCAGACACCTAGTAGCCTATAAACAAGCCCTTTATTACAGGTTAGGATGGTTTTATAATTTAGACTAGTGGCCTGAAATAAGATATCAAGAGCTTAGTCTTTACCTGCTTATTAAGACGCTCTCTCTCAACAGCAAGCTGTGTTACCAAATTTTTGAAAACTTTGGTCCTCTTCCCAATATCCTTTGCAGTTGCCATTTTTGTTTCCTCCACTTGGTGCAGTGATTCCTCCAAACACTCCAATCTACTCCTCAAGAAGTTTATTTCCTCGTTTAAATCAGCATTTGATTCAGATAATATGATACACTTATCCTCTGCACTGTCAGCCCGACTCTCAGCTTTAGAAAACTTTGACTTAAGATCCTCTATCACATGTTCCATATCTTCAATTGTGGAATACAACATCTTTTGCTTCTCCTGACTAGCTTCACCAGATGCGACGGCATGCTGCAGCTGTAAATTTGATTCTCTTAGCTGCCTCCCAAGCAACTCTACAGTCTCAGATGTGCCACCACCATCTTTCAAAAGAGCCAACTCCTTGTCGAGCTCTTTGTTAGTCTCTGTCAATGATTTACAATGAGCTTCTGCATTATTAGCCCGACTCTCTGCAGTTGATACATTTTCTTTCAGTTGAATAACAAGGTTTTCCATGTCTCTGATTTCAGAACACATAAAATTATATTGTTCCTGATATTTATCAGCAGAGGCCTTTACATTCAGTAGCTGGCATTCAGTTTCTTTTAGCTGCTTCTCAAGTGAACTCACCTTATCAGTTTCTTTCAAGTGTTTTACAGAAGATTCCAGCTTAGCTCTAAGCTCAGATTCACGTTGCCTCAAACCATTCAAATTAAACTGAGAAATCTGGAGTTTACCTAACAGTTCTTTTGAAATCCCCATCAGGATCTCATATGCATTGTCTGCCTCAAACCATTTTTCCCAAACCTCGGCTGCTTCTTCCTCCATGAGAATTATCTCTTGTTCTAGAGAAACAATCCTTCGTCTTAGCTTTTCTTCAGTTTGCCTTGAGTCATTGAATTTCTTCTCAAGATCCATTTCATTTGCTAAAGATTTTTCTAGCATCCTCAGAATATGCCTTTGTTGCTCAATAGTTTGTTTTCCTGTGTTTACATTTAAAGACTGATCATCCTCAACCGCAATTCCACCTTCTTCAACATTACCTGTTGTCATTGAGAATCACCCCACCCCCAAAAAATATTTGTCAGAAATGGTAAATTATTCAGATAAAGATATTCTAATTGATCAAACATTAATCAAGAACCAGCCATTTTGTGCAACTTAGTTCAATTTTCTTCAGAGTTGTTGCTTCCTCTATTTATTCTTTATTTTTCTAATGAAAGAAGAATAACATTAATGCACAAGATTTCCCACTGCATCATACCAACTACTTCACATGGAAATTGAAGTGGACCCCATGAAATGGGACAGGCATAAAAGTGTACTCTCTCCTAAAAACTTAATGAAAACGACAAAATCATGAAACAAGTAAGACAAGCAATCAATATGCAACCTAAAAAAGAAAAAACTGCATAAATAAACATATCAATGAGATCCTCAGCATACCATTCTCTTCCTTCTTATAAGAAGACAAAGTCCTCTGCAAGCTAGCATATTGTTTCTTAATCTCAGAAAACTGCTCCTCAGACTGCTTCAAACATTGTTCAGAATCACTCAGCCTCTCCTCCAAGAGGTTGTTACATGAAACTCTCTCTTCAGCATCAGCAATCTCAGCATGAAGGGTGTCCAAGAACACACTGAATTCTCTAACCTCAGAACCCAACAACCCACATAGCAGATCAAACTCCAGACCCTTTCCAACACAATCCACGCCCATGCCGTCTTCTTTATCCGAAACCAAGGCCTCCAATTCACCCTCTAGAGTCTCCAAATGCATCACAAAGATGCTCAAGTTTGCAACTTTCTCTGAGAAACATGCCAGACTCAGTTCCAGCCTCGTTAGCATTGTGTTAGTACTATTACCCAGATCTTCCACCATCTCTTCATAGGATGAAACAACATCAACGTCAACCCCAACAGTATCTTCTGCACTTTGAGTGTCCATTTACTTCCAGCAATTGTAGTTCCCAGAACCTGCGAGGGAACTCAAGAATCAAACCGCCAAGAAAGTTTGAATTTTTAAGCCACAAAGTGAATATGGAACCACCAGAAATGAATTGAGATGGCAAAATTTGGAGGAAAAATCAGAACCCTAAATTTGATTTGAAGGGAGTGAAGTCGTACCAATTGAAAAATTGGGAATTTGAAGAATGAAAGTGTGTGGATTTTGGATCCTTCGATTGCAGATTTCCGATGACGGTTGCGGCCTAACTGAAAAATCAGAGACCTATAACACCCTGCAGTTGCATTGCACGGTTGCACTTGCACCTCACTGTGAAACGCAGCGTTTTGCCTCCCAAGCTGATTTATAAAATAAAATAAAAATAAAAAAGGTTTTGATTGTGGCAGCATGGGCTGAAATCAAAAATGTGTACCCCTTCGTCATTCTGTTCAGACAAATTCTTCTTGGAGACAATTTAGGAGAGTGTTCTTTTATTTTGTGAAGAAGTGTTTTTATGATTTTTTTTTAATTAGTTTTTATGAAGCTTTTTTTTAATTTATGTGTCTCTTAATTATTACAAAGGGTAAATTTCAAAAACATATATAAAGGGTAATTTTACTAGCGGTTGCTTTTTGGCTCTGATTATATGTTAACATTGTATTTATGATGTTAATTTAAAAAAACAAGAATAGATAAAATATTATATGAAGGCAAATGGTAACCAATTGTTTAAGGTGTTAATTAGTTTCAAACAAAAAATTTGTTAATTAAGTTTTTTTTGTCAAAAGGTGTTAATTAAGAGCTGTTCGGGTGGTTTTCAGTTTTTGGTTCTCAAATATAAATTTGAAAACAAAATGTATTCCGCAAAAATAGTGTTGAACTAGTTTTTTACCCAATTTCAAAATACTGTTAGCCTTATTTTTACAGCCCACAAAATATGGTTTTCTAATTTTGGTATTTAGTTTCAACAACATGTACCACCACCACCACCACCACTACCACCTACCGCCACTGTCATTGTCGCCACCACCACCCTCCGCCACCGCCGCCACCACCTCCACCACCACCACCCACCACTGCCGCCGCCACTACTACCCTCTGTCACCATGCGCCACCACGTCCCTCCGCCACCACCTCCACCCTCGCCACCGCCACCATCACTGCCACTTCCACCGCCTCCTCCACCACTACCGCCACCATCGCTGCTACCTCCATATTCACTGCTACCCTCCAACACCACCACAATCCACCACCGCCAACACCACCACTTATACCTCCACCGTTGCCACCACCTCCGCCGCTACCACCACTATCACTATCATCGCCACCACTACCGCCACCGCCTCCACTGTGACCACTATCATCGCTGCCACGACCATCAACACCATCGTCGCTGCCACCACCACCAGATAACATCCGCCTCCACCAACACCACCAGATAACATCCGCCTCCACCAACACATTCATTGCCATCACAACCACCTCCATTGTCGCCACCGCCACCTCCACTGCCACCACCATCATTGTTGCCACCGTACTCGCCACCACCACCACCATTAGGTTACATCGACCTCTACCGCCACTGCTACCTAACCCCTCCATTATTGTGGTGTGCTGATTTTGTGGATTTACAAAGTTGGTAACAACTTTTTAAAACTGAAAACCAACAAAAACTAAAACTAAAATTATAAAATTGAAAACTAGTTATGGTATTTTAAAATTTCGAAACATAAAACCAAAAATCACCCCGAACGGGGCCCCAAGGTTTAAAAATAACTAGATTCACACCAGCACTTGTGGGTCGATCAATCAACTTAGCTAAATCTAAAAGTTTTGTCACCTCCAAAGGTATTCCAAAGGTATTACCCAACTCGAACGAGATTGCCTATTTGTGGTTTAAAAAATACAGTGTCATTTTCATTGCACTATTGTGTACAGAGTATAGATTGAATTTCAATGGATGACCATCATGCAAGATATAGCTTACAGTAACACACATTATCGTACAATTTTGGGCAATTCATCAATCTCTTGTTTTCATATGTCAGCATTCGTTTTTTTATGTTTATAGCCCCAAATATCATGAGTCGTACTCTTAAAGATAACACAAAAGCACACACTAAAAACTCAATTTATGGTACTAACCACGAGGAAATTTTCTTGAATTACATTATGAAGCATAACAATTAGTTAAAATGATAGCCTGGTACTTTTAAGCTTTATATATATGATGTACTTGGGATTTTATATAAAAGGTTTCGAAAGTAGACCTCTCATATTTAAAGTTAAGATTTCTGCAATAGACTGGTTGAAAATGGTAAAAAGAAAAAGAAAAATTGTATGGGCTGAAAAGGGGTTTTCAATTTCTTTGCATATTAGATAAAGACATATAATTTGACATCATAAGTTGAATTCTGTTTGAATTTTTCTCAATATGTAGAAGTGACAACTTTTTTGCATATATTAGATAAAGACATATCATTAGCCATGAGTCATCTATTAGATAAAGACAACTTCTTTTATTCATATTTGACATGAATCATCTTTAAAATCTCAATTTTTGAATAAAAGAAAGAGAAGCAGTACAAAATATACTAGTGAGATCATGGGTATAGAGATAATCAATTAAAGATTCTGAATCAGGATATTGAACAATGGAATAATTAATTTCAAGCACCAAGACCTAGGCTATAAAAGATGCCATAAACTTAAAGAATGAGAGAGTAATTGTAGCGAGTTAAAGATTGACAATGTTTGTCATTTAAGGTGTCTAAGCGCTTAAGTTCATTATCGCTTATCACATAACCGCTTATTTATAAGCAATTTTAAGAAATTTATTGAAATAAGTTATAAATAAGTATAAGCTCTTTTTCATAAGCTATTTTGATCAGCTTAAAAAAATAAGCTCAAAACAACTTATAGGTAGATCATAAACTGTTTACATAAGCTCCTCAACACTTGCATAAGCTTCTATGCTATAAAATAAGCTTCTTCCAAACAAGGTCTTAGTATATCTTAAGTAATATGCTTACCAATCAAACAACATGGAGTACCCAATCTTAATCAAACCAATTTAGTACACAATCACAATCTTAAGTTCAGTTAAGAATAGCTTTTTTTATGCATTTGCATGCATCACCATTTAGCTTTGGATGAAATACAGATGCAAAACTAGAGGAGCAACAGTGCGAGTATTTGAACTGCTTAAAATAAATGGAGGAGTTGAATCATATTAAAGATATTGCTGATACACAGGAACAGGGTTGATCGGCTTAAAATGATAATAGGAACAAAATCAGAATGAATATATATTCTTTGCCAACATCAAATAAAAGCACAGATAGTGTTCTGGTTGAAGTACAGAGATATGAGTATATGCATATCACAGATTCAAGCCTTGATAACAATTCTGTATAGGAGTGGTGTTATGAAGTCAAATATAAGAATGATTTGATTCATATATAAGGCCAAATAATTGACACAGTGTAGCTCAATTGAGCTCAATGGCAAAATTCATGGCTCCCTTTTCCCTTCCCAAGAGCAAATAACAATTATCTCACAAATAGTATTCTCCTGTACCGTAACCTTTCGCATTAACCATTTCTCCTGTTCTCATCTAAAATACTAAGAATACCTATCTCCAAATCAAGATCTGAGACTGAGATGCTATGCTAAATCAAAGTTGTGACAAAACTGTTCCCTCCATTTCAGGGCATCTGCAAGACAATTTACTCAGTCATTTGCAGAAAATAGAATAAATTATTTACAGCTTTACATGAACTCAAAAGCATTAATAAGAAATGTGATCAGTGGTCACAATTATATTCAAGTACTCTTCCGCTTTCAACTAATAAAAATATGTACGATGGGAATATAACCCACAACGTAAAGCCTATAATTTCAGACCCAAAACTCCTCCACAAACACAGACGATAATAGAAGAAAACCTCACAAACAATTTAACACACATTGTAATCACCAACAATTCATCAGCTTTGATTTCATCAAATGAACCATCCTCATTTGTTAGCCTTCAAGTTATTTAGACCCTTGTTCTCTCAGCTTTGATTGGTGATATTGTAACGGAAATGCCCAAACTCATTTAACTACAGAACTTAGATTTCAACAAAAGAAGCATTCTAAAAAGTTGAAAAGAGAAGAGACAGGTTGGACGGCGGTGGATGCACAATTCAAAGTACGATAACCTCAGTTGTAGCTTCTCCCATAAGTGATTATGCAGAACCAAACACTCTATTACTTTACCAGCTTCAACTGGTAAGCCACACACACAAACAAGGTGGATTTGCACGCACATCCCTTATCCCACTTAGCTTTGAAGGTTTGGAGGTCAAACTTTCATATATACTAAACACAGATATTGTTTGTCATTGTACCAATCCTCATAAGTGGACCAAAAATTAATCTTTTTTATTTTTCTCTTTGCACAATCACACATCTAAACTGATGGAAAAATAAGATATGAGCACTTATGCTTCTATGTAATCCAATTGTAAAATTCATCATGAAGGGACACATAATTGCAATAGAAACAACCACATATATCAAACTGAATCATTAAAAATGCAATTAAGAATTAACCATCGAAGATATTGATGAGAATTTGCGAAATACCTGAAATTTAAGCAACGGTGATTGTTTGTTGCTTGGAGGGGTGAAGACCCTTGTTTCTATTATTTTGATCGGAATCTCCGAGGAAGTCTTCCATGTTGTAGATGACTGTGATATAGAGAGAGCAGCTAGGGCAGCGAGCGATTTCCTCGCCAAGCTTGAGGTCCTCCTTTGTGATCTGGAACAGGTCCCCACATGGACAAGGGTACGTGTATGCCTGCAATTCCTCATTCCACTCCATATCCTCAATCTCCACGTCATCGTACGACATCGTTTCACGGTAACCTGGCACTTTAGGGTTTTCAGAACAACAAAGGGATAGAATATTACAGTATTGAAACAGTAAAAGATTACAATATTGAATCAATGAAGGAAACTCAATCTCATTATATGAATAAAAATGTCTTATGCTTCTGAGGTAAATTTCACAATCTGTAACATACAGGCAGATCAAACCATTCCACATTATAACATTCTTATGCTTAAAAGCAGGATGAATGATAACACAATAAAAACTGACATCTTTTGGTTTTGATGAGTTAATTTCCTTTCCTTTAGCAAAATCAATATTACCTAGATGAACATTTGCAACAACTCTCAAAATGGCACATTATTGAAAAAACAGCACACAAAAGCAAAAGTAGAAAGCAACCATTCTATATCACCATCATTTTACATATCAAAAAAGCAGGAAAAGAGGCCTACAAAGCTATAAATAAACTGGTTAATAAAGTAATCACCATACCTCTTTAAGAGCAAGAATAAAAACAGTAATGAGATGTAATCAGACCATATATTTAGAGCTTCTACTTCTGAAAATTTCAGATAACCCTGCTCGGAAAGGCAATTCATAAAGTTCTTCCCCGTCGCAAGTTGACTATTTGGACATGTTAATTTTTTTTTTACAGCAGAAACAGATTAGAGTTCACGCTGCCCCTATTTTCCTTTTGAAAACCCTAACCAACCATCAGATCATATAAAACAACGATTCCAGTATTCTCCCAAAACAACACTTGTACCAATTACTTGAAACAATCACTTGCAGCAAGAACAAACAAGCCAGATTAAATAAATAAAGAATATGTTATTTATGAGGAAAACCTTATTATGCAGATTCTGCACATTTATACAGAAATTAAACATGGACATATAAATAAATTGAAACTGACAACATCACTGAGACAAACACATGCATGAAAAGTGTGAGCAGCAGCAGCAACCACAGTGGGTGAACATTCAATTAGAGATTGATAAAAAAACTACCTGAGACGCTTGAGATGGCGGTTGGCAGAACACGCTAGGCTAGTGTTTTCGCTGTGGAACTGGCTCCAACTTCCAAATTAGGGATTTCAATCTTTGAGCGTTTTTTTGGTTAAAAGAAATTACAAATTAAAATCTAATAGTGTTTTCTTTTACCTCCGAAGGCATTTAAAATATATATATATATATATATATATATATATATTAGTTTATGTTTTTTTATTTCTTAAACGTGCTTTTTATTTCAAAATATTTCATAAGCCAGCTATGAGACTAATCTTTAATGCTCTAAAATCATGTTAAATAGATAAACATTTCCTAACAAATGTTTCTCTTTAAACACGGGAAGCATAGCACAAATTATAAAAAATATATATATATTATGGTGTAAAAGTTTAAATTCACCTATGCAATTAAATTCTTATGCCTAGATGATTATGTAAAGTATATACCAACACATATTGGCTCAGCTTGTAAGGAATATGGACGAAATACTTCCCTTTAAATGTTGTGTTCGAATCTTGCTACCGATGTGAGTGTGATGTTGGTGGGCGATATATCTATAAGCAACTGAATGTTCCGGATATCTGCTCTAACTCGTGGTAATGACTGAAGTCGAACCCGTCCAAAAAAAATTATTAAAAAAAAAGTGATCATGTATATTAAACTTCAAATTGTTTTGATGTTAATAAGTATATAATCTAATAAGGTTTTTTTTTTCAAGTAGTTTTAATTTATATGAATTTATAGAAACAATTTATTTTAAAAGATCCATTATTCTAATAAAAATTTATATAAGAAATTCATCATTTATATAAAAAATGATATATATATATATATATATATATATATATATATATATATATTTACAGCACATATCAACTAGTGGATGTTTGGTTTTAGGGCTAATAAATTGTTTAGAAGGTAGGGTTTATGGTTTACCTCAAGACAAGTTCTTAATTTTCAATGCAATACACGATAAATGAGAAATAATTTCTCATTTGAAATTTCAGTGACGGATCTAGAATTTTTAAGTTATGGATGCAACATATTCATAAACATTAATAATATAATATATTATAATTATAAGTTTGAATATGGATATGGATAATAATTATTCTTAACAAGTTTTTATATTTTGAAAAGATGATGAACGGTCCTTTATAAATCTATCTATCTATTTGATCTTGACTCAATTAATATATAAAATATGTCTATATCACAATACTTTTGTAAAATAAACTGATCCTGGTACCAACTAATTTAGACTGGATTTACCGATGAATAAAAAAAGTGAAAAACTAATTTAGACTGGGCCAAGGTAAAAAAGTCTTTGCGGAAAAAGAAAAAAGCATCACCTTGATTATGAGATGTAGGACATTCTTCTCCACTAATTTTTTTATTGTTTTACTCACTGTTATTTTTTCTCTTAAAAAGTATAGCTTCATTAGAAAATTAACAGAAAAATATTCGGAGGAATACAAAGATAAAAATAAATAGGAACATCAACATACCAAATGGAGTCCTGACCCAAAAAATTAACTGTTTTCTTTTTTGATATATATGTGAGTGTGTGTAATATTTAGATATCTACATATTATATAAATAAATACCTTAAAAAGTCGTTTTGTAAAAAGCAAAATACATTAACTTGATTACGAGATGTAAGACATTCTTCTCCACTAATTTTTTAAGACTAATGCTATTATTATGCACGAGACAATGAAGCACGAGAGTGCGCGACGGCCTAAAATCATACTTTTCAAAAATAAACATGAAAAGGAAAATAAGTAAGGGTGTATTTGGTTTTACATTTAGAGAGGCTAAACATGAATCTGACAATCTAAAAGCAAATATTTCTTACTTCTGAAAACGTGAATCTAGCTTAAACGTATATCCAAACAGCATTTTTCAAACATGCAGTAAGTCTTGAATGTTGATTCTCAAATCAACTAAGTCGTGCAAAGTGCGCATGTTGCTTGTGGTGCCACCAAGCACCACTAATTTTTTAAATTTTTAACTAATTGTTTTCTTCCTTAAATTTTAAGGTCATTTCATTAGTTCTCTCATCATCCTCACTTTCTTAATTCCTATAATACTCCTAATTAAAAAGTAATTTTCACATTTTAAGTGCGAAGTAAGAACAATTTTTGATTTTTGTAATCACGGCAACGATGATTTTAATTTTTGAAATCAACTAATGAATGAATTTATTTTTAAATTGAATAGATATTTTTTAAGATGAATACACAAGTCAATTCAAAAATTAATTCTAGAATTTATGAAGAAAACTCTTTTCATCTTATATTTCTAATATCTAAAATGATATTTACTTTGTATGGTAACGATTTCATAATCATCTATTTAAAATTCTAACACATCAAACTTTAAAATAATTTTCTATTACAATAAGGTAAGGTATAGCTCGATATCTTTAATCATTTAATCAAATCAAGAGTTTAATCAAATCAAGAGTTTAATTTCTATATGATGTGTCTGAATAATAATTTATTGAGAGGTACTTACACTAGCGATATATACCTTGGTTCAATAGAACTAGTCTCATTGTTTTCACTAAGGATATATATCTTGGTTCGCACTAAAAAATAATTTTCTATAAAAACATTTTGAAATTAAAGTTAATTATTGCAATCTTACTCAGCATGCTGACTGATCTAACATTATTGAACCCTCCAATAACTTTCATTGTTTTGGTTACCTGTAAAATTAACTTTAGCTGATAGATTTGATAGCCAGTGACATCAATTTTTTTACTATAAACTTGTGGTTGCAATTGCATCGACTTTAAATTACATGATGATTATGAATTTTTAATCAGAAAGCACTTGCGTAATCATGTTTGTTTGGTCTCAAATAAATAATTAATTAGATACGGGCCAAAAAGTAATTAATAATATCAAACATTACTTTATTTATATTTGTCACACAAATCAAAGTCGTATCCGCGGCGGTTTTCCCATGTGAACCAAAATAAAAATTATCATTTAAATGTGTTTAAAATAGTGTGTATTAATTATTAGCCAAGTCGTTTTTTTTAGTGGTAAATATTGCTCAAGCAAGTGATTGAACGTTCAAAACTTTAAATATCAACTTTTATGCATATCTAAAAAAAAATATCTAACTCTTATGAATGACAATTTTTTTTTTCAAACTCCCTACTGCTTAATATACTAATTGTATGGCGAAAGATTAGAATACATTTTTCAAAATTAAGAAAAATAGTGAGTTTTGCGACCATTTCTCTAAAATGATATCTGATATCTTCCTCTCTAGTAAATTGAGATTCATTTCAGACTTCATAATTCAGCAATTTGAAAAGAATAAAAATTATTTCCTCTTTTCTTCTGTCAATTTTCTAGTTAGGTCGGAAATTTTATTTTCTATTGGTTCCACTACCAGATCAATAATAAGGAGTTCTTGAAATTTATATATGAAGTCCTTTTTTATGCACCAATTTATCCCCACGGCCCCAGGTACTCATGGGACCAATCCTCTCAATACTTTGATATCACATTAAGTTGGTAGAAATTTTAAATAAATTATTTTTCATAGGCATTGTTCAGGAATAGAATCATTAACTAAATACTTAAATATCAACTATTTACAAGCCGTGTTGGGATTTGTTGGAAAATTTTATTAAATCTTTCAAAAAGATAAAAAAAATTATTAAAATTACATAAAAAAAATTAATATTAATTTGGTTTTATAACGCATAATGCAAAATATAACTTTGTAAAAAAACACGAGATGAATTTATGAGAAAAAACTAGGAATGTTCTTTTAGCAAGGTTGAGCACTTTGTCTTTTAAGTAAGTGGTTAGAGTTTAATTCTTAATTTTTCTGAATGAAAAAAACGTTTTGATTAATCTCTTTCTGCTTAGTATATTGAAGTGAGTTGTAAGATAAGAGATTAATCTCATAGTCGGCCGTGAGATACTTTAGTTAAGGGGAAAAAAACATCTTATTTTCAAGTATGTATATTTTTTTTTTTATAGACAAATGTTAGTTGTTTATTTTTTTATGCCCGTTTCTCAATCCATATATATATGATTTGAAACAAACACTTAGGCTCCGTTTGGAAGAATTTATCTTATCGCATAAACTATGTAAGTGTTTGAAAAACTTATGTGAATAACTTATGGCCTATCTATAAGCTGTTTTGAGTTTATTTTCATAAATTGTTCAAAATAGCTTCTGAAAAAGAGCTTGTGCTTTTTATAACCTATTTTCAACTTAGTTCAATAAACTTCTTAAAATAGTTTATAAATAAGCGCTTATGCGATAAGCGCAGCGCTTAATTAAGTTGTTTTCCCAAACGCACCCTTATACTATTCAACGATTTTTCCTCTTGTAAAAAAAATACTATTCAACAATTAATCCTAAAATATTATTCTGATTTAAGGGGAAAACAAAAGAAGAAGAATAAGGGGTGTTTGTTACGAAGTCATGAAAAATCATTCCCGAGTATGAAGTTTTCCGGGAATATTAGGATAGGAATATTATGTCTGAGTATTATTAAGAAATGTGTTTGGTTAACAAATTTAATTCCACGAAATCTTTTTTTATATTCTTGAGAATAATTATAACATATGTTTGGTTGGAAATGCATATTCTTAGGAATGGATAATAAAATTACTAAATCACCCTTATTGTATATTATTTAAATATTTTTAATGTATTTATTAAAAATGGAATAAATATAAAAATAAAGTGATTATTACATTTATAGTATGAAATAAATGTTTTTTATAGAGATTATTTATAAAAAAATTATATTTTCTCATATAAATTCATAGTCAAACTATATTGATTAATATCACACTAATATTATATGAATGGAATTACTGAAATGATATGTATGCTTTAAATATTAAGAGTTTTCAATACTATCAAAAACATAAAAATGTTATTTAGTTTTTATTTAAAATAGTTTACTAAATTTTAAAAGCTTTATAACATTAATATGTTTTTATAAATTAACTCAACATTGCAGACCCAGTGACGCACAATGTATAATATTAACTCAAAATTAGAGACCCATGATCTTTATTAACTTAAAATTGCAACAGCAAAGACAAAACAAATAGAAGGGTAAAATGGAACTTAATTGTATAAAATTGCATACCCACTATCTCACTTTCCTTGAGAATCTTTCGTACCTACCCTCAAGGATGAGAATGCAGCATTGTAGTAACACGTGAAAATAATTTACTCAGGAATGTTTTATAACTGAGTATATATTTTCGCAATCTCATAACAAACGTGGATATAACTTTCCCACACTTCATATTTTCTGGGATTCTTTTTTAACCCTGTGTCAAAGGCACCTTGGAAATGCGTTAATGTGTTGTCACTCTCCCTTTGGATATGGCTATTTATGTGGGGAACCGAAGATAGAGCAGTGGATCCATAAGTGGTGACGCTCATGACTCGAGTCTAGATTGAAATTTCAATGATCTTTCCATTGGTCGGTCACGCCTACGTGATCATGACAGGTGTGGGCCATTATTGGCCCATTCTCCACCTTCAAAAATCACCATCACATCACACACGTTACGTGTTTTTTGTTTCTTTTCTTTTCCTGTCCTTCACACTGTAAAATATTTTATTTTATATGTAATTAGTTTGCCGTACGGAACATGCAAATGTGACTTTGTATATGTTTGGGTATCAGTCACTCAAGTATAAGAGCCGGAGATATATGAGTTGGGTAAAAGAAGTTTCAGGGGCCAACCCCTAGCAAGAAAATTTATATGTTTTTCGATGTAATGAAAAAAAATACCTGACATTACCTTCGATAAAATATAAGAAATGATAGTGTGACATAACCAAATGTATTATTTGGTAGAATAATGAAGAGATAGTGTGACAGAGTGTCTTTTGTATGTACATCGTTCGTTCCTTATTTTTCTTCGTCGTAGTCATTTCCACCACAATCAGAGCATTCCACCTACAAGCACCACATGAAGATTAAAGGAGTGCTTTGTTCAATTTCTAGAAAAACACCACATGTGTTAGCTCTTGTTTCTCTTGTGTGTTGAAGCAATTACTCACCAAAGTTCATCCATTCTTCGCCATGTGAATCACTCTATTATTCCCCCTCCACGGAGTCTACACGAATTGCCTCTTTTATCCTTCTTCCTCAAACCTATTAGGGCTTTTGAAAAAAGTACCTCATTGTCAATATGTCTCTACCCATGCTCATAGTCAATTTGACTACCCTCTCACGAAGTTCTTAAAGCCATCACCTCCTACACTTATGCCTATTCTAGAATGCCTCCTTGATTCTGGATGAAGTCAAACCAATACATATGGTAGAGAAAGGAAAAATCCCATTTCATAGCGCATAGGGAATATTAGTTAGTTCGAGGAATAAAGATAAAAGGTGGAAAAAAATGCTTGGGATGAATTTATGAGTCATTGTGGGAGCCATATGCGATGAAATTCGCACATACGTTAATGAGTGAGTTTACTTTTATATGTGTAGTGTGGTGGTTGAGCCTACCAACCCTACATTTTCCATGATATATGGGTCTAATGGAGCTACCTATTTCTATCAATTAGCCGAGATTTTGATCGGATATGAAATCACTAGTGCTTGATCTAATGGTATTTTTATAAGGATTCTAGTTATCATTGTAGGATCCCAAGTCAGGATCACTGCATATCCTTCTTGGGTTTGGCCTTCTCTTATTGCTTACGACGATGCAGAGTTGGAGACTAAGAAAGACTCAACATTCACTACAAGAAAATAGCAAATTACTGACGGTTAAAAATCGTTGGTAAACATTAAAATCATTTGATAATGACGTTTTACCAACAACCAACGAGCCTTCGGTAAATGGCTCGTCAGTAATTTATTACCGATGGCTATACCAAAACCATCAGTAATTACTAACAGTTAAAGCCGTTGGTAATGGTTTTTTCTTTTTTTGATTCTGGTTTTTTTCATTTTTCTTTTCATTTTCATATTTGGTTAGTCCTCTCTTCATTTTCATCGTGCTCTTTGTATTCATTGTTCGTTCGTGTCTTCAAAGATGCAAAATGTAGCTCTAAGACCGGCAAATTCGGATTGTTGATGCTCGCATAATTCACGTAACAACAACTGACGACTTAAAGTATCCTGCACAATTGGAATATATATTAAAATTAATTTACATCATTGTTATACTTACGTCTGTGATTGCTCTCCCGTCTACCCAACTCTGCTATCATTTCTCTTTCATATGAGTATGTTTGAATATCTCGCCCACAGATTCTTGTCTTCCAGACACTTGTGAATTGTTAGAAGTCATCTGTTTTCATTCCAAGATCAATATTATTTAACAATATTATACTTCAGTTAAATATAAATATAATATACTACTCAATAAAAATTAAACGATTAAGTTTCGCATACTAACATTTTAAAACAAGATAATACAGTATAATTAAACAACAATACTAATCTAACCTACAATACAATAAAAAACAAAACTATAAAAAAATAAAATAATAAAGAGATAAAGATAAAAAATTACTTGATGGAGATATAAAGAAGACTTGAAGAGATTTTAGAAGGGAAGACTTGTAAAGAAATTGTGCAGGTGAAACTATATATAAGTTTCCGAAGGCTTTTGCCATTACTAATTAGCGTCAGCTTCTTCTCGTTCTTTTATAACTTACGACGCATATTTTCGTTGGTAATATGATGGTTACCTACGGCTTTTGCCACCAATAATTTTGACGAATAATATAAATCACTACTACAGAATTGTCTTTTTACCACGCCACTGTTACCACGGTTCCGTATTCGACCGTGGTAAAATGGTGCCCGGAGCTCTATTACCACGGTTCCTTGTCGAATCGCATTAACTGAGATCCTCAGTTACCACGATTCCTTGTCAACCATGGTAACTGACATAGTTTTTATTATTATTTTAATTAAAAAATACTATTACCACGGTTGATACCCTAAACTGTGGTAATAAATATTATATTATTAATAAAATGTTGATTTTTTTTACTAGCAAACACTAGTTTGCAGATAGATTTGTGAACCCTTTCTCTGTTTCACCTCATGACTGTCGTTCCTGGCCGCTGCACCTCATCACCGGACCTCCTTCTCTCTGCAATGCCACTATTGCTGCTTTGCATGCTCGTCGGCGCCAAGCTTGTGCATCGCCATTCCCGTCTTCTCCCGCTGGCCGCTCTTCTCTACCTCACTGGTGAGTCCCCTTGACCTGCTTCTACTTCTAGCGTTTTGTTTTGAAGATTGTTGTTGTTGTTGTTGTTGTTGTTGTTGTTGTTGTTGTTGTTGTTGTTGTTGTTGTTGTTGTTGTTGTTGTTCAGTACTAGGGTTTTGTTTTCCCGAAGCACAAGAAGCGTGCGTCGTTTTACTCTTAATTGCTCCCCAGCGCAGTATCTCCAGCATGCGCGGTTTCCTTCTTCCAAACAGTCACGCCGGTTCTCCTTTCCCATACAAGTTTCACATTTCTCAAAACATCCTCTTTAATCTGCACTTCTCAACAGCCATGGCGGTTACTCTTCTTCATCCTGTTTCACTTTCCTCGTTTGCTTATAAATTCCAGAATTATCTCTCAGTTCTCTATCCATCACTCAATCATCTTCTCTGCATCCTTCTTTTCCTGTGTTTAACTTTCTTCATTAAAAACAGAAATGGCAAACGGTTTCGAAATCTGTCTTCCTTATACCATAAATTTCCCAGAATTTGAGCGGTATCAAGTTCTCAGTACCGATTCTCTGTGTAACATACGTTTCCGAGCATTGTGTGATGCCTCTAACCAACCAATGTACTCAGACTTTGTCTTCGCCTTCTGGTCCTCCTTAACATTTTCTCACAACAGAGGCTTTGTTGCAACTGTGGTGGGTCATGAGTTCTCCCTAACCAGAGGGAAACTTGCTGAACTCCTCAATAGGGAGGACGAAAGAGACACGTACACTGAATTCTGGAAAGAAGAATGTGATGGAGAACATATAGATGAAAGCATCTATATGATGGAAAATCCATCCATTAACGAGTGTCGTCTCTACTCATCCCTCAACCATCGTTCCAGAGTTTTACATCAATTGGTCACTAATGTGTTGTGTCCAAGAGTCAATCGTCTAGAAGATGTGCTTGACCACGACCTGTATATAATGTACATGATTGTGAATAATGAGCATTTTAACAATCACCTTGTTTCTACTCTGGTTGACAACCAGCAAGCCATTCCCTATGGTTTCCTCGTAACAAAACTCCTTAGCGGTCCAAATGGGCTGCCCTATTTGGCTTGGAACCCTTTAGAGGAGGTGGCTTGTTAGGTGATCAGAGTAGAATTCCTTCGGTCAAGGGGTATTGACATTGGTGAGCCACTACTGGATGAACCCTCCGAAGACTCGGATGACTCTTCTTCGGATGACTCATCCGATGATTATATGGTATCGATGGGCTCCAATTTTGTACCCTGATTTTTAATTCAGCCAAGCAGTACATGTTGTACCTTTTTTAAAATTTGGCTGTATGATTGTTAAATTAGGCTGTACAATTTTTTTCAAGTGAATATAATTTCTCTTCTAGTTATTATATGGTTGATCTTGTAAATTCCTAATAATCTCCTTCTCTTTTTATTCATTGTTATATTTTTTGGAAATGTAATGCCAGGAACTGTTCGGAATGATTTAGCAGTATATTATGTACACAAGGAATGACATAGCAGTATATTACGCATGTTTAGCAGCATTCCGGGCTCGGAGATACATTGAAGGCGATGTATCAGAAGCAGTTGGGAGCATAAGCAGGATCACTAAGATCAATTGAAGATGTTATGTTGCAACTGGTGTGATCTACTGTTGAATTTTATTTTTTTTAGAATGGACTGCATGCTGAACTGTTTTGGCATTGATAGTTTCCTATAAGATAGTTTATTCCGTAATTTGGTATTTATAGTTTCCTATAGACCATGTTTTAGTTAATTTGGTATTTTGGCAATATAATAGACTGTTTTCTTATTTGCACGTACAATTAATTAAGGTGAGAGAATATAAGAAGAAAAAAAAGACTTGTTACCATGGTTCAGTGTTGAACCGTGGTAATATGAAGCGATATTGCCATGGTTCAAGAATGAACCGTGGTAACAGATGTACGATATTACCTCGGTTCCTTGCTGAACCGTGGTAAGAGAGTTGCGATTATACCACGGTTACGCCTTCAACCGTGGTAACAAATACGTAATATTACCACGGTTCCGCCTTGAACCGTGATAATTTATCTATTACTTCGACGTTTGATATCACGGTTGAACCGTGGTAACATGCTGTCTGGAACCGTGGTAATATAACAATTCCGTAGTAGTGAATCGTCAATTAAGGTACACGAAATGTTTCCGCCATATTGCCAACGGTTTAGCCTGTCGATAATGAGCGTGCTAAATTTTCCCGCCAACTTACCGATGACTTAGTCGGTAATTTAAGACATTTTTGTAGTGCTTCAAGCAAGCTGCCTAGTGATGTAGTACATAGTGAGTTTAATACGCCCCACCGACTCCAAAACAAGCTAAAAGGTGCATGTCGCACTTAAGAGATACTGCAGGTAACAGTGGAGGAAGGTGAGGATGCCTTCAAGTCCACATGACCCTTATAGGTTAGGCCACACATGTGCTACAATGACAAGTACAGTGGGAAGCAAAGTGGTAAGGCAGAGAAAAACTGAGAAGACTACCTTAGTTTGGAGTGTTCTGTACAACTTGGAAACTTGAAGTTGCTAGTAATCGCAGAGGGAATAAAGCATATAATATAATCAAATAACAAATATATCTCATAATTGCATATGTCACCAGTAATCAATCATAATTCTCTTAAATAAAATGGACCTCTAATTTTTTGTTTGAACCACAAGCTTAACCATGTTTGAGTTAAATATGATCATTATAAATGATAAAACTCTTTCTACCAAGCCGTTTGGTGGACAGGATAAACAGAGAGAGACAGGATAGGATAGTAATCATATCATGTTGTTATCTGTTGTTTGTTGCGCCAGCAAGATAGGATAACACTATCCTGTCCCTTATCCTATCATGTCCATCATGTGTAAAAGTTATGCTGAAGGGGAGCTGGGATAGAAATTATCCTAACAGAATAGGATATCAGTTTTTAATTTGTTTATTACCATGACCCAAAATTAATTTCAATATTTATATTTTATATAATTTATAATAATATTAATTAATAAATATAAATTTTTGATTTTAATAAAATATTAATTTTATTACTTATCAATTACTAATTGTTATTGTTAAGTTAAATTATTTAGTTACTGATAAATTTAATTAAAAGATAAACTTATTTATAAATGGTGAAAATATTGAATTTTCTCATATAAAATAATTAAATTTTCATTATCACTTACTACTACTTAGTTAACATTATGTTTCGTTATTTATATTATAATAAAAATACACAAAATAATTATTCACTAACAATAAAATAGGCTACTCACATATATATATATATATATATATATTAATTTTTTAATAGTAAATATAGACTAATTTTATATTATCATATGATATTATTTTAAATTATTTCTCTACTTATATTATAATTAATAATTTAAATATAAAATATTTTTGAAAGAATAATATCTTTTAATAATTTTTATCATTAATCACTTACCCCTACTAAGTTAAAGCCCATTGGTTACATATATAATAATTTTAGTTAAAATAGACACCCTTTCGAAAAAATTAAAATAGCCGAATTAACAAAAGTTAATTTTATTTTAGTTAATATTAAAAAATAAGCTATTTATAAAAATAAAAAAAAAATTAAATTTAATAGAATAATCACTTTTTTAAAAAAAGTATTTAGAAAATTAAATTTTAAAAATAATTATGTATTTTTTATTTCAAGGAAAATTTAATACATTTTTCATTGTTTGTATCATATCCTATCAATATCCTGTCTACCCCAAACGCAGGATAGGATAAGAGTATATCCTGCTCTTATCATATCCTGTGCTTATCCAATCATTTATCCTATCCTGTTCTTATCCTATCCTAACCACCAAACGGGTCCTTAATTTAATGTGGTTATAATCGCTAGGGGTGTTCATGGGACGGGTTGGGACGGATTCATCTTGGCTTTTACCCGGCCCTAAATATTGATAGGGTCAGTTTCTAAACCCAAACTCGTCCCTAGACTCAGAGAGACCCGATGAGGTGCGGGTTTAACACAGACCCGACCGCAAAAGGACGGGTCCGGGTTGGCCCGAAGGACAAACTGAATATCAATTTCAAATCTCACCAAAGAATTATAAAAATATATCATTTTGTAAAAAGACTAATTTCTATCATATAAATGAATTATGGAAGAAACTATATAGAATTGAAGTTTTTCATAACAATGTACTTAATTAGAGAAAAGAATACAAATTATATTCACTTGAAACCAGACTATATATGAAGATATACAAAACAATGTTTTGAAGTTAGTGTGTAAATAGTGTTTGTGGGACGGGTTGGGATGGGTTGAATTTGTCTTTCACCCGGCCCTAAATTTTGATCAGGTTCAATTTTTAAACCCGAACCCGTCCCTAAACCCGAAGAGATGTGAGTTTAAGAGACATGGGCCGGGACGGGTCAAGAGACAGGGTCAGGTCATGTACACCCCTAATAATCGCAATGAATCCGCTTAGACTAAGCATACAATATTATTCCCTACTCCCATGCATCCTCTTGACTAAAGATAAAAAGAATTAAAATTCCTATATTTTCCAATTTCCACCCCACATAAAAGGGATATTAATAAAATGTCTCCCGTTCTCTAGCCTCCGCATATTTGAAGTTTTTTTCAACAAAAAAGAAGCCGCCATAAATCCTTTACATTGATTGAAAGTATAAATACGTGAAACTTGTCGGTGGCTGGAATGGTTGCCCAACCCTTGGCATAGTACTTGTCTTGTCTTATTCGGATAGGAACAGGAGATGGGATGCTATGCCCTATACGGCTATTCACGATCAAAATGTTACATGCTCCATTATTTTCATTTTTACACAAATCGTATACTATAAACTCATTACATTATTTAAAATAAACTTATCTAAATTTTAAAATATTATTGTCAGATTATATATGAATTTTTAATACTAATGCAATTTTTTTTACACAGACAACTAATAATAATACAGATTTTTACCACATCACATAATTAATTTCAAACTTATTCAATTAATTATGAAATTAGATTATGATGTGATAAATTTAAGAGTTAAAATTGGTTGTCTATGTAATTTTTTTTTACACTAACATGAATATTAAACTCTTAATATATTATACATAACTTATAGGAGAATGATTAAGAAATTTATGAATATAAATATGTGAAAAGTTATATATTGTTTAGTTTCAGAAGAACTACAATATATCTTATACAAAGAGAGAGAGAGTTAAGTAGAAATGATCGAAAGAGAAAATAAACTTTAAAAGTTATGTACAACTAAATATTATTATATAAGTTTTCCTCCTTAAAAAAAACATATTATTATATAAGTTTTTTTTAAAACTAATTAATTTTAAAGCAAATTGATATATATAGATAAAAGCACAATCTTAAAAAATGTTGTCAAGTACAAAGCCTCAACAGTTCATAGTCTACAATGTAGATTGATCAAAAGCCTCAACCATGAAAGAAAAAAAGCTTGAAGAACCAAAAAGCCTCGAGAAAACCCACGAAACACCAAACAAGAACTCAACCACCTAAAACTCTCCCAGCATGAACACATGCTTCAAACCAAACAAACAACACCTGGAAACAAAAACCCAAGAATGAGCCTCCGCCTGCCATTGGGAAAGGCCTCCATTCGGCAATGAAAAGCGGTGACAAGTTCAACTAGAAATGGATCCTATCGAGCCGCAACACAGCCACAAAAAATGGAGACCCGAAACAACGTCATTGTCTTCCCCTTCCACGCCTCCAACACCTACGTCTTCACCTCCACGACAGACAACAACAGCGGATGGGACAGTTGCGGATCAAACCCTTAAAGCATCCCCGACCAAGCAAAACCAACCAAAAGCAACCAGGAGAGGATTACCTCACAAGATCGAGAAGAAGCACTTATGCTCAACCAAACGGGAACACCTCAGCCTCACATCAACCCTGCAGAGCATTCCCCACTGTACCAAAACAACCACCCAACAGTGAAAACCAAGTATATTTGAAGCCCACCTAAGGGGAGATCGTCATTGACTACACCGCGCCTACGACCACCACTCCACCCAGCGAGTAAAACCAGGCGCAGCCACCACCCGATCTGCCGCCATCACTAGATCTGCAAGAAACAAAGGAAGGCAGAGCAAGATCCGAGCAGAAACGTTACATAACTTACAAAAAGTTCTTGGGAAAATCTATTGCTACATTCCACTCCCACATCTCTTCTGTCATCCTTTTTTTTTATAAATAAACTTCAAAATGCCCCTAATATCAAAATACCCCACCACCCCAACACTTCCACAACTCCCTCTCACCATCCTTTTCATTTCTCTTTTTCTCAACCATTTCCCAAACCTAAACCTTCACCTCGCACATCAAGCATTGGTTCAACCTCAACTTCATCTTCACGTAAACACCAATAATATTCTCTTCTTCATTTTCGTGTTTCATTTTTTTTTCTTTGCCATTATCGTGTATTGGTTTATGTTTTTTTTCTTCTTCCATGATTTACCGCACATTAAAACTACTTTTTTTGGAGTGTGTACCGCAACTTTAAAATGCGGTATGAAATTAATTTATTCCACACTTTAATCCGCGGCATGCAAATATCGCCTACCGCAACTTCAAGTGCGATATGAAAATATTATCTACCGCAAATTTAAGTACGATATTCAAATATTAATGTCTTCCACAACTAGAAGTGCAATATGCAAATATTGTCTACCGCAACTTGAAGTGCGGTAAGTTATTTGTATACCGCATGCAAAGCTGTAAGATGATAATGTACATGCCGCAACTTGGAGTGCGGTGTGCATAGGTCTTGTTGAGTTTTTTTTTCGAACTGAATAGATGTATTAATCAAGAACATGGCCAGAGGCCACTACATCATGCTGCAAAGCAGCTAAAATCTCTTGAGGAGCATCCTCAACCCAGACAAAAGACAACATAGAGAAAGATAATTTGGCAAGGGAATCTGCAACCATGTTGCCTCCCCGCCTAACAAAAGAAATATCCAAAAAATCAAAATGAGAAGAAAATGAACGACAATCCCTGATAATAGAAAAAAGATAAGAACCCCCAGGTTTCGGACGACGCCAAATATCAAATAGCTTCAGACAATCAGTCTCAAACATGACCCTTCTGAAACCCAAATCAATAGCAGTGGAAATAGCCCAACAGAAACACAGAGCTTCCGCAATGACGGGGGACGAGACCATGATAGTAGCTGCGGTCACTGAAGCTAGAACTTCACCCTCAAAGTTCCGGGCCACCATCCTAAAGCCAGCCCAAGTCGAGTCTCGAAGAGCTGCATCAAAATTAAGCTTAAAAGTACCTCTAGGTGGTCGGGACCAACTAGACGGAAACACCATAGACTGGCGGGGAACTGCACGCAAGTCCGGAGGCCCAAGAAGAGTAGCCACCCGACCAAACATAAGCGGTGTGGGCGTTCGCCGCTGTTGGAAGACAATTTGATTCCTCCTCTCCCAAATGCAGTAGGCCGTAGTGATAAAGCAAAGGAAAGCCTGGTCATCTGCAATCTCCAAGAAGAAGAAATCAGCAAAGGAAAGATCGGGCCAGTCACTCACCCGTAAGCCAATCGACGAACCAAACCAAACCTGAACTGAATCCGGACAATAGAGTAGCACATGGGCAATCGTCTCGCACTCCACTACCTCACAACATGGACATGAAGGGTCAATGTCCACACCTCGGTGCCGCAATCGACCTCTAACCGGCAAGATATCCATAACTGCATGCCATACCAACTCCTTGCACCGCGGCAAGGCACGAGACCGCCACAGCCGCTTCCAAGCCTGAGACGGCATCGATGGAACCCCCGAAGAGGAGGCCACAAAGGAAACCTGGTCCTGCATGATAAAGTTATAACTATATTTTGTAGAATAGATGTCATTTTCATTAAAAGGCCAAAATAAATAATCATTATGTGAAATACAAGGAAGAGGAATTGATAAAATATACTTAGTCGTATTAGGATGAAATATCATATCAATCAAATCAGATTTCCACCTCCCAGCAGAAATAACATCACACACCCGTTGGACATTTGCCTCATTGGCCAAATCCTGATGGGAGATAATAGGGATACCATGAGCAAGCCACTTGTGTTTCCAAATGTGAACACTAGTGCCATCCCCTATCTTCCACTGTCCCACCTTTTCAAAAATCCATTGGGAACCTAGGATACTCGACCAAGCGTAGCTAGGACGAAAACTTTTTTTAGCATCCCACAAGTCCCCGCGAGGAAAATACATTGCCTTGTAAAGCCGGCTAACAAGAAGATGAGGAGATGAATTAAGTCTCCACCAATTTTTGGCAACCAGAGCCGTGTTGAAAGCTTTAAAATCACGAAAACCCAGCCCTCCCGACCACTTGGGTCGGCAGAGGCTCGACCATTTTCGCCAATGGATACCTCGTTTCTCAGTATCTCCGCTCCAAAAAGAATCTACCAATCATCCCTTCTATGCGGGAGAAAACAGAGTTAGGCAAAGCAAAACAAGACATAACATAGGCTGGAATTGCTTGAGCCACGACTTTAATTAGAACTTCCCGCCCTGCCCGGGAAAGGGAGCGTTATTTCCACCCTTTTAGTTTTTAAAAACTCTCTCAATGACAAAATTAAATATTTGGGTTTTAGATCTCCCCACAATTGCTGGGAGACCCAAATATTTGTCAAAACTCTCAACAGCCTTAACACCCAGAAGCATAGTAAGCTCAGATGAAGTAGATGTAAGCACATTTCGGCTACATGTGAGAGTAGATTTGTCAAGATTGATTTTTTGTCCAGAGGCCCGCTCATAGGCCGCAATAATGAATTTAACACATTCTGCTTCCTCCGCAGAGGCCCTGGCAAAGATGACACTGTCGTCAGCAAAAAATAAATGGGAAATAACTGGCGCCGACCGAGCAATACGAAGACCAGAAAGAGAGGAACTAGTCACCGCTTGTTGGATCTGGGCCGACAAGACTTCTGCGCATAGAATAGAAAGATAGGGGGATAGAGGGTCCCCCTGTCTCAGCCCCCTCTGAGGAAGGAATGCCACCTGCAGATTAGCATTTAATAAAATAGAAAAATCAACAGTAGTGACACATCTCATAATAAGGTTCACCCAACTGGGGGGAATCCCATAGTGCAGAGAACCAATTGAAGGAGATGCCACTCAACACGGTCATACGCCTTAGCCATGTCAAGTTTTAGGGCCATCATGCCCTTTCGACCCGAGATTTTTTTCCTCATAAAATGGAAGCATTCAAAGGCGATCAGGGCATTATCCATTATCAGACGGCCCGAGACGAACGCACTATGAGATTCCGAAATAAGATCAGACAGAATAATTTTCAACCTATTCGCAATGGTTTTCGTAATAATTTTAAACAACACATTACACAAGCTAATAGGTCTAAATTGATTCGCATGCTCAGGTTTTTTAACCTTCAGAATGAGAACAATAAGAGTATTATTAATCATACCTGGAGATAGGTCCCCCTGAAGGACCTGCAAACAGAAGTGGGAGACATCATCCCCAATTATATGCCAGAACTTCTGATAAAACAACGCCGGTAAGCCGTCTCTTCCCTGAGCCTTTGTAGGATGCATCTGGAAGAGCGCCTCTTCGATATTAGCCCTAGTGAAAGACTCATTCAAAATTTGGAGTTGAGAAGCACCTACTCTCCCTGCAACAAGGGATACCGCCTCCATAATTCCTGTCGGCGAGGACGTAGTGAACAACTCCTGAAAATAAAAGTTCAAGACTCGAGAAATATCAGCATCCTCGACAACTCGTGTCCCATAATCATCCAAAAGCTGCACAAAATAAATTGTTTCGCATTTTATGTGTGCGGTATGTAACTCACAAAATAAATATTCTGCCGTTTAAGTTGCGAAATGTGAAATTCAATGAGGGTATTTTGGAAAGGGGATGGTAATATTATGCACCAATAGATATTTCCTAACTTCTTGGCAGTTTCTTGTTGTTTGTTTTATCTTTTGCAGGACGTCTCGATGCATTGAGGTTTTGTTCCCCTGCTTTCTTTTTTCATAAATAATAATATATGATCTTTCGGAAAAATGCTACAATTAATAATTTTCATACGAATAAGTATTACCTTTTTTTAAAAAAAAAGTATTACCTTTTTAAAATAAGGACGCACCAAACTTTTCTATCACGAAGAAAAAGCCCCTTATATGTCATCTCAAATATTTCATGAATTAAGACATTTTATGTATTGGATTGAAGCACTTTTTGTGCTCTTATGCTTCTTATTGATAAATTTGGCTTAACGAAAAAAATGTCATCTCAAATATGAATTACAATTTATATTAATATTTTGTTTTGTACCTAGTTATTTTTTACTTTGAGCCACCAGTATCATCATTAAAGTAATTTTCCTGGGGAAGGTAGATCCTTGAGCGACAAAATTTTTCATATCAAATATTTAAGGTAACTGTATTCATATGGCCATGAACACGAAATATCTGCTTAAACGAACACAACTAGGGGTGGCAATGTGGGCTAGGCCCACATTGTTTGCTTTTGTTGTTTTAAGAGACAATTATGAGTTGTGGCTTCTGACTTGTGTTATTTGTGTATTTTTGCAACTTGCGAGAATATAAAACTTTGTTGGTTTGTGCTTTCTTCTCATAATTACTTTTTTTTTCCACTACATTAAATTTTGGGTTGAGACTTTCAACCCATATACCAAATGTGGGTTGGGTTGAGACTTTCAACCCATATACCAAATGTGGGTTGGGTTGAGACTTTCAACCCATATACCAAATGTGGGCCAACCCAACCCGCCCCGCATTTTGGCGGGTTTTTGACGGGTTGGGCCTGGCTCGCCCCGCCAGCCCATATTGCCACCCCTAAACACAACTCTGTGCCACTAACTCATTTTTTTCTTTTTATCATAAAAAAAACTGATTTTTTTTTAAAAACTTACTTAATCACTTATTTCTGGCAAGATTGTTAGTGATACATACTCCCTCCGTTTTAAAATAAGTGTCTAGAAAGAGTAAAAATACTCATATTAAAAAATGAAATTAATATCATTAATTTTTTAAAACTTAGTATTTGTTTTACTATTTTACTCTTTAAAGTGTATTTTTATCTCTCTTAATTAATTCTTCTTCTTATAAGGGTATTACATGGAAAACATCAATTAATATTTTATTGAAATTCTAAGTGGATATTTATTATGAAACACGTTTTGTCTCCGAATGATAATTCAAGTGGTAAGAATTGGAGGATATATGTGCTGGAGAGACGAAAGTCCAGGGATCTTTCCGTGGAAAGAAAATTTGGTCGACAAAAAAAAAACTATGAAAGAATTTTTTCCTATAAGTAAACGGTTATTTTGAAACGGAAGGAGTAGAATATAATATTGCATATCGTGTTCTTATATTTTAAGTGAGAATTATTTCCTTTATACCAACCATTTTTTCATAGATCAAGAACTAAACATATATTATCATTATTATTATTATTATTATTATTATTATTATTATTATTATTATTATTATTATTATTGTTATTATTTTTAAACCGAAGAACTAAACATATATTCATTCTTTAATGAAATAACTTGTTTAATTTCCCCCCAAAAAAAAATTTGTTTAATTTCTTCTTTACCATTTCATGTGAGTTATTTTCATCATAATATTCATCATTCAATTCAACTCAAGAAGAAAAATTTATTTTTATAACTGAAAACTGGATAAATAGAAAAACGGAAATTATATAAATATAAATATAAATATAAATTTATTTTAAACTTTATACCTTATGTAACAAAAAAAAATTATTATAAACTTAAGTATATTTGAGGAAATAGATTTTTACTTAATTATTTGAGTTAATACATTCTTTATCATTGTATATTTATATGTTTTAAAATTTATGTATTATCTTCTGAAGAAAAAATCAAATTTGAAAAAAAGACAGAATTCAAACTGCTTTGCATTGAGTTTTGGACTTTTAAATCGATTCAATGATAAAATAAAATAGTAAAGGGATTGAGCTGAATGATTTTCTTTTTCTTTAAAATTGATGCAATCCAATCTATTTTTTTTCTATAAAAAAATTTAGATGGTTCGGCTCCGGTCACTACCATAAGTATGTTTCCGGGACTTTCAATCGCTTATAGAAGTACTTATAAATCACTCACTAACACTACCCTCACATTTATAGCAAGATTTGAATCCAGAATTCTTGAGTACAAGTAGTTTGTGGTTACCGACTTATGAACTTAACATATGTGTTGGTGATGCAATCCAATCTACGAACAACATTATTTTCATAATATTTTAATGAACTTATTTCAATTATTCTTCGGCCTTTGTTTCGTGAGGGAGTCTAACAACCAGAAATAGTACATTTTTTCTCTTTTATTATTTAAACACGTTTGCAACTTGTTTTTTTAAATTTCAATATGCATGTTCCACATAATTCAATTCTGTTTGAGTATTTATATTTACCGAGGTTAGTTGCAAGACATTATTTGATAATAAAAAATCAAGTATGTAACACGTGAATTAATCATTCGTTGAAAAAAAAATTATATTTGCATTTTTTTACATTAAAAAATATTTAAATTTTTATTAGGGATTGATCCACTGAATATTCCCCTCCCAAATTGTCAATAGCATTTACAACATTTGCATCTTCTCTACTTGTGCAAGTTAAAATAAATTATATTTTTCCTTTTTGAAATGTATTTTATTTTGTGGATCCCATTTACAACACGAAATACTTGTAACACTGATCTTAAAACTTTAATTTCAACATAATCTCTTTTAATAAATCGACTTCATTTTAAATTTCCTACCAAAAAAAACTTCAATTTAAATTTATTAAATTATGTAAGTTGCAACCAAATTTAACGAAAAGTGGGTTGGAAAAATTTAGACTATTTCAATCACTTCTATCTACAACACGGACTGAGCTGTACCTGAATTCCACGTGGCGTCACCACAGGCCGTCCCCATTTTTGTGCTGCAAAGAAAAGTGAATATAACAAAACCGTACCCTGTTCAAGTGTCTATAGTTTTTTAAGGGTTTATCTACACAAATATTTAGAAAATAGGGAATTCTTGAATTATACTATATATATATATATATGACCGTATGAGAAAAATATTTTTATATGATACATTCTCATATATATATATGAAATATGAAAAAAAATCAAACGGATTTATTTAATTAGTTAAAAGGCATTTTATTGATATAAAATATAAACATTTAAAATTGTAACTTTAATGATTTAAAGAACTAATTTATTTATTTCATTGATAATTTAAAAAGATAAAATTAAAAAGTCTTTAATTATATAAAGTAATATTATTTTAAAGTACATGTCATGAAATAAGAAAATATATAACTATACAAAAACCATAATGCATACAGAGAATGTTTTTCTTTTCACTACAAGTATCATTTAATTTTTTTTATAAAAACTGAAAAATATTTTCTCACTCTTGAAAACATATAATGCACTTTAAGAATTTATTTAAACTCATCTTACAATATAACTATTCATGTCAACTCTTGTGAATGAAAAAATTCGTTGGCGCCTGCTATTGCTTATTACGCTAATAATGAGGCGAATGATTAGTCTCACGGTAATTATCGATGAGATACTTGGTTAACACCGGAAAAACTATTCATGTAAATATATAACAAAATTTATAAAATGATTTATAAGTTAATCTATTTATTAACTTTTTAAAGTTTAACAAAAATAAATAAATAAATTCAATGGCTATTTAGTACTCGCAGCCATAATTATGACTGATGGACCCTGTCTTTGTCCTTTACGTCAGCAACTTCCCCCCACACATGATAATCTCTTCCCAATTGCCTAGTCGATTTGTCTGCTTTGGCAATATTATAAAAATATTTATATTTTTTTAAAATATTAATATTAGTTAATGTTAATATTTTGGCGTGTTATTTTTCTCTCACTTGATTTTTTCTATAAATGAAACTGATTGGCCTCCAACCTCAATAAAGCATAGCTTTTTGGTCAATTATTACTTGGCTCAGGTTGCAGATTTGCTACCTTAAATTCTGCCTTCGAATCTTCATACCTTTTGGTTGCTTCTTTTTAAACAATCTAATTCCCTTCTGGAATTGCTGAATTTGGTGCTTGTTCAGCAGCAGCAGCAGATTTTGCTTGAGTTCTTACACAATTGTTGATTTTCCCCCAACTGGGTCTTGTTGAATTGAATCTTTAAAGGGGGTAAAATCTCTGCTTCTGTGTTTGAAGGTTGCTCCCTTTTTCACTTTTCTGAATTCTGGTTTCAACCCCCTCTAGGGTCTCCCACAGTGTTTGCTTGAATTGGGGTATTTTGATTTATCAGGTATTAAATTGAACTGAGCTGAACTAATTGCTGAAAAGTTTGTATCTTTGATTCAATTTGATAACTGGGTGAGTTTATTTATTTATTTGTTTTTTTTTGTAGGGTTGTTGGGTTGCTTTGAAATTTTCACAGTTTTGAAACTTGAAAATGACGATTGCTAGTCTTGCACCTAAGACAGAGAAGAAGAAATCACGAAAGAACAAGGCTGTTGTTGTTGATGAGAAAGCACCCTTGTTGCCCAAAAGCCATGTTGAGGAGAGTGATGCTGGGTTTGATGATTTCAATGGAGCTTCGTTCTCTGGGGCTGTTTTCAACCTGTCCACCACTATTATTGGTGCTGGGATCATGGCCTTGCCCGCAACCTTGAAACAGTTGGGGATGATTCCTGGCCTTCTTGCCATCATCTTCATGGCTCTGTTGACCGAGAAGTCAATTGAGCTTCTGATTCGGTTCACCCGGGCGGGGAAAGCTGTTTCATATGCTGGTCTGATGGGGGATTCCTTTGGGAAATATGGAAAAGCTCTGGCTCAGATATGTGTTATAGTCAATAACATTGGTGTGCTGATTGTTTACATGATTATAATCGGTATGACCATTCTTTGAGTTCAATATTTGTTAAGTTCACTCATTTACTAGAGATATGACTAAATAATCCTTTTATAGGTTAGCTTTTACGGTTGAGTTAGGTCTAATCCAAATTCAAAAATAATATTCTTGATCTGTTTATCAGAGACTACTCATTTATGGGCCACCACAGATGTCTGATCCTGCAAATTCCATGTTCTAGGCCCTGAGCGTGAGTGGTGTGTTAAGATCTTACATTGACTAGATACGACCAAACTAGTTCTTATATAGGGTAGAGCAATCATCATCCTCAAGTTAGATTTTTGGGGTAGAGCCTAACGCAAATTCTAAGAGTATTTTAATTCATTTGGGTGGATGTTCATTGTCATCATAGGTTTAGGTTTTAGTACTCATCAATCTCTACAAGCAAGAGGTCTAGGGTTGTCTAATTCAGTTCTGTTGTTGTTCATGATGCAGGTGATGTGCTTTCTGGGACATCTTCAGGTGGAGATCATCACTCTGGTATCCTTGAAGGATGGTTTGGTGTGCAATGGTGGACGGGGCGGACATTTATCGTCCTTCTTACAACAGTTGCAATATTTGCACCCCTGGCAAGCTTTAAGCGAATTGGTGAGTGTTATTAACTCCTTTAATTGAACTTAAAGTTGTGTCATTTAGTTTTAGGAAGATCACTGAAAACACTGGGATGCATGCTTGGATTCTGGTGCATAAATTCTAGTTTTTACATTGCTGCAAGAGCTGTTGTTGCCAAATTACTCATTGGAGTATTTGTTTGAAGTGTTACAGCCAATTTAAATTACCATTATGACAAAAGATGAGTTGTATAACCCCATGAATTGCATGTTAATTGCTTTATTTTTATGTTACTCAATTTGGTCCTGTTATGAGAATATCTATTTTAGGGTATAAATAAAGTGAAAGAAGAAAAGAAAAAGAAAAATTTGGGAAGTGTATGTTTTTTGTTGCTGTGTATTCTGTATTATTTGTTTGATCTTCGTTACCTGGAAAACATGACTTGGTGGGCAAACATCATTGTTTTGTTTTGTACCTTCATAGATCTTGCATTTCAGTTGCTGAATATTAAATTCTTTGTGTTGGGCAAGGTCTTATTTTGATCCATTTAGCTTACAATGAATGCAGAGGTTTTACATGCCTGTTCTTTGGTTGCAGATTCGCTGAAATTCACATCAGCCCTTTCAGTCGCGCTAGCAGTTGTTTTTCTTGTCATTGCTGTCGGAATCTCAGTTGTCAAGATTATAAGCGGAGGCATTACTATGCCCAGACTCTTCCCTGCCGTTACTGATTTAACATCAATCTTTAAACTATTCACTGTAGTTCCTGTGTTTGTGACTGCCTATATCTGCCACTACAATGGTATGCAGTTTAATCAAATCTTTGTGTGAAGCTTACTTTTCTTGTTAGACTTACTTTGATGTTCTTATGTAACATATGTTAGTTGTTAATTTGTATGAAAATTCAATTTGAAGTTTATATCTGACAACTCTTTTCATTAGCTTCACCCTGTCCATGCCAAAAAATTTCAAAGGAAAATAATAAAGATATTTATAATCCGAAGGAAGCGACCCTAAAATTTGTTTGCTTTCATATCCTTTATCATATGGTATTGTCATTTACAAATGCAAGTATAGTTGTTGTGTCTCCTATAAAACATAAATTCAAGTATCAGTGAGAAGTCAAAATTGTAATTGTTGCAAAAGTTTCAAACTTGATGAGAGCATGACATTATTACAGATTGATAACTGGAACTTCCTGTTTGCAATATGGATATAGAGTCTGATGGTTGCATTGTGTGAATTGAAAAGAACTGATATATGTGAACTCTTTTTCTCTGCAGTTCACAGCATAGACAACGAACTTGAGGACTCCTCACAGATGCAAGGGGTTGTTCGTACCGCCCTTGTTCTATGCTCTTCAGTTTATGTAACAATAAGCTTCTTTGGATTCCTCCTATTTGGCGATGCAACTCTTGATGATGTGCTTGCCAATTTCGATACCAATCTCGGAATTCCTTTCGGTTCTGTGCTCAATGACGCTGTTCGTATAAGCTATGCTTTACACCTCATGCTTGTCTTTCCAGTTGTCTTCTATCCATTGCGGCTCAATATAGATGGTCTCCTCTTCCCTTCATCAAGGCCTTTGGTTCTGTCCAACTTTAGATTCGCATCACTCACTGTTGCCCTCATTGGAGTTATCTTCTTGGGAGCAAATTTCATACCTAGCATTTGGGACGCTTTCCAGTTCACTGGAGCGACCGCCGCAGTCTGTATAGGATTCATATTTCCAGCAGCCATCACTCTTAAGTAAGTTTAGTCACTGAATAATTTTTGTCCCTGACTTAGAAAATTTTGAGAAATGCAATGAGTTGTATTATGTAGTGCATGTTTGGAAAGTGGAAACTCTTTTACAATTGATTCTGAGTCAGAGTCGATTCTGACGAGAAGCTCTTTGTGAGTAGCTTCTAGGTTTCAGAATTGATTTTGATGAGATGGAAGCTGATCAAAACATGCTAGTTTACTATTCCAAGCTTAGAAATAATGTGGAATAAGTATAGAATAACACACATGTTTTTCTGTCTATGCTTAATTTTCTCATCTTCCACCATCTTTTTACCCATGCAGAGACCGCTACAATATAGCAACTAAATCAGACAAGATTCTCTCAGTCATTCTGATAGTTCTTGCAGTCTTCTCAAACGTTGTGGCTATATACAGTGATGCCTATGCCTTGATCAAGCAGAACAAAACTTCAAAGGAATGATGGTCATGATTTTTGGAAAGGAACTGAATTGGCAGGGTTATTGTTGGTCAATTCGAAAATCAGGGTTTTCGGAGAGGGTCTGGTGGGTTCATTTGAATAAACATAGAAGCTACTACCCTGTGTAAAAATTGCTTCAGAAGTGTTGAGGCCTGCAACATGCATTCAGCCTCCTTTTGTGATTTGCCATTCCGTTTTGTTGTTAAGGTCCTTGTTGAGTATCAGTATCACTCTCTTTCCCTGATTTGTTCTCCCTCAAATGTAATAGAAACTTTTTGGTTTGAATTTGTATGGTTGTATTGGACTATTAGTTATGATAGAATGGTATAGTTCTAGAATTGGTCAACAGAAGAATAATCAAATCTTTTGATTATCACCCCCCTTTCTATTTGCTAAAGGAATTGAGTTTAAAAATGTGTTGATTGTTATACTTTTCAGTAAATAGTGTGGTAAACTGGTAATTTTTTTTATTAACTCATTTTGATAAACTTGTTTGTGTTCTGAGAAAGTGATGAGTATGCTTATGACAATTTATACTTACATTTGTTAATAATATTCTGAGTAGCATGTGATAAAAGTTGGATGAAGTTTCTTTAGATACATTCTCAAATGAACTAATTGGTGTGTAAAGAACAATTCTAGCAACAAATTAGCAGTTTTCTATGAAAAATGGAATGACTAAAGGGCATTAACATACTTTTCTATCTGTGCCATGTCAAATGAAAAATTATTTGAGCAAAGGAGTAAAGATAATCCCTATTGTTCTGTGAAACAACCAACACTTGGTGCATGTTTAGATCCACGTTTAGCATTTTCAAATGTGAAACCTAACACACCTTTAGTTGAATTTCTTAGACACCCTAAGGCTCCTAACATGTTTAACCAATGCTAGAATTAGCTTTCCTTGGATGTTATGGGAAGAGAGAACAATATTCCAAGCGAAATGCAAGAAACCAACGTCTCTCAAGTTTTCAAAATATAACCACCAAATAGCATAACTCTTATGGGGATTGCTTTTGAAATTCCATTTTCCTCTTCCTACACTCCACGTAACTTTCCTGATTTTCTAAAATATCCTTAAAAGTAAGTGACGCAGGAGAGAGGAAGAGTTGATATTTGTTCCGGATTGGATGAAAAAAAATCTTTCTTTTTTGCTTTTGGAAACTAATTTCCGGAATAAATGAGCTTTCATTTATCTATTTTGAAAATTAGTTTCTTTAAGTGAAAAAAAAACTTCCATAAATTAATTTTCAGAAACAAAATCCAAATTTATATATCTTTTGAAAATCAGTTTGCAGAAGCTTTTTTCTTGTATGCATACAAAAACTAATTTCTTGATGGTATATTGGAAAATCAGAAAAAAATTGGTGATGTAGAAAGAGGAAAGTGAAGTTTCTAAACACTTCTCAATGTTATCAGCTCAAGTGGCATTGAAGTTTGAACTTAATGGTTTGTTACAATTCGGCCTCTGTTTTCTAGCTCAAGTTCCCATCCATAGTCCCATCAAGTGAACCTTTCACAAGCAATGGGGACATGCATGATGGTTTCAGGACCTTTTGTCAACTTTAACAAAATATCTGCCATGGATATTTTGTTCATTAGATATATCCTCGCGGTAACACAATCTTGTTGGAGCAGGTAGAATTCGTGCTTTTAATATTTAACGTAAGTGCATATCCACTCGAACATCAACCTTTAGTTATGTTGGATCAATTTATGTACTTAATTTCTCTACCGCCAATCAATCACCTTAAAACTCTTTAATTTAATAAACTAAATTTTATGTAAATTAATCCTAGCTATTGATTATGGTCTATAATTGTGCAGGACAAAGCTGTAGAGAAGATTTGCGACAGAGAATCCAAATTCAATTTGGCATCACATTTGCTTGCACCTGAGCTTCCTCTAGACAATACTGAGGCAATCAGAATTTGGAAAACTAGATGATGAATAGTTTGTTATCTAAATTCTAAAGAAAGAGCAGAAGACTTGCAAAGACATCAAGAACAAGAGAAAAATAGCCGCCAGAAACGCCAAAAATTGCCACGAAGCAAACACATAAACCTTCATGAATTTCCAAACCTTGATACTCAATCTACCATTATAATGCATGTTAACATCTTCAATGACCTTATCCAAGAATGGCACCTTTGTCAATTTGATGGACTTGCTCATCCCATTCCACAAGTTAGCCACCTCTTCATCACTCTTCAAGTGGTTCATAATAACCCCTTTTTCCCTAAGAATCCTTGCATCCTCCTCAGAATCTATGATCCCATTCATCAATTCAGTGTAACGGGTGAAAACCAATGGCCCTAATGATGTTGATGCTTCATAAGCAACTAAGTTTCTCATGAACACTTCAGTGTTCATATCTAAACCAATTATTGGAAGGTAAAAGGTTGCTGTTTTCACATCAAATCTAATGGTTGAAATGTCTCCATTAGTTGCCATGAAACAAACACCAGATTTTGAGAGTTCTGTGACTGAAGGGATAGTGATTTCCTCCATTAAGGGTGATTTGTTGTTGTTGTTGTTGTTGTTGTTGTTGTTGATGATGATGTTACCTGAGGTTAAACCTCCTTTTTCTGGTATAGTTGCTTCATTTTCTCTAGAGAGACACAAGTGTTCAATAGGTTGCTTTATCATTCCAAATCCAGGAAGATTAGAAATGATTGTCAAAGGCAACCAAATGATAACTTTCATGCCTCTACATTGCAAGATCTTGTTAATTAACCTTGTTAATGATGTAGCCAATTTTGAAAGCAACCTCCACACTTTTGATAAAATTTGTTTAATATTTTTTTCATTGTCTTCCCTATCTTTGTTTTGATCCTTGGATGGCTCAACTAGATCTGATTGTTCTTCCAATTTAGGCACAATCATGCCATACAAAAAATCTAGCAAATGTGCACACTTTTCAAGCCCCTGTGAATTCAGTTGCGTTAAATACTTAACATTGAGTGTTTTTCCCTTGCCTATAGTGGTTGTATCTGGCTCGAGCATGATTGTCTCGGTCGAGAATACATGTGGTTTAAACCAAAAATGTGCATACTCTGAGACAGTGGTCTCTGGATAGTCCTCCTCTATCAACTTGAAAGGTGAAAGTTCTTTAAACAATCCTATAAACATTGAAAGAAGCATCTCATCTGCTAACTTTAGTGATGAGAATTTGAACTCCAACATCTTCCTCATCACAAATAGTGGGATTTGATTCTCAAGCATGACAATGTCCTTCAAGATAGCATTATGATCTAGTTTCCTCAAGGAATCTCCTTGTTTTGTTCCATCTTGAGTGGTGTTGTAAACTTGAAGGAATTCGAGCAAAAACGAGGCATCAACAACCATCATCCACACCAATGTTTCAGCATTGAAATTCAAGTACTTGTGGTAGCATGATCTAGTCCTATGCTCTAACCTTATCAATTGGTCAACAATATGTTGTAACTTGAGGCTTTGAAGTTGTTTTTGGAATCTCTTTGCTGATGAAAGCTTGTACCTCTCCATCTCATAGAGTTCTTGACGCCATTGATGGTAAGGTCCAATTGCAACTTGCTGAGGAATGTAAGATTCTGGATTAGTAGCCATAAGGGGCTTAGGCACATTGAAGATGGACACAGGGAATTCCTCATCCTCATCATCATCTTCAATTTCTTCATCAAGAGTTTCACGGATTTGAATCACCCACCTAAGCTCATCAAAGTTGATTTTGGAGTCATTTGCCATTATGGGTCTAATATAAGGTATGTTTTTGGAGAAATTAGATTTAGTATGAATGGATTGTTTCAGTTTTGCATTATGTGAAAGTGAAAGGTGTCTAAACTGTTATGAATTATGCTTTGATTATCATTAATGAATGGCCATTATTCAACATATTCGTGTTTAATAACAAATACGTTCCATATGCATAATGAATTCAGTAACTTATTGTCACTTTTACATCAGTTTATTTTTTCTCTGAATCAATTCTAAATTTTTTAAAAAGAAATACTTGCAGAAATTCCTCCCCAAAGTTAATTCTGAACTCAATAAATGAGATATTTACACATGCTTTTCATGTATGTGATTATTATAATTGATAGAATTTCGCTTTATTTTCAAGTGATTGAAAATGTTGCACCATTAAATCTTAATAGAGAGAGTTTTGTCACTCATAGTAGTTTTAAGAGTGTCTCCAATGCAAGACTTTAACATGAGACCACCTTATAAAATACCTTGCATTAGAGACTTGGAAAAAGTCGATGTGAAGATTGCGTGATCTTACTTGTAAGGTTTGTATCCGAGCTAAGATACTAGAACTTAGTAGGACCATAACTTAGTAGGACCAAAAAGAAGAAATAAAATAAATAAATATATGGAGTATCGTAAGATTTAACCAAAAGTAAAATATTGAATTCAAGCAAAATGTGCATCGCTAATACATTATATCCTACTCATCGGTGAAAGCACGTGTGTCCGCCCCGATACGGTAGCATCCCCTACACCCATTGAATCCTCGCCGTTCATCTAATATCGTAACATCCAACGGCTTACATAAAGGGGTTTTGGTTTCTCATTCTCAACCCTCCAACTCCAACTCTTCTTCTTCTTCTTCTTCTTCTTCTCAGCTCTCCAACTCAGACATCGATGCTGGTTTCTGCTTTCTCCATTCCTGAAGTTTCCAACTTTATATCAATTTTTGCATGGTTACTCATTATTAGGTCATGAATGCTCTGTTGTTTCATTCCTGAAACTGTTTAATTTTCATCTTTTGGTGGTTCATACTAATAGTAGTATCATTGTTATTTATTATATTGTTATTCCCACTATGTTGAGTTTCCCCTTTCAGTTTCACAACCCTGTTACTTGTTTTCACAAGCTTGGTTATTTCCCCGTTCTTACTCATACAAATGCTTGTTTAAGCACACATAATAATAACTATCTTAGCATTGTTTTCTTTTCACAACCAAAGCATTCTGTGTCTTCAATTGGCTCAACAGGGTTTCATGAGTCCACATCACTGTCTAAGGACATGGTTCCTGGTGTTGAATTTGGTCTTTCTGAACAAGAAAATGATGAGGATATTGAAGGAAGAGAAACAGTTGGAACATCTTTTGTCTCTTCTTGGAGAGAGTTGGAAGATAATGATGATGAAGAAGATGATGAAGGAATAGAAGAATTTTATACACCTTTTGTTCCTTCTCAGAGAGATGATGTTAATGTTGAAAGAAAAGAAAAAATTGAACCACCCTTTGTGTCCAAGATGAAATTGCAATTGCCTCCCTGGGGAGAAGTGGGAGATGATGATGATGATGATGATGATGATAATATTGAAGGAAGAGATGTTGATGCATCTTTTTCTGCCAAGAAGGAATTACCTCCCTGGGGAGAAGTGGAAGATGGTGGACACAGAGATTCTAGACCTGTTATTACTACTTTGTCAGCTTCTAAAGAGCATGGAGCTCATTTTTTGGAGGAAATGGATGAGAGTGTGTTATCTAATAGGATTTTGGAGCTTAGCAGAACTAACAAGATTAGGAGTGCAATGGAATATTTTAGATCCATGGAATTATTAGGTCTTTGTCCAAATATCCATGCTTGCAACTCTCTTCTGTCTAGTCTTGTGAGAAATGGGTGGTGTGATGATTGCTTCAAAGTGTTCAATTTTACAAAAACAAAAGGGATAGCTACAGGGCATACTTATAGCTTGATTCTCATGGCACATGCAAAAGCTCAAGGTTGTGATTCAGCCCTTAAATTCTTCAGAGAACTTGAAAGTGAATGTGATTTGGAGAAGGATTTTGATGCAATTGCTTACAACACCATGATATCTATTTGCAGAAATGTTGACAATTGGAGTGAAATAGTGAGGTTGTGGAAGAGTATGAGAGCAAATGGGTGTTCTGAAACGATTGTTACATATCGCCTATTAATCAGTAGTTTTGTGCATTGTGACCAGAGTGACCTTGCTCTTTATGCTTACCATGAGATGGTTCAAAATGGATTTGAACCGAACAGTAATATATTGAATGCTATCATTTGTGTATGTACTAAAGAGGGAAAATGGGAGGCTGCGTTGAGCGCCTTTAAAAAAATGTTGAAAGGTGAACTTAAGCCAAACTTAGTTGCTTGCAATGCATTGATTAGCTCACTTGGAAGAGAAGGTGAACTCAAACTGGCATTTCAGGTCTATGATAAACTGAAATCATTGGGCCATAAACCAGATGCATATACATTCAATGCTCTACTAAGTTCTCTTAACAAGGCCAATAGGCATCATGAAGCTCTTCAGCTTTTCGAGAGGATTGAAAGAAATCAGAAGTTTCAATTTGATATGCATTTATATAATACTGCTTTAATGTCTTGCTCAAAGCTCGGGTTGTGGGATAAAGCTCTAGAAATTGTGTGGCAGATGGAAGCTTCTGGACTGTCTGATTTGACAGTATCATATAGTCTTGTGATCAGGGCCTGTGAGCTTGCAAGGAAGCCGACAACTGCATTGCAAGTGTATGAGCATATGGTTCACCAGAATTGCAGTCCAAGCATGTTTACCTATCTGTCCATAATAAGATGCTGTATATATGGAGAACTCTGGGAACAATTAGAAGAAATCCTAAATGTGAGTAAGAAGCATTTTTTTGCTTAGCAATATTTTTCTGAGTCTAGTTATTTCGCACTACATGTGTTATTTATTGCTATGCTAAAAACCTTTTTCAAGGATAAGACTCCTCTAAAGTGAGCAAGTAAACAAATATCCAGCAGTGATAAGGATACACCATTTCTTTTTCACTTTACAGACAAACTCACTTTAGAGGAGTCTTTTTTTCCTGTTAATGTAAGTATTAGCATATGACTTTTGCAGAGTTCAAAATTAGCAATGACCTTGAAACATTAGGTAGAAACATGGTTGCAAAATGTTATATTACAAAAGTTGAATTAATTCAGTTGTGGTTAGCCGAATATGTTGTTTCATCTCAATCTCATATTGAGATGAAACAACACCTTCTGCTACCCACACCTGAATTAGTTTAGTGTATCTCAGAATTTTCAGGGAATTGACTTAAATAGAGAAAACATGGTTTTTGTTGGCATGACAAGTCATGGTAACTTAAATCCAAAACCTCAGCTAATATTGATTTCCTTTCACGTTCCTCTCCTCTTACTAGTTATGAACTTATAGATCTATGTATCTTTTCCCACTCGTTGACAGTGCCTATTGTAGCCAAAAGCCCTCCAAGCACAACAATAGCCAAAGTTAGACCACATTTTGCAACCATGTCTCTACCTAATCTTTCAAGGTCATTGCTAATTGTGAACTCTGCAAAAGTCATATGTTCTGAGGAGTCCATTTGTACAGCTAGGGACTCCTTGACAGTTAAGGGCTGACGTGTCATGGGTTATTTGTTAGTGTTGTTGTCCAGCGGGAATTGGGAAACCCCTCCATGATCATTTATATAAGCTTGTAGAAGAGGGTAGAGGTCATTGAGTTGTAATTGATAAAGAGAATTGTGTTTTTCTCTCGTGTGCTTTTCCATTTTGTGCCCGGCTGCTCTCGAATTGAGAGTGTTCAATCCCAGTTATAACAGATATCAATTGTGAAAAAGTTTTATTAAGTAACAGTTACAACTGCTGTGTTACTATTGTAAATATTTTCCATACAATGATTATATATCATTTATCAACTCAATTCCAAGATAAAATAAAAGTTGTTGTGGAATCTTTTCTCCTTTGTGATTGAGTCAATATGCTAGAGTTGAATGTTGAAGAACTTGATTGACAATTATATATCACCTTAATTAGGGGTCAGTTCCAAGTAGGTGAACTTGCTATTAAAAGAAAAGTAGTTTTGAGCATTAATAAAGCAAAACCCTAGGAGACTAATACAAAGAAGACCTATGGAGGCACCGGTGAGAAGGGTTGATAACATGGTATTTAGTCATGTGAAGAGAGAAAGAGGGAAGCCAAAGAGAACTTGGGAATATATTGTTAAAAATAATCTCGTTGTCAATAATATCTCTCATAATTTGGTTTTTGATCGAGCTCAGTGGCGTAGTGTGATCCATATAGCCGACCTACTTAGTGGGATAAGACTTTTGTTGTTGATGTTGTAGACTAATATTTCTTTCCAAAATTTAACACCAAGCAGTTGAATTTAGTACTTATTTGTCTTGATATGATAAGTAGAAACCACCCACCACAAACAATCCCAAACCAGGTAGAGTATTATTTGTACATGGATACCATAGATCCAGCTTGTATTTTGCATCACAGTCAATCCCGAATCGTGTGTAGTAGTATGTATACATGGATATCATAGATCCAGCTTGCCTTTTTCATGCAAATAACTGTAATTTTTTTTAAGTTGTGTAGTAACTGGTCTACCTCATTTTCTAGTGATCTGGTCTGACATAAATATTTGATATCTGTTCCTTTGCAGCACACTATGCCAAATACCACTCTTTACAATGCTGCTGTTCAAGGGATGTGCTTACGCGGCAAGATTAACTTGGCAAATAAGGTCTACAAAAAAATGCTTGAGAGTGGTCTTCAACCAGATGCCAAAACACGAGTGCTAATCCATCCTATGATAAGGAAGTAGCTAGTAGTAGTCTATCAATTGCTGCAACTAACATAACAGAGTTCCGATACGATGAGCGGAGGCAGGATAATATCATAGGCATCTGAATCAGGGCCAGTTAAACAAACAATAATTCTTTTTAGGATATTGGGAAAGAGAATAGCAGGCTAAAATGTTACTGCAAGTCCGTAACAACTGTATAGTTACCATCTGCATTCTTTTTTCTCTTTCTATGGCTCTGAGTAAAGAAGCTTCTTGTTTAATATGTATGTAAATATGCAAATGTGTCAGTCTTGTAATTTTTTTCTGGTGTATTCAAGAGCTCACCCCCATCTACTGGACTTACCTGATGCCTCTGTTGCAACTAGTTTTTACAGCAATTCTGATTTTTACACTTGAACAGTACATCCACTCCTCATATACACAATTTTTTGCTCTATCTTTTTTTTATTATATCATATATTACATCAATTATTTTTCTCTTGTATTCCTTTTGCACTTGTCTTATTTGTAGTGTTTACATCTAAATTGGGTGTCTACCAAACACTTTTCTTTCTTCATTATCATGTCTCGGTGCTCTTGGCTCTTTACAACTCCTCTCCTAAACACATTCTTCTTGAAGTATTTCATGAACATGCACTCTTCCTTTTGGGTTTTCCAATGTATGAGGATAATATACTTTTCTTTCCTCTGCTGAGAGATTCTGAAACATATTGAATTTCATAGCATGATTTGGTCGGTCTGCAGAAAAAGGTGGAAAGGACTAAATACTTTTTTCATAACTATGGTGGTAGTAAGTAGTATTTGTTCTGATAGAACTATGAAACATGAGTGAATGTTTATTCTCACTTTGGGGTTTGCTACATTGTTCAAACTTCAAACAGTGCTATAATATCTTATATCAAATTTTGATAATCCCAAACTGTGTCTTTGGAAATCGATAAGTGCTGATTATATGTCAATTGTCTTGCTGGCGGATGCTAACATAATTGTTGTCGATTATCTGCTCAACAGTGATGAACTGAAGTTCTTGGAATAAAATAAATCAATTTTATGAGTCAATCTTTCATATATATAAGAGTAAACTGCCAATACATGAACAAAGGATTTATGTCCTTAAATTTTTATTGATATCCTTCAACTTTAATTCATGATCTTTAAACTTTTATTCATACATTCCTTTATATTCATCACTAAATTCCTAGGTAAATCCCTGGTGTTAAGCACAAAAGGGAATTTCTAGATAAATCCATCTCAAAAACTAGACATTGAATTTAAGGACTTTTTAAACCCGGAAACAGCATAACATTGTAGCTACATGCAGAGTGCTGGCAACTTATTATGCTCAGCACCAGTAGGTTCAGAATTTTTGAGATCATGCAAAACAAGCACATTTAGTGTGCTGGAGTGTTTCAACCAGGCAGCTACTAAGTAACCTGGAGAAATAAATCTCCCTAAATTACATTCAGCAATCTTGAAGGGTGAGCCCATGCCATTCAGGAGTGCCTCAACAGCTTTTCTTAAAGTGCCATCACCAACCACCTTGCTGTGCTTACCCCAGCCAGTTAAAATGCTGCAAAAGAATAATGAAAATTAAGTCTTCAATCCTCACTGGTCCAATCAAAGCAAAACAAGAATAATCTTAGGAAGGAAGGGGATTGAAATCTCTGTCCCTAAAATGTCTCATTCTCTATCCCAACAATCAAATGTTGACATGTCAATTAAAAACCATCATGTAAATTTGTAACTGCCTCGCTCATTTTTTTTAATTGACATGATAAGATTTCATTGGTGGGAAAGGAAACTGGGACACCATTCGAGAAGCACCACAATGGAACGATGCATACTTCAGTATCTTGGGCAGTTCACAGCCTTCAAAAACAATGGAACGTATCTTGAGCAACCATGAATGAACCATTGCACAAGCAGCACCACAAGACATCATGTGCAGATCCAAGCAAGACTCAGACCAGTCACCAGTCCACACTTCGCGGCGTTTCCCTTCAAGCACGACCAGCTGAGCCCCGCGTTTCTAATGTCAAAATCAATTATTAAAAAAATGAGAATGCCGGATTAACACAGAAAGGCTGCATCACCTATAAACTTCAATTGCTAATCTTTATTAGCAAATTACAAAACTAATAGCATGTTTGGTTTCACGATGTGCACATAATCCAATGCACGTTTACTGAAAAGTTAAGACTTGTAGCTTCTGAAAAGAATTGATTCTATACCATTTTACTGTGGAACCAAGCATGCTATAAGAGATGCAAAAGTGACAAATTTCTAAAATCTAGACTTTACCTGGCCAAAGTGCCACAACATATCTGTAAGGGCATTATAAAAGGCAGATGCTGTTGACGAGTCCATTCTTTTTATTTCATCAAACAGAGATTGAGCCTGAAGCCATATCTGCTCCCTGTAACCCAAGAGTAGCCCATGGGCTACCCCATATACCTGGTTGTCAAACAGGCGAAGCTCATCTAACAGCTTTGAAGCACCTTCAAAGGACTTGCAATTGCTGCATCCAACCAAATTATACATTTTGTAATTGGTTATATATTCATAAGAGAATATCAAAGTACATGTTTATAAAAAAAAAAAAAAAAGGAAAAGCGTAAACAATAAGAGGTCGTGGTAGGAACAGTAAAAGAACATTGGATAAGTATTTACCTGCAAGCATTCAAAATGGCAGAAAATGTGACAACATTTGGTTTGATTTCCATCTCATGCATTTTCCGAAAGAGCCACAAGATGCAGAATTTATCCTGACTGCCCCTCATCTCCTTCTTTATTTGACCTGCTTTTTCAGCAGCAAGTTGCTCAAACATCTTCATGATTCGGTCATCCTCGTTACCTATTGCTAGATTTTGGAGGGCACCACCAATAATCATGGAAGATGAAGGTGCAACTTGATACTCATTGGCTTGAACAGAAGTATCAACCCCAAATTCCAAAGCTGACAGCTGGCCAAATGCATCAATTATGGAGTTGTAAGTGACAACATTGGGCCTAATTCCTTTCTCTATCATTGCCTCAAGCAGCATCATGGAAGACTCCACTAAACCATTTTTGCAAAGGGCATCAATTAGGGCACTATAGAAGACAACATCAGCCTCCAATCTTTCCTGCTTGAACTCTCTATAAGCATCCATTGCTTCCCTGTACATTCCTCCTTTAGTGAACACATCAATCATTGTTGAGTAAGTTAACGTATTTGGATATATATTTCGGGCTTTCATCTCTGCAAAAACCCTACTAACTTCATCATACTTTCCATGCTTCCCAAACCCACCCAAAAGTGCATTATAAGTCACTACATCATTTTTTATTCCACAGCTCTCCATCTCTTTACATACATAGATTGCCTCCTCCAGTAAACCCAGCTTAGCATAAATCCCAACCATTGTATTATACGACACCCTGTCAAAACCGACCGATAGACGCTTCATTTCGTCATACAACTTAATGGCGTCTTCTAAGAGGCCAGCCTTGGCATAACCATCCATCATGGTACTATAAGTTACCACATTGGGCCAAATTCTCCTACCAGACATCTCCTCCATAACCTTCCTGGCTAACTCCATCTGTCCACCCTTACACAATGCATCCACATATGTATTATATGTGTACAAATCCCGGTCAATCCCTTTCTGCTCCATTTCACTCAACAAGTTCTGAGCCACTTCCCACAAGCCCTTGGGGACACAGGCTGAAATAAGTGAATTGTAAGTAACCCTATCTGGCACCAAGCCGTTGGCCACCATTTCATCAAAAAACTTAACAACTGTGTTAAACTCTACTCCCCCCTTGGCCCCTGCATCAATCAATGCATTATAGGTAATCAAGTTGGGTTCCAAGCCCAAGCTTCTCATGGACTTGAACAATGTAACAGCATCAGGAAAGCAGCCATTACGCCCATACGCACTGATCATAGCAGAATAGGCATACACAGTGTTTCCATACCCTTCATACCTCCCTATCTCAAACAGCCTCACAGCATGCTCAATCTTCCCCAACCTACCAAGAGTACTAATCATAGTACTAGTTAACTTCCCCTTGTTAACCCTCCCATTCTCCTTCCACATGGCAAAATCATAGCACTTACTGGCCAACAAGAAGCGACCATTGTTCCCACATTCCTTAAGCATGTAAACGTAATCCTCACAACCCCATAGCCTATGTTCATAGTTAAACAACACAGTGTCAAGAGCAGCAGCATCATTACCAGCTTGGAGGAGGCAGTGCAGTGCCTCTTCAGCAGCCTTGGTGTGAGGATGGTTGTTGGGGTTGATCCTGGGGCTGCCGGAGTGCATCTTCGCCACGAACCGGGTCGACCGCCGGCCGGAGAACTCCGGCGCCAGCCTCGACTTCCGGGCACCCAAAAATGAACCAAGGGAGGAGGTGAATGCAGGAGGAGCAGTGCCACTACTAGCAAGGGGAGCACCAGCACGGGCCCCAACTCCAGCTACAGCACCGGCACCTGATTCAGTTGCAGCAGCAGCTAAAGGTAAAGGCTTTGAGGAGTATCTAGAGGCAGGCCAACGGTTGTTGTGGCGTTGGTGCTGGTTCTTGAAGTGGTTTTTCTGGTGGCGGTGGGGGTGGTTGGAGTGGCTGTTGGTGGTGGGCCTTGAGGGGGAGGAGCAGTTGGGTGGCGGGGTTGGGGTGGAAGCCATTGCAGAAGGCAAAATGGTATCTGAATTCAACTGAAAGGAGAGGGCTTTTCGCTTGATTGCAGAAGATCAACGATGGTGTTGCAGTGGATTGTGAGAGTGAGAGTGAAGGGGGTTATATAGGTGATGATGTGAGTTGCAGCAAGTTTGATATTCAAGGTCTTTCCTTTGCAGACATTCTGGGATTTGCCAATTTGTTTTAACCATTCTTACCTACTGAGGTCTTTGAGCAGCTTCAATTGGATAAGGGATTTGGATTTTGGTATCTCTTTTCCTTTGCCCCATTTTGCCCTCAACCTTTTATCATTTCTGTTTTTTTACTTTTTAATTTTTAGGTATTGCTATATCTGTCATCCTCATAGCTATTGATCTCATAACTATTTTAGTCATCCCATTTTCGTGAAAATGACTAAAATACTATTTAATTAAAAAATAACTTCACACTTCCCCACTACCCTACCTTCATCACTTATCTCCTTCCTCATACCCATTGTTTAACATCTCACCACCCCACCTTGAACACATTCCCTTCATCAACTACCTCCTATCTCCCTGATATGCACCATCTCCTTCTTCCCTCATTCTTGAATTCACCGTCTCCACCACGGTGTTGCTGTTGTTGCTCGAATTCACCATCTACTGTTGCTGCTCGCTGTCACCATCTCCAACATCATCCCAACTTCGGGCTTTCAGTTATGTGGGGGTAAGAACCTTGAACTCGTCGCATTTTTTCCATTGCTGCGATCTGCCGCAGTTTAAACTACGTAGTCACACAGAAAATTTCGATGCATTTTTTTGTTGATTTAACGAGGGCTTTTACTACTTATAAGGTATCTATTTAACCACGGTTACATATATTTTACTTTCATATATAGTTGAATTTATTGACCATGACCAATATCTTGTTGGGTGCAGATATTTGAATCTCGGGATGACCTTATTGGCTGGGCTAGAAATATAGGCAAGGTAAATGGGTTTATTATTGTCACTGCAAAGTTTGATAATGGGAGCCTTACAATGAAGCTAATTTTGACTTTAGAATGTGAGCGGGGTGGGAAATACAAGCAAGACAAGAAAGTGTTGAAGCGCAAGGGCGGGAACTAGAAAATGTGGGTGTCCTTTCAAGTTAAGAGGGAGACCTTTGAAGTTGGATGGAGGTTGGAGGCTGAAGGTGTTATGTGGAAAACACAACCATGAAAGAGCTTAAAGTTTAGGTGGTCATGTTTATGTTGGTCGACTAACAAGTGAAGAAAATGCGATAGTTGAAAAAATGGTTGACAATAAGGTCAGTCCAGGTAACATGCTACTTTCATTGAAGAATGTCAATCTTGGCAATCTGACTACCATCAAACAAATATACAATGAAAGTCAAGCATACATTAAATCAAAGAGGGGTCCTTTAACAGAAATTCAACACCTCATGAAATTGTTAGATGGAGACAAATATGCACATTGGAGCAGGGTTGAAGGTACATCCAATGTGGTTAAATCACTTTTCTAGTCACATCCACATGTTGTTCAGTTGTTTAATCAGTTTCCTACAGTTGTCCTCATTGATAGTACCTACAAAACCAACAAGTATAGGATACCCTTACTAGAGATGGTAGGTGTGGTACATCCAATGTGGTTAAATCACTTTTATGGTCACATCCACATGTTGTTCAGTTGTTTAATCAGTTTCCTACAGTTGTCCTCATTGATAGTACCTGCAAAACCAACAAGTATAGGATACCCTTACTAGATATGGTAGGTGTGACATCTATAGACCTTATACTCACAATAGCTTTTGTATACATGTCCAATGAGCGTATAGATGAAGTGACATGGGCATTGAATAAATTGAGAGGGTTGATATTGAAGGAGGACAACATACCTAAGGTCATTATTACTTATAAAGACCCTGCCTTAATGAATGTTGTTGATAAGGTATTCCCTACCTCTACACATTTGCTTTGCACATTCCACATTGTGAATGATGTGCGGGCTAAGTGCAAGTTATATGTCCGTCCTACAGAGCTTTGGGAATAAGTGTTAGACGCTTAGGACAGCTTGATGTGTTCTACAACTGAGGAGGAGTATGTGGCACATTTGGATTTTGTGCGTGGGCTTACTAGTGAGCTGTCTGAATTTATGAACTACGTGAGCACTACTTGGTTACCCCATAGGCACAAGTTTATCAAGTTTGCAACCGATTCAGTCATGCATATAGGGAACACAACAACGAACATATACTGTTTTTATGCACATTGTAGTTTGTTTCTTCATTGAATTTTGTATTTTACATGTTCATACTTATAATATTTTGCATTGCATAGAGTTGAGGGGGCACATTTAAAGTTGAAGCTGCTGCTAAGAGATAGCAAAGGTGACGTATGTGCTATTTGAAATGCGATGAATAAGCTAACCATCTTGCAGCACACCAGGATAACGGCTTCTTTTGAGCAAAGTTTATTCTTTAATAAGCATAAATTCAAAGTGAGGTATTATGACAAATTACGGGGATTTGTGTCAAAAAAAGCACTTCAATTAATTGCAAAGGAGAAGGTGCAAGTTGGAAGCTGTGGATGCATTCTCAGAAAAAACATATGGGTTACCCTGTTCCTGCGAGCTAATGAGGTACACTTCCATTCCGCTTATGTCAATTCATAACCATTGGAGGAGACTATTAGCAACCCCTACAGATTTGGAGCCTAAACCTGTGTTGGGATTTAGTATCCAACATGAAATTGAGGTTATAGCACGTATGTTTGAAGGAGCTGATGTAGCAAAGAAACAATCTATAAAAGAGAAGCTTAGAGAGATTGCATTTCTAGATCAAACATCCATGTGTCCTTCTCCTGACAAAATTAAAACAAAGGGAGGAACCAGAGGCAAAGTCAAAGCCAAAAGCAAAAATGTGTCACAAAATTCAACCAAGCGTGACCCTTCTTTGTGGGAGCATGTAGATACATTTATGGAATCCATTCGTGGTAGAAACGCAAGCCTTCCCTCCATTCAGATGCCTAAGCCCGGTAACACCTCCCTTTTGAAAGTCAGAGGAATGGCCCGGAAAAGGCACTATGCAGATTACATTGGTGAAATACCAAAATTCTTCCATCCTTATGTTGGTGACATTGTGGATGTGAAGGACGGCGATAATTGTTGATTTAGGTGTGTTGCCTCATTCATGGGAATGGGTGAAGACATGTGGGCTCTTGTTCGAAATGAATTGATAAAAGAGCTTGAAACTCATATTATTCAATATGAAACACTTTACGGGTCAAGGAAAAAATTTCAGAAAGTACTTAATGCTCTGCATGTTCTTCCAAAGGAATTTATCACTCCTAATAAGTGGATGATCATCCCTGATATGGGCTATCTAATTGCCACAAGGTTTCAGATTGTTTTTGTGACCTTGTCACATAAGGGATGTAGTACACTTTTACCTCTTACTGGTCCGCCACCTCATGCACTTAATCAGAAAGTCATAGTTGTTGGACATGTCAACAACAGTCACTGGGTGCAGTTATATATTTCTTACAATGTCAATTTTGTTTTAATTAATGATCAATTTTGAACAATGTCAAAAACTAACATTACATAACTTGTAGGTGCACTTGCAGAATGGATTTCCTATGCCAACTACTGCCCCACACAATGGCGTCATCATCGTGCTCCAGCAGCTCAAGAGTGAGAGACACCCTATTTGACCGCATGACTCAGTATCAACAATATCTTCTTGAACTAAATAACAACACCATCTCTGATTGTATAGATCTTAGTAAGGATTAAAAGAACATTATTTTGTTTCATCGCATTTCTTTGTTGTAATAATGCTCTACATTACCGATAATGCTCTACATTACCAAATTATGTTAAGACTTCTCTCATATATCCAATTCAGTGGTTGTTTGTGTTTAATTGTGTTGTTATGATTCTATTAATAACACAAAAAATGTGTGTATGTCAATTCTATTATTAGAACGCAGTTTAAATTACGGACCACACGCAATTTAAACTGTGGACCATACGCGATTTAAATTGCGTGAGAGCCGCAGTTTAAACTGCAGTCACTAATTACATATGTCTTCCGCATTTTGTAACTACGGAAAATAAACATTTCCGCAGTTACAAACTACGGACAGAAAATTACTGACGAGTTTTGCAAAGTTGGGATGACGCCAATAGCTATAAGGGTGGCACTAATAGCAATGCCCTAATTTTTAAATCTAATAGAACCTTTGGTTAGTGCCTAAATATAGAATGTATATATGATTAATATTGAAATGTATCTTTAAATTTTTTTTTAAATTACTTTTTGAATTGAAAAAATGTTTTGAAAAAATGATTATCTAAGTAATTTTTAAAAAGAATTATGTATCTTTTTCATTTTGTCTTTTTGGAAACTAAGACTTTTGTACCTCTAGATAATTTATCTAAATGTTTCTAATTCATGTTCATCATGGAGATATAGTCTTAAGTTTTGTTTTCTTCAATAGTCTTGGTAAAAAAAAACCTCATTGTCATACACCTACAAAAGAAAATTTTAGTTCATTTTACATTTTAGATCTTTTATGAATAAATTAACCACCTAATTTTTTTTATGCATAGATTATTAGTGTTTATTAATTTTTTGTTGCATTGTACAAAAAAAAAATTGCATTGATATTTTTTCAAATCGTCTAAACCTAATAGAAATGATTCAGGAGTCAAAGGTAAGATTCATTTTGTGTCGAGGAGGAAACCATAAAATCACAAATTTATCATTTACTAATAAGAGTTCTGGCCAGTTATTTAAATGTTTTAATAGTAACTAAACCTATTTACAACATTAAAAACATTTTCATATAAATTATTCTATCATCATTTTCATGTTGATTTCCAAACTAATTAAAATTTAAACAAAAAAGTCCACATAAATTTAATTTTATTTAGAAATACAATAATATTCATTTCGTGTTGAGGACAAAAGCATATAAATCATTATGTATATTTTACTAATTACGGTTGTAGTTTGTGAGTTAAATGTTTTAGCTGACAAACATGATAATTGTTATTATTCTATAATATTTAAAAATCATAAATTTTGAAATCGAATATTTAAAAAAATTATTACCATTTCCACATTGATTGTTTAAAAAATATTTTTTAACAATTAAACTCATATCAACCATAACATTGTTTGAAAGCACAAAATTATTCATTTCGTGTGTGAGATGAAACCATATAAAATAATCATTTTGTCCTTTACTAAATAGGGCTAATGTTGGTGGATTAAATGTTATACATGAATTTTGATTAGATTAAATGTTATTCATTTTGTGTTCAGGCGGAAAACATAAAACATGCAGGCAATTTTTTTAAAATAATGCAATTAAAAAAAAAATTAACAAAAACAGTTAAAAGAAAATTAAATTGCAAAACTATGGCACTTTGTGTCATGTCAAGGGGAGTCGCAACACCCCATGCGACTCCCAAGGCAAGTCGCAGCCTTTCATGCGACTTGCATGTGCAAGGGACAGGGCCAGAAGTCGCGTCCAACCATGCGACTCCCAAGGCCTGGAATCGCGTCCGAACAAGCGACTCCCAAGGAGTCGCATTTTTTAAAAGTGTGTATCGCACCTAAGAGTGCGAAAATGGGCTTCCAAATCGCCCTTGTAGGTGCGAAATAGTATTTTAAATTTTTTTTTTAAAGCAGCAATCTGGCCCTGAAAAAGGAATTTCTAACGGTCTCGGATGGCGACGGGCCGAACTACAAAGTTGAAGAGAAAAAAAAGTAATTGGACGCCATAAGCCCGGTGTCCCGAAGCCAAATTCCATCGTTTGCTATTTTTTTTTAATTTTTGAAATTTTTTTATTTCACCATAAATTTCTAAATATGTCAAATAGACTAACTGTGGTGGTCCCATAATTTTTAAAAATCATTTGGGCATTTTTTGAATTTTTTTAGATATTTTTTAAATCACATTTTTTGAAATTTTTATGATTTTTTTTTTGGTTTAGAAATTGGAGATGACATGCACGTGAGTCGCTTCGCTTGTTCAGACGCGATTCCAGGCCTTGGGAGTCGCTTGGTTGGACGCGACTTCTGGCCCCCTGCACATGCAAGTCGCATGAAAGGCTGCGACTTGCCTTGGGAGTCGCATGAAAGGCTGCGACTCCCCTTGGGAGTCGCATGGGGTGTTGCGACTCCCCCTGACATGACACAAAGTGCCATAGTTTTGCAATTTAATTTTCTTTTAACTGTTTTTGTTAAATTTTTTTTTTAATTGCATTATTTTAAAAAAATTGCCAAACATGCACGCTGTAGATAATTAATTCAAGTCAACGTACAAATATAAATTTCTTCATGCATTGGTTATTAGTGTGTGATAAAAAATTGACAATAAGATTTCTATAGAATTTGAATCTAGTAAAAATGATTCATAATCAAGAAGTAAGATTTTTTTTTTTTAATAAAATCAAGAAGTAAGATTAATTTCGTGTCGAGGAGAAACCATAAAAATCCCAATTGTATCCTTTACTAATAAGGGTTATTGTCAGTAGTTCAATTTATTTAGCAATGACTGAACATATATAAAAAAATTTAAAACATTTTTATATGAATTAGTTTCTCATCATTTTCATGTTGATTTTCAAACAAGTTAAAATTTAAACAAGTAAATCCAAGTAAATCTCTTTGGTCTGGTGAATTGCAATGACGAACTCCATGGGTCCTCCACCTCCCAAAAACCCTAGTCCTCCTCCAGAAACCCCAAATCCCCTACCTCCCTACCCTCACTCTTCCCAATCCACCACCACCGGTTCCGCTGAATCCCAACCCACCACCACCGGTTCCGCTGAACCCCAACCCACCGCTACCGATTCCTCTGAACCCCAATCCGCCACCACCGATTCACCTGAAACCCAACCGCCACCGCCGCCGTCCGATTCGACCAACACGGACGACGTGAACTCTTCTCGGACGCCCAACCCGTCCTCTCAGGGCGTAGCGGTTCCCTACAAGATTCCTCCGTGGAGCGCCGCACCCGGCCATGAGTTCCACCTCGAGGTTCTCAAGGACGGTGCAATCATCGACAAGCTCAATGTGTCTGTATCCTCACTCAGTTCTCGAATGTGTTGCATGTGCGTGTGCTTAAGATTTTTCTTGCTGAACTGCGCGTTTTGGTTTGTTTGGTGCTCAGGTGTGAGAAAGGTGCGTACATGTTTGGGCGGTTGGATATCTGCGACTTTGTGCTGGAGCACCCCACTATTTCTAGGTTTCATGCCGGTACGCTGCGCATTACCAACTCTCCCTCTTCCTCTCTCAATTTCATATCTTCATCTTTTTTTCAATGTGTGAAAGTGGGTTTACTTTAATCAACTGTGATGTCAATAATGACTGATGCGTGGGTCTTATTAAGTCGTGGGAAGAATTTGTTAGGCTACGGAAGTTGGCAATTTAGCTTGTACGTACCTTGTGATTCCATTAACTGTTGTTTGTTGTTTGAAGTTGAGAGAGTGAGGAGATGAGAGAAACAGAGATTGATTGGGCAAGTCTGAACCACTAACATGATCTCGGTTTTCATTATACCTTAACTGAATGTAAAAGTCAGGTTTTTATAGACAGGGCTAGCAGCTCTTTTTACAGTTTGCAGTTAGCGCTATTTATTACTACAGAAGAATTAGTTACAACTTACAACAATACAGTAGCGAAGCTAACTAACCAATTGCTGTACAGAGTTATAAGTGAACACTGCACAAGCATACATGTAAAGGGTGTTCTGGTAGCTTTCTGTGTAGACAAGGTTGTGGGTTCTGAATCGAGTTATTACTTTGATGAATGATACATGAAGTTGGACTAGTCTGGCATTTATATTTTATGGCTTTATTGGGAGGTCAGGATATTTGTGCTTAGGGCCTTTGGGCATGTATTTTTGGTGTTCCTGTTCATTTTTAGTTGTTTCTCAGGGTTCTTGTGCTGGTAGGAAAGATAGTTGAGTTGTTTGATTGAATAAAATTAAACACTGTTAGCCCTTATTGCCGTAGTTTATTCACATATTTCAAAGGTTCTGCATGAATGTTTCAAATGTGCATGACAGACCACTAATTTGGGCCGATTTTGGATTTTCAGATTAAAATAATGAGTTATTTAAAGTGTTTTCACTGTTATATGTTCTGCGGATTATAAATGAGTCTTTCTTTATATGAGAAGACAATCCTCACCTCTTGAGCCAGCTTTTGGGTAGAGTTAGGCCTCCCAAGTCCCAAATTCTAATATGGTATCAGAGCCTATTCTAGATCTGTTTACTGGAGACCACCCCGTATATGGGCCACCTGCAGATGTTCATTCTTGCATATTCCACGTTCCATATGTCAGCCCTGGGCGTGGGGGGTTGCTGAGAAGGCCCACATTGACTAGAGATATGGTCAAGATAGTCCTTGTATATGAGAAGACAATCCTCACCTCTTGAGCTAGCTTTTAGGATCGAGATAGGCCTCTTAAATTCTAATAGTCTTGTATGTTTAAACTTGCATGATATGAAGTTGAGTTTATACATGTTAGAAGTCCCACATTGGCTAGAGATATAGCCAGATAAGTGTTTATAAGGCTAAAGCAAACCTCAACTCTTAAGCTAGCTTTTGTGGTTGAGTTAGGTCTTCCAAATTCTAATATGGTATTAGAGTCTATCCTAGATCTGTTTGTTAGTGGAGACTGCCCCTATGGGTTACCCGCAGATGTCCAGTCCTGCAAACTTCACGCTCCAGATGTCCAGCCCTGAGCATGAGAGGTGTGTGTTAGAAGTCCCACATTAGCTAGAGATATGGCCAATCAAGTGTGTAGAAGGGTAGAACAAACCTCAACTCTTAAGCTAGCTTTTGTAGTTGAGTTAGGCCTCCCAATTTCTAATATGGTATTAGAGCTTATCCTAGATCAATTGGTTGTGGAGACCTCCATAATTGGACCACCCGTTGTTGTTCATTCCAGGCTCCAGATGTCCAGCCCTAGGCGTGAGGGTGTGTGTTAGAAGTCCTACATTGGCTAGAAATATAGCCAAATAAGTGTTTATAATGATAGAGCAACCCTCAACTCTTAAGCTAGCTTTTGTGGTTGAGTTAGACTTCCCAAATTCTAATAATATAGCATGAATTTGGCTCAAGGTTTGTTCGTATTTTTCAATATCTAGATTCATACTTGACCCTGAATGAGAATATAGATTTATATATTCCATATTCACAGTCATGGCTTTGGTAAAGTAGAGTGGTCAAGTATCCCTCAATTTTTTGTACAGTCTGACTCAGATTAGTTGCATCTATAATTCTATATAAAAATGTAAACTGCTGATTTTAGATGATGGTGATCTACATGCTTATTGTAGACCGAAGCTGACTCTGAATCCTAAAGCTCCTAATCTTAGTTTTTTTATTACTTTGGATTCTGATAAGTGACGCATCAGAATTTAGAGTGAAGTTTCGGGAGGAGTTCAGTGGATTGCTGGAGTGATAGTTTTCTTAACAAAAAAATTCATGGACGATGTGGCAGTCTGTTTCTATATGCTTGGACATAGTTCTTTCATGAAAAAAGTGGATGGGATCTATACATTGAGCTGCTTGGTTGTCAGTTGTCACAACATAACTTCATTTAATTAATGTCTCTAAATTTGAACTCTTGAAGTAATTGCTTTATCCATATGAGTTCACAAGTTGCTGTAATCGTGTGGCTCAATATTCTGTTTCAGATCTGGATTGGTTTATAATATTTTGTTTCTTCTTCTTCGATGATAAAATGTTATTACCTTAAAAAGGTATGTCGTTGATCAATGAAGAATCAAGCAACCAGCTTGTTTTTCATGAGAAATTTAATGTTCATTTTGTCTTCATATGGCAAAATGAAGAATCAAGCAACCCTTGGCTTGATGGTTTCTTCATATATGTGGAGACTGCATGTATTGACTTACTATTCCCACAGGAAAAGAAATGCCTAGTCTGATAATAGTAATTAGTAAGGTAATTCAGTTTTATCTGCAGTGCCTTTCAGCATTTGAATACGGATCCCTCTGTTCTGATTTCTGAAATTTTACCCTGTTAGAATCCATGGAATTGTCAACAAGTCTACATTCTACATATCAACTTATTTACGATTGTCCAATGCATACTTCCTTTGTGTAATAATAATATTTTTTTTGACTAAACAATCTCACCGCCAGAAAGTATTTAAGCTTATCCAAGCCTCTTTCAAGGACAGCAACACACTCTGAAGTCTCAACTGATAGATGGCCGTTTTCATATCCATAACACCTAACAAAAGGGAATCCCTCATAATCTTCTTTATTTTATGGGGTGTTCTAAATTGTTTAACCAGAATAAAGAATGAACAATTGAGTTGTTCAGTTTGAGAAAATCAATCAACCTGCCATCAGATGATACAAACCCATCTTGCCGCATGTTTTCATCTGGGTGCCTAAGAATCATATAAATTTTTTAGAAGCAGCTCAGTACTAGCTTATGGCCCAGACACTTCTAATGCATGTGGGGACCGTGGATTTTTCAAATACGCACTTAACCTGCGTTATCATAATAGCTCACATGACCTGATTACCTACATCCGTTTTGGAAAAAGTCATATTAAACATATGCGTAACTTAGTGAATTTTATTAATCAAATTTAATCGTTACCAGTTAGACTTTATCATTCATTAAGTTCTCCCATAAATCTTACCAATGTTTTTATTTGACTTTTGTTAGTTATACAGTTTAAGAGAAGTGGACATGCGTATATCTATGATCTTGGGAGTACTCATGGTACCTTTTTGAACAAAAGTCAGGTACTACATGCACTTTCTCTTCCTTTGATTATTTTATGAAACTTACTAATAGAGCTTTGATGTCAAATATGTTTTTGTGATCTTTCTATTCTAACTATTTTTTTCATGTTTGAAATATGCCCCAGTGGCATAGATACACTAATTGTTCCCCCCCCCCCCCCCCCCATTTATGTGCATATTTTTAATAATTTGGAATTAGATTCTCTCTTCCTACTATTTTGTGTTTTTATGTGACATATGATAACTGACTTTAACATCTAATCTATGCGACTACTACTAGGTCAATTATAGGAGAGTCAGCTAATCATATTTGCTGATGTTGCTCATTCAGAGATAACTTGACCAATAGTCATGAACTAAATGTCATTTTTCTTATGTAAAGAAATGCCTTCAACTACCTTTTTTGATACCTGGGTTGCATCTTAAACTTTTCCTCCTGGTCTGAGGACACTCGTTTTCCAAAAGTCACTTTACGACCTCATTTTGTTGAGGGAACTATCTTCAGTTTTACATACTGGTAAGCTAGAGTGCATGCCTGGCATTGTATTGAGTAACAACTTTGTTGTTTCCCTCAAAATGTAAAACGTTATTGTTGGCGGATGCATAGTAGTTAATCGCGCGCGATAGCGCCGTCGCGTCGCGTAGCGGACGCCTGCCGTGATGGGGTTCAGGGCGCAAAATCCCGTGATTCGCGGCTGTAGCGGCGCGATTCGCGGCCTCACTTGTATGGGATTCCAGTTTTGGGGGTCGGCCGCGATCTGCGATTGACTACCTTGGGTGGATGTAGCAAGAGTCAATTGAGTATTCACAATTATCGTGTTTATTTATAATTTTCACCTATATATAGGAGAAAAAATGTGCAGATTTATAACTTCACTGTGTCACTGGCATAACTCTTTTCCTTTCCTATTTGCTTAGGTGGAGAAAAACACATATGTTGACTTGCATGTTGGTGATGTCATTCGATTTGGCCGGTAGGTATTTGTGTATTAACCTAGTCATTTTGCTCATAAAAATGTTTTTTTGTGTAGTTTATACTATTTTGTTTCTCTTTTAAGACATTATTGCTTCTTTCTAATTTTTCGGATGATGTGATAGGTTTATTTGGTTAATCTATATTATGGATTATACCCATGCCCTAGGTGTCTATTAAAATCTAAACAGTAATTATTAAACCATTATAAAATTGACAGTTCCAGCTTTCTTGAGGAGCTCTTACTGCTAAAAGGGATTGGAGTTATGGTCTTTGTAAGAGGTTGCCATTTCAGATTTACAGACAGATTGGGCTATCATTGGGCATTGTTATTCTCGGGTGTTGTTTGCTGCTTCATTATAATTCTCCTTTTTAGTAATATTTGGTTGAGTACATCTTATAGCCTTTGCAATTCTCTTCCTTCTCAATATTTTAGTTCTTTTAATAAAGCAAAGATCTATCATATATTACTCGATCTTATACTAAAGTTTCTAGTTCTAAGACTGTCCTGTTTCTATTAAGGATATAACCTGAGTTAAATTGTTACAGAAAGCGCTAGTATCAAGTTGAAATATATATCTTTTTGTGAAATGTAAGCATGGAGCTATGATGCGAGCACTTCTTTAGTTGGGGCCGGGAAGGATTTGCTACATTAGAAACTAATAGAACAGTGCATCTTCATTTCTTGGTGCATTATGTTACAGATTCATTACTCTAAATTTTTATTATCATTTAGATGAGGAATCATTGTATAAGTTCCATTATTGGAGAGTCTTTTATTTGGTGTCTAGAATTCCTGAATTTTTTTATTATTGGTTTTGCTCTGGTCTTTGACAGCCTCCTCCCTATTTTTTTTTTTACTGTTTTTGTGGTTCTCTGCAACTTTCCTTTTTTAATTCTGAATGTTAGGTGGAAAAATGCTAACAAGGGCATAAGCTAAGTGTGTTGAGATAAAATTGTCGCAGTGGATTAGTGGATGCCCAAAAAAATTATATAAGACCAGAAATGAATGCCGTAGGGAGAAAGTTAGAGTAGCACCTGTTGAGCAAGAAATGGCGGAACCCGTCGTAAGAGGATTTGAACATGTAAGGAGAAGGCCAGTCGGCGCCTCAATAATAATAATTGATCATATGAAAAGTGGCCCGATAAATAGATGTAGTAGAACGACATCAAGGAAAACTTTTAAAGAAACTAATAAAACCTTGGGAGAACACCTCAAAAGCTAACCGTTGTAGTTGGAAAGCCCAATGTCTTATAAACCCCACATTAGAATCTCATACTTCCAATATAGGACTCAAGTCCCATTCCTATACCTTGCAATAAAATCCTAATATCCCACCACGCTCCGCAGCCCCGGCACCAATGCGGGCTGGCTTTGTCCGTGCACTAGCCCCTTTGACTAGTCTCGTGCGAACACTGCAATGCCGACCATCGCCACCCGCGCTGCTCATTTGTAGCAGAGATATGGTGGAAGGCTTTGATACCAATTGATAAGAGCCTTGAGAGAACCATACCACTAAAGCTAGCTGTTGTAGTTGGAGAGTCCAAGGTCTTATGAATCCCATATTAGAATCCCATGCTTCCAATGTCGGACTCAAGTCCCATACCTCGCAATTAGATCCTAACAGAAACCATACAAAAGTCTTTCCCCAAATGGCCTTATTTAGAAGTTGGTTTTTGGCTAAACCCAGTGCATTGTTTCTATGTAGCTCATCCCAACTTTGTATGAAAAATGCTTATGTTATTGTTGCAAAAGGCTCTTATTTTTATTTGTGAGTTAAACATGATGATAAGAGTGAATAGATTTCCATCTACAACAACCATCATTTTTTTAATATATGTTTCTATGTTTTCATCTTGTATTCCATTTACAGATCTTCTCGGTTGTTCATTTTTCAAGGACCGTCAGAGTTTATGCCTCCTGTAAGAGCTGAGCTTCTTATTTTTCTGTCTTTTTTCATTACATTGTATATGCTAATGTATCTTGGTATCTCTTAAAAAAGGAGCTGTCCCAGCTCCCAGTAGTTTGTGCTTGGTATGCTCATGATTTATTTTTTCAAGTTATTATCATATTTCTTTGGTTTTCAGTGTCAATTTGTATTAGAAAGGGGAAAACTGGTAATGTGCTTGCACGATGTTGCTTGTCAAGTAAAATTTGATTTTGTAGTAGTGCCTTCAGGCATTACCAGTAATGGTTTATGTGAAAGTTCAGACATTATTAGTATAAATGAGGATTAATGCTTTGTCCTTTTGTGATAATATCATTTTTTTTTTCACGTGAAATTTAAATTGATGATTACAGCCTAATGGGATCAATTGATCTATGCAGCTAACCCCACCTAGTGGGATGAGGTTTTGTTTTTGTGTTTGTTGTTAACATGTGAAATTTGAATCACCAAATTGATGTGGCTATCTATACTCTAGCCAATGTGATAGTGAGTTAGAGGTTGAGCGCACTATGATAGGATTGCAGCCTTGTGTTGTGACTACGTGGCTATGCCTGTATCTATCTTTTCTTTATCTCTATTTTTATAAGAAAAATGTTAACTTTTCCATCAGACTAGCTTCCTTTTTTTCATATTGGTTTTAACTTGCAGGAAACTAATGTAAAACTAATCAGAGAAGTGAAGATGCGTGAAGCAATGCGAGATAGGGAAGCTTCACTCCGACGAGCAAGGCATGAAGCCTCTCTTGCTGAGGGTGTATCATGGGGCATGGGTGAGGATGCTATTGAAGAAGATGAGGTAATCATGACATGGAGTATATCGTCTGTATAATTCTTCCTTTGAACTACCTAATTATTCATTAATGTTTCATTTCATATGTTCAGAAGCTACTTTCTGTTGACCATAGAGTATATTGTCTTCATTATGCAAGTTGATCATTGTCATCTTCTGATTTGTTGATTTGGTGGATTGAAATCTTAGGATGATGTTGATGAGATAACGTGGCAGACATATAAAGGCCAGCTTACAGAAAAACAGGAAAAAACCCGCGAGAAAGTAATAAAAAGAATGGAAAAGGTGAGTAGTTCTTGTTAATTTTGGTTTCATGTCCTGTGTTTTTCATTTTCGAATTATAATCCTCAAATAGAATGCCACCTAAGCTCTTTCTCACTACCATTCTTTCCAATCATTTGGTAACTTTTCCTGCTACTGTACTCAGAAACCCCATCTCTGCTTAAATTATATTTGAAATGACTGAATAAGGTAATGTCCTGGCTTCATCAATCAAAGATATAGTCTCAAATGAAGTAATGATATTTGTAAACTGAATGCAGAAGACATCTTTAAAAGGGTGGGCATTAATAAACTCAGCCTAGAAAATGAGCAATGATAAACACCCTCTCCTTGCCACAGAATGCAGTTCCCTGTTAACCCTGCTCATAAGATAGAGCGCTCAAAAGTATTTCCTTTGTTATTGTGCAGATTGCTAACATGAAGAAGGAAATAAATGCTATACGAGTTAAAGATATTTCTCAGGGGGGATTAACTCAAGGTCAACAAACTCAGATTGCAAGAAATGAGCAGAGAATAGCACAGGTACTGTTGGAGAAAAATAAACTACACAAGATCCTTGTTTATTGCTCACAGTATTCTCTGAATGTTAGAGGTTTAAGAATTATAATTTGTTTCTCATCAAGTTCCTTGTGAAGTGGTAAATGCTGATGCATAAGCGTGCAAGCTGATAAGCTGACATGTTTTTCTAATTGGGTAGGTAATGGAAGAACTTGAAAACTTGGAAGAGACGTTGAATGATAGTATTCGAGAAAGTTTAGGTGCACGTACAGGAAAAATATCTTCTGGGAAGAAGAAAGGTGCTAAGGAAGACGAAGAAGAAGATTTTAGGTATAATATCACTGATAGAAGAATTTTTTTTCGTGAAAGCTGAAATACTAAGAAGAATTTCATATTTCAATATTAATTGATGATGACTAAATATTTGAACTACTTATGCCCATTTTACTTGTTTATATTTATTTCCTGGAACTGCTTATCAGCATTTATAATGATGTGCCAAAACTAAAGTAGTTGGTAATTATTTGCATTGTCCAGTGATGATGATGATGAATTTTACGACCGGACAAAGAAAAAGCCTTCTCATCAGAAGCCTGGTGACAACCAATCAATTGAGACCGCAGATACTCTTCTTGATAAGAGAGATGCCATGATGAAGGAAATCAATGACAAGAAAGAGTTGCTTATGATTGAAAAGAACAAATTGCCGTCAGAGGGTCCAACACAAGATGAAGTTGGCGACTCACTTGATGCTTACATGACTAGTGTTTCATCTCAACTAGGTGAAGTTCTTTTAACTTCATATACTAAGGTTACTGTGTTTCAATTTATTTTGAAGTTTAATGTTTGTGTTGGATTTGGCGTTCAAGTGTGCTTATTTTGTGCATAGTCATTTGCTTGCAATCAGGTTATTTTTATGTATGTTTACATGCAACTGTAATACTGGCTAATGAAAGTGTTCCATTTTTCCACATTTTCTAATATTATGAGAAACACTTGGTCTTAAGATGGAGATAAAGGTTTTATTACTGCACTTTCTTACCCTTGCTGATTTCTTCTTTTCGTCAGTGCATGATAAAAGTGCGCAGCTTGAGAAGGAATTATCAGCTCTTCAGTCTGAGCTGGATAGAATATCCTACCTGTTGAAGATTGCTGACCCAACAGGAGAAGCTGCTAAGAAAAGGGAGTTGAAAATACAGGAACCCAAACCAAAAAAATCTGAAGGAGTTGCCTCTACTGTCAAGAAACCACCTGCAGAAACCCAGAAGACCAGTGAGAAGTCAGATGACAAGAAACCACCTGTAGAAGCCCAGAAAGTCAGCGAGTCTTGTGTGAAGTCAAATGACCTTAAACCACCTGTAGAAGCCCTGAAAGTCAGTGAGTCTTGTGTAAAGGCAGGTGACTCTATGGAAGGAGAGAAACCTGCAGCCGCAATTGAGGGTTCGGACAAGCCGCAACCTGACTGTAACAAGTTGGAGGCTGAGAATGCTGTTTATGCTCTCCCAAAGCCCCAATGGCTCGGAGCTGTAGAGGACAAGGTTACAGATGATGCCCAACAACTTGTGGCCCCTCCGCATCTGCATGAGACGGACGAGTCCAATCAGTTTGTTGACTATAAGGACAGGAACAAAATTTTGGGCAGTAGCAATGATGGAGGGACTTCAGTGCAATCTAAAATCGAGTCTGCTGCTCCAGGTCTAATAATAAGGAAACGGAAGCAAGTTGAGACAGCTGGAACAAAGAGTGATGGTGCCCCTCAGCAATCCATCTTAGGTGAACAATTGGCCGAGGATGCTGTGGCACTATTATTAAAACATCAAAAGGGACTGTATGCTGAAGACGACGAGGAGAAAGATGAAGGCCAAAAGAGGAAGTCTAAGAAAGTGCTTGGACCTGAGAAACCATCGTTTTTAAATGATGAGATGGATTATGACACCTCATGGGTTCCTCCTAAAGGTATGCACAATCAAGTTCAATAGTCTGATATATGCTTGAGTTGTCATTTATTGTATGATCATACAATTCTTTGTTCTGTGCAGGACAATCAGGTGATGGCCGGACTTCTTTAAATGACAAATTTGGCTATTGAGATAGGGAGTGGACAGCATTGTACAATGGAAGAAAGGACAGGCTGCATATTCACCTAAATATATGACTGAAAGAACCTGCTCAGCACTAATGAACTTAAATAGAATTGGTTGTTTGACTTGCAGTGAGCTCCATCAGTTTTTAGGCGCAAGTGACTACTGAAAGTGGTAGCAGAGATTACGCAGGATGAAATTCTTCAACAGTTTAGTAATAGAGATATTGCAGGTTGAGATGCACTTGATATGCCTGCTGTGTACAGCCACATGATCTGAGTAGAGAGCGATTTCTGATTCTCTGAGAAGTTTTGAATGCAGGCCAAATTCCCGTCTTGGTATCTAGCAGAACAGATTAGCGCAATAACAGACAGACCTATGTACATTCTGCGTGCTCTCCTATGGAAAATGAGGACTGTCTTGCTGCCTTCATAAAATTATTTCTTTTAAATAGAGAAGGGCTTTGTTATCAGTTAAAAAAATGTCAATTATCATACGAAATAACTGTGTTGGTGGTTGACCCTTTAAATTTTCAAATGACAAGTTCTGTTAGTTTTTTTCCCTTTCTTCTTCCGAAGCCCTTTATGCATGGTAAATAAATAGAGTATCTACTTCTACCATACTTAAATGCAAAGTTCAACAATCAAGAGTATTACACTGTACAATTGGGAAAGTCAATCTCCACCACCCATTTTGCTTTTAAAATCCTACGGTTGGGATTTTCTCCCCTTTTTCATGACATTTTCTCAGTGTTTTAAGACTCGATCATCGACTCGGCCGAGGCATTGAGTCAACGAGTCACTGGTCGGACCAAAAAGTCATTGAGCGGATTGCTTGACTCGGTATTTATTAAAAAATATTATTAATAATAATAATTCCACCTAACATTAATTAATAACTTAATACATTAAAATTCAAATTAAACAACCAACAAGAAAGATTTTACTGCAACAAAATATTATTACTTCAATTAATTCACACACACTCGGTCCTTTTAACTTTTAAAAATCAAAATTACCGCTCCATAAAGCTTTAAATTCAAAATATCCAACCATATATATCTTTATACTTATCTCTTTATATTTTCATCCATTCAGATTAAATGAGAATCTCTCTCAACCAATCAGAAATGGGATAGACTTACACACCCTCTCTCCTTAATCACCTACCTGACCCCACTCTCTCTCTTCTCTCTCTCTCTCTCCTCATTATCACAATTTCTTCTTATTCTTTAAAAACACACGGCTCTCTCTTCCCTTCTCTCTTCATTCACGTTTCTTTCTCTCTCCCTCTCCCGTTCACGTTTCTTCTCTTCTCTACAACATGTTTTTTCTTCTCATCTCTTCTTCTTTTTCCCATGGCCGATGGCCACCCCCCCATGTCACTACCACCATAAAACACCACCATTGTTCCCCTCCACCATGGCTTCCTTTCCTCATCACCACCGCCACTTCCTTGCTCGATTTTATGCGGAACTTCAAGTCACCACCGCCACACTCTCTCCTCATTTCCAGTGAAACCGTGAGTCCTTTGAAGAAACTACCAACACCATCGTGCTCCTCTTCTCGTCCGTAGCGAAACCCCCACTCAATTGCCGAGAACAAAGAGCAGTGGAGAAACAGGGCATCAGTAGTGAAAAAAAAACTAGTGACTTGCCGGTTCGACCAAAACCGACCAATTCATCGATTTAACCATTGACTCGGCCGAGTCAACCAATTTTACCGGTCCTGAAGCACAGCCGACCCAAAGGTTGACTCGACCGAGTCCCAGTTTGATCGGTCGAACGGGCCAACTCGAACTGAGTCTTAAAACACTGCATTTTCTCCCTTTCCTACCGCACCAGGCACCACCAACTCCACTCCCATCAGATTCACCTTCTCCCCTCTTCAACCCTTCACCTAGCACCACCAACTCCTATCTCCATCATTCATCTTCTTTCCTTCCCTAAATCCCGGTAGCCACTGCTCTTCCAGCTTATTTGTTCATTGATTCTCACTGGATTTTCTGCCTATTTCGTATCTGCCACTGCTTTTTTCCACCCACGATCTCCTCTCAACATGTAAAGAAGACAACCATAAGCAACCCAAGAAATAGGGGTTTGTTGATTAGGGATTTGAACCCCCCATTCTTCACACCAACCTCACACTCTCAATTTGCTCCAACTTTGCTGAAGGAAATCACACTCTCAACTCTAGCTTTGTGTAAATCGAAATCTGAGTGTGGAATCGTGATGATTGGTGGTAATTCAGAGGAAATCACACGGTTTTGGTGGATGGGGTTCTGGATGAAGTGTATTGGGATGTGCATAATTGGCTTTATGGAAATTAGGGGTGGAAGCAGGCTGAGCTTTGCTTAAATAGGCCTGACCTGCTTAAAAAATTCTAGGCCTGAGCCTGGCCTATTGTTTGTTGTAGGTTTTTTTAGGCCTGAGTCTGATATGTTTGAAAGCCTGACTTGACCTGGTACCCTATTTAAAAGCTTGTTTTATTGCAATACATTCAAGTAGACCGAAAAATTTAATTGTAAAATGTCAACAAACTTATAGACTAGTGAGCTAAACTACAATAATATGATTATATGGTCCAATTCAAAGTAAATAGGTATAGTCATTTTCTAAAGAAGTTTATATGGTTAATTCATTATATATCTAATATATTTAATCATATAAATAAGTTAATAACTATTTAGTTTTAAGATACTATAATAAAGATTTCAAAAAATATATTATAATAAAAATTTAAAATAATATTAATAATAAAATAAATTAATATTTACTTAAATAGACTGGCCTGTTAGGTTTACAAGACTTTTTGAGTGGCCCAAACATGACATTTTTAACTGACTTTTAAAAAATTCCAAACCTGCGTTCAAACTGAAAAGTTGCGTGAAGAAGGCCAATCAGTTTCGGATCCAGCTTCGCTAACATGGGTTTCTTCTCATCAGTTTAGGGATTCCCAGTTGCAAGGTTTTGGATTCACTCTGATTCTGTATGTTTGGAAGAACGAGTACTGAAAAGAGATTCAATCTTGTTCTTGACAACCATATTTTCAACAATGATGTGTGATCAGAGTAAATGAAACTCCTGTACTTGTCCCTTTTTTTCCTCATCCTGCTTGCACATACTTTCTATTTGCTTTCTGCTATGACTCTTAAATTCCTGAGTCTGCTTCCAGAAATTGTTACTATATAATAGGGCCTAAGAATAGAGTGGAATGAAGCAATGTGCTACCATAAATTTCTAAGCCGTATCACTGCCAATAATCGTTATTTATTTTCAAGTTAGAGGGAGGAAAAATAGGCATATCATAACAATGCTGTTCGATTTTCATTTTTGTTTAGACATTCAAATTAAGCATTGGCATATGAATTCTAACATAGTGATAAAGCTAATGTACAAAAGACTAAGAGAAGCACTTGATAGCAGCTTCTTAGTTCTTAATGGCTTATGTTTTGTTTATTTTTATTTTCACCGATCCAAGGATCAATTCTCAAAATTGTGTTCTTCGTGATAGGAGTTCTACAATGCAAACAGTGCAGCAAATGCATGTTCAAAAGGCTATGGGTGAAGTCAGTGGCGGAGCCGGGGGACCAGCATTGCCCCTGGCATCACCCAAATTTTTGTAACTTTTTTATACAAGTACCCTTATCAAGCAGTGTAGAATGTGGCCGGCTGTGTTGGACTTACTCTTTTTCGTCCTGATCCCCCTGAAATTAAAGTACTGCCTCCGCCACTGGGTGAAGTGGTGGTTACTTGGTTCGGAGGTAACTAAGTGGATGTTGAAGGGAACAAACATGCTGATTGTCATTGGCATGTATGATGATGTTGCAAAGGAAAGATAAAGTGACATAGAGATGCAACAAGTCAGCAACTGTATGAGCCATCATAGAGCAGGGAAGGAACGAACAATGAAGGATGGTAGCTTTCATTTTACTCTCTTTTTTATATTTATAATTTAGCCATTTATATTCTGTTGTAGGGGACGTCAAGCTAGACTGAGATATAAACTTTGAATTATAAATTCTTGATGTTTTTTGTTTTGATTTTTTAATTATGAGCTGGTTTTACTCAAGCACATCAATGATGTCCTCTTGTTTGCCAAGGCAAAGCTCTCTCAGGTTTGGGTCATACAAGATGTTCATAGTAATTTTTGTTTGGCTTGAGGACTAAAGATAAATCTCTCGAAGTCTAGAGCCTTTGCTGCCACTGGTGTGTCCCAGGCTAAGAGGAGTAGCATTGGCTTTCCTATCATGAACGGTCGGCAGAAGACAAAGCATTTTTACTTCATTATTGATCGTGTGGGGAGGAGGCTAGCTTCTTGGAAGGGGAAGCTCCTGAATTAGGAGGGGAAGGTCACTCTGGTTAAATCTGTTGTGAATGCTATTCCGATCTACCCAATGCAGATTTGTTGGCTTCCGCAAAGTGTGTGTGAGCAGGTGGATGGTATGGCGAGGAGGTTTATGTGGAGCAACGGGGGTCGTGCGTGCATGAACATGAACATGGTTGCATGCTTGTCTGGGATTTGCTGCATAATCATAAAAAACTTTGGGTTCAACTTTTAACTTTTCTTTATATTCCCCAGCCTGATATTCTCAATCTCAAGGCTCCTCTTGTATTTGGAATGCTAGTTGCAAAGCTCTTCATCAGCTCTCTCTAGTCATGATCTTTGAACACCCTCCTGTAGAGGTGTTGTCTTTGCTTGCTGCAGATGCTGCGGGCACCTTCTATTCTAGGCGCTAGTGTGTTTTTCTGCCCTTCTATTTTTCTTTTTCTAAGATTGATTTCACTATGATAGAAATAAAACACATTTGAAGAATGAAACACTGTTTAGCACTATACTCAAGTTTTTAAAAGAATATGCTTCTTTTCACTTAGTCCTTGAAGTATCGCGATTGTGAGATTTGAGTCCTGAATTTCAAAGCGGGCAATTTTGGTCATGACATTTTCCATATATGAGAAATTACCAGTTACTCTCGTACTAAAATTTCATAATCTGGAAAGAGATGGCAAAATGAACTTAATATTTATACATATGCTATAAGGAATCATGTGGGTACAAGATTCCAAACAAATGTATCTATATCTATATATTTACAAGACAAAAACTTGTACAGTGCTGAGTTCTCTGTTGCTATCAATGTGGTCTGCAGCTACCCATGGCATAACTTCCACGGTGACTTTGAATTAGGTCACAGATTCGCTACTAAAATTGTGAATGATGCCCCCGAATCTTCAAATTAGTGAATGAAATTTATTGTTCATGCTGCAGTAACTGAAAATGCAAATTCTAGTTCCTCAGCTTTCCCTTATTGCACCAGCTTCAAGATCTTCTATCTCTTATGGCACGCACAAGTATATATCCTCAAAGAATAATCATCCACACATCAAAAACCAAAAGGGTCCTCCTCCTCAAGACCTTGAATTCCTTTCAAGATATAACTAGCCTCTTAAATGAGTACTTTCAGAAGATCCATCGTCCTGGCTATGCTCACACAGAGAACTCTGGTTAGTAAGCCCAAAAAGACCGACGCCCAAGCTTTAGAGAAGGCGGCAGATCAGGATCAGTTGAAGAAATATGGCGAATCTAAAACTTCTCTCAAGTCGAAGTCTCCCCGATCAGGCAAGGGTGGAAATGACAACGATGGGAAAGACTTCTGAAAGCTCTCCAACAACTGTTCACAAATTGTACAAGGGATCAAGCAATGAAGTAGAAAATTCAAAACAGCATAAGATAAAAAATTCAAAATCAAAATCAAAATCAAAATCACATAAACTAAATTAAGAAGCCTCTCTGATTCACCCCTTCTCCAAAATTAACCAATAATCCAGACTCTTTTTTTAAAATAGTATGGTTTTTCTGTCCTAACCTATTATAGGCAATGCAGAAAGTAGAATTTAAATCCCAGAAAACAAAGCATACTCCCCAAAGAAATATCTGTTATTCATTTACAGACAAATCTGAAATCATCAATCAGGCAAAGGCCTTTTCTCATAAGAAGATATACATTAATGAAATTCATTTAACCTCAAATATAAAACCTAGGAATACAAAGTTCATTTAAAGAAAGAGCATTGGACATAAAAAGAGCATTTAAACCATACATTTTCCAGTATTGGGGTCTCGTAGAGTTCCACAAACTTCTCTCTCAGTATTCTGTTCATATCATCCACATCACAAGCATGCGTCCAATATGAATCATGAACCCCTACAAGCATGCAACATGAGTTGTTGACCATCAGTATTACAATTATAATAGATTAAATATAAATGGACCCATGAGCTTAGCCTACTTGTTTGTGACATTTGCTTGCATGATCCCAGTGAGCAGGTTCAACACCCCTGGCCCCTTGGATTTGTTTGCAAGTTGAATTTTGGAGGGGAGTGAGCCTCCCCTTGTTTGAGAGTCTTTTAAGAAGGGGTAAAGGTTTGGGATTTTTTTTTAAAAAAAAAATCCCCTCCAAGACCCTCTCCTCTAGTTATTTTGTGGAGTTCCCCAAATTGGGGGTTTTGGTGGAATTTTAAGCATCCAAACAAGGGGAAGGCTTACCTTCCCTTCTCACCTCTTAACCTCCCCTTCCCTTACCCTCAAAGCCTTACTTTCCAAACAAAGCCTTAGGGTGTGTTTGTGAGTTTTTAGGGGAGGGGAGGGGGGAAGCCCTTCCCTTGTTTGGGAGTTCTAAATTCCCCAAAACCGCCCCAATTTGGGGGAACTAACAAATAAACTAAAAGAGGATTTTTAGAGGGTTTTCATAAATACCCCAAAGCCTTCCCCTCTATTAAAATCTCCCAAACAAGGGGAGTGCTTCTCGTAAGTCTCTCCCTTCCCTTCCCTACCCTCCAAAACTCAACTCACAAACACACCCTAACGGGTCTTCCCAAGGGATTAGGAGGGTCTAATAAAAAAAACAAGAGAAAGGAAATACCTGCAAAAGCCAAGCCTGCTTGTTTGCAGGCAACTGCAGTCATCATCATATGAGAACCATCAAGTGAGTGAACAAAATTTGGCGGAAATGCTGTCCTCTGCCGCTTGACCATGACCTAGAGTATTTGAATGTAAAATTTAAAATTTAAATCTGGAAAATACAAATCAAATCAAAATACAAAAAAATTCTTCCCTCTAAGCTATGCTAGAAATGCTCACCTGTTTATTTGAAGATGATATTAGAATATATTAAAAATGTCTTACAATATCTTGATCATGTAAGAGTACAAAGAGTGTCTTGGATTATCTCTTAGGATTGGTTTCCATATTTTCTTAATCTTATATATCATGATGTGTTTCCTTACTAAACATTAGAAGACTAGTATTAGTATGAATGAGGATTGGTGCTAAGATTAAGAATAAGATGGATAATATGAAGGAAAGGAAACCTGATGACATAAAAAATACATAATGAAATGATTTTAAATTACTTACCTTGTCTGTTTCTCGTTGCAATGTCAACATCTGAAGTGAAGTTTTGACCTGCAGGCCATATAAGAATACTTATTAACTTATAGAACTCTTTAAATCCTGAGAACTTGAGAAAACTACTGATGATGTAAATCTAGAGAAATTCATTACACTCACAATGTGCCTTCCAAGTTTACGGTAAGGTTGCACCACAGGAAGTCCAAGAGGAGTGGTCCAGCGTACTGGTTGATTTTCAGATGCAATGACCTGTTCCCATTGTCTTAGTCATAATCATACCACAATGCAAATACATAAACCACACTCCCCTAGAAAAACAGCATTTTATTCTTTTTCCATATCTAGGTATGAGAATATGCAGTGTGTACATATAAGTATTGTAACATACCTTTGCACAATCACCAAGCCAGCTCATGATACTTCGTGCGCCTTGAAACATCTCCTCTAAGGCAGTTAAGGTGACCTGAGAAGGCATAAAAGATGAAACCAGCACTAAATACCTATGTAACAGTGATGGGGTATTTAAAATATCCATTTTGCCCTCTAACCTTTGCAGCATAACAAGAAGCACCAAAGAGCTTTGTATCATCTGAAATGGCATCCCTTTCTTTCAACCTCCTCTTTATCTGTTCCCGTGCTCCAACGTAAGTGACACCATATACTGATGTCATCACTGTCTGCTTAACCAATTTTCGGTCCACCTAGTTGAAGTTTGAAATCAGCCCAAATATCAGTTTTGAGATGTGGAGTGAAAAGAGAAAAGCACGGCATAAAATCAAATTGGTTATGCAAAATAATATTTTCAACCACATTTATAATTCCAGATGAACTAATTTAAGCTTTCCAACAGCTATAAGCACTAATCTCGTATAAATATATGAACTGAATCATACAAAAATATTTACAGATAACCTGATTAACTAAAGTCCTTGCATGTAGAGCATCAGGAAAAATTGCAGGATCTTTCTGAGCATCGCTTTGCATGATGTCTAATACCCTGCATGAAAATGATTTTCGATGATTGACTTGTTTTTTTTGAGAACATAGCTCTCACAAGGGAAGATTCAAGTCAGAAAAAGAGAGCAGGGAGAACTTAAGGGGAAAAAAGGCTTCCCAAATAACATAATTGGAAGAACTATTTCTTCTTAAAGCTAATTAATGTTTTGATAAAAGAATTTTTATTAGAAAGCAAAACAAATAAATAAGAGTACAATAAATTATCTTTCTTAGCAAAGGCATAAATAACAACAACAAAATGGTCAAACACTGCTTCTATTTATCTTCCAACAATCATTGTACCCACAGTAGTAAGAAAATTGGCATGCTGTCTGTAACCGCTAAAAGCAACCATTAAGTTTCCTTAAAATTTATCCAACCTACAAAGAAAGACCATGGATACTTCCACAACCCCAAAGAAGTTTTCCAAGATATAAAAATGAGTCAAATATCCACTTCAAACTTTAACCCTCATGCCCTCCAAACAAAAGCATCCCCCCCAACCATAGAAAAATCCCCAGAGAAGTGTTTGGCAGGCTCATGCTCAAAGAGGCTCCCCACCCCACTCCCCAAAAAATTGGTAATTGAAAAGATAACATCAGCACTTTGATTAAAAATGCAGTAAGTGTGATCTTGCAGAAAAATAGTAATGTATTTAATTTCTATTTGCATTTAGTTATAGCCATTATATATTTTTCTTTCCAGCCATGTACAAAAAATTAAAGCCTCAAACACCCTATAGCTGCACCTTGGCATTGCATGTAGGCTTAAATGCAATAGAGAGAAATTGTAAAATGCATCTTCAAGCTCCTTTATATTATTATTATAGGAATAAACATAAACAAGGGTGAGAGTAAAAGATCTTCAAGAACTTCACATACATAATCAAAACCTTGCCATTTCTAATAGAAACTTATAAATGTGCCTTTTAGGCGTCGCTTGTTAATGCTTTTTTTAGGTGAAGTACTTAATGCTCTATCCAAGAATAGCAAAGTATAAATGCATTCAAAGCATCTTGAAGGTGATGAAAAGAAAAATAAGCATGATGATCCCAGACATCTAAAACAGTCATGTCTTAGTTATTAATTGTGTTTTAAAGAGCTGAGTACTTTATCATAAAAAAAAGATCAAAATTGAACCTACCAAAACAAAGATAGGTAATGGATAGAAAAGACTGAATAAAAAGCTTTAATTGGAAAAGTTTTCTTCTTAGCTAATGCTTCATCATTCTAAATATAAGTGGAACAAGGTTGACTGGAAGCTGTTATCTAGCCAAGAGAGGAGGGGTTAATTATGGCAAAAAGGAATATATGAAAAGCCTAGTATTTTAAATTTCAAACTATACTTAACAAAATACACAACCTCAAAAACTCACCTAGCTGCTATTCCTGAGTAAACATCTGCTGGCTTCTCTCCTCCAACTAGATTGACAGCAGCAGCACCTAACTGAATAAAAAAAAATTAATAATAAATTACTATATGGACGCATCTCCAATCAGCAAGAGTTTTTTTCAAACATGGAGAATGGAAAGTAGAATATAAGGCGTACAACATAGGGACCAAAAACATCTTAGAAGATGTGAAGGGAAAATCAGCTAAGAGTACTAATTACTAATCATATGATAAGCATACATTTCCAGTCATAAATCAGTAAAGGAATACACAAGCATATGTTTCAGCTGGATTGACTTTTGACAAGACCATTCTGGGATCTAGCCCAAAGAGAAAACAAACTTAACAGTCAAAACCAACCGAATAGTAGAATTGTGCAGATATTTGATGTGATTGTTAGCTATTCCAGCCAAATTCATTTCAACAACCATTAAAATATTTAACACTCACCTACATCTAAAACTGGTATTCATTCCCTAACTTTTTCTCTAAAATTAGAAAAAGAGGGGGGGGGGGGGGGATGAGAAACTCAATTACCTTGTCTCTTCCCAAGGCAGCATAATGTTGTAAGCCATTACAAGAGCCATCCTGAGAAAAAGAAAAATTATAGTAGAACAAATAGTGATTAATTAATATACATGATGCATTGTAAATGGAAATGATGATAATTAAGACTTGACAATGACAATTATGAGCTTTACATGGCTAACTGGCTATTCATATCAGACAAGGAAGCATCAATGAGAATACATTAAGCTGATGACTTTACAGAAAGCAGTTAACCACATGAATAAAAGTGATATAGGAACACCAACACGTATTTCTTATAAGGATAGCCTAGTGCACGAGGATTTCAATATTGCGAGTCTGGGAAGGTACATATATATGCAGAATGCAGTGTTATACTTGTCAGCAAAGAGGTTTCTGTGAGTAGAACCTATGACCACCAGGTAAATTTCTACTCACTCTCCCTCACCATAACCTTCTAACACAGTCTAAGCAAAACTTATAACACTCCTAGCGCATTTTGATACGGCTGTGTCAAAACTTCTACCCCAATCCAAGTAAAATCTGGGACAACCCTAGCATATTTTGATATGCTAATCTTTATTCACACCACGCAAATACCTGATGTACTGGAATATGTGAAATGAATGTTTCTGGTGACGAGCTTCTTAAAGCTTCAGTTAGAGTTATGCACACAGCTAAACACTGGAATGGGTCTTCTGCATTCAACCACCACCGCCTCCCTTCAAGAGGTTTGTCTGCAGAATCAAATATGTCATCCACATGATTTTCGGTGAATGCTACACGACCTTCATGAGATAGTTTATCAACACCGCCAGCAGCATATAGATTTGCCAGGTTTATCTTCAGCCAGTGTAGGCCAGACTTTCCAAGAGGGCGTCCATCTGCAAATTCCAATATACCCCGGCATACATCAGACCCAAGGTGATTTAAGTGTGGGTGCATGGGGTATGCACGCCCTCGGAAGTCAAGGTTGTGCGGGTAGTAAAAAGCCTCTTCATCCTTAATTTTTCGGGCTACCTGCACCCATAATTGTAGATGGGGTGTTATCACACAAAGAATAAGGATCAAATGCTAATGTACATAAAGTTAATAGAAGCTTACAGAAAGTTTAAGTTCTATGTCACAACGTTGTGAATATCTCTCTCTGTTCTCTTTCTTCACAGATTTGACCTTCCATTTCCATTTCTTTATCTTTGCTTCATCATCAGTATCTGGTTCCTCAGGTAAAGGAACCTGATATAGAAATTTGATCACCATTTCAAAGCATAGTCAGTATGAGTTTCTTAAATCACAACCTAAAGTAAAATTCATGATTTCTAAACCTTCAAAATTTACACATGATAATGGTAAAACAATTTAACAAGCCATGATATAATAAGTTAAACAAAAAGAAAATAAAACATGTAGTTGAACTTACATCATCACGGTCCACCAAATCAGCAAGACGGCCTCCACTAGCCCATATCCTGTCAACAACACTCAGTACCTTTTTATTTACCCTCCATTTCGTATGCCCAAGAGTATCCAGAGCCTAATCATGTGAGTTTTATATTTATATTTATCAATACAAAAAAAAAAAAAACCCTACTTAGACAAAAGCACAGGAAATGAAGTATAATCATCAATATCTGTGTTGTATCCAAAACGTATGACAATTATAAGAAATTCAGACCTCAAATACAGGCTCAAGCTGCTTCCTAGGGGCTCTCTTAATAGCCTCACGTTGTTGCTTGACTCCATGAGTACGCATGACATACGAGGGCAAGAATAAGTGCCCACCTTTGTCATAGCTATGAAAGTATAGCAAAGAGAGAATTGAGAATCAGCACTCAAGTTAGCCATTCAGCCAAAAGCCGAAAAACTGTAATTGTAATAAACATTGAAAATATGCTTGATAGTATATAAGGAAAAGGCTACTGTTTACTGGGCTAATAGTATAATTGAGTAGAAGCAAAGTAAGTCCACTGGGGCAAGGATAAAGCATCCTTAATAGCAGGAAAAAAATCATAATAAAGAGAAGCAAAGAAACCAAGGATGGTAAAAATATTGCATGGTAGCCAAATCCCATTGCCAGTCAGGGATAGTAACACCCTTGAAACCACCACAGGCCAAGCAATACCCCAAAGAAGCTAATAACAAAACTTTATCCCATATCATATCTAGGGGCAATTAGAAGCCTCAAAGAGAAGCTCATTCCTCTAACACCAAACACACCGAAGAATAGCATGTTAAGGGGTTTGATATGCAGTTTTTTTCACAGGATACATTGGTTGGAGTTTGAACCACCTTCTAGCCCCAATGTATAATATTAGCTTAAGGAAGAGTTCAAAGTCACACCCAGCCATAAAATTGAAATGAAGGGTAGCAAGACGGCAATAAAATGTGTAAGTTGCTCTACCCTGTCCAGTTGACTGGCGGAACCAACATAGGCATATAGGGAATGACCATATTTTTTGCCTGTTGAAAAAATAAGATAAGGAGTCAATGATTTGTAGAACCATAAACATGAGAGGAGATGACTATAAACATAAATCTAAACAGTCTAGGATGCATACATAAATCTAGAACTAATTGAAATAAGCTAACGACCCTCTGAAAATTAACGCCATTCAATCAGAAATATGGAGAAAGACAGGAGAGAGAACAGGAGCAATTTATTCACTGCCAATCAGCTACAATATATTAGTATGTGATTTTTCCACTGATCAACTACTTCTAAACACATAGAAGATAAACACTAGCCATGCTATGGAAAAGGAAAAAGAAGAAACCAGCTTGGATTTGGATGTGCGAAGTGCATGAGCACATTGCCAATTAGCTCAAGCACTAGCTGGTAAACTTACTCCCATCCCCCATAGGACACAGGAGTCCTTTTAAAAGAATATAGTAGCGACAACGAAAAGAACCACAGAGCATAATGGTGGGAGATCTCCTTCATTGGGCTAAGCACGGAGGGAACCGCATTTGTGGGCTAGAAGATAAGGATCTATCTTTAAAGATATTAGCATTATGCTCCAACCAAATAAACCACATGACAGCAAAAACTGCACATCTCCACATAAGTATTGTAGGACCACTGGTTTATGGTTTTTCTATAAATAGGGAGTTAGTTCATTTTAGGTAGTAAAATCACTAATAGAGTTTTTGTTACAAGTGGCATTATAATTTATAAAAGCACGGAAGGCTCTCATATATAGAATTAGTCCATATTCACAATCCAGGAAAATGATAGAATATGCAAGATTTTTGCTCAAGCTAGATTCTCACACATCTCTTTTCTTTCTTCATTTCTTCTCTAATCTCCTACCCTGTTCTCTTTTTTCTATGCTATTTAAGATATCCCAAATGAGTAACATTTCAATTTAAACGTCAACTGAAAGAACAGAAGGTGATGGATTTACTTACAGTTCTGTCGAGCCCTTTAAGAATTAGAGGGTCACATTCAATAATACCAAATTTTCTGCCAGTTTTCCTGTTTAAATAAAGAAAAAAAAAAAACCAAAGCAACAATGTAAAATACTGCTGTAAAGTTTAAACCTAAATATGAGGCAGAGATCTAAGCTCACGTTGCCTCTTTTGTCACGGTTCTAAATGAATGCACAAATGCAGGACGGATATCAGGTGAGCCGTCCAGTAATTGATCTGATGGTGGTTGTATATATGCTGTTTGCATCAAGAGCTCAACTAATCGGCTTCCTACCTGTGAATTGGAGGTGACGATACCATCTTATTAAGATTTAAATAAAGGACATAATCTTAGTAAGATGAAAAGAAAGGATATCAACTTATTGAGATGTAAATAAAGGATACCACCATCTTATTAAGAAGCAAATATATAGCTAAATAAATATCAGAGATTTTAGAAAAGGCTATACAAACCTTTGTCCTTATAACTGGTCCCCATGGTTTTGTATTGTCCTGGTCCTTCATTATCCCCCTCACTGCAGCAATCTTTTGCTTTTTCATCAAATCGATGACTTTTTTCCGCAGCTTTTCCTCTTCCTTGATGATAGTTTCACCCTCACCTGCTTCAATTTTCTTGTCTTTATTACGCTTTTTCTTATCAGTTTTCTCCAAGAACTTGTGTATTCTAACCTGGAGCGTCAAACAATAAGCACAACATAAGGTTGCACCCCCAATAGCCAGAGATTGGGCTAGGATAAAGATATAAAACGCCATTCCTACAAAAGTTTTTTGTGTAGAATAAATTGAACATATCCAAGACAAAAAACGGGAGGGACATTTTGGCTATTATGACGGACCAATCTTCAGACTCATCAACCCCTATAACTTCAATTGTGGATACAAACACACACATACACATCTATATGTGTATGTGATTAAATCCTAGATACTAGATACTCAATATGACGAGATTAAGATATGGGGATACATGAAATTCTTTAAAAACTCAAGATAGGATACGGTCAAGATATGTAAACACAACTTTGTAAAAAATATACATATTTTACATAAACACATAGTACTTGTGAAGAGGCATGATCTTTCTGATTAATAGAGATGATCATATCAGTAGCTGATTATCACTAGAAAAAAAAAACTGTGATCACAAAAAAAAGAAAAAAATACACGTCTTTCCCCTTGTCCATATCAAACTATAAACCACATACTTTACCTAACCAATGTTAAAATGTCATAAGAATCATCATTAGTCCTGCTAAAAGAAGTCTTGCCTATATTCAATTGATATCTGATAGTATTTACTGTCTATTGTCTAATACTAATTATATTATTTTCAATAAGCATTGAGAGGCAGTTCTACTAATTTAAAAAGCCAACCACTATCAAGTTGTTCATGTACAAGAGAACTGAACTGCACCATCATCTTTTTGAACTGCATATTTTCAAAGGGTGTTTCTAGGACTGACATACAACAGAATTTGGTAGCTGTTTTGAACTAACTTACAGGAATACAATCAAATATTATAGAGCAAAATTCATAACAATAAGAAATAAGCAATTGAAAGCAGTTAAGACTTGAACTACAAACAAAGCAAACAAAAACAACATCAGAAATGCAATGTCACCCTCCCACCTCCTGTTCAATGGCATCACCTATGCTGCAGACGGCCTGCACAACCCTGGCAGTGCCGACGGTGACATGCTCAGTTCCGCTCATCAACAACCCCATCAACTTATGCATTGTGATGACAGCCATCTTCTCCGGAGGCAACTGATCAAAGTAAGGTGCATAGACTGTCTTGTTCTTCCCGTTCCGGTATATTTCCTGGTCCTTGGCAATGGCATCCTTCAGAGGCTCAAACCAGCCAAGAAAGAGGGACTTCATGTATGGCAAATTAGGCGCCAGCTTCTGCTCACACATGTCCGTCAGAAGCTCCTTATACTCCTTAGCAGCCTCTTCCCACACCTCAGTCTCAATCTTAACCTGCCTTCTTCTCAGCTCCTTGTACTTCGACTCTGCCATGCCCCTTCTCAAATTCCCACCCCCCGGCCACCTAGAACCAACCCTTTGCCTCTGCGCTTCTCTCTTCATCTCCTGCAACAATTCTTGAATTTCATCAACAGGGGGAGCTTCAGCTTCCTCCTCCGCGTCGGTGGAAGAAACTGGCTCAGCAACACCGGAATACCCTTTAACCCCAAACTGAAATCGAGTTTCTCCTTGTCCCAACAAGTGGAATAGAGAATTTTCAGCATGCCCAGTTCCAATTTGTTTTCTGGGGTGGCACAGAATCTCCATGTTTGCGGAAAAGATGGAAGCTTGAGGAAGAGTGAGAGGTGGGTGCAAGTGAAGTCGAAACCCCTTGTGGGCTTGTCTGGCGAGGGTCCGCCACATGTTTGACGAAATGCCCGAGTGGGTAGGTTGGAAATAGTGGGGGTTTTGGAGAGGGAGGAGTCTGGTGTTGAGGGAATCGGTGGGGTTGAACATCAAACTTCACGGGATATTAATGGCAGCGGAATTGAAGTTCGAAGGAAAGGAATGGAATTGAAGGTGGAAGGAAGAAGAGGGTTGAGAAGCTTTCAAATTCATAGAACTGGAATGGTGTGTGTAGCCGCCTTAAATGGTTGTTTGTGATTGTGTGGGAAGTGGAATGGAAGTAAGGGAGGAAGACTCAACAGCTATTGGGTGGCAGCCATGGCTCAAAAACCCTGCTTCCATGGGGCTGGGGTTTTACTACAAGTAATAACCACTTCACTTAATTGCAATTTTGATCCTTAGTTTTAGTATTTAGATGATTTTGGTCCCCTAATTATTTTTGCTCACATTTAATCTACATATTTTCAAAATTAAGGTTAAAATGAAAGCTACCTACAATGGCATGTGGTTTTTTATTTTTCATTAGTTTCACCCAAACACAAATTTGCTTTATTCTGCCTATTACTTTATCATTCTAGAAAAACTAAATGTTTAGTTTTGTTGATGGATCGAAGGGCTAAACATTGACCAAGTGGATATAAGGGCTTTGGCCAATGCAACCCATGGCTTCGTGGAGGCAGTAAAATGTTGGATACCTACATGTCGAGGTATGTTGCTTTCAGTGATACTATAATTATGCCAATATTTTGAGATTTATGTCCAAGTTCATGGGGGTAAAGCTACAAATACACTATGGGGACATATTTGTCAATCAACCTCCCCTTATTTATATCAAGAATTTGATCAAAGAGATGGAATGGGGGTGGTATGTGGATGTGGATGTGATGAACTATTTTGACCTCATAAATGTGGCAAAAAGTTTATCATACACTTCAGTAAAATGTTTGTAGTATAAGCATCCAAAATTTGGACTGTTTTAAGAACTGAGCCCACTAAACGGTGACGGGGATGTATTACACTGATGTTTTAAAGGATTTGAAAAGATTGAGGTTTATTTGGAACATATAGTAGATTCAGGAGTGCATGATGAACGGAGCCACCGAGAATGATAGGGAGTTAGAGAAAATTTCAAGATATTGAGTTTACGAGTCATTTCACTTGTATATTATTCAACACCTTCTTTTTCATCCAATGTGAAACTCATTATTATCGTCATCGTTATTTTTATTCACATTTGAAATCTTAATAGTTACTACATTGGGCCAGTTGTCCTCAATAAGATATCACACATGACCTTGACTACTTCTAAGAAGCTTATCTGAGTTTAAGCTCGACGACAAGCTTCAAGAAAGGTAGATTTGATAAGATTACATTTGTGGGCGGACAACAAGATCAGAGAAGGAAGCCAACATGTTAGAGTTCTATTCTGTTTCATTTAACTTTTTTTTTTCTTCCTTCATATAATTTTTTTTTGGGAGTTGGGTTGACCTGGTTTGAATCGTGTACCTGAAACTAGTGTCTAGGAGATTTTACCACTTCAGTTACCAGAGATGAACCAAAGAGAATACTTTAATCAATAATGATCCCAGGGATATGGGATGAAATGTAAACTTCAACCCATATATATTTACATTTTTCTATAAATAAAAGTTTTGGTGAATTCGCCTCCGGTCATTATCACGGACTGAGGCATACGTTTGGACCATATTTTGCTTACAATGATACTTACAAATCGCTTATTGACACAATTCTTACATCAGTAACGGAAATCAAACACACAATCTTTAGAAAAATAGGTGGTATGTCCTTACCAATAGAGTGAATATATGTTGATAGCTCATATTTACATTAAACAGGCGAAGTGTAGCAAAGTGTATTATAACAATACTTTTTAGGGTTAATGGTTTACTTGGTCCCTGTGGTTGCACCAAGATTTGGCTTTGGTCCCTCCCCGGAAAAAAGTTTGCAAAAGGTCCCTGTAGTTGTACCAAGTTTGATATAGGTCCCTGCCGGAGACCGGAGCTCCGGTGAGTGCACATGTGGCAGGCTAACTGGGTTAATGAAGGTGACGTGGCTTTTTTTTATTATTATTAAAATACAGGTCAGATGTTAAAAAAAATCTCTAATTAAATCTAAAATTCCCCAAATCCCTAATTCCCCTAACATAATTTCCAAATCAATTACAATTCCTTTACCATTCCTTTAACCTAATTCCCAAATCTGAAGGAAACTTTTGAATCCTCCTCCAAGAATCTGTACGCAAAGTATGAACCTTGACTCGTGTTTTGTAATACCCATAATCACATTCATAGCAGAAAACTGCAACTACCTTGTAGCTATCAGCCAAATAATCATAACCAAAGCCATATATTGTGTAACAAGAGCTCTTTAGCCATGGATTTTTCAAAGAGGGCAATTTCTTAAATCTCTGAGTGAAAAGGGTTCCATAAAATAGCAAATTTATAAAGATCCAAACAGAGGATGCCGTCACAAGAGCCAACGTTAGAAAGTATTTGGTTTTGTTCGTCCAAAGGGTACTGGAGCTTCGTGGCAGTGGCAGAATCGCAAGAGGGATTTCACGGGAAGCCTGCAGAGAATTTCCACTACGAGGTCGGAGGGAACGATTGGCAGCGGCGGAGGGTTGGAGGTGGAAGGAAGGGAACGCGGTGCTAGGGTTTCGGAGGAAATTGCGACCCGCTTCTGCTTCTTGTTGGTGGTTGTTTCCTGCTCACTTTGGGTACAGATTCTTGTGTAATTGATTTGGGAATTAGGTTAAAGGAATTGTTAAGGAATTGTAATTGATTTGGGAATTATGTTAGGGGGATTTGGGGAATTTTAGATTTAATTAGGGGTTTTTTTTTTAACATCTGACTTGTATTTTAATAAATAAATAAAAAGCCACGTCACCTTCATTAACCCAGTCAGCGTGCCACATGTGCACTCACCGGAGCTCCGGTCTCCGGCAGGGACCTATATCAAACTTGGTACAACTACAGGGACCTTTTGCAAACTTTTTTCCGGGGAGGGACCAAAGCCAAATCTTGGTGCAACCACAGGGACCAAGTAAACCATTAACCCTACTTTTTATCATAATTTATCAAAGTGGAAGAATGACTATTTTACAAGTATTTGGTGATAATTTGGGTTCTTATATGGTATTTTTCATAATATTTTCTAGTATTTTTTATAGTTATTTGAGTTATGTTGGTAGCTTTTATTTGAGTTTTTTCTTAGATTTGATATTTTGTTATTGTGTGTTAGTTTACTATTTTTTTGTTATTTTGTTAGTATTTAAGTTGTTATTTTGAGTTAATTAAGTTATATTTTCTTATCATCTTATCTATGTTATTTATATTTTTCTAGGTGAAAATAATACTTAAAATGGACAAAATCGGATAAAAAAGCAAAAAATCAAAAGCTGCGCTGAGAGGTGGCGCGACCGTGCCACACTACTAAAGGATTCGGCACGAGCCACGCCAAGGGAGCGCTTTCGCGAAAGTCCCGCGCAAATTCCCCCTTGGAATCCAGCGCGGCCGCGCAAGCGGAAGCCATGCTGGAGAAGACCACGCGAAAATCGGCGCGAGTGCAGGTTGTTTTCACGCGGTTTCGCACGAGTGCGGTTAGGCAGGATTTTCAGTGCGAGTTTTCGCGCGAACAATGTGAAATCTCGCGCGATTGACGGTTATGGGCTTATTTAAACTCTTTTTTACCTATTTTGTAATATCTTTGGCTATTGGAACTAATTTTGGGAGATATTTTGAGGAGAGTATTAGGTTTTCAAGTCCTTTCATAATTCTTGATTATTTTATGCTTTATTCTTTGAACTCTTGTTTTTATGCTATGATTATGTGTAACTAATATCCTTGTACTGGGGGAGATGAATTTGATTATGAACATGGATTGATATGCTTTAGTTAATATATAAGTAATTTATTTCTTCTACGTGTTTCTTTTCTTATTTAATTGCATTCGAAGTGCATACCGATATTATACTTTTCTTAGACATACAAAAAGGTTGGTGAGTTAAAGTGAACTAAAAAGGGTTTGTACTCACTAGATATAGGGGTAACGAATTATTTGTGTTGATCGGAACTAGAAATTAATCTCTAATTATAAGGATTGGATAAGGAGAAATTTGTTATCACTTGTTGATTAGAAGGGATATTTGACCATACGAAAGCAGCAGGTAGACACTTAGGTATAGCACCTTAGAAGAGTGAATTCAACTTATATATTATCTATAGTGGGTAAATCCATATGATTAACTAATGAAATCTGAACCCCAGTGCGTTTCTCTCATCTGAATTTCCAAACACCGTTTGGAAATTTAATAGGCTTAAATATGTTTGGAGTCCCTAACATTTGAAAGGGAATCAAATTGGGTCCCTGAAAAAATAATTTGTAAAATTTCGTCTCTAACAAATGTTTTTTAATCAAGTTAAGGACAAATCTCAATTTTAAGCTGATTAGTCATCTAATTATCCTTGTCGTCATTTCCACGTGGCTTTTTTATTCTACATCACTAATTTCTCCTATCCTCTCACTTCTCAAATATGAAACCCTAATTCCTCACCCAAAAAACCCATCATTCGCCCAACCTCTCCTCTCCTCTCCTCTCCTCTCTCTCTCTCTCTCTCTCTCTCTCTCTCTCTCTCTCTCTCCCCCCTTCAACCTCTACTCCACGGTGCCACTATTCTCGTCATCGTCGCTGTCGCTGATGCTCATTCCTCCACCATCGTGCGCCGATTCCCCACTCCAGAACCTTCGTCGTGACGCTGCAGCGTCGCCGCCTCTGTTCCAAGCCCCGTCATCTCCGACCTGAAGCACCGGCGTCACCGCACCGCCGCGTGTCCTCTCCTTCCGTCGCTCACTTCCTTTTGTTCCTTTGCGCCGCCACATTCCCCTTCGTCCTCATCACCATCGTCTTCTCTCTTCCTCACCGTCGCTCACTTCCCTTTCCTTACTCTCTAAATCTCTTCCTCTTCTTTTAGATCTGATGGGTTGTGGTGGTGGTTAAGGTTGAAGATGGAGAGAAAAGGGATTTCAGAGACGAGAGCCCACAAAAGATTGACGGCATGAGGTTGTGGCGGTGGTAGTCTCAAGCGAGTGGAAGGCTGGGATTCTGACTCTGGTCCAGGGGTTTGATTTTGGGACTCATGAAGGTTCTGCTTTTTCTTTCATCCTTCTCTTTGCTGTTTGATTGTGTCTATGATGGTGGGAGGTTGTTTGATTCTGGTTCAATTAATTTTGGTCCCTCTTCTTTTCATCTTCTTTTCTCTTCGTCTGTTTGATTCTGAATGTTCTTTTATCTGGGTTTTCTGTGCTTTTCAATTTGGTTGGGGTGGCTCGATGGGTTGGGTTGTGTTAGGGGTTTCAGTGGGTTGGGGGTGGCTGATCTGATGAAGGGGACTGTGGTGGCTGAGATGGATTGGATTCTTGTTCTTGGCTGAGATGGAGTCGCAGAGAGAGGGAGGGAGGAGGAAGATGAAGATGATGTGGAATTAATTATTAATTTTGAGTTTTTAATTTTTAAGTTTTAATATGATGTGGAATTAAAAAAATTAGTAAAAGCCACATGAAAATGATGACAGGGATAATTATATGACTAATCAACTTAAAATTGAGATTTGTCCTTAATTTGATTAAAATATATTTGTTAGGGATGAGATTTTGCAAATTATTTTTTTAGGGACCCAATTTGATTCCCTTTCAAATGTTAGGGACCTCGAACATATTTAAGCCTAATTTAATATATTAGTTTAATAAAATATACAAACAAATCAAAATATTAAATTCAATTTACATCCATCCAACTTGTCACCAGTTTTGGTATTTGTAGAACAATTTTACCTTTTTGAAACTTGTCGATTGACAAACATGATTGGCCTATTTAGATGTAGGCTTGTTGGCCTACTTAGATGTTGGTATGTTTAGACGTAGGCTTGTTGGCCTATTTAAAGGCCTTATTCTAAAATAGACCTATAAATAAGTTTCAGGCCAGGCCAGGCTTTTAAAAAGGCCAGACCCAAACAAAATAAAAAGTCTATGATAGGCCACAGGCCAGGCTTAGGCCTTAATTTTTTTAAATAGGTCAGACCTATTTACGCAAAGCCTAGCCTGGCCTATTCCCACCCCTACATCCCGCGCTGCTTGTCTCGCTTGGCAATCCGCAGTGTTATTTTCCTCCCTTGCGACATGAATATACTCTAAAGTAGACAAGTTCAATTTATTTTCAATTGATCCTTGATTGTAAGTTCAAATAAATAAATGGCATATAGGCTTAAGAGCATAGTGGCATAACCGTCGAGGCGACGTTTGGTATATTAAAAACAAATTAAAAATTATATACGATATACCTTGAAGGGGAGTCATAGAGTGAACCAATTTTGAAGTGGATCGCCAGTGAAACTATTAATACTCATTGATTCAAAATCGTCAAATGATTTTTAATTCATGATCCAGAATCAATGACCGTTAATAAGAGATCATCCATGTACCACTTTAGAAATGGTCCACTATTTTTTTCCTATGTTAAAGACAAATGAACTTATTTTGAGGAACTAATAGGTGTGTGACCTTATTTTTGGATCAATGATTTTCTTATACTAATTTTTTTTTAATTAAAACACTTGTAATGTCAAATAAATTTATCTTAAGAGGATTATAAGCACCACTCTCTTTCTAATAATTACTCTTTGATGGGTTAAATTTTTTGTAGTTTTCATCAAATTGAAAGTGTGACTCATATAATTTAGTGAATCCTACATAAGTTTTAACCAATTAAAAAAGTGTTAGAAAAAAATGTTTATTAACCTTTCTCTTTATCGATTGACTTAAAATGAAATATTTAATGCTTGAATGAATAAGTTAATCATTCAAAAAACTAAAAGACCACCTTACAAACCACATACTGACTAAGGAGAGAATGGTAGGTGGAATTAGGAATGGATCGCGATGGTTAGACCTTAGCTTGGCACAATATCCAAATGACTTATGCGTTTAGCGGTGGTCGAAAATTGTCGCTAAATGTGTGTGCGCTTGGGTTTTACTAGAATGGTAAGAGCATCTCCAATGGTAAGGGCAACACTATTCACGTGACCCCATATGCCACGTAGGATCAAAATAGTTCTTAAGAATTGATGCAAATTTTGCTCCAGCGGCGAGTTCTTACTTCAAGTTCTTAGCACTATTCATCTGGTCTCACACTACCTTATATTTATATTTTTTATTTCCACGTCATTTAAATTTAAAATTAAATATTAATTAAGTATTTAAATTATCTATTAATTTAACTTGCATATAGAATAATATGATATAATTAAAAATGGACATGGTAAGTTAAAAAATAAATAGAAAAAAATAAATTAACTATTAATTTAACTTGCATATAGAATAATTTGATCGGTAGGAGGTTATTGGTTATTTAGGAAATTCCCATACATTGACCAATAAGGATCCATTGGGGAAGAAGAAGCAAAAAAAGCTAGATCAAGGGGTTGAGTACTATGAGAAGACAAAAAAAATGGCTCTTTTGTCAAGAAGATCCCAGCGCCAATGCGCTGGGAAGCCAGCGCCATGGCGCTAGCATTTTGGATGCAACCATCGGGCGATACAAGATCCCAGCGCTAATGCGCTGGGAAGCTAGCGCCAAGGCGCTGACATTCTGGAACAACTCTTTTTTTTGGAAGTTGAGCCCAACAGACAAAATATGACCAGTCCAACTGGTCATATCTAACCCAAACGGGCAGAAAACCGGCTGATTCGGTCATCCCCTTATAAGACATTGCTCATCCTCTCTTCTCTCATAAGATCCATCTCTCATCCTCTCTTCTCTCATCAAACCCTAGCCGCCGCCCTCTTCTCTTCCTCTCCTCTCTTCTCTTTTCCTCCCTCTTTTCTCCTCTTCGTCTCCCCCTTTTCGCCGTCGCCCTTCCTCTCTCCCATTCTTCTCCACCCTGCCGCGTTTCCTTACCCTCTCCCTCTCAACCGAACCTTCACTCTCCCTCTCTAATTTCACGTTTCAGAGCCTCCCACCACCGGATCGCTTCATCCCACCACCGAGCCTCCGATGTCGCCATCCGTGTCGGCATCACTGTCGATGTCGTCGTCCGTGTCCACGTCGCCGTCGAAGTCGCTAGTGGATCTCATCTCTTTCCACTGTTTATGTTGTAGCCTTCCCCCTCTTTTATAATGACTTTTCATCTTATTTTGTAATTTACCGGTGATGTTTGTTGTAATTGGTGGTTTGTGGTTTTATTATTTTGGTTCTCTTCAATTTGAATTTTTTTTCTACACTGATTGATTGTAGTTCTGTTCATCTTCTCCTATGTTTTTCCTCTTCTGATTTTAATCAAAAAAAAAAAACTAATTCTACTAACTTGTTATTGCAACTCAATAACTCAATAAATTTCTTAAATGGGCTCATAATCAACATGCACTTACCATAAAAGTAATAATATGATATTAAAAAGTAAAAATGAGACCCATTAAATTGCTGAGTAACAGTTACTCTTGGCAACAACTTTGCTATACTAAGGTGAAGCAATTTTTAAGGTAAAGTGGTTATAGTAAGTCACTTCTGTCAAAAAGCAACACTATTAATATCATTATGTTGATGCTCTTACTTAGGATATATATAATCCCTAACAGAGTCCATTGTCCTAATAGTAAGACGGCAAAGCCAAAGATCTGATTCACTAGCAAAGTAAAGTAGCACTTTTAATCAACTATAGGAAAGTACCAGTTTAGTTTTACACAGTGACAGGACTTCGCCGTGATTAAAAGGTCTCCTCTTTATTTTTTTCATTCCCACATGAAAATCTTATACTCGTTTATGAAGGCAAGGAACGGACTTTTAAACATTTACTCACAATTTTACATTTACCATAAGTGGTTGTCTAAATCAGTTAAATAAATATTAGGTAAAATCATCATAATTTTATATGATTTAATAATATTTTAACATATGTATTATAACTAGAAATTTTTAAAATACAGATGAAAATTTTAGTAGATTGTCTGAAATAAAATCTTGACACAACGGTAAAATGTTGCTATCATATGACTGAGGTCATAGGTTTAAGTCCCAAAAATAGTAAAAAAAATAGGATAAGACTGCGTACAATACACCAAATAGTGGAACCCCTTCCCAGACTATGCGTATGCAGGAGTTTTGTGCATCGAACTGCCCTTTACCTAAAGTAGAACAATTTTAGGACCCAAAGTAAATCTTTAAGTCATTTAAATAAACAAACTCGGTTGATAAATTCTAGTGCTGGGGAAACATCTTCAAATTTCATTCTCATTTGATTTTTTTCATAACTGTTGAAAAGTTCTTAATACCAAACACCACCTTATAGTAACAGGGAAATGCACATCCTTACCTTGCAGAGATGGATAAGATTGAGAGCCAAGTAGATGTGCTCAAGAGACGCAAGAGAGACACCTAGTGCCGTATAGTTCTAACGTGTGTCTCGCATACATATATACTCAAGAATTTTGATTCTTTCCCACCTAATTTTTTCTCACGTCCCATTAGCTAGTGATTTTTTTTCCCTGTATATAGTTTCGTTTTATATATTCTTGCATAATAGTCCTCGAAGAATAACTTAAGTAGTAAGGGCTAGAGACATATGAATTAGGGAGAGGAAGACCCAGAGATCAATCCCTAAGGGAAAAAATTTAAATGTTTTCCAATATAAAACAAAAAAATCTTCACATAATTATTTCTCCGAATTATAAAACTTATTCCAAATAATTTTTACCAAAACATTTTTCTCCCATCAAATATAAAATTATAGCAGATTTTCAAAGAAGATTGTATGCAGTTACTAATTCATGATCTGACATGTACAGAATGAAAACCTCATTCTCGATTCTACGAGAATTTTTATGAAAGCCTTTCATTTGCTTCTCTTCGATGGAAGTTTTATTTTCCTAGAATGTATCCTAATTTTTGGTCTAATTCTTCTTCATGCTTTTCCTGCCCGAAAACAAGCAAGACGGTGGGCGAAGGTATCAACCCATTTGACACCGTATCACTACCAATAAGATAATTCTCCTCAAATGTTGTATGTTTGATTTACGTATTTACGTTATTGATGTAAGAGTTGTACTCGTAGACGAACTATGAGTGCCTCCGTAAACAACCTATGATCTTAATTAAAGGCACATCCTGACCCGTGGTGGTGATAGAGCCAAACTCATCTAAAAAAAAATCCTCACATAATTATTTCTCCGATTATAAAACTTATTCCGAATAATTTTTACCAAAACTATTTTTCTCCCATCAAATATAAAATTATAGCATATTTTCAAAGATAGCACTAGTTCACTACCAATAAAGATAGTACTCCTAGACGAACTATGAGTACCTTTGTAAGCAACATATGATGTTGAAGGCACGTCCTGTGTAAGACCCTGATTAATTAATCATGTATTAATATAATAATTAATTAATTAGTACGTTGCGACGTATTATTAATTAATTAATTAATTAGGTGATGTTCAAATTTTACGTGTATGAGCGTAATTCACTTTTTGTTGTGTTGTTGTCGTTTATACGACTATTTGTATTGTGTAATAGTAATATCACCATTGACGAACTTTTGATGTGTTTCGCATTAATTATCTAACGACGTGTGCCGTATTCCCAATATTAAGATGTTCTGTATAGATATTATTATTTTGCGACGCTACATAGCTAGCGGAAATAAATATAGCAGCGAACGTTTTATCGGCAACGTCGAACTAATTATTTTAGTATGTCGAGGTATTTAATTCAATACGAAGAAGGAAACGACGTTGAAAAATTATTCGTTGCCCATGGACATGTATATGTCACATGGCATAGGTTTGATGGAGTGGAAGAATAGTTTTTCATTAGTATTAATTAAGTATGTTTGGTTAAGGAAAAAGGGGAAAATATCTTTGATGTTGAATGTTGTAAGAAGATTGATTGGGATGTTATTGCATGAATTAGAAGGAATTCAATGACCTTGGGAATAGGTAAGTCCCATAGTTGACCACTTAGACCATACTAAGGAAGGGTTAAGGAAAGATGAAGGGCATCATCTTTGTTAGAGTGAATTTTGAAATTCATTAAGGAATTAATCATGGAACATAGTTCAAGGAAATTTCCCCTAATGGTGCAAGAAAAGCTATCAATTTTCTATGCTAAGTGTGTTAAGCTTAGAAAGGAAATAAGTCAAAGGCTCATTAAAAGCTTGAAAGTGACTTGTGCATGGAAGAGATTTTTGGGGCTTTGAAGAAGAGAATCCTTGGGGTTTTCAAGAGCAAAAAGTGCTCATCTTTCTCCATGTTGGCCGCCCCTCCCCCTATATAAGTAGGGGCGAGTCTTCATCCACTTCACTTGTGAGAAATTGTTGAAGGAAGAGAGAGAAAACTAGTGATAGAAGAGAGAATTCTGCACAATTTGCATTATGGGCAGCAACTTACGAACATAAATGACACCCAGTTTCCATCCTTTTCTGCTTCTGAGCCCAACTAGGAAAAGGTAGTACTCTTCAATACCTTTCTTTGCATATAAGTTATAAGTCATTTGGTTGAGTATTGAGTTATGTAGCTCTATTTGAAGTTGACAACCCTATTATTGAGTTTTAGCTTCTTGAAAAATTGTTTTTGAAAGATGAATGCATAGTTTGATCTTAATAGATTTCTCAAGAAATGAGTTTAGTGTTGGAAATTATTAAGGTAGAGATTTTTCTATGATGCCTTTGGGGAGTTTTGGTCTCCACCAAAAGAGCTTTCCAACCATGTAGTAGGATTCTTGAAAAGTTGTTTTAGTGCAAAAGTGATTTTGGAAAAGTGTTCTACATGAACCTAGCTTAAAATGATGAGAGGAATTCAATGGTGAAGTTATTTTTTGAAAAATAAATTCTTAGCTAATTGTTGGGGTATGGCCGAATCTACCAAAGTTGTAGGGCTTAGGGTTTTAAATTTTTCTATGAGTTGTTTGGTGATTAGAATACTTCTTTAGAAGTGTAGGAAAAATTTAGGAAATTGGTAGCCTATGATGGCCCCTTTGGCCGAACCTATGATGGTCTTGTTGAGGGTTGAGGTTTTGTTTTTAAAGCTTGCTTTGATGTATCTTTGTAGTAGTAAGAGTGTTGGAAGTGTTTGATTTTTTTTTGGGAAGCTTGGTGATTTTAAGGAGCATGGCCGAATCCATACACCTCATAAAAGGGGTTTTTGTTGCTAAAAACCTTGTCTTGAATCCATGAAAGCATAAGGGTTTTCATGTACATTTTTTTTTATGAGTGTAAGTAGGATTTTTGGAATCATAAGGCATAGTATCCTTGAAGGAGTTAAGGAATAGAAACTTAAGGTCTAAGACTAGTTGTGTGACTTGTGCAAGGTACAGTTTTCGTAGACGGAGGAGCTCGTGCGAAGTCAAAGATTCACGAGGAACACTTATCCAGTAAGGGCATTATGTAAGTCGGACAGCTTAGCCCTATATGGCCAATATTGTGCTTGCTATTCGTGGATTGATTTGCTATGACATAACTTGTATGAATGAGTAGTTAGTATGATTGTGAAATGAATTGTTATAGCTTGAATCAATGATTAGTGTAGCATGAATATGAATCAATATTTGATCATGTGCTTATCTATCTATGGATTGATGATATGCCTTGTTCATGTGAATCATGATATGTTGAAATGCTACATGACTATTTGTATATGATGACATGAGTTGATATGAAACTATGATACTTAATATGCTACGACTTGATGATAACGTGATGAACTGTCTACCATGCTTTATAATGTATTAGTATGACTGTTTATGGGATATTGTATGGTGTTGATACCATGACTGTATGTTGACTGATTAATGATTATGGCGGTCACTCGTTGGAGGGAGAGACTGACCTAAATGAATGGATACCCTTGTCGTGGTAATCCTACTCGAGAACGTCGATGGACGACTCCCAAGTGGACAACTAACTTATCATCTACGCATAACATAGCATAGCATAAAGACCACGATGAGATCCTTGAGGATCAAAAGTCTAGTTGGTGGGTCTATGTGAGTTTTTTTTAGGGTAACTGTTGTAGGCTTACCCCAGGATAAGTAGCATTCCTCAGTTGGCCCTGGCTTGTCGTCCAATGGTCTTGAATAGCTGTAGGTCGTCTAAAGCTTTCTTGATAAGTGGCATTCCTTTCAGTTGACGTTGGCTTGTCGTCCAAAGATCCTGAATAGCTGAAGGTTGTCCCGTCTTACCTCTTGTAAGGATTAAGGCGTTGCCCGGACTGCTTGGCATGACATCTGCATTACATGCATCTAACATTTGACTGAACTTCTCTATAACTTAGAATAAAGAATTCTAGTACCCTTATGATTACTGATATAATATGTTGGGTGTGGTTGGGTCATCGCGTATTTTGCGTTTTCGTTTTGTATTAAGTAGTTGACCCTTGCATTTCTTTATTTCCCGTCATGTTCTACCCGCGTTGGTTCGGTTGATGTCGATCCGTCCATGGGAGCTAATAGCCCCGTTCGGGGAGGTCGGACAAGACTTACTTGATGCGGATGATCTCGCGGCGTGGGTCTTTGACCGTCGGACCCGATGCCTTTGGTACCTTGGACGCGTCGAGGAGACTACTCGAGATGTCTATGATCGGTTCCTATCGAGGGAGTGTTATTCTAGAGCTCAGTGGTGGTCGATCCCCTCTTAGATGACCCTGGGAGACGTACGAGAGAGCGACACTCCATCTGCGTCATCGGAGCTACCCTCAGCGAGCTATCTCTTTGCTTCTTCTTCAGAAGCCGGGCCATCCTATCCTGCATCTTCACCACAGGCTGGACCTTTTGTCGCTGCACCGCCACTCGTGTCGGTGAAGCCCGAGCCAAACTACTCTTCGAGTTCTCCTGTTCGGCTCCTACATCCCTTGGTGGTGGAGCGCACGGTGGTCGAGACGCCTCACATCGACCTCACCCGAGTGATTGTGGACCTTGATCCGAAGGGCGACCTAGGCGAGCATGTAGAGGCTGGTGACGAGGACACTATGATGGTTGAGGAGCAGGAGGAGGATCCCTCCATGGAGAAGGAGTACACCGACGATGACGAGGAGGACTTCTGGGTTCATGTTGTTGGTCTGTAGACGTGGACTGATCGTTGTAGCTCCTCATCTTTTTGAAGGTTGATCATATTGTTTTCTTTTAAGACCAAAGTTGCTCTCCTGCGTGTTAGCCCAAGGGTATCCGACAAGGTTTATGTTCCTTTCGTGTATGTTTCCCTTTTCGTTATGAGGGTTTTTCTCTTCGGTATATGTAATATTTGATCAAACCTTATGACTACTGATATATTATGGGTATATGCATGTCTATTGTTCGTTATGAGTTATCTCTTCATAAATAATGTTTATAAGTTTGTTTCTTTTGGAATTTGAAAAAATAAATTTACTCGCTCTTTTACGGGCTTAAGAAAGATGTTTTATTTAATTTTCCGCTTTTATTTAAAAACGTGGTTGAAAAATGAGGTGTTACATCATGACTCGTGGTGGTGATGGAGCCAAATTCATCTAATTTATTTTTAACAAAAAAGTAAAGATAATCCTCTGTATATCACCGCTTGAAGTATAGAAACAACAATAAAGGAAGTTTCCAGCAACGTGTATCCTCATCTTCCCCTGTTGGTCGCAAACAGAGTGATATATGCACCTCTTGCTTGATTGATACTGTTCAAGTCTCATATATCACTTTGAAGCAATCATGAGTCAGGTTTATCATGTCATGCACGAGTCTCATAATTCCTCCCAAGGCAAGTTCTCATTCTTGGACTTTTTTCTAAAGAGATTTTAATTAACTTATGCGCTATAACATAATAGTTATCTTATGTTGATTCAATTGTGAAATTAAAAATGCACTTTATGTGAAACTGTAATTGATATAATCATATGTGTATGCATGATTGATGATATGAGCAATAGGTTCAGGGTATCCTGCACCGTATCCTCCACCACCACCACCACAAGCAGCCCCGGCACCACCGGGTTACGGTTACCCACAGCCACAGGGACATGCAGGTTATCAAGATTACTTCGAGGGAAGATTCTCTCCACTACCATCTGCAACTCCACCTCCTCCTAGGCCTTACAATTACCACAACCATGGTATTGGTTGCTCATCTCTCATTAGAGGCTGGTAAGTAATCTCTTTCACTAATCTCTACTTAGAGTAAGAAACAGATAAAAGAAAGAATATGTTTTTAGTCCCTGGCTAAATCGATTCACCAAAATATGAAGTTTTGATTTTCTTTCTGGGTTGTGAGGGGTTTGAGTTACGTTAGTTCATAGTAAGAGTCCCGGTGGTAGCCAGGACAAATGGAGGAAGAGGCACATCAGAAATAATGGGGAGATTGAAAGTCAATAAAAAAATTTAAAAGGATAAAAAATTTGATGTTAAAACTCTATAAATTCATAAAATGTATAAAAAAAACATTAATTAGATTGCACGATTTAAAATATTTTATTTTCAAGTACTTATGGCAATGGAATTTTTACCGAAGCTCGAATACTTAAAAACATATTTAAGTCTAGAGATTAATGTATATGCACTATTTATATAAAACAATTTTACATTAGCGTCCAATCATAATATGGCACATAAGACTAATTGGTTACGTTTCGTTTTAATTTCAATTAAAGTAAAAATAAATTTCTGATGTGGTGAAAATTAATTATAATATTGGTGGTTGTGATTCGTACTAGGTTTTTTTCTTTATCCAAAATTCATCACTTTATTAATTATCTTGTATTATTATAACCGATATACAAAAAATTAGAAAAATAAAAAAGTAGCTAGATGATGAAATAAAATAAATAAATATGTGTAAAATCTGTCTCTAATGTGATTGTCTAGTTATTCAATTCTAAAACATTATTCTTTTTGGACACACTATGTTAAGAGTTTCTCTTACATTATTTCATGAACACTTTTAGTCTGGCTGCCCTATGTTGCTGCTGCGTTTTGGATGAATGTTGCTTCTAGAAACAGCTGGAGGTAGTTTGCATGTGGTGAATATTGAGCTTCCTCAAAAATGAAATAGAAACCAGAGGAATGTGTATTTGAGTATCTTCAAGAGTGTATTGGTTACATTTCTCTTAATCGTAATGGACATTATGCCTTTAACATTATGTTTCCTTTGTGATATTTATGAACCACGTATCAAATTTTTTTTTTTTTTTTTTGAAACTGAACCACGTATCAATGTTACTTGAGAAGGACAAATGTGACAGCTTCCGCAGGACAATAACTTGTATAATTTGGAATTTTCTTATTCAAATTGTCCTCTCAGCGTAAAAAATAAGTTTCTTTTCAACTGGCTAAGTTCAAGTATTTTTTAAAGAAAAAATAATATTTAAAAAACATTAAACTTGAGAACAACTCTCTTAAGAAAATAGACAAACCCCTGATCTCCCCAATAATAACCCAACAAATACCAGTGTTTAATTTATGCGTGAAAATTATACATTCAAATAAATTAATTCAAAGAGCAATTAGGGACTTGGATATGGTCCTCCTAGTGTGGGTTCTTAAAATTGATGGTTTATAAGCAATGAAAAATGCGTCGAGTTGATTTCAAAAATGTTGTATAATAGTAGAACTCGAAGGAAATATCAAGCTATCTGATAATAACTCAGGAGGCCTGGGTTCTAGTGAACCAAGATCGATATGTTGAGTAAAGGATTCAACACCTTGAAGATGGTCGATTGAAGAAAGTAAAGAACTAACAAGAACTAAGTAAAACCAAGAAAAGATGCGCAATAAAGTATGACTTGATTGAAAAAAGAAAGCTGAAAAGGGCGAAAGGAGATATTTTTACATGCACTATGTGTGACTGTGTTAGTAGTTAAGATGTTAAACCCTTTTTCAGTATTAAAAGATCCTATTTATAGCATTTACATAATAACTGCAAGTCCGATCCTATGGGAAAAAATAAAATTAAAGAAAACTGCATAATCTAAGTCGCTCATTTGACATAACCATGAAGTTCTGAGCTCAGACACATAGCATTGAATCCCTTAAATGTATCTCGACCTAGGTCGTCGCGCTTCTACATCTTGTAATTGCCGAGAACGTGGGTACGTTGTCTTTGATGTGTTCAATTTCTTGAACATGGACTCGTGCTTCCTGATTGTGGCATTGTGTCTTCGGAACACCATTTCAGACCGGATGCTTCTTTGAATGCTCGTAGTGCTTTTCTCCAACTTAAACAATTTAGGTTTTACTCTAACAATTATCCTTGAATTTCAGTTAAGGCACTTTAAGCCTCGAACGAAATATTGCCAAGCGTGGATTCGAACTAATTTGACTTCTTAACCAAGTCCTTCCTGAATTACATAGTTCGAATTCTTTTCTTGGTCCTTCTTGAGGTTTGGCTTCGATGTGACTCCTCTAGCCTTCTCTTTTCTGAATAAAGGGCCTATTTCCATTTGTCTGAATTCAAATTTCAGTATTAACAGATACCCCTCAAAATATTGTGCTTTGAGTAAAATGAGAAGATATAATTTTTTGTAGGTAAGCCATTCTCAAACAACCATTTCCACGAGTCTTTCGATATTTACCATCCCAATTGCTTACCAGCAAAATATTTAAATTTCTAATGATTAGTCTGAAATGACTACCATTGGCCCATGCATCTCTCTCTCCAATCTTATGTTTAAACCCTCTTACGGTTTCCGCCATGGAAGTACAACAGAGCTCTCTCTACGAGAGCTCTGATACCATAACAAACTTACAACATGATTGGTGTAAACAGTAAATCGACTCAACAGATGAAAATAATTTCTGTTACTCATCTAGTATTGAAAGTTCACTTATATAAAAGATCAAAGTAAAACTTCTGTAACTAAAGCATAAGCTAACATTCTAATAACAATCTAATTTAACTTATCTAATTACAACCATGTTCCTATTAAGAAACATATCATCGTCCTTTAAAAGCTAGCTAATATGAGCTATGAGGTTTCCATTAATAACAGCTTGCATATATGTTTTGCAAAATTAGGAGGACACCCACCTTCGATAATATGCTGAAGAAGTTCAAGGGAATTAGGGAAATCATAACTAACACGCTATACAAAACATAATGTACCTTTATATACATGTGAATTTGTTCTCAATGCTCATTTATAAAAAAATTATAAAATTATTTGAGCATTGAAAATATTTTAGACTTGGAATTGCAAACCATTTCCAACAAGTAAACGTAAACATTTATTTTACTTCCTTTTATTTCTTTGTTTATTTCTTTTGAGATATTAATTAAATGTCCTTAAGTATCTAATCTATATTTATATATTATATAAAATAAAGTTTAATCTCACCTACCCTAATATGTCCTACTCATTAAGACCCTACCATAAAAAATTATTTTTAGAACTATTTCCTAATTTAAAGAATTTTAATTTGCCCAGTTATATTTTTCAATTAAATATTAAAATAGCAATTTAACACACTATTTTAAGTAATATATAATATTAGAACTATTTCCTAATTTGAATAATTTTGTATTTCCTAATTTGAATTTTTTTTATTTATTCAGCTATATTTTTTAATTAAATATTAAAATAGCAGTTTTGAAGATGGCCCAAGGGAAAGTTGAGATTGTTGAGGATAGAGCTAAGGCCCAAAAGAAAATGGGTGGCTTTGCACTCTGAATTAAGATCAGGAATCCTTCGTCAAAGCACTTGTTGGTGAATGGGGAGGAGGCGGTGGTGTAATAACCAGAGGAGGAGAAGGGAATTTTTGGAGGATGGGAGGTTAGAGGTGGTGGTGGCACAAATGGTAGGAGGTGGTGGGGAAGTAGTTGGAGGATGGGTGGCTGGAGGTGGTAATGATGGTGGCACATTTGGTGTGAGGTGGATGAGGAATGACTAAATAAAAGACTCTTTTTCAATTTATAGAACTTTAATTGGAGGCAAAAAACTGAAAAATACCCCAAACTGTAGGGTATATCGTGCAACAACTTTTTCACAAACCAATATTAGACATTACCCATAACTAAAGCTACATCTTGGAGAGCCACTCACAACAACCAAACAATTGTTTAACACCTTCTTCACTCATATCAAACTCTGTAAGTCTTGGTTTGACCGTTCTATAACTTTTAGGCCCAAGAAATTTCGTCAAGCTTCACATCCCAACAAATGCATAATGTTGTCCAAAATTAACAGATGCTTAATTTTATTTGATCTCCTTAACTTCTGTTCGGTATTCTTAAATTCTATTCATAATGCATTACAACCAACCAGCCTCCTTGAAATGTCTATGTTTAAAAAGGATTTCTATTTCAGCAGATAATACAAGGTCATGATCAGACCATAGAGATAGACACAAATTTTAGAAACTAAACTCGTGTACCACAAAAAATGTCATCAGAGATTATTTTCATTTACTTTGATGTACACGTTTTGTGGTGAATGATTCAAGATTCAAGTGCAGTGAATGATTCCATTTGTACAATACAAATACAATCTAATAAACTTCACTATTTTTTGAATTGTGATTTCAATAAAAAAACCAGGAAGACTTCCCTGAGTTTGACGTTAAGCAATAAGCAACCACAGGTTACTAGAACATGAGAACCAACACCAATCAATAGTGGACCCCAATAACACCAAAACTTACTTTGTGTTCCCATGTTCACGATTGTAAATCCTTATTGTGCGCCTGATAAACCCAATATATATAAATTGAATTAATCACTCACTCATTATCATACCTTAACTGCTCATTACTTGATTGTGTTTTTAATCACTGCATAATAATTAGCATACTTATTTTCATTATTTTCTTTTCACTTTAACATAAACATGAAAAATGACACAAAAAAATATATGTTAACTTATGTGTTTAGAATTCCCACGTAGACCATAGTCAATATCGTCCTTATAAAAGGTAGAACAATGATCACCTTCTAGCCTAATTTATGGAGTAAGGTTAAATCTCTCAAATTTTAATATAGTATCAAAATATATCATAGATTTGTTTGTTGGAGACTTCTCATATACGAGCCACCCTACACATTTTTAGTCCTGACCGTGTGAGAGTGTGTTAGAACTCTCACATTGACTAGAGACATGATCGAAATAGTCTTTATAAAAGTTAGAATAACTCTCATCTCCAAACTAACTTTTGAGTATAGTTAGGTCTTCTAAATTTTAATAATATGTGACTTAAAATGATTGGATTTCCGTGTATTAAAGTTCTGTAAGAAAAAAAATTACAAACAAAATTTCATGTATAAACATTTATTTTGTAAAAAAAATTCTTAACTAATACATGAGCAAGCTAACGTGGCAATAGATTACTGATTAGCATTGTGGATCTGTTCGCAGCAGAACACAAGAGGAGTGCAGGACCACAACAAGTAGCACGTAGTAATCTTGAATTTTGTTGTTGCCTTCGTCAAATAGTGACAAAGTAAATTAAATCCAATCTCAATTCTGAAGCCAAGTTAGGTTGTTTCTTCTAAGAATCTCTATCCTTCAAGCTCTAGCAAGTTTTTCTTCTTCTCATCAATGGTAACTTCATGGTTCGAAAATCTCAAGGTAATTTCATCACCCCATTTTGGCTAGAGTCTGCGGTTCTCTGCTCTCTGCTTAATAAATAATCTTTTTTCGCTGAATTATCTAAATGCTCATCTGGGCTTGGAAATCTTCATCATATTTGACCGTGCATGAGAATTTCGGATCTTGATCTGGGTTAAATTTTATGGACTGCTCCAGAATATTGAACTTTGGGGGTTTCAATGATTGAAACAATATCTGTTAGTTTATATTATTTTGTTGGTCTCAGGCTTGAATAGAAGTCTGAATCTGGGGTTTTTTTTTTTTTTGATTTGGGGGTTTCAAGGAGTTAGAGAACATGGATTGTATTGGGCATTCTTCTGAATCAGGGTCTGGAGTGTGTATTGCTCAATCAGTAGAAAATGGGGTTTTTGGTGGAGATGGGAGGTGCTACAAGCAACCTTCGCCTCCAAGGGGTGGTGGGTCGAGGAATACTAGTCCAATGGGTCGTGCAGGGTCCCGGAACACCAGCCCTTCACGGCAGAAGGTTGTTAAGACCAAGCCCCGAGGTTTGGATGAGGAAACTCATGCCACATTTGGTAAGACAGTACATGTTGATGTTCAGATGGAGGATAACATATGGGCAATGTTGCCTGAAGACTTGTTGCATGAGATCTTAGCTAGGGTTCCTCCATTTCTTATTTTTCGGCTTCGGTCTGTATGTAAACGGTGGAATTCGTTGCTTCAGGACAGTAGTTTTCTCAAGTTTCATTCAAGTGTTCCGTCACACGGGCCTTGTCTTCTTACTTTCTGGAAGAACTCACAGATCCCTCAATGTTCGGTCTTCAGCTTGCCCCTGAAGACTTGGTATAGGATACCTTTCGCATTTTTGCCACAGTGGGCGTTCTGGTTGGTTGGCTCTTCTAGTGGTCTCGTTTGCTTTTCCGGGCACGACGGGCTCACTTTCAAAACCTTGGTTTGTAACCCCCTCACTCAGACTTGGAGGACATTGCCTAGTATGCATTATAATCAGCAAAGGCAACTAATAATGGTTGTTGATCGGTTGAACCGGTCATTTAAAGTGATAGCCACTAATGATGTATGTGGTGATAGGTCATTGCCGACTGAAGTTTATGACTCAAAGGCAGACAGTTGGTCAGTTCATCAGATGATGCCGGCAGTTAATCTCTGCTCGTCAAAGATGGCTTATTGTGACTCCAGATTGTACTTGGAAACCCTCTCACCACTTGGTCTAATGATGTATAGACTCGACACTGATCACTGGGAACATATTCCAGCGAAGTTCCCGCGATCTTTGCTGGATGGATATTTGGTTGCCGGTACCCAGAAGCGTCTCTTTCTTGTTGGAAGGATTGGCCTATACAGCACTCTCCAGAGTATGAGAATTTGGGAATTGGACCATGCCAAAACTTTGTGGGTGGAGATCAGCAGGATGCCCCCAAAGTATTTCCGTGCTTTGTTGAGATTATCAGCTGAGAGATTTGAATGCTTTGGGCAGGACAACTTAATCTGCTTCACGTCTTGGAACCAAGGGAAGGGCCTTCTATTTGATGTGGATAAAAAGATCTGGTCTTGGATTGGTGGGTGTGCTCTTCAGTCATACAACAATCAAGTCTGTTTCTACGAGCCAAGGTTCGATGCTTCTATCTACTAAGCTAGAGGCCCATAGTCTTATGACATGATGTCGGATATCCATCAACTCTTACAAAACAAAGGTTTACCTGTGATTTTTTTCTGGACATAATGACATGTTTTCTTTGCAATGTGATTCTCTCTAACCATGGTAATTGTTATTTCTTCACAATGGGCTGTTATTGTATATCTTCTAAATTATTTCAAAGAGAATGCCTGATTGTCGATATCGGTTTAGCTCCATAGACTGATTTTGTGAACGGAATTGTAAGAGGCAAGAGGCAGGGGTGACAATGTTAGTGGGATCTGCCTCTGATGTGGACTTCTTATGAAAGGTTACAACCTTCCACATAACGATTGGAATGTTTAAAAGGGGGTACATTTTAAACTTTCAGAAGACATTTTCTTCCTTGAGCATTATCCTTGAAAATGCACAGGGCTTTGTGATTGCACATCTTAAACTATTACTTCTTCAATGCTCACTGGATTACCGGCGGATTGTAACTGTTTTGAATCTTATCTTGAAACATAACCTTATGTAACTTTTCATGTAAATGGGTTCTCCCGAACTTTCTTTTTAGTCTGGCCAAGATACCGATACCTGATTTAGCACCTGATTTGCTTTGTAATTTTGTGATCTTGATCTTAATCAGATTTTAGAAATTGATTTTTCATAGTTGTTATTTATGTAAACTGTTTCACCAATTTCTGATGCAATGCAAAAACTGTTTGAAGTTGAGAGAGGATATTCAAATGAATGCTAGAGTAGTTTTTCTTGCTCATATCCTTGTCTTCTGTTATATTTTCATATGAATGTTCTCTCCTGCTCACCTGTATGCATGCATCCAGAGTTCCAAGACAAATTCAGTCAAGAACAAAATATTGGAACTATTACACCAATGATTCTCAAATTGTTGTTTCTGATGAAAATTTTAATGTGATATAGCTTATCAGAAGCCTTTTTTATTTGATTTCCTGAATTCATTAATGACGTTGCACTCAACATATATCTAATTACACCCATAGTGTTCTTCATGTGATCGAGCTGGCTTTGTACAAAAACTTGATAGTTTACTTGCATGAGTTGGTGATTGTCAGTTGCCACATATAATTGAAGGAGTAATTATTCATTCTTGTTCAAACTTTATTTTGATATATTTTAAGTTACATCTAAATTTATGTGAAAATCACTTATCATCAAATAAATAAAACTAAAATTCAGTAGTTAAACTAAATATTCTATTACAACTTGAAATTGAGTAGTTATCCTAAACTAATCTGTCCATTTAAAAAATAAAAATCAGTTTTGATACTTTATCGTTGTTTAAATCAGTTTTAATCCTTATAGATTTTTCGTATTCTAATCCTTGTTTCAATTTAATTTCATGTCACTACACGCCTTTAATGGGTATTTAGTTTTTTTTTTTGTTAAAGGGAGGGACTAAAGCCCGGGTATTCAGTTTTTGGAGAGACTTCATGCGGAGGAGTTGGAAACCTTCATTTTGATGGACTATTTTTTGTACCATAATTTTTCTTTGTTGTTCTTGTAATTTTTCGAAGAAGAAAAAAAAAATATTTTCTTACGCAAGTGAGATTGTTAGAAATTAAATCTTGCATATGAACCTTTTGACGAATTAAAAAAGATGAGGAACTTATTCATCACCCACCCAATTTTCTTGAAGATCAATTTTATTATAATTAGTGTTGTTCTATAAATAAGGCTCTCGTGTTGTTCTATATGAATGAACTTTGGTATCAATATCTCAATTGTTCAATATCTTACCTTTTGGACCATGTGCTGGATATTCATATTCCTTATAAATTGTACCTCGATTTTTAATTAACTATTTCCACCTTAGGAATGAGAGTTCAAAGTTTGTAGATTTAAACGTGAGGAAATGTAAGAACAACTTTCACTTCTAAAGACATGTATGAATTGATAGTTTTTTTTACCTGTGTTAACTAAGTATTCCCACAGCTGAGACTAATCACACATCCCACTGTCATTGCACCAAGAGAAGTAGGTCTAGGAGGTGCTCAAGAAGTTTTTTCATTGGGAGTTCTGTTTAGCGCCACCCCAATTGCGGGTGGCACCACCCCTTTTTTTAAAAAATACCCAAATTGCCCTTTTTCAAAAAAAAAATTGTACCAAAAAATAATTATACAAAAATGGTTTTTTTTTTTTTTCAAAACCTCACCCCACCCCCTTCAACTCATCACCCTCACCATTTTTCTCCCCCCATACTTTTTCGTTCTACCCGGATAATGAAATGGACGAAAGGGACAAGTCATAACCCAAAGTGGGTTAACATAAGTGAAAGAAAAATGGATTTCAAAGTTTTCGATGCATTCTGGTTAATATTCGCACTTGTAAGTGCGAAATATTCTTCAAAATCGCACTTACAAGTGCGAATATATGTTAGATATTTTTTTTTTAATGTATTTTATTTGGTCGCACCTTTAAGTGCGATTTTGAGACAATTTTCGCACCTTGAATTGCGATTTCATATTAAAAAAATTGAGAAAAACATATAAAAAAATTCAAAAAAGGCACCAAATGATTTTTAAAAATTATGGGACCACCACAATTAGTCTAGTTGACATATTTAGAAATTTATGGTGAAATACTTTTTTTTCAAAAATTAAAAAAAAATAGCAAACGATGGAATTTGGGCTCGGGACATCGAGCTTATGGCGAAGCGATAAGCGTCCAATTACTTTTTTGTTTTTTTCAACTTTGCAGTTCAGCCCGTCGCCATCCGAGACTGTTAGAAATTCCTTTTTCAGGGCCAGGAATATTAAAAAAAAAATTAAATACTATTTCGCACCTATAAGTGCGATTTGGAGGCAAATTTCGCACTTGTAGGTGCGTTACACTTTAAAAAAATTAAAAAATACAATTTCGCACCTATAAGTGCGATTTTTTTTTTCAAAATTCGCACTTATAAGTGCAATTTTTTTACAGATTTTAAAAATCTAAACCAGAGTGTAATTCGCACTTATAAGTGCGAACTAAAAGTCGGGAAAACTCAATAGGGAAACGAACGAAACAGATAAGGGGAAGGAATGGGGGTGAGATTTTGAAGAGAGGTGGTGGTGAAGATTAGTTTCGAAAGGAAATGGGGATGAGAATGGGGGTAAGAATTGGGGTGAGAATGGTGGAGAGAAGAGGAAGAGGAAGATGATAATGGTCAGAATGGTGTTGAGAAGGTGAAGGGGATGGTTGAGAGAAGAGGAAAAGGGGTGGTGAGAAGAAAGTAGAAGATGAAGGAATAAGGAAGATTGGAAGAAGAAGGATATGTTAGGATTTTTTTATTTTAAAAGGGGCAAAAGTGTATTTTTACACTTTAGGAGGTGGCGCCACCCACAATTGGGGTGGCGCTAAACAGAATTCCCTTTTTCATTTGTAGGAATTGGAAAATGAAGCCCAAAGGACAAAAACAAATATATAATACTAAAATAAATTCACGATTCAGTACAAAAATTAACAAAAGAAATCAAATCAAAGCATAAACATCAAATCGTAGCCATATAATTAATTTCAACACGGTGAAATTAAGCTTTGTGAGTAAATCCATAGCATCGTATCCATGAATGTGGTTAGGAATTTGAAGAGAATCCAATCTATTATCTGTTTGGTTATAGAGAATCCTTGTGTGAAACATGTAGAGTGGAAACCATGAGAAGAAAAACTAAGGGGCTTGAACAGACTCACGATACATAAAATAAAAGTAATCTCGGGAGAGTTGTGAGACATTGCCCTCGTTGCAGGGTTTAAGAAACAGACGTGCATGTTAAAGAAGCATAAGAATGAGTTCCAAACAAAACAAGAAGACCAATCCGTTGCAGGAACCAATGACCCTTGAATGCTTTTCTCGGGGGCAGATCAGCAAAATACGATGGGGAAGGATATCGTACTAACAGTCACGATTTATTCTCACCATTTTCATATAAGAAGGATTTTCTCACTAGATACATCCTCTATATATATATATATATATATATATATATATATATATGTATTTCCTGTCTTAAAGACATACGTACGTATTAAAGACATATATAATATTTGGAGATTTGAACGAGTTGTTGAGTTTGAAAGGGGGATCAAGCAGGAGGAAGAGGATGAATCAGAAGGAATTAGGTGAGAGGGAGGGAAAAGATGAAGAAGAATGTGCCGGGTTGTTTTAAGAATTTTAGGGTTTTTTAAGTTAGTTTTTAATTTATAATAAAGTTTTTATTTTAAACATGTAATTTCTCTTTTCACTTATTTGTTTGTTTTTTAATTTAATGAAATTACATCTGTACCGTTATGGATTTGGATTGAGCCGACCGTGCTTCCAAGGTAGACGAGAGACCCAAGCACGGAATCAAGAAAGCTGACCCAGTAGGAAGACAATTAAGCATGAGATGGTGTTCAGATTCATCCCCTTGATCCCAAGACTAGTCAAATGAATTAGTTGTTATCTCCCTTGATTTTCTCTCTCATCCATGTAACTTAGTCAATTTAGTAAGTCGACCAGGTTCAATGTATTTATAATTAGGTTTTGGTCTCACCAACTATATAATAGGAGCCTATGATGTATAATTCAAGCCGACTTTTCTACTCAGTACAAAGTCTTTTTACGTTCTCAATCAGCTAGACTCTCAGAGTGATTCAGGAGCAACATTTAGTGGTAATAGCATTATTAATGAGATCCACATTGGTGAACACCGTTAGTAATTAGATGTCAGCCTACCTAACAGAAGGATCCAATTTTCTAAATTCAAAAATTTTAGGATCAAAATTGCTCGTTTTAAACATTAGAGAGTTAAATTACAGAATTATGATAGATTATAGACTAAAAGAGCAATTAAGCATACCACTAATTGTGACCCATGGAGCTTTGCTAGGGTTCCTTCTCCTCAAACCTCTCCAGCGGCGGATCTTACTTTTTTGGTCCTGGTTATGCTGTTTGTGTCTACTGTACTCCAAGAAAGTACACAATAACGTTATGAACACGCCCTTTCTATCCACATATTGAAACAATTTAGTTATTATTCTTTCCAGTTATGTTGTTGACATCAAAGTGCAATAGCTATAATTAAAATTTTGGGATTAATAGATTTTCATCTTTTTTTTCATCCCAAAGTTGAGTTGATTGATTCTCATTCCTTTAACCAATTTGACCCGTGAAATGGCATACCAGCATGTAAGTAAAACGTGATGTGTAGTTTTTTTTCTGGTTTTAAATTATTTTAATTACACATGGAATATACAGAGGGACTAAAACTAAAAAAATTAAAACTTCATCCTAACCTATCATCTTCATGTTCACTGATAATGAAAGAGAATGTCTGATTGTTAATATTGGTTTAGCTCCATAGACAGATTTTGTGAATGGAATTGAAAGATTCAAGAGGCAGTGATGACAATTTTAGTGAACCCTTTGATGTGTTAGAAAAGATGAGGAAATTACCCATCACCCACCCAATTTTCCATGACTCTCTCTTGAAGAGCAGTTGCATCCTTGATTTCTTTTATCAATTATTACCACCTCAGTTTCATATGAATGAGAGTTCAAAATTTGTAGATTTGAACGCGAGGAAATACAACTTTCACTTCAAAAGACATGTACGAATTGATAGATAATGCATGGACAAAACCGCGTATTTTTTTTGTTGCACTAAGGTCTCGCACAGCCGATAGTCATGAGATTAATCGATTCAAAATTCTGAAATCACATTAAGTGAGTAAAACTGTATAAGGTCTCTCCCAAAACCGTAACTATATTTTTTTAGGCGGTAAGCCGCATATACGATACTAAAATAAATTGATGATTGAATACAAAATTAACATAAAAAAACAAATGAAAGAAAAATATGCTAAAAAATTAACAATCAGATTGTAGCCTAGATAATTTCAACAAGGTCTAAAAAAATTAACATGAAATCGGAGCCTTGATACTTAGTTTCAATAAGTGTTTTTGTGGGTACATACTTAATTTTAACAAGGTGATGAAATCAAACTTTCTGAGTAAATCATAGCATTAAATCAATTTATGGTGTTAGGAATTGCAAGAAGATCTAATCTTTTATCCCTATGGTTATAAAGGAATCTTTGCGTCAGCGCATCACAACATCACCATTGTCAAACATGCACAGAGGAAACAGTGAGAATAACAAGTTGGGAGCTTCAACATGTTTATAACTAATGTTGAATTTGGTCCAAGACCCATCAACACCAAACTCCTTCATCTTCCAAACCACTACATTAAGGGTTTCCTTGTTATAGTGAGAAAAACATAAGCACTCACCCAACCATTACAGGAACCTATGACTTTGTGCCTTCTTGTCAACGTGGCTTGCCTTGATATATATCCTAACTTCACTACAAAGTCTTTCAACCATGGATTGAAGGTCATTTTTTCTCCATATATATTTCATTCTCATTTATACCTGTTGAAGTTTCCTGAAACGTAACTCATCATTTACTCAAGTAAAATGTTTAAAATTTAACTCATCCTCTTGAACAAAACAAAATTAATTAGGCTTGAGATGGAAATCAATGTACTCTGTAAAATGACTTACAACTCAATCAATGAAGGACTATAATGAATTATGACTAATCCTTTAGGACTAACAAGACATCTTAGTCCATCATCAATTTGAATAACCACAATAACAATGAACACCCTAAATTTGTTATTTACCTTCAGCAGAGAACAAGTATATATAGAAGGTTCTTCCTATATTCCTTAGTATACATGTAAACTATATATACTGTGAAAATTATGTTATTGTTGTACTTATAGGGAATATTCAATAATTGTAGCAGTATAAGAAACAAATAGACTATATATAGAAGGAAGTTTCTTTTTAAAAAAAAATGTGGAAGATGTGTTACCTGAGTTCTAACTTCTAAGTCAATTGATACTTTCAAAAAGACATTTTGATTCAAGCTAGCTAGCCCCTAGACAGGTGCAGCACACATGCACAAACACAAGTAATTAGTGAAATGATAAATAAATATCTAGTCTAATTAATTAAGGGGAATCTTTTCTTGGGTTGTTAAATAGTCCTCTTGTAGTTCTTCTACACACGGTTTTGGTGGGAAGCATGTGCCTGTGTTCTTCAAAGGTAAACAAATTTTCATTTCTTTGAAAATTGAACTACACTTTGATTTAAAGCCCCGAAACAGCAGCCTCTTTTAACTCAATCACACATAAATTACTGTTTTTGTTTGGTTAGGGAAAAAGTGGCAAGGAAAGAAAAAGTGGCACACTATGCTCAATGGTTTACAAACCAAAGACACAATGTCTATGCCCTTGCGCACTCAAACGGGCCATGCAGATAGGTCAATGACATCAAAGGCAAACCAAATGTTGAGCCCCATGCCACAATTCTTGAACTAGATTGAAGTTTTCCTTTTGAGATTTTTCTTTTTACTTTGTAAAAGTTGCTAGAAGTCTCGGTTGAAGTTGTGGTCAATTTATTGCAAAGCGTTGCTTATTTAGATTTGGTAAATAATGGCATACACTAGAGTATTGGATTTATCATAACAATTTGTCGTGGTTAATAACCGTCAAATTAATATAAGATACTTATAAGACATTATATTGCCATGTGTGTGAACTGGCTATGATTTTCATTACCACTTAATAGAGAAATCAATGAGAGAGACTAAAATTGATGATTTCGATTTTAAGAGGACTAAAACTGATGAAAAAATTTACATGGACTAAAAGCAACAACCTCATATATTACAAGGACCAAAAACATTTTTTTATATTAAAATTCTTCATCAGCATCCTACCCAGTTAGCATCTACGTCAGCTATCATGTGTCGTGGCGTCAATGTGACATTGCTGAATGAGATGAAAGTTAACCACGTAAGTACGTAACTATCTCCAACTAAATTCATCTAATCCCTAACATTAACTAGCTAATTGAACTAAACCTAGCTAATTCCAATCCCCAACTAAATTAACCTAATATCACAAACCTTAAATTTAACATAGAAAATGGAGTGTGAATATATCATAACTCTATTTTTTTTTCTTGTTCGCTATATGTCATCTTCTTCTCTCACTCTTCCCCTTCTTCCCATTTCCCATTTATGTATAATGGTCAGGAACCACCATCACTTCCCTCCTACCATTTTCATAAGTTAATGAAATTGAAAACGAGAAAGAAATCAAATTAAAAATGAAACTAAATATTTATTTTTAGTAAACAATTTTGTTCATCATTGTAATTCATTTAACTACATCTTGTACTCAAGTTTAATAACTTTATTTGCTCTTATAAGAAAATAAACTAAACATAATATAGAATTTGAGCCAACATGTTCCTTTTATAATTTACAACTGCTGTATCAAAATAATTTATTTTTTATTAAATTATTCTCACAATTCCGATTCATATGCGTTGAAGGTTGAACATCTCCCAAAAATCTAGTTCCTGAGAATCAAACATTCAACTCACAAACAACCATTTTTTACCATTATTACCGGCCACCGATTGGGTTTAAAGGAGTTCTTTTAAAAGAAGGGCAGTATAATAACTATATATATTGTTAATCGCAAACTAAACCGACTATGGTCGTAAGAGGCACTGCTGGCACACCGTTTCCAAAAAGAGAGCACTAGCATCAAGTTGGAGGCTACGCCCTCGTGCTCTTAAACTCGATCGTACAACACCAGTTTAATTTGTAGTTTACTCAATGTGTTCTCTCTCACTGATAATTAGGAAAATGGTTGATTACAATACAACATGTTTTCGCCATTCTATATGTGCACCAAACTCAATGGCACATATTTCAGAGAGGCTCTTGATTTGATGCTCTCCTCTTAATTGAGAGTTACTAGCTAAAACTATAACTAGGTAGTACGTAGTTGATGGAGATGGAGATAGAGATGAGACATAACTCATAAGTAGGTGCTTGGTATCCAATTAATGAAAGAACATTCATTTCGTCTTATCTCATGAATTTAACATATCGATCTCTGACAAAGACTGATCACATCACTTTGCTGCATTAGCCATCTGTCTTCCTTTTATCTTTTACCATCACCATTTCTGCCCAAACTCACTCATCCTCCCAAGGAATAACGACGCTACGTGGTCCTATATCGATTCAACATGTCATATTGGACCACCCATTTTCTCAATCAATAATTCATACTTTCCTTTGGAGCCATGGTTTCCATAGCTGCCTCCAACATATTGTTTCTATTAGATTCATTAATTCACTACAATTATATTACATTGTCACGGCATGTTTGCTCACCTGAAAGAAAATAAATACTTAACCTTCGTAAACTTATCTTGGTAAAATCAAATTGGTGTATATATCATATAGTTGAGAATTCAAGTGTGGAGTTGGAGTCTCATATTAATTAAATATAGGTCAAGTGAATGCTTCATAAGAAATGTGACTCATAAGTCCAATATCTTAAAATTTTAAGTTACGATGTGACATTTGATTCTCTTACCGTCTTACTTTAATCCAAACACACTTTAGTACTAACTTAATTCCATGGGAGTCACATATAATATGTAAATGTCAAAATTGATTCTCTCAATATTGTAAAAACTTTCTTCTAAATTTGAGTATAGTCATGTATTTATTATTTGTACATGCGGTTTAAATTTATACATTCTTTGTTTGAATATTTAGTTGTTTTTATGGTTTATTTACATATTCTCTATGACTAGAGATTTGTTTATTTCATTGGTAGAATCTGGCTATGCTGTTGACAATATCTGCCGATCAAGACCAAATTATGACTTTTTATGACTACTTGCTAGTTTCATCAGTTCAAACATATAATTAACCACATTCAAACTTGAGATTGAGTAGCCCCCCCTTTTCCAGGGGAAAAATAGTAAGTTTAAAAAATTACTTTTTTTATTGATTCATTAATAAGTTTTTCAGCTTTCCTAAGTTTTTAACTTACCAAGGAACAATATAATAATCAAGAAAACAGGTGTCTGGAGCCTAACTTTGACTTGGTTTTGGACTTTGAAACCCTCTATAAAACTCAGGTTCTGCTAGTTAAGTTCTCTCTCTTTCAGTTGTTAAACAAAAGAAAACTCATGAGGAGAAGAAACATTGAGATGAAGTTCAGAGTGCTCTCAAGCCTTTTCCTAGGATGTCTTTTGCTCATCATGACTGTCTCATCAGTAGGAGTTTCAGGTAAAATAATAATATTTTCTTTATTAGTTTCCAAAAGATCAAACTAAAGATTGCATGATTCTGATTACCATAACTGTAACTACAGGTCAGGAACTGAACACAAACAAGCTTGATGAGGTGACTGGAATTACAACTATGCCTGCTCAAAAGGTGTGTTCATTATTAATGTTAGTATTGGACATCCAAACAGTTAGACACTCCACATATACTCTATTAGTCTCTCTATCTCTCTGTTATCATATCACATCATATATCACATCATATATCACATTTATTACTTCACTCTCTTCTCTTTTTTCCTCACTTAGTTAGAGTGTCTGCAAGATATCTGCACTATATGGATATTTGCAAATCATTTTCCTTAATTTTGTGGAAATTTGCATGGTGGAGACACCTCATAAACACCCATGGTGTGTAATATGGTGTGATGAGAAAAAAAAGATAGAGAAAAAGATTGTGTGTTTGTGGAGTGTTCTATCTATTTGGATGTCTGAATATCATTGTTTTTGTCTGTGTGTTATTTAATGTTATTAATTTCAGCATGTAATGATTATGCAACATGGGCAGGAACCATTTGAGAGAAGTGGTTATGCTCATATGAGGAAGCTAGGATTTGGAGGAAAGAAACTGACCATGCATCATGAAGAGATCACAAGTACGGATTCTAATAAGGATGGAAAAGGAGGAGAAGATGGAAGAGGGGCTTCAAAGATTTCAGGTGCAACTTATTCTGATGGAACATGTGTAGTCTTTGAAAGGGAGGGAGCTAAAATTGTAAAATGTAAAGGGAAGAAAAGTAGTTTTAAACCAAGAAAGCTCAAAATGGCTGGTTTTGTAGCTTTTACTGCTGATTATCATGGACCCAGGAACCACCTTCCAAAACATAACTGAGTGAAAACCCCTTGTGAGTCTGCTACATATATAGCTTAGTAAGTGTTAGAGCTAGCTAGTGCAATAACTAAACTTGTTTGTAAATTAATATCAAGTGTATATATACTTAATTTGTATTATTATTAATTCATGTGTAGCGATTTCCTAAACTTTAATTTGGTGAAGCCCAATGTCCTTGCCATATTGTTCATGAAATTAAATGGAAATATAATCACCAAAGAGATATAATAAAGTCATCAAAAGGGTGTTATACTAATTATATTACCAAAGAAATTAATGGTTCTCTTTGTTTGTCTTTTCCCAGTTTCAGCAGGTAAGGAGAACGATGGTCTGAAGAAGCCTTTCCGAAGCTTACAAGAACAAAAGCATGATCATCAGGTTCTATTTAATGACATCTAATTTTTCTTTTTCTTTTTCTTTTTCTTTTTAAGAGAGCACATGCATAGAAAAGTTCAGAATCATCATGATTTATAACTTTGTATGGTTTCAAATAACGACAGCAATTTTGAGGCTTGTCCCCAACTTGCTGGAGAGGCTCAAACTTCTTCCTGAAAAAAAAAAAAAACTAAGTGTGTTTAAATACTAATTAAGTTAACATAAAAGTATATTCATATCAATTTATATGAAGAGTTTCAGTCATTTTTTACATTAAAGTTAGTGTTAATGCCCATAGGTGCTAATAGGTATCTAACAATAGTCTGTGCCGTCACCCCAAACCCAACCATTTCCAATAGGCAATACTTCTTATTAGGCTGGATATACAGATATCATGAGAAATATTTTCTTGCATGAAAAATGATAGGAATAAATTTTTAGATCTGAACATGAATGATTATTAGAAAAGTTATTTAAGGGTCACATGATTTAATATTTTAAATTCACAGTTTATGATATTTGATAGTCACGATTAATTTACCTTTACCATTTTCAGATGAAAAAATTATTTTTATATGATACATCCTCTTGTGTGTATGGGTGAAAAAGTAAAGAAATTTTAAAATTGATGAATCAAATTTAATTGTTCCACTTTGAATTAATTAATTACTCTATTTTCCCATTTTGCTGACCTAATTTTAATTCACACAGAAGCATGTGATAATGGGCTCAAAGGCCCATTTGAAAATCACCAAGCATGTAATTCCAAGGAGTAGCCCAAAGTCTGAACAAGAAATTTCTGAAGAGTCCCAAAGGTCTGTTGATGCTGCAAATGAGATTGCAAGCCTGGTATATAGGGACTATAAGGGAAGGCCCAGTCACAAGCCACCCATCAATAATCATGTGCCAAGAAATTGAGATCCATGTAGCCTAGCTAGTTGTATTTTCAGGCTCACAGTTTTGTACCAAAAGTTGCTAGCAACTTCACCTACCACCTAGTCCTAGTCAATGGTCTGGACATATATAATATAATATATATAGGTTAATTTGCGTTATATTCAATGTTCTTTTATGTGTTAACAAAAAGGCAGCTATAGGAACTAGAGTGTATCATTTTCTTTCCATAGTAAAAATAGATATATGTAGAATAATGTTATGCAGTTTGAGTATTGTACATTATCTTCATTACATCTTTGTTACGCTATGTGTGAGTGAATTATGATTTTGAACTTTGAATCCTATGACAGTTTCAGAGCAAATTCTTCAATATATACAAGCCAGAGAATTATACACCATTGAGAAAACAGTCCATGGCAGCACTTCTGAAACCACTTCCAGATCTATCTTGATCAAATCCAACAATCTAATGAAATCACAAGCCTCATTTTTTTTTCTTCGAATAGAACATCATTATATATGAAATAAGCCATAGATTTTAGAGTTTTGTTTATATATTCTAATTTAATCTCACATTGGCTAGTCTTAATTAGAGGAGTTTGTCGACTTAAGCATCTACTTTGTAAGCATTCTTTACACCAAAAAATAAAAATACTTCCTAGTGTAACCTAGGACAAAAATACACATTGTGTTCTGAACCACATTCGACCCTTGATATATATATATATATATATATATATATATATATATATATATATATATATATATATATATTCTCCCAACAAGTGATATATAGAGATTTTGATTTCGTGGGACTTTTTCTTAGCATTTTTTTGATTGCACTATGGTTTGATCTTCCACATAAAAAAAAAATTATCCTTGGTTCATTAAAAGAAATGTAATACCGTAAGAGTGTTGGTTTGATAAGATTTTAACTACAAAATACTTATATTTAAGAATGGCAATTGTGACTCATCTCTTTTTCTTAAAACCCTATTTAGTGTACAATTTACAACATTCTCAATTTATACTACAAAAGAATAACGTAATTAGGGGTGATTTTTTAGAGTAGGTTTACAAAATCTTCCTAATAAAAAAAAAAAATTTAGCACGTTATTAGATTGCCTGAAATAAAATGTTAAGTATTAAATATGTTTTGAGTCCTGACATATATGGTTAAATTTAGAATAGGTTTCTAGATTTTTTTTGTAATGACTTTTGATTATTGACAAAAAAAAAATTAATTCAAATGAAAACACATGATGCCATAGTGCTTGAATGACCAGTTTTCAAATAACTTATGTTCCTTCTAATTAGGGACTGTTCTATTTTGCAGCGCTGATTGACGAACCAGGTTTTGGTGTCTGGATATCCATTTTGTGGCGGTTTCAAAATGGGTAAGAAAACTCGTTTTGTGGCGGTTATGCACGGTGTCTAAGGTGGTTTTTTTTTTGTAGACCTACCCCAACTCATATGTCACAAACTCTTACCACTTGAGCTTTGATGAGGTGTTGTTACTGTAGAGTGTTCCACCGATTTTTTGTTTATTTTAATTTGTCGAGCTTGCACTTGATTAATCAAAAAGCGAACTTTCCTCATTTTGTTTTCATCTTCCCTCTCGATTTCAAAAACCTTTGAATCCCTCAAACCATTGCTTTTGCGTTCTCCTGGTTTAACTCGCATTCCCCTCTCACCTTCATCGCTTCTCTCCTCAACTGGTTGTCAGTTTCCCCACCCACGGAAACTCGTCGGCATCAATGCCAACGAGGTCGTACTCGTTGCAGAGACTGTGCAGCTTTAGCGTGGTTGAGCTTTTCCGGCTTGATGACATCCATGAGGTCGCAGAGCTTCTCGGAGAGGTGGAGGACGCGGACGGAGTCTTGGAGGAACTAGGCCTTTCATGGAGGTTAAAAAGTGAGAGGTCTTTGTGGCAATGGAGCGGTGAGGTTCAAAGAGCTTTCATTGAAAGCGACAGAGGTGAAATCTTTATCTAACTAGTTCCATCATTTTTGTTGTTTTTTCTTTGGTAAATGCTAATCGAATATCGGTTGGTCTCGTTTCTGAACTCTGAAGGACAACTTACTCCTATCTTTGAGATTGATGTTAAAGATGAAATACAGGCTACATAAATTAGGGTTACAAGAAAAGGTACATTTGTCCCCTTTTTTTCCGATAGATTTAGGCTCCGTTTGGGAAAACAGCTTAATTAAGCACTTATGACCATAAGCGCTTATGGCATAAGCGCTTATTAATAAGCTCTTTTAAAATATTTATTATAATGAATTGAAAATAAGCTATATATAAGCATAAGCTCTTAAGCTCAAAACAGCTTATCGGTAGGTCATAAGCTATTTGCATAAGCTCTCCCAAACGCTTGCATAAGCACTCCCAAAAGCTTGCATCAGCACTTATACTATAAGTTAAGCTCATATAAGCTCTTCCAAACGGGTCCTTAGATTGTTATTGGGACTATATAGGAGAGTTTTTGTAGTCTCACTACAATAAAATCAGCATTTTGCGGCGGTTCTGTGAACAATTGCGACAGTTTGAACCGTCGCAAAATGTATGTGAGCGGCGGTTGCTGAAATGCTGCAGTTATGAGCGTTGGGAGATTATTTTGCGGCGGTTTTGACCAACCGTTGGAATAACCGCCGCTGACATGTAGCGGCGGTTATAAACCGCTGCAAAATGTGTAAACTGGTTCATAAATTAATGTAGATTATATATAATATTATTTTCTATTAGTTTAAATAGGAAAGTATTTTAATATAAAATGTTCACTCACGTAAGAGATTTTAAACACGTAATTTGACATAAATAAAAGTAGACTATATATAAATACTCATGTTCTTTAATACCCGCATAACACTCTTTGATTGTCAAATTATTATACTATTATATATTTAATCTTAAAATCATTAAAAAGTTATAAATAAGTGGTGAAGTTCTATTAAAATATTTTTTTATTAGTTTAAATATGAGTATTTTAAAGTAGAATGTTCACTTCAGTGTGAGTTTTGTACCCCGAAATTTGTACATAAATAAAAGTGGACTATATATAAACATTAATTTTATTTCATACCCGCATAAAAAAAGTCACTATTAAATAAATACTATTATATATATATATATATATATTTAATTCTTAAGTAATTAAAAAGTATAAATAATTAATGTAGTTATATTAACATATATTTATTATTAGTTTAAATATGAAAGTATTTTCATGTAAAATGTTTACTCTCGTGAGAGCTTTTTACAGTATAACAGGTTCAAAAGTTAATGTAGACTATATATAAATATTATTGTTCTCTAATACCCAGATAACATATTTTTACTGTGTAATTTGCACATTAAAAGTAAATATATATATATATATATATATATTTTTTTTTAATTTCTAATCCTTGTGTTATATATTTTCACTATCAAATTATCATATTTTTAAATTTATACTCCTAAAATCATTTAAGTATATAAAAGCAATGAAATTATTTTAAAGTAAAATTTTCTATTATTTTAAACTTGAAAGTGTTTTAATGTAGAATGTTCATTTCCCGTGGGAAATTTTAACCTTATCATTTGAATACTAATAAAATTTCAAATTAGATTATATATGAATATTAACGTTCGTACAACATTTTTCATTATCAAATTTCCTTACTTTTATATATATTCATTTCTAAAATTATTAAATATATATATATATATATATATATATATATATGAAAAGTATTGTAATTACATTGAAATATATTTTTCAATTATTTTAAACATGAAAGTATTTTCATATCAAATGTTCATTACTCGTGTGAGATTTTTGCCATATAATTATCATATTAATAAAATTAGACTATATGTAAATATTAACTTCCATGTTTAAATATTTCCACTATCACATTTGTATACTTTTAAATTTATACTTACTAAATTATTTAAAATTACATGAAAGCAATGTAAATATATTAAAATTAAATTTTCTAGTATTTGAAACTTGAAAATATTTACATGTAAGACGTTTATTTCTTGTGGGGGTTTTTAACCATATCGTTTGAAAGTTAATAAAAGTAGAGTATATATAAATATTAATATTTAATAATCTAACATATTCTTATTTTTTCAGATTATCATAATTTTGTATATATTCATTCTTAAAATTATCAAAAATTTATATAAAAGTGTTGTAAATACATAAAATCTACTTTTATATTATTTTAAGCATGAAAATATTTTTTCATGCCAAATGTTCATTACCAGCAGGCATTGATGTAAGGAAAATTGCATGCTATTATTCAGTCGTGCGAGACTCGTGCTATGCATGGGGTATTACTTTGTAAAAGAAAAATTATAGACATTTTTTGATGTAAAATTTATTTATATATTACGTAATCATTTATTTATGAAAGTATTTTCATGTGTAAAGTTCACACTCCTGTGGTGAGCTTTTCATTGTGCAACTTGTACATAAATAAAAGTAAACATAAATACTAATATTTTTTAAACTGTGCATGATCTCTTTTCCCTATCAATTATCATACTTATATATATACATATATTAGTATTGAAGTTATTTTAAAATATATTTTTCTATTATTTTAAATAACAAAGTATTTTTATGTAAAATATTTACTCCTTATGAACTTTTTACCATGTAACTTGTACATAAATAAAAGTATATTACATATGAATATTTATCTTTTTCTAGTTTTCTCATGTCATATTTACACTATCATATTATCATATTTTTATATATACATACTTCTAAATATGAGAGTATATTCGTCTAAAGTATTTACTCCCGTGTAAGTTGTTTACCTCATAATTTATACACAAATAAAATTAGACTATAAATAAATATTAATGATCTTAAATTTCTTCATAACAAATCTTCACTATCAAATTATGATATTATTATATATATTTAATTGTATAATTATTTAAAATATAAATAAATAAGTTCTGAAGTTATATAAAAATGTTTTTCAATTAGTTTAAATATGAAAGTATTCCCATGAAAAATGTTTACTCCCATAGAGCTTTGTACTCCGTAACTTGATGTAAATTACCCCAGAGAATATATTTGCTGATTGGTTTCTTCACATTTATTTCATTTAAATAAATATTCACTGTCAATTTAATGACATGAGAAAATAATTAATTTTTACATTAACAAAAAGATAATTATTTTCAAGTCAGTAACCAATGTTGATTAACATTAATAATAAATAATAAATAATTAAGTCTAATTAAATTAGTTAGTCTTTATTACCTTTTGTTAAAATGGTAATATTTCAAAATTTATTAATCAGTAATTTGATACTTTTGGTAAAAAGGTAATATTTAAATATTTGAAATATTTACGGTATTAATTGATTAAAACAAATTTCGACATTAAATAATTACCATAAATTTAGGACTCGCACATATTATAGTAATAAATAATCAATAATTAAGGCTAATTAAATTAATTAGACATTTTTCCTTTTTTCTAAATGGTAATATTTCAAAATTTAGTAATTAGTAACTAATACTTTTTACTAAATGTCAGTACTAATTAATTAATTAAAATAAATTTCAGTATTAATTAGGTACTTAAATTAATTAGTCATTATTACCTTTTGTTAAAACTGGTACTATTTCAAAGTTTATTTATTAATTTGTAACTAATACTTCTAATAAAATAGGTAACACTTCAAAATTTTGAAAACTTACAGCGTATAGTTAATTAATTAAAATAAATTTGAGTATTAATTAATGTAATTAAATTAATTAGTCATTATTACATTTTTTTAAAATGATAATTTTTCAAAATTTATTAATTTGTAATTAATATTTATAGCAAATAGGTAATATCTTAGAACTGACCGCATTATGGTTAAAATTATTTTCTACCATAAATTTTGAATAATACGTTATTTATTTATTATTTGTATTTAATATTATATTTATTAGGTTAATAAAACTTAAGGTTAATTGCAACTTTGGTCTCCACTTACACACTTTCTAGAATTTTGGTACCCAACAAAAAAAACCACGATTTTGGTCCCTCACGAATGTTTCCGTTTGCAGAAATGGTTTTCCGTCCACTTCCATCAAATATTTAACAGTTTCTAGGTTAAAAAACAAAACAAAAAACAGAAACCAAGTAAATTCATGATGTTCATGATCTTCATCTTCATTTTTTTTTTCTAGAATCTCAATTAAACAAGAAACCCAAAAATTTGAAGCTTTCTCTCAACACACATAAAGGCAATGGTTTCCCTGCAACTAAACTTTAACATGAAGAGAAAGAGATGAAACCCAAAGTTCAGTAACTACAAAAATAGAAATCGCCACCATCACCACCGCACTGGCATGGTTGCCACAAAGCGCAAGGCCAAGGAGAAGAAGAAGAAGAAGCATCAACCCCAAAATCGAAACCCCCAGAACCTGGTTGACCTAATTTTCAGAGTCTCACACACTACACATTCCTTCCTCTCTAAGAATGACCTCGCTCTTCTCCCTTCCCAATCTCTCATCCTTGAATCCCTCATCTCTTCAACCTCTCACTCTCTCTCTAAAATCCTCTCTCTCCTCCCTGAACACCCACCTCCCCTCCCTCCGCCACAATGGGACTGCTGGTTCCGCCGCTTCCTCTCCGCCCCCACCTCCCGTGGGTCGACACCTTCTACATGTCAAAGCCTTCCTTCCTCCACATTCTCTCCCTCCTCTCCCCCTCCCTCGCCCGCGTTCCCCCAAATCGCCCCCGATTTTTCCCTAACCGCCGCAAAGAGATGAGTGGTGCAGATCTAATTTATGGATCGAAGTTCCCTTGATGTTTCTGGGCCGAGCTTCCCTTCAAGGTTCTATTCTCTGCAACGATCAATTTGAAACTCTAAAAAACAAGATATTCAAACAGATATGAAAAACTCAAATTGTAAGAACCCAGATCTAAAAACCAAGATTCACCCTTAGATCCATAGACCTTCTCTCTTCATCTCCTTGCTTGTTCTCTGCTTCAGCTTCCATGGCAAAGTATGCCTCTTTCACATTTCACAAAGCTTTGAGTTTTTGGATTTAAGAAAGCTTTAATTTTTTTGGGTTTGGGCAATTGAACACATCTGTCCACTAGCTTTGATTTTTTTGGTTGTGGAGGTCTCAGTCAGAGGTGGTGGTAGTGTCCTTCATAGTTTGCTTTTGGATCTCTTTGATGATTTCGGTTCATGGTGGATGTGTTGTTTCCAGAAAAGAAGAAGAAAAAGGTGAAGATGTTTGAAGAAGATGAAGAACCATTGAAGATTCTGAGTTTATTTTTATTAAATTTTTTTCTTGTAAAAAACGTTAAGTTTCTGACGAAAAGAGGACGGAAAACCAAAATTGCTAACGGGAGCATTCGTGAGGGACCAAAATCGTGGTTTTTTTTATTGGGGACCAAAATCATGGAAAGTGTGTAAGTGGGGGACCAAAGTTGCAATGAAGCCTAAAATTTATTAATTAGTCATTAATACCCTTTGTTAAAATAATAATATTTCAAAAAATACATTAATAAGTTACTAAACCATTTTAATAAAATAAAGTAAAAAAGGTAAAATTACCTTATATTTCAAAAATTACAATAATAAGTTATAAATTGTAATAAATGTCATATTTATCACGTTAATTAAGTTATTTAATAAGTCATTATTACCTTTAGTAAAAATGGTATTATTTCAAAATAACATTAATTAGTAATTAAAATATTTTAATAAAATAACTTTAAAAAGGTAACATTACCTTATATTTTGAAAATTATGATAATAAATTATTAATTGTTATAAATGTCGTATTTATTAGGTCAATTAAATTCATTAATTAGTCATTATTAGCTTAGGTTAAAATGGTTATATTTTAAAATTATATTAATTAGTAATTAAAATAGTTTAATTAAATAACTAATTGTAAATTTCAAAAATTTGATCAATGCAATATAGGTTTTACGTTATTAGGGTTTGTTGTCACAGTGTGTTGCGGCTCATGCGATGTAGGACACAACTGACAACAAACAGAAGGTCTGAATGCGGTAATGATAGGTTCGACTGAACAAGAACCACAAATAGTGCATGATTCAAGAACATGAATATTAACAATGCCCTTCCATGTAAATGTTGCAAACCCTTGATAAACAACAAAAATATAAACTTGGAAGGACGATGGATGCAGAATACATATGGCGATTATTGGATAGGGTCGAATGAAAAAGAACCACGAATAGGGAAAAATCTGAAAATTTGAATCGATCCCAGTGCGGATACGAAGAAATACAGTAATACATTGAGTAATAAGAAAAGCTTTTAACAATAGAGGAGAAGATGTAAAGAATGAGTCTGGCAACATTTGTAATAATACAAATGAAAGATGAGAAGATGAGAAGAAGAACATTGCCTAGTGAAGGAATGACTTAGACGGATGTGAAGTACTGGCTGTCGTTGAGCACGACATGAGAATCATTGCTTGGGAGAAGAGTAGAAGAAGCAAAAATGAAAGATGAGAGGAAGAGGATGTCAAGAAGAACAACATACTTGAGTTAATGAAAAATTGACGTCAAAGAAGGTGAGGGGTGTGAAACTAGAAGTGGGAATATATTGGGTGGATGAGTGGAGGACATGTGACATGGAGACACATCTCATTTGAGTAGTGTGTCATGTGAAGATTTTTTTCCCATGAAATCCTCCTGTTAATATGTTGGGGAAATATGACAAATAATGAGATAAGCAACAACTAGCGAAAGCACCTGGATCGACTTTTCTCCACCGTGCAATTAAAATAGGTTCCAAATATATCTCAGGCCACAATAATACGCATAGAGCAGATAAACGAAATAAGCAAGAGACACCAGAATTATTAACGTGGGAAAAACCCTTGAAGGGAAAAAAACCCACGGGATCAAACCAGTAAAATTCCCCACTAATAAATTAATAGGATGTCCTCCTGGAACCACCAGGGATCAACATAACAAATACAATCTTCACCAATAAGGTGGATAACAACACAATGCTGACACAAACAATAGAGAAGGCAAAACCACATAAGAAATATACTAATATTACCAGCTCACTGACAGGATCCACATAGTGTAATTTCTGTCAATAAGTCAGTTCTTCTTCTCCTATACGTTGCTGCGCCTTCTTCTTTTCTTTCTCTTCTGGTTCCTCTTTCTTTTTCCTCTCGCTACAATGCCTTTTTCAATTCCTTTTTAATATATAGCTAGAGTGCAGTAGCAAGAATAAATTAGGGTATTAGCCCTTTCTCCTTTAACTTGGGCTACCGCCCACTAAACATTATGAATTTATTTTCCTTTTAATAATAAATTACAATGGGTTCACTTAATTTGGTGACCCATATAACAAAAGACATGTGAATTAGAGACATTTTGCTTTACATATTATAGAGATTCATCCCCACGGTCAAAATACATGCTTCATGGTTTATTATACAAAAAATAAAAACAGAAGCTCCACGTCATTCGTAGCTTTCGTTTCCATTATCTTTGGAGCTGTTAAGCATTATTGCCAATGGTTGGTGAGGAATAGTGTGAAATCAAAGACTCAGTTCCACTTGGGTATTGCTCAACATTTATAAGCAAGACTTGATGATCCCTTGCCTATCAAAGCTTGTGAAATTAAGTTGCAGGTTCATGGTTGATACTTCAAATTCAGGTAACATCCTAACGGCCATAGGCGCATAAGGTAAAATATTCAAGGTTAGTTGTTTGTTTATAAAGACTAAAATGATTGTTGATCATGCTTGCTTATTTAACAGATCGAACCAAGAGGAAGGCATAATTTGAAAGGTTACTGCTAATCCAGAACCAGAAGGAAGGATCTGGCATTATCCTATGATATTGATATCCTCTTCCCTTCACTGCTTATTTAATTTGCCTTTTCCATTTCTTTAATTTCTGTGTTTCTATTTTCAGGGTTAGAGAGACCAAGAAAGAGAACTTGAATATGTTGTATTTATTTATCTTCTGGTCACTTCTCTGTGGGTGTATTTTTGTCTGTCAGTTACTTCTAAAACTGAATGGTATAGCAGTAGCAGCAGATCCCGTGTCAGTCAACGCTCCTCAGCCTCCTCAAACAAATAAGCATGATGGTGATGGTGATGGTGATGGTGATGGTGATGGTGATGGTGATGGTGATGTTGTGGACCCACCAATAAAAGACAAGTATGATGTTTTTGTTAGCTTCAGGGGCGGCGACATCCGTGAAGGCTTTCTCAGCCATCTGGCTGAGGCTTTCAACCGGAAGAAAATAAATGCCTTCGTGGATGAGAAGCTTCAGAGGGGAGATGAAATATGGCCATCAATTGTTGGAGCCATTAAAGGATCGTTGATTTCAGTAATCATATTCTCCCAAAACTACGCTACTTCGCCCTGGTGTTTGAACGAACTTGTCAAAGCACTTGAGTGCAGAGAAAAGTATGGACAGATTGTCATACCTGTTTTCTACCGTGTAGATCCCACACATGTACGCCATCAGACAGGGAGTTATGGAACTGCATTTGCTAAGCATATAAAAAGATATGGAAATCATCCTACCATGATACAGAACTGGAGAGATGCTGTGAATAAATCTGCTAATTTATCAGGAATTAAGGCATCAGATTTTCGGTAAGCTTTTATTTATTTTTCTGACTTTGTCTCACAAATTGGGTTGCTTAGATAGCAAAAGGACATGTCTATTTCTTGGTAGTTATTTCTTCCACATTTATTGGTCTAGCTATGCACTGGTTCTTGCTAGGAACTAAACCAGATAGTTCATGCTTTGTTGGTTCATTGAATTTGGTGGTTAAATTTTAGACCCAAGTAATACAATTATAAATTATTCCAATTTCCAAATGGTAAATAAAGATGGTACGTACGTTTTTATCAAGGATTTCTAGATACATCCAACAAGGCCATGCTATTTTATTACAACCAAGTGAGGTAGTTAATAGTAATGCCATTGAATTTTATACATTCTCTCTATCTCTTGTGGTACAGGAATGAGACTGAGCTGCTTGAAAAGATCATCAATGATGTGTTGCATAAGCTAAGGAGGTTGGATAAGCCCACACTTAACTCAAAAGGACTTGTTGGAATTGGCAAATCAATTGCTGATATAGAAATCTTGCTGCTGAAAGAGTCAAAAGATGTTCGCATTGTTGGAATTTGGGGTATGGGAGGTATTGGCAAGACAACTGTTGCAGAGCAAGTGTTCAATAAAGTATGTTCTGAGTATGAAGGTACCTGTTTTTTGTCAAATGTAAGAGAAGAGTCAAGAAGACATGGATTAATTTATTTGAAAGAAAAACTTTTCTCCACACTATTAGCAAAAGATGTGAAAATTAAGTCACCAAGTGGATTGTCTGATGATACTGGGAGAATTCGTCGCATGAAGGTTCTCATTGTTCTTGATGATGTAAATGATTCAAATCACATGGAATTATTTGGAACTGTTGATAATTTTGGATCAGGTAGTAGGATAATTGTAACAACTAGAGATAAGCAACTGCTTATAGCTAAAGGAGTTGATGATATACATGAGGTTGGGATATTGAGTTCTAGTGAATCACTTGAGCTTTTCAATTTGATTGTCTTTAACCAAAGACACCTTGAAATGCAGTTTCTTGAATTGAAGAGAGTTGTTGATTATGCCAAAGGCATTCCACTAGTTCTTAAAGTTTTGGGTCATCTTCTTCGTGGAAAAGATAAGAAAGTGTGGGAAAGTAAGCTAGATAAGCTTAAGGAAATGCCAAGTAAAGAAGTTTATGATGTAATGAGGCTGAGTTACGATGATTTAGATCGCAAAGAGAAAACCATTTTTCTTGATATTGCGTGTTTCTTCAATGGAATGAATATAAAAGTGGACTTCCTAAGAACTTTATTGAAGGATCGTGAAAATGATAATTCAGTGGCTGATGGGTTAGAAAGTCTGAATGATAAGGCTCTTATAATTATCTCTAAGGATAATGTTGTATCTGTGCATGATATTCTACAGGAAGTGGCCTGGGAGATTGTTCGCCAAGAATCTAATGGAAACATAGGAAGCCAAAGTCGATTGGGGGATGGTGATGACATTGCTGAAGGATTGGAAAATTACAAGGTAATAGCTTAAATTAAAATAACGTCTTTCAGATAAACAGTTGATATTTCTCTGAGGACTGAGGAGTGTTGCTTTTAATGGTGTTTAAATTTTTCTTTCCTATATTGATTACAGGGGAGGGAGGCCATTAGAAGTATACGGATGAACTTGTCAATAATTAAGAGCACGAAGCTGAATTTAAGCTTCAACATGTTTGCTGGGATGAGCAAACTTCAATTTTTGGATCTTTACTGTTCGTCTCGTGAAGAGTACCTTGACATTCTTCCTGAGTTACTTCAATCTTTTCCAAATAGATTGAGATATCTTCGTTGGAGGGGTTACTTTCCGGAATCCTTTCCAGAGAATTTTTCTGCAGAAAACCTTGTTATATTGAACATGTCTTGCGGAGTGCAAAGGCTTTGGCATGGAGTGCAGGTAAATTCAAACATTGGCATGTGTTGTAAGTTTCTCCGAATTGAAGGAATACAAAATTAACAACATTAGCTCATGTGGTATGTCTTCATTTTGTTTTGTTTTATTACAGAATCTGGTGAATTTAAAACAAGTTGAACTCGACTATTGTATGTACCTGAAGGAGTTGCCAGACTTTTCAAAAGCCACAAATCTTGAAGAACTAAATCTCAGGTATAGTCATGCCTTGACTAATGTGCATCCGTCTATTTTCACTCTGGACAAGCTTGAGAAATTGGATCTGAGTTATTGCTATTCCCTCACCAACCTTACAACCAATGCTCAATTAAGCTGCCTCAGTCATCTCAACCTACAGTGGTGTCCAGAGCTAACAGAATTCTCAGTGACATCAGAGAATATGATAGAACTCAATCTAAGTGGAACTGGAATCAATGCATTGCCCCCATCATTTGGAAGTCAAAGAAAGCTTGAATTCCTAGATTTGTCATCATGTCATGAATTGGAGAGCTTACCATTATGCATGGTGAATCACACAAGACTACGATATCTAAACCTAGATAAATGTAGTAAGCTTCAAACACTGCCAGAGCTTCCCTCGTCCCTTGAAACTCTACTTCTCCCCCGGTGCGATTCATTGAAGACAGTATTGTTCCCTTCAACAGCAACTGAACAATTCCAGGAGAACAAGAAAAGGGTCCGGTTCTCAAATTGCAAGAGCTTGGATGAACGTTCTCTCATGGCTATTGCGTTGAATGCTCGAATCAACGTGATGAAATTTGCAGAGCAACATATATCTTCATTAGAGCATGATTATGTTGAAAACTATGATGATTACTTCCATAATCATCATTCTTATCAAGCTGTGCATGTCTTTCCAGGAAGCAGAGTTCCAGAGTGGTTGGAATATAAGACAACGAGGGATTCTGTAATTATTGATCTCTCTTCTCCTCCACCTTCCCCTCTGTTTGGCTTCATTTTCTGCTTCATCATTAATGGGCAACAATTGTATGGTGGCAAATTGAAAATCGAATTCACCATCAGTGATAGTGCTGGTGAAGATGAAAAGGACAGCGTTGAAGTTTACACGTCTTACATGACTTTCGACGGTAGCGGGGATCATGTGTTTGTGATATACGATCAAAGATGTTCTAGCTACTTATATAGAAGATCACAAAATCTTTCAAGGTTTGAAATCAAGGTTACAACATGGCTTCTAAGCTACAGTCATGACCAGCCGATGATAAGAACTGCAACAGGGTTCGGGGTCAGCCTAATAAGCACCTCCAAATATGACAGGTTCGTTCGACAAATGGAATTGCATAGTTGAGTATCTCAGTTTCATTAAACAAATGAAATGGGTGTACTTAGTATAATCCCATTTGGAACTGAAATGTGCTCAGTATCATAGCTGGTGTTATTTTCCTCTTATTTTCAATAAAAAAATTGATTTAGATGAGTATCTATTTATTTCAATATAAGTAGAACCTAATTAATCCGCTACAATTTGTCGCAACCGATGTCGTAGCGTGGATGGCGCTAAAAATCAAATTATAATTAACAGAGTCGCCACTAACGTTTTGTAAGAGAAAAACATTAAGAAAATCAAAAAATAAACAAAAAACTCACGAAACCTAAAATCTAGATTCTGTAGTCTATTACCTGTGGGGAAGGTGTTAGCAGCCCACGACGCTCATCGTAGACGGTACCTAAGAATAATTATGCAATTTTACTTGTTTTTTATTTATTTATTTTACCCCAAAACTATACTATTTTGTCTTTTTATTACTTTTTATTTAATAAAAGGAAAAAAAGATTTTTATATTTTATTTTAAAGTTTCTGTCGAGAATTAACCCGTCCTACATACCCCTCCTAGGAAGCGTCATGCCTTACGTAGTTCTCAAAATGTTCAAACTGATTAATTGGTTGATTATTTTTATTTTTATTTTTAAATTGTTTCCCTTAAAAAAGGATTAATGTTTTTTTTAGATTTTTTATAATTGATTTTTTTATTTATTGATTATTATGTAAGAAAAACATGTCATAAGGCACGAGCCTCCATGATGTTTTACATGTTTCTCAATTGCGAAAATACGTTCCGGATCATTCTCATGTTATTACTCAGGATTACATCCAGTTGAAGGAGAATTTGACGTTTGAGGTTCCCCCTATGAGTATTACGGATCGTAGAATTAAGCAATTGAAGAACAAATAGAACTTGTGAAGGTAGTTTGGAACCAGGCAATTGGTGATGCTACGTGGGAATTGGAAGAAAAGATGACTCTGTTTTGTTTTCTTAGCTGTAGTTTTGTGGGCGAAACTCTTTTAAGAGGGGTAGTATTATAAGACCCTTTCTTTTTATAAATACATATGAGAATTATATTTGATATATGTGTGTGAAAATATAATGAAAATATATTGATTAAGTTTGGCTTACTTTTAGGGCCCATTGTTGGTTTCGTCTGACGAATTATATTTGTATTCGTTTGACAAACTACGTTTGTACTCGTCTGACGAGTTATGTTGTATTCGTCTGGGACATTACTAAGAGAGTTCATTTGGTGAACTATTTTAGGTACTCGTTTGGTAAGGCATTTTTTCGTTCTCGTTTTGCTTAATGAGTTGGTGTTCGTTTGACATGACTGTGTAATAAGTCGGATTGACACTCGTTTGGTTAGTTGTCGTTTTTGTTGACCTTAAGAGATAAGTGTCAGATGCCTCGGAAATGATAAACTTTCGTCTTTATTGACCTTGAATATATGTCAGGATCATTAATGACCTGCCGTTTTCATTAACCACTTTTCATTAAATATTTGCCATAAGAGTTGGTTTTCCTCGCACTATAAATACCAAGTTCATCGTTGTATTTCAAATTTTAGATTCTCTGAATCCTTACTACTTCCCTCACTTCGAATAAACCCTGCCTAAACACTTATGGAGTCCTTGTCCTTGTTCGTTCTTCTTCCAAGTTCAGTTCTTCGTGTTGTGTTCGAACCAAAGAAGGTTGGTTCTTCTTACTTTACTAAGTTGCGTTCAAGTTCTGATATTTGTATAAACCTTTTATGGTAAAAAGGCTTAATCCTTGAAAATGAAGAAAAAACATTTTTCTACCGATCAGACGAGGGTAACGCATGAGCGTTGGTAGGCTAACGCACGGGCGTTGAAGGGTATTCTGTTCTACCCTGTTTTTCATGAAAATGGAGTTTTCGGTGATTCTGTTTCCAGTTTTGTTAGGGATTGTTCCTTGTCATTGGAATAGTTGATTAAACAAGTTATTATGCTTTTGGTAGGTTGAAGACTCAAGTGTATGAAACCTACAAGAAGGTAAGGGGAACTCACATGTCGTGCAATAGAACACTTTCGTTACACCTTATTTTCTTTATAATACTAAATGTAATTATAACATGGGCTACACTATCTATATATTATGAGTGATGAACGTTATGAAAATTTGGGATGTTTTTGAAAGCTTTAAACTTAGTCTTATTTCCGCATGGTTGCTATGTGACACTCTACGTTAAAAATCGGGCCGTTACATATATCTCTACCATCCATTATAAGAAATTGCATGTTATTGTCAGATAATTACTTAATTTGTTGAGACTATTCAGTTATACTTGTCCTTTCAAATGAAAATTAAGCTTCATGTCAAAACTAATGACTCTTTCAAACCACTAAAATCATAACAAGTTTCATGTTTATCAGACCTTAGAAGACTTCACTGCTATATGGAGGAAGTATCAGAATCAGGATAGCTTTCACGCAAATTCCCAGAAAACACACCAAGCTACAGTTTTTCTTAACCGTAAACGACAAGACGGAATTGATGATTTCCTGCGTTCTTCTCCTGCAGTCTTCTCCTGCGGTCTTCTCCAGTCGAAACGCAGCCCAGCCTTAGCCTCCTTCTTGGACCTTCGTCGAAGCACTTCTCCTGCGTTTTTTCGTTCTTCATATTCCTTCCTTCTGCAGCAGATGTTTCTTCGTTCTTCAATTTAGGCTTCTCGGGGGAAATTGATTTTGGGAATATGATGTGGAAATATGATGTGCAATATTATAAATTAAGTTTGGTACTAAAAAAAATTAACAGGTGAAAATTATGGTTGAGCTAATTACATTCCTTAATCAGTTTAAATGGATATTTGTCCTTAATTTGATTAAAAAATATTTTTTAAGAATGCAATTTTGTAAATTATTTTCTCAGGGACCTAGAATGATTCTCTTTCAAATGTCAGGAACTCCAAACATATTTAAGTCAATAATATAATAGTGATTGAGGGACTAGATTATAATAATTAAAAAAGTTAGGGCTGAATCTGCTCAAAAAATTATTAGAGACTAAAATCACATTCCAAGATAGGATCAAAAGTGTAATTACGTGAAAATAAAACAACAAAAATGCTATATGAATCTAAATAGACTTGCAATAAATAATACAGAATAGTCCTTTTTACAACTCAACATAACTTAAAGCAGCGTCATGCTGTGGTTTCTTATTGGGCTCAACTTGATTAACGGAAAGAGTCCTTATTCTGACACTATTACACATAAACATAGAAAGATTAAGAAATTCAAAACCCAAAACATAGAACATTGAAAATTGTGACCTTAGAGTTCAGTACATCCACCTTAGACTTCTAAACTTCTTCCCTCCATGGTGTTGATACATAAAATCAAGCTGGGGGATGATCCTGTAAAGCATCTCATCCACATGTTTGGAATACCACAACCTCCATCTCTTCCAAAAAATAATAGGGAAGATGAAAATTCCAAAGCCAAAAACAAATCCTAACTCTGCACTTAAGAAATTCCAATCAACTAGACTCTCAGTATTAGGTGTTTCAGATGTTGGTGGTGACAACCCATTCTGTCCATCATTGATGCATTTTTTTGCGAGTGGAAGTCCACATAACTCTTCATTCCCTTCAAAGGAATATTGATCAAATGTTTGAATTTGGGTACCCTTAGGAATTTCCCCCACCAGATGATTGTAGGAGAGATTCATATATCCAAGGAAAGATATACTTGTAAGCTGTACAGGAATTTCTCCATCCAGAGAGTTGTTTGACAAGTCTAGAGATTCAAGGTTCTTCAAATTTTCCACAGATGATGGGATATGGCCCCGTAATGCATTGTGTGAAAGGTTCAGGGCATTCAGTGCCTTAAAATGCATTAGCTCATTAGGTATTGGCCCCTCCAAATAGTTGCTTGACATGTCCACATAAGCAAAGGCCCTTTGAATCTTGACCAGCTTCACTTGATGACCTTTGTTGACAATACTGATTGTATCATCATAATGATCAAGATTCACCTTGTAATAATCAGTGGCTCCTTGGTCAAGGATGGAGGGAGACGTATTTGCATTAAGTTTAGCCAATTTCGCTGCAAAATCTTTGCTCAAATATGTCAATAGATTCTTAAAACTAGTGGGGTTGAAGTTATCAACTATATCCAAAAACAAGTGACCAAATTCTGGCCCAACTTCATCCTGCATCATTGCTCTCCAACTGTTTAAAAGTGCTCCTGATATTGCACCACTGAAATTATTGGAGGCTAGATCAACAATATGAAGCATCTCCCAATCACCAGTGCTTTTGGGGCATCCAACAGACCCGTGGAGCTTGTTAGACCTTAAATCCATGATTCGCAGGGTGGAAATGTTGCTTAAGAAACATGGAAACCTGTCAGTTAATACATTCATTCCAAGGTTTAGGACTTGAAGTTTTTGGCAGTTGGCCAAAGATTTTGGGATGTTGCCACCCAAGAGATTGTCATTTACATCCAACAACCTTAGTGAGCATGAAGTTGGAATAGTATCAGCAATATTACCTTCAAGCCTGTTTCCACCAAAACTTAACACCCTGAGAGTGCTACTCATCAATGTTGCAAAACACTCTGGAATCTTCCCTTCAAAGTTATTGTAGGATAGATCGAGCAGAAGAAGACTTGTGGCATTGCAGAAGGATTCAGGGATTTGTCCCTGAAAACTGTTGTTTGAAAGAGACATGATAGATATAAAAGGTCGGTTATTTCCAATGTCTAGTGGAAGGCTAGAGCTCAAATTGTTGCTTGAGTAGTCTAAATAGCTTGCATACTTTGGAATGAATGGAATAGGCCCTTGCAGTTGGTTAGAATGAAGGTCAACCAAAAAAAGGTTAGAGCTCAAGTTCCAATAGCTTCCTTCAAAATTTGTTAGCAAATTGTTGGAAAGATTCAAGTGCATGAGAAATTCAAGCTGCCAAACCCAGTTAGGGATTCCTCCTCCAATCTCATTGTTGGACAGGTCTAAATATTGTAATGTGGACTGGTTTCTCAAGAAACTAGGGATTTTTCTAAGCTTGCAAGAACCTAGCATTAGATTTGTCATCGCAGGAAAGGGTGAGGGGTCATGATCATCCTTAAAATCGACATCAATCGACAAACTGTTATGCTGGAGGCCTAGTGTGGTTAAATTACTTAACCTTCGAATCACATCCAATTGCATCGTGCCATTAAACTCATTTGAAGTAAGTTGAATGACACGGAGCTTTCTAAGGTTGAAGATAGACGTAGGAACAGGCCCTTGCAAATTATTGTAGCCTAAATCAAACATCTCTAATGCAGAGGAAGATGCATTTTCAAACTCAACCAAGAGACCAGTGAGCTGATTATAAGGAAGCTTAAGCTCTCTCAAAGATGGGAGTTTAAGTAGAGATGATGGGAAACTCCCATTGAAAAAATTGAACCCTAAATCAATGGTGACAAGATTTTTGAGGCCCTCAAAATGACTAGATGGTAATACCCCACTTAAATAATTATGAGAGAGGGATAAATATGTGAGGTTCTTGGACATATTGAAAGAAGGGAGTGGACCTGTGAAGTTATTAGAAGACAAGTCTAGGTAAACCAGTTGGGTGAGTTGTGACACTGAACTGGGAAGTGTCCCATTGAAATGGCAGGAAGACAGGTCAATTGTAGACAAGTGCTTCAGATTGGAAATAGACTTTGGAAGCTGTCCTGAGAAACTTGTGTTCCTAAGATTCAAGGTCTGAAGAGATGATCCGTGTGGTGGAAAGTTTGGTATAGAACCACTCAAATTGTTGTGGCTCAATTTCAGAACAGAGAGGGACCTGAGGTTAGATAGTGAAAAATCATCAATAGGTCCAGAGAGATTGCATGATGACAAGCTGAGGACATGAAGCTCCTCCAATGAAGACAAAGCATGACCCCACTCCTTTCCCTTAGCAGATATTGCTACACCATCTAGATATAGCTCTGTAATGTCTGTAAGGTTTTGTAAGAGCATTTGCATCATGCTTGGCTTCTCAATTTTCAGCTGGTGAAGGGAAGTACTAGATAAATCAAGAGTGACCAACCTTGTGAGGTGAGAAAGCTCATCTGGAACTTGTCCCTCAAAGCCAGCCTCTGACAAGTTCAGGTACCTCAAATTCTCCAGCTTGTGCAGCTCTGGAGGAATCACAGAACCAAATTCATTAAAAGCCAAATTCAAGCTCTGTAGATATTGTAGGCTGAAAAGAGGGCTTGAACCATTCAGTTTTCCTCCTGAGATAGACTCTTGACTGAGATCAAGGGCTATGACATGGCCCTCCTTATTGCATGTTACACCCAGCCATTGGCAACAGTCCTTCTCTTCAGTTTGGTTCCAAAGAACTAGCTTTTTGGATTTTGTAGGGTTGAATTTCAGGCTGTTTTTCAAATGCAGCAACATGGAACGTTCATGGTCGAGACAGTAGCCATTCACCTGCACAAAGGTGTTGGACTTGGTGTTGGTGTTGGTGGTGCTGCAATTTTTTAAGCAAAAAAGTATCAAGGAAAACCAAAAAACTATATGTGCTCTCATATTCACCTATTATTATAATAATAACAAGTGTGATTTGAGAATGTTGAAGGGGGTTTATTATTTAACTATGATTAACATTTTTCCTCCTTTTTATAGTTGCAATATGTTCTGTTTCGGTCAACCGAGTCTAAATCGCAATACTCAAGTCCTTGAAAATAATGGTAGGGTAGATAAAGCAAAAACCTTAAGGCTGCATAATTATATATTAATATAATTCAACTTTAATATATTCATTGCCAAGTGGGTTGGTGCAAGGAGATATAACTAAGTCGGTAAAGCTCCGCTATTATAATTGGGTCGTTAAATAATTAATTAGATGTTTGATTTTCACACTTTTAAAGATGGAAAAAATTTATTAGTCAATCTCGTACCTTTTAGTATATTAATTGTGGGTGGGAGGATTAGTCTTGCAGAAAAAAAAATTGATTAAGGCAAAAAAAATTACCTAAGGCAAAAAAATATAGCACATTATACAAAAATTGTTAGAGAAAGTAATGCACCGTTGGTGTAAACTTTTTTTACGTAGATTCAATTGATTTTTTCTAAATCAAATATTTATTTTTATTTTAATTAAAATAAAAAAATTGTAATTAAGTAGGTTGGCGTAGTGATTCAGCACTTTATCCCTTAAACAAGTGGTTGGGGGTTCGAATCTCAACTCTTGTGAATGGAAAAAACTCATTGACCAGTCCCCTACCACTTCGTGCGCTGACCGTGGGACGAAGGATAAAAAATTGTAACTATTTAATTATAATTTGATATCGGTGTAAAACTTCTTTATACTTAAATTGTAATACAATATAGAGATATGAAATTCAACAATGAATGTAATGAAAGAAAGAAGAAAAGATGCGCACCAGGAAAAAAAATAGAGAAAAGTAAGAAAATTGTAGCCGAAAAATCTTGTTACATGAGAGTACGACAACGTAGAATTTAGACAATAAGCAACAAACTTTTATTTAGTGGGTAAATAATTGAAGTAGAATATATGGGGGCAACTCATACAAATGGTAAAGATACTTTTGAGAAAAGTTAGGAGGTAAGTGAGGGCAAATTTCATACTCTCATATAATAAGTATCATAGAAATAACATGTATGCATATATATGGTAGAGAGAAATCTACCAAGGGAACCGTGAGAGGAAAAATAAGGAAAATAAAGTAAGACAATAAAATAACAAATAAAAAGAGAGAAATACCTCTCAATATTCTTCATTGATAATTCTGTCCAGCGTACAAGACTATCTATAATGCAAAAGGGAAAACCTAATTTCTTAATGAGAATATGCTAGAACATGTAATAAAAATGGTTGGATGTAGAGACCTAACAGACAAAAATAACTTAATTGAAAGTGAAAAGTTTACAAATATTTGGTAAGATTTCTTTTTGAAAATTTCCACATATGTAAAATAATATTAAAATATATGATTTTCTTCTAGTCCACATCATTAAAATTAGTGTAAAATAAAACAAAACGAGAGAAATGGAAAGGAATTTTACCAATCATTCAGTAAAATAAATTTACTATCTTAACTTGTCACTTGTCAGGGATCATATGTAGTCTAGTCCACGTCAATATTATGCAATGTAAAATTAGTGTGATAACTATATATTACTATAATTCTACAGCGTGAGGTAAATTAATAAGTTTATAAGATTTTTTTCATATACTATTATTTAATTTGTGACTTACATAGTTTATTGTTTTTTAATTAGATAACTTTACATACTTTACACTCTTAAAAACTCTGAGTATTCTAAATGACTTTAGAAAAAACTTAGATTAATCTACTTAAATTATAGACGGACAAATAATAATTAAGATGAGTGAATTAGAAATTTTACTTATATTAAATATTATTGATCCATCTAAAACTAGGTTTATTTAAACAAACCCAGATTTCTTACCTTCAAATCAAATGTTTTATTATAAATTAAAATAAATAGAAAAGTAACGGGGAATAGAGATAGAGGTGTTGCTGACTAGAAGGTAGGTAGGTACTATGAAGATGGGGTTGAGATTTTTCGTAAATTAAAGATATTTAGCACAGATTGCAAAAACCTTATACGCTATACTAGTATTTATTTATGTAAAGACACACCTCGTCAATTCAATTTTATGAGTCAAACCCATTATTTAATGACAATGACATTATTTGACATTTGTGCAAAGATTTTTTGGGGGGCATTAGTGGAGTGGAGGGGGTTTGGCGTGGGGTTGGGGATGTAGAAATTAAATTCTGACAATTTCAATGCAGGTCCCATAACCCTTCTACACTTCTACTGAGTTACCATCAAGTCACATCATTTATTTATAAGAAAATGTTGTATGAAAATAGCAACACTTTTTTAATAACTTACTAATAATATCTTTCAATGTTCATTTATATAGTTGCTGATGTGTTGGCGTCATCAGCTAGCTCTCCTCATCGGATTTGAAGAATTCCCCCTCCATCATGCTACCGCATTTATGTCAGAATGAAGTGACTTAGATTTTTGCTTTTTTCTGTTTATTTTGTTTTCCATACGCGGTTTGAAAATTTGCTGTTTGAATAGGTTCGGGTTGAAAAAATGGTACCGCACATACAAGTATTTTCTTAGCATCGCATCGAACTAACTTTCTCCACTTCTTGTCCTCATCACCATTATGGTAATGGTAATGGTAATAGTCTCTATTCTTAGCATCAACAACTTACTTTCTCCAATCTCACCCACTCATCACATATAAGGGCGGTTTGAAAATAAATGCTACCACACTCATAACTACGGTTTGAAAAATTTACATGTGCGGACAAAAAAAATTCACCAACTTGTGGAAAACATTAAGTACTCTTGGTACGTGATAATCTTGAAACTAATGCACTAACTTTTTTTAGACTTCCAAATATCATACAATGTTTCCTAAAGGAAAATGTAATTTTTAGTGTTGACGGGGTCAAGTCCACTATCGTAGACTCATCAAAAGAAAATTTAGGCTAGGCTATGCAGTGACGTACAAGTTTTGAAAGATTCAAGTAATGTGATTACGATATGGTTAACCAAGTATTATGCAAGTTTTAGTCTCTGGCCATCATCGGAATAAAGGTAGAAAAGCATCTCTCTAATGTTTAGAAAATAATTCACTTTTAGTCATCGTTGAAGACTGAGTTCTGACAATTTTATTAAATGTCATTGCCGATCCTACATCACGCCGCTATGTGTTAAATGAGCTGACATAGATTTTTAAGTGTAATTTTTACTTAAATTTTGTTTTACACATAGAAGAGATTCAAGCTTGTCACTGAAAAAATTAAGCCTTCAACCCTAACCCGATCATGCTCTTTCCGATATGCAGTACTTTTTAAGCTGGATGTATACGTAAAGATGTATCCATCTTATGAAAAATATTTTCTTATATGAGAATTGTAAAAATAAATCACAATCAGACATAATTATGAATAATTAAGATTGAAAATTATTTAATAGCCATATAACTACTTAAAAATGTCACATAACTTAATATTTTAAATTGACGCTGTTCATGATTTATTTTTATCATTTTCACATTATAAATTATTTTTACATGATACATCCTCGCGTATGTGACAAAGTAAAGAAATTTTAAAATTCATGAATCAAATTTAATTGTTCCACTTTGAAATTTGAATTAATTAATTATTCCATTTTTCCCATTTTGCTGACCTAGTTATTTTTTGTCGATGAAACCTGCTTTATTACTAAACAAGCCCAAAGCTTGAAAGCCCAAGGCTTGAGAACAAACAACAGGAATCAACAGTTCAAACTCACAAAGAAGCACATGATAATGGGCTCAAAGGCTCATTTGAAAATCACCAAGCATGTAATACCAAGTAGTAGCCCAAAAACTGACCAACAATTTTCTCAAGAGACCTAAAGTTCTGTTGACTCTGCAAATGAGATTGCAAATCTGGTCTATATAGCCAAAAGCCACCCATCAATAATCATGTGCTTGGAAATTAAGATCAATATAGCCTTAAATATATTTTCAAGCTCACAATTTTGTACCAAAAATTGCTATCTAGCTAGCAACTTAATGGCCTGGACATATATAAGATATAGGTTTTTTTTTCCTTTGAAACATATATATATATAGGTTAATTTGCTGTGCAGGTATATGTAGGAACTAAAGTAGTGTTGTTCGTTTCTTTCCATAGCTACCCTGAATTATTCAACACACCAAAAATAACACCAAAAGGACACAAAAAAACAGAAGAATTTAAAGACCAGAAATCAACCACACCTGAAATATCATTAAGTCTCCAGAATACATTGATACAATCTGGACACTGTCTTCACATCTAGTGTTATTCTCCCCTCTATTTACTCAGGCAAGAGTTCACTGTCTCACAATCTTCATCTAGTTTATTTAACTACTTATCTATATATATTCAATGTGTACCACATGACACATTCTACAAGCCTCTGAAATCTTGAGTGCATGTTTGGTTTTTTGTTGAAAAACCACGTTTAGTGCATTGGAAATCGAGATTGCACATTACGAGGTGCCCGACGTAAAAGGAAGAAAGGAGCTCCCTTGGGGTTCCGTCGAGATCAACATAAAACCAAATATGCACTATCGTTCAAACCTTATATCTATATCATTTTATAATGCCCCCCTAAAACTGGCATGAAGTGCCAAGTCTCTGTCTCTGCCTCTTACCCACACTCCCGCGTTTGCAACTAACAAAAGCTGGGACCAACAGCCTTTGAAAATTCTCAAGAAACTGATTCCACTTCTCTTCATCCATATCTGCCAGCTCCACAAAACTTGAACTGGCAGGCAACTCATTCACCCTAGTATTTCCAGATGATGTCCCAGCAAAAAAACCACTCCTTTGCTTCACACCAATTCTCTTTGTTTTCCACAGACACTGATAGCTTTGAAATATTGGGCATCCAATTTCCCAGAGGAACAGTATATTCATCTGCACCTAAGGTTAACTCCCCTTCATTCACAGCCTCATCATCCTCCATCACACTTTCCTCCAGTTTAGAAAGTGCAATTTTAGTGGTTCCATTTTTTGCTCCAAATGGAGAAGGTAGCTTCTCTTCTATATTTTTAGGGAAATCCGAATCCTGATCCTCAGAATCCAAGTGAAACTGGGTCGTCACATCTTTGTCTTCTACTTCTGCCTCGAAAGAAGAGGGTTCTTCCTGATCTAACAGTTTGATTTTCTGTTATCTTTTATTATCTCCTAGGATTAGTTGTTTAGTTGTTATTTTTGTGTTAAATAAAACAAAAAGAGAGAAATGGAAAGGAATTTTACTATCTTTACTTGTTACTTGCCAGGGATCCATATATAGTCTAGTCCGCATCAATATTATGCAATGTAAATTAGTGTGATAACTATTATAATTCGACATTGTGAGGTATATTAATAAGTTGATAAGATTTCTTCATATATAAATATTATTTCATTTGTGAGTTTTACATAATTTATTGTTCTTTAATAAAGTATTTTTAGATAATTATAGTTATAGATTTTTAGTTAACTTTACACTCTTATAATTTACTTACCTTCAAATCAAATATTTTATTATAAATTAAAATAAATTGAAAAATGACGGGAAATAGAGATAGGTGTGATTAGAAGATAGCTAGGTATTATGAAGATGGGGTGGGGTTTTTTTTAGTTAAAGATTTTTGGTACAGATTGCAAATTAAGATAGGGTAAAAAGAGAAATTTTATTAAAATATTGACGGTAAGAATGAAATATATCTATATATACACACAGAATATATGAGATGATATCACGTGTCAAACTCGTACACTTACACCACTTCAATTTTTCATATAATGCAAATTTAATCAATCTAAACCGTTAAATCATGTTATATTATGCTTATTATCATGCATATAAACTTTCATACAATTTGCATATTCATATGCATGCAATCAAATAGTAGTCATCTACTTCTGTCTAAATAACATATTATACGTTAAAATAAAGTGTTATGATGAGTAATAACTGATCTTTTATTTATAAGAGATTTTATAAAATTTAATTTATTTTATAAAAACATTCAATTCAATAGTTTGAATTGATTAAATTTTTATTATATAAAAAATTATGAAATAATGTATGTGCATGAGTTTTACACGTAGTTTCATTATATTAGATCACATCCTATATATATAGCTATATGATCTTATACGCAATATTTATTTCTGAAAAGGACACCTCAATTCAATTTTATGAATCAAATCCATTAATTAATGACATTGACATTATTTGAAATTTGTGCAAAGATTTTTCGGGGGGGTTTGGCATGGGGTTTGGCCTTTGGGGATGTAGAAATTAAATTCTGATCATTTCAATGCAGGTCCCTAACCCTTCTACACTTCTACAGAGTTATCAATCAAGTAATACTACCATTTATAAGAAAATGTTCCTATGAAAATAGCAACACTTTTTTTTTAGTAACTTAATAATATTTTTCAATGTTCAATTATGTTGTAGTGCACTGAAATTGGGTTTTTCTTTGTTATGTTTTATATAGAAAAATTCATTTTTTCTTCCGATAAATAATAAATATCATATAATTTGTTTTCAAGGCTTTCAAATATCATACAATTTGGCCTAAGAGAAAATGTAAAATTTAGTAATGACCGGGTCAAGTCCACATGCCGTATAGACTCATGAATGCCATTTTCAAGATGGATCCTCATCAAAAGAAAATTGAGGCTAGGCTCCAAACTAATACGTGCCATTTTCAAGATGGGTCCTCATCAAAAGAAATTGGAGGCACAAGTTTTGAAATAGTCAAGTAATGTGATTACCAATTGGGTTAACTAAGTTTTTTTCATGTTGGTTTACAAATAGTTTATAGATTAGATAGCCGTTTGGATCGGCTGAGACGATTACCTAATCAAGCAATTGCTTGAGGAATATAAAGGACTCTGTTTCTCAATGTAAATTTTTAAGACTCTCCAAAAACCTTAATGATCCCTATTGATAAGTTGTGACTAAGACATGGATATGAATTAACTGAACGACTAAGCACACATACAGACATATAGGAGCATGACATCCTATCACTTTCTTAAAAAATGATCAAATTTGCTAGGGTTTCTCATCCCACGTTGATCAACTGGCTCCACTACCTCCATTTGACATAAAACTCCTCTATTTGTGGAAAGTGGATCCATTCTAACTTTCTCTTCAAGTTTTGGATGAAAATGTCACTTAAAGATTAACTAATTCTAGTAAAACTCTCATCATATATGCAGAATATTCCTTCCTTAAAAGTAGGAATTCATTGTTATCAACAAAAACTGCATTATTTCTTGTAGCACATAATTTATCTAGGGATTTTACTCAAGTAACGAATTTAGGCCAACAACCTTCCACATTTCAAGCCCAAATCGGCTAATGGCTAATTCCAAATCGGCTAATGGCTGATTGGCAGTCGATTCAAATTGGCTAACACCTGACTGACAGCTGATCCAAATCAGCTAACGGTTGACTGACATTCGATAATTCAGCTAATGACTAATTGACAACTGATAATTCAGCTAACGACCAATTGAAAACCATATTCAGATAGTCCAAGTTAGCTAATTAGCAACTGGTGCATGTTAGCCAAATTTTCCCTATTTTTGGGTGCCAACAGTCCCTTTAAAATATGCGAGTTTTGGTTTTAGTCCTTTGTTGTCAAAGAAGTAAAATTGAATAAGTATCCTACTGTTGAGGAAATCCATGATTTGTCCTCACCGGAGGCCAAGCTCTGACAACTTTGTCAAATATCACCGTTGATGCTACGTGGCGCCTCCACGTGTTAAATGGAGCTGGCGTAGACTTATTAAGCGTAGTTTTTAATTAAACTTTATTTTACTCGCAGATAATAAATAAATAACTAAGTTAAATTTGAATTATTAATTAAAATTAAAAAATCCTTAAATCCTTAATTAACTACACTAATTGAAATTTAAATTAATTAAACAAAGCTTAATATGAATCCCTAAATTAACCTAATAACCATCTTCCTCCTCTCCCACATTTAACTCAACCCCACAATAACCAGAAGGATCATAACCATCTCACCGAAGATACAATTTTCCATTCAAATAAAAACCACATCAATTATCAATAGTTGTCAGTACACTCCTTTTCCGGAGAAACAAACCTTTACCGAAGATTTGGTGGAAAATTTAAGCCCAACTTACCAACGGTTGTGTCCGTTGTTAAATTGCCACAAACAATTCTTTTTTTAGTAAAGTTGACCGCGAAAATACCAACATATGCAGACCCGGTAAGAAGTGATTGTGGATTTTGGATTGTTGCAGATGACGATGGAGTGATTGTGGATTTTGGATTGTTGTAGATGACGATGGTATAGCTCAATTGATTGTGTAGCTTATTGATGATATAAAGTAAAGTTTGTTCATAATAATACTAATGGATTGAGTAGCTCAAATGGAAAAATTAGTGTTTTGCCACTGCCTACATTGCACATGTGAAATTGAAGGAGGGTACACTCCGTGTCAGAAATACTCGGGAGGCATGTTTTGCAAAAGTGTGTGACTCAAGGGGCAAAAAGTGCATTTATACCTTAATTAAATTAGTATTTAAATTGGAGCGTTAAATTAATATTAAAATTTAAATAAAAAGTAGGTGGAAATAAACATTATAAATATATGTAGTATTGTGGGTTTTGATCGGTTCATCCGGTTTTTGACCGGTTCATTCCCTCAACGGTTCTATGACTATTTCATACTGATTACTAGTAGTGTTCATGGTTTAACCGGTCGAACTGGCCGGTCCGGTCCAATTTTAATAACCATGGACTTAACCCCTAAGAAATAAAGATAGACTACCAAAATAAAATTAACTCCTAAAATAAAAGATAGACTCCTAAAATAAATTAAACTAAACCCCTAATATTTAGAGGCAATTTCTATGACACCTATCTAAAAATGGAGGGTTTTCATACCCTCTAGGCCTAATTTTCCATGATTTCTTTATAACAAACTTTTATAATTTGCAACTCAGTTGTTTACGCTCTAAATAATGAACTGAAGGGTTCCCTTCCATTTTTAAGAGAGTACCAGAGCAAGGCCCATATTTATAACCCTAACAGAATTATCCATGAAATATTGTTGTAGTCCCTCAGCTTTATGAGGTGTGTCGATGTTCATCTTGGTATGTCAGTTTGATAAAAATTGCAACGGTTAAACATCTGACTCTATTAGTGGTTGCTTTGTTTCTAGTTAATTTCTTTACGGTGTCATGTCTTTTTCTGATTCTATTAACCTCAACCATTTCTTATGGTCTCATATGGACTTGTGGAGGTGAAAAAACCCCACTAACAGAAAAAATAATAATAATCATCATCAAAGGTAGCAGACTAGCGGTTTCGTCATTAGTGAACTGTTACCCCTGTACCTTAGCCATGATTTAACTACTATCAAAATTGTGAATCAAGTCCCGCTACATTTAAAGTTGAGCAAATTTGGTCATTTTCTTGAATTTAACATGCATAAAATTGTTAAATCTCTATTTTATTTTCAAATATTTTATGATTCATTCGGTACATGGTACGGTTTTAGGAGTTTAATACTAATATATTAGTGAAATTCAAATACATTATAAAGGATTTTGTAAGATATAAGATCGGGTTTAAAAAGAGGGAAAATTGTTTTTTATTTTACTTTTAATTGAATTTTAATATTTTGATTAGTGAGTTGAGTTTTCATGAGAATTTGAGAGTTTTAAGTAAAATAATATAACAGTAATTGAGGGACTAGATTATAATAATTAAAAAATTAGGGTTGAATCTGCTCAAAAAATTATTAGAGACTAAAATCACACTCCAAGATAGGATCAAAAGTGTAATTACGTGAAAATAAAACAACAAAAATGCTATATGAATCTAAATAGACTTACAATAATACAGAATAGTCCTTTTTACAACTCAACATAACTTAAAGCAGCGTCATGCTTTGGTTTTTTATTTGGCTGAACTTCATTAACGGAAAGAGTCCTTATTCTGACACTACTACACATAAACATAGAAAGATTAAGAAATGAAAAACCCAAAACTTAGAACATTGAAAATTGTGACCTTAGAGTTCAGTACATCCACCTTAGACTTCTAAACTTCTTCCCTCCATGGTTTTGATACACAAAATCAAGCTGGGGGATGATCCTGTAAAGCATCTCATCCACATGTTTGGAATACCACAACCTCCATCTCTTCCAAAATATAATAGGGAAGATGAAAATTCCAAAGCCAAAAACAAATCCCAACTCTGCACTTAAGAAATTCCAATCAACTAGACTCTCAGTATTAGGTGTTTCAGATGTTGGTGGTGACAACCCATTCTGTCCATGTTTGATGCATTTTTTTGTGAGTGGAAGTCCACATAACTCTTCATTCCCTTCAAAGGAATATTGATCAAATGATTGAATTTGGGTACCCGTAGGAATTTCCCCCACCAGATGATTGTAGGAGAGATTCATATATCCAAGGAAAGATATACTTGTAAGCTGTACAGGAATTTCTCCATCCAGAGAGTTGTTTGACAAGTCTAGAGATTCAAGGTTCTTCAAATTTTCCACAGATGATGGGATATGGCCCCATAATGCATTGTGTGAAAGGTTCAGGGCATTCAGTGCCTTAAAATGCATTAGCTCATTAGGTATTGGCCCCTCCAAATAGTTGCTTGACATGTCCACATAAGCAAAGGCCCTTTGAATCTTGACCAGCTTCACTTGATGACCTTTGTTGACAATACTGATTGTATCATCATAATGATCAAGATTCACCTTGTAATTATCAGTGGCTCCTTGGTCAAGGATGGAGCGAGACGTATTTGCATTAAGGATAGTCAATTTCGCTGCAAGATCTTTGTTCAAATATGTCAATAGATTCTTAAAACTAGTGGGGTTGAAGTTATCAACTATATCCAAAAACAAGTGACCAAATTCTGGCCCAACTTCATCCTGCATCATTGCTCTCCAACTTTTTAAAAGTGCTCCTGATATTGCACCACTGAAATTATTGGAGGCTAGATCAACAATATGAAGCATCTCCCAATCACCAGTGCTTTTCGGGCATCCAACAGACCCGTGGAGCTTGTTAGACCTTAAATCCATGATTCGCAGGGTGGAAATGTTGCTTAAGAAACATGGAAACCTGTCAGTTAATACATTCATTCCAAGGTTTAGGACTTGAAGTTTTTGGCAGTTGGCCAAAGATTTTGGGATTTTGCCACCCAAGAGATTGTCATTTACATCCAACAACCTTAGTGAGCATGAAGTTGGAATAGTATCAGCAATATTACCTTCAAGCCTGTTTCCACCAAAACTTAACACCCTGAGAGTGCTACTCATCAATGTTGCAAAACACTCTGGAATCTTCCCTTCAAAGTTATTGTAGGATAGATCGAGCAGACGAAGACTTGTAGCATTGCACAAGGATTCAGGGATTTGTCCCTCAAAACTGTTGTTTGAAAGAGATATGATAGATATAAAAGGTCGGTTATTTCCAATGTCTAGTGGAAGGTTAGAGCTCAAATTGTTGCTTGAGTAGTCCAAATAGCTTACATACTTTGGAATGAATGGAATAGGCCCTTGCAGTTGGTTAGAATGAAGGTCAACCAAAAAAAGGTTAGAGCTCAAGTTCCAATAGCTTCCTTCAAAATTTGTTAGCAAATTGTTGGAAAGATTCAAGTGCATGAGAAATTCAAGCTGCCAAACCCAGTTAGGGATTCCTCCTCCAATCTCATTGTTGGACAGGTCTAAATATTGCAACGTGGACTGGTTTCTCAAGAAACTAGGGATTTTTCTAAGCTTGCAAGAACCTAGCATTAGATTTGCCATCGCAGGAAAGGGTGAGGGGTCATGATCATCCTTAAAATCGACATCAATCGACAAACTGTTATGCTGGAGGCCTAGTGTGGTTAAATTACTTAACCTTCGAATCACATCCAATTGCATCGTGCCATTAAACTCATTTGAAGTAAGTTGAATGACACGGAGCTTTCTAAGGTTGAAGATAGACGTAGGAACAGGCCCATGCAAATTATTGTTGCCTAAATCAAACATCTCTAATGGAGAGGAAGATGCATTTTCAAACTCAACCAAGAGACCAGTGAGCTGATTATAAGGAAGCTTAAGCTCTCTCAAAGATGGGAGTTTAAGTAGAGATGATGGGAAACTCCCATTGAAAAAATTGAACCCTAAATCAATGGTGACAAGATTTTTGAGGCCCTCAAAATGACTAGATGGTAATACCCCACTTAAATAATTACGAAAGAGGGATAAATATGTGAGGTTCTTGGACATGTTGAAAGCAGGGAGTGGGCCTGTGAAGTTATTAGTAGACAAGTCTAGGTAAACCAATTGGGTGAGTTGTGACACTGAACTGGGAAGTGTCCCATTGAATTGGCAGGAAGACAGGTCAATTGTAGACAAGTGCTTCAGATTGGAAATAGACTTTGGAAGCTGTCCTGAGAAACTTGTGTTCCTAAGATTCAAGGTCTGAAGAGATGATCCGTGTGGTGGAAAGTTTGGTATAGAACCACAAAGATATAGATTGTCTGATATATCAAGGACCTTTAGGGTTTGTATTTGGAAGACACTTTTTGGAAAAGAACCACTCAAATTGTTGTGGCTCAATTTCAGAACAGAGAGGGACCTGAGGTTAGATAGTGAAAAATCATCAATAGGTCCAGAGAGATTGCATGATGACAAGCTGAGGACATGAAGCTCCTCCAATGAAGACAAAGCATGACCCCACTCCTTTCCCTTAGCAGATATTGCTACACCATCTAGATATAGCTCTGTAATGTCTGTAAGGTTTTGTAAGAGCATTTGCATCATGCTTGGCTTCTCAATTTTCAGCTGGTGAAGGGAAGTACTAGACAAATCAAGAGTGACCAACCTTGTGAGGTGAGAAAGCTCATCTGGAACTTGTCCCTCAAAGCCAGCCTCTGACAAGTTCAGGTACCTCAAATTCTCCAGCTTGTGCAGCTCTGGAGGAATCACAGAACCAAATTCATTAAAAGCCAAATTCAAGCTCTGTAGATATTGTAGGCTGAAAAGAGGGCTTGAACCATTCAGTTTTCCTCCTGAGATAGACTCTTGACTGAGATCAAGGGCTATGACATGGCCCTCCTTATTGCATGTTACACCAAGCCATTGGCAACAGTCCTTCTCTTCAGTTTGGTTCCAAAGAACTAGCTTTTTGGATTTTGTAGGGGTGAATTTCAGGCTGTTTTTCAAATGCAGCAACATGGAACGTTCATGGTCGAGACAGTAGCCATTCACCTGCACAAAGGTGTTGGACTTGGTGTTGGTGTTGGTGGTGCTGCAATTTTTTAAGCAAAAAAGTATCAAGGAAAACCAAAAAACTATATGTGCTCTCATATTCACCTATTATTATAATAATAACAAGTGTGATTTGAGAATGTTGAAGGGGGTTTATTATTTAACTATGATTAACATTTTTCCTCCTTTTTATAGATTGCAATATGTTCTATTTCGGTCAACCGAGTCTAAATCGGAGTCCTTGAAAATAATGGTAGGGTACATAAAGCGAAAAACCTTAAGGCTGCATAATTATATATTAATATAATTCAACTTTAATATATTCATATAACTAAGTCGGTAAAGCTCTGCTAGTGTAATTGGGTCGTTAAATAAATAATTAGAGGTTTGATTTCCAAACTCTTATACATGGAAAAAATTTATTATTCAATTTCTTACCGTTTAGTATGTTAACTGTGGGCGGGAGAATTAGTCTTGCGGAAAAAAAAATTGACTAAGGCAAAAAAAATCATTTTCTCTTTTCATTACAATCTCACCGATTTTTATTCTCACCTTTCTTCTTTTCCTATAAAACTTTGATATGTCAACACCCAAATAACAATGAACTCACACAATTAAAACTTTATTCTTCTTTGGTTAAAATACATTTTTAGTCCTTACAAAATACTCCCTCCGTCCCAAGTTATAAGAACCTTTAGAGACAAACTCGGTGTCTCAAATTATAAGATCTCTTCTAGATTTCAGGAAAAAAATAATAAGCTTTTCTTTTTTTACCCCTTGCATTCATTATATTTTAAATACCAAAACTTTAATTACCACCTCTACTTATTACTTCTTTCATATTCTCAACCAACTTTTGGTATATCCAATACTTACATTAACAATTTCCAGATTTTTTTAAATAGGGGCATATTTGGAAGATTTGTATAAAAAGTAACAAAACCAATATATTAATTAGCTTATTACATATTTTCTTAATAGGCGTGATTGTCTGAAAAATATCCTATAATTTGGGACGGAGGGAGTACATTGTTTTTATTTTTTGTTCCAGAGAAATTATTCTTTTGTTTTCAATTCTCTGAAAACCACATGTTTTATTTTTCGTCATTGTCGTTGGTTTTTCCATCCAATCCAAATCTAAAAACACTCTCATACACAGTTAGATCTGTTTTGCAAGCGTTGAAATTGAGTTCAACTATCTCAAATTTTTCCCAAACAGTAAAAACCCAGATCAAAATGGATTAAAAAACAATTGGCAAGGAAGAAAAACAAAACATTTGAGGATTAAAAACAACAACAAAAATTTCAAAGATAAAAAACTAAAACAATATATTTTGCATGGACTAAAATTATATTTAGTCTTGTCCTTTCTATACCTTTCTTTCTATCCAATTATTACATCTATCACTCCTTTCACTTATATTAATTTATTATTTGACTAATTTTATACACTTAACATTATCTAACATTTTTTCGCTTTGGTTCACTTCTCACATCGTTGTTGATTAACATTATTTTATTCTCATTCAACATATCAAAAGATAATTAATAGCATTAGTACTGCATATATTTGTTCATTTGCCATTTCGTATGGTAATACACGGATCCATAAACTTTCAGGGTGGGGGGAATATACTCATAAATATGTAATTCTAAAACGCTTTATTTTCACTATTTGCAGTTCAAAAGTTAAAAAATTTATTTTCATATTAAAACATATTGTAAATAATATATATTGAATGTTAGGTGTAAAAACATGATTTATGAATGAACTAATTTTCCACCCTACAATGGTTTATACTAAAAATATAGCATATTATTATTAAATACCTTTCATGTAAAAATTGTTAGAGAAAATGATGTATAGTTAGTGTAAACTTTTTTATGCAGATTCAATTGATTTTTTCTAAATCAAATTTTTATTTTTATTTTAATTAACATAAAAAAACTGATAATCAATTAGTTTTATATGACATGATATGATGATATGATTTGATATCAATATAAAAGTTCTTTATTCTCAAATTGGAATACAATATAGAGATATGAAATACTGTAACTTGTCACTTGTCAGGGATCATATCTAGTCTAATCCACGTCAATATTATGCAATGTAAAATTAGTGTGATAACTATTACTATAATTCTACAGTGTGAGGTAAATTAATAAGTTTATAAGATCTTTTTCATATAGATTATTATTTAATTTGGGACTTTTACATAATTTATTTATTTTAATTAGATAACTTTATATACTTTCCACTCTTAAAAACTTTAAGTATTCTAAATGAGCTTACGTTAATCCACTCTAATTATAGGTGAACTAATGATAATTAAGATAAATGGGTTATAATTTTTACTTATCTTAAATATTATTGGTCCACTTGGAACTAGATTAATTTAATTTATGCTTTTTATATGTTCATTTAGACAAGCCCAGATTTTTTACCTTCAAATCAAATGTTTTATTATAAATTAAAATAAATAGAAAAGTGACGGGGAATAGAGATAGAGGTGTTGCTGACTAGAAGGTAGATAGATAGGTATTATCAAGATGGGGTTGAGATTTTTCGTAAATTAAAGATATTTAGCACAGATTGCAAAAACCTTATACGCTATACTAGTATTTATTTATGTAAAGGACACACCTCGTCAATTCAATTTTATGAGTCAAACCCATTATTTAATGGCAATGACATTATTTGACATTTGTGCAAAGATTTTTGGGTGCATGAGTGGAGGAGGGGTTTGGGTGCGGTTGGGGATGTAGAAATTAAATTCTGACAATTTCAATGCAGGTCCCATAACCCTTCTACACTTCTACTGAGTTACCATCAAGTCACATCATTTATAAGAAAATATTCGTATGAAAATAGCAACACTTTTTTAATAACTTAATAATATTTTCCAATGTTCAATTATGTTGTAATGCACTTGAGTGGAGATTTTAGTAAGCATCAAGTGACATCATTTATATAGTTGCTGATGTGTTGGCTCGAGAGGCGTCGTCAGCTTTCTCTTCTCATATTTGGAGAATTCCCCTTCCATCACGCCACCGTATTCATGTCAGAATGCAGTTTGTTTGTTTTTTTCTGTTTATTTTGTTTTCCATACGCGGTTTGAAAATTTGCTGTTTGAATAGGTCCGGGTTGAAAAAATGGTCCCGCATATACAAGTATTTTCTTAGCATCGCATCGAACTAACTTCCTCCACACTGAGACACCGGAATTACAAAGAACGCACTAACTCTCTCCACTTCTTGTCCTCATCAGCATTATGGTAACAGTCACTCTCTATTCTTAGCATCAACAACTAACTTTCTCCAATTTCACCCACTGGAAATTACCTCTCATCAACACCCATTTGAAACCGCACTTATATGAACAGTTTGAAAAATTTACATGTGCGGACAAAAAAAGTTTCACCAACTTTTGGAAAACATTAAGTATTTTCAGTACGTATAAATGGTGACATTAAAACTAATGCATTAACTTTTTTTAGACTGCCAAATATCATACCACGTTTCCTCAAGAAAAATGTAATTTTTAGTGTTGACGGGGTCAAGTCCACTATCGTAGACTCATCAAAAGAAAATTGAAGCTAGGCTATGCAGTGACATACAAGTTTTGAAAGATTCAAGTAATGTGATTACCAATATGGTTAACCAAGTATTATGCAAGTTTTAGTCTCTCGCCATCATCGGAATAAATAAAGCTAGAAAAGCATCTCTAATGTTTAGAAGATAATCCACTTTTAGTTATCATTGAAGACTGAGTTCTGACAAGCATTAGGCTGGATGTATACGTAGAGATGTATCCATTATATCGGAAATATTTTCTTATTTGAGAATTGTAAAAATAAATCATGATCAGACTTAATTATGAATAATTAAGATTAAAAATTATTTAATAGTTATATGACTACTTAAAAGTGTCACACAACTTAATATTTTAAATTGACCTTTGTATGATATGTAATAGTCATGATTTATTTTTATCATTTTCACATTATAAATTATTTTTATATGATACATGCTCGGGTATGTGGCAAAGTAAAGAAATTTTAAAATTCATGAATCAAATTTAATTGTTCCACTTTGAAGTACTTAATTATTCCAGTTTTCCCATTTTGCTGACCTAGTTATTTTTTGTCGATGGAAACCTGCTTTCATTACTAAACAAGCCAAAAGCTTGAAAGCCCAAGGCTCAAGAACAAACAACAGGAATCAACAGTTCAAACTCACAAAGAAGCACATGATAATGGGCTCAAAGGCTCATTTGAAAATCACCAAGCATGTAATTCCAAGTAGTAGCCCAAAAACTGACCAACAATTTTCTCAAGAGATCCAAAGTTCTGTTGACTCTGCAAATGAGATTGCAAATCAGGTCTATATAGCCACAAGCCCACAAGCCACCCATCAATAGTCATGTGCCTGGAAATTAAGATCAATATAGCCTTAAGATATATTTTCAGGCTCACAATTTTGTACCAAAAATTGCTATCTAGCAACTTAATGGCCTGGACATATATAAGATATAGGTTTTTTTTTTCTTTGAAACATATATATGATATAGGTTAATGGCCTAGTGTTGTTCGTTTCTTTCCATAGCTACCCTGAATTATTCAACACACCAAAAATAACACCAAAAGGACACAAAAAAACATAAGAATTTAAAGACCAGAAACCAACCACACCTGAAATATCATTAAAGTCTCCAGAATACATTGATACAATCTGGACACTGTCTTCACATCTAGTGTTATTCTCCCCTCTATTTACTCAGGCAAGAGTTCACTGTCTCACAATCTTCATCTAGTTTATTTAACTACTTATCTATATATATTCAATGTGTACCACATGACACATTCTACAAGCCTCTGAAATCTTGAGTGCATGTTTGGTTTTTTGTTGAAAAACCACGTTTAGTGCATTGGAAATCGAGATTGCACATTACGAGGTGCCCGACGTAAAAGGAAGAAAGGAGCTCCCTTGGGGTTCCGTCGAGATCAACATAAAACCAAATATGCACTATCGTTCAAACCTTATATCTATATCATTTTATAATGCCCCCCTAAAACTGGCATGAAGTGCCAAGTCTCTGTCTCTGCCTCTTACCCACACTCCCGCGTTTGCAACTAACAAAAGCTGGGACCAACAGCCTTTGAAAATTCTCAAGAAACTGATTCCACTTCTCTTCATCCATATCTGCCAGCTCCACAAAACTTGAACTGGCAGGCAACTCATTCACCCTAGTATTTCCAGATGATGTTCCAGCAAAAAAACCACTCCTTTGCTTCACACCAATTCTCTTGTTTTCCACAGACACTGATAGCTTTGAAATATTGGGCATCCAATTTCCCAGAGGAACAGTATATTCATCTGCACCTAAGGTTAACTCCCCTTCATTCACAGCCTCATCATCCTCCATCACACTTTCCTCCAGTTTAGAAAGTGCAATTTTAGTGTTTCCATTTTTTGGTCCAAATGGAGAAGGTGGCTTCTCTTCTATATTTTTAGGGAAATCCAAATCCTGATCCTCAGAATCCAAGTGAAACTGGGTCATCACATCTTTGTCTTCTACTTCTGCCTCGAAAGAAGAGGGTTCTTCCTGATCTAACAGTTTCTTTGCTTCAAAACATATGAGCTCAAGCTCGCTGGGCTCTTCATCAGGACCCTGAAATACCCTACTCATCATGTCGCCAATCTCGGCCAGACAAAGACCAAAGGCTGCTGCTTCCTTGAGGAATAAAGTGCACAGAACCAAAACCCGCAAGCATGCTTCTCGAATCATGGGCAGCTCCATTCTCAGCATTTCCGAGTCGCGAAAGGGGTCTAGATGAGATATATACTTGAGCTCATCGTCAGAAAAAGGGATTGAGGCCTGAGGCCAGTGGATCCATTCAAAATACGGGTCTTCCAAACTTTCAGGTAGACAAAGACCATGGTCGATGGGAAAAAGCTCCACTTCATCAAACCTTCCAAGCTTCCTGACCAGAAGATTTCCTGCATGTCTGTCTGTGTTCAAAATTCGTATGTCTAAAATCCCAATCCTATGAACTGCAGAAACCGGGAAACTAGAAGTTCCATGATCACTAGCATCAAAATCATGAGGAATGAACTGCTGCAGTGATGCAATCTTGCTTATATGCTTCTTGTTAGGATGCATGTTACCATTGACCCTGTCATTAACATTAAAAATAGAATGCCTCACCTTCACAAGGGCAGTAGAAGGTACATTGGCAAAATGGTCATGGTCAAGAAGGTAAGCTGCAACTTCTCTGAAACCCGTCTCCCCAACCCTCACTGACCGTTTCAGTCCCGGTTGTCCAAGAGCTTTGCCAACAAAACCTTTCGGATTGTTTGGCGCATAAGGTTCCTCATCAGTTGGTTTCACTATAGCAACATTTTCGCCATGGCAGTTTCTAAAATAATATGCACCTCCCAATCCACTCTGAATGGGGATAGGCTCGATGCCAACTTTTATTGCCCTCGTGATATCCTCAACCAGTTGTTTTGTTCCAGAAAATATATGTGAGCAACCTATAATCTCAATTGGTCCACTCTGATCCCTCTGCTGAAGATCCCTACCAGAAGGTGACAGGCATGGGGTAGATGAACTCCTGTGTAAAAAGTTCCTAGTGAGAAGAAGTGGAGAGTCATTTCTAACCACACTAAGATCATTTTTCAAGACCATGTCCCCGCATATGAGTGAGCTTTCCTCAGTCGGGACATTGAATGCAACCTGTAACTTCCTCTTCACGGTATGTGCATTGTCACTTCTATCTAACTCCATCCCCAAAACACATCCAGTTTCAGTCTGAACAAATACACGTCTCCTCCCAGAAGGCTTCCTTTCCATTTTCTTATTCCCAAAACACTTGCTAGGAGGTCCGTTGAAGGTTGCAACAGCCATCTCATCATATAAACAGGTTTCCGAATCAGGATACATGTAAGGAAAATGAGAAAGAGCAAACTTGAATGCCAGCAGCAGAGGCGGCAGTGGCAGAGAATTTCTCTCTCAAGCAAACGCCAAACTCAAATGCCGGCACTTGGTGTTGCAGAGAACAGTTTTCTCCATCAACAATCATACTCAATGCTTTAAAATCCAAAAATCTCCAAAACTTCTCACATAAGAACAGCTTACACTGTAAAACAGATTTCACTCAAACATAAACTCCTACATTGGAGACATCACCTGATAACAGAAGATGGTTACAAAAGAAAGAAAAAAAATCAATACAAGATATACTATACTGCAGATGAGAGATTAACAAACAAAGGCAAATTCATTTTCCAAATCTTGAATTTTCCGTCAAGCATGCGGAAAGGAAGTATAAACTTTACCCTATATGCACAGTCTTATAAATTCAACAAAGTATCAAATCAATCAGTGTAACCGAGATAATAAGGAGTTAATGTATATTACCTCCATCAGTGCAATATAATGACATCTTTCTTACTTTAGCTACTCCAAACCAAAGAAATTAACACAGCAAGCACCAAGCACTAGATTAGTGTGTGTGTGTGTGTGTGATGAGAAGAAAGAGATACAATTGATCTTAATATGATAAACCACAAGTAGATAGCTGAACCGGGACCATTCACTGGGTTTATGTTTGCAAAGGGGTCCAATAATTTCATTCATTTTTCTCACTCAACCTAATCTCAACCACATCATAAATTGTATTTATCATAGCTTACCTATATCCTACATGCATCAACCCAAAAGATAAAAGACGAAAATGAAAACATATTTGAAAAACATCATCCAAAACCTCAATTCATTAAAATCTTTTAAGTTCTAACTTCTCTAACCACCCAACTAAAAACAAACCGACAATTATTTATATAATACTAAAGGACAAACGGATCCACCAGTGCATAGACCCCAGTAGTTTATGTTCTCACACCAATGTTTCTAAAGTATATTAATATGAATCAATAATTCATATGATCCAAACCAAGCAACATAATAGTCTAATAGTACTAATTAAAAAACACAAAGTTTGGAAGTAAACGAAAAATTAAAATTCAACTATTATTATTTTAAAATGCGATTAGAAAGGCTAACAATACAAAAAATAAAAAATTCAGAGATCAATCGTATTAAAATGCGATTAGAAAGGCTAACAATACAAAAAATAAAAAATTCAGAGATCAATCGTATTAAAATGCGATTAGAAAGGCTAACAAAACAAAAAAATTAAAAATTCAGAGATCAACATTAATTAAAAATTAAAAATTAAAAATCAAAAATCGTAACATATATTTTAAAATGTTTCGAGATATATGATATGATTCGTCCTCCGCTGCAAGAATATAAAAAAAAAAACAATTAATTAATGAGTAAATATAATCGGATAAGATTCTCGCCTTCTTCAGCCTCCGGAAATGCAACGAATCTCATTGCCAGAGGCTTCGGCCATCGTTAACTTCACCTTCTCTCAGTATCTGCAACAAGAGATAAACCATAAACCAATATTTCATCATAAAAGAGTCAGAAGTTCAAACCGTTCGATTCTTTGGGGCAAAAAACGAAAATAAAGAAAATAAATCGACACGAATCAAAAATTTGATTTGACGAAGAAACGACGAGAAAGAACCTTGACGACGTCGGGGAGCGGGAGCGGCGGGCGGATGCGCCGCCGTGAAGGGCGGAGGAGAGATCACTTGCACTTCGCAGATTCTTCTTTACTGATTTGTCGTTTACTGAGAGACGGCGAAAGCGGGATCTGAGGTTTAACGAATTCTCTTGTATCTGAATAAAACCAATAATTCTTTCTTTTTTTATTATTTCTATGCGATGAATCTGTTACTTTTTTAATAAAAATAATTGTACACTGCTCAACACACTTCTGACACGTGGCGATGAATGGGCCCATCTTAAGACATGTGGCGGTATTTGAAATGTATATGTCAGCTCATCTTTTGTTTTTTTTCCCGTGAGATGGTTTACATTAACATAATCATCCACCGAAAAGTAACCCGTGCATTGCAGGGTGTTTTTAATAGTTAATTTGCAATATTTTATCAGTTGATGTTATAAAACTAATAAATATATGACATATGTCAATATTTTTAAACACACGTAAGATCACATGATATATTGAAGTAAATAAATCTCTCAATTGATAAAACCGAAGTAGACATGATGACTAATATTAAAATTGTTAATCTAAAGTTTATGTTATACCAAAACCAAACAATGTAATTAAGTTTTGATAACAAAAATAGAAAAACATCCAGCAAATACTTATGTAGCAATAGTATTAATACAATGAAGATCTTATTTCACTTCTGTATCTTGACACATTTTAACTCTTTAGTTGAGGAAGCTTGTGAAGATTTTATTTTACTTCTCTATCTCAACACGTTTTAACCATAGTTCAAAAGTTATTTTTTTATAATAAAGAAAGTTAATATAAGTCTAATAAGAAATGAAAATTTTATGGTCGTTTGAAGTTAAGGATATAGTGTCATTATCAACACGTTCGGAAGGAAGAAGCGTAGACGAAATTGTGGGGTATTTACTTCTTTTAAAAATTTATTATATTTAATTACATTTTAATATTATTGACTTCTTTTGTTTTAAAAATTTGTGAGGTTAGATCAATACAAAATAAATTAAGCAAGTAATATAAATAAAGAAATAAGAAGAATATCTAAAGATTAAAATATTTTTCAATAAATAGGAAATAATTTTATTGACACATTAGGTTAATATTGTTCTGTAAAGCAGAATTGACAATATCCGGATAAAGAGTAGGTAGCAAGCACTAAGGACAATTCACAATCGATAGAGGTGTAGACGGTACTTTCCTTGTCTCCCGACAATATTTCTCTAGACAGTACTTTCCTTTTCTTCAGACAATACTTCTCTAGACAGTATTTTCCTTATCTTCAGACGATACTTCTCTAGAGTAGATAGAGCTAATGAGCTATTTCAGTCTTCTATTTTGTCGAGCAGACGATAAAGATATTTGTTGAGCAGACGATAGAGGTGTAGATCATATTTGAGATATGACTTTGACACTATAGTCTCTTGTTTTTCCTTTAAATGATACTTCAATCTGAGTAGCAGACGATACTTCTCTAAATGATACTTTCCTTGGTGATTTTATTTTATGGAGATGTTTGCACATTTAACGGATAAATCAACATGTTGACAAAATCTTGCTTTAAAATATGCTAGTTAGTAGCAATAGAAAATTAATGATAAAACCGTAAACAAATAAATAAAAGTGAATTGAATATAATTGGTAACATTATCAAACAATAATTATCATATAAAAAGAACAATCATAAATTACATGATTTAAATTTGTAATAAATAATTATTTGAATTCCTTAATTATCGCAAATCATGATTTAAATTTGGAAAACTGATTTGATAGAGGGAGAAATTGTTGGGTTGATAAAGTGACACGTGTCAACATATAAGAGAGTCTTTTTTTTAAGAGTGGCTGAGGTTTGAGATTGAGGACTCACAATTAGTAGATACAGTAGTAGATTGGATTTTATTCTGGTGTTTTAAATATTTTTTATGGGTTCATACCGCCACATACAATTTAATACACTCATAAGATCTCACTGCACATTTCGCTTCAGTAGTTGAAATTTTATTTTACTTTTCGTTGGACGCACAATACACAATATATTTATATTATTTATTTTCACCTAATATAAAATTAAATTAATCTAATAATTCTATAAAAACATAATTAATAATTAAAAAATATAATATAATTAAATATCAATTACATAGGAAATACATCATTAAAGTCCAACATAATATTATATAATTGAAAATGAAAGAAAATAAAATAAATGACAATACATTTTAAATAAAATACAGAATATTTCATAATAATTAATTTACATATTAATGGTTGAATGAGAGAAAAATAATATTATTTAATTTAAGATCCCACTTTGAAAGAAGAACTAGCCAAGACACCAAAATAAGATCTCAAGTCATGTTAGCTATCTCCAATAATGGGATTTTATAAGATACAAATCTTATTTTAAGATCTCAGTTTAAAATCCCCATTAGAGATGCTCTAAGGCAACTAATATCATTTTTCAAACTTTAATACTTAAACTATTTTATTACTTTTCATACAGAATAAAACTAATTTATCTGAATCGTTGAATCGAATGTATTTATATAGCGATTAAGTCTACAGATTTTCATATGACTAAAACTTGACTAATAGCTACTTCATCGTTTCACTTTATTTTAATGTGTAATGTGATATTTCAATATAAGTAATTTTTTATATTTGATTGTATATATATGAATATCTAAATTGTATGATAATTTATATGCATGAATTATTAGCATAATATAACATCATTCAACAGTTGGATTAATTAAGTTTTGCACGGTATGAAAAATTATAAAGTGGTGTAAGTGTTCAAATTTGATATCTGGTGTCGATTGATCTCTTCCCTAGTGATAAGATGACGTCTGGGTATGATATTATAGTACCCATCTCCAAACCTGCTTTTTCAAAAGTTACTGTACCCGCCCATATCTGCGTGGGTAAGAATCTAGATGCTTGTCTTCATACCGTTCGAATATCTAAATGCAAATACCCTTACAAAAACTTGGCTAATCAAAATTTAACATTTATGAATTTTCAATAAAAAGCGAAAACTGAGTTGCTATTATAAAATAAAAAACATTAATTAAAAATACAAAAACAATCCAATTTTTAACAAGTAAGTTCATTCAAATAAATATTAATTTTTTAAAAAGAATAAGCGAAAAAATTAAAATTAAAATTTATAATTTTAGATTTGTTAATAAACTCTCAAAGTTGTGGGTTACTAATTTATTTTAGTAACAAGTGAGGACAAATTAACAACCATATATATAATCTTAAGAGTTTATTTACTTTTTTTTTTTTTAAATTAGAAAGTTATACTTTAAGTTTATTTATAAACAACCAATTCCGTGTGCCTGTGTATAATATGTGAGTGGGTATCGGGCGAGTTTGGTACTATAGCACCCGTACCACACCCATACCCGCTACTTTTTACGAGTATTTATTCATGTTCAACCTCATACTTATTTAGTGGGTCTTTACCCTACCCATTATAGGTATTTTTTGCGGATACCTATTAGATCCAATACTCATTGTAATCCCTACGTTTGCGTAAAGAAATTTTACACTGACATCCAACCATTGTGTGTCACGTAAGATTAATAATTATATATATATATATATATTAATTTTTAATGTGTCAAAAAATAATTGAGTGTTTGTGTAGAAAGTGTTACAGTTCACAGTATACAGACATTAAATCCTTATAATTATGAGGTTTTTTTCTCTTTATTGCAAGTCAATAACCCGATGATAATTCAACCGGTTAAAGGCATGTTGATTTTATGTTAAAAATCATATTCTATGCACTGTAATTCAAGAATGTGAGTTGCGACGGCTCGTAACACATGAAACATGAAAAGAATTTAAACTTTTCGTTAGTGTTCAGTTAGGTTCAACTTAAAATTAAATTTACACTAAAGAACTGTTTACTAGTTCAATTATAGTTTAATTATGGTTGAATATGATATTGTTTGGAGAGTGGAATACCTTTGCTTGCAATGTGGCGATGCATAGTGGTAAATGAGGCTAAGATTGCAGTCAGCACTAAATTATAGAGAATGTCTCAAAGTCTTTAGAAGAACAATATGTAAGTAAATAAGCAATGCTTAAGTTACATATTAATCAAACATGTATTTATAGAGTTCTATGTGAGTGCTGCTAAAGGTGTTTGACCTTTGTTAAGTCATTGTAGATAACTTGTAGTTTTACTTGAGCAATCTATGAATCACTAAGTTCATTAGCTTTACCTTTGCTCGGCTAGGTAATTGGACGGGTTAGAAGCTTATCTTGGGTGTCCTGGTTGACCAACACGATATTCACTTTATCATGAATCGCCTGAGACAACTAGGACAATGTTGGGTCTTGTGACTATTTGAGGTAGCTAGAACAGGAGCTCCGATTTTGGCATGCAATGTCAAGATGATAAAGCAATGCCAAAATATTATGAAACATTTACCAAGTAGAAAAAATGTGAGGTAAACAATTTAAAGTCTTATTAAGTCTGAGATAAAATGACTTGTCTTATTTGGTGGTATAGCCGAAATACGATATTCAAACTTTTATGTCCGGCTGGTTCATTAGGTTTTCAGAAACTTAAACCGTCATGATTTAAAAGTTGTTGTGTTTTGGTCGTTACAATTTATCTTTTAAAGTTGAGTCATTAACTCTGCCAATTTTCCCTAAGTCTTTAGTTGAGAAAAGTTGAAAGGTTGTAACAAATGAGTTGGAAAGTTCTAGAACGTTGCCAATTATAAATTCAATCATTTTGAGTTTTAGGGGATTGAACCCTAACTTTTTAAATTTTGGGTATTTTTGCTGGAAAACCTAAGTGAATAAGTGATATTTATGAAAACAAAGACCCTTCTCGAGTCTTAACTCTGAAGATTTTTGGAAGGCAATAAGTGATATTTTTGAAGAAAAAAACCCTTCCAATAATACTTTGATTTGAACTTTGCAGGTTCTTTTCCTATAGGTCGTCATAAATCCACACAACTCATAATATCGCTGAACTTGAGTGCTTACTGTTGGGTGGACAAAGTTAAGTGGCCGAGCTTGTGCCAAGCATGCCGAGGGATTTTTCGCATATACTCTATAGTTTTCTAAACTCGATTTTGAGGATCCCCTTTGCCGATTTTGAGACCAATATACTGGACTTCCTCTGCTTGCTACGTCCAAATTCCAAATGCTTGGGGATTAATATGGGTTTTCCAAATTTTATGCAATCTTCTAAATATTCTGGCTACTTGCTCTCTTTTCTTTCCCAACTTCTAGCTTAATTGATCCTCAAACAAGAATATAATAAGTTTTGTTTCTTTAAAGAGTCAGCCTCACATGAAGATCCTAGAAGTTTATCCTGACTCTAAGTGGTTTAAGAACGAATTCGTTCTTATAAACTTGCTACCAACATTATTCCTTATATCATCCCATTTTGGAAGAAGGAGGAAGACCCCAATATGTTTTCGTCGTGAGGGAATGTCGAAAACTTTAATTTGGTGATGGATGACCTCCTTGTTCTAGCTTATTCTTTGAGTTATGATGAACAATAATATTCCAAGATACTCTTGGTTTTTTTTTTGTTGCTAAACCCAGTACTCCCGTTTCCAGGGTGGTAGACAATTTGGGGACCAACTTTGGGTTTATTCCTCTCGCCAACATTATAGATCACTTCATTGGTTCTTACAAAATTGTGTATCCAACTATACCAAAGAGAAAAGGAAAAGACTAGGGAAAGAACAAAATTGATGATAAGGGTAATGTTGTACTAAGGAGGACGTGATGAAAGAAAGGAAAAAGAAGAAAACTCTCTCTTCAAAGGGAATTCAACTATGAGACCTTGAATTTTGACATGATCTTGTTCATTTTTCCCTCATTGATGTATTGGTACTATCTCATCCTGATCGTACCTATCTGAAATCTTTAAGTTCTCAAGAGGTTGCCGATTTAGCAAATTACTGCTCACTACTTGAGCTATGTTGTTATTCCCGAATACGAGGAAAATTTTTCGGAAACGTATAGGCCAAGGAAGTAAGAGAAAACCGTATCAAGTCATTAAGGACTAATCTTTCTGTAGCCGAACAAGAGAATGAAGAACTTGTTTTGAAGGAAAAAGACATTAGCTCGTTAAAAAGATTCTTGAGAATGAAGTTAAAGATCTATAGATCGATTACAGTTTTAGTTTTCTGTATTTAAAAACTGTTTTAGAAACTGTTTTTAAAAACTATTTTTTTAAGAAAAAATATGTTTAAATAAGATGTTTTCCAACCTTAAAAAAAACTGTAATCTGAAAACTAAAACTAAAACAGAAAAATATTTTAATATTTTAGTTTTTAAAACTAAAAATAAGAACTGTTTTCAAAAACAGTTTTTGATGTAACAAACAACTAGACCAATACATTGTTGGTATTGCTCCTAACATATGTTTTTCTTGAAATTTAAACTTGTATTCTTATCCTCATGAGAGCTTAACTTACTTACAACTAGATCAATAACTTATAGGTAGACCTATCCATTTTTTTTTTCTTTTTTGATGCTGACTTATCCATATTTCAAGCCTCTAAGGAATAATTTGTTTTAATTTATTAAGATATCTCATAGCCGGGAGAAATGGAACTTAATTGAGAATTAGTAAATCATATTATATGAGATTAAAACCAAGTCTTTGTAATTCGGATCGAGATAATAATATCATCTTCAACTCCTAAAAAATCATTTTAGACGCGGATAAAACCATATTATTATTGACTTGGTTCTTTATATATTATCTTAGATGAAATTAAGATCAAGTACTTGGGACCTGGTTCAAGATTTTTTTTCTTCATCTCATCTATCACTTTCTTTTTCTATATATAATTATTTTTATATAATATCAATTATCATATTTTTTTATCTCTCTCTTTTATTAATAGTTTTGACTGAAATTGAAGTCTTAAATCATTTTTCTATTCGCAAACTGTCTTCACGAAAGTAAAGCTTATGTTGTTTTCACATACAAGTGGATATCGATCCAAATTTATATGTCTCCATCCGAACATTTTTTTTTAAATCATTTAATCACCTAATATTTTGACCGAATATAACGATAGAGAGAACTTGATAACTATAACTATTGTTTAGGCTAAAGTAGAATTCGTCAATTCTTTATTTTTTGGTACAAAACGCCAAAGCAGGAAACCAAAAAACAGGACCACACGCTACAACTGAACTCTTCATCACTTCTAACTTTTCCTTCAATAACAAAAGAATAATTCGCAGGGAATGCAATTTGCTTTCATTTCATTCCTAAATCAACACATCACTTTGAAAATAGCATAACATTCAATTAATTTGTTTAGATATGAAAATAGCATAACATTCAAACTTTATCTGCAGATTTCTACCATAAAATCTCTCCTATGATCAATCTATATATACAGAAAATAACCGTTGTGGAAATATATGAGTCAAGAGGGAAAGGTCTAGGCATCAATCTAATCCTTGACAAAAAAATTAAATGCTTTCAAATGTAAAAAAAACTATTTATATTTTTGTAAATATGGAAATTTCATTAAAAAATATGGAAAAGAATACCTAAGAATACAAGCCTGAGAGACATTCGATCAAGTTTCTTCCTCATGGGTGAGGAAGCCACATTATTCACTTGCTTATAAATATGAGAAAAGTGAATAGATCCAAACTGAAAAACTAAGAATTGAATCTGTTTAAGCTTTGACTGAGTTTAGAAGAGTTACATAAAAAAATATTCATATAAATTTTAATATCATAAGAAATGTTATCATTGAATTTAGAGTTATTCCCAATATTAAAATAATTTAGTGACTTCTATTAGTGAGTTAATAGACTTTTAAAATATAGCAAGAAAATGTACATTCTTTCTCCATAAAAATAATATATATATGTTTAATATTTTTAGAGACACAAATTCCTGTACTCCGTTTCTGGATTTCTCTCTCCATGACATACCTTCTGAGCACCCACATGGCCCATCCATCCCATTCCAAATAATGTAATCATCCCTAGAGTTTCAAAAAGACAAAATCATCACCACACCAAAAAGAGAAAATATTGATTAAATCAACATAAATATAATAATCATAGTATGCACCATTTCGTAATAATCTTCACCTGCTCCCTCTTCATTGGTTCGTACTAACACAGGAGGAGTGCACCTTCCTCTTCACTCTTCTTCAAACTCACAATAATTGTTTCCCGGAAAAGTAAAACCTACAAATAAACACTTTTTTTTCTTCTTAATCAATATATTTCACCACCAAAAGTAATGAGATTAATTTAATTTTTCTTTTTTGAAAGATTGCACTAATTGATAGAGTTGACCAATGACTTTTTTATTTAAAATTAAAAATTAAAATCTCAACCACTTATTTAAAAATTAATAACTCTTAACTACATTGTAAACTTTTTAACCTAAATATTCAATTAAGTCATTATTGTATCAAATAAAAAAAAAATATTGAACGTATGCTTAATTTCGTTTCTGAAAATGTAAGCGTCGGGATGAAAGAAATACCTCCTTAATCTCTAATTGTGTAAATTGTTTCCTAACATTATATAATTAAATACTATCTATGTAAAATTCTTTACATACAAATGAAATTAAAAAAACATTAAAAATTCTAAAAAAAGGAAAAAGAGAAGTAGAAGAAGAAAGGTTGGTCCTGAACCCTGATCCAAGTGAAGAAATACACCACCCCCCTCCTCCTTTGTGGCCTGTGTCTGAAGACAGCTTTAACACGTGCCTTCTCCATCTCATTGGCTCTCTGACTTCTTCGTTGACGACCTTTCTTCTACTCTTCCTTCAACTTCTGCTTCTGAAGCAGCTTTCAACACACAGAGACTGAAAGAGAGAGAGAGAGAGAGAGAGGTTTCAGTGGTCAATGAAAGGGGAAGCGAAGATGAAGTCCAAGATCAAATGGGTTGGTCTAGTTGGGATTGTGCTCTCAGCTTTCTCCATCTTCATACACTTTCTCCTTGCTAGATTCACACAATTGGGTGTTGCAGATTACCAGTCATCAGTTACAATCTTCTCTTGGAGACCCATCTTTGAGAAACCGAATTTCCCCACCAATGTAAACTTTTCTAATATCATATCTCACGCATAAAGATCTCATCTTTTTCCTTTTTTACTTTAAGTTACTGGTTTCGTTTTGTGTTAAGCTTCTCCAAGTCCTGTAGTGGTGATCCCTTCGTTCTCGAGAGTGTTCATGGTTCAAAATTTTGGCTTTGTTCTTCAGAAAATGACAAAGATGTTGATTTCGGTGTTGTTTCCTTCATATGGGGTTTAGTTAGATGAAGTGTTTTTGTTTTTTGTTCTTCTCTATGTTCATGGAAATAAACGCTACGTTGTCTTTGTGCCTTGCTTTGGATCTGTCGATTGTTACATTTGACTCAATTTGGATTACAATGTGCCTCCTAATCCTATGTACTCGGAGTGTGCATTTTTGTTAATTTAATCTCTGTGTATTCATTTGAAAATCCTTTCCTATTCTTTGTGCCGCAGAGTCCCACGTATAGAAGGCTTTGGGGTCCGGTAAAGCATCTTGAATCCTTGTATCCGGACTCAAATCCACGAGGTTATTATGCTGGTCAGTTCAACATTTCATCTTGGTGCTAAACATTTCAATAGTTTCATTTCTGTATCTCCGTAATGTCTTGTGCACGATTTTTTTTTTCTTTTTGGATAAGCACGAAAATATGACTAGTCTGATCATTTGGTGCCCTGATTTTATTCTGCACCAACATTTGTGTGTTTTTGTTGGAAATTCATATGTATGAACTACAAAAAGATAAAATAAGATAATAGACCCATGTACTCATGTCTTAGGTTTTGAGCAAAGATGTGGTGTCGCGTTTCACTCTTGTTGTATGTTGCTTGGCCCTTTGTTGCAAGTCCCCTCCCCTTGCTTTTGGATCTTCACACATGTTGCTCACCATTTTCGTATATAGGGTTTAGCTTAATTTAAATACCATTGCCTTTGTTTTCATACTTCAGATTACATGTAAAACCAAACAAAAAGTTTCTTGCCGAAGTGGAGCTTGTGTTTCTGTAGATTACTGTTAATCCTTATATATTCATATATCCCCCTCTATCTAAAAGCAAAGATTTATATTTTTCCTGACAGATCCTAGCTCACAAACCAATGGATTTATTTTTGTTCGAATACAAGGTGGTTTTCATGAGATCAGGAATTCGGTGAGGGTATCATGTCTCAGGTTCTGTATCATCATATATTTAAATCATATTGAACTGAAAGTGTGTTATTATCTGGTTTTTTCAGATATGTGATGTCATTGTGGTTTCTCGACTTCTTAATGCTACATTAGCAATGCCTGAGATCCTATCAGCAACCAGCAGCAAGGGAATAAGGTTATTGCTCTTCCAAGGAATTACAGAAGCTTACATTTTAAATATTCTGATGTGCTATAACTCTAAACTATGTATTTAAACTATTTCTCTCTATGATTATTTCTATCCAGCTCTCAGTTCAAGAGTTTTGCCTACCTATATAACGAGGAGCACTTTGTATTCTCATTAGCAAAAGATGTCAAAGTCATAAGAACTCTTCCAAAAGATCTAAAGAGTGCGCGGAGAAAGAAGAAGATTCCTGTGTTTAAAGTGCCACATTCAGCGTCTCCTTTTTATTATTTGCATCATGTTCTCCCTGTATTAAAGAAGCATTCGGTGGTTGAACTAGTTGTTTCTGATGGTGGTTGCTTGCAGGTAATAACAGCTTGTGCTTCATGTATTAGATCCATAACCTGTTTTGATATTAAATTTTCCTTATCAGAGTTAAAATTCAGAGGTTAATTTGTTTCGACTTGTTTATATGTTTGAATAGAATTTGACTAAGCTAAGATTTAATAATTAGTAAGCCCCCTTTATTTTGTGTTGCCATGATGTTGGTGCTTTTTTATTGAAATGTAGTTGAGCATTTCATTTACTTTGCAAATGATCTTGAGATTAAATTCTGACCTATCTGTTCTCTGATACACATGGTCAATTTTTTAGCATTGGTCATTCTACGTTGAGATGAAGAACTATATATATGTGAGGCATAAATTGATGAATTATATTTTATTAGTTATTTTCTGAATCTCAGAAATTGGAGCTAGCTTGTGATAAGTTTAATTGTATTTTATTGAGTGATATCCAACATTGATGGTGCTCTATTCCTATATCTTTTTCTGATCTGTAACTAGTTCTTCAGCTTCCTGTCTTCTCTTTTCCTTTGTACTATTTCTCCTCTTGTTTTACACCATGCAGGTTGTTTAAAATGGCTCTCATTGTTCCGTTATTAAATTTACCTATTAGTTATTGTTCCTCTTTGCTTCATCTTCCTTTTCTTCTTTCTTAGGCCATTCTTCCTCCCCAATTCATGGAATATCAAAGGCTGAGATGTCGAGTTTCTTTTCATGCTCTTCAGTTCCGACAGGAAGTCCAGGAACTTTCTGCTAAGATTTTGCAGAGGCAAGACGAACTTCATTGTCGCCTCTCTCTTATGTTTGTTAGTTCTTCTCTTCTGCACTCTTCCCTTCCCTTGTTCATTTGGTTTCTTATAGTTCATGATATAATTGTAGGTTACGAGCTCCTGGCCGTCCATTCATTGCCTTTGATCCTGGCATGACTAGAGAATCGTTAGCATATCATGGTTGTGCTGAACTGTTCCAGGTATATATGATTCCATCAATGATAATTGTCTCTTAAATCTCAGCTGTTAATATCTAAGCTATTGTAGCCTTAAATTCTTTGCTAGGATGTGCATACCGAACTCATTCAACACAAAAGAGCTTGGATGTTAAAACGTGGGATTGTCAAGGGGAAGCTTTCAGTCAACTCAGCTGAAGCAAGGCTGAATGGCTCATGTCCTTTGATGCCTGAGGAGGTGAGTGAATATGTTTTAAACTTTCAGACAAGGCTAATTGTTTAGTGTCAATGAATTGGTTGGAATGAGTCTGCAAACTTTGGTCATATAACAGTTGTTGGAATTTCATACTAATAGTATATTTTAAATTCAAAGGCATGTGTTTAGAGAAATAGAGAAAGAACTATGCAGGCTAATATGAGCCACAATATTGATCTCCTGCAGATTGGTATTCTTCTGCGCGCCTATGGATACACAAAGGATGCAACTCTATATGTATCTGGGGGAGAAGTCTTTGGTGGTCAAAGAATATTGATTCCTCTTCATGCTATGTTTGAAAATGTTGTTGATAGAACTTCTCTTACAACTCCTTGGGAGCTGATAAAGCTCTATGGGCAAGAGGTCAACCTTGTTAATAGTCCTCCTGGACCACCACCTTTCAAGAAAGTAACAAAGCTTGTTGATTGGAAGGATGCAGGTGCACGTCCACGCCCACTTCCTCCACCTCCAGCAAGGCCAAAATCATATAACATAGAGGGTTGGTGGGGTTGGGTAGCTGAGAGTGACAATGAACCTGATAGTACAGTTATGGAACTAAGGACCAATGCCCATAAATTACTGTGGGAGGCTATTGACTACGTCGTTTGTGTTGATGCTGATGTATTCATCCCTGGATTCGACCGCGACGGGAAGGGGCGTCCAAATTTTGCTAGCTTGGTGATGGGTCACAGGCTATATCAGTCAGCTGCATCAAAGACATTTAGACCTGACAGGTAAATACCTCTATTTGAATAGATGTGTGTTTGTCTTTACTTTAGTGTGATTACGTGCAATTTTTTCTCCGCAATAACTTTGAAACACCAGACAGAATATTTTCTTAATCAGTCAAGTTGGATATCAAATGCTCGGAAGTTTCAAAATCTCTTATCTCCTATAAACTTAGTAAGTGGAAGATAATATATAAGCTTGCATGTGTTTCCAAATAAAGCCTAAATATAATTTCGAGTAAATCCTCAAGTTGATTCTCCAAAGTCATACTAGTAACCACACTAGTCCTTTTAAAATTTTGGTCTTCAAATTAGTCCTTCAATCACGTAAATGTCACCACATTACATTTCCAGAAGTTTTGTCACCAAAATTAGCCCCTCACGGTTTACTCATCACTTAATTTTGTCCGTAATTTAATTTTTTATAAGGACAAATAAGTTGTATTTTATATCTTTGAGCAACTAATTTGATATCAATTTTTTTGAAAGACTAATATGGTGATGTCAAATATTGACGGATTAATTTGGTGATCAAATTTTTTGAAGGACTAATGTGGTGGAATAAGTAATTTTGTAGGTGCAAATTAAGGGTTTACTTTATGATGTTACCTGTCAATAATGCCATTAAAAAACCAAAACAATCTAAAGCAATGCCTCAAAGCAAGATGATTAGGAAATTTTTGTAAGTTTAAGTGATGCTATTTTAAACTCGAATAAGATTTGCAATTTTAATACCTTGGGATCATACTTCTGCTGACACAGAAAGGAAGCTGCTAGACTTGTAGATGAGATTCGCAACCACACATATCAAACAAATCATACTTGGCTTAAATCAGTTCGCAGGCATTTGAGGAAAACATTACTTGATGGGATTATAGAAGCATCAAATAAATCAAAACCATTATCCTTTCTCTCTCATCCAGTCCCTGAATGTACTTGCACAAGGCGTGACTCCTCTGAAGTATCGAAGAATTCTTCTAGTCCTTTAACTTCCCAAGTATGGAAAGTGCTTGGTGTTATTCACCGGTGTCCTGCGTGGATGGAAACCGGTCCAGTTTCTCAATCAAAAGATAAGGAAAATGAAGAAGATGGAGACGAGGATGATTCTGTATCCGGGTTATTCTTTGGACCAAGTGGTGGAAATGATGAAGGTGAAGGAGAAATAAATACTAAAGAAGAAAACCAATTTGAGGATCAGGAAGAGCTTGAGGGTGGTGAAAGATGACAGATATAATGTGTTGATGGTCCATCTAACAATTGATAAGGAATTCATGTACATAATCAGTTGTTGCTTGCAACTGTTGCTCACTGGATTTGAGAGAAGCAGTAAATGTGGCAATAGCCTATAACTTTGATTCAGGAAACCCATTTACTAGTAGAGAATATTCTGTGTTACATCAGTGTTTTTTGGCTCAAGTCCTCAAATCAAAGTTACAGGCAAATTTATTGACCACATCAGTTTTGGTGTAAGCTTGCATTATCATCATTGTTGATATTAGGTTTCAGTTTGAATTCTTTGCTAGGAGAATTTGCTGATTATCTCTGGTGCACATTCTCATAGACTGTATTTAATTAATGTAGCATTGGCTAGAATTCAACTCCATTTTTGTACCGGATGAGATATGGCACTGTGGTGTTATAAATTTACTCTTAACCATTTCTTTCCTGTATGTATGTGGGAACTAATAATTTTTCTTTTCTGTTTCATCATGAACATTGGTTCTTCCATATTTTGACATTTACATTTGTATTTGCACTCTTTCATAAATACATTTGTAATGTTTGGTTTTAGTCCCTATTAAATTTTTATTGGGCTTTAGTTCTTCAAAATTGACAATCCAATTCCTACAGTAAACTAATCGACCTTGAAATTGGTTTCAAGGTCACAAGCACTTGGTACCCCAGAAGGAAGAGATGCTAGGAGAATTGAATAATATTAAATAATGATTATAAATTTCATTGCTTATTGCTTGAAAAATTTGTTCCCTTTTTTTACGACACTGCTAATACAAATTGTGTCAAGTGATATCTTTTAAAACAAATTTTAAAAACATGTTTAATTAAAACAATTTATTCAACCATTTTTTTGAAAAAAAATTGTATTTGAAATAAAAATACCAAGCAGTCTTTCAGCCATTGTAATGAGAAATTCAACAGAAGCACAAGCATGTAATATCAGGGATGGTAAGGAAGAGGGGGGCACTTGCCCCCACGACAATCTTAATTTTTGTTAGAGCAATACTACTATATAATAAAATAATATATTTATTTTCCTCCAAATAAAAATAATTGCCCCCATAGCTTTGTAAATTTACCTTCAATGCTATAAAAGCTTAAGTTTGTCACTTCTGTTCTAATTGATTTCAACACTTTTTGTTTCCATATCCCAAATAGCAATATGAACACCCATTGGATCATATAAATCTAATCTACATTTTCTCTATTTTGTACTGTTAGAAAGAGGACCCTTTACCTTTGTTTCTTTTTCTTCATAACATTCATGAAGTGTTGGACATTTTTTTTCTATGAATGAAGTGTTGGACTTTGAGCTCATCTATGAAGAAAAAATTTCTTAAATTTGATTTAGAAAAACTTTCTAATGATTCTGGTTGAAGGCCAAAACTTTCACATTACCACGTTAGTGATAGAGATGAAATTAGGAGGTATTATCTAAAGGGTCATTACCAACCAAAAAAGAATAATTTTTCACAAATTCGTAGGTTCAATCCTAATTAGTACTTAAAAAATATGTCAATTAGTTGGGAGATGAATGGTTGAACGGTAATTTAATTACTTTTATATATATATATATATATATATATATATATATAGCGAGAGAAGTATTTGATAGTGTTAAGAATGAAAAAATTATTCAACATTTGTAAAATATGGAAACTCGTAGAGAACAATTGTGATGTGTATTTAAACTTTCAATAGTAATATATTATGTTTTTAAGATTGGAAATTCATAAGTAAATTTTGCCCCACTAGTTCAAACTCCTGGATATATAACATTTATTTCAGAATGTCCTTGTTTGAAAACCAGAATCATGAAATATGCACATTTTATGTCGATCAAACCAGCATGGCAAAAATGACCTGACCAACCCAACAGCACTTTCCCTAGGCTGAAAAAAAAAAAATGAACCGGACAAAATGAACATGAGGGGGACTGCTAGCTAGCTTGCTTCTCGCCTGAGCCTCTTCTGACTCTGTTGAGAATATTCACTGCAATAATCACCTCCTGAACATGCCATTCCTTGATTGTTCACTAATTGGTTATCATGAGCCTGAACAAATAATATTTGGTTATAAAGATGACTTTTGAAAGGGGAATTACAAGATTATCATGCCATGCCAGGACTTTATCCTTAGAATTCATATAAGAGTGTCATGTATGGTCTCCTAGTTCCAAATTCGGATGAAGGTCTTTCGTCCCTAAATAGTGTCTCAATTTCCTCTCACCAATGAAATCTTATCATGTTAATTAAAAATGACGAGTGGGGCAATTACAAATTTATATGGTGGTTTTAAACTAACATGTCAATTTTTTTTTGGGTGGGACAGAATGAGACACAATTTTGGGACAAAAGATTTCAATCCTCCAAATTCACCCAATCCAAACATACATATTTATATAGGCAGGAATTTCCTCTTCCTTTTCTATTTCAAACGGATACTGGCATCTACTAACTCAAGGTCAAAAGTGTAATAACAAAGCGAAAATTCCTCAACAAATAATTAAAAAAATATACGAACAAACTTCGTAGGCCGAAAATTGAAGAAAGGAAAGCATAAACAAACCTTTGAGCTATATGTGGAGGGGGCCAACCCGGTATTTGATCGTCTACCAACATCAACTTGCACTGAGAGACTGGTCAGGGACAAATCAACACCTGATGACTGCAGTGCTTGTGTGAGAGTATCCAGGATTCTGTTACATACAATAAACCCAGTGAACAATAGCATGAATGATATCCACTGCAATATACTAGAGGTAATTGATCCATGTGCTAAAGAATTAATTTCCCCATATGGTATTGTTGAACCCTTATTTTGTAATTTGTATGATACATGGAGATGAGAAGAAAACGAAGTCAATTGCAACAAGATGATTGAAGAACACTTGTTGAACATTTCGTATGTCCAATTTCTTATTTTTCATGGATAGAATCTAATGCCAAATTGTAAGCACGAGTGGCATCTAAATTTATGTTTCTTGCAAATTGCAAAGAGTAATTGGCAAGACTCAAGTAAAGAAAAATGACAAAATGATTTGAATGTGAAATGGCAAGCTTCAGCACATTCAAGATAGAAAGAACCAGCTAATGCCAAATTGTAAGCACGAGTGGCATTGTAATAATTTGTTTCTCGCAAACTGCAAAGAGCACTTGACCACACTCAAGTGGGAAAAAATGACAATATGATTTGAATGTGGAATGGCAAGCTTCAGCATATTTAAGATAGAAGGAACCAGCTATGGGATTTCAGTCACAGTTCTTACGTATGGTACACGGCATCACAGAGATAATACGGCCTGTTAACAGTAATACCAATCAGAAATTGTTTTCCAGTTTTATTCAAACGGGTTTGCTTCAAGTGACAAGTACAATCTCAAACAAAAGTAACGGCTAAGAAACACAATAAAATCCTGATTAGTTTAGAGAACACAATTCCATGCATGGATAGCAGGATAGATAAGGGGGGATTAACTTAGAGATGTTAGCCTGCAAAATAGCTTATTCATATGAATGTTTGAGTCCAAAATGGTATACAAATAGGTCAAGATTTGCTTGAAAGAATCCCATTTTTCTCAGTATCATATCAGTAATTCCCTTCTACATCTAGGATCATACTACCTCTCCATCATGCGCACTCCTATTGGATATTTCTCTCACTAGTAAAAAATTTCCACAATTGTTAACTGAAAAGAACACTAACTTGTTTAACACTCACTCTTTCACTCATCTGAAAGAAAAAAAAACCGTCAACTTTATTTTCTGAAGTTTTTGGTTATCATTGAGAAAGGAAAAACAACGGCTTGTTTAGAATCAAGTGATTGTTAGAAAATTGGCTCAAACTTCAAATGTCTAGTGTCCCTTCTTTTATGCCAATGATTACCAGATAGACAAGTCCTAGGAGATAGCCAGGTAGGTCATGGTTGAAATAAGAGACAGAAAGCTCCAACAGATAATAACCGGTAATGAAGAGAGGGAGAACAGCAAGAGATGAACAAAAACACACAAATATGAAGCAAAAAGTTCACTACTATGAACTTATCAAACAGTTGAGTTGGCTCAAAGGTCTTTCCTTTTTCATTTTTAATTACAGGGTTTTAATTCGGGCGGTGGTGCGGGAATGGTTGTTCCGTTGAGTCCAACTGAAGTAGAATTATGACAATCTCCGAATGAAGATGAGAATATTAGCATTTACTTATGTGCTTGTCCATGCGCACACACTGTTTACACCCTCTAAACAGAGTAGTTTCAAGCAAACAATTAACATTAAATCAGAGAAGAAAAGAACAACTATGAACTTATGAAAGAAACCAACCTCTGGGAATAGGCATTTGAGATGCTATCTGATCCACTTTCAATAGTCAGCTCCTCCTGTTCCTTCAATGTATTATCTGGAACAATATAGTTGTCCTTATTTTGTTTACTAAGCCATACTTGAGGCTGAGTATGGGGAGGCATGCCCGCATTAGACAGAGGTTCCAGCATATGCTGGGTCACCATACCACTATTAACAACTGGATCAAACATGTCCAATCGCATTTGCATGGGCAGGGGAACTTCTTCAGTCGCTGAACCAGGGGTGTGGCCCTTCTGAATAGTTGTCGTTGAGAAGCCAGACTCTATTGGGTTCTGTACATTTTTGGGCAATAATGAAGGGACATCATTACTTTTCTCAATAACAGACCCGTTTTGAATAGCTCGAGAAGGATCTGTAGTATGTTCTGCAGGCCCATGATGATTTCTCTGGAAAAAGTTGAGAACAATAAAATTTAGATGAAGAGCCACTTCAACTATTGTGTCACAACCAGTCATTGACAAAAATATCATCGAAGTTGCCATAATTCTATCCCTGACCTCATACCGGGATACTAGTTCTGGAAACAAATGAATATTGTAATTAAAAAAAAGAAACTGCAGGCAGATATATGAATCTGAAGAAATAGGAGATGGTAAAATCCTAAGCCTTGGTACGCCAGAATCCAAGTAGTGACACAACTTAGCTGGAATAAGGCTGGGTGGTTGGTGTTGTTTCTTTTGTAGTCTATGTAAAAGTGAAACTTTATACAATTAGACTATCACAAGCTTCACGGCCTTATGCAATATTGTAGGTCAAATTACTTTAGTCTGCCGTGAGAAAATCCAAATTTAGATGAGGTTGAATCAATCAAGCAGACAACTATGTACGGACTAAGAGCCTGTTTGGATATGGGCTTACTAGAGCTTATCTGCTAGAAAGTGTACTAAATAAGCTCCAACAAATGCTCTTTGCTTTGCATTCAAACGGGTTCTAACTCACTGTTTGCATAAAGTATCATAGCAGTGCTTTGAATACCAACATTGATACTAATGCAAACTGACATTGTCATGACTCATGAACAAGCACAACATTTCATAAACCAAGGCCCAATATAAAACATAAACACTCAGAAAATGCAAGCATTACACCATTCCATATAACTTTACCCATGGAATTAATTTTGTTGGCTCCTGATTCCATCCTTCATAAGACTGTTCATAAATTTGTAGTTTTTCCTGTAGGAACTGAATATACTCAATAACCTGCATATAAAAAGAGAAAGGGGGAAAAACACACATCAAATATCTTAATTTAGATTACAAGAATATAATTAATCATTAAGATGTATACAAGAAACAATGATAGACTGAAGTACCTCCAACAACAAGGATGCCTTATCTCTTTTTTGATCATTTTGAGGTATGAGATCTTTCAGAACCTGAAATCTGGTCCACAAATACAATTCTTATCAAACAACCAAATATTATTAAATATTAACATAGATTGACAGAAAGTTTCACTTCAAAATCTATAACAATTAACTCAATAAAAGTAGTTTTTGTTTCTTCGAGTAAAAGAGAGGAAAAAGAAAGCTTACCTTTCGTTAATTTTGCTCCTTCGACGCTGCTCAGTCTCTGAATGCTTGGAACGATGAGGGTTCACCCTCTTCCCGTTGGTGGGTTGATCCACCTTCTCTGCCAAGTCACGAACAACGTGATAAGTGAATGTTCATACTGAATGTGAATTGCGGAATACAATTGAAGTGTGAAAAAGAGAAGAACTTTGAGACACCCATCAAGGAAGCAAGCGATAAACCTAAATGGGTGTTGCAACACTGAACAAACCACAGAGAGAGAGAGAGAGAGAAACCTTTGTTGAGAGAGGAAGAGGTGTTTTCAGTGAAGAGGTCTTCGTCGTTGTCGTTGTCGTCGTCCAATTCATCTTGATGGCCTTTGGCAGACCTAGCCATAGATGGAAAAATTTTCTCGAGAAAATCCAAAGTGTACAAAAGAAAATGGGAAAATAGAGTGAGCTTAGTGTATTGTGTGCACACCCTTGACCCTACTACTAATAGTCCAATACAATCCCACCAATCTCAAATCAATATGCCTAACATTTATGATTTATCAAGGGTGGTAGAACTTGCTACTCATTTTTTACTCTCTACATCTTCATTTTCGTCGGTTGTGTTTTTTAATATTAATATGCCGGGTTTAGGAAAACTTGGTACTGATTTTTTACCTGAGATTTTGTTTAGGATTAATGGTTTATTTAGTTTCTGTCATTGTACATAGGTTTGCTTTTGGCCCTTATCGGAAAAAATACAACAATAAGTTCCTTCGATTGGACGACGTTTGTGTTTGGTCTCTGCCTAAAGTCGGAGCTTCGGCAAAGACGTTAAGTGGCAGACCGGAGCTGACTTGTCATTATCCACATCATTTTTATTAAATTTTAATTTTCAAATGTATAATTAATTATTAAAATAATATAAAAAAAGTAATTAAAAATTATAATTTTCATTAAATTGAACAAAAATACAAAAACTAACATTTTTTCCACTAATAAAAAATAAAATACACTTAATTTTCATCTTCATTTTCTTCTTTCATCGTTTCTAGAATTCAATCCAATAAATCAAACCATCATACTAAAATCGAAAAATTCATAATTTATTCCCGAACAACTCAGATTCAACAAGAAATCATCATCAACAGTTCCACGCTAGTATTGGAATGACACCTTACGAAGCACTGTACGGAAGAAGATGCAGGACCCATTTGTGTTGGTTTCAGGATGGAGAACACTTGCTAGTTGGACCAGAGTAAGTTCAACAGACGATAGAGAAGGAGAAGCAGATTAGAGATAAGATGAAGACGTTCCAAAGTAGATAGAAGAGCTACGCGGACAACCGATGAAGGGAACTGGAGTTTGCACCTGGAGAGCATGTGTTTCTTCATGTTACACCAACTACCGAAGTCGGGAGAGCAATCAAGTCGAAGAAGCTTATGCCAAAGTTCATTGGGCCATACCAGATCATCGAGAGGGTTGGACCGGTGGCTTATCATATCGCTTTACCGCCTTTCTTGTCCAAGATTCACGATGTTCTGCATGTGTCCCAGTTACGTGAGTACATTCCGGATCCTTCACATGTTATTACCTAGGATGACATTCAGTTGAAGGATAACTTAACCTTTGAGGTTCCACCTATGAAGATCGCAGATCGAAGAGTCAAGCAGTTGAAGAACAAACAAGTTCCGTTGGTGAAGGTGATTTGGAATCAAGTCACGGGAGACGCTACGTGGGAGTTAGAAGATAAGATGAGGGAGAAATACCCTGAGTTGTTTCACGACTCTTAGTTTCGAGGACGAAACTCTTTTTAGGGGGGTAGAATTGTAATACCCTCATTTTTCTAATATTTATGATTAGGTCCTTGAACTATTTTATACTTTACAATTGGGTCCTTGTTGACCCTCTATTGGTTTGTTGATTTTAAATTATATTGGAATGGGTTTTATCAAGTTTGAGTATCGTATACAACTTAGGAGAGTAACGTTCAGCAAGTGAGAGTATCGTTTGCAACATGTGGGAGTATCGTCCACAGCATGAGGGAGTATCGTCCACAGCATGGAAAGTATCATCTGCAGCACGTGTTGAAGTATCGTCTGCAACATGTGTGATAGTAACGTTTGGGAAGTATCGTCCACGATATGTGAGTGTATCGCCTGATGGTATTGTTTGGAGTGAGTGTCGTTTGCGACATGTGGAAAGTACCATTCACAACATGGAGGAGTATCGTTTAGAGAGTACCGTCCACAAAAGGAGGGAGTATCGTCTGCTACGCACAAAATCGTGCTCTGTTTTACCTCATCATTGAAAATGTTCCAGAGCGCAAAAAATCTATCTTTACTCTAATCCTTTTCTTTCATTCTGTTTATTCCTCTTATCTTGTAAAGATTCTGTTTTGGTCAAGATAAGGAAAATTTAAAAGAAAATATCTCTTGGAGCATATCTTGAGTATGCTATGTTTTTCTAACAAAAATCTGTTTCTGTTTCGTGTAAGTTATAAATGGGTTGTTATGGGTTAAATACGAATTTAAAAGATATAGTTTTGTTTTAGGAAGATAAGGATAAGTAATAGAAGTTGATATCACCTTTGGGGAAGTTTAAACTTGGTTTTCATCTAAAATAAATACCAACACTTAGACAAACGTGAGAGTACCTGGATTTCCTTCTCTCTGTTGCTGATCACGAATTCCCTTTTCCTTGAAGATCAAACAATCATTCTCTCTTTCTTTCCAAGAGTTCAAGGTGAGAAAAATTCTAGTTCTTAATTCCTGAAGAGTTTAAGGTTGAACCAAGTTTCTGAAATCAATTCTAATCCTGTTTCCATCTCTTTCCTTCTTTTCCAAGGGTTTTGAGCACAAAGTTTTCCAATTTTTCCTTCGATACGATAGACGTTCTTTTCTCGAGTTCTTGGAATCTGAAGTATCATTTTTCCATCTTCTTGATCGAACGAAGACACACGAGGTAGGTTTTCTTCATATGCAATTCTTGGGAAATAGATTCTGTTTCTTTCCTTGCCTTTTTGGTCTCGAGTTTCTGACTATAGTTGGGGTTTGGGGTTTCGTCTCTTCAATGTTTGATTGTGGTTTATGTTCTTGCAAGGTTGGACGAGAGGCTTATGCAATTCTACGTACAACGGTAAGGTAACTCTGTCTTAGAGTGTCACGAGTCATGCATGTTTTATATCGTTCTGCTTGTGATTGATTTCTATTGTTATTGACCGTGGTTGATATTCCTTGAATTTCTGAATTTAACTTGTTGATTGTGGATTAATTGGATTATGATGTCGAGACTGAGATTTCTGTTTTGAATCTGATTATAGCATGATTGAATGTTTTGATTTATTATTGAGGCTGAAACCTATCATATGCTGATAACATGTTGGCCTGAACTGTACTGGATCATGACTACTTATGCTAATATACTATGACTCTTGGGTTGATATGAACTGTTGGTTCACTCGATTATTGTTGTTATTGACATAGCATATGCATCTAGTAGGATTTTTGAAAGGTTGATGTGACAGCACTTTGTCCCGTGTGATCTTCCTAAGGAGATGTGATGACACTTTGTCCCATGTGATCTGCCTTGAGGGTGGTGTGGTGGTAGTTTGTCCCACGTGATCTTCCTGCCTTGGTTGGCGAATTCTGGTCATAGTTAAGCATGTAGTTATTGGTAAGACTAACAAGCATGTTTTGTTGATGTATCATTCAATGCTCTATAACTTGATATTGGTTTGTTGTATCCTGTATCGTTTAATCCTTATAATTGATGTTGCTTGCTGTATCGTCCAAGTCTTATAAACTGTTATTGTTTTGTTGTATCGTCTGGGCTTTACTGAACTAACGTTTTGTTGCAGTATCGTCTGAGCTTTATAAACTTGTTGTTTCTTTGACTGTATCATCTAAGCCTTATTGTTCACTGGACATTCTTGCTGTAATGTTGTGGTTTATATGATTATCGTTTATTGTTGCTTATGCTGTCTTGTTTTGAGGAGTTAACCCTTTTTGCTTGTTTTGTTTGTTGTTTGAGCTCTTAACGCCATAGATGATCAGTTTGATGATTCACGTGACGAATGATTCTGTTGCAAAGCTTAAAGAGACATTGGAATAACTTGAAGACTTGGTGGGTCGAGCGTTGAAGACTTGTAGATTTATATTTCCGCTGTTATTCGTACTCTTATGTTTTTGGCACGTTATTGTGCAGACTTAAGAATTATTTTCTTTGTCATACGCTATTTTTATTGTATATAAGTATGAGTATTATTATATCATATTAATTGAGTTAACGTTCTATTTTAAAAATTGAGTTGTTGAGAGAGGTTTTTATGAAAGTTTCCGTTAATTACTATGACCCCTGACCCAAAATTGGGGCGTTACGATCAGTGTCACATCCGACACCATCACCCCCTTCAGTCATCACTCATGCTGCCCCGTTGGTTCCGTGTCATCGATTGGCCATCTCCGCTCGCCCCCTCTCCTCCGTCGCCGTCTCCACCTTCAACCACCATGTTTGTTGCCGCCTATGCCTCCATCGATATTATCGCCTCCGGTTCCGCCTCCACTGATCCTCGACGTGTCTTTCGCAACCTCCACAACTGTTGTCTTTCCAAGTGTCGTCTAGCCGCTGCAATAGCCTCCGTTGTCACAATAGCTGCCGCTGCAGTGCCTCCTCTGCCACAGCCGCCACCGTTACCGCTACCGTCTCTTCTGGTGAAGTCTGACCGCGATCATAGTGTATGCCCAACTATCATTGTTGCCGGTCTCCACCGCTTTTGTCTCCTCAGTTGTCGTTCGGCCGCTGTCATACTGTTAGACACTTGTCTTTATAGTATTATCTTATAATATAATAGTATTAGAATATGTGATATAGGTTTGAGTTGTCTTTATAGATTGAGCTAAATGTTCAAATATTTTAGTTTCAATATTAAGATGATGAGGTATGATGTTGATTGTAATATAACTTATGAGTTGTAAATAACATGAAATAATAGTGTCTTGTATTGTGAAGTAGATAAAATATGAGAAATTCATCTAAATACTCTATGTCAATAGGAATACACCCCTTACAATGAGTCTCAAGCATTAACATGTTTGTATTTTACTGTAATAATGTCTTTGAGACTATTGCGAGAAATATGTTCTTATTAATATTATACATTTAGAGCATTTTGGTGAGTTTATGATATTTTATGTGTTTTCCAATACAAGCCGCATTATTTCATTATTAGTTTTTTACGAATTTTCTTTTGTTAAGCTTCCGTCTTAGAGTAAGCCTATACGACCAACGCAATTAGGTGCTTTTAGCATTGACCTGTGTTTTCGAGTTGCGTCTGCCTAGAGTCGGTCAAGCCCACCCAACCCTAAGACGGAAGTGATCACTATAGGATGATGTCGTGAATCCAATTATGAAATTTCACAATTGATTATCTTGACCATAGAAGCTACCCTCTCTAGTTTCTATGCAAAATTGATTTTGAGACAAATCATTGTTGCGGTGACCTCCCTTTATTATTTAATTAGACACTAACCACCCTTATTTTGTTGAAAACATTGCACCTCCTATGAGATTTATCATTATTGCACTTAAGATTTATTATTATAAGACTCACCACCCCTTTTATTATTCAAAATAATTTATGAAGGTGGGGAGATCAATGCAATTTACAAAATGGTTTCTTTGCTTAAATTGGCTGTTGAGTCTCATGGAATTATATGTTGAAGTTCTGTAACAGTGGATTAGTCTCCTGTTAGTTTCTCAGTTGAGCCTTATGATTTTTAGGAGAGATTTCTACATTAAATAGTATTTTCTATATTCAACTATGCATTTTATTTCAGAAGTTAAAATACCTTGCATGTAAATTACTTCAGTGTTCAACTCTTGAAGGGTTCCCAGCGTAATTTGTTAGTAAGTTTCAATTGAAACCACTTAGTTAAGGCTTTAGGATTTGTATCTTGTTACTAGTGTTTGATCAATATTCAGTATTTCTCTGCACTGAAAATTTAACGAAACCTTGCACTTCGAACTATGATAGAAATGCAGGACCTTAAATGTTCTCATAAGATATCATGTTACTAACGGTCCTGTCTAGTCTCTTAAGGAAGATAGGTTGTTGGGTATTGGTCTTTGCACACCCTAAAATTGTCAAGTACACCTAATAATTTTTTTAATTTTTAAAATACCCTTAAATTAAAATTTGACGTTTTCTGAAGTAAAAAATAACTTCTGAAATTTGAACTTCCGCAAGAAAAAAATTATTTACACTTCCGGAAGTTGAAATAATGGAAGTAAAAATAGCTTCTGGAATTTTGATATTCCGGAAGTGTAATTTTTTTTCCTTATAAATTAGACTTCCGGATCTTAAATTTCTAGAAACAAATTTTTTAATACTTGCGAAACTTAGACCTTCGAAAGTAAACAATTTAGAACTTACAGAAGTTAAAATTCTATGAGTGAAAAATTAGCTTCCGCAACCAAACTTCTAAAAGTGTAATTATTTTTCTATTAATTATACTTCGTGAACTTGAACTTCCAAAAACCAAAAAACTACACTTCTAGAAATTGAAATTTCATAAGTGAATAAAATTATCTTCCGGAACTTAAACTTCCAGAAATGTTAATGTTTTTTCTTATGAGTCCTTTGGAACTTGAACTTTCAGAAATATAATTTTTTTTTTCTTATGAATTACACTCCCAAAAGTACAAACTTTTACGCTTCCGGAACTTACTTGCATTTCCATAGACTTAGAATTTTCAAAAAAAAACAATTTTGGAAATAATCGTATAGGAATGTTCTAGGAAAAAATTATTTAGGGTGTACAAATATTATTTTTGGGGTGTACAAAAATTAATCCCCATTGTTGTTTCAGATTTTGCCCAAAGGGTAAATTGACTTATAATGAATATGTATTGGGTTGAAGTATCCTTGAACTTCTATCAAATAATATTTGGTTCATAAAAAATAAAAACATGTCTTTTCTGACCTTTGATAAATATTCGGCACCAAAAGAAATTCTTCATCACAAAAAATATTATTTTCCTTTTCTTAACAAGAATTATAAGTGTTGTTTTACACGACCTGAATCCATATGCAACCCTTAAATGGATTTGATGAAACATAAATGAGTGATGTATGGCAATGCTGTGTAAGAGCAACAATAATAAGCCTCCATAAACTTAATTTTTTCAATTTCATGTTTGATAAGATTATTTGCTCAAAGCTAAAACTAACTTGTCCTTGTCTAACATCACAAGTTGTGAATATTCAGCAACGATGGATTTACATGACATTTTTTTCTTATAGAAGTCAAATACATGAAAAAATTAACTTGATAATCATCATATGACCCAGTTTTTTGCTTTCAAATTCATTTAAAGTTCTTTTTAATCTCCTTAATGAATTCGAGAAAGCGATACTAATTGGTTCAGATTGATGTTTTGTAAACAATGTCATTTCAAATTGAGACTTTATTTTCACATGTCCGTGGAACAATAGCTTGGCCGTCGTAATATTTTCTCTTTCATTTTAAACCAGCTTTGGTATGTTCAAAAGAATACAGTACACAGGCATTTTACATCCCCGCAGAGAATACAAGAAATGTTGTTTTACCATTTGAATATAAGCACAATTTTTTCAGCTTTTCCCTGCGTTAATTGCAGCCTGCACAAAGTCTTCACACCGAGTGAATCCACCAGAAAACACCTCAGGTAGAACCCCAACTATGTCAAAGGCCTCCTGCAAGTCACTAGCAGAATTAATATCATCAAGCCAAGACAGCATCTCCTTCGGGAATCCGAGCAGCTCTTTTACGTTCAAGATTCGTTCCTTCATCACCAATTCCCAGCTTTCCAGGTGCCCTCCTCTTTCATCTTCCCCTTCAGTTGCAGATGAAGCCCCTCCAGTACTTGCAGATGTTGTTGCACTTGTGGATTTCTTGACCTTGAAGAAATGCTGTAACTGCTCAATCAAGCCTGTGTAAACAAGCATTGGACGAATGATAGACAAAAGCTCATCATTCTTCCCTGTTTCTGTTGTAGCACTTTGGTCCAAACATCCAGATTCCACGGCTTGAGCAGGAGCAGAAATGGATGATGCACGAGTACTTGAGCGGGCGTGTGTGTGCTGCATGTATGCATGATAGATTCCGCGCTGCAGAAAAGAACGGCGGTGCTGCAGCCATGATTGGTAAGACTCTGAGAGAAGTGAGTTTACCATCATAAATTGGACAGTTTCTTCTGTCCCCAGCGTGGATTGGGTGCCTGATGGAGAAGGGGGTCTGAGATCTGATGTGGTTGAAGTTATATATGCTGATACTGCCCTAGCCATGGTTCGACGCTGGGAGGTGCTTCCTTGATCAAGGAGATGACATGCCATTTGTATCATAAATGGAAGGAACCGGGAATTACTATCCCGTCCCCCGCCTCGGCTATCTGCACTGAATGATGCTCCTGTCGCAAACCGAGCTAACATCTGCGAAGATAACAAAATGAAATTGCATGAACACCAAGTGGGACAATAACTTGATTCAAGCAAGTGTAAAAACAATTGTAGCGACATCCTTGTGGAGAGAAATTATTTGAACCTAGTGAAGTGATTTTCTAGGTGAACATATCATTCACATCTGTTATCATAAATAAGATTTCTTAATCAGTTTTTCCTTTATTATCACGTCAGTCAAATTCACCATTTAAGAAACTAGAAAGAGCTAGCTGAAAAATATACCAGAACAATGTCATAAGTCAGCAGGCGTAGCCTGCTTCCATCAGCACGTCCAAGAGCATTGAGGTTGTCCCAGTGCTGGTCTACATAGCGAATATACTGTGCCTGGGGAACAGATGGACCTCTTATAGGGAATAAAGAATTACAGAGAGATTCATTGTTTCTAAGTGTTGCACCATCCCACTCTTTCTTAGGATTCTTCAATGCAGCATCAGCTCTTTTGGCCTCTTGATGACACTGGAAGTGAATAACATTGAAGTAACTTACGGTAGTGTAAACACACTCTCCGCGAGCACTTCCAGAGGCACCTACACCTAGATTCACACGCTTACTATAAGAGTAAACACCTAGTAAGTCAGTAGGTCTTAAACTGTATCCTTCCCTGCACACCATGCATGCCAACCCATCCTCCTCCTCCTGGACATCTTCTAAACCCTCAAGGATAGGCCGGGCAACAACAATGCGTCCACCTCCATCTGAAGACCGTTCTTGATGCATTCCGAGGTCCTGCATCAGACATAAAGGACAGTGTCAGTTTCTAATAGAGTAAAACTATAGTACAATGCACATACACTTCAAAGGTAAATGATAACATGATTTGGTCATCAAGCAGTGAACAAAAAATATCACCAATAATGAAAATAAAGGAAACTTTTGCTAACTTATTCAGCATTTTCATTCTAAAGGGTAACAAGAAAACTACATTAACCAAATCGATATCAACCAATAATGTTTAAAAGTTGAAAACAAAAATAGAACACCAGAGGGGAACAGGCAAGGGTATGCATTTATATTAAAGATAATATGTAAAATACAATTAGTAAAATATAATGTAGTTAGTTGTAACAGCTTCAGTATGAAGCTGTCCTTCTCCTACTATATATAGGAGCTATTGTATTTTACATATTATCCTAATATATTAGAGATAATGTGTAAAATACAATTAGTAAAATGTAATGTAGTTAGTTGTAACAGCTTCAGTATGAAGCTGTCCTTCTCCTACTATATATAGGAGCTATTGTATCTTTCATAATTGACTTTTCAGAAATTAAATACATTCAGTTTTCTTTTTCAGTTTCTCTCTTGTTCATCTTCTATTATGTTATCTAGAGCTTAGTTCGAATCCTAGCTATGGCTTCCGTCACAGATCCAAATGCTTCTTCTCTCAATCTTTTACATGCGGTCTCAATCAAGCTTGATGACACGAATTTCTTCTCATGGCGTCAATAGATTGAAGGTGTTCTTCGAAGGCATCAGCTTCAGAGCTATGTCATTGCACCGACTCCTCCACCGAGGTTTCTCACAGAGGAGGATCGTGCTTCGGATACAGTGAATCCTGAACATCTTGCTTGGGAAAAGCAAGATTCCGACGTCTTCACGTGGTTGTTATCCACGCTCTCTGATTCGTTTCTCCCAACGGTTCTGATTTGCAACCAGGCTTGGCAAGTTTGGGAGGAGTTTCATGACTACTTCAAGATTCAGAATCAGGCGCAGTCGGCGAAGCTGCGAACAGAGCTTCGTCACATCACAAAAGGCTCACGCTCTGTTTCTGAACATCTCAAACACATGAACACCATCGTGAACACGCTTCTCTCACTCGCAGATCCGTTGAGTTATCGTGATCATGTAGATGCGATCTTCGACGGTCTTCCACAAGAGTACAATGCTCACGCCACCGTCACGTTTGGCCGCGGTTCACCATGCTCCATTCCTGAACTTGAATCCATGATAGTGGCTTTTGAAGCTCGTTTGGAGCGCATGAAAACACATCAAGGAGGTGAATCTTCCACGATTCTGCTTGCTCATGCTCAACTGGGTCAACCCGACCCGGATGCGTCCCAAACGCACGTTCCGCAGGCGAATGATGCTTCAGACGAATCCTGCTATGACGCAGCATCGTCGGACGCTGGCGGAGAACTCGGCAGAGGACGCGGTGGCAGGTACGCTGGGGCCACCCTGCCTCCGGCTGTTATCACAGGTATTCTGACCAGCCTGGTAACCAGGCTGGCAATTGTGCCCACCAAGCTGGCAGTCAACAGAGTCAATTATGAAAGATACAATAGCTCCTATATATACTAGGAGAAGGACAGCTTCATACTGAAGCTGTTACAACTAACTACATTACATTTTACTAATTGTATTTTACATATTATCTCTAATAATTTACAGAGACCCAAATTACTTTGTCCCATCCTCAAAATTACATACTTTCAGAAAGATAAAAGTAAACAAGTAAATTTAGTTTTATCAATTGAAACACCATTGTAGCTCATATACTCAAACTGGAAATTATTTTATAAAATACCTGAAGCAACTCCTCTCTCCTCCGCAAAGCCCGGCGCCTCATTTCATCCCTAGTTGCATGCCGCAACTTAGACACCTTCTCCTCTAGGAATCCATCTCCTTTCCCCTCCTTGTTCGATAGCGTATCCAACAAGTTCTCAGCCCTTGCCCCAATTTCATTTTCTCCTGAAACTCCTTCCAAGGCATGCAACAAGGGTAAGATACCTTGCTCATCAATACATTTTTGGGTGAGGAGATGCCCCATCGATAAACCTCTCAGCATAGACAATATAAGAGGGACAGCAGGAAGTGTTAAACCCTGCGCCCACTCAGCACTGGTCTTGTAGCCAGCCTGCCCTGCATTGGCAAAACTATCTTTCAAATGTCTGATTGCAGTTTCTGTTATACCCTTTTCTAGGATAATGTCCTTTAATCTCTCTCCACAGGAACTTGTCTTAAGTGACTCTGAAACCCTAACAAAATTTTCTAGAGTGAACCTCTGCTTTGCGGCTAGCTGAGCAATATTATCATCCTTCGGATTGTCCAAATGTTGTTTCTGCAAATCGTCAAATACACGCCAATCTTGCAAGTAAGGGATAAAATGCTGGATAAGAGCTTCCATTGCAGCAGGTTCACCATAAGTTAAGTAAGGCAATATTCGAGCAACCATCTCTGTGTTCCTCTGCTGTTTGTTTGATTTCTTGAGCCCCAATGGATGAGACAATCTTTCCAAAAACATAAGAACTATCTTCTTGGCTTCTTCTCCAGTCCCGGCTTCTTCACTGGTGACAGTAAGGGCACTTTGTGTGATGCTTATATTATCGCTTTCATTTGCTTCTAAAGTCAGACTTTCAACAATCAGAAGTATGCCTTCAGCTGGCTCCATGGCATCAACTGAGAAAGCTCGCCTTGCGGTCTCGAGAAGTAAACCTAAAGCTCCTAGCTTCAACAAAGCTCGTCTGTTCTCTCTAATTTTGCAACAATACATAAGAAGATTCAGAACTGCAACCAGATGCTCCTGATTGGACTTGAAATCATCTCGCAGACGCTGTAAATCAGAAAAGTGAGAACACTATATAATTAATCTTAAGTTTGAATGCAGCAGAATTAATATTTTATAAAAATAACAAAGATACAGAGTAACAGCGTGTAAGAATGTCTGAAAAAATGAACCAGCTAAGAAAACCACAGTAATTTTCTTTTGAGTACATGTCTTAAACAATAAAGATCAAGACCAATAAAACATAATACCATACCGCCATAGTAAAGATGATTTCTAGCACTACACTCTTTATGCAACACTCAGTTATTGGTAAATTCTCTGAAAAGCCAACTCAATCTCTAAATATAATTCATTAAAAGGTAACGAAATTGACTTTTGAGAGAATCGTCCAATAAAGACTGAAGAGTGTGTTAAAAGAAGTAAGTTGCTAGCATTCCTTATTACTAAATGATGCTACCAAATACAATCAAGAGCGTGTTATGTTAAACTTGATGTCTATATCCTTTTATAAATATTCATAAATATTAACGGAATCTCGCCTATTTCATACAGATAATGCGAGGGATAAACAAAAAATACCAATATGATAAGATGGTGTGAAATCTCAAGATGAATCCTAATCTGTGAAAAGTATGACCCGTGCATCGCACATGTTCCATATAAGTCAAATTACAGAACTAAACTCCATCAAAACTACTTCAATCTTAAATGAAGCGAACCACAATGTGTCGTGATAAGATAGATTTTCCCCAAACGGAAATAAGTCTCCATTTAATTGAGACTTGATAAGACTCATATGGATAGTTAACAAAATTGAATTTTGAATAATATACTGATGTCAAAACAAATTCCTTCCAAGTCCTAAATGCAGAGTTTTATTCATTATCTCAGAATGGATCATATGATTCATATCCCAAATGGTATGTACTCCATATAACTGAACAAGTGATTTTGAATGAAAAAATCTTCAACCAGTAATTTTAAAAAAAAAATTGATACTCCTTCTGCTAAATAAAAGACAAGAAAACAAAGAGAAAAGAAAGGATACAGTGGCTTGACCTAGGAAGACACATGCTGGCAATGAACTTGAGCACTCATCGCGGTCACATATAGGTGACACATTTCCAAGGGGTTGTCAAAATACTAATTCATGCTCGATGCATTAACCATACATTGCAGCTAAATTTTTAAATAAAAACAAATCTTTATCAACTGCTATCCTATAACCAAAATCCTTGGAGACCAGCGGGAAGGTAATTATGTGATTATAGTCTAAACTTAGAAATGCAACCATAGTATATTCAAGTCCACGGAATGAAAAAATAAAATAAAAATCCGGTCAACCTTAATCATGCCCAATAGTATCTCCAGTCCACCACATTCACGAACAGCGCCTGCTATGGCAAACTCTATCTCTGGATCCTGAGACTCCTCTCTATCTTCCTCCAACTCTTTTATCATGGGCTCAGTAGCTTCACCATCCAATCCCTGGAAATTGTATATCACATGTAATAGTGTAAGTACAAAAAAAAATTGTTCAAAAGAGGAGCTAACTCAACTGTATAAAACAAACCTGGAGCCGATAGGTAACTGTCATAGGTGGGAAATCTCTGGATGAGGTGACAGCATTTGAGGACGCCAAGTTGGAATTAGTTACACTGGAAGATTGATTTGATTTCTTCCAGACTTGCTCATAAACTAGTGCAACGGTCAAATCAAGAGAGATGATATTGCCAGCAACCAACAATTCCATTCCATAGTCATCCTCAATAAGACCTAACAAATCCAACTGATGACAGATTTTATTCTTCACGTCACGCATCAATGGGCCAATCTCAGAACTTGAATATGGATTCTTAGTCATTGATCCCCTGATAAACTCTTCCTGTGTATGTGCCTTGTTCAGGACCAACAAATATACAGGCTCTGGTTTTGAGGGGCAGATCAGATTGCAGAGTTGCTCTAAGATAAACTGCAAATTTAGGTGCAGATCACATCAAATTAACAAGGAATCTGTACATATATAATTAAACATCTAGTATCTATGTATTAGTTCATAATCCTATTTAACCATATTGATATTTTGTTGGATAGTATTGCCACAACTGATTTAATAGAATAAAACAAATTAAGATAGTTAGGAATATAAAAAATAAAACCCTTCCATACCAAACAAGTACGCCCCTTCCTCTCCTCCCCATGTATTCCCAAACCATTGATGCAGGCCCTAATGAATTGTTGTTTGTTCTCAGTGCTTTCTAGCAGTAGACTATCCAAAAGATCTTTAAGTAGACGATTGCAGTCACTTATCAACTTTGTCTTTTGAACAATCAAACCACGAATTACAATGAGGGCTTCAAGAATGTCAGAAAGTAAATTGTCTCGCATGAATCTGGAATAAAGATTTAGTTCAATGAGATGATGAAAAATAGAATTAACCTTAAAGGTAAAATTATTCAAGAAGCAATTGTACCTGGATCTGACATTCGGGACCTCCAAAAATTTACCAAGAAGCTCTATGAATTTGTGAAGGATAAATCCCTGAGTTATATCAATGTGTAGACTCCTTTCCAAAGACTCAACATTGCTCACTTCTTGGGTGATTAGAGTACAAATTGTCCGCAGACACCCTCGAACAGTCAAAAATAAAAGAGCATCCTCTGAATCTATCATCTTGAATAGCAATTCAAAATACTCTGCAGCACTTTCACCAGCAGAAAGTGTTGAAGGTAACAAAGAAACCACTAGGTTCAGAAGCCGAAATCGTCTGGATGAACTTTGAGTACAAAGCAAGCTTACGAGCGTGCACATCTCTGATCTAATAGATTGGGAACAAGCACTCAAAACAAGTTCTTTAACCCATGATCCCAACTCAAACACTGATAAGTCACTTTTAGCTGCTTTACCAGCACGACGCTTCCACCTCAAAGCATACTTAAGTGCTAGGTAATCATGCCTTTGGGACCGTGACCTCTGGCCAGTACCTTTGACTGCCTGCGACACTTTGTATTGCCTTCTCACAAAATCAAGATAGGAAGCTCCCCTCTCCCATTCTGAATAGCTCAATAACTGAATATCCTGAGTCTTGGGTGTGGCATCCCAATTTCTTTCTGATGAGTCAGAAATTGTTTTTGTTCCACTAACAGCGACTCCACCAGTCAAGGAACTAGGTACATTTTGAGTAATCTCATCCTTTGTTTTTGTAGAAGACTTCCCAAGAGTTTGCTCTTTATCTGGCGTTTCAGGCTTTGGAGGTGTGCATGCCTGAGATATTATTCTAAGACAAGGAAGAATGACATGCTCAGATATGGCGGGATGTTTGGCACCTACCTTGATGGAAGAAAACAATAACTGAAACACAAGACGTAATCTTGATTCCCAGAATTCATCAGCCAACGAACACACTTCAGAAAGTAATAGCAACTCCTCACGGGTAGTCACTGCAATGTCCATGGAGCGATGATGCTCAAGGCAGTACAAAACTTTCTTTTGTATCAAACTATTTAACTCAGTAACTGCATTTACATCACTTTCAGATAAAGAACAAAGGACCATCCTTGCTTGGACACGGGCAGCTTTAGGACCTTGATGAATGTTATTCTCAAATAACTCAGATAAAATGCCAGCTGAAACAAGTTGTTTCTTAGAATTTGGATGCCTTGCCAGCACCTGTAACAATTCTAGACATTGCGTTACAAATGTAGTTGCACAGCCATAGCAATTATTTGGTGATCTGGAAACCACAAACCTTGAAGCCACACTATTATCAGAATGCTTCTGGTGTAGATAACTCATCAACACCTTCCGTAGCCCTTGCAGTGTCTGGACACTTTTGGTTACAGAATCAAAAGCTGCTTTGCACTTCTCCCCATAGAGGACTCCAAGAAGAGCGATTTTCCGGTTGATTTTACATGAGGGGCCAGGTAAGGACACCATCATTTGCTGCACAGAGTCCTTCTGTTGCGAGTCTATTTCACTGTCACCAACACTTGATACAATTTTGAGCAAGGGCTTTTTGAAGCCCAAAAGTTGCTGGTATCGCCTATGAGCATTCTCCGACTCAGACTCTATGGCTGCTAATCCCTTCTTCATATCATCATCATTCTCCATATTATCAAACGTAAAACTTGGCTTTGCCATGAAGTTAAACTCAAACCGCCCGTATTTGCTGTATCCACATTCATTGCACAGAAAAGAGTCCAAATTCTCATAATTGATGTTGCGACATTGCCTGCATTGATATGCATTTTCATGACAGTTGCTGCATATACCATGCTTATCTGTGACTGGACGACTGCAACGTGGACATTGCAATGGTTCAAGGGACAATGCCTGAAGATTTTCATAGAACGAATCCAGTTCAATCATGAAGTTACAAGCTGTAATTGGAATGGGGAATTCAACTTTAAGTTCAGTCTGATCAAATGCAAGATGACAACTTTTTGCACGCTTCCATAAAGACCAGTTATTTTTCAACTCTGATAAGTCGGTAACTGGCCTGTTATTATAGTAAAGATTCAAAACCTTCACTGATTTTGACTTCCTGGTATCATGAACATTCATTGTCACAGTCTGGATTGTGTAACTCCCAGTGCATTTCACTATGATACGGTTATCAGTGAACTTCGTTTCTGATTTTAATGACTCCAGTTTCATCTTGCTGTAAGGTACTTCTGGAGAGCTGCAGGCAACACAAGGTTCACTCTCGAGATAGTATCCATCAAATTCCACTAAGCCACTCAAAGTATTATATATACGAGAATTTGGATGGTTAGCCAACAGCTCATTCTGTGAATGGAGGGTCTCAAAGATGCACCTAATTACATCAAGAGTCAAGCATCGGTCTACAAGTTCAGAAATCTTGTGCTTTGAACTAGTATCAGGGGATCTTCCCAGCAACCAAGTGACAAGTTCAGTATACTCCACAATATTCTGACCATACATCGGGAGGAACTTAACCTTCTGCAAGAGAGCCATTAACATAGTTTCTTTAAACGCTGGTTTGGCATGATGCCAGACACCATATAAAACTAATTTAGCCTCTGCACGCACAGTAATTGAATTCCACTCAAGAAGGAAACTATCTATGAACTGCTTTAAGATATTGCCACTCTTGTCAGTGAAGACATCTACTGCTGCCTCCATATCCAAATAGGACTTCTCCGAACCAGATTCAGCTCCATCTTCACCTTTCTTTTTCTTCTTGGATTCTTGAGATATGATACCTGATTTGTTTGAACTTATGTCTCCCAACTCTGTTTTTTGTGAAGTCTGACCAACATCTTTTCCCGTGTAAAAGGCAAAATTGAGAAGTTTAAGGGTCTGAATAACAGACTCTTCACCAAAGTAAAATATCCCATTCATCAGGAAAGATAAAATATCTCCATGCCTTAAACAGTATTTCTGCCAGTTCCGAGGACGTGCAGCTGCTACTTCTGCCATAGTGGAAAGGCATTTCACAATCTTTACACTTCTTTCATATGGAATAGGATTATTCTGGAAACCACCAGACTTGTTGATGTGTTTATAAAGTCTCTTGACTTCACTAGAGAACTGCCAAGAGTCCCGAACACTGTAATAGTGAGACTTGCTCCCACAGAGATGCAAGAAAAGCCTCCTGGCATATCTTCTTACAAAATTGGTATGAGGATTGTTAATGTAACTGCACAGAACATCTTGATATCCATCTAGCTTCAAATCCTTACCATATGACAACTTGTAGACCTTTTCCTTCTCCCCAGCTTTGTCATGCTTTTCTGGCCGAACAAGCGTGTACACCAGACGGAAAGTGTTTTCTAGCAGAAGTCTGTAGTAGTCCATAAAGATATCTGTTCGGTGCACTTTCGCATATGAATCAGAAAAGAAAGGTGAAAAATTACCAGCCGGCAATTCTCTACGTACTGTGAGCAGAGCTCCACATCCAGGCCCAGCGTTACTATGCACACTTTCGTTGCTAACAGGAGATTTGAAAACATGCACTAGCTGCTGCAGTATATCCATTAAATAATTTACAAAAGATTGCTGCCTAAGAGAATCACAAGCTCGAAGCAGCTGTGACGCAAAGTCATTCTTCTCTTGCTCATCTACTGAAGTCTTAGCACTGACTGAAGTAGATGGTGGAAATTGGATTACATTTTTATCATGCATGTCAGCAGTTCCACTCTGTCTTGGCATGGAGCCATCAGTACCAGGCTGATGCCAGTTTCTAAGCATCAATGTGAAAAACATGAAGACCAGGATTGAAACTTCCCCAAATGATGATCGGGTTCTAGCTACAAATGGTCTGTTGAGATTGATCTCATCTAAAAACCACCTGATTAGTTTCTCTAAATCTAAGCTATCTGGTTTTGAGCTGTCTATGAAAGGTCCACCCACAGCAGACGACAATCTGTAGAAAAGCTGCATAACAGGGATTGCCCGGATTCCAGAGGTTGTTTCCATCCATCCTTTCAATTGTTCAAGAAGCTCAGATAGAAGCAAGGAGTTTATTGCCCGTTTTGAAGCAGAGATTGAGACTGGGTCAATCAATGAAGCAGCAAATTCTCCAGAATCATTGGGTTCCAAGACATGAATTGATGGAGAAGAGTTCTGCACATTGCTATCAGCAGGTACAGGCAAGTCACTAACATCATCAGGTGTAAAGTGAAATTCATTTCCATCTCCCACTGAATCCACTTCAATTGGAATTGCTGTCATAAGATGATCTCTAGAGTGAGGTGGAGGAAGTCGATCTGCATCTAGTACTTCATAACAAGCCTCACACAAATCAAAATCAGGACAAACAGTACAATGCCATCGACGCCTAAGTATAGGTACAGTAGAGCAACCATCACAACAATATTGAACCGAGGAAGTGATAGTGTCTTCTTCAATCATGACTTGGTTATTTCTAGCACTTGTGTCAGCAGGGCCAGGAACTGACACTACACTCTCAACACCATCATCTGTAGCTAACAATGTCTGTTTTGGAAAAGGGACCTGAAGCAATCTCGAAGATATGGCCAAACTGGAAAAGAGATGTATGAGAACCTTAACACCAGATTCAAAGCAAAAGATAAATGGAATGAGCAAAAATACCTGCTAGCAGTCTGAACAGCTTCATCAGATGAAAAGAGAAGCTTCTTGAGTAATACAACAGCAGGCGCAACAGAGTGCACTCCAGCATCTTTTCCATGAAGGGCCAAGCATTCAGCATAGCAATAAATAAGTTCAACTGCAGACATAACAATGTTATTCATGGTTTGGGTGTCAGGCTGCTCAAAGTCTAAGATTCCCCATAAAACTTGCATGAGTGCGTCAACCACTTCTGAGCCTACACCAGCAAAAGCAGAAGCTTATATCATGTTAGAATGGCAGCATATAGAACAAATATATATATCCATGCTGGATAGAATGACTTTGTTCTTTTGATTCATAATAATAGCCTCTCAGTCATTTAAAATAATATAATCTGAGGTAACATACAAAAATGATATAGCAAGAGACAGTCATGCATAAATGAAAAGACCAAACTAAACCAATCTCGTAGCATGTATAGTGGATTTAGGTATTAACTCAGAAATGGCAAGAATGGGTTTAAAAGATGGTGCAAAGTTCTTACATCGAATTTCAATAGAGTTGCATAATAAATAGTACCCAAATTAGTATATCTTTTCTATTGTTCTTTTTTTCCTATTCAGATTCAGTAATTGAATATGGGTATTCACTATAATGAATAAAAGATCGTAATGAAGTACTACCATTAAAAAAACATCTCTTAATAATATAGTTTTATGGTATTTACTCAATGACTAGGTACTAATGTCTTATGATTATATTTTAAAATAAAATAAAAAATCTCAGCAATTTTATTCTAAACAGAAATTATTTGATCAATTGCTCTCAAGAATATGACATTGTGTAATTGCAAACAGGAAAATTCAAAGAATTACTATGTTTCATCGATTGTTCTCAGTCCCAATCCCAATCCCAAATTATGATCATACTTCTAGTTCCTAGCTTCCTTTTATAGCCCGCTAGATCCTTGAGAAGTATTTCAATACTATCCAAGTTGAGACAAGTCACAGAACAAGCTGGAAACATATTCTAATAAAACAAAAATGACTTTGTTAAAATTCATCATGAACAATCAATAAAGTTTCATCATTATTATATAGGAAAGCTTTAACAATTCATTTGAATTTTCAACATATTTCACTGTACTAAAACCATGAAGTCAATAGGTCAAACAGCACAACAAATAATAGTCAATTTAGGAAAACATCATAGATAATTTGGGGAAGAAACAGAAATTTGATTATTTTCAAAACAAAATGCAAGTTCAAATCAAGATTTGATTTTAAGAATAGAAACTGAAGGCCAAAATCTGATATCTAATCAGGCACAAAGTTTTGGAGAATAATGTCACTGTAGACAATTAGTGTTAGGGTTCTAAATATTGGGCCTAGTTGACTTATGGGCCTGAGTTCAGTTAATTGGTTTAGTTTGTTTTTATCTATTGGTGGGTAGTCTATCTTAATCTGAGGTCTATCCTTATCTATAAGCGATTAAGTCTTCCTTATTTCTTTAGTAGGGTTAGTTTATTATAAATAAGTGCTCTTTCATTAGGTTAGCGGTAGGATTTGATTATTGAGTTTGTGAAAGGTTTTTACCTTTGGAAGGGTAGCATGCAGTGAATATTGATGTTTATATTGACCATGTGCATGCTTACTCATCTCATTTTTAGTATTTAAAGATTGATAAGGAAAACTTAAGTGTCATCATCTAAGATTCAATCAGTAAATACAATAATACCATTTGTCTCCAGAAATGTTGCCAAATTTGAACGTCGTTGCAAAGCAACCCTACAAACTGCACGCATCTGGGCAGTGAACTCTTCAATGATCCCACTTCCTGCTATACCACCCATCTCAAGCCTTGACAATAGTAGTGAAGATGATTTGACCACTCCAAGAAGCCGCATGGTGTCCTTAACCTAAAGTGAGAAGAGTCCACATAGTAATAATTAGCATTGAATGAACATAAATAAGCAAAAGCGATGAAATAGCAGAATAGAGAACCAAAAGATACTGCATAGATTACCTGATGGTATATCTCTTTCTTGGGAAAGATCGCTTGTAAGACACGACTAGCAGAAGCTTGCAGAATTGGTTCCCTGTCACTCTCAAATATTGTTTCTAGCAATTGCTTGCACTTGAGTTTTCCTAGCTCTGTCCTTGCCTCCTCAAGCCTTGAGCAATCCCGCTGGCTGCATGACGAATAAAACTTAGTAATTACCTTAAGCCCATCTGCTACTACCTGCTCCTGAATAGGAGCAGACTGCATTGATCGGCGCTTCTTTCCAGACCCACTCAGTGGTGAATTTGAACCAAGTACTCTTGCTTCCATATCCAGAATTGCATCCATTTTCTCTTTCCAACCAAATTCATCTTTAGCTCGGCCATAAACTTCAAGTGAGTCTATTCTGGGAAGTGTTGAGCCATTAAAGGTTGGCCCAACTGACATTGTAAATTCTTCATCCGCAAGAAGAGACTCCGCAACAGTAAACGGAATATCATACCAGGATCTCATTCCTTCATCTAATTTAATAACCCTCTGGAAAATAGAAACGCTAGAAGGTATGTGGCTAGCTGATGTATTACCCACATGAACTCGAAAACCAACCATCACAATATCAGGATTTGAATTGAAGACAGATATCTGTAAAAATGCATAAAGAAAGATATTAGCTAAACAAAAAGGTACAAGAACCAACTACTTTTGAATCAATCACAATGACCGTGATCAAATTATTACAATTTCTTTTCACCCCCCTTGAGAAAAATAACAAGGATTACTTATATCATCTAGGTAGCATTTGCCAATTTTTTAAAACTAGTTTAAAATGGTGCATGTTGGAATCAGTTCATTCAAAATATGCTTTAGTTTGGTTAAAAAAATGCTTCAAAACAAAAGTAGTTCAAATACAACAACAAAAGCCTATTTCCCAATCTGAGGGGTCCAAAACTGATTCTAATATTGGATTTATTTATATATGTGTGTGAAAGATTGTGATTATCTAAATTTCAAAAACACGTCGCATGCTTATTCACCATTAGTGGAATGAGTAGTCCCCACAACTAGATCTTATACATGAGTCCTGCTAATTTTGGACCAGGAAAAAAAACTTGAGTGACAACCTGCATTTGGAAACCAGCCCGGCTCCATTGTACCCAGATACCCCCCCCCCCCCCCCCAATAGAGGCTACAGCATTTTACACAGCTATGATCTCTATTATCATACTGAAAAATGAGTATGCCACAACATATAGAAATAAACAATATCAACTCTGAAACAGCAGTAACTTCAAAAGAATAGAGGATACCTTAAAACCTGCAGGACTGGGACTTTCTAGAAAACCATCCTCATTTACCAAACTCTGTTTAGCTCCTTCAGAATCTCCATTTCTGATAGCATCTCCACCCAGTTTCACATCTGGTGTAATACACACAGTCTTCTCGAAGAAATCAAGAGGAAATTCAGGACTAGTACCAGCATAAGCTTTATTGAGGATGCCAGAACCCAATTTCTTAACTTTCTCAGATGCTGCAATCACACCAGCATCAACACCCACAGGGGCATGCGAATATATTTGAAGGCTACCATCATCATGTAAGACAAGACAGTGGATTTTATCCTTTGATAGCGGTTTGTATGCAGTCACACCAACTATAGGTGAGGTTGAACCCACTGAATGTCGCATACTCTGTGCAAGTATTTCACGTTCCCCCATCAACACAGCAAGTGCAGAATTTGATTTCATTGTTGATAAGCAAACAAATAAACCACTGCCAGCCAGCAATTCTTTCCAATGATGTGCTCCAGCAGGCCGTAGCTTATTGTCTTGCTCCTCATATACAGGAGACATCTCAATTAGAGAGGCTGCATCAGAGCTTGGCCGACCCATCAGAGTGGTACCATCTTGAAAAGATATGAACAGTAGTTTACAAGTTGAAGAGAAATACAACGACGATCCCTTTGAATGAATCTCTTTTCCCTGAAGTTGTACAAGTTCTTTCAATGGTACAGCACCAATATTCCCTTTGACTGACAACTCAAACCTGAATATGTGTCCATTTTCTGAAAGAACAATAAGAAACATTCTTCCCTGGGAAGCTGTATAAAGAATGGCATCCACAATCATGTCATCTGACAAAGTGAAGTAGTGCATGGGACTGATGTTGTCCAGGGACAGATCGTATATCTTGACAAACCTGTTGGTCACAACCATTAACTGAACTTGTGAGCCTGGAACCCAATCCACTCGTCTAATATATGCACCTTGCAGAGCTAGTTCAATGGCAAGGCGGTCAATCACTTCACCACGAGGATTCAATGTCAGGACCTGACAATCTTCATAACCTGCTATAAGAAGATAGTTCTCAACCACAGGACTGAATGCTAGTTGTACAATTTCAAAGCGGACAACATTTTTAGAAAGAGGTTTGACATTGGCCTTGTCAGACGTCACAGGTGCAATGGTGGCTTGACCAATTAACTGTCCAACATCATATATAATAACTTTATCACCTTCACCAACAGCAAGTCGACCTCGCATGCTAACACTGAGCAAGGACTTCACAAGAGAACCACTTGCTAAATGTGATTTAAGATCCTTGGCATTTGAATAATCAGCCTTTATCTTTAGATCAAATGATCCACTTTTATATGCTTTCTTCAATTGCAAGAGATCAACGCCATGAGAAATTACCTTGTCTTCACCCAAACTGATTTTCTTATCCTTAGAATGGTGAGAGTCTCGTCTGCTAATTATAGATGGCATCAAAGAAGAGCAAAGATTGAGCACCTTACTTTCAATATCAAGTTCTTCCAATAAAGATGGAATCCCTTCTTGAAGCTCTTTTGTAATATATAATTTCAGCGAGATATCTACATCTGAACTGATGTCCTCTTCAAAATCTGAATCACTATCTGGCAGTTGATCTCCATCCTCAGAAAAGGGTAAAAATGACTGAAAAGTACTAGAGCCACGAACAGGCGCACTGCTATCTCCTGTGAATTTTCGTGGTTTCAGACATTGACAATTACTACCCCTAACACCACCAGCTCCACAGTCACAAAAGAAGCGGCTTGAACGTGAATAGACTACACGATGACCCCGATGACAAACCTTTGCACAGACTGAGCAACAGCCTTTTGATACAGTCAGGTCACATGTATAGCAGAAGTACCAATGTTGCTCCATGAAATTGCTGCCACTAGAAGTAAATGTACAAACTTTAGAGGCAAGGGCCCTTTCACTGTTAGCATCTTCTTCATCATCCTTATCTATGCTAAGAACCTCTCCATCAGAAGTTGCATCATCCTCATCCTCATCTAAAGAAGTCGCATCACATTCAACAGAGGTTGATCCCCCTTCTTGATTAGCAGAAAGAATGAATGTCTCAGAATTTTTTCTAGATCCAACCAGTCGAGCAGATGCATGTCCTAACCCGAGACTATTGCCAGGAGAACACTTCTTAGTTGTCCTTTGCAAGGAAGTTTTACCAGATCCACAATCATTCAAGACAGTTTCAATAAAGCCAAATAGAAACTTCAGTCCAGGAAGCAGATTCTCATTGCCCTCCAGTTTCCCCATCAACATTACAGTCCTCATCAAAAGCTGTTTCATCAAGAATTCTCCTCTTGAAATTTGGACCATGAAATTGAAATATGACTTCGCTACATGTATATCAAATAGCAAAAAAGCAGTATCAAGGGATAGCAGTGCGGAATTGAAAATGTGCTGTTGCAATTCTTTTGACTGTTGTTCAGAGGATGGAGATACAAGGCACAGAATAAAATTTATTGTTGATTCCCGAAGAGAAACGGAACTACCCTTTGTACAGTTCACCCCATTATCTGATTTCATTATGCTCCCTAAAAGCCTTTTCTCCAACCACTTAGATACACAATGTGTATCTCTGTCAAGGAATTTCCTTTGTATCCTCATTCTGAGATGAGGAAATTGCTCTCCAGATAGTAGATCGACAATGAAACCAAGAACCTTCACATTCACTGATTCAGAGAAGCAGGTATCTAGAGAATCAACTAGAACCAAGCAGTCACCAAGATGCAACTGCGAAATCTCACTCATCTTCCCTGGCAGATGTTCAGCACCAAGATAATAGTAAAATATAACAGACTTTGAAGGGTCTTTCCTAAGACTGCTTAATATCTCAATAATTTTGCAGATTATCCATTCTTGAGCTCGGCAATCACACACTCCTCGAGCATTGATATCCTTCAGAAACCCTTCCATTTGCTTTAACAGAGTCAAGTTTGCATAATCTGACAGTTCCAGTTCTACACTCAAGCTGTGATAGATAGTGTCACATTTCCCATGAACACTTTCAAAGATCCTATCATACTTGATATTCATTACTGTATCAAGAATATGTCCAAGGTCTTCAGTCTCCAAGTCAATATTTCTACCTGCTCCTTTTATTTTATGCACCCCATCCAGAACAAAGATGATTCCTCTAATGCTAAGAACACAGGAAAGCATAGTAGCACTGGGAGTAGAATGATGAAAAGGAAAACCATGCAAAATGCACTCCCAAGAAGCTCTAGAAAGAACCCCTGAAGCTTTCTTATCAACAGCAGCATCCAACCTTGATAAGAGACTAAGAACAGACTGCAGCTCACCTGCATTGGAACCACTTCTATCCAAGAGCTCATCCTGCAGGCTTTTGTCAATTCCAGTATGTTTCAGAAGCAAGAATGGTGAAAACCCAGGAGCCAGCTTCTGCCTGGAACTTAGGATATCAAGGAAAGCTTTCTGACAAAACTGCACATGCTTGTTCAGCAAGGATGAGAACAGTCTTACTAGCAATACAAATTGACCAGAGTCAATCATGGAGGAAATCGTGCTTCCAGCAAGTTTAGCAAAGTTCTCATCCCCAACAGCAGTTTCAGTCCAATTTAGACCATGTCCAGAAATTGAATTGTCCATACAATATCTCCATATGCCAACATTAGTGAAGGAGAGCACCAGAGACAGCCACATACCACTTCTGAGGAAATACCAACCTAATTCCTCAATGCCTTCTGGTATGGGCAGAGCGTTTAAATGCTGAAGCAAGCTCAATACAACATCTGAAAATGTACTGAAGTTCCCAATGATCTCTGGATGGCCTAGGAGTAAATGGCTGAAGTGGAAAAAATGTGACATATTAGATAGATCCACAGATTGGTCTTGATTCCAAGATATACTTGGATGATCCGCTTCAGAGGCTATATAAGGAAAATCCCAACAAAGGGTGAAAACATATCTTTCAACAACTAGATCCTCCACAGCAGTGGCCTTTTTGCCCCTCCAAAGTCCCAGAACCAGTGAAAAGGTAAAATATATGTCCTTCCAATTCAAGTTTAATTTGCCAATTTCCAAATCATCCCCACTAAGTGAAGTAGAAGAACTAGAAACATCAATTAATTGTCCAATCAAGCTATTAATAGAAACTTCCTCTCCAATCAATCCACCTGCTATACTTTTTAATGCACTTGATGACCAAGATGACATGTGGTCATTAACCTTATTCTGCATAGATGAGCTGGACAGAGGTGCTTCCCTCAACTTCGACCGCACATCTACAAGCAATGACGTTGGACAAGTCTTTTGGTGAAACATCATATGGCGAAGAACTAAGATCAACCTTGAAACCACTAAAGCCCAACATGTTAACAGAGTGCAGCTCAAATCCAATGCTGATTTAGCAACTTCTTTGAGGGTTGCAAAAATTAAGTTTGCCATCACTGCCTTTTCTTGTTGAGAAGACAAGTGGAACGCCACAAGAACAACCTCAATGTGAAACAACGAGGGTAGAGTACCCACAAGGTCATTGATACTTGGGCAATTTACACACACGGCTTTTGCCTTCTCAAGAACAAAGGTAACATATCCACTACAAATCTTGGTTCTCAATTGACTGCCAGCAGAACCAACCCTACAAAACAATGTGTGAGCAAGCAGGGCGAGGGTCCTATCGTTATAATTAAAGGCACCATTTTCCACCTTTAGGATCTTCTCCACAAGGTAGTCTTCAAGTGAATCATTCAAAGCATGGTTTGTGAGAAGGTTGTGCAAAAGATCAAAGCATAGTTCATGGACATGCCCAAGCTTACCATCTTCATCATGTGAAGGGATGCAACTATCAGAAATATTATCTTCAGAACAACAGCCCTGACAATTGAGTAGGGAAAGCAAAATATCAATATCTCTACTACTGAGTTTGTTGCAGGCATCAACATAAAGAGAAGGATGCCACTCGGTCGAGAAGATACAAGTTTTAAGGAAGTTCAAAAGTTCTATAGCAGCTTGAATTGGCATATTCTGATTGCTGGAGCTAGAAACTAAAGCGGCAGCAGGTGGATGTTCACATCCATCTGCTGAACCAACAGAACGTGCAGTCTCGGAAAAAAGATCTCCAAAAAGAGCCTCATCCTCTTGGCACACTGCATTTTCAACTTCAGATGTTCCAACAACTTTTGCCAAACTAGAATGGGACCTTTCCATCTTTGGTCTTAATTTCAATCCTTCAGAATGAAGGAAAAAAGCAAGTTGCACCAAATTGTAAATCCATTGGCTTGATGCAGGAAATATCAGCTTTAGAAGCTCTTCAAAAGTGTATCCCTTCAGCAAAGAAACAGACTCCAGATGAACAAGGCATGAAGGAGAACTGTTTAGAGAGTCACCAAAACTGTCAACAAGTTCCATATCGAAGTCTTTCAACTCAAAAGGAATCTGATGCCTTTGTCTTTTCAGATCATTAATGAGATTCAGTGCATAAACAATATATCGGGGGAAGTAAGCTAAAGGGGGCTTGGAATTTGGAGCAGACTGGTCATATATCCAAACAGAAGAATCCAAACTATCCAATATAGATGCTACAATAGATGCTTGGATATTCTGAGACACGCTGCTAGTGCCAAAAATAACCTGAACATTGTGAAGAAATTCTTCCAAAACCATTAAAACAAGGTTCTCAAAACTTCCCTCGATAGTAGCATATGTACTCACAAACTCAAATCTAACTCTAAACAAATTAGACAATGTATCAGAAAAAGAAGCAACTCCCATCATCAATGAGGCGTCATATTCAACATACGGAACGTCCTTCATGAGACTTCCAAGTATCTTTAAAATCCTCAAAATGAATGATAGTCTCCTTCGAAAATTTTGGCTCACCGCATGCTCATCAAATACATCTTTCACTTTAGCTAGTTTATTGCACAGAAAAACCAAGCGACGAGTGCATTCTCCATGGACAACTGCCCAGTGCTGGGATAGAAAGACAAAATTATTGAGATACTGATAATAAGTCTGTTCACTGAATCCAGATTCTTGCCTATCCTGTGGCACATGTTTAGAAGCTAAGGTCTTCAGAATCCAATCCATTGATTTTTCTTCCCTTGAGCATCTGTAACCTTTTATACATAGTGAAAAAAAAGAGGAACACATAGTTAGGTTAGCAGAAAAATCGCCAATGAGACAACAGTGGAGAGATCATTGGGTATTAACATGAGATACCTTCTAGGTGGCATTTTTTGTAGTCATCCACAAAATTATCACAACGGTCATCAACCATAGGCAACAAATCTAACAGGGCACATGAAGTTGTAGGTTGTGACACGTCTGCTACGATATTCATTCCATCAACCAAAGCTATCTCTAAAAGATGTATGATGTTATTCTGAAAATTGAACAAGAATGAGTGATACACAAAAAAATTAACCACCACTCTACCAGAAAAGAACAGAGGTTAAGACACTCAGTGCTGACACAGAATAAAATACTGTAAGCTATGCCACCAGACTGTATTTTGTTCTAAATGGATATTAGCAAAGGACCCTTTTGGTTTCCTTAGTGAGGGATAGATATCAGAATCAACTATTAGTACACAATAACAATACCATGAATCAATGATGTAGGAAGCAGGATAAATATAATTTCGTCATTGAGCTTAATAATAAATAAAATCGAATAAAGGCCTAAGAAAACTTGGGTTGAAATGAAATCTAAGAAACCCCTTTTCTTATTTCATCTTCTATTTTCTGTTCCTTAGAGATCGCTCATTATCTTCAGTATAATTTTTTCCTTTCTCTACCCGAATGGTTGAGCATTGGATATGTCGTCTTAGAGGTCTAACAATTAAATATATTGAAATATATTGGAAGCGGGATACGGTACCCCCCCCCCCTATAGTGTAGCCACCAATCTCCTTTGATGAACTCTTATTTTTTCATCTAAAAAATCTATTGAATCAGAGAGGTTACAGAAAGCTTTTCCATAGAATCTTATACAATTTTCAAATTACTAGAAATGAGCCATTGATAAGCCATATGCAGTAACCCTTAAATTTTGTTAAGCCGTGATCTCTGAACTCCAGTCCAGTACCATTGTATCTTATGACCCATTGACTTTGAGGAACTGATAGCATACAAAATAGTAACCCTCTTTTTCACAACTTTGTTGCTTTATTGGATTTGAACATCATTATTAGGAAAAGCATTTCTTAAGATGATTAAAAAACCAGATTTGTATGAAAAAACATTCAACTATCAATCTGTTACAGTATAGGATTTCATTGGGTGTGTATAACCCCCCCCCCCTTCTTTTAAATTATGATCATGCTAAGAAGTTAGATAATGATACGAAAAATTCCTAGTGGACCCAACAAAGAACCATCTATCAAACAGAAAACCAAAGACGGTTTGGAAGAGAGGGAAAAGGAAAACAACTAAAATAGACTTCTTCAAATTAAAATCTTGCTGAAATTTTAGTAAAGCCTGCATACATTACTACTTTTATCGGATTTTCTTACTACGGAGCTTCCCAGAGGTTCGCAATGTATAAACATACCTGAATTCCTAAATCATCATCTTCGAATTCAGATTTCTCCAAATAACACACAGCAAATTCTATGGACTTCTGCAGAATCGCAACAAGCACCCCTTCCGCTCGCTCCACTATTCACACAAACAACACAAAACAACATTATCAGTCAAAGAAGAACACGAAAAAGAAAAATCATTTTCAATCACTTCGGAAAAGCTCTTTCATCTTCAAACAGCGCAGTCAATCGTAACAACAACAACAACAACAAAGGATCACACAAGCCAAATCGCACGCAACCGAAAAAGCAAGTTCCGATGAAAATGAAATTGCACCTGACAAAGATCGAGAGGCGGAAGCGATTGCGTAAGCGAACGAAGAAATCGCCTGAATCTGCGAGTCGGTCCAGGACTGGAAGCGGAAGGTCCCATCGCCGGAAGGCTCGATGCCACGCCGGAGAACAGAGTGGAAAGCGTTGAGTCCTAACCTGACGGCGTCGTCGGAGCGGAGCTTCTGAAGAAACTCGCCGGACGGTAGCAATAGAGCATCGGCGAGTACGTTGAAGTTTTCAGCCATGGCAGTTACAAATCATAAGAGATAGAGAGAGAGGGGTTTGTACAGAGTGAGAGTGATTCCTCTGAGAGTGGAATCGGAGGACTAAGAAAGAGGGTTTTATGGAAATGTTTGAGAGTGTTGATGGCGGTGACGGAGAAAGGGAGCTTGTGACGTGTCTGTGGGAAGAGAGAAATGCACTAACTACTTCTACTGCTACAGTTGAAAGTTTGCTTAACCAGTAAGAAGGAATTTTCGTCACGCGGCTACACTGATGTTTTGCTAGACACTCCACAACAACAAAAATGCAATTTCATGTTTATTGAAATAAGCGTTTATTAAATAAATGTTTCATTCTATAAGTTATTTCAATAATTTTACTAAAATCAATCTATATATATTATTATTATTATTATATTATATAAAAGAAGGTTTATACTCACCTACCCACTAAAAATGATAAGAAGGAACAAAAATCTATTTTATAAGAAGGTTTAATCATAACTAATTAATACCAAATTTTAATAGGAACAAAAATTGCAAATGTTAAATAAGGAACGAACCCTAACTAATTAATACCAAATATTTAACCAAATTTTAAAATAATGAATGAATCATAACTAATTAATACAAAAAATTAACCAAATTTTAATAGGAAATAGTTAACATACAATCTTAAGATATTTTTTTGAAATATGAATTTTTATTAACAATTAGTCTCCTCACTTTGATTGTCGACCTCACAACAACATGTATAAGAAGTTATAAAAAAAATCATTTCACACACAATAATTTTAGTTTATCCAAAGTTACATGTGTCTCGCACAGGTAAATCTAATTAGTAACTTATAAATAAACGTTTATCGTATAAGTGTTTATGATTATTAGTGTTAAAATAAGTTATTTTTGTATAAAAAAATCATTTCACACACAATAATTTTAATTTATCCAAAGTTACATGTGCATCGCGCGGGTAAATCTAACTAGTAACTTATAAATAAACGTTTATCGTATAAGTGTTTATGATTATTAGTGTTAAAATAAGTTATTTTTTAAAGCACATCATAATTTCATAAACTTATTAAAATGAGCTGAAATTATGTTATCCTAAGCATTGAAATAAGTTGAAATTATGTTATTAAAATAAATTGTTTTTTCAAATGCATCCTAATTTGATAAGTGTATTTAATAAGCATAAACTTGTATTGGTAAGTTAACGTGAACAACTTTATGAAAATCAAAACTCAGTTAAAGTATAGTTTTGGTCTTGCACTTATGACGAAAGCGCATTTTTGTCCTCACAAAAAAATAGCCTGAATTATTAATGATGTCAGAAAAAAAATCGCAAATACGACACTACATGAACTTCAAGTCAACTCTTGAGTTTGAAAACCTTACATACATGGTAAAAGCAAGGAGCAATTCCTAAAAAAGGAGTAAGGTTGGGCAAAATGGGATGGATTCATGAAAATTCACAAGTGCTGAAGTCTTGAATCTATGACCAAAACCCTCCAATTGTCAGTGCATATGAATACTGAAACCTTTTAATGTATCAATAAAAGGATGAAGATTTTTTAAGTACAACATATAAAAAAACAAGAAGCTGTAGGGGCTAAAAATTAATAACTCGCAGAAGAGAATCTTGTGATGCTAGAGATATAAGAATTCTACCTGCAAAATTGAACAGTGCCTGACTAGGGGGGGAAAACACATTTGTTATTTTCATCTAAGGTTCTTTTCTTGAGGACCATCTAACATCTCCTTTACACAAAACTGTTGTAAATTTTCATACATTTTCTTCCATTCATTTGCCATTTGCATTGACCTTTGGCAATCGTGTCTTAGCTTCTCCACCTCCATTTCAGAAGCAGCAGCTGAACCTTGATGCTGAAATACAGGTAAGAGACGTTCAATCACAATCAGGAATAGATAATGGCTATCTTTTTAAAAGTCAAGATTCATAACCACAATTAAGTCATAGAATCATCAAGAAACTCAAACCTTAAGTTCCTTAACATAATTAGATATCACTTCAGAACTGCGATATGAAACATCCCAACTTGTCACGCCGCCCCCGAGGCTGATCTTTGTATCTGAGTCTTCATCTGTTGAATTTACATATTTTTCCAACGGAGGGGATAGATAAGCCCCCTTCTTTCTTGAAGATGCTTGTACAGTAGAAGACATATGATTGCTTGAGTCAATTTCTTGTTTAACAATAAGAATATTATTTACCGGTCCTGCAGCATCCAGAAACATTAACATCAAATATTTAAAAAAAATGCATACTTAAGCAGACTCAATATTTTAAGCAAACATGGGATACCTCATGAAGGTGATTTAGTTATTAAAATGCCATCTCAAAATAAACTAGAAGAATATCTTCTATAAGCATGCAGGTTAAAAGCATATAAACGACAATTGCATGCATTTGTATAATTATTCAGAGTATATTCAGATAAAAATATTGTGTATCCTCATCACAGAAATAACATAGTGCAGCACCAATCAACAGGTGAAAATCAAAGATAAAGTAAAGTGATAACAGCACAGATATGATAAACTGGAGTTGCAACTGTAGTATAAATACTGTCAATGTATGTTCTAATCAAGTGCTCGTATGCGGACAGAATGCATAGTTACCATATGTTATATTTCTTGCTTTAACATACTAATAAAAAAAAATTACAAGTCGTCATAAGGGTTTAGGGAAAGAAAAACACACATTAAGTTGTCATTAGCAGTTTCTAAGTTGGCAATAAAAAACAACTTGAACATTGACAGAGCAGACAATTATTGTCCATTCCCTAAAATACATTTATAATAAATAGCACAACATACAAGCTTCACTAAACATAAATATGCAATCAGAAAGCACATTCTGCAAAACAATATCAAACCACAAGCAGACCATATTTCACAAAGTTTATACAATACCTTTAGCATGTTTAAACATGCGGATGATGTTACGAGTTCTTGTATTCCAAACACGAATCATTCCATCCTCTGACCCAGATATTAACAAATTCCCAGTGGTACCATATGCTAAGCAAGTAACTGCCTTGCTGGTAAAATGAGGAATATTAATTAGTTAAATAATATTGCACAGCTTGAACCAACTTATTTTGTAATAGACAAAGTCAGTAGCAACAAAAAGGCACATGAGATGTTACAACTTACAAACAAACTTAAAATTACAAAGAACGTTGTATCGGCTTATGGACAAGTAAATAAGCTACTTGTTCATTAAATACATAAATTCTTAAAAATCAAAACATTCTATTACATTTTTTAGCATTAGCAATGGCTTAAACTAGGACAATGATGCGCATGGGGGGGTATTTCAAAATGGATGAAGTTTCATAAATTAGAATCAGCTCTAGATAAAAACATAATTTCAATATATTCTCAGCTCCATCATCCGTTTGGACCCATGTAAGGACAAAATACTTGCTTGAATAACTAAATTATGGGGAAAGGTTGTACTCATCGAAGTTATCCACAAGTTCTAAACAACAAAACTGAATGTTCCCATCATTTTGCTCTCTAAGAACTGTACTGTTCAAACTGCCATATCACAAGACAGTCAACATGAGTTAACTACATTTACCGATTTTCCAAAATGTACACAAGGGAGAGCAATCCAAAGAGAGAAAAGCAGGACATAACAGATGTAAATCAGCAAAACCAAGACCATTATAGAAAGAACATGAAAAGGTCTATAAGTTTAAGAACTGGACAATAAGAGGAGAAGTTAACCTGTGGTTAGCAAATGAACCAATGATATGCATCCCATAATTATTAGTAGGGATTTTTTCAGTGTTAAGTGCAGCAATAAATATTTTTCCATCTCTACTGCCAGCATAAAAAATGTGTTCTGCAGGGTCCAAGACAATGGCATCAATTATTGAAGGGAATACTATATTTCTTAGTAGAGTTCCCCTAGATAAGCTCCACACCTAAGAAAAGAAAATAAATTAGAATTCAAAACCCATATCAGTCAAAATGAAAAACATAGAGACTACAGGAACCAAGCCTTATCCCATAACATCAGCTCAACTACAGTAGAACCCGAAACATGCTTGCATTCTGAATAGAATAATTCACAACCGAGAAACACAGCTTATGTAAGCAAAAATCAAACAAAAAGGAGGGAATAGAAAAGTGAATAACTTATAATTAAATACAGGGACCTCAGTATGGAGATCTAACTGACTAGATCAAAATCCATTCAAATAATGGTCAAATCGCAGCAACACACTTCATTAAATTAGGTGAGCTTTTTATTACATTGTCGGCCAAAATTTCCTTAGAATTTATGCCTCTCACATTTAAATAGAGTAATATGCACCCTTGACCCTCATCACCCAAAACAAGCACATGCGGCTTTCCCCCTTTAGTCTGAAAACACTTAACGTTCCGTCATTATGAAGGTAATAACCAACCATAGATGACTAGAATTTAAAAATAGTGGAGACTGATGATAAAAAGGCAATAGTATATATGATCCAGTAAACATAATTAAATATCTATTTTTATGCTACAACAATTCCGCACAAAAGCAGTGAAACAAACCTTACAGGTCCGATCCTCTGAAGCTGACACTATAATTGCATTGCACCCTCCGTAACCAATCACAACATCAGTCACACACAGAGTGTGCTCTGTAAAACTGTGTTCATAAAGATTTTTCGATTCCAGGCTTCTCAAATCATCAAATATCCTGAACCGTGACATGCAGCATAACGTACGCCGTAATGGTTAGCACTCAACTATATTATCATAAAAGGGAGAAAACACTGATAGGAGGAAAAAAAATAGGAGAGAGATGAGTATCATGTACTTGAAGAGAGACCAAACTCTTACAGATCCATCTTCAGAACCAGATATCAGTAGGGAGTCATCTTCAGAAAATACCAGGCATGTAACAGCCCTATAATGAGCATGCCACTTTTTAAGCAATCTTCCAGTTTCAACCTTACAAGCAATGCATGCAACTCAGTACATCACAGTATACAGAAATAGAGAAACTAAGTTCCCATTTTCAATTCAAAATTCACCATAACCTAATGCCATAAAAGCTTTAAAATGTGATTTTGTCGTCTTCATGAGCAATTCAATCAAACCATCAATCAGAAACCATGCCTTGATGCATAATGATCTAATAAATAAGAAAACTCACCTCCCATAAGTATATATCACCTGACAAAGCCCCACCAGCTAGATAGGTGCCCGGGTGATTAGCAGCAAGGGGCTTAATGGGTTCAGCAGGAAAGCTCTTAACTTCAACTTGAGGCTACAAACTCAACATGCAAGAGACAATGTTATCCATGATCATTCATCATCAAACAAATTGATGTATAATAACAATTTCAAAAATAAAAATTTAGGAAGAAATAAAGACCTTGGACCAGGACCAGAATAAAACAGAACCGGATGAAGCCGGTGGGTCTCTAATTTGAGAAGATGCAAGGAAGCGAGCACCAACAGAGACAAGACCGTGAGAAGGGGAGGAACATGATTTGAAGCGGAGCTGTTCAGCGCCTGTCTGAAGGTCCCAACAGCCTATCCCACCATCAACAGAAGAAGATGCCAAAACAACCTCCATCCTTCACCTCCAAATAATTATCACTAACAAGGAAAAGTTCCAACATGTTAGAGTGTGATTCTCGTATCTTGTGAACTGATGTATAGCTTGTGGTGCGTTACACAAGTCTACCCTACATCCTTTTGCATAGTATAACAGACTAACTAACTTCCTCTAGGCTTTTCTGTATCTATATCTACCCTTCTCCTGTAATGGATTCAACTCTTATTCTAATACATCACAAATTCTAATAAAACACTAGAAGCAAATTCTACAGCACATTAAGCATTTAAGTGAGACAAGGCAAACCATCAAGGATTAAGGAAATACTTATCCAACCCTTATAGCGGGCCTAGCGGCAGACCCCCAAAGTGAACTATGTACTCGTTTGGATGCAAACCAAAGAGCACTCATTGAAGCTTATTTAGTGCATTTTCTAGTCTCCAAACGGGCTCTATATGCATATAAGTGCTAAACAGTTGATAAATATTACTTAAAATTCATAAAATGTTCCTAATAGCAATACAAGTCATAGGTCTTGAACAAAAACATACAGCTAAATAGATGCTGCAGAGAAACTGATGCCGCAGAGAAATTTTTTGTGCAGCTTCTGGAGCGTTGGTTGGTTGAGAGGAGAAAATAGATTGGAACAGAAAGGCTAAAAAGGCATGTGGTTGAAGCCTACCTGATAGCAGAACGCAAGGAGGAGAAGAACAGGACAACCTCTCCGGATTGATACCGGACGTCAACGCGCGGTGGTCACCGGAGTTTCGTCGGAGGCAGGAGCGGTGGTCGCGTCGACACTTGGAAGAGAGGTGTTTCCAGGAAGTGAGAGAGGCACAGGGGGCGCGAGAGTCTGTGTTTCTCAACTAGGTTTCCCCCTACGAAATTCCAAAAATGCCCCTAAAGTTAGGATTAAACACATTTTTGTAAGAAAAAATTTAAAAAGTAAAATGTTTAAATTTTTTTGACGTTTAAAAGATTTCATTTCAAAAAGTGATTGGTATAAATGTGTTCCGATGAATAAAAAATAAAGGAATTAATAGAATATTCATAAGAACACATGAGTGAATGTGATAATGAGTGCTTTATAGCCGAACTTTATTAGGATGTGACAAATATGCTTAGCTAAATAATGAGCCGCATAATTGGCTTATTTGGAAATATAAGAGAGAGAAATATATACAAATTAAGATGCTAAGTTTCAAATCTCCATAAGAATTAACCCCAAATCAGAAATATAGGACTCCATATTGACAATAGCTCTTACCACCACACCGCAATCTGATTCTACCTAAAGCCCTTATCTAAGACGGACTGAACACCATTCTTGATACTCAAAGCTTCAGCCACTTTAGCCCTAATATTACTCATTGCCTTTTTATAGCAGCAGCTACCACAACACCCTCAATGTCCTTATAACAACATATGTCCTCCACAAATTGAAAAAAAACTAGTTGCATCGACATTTAATGTACGAACTTTCTCTAAATGTGGCTACCAATGCTTTCCAGGAGTTGGGCGATTCACCTGGGTCTTCCACTCGCGAACACCTTCTTAATCTAATACTCCATCAATTCACTGCATGCTCAGTTAGCCATATCCAAAGCCAAGCCCTCATTACCATCGAAACACAACCTATTCCTCGCCTTGAGTTGTAGCTTCCATATGTTGTAGCTAATAACACGAGTCAATTTCTCAACCTCTTGAGATGTAGTAAGAATGATGTAAGCAATTCGTTCAATGAAAGTTTGTTCAGCGTTTTCCTCCATTAAACATCCAATACTAAGGAGAACCAAACACCATTGCACGAGCTACGATCCCTTAGGCCAGGATCCTGAGATTTCTCCACACCATCACACTGCGGACAAGAAATCGGTCATGATACACCCTTATTCCGCAGTCTTTGACGAGTTGGGTCTGCCCTCTCTAGGAAACTAAACATTTGAGACATGATTCTCCAAATGAAGCGTGCTTCATGTGGAAAAATTTGGGCAGTGGAGGAAACTCTAATATAGTGAAAGTTTAATACAATGATTCACTTAATAAGTGCAATATTATATCTTTATTTTCAAATTAAAATATTTGATCATATATTACGATTCTCGGTCAATTGTATTAATAGGGTAACTCAATTATTGTAGTTATACACGGAATTACTGTAATTTGATCACATAGCTATATTATCACGATTCTGCATTGAATCCGTTGTTTTAGAGGTGTAAGAACATGTGAAATATGTAGTAGTAAATCTTTAATGTCATTTTCTATATTGTTAATACTAGGTTTATTCTTTTCTATCGAAAACTACATAATTGTTGCTTGTATGCTTTACACAATTTCATAAGTGATGAAGAATTTGTTTGTTTTTATGAGAATGTTGAGTTAAAGTACAATATAGACGTACATAATGCAACCCTCGTAGATGTGACATGGGAGGAACTAATTCAAGAAAGTGTTAGATAAATAGAGCTAGTCCTCAAATAATAATTTAAATGGTAAGAGTTGAGAGACATATGGTTAGAAAGGGGAAGTAGAAGGGAAATTTGGTAGAAGAAAAAAAAAAGGTAAGTAGAGCTAATTAGAGATCTACAATTGTCTAGGTTTACTTTTCTTATTGTTATAGAATCTCAAATTTATGCCTGCAATTATAGCTCACTAATATTGTTGTACCGTGGACAATAGTGATTTTTTTAATGATAATTTCACGACATACATCATGTTAATTTTTACACATACATCATGTTAACTTTTACATCGTTAGGTTATTTTTATATTAAAAATAAAAAATGTCACTTGACTTTTATTACACATTTCAAAAAAATTATCCTTTGATAGTCACTATGTAAGTTTCTTTAATCATTATTAAATATAATATTTATGAAATATTTGTAAAATATTTGTAATAGTTAAATTTATTTTAAATATTATTAAAAAATTGTACCAAATAGCTTTCATCTTAATAAGCTAAAAGAATAAATTATACGAGACATCTTTAGCTTTAAATTAGTTTTTGAGTTGGACCCCCTAATATACAAAATCTTTTTTGTGTGTGTAAAGGTTGAACCACCCTTTATATTGATTCCAACACCCCAATGTTGATCTCCGTGAAGCAACTCTGAGTCGTTTCTTTGTGAGAGAAAATCGATTCTCTCCAACTCTGGGTAGCATCCAAAAACTTGATTCCCTTTATACCCATTCCTCCTTGCACCTTGGCCTCTATTTCTAATCTGGTGCCTGGATGATCCAGTAGTTGGTGGGGTCACTAGTGGCTGGGGTGGGTGGCGGTGCCACATGTGGGCTTGTAGGTTGTAGCTGGGTTGGGTGGGTGGCAATGGGCGGCGCATGCCTGTTGTATGTGTATTTTGTATCTGACTCTAGGTGGGATGAGCTACAAAAGATTAGAGAAATATAATAAATTGATTAGGTTTGAAAACACCGATAACGGCGTGGCCTTGAATTTGATGATGCGTAACCAGAGATTCAAGGAGAGGGGATTTAGGAACTATATTTAAAAAATGGTTGGGTTTAATGTATTTTTATTTAATTGTCATTAATTTAATTAGTGAAATTAAATTAACAAATAAACTTATATATTCATTATAATATTCATGTCCATTTTGGTCATTACACAGCTAAAAACAATTCTAATCAAAGTATCCAAACAAAACTCTTACAAGAATCACGTTTCTCGTAAATGTATCCAAACATAAATCATATCACTGCTAAAACTAATCAAAACACGCAATAAGTGTATTAGAAGTGTGTGTCACCAGTTAAGTAAAATTGTGTTAATAGACCTTTTATAAAAATAAGATTATAGATATTTTTCCGTTTAAAAATTTGTTAAATGATATTTTACAATATCACACATTTAAAAACAAACAAAAATCTTATGCCCATTTTTGTAATTTATGGTAGTGTTATTGCCTTATGACATGGGTAGTCACCCCTTTTAGTTGAGAAAATAGCTTCTACACTCATTGAAAGATGCATACATTGCATATCTTCTCCGGTTTCATGATCGTTGAAGAGAAATTTGGACTCTCCAAAGTTTTTTTTTCCTTTTACTATATTTTGGACAATTGAATCTTTCTCCGGTGATCATTTCACTTGAGAAGATCCAATAACCGAATACATCTTAATAATATATTACTCCTACTCATATATTGGGCAGCCCTTGTTTATTCATCACTAAATCAGTGTGATGAAACGGTTAAATGCATATCACAACTTGATTTGTTTCAACCATTTCACTCCAAAACTCCATCACCATCTTTTAGCTTTCGTATGGTAAAGATCAACAGTATATCCACCAAAATTCAAAGTCAATGCATCCAACAGCACATTACCTTGCAGAAAAGGCACCCTAAGTAGTAACCTGAAAACCATGTAAAAGAGGGTAAGAGAAACATAGTGCAAAAAATATAACAGTACCTAGAGAAAAATTAAAACAAAACAAAAAGATGCTAAATAACAAGCACTTACTACAACTAAAGTTTGATAAATCCTACTTCCCAGCATAATAAAATTTTAAAGTTGATTTCAAACCCCAGTTTTACTGAAATGACCACTAAAACATACACTGGTGCTGCATTCACAATAGGTTGTTTATTATCACATGACACATATGATATTCTCTAATGCTCGCAGTATCATCATTTGAAGAAAAACTAGGACATCAAGGAAAGTGTATAAAATATTCTTGCTAATTTGTGGCTTGCAAGAAACATGAGTTCATATATGGTAAAAATCAATTGATATCTAATAAGATTTGATCTTTAAAACTATATTGTAAAATCTAATTGAATACTAAGTGTTTTAGTCCAAACATCTTTTCGGATATAACTTTCAAATCAAATTGCCTTTAGTGTTTCTGAGTAGGCAAGGCATCAAATATTTTTCAGTGAATTAAATCCAACAAATCTCATCTTTCCTTGCAATTTCAATTATCATTTTTTTACAAAAAAGGAAACATTCTTAAGTTTGAAAGGGAGAGTACAACAACAGGTGTGAGGTGCCATTTTCATGTATTAGGCATTCTGCATATAGCTTTTATTTTTTCATAATGCAAGATGAACTAAAACTGAAAAATAAAAAGGGTTGGAGAACATTGCTTACTGATTTTTCTTGTTTCTAGCTACTGACTACTATCTTCCTTTGCTTCCCCAAAGTCACAATAGTTCACTAGGGAGTGTTAGAAGGCTCTCTCTATACATATCAAAATATTTTTTAGCACCTGTCTCCGACAGTCCATATGTGTGATCCTCAAGCAGTTCACCCTTATCATTCAATTTCTCGAATCCTCCACTCTCATCTAATCCGAAAACACCACCACCTTCAGTGAAGCATATTGGTAAAAAGTACATGTCATCTTGAATTGACAAAACAAAAGATTCAGTCCAAGAAGACTGCACTTTATAATCTTTCATGACCCATATCTTACACACTTCATAGCCATCACCTTCACCCATGTAACACATACTAAGACATCCTCCCAGTACCCTCAAATTACATTCTTTATATATTGCCAATTCCGCTGCCAATTCAGGTGAAAGAGAAATCTCCAATAAACTTCTTTCCACCAAATCAAAGGCAATGACTGCATGAAGCTGTGTAGCCTTGGATGCAACCAACCAATGCAGGGACTGATCCAAGAACAAACCAGATTTGGACTCAAATCCGACTTCCAGATATTCAACATCATCACCATAAAAAGAGGGTACATTGGTTTTCACAGATAAAACCTCAACTCGAGGCTGTGAAGACTTCACTTGCGGTCCACCCAATCGAATTAAAACAAGCAAGTAGTCATCTTTTGATGGGTCATAGCCAAAACCATAGATAAAATTGAACAACAAACTACCATAATAAGATGGCATTCCGTGGAGGACACGGGTTGGAGGGTCATACCATGAATCCCAGTGAGCATAGGTCGCTGGAATTTCTCTGTGGGCACCAGTTGATGGATTCCACAGAATGAGACCATCTCCTGATGGACACATCATCTTGGTTAAGAGAATAAACCCTCTGCAAGAACCCAATGTCAGAAAACAGGGGGCTTTATAGGGTGGAAATTTGAGCCTTACGAAAGCAGAATCGTCGTGAAGCGATCCTTGTAGATCCAGTGATTCGATTTCAGAATCATCATCGTTTCTTTCAAGAAGAAGACGGTGGGTGGGTGAAGCAGCTAGGTCAAAATGGGATTTACCAAATTGGGGATTTGAAATGAGAGAGTGCCATGATTTGCACACGCATTTGAATCGCAGAAGAGACCTTACCGGTAGCCTTAGCAGGATTTCAATAATCAATTCGTGAGGCAGAGCGAGGTTGAGGTTCTCCTTCTCCTTCTTCTTCTTCATGCTGCTTCAATGTTATTGTTTCAGTAGCAAAGAGAGTGTTCTGTAAGAGGGTTTTGTTTTCTCGTCAGTTCTATGTGAAATTGCAATGGTTCCTCCTCCACTTGTTTTTGTTTCATGTTACCGCTTTTCTAACATTTTTTAATTTATATTTCCCTCTACGGATTTAGAATTCGTTTTAGAAAAAAAATCATTTTCATTAAGTGCTCTATTTCATAATGACAAGTGCGGTTTCTATCTAAAATCAAATTGCATTCATTTAATATCCAAGGGACTCGGTAGTAAATTAGGTATTTATACATTGAAAGCTCAATTCTTAGAAGTTACATTCTTAATTAAATATTTAACTTTTATTATATTCAGATTGAAATTAGGAGAGCCATTTACTAAAAGAAAATTGTATATTAAAAAAAAAAACAAATTGCATTCATCTAAAATAATTATTCACATGTCATTATATAATAATAGTTAAATACTTGATAGAAAAATATATGAAACTCATGATAAATTATCATTCCCCACTAGAAAACTACTTATATCATTCAAATCAAAAGAGGCTCGTAACCCAATACATCATGATGGAGAAATGAAATAAGACTAGGAGAAAAAGTAAAATGATTTCATAACTAAGAAAACAATTACTTTATTATCACTTCTATGAATAAATGAGAGATCAACAGAAATGAACTAAGAAGATAAATCATGACAATCTCTGAATGGATCCAATGTAGAAGCTACATTGAGGCTTTTTTTATTACTCACACATGCTAGATCAAACAACGAATCTCAAAACAAACCGTATGAAAACAAAGATCAATAATCATAGATACCGCCCAACGAAAACAAAGTGCATTTGCAATAGAGGGTGAATGCACATCAAAAGGAGCAACAATACGTAGTAGCTGCCAATCAACTGCTCTTGTGCTCATGATCATTGACCCAAAACCAGGCACACCAGGAGATCAATGGGATAGTTAATACTTGACCTACAGTAAGATGATCAATTGTTCCTTTTGAAACGTTAAAAAAAAGGTTTAATTGTATTTTTTTGTCCCCTTAGTTTAATGGATGTGTAATTTTGGCCTAAAGGAAACACTTAAAGGGCGAGAAACGAAAGACAAATTTTCTGTCAGAATTGAACCCATAAGAGGGGACATCACAAGAGCCTCAAGTAATCTAATTGTATCCAAGAAACACTTTTAAAAGTAACCTTACGAAAACCCAAATCCCAAACAAGACAGAGGCCATGTTGGATCCCCAACAACTCCACATGCAAGGGCTGGAACCTGAAGCGAAACCTGCAAAACTAGCTGTAGACACTAGATAGCAACCTAAGAGGGGGGTGAATTAGGTTTGCAGAATTATATTATTGCCAAATTAATTTTTTACTAAGTTCAGAACTTTATTTTACCGGAAGCATATTTAGAAAATAACAATGAGTTTAATAATTAAGGCAATAAAGTGCAATGAAATTGAAATGCTGAAAATAAAAGATAAGGGATAAGAAGATCACAAACAGTGATATATCCTGATTCACCTTCAACCACCGAAGGTTACGTCCAATCCTCCTTTCTGATTCGGAGATCTTCCACTATGTAAATGATGTTCAGTACAAGCCTCACACCAAGACTCTCAATAACACCCTCAAGAAAGTGCACCACTTTCCTGCAAGGTCGTGTACAATGTAAGGCTAGATAGGCAATAGCCTTAGGCAAAAAAAAATCAATACTTATATAGTATATACTACTGAGATTTGAGGGAGGTAATGGAAAAATGAAAAAATAAGCCATATAAATAATATATTTGTATTATTTTTTTGATAGGCCAAAATTTATTGAATTAGAAGTACAAGGGGTACTTTAACCTAATACAAATATAAATGTACAAAATAGGTAGAAAGTAGAGTTGCTTCAAGTACAGTTAATCGTTTAACCCCACTAACGTATAAGAAACCCCACAATTTCAACCCATCCATCCTCACGGCAATATATATCATTAAGGGTTTTGATTTATTTTTAGAATTGAAAGTACTTAGAAAAGTGTTAACAAAAGAAATTAACACTCCAATTGAAGTATTGAGTTATATTAAAACTTTATATTATTTTCCAAATGTATATATTGCCTATAGAATTTTATTGACAATCCCCGTAACGGTTGCTACTACTGTTAGCCTGAGATTTTTTCCCAAGTTAAAACTTGGTCGGAAGTCACTTGACAACCGGTTTCAACCAAATTCAGAAGTTTCTCCATCTTAGTCAAGAAATGTACTTCTGATATTCGACTAAAATTAAGAAAAGATTTTTGGTCGAAGTCGAATACATGTTGAGAAGGAGCCTTAAATCAGACAAGTGTAAGGTTTGCTTCGACTAAAAGCTTGGCGCATAAAGAGGTTGCTCTTCGACGGAAGGGTTTTGGGCAGTTAATCAAGCAGGACGCGTGGAGAGCAAATAGACAAACACAACACACGTGGAGAACTCAGAAGACTTGTCCGTTGCAAGAAGTTGAAGGCTCAGCCTATAAATAGAAGAAGTCATGCACAAAATAAGGGGTCTGTTTGTTCCATTCGCAACACATCCCTAAACGTTAATTCTCAACCCTAACGCTATAAGTCCAAGCAACCGAGACACACAACAAATGGAAGAGTCAAATGTACGTGATTGAGCGAGTTTGATCGACCACCTTTAAATTTCTTGAAAAATTTATGTTTCCTGCACTTACAATTCAATGCAGTTTTGTCCTTCTTTTTCCTTTGACTTTTTATTGTTTTCAAGCACTTTTATTTTCAATCTTTTCTTTTAAACTGTTTATCTAATTCGTTCGAACCACTTTCAACGAATATCTCTTCATCAACTCCATTTCATGATTCACGCACTAGAAAGTTTCCATATCCTAGAGCCCAAAAGAGGATCGAAATCCATCATCTTCATCAACATTTGGATTTTCTTGTGGTTTTACTTTATTCTATTTGTTTACTAAAAACCAGAGTAAACAACTGCTGAAAGAAGTTTTTCAAAATAAAAATTGCTTAAATCTGTTATGTTACAAGATAGATTGAATGGTCGCTATTTTATCGATTGAATGCGAAATGTAAGAATTGCTTGATTATAAAAATATGATTAAATGATTTCGCGGCTCAAAAAGCTAGAAAGTTAATACAAAAAATTGATAATTTATATGATATATTAAGTCTCTTTAATATTTTTGTCAAAAGAAAGTCACTTTAACATTTTCGTCTTAGGCCCCAAAATATCTATACACGGTCCTGTTTTCCTGTTACACAACACTCACTGAACCCCACGGTGAACTCTGGGTCACCCCGACCCAATGTACGTTTTCCCTATCACCAAACCCTATGATGATCTTCACCAAACTCTATGGTGGACTAAAAATTAAAACCAATTATAGAATGAAAAAACTTTTTACAATGACTTAGGAATTATCTACCCAAACTTAGAAGATAGCATCCTTCTTAATAAAACTTTCAAGCATGATATCACAGAAGTCTCTTAATTTTCTTTTATATGAAAATTGGACATCTTTTAGGTTCGAAAAATTGTCTCAAAACTTGTGTTTAATGATCTATGAAAATTGTATTTCATTTTCAGAATTAAAAGTGTATATATAAATTGTATGTAAAGAGACACCATGGTTCAAAAGCAACTCTTAAATGACCAAAAGACATGCTGGTTAAAGTTTTTAGGCTTAAATATGTTTGGAGTCTCTGACATTTGAAACAGAATCATTCTAGGTTTCTAAAAAAATAATTTGCAAAATTGCTTCCCTAACCAATGTTTTTTTAATCAAATTAAGGACAAATCTCAATTTAAGCTGATTAAAGAATGTAATTAGGCAAATCTTTATTATCACCTGTTAATTTTTTAATACCAAACTTAATTTATAATATTTCACATCATATTCCCAAAATCAATTTCCTCCCAAGAACCCTAAATTGAAGAACGAAGAAATTGCAGAAATGAGAGAGCACCATAAAGTACACAGAAATTGACCCATGTCACAACACCGTTAATAAATATGATAATTAAAATTAAGTTTTAGACAAAAAAAAATGAAGTTGATTACAATGACATGGAGGTGGGGGTGGCAATATGGGCTCGTGAGGCGGGCAGTGTTAGATTCAAACGATTTCATAATTTAATATATTTTGATAAATAACAATTTTACCTTATGTTTAATATTGATAGATAAAGATTTCATAATACCTTGAGTATTTCAAATTTCAGGAACATCTATCTATATGGAAAACATCTGCTCACACCCTTGAAGGCATTATCAAAAGCAGTACTTCAAATAAAGACAAAGAAGAAGAGTACGTTTGGTCGCCAGGAGAGTACGTCCGCTTGGTGAGTACGTTTGGTAAACTCATTGAAGAGTTCGTTTGCCAGTTGAGTACGTCCGCTAGGAGAGTACGTACGCTTGGAGAGTACGTTTGGTAAACTCATTGAAGAGTTCATTTGCCAGTTGAGTACGTCCGCCTAAGTGTTGAAGAATTCGTTTGTCAAATGCTACAAGCAATAAAGGCTAATCTACCTCGTCAAAGCTTTTAATGAAGCACTGTTCAATGTAGAATGAAGAAAGGGACATAATAAATATTTTCTTCCTCGTATCTGCAAACACTCTAACATTCCTTAAATCAAGCATATCTTTTCAGACTTTACGGCGTGAATTCCTGAACATAGTATCCTCTCAACGGTCAGAATCAAATCCTTTGTTCAGAAAGAAGAAATTCTCTTTGCTGTCTTCCACGAGCATTTAACGATCAAACGAGTACTCAAGGCTGAAGCAAAGAAGAACCAAACGAATTCAACCAAAGCATTTAATGCTGCAATTAATGCAAGGCAGAATGCATTTAATGCTGTTATAGAGTTGCATAAGTATCCGTTGCACACTCAGAAGTTCAAATTCAAACAAAAACACTTCAATCTTCATCAACATTCATCAAGGGGTTCCCTACTGAAGACATAAATAGAGGACTTAGACACTTGGTTCAATTTGTGACTTCTAACGATAAAAATTCAAAAGCGTTCTAAGTCATCCTCTAAGCAATTAGCTCTATTTCAAAACTCAGAATCTTACAGTTATTATTTCTTGAGTTAAGTCGTCTGCCATTGTGTGAATCCTTAATAGAGTGAAAATTCTTATCCTTTTCACACGGTCTAAATAGAGAATCAACCTCCATACTCTCTCTGTATATTGTTCTTAAACTTTCTACCCTACTCTTATTGAAGAGATTCTTGTAGAAACACAAAACCTTCTTTGTAAAAGAACTGAGAGTAGTCATGTTAAATACTAGAAAGGAGAAGTCCTGTAAAAATACTTGTAAAGGAGTAATCCTGAACATTACTTGTACTATTTGAGTAAATAGTGGAAAATCTTGGTGAAGCCAAGGACTGGACGTAGCCCTGTCGATTAAGGGTGTGAACTAGGATAAATAATCTGTGTGCTTTACTTTTCAGCTTTAACTTATTTCCGCTGCACTTAACTCTTGAAAAGTATTTTGAAACTTATACCTGCGTTTAACAAAAAGATTTTAAAAATCACGCACACAATTCAAACCCCCATTTCTTGTGTGTTTTATCACTATCAGCCAGACCCGACCCGCCAAAAGCCCGCCAAAATGCGGGTTGGGTTGGATTGACCCACTTTTTGTATATGGGTTGAAAGTCTCAACCTAACCTACATTTTGGCGGGCTAGCGGGCTAGCCCGCCAAAATGTAATGTAATTGAAAAAAAAAGTAATTTCTACTTGCTGGTTCATTTCCATCTCAGTTTAATTATGATTTTAACGTTTTTTGAATTACTGCAATAACTAAGATATATTGATTTCATAAAAATGTAGTTAACAAAATAAAAATGAGGAAGCACTCTGATTGAGGATTGTTTTGATGAAAAACCCCCAATTACTGTTTGCTGTGTTGCGAATGTTGTGTCTACCATAACTCTTCACCTGAGAATAATTACGAGAAGTAAGCACAAACCAACAAAGTTCTACATTCTTACAAGTTGCAAAAATACACAAATAACACGATTCACAAGTCACAACTCGTAATTGTCTTTTAAAACAACAAAAGCAAGCACAAACCAGCAAAGTTCTATATTCTCACAATAACAAAGTCTTAGTGTAAAATTCTAAGTTCTAACATAGTCTTAGTTCAAATCAAAACATTAGATATTGGAAGCAGCTTCTTTCCCATTACCACATCCATCGCCACCTTTCAAACCTTCATCATCTACATATAACAATTGAAGGACAAAATAATTAAATTCATACTTCGTCAACAAAGTTTCAAAAAAGTTATCATTTCTCTCTCGTGTTGTCCCTCTTTAGTCTTTAAATCCATATGAATGATAATAAAAAATAAAAATTTAAATAAAAAAAGTAAAAAAAAGGTGCGGCTCCGACGGGCTGGCTCGCGGCTGACCCGCCAGAAAAAGCGGGTAAAAAAAGTGGATTCGAAGTGGTTATGTGAGCTGAATTTTTCAATCTAACTCGAAAAAAAGACGGGCCAAATGGGTTGGGCCAACGGGCTTAACCCATATTGCCACCCTTACATGGAGGAATAGATTTTGAGCATAGAGTAGCTGTAGACGTGATCGTTTATACAAGAAAGCGAAATTAACTAGAGTGTTGGAGACTAGACTAATTCCATCATTAATTAATTTAATCCAGATATTGAAAATTGAGGCCTAACAAAACTGAGAGTAGAGGCCCCACCTCTTGGCGCCAACATTTCACTCAGGAAACTTGCGTGACCATCTAATTTTTCAAAATAACGAACGGCATGACCCACATGAGATTCATTGACCCTATAAATATCACACTCCTTAGCCTTTCTGGTTCCATTTCCCACCATATTCATCAGATTCAAAATTTTGAAATCCAAGTGAACACAGAGTTCTCTCTCTGCACTCTCTCAGATTGATTGTGACTCTCGAATTCATCAGCTACCATGGTGAGACCACAAGAACACCCTTCCATTGCTAATTCCTCTCCCTTCCATAGCTTCTTAATCTTAACTAACTTTCCAATTTGTTCTTTCTTTCTTTCAGGTCGTTGCACAGAAACTCAAGGAAGCTGAAATCACTGAGCAGGATTCACTTCTTCTGGTACATTTCATATATTACGTGCACACTTTAATCGATACACATCTGACACTCTTCGTCTCCACTGCTGTGTTTTCAGTTGATCGTTCATTGATTTCTCTGGATTTTAATTTTCTTTAGTGTTTATTCAGTTTTTAAAATTGTTGACATATTATTTTTCTTTCGTTATCAATTCTACATCTGAGAGGATTTCAATTCGTCACCGAATAATTTTTTGTTCGTAGAAAACATTTTAATTCATTTTGACAGTAACTCATTTTGATCTCCCTCCCTGTATCACCGTTGGGATTAGATGAGATCTAAAACCGAAATTTCTTTATCCTTAATTTCATTCGCTAGCTGTTTTGAATTGAATACTCCTGAGTACAGAGAATTTGATTGTTCATTGATTTGTTTTGATTTTAATGTTCTATAGTGTTTATTCAGTTTTTAAAATTGTTCAGATATTATTTTTACTTTCGTTATCAATTCTACATCTGAGAGGATTTCATTTGCCGATATACTATATGAGTAGTCACCGAATTAATTTTTTTGTTCATAGAAAACATTGTAATTCATTTTGACAGAAACTCGATTTAAAACCGAAATTTCTATATCCTTAATTTCACTAGCTAGCTGTTTTGATTTGAATACTCCTCCTGAGCACTGAGAATTTGTGATCCCTGCTTTACCAATCTGAGAGGCTTTACTACTACGAATAGAGTCTGAAATTTTAAATCTCCTTGTCTAATTTGAAATTGATTTCATTTGCTAGACGAGGAACCTGCTCCGAATTGCCATATTTAATATCAGTTATATCAGAGGACTATTTCCTGAGAAGTACTTCAGTGACAAGTCTGTTCCTGCGTTAGGTAAAACAAAACCTGTTTAGCCTTATTTTTTTTTTTCACGGAATCGTTAATATTTATCATTGAATTTCATCTAAAACTATGCTTGAAATGACAGAGATGAAGATAAAGAAACTTATGCCACTGGATGCTGAGTCTCGCAGACTAATTGATTGGATGGAGAAGGGTTTGTAATTGTAACACTGAACTTGTAGGATGCGGTTTTTTTGAGTCTCTTGAAATTGTAATGGGGATTTACTTTTATGATCCGTTCTATTCTACTTGTTTTGCAGGTGTATACGATGCCTTACAGAAGAAATACCTGAAGACGCTTCTATTTTGCGTGTGCGAAGCAGTGGATGGACCTATGATTGAGGAATATGCATGTATGTAAGGCTAATTTTGACATATCTGATTGCGATTTTGATCAGTAGTAGAATAGAAACTGTTGTAGAATGAAGAATACAACACTTAGGCTTCAGTATATATAACTAGTTGTGATTGGTCTTGTCCTGCAGTTTCCTTTAGCTATTCAGATTCTGACAAAGAAGAGGTTTCCATGAATATCAACCGCACCGGAAACAAAAAGCAAGGGGGGGCCTTCAAGCATAACTCCACCACAGAAATAACTCCACAGCAGATGAGGTTGTTTGTTGTCACAAAACAAAATAACATAATTTATATCTCAAGTGTATGTCTTATCAAGATTTCTTGTTTATTCTTCAGGAGTTCTGCTTGTAAAATGATCCGAACTCTAGTTCAGTTGATGAGAACTCTGGAGAAAATGCCAGAAGAGGTGAGTGAATTCAGATGCTTCGCTTGATAACACTATACTAGTACATTATTCACTCTTCACAATTCCTATATTCATTGCAAAACTGATTTCTATTCTTTGATCAGCGTACGATTGTGATGAAGCTCCTGTACTATGACGATGTGACGGTATGTTCTGTAACATGTACTCTCAATTCCTTATATATTATTTGTAAATTGTAATCTTCTTTAGCTATGGTTTTCTGAATTGTCCAGCCTCCGGTGTTTAAATTGAAATGGTTAATAACATAGATTAAAAATGACCATATGCTTTGTTATGCCATGTTGCCGGCTAATATACAGGGCGTCTTCACAATATACTTGTCTTTTTGTGCAGCCACCAGATTATGAGCCTCCTTTCTTCAGGGGCTGCACAGAAGGAGAAGCTTATCATCAGTGGGCAAAAAATCCACTGAAAATGGAGGTTGGAGATGTAAACAGCAAACATTTTGTATTAGCTCTGAAGGTAATGGAATTCGAAGGGTATCATGTTCACTGATAGTTCTAAACTTATTTCTGTGTTTCCTGCCAATGAAGTCTTCTTTCACTTTATAGGTGAAGAGTGTACTTGACCCTTGTGAGGATGATAATGAGGGAATCCAAGATGATATGAGCACTGGTGATGATTCCATGCAAAAGGATGAATATTATGAGACTGACAGTGAGGTAATGAGAATGTTGTGTGAGGAAGCTATTAATATTTTTGTGAATGAAACTAAATAACTGTGTTACTTAAATTGGGCATTTTGGGAGTTTCAGGTTGATCATACTCAAGGGGATCACTATGTAGTTGCTGCAATAGGTAATTAGGATCACTATTCTTATTGCTACACAATTTACTTAACTTTCTCCACTAATTTTCTTTCTATAAGTACACATTGACAGAGAAACAGCAAGCACAGGAAGATAATGATGTGATTGATGAAGGTAAACTAGTTCCTTTTACTTTCTTCTTAAAATTGTGTGTATGTGTACCTGGATATGTATATATAGTAAACTTAACCCAGAGGAATGATGTCGCCAGTTTTCTCTTTTTAATTTTTCCCTCCCGTACATAATTTTTTCTAGTTGTCTACAGTTATTAACTCAATACCTAGCTAGGCTCAAGTCTTTAACGGAAAATATATGATAATCCCTTCCGCGTTCAGATACCCAGGACCCTGTTGAAGATGAGCAGCAATTGCTCCGGGTCAAGGAGTGGATCAACTGTTGTCACCTTGATACTATTGAGCTTACTGACGTTCTCTCAAATTTTCCAGACATCTCAATGGTACTACTTTTTCTTTTTCTTGATAATTGGAACCTTGCTGTTCAAATGTTTCTTTGGCTTGGCCTTTTTTGTATTATGATTTAACTGCAATATTAGCTCCGATTCACCTCATTTTTTGTGAAAACTAATTTCAGTTGAATTGTTTTACTCGCGCAGGTTCTAACTGAAGGTGAAAATTTTAAATATGAAGTTCAAGCTGTGCTTCAGATTTCCATTCCTTCCCAAATTCTGTTGCTCTTTTGCTTGATTTTGATTGGTTTCTTCAGAGATCGTGGACAAGCTTGTCATGGAAGGTGTGTTGTCAAAATCTGGGAACGACACCTATACCATTAGCAAAGACAAGGTTGATTTTTCTCTCCATTGACTTAAACCCTTTCTTTGATTCTAGCAATCTTTTATTTATCTATTTCTAATGTAAGTGCACTGCCAGAAATCTGAATACGAGTTTACCATAGTGAAAGAAGAAACTGATGGTCAAATTCCTCAAGTATTTGACAGAGCTTTGCAGGTTGAAGATCTCTTATACATGAAAGTGAGTTTTACTTTCAAGTTTTTTCTTTTATGTGATATCTTTGAAGATCCTGGTTGACTTGAAATCTATGTCATGTTTAGTCACAATTAAGGCCTAACAGCTTAAGTAATGTTTTATGTAAAACGGAAATTCTTAATAAATTTTATTAACACTCATTATGAATTGTCTCTGATCTTTCAAAACACCCTGCATTATCTGAAGAGTGATCCTGGATCTCCTTAAATTGTTGCCTATGATAGGTGTTATTTGGTTATATATCTGTCTTAGAACTACTTTTTGTTGTAGTATATCCTAACTTAGGTTTAAGTATCTCAGGCTCTGTATCATGCTCTCCCCATGCAATATGTGTCAGTCACAAAGCTCCAAGGCTTGCTTGAGGGAGAAGTAAACCAGACAGCAGCACGAAAGATGATTGATAAAATGATTCGGGATGGGTTTGTGGAACCTAAAGGCAGCAAAAGATTAGGTATGCAATGCAATCAACTATAGAGAGTAATTAATCCTTCTCATTTCTTTCCATTTTCTGTTTTTTTCCTGGTTAACTTTTATATCTTGGGTGCATCAGGGAAACGTGTGATCCATTCAGAATTGACTGAGAGAAAATTCATTGAGGTCCAACAAGCTCTAACTGCTGCTGAAGCTATGGTAATACTATTAACTGCGCAGCGTTTGGGGTTTATATCACCATTTATTTACATCTATCTAAGTTCACCTATTTCACGTTTTAAAATGTACAGGATGATGATAACTGCCAACCAAACAACAAGTCCAAACAATCTGTTATGCGTGTAAATGGTAATGGATTGAGGTCTTCAATATTTGTATCCTGCTCCCAACTCTGCAACTTATAACTATCATATGCTTTCTTTGTAATCAGGAAGCAATTACGACGGGTCCACTTGTGGTGTTCTCCACTCCATTGGATCAGATTTAACTCGAATGAAAGTGACATCTGATACAAATTATACTGACTCCAGGAGTGGACACAAAATTCCAAAGGCGAAAGAGCCAGGGAGCACCCCCACAAGCAGGACTGAGGCAAGTTACACTAATTATGTTTCTAGTTTTGTTTGGTTCCCTATTGTTCAATGTTCACATGTAACTAATGGTGTAAATGTATTCTGCAATTGCAGCCAGTTACTTCAAGAGAGAGTTTTGCTGCGCAGGGTAAAGAGAACAGCACAGGAAATGGAAATAGAATTGCAAATCAAGGTGATGAAGCAGCTGAGACAATAATCTGCAGTAGGTCCTCCCAAGATAAGCGACCCAGGAAAGCAAGCGCGGTATAACATGGCTTCCTTATTCATTATATTTTCTTCAATATTGAAAGTTTGAAACAACACTTTGTGTAATCTGGACATGTTTGCTGTCTCAACATTTTTTCTACTCTTTTCCTTCTTTCCTTTTTTTTTTTGCAGGTCAAGGAGCCTATTCATCAAAATGTGAAGCGTCAGAGATCTCAGGCTCCGTGAACCTGAAATCTGGAGCCTTAGTATTTGTGGATAATGATAACAATTTGCTTTCTACACTTATAACACTTATTTTACAAAGTAGTAATTTTTGTTTGTACCTAGAGTGGCAGAGACCGTCCACTTTGGTAGAAAGATCTATCATCTGCTTTCCTGACCGACTTTCTTGTAATTGGTTCACGCCAGTATTTGCAGATAATATTAATTGCTGTTTTAGCAAATTTTAGTTTTACAATTTGTTCTCCCCAGTAGTTATCTCATCCATTTCTATATAATTCACTACCTAGTTTTGCTATTTTATTTTTCTTTGTTTCACATTTTAGTTGCTTCAAAATTTAAGAGTATTTATCTTGGAAAGAGATCAAATAACCCTCCGTATTACACAAGTAATCTTACATTATGAATAACTTTAGATACCGTTAAAAAAAAAAAAAACTTTAGATAGACAGTTTGTCCTCGATTGAATACCAACTATCTACAACCTTGATTAGTTGTGGTGAATCTCGTAAAATTTAAGAAATTATAAGTTTGTAATCAAATAGTTTTTTTTTCCAAATATATTAAAATGATTATATGACGTTAATCTTAATCTATCTTAATTGAACGATTTTAGATTGGTGTAAACTTTGATAGATATAATCGATGTGATAGTGACTTTTAATCATGCCATGAATTTCAAGATCCAATAAAATCCCCATTGTTTCAATTTGCAAAACTATATCACATAAAATAAATAAATATTGTGGCTGAATTGATTTTACAAGTTTGTAAAAATTCTAGTCTTAATTGCACTTTAGTCCCCACTTAATACAAATATGTAATCAGAGTCCCTAAACTTTAAAAATAGCATTCTTGGTCCCAAACGTTAGAAGTTACATTCCTTCAATAATTTTTGGTCCCCTTCAACTTTTATATCATATTTTCACCAAAAACCTAACTAATTTTCATTTTATAAATGTAATGCATTATTATTATTATTATATAAATTTTCATTTTAATAAGACTTAAATATATTTTTACACCTGCAAAATACATTGTTTTCATTTTTCGTTCATCAGATTTTTTTGTTTTATTTTCAATCCTCTGAAAATCACAAGTTTTGTTTTTTGTCTCTGCTAGTTGTTTTTCCATCCATTCAGAACTGAATTTTTACAATTTGGGGAAAATCTGAGATAACTGAACCCAATTTCACCGCTTACAGAATAGATTTATGTATGTGTGAGAGTATTTTCATATTTGGATTTGATGGAAAAATAAACGATAGAGATCAAAAACATGTGATTTTCAAATGACCGAAAACATTTTTTTTGGGAAAAAAACAATAACAATTATTTTAGAAAGACTAAAAAAAGTAAAAATGTATTTAAGTGTTTTTAGTAATTTTCCATCAAACCCTTTGCCGTTCCCTGGTCTGAATGGTTCCCAATTCATTACTACATCACACCTCATTGGTTTTCCTCCGGCTTCTTCATTTTATCGCCCAAACGACGCTGACAATTGAAGGTGAATCTCTGTTCCTGATCAGTTCACACAAAATCCAGATTTCAAAAGTGCATCTTCTTCGCCTACTACCTGTTTGTTTGATGGGCATGATTCATAGGTACATAAATTCTCTGAAAAACCCTTCATTTTCATCATTCACCCATCATTGTTGTTATGTCTTTAGAAATAAAGCTCTGCCACAAATTGAAACCAAAACCACACTTCAATCATCAAGGTTTTCTGTTTTTCACTACTCTACATGTACCCGAATACCATTATCACCACATGCTTCTTGTATGGACTCCGCTATTATTGCATATCATTTTTCCATGCGCCGCTATTATTGCTCAGAGACGGTGCCCATGAGCCAACATTCTGGTAATGTTATGGAAGTTAGTGGTTTAGAGTTAGACAGTGTTGATGTTGATAAAGTGTGTAATACCATAATGGATAATTTACATGGATTTAACAATTTGGAGAAAGCTCTTGACCAATTGGCCATCCCGTTGTCCACCCCATTGGTTACCGGGGTGCTGCGTAGGCTTCGGTATGATGAGAAGATTGCATTTAGGTTTTTCACATGGGCTGGTCAGCAAGAGAATTATTCACATGAGCCTTGTGCTTACAATGATATGATGGACATCCTGTCTAGCACAAAGTACAAGGTAAAACAGTTTCGGATCGTTTGTGATATGTTGGATTATATGAAAAGGAAGAACAGGAGTACAGTTCCGGTTGAAGTTCTCTTGACGATTTTGAGAAAATATACTGAGAAGTATCTAACTCATGTGCAGAAGTTTGCGAAGAAGAAGAGGATAAGAGTGAAGACGCAACCGGAAATAAATGCATTTAACTTGCTATTGGATGCACTATGCAAGTGTTGCTTGGTTGAGTATGCCGAAGGTCTGTATAAGAAAATGAGAAAGATAATCAACACCAATGCAGAAACATATAATATATTGGTTTTCGGGTGGTGTAGGGTTAGAAGCCCAACTAGAGGAATGAAATTGCTGGAAGAAATGATTCAACTGGGTCATAGGCCTGACAATTTCACATATAACACAGCCCTTGATACCTACTGCAAAGCAGGAATGATTAGAGAGGCCGTGGATCTTTTTGAGTTCATGAGAACAAAAGGTTCAACCATATCATCTCCCACCGCCAAGACTTACGCAATTATAATTGTCGCTCTTGCCCGTAATGATAGAATGGAGGAATGTTTTAAACTTATGGGGCATATGATTAGCAGTGGTTGTCTTCCTGACGTCACAACATACAAGGATATAATTGAAGGAATGTGTTTGTGTGGAAAGATAGATGAAGCTTACAAGTTCTTGGAAGAGATGGGAAACAAAGGTTACCCACCTGATATTGTTACGTATAATTGTTTCCTCAGGGTCCTTTGTGACAACAAGAAGTCTGAGGAAGCTCTTAAACTATATGGAAGAATGATTGAATTGAGTTGTATCCCTAGTGTCCAGACTTACAATATGCTGATTTCAATGTTTTTTGAGATGGATGATCCTGATGGGGCATTTGAGACATGGCAGGAAATGGAAAAGAGGGGTTGCAATCTGGACACTGACACATATTGTGTGATGATCGAGGGGCTATTTAACTGCAATAAAACAGAAGATGCTTGTTCTCTTCTAGAAGAAGTGATAAACAAGGGAATAAAATTGCCATATAGAAAGTTTGATTCCTTTTTAATGCAACTTTCAGTGCTTGGTGATCTTCATGCCATTCATAAGCTCTCAGATCATATGAGGAAATTCTATAATCCTGCCATGGCAAGACGTTATGCTCTAAGTCAGAAGCGCAAGAGCATGAGTTTGAGAGATAGGTAATCCTGAGAAATTTCTCGGTTGAGTTTGTGCGACCTGTCAGGAAAATATGGGGTCACATTTAGCATGGTCCTTCTCATGATAGTTTAGACTAATATTTGCCAGAAGCATGGCGGCTTACTGTACTCACTATTTCAGATACTTCCTTCAAGCTTGCCTATGCACCACATATTGGACTACTTGATGATGACACTAGTTTCACCTTTGCCCATGTCCTAGTGGTCACTCCAATCTGCTGCCAATATTTTTGGGTGGAGAAATCTGTAAGTCTTTGGGTTTTCCTGTTCTCTTATTTAGTTCATCTCGAGAAATTGATTAGCTGGCACAGCCTTAAGGTTGCATGTAAGAGAAGAGGTTATGAACATTGTACATGATGATAAACTTTGTTATGTGGTCGAGAATCTGATTTACTTCAGCTGAAAATAATGCCATTTATGAGATTGATTTAGCATTTGAATTTCCCTTTTTCTTCTTATTTTTCTTTGGGTTAGGGAGCTTGTTTGTTTTGTTGGAGACTGGTGGTGGAAGGGTGGAGTGTCATGAACATATCAGACAAGTGACTGATATAAGATTATTCTCTTTGACTATTTCCATATTTCATAAACCATACCACAAAGATGTTTTCCATGTTATGATTTTCTATCTTGTGTTATCGCCTTAGTCGAAAACTAATGTTTATCCTGGGGATTTCAATTTCCTTGGCCAGGAAAATATTTTAAAGCAGTCTTGACGCTTACTTTTTATTTTCTTATGCAATCAATATCACATGCCTTTGATTTTTTTATGCAATCGATATCTTTATATCTTTGGGCTATTTAGTTTAGGTATTGTTAGTCTATGTCTCACTCTCAAATCATTCATCTCAAATTGAATTTAAAGCTATTTTTTTATATTGTATCTAGATCTTCCCACCTTTGTATGTAATCCATCAAAACCATTTTTTAATGTGAGCAGCAACCCTCCTACAGGCTTAGAGTGTTATGCTATGTCTGATTGAATAATGTTGTCCTGTCTGAAAAAAGAATTATGTTCTGTTGAGAATCGTTGTAGAAATTTGCCCATTATAATTTTGAATCTGATTAAGTGTTACCTGGAATATGTATATTTGATGGCGTGACCCCTGCAGTACAGCTTGATTTCACGCACGTTTATTTTGGTGCTGCTGCTTCCCATCTTTGAGAGGGAAATTGTGTTTCTAAAAGAGTCATGTTGTACATTGAACAATATTTTTGAATTCATCAGTCACTCAAAGATTACCAGGTTTCCAGAGGATTGTTGCCGATAGCTGTGAATAATTAAACATGGTTATAGTAAAGACTTGAAATTTAACAAGTTGTTTTTTAGGCCTATGGAAATACCTCAGGTTATTTATTGAATGTACTAAGCATGTCTTCAGCAAACAAAGTTGCATTTTACCCCCATAAGATTTCCAGATCATAAAAGTGTTAAATGATTGGATGAATTGATCGAGTTCTTAAACATGTGGATCAGATACATGTGATACGCATTGGGAAATCAATTACTGAGAATTTCATGACAAAAATAAAGCTCATAAATCATCATTGTGCTATTTGATTTCTATTGCAATCATCTGAATGTTTTAACGTAATATTCAAATTTTTTGTCCTTCCTGTTACATTCTTTTTCTTCTTGCAGGATCTAGTCAAATCATTGCTCAATATTACCATTTATAAGGCTTTCCTTCGAGGTAATCATGTTATCATTTATATGCTGAATCTGAATTTAAGATTTGGCTCCTCTAAAGTGAGAGATAACTTTATAGGGTAAAGTAAGCCATGACAACCATTAATAGTGATTACCTACTTTGAAAAATCAATAAAGCAACTTAATCAATGGTAAATATGACATACTTTACCCTCTAAAGTAAGTCTCACTTTAGAGCAGTCGGACCCCTGAATTTATGCATGATAAATGTCCTTTGCATTATGTTAACGTAGGTAGAGAAAATTAACTCCCCAAGAAAATAAGAGATTAATATATGTTTCCTTTTTCTATTGTTCTGTTATAGTCATGTGGAATTTACTTCATATAATAGCTAGAGTATTTCAGTTATGCCTATATGATATATGGAATCTGACTTTTCACACTTCTATGATAGAACAAAGGCAAGACAAAAGACAATTTGATAGGAGGATTCTCTGCAAACTTAGCATTTTTATATTTATTACACAGTCCATTATGAGGAAAATGACTTGATGAACTTTTACAAATCAAGGACATGGACTTCATGACAATTATGACTATAGTCAAAGTTACGTCCATTAACATTAATGGAAGTATTAGTTCAGAAGGCCATAACTAAGTGTAAACCAATATTGATATTCTTACATGAATATACTGATACATCAATTTTCTTGGTTTTTTCTCCATTTTCTCAAATCTTAATGATGAAACAGCTCTTTTTTAGTTTCGAAATTCATCAAATTGATACCATAATTTATCTGTAAACCAAACTTAAGAAATAGCAACTGCCTGATGCATGATACAAGCAATATCGTAGGCAGAATAATACACCTATCTGCTTCATTGTGTATATGTTACAAATGGTCATGCACTTATGGTTTAAATTGGTACTCCACTGCCATTTTTTGCAATATCTGTTTTCTTATACATTTGGTTATTTTTCTTGCTCTTGTAAACAAAACGGTCATAAAAATGTCATAGGAAATTGCTTGTAGAATGCTAGAGTTCAGAAGGAAGGAATTGAGGAAACAGGGAGGTTTAACATTCTCTCCAAGGATGCAGTCGTGCTCGTACCAGTTGTGGCCTTCTCTTCGAGAGACAGTAGCTAACACAGTGTTTGAGATAGCAGACCTGAGGTCCTGCGGAAAAATAGCTCAGTGCTTGGATGATAAAAAGCATCTGAGAAAATTTGGGTGGATAGTTCGGCCTATACAATGCCACCGGCCGCACAACACACTGCGGTCCTCCGGGTGGTGATCAGGGAGGATTTCTGCTGCGGCTTGGCAGAGAGACTTGTTTCTCACATAGAGAGTTGTGGAGCTCTTGGATACACTTCCAAGCCCTCTTTCCATCAAAGGTGCCCATGTCACAGCTATCATCAGTGAGACAAGTGAGAAGGTTTAAAAGAGTGTAATAGAGACTCATGCAGCGATTGCTAAGTACTTTAAAGAGACTTGTGAAGGGCAAGAGAGTTGGAGCATGCTAGGCTTGTGGACAGTGACAGATCCAAAAAATTTACCTTGTAGGGCAACATTACATGTGATTTTAACCTATAGTTTTTTTAAAGGGGGTCAAATGTATAGAAACAAAAGTCTTAAACTAAGACAAGGGGGTCAAATGTCTAGAAACAAAAGTCTTAAACTAAGACAGACTTGGCAAATGAAACTCATCCCTACAATCTCGAGGAGGATCATCTAATACAATGCAAACAAAATTCCAGCTTATTGATTTTTCAGCTAATCGGTTAGCTACTTCTATTAGTTTCTCATGAAACATGATAACATCAAATTATGATTCTTTTATGTGAAAATTCTCTCATGTTCCCTCATGTGTTGATATTTTGTGTCTATCAGTCGCTTCATAAACATTTAAAATGTCTCATTTATACCTATTTAATACATACATGTGATGATAGATGCAATTTCAATATGAGGAAACATGAGAAAATTTTAAAATAAAAGAATTTCAACGTATGAGGTGACAGGAAGTCAGAAGCGGCACTAATACAAATAAAAATTGATTAATGTTAAGACGTATAAGTGTGCAGGGGTATATGGTGTTTGGTGGTGTTTGGTGGGTGCAACATAATAGTGTAGGGTAAATATATCTAATATACTATTACTATCATATATTATTAGTAAGATATATGCCACTATTGTGGGGGCAATTGTCCTTCCCTGCTTGACAGAAATATCCAAAGCTGCCACTACTTGTGGAGACACAAAATTCTGGCTTGCACCGCTGTCAATCGAGACCACGATCGAGACTCCCCTTACCTTGCCTTCTAAATGTAAGGTTGAGGGAGGAATTTGAGGGCCTTGAATTGCATCTAGAAACCCAAACATTCCCATGGAGCCGCAATCCAATGCTTTCTCTTCTTCATCATTCTGCACTTCAATTGCAATGACTTCCCCTTCTTCATTTATCGTTTCGTCATCACTGAGCACCACCAAACGTAGTTGTTTTTCTGCGCACTGAAGTAGGGGATGGTAATGCTCACCGCACCTAAAACACAACCCTCAAGCTCTGCGATTCATCAATTATGAATACGGGAGCTGTTTGATGCCTCGATTCCTCTCGCCGAGGTGTGTTTTCCTCTCGCCGTCGCTGCTGGTGCGTGTCAACGGAGTGGCTGAAGTTGTGCGTGAGTTCTGATGGGTTGAACGTGAGTCTTGGTGCTGAAAAATCCCTTTGGGCTAGGTTCTTGTAATAGGCCCATAGGTCCCTCTAGTTGGGTTCGTGTTTTGACCCGACCCAAACTCACCCCTGTCATTAAACCCGCTAGCCAAATCCCTTCCTCCTCTCCACGATTTCACGCTGCTAGCACCACCACCACGGGAAACCATTGTGCCGTGCATCTCCGTTTCCACATCGCGAGCTATGCGTGGCTTGGAGTCGGTTGACCGGGTTAAACGTTCGAACTCTCAATCGCAGCTTAGGTCGGAGCCCTCCGATGAAATACCCTAGGTATTGTTCTTCCGGCAACCGTCCAACCTGAGAGGAAATGAATTCAAATTCAGACACGTATTCCTCAACACTTCCTGTCTGTGCCAAATCTTTAAGTTCCTCAAGGATTCTCACTCTTCCTGCCACCATATTGGTTGATTAGAGCTTTCATCAGCTTTACCCATGTCAAATCGTCCTCCGTCTCACGAAGAAGATTAAACTAGTGGATGGTTGCACCCTCCATGCTCAACTTTGCTAACCGCACCTTTACCTCTTCCGACGATCCCTGTACCTCAAAATACATCTCTGCCCGTGTGATCCATCCCATTGGATCTGTGCCATTAAAAGGTGGCAACTCCACCTTCTTCGCCGCCATTTTGTACTCCGTCACCGCATCCTCTGAGAACGAAGAATCCAATGTTCGCTCTGAATGTCTGTTACGCAGCTTGGCGAACTCCTCCAGGATGGATTGGCGGAAGTCCACCAGTGATTGCTACACGCAGACCTCCATCACCGCCATTCGCTCCTCTAGTGCGTCAACTATGTAAGACATCTTTGGTGGCATGGACAACGACAACACGTCGCTAGCTCCTCTCGTATCCGGCAGGTCGGACCAATGATAGAACCCAGAATTTCAGAATGTGAATATTATTGAATATGAAGAAAAAGATGAGCTCAAGAGCCCTACAGTTTGGGAATTTTCCAAAGTCCGAGACTCCTTACCAGAGAGGTACTCTCTCCTAACAAACTTCTCACCAAAAACATGAATCCTGCCTAATTTCTCCCTCTCTCCAAATATACCCGAATCTCTCTCATCATGTGCATCATGCCAGCTCGCTAACTAACTCACATTTTCTCCACCTGGCCTCACTCTCTTTCTCCTAGTATAAACCTGCCAGATCTTGGGCCTTCCACTAGGTGCTTCCAGAATTGGGTCCTCATTGACATTTGGCTCAAGTGTTCTATCAGCATCCTCATGTGCTCACGGAAAAATAGCAAAGGCCACTTTGCTCCAACAAAAACAGCTAAAATCATATGAGAAAGTTCTCCAAAATCTCTTGACAAATCTAACATTCATAAAATAAACCAAGGATTCTACACCACTTATCCAAAGGAGTTTAGCACGATGAAAAATTTCCCTATTTAGAAATTGAACAACAGAAAATAGGACCTACTGACAGAAAGTATCATAGAAAACCTAATCAACTCTAAATCAGTGTGATGAAGCGGTTAAATCGATTACATGGAAGATCAATGCATATCACAACTTGAATAGTTTCAACAATTTCACCCCATTACTCCATCACCAACTTTTAGCTCTCGTATGGTTAAGATCAACAATATCTTCACTGCTTCAAAGTCAATGCATCCAACAGCATATTAGCTTGCAGAAAAGGAACCCTAAGTAAGTAACCTGAAAACCATGTAAAAGAGGGTAAGAGAAACAGAGTGCGAACGCAATAACAATACCTAGAGATAAAAAAGAAGAAGCTAAATAACATGCACTAACTACAACAGAAGTTTGATAAATCTTACTTCCAAGATAATTAAATTGTAAATTTTGCTTCAAACTCCAGTTTTACTGAAATCAGTAAATCACCACTAAAGCATACACTAGTGCTGCATTGACACCAGATTGTTTGATATCGCATGATACATATGACATTCTCTAACGCTCGCAGTATCATCATTTGAAGAAAAACTAGGAATAAGGAAAGTGTATAAAATATTCTTGTTAATTTGTGGCTTGCAAGAAACATGAGTTCATATATGGTAAATATCATTTGATATATAATAAGATTTTGTCATTAAAACTGCATTGTAAAATCTAATTGAATACTAGGTGTTCTAGTCCAAATATCTTTTCTTATATAATTTTCAACTCAAACTTCCTTTAATGTTTCTTAGTCGTGAAGGCATCAAATATTTTTCAGTGAATTCAATCGAACACCAAATCTCATCTTTCCTTGCAATTTCAATTATCATTTTTTTACAAAAGAAGGAAATATTCTTAAGGTAGAAAGGGAGAGTACAACAATAGGTTTAAGGTGCCATTTTCATGTATTAGGTATTGTGCATATAGCTTTTACTTTTTCATAATGCAAGATGAACTAGAACAAAAAAATAAAAGGGTTGGAGAACATTGCTTACTAATTTTTCCTTGTTTCTATCTAGCTACTGACAGTCATCTTCCTGTGCTTCCTCAAAGTCATGATAGTTCAGTAGGGAGTGTTAGTAGGCTCTCCCTGTACATGTCAAAATACTTTAGAGCACCTTTGTCCTCTTGTCCATATGTGTTATCCTCCAGCAGTTCTCCCTTATCATCAAACTTCTTAAATCTTCCACTGCCATCTGATCCAAAAACACCACCACCTTCAGTGAAGCATATTGGCAAAAAGTCATACAGGTCAAAAGATTTAGTCCAAGAAGACTGCACTTTATACTCTTCCATGACCCATATCTCAGTCATTTCGTGGCCATAAGCTCCAGTAGAATAACACAGACCAAGACAACCTCCCAGCACCCTCAAATGACATTTCTTAGCAATTGACAATTCCTCTTCCAAATCACGTGATAGAGGAATCTCAGATAAACTCCTTTCAACCAAATCGAAGGCAATGACTGCATGACGCTCTGTAGCTCTGGATAGAACCAGCCAATGCAGAGACTGATTCAAGAACAAACCAGATATGGACTGAAGTCCGAGCTCCGCATATTCAAGCTTTTCACCATGTATGAAGGAAGGCACATTGGTTTTCAAAGACACAACCTCAATTTGAGGCCGCGAATGTACAAGTCCACCAAATCGCACGGAAAGAATGAATTTGCTACCGTTTCTCTCAATCACTTGAGGATCACATCCACGCAATCGTATTAAAACAAGCACGTAGTCATCTTTGGACGGGTCATATCCAAAACCATACAGAACCGAAAGCAACAAACTACCAAAATAAGGCGGAATTCCACGGCGGACACGGGTTGAAGGGTCATACCATGAATCCGAGTTATAATCATAGGTCACAGGAATTTCTCTGTGGGCACCAGTTGAAGGGTTCCACAGAATGAGATCACCTTCTGATGGAGCTGTTGTCTTAGCCAAGAGGATGAACCCTCTGCAAGAACCCAAGGTCAGAAAAGAGGGGGCTATGCCTATGTAAGGTGGGGATTTGAGGTTTACCACAGCAGAATCATCAAGAAGCGATGCTCCTAAATCAAATGAACCAATTTCATCATCGATTCTTTCGAGAAGAAGACGGTGGGTGGGTGAAGCAGCTAGGTCAAAATGGGATTTACCAAATTGGGGATTTGAAATGACAGAGCGCCATGATTTGCACACGCACTTGAATCGCAGAAGAGACCTTACCGGAAGCCGTAGCAGAATTTCAACAATCAACTCGGGAGGCAGAATCGCGAGGTCGAGGTCCTCCTTCTCCTTCTCCTTCTCCTTCTCCGTTTCCTTCTCCTTCTCCGTTTCCTTCTCCTTCATCTTCATCTTCAACTTCATCTTCATCTTCAACTTCATCTTCATCTCCATGCTGCTGCTACAAAGCTTCACTGGGAAAGAGAGAGTGTTGTATTGGTCTCTGTTATGTCGTTACTTCTTTCTTTCCTTCTTGAAAAATGAAAAGTGCTTTCTTTGTAGGTTGCCGCGTTTCTAATTTTTTTTAATTATATCTCTGCCTTGTTTTTTTTTTGGCAAATTTTTCGAGACGTTTGTTAGGTGGGTATAAAAAAATATACTCGGGAATAAGAGTATGGCAATGAAGATTTCCTTGTTTGGTAGGATGTTAGAAAAATATATGCCCGGGCATCACTCATTCTCGGGAAACTAATTTTCTCATATTCACGTGGCTCAACATTCCCATCTTCAGGGATGGGTATCAAACATTCCTGGGTATCTTTTAACCTGGTGAGCAAGGAAAAATCAATTTTGCCCTTTTATTCACCACATTTCCGTCAATTTGGTGGCTCCCTCTCTATTTGTTGCAACAGATTTTGGTCCCTCCATTTTCGGTGCTATTCCTTCCTCAATTTCTTCTTCTTCTTGGAGCTTTGTTACCATCAATTTCGTGGCTCCCTCTCTTCTTGTTGCAGCACATTTCCAAGCCCCCAATTTTCGGTGTTATTCCTTTCGTCAATATCTTCTTCTTCTTGGGGCATTGTTACCGTCAATTTCGTGGCTCCCTCACCTCTATTTTTATATTCTGTATTGGATGAGAAACCGTTTTTTGCTAGGGAGATGTGCTGTTGATTTAACTCGATATATACTATAGTCAAGTGTTAGAATGGTCATATTAATTAGTCTTACTGTTGCTGCCAACCTTTTTAAATCATTATACATGTGTTGCCATTTTGGAAAATGAATTTGTTTTATATTGATATGCAAATGTAATTTTTCTTAGTTTTGTATAGTTTGATTATGTGAAATATACATAGGGCTCTGTTGTATGTTATTTAAAAAAAAAAATTAGGAATTTCGTGATACATTCCCGGGAATATGACAAACGGATGTTAATTATACCCATGAATACAAAAGAAGATTCCCAGAAATAAAATTTGTTAACCAAACATATTTTTTAATATATGCTCAGACATAACATTCCTATCCTATATCCTATCCTATGTAATTTGATTATTTTTTATGGTGTGTAGGAAAATAATATATCTCTTGCTATTAATTTTTTTATTCAATCCAGATCTGGAAATACCCTTACACGCAGTTAGACTATGTTTGCATTGGTAGTACGGGGTAGGATGGGATGGGAAAATTTTAAGTTTTATTGTTTGGATAGATTAATGAATGGTGGCATGTGATGGGAAGGAATGGTATAAATATCATCCAATCTCATTGAAATCTCATATTTTTCTTCTCACCCAATTTTGGGTATGGAGTTGGATCATAAAATACCAAAACAATAGAGTGAGATTTTCATTCCGCTCCGGTTCATTTCGCCCCATTATATTTCATCCCATCCCACCCCACCATTTACCATCAATCCAAACATAATTTTAGATCTGCTTTTCAAGCGGTGAAATACTGAAATCGGGTTTAGTCATCTCAGATCTTAAATTGTAAAAACTCATATTTGAATAGATGGAAAAACAACTAGTAGAGACTAAAAACAACACATGTAATTTTCAAATGACTAAAAACAAGAAAAAAATTTCCTAAGGACGAAAAATAAAAATAACGTATTTTGCCACGACTAAAAATATATTTAATTTAACTTAGTGCTCCATTTCATAATGACAAGGGCGGTTTTTTTCTAAAAATAAATTGCATCCATTTAAAATTTATCACTAAATTTTACACATGTCATTATATATATATATATATATATATATATATATATATATATATATATATATATATATATAATATAGATAGGAGATGTATCATATGAGAAAAATATTTTTATATGGGAAAATGAAAATAAATCACGGTCGTTATATCTAATTATGAATGGTCAAGATTAAAACAACTTAATAGCCACATGACTACTAAAAAATGTCATGTGACTTTTTAAATGTATCATATGAGAAAGATGCTTTTATATGAGAAACTGAAAATAAATCACGATCGTTAGATTTAATCCTGAATGATCAAGATTAAAACAACTTAATAGTCACATGACTACTTAAAAATGTCATGTGACTTTTTGACTTCATGTTTTAATCTTGACCATTCATGATTAGATCTAACAGTCATGATTTATTCTTACTTTCTCATATAAAAACATTTTTCTCATATGATACATCCTATATATATATATATATATATATATATATATATATATATATATATATATATATATATATGAAACTTTCGAGCAAAAAGGGAAGTTCTTATTACGGCGGTGCTCCAAGCAATGTTAACCTATATTATGTCTTGATTTGCTTTGTTAGATAACATTTGTTTTCAGATTGAAGGTATGATAAGTAGGTTCTACTTGGGATATTACCAATAGATAAATTCATTGATAAGATAAATTATGCCTAACCTTTCCTCAACCATCACTACAACCACAACACCATCATCGTTACCGCCATCGTCATTGCCACCACCATTCATTGCCACTGTTATTGTCACCACCATTATCGCTAGGGGCGGAGAGAGGAGTGACATACTGAGCCATAATCTTCATATTTGTTTATCTAGTTACGACAATATTTGGTACAATAAAAGTCATATTTGTTTATCTTATTTATATATATATATATTTAAAACTCCAAGAAATAAATAATAAACTACATAAAGTTAGGAGTACCGAAGGCGCACTCAAGGGCTCATTTTTGGTTTAGTAGGATTTCCAAAAAAAAAAAAGTAAACGTAAAGCCTAACCTTTCCTCAAAGTAAACGAGATCCATCATCAATCAATTCCGAAACATAGCACACATCCATTGTCGGAGCAGCTTGCCCACCCAATAGGGAGGGAGAAAATGGAATCCAATTGCCATTCCAAACATGCACTTTAGACCCATCTCCAATCCGCCAAGTGCAACCTTTCTTAAAAATCCAACATATTTAAACAATGCTAGATCATACATAACTTGGTCGATAACCCTTGGATGATTCCCGAATATAACAGTTACGGAAATAAAACACTTTAAAAACTTTGCCAAACAATGAATTTGGCTTCCTAAGCAACCGCCACCAGCTCTTAGCTAGGAGGGAATCATCAAAGGATTTAAAATCCCTAAAACCAAGACCCCCGTCAAGCTTAGAAGCTTTCATCTTTGACCAACTTAGCCAATGTAAACCTTGCTTGGAAGCATCACTACTCCAATAAAACCTTGAGACCAAGCTCTCAATTTGCAAGCATAGACCCGCAGGCATAGAAAAACAAGACATAATATAGGAAGGAATAGCTTGGACCACTGCCTTAATTAGAACTTCTCTCCCAGCCTGAGAAAGAAATTTCTCCTTCCAAATGCGATCCTTAACAAACCTGAAAATTTGTGTCTCCGACCTCCCAATAATCGTAGGAAGTCTCAATACTTCTCATAACTCTCACCTGCCTTTACACTCAAAAGCTGCACAAGCTCATAAACTCTGGAAGTAGGAACATTTTAGCTACATGAGAGTTGTGAACTTGTGATTTATCAAGGTTAATCTACTGAATAGAAGCTCTTTCAAAGGTTGAAAGAATATCAGCCACACACCTTGCCTCCTGCTCATTAGCTCTAGCAAACAAAATACAATCATCAGCAAACAAAAGATGAGAAATTACCGGGGCTTTCCGTGCCACTCTGGTCCCATGCAGAGATGAGGAAACCATGGTCTGTTGGATCATAACTGAGAACACTTACCCACAAAGGATAAACAGATAAGGTGACAAAGGGTCACCCTGATGCAAACCCCGCTGGGGTGTGAACTCCTATTGTGGCTGCCCATTCAGGAGAACCGAAAAGCTAACAATAGACACGAACTGCATGACCAAATTAACCCAAGCCATAGGGAAACCCATCTGGACCATGGTGCTCTGGAGAAAGGGCCACTCCACCCTGTCATACGCCTTAGACATGTCAAGCTTCAAAGCCATCACCCCTTTGCATCCTGCTATACGACATCTGATATAGTGAAAACATTCATAGGTAATCATTGCATTATCAATTATCAGACGGTTCGGCACAAAAGCACTATGTGTTTCACAGATAATCTTAGGCAAGATAAGCTTAAGACGATTTGCCATTGTCTTAGTAATAATCTTGAAAACCTTGTTACACAAACTAATTGGCCTGAAATGAGATGCATGGGTAGGTTTCTTAATCTTAGGAATAAGCACAATGAGAGTTTGATTGAAAGAACCTGGAGATAAAGTGCCATGCAACACCTGGGGGCATAACTCAGAGATCTCAGTACCAAAAATGTGCCAAAACTTTTGATAAAACAAAGCAGGAAGGTTATCCCGCCCTGGGACTTTGGTGGGATGCATCTAAAACAACGCAGCTTCTACCTCCTCCCTAGAAAAAGGAACATATAAGACTTTAACATGCTGAGGTGTTAGGCTGTTAGCCTACCTGCCACTAGAGAAGTAACCTGGTCTATCCCCGACCGGTTGCTTGACCGAAAAATATCTTGAAAATAACCATTAAGCACCAAAGCAATTTCCTCCTCATCCTCAAATTCAGTACCCAAGTCATTGGTAAGTTTAGAGATTAAATTCCTCTTTTTCCTCTCCGATGCTTTCCTATGGAAATTTTTTGTGTTTCTGTCCCTATAGGACAACCAGCTTGCCCGTGACCGCTGGCACCACTGAACCTCCTCAAGCTCGAGAAAACGATCCAGCTCACCTTCCAACGTCGTCGTTTCATGAAGAACCTGGTCTATCTGGATACTTCGTTGCAAACCTTCCAAGGACTTTTTAGCCTCATGAATCTTCCTAGGAAGATCACCAAAATTAGCTCGTCCCCAGTCACCCAACACACCTAACAAAGAAAAATGCTTATCAATAGCACCTAGAGACGAGTGACCCCAAACATGAGACACCATATTAGCACACTCCTTTTTTTGTCAAGCCAAACCTCCTCGAAATGAAACAACTTGCACTTTGTCTTCTTCTTCTGCCTCATCCGGCCACAAGAGAGGGAGCACTCAACCACAATCAAGTTATGATCCGATTGAGAGTGAGTAAGGTGGTGGTATGACTGCGTGGCCAAATGGCACTCCAACCCACGTTAACCAATATGAAATCAAGTTTCTCCTCTACCGTACGCGGAAATTCTCTCTTGTTGGACCAAGTGTACCTGTTCCCAGAGAAATCCACCTGATGAAGATCACAATCCTCACAAACCTGTAAAACCTTAATCTTATGAGCATGATCAACTGGAGCACCACCCCTCTTATCAGCCACATCAAGCAAATCATTAAAGTCACCCACACAAAGCCAAGGAACTCCAGAAACATGTTCCAGATGACTAACCAAGTCTGACGTCCTAGGCTTATTCACTGCCTTAGGGAAGCCATAGATAGAGGAAACCTGCATAGGAGAACTCTGACCTTCAGCCTGTAGAATAAAGTGAATGTGGTTCAAAGAAGCTGAAGCCACCTGAATGTCCACCTCATTCTTCCAAAACAATCCAAGACCACCCACTTTAGAATTACCATGTCCACTATAGTCAACCGGAAAAAAAATTAGGAGACCCACATTTATGTTGCACGGCAAGCAACTCAGACGAGGACTTACGAGTCTCCATAAAAAACAAAACATCAGGATCTTTTGAAAGGATGAGCTTACATAAAGCTCGCAATGCCCCTGGGTTCCCAAGCCCACGACAGTTCCATGAAAGGAGCCTCATTGGGATGCTTGGCAAGTCTTATTGGGTTAGAATGTTAGATTATGTGAGTAATTTTTAAATTATGAGATGCTTGGCTCTTTAACATTGGAGATTCTGGAAAAAAAATGTTAAAGAGCCAAGCATCTCATAATTTAAAAACTACTAAAAGCATCTAAGTAGTAAGCCCACCTCAAGAGGAGTGCTCTCCTAAAGAAAATAGAGAAAGCAAACACCTCTATTTTCTCCAATTTCTTGTTTGTTTCCTCATAAAGGTGTGAAATTTATCGATGAACTCCGAGAATCATGGGTAGCTTCAGCGAGGAGGGGGAATGACGGTGGTGGACGGAGGCGGAGGTCAGAGTTTTCTACTGAAGAGGTCTAAGAAGGTTGAGAGAGAATTACAATAAAGGGCTTTTCTGACATCTACTAATTAAATTCAAAATTATCACAAATCAAATTACCACCAAACCAGGTTAAAAAAAATAAAAAATTTCACTCAGTGCCACGTGGACTCTTCCTATTCGGCCCTACCATGTGCGGCACCATGCCACACTTCAGGTGTATTGCACCTTATAGCCAATCTGAAACTAGCAAGAAGAGAGAGAAAAGGGAAGAATGTGATAAATAATGAGAGAGAAAAATTAGAGTTTTAATTAGAGGGAATTACCTGAAAACCTCCAACTTTAATAATTTGTAAAAAGAAAGAATTTGAATTTTTCCCCCAAATAAAAGGTGTTGGGTGCTAAAGTATGATACTAATTCTACAAGTGTACAGAATGGTTGCAGTAATAAATGATCGAACCACAGTGATAGTTTGTCTTATCAACTCAAGCTTGAATTGCAAAGTCTAGAATGTAAGACAAAAAGAATATATTTTGGGTTTTGATTGGTAGCAAGCAATTGTGTAACAAGAGCAAGAAAATGATTTGTCATCTCTTAGATTAAAGTAGCACTTGGTGTTTTAACTTCACTTAGTCCATTTATAGTTCAGAAAACTCAACTTAAATGAACCTTTGGAATCTATTCTATGGCGATATAGCCTTCCCTTTTACTTGTTAATTCCTTACACAAACAAAACATTCGATTTAAAAAGCTAAGCCTAATTCTTTAGTACCTAGTCAGTTTAATCGAAGAATTATAACATGCAATTTTAGGCCAACATAACTGAATCATACCCTTATTCCTAAGGTGCAGATAATGCAATCTTTCTAATCCTAATTCCCTTACCAAAATCAAACTTCCATTTGTGCAAAGGTAAGCATGAAACTTGCGTTAACTCGAGTTGAAATATAATCAGAGAAAAAGAAACATAGAAATGGAAACTTTGATTATATATATATATATATATATATATATATATATATATATATATATTTATTTATTTATTTATTTATTGAGAATTCAAAACATAAACAGAGTTGAGCTCCACAATCCCCAAGTACTAGAAAAGAACTTAGCCAAACATGGCTAAGCAAGACATGATCTAAGATAAAAGAAAAGAAACCTGGAATAAGAGCTCAAGGAGGCCTCTCACAACTTCCAAAAACAATGTATCCAAGCTTAAATTCAGAAACTACAAGATATCCCTAAAAGAAACCAAGGTTCTTTATTTATAGCTAAATTAACAAGGTCCCACTCATGTCCGTGTCCTTTCTGGGCGCTCATGCGTGGGAATCTAACATAAAAATTGACTGGGCAGTATACCCACGCATGTGCGTGGGCCTTCTGGGTGCTCATTCGTGGGATCTTCAACAATCGGGGACTCTTTGGCAGAATAGCCACGCCTGTTCGTGGCCTTTTGGGGCGCAGCATGGCTTGCTCGTGCAATCAGTCCCTCTTGGCAGAATGTCCACGCATGTGCGTGGCATCTTGGGCGCACATGCGTGGCATCCCTGTAGACTCTTTCAACTTTTTTTTTAGCTCAACTCTTTTGTTTCCTCTTCTTTAAGAGCCTCTTTATTGCCTTCACTGCTCCTTTAAACCTACTTATTCCTGCAAAAACTCATCAAACACTCATCAAGGCAAAAGATGAAACAACCATTCTACATAAAAACCCATCATCATTGCCTCATTAACTCAATTAAAACCCTATTTTCAATTCATAATCAGAATTAACAACCTCTTTTAATCTGAAAATCATTCATTGCAAGATTCCACCACGTTATAACCACGAATTAAAATAAAAAGGACTCAAGGACTGAAACTAAGAAGACTCACTAAAAATAAGAAAAATACTAACAATGGCCAAAAATATAAAAAGACTCAACTAATACCTACATGCAGAAAAACAAGTCAAAGCTAAGCTAAAAATAGTAAAACACTACATGAGACAAAGGAAAAATAGCGAAACAAAACAAAGAAAAACGAACACCCCAAGTTATCAACGTACTCCTTCTAGAAAACATCTTTGAGTAAGTTAGCTAACTCGCACTCAAATTACAAACTGGAGTAGAAATTTCAAGTAGAAATAAGCCACAAACAAAGTTCGTTCTTGGTGGTAGAAGCTTGAGAAGGAACAATCAGCAGACCACGGTGGAGGAGGGAAGTGGAAAGATGCTTTTGACTCAAAGAAAGAGAAAGTGGAGAAAAAATTATAGGTTTTCAGTTAAAAAAATAGTTTGATTGCTTATAACTTTATCACCGCACTTTTGGGGGAAATCATTAGACTTCACCACATTTTCTTTTGTTACATAGGAATGCTAGAAACAACTACATTAAAACATCATGGTTCAAAGCGATAAGAACATTAGACGGAGGTAGCTTCCAGATGCGATGCGGAAAACCATCCAAGGGCGCTTGACAAGCTAGCAAATCCGCTTCAGTTCGTATCCTCCGAAAAAATATAGTTATAGTAAAAGTTTAATAGTTAATACCCTCTCTGTTCCTATTTATAAGACCTCCCAAAGACAATTGCACTTATTAAGAAATTATGTAATGAAACCAATTAATATATTGATTTTAAAAAAAATTACAATCTTTCTTTTATACCCCTAATAATTGTACATTTAGGTAGCATGAGGAGAGAGCAAGTTAAAAGTGCTTGGGAACTAAAATAATTAATATAAAGGATATATTTGAAAAAATAGTAATAATTTTTTTTTTGTTGCTAAAAACTAGCCGATGGTCTTACATCTAGAGACAACCAAATTTATACAGGAAGTCGGAACGTAGTAAATAAAATATTAAGCAGAGTAAATGCATTTTCTTATGAAATGGAAACACATTATATATTTTGATTTTTTTTTTATGTTGGTCAGTTGATGCGTGTTGCTTCTTAGTATTTCTCATACTCAATCTAATGATATTATTTTTTAGGAGCTGTAACAACACTCACTTTAACGTTTTTTTTCTAACACTCTATTATTGATTTGTTGAAATTTATGTTTATTCCATTAAATTGAAAGTGACAGCATATTTTTTGTTCACTCCACATGAGTTTCAATTAATAAATGAGAGAGGATTGGAAATAGGGTTAAAGTGAATGTAGCTATAGTTTATCTATTTTTTCTTAGGGGGTGTTTGGTAGACGGGCGTAAAAAAGGTTCCTGGGTATATGATGTATGGGAAAGTGAATGCCTGTGTTTGGTATCAGATTAGAAAATAAGATGCCCAGGCATGAAATATACCCGGGAAAATAATTTACGCATGATTTAACAGGGAGATATACCCATCTTGGAGCATGGGAATGAAAGATTCCTGGGGAATAGAGATAGTGGGTGAGCATAAAAATCCACTTTTGCCCTCATCTTCTTCCATCCATTTCTAACAGCTGCAAAAAAAAAAAAAGGTATTTTAATAATTTCATTATTTATTCCTGAGAATAAACATTTCCTACCAAACGCATGTTATAATTGTTCCCAGTAATGTTGGAAAAGATTCCCATAAATCAATTTTGTTAACCAAACACAATTTTTGAAGATGCCCGGAAATAACATTCCGATCCTATCCCTCCGTTCCTTTTTATAAGAGCTAAACGAACTTTGCACACCCCTTAAGAAAGTTAGGCAGTATAGTTTTTTGCATTAAATTTGTTCTCAAATGTTGTTAAATTTTCAAAATTGTCTTTAACACATTTCTTTTTAATCTCTTTCCATTATTAATGTAATTCCAGAATTGAATAAGGGTTAAAATGTGAAAAAATAATTAATATCGCACAAAGCCTTATGTGATTCTTATAAAAAGGAACGGTCAACACCCCTTATTTAGCTCTTATAAAAAGGAACGAAGGGAGTATATATTAACTTTGTGGCACATATTACGCATGTGCAAATTTTTAAATTTTCTTATAAATCATATATTTCACCCTCTTCTCAAAATTCTAGCTTTGCCCCCGCCCCCCGATCGTTGCTGCCACCACCGCTTTTCTCGCTGATTTTACTCGTTTTCATTTTCATTTTTCATATTTTATTTTGATCATATTAAATAAATTTAAATAATTTTTTTTAAAATATTAATCAAACATATTTTCAATTTTAATTTTTGTTTTATTTGAAAATGAAAAAATGAACTAGGCAAACCAAACGGTCTCATAATATATTAAATATTAAATGATTGTAAATAAGAGAGAAAATAAGATAAATTGTGTTATATTTTTAAAACAACAAATTTTTTTGGAAAAAATGTTAAAAGTCAAACTAAATAAATAAGGAAGGACTCTTGTAACCAAAAATAAACACAACGATAAAATTGGTTTTAAAACAGCGACCTACATTTACGAGGAGTAAAATTTTGAGCTCTATCTGCTGCTGAAAGATGAACAAGCACAAGCACAGTACAGAGAGCCCCTCTATCTTTTCCCTTCTCCCTGAAGAGTTGATTCTACAAATTCTTCTGAGGCTACCGGTGAGATCTCTTCTCCGTTTCAAATGCGTCTGCAAATCGTGGCTCTCTCTCATTTCCGATCCCCAATTCGCCAAATCCCATTTCAACCTAGCTGCTTCACCCACCCACCGCATCTTCCTCAACAACACCAATGGCTTCAGAATCGAATCCCTAGACATCGAATCATCACTCCACGTTGAATCTGCAGTGGTCAATCTCAAATTCCCGCTCGCACCGCCTCATCCCGATAACAATCGATTCGGCCCTTCCGTCACCGGTCTTAAGGTCTTGGGTTCTTGCAGAGGGTTTGTGCTTTTAGCCAATCATCAAGGTAATGTCGTTGTGTGGAATCCATCAACCGGTGTCCGAAGACGAATTCCGGAATGGTTTAGTTTTTTAGCGTCTCAGTGTGAATTTCTGCATGGTATTGGGTATGATGAATCAACTGATGATTACTTGGTAGTTTTTATAGAGTCTAATGACCGTGTTGTGGCTAAGCGCAAGCCTAAAATTAAGGTTTTTTCTTTGAAAACCAATTTACCCTTCTTGCTGAGTAAGAATGCTGAGTATGTTGATCTCGGATTTGATTTTAGACCCGGGTTGTTCTTAAATGAGTCTCTTCATTGGCTGGTTAAGTCTCGTGTTAAGAAGGTTCATGTAGTTCTTGCTTTTGATTTGATAGAGAGGTGCTTATTAGAGATTCCTCTGTCACAAGATTTAGCTCTGGAATTGACCAATGATAAGAAAAAATATCATTTGAGGGTGCTGAAAGGATGTATCGGTCTGTGTTACGCGAGTAGGGGTGGAATGACTGAAATATGGATAATGAAAGAGTATAAAGTGCAATCATCTTGGACGAAGATCGTTTTATCTGCTAATGACATCTCTCGCAACTCCTTTTTTCCAATATGTTTCACCAAATCCGGTGATGTTTTTGGATCAAATGAGTTTGGAAGATTATTGAGACTTAGCGATAAAGGAAAGCTGCTTGAGCACCGCGCACTGTGGAGGGGGGAGAGCAGATATCGTCTATTACATAGTCGTATGTATACAGAGAGTTTACTTCCATTCCCCGAGGTATCAAGTGAATATTACCCACCCCTCTAGTTACTTTGTGCAAGCAAGTGAAGATGGCCAACATTAACAGACATGAAGTATCAATGTGTGTAATGTTCTCCAATCCTTGTCTCCTTTTTATTAGATGAAGTTGTTAGATGGTCTGAATTCAGTCAATTCACTAGCGGATAGGAAAATATTTGATGTCTCGCTTAATCATAATAATTAAAGCCAATTTGGGTGGAAAATTGTGTATGAAAAACAACCGCAATCCAGAGTGAAATAACAGTTCTCAAACTAAAATCGTATACAATGTATAATATGTGACATTTACAATAAGCTCATTTTTCCTGCAGGCATGGAGTATACAAGAATGCTCTATATAGTTATGTCAATGTCCTAGCTTTCCTTCAAATGGTGATACTACAAGGAAGAAAACATAGTATTTCTAGAGAATGCCATTTATATGATGTGAAATAGTCTTGTATGACTGATGTTTGTTTTAGTGGTAGTTTTAGTAAGGTTGGGACGTACATAGACTTTAGAATTTAACTATTTTCGAAGTATGAAAGTTAGCAGATCCTAGTTGGAATTAGGACTTGATATTTTGCATCTTTATCTTTTGTCCCTCTTAGTATTATTCTTGCATTGGCAGTTTTTTCCCCTTGCTGTCTTTTACATGGTTTTCCACTTCGAGGTCTTCTTAATTTTACTGTATTTAGGTACCTCCTCAGCAAAATGGATTTCTGATTCCTGTAATTTGTTGTGCTATTACTCATTTTGACTTCAAGTTATGGTGATACTGCCGATCGTAATTATCTAGGAGCTAGTAAAAGGGATGAGTTGAAATAGTTTTAAACTAAACAAGTTGTAATATTGATTAATCTCGAATGTGGTAAGTTTAACCTCTTAATCATACTGATGTTCATAAGGTTTCTGTCATATATAGTTTCGTGATATCTTAAACATTACTTTGATTTCCTATGACAATGATGGTGCTACTATGCAAGGATTGAATAAAGTATAGCTTCAGCAGAAGTTGTTATTTTGTCTTCCTTTGTAAAGATTATATTTCTCTGCATAATTTATGACAGTAAGATGGCAAACTTTCATAATTTGCAAGCTTACTTTTCATATTTGGACTGGTATTTGAAGGGGCAGAAAGTGCATTTTAGCCAAAAACATTAATATAATTGCAATTATGGGCTTCTAGGACTTTGGGGTGTTCTATTCTTTTTCACTATGCACTTTGGGTTAGCATACTTTTGCTGCAGGGTGGTAACATCATATAGGGTATGAATTGGTGTTAAGAGCCCAATCAGTGAATTCTAGCAGTTTTCACTATGACAGCCAATGATTTCATTAAGTTGCCATTGCCTTATATTTCATCCTCCTTTCAAGATTGCTGAATCATGACAAAAAGATTATAATGAAAGATATTTGGTGACTTTATTTCAGTCCTTGTTAGTCACTACATTTACCTTCAAACTTACCACTGCGTGTTCATTATCACTACAGTTTGGTAGTTTGTACTTTTAGTTCTTATCACCACTTGAAAATCTGTGTTAACTTTGAGAGAGACTTTCACTTCCTTTCTTGTTTACCTTCACCTTAATTTTCCATTGTGTTATGTTAAATCATATTTGAAACTTTTTGAGTTTGTAATGCCAAGTGCCCTTTAGGTTGAAAAAAGGAGTAGGAGTTTGGTTATGATGCCCACTAGGTTCTTCTAATATTATTTCTTTGCCTACATGATTGAATGTGTTTTTACAATAAGCTGAACCTTTCTGCTATCACCTTTTCTTGTCATTTGAATATTGCTTAGAGTGTGTTTGGGAGCTCTCAGGGGAGGGTAGGGGTAGGCTTTGAGGGAAAGGAGAGGGGATGGCAAGAGAGGGGGAAGGGAGGTAAGGCCTTTCCCTGCTTTTTAAAATCCCCCAAACAAGGGTTGGACTTCTCATAAGTCTCCCTCCCCCTTCCCTTTACTCCCCTCCAAAACTCAACTTAGTTAGAATATTGTTTTAAATATTTACTGCATAGCTGTTTGAGTACAACATATTGATTCAGAGGTATAAGGAAAATATTAACAGTGATGAGTGATTAAAAACCTGTTTGACAAATTTACACTGATTGCAATATGGTTGAGGTTATGCTTTGAGAGATTTATACTCGATGCTTCGAGGATGAAGTAATGGCTTAATTTCTAGGCCTAAATAATGTGATCAAAACAGAAGAGATTGTTTCTTGTGAATACTCTTATTGATGTCGATTCTCATATATATGTTATTTATATAAAATATATCTTATACAATTATGTAATTACATTTACCTTCTATTTTTTGTTATTAAATTTTTATTGAAATTTCTTCTCCTTTCATAGAGTAGGTACTTACACTCTTGTTTTCTTTGTGTAATTATTTTTATCTCCAAAGTAATTTGGTTATCTACAGGGTGTGGTCTGGTTGTATTAGGTCTCAAAAGTTTTATATTATTAGATTAGTCATTCAAAGAGAGATAGTCCTCCAATTTTTTCTTCATCGATTAAGTCTCCAAAAATACAAAATTATCATCAAATTCTTCGTATTTGATTAATGTGAAAGTACAAAATAATGAATTTGATGAAAATTTTCTACATTGTGTGGTAATATTTATAAAGAACTAATAATTTAATTTCTACACACTGTCAGTGTAATCTTTATTTACATAGACATTCAGTTGTATTTTATTACATCAGAAACTAAATTATTATTTATTTAAAATAAAAATGAGTGTAACTGTTGTAAGAATATGATTTTATATGACACAATGATTAGATAATTAGATGGTCGTGTAAAGAACTTTTACACTCGTGCATCCTAATTAATCTCAACAACTGATATGGTTGTTCTTAATTCTTTTAGATATTAATTCAGTGGCAAAAGTAGGGTTAATGGTTCAACAGGTTCCTGAAGTTGTACTAAAATTTGTGTTTGGTCCCTCCTTAGAAAAATGACATTTAGTGGCGGTCAAAAACCGCCAGTAATTGTAAAAAAACCGCCACTAATCGTCATTTTTCTGAGGAGGGACCAAACACAGATTTTAATACAACTTCAGGGACTAGTTGAACCATTAACCCGCAAAAGTATTTAGAGAACAACAATATATAGTGAATAACTGAATTGGGGGTTTATTTTTTCTTTTATTATCCAATCATTTAATTTTACTGTACATTTTAATTGGGGGTTTTAAAATCTCGGATGTTATTTTAGTTTGTATTTCGGAATTTGAAAATTCAGTATGTATAGACACTTTTCGAATTTTCAAATTGCAGAACTTGTTTATATTGAATAAATATCATTCCGGTATTTAATTTCTCAGATATTTTAGTTTGTATTCCGTGATTTGAAAATTTGGTATGTATAATCACTTTATGGGTTTACAAATCCCGGGATTTGTTTATATTGAATAAATATTTTTCCGGGATTTAAATTTTTGAAATATATTTTAATATGCATATTGGGATATATAAACCGGTTCACAACATTAGGTATACGTTCCGAGATTACAAAACCCAAAACGTGCATCTAAGAGTTCGGGATTTAAAAATCTGGAATGTGTTTGATAACACCGGTAATCATGACAATTACTATAGTGGACTTACAGGCTCACAACAACAAATGTAGGGACAAGTGTGTAATTTCACGTGAAAAATTAATGTGCACCGGTGCCTCACTTTTTTTCTGAGACACGTGGGCCTGTTTGATTGTAGTTTTTGAAAACTGTATTTAAAAAGAGTTTTTAGAAATTGTTTTTGAAAACTGTTTTTCAAAATAAAAGCAGAAAAAAACTGTTGAATAAGACGTTTTCCAATATTTAAAAAATTGAAATTTGAAAACTAAAAACAGAAACTGAAAACATCTTTTAGCTGTTCTGGTATTTTAGTTTTTAAAACTGAAAATAAGAACTGTTTTCAAAAACAGTTTTTAAAAACAAGTTTTGCCAAGCAGATTTTTAAATTTTTCAGCTTTTAAAAACAGAAAACAGTTTTTAAAAACTGTAATCAAACAGACCCGTAGCCTTCACATAACTCCATCGATTTTCAGCTCACCACACTGAAGAGATGAAGAACCAGCGTGGAAGAAGGAGCACAGGGGGCCTCTCCCTCTCTTCCATTCTCCCTGATGAGTTGATTCAACAAATTCTGCTGAGGCTACCGGTGAAATCTTTGCTTCGTTTCAAATGCGTGTGCAAATCAGGGCTATCTCTCATTTCTGATCCCCAATTCGGTAAATCCCATTTTGACCTAGCTGCTGCACCCACCCACCGATATCGGCTTCGAATACTTAACGATTCTGAAATTAGGTACCGAGATATAGATGCACTACTTCACGATGAGTCTGCTGTAGTAACACTCAAATTTCCGCTTCCATTTCCCTCTGACGAAAATAGTAATGCTACTGTTAGTCGTGGCAACTCTCCATATATTTTGGGTTCTTGCAGAGGATTTATACTTGTAATCTATGATTTGGGTAATACCATTATATGGAATCCATCAACTGGTGTCCAGAGAAGAATTGAAGATGTAGAAAACCTTGGTGAGGACACGTTGGAGTTTCTAACTGGTTTTGGCTATGATAAGTCAACCGATGACTACTTGCTTGTTCTTATAACGCCGATTCATGTGGACCCCGATTTTCCTTATGAAAATGAAGCTCATTCTAATTCATTTCAATATTTTTCGGTGAGAACAAATTCCTGGTCTCGCATGGAGGTTGTTAATGATCGATATGTGTATATTGCTGCTGCTTTTAGAATTGGGTCCTTCTTGAATGAGGCTCTGCATTGGTTGGTTATGTCTTATGATACCAAGCTTCAAGTGATTATTGCCTTTGACTTGGTAGAGAGGAGTTTGTCAGAGATTCCTTTATCACATAATTTAGCCAGGAAGTTGAAATATAATCAATATTATTTGAGGGTCATGGGAGAATGTCTCACCCTATGTTACCCGGGTAACGCGACTTCAACGGCTGAGATTTGGATGATGAAAATATATAAAGTGCAGTCATCTTGGACTAAGTTATTTGTTTTTTCTACTTGTAACATTCCCCGCAATGTCTTTTTCCCAATATGTTTCACCAAACGTGGTGAAATTTTTGGATCAAATGGCTCTGGAAGATTAATGATACTTAATCACAAAGGATGGCTGCTTGATCAGTGCACAGTTTGCCCCAATCCCGATCAAGGTCAATTTATTCAAAATGGTTGTGGTCTGTATAGAGAGAGTTTACTATCACTCCCTAATGACTTTGAAGAAGCAAGTGAAGATGACCAGCTGACGAGTGCCTCGGAGGAAGCAAGTGAAGATGATCAATAGTAACTCACAATAAGAACTAGTGTATGTAATTCTTCAATCCTTCTCCCCATTTTATTACTATTTATGGTGCATAACGATAAATGAGTAGTCATATGTAGAACACATGATACAAGAAGATGATTCCTTAACCTATCTTGTACTCTCTCCTTCTTAAGTGCTTTTATGTCTTTCTTCATAAATAAGTGTGGCACTTGGTCGTAGACTGAATTTACTAAATGATAGAAAAAACATTTGATGTCTTATTTGCTTAGAATAATCAAAGGCAATTTTGGTGGAAAATTATATAAGAAATCTGGGGTGAAATAAAAGTTCTCAAACTAAGATCCCATAGAATCTATACTATGGTGACATTTAAAATAAGCTAACCTTTTCCAGCAGGCCATGAAGTGTGCAAGAATGCTCTACACAGTAGTTATGCTTGATGTCTGGGCTTGCCTTCAAATGATGATATTGCAAGAAGAGAGCATAGCATTTGGAAGAGAATGTTATTTATATAATGTTAGATCAGGTTGCTTCAGTAGGGTTTACTTAGTGGTGATTGCAGTAAGTTAGAGTCGAGGCAGGCTTTTGAACTTAATTATATTTCATAGTTTGAGTTAGGAAATTCTGGTTGGAGTTAGTACATGCTTTTTAGCATCTTTATCTTTTTTCCTCTTAATATTGTTATTGTAGTTGCACTTTGTTTCTCTTATTGTCATCTATATGGTTTTCACGTTCAATCTCTACTTATTTGTACTGTATTTAGGTACCTTTTCTGCAAAATGATTCCTGACTGTTGTAAGATATTGTGTTGTTAGCCTGTTACGCATTTTGACTTGAAGTTATTGTGATATTGTCGATCTTAATCATCTTGCAACTTATCAAGTTGTGATATGGATTAACCTCTAGATCACACTGATGTTCATATGGTATCCGTCATACACATTTTCATGATATATGTACAGATTTTTAATCTGAGACAGATGAAGAACAGTGAATTGATCAGTCCATGATGTTAACTAGAAATTACAGAAAAGAAAACATTTTGAAGGACCGTGTTAAGTGAATTGAATATTGATCATAGATACATAGGTGCTTACACCATGCACTGAGGATTCCAAAGAACGGAACAAGGGTTGGAATCTGCAGTTGGGTCCAACCAGAGATAGAACTGTTGCTCTCTGTTTCCTATGCCTTGGCTGAACACATTCGTGTGAAGAATATATCCCCACTCAGATTCCCCTGGAATTCAAAGTCAGTCTCATCCCAATTTGACCCTTCTGATGCCAACTGTATGTTAACCTAAATTTAAACAAAAATTAGGAATTTGAAAGTTTGATATCATTGGCAATTTGGCATTGAGTACTGAACATGCATAAACATAACATATTAAACTTAGTTGGCAGTGACAGCCCATGATTTAAATAAGTTGCCATTGCCTTGTATTTCATTTTTCTTTCTAGATTGCTGACTAGTATAGACATTTGGTGGCTTTGTTTCATTCCTTGGTAGTCACCACCTTTACTTTCAAACTTAACCCTGTGTGTTCATTACCACTTTAGTTTGGTACTGTTAGTGTTTATTACCACTTAAAGTTCTGTGTTAGTTTTGAGAGAGACATGTTATTTCCTTTCTTTGTTTACCTTCAGCTTAATCTTACATTATGTCTTATGATCTTATCTTCAGAACTGTAAATATTAAATTAGATTTTCCTAAGAATATTATTTCTTTGCCTACATGATTGATTGTGTTTTTTTGATACTCTAAACTTCTCTGGGTTAAGAGAGAGATCGGGGGAATCGGTTTGAATGGAGTCTTTTATATGCCTAAAGTCTTATAATTGAAGTGTTTTCACCTTTTCTTTTCATTTGACTATTGCTTATTTATATTATATTGTTTCAAATCTGTACTGCTTAGTTGTTTGAGTAAAGCATATTGATGCAGATGTGTACGGATAACATTAACAGTGATGAGTGATGAAAAGACCGGTTTGAGAAATTTATACTGATTGCACTATGCTTTTATTCCCCGAAATCAGTCAGATACATACACATTTACATGGACAAAGCTAGGAATAGGATCCAGTGTTTTAACAATTAAGTGACTTGAGATTTTGGTTACATGGTTTTTTGCTGATGCATATCCACCTGCTTGTAAGTTTGTACTTGTTTCTAAGTGATCCATGTTTTTTCCACCCAAAAAACCTAGGAAAAATGAAGGAAAACAGGTTGCTGTAATACTATCTTGCTTAAGAAGATTATGTAAAACTATCTTGCTTAACTGTTCTCTTACGTGAGATGCCTTGATCGGATATCATGTAAAACTATTCTATATAGTCTGCGAATATCCATTAAACTAAAGAAGAAGAAAAAACTTAAAAGTGACAAAATATTTTATATTTTAACAAAATACAACTGTATTTATTTAAATAAACAATTTTTACATAAATATTTAATTAAAATGATATTTTATTCAAATAATTTTTCACAAAAAGGTTACATGTTGTATAATAATTTAGTAAATGTATAAGAAAAGAAATATGTAAATGAGATATATGATAAATTTATAATTCAAATTTATATGTATATAATTTCAGTTTGGATTGGATTTCATTTGTTTTCAAAATTAAATTGAAAGTTCGACCGAATCCTTTTTTTTCAATTAGTTTTCAGTTTGTTAGTGTTTTGCTCTTTAGATTAATATATTTTTTTTTTTTATAATATTGGATCCATTTATAAATATGCTTAATCCATGGATGTCTTTATAATTCTATTCATAAAATTAATTGTGATAATAATCCACCATGTATATTAATTGTAAATGTTAGATTTCTGTAAGTATGAGTCCGACAAGTTTCTCTGTCTTGTCTTGTCTTGAACTTATAAAAATCCTTAAAATTTCATTTTGTGTATTCAAATATCTCAGGGTTTTTTCGATGAATAAATAAAATATCCTAGGGTTTGTGATGGATTGAGACTATAAAATAAATTTAAAATGATAAAAAAATTAAAAAATAATAATAATTCAAGTGCATTGGTATTTATGAAAGATTGGATTTGTGTTTTCAATTTTCTTGTTTTCAAAACTGTTTTGTAAAATAATTTTTAAGAACAATATAAGAAAAAAAATTATTTGCTAATTTGATTTTAAAAACATTTTTGGAAATACAAAAACAAAAAAACTTGTTTGATAAATTTGTTTCAAAAACATGTTTTAGGAACAAAAGAATAGAAAACTCGTTTAGTTGCATCGTTAGGCTCCTGTACATAGGTAGCCAAAACCAACTAGATAAAAAGACTTGTATCAATCAACTATGCATTAATTTTGATTCATCGTAGTACATCAACACAGGTCATGAAAAAACAAACAACGGGAATAGCAAAAGAACATGACCAAGCAACACCCCTACCCCTGGGCATAAAAACAAAACTGAAACAGCCCCAAAAAACCTTTTTCAACACAGCTGAACAGTAGAGGATGTGGAAGTAAGATCTAGGAAAGCAATAAAGTGAAGAAAGCATGAGAAACTTCTAAAAGGGATTGTTTCAAGATGCGGCTTAAGTGATTTGGTCATTTGGAGCATGATTCATTGGCAGTGATGCCACTAGTAGGAACAAAGAGCCAACGTAAAACAAGTGTAGTAGATGTGCCTTCAAAGAAATAGCGAGGGAGGCCAAGGAAGTAGAAGACTTCAGAAGTGCTTGACAAACCCAAGAGGCCTCAAGGAAGGCCACAAAAATCACAAAGGGACTCCACAGCCAAAGAGTTTGACTGCTCAATAGTAGGTGTTGGCCATCGACTTACACAGCCCTGATGGTGTTCAAACGCGTGCGTATGTGAGAAGCCACCAGTGTAGGGATGTTATTTGATTGCCTGGAAGAAATAGTAGTTCGTTGATTGGCTCAACAGATGGGAATTCATTGTAACAGATAGATTATGCAGTGTCTTTGGATCAGTTGAAACTTGAAACCCTTATTTTTCTAGTTGCTAATAATTACAATTGTGCCATTAATAAGAGATCAGAAAACAAGTTGTTCTCCGTATTTTCATGTTTTGGAAAAAAAACTTAAAAATAGAAAATAAAAACAACTTTTTCGTGTTCTGATTTTTTTACTTTTTTAAAAACAAAAAAATAAAAAACAGTTTTTAAATTAACTTTTTGAAAACAGGTCCATCAAACAAGTTTTTTTGTTTTTAAATTTTACAAAACAGAAAACTGTTTTTAAAAACACTTATCAAACAAACCCTAAATTTTATCCTTTTCAAATTCAAATAGTAATTTCAAGTTCAATTGGAAAGCACAAACAGTACGTAGTTTTTTATCCTATATCATATATTCAATTAAATGTTATTTGTTTATTTTCTTTAATGTAAACATTAATCAAATTAGATTCAAAATTCAAATGAATTATCACTAAAATTAAAATTTAATATACATTAAAATTAAATCCATAATTAAATTCTCTAATTCAAATTAATTACCTCTCATCAATAAGGTGTTGGTCTAGTGGTAGGCAAGCTAGATTCCGGTAGGGGTGAGGCGAGATCACAAAATCAAGTCCCGGAAAAGTTATTCATTGGGAGAGACCGTCACTGTATCATGAACAGGTTTACACCTGTTTAGGACAAGAAAATTTAATTACCTCTTTATTTTACATTTAATCCCTTAATTTCTATATTCAAATTAATTAAATTCCAAATATATATTATATTAATCTATTATGGTTAAAATCTTATCGGTTACTTTCCCGTTGAATGATTAAAGTTCTCTCTTTCTTTTGTTTAAAGTTAATTATCCATTAAGAATCTGATCTAAACACAAACATTAATTAGAGATAATGATGCGGAGGAAGTAGGATAAAAAAGAAACTCGAAAATTGATATTTGATATACTAGCTTTTATTATTAAAAACAATTTAAGCCTTCTATCATGTTTTTGATGAAACAAAATATCCATTAAGAATCGGAGTTGAAACATAAGCTTGACCTGATTTGGAGGAAGTAGAGTTAAAAAAGAAACTCTTACATATCATCATACTTTTTTCATGAAGAAAAAAAAGATATATTTAGTAATTTTCAAACTAATTCCAAAAAACATAAAAGATAAAAAGTTTGAAAACAGTTGAGACTTGAGCCGGAAGAAAGATTTGCGACTTGTAAGTTGATAAAGATAAAGATTACTAATAATAACAACTCTTAATCTTATCTATCCAAAATAAAAAACAAATAACCTTATATATAGTGTGTGAGTGCCTGGCTACCTGCTCCAAAGCTCAGTCATTCTCTGCTTCTCAGTTTCACTTCTTTTCTCTCTCTGAGTGTTCGTGATCTCTGCAGAACAAAGGATTCAACAATGGTGAACGCTGCAGCAATTCGTTTCGTTATTGGTGTTATAGGTTCGTTACTTCATCTCTCTGATTCTTCATATGTCTCTATCTTTCATCACCATCATTAACAACAACAATATGCCTTATTGATTGTTCTCTCTTTAATTTCTTTCCATCAAAGAGAACATGATTCTTTGTTTGTAAATAGCTAGTGTTCTGATTAGTGTTCTCACTTCTATGCAGGCAATGTTATCTCCTTCGGCTTGTTCCTCTCACCCATGTAAAATCTCTTATCTCTTATATCGCTTTTGTTTGATTATTGTTTTGTAAAACAATTTTTTATTTTTTAAAAACTAAAAGATTATTGTGTTTGATTATTGTTTTGTTATTCTTATGTGCTTGATTATTGTTTTGTAAACAATTTTTATTTTTTTAAATTTTTTTGAAAACTTTTTTAAGTTCAGAAAAGTGAAAAACCAATCAAAGAAGCCATAAGTAAATATATATTAAGTTTTGCAAGAAAAATTAATTAATTAACGATTCTATTTAAATTGTATATATTTATTCATAAATAAAGACAGTTTCTTTTGAATATTCTCTCATCATAGACCAATAAAAGTGTGTGATTTTTGTGCATGTTTCTTGAAGACTACTAACGAATTTAAATATGGATTTAAATTCATAGGGATAAAAATATTCGCATTATGCATGAATTTCTCAAATTAAGTTAATAATTATTTGAACGAATTGTTAATAATTGCAGTCTAACTTTCAAAAAGATTTATAAGAAGAAAGATGTGGAAGAGTTCAAGCCTGATCCATACTTAGCTACATTGCTGAATTGTGCATTTTGGGTATTTTATGGAATGCCCTTTGTGCACCCCAACAGCATTCTAGTGGTGACCATCAATGGCATTGGAATTCTCATCCAGTCCTCCTACCTCATCCTATTCTGGATCTATGCCTCATATAAAGGACGGGTGCGCGCGCTTAATTTCTCTTTTTTATTTTGTTTAATATTAGGGCTATTCAATAGTGGCCGACCATGTTAAAAAATCGATCCACCTATGAAACATGTTTTTAAAACTAACATTTAGCTATCACCGTCTCTTCCCTAATTTCAGAAGAAAGTGGGAGTTTGGCTTGCTATTGAGGCTGTATTCTTCATTGCCATTGTTCTAGTCACACTCCTTGTACCAGGACTGCATGGCACTAAAAATAGGTCAAAAATGGTTGGAATTGTGTGTGATATCTTCAACATTATGATGTATGCCTCCCCACTTACAATCATGGTAAGTTTAATTTCTACCTCACCACTTAAATTTTGTGTATGGTTTCATATAGTAATTGCAATTTATTCTGTAAACATTTTTTTTCCACTGAAACTACATGCTATCAACAGGCACAGGTTATAAGAACTAAAAGTGTGAAGTACATGCCATTCTGGCTCTCTCTGACTAACTTCCTTAACGGTTGCTGCTGGACCGCATATGCTCTCATCCACCACTTCGACATTTATCTCCTCGTAATTCTCATTCATGAACCATGTTTTTATATAATATTAATTAACAATTAGTATTACTTGTTTACGATAAGCTAATTTATAAGGAAACTCTTTTAATTTGTGAACGGAATAACTTTGTATATTCTTGCAGGTTAGCAACGGTAGTGGAGCAATCTTGGGGATTATTCAGCTCATGCTATATGCTTGGTATTATTGCAAGGGAGAAGGAGAAAATGCTGAAAAAATTGATGAAGTCCCCAAGCCTACTCGGATTCCAGTCTGATGATAGATATAGAATTTTTTTTCTTCTTCTTTAAGCCTTCATTTTTGCTAGATTTATAATTTTAAATAGGATGACAGTACATCTTTTTATTCTCGGAGGGTTTTTTGTTTTATGAATAGTTGGTTCGAATTTTCAAGTCATTTATTATTATTTTTTGTTGTTATGTTTTTCTTTCAAATGTTCTAACTTTAACTTAAGTAATCTAATTTCCACAAAAATGACTGAAATTTTATTCAAATAATAAACATTATGAAGTTGCAAATTTTTCTTTACCTTATTCAAAAAGTAGCGATACGAAAAAAAAAAACACTATGGATTAATTACGGAAATTTTGGATTAATTATCTGGTGAGTTATAATAAAAGTATGGACTTAATTATGGTAGTTTTTAAAAGATCGTGACCCATACAAAATATTGTGGGGAGTACAAACTAAATATTGATTTATCTTAAATGTTGATATCAATCAAATTTGTTGCCCAATACTGTGTGGAGCACAAACTAAATATTTCTATATTGCAGCGTCCTTTTTTTAATATCAAAATTAGATCAATGAGAATGTGAGTAGATATATAGATTTACTGTTTTAAACAAAACCAATGATACCGTTTCAAAAATAAGGAATCGGAATGGAAGAATAGAATCCCGTGATTTGATGTGAGTGAGTGTTTTAAACAAATTTGATTGATATCAACATTTAAAATAAATCTCTTTCAAAAAAAAAAACATTTAAAATAAATCAATTATATTTTATTATTATTATTATTATTTTATTTTTTAAATATTGAATTCATCTGATGGTATTTTTTGAAAAGAACTTATCACATTTTGATATTTCAATATGTATTCATAATCTATTAAATATGAGTATTTGATGAATACTAAAATTCCAAGTTATAATCAATATTGTTGGAACCAATCAATCTCAATCTCAATCTCAATCTCAATCTCAATACTATACAATTATTTTATTTTTGTATTCTCTTTTCTTTCAATAATCTAATCTTATAATTTTTTCATAATACCATCTATTCTATAACCATGTATGTAACTAGTTTGTAAGTATGAAGAGAGAGTGTTAGAAGTCTCGCATTACCGAGAAATCAATCCTCATGCTCAAGCTAATTTTTGAGGTAATGTTTTTTATTTTGAAACGGAGAGGTAATGTTAGGCTTAGACCGATTTCTAATATACTATATAATGATAAATCTATTATATAATTTAAGTCTTTCATTTATGATTTATTGTGTGATACATACTTTATACATAGAATTATCAAATTATTTGAAAAAAAACAAAAGTTGTTGGAGGAAGATAAATAAATAAATAATATTATATTATATATTTATACTGTCCCAAAGTTGCGCAAGGGAGATATTAGTGGCGGAACTGAAATTAATAGATTAGGGATAAATGGAGGGGATGCTCCAAAAGTGATTGAAGAGAGAAATTGTAGTTAGTTCATTCTTTTGTTTTATGAATTAATCTTTTTAATTATCTCTCTCACGAGAGGCTGGTTTTCAAAAAGTCCAAACTCTCATTGTATTGGATCACATGCAACAACCGCAACAACATTTATCACTACCTACAAGTTCTTATTGAAACGATGAACCTAGACACCATTGCAATATGCACTCTCTTATCACAATCAAATGAGTCAATTTTTATTTTCTAGAACAATTCAAGGATCGATTGTGCAAGTAATAATAATAATTTATCATATTGAATTTATTGCTAATACATCAATGATGTTTCAGTCTTAGTGGCTAATACCATTCCATATAGAAAAAGAAAAAAAAGTTGATCAAGTGGAAGGAATTATTATAGAATTATACATGGATAGCTGCTATTTAGTTAAGGAGAAGAAGCAGCTGGGGGTGTGCCAGGGCTGCTAGGAGGAGGAAACAATGGAGGGAAAGGAAAGGGAGGTACTGATGGTGGAGTGAAACCTGGTACTGGTGGGACTGGAAAAAATGGTGATGGTCCTGATGGTGGAGGCTGAAGTGGGTTTGGAATGAGTGGTGGTGCTGGTGGCTGAAGTGGGTTAGGAACAAGGGGTGGTGGCTGAAGTGGGTTAGGGACTAAGGGTGGTGGCTGAACTGGATTGGGGACAATAGGTGGTGGAAACAGTGGATTAGGAGGGAAGATGAATGTTTCAGGGTGAAAAACTTTTAAATCTGAAGACTTAGCTTCGTCTGAAGTTTGGGTCATGTGCGCTTTCTGGCCCTGACTCACGTAAGTCAGGGTTGACTTAACCGGGCTGGCCTGTTTTGACAACTCTGGAGGTGATCCTGGAATTGGTATTCCAGGAAGAGGTGGCAAAGGAGGGAGTCCTGAGAGTGGTGGAAGCCCAGGCAATCCAGGAATAACATCAGGAGGAAGAATAGGAACACCACCAGGTGTGTTTGGATCCTGAAGTGGAGGTGGAAATGAAGGGTCAAAATTTGGAGGAAATGAAGTTTTCACAGATCCAATCCCCTTTTGAATCCTTGGTTTTTGGTTACAAAGTGTTGGCTGCTTAAGTGGCTTGAATGAGAAAAACCCTGCTGAGAATATGTGTAGTCCTTGCTTTCTGGACTTGAGGTGCAGTGAAGAAGAGGTAGCTTCTGAGGCCACAGCACAATAAGGCTCACTGCTACTTATCAATTTCACAGTGCAGCCTTTGATTCTCTTCACATGTTTGCTCACTGAAAATGGAAGGTGCACTCTGAATTTCCCATGCTCATCTGTCTTCACTTCTTTCTTGAAGCTTGGATTTGAACTACCACCCCCATCTTTGCATTCCACGGCAACTGATGCACCTGCACACAAGAATATAGAACAATTTAACATAACAACATCAACCATAAAATTCAGACAAAACCTGAAAGTGTCAATTGACTTTTAGCATGTGTGATACAGAATCAATTCTTATGCTCAGAATTTTCTCAATACATGTTTGAAAACTCATTTGAGAAACTTGGTAAAGTCAAAGTTATGGTGGAAAAAAACAAAAGTTAAAGAAAGTTGATTTTTTCCACTATAATTTTGGTTTTGCTATCATTTTCGAACGAGTCTGAATATGTGTTCACATAAGTTTCTTCCTAAAACTAATTGTGACATCCACAAGCTACTCATTATATATTTGGGAAATCGTTTAAAAAACATGTTGAAGTTAAAATCATGGTAAAAAGAAGCAAAAGCTAAAAGAAGTTACTTCTGTACACCATAATTTTGGTTTCACCGGTTCCAAAAGTGCAATCACATAAATTTCTTCCTAGAATTAATTTAGCTCTAGAATAAATTGTATTCAACATGTACTAAACTAATAAGAGATATAAAATTGAACCCTTTTGAAATATAAGGCAAGGATTTGAAAAGGACCTGAAATGAAATGGCTGCCCATGGAGAAGTCCTGTTGAAAACATGTGTCACAGTAAACAGTGCCAACCACAACAGCAGAGAGAGGCTTCTTGACATGGCTAGCCTCAGAAGGAATACCACATATGAGACTGAGAAACAGTACTACAAGGAACCAAGACATGTTAAGGTTAGTTCTCTCAGAAACTGAGCAAAGGCCAATTGGTGACTGTGTTGTGCTTTTAACAACAACAACAAATAGGGTCTATTAATAATATCTTGTACACTATCTCAAGTTTGCTCTTATCCCTTTTTATCTTTTCTTCTGTTCCTCTTGCTATCTTTGAGAAAGACTACAACAAAACACATTAAATTTTTATAGCCTGACCCATAACAAGTCTATTTATGCCAATCATGGGAAAACCAGCCAACTGTAAACTAAAATGCAGTAATTGTAGGCTTGCTTTTCCCATCACCAAACAGCTAGGAAAGAAGGTAATTTCTAGAGTGGAAAGGTTAGATAAAGTGAAGCATCTAGTTTCTGTGTTTAATTTAATGGAATTTCTTTCTTTGTTGGTATGAAAATGGCAAAAGGTATTGGTTGGGACCCTTTGGTTCACGAGATATAAAAAGCAGCCACATAATCTTTGAGCATACAAGACAAACAATGACCAAATGCATAAGAAGCGTGTGCGTGTCCCTTGAGTATTCTTTTGGGTGTTAAATTTAACACCCAGCACCCAAAATCGCACCCCACTTTTCTATAGTAATTGTCATATATACCCCTTTTACGAAATACCTTTCGGGATTTAAAATCCCGGAAACCAAATTGCATGCGTTCTGACACTAATATTCCTAAAACCAAGGAGCATTAGAACGTACCGGATTTTAAAACCCGGAATAATATTTTGATTTCTCGACCGGGATTTTAAAACCCGGAAGGTAATGTTTAACAGAAACCACGTTCCGGGATATAAAACCCGGAACATGATGAAGAATTATTGTTATTTCGAGGTTACAAATCTTGGAATCAATTAAAATTACATTCCGGGATCTGTAAACCCGGAATGTAAATATTGGTTCCGAGATTTACATTCTCGAAAAGTGAATCCGGGTTATGAAATCCCGGAATGTAATTAGGTTCCGGATTATACTTTTTAGAATTGATCTTATAAGAGCGTACGAAGAATGGTGGAGAAAACGAAGTCCAGGAATATATATAGTGCAATTACGCATCCGGGTTTTAAATCCGGGAAGGCCAACCATGTTCCGAGATATATATCCCGAAAAAGTGGTGCAATGAAGTTAACTACCGAGTTTTATATCCTGGTAGTTTTATTGTCTGAACTAATTCCGGAATTTAAAACCCGAAAAGATGTTTATTGGTATTTATGAAAATACCCTGGGATTTAGAATTGGGTGATGGAGATGTCAATTCTAACCCTTTATTCTTTTTATGTTCACCGGTGAAAACTCGTTCAGAAAATTGTGATAATCTCTTTCAATAAATGTATTTTCTAAAATTTGAACTTGTATCATCATCACCATTACAGAAATGTAATGTAGCTCACATAACACTAGGCCAACCTCATGTGTTGGCACAATGCTGCATATTGAATTTGTAATTTAAATTTACATTCCCATCTTTATATACATATCATTGTAAATATTAATTGATATTCTTAATGTTATATTTCATTTTCCTTTTAGCTTCTTAATGCTATGAGATTCCTCTACCGCTTAATTAGCTCCATTGATCTTCATCAATCCTATAACCTCTGAGACTCTGACACTTCTGCTACCTCTGTACATAATCTGTAACATTTTTCATGTAACGATTCATCTTCCCTAAGCACCTTTCTTAGCATGACGTGTGTGATTCTGCATTTCATTATTGCTACGTGTGAGCGCCCTGTGAGTCTGTCACGCAGATATGCATGTAAATAAAATAATTTTTTTTTGTAGTTTTATAAGAAATTTTATTTGAACTAATATTATATATGTATAAATAAATAAATAAATATCTTAGAAAGAAATATGAAAATAAGTACTTAAAAAAAATCAATTTTGAGACAAGTAAAAGTATGAATAGTTTTGCATTCGAAAAACAACAATGACAAATACAAGTAATAAGAGAATATCATAATGATGCCCACTAAATTAATGAGATGAATAACAAACAAAGTGAGTAAATAAAAATCTATAATTTTATACTCAACTTTACTAATCAATATAAATTTCAAACAAAACTGAGTTTGTACAAGCCATCAATTTCAATTTGACTAAACCACTTTCACTTTCGTTTTATTTGAAGTAACAATAGTCATGTTAACAACATTACACCATTTCAAAAAAGAAAAAAAAATACAGAACAGGAAGGAAAAGTTGTGAAACAACAATGTAAATTATCACATGGTTGTCAAAATCAAAATTGAGAAAGTTTTACACTAGACAATAAACATTCAAGCTTTTTACTTTTTCAAGCCATTTCTACAACTAGCTTTCTGGGTCAACGAAAATTTGTCACACAACATTCGCATCACCTCACCAAATTTTGAGCTTTGTTTTTTTTGTTTCTAAATAGCTCTAAACGTGTACACACCAGTTCAAACCAAGGTGCAGTGAATGGAGCTGAAAATGGCCCCAACTTCAGTAAGCTGCCAGACATTAAATCAAATTACAAAGCTCTACAATCACAAGATTCAATGCCATTTATCACTTACAATTCAAAAGAACAACCCAACCCACAACCTAAAATCTAACATGACATATACATATCATACTTCTGTGAAAAATCAACAAGTTAAGGAGAGGTTTCTTTCTTGTCCTTAAGATCTTCATCTATCAATAAAGACAGCAGCTGCGACATTTGCATCCAAACGAAAAACTTATCAGACATTCCCGGTTAATATCACTACTCGAAGTACCTGCTGCATAGCATCTCGAAGCTGCAGATTATGAAGTCTTCCATGTTGACAACAAAAATGTGAAACGTTTAGACAAATGAGACTTCAGAAATTTTCATTCACCGCAGGTGCTCTATGAATCTATTCACAATAGCTCCTTATCATAAAATGCAAGAAGCTGCTTCACATGATTATGCCAGGCAGCTACATTTTGCCCATCCACTGTAACCCAGTCAACAACTGTCGCTGCTGGTTGTTCCCACCACTCATCAAGCTGCAAAAGAGGTTACAAAATAAGAATAAACTAGAAACTTTTTAGTTATAAGGGAACATGAAAGAATCCATCAACAGATTACATATCAAATTATTATACAATTCCAACACAGCCACTCCTACATTAAGCATGCTTGGCACATGTTGCATCTGAGCTAAACAGATACACGCAGGCATATTAAATAGTAGAAATGGGGGTTAAAATTTCAAGAGGGAGTTTCATTCGAAAATTTGTACAAAAACTCATTCTTGAAATTCTGACCCCTGTTTTCAGGGATATCAATCTAACTTATTATAATTATTAGTGTGTAACAGTAGTAACTCACTCACCAATCCCCGGACATATTTGCAATCTTCAAAGCTCTGCTGAGCATTCAAAACAGCAGCCTTGAGTTCAGGCAACCATTTCTCCACGACAGCTTTCTCTTGTTCTGCAGCCAAGTTCAACGAAAAATTTGTCGTCCTGCATCATTATATAAAATGTCAAAAGAGAATAAAAAGCTTTCAACAAATTCTTTAGGAATGAATCTTTAAAAGATGGGAAGATAAAGTAACTACATGTTTCTCTCGCTTGTAAATAAACTTGAATAACCACGATGCATGTTGGATTCTTGGGTTAGATGCATATTTACCTTTCATATTCCTGCTGAACACAGTAGGCATGGTTCAACAAGGCATTACCACTTTGAACAAGATCTCGTCTAATATGGACAAGATTAATAGCCTTTAATAAATCTTCCAATACACTTGCTTCAGATCCACGGAGTTTCAAACAAAACTCCAGGGACTCCAGCACCGATGCTAGACCAGCATCTGAACCCTCCAAGCCTGCCGATTCAATCGGGAAATCAGTTACTATATCATTATAGCTTTTAGCCCACGCATGTGCATATCATGCACAACATAACCATATATTCTATTAAGTTGATGAAATTTATACGTAATAGTGATGTGAAGAATTACAGATTTGAAATCGAAACCATAAATACCACATCTAATTTTGTTATAGTTTCTGTGGAAGCTTGATACCATTTCTCTCCACAGCATTCCCAACAGTATAATATTGTATATACTTTATATATTAGTAGGAATATCCTTTTTCTTTTTAGAATTACAATTTAATGCAACAATAAAGAGCTCGTATACTAAGTTGCGCTAATATGTGTTTAAACTTTAAAGTAATATAATTGTATCAACACAAGAAGGACACATGAATGTAGAGGAGCCATAATACTCCTGCTAATGGGGTAACCTAAAACTTCAAGAGTTGCAATTTCTTTTTAAATAGGGCATAGGCTTTACTTGTGCTATAGAAGTTAATGGTAGGCAAAATCAACAATAACAATCATCTAAATCTAATAATACAAAAATCAAAGTTTAATGAATCACATAATGACAAATTCTTTTTTTATAATCATTCAAAAAAATCTTGTTGTATGTTAAGAATAATTCTTAATTTCACAAATCAATTGGCAAAACCAATAAAAATAGGAAATTCTGACTCTCTCTTCCTCTTCTCACTCGCCTTCGCTCTCTTATAAATATGTGCACTGCTTAATGCTGCATATTAATTATCTCAGATAGTTAGATAGCAATATTTAAATTTCTTTAAGCACAATCCCAACCACCACCGTAAACAAATTATCAGTGAGAATACTTATCATTTCATGGTGTTCTTTACTATTAAACAGCAGCCCTTAATAAATCCCTTAATACATTATTAAGAAGGGCTTTCTCCTAAAATCTTAAATTTCATTCTTTGCTGATGTTAAACTGTTCACTATCAGTAAACAAAAAAGTACGGCCGCATTGAGTAATTAAGGTATTTGTTGCACAATAACAGTTCAGTGAAAGTATAAAACTCTCTATGCTAAGTGGATCAAAATAAAATCTTTTCATCATTAGCATGTAAACTATTACAACCTGTGACATAAAAGATTTTCACCCATGATATGAACAAAAATTGGTTAAAGTGAACCAGAGGAACACAGAAACAAGACTTCAATATTTGCCAAATCAAAATGTTATCAAGTTACATAATTATGCACATAACTCTACATAGAGCATAAGTAATGGTATGCTTACTAGTATCAAGACAAGACAATGCAATATAGTAGCAGAAAAGAGGACATAAGAAGCACAGTGAAATTAGAAAAGTAATGGTATCTTAAATATTAGAAAACATAAAAATTATACTTCGATCTATGAAACCAAATTAAAAATAATATTTTTCATTTGAAAAGTGCCATGACTAACAAATTCAATTGTTAAGGTAGGCGTTAGACAAGTTCAAGACAACTATATTTCAGCCAAAATGAGGAAAAAAGGTACAGGACTGTCCATCCTATAGAGTATAGACACCTCCATATCAGATGTCTGGTATGGGTACACCAGCAAAGAGCCTATCAGCACATAAAAAATGATAATATACGCACCAGCAGGATACTGAAGTGCAGCTGAAACACGACATATTGATGGAATTGCTGACGGATCCCGAGCACCAGCTCTTGCTGTCAAAATAGCAGCATTTATTTCTGCATTTGCAACTGCTTCTTGTCCAGGTAATCCACTAGTACCTATGGCCTCAAGCAATGCCTGAACCAGAATTGATTATAAAATTAAGCACATTTTAATATATAAGATAGATGATTAAAATACTCAAAGTAAATGTCTCTAAAGACAAATTAAAAGAACACCTTTTTAAAAGAGTTTTAAGGTTACTAACAGATCTAAGTTATACTACTAAATTTGCAAAATCACAACCCCTATCAACTAATCTAACAATATGATTACTAAATTGGCAGCTTCTGACAATTCATTATAAATGATTTGAGAAAAGCAAGGAGGGTGAAATTTTGAGGCAGTTTTAAGGTGGCCCATCATTATTCAGCTCTAACGTGAATTTGGTTGGAGTGAAATGAGTGTATATTTCAGGGAGTCTTCCCCAAACTTGCTAAGGGATAGGACTATATCTATAATTCTCGCTCTACTTAAAGCAAGTTGTCATTTCTGAGATGCAGAGAGATTAAGCAGCCTCGCTGATTGCTGGTATTCTTGATTTTTTTCATCAATTCACGTCCCTTATCTTGAATTTTCTGATTTGGAGGTTATCACACACACCTCCCCCATCCAATTGTCTTCTATCCTACCCAAGAAAAAAGTGTGGATTGAATGAGTTGATTGTTAAACAGTAAACACTAAACACCCAATCTGAGTCAAGTTTATATTTACATAAACTCAAACTTTGACTACCAAATGGCAGAAATGGAAGATCCAAAAGTACACCATGTTTAGTAACTTCATATCTCAATCCCAAAAACTAAGAGCATTATTTCTATTCCAACACATGTTATAATAAACAAACAAACAAGTGAACATAAATTGTCTGTTAAAGCACTATAAACCTGGGGTGAAGAGGGAAGCATATAGAGGCTATTATCAGGACACCGATAAAAGGTAGACACTTCTTTCTCAATAAGATCCTTCGCACTATTTGAAGCCTCAACGACAACAGTACATGCTGGAATTATAGTGCTTGAAGCATACTCCCTTGCAGTTAATGGTTGCTGACTCCAAAATGTAGCAGCATCCTGCAATGTGGGGAAAAAAGCAAAAGTCAAAGAACTATTTATTTTTTAAAATGGAAAAAAAATATAAGAAGTTAAGAACAACGTTGTATTGGAACCGGTTGTGCAACTTATGGGAAATGAGTATTATTAAGGCCTAGTAGGAACAATGTTCTAAATTTCCAACAAATATCAGTTCACAAAATGCATCAATGTGGGGACACAAATCTATTAATGGTTAAGGTAAGTTAGAAACCAGTGATGATCCTTCAATTCAAACAGGGTATCACCTTTACCAGGGATAAGCTGTAAATATATATTCCAAAAGTACAGGAAATACTGAAACAATGGATCCTTACCATATTTGCTTTAAGGAGTGCCGTGTATATGGTCTCAAGTTCAGATCTACGAGCATCAAATTCTTCAATCTTTTTCCATTTTTTTTTCAGAGAATCTTCAGCTTCTTTCCTCTCAGCACACAATTTATTCAAGCGTTGAATTTCAGACATCAAGGTATTTAAGCTTGCCTTTAAACCAGCAACTTCTCTTTCCTTTGCCCAAACATCTAGCTGAACCCATATAAGAAATATAAAGAATAGGCAGATGTATAAGTGGCTAAATTTCCACATCAAATGTTGATGTGATAAATACTTCTGAGTTGGACAGAACTGAAAGGGGCAGAAAAGTTCTTTACTTTTTTCCAACCTTAAGAGCTCAAAAGCCTAATTCCCAAATAGTTGGAAAATAAAAAAAAGGTGAGCCTAAATAGTTTAATTTAATTGAACTTACGAAAGCAGAGACTCCTCAAACATAGAAGAAGATAAATTATTTATTTCTCCTAAATGTTGATGTAAAAATATATTTACATAATTAAACATGTCTTAGATACACAAGAGTTGACAATCCCCTGGTTTTCTGAATTTGATTTTACTAGGATCACAAATTTCAGAATCTTCCCCCATGAATTACTTCTAATGAAAAAAAAAATTATGTCACTTCTATCTCTTGGAAACCATTTTTGTTCTTCTATCTCTTTCTTTTTTCTAGTAAAATTTCTCCATTTACAAAAAATAAATGCTATTTAAACAAATCAATTACACATAAACACAAACATGTTAAGCACTTAAACAAAACAATGTACACCACATATTATATACATGAGTTCTTTATTAAAAGGAGTGCTTCAAGGTTCAAAGCAGCTTAAAATTTTAACCAGAATGAAATAACAACAATCTGAAAAACATACCAAGTACTTAATCTGTTACACCTAAAATCAGAAAGAAAATTAGCATTTATTCGCATTTAAGTGACATAAGCTAAGCTACAAAAAAACAATATTCACCAATACTTCAGGCTCGCTAAATCATCAGTTAATGACTGCTTCTTCTTACCAACATAAATGATGACAATAGATTCAAAAAAAGCTTGCAAATGACACTATCATGCATTAAAGTGACAATATATTAAAAAAAAATACAACATAAAAAAAACCTAATGCAACTTAAGTTTTGAATGAACAATACCTCTAGTTGTCTAAGACTTCCAACACTCTGGGATGTGCTTCCAATACCAATTGAGCGCGATGAAACATCAGTTCCTACATGCAGACGTTTCATAAGCTTTTCACACAAGTCCCTTGCTTCTGCAGCCTTGTTTAGTGCATCTTCAGTAGCCAAAAACTGCTGAACGTGAGCTCTCTGTGAACAGAGATACAGCATCAATTCAATAATTTCACTTATGACCATAAAATTGTGCAATTTATGGATGAATAGAGACCTGTCTTTCAAGAAGCTGATTTTGACTTCCTCCAGGAGGCACATCAACCCCGAGTTTTCCATTTCCATAAAGTGGATACTGTAGAGGAGAGCTCCCGTCAGAAGAAGAAACATCCATAACTATGTTATTTTCATATTTGTACCTGATTGAAATATGCAAGTTCAAATCATAACAGCAACAGCATAAGTAATATCCTTGCAAATAAAACAAAATTAACAGAACATTCATAAAATGCATAGAACTACATAAGCATTATTTTTTTCTAGTTGGGAGGGCAACAAAATCATTTTATGCATCTTTGATATGCTTTGCAAGTTTAGACTTACTGACTGAAAGGCTAAACTTTAAGAAGATCAAAAAAAATATCTACAGAACGGTAAATGTTTAAGTACTATATATTCTGATACCTCAAGGTCTCTGCATCAGCTCTAACATCAATCTTCTCTATTTCTCTGGAAATTAGACTTTTCAGGCGAGAAGTGTAGGCTGTAATTGCCTGAAGCAATTGGGGAGGACTCTTTAGGCAATTTACAAGAACAGTTCTAACCTCATCAGGAATTTGCCCATCAAAATCAAACCCCAACTTTGCTGCTTCTGCTTGAGGATTTGAATGAATACCACCTCCTTCGTAAGCCGGAAAAGAACTGCGTATTTTATCAACCATGTAAGCTACAAGAGATTCACAAGCCTTCCTAATATTTTTGTCCCTTGTGGTTTCAATGAGAATGACATCATCTGCAGATTTACTGCTCTTAACAGTAGAATAAACAGCTCCCTTCTCACTTTTGGCACTAAAACTATTGACCATTTCAACGGAAGAATCCACACCCGATCTTTGAGCATCCCTCGCTTGATTTATATAGTAACAGAGACGCTTATGATATTCAGCAAATATTTTTGCAGCTTCATCACACTGTCGATCATAAGCCTCCAACATCACTTGCTTATGCCTGCAGAATGAGTAAAGAACTCATACACTGTTATTGTCCCGACCACGTAATGCCAGAATCATCATAAGCTCATCTTTTTTCCTCTCCTAACATATTATAGATATAGAGAAAAAAACCACATATATCTTTCCTCTCAACAGTGATATTTAATCTCAGAAGCACATTATACTAACAAGCAACAACACAATGCCTACATTATCACTCAAGATGATATCAAACTTTTGCAACATAGCAACAAATTAGAATCTGCTTTATACAGACAAATCCAGCAGGAAAGTTGGCATCTTTTATTCACCTTCTTAGACCCAAAGAAGAACTAGGAAAATTCCACTTCAACCAAGTGAGTAAAGTGTAAATATACAGGGTATACAATAGACAACTACAATGAAATCAACCCTAATTTTTACACTTCTGTTATACTTCTCACTATTTCTCTTCCTTTCTCACCACCTAATTTCAATATGCATGCATTTTATTGTGAAGCCAAATTCAATTAAAATCATCAAATGACACCACTTTTTTAATAAGGGCAATTTAATTCAGGAAGCAAAACCTGTAATTGGCTCGTTCATCAAGCATCCTCTTCCTCTCAGCCTCCTCTCTGGAAACCTCAAGCATCCTCGCCCTCAAATCCTTCCGCTGCCTCCTCACGGCGTTCCTCAACCTCTCCACCTCCTTCGCCGCCAAATCCCTCTCCTGAACCGCCGCCTCCCTCGTCTCCGAGCCCTCCCCAGCCATCACCTTCTCCTTCTTCCTCCCCCCGTCGCCGTGGACGGTGATGTTCCGGCGGATGTTCCGCACCGTCTTCTCGGACTTGGCGCGCGTGACGAGGAAGTTCCAGACCGGGATCATGTTCCCCCGGCAAATCTTGCGGATCGACTCCACCGACGGGGTGTGCGACTTGCCGGCGGCGGCGTGCTGAGGGAGCGGCCGGTACCCCATCTCCTTCTGCAGCCATTCCACAATGGCCTCCGGCGACGACTGCGACGACGATGACGCGCTCTGCATTCGGAAAATCGCAGGGTTGCTATGGCGATGGCATTGCCCGAGTCCCCCCAACTCGGTGAGTGACTCGGCCGAGTTAGTTGCAGTTGGATCTGAGAAGAGAAATTTGGTTGGTGAAGTCAACAAACCTCTGAGGAGTTGTTGATGTTGTTGCTCTGCTTCACAGTCTCACACTTTGAGTGTTTTGATGTGCACTTCACAAATTGGATGTGCCAATTGAGCAGGTAGGAAGAGCAAGAGGGAAAATTATTGTTTTTTTCATGTTTTGAAGTTTGGGAGTTTTCAAATTCATTTTTGACAAAATGGCATCTTTATTTTTATTTTTGCTTTATTTATTTAAGAACTGAACAATGTTGTGAGAAACCCAACAGGGATGTTTGCTGTTGAGTTAAGTTAGGTCAAAATTTTCTCATGTGTTGAATGTCCTTTTTTTTACTGTTTTCATTTAGATTCTATAGCAATCTTCTTAGTATTTCTAATGAAATATATACTCTGAAATTATAAAAGGCAACTTTGTTATGTATGTTATGATAGGTAGACTAATTGGGAGTGAATAGCTAATTTGGTCCTGAAATTGTGTGGTGCTGATTAGTTGGTCCTTAAGCTATATATGGAAATATCTTTCGTGGTTCCTAAATATGTAAATCGCCGGTCACGTTTGTCCCTTGCTCCAAAAGTGTTAAGTGACGTTAATGGAAACGCTGATTCAGCACGTTAAGTGCCACTAGGGCTTTTCCACGCTGGAAAAAGGATATGGCCGTTGGATCAATCCTTCAATTTGGTCATTGCGAGCCTTTTAAGAGGGGAAGAACCCTAGAACATAACTAAAATCCCCAAATCTAAAAATCTTCAATCTATCTACTTTTCTTCTTCGAATATTCAAATCTCACCTCGCGTTGAAGTCGCAGTTTGCATCACGATGAGTGAAGGACCGAAATCGCTAGTTCCACACAAAGGAAGCGAACAATGCAATGGTAGTTCAAGCTCCTCTGTTAATGGCGGAATCCTTCATTACAACTACGGTGAAGCGACTGTGGTGAGGGTATCCATAACTGACTTTAACCCAGGAAAACCTTTTTATGGTTGTTATCTACCAAGGGTAAGAAAATGGTCCTCATCCTCTGATACCTAGTAGCCAAATGCGTTGATGGAAATTTGAATTTGGGGATTTTTCTTTGTTTTTGCAGGACCATGTATCAAACTGCAATTTCTTTCGTTGGGCTGCAGATGTAAAGGGTGTCATGTCTACTGCTCATATAGGAGGCCCCATGGCTCATATAGGAAGCCCAATAGGGAGGACGAATGATGAACAATTGATGCTTTCGAAGGAATTGGTTATCAAAGGGGAAATATTGATTGAAGACTTGAAGGAAATTAGCTTAAAGAATTAGGCTTTCATTGAAGAAATAAGGTTGTTGAAGGAAGTTAGCTTGAAGAATGAGACTTTCATTCAAGAAATGAAGCATTTGAAGGAAGCTAGCTTGAAGAATGAGACTTTCATTCAAGAAATAAAGTTGTTGAGAGGTTGTGTCTTATGATTGGGTATGCTTGTTGTGCTTGTGTGTGATGGTGTTGGTTTATTTGGTGATTGTGTAGTAGGAGGGATAGACTTCAAACCTTGTTATGTAAGGTATGTATTTTGGGTTGTATTGAAGTAGGAGTTAAGAGTTGTGTTAGAATGAAGAATGGATGTACTTTGTTACTCCTTGATCAATGAAATGAAAGTAACATTCTTTATATATGCATTGTGTTATTAAAAAGGTAAAGATATAAGAAAGTAAAAGGATAAAATGAAACAAGGAAAACACATTCATTAAAAAGGACAACTCATTGATGATAATCTCAAGATACATAAGGCATTAACTATTTTGGCATTCACATCATCCCTAATATGCCATCAAAAAGTAGTACCCAAATTATCCATCAACTTAATCATCCACATAAATTTTATATCCCATACTTAATCATCATTCTATATAGTTATTTTATGCACATAAACACATAAAATCTTGAACATACATCAAACAATAATAGTAATAATATTAATGATAATATTATTATCTTGTTATTATTTTAGCAGGTGGAAAAATAGGATGTTACAGCTAACGCTTTCAATCTCTTCTCCGATCAACTCAATGCCCTAGGTTTCCACTTTCTTCTCCAACCAGAACTTTTGGTTGCTTCGTTGATAGGTAATAATGATTTATGAAGTTGAGAGGTTGGCTATATGGTTACTGAAGGCGGCATGGACCGATTTGCTCACCCTAAGAACCATTCATGGATTGACACTATCAATGTTATCACCTTAAATGTTCATTTATAAAAACGATTACCTCTAATTAATTGTACAAAGTGTGTTAACTTTGATGTTTTTTTGTCTTACCCCAATAATTGTTTTTTTACTATTAAAATTTTCGTGTTTTAATTTAATTTAAAAATAGATTATTTACAGTATTGGTTTGTCGAGTTTTTGAAAGTCGCTATTATATATCTTCTACTGCAATGAAGAATTTAAAGTCATGTAATTATATTATTTTAAAAAATGACTTGATGATATTTTTATTTTTGTGTCAAGCAAGCTTGATGCCCGCTTCTACATATCTCCGAAAGGGAATTCAAAGCATACATAGTCTTGACTTGAAAATAGAGTTGAGAAAAATTTGAGAGCACAATCTTAAGGAAAGTTTTTATTTGGGTGTGCCTAACAGGATACAGATAATCACTCCTACATCTCGTTGGGAGAATTGAAAGCATACCTAATTCTTGAATTTTTAGCGTGTCACAACCAGGGTCATGGTGAGACGATAACTAAAAACTTTGAAGTTTTAAGAAAACATATGGGTCGCCAAAAATATTTATTTACATGAAAAACATTGAAAATCTCATAAAAATGATCTTCGAAACCTTATTTAGAACCAGTAGTCAATTACGTATCGAGAATGTATTAGCATTTTACAACATATATTTATAAAAACAGTTCCTCCTAATTAGTTATGCTAATTGTGAGAAATTTTAACTTATTTATTTTACGCCAAGAAAATTAATTTTCTCATTTTTATTTATTTAATTTTTTGTGTTTTGATTTATTTAAAATAAATTATTTCCAAAATCGGCTTGACTAGTTTAAGTTCCTACATATCCTTTGGGAATCCAAATCCATAAAGTTCTATTATTTTGAAAACAAACATGGAGAAATTTTTATTTTTGTGTTTGATTGCTCGATGCCTACTCCTACGTATCCCTCGGGGAGAATTCAAAGCATATGTAGCTTTGATTTGAAAATTGACTTGAGGACAATTTGAGGAGAATTGCTATTTCACACAACATAAAAACCCACGACAAGGCACGATTTAGTTTGTTTTGATGACAATTCGTGTTAAAAAAACCCAATAAAGAAAGAGAGAATAATAAACCTGAAAAAGCAAAGTTGTTCTCGTCGTGTTAGGAAAGGGTCGTGAGTTTCAGCAATTCTTGAATTTGAGAAAGCAACCTTAAGAAATATTTTTATTTTGGGGTGTTTGACGAGAGATAGATCATACTCCTACATATTTCTCTAGGAGAATTCAAGGTGTATGTAATTCTTGAACCTTTGAGAGAGTGACATTAAAGAAGATTTTTATCTTGATGTGCATGAAAGGCTCGATACCCGCTTCAGCTTTCCCACTCTCCAATTGGCCACCATAAAAATGAGTTTCTTGCTTCTTCTGTTGACGTTGTTGTTTTTTCCATCCCCCCTTTTTTATTCATTACCCATCACTCTTTGAATTTCTAGCTGTGTTTGAGTTTGAGTTGGAAGAGGAAGGGGGTGATAATGATGATGATGAGGAGGGTTTAGTGAGTAGGGAGGGAGCGTGGGGATGAGGGTCGGATGAATAAGAAGGTGATGATGATGATGAAGGGTGGGAGAGCGAAGCAGGGAGGAAGATGGAAGAATTGAGGAAGAAAAGATAAAGAAGAACTACGGAGGTGGAAGAAGGGATCATGTGGAAATAATTAATCTAAGTGAGTTTATGTGTCATGCAACATAATATATTGTTGTAAGCATCCATGCTGCCACGTCATCACTCAATATATGTCATTAATGACATGGTCTGTTTTCATAATTTTTTTAACATTATTGGAGACTAAAACCCATAAAAAGATATGGAGGACCAATTATAATGTTTATCCATTCTGCGGAAAAATTGTATTTAACGCTACTCTATACCAAATTTTTTTTTATTAATTTCACTCGTTTGAACACTCGACTTTTGATTCAAATCACTATTTCTTACCATTACGACCAACCCCAAATATATTATATCATGTTTGAATTTTGAATCAAACAAATTAAAGATAAAACAAACAATCTGGCTCAGATAAATTGTGAATATTGAAATTGCTCATAATTTTTAATTTAGATATAAATTCAAATTTTGAAATACTATATATCACCTTATCAATAGATAAAGCCTAAAGGTAACGTTTTGCATTAATTCATACAATGCGTTTAGAGCTGTGAATATGGGTTCTGACCCACGGGTTGGCCCGGCTCAACCCATCCCGAGGACGGATTGGGTTGATTAAATCGTAGTTCATTTAGAAAGTGGGTAAGAGGTTGGGCAATAAAAAAAAGTTTTTTTTTTTTTGGTGATTTTCTTATATCTTGGGTTGAGCCACCAAGTTATGTGGATTTGTTATTTTGTTAAACTACGTTAGATTTGGACTGGTTATGTTTATATTGGAATTCAACTGTATTGGATGTGAATGACTTGGATTTAGATATGCACAAAGTGTATGGTGCAAAATTGCGATGATATTGAATTAGTAGGTTTAGCAAAATGCATGTGTTATTATTTTTTTAATATGAATTTTTATTACTTTTTCAACATTTTTTAATTAAATTTCCCATTTTTTAGATTTTTTATTTTTCTACTGCCAAAACGGGCCAGCCCGCCAACTCGCGAGCCAGGTTGTGTTCATATTTTCCTGGCTCGTTTAGAAATGAGATGCTCTGACCCAACACATATTTAACCCAACCCGTGACGGGCCAACCCATATGGGTCGGGCTGGCCCGTATTGACAGCTCTAAATGCGTTACGTTTTAATTTTAAAAACTACTCCATCCGTTCTTTAATAACTGTCCGTTTAAGATATATTAAAGAATTATATTAATGCTCTTATTTCTATCGAAGTTACTACACAACTTCCTAACATAACCTTTGTCTCTCTTCTTAATTTTAATTTTTTAATTTTCTATCACAATTAAACTGAGGGCAGAATTTGTAAAATAAAATTAGTACTCCTTTAAAATTGAAATTGTAAAAATGACAAATAATTAAGAAAAAAACAAAATTAAAATGCTGACAAATATATAAGAAGGGAGATCCTACATAAATTAAGGGTCAACTAGACCAAAAAATAATAAAAAGAGGGTCAATGTTGTTTGGAATTGATTATGAACATAAAGTTCGGAAAGGAAGAAATAGATTCCTCCACCCACCCCACCGAGACAGAAGTGCCTTCCTTGCTTCCTCTTATTTGGTGAATTTATTCATAGCAAACAACTTAACATCTCTAAAAATCCAAAACCCCCCTTTTTAGAAAAAAAAAAAACCTGATTTTCTTCAATCTAAAACAACCTCAATTTTCATCTCTTTCTCTATCTTCCTCCTCCAACAACAACAACAAAACTCTCTCTCAGGTGCTTCTGTTACCAAAAATTCTATCTTTACCCTTTTCCTCGGGTACCCTTTTCCGTTTTTCATCGTTTGATTGCGTTTTTGTTTGATGATCGCAGCTGGGAATATCTCTGTTTTTTTTTGGGTCTTCAATTTGGGGGTTCTTCTCTGTTGATGTTTTTTTTTTCTTCCTTTTATTGAAAAGTTCAGCTGTTTGCCAGCACTTACATGATCTGCGTGTGATTTTGTCGCTTTACTTCTTAATTCTTCAATGCTCCAATTCCTGGGAAGGACGGTGTGGTTTGCTTTTATGTTTTATGGGTTGTTGTCAATAAATAGTGATTGTGATTTCCCAGCTGAAAGAAAACAATGATTTTTCTGCTGATTGATGTACTGACATAGCTAACCAGTGAAGTAAAGAATCAAATTTTCCAATAGTTTTAATGAACAATGTAAAAAGGTGAAAACAATCTTTCTGCTTTGATTTTGGAGCATCGACATTAGTTGCATTGCTTAACTCAGACCTTTAGAAAAAAAATATGCCATTTTGATTGGTGAAATTGCATGAGTCAATTTCTAGTTCAACTTAACAATATTTAATATGCAATTTTGGTGTATTTTACAGGTGAATAAGAGAATCAGAGTCTGCTTATTCATATAGCAGATAATCTGAACAGAAGAGGGAGGGTACTGGTTTGTGGGGGCAGTTAGACTTCTGCAAGCTTAGAATCCTCTCTCCTTTATTTACTCATCAAAGCATAGTCATTGGTTAGTGCTGTTGGGGAGCCTGCATGTAACACCATCAATATTTTGGTGATCTGTTGAGTTGAGCAGAGGGAAAGATATTTAAGCTGAAAAATGGGTTCTTTTTGTTCTTGTCTGGGTGTGAATGACTTTGAAGATTATGTGAATCCAAATAATCATGTATATAATAGGAACTGCAGGTGTCTCAGTTGCTTCCTACAGAATTTCAGGAATGTTGTAAGTCTTGAATTCTAAACTCTCTCAGTCTTTCCTTCCTTCACCTGTAATATGGTTTTGGAAAGCTTTGCTGCATTGAGTACCAGTTACATTAATATTCAAAACAGTTTGAAGAATATTTTAGTCCTAAAACCAATTTTCGTGATGATGTGTCTTGATAAGTTGATATTGACAGAGAGCTGTACTTATGCTATAATATAACCCTTTTCCAATCTTGCTCAAATTTCAGTGTAGATCAATATTCCATAGAGGGGAAGTGCATGCACTTCCTTCATCGATACAGGAGGCAGCATCTATGACTTCTACAGTATCACTTGATAATTCTCTGTCTGACATGTACCGTTCTCCTCCACGGCCCATGCCTTATGATGTGGACCCCAGGTATTTCCGCTCACAGCATGAGGGACTAGTTTCAAGATTTGACAAGGGTTCAAGTCATTTGAATGAGGAGTCAGAACCTCTAAGAGGTGATGTGGATTTGGAGCCAGAGTCATTAAGTTCGGGTGATAAGCGGTATGGATGTATAGGTGAAGATGGATCAAAGGAGTACCGTCCTAAGTCTTCAGTCAGACTTTCATCAGCAAAACTTGCAGCTGGAGCTGGGCTTGTCTATGGATCATCTTCGGAAGATGAGGATGTCTGTCCAACTTGTCTTGAAGGTATACATTTTTTTAACTTCATACTCGAATTTTGATTACAAGACCTTGTGATGCTGTATGAAATTTTGGTCTGTGGGATGCTTTTAGATACATCTTGACTTGTATCTTTATTTCGAGATATATTTGAATAAGTAGAGGAAATAAAATATGCCTCGTTAAATGGTTTCGTTATGCTCTTCTATTAGTTGATCTCAAAGGTAGATAACCATAACTTACTAATATTGATGCAGCATTGGTTTAGAAGTTTTGATATAACCTTAGCATAACATTATAAAAACAGGACCCTTTGTCAGTTTCTGATATTTCTGCAACTACTTTTTCTCGTAGAATACACTGAAGAGAATCCAAGGATAATGACAAAATGCTCTCATCATTATCATCTCGGTTGCATATATGAGTGGATGGAGAGAAGTGATAGCTGTCCTGTTTGTGGGAAGGTAAAATTTACTTGATATTTATTTAATTCTTTCTCACTGAAATGGCTTTTAGTTCATCAGCAATTAGAAATTCAAAGACATTCAAACCAATGGTCTAAGAACCATCAACCAGGACAGTGATCACATGATGCAGAATAGATAGGATAATTAATATTATATCTAATTAGCGATTTGGTGATAAGTATTCCATGCGAGTGCCTCTAAACTAGAGGTGGGACCCTGTGATTTTGTTGGCCCCATATGAATTTCACTCCTTAATAAATAGTATTCCTCTATATGCACTCCCTGTTTTCTTAATCCACTGCAATTATCTGTTGAGTCATCTCTGAGTTCTCAAGCTGTTAAACCTGATTTCTATTTCGCAGCGCACTGTTCCAGTTTCACATGAAATTGTAGGCTGTTCATCTGTCCCCTGAATAATAGGCTATACATAAGTTTTTCAGTTAAATTTGATTTATATTTCAATTTCATCACAAAACTCTTTTTTTGTACCAATCATGTTCCACAGCTTTTAAAAAACATTATTTTCATTCCAGAATCCAGATGGTAAGTTTGTCCTGTTGGCTGGCAGAAAATACCACCTCATGATTTTTTAGGCTTTCTCCGGGTTCATGTTCTTGATTTTTATGACTAGGGAGGTGTTCGCAAATTATATTAAATTGATAAAGAGAAAAATCATCTGACTGCAAGTTGCTGCAACTTATTGGCATGGTCTATTAACTGATGAAGTAGAAGAAAAGTAAATTTATACCTACTCATTGGGAATGGAAAGGCTTGAAAACATGCATAAATTAGGGCTGCTGAACTTGATTCTGATTATTTTAGCTGACATTAACTTCCATACATCTTGCATTCAGATTCCCGACATGTGAAATATTACGCGCTTGTCAATTTGCATGTCTGATTATTTTATCTTGATTCTGATATTGCTTTGCAATTTAGACACACCATTCTTGATTATGCTGTTATCTTCATTTTGATCATGCTGCTATATGTATTGCATTTAAATATATCTAAGCTGAGCATGACTAGAGAGCTAGAACTTGGGTAATAATTTCTTTTGTTGCTGGAAAAAGGCCCTGTTTGGAAGAATTTATTTGACCTTATCTTATAGCATAAGCGGTCACACAGGACTATGTGAGAGCTTTTGCAAATAGTTTATGACCTACCCAACTACCCTATAAGTTGTTTTGAGCTTATTTTCATAAGCTGCTCAAAGTGTCTTATGAATAAACGCTTATACCTACGTATAACCTATTTTGAGTTTATTCCAATAAGCTTATCAAATCAGCTTATGAGTAAATGCTTATTCGTTAGCGCTTATTACCATACCCATAAATGCTTATTTACCCAAATGCACCCAAAGTGTGTATTCCATGTTGATTAGCTAAATGCTGCACTGAAAGTTGGAGTTTGATAAATCATGTTACGTACTATTTTGTTTTTGTTTCGGTGTAGGTGATGGACTTCGATGAAACGACATAATCTTGATGGAAAGGTTTTTAGTCGTGGATGATGCCAGCAACAGAGGAAAGGGAAAATACAAGTACAGTGGTTGTGAATACTTCAAATTAAGCATTTATCTTGTATAGTAAATATATGCAACTTTTTTTAACCATCATTGTAAGTTCAATCTCATCCGGGTTGTTTTTACATTTATACCTTTCTTCTTTCCCAAACTTCCATGGACAAAAGAAAATGAAATTGTAGATGGAAATCGTCATGGTTTCAACTTTCAACAGTTTGGCTTGCAATTAGAAGGATTTCTCCCTTTTTTTTGCTTTAATTATTTGTGTTTTTCTTTTCTCTTTCGCATCAGCTTGTCAAATAATATTCTAGTTTGTGATCTTCGAGTTTGAAGGGATTAATCTTATATCTATCGACAATTTGAGTATTTAATAAAACAGACAAAAAAATATTTTAGTTTGTACGGTTTGGTATACATTTATAATACTTTTGGTCATATAGTTGGTTCAGTTTAATTTTAAAAGGTTGAGTTGGATGATGCAAATCATTATTAATAAGGGCAATTCTTATAACTGGTTTTAAGGTGCATTAGTTCTAAAGGTTGATGAGTTTGCTCTGAAGGTGATTGTCGCTATCCTTTCGTGATGGGAATCATATGCATACAAGACAAAATAATGAGATCTTTTTTGTAATTTAAATAATATAAGGGACTTCTGATTAACTTGGATACATTTTTAATTCAATTGGTCAGTATTACCTGCTATTCTTAGACACTTCAGGTGGTGTATTCATGAACTGAACTACCCATATAGAAGCCTCCCAAAGTTTATGGTGGTTTCAAATAGGTTAAAGTGAAAATGAACCCTTTGTAGTGGGCGATATGGACTATACATAGGTAGAGGAAGAGACAGTGAAACCATGAAAGAAGGAGTAAACTATGAAGTATAGGAATGTGTTCAAGTGGACTATTCTTGCCCTTGGTGATTCTTTACTTTGCAAACAATTTAGCAATTTTCTATATAGATATTTATAGTGCATCAACAAAATAAATTTGACATTCACTCTATAGACAAATGTAATTTTTTCCTGTTAATAAAATTAAATAAGGAGACTAAAACAGACATTCTGGTGTACAAATTTTTCTGTCATGCATAAAATATAATAGATCACTACTGCATTATCTATGAGAGACGGTGGACTATTTCAGGCATTGACGTAAATGTACCAGATATCCCTATTGCTACGGCTACAAAGCATGGAATTGGAATAGAAGAGGAAACATTTAACAATGCCCCAACTAAAGTCATGAGAGATCACAACGTCGTTGACCGGTGTTGTCAACAGTGCATACTTTGCTATAGGATTTAGCAAGACAGAATATATGGCGACTTTTGAGCTTATTTTAGTTAGTGGTAGGTTTAAGGTTACATGTGAGCCATAGCAAAAGGCATACAAGCTTACAGCATTAGGTATCCCTTTCTAATGGATGAGAGTTCCTTTATGATGAAAGCTAACTCCGTCAATGGCCGCGCTACATGAAATCGATACGGTGGAGCAAACACGTTGATTGTTGATACATAAAATAGTAGACTTAGCTTACCCAACCACACTGTGGGTAAGATAACCAAAGCAACTACCAACACAAACAATTTCTTTCCCCAACAATTAATCCACCTAGTTGAACCTTAGCATTGAGAATAAACTATCTAAGTTATCCCCTTCTGAAATTAAAAATCCTATTGCAACTAAGTACAACTCTGCATACATCGTTAGTGATACTAACCCTGTAGTATCACTAACGATGTATGCAGAATTGTACTTAGTTGCTATAGGATTTTTAATTTCAAAAGGGGATAACTTAGATAGTTTATTCCCCAATGCTGAGGTTCAACTAGATGGATTAATTGTTGGGGGAAAGAAATTGTTTGTGTTGGTAGTTGCTTTGGTTATCTTGCCCACAATGTGGTTGGGTAAGCTAAGTCTATTGCAACTAAGTACAACTTCTCCTATATCGGGATAGGTCCTCAAATTTGGACTCGTGTTTACACTCTTCTTAATCAATAAGCCCGTGTAAAAAGTCATGGACGCAAATAAAAATAGGAGAACCAAACTTAACCATCCTCCAGATGCTAGAGCATATGGAACGGATAGTAGCCCCACCTGAAACTCAAAATCAAACAAAAACATTAGCATGCATTCCCAACCGCAATATCATGCATGGTAAATGTGTTTGACAGCACCAGAACAACAATATTCAACCTCAATTTCAAGTTTTTTCTATTACATGTTTTTTCATTTTCCGTTCATTTGTATAGTTACTTTGAGTTCGAGATGGCTCAATCACATATATATAAAAAAACTTAGAAAATTGTGCGTAAAAAAAGTAACCTGATAAGACGTTCAGTCCGTTCAAACTCGTGCGAAAGAAATTGAATCTCTCCTCCTCCTCCTCCTCATCATTCACTCTGACATCTGCTGTGGCGGCGGTGATCTCTGAAACTATGGCACCTGAAACAATGGCATCTGTGGTGGTAGTGATCTGTGAACTTGACATCTTGAGCTAGTGGTTCTCTTTTCTCTTTGTGAACTATATATTTGTGTTGGAAGGAGTTGTGAAAGGAGTTGTGGTGAATTATGGGAATAGATGGCGCTATATATATACAGTCAAGAATCCGAAAGCTCAAGGAACACTCAAAGCTTAAAGATTGTGACCCGTATTTTACATTGAAAGTACTTTGACACTCAAAATGTGTTAGCAAGTTCACGCCAATCTTCTCCTCTGGTTAGCAAGTTCACGCCAATCTTCTCCTCTGGTTAGCAATTTCACGCCAACCTTCTCCTCTTTCCTAAGGTATATGTTATAATAGTTTTATTTAATTAAATTAATTTTTATAATCCTATTAAATCTGTCCAGGGCTCTATAAGGTGTTTTTTTTACATGGGAAAACTACTCTATAAGATGTTAAACACGTGAGATTGTCTAAAAATAACCCAATAAAACACACAAATAATTTTGTGTTTTTTTTTTGAATGGGAAGAAAGAATAATTGTGTGTTTAAGTCACAACAAACCAATTGTACCTTTTATTTCGTACTTTTATTTAAGCTATGATTTTTAATATACTTTTTGATATTTTCTTTAAAACTAAATAAATATGTTCAATAAAATGTTCTTTCTTATGATTCTTTCCTTCTGTTATATTTTTTATAATTTTTTTTTCATTTTTTTTTTTGAAACATTTTTTTCATCTAATTCTTTATCAATCAGATTTTAATTTTTTGGGGTACAAATTTATTTTCAGCTTTCATGATTAAATATCTATAGTTATCCATAAAAAAGAAAATCTATTTTCAGAATCTATACCAATGAGGCAAAGAAAAAATCTGACTTTTTAAGGAGCACAACAACACTACACATATCTCCATAAAGTATCAAAAATTTCTTCATTCATCCGTAAGCATCACATAAGCTGAAGAGGTGCTATAACTCCCATCATTCGTGCCAATCCACCTAATAGCATCAATCCCAGAAGGAGATGCAAGAATTGATTCGCCCAAAAACGTGTTAATAAGTTTTTTACAAATGGTCAAGTCTCTGAATATGGTTGGTCCAACAGACCTACCCAAAAAGGGTGAAAGGGTGGCGCCCATGAAGAATAGCGTACTTGCCAAAAAGGGGTTACGTGATGCATCAAATAAATTTTTTTTGAAAACTAATGATTATAATTGTAGTTGAGAAATGTAAAAAACCAAGTAACAAGGAGCAAAGAAGGAGATAAAAATTGTGCTACGGTGAGTAGTGACACGTTTTGCCCACATGCTTCAAGTTCGTTATCCTGTGGACTTGTGGACTAGTCAAGGGTGCTTCCTCTACCTGGCGAGCTGTTTCTGTCTGGAGACTTGCGGACTTGAGGGCGATCTTTTATGTGAGGACGGTCCCACTTTGTCTATGTATTTTAGCACTTTATTTATGAATTTTAGCCGATGCCCCTTTTTGTTATTTATGTATTCTCCACGCCATGTTGGCGATTTGTGTATTTCACGTATTTTGTAGTCCTAGGCGTCCCCGCAGTTCTTTACGAAGACATACTTCATCTTCATACTTCAGGTTAGGTGCCTTGTGAACTAGTGGACTGGAATTCTGAGGTAAATGTTCTATAAAAGCACACTTTGTCTTCATACTTCATACTCGGTGCCTTGTCGACTAGTGGACTGGGGTAAGGCGTCTTGCCCTACACCAGGGTTTTCCAAGAAGCAAGGCGAGACATGATAAATTTGAGTACCCAGTGGGGATATATTGTATACCTTTATCATTTTGTATATTTATGGGCTTCAGCTTGTCCAGACCCATGTTGTAATAGATCTAGGGTTAGGGTTCTTGCCCCACTATAAAAGGCAAGACCCAAGATGTAATGAACATGTTCTCTATTCTTACCAAAACAGCTAGACCTGACCCTAAAACCTAAGCGTGGGAAAGGTCGAGACTGGTGACGAGAATAGTTTGTTTAACATTATCCTTGCTTGGTTGTGTTTGCAATAAATTTGGATAAATAATATGTAGTTTTGTTCAAAAAAGTTTATCCGTTGTAACTTGTTTGGTTGAAATTTTTCTCAAAGCTTTTTAATCTGTTGATATTTGATAGCTTCATTTTTAAATTTAACACCTATAAAAAAAAATTAAAGAACCTGTGACATGTGGGTTTGATAAAAATTGAAAAAAATATAATTCACCTTATTAGGCATAAATTAAAAAATATTTACAAAATTGACCTTCATTTTTCTCATATTAACTTATTTCATTTATCACCTTCGTTTTAGATTTTATTTAACCCTAAACATGAATATGAACCACATGTGACAAGTTTTTTAGTTTTTTTCCTTACTCTTTGATAAGCGTTAAATTTGAATATAAAGTTATAAAATTTGGCAGGGGAAAAAAGGGCTCAAATCGCCGATTCAGTAACTTTCATGAATGGATCATGGTCTTGGCAAATTCATCTTAGGCGTCGCCGATTTGATTGGGAGATAGAACTTCACAAACAATTTGTGGATTGTCTAAATTATGTGGTTCCATGTGATGAGGGGGATACGATTATCTAGCTTGGGGATGCTTCAAGTCAATTCTCTGTGAAAGGAATTCTGAAAGCTGTGGAACTAAGAATTTTTTATGAAGGAGCATGGAGGGTACCTAAAATGATAGGTAAAATTGCTCCACCAAAAGTGATCCTATTCGTATGGCATAATGGCAGCTTATGGTGAATTGCATAGCAGTCAAATCAAATCTTCAGAAGAGAGGAATTGTGGTAGAGAATGACGGCCTTTGTGAAATATGCGGGGAGGATGTGGAATCAGTAGATCACCTAATGCTTCATTGTCCAAAGATCTGGGGCTTTTGGTATGGGACAATGAGAAGGGAAGGGGTTGTGTGGTGTATTCCTGCTTCATTCAACTAGCTTTTGGAGGCGTGGCCTTTGATGCGTTTCCAAACTGACAAAACCTTATGGGATTTGATTCCATTTTCGTTGTCCAGGTCAATTTGGTTAGCACGTAATGGTCTTGTTTTTCAGCAAAAGGATTTCTCCATGGATACTATTTGGGATCTTCACCTAATTAGAATTATGTGGTGGATTAAAGTATGGAAAAAAGATTGCTCATGTTCAGCCTATGACTTTGTACACCATTTTGAGAAAATCAGAATCTGTTCCAAGGCTAGAGTGGTCAGGACATGTGAATGGAGTTGTCCTCCAAGGGGAATTGTAAAATTGAACGTTGATGGATCATCTCGGGGTACACCGGAATTAAGTGGAATTGGGGGAGTTTTAAGAGATTTTGAGGGGAACATTCTTGATTTCTTTTCTATTGCAGTGGGAATATGTTGGGCTTATGAAGCTGAAGTTAAAGCGATTCTAAATGCCCTTAATTTTTACAAACAGTTCTCTATAGCTTAGGTGATATTCGAAAGTGATTCACCATTAACCGTGAGGTGGATTCAGAAGAAGGATCACAGATCGTGGAAAATTCTAAATGACTTAAATAGGATCGATATCCTACTGGCTGAGGTGGATTGCCTTGGGGTCTTTCACATTTTCAGAGAAGCAAACAGTGTAGCTGATTATTTGGCTAAACTAGGATGTGACAGGGAGACCCCGTGGGAGTGGGAATGGTACGGTTAAGGTCCACTCTTTACTTCTAGGTGTCTTTGCAACTATCTCTGATTCTACGGCTTATCAATCCGGCTATTCTCATCCCTGGCCAAATTTTCTGATGCATTAAAGCGGTCTAAGATGTGATGGTCAAGATCTGTAAGAGGGTAGAAATCTGTTAGCTCTTGGGGGCTGTTTTATCCTATCAATGTTGATATGTTTGCTATTTGCTACTGCGTCCGCTGTAGTCCACTGGTGTTTCTGCTTATGGAATTTCACCGCTACTATCTTTTTGCCCTTGTTGCGCCATTCTCTTATAACAGGGAAATATGTTGCTGCTTTCTGTCCTCGGCTGCTGCTACTGCTATGGGTGGAGTTTCCTCTCTGCTATCCTTTGCCTCCATCTCATCCTTCTTTGCTAATCAAGGTGCTGAATTGGATTTAGCTCAATTAGGTTGCAGCCTTAGTGATGGAAATGGGTTAAGATTCAGGGAGCTGCCTCTGTGGGAATTTTGTGCTTAGTGGCAGGGCCACGATTTTATCATGAGGCAATAGTTATAAGTTTTCTCTTGTAATAGGGCTACTCTTTTGCTGCTGTCCCCTGCTATAGTGTTGGGGATTTGGAATTCTCTTGTAAGTATGTGCCCATTCTAGTGCTTGTGCTTTTGGATGGTGGCTAGCACTGTTGAGAGACTTTTCTTTTGTAATCTGCTGGGTGGGACTGCTGTGTTTTTTTTTTGTTAGGATTATGTTCCTCTAATCTCTTTGTATCTGATCTCTATTATCAATATATTTTCTCCTTTCTAAAAAAATAAGTTATCAAATATCAACAGATTAAAAAGCCTTGAGTACAATTTCAACCAAACAAGTTACGAGAAGCAATTTTTTTAGTTCAACTACAAATTATTTATCCCAATTCATCACAAACACAACCGAAACGTTGGAGATTAACACAATAAAATCAATTTAAGATTTGAAATTACAGCAATTCAAAAATTTGAGCACTCACATATCTAGTTTAATACAAACTAAACTTCAATTCGTTAAACACTTGCACAACAAACTTTAAAGGAACATGTTAAAAGGAAAAAAGGAAAGACTACAAAAAATGTTAAAAGGTAAAATGAAGAAAGTTTCCATTAATTATCTGTGAAATTACCCGTAGGTATAGATTTGCAACATTTTAGTCATAATTGAAGCAAAATTCACATAAAATATTTGTAAATAAATTTGGTAAAAAAAGTTGCAGCTAATAAGTTGTGAATGGTGTGGAGTGTAATATTTGAGTAAGTTTAAAGTTCAGTGTCATATACTCTTTCTTTACAAGACCGTTATATTTGTTTTAGCACTTGTCAATTTGGATTACAATCCACGGGCCAGATCAACGGGTTGACTAAACGAGCTGGGTTGAGTTGGTTAAATTTTAACTCAAGGAGACTTTGAGTCTGTGCAACCCGACTCGTTTAACCCGTGAGTTAAACGGGTCAATCCGCAAATCAAGCGGGTCAACTCGCAGGTTAAGATTATTTTTCATTAAAAAAAAGTTTGTTTGGTCTTAATTCAAGATTGACTCTATGAAATTTTTTTAAATAGAAAAATGGGAACTCCCAATTTTTAAAATTGAGGCAAACTTTTGTGTTTTATTTATGGGATTATCAATAAAATGGTCGCTGTGTTTGGGTCGCCGTCTGAGATAGGTATCCCCGGAAAAATCTTAGGAGATGGTCTATCTGTTTGTAAACTGTCTGAAATAGGTCATCACCGGAGCCCGGAGCTCCGGCTAATGCTTATGTGGCATGTTGACTACTTAAATGAAGTCCACGTGGAGTTATTTAAATAAAAAACTTAATTACAAGTCAGAAAATAAAACTAATTAAACCCTCCAATTTTCATGTAATCACAAATACACCCCAAAATCCTGAAAATAATTGAAACTAAATATAATATTTGAAAATTAATATTATAGCCTTAGTATTAATATTATATAGGTATTATTTTGTAAATAAAGTAACGTTAAGTATAAAATAAATTATATAAGTATGTCTTTTTATGTCATTTTATAATTTCAGCTTGTTCAACAACTAGTTTTACCAAACATTTTTGTCAATAGGTAGCAGGTTCAAAAACTCGACCTAGGAGTTCAAATAACCACTTTTTACCACTACGACCGACACTCGTTAATAACTTTATTGTATATTTTGGTTCTATTATTTATTGTAATTTATCAATTTAAAGAGTACATTTTATAGTGTGATTTTATTTATAATTTTATTATTATAATTATTATTAATTATAATTTTGGTTAAATATTTAGGGCGTCAAAATAGATTTAGGCAAGCAAAAAGACCAGCCCTGATAATGCACTTCTATTGTTCACAACTGCCATTTTTTTCGGTTACTTTTATGTGAAATTAATAAATTACTTTCGTTTCTCTTTTTTTTTAGTTAAAACACAGCTTAGATTTTTATTTTTTTTATAAGCAAATGTTATTTGTTAGTACAAATTATCAATTTTCAGGGTTTGAATCATGATCATTCACCTACAATTACCCTTAACTTAACCATGTGAGCTACCCAACCCCAAAAGCATACCTTAGATAAATAACATAAGTAACAAAACAAAATTAGGCCCCTTAATTAGGGCATACCGGTGATTATAGGTGCACTTAAGTGAGAAACAACCACCCTAGACACTCACATATTGTTGGAGTCTGAATCATTTCTTTTCTTAGAAGAAAAATAGAGAAGAGAAAGAGGGAAGAGATAGTTCGGGGAGAGAGCACCTCCACCCTTGTCTGGTCGTGGAATATAGGGGAGAAATGATGTCGTGTGGGTCTCACCATTTTTATTGGATCTCCCCAAAATGAGAAGAAATAGGGAGGGAGTGAGCCCCTTTTTCTGATTTTCGCTTCTCGCACGATATTGGTGGTCTTGAACGGAGGCAAAAAGTATGGTTTTAATCGCCAGAAACGTTTTAATACGCAATAAATTTTTTTCTCAACTCCACCTCATTCTTTCTCTTCTCTCATTCTACCATAACAAACAACCTTTAAAATCTACTCTATTTCTCACCTCTTTCTCTCTATTTTTCTCACTTCTTTATCTCTCTTTTAAATTAAACCAACCCTAAGACTAGAAATTTGACATAAATCATTTAGGTACTCACCCCAAACCCTTTTTTGGTACAAATTTTTTCGTTCCCTTTTTTTGGTAGAATTTTTTTTAATCGCAACCACACATCAATTTCCTTTTAAATTCAAATAAAACTTATTCAATAATCTTTCATTATTTAAGTTTAGATATTTTCTACCAATATTTTTAATACAATTACCAGCATGGTGTTTGTCTAGTAATAAGCAAACTAGACCCTCCTCATAAAAGATGAAAGCACAAGTTCTTTTTTTGTGAATATATACAACCGTATTCTGAACGGGTGACAACATCACATCAGTAAGTACTAAAAAAATAAAATAAAATTTACAAAACATGAGATTTAAGTTCTCTATTAAGGAGTTTGATCTTGTTCCGGGGTACTGGGACCTTCAGAGGGTGTGAAAGATGTCCACCCTATCAGTTTTTTATGGTCTCTAAATCTTGAGGTGCATGCATAATATATTCTGGTCAATAAGGAATTGACATGATCTCTACTAATTCTGGGGTTTTCGGGATTTAGCCTCAAAGAGCAAGGATTCTTTTCATTGCATGGGTTCTGCACACTACGGTTGGGTGTTTGCTGTGTTTCTGTTACATGTGTTTATCAATGTGATTCATTGTTTCCCAATCTATACACAAACGATCTTGCTATAATTCTTTGGTGGGTTGAGTTGTGTTGTTCTATGGCATCAAATTAGGTAGTTTCAATATGGGGTGTGATATGGTAGGTCTAGGATATCTTTTCTCTCATTCTTGAGAAGGTTTTTCTTTAAAGGTTTGGTACTTGAAGTTTACTGCAAATGATCCATGCTGTAACAATGAAATCCTAGTTGATATGCATGGTGGGTCAATGCTATAAGTATATTATATTTCAAACAGTCTTGTCTTACTTAATCTTAATACTTGGTGGGGCAATGCCTCTCCTTATATTTCATCTGACGTAGACCTCATATTTGTTAGAGGGTGTTGTTGGAGTGTTCATAAAAAGCACCCATTATGTAAGGCAAAAATATACATAGCCCATTAACCACTAAAATCCAATTAAGTGAGAGACAATTTCTCTTAGACTCAAACTGATTTCAAATAAACAAATGGTTTTCACAAGATAAAGAGCCTTCAAATATTTCCTAGCAAATTACTAGCAAAAAACTAGCGAAAGATGTTCAGTTGCTAAATAACTGCCTTTTAGCTGTCAAAAAAGTTTGGTTCTGAACTTCGCATTTTTATTGTTTTATTGTCTCTATATTTTATATTATACATTTGCGTGTTCAAATTAAAGAGGCATGGATTTATGCACATCGAGAATTCTTAACAGATGAAGAGATGTCAAGAAGACTTCTTACTTTCCAAACGTATCTTTCGACATCTATATATAAACACCGGTTTATCAAGAATACGTAAGAAAAGCATTTGGAATTGTTGATGCATCGCCAGAGAGGGCTTAAAACCAATAATTTATTATCTAATAGATTTTTCCGTTCTAATACTCAATCCAAGAGCTATCACATAGGCGTGGGCTTTGGTGCATAGAGCCTTGGACTTTATTACGTGGAGTATGATGGCCAACATGACATATCGAAGGAAGAGGAAAGCATCTGACGCATTCACCTCCGCTTCATAGTCTTTCTTTTATCATGTTTTGGTTGATGATTGATGACTGATGTTTAGGATGATATTTTTTATCATTATGATTTTATAATATTATGATCTTACTAGATTTTGTTTTGTGATGTTATGAGATTGTAAATTAAAAAATTTTTGAAAGTTGCACCCAGTAGCATTAACAGGTTTTAAAACCTGGTTGTGTTAACACATAATACCGGACAATACGAGATTTTACAATTGATCAAGGTATTAAATTTCAGTAATATCATTATGTGCTACCAAATTTTTAAAATACTGATACTTCTCTAATTTAATTTCGAAAACTTAAGTTTTCGCGGCATAAAGTACATAACACTATAATGGGAATAAGAACTTGGAAACCATTTTATTTTTTGTCGAAAATATATATTGGGTTTTAAGATATCAGTAAACACAACGAAACATATGGTATTTTAGAAAATTATTACTTACATGCAAGGTGTGAATTGAGGTGTTAATAACAACCCCAGTATATACTGAGTGAAAACAATTTCATTTATAACACTGTTAGCAATTATATATATCAATTGGGAATTCTTAATTCTATTGTTAATAAAATAAAAAGGGAATTGGATCTGAGGCCACCCCAATTGGACCCCAAGCCACCCCCTTATTTCCTAAATTCTAGTTATACCCCTTTTTTTAAAAAAAAAAAAAAAAAAACCTACCACAACTAACCCACCCCACTCATTACCCACACCACCCCCAAAATTAACCCACTTTCCTTTCCCTTCCCTTTCAATCCGTCGTCCTCTCCGATCTTCAAACCATCCGTCCTGCGCCCATTTTCGTTCGTCCGCGGCCTTCAAGTTCGTCGCCGGCGGTCTCAATAAGCACCGGTGGTGTGAGCTTCTTCCCTGTTCCTCTATTTCCACTTGGGGAGGTAATCATTCTTCCCCTTAATTTTCTGTATTTTTGGTTTCAAATCTGTGTTAGGAATTGTTTGTTAGGGTCTATTTTTGGTTTCCTTTGCTTGGTAATACATTTGGATGAGGCTTATGTCTGATTTTTGCTGGGCTATACGTTCTGCAAATTACTCGCACATATAGGTGCGAACCCATATTGTGGTGGTCGCACCTATAAGTGCGACCAAAGGTTAATCAGACCACAAATGGTGGACGCACCTATAAGTGCGACCAAAGGGTGATGATTCGCACATTCAAGTGCGAATAAGTTATATATATATATATTTTTTTTTTTCCGTTGCTGAGTTTTTCAATTAAATATGTATTTATTGTTTATTTTTGGTTTACATCCGGTGAAACAATTCTTTTGATCATATATTGTAGAATTTATTTTCTTGTCTGTTGTCGGATTTTTTTTACAGAAATGGCAAGGACTAGACATACTGGTACCCCGGCTGAACCAGACCAATCACACAACAATGCAGACATTCTCCGTAGAGGCCACGCATCTTATCGTAGGAGACGGGGAAAAGACCCGATGATGGTTGAGCCCTCATACAGTGAGGAGAGTAATGACGAAGAGGAGCAGTTGATTGACCAGTATGAGCAGGAAGGGCAAAGTGTAGATGATGAGGAGGTAGATGTGGCTGCAGAAGAGGATACTGATGGCGATTGTGGTGGCAATGGTGATGGTGATGGTGATGTATGGGTCCGTGGTGACGGTCAGAAGAAGGAGCTTAAGTGTCGTCTGCAGAAGATTGACGCAGTCGACAAGAAACTGACCTCGTTTCCAGGTGGGCCGACAAACCTTTCAATTCTGAAGAGCTATGCCACACACGTTGCTGGTAGGGTGTGGCGGTCTTATGTTGACAGCAGCATACCTGACAGGCCTTTGCTTGCGCTCTACAACCACGAGAAGAGGTTGAGGTCGGATGTTTTTGGAGGCTTGCCATTCATTGCTGATGTTCTTGCCCGGTCTGGTCTAGCTCCTTTACTGGGATGTAGGTACACCATATATGACAGAGGCCTGATCTCTGCTTTTGTTGAGCGTTGGCATCCGGAGACGTCGTCGTTCCACTTGCCTTGTGGTGAGATGACGATCACACTCGATGATGTGTCATCCCTACTTCACATCCCAGTCCGTGGAAACTTCTTTACCCTTCCGGTGCTATCTCCAGAAGACTGTGTTAATGTTCTAATTGACCAGCTACGAGTTTCAAGAACACAGGCAGTCGATGAGACATTGCAAAACAAAGGGAGGAGTGTGCGGTTTGCTTGGCTGGATAAAATAATTGCAAAGAAGGTCGGCCTTGGTGAGTGGGAGCCTGCAGCAAAAGCTTATATGCTGCGACTTTTGGGTGTCACCCTCTTTTCTGATAAGACTCGCACACGTATTCAGGTCCGATACCTCTCCCTTCTCACTGACCTGCAGGCTGTAGGCAATTATGCTTGGGGTGCTGCTGCCCTCGCTTATATGTACGACTGCCTCCGTGCGGGTAGCCGTAGGATCACATTGTCCATGTCGGGCTTCACCACCCTTCTGCAAGTTAGTCTTGTTAATTTATTTCTGTTTATGTATAAATTGGTTACTTTTATATCGACGTGGTTATATTTATTTGTGTTTATGTATATGCAGGCATGGATATATGAGCACTTCCCGCAGTCATTGTTTGCTAGGAAGAAGAACAGCGGGTACCCCGAGGATATGCCCCGAGCTATGCGGTGGGCGTGTCTCAAGGCAGATGGGTCAATTGCTCAAAAGCGGGCAAATCTGGATGACTTGTCAGGAGACATTGTGTCGTGGACGCCATATGACCAACACCGGGCTACATGGCCATTTGATGACATCTCGTTGTATGGCGGATGGATTCGTTCGTCTGGTGTGGTTTACTTGCACCAGCCGCAAAGGGTAATGCGACAGTTCGGATGCATCCAATTCATACCTCCCGATCCTGAATCTGATGCGCCGACATGTGAGGACATCGACCAGATGTGGTCCACATACCACATGTACTTAGTGCGTCTCACTCGTCGTGCGTTATCTCCGTCACAAACCGCCGATGACTACATGCGTTGGTTTCGCCTGATCTCGCACCCGTACATGATACCTTCAGAGAATAAGGACCTGGCTACCGCCTCTGCTGCTGTAAGCGATCATTTTAAAGTTTAATGTCTGAATGTGCTTTTCTTATTATTTGTCTGGTGTAAACTAACGTTACTCTTTTGCAGGGTCGATTCGCACTTATCGAAAAGTACGTGGGCATTGCACTTGACCCGACGAGTTCCGGGGCGCCGCCGGAGGGGTCGCAGGTTTGGGTAGCCCTGCAGAACCTACAGTCTGTTGTTTCTCAGAGCTTGCACGGGGATCTAGTCTATAAGAGGTCTCGGAGGCACAACTAGTATTTGTATTAGTGGTTGGGTGTGAACTCATTTGTAGGGTCTAATTGATGTAACCCTGAATCCTTAATTAAGCTACTTTGACTATTTAAGCTACTTTTATTGTACTTTGTTGCTTATCATCCATCAAGCATTACTTTAGGTTTTACTTATAATGTGACCGTAATTCGTGCCTACAAAAATTTACTTTGTTGCTTATCATCCATCAAGCATTACTTTGTTGCTTATCAGCCGAAACACAAATTTACACCTTAAAATGACTGAATGGCGCTTAAAATTAATAAATGGTGCTTAAAATTAATAAAGAGAATGAAATTAACTTCCATCTCCAATGGTCGCACTTATGAGTGTGACCAAGTGATTATGCATGCGAACTGAATTATAAACGTACAAGTGCTTGATTGCACCTTCATGTGCGATCTCATTTTTCACTAGTCGCACTTGTAAGTGAGACCAGTGCTCATACATTTTGTAGTTAAATGGGTCGCACTTTAAAGTGCGAGTGGGAAATTCCTGGGTCGCACGTTGAAGTGCGATTGTTGTGTCTGCATGCAAAATAACATGTAATTCGGAAACAACAAAATGACCAGCCTTTCATATGTGCAAGTAAGCTGTAATAAAATTCATTCAGTGCCTGCAGGGTCTTTGCCACCTTGATCTTCCGCCTTCACATGGACAACTAGCTCTTTCCCTACACCACTTGATTCTGCCATGTTATGACCTGTTCCAACAAAACATCAGCCTAGCTGTTGGACAATCAACAACAGTTTAATCGCACCTATAAGTGAGAACACTGACTATGTTCTCACTTATAAGTGCGAACATAATAACCCAGATCGGACCACTGGTCGCACTTCAAGGTGCGACTTGTATGTCTGGGTCGCACTTACAGGTGCGATTTTTTTGCAGAGGACGTTAAAAAAACGAAACGAATATGAAACGCAACGTACCTGTCAAATTCTGCGACAAATGGCTTCAATACACCTCCTACAGTGATGGATGCAACACCGACGGAATTGGGTATGATTGAGATTGTTGTTGTGGTGATAGAGTTGATGAATATTAAGGTTTTGGAGGAAGGGGATGGTGGTGATAACAAAGGACGCTGGAATGAAGGGAAAGGAGTGAAATTGGTAACAAATTGATGGGTATAGTGTAAGGTTGAATGGAAGAATGAAGGTGATGGGTATGGTGTAAGGTTGAATGGAAGAATGAAGGAGATAGGGTGGTGTACGTGAGAATTGAGGAATAAGGGTGATGGGGATATACATGGAAGGAATTTGTTTTTTAAGGGTGTACATGTAATTTTGCTGGTAAAGGGGGTGGCTTGGGGTCCAATGGGGTGGTCCCAAACCCAATTCCCAAATAAAAATACAATCTGATGCTATTTGCCTTCCGGAGTCACCAAAGCTAAGGTACATTTCAGGAGATACGAGTATGGCAGTATATATATATTTTTAAATATATATATATATATATAATGAAATATAAAATAAAATAATATATAAACATGATTAAATTAAACAAAAAATAGACTAATAACACAAATTAAAATAGCATAGGATTGTTTAACATCACAACAACAAAAAGTTCAACATCACAATAACAAAAAAAAAAAACTAAATGACAGATAAAAAATGGAAGCGTGTTTTATGTAATGGGTTTTTTCAATTAATTAATAATAATAAACATGTTTTTTTTTAAGTACCCAAATGTGTACCCAATACATATCCGTGTCGTACTCGTATTTTTTTGTTTGGCAACTCACTAGATACATATCCAGCCATACCCGTCGTGTACTAGTACCCGGTCCTAGTACGGCACCCAATTTGGCGTACCCGTGCTTCATAGCTAATGACTAATTTTCATACTTTGATTAAAAATGGTTCATAATCAAAATACTGCAGCGAGAACTTTTGGCTAAGAAGCTTTGTTTTTATCCTAATTAAATTGTATCGACTATGTTTGGATGTCCATTAACACTAGTTCAAAAGATGTTAACACGTAATTTAAGATAAAAGTGAACATAATTCTTCTAAAATGATAAAAGTTCGTTCACATTGCTCACAAAAAGAGTGCTGGGATAAACATTCAACTCACTTTATTTGGCATTACAAGATAAAAAACTGAAACCATCTCTTGAGCTTCATGAATTGAGTGCTTTGTAACAACTGTAACACAAACACAGCCAGAATCTTTGAATTCATTATTATTGTATCTGTGAAGCCTGCCAGAAAAAAGAACAATGGAGATATACAATGTAGAAGGTTTAAACATTGCCTTACAACTTAAATCTTATTAGAGGTTTACATAGCACCAATATGGAGAATCAACTCCTTATATATCATATTCATCCTTGTATTGTAATAGAGAGAGGACACTATGAAATTTTGGGGAGCTGAAATTCAACTTGTAGCAGCTTGGAAAGCTCTCAAGAAGACCTCAGGGGGTTGTCCACCACTAAGCTTGTGATTCCCATTAATCTGCCAAATGATTGAATATTTGAATGAGTCAATCTGCTTGGTTGCTCATCATTATGAATCTCAAAAAAGAAAAGGGTTTCAATAAATAAACTCACCACATAATATGGAACCCCTGTAATGTTTCCTGAGTATGTTTTGAGCTCCTCCTCCACCTAGGTAGAATCATGGAAAGCAGGAACAATCATTGATGTAATCTGAATCAATTGCTAAACAAGACATGGAAATCAATCTGTTGTGGCTGCACCACTTATATTTTTTATTGTGTGACTGCCTAACAAATTAAAAGATAATGCTACGACTTTTTTTATGTGTACCAAAGGTATCCTCCACAGGAGGCAACTCAGTTCGACCCGGGAACATCCACATCATATTGATGCTAGCTCTCCCAACGGGGGCTGATTTCATTCACTAGACTCGAAACCGAGACTTTTTCGTTTCTTTTTTTGAAACCGAGACTTTACTTGAGGTGAATCAGACATATACCACCTGAACCAACCACCTGTTGGTATGCTACCACTTTGATGTTAAAATAAAAAGAGAAGAAAGCATTTGGAAGTTAGAACTTAGTACACCTAAATACCTAATATTTGAAATCTCAAACTATAGAACATGTTTTACACATCATTTGAATTTAAATACAGCATACAGAACTTGCTTATACATATATCTTTGGAATACCTCCTTCAGCCCATTGTTGGGGTTGTTAAGAAACTCTTCTGCCCCTTCGATACCAACCTTCGCAGCAGATTCCAGAAGAAACTTACTGCATCCAAATCGAAAATGACAATGCCTGTCAATTTGGGAAAGAAATGTCCTACAAAAGAATATTATTGGCTAAATCCTACCACAAATGACCACCCATCATCATCCCATTTTCTATGCCCATGATTTCCTATATTTATTTCATATTGAACATTCAATTCCACTTTATTTGTCTTTGGATTCATTATACACAGCACATGAACCTTAATATTTAAAAGAAACTCCACTGTAGAAATCAATTTGTAGTTTTCATATTCCCCAAGCACTAACAATGAGGAAAGAAAAAAGAGATACTCAACCATAAAGAAATGAAAAAAATTTGTCATGTGAGATCATTGATCCGTCAAAAAGCAAAACAAGTTAACTGCTGAAATCCATACTGATGGATAGCTCTTCAAAGGAGTATCCAAAATATCCCTATTAAGGAGTTTTCAATGACTTAAAGCAATAAAGTTTCAACTAAGCACCCAACCAAAGATATTACTAACAAAAAAACACTTCAAAAACACAGAACCCCCCCTCTTCCCCCAAATAAAAAAGGTACTCACTGGTCACCAATGTATTTTCCCTGTGTGAAATAGCCAAGGCAAAGTTCTTCAACTAGATCATGTTGCTTGTCAAGACCCTGCTGTTGAGAAAAATATATAAGCCTGTGGCTGTCCATAGTGTTTCCCCTGTGGATAATTAAAACCATGTTAGTTGAATCTCAGTAAGACAACTCTCCATTTTTGAAGTGGTTCATTGATGATTATAGAACTCTAGCCCATTGATGAATCGTAAAACAACTCTTAATCTTACGTGAGCCCGGACAAACTATATTCCAAACCGATAGTCCTGAAGACCTGCCAAATACCAAATTGACACAATGATTTTCTCAAAAACCACAGCTGGGATGAAATATAGTGCATGTTTGGATATACGGTGAAAGACTACGATGAGCCAAAAACATGGTGGACAGAAGCAACTTCCCTTAGCTTTGGTGGCTGTCCACCGTGGTTTTTCACCATGTAACCAAACATGCACATAGACAATGCAACCAGTGATAACAAAGTGATTCCAAGTGTGATCAACATAGTAAAAACCTCCGACATCCGCGCTTCCATTCTTTCGGATTGGGGTCCAAACTTTTTTCTGTAATACTCCCTCTTGTCAACACCTTCTTTAGGGGCATCAGGTTGGAGTTGAAAGGGATGCCATTTTATCTATAAATTCAGTTAAACAGAAAATGAGCACAGGAAATGCCAGACATATTTAGGCCCTGTTACATTCAGATACACACTGAGAGAGAGAAGGAGAATCAAACCTCAAAGTTGTATTTATCCTTCGAGGCAGCTATGGCTTTGTCTAGATTTTTTTTGCCAACAAAGCACCATGGGCACACAGTATCGGAACTAATATCAATTCTTACAAGTTTCTTTTCAGCCATGATCCTGCTATATCTGCAATTTCTCTAAAACATAAATTATTTACCTTAGACAAAAGAGGCCCATCAGGGACAGAACCAGAAAAAATGAATGAGGTGAAAATTTTAACTCGTTAAGTAAAATTAACAATGATTAATTAAAGTATGTAATATAAAAATTTTGAGAGGAGTAAATTTGAATATCATTCTACTAAGGAAATTTATTTTTCTTGGGGGGTGACTGCCCCATTTTGGTGGAACCTAGTTCTGTCCCCGCATCAGACATATCATTCACACATGTATACTTTGTTCAAAAATTGAGGCTGAACTAATAAAGGGGGTTCCTTCCAAAGTCCCAATTTGTAATTTGAATGGCTAAAAGATCAAGATAATAAAATCTCCATCTATCAAACTTTGTAAAACAAGTTATGAATTTGTATAGAGGTTAATATACAAAGGCAGATACCGAGATACACTAACATCAATTATGACTACCATAGAGCCAACCCCAGATTCTGAATGATCTAACATGAGAGAAAATATTAGCAACTCTTGCCCCAAACGAATCTAATGACCAGACTCAGAAAAAACCCAGCAACACTTCATACAAAATCAATGAAAAAACAGAAGATCAAGTTTGAAAACAAAAAACTGAAACTAAAAAAGCAATCTTTCAGTCAGAATAAAACACAATTAACAGGGAAAGTGAACATAATTATGAAAAAATTGCAGTGAGACAGTTGTAGTAAGAATACCCGGAAGGGCAACGAGAGAGAAGATGCACCAGAAATCAAAAGCTTTGCCAGGGTTACACGGGAATTGGATTTGCTGAGAAGAGAAACAGCAATATTTTTTTTAAAAGTCAATTCATATAATTTAATTGTGATTCTGTACTTTCCGAACGTGTTGGAAAGTCATCGTTGTCCATCTGGGAGAAAAGTCATCGGTGATTTAGGGTACAAAAAAAGGTTAATAATTTTTTTGTGCATCAAGTTAAAAAGAGTTAATAATTTGATTGGGAGAAAATATTTTTTATTTTTAAATATAAATATTTCATGAATTTTTTTTGTCACAAAAAAAATCAATGAATTTAATTACTAAATATAAAATACGTTTTCAATACATATAAAAGGGTTTTTAGTCAATAACTTTTATTATGTGGCATTTTTAAATTTATTTCTAAAAACAGTTCACCTAAAATCTTGATGTATGTTTTTTTTTTTTTTTTTGGATTTGGGTACTACATATACATACAACACTCGACAACTACAATGAATTAGTATCACAAATGTTTTTCGGGTATTGATACTATTTTAAGTATTTTTTTTTGTGCACGGATTAGCTTATCATTTTATTAATGTCAATGATTAAAGTAGGGGGTAAGCATAAACAAAATGATTAAAGTGGGGCTATTTAAAAAAATATGAAAGATCAAAATAGTGTTTTAAAAAACAAGATTGAGAATTTTGTATGTTCGAAGATATACTCAGCCAGTTTAAAAAAAAAAGATATACTTTGCCAAATTGTTCATAATTTCCTGACATATTATATGTACATTAAATATTATTTTCCGATGTACCGGAAAAAAATGTACATTAAATATTACAAAAGTCAGTCCAATTTGTTAACAAAAAACTAGTTTCATGTGTTACGCAACCATTTCATAAAGTAAAATGAAAACTAATATAAAAGTTATTTTTAATGCTTAATTTAATTGATAGAAAAATCATTTGCCATAGTTCCAAAAATAAATATTAAAAATACTTAATAGTTAAGAGTTATTTGTAATTATTTTATTATCTTCAGTGTAAAATTAAAGAAATTGAAGTATTGACTCAAGAAATTAAGCTAAGTAAAAAATTTATTAGATTGAATGATTAACTAAAAAAATTAATTGATTTGATTTGATTTAATATAAAAACTCTAAGGCTTTTTTTTGCAAATTAAGTTTAGGAGGGGAGGACATTTTTTTTATTTTTAAATAAATAGTATCTAATAAAATGATATAGTATAAACATAATACACTAATAATTTAATTGTTACCTTTCTTTTGTTACATTGGAAATATGTAATTTATTTGTTATCATGTATATTATATAATTCTTTTAATTTAAAAGTAAAAAATAAGTTATCCCCTTCCTTTCTCTAATAAAAATCATCTCCCAAATCACCCCGCTAAAACTTTATTTGAGAATTTTTAGGGGAGTGGAGGGGAAAACTTTGAGACAAAGGAGAGGTAAGGGGAAGAGAGGGGAATGGAGGACAAGTCTTCCCCTTGTTTGAAACTTCAAAATCCCACAAAACCCCCCAATTGGATTAGAGTTTTATAAGACTTCTCTTTAAAATCTCTCAAACAAGGAGAGAACTTTTCATAAACCCCCCTCATTTCTTTCCCTCCCAACTAAAAATCAACTTATAAACAAATCCACCAAATATATCTTAGGAATCAGTACCAAACTATAGGGGTATTAAACACATCAGGGTAAGTTTGAAGGTGAAGGCAGTGACTACCAATGACTGAAACAAATCCACCAAATATATCTTAGAAGTCAGCAATCTTGAAATACAAGGCAGTGACAACTTATTGATATCATGGCTGTCATAGTGAAAAACGCTAGAATTGAATGATCAAGTATTAACACCAACTCTATCACTATATATTGTTACAAACCCAGCTGCAAAAGCATGTTAACCCAAAGGGAAGGATAGGAACAAAAAATAAAATCCAAAGCCCCACGAACCCATTATTTTGTATCTAATCATATTTTTCTTGTATCAACCGGTCCAAATAAGAAAGCAAGTATGCATCTCACGTAAGTCATAACTTATGCATAGAAATATAATCTTGGCAGAGGAAGAAAAAGTAATGCAAGTATTGGAGAGTTCTGCTGAAGCTAAAATTTATTCAAACATTTCCTATAGCGGTGAAAATATCTTTACAGATATGATGGAACTGTATATGACAGATACCTTATAAACATCAGGATGATTAAGAGGTTAAAATGACCAGATGCAAGATTAATTCATATCATAACTTGATTGGTTTCCAGTCAAATTGAGTACAGCACAATATCTTGCAAAAGTCAGGAATCATATTTGTAGAAGAGGTACCTAAATACAGTACAAATAAGTAGAGATTGAACCTGAAAACCATATAAACGACAATAAGAGAAACAAACTGCAACTACAGTAAGAACATTATGAGGAAAATAGCATGTACTAACTCCAGCTAGGATTTCCTAACTCATACTTTAAAATATAATTAACTTCAAAAGCCTGCCTCGACTCTAACTAACTGAAATCACGACTAAGCAAACACTACTGAACTGAACTGAACTGAGAAGATTTAACATTGTATAAACGACATTCACTTCCAAATGCTAAGCTCTCTTCTTGCAATATCATCACTTGAAGGCAAGCCAAGATATCAAGCATAACTGTGTAGAGCCCTTCATATATGGCCTGCTGGAAAAGAGGAGCTTATTTCAAATGTCACCATATTATAAATTCTATAGGATCTTAGTTTGAGAGCTGTTATTTCACCCCAGACCTTAGTTGTTTTTCTTATATAACTTTCCACCTGAATTGCCTTTGATTATTCTAAGCACAGACGACAACAAATGTTTTTCCTATCAATTAGTAAATTTAGTCCAGCACCAAACCTCATCTTTCCTTGCAATTTCAGGTGTCAAACTTATTTATGGAGAAAGAAATATAATCACATAAGAAGGAGAGAGTACAAGATAGGTTAAGGAATCATCTTCTTGTATCATGTGTTCTACACATGACTTCTCATTTTTCGTTATGCTCAATAAATAATAATAAAATGGTGAAAAGGATTGAAGAATTACATACACTAATTCTTATTGTAAGTTACTATTGGAGTATTGGTCATCTTCACTTGTCTCCTCCAAGGAACTCGTCAGCTGGTCATCTTCACCTTCTTCCTCAAGTCATTAGGGAGTGATAGTAAACTCTCTCTATACATACCACAATATAGTAAATTCCGTCTATCGGGTTCAGGGCAAGTTGTACTCAGATCTTGCAGCCATCCTTTGTCATTAAGTATCATTAATCTTCCATAGCCATTTGATCCAAAAATTTCACCATGTTTGGTGAGACATATTGGATAAAAGACATTGCGGGGAATGTTATAAGTAGAAAAAACAAATACCCTATACCAAGATGAGTGCACTTTATAGTCTTTCATCATCCAAATCTCAGCGGTTGAAGCAGCGTCACCCGGGTAACACAGGCTGAGACACTCTCCCATGACCCGCAAATGATACTCTTTATATCCTAATTGACTGGCTAAAGTTTGTGACAAAGGAATCTCTGACAAAGTCCTTTGTACCAAATCAAAGGCAATAATTACATGAAGATTGGTTTCATAAGAGGTAACCAACCAATGCAGAGCGTCGTTCAAGAAGGACCCAATATTGAATTCATAACTAGCAAGATCCACATATTGAGCATAAGTACCCTCCGGATAAAACCAGGAATTTGTTTTCAGAGAAAAATTGCTAATCATAGTCTCATAATTACCTACACTGTATGGATCTACTTCAAGTAAGATCAAAGGAATCACCTCCATAAAGACGAGCAAGTAGTCATCCGTTGATTTGTCATACCCAAAACCAATTGGATATAGAGCAATCAGCTCTTCAAGGTTGTGTGCAATTCTTCTCTGGGCACCGGTTGATGGATTCCATACAATGGCATCACCATGTTCAAGGTTGTCTGCAACAAGTATAAACCCTCTACAAGAACTCATGAACAAAACATCGTTTAAATGTTGCTGAGGAGTTGATGAAAGCGGAAATTTGAGGTTTACTGCAGAAGACTCATTGTTGTGAAGTGGTGCATCTATATCTAGCGACTCAATTTCAGAAGAATCATTACGTTTTGTAAGACATCGGTGGGTGGGTGCAGCAGCAGCTAGGTCATAATGGGATTTACCGAATTGGGGATCGGAAATGAGAGATAGCCATGATTTGCACACGGATTTGAAACGGAGCAAGGATCTCACCGGTAGCCTCAGTAGAATCTCAACTACCAAATCGTGAGGGAGAATGGAAGAGAGATTGGGGCTATCTATGCTCCTTCGACGCTGGTTGTTCATCTTTCAGGGGTAGATAGATAGTAGAGCGGAAAACCTTCTCAATCGATATAAAAGTTACTCGGGTAGAAATTATTAGGGGTGACAATATGAGTTGGTGAGAGGGGCTTGGTATGACTCACTTTTAGTATTTGGGTTGAAAGTCTCAACCCAACTCATATTTTGGCGGGTTAGCGGGTTATCCCACTTTAAGAATTTAGTGGGAAAAAAAAGAAGTTATGCAATAAGGGAAAAACTAAAAATGTTGCTCTCATTTCTTTTTCTTTGTACAATGAGAAAAAAAAGTTAAAATGTACAATTAGCAACACTACCACACTCACCTTGAATTAAACAAAAAGATGTGGTTGCTCCCTATTTCTTTGTTTTATTTCGGTCTTATCATTGAGTTTTGATTCATCTCAACTAGATAATAATAAACAATAAAAAACTCAACGTAATTCAACAATAAGAATCAATTCCACAATTACACTAAGAATAAAAACCACAAATTCATAACCAACTCACAAGTTGCAAAAATTCACAATCATCACAACTCATAAATGTCTTTAAAAACAACAAAAACACAAATCAAAGTCCAACAATCTCACAATAACATAGTCTTAGTTCAAAGCTTTTAAGTTCTGAAGGTCTTAGGTCGAAACATTAGATACTCTCTTGGGAGAAGATGCATCTTTTTTTCCATTATCACTACCATCATCAACTTTGAAATCTTCATCACTATTAAGGGCGGGAATATGGGTTGGTGGGGTTGGACGGGCCAACCCGCTATTAACTAGTCAAAATGCGGGTTCGGTTGGGCTGACCCACTTTTAACATTTTGGTTGAAAGTCTCAACCCAACCTAACCCGCCAAAAAAGACGGGCTAAATAGGTTAACTCAGCGGATCAATCCCATTTTGTCACCTCTAGAAATTATCTTTTTGTTTGTTTATTATCGTAACTCAAAATTAATTTTAATATTTATATTTTATATAATTTATAATAATATTAATTAATAAATATAGTTTTTTTATTTTAATATTATATTAATGTCATTACTTACATTGTTAAGTTAAAATTATTTAGTTGCTTATAAATTTAATTAAAAAATAAAGTGATTTATAAATGGTAAAAATATTGAATTTACTAATATAAAATAATAAAATTTTCACTATCACTTACTACTACTTAGTTAACATTATTTTTCGTTATTTATATTATAATAAAAATACACAAAATAATTCTTCACTTTAACAATAAAATAGGCTACTCACATATAAATATGAATTTTTTAATAGTAAATATAGACTAATTTTATATTATCATATGTTATTATTTAAAATTATTTCTCTACTTATATAATTATAATTAATAATTTAAATATAAATTAATTTTAAAGAATAATATCTTTTAATAATTTTTAAAAGTTTAATTAATTTTTATTGCTGATCACTTACCCCTACTAAGTTAAAATTCATTGGTTACATATATAATAATTTTAATTAAAATAGACTCCCTTTAAAAAAATTAAAATAACCGAATTAACTTAATTTTAGTTAATATTAAAACATAGACTCATTTATAAAAATGTAAAAATAATTAAATTTAATAGAATAGTCACTTTTGTAAAAACTACTTAGAAAATTAAATTTTAAATCTAACAATCGCGATTTATTCATTCATTCTCATGCACATCATTGCCTACGTCAGTGAAAGTATCTCTATAGATATCATGAAACAGTATATGACAAATACTTATGAATATCAGTATGATTAAAAGGGGTTAAACTGACCACATGCTGGATTAAACCCCTATCATAACTGGATTAGTTTCAACCTCTTTCAACCCATCCCTTCTATTAGCTCCTAGACAATTAAGATTGACATTATCACCATAACTTCAAGTCAAAATAAGTAACAGCACAATATCTTACAAAAGTCAGGAATCATTACTGTAGAAGAGGTACCTAAAATACAGTATAAATAGGAAGAGATTAAACCTGAAAACCATGTAAACGACATTAAGAGAAGAAAACTGCAACTACAATAACAATATTAAGAGGAGAAAAGATAAAGATGTTTAATAGCATGTACTACTACTAACTCCATCTAGGATTTCTTAACTCATACTTTAAATTATAACTAAGTTCAAAAGCCTCGACTCCAACTTACTGAAATTACGACTAAGCAGACACTACTGAAGCGAGATGATATAAGTATAACATTATATAAATAATATTCTCATCCAAATGCTAAGCTCTCTTCTTGGAATATCATCATTCAAAGGCAAGCCAAGACATCAAGCGTAACTGTGTAGAGCACTCTTGCAACCTTCATGGCCTGCAGGAAAAGATGAGCTTAATTTAAATGTCACCATATTATAAATTCTACAGGAACTTAGATCTGAGAACTGTTATTTCACCCCCAGACCTTAGTTGTTTTTCTTGTATAACTTTCCACCAAAATTGCCATCAATTATTCTAATCAAAGGCAACATTAAATGTTTTTTCTATCAATTGGTAAATTCCGTCCACCACCAAACCTCATCTTTCCTTGCAATCTCATGTGTCACACTTATGGAAATGGAAATATAATCACTTAACAAGGAGAGAGTACAAGATAGCTTAAGGAATCATCTTCTTCATGTGTTCTACATATAACTTTTCATTTTTTGTTATGCACGATAAATAGTAATAAAATGGTGAAAAGGATAGAAGAATTACATACACTAATTCTTATGGTCAGTTACTATTGGTCATCTTCACTTGCTTCCTCCAAGGCACTGGTCGGCTGTCATCTTCACTTGCTTCCGCAAAGTCATTAGGGACTAGGTAGTGATAGCAAAGTCTCTCTATAAATACCACAATTAAGAAAGTTCTCTCTATACGTATCGCCACGTATGTATGGATAGTTATCGAGATCAGGGCCAGTTGTACACTGATGAAGCAACCATCCTTTGTCATTAAGTATCATTAATCTTCTTCCACTGCCATTTGATCCAAAAATTCTACCATGTTTGGTGAAACATATTGGATCGAAGACATTTTGGGGAATGTTACAGGTAGAAAAAGCAAATAACTTAGTCCAAGACGACCGCACTTTATATTTTTTCATCATCCAAATCTCAGCCATTGAAGTCATGTTACCTGGGTAAAATAGGCTGAGGCATTCTCCCAGGACCCTCAAATAATATTGTTTATGGTTCAATTTCTGGGCTAAAGTTTGTGACAAAGGAATCTCTGACAAAGTCCTTCGTACCAAATCAAAGGCAATAACTACTTGAAGATTGGTTTGATAAGAGATAACCAACCAATGCAGGGCCTCGTTGGAGCAGGACCCAACTTTGAATTCATGATCCGGCATCTCCACATATTGAGCATTAGTACCCTCAGGGTAAAACCAGGAATTTGATTTCATGGAAAAAAGGCGAATGCAGATAGGAATATTGGCTACTACGTCTGGATGGCTATGCCGATAGTCTTCAAAAGAAATCAATTCTATAAGAACGAGCAAGTAGTCATGGGTTATTGTGTCATACCCGATACCATTTAGAAATAAATAATTCATGTCTTCAAGGTCGTCTGCAATTCTTCTCTGGGCACCGGTGGATGGATTCCATACATAAACATCACCACTTTCATAGGCTACAAGTATAAACCCTCTACAAGAACCCAAGAACTCAACAGAGTTGTCATCATCATCATCAGTGTATGATGAAAGGGGATATTTGAGGTTTACAACAGAAGACTCATAACTGTGAAGAGATGCATCTATATCTAGGGACTCAATTGCAGAATTGTTAACTTTTATAAGACATCGGTGGGTGGGTGCAGCAGCAGCTAGGTCAAAATGGGATTTACCAAATTGGGGATCCGAAATGAGAGAGAGCCACGATTTGCTCACCGATTTGAAACGGACGAGAGATCTCACCGGTAGCCTCAGCAGAATTTCGACAATCAAGTCTTGAGGGAAAATGGGAGAGAGAGTGGGGCTCTCTATGCTCCTTCCTCGATGCTGCTTCTTCATCTCTTTCAGTGGAGTGGCTTAGTGTGAAGTAGCACAATGACAACTAAATGGAAAAATCATATATACTCTCACGATGACTCCTCATAGTTAAAGGTTTGGTCTTATTTGTACCAAAATTTGGTTCGTGCAATTAGAGAAACTTTTATTTTAATTCTTGTCTCAACTAAACTCAGGCAAAATACCGAAGAGTTTTTTTTTTTTTTGAATATTTGAAAAAAAAAATATTGTTAGTTTTGGGTGTTGGTGTGAAAATATTTGTCAAAGTGAGGTGTTTTGCAAGATTAGACAAAAATAAGACTTCTTATAAAATGATAAAAATTAGGAGTTTTATAAAAAGCCTTAATTTAGGCGTTTTTTGAATAGGACAAAAAATAGTGAATCAGAATCTGACATGTAGCTGGTGGGATGTGGGTAGCAGGGGAGCAGGTTTGACTGGTACAAAACATAAGAAGTCTAAAATATAGCACAACATAAGAAGCCTAAATTTAGGCGTGTTATGTGCGATTGTAACAAGCCTAAAATATTGCACATTATAAACATGACCTCCAAACCCACGCCCCACCCCCACTCTCACCAAATCCCCCCCCCCCACATTGATCTTGTCCTTAGCCATGGATCTACGAGCACTTCTCGGCCTCCTTGTGTCCCAGGAAGTTGAATCGGGCGTACACGGAGAACATGCAAAGGGCTATGCGGTGGGCTTGTCTTAAGGGTGACGGCTCCATAGCCAAGAAAAGAGACAATCTGGATGATCTATCAGGTGATATCGTAGCGTGGACACCATATGATGATCACCCACATGCTTGGGCGTATGATGATATATCTCTCTTCAAAAGCTGAATCCATAAGATAACTCCATTCTTCTCTGACTACATCCCATACACCCTTCTCACAATATAACTTGGACTTTGCGCTTACATTCTTGCTTATGTGAAACCTGCATAGCAAGTGCTTCGAATTAGGGAAAACATCTTCTACAACTACCATCAATGCAAGGTTTTTGTCTGTCACAATCACACTTGGAAAATTTTCCTATTTATCAATCAACTCCCTCAGCTTTTTCAACGCCCATACAACGTCGTGTATTTTCTCAGTAGTCATATAGGCAAACCCTATACTGTATGTCATGTTGGTTGATGTCACACCTACCATCTCAAGCAATGACAACCCGTACCTATTGGTTTTGCAGGTACTATCTATGAGCACAACATTAGGGAAAATGTGAAATAACTCTATTGCATGAGGATGTGACTAGAAGATATGTTAAATAACACCATTGTCTTCATCCTTCGGATTCCAATGAACATATTTGTCACGTTCCAACAATTCCATTAAATGTTGCATCTCTGTCAATGGACCCCTCTTTGTTCTCTTGTACCTCGTACTTGCAGTGTATATTTGTTGTATCGTAGTCAGATTCTAGGGATTGTTATCCTTCAAAGCAACAAACACGTGTCCCGGTTTAACTCTGCTCTCCATAATGTCATGAAACATTTGTTTTTCCTCAGTACTCAATCGTCCAGCATATGCGTGTCCAACTAACGAATGTGCCCTGTTAGAACAGATAGCAACCTGAGAGGGGGGGGTGAATCAGTGTTGCCCCAATTTTCGCCTTATTGAAATCGATACTTTCAAGTTTATGATGATCACGAGTTGATCTTAGTGATTGCAGCGGATATGAACAATACTTGAAAGTAAATGTGAAGGATAAAGAGAATCACACACACGATTTATCCTGGTTCGCCTTCAATCCACCGAAGACTACGTCCAGTCCCTCAAGAAAACCCCTTGAAGATTTTTCCACTATTGATAAGAATTTCTTACAAGTTCCTAACCCAAGGACCCCAAGAACTTCTACCAATATCCTGTGAAAGCAAACCGCTTTCAACAGCCCCTGAAAGCAAACCGCTTTCAGTTCCTGAAGGCAAACCACCCTCAGACCTTGAAGACTAACCCGCCTTCAATCAACAACCCTTCACCGAATACCACGATGAAGTTAGAATCCCTCAGAAAGATTACCACTTTCTGAAAAACCACTCCACTGAATTCCACAGTGAAGATTTCCCATGATCGAGTACTCTTAACGAATGCTTGCACCAAGGACCCTAAGATATCTTATCAATCTTCCTGAAGCAACCCACTTCTGATTGATCAAGTCTTCTTAACGAATGCTTGTGCCAAGGACCCTAAGAGAACCCATCAAAACCCAGAAAGCAAACCACTTTCTGATGACACCGTATTACCACGGTGGACTTTGAATCAAACCCGATTCAAAGGGCCTTTTTACAACCACCGAAAACCACGGTGAATGAATCAACTTGATTAGAGAGATGAAGAAGAAGATGCCTTTACAATGGCTGACTCAATCCTTTAGACAAGATGGATTGATCTTAGTTTGTATGCTCCAGGCAATTACAATGAAGGCTTCTTAATAATTCTGAGTTCTCAAAGATTGAACAGCATAAGTGTTCTTTGATATTTAGAGAACAAGAACTCAGAATGATGACTCTAATGAATGTGAAAGTTGTGGCACAAGTCATGCTTGTTTCTGAGTATTCATGGACTATTTATAGGCACTAGTGATTGTTCATGAACCATTGCAATGCTTCTCAAAAGACTTGGGATGCATTGGTTCATGAAACAACACATCCAATGCACTAAAGGTTGTTAATGAACCATTGCAATGCTTCCCAAATGACTTGGGACATGTTGGTTCGTGAAACAACATATATTAGGCACTAGAGGTTGCCTATGAACCATTACAATGCTTCCCAAATGTTGTGAGACACATTGGTTCATTAAAAAGCACTTTTGTCGTGCTGGTAATCGATTACAGCAGTTGGTGTAATCGATTACACTAGCCGTTGCAGTTTGAATTCAAAATTCAAACTGTGTAATCGATTACACACAACCTGTAATCGATTACTGATAGTCCAAAACTCAGTTTTAACCATCTTAAACCCTAATTGAGTGTTCCTACCAAGTCTTACTTGTGAGAACATATTATACTCAATTAGTTGATCTTTAATGAGCCTTCAAATGCAATTAAACCTTAATAAAGCATAGCACACTAAGTTGACAAGACTTACTTAAAACTAGAACCTTCATGTTTGATCTTGACGCTCTGAGCCGGTTCTTGAAGTCTTTCTTCTCTGAAGTCTTCTTTGATGTCTTCTCAAAGTCTTCCTTCCTTTTCTGAAGTCTTCGTGAAGTCTTTCTTCTTTTTGTTCCTTTCTTTCTTGAAGTCTTCTTTTTCTTTTCTGAAGTGTTTCTTCTTTTTGTGATGTGTTTGTCTTCATCAAAACCTCAGTCGAGTCCAAGGACGAGACCTGATTTACATGCCCTTGCATGATTATGAAATCCACATAACATGTTCAGCCTCCGGCATTCGTCAGCCTTCCTAGGTCTTCCTCTTAGCTTAAAGGGACACTCACACTTTCTTGTTCCAGTGCTCTTATTTATCAACTTCCCCTTGTACGGTTTGTATTTCCCACCACGCTCACAACCTAGAGTCAGGAATTCTTTCCTATTTACGCTTCCATAATCAGACTTTGCAGTTACAACAACAAAACCATTCACCTTCCCAACCGCCCGAGCCCAATCAAAGAGTTCATGTCGAGTTCTGAATATCTGCAAACAATAAAAACACATGAGACACTTGCCAGTGTACAGTAGATAGTGTAAAACACATTAGCGCAACAAAAATACGAACCTTATCAGTTGTAAATGCTTATGTGCAATCAACCGGGATAGCAGAAGAAGATTTATTACCGAATGAGTGTTTTAAATTGTCATCTTCAGTCTTCACTACAAGAACTAGTTCTTTCCCATGACCATCACCGCCGACTTCGTCCACATTATCAACCTTATCAACCTCCTCTGACAACACGGTTTGCATGATTGAGATGCCACAAGCAATAAGGCACGTCAACTCACAGAAAATGTAACATACAGGGCTGGTCGCACCTATAAGTGCGAACAGACATATGTAATCGCACATATAGGTGCGAATAAGAAGTTGCCCTTTTTTAATTCGGTCGCACTTATAATTGCGAATAATAACCAGTATGTTATTCGCACTTATAAGTGTGAAAGCAAGGTCGGAAAAATAAAAAATTAAAGCGTGAGATAGAGGAAGGGAAGGAAACATCCTCCCATGAAATATGAAGGGAAATGTAGATGATGAATGAAATGTAGAAGATGATGGGTAATAGTGGATTGGTAATGAGGGAATGTGAGAGATTTTGAAGAGAATAATCAAAGATGGGATGTTGGTGAAGATGAGTTTTGAAAGGGGATGGAGGTGAGAATGATGGTGAGGAGAGGAAGGGGATGGTGGTGAGAAGATGAAGGGGGTGGTGGTAAGAAGATGAAGGGGATGGTGGGGAAAAGAGGAAAGAGATGGTGGTAATGAAGAAAATGGTGATTGAAGGTAATAGGAAGAAGAAGGGTATGTAAGGAATTAGTTTTTTTATAAGGGTAAAATTGTCTTTTTTCTTTATGAAGGGGGGTGGCACCACACCCAATTGGGGTGGCACCAAACACAATTCCCTTTTTTAATCAAATTAAGTCATTTTGACCAATTTTGACTGATCAGTCATCTAATTTTCACTGTCATCATTTTCACGTATAATTAACTTATCCCAATCGTCTTTTTTTATACTTAAGTTTATTTTTTTATTCCACATCAGGTAATTATCTTCCATCATCATCTTCTTCCTCTTCAACCTTCTTCCCTTTCCTCCATAGCTAAACAAGGAAACCCAGGGGAGTGAGGAAGAAAAGTCACTCAACAGAAACCCAGGCACCACCCTCTCCTCCTTACTTTCTTCATCATCTTCCTAAAAAACTCTTCCCACCAACCAGCCGCAACCTCCTACCTATTTTCACCCAAAACCTTAGCCACACTTAGAGAGAGAAGAAGAAAGACGTGACAACGACAAGGGAATCAATCCATGGCGCTTCAGATGACCATCGCGACTAAGTAAGCCCAGGCACGATGGCTTTGGCGCATAGGTGACAGCGGAGAACGATGAGATGGGTGTTGCGGAATCGACTCCATGGCAGCTTCAAATATGTGTTCTCTCTTATGTTTCTTCATTTGCTCCATGTCTCTCTTTCTCTCTCACTTAAGATTTGCATCCGGGTCTCTCTCTGAGATCGAAGAATTAGAATTAGGGATTTAGGGCAGAGAATGTGAGATGGGTTTGCTGCTGTTATGGAGAAAAGGGCTGTCTAGAGATGGGATAAGGGTGAAGCTATTTTGGCTTATGCTAACTGATGGGGTTATGGTTTTCTGTTGTGATGGTTAGACAATTGTTTTAGCCCATGAATTGGTTGGTCATGGTTATGTGAAGAAGTGTTAGAGAGTTGGCTAAGAATGGGTCCTTATGTTGTCGCTGTTTCAATATGATATTTGAGCTTTCAACAAAAATTGGCAGATTCCTGGGTCTAGTTCGAGAAAGGGTTACCCATGTCGTGTGGCGTCCACAAAGAAACAGGAGTTGTCAAGAGTACTCCAACAGTAAGTGTTGTGTGATGGAGTTCCGAGAGGATGAAGAACTTTCTGGGTTTTCAATTTCTGGGTTTAAGAATTTCAGTTATGAAGGTGGAAGAGGAAGAAGATGGTGGTCGAAGAGGAGGAACTCAAATATGGAAGAGGATGAAGGTGAATATGTGGTTGAAAAAATTAAATAAAAATTCCATGTAGGATAAGTGAGATGATATAGATGTGATGACTAAGTAAAATTCCATGTTGACTAGTCATAATTGGTCAAAAGGACATAATTTAATTTTTTTTTTTGTTAGGAATAACATTTTGCAAATTATTTTTCAGAGACCTAAATTGATTCTCTTTCAAATGTCAGAGACCCCGAACATATTTAAGCTTTTTTTATAAGAAATATAGCAAAGTAATAGGACTTAAGTTAAATCACTACTTCTTGTTGAGGTAGCAAACAAGCAGTTTCTACTGATAAATGGTAGCTTTTAAGTGATTCCAAATGGCTCCCAAAGTTACTTTGGCATTCCACTAAGCTTTCCCAGTCACTATGTAAGGTGAATGGATTACATCTGATAACCAGACATAATGTGTAGAGATTTAGCTACGAAATGTAAACATTACTGACCAAAAGGTTCATGGAAAAGAATCTCTAAACTGGCCCCTGACCAAGATGAATAATTCTAAGTCCAGCAATTTCATAAAAAACTAATAGAATATTTGGATCTATCTATCTTTTCTTAAAATCAACTCTAAAACTAAAAAACTACTAATCAAAGACTACTAACAAGTGGTATTCTTAGAACTAATTCTATCTTCAAAATTAATTGTCCAAGGATTTCTAAACATGGACTGAATATTCAATGAAAAGCACGTCTTGGCAAAATTTTGAAAACTCCCTAGCTCAACTGGACTTTGGACTAAAGACAGCAGAAAAAGAACAGAATTTTTAAGCAACAAATAACCAAAACACAGATTAGATTTAAACGAACCCCAAATATGGCAAAAATGCTTGAAACTTTCAAATTTGAAGCAACTATACCAGAAATGCAAGCAATTTGACATGCAGTGAAAATATCACGTTCATCACAGGACAGACACCATCCACAGCACATACAGAATAGACAACCAAAACACAAATTAGATATAAAACAACCCCAAAACCACACAAAATTCAAAATTGCAGGAGCTAGTCTTTATTTTCCATAGCAAAAATGCTTAGAAGTTTCAAATCAGAAGCAACTATACCAGAAATGCAAGAAAATTGACAAGCAGAGAAAATATCAAATTCATCATTCGTGAGACACCATCCTCAGCATATACAAAATAGACAACCATTTTTATTTAATGATCAAAATGTTCCCACTGTCTTAAAAGACTTGTGAACATGTGTTAGAATGTCCTTATCTCTATTCCACTCTGGAGTAGGAGCATTAACAAAATGAGCGTAAAGCTTGTTCTGAGCACATGTCACTGAGATCAAGCTATGAGTCCCAACCCCATCAATCTCATACACATAATACACTTGACCCTTCTCATCCTTCACCTCCTCAGACTTCACGCTCTCTGCATCTGCAATCAAGTCCTGCAAATTCACATCAGAGAGCGCCAAATTGCTCAAGACCGCATCTTTAGGTGCCAATTGGCGAAACCCAGAGAGGAAAGTGAGGTACTCCTTCTCTGCTTTCTTCTTCGGGTTGTAGAATTCACTGTCAGTGCCGTTGGTACCCTTTTCAACCTTTGAGATCAAACGCTCCTTCCAGCCCTCGGGGACATCGTAGACGTACTCGGCAGAGTCTTTCTTGCTGGAATTGCCGCCGTAGCCGCCGTAGTTGGCGGCGCTGGCGGCGGTTCCATAGTAGACTTGGTAGTCTGAGGCTGAGGAAGGTGGTGGCGCGGAGATGAGGATGGCGGCTATGGCTGCGGCGGCGGTTAAGGTGGTTAGAGGTTGTTGGTGTTGTTTGCAGGGGAGGAGAGAGGGTTTGGGTGAGGAGGAGGAGGAAGAGGGTGGGATTTTGGTGGTGGATGAGGAGGAGATAATGGCCGATGGTGATGAGAATATGGTAGCCATTGACGTGTTGGTGGTGTGGGATTGTTTTTGTGGGCTATTTCTCTGGTGTTTGTTTTGTCCATTGAAACTTGGGGAGAAATGTGTGTAGCGTAGATTTTTTTCTTATCCACAAGCATAGGATTAGGCTTACGTGGATACACAGTCAAACTTGGAACTTTCAATTATGATTCGTAAATATCTTATGAACCTTACACAATAATGTATTTACACTATTTTTCTGATGAATAAAAATAATAATAATGTATTTAAATTAACATCTAATCACATTATGCTTAGTAATACTCCAACTGTTGTGCTCATTTTTAATTTTAATTAAAATAAAAATAAATTTTGAATTGTCCAAAATCCATTGGAAATAAATATTGAAAATGAAACAACTATTTTCTCAAATTTTATTAATAAATCATATTTGAATGATGTAAAAAATGAGGAATCGTTTTAAAAAAAAAAGAGTATCTAGAAGATTCCAACTTTGTGGTGCCTCTCAGGAACCGAGGAAGCATGTGATACCCGCACCTGCGCAACACTTGTTCGTGAAGCATTCTTCCCTTCCCTTTTTCCTTCATTCATTTCAATTTCTTCCCATTCTCAATTCTCTCCCATTCCCAAGTCAATTTTTTTCTTCAGGTATGCTACTTCTCTCTTCTCTCTCCCTCGCTTCAATTTCTCACACCATGCTTCCTTTCATTCATTTCATTCCAGTGATTCTCTCAAATTGCAATGGATTGATTGCAAACTGCAAACCCTACCCTCCACCCCTTTTCTTCCAACCCCATTTCCCAAAAATTAAACTTTCTTCTCTTTGATCCCTCCTCTTTTTACTTTCACATTTTGTCTTAATCATGATAATCAAAAAAGAAATTGATTGATTATTTCGCCATGGTTTCCCTCAAGCTTCCAACTTGGGTGATATAGAAAGCAGAATCTAAATTGGGTTTCATTTTTTATCTGTTTAACTCAGTCATTGGAATGCTTCTGGGTGGTTTCATCATTCATATCACGTGTTGTAGACCTTTTGTTTCTATGAATAATTGATTACATGTAGATGTAGTTGGTGTTTATGTTATCATTGATTGCAATTTACAAATTGTTCCTAATTTGACTTTGCATCTTAAGGTCAACGGTCTATGGATATTGATGCAATTTTTGGGGCCATCAAGCCTGTGAGTGTTCCAAGGAAGAGTGCCATTTATGTGTGGGGATACAATCAATCTGGGCAGACAGGGAGAAAGGAGAAAGATGATCAGCTGAGGATTCCAAAACAGCTTCCTCCTCAGCTGTTTGGATGTCCAGCTGGTACCAATGTCCGGTGGTTGGATGTTGCTTGTGGTCGTGAGCATACAGCAGCAATAGCCTCTGATGGCTCACTTTATACTTGGGGTTTGGACATTTTACTCTTATTTGTTTTACTCGTTGTTCCTGCATTCATTCATTTGAATATACTGTTATCAAATTTCGCAGTGTTGGCCGTTGGGGCTCTGTTTTTTTTTTTGTACTTGGGTTATTTATGCAGTGGAAATTTATCAAGTAAATAAATTTAGAGTGAATTACTTTTGCATGATTAGACCCTGATATGGACTAAGTGAGGCAGTTCCATTAAAGTGGTGCTTGAGAGATAGCGGAAAGCCAAAAATCTGTTATGTCAAGCCCTCAAAGTGGAAAATAGCGCAGATAGCGGTGAACCCTTAGAGCGCTACGCTATAGCACAGTCGACAACAAGGATTATTTGGCATTGTATGTCTAATGCAAACAGTTACGCAGAAGGCCTATTTTATGTGAAATCAAAAACTCAAACCAGGGGATGTTTTGACTTTTTGTTGGTTTTGAAAGTAGAGGGACCGGAATTTCAAGTTTAATTTAGGATGGGGACATACTCTCATTGATTAGTGCTATTGCAGAACTGGATTTTAGTATTCTACTGGGGCGAACATGTGCATCATCAGAGTTCCCATTACACTTCATATATGGGATGTGATTTGTATCTGTAGAGACTATCTTTGCCCTGCATTTCTTTCCTTATTGTAATTAGAATCCATTTAGTTTGATAATTTACTACTAATAGGGAACAGTATGCATAAGAATGAATTAGCCTTTGACATGTTTTTTTCCTTTTTTATTTTACAATTCTAATTGTATGTGTGTTTGCTATTATTAATTGTTCATATTGCAAATGGTTTTGAAACATAGAAGTGCCAAGAGTCTAAGATTCATGCATATATCTCATATATTAGGGGCTAATGACTTTGGTCAATTGGGTGATGGAACTGAGGAGCGAAGGAAGCATCCTAAGAAAGTTAAAGAATTAGAGTCAGAGTTTGTAAAATCTGTATCCTGCGGAGCACATTGCTCTGCTTGCATTGCAGAACCTCGTGAAAATGATGGTACTGTCTCGACTGGAAGGCTCTGGGTGTGGGGACAAAACCAGGTAATACCTTTTTAAGGGTTAATACTTGGCACAATGCTCTTCATATGTCAGAAATCCTTCATGTTCAACTTATTTTTGATATTTCAGGGATCAAATCTTCCTAGATTGTTTTGGGGGGCTTTCAAACCTAACACAGTAAGTATATATGTTTGAGCACATATTGGTACCAGTATAGTTATATATGTATATATTTGCATGTATGTAAACATTCACGAAATAACACGTCATTTATTTGATTGTTTGATTATTTTTTTATTTTCATTTTTTCTGTGTACATATATCCAAGTACCCCCTGCTATATTCATATGACAAGGTAGATAGCAGTGTTAAAGAATAAGTATACTTAAATTGGACTCTTAGCGAGCAATCCCTAATCACTTGCCTTTACATTTTCTCCTAGAGTCAACCACACCATAACATCTGACTGTTTGTTGGATATACATAGAGAAACTTTTATTCTTGCATATTTGTTACCCATGATTTATTGCTATGCCTTACTACCATTTTAGATTCTTTTGAACATTGTCTATTGTGTAGTTTATTTACTTTTGTACTCTATATTCTATAATATGCTCAGATCTTTTTTACTACTATTTTTAAAATCTATTCCTTAGGTCGAATAAGTACTGAGGCCCAAGAAGGATTATAATTGCTTATGTGGTGTCATGAAATTGCTTCCATGAATGTAATTCTTTCCTAACATTCTTGTTTCCCAATTTCTTGTGTGTAGCCTTGCTAGGAATTATGATATATGAATACCTCTATTCTCCTTGGTTTTAGTTTAATTTTATTAAATGCAAAGTAGAATGTATAGTTTCTCTTCCTTATCTTTGTGGGGATACAATTTTTATATGATCCAATTTTTATCTTGTTGTACTTTCTTTTCTCCTATCATTCATATTATATCATACTTACAGATTATTCGTGAAGTGTCATGTGGAGCTGTCCATGTGGTTGCTTTATCTGAGGAAGGCCTACTACAAGCTTGGGGTAATTCAGTTATTGCCTTTCTTTGTTCACTACTCCCTCCGTTCCAAAATATAAGTTGTTTAAGGTTATGCACGGGTATTAAGAACTCGTCATTTGATAAATATTTTGACTGAAATACCCCTATTTAAAGTTGAGTTATATTAAGGAGAATGAAAGATGATTATTGGTTAAGGGCATATTGAGAGTTGTGATAGGTGAAAAATGAAGGTGGTAGGTGAGAGATATAATATTAAATGAGGGTATAAAAGGAAGAAAGTGAGAAAAAGTGCTTTGGGTTTGCAAAACAACATATATTTTGGAACATATTCTTTCTAAATATATTATTTTTCATTTTTGTTTTGTAAATTTTATGTAATAATTACCTTTGTGGAGTTGACGTGGTTAGAGGCTTATAAATTCAGAGAGCATTAATGTAGAAAAGCAAATCAAGCATTTACGTAGCGGGTTTCTACTTTCTTATGACATACTAATCAGGTTTTTCTCACTGTTCTCATAAACCAGGCTATAATGAGTATGGTCAACTCGGCCGAGGTGTTACTTGTGAAGGACTACAGAGGCCTCGTATTATAAATTCTTATGCTAAGTTCCTTGATGAAACCCCTGAGCTTGTGAAGATTACCACAGTGTCATGCGGGGAGTACCACACAGCAGCCATTTCTGATAAGGGCGAGGTGTAAGTGATTTGAAGGACTTTCTAGATGGATATAAATTTAAACATGAAATTGTGGTTTTCCGCATGACACATTAGGGAATCTCACATCAGGAGACAAGATGCAATGGAAATGCTGCATCTATTATGCAAGTTTCTATTCCCTTGGCTTGATTATACCATAAAAAACTGTAGTTGAGTGTAGTTATATATTCCTGGAGCCAACAATGTTATTTTTTTTTCCCCTTCTCTTTATCTGGGTTCTGTTTAGAAATTTTTGTAATAAGGTTTCTTACATGCAATCATGGTTTTTTAAAGAGTATTATTTGTTTAAATAGGTTTGTATCCATTACGGAATGATGCTTATATGAGTATGACCATTATACTTTGTTATATAGTAGCTGAAATCCCTGAGCTTAGTAATTTGTTTGTTTGTCCTTCTATGTATATAATTGGAGAAAATACTCAATATTTGTTTAGTTTCTTTTGCTCATTTGATTTGATACATGAATACATAGATATATTTTTCTACGTTAAGGAATAACTTGTTTTGCTTATGTGTATTATTGGGGATCCATAAACAATATTAAAAATGTTCAGCTATGGGTTTAGCTTGTTGTGATATTATCTCATCACTTTTGTTATTTGTCCTTGGACCTTGCAGTTACACATGGGGGCTAGGAAATATGGGCCAGCTTGGGCATTCTTCACTTCAGTATGGGGATAAAGAGTTACTGCCAAGGAGGGTGGTTTCCCTCGATGGTATTTTCATAAAAGACGTGTCATGTGGTGGTGTACATACATGTGCGGTAACTCAGGGAGGAGCACTTTATGCATGGGGTGGCGGTCAATCCGGACAGCTAGGCCTTGGCCCCAACACTGGATTGTTCTCGTGCGTTGCGAATGACTCTCAGACGTTTTTCCGTAACATTCCGGTTTTAATTGTTCCAAAAGATGTGCAACTCGTTGCTTGTGGACATTCCCACACTCTTATTTCCATGAGTGATGGTCGAATTCATGGATGGGGTTACAATAATTATGGTCAAGCAGCCAATGAGAAATCTACATATGCTTGGTATCCATCACCAGTTGACTGGTATGTATTTCTAGCTTAAGTAACTGCTTCATGATAATAAAAATAAGGGCAAACCTGCTGCTATAAAGCTTCTGCTACACGCGAGGTCCAGAGAGGGGGCCGGAACCACTTTGTGGATTTAATTTAGGCAGTCTTACCTTGCATTTTTGCATGAGGCGGGCGGTCTGTGACCGCAAAGTCACATGGCAGCAACCTTATTGTTGCGCTGAGGCTTGCCCTCAAGCCTCAACTGCTTCATGATAGCATTGATTTTTATGTTAAACTTCCTAAATCACAGGTGTGTTGGGGAGGTTAGAAAACTAGCTGCTGGTGGGGGCCATTCAGCTGTGTTGACTGATGCTTGTTCGTTAAAGGAGTTGTGTGAATTTGTACTTGCTGACAGTATGACTTTATCAAATGCTGCTAAGGTTGAGGAAATTGCATACAGAACCGGATCAGACGCCTTGGCTCGCCTTTGCGGTAGACTCAGGTATTTTACTTTATGTGATATGTGTGATTTTAATATAAGGTGCAATTCAATTAGAGTATCATCAAATTTAATTGGGATGTGGAAAGATTATTAGTCCATAATTGGTAATTCATCGTCAAAAGGTTATACTACATAATTAGTGAATTCTGTGATCTGAAGGTAATAAATTTTTTTAATCTCGAAGTCCTGCATACCCATGTACATGTAGTTAAACATACAACTACAATATTCATCTCTGAGCGGTTTTGAGGAAGAGTTAAAGTTAAGCTGAATTCTAATATTCACTCACTCATCAGTCATGTACGATTACTAGGTAAAACTTTTTTGCAAAAGTGATACCCTGCACTAATGATTATGAGCAACAAAGAAGGCTCTCCATAATTCAATCATGTTCATGGTGGTTGCCAAAGATTGTTAGGATGTATAAAACCTTTCAGCTTCGTTGACTTTGTTGCCCATGTTTTATGAAAACATAAGCTCGAAACTCCATTAGTGTTTGTCTGTAACAATGCGCCCCCTACATAATAATTGATTATATTTCACTGTCATTTGATTTGAAAGTTTATGGTATAGTTGTTGGAACTTGGAAGAGCATAAAATTTGATGGTATAACACTCGACACATAATTTTCTTTTTGAACGTAACTACTGACCCATAATTGCTGTTTTTTGTCGCCCATTAATTTGTCTCTTGCTTTGTTATGATTTAAGTGTTTCCCCTGTCATTTCTCTTTCTTATTTTTTGCTTTGGTGTTTTTTCAATGAACCAAATGATGATGCTACGGCAACAACTTCGTGGCAGAGAGTTTATGCTTGCTGGTGATGCACATGAACAATACAAGGAGATGAAACAGTAAATTCTGACATAGCATATTAAGTATTAATCATGATTTGTTGTATTCATGTAATGTAATAATATGTGTATTCATAATTGGAACTCTGTAATTATTATTTGAACAGATGTAATCATGCAATAGATACAGGTTCATTTACTCAATACCAAAACAATATGGATTTTAGTTAGATTTTGTAATAATGCAATAGATACATGTTTAATCTAATACCTTAAAACTATCGAATTTTAGTCAGACTTTTCACAGGTGTATTCTTTCATGTCCCAAAAAGTTTTTTTTTTTTTTAAATTACGTTTGTATTGACTCTCAAATCAACAAGAAAGAAATTTTATCATGCACAGGATTGACAATTTCAAAAAGATTTATCATATAACTTAATCTGTATTACTAGGGATTTTCATAACCGAACCAAACCAATTTAAATCCGTTCAAACTGATCTATTAGCCTGGGTTGAAAAACTGTACTTTATTATAGCTGGATGCAAGGGGGTGGAAGTTACAATTCAAATCAATCTTGCTTGTCATATTTTATCCAAACTTAGTTCTTAAATAGAAGAAGCCTTGAAGCAAAAGAAGAAAAACTATATTTAGAGCATTATGGAGTAAAACTCCCATCATTTTCTTTAGCATCTTCTAATTTGAATTCCAACATGCACCCTTTGTCAAAAACATTGCTTCATTTTATTGTTTCAGTTGCACAAAGAATGGGCATCGTTTGTTTTAAGAAGTGTTGGTGCAGAGCCATTATATTCTACAATAGCAGAGGCTGCATTTCCATTAATTAATATAACATATGAATGGCACATCCCTTACAAGAAGATTTTGAGCAATTTTAAACTCAGGCATGTAGCCATTCTAACATAGTTAATGTCTCAGAACATTTATCATATAAGTCACATACTTGTTAGAACCATATGTCTAACTAGTTAGATGATGCAGCATCCATGGTGGGATGAGAGTGCTGCTACTAGGGGCGATTCGAGCTTCAGCCGTTTCTTCAAGCGATAATCTTGCTTGTAAAGTCTCACTGCATCATTTTGGCACTTTCATGTTAGTCAAAATTTTCTGTTTATATGCATATGTAGTTCCTAAGATCATAATGGATCTTCATGCAGTTTGTTGTGTTATTGTTCAGCAAAATTTTCTATGTGCATGCATATGTAGTTCCTAAAATTAAAGGCAGCTTCTACTGAAATCATCAACAGTTATATCCAGAGGGTCAAATAATATGCTGAATGCAATTTTTTGTCCATATTTATTCAATTTAGTTATTGAACAACCATTTTCCTTCCAAAATTGTGGACCAGACATTGAATAATTCATGGTACTATAAATCAGTACAAATCATGTAAAGTGAGACTGGACCATAGGATCACCATACTGGCTTGTGGTCTAAATTGGTCAGTTTTACTTCATTTCTTTCACAAACTCACATGCATACTAGCAATACTAACATTTTCTCCAAGGTACTCTTAAAAAGATTGAAATCTTTGTCCCCAAACCGTGTCTCAGTCTCTGTTCCACCATGTAAATTTGTAACTGTCCCACTTATGTCCCTTGTAGCCATGGCAAGATTTCATTGGTGGATCAGGAAATTGAGACACCATTTAGGGATAGAAGATCTGGATCCCTGTTAAAAGCGGTTTTATTGCTTAGGTTGGTTGACATTTTGATCTTCCTTAGGCTTCAATTGTATTCTGCATCACCAATAGCTAGAATGTACAGCCTAATGTTTGACAATGAAAGATGTTCCTTGTCTAAGAAGCGAGAAGCAAGATAAAAGTACCAGTGAGCTAGAGAAGGAAACTGTGTTTGTGGTAGCATTAGCTTTGGAGAATATAAGTTGGAGGTGGATGAACATTGTTGGCCTGTGGTTTCTGGGCAGCTCTGTGGTCCTTCAGTTAGTTTCTTTGTCTTCTCTTTCTCCTTCATCTAATCATAAATGTAATAAAAGTTAAATTTAGTTATTAACATTTCTTGGCTAGAAGATTTAGATAGAAATGTTAATAAGGAATATGTGACTTCTACCTTTGCTAGCTTGCTGTTTTGGTCCTGCAATGCCCTTGTCTGTCATATGCACATCAAAAAATTTATCTTGTAAATTTCACATGTTTTGATGCAGATGAAGTAATAAGGAAAAGTAATTTCGTTTATAGATAGAAATTTAATTTAATAAACCCGCTAGTAAAAAAGACAAAGAAGAAACAAAGTAGAATGAATGGCATGTAAGATTACTTCTAGGAATGTCATTTGATTCGCTTTTATGTGCATATTTGGAAATCTTTCTACATCAGTTGATTTTAAAGCCAAAGTCAATTCTGGAAAGAAACTTCAGAGGATAGTTTCTAAGTGGCGGAATTGATCCTATAGAAAAAAGAAACCGATCCAAGCATGCTAACCTTGTAATACACCCATGCACACACACATTGTTTTAACAAGTATTGCACATGAAAATTCTATTCCAAACTATATACCAAAGACTGTCACTTTAGATTTTAAACTATTCCATGTTGCTGTAAGCATCTAATGTACAAGCCATGTAGTCTAGGCAATACTTAATATCACCCTCAACCCCCAACAAATCTTACCTTTTTATGCAACTCTGAGATGTTTTGATTCATAACTTGGTTCTGCAGAAATCACATTGATCTGTCAGTATAAGATCAGCTGAAAATATTTTATATGTGCTTTTGCTATTTCTTTAATTTTAAGATTACATTTATTTTCTTCTATTGTTTCTATCTTCTTATTTCTGGTAAATGAATAAGCTCTCTTCACCTTTCTTGTTCGGATGCGCTTCAGAGATGTGTCAAGCTGTTGCTCCAAACTCTGAAGCTCTTTAGTACTCAAGGGATCCAAATCTTGTCCCACAAAGTTCCTACATTAAGATGATATAAGCTATTTATCTTTCTTTCCATAATACTGTTGATTTTGATGCATGACATGAAGTAATTCTTGAACATCTTCCAAAGCTGAAAGTAATTGTTATTGTACAATATCTTATCATGGAATCTAAACAAATTAAGTACCTTATGTTCTTCTCCAAGACTTGAACTTTAGCAGTGAGCTTCATGTATTCGAAAGACCAGTTTCCCTTCAATCAAATGATCTTCAATTAATACTAATGTGGGTTACATGGAAAGATAAATTCATATTCAAATACATTCATCATATGCATGACAAGAACACTTATAGCTGTTTCATCAATCAAATGGTACTGATTGATTATCAACTATGTTGATAATCTGACTACCAGTGATACTGATTATTTCTACATTTCTAGGTATATTGACTGCAAAAAGTTTAGGATTTGTGGTAACTCGGGGGTGAATAACTGCTTTGTGTATTCTGCTCACTCTAGCTAACATCTTAAATGAGATTTAATATTGGGCGTGTACGAGTAAACAATTTAATTAAGCGTTTAACAAATACGTGTTTATGTATACGCTAATTTGAGAAACATATTGAAATAAACACAAAATTGGTTATGTCCCTGTTTGAAAGAACTTATATGGATTTATCTTACCTTATAAACACTTATGCAAGTAATTGAATGAGTTTATGTAAATTGTTTTATGACCTACTTATAAGTTGCTTTTAGCTGATTTTTATAAGTTTAGTAGATTAGACTATGAATAAATGTTGATGCCTACCTATAACATATATAATTTAAGAACCTTTTCAACTTAGCTTATAATTAAATAAGCGTTTTAATTAAGTTGTTTACTCAAGCACATTATATAAGTATGTGTGAGCGCTTACTCATAAGTTAATATTAGCCGATTACGAAAATATGCCCAAAACAACTTATAAATAGGTCATAAGTTATTTACATAAATTTTCTACTAGTTGAATAAACGCTTATGCTATAAGATAAAACTAAATAAGCTCTTTCAAACAGGGCAATAATTTACTATATCTTTTGCCTCTCCGGTGATCCCTATTCCTTCTTTAATATGCATAGACTGGCTTATGAAAAGCCTAAAGTTTGTGCACCTCTACCACCTCCTCATAGGCACAATGCAAGTATGAACAAAAACTTGGTGTTGCTTATGCAATAGGAAGCTAGTGGTAAGATGTAGACAAAAATCATATAGTTGTATGAAGTACCTGTGTTTCATTGTCAGGTCCAGCAGATTCTGTATGGTTATACCTCTCATATCGTTCCAGAATGTCTTCCACGCTGTTCCACAAGTCAAAATGGAAAACTATTAGACAAATATTTAAAATGCATGGCAAAATATTCAAATGAAACCCTAGAGTCAAGAATTTGATATGATATCTTTTCTTAATTATTATTTGGCGTAGACGACAGTAAAAGGGCACATCTAAATTAGTCATTGTAAGATAGGATCCCCTTTAAATAAAAGCATAATTATAAAATGAATAAATGCTATTGAAATGGAATATTATCCTTTGGAATCAATTTAATTGCTGTTTCGGAGTATGAATGAGTAAGGAACCAGTACTTTACCTAATAACTAGTGAAAAAAAATATTGGATACCGATAAAGAATTCAATTTTGTGTTTCTACTTCCAACAAGCCAAGACCAACTAATCTAATTTTAACTAGATTAATTTGATCCAGATCATTTTAAAAAATCAAATTAAACTGATTTAGTTAATTTAATTTATCTAAAACTTTCACTTGAAACCAATCCAAACTGATGTTTGAAAAAAATCTTTATAAAGAGTACTTATATTATTTTTTTAACTGTAGGTATCCATCGTCGATCACAGTTACTAATCCCCATACCATGGATGCTTACATTAAACGATAAAATGCGCTTAACTTTTATGGGGAGAATCAAAGTGAACTAAACATTACGCCACACTTCTTTACATATTGATTATCATATGCTGCAAATATACATGCATACAGTGTATTTATAAACAGTTATTAATTTTGGCAGGATGTTCTCAAGTTATTAAGGTACAAACGTATAATAAAAAAATTTGTTAAAAAAACATGTAGTTTTTAAGCCTGGACTAAAAAAATGATTCATAAATATATAAATAGTATAGGAATTTATAAACACCTTCATTTTTTTCTTCATCTTTTTTTTCTTATTATATCAATCATATATCACATTCACTACTTATTTCTCTTTTCTTCATTTCTCTTTTTGAGTGTCTACACCTAATTATAACTCCCCTGACTACTAATTTAGGAAGAGAATTATTGAGTTGGAAAAATATACTTTAGTGCATTTGTAGAAAGTCAATGATTAGACGTCAAAGAGATAATTCAATTAGCTTTGCTTTATTTAAAATTTAGAATGCCTTCCATTCAAAACTTCCAATAAGAATCAGAATATTCATATTTAATACAATATTTTATGCATATCGTACTATTTTGAATAATGTAATATCTGCATGTATCATGCATAATCCAATTACAAAGCAGAAGAAGCTATCCGTTTCACTTCAGTGTTCAGCTTTTGGGATTTGAGACACAGGACAGAAGAAGAGGCCAAGGCAATCTGTTATTTTATGTTTGTTTATGTATCATGATTAATTAGGCATGCTCACCATAGTTACATCAATCAAGTGTCATGTGTAGACACCTTTTAATTTTTTAAACAAAATATTTTATTCATCAAAGAAATTATGACAACATCTAGCTTGTTATGAGCTTGTCACAAAGACACTTATTATATCACATTTCCATTAACTTATCAAATCTTCAATCTCATAATTAGAAGATGAGATGAATATTCACCGTACCACATTTTATACTTTAAAATATTCAATTATTTTTTAATTTCACTCTAACAACTACATTGTTTTAGGTACCTTTTGTACTTCTTTTTAATGCAACTTTTAACTTATTAAAAAAGACATTACTTTGTGTATCATATATTTTATCATTTCTCTTTTTTTTTTTTTTTTTTTTATCTTTCATCTCATTTATATATGTACGGTTGTTATTAATTAAACATTTGAACCTCAATTATATTTCTTATACCATGTTTTGGGCAACAAATTTATAATAATTGATATATTTGGGTTTTAGTTGAAAATCATATTCAGCGTATTAAAATTTGAAAATGCGTATTATAATATTTCATAACACGCAAAACATAAAAGGAATTTAAAACATAATTAAAGTTCATTTGGATTCAATTTAAAACTAAACATGCACATTAATATTTTAAAAAGGTAGTTAAAGTATACTGTGCTTGTTTTAACTTGATTAAAAACTATTTTATGGTTAACTTTTCCTTTGACTAAATTCTATGTTTTAATCTTTTATTTGAAATTTAAAATAATATTATAAAAATTGTAAAGTTAAAGATTTTAGTTTTACATGAATTATTTGAAACAAAAATTTGAATAAATGTATTAAAAATGGCATGATTATTACATGCCTTTCAAGCAACAAGACATGGCAGTCAGACATCTCACTGATAACTTACTGTGATACTTATATATGACCTAGGAATAAAGGACGACTACATCAAAACATTAATATATATCATTATATTTACTTCTATTAAACGATTTGCATTTGTTATATTTGTATTATTATTAGAAGATAATAACATTAATCCAGCCAAAACCTCTTAATCTGAATGTCACTGCTCTCATATTATTATATCTCTTCCCATGAGAGCCAGGAATCCGGAAGTCCCTTTTCCAGTATTTCCCTGACTACTTTTGGAAAATTCTTAAGCAAGAGATATTGTTTTGTTTTACATTACCTTCTGTTCCATCAGTTAGTACAAATTGGACTATTTATAGTCCTTGGGGATTAGGTTGTATAGAGCTTCTTACCTGGTTCATCTAGGTTATAAATTAACCTAGAGAGCCTATTCCCTTCCAAGGTGTCACAGAACTATAGGGTGTGATAATAGTTTAAGTAAAAAGTTTCTTTGACAGTTAGATGGAGATAAGAATAAAAGATACATAAATCAAAAAATTAATGTGTGAATTAATAGAAAAATGAGGGAAAATATGTGAAAATAAAATGTATAAAAAATTAAACTGAAAGAATCAAAACCAGTAATCTAATTTGTTAGGTAGATTTGGTGTATTTATAGAAAGTTAATAAGGTAGGTTTCTTGTTATATATGTATATGTATATGTATACCTACCATGGCTATAAAAGCAAACACCAACCCCTCTACTCTCCCTCCTACACAAAGCATGTGTACTGAGAGCTAGCATGACACCATATTCAATTTCAATGCATCAAAAAGAACCCACGGTTGTATCTATCTATGAATGTTATCTTGTACCAAAACGTTAAAAGAGACACCTCAGAAAAATGCAATAGATATCTTCCTATATATGAGTTGTGATATCACTGTACATGACGAGAGAATAAACAGGGTACGATAGAACAGTGAAAATATGAGCTTGTATGACCAGACCAAAAATAGAGAAGAAAATGGCGTCGAAAGAATGCTTATAAAAAAAAAACCAAGATAATAATGCTTGTACAAAATATAGTGCAAGTTAATTATAATCTTGAATTAATGCTTATAAAAAAGTTATAATCTTGAACATTAATATATTTCTTTCAGAGAGAAAGAAAATACCAAGATATATCATCATATATAATGCTAATAAAAATTCCTTTAACCAGATTAGTGATAGAGAAAAACGGATCGAAAACAAGCAAAATAAGCATATAAAAGTGAAAATTAAGAAAAGAAGAAAAAGAAAAAATAATTATATTATATATAAATTACCTGGGTTGGGAAGAATACTCAAAAAGCTTGCCTTTGGTAGAGAAGATGATCAAGGCAACCTGAGCATCACAAAGCACAGAGATTTCATTTGCTTTCTTGAGAAGTCCCGTTCTCCGTTTTGAAAACGTTACTTGAAGGCTCGTTTTGTTCTCGATCCGTTTCAGCTGAACCCTACCTCTTCCCATAATTCTCCTTCTCGTTCCTGTGTTTTTAATATTAATAACTCTTCTTCTAAGAAAAAACAATTAATAATATATAGCTAGGTAGCAAAAAAAAGAAAGAAAAGAGTGAATGGTTATATGTAAATGAGGAATGTATAAAGAAGGAAACCCTAGATAGAAGTAGAAAGTGTTGTTCACCTGAAGATGGCTTTAAGAAAAGAACACGAAAGGAAAGGAAATGGAGGGTGTCTAATATAGGATGTGGGGTTTTCTATTTTTGTGCTCCCAAGTGAATAAAAAATTACTAGCTATATGGAATGAGAGAGAGAGAGGAGAATAAACATTGAAAATAGTGGAGGAGGAAGAGAGAGTTGAAGTTCAACCTAAGAGAGAAAATGGGGTACAGGGCGTTGTCGAGTTGGGATTGGAGAAGAGGGTTAAGGTACGATGCGTTGTCGAGTTGTGATTGGTGGAGGGTGAGAGTTGGTTGATGTCTCATCTTGACATGTGGGGGAGACACAGACATGGACATGATGCCGTACGATGATTTGGGTTTCCATTGAGGAACGAAGACGGGAAACAAGAGACTTTGTTGTGTTTGTGGCACTCACACTTTACTTCTCATTGGTTGACGGCGCCTCTCACACTCACTCACCATTTTCTCCCTTCTTCCGATACAAGCTTCAATTTGGCGTTTTTCCCCTCTTTCAAAATAGGACAAATAAACATTGAAGATAAATAAACACTAACCTAATGAGTTTGTGGGGGAGTGTCAAAAATTAGCTTATTGCTTCATCCGGTGTCAGTGAGAGTTAGTCAAGTTCGTCCTCGAAAGAAAGAAGTCAATTTAGTTTTCAATGTTATAAAATATCGGTTAAGTTGGTCATTTTGGTCATATAAAACGTCGGTTGACATATACTTTATAACATTGAGGACTAAATTGTCTATTTCCTTCGTTTATTGACGAATTTAATTGACACTCACACATTCAGAGACTAATTAATTTGTCTGTATTGACAAATGTATGTGTTTGTTTGAAACCACGTCTCGAACACCGTAAATATTGATACAAATGAAGCTTCAATTGTAGATGATCAATTCAGTCGAATGTGCATTAGAGTGTGTGCACAACTCATTCTCAAACACACTTTAATTTGAATTTTCTTTATCATTCTGTTTCCTCACCAACTTTAAAGAAACTCTTTCCTTTTCGTCCTTTAATTTTCCATCTATATCTTCTATTTACACACAATATGTCTCATATTGTTGAGGTTGGCTCATCAGGCAAAATGTCAACGCATTGGCGCTGGGAATGAAGACAATCAGAGGTGTCGAGGCAGAATGCCAGTGAATTCGCGCTGACATTCCCAGCGCATTGGCGCTAGGACCTCGATTTTGTTAGATTGTTTCTGTTTCTGTTTTAAGCCAATATCTGTTTAAATTAGGATCTGATTTGTTGGGGGATTATGAAAGGATTTAGTGGGATATTATCTTGTAATATCTGGATCATTAGAATCCTTGTAAATAGGTAAACTCTGTAACCCTAAAATTGTACTAGGTACCACATTCGAATCTAAATGAAACAGAGCTATAACTACTCTATAGCCGCAGAGGTAGGCTCAATTAGCCGAACTGCGTGAACAAAGTTCTCAGTGTCTTTCTACTCCTATTTCTATCAAGTTACTCTGTGCAATCGAAGTGGTTTTTGCTAAAAATTGGTTCTCTTGGTGATCTTCCTCCTCGACCCATGGGCTCCCCCTCTCTCCCCAACAAGTGGTATCAGAGTCGATGGTTGGTGTAGCCATGGTGCGGCTCCTTGTGTCGAAAGTCTTCCTAGCGACGCGACTAGGTGGCGGGTCCTGTTGACGTGGTAAAGTGAACGACAGTGCAAGTGTGGATAGCTTCCGTTGAGGAGGAGCATGGTAATGTGGTGGTAACTCACACTTGAGGGGGAGAACGTTGAGAATTCAAGTGTGAAGTTGGAGTCCCACATTGGTTAAATATGGGTGATGTGAAGACTTTATAAGAGATGTGATTCATAAACCCAACACCTTAAGGTTTTGGGTTAAGATGTGGCGTCGGGTTCTCTTGGTGATCTTCGTCCTCGACCCATGGGTTCCCCTTCTCCCCAACACATATATACAACCAAATCTCAAAGTGACGATTGTCGTTGGAAAGACTGGCGGGAAGACGAAAGTTAGAGGCAACAACGAGGTTGTGGGCCTATCCTGAACCAAATTACTTATTTCACTCAACCCCATGCATTACTAATACCTTTTAGACCCTCATACTCAATATCGTGTTGAATTTCCACTCATGCTAAAGGAGATCCTCACCATGGGGGACCATCGCTACCAATCACTTATGGTGGTTTCTCCTTTCAGCACTACCCTCAACACTTTAGAAACTGGCCTTCCATCATCCTGAACTATTCTATCTCGGTTAATAGGATGGCAGCTTCCAAAGGGGAACATTGGTAGGATTGGGGTATTTATGACATGATTATGCTGTCTCAACAAGAGCTCCTCTGCCACCCTAACCTTTTATTCAGCTTCGAGGGTTTTTGGTCCACTGCTATTAACGACTCTGTCTATCCTTCGTGCATGATCTCACCCACTATGTTAGACGTAGTCGACATCCTTAGCTTACCAGTCGATGGACAAGAGCTTCATTAGTTAGCCAAGAGTTTTGAAGGTGACAATGTCGAACTAAGGATCAACTTTACCAGAAACCTAAACCGTTACAGTGATTCTTAAATGCCAATGCCAAGACCCATGACCTTGTTACATATGCCATGCTTCTTTGGCTATGCAAGTATTTCATCTGCCCGGGCTCCGCCGCCATAATTTCAAAATTAACCATTTAGCGTCAGCTATTATTGCCGATCAAAAGCTCACCTTAGCCTCTCTGTTTTTCTGGTCTTTTTTATAGGAGTATGTTCAACATGGCTCAGTTGATCTAGGAGGGGAAAGCCATCAATCGGTTCTTCAAGAGCTATAGGTGGTCCTTTATGGTTCCTTCACCTCTGGATTATGTTGAACTTCCATGAAATGTGACCGGCTCCTACTCACGCATTATCAGTTAATGGTCATACCCCAATATCAGTTAATGCCTCCAAGCTCCTAACATCAACATCAGAAAAAGACTTGAATGGGACCCCATCAAGTCTTAGGGAGTTCCACCTCTCCATCTTGAATTTCTAAGCAAAGAAACCCCTGATTGATTTCTTCCTTCACTATCATCGGGTCCTCACACCATTCACCATTCACATGTAAGCCAGAGATCACATTTACTCGTCTGTTATAGTTTACCATAGCATGAAAGAATCTTGTGTTCGCATCCCTCCTTGACCCAATTTATTCTCAATTTCTGCCTCATTAACGACTCATTCGGATTCAACACTCGCCAATATTCCACTACAAGTTCTTTTCTCAAAGCTAATTCGCTTGCTTGTAAATCAGATTCATCAACCCTCTTTTCAATTCCATTGAGCTTTCCACCACCTCATTCCGTCTTTTATTTAAATCACCAAATAAATCCTTATTCCATTCCTTGAGCTTTGATCTTAGTATTTTGAATTTTTCTTTCATGACGAAAGCTCCCCACCCATTCACATGGCCATCACGCCAAACATCCAGCACAAAGCCCTTGAATCTGGGGTCGCTAAACCAGCAATTTAGCACACGAAAAGGTTTAAGACCCCAATTCACATTGGTCCTCCTGAGCAGAAGGGGGCAATGGTCAGACACATCGCGATTCAACGCTTCCTGAATACACCCCGACCAACTTTTCAACCAATCTACTAAAACCATCACACGATCCAATCGACTCATTTGCATCCCATTCGGACGGGTCCATGTAAATTTTTTGCCCACCATTGGTAAGTCAAATAGTTCCATCTCATTAATGAACTGGTTGAAGTCGCCGGACACGAGCTGATGCACCTGAGAAAATTCTCCCACACCCTTCCTTTCTCCTGGATGCCTCATTGCATTAAAATCTCCTAGAACACACTAGTGCCCTACAGAAATATTATTCTTAAGATCAATCAATCTCTCCCACAACAAGTTTTTTTTGTTTCTGTCGCAGGGAGCATATACATTCATAAAGACACTCTCAACATTAGTACCTTGCCCCATACCTCTGATGCAAATAAAATTCATGTCCTTGTCACACCCCATTACTTGCAAAAAATCCTTCCTCCAAATGCATAATAGGCCACCCCCACTATTGACTGCAGGAACAAATTCCCAACCAAAATCACAATCCTCCCATATCCTCTACACTGTCGTATATCCACCTCTTGTCGTTTCATTTCCTGAACACATATCATGTCCATTGAAATCAATCTGTTTATGATTCCCCTTTCCTCACCTGAAAAGGAAGCCCCAAGCAATTTACCTAAACCCCAGATACCTCTTACTTCTTCCTCTGTGTTTCTGATCCAAAACCCCCTATTGCAATTTTCAATACATGAATCAGAGAGTGATAGAGACAGAGTTCCCGTTATTAGGAATAAATTCCCATTCCTCGATATCGTGATTTATTTGGGTTCTCGAAGGTTGTCGAATTAGTGATTGCGACTGAGGCATCTTTCGGCCTTCCAACCCACCACCGCCAGTTCCTCTGTCACACCCTTCATCTTCCTCGCCGTCTACCGACCTTCCTTCTTCCTCCCCCTGCTAAGACCAATGGGATGAATCATCTTCAGAGTCACTGAACAAACTTCTCAAAATTCCCTGAACTCCAGAAATGTAGAGGTAATCCTTCACACCTAACCCAAGGAACTCAATCAGACGGTGTCACTGAGGGACTCCATGGGATTAGCTCATCAAAAACTTCCTTCCACCTTTCTCCTGCCCCATGAATGGCCTCCAAAAGGTTCACACCTTCCTCCCCTGTCAGCAGAGCTTATTGGCCTCTCATATACCTGACCCTAATTGAATGCATGCCTGCCAACACAAAGCAATCTTGGGAAACCTGAATAGAGTCAATAGACTTTATCCTCCCTACAACACTCCTTTCCATCCACTTCTCAATGGTGCCTTCTAACTGTAAATCCTCCTCCCTCCCCAACATAGAATGATCGTGGCTCTGCCTCTCGTTCTCACTTCCATTAATCGCCCTACGAACCTGACCCCCATTGCCATTCCTAACTGTCTCTGGGCTGGGCGAGCACTGCGCCCAGTTGAGGATGACCTGGCGACTGAAGCAAGGACTAGAGTGTGGCGAGCTAGACGGGCTCTGAGGAAGAAGAAAGAAGCATCCGAATGTTCTGAGGCTCAGAGGCCCATATTATGTAATCTAGGGTTTTAATGCTATTTATGACTCTTCTTCTCTTTTCCCCAGTTGCTTTACCGGAACAGTCTCACTAGAGGAACATTCTGAATCTTTCTCCTCCAAGGGGTACTGAAGCATTCTCCTGTCTCACTTGAGCGCTCTCTCGACCAAATCTCGGCACGTTAAAGAATAACTTCATAACCCCAATGTATATTTAATCAATCTTCCTTGCCATACTGGAAGGATCATGAACCCCAAACATCCTGAAAAAACCAAATCTACAATCTTCCTTAATCCTCTTCTTCGGAATGAAGACCTCCTTCACCTTCCCCTACTTCTGAAACACCCTCTTCATACTCCACTCATCAAAATTGTCATGGAAATGTGTGAAGAAGAAAGTAGTTACAGGCTCTTCCACATGCCGCTGCCTCCCTACTAGAGTCCATCCACCGTCAACCTCCCTCCCACCACCCTCAATTCTAGCCTCTCTCCCTCTCTCTCTAAGTCTCTCTCTCATCTTTGGTTTTCCTAAACACAGTGTGTCATATGACAACTCATACTTAGCTTCTATTATTCGAGATTGTCGTTTTCTTTGTTTGCAATTTTGCTTGTGTTTTTATTTCTTTTATTAGACGTTCTAGGAATTCTATTGCTAACTTTTTAGCCAAGAACACATCTATCTATACAATTATCTTTTGAGTTGAGGAGGTTCATTTGGACGTGGTTCCTTTGGTGAACGCTGATGTATTAACTTCGATGCCTATTGTTTCTTAATCTATTGGAGGCTGATTTAAAAAAAAATTAGAAATAATAGGAGGAATAAAAAAAAAAGACTCAAGCCTAGGCCAATAACTTATATGGATTCTTTTTCCTATAATAATCAAAAAGAAAACCAAGTGGATATAATATGCGTAATAGAAAATGTGAATTATACAAAAACAGGCATCGACTAAGAAATATGCTATATTCTTGTTATGACAACAAAGAATGTGCCCTTGTGGTCCATCAGTCACGAAAAATATAAAAGGTTTAAAGTTCCATATTCAAAGCCAGTCCAATCCTTTTTGTGAAATTGTTTTTTTTTTTTTGTCTATGTTGGTCTCGTCCTTCTATTCATTTTCTTATTCTATTGAATGAAGAGATTAGGCCTTAGGGATCTATAACTTAGGGCTCATAGAACTCATTATTGCATGGGACCATGAAATTGAACGGTCATATACTTTTATATCATAATTGGAAAATTACAATTATTGTTAAGTCTCATAACATCCACTATTTTTACCACCACTAATTGCATAATTGAAAATCTAAAATAAAAATGTGACTCTGGAAAGTTGAGCATGTCATAAATTGTAAGCACGTTGAATATTGTGAGATGTGAATGCCCATCCAACACAACCTATCATAATTTGTTTGGTGATAAAGGAAACTCAGTACCCTGAAGCTAAGTTTCAGGAAATCATTTTTCACCGTCATAAATAAACTAAAACCTCGAAGGTACAATTTGATTAGGGATACGTAAAAACTTAATTTTGAACCTTCCCAAGCATATAGAGGGCTTATATTCTTTTATAAACGAAAAGATTATTACAATGTAATGTGAGTCATTAAAAAGTGAATACACATACACATTACATTACCACCATCAATAAAGATGTAATTAGTTAGTTTTATGGAATGTCCAAGAAGAGACAAAGGTGAATTACGAATGCATTGGGCCAGTTGGGCTAATGCTCACATATGGGCGTTGGTACCCATATTTTTCCAATTCACACCACCTTGCCAAAAAGAAAAAAAAAAACTCATACCACCAAAATTTGCTTAATTTTTGCTAATGATTTGAAATTAATTACCAGAATAAACGTAAATGGAGCAATAGGAAAAATAGTTTTTAAAAAAGGGTACATTTTTTTTTACATAAGGAAATAAAAAAAGAAACAGACAAAAAAAAAAAAACTAAACTACCGCATCCCTTGAACAGGAGCGAATCACCAACGACGGAGGCTCCTTCCAAACATGCAATGGACACCCTGTGTGGGACGCTTGTCTCACCAAAGTATCCGCCACTGCATTTCTATCACGCAGGACATAGATAATTGGACTTTCCAATCCCGACCCAACATAGCTCGAATAGAGACAATAGTATCCCTTTGCCAAAAGTTTCGAGTGTCCCTGTTCTGGCTCAGAATCTCCACAATCTCATGGCAATCCATGTAACACTCTATCTCTCGAAACCCCAAGTCCTCTACTAGCTTCAACCTTGACTGGAGCGCCAGAAGCTCCGTTAGAAAGACGCACCCAGGACCATAAAAACAAGCAAACCCCGAAATCCATTCTATTTATGTATAATAATAATAATTCTTTCTCTCCACCTAAAAAATGAGGGGTTTAAACTCATACACATGCAACTCACTATCTCATTAATTTTTCTCCTTAAATGATTTGAAAATTTGAACAATTAAGAAACAAATTTTTTTACGGTTAGAAACTTCATTTAAAAACAACTGTAATTAAATGGAAAAAATGATTTTAAACAAAAGAAGAAGAATTTTTTTAAAAAAATTAGGTAAATAAATAAATATTAATAAGCCTGTGTATCCGAAAAGTCATATATCTTTAAATAAAGCAATAGAAAAAGGAGATTATCTACTTGTCAAGAACGAGGTAAAATCTATTTTATTCCATGCGTACTAGATCAAATAATTAAAACTAGTCTATTTTGCTTTGTGCAAAAGATCAAAATTGAAGAGGACAATTGGCATTCAAATATTTTACTTTATAAGATTTAAAAGTGATTTCAGAGCTTGACGAGATTTCATAATCCTCCACTAATGAATGCAAGTATTAGTAAGTGATGCAATAGAGAAAAATTTCTAACTGGTCCTTTTAGATAAAAATACTCCTTCAATGATACCCAATAATATTATAAATCTCTTAACAGTGCCATACTATGGCTAAAGGTTTAGCAGTTTGAAGTCAGCATTTTTTATACCAAAATACAAAAACAATAGAAGCAAAGTAGCATTTACACATTGCAAGTTTGCAACCTTAAGCAATGGCTTTTTTTGTCCTTTAGCAAAGTATGCTTTAATGTAGCCACATTTTGCTCAAAGCATCCATCCAGGAATAAACCCATTCACTTGTTGGGCTTGAGTTGTTGCAGTCATCTGATCTGAAGCCACAGCATTGTACCTGTAGTCAGAACTGAATGTAAAAAATGGGACATGTTAATTAAACTATCATTCAAATTAAATCATCTTTAGTAAGAACAACAGATCATATGGTGATGATATATTATTACCCAATCTGCAATGTGGGGTTGCATTCCAGTGGCTGGAAGAAGCCCTGAGAGTGAGCATTTTGTGAACCACCATATGCCATGCTTTGATCACCAGCTTGATCCCATGATTGCCTGTAGTGATTTCTTGAATTGATTTCATCCAGCTGCCAATAAATATTAGTCAAAGACCATAGTGTGAAAGGACCAAGATTCATGATGCTATGCTCCATTCTAAACGGACTTGAGTGTTTGAGTCCACTTTACAAGGTAATTCCCACCAATCTAAAGAGTCAAAGCTTGAAACCAATCAATCAACTTGACCAGGAAGCCAAGTCAGTCGTGTGAGTAGAGCTCGAAAGAACTTTTTCTATCTTAAGGTTTATATTTATTTTGTTTCACTTTCACTATCTTAAACAATCAAAGGACTATTTTGAAGAAAATATTACCCTTTGTAAGGATCAAGATCGTCTATTTTCAAATAGTGTCTCAATTTTCTATTCCACCAACGAAATCTTGTCATGTCAATGAAATAAGACAAGAGTGTGACAGTTACAAACTTACGTGGTGGCTTTTAATTGACATGTCAAAGATTTATTTCAATCCCCTCCACAGATACAATTTGATAGGCCAATTTTGGAGATGCAGGGATGGACTCTAAATTAATTTGAAGGACATCAAAATATTTAAAATGAACTGATGAACACATTAAGGGTATAAAGTAGCATGTTAAGGCTGAGGAGTAGCTTTTACATATTTATGCAGCAAGAAGAAGCATGCAACAAAAATAAACTTGCTAGTTTTGGAAAGAACATAGTCTATGATGGTATAATGCTACCTTCAGTGACAAGGATCTGTTTGCATCTACCAACACCTGCTCCTGTAATGAAAAAAAGCTTGAAATTATTAGGAACCCATAAAGTTGTTTTGTTCCTTGAGTCAAAACCATGTACCTTATTTTGAAGATCAGCCAACTGGTCCAGCATGAATTGTGTCTGCAAATTGATATTCCAAACAAGGAGTTACAATAAGCTTCTCTTAGGAAATTTCAGAGTAGTGGAAAAGTAACAGAATACAAATACATGAAATCAATAAACAAAAAAAGGACTAGTAATTTCTTCATTCTACATTTTCTTCACATCTAAATATTTCAAAATCTAAATGAAAATTGAATCCTACTCTTCAATTTTATGACTGTTTTAACTCCCAATGCAGTAAAACTTTATCAGTAGATAAAAATTTCTTGTGCCATCATGTCATAGTATGCCTTTATCATATAGCAAATGATGCATTGGTTATATTATATGCCAAACCAAAACATATGTTACAGAAAAGTACTTAAAAAAATGTGAAATCAAATGGAGAAATTACAAAAAGCTGCTTCAACAACTAATCAAGTTACTGGAAAATTAACACATTTCTCTATTCATAAATACACCTATACCTTGGTGGACCTCACTTGCTTCAGAGATGAATCCAATTGCCGTTCAAGCTGCTCAAGATCTTTGCTATTAAGTGGGCCCAAGTCTTCCCCTAGAAGGTTTCTTCAGTAGCATGGATAAATTAAATACAATAGTCATTAATAATTAAATCTTGCTGATGTAGGTGGCAATGATATGAAGGTAAAAATTATAATTGGTTTCTAATGAGGAATTAGTATCCGCTTCTAAATACTCTTCTGTTAAATTTACCTCTGGGTTCTCTGGAGAGATTCAAATCTTCCTTTCAGCTTCAAGTATTCACGGTAGCTGCTCTGCTTCCAAAGGAAGTAACAAATGAAAAATAACAAAAGACTTATAACATGCAATAACTGCTGAAAAGTGATTCAAATTTCTAGAAACTACATGAGCTTTGTAGGTAATTAGTTTATACAAGACCTTATAAAAGCAATGATGAATGGATAGATGTTAGTAAATTCTTCATAATTCTATATGGATGTGTCTGGAGTTTTCTAAGTTGTAATGCAAAAGACTATAAATAGGCAATGAGCATCACCATTTGAGGGTGCTAACAACCTTGTTATTCCTTGTCCAATAGTTCTAACTTACTAGAACTTCATGATGCAAAAAGAAAAAAAAAAGCCCAACAAGAAACAGTAAAAGAAGTTGTTAGAGAAAGAGAATGGGCTCAATGATAAAAAAACCTATTCACTAATACTCAACTATGAACTAATATGATAAGTCATGCGGTTTGAGACTCAAGTTTACACATAAGATACACAAAATCACATATTGCATCTGAGGTTCCATTTGAATACAAGTTCAGATAAAGCAAATCCAACAAGATCAACCGGTTGGACTTGGGGGAGGATTAAAACTAGAAATCCCACATTGGTGGGATGAAGAAGATAGTCATAGCACATAAGTAGGGGATTTGGCTCATCTAAAGTGACTAGCAGGTAAATCAAGTCATCGCAACTGTTGATTGAAAAATTGACAGCTCACATACATATACATGTATTGTATACATCATGTGTTCTTTAAATCTTAACTATTGATTTCTCAATTAACAATTAGCACAATTTACTTTACCTTTTAAAATGAGTCCTCTAATTTAGAAAAGTCTAATCCATAAGTCGAAAGGTTGGAAGTACAATTGATTTGAGACATTTTGGACTTGACCACTCTCCTACAAAGCTCATCACACTCTCCCCAACTTGCATTATTTTGGGCCCATAATTCCCAGTCCATTTCAATAATAAAACTAAAAAACTATACATTATGACTTATTTCCTAAATGAACTTTCTAAGAAAGATAAATAGAGCAGCAGCTTCTACCTCAAGTTCTTTGGCTGGTTTGTTAACTTCCACAGCACCATAACTGCACTTCTGGTACCTTTCAAGAGTCTTGACCATGCTGATTTAAGAGGCAGAAGAAAAAAGGGACAACCGTCAAATTGATGATGGTGCATGGATAACTAATATCCTTACTACAACAACAAAAGGATGTAAAAAAAAATGATCCATATCTTGTGTTTGTGTACCATTTTAATGGTGCCCTTATGCAGTTTAATTGTCTGGGATCATAGGATCTCTTTGTAGTAATCTATTAATCCTATTCATTTCAAGTCCCATTGACTATTTTATCAAACTTACATTTGGATAAAAGTATCCAAAACATAAATCATGCTACAATAATCCACTTTCAACCAAACCCAGTTTTACAAACTTAAGTTGTCAACACCCTAACCATTGTTGGTTTAATTACATTAGACTAGAAGATATATACTAGATAGTATAAGGAAGAAAGCAAGTGGCTAATCGGATTATGCATCAAAGGAAGTATCATGACAAAGGTTTTAAATTGCGGTTCTGGCTGCGTTGCGGAATTGAGAAAAATGCGGGTTGATGCATCTGCAATTATGGTCGTGTGCCGTTGTTGGAACTCCAAATTAATTCCTCATGTTGCAAACCGCAATTTAAAACCCCAATCATGATCCCCTATTTCGAATCATCAGCTTGTAAACTCCAATGACAGTATCCTAAAAGGTAAATGCTTAATTCATACTCAAATTTTTTGCACTAGTGTTGTACCTTTCCCCTCTAGAAATAAAGTACACACTTTGCCTTACAGTTTTTTTTTTTTTTCTTTCTGTTACATGTTTAATTTTAGTTACATAAATGTTTGCATGGAGTGGTAGCATCACATATACCCATGGAGCCCTAACTATTGCTATTTTAGATTTCATATATCCCGTGAAGAAAACTGACCCAAGAGATAAAAAAAAAAAATACTAATAATAATAATAATAATAATAATAATAATAATAATAATAATAATAAGGAACACTAATGATATTTTTTTTATATCAAAAAATATTTAAATTCTTCTTCCAGAGATTGATCCTTAGATCTTCTCTTCTCCAATTCATATGTCCCCAACTCTTATCACTTAAGCTATCTTCCGAGGACCACTAATGAGATGTTTGACTTGCAGAGAATATTTGATTTAAGAAACATTTTTATTTTAAATAATAATAGTGAAAATATCATTTTGTTACCTTTAAAAATCATTGTACAGAACATGCTAAAAACAACAAAATGTTATTTGTACTACTTAGATATTTTTAAAGTATAAAATAAATTGGAAATGATATTACATTTTTAATTTTTTTTTAGGAAATACATTTTTATTACTATATACAAAAATAGAAAACATTTTCATAGTTTGAGAAACTGTTTTATTATTTTGACTCTGACGATTAAAAAATACCATCTTATTCTCATAATGTTTTCTAATTCTAAGAATTTATAAAAAATACTAAAGCAACATTTTAATTGCTTTCACCATCAAACAATATAAACACAAAGTGATTTTTTATAACTATTAAATCAAACCAACCCTTTGCTTTTTATACTAATTCAATGTCTTTGCCATCAAATGTCTATACATCTTGGTTTATATTTTCACATAAAAAGGAAAACAGGGAAAAAAAAAGAGAAGAAAGAAGTTTCCAATGCCAATTGTTTATAATCCAGAAGAATAAGTGAGAATTCATTGCCTATGTAATGATAATTCAGGGTATGAAAAAAAGAATAAGTGATTACATGAAGTAAAGTGTATGTTGCTCATTTCCCAATCTTATTTTAAGAGATAGGTAGGAAAAGGAGAAAAATAGATATATAGGTTTGTGTGTACAGTACCAAAATGACATGATAATCATTCAACATTTGCACACACACAAACTTTTATATGAAGAAAATAATTTTAGCTGAAAGATGTGGAAATCTTATTTATCTTTGATGCAAAACTCTGCATTCTCGCTTGCTGCTTCATAGGAATATCTACAGAATTATAGAAGGGGTTTATACACAGAACATTTCAAGACATCTACAAAACATTTCACCTACCCAGACTTCCAACGAAAATTAGGTCTATGAACAATGAAAACCATGATCTTGTTGGTTAGCAAAAGCAAGATTTCAAGGAAAAAAGTGACAAAAGTTGAAGCTAGTCAACAATAATCTCACCAAAGTAACCGTACAAGTACAACACATGGAGATATTCATCAGATCATGTACCATATTACTAGATCTGTTAAATCTACCCTCACTTAATTACAACATCACACACAAAAGACCAAATCAAAAACTCAACTTTGATTACTTTATCTCATAGTAAGAGAAGCATAAAATTAGCTTAATCATATAAACCACAAATCAAAAAAATAAATTATGAAGGAAAATATTGAAAAAAATCACAAATCAAAATTAGCAATCAAGCTTTTCCTCTAATTGTTGAAGTAATTACAAATCCAAGAAAAGACACAAAAAATATCAAAATAAAAAAATTAAGTAGATCTCATATATAGTCAACAAATTAAAGAAAAATGTAATATTTCAAGAAATTGATACATACCTAGAGCTGCTACAGAACTCATAAAGCTTTCCACGAGTAGAGAAGACAATAAGAGCAACCTCAGCATCACAGAGAACAGAAAGCTCATAAGCTTTTTTGAGAAGCCCATTTCTCCTCTTTGCAAATGTAACTTGCCTGTTTATCTTGTTCTCTATCCTCTTCAACTCCACTCTTCCTCTCCCCATATCCCTTCTTATTAAATTTTTTTCCCTTTTTTTTCAAACTTCAATTCTTTCTATTTCTGTGCAGTGTCAATCTCTTTCCACACACCTTTTTCTTGTTTTTTCTCCTCTTTCCTCTTGATGATCCTTCTTTTCTGGGTCAGTACAGCCAAATTTGTGAAAAACAAAGAGAAAAAAGTTCAACACTTTGAACAAGTTGAAAAACTTAATGCCCTAGAGAGAGAAACAGAAACAAAGAGATAAAGGAAAGTACTGTGTTGTGTTTGCTGTGATGAGTTTTGTGTTGTGGTGTGTTAACTTGGCTTTTTATCATTTTGAATTTCATTTTCTTATTTCGACTAAAAATACTAGTAACATTCTTTTTAATTGGTTAAAATTTAATGAGATGTACCTGAATTTTAATCGATACTAAAAGAAAGAATGTGAAAAAGAGAAAATTGGTAACCTGATCTCCACTAGAAAAAACTGGGTGGAGCTTAGGGTTTTCTAGTTTCATGTAACTGTCTTTTTCCCATGCTTTCCCATGCTATGGTATTTATAGTAAATAAAGGTGTTTCCCAGATGCAAGAGGAGCGCGTGTGGGTCACGGAAGGTGTGTTTCCCTCGGGTTGACGCGGTTGGTGGGGAACGGTGGCGCGTGGTTACAGCTGTGTTGTGTGTGTTAGTGTTAATTAAGAAAATTGTGTCATTTTCCACTGTCTTCAGAGAGGTAGAGCAAGAATATCAGAACGTCGTCACATACCTTAAAATGGATCACACACGTGTCACTTCTTCACTGGCTTGCTTTCTCTATCATGCAAATCAATAAATGCTTCACAAATCAACTTTGCTAATGCATGTTTAGTGCATGATTAGATACATTGAACTAATAAGTTTAGATTAGAACATAAGTTTGAATTATGGGAAAAATATTTGTTAAGAGATATAGCTATACTTTTCTGAACATGTGAAAATATCTGTTAAATACAAAATAAAAATAATTGGATGCAATAAAGTTAAAATCAGGATGAACATTCACAAAAGGTCCACAATGTGTACAAACAGGCACATGTTTGAAAAAGATAGACGGAATCCACGTTTACAGAAGTAAGAAATTGTTGTTTTTGAATTGCTGGATCCACGTTTGGCCTTTCCAAACGTGAAACCAAAAACACGGACTATCTTTCATTGAATTTCTGTCAATTTTTTCTTTCTATTTTTATATTCTTTTCTTATCGCAATCTTCATCATATCTTCTGCTCATTTCTCTTTTATTTCTATATCTTCTTTTTTTTCCTACCAGACACAAAATTCATTTATTTAAAGCAGAACAGTAACCATTAGTAGAGGGCTACACAAGAATTACAGCCAAGCCCAGAGAGCGTTCATTCTATTGCAGCCAAGATTTGCTAAAGTTTCTGCAAAGGCATTGACTTCCCTAAAAATATGATAAACCTCCCAACAATGGACCTCACTACGCAATATATCAGTGAGATTTAATTTGTTTACAAGTTTCCAAGGTGTATTTGCCATATTATTTACCCATTCCACTGCACTTGAGGAATCACTTTCTATAATCAAGTCTTTGACATTGAATTCCTTCAGAACTGTAAAGTCGTTAAGATGGCTTCAACTTCTGCTACATAGGCCCATTTTCTCCCAATTTCTTTCGAAAAACACCCCAGAACAAGTCCCTGGCTGTTTCTCAACACCCTCGATGCCGCTGTCGCCCGAATTTCCTCGCGATACGCCATCCACGTTGAGCTTCAGCCAATTTTCCGATGGAGGAACCCAAACCACGCTGCAAGGTGCTTTATGGACAGAAGACAATCTTATACACTCCATGTTTTCTATATCTTTATAGGTGAAGGTGAAATTCGAGTATGTACAAATTATTTTCTTATAGTTTATTTGAAAAGTGAATTATTTTTATAGCTGTCAATTTGGTTCACAACTTGCGAGCCAACAATCGATGTCCAGCCCGGTTTATTAGCGAGTTGAGTTGGTTAAAATTCAACTCACTCAAACACCGGTTAGATTGACTCTTCTAGCAGATGAGTCAAACAAGTTCGCAGTGGGTTGAGTCACATTAGTCAGCGAGCCAATTATTGTTTTAGTATTTTTTATAGAGTATCACAGTAATATTACTGATGTTGGAGAGTTGAATTTTCTAAATCCATTATTTAAATTTGTTATAACTAGTTTATTATAACCATTTCTATAAAAAAAATGTTTTCCCCATTTTTAGATTCTTTTTAACCTACAAGTCAATCCATAGTGAACCTCAACTCACTTTTCTGACCATTTGTGGTGAACCCGCATGGATGAACTGAGTTGACCCGTGGTGGCAACTCTATTTATTTTCGATTACAGATTGAGTAGGGAAAAGATGAGTGAAGTGAAGCCAGCATTGGAGAATTGCACTTGCTTACTCTTTCAAACTGAAGAATAATAAGAAGGGGTAATAATACTAATAACTGATGCGTTAATGGGTCTACATTTGGTAATTTCTTTGTGATTCACATTATGTGGCAATTAAATGCAAGCAATACTTTACGTGAAGAATGGGAAAATGTAACTTACAATGTTAGTTGAGATTTGAGAAATACTGCTAGGAAATTAATTTTTGCTGAATTAACTGATCTCTTTGAAATTGAAACTAGCCTAAATAGTAATGAGTGGTTGGTTCAAAATGTAATGCTAAATATTTTTTAAGTAAAATTTTGGATTTAAGTTTTATGGATGGAATTTTTTTTATTGAAATGGTTATTCACACCGTAAATATTTCTAACTCGAACAGAATTGTTTTAAAAAAAAGAAAATATGTAACAACGCTAAATCATAATTTAGAAAAAGAAAATGTTAAAGCATAGGATCTTTCGAGGATATATGCATGTACAGTGTCATCACTCAGCACTCTGAAAATAAGATGTGACCATGAAAGTTAGAATAGGTTCACTATAGAGAACAAATTCTAGTACCCTATTATACCCACCACTTCCTTAGGCTAGGATACGGAACTGATTTTTTTAAATAAAACATAGATTATTTCAGTATTATTAAACTAGACTCGGATGGACGACTTGATATAGTTACTAAGTTAATGGGTCAATGGTTGGTTTGACCATTAAATCACTAGTTGGATGGGTAGACTCGCCGGTTCAACTAATAACCGGCCGAGTCATGGGATTTTTGCTTAAATTGGCTGAGTGAACGATTTTTTTTCCGATTCAATTGCATGCCTGATCTGATAATAGACTTGAACCCATTACATGCCCGAGTCACGGTCAAACTAGTCTGACCGGACAGTTCGAGCCGAGTTCAATAACACTGATTTTTTAGGAAATAGCATCAAATTGTAGAAGAATTAGTTTACAAAATTAAAGACGGCAGTCAACAGAAAAGTAATTCAGTTTTTTGTGAATGATGATTTCATGACCAAATCATTTATTTATACTTAGAAAACAAATTTAAGTTTTTATGAATATGAGAATTAGACAATCTTGTTGGGTTTGATTGTAATAGTGGAATAAGTTTCACGTTGTCCGGTACGATAAATAAAGAGAGGTAAAAAATTCTTGGAGAAGTTTCACATTGCCTAACATGGTGAAAGAAGAGGAAGACCAATATTATATATTGACCAAAATTCTTTGTTAGAAGATGCACCAGTAATCACTTTAAGCTTATATTTTTGTTTTCTTTTCTCTTATGCTATTCTTTTAGGGTATTGTGAGATGTAGTCTAAAGTGTTGTTTGAATGGTTCTGACTAGGAAATACTTGGTATTTAAACATGCCCATTGTGACTCACTTCTCTTTCCTGAATAAAACCTACATGGTGTACGGTTTAAAGTTAGTATATGGAAGTGTTGTGATAGACAAATTGGATGGAATGATCAATATTGTCTTGTAGCAAATTCAATCATGGATGGTTGATGTCGTAGGGATTACACAAGGTGGACATATAAATGTCCTGGTGGCTCACGGGTATTGGTCGACATTAATGCAAGGTGTGTGGTGAAAGCACACGAGCTTTGGTTGACATTAATGCAATGTGAATGGTGATAGTTTGATAGAGCACGTGCATTGGTTGTGATTGATGAAATGTGTGTGGTAATGTTAATTTTAATTCGATGGTTCAAGAACTTTTAGAGAAAGTTAATATGGAAGTTGCAACATAATTTTTCAACAGGGTTTCGACATGTGGAAATTCTTGGAGTGGTTTAGTTCCAAGTGAAGTGTACTCTTTATGATGGAATATCATAAAAAAAAATTACGGTGTAGGCAAATAAGAATTATGATTGTCAGTGAAAACAATGATTGTCGGTGAAGACAAAGATTGCCGATGTACACAATGAAGGTTGAAGATGTATCGATTACAATCATGGTGGAGATTGTTGAGTTAATTGTAATGGTGGAACAAGTCCTGCATCTCCTAGTACAGTAAATGGAGAGAGAGATCAAGGAAGCTCTTGAAGAAATCTCATTTTGCCTAACAAGATTTAGGAAGAGGGAGGCCAAAATTATATATTGATCCAAGTTATTTGTTAGAAGATGCACTAGAACCTGACAACAAGTATTTTTCTTTTGTTTTGTAGGACATGCCTTTGAAAATTCATCGAGCATATATATATATAAATGTGCACAATTATTGGATATATATATATATATATAACATGTTATGATCCTTGTGTAAATCTCATCGAACATATATGCACAGGAAGAAAAGGCTGTTTTAGCATTTAAAATTAGTGTCGGCACCGACGCTAATTTTGACATGTTAGTGTTAGCTCATTGGACGCAAAGTGTAAAAATAAACTCACTTAATTTTAGCGTCAGAGTAACCGACACCAATTATCATAAGCTTATGGGCAATCAACGTCAGTTCAGACAGAGGGTAAAGTCACTGAGCAATGTAACAATAGCGTTTTGGGGACGACGCAAATGTAACAAAGGTTACGACCCATTTTGCGAGGCCCGAGGGTTAATGTCGGCTAGGTTGACGCTAATTTTCATTTTTTTTTCGTCTCATCTATTTATAAGCTCATTATCTCCTTCATTACTCAAACCCTTACCCTCCTCCTCCTCCGCCACCTTCACCTTCTCCTTCGACCTCTTCCTCCTGCCTCCAGTGATGTCGCCCTCCCTCCTCCTTAGTCACTTTGACCCTCTCTCAGCCTCTTCCTCTTCTACAATGACGTCACTAGATCCACCTCCCACCTCCCTCCACCAACCAATCACATTGTCGCATCATCTCTCCACTGTCGCGCCGCCTGTGCTGCCCCACCGTCGCACTATGACTACAGGTCATCCATTGCCGCCCCAGTGCCGCCTACCGACTTAACACAAGTACTGCTTTTGTGGTAATTTTATTTGTGACTTTTGTTTTGTGAAGAGATTCTGAATGCTGATTTGTATGGATTTTATTTTACTATGTTGTGGCTGTAAAAAAAAATTGAATTAACCCAGCACGAGCAATCTCTATTTAACAATTTTATTACTAGTATAGCTTAGATCTTGTAAAAGACACTAAGAAAGATTACCTTAGATTGATTGAAGAGTCTTCGAAGACCCTAAAAAAGAAAAATTTTATGTGGGAGTTGCAAGAGACAACGAGAATTGAATGAAATGAGCAGAAGAAACTATATCTGCTCTTGAGAAACTGATTTTGAAGATCAAAAGAGTTACTTGTGAGCTTAAAGTTAAAAATGTAAAAAAAAGATGAAAGTATTGAGTCATCTGATGGAACAAAATAATAATTGTAATAACACAATTAAATGATCAATATGATATTATGATTGTTTTGTTATAGAAAATGTCTTCTAGTTATTATAGACATGTTAGAATTATTTTCACCACAACAATGCCAAATTCATAGTTGTTTCTCGATTGAGATAAATAGTTTTGACATTGAAATATATATAAATATAATATTTTTTATTTGTCATTGAGTACCGTTCATCGGCATTAAATGCTTTGCAATCATGCAGCTTTGCCACTTAATCACTTGATTTCTCTATTCTATAACCTCATTTTCCTATTTGTTATATGAGAAACAGGAAATGAGGGTAGAGAACAAGAAAATCTCATTGATCAAGTGGCAAAATTATATAATCAAATTTAAAGCATTCATTGATGATGCATGATACTTGGTGATAGATAAAACCATGTATATATATTTCAATGGTTAAACTATTAAGCTCGATAAGCAACTGAAAAACAAACAAGAGCTGAAATTCGATAAATATCAATCTGAACATGAATTTGGTGTTGTCATGTTGAAAGTAATATGAAAGCTAGTATCGCCATGGTCGACGCTAATAATGTTAAAGTATTCTCGGCTGTAGGGAAATGTATTTTGCGTCGGCTTTGAGTCAGTTTAACTGACGCTAAATTGTAGCAACGGCCAAACACTGACGCAAAGTGTAAACTCCGGCCTTTTAACGTGAACTTCTATGTCAATGCCAAATCGGCTATAGCGTTTGTTTTTGCATTGTTAGCGTCGGCATCTAACGTACGCTAATGAGTGTTTTTGTTGTATTGATATAAGGTCGCATTTGGGAGAGCAGTTTAATTAAGCACTTATGACCGTTAGCGCTTATGACATAAGCTATTTTAAGAAATTTATTGAAATAAATTGAAAATAAGTTGTATATATGTATAAGCTCTTTTTTTGTAAGCTACTCTGATCAACTTATGAAAATAAGCTCAAAACAGCTTGTAAGTAGGTCATAAACTATTTACATAAGCTCTCACAAACACCTGCATAAAAGTTTATGCTATAAGTTAAGCTCAAATAAGTTCTTCCAAACGAGGCCTAAATGCCACAATTATTGGATATAAACGCCAAAGCTGTAAGCTTTCGATCAATAATCTCTCATTAGTTTAATTTACCTTTCCTTACTTGTGTTGGCCTTACATTTCAAATACGTACCCAACATGCTTAATGTATTTTTTTATAGACAAAATTAATATATTATAGATAAGTACGAAGGGTACGTACTAACCCATTTACAAAGACATAGCAGTAGTTACAGTAATAAGAACCATGAGGGAGTTAGATCCCCAACATAGCCTTTTAACTAATCAGGCCCTACAAATCACAGTTATGTCTCTCCCATTATTCTACCATTACCCAGGAAAGGGTTACAATAGCAAGAAATCCTAATGCCAATTATCCAATCAATGTATGCCACAACTTCCCATAATGAACTACAACCCCTCCCCAATTCATAGATTACTGTCATATCAATGGATACTCTTCAAGCATAGAGTTGGGTTCGAAATGTTGAAGGAGATGGTTCTTACAATCTCTAGGTAGGACAAGCGTCTTAATGTAATCATTTCAAATCATATATCATACGAGGAAACTGACAAGGTACGTACATAAGTAACATAACCACTTATATGTAGGTGGAATCAAAGGACGCTAAGGTCAGAGGAACCAAGTTTTATCTCTTCAGGTCAATTTTCAAGTGAATGATTTTTTGGCTAATCACCAATTTGAAGCTAGACCAAAAGACATGTTATTGGTTAGGAACTCATTCATCGATTTTGACACCTCACTCATAATTTAGAAAATGCCAATGATTATTGGACACCCCTGCTCCATTATTATGCAAACAAGTACCAAAAAACAATTGGAGCCCGTTAGAATTTATCCTACTTAATTACCAATTTACTTCATGATAACGAAGTTTCCTATACATATTCTATTCTAAAAGAAACCAGTTAAATTCGTATTCGTTGAACTGAAAGCCTAATATTAGCAAATATGAATGGATAACAGGATGGATGTAAAAAAAAAAGGTTTGCATAACAGCATTCCTAGCTTCATTTCCATAAATAATGAGTTAATGACACCAACCTCATGCTCAATTTTCCTTTTGGATAGTTTGGGAGTTACAAACCTAGCTATTTGTCATATTTCATGTAGCTGTTGGTACTCATTATACCAAACAGATTAGGTAGACACAAATTATAGTATGTTACGAGTATTAATGTAGAGGAATTATGTACCTTGAAAGTTATTGAGAGATTTATAGTTTTGTTCTTTGGTTCCACAGGAGACACGTGAATGTTAGAGAGAATTAGAACTACTCACTATCTAATGATTATGCATACAGCATAAATTGTCTAATGAGAAAACAACTTTTGTATTATTAGATGAGATCAGAGTCCTTTTATTAGACATAAGTAATTAACTCAACTCATTACATGTCAATTAAGAACAAAAGTCTAATATGTCATCCATCATTATACACATATACGAATTAAATTAATAAAGGTGGGGGAGAACAAGAAGAAGATAAAGGTGGGGGAGAAGAAGATGAAGGTGGGGGGAAGAGGGAGAATTGGAAGAAGATAGAAATTTAAAAATAAAATAAAAGAATAATCTACTTTTATTTTAAATTAAGTGTAGGTGATGCAAATATAGTAAGAGGAAAAAGTGAAAATAGCAGCTGCCATTAGCAATTAGATAACAAACTAAAAGTAGGATTTAAATCAAACAAAAACAATTCTAAAACTTAAATAACACGTTTTGAACGTCAGAAACTCAAATCTCAAATCGCACGTAATAATAAGTGATTTTAATTTCTTTCCTGCACGGTGCAAGAACATGCATCTTATACGCCATGCACCGATATTAGTTTTGAAATAGAGAGCGTAATAATTAACATTAACATGATGGAAGGATTGCATATATGAGAAGATAACATCCTCCTCCCATTGAGATTGAGAATGAGAATGAGAGATCTTGGGCAACTCCAACGGTTTTTGGCAAGTGTGATAGAAACGTGTTGAGCTAAGGTTGGCGGCAGTGCACAGTAGCAGGTGACACAACACAACGTCGAATCGATTGACCCCTCCAGAAGCGACGTCGTATGACATGGTACGTGTCGTGATGGGAGAGCAGGAGCACGAGGCCCTTCGATTTTCCATCGGAAAGTGTAATATGCGACGCGTGCCGCATAAAGCAACGGTAGGGGAACAGTGACAGAACTGCGCCTTTTTGTTTAGATGTTCAATCATTATTGTCAAATTCAAATAATCATATAATTTTATTTCTTATAAGGATATCATTTCTACGCTCACAACCAATAATTGCTCACCTCATCATAAAATAATCTCTTAAAAAATGTAATTACTTTCAATTTGTGACGTTAAGTAATTGAAAATATAAATATTATTATATTCTTACCTATTTGACTGTAACAAAAAGAGTAAAATAAAAAAATTGCATGAATCTTGATATAATCTTGACATAAAAAAATCACATGTTCAACCCTTTTTTTTTTTAAATCTTGAATGGAGAATTGACATGAGGAATTATGTGTTGTAATGTCCGAAATGACTCATAAAAATAGTTGCACTCTTAATTTTTTTTTTTTAAAGAATTGGTTGTTAGATCCCATTTTTACTTTTTTATAAGTAAAAAAGATAATTTAATATAAAATAAAATATTTGAGTAGAAGATGTTCCGATTTTTCTTTTTTGTCAATAAGATGTCATTGACTTTGAAATACAGCAAAAGTTACCGGACCAAGAAAATCAGACAAAAAGAGCCCAAAAAGAAAAGCAAAAACTAAGTGGGCTAAAAGTACAATCCAATAAAAACTCAGAGCAAATAGATCAAGCCCAGCAAAAACAGTAACACAGAAGCAAAAACTCGCTTCCCGCTTCATAAATACACTAAAGCACACATAGGCAAAAACACGTTTATTAAGAAGAAACGAGAAAGCTTTAGCCTTATTCGGGTGGTTTATAGTTTTACGTTGCGAAGATTTTTAAAATCAAAACAAGTTTTCAATTTTAATTTTTTGTAATATTTAATTTTAAGAAATTGTTGTCAAATTTATAAATTCACAATAATCACCATAATTATAAACATCTTTATCAATATTACCAAGTGGCGGAGATAGTGGTGGTGATGGAGGAGGAAGAGGTGAAGGTGGATGTTACATGGTGGCGGCAATAATGATGGTTGTGGTGGGGGGAAATGGTGGTGCAGTGGTGGAACATGGTGTGGTGGCGATGGTGGAAGGTATTGGTTGTGGTGGTGGCGGTGGTGATGGTGATGGTGGCAGCAGTGATTGTGGAGAGTAAAGGTGGTGGTTGTGGGAGTGGTGGAGGTGGAGGGTGGTGGCAGTGGTGGTGGTGGCAGTAACTTTGATGGTGGTGGTGGTGGTGGGTGGTGGCACAGGTGGCGGTGGCAATTACATATTCTTAAAACTAAAAGCCATAATTGTAAAACTATTTTTTATGGTTTTAAAAATATGGTGAAACAGTTTTGAAATCAAGTATTTCAACTATATTTTTTCTAAACATGTTTTATTTTTAAATTTACATTTAAAAATTAAGAACCGAAAACTTGAGCTGAGCTTTAGATAGTTAGCAGTTATAAAGTCAGTTTCTGTGTTGGTTTGAATAAAACAATTGTAGAAGAAAATTAGCCAATAGTGTTCCGACTATTTGGTATGAGCTTAATCTTTGTTTTTTAAAATGTGTCTTTTAACTAGGTTTGTTTTTGCAGACAAAATAGAGTTTTTGCTTTTAGATGACCAATAAAACCTAGGCTTATATTTGCAGACATAAAAAGGTTGTTTGCTTAGTTTGCCGCGATATGAGGTGTTTTTGCAGGCGGCTGAACTGTCACGAAATGCTAATTACTTATAGTGGTGGTTATTCTGCGGTTTTCATAAACCGTCGCAAAAAGCCCCGACAATAGTAACAGCAATGGTTTGTGAACCACTGTAAAAGGCATTCTGCGGCGGTTTAAATCGCCCCACAATGAACCCAAAACCTCCGCAGATTGCTCTTTTCCTTGTAGTACATAACATCACATACCATATATATCACTTATTCTTCTCTTCCTTTCCCCCTCTTCTCTATTTGGGTGTCTACACCCCAAAGTGGGTGTTCACCAAACGTTATTGTGACAATTTTATGTCACACTAGAGAAGAAATAATGTTCTCTTCACACTCCAATTCAAGCTACACCTAGAGAAAAATTGGAAGAGAAGAGGGAGAAATGAGAGATATGATGTGTCATGTGATTGAAATAGAAAGAGGAAATGACTAGAAATGAGGTGGAAACAAGTGAGATGTGAATGAATTAAAACACTGTGCAAGTTAGAAGTATAAGTAGAGCTTTAAAATTTTTACATCAAAGGAGAAGTAAAAAAGATGGATTCTAGTACAAAAATGATTCATAGACATATAAATGGTACAGACACTCATAAACACCTTTATTTTTTTTCTTTATCTCTCACTTCTTATCACATCACATCATATATCACATTCATTACTTATATCTCTTCTCCTCCATTCTGTCCGAGTGTCTACCCCTAAAATATGTCTATGAATCATAACTCATTCAAGTATGCTGAAATGAGAGAAAAGAAAAAAAATACTAAGAGCGTGTTTGTCTACTTTATGTTTGTCATTCAAGGCACAAAATGAAAACCCTTCTCTCAAATAGGGTTAAGAAAACTGAAGTTTATTTAACAAGAGAACTTTGGTTTTGAGCATTTAACAAAGGAGCTCCAATTATTGGACTCAATTAATTGATTAGTTGCATAGAAAAACCTACATATGTTATATAGTATTAATGATGCTTAGACATTCAAATAGTACAGTCATTTCAGATCATATCTTATTTTTTTCTTTCTATCTTTGCTTACCACATCCGTCATGTACCATATTCAATACTTTTCTCTATTAAATTCCTTACATCTTTGGGCGTCTGTGCACACCATATGGATGTCACGAACCAACTTATGTTATAGACTAGCTAGTTCAGCCAAACATTTATTTTCCGCAGCAGTGTTGAAAGTGTAATTCTGAGTTAGTCCTAGCTTAGTTATTTGGGCTTATTAGTTTGGGCTTTGTTAGTTGGTGTGGCCCACATATTCATTGTATATAAACTGATAGATTAGTTAGATTGGAAGAGTGTAGAGTAATTATTCAGAATTAGTTTACAGATTCAAATTTCAGTTTCCCACACTCTTCTCTTCTTTCTCGTTGTTACTCTTTTTCTTGTTCTCCACTAATCTCATCGTCACACGCTATTGTTACGCTGCGCGACACGCTTCTTCTCTAACAACTGGTATTAGAGCTCTTGTTCTTGAAAGGGATCGACGACGATGGGTGGAAACAACGACAACTTCCCTGCAAACCTTCCTGTTCTCAATGGCAAGAACTGGGACCCATGGCAGGTCCAGATGAGGGTAATCATGGGTTACCAAGAAGTCATCAGGATTGTTGAGAATGGGTTTCCGGCGCTGCCTGCGGCACGCACCAACGAGCAGAGGGTTGCACACAAAGACAACAAGAAGAAATATTGCAAGGCCCTGTTCTTGCTTCATCAGTGCGTACATGTTGCACACTTTGACAAGATTGAAAGTGCTACGAGTGCTCAGGAAGCGTGGAAAATTCTTGCGAAATGCAACGAAGGGGCTGAGCAGTTGAAGAAGGTCCGATTGCAGACCATGAGAAGACAGTATGAATTGATGCAGATGGAGACGAATGAGAAGATCTCTGATTTCTTCTCATGGTTAATCGCGTTGACAAACACGATGAAATCGTGTGGGGAAACAATCTCTAATCAGACGATCGTAGAGAAGATTCTTCGAACTCTTACCCCCAGATTTGACCATATTGTGGTACCAATTGAGGAGTCCAAGAACCTTGCCACCATGAAGGTTGAAGAACTTCAAGGCTCTCTCTAAGCACATGAGCAACAAATTCTGGAGAGGTCAAATGATAGGTTTGCTGATCAAGCGCTTCAAGAACAAACCTCCAAGAAGGGGGGTCCTTCGAGCAGAAGGGGAAATCGAGGCAGAGGGAAACAGAACCTAGTCAGATGACGAGATGGATCTGATGCTATGATCACTGAAGTATTTTATGTTCCTAGCACGAGTAATCTCATCAGCATGGGGAAATTTCTAGAGAAAGGTTTTACCCTGCACATGATACAGGGACATCTCGAAGTGCTTGACTCTTAGAATAAAAGAATTTTGAGAACACTGATGGCACGAAACAGAACCTTTCAGGTGAAAGTTGCTGTTGTTGATTCACAGTGTTTAACATCTGAGGTGGCAAACGATGGTTCGTGGCTTTGGCATTAGAGACTGGGCCATCTCGATTTCAAGGATCTGAGTCTCCTGAAAACTAAAGATATGGTGAATGGTTTAACCCCAATTCAGATTCCCTCCAAGGTATGTCAGAAATGTTTAGTGAATAAACAGCCTAGAGCATCATTCAACACCTTTGCACCTCCTAGATCCACGACATTATTAGAAGTTCTATATTTTGACATCTGTGGTCCCGTTGAAACTACTTTGATGGGAGGAAACAAGTATTTTGTTTCATTTGTGGATGAATATAGTAGAAAAATGTGGATCTATCTGCTTAAAGCTAAGAGTGAAGTCTGTTCAGTTTTCAAAATATTCAAAGTTATGGCTGAGTGCAGACGATATATTAAGGTGCTACGAACTGATGGTGGAGGTGAATTATGCTCAAATGAGATGGAAGCTTTCTGCATAGAGAATGGAATTCTATATGAAATTACAGCTCCCTACGCACCACAGCACAATGGTGTTGCAGAAAGAATAAACAGAACAATTCTAAACATGGTAAGGGGCATGTTGAAGGGGAAGAACTTGTCCTACAGCTTCTGGGGTGAAGCAGCAATGGCTGCTGTCTATATACTAAACAGATTTCCAACGAAGAGTCTCAACTCACAAGTTCCTGAAGAAGTCTAGACAAGAAAGAAGCCTTCAGTTAAGCATCTCAGAGTTTTTGGCTGTTTATGCCATAAACACGTTCCTGAACAGAGAAGGAAGAAGCTTGATGATAGGAGTGAATCCATGATCTTTGTGGGATATACTCCGACAAGTGCTTACAGGCTCTATAATCCCAGAACTAAGAAGATCGAGTTTAGTAGGGATGTCATCTTTGAAGAGTTCAGAACCTGAACTCTTAATGAAGCCTCGTCTGAGTTACCACGTAGTACCTCATCTGGCTTACCACAAGGTACGTCGTCTGGTACCTCGTCTAGCGATCAAAGCAGAACATCTAACGACGGAGCACCAACTACTGTAAGGTTTGATTTCAACCTAGAGCCAACTACTTTCAATGATACCTATGTTGAACCTCCAAATGAGGTTCACGTCTCAACACAAGTTTCAAGGCCAAGCAAAGCAAGGAATATGCCAAAGAAGATTCAATGATTTTGAGGTATTTCCCGACTCTGAAATTGGTATTGATGGTGAACTAGTACATATGGCTCTGTTGGCAGATGCAGAACCAATTAATTTTGAAGAAGCTATCTCGAATAGTATTTGGAAAGATGCGATGCAAGAAGAATTGAAACTGATTGAAAGGAATAATACTTGCGAACTTGTAAAACTTCATGTTGATAAATTGCCTATTGCAGTGAAGTGGGTTTTCAAGGTCAAGTGACAGCCTGATGGAACCATTGCCAAGAATAAGGCAAGGTTGGTAGCAAAGAAAGGGTATTGACTACTCTGAAGTATTTGCACCTGTTGCTAGATTGGAAACCGTGAGGTTGATTGTGGCTTTTGCTAGTCTGAAGAAGTGGAGTTTGTGATAGCTTGATGTGAAAAGCGCGTTTCTGAATGGTCCACTTGAAGAAGAAGTTTATGTCACTCAACCTCCAGGCTTCGTTCAAAAAGGAAGTGAGCATAAATTTTTTAGGTTGAAGAAAGCTTTATATGGTCTGGAACAGGCTCCAAGGGCCTGAAATAAAAGGATTGAGACATTCTTGGCCAAATCAGGTTTCAAGAAATGCACTGTTGAACATGGTGTGAAGACAGTGGGTAATGATGATATTCTCATCATTTGTCTTTATGTTGATGATCTGCTGATTACTGGCAGCAACTTGGAGAAAATTGAGTTGTTAAAGAAGGAATTAAAGTCTGAGTTTGAAATGACTGATTTGGGAAGATTGTCATATTTTCTTGGAATAGAGTTTACACAGATCAACGGTGGAATCTTTAAGCATCAATGGAAGTTAATTCTTGATGTTTTGAAGAGATTTAACATGATGAATTGCAACACGACAGAGACTCCAGCTAAGGTAAATCTCAAACTTGATAAAGGTGAAAATGAATCGTTTGTGGACAGTACTCTTTATAGGCAGATTGTGGGATGTCTGAGATTCATTTGTCACAGTAGACCAGAGATTACTTACAGTGTTGGTTTAGTTAGCAGATTCTTGAGTGAACATAAAAAATCACACTTAGTGGCAACAAAAAGAATACTAAGGTATCTTAGAGGCATTCTGGATTTTGGAGTGTTGTTTTTGTGAAGAAGGTCTTGCTCCTGACCCTGGCTGTGGTTTTGATGACGACAAACTCATCGGCAAAAAGAAGAAAAGAAGACTTCAAAGAATCAAGCACTCAAGTCCATCAATAGTCTAGAAGTCTTAGTATTAGGTGAGTTATGCTTCCAAAGGTTTATTAAAGCATAAAGGCTCTTAAAACACCTAATCTAATCATGCTAAGTGTTTTCATAACTTAAAAGAAGTAGAAAACCTTAAGGCATTCTCAAAGAAACAAGTTTCTGGAAAATGGACTTCTGGGTAATCGATTACAGGTTTATGGTAATCGATTACACCAAGGCAAGTAATCGATTACTCATGAATGATAATCAATTACATGTTTGAAATTCAAATTCAAACTGAAACGGTCATTAGTGTAATCGATTACACTAAGTATGGTAATCGATTACCAGAACGAAAAAGTATGTCTTTTCATGAACCATTGTGTCCCAAACCTTTTGGAAAGGGTTGTGATGGTTCAAGGACGTTTCCCTTGCCTATATAAAGTCCATTTGAGTCCAGAAAACAGAACATACATGTAACATACACAACACACACAAGAGAACACACAACACATGAGAAAATCACATTAGGCCAAAAGCTTTGTCAAAATTAGTTCTTTTAGAACTTAAACATTCAAGAGCCTAGATTCTGAGTCCATGATCTTCATGTTCATAAGAACACATTAGTTGTTCATATCTTGAGGAACTCAGAATCGTATTATGCTTAAAAGCCTTAAAGCATAATTTCTCATGATCAATCCACTTGTATGTTAAAGGATTGATACAGCCTATTGTAAAATCTTCTTCATCCCATTCTGTAAGGTTGGGTTTTCACCGTAGGTTTCGGTGAAGGGTTGTTGTCACTGAAAGTGGTTTACTTTCAGGGTTTCGATTGAAGGCGGGTTAGTCTTCAAGGTCTGAAGGTGGTTTGCCTTCAGGAACTGAAAGCGGTTTGCTTTCAAGGGCTGTTGAAAGTGGTTTACTTTCACAGGGTGTTGGTAGAAATTCTTGGGGTCCTAGGGTTAGGAACTTGTAAGAAATTTTATCAATAGTGGAAAAATCCTCAAGGGGTTTTCTTGAGGGACTGGACGTAGCCTTCGGTGGATTGAAGGTGAACCAGGATAAAATCTTGTGTGTGATTCTCTTTATCCTTCATACTTACTTTCAAGCATTGCTCTATTCCGCTGCAAACATAGCAATTATCTCGTGATCATCTTTATCTTGAAAGTAACAATTTCGATAAGGCGAAAATCGGGGCAACACTGATTCACCCCCCCTCTCAAGTTGCTATCTGTTCTAACAGTTTTTGAATCAATTAGAGAAAGGTAGTCTACATCTTGTAGCCTATTCCGACTCTGATTGGTGTGGAGACTTACTGGAAAGGAGAAGTACGATGGGCTATGTCTTTTTATCTTCTGGAGCTCTGATTTCTTGGTGTTCTAAGAAGCAGTCGGTAATAGCCTTATCGACGTGTGAAGCTGAGTACATTTCAGCCTGTCATGCTGCATGTCAAGCTCTGTGGTTGAGTTCATTGCTTGAAGAGTTGAAGATCTGTGTTACTAAGACGACTGAATTATTAGTTGACAACAAATCAACTATTGATCTGGCGAAGAATCCACTAGCACATGGTAGAAGCAAGCATATTGAGACAAAGTATCACTTTCTACGTGAACAAGCTGGGAAAGAAAGAATACGTCTTAAGCATTGCACAACTGAATTGCAAGTGGTGGATATAATGACGAAGTCATTAAGCACAAGAAGATTCAAAGGTTTGAGGAAGATGTTGATCGTTGCTAGTAGGTAATGAGGAAAACGTTTGGCAGCAGTTGTGTATTCTGCTGAAGTCTCGTCTGGTGTGAAGGCAACGTCTGTTAACAATATTGATTGGCACTCGTCTGGGTTCAAGTTTTTCAGTAGTATCACTTGATGCCTGATTACTGTTATTTTCTTGTGTCTAGTCTGAGTAGCCTCCGAATTAAGGGGGGTGTTAAAAGTGTAATTCTGAGCTAGTCTTAGCTTAGTTAGTTGGGCTTATTAGTTTGGGCTTTGTTAGTTGGTGTGGCCCACATATTCATTGTATATAAATTGATAGATTAGTTAGATTGGTAGAGTGTAGAGTAGTTATTCAGAATTAGTTTACAGAGTCAAATTTCAGTTTCCCACACTCTTCTCTTCTCTCTCGTTGTTACTCTGTTTCTTATTCTCCACTAATCTCATCGTCACACGCTGTTGTTACGCTGTGCGATACGCTTCTGCTCTAACAAGTAGAAGTTAGCATAAGCATAATCAAAAGGCGAAGCTGTATCTTGGTTTCGGATGGAATCCCCTCCAGCTCCAAACGTAGCTTGATTTGGCATGACACATTTGCCAAATTGGTTTATATGATCTGCAAAACCTTGTGGTTCATCGAAGTCCCATAAACTATGCCATACACCATCATCTACAGTAGTTTCAGGCCACATGCATGAAAGTTCTTGATGTATTAATGGTGCACTAGTACATTGCTGCTCCATTGTTGTTGTGTACTTGAAACCTATCTCTTGTTGATTGTTGTCTTGTGTCTCGGTTGGTTTTGTTTCATTTTGTGGCTCCTCAACATGAGATGAGATGCTTTTGATCATGTGGCTCGGATCTTGAGGTTGCTGTTCCTGTTTTTGCTTCAACTGTTTCACTTCCTTTTCTTTTTCTCTTTCTAGCTTCTTGTTCTTGGCTTTCTGTGTTCTCTTCCCAAAGTGGGTTCTCCAGTAGTTCTTGATCTCGTTATCAGTTCTACCTGGCAAGTACCTTGCTATTGTAGACCACCTATATGTTTTTTTGCCATAAAATAAGAAGGTTAATTGAGACAAATATAGAAAACAATTATACTACAATTATAGTGAATTATAATGTAATAATTATATGCGTTTATTCACTCTTTAGGATCTATTCTACGGTGGGCAACAAGTTCAGGTTCTGCCAGCATCTCCAGCACTAATGGCTTGGGTTATCTCATGCTTCTAGAATGTTGTGGGTTCAAACCTGGCATTCAACCTTAACAACCAAAACAAGTTTAGGTGCTAAAGTTTGGTATTTGACTCTTGAGGTTTTAGGAGATTTAAATTACATTGGGAAAATGCAATCTAGCTTGTTTACTATCCAGGTCCACCTAAATGGCAACAAAGGTCCAATAGCGTCTCAGGTAACTTAAACGTCTTACAATTAAGTGATGAGCATATGTTTGTTGGCCGAGATGTCTGATATAAGGAACAACCAGCTCAGAAACTAGCAGATCAAGCAAACACATTTAGCATGATTAATGAGACATCACAAAATTATCGAGAGACAACCATCATCTTGGAAGTCCCTCATGAAGGCTTTCTAGAGAGCCAAAGTCACAGAAGCAACGATCACTATGTCTATAAATACAATTGTGATTGTTCATTTATATAAGCATTGATCATTTTGCTGACTCATTGTCCTTTCACTAACATGACTTGAGTGTCGGAGTACCTTTGCAAATACCTCATTCGCAATGTCAACACAACTCTACCGTGTCAAAATAGCCTTCAAAAGCTATGCACCACCGCCGGAGACAAAGAGACATATTCAATTGATATATTGGGTACAAAATGGCAGACAAACTTGGACTTAGTTCACATGTATGGGTTAGGCTACAATTTTGGAAATGGACTTTGATAATTATACACCCATGTTTCTCTCACATCTCATTTTCACCTTGTTTTCTTTTTATTTCTCTTCTCTATTTTTATCACATCAATAATTTATCTCTCATTTATTCCTACCTCACACTAAAAGTGAAAGGTGGAAATGTGTCAAGAACATTTTCCTTTGGAGATTTTCTATGACAGACTATTTGTGACTCTTTTATGCTATTGCTATATGATATGCAATATTTATTAGTAACGAAATACTTATTGATTAGCTACAAAATTAATAAATTACTAGCTAATTTTTTGGTAATAAGCTATGTATATACCCTTTTTAATGGTGTATACTGAAATGTTTAGATAAAAGTAATATAAAGAGAGATAGCTAGGGAGGAGGTTTTATTACTTGTTACCATGAAGGGCGTGCAATTCAATAATCATTCCTTCTTCTATAGGTGTTAAGTGACCTTTCTTGAGGCCCGGCCTCAAATAATTTACCCATCTCAACCTGCAACTTTTCCCACCCCTATTTAACCCTGAAATTCAATTTAAAAAGAGAGTTATAACTAAGGGCATGCAGGTAAAACAAAGTAATTCACCTCCTAGTATATTGCTGGTAGTTTTTTATTTATATTTAAATAGGGATTCTTAAAAGATGTATATCAACTTGGGTTATAAAGAGCAAGGATTGCAGAGTTGCAAGTCACCATTAACTTACCACCATGCTATGCCAAAATTTTCATCCCATTCATGTATGCATTGGCAGAAGAAGTACATGCATTCAAACCTTTTCCTATATATATTCTTCTCCGATTTCTTTTCTTTGTACATGTTTGAAATTTTTCAGACAATTAATTCTAAAGACATAATTAATTTAGGAAGAAGCTTTTGTGAATAGCTATGATTTTCAAAATTAATTGTTAAGAAAGAGAAATTGGGAATCAAAATATATATTAATTACCTGTAAACTTAGACACTGAACTCCACCTACCCTCCCCATGCAAGCTGACATACTCACTGAGCAACTTGTCCTCTTCATGAGTCCAAGGGCCTTTCCTCCACCCTAATTTCTCTGCTGCTACTTTCATGATGTCTTTCACTCCTGCTTGTGTGTCTTTGATTTCTATGACATATCTTGCTTGATCTCTTGCGCAATTTATACCATCTTGCTGCGGGCCATTTTAAAAGTTATCTAATATCTAGGTCTTATCATTTAGAACTTTGAATTCAATTTTTCATCTGTGTTCTTTGGTCGTAATGTCAGCTATATTCGATGTACTTTTGTTGAGTTCTACAGTACTAAACCTTAGTGCTTCCCACTTTCATTACCTTCCCAATAAGAATGGTGCAAGTGGATCAAGGATATCTTAAGTTGCCGTACGGAATGTGATATTTAAGTACAAATCTTTATGTGAAATAGCATGATTCATCATTTGCATAATGACGACAGAGTAATCTTCAATCAAACAAACAGAAAAAGGAAAGGTATGTTGCTGTTCCTTTTAAGTGGCTTATGATCCAAAGGTCATGCTGATTAAATTATGTTGAGATACCAAGTGTGAGAGAGTCATTGGATGAAAAATGAAAGTCAGTTTATAACCGAGGATCCATACACTCATGTTTAAGATTTTGAGTAAAAGATATGATGTTCAACTAACTTATAATTTGCTATTTTAGCCTAATGGTCTGGTCTCACAAAGTTTTATATATATCACGGCCGCACTCTAGTGTCAGAGTTGATGATTAGTGCAATTTTGGTAACGACTTTTTCTATTAAAAGTCTTAACCTGACAATATGGGGTGGCTAGGCGGTGTGTACTATTGATGGAGAGTCAACTATCATATAAGTATGTGAAGGTTTTTGTTTGAGATCGACGCACAGTTGAGGGGGAGATTGTTGGGATACCAGTTGTGACTTGTGAGTAAAAAACACTAAATGAAAAAAAGAATGTTGAGCAGTTTACAAGTGAGATGATTCATAAACTCTTAATGTTTTTATTGAAGGATGTGGTGTCTAATCTCCTTGCAATTTGCTCCCTTAGTCAATTTAGAGACCTTCCGATGTTATATGCATCTCGCGGCTCAAATCTGGCTGAATCAATAGTTAGTGCAACCATGGTAACAATAACTCGTATCAAAGGTCTTTATGTGTAAACAAATTTTACACCGACATGAATAGACATTAAATCCTAAATTAATACTCCATCCGTTTAAAATTATAAGACTACATTCAAATAATCACGCTTATTAAGAAAAGATGTAATAATTTTGGTTTTATTTATTTTTATATAAATCTTCCATATATGCCCCTATTTAAAGTTAATTGATGCATTAATTGTATCTCACTTCAATACCCAAAAAATAATGAATGTAAGGGGTAAATTAGAAAAAGCTACTTATTTTTTTTTTTCTTCTGAAATCTAGAAGGGGTCTTATATTTTGGAATACCAAATTTGTCTTTAAAGGGTCTTATAATTTGGAACGGAGGGAATGCTTAATGTAATTCCCGATTTAGATTATGTATAGATTTACTACTTTGGCGTATCTGTAAAGCATGCTTTATTTTAATTTATTTTATTCTTGTTTTTGGCTAACCTTAGTCGTGTGCTAATTAAAATTGTTCAAGGAAACTAACCATTTATTTTTTTGGCATAGGATTCCCATTAAGGTATGATAATGGGGAACATGGGTGAGTCACTTAGCCAACACGTGGTCATCCTACTGTATTTAGTAGCATATTTGTTGCATTAGGAACATTGATTAATTGCCGAATCCATATGAGATTACGCTTGATGTTGTGCCCGTAAATAGGTAGTGATGGAAACTGAAACAATTGAATATTGTAAAGGTGTTTGCCAAAAGAAACATAGAAACTTCAAGATCGTCTAAAGTTTCTTAGGTCATGGTATGAGATGCTTGATTTGATAGTTCTTCAAGAAGTTTGTTGCTTAGTACATGTTAGTGGAATATGATAAGGTAGTGGAAATTAACTAGTGTAAGTGAAGAGTTATATGAGTTAATTGTCATTAATGTTAGTGGAAGCACTTGGTGCTTAGTGAAGTGTTTAATATGCATTACTTAGTAGTGGCAACTCTTTAATAGTTGTAACCATCACTACTTATGCTATATATATACTCATGTGTATGAGTTGCAAATTGAATAAGAGAAATACAAGAATATTCAACCCCAAAAATACTTTCTCTTACTCTAAATTCTGCTAAGTTATGCAGCAATATAGTTTATCATATATTACTCTTATCATTGAGTGTGCTAGTGTCAATTGCCACCTCTAGAATACCACCAATAGAGTGGTATCAGAGCTGCAGATCCTTGCAGCAAAAACAACAAAAAATGACTTCCACAAGCAACTCTTCTACAGTTTATAGTAATGTTCAAGTTCCTTTGTTTGAAGGGGAGAATTATGATTTTTGGGCTGTTAAAATGGAGACTCTATTCACCTCTTTGGATGTCTTAGAGTTAGTCCAAAAGGGGTAAGAACCAGCACCTACAACAAATGGAAAAGCTGCAAAATCAATCCAACAACCTGAAGAATTGAAGAAGAAGAAGAAGAAGAAGAAGAAGAAGAAGAAGAAGAAGAAGATCACATATGCTGGTGTTCTTGGGATGATTAAAGAGGAGTCTCTTTATCCATTTTCCCAAGGATTATGAGAGAAAAAACATCAAAGGAAGCATGGGATATTCTATAACAAGAGTTTGAAGGAGACTTAAAGGTGAGAACTGTGAAGCTTCAATCTTTTAAGAGAGATTATGAAAATGAAAGAATGAAGGAGAATGAGAGTTTAAATGAATACTTTAACAGACTCTCTAAATTGGTGAATCAAATGAAGTCACATAGAGATGCAATAGATGATCGCATAATTGTTGATAAAATTCTGATCAGTTTGACAGAAAAATTTGATCCTATGGTGGCAGTTACAGAAGAAACTAAGGACCTATCAACTATGACTGCTCAAGGGTTGATGGGGTCTTTGAGATCCTATGAGCAAAGGTTGTTACGACGCTCTGAAAAATCAGTTGAGAATGTTTTTCAATCTAAACTCAACATTCAGCCCAATAATGGTGAAAATAAGCCCCCAACACAAAATAGAGGTGAGTCTTCTAGTGGTGGCAGATTTGGAAGAGTCAGAGGTGCTGGAAGAAACTCACGAGGAAGAGGAAGAGGCACCAATGGCGTACGATGGCATGAAGGGGCATCAAATAAATGGTGCAGAATTTGTAAGAGCAACACTCATGAAGAAAAGGATTCCTAGAACAAGGGCAGACTACAATGTCACAATTGCAAGAGATTCAGGCACATTCAAAAAGATTGTCGTTTTGGCAATCAGCAGCATGCTTCATTTGCAGAAGGAGAAAATGATGAAGGTAATTTGTTCTTTGCTTGTCAAAAAGCATTTCAAGAAGATAAAAATGTGTGATATTTGGACAGCGGTTGTAGCAATCATATAACTGAAAAGAATGAAGCTTTCATCAACATTGATTCTTCATTTGGCTCAAAAGTTAAATTGGGTAATAGAGAACATGTTGAAGTAAAAGGAAAAGGAAACATTGGAGTTACAACAAAGCAAGGAAGCAAAGTCATTCATGACACTCTTTATGTGCCGGAGTTAGATGAGAACTTGCTGAGCATTGGATAACTTTTGGAGCATGGCTATTCTCTAAATTTTGAGAATCGAGAGTGCATAATTTTTTATTCAAAGAGAAGAAATGTTGTTGTTGTAAAAATGACCAGCAATAGAAGCTTTCCACTTTCTCTTAATTATGAAAAATTTCAGCATGATGGCTAAAGAAGATAATGACTCTTTTTTGTGGCACAAGAGACTTGGGCACTTAAACTACAATAGTATCAAATTGCTTTCTCAAAAGAAGATGGTGTATGGGCTGCCAACAATTGAAGAAAAATCTGGTGTGTGTGAAGGGTGTATGCTTGGCAAACACCACCGCCAACCATTTCCAAAGGAAGGAGCATGGAGAGCCAAACAAGTGCTAGAACTTGTACACAGAGATGTGTGTGGCCCAATGAATACTTTATCTCATGCCAAAAGCATGTACTTTATCTTGTTTATTGATGATTTTGCCTGCATGACATGGGTATATTTTATGAGACAAAAATATGAAATTTTTGTAATTTTTAAGAAGTTTAACGCTTTTGTTGAGAAATAAAGTGGCAGGTTTATAAAAATGTTGAGAAGTGACAGGAGGAATGAGTACACCTCAAATGAATTTCATAAATTTTGTGAAGATGAAGGTGTTGAAAGACAGCTGACTGTTGGCTATACACCTCAGCAAAATGGTGTATCTGAAAGAAAGAACCAAACTGTGATGGAGATGGCGAAGTCTATGCTGTTTGAGAAAGGTTTTCCTAAAACCTTTTGGCCCGAGGCTGTTAATACTACTGTATATTTGCTGAATAGATGTCCAACAAAGGTTGTATGGAATAAGACTCCATTTGAAGTTTGGAGTGGAATAACACCTTTAGTGAACCACCTTAAAGTTTTTGGGTGTGTTTGCTATGCTCAAATTCCTAAACAAAAGAGGACAAAGATGGAAGAAACAAGTGAGAGATGTGTCTTTATTGGCTATAGTTCCATGTCAAAGGGCTATAAACTTTACAAATTGAAGACAAAGCAGGTGATCATTAGCCAGGATGTTGTATTTGATGAGAAGGCTTCTTGGAATTGGGAAGAAGACAAAATGGAGGAGAAAACAGTCCCTGCAACTTTATTACAGCAAAATTCAACAGCTGGAAATGAGCAACTAGCCCCATGTACAACAAGCTCTTCATCCTCTCCAAGTTCACCAAGTTTAAGTTCATCATCTCCTAGCTCAACTCCAATAAAATTGAAGGATTTGAGTGATATTTATTATGCAAGGTGAAACTATTGTGTTGTGGAACCAGAAAATTTTGATGAAGCAATCATAGAAGATGTCTGGAGGAAGGCAATGCAAGAAGAAATAGATGTAATTGAGAAGAACAAAACATGGCAGCTAGTTGAGAAACCAAATGACAAAGAAGCTATTGGAGTAAAATGAGTGTACAAATTGAAGCATAATCCACATGGTTCAATCCAAAGAGCCAAGGCCAGATTAGTAGTCAAATGCTATGCGCAACAGCCTGGAATTGACTATAGTGAGACTTTTGCTCCGGTTGCACGTTTGGGCACCGTGAGAGAAATTATTGCGTTAGCAGCTCAAAAAGGTTGAAATCTATACCAACTTGATGTGAAGTCAAATTTCTTGAATGATGAAGTAAAAGAAGAGGTGTATATGCAGCAACCTCAAGGCTTTGTGACTAAAGGCCAAGAGGAAAACGTTTACAGGTTGAAGAAAGCTCTCTATGGGTTGAAACAAGCCCCTAGAGCGTGGTATAGTGAAATTGATAGTTACTTCATTCAACAAGGATTTCAAATAAGTCAAAGTGAGCCTACCTTGTATGTGAAGCATCAAGGTAAAAATGATATCATTCTTGTTGCTCTTTATATTGATGATTTGGTGTATACGAGTAACAACAAGAAAATGGTCGAAAAATCTAAAATAGAGATGATGAAAAAATATGAGATGAGTGATCTTGGCTTGCTGCATCATTTTCTTGGTATTGAGGTTTACCAAAGATGAATATGGAGTTTTTATTTGTCAAAAAAGGTATGTTGAAAATATTTTGAAGAAGTTTGGCATGTATGGCAGCAAACCTGTTGATATTCCTTTAGTGGTGAATGAAAAATTAAAGAAGGGAGATGGTGGAAGATTAGTAGATGCAAGCATGTATAGAAGTTTGGTTGGAAGCTTGTTTTATCTTACAGCTTCAAGGCCCGATTTAATGTTTGTTGCTAGTTTACTCTCAACATTCATGAGTAAACCAAGTCATTTACATCTTGGGGCAGCAAAAAGAGTTCTAAGGTATGTCATGGGAACCATGGAGTATGGAATCAAATTTGAGAAGAATTCTAAGCTTGAAGCTAAAGGCTATTGTGATAGTGATTGGGCCGGAAGTGTTGATAAAATGAAGAGCACTTCAGGTTATGTATTTAGCCTTGGTTCAGGTGCAATCTCTTGGTGCTCAAAGAAGCAAGATACAATGGCGCAATCTTCAACAGAAGCTGAGTATTTAGCAGCTGGTTTGGCTACACAACAATCACTTTGGTTGAGAAAAATATTAGAAGACATTGGAGAGAAGCAAGAGGGAAGTCTCTAGCTTCATTGTGACAATAAATCAACCATTGCCATGGCAAAGAACCCTGTTTTTCATAGCCGGACCAGACGCATTAATATAAAGCATCACTTCATTCAAAGTTTGATTGAAGAAGGAGATGTGTAGTTGGTTTTCTGCAGTTCACAAGAGCAGTTTGCAAACATTTTCACTAAAGCACTACCAAGAGGGAGATTTCAGCAACTTAGAGAAGAAATAAGAGTTAAAGAGCAGCACATTAAGGGGGAGTATGTTGATTAATGTGCTAATTTCATGTTAGTGGAATATGATAAGGTAGTGGAAATTAACTAGTGTAAGTGAAGAGCTACATGTGTTAATTGTCATTGATGTTAGTGGAAGCACTTAGTGCTTAGTGGAATGTTTAATTATGCATTAAGTACTAGTCGTGGTGGCTCTTTGATAGTTGTAACCATCACTACTTATGCTATATATAAACTCATGTGTACGAGTTGCAAATGGAATAAGATAAATACAAGAATAATCAGCTCCAAAAATACTTTCTCTTACTCTAAATTCTGCTAACTTATGCAGCAATATAGTTTATCATATATTGCCCTGATCATTGAGTGTGTTAGTATCAATTACCACCTCTAAAATACCACCAACAAAGTTTCATAGCTATATGGATTTCTTCACCTCCTTAGAAGTACCTTCATTCAAAGTAGACCATAATGGTGGCATTTAGGTGTACGTGTCGCCAAGGAGAAGAATAATATCTTATTTCTCACATCAAATTTAGAGTGATGTAGGTTGTTGAAGTTAGGGGTATGTCTGGTATATAGAATAAAAGTGAGAGAAAAAAATGAAAATAAAAAAGGAGAAAAGAAAGAAAAGAGAGTGGAAAATGAGACAAATTTTAAGCTATTTCTCAATTTGTGCGTGTAATCCTTACGCAGGGGCCATGCTATAAGCTTAGAACTACTTTATCAAAAATGAGAGGTAGAGAGGGGGGGGGGGGGGGGGATGAAGACAGATGGGTGCGAGTTGGTGATCGGAGGAGAGGTTGGTCTTCCTTACAAGGGGTGTTTCAAGAGGAGGCATACAGGCTGCGTTGGGGAATAGATGGAATAAAGTATGTTAGAGGGGAGTAGAGGATATGACTTCGTTCTTTTTTACCCATTTCCCATATCAATTCAGAGTTGTGGACTTATCGAAGATTTTCCGGAGATATGGGAATGTTTGGGAAGTTTTCATCCCTCAAAAGAGAGATAAGATGGGGCGGAAATTTGGTTTTGTTAGGTTCCTAAACGTAGGAGACCCTTCATCTCTCGGGAGAGATCTTGACAAGATATTCATTGGAGATATGAAATTTCACGTTAATGTGCCAAGATTTGAGAGACCTTATGTTCATTCAATGAATGAATTAGATGAGAAGATGGAATCAGAGGTCCTATGTGAGTAAGAGCAGAATCTAAGAATTAAGTTGCTGGTTGAATATTGGAAAGTAGCTAGGTCCTTCTCATGTAACTGTTGCTAGAGATTGCATGCGATTGTATTCAATTGAAAAAGAGGAGTTGAAGTCTGTATATTCTGCAATTAATCAAATGGTTACCCTTAACTGACACTTGGACATCAATCCAAACTGAGAATTACATGTGCATAACTTCTCATTTTATTGATGATGTATGGTGCTTGAGAAAGAAAATTCAGGTTTTTGGTTTGATTCATGACCACAAGGGTGAAACCATAGGGGAATGCTTAGAGAAATGCTTAAAATAATGTGAGATTACTGTGTGACTGGTCATAATGCAAGTGCTAACAACACAACTATTTCGTACTTGAAAGATGTCATGAATGATTGGAGTGATGGCGGATTACTTAAAAGGGCACTAATTGCATATGAGATGTTGTGCACACATCTTAAACTTTTGATTGTTAGTGATGGGTTGCAGGAGATAGATAAATTTGTTGCTAGAATAAGGGTTGCATGTAAGTTTATTAAGTCTACTTCGGATAGTTCTCATATTTTTAAAAGGTGTGCAACAAAGGCAAATATTACTAGTCAAGCAAGTGTGACAATTGATGTACCCACTAGGTGGAATAGCACTTATTTGATGTTAGAGGTTGCTGAAAAATATGAAAAAGCATTCTCTCGTCTTGAGTATGAGGATCCTTCTTTTCTGATAGCTCTTGATGCTTTAAAAATAGGAGGAGCCCCTTCTAAGGATGATTAGAAACGTGCATGTGTTTTTATTAGGCTTTTGAAGATATTTTATGATGTAACTCTTTCATTTTCTGGGTCATTGCATGTTACATCTAACACTTTCTTCAAAAAGTTGGTTGACATTCAAAGGTCATTGAATAAGTGGAGACAAAGCAATGATGTCGTGTTGAAAAATATGGCTAGTAATATGCAAGTCAAGTTTAACAAATATTGGGAAAGTAGTGAGATAAATTACTTGTTATTTGTTGCTATTTTTCTTGATCCCCGCTACACGTTAGCATATATTGAACACTGCTTTGTCCGGTTGTATGGTCATGACAAGACTAAGGAAATGGTGACAAAGTTAAAAGATCTAATTTAGAAATTATTTGAGTATTGTAAGGTTGAGCACCCCTATCCTCTTGATTCTGGTACTTCTAGTATTTTCGCCTCTAATTGTGATTCACAATCTAATGCCAACAATGATGATGGTGGTGATGACGACGATGATGATGATGATGATGATGATGAGTATTGGGATAGTGAGTATAGATAAAAAAATGAGAAAGAAACAAGGTGAGGTGAAGAGTAATGAATTGGAAAGGTACATGCATGGAGGATGATGTTGAAAATAGTGAGAATCTGGGGTTTGATATTTTGCATTGGTGGAAACTGAAATCAATAAAGTATCATGTATTTTAATGAATTGCTATAGATATATTGGCTATTCCAGTGTCAACTGTCTCATCTGAGTCTCCATTTAGCACGGGAGGTCGAGTACTTGACTCGTTTCGTAGTTCATTGCATCTCAATATGGCTGAAGCTTTGATATGCACTCAAAATTGGCTGAGAACTGGTAATGAAAACATAGTTGATTTACGGGCTGAAGTTGATGAATTTCAAATGATTGCATTAGGTATGCGACTTTGTTTTAAGTTTAATTACAAAGTTTTTTAATGTGTTGTGAGCTTTTAATCTTATGGTCAAATTCTTAAATTTGCAGACTTGGCCGCATTATCAACTGCTCAAGGTACTGATGCAATTAACACTATCATATCATGAGGTAGTAAGTTTAATTAAATTGTCTTACACATTGTATTCAAATTTATTCTACTCAAATTCTAACACTAACTTCCTTCATGTTGTAGGATGGTTGGGCTATGGTAAATTTTATTTTAAGTATTGTACCAATTTGTTTTGAGATTTCTTATGGATTTGCACAAGTATTTAAATTATTGATGTTGTTGTTTTTTGTATTTATTGCATCTTGAATGAAGAAATGTTGCTGACTTGCTGGGAATGAAGAAATGTGAAGTGTTTTGAAGAAATGTTGTTGTTTATGTTGCTATTTTGCTTCATGTTTGCTGGACAATAATAACTTCCTTCATGTTTGCTGGACTTATTATGTTTCTTTTTTCTATTATTAATTTGATATGGTACTAATATTAAACACTACTCTATTTTAGAATTTGTTATGGATATGTTAAAGTAGTTAAGTGATTATCGATTTTCAATTAGGTTATTATTAAGTAAGCTATGGATTTGCAATTTTGCTACATGATAATTTGTTAAACCAATGAACCGAACCGATCCAAATTGTTCATCATTAGTTCAATTTTGGAATTTTTTTTTGTTAAAATACCGTACCAATCTGAACCAATGAAATTTGATTGGATCGGTTTCTGGTTTCACTGAAAACCGAACTAAACCAAACCGCATACACCCCTATGTGCATGTGTCTTTTTGGAAATATTTATCAAAGTTTAAGAGCTTGCTTGAATTGTGTTAATTCACAAGTCCTATGCTTAAGTTCCTAAGAGTTTAGTGACTTCCTAGAGCTTAGTTAGGATTTAAGTAGGGGTAGGAATAGGCTAGGCCGAGCTAGACTTTACTTAAATAGGCCCAATCTATTTAAAAATCTTAAGGCCTAAGACTGACCTGTTGCCTATCATAGGCTTTTTTTGGGCCTTGCCTGGCTTGCGTAAAAGCTCGGCCTAGCCTGACAGCCTACAAGAATTTTTGTATGGCCTGAGCCTAACATTTTTAACTAAATAGACTTTTAAAAAAGCCTAGGCCTTGCCTATTGGTAAATTTTGTTTGACCTGTCCTGGACTTGATGTAGACTAGGCCACAGGCCCCTACAAACGGCCTGGCCTATTCCAACCCCTAGATGTAAGGTTTAGACAAGAAAGTTATTGAATTAGGCTATGTGTTTGTGAAAGTTCAGGGAACGCAGGAATCTCCAAGGGAACCAATCGTAGGAGCGTACGAGGCGAGTACAGAACCTACGGTAAGGGCACTTTGCACTGTGCTATAAGTTTGACACCTTATACATTTATATGAATAAATTGTATATTTAACGTAGGATGTGTTGGAATATTTGTGGTTGATGGTACAAACTGAATGCCTGATGTTTGCCTATTCACTTTCAATCCTTCGACTAAATTGCCACATCTGGCACCCTCCAACCTTAAGGACATTCAGATGCAAGGAGACAATTATAAAATCAAAACAACTACCACCAAACTCAATACCAATGAGTTTTAGCATACTTCACTCATTTGCTTTCAGGTTGGATTCCTTCATTTTTTCATTTTCATTTATAATATCTTCCACAAAAATCTTTGCTTGGTATTTTTCAACACCGGATAAGTCGATCTCAGTGAAACATGTAAAATATGTTAAACACTTCCCACACAACTGGAGAAGTTTGTTAATGGCTTAATAGCACTTTTGGTCCCTCACTAATCACGATTTGACATTTTTGGTCCCTAATAAAAAATATTAGCCTAAATGGTCCCTCACTTTGTCTAACGACAGCAGTTTTAGACCCTCGTCACTATTCCGTTTAAAAACCAACGTTTTCCATATAATATTTAACAGTTTTTAGAAAAAAAAAAAAAAAGCTTCGATCACTATTCATCTTCATCCCTTCATTTAAAGACGTTTTTAAAGTAAAAAATTCAGTTTTTAGTAAGGTTATTTTCCAAACAGGGGTTTTTGTGAAAGTGTTCATCTTCTCAGAGTATTCATTTGCTTTTCTCTATTCTTTTCACCAAGACATGAAAGATTTAGCGCTTCAAATCGGAAGTAGTTTTCTTTTATCCCTAATTCACTTACAGCGGTAGAATCTTCACTTCAATAGTCCACTTTGATTCATTCGTCTTCAGCTCTGAATCTTCTTTTAGAATCATTCCACTCAAGGTTGATAGATTCGAATTAAAATCCCAAAATCAGAAAACTTAAAAATCAAACCTTCAAAACGGAGCCAAGTCGCTCCTTTCTCAACGATGGCGATTCAGTGAGAGATTCGAGTTGGTTCGATGGTGGTGGGTGAGCCGATCCTCGTCCCCAACCTTTTCTCATTCATCTCCAACACCGGCTACTTAGTATAAACATGTGTTTTCGGAAGGGATTTGGATGTGTCTGGTGCTCTAGAGATGATTCAGTTCAGGTCCTGGTTGTGGTTGAAGGTGAAGTCCAAAAGCTTCGGTCACTATCTATTTGAGTGGAGTCTAAATCCTGTATCCTGCCAAGAGTCTTATTAACTCTCTGCAGGTAATTTCTGTTGCTGCTTCGGTGGAAGATTTGGTATTGGTGGGTAAGGGAGATTTGATGTCTTTGGTTGCTAGCTTGTTCCCTGTTAATTTTCAATTTGTTTGGGTCCTGTAATGCTAAGGTTGGGACTGGCAGGATGTAACGTTGTTATTCTTTTATGCTTCAGTCGATGATCTTGTGTGAAGGTTTTGGGTACAAGCATTGGGATTTTGATTTCTGGATTTTTAATCTAACTTATGGGAGGCGGTTGCTGGGTTAAGGTTGAGGGACAGGGGGGCAGATAATGATTTTGGGGGAGAAGATGAGGAAGGGATGAAGATGAAGAGATCGGATTCTGGTATTTTTTATTATTTTTTATATTCTTTTTTCTAAAAATTGTTAAATATTAGATGGAAAATGTTAGTTTTTTAACGGAATAGTGACGGGGACTAAAACTGCTGTTGTTTGAAAAAGTGAGGGACCATTTACGCTAATATTTTTTATTAGGAACCAAAAGTATCAAATCGTGATAAGTGAGAGACCAAAAATTCTATTAAGTCTTTGTTAATTTCTAAAAGACATAGTTTCTTTATGTCAAGTTCTTCGATATTCAAATATGCGAAAAGGAATAAACGATATCATGGTATACTAATGTGCATGTAGTTTATTAATTTGCAAAGTTAGAACATTACGTAATCATGCTTTCTTCTTGCACAACGGTAGTTGGTAGGAACTAAGGGAACTGAGATTAGATTGAATGATTTCTTTGCTGCTTAGGTATAAGGGTGGGAATCATTTGTGTTGGCTAGAATTAAGGACTCATTTTTTAAATTAAATTGACTAGACACTAAGGTATTAGGTTTAGCAGACTGAGATTGAATGGTCTACTTGCTTAAGGTATTAACAAGTAGAGGTTTAGGCTAAAGCACCCCAGAACATATTCCTAGCTATTTCATATGAACTTTGGATTGTTAGAAACTTTGTTAGTGTAGTGGAACCCAAACCCAAGTGCTGTTTTTATCACCATTTCTACATATCTTATTTCTTGTTTTTCTTTTTGTTGTTCACTCAACAACAATTTAAACACATATCTTTTTTTTTTTCTGCTTTAAACAATAGAGCTTAAGTCACAAATCACCCTATCCCTGTGGAGATGATATTTTTTATATTACTTCGACCAATCTGTACACTTGCAGAACGGGTATCAGCGTAACATATGTCTCCTGGGAGGCATCCTCAGTTTGCATAGCGGTTGCACTGAACCGCGCCATGTAGCGCTTTAAAGTTTATGTCGGCTCTTGATGTATATTAAATAACGCTACTGTTGTAACCTTCGCTATCATGCTCGCCGAAAAGTGTGTTAAAAATTTACGCGAAAAGTCCCTAAAACCTGTTATAGAGTGCAACAACAATAACGTAAACCAAGCTAACGTCGTTCCCTTAAACGTCGAAGGGAACATACGACCTTTCAAAGCATCGGGCGCCTGGCTAATCACCATTGAAAAGATTCTAGCAGATTCCAAAATTGAAAAGGAAGAGGTATCATCATCGATCATGATTAACTCTCCAATGGGGCTCATTAACTTCTCAAAATGTTCCTTAGACCACAAGTGCAGAGGGAAACTAGAGGACCTTACCCAGGCCACACGATGGTCCGAAGCTACTGCTGGAGACCAACCGTAGATCACAGCGAAAAACTCCTCCATCCATTCTTCCGATTCCCCTAGGGTTTTATCCCAATCAAAATCCTCATGGCATGTTAGAAGGACGAGATCATCCCCAAGATATCTTACCCGGATGGCTTTATGACCAGCCATGAGGAAAGCATCCTGTAAGGACAGGATCAGTTCCATGTTTTTAAAACACCCACCTTGCTTCTGTGGAGCCACGAGTCATCCGACACCTTTGACACTCCATCCCATCTTTCCACTTGAGAACTCCAGGCCAACGATGCATGAGGCTGGGCAAGGTTGGTTCCACCAAGCTCACCTTTTGATGAAATTCCTAGCTTTACAGCCCGAGAATAGTTTTTTCTCAAACCATTACCTTCTTTCATTACTACCTTCTGCCTAGTTGCGCCATATGCATTTCCCCCTGAACTCCTATTTCTTTCAGCTCCAGGGGCTCGATATGAGATTTTGGCAAAGCGTGGTTCGCTGGCGAAGAGTTTCATTGCTTCGATCATCACACTATCCAATTCCTGTTCCAACTTTCGGGGATCCTGGACCTCTAAAAACCTCACAAAACCAAACCTTCTCCCCCTCTTATCTCTCCTTGGCGGAATAAAAACCTCCCATACTCTTCCATATCGTTGGAATATCCTCCACATCTCCCTCACCGCATGAACGTTAGGGAAATTGGTGAAGAAGAAGCTTGTCGTATTAGCATTACGGCCTTGACGTTGAATACCCTCGCAAGCCTACCTCCTTTCCTCACCACCTTTGTGTCTTCTCTCCTTCTCTCTTTATTCAGGAGCCATGTCTCTTTACTTAAATATTAAATAATACATCACTTCACATGAGACATTTCTTACACCAAATAGTGATAGTTCACTCTGACACTATGTCTGTGGTGGTTTTTAAATGCTACAAATTGGTAAAGTTATTTTTCTTTTCTATTTTCTCATTTTATTACCGTAAAAAATGTGCAATAAAAGTAGGTATTGGTGGTATTTATGAATATTTGGTTGTAACCGTAGTCATTTTCTTTGTCGCAATCTGTTTATCTATAGTAATTAGTTGCCGTGAAGAACTGCACCACCCTATAGGCCTGGTCTTGGGTCATTAATTCTTTGCACATTTCAGCTTTAAAAATACACAAAACATGAGGCTAGCCCCTGGTTTTCTTTGCAAGTCAAATTCTCTATCCTTCACGTACGTTGACAAAGTTACCCCCAGGTCTTTAAATTCTACTTTTTACCTGTCAAAATTATTTCTGGTATTTTCTGATTTTATTTAACATATATATAATATAAATATAAATTATTTACAATTCGTAAGAACAATTTCTAATTTATTGCAACTTAAAATAAAAATTTAGATATATAATAAATGAATTGATTCTATTCCTAATTAATATTAAATAAATTGATTGAATCCTAAATTAGAACAACGACAAATTCCGACCTAGCAATACCAAACTACTATATATTCACGAATAGCAGCACACAGAAGCATGCATGCAAGAAAAATAAGATCAAACAAAACAACCATTGTCTGTAGGAGAAGCAGAAAAAGAAGTCTTCTTTTCTTTTCTTTTCCCAAGGCTTAGAATAAGAGAAATCAATGGGGCGTTGGATGAAACCAGAGGTACCATGCATATTTTATAGATTAATTATTAGTTTTATGTGTGGTTTTCACTTCTGAAAAGGTATTTCTGAGCAGTTAATTCTGTTTTATGAGGCTTTGATTTGATTTGTTATCACTTTTGGCATAGGTTTACCCTCTATTGGCTGCAATGACCTTTGTGACCGGCATGTGTGTCTTTCAGCTAACAAGAAACTTGCTCGGGAACCCTGATGTTCGGTACAATTTTATTGACTCTCATCAAACACAAGACTAAACTCAAACTCATAAATTCGCTGCACACATTCTTTTTAACATACTTTTTCCACCACACTTCAATGATTTTATTTTTTTTTGTCTTTCTCTAGTATATACCCATTTAGCAAGCTGTTTTTTTCTTAAGGTTCGAACTTATATTCTCACATTTATAGAAATCTAGTTAATTTACTAGTAGATCAATAATTTGTTGACAATAGTAGACCTCGGATGATTGATTATTTTTAAAAAATTAATATTTTTATAAAAAATAAAGCAAATATGTTGACTAAATAAAATAATAAACGTATCATATAGATGGAGTATTTGATATCATTGGTTGTTTATAAATAATGGATATCGTTGGTACAATATAAATTGGATTGTTGTAATTTGTTGAAAAATTGGTGTAGGATTAACAAAGCTCGGCGTAGCATGGGAGTGTTGGATAACAAAGAAGAGGGAGAGAGATATGCTGAGCATGGCTTGAGGAAGTTTCTTCGTACTCGTCCACCGGAAATTATGCCCACCATCAACCACTTCTTTAGCGAAGAAAACAACAAATGACCGAGGTGTTGACAAGCTATTATTAAATGGAATATTTTATTAAAATTTAGATTTTGTTTAAGATATTGTTGCGATTTGTTTATCAATTAGGGATAATATTAAGATTTAAATTTAAATGTATACGAGATATCCTCTATCACATGACTTTAGGAATCATATTTTATTTTGTATTACTTTATGAGTAGATTTTTTGTTTTTTTATTATATATGTACTTGTTCTAGATATATAACAGGATCAATAAAAATGTCTCCTTTAAAATAATAAATTTTCCTTTACATTTTCATATCTTAACTGATGGTTACAACCCTAATATGGACAACAACAACTCACATAAGAAATAAAATAAAGAAGTCTCATCTTGAATAAAAAATAAGAGTGTTAAATATATAAGTGAAAATGTCACATCGTTAAGATTTAGGTCTTTTACTAATATGTGATTATCTCATCATCTAATGTGGTTATAAAAAATATCAATGATCAGCCCCTCTCATGCCATAACTGTAAGAAGAGACTCTCGGGGTCATATAAGTTTAGAATACTGAAATGATTCAACAGTATATGTGTTGCATGTGATTTTATCATATCACGTCCGATTTAATTTGGTGACATAACAACATAGTGAACCCATACAAAAAAGGTGTAGTTGCCTATCCAGTATATGTAATTACAGCGACTAAATATTTGTACAATCTCTTTATTTTTTGTTTTTGTTTTTTTTTTTTCCCTTTAACTTTTCAATTATTTTAGTCCTCCTTTTTTTCTTAAAAGCGATTTTAGTACTTCTAAAATAGTGAATTATTGATTTTGGTTTCTCAATCCATTTTGTGGCAGTTTAAACCACCACGAACACATTTTTTGATATTTTTGTGCATTAGTTACGGGTTTTAAATCGCCACATAATGTGTTAGTCCCGTAACAAATACACAAAAACATCACAAAATATGTTAGTAGTGGCTGTTTAAACCACCACAAAAATGGATGAAATAGTCAAAATCAATAATTCACTATTTTGAGGGACTAAATCAATGAAAAATTAAAGGAGGATTAAAATCAATTATTAGTTATTTTAGGAGGAAAAAAACATAGTTAACCCTAAAATATTTATTGTCGTGTGTCATAAATTTAAACGATCATTAATATTAATGTTAACAATGTGAAAATTTTATTGATCATTGTATGTTTTATATATAGACCAAATACATAATGGAGAAACAATAAATTAAATTAAATATGTCAACAATGTGAATGCAGCGCATTAAATATTTAGTAGGGAAAGTTTTGCCATCTATAGTGGTCTTACCCGACTTAAAATTGCGAAAGGAATTAAATATTCAAAAAAATAAAGTATCTAAAATATAACAAAGTATCTTCTTCTTATAAAGAACAAAGCGACTAGGTCAATCAGACAAACAGACCGCTCCCTAGTCAATGTACTGATAAATAGTTTTTTGTGCGTCGCTTACATGATTTCAAAGACCTTCACATAATTATCGAATTAGGGTTCTCCATCGGTCTGGTCATAATTGGTCAACTGACCGTTACAAATATTAAGGAGATGTATCAGGAAGCACATTAATCATTCCTAGATTTATTACGAAATTAAATCTGAGCGTTAATCACAACCTGACTGACTAAAGTGATTTAAGTCTTCGGACGGTACATATCTCATAACAATGTGATATTAGGTCAGGGTCGCTTGTTGCCTATGGTCGGGTTTCTTCACTAAACCGCTAATAAATTGACAATAAAAATAAATTTCACCAAGAAACTGTTCAATAGAAACCATTTACATTTGTGTCCATAACCTCTTTTTATTTTCTTTTGAAGAAGGAAAATTACTTCAATTAGAATATACATGAAATTATTCAACAAGTATAGTCAATTAGAACATTATCCCATATGCATAGCCACATAACAGAGCACAAAAGCTTGTATGTTTACAACTAATAAATCATGGAACTCACTGGCTTCACATCAACTCAATGATTTTTGTTAAGCACTTGCAGACCACCTATGATATTGAAGAAGGATAGTGATGAAATGAGGATCAAAGTGCTCGGTGGTTTCAATTTTTCTACCAAGTTTAGGGTTGCTGGTAGTAGTGACTGACTAGGGCATGCCATTTACCACATTCTATTCCATTTGCTTAGGCTTAATCCTCAAGGCCTCATATGACCACTCCAATAGGGCACCAAAAGCAACTGGTGTTTCTTTTTCATTTACAGATACATCCAATTGAAAATCAGTAAGCAACCCAATTTAATTAAGCTTTCTTGGGGAATTTGGTAGTCTTTGATGTCGATTTAGGATCAATGGCAGTCTTCTCAGATGTCAAGTTAGGGAGAAACACGTGATTGATGTTTTGGAGAACACACCATGGGCAACGGTGACACCAGCAAGAAACTTTCCAAACTCCTTATCGTTCCTTACGACAAAAAATAACCATGTTATGTACGTATGACTACATAACAAAATAACTTTCATCAAACTTGTTCTCGGTAATTGACAAGGCAGTGAGAGTGGGCACACTGCACAGGAACACTGGAGGACATCAAAAGTCTAGGCTTGTGAGAAGAAAGAAGGTCGTGGAGATCCACCATGACAAGATCGACTAACCGTGGACAAACTGTTTGATGAAATGCCAAGTATTTAGTTGTTTGTTCTTTGCTTGTAAATTTTAATCCTGTACACTTCAGAATCTAGGAACATTGTTTTTCCATTTGTCTTGATGTATTTTCTCTCTTTGACATCTACAGATGTGAAAATCTCTAAGAATGGTTATTTGAAAAAGGTGCCATGGTAGTACACTTAGTTCTCAAGCATAATAAGTAAAAGCCTTAGTTGTTATATTAAACTAGTCTGAAGTGGTTGGTTTTTCTCTTTTTTCTTGCTAACTTACATATTTGCTTGGTTAACAGTTTTAAGGTGAAATTTCGTTTGATGAATTGGTTTTTTGGCCATTGAACTTATCTATATGTTCTCAAGTTCAAGCACAACAGAAACCAGTGATGGGAATAAGGAAATTCACATGTTTGTTTGGAGTTCAAGTGCTGCGTCAGTTTCAGACGTGTTTGGCGGCCATGAATATGAACTTCATGGTCACAAAGAAGAAATATTGAATGTTTCTCCAGGAAAAGGTTCTCTTTTATTTTTCTAAACTATGAATATAATTGTACATGTTAATTTCTTATTTTTGTTGTTTTTGTTTACTGCATTATGGGGTTGGTTGCTTGTGGGCTGTGGCTTGTGGTGTTTGATCCTTAGTGGAAGGTCATGGAGGTACTCAAGAGGTCTACCTAGAGAAGGGTGAGTTAAGCTATGGAAACAAAGAAATGCATCACCATGAAGCTGAGAAAGTTGGGAATGACAATTCAAAAACCAGAAAAGAGAATGCTAATTTTAAAGAAAGAAATTTTAATGTAGGGTCAAGAAAAGGGGCAGAAAAATGAGACAGGTGATTTCTAATTTATCCTAGATAAGCTCAAGTATGTGTATGAAGTTTTTTGTCACAAAATGTACCCCTCTGCATTTTTAGATGAGCACCGTCTGTCCTTCCGTTAGCCTGCAGTTAAAAATTAGACGGAAGGGATGACGTGGCATGCCACGTCATTAAATCAATTTGAGAATTTGGAAAAATGGGTGGGTGAGATTTGAAAATACCATCAATTTGACCATCAATTCCTTGTTTTTGAAAATATGTTTATGAAATATTCTCAAATCCTAAAAAATGCCTAGTTTATAAAAACACTTTAATGAAAACTCTCTCTGAATATCTTGTTTAAGAAACACTCTCAATTTTATGAAAATGCATTGTTTTTTATAACATTCTCATTTCCTCGTGTATGAAAACACTATCTAAAACACTTTCTCAATTCCTAGTTTTATGAAAAAACTCTCAATTCATTGTTTCTGAAATCACTCTCAATTTCATGAAAATGTCTTGTTAATGAAAGCACCCTCTTAATTCCTTGTTTATGAAAACACTCTCATTTCCTTGTTAATGTAAACACGTTCAATTCCTTGTTTATGGAAACATTCACAATTCTATGAAAATGTCTTGTTTATGAAAAAAAATCTTAATTCCTTCTTTATAAAAACACTCTCAATTCATTGTTTATAAAAACACTATCTCAATATTATGAAAATGCGTTCTTTATGAAAATGCTGTGTCAATTCATTGTTTAAAAAACACTCTCAATTCTTTGTTTATGAAAACGCTCTCAATTCCTTAAAAATGTCTTGCTTACTAAAACACTCTCAACTTTATGAAAATGTCTTGTTTATGAAAACACCTCAGTTCCTTATTTATTAACATACTCTTTATTCCTTGTTTATGAAAACCTTATTATTTCCTTCAATATGCCTTGATAATGAAAACATGATCTCAATTTTATTAGAATGAATTGTTTATGAAAAACACTTTCAATTCCTTTTTTTGTGAACTGTCAATTTATTGTTTATGAAAACACTTTCAATTCTTCAATTCATTATTTATAAAAACACTCTCTCAAATTTTTGTTTATGAAAACATTTTCAATTCCTTGTTTATGAAAAACCTCTCAATTCAATGATTATGAAAATACCCTCAATTCCTTGAAAATGTCTTGTTCATAGAAACACATTCTAAATTCTTTTTTATGAAATCACTCTCAAATGCTTTTTTATGAAAACTCTCTCTTAATTACTTATTTACGAAAATATTCTAAATTCTTTTTAAATGTCTTGTTCATGAAAACACTTTTCGATTTCTTGTTTATGAAACACTCCCTTAATTTTATGAAAATGCGTTGTTTATGAAAACACTCTCTCAATTCCTTTTGTATGAAAACACCCTCAATTCGTTGTTTATGGAAACGCTCACAATTCCTTGAAAATTTGTTTACGAAAACAATATCTCAATTCCTTCTTTATAAAATCACTCTCAATTCATTGTTTATAAAAACACTCTCAATATTATGAAAATGCGTTCTTTATGAAAATAATGTGTCAATTCTTTGTTACTGAAAATGCTATCAATTCCATAAAAATGCCCTGCTTATAAAAACACTCAAATTTATGAAAATATTTTGTTTATGAAAACAATCTCATCTCCTTGTTTATTAAAATACTCTTAATTCCTTTTTATGAAAACCTTATTATTTCCTTCAAAATGCTTTGATAATGAAAACATGATCTCAATTTTATTAGAATGACTTGTTTATGAAAAATACTCTCAATTCCTTGTTTATGAACTCTCTGTTCATTGTTTATGAAAATACTGTCAATTTATTGTTTATGAAAACACTCTCAATTCTACAATTCATTGTTATGAAAAAACTTAATTCCTTTAAAAGGCATTGTCTATGAAAACACTCTCTCAAATTTTTGTTTATGAAAACATTTTCAATTCCTTGTTTATGAAAAACCTCTCAATTAATTGTTTATGAAAACACTCTCAATTCCTTGAAAATGTCTTGTTTATAGAAACACTCTCTAAATTCTTTTTTATGAAAGCACTCTCTTAATTACTTATTTATGAAAATATTCTAAATTCTTTTTAGATGCCTTGTTCATGAAAACACTTTTCAATTTTATAAAAATGTCTTGTCTATGAAAACACTCTCTCAATATCTTGTTTATGAAACACTCTCAATTTTATGAAAATGCATTGTTTATGATAACACTCTCTCAATTCCTTGTGCACGAAAGCACTCTCAATTCTTTGTTTATGAAAACACTCTAAAATCCTTGAAAATGTTTGTTTATGAAAACACTCTCTCAATTCTTGTTTTTGAAATCACCATCTATTCTCTGTTTATGAAAACTCTCTCAATTTCTTATTTATGAAAACACTTTCAATTCCTTGAAAATGTCTTGTTTGAGAGAACACTGTTAATTCCTTGTTTATGAAAACACTCTTCCAAATTTATCAAAATGTCTAGTTTATAAAAACTCTTTCTCAATTTCTTATTTATGAAAATATTCTCAATTCCTTAAAAATGCCTTGTTTATAAAAACCTTTTCAATTTTATGAAAACTCTATCTCAATATCTTGTTAACAATCTCTCAATTTTATGATGCTTTGTTTATGAAAGCAATATCTTAATTCCTTCTTTTATAAAAACACTCTCAATTTATTGTTTATAAATACATTCTCTCAATTTTATGAAAAACTCTATCTTTTCCTTGTTTATGAATTCTCTTAATTCCTTTTTTCATGGCAACACTCTCAAATCATTTTTTATAAAAACACTCTCAATTTTATCATAATGTCTAGTTTATGAAAACTCTCTCTCAATTCCTTGTTAATGAAAATATTCTCAATTTATTGAAAATGGTTTGTTTATGAAAACAGTTTTCAATTTTATGAAAATGACTCATTTATGAAAAACACATTCAATTCCTTTTTTTTATGAACTCTCTATTCCTTGTTTATGGAAATACTCTCAATTCATTATTTATGAAAAAACACTCAACTGCTCAACTCATTGTTTATGAGAACACTCTATTCCTTAAAAATGCATTGTCTATGAAAACACTCTCAATTCCTTATTTATGAAAAACTTTCAATTCCTTGAAAGTTTGTTGGAGGAATCATCATCCAAAAGTTCATTGGAATTGAAAGTTTGCACCCATTAATGACTTATTATATGATTGCATATATAAATACGTAATTCCTTAGTCATAAATCATAATTGTTGAAAAGATCATGTCATCTTTGGTGGAAGATGGTCAAGAATGTGACTTATCATTTACAATATATTGAATATGCAAAATGAAAAATTGACACTGGATATCTACAAGACTGGAACCAAGTTTGAAAACTGCATTTCTGCTGCTTCTGACGTTATTAACTTTTTGTGAAAGTGGCTTCTAAGTGTGAAATTTCTTTATCATAGAATCTTATAGCATTTAGATGATCAAGGTGGGCAGTGGCTGTCCTCTGGCATTAACTGCGTTTATTTATTGTTGGTGATCTTGGGCTCAAAATTTTCTTACTACTCAATTGGTATGTCATACATCCCATATTAAATTGTTCTTTCTGTCAAGTTTATGCAAATATGCTTGTTTTTTGTTTTGTTTGCTTGATTTTTGCATATGCAAATATGCTTGTTAATTGGTCAGTGACATGTATATGATATTGATTTAATTTTCACTACAATCAAAATGTGCCCTGAAGGGTCAAGCCACGAATATACTTCCCGCCATTGTCACACAATTCTATGCCTTTGCTCCATTTTATGTTTTTGTAAGGAGGATGGGATCCAGAAGTATCTATGCTATTTTTATAGATACTGGCAGGACTGTTACTGATTATTAGTTGGGGACTAGGTGATTATGAAACTGTTACTGGTCCTTAGTGGTTCCACATTCTTTATTGTTGACCTACTTTATATTTGAAAATTTGACCATATTGGAGAAATGTATATTAATTTATGATTCATATGTTATGAGCAATAAACTGTCAATTATAATTATGTGAAGGAAGCTGAATTTTCTGAGTTCTCATTATTGGGAACACTCTAAAAAGGACAATGTCCGGCTGTTAAAATCACTTTATGGTCTATACTATATTATAAAAGAGGAATGCTTTCACAATCCACACATTATAGTCTAATGAATGACTTTAGTGAGTTAATGCAATGATAGAATGTATCTGTAATTTGACATGAATAAGTCTCAGTTGAAAACGATGAACTAGTTTCATCTAATTCTGGAAATCCTACCATCTTTCTGCATAATCTTGTTTTTGTCTTTTGGAATATATAAGGAGACTAAAGATGTTGGGGCATGCGACCCTAAATTACCCTTGAAGAATTTTAAGTTACCTTCTCAGACCCATCAATTCAAAATTTCTTTTTAGAAGTAAGCAACTGATTCCAATTTGTGGGGTTAAATCTATAAGTGGTGGCACAGGAAGAAGGAATCCTAATTATATTTAAACTTGGAGGCTGTTAAGTTTAATGAGTGGTAGAAAAGCACAAAAGGATCTTGATGAAGTTGGAATCCAGGAGGTTAAAAATGCTAACATAATTCATCTATATGAAACTGCTTACCAGTGCCACTGACACTGCCACAGCATCAGCATGTGTTTCTCAAACCTCCCTTCCCTAGATGCAAATATGACGTCCAATCTTGTAATATCAACTGTCAATCTTGAGCAAAGAAACTCGGGACTCCAGTTTCTATGTGATTATTTGATCTCTGAGTTGACTTGACACCTATTGTTAGATCTACATATTGCTGTGTTAAGCTTTGTTTTTAAAAGGAAGATAAAATATCTTAGCACTAGCATTTAGGTTTGGCCTAACTCTACCCCAAAAGTTAGGTTATGTAGTGAGGATTGCCCAAACATTTATAAATTTTTTTTGGTCATATCTCTAGTCAATGCAGGATTTCAACATTCATATTGACTTGAAAAGGTTAAAATTGTAAACTCACTTCTATAAACGGGGCATCATAGTTTAATTAACATGGGAAATTTCATATATTTTATTGCAATAGACGAGGTTTCTATATGTCAACCATAATGTGATTGCTCCCTATTTGTGGCACCTGTAGTCTTAGTTGTGGCTCTACCAAGTAGTTTCAAATTTCGTTATGAAGAAAGAATTTGAAACATGCAGCTTAATTTTCAAACATTTCCTGTTTTCTGAATAACTAATGAACATTTTCAGTGCTTGAACAGGTATTGGTTGTGCTCAAATTTCATTATGAAGAAAGAGTTTGAAACTTGCTGCTTAATTTTCAAACATTTCCTGTTTTTTGAATAACTAATGAAGAAGAAGAGAAGTATGAAGAAGAGGTATAAGTTGACTTGTTTACTACTTTATAATAATATTTGGTCGTCTTTACATCAATCTATTACAAAATTTTACTAGTAATACCACTCACTGTCTCATTGCATGAGCTTGAATTTCGTGAAGAGGAGAAGAACCGCAATAAGCAAGTGAATGTTTATTGAGTAAACATGTTTGTGCATGCTTTCAGATGTCTGCACAGCAATGACAATAGTGATGCCATTTTTTTCACTGACTGATGTTGAGTTGTTGACTTTCTACATGTCTGCCATGGCTACCAACTCTTAAATACATATCTAATAAAAGAATATCTATTTATTGCTCAGCTGTATGCTAATTCCTTATTAATCTCGAATCTTATCAGTCATTAGTCGATACCTCATTTATAAAATCTTAGCATTCTAGCTTTTCTGGCAGATTCAAGCTTCGATAGCAAAAGTAGTTCAACGGCAATCTGAAGCACTGGTTAAGAGACGCAAAGATCCATCTAAAAGCTTGGTTATCATTTTTTGTTCTATGATGATTGTCTAATATTTTTATGTATTTTTCCTGCATAGTATGTTGTCCTCAGACACCTTTGCCAGTTGAAGCAGTAGAGATAATGGCAGTTAAAGGATGCAGTACAAACCGTGATGAGTCAGCTGATGAGGATTCAGCCTTGGTTTGTGATGAGCTAACAACGCCGGTTATAGATCCTAACAAAGATGAACTGGAAATTTTGCAAGAACATGAATCCCTGGCAGAGATTAGATCCAAGTGCATATCTAAAAGGGAGCATTTGGTGAGTATTAAAGCGGTTTTTCCCAGTGTTGTTAAATAGCGGATATCACAGTGCTATAGCGTAGGGCTCTGAGGGCCCTCCGCTATTTACTGCTTTTTTCCGCTGTTTTCCTTTCTTAGGGCTTGACATGGTGGATTTTTGGTTGTCCGCTATTTTCCGCGATCCGCGATTAACTACACTAGTTTTTCCCCAACATTATTTTAAGTGACAACTAATCTTTTGCTTTTTTCTGCTGTTTCAGATTCTGGCATACAGGCAAAAGGAGGCATTGTAGTCTTGGTTTTGATAGGCAGACTTTCGATATTGACAATGCCATAAACTTGTGCTGAATGTACATAAAAGAGAACCATTGCCTGGAGTAGTTTTTTAGTTGCACCCTCAACCCCAAAATGGGAAAAATAACTTTCGTATACTAAATTATGAGAACCTCCCAAAAAAGTTATGCTAGCATTTTAATGTCTTTCGTAAGTTTTAGATTTTTTTTAAGGTAAAGTTTAGATTTATCTACCTTCTTAGATATTAGTTACAATCTCAATTTATTTAATTTCTAGTCGTAAATTTTTTAATTGATCTTTTTTTACTTCCTCATAGTTTTTTTTAGGTGATGCACCGCAAAAGACACTCTAACAGTCAATTTAATAGGTTGGAGAAAGTAGTGATGTGTTTCATATAAATTATAGGGAGTAGATTGGTTCTCGTGTTGTTTAGGGTTGGGTAAGCATATTAATACTTTTACAAAATATGTTGATTTACTAAAAAAAAAAAGAGAAGAGCTGTGCTGAGAGGGAGAAGAGCGTACAAAATTCCTCCGCATTAGCAACATTAAGTATTTCTTTAATTTAATTCTCATTTCCTTTTGTTTTACTTTCGTTTTTTCTTAATAATTAATAAATAAATAAGTTCCACAAATGGAAGGTAGAGTTAACAGGAATATGAGTTCTTCACATACCTTAAAATATATTTGACTAGTTTAAAGATTATTTGATTAGCTTAATTTTTTTTTTAAAGTTTTGGTAATTGAGCTTATTTTCATAGCTTAAAGCGTTTTTAATAAGCTACTTGGGGTAGCTTATGACTATATTTTACAAGTTTAGTTAAAAGGCTAGTTGGAAGTTTATAAGCTGGCTGAAAGCTGAAAACTTATAGGCTAACTGGAAGCCAAAAACTAAAAAGCTACCTGATTGAGAATAGTTGTTTTTTTTTTTTTTTAAGGTGATTGAGAATAAGTACTTGGTAAAACTAGTTGTTGAAATTATAAAATGACTTAGAAAGATATACTTGTATAATTTTTTTATATTTAACATTTCTTTTTATACCTCACTACCTATATGATATTAATATTAAAATAATTACCACTTTAAATATTTTTAATTTAATTCAAATTATTTATCATCTGAAAAATATAATGTTAATTTTTAATTTGTTTTTTGTTTTCATATTTTTATTAAATAAAATAAAATCAAACAAATAACTTTATATTTTAATAAAAAATTAATATTAGTTCAAACAATAATTATATTTTAATTAAATAGAATAAAAAATAAATTTATATTTTAATTTAGTTCAAATTATTTATCATCTTAAAAATATAATATTAACTTTTAATTTATTTTTCCTTTTTATATTTTTATTGAATTAAATAGAATAAAAAATAACTATATATTTTAGTTTAACAGTGAATAGCGAGAGCGATAACTGTAGAGATAAGTCTAATAAGAATATATTATAATTATGATGTAGTGTTTTTATAAATGTAAAAGGGTAACAATGAAATTTTAAAAAATAATAAGGATAAAAATAAGAATAAATTAAAAAAGTTTTAACATGTTGAAATAAGCTAATTTACCAAACGCTTTAAAAAAAATTAAATGAATGAATAGTGTGTTGACATATTAAACTTTTTTTTAAGGGACCGATATATTTATTATGTTTTTTTTGAAAGCATATTTATTATTTATTATGCTTTAAATTTGAGAGTATATCAAATTAACATAAATAAAATAATATTTTATAAAAAAATAAAATATTTTAACGGTCATAATAATCAGTTGCTTACTTGGAAGGCAACTTATTTTATATTTAAAGTAAAAACGGCAACTTTTTTTATATTTAAAATAAAAATGGCAGTGTAACCAAAAAAAAGAAAAAAGTAAAAACGGCAGTGTCTTTCCTTAATAATGTCGCTATTCCACTCTTTCTGCTTCTTCCCTTCACCACCACACTTCCTCCAATTCGAACCATCGCAGGTTTCCTCCTTCGCCTCACCGTCTCCATCGAACCCGTAGGCCGCGCCACCGCTCCCCTCGACCGTCCCTCTCCGGGGTCTCGCCGGCCACCACGCACTCCACCTTCCCTTCGCCTTCTCCCCAAAACGGTCATAGCACCGTCATCACTTCCGTTTCTTTTCATCAAGAACCGGACCTCGAGCGTCAGAGCTGGAGTCACCGTCGACCACCACTCCTTTCCTCTCCTTTTCCCGGTTGACAAGTCTTCATCGCGCATGCCTTCGTCGTTCTCGCCCTGAAGCACCGGCGAAAGTTCCGTTTTCTCCTCTCCGTCATTCTGGCGCCGGGACACCGCCGTCAGTTGTCGTTGCAGCAAGGTTCGTCTTCTCCAGTCTGGTTCCTAGCGTCGGCACTCCTGAGCGAGTTCGGAGCTTTTCCTCTACGGATTCCAAACTCTGCTGCGTCTCTTCTTCCCTTGGTTGGTTATCTCTTGTTTTATTGTTTTTTTTCTGATGACTGAGACTTGGTTACTGAGATTTCTCGCTTCTGACTTTTCTCATGCTTGATGAAAACTGGACATTCATTCTTCTTTATTATGATTGTTTTATGTTTTGATTATTTGGTGCCATTGTTTGATCTAAATGGATACAGACAGTAGTAAAGGTTTTGGCTTCCTAATATTCTGAGCTGATTTGTTGTTCTGTATTTCTGGCTTGTCTACTATTTGGTGAGACTCTTGATCATCACTTGAATCCTTTGATGATTAAAATGTGATCTCTTAGAAAAAAAATCAGTTCCTGATAATAAGGTTGCATCTTGACAATAAAAACTGAATTTTTTATATTAGATTCACAATAAAGTTTGGTTCTTGATCATAGAAATTGAATCTTGATCTTTTTTGTTTCTTAATGATAAAAATCGCTCCTTGGCTGATGGTTCTTGATAATATCGTTTCTTGGTTGTTGATGATAAAAATGGTTATTTGTAGCACAATATGTATTCTTTTGTCAGTCAAGAATAAATAAATAGGTTCACCACATACTAGGAATAAATAAATAGATTCATTCATTCTAACACATGCGGATTTTTAGTTTTAACATGTTAATTCATTTTACCTAACTCAACAATGGATGTTTTAATTAAGATTGGATTTAGTGCCAATCAAAGTTCAGATTCGTTTACCCTTCTTTTTGTGAAGTTTTTTGATATATGTTTTCTAATATATGTTTCTTTCCTTGTTTGCAGCTCTGCCTTTATGTCTCTAGCAGCAAAGTTTCCTCTGAAGTCAAAAAGCAGCATGGGGGTCATATGTTGTTGTCACTGACACTTTAGTTGAAGAACCAGAACTCTCAATAGTAAATCCAGCTGATAACACAACAATATTATATGGAGCAGCAACATTAAATCAACCAAGCCACTATCTTGACATTGAGACGCCCCATCATCAAAGAGAGCTTTGGAGAGACAGTGAAACCACAAGGGTAAATGAGAGTTTCATGAAGCCAGATGAAGAATTCTGATCATCACAAGATTCTCTTGATTCTTCTATTACTCAGGACAAAAATTACATGCTTAGGATCCAATTCCGAATCAGATGGACTTAACCCAGCATGGTTCAGTTTTTAACTTCAGCAAATTCTTTACATGTTGGAAAGACCACCATGTTCCAGGATTTTTACAACTCTCTAAATGGAGTGACGCTGTTTGAAGAAAGAACCAAAGATGGAAAGATGCAACAAGCAGAACATGTGGAACAAAGTTCAAGAGGGGGCAGAAATAATTGTCACAGTCTCCATTCAGCATTCAATCAACCCAGCAGCTTTGGTTATCTACAAAAGCAACCACCTGCAGCTCCTTCAATTTACTATCAATTACATTACCCGTACACACAGGGGCTGAAGACTTTTCAATTGAATGGTTAAGAGTTGTGTTGCCCTGGAACAATTATAGAAGAATTGGCATATGGGAAGTGGGGGATGGTGTGGATAATCCCACTGAGATGCAGTACAGAGATGGAACATTTGGGTCTCCAGAGTTACCAACAATGAACCCTAAGCAAGCATTCAGTCTTCTTACAAGATATTTCTCCATCTAGGTCTCATACAAATTATAATCAACTTTCACCAAACCATCATCTTGTGGATCAAAAGACATTACAATCAGAAGGTCAAGGTAGGCAACATGCAGAATCATTAAATACTTCTCAAATGCTGGGCAGAGGGCAAGAAAATGCAATAAATGATTACTGCAATGTTCCTGGTGCGTGTTAGACCTCTTAACTATGATTGCAATTATTCACATGAATTGTGGTAGTAATTTTCATTTTAAGAAAAACTTTTAATGAAGAAATACCTTTATGTTTGTGATTTTCCACGAACATAGTTTCTCGTTGTGGAAAATTGCTTGGACTCAGTATGCAGAGTTACCAATAGAGGCCTTGGCTGAAGCTTGGAGTATAATGACCCTAGGTCAGTTCCGAGAAAAATGAATTAATATATAATTTTAGTAAGTAATATATTATATATTATATATTATAAGTAAGTAATGTTATAGTAGATATCTGTAATAAATTACATAATACTATTTACTAACAACCGCCTTACCTTCCTTTTTTACCCCATAGAGATAAAAGGTATGGCTGGCGACGTGCACATAACAATCTGTTGAAAGAGGTGGAGAAGCACACCCTGCTGGTTTTCAGCTCTTGGAAGGAAACTTGCACATTTTCAGCTCATGATGAAGCCAAGAAGGTAATTTTCATATACATCTCAAGCTGTGAACATGCTCTGTTTTTTGGAACTCCTATAAAAACCCATTGTGGGTGCTGCCTGGATTCTGGACTGTGATTGCTGCCTGGATAAATTCATGCATAGTTTTCTTGGATTTTGATATGTCGATGGGTGCCATAAGTTGTATAAAAACAATTTTGCATTTGTTTGCCTAAAAATATTTTTTTTCCCATTTCTTTGCTTAAAAATACTTTTTTCAATTTGGTTGCATACAATCAAGGTTGTCAATCTCAATAGTTTACCTAATCTCGTGGAGGGGAGGTAATCTCGTAAGAGATTACCTTCTGTAAAAATAATATTAAAAAACCATCATATTGATGAAGACACACTAATAACATTAAAAGTTAATCAAATCATCAAATTGTAACAATTAAAACAATGCATAAAATTACCAAATATTCAAATTTAAGGTTCATAAGTAATAAAAAACATAAAAACAAGTAATGATAAACTTAAAACAAAACCAAATAAGTCATCATATTTAAATTTCCAATCCTCCAACATCATCAAGTTCATCACCACTAGATTCATCATCAACATCATCAAGTTCTTCTTCCTTCAATGTGAGAGACTCTTCAAGATTAGGATCAAAGACTAAATTCTCAGCCTACTATGAAACTAATTCAATTGAGACATCTTAACTTGAAAGAAAAAGATTCAGAATTAGCCCTAAAACACTAAAAACAGAAAAAAAAAATTACAAAGATGACTGATGAGAAGAGAGATGAGAATTGAGTTGAGAGACGAGATGAGAAGAGAGATAAACATTACCTTCGCAACAATGAGAAGAAGACACGGAGCAGAGACGAACAGCAACGCTGGCATCATAGAATCGTCAGAGCTATCACCGGAAATCACGCAGGAACCACCCTGGTTGTGGTGATCGTTGAGACAGAGAAGTGAAGTGAGAAAGAGGGACTAGTGGTCTTCGACAGAGAGAATTAAAAAGAGAAGAGTGAATTGAAAATCCTAATAGGGTGAGCGAAATGAAAAAAAATGTCTTTGTGCTAAATGTTTTTAGACCATCAAACCACATCTTGTATTCTCGCGAAGCGAGATTGCTCTAGATCACTCGAATTAATACAAAAAGAGATTACACCTTACATATCACATGTTTGCTACTTGATATCATAATACACACAGAGACAACTGTGAAAAATGCTGCCTATCTTTCTGGTATCCAAATCCTCCTTTTTCGATTCTTTATTCATCAACCACATCTTCTATGCAAAAAGATGTTTCTCTGAGCTGCTTCACCCATGTTTTTATTCCTTCACTGGTATCTTCTTCATCTGCAGCCCTTCTATCTGCATCCTTGAGGAAAGCTTGAATGCTCTCAAGTTCATCTTTGATTTCTGTGAAATCTCTTTTGATCCCTCCAAGCAAGGTTGATTCTTCTATTACAATCTGGTACAGTTTCTCTACAACAAAGGATACTGCTGTTTCTGCCATTCCAGTTCACTTCATCATCATGTTAGCTTGCTATTCCAACAATTTTCCAGCAAGTTGAAAGTGTCATCTTTTGCTGCTTGCTTTTCCTTTACTATAGCTTTGATTGGTGGAGATATTTTAATTAACGAGTCTAAAACAAACAGTCATGGGTCTACTGCCAATTATATTAAAACTTTTAGTGCAGCAGATGGAAGTTGTCATGTTGAGACTGCTAAAAAAGACAAGTTGGTAAGGCTTGAATAGTCAAGGGTAGGCCACAAGAAATATCTCTAACAAATCTAATTAATACATAAAATATAATCTAAACATTCAAGTTGGCAATTAGAGAATTGCGAGGTTAGTATAGTAGAACATGATTGTCTCGTACCTCGCATGCCTAACGAAAGTATGGTAAATACAATTTTTTTTATAAGTGTTCTTTGAATTTAATAGTTTTTTCTATCTTAAATTAAAGCACCTATTCTGATCAAAAAATTATACTTTCCAAGAAAAAAAAAATAGCAATTAGAGAAACGATAAAACAAAGCAAGTGATGAACAGTTAATGATTTTTTTATTAAATACGAAATAAATAAAATTTTAGTGAGAAGAAAAATTTCGATGGAAGAGTTACTCCCCATGATCCTCATCATCGATGCAACCTATAGAGGCTGTGATAGATTCTGCACTAAATCTACTACTTTTTTAGTTACATTTAAGTTGAAAGTTCTTTCACCCCAATAAAGAAACTTTTACTTCTATTTAATGTGCTTTGAAAATCATGAAAGTTTAAGGACTAGAAGTTGTATTTTATATAAGTTTGAGGATTAAAGTTAGGTTTTCATATAAATTGGGGACCTAAATGATATTTCAAGAAAGTATAGGGACTTGTTTTGAAAATCATGAAAGTTTAAGGACTAGAAGTTGTATTTTATATAAGTTTGAGGATTAAAGTTAGGTTTTCATAAAGATTGGGGACCTAAATGCGATTTCAAGAAAGTATAGGGACTTGTTTTGAAAATTATGAAAGTTTAAGGACTTGTTTTGAAAATTATGAAAGTTTAAGGACTTGTTTTGGAAATCATAAAAGTTGGAGGACTTGTATTGAAAATCATGAAAGTTTAAGGACTTGTTTTGGAAAACATGAAAGTTTGAGGGCTTGTTTTGAAAATCATGAAAGTTTAAGGACTAGAAGTTGTATTTTATATAAGTTTGAGGATTAAAGTTAGGTTTTCATAAAGATTGGGGACCTAAATGCGATTTCAATAAAGTATAGGGACTTGTTTTGAAAATTATGAAAGTTTAAGGACTTGTTTTGAAAATTATTAAAGTTTAAGGACTTGTTTTAGAAATCATAAAAGTTGGAGGACTTGTATTGAAAATCATGAAAGTTTAAGGACTTGTTTTGGAAAACATGAAAGTTTGAGGGCTTGTTTTGAAAATCAGTAAAGTTTAAGGACTAGAAGTTGTATTTTATATAAGTTTGAGGATTGAAGTTAGGTTTTCATAAAGATTGGGGACCTAAATGCGATTTCAATAAAGTATAGGGACTTGTTTTGAAAATTATGAAAGTTTAAGGACTTGTTTTGAAAATTATGAAAGTTTAAGGACTTGTTTTAGAAATCATAAAAGTTGGAGGACTTGTATTGAAAATCATGAAAGTTTAAGGACTTGTTTTGGAAATCATGAAAGTTTGAGGGCTTGTTTTGAAAATCATGAAAGTTTAAGGACTAGAAGTTGTATTTTATATAAGTTTGAGGATTAAAGTTAGGTTTTCATAAAGATTGGGGACCTAAATGCGATTTCAATAAAGTATAGGGACTTGTTTTGAAAATTATGAAAGTTTAAGGACTTGTTTTGAAAATTATTAAAGTTTAAGGACTTGTTTTAGAAATCATAAAAGTTGGAGGACTTGTATTGAAAATCATGAAAGTTTAAGGACTTGTTTTGGAAATCATGAAAGTTTGAGGGCTTGTTTTGAAAATCATGAAAGTTTAAGGACTAGAAGTTGTATTTTATATAAGTTTGAGGATTAAAGTTAGGTTTTCATAAAGATTGGGGACCTAAATGTGATTTCAATAAAGTATAGGGACTTGTTTTGAAAATTATGAAAGTTTAAGGACTTGTTTTGAAAATTATTAAAGTTTAAGGACTTGTTTTGGAAATCATAAAAGTTGGAGGACTTGTATTGAAAATCATGAAAGTTTAAAGACTTGTTTTGGAAATCATGAAAGTTTGAGGGCTTGTTTTGGAAATCATAAAAGTTTAAGGATTTGAGGGCCTTGTTTATACAACTTCTAGTCCTTAAACTTTCATGATTTCCAAAACAAGCCCTCAAATTTTTATGATTTCCAAAACAAGCCCTCAAACTTTTATGATTTCCAAAATAAGTCCATATATTTTCTTGAAATCTCATTTAGGTCCCCAATCTTTATGAAAACCTAACTTTAATCCTCAAACTTATATAAAATACAACTTCTAGTCCTTAAACTTTCATGATTTTCAAAACAAGCCCTCAAACTTTTATTATTTCCAAGACAAGTCCCTATACTTTCTTGAAATCTCATTTAGGTCCCCCAATCTTTATGAAAACCTAATTTTAATCCTCAAACTTATATAAAATACAACTTCTAGTCCTTAAACTTTCATGATTTACAAGACAAGCCCTCAAACTTTCACGATTTCCAAAACAAGTCCTTAAACTTTCATGATTTTCAATACAAGTCCTTAAACTTTCATGATTTTCAATACAAGTCCTTAAACTTTCATAATTTTCAAAACAAACTTTCATGATTTTCAAAACAAGACCTTAAACTTTCATGATTTTCAAAACAAGACCTTAAACTTTCATGATATTCAAAACAAACTTTCATGATTTTCAAAACAAGACCTTAAACTTTCATGATTTTCAAAACAAGACCTTAAACTTTCATGATATTCAAAACAAGCCCTCAAACTTTTGTGATTTCCAAAACAAGTCCTTAAACTTTCATGATTTTCAAAACAAGCCCTCAAACTTTTATAATTTTCAAAACAAGTCCTTAAACTTTCATGATTTTCAAAACAAGCCTTCAAACTTTTATGATTTCCAAAACAAGTCCTCAATGCCTTGTTTATGAAAATACTCTCAATCCCTTGTTTATGAAAATACTCTCAATGCCCTGTTTATGAAAAACACTCCCTCAATGCCCTATTTATGAAAACACTCTCTCAATACCTTGTTTATGAAAAACAATCCCTCCATATCCTGTTGATGAAAACACTTTCAATTCCTTGTTTATGAAAATACTCACAATGCCTTGTTTATGAAAACACTCCCTCAATACCTTGTTTATGAAAACACTCCTCAATGTTCTGTTTATGAAAACATTCTCAATTCCTTGTTTTTGTAAACACTCTTAATTCCTTGTATATGAAAATATTCTCAATGCCTTGTTTATGAAAATACTCTCAATGCCTTGTTTATGAAAACACTCCCTTAATGTTCTGTTTATGAAAGCATTCTCAATTCCTTGTTTTTGTAAACACTCTCAATTCCTTGTTTATGAAAATACTCTCAATGCCTTATTTATGAAAGTACTCTCAATGCCTTGTTTATGAAAACACTCCATCAATGCCCTGTTTATAAAAAAACACTCCCTCAATACCTTGTTTATGAAAACACTCCTCAATGTTCTGCTTATGAAAACATTCTCAATTCCTTGTTTTTGTAACCACTTTCAATTCCTTGTTTATGAAAATATTCCCAATGCCTTGTTTATGAAAATACTATCAATGTCTTATTTATGAATACACTCCCTCAATGCTCTGTTTATAAAAACACTCCCTCAATGCCCTGTTTATGAAAAACACTCCATCCATGTCCTGTTTATGAAAACACTCCCAATTCATTGTTTATGAAAATACTCACAATGTCTTGTTTATGAAAACACTCCCTCAATACCTTGTTTATGTAAACACTCCCTCAATGTTCTGTTTTTGAAAACATTCTCAATTCCTTGTTTATGAAAATAATCTCAATGTCTTGTTTATGAAAATACTCTCAATGCCCTGTTTATGAAAAACACTCCCTCAATGCCCTGTTTATGAAAACACTCCCTCAATACCCAGTTTATGAAAAACACTCCATCTATGTCATGTTTATGAAAACACTGTCAATTCCTTATTTATGAAAATACTTCCTATGCCTTGTTTATGAAAACACTCCATCAATACCTTGTTTATAAAAACACTCTTAATTCCTTATTTTTGTAAACTTTCTCAATTCCTTGTTTATGAAAATACTTTCAATGCCTTGTTTATGAAAATACTCTCAATGTCCTGTTTATGAAAACACTCCCTCAATGCCATGTTTATGAAAAACAGTCCCTCAATGTTCTGTTTATGAAAACATTCTCAATTCCTTGTTTTTGAAAACACTCTCAATTCCTAGTTTATGGAAATACTCTCAGTGCCTTGTTTATGAAAATACTCTCAATGCCCTTGTTTATGAAAACACTTCCTCAATACCTTGTTTATGAAAAACACTCCATCCATGTCCTGTTTATGAAAATACTCTCAATTCCAGGTTTTTGTAAACACTCTCAATTCCTTATTTATGAAAATACTCCCAATGTCTTCTTTATGAAAAACACTCCCTCAATACCTTGTTTATGAAAAACACTCCGTCCATATCCTGTTTATTAAAACACTCTCAATTCCTTGTTTTTGTAAACACTCTCAATTCCTTGTTTATAAAAACACTCCCTCAATACCTAGTTTATGAAAACACTCTCTCAATGTTCTGTTTTTGAAAACATTCTCAATTCCTTGTTTATGAAAATACTCTCAATGCTTTTTTTATGAAAATACTATCAATGCACTGTTTATGAAAAACACTCCATCAATGCCCTGTTTATGAAAACACTCTCTCAATACCCTGTTTATGAAAAACACTCCATCCATGTCCTGTTATGAAAACACTCTCAATTCCTGGTTTTTGTAAACACTCTCAATTCGTTATTTATGAAAATACTCCCAATACCTTGTTTATGAAAACACTCCCTCAATACCTTGTTTATGAAAACACTCCCCCAATGTTCTGTTTATGAAAACACTCTCAATTCCTTGTTTTGGTAAACTTTCTCAATTCCTTGTTTATGAAAATACTTTCAATGCCTTGTCTATGAAAATACTCTCAATGTTCTGTTTATGAAAACACTCCTTCAATGCCCTGTTTATGAAAAACACTCCCTCAATATTCTGTTTATGAAAACATTCTTAATTCCTTGTTTTTGTAAACACTCTCAATTCCTTGTTTATGAAAATACTCTCAATGCCTTGTTTATGAAAATACCCTCAATGCCCTGTTTATGAAAACACTCCCTCAATGCCCTGTTTATGAAAACACTCCTTCAATGACCTGTTTATGAAAAACACTCCCTTCATGTCCTGTTTATGAAAACACTCTCAATTCCTTGTTTATGAAAATACTCCCAATGTCTTGTTTATGAAAACACTCCCTCAATACCTTGTTTATGAAAACACTCCCTTAATGTTCTGTTTTTGAAAACATTCTCAATTCCTTGTTTATGAAAATATTCTCAATGCCTTGTTTATGAAAATACTCTCAATGCCCTGTTTATGAAAAACACTCCCTCAATGTCCTGTTTATGAAAACACTCCCTCAATTCCCTGTTTATGAAAACACTCACTCATGTCCTTGTTTATGAAAATACTCTCAATGCCTTGTTTATGAAAACACTCCCTCAATATTCTGTTTATGAAAACATTCTTAATTCCTTGTTTTTGTAAACACTCTCAATTCCTTGTTTATGAAAATACTCTCAATGCCTTGTTTATGAAAATACTCTCAATGCCTTGTTTATGAAAATACTCTCAATGCCCTGTTTATGAAAAACACTCCCTCAATACCTTGTTTATGAAAACACTCCCTCAATACCTTGTTTATGAAAACACTCAATGTTTTGTTTATGAAAACATTCTCAATTCCTTGTTTTTGTAAACACTCTTAATTCCTTGTATATGAAAATATTATCAATGCCTTGTTTATGAAAATACTCTCAATGCCTTGTTTATGAAAACACTCTTTCAATGCTCTGTTTATGAAAACACTCCTTCAATGACCTGTTTATGAAAAACACTCCCTTCATGTCCTGTTTATGAAAACACTCTCAATTCCTTGTTTATGAAAATACTCCCAATGTCTTGTTTATGAAAACACTCCCTCAATACATTGTTTATGAAAACACTCCCTCAATGTTCTGTTTTTGAAAACATTCTCAATTCCTTGTTTATGAAAATATTCTCAATGCCTTGTTTATGAAAATACTCTCAATGCCCTGTTTATGAAAAACACTCCCTCAATGTCCTGTTTATGAAAACACTCCCTCAATGCCCTGTTTATGAAAACACTCCATCATGTCCTTGTTTATGAAAATACTCTCAATGCCTTGTTTATGAAAACACTCCCTCAATATTATGTTTATGAAAACATTCTTAATTCCTTGTTTTTGTAAACACTCTCAATTCCTTGTTTATGAAAATACTCTAATGCCTTGTTTATGAAAATACTCTCAATGCCCTGTTTATGAAAAACACTCCCTCAATACCTTGTTTATGAAAACACTCCCTCAATACCTTGTTTATGAAAACACTCAATGTTCTGTTTATGAAAACATTCTCAATTCCTTGTTTTTGTAAACACTCTTAATTCCTTGTATATGAAAATATTATCAATGCCTTGTTTATGAAAATACTCTAAATGCCTTGTTTATGAAAACACTCCCTCAATGCTCTGTTTATGAAAAACACTCCCTCCATGTCCTGTTTATGAAAACACTCACAATTCCTTGTTTATGAAAATACTCTCAATGCCTTGTTTATGAAAACACTCCCTCAATACCTTGTTTATGAAATCACTCCCTCAATGTTCTGTTTATAAAACACTCTCAATTCCTTGTTTTTGTAAACACTCTCAAACCATTTATCTTAAATATTAGTAAAAATTAGTGTAATTTTCAACCCATTTATCTTAAATATTATTGATGCAATCTACCATGAATAACTCAATTTGCAACGCAGACATAATGTATAGAAAAAACTCCCGGGTTCGACTCTCATACAATACACTCGAGACTCGGAGAAGGACTAAAGAGTGAATTAGTCGGCATTGGTATCTAGATAATAGATGGTTTATAAATAAAACCACTATTGATGCACTAAATAAAACGAAAAAATATTTTTTTATATATTTAAATAAGGTTCAAAGTGAAACTAGTTTCTATAATTTGTAATTAAGTGGGTTTGCACAGTGGTTTAACACTTTGTCCCTTAATCAAGTAGTTGATGTTCGAATCCCAACTATTGTGAATGGAAAAAACTCCTTGGTCAGCCCCCTACCGTTTCGTCGCTAACTGTGGGGCGAATGATTACTCTCACGGCAACTGGATGTGGGAATACCTTGGTGAAGAAAAAAAAGTTTCTATAATTTGTAAAAAGAAATTTATTAATTTCCTTAGCATTTCAAGAGCCACAATCTGCTGTTATTTAGCTTTTTTTTATTGTACCTATTGTCATGACTATTTCAAATATCATTGAAGTGGTTATGATATAGTTGATAGTGTATGAACCATTTCTTGTGTGCTCTTGATGTCATGTTCTTGTTATCATGATATAGTTTTATTTCTCACGTTTTTACTCTCATGACATAGTTTATATGGTTTATAAGTCACAATATAAGTTCTATATTGGATGGCAACTTTTAAGTAAAATACAGTATATTCCGGTACTTGCAATGCATTAAGTGCATTATGTTAATTTGTTAACAATAAATAGAAAACAAGTGCAAAGAGACTTTACCCTTTCATCGACCACAATACACAGTTGCAAAACATAATCAAATTCAATGTCTCCTTCGTTTAGTCTCAAATTATAAAGTTATTGTAAGTTGTAAAACTCAATACTCCAGCTTGTACTTCTTCATATTTACGGTCAATTTCTTTTAATTTGGAAATTATTAAACTCCCTAGAATATTGAAGATCAGACAAGGAAACAAATGGGAACCAAAGGGGAACTTCTTGAAGATCAATGTTGATGGGCCTTAAATGGGTAGTTCCGGACCAAGTGGGGTTGGTGGTGTGGTAAAGAATCACAAAAGTAAGATAATAGTTTCATAGACGGTCTCCATAATAGTGTGAATTACTTGGAGATTCAGGAGTTCTTTTATATCTTCCGTTCCAAATTATAAGACCCTTTAAAGACAAATTTGATGTTCTAAAATATAAGACCCCTTCTAGATTTCAGAAAAAAAAAGTAGTTTTTCCTAATTTACCCTTGCATTCATTATTTTTTTAGTATTGAAGTGAGATACAATTAATACATCAATTAACTTTAAATAGGGGCATATGTGGAAGATTTATATAAAAATAAATAAAACCAAGTTTATTACATCTTTTCTTAATAAGCATGATTGTCTAAATGTGGTCTTATAATTTGGAACAGAGGGAGTAGATCTGAGATGTTACCGGATGTTTATGCACTAAAATATAGGAGGATTAGTAACCTGGCTTCTCATGGTATATTTCCAAGTATTTTCTAATGCTTTTCATGGTTATTTTAGTATGTTAATTGTTTTTATTGGAGTTTTTGCAGTTTCAGCATTTTGTTATTGTGTGTTAACTTTACTATTTTTTTTATTTTGTTAGTATTGAAGTCGTTATTTTACATTAATTGAGTTGTTATATTTTCTTATAATTTTACCTATGGTTTTTTATAATTTTGGAGGTGAAAATAATGCTGAAAAATGGACAAAAGAACAAAACACGGTGGCTGGAAAGAGCCGTGCGAGCTCGCGTGATTCCCCTTGGAATCCCACGCCGCCGCGCGAGCGGGAGCAGGTCTGGAAAAGGCCGCGCAAAATATGGCGTGGGTGCAGGCCAGTTTCGCGGGGATGACGGGTACCAGGAGCTGCAGCGTGAATTCTCGCGCGGGTCAGGAGGAATTTGGCATGAATTCGCGCGGATGATGCCTTAAGCCTATTTAAATTCGTTTCTGACCTGTTTTGGAGGATTCTTTTGCTATTGGAACTTATTTTGGGAGAGATCTTGAGGACAGTGTTAGGCTTTCAAGTCTCTTTCAGGTTGTTGATTATTTTTATGCTTTACTCGTTGAACTCCTGTTTTTATACTATGATTATTTGCAACTAATCTCCCTTGTAGCGGGGGAGATGGATTTGGTTATGATTATGGATTGAAATACTTTAGTTAATATATAAGTAATTTATTTCTTCTACGCGTTTCTTTTCTTGTTTAATTGTTTCGAAGTGCACGCCGGATATATTGCTTTGCTTGGGCATACTAAAAGGTTGGTAAGTTAAAGGGAACTGAAAATAAACTGAATAAGGGTATGTGCTCACTAAAAATAGGGGTAATGAATTATTTGTATTGAACTGATGAACTTAAGAACTTAATATCTAATTAATAAAGATTGGATAGGGAGAAATTTGCTATCACTTGTTAATTAGAACGAGTATCTGAACGTGCGAAATCAACAGGTAGATGCTTAGGTAGAGCACCGTAGAAGAGTGAATTCAACTTATATATTAATTATAGTAGGTATATCTATAGGATTAACCAATGAAATCAGAACCCTGGTGCGCTTCTCTTATTTAATTTCTAAACACCGTTTAATTCTTTGATTTACTTTGAGTTTTGTTCCAATTGCTACCATTTTCAGTCAATCAATTGAAACCCCCCTCTTCATTGCTTTCTTTTTATGAATTAAATCATTGAAATACAAGGAGACTACTATAACTCTTGTGGATCGATAATTTAAAACCTCGGGCAAAACTATACACTTGCAGTTTGACACATCAAGGATATGACGAGTCACTAAGTTTGGATTAATCAGATGTAGAATTTTATCAGAACTTAATGAAGCTAAGAAAAAATTCAATGGAGTTAAGCTGGTGAGGAAGTACATCTCTTTGTGATATATTAAATTAAAATACAAATATTTCAAGGTTCCAAATTAGAACAAGTATGGAAGAAAATCTGTAGCAAATGGGTATGTAAGGGGAAAATGTAAAATATAATGGTTAAAAATCAGAGAATAACTGTCATGTGATGTATAACTCAAGTAAAGAGGCTTAGTTGCACTTTTGGTCCTAAAAGGAAGGGTGGAATTTTTTATGGGGAGAGAACTTATATCACGTAAAATGGCCAACTGGACTTTAAATGACACTTAACGTACCACATACATGCACTTCCCTGAAGTTTGATTGATGAAAGTGAGGTCATGGATTGATGTGCGCGACTTTTGAACATGCACAGGTTCTTTTGAGACCATTACCTTCTTTTGGGGACAAAATCATGAGTGAGTATAACTTTCACGGACAAAATTGATGGTTTAGTCATTTTAAATACTCTATTTTCAAAGGACCAAAGTGATTAACTCTTACCCTTCGAGGAGGAAAATAATAATTTACTTCATAAAAAACGTTTTTGCCAAAGTGGCTTCTTCCATATGATCTTTAAGGCTCTAAAGGTAAAAAATTCATAACATGCAACTTAAAGTCCATGCAGAGTAAAAGAAACAATTAATAATTAATATTAGAATAAGAAAACTTAAAATAACTAATAATTTGCAAATCAAATAAAAATTATACCATTGTCATCTGAAAACTAGTGGACATAGCATGGAAGAAGCCTATTTTGACAAATAACTCAACTTCCCACTTTTTTATGTTTTTTTGTCAAACTGGTAACCTTTTGAGCTTAGAAAAGTATATGCTTGGGCTTTCTCCCAGGCTTTGGGCCTTTTTATTTTCGTTGATTTATTACCATAAACTTTGAACAAAATCGGGCATTATTAATTAATTATATCTGTAATGATAAATTATGTTACCTACCCATTTCTTGAGGGTCCATCCCATACTTAATTAACCATTTCCGCAGGCCCAAATAATTTAGGGCTAATTAAACTTGGACTTGGGGCTCCCTTGCACACATTACCTCATTCTCTTGAGGATAGAGTAATGTGTGCTACTTTCTGTTGGTATTACTAGACCAAAACAAATTTAGACGGAAAAAAATAAATATTTGCTGTTTTTTTTTTTATTTTTATTCTAATGATGAATTAATGTAATTTATTTATTTGTGTTAATGTATTATATTTTACAAATTTCAAGTGCTAGCTTTGACTTACTATAATACTCTTAGTAGACCCTCCCCATGTCATTCCATGGTGTTTTCCATCATATTTATATTTATATCATTATATGCATGATCTAATCTTTATATTCAATCACATTCCAAATTCCAAATTGGAGAGCATTCCGAAAAAGTTTAGCCTATGCATAGAAGAAAAAGAAAAGGTTAAAAAAGTGATGGCTTCATTAATACCAAATAAAGGGCCACATGCATCAAACTTGCAAAGAAAGAACCCATGAAAGTTCATGTAAAGATGACAATTGAAAATACTTCGAATCCCCATTGTTAATGTAAAGGATAATATGAGATGCTGATCAATCATACCTTAAGATTATACCTCCCATGTTTGCTGTATGAATAATGGCCTGCAAGTTAAGCATGATTTAAAGCAAAAGTAATTAGATTATCCCAAAAAAAATATGTATATCCATTCATTCCAACACCATTTGCTGGCAATGGCCACTGATCTGGCTACCCTATGACCCGACACAGAGGCCTCATTAGATTTTCAATATAGAATATCATCAATGGATATGCTTTTTTTAACTTAAATCTATATCAACTTAGTTGTATTTCACCATCCAAATCTAATATTTTTGGTTGCTCTCTTATTATTTTGGCTTAATATTATTGCTTCCTCCAGTAACCAAACAAAAGTTTGGCGTAATATTAATCCTCGGTTTAAATACATTTTTAGTCCCGGTAAAATCCGTTATTTTTTTTTCGTCCTTAGGAAATTTTTTTTTTAATTTTAGTCTTTTTAAAATTACATATGTTGTTTTTAGTCTCTGCTAATTGTTTTTCTATCCATTTAAATTTGAGTTTTTAGAATTTGGGAAAATTCTGACATAACTGAACTCGATTTCACTGCTTGGAGAGCAGATCTAAGCGCGTGTGAGAGTGTTTTTAGATTTGGATTGGATGGGAAAATAACTAGCAAGAACTATAAATAAGAAAAAAAAAATTCTAGGAATAAAAAACAAAAACAACATACTTTGCAGAGACTAAAAATGTATTTAAGCCTTAATCCATCGTAGCATGTCTATCTCTTTTCTCTCTTTTTTCAATTTTTTTTTTCTAGGAAAAGAAAAATGTCATCATTGAATTATGAGCACCGTTGCAAAGACTTAAATAGTTTTTTTTAGTGTAAAACATGTATTTTTCACATATGGCAATTACATTTCAATTGGGAACATTCACATCCTATAGTGGTGTTTGCTTTCCCAATAGGTTTTTTCCATATCCAACTCAAATCAGGAACTTACTTTAGGAGAATTGTTCTTCCTGAAACAAGATTTGTTCGGATCTCCTTGTTTCCGGTGGTGGTGCACGATCTTAATTGGTTCAACTTGCACGATGGGGTTTAGTTGACACGATGTGGGTTAATGGGATCTCAGATTTGAAAAACAACTTAGAATTTAGTATAATGAGCAATGTGTGTATAAATAAATTATCACAGTTGTATTTATAGGTTCGAAGCCTGTGGTGACCGTCTCTGCATGTCGTTAGGAAATGTTGTAAAATGACTTTTGGGATCATGATTGCTTCTGCACAACCTTGCTTAAATGTGTCGTCATGCTGCCAATTGGCCTTACTTGTAACGAAATGTTTCTTAACTAAGTTATTTCGTCCGCCTCTACACTGTTCATTTAGCCGTGAGACTTTTAAGTCAGGTGAGATGCTATTGATCTTTTTAAACTTTTTGGGTAGGCCAAAAGCAAGAATTAAATATCTACATTTGAATCAATGATCCGTTGATACAAACTCAATAGTTGTAAGGTCGGAAATAGAGTACAATCAAATCATGATCGTGCATGGCATGCGAAATATCACTTTCATTGGAGGAATTTTTTCTATTTTGCATCAATCAACCATGACTTGAGAGATCTGCTTGATCATTTGATTTGAAGAAAATATGAGTTGGTAGTACAAGCGTTTTTAAGATTTTCAAATCGCAAATTGGAAACCAAAGGACACTAATTAGGAGTATAATTTGATTTAATGAGGACTTGTTATCATGAGTGATCACATGAGCAAATATTGACCATTAAATCTAATGAGAATAATTAAAATTAAAACATAAAATCACATAACATTTTTTAAGAAAACCATATGAAGCTAAACCATTTTTAATCTCAAAAATTCATGTAACGTTGTTCGGTCATTATTTAATATTTTTTCTTTCAATAACCTATGAAAATTATTTGTTCAACCCAATACACTCACATGAAAGAGGTAGGAATAGAAGAGAGTTAACTATGAGATATAATTAGGGCACGTTAGATGGACAGAATAAACAGACAGGATATGATAGCAGTAATCATATCCTGCTGTAATTTGTTGTTTATTACGCCAAGAGGATATGATAACAGTATCATATCCATCACGTGTAAAAGTTATCCTGAGGGGAGCTGAGATAGAAATATCCTGACAAGATAAGATATCAATTTTTTTTTTGTTTATTACCATAATCCAAAATTAATTTCAATATTTATATTTTATATAATTTATAATAATATTAATTATTAATATTTTTTATTTTAATAATATATTAACTTTATTATTTATCAAATACTATTTGTTATTGTTAAGTTAAAATTATTTAGTTACTTATAAATTTGATTAAAAAATAAACTGATTTATAAATAGTGAAAAATATTGGATTTAATCATATAAAATTTTCATTATAACTTGCTACTACTTAGTTAACATTATTTTTCGTTATATATATAATAATAAAAATACACAGAATAATTCTTCACTAACAATAAAATATGCCACTCATATATAAATATTAATTTTTTAATAGTAAACATAGACTAATTTTCTATTATCATATGATATTATTTAAAACTATTTATCTACTATATAATTATAACTAATAATTTAAATATAAATAAATTTTGAAAGAATAATATCTTTTAATAAATTTTTAAAAATTTAATTAATTTTATTGTTGATCGCATACCCCTACTAAGTTAAAACTCATTGGTTACATATATAATAATTTTAAATAAAATAGGCTCCCTTCAAAAAAATTAAAATAGCCGAATTAATAAAAGTTTAATTTAATTTAATATTAAAACATAGGTTCATATATAAAAATGTAAAAAAAATTAATTTAATAGAATAATAATTTTAAAAAAAATTAGAAAATTAAATTTTAAAAAATATTATGTATTTTTTATTTCAAAGGGAAATTTGATACATTTTTCATTATTTGTATTATCTTCTATCAATATTATGTCCACCCGAGCCGATTTTAGCGAGGATACTCCTTCTTCCTGCCTTCCGCCCGAGCCCCTAGTGCCTCCAGGTGTTTTGACGAGAGCCAGGCGAGCAGTTTCAGTGGGCAAGCGGGTGGGTGTTGTGTTTGATTGTCCGGACGATGTGGCAATTGATCGGATGGTGGCCCAAATCATGGAGCGTAATATGTCATAGGTGGGGTTCTTTAGTCGCAGGTGTGGTTGATTGGGGGAGTCGGCTTTTGTGTTTTCTTTTGGTGTTTCATATGTATGGGGTTTTGTTCTTTTTAGGCCTGAGGCTGTGTGCTGTCCCTCTCCGGTTCTGGAGGCCCAGTTTTGTGGCGGACGGGCAGTTCCCCCTCTCTTTTTGGTGGTGGCCTATTTTGTGGTTGTATATTTTATATGAATATATCCTTCATCTTTCGAAAAAAAAATGTCCACCTTAAACACAAGATAGAATAAAAGTCTATCCTGCTCTTATCATATTCTGTCTTTATCCAATCTTTTATCCTATTATGTTTTTTTTCCTGTCCTTAGCATTAGACGGGTCCAATAATATAGTGAGAAAAAAAAACAAATAAAAATAGTGTGTGAAAATGAGAGGAAGGAAAAATGAAGTATGAATAATTCAATACCTTATAACTAACACTATCACCTAATATGTCCTTAAGTGGAAAGTGGGATATGCATTTGAGAATAGCCAAATTTTCAGTGGCCATCCCTCTGAATGGTGACATAAGACATGTGATACTTTGGAAGAGACCTTCATTTCATATTGTGATCATAGAAAATGTATCCACCTACACAGATTCAAAGACACAGGGTCAGAGAGAACCTATAATAAGATTTTGAGAAAAAAGAGGTAGCAAGTCAACCTGAACGTGTGAATCAACACTCATTCAAACACACATTTCAATGGTTCATGACTTAGATTTGTTCCAATCATTTAAAGTCTCTATTACCCTTCTCAGCGGTTAATCAGTTACCCTCAGATCACCCCGTGTGTTTTGTTAGGAAGCATGTGATTAGGTAGATTAGGATGTATCTTACACATGTTGCAATATCCAAAGAATTAACAAATCGCAAAATACTAATGTTGATTGGACTTCTTCTCAAATATACTATGCATAAATTACAGGATCTGATAACTAACCCTATATTTGCTTTCTTTTCCAAGATGATTCATTTGCTTTGTGCAAGAACATGAATAGTGGGCTTCATGTTATTGGCATTTAAAGCATTGTAATTTACTACAGAAAAGAAAGAGAAAAGGGGGGTGGGGTGGTATGGAGAGATTCTGAGGGAGATTTCTATAGCATGGTTGATTGATTGCAAAACTTTTTTATGCTAATTCAATTATTGGACTACATTCACACTGTTATGTTGTTATTTTTAAATTTTGTATATTGTCTAATACATATATCTTCTATATCAGAGATAATCATGTTCGAGCCGCAAACATCGCAACATGGTGCGGCTTAGCTTTCTCAATGTAGGCTTAGCTCTCTCAATGTAGTTTTTTTTTCATACACAAAATTAAACTCAAGATATTATATGAGAAAAATCAAAATATGTACCGCTTAACTCAATATTAATAAATCACAACTAAATTATAAGTTAACAAGATGTCCATATAATTGTAGCCATTCTTGCTAATGATTTAATAAGTCCAAAAGCTTCACAACAACTCAATTCTAGAACATCTTTAAAGAATGCACATTAATAATTAATTAAATAGGGCTAAAGTGTAGCATCTTGTATCAAAAGTGAGTTAATTCAAATGATACATGTTTAATTACCGTAAAATAATGTTACAAGTTCAAGTTATGTGCATGAAAAAAACCATCGTTTAGAGAGTTAACCCACTATCATGGTGCATGGTGTTTCTGTCTCGATTATAATTGATTTTCATGGATGATACTTGTGCTGAGAACCAAAAAATTATAGCATCTTATGCAAACATGAAAAGATAATTAGCTTGAATGGAGTCCATGAACGGAGATGTAATTGTCAACCTCAAGGTTGAAACTTGAATAGAGCAGATTGAAATGAAGAACTTGTTGCATAGTGTGTGCATTTTTTCCATTGGAAGAGAGGGGAATTGCTAGACAGAGGAACCCAAACATGGTTAATCTAAGTGTCTGGTACTTGTCAATGGTTTGTTTCGGTACCAATGTACGATATTCCCACGAGGGGGTAACATGCAATCAGGCATCATTTTCCCTTGTTGTTTGTGGCACATAGAAGAGTCCCAAGGTAGCCCCACAAGGTTTTCAAGCTTCATGCTCAATGTGACCAAGCAGACACCGGATCACATGGGTTTTGGTTCTCTTTTCTAACATGAGGTTACCTAATGTGGGCTGAAAGCAAGGGAATGAGAGATTTTAATACAAATTGCATCAGTGGGAATGAAAGAAACAACAACAAAGACAAAAGCAATGCTCTTAAGTATCAAACAATTTGAGAGGGGGACCTTCTACACATGGGGTGGGGTGTTTCATATTGTGGAGTGGAGCCACCCACCATAAAGCTGAGAATCTTTTCTAAACTGTTGTTGGTAATAGGCGAAGTCTTGGATGGGAAAGTATGTATATCCTTTTATAAATAAGATATTTGGATATGCTTTTTTTTTCCTCAGAATAATACTCTAATGAATAAAGATTGATAGATATCTAAAGGGTCTAAACCACTAGAGAGAGATAGGAAGAGAAAAGAGATAAGTGATAAGTGTGATACATGATGTGATGTAATTGGAAGAAAGAGATAGAGATAAAAAAAAAGGTGTCCAGAGGTGTTTGTACTGTTTAGATGTACACGAATCATTGCCCAAACCTCTGACACCCACAAGCTATTTATAATAAAAATTCTCTAGAATTAATTTTAATTTTAGAATCTGTTGAAAAGTCTCACATAACTATAAATAATTAATATAAAAAGTAGAGCAATTATCACAGACTTTCAGAATAAAGTTAGACCTAAGATTCAATTATAAAAGTGTTTTCAGACAATCACTTACCCTGACAAAATAACTCTTGATAATTGAATTTATAAGAGAAGGTTTAAATTAAGTATATATCATATAACTTTCTATGATTATAATCTCAATGCTCATTTGAGAGATGACTTTAATTGTGAGAAGTTTCTATAAAACTCTTGTAATATCTAATCCTTAGAAACTCTAAACTTATGTGCCATCAAGTCAATAGAGAATAATTGCACTTTTTTCTATTTTCTATGTTCTACACTTGGAGAAAACAAGTGAATAGACACAACAAAGAAATCTGAATTTTGCAATGAAACATTGGATTCTCTAATGATTATTGCTTCTGCATACAAGAAATCATTTATATGCATGTGCTGATGTGTACAGTAAGATAAATAACTAATTATTGCTAACTGTCAACTGATTAAATAACAAAGAGAAAATAACTTAATCAACTACTTGAGGTCCAACAATTAGTGGCTTTGTAAGTATGTTGGCAACTTTAGTGTTGATGCTGATAGGTAGAAAATGGATGATGCCGCTATGAATTATATGTCTAACAAACAAAATGAAAATCAATCTGAGTGGAAGACCTGATATGCTGCTATATGCAAAGCAATCTTGATAATAGGTGTGGGTGAAAGAAACTCTACACAAGTCTTGCAATCACAAGCTCATTCTGAAGTGCTCTATTTTCTGCTTCTAAACAAGATATGGATATATTTGTTTCCTTCTTGTTTTCCACAAGATTAAAATGGATCCTAGACAAAGTAGAAACTAGAAACCAATCTCCTGTATCCATGCATGCTCCCTGATCAGAGCAAGCCAGGTTATGCATTGAGATATTTAAGTACATGTATAGCTACTTGATTGTTTGAGTAATTTGAGAGTATTGTCTTCTGCGAAACTTTCCAGTTAGCATCCATGAGTATCTTTTAGTAAATCAAGAGTACTGGTCTTTTTGTACATTACAATTATATTCTGTAATTTTGATATCTCAAAACCAAGAAGATGCTTAATGTGGGATCAAGGAGATGCTTTAATTAATTCTGGAAGATATGCACCTACAAGGAACAAATCATTGACATACTCCAGTATAGAACAGGATAATTAGAAGAGGATTTGTGAATAGTGATTGGTGTTGGGGATTGATGCATGCATAGTAATTTCTCATAAAACCATGTTTAAGTTTTCAGAAATTAAAATCCGGAACACATTTATTTTTTTCATTTCCGGAAATTTGAATCTGGTAGTGTGAAACACGTATTGAAAATAAAACACTATTGGAGATTTTTAAATTGGGTATTCAATTTTAACGTTACTGTTTGCCTTCATAAATTGAATTCTCTAAAATTGGAAACAAAACACTATAAAATATTCTTAAGTCTGATATTCAATTTTAAACTACTGGATTTTAAAATGTGGTATAACTTATTTAACATTACAATATGTTTTAATTTTGCCTACGTGATATTAAATTCCGGTAGCTGATTTTTTTATTTTATTTTGTGAAAAACAATTTGGTTTGATATTTAATTTTAACTTTCCGAACTTTAGAATCTAATATGCATAAAACGCTTCCGGATTCTAGTTTGTTGAACCATGATGTAAATGACAACAACCTTATATCGCATAACTAAAGCATAAATGTATACATGAACTAAAAATGGAAACATAAATACAAACAAAAATTTAACGAGCTTAGTTTGAAATGTCATCAGCCAAAAAAATAAAAAATAAAAAAAATTACAAAAAGTGAAACGCAAGGTTTGAGATCACCCAGAAAACACTATGAATTTTCAAAGCCTACTTGGGTATTGAGCATTTACTTAATCAAATATTAAAACTGAATTTTTTTTAATGGATAGTTGTAATTTCGGAAAAAAAAAAAAAAAGAGAATCAGGTTATAAACTTCAAAATCATCATCTATGACGTTGACGTGGATCTGGATGCAGCCATTTTTTCTTATGATATGTCACCTTATCAAAGTACAAGGCCTTCTATAGAGTTATCCTTGCCTCTGTTCCCTACAGAGGTCCTCAACGTTCTTCTGATATAGCTATAGTCAGCAACTCTTGGAGTCGTAGGTACTCACCCTTAATAAAACATAATTTCATATTAGATAAGAATGAAAGTGCGATAGGTGAAAGTAATTTGTAGAAAAACCTAACCACCGTGGCAACGTTGTCAAGTTCTCTGAGCTCCGCAGGTACCAGTAAGGAATGTGAGATCTGGAGTTACTTTTTCAAGTACACATGTACTCGCTCTCTTAGAAATGCAACCCAACTCCTTCAACCAATTAGTCAAATGTGGAATGCATCCCATCTTGCATCAGTCTCCTCTGTCTCCTCTGCTGTAAGTGGTTTGTCGGTAACCTGAGGGACACAAGTATTAGCCCTAGGCAATCTTCTGTGTACTCAAGGTTCAGCCACTTGTAGAAGACAGTAGTGGGAAGTGATCTTAGATTCGTCGCTCTAATATCAACATATATATGCATTATATATATATATATTATATGTGTGTGTGTGTGTGTGTGTTACAAAGTAATGAAATTGTCAACTTGAATAGAGATACCAACTTGTAACAAGGTTATGTAACCTTCCATACGCCTAGTCCCAAGCATGTAGAAATCACCAAGCTGATTATACAAATACGCAACGGGCAGTTGTGCCCATGTATATGTCTCAAATGCCTCAGCCACATGAATCAAACATGCATACTACGAGTCTAGTCCACTTCCTTCATAGCCTAATATTAGGAGACACCAAGATGTTCACATTGTTAGGTATGCTTCAGCTCGGTCGACAACAAGATGCGAGAAAAACACCTCAGTTATGGGGATGTTAAGTGAAAAATGGATGACACATCATCTAATGTGATGGTAATCTCCCTAAATGGAAGGTGGAACGATGAAGTCTCCTTATGTCACCTTTCTGCAAAAGAAGTCATCAAACCTTTATCAATCATGCGGTGTGAGCAGTCTAAAAGTGAGTGGAGACCCAATCTCTGAACCACTTTCCATACGAATGGGCGCATGTAGGGTAGTTTATCCAAATTCTTCCATTGATGATAACCTTCAATTATGCACGATTCTGCAAAGGTTTTCAAATGAGAATAAGTTATCAAAGTAAATCAAATAACTTATCAAAATTACAGTTAAAAAACTAGATTTACATTACTAGTTCATTCCATATAGGCCGGACCGTGTGAGTAGTGTAACCAGTGAGGACAGATAAGTCCCATGCCCTCCAAGGATTGGTGGCTAATGTTGTTGTGGTGGTTGTTGTTTTTGTGGTGGCTGCTAAACATGAGCATCTACACGCGCTCGACGAACAAAATAACGGATGCAGTCGGTTATTTGCGTGGTTCGGGACCACCTACAGATGCGCATCTTGTAGTTCTAACCATTATAACTACAACATAATACATAATATATATAATTAAACAATTTTTTTGACAATAACATTATAAACAACACTTTAACAATATCTACTGAATTCTAAAATCCGAAATGCATTTTAAGCTTTCAAATTTTAGAATCCGGTAGTTTGTTTTAATTTCAAACTTATGAGATTTTAAAATCTAGTATTCAGAAAAAATATGTATCGGATTTTAGAGCCTAGTAACTTTGTGTTCTCTTAACAAAACAACATTAGTAAGTTCAAAAATATGGAATGCATTTTATGAATATCATATTTTAAAATTTGGTAGAGCCGTTATGTTTAAAGTATTCAATAATGTCAGATTATTTTGATAAAATGCGTTCCATATTCTAGAATTTATAAGTTTAAATCTAAGAGAAACTACCAAATTCTGAAATCTGTTACTTCCTTATACCGCAATGAAAAAATCCAGTAAGATGAAGTTTTTCCCATGGTAAAAAGCTTCGCGCAAACACCAGGAAGAATGTAGAACGACGAATGGAATTTAAGAAGATGATTACTTACCAGGTGAATGGAACGCAAGGAGATAAGGAAGTTGAAGAAGTTTCAAAAATTGTAAGAACTTTATGTAGTTAATAAGTCTACTCACTCCGCTCAAATTGGAATATATTTACTATTTTGAGTTTTCTCACTACTCTCATAGGCCATTCACTCTTGTTCCTTCAAGTTTCATCTCTAAATATGCAATCCATAATTTTGTAAATAGATCCCAAATTAAAATAGTATGTGAGAATAAAAAACAAAAATATAATGGACAAAAAAGTTATACTTTTCAAATGAAAACATTAAATGGAATGAAAATTACTTAATTATAAGCGGGCAATAGGAATTGTAAAATGATTAATCTATGTATAAAAATTTTGGATTTAGTCAAATGCTAATTAAGATGGTGAATTAGGCTCTTTATTAGTTTCTTAAGGATACTTGAGTTTGTAGATATTGTGCACACTTGGCAGCGATGTCCATGTCGGGATGTTATGCACTTCTGAAATGAAAAGTAAGTAACTAGAAGCTAGAGGCAGACATTATAAAATGATTAATCTATATGTAGACATTGTGGAATTAGTCAAATGATAATTTAGATGATCATTAATTAGGTTCTTTGTTTTTTTATGACAGTACTTGAGTTGTTGGGCATCGAACTTTCTTGACAACAATGCCTGTCACGATGTAATGCATATCACAATGGAGATCCGGAAATACATAGCGTCCCGACGTGGACATCTTTGCTGAGTCTGTCAAATATCTATCAACTCAAATATGCTTCATTAACTAACAAAGACTCTAACTCATCATCTAAATTTGCATTTTTCTAACTCCAAAACTTCTACACATAGATTAGTCATCTTATAATGCCTACTGATGAATGATATAGGTTGTGAGTGAATTGATATGACTTTTAAAAAAATCAAATAATTTTACCACTTGAATGTGAAAATGATGATTTGAATAGATTACCGAAATGGTCTAGATATATGGAAATAGGAAAACACTCCTCAAAATGGTCTCAAGTTCATTTGCAGGAGCAAAATCCTTAACAACTAGTATGCAAAAAAGTCATCATGCTCCACTTGGATTTCATTTATCATGAAATCCATCGTCCATGGCTTATGAACCACCTTTTTGGTTTTAGAGCTATTTTACACTCTTCAACCTCCAACTTTTTTTCCTTCTATTTACTTTGGACCTGATCTCAAGAGTGATAGGAATTGGAGCTTCCATAACAGAATGCTCCAACAAACCTCCTCGTCTTTCAATGTGATAGTTTCTTCTCCCTAATGGAACCATAAAATTTCCTTGGGGAGAAACATTCATCACATTAAAAGACTTGAAGGTATGATGAGGTTATTCTGTTAGGATAGCTCCTGTTTCTAACCCTCTTGAAATCATTGTCAATGGAAATAGAAGCAAAACTTGTTGCAGTTAGAATAACATTTAATATAAGCCAATAAGAAGGTTCATAACCCATGGGTGATGCATATCATCATGAATGAGAGACAGGTGGAGCATGAGGATTTTTGGTATATTGATTGTCAAAGTTTGTGTTCCATGTAAATTCATTTGAGACAATTTTGATGAGTGTCTCCCTATTGGCACACATCTATACCATTCTTGTAAGCTCTTCAACTCACCAATTTCACATTCATATGGTATAGTATTTTTTGTTTTGTTTACAAGTCATATTAGTTCATCCATATATACCTTGTCTGCCAGTTTCACATTTTATTGTTTACGCGGGAAATTGCGCCCTATGTTTCCTGCACAAACAAATGGAGCTAAAGAGCAATCTAGGACCTAAATCAGATCTTGAGGGTGTGAGCTCTTTTACTTTGATGGTTTATAAGTTCTCCTACGCGGTTGAGCTTTAAAATAGAGTTCAAAATAGTGTTATTTTGTCAAGAACGATTTAGAAAACCACGAAGTTGTCCGGTGACAACCCGTGAAGTTTAGACTCCGGTGAGCCTAAGACATAGACTTTAGCAAAGGGTTTTGACTCACAAAGAGTGAAAATTTTCAAATTATCCGGTGATAACTTGGTGAATTGGAGTTTCGGTGAACTCAAACTCTTGTTTCAAAATAGTGATAACTTGTGTAATCGAGGTTCCGGTGAACCAAGATCTTAGTTTTAAAGATGTGCTCCAGAGAGTAATTAACAAGTTAAACTAAATAAATTGAAAGCAAAAGGTGCATTAAAAGAAAAGGAAAGCTTGTAAAGAAACTTAAACGAAAAACAAAATCGAAAAAGGAAAGCGATAAAGTTGTTGAAGCAAAAATCGAATTAAATTGGATAAAGTGAAAGGAAAAACGGGTGAAGGAACTCTTGTACATTTACTCATGTAGCCTCTTGTCTGTATGATCAACCTATAAGCGTTTTAGAGTGTTAGTATTTTAGATTCTGACCCCTATTCCATAATTACATTGATCTAATTATAGTACAAGAATTGAAAATAACTAACTAATCTTAAGGACTAGATTACATGAATATATAATTTCCTAGATCTACGTCGTTCCTTCTGTATGCCTTGAATTTTAGAGGTCGTATTTAGACATGCTAAAATATTGATGTGATGCCATTTAAACTTTAAATTGTTTGAATTTGTTTGAGAAAAATATGATGTTTTATTATGATGGGTGCATTATGTCTTGATTTTCTTGATGTTACATAGATTACCTTTATCATGTTGAATGTCAATGCAAATTTGGTGATTACTTACCTCATGCTAACTATTTGAGGATTGACAGTCACGTGCAAGCCAAAAAGTACTCCTAACTTGGAAAAGCTAAGCATAAAAAGGGGTACTGTTTGTCCTGGATGAGAGTGGCCAATTTAAGGCCCTCAACCAGCGGGCAAATGGTTGTGACTCGTCATCAATTTTGCACTGAAAACCATTATTAGTGTCGGCTCTAACATTGGACAAAAAAATTCAATGTCATAAATAGTGGCGGCTAAGCCAACACTAGTTAGAGTCAGTCGATACTACTGACGGTAATTATTATGAATTTTAGTGGCCGAAGTGCTAAGTGAGTTTGCGAAGTATTCCCTCTGTTCCTTTTTATAAGACATCCTAGAGACATTGTTGGTAAGATCCCTACTAAATTTTAGGAATATTTTTTTTCATATATACCCCCTTTATTTATTTATCTTTTTATTCTGGTTGACTTCTCAGTCATATGACCCAACGACATTTCAACAAGTCCACGTGGGGTTGCTATTAAGCAACCACTATTATGTAGGAAATATTTCACTAAAATCATAATAAATAAATAATTACAACACCAAAATTATGAATAGAATTTCACTATAAATACAATTCTGAAATTGATAAATTCAAATGAACAACAGAACCAAAATATATAATAAAATAATTATGTTCAATAAACTTATCACATTGGCTGAGGCGAGCACTGAGCTTGAGGGTAATTTGCCACCATAAGTAAATTACCTGCAGATAGTCTCAAAACGAATACCCTCCAAATAGGGATGGAAGTAGGCCAGGCCGCCGACAGGGGCCTACGGCCTAGCCTACATCAGGCCCAGGCCAGGCCAGGCCAAATTACTAAATATATAAGGTCAAGGCTTTTTTAGAAGCCTATTTAGTTAAAAAGGCCAGGCTTGGGCCACTCAGAAAGCATTGTCAGCCTAACAGGCCGGCCTATTTAAGTAAATATTAATTTATTTTGTTATTCATATTATTTTGAATTTTTATTATAATATATTTTTTGAAATCTTTATTATAATATCTTAAAACTAAATAGTTGTTGACTTATTTATATGACTAAATTTGTTAGACTATATAATGAATTAGTCATATAAACTTCTTTAGAAAAGGACTATACCTATTTACTTTGAATTGGATCATATAATCATATTATTGTATTTTAGTTCACTAATCTATAAGTCTGTTGAGATTTTACCATTAAAATTTTCAATCTAGTTGAATTTGAGGCAATAAAACAGGCTTTTAAATAGGCTACCAGGCCAGGCTTTCAAATAGATCAGGCTCAGGCCTAAAAAAAAGCCTATGACAGACAACAGGCCAGGCTCAGGCCTTGAATTTTTTAAGCAGGCCAGGCCTATTTAAGCAAAGCCTAGCAAAGCCCAGCCTACTTCCACCCCTACCTCCAAAATACAACAGCTACATCCAGTTAACTTTGCACATAAACTAGTCGAGCAACAGGAACAACTCTCTCGGATTGCTCTGAGAACACAATCACACCTACAAAATTAAGAAAACAACAGCATTATATTTTCTCAAAACACCCATACAACTTTATGCTATGCTCTTCCACTCAGAAATATAAAAGTTTAACACTATCGAAATCGATTCGTCTCTTCCTGTTTTTCGAGAACCTGCTTTATCTCTATATATAATAGCAAAGCTCCTAACCAAAACAAAACTGCAATATAGAATTGAATTGAGAGTTTGAGACGTTACGGTTACTAAAGCTATTGAAAATAATTAAACCATCTGTATAACTTGTTTCCAACGTACATATATATTTGTAATTCAATTGATATTATCACATTATAACGATAAAACCAAATTAATTTTGTATTAATACATAGTAATCAGATTTAATTAATTACTAATTTACTTTAAAATAAATAATAAACTAATAAAATTTCCAACACATTAACGTGGTTCGCACGATCTAGCTCAAGAACAAGACCTTCCAGTTCACTTGACCAAGTGTCCGAGCAGCCGGACTAAAGGCTGAGGGGAACATTGCACTGCTTTGGCTCAAAGCCATTTCCCGGTCTGAAGTTCAACTTATGAACTTCAATCACACTTGCAGAGACACCCAACATGATCATATTGCCTCTAAATACAGGTTCTATCGTTCATATACAACTGAGAATGCACTTAATTACATGCATACTCCTAAGTTCGCTTGAGCTATACTTTTATCTTTTTGCTCTCACACTAATTTGAGCGTCGGAGTGTTTTTTACAGATTCTCTCCCTCTGTCGCACCTCAACTTGAGATACCTAGCACCATGACCAGCCCAAATTGGGTACCACCACTAGAGCACTGAGAGAGCCACCGTCCAGAGTTCAAGCGCGAACACTTTTGTAATTCTAAAGTTTTGAATGCTACCTATAATTAATTCTATTTCACACTACCCGATACATAAATTAATGATAAATATAAAAGATTGTACAATTTTTTAAAAAACTAATACATTTATTAACCTAATTACATATTTTTTTAATAAACATAATTATCTTAAGATTTTCTTATAAATAGAAACAGGGGAGTAACTAGCTTTAGCCCATTTAACAAGTGCATGCACAATCGCTATTTACGATCTTTCCATTTTGCGAAGAAATAAGCGTGGCTTCTCTCTCATCTTTTTATCTTCATGTTCTTGGGTGTCAAGGTGTGTGAAACATTCACTACATGTACTTTTTTCTTTTTCTTTTTTGCCTAAAATCGTCTTTTAATATATACAAAATAAGTTTTTCTCTTTTCATTTTTCATCCAACCAAATAAAATGAGAGAGTTTCACATTATTTTTCTCTTTATTTTTCTTCTTTATTTATATCATATCAAACATTTCATTTTATTTAGTCTTTTCTCACCGCTTTCTCTATCTGTCTTTTCTCCTCCTACTTTTTCTTCTCATTTTCCTTTTTAAACCAAGTTGAGTCCTACCAAAATTCACTTTGTCACTTTTTCTTTAACATATTCCTTTTATTGGTTGAATGAATGTAGGATTCACTAAATTATACAGCGTAAATTTTAACCAATAAACGAGAGTAGTAAAAAAATTGATAAAATGAATTACTAGCTTTCTTTTAATCCAAAGGGGTACACTGCATTTTCCTGTCCTGAACCAACTACAGCCTAATTGTGAGACAAGTATTTAGAATTTGGTGGTTAAGTTGTGTGTGTCCCCGTGGAGGGATGCAAGATTGCAGTGAGAGCAGAGGTAGAGCTGAAGGATGATGTGCGCGCATAGAAGTAAGAGGTCATTGGAATGAAACGATTGAATGGGGAAGCTGCGGCATAATCAACTGCACCACTGCTCTGCATACAAACAAGTAAGATCGGGTACATTTGCATTGCATTATGGACCACCACACGTGAAACCCTTCAACCATTCTGCCACTGTACTACTCATTAAAGCCAAATAGTAAATACCAATAATGTCTTGCTATATGAAAGGGATATCAAACCAAAATTCATTAATTAAGATCAATTAAATGTTAAAAATTTAAATTTAAATTTAATTTTAGTATAAATATATGTTTTTTGAGATCAGATATCTACCGCTAAGAGTAATAACTAATTGTCGTTCGCAGGTCCTCGCACTAAGCAGTAAACGGCTGACTACGAATTGCGCTTCATTCTCATGGACGAGAATTGAACCCTCCAACTCATAGTCATGAGATAAAGTTAGCTAACCACTGCATTGTTAAAAATATGTGTTTATAAACAAGTCTTTTAGTTCAAATATTTTTCTAAAAATTAAATATAATGAATTCCTTTTTTTTTTCTCTTTTATAATAATATGTTTGGATTAATAGAAAGTAAGAAGAAAGAACTATGACTAAAAGAAAACATAAATTTGTAGACATTTTCTTCGATTTGGTTTGAGTAGAAAATTGGGTGACAAAAGAAGTCTACGATGGGTCCAAAAATAAAGTTTTATTCTCATGTAAATGGAGTGAATAATCAAATTGGCACTTGACCAAAAATGCAAGTGTCTAGCAAATTTGTCCAATGATATTTTAACAAGTTTCTTAAATTTTTTTATCTCATGACATAGGTAAAAATATTACTGGATCGATCACCCTAGTCTAGAGTAATTTTACTTAATTGAAGTGATTTAGACAACTCATTTTATTTAAAGATTTTATGCTATTTCAAGTATATAATTTTTTATTTTATCACGCTTTTGTTTTCATTTTTCTAACAAACAACTTAAAAGTTATCGCAATTGCTAATCTTTTTTATTTTTTTTCTTGTTCTGGTCAGCTTATAAGTCAAAAAACTTAATAGCATCTCAACTGACCCAAAGAACTTGCTCTTAAGAAAATGCAATAAATAAAGCATAGAAGCATCTCGTGTCCAAGCCCGTGTCCGAGCAGCTACATGAAGGTTGAGATACGAAGAGCAAAGCAAGGTAAACTGGAGCTGACCATACGCATGAAAACTCCTGCATAAGAACATCTCTAAGGCCTGCATAGGTAATGACATCATCAGCCGAGTCTATAAATACATGTGCAACTCTTCATTTACTTAATATGTTATTCATTCTAACATATCTTTGAGTTCTCCTAAGGCTTCGGGATTCTCTCATTGTTCTCTCATTAACTTAAGCGTTGAAGTGTCTTCTGTTGATACCTCACACCATGAACCAATTGCTTCACTGCATGCTCTCAAGACAAAAAGAAACTTCCTTTTTTTATTCGAGGAAGAACACTTCTTCTCATTTTCTTTCTTCCCACTTTTTTTCTAACCAAAGACTTTATTTGTTTTAAAATAACTGTTTAGAAATAGAAGAAATACACATATTAAAAAATACAATTAATATCGTTAACTTTTAAAAATATCTTATATGTTTTACTATTTTATCTCTTTTAATTCATCGTTCTTATACGAATATTATATAAAGAATACCAATTAATGCTAAATTCTTAATAAGTATTAATATGAAAAAAAATTATTTTTATTTTAATGAACAATTATTTTAAAACGAAATGGTAAGAATATGCATCAATCCATGCAAGAACGATACGCAATTAAAGGAAATGGTAAGCGACAAACACATCAATTCAATGAATACAAACAGATGCACGTGGATACGACCTGCCACACGTGTACTCAATCATCCATGGACGATTTCTTTTTGCTTTTTCCTTCTCTATCTCTGTGTCTGTGATAAGCGTAGAATGATAAAGTTGTAAAAGAACTAGAAAACAAATAAGAATTGATGTATGACTCTGACCTCTGCTGCTAGAGAACTGAGGCTAGCTGCTAGTGCTAGTGCTAGTGCTAGACTTCTAGGTCTGCACAAAATGCATTAACTTCATTGTATATTTATTCTTTTCAAAGAGTACAAGGAGAGGACCTCATCAATGGGTTTTAATATTCATTTAATTTTTGGCAGTGTTCTTCACAAGGTGCTCCGTTTTCGATTTGTTGGTCCCTTGGTTTGCTGGCTCCATTCAGTGTATTTTGCCGAGGGATAAAGAGATTGGCCTTGATTAATTACCACCCTAATCAATAATTAAATATAGAGCCGTTTGTAACGGCTGAGAGTCCAAATTTACTCTTCCCTAGACAAAGAATACTTGTGGGTCTCACTAATGTTACTGATCAAATAAAGTTTGTCAAATCACCGCAAGCGGTGTTTGATGAGACAAGGAGCAGTAAAGAGGGTGCTGAGTGTCTTCTGAGCATTGTGGTCCTGTTGGTGAGCGTTGGAAGGTAGTCGTCTTCGTGCCCAGAATGAGTCCTTACAAAGACATTCTGATGCCAAAGTGAGAGGTAGAAATGTAAGGGAGTAATCGGGTGAGTGGGATAAAAAGTGTGTACCTTATGACTTATTAAACCCTCCTTATGTAGAGGTTGGAGGACGGCACAACCCTCGAGGGTTTGTCATGATGACCTCGCTCCTGTCCTCCTTTGGGCTGTTGGATCCCTTGCATTGTTCAGAGGATTGAACAGTGGAGGGTTCCTCGGGAAGATGTTGCAAGTCCTGGAGCACCGCGCCTACGAGGGTAGTCTATTAAAGGGATTGGTGATTTGACGTTTAGGAGTGTTTGGCGGGCGGGTGTGTCAAAGGGTCCCTTGTCCTATTGTCATAGGGCTGAGAGGGTGAGTATGCTCCCTTGGCCGGTCAGGGCCTGTCGGGAGGCGTCTCCTTTTGGTTGCGCGTCCGGACGGATTCGGGAGGGTAATTCCCAGAACAGTTACATCTTCCTATTATATCATCCTATAAATTCTCTTGGGTTTAACTTTTCTAAAGTGAGTGGACCTACTTTACATGGTAAAGTAAGAATCACAACCATAAATTGTGATTACCTACTTTGAAAAGGTCAATATAAGAACTCAATAAATGGTTGTGATACTGAATTTACCATGTAAAGTGAGTTAACTCACTTTAAATATGCCAAACTAAATTCTCTTACGTACTTAATGAAGTAAAAACTTGTGTTTTTGGTTCTTGTTGTGGTACCATGCATAAACTAAGTTAAGGTGTGGTACTAAAAATGACTTTGCCCAATAATAAAGACTCATGTACCATGTGAGTCAACAATATTATTTTTCTATAATGTTTTGTTATAATTTTATTTCTGAATATATAATTATTATTATTTGCTAAATGCTCGCTTCACTTAGTAAATGTATCAATTTAACATTGATAACTTTTTAAGTTAGTGACTATCAGTCTTCCGTTCCAATTAGAAATGCTCATCTTCTTCTCCCAAGCATCGCCATTTTCCAGAAGATAAACTTGGAGAGTTCAAGCATTGCATTGGTTTTTCTTCTTCTCTTCCCCTTTGCTTTGTTTTTTACAGTTAAAAGTTTGATTTTTGTTCTATCGTAGTAATGCAGCATTTCATTCTTAGGGAATTGTGATTTGTGGCTCGGTTTTTCTGGATCTTTGTTCATCCGTCAATCATGGTCATTTTGCGCGCACCTTCATCGTGTTCGTCTCCACCACTCGCCCATTTTTCATCAAAAAATGAATTATGAGACGAAGTTAATTGAGGAGTAAGGTAAAATCTAAAGATTATGATTTACGTTGAGCAACATAATCATTCATTGTTGAAGATCGTGATGGAAGATAAAGAGAAAGGGAAGCAATTGAGCAGTGCGATGAAGAATCTGGCGAAGATGGGTACGAATCTGGAATCGCTACAACCCTCTTCATCATTGATGACAACACCTTCACCATTCACCAAAGCCTCTCTCGTCGTCGCATCAAGGTGAACTCAGGGCTCACAAACGGTGGAAGTACTCTGCCATGGCCAAAAAACACCTTGTTGCTTGATGCGTCGTTTGGATCCGATGCTGATGGTGAATGATTTGGTGTTGCACCGAAAGCCGTGAAGTCGTGTGTTGGTCTGAGATCAATTAGAGGTGTTAAGAGTGTGTTCAATTATACGATTAATAGTGGGTTTGATCCTGATCTATATATGATGAATATGATATTACTTATGCATGTGAGATGTGGTCTCATGCTTGAAGCACACAAGCTATTTGGTGATATATCCGAGAGAGATGTGTGCAAACTCATTGATTTACTGTGGTAAGGACCAGTAACAATAATTTATTATTTTATTAAGTCCCTAATTTTTTAATGTTGAGCGAAAATTTCCTCCGCTTTTTTTAACAAAATACAAAAGTTATAACTTAAATCGCACATAATAATATTGAGCCACTTAATGAGGGTATCACACCCAAAAAAATTTCTGGGGTACCAAATTCATTAACTTTTCATTTAATATTTGCTCCATTTAGTATGTATGACCAACATCAATTCCACATTTGTGTACAATCCATTTTGTGGGCGGGAAAGTTAGTGTCTCCATGATCAACACTAATGGCCATATATTTCTCCACCTAGGCTTGCTTATAAGCCTCTCTCTTTCACATTTTTCCTAAACATAATCTGTTATCTTTCATCTTCCTCCACCCCTCTCCTAGGTCATTTTCCTTGTTCGTTGCCCTTTCCCGACCCTGCTGCTCCTCCTCCTTACCCTCTTCCTCTGCCGTCTCTTGCCCCTTACCCACCTCTAACGCCCCTCCCCCTCACCTTCCTTTGTCGCCATTCGCCTCTCACTCTTTGTCGCCGTCCTTTCTCTATCACCCTTCAACGCCACCCTTCCCCTTCACCCTCAACCTTACCCTCCTATGATGCCCCTCCCCCTCACCCTCCTCTGATGCTATGAGAAGCCCTCGTCCTCCTCCTTGCCATTGCCACCCTCCCTCCAGTGAATCTACCTCTTTTCCCCCTCTACATCTTCCTCCTCCTCCGCCACCCTCACCTTCTTCCTTGGCCAACAAATCTGCAACCCTCACCCACTTTCTAGGCCTCTGCTTCCCCGTCCCCACCCTTCCCATTGTTGCGTTGTCACCACCCCACTCCCACTGTCAAGTAACACCCCATTGTCGTGGGTCACCCCACTCCCGCGTTGTCATCTCACTCACTACCTTTCACTGGATCTAGTATTATGCTAATCAGATTTGATTCTTTTTTTTAGTATCCTAAAAGAAAATCAAGGATCTATTAAATTTTTTTATCGAATCAATTTAAATTTTTCTTTAAAAGTAGAGGGACCAAAAGCGTATTTAATCCTATCTTGTATTGATAAAATTGAATCTACAAATGAAATGCGCACCACATAATTCAGAAATTTGATGGCACGGGGATTCTTCATTTGTCGAAAACAAAGTGAACGAGAGATGGTTCATGAATGATCACATCGAAACAAAAATACAAATAATCATGCGAATTTGGGAACAGAAGAAGATAACAAAAGTTGATGATTATAGTACACCTGTCGATGGAATATTAAGAGCTGAAAATTTTGAAATTTCTAGCAAGACAGGCACTAATCGTTACAATCGGCCAAAAACATAGCCGTGATCAAAATGGTATGCATTGGCTTTATTCAGACTAAATTGTTACAATGAATGTTTCTCACTAACTCCTTTAAGGCCCGTTTGGTGGTCAGGATAGGATAGGATATGATATGAAAGCTAAATTCCAATAGGATAGGATAGGAGCAGGATAGACTCTTATCTTATCCTGCGTTTGGGGTGGACAGGATATTGATAGGATATGATACAAGTAATGAAAAATGTATCAAATTTTCCTTGAAATAAAAAATACATAATATTTTTTAAAATTTAATTTTCTAAATAGTTTTTTTTTAAAAAGTGATTATTCTATTAAATTTAAATTTTTTTCCATTTTTATAAATAACTTATTTTTTAATATTAACTAAAATAAAATTAATTTTTATTAATTCAGCTATTTTAATTTTTTCAAAGGGAGTGTATTTTAATTAAAATTATTATATATGTAACCAATGGGTTTTAACTTAGTAGGGGTAAGTGATTAATGATAAAAATTATTAAAAGATATTATTCTTTCAAAAATATTTTATATTTAAATTATTAATTATAATTATATAAGTAGAGAAATAATTTTAAATAATATCATATGATAATATAAAATTAGTCTATATTTACTATTAAAAAATTAATATATATATATATATATATGAGTAGCTATATATATATGAGTAGCCTATTTTACTGTGAGTGAAGAATTATTTTGTGTATTTTTATTATAATATAAATAATGAAAAATAATGTTAACTAAGTAGTAGTAAGTGATAATGAAAATTTAATTATTTTATATGAGTAAATCCAATATTTTCACCATTTATAGATAAGTTTATTTTTTAATTAAATTTATTAGTAATTAAATAATTTAACTTAACAATAACAATTAGTAATTGATAAGTACTAAAATTTATATTTTATCAAAATCAAAAATTTATATTTATTAATTAATATTATTATAAATTATATAAAATGTAAATATTGAAATTAATTTTAGGTCATGGTAATAAACAAATAAAAAACTGATATCCTATTCTGTCAGGATAATTTCTATCCTAACTCCCCCTCAGGATAACTTTTACACATGATGGACATGATAGGATAAGGGACAGGATAGTGTTATCCTATCCTGCTGGCGCAACAAACAACAGATAACAACAGGATATGATTACTATCCTATCTTGTCTCTGTTTATCCTGTCCACCAAACGGGCCCTTAGTGTAGTAAAAGTTTGAGATCTACATATATATACATGTGGGAGTAGGAGTATACAAAAACAATTCTTCAACAATTAATAGGGGCCACGTCCAACGGCTCACTTTTGTGGTAGTTTTAGTTAGAAATAAAACTCTTCAGAGTCATTTAGTCAACCGTTTAAATTCGCATAATCACTTTTTGACATAGTATTAAAACTTCTATAACTTATAACTTAATTGTCTGAAGTTTCATCCTTATTGCCCTTATTATTCTAATGGAAAATAGAATTTCAGCGTATGGTAAGTCTATGTATCATTTAGTGGTGGGTTGCGAGTTGGCAGGTTGACTCGCGAGTAAAAATATATTAAAAAATAATAACAATATGTTGTAAAAATATTAAGGAAACATTTTTAACTGGTTGACAAATCAGCCTATAAGTTGGCACAATAAAACTCGTCCAAAACACTTAAAACTATTTAAATTATATTTTTTCAGAAAAAATAACTTAGCCCGTGGGTTAGCTCGCTGAATTGATGGGTTGACTTATCAGGTTGGCGAGCTATGCAGGGCAGGTCAAACAAATATTGTCACCCATACGTACAAACAAGCTTTTAAAAAATGTTTATGCATTCATACTTCACTTTATATTTCATCTTATTTTCACTTATTTTCTATTCCAAACTCTCTATTTTGTGAATTACTCATCATATCTCTCATTTCTCTCTATTTTTTCATAATTCTCTCACGTGTAGTTTAACCTAGAAAATCAAAAGAGATACTTAATGGTAAAAATTGCGACATGTATTTTGCTCGGGTAAACAAATATTTTACATTAAAAGGAATCTTCACCATTGATTTCTATATATTTCACATTTTGCTCTCTCCTCATTGTTAACAGCTTGTTTGTTAGAGGGAAGAAACGGTAGAAAGAAAGAGGGAGGAGAGAGTTAGGAGAGAGGGGAGAGGACAACCTTGTTTGGTCATCAAGTACCAAGAGAAGAGAAAGTTTAGTGGGGTTGCAAGCTACTTTTTACGGTCTTCGCAAATCATAAAGAAACTGAAGAAAATTGGGTTTTTATTCTTATTTTGTCTGCAAAAGTGAGTTTTTAAACCGTTACTATAATACTTTTTGACAGCTGCAATAACTTCTGGAGTATTAAAAAATATTTTTTAACCTAAAAAATAATTTTCTCTCTCCCACCTTATTATTTTTCCTTACTTTCTCTTCTATTTCTATCATACTAAATGACCTATAAATCTATTATATTTCTCACATTTTTCTCTTCACTCATCTTCCCTCCTTTTTCTCTTTCTCTCATCAACCAAACAAGACGTACATTCAATGGATTGAGATGTTCTTCTAGAAATTCTTCCTAAGTTTCTAGCTAGGAAAGAAGTTCTCTCCAATTAATGTTGTGATTGGGAAGGAAAATTAAAGAAGAAAAAGGTACATAATTTGTAGCAAGAGAAAAAGCGCATGAGAACAAATTAAAGGCCCTCGTGCAACCTGTATGTCTCAGTGTACATCACAAACTTTGGTTCATGCGTTCGAACCATTTTGCTTTGGCCCCTCTTTTTAATTAGTTGACACCTTTCTTCCACAATAACGTGTTCTTATTTTATCCTATCTATAATTCATTACTTTGCATCTCTTTTGTGATCCATCTTAGTCCTATCATATGTGCATTCATATCTTAGTCTAATTAATTTGCTCATATACACACGTGAGTTTAATAATATCTTATGGGGATATTGTTATTAATATCATTGTTAGCTTCTACAAATTTCAATAAAAAATAGTTATAATTTAATATTACATTGATAGAGACATTTCATATAAAATTATTAAGGTTAATTTGTAGTCTATGTTAAAAACTTTTCACTACAAACCATAACTTTACTTGTCATAAAATGCAATATGTTTCTTATATGATAAAATAAATTTATAAAGAAGTTTTTTTTGACAAACCATAAATTATTAAGTTGCTAGCTCCTCATGACAATAATTTTTTTGATATAATAGTATTCAATTGTTATATTTGTCCCTCCTAAAATACTTTATATTACCTCTTTCAATTAGATTTTATTGATTTTTCTTTATGTGTTAAATTTTCGCTCCTTGACAAGAAAAAAAAAAGGGTTTCATCCATGATTTGTCTGTGTTTTACCAAGGGTTTGAGATTAAGGAGTAGACGACAAGTATGTTTTTTCTTTGAAATTTTTTATTACTAGAGTTTAAAAGCAGTATCAACTTTCACTCAAATAGGTCAATTTCATCGCTCGCCAACCAATATTACCATAATAAATATAAGATGTAATTGTAACTTTAATATAATAAGTACTAAACTACTAACTATTTTTCTTCCTCACCGTCTTATTATAGTTGAATTAAGAAATTTATATATTATTTATATGTCATTCATATGATTAAATAAATATTAAAGAAAAAAATAAATGAAGAAGTGAGTTATGAACTAATGAAGATTACATATGAGAAAAGTAGATCACAAAAATAAAAGTTAAGAAATTAAAAAAATTAAATTTTTCGGTGACAGTTACCACCAAATGAGTGATCAATTAGCACGAGGTGGTTCTAGGTTAAATATATTTATTACACTCCAAAAAGTGTAAGGCATGGGGCATTCATTATCTTGTAGAGCTGTCAATATGGGTTCCAACTCGCGGGTTGGCCTGGCCCACCCCGGCTCGAGGGCGGGTTGGGTTGATTAAATCACAGCCCGTTTAGAATACGGATTAGAGCAACCCGGTTAGGGATGGCAATGGGTAGGGTCTGGGTAGGGTACTATAGTACCCATCCCCACACCCCCGTTTTTAAAAAGTACCCGTACCCGTCCCCATACCCACGTGGGTAGCAACTTGAGTGCCCATCCCCATACCCTCTGGGTACCTATATGCCCGTACCCGTACCCATTACTTGTAGTTTAGCTAAACAAAATATAATTTTCACTAATAGAAAATCAAAATATGATTGCTATTATAAAATAAAAACACATTAGTTAAAAATACAATAGACCATCAAAATACTTAACAAGTAAAATCATTTAATTAAGTATAAAAAAGTAGATAATATTTATATTTTTTCCTTTAATAGGATCATATTAAGTAAGATCTTCTCTCTAATCAAATTAAAATCAATTAGATATACTTTTAATTTACATCAATAATATTTGATCTCTTTGTGATCAAATTTGAAATATGTGCAAGTTTTAATTAAAAATTAAATCAAAATTTATTCTCAAAATTTGAGAATATATCTTTTTGTTTGAATACTATTATCCAAACATATATATATTATAAGTTAAGATAATAGTATAATTCAGTTAAAAAAATTGTAGTATAGTTATAATAATTATATTAGGATGAACAATTAATTAATTATATATATCTATAATATGTGTGTGCGGGTATGGGGCGGGGTGGGTACTATAGTACCCATACCCGCACCCATACCCATTAATTTTTGCGGCTATTTACCCATACCCAACCCCATACCCATCTAGCGGGTTTTTACCCTACCCATAGTGGGTATTTTTTGTGGGTACTCATAGGGTCTGGGTCAATTGCCATTCATAAACCCGGTTCGTTTAACCCGCGGGTTAAATGGGTCAGCGTGCGGTTCAAGTGAGCCAGCCCGTGGGTTGGGCAATAAAAAAAATTAGCTGATTTTCTTATATCTTGGGTTGGGCCACTAAGTGTCACGTGAAGTGAGTCTACAAAGAGAGTGATTTTCTTGCATCTTCGGTTTTTTAATATGAATTTTTATTACCTTTTCAACATTTTTTAATTGAATTTTCTGATTTTTAGATTTTTTATTTTTCTACTGCCAAAACGAGCCAGCCCGCCAGCCCGCGAGCTGGGTTGGGTTCATATTTTCTTGGCTCTTTTAAAAACGGCTTGCTCTAACCCAACCTGTATTGAACCCAACCCGTGACGGGCTGGCCCGTATTGACAACTCTAATATCTTGTGAGGGCAAATTAAACACTCAATATTCTAATATATAGTATAACATGTAGTACATTGGTGTAAAAATTGTAAATGTAGTGGGGAAAATGCCCCTTCCTCTTTATATCAACCAGTCCCTGGGTACACTTGTCAAAAAAATATAATGCACTTCAAATTTCGAGTTGATTCTTATAAAAAGTAACCAAGGTGCACCTCCAAGTTGGTTTTTATAATAAGGAATTGAGGAAGTATAATAATGAGTTATATAATTTAATTTCCTTAATTCAATGGCTAATTAAGCACATTAACGAGTGCCGACGGCAGTAGTTAAAAGTAATTGTTCGAATTCTTAAGGCTGAAAGTTTGATTCTTAAGATACACATTCTTAAAAATATCTTTGGTCATTATAACACCTGAGCCGAATAGGATTCTTCAATAACTAATACCTATGGTAAAAAAAATTGGCAACTTGGGTTTAATGTTACTAATTTTTTGGTGTAATTTAATTGAAGGTCTAAATCTTTAAACAGTATAATTTCCCTCTACCCAAGACTATGGGGAAGTACATGAAATTTAAAAAAAGAAAAACGATATATTTGTATTTGTGCATAACCTAGCATAGCTGCTATATGTGTGATCCGTGAGTACAAAGGCTCCATTTCAATTCGTTACTTGGTGTCAAATCTTTCTACGGATCTTCCCGTGGATCCAACTTTGCCTTTGGTCACCATCCAATGGATCTTCTGTGCCACTTGAAGGCAAGTCCTCTCACTTCCTTTCACTTGCTGCCGCCGTCCCAGGCAAAAAAATCAAATTTCATCACCGGTCTCTTCTTTCTTGCAGTCGTGATAGTAGTCTGGTCGCGGTTGCATTACGAACGTCATATTGCGGCAAATTATGAATAGATATGACTGTTGTGGATGAAATTACAATTTGTTGTGCTTTCTAAAACATCTAAAACTTTGACGATGCGGCCAAAATTACCGTCGCAATCCTTGGTTTATAAACATGCTTTAAGGGTTCTTCCCCTTAAAATACAAGTCCTTTCCTTCAAGCAAAGCCAACATGAGGATTTGATGAGATAATGAACAAAAATCTCAGAACAATTAAAATGCATGTAAACTTATATTTGAATAATGTTTTCTTAGAGGCGTGATCATCTCGATAGATATAAATGGTACGGATCTGTCCATAAGACTTTTATGGCATGTACTCGTGCTTGATATTGATGAACATATCATTTTCTCATCAAGAAGGAAAGACAAATAATTGGATGGGTGCTATGGTGGAGGAGATGGAGCCTTTGAAGAAGAATCAGACATGGGATCTAGTTCAGTTTCCTCAGGGGAAGAGAGCCATTGGTTGTAAGTGGGTGTACAGGAAGAAGCCACCAGTTAAAAAAATGAAGGGGAAAAGTTCAAGGCTCGTTTAGTAGCAAAGGGTGTTAAGAACGAAGGTGTTCTCGAAAGGAAAAGTAAAAATAGTTGAGGAACTGAAGATGCAAAGATGAATTATGAATATTCTTATTACTATTCTGCACTTCAAATCCCTAATTATTCACGGTTACAAGCTCTGCATTTATACAGAGATAACGACGGATATTCCGTGGTTAACTATTACATCGGGAATCATAAACAATAATAAATACAAGATAAGATCCCGGATATCCCGGATACTAGATAATATTAACTATTTACTATATGTGGTTTACAACTGGCACGGTGCTGGTCAGACGATACTTCTGGCTAGACGGTCTAGCATGGCAGACGATTCATTTCTTCAACATGCAAATGATCCTTATCAGACCAGATGATGTTTTCCTTTGTCAGTCAATACAGCAGACGATCCCAAATGATGTTGTGCTCGTTACTGTGCATCTCCAACAACAGACGATTCTTATCTCTAACAAAAGGATATTCACAGCGGAAGGGGATCGATTATGATGAAATTTTCTCTCTGGTTATTAGACACACTTCTATCAGGGGCAGTGTTGGCCTTGGTAGCACTCCGAGACATGCATTTAGAGCAGATGGATGTGAAGACAACATTCCTCCATGGTAATCTAGATGAACAACTGTACATGTAGCAGCCTGAATGATTCACTGATTTCGATCAGGGGAGACTTGTGTGTAAGTTGAAGAGGTCTCTACATGGGTTGAAACAGTCACTAAGGCAGTGGTACAAGCGTTTTGATTCATACATGCTATGGTTGACTACAGATGATGTGACTAAGGTTGTTGTGTTTATGTGAGGAGCCTTGATGATGGTTTATATTTTTTTTTTGTTACTGTATGTGGATGATTTGCTAATTGCTGCTAATCATTTACGTTGTGAATGATTTGAAGACCAAGCTGGGTAGGGAGTTTGACATGAAGGACTTAGGAGCTGCTAAAAAGATTCTTGGGATGGAAATTCACAGAGATAAAGGAGCTAGAAAACTGTTGCTCTCTCAGAAAAGCTATGTTGAATGTGTGTCAGTCAGATTCGACATGAGTAATTCAAAAGCTGTGAGTACTCCATTGGCAAATCACTTTAAGCTCTCAGTGGATCAGTGTCCGAAGACAACTGAGGAAGTCAAGGATATGTTGAAAATTCCCTATGCCAGTGCAGTTGGTTGTCTGATGTATGCTATGGTCTACACTAGACCAGATTTGGCACAAGCTGTGAGCCAAATCTGCAAGTTCATGTCCAAACCAGGTGAACAAGGTACTTGAAGGGTGCACTGGGTCATGGTATTATGTTCAGTAGTGAACAAGGTGATCCAAGAGTTGTGGGATATGTCGATTCCGACTATGCAGGTGATATAGACAACAGGAGGTCTACAACAGGGTATGGGTTTACTCTGACTGGTGGACCAATTTGCTGGAAATCGTCAGTTCAATCCATAGTGGCTATCTCTACAACTGAAGCTGAGTACATGGTTGCAGCTGAGGCAGCAAAAGATGCATTATGGCTTACGGGGTTAGTGAAATAGCTGGGTGTTAAGCAAGGTGGAGTTCGGTTGCATTATGACAGTTAAAGTGCCATTTTCTTGGCAAACAATCAAGTGTACCACGCTAGGACAAAACACATTGATGTGAGGTTTCACAAGATCAGAGAGTTGCTCGTGTATGGACAGATACGACTTGAGAAGGTTCGTACTTCTGAGAATGCAGTTGATATGTTGACCAAGTCAGTCACCAGTGACAAGTTCAAACATTGCTTGGATTTGTTACATGTTTCTTGGTGTTAAGTAGAAGAGAGGCACAATCCCAAAAGTCAAGATTCTGAAATTGAGTAGTGGATTTTCATAGGGGCTTGAGAATTCACCAAGGTGGAGATTGCTGGAGTATGGCTCCTTCTAATTTTGGGTCAAATCTATTCAGTTTATTAGGATTTGATGTAAGGGGATTGTGTAAGGGTTTACGGGGATATTAGTGTAATATTCATTAGTATTCTCTCCTATAAATATCTGTAACATTGTAACCCTAGGCAAGAGATTGATTTTGCTAATCAATAAGACGGAACAATAGTTACTCTATAGCCGCAGAGGTAGGCACAATTTGCCAAACTGCGTGAACAAACTTTTGTGTCTTGCGTTCTCAATTTCTCTAATACTCTATGCAATCAAGGTGCTTATGCTAACAATTTGTATCAGAGCCGATGGTTGGTGTAGCCATGGTGTGGCTCCTTATGTTGAAAGTCTTCCTAGCGACGCGGTAAAGCGAACGACGATGTAAGTGTGGATAGCTTCCGTTGAGGGGGAGCATGGTAATGTGGTGGTAATTCACACTTGAGGGGGAGAATGTTGAGAATTCAAGTTTGGAGTTGGAGTCCCACATTGGTTAAATATGAGTGAGGTGAAGACTTTAGAGATGTGACTCATAAACCCAATAACTTAAGGTTTTGGTTAAAATGTGGCGTCGGGTTCTCTTGGTGGTGTTCGTCAGCGGCCACGGGCTCCCTCGTGTCCCTAATAAGAAAAAAAAGATGTGGAATTAGAATAGAAGAGAATATGAGTGAAAATATATCAAAATTACTAAGTATGGATCATAATCCTCTAGAGTTGAAGTTCAATTGCATGTTTCTGCAGTTCAATCCAATGCTGAAGATATGGACAATGGTATTGATATTACTTATTTAGTATCAAACAGTCAATATTCAATGGCCCAGCAGTTCTCCTGCAGTTAAATTGCATAGGATCCTAATTCTATTAAGTATAGTATATATACATTTCTAGCTACAAATGATGAGTAAGTCATGATTTATTGGACAAATATTATTGAGAGAAATAATTTCAACTTCCGTTTATCTTTCTCATTTTCGAATTCTACAAAGTTACAACTTATAACGTGTTTATTTCTTGTGATTAATTGTAAGGATTTGTAATGATTAAGATATGTTTGGATAAATAATATATTTACGTGCTCGGAGGCAGGGACTGTTTTCGTGTTCCTATCATCATCTCTATCATTGATCCCGCTCAAGGTATATTTTTCGTGTTTTCACCTTGTTTCTTTCTCTAACACTTGTTTTGTATGAGAGATTTTGAAAAGAGAGAGAAAGAGAGGAGAGGAGAGGGAGGGGGGAGATAAAGAAGAGAGAAGAAGAACATCCTAGTTTGGTATCTCCCTAAACTGAGAAGAAAAGGGTGATGCGTTACTTTTACTTTTCTTGTCGTTGTTAAGACTAGTTCGAATGGGGTGATGAGCTACTTTTATTTTTCTTGTCACGGTTGAGACTAGATTTAACGTCTTAAACCCCCACAAACCGTGTTTTTACCGCTATTTTTACATAAAATTTGATAAAATAATCTTTTAATATGGAAAGTAATGTTCTAAATTTCATTTTTATTATATCAAATAACGTATAAAATTATATTATCTTTCTCCTATATTTCTCTTTTTTTTTCCTCCAAACAAAGCATAAGGCGAAAAATGTTTAAGATTAAAGCCCAAAATTAGGCAATCATCACATCTATATGTTTGAGAAACTTGCTGAAATAAACTCAAATGACGTATAATTATGAATAAGTATAGGCCAATTTAAGAAGCACATGAAAATAGATTTTAAAAACTTATAATTAGATGATTAGCTAATTTTATAAATGTATTCAAATATTTAGAGGAAAATATTTTGTTTTTCACGTTAATTTCACCACTATCTTTAGAGAACTATTAGAATAGGAGAGAGAAGTGATTATTATGATGAATGGTGTGATGAGAGAGGAAAAATTAAGGAAAAGTGTGTGATAATAGGATATAATAGATACAGGGAAAATAATAATTTTACACCAAAATTCTACCTAACATTTAGAGTGAGATAGAAATAGAACAGAGAGAAGTGAGAGATATGATATGTGATGTGATAGAAAAAGAATAGAGAGATTAGAAGAAAAAGTGGGTGAAAATGAGATAGAAAAGAAAGTTGATGTGAATATATCAAAACTGGACAGAGTGATGTGATAGAAAAAGAATAGAGAGATTAGAAGAAAAAGTGGGTGAAAATGAGATAGAAAAGAAAGTTGATGTGAATATATCAAAACTGGACAGAGTGATGTGAATATATCAAAAGTTGATGTTTATATGAGTGTTTAGATTTGAGGTAAAATTGAAAATGAGCATATGAGTTTGTTTTGTATTATATTTTGCATGGACATGATTGAGACTTATCTGCCTGCACTTGTTTGGCAATTGAACCACTAAGAAGTGAACAGTCCAAAAAGTCAAGAGCACAGTTGAATGGGTTCTCTGGGAATTACAGTCTCACGTACAGGTTGAAACAGCAGCAACAAGGGCAACTTTGAAACTTTGCAGTTGGAATTAGAATGTGAACCAAATTCCTTCCTCTCTCTCTCTCTCTCTCACATCACAATTCACATATTCGATCACATGTTAACCAAGGAAACTACTGTGTTTTGACCATTTCTCGTTGACAGACATGTGAAGGGCTGGGGCTGGCTCTATGTCAACCTTTTGAATATAGGTGCAACGGGGTGCTTTGCATGTGCCTTTTCTTCTATTCATTTACTTTTTATCAGTCTACAGGTCTACTTTCTACGACGTACATGTTTTGGATATCAATGATTCGCAAATGTATGAATATTGTCAAAAAATAAACAGTTTTTTTTATGACGGACAAAAACCGTCACAAAATTACAAATAATTTTTGTAACAATTTTTAGCCGTTACAAATAAAAAGTGTTTAATATTTAACACTATTCACGCATTTAATAATCATCACTCTTTAAATACATATGTAGTAGAAAATTAATGAACTAAAATCATGGTGGATGTACAATAACAAATTTCCTTATTTTTGTGTTGTCCATCATAATTTTAACTTCATAAATATTCACTAACACTTGGTTTGATATAAGAACTTTGTGAGAGCGATTAAGAGCATGTTTGATGGACATGATAAGCAGACAGGATATAATAGCAGTAATTATATCCTGTTGTAATTTGTTGTTTGTTGCGTCAGCCGGATATGATAACACTATTTCGTCCCTTATCATATCATGTCCATAATGTGTAAAAGTTATCCTAAGAGGGAGTTGAGATAGGAATTATCCTGATAGGATAGAATATCGGTTTTTTATTTGTTAATTACCGTAACCCAGAATTAATTTCAATACTTATATTTTATATAATTTATAATAATATTAATTAATAAATATAATTTTTTTTATTTTAACAAATATTAATTTTATTACTTATAAATTACTAGTCGTTGATGTTAAATTAAAATTATTTAGTTACTTATAAATTTAATTAAAAATAAACTGATTTATAAATGGTGAAAATATTGGATTTACTCATCTAAAATAATAAAATTTTCATTATCACTTACTACTACTCAGTTAATTTTTTTTTATTTACATTATAATAAAAATACACAAAATAATTCTTCACTAACAATAAAATAGGCTACTCACATATAAATATTATTTTTTAATAGTAAATATAGACTAATTTTATATTATTATATGTTATTATTTAAAATTATTTCTCTACTTATGTAATTATAATTAATAATTTAAATATAAATTATTTTTGAAAGAATAATATCTTTTAATAATTTTTTAAATTTTTTTAGTAATTTTTATTGTTGATCACTTACCAATACTAAGTTAAAACCCGTTGGTTACATATATAATAATTTTAATTAAAATAGACTCCCTTAAAAAATAGTCGAATTAATGAAAATTAATTTAATTTTAGTAAATATTAAAATATAAGCTCATATATAAAAATGTAAAAAATTAAAATTAATAGAATTAATCACTTTTTTAAAAAAACTATTTAGAAAATTAAATTTTAAAAAATGTTATGTATTCTATATTTCAAAGAGAAATTTGATACATTTTTCATTGTTTGTATCATATCCTATCAATATTGTCCACCCCAAACGTAGGACAGGATAAGAGTCTATCATGCTCTTATCATATTCTGTCTTTATCTAACCATTTATCTTATTATACTCTTATCATATCTTGACCACCAAACATGCCTCAAGAAGAAAGAGTTTGCACATAGAAAAGTGAGCCTATATGGTTGGGTCGTGTTAGCCAGTGGAGAAAGAGTTTCTAAACTCATGGCCATATACTTTTAAATTTTAAAACTCTACCCAAATTGGAAAAAAAATGGGTGAGGAGCTAATGTCCTCATTTTTTTTACTAATTTGTCCTTACTATTCGCATAATTTTAACCGGGCATAAATGTCTTTTAATAAAACAAAAGTTTCTCTTTTTCTTTTATAAATTACCAATATTATTCTTACTTTTCTCTTTTTATCATATTAAATAATTTTTAAAATCTACTTTTTTTTTCACCTCTCTCTACTCGCCTTTTTTTTTTTTCTCTTTCTCTCCATAAAGCTTAGTGTACAAAGTAATCATATGTGATTTATTATGTTAGTCAGTCAGATGTAATGATAAGTCCTATCTTACTTCCTTAACATTGAGAAATGATAACCTTTTAGGAAGTGATAATTTTGTATTTAAAGAACTAGTGATAATTACCCTTAATATGTGTCAATAGTGACATAATTCCTTATTGAGTAATCAATCACTTACTCTCCATTTTCTTCTACATACTATTTCCACAATTTTTCTTATTTTTCTCTGTATTTCTTATTTAATCATGTACTATATTACTCATTTACCTTTCTTCTCTTCATTTATTAAGGTCGAGATGGAATTAACATGTAAGCAAACTATTATTCTTCGTTATTATCACTTCATTCCTTAGCGGTGGAACATTAATCATGAAGATCAAAATCAAAATTTTCATATACATTACTTATCATATATTCATTCAATCATTTTGAGTGTGGTGTGGAATTGAGGTGTGAATGGAAAAATACAAAGCCTTAGACACTAGACATATAAAGGATAAAAATGAACGGGCACATCACACCTAGAAAAATATAGAAAGAAAAATGAAATAAATGATGAATATAATGTATGATGTGATTGGAAAAGAAACAAGAGATAGAAAAAGAAAATGGGTAATCGGAGATAGAAGAGGTTAGATATGAATAAAAAAAAAAGAGACCACAAGAGAGAGATTGAAAGAGAGGATACATGAATAAAAAATAAAAAATGTGATATATGATATGATATAACTAAAAGAGAGACACGGCGTTTCCTTTTCATGTATAATGTATTGTTACTCCATGAATAAATCAAAACCAATGTAATGTATGAATTATAAATTTTATATTTTGATTTAAATTGCCTAACATGTTCATATTTAACCCCAACATCTTGTACCCAAAGAAGTGGAGCAGTAAATAGTGTCTACTTGTTCATTGAACAGTCATCCATCAACATCCCCCCAACCGAACCTTCACCCCCAATTTCTTTTCTTCCCTCTCTCTCTATAAAAGCAACCAACATTTCCTGCTTAAAATCTTAAAAGGACCTGAATAGGTGTCTGAATTTTTTTATTCATTAATCATTGTAAATGCTTGTTGAGCTGAGTTGTGCACTCCCCTGAAATTCTTCCCAAAAGGCAATTCCTTTTTCCACTTTCCCCAAACCCCCACTTTTATTTTTGGGTGGCTTATTTATTTATATTTTTATCTTTCAATCTCCAAGGCCTACATATAGGGGATGCCCCTGCCACTCCTCTTTAGAGTGGCAGTTTTTGTCTATATAGCTATTCTTCTTATGTGCAAATGGTAGCTCAAGGGCTTATATATATGTATGAGTGGTGACTCCAACTGAAAGAAGCTCTAACTATTTCTTCAATACTCTTGTGAGTTGGAGCACCAATGGCTATCTTCTTCTTGGCAATTTTTGGTGTGGTCTTGGTGCTCTGTTTTTGCTCTGCTCTGTTGAGGTGGAATGAAGTGAGGTTCAGGAGGGAAGGTTTGCCTCCAGGAACAATGGGGTGGCCTGTTTTTGGGGAGACAACTGAGTTTCTTAAGCAAGGTCCAAACTTTATGAAAAACCAGAGGGAAAGGTAATAACTAATTCACATGGGGTTTCATCATTGTTAGGTGCATGTGTTTCCTCTGTTTTCATTTGTGTGTTACTAGTAAAGTTGCTTTGGCAGCATTTTGGAACATGGTTCCTAGCCTATTCCTCTGGCTTGGATGTGACTTGGTGCATGTTTTTAGCATTTTCTGTATAGAAAGCTGTTGCATCATTTGGTAGTTACTAGGCCTAGCATCTTTTGGTAGTTACTAGGCCTAGCATTCCACATTTTCAAGAGGAGAAGTTTTTGGTAATTCAATCATATGAGGGTTTTGGAGAAGCCAGTAAACATTGTTATGAATTACGATCAATGAACTCTCTTCTCTTCCATTATTCTGTGAGGGTGTGGGGGGACCAAGGAATAGGAAAGATGCTAATGAACTTTGATTTTTAGTATGTTTGGATTAGCTTCTCTATCCGCTGAAAATCAATTCTGAAACTCAGAAGCTACTCACACAATCTTCTTTAAAGAATTGATTCGAACTCTAAAATCAATTGTAGAAGACTTTTCAAACATTCTTAACATCCATAAGGAATGGCAATCACAATGAAAAACCAATGCTTATTTCTTAAATCTTAATGGTATTTCCTCAAACTAGTTAAACTGGGTGTGAGGTAAACACTGTTCATTCATGTACCTTTGGTCTTTTACCCTAGTGGTTATGATTGTAACTTTTTTTTGCTCCCTTCCCTTTTCTTTTGAATGGCAGGTATGGCAGTTTTTTCAAATCCCACATATTGGGCTGTCCTACCATTGTTTCCATGGATCCAGAGCTTAATAGATATATACTGATGAATGAAGCAAAAGGGCTTGTTCCTGGGTACCCACAATCCATGTTAGATATATTAGGAAAATGCAATATTGCAGCTGTTCATGGCTCCACTCACAAGTACATGAGAGGGGCACTGCTTTCCATCATTAGCCCCACCTTGATCAGAGATCAGCTTTTGCCCAAAATTGATGAGTTCATGAGAACCCACCTTAGTGATTGGGACAACAAAGTCATCAACATTCAAGAGAAAACTAAAGAGGTTTGTATCATCAATTCTTCATTCAATCATAACCAAAATTCCTGAGAAAACAGGGAGATTTATCAGAAAAACTTGCTAATCTAACTGCAAATTCTCAAATATATGAAACAGATGGCTTTTCTCTCTTCTTTGAAGCAGATTGCAGGCATGGAATCCAGCTCAATATCACAGCCTTTCATGTCAGAGTTCTTTAAGCTAGTTTTAGGAACTCTCTCCCTTCCTATTAACCTTCCTGGCACAAATTATCGCCGAGGGTTACAAGTATGGTCCTTGATCTTTTCCCATTGCTGCCTCATATATTTTAGAATATTCCTTTCTGCATGTTTGAAAACTCCTTATATTTGGAAACTCTTGGAAAAACACCGTGAAGCCAAAACCATGAAGTACCGAAGCAAATGTTATGGAAAGTTGCTATAGTCAACCATCATTTTGACTTCACCGTGATTTTGTGCATGTTTGTAAACTTTCTACAATTGACTCGAAAACCAGAATCAGTAATTACGGGGAAAAGCTTACATGAGCAGTTCTGAGTTTCTGAATTAATTCTGATGATAAAAAATGCTAGAAAATACATTCTACTTTTCATAAATGAGGCATTAATATGTAGACTTCATTGTTGTGTTTTGCAGGCAAGGAAGAGTATTATCAACATTCTGAGTCAACTTCTAGAGGAAAGGAGAGCTTCCCAAGAAAGCCATGTTGACATGCTTGGTTGCTTGATGGGAAGAGAAAATAGTAATAGATACAAACTAACTGATGAGGAAATCATTGATTTAATCATTACAATTATGTATTCTGGTTATGAAACTGTTTCAACCACATCAATGATGGCCTTGAAGTACCTACATGACCATCCCAAAGTTCTTGAAGAAATCAGAGTGAGTACAAAAATTCTCATGAATCATGATCCTCTTGCTGCTGTTACTTCATTATTATCGTCTGTTCTGAGTTCTGACTGATAAATAACCCTGATAATGTTTGTTTTTTTGAAACAGAAAGAGCATTTTGCCATAAGAGAAAGGAAAAAGCCAGAGGATCCCATTGAATGCAATGATCTCAAGTCAATGAGGTTTACCCGTGCGGTAAGATAAGAAGCTATTAACATTTGTTCAGTTTGATTATTATTATTCAATAATTGTGTAGAATGTTTTATCATAATTTTGATGTTGGATGTGTGTGCGTTCTTTCTCCCTTTGTTTTGCAGGTGATTTTTGAGACCTCGAGATTAGCAACAATAGTTAATGGTGTTCTGAGAAAAACAACACACGACATGGAACTGAACGGTGGGTTTTATGAGGCACTTTTTTATGTCTCTAGCTTTTGTTGTATTTATGTTTATGGGCTCAAGAAGCTGTTTGGACTTTTCAGGCTTCTTTCAGCCACTTTTACAGTATGAATAAATCTTGTTAAACAGTAACCAGAAAAGAAATTTATCCCTAGGATAGTGTAACTGTACACATGGTATTGCCCCTCACCCCAACTAGAACCATTCCAAGGATTTGGGTTTTCTGCGTTCAAATTCCCCTAAATTCGCCGAGTACCATAGCCGTTTGATCATGATCAGACAAGTTATATTTGAAGAGACCAGTTGTACTATGATGTCGAACAATTTGAGCCATATAATTTTAATTTGACTGCTATCTAGCATTGACTGCAGTGAAATTAGGAAAAGTCGACTTCCGATCCACCATTTCACTTTTATAACAAGTTTTTCATAAAAGTTGTATCATCCCCAAATCCCTCTAGGCTACTAGCAATACTTTAATGTGTGCTATGGTCAAAGTTGGAAAAGTGGGGAATGGGCTACTAGCATTTTATGGATTTTACAAAACACTTTGTTCCCATTATTCACAATAGTACATGAAAGCATTATATTTAATTTTGTTCCAATCAAGAGGCTTATTGGAGCTTTTTTGTGCATGTTTTCAGGCTATTTGATTCCTGAAGGATGGAGGATATATGTTTATACAAGAGAGATAAATTATGACCCATTTCTGTATCATGATCCACTAACGTTTAACCCATGGAGATGGCTGGTTAGTAACACAAACTCTTCCTGTTTATTTTGCATCAGTTAAACGTAAAATTAAGTTCATTTTTTGTCTTGAACTGTGTGAACTTTGGTGTGTACTAATGCAAATGTTAAACTAAACATACTATTTTCAATGCATACAACTTAGAATTCTATCATAGTTAACAATCAACTGCAAAATGCAGGGTAACAGTCTAGAGTCACAAAGCCACTTCTTGATATTTGGAGGAGGCACAAGACAATGTCCAGGAAAGGAATTGGGGATAGCAGAAATTTCCACTTTCATCCACTACTTTGTAACTAGATACAGGTGAGAAGAGAGGTGACTAATTTACCTATTCAACTTCCAACACTTAAATAGTTAATACAATATTTTTTAGCTTGGAATGTATTGATTCCCTATAGTCTGTGCAAAATTTAATATCCATTAACAAAATGCTAGTTTTCTGCATTTTGAAAATGAAATATTATAGTTGCACGAGAGTTTCTGACATGTGATATTTAATATGTTCATTGCAGATGGGAAGAAGTTGGAGGAGATAAACTAATGAAATTTCCTAGAGTTGTGGCACCAAATGGACTGCACATAAGGGTCTCATCTTATTAACTAGGCTTTGTATATGTACATTAACGAATATAGTGTATGTTTGGAAACTCTTCAACAATTGATCTTGAAGTCATAATCAATTTTGGAAAGAAGCTTTAGTTTCTGATTTCATAATTGCTTCTGATGAAAGTGAAGCTAATCCAATCATGCTAATAGTTTGTATGCTAATGATGCTCTAACAAATTAGTAAATCAACAAAGTTAGCTTCTTCCTCTCCATTTTTGAGTTTATTCTTTGTCATTTTTGTAACATTTAAGACCCTTCACCCAATTTGGAGCTGCATTTATTGGGCTAATTTACATTCAATGTGGGGCGTGAAGGGTATTTGAAGTGTAGAAAGTTGTTGACATTGTTTAAGTCTGTTGCTAGTTAAGAGGCCTAGCTTGTCAGTACTATGAAGCCCTAGCCCATGGTTAATGAATTCTAAAACATGTTAGGGGGGTATATTCATCTGGGGACCAGACTAAAACAGGTTTTGGTCAATGCTAGAGCCTAGAGTGTGGCACTCTAAGTTGCTCCTTTCCATTTCAAATGATATACACTTTGATAACATGGGCCTCAAAGGCAGAAAGGCTTTGGGCTGAGACTTTCAGGGACATGGGTGGTCTCAGCAATTTGTCTACGTTTACAGCTAAAGAGCAGCAAGAAGAATTTGATTATGATACAAAAATTACAAGTTCACTCACTATTTCGCTCAACTCCCAAAACTCAATTACACCCAATATCATTGTCACTTTAATATCTCTCAAACACTCAAATCTTTCTCTCACTATTAGAACCTCCTCTCTCACTTTCGAACAATTAAGAAGAGTGAACTACTGAACTTGTAGTTTGGGAGTGTCTAGCAAAGACCTTCACCACGCCGGGGGACCAAAGATCAAACAAAACATTTATATGTGCATGTTTGAAAACACTTTAAAAAATTATAGTGGATAAAAGCAAAATGAATCTTCTGTCTACCATAATTTTAACTTACCGTAATTTCTATTGTGTATCCAAACATTTCTTATGACTTAAAAGGAAATAGTGCATGATAACTATATTGTATTATTTATATGTATAAATAAAATAAATCATCAAATTTAAAACTAAAGGTTTGCCTAGCTTAGTGGTAAGTCATGCTGAGGAATCCCCAGGGGAGTAGGTTCGAATTTGAATGGAAAAACAAAAGTAAGAACCATTGAACCACTATGCATTTATTCTTTACTTGTACCTCGTTCTTTATATATATTCAACTACAGGGGCCATAAAAAATTTACATCGTATTGGGGTGAAAATTGAAAATATGTGGGGGACCGTGGCCCCAGTGGGCTACCCTGGCTCCTCCGCCTCTTACCATGACTGTATATAGCAGAAGTCCCAAACCATCATGTGGCAAAAAATCACCAGCATTTCCACCATAAACTTGGCTTCAAAATAGCCACTTATAAAGCTTATGGTGTGGCATAATAAAGTCCCCATCTTTTGAGTCACAATTTAATAAATCTCCACATTTGCTAAAAGATTGTCATGCCGCTCTCCTTTCATATCCACTAGAATTTTTGAGCTATAATCAAGTCCAGACAATGTCTGAACTTGGTTGTTTAATTTGGCTTCGTCATCATGTATGTCGGGTTATCTACTATGGCTATCTTCTCAACTCTAACTCCTCTTTCCACGATATCCTTGATAAAGTGCATTCTAACATCAACATGCTTAGGTATTTCATGATACATAAGATTCTTTGTGAGAGGTATATCACTTTGACTATTGCAGTAGATGGTTGTTTCTTTCAGTTGTATATCCAACTCTTCAATTAGATCTTTCTCCCAAATAGCTTTCTTTGCAGTTTATGTTGCTGCAATGTACTTGGCTTCAGTGTAGACATAGTAACAATTGATTGTAGTGTTGTTTTCCAATAAAGGCATTCTAACATCAATATTCTTAGTTCTTTCATGATGCATAGGATTCTTTATCAGATGCATATCACTTTGACAATTGCAATAGATGGTTGTTTCTTACAATTGTATATCCAACTCTTCAATTAGACCTTTATCCCAAATAGCTTCCTTTACTGCTTTCGTTGCTGCGTGTACTCCGCTTCAGCTGTAGACAGAGCAACAATTGATTGTAGTGTTGCAATCCAACTAATAGTACAACCATGTAGAATAAAGGCATACGAAGTGAGTGATCTTTGCTTATCTAGATCTCTAGTATAGTATGAGTCAATATATCTAGTGATCTTGCTCCTAACATCTTTGATAGTTCCATATAATAGGCTTATATATGTGGTACCTATAAGGTAGCACATAATCCGCTTCCCATCTTTCCAGTGAACTTTACCAGGACTTGCCATATACTTTCTTACCACGCTTACGGCTTGAGCAATATTTGGTCTATTGCATATCATGGCATACATGAGACTTCCAACTACACTAGCATAAGGTTACAATGTAGTAGTGACAAGCTTAGAATTGCATGCCAAAACGTTCCAGCACTTTCTTAATGTACTTCTTTTGTGTTAGAAAGAGTGTCCCTGCTTTTCTATCCTGTGAATCTCCATTCCAAGAATTTTTCTTGCATCTCTTAAATCCTTCATTTCAAACTCTGGGCTCAATTGAGCTTTCAAGTTCTTTATTTCAAACATTTTCTTACATGCGGTCAACATGTCACCTACGTAAAAGATCAAATAGATTAATGGCTTGTCTGCAAACTTCTTGTAACAGACACAACTATCATGATTACTTTGCAATAGTCATTTTCAAGCATGAAGGTGTTGGATCAAGAATAACTCTGTTAAATTCATCTAGGTGCTCTTTTATGGGTTTTCCTTCCTTTATTTGAAGAGTATATATTCTTTTCTTCAAATAAAGTATAATAATGAGTGACTTCATCATGTACAGTCTTTCCAAATTCAGCCATAACGAAGCAGTAATACTTTCTTCTTACACATCTCGTAGAACCCAAGCACAATAAAATTGCACTGTGTGCTTTTTCGAGGATTTCATTCTTCTAGTTCTCAGTTAGACTCTGTGGGAGCTTGTCTCTACCTTCCAAGGCTTTTCCCAAGCCTTGATGAACTAGTCGGGCTTTCATTTTTAGACGCTAGAGATTGAAATCATTTTTACAATTGAATTTGTCCAAATCAAATTTAGCACTCTCCATGATGGTCGTACAGTGGAACAATGGCATATTCCATGAAGGTACAACAGGGAAGTTCCTCAGAAAGAGAGGCAAGTCCTTAACAGACAAACTTAAGTACCAGATTTGTAGCCATAAATTTCGTAGACATGCACTTTCACACCACATACTTTTCCATAGCCATTAATTTCCTAGACATGCACTTTCACACTACTATACTTTTCCAATAACAAGAACAATTCCTTTACGGTGTGGAAGATTATACAATGCTACGACTACAGAGCATAGTAAGAATTTTCTTATAGCTCTTGCAGCATAGCGTCCGAGAGCTTTGATACTAGTTTGTTGGAGCGGAACTCTAGTAGAGAAAAAGTAATGGAGAATAAGTGATACCAAGAATTTAACATGGTTTAACAACTTGTTTACGTTAGGGCTAAATAGCAGCGAGAAGAAATCCACTAAGACCAAAAAGAATTACAATGTTTCACTTAACTCTCAAAACCCAATTACACTCAAATCACTCTCACTCAAGTATCACTCAAACATTCAAATCTTTATCTCACTATTTTTCTCTCACTTTAGAAAAGAGAATGAAGAGATAGATTAAGAAGAGATAACTACCAAAGCTTGGAATTTTGGTGTATCTAGCACTAGCTTCACCATGACTATTTATAGCCAAAGTCCATGTGGCAAAAAATGACCAGCATTTCCACCACAAACTTGGATTCGTGATAGCCACTTATATAGCCTTTGGTGTGTCATAATGAAGCCCATATGTTTTTAGCCACAACTTAATGGAAAATTTCCAATGCTTCTCATAAAACTCGTGAAAATCCCAAGGTGTTAATCCTAGTTTCATATAAGCTAAGGCTATATCTTTGTAAATATATAATTAAATCAATTTTTATAAATATTTAAAGATTTTGAAAAGTGATTGTTTTATATAAATTTTTTTGGCTTCCCTTTGATTTAGTGATTTTTTATGCACTTTACATTAAAGGCCATTTTTTTTACACCAAACTCGACTGATAGTAAAAAACTATTCTCTTTCCAGGCATAAAGATCCCCGAAGTGGGTCTTGTCTCTCAGACAAACCACTTTATATACACACGACAAATGTTCAAACCCTTTAATAACATACTAAAGGAAGTCATCTATCTACTAACTATGCCAAAATTTGTGTAATTTTTTCAACTTAAAATTTTTGTTTAGAAACTTTAAGTCGATCTAAAAGCGCAGAACATGTCAAGAGTTTATACCAATGTTTTAAAACTCAGCTAGGACCGTCCGGTCCGACCGGGACTCTATCAAGTGTTGAAATAAAAATGATCCTAGAGGAGGTTCAAACCTTAGACTTAGGAGTAGAATAACAACATCTCTCACGCCGAGCCACCCTCAAATTCAATTATATATACACACATTTTATTATATATAGTAATTTTAAGTGATAAATCCGTTGTTTTAATATGCACCGAGTCCGCCGATCCGACCAGTGACCCCCTGGTACGACAGTGACTCCTCGGTCCGACGGTGACCCATTGACCTTATACTCCAGCCGAGTCGATCACTGGTCCGAGTTTTAATTCTATGGTTTATACATCATCTTTCATCGATAGAAGAAACTTCTTATCGTATAGGCTCAATTTTTTAGATAAAATGAATTTAAAACGATTTTAACTAATAAAGTATGCATTTTATGATTGCTCTCAAGATTGTTTTTAATAAATTTATTCTGTATAATAAAATTAGAGTCTTCACTTCAGAGAGTGAGATTTTCACTCTCTCAATTAAAATATTTACAATATTCTCTCTCATCTCAAATTGCATTGTGAATTTCACACACCCACCCCACACGAGAGTGAGATTGTCTCAAGTCAAACATTAAATCTTTATTAATTTTTAAATTTTAATCATTGTTTTGAAATTCAAATTTAAAGCTCTAAAAATTCTATTATAATAAAATTTATTTTTATATAAATTTGAATTATAATTCTTACAATTTTAATTTGTCAAATTATATAAATTTAAATGCTATTACAAATTAAATTAAATAACTATTCTAAATTTAAATAGTTAAAAAAATTTCTTTCCAATATTTAAATCAACTATAAGTTATACTCAAAATAAGTTATAATTAAAATGATATTTTAACATAAATTTTAATTTTAATACTAATAACAAATTCTCATTCATCGCACGGGCTAAGGTGGTAGTGTTAACTGTTTTCAACATCTTAAGTGTAAATCTTCAATCGGGTAAATTATTGCCTCAATTATCAATGCTTATCCTAAAACGCTACATCAGTTTTTGTTTTTTCTCAATGCCTTTTTCTTTTGGTTCTCTTTTTTTGTTTCGTTTCTATAAAATAAATGATGGGCCTTTTTAGCTCTTTTAATTGGTACGTAAGCTTAACATTATTTTTTGCTCTATACTAGAAAATGGACTCCATTTATTGTGCTTACTATGTTGGACTGCAGCACCAATGCCAGACTATTTTTGTGTCCGTGCATGTCATTTTGTACGTAATTAATAATGGGGCAATGGACTAAAAATAGTGGGGCAAGACTATTGTTCACATTGGTGTAAACGAAAGTTAGGATAAACCCCATTGAATTGAACCAAAAAAAAAAAGATAAACCCCATTGCTAATTTTTTTTTCTTGATGTATCTTCCATTGGGGCAATCTTGTTCGAGCTGGTTTTCTAACATAAAGTTAGACAAACGTTATTGATAATTTTTTTTTTCTTGTCTTAAACCATATGTATCTTCCACCGGAGCAATCTTGTTTGAGTTGGGTAAAACCTCTATGGGCGGAAAAGCTCTTATCTCAAATATTTAACGCAATTGTTTTCTTAGGAAAACACATACAAACTTAGAGAAACCCCTTAGTAATAATTTTTTCCTTAAAGCACGTGTATCCTCCACTAGAACAATCTTGTTCGAGTCGGGTATGATTTTATGGACAGTAAAACTCTTCTGTCAAGTATTTAACACAGCTGCATTCACAGGAAAACCCACACAAAGAGAAACTCCATCAATATTATGTTTTTTTGGTTTAAACCACAAATATCCTGTTTGAGCCAGATAGGATTTTAACACATGACTCAAATAAAAAATCTCTACTGAAATTAGAACAATTTTGTGCCAGTTGAGTTTGTGGTGATGTATTTTTTGGTCGGAGGCCTAATGGCTAATGGCAGTTGGACTCAGAAATTGCCTAACCCATTAATTAAATGACCATAATATGCTTTCTGCCGAATTTCTCACGTACATGACAACCAATTGTGTCTGGTATCGTATTGTAGTTGAGTTAGCATATCAGTGTCTGCCAAGAAAGGAAGCAAGTTCAAGTTCAAGTTCAACTCCGTTTCCATTACGCAGGTTTGTTTTCTCTTCGAGTATGACAAAGATTGACTTGAATAGTACTTGCTGTGGCCATATGTTAGTTGAATTTTCCATTTACTGTACATATATAGATTGATCGAACCACCGTTTATTCTTTCTATATATATCTTATTTCAAGTTTCAATTAGCTTAATTTTTATTCTTTTATTCTTGACCATTTTGAAATTTTAGGGATAATAAATAGAATGGTCCCTTTGTTTTACTCGCCGTATGAAATAGGTCCCTTGCCGGAAAAATCTTAGGGGATGGTCCTTTTGTTTGTAAACTGTCTGATATAGGTCCTCACCGGAGCCCGGAGCACCAACCAATGCTTACGTGGCAATTACACGTCAGAAAATGAATTTAAAAAAAAAACTAATTTAAGGTAATTACCAAACTACTCCCTTTAATCCCTAATCCCCAAATACTCAAATCAGAACAATTGAAATTGGTCCCTATCCCTAATTTCCCAAATCCCGCCCACGCTCGAACCCTTCTGTCTTCCTCTTCTCGACCTTCACTCGTCGTCTTCCTCCCCTTGCTGGCTCGAAGAAGAAGAAGAAGAAGAGGACCTCATTAATAATTTAAAAAAATACGCGTGGACCTCATTAAATGATGTGGACATTGCCACGTAAGACTTGCCATGACACATAGGCACGGCGGTCAACGATTAACACCGGCAGGGACGAAAACCAATCAATAATGAAAGTTTGAGACCTAAAATCCACCTTTACGCCGGTGAGGAATGAAAACCAAATCTCGCTCAAAGTTCAGGGACCAAAAACATATTCAACCCATCCATTTCGAACAAACCTAAACTCTCCATTTTCGCTTAGTTCGCTGCAATTCTCCGTCACCATTGTTCCTCTTACTCTGACATGCCTTGTCACTTCTTCAGATCTTTCTTTCAGTTATTGTCGTTGGCTTTGCTTTTCTCTTCTTCTCAAGTAGAATGGAAACTTACGGTTAAATGAACCAGCAAGAAATTGAAAATTATAAAGCACAATCTCTAAATAAGAGTTTGTTTTGGGGCAAAAAGGAGAGAAACAAAAATTTTATGATCTCTCCATTCACACATTGTTGTTTATTTATTTTCATCCCACGTTTTGTTATTTTAAATTTTATTTTTAAAATTTAAATATGTAACCTCCCCTCTATGGAAGGTGCAAAAGCATAATTTGGGTCCTACAATCAATGACCTAGCATGACCCTCTCACATTCTTCAAATTAAAATTAAAAGCCAATTTGGGTCAACACTAGAATCTGTTTTCCACATATCTGTTGTGCTAAATTCAACATCTGATAAAAGCCAATAATCTACAATTAGAAAGGGGCTTTGTCTAAAGTTTTAGATAAGATCATAATCAAAAATTCAAATTCCAGAGTATGATCATAAAAGTAGAAAAAAAATTTACCTTAATTAACTTATAAGGTATTTTAAGAAAAGATAAGAATTTGGGAGGTTTAACTCAACCACAAAAGCTAGCTTAATTTTAACTTCTAAGTTCCTGTAAAAAACTTTCAAAATTTAATTTCATAAGATGAGATTATCACATTACAAAAATGAAAAAAGAATAAATTTTAAAAGTAAATACTAAAAAATATTTTCCCTTGTTCAAATTTTGAATTTTAATAAAACCATAATAGTAAAATTTAAAAATAATTTCTTAATTTAAATCTCTAAATTTTCGTTTTCGTATTCAAACAGATATACTGAGATTTAAAATTCATTTTGAGAGACCCCAGAACTATAAACCCCAGTTGTGACCTCAAATGAAATCCCAGAAATAATGATATTATGAAACAGTATGTGAGCATGTTAAAACGATGAACACAAATCCGTGAAGTTGGTCGTTGACCGAGTCGATGAGCAACTGAAGTTCCCATTTTTGGGTTTCTCCTTGATAATGATGGTTGAAGGAGGAATCACAAGCTTTAGTTTTGGACCAAAATGCAAGCTTCTGCTTCATGTCTGTGTCACTTTTTCTATGAACTCAATAAGAAGAACCCATCACTCAAAAAGACAATTGCCTGATCCTACCGTCATACACTGTATTAGGGTTAATTTTGAGGGTTCGGTCGCTTTAGGAAAGCGAATAGTTTGTTGGATTTGGATGAAGATTGACGTGAAGTGAATGTGATTACAAATTTAAAATAATAAATGCTTTTAATTAGGGCCTTAATATGGAAGTGTAATAGCTGAATTTTGGATTTTTTAGGGCATTCTTATTATTGTCACCCTTTTGTTATTAATGTCATCCCTTTACCGCACTTTAAACAGGCTAAAAGGGGTGACACTAATAACAAAATAGTAATATTAATAACAATGTCTTTTTTTTTTAACAATTGGAGGAAATTTGAAGTGATGATGGTTTTTTTTCTAAGTTACTATAAACAACATCAAAGATTAATTTAGATTTTTTTGTTGTGTAAATTACTCTCACAACTTTGATTCGGATGTGGTGAAGGTCAAAGGTATGTCCAAGAGTACGCCTCTTAGGTTTTAAACTTTCAACCTAGGGTTTCAAACAACTATCTTTTTAATACATAGGATGAGATCATCAAATTAATAAGAAAAATGAAAAAAAAAAAAGAATACATTTTAAAAGTAAAAACTACCAAATAATTTCCATCATTCAAATTTTGAATTTTAATAACATCCATAATAGTAAAAATTTAAAATATAATTTTAATTTTTTTGGTTACAAAAATATAATTTTAATTTAAATCTCTAAATTTAGTTTTAGTATTAAATCATAAAAGTAGAAAAATGAATCTCAAAATTTAAATTTTGCCTCAGCTTATTTTTTACTTCTCTTCTTAAAAAGAGAAGTTGGGCCAAACAAAATTTATGAAAAGTTTTTTTGTAAAATAAGTAACAAAAAGATAATGAGTACCTTTTTAGAAAAAAGCATCTACAGGGTTTTTTTATTTAGAAAAAATTAACTTATTTTCTTATGGGATCATTGTGTTGAGCTCTTATTTATGTTGTCTCTCTACTATCACCTCCAACGACGTCACCACCATCACCACCACTGCCACCTCTTCCTCCACCACCACCACCTCCACCACCTTTCACTGCCACCACTGCCACATTCCTCCACCCCTGTCATCGTCTCCCCACTGCCACTGCCACCTCCACATGCCGCTACCACTACCTTTACCACCACCACCACAACCACCATCGTGTCTGCCACCACCACGACCACCTTTGCTGCCACGCCTTCCACCACCACAACCCTCCCCCATTGCCGCCACCAGCCCCACCACCACACCATCGCCACCACCGCTATGATAGTCCTTCACTACCTCCACTACCGCCAACACCATCCAACACCACTCTCCACCATTGTTATCGTCTCCACCACCGCCTCCATCGCCACCTCCACCCTCCACCACCACCACTATCGCAGCCACCACCACCTCTACCATCACAGCCACCACCACCCTCTCCCATCACCACCCTCTCTCATCCATCATTGTCTCCAACTGGTAACACTCACCTCCGCCAACACCACTAGCTCAATGACCACCACCTCCGATGTAGCCGCCACTACCACCCTCCGATCCACCACTGCCGCTACATCCTCCACCAGCACTACCTCCACCCTGCATCTCCACCTCCACCTCCACCTCCACCACCAGGTAACAGACACTTCCACTATTGCCACAAGATAACTCCGACCTCCACCACCAGTGCTACCTGACCCCTCCACCATCGTGTCAATTAGTGATGATTTGTAATTTTATCACTATTACGAATAATATTAGTGATGATTTTTAATTTGGTCACTATTATGAGGTAATATTAGTGACGATTAATAATTTGGTCACTATATGACTAGTATTAGTGACGATTAATGATTTGGTCACTATTACAAGTACTATTAGTGGCGATTTGTAATTTTGATCACTATTACGAATAATATTAGTGACGATTTTAACTTGTTCACTATTACGAGTAATACTAGTGACGATTTTTAATTTGGTTACTATTACGAGTAGTACCGGTGACGATTTATAATTTAGTCACTATTACGGGTACTTTTAGTGGCGATTAATAATTTGGTCACTGTTATGAGTAATATTAGTGATGATTTATAATTTGGTCACTATTATGAATTGTATTAGTGACGATTTTTAATTTGGTCACTATTATGAATATTATTAGTGACAACATAAAATGAAGTCACAAATATTAGATATTTAGTGGCAAAATTAATAATCGTCACTGAGTGATCAGTAATGATTCACAAACACCGAATAGTGCAGACACCTCGAAACACTAAAATATATATTTCTTATAGTGACTTTTTTTTTTAAGTTGTCAACGTGAATGGTGTGACACCCAAAACTAATGAGGGCGGGAAGTAATCATCGGTGCGTGAGTGTGAACAAAGCGCTTTGAAAAGATTTGTGTCGGTACCATGAGGTCAAGATGATAGAAGTGGTACATTCTATTTTTTGAGAAAAAAAAAATTGAAGTTGCCAATGACACATTCTATTTTTCTAATATAGAAGTTGTTGCTAACTGGAATGACACCTCTTTAGGTACTAAGAACCGCGTGAGTGTAAGTTATTAACTTGCTTATCTGAACCTGCTATACACTTGACACTTGATATACAGAATGTCACCTTTCTACTTCTAGCGACCCCCCAATTTCTTGGAGTAGTGGGGGCGTAATGCATGTTCCAATCACCACTAATACTACAAATCAAAACACCTTCTTCATCTTCCCATCAACACAAACACAATTGCACGCTTCCCTTCACTGTAAAATACAATCATATAGGACAGACATGAACTAGATTATCAAAAGTGGAAGGGTATCTTTGTAAATTTCCGATCCTCACATTAGTTGCTGGTTTTTCTCAACCTGTTGCCCCACAAATCTCAACCATTTATTATAATAATGAATATATCTAACTGTCTCTAAAATATATACACATTGTGAATGTTTAATTTAGTGTTAAATTCAACGCAAACGTGATTTTATGTATCTTAATGCATTAAATAAGAAGTTAAAATTTGTCAAGTTAAATTGAGCGTGGATAAAAAAATATAATTTTGACACGTTGAATTCAACCAAAATCCAAACGAACACTGAACATCAAAAACCCTAGAATTCTCAACTTTTTTCTTTTGAGTGTCCAATGTGGTGCTAATGTTTGGTGGTACATCAATCATTAATGTAACATAAATATGTTTCTTTTTTTTTTACAAAATAATGCTAGAACAATGAAAAACAAAGCGTCAATAGCAAGAGGTCAACAAAAGCTCACTCTTAGATTTGAGCTGTTATCTTTTTTAACCAGTAGCCCACCATATAAAATTTTACTAGGTGCAGTTGGCAACATAAATATTAAATATGTTTCTAATATCACTCTGACACAAGTTGAATACAAATGGTATTAAATTAAATATGAAGACGTGAATGAGTAGAAATTGTTACCTCTTGTTTTGATTAACGCAAAGGGGAACACGCGCGAGAGAAATGGGAACGAACGTGTAAGTTGCTAATTGCATACGCTTTCCAATTCCTTTTCCGCTATTCCCTCCCTCCGCATCATTAATATGCTACTGTAAATCTAAATATGCTACATTCTTCCAACTCTGACTTCTCTTTTCTTTTTTAATTTTGAAACAACTTCTCTTTTAATTTATTATTATCACTACTTCACTAGATATTAACCTGTCATGCGAAAAAGTTTTCATTCATAGCATCAGAAATGCTAGTAAATTACAGGTACAAAGGGATATAAGATGGATTATTTATTTGAGAGTATTATGAAATGGAAGAAGGTGAAAATTGTATATATATTGGTAATTTGGTACTTATTTATTTGGATCACTGTTTAAAAAAACTAAACTACGAACATTCATTAATTTAGTTAAATAATTGCAGTGAGAAAAGATAGTAAACTATAGGCTGAGAAGGGTAAAATGGGGCTGTCTAAAATATTTTAGGTAAAATTTGAGTTAAATTAATATTCTAGTTATAGGTGAATCAATGATATTTAAATAAGTGAAATTTCTTACTCACTTATCTTAAGTATTATAATCGACTTAGAACTAGAATGATTTAACTTAAATTTTTTCTAATGTGATTTATACAACTCCAGAAAAAATAGGCAGTACTCTAAAATTAAAGCAAAACATGACACGTATGATAAAATGCTTACAAGACCCCGCATGTACATGTTTAGCTTTAAGTTAAATGCAAGTGAAGACTAAAAGAGTCTGGGTTTATTACACGTTTCCTGTGTAATTCAAATACACTAAATATGCTTTGGTTAAAATGTCAACACCACAACTAACCTTCCGTTTTAATGAATACTATAAATAGATATAGTGTATCTAAGATTTACATATGTAAAAAAATGTTTGAGAGTTTTTACCTCTATTTTAAGGAACTATTTTCCTCACATAATGAGTGTTATTCTGACTTTTTTTCTAATAGATACAGATGTTGTGTCACTTACGTTTTGTGGATTGGCTTTGCTCAGTTTGAATTAAATCAACTCGATCACCTTTTTCCAATCTTGAAGGGAAAAAGAAAAATTGAAGATGCATGGTTCAGAATAGTCTTCGCCGCGTAAGAAGGGGTAGGCATAATCAATAATCAATAATCAATAATCAATAATCATCACATTGAATTGAAAGAAAGGGAAAGGAAAAAGTAGCTAATAGAGTCTGAAATAAATCACTTTCAAAGATGGAAAAAAGTTGGCTCTTTTTGCAGCTACCACTTTGACCATGCCATCATGCAAAAAGTCTTCGTTTTGTGGAAAAAGACATTTTTTAGATATTTTCGGTACGGCCTTTTTTTGTTACTTCCTATTTTTAGGTATTTAATAAATAATAAGCAAATATGCATTGGCGTTTTGATGAAGCTCAAGAAAATGATATACCTAATTCTACCTGAAAATTCATTTGGATTGTGGAAAAAAAAAGTGGAGTGAGTGACCTAATGGTGTTTGGTTTAATGTTGTCATAATTAATTTTATTTTAAATAGAATTGATTTTCAGAATATTGAAAAAGTGATGTTTTATTTTTTGGTAAAAAAATTAAGTGATGTTGTAAATCCATATATGTATTATAAATATCAGATTTCAGCCCTAAAAATAAAATATAAAATCTTACAGAGTTGGGTACATAAACTCCTTTATAATGCAATCCAATGCTTTAGGTTGCATTGGTTGTGAACTATCATCAAAATCATTTTTTTTTTTGTCAAGCATCAATATGAATTCAAATGTATCTTTCTATGTTTTTCTCCATATAGCGCTCTTGTATAGCATTTTGGGCTCGGTCCCATCTTACCCAAAAATTAAATACTTTTCTATTTTAAACAAAAAAATTCTAATTTCATAATAAATTTTAATTGTTGACCCCATTTTTAATTTTCTTAAAGATACCTCATAATCTCTCTTTTAATAAAGTCGTGTGTTTTTTCTATTGCAACGAGTCTCACGAATTTTCATTTTAAATTAAATCAAATTATACTAATTTATCTTAATTAACTATTTAATAAAATTTTGTTTGTATTAATTTCATTAGATAATAACCACTTTTAATTAACAATATATTATCAATATTTATAGACCTAATAAATATTTTTAATAATTAATTTTTTTAAGTGTTTTAAAATTCAAAATTTCAACTTTTTTATTTGTTTATTATTTTTATTATCATTAAAATAATTTCACTTAATACTTTTAATTTAAATTTTACATTTTTTATTTTTTCTATTAATTAAGCGGGCTATAAACGTTCGATGGAACAAAACAAGAACAAATAAAATTACATGTGTCTACAATAAACAGTAAACCCTCCATTTCATAATAGGATCCAAGGGTTTTGCAACGCTAGTGTAAATTTTATTGACAAAAACGTTCAACCGATATTCGAAAAATCAGAAAAATGTATTTTATTTTAATCAAAATTAAAAGTGAATGTAATTATTTTTCATATGTGGAATACTGCACATGGTTGGATTGGATGAATTTTTGGTCTAAACATAAATAGAACCAATCAAAACTGTTCGGGTTGGTTTGAAACGAAATTTTAAGTGTTTTTACTTATAAACTCGAACCGAACTAAAGCGGTGATCTTTGGGTTGGATCATACAGGTTGATTGGATCACTATTAAAATAATAATAAATCAGAAATATTACAAAAATTGGAAAATTATTAAAAATTCAGAATAAGAAACCACAAAATTAATAAATCTTTTATTTGTCACAAATAACATGAAAATGAAAATGACACAAAACTTTGTAAAAGTAGCATGAAATAGTACCATTTATTGTATTGTACTGCTGGAGAAAAATTTTAAAAATTATTAAATAAAGGGTTATTATATATTCGCGTATTGGGTTGGTTCAGATTGATGTATTCGCGAACCCGATACTCGAACCAAACTTGATTGGATTACATGCAAATTCATCCGATTAGACTCGTTTTTCCAATTCACTCCACACTTATACTATCGGTCGGATTGATCGGATTTACCCGATCCATGTGCACCCCTAGAGAAAACAGCATAGCATGATTAAATGTCATACATCGACCGTGTGTATCCATTAAACTCTTCATAATAATTGCCACTTAGAAAAGCAGATTATTTCTTTATATCTGTTTGTTTCGAATTCTAAGGGAGCATTAATTGTCATTTTTTTCATACAGTGCCCTTATGAGAACAATAAATGCGAAGAGGTAAAGATACAATTTAAAGGGTAAAATAGGAAAATAAATAATATGTTTTAAAATGTTATGAATAGTAATTGCATTTCTTAATATGTGTGTTGTTCTCCTTAAATTCAGAGAGTCCCAAACGCAAAGAGTAAATCTCCAAACTCATGTCCTAGATTAATGTTAGAGTGAAGTTGCATTTTCCAAGCTTTCAAGTCTTCCTTTATCTCTTGGATTGCAAGGGTTTTGGTGTCATTATGCGGTTTATTATATATTAGTGCGGTAATAATTGGTTTAATTATTATGGGGGTTATAGACCGTTATTTATTACTATGAGTTATGAGTTATTGTTAGCGGTTACAAGTGACCTTTACGTTGGAGCATTTTGGGGAATGATCTCTGTGAGTTAAGGACCTGAAGACAAGCCCTTGTTGTGGATCGGGCTAAGATCGCACGCGGCACACGGGATTGTAAGCTTGCGTGCTTCGGTGGGCTCGAAGACACTATTGTGATTGAATAGGTCATCATTATGTGATAATTTGGGAGAGACACAACTCTCCAAGCTCTTAAGCATATGCATTGATGAGCTTAAAGATGTGTTCTTGTAATTGAATGAGTCATCGTTATGCAATAACTTGAGAGGAACACGTGTTTCTTAGCTTTCTGGATAGTTATTTTAAAACGAAGAAAGTATAAGCACTATCTAATAAAAACTAAATAGAAGAAAAATTAGAAAGAACGTCAAATATCCGAAGCGACTTGTCGAAATCTAACTCAAACTTAGAAAACGCATTCGCAACAACACACATTAACATGGTATCAATTTACATTTTATTAATACACTTGATACTTACCACTAGTTGTGAGATATCTCTGATTTATGAATGTGCAATAACCCTAAATATTATTGTTGGAATTCTGAATAAACATATTTAGGAAATGATAAACCTGTGTTTAATTTGTGATTTGCATTTGAGTGGTCACCACAGGCACATTGTACGGCAAAGTTTGGAGAGTTGAAGGAGTCTCGTTTACCTTAAACATTCAGACACGTCTCCCTGTCAACCCCCTTCACTCGTGCCGACATCACCGCTCTCGCACGTGCCACCCAATTCTCCCTATACATACTCCCTCTCCTCCTTCTTCTTCAAATCACAATCTCTCACACTCTCTCACATTCTCTGTCTCTGTCTCTGATTGTGAAAGTGTCAAACTTTCTCTCTACCATGGCTTCCTCTGTATCACCGACACCACTGTTGAAAGATGAGCTTGACATCGTGATCCCCACTATCAGGAATCTCGATTTCTTGGAGATGTGGAGGCCCTTCTTCCAGCCTTACCACATCATCATTGTGCAGGATGGTGACCCTTCAAAGACCATCCATGTCCCTGAGGGATTTGATTATGAGCTCTACAACCGCAATGACATCAACAGGATTCTCGGTCCTAAGGCCAATTGCATCTCCTTCAAGGACTCTGCATGCCGCTGCTTTGGTTACATGGTGTCTAAGAAGAAGTACATCTACACCATTGATGATGATTGCTTTGTGAGTTGTTTCTTTCTCCAAATCATCTCTTTCAATCTGGGTTCTGTTTCCCCCCTGTTTTTGGCTAGATCTTGATGTGGCTTTTTTGAATTTTGGTTCTGAATATGGTTTGCAGAGTTGATCTGTTCTTAAACTGTGTAAATTTTGGATCTTGCTCTGTTAAATTCCCTGTTTTTGTTTGCTAGTGTGAATGATGATATACTGCTTCTATTATGTCTGGCCATTGCATGATTCAGATCTTCGTTTTGGCTTTATAATCTGTTAGAAACAAAATGTCAGTTTGTTCCTGTGGTAACTAGTGATTTGAAAGTTAGGCATTGTCTTCGAAATTGTTTGTGTAATGAATGACACCTTTGTCTACAAGATGTGGTATTTTTTTTAACTCTGTCTTTCATCTGTTTCACTCACAACCAGTGTTGGATTTAAAATGTGTCAGATTTAGTGTCAGTATCTGCTTATAATAATGTGATATAGATGGAGATCATTTGCAATTGATGTTGCTCTGTGTTGTCCTCCAGCCATGTTTTATTTGTTGATTTTGTTTGGTATATATTATTGATGTTTGTATACATGGTGTAAAATACTACGGTGGTGTACAACCATAAAAGCTAAGAGAAGTTGCTTTAATCATCGGGATATTTCACGTGTATCCAAATATGTGCTAATGCATTATAGGATTCATTAATGGAAATGTCTTGCTACTCTTTTTATTTAACATTCTAGGATTCATGATCTAGTTCTTGTGATAACATTCTAGTTTTTGTTCTGGTTTAGGTTGCCAATGATCCATCTGGAAAAAAGATCAATGCATTGGAGCAGCATATAAAGAACCTTCTCTGCCCATCCACACCTTACTTTTTCAACACCCTGTATGAACCTTTCCGTGAAGGTGCGGATTTTGTTCGTGGGTACCCCTTCAGTCTCCGTGAAGGTGTGCCAACTGCAGCTTCTCATGGGCTGTGGCTCAACATTCCAGACTATGATGCTCCTACTCAGCTTGTGAAGCCTCTTGAGAGGAACACTAGGTACTAGCTGTGCTTGTTTGTACTCTTATGAACCTGTGAAAAAAGTTAAAATACTCTTAGCTTATATATCGGTTTGATTCTAAGTCTTGTGATTGTTATGCTTAAGGTATGTGGATATGGTTATGACCATACCAAAGGGCACTTTGTTTCCCATGTGTGGAATGAACTTGGCATTCGATCGTGAGTTGATAGGACCAGCAATGTACTTTGGTCTCATGGGTGATGGTCAGCCTATTGGACGCTACGACGACATGTGGGCTGGTTGGTGCTGCAAGGTTTGTTCTTGGCTTTTCATCGCAATTCTTTGCAAAACAACTATGTGTCAAGTTACACAAATGGGAAAACACACATCCCAATGCATCAACGAAGAAGCAAAATTTTGCCACGTTGATTCAGACGTGGATCAACATTGAGTAAAACGGAAATGCAACCAGCCAACCACACTTATATTTCCACTGAACTCAATGTCGATCCACATTGAACTCAATGCTACAAAATCCAAACATGCACTAATAGTTATATTGATATGGACATGACTTAATGATAATTACTGAAATGATTTAATGATGATTGCTTAGGTAATCTGTGATCACTTGGGATTGGGGATCAAGACTGGTCTTCCCTACATCTATCACAGCAAGGCAAGTAACCCATTTGTAAACCTGAGGAAAGAGTACAAAGGCATATTCTGGCAAGAAGACATTATCCCATTTTTCCAGAACGTTGTTCTGCCAAAAGAAGCTACCAGTGTTCAAAAGTGCTACATTGAGCTAGCCAAGCAAGTCAAGGAAAAACTCACCAAGATTGATCCTTATTTTGACAAGTTGGCAGATGCCATGGTCACTTGGATTGAGGCTTGGGATGAGCTTAACCCTGCTGCAGCACCATTGGCCAATGGCAAAGCATAAATCAATTTTGGTTAACTGCAGAGAGCCATAGAACTTGAAAGGAAACTATATCTTTATTGTAATTTTTCTAGTATTTATTACTGTTATTGGCGGCGGGTTAAAATTTGCAGCATTCTTAGCTGTAATTCTATTTAGTAACTTAATGCTTTGAGCTTAGAAACAATAAAGTACAACGGTCTTAGGGCGTTGCTTTGCTTTCTTTTGTTTGATGGGATAGAGAGATTTTATGGCACCATTATGTTTCATCTGAAATAAGTCTTATAGGAAGTACATTGATGTATGTCTACTTTTTTACTGAGTACAGATCCATATAGGGATCAATTTTTAAACTGATGTGTTAAAAAGTTTGTAGTTTTCTGTGGTAGTTTATCTGCCACTTCAGTCATTGTCCTATTATTTATCAGATCCTATATTTAGATTGAAAAAATCCAAATCTATAAAGGCCTGTGTTTGTTATGCTCTATAAATACACTCTCTTTCATATTTAAATAGCACTCATCATCTTGTGAACTTGGCTTTTCAGTAACTTTACTATAACCTATTCTCATATTTTTATGTTATAGGCACAAACTAAAGGACAAAGAGAACCGAATTATTTATGCTGTACAATCCAAGCTATATTTAGATCTGAAATTAAAACCCCACATAGATACAAAATTCTTATAAGACAACATTTCTAAAAGTTCATGATGTGCTGATAGAAATGCTCATGTATGCGTTATGTTGTGAAAAATGAAAATCTCAACAATAGTTTCTCCATCATCTAGTAGCAGCATATCTAGAAGTAACTAAGTGCATGACAATTGATTTTAAAGTTAAAATTAATTTTGGAAAAAAGCTCACGAGTCAATTAATTTTGGAAAAAAGCTCATGTGAGTAATTTTTGTGTGTTAAAATTAACTGAGGAAAAATAAGTTCATCTATACCTGCTATGAACAAGAAACAAGATATATATTCCAGTATATCTGCATTGGAATATGAATATCCCCGTTCTTTATGGGATTTGGAAGCTTCTGACATAGGTTTTTGTTTGAAAGTTTCCATTGCGCCAATAGAGCTGTAATTTTGGTTTCATTGGGTGGAAACTTGTAATTTTATATTTGAATATTGTTCTTACTACTGTCCCTCTGTCCCAACTAAGCTCCATAATTCAGTTAACAATAGAAATCATTTTTTACAGGGGAATCTATGCCATTGACCATGTTTTTATATTTGATAAATTTGTGAAACTTCTATTTGGTGTGTGTAGGGTTAGAAAACAAAGTTGAGCATTTACTTCGAGACAATTGCTTTATTATTTTATAAGAATTATATAATTAAACCTTATTAGGTTCCTAAATGGTAAAAGAAATTTAAAAAAAGCTATTAGTAGCTTCGTTAATTTTTTTAGTTATTGAAAGTTTGGGTGAGTCGGCTTCAGTTATCATCACGGATCAAGGCATGCCACCAAAACCCAAAGTCGCTTACAGAGGTACTTATTACAATCGCTCACTATTCAGCAGCGGAAATCGAATGCACAACCTTCTAATAATGCAGAATATTATAGGGCCAAGTTTTTTCTTTAATATAATGAAGATATGGCACCAAGCAAGTCAAATATTCGAACTTAAACTACATGAAAGACGAACTATGAAATCAATGAAAAGAATTCTAGCAATACAATTTTCAGAACTAAATAAAACCAAGATTCAATACCTAACTTAATTTGGTGATAGTGCAATACTAGTGTCATCAAGGAATCAACTAAACAAAACCAAGATGCAATACCTAATTTAATTTGGTGAAAGTACATTAAGGAATCACTCACTACTATTGACAAAATTGTAGGGACAACAAATAGGATTGGACCAAATAAATAAAATAAAAGTGACAACAGCTAGCTTTCTTTGTTAACCAAGGTATAGATAGAACTGCAGGACCTCAAGATTGTCAAAATAGTTTCAATTTCAAAAACAGAACCTCAACTGTGAGCTAAGATGTGATATTATCTTCTGTCTTCTGTATCTTGCTTTTAGATTCTTCATTGTTTTCCTGGTTGAGAGCTCCATTAACTGCTGCTTGACCCAAAATTGATACATGCTTGCTAGTGATTTGACGTCCTGCCCTAAGTTTAGGACCCCAGTGACTTTCAGGATTTGGAAGAAAGCGAGCAACCTTCTTAACTTGTGCCTTGCTAAGAGATGCCACAGCACGAGCAAAATTAGCCTACATGGGACAAAGGCAAGAGAATTTTAAGCCACCATTACTACACCAGATCATAGGGTTGATGTTCCTATGAAGGGGAAGGACACCCCCCTTTGGAAGTTGCATATTGTGCAATTTGAGAAAAATACATACAAACCAAAGATTTAAAGGATAGATTTTTAAGTTTATGTAAACTGAGTAAAATTATTGTTAGGGATTTGAGGACATTCAGGCTACCCATCATTAGTAGAGCTTTATGTAACTTTCTAAAAGCGGAGGCTACGGAGAGGTCACCCCTAGGAGAAGGCTATCAGTGAGATGAGATGTCTCAAATTTTGGCTCTTTCATATCTTAAATTTCCAGATTTCACTCATTTTTTTCATTTAACATATTTTAATCATACTTTCTCGTTCTTAACTCGCATAATGTTTGGATATTATTTCTTTTGAATTTTTCATTTGCAAATTTGATGATTATTTACTTGTTTGGCGTTTGAGTTTATTTGAATTAATTGTATTTGGTAACATGTTTTCCATTGAATTTTAAAAGAGGAACAATTTGTGCGTGATATTTCCTTTTCTACCTCAACTTTTATGACTTACCCTTTCTCTTATTTTTCTTCTACCCAAATTCTAAAGTTGCTGAGTAGCAGGCTACAGTGCACATTGTTCAAGTGTATGGTACTTTTGGGAATGTTGCAAATAAATAAGACTGTCAAAATTTCTTTAGAAGTATGAAACTGTGTTTTTTTGTTTGGAAACTATTTCAAAAGTATTTTGTGACAGTGTTACCAGGCTAGGGGTATTAGTCTGTGTGCCTGTCACGGCTTGGATTTTTTAGTCATGATAAATACTAACAACAACAACAACAACAACAAAAGTCTTATCCCACTAAGTGAGGTCAGCTATATGAATCACACTACGTCATTATGCCCGATCAAAAATCAGATTATAAGGAATATTATTGATGATGAGATCATGATGTTAAATGATCATAAAAAGTAATTTTATGTGACAGGCAAATTTGAGGCAAAATATACCTGGAGAACAGGTTCCATTGAAAGTATGACACTTCCTGGTAGATCTGCTGGTTGAGCTTTCACAGGATGAGTTTTTACCTAAAGTGGAATAGAATCAGTAACTGAGAAGTGAATAGACAAGACATTCCTTAATTTTTCACCCAAAATGAACAAACATAACAAAGTGAACCACTTCAAGATTAAGATGCAGTCAACTGTTCCGAAAAGAGACATAGCTTTTTATATACAAGTGCGCACATTCACACACACAAAAAAGAAAATCATAATCAGCAAGAACCAAGAGGTCCAAGACAAATGAAAAAGAAACAAGTCTTAATTACACCATGAACAGAAAATCAGCAACAATCACGTGTAACTTCCTTACCCAGCAGCGCATTATATCCCAAATAACATCCATGGGTGCATCTGATTTCAGTCCCAATGGACTAGCATGAGTTCCAGATATAAGATAGCCTGCATTGATCACGGCGGAACGGAAAACAACTGCAGATGGAGAAGTGCATTTAAGTGTTGCACCGAGATTGTGCAGACTCAGAAACAGGGGAATATGTGGCAGTTCCTGAAAAGAATACAATTATTTGATAATATTAGAATAACTACATAGGCAAAATATTTCTATGTAACATGATCTTTAACTAGTAATGGAAGCCCAGTAATAGTGTGTTTGGAAATGAGTTCTGCGCACATTCCAATACATGTTTCCGTAAAAGCTATAACTTGGACGCACGTATACAATCTCGTAGACGCGGTTCCAAACGAGCTCTAAGTTTCACAGCCTAAACATACACCAACCACACATCTGAAGCATACCACACCATGTTATATGGATGGTATTAAAAACATACAGAGCATAAACACACCTCTGATATTGTAGTCAACACAGCAGATATGCGATCATAAGCTGGATATCTATCCTTCATGGATTTCACATCTGCAAGTATAGAAGTCACCCATTCTTGGTCATGGATCGGAGCGGACCATACAGGCCCTCCCATGTTGAATTTCTTCCCACAATGAGTGCATTCTTGAGGAACAATAGGACCATGGCCAGGTAGATATCTGACACTAGTATTCTGAGAAATGAAAATACGAAAATAAGGCTACTCATCAGATGAATCTCCAGCATTAGATTCAATTTACATCTTAAAAGATAAAAAAAAGAGTAGTAAAAGGAACATTTAAAACCAGAGCATTATAATAGAATTTATCATCCACCACATCTCCCTCAACTGGATGCGTTAAAAAAGAATTTTTAGTTTTTACCAGGGATTTTCCTATTTTTAATTTGGTAGTGTCAACAATACATATATGAATGAGAGATACTAATGGGTAAACCTATAAAAATCAATCCATTTCATTCTTGCACTACACATAAAGATAAAAGTCAGCCGATTCTAACTTCAGTCTAGACCATGTAAAGAACACCCATACAAGCATTATATAGGTTGTCACCCCAATTGAGTTTTGGGCTACAAGAAAAAAAACCTAGAAAACCAAAGAGCCAATGCAAACAAAAGGCTACACAGTAATGGCAGGAACAAGTCATATCTTATAAATTTGAACTACGCATAACTCAATGGCAGTAACATCAAGAGACCAGTAGCTATGTAAATTACAGGGTATCTTATAACAGCCATACATGCCAAGAAACGAGACGAGGCAGAGAAATAGCTAATGACAATAATTATTTCATTTTCCAAGTAACATATATTTCTTGTCATATATATCCAAACAAATATAATTTTCAATGTTAAGGCTTCAAAATGGTGCCTGTAGCGGACCATCACAGGATATACACACCTTGGAAATGGTCCTCCCAATGGGCTGGAGGTGGAAAGAATCACAGCCGGTGCACTGATAAACATATGAAAGCTTCAGGGGAGTGTTTTTCATTGCACTTGCAGACCTGCAACCCATTATTTCATGTTTCAGTTGACCACAAAGACAGTGATGTATTGTTATGCAATCATCATTTTATAAAGTCTCCAACAAAACATTTTTAGTGAAATGATGACAGAAAAACCAAGAGAACTTACGTGTATATGCGAACAAAAACACGAACGTAAAAGTCCATTTGAACAGATAGAACTGGAACAATATACCGCTTGTAACGATTAGCATGACTCTGCATTAAATGGGATTAAAATATTATATGCATACAGAAGGGAGAGAGGGGCAGAGAGAGAGAGAGAGAGAGAGAAAGAGAGAGAGAGAGAGAGAACTTTAGTTGGTGTAAAATTTAACTCAATAAGATTAGTATTTGGTGCATAATTGGCTGTATAATATCTAGACACCCAAATGAGAGGAGAATGTAACTGAATGCTTTGTAGAAAGTTTATCTGAATTGGCATCTAAAGTCTAAACATGTCAGGAATTGTTTTCATGGAATCAACCTCTTGCACATGTCAGGTAAGATTGCCTACAATAGACACACAATTCGGGTCCAACAATTCCTTGGATCCTGCCATGGCGAGAACTTTATATCACCATGTTGCTTTATTTTTCTCTTCTTTCCTATCACTCAGCAATTCATTCCACTGGAACTAATCTATGAAGGGTAGATACACGCAAAAAACAAACTTATGCATGTAAGATACAAACTATGCTTAATACTCATCCAATACACCTGATGTGCAGTGAGGGAGCATTGAGCTTCATTGCTAATTTAAATTTTGCAATTCTAGATACAGGGAGGAAACAAAGTATATACTTCTATTGAACAACCATGATCAATATATGCTTTTTTTTCTATTAATTTTGGGAATGTATCCTAGTTATCTTGTGTCCTGTATTTTTTAAGAAAATTCCATGCATATCACATAGTGCTTGTACCGCACTTCGTTGGTGCTTTTCTGATGATACAACATTACGAGAGTGAACAAAATAGAACAAAACTTTTTGAATATGTATCCTAGTTGAGACGCTCAGATTTGGCTACTTTAAAATAGAACAATATTTATTGAAATCTTAATCTTTGATTTTCAAATTAATAATTATAATTCCAAACTTTACCTTCTAGAGTGCGTCAGATCCTCTCAATTAAAAAAGATAGTAAAACACAAATAGTGTAATGATTTACCACTGCTCTGTCAAGTGTCAGTGTCATCAAGTATATAATATATCTACTATTTTTTATCCAGTGAACTTTTATTTGATAGAGATAGCAACAATAATCCTTAGAACAAATATTTATTTCATCCATTTTTTTAAATTACTCAAAAATATAAAAAATACAGAGCTACTAGTACTCTAGCTGAATTTGTTTAATTTCACATGTGCAGGGAAATGATAGCAACATTTATAGTCTGGTATTTCTCAAATTCCACTAATAATATAACTATACACTGATTGGACAATTCAATCACCTCTCAAATCCTTATAATTGCAGCAAATTCAATTAATTATAGTTTCATTGTACAGAAATATAAGCATTAGATGTATACCTCAATGGAAGCCAGAAGGATTCTTAAAGCCATTTCATGGCAATACTTTCCTCTCAGTGGGTATGATCCATATCTAGTATGAACAGAAGTTGTAAGAAGTTCAGTCCACTAATCAAATTATTGTTGAGTGAAAGCTCATGCCCAGTAAGAGTATTAAGTTAATATTACTTTGAATAGCAGACCTCAGAGTATCCCCCACAGAGCACTGCCATATCTGTTGCAGTACACATCAGCATACCTCCATCATCAACAGATTGAACTGCTGAATCCAGAAAGACGGAAGGTGAACCATAAGGATCAAGATCAACCTGGAAAAAAAAGAGCAATTGAAGACCATTGAATGTGGTTAAATTAAAAATCATGTAACAAGCTTCATTCCATAAGACAAAGGAACAGATAATATGTGTAGTTATTAATAAGGGGTTCACAATCAGTAGATCCCATATCATAGTCCAACTCCAAGATTTTGATTCAACAATTTAACAGTTCTTTTCCTTGGATTAAAAGGCCAATGCAGGCACATAACAATAGTATTCAACCATCCACTTACTCTAAGCTACTTGAGTGTGGATGAGGTGGATAGGGTGTGCTGGGATGAGAACTGAGATGGTTAATCTAGTGATCATACTCATAGGACATTCAACTTGTGGCAATGACTCCATGATGTAATAAAAGAAAAATTGCATCCACTTACCACATCAAATTCTTTTGGGTGGGTTAACATATATACACGAGCATCAGCAAGATGAGACTCCACTTTTGAACATGCAACTGATCCATTGAATTTGATGTTCCTTCTACATGCCTCCACAGAAGCTGCCAGAGGCAAAAATCAGGAGTAAGTCTGCAAATTCATAACATAAATGATGAACAGGGTAAGCACGAGCCCTTAATGGCAATGCAGAACAGCCTGGAAATCCGTTACCAGAAGTTTGTCCAGACTCCAGATACAAAGGTGGTAGAGATTTCATGTTCTAGACCAATTGAATAATACTGAAAGAATATACAAAACTTTGTCTTTTATATACTGAAAAATCCTTGAAGCACCTTTATCATTGTCCAGAGCAACAACCTGACCAATCCCTTCTATTTCACGAGCATATCTGAGAGCCCTTAACCCAGAAGCAGATAAAGCCTGTGTATAAATTCAACTAAAAGGAAGTTATAAACATGATGCAACCTCTGGATTTGTATTGCAAAGGAAATGAGTCAATCAGCTATTAAATGATGATGTCCAGATGGCATTAAAACTAATAAAAACGGAAACTAAACAATTATGTAAAACCTCAAGAACTCTCGCTGGCTTCAGCTCCCTCTGAACTTTTCCTTCTGAAACATTGATTGACTCTCCTTCAGCATTGCATTCTTCAGTGGTTTTGGTTGGTTTTTCTGTTATGTCGCCCGGTTCTTCAGGCGACATCTCTTCCTGTACTTCACAGTCCCCACTAGATCTATGATCTTCAGGCAGTGATGTGTGAGGTCGATCTTCAACAACAGGTTCAGAAAAACAACCTTCTGATACTTCTTTAGTGGCTTTTTTAGCTGCTTTTATAGACAACATTGCTTCATGCTCTTGCTTTCGTTTCAAAATAAAAGCCCTCAATACAGCAATTGACATATCCCTGTTATTAACCTAATCATTATACAGTAGAAGGATAAGTAACATTCACTAACCACAAATTAAACTTCCATGTTTAAAGCCCCAAAACAGTAATGCGAGATTACATAGAAATGTAACTAAAGAGAATGAAATTAAAAAGTTTAAGTGATAAAATTTCAGACATGCTTAACTCAAATAATAGGAAATGAAGGCATCAATAATCGCAAAGTTTCTACTATCCCTCCAAAACCCAAATTTCAAATTTTGATTTTTTTTCTTTTACACCTTTACTCTATTTCCATTTTTTCTTTGAAGCATTCAATAATCAGCATATTTTCTAAGGAGAGTTCTCAAATAACACAACAATCGGAAGAAAGAGGAGATTTTGCGACCTGGGCTTTGTTATAGAACACTTCATTCTCCGGTTGCATAAGAATCTGAGCTTCGCCCTCCTTTATGATTTTGTAATCATTGAGATCCATTGCAGTTGAAAATGAAGACCAAGACTCTCTGTTCAACTTCCAGCAGCATGAAATAGTAACTGCTGTGTTTATATACACACGAATTTGAGACGAAATGCAGTAAACAAAACCTCTATTAGGAAAAGAACAAAACTCACACTAATATGAACTCACATCCAATATTCCAATCCCAATTCCCTATTTTATTTTATTTTATTTTTTTGTTGTATTACACATGTAAATTTTTTAAAATATAATTATCAATTCTTAATAAATATCATGATTTTTTAAATGGCTTAAATATGTTTTAGTCTCTATAAAAAATAACCTGTGAGTTGATTTTAATCCTTCTAAAAAAATTATAACTTTTAGTCCTTAACATTTATGAAATATGTGAAGTTAATCTCTCTGATTCATTTTGTGGCGGTTTTTTATATTAGCATCTGTTAAACACCGCCACAAAATGAGTTATTAGTTATTTTTATTAGCATCAACTAAAAACCATCATAAAATGAGTAAGTGGTGGTTTAAACCACTACAAAATGAATGACAAAGACTGGCTTCACATATTTCACAAATATTGGAGACTAAAAGCTATGAATTTTTTTCGGGCTAAAAAACGTATTTAAGCCTTTCTAAAATGTAGTATTTTTTAAATGATGAACTTAAAAATCATGAATCAAGAATTTGAATTGGAAAAAAATATGAAAAAGAAACATGTGTTTGCTAGGGGTATCATTTTCATCTTTATTATTGGTGGCATGTTGGGAAACATGCAGTTCGAACCCTCGACTTATATAGAGAATGAGAGCTAAACTTGAAACCTATGGTCATTTGTGTCAACTGAAATTTTCATTTATAATCCGTCTTTATATACATGGAGTCACTTTTTTGATATTCTTATGTTAGGTGTTGCACTTTTTTACTACTTCCATAATGTTTAAATATTAGTTATTTTTTAATAAGTATTAGTTTGTAAATTAAAAAAATAATATCCGCGTTATTGGTTTTTAGTTAATTTTTTCACTATTAATTAGTTTAATTATATAAGAAAATGAAATCCTTAACCTGATTTTTCTTTACTGTAGGATCATATATCTATTGCAAGTGAAAAATATTGGATAAAAAGTATAAATTACACACAAGATTTATCAAATAAGGAGTTAAAACATGTTTAAATGGAGAAGTTTGATTTATTTTGGGTTTTTTTATACACTTAATACATTACATATAATCACTATATGTTTCTTATAAAAATTTATTTGCATAGTATTATCTACATTTATTAAAATCATAATATAAATTTTTATTAATTTTCATTTTATTTTATTATATTCATATTGTTAAGTAAATATATAATGCTTAATATACATTACCTTATTTGTTTATGCATGTTTTTGTCAACTTTAGCAACATGGTCTATTGAGCAAACAAACAATATAATTCGTTTTATTTCAATACATAATTAAATAAATGTATGCATATTATTTTGCAGTAAATTAATTATTAATGTATTATGAAATGAAAATTGATAATTTATATATTATATGTTGATTACAATATGGTAACAAAATTAGTACCTTTTCAATAACGGAATTTAATTTTTTATAATAAAGTAATTTTTTCAATATAGGTATGTTTTTAAATGATGATACTTTTAATGGGATTTAATTTATACTCGTATGGTGATATCAAAATTCACATGATAAAAAAATTATATGGGATTTTAATAATAACTAAAGATAAGGATAAATATTTTTCATATTATTTTAAAAAAACTATTTAATTTTTTTAATATATATGAGATTATTAATATATGAATTAGTTGGTTAAATATCTTAGCTGAAATAAGTTTTTTTCTAACATTGAAGCAAACAAGAAAGATGAAGGAGGAGGAACAACTATAATAGTGAGAGCCGAGAAAATTTCATGGAAGTGTTGGTTTTTGGTGGAGAGAAAATAAGGGGCTGCGGGGCAAGAAACTCTCATCTTAGTTTTAGGATTTTGGGTTGTGACCGACACACTAACAAAAGGAGTCATGATTCATAACCCTAGGATCTAGCATACATCAAGATTGGCCGGGGCGGGCGCCTGTAGTTTGAAATCAACCCACCGACATTGATGTATTACAACTATTTCTCCATTGTTTGTTTTTTTTTTTACCAAATTGATAACGCGATCCCACGCACCTGCATCCCTTTGATGGATTTCATGTATGCATCTGGCGTTGCTAATCACCCCCTGTACATGGTCAAGATCTTTTGTTGTGTTTCAACTTCTTTGTAAATTAAAAAAGGATAGGTGTATGGCGTTGCTACTCACCCTCAGATTGATTTCACGTATTTGTATGGTGTTGCTGCTCACCCCTGTACATGGTCAAGATCTTTGTCATGTTTCAATTTCTTTGTAAATTAAAAAAAAAGGATAGGAGTGAGACACCAATCACAAACTTACACTTGATTAAAATTTGACATGTTAAAATTTAATTGATGAAATAGAAAATTAAGACACAATTTGAAAGTTGACATGTTAACATCAAGATGTGTCGGGTTAGGCGCCTATAGTTTGAAATTATCCCAGTAACATTGATATATTACGACCATTTCTTCATTGTTTTTTTTTTCAAACCGACAACGCGATCCCACACACCTGCATCCCTCAGATTGATTTCAGGTATGCACCTGGCGTTGCTGCTCACCTCCTGTACATGGTCAATATCTTTTGTCTGTGTTTCAATTTCTTTGTAAATTAAAAAAATATAGATGTTTGGCATTGCTACTCACCCTCGGATTGATTCCACGTATGTGTCTAGCGCTGCTGATTACCCTATACATGGTCAAGATCTTTTTTCGTGTTTCAATTTCTTTATAAATTAAAAAAAAAAAATTGGGGTGAGACACCAATTACAAACTTACATGTTGAAATAGAAAATCAAGACACCATTTGCTTGAAGATTTTAATCACCTTGTACTGTGCAGATTAAGTGACTAATTACCCTCACTGTGAGGCTAACGTGCGTCTGTAGTGTTGTGTTATTTTTTTTACACAAAAGTTGCAACCTTCCTATATTTTGCCTCTAAAGCTTGCTTAGCATTCAGACTCTGCAACTTCTCTTTCTGGCAACCGATCAGAGCTTCTCTCTCTTGACTCTCACTCTTGTTTTGTGCATGCTATCAAATGTAGGAACCCAAAATGCACCCCACCCCTACTGATCATGACTATAAGTCCATACATACTTCAATGAAGAGTTAAGTCACCCGAGCATGGAAGGGGAAAAAAAACATCACATGCCATTGAATTAATCATCTGCGCATGGAAGAATAACTAGCTAAGAGAATCATATAGCTTTAGTCAAGCATGGAAAATAAAAAGGGCAAAATCGCGAATCTTTGTGGCAACACTTGTTAAAAAATAGATATTTAACGCTAATAAGGGTGGCGACACCATAAAGGGAAATAAATGCACGTATCACCGGTGGTAGTGGCGCTTTTTTTAATAAAAAAAAGAAAAAATTAGGTATCCCCAACCACAATGATGATTTATGCTAGTTTGGTAAGGGTCGGCAAAATGACACCATGATTAATTGGGGTCATTTAACCCTATGTCCACGTGAACCAGTAAAATTGTTTTATTTATTTTATTTATTTTTAAATTATTTTTTAATTTTGATTTTGGCTCAATATTTGTTTCGAGCTGTTTAGTGTTCAGCAAAACCAGATAGTTTGCATCAATAGTTTCATGAACAAATAGTCTTTAAGGGTCATGGACTGAATATGTGAGAAATTTAGTGTTCAAGGCTTGAAGCATTCATGTTTTATGCAGATGCATGCAGCAGTTGGGGTGTCCTTTTGCTCAGAAAGGAACTCACTAACTTTTCCTATGCAGCTTGCTTGCTTCAAACTCATCTCTCTGACTCAACGTGGTAGCAAAAGCAAGACCACAAAGAGTAGGATCACAAAATTAGTTGGCAAGGTCCAGAGAAGTGACAGGTGTGACCAAATATGATAAAAGTTTTCGACACTCAAGGACCATAATTCTACATTCCATTTTGCCTCATCACAAACTTGTTCAACCCTTGTTGTGTTCCAATTAAAAAAAAAAAAAAAAAAACAAAGTTCAAAGCAATGGGAAGTTCCAAGTGACACAATGAAACAAGGAAAGGAAAAAAATGGAAAGGGAGAAGAGAAAGGCCCTTTTAGGATCAATTGGTTCCTGCTCGGATCTTAGGTGGTTAGATAGATGTTTGACAATCGACTAAGAGAGTTTATTTTAGTCTCAATATCAATTATACTGAAAGGGCTAGAGAATATAGATCCTGCCATGGACATAATCAATTCTGGTATTTCATAACTATTTTTCAATACATTACCCTATAGAAATCAAGTTTTCTACAAACGTATCCAAACATAAATAATTTTTCACTGATTCACTCTCAACTCACATTTGCCATAAACAATTTCACCAAAATCAACTTTATTTGAAATCAATTTGGACAACGCTGATCCAAACACGTACCTAGACTTTAATTCTCTGCAGAAGTAAACCTATTAAATTTGGACAACTCTTTAAATTTTTCTTTTACGAGTGTTTGCTTTTATCCATTTCTGAAAGAATGAATCTGTATGGAATTAAGGGTACAGTAGTAAATTCTTAGTGTGTGGTGAGCCTAACCCATCAGAGAACAATTGAGCCTTCAAACACTACAGTTGAAGGATTATAATGTTCACTCTTGCATCTCCTGCAGTGCAGTCTATTATGGTCAGTAGCCGTTGCTTTAAGAAATGGAAACTTCAGTAAAAAATATCAAGTATGAGACAGTGACAGATACATAAATGTGCAGGTGCCTAACAACTAGTAGGTGAGCCATCACTTGAACCTCAGAGAGAATTCCCCTCAAGGTTCCTTTTCTACAAGACCACACATCCAGTTCCATTGCATTGAGCTCAAGATACTCCAATCTTACTGAAAGAAGGTAGTGCTGACTCTTGGAGAAATTTGTCATAATTGATAACATCAAAGGCATAAAATCCAGGGAATGAGGCTTGTCATATCAGCTCTGTGTTTTATTGTGCTATTTTCTTACGCAGGTGAGATAAAAAGTTACCCTTTTCGATGATTTTGTTTCACTTTCACTTAGATTCTTTATTTTGCTTTTAGCTTTTTCATTATTGCAAATATATTCAACTAACTTGTTGATGTTGTCTGGTTATAGTTGCTTATGATCCTTTGGATCCCAATGGAAACATAACAATCAAATGGGATGTTGTGTCTTGGACACCAGATGGCTATGTGGTAAGTAAAAACTGCATTGTTATTGGTTTTATCCGGTTCTAAGCCCGGATAAAGGAGAAATGATGTGTTAAGCCTACGGTAGCCAACGTAAAATTGGTCATATCTTTAATATCGTTTATACAGCCGACCTCACTTAGTGCGATATCCTTTGTCCCTATTTGGTGTCTCATTTCCTATCTCACTAATGAAATTGTGCCATGTAGGCATAAGTATGACAATTATAACTTTTATATGTGCGGTTCTTAAAGGACATGACATATTTTAATTGGTGAAATAGAGAATGAGACATCAAATGGAGACAAAGGATTTCAGTCTCTTTGAGACACAAATAAGTAGAATGTCAGAGTAATGTAACCTACAATTGGAGTTTATTGCATAGCGAGTAAAATGGTTGCAACTAAACAAGTAAAAGTTCATGTAATGAAATTACATATTTCTGTCAACCAGGCAGTGGTAACAATGAGTAATTTCCAAAAGTTCAGACACATCATGAACCCTGGATGGACATTGGGCTGGTCATGGGCCAAGAAAGATGTTATATGGTCCATGGTAGGAGCTCAAACCACTGAGCAAGGAGATTGCTCAAAGTTCAAAGGCAATGTACCTCACTGCTGCAAGAAAACTCCCACAGTTGTAGACTTGCTCCCAGGTGTACCTTACAATCAGCAATTTTCAAACTGCTGCAAGGGTGGAGTCGTAGCAGCATGGGGCCAAGACCCTTCAGCAGCTGTCTCATCCTTCCAAGTGAGTGTGGGTCAAGCTGGTACTTCAAATAAGACAGTTAAACTCCCCAAGAACTTTACACTCTCAGCTCCAGGACCAGGCTACACTTGTGGCCCTGCCAAGATTGTTCCTTCCACCACTTTCCTTACAGCCGACAAGCGCCGCAAGACTCAAGCACTTAGTAAGTTCTCTAACTTCTCAATATCAATTGGAAAATGATTCGTATACATCCGCGTAGTGCAGACACGCAACATATACAGAGCGAGAAAGGAAGAGAGAAAAAAGTGAGAAAGGAAGGGAAGAGAGAAAAGAGTTTAGTAATGAATGTGATATATGATGAATATCATAAGAAGAGAGAGATTGAGAGAAAAATGAATGAGGTCTCTCTTAGGTGTTTGCACTGTTTAGGTGTGTAAGTATCATTACTGCTATCAATTCCCTCACCAACTTCCCCATTCAACAATTCTCAAAGTTTAATATGTTCTGTTTCATGAAGTGACATGGAATGTTACCTGCACATATTCTCAATTTCTGGCAAGAAAGAACCCAAGTTGCTGTGTATCTTTGTCATCCTTCTACAATGAGACTATCACCCCTTGTCCCTCTTGTGCCTGTGGCTGCCAGAACAAGAAGAGTTGTGTCAAGTAAAGTTTGATCTTTCAAAACAATTATTGACCTCTTCATATCTAGCTACACAACCAAGGAGAATTTCCAATAATTTTCTCACATGTTGGTATGGTATGCAGGAATGACTCCAAATTTCTCAGCAAGACTGGGGTTCACACTCCAAAGAAAGACAATGAACCACTGCTGCAGTGCACTCATCATATGTGCCCTATCAGGGTACATTGGCATGTGAAGGTCAACTACAAGGACTATTGGCGAGTCAAGATCGCTGTAACAAATTTCAATTACAGGATGAATTACTCTCTCTGGACTCTTGCAGTTCAGCATCCAAATCTTAAGCATGTAACTCAAGTTTTCAGCTTTGATTACAAGCCTCTGCTTCCTTATGAGTCCATAAGTAAGTGTTACCAAATAGATCTTTTAAATCTGTTTCATAAATCTATAACCTTAAGAATTACTACTTATTAATCATATTCCAATGTTGTATGCAGATGATACTGGCATGTTCTTTGGCATGAAATACTTTAATGATCTCTTAATGGAAGCTGGACCAAGTGGGAATGTTCAATCAGAAGTGCTTCTTCAGAAGGACACGGATACGTTCACACTCAAGCAGGGGTGGGCGTTTCCTCGAAAGATCTACTTTAATGGTGAAGAATGCATGATGCCGCCACCTGATGCCTACCCATTCCTCCCTAATTCTGCTCCTGTAAATGTTCTAAACTTCCCAGTATTCATTTTCTCATTGATTGTGCTGCTAGCTGCTTGGTGAACTGATAAATATGCGAGTTGTGGGATTGTTTTGTGAAAATATGAAGCCAAGTATTGTTTTTGCACCCGGATAGCGTGACAAAGGTATGAAGACAAAAAGGAATTCTTTGAAAACACAAAGCTTGACTCATGAGTGCGTGTGCTGTGATTCATAAGCACTAAACTGATACTATATATAACTACCAGCAATGATTTTGTCTCAATCATGTAAATACTTGTATTGCAATACTGTAATGAACACTTCTCTCTTCCTCCTACACAATATTGAGCATGTAGAAAGCCATTAGCATTTCAAATCCACATATAATTCAGTGATTTTCATGTGATATGGTGCTGTATATATTCATTATAATTACAGTTACAATTATGATAAGGATACACACATCATTGCATTACAACAGACACAAATAATAATACAGTAGTAAATTCTACCACAAACATGCTGAATCCTTGGTAACATAAAATGGGGCACATGACCTAATCCTGTATTGGCCCCGGATGTCATCCTTCCAATTGCTTCAAATATCAAATTGACATCACAAGTCACAAATGAGTCAAAAACTGGCCTGACAGAAAATGTTCTATCACAAGGCTGAGTGTGGCACAGGTTGAAAACTTATGCGTGTGCAAAAAATAATACCAAGGCTACCAAAGAGGCCATCATTAAAGCAAACAAGGAAACCTCTTGCCTAGAACCGCCGTTAGGTAACCATGGATAATCATCAGGCGAGGGCATAACACAGTTGTCACCATTGAAGTAGATCCTCCGAGGAAAAGCCCAGCCCTTCTCAAAAGTAAAAGTTGATTTGTCCTTTCGGAAGAGTAGCTCTGATTGAACATTACCACTAGGGCCAGCTTCATTGAGAAAATCATTATAGAACTTCACTCCCCAAAGCATTGCTGTGTCATCTGTTAGAAGCAGCTGATATCAGTAATCACCTTATTTCTACTAAACAAAATTAAAAGCTTTGATGATGACGAATCAAGAAAATTTCGTTTCACAGTAATGAAGACTTATTATTCCAAAAACTTGAAAAAACCAAGTTAGGATCACACTTACTTATTGAACCATAAGGAGTTAATGACTTGTAGTTGAAACTGAATAGCTGAGTTAGATTGTCGAAGTTTGGGTGTTGAGCAACCAAGTTCCACTCAGAATAATTCATTCTATAATTAAAATTAGTAATGGTAACCTTCACACGCCAGTACTCTTTGTAGTTAATCTTAACATGCCAGTGTATTCGGATGGGGCACATATGACTAGTGCATTGAACTAAAGGTGCCAAATTATTCTTTCCAGAACCAGCAACAACCGATGCCAAATGTGGCGTATCTGCCCTATAACCACAGAGAAAAGGAAAATATGAGTATACAACAACTCAATATCTAGAAGAAAATCAAAATAATCTGACTGAAAGAAACGTACTCTATACAGCTTCCTGATTGAGATGAGTTACTCTGGCAACCACACGCACATGTTGGGCAGGGTACAATGGTATCATTATAAAAAGATGAGAGGGAGACACAACAAGTGGGAGTTTTCTGAGCTAGAAATTGTGAATATGTGCATGTCACATTCCATGTCACTGCAATAGGTCAGAGTAATAAGGTCAATCAAAATAAATTGCTGAAATTTGTGGATAATTAGTTACTAATAAGAACTGCAAACCTAGATCAGTTTTAAATTTAGCCAGAGAACTAATAACATGAGTACCAGATTTTGTTACCATAAAATGCTACAAATAATATGGGGGAAATTATATAACCATATTGACGAATGTGAAAATAAAATTACAGGCCTCTAACTTACTGAATGCTTGGGTCACCCTCCTTTTGTCTGGTTGAATGAATTTAGTGGGTGTCACAATTTTTGCTGGCCCACATGTATAACCTGGTCCTGGTGCTTTCAAAGTGAAGTTTTTTGGAACTTTGACAGTTTTGTTCGTTGTCCCAGCTCTACCAACACTGACTTGAAATGATGCCACTGCATTGGTTGGATCCTGTGCCCATGAACTGAGCACCCCACCTTTGCAGCAATTTGCAATTTGCTGATTGTAAGGTGTTCCGGGAAGTAAATCTACAATTGTCGGATCCTTTCTACAGCAATGTGGAACAGTTCCCTTAAATTTTGAACAATCCCCTTGATCAGTGGCTTGTCCCCCCATCATGCTCCATATTACCTCCTTTTTTGCCCATGTCCATTGTAATGACCAGCCAGGTGAAGCGATATGACGATATTGTTGGAAGTTGTTCATTGTAACAACAGCCTGTCCATTCAATTGTTTCTTAGATATCTAAATAACTAATGGAACAAAAATAAACTCAATTCATTGTTAAAGGCTACAACCACAAATTTACTTAAAACTCATTTTTATGCATGAGTTGAGTTTATCAACTTCAATCACTAATTTCAAAACTTAAATAGTAATTTTGTAAATGCAGACTAAAAAAATATTTAACATGCAATGGAACAAAATTATTGTTCTTTTAAAATTTTCAAGTAGTTATATTACCCAAGTAAGAGTGATATACTATCACATATGAGATGCAGCTGACATGAACATGCAGATCCATCAAAAAATGTGCCAAACCAGTAGAAAGAAAAGAAGCCAATGACATCTTACACCATGCAAATGCACAACAAATGGTTTGCTTCTCATATGAATAGGTGATACTGTGAAAGAATATACTTACAACATAGCCATCCGGTGTCCAGCTTATAATATCCCATTTGATTGTGATATTCCCATTTGGATCAAGTGGATCATAAGCATCTAAAAGATAAACCGCAAACAAATGTGTAAAGTAATTAAAAGAAAAGAAAAGAAAGTGAATGTTGAACCTTGAAAGTATTCCAATAGCACACTACCCATTAAACAACAAAGAAAATGGTGGGATATATCATATATGAAATCTGCAATAGAGATTATCAGACACACAATTGCTAGACTAGCTTAAGTAGTAATGAACATAGAAAATTAGAAAGCAAACACACAAACATAATGTTCAATTCAGTGGCTAGTGTTAAAAAATTAGTTTTTCTGTTTCACATATTTAATTTCTATGGGGTGGTTGATTCATAACTCCATCCCTACCCTCTAGATATATCTGATAACCTCCTTCCATTTGAATACAATCACATCATATACTAATGATATAGAACTGGAAGGTATCTAGCGTTGTGTGGGTCACCAACATCTAGAATCTAATCACGTGAGGACTGAGGACCTTTAGATATGAAATATTTCATTTACAACCAAGACTGATCACTATCGGCAGCCACCCATGTATGATATGATATCCCTAATTTTTGGGGTTCTTAAGCATAAATCCTGAGTAAGCAATCATAATTAAAAGTGTTCTTACTTCTCACTTGACTCATCAAAAGTTAAAATGCCCAATCAATTCTTATAGAAAAGATAGTGAGAAGTAAGAACACAAATTTCATCTGTTTCTTTGCTCCATAATCTAACCGCCATATTTTCTACTGAAACGGTTGGAATCAACAAGAAAAGCCGCCAGAAGCGAATAAATAATGAGAAAAGTTGCACAATTTGAAGACAACCCCCCACTTTCTTTATCAAATTTAAGGAACAAAAATTGCAGCTTTCACAAGCATTCATTCCAAAAATCAACAGGGTACGCAAAAGATTTACGAAGCAAAAATTAAGACCAACAAAAAATGGAAACAGTTTGCGGATAAAGAAAGCTGAGAAACCCAATAAACAAAAAAACAGAGAACCAATGAGAATATCAAGACGTTGATGAGAAAAATAGTAATGGGGTGAACCTGTTGAAGTGAAGCAAGTGCAAGATAGTAGAAACAAGAACAAAATGCAAGTAGTGGCGGTTGATAATAGAGAGAGGCCCATTCTCCTCGCTGCAAAATGCAAATGGGAATTCTGGTGCTTGTGCTTTTAGTTCTTGCCTAAAGTAGAGGGTCAAGATAAAATGAGAAATATAGAAAATGAAGAGAGAGAATAAACGGCAGAAAGTCAGAAACTAACTCACTTCTATGTGCCTGTCCCAGTTGGGTTAGCTCCTCAGTTTAAGAAAGGTATATATGATTAAACTCAGAATAATTTATAGTATTCTATAACAAAAAAACCTAATATTTTCTTTTACTTTATCTATATTATTACTCACCTATCTCTTGGTGTGTTTAATTTATTACTTGTAAATGTATGTTTTAGAATCAATTCTATAGTATAAATATATAAAGTGTAGTTTGTAGATGAAAATGTATTAGTTCTTTTATCAACAAAATGTTCGGTGGTTTGACTCCGATCATCACCATTAATCAGCGTATATTTTTAAGATACTTAGTCGCTTATAAAGATATTTACATATTTTTCACCAACATAACTCTTAGATTAACAGCGAGAGTCGAACGCACAACATTTTTAAAAATGATCTGTTTTTACCAACTAAGCCATTTAGTTTTTGTATTCACCACTCAACAACTAAATACAACCTGTCTCCATTTAATTTTTGAAAAAAAAAAGTTATGGATCATAAAATATGCCTCTTCTAGAATTGAATTGATAAGCTCATTACTGATAATTTTACAAAAATTAAAATTTTTTAGGTAAAGCAGACGGGGTGTTGATTTTTTCCTATTAAGACAACCAAAAAAAGAAGGGAAAGGTGGTTGTGGAATTTGGCCAGGAAAAATTGTGATAGAAGTCGTATGATAAGTGGTATAATGAAAAAGATTCGTATCGATCACAAAGAATTTTATAAGTAGTAATAATAATATAAGAATGTGACTCTCCCACTTGATGTTATAAATATTTCATTTGGTATAAAAAGAAATGCTATGATATAAAGTTGAAATTTTTTGTTTGCATCAAATTATTATAAAATAATACGGGTGCATTATCTCTTTAAGCCCAAGTGAGAATAATAAAGACAATAACTTTGTCACTAAATAATAACTCAAGTGTTAAAAGTTGAGAGACATATAAGTTAAGAAGAGGTAGTTCTAGGACCAATTATCGGAAGGAAAATTGTGCTGATAAAAAAATACTTATAACATACTTGATAATGTAATAATGAACATAACTTGCCATGTTGTTCGCCACTTTTCTCATCTGCATGCTTGATTTTACTGCTAACCCATGTTTCCTCATGAAATAAATCTTATTGTTATCCAACTTTTACCTTTTCTATCTATTTGATTTCAGTTTAATTATAATGCATGTGTAAATATGGTAGTAATTAACTTAATATTTAAGTGTGGGTTGGAGTCTTACGTTAAATAAGAATGAGTGGATAAAGACAATATTAATTTAAGGAGATCTAACTCAAATACTCAACGCTTAAACGTTTTGTCTTTTAAAAATAACTCGGTGGTAAGAATTGAAAAACATATAGGTGCAGGTGCTTAGATGCAATCCTGCAAAGGATAAAAAAACCCTCTCCAGCAAAAAGAAAACACGAAAACAATTGGCCGATAAAAGAATGCTTAAAGGTTTTATTAAGAAATAATTCAATGGAAGAAATGAATAAGCATGACCAAAACACAAGAATATTATGTGGAAAAATTTCAAAACTAGAAAAAAATCATGGTATGGTGTTTAAACCGAGAGCCAGAGAATAATCGTTATGTGAAATTTTTACAACATATAGACTTCTCTCAACCTCACCCCAATTCCCCAGTACACTCGCACTCTCACAAAACAAATATTTAAACTAAGTTAGATATTAGCTTGAAGTGTTACTGATTGATGCATCTAAAAACAAAGAACTTGAGTCCAATATATAGTCTTGGTCTCCCTCTTGCTTCACCACACTAAGCAATGTGAGACTTCTCAAATAGCTAATTTACCTTGACCCTTTTCTTCCTCAACAAGTAATGTGAGACTTACATTGCAATCAACCTCAACAAACTCCACCTTGATTGCAAGAGTCTTCAGCTTCCCCTTTCATTGTCTACATCGACAATCATTGTCTACATCGACAATCATTGTCTTCACTGGCAAACATAATTCCCATTGCCTACACCGACAAAGAAAATTATCATACTCCACCATAAAGAGTGCACTTCACTTGGAACTAAACTATTCTAAGAATTTCTGCACATCGCATGTCATTTTGTGTAAAGATGCGGTGTTCAAATCTCTTAATAGTCTTACGTGGTCAGTCATGGGAATGATTTTTTACTTTTGTAAATTAAGTTTTATTCACCACAACAATACTGATTATTTGGGTGCATTGGATGGGGTTGGTTAGTTGTTTAACATTATGATAGTTTATAATTTTATTCTTAAGTTGCATTGTGATGATTTGTAACTCTGTCCTTAAATTGCAATAAGAGAACTTACAGTTTTATTCTTGTAAAAAGTTGTAGTAAAATATTTTGTTGAGATTATGGATTGGACAAGGTGTGTCGAATTACATTAAATTTGTGATATGTTTATATATATATATATAGATATGTAATTTGATTTTATGCTTCTTATGAGTGTGTTTCTACAAGTGTGACATTTTCTCTCGTGATTCTCAACAAGTGGTATCTTGTTGATGGTTGGTGCCACTATGACGTGGCAGCTCCATGTATCGAAAGTCTTCCTAGAAATGTGGTGGTCAGACGGTGTGTCTGGTCGATGTGATGATGAAGCAAACGACGGTGCAAGTATGATAGCTTCCACGAAATGGGAGCATAGTAATGTGTTGGTCATCACTCACATTTGAGGGTGAGAATGTTGAGAATTCAAGTATGAGTTTGATTCCCCATTGGATAAGAATGAGTGAGGTGAAGATGATATAAAGAGATGTGACCCGTACACCCAATACCTTGAAATTTTGGGTGAATATGTGGTGTCCAAATCCCTCGCTAGTCTTGAGTGTTGATCCATTAATACAAATTCTCCTGGTTTAGGCTTTCCATGTTTCCCCAGAAAATATATGTATATAATTTAGACACTAAACATATAGTTGCTAAACTAAAAAATATCTAAGCTAATGCTCAATATTTATATTTTTACTTAATTTCCATTAAAGCATAGAAAATGTTTTTTTCACACCGATTCCACCTCAACTTTTAGAGAGATAGAAATAGAAGTGAAAGAAATAAGAGATATGATGAGTGATGGGATAAAAAAAGAAGAGAGTAATAAGAAGAAAAAATGAGTAGAAATGATATGAAAAGGAAAGACATTGAAATATACATAAATATTTTTATTTGTCACTGAGTGCGATGCATCATTATTGTATGCTTTGAATTCAATCATATATATAACTTTCCACTTTAACACAGATTTCTTTATTTTAGGGAAATCACATTGATCAAGTGACAAAATTATATGACCGAATTCAAAGCATTCAATGATGATACATGATACGAAGTGACCAATAGAAAACATGTATATATATTTCAATGATCAAACTATTTAGCTCAATAAACAACTAAAAATCAAATAAGAGCTGAGGTATGATAAATATTAATTTCTATATGAATTTAGCATCATTGTGCTGAAAATAATACGAAGGTAACGTCGGCTTAGAATATCAATTTTTATATTAAACTCTTTCTAAAATGCATTTATATGTAGTTTAGAATGATTGAATGTCAATATAAAAAAAATGTTACGTTGATTGTGCATGAAAACTATACTTAAAGTTTATAAAAAGATAAAAACCTTCGAATTTAAGTTAATCAGAGTGATAGTTTGAGAAAATATTTGGTAGTGATCTAAGGTACTCATTTTTAATAAATAAAAAAAAGATATGTATGAACATCGTAACAAATATATCCCAATTATATAACAAAAAAAAATCCCAATTAACCGAAAAAAGAAAGATTTTAAAAAGTAACAAATGATAAGCTCGTCTTTCTTTATCTTGCTAAAAAAAATTAACAAATATGATTGAAAAAATGCAACAATCACATTTCAACTATTTAGTATTTTTTTAATTCAATATCCTGTAGTATTTGTTTTTTATTCATCAGAAAATATTGTAGCATCTTTTTAAATGTATTTACCTTTTCAATGTCTTTTCCCTGAAATATAAAATTAGTCAAAGAAACTAAATATTTTTAAAGAAGTTAGTTACACCTACCATTTAATTAAATGGTTTTTCCTCATCGTGTAATTAGAACAATAGAGCAAGACGAATTCAAATAAACTATTAATGGCGAAAAAATTTAAAAGTGTACCAAAAAACAAAGTTAATTATTATTGTAAACCAGCTACTATTGATTAATCCCTGTCTTTATCAAACCAACTAAGTCTGAAGATTCATGAAAGCAACTCGTGCCATTTGGTCAGCTCTTTCTTCATTTATTCTCTTTCATCTATTTACAAAATATTAAAAATTATTGTCTTCTGCAAATTATGGTTTGCTCTACAAACACGTGTCAACTTGTGATTGGCTACAACATGCACAGAAACCTGAACCATATGTTACTTGTGTCGGTGGATGGAGGCATTGACCTCCGACTTATCATGCTCGCTTCTCACAATATAAAAACACATCAATTTTTTGTTTGCATTGAGATATTGCGTGGTTGGTAGCCATAAAACTAATTCAGTTCAGTAATAAATAACAAATTAAGTGAGCAAACATGTTCGAACAAGTCATTTCTCTTATAAACCGTTCCAGAATTGAGTTATCGATTAAAAACTCAAGTATTCTAAGAGTTGTTACTAAAAAGGAATTAAAATTTTTCTGAATAAGAAAAATTGTATTACATTTTTTTCATTAGCTAATGTTTTATCACTTATATGAATTGATAAATAATGATATATTGGTTGATTAATATCGACATCACTATCTCAAAAGTTTACAAATATATTCCCAAGTAGATTTGGATCAGGAAGCCATGTGAGTCGGTTAGGAAATCGACGTCCTAATTCCCTAATCAAACGATTGCTCGAAGAAGAGATTTTATTCCTTAATATAGGCTCCTAAGATACTTCAAAGAGCTCTTAGTTCTCGCTATTAAGAATGATGTGACTGAGTGATGGCTATTGAACTACGGTCTTTGACTAAATGGAATATAAAAGATGAAAGATCGTAAAGAAATTAAAGGTAGAAAGCTTAAATCGGCCAAAAAGTAAAGTGCCAGAAGCGATAAAGAAAACGGTAAAGAAAGTGATAAAGAAAGTAAAGTGCTAGCGGGAATTTTGTAAGGTTTTGATTGATGATTTGATGGAGTGTTTGTACAAATGACCATTCCTCTATTTATAGAGGTCAAATTCGGCTAACTCGGCAGTTGGAACTCCACTGTACTCCCCATGTCCTCATATTCTTGCGCTAAATTACATGTAGTGGGGAGTGCTGAGTCCCTTTCTCTTTACTAGTCAGCCTATAAGTTTTGTTTAAGTTGTTCCTCATTGCTTCGGCTAACTCCTTAACCGCTTCTCGCCTTCTCCTATTTCTGTGGGCTTGAGATCCATCGTGGTTTTTCAGCACGTGGTAAGTTTTTAGAAACTCTTTGAATACTCTACTTTGAGCCCAAGTTTCTGCACCTTTCCCTGACCTTGTCTTGATATGAGTTGGCCATTCTAGCCGTTTTGGATAGCACCGATCGGCTACCATTTCTCCTTGGCAAGCCCTTGCTTCGGCTCTCTTGCCCAATCGACCAAAGGACACTTTCGGCTACTCGATTAGCCGTTGCATATTTTTGGGTGCCAACAAATATTGGATGAAGATCAACAAACTCAGCGGTAAATAGTTGGACTCCTTAATTATTTAGTTAATGATTCAATCTTTGGCGGTATATATGAAGAAAGATTTGTTGAGATATGTCTACCCACTAAATGTGATATTTAATTCTCGAGAAAATTAATAGCTGACGGGAATGCCTTAGTAAAATTAATATATAATATGAGTAATTTTACATTACATTTCTGTCATGTAACTCACCCAAGAGGGGGCACACAACCATCCAGGGTCAATCAACTTAATTATAGTGATTTTAACAGCATGTCATGAATTAATTATTTTAATTTAAAATTTAAGTTGTTCGTTGATGATAGATGAATTACTTTATATTAAGATTCCTTCTGTTAATAGTTTGGGGATTTATTTTAAAGCAATGATAATTTTATAATTGGTATAGTTGAGTCTTAACTCTTAAGCGCAAAATATCTAAGTAAAAATAATTTTTGCCCATTAGTTTTGTACATACATTACATTTAAAAAAAAAAGAATGCATATGTGAGTTTTTTGTTTGCTTAAGGGTTAATGATGTAAGAACGCAGAGCCGCACAATTAGGAGGAAAAAGTGTGGTGTAAGTTTGGTTGTCAAGTTGTCTAGTTGTGTGTGAGCATGTAGGAACATATGTTATATGATATGAGTGCCAGCTATATATTGTGAGAAAATCTGTCACATGGTTAGGACTTAGGAATATAGTTATTGTGAGTATATACTCTATATGTTTTCTTATGAAGACCTAGAATGTTCCCATGACTGTGTTTTAATAAAGAGGAAATGTCTTTGTAAATTGTGGATTCTTTAAATTATTTCCTCTATCAATCTAGTCTAGGCATAGAAATGTGTAGACAATTCTAGAACGTGCAATTTATAAAGGGAGAAAGCTTATAGCAACTTCCTTATATTAATTCTATCAAGTTCTTCAATGAACATGAGTCTAATTTTTTAAAATTCAACAATAAATCTTAGTAATGTCAATTATTTTTAGAAATAAAATCCATTTATCAAAAGGATATAAGAAACTTAATGTGATTTTTTTCTTTATAAAAACGGCTTTAAATTAAAATATTTATAAGAAAAAGTAACATTTTATTTTTTCGTACGTCGGAAAAACAATGAAATAATATGCTAACAACTACTATAAGTGAGAAATAATCTCGAGACTTAAGAGAAAGCTTACAAGAAAAAAATTATAAATTATGTTAAAACAAAATCATAATGAACTATTGTTAGATCTTTAACCAAATCCATATTTCTTTTACCAATTGTTAGTTAATTTCTTGTTGAAAGTTATGGATAATTTTTTTTCTTCAACTGTTTTTAAAATCAATTCATGCTTCGACCATATGGACATGGGCTAGGCCCAACATTGGTCACCCTGCTTATCAAAAAATAAAAAACAACATTCATCACCCATTTAAACCTAAGAAAAAAACCTCCAATTTCTGGGGAATTACTTTTTACACACCCTTATTTGTTATTCACATACTCTTTTTCTTTGAAATAAAGACTAAAAACATGAGAGGGTGGTGTATAAATAGTAAAATTGGGTGTGTAAAAAATAATCCTCCAATTTAAATGAAAAAAAACCTTGATCTTTTTGAAAAAAAAAAAAAACCTCTAATTTATACTAGGCCTATCCATAATCTATACTTTTCCAGCATTGTGTTGTCGTTGTTTCCCCAACAAATTACAGTTTCAGCTTCGACCTCCCTCCTCATGAGAGCTATTCAGTCACATTAGTTAGTGAGGGTGTTTTTCATCATCTAAATATGATTTTCTTTCTTATTTTAATTACGATGCATTGTTGTATTGTTCTTTTGTATTTTTTTATGTGAGCTATATATGATATGAGTGATATAAGTGCCGTTTGACAAAAAATCATCCATTTGTTAGTAAATTAAGTTTTAATCTAGGCATATCCAGAGGTTGTTGTCTTTCCCTAGAGCTGTTTTGTCCCTTTATCTATCAGATTTTCAACTTCTTAGTAGAGTTTTTCTGATTTTTTTTTAAATTTACCCATCCACATAACCCTGTTATCACATATATACCTCCTCCTACCTCTCAATCCTTAACTCTGAATGAGGAAGGTGAAGAGGGAAGCTCGATCAACAACAAAGAAACAGTGATGACAAACATAATGATTCTCCAAAGTTCGTAAAGAAGCACATAGTAGGCTTAATTAGGATCTAATGGTTCTCCAGTGTCTTTTAAATGGTTTTGTCACATTTCTAGGGTCAGGGTTAATTGAGTATGAGGCGTTGGATATATTGATTGAGAAAATTAGGATTGCCAATTTAAAGTTCTTTAGAGAAAACATGCATGGTCTAAGTCACGCCAAGTAATTCTTTTTTTTTTTTTCTAAGTATTTCATGTCCGGTAGATATGAGATTCATCTTTTGAGCCTCTGAAATCACGTTAAGTGGGTAAACCTCTCCCAACAAATGCTTATTCATACCCACCGCCCAATAATCGAAATCTGCTCTAGATACTTAAAGAGTCTAACTATCTACCCGTTTTACTCCATTATTATATAACACCTATTTATACTATCTCTATGAACTTTTTTGACGACAACTAGGTAAAAATTAAGTATTGCCCTTTAAATACATACGGAGTTTAAGTTGCGGTATAAAAAATATATATTATAGTTTAAGTTGCAGTAAAAAAAATAAAAACCGCATTTTAAAAACGGGATACAACTTTTTTCACATAGAGTGGTATAAATAATTGTAGAGATGACACGTCCAACCCAATATTTTCAGATTGTGCACATTATTATGCAAGTACCTTTCCATATTTAATCTTATGTAATAATTGAAGATACAATCATTAATATTAATAATGGAGAATTGCACATGAAAGATGTGTTACTTGTACTTAATAAGAAGGGAATTAGTTTTAAGGCCATCCTATTGGTTCTCCCACCATCTCTTACTTTCTTAATTTCCATAATAGCCTGTGAAATAAAAGTAATTTTCGCACTTTTAAGTGGAATTTTTTTTTCAGTTCGCGAAAAACTTTAAAAATAAAATAAAAATACAATTTTCGCACTTTTAAATGTGAAGTAAAAGCAATTTTCGCACTTTTAAGTGCAAAATAAGAGTAATTTTCGCACTTTAAAGTGCAATTTTTTTTCAGTTTGCGAATAACTTAAAAAATAAAATCAAAATACAATTTTCGCACTTTTAAGCGCGAAATAAAAGTAATTTTCGCACTTTTAAGTGCGAAAACAATAAAAATATTGAGTTTTTTAAAATATAATATTTTGATCGCACCTTGAGGTGCGAATCTTGTATAAATTTCGCACTTAAAGGTGCGAGAAATACACGGACGTCAAGAAACACGTTATGAAGGAGAAACAACAAGGAAGGAGTAGAAGATGATGAAGAACGAAATAGAGCTTCGTTTGGTAGGGAGAGTTGCTTTGTGGGGATGATGAGAGGTTTGGTTAGAGGTTGGAAATGAAGGAGGTTAGGATTTAATGGTTTAATGGAGGTAGGAATGGAGTAAGAAGGGTGGTGGTGGTGGTAATGGTGATGAGATGGAAAATGAAGATGGTGGAGATTGAAAGATGAAGAATGAGGAAGGGGGTGGTGGGTGGAGGAAGAGGAAGAAGGACATGAAGGGAACGAAAATAAATTTTAAAGGGTAAAAGTGTATTTTCACATATAAGAGGGGTGGTTTTAGGACCAATTGGGGTGGTCTTAAAACCAACACCCTAATAAGAACTCAATCCTTTGAATATACTGTAGGAGTTTTTATCACTCAGTAGGAGTTTTTATCACTCAGGAACCAAACTTATTTTTTTCACCATTCAAGCAAGTTTAGGTGGTACTTCAAAGAGCTTAAAAACAAAATTTGATATTTGATGAAAGATATTTGATAAAGAGGTTTTCCTCTACTAACTACTATCAAATCCCTTTTAATACTCAATCGTAGTAGGTATTAGGTTTTATTGTCTCCACAAGGATTGTGTTGCTACGTACTAATCTAAATTGCCAGACATTGTTTGAACAATTCAAAAGAGATATGTTGTGTTATTTTAATAAATAAAAAATAATAAAGAAAGCAATAAAAGAAATTTCACGGGGACAAACAAAGAAGAAAACGTATTTGGAGAATGAATTCACTTGATTTACAACTTGTTCTCAATCAATATACTCTTATAAGATGGAATTAACATTTAAGATGTCGATAAGAGCTATTCGCCTACTAATTTCTTAGTTAAGAAAATCTACTAATTGAGATCCTAGCCTTAATCCCTTAAGTCCTAGTAATCACAAAAAGAGCATTATAGCACATACCTACTCGATGAGACATTTCCAAGCTGGGTGTTGGGTTTGGGGCCACCCCCTTTGGACCCTCCACCACCCCTGAATATGATCATTTACCATTTTACCCTTAAAAAACAAAATCCTTCCCATCATATCCCCACCCCCTTCCTTCATCAATTCCCCACCCCATCCACCATCCCCATTCCCTTCCTCCCATCTTCACCCATTACCTTCTTTCACCATTGTCACCACCATCCCTTTCCCTTCCTCATCAACATTGTCACATCCACAATCGCCATCATCTTTGTTTTCTACATCAACCTCTACCTTCCCTCATAACCGCAATCATCATCTTCTCCCTCACACCCACCACCATTTCCATCTTACCCATCATCATTGGAGGGTTTTCTTTGCATTTCCACACATCATACCAAGGTTTGTTGCTTATTTTGTATATCTCTATTTGGTGAATCATCGTCTGGTTAAAATTCGCACCTTTAAGTGCAACCATATTTTTTTCGAGGTCGCACTTAAAGGTGCGACCACATGAAGTCCTGGAAAGTTCATGTTCACACCCATAAGTGCGACCGTATGTGGTCAGTTCACACTTATAGGTGCGACCAGAAGAAATTCTCAATTTTAACCTGGTTAATTGTTTCTGGCAGGCCAATCATGCATTCTGTGTTGTCAGAGGAGGTTGATAAGGTTCATAACGTGGCTGAAGGGCTTGAAAAGTTGGAAAAATCAAGTGGTGCCGAGAAAGAACTAGTTGACCATGTTAAGGTTGAAGATCAAAGTATGAAAGACTCCCTGGGCAATGAATATTTTGCAACCCGTATTGTCCGTGTTGATTGCTCAGATGCATTTACGACTGACAAGGTCTGTATTTGTCTTGCGCTTAACATTGTTTACATAAATGGTAAGTGTCTTATGTATTTCTATTTCTATTGTCTGCAGATATTCCAAAATTGACATGAGCTCATTGATTGGGCTCAGATTGTCGGGAAGGAGAATGGTTTTGTTGTTGTTATTACGAAGTCCAATTATGGAAGCCTCAAAAGGAAAGAACTCCTGATCTAGGTTGTGAGCGTGGAGGGAAATACAAACCTTACAAGGGCAAGTTGTCAAGTAAGAGCACTGGAACAAGAAAGTGTGACTGTCCTTTTAAGTTAAGAAGGAGACCCAGGAAGGATGGCGGATGTTGGAGGCTCGAGGTGTTGTGTGGATTTCATAATCATGCAAGGGCACAGTCGTTGGTTGGGCACGCATTTGCTGGACGATTGACCCGTGAGGAAAAACTAGTGTTGCATGATATGGTGGAGAACAGAGTTAAACCGGGACAAATGCTTGTGGCGTTGAAGGATAAGAATCCCGATAATATGACAACAAGACCAAATATACACTGCAAGCAAAAGGTACAAGAGAACAAAGAAGGGTCCATTCACAGAGATACAGTATTTGATGCAATTGTTGGAACGTGACATATATGTTTATTGGCAACAGAAGGACGAAGAAACTGATGTGGTTCAAGATATCTTCTGGTCACACATTATAAGAAGGCTCAGCCAGCATTGGGGCTTTTCCATGCCGCCTGCGATACGATGCATGTCCTCTACATCGTATGTCTTCAACATTCTGTGATTCTTCAGGTTCAGCAGGGTCACTGGTATATCGAGTCATTGCCATTTCTGTACAGAATAAAAAAGGTATATTAATTTATTTACAACAATATAAAAAAAGTATATTGACAATAAACAGTCTACAGACATTGACAATCTTTGAAGATAAATAGATAAGAGCTATTAAATATTCACCATTCATCCCATAAAATTCAAAAATTGCTTTTAGCAAATTGTAGAAATCATACTAGAAAGACATTAATGCGGTGACTGTATGCTAAAACAAGCATTGATATGTAATAACCCAAAAAAAAGGAGGGTTGCACTTGTACGTGCGGCCATGGCAGTTCAAGTCGCACTTCTAGGGGCGACGAGGAACAACCCAGCAAATCCACTTTCCGCACCTAAAGGTGCGACCTAGGGACGAAAATTGCACCTTTAAGTGCAATTTATTACCGTATCCGAAACTGAAATCGTGAAAGGCATGGTCCATAACTCAAATCGACATGCATTTAATCCACAACAACAAAACAACATAGTAGAGAGACGATTGGATTAAGAAATACATTTACCTCGAGTATTCCTTGGAGATGGGTCGCCGGTTATGAGGAAGCAGAACTGTTGCGAGGATGACGAAGGAAGAAGAAACGGTTGCGAGGATGACGAATGAAGAAGAAGCGGATGCGAGGATGACGAAGGAAGAAGAAACAGATGAAATGGTTGGTAGCGGCGAGAAGGAGAAGGAAGAAGGGGGTGGTGGCAGGTTTAGGAAGAAGAATGAAGAAAACCCATTCGCACCTTTAGGGTTTTCTGTTTTTTTTTCTTAAATATTACGGGTATATTTGGAATTAAACAAAAAAGGCGTGGTGGCAGGTCCAATGGGGTTGATCCCAAACCTAAAACCCTTCCAAGCTCTGTTCCTAACCTAAGAAAGTCATGTTCAGGTGGATGGAATCTCTAACTGTCACTCAAGAAATCTCATTATTTCCTAATTAATAATCCTATCTTAGCGGTGGGTATCCCGACTAGTCACTCGATTTAGATCTCATTCCCAACTCATGATATTCATACTTAAGGTTAATGTCTCCTATTGTCACCTAGAAAACCTCAACCCAACCCAAGACAACCCTTTCCTAGGATGATTGATGCTAAGGGCGGTTCCTCTCGTAAACTAAATTCACACCAACTTCTCAATTGTCATGCAAATCCTATGAATGATCACATAGTCAAAAGATACATGAACGCGTAAAGCAAATCAACTAACTTAAGACATAGGTGTTTTTCCTTTATATGAACTAAACATATACCAATCCATATCAATTTTTCAATCTATTTATGAATTAATATAAACCCTTGAAATTGCCAATCAGCTAATAGAAGCATTAAACGTAGAGAGAAGCACCAAATAATGAAAATCCACCATAGTAATTGCATAAAGAGGTATTGAACAAGAAGTATAATCAAATTAAATCATCCCAAATGCTAAAATATGTTAAAACACAAAAAAAAAAAGGAATAAAGAGGAAAGTTGAAAGATAGAACGGAGTCATGACCAGCCGGAGAAGCTGTCAACTTCCTCCATGGTGCATTGACACCAGCGCGCAAGGGCCTAACCTTCCTCTCCACCAAGCAAGTGCCTCCAAGAGTCTCTCAAGAGTGTTCAATAGGTTTAGAATGAGAAAAGATGCCCTAAAAATTAGATTAAAACACGTTTTATCGTGTGATTCACGTTCTGGTGCTGTCTGGACCTATTGCGGCGGCTAAAGTTGCGCTGCATAAAACAGCAGGTGAAAACTGGAGCTATCGCAGCGGTTTTGGGCGCTGGCAAAAGCAGCAGTTACGAAATCTTTTCATTTTTCTTGATTTTTTCCCTTTTCTTGTTATCTTCTAATGAAATAAAAACAAATACCAATAAGTAAAAGATAGCAACCTAAAATAAAACTTATCTAGCCCAAAATAAAGCAACTAAAATCCTAATTACAATAATTAAAAGATAAAGTAAATTAGTAAAAGATACTAATAAGATAACAAACTAAACTAGATTATCATCTTATAAAATAGAACACTTAAATCCTAATAAAATCTAACAAAATAACTTAAAAACTATAAAATAACTTAAAAAATCTAAAATTGAAAAAATGCATGAAATAAACCTAAAGTGTCATAAAATGACTAAAATAGCCTAAATAATATATAAAACTCTATAATAAATATATAGAAAAATAACATTAAATCCCATGTCATCAATACTTGTACAAACAACCATATTTTATGATTAAAATAGTATTCTCTCTTTTGCAATAACAATTCATTTTTTCCCTATATGTACGTTAAGTGAAAATAAAAAAATATAAATATATTAGTTGTTTATGGAAAAAACAAGAAATCACAAGATCCTCGTAAGGATGATGTCACAAGATCGAACCTGGGAAAGTCATTTGTTAGGAGAGACCGCCACTGTAGCTCGAACATGTTAAAACTTGTCATGGGAAAAAAAAAAAAGAAATCACCCTTAAAGTAGAATATTTTTGAGTTGTTTATGAATTGTTTAAACACTGACATTTTTGGACCCACATAAAATAAGAAAGACCTTTTTTTTAGCCTAGCGTATCCACCGCCAGCAACAGTGACTAATTCCGTTCATTTCCATTGGGTGAGAATCGAACCTCTAATCTCATAATTGAAAGGCGAAGTGTGTTAACCTCTACGCCACACCCTTGTGTGTGGTTATAAGAAATAACTTTTATAAAACATGATAACAAATGAATTCAACTAATAATAAATTTAGCAAGAGATTAATAGTATATCAATTTAAGTTTAAAAATATTGATAAATACTAATTTTTGTTGTTGAATAAATTAAAAGGAATTGAAAAGACAGAGACAACATAAAAAACTATTAAACTAGACCAGAACAACAACGCTGGTCAAAAGCAAGAAGCAGACTCTAGTCAGTTGGAGGCATAGACCAATTCTGGAGACCAATCTGATGACGCAAACCCAAAGAAGCAAGCTTGTCAGCACACATATTAGCCTCCTGCGGAACATGCTGGAAGCTAACACGCCACGGATAAGTAGAAATATCTCCATCACCAAAGCTCCCAAGTGCGATGTCAAGGGAGGAGACTCCAACATCCTTAAAGCATAAGCGAGTCACTCTCACAAACGATATGCCGATAACCCAACTCCCAAGCTAAGAGAAGACCATGCTTGATGACCATCAACTCAGCCGAGAGGTCCATTAGAGGAGCCTGAAAAAACCACCCAACCAAGAAGCAGAATCATTGTGAACAAGGCCACCAAAATCAATAAGTTGTCTGCGCATATCAAAACTGCCATCAATATTAAGCTTAACTATAGCACCACTCGGGCAAGACCAAAGAAGCCTTCTGGAATGGGAAGAAACTGAAATGGAAGGAGGGCTCAAGAACTCATCACACTCCACTATCAAAGTCGTGATTTGTTGAAGGACATACTCCACAGCCCACGGGAAATCCTCGAAGACAACACTATTACACCAACACCAAAGTCACCATAAGATAATAGCAAACCTTCGATGGTGCCTATGATAGATAAGAAAGCCAGCCAAGATCCGTGATAAATACTAATTTAACAGAGTCCTAAAAATAGTTATAATTTTGACAGTTACTTATTTCTTTTAAAATGTTGCAAGAAGAAAAGGGAACGACACAAGCTATTTTTATGACACGAACACTCATCTTTATTTTAATTAATTTGAAAAAAGATTTAAACAGGCATTTTAATAATTTATCTACGTGTAAATGGGAAAAAAATACTAAGATAATCTCCAATGAGGATTTAAAAGTGAGACCTTAGAATAAGATCTGGATTTTATAAAATCTCACCCATTGGAGAGGGGTGACATGAGGATCTTATTTTGGTGTCTTGGCTGGTTCCTATTTTAAAGTGGGATCTTAAGTAAAATAATATTGTTTCCCTCTCATACAACCAACAATCATGTATTTTAAGGTGGGAGTAAGAATGATGAAAATTAATTATTATGAAATATTATGTATTTTATTTAAAATGTATTGTCATTTATTTTTCAATAATATGTATTTCCTTTCATTTTCAATTAAATAATATCATGTTGAACTTTAATTATGTATTTCCTATCTAATTGATATTTAAATATAGGCTTAATAGCACTTTTGGTCACTCACTTATCACGATTTGTCACTTTTGGTCCCTCTTGAAATTTATTAGCTTACAAGGTCCCTCACTTATCCAAACGACAGCAGTTATGGTCCCTCGTCACTTTCCGTCCAATAACTAACGTTTTCTGTCAAAAAAAAGTAATGTTTTCTGGGTTTTCCAGAAATTCATCTTCTTCTTCATAACCTTCATCTCCTTCATCTTCTAAAAACATAATATTTCATCCCTTCTTCTCCTAAACCGAGAATTCTTCATCCCCTTCATTCTTCTTCCAATCCCATCAACAACAAACAATATTAACTTTCATCAGCTAACAGCAAACAATTAACATACAATCATAAATCAAATAAATAAGATAACATTTTTAAAGCAAATAAATAAAGAAGTGAAAAAATTGCTGCTCCTGGAACTTGCTTCTTTGTTGGGAACAGTGACATAGACAATGATGCTTGGGACAATGGTGTTGCTAGTACTCCCTTCCATTCTGATACTGTGACTTCTCTTTGCAAAATTAGATCTGAAACAGAGAAAATTGAACAAAACAGAATGAGAGATTAAGAGACTCGATGCAGAGAGAAGATAATAAACCGTAAGAGAGATTGGACGCACCCTGTTTTGAGAGCAGAGGAATACAAGGGCCTGTAGAAATTGGAGAGCCCCAGAGTGAGCATGCAAAATGCGCCGGTAAATGACGTCGTAGCGTGGAGGAGGAGACAGAGGAGGACGGCGGCGGCGGCGGCAAAGGACCATCGGATCCTCTTCTCCTCGTGGCGAGGATCATCGTCGTGCAACCCATTTTCTCAGAAGCCAAAAGGGTTGGCCGGAAAACAGTCATGAAGGCGGCGGAGGCGGTGGTCGACGACGGCCAATCGTCAAATTTCTTTAGGGGTTTTGATGCGAACATTGTGGAGATTCCATTGGTGGTGATGGTTTCTCCATTGGCTCACTGGTTCGGCCAGACACGGAGGGAGAAAGCGACAATGACGATGTCGCGTCGGAGGACAGAGGAAGGACACGACAGGGATGAATAATGCAGGGCTGGTGGTGGCAGAGGAAGGAGACAACATGGGAGGGAAAGGGAAACATGACAAGGAAGGAGAGAAGGAAGAAGAAGAAAGAAGACGTCTATTAAGAAGAAGAAAGAAGAAACTGAAAACGAAAATGAAAAATGAAAGGTTAGAGAGAGAAGAAATCAGAAAAGTAAAAACGTAAAAAAATTTAACAGAAAACGTTAGTTATTGGACGGAAAGTGATGAGGGACCATATCTGCTGTCGTTTAGATTAGTGGGGGACCTTGTAAGCTAATAAATTCCAAGAGGGACCAAAAATGCTAAATCGTGATAAGTGAGGGACCAAAAGTGCTATTAAGTCTTAATTATATTATATGTTTTTTAATTATTAATTATGTTTGTATAGAATTATTAGTTTAATTTAATATTAGGTAGAAATAAATAATATAAATATATTGTGAATTGTTGGTCCAACTAAAAGTAAAATAAGAACCACTGAAGCGAAATGTGCAGTGAAATCTTATGTGTGTCTTAAATCTCATGTTACTGTCCCGTCCCACTAAAAATATTTAAAACACGGAAATAAGAACCCAGCTGAAGTGATGAGGAAGCATCTTGGAACAAACAAACAAACAACGGTTTCCGTTTCCCATTCATAGAAAAGAATAAGAATGAATGAGAAAAGAAAATGGTCAAAACTCAAATTATTCTTGCAATTCGAAGGCGTTGTGCGTCTTCCCAAAACTCCGCGTACGCGCAGCCTTTGTTTGCCACCACCAACAACATCAAGAACAAGAACAAGAACGTTTGTTATTAGTTAGTTGAATTCTTACAGCAACAACACCTTCCTCCCTTCAATCAACCAAACAACGCAGCAGCCAGGGATGATTTGGTGTTGTTGTTGAATCTTGTTCTGAATTTTTTATAATAATAATATTGGATTTGGTTTCGATCCCCCAAATGGCGCAATCGTTAGGTCAAACCGAGATTAACTGGGACAAGTATTATCCTCTTCCTTCATCTTCATCTTCATCCTTCTTTGCTTTTTTCATTTTATGCTTCATGTTTTCATTTTTTATTTTCTGAATTTTGCTATTGATTGATTATCTTTGTTCATGTTTAGTGCATTTATATTTTATACAGATCAATTATTCGTTAAAAGTATTTGATAAATTATGGCCCTTAAAGTTTGTTTTTTTATAATTTAATTTTATTGGGGCTGGGAGAATTATTGCTTCTGGTAAATGAAATGAGAAATCCATAAAAGGGCACTCTAAATCTGTGCATATTGGACACTCATTCCCTGTTTCGATCAGCTTATTTTTCTTCAAAATCAATTCTGGCACCAGAAGCTCCTCACATAAGCGAACTTCTCGCCAGAATTGATTTTGACTTAAGAATCAATTGTAGGAGAATTTTCAAATATGCTTTCAGTTTGTTGCATTCTTTCCTTTGCTGCTTCATTCATTAATAATATTTGATAAATTATGGCCCATAAGGTTTTCTTTTTCTTATATAATTTTATTGGGGCTGGGAGAATTATGGCTTCTGGTAAGTGAAATGAGAAATCGATAAAAGGGTACTCTAATTCTGTGCTATTGGACATTTGTAGCATGTTTGGATTAACTTATTTTTCCTCAAAATCAATTATGGCACCAGAAGTTACTTGTAGAAGCTTTTTGGCAGAATTGATTTTGGCTTTATAATCAATTGTAGAAGGATTTTCATACATGCTATCAGTTTGTTGCATTCTTTACTTTGCTGCTTCATTATTAATTCCATTTTCCAATAAAGTTAGGTTTGTTTTTGTACTATATTAGATGCGCTTTGTAAAGTTTTGCTTGTTCTGTCTTCTATCTGTGGACGCTACTTCTTCATGGAGATTGAGGCCTTCCTTTCCTTTGCATTGATTTGCTATTAATATATCTTATGCATATTGTGTGTCTTTTTGAGCTCGTATTATGATGAACTTTGCATTTTCATGCTATATATCCTGATTAAGTTCACTCAAAACTGCAGGCTAGATAAAACTAAGTTCTATGTCGTGGGAGCTGGACTTTTTACGGGTGTTACGGTGGCACTTTACCCGGTTTCTGTTGTGAAAACTAGGCTGCAGGTTGCTACAAAGGGTGTTGTGGAGAGAAACGCTTTTTCTGTTGCAAAAGGGTTGCTTAAGACAGATGGCATCCCCGGTTTGTATAGAGGGTTTGGCACAGTTATCACCGGTGCAATTCCGGCTAGAGTCATATTCCTCACAACTCTGGAGACCACAAAGGCAGCTTCCTTTAGAATGCTGGAGCCTCTTAGACTATCTGAAGCTACCCAGGTTGCCGTAGCAAATGGTGTTGCAGGCATGACATCCTCGCTTTTAGCTCAATCTGTGTTTGTACCAATTGATGTGGTATGATAATCTAATTTGTGCTTGATCTTGAAACACTTCACTTTGCACTAATTGACAACCATAAATTTATATATATGGATATGGTGGTATATTAAATACAGCTGCTCTTATGTTAAGCAAGTTCTTCAGCCAAAGCAATCATTTTTGGTGTTTGCCAGCAATGGAACTAATTTGTTTGCTGTTGTTCTATCACATGTCTTCTACATTTCAAAATAAGTCTTTTATTCTCATTTTTGTTTTTGATTTTAATAGTAATATTAAGTGTTTGTTCTAAAACACTATTCTGTTCTACTGTTGTTTTTTTTTTACCAAACTCTCGGTTGGCTTGTCATATAAAAGCTTAAATGTTAGAAAAATCTTTTTGGAAGAAGGATGGAATCCAGGGTTTTGCAGTGATTTGTTTTTTCTGTAGACATATAGTGTAACCCATTGGAGCACCATGCAAGATTTTACAAATAGCAAAATTTTATGTTTATTTCTGTTATAAATGTTGTCCTTGTGATGGTGTTGCGCCAATGCTTCTCTAAAGGGTTTTAATGTCTTAATGATAGATACTCAGATAAATAAGTTTTATGTTTGCCTTTTTGTTTTTTGTTTTTTGTTTTTTGTTTTTGTTTTTCTGTTCTTGTTCCTTTTCCTATTTACTTGTTTTCCTTAATTTCTTTTGTAATATTTTCTTCTTGTGGAAAATTTAAATATCTGTTTCAAATTGAATGATATTCAGGTTAGCCAAAAGTTGATGGTGCAAGGATACTCAGGCAATGCTCAATATAGTGGGGGTCTGGATGTTGCTCGTAACGTTTTAAGGTCTGATGGTATCCGGGGATTTTATCGAGGGTTTGGTCTTTCCGTTGTTACTTATTCACCTTCAAGTGCAGTATGGTGGGCAAGTTATGGTTCAAGTCAACGCTTCATTTGGAGGTAAGACATGGTAATGCATGTGTTTCATTTCTTATATTGATTCACTCTTGCATTACCTTTGGAGTTATTTTTATATTGTATCCATTCAAATGATTAGAAAATAAAATTACCCTTATCTGATTTCTCACCAACTAAAGGGTCACTATCACTCTTTGCTTTGCTTTAATTAGGAGGGTAGGCCTAAGTCCTAACCCTCACCTCCATCTAGCTTTTCGGGTAGAGTTAGGCCTAGCCTGAATTCTAAGATAAATATATGGTATCTTCTAAACAAGTGTTAATCATGATGTATGCATGAGTTTCAAACTTAACTTATAGGTCATCCATCTAAGTTAGAGCTATGAAAATTTGTTGTTTTCCAAGGACATTACAAAAAAAAAAGGTACTGGGATAGCGCATTGCTCTAATAGTCTAATATGATAAATTTTCTTAAAGTTAATGCTAGTTTGGTCAGATTAATATATTGGATTCAGTCTCCAAGGACTGAATTAACTAGTTGAAGTTTGTGATGCTGTATGTGCATCTGCACACAGGTAGTGGACTGTACATTTGTTTTAAACCTAGAATTTATTCTTGGCTGAGAGAGCTTATGAAAAGAGTATGCTAATTTTGCAGTAGACTCATAAGGGTTTTTTCTTTTTATACATAAGGGAAAACTCTATAAGTAACAGGGTGATGGTACATGTGCTTACCATTATTTTGAATTCTACATTATTTTACAAACTTTCAAATATTAAGACAATCAACACTTGGTTGCATGGACAGATACTTGGACCACGGTGCCAAAGATGATGAAAGCACTCCTAGTCTGCAGAAGATTATGTTAGTTCAGGCTACCGGAGGGGTTATTGCTGGCGCAACTTCCTCATGCATTACAACCCCATTGGATACTATCAAGACACGCTTACAGGTTTGCATAACCTTGTGAAAGATGTTTTTTTCTCTCTTAGTTTATTGTTATTTGTGATCATTGTAGTGGATGCTATTTCTTTTATTGTTTGTTATATCTTGTTGATGTCCTACATTGACTAGAGATATGAATAAATAAGAACTTAAGGCAAGCTTTTAGGGTAGAGTTAGGCCTAACCTGAACTCTAAGATGATATTAGAGCTCATCCTAGATCCGTTTATTTGGGTCACCTATAAATGGGTCACCTGTAGATGTCCAGCCCTTCGGATTTCACGCTCCAGATCTCCAGTCTTTGGCGTGCAGGGATGTTTTAATGTCCCACATTGATAAGAGATATGGCTAAACAAGTTCTTATATAGGATGGAGCAGTCCACACCCCTGAGCTAGCTTTTCGGGTAGAGCTAGGCCTAATCCGAATTTTAACAAATATTTATTATTTTCTGAAGTACTAGCGTTTTTAGGTGTCTGCTTCGTGTTTTGGAAAATGATTTCTAATACTTTCCTTGTTACTCTGCATTGAGCAATGTGTCTCTCTTTCTTTTGCATGGCTTAGTTTGTAAGTCTTCTCTACTCCTATTATATCACTTTTCCCTTTCTGTGCATGTTCTTTATCATTCAAACTGTGCATGAATGAGACAACAAAACACATGTGGCTTTTGTATATATATCATTGAGCACTTATGGTGATGGTAGATTGCCACCTCATTCTCCAAAAGAAGGCTAAAAGAGGAAGAAAAGAATATTTCATGAATGTTATGTAGTTGCATTTTACTTGCTTAGTTATTAATTTTTTTTATCCTGATCACTCCCTATTTAATTTTTCTGACTGGATAGTTCTGCACTCCAGGTGATGGGACAGGAAAAAAGAAGTTCTATAAAACAAGTTGCTAAAGATTTAATCAATGAAGATGGTTTGAAAGGATTCTATAGAGGGTTTGGTCCAAGATTTTTCAGCATGTCTGCTTGGGGCACTTCAATGATTTTGACTTATGAGTATCTGAGTAAGAACTCTTCCTCTGTGATTATGTTCTCTTATGTGTCTTTGCACTTCTAATCTTATTTTTTTTCTTGTGTAGTTTGGTCTAGTACAAGCAAATATAAGAAAAACTGTTTAACTTAGATTTAGGTATAATAATTTATTTAATTAGATATGTTCTGACATCTATTGTCATCATTCTAGTTTTTAAGTCTGGTCTTGTTGAGTAACTCTGCTGGTAAAATATGAATGAGAGGTTTATTCAAATCTGGTCTTGTTGAGTAACTCTGCTGGGAGAGGCCGGAATGTAGGCTGTTTTATCTTGAATTTTTGCAAGAGGCCAATCCACGGCTCGAAAATGTGACCCAAAGTCACATGGCAGCAAACCGTTGTATCGAACCTGTGCCCGCAAAGTCAAGAGGCTGATTCCACATTTGCATGTTTATTTAATGTTCCTTTATTTTGTGGGAGCATTTTTCTCATATTGGCTATGAACTTCAAAATAAATATTCAAACTTAAAATCCTCACTGTATCTTTTGGCAATGCCCCTTTCTCTGTATATATCTTGCTTTGCCTAAACGCCCTTTTTTTTCTTTGCTCAGAACGCGTATGCTTAAAAGATGAATAGATGCAATTGGTCTGCAAGGATGTCTATACCGATAGATTAGTGAAGATTAAGGTGATGGTGTGTTGGATAACTAGCTTCAGCACTGGAGTTGCTGTTACACATTGAGCAGTCTTGGCTTGAGAAACTTATACAGCCTATACTAACAGATTCTTGTGAAAATGATTGCTGGATACTAGAAAATTCAACAGTTTCATTCTTTTTGTATGATTCAATTGGTGCATTCTTTTCTAGCATCCTTGTGGATAATGTATCATCAAAGGGAAGGACATGGATTGCAATTAAATGTACTTCATTGCAAAGAAATGTGAAGAATAAATCTAATTTGTTCCATACAAAAGGGGAAGTTATAGGTGACATTTTTGTTTGTATATTATGAAAGGTTTATTACTTCTAATTCCAAAGGTTTTTTTTTTTCCCATATGGGAGCTATACTTATAGGTTATGTGAAAAATGATGCACTTGTCTCACGTGTGAAGGTAGTATGGTCCATCTTTTACTCCTATGAAGCTTCACGTTTTGCCTTGGCTTCCATGTGGATAGTATTATTTTATATAACTACAATACAGGTGATCATATAGGCTTTATAATATCCTCTCGATGTAAACAACCCATAATGGCCCCGTTTGGGAAAACAGCTTAATTAAGCGCTTATAACCATAAGAGCTTATGGCATAAGCGCTTATTAATAAGCTCTTTTAAGATATTTATTATAATGAATTGAAAATAAGCTATATATAAGCATAAGCTCTTTTTCATAAGCTACTCTGAATAGCTTATGAAAATAAGCTCAAAACAGCTTATAGGTAGGTCATAAGCTATTTTCATAAGCTCTTCCAAACGCTTGCATAAGCACTTATACTATAAGTTAAGCTCATATAAGCTCTTCCAAACGGGGCCAATGACAATTGTGTCTTGACCACCTGTTGAGAAGAGAATCGCTCCCAATATATCCTTGTGATTATGGCTCTTAAAACGATTGACCTCGTGCTTGATATTTGAAATGCTCTCTTGCTAAATTGGGCATTCGCACCACCATGATTTGCCAAGCCCAAGTGCCCAACTCACCTTATGGAGGTCAGATCCGTCCACTAACCTCGACCGCTCAATACAGGAACACATACACATACCCACAAGTCACCAAGTCAAATGAGTCAAGCATGACTAAGAAGCGCTCTTTTGGATCATCATCTTTGTAGCTCGGCTGCCAATACAAGAACAACCATCACCACAACAAGAAAACTATTAAGTGTTTGATGTTGACAATTTAGATTTAGAGTTTTATTTTTCTTTAGAATGAATACTTGAACAAAATACATGGTTTAGACTTTTGCCGACAAAATAAAAACAACAGAGAGGATCAAGTCAAGCGTTGGATGTTGCAACTAGCAAAGAAAGAAATGCAACATGCAGAATTGACTCCTGAATTCTTATTGTGGTTGGTTAGTGCAGGTGAATCATGACTGATATCTCTGGTGTCTGCTTCCTGCTGCAAAGCCACAACATGCTCAAGTTCCACCTCCACTTCTCCCATTGTTGGCCGATCATTACGACGTTCCTCCTTCAATCAATATCCTCTGCTCGAAGCCTTAACAGTTAACATAATGTAAGGTTGTATACTAGTAATATAATTGGAGATTTCTATTTCTTCACTTAGCTGCTGGTAATCCAACCTCTCATACATAATTTTACGAATTGATTTTGCACACACCACTTCTCTCACCTGGATACAGAGCCACCCTAGACGCCCCTTAATCAACACAGCCGGCAACCGAACCTAAACTCCAACGCCGCGCTGTGTGACCACTGGCGCGCCTTACTCGTGTATAGTGGAGCAAAAGGTTGGGGGTTCCGGTGTGGTGCCTTGGGGTTTCCGATTTTAGTTGCTCTGGGTTTCTGATTTGGTGGCTCTGGGTTTCTGATCTGGGAAGTGAGAAGGAGATTGAGTGGCAACTCGGTTCTGGATCTGACGATTTGGTGAGGGTGGTGTGCTGAAAGTTAGGATTTTGAGGATTGTTGTTGAATTTCTGGCTTTGTTCTTCATTTTCTGGGTTTATTCTTCATGTTTATGGGTTTTGGGTAAGTTCATCATCTTCATCTTCATCTTTGGCTTGTTTTGGCACGTTCATCATCTTCATCTTCTGGGTTTTCTACATTTCTCCTTTTTTTGGGCAAAGTTCATGCACAATCCCATGGTTAGTTTCAATTTTTTGGTGCGTGTGGAATTGGGAAAATATGGAGTTCAATTTCCAAGTTGTAAAATCCTTAACTTTATAATTTTAATTTCAGAAACTATAAAGTTAGAGGTTCTTCAATTTCTGGGATGATAAAGATGAAGATGAAGAACAAGGAGATGAAGAACAGGAATAAGAACAAAAATTGTATAAATATAAATGGGTTCACATATTTAACAAAAGATTAAGAAGTTCAACTGGCCAAATTTTTGTTTTGGTACTCTTAGGTCAACCAAATTGGAGGTTTACTCCACATTTGACTTTGGAAATACAATCTTATCAATTGAAATGAAGAGAGGAATTAAAAACAAATACATGTTCCGTGAAAATGAGATGTAAAAGAGTTCTTAAGTCTTCTAATTTTATCTGACTGCAACACGTATGATTGTAGTATAGTATAAGGACTCCAAATTTTATCCTCCATAGCTGCAAATAAAATGACATTAAACTAAAAAAAAAACTGCATAACTTCAATACTAATTGATTCTATTTCTATGGAATCTTTTACCACTGTTTGTTCTATGAAAGAAACGTAACAAATACTAAAACGTTCCTAATTAATCCACTGCAATATGATTCTTAAACTCACATTGAGATTGATGTCAAGCTTTTTAAGTAAGCTATTGAGCAGTTATTAAAATTCCGTTTTGATTCATTCAATGAAGAAGATAAACTGAAAGTGGAAAGCTATAAAATTGAGTTCAAAGCAAAAGCGAAGGTCTGGACCCAAGGAGTTACCTAAACAATAGAAGAACTAACAGCTGGATAGTGTTATCTGTAACAATTTGATATTTCAAATATGAGATAACATTTGCCTGCAAGTCATCAGCTGGCTGACCTTTTTAACATCAATGTGAAATTGGAACATGTTCTTGTTGAGGTTGGATAATGCTGCTGGTATCTTTGGCATTGTCTGCTTCTTGTTGCAAAGCCAAAGCGTGCTCAAGTTGCACCTCCACTTCACCCATTGTTGGCCGTTCATTTGGTTCTTCTTTCGAGCACCTGTCAATGATATCTATGTAGACAGCATAACAATCTGGTGCAATTTTTCCTATGAGAGCTGGATCAATATCCTCAGCTTGGAGCTTTGACAGAATGTAAGATAGTATACTCCTAGGAATATCATCATCTGAAGATTCTGAACCAACATTAGACTTCTTAAACCAAATCTCATGAATTGGCTTTGCACGTACCACTTCAAATAGAACAACACCAAATGAATAAACGTCGCATTTATCTGTCAAGATGCCAGCCATCGCATTCTCAGGAGACATGTAACCAAATGTGCCTATTAAGGAAAAGTGTCAGTGGATAAATTGAATTCTTTGCACTGAAACTGAACTTATAAATTTGAAAAAACAATTATTACCGGCAATCGGTTTTCCTTCAATTGGTTTCGGCTTTGTTACCGTGAACAGGGCACCCTGTAAGGAAAGCCCGAAATCAGAAAGTTTGGGTACCATATTCTCATCCAAAAGGATGTTAGAGGCTTTGATGTCACGGTGAATGATGGTGCGTTTGGCTCCCGAGTGAAGGTAGTGCAGCCCACGTGCTGCTCCTATGCATATCTCTAGCCTCTGATTCCATGACAATGGTTCCCAATCATAGAATAGACGATCACCAAGGGAACCATTGGGCATGTACTCGAAAACAATAAAGTTGTCATCTTTGTGAAGGCCGCGGTCTAGGTGGAATCCGATTAGAGAGATCAAATTAGGGTGACGAAGCTGGCAAAGCAACTCAATTTCATTCTTGAACCTTTCCAATGTCACTATAGTAGAAGTTTTACTAGGAATTCGTTTCACTAATACTGCAGTAGCAACATGATCAAGTTGGAGATAACCTTTATATACTTTACCAAAGAATCCTTTTCCAGTTACATTATTTTGATCAAAGTTGTTGGTTGCTTTTGTTAGATCTGCGAGAGAAAAATGACGGCATAGCTCTTCTATTACTGTTGGGTACGACTTCCCAGCATGTTTCTTTAAACCCAAAAACTTGAGAAACATTATTCTTCCACTTTAAGACACCCCTGTAATTGTAATTGTCAATTGAACACTAACATTCAGCTATGCATGCTTGATTCATTTAATAATCAGATCGACTTTTCTTTATGAATTATAAGGATTTAATTTAGAAATTGTAACGAATGAATAAGCCAGGAAAACAAAGGATGGAGGTGACTAAATCAAAAATATGAAGAAGAAAGAGCATGCGAGCGTACCTGAAGATTTAGAAGAACAACAAGAACAAGTTGTTGATGCTTAATCTAAATCTACTCCATTCATTACAGAAGTCAAGGTCAACATATTATCTGCTTTTTTCCTTTTAAATTTTCTTACCAGGTTTTACATGTGGGACCCTCCCACTCCATGTCATCTTTCTTCCCCTTCCCCTACCTCCACCGCATCGACCAAGACACCTTCGCACCCTCAGCCTCTATTCAAGGCCTTCACCAGCACCTCCCTTCAGATCTTGCATCCTCCCCATCAACACAACAGCACAAGTTTGTCCATTTTTTACAAATATCATAGAATAACTATTTTTAGGGGTCCGCTAAGCTGCCAAAAGAAAATTATGTGTAACCTTATATAAGGGTGGAGTGAGTCCGTTAGTTACTGGTATTTTTTGTGGCTTCTAGGGTGCACTTGTAACCTAAGTGATGCACCGTGCACCACTCTAAATGACCTGCTACAGCAGGTTTTTTACCTGATATTTAAAAAAATTTAAAATAATAATAATTAGTTAATTACATTTTTACCTCTTTAAAAAAAAGTGAAAATGAATTATAAAAAGAAGATTAACAGAGAGAAAGGGGTTTATAGTAATTAACAAATTAAAATTATAATAAATTATAAAAATAAAATAACTTGTAGAACCGGTTACCGGTCACTTACCTGGACACTTGGCGCGATCTTATTGGCCAGAAGTTGGTGGTGCACGGTGCACTACTTAATTGGTAGTTCACCTTAGACAAAACCGTATTTTTTAAAAAAAAAATTTAAAAAATCATTTTGGTTTTCTGAATAATAAAAATCATTTATGTTTATTTTTTTATAGCCCATATCAAATTCTACTTCATCTTCTCTCACTTCTCCAACCCATCCCCTCCCTGTCGTTGCTGACGCTGTTTCCCATCGTCGTGTTGTAATGAGTCTCCTAGAAATTAGGGGTGTCAAATGGATGAGTTGGATGGATTTAGATCCACATTGTAATGAATAGGTCAAAACCATTCGTTAACCTATTAATGGTCCATTTAAATTGCCTCATAAAATATCCAATCCATCCATGACTCATTTAAAAATATTCATCAAACCCATCCATTAGTGAATTTTAATGGATGGATATCCAACCATCCATTAAAATCGGTCTCAAATTTCAAAAACCAGTCCGAAACCCAAAAAACGGCCTGAAACTCAAAAATCGACCTGAAACCCAAAAAAGGGCATAAAACCCAAAAATTGGCCTAAAACTCGAAAATTAACCCGAAACCCAAAAATCGACACGAAAACTAAAAAATGGATCTAAAACTCAAAAATCAGCCTGAAACCCGAAAAACGGCCCTAAACCCAAAAATCAACCCCTGAACTAGAAAATTGGCTCCAAATTTGAAAAGTCGGTCCCGAACCTGAAAATAGGGTTTGAATTTGAAAAATCGGTGCTAATATGAAAGTAGGGCCTGAATCTAAAAAATTGGTCTCGAACTCTAAAATCGGGGCCAAACCTGAAAATTGGGCCTAAACCCAAAAATCGGGGCCTAATTTGAAAAATAGGTCCCGAACTCAAAAATTGGGTTGTTTTTTGGGTTTCGAGCTAATTTTTGAGTTTTAAGTTGATTTTTGGGTTTCGAGCTAATTTTTTAGTTCCGGACCAATTTTTGAGTTTCAGGCTGATTTTTGAGTTGCAGGTCATTTTTGAATTTCGGGCCGTTTTCGGGTATCGGACCAAATTTTGAGTTTCGGGCCAATTTTTGGGTTTCAGGCTGTTTTTTTGGGGTTCGGGCTGATTTTTGAGTTTTGGTATCGATTTTCAAGTTCCGGGATAATTCTTGAGTTTTGCGGCCAAATTTTGGGTTTCAGGTCGATTTTTGAGTTTGAGACTGATTTTTCATATTTTGACTCAATTTTTCGTGTTTAGGGCTGATTTTCAAGTTTGAGCCAGATTTTCGGATTTGAGACCGATTTTTCGAGTTCGGATCCGATTTTAGAGTCGTAACCGATTTTTCATATTCAGGTCCGATTTTCAGGTTTGGGGCTGATTTTTCAAATTGGACCCAATTTTCGAGTTTGGAACCAATTTTTCATATTTGGGTTCGACTTTCATGTTCGGGACGATTTTCGAGTTCAGGATCAATTTTTCAGATTCGGGCCTGTTTTATGGGTTCGGGTCGAGTTTAGAATTTGGGGTCCATATAATCCATTTATATTTTACAAAAAACCAATGGATAATTTTTAATTTTAACTAAATGATCCAATGGATTTCAAAATATCATGGATGGATCATGACCCATCCACTATATTAAATGGATGGGTCATTATCCATCCATTTAATTATAAATTTTAGATGGATGGTTTTAAGTATGAGTGAATTGGATGGATATGATTCATGGATCCAATTGCCACCCTACTAGAAATCTAACCCCAGCCCATCCCCTCCTTGAAACCTCCACGCCACCCAACCACCACCAATCGAAAAATGGGTTTTGGGGGGAGGAGGAGAACGACGAAGGGGAAGAGAGGGGGTGGATCTCGCCATTGATTACACTGATGAGGTCGCCCCTCACCTCAACCTCATCAGCGGATTCCGGGTTCAACCACTGCCACCAGATCTGCAAAGGGGGAGGACCAACCACCGCCATAAGCACCAGATTTGCAGAGGGGAAGACAAACCCTCCACCTCCAAGTTCAACATATTGGACTCTATAGTGGAGAAAGGGAACTCTAGATGAAGAGGGAGGATTGAGCGTTGAGGGCGAGTTGGAGGCAGAGTTGGGTCTTGTCGCAACCTCTTTCGTAGACGAGTTCGTGACGTCGGGTTGAGGATGCAATCCAATATGGTACATTGATGAGGCCGAACTTCTATGTTCGCTGTTGCAATAGATTCGCTGCTCTCATGCCTTGATCCTCTCCTGTTCACACTTTTATTTGAATCTTTCACAGGGATTTTGGAATTTCTTGAACAAAGTAAGGTTCTTTAGAGAAAATACCCATCTTCTCCTTCTGGGTTCTATTTCAAGTATCCATAACAAAGATTTTGAAATGTCCTCTAAGTGTTTGTGGTTTTGTATTTGATTTTAAACAGATTTGGGTTTAGTGTTGTTGAAATTAGAGCATAAAAATTGGAGCTTTTAGTTATCGATGATGAGAGCATAAAAAGGCCCTTTTTGTGTGTGTCACGGTGTCTCTACACTGAAGAGCTTTTGGTTGTGATTAAGGTTCAATGTTATTAGGGGAGGGAGGGTGGTGGAGGAAGTTTGGGTTCTGAAATCTAGGTTTCAAGCTTTCTTGTCCAATTTGGGTTGAAAATCTCCAATCTGGGTTTGAAAGCTTGAAGCTTACACTTTTTTTTTTCTCATCTTTGGGCTTCAATGTTGAACAAAGTGGTGGTTTGGTGTGGGCTTGGGTTGGGGTGGTGGCGTTGTTTGGAAGATGAATATGCTTGATGAATGTGGTGGTGCGGTGTTGAAGATGAAGATGAACTAATAAAATTTTATTTTCTGAAAATACCATTTTAAATTTTTATTTTTTAGAAAATAAAAAAAATTGGGGAACCCACCATATGAGGTGAGACTCCCCTTATGTAAGGTTACATAAAAATAATTTTGTTTAGGTTAGGCGGATCCCTATTTTTAGGCTTAAATAACTTTTTCATCCCTATAAAATACTTTTTTTATTTTAGTCCTTGCAATAAATTGTCCTTCATTTGCATCCTCCCAAAAGCCACACATTCGAATTTCATCCTTATCGTCATTGTTTCCTTGCAATTTAAACAAAAGTCAAGGTCAACAGATTATGTGCTTTTTTCCTTTTAAATTTTATCACCAAGTTTTACATGTGGGACCCTCCCACTCCATGTCATCTTTCTTCCCTCCCTCATCCTTCCTCTTCCCCTACCTCCACCGCATCAACCAAGACACTTTCGCACCCCCAGCCTCTGTTCAAGGCCTTCACCAGCACCTCCCTTCAGATCTTTCTCTCTCCCTCGCAACTTCTTCTCCTTCTACTAACACTACCTAAGTATGCTGGCATGAAAAATGATGAAGCACACCAGAGGAAGCAAATAAAGCCTGGACTTTGTTATTCATGAATTCAGTGCCATTGTCACTTTGGAAAACCTTAAGGGATCAAGAAAATTGATTTTTTATAAGTGTCATTTTTACGTATTTTCACATACTCAAATTGACACTTATTTTGATCATTTGATAGATATTCTTTAGTAAACTCCTCTATTTTACTTTATATTCGTAAAACTGCTGAGAATAGGTATGCACTGTGTTTTAAGATGATTCATGCCAATTTATGCCCATATTTTGATGTAGGAATGAAGTTTGGATGGAAGTTGAATAATGGCAAGAAGAACTGGGCAAAATGTACAAAAAGTTTCTGGTCGCTCAGCGCCCCAGGACGACCGCTCAGCGCCCAAAGACCCCTCTCTGGCCACTTAGCGCCCCAGGAAACCGCTCAGAGACCAAGGCGGTGCAAGGAAACCCTTCATTAAGGGAAATAGGCCGCTCAGCGCCCTGGCAGGGTCGCTCAGCGACCGATGCTGCTTTTGTCCTATAAATTGCTTCGTCCAGAACATAACAGGGCAGATAGAATTTTTAGGAAACGGATTAGTTTTTAGTTTTTATTGGAGATTTTGAGTAGGTTGAAGATCCTAGAGAGAGGGAGTGAACAAGGAGAGAGAAAGGAAGGCTCTTGAGCGTCGATACGTCACCGTCAAAGTGGAGACGCGTCGCCGATGTCGCCAAGCTTTCGATTTTTCTTATTTCTTCTTGTAAGCTTATGGCATCCATGAAAATAGATAGATAAACCTCTCTTGTTGGGATTAGTCGTAGCCTTTTGACCTTTGTGATGTATTCTTTTTGATATTCATATATAAGTTGATTTTTATATGCCATGATTCAATGATTTTATCGTATGTCTAATGCTTGTTTTGGATTGATCACCTAGAAGATGATTATAGATTTGATAGGATGGTGGGAACTGGGTATTTGAATCTGAACTAGGTAAAATCATCTAATGATTATAAGGTCTAGGGATAGGGTTAGATCATTAGTCTATTCAAACACCCATGTCTAATGCTACTCAGTTTTGTTAATCATTCAAGGGATTGAGGGTTAATGTAGTTGAGTTGATAATCTTCTACACCGGGGGACTGGGTAGTAAGACAAGAAATATTGGGAGGAATCAATTGCATAGTCAATACAACATCCATGTCTAATGTTTTCTGCTTTGGTAATCAATCAAGGGATTGAGGGTTAATTTAGTAGGATGAGAATCTTCGCACTAGGGGACCGTGTGGTAAGTTAAGAACTGATGTTAGAACAAGGTTTATGTATGAATTCATAGAATGCATCAAGGTTAATTGGTGAAAGCTAATCCCATCAGTTTAATCAACTTGCTTTTAAATCTGTTTTATCGTTTTGTTTATGTTTCTTAGTTCAAACAACTTTCAATCTATCATTTTACCTCTTGTTTAAGTCAATTACGCTAAATAACGACATTTAGACCGCAATTCCCTGTGGATTCGACAATACCCGTTGTTATACTACAATTGAGACTTGAAAGAGATTTGATAGTGGATAAGTGACAATTTATAAATTTGTTTGGTGACGTAAAAAATCTCTTCATCAAAATGGCGTTGTTGCCAGGGAATTGCGCTAGTACAAAAGCATAGCTTTAGTGTAGTTAATTTAGGCAATTGTGAATACAGTGTATACTTTTAGATTTCAATTTAACTTTCCTTGTTGTTACTAATCTCTCGTGTTAGCTTGTGTTTTCTAGACTATTCAATTAGCTAAGTACAGAGCAACAGGAAGCTTCTGAATTACCAACTTCTCAGAATGTATCAATCATCTCAGGTAATGTGGTGTGAATTCTGATTTGGTACTCATTATGTTGGTTATTTTCCAGAACAAGTATCACCACCATCAGACCAACCATATTATCCCCTTAAAGAGGAGAGGATGTCCAAGCTTGAGGATACCTTGGTGAAATTCATACAGATGTCAATAATCATCCATGGAAACAAGTAAAGCCAAGAAAAAACCAAGATCAAGAGAAATCATCCACGAAAATAGTAAAGTAATAATATCCAGCAATAGATATAACAGGAGAAGGTCCCCACAAATCACAATGAACAAGATCAAGAATGGCAGAAGCCCTTTTATGATTATCATAAAAACCCAAACATTTACTCTTAGCCATCTAACAAGTCGTACAACAGATCGGCTTAGGCAAAACAGACGAAACAGTTAAACAACCTTTCTTATACAACTTATTAATAACATCAAAACTAACATGAACCAAACGAGAGTGCCAAAGTTCAAAAGAGGCACGAAGTAGTGGAGAACTAGTAGTCAGCAACGCCTGAGGTCCTTGATCCAGCACATACAATTCGTGATCACATCTTCCCCTTGCCAGAACGGCTCATGCCCTTCAGTTTTGAATAACAAAAGAGTCATCCATAAAAACAGCCTTAGCATGATTATCATGAGTCAGTTGGCTAATAGAGACAAGATTTTTAGTTGGGCGAGGCATAACAAAAACATCGGACAAAGGAACAATATGTGATAAAGAACGAGAACCAATGTTAGTAATATGTAAAGAAGTCTCATTACCCACAAGAACATGATCATTACTGCGATAATCCTGGGAATCAATCAACTGAGACGAAGAAGGGGTCATGTGAGATGTGGCACCGGTATCCATATACCAATCAAATTTGGGTGAAGAGTCCAACAAGCAATCGGCAGCAAAGGCTTGAGCCAAATTAGCAGCCTTAGAGGGTCGGTCCCAGCGAACTGGACATTTGTCAGCATAATGACCCTGTTCACGACAAATCTGACAGCGAGGAACATAACACGTTGACCAGAGTTATTGCGATGCTAACGAGAGCCATCATTCGAATTTCCGCGGTTACAATCTATGGAACCACCGCTGGAATTACCACGGTTACCACCGCGAGAGGACTGATTGCCAGAAGAGCGAGACTGATTGATCGCATAGAAAGTAGCTGCTTGAGCAGGCGCGAGTTCCTCAAGAGAGGGCTGAAAAATAGCATGGCTTTCGACCTTATAAAGAATATCAGTAGACAGAGGCAATGGTACCTAATCAAGCTAACCCGTGAAAAAGTTGGCATAGGAGGGACCAAGACTACGAAGGAACCGGTGAACTTTGTCATCATTAGCAACAGGAGCACTAATAGCTGCCAATTGATCACAAATAGTGCGGAATTTATTACCACATTCAGTTACAGAGAGGGAACCACGACGCATGAGTTGAAGCTCATCACGGAGGCGCAGTTCACAAGCCTTGCTGCGTGAAGCATATGCACTGTGCAACGCAGTCCAAACAAGGAGGAAAGAAGGAGTCTGTTGACGTTGCGATCTTGGACCTGCCATAGAGCAAACCCGGAGAGGTGGCAGTAGCAAAGGTATGTTGCACAAACTGCGGCGTCGGATCAACAGAACCATCAACAATATGAAAAAGATTCTGGTTTTGAAGAAGAGATGTAACCTGTTTACGCCAAAGGAGAAAATTCTCAGAACTGAGGCAGATCGTGATCATGTGAACCATAGTCACAAAATGAAGAGACGGAGGAGTGATGTCGTCGGCCATGATGAGCGGTGAACCAACAGACAACAGGTGTGAGGACGGTGCTGGGGCGGCTAGGCTGCGGTGCAGAGAGAGAGAGAGAGAGAGAAAGTACGGTGCGGGTGGTTCGCGCTAGGTCGAAGAAGGACGGCACAAGGTTTGAGGGTAGGGTTTAGAATCGCAACCTGATACCATGTTAGATATGATAACTCTTACCATAATTTGTGTGAGGTAGTCAATGTATTATTTATAGAAAGGAATTACAATAAAAAACAGAATATGCTTAAGAATAATAAGAGAATATTCTATGGGATATTGTAGCCTAGAATAATAAATAACTATAATAACAAAATACAACTCATTGGCACTGAGACTCCGTAATATCTGCTGTAATTAGGATTTGATTTGTCAAGGGGATTGTGATAGGATTTAATGAGATTTTGTCGTGTAGCATTAGAATCTTATATATATGTTGTAACACTGTAACCCATATTCTATTCTGAATGAATCGGCGCTATAGCCACTTTATAGCCGCAGAGGTAGACAAACTGGTCGGACTGCGTGGACAAAGATTCTGCGTGCTTTCTAACCTAATTTCTCCTAAGTTACTCAGTGCAATCCAAGGGGTTCGAACTAACAACATTATTAATAACAATAACTATATTAACCATAATAATAATAACACTAATATTTTTCAATAATTAAAACTAATATTTGGTTAATAATTTTCTCAAAACTATAAGTTGGTAATTAAAAACGGGATGTGACAGGAAGCGCTTGGAAAAACAACACAATAACAAAAATTGACAATTTCCAGCCTACCACTAGTAATTTTGGTATAGGAATTAACCTTTCAATACGGGCACCTCAAAAATGGCTTCCCTGGGTTCAATACATTACTAGAGGTGAACAATGTTGTTTCTTCTCCACACTAATAGAATACATTCGGATGCAGAGTAGAAGAAGATGATGAACGAGCATTACTCTTCACCTCAGAAGAAGCATTCACCTCATAATGTTCAAATCTCTACAATTCTCCTTCTCACGAACCCTAGCCCTGCACCTTCAACTCGCAGCAATAACAATTTCTCCTTCTCCAATTCTAGATTAGGGTTCTAAGCTCTCTTATTGGGGATTAAATTGATTTAAGAATGACCGAAATTGATTCTTAGAATGTTTTTGATGAAACGTACATGTGGATAGAAGAATTTATATGTAGGATGTTTTTAATTAATATTAATGTTAAATAAGCATTATGACGTTGTATGGACGATTTTCAATAAAAAAAAATGTCCAAGCCTAAAAAAAGATATTTTTAGGAATCATTTTAGACTTAGGTGTATAAATCAGGGACTAGAAACATATTTTACGCTAATTTTAAAGTTCGCCATCTTTCCATGTTAGTACTCATCTATAGCAACGGCTTGGCCTTTAAATTGTCTTAGCGTGTGAATATTCTCATGGCAAATATCACCTATGAACATAAGAATCCAATGAGTCAATTTCCTTCGTTTTCTAAGCCAAATCAAAAGGAAAATCCACAATTGGTTATTCATACAAATTAATTAGACCTCCTTTTGTGATTCTATTTGGCTATTCCTTTCTTTGATCATTGTCCACATATATACATGGCTTCTCTTCTGTGCTTGCTTATGGTTATTCTTTCACTGGTTTACAATGTTGCTGCTACTTGTTCTAATGGAACTTGCAGGGTTTGTATCCCTATCCCCACTTTGCTACTTTGTGAATTCATGCTGTTATATATGTTTGATTGGTCTCAATTTTAAACTAATTTGTTATCAACTCAGCAGCTTCTTGATGAGTGCTCTTCTGATGGAGATTGCGGCGCTGGGCTATATTGTTTCTCTTGTCCGTTTGGGTTTGCAGGGTCTAGGTGTGTGAGGTCTTCTGTCACAGATCAATTCAAGCTCATTGTAAGACACCCCTCTCTTTGTTTTTTGCCTAGTTTTCTCAAAAACTGACACATACAAATGCATAGATGAGAAAGTAGTTAAAGTCAAAAGAGTGTTTATTAGCATAATAATCAACCAACAAGGCAACAACCATGTCCATGGTGGTTGGATATGACTTTGGTTGGGCTGCATTATTGTTGCTCTGATGAGGTAGGCCAGAAATTAGTACTTCCATATCATTTTACTTTATCTGAATATTAATTACCTGTTTGGTTGAAACAGAGAACCTTTATTCAAATGATTGCTGTTGTTATTATAATTGTTATGGCTACAATAATACCATAGTGTGCATTGGCTGAATTGTATGGGTCTTTGTTATGATTTTGAATTGCAGTTGTGGTTGAGGTCACATTTTGAAATTGCGACAGTCATTGTACGGACTCCAAAACCCTTTATGTTGTGGCTACAATTTTAGTTACGGATCGTAACTTAAAACCCTGGCTCAAAGTTCTGAGAATGGGGAGAGATTCAAATCCTCCTCATCTTCACATCATATCACAGTATTTTTTAATTTACTATGTGAGACTAAAAAAGATAAAATAAAGAATTGAAGTAGATACATGCAAACAAGTCAGCTTAATTAGGGTGCACTTTAGCAAACAACTTAATTAAATGTTTATGATAATAAGCGTTTATCAGATAAGTGATTATTAATAAACTAATTTGGGAAGCTTTTTAAAATAAGCTTAAAATGTTTATTCATAGACAAATTTGAAAAGCTTATGAGTACAAACTCAAAGACCTTACATGTAAGTCACAAATTGTTTTGATAAATTTATTCAAACACTTGCATGTGTTTGGTTTCCTGTTGGGAAACCATGGAATCAAATCAAATAAATTAACATGAAAATATTGATTTTTGAGAGTCATTTTGTAGAATGGAAATTGAATTGAAAATCAATTCTGGTAAATGCTAGAAATTTGTTTGAAAACCACAGGGAAACCAAAATCACATGGTAGACAGTGAAACGAAAAGGAAGTTGCTTATGTCCACCATGATTTTAGTTTCTAGTTTTCAAACGAGTTTCGAATCATGCACAAAGATGCATTACAGGGCATTTTATTTTTTTTAAGCAAAAAAGACAACAAAAATTTGATGCAGTATTGATCTTAATCTCTTGTTAACTACTGCTATTTTTTTCTGGACAGAATAATTCTCTACCGTTCAACAAATATGCATTTTTGACAACACACAACTCTTATGCCATTGATGGGGAGCCATCTCACACAGGTGTGCCTCGTGTGACAGTCACCAACCAAGAAGACAGTGTCACCCAACAGCTAAATGTATGCAATTCAATACAACTAAGTATAGCTTTAATATCATTAATTTTCTGTAACTCTGATTCTTAGAAGCAATGTATAAGTTACCACTTTGTTGACAATGGTTAATTTTTGTAGAATGGAGTTCGGGGACTAATGCTAGATACATACGATTTTGATGGAGAAGTATGGTTATGCCATTCATTTGGAGGCCAATGCTATGATATCACAGCATTTGTATGTAAAAATCCTCTACCCCATTATGTTTGTTTTCAGTCCATGCATTTCTATCTTAGAAAAAAAAGTTTGAAATTTGCAACCTCTAATGACTACCCCTAAATGAAAATCTTCTTTCTCAATTCGTATCTTGCTTTCATGTCCCACTAATAAAATTTTGTCATGTTAGTTAAAAAATACTGATGAGGCAGATGCAAACATACACAATTTTTAATTGGAATGACAAAATTTCATTGATGGAAAAGAGAAGTGAGACACTATTTGGAAGCAGAAGATCTTGATCAGAAACTGAGATCCTAACTTGTGTTTAACTATTAGGAACCTGCTATAGACACACTGAAGGAAATTGAAGCTTTTTTATCAGCAAATCCAGCAGAAATTGTGACCCTTATCTTGGAAGATTATGTTCATGCCCCCAATGGTTTGACAAAGGTCTTCACTGATGCTGGTTTGATGAAGTATTGGTTTCCATTAACAAGCATGCCAAAAAATGGTGAAGATTGGCCTCTAGTGAGTGATATGGTTGCCAAAAACCAAAGGTTATTAGTTTTCACTTCTATCAGGTCTAAGGAACAAAGTGAAGGCATTGCATACCAGTGGAATTTCATGGTTGAAAATCAGTGTAGGAAAACACCATCCATTAAATCTCTTTCATTCTCAAGTCTCAACAAAATGCTTCCTTTGCCAATTTCTTTTTTTTTTTTTTTGTCATACTTTCTATCTTAAACTTTTCAGATGGAGATGGTGGAATGAAAGAAGGAAGTTGTCCAAACAGGGCAGAATCATCTCCTCTTGATGAGAAAAGCAAATCCTTAGTGTTGGTAAACTATTTCAAAACAACACCATTCAAGGTATTCACATGTGTAGATAATTCTGGGCAACTCATTAACATGCTACTAACTTGTTATGGCGCTGCTGGTAACCGTTGGGCAAGTTTTGTTGCTGTTGATTATTACAAGGTTCGTTTTAGGAAAATTTTATCACTTGCTTCTAAGTTTTGTTGCTAAATCAACAAATATTTTCTCATAATCCTTGCATTCTTGGGGGTATTATGCAGAGGAGTGAGGGAGGAGGGTCATTTCAAGCTGTGGACACTCTCAATGGGAAACTATTATGTGGGTGTGATGATGTTCATTCATGTGAGGTAAAGCAATTAACTCAAACTATTCGTTCATTTAAATTATAAACACACAATTAAGGTAATATTTAACTGCTAACAAATTATGTTTCAGCCTGGATCAACTTCACAAGCTTGCTCATCACCATCATAGAAAGCATTATAACAAGGGCAACAACCGTCTGAAAATAACTCAGACAGTAGATTGTTGTGAATTTTCACTCAATTAAACAATTATTGCTTACCATTGTCATTGTAACATACACTACAGCCGCTAAAGTTTCAAATCCTACTAGGATTTGTTGCCCTGAGAAACTACTTTCTATCTCAAACAATAAAAAACACCAATGGCAAGGATCTACAGAAGCATACAACACCCATAATGTTAAGCACAGGTATTATTTAGATTCAGGGATCAATTCAGGAAATATTAAGTATCCAAAACAACTAAGGTAACAGTTTAAACATGCAGAGTACAAATTATAAACTTAAACCATTTTCAGATAATATGACGATAAAAAATCCATTTGACAAACAAAATGACAAGTCAGCACCACAAAAACTCTGAACTGAAAGGAACTAGTCGATCATGTGTATAATGGGTTCACAGATACTTTCAAGCTTCTTCAGATAATCCACAAACACATTTTCCTCCCCCTGGTTATTATCATCATCAAGCAAATTTTCTGCACTTGTAATTGCAGAAACGATATTGTTCTTTTGCTGTGAGCTGAGCCTTGAACTTATATCCTTTTTCTTCAAAGCATTCTTCATCTCGTACACATAATCATCTAGAGCACTCATTGCCTTGACCTTCCTAAGGAACTTCTGATCTTCAGCCTGGCGTTTCTCAGCTTCTTGAATAGATCTTTTAATTTCTTCAGCTGAAAGTCTTTCTCTGTCATGGGTTATAGTAATCTCAGTCTTACTCCCAGTGGTTTTTTCCTCAGCAGAAACAGTTAAGATACCATTTTCATCAACAGCAAAAGATACATAAAAAGGATGGTCGCGAGGAGCAGGAGGGAGGCCAGAAAGTCTAAAAGAACCAAGCAGATTGTTGTGACTGGCTCTTGTTCTCTCACCCTCATAGATATCAATGTCGACATAAGTTTGGTTATCTATAACTGTCCAGAACTCTTCTGTCTTCTTTACAGGAATAGTAGTATTCTTAGGAATCACTACACCCATCTGATCATGTATTAGCTCCCACCCTAGAGATAGAGGTGTAACATCCAAAAGCACCAAGTTTGGAACATTCTTAAGGCCCTCACTCAACAAAGCTGCCTGAACAGCTGCACCATAAGCCACAGCCTCATCAGGGTTGATGCTCTTGCATAGATCCTTCCCATTGAAAAAGTCCTGCAATAACTGCTGCACTTTGGGAATCCTAGAAGAGCCACCAACAAGGACAACAACATCTACACAACTCTTGTCCATGTTTGCATCATGAAGACACCTCTCCACTGTCTCCATGCACTGCTCAAAAAGTTCCATGTTGATTTCCTCAAATCTCTCGCGAGTGATTGGGAAACAAAAGTCAATGCCCTGAAATAAAGCATCTAGCTCAATGGTGGTATGAGCAGCAAAAGTGAGTGCCCTTTTTGCTCTCTCACACGCACTTCTCAACCTCCTCAGGGCTCTTGGGCTCCCACTGATGTCCACTTTGTTCTTCTTTTTAAACTCTTGCACAAAGTAGTTCACCAGTCTGTTATCAAAGTCCCCTCCTCCAAGGTGAGTGTTTCCAGATGTGGCCATGACTTGGAAGACATTATCCTTAATTCTAAGGAGAGACACATCAAAAGTACCCCCACCAAGGTCAAAGACAAAAATATTTCTCTCCCCAACACAATCTAATCTCTTGTCAAGGCCATATGCAATAGCTGCAGCAGTTGGTTCATTGATTATACGCATAACATTGAGGCCAGCAATGGCACCGGCATATTTGGTGGCTTTACGCTGAGAGTCATTGAAATAAGCAGGCACAGTAATAACCGCATTCTTCACAGGTGACTCCAAATATGTTTCTGCAATCTCACGCATTTTGGCTAGAACCATAGCTGATATTTCCTCTGCTGAAAGTTGCTTCTCCTGACCCTTGAACTTCACAACAATCATGGGTTTGTCATTAACATCAGCAATTACCTTGAATGGCCACAACATTACATCATTTTGAATTACAGGGTCACCATATTTCCTACCAATTAACCTCTTAGCATCTGCAAAAAAAAAAGATAAATATGATTTAAATTCCAGAATTGCAGATAAATGATGTTGCAATCAGTGTTGTCAAGATCCCAATCCGGATCTTAGGATCCGACGATCTTGCGATCTTTCTAATGCTTTAGGATCTAGATCCCACATACGTCTCATGGGGGTAGAATATGTCCAGGATCCCGATCTTTAGGGGCATGATTGCAGGATCCCACTTCGATCCTAGCCCCTAGGACCAGGGTTATGGAAATGAGCTTTTGAGTTTTGACCCCAAAAAAGAGACCCACTCGAGCTGCCAGACCTCCGCAGCCGCAACCCATCTTCTTCCCTGTCAACCTTCACCACCGTCGACCGTTGCTCACGGCTGTATGAGCCCTATTTCTTGTTTAAGTTCATGCGAATAAGGTCATTTTCATCATCTATGTAATTTTCTGTATGTGTATTTTATTAAGTATATGTTTGCATTTCGAGTAGGATCTTACGATCCGATCCCGATCCTACAATCTTTCATCCCGGCTCCCCTCCGATCCTGAGTAGGATCTCAATCCTAACAACGTTGGTTGCAATGCCGTAACAAGAAATCCAAAACCCTTTGAGTTGCGGCCGCAATTGCAGTTGCGTATCGCAATTTAAAACCCTAGCTTCTAAATCTCATAACTACAAGCTAATAGAGAAAAATTTCTGCATGCATATATTCAAAGAAGGACAGTAATAAAAGTAGAAAATTTACCAAAGATGGTGTTTTCTGGATTTGTAGCAGCTTGTCTTTTAGCAGCATCACCTACCAACCTTTGATTATCAGTGAATGCAACAAAGGAAGGTGTCGCTTTGTTTCCTTCTTCATTGTGGATAATCTCCACCCTGTTGTGTTTCTCGACCCAAACTGCTACACATGAATACGTCGTGCCAAGGTCGATTCCTATGGCACATCCCTCATCTTTTTTTGCCATTCTCTTTCAACCTAACAAAACATAAAACAGGCGAAGTGAACTATATTAAAGCTTGCGAACATGAACTATATTTATAGTCTCGATAAACCTACCGCCTGATATCTTCTTTCAAGAAATTAGAATTCTAATTAATGGATAAATATTTATTTTAGTTTCTACTACTAATTCGAAAATATGAATTTCCAGAACCAACTAATCAGGATAGTTTATCTCCATATGGAGCAAAGGTTCAACGTATCACCTAATTAATGTAGGCTTAATTGCACTTTTGGTACTTTGTTTATCGTGATTGTACGATTTGGGTCCCTCTTGTTTAAAACGAGCATTTTTGGTCCTAGAATTTTTTAACGAGTTGCAATCAAGTCCTTATGTTAGAGTTCTGGTAACGGAAATAGGTGACATGGCTTTGACTAAAGCTTACCATTTGAATATTTTGACATGTAGGTTTCTTTTGCTTAATTGAATGACACATCATCACCATGGTACTTCCCTCACCATCTTCTACTCACCAGTTTGAGAAAGTACTTCCATCACCATATGCATCATCACCCTCACCCCACTCTCGACCACCGGTTCCATAGCCAGTTACTTTTCTGGTGGCATGCCCTGTGTATTTTTCAATGCCTTCGTTTGTGCAAAGAGTGTGCTGAGCATCCGTCGCAATCCAGAGAGATTCTGATTCTTCCTCCGCCATTGACTACAAGCGTGCCCTGGGTCGTCCCTCCTCTAAGACTCTTGGATCTTGACCTAAGGGTCCCTCCTCCGCCGAAGGTTGCCTGATCTATCTGAGTTACAAAAACCCTTAAATTTAAGATCTGAATTTTCACCATTTTGGTCCAGGTATGTCTAAGCACAGATTTGCAGTTACAACATTGCCATTTGAAAGAACATCCAACTTAAATTGGAAGCAAAACATAAAAAAAAATGTTAAAAAGAACATAAAAATCCTTTCCAAATGAAATGAACTAATTAACTTGATTAACCATGTCACTACCTGAGAGCTTTTCTACTCGTCCAAATCAAATGAGTTAAATAACTTGAACCAGAATAATGCAGCACACAGCAAAATGAAGCATACCTATAATTTACACATCTGCGCCCTGAGCTTCATCAAGGTCATTATAACCTCTTAGCATTATCTCTGAGTACCTTCTTCTGCTTGATCTATCTATAGATGAAAATGGAGATTAAACATCTGAAATTAGCAGGAAACAAAAGAATAGGGAAAATAAAATGCAGAAGAAGAAAATCTTCACCAAGAAAAACAGTGTAAGATTTATTTACAAAAGAAGAAGTACTGGTTGATACCAATATTAGGACCCCAGCAAAGTTAATTTCTTTTTAATATTTGGAAGCGAAAAAATGGAAGGGCATGAAGGAACAAGTGAAAGAGGGAGAGTGTGTTTCAAAAACCTCGTTCTGGGCACAGAGCAAAGCAGCGAATTGTAAGGGTTGTAGTGGTTGTTGCCCTTGCTCTTCTTCGATTTCGAGAGGAGGAGGAGGAGGTTCTTCCTTGCATTTGGGGTTGTCGGCGGTGACGTTGATGACCTCGCCGGCAGTGCTGCTCTGGCTCCATTTTCTTGAACATGTGGTGATGGCACGTCATCCACCAAAATTGGAAAGGAAAAAAAAGAAAAACACATGTCGTTTAAACCTCTAAGCTTCCGGTCGGCAAGCTGGTTTAGTAAGCCGTATTAGGCATAAAACTTACATACAACATATTATGAGATTATCCATTATTTTGTGCTAAGATTGTGCTATATAAGTCTATCCATCAATTTATTTTTATTCATTAAAATGATAGATTACTTAATTGAGTTTTTTTTAAATAATGCAATTTTTTTTTGTTAAATCTTGAGGTTTATTAGAAAATATTTGTCAAAATGAGGTAGTTTGGAAAACAAGTCTTGTTTAAGGCGTGTGTGAACAAACATGACAAAAATGATGAATGTTCAAACAAGTCTTATTTTAGGCGTGTTCCAGAAAAAGACAAATGAGTGAGAATCAAAATCAGAATCTACACAATGTGATGAGGGGACTGATGGGCTGGGGGGAACAGAAACGTGATCTGAACACGCCCAGACTGTGCCATCACCACATGTTCAAGAAAATGGAGCCACCATACCGCCACCACTACCATCACCACCATCCTTCAAAACGCCACTGCCACCATCACTATACCATCATCACCATCACCGCCCTAACGCCGCTACCACCACCACCCTCCACCCCCTCTACCACTACGACAACTTCCACCGTCACAACCACCACCACTACCACACCCTCCACCTTCGTCACCACAACCACCACCCTCCACTGCCATTGTCCCCACAACCACTACGGTTACGACCATTGCCACCATAACCACAATCACCTCCATATTTGATTTTTATATTATCTATCATTATTCAATACTTCGCCTAATATAGGATTGCATTAATTTAAACGTTATACAGTGTTTGGTGGATAATATAAAAATTTATCAAGTATTATCCTATTAGACCTAATACTATCGGGTCTTATACAATTATGTCTTATACTACAAATAATATACCAAACTAGCCCTAAAGTGGCCCAGCGTATGCTTTAAATTTTCTATTTTAAAAGAAAACAGAAAATAAAGTTTTCTTTTTAAGTTGAAACTTGAAAACATGTATGTTTGATATTTAGAAAAAAAATCTTTAAAAATATTTTTAAAATAAGAAGGGAAAAGTGAAAAATGAGGGATATAATATGTGATGTGATAAGAAATGCAGAAAGCGATAGGAAAAAATATTGATAAAAATAAGATGGAAAAGAAAGTGGGGTGTGACTACTGTGGAAAAATTAGTGCTACATATGTGGCTATGGAATAGCTAGCTCTCTTTGATCTTTAGAAGATGGGAGAAGCAAAATAAGCACCATAAACAGAACAAGAATGCTAGTTTGATTATGGTGGCAATTAGCCTTAAGCAAAAGATCCAGAAACTAATTTAGCTATCAACTTTAGCTCATCCATTTGTCAAGTGAATCCAGTAACTTAAACATTATCATATGTGTTTGGAGTAAATTTAAAACAAAATTACTTTAGTTACCCTTAATTTTGAAAGATTTTACAACATATATTCATGGATATTTTGCAGAGTTAGTGGATGCAGAAGGAGACATGCTTGACAACATAGAATCACAGGTTTCAAGTCCAGTAGATCACGTGCAGCAAGGCAACAATGCCCTCCGGAAGGCAAAGAAACTACAAAAGAACTCTAGAAAATGGATGTTCTGTCATTAGCAAAATTACTGATTGTTAATGCATAATGAAAGAAACATGGAACAACATACAAAAATATTTATATTTGGCTCGTCTAATGTGATGAATGCAAGCGTCAAAAAGAAAAGAAAACGAAAATGTGATGAATGCTAAGTTTATAATATGTTATACATGATCTCGTACATTAAAGGAGTATTCAATAAAAAAAAAATTAAAAGTGAGCAACATTATTTTCATCTAATAGAATATTTACCTTCAATTCTCTCACTTTTAAAGGGGAGACCAAGTTGAGTTATGAAGGGATTTGGCTCTTTCCGTTTCCTCCCCTCTCCTCCACCAAATATGATAAGTTTAAAAAAAATAACTCTCCTCTCCTTTCCACTCCCCTCCAACTAAACATGGTGCTCAGATTACTGTACCACTATTAAGATAACTCCTGAAGCATGTTTCCAAATAATAACAGAGGCGAGGCTTGCCTCTTATATTTCCAAAATGGCTCGATTTTTCATTTTATGGCCAAATTGTTAACTCATGTAAACCGCCCGATGAATTGTAACTTTGGTTAAGTATACACTACAAGAATAGTCTGTATTAGCGTTTGGAAATAGCGGTGTCCACGACACCGACGCTAATTGTGGTTTGTTTAGTCGCCGCAAGATAGGGAAAAAAGAAAACAAAAACTCACTTTTGATTAGCATCAGCCGGGTCGACACTATATTGCATCAGTTAAGTGACATTTAGAGTAGTCGGTCGAAGGAGACACAAAGTTCTCCGGTCAGCTAAACATCATGTCACCGACAGCTAGTGACGGCCTAAAGCCAACTCTACCTCCACTGTCCACTGCAGCGTCAGTTGTGGCCGACACTTAACTTTGACGTGCGTACAACTAAATACATGGGCGGAAAACCTAGCGTGGCCCAACCTACACAAAATGACATAGATTTCTTCGCTCCAACTTCATTATAAGACTCTCTCTCTCTCTCTCTCTCTCTCTCTCTCTCTCTCTCTCTCTCTCTCTCTCTCTTCAAGATTATAAATAAAAACCTGACCTCTACCCCTCCCCTCCTCTCCTCCTCTTTCCACCTTCAGACCGCTGCCAACCCAGTGATTCCACCGTCGCCCGTCTCCGCTCACCTCACCTCTTTCCCCGCCCCCACATCTCCACCCTCACACTCTCAAACCGTCACATCCGCCGCCATCTCCCCCTTCATCCACCACCCGTGATGCCCCGTCGAATATGTGTTGTCAGTTGCTCATCTCCTCTCACCCGTCTTCGCTCACTTCTACCACCATCCTCTTACCCCGCCCCCACATCTCCACCCTCACACTCACAAACTGTATATCCGTTGCTATCTTCCCCTTCAGCCACCACCCATGTTGTCATGTCGAATCTGTGCAGCCAGTTGCCCGTCTCTGCTCGCCGCTACCACCAACATCTTCTCCTACCACCATATCTCCACCCTCACACTCGCAAACACTCACCTACGCCGTCGTCTCCGCCTTCAGCCACCATGTTTGTTGTCGCCTATCCCTCCACTGTTACTCTCACTTCTAGTGCCGCTTTTACCGATACTCAATGTGTCTGCCACAATCGATATTATCACTTCAAGTGTCTGCCCAACCATTGTTGCTGCCACGGCCTCCACCGTTGTCGTCACTTGAGTTGTCGTCCAGCCGCTACCATAGTATCGCTGCCACTGTTTCGCCGTTGTTGTCTTTGCATTTGGTGTTGACAACATGATTGAAATGATTTGGTTGAAAATTGCAACTTTGGGTTGCGATATCTTTAAACACTTGATATAAAGTCTTTTGAGATTTTAAAACACTGATAATTTCAAAATATTTTTATCATATATATATATATATGATAAAAATAGATCATTTTATTTAACTTGAAATTATATTCGAATAACTAAAAAAGTTATCTTTTGTAATGGGTGGAACTCCTCTAAGGTGAGTAGACTCACATTAGATATCAAAGTGAGCATCACAACCATTAAAAATGATTACCTACTTAGAGCTGATGGTTGGTGCATCCATTGTGACAGCACCTTGTATCAAAATTCTTCCTAGTATGTGGTGGCTAGGCGGTGTTCCATTGAGATAGCCTAACAACAACAGTGCAAGTGTGAAAATGCTTCAAGTATGTGAAGGCTTGAGCTTGAAATGGATTCACACTAGGGGAAATTGTTTGGATCAAAGTTAGTAAGAAATTCCACATTGAACAAGAAAAGAAAGTGTTGTTGAGCAATTTATAAGTTAGAAAACTCATATATCTAATGTGTTCAGGCTTTGATGAATATACCTTTTTGGTGAATATGTGACGTCAAATTCATTTTTGTGGTTTACTTTTAGTCTAGTGTGAATATCTCTGGGAGCTTTAAGCATTACAGCCTAATAATTGCTGATTCCTTGCTTCAATGACTATAATTAGTCAGATATGTTATTGTATTTTAGAGCCTAGGGCCGCGCATTCCCATTTGAGATAGCAAAACTATGAATCACACTAACATGACAATATCATGTGAAAATTAGTCTCTCTTTCTTGAAGAGAGATAGATATAAAAAATTAAATTTCAACATTATAATATCATGGGAATTGTGTTGTTTCCACATGTCACGATTTTGACCCACTGATAACCATAAATAGTCAAACGATTATGCAAAAAACTAGAGCATGTATGCTCTCTTGCAATTTGTGAAGAACAAGGAATCTATTTCCTAGTGTTCCTAAAGGTACAAAATACTTCTTATAATTTTAGTGACATGCAAAAATATTGGGAAAAAACAACCTTTTAAAAAACAAAGCAAAAAAATAACAGCAGCAGCTCTAAGAAGTCTGCAAGATCCTCAAAATGTGAACCTCCAGCAACCAGCAGCATTATTGGAATGTCAAAACAATGTAAACACATGATGGCCTCTGCATTGTCAACATCTCTTACTCAGTGGAACATGGTGTTGCCATGGGATTTACTTGTCAGTGGCAAGTTATAGGTTTTTTTTACTCTTTCAGTGTAACTTGCAACTTTTATCAGAAAACCTTGACACAGCTAACTAATAATACATGCAATATAACATGGTTTTTATGTTGCAATACCGTTTTTTTTTCAAATTTAACTCCAAAAATGAAGAGGAAGAATGAAACTTGTAACTTGAACACAATACATTATCATGATACGGAAACTGTACACTCCTATTTCATGCTAGTGAAGCTTCAGCATGATGGTACTTCACAGACAAATTAGGTAATAAATGTTCTCAAAGAATCTTTGAGATTTCTACCAGTAACTTGTGCAGCGCTTGAGGCTTTGAGAAGAATGGAGAGTGATCAGCACCCTTCAGACGGAAAACCTTTTCTGGGGGGCTTGCATTTATCATGTTCTCTTGGAGGGAGAGAGGGATGGCATTGTCTTCAGGAGTTTCTATGTAAAATCGCCGTACAGATCCATATTTCAGGTCCGAAAGGTTAAGTTTCTCTATAACAGGTGCAAATGGTACCGGCCTCATCGAGACAGATGCTAATGCAACATCCTGCATTTAGAGAACAATCAATGAACAAAGGAGGGTTCCCCTAAACACACACAAAAAAAGACTTTCATCGGTTGAAGGCAAAAGAGGACAATTTCATGTATATATACTACTACTCACTTTGGTGGGACTCTGGTTGAATAACAAATCCCTTAACAACGACTTGTCTAGATCAAAAGAAGTTGGAGGGCGATCGTTCCCATTAGCATACAAAAATTTCTGAGCTTGTTGCATAAGATCATCTGATGTTGCCTGCAATAGATAGCCACAATCAAATCATCACTTCAAGGATAAAGACAAGAAGAAATTACAAATTAATCATGCCACCCCACCAGCCCAGTTTTCAAATTCAGTCCTATAAATAAGATATGTTAATTTTAGTAATAGCAGGAGATGGAAAACCTGTTGAGAAATGATATCAAGAGTACTATGGCCGCTAGTCAGCATTGCTGCAGCAATAAAGACAGCCTTCGATATCTTAAGAGGAAACAACTCCATTGCATATGATATACATGCCCCACCAAAATCATGTCCAACCAAGATCACCTTCATAAGAATCAAAAGGAGAGTAAGAATTACATGGAAGGAATAATATGCACAGACCCTATTCCCATACGTAGATTTTGCGATAACAATATCACTCCCTAGCATGTAACAATGCCAAGTGGCTCAAACCTAATACCAAACCATTGGCGTCTTTCCAGTAGTGTACTGAGAGCAAAAGATTTAGACATGGCACAGATTTTTACCAGTGCAGTTTAAATGGAAAATCAGTTCCATTTGTAATTGAACCTTTTAGCCCTTAGAAAAATATAGAGACAATTAAGACTACTGTATGCCTGTTAAAATATCATGAGTCACCACATATTGTACACAGTTTCAGGAAAAACTATAGTATTTTTTTGCAGAAAATGAAGAATTCTAGCAAACCACATCCCTAGTTTCCTGGATTCATATATATACAGATATAATGATGTTACTCACATAACTTTGTCTTCACTTATCGACAATGGTATATTTATTACGACTTCAATCCAAATCATCTTAATTTTCTCTACACCTGCTAGTTCCTACACTTTTTAGCACCTTTTCAACTTCCTCCTAGATTTCAACTATTAAATTAAATTCCTCTAATCTTGAACTACAATAGTGCGAAAATGCACCTTTTAGGCCATTCATGTATGTTGGAATTCATAACTCCACCACAACCTCTTGCACGTAATTTAACATTTTCATCAGAAATATAAAGCTACTGTATTATGTACATATATGCAGGGGGAGAGAGAGATAAGGAGAGAATACTAGTCATAAAAGCTATACAAGAAGCTGGCAATGATTGAAAAAAGAATGTATAAGCTAAATGCCATGCATCTTACCTTCCCCCACTGAAAATATCAAACACGGTAAATGGAGATATATAATAAAGATAGAAATATAGAATAAAGCACTCCATTATAAAGTGGAAAGCAATGACATAAGTACCTTTTCACCTTCAGGAAGTTTTTCAAGGAAGTCAGTAAGTGGCTTCACATATTGTGACAGACTTGTAATGTTGTTTGTATCATACGAATGAACTCCAGAACCAGTTAAATCTATAGCAGCTACTTTATAACCACCTTCTTCAAGAAGTGCTATAGTTTTGTACCAACACCAGGCCCCAAAGCCACCTCCATGAACAAGGACAAAATGATTGGTCTCAAGATCCTCAACCTTTACACCCTGTCAAATTGAAAACAAGCATGAATAGGCTAAAGAAAACACAGCAAAGATAACATTAAGGTATTTACCATATACCATTTTTTTGCTAATAGTTATAAAAGAGATGGAATCTTGTTTTATGCAACACTATACCATAATCAAAGAAGATGGGAATACTTTAATATTCATGTTTAATTAAGAAATGAAACCACATTTGCAGCCTCAAGTCAGAAAGAACAGTAGTTGATCCATCAGAGGTTCAATGTCCTTTTAGAAACTACGATGTCACAGTCGTGACAGGGAAGAGGCAGGACAAGGTTCCCTTAAAAGCCACACTTAACTTTCAGTAAAAAGCACTTCAAAAGATCAAATCTCAACCCCCCCCCCCCCCCTTCATATCCCCTCCGACTCTTCAAGACTCGATCACATTAATCTAGAAGAAACTTCTAACTTAACAGCCTATAGGACACGCCAACCCATAATGCTGCTTAAACACTTGCCTGTAAATTTTCCTCTTGAACTAATGATAGTGATAGGTATAAATTATATAAGCTATTTTATTCCTCAACATTGTTCTGATTCATATAAGTCTAAGAAACCAGATGATGACAGACCAAAACCTTCCCAGAATCCTTTCATCTTCTTCAACATCATATGTCATTTCTCAAATCATAAGTCTAAGAAACTACATCATCATAGAAACCCCATCAAGTAACAACTATTGTAAGGCCATGGATTCAAGGAAGGCCTCAATTTGGAAATAAAAAAAAAAAACAATTTTTGTCGTAAATATCAAAAAACCTTCATGAGAACACACCAAAAGAAAGCAAACCTTACTTCCAAATTAAAGAAGAGGAGAAAAAAGCTTATGGTCAGAAGAAACAAACAATCTCCACTACTCTAAAACTGACTAAACTATCAAATTTTCCAAAATCGCCAGATATGAGTACAACAAACCAAATCAACCAAAAGTAATTAAGAGCTCACAAATAAATGAAGAAATGGCAGATGATTCTTCAAATCAAAACCAAAGTACAAATGGGTAATTAAAAAAAGGCACTTTTTTATTGGTTTTAGAAGGAAGGGGCATGATTCTTTTTCTTGCTTTAAATGAACACCGTGTCTATCATGATCAAGCCCCATCCTTTACAATAAATGTGCAAGTGGGTAACCCAAAAAAAACACTTCTTTAATTAATTTTTAATAATTGATTTTACAGTGAACTGGGCATGAAAGGAAAGTAACCTGATTAAGAAGCTGATGAGGTTGAAGAAGAGGGTCGGTGAGGGACCTAGCCCTGGAACTGGAACTACGAGGCAAAGTGTTGCTGTTGCTGCTGTTCTTCTTCGAAACCCCATTGGGATATCGGAGCGAAGTGGAGCGATCGAAGTTCTGCTTCTGCTGCTGCTGGTGCTGCTTGAAAAGGATCGCGGCGGCTATGGCCTGCTCGCGAATCGCGGCGTCGTCGAGCTTCTTCTTCTCCCGGCGAATCGACGACGAACGCTTCTTGGAAGCGGGTGGCGCGGGTTTGGGGTTGAGGAGAGCGCAGAGATTTCCCATTGGTGATGGTGATGGTGGTGGTGGCGCATGCAATGGAAGGAAGGAGATAGAAAAAGTGGGAAAGTTTGGTTTTTTTTTCTTCTTCTTTTGTGGGGTTGAGGTTGCGGAAGGTTCCGTTCAGGTGAAGCTGGCAGCAACAGGGAGAACGTGAAAGTGTGAAAGAGAGAGTTGTGACTTGTGAATTGTGTGATGTGAGTGTTTGTTTTGTGTTTATAGAAAAAGGAACATTTGACGTACGCTTCAAAATAAGTCTACTAGGTCTATTAGGAAATATCATAATAAGAGCAAGAATAACATGGAGAATGACTAATTTGAAATTTCCTCTTAGAAAACGTGTGTTTAACGAACCTAATCTTATGTTCATATTTGAATTGGTTTAGTGTTTTCTTAATTTGAGTTTTAAATTTAATAATATAGTGGGTGTTTGTCTTCATAACTTGTGCACAATCCAAAATAGGTTTGTTAAGAAACTAAGGGCTAGTTTCCGGTGGTAGCGGGTTTTTTAGTTTTTTTATTTTAAATGCAAATTTTCAAAATAAAATGTGTTTTACTAAAATGGATCCGAAATGGTTTTTAATGGAAATGATTTCGGCATATATTTTCCATGTTCAATGCTACGTGTGGTGGGATCAGCGTTTGCAGAATTAGTTCTAGTAAAATTAGGGTTGGGTAAGAGGGCCAAAGTCTGCGTGCCGGCCTACGAGTCTCGTAGCCCGCGTGGGTTCGAAAAATAGAGGCTCATTTAAATACAGACCTACTTAAACTAGCTCACTTAACCCGCGATTTTAGTGAGTTTAACCCGCGGGGTCCGTGGGCTTATGATATGATAAAAAAACAGCCAAATTAATTTTGGATATACAGATTGAGTCACTAAAAACAACCAAATGTAAAATTGAGTCTGAAAGAATTGAGTATGGCAAATTGAGTTAAAAATGACGTGAATTATGTTTGAATATACAGATTTAGATACCTTTAATTAGAATTGATTTTGAGTGTGTAATGACTAAAATTGGTATGAATATTATCAACTATTTTAACTTTACCAAATTAATTTCGTCTTGAATGCATTTTCAGCGGCATTTTACATTTTCCAATTGATGCTCTCATCATTCACTATTTTCTAATCATTCACTATGCACCTCTAAAAAATTTCATCCATTGGTGCACAGCCACTTAGTTGCACGGGTATGGGTACAGGTACAGTTCTCGGTATGCGTAAGATATCGGATACGCGGTACGCCATTTCAGAAAATCATGGGTACGTTAATATATATATATATATATATATATATTAAATAAAAGGACTAATCTATTCTAGATAAACATTATAATTTCAAATAATATCACAAATTAAAATAACATTAAGAGACATAATCAAAGCATTCAATACCACTAATGTTGATTACAAAAAAACTAAATGAGAGATTGTTCAAAAACCAACATTACAAAATCAAAGCAAAGTTCAAACATTAAGAGTGTCAATGTGATCAGAGAAGAGAACACCCTCCAAATTTGGCTCATCAAGGGAAAGGGAGGCAATGTCAAGAATACTATAACCTTCAAGATCAAATTCATCGCCACCAAATGGAAAATAAAAACAACATTACCAGAGGTCTTGGAGAGGCGCCGGCGGAAGGAGGAAGAGATTCGACAGTGGAAGAGAGGCGTCGCCGGTGGAAGAGGTCTTCGAAGGAGGAGGAGCAGACAAAAGTGAGACGTCATTTCGAAGGAGGAGGAACATAACATAACAGAACAGAGCAGTAGCGCCGGTGGAAGGAGGAGCAGTAGCGCCGCCGGTGGAAGAAGAAGCAGAAGCGTCGCCGGTGGAAGGAGGAGTAGTAGCGCCGCCGGTGGAAGAAGAAGCAGAAGCGTCGCCGGTGGAAGGAGGAGTAGTAGCGCCGCCGGTGGAAGAAGAAGCAGAAGCGTTGCCGGTGGAAGGAGGAGTAGTAGCGCCGCCGGTGGAAGAAGAAGCAGAAGCGCCTCCGGTGGAAGGAGGAGACTTCGACAGAGGAGAGCCGCCGCGCACCGGGTACGTCCCCGGTGCCGGTACCGCCCCATTTTGGGTGTACCGGTGCTTCACAGACAGCCACATTACCAATAATACAACCACCTGTCTCTTAAATAACTCCACACGCTGCAAACTCTCACTACCAATTTCACCCGAGAATAATTGAAAATGAAAGGAAAAGGGGGTATAAAAGGAAAAGACGAAACACTCTGATGAGAGAACTGATTCTCTCACGGAGAAGCTAGTCTTTAATGCTTCATCCAAAATCGAGTTTAGTTGTAAAATCGATTCTCAAAAAAGAGTATCCAAACTTCTTGTTTTCATTGGGGATCTACGTCTAACCACTCAAACTCGATTCTAAATGCTTTAGACACCAATCCAAACACACTCGATATATTGAATAAGCCTACTTCACTCTCATCATGACTAGGGTAAAAAACATTGATTTGACCAATTGCTTTAGCCAATTACGCTGCTCCTTTAGTGTTTGTCGGGCTAGTTTCCTTGATAAGATTTGGCTCATCATTTACATACATACTTCGCTATACGATTTTATCCGGCCACATTTCACCTTAAAAGGCTCAATGTTAGTCGAGTTGTGTTCTTTCATAAGACGACCAACTAATTAGTACTTGGTTACATAATTTTATTTAACCATCTTTCATCTTAAAAGAGTTTGGCGCCTACTAAATTGTGTTCCTTCGTACGAATTCACTAACCAATTACATACTTGGTTACTTGATTTTATCTAACATTTTAAGAAAACTTGGCATTACCGACAATTATTTTTCAACGACCAAAAGTTAAAAGTCGACGACAAGTTTATATAATTAGTTATTCTAAATATTAGTATTTTGACTATTTATCAAGGAAAAATATCTACAGATTGATATAATTGGTTAAACTTTTCTACAGTAATTTATTCTTGATATATTTATACTTTATTTTCTCACCTATCTCTCTTTGCAACTGTTTTCTCTTCCTATATATTGTCTTCTTTTTCTCTCTTTTCTATTCTTATCACTCGAATGAATACAGATGAACTAAGGTATTAAAGATTATTTTTCTTATGAGGCGTTTGTTAGAGAAATATCTTAAAACATTCACGAGAATGTAACAAACATTCTCAAGTTTGGTACAAGTTTTAAAATTTTTATTCCCGGGTATGACACATTCCTAAGCACGTAAGTTACACATAATTTTATAAATTTTATTCTCATCTCAAAGAGGAGGAATCTTACATTCACATGAGAATGAAAGTTATTTCCCACTACTCTTCCTTCCGTTGCATGTTTTCCATTTATTTTTTAATTAAATAATTTCGAAAACATTTCTAGGAATGATATATACAAACCAAACATAAGTTTCATTTTGTCCGAAAATAACTTTGCTGGCAATATGATCCCTGAGAAACATCATTCTTGAAAATATTTTTGCAGAACTTGTAACAAAGACACCCTTACGATGTGTTTGGTTTGAGGGAGAGGGGAAGGAAAGATTGGATGTGGAAAGAAAGCACAAAAATCAATGCACTTTCCCCTGTTTGGTACGAAGAACAGAAGGAAGGAAAGAATGAATTTTTGTGGGTCCCATCAAAAAAAGCTTTCTACCCATATTAAAATGAAAAAGGTGGGAATGTTAAGGGTCTGTTTGATTAGAGTTTTTAAAAACTGTTTTCTATTTTTAAAAACTGAAAAATGGTCTGTTTGATTTCTGTTTTAAAAACAGTTTTCTGTTTATAAAATTAAAAAACAAAAAAACTTGTTTGGTTAAGATGTTTTCTTAAAATTAATTTAAAAACAGTTTCCTATTTTTTTGTTTTTAAAACAGAAAAAAACTGTTTTTGTTTTTTATTTTTAGCTTTTGTTTTAGAAACAAACAAGACTCGGAAATCATGTTGTTTTCTTTCATTTCATTAATGGCATTACTGTAATTAAAAGGAATTAGAAAGTAAGGGTTTTTTATTTTTAAAAATCTTTTTAAAATCATATTACCAAACAAATTTTTTTCTTTTATTGTTCTAAAAAGTAGTTCTTAAAAACTATTTTAGAAAACAATTTTGAAAAAAAAAATCGAAAACACAATCAAACACACCCGGAAAACAATTTTGAAAACAATTCTTGTTTTTAGTTTTAAAAACTAGAATACCAGAACAGCTAAAAGATGTCTTCAGTTTCTGTTTTTTTTAGTTTTCAATTTTTTAAATGTTGGAAAACATCTTATTCAACAGTTTTTTTCTGCTTGTATTTTGAAAACAGTTTCTAAAAACTCTTTTTAAATACAGTTTTAAAAAACTGCAATCAAACAGACCATAAGTTTTTTGTGTAAAAGACAATTGTACCCCTAACACTTTTGATTATTCTACCTATGCGACTTTTTGTATAAATAAAGTTTCTTTTGTATGTTTTTTCATCTGATTTAACTTAAATTACTTTACTTCAAGTTTTGATAATAATAAAAAGTTTCAAATATGGCATATACATTACTTAATATAAAACGTACCGTATAATATTTAATATAGATCTAAATGTGATATATAAATATAAATTATTTTTGAAGATTTAAATCAAAGGGTAAAATAGTAATTATCAATCATACTTTTTTTCTTTCTTCTCACTTTTCTTTTCACATTTCATCATATCAAACAATTTAAAAAATCATCTCACTTTCCCTTTTCTTTTTTTCCTTCCACTTTTCTTTCCTCTTAATTTCTTTCCCAACCAAACACAGCATTAGTAATTTTTTGGTTACACAGCATTAGTAATTTGACTATTTGTCATGTGAAACAATAATTTGTTAAAAGACATGTCATTCTTTGTAAAAAAAAAAAAAAGACATGTCAATCTCCACTTCATACAAGTAGTACAGAATTTTATTTCATAACAAGTAGCATTGCTATTTCATCGTCTAAGAGTTTTGATACATTCGCATTTTTATTATCTTTTATTTCATTTTCACTTTATTTTTTACTCTTCCCTTTTTATCACATTATTTTTTTCTTACACCACATTATTTATCATATTTGAGGTGTATATTAGATCTGTATCGATTATTTTTGCTATTATAATCTCTACAAATTTTTGGTAACACTTCATTTATTGGTGGACTTGTGTGCCTCGGCAGGACAGTGATTGATTGACTTTCTCAACAATGCAGGAAGCTGTCATCCAAGATTTAATGAAGAATATTAAGGCAGTCTTCATTTCCTAACTACCAACAATATTCAGTACAGTTAGTATAGTAGATCAATGTGTTTTGTAAGCATTTAATGGAGAGATTTATTTTTATAAGGTGTCCAGGTAGAAAAATTTGTGGAAAGAAATATATTTAGAATGTGACATTTGAACTTCAAGAGGACTAATCTTATACTTTATGCAATCTAAAAATATGATTAATGGTATGGTAGGGCCATGTGTTTGTACCAAAGTTTGCGATAGGTCCCTCGCCGGAATTTTTTTTGATATAAGTCCCTTAGTTTGCACCAAGTTTGGGTTTAGTCCTTGCCGGAGACCGGAGCTCCAGCAAGTGCTTACATGGACTGCTGACTGTATAAATAGCGTTGACGTGGATTTTTTTAATTTTTTTTGAAATTTCAAATAATTAAATTCATTTTAAATTTAAAACCCCTAAACTATTCTAAATCTTAAATTAACCCCTAGACCCTCAATCCCTAATTCAATTCAATTCTGAAACACTAAAAAAATCCTCCTCCTCCTCCTCCTCCTCCTCCTCCTCCTCCTCCTCCTCCTCCTCCTCCTCCTCCTCCTCCTCCTCCTCCTCCTCCTCCTCCTCCTCCTCCTCCTCCTCCTCCTCCTCCTCCTCCTCCTCCAGAGATGCATAAGAAATTAAAGATTAACAAAAATACACGATGGAGTACGAGTTTGATGGACTTGGGCCAGGACGAGTGAAAAGAAAGACAGGGTCGGGGTCTTGTACACCCCTAGCTTGGATGGTGGGTGAGATGAGGAAAATAAGAAAAGAAATAGAAACAAAATGTAAAAATTGTATAATGGATTGTCTAAATCACCAAGGTAAATATTAGGCAAAAGACTTAATTACAATTTTAGTCCCTTATCTATCACCATTGTGCGATTTGGGTCCCTAATGTTCAAAACGTGCGATTTAAATCTTAGAAATTTTTTTGTGCTATTTAAGTCCCTCCGTCTATTTTCCGCCCAATTGATAACGGACTTGGCTGACGTGGTTTTGACGGATTGACCACTAGGATGCCACCAAGATGCCACATCACTAAATAAATAAAATAAAAATAGAATAAATAAAACAAATAATTAAAAAAACAAAAATACAAATCCTTATTGAATCTCGATTCATCATCACCTCCTTATCCTTAATCCCCACCATCTTCATCCATCATCTTCACCAATTCCAGAACAAATCCAGAATTTCAACAACAACGGCAAAACCACTGTCCCACTACTCTTCCACTGGCCTGAGCAGGTTCAAAATTTACAATTATTTTTACACAACAACACTTCAAAATTTGCAATTATTTCCCACAAAAGTAGAAAAAAATTTGCAATTTGGACGACAAACTAACGACATGACTTAAATAGCACAGAAAAAAATTCTAGAATTTAAATTACACGTTTTGAACATCAGGGATCCAAATCGCTCAATAATGATAGATAAGGGATTAAAATTGCAATTAAGCCTAGGAAAAATTACGCATGTGCCCTCAAATTTTTTTTTTTTGTGAATTACATTTGTGGAACTTAAACTTACAAAAGTAAAAAAAAAAATCACGCTTTTAAAATTTAAGCTTATAGAAGCAAAAAAGTTTAAAACTTGTAGAATAAAAAAAGTTTATACTTCCAAAAGTTGAAATTCTAGGTGTATAAAAAAATCATTTAAAAAATTGTTATTGTATGAATAATTATAGGATATTTTGTGGAGTTTTTTTTAGGCTGTGCCAATCAATGCAAGTCTCTGGGATTCACAAAGACAGAAATTGGTGAGACAGTGTTACAAAGTATGCTTAGAAGCATATACGGGAAATGGCAATTCTCAGGGATTTCAGTCGATCAGGACCACTAGCTTTTGAAAATTGAAATATTTCTCATCAGTTAGGACCACTGTACTCACCCTTGCTTTCTCAAGTATAGCTTTTCAGCTGCATAAGGGGGCCATTACCAAAAGCACTATTGTACCTCCAATAGCAGGCTAAGATCGATGAATCATATATCTGTTCAGGCATGTGAATCAACAATCATGGCGTGCATCAAATGCACATGATCCCAGGGATCCTTCGATCTGCAAATTCAAGTAGCTAGTAACAACCAAAGAGTTGTACATGATGAACAGAAGATGATCATTCAACTTGTTGGCCGCACGACCAATTAACTTCAACGATCTGGTCAATTTGAAACTCCCTCTAATTAATTAACATATCATTTTTCAAGTGATGCTTTTTTTATAATACATGATTATGATTCTGATTCCCCAACCACGAGTATATATATAAAACTAGGGTTGTCCAATAACCCGCTACCCGAACAAAAACCGGCCCAAACCGAAATTTTTTTGTCCAAACGGACGGTCCGGGTCGGGCCGCAGGTCGAACCGGTCCAGAAAAGTGAGCTGGAAGGGTGGTTTCGGTCGCGGCCGGTTTGGTCTCTGAACCGACCGGCCCGACCGAACCTGTTACAGAGAAAAAAAAAAACAGTCAGACCGGGGGACCCACGCGGTATTAATAAAAAATGATAAAAAGTTGTGTTTCTTTTCACTGCTTCCACACCGTTAGATCAAGCTTTATCAACGGCTGTGGTTGTTTCTAACGCGGATCAAGCTTTAAATACTATTTATACTCTCATTCACACACAAACTTACCTTTCATCTTCCACTTCAAACCCTAGCGCCGCAGCTCTTCTTTTCCACCTCCCACACCACCATCGTCTCCTACTCTCCTCGACTCCTCCTGCCAAGTGCCAGCGCTAGCCGCCGCCGCTGCTCCCCAGCCTCTCCTTCTCCTCCTCTCGCCCCACCATCCTCTCCTCCTGTCAACCCTAGCCGCCGCTGCTCTCCTTCTCCTTCTTCTCCTCACACGACCGTCCTCTCCTCTGTCAACCCGAAACCGCCGATCTCCTCCACCTTCTCACCCCACCATCCTCTTCTCCTTCCAACCTGAATCTGAACGAAATTTAGTCTTTTATTTTTTTGCCTTCGATAAAAGAAATTTCAATTTGTTGATGATTTGTTATATTATTTGTCTTATGCTTTGTTATATTATTTATGTTTTGTTTAGATCTGGAGTGTGTTTATTGATTTTTGAGACTGATAATAGTTTTTTTATTTTGTGTATTGCAGATGAAAACAACCCTGTTCAGTGTTCAGATCTGCTTGTTCATCTTCATTCTGTTTGGCAGGTTACTTACGCGCCGGAAGCAGCTCTCTGAACGGAATGAAGATGAATAAGCTACAGAGATGAACAACAAGCCACATTCCTGTTAAAGTTGAACTATCCTAACCATCTTTCCAATTCTGCTTGTAATTCTTATCATGAATCATGATTGTAATTTTTGGAAAACTCCAGATTTGTATTAATTATTCAAGAATAATTCTGTAATTTCTTTAGATTTGTATTCTAAAATAAACAATGTAATTTGTTGATTGTATATTTGTATGTTATGTTTAATTATAAATTAATCAAGTTTTATTTTTTAAGTTTAATTAATCATTCAGGACAAAAGAAGCAAAAATTGGATCAAATTGTAACAAAAAAAACCAAAAATTGGATCAAATAAAAAAACCCAATCAAGGCCTGAACCCGCCCGAACCGCCTTATACCCGACCCAACCCGCACCCGACCCAAACCGGGCTTACCAGCGGTCGGATTTGGGCCATCCAGTAGTGTGGGCCGGTCCGGCCGGTTTGGGCTATTTGGGCCCGAACCCGACCGCCGGACACCCCTATATAAAACTATTACGCTATTATCAGGATTCTCTCAATTGTAAACTCTTTAATATTTTTAATTTTGTGGTTCTCCCTTCTCATATATTAAATATATAGGTGGATCTTTTGAATATCCATGGAAAGAGAGACAGACACAAAATTTTAATTGACATTATCAATTCACTTAGAATCCTTATCACTGCCATTTGAATTATATATACCATATGCAATAAGTCACCTTTTTTGGTAATACATGTATCTATCGGGAGAGGCTATCATCTTCGTACAAGAAATTAAGGTTGTCCAAAATGAACTAAACCGACCAAAAACTGACCAAACTGGTATGATTTCCATTATTTCGGGTTGGGTTGGTTCAACTGCGAGTCCGACCGGATGAAAAGAACAGTTTAGGGCGATTTAGTTTGGTCAATCTCGGATTGGAACGCGAACTGACCGAACCGCGACTATATAAAGAAAAATATAATGTGTTTTATCAGAAACCCTAAATTGGACAGTCGTCACACTTCTTCTCTCCCTTTCCTCTGCTTCTTCTCTACATCTCTTAGTCTCCTCTACTTCTCTTCTTCTCTCTGTCTCTTCTGCTTCTTCTCTCCGTCTCCTCTTCAATAGAACCCTTCTCCTTTCACTCTGCCGCCCCAGAACCCTAACCTCCTCCACCTCCAACTATTTTCTCTCCTCAATCCTCAACATCGCCGACAAGAAGAATGGCATGATCAAGGCTCGATCGAGGGTGATTCAAGGCAGAGATCAAGGTTGCGATGGAGGTAGAGATCAAGAAGAAGCAACGATTCCTAAAAAGATGTTGGTCTCTGTTTGAGATATGACAGAACTGGCTCGATGCGGTTCGATCTGGTTCGATCTGTGATGATGTCGCAGATCAGAAGAAGATGGTGAAGAAGATGATGATTGGTCATGATTCTGATGAGCTTGTCATGTGTATTTTACTTTTGATGAACATGTATATTGTTTTTCTGATGAACTTGTTTATTGTTGATTTCTTCCTCATCCTTTGATCTGGTTCTCCTCTAATTTTTTTTTTATGAAATTTCTTCTGATTAACAAATCGCCCCAACTGATCTGTCCAACCAGAAACACGTTATCTCGCGGTGGACGGTGGCGGATCTGGTGGTTTGGTCGTTTTCACCCGACCACCAGAACCCGACCGAACCCGACCGTTGGACAACCCTACCGGAAATATTCACATAATCGTGGCACTAATTCTTTCAAAGGAGGTTTTTCATATACAAAATTAAACTAGAACTTGAAACTTTACTTAAAATGAATCTCACATGTAGCATATGAACCATGCAACTATCTGTTGGTTAGTGTGATGATTCCCAATTAAATTTTTCTCTTATTTTCAAACTTGGATGTTTACTATTAATATTCGTTCACTTGAAAACTGATTAAAAAATTAATATAAAAACTATATCTAACTTCTGGATAAACAACCAATGAAAGTGAGTTGATCGTTCAGTACTTCATTTCTTAAGTAAGTATTGTGACTAAAAAAGACATTGGCCAGTCTTCTACCACTTAATTTGCTAACCTTGGAGCTATAGATTATTCTCATGACTATCAGCAATGAAATACCTTGAGTAAGAAAAAAAAAGATTAAATATGTTTTTTTAGTACCTATTAAAACAGGTGAATTGGATTTGGCTTATTAAAAAAAATTAAATTCTAGGTTTTAGTTGCCAACATTATTCAAATAGAGCAAGTTAGTCCTTTTACTGCATTTTATGGCGGTTAAAACTCCACTAACACATTTTATGGTTGTTAAAAACCCCCTCTAATGCATAAAGCCCACCATAAAATAAACAATATATAGAGATTAATTTCACATATTTTCATAATATTAAAAATTAAAAACTATAAATTTTTTTAAGAATCAAATTCAATTCACATCTATTAAAAACATATTTAACCAGAAAAAGAAACCCGGTAGACAAGTTGAAATGTAGTTGTGCATTTGATGGCTAGTCTGAACTCTTTTCACGGATTTGTCGGTCCATGGAAAATTAGGTTGGAAGCTCTGTACATTTGGTCATGGCATGAGGTTGGCATCGTATTCATAGCTTCCTCTCGTAATTTTCTGCATATATTTGCAAGTAGAGTGGGTGGGTAGTGAAATCCTATAATAAAGTTTGATCCTTAATCATTGAGATAACTAAATGTCTTCCTTTTTTTTTTCTTAAAAAAATATTGGATAGGTTCGCTCCGATCACCACCACGAGTTAGAACAAGCCTCTGAGACGTTCGGTTGTTTAGAGAGGTATTTACAGATCATCAACCGACACCACCTTCACATTAAAGTGAGATTCGAACACACAACATTTTAAAAAAAAGTGATTCATCATTACTAACCAAGCGAACCTATGAAGTTTTCCATTTTTCTTTTGGTTTAGTTAATGACAAATTATAACTAAATAAACGGTTGCTTGCACTAAGAAGATTTTCATAACTTCTTATTAAAGTTGTTCAGCTCTCATTTAGAACTTTAAGTAAATACTTAGGGTGTGTTGGACTTTCATCTTCTCTCAATCCGTGCATAGAATTTTATTTACTCTTTATTTTGAAGCGAGTGCTAACGTCACGTACCAACAAATCGAAACATGCCTTTCAAGATTGTCACTATTATATTTTCTTCGTTAACTATTTAGAAAGAGAAGAAATACACATATTAAAAAATGTAATTAATATTGATAATTTTTTAAAATATATCATTTGTTTTATTATTTTAATCTTTAAAGTGTATTGTATCTCCCTTCACATACTGTTGGTGTATTATATGGAAAAACACCAATTAATACTCTTTAAAAATCTAAGTAAACAATTATTTTAAAACGGATGTAATTAATATAAGCCGTCTCTTTTATAATTGCGTGGATTAGTCGAATTCATGAATGAAAAATCACCTTTTCTTATTCTTAAGCTTTATTGCTCAGCATATATGTTACTTTATGCAGGCAAGAGACCTCGCTTTAACACATGTTATATTAGATTCAAGAAAACACAAACCCATTCCATATACTCCCTTCGTACCAATTTATAAATCAAATTTACATAATTCGCTAAGGGTATATTCGGTAGAAACAACAAAAATGAGAGAAAAGAAAATAAAGAGCAAGAAAGAAAGAGAAAAAAGAACAAGAGAGTAGAAAATGAATGATTATTGAGTTGTTTGGTTGATAAGAAAGTGGAAAAAAAAAATAAGAGAAAAGAAAAAAAGTATGTTTAGAAAATGACATAAATATCCTTAACTAAAATTTTAATATAATAATATTGATTATATTTCATTTCTTAATATTTTTAAAACTACCAGATATTGTTCTTATTATTATTTATACTGCAGCTACCATTATTATAACTCTTAGTATTTTTTAAAATAATTATTTCAGATTGAAAGAAACGACAAAAGCACCAATATTACATTAGAATGGACATCAATTTACAATTTTCAAGTTCACTTAATTGCAACTTTGATCCTCCACTTACATATTTTCTATAATTTTAGTTTCCAATAAAAAAATCAACGATTTTTGTAAGACTTTCAATTTCTTGTAATTGTATTTTGGTCTCTTGAATTATTGTAATTGTAATTTTGTCCCTTAAATTTTAATAAATATAATTTAGTCCTTGGATTATTCAATAATTCGAGTTTAGTCCTTAGTTCACTTTTATTTGAATTCGAATTCTGAAATTGAATTAGCATTTTGATGGGGTTTGATGGTTTGATCTTTTGGTTAATGGGTTTCAAGTTATAAATAGGCTGCTTTGCTTTCTTTGTAAGATATCTTCGAAATCTTGGATTTTGCTAAGCTTTGTTTCTAGATTGTAAGAGGCCTCTTAAGCTCTTGGTCTAGGTTTTATTTCTTTATTTTCTTTATGTTTAATCTAGCCATGTTAGGCTAGTTTCTCTTTAGCATTTGGGTATTATGTGAATCATTTCCTAAGTTATGTTTTAAGCTTTTGGTGCTCTATATGAATAAAGTTATCGTTTCTTATATCTTTTTCTTTTGATTATTTTGCTTGAGCCGACGCAAGTACCATGCTTTCTTCTTGCACAACGGTAGTTGGTAGGAATTAAGGGAACTGGGAATAGATTACTCGGTTTATCCACCACTTAGGTATAAGGGTGGGAATCAATTGTGTTGACCTGGTTAAAGAACACTAATGCTTCAATTGGATTAACTAAGAACTAAGGTATTAGGTTTGGTAATTGAATTGGAAGTTGTATTTGATTAAGGTATTAACAAATAGAGGTTTAGGCTACATCACCATGAAATGATTTCCGAATTCATATAGTTATCCGTTTGTGAAAAGCTTAATTTGGTTAGTGAAACTATTACCCAAGTGCTATTTTTATCAAAGTTTACAATTCAAATGCTTTTAGTTTTTATGCTGTTATCTAAAATCCAAAAACAAAACAAATATATCTTTTCTTTTTTTCATACTCTAGAGAACCGAATTTAAGTCAAAACCCAATCCCTGTGGAGAATGATATCTTTTATATTACTTCGATACAATCTGTGCACTTGCAGAATTGCTATCACTGCGCACCAGAAAAAGTGCGGTTTTTTCTGTGGTTAGTTGGGAGAAATGTGCTACCAATGAATCTGAAACGGCAGCATTGTCAACATAATTCTAAATTTTATATTAATTATAAACATAATTCTAAATATATAAATTATATAAAATATATTGTGTTACCCACTGCCAGCTACATATATTATTGGACGACCTTGGTCATCATATTTGATGTCACTGTTGTTAAAGTCAATGTTTATCTCAACTTCTAGTTCAGAATTTCTCTAGTTATGGATAGTGTTACTAACATTGTCATGATCAGAATATTACCAGAAAGTGATCGTTGAGATGCTTCATTTATTAAAACACCCTTGTTAGAAGATCTACGTTTCGTTTTCTTCTTCCTTAAAGAGCTCTGATCAACTACACTCTTTCCCCGGTCTAAATTTCAATGAGGTGGAGAGTTTGACGACAACATCCATATAATTTTGAAATAAGGTATGTATTAAAAAATCAAAACATAATCAATAAAAATAACATGAGAAATTAAATTTGAAAAATAAACATAAACATAAACAACAACATGGGGGAGGGGTAACACACTTGGTCATCCCAGTGAGCTAAGAGTATTGAAGGTGAAGGGTCTAGAGTTTAAATCCTGAGGAGGGACATTTGTAATTTACTAACAAGTAACCACTAACATTTGCCCATAAAAAAAATAGCAACCTTATTAGAACAAAATTAGAATGCTCACAATAACAAAAACAAAAACAAAGCTAATCTAAAAAAAAATAAAGCATATAAACATGATATTATTAATAAAAACTATAAAAATAAATGAAAAATAGAGAGACATACTAACTTGAGAAGCTTGCAATTGAAGTCTATTGTGGTTCTGATGTTATGGTGCGCAGCTATAAATAGGTTACCGATAATTTTTAGCGCCTGTATTACTAAAACCGTCGGTAATCTGACAGCCAATTACCCTGCCCTAATTTTATTTTGCGTTTATTCAAAAATTTTAAAAACTGTCGGTTATGGCGGGTGAAAATTGCCCGTCAAAATTACCGAGGTAATGCACGTGCTAAATTTTTTCCGCCAAATTACCGATGAATTATTGCCTTTTTAATTTTGTTTTTACCAAATTTTTTATCGACGGCTTTTTGGCTGTTGGTAAAAGGCAATATTCTTGTAGTGACACACACACACATATATATATATATATGAATGAACTTATTCAACTTATCCATGGTGCTAGTGATAGCCCGGGGGTTTATTGATGCTTTGAGAGTCTATTTGTCTGTGTTTTGCATTTGTTGAGTCGCATATAGTGTTTTAACCTAGGTTTCATGCATCTTTTGCATTCTCGTGTTATTTTAGCACTTGGTCATTTTTCTAGTTGGTTCAGTGGTTTTTGAGCCAATTTGAGTCTAGTTGAGTCATAGTAGTTTTCTAGGTCAAGAGCCTGTTAGGTTCTAATGATATTTTGACTTATCTTGGATTTTTCTTTGTGATTATAGCTGAATCAAGTGAAGTTTGGTAAAATTGGAGCAAAATTGGAAATCAGGCGTCCATCGCAGCTGCGATGAGGCTTAACGCAGTTGCGATGAGGCTTAACGCAGCTGCGGTAGGCTACTGGAGCACTTATCGGTGCTGCGACACCTTATACCGCTGCAGCGATAATAGCGTCTTATCGAAGCTGCGATGGTTCTCACCGTTGCTGCGATGGGCTGGATCTTTCTCGAGACGTTGTTTTTGGTGTATCGCAACTACGATGGTATTGGTATCGCAGTTGCGATACGAAGAAGGTTATAAGTATAATGATAAGGTTGAGGCAGAAAATACCAAATTCTAGAGAATTTTTTTTGGAGAACTCTGAAGACGTTCGCAGGAGAAGTTTGAGAGATTACTTTAGGAGACAATAGGTTCTTATTTTCATTGTTTCTTCTCCTTCTCTTTGTGAAACTTAGGGCCATGCTTGGCTAAACTTCTCTCTAGCACTAGGGTGTTGAACCTCTTTGATACTATGTTTTGATTTGCTTTCTATGTATGAACCTTTGATTACGTTTTAGTTAATTACGTATGATTGAGTCGAAGCAAGTTTATTACTTGTTCTTGGGAGAAATGAGAGTTTGATCGGGAATAAAGGAATCGCGGGAACGTAATTATTAGGATTTACCTACTACTTAGGAATAAGAGTAGACCCTAATAGTGGTAGCTAGTAATTGGAATTTGAATATCTAATTCGAGGGTTTGAGTGCTCGTAAAACGGACTTAATAATTGAATTATGAGTCTATCTTGTGTAAGGAATTAACAAGTTAGAAATTAGGCTAAACCACCATAAAAAAGTTGCTCAAGTTCATATAGAAAAGGTTAATTTAAGGCATAGGTCGATTAGACGAAACAAAGCCCTGGTGCTACTTTTCTCTCATAAGTCTTTCGTCACTCTCATCGTTTTGTTGTTATTATTGTATGATTTGTCATCAATCCAAGTTGAAAACCCTCAAATCCTTTTATTTTCTGTTTTTTTATTACTTTCTAGATTAAGGAATTAGAACGAAATTGATAATCGATCGCAATCCTCGTGGAAACGATCTTTTTATTACACGAGCAAATCTGTACACTTGCAGATTAGCCATCAGCTAGATTTAATTATCCACCTATTAATTCCTTAACTAGGTGTGAAACTACCAATTGAAAGTAAAAGAGTTAATTCCTTAGTCCTTCAATACTCAATTAGTGCAATAACAACTAAATACCCAAAGCAACACAACTAAGTATTGCTCTTATTCCTAAGGAAGCAAAACTCTCAAACAAACATTTTCCAAAACTCTAACCCAAACTCATTTTCCAACAAGACATAAATTAAATAGATAAACCCACTTGGAATTAGGTACAAATAAGAATAAAGAAGTGCTTCATGGAATAGAAGAACATTTCATATATATATAGCTGAAATGTATCAAAGCATAGAGTCAGGTTAACTACATCATCCCCTAGTACAAAAGATCTTAGCTACTCATAGAAAAGATGGAAGCAACAAGAATAGAAGAACTAAGAAGATCCATAGGGTTCCCCTAATATGCACAACTTTTAAGTTGTGTAACCCATTTTAACTCACAATAGAGGGTTTCCGTTTTTTTTTCTTTTTTTAATTTAATAAATTAATTTTTTGACTTTTTTAATCATAAACCCAAAAAATACTGAGAAAATCAAACCCCCAGAAAATCAAACCCTCTTTCTCTCAGTCACGTTTCTGTTTCTTCTTCTCCTTCCATGTTTTTCTTCATCTTTTCTTCTTTCTCCTCCAAATCAGTGGCACAGCCACCACCAAGATTTCTTCCTTCCTTCCGTCCCTGGACATCACAACCACCACCATGACCTCCTTCCCTCATCGCCACCGCCATTTCGTTGTTCTTTTCCGGCGGACTCAAAGACACCATCGCCACCTTCTCTCTTCAGATCCGGTTGAAACGCAAGCCCAATGAAGAAACCAACACCACCACTGGAATCCCCCATGAAGTCCGCAAAAAAAAACCTCCCTCAGGTCATGGTTCCGCCGCCGTCGACCGCCACCTAAAAATGTGTTTTCTGGCCGACTCTTTTGGCGTTTGAGAAAACGGACACCACCGAGTTAATTCTCTCCACGAGGAGAAGAAGTTCCAACCCTTTGTTTCTGCTCCGACGACATCACCGCTGTCGGCCGCCGTGGAGGGCGATTTCCGGTGCAGTCTCCGACTTCATCATTTCATCAAAACTCCATATCAGAACATCCTCATTATTTTGATAGCTTGTAGCTGTTCAATTTGTATCTGAGTTCTGTCATCTCTATAATTTTTTCTTGTAGTGTGCCAGCCTGCGATTTTGAGTTGGCTGTCATATGCTTTAATCTAGCCATGATTTTTGGAATCACAATCACTGCCTTATCAGTAAATTAGTTACTGGTCTTACCAACAATTGGGTATATATGTATCAAATATCATATTAATGAAATTATCTCTATTAATCATCCTTTTCTCGTTCCTAACTACTCAAATTGAACAACAACGATAACGATAACTTCAAATTTGTCTTATGGAGAGAATGATTCAATTATGGTAGAGGGAAGTTGAGGGTGGTGTGGTGGTTCGGTTACGGCATATCTTGTGGCGGTGGTGGTTGTGAGAGGGAAGAAGATAGTGGTACGGTGGTGGTGTAATTTGTAGATTTAAGGTGGGATGAACATAGATGGATGAAGTTTTTTTTTTTTTTTTTTAATTTGGTGCTTTTAAATTTAAATGTTATTAAAGTATTGTTTTGATAATTGTTTATAAAAAAAACATTTTACCTGAAGCTAACCTGTAATAGGGGGTCAAAAGTGAGTTGGGTAAGGTTCCACAACAAAAAAGTTGTGCATATTAGGGGAACCCAAATTCATATCCACCAAGTGGAGATGCAAACTCAAGCCCTAACACAACTCCAAAGCCTCTCCAAATCGCCCCAAATGAGTTCTACCAAGCAAGAGTTAGATTTGAATCGGTTTATTTTCTCGTTTTTGTGCATCAGTTAAGTAATGCGACCGCATTGTGCATATGGATGCGGCCGCATTTCAATGCAGCAACATCATCCTTTCCTAATGCGACAACATTCCTGCACCAGCTTAAAAATAAATGGAGAATAGTAAAAAAAATACTCAGAAAATCACTAAAACTCATAAAACAACTTAAAAGTACTAAAAATTACATACTAAACGGAAATCAAACTAAAAATTCTAAAATATCCTATTTTACCAACTAAAACATTTAAAAGCTAATAAGAAAATCCCGGGCCAACAGTATGGTAACAACATGATTGACTACCATAAACCATTTATGAAAATAATATAACTTCTACAATGGCAACGACAACTTTCGTTGTGGAAACATCTAGCTGCGACCTCAAGTTTTGTGTCAAAACTTTTCGCAACAAAATTATTCGTCATAACATGAAACGGTAATTTTTTCACTACCAATAACTTCATAATTTTCCCAGCGATAAATGACAATGCGAAAAACCTTCTATATTGTAGTGGGTTAAGAAAATAAATTATTTTTAAATTTTTATATCTTTTTATAAAGTTTTTGAAATTTCATTTTAAGCTTTACTACTATTGGATCTTTAGCTTTCAAGTTGTGCTGGTTTTGAACCTAAGATCGGTAGGTATTTGGATATTTTCCAAATTAACAAACCACTCGGAAAATTAAGTTTAAGAGTAATGTTATTAATAATAATCACGAAGAAGAAGAAGAGTCAATGCTTTGTCTTTATTAGTCTTTTTTCTTTATTTCCTATTTCTTTCATTTGCACGTCAAGAAGAAGAAGAGTCAATGCTTTGTCTTTATTAGTATTTTTTCTTTATTTCCTTTTTCTTTCATTTGCACCTCAAGAAGAAGAAAAGTCCTTCTCTAGTATTCAAAGTTGCAGAGTATTGCAGAGACTCTGTTTTGCTACCTCACAGGTATTTGCTTAATCTCAGTTATGTTGTTATTTATTGTCTTTTTTCCATTTTATGTAGCATGATATATGAACTCCTATGTTATATATTGATCGATCCTTGTGAAGCTTCTCAGTTAGACTTGTGTTCATGGATTGGTTTGTATCTTCTATATGTTTGTCTTTGCTCTTAATTGGAAACTTTGTGTTAATTTCAGCGATTCTCTCGTTTATTTATGTGTGTATTATGATATGCTAGCTCTAGGGCTGACATGCTTCTAAATATTGATCAAGAGGTCTGTTAATTAGTGGAGAGATGGATTAATATTGCAAGATTTTGTCTTTTTTAGCAGTAATTATGTTTCGTAATAATCCTGAACCATTGTTAAATTACATTTCGTAGTGTCAAAATGGGCAAATTATCTGTAACTGCCACAAATGAAATGGAAGAAGATGAGCCAGCAAAAACATTGCAAATTTCTTCAATTGAAAGACCAATAAGATGTTTGAAGAAAAAGCTTATTGTTCTTGATGTGAATGGGCTTCTAGCAGACATAGTCTCTACCCCTCCAAAGGATCAAAAAGCAGATGCAACCATATCAAGGAAAGCAGGTGAGAAATGCTAGCTTGATTTATTCTATGTTTTTAATGAACTCTCAAGTCTCAACTAAGCATACTTTGACCTTTATGCATTGTTTACTAATTGCATATTGTGTTTGTATGTATTTCATTTCAGTATTCTATAGGCCTTATTATCTTGAGTTTCTTAACTTCTGTTTTGAGAATTTTGAAGTGGGGGTGTGGTCTTCAAGAATCAAGTAAGTGCTCCTCAACTTGAACAATGTTTTGTTAAATGTCACATTGGCTGATAAGTTTGTCTGGATTTATATTCAGTAGCTGCCCCTCATTTTCTAATTAATTAGGATCCTTTATATTGTGAGCAATTAGTTAGCTGCAGCATATATATTACTTTCTGGTCTTGGGATTTTTGTAGGAAAAATCTCGACAGTGCCATTGATCATTTGATGGGAAACATGAAACAGAGGTTGCTTTTTTGTTGGGTAAGAACTTTATCTTTTTTTCTTTGATTTCCAAGATGATAATTTTATTGTTCCTCATTTTGAAATTGTTTGTACTCTAGAGAACATATTTTAGTAAATTTGGTACAAAGTATACATGTTTAAGATTTTGATATTTTGAGCGATTTTGTTGAGTCATGGTCTCGCATTAATTTTCATGTACTTGATAGTGTATAGTGTGGTAAAATAGGTTCGACTCATTGAATCAACATACGTTCAACTTACCTATATGGGGTGGTATGAGATGAGATGTTTGACCCTTTAACCTATTTTAATCCAATCCACCTCACAAACTTTTAAAACGGTTGAAAGCTAAACGTGGTGTGATGACCCATCAGGTCAGCAATTATTTTTGAAAAAATATATGTAATTCTGTTTGTGTTTTATCATTTAAAAAAATATAATTTATGGTGAACTTTATGATTAGTTTGTTAAGAACAATGAGAAGTGAGAATTAAACTTCATGAAACTATTTGTATTTGATTGGTTTGTCTAATATGCACACAAAAAATGATGTATGTTAGATGGTCCCGTATTTGACTTATACTAGTTTGATCTTTATGAGTTATTTTTAAATTTGTGTTACTAGCAAGCCTAATTTAATGTTTTAATTGTTTAGTTCCCTTTTAACCAGAATGTTGGGAATAAATACTGATTAAACTCAGTTGTTGATGACCATTTACTTTTGAAACAAGTGCAATTAAAAAGATCAGGAGTCTTTTAAACTTTGAATTATATTGAGTGTTATAAGTTGAATGATTTGAAGATTTGTTACATTACATGTTAGAAAACACAAAAAAAAACATCCACTTTTGTATGGTTTTCAATCAAATGTTTTGAAGATTTAACACGGGTTGAAAATTTAAATAATGATTAGTGTTGGATTTGTATATTATATGTGACAGTTCTCACTCCTCAAACATTTTTTTGTTTGTTTTCTCATTTGGCGAGCTAACCATACCCACCAACCCTACATAATGGAGGGCAGGGGAGGTCTCTAACCCATATTTTAAAATGGGTCAACCAGTCCACCATTTTTTCCGGTTTGAAGGCGGATCGAGTCAAATTAACCACATTATCACCCGTATTCCAACGTCGTTGATATGAATTTCCTCTATTCGGACGTCTTTTATGTTTTTTTTCTGTACAAAACATGAGATTGCATCAACTTGTGAGTCTAATACATTTGTTCATTGCAATGTTATGTTATCATGAAATGGAAAGGTAATTATTTATTAAATGATGCTTTCATTAACTTTTTAATCTATTTGGCCACTTTTGTTGGACTTACATAGAGACCATGGTCTACTTGATCTCATTCTACATATTCTTGACAGGATCGTGCTTACTGTGTTGAAACAAGTTTCAAAACTCTTGAAAACAAGCACAAGGCGGTGATGTTTAAGGATTTAAGGAAAATTTGGGAGAAGTTTGATCCTAATCTTCCGTGGGAGAAGGGATATTATAATGAAACAAACACATTGCTATTAGATGATTCTCCCTACAAAGCATTACTTAACCCGGTAAGTAAACTAACCTAACCTTGTCTCTTTATTTTACCATTTTAATTAATGTTTCGTTTACTCATTAACTTCTTGTTCATTGTTTTCATAAATCCTTGTAGCCCCACACCTCAATCTTTCCGCATACATTCAAAGTTGAGAATATGCAGAATGACAATTCACTAGGTATGGTTCAAAATAACCTAATAGAATTCATTTTTATAAAGTCAAAAGGGTTTGCTTGACATTATGTCACATAGGACCAAACAGTTACATTTTTTTTAATTTAAATTTAAATTAAATTAAATTTCTGATGTGGGGGAAATCAATTTAATGTTTGACAACCACAATGCATCAACTATTTTATCAACTTATAAATCTACCCAAGTGTTTCACTATACTTACTTTGAGATTAATTTTGTTTCTTATTTTTGCTGCATTATAAATTTATAGTAGCAAATGACCTATACACATTAATGGACCATTTATTTTGTTGTTGAAAGGAAACTATCAAGTTAGGACAAGTCTTCCTTAGCTTAAGATTGCTTAACTAATAAGAGAAATGATTTATGACAGCTGCTGAAGGTGATCTACGAAAATATCTAAATGGATTGGCAAATGCTGAGAATATGCTGAAGTATGTTGAGGAACACCCATTTGGTCAGGAAGGTATCAGCGAAAGCAATGACTCTTGGAGATTTTACCTTGAGGTTATTAACAGTCTTTCTGCCTCTCAGCTTGAACAGTGAAAATGTCAACTTAATTGAATATACACTCAATATATAACTATTCTTTTTAAAAGTAAGGGACTAAATACATATTTAAGTTATGATTCAAATAGCAAATTGTGGCAGAGGAATGAATGGCAAATTGAACTTCTATTGTGTTAAATCAATTGGGAAACAAAGATGCCTAAGAAATAAGATATTTATTTTATGATTCCATGTTTTTATAAATTGTTTAATTTTTTTCCAATATAGTATAAGTTGAGAAATCTAACTCAACTCAAAAATTAGTTCAAGAGTTGATGAATATCTTCCAATAAATAAGGGTTATTCTGGTAATATCTCTAGTCAATGTAAGACTTCTCAATACTCTCCCTCACGCTTAGGGCTGGATATCTGGAGTGTGAGATATGCAAGAATAAACGTCTGCAGGTGCTGGACATACGAGTGGTCTCCGCTTTAACAGATCGATCTAGGATAGGCTCTGATATCATATTAGAATTTGTGACCTAACTCAATCCAAAAGCTCAGTAATATCATTTCATGTATAAGAGTTATATTTATATTGGTCATATTTCTAGTCAATGTGCGTCTTCTTAACACACACTCTCACGCCTAGGGCTTGATAACTGGAGCGAGGGATATGCACGAATTGATGTTTGCGGGTGCCCCACATACGGATGATCTCCACTTTAATAGATCTAGGATCACTCTGATACCATGTCAATCAATCGTCTCTTCTCACTTTCAACGCAGCAAGAGTGTAGGGTAAAGGACATGTGTTCTTGGGTGAACGGGGTATGGCGGTGGTCATTCAATTGGTGAAGAGAACTCAGAAGTTGGGAGGAGGAGAGTTTTTTTCCGCTGCTGAGAGAAATAAGCATCTTCTTGCCGGTTGAAGGTTCATCAGATAAGTGGATTTGGCTTAATGAACACAACGGTTGCTACTCTGCAAACTTGGCTTATCAAATTCTGTTAGGTGAACGGTTGGAGCATGTGGATAATGTATTTTCTAGCCTTTGGTCTTTAAAGGCACCTTTGAATGTTGTGGACTTCGCGTGGAAGCTGCTGCTTAACAGGGTGCAAACCAAGGAGAATTTGAAGAAAAGAGGGGTTATAGAACAAGTTGAAGAGGCAAAGTGCCCACTCTCGAAGAGGAGGGCGCTTCTCACCTTTTTATCTCTTGCAGGTTCGCTTGGAGGCTCCGGATGGATGTCTATAGTAGGCTAGTGTAAGACCCCGAATAATTTAAATTTTAAGGACATGAATTAATTATTAATTAATTAATTATCTGTCGGCAATAAACACTAATTGAAAGGGTTTAAGGTGCGTAAGTGTTTGAATAAATGAATAAGACAATAATGTTAGTGACTCAATGATATTGAGGTCAATCCTAAAGTATTAATTCACTATGCCGTCAAAGGAATTAGGTTTCGCCAAGAAACAGTCGAAAAACGGTAAACCGCCAAAGAGTGGAAACCCTAATTTTGACCCGACTAAAGTTAGGGCGTGAATAATACATTCTCAATATTTGAATGTTAATGTATATGTTTGAAGTATTTTGACTGTAATATTGATATGCTTTTGTTCCGGAGCCGGGGAAGATCCCGGCTCGCCGTAAAGGTTTTTGTAGAAACGTAACGTAAGGAAACAAGGTAGTTCTTGACGTTTTGGATTTGTTGATGAGACAGAAATTATTAGAATGTCGAGAGGATTCCACCAACTTAATAAAAATATTAACGCCGCCTGAAGACGAAATCAGAGCCGGAGCGGATCTTGGTAGAATAGTCGAGATATTTTTTCAAATGACTGATGTGACAAGCGAATGACTGATGCAAGTCATCAAAAGACATATTATGACACGATTCGACTTATAGTACATAGTTGAGATACTCGAATCCTTTAATGTTCCTGAAAGAGCATTTCATTTAATGTTGTTGCTTGTGTGAACGAACAAGCATTTAATGCTGAGTATGACTGAGTGAATGGGCATTTAATCCTTCGGCAGAGAGTGAATATATTCGCTTTGTTTATTCACCAACGTTGTACTTTTTCCTTAGAGAGAGTAGTCATTGACACTGTAGAGTGGTCACATGACTCGTACAATTACTCCTTGATACAAGGTTGGAGAGTGGGCTCAAGGAATATATTTAATATATTTCGGCTTTCTACTTCTCTGTTGAGCGGTGCTTCTAACCATGTATGGACGATGCTTCTTCTATTGGTCATTGACGATGCATTCTTCTGTTGGTCATTGATAATGCATGACTTGAACGTGGCTCTCATTTTGGTCATTGACGATGCATTCGTTTCTTCTCTAGTCCATGATGATATGAATATTTCCTGAAAGATAAATACACAAGGTTTATGAAATTTTTATGTATCATAATTTAATCTTAGGCAAAAAAATTATCATTCAAAATATGATAAACGCTCTAACTCGTTTGAACTTAACAAAAGAGACAACCACTGGACTAATGACATGTATCTAAGGTACGACGTGCTATCTAATGGTCTGCCTACGACAACCAGGAATCAGGAGAAAGACAAGACATACGTTTGGAATTAGAATGAAAGTCAGAGGAGGCAATAACTGAGTAAGTCTTTGACTTTTAGGTTCGAGGATGAAACTATTTTAAGGATGGTAGTATTATAAGACCTCGAATAATTTAAATAATAAGGATATGAATTAATTATTAATTAATTAATTATCCGTTGGCGCTAAACACTAATCGAGCGGGTTTAGGCGTATAAGTGTTTGAGTAAATCAAAAAAGACAATAATATTCATGATTCAATGATTTTGAGGTCAATCCTAAGGTAGTAATTCACTGCGCGGTTAAAGGAATTCGGTTTCGTCAAGAAACAACCGTAAAACGGCAAACCGCCGAAGAGTAGAAACCCTAATTTTGACCCGACTAAAGTTAGAGAGGGAATAAGACATTCTCAATATTTGAATGTTAATGTATATGTGATTTGGAGTATTTTGACTATAATATTGATATGCTTTTGTTCCAGAGCCAAGGGAAGTTCCTAGCGCGCCGCATAGGTTTTCGTAGAAACATTAACATAAGGAAATGAGGTAGTTATGAACATTTTTAGGATTTATTGACAAGACAGAAAGCCTTAGAATATCAAGAGAATTCCAGAAACGTAATAAAAATATTTTAGCCGCCTTGAGCTGAAATCGAAGCCGGAGTCGGGTCTCAATAGGATCGTCGAGATATTTACTCAAATGACTGACGAGAGCCTCTAGGCCCCAAAATGTCTATTCACGGTCCTGCAACCAATCAGAGCCTCTATGACCAATCGGTCTAGTGTTCGATCCTTACCACCTCCAATTCTTCAAATAAAAAGTTGAATTTTAGCACATGGTAGGTGGATCTATGTATTATCCACGCTTCAAGTCCAATTGGGATCTTGCGTGATGTGACATGTTAGAAATAATAACACAAAATCATTCACGTGGCCCTTACCCAATAGATTAAGCTTTTGTAATAATTGGTTGGTGTACATCACATTCCTTAATAGATAGATTTTTTTCGTAAAAAATAATAATTTTATTAATGCTTTAATAACAATTTAGCAACATTGTTTTTTTTTTCAAAAGAAACATTCCTTCTTAATTGGATAAGACACCCCACTCTATATACGTAATAATCACTAGAGTACAAAAAAGTATTGAATGCAAACAGGGTAAAGGAAAAAAAATGTGACTTCTACTTGTGGCCCTTCAACTTTTTTGCTAGGCAAGCCCAAGATCAGAAAGTTGGCCTGATTTAACTCAAGCTTATTTGACCAAAAACAAAACTCAAGCTTAGAGACCAAAAAAAATTCACTGCTTTTAAAACTAGCCAGTTGCAGTATTGGAAATATTTTTATTCTTTAATAGGAAAATTAAACAAAACAACTACAAGACTAACAAATTCTTAGCCAAAATGGTGAAGTCATATTGTAGATCAACTCCTAAACCTGCAAGGCAATTTCCTGGATCATTAACACTTCTGAAAATATGCTGAAGACATATATTCCAATTTCATGATGGAAACTAATGAATCTCCACAAACTCTCCTACTAACACAGAAATTAAATTTCTCATTAGTAAGGGTCTCTACAATCTCTAAACAGCTCGTCTCACAAATGACGAGTAATATTAAAATCCCAAAGAAGATTTAATTCAATATTAGAAAAAACCTTAGTACACGTGAAAACTACTTGGTTTCCCGATGTATTTATAGAACTAGTAGTTATAAAACTAATTCTCTCGAGGCTTGGAGATCACACTAACACCTTACTACTATATCCTCTAAAGCATAGATCAAGTTAAGCATAAAAATTTATGTGAGATAAATATATAAATAATGCTTAGTACACGTGATAACTATTATTGATGTCAACTTTGTGCTCTTTTTAAAATTTAAAAAAAATGTCAGAAAATTCAAATGTTTTGCAATTATTCAACTAACCAGATCCACAATCTTCCACGTATGAGTATTCAGCTATTTATTTTTTCACTTGTCAAGAATATCCTTCTCTTCTTCATCTTAATTTCCATTAAAGTACCGGGAATGAGAATTGTGTGATTCAATTATTGGAATTGTCTAATGAAAGTGTAAAGGAAACAAGTACTATCATGACTTCCAATTGAATTTTGTAGTAGTGCTTAAATGGTGAAGTGGTTGGGAACTTGGGGTATTCTATCTACAAGCGTATACTTACACATGTAAGATTTGAAAAGCTGTCTTCTCATGTGACTTAATGGAATCAAGAATTCAATATGCCTCTCTAACATGGTTTGTCCCTTTTTTAACGGTCACACCATCTAGGGAACCTTTAGGGCACACTCCTTTTTAATTTTCTAAATCAATATATATCCTAACGACTGATAGTTGTGAGAATAATTTATCGTTCCACAGTCAACCTGTTAAATTGTACTTTTTCATTCACAAAAGTTAAGAATTAAATCTGTAATCACTTACTTACAAAATAGCTGAATCACTACATAAACCTACTTGTTTATTGGGCACACTTCTTTAAATGTGAATATAATTCATTTTTGATACATTGGAAAACTAACATAAAACAAGAAACTAACGCGAAATCAAAGTCCCGGAACAAAAGAACTTCCAACTCGTGTAATGGCATTTCAATCACCCGGACGCCGATACTACCGGTACTAGCCGACAGTGCAGTTCACCGGATAAATGTGAATATGATTCTAGTTTTAGGTCCCTTTTGAATTTTTTTTTTCTTCTTAAAATCAATCTGTTTCCGTGTTCGTGATTCTTTCAGTGTTTTTTTATTGAGAAATGCGGAAAAAACATAATTAGATTCTTAATCAATTAAAGTATAAATGATAAAGGTTATCTCAGCACTTTTATTAATGAGAAATTAGCTCTTTTTGTCGCTTATAAATTCATTATATTATATATATATATATATGTATATATTCTATCCACATGTAACCAATATAAATTTATATATAAAATTTTATATATATATATAGGATGTATCTAGTGAGAAAACTCTTCTTATATGAGAATGGTGAGAATAAATCGTAGCTATTAAATTTAACAATAAGTGGTCATGATTAAAAGAAAATTAAACTCATGTTTTACTTGCTGGATTAAGAACATGGTAATTAGTGCAGACTTTGATGAGAACACCATGTGCCAATGTGACGGGGGATGAAGCTTCTTTGTTGGAGAATTAAACTGATGTAGATGGATTGCTTAACTAGTTAGTCCTAGTCCATGCCCTATTAATTAATTAAAAAGAAAAAAAAAGGAGCCTCGTGACGTTCCACTTTTTCCATGTGGTCGTGTGTTCCTTTTCAAACCAATTTATATGGTTGAACCTATCTACTTTTTTAATTAACAGATACTATACTTGGTGTAGGTTTTAAAATTTCTTATTGAATCTCAATGTATGCGGATGGATAGGTCAAAATTTGAGGCAAAATATCACAAAAAATAGGGTTCAACTATTTTAATATAAAGTCAAGATGTTAGAATCACCAAAATCGATTGAAAGGATTGGACGAAAACAATAAATGATCAAGATTTGACATAATATTGACTTGGTTTTACGCATTGTGAAAATAAAATTCCTCATTATAGAAATATTGCATAATATATGATATATTTATTACAAAATAATATATTATTAATATTTAATTCCCTTCACATTTGTTATAATCATATGTATATATACATCGCCAAAGGACATATATTCGGTATACACTGTCCTTTCAACCCTGGACTTATTTCTCATTTAGCCTTTGTGGCTTGAGGGTCAGAGAGTGTCTTGCACATACCCACCCCAACGTGCACCTCATCACTAGATACTAGAAGAATGAGACTCTTCGCAAGGAGCATCTCAACACATTGATCAAGCTTCTAAAGCCTGCGTCACTTATTCATGTTCGAAAGTGCTAGAACCGAACATTGGCGGCATCTGTGGTAATCTCGTAAACCATACTCACATGCAACTATACCCTAAAATTTACTAGAAATCAACATGGAAGTCGTACTCTTTCCAGTGGAGGGCAACAAGTGATAATCAACGAAGAGCAAGTAAACCCGAACGGTGACCATGCGTAGGTGGAAGTGTATGAGCCACCCACATAATCTCAGCACAAACCTCCACAGGATAAAGTTGTACGCATTGTGTTGGAACTTCGTGAGGAACTCATCAGAACAATAAAGGTAAACTTGCAATGGAGCATAACTTGGTTATGGTACTTCCCCCACGCGGTGGTGTGCCACCACAGCCCCCTCTTGTCATTACAACCGGTAATATCCTAACAGATTCTCCCCTATGATCATAACTAGTTTTGTTCTAGTTCAACCTTCTCATGTAATTCCCGATAAAGCGAAAATTTGGAGGCGTATCCAAGAACTCAAGAATCTTGTTCCACCCTGTTGGGAATCATGCAGATGATTACAACAACAAAATAAGAATTTCCTTTATGAGATAGACTTGCGAGCTCATGTTTCAAAGTTAAAAGCCATACAAACAAGAGAGATTTAGGATTACCACTTGAAAACGTGAGCACACAAAGTAGTAGCAGCTTCGTCTCTACAGAAGTTCACTCGAACGCTCCCACTAAAAACCCTTACGGCTCAATATGCTATCGGAGGCAAGAGTCAAAGTTTTCTAATTAGGTTTTGAGCATCTCATGCTCTATTTATAAGCCCTCAAGGGAAGCACTCCCAAGGTCGCCACCCCTAATTCTCATTAATGTTTATTGGGCTCATCCAATGAACTTAGTTCAATAATGATTCATTTAATTGATAATAACGAAATAACACAAGAATGGGGGGGTCTGAATTGTGTGTTTTTAAAAACTTGTTTTTCAAACAAATATTAGTTTTAGAATTGCTTTTCAAAAACTTGTGCAGCGGAAAGATTAACAGAGCTAGAAAATAAAAGCACACAAATAATTTATCCTAGTTCACCCCCTTAATCGACAGGGCTACGTCCAGTCCTTGGCTTCACCAAGATTTTTCACTATTCAACCCAAACAGTACAAGTATTATGCAGGACTTCTCCTAGTATTCCTCAGGACTTCTCCTTACAAGTATTATACAAGACTTCTCCTAATTCTTTAAAAAGACTGTTTCTTTTCTACAGAATCTCTTCAGAAAGAGTGAGGGTAGAAAGTGTTTATGCACAGGTTACAGAGATGATATGAAAATAAGTTCTCTATTTGAAGTGTGAGAAAGATAAGAGTTTTAACTCTATGAGAATTTCACACTGAGGCAGACGACTAAACTCAGAAGGGTATGGCTTTTGTTTTCTGAGTGATATTCAGAGCTTGATTGAAATAAAGACTTAGAATGCTTGAAAGTTTTGATCGTTGTAAGTCGCCTACTGTTTTAGTCTTCAAGTCTTTTTATATCTTCAGTAGGATTGACGTTGGTGAAGATTATGAAGTTCCGTTTGAATTTTTTCTTCTCTGATGGTGCAACGGATACTTTTGGCAAGCTCTCAGAACATTAAATGCAATCTTGCTACGCATTAAATGCAACATTTAATGCACTTGATCCTATCGTCCATTCTTCTCTGCTTTGTTTCCTTATGTAGTGCTTGAGCATTAAATGCAAAGGAAAACAGCTAAGCGTATCTTCTTCTTCTGATCATCGAGATTTGATTTTGACCATTGAGGTTGTACGATGTTCAGAGAATAACGCCGTTGACTCTGAAAATGTATATGTTGTTGTATGGAGCGTTCAGAGAGTTGGCATATACAAGGAATATTTCTCTATTAAATATGTCATTTCTTGATTCTGATGAAAACATTGCTTCATTAAATAGACAGACATTGTAAGTCTTCACTGTTTGAATGTTGAGGCAGACGTTCCATCATGAATGCATTCAGACGTTCTTCTTAAACGTAGGCAGATATTCCTTTTGAGCGTAGGCGGACGTTCCTCTTTATTTTCCTCGGACGATACATTTGAACAAGCTTTTTTAGATTCTTCAAGAGAGAGCAGACGTTCATTCCATTGATATATATTTATTGAAATATAAAACATATAAAGTTTAAAAAATCTTTATCTATCGTGATTAAACCTTAGGTAACATTATTATTATTCAAAACATGATAAACGTGAAATCGTTTGAACTTAACACTAATGAATCAGGTCCAATAAGACAATATAGTACATTCTAGTGGATTAGTTCTATACGTGTGACTCTATATGGATATCTTAAATATTTAGGTTGTGATGATTAAATATAAATAATATTAAGCCACAGTGCATAATCCAATGCACCCCATTATGAGGGGGTTCGCGTTGAAGTTCCCGACGTCAATCACAACATGAATCGAGCCCCATGAGCCACTTAACTCAGAAATATGGTTGTTATGTCATACTTTGACGATGAGGATGAACTTCTCCCTTTCCAATTTCATTATTCCTCGGCTCTAGCTGCCCTACAGTTGCCTGGCAAGTTCCAAAAAATGCCTGCAGTCGAACCTTATACTGGAGATACTGACCCTTGTGAGCACCTTAATGCTTTTGAAAACGACATGATATTTTTGCCGGGCTTCATGACCATTCATGTGCAAAATCTTCCCGCGAACCTTACAGAATGCCGCCCTCACATGGTTCCAATCACTGGAACCCGAGTTAGTTATGTGTTGGCCTGAACTTTTCTCTCATTTTTTCCACCACTGGATCGACAACAAAGGTCTTCTGAGAACTTCACATTCCCTGCTCGTATTAAGCATGCAAATAAAGACTCATTGCGTGTGTTCTTATCTAGGTTTTACCATGAGGCTTCCATGACACCAAATTTTCCTCCAGATAACATGTTGTACATTGCAGTTAAATCCCTGAAGAAGGGATCCTTTTTTGCACTATCCTTTGCCGGTTGTCGACCTCAATATATTGCTGAGCTCAGAAAAATATTATGAAAGATTATCAGCAAGGAAGACCATCTGTGAGAGATGGAGACTAAGTTTGCAAAAGTGGCACTTGAAAAAGGAAAGAGAGAGCAACATTAGTGTGAATCTAAGTTATAGTTGTGATTGTTGCAGGTAAGGAGTTGAAACAGTGGTTTGATTGAAAGTTATGGTGTTTGCGTGGTGCACGGTTTGTGATCTATTGTTGTAGAAATTTGTGAAACATGTTTATTTTTCATTCCAAAGTGCAATTAGTAGCAGTCGTTCGCCCCCATAACATGACAATTTGACTATCACAAATCACGTTTTTTGTTTGTGAGTGACTTATACAGGAAAAAAATCCAAGTCAGTTGCCACATCATCCCATGAATATATGTGGCAAATGCTAACATCTACTTTTGTTAATGAATCAAATCAGTTTTCCAAATTCACTCTATTCACAATAATCAAATCACTTTTTTTTTTTTTTTTGCAAACAAAGACAACAAGAGAGACCAAAGTCACTCTATTTCCAAATTACGAAAATTGAAATGAGCCGTTTTGAAATAGTGGGACTAAAACCAACGTGAGTCTATTTTATAGGGACTAAAAACATATGAACACTCATTTCACTGATGATTATTGTGGGTCCAGATCCTCTAATACCACAATTAATCAATAATTTGAAGGATAAAACTTATATTAAGTTCTTTAAATCCATTTTATCAAGTTTTCCAATCATATTTGTTTTACAAGAGGAAGACTAACAAGAAGAATAAATTAAACTACGACATCTAAATATATTGACGCATAAACAAAGGTAGGTGGATGCTTTCAAATACAGTGTCGTGACCCATCCTAAGAAGTTTTACAATAATATAACGACACGTGTAAAAAAAATTAAAATTCAAATCTTTTATTTACTTTTAGAAATAAAACCCACTTTGTCATTACTTACATTAATAACTTGATAGAAGGAATATAAAGAACTTGATTCAGTTTTTCCCTAAATTGAACCCTAGACATTGTCATTAGGACAATGTACAAAAGAGAGTCACATGTCACAGGTGGCTTATTGCCATCATTAATGTTACTTGAACCACGTTATACTATCAAATATAAAAGCACATCGTGTTTTGTGGTGGTTTTAAACAGCCATATTTTATAGCGATTTTAGATCGCCACAAAATATATTTTCTTTAATTTTTTTATTTTGTGGCGATCTAAAACTACCATAAAATTAAAATTAGTATGTGGACACTTAAATGGGCCATGAATCAGTGCTCTTTGCCATTGCCATTGAGATGACTAAATCAGTATTCCTCATATGCTATTTTTCTTTGATAATTAGCAGTCCTCTAGCATTGGATATTTCTTCATGCCTGGTTGTGATATGACTGTTTCTACGGAGCCTATATATCCTTGTTTACACCATCTAAGTTTGAACAGGAAAATCCAAATTTCCATGCTCAAAACGTGTTAGATCGTTCTAGTACAAATTGAATTGGCATTTCTTAGCTTTAGACATCATGAAAAGATTCAAGAGGACAATTATTGTCTCCATGGACTACATACAGCTTCCCGGACTTTAATTCAAACTGGAAGTTAAACCAATCAATTAACAAACAAAATTATAACCATTGATTGCAATTTCAAGCTATTCTCATGGATCGGATGCCACATTTTTCTCTTATCTGTAATTAATTTATGAGTTTAATTTTAATGTAATAATAGTGTAAAAAGTTTTACATATGCATCCAATCACGTCTCTTTATTATCCATTCGAAATACTTTAAATTCAAATTTAATTATGACATGGCAAATAGTTGAATTCTGATTAAATGCATGCGTAAAACTTTTTTACACTGTTAGTGCATCAAAATTAAAATATTAATTTATAATGCTGAGATAATTAACTTAGCTAGATAATTATGATAGTAGAAGTTGCAATTTTAAGGACGATGTCAGGCTTAATTTGTTTGGAGTGGACCATGGTCCATACATAGGTGAACCACCATATCGCCATATCCTAACAAAATTTGTTGCCCCTTTATTTAATGGATAATCTATATTTCATACTACATTCAATATATAAATTTATAGATAAACTATAATAATAAAAATTAGCCGCTGATTAGTTTAGAAATTGTTACGTAACTGGTCCAATTAGCTACCAAATTGCTGTAAATGTAGACTTTATAATATAATGATCCACCCTAAAGTCACTACAATTTCATTTATAGAGTACTTAAATTCTTTCATGAAGTCCACTCAGGTGTGCCGAACTTAGCTTATGTAATTTCCGAGCTAAGCTTATCTAATTATCCCACACTTAGTTGGTCCAAAACCTATACATTAATTATGCGTGGATATTCATTATTGATCGACACCATTCAATATTTGAAATTTGTGGCAGTCATTAAATAAATTACAGTATTTGTGATTATTAAAAACCGCCACAAACAACAGGTGTCAAATAGTGCTATACTTTAGCCATGTCGAGGTATAAATGCTGAAAACCTTTGGGTCAGTGGTTAATTAGGTGAATGACATTACTAATAAGTCAAATTAAAACAAGCAATAAGTCGCTCCATTATAACACTTTAGTTTGTAAGTCCAAAGCCAAAAGCGAACCAACACCAGGAGGGGGAGATGATGAATGAGCAGATCATGAGAAGCTCGGGCTCCTTCCTTAGTCAAGAAATCCACAATCTTGCAAAAAGTTGTTGATAGAACTAATGATGGTCGTATTATGAGAGAAAGAACCAACGTAGAATCTGTAGCAACCAACATAGAACGATAACCAGCCTCCCAACACAGCTTCAAGCCATGAAACACAGCCAGCAGCTCGGCTTTAAGGATCTCTGAAACGCCAATAGAACCAAAATAACCCAGCATCCAGACACCACAGTCATTACAGACAACCCCTCCGAAGCTAGCCCTACCAAGATTACCAAATGAGCTGTCATCCGTGGAAAAGAGGTGAATTAATAAGCTAATTGGTGTATGCTTGCTCTATTATTGCTCTTTTGATAGTACTAAATTTGATTCAATACAAGTATAATTTGCTCTTATCTTAGAGAGTACAGAGTATAAGAATTTCTCGTATAGCTCATAAAAAGTTAGTTTCGTATATTTTTATAATTAACATTACAGAAGGTCAGAACCATGTATCATGGATTTCACAACTCTGCGTGTGAGGCACAACATGGGCATTGGGGCTAAACCAAAATTCAAAGGTATACTGCACACGTATGTCTTATATTCTCTCATGTGCATGTGAAATGAGGCTATATGTATATATAGACTTAATCTCTCACATTTATCTGATTATCTTAATATATTTTTCATGCACATTATTACACCATTTCCGTGTACCAAATTCAATTTATGTGCAGACATCCGATCCTAGCTAGCTGGAGCTATATATATGGTTATATTTTTATTAATGATGATAACGATTTTTAACTTATTATCACATGCAAATTGCACAAATATCTTACCTGTAGCTAGTAGTCAAAATCTAACTTTATGCTTATATATTTATTTCAGCTTGGTACATGTATCGGCAGCTAATTAATGCGACTTGTATTTTTAGTAGAATGTAGAAAAATGTATCAAAGTTTAGAAACAGCTAACTCCATTCTTATCATAGAGATCAGTAAATATTTTTATTTATCTCAGCGCGTATAGTTTTAAATATACATTACTTGTTTCAAAAAAAAATATACATTTCTGAAACTCCAACACATGCATGTTTTGATTGGAGTTGAAAGTGTTTTTTTCTCCTTTTTCACAAATTTCAAAGTGTTAAAAGCTGAGGAAAAAACGGTTACATTAAGTATAAAAGTCTTTCTTCTCACTTTTTCCTTAAAGTGAACATAATGTTGTTAATGTGCGCCTGCGTTTTTTAAACCGAAAACCATCGCAATGTAGCCAATACGTACCTTGTTTAGTAACGAAGGTGGTCTTCTCCTCATCTTGCTGGCCGGTATTTGGGGATTTGGTTGTATCCTAGGTACGTGTCCATGAAGGAGAGGAACTCATAGCTGGAGAAGTTATCGACCAGCTTCTTGAGAGAGGGAAAGGATCCTTTAGGCAAGCTTTGTTGAGATCTCCACTTGCCTTTTTTACCAACACGACGTTTGACAGCCATTTGGTGTACTTGAGCTCTCGTATGAAACCTGCTTGGAGGAGGTCGGAGGATTTTGCTTAAGTACTTCTTGATTTTTCAACGCTCATCTGCCTCTTTTTCTGGGAGACTTGCTTGTTCTTGGGATTGATAGAGATTCGGTGTCAATAGAACTCAGGGTGGATCCCAAGCATATATGAGGAGGTCCTTGCGAAGAGATCTTCGTTGGTGCGTGGACTGGTATGGGGTGACACGCCCCACGGCGAGTAAGGGCACAAGGCCTAGGCGAGTTCCCATCTCATATATGGGCTTGGACGAATTAGGGGGAATGAAGCCCAATAAGGGCTACCGAAAGCCCCGACTGTAATAGGTTTAGAGCTTTTGGGTACTTGCCCCACTATAAAAAGCACGTACCTTCTCTATTCAATCTCACTTCTGACAACTAGACTCTGAATAGGGAACCACCCTAGACTGAGGATCTCGAGATTCCCGGAACCCTAGATCTAGGTCTCTAGTCACCACTTGTTCCCTTACGAGAACATTGGCTCCCACCGTGGGGCTCCGGTAAAACTAACATAGGCCCCAAGTTCACAACGATCCTGGTCTACGCGACGCGATCGGCAACAGGGGCGGCGAATGCTATGGCAGGGAACGTCCCAAACCCTCGAATGCAAGAAATTCTAGACAAACTGGATGGACAACAACGTACCAATGAACAAGTGGAAGCTCGAATCGAGCAGATGACCCAGGAGCGCGCAATGGTCTACAACATGCAGAGCGGCGGAAGGCGGAGACCGTCGCTAACTTCCAGTCGTTTGTTACAGCTGTAGCAAACGTGGTCATTCCGGAGCACCTAAAAATGTTGTTCCTACAAATCTATTCTGGTGAATCGGATCCGCGAGACAATTTGGTGTATTTCAACACCGGGATGGTCATCGTCGGGGTCAAAGATGCAGTGAAATGCAAGATGTTACCGTCGAAATTTAAGAAGTTAACGATGACATGGTTCACCACCCTACTGCCAGGCTCCATTGCAGATTTCACGTCGTTTTTAGCCAAGTTCCTGTCTCAATTCTCGGCCAGCCAGACGAAGAAGTTCACTGTAGCGGCTTTCTTCAACACTGTTTAGAGGAAGGGCGAGACGATTAAAAGCTACCTATCTTGATTCAACTAGCTGTGAGTACATTCGGAAGATTCAGAGCCCTCAGTTTGCATTGCGGCATTCAAAACTAGCTTGAGGGAGGGCGCTCTGAACAGTGAGCTGGTTCGGCGCCCAACGAGAACCATGCTGGAACTAAGGTCCCAGGCACATGAATTTATGCTGGAAGAAGAGGATAACATGGATAAGAGAGCTCGTGATAACGAGGAGAAGAACTCCAAAGAAGTATTGAAATAGGGAATCCCGTAGCCTAATCCCCCAAGACAAGTAAACACACCCAGAAACAACCGCCTTGCCTCGTATGAGACGCGCTGCCAGCAAGGAGGAAGATATTGGAATCGCTGAGAGAATCGTCTACCTCAAGAATAGTAACAAGTACACAATACGGAAGTTGGAAGGTCAAAGGTGCAGTTCAATGCGCCTCTACGCCAAGTCCTAGCCAAATCCAACAGGGCGGGTCTGATGACTTACCCCAGGCCTCCAAGGTGAGTACCCCAGAATGCATATCCAAATCATTGGTATGAATTTCACTGAGTATTGGGGCATGTAACTGAAGATTGTTGTGCGCCGAGATCTTGAAAGACTATTCGCCGAGGGAAGGTTGGCTTAATTCGTGAAAGGCGAAACCTGGTGAGAACCTAACATCCCAACAAGGGCGATGTAAAGGAAGATGACTCGCCACTGGTTGAACCGATTGCTCTGGTGGATCGATCTCTGGAGGATTTTGTGGAGGTGGCGAGACTAGTGGGGCGAGAAAAAGGTATGTGTGGCAGGTAAACAGTGTTGACGCTAGCCAGCATGGTTATGATCATCCAAACATCATGTTAAGCGTCCAAGATTTCATTGGAATTGTTCCACATAAAGACGACCCAATGGTGGTACCATTGCGAGTCGCCGAGTATGACGTTGAAAGGGTGTTGTTGGATCAGGGCAGCTCGGCGGATGTTATTTACATCGACACCTTCGACAAGATGAAACTCATGAAGCTGACCTAAAGCCTTATGATGGAAATTTGTCGGATTTTCAGACGAAAGGGTGCTGGTTCGCAGGTGGATTTCACTTGAAAACATCTTTAGAAGGGGCAAGAATGTTAAAAGGGTGCCTTTGAAATACTTAGTTATTTCGCAAGTGGCATCTTACAATGTTATTATTAGGTGAAACACCCTCAACAGGCTTGGCGCCGTCATTTCAACTTGGCATCTCACCATTAAGTACCCAACTAATGCAGGAAAAGTGGGCGTAAAGAAGGTGGGCCAGATGGCGGCAAGACTATGTTACTCCAAGAGCCTCGAATTATACAGTATTCATGGACCAAGGGGGGCTAGAGAGGGACACCGGGTGTTTGAAATCGCCACGTCAGAGGACCCTTTCTTGGACCCTGAGATGATTTTCAGGATAACATAGCTCAGGCCGTAGAGGAAACTAAGAAGCTTGTTCTAGAAGGAAGAGTATTGAAGGTAGGGGGAAATATGCACCCGAGTAGGAGTGTAGGCTTGGCGAATTATTGAAAAAGAATCTGGACCTTTTCGCTTGGAGCATGAAGGATGTCCCGGGAATTGATCCAAACTTTGTATGTCACAAGCTAGCGAACAACCCAGGCTCAAAGGTGGTAGTGCAAAAGAAAAGGAAAATGGGTGATGAAAAATACAAGGCGATTCGCCAAGAGACCGTGAAGTTACTAGAAGGTGCATTCATCAGGGAGATAAAATATCCGACCTGGCTCGCCAACGTAGCCATGGTCAAGAAGGAAAACGGCAAGTGGAGAATGTGTATAAATTCCACGGATTTAAATAAGGTGTGCCCAAAAGATTCATACCCATTGCCCAACATAGATAAGCTGGTAGATGGCGCTTCAGGCCATGAAATGATGAGTTTGATGGATGCGTACTCCGAATACAATCAAATACGGATGCACCCAGCAGCCGTGGATAAGACCGCTTTCTACGGAAAAAGGGTGAACTATTGTTACAAAACCATGCCGTTTGGATTGAAAAATGCAGGCGCCACATATCAAAGGCTGATGGATCAAGTTTTCAATGATCAAGTTGGGAGAAATATGGAGGTTTATGTGGATGATATGGTGAAACTTCAAAAGGAAAAAAGCATTGTGACGATCTGGAAGAGGCGTTTGAGTCATTAAGAAGGCACAATATCCGACTAAATCTAGAGAAATGCACATTTGGAATAATGAATGGCAAGTTCCTAGGATTCATGATTTCAGAAAGACGGATAGAAGTCAATCCAGATACGTGTCAAGCCATCCAAGAAATGAAGAGCCTAACATCAGTCAAAGAAGTTCAAAAACTAACCAGGAGAATCGTCGCTTTGTCAAGGCTTTTGCCTCACTCTGGAGGGCGAGCGGCCCCGGTCTTTAATTGCTTGAAGAAAAACGCTAATTTTAAATGGACGCTAGAATGTGAAGAGGCCTTAATACATCTTAAATGCTTGTTGTCGACACCGCCGATTCTCTCTAGGCCCAAGAAGATTTACCTTTGATTCTATACATAGCAATGATGGATGTAGTTGTAAGCTCACTATTGGTGCAAGAGGTCGACAAGCAACAAAACGTGATATACTTTGTGAGAAAATTGAAAAAGCAACTTTCGCCTTACTTGTTACAGCGAGACGTCTGAGGCCATATTTCTAGAGCTTCACAATCAAGGTGTGAACAAACCTACCCCTCAGGCAAGTTTTGCAAATTCCAGATTTTTCAGGACGCCTAGTCGCCCAGTCATTAGAACTGTCAGAATATGATATTATTAAGTTTGAACCACGAGGTGCGGTAAAGGCCCAGGTCCTGACGGACTTCATGGCCGAGCTGACCTCAGTGTACGAACCTGGAAAGAGTGTTGTATGGACCTTGTCAATCAAAAGATCCTCCAACCTAATGGGTAGTGGAGCCAACGTAATCCTTGATGGACCTGGAGAAGTTCGAATTGAGCAGTGGCTAAGGTTTGACTTCAGGGCGAGCAACAACCAGGCGGAATACGAGACACTGATCGCCGGCTTGAAGTTGGCTAAGGATCTAGCAGTAAAGAATCTAACTATGAAAAGCGATTCACAACTAGTGGTTAATCAAGTGAAAGGAGATTACTGCGGTGCTCCATTGTCTGAGGGGTCCCTGCAATGAAACTCTGATGCTGAAGTTACAGGCTGGGGTAAACAGTTGTAGGGTTGAATAATGTGCACCTGTTGATCTCTTAGGACTTGCCTTTACATGAATGTGGGAAACGGGAATACAGATGAAGAAATGAATGCGGGGTGTAGCTCGAATGGCACTCGTTGAATCTTCTGACAATCGCTTGAATCAGACAGACAGGGAAAACTCATGCACGTCACTTGAAGCCTAGAGCTCCGTGTCCATATCTGAGGCTAGAGGAAATGATCTTTGATGAGACGTGAAGAAGTGACATTAACACCCTCGGTCGTGAGATTGGTAGGGGATGCATGTAGTGGTGGTGATGTTGTTTGTCGAATGTGAGGCGAGAATCAAAAGTAGGTATGATCAGTTCGAGAGTCGGAACATTTTCAAACCGACACAATGGGGAACAAAATTTTAGATCTCTATACTCGTTTTAGAGAAATTATCTTGTTGCTTCAAGTATTTATTTGTGACAATAGTTTTTTTTTTAAGAAAAGTTTGGATAGATTCAATTTGAGTCACCACAATGTGTTAGGACATTTTTCTGAGACCGTAAGTCACTTATTAAAGTACTTACAGACCGTCCGTTAACACAATTCTCACATTGACCGTAAGAATTAAATACATACCAGCCGATTAGCGAACCTCTGGCAAAAACTTTTATCTTTAAAGTGAGAGTTTTTTACACACCAGCTTTTATTTCATCAAAGAAAATATGCATAGCTAAGTGAAATCTAACTCATCCAGTACTACAACGATAGCGATAATGCACTAATAACGTGGTACTATCTGCAGTAGTGGCAGAGCAAGAGGCCCAAATTTTTGCGGCGGAAACGACTGGCAATTACAAAAGGACTCCCTCCTCAAGATTTGATCTTGATCATCATTTCATTATTCTGGAAATTGCTAATGGTCCAAACATATGCAAGAGATATTAAACTGTCTCATGATATTGGTCACTACACAAATCAGACCAGGACCACACTTCTCTGTTGAAATGCATCAACAAAAAAAGAACATAATCAATCATGTACATGTTTGGAAATTTTGTGAGATCAAAATCAATTTTAAGGAGAAATATTTTTACATGTTTGAATAAGCGCTATTGGTTTTGAATAGAACTGGTTTCCATAAAATAGAGTTGAAATGAAGTAATTTATGTTTAGATTTTTTTTTGTATATTTTTATAGAATAATATTGTGAAATTTAATTGTAAAATTTCACAATTGATTATGTCCACTACAAAAGTTATATATTCTCTCTAATTCCTCCGCCAAATTAATTTTGAGATTAAAATCAATTTTCTAGGTCGATTGTCAAATATCTATTTAATCACTTAATAGTAATTCCAATAAATAAGAATTAATTTTCAAAGCTTCTAAACGTGAAATCAAACACACTTTGTGAGTAGTATTTGAATGTCCGAATTGATTTTAAAGAAGAAAACTGACCAAACATATTATATATTGTTCAAGGATTGAACACATGGTGTTATTTTCTAGGTTGGTGTACAACAGAGTGGTTATTAGTTAATAACCCATCTTTTTTCCCATAATGCTCTTCAATTCCCATTATTACAATGGTTATTTAAGGTTAAGTATTTGACCCATCAAAGAATTCAAAAGATACATTTATGCCACTGTGCCCTCAGTGCACAGCAAATGCAATCCCCCAAAAGAATAAGGTAAAATGTACACATCCATGTAATAATTACTTGCACTACCAGAACAATATAACACTTCCATAGTTTCATTGCCAAAGTGAACTAGTATGATATCATATCAGCTCCATTTTGAGGTCAGGTCCCAAGTATGGAGGAAAAAAGTTGAGAACCCCATCAAAAGGTGAAAAGTGGGATATGTATGGGAATAGTTGAACAAGGGCTTTAAATATTCCTGTAGTCTTTCACTGAATTTCTCTCTCTCTCTATATTTATCCACTTTACTTGTTCAGTTTTCTTTTCTTTTGGTACAAACTCCACTTCTTCTTCATTTGATTTCTTTTCTCTTCTCTCTGACAAACTCCACATGCTCATGGAGACAAGTCCAAGGCACAGACCCACCCACGTTATTTTGTTCACATGGAAGGAAATGACCATGTAGCTGTTCTGCTCTGAGTCATCTGACCCACACATTCACACACCTATCCCACTTCCCCTTACCTTGCTTCCCTCCTCCTCTAACTTCTTTTTTAAGTATTTACAGCATGTTTAAATCATCTTCTATTTTTTTAAAATCAATTTCAACATTTAGAAGCTAATATATATTTAGATATATGGTAGATTTTCACATTAGAAGAAGAATTGATTCTGGGAGAAGTTATTCCTAGTAGCTTTTGTGGTATCATAATTAATTTTGGATAATCTGAAACTCAGAAGCTAGTATACTTCTAAATATATGGTGGATTTTAATGTTGGCAGGAGAATTATTCTTGGAGCAGCTACTCCTAATAGCTTGTGGTATCAGAATCAATTCTTAAACGCAAAAGCTAGTATATATTTGGATACACGGTAGGTTTTCACGTTAGGAGGAGAATCGATTATGGAAGAAGCTACTTCTAGTAGTATTTGTGGTATTAGAATGACTTCTAGAAAATCAGATCTGAAACTCAAAAGCTAATCCTAGTAGATTTTCACATTAGAATAAGAATTGATTATAAGAGAAGCTACTCCTAATAGCTTTTGTTGTATCATAATTGATTCTGAATGATCAATCCAAAGGTACAATTAATTTTTAAGCATTCTTTCTCTCTCTCTCTCTATTTGAGACACTCAGATTTTGACACCCTAAATTCCACCATCTTTTCCTCTCTCTCCCTCTCTCTTACGTAATGTAAAATTAAAAGGTTGTCACTCACTGCTTCTTATACTATAATCAAGTTGAATTTTCAACAATTGCCTCTGGTATATAATACACCAGAATAAGAATTCCTCTCTCACACAAAACACAACACAACACACTCTGGCCTCTGCAGCTGCATCAAAAAGTAAAAGAATTCCTCTGTTTCTGTGGGCAAACCCAGACAGTGAGAGAAAACAAAACATCTCTTCTTGGGTCTCTCAAATTATTTTTCTCTTTCAGTTTCTGCATTGTCAACCATAGAAGGTGGATGCTAGTGGTAGCAGCATTTTGGAATTGCTTTGTTTGCACTTCTCTTTTGTTCCTTCTGTTTCTGCACTAGATATATTCATCTCTTTCTTCTCTCTGATTTTATCCAAGGACATTCTCTTCTGTTCTGTTCACACTCAATCCCAAGTGAAACTTGCATGTTAATACATGTTATGTTACCATTTCATTTTAAAATCTCTATGATTTTGGATCAAATTCTTAATTTATATAACCATTGGATCATAAAAGCTGAAGATCTTTTTGTTCAACATTGAATAGGGACATGATTGTTTTCTAACAAAAGCCATGTTTGGACTCTGCAGAGTTAAAGCTTGAAGGGAACTGAAAATGTCTGAAAATGCTTTGAAATCTTTGAAGGATGAAAATCCAGATTTGCAGAAGCAGATTGGGTGCATTGCTGGATTTTTTCAGCTTTTTGATCGTCACCGTTTCCTCACAGGCCAAAGCACTAGCAGCTACATTCAGGACAGACCTACTTCAGGTATGTTCTGCATTTTGAAAGTGATTTTAATAGCATTTTGAATTTCTTTCGTTTTCTTTTTGTTTCAATTTTCATACAAGCATGATTGATGAAGAAAAAATTGAGATAGAGATGCATGTTAAAATAAAGAAAATGTTAGGTTTATGTGCAAAAGTTCTTGGATAATTCTTATACATTGTGATGAAGAAATTTTGATCATTTACTGATTAAATAGGTTACTCTCCCTTATCTTATCTCAACACATGTGAGAAATTTTGTGTGTACGCATTACGCAACACTTTTTAATAAAAAAATTAAGAGAAATGCTCAATGGCTCGAATAGTTCATATACGAACAGTACGAACATGGCATTGCTTTCTCTGTTAATCCTTTTCTTTTATGTTTAGTTATTCCCAAAATTTTCTCCCATGCTAACATGTGTTTAGTTCGTAATTTCGTTTTGAAATATTTCGAGCCAAATAGCCAATCTCAAAAATTAAATTGCTTCTCCTACAGTAATGCATTGACACAATCAATCTTTTTTTTTTTTAAGAATTAATATTGAAATAATTAGCTAGATTTTTTTTTTAATCTTTTAGGTTTTCTGTTCATCAAAATGAATTCGACTGAATTAATTTTTTTTTCAAGTAATCAATTATCCAAACATGATTTGTTACTTGTAACATAAGTCAACTCTTTCTCCGCAAGTAGGATTTCCACCCGATAAATGCTAGCAATATTATTTAGAATGTAAATATATATTTTTTAAAATAAAGACAAATGTGTTGACTTTCTTAAAAATAGAAGAAGGGTATGAGAAAATGTTTTTTTATTTAATTACTCTTGCAATTTCGAACCTAGCAGGAGTGAGAAAGTGTGTTTAAAATAGTGTGTTGTTAACGCTCCTCCACTTATATCCAATTAATCATTGCTCTTGAGTATCTACAAATTAATTTTAAATATTATTTTTAAATATTTTTAAATTCAATTTTAATTATGCATGATAATTGATGCTCTTTTAGATAATTGTGTAAAAAAAATTACATTTCATATTAATTAAACTCATCTATTTAGCGAAATTTATTTTAATTAAAATAAGTTTAAAGTACATTTATTTATGTTTTGAAACTTTTATCCTTATGTGAAATTATCAACCTAGTGTCCAAAGTTATGTTCACTTATATGTGTGAAAATAACTTTGGTTTGAAAATAATCAAAGACTATCCCCACAGAAGATCACTTTTGTCTCCCCTAAATTTGAGTTTATTTTCTCATTGCCTGCTTGATTTACTTCAAAAGTAATTTTTAATAATCGATTCTATGGTGAGTTTTACTCAGTTTGAAAGGAAAAAATTCATCACATTTCAATAACTAGAATTAAATTTCATATTAATACATAAAAAGTTATTTTTTTATATCATCCAATTAAATTTCATCTTTCTAATTTACTTTTAAAATACTAGTCTCAACACAAAATTATTTTTCTTAATTACAATTATTTTAGAAAACCTTCTTTCAAATTATTTTTTTCAAAAACAAGCTAAGGTAACATTTTTGTAAAAGCAAATAAGTAATTTTTTCTCTTTTCTTCATTTTTAATTATTTAATTTTGTGGGATGGTCAGAGAGTGGTTAATGTTCGAAAAAAATGTATTTTTCATAAAGATTCATAATTTTCATGTTCCAATCAAGATGTAAATTTTGTACACTACTCTAGATATTACAAAAAACATGTATCTGGAATTGAATTTTTGGGCTGAAGACGTATTCTCATTGTTTTCTCTTGCTTTAAATTCTCCCAAGTTGAACATCAATGATTATTCAGCCAAGGCAAAAAAGAAGAAAATTAAACATTCTATGTTTAGGATTTTCCATAGATATTTTTCTAAGATTTTTGGTGTGCCTTAACATGCTAAGAGATATTTTAAAGAGCATTTCAAAGGAATGAACAGAGAGTTGAAATTAAAGTTTGAGAAAATACATCAGATTACTTCTAACTCCTTTTTCCTTCCCTCTTCTCAGTTGAAAGCAATAATGACAACAAAGAGCTCAATAGTAAAATGCAGAAAACAAAGGTAATATCACATTACTGTAGTTTCAGTGTTTAACTCTGCAGAATTTCAACAAAACCAGTTAAGAACTTTTGAGTGTCAATGCAGGCAAAGAATCTGAAGAGTTCAAGAGAGAAACAACAATTCTCCACAGAATCATCAGCAGCTTCTGTGTCTTCATCATCTTGTTCATCTAGCATGTCATCCATTGAGTTCAACAGAACAATTCAAACAGAATCACCAACATCAAGTCAAATCACAGTTGCAACAAACCCACCTTCAAAAATAACAATGAAGCAGCATGATACATCTACCCAGAAATCCCTTGAGTTCTGTGATATTGTCAAAGACTCTATGTATAGAGAACCACAAGGGTTGTCACTGAAAACTAAGGAGAAAAAGGGTCAGAGTCAGACTCATACATTGAAACACATAGATTCTCCGCGGCCTCTGCAGCCTCACAAATCTATCAATGGAGGAGTTAATGTTGTTTCTAAGTCGAAGAAATCACCTTGGGACTCGCCGCGGCTCTCTTATGATGGGAGGACTACACAAGATAAATTCAAATCAGCCACAAAACATAAGGAACTTCCAAGGCTTTCCTTGGACAGTAAACAAGGATCCACAAGAGGTTTCAATGGAGAAAACAAGGCTCAAAACCTGTTGAAGGATCCACATAAAGGAAATGGGAGACACTCAAGCACTGTCCTCAACCTTAACCAGCTGCAAGAACCAGAAACTTCTAGAAGATCATCCAGTGTTGTAGCTAAGTTGATGGGACTAGAAGCCCTCCCAGAAAGGACACAAACATGTGGATCTAGCGATGATACAATCACAAATATTGTGACACCTTATTCGCGATTCGCGCTAGAACCAAGTCCTTGGAGGAAGCCTGATGCAAGGAAAAGTTCTCAATTACAAGATTCTAAAGGAAATGAATCTAATGTAAAAGCCTCAAAATCCTCTCTTTCTGTGTATGGGGAAATTGAGAAAAGGGTGTCAGAACTTGAGTTCAAAAAGTCTGGTAAGGATCTCAGAGCCCTTAAACAGATTCTTGATGCAATGCAGAGATATAAAGATACATCAGATACTGCAAGGGGTGAAGCTTTGAATTCACCATCTAGCAGCAATCAAAACAATACTAGTATCAGTGAAAGCCCCAAAGTAAAAAGCCCGAGAATACAACAAAAGGACGTGGCATCTGTCACAGTTGAGAAATCAAATTCATCCCAGGGTGGTAAATTGCCAATTGTCATCATGAAACCAGCAAAATTTACTAGTAAAGCTGGTCTCAGCAAGTGTTCACCAAGTACTCCCAGAAATGGAAGATTGGTTGATAACAAAACAGCTAAAGGCATCAGTTCAACAACAAAAAATACCGAGGACAAGAACAATAACTTAAGAGCTTCAAAATTGATGCAAAGCTCCAAAGTTCCTCAAGACATCAATGGAGTGAGCACCGCGAACTCTGGTAATATGACAGTGACTGGGAGCCCAAGACTACAAAAAAAGTTTGGTTTCGAGAGGCGTTCTCCACCAACAAGTCCATCATCAGATTCCAGCATTGGCAGAAGAAAACATAATAGACAGCCTGTGGAATTGTCTTCCCCAAGACAAAATTTCTCAACTTTGCAGGAAAGAAATGAACGTTTCGCTGATATCAGCAATCACTGGAGAGGTGTTAAGCATCATGTTAATGTCATCTCTCCAGATTTTGACAGAAAAAGAAGCTTGGCCACTCACAGTGACATAGAAGTCATTCACATTGATCAATCGGGAAATATCAATAGTGCACCCCTCCAGCTGAGTGACCTGAATCAAAGTGTAAGTATTTCTTCCTCTTATAGTTATATTTTGTATTTAAATCAATTGGCTAAACATTGTTTTGTTGATCAGAATGTATTTGAAGAGTTGAGGAAGGAAAGCTCTAAGGCTGATACAATGGTTAATGCAGAACAACCAAGTCCTGTGTCTGTTCTTGATGCTGCATTCTATAGGGAAGATCCACCATCTCCAGTGAGAAAGAAATCAGACACCTCAACAAATTTAGGTAAGCAACATAGATGAAATCATGGATAATTTCAACACAATATACATTTTAGTGGCATTACAAGAATCATTCAGGAAAGGATCCTGATTTAAACTTTGTTTTTCTTGAAATATTCTGCTATAGGTGAAACTCTAAGCACTGATGATGATAGAGACTTGAACACCCAGAATTTGGTTGAAATACTCAAAGAAATTGACTGGATTGATGAGAAATTCCTCAATTACAGTAGCACCAAGGATCCTGACCATAAGTATATATCAGAAATACTGTTAACATCAGGTTTACTCAGTGGTCACAGCTCTAGCCAGATACTTCATTCACCAGGTCATTTGATTAGCCCAAAATTGTTCTTTGCACTTGAAGAAATAAAGACAAATAAGAGAGATTTCAGTATTGAAGACAGTGCCAAGAAAATTTCAAGGATTATGAGTCCTGGACAAATGCAAAGGAAACTAATATTTGATGTTGTTAATGACATTTTGGTTCAAAAACTGATATTGGGGGGCTCTTCCACTTTAAGGTGCTTGCCAAATGAGCTAGAAGGAAGGAAACTAAAAGGGCAAAAGCTTTTTTATGAGCTATGTACAGAAATAGATCAACTACAACCTCAAAATAGGAATGATGTCAGCATAGTTCATGAGGATGAGAATTTATCAAGTCTGTTGTGTGGAGATTTGAAGCATCACCACCCAATTTGGACTAACTGCTGCAGTGAGATACCAAATGTTGTGTTGGATATTGAACGGTTGATCTTTAAAGATTTGATCACTGAAGCTGTGAGAGGTGAAGTAGCAAACCTTTGTGGTAGACATTGCAGGCAATTGCTGTTTCCCAAGTAGGAATTTTGGCTTAGCAGTATGAGCAAAGAAAAAAAGAAGATTCAGTCATCATTTTACACCTTTTTATTTCAGTTATACATATAGTTTGAAATGAGTCATAATCTGCTTAGTTGAGAATTTCACATTTGTTTTGTATAAATTCTTGCGCACTAAACGTGTACCTTTATTGTCTTTCTTCATGTATTTGTAGTCTAGGTTTATAAATACATGCAGATATCCACTGTTACACTAACATAATAATATGTTCTCAATTTGTGTGTAGCATGGTTTAATCAATCCCTCCCTCCTTTTTCAACTTCCTCTTTCTTTGGACTTTCACGTCAACCCAACTCCATTTTAGTATCACTATCTCAATACCCAAAATAAAGAAAAAAAAAAAAAAAATATTGGGGTGTTAAATAATATAAAGGGAATGTGTAAAAAACAATTCCCTTAAACTATAACAACTTCAGCCGTAGGAGGACCAAAAGGTTTAATCAATCCCTCCCCAATTATTATCTTAATCTAATTAACCCTTGTTAACAACAAATCAAATTGAATATCATAATATCCTAATTCACAAAAAGGAGACAGGAAGAACAAGATTTGATTCCTCATTAATCCCCACTCACTCGTTCCCCTCAAAAATACTCCTCTCCTTCCCTGAATTTCAACCCTTTCTTTAAACCCTACTCCTTCATTCCTTCCATTCTTCCTAAAATTATAGCTTCCATGGCGTCCAAGAAAAAGCAATCAGAAGGCATCACCTTATTGTGCATGTCAAACGACAACGGAGACAATGAAATGGAGGACGTTGAAGAAGAAGACGAAGACGCAGCTAAGCACATGGGAGCATCAAGAAGATGTCGTCAAAGAGGCAAGATTTGCTACGGCAGATGAGAACTCGTCGATTCATACTAATATAATGTCAATTGGAATCTTCAGCCTCAAGAGAACATGTGAGATGAGAGCATAATAACTGGAAAAGTAGGTGTCTTTATACATTTGGCCTCATTCAAACACAAGGAAGACCAACATATTCAAGACACACTTCACCTTTACAAGCCTTGGTGTCTTCAGGGCTTGTAGTCGTGTCAGATGAATGACCTCATCAAGCCTTGGTGTCTTCGGGGCTTGTAGTCGTGTTAGACAAATGACCTCATCAATTTGGTCGGAAGGACATTTAACATTATTGCAGACGAGCATCGGGCCAAGTTGGTATTATATTGCGACAACTGGGATACATTGGCAAGCTCAGAAACGTGATTTTGCGCCATTAGTGAAGGCTTTACTTGAACAAATATCTCAGCGTTTGCAATGTGTCATCAAGCTACGCTTGCATTACAGGCCTTGGTCAGTTGATTGGAGCTCAACGTGCATTTCATATCAATTAGAGTTAGTCATTTGATGAGAAAATACTTTAATCTAGAACTTGGTTGAAGCATAAAAATGCCTTTTGAATTCGGTGAATGAATGCATCTGTAATACTGGAAAACAAAACCATACAAGGGCAAGGGAGCATGAACGGAGCTTCTAAAAAAGCTTCTAAAATCATAAAAGGTACAGTTCCTTGCAACTTATTGATATCTATGTTTGAAATAGCAAAAGATATCAATATTTGTACCAATCAAGACCTGTGGTGCATAAGCTGAAACAGCAGTTGACACCTATTGAAATTGCAATGAGTAAGCCCCACAATTTAATAACACTACAGCAACACCAAAATGTGAAAGTTGTTGCCAGATCAAGGCACATCTCAACTGAAAAGCACCACCAAACCAGGAGAACAACACACAACAGTAACAATAACCAAGCCTTGCAAAGCGGAATTCCAGGTTTTGAAGGAGATAGCAGCATAAACCACAAACACCATTGGAGTCTATCCAATGAAATCCACTTTGAGAAAAGTTATCTTCTATTTGACCTTTTTTTTTATCAACTCCTCAAGAGACCAAAGCAAACGTCTTAGGCAACTATAGAGTAGAGCAGAGAATAACTACAGACTGAACATAGAAAACAAGGATAAAATCACTTAAAAACATCAAAAATGAAGAAAAATGGGAGTGCAAAGCCATTGATTTCTTTGGTCAATAAAAATGTCGACATTCCAAGATAATAGACAATTAGGAAAAGCTCCAAAAGAGAGAGCCTGTCTCTAAAGTGAATAAGAAAAGGTATATTAACTTTTGAATTTTAGTGAGTAAAGATCGCAATGCACTTTAAATTAAATTAATAGTAAATACACCCTTACTTCAGAAACAAGCTTACTTTAGAGGAACCTAATTCTGAATGAGTATAAATGAGTTCAGTACACATTCAGTGCAACTGCCACAAGTCAGAAGCAGATATGCTTTTATAAGACCATACAGAGTGCCAACAAACTTCAATAAAAAGAATCATAAATTAATCTACCAAACAATTGACATACACATACCTGAAAGATTGTAAAAGTAGGAACATGTCTCAGCAAAATAGAAAATCCATCCTATAATGCCCATAAGCAGACAGTTAGCTACATTTCAACGTCCCCGAACTAGTTATCCTGACATTATCCTGATCAAGTATACAGAATCTAATAAAGCAATCTAATTTACAACTGAACAAGCTGATCTGGGTTTTCCAGAGATTCCCTCAGAATTTTCTCAGCTCTTCTTTTCCTATCATCCTTCTCATCTTCCGTTGCAAACCGCGGCAAAGTCTTTTTATGCTCTTCTTTTTGTGGAATCAAGCCAGCCGACCTTCCTATGAATTTATTTTTAATCCCAATCTTAAAACGCACAGTAGGCTTCTCATTCACAGGAAAATGTGTTTGATCTTCCTTGGAATCACAGCATGTGCTTTTCATTGCCTCAATCGCTGGAGCAAAGGTCTCCAATACTGAAACTGAATCGTTTTTAACAAAATTTTCCGCAACAGGATTATCAGAAGCTACATCATTAAAGAGCTTAGTTGGAGGGGCAACAGAAGCAACTTCCTTCTCCTCAAATTTCAAAGGTGCAGCAAAGAATGGGTTACTTTCTGTGGCTACTCTTTTTGCCTTAGCATCTGCAGGGTCAGTCAAGGTGGATTTCTCAAACATATTTGAGACCATCTGCTGCTGCAACAGAGGTCTCTCCGCCTTGCCATTCTCTCTTTCTTGATCAAAATTAGAAGCACAAGGCTCTGTCCCTCTTCCATTCCCTAAAGGTGGCTGTGAATAAGTTTGTGGATCAGGGAATGCCGGCAACCACGCTGGAATATGCTCCCCGGGTGGCTCTTCACCCCTTTGCAAGAAACTTGGAGTCAGCACCCGTTCTTTCACAACTGGAAATCGAGGAATTGAGCGCGCAAACGTAATGGGTTCACCCTCATTAACAAATTGAAAAATTTCCCGAATAACACCTGAACTTTCAAGGCAGTGATCAACATCCGAAGCACCACCAAACCCTTGTGCTGATCCCATATCTTCCAACCCTTGAATGACATCAAAAACATTGCATTCAGATCTACCAGCAAGATTAGCAAAGTAATTTGCAGACTTCCCAACATTCAGAATATATCGAGCAGTAATGTCGGATAATGTATCAAGAGCTGACTGCTGAAATGCCGGAAAACCCTCACTTTCGCATACTTGTGCTACTGCAATCCTTGTAATCGCTTGAGCAAAGTCATCACCACCACCCACTTTCCTCCTCCTCCATGTGGTAGCAGGCTGTTCAAGCTGTTTTCCAGTCTTCCCACCGCCATTGCTCATATTCAGCACTTCATATCACTTGAAAACCCAACAAAACATTCCCCAAATCACTGTGATTCTTCATTTCCAAAACCCCAGTAAGAACCAAACCTCACCAATGTCACTTCTGAGAAAAATCGCAATAAAAAACTGAACTTTAGATTACCAATACTCGAGTTCAATGCAAAGATCACAGCTTTCAGGCTTCCCACCAGTATACTAATCAAATTACAAGGGTCTCAAATACATCTTTAAAAAATGACATTGCAAAAACTATTCAACTACCTATATTAAACAATAACATTTATAAACCTATATATTAAGAAAAAAATCTAAAGAATTTTTTTTTGAGACAACAAAAGAAACTAATAAACCAAAAAAGGACACAGATCAGAAGATGAGTAATGAAAATTTTCCTCTGTTACAAACTCCAGTGTTGCAAAGAACCAAAACCAAACAAGAGTAACCAACCTCTATTCTTCTGACAGCAAGAGCAGACAAACTTGACAGGCACCCGAACGCTTTCGAACGGGTCTCGGCTGGAGCGGCGGCGGCGCTGCGCTGAGGTCGGTGTGGCGGCGGATCCTTAAGATGGAGAGGAGAGGACGGCAGCGACTCCAGGCGTCACGGCCGAAGTGGAGGAAGGCCGTTGGTTTTAGACGGTGAAACGGCGGCGCCGAGAGGTTTGGTGGCGGTGACTGGCGGTTGACGAAGAGAGAAGGAGTTGGGGAGAATCGATGATGGAAGAAGAAGAAGAGCAGAGAGCGATGTAGAGGTGAAGGGGTTCGGGAGTGAGGCTGGTGGTCGGAGGTCAAGGAAGAGGAACGGTGGCAGTGAAGAGAAAAGTGAGAATGAGTGGCGGCGGCAGCTAGTGTGTTTGGGGAGAAGAGGATTAGGGTTTGATGGGTTAGTAGAGAGGGAGAGCAGATTTTGAGAGAGAAGATGGAGAGCTGGGGTGCTGTGCCTGTGAATAGTCAAAATCGAAACAATAATAAAATTACTCTGATTAATATTTTTATATAAAACAAGTATATTAACTATTAAACTTATTTAATGAAATAACTTAACAATTTTATACCAAAAAAATATAGTTTGCCAATTTTTAAATGATGTTATGCTATTAATTTTACCTCTTGTTATGTGTATATCATTTGAAAAATTAATTTATATACATTTAATAATACATATATAAGTAAAATTGACTTAAGGAAATAATTATTCATTACTTAAGTTCCAAACAAGATTATTTTCTTATGTTTATTTTATGCACTGTTTGTGTAAAATTTGTTTACACGTACATCCCATCATTGTGTGTCACATATACTAATGGTTACATTTCTTTTTAATTTAAATTAAATTAAAGTTTTAATTTGTGATGTGACGAAAAACAATTGGGTGTTTGTGTAAAAAATATTTACACTGATCATGAACAAATATTAAATTCAAAATTTAAATGTTAAATTTTCTTGAAAAAAAAGTTTTATACATTTAAAATGTCGTTATATAGTTATGTGTATTACTTAAAGAAAATATTTAAATATATATATATATATAACTAAAATTTAACATGAGCATTATATTGATAAAAATAGTAATAATTTTTTATAACTATTTCATATTGTTAATTCTATTAAATAAAAATAATATACTTTCAATTTCTTTGACAAATTATTAATTTATTAGGTATTAATTAAAATTAATTAGAAATATAGCTATCAATCATAAATTGAGATAAAAAATAAAAAATATTAAAATGAAACTATGTAACACTTGAGTTTAGTATTAAATGCACACGAGAACCTACATTAGTGAAAGTGTCTTTTAAAAAAAAGAGTGAATCAAATTACAAAGGTATTAAATACACTAAACAAAAAACTGGAAAAAAAAAAATGACATTACAAGAAGCTATTCAACTACCTACATTCAGTTCAAAAAAAAAACTACCTACATTAAATAATAACATTTATAAACTTAAATGCTAATACAAATCTAAAGAATAATAAAATTACTCTGGGTAATATTTTTATATAAAACAAATATATTTACTGTTAAAATTATTTAATGAAATAATGCTATTTCTTAACAAATTTATTAGAAAAAATAGTTTGCAAATTTTTAAATTATTATATGCTAATAATTATTACCTTTTATCATGTGCATATAATTTGAAAAATTAATTTATATACATTTAATAATACATATAATTTAATAATTGTTTCCTTTATGTTTTCTTAAGTTAATTTTAGTTATATTTTTTTTTAAGTTAATTTTACTTATAAAATGTATAAGTAAAATTAACTTAAGAAAACGTAAGGGAAATAATTATTCATGACTTAAGTCCAAATAAAATTATTTATTTATGTTTTATATTTGAAAGTTCCAAATTATTATAATTTTAAGAGTTTAATCCTATCCATGGTAAGTGTAAAGTTTCTTTACACATACGTCCAATCATTGTGTGCCACATATGACTAACGTTTACATTTCTCTTTAATTTAAATTAAATTATAATTATAATTTGTGATGTGACAAAAAACAATTGGGTGCCTGTATAAAAAATGTTTACACAGATCGTGTACAAACATTATATCCTAATTTAAAATGTTAAAGTTACTTGAGAAAAAATAGTTTTAAACTTTTAAAATGACGCTATATAGTATTTACTATTAGCTATAATGTATGTGTTTTATTTTAAAAAATTCTTTAAATATATTTACTTATTTATTAGTAAAATTAGCTTAAGGTAATTATGACCAAAGTTGAATATATATATATATATATATATATATATATATATATATATATATATTTTGTTTCGGAAGCCCAGAACTATAAGAAAAACGATGATCAGGAAAAATGCACACTAGGTTTCACAAGTCTCGAAAAGAGAGCTCTTTCAAAAACCCTAGCCATCGATTTAGTATATTTCATCAAGAATGGGAAAAAGAAGACCACTTTGCATGAGCATCACTTTGCTATTTATAGGGAAATGAGAAAAATCCTAAGTTTACATCTTATGGACCACTGGGCCTTGCAACTCTTGGTTCAACGGTCCTTACATGATTTAAAGCCTTATCTCTGGCTAGCCCATCGTTCCAGCGCCTTTTAAAATTGCTCATTTGTTTTCATTAAGATATACCTACTACTCATAAATTTATAGAATAATATTCTAGCGTAGGTAGACTTGAGTGAATTTCTTTTTAGGGCTTTGAGCACATAAGTGGGGATTTATAGTTGCTCATGATTAGTAGGACATGAGATAATAATTGCTAAAAGTTTTAAAATGTATTGTTGGAGCTCAAATTTGTTTGCCATTGGTTCGCTCGAGTACCCTGGATTTGTTGAGAGTGGTCTTGTTGATTCCTCTAGTTGTGAGTGCTTTTCAATCAAGATGACATGCGAGTAATATTCTCTTTCCAACACTCACTTGAGCACTCTTTCTTTAATTGGTTGAAATTCATGTGGAGTTCATTAAAAATATGAGTCCCACTTCCAATTTAGTGGGACTCACGTGAATTTCAACTAATCAAAGAGAAAGTGTTGGAAAGAGTATGTTAAAGTAAGTGTTGTTAGCACTTCTCTTCTGATTATTTTGTAGATACTAATAGTTTTAGGTGGATTTACTATGACGATGCCAATTCATGTGTTATTGTGAGGGTTTGCAAACTTGAGTACTATATTTGGAATTTTGATTATGTTGAATCTTATTTGACAAGTTGTGTTATTTTGCAAATGTTGAGAATGCCGGGGAGACTCTGCCCGATTTTTTTATAAAATTACATGACCATGCCTATTTTTTGAAAATTGTCTGGAATATAATTTAATGAGAAAGAGGCTTGCCCAACTAGGGTGGCGGTGCGTGCGTCGACTACGATACGACTTAGGATTTTGGGTTGTGACAAAAAAAATTAAGAGTATTGATTCATTCACACTTCAATTTCTCTTCCGTCTTATTTCCACTCTAACTTCTTATCTATCTCTTTTATTCATATCAGATCATCTATCATATCTCTTATTTATCTATCTTCTCTTCCTTTATTTTACTAGGTGTGTGTTTGAATTTCGGAGTGTCAGCCGAACATTATTCAAAATTCAATGAAGCCATTAGTATAAAGAAAAAGGTTAAATATGTTTTTGGTCCCTGAACTATGAGCGAAATTTGGTTTTCGTCCCTCGCCGGCGTAAATGTGGACTTTAGTCCCCAGACTACAAGAAATTGTTGGTTTTGGTCCCTGCCGCCGGCGTGGTCAACGCCGAAGCTCCATTTTGCTTGTGTGGCACAGCCACGTCAATTAATTAAGACACGTGGAATTTCTTTTTATTTTTTATCTAAATTTAAAAATAAAAAAACAAAACAAAACGTAGGCCACGAGGTCTTTCTTCTTTCTTCCTTCTTCTTCTTCTTCCTTCTCTCCTTCCTTTTCCTGTTTTGTCTTTCTTCTTCGACGCCTTCGTTCATCCGTCGTCAGGAGCCCAGAAGCAGGCCACGAGGAACCACCGTTCCTGTCGTCTCCTTCCTCTGTCCTCCGACGCGACTTCATCAATGTCTCCTTCTCCCTCCGTTTCCGGCCGAACCAGTGGGCCAAAGGAGAAACCATCACCACCAATGGAATCCCCACAACGACCGCATCAAAACCCCTAAAGAAAATTGACGATCGGCCGCCGTCAACCACCACCGCCGCCGCCTTCATGGCTATTTTTTGGCCAATCCTTTTGGCTTCTGAGAAAACGGGTTGCACGACAATGATCCTCGCCATGAGGAGAAGAGGATCTCATGGTCCTTTGTCGCCGCCGTCCTCTGCTCTTCTTGTTATTGTTGCTTTCAATTTCTTATTTTTTTTGTTTTTGCAGCTTGGGTTGAAGGGGATGATGGATCTGGGATGAATTCTTAATCTTCACGATTCTAATTCTGGGTTGAATGAGTTTGAGTTTTGGCTTGCTCTTCTTATTGCTATTGCTTTCAATTTCAGTTTCGTTTCTGAGTTTTAGCTTGTTGTTCTTGTTGTTGTTGGTTTGAATTTCAGTTTGAGTTCTGGCTTGCTGTTCTTATTGTTGCTTCAAATTTCAGTTTCAATTTGTATATGGTTTATGCTTTGAATTTCAGTTTTGAATAAAGTGAGGTTTCTGGGATTTTGTTGTTGTTGCTTTGAGTTTCTAGGTTTATTTTCTTGTTTCAGTTTATGTAATGGTTGAAGGTTGGGTGGTGAGGGTGATAAATTTCTGGGTTTGTTTGTTTTGGGTTGAAGAAAGATGAAGAATTATGGAAACAATATGATTCTGAAAAAATTAATGGAGGTTGGTGTTTGATTTTTTATGTTTTGTTTTTCTAAAAAAAAAAACAAGATTTTTGATGTTTTGGGTTGAAGGAAGAAGAAGAATGAAGCATCGAGGGAGAGGAAGAAACAACTGGGTATTCTGGGTTCTGAGAGGAAGAAGAAAGAAGGAAGAAAAAGAAAGCAGATGGAGGTTATGTGTTTTTTTCTTAATTTAAATAAAAATAAAAAGAAATTCCACGTGTCTTAATTAATTGACGTGGCAGTGCCAAATAAGCAAAACAGAGCTTCAACATTGACCACGCCGGCAGCAGAGACCAAAACCAACAATTTCTTATAATCTGGGGACTAAAGTCTACCTTTACGACGGCGAGGGACAAAAACCAAATTTCACTCATAGTTCAGGGATAAAAACATATTTAACCCTAAAGAAAATAATACTTTGACACTCTATTCTACCTCCACTTATAGAGAGAGAAATAAGAGATAGATGTGTGATGTGAACAGAAAAGATATAAGATAAATTGGGTAGAAATGAAATAAAAAAAAAGTGACTGTGGATATATCAAAACTATTAATATAAAGGAGAAGTTGTAGACCCAAGGGAAACACCTAAGCTCTTATTATCCAGAAAATGAATAAATCTTCATTCATAGTCCCGGAAGAAGTGGAAATAAGAGAGACGGAAAGAAAAGAGGAAAAATAAAAGATTTGATAGATGATATAATTAAAAGAGAGTAACATTGATTGTACACCCCTTTTTGAGGTGGAAATGGACGGAAGGAGGATAGCGATATAAAGAAAAGAAAAAGTAAGAAAGAGAGAGTATAAGATGTGATAGATAATAAGAGGAGAGAGATAAAAACAAAAATGGGCGGAAATAGAGTGAATAAAATATGAGGTGTATACATATCATTAAAAGAGAAGAGAGATAGATAAAAATTGAATGTGAAAATGAGGTTAGGGTGTGAACAAATTGTATTATTGCTCTCTGTACTTTTTATACATTTCATCCTCTTTCCAATTTGAATTTTTTAAAAGGACCAGCTAGCACAGCCTAAGCTTTATTCGGAGACAAAGTTTACAGAAGGTGTAAGTACTCTCTGAACTTCTGCCTTCATGCTCAGTTTTCTTTAACGTACGTAGTACTATACATTATGATTAATGTCAAAATGTTCCCTAACACTAACCAATCTCTGCTCTTGAATTTCGTGGCTTTTGAACACAGTTTAAGATCTGTTATTTTCATGTACCTTTTAGTCACTGAGAACGACAGTGACAGTTTCACGGCTTTGAAAGACCAATCCATGGTTGATGCGCATGCACGAGGAAGAAACTATAGGAGTTTTCTTTTGCTGTATTTCATACAAACAAAGATTGAAGAATGAAGCAATAGTCCGCAGCACAAAGCAGAAAGCACTTATATAAAGCAAATAAATTCCAAAAGGTTTAAATAGGTGAAGGTTTTGATGTATTCACACCCCACTTTTCTTTTATTCTTTTTTTATTAAGTTTTTTTGTTTTTTTTTTACTTTTTTATTACATCATTAATTATATCTCTCATTTATTTCTTTTCTATTTGAATGTAAATGTATTTGGGGTCTTAACCAAACTTTTTCTAAACACAATGTCATCTAAATTAACAGTAATAATACTTAGATATTCAAACAGTGAGACACTCTATTTTTCTCTTTATCTCTCACATTATATCATATTGTATTATATATCACAACTATTATTTTTCTATTCTTTTACTTTTCTCACTCAAGATGTTTACGAGGTGTTTATACTATACACAGATGTTCAAAAATATTATTTTCCTAAATTAATTGAACAATTTTCATTGTAGATGAGAGTATATAGATCTACACATGTCACTGGAAATCAAGCATGAATAATGAAGTTATTACATATAGGAGAGTATAATCTTCCTACCATTAGAAAGTCATCCACTACTGCATGGAATATGTTGATTCAAACAAAAGGAAAACTCAAGGGCAGCCTATAATTACAAGAAAAAACCGTAGCAAACTATAACATGTCACAAACAAAATATTTTATTCAATTAACCCTGCCATAAAGTGGAATATCTAGTAACTAAATCAAGAAAACTTTCTCATCTAGAAGAGCTAGAATTTAGATAACCTTTGTTTTTGTCAATCACTTGGAAGTGAAATCTTGGTCCCTATGAGATGATGGGTTTTCATTGCTGTTTGGTGAATGGAGAAGCCTAGGAGTCATCATAGCCAAGCTGAAAGATGGATTATTGAGAGAGTTATTCATGAACAGATTTTGAGAACTCAAACTCAACATCTGATAGTGGTTGATTTGCCTTTGATCCATTTCCATTGCTGTAATGTGTGAAGGGAACTGTGTTGGTGTTGCTCCAGGAGGACACACTAGAATTTGAGAATTCCCAGTTGACAATGACAATGTTGATGGGAAAGGCGCAACATTTATGCTTTGCATATGATCTGTTTGGTTTGAAAATCCATGGTTTCCCAACTGAGAATTAACATCACTACCTGAATTTTCCCATTGGTTATAACCAAGTGGCATAGTATTCAGCAATCCCAAGAATGAAGGATAATGATTTGGTCTTTGTAAATTATTTGGTAAAACATGTGCACTACCACCTTCATTGTTGCTGCTTCTTTGCTTACCCTCTTCACTTCTACTCATCCAGTTTTCTTCTGAAACTTCTTTAGCCTTCAATTTCCACATGGAATTTTGGCTTGAACCTTCCCACTGATGAACATTGCTTCTCCTATTCATGTTGAAATGTTGTTCATTACTCCTTTTTTGATCTTTCACAGATGTCCCCACTCGTTCATGGAACTGTAGTAGTTCATTAGTCTCAGAGGTGGTGTTAGCTTCATGATGAGGAGTAATAAGAGAAGATGGATAACCACTAAAAGTGAAGTTCCCTGGTGGATTAAAATTTGGGAGTGGTGGAAGCTCGTCAATTTCATGCTTAGCTGCATTGAGCAACCAATCAACAACTTTGCTTGGTTGATTGAGCCCTAGCCTGTCTTGAAGGTCATATAACTGGATTGCTGTTGGCACTGATAGCCTCACACGCCTGTCTCTTAACCCTCTTATTGTGCAAACCTTGCTGTGCCTGTCTTTTCCTCCAAAGGCTCTGGACACTCTAACAATCCTTGGATCTTTTAGCCTTGACCATTGTGAAGGTGATGTTGATAATGATGGAGGCTTTGCTTTTTCATGATCTTCACTTGAATGACCCTCCAGTTTCAGTGGAATATTATCTCCTTCTTTTGGGATCTTAATCATCTTATGAGTCTCTCATTGTTGATCATTCCCTGGTGGTGCAGAATTTTCCCCTCCCACTTTTGGATGGTTGAGTTTGTGTTCCATCATCAGCAATGAAACTGGTGAATTTTTTCAAGTCCACTGTTTGGATTACTGAGTGTGTGATCTCCTATATATCTGCATAAGAAAGTGACATGAAAATATTAGAAATTAGGTGAAAAAGCTGCTTCCATTCAAACTGTTCAATGCTGTAGGCGATGAATACTCTCTACTAAAAAAAACTTCATATTGCCTTAGAAAGTGGATATACAAACAACACATACAAATGACACATTAATTGTTGACTTAATAGATACTATTAAATAATTTCATGCCAGTCAATTGTGATTTTTTGGGGATTAAGCAAAACTAATTAGAAAAATAAGATAACTAAGATGCTCTTGCAGAATAAGGATGTAATAGATGAAATATCTATGTCAAACCCTATTTGGGAGGAATGTTCTCCAACACTTTTCTTGTTATAATAATACTGTTTTGATTTTTTAAAAAAATAAATCTAATGTTGTGAACGACTAATTTTCAAATCATTAAATATGCTATCTCATCATAAATGTAAATTTGCAGAGAACATAAGGCAACAATGCAATTACTTAACAACAACAGTTAATATGCAATTCGTGTAAGTTCACAACTGAAACATGTAGTTAAAATTGAATATAAACAAATGAAAAACCCTAATTATAGTTGAAAAGGCAAAGAGTATATATCTAGCATGAAGAGCTACCAGTATTTGATATATATATGCACCTTAAGGTAGAAGGATACGGAGTTTGCAGTGTATAACTTTGGATAGCAAGGTAGAAGAAAATTTGAAGTTTTTCCAAGCTTGGTTTGAGTTTGATATTTGCAGAGAAAAAAGAAGTTGGTGAAGAAGTTGAACCCGGAGCTTGGAAAAGGGAAGATGCTGGGAATTGAATCAAACCACGCCAACACTGAAAGATAAAGCAATGGCGCATGGGTGGACCACGTGGCACATATCCCCTATTGGTCAAGCAAATATGGTAGTCTACATCTTATCATTTATGGTCAGGCATAATGAGCAATCATTTCCTCTATTACCCTAATTATTAATATGCTTCACAAACCTTGTGTGCCAAAATCTCTGGAAAATTAAACTACTTTCAAACAATATTGATTGATGCATGTTACTATAATGGGTTTTAATATACGTATTACATACTAATATATTACTTTTTCGTTAAAAAAGTTGGATTTAAATGGAGTTTATGTAATGATGAGTTTTACCGGATAGATAATTGAGTTCTTTAAATATTTAATTGAAAAAACGGTGATTATGTAGAAGAAATTTTTGAAAGAGACATATTTATTTAATGTAATCTCAGAATTTTAAGAAAATTAGTTTCATAACAACCGATCATGAAAATACTGGGTAATACACACAAAATGTAATGATGGGTTTTGTCTACTGTGAATTAACAACAACTCTCATTTACAAATTAAAAGAGTTTCACTACAAATTGGTTTATTTTATAGTAATAGATTCATAGATCGACTAATTTTCGAACATGTTCTACCTTCGAATTGAGCATAATGATGACAATGAAGTTTTAACTTACGATCCTATGCAATGCAAACTATATCCAATGTCGTCTTTTTGCAAGATCTACTCATATGTTTGGGTCTTATGTATTCAATGTTAATTATTATGAAAAGGAAAACTTAAATGAACTCATTAAATAATCTCAAAAGGGGACCATTAATTGTTACACACTTCGGAAAGCGGCTAGACACACTTTATCGGCAACTACAAAAGGTTTTGCGACTGAGCACATCACATGGGGGTTACATGGAAGCAAGCCAAACCAGAATAGCATCAAGGAAAACATGCTTCTCATTAGAGCATATTGTAAATAAATGCTCACATAATAACATATTATAAATATTGTTTATTAGTGGACCATTTTTAAACTTGGTGTATCATAGAATATCAAAGTATAAATGTAATTCTGGGGTAAATTACCTTAAAAATCGATTCACTCATGAACCATATTTTTATAACACTAACATTTAACATATATTATTTACAATATATTTTTCATGGATAATTTTTAGGGTGAACTAAGTTAAAAATAGTTACATTCTTAAACCATGTTTTTATTAAAAAAATTATATTTATTTATTTTAAATATCATTAATCAACTTAAAATTATAATGATTTATCATAGGCAATTAGATTTTTTGTAGTCCAAAATAAAAATGGAAAGGTTAAATAAAAAAAGTAGACAAAACAAAATCACGCGCGCGAGGGCATCACATGGAGGGGATTGATGAGAGAAAATCCACTTTAGATAATAACTAACAGTGAGGATCAAAAAGTTGTGGTGTCAAGTCCAAGAGCATTGTGATGCATGATTAATTGTGTGTGTGTATGATAGGTACATGGAGAAAGGATCAAAGCTATGTATGTAGGTGATGAGGGACCAATTTATATATGAAGATGATGTATCTTTTAAAACACCCCCACTGCACTGAGCCACAAGGAGGGCCACATATATAATATATAATATATATATCTTTTGCAGAGAGATATGGTAAGTCGAGGCTTTTGCCTCAGCTGACACACTACTCACAAGGGCTTTTAATCGCATGACGCATGCTTTCTTCACAACAAAGTCAATTAATCATGTGTAAGTTGCAGAAACAAAACGCCAGTTTTCTTCTCTTCTCCTTTTCGCAAAGACGGCATATATGCTTTCACCTTTGGAAAACATGCATGGTTAAATGTTCACCCTTTATTTCAAAATTCTCTAAACTAGGGGAATCTACCGCATCATCTCATATTTTTTCATTTTGAAATTACGTGTCTGTCTCTCTTTTCATTGGCATTTAAAGGGCATGCATATATGTGAAAAGAGAAATGGATATAAAATTCCAACATAAGAAAATGTTATGGTAACGGATTACGGAACCTCAGTGTACAATGATGGCAAGGTGAAATGGTTGCTTCGTTGGACTCCTCCTCAACGAGGTCTCCTTCTTCCCATATTCAAAAGTACTTGCTCTATTAGTTTATTCCATAACAGTTTCCCCAGTCCTAGTATTTGAGGCGTTATGATGCTTGGAATGTCAAGATCTAAGATAGTCCTCGGTCCGAAGAAATGAGATGCTTGGCCTGCCCCTTATGGTATACTCGTGATCAGGATAAGCTTAAAAGCTTCTAAGGCATGCGTCTGGGATGATATTAGTCGAGTTTTGTACTTCCATTAGTTTTACCTCATATATCATTGATATTGACACCTTGTCTGAGGGGCCCTGGAATGGGAAAAAGGTGTGTCTTGTCATTGATTAACAGTTGACGGGAGTAAGTGGGTGCGTGTGGCTCTTCAACTGGTGAGGATTGATTCAACGCGACTTTCTAAAAGTGGCACAATGATGACTTAGTCTCACAGGGTGCAAAAGACCACATTTTCCCTTGCTTGAGAAGTGAATGATTGCATTTTCCCTGTTGATTGCCTTTAAATTAGGAAATTAGACGCCATTTTGCCTTCTCCTATTCTCGATATCCTTGCTAAGTGTTTCTCTTTATAAATCTCCATTAATCTCTGTTCCAGGACACACAAGGCACTTTTCCATAAGATCTTCATCTCTTCCATTTTGATAAGTTCTTCAATCTTCTCGCTATTTCCCCCTTTTATTTCTACATAGTTGCATGTTAGGGCATAAAAGCTTGAGAACTTTGAATTGTTGCCTTGTAGCATAATCCACTGTTGGGTCAGTGGCTCACATTGGTCATATTCCTTCTTCCAACTGTTGTATGTGGAGCGTGATTGGGTAAAGTCATTTCTTTTCGTGCTCGATCTTCCTCTTTGGGTAAGCGTTCTCCCTTTACCAGTGTCGGGTTTTGAACCATCCTCTCATTCTATGTAGGTTTGCTTGCAGTATGGGTTCAAAAAGTTCTTCTCCAAGTTGTGCGTTAGGCATTCCGCTCAACAATGTCCCCGTAGGAAGAGTTTCCATCCTCTTTCGAATTGGATTGATTCGTGGGTGCTGTGTGAACGATTTATTTTGACGCTAAAGGACGAGTCCTTACTCCAAACTTGCTTATTGTCAGGTGGAGGAATTGAGATGACGAGTTTGTAGCTGAAACTCCGAGTCCTTACGGCTGGGTGTGCGACCAGTGTTTCGACTAGAATAATTCTTTGTACCTTTTTTTACTATATGTTCACTGTTCTCGGTGTTCATTTTCCTTTCAAGAAGTTTAAGATCCAAGTTTTAAACCATCTTCATATAGCTCCTTCTCAACTTCAGATGAATGGTTGGGAGTTCGTTAGGCCTTTCCAGATCTTGTTCCAAGGTCTCAGTTAGGAACTGTCTTGCTTGGTGGTCATCAATTTATTTCTCGTGTCACATCCCACCAAAAAAAGTCTTGAAGCGGTCCATGGTACTCGTTTCTTACAACCTTTCACGGATTTATATCAATGGGAAAGGTTTTCATAGTAGAGGCAATTCTTCTGAGTGCTTGAGGCTATCAATGATTCTCCCTTCTTGAGTGATTCGACTTGCGAATATATCTTAACCACCATGTCTGGTCGAAGATGCATTAGAACTTCCCCGTTGAGAGCTACTTGGTCAAGGTAGACCAATTATCCTTAACGGATTTGGAGTCGAACCAGACTTAGACAAAGATCATTGCTGAGAAGAGTGAGCCTTAAAGTGTTGGGGCCCTATTAATTCTCCTCCTAGAAATTAGAAAAACCTTCGTGGTGTGGAATGTTTGTGTGTGAATTTCCTATTGTTTTGCATGTCTCCTTACTCCTTTTCATATATTCATTTTAGTGAGATGTCGGGGTTGTTGATAAGGGTGAGAATATGCCAAACCATTTGTAGGGGTATATGCTCTACCCTACATTAGGCCTAGGCCAGGCTAAATATAAATAGGAAAGGTAGAGGCTATTTAAAATCCTATTTGGTTAAAAGGCTAGGCTCAAGCCATCCAAAAATCATTGTAAGCCTAACAGACTAGCCTATTTGAATAAATGTGTTTAATATGAATATATTTTATCATTGCTATTATTGTTACGTTAGAAATTTATAATATCTCGATATTATATACTTATTTACATTTATATATATATAAGCAAGTTTGCTTATATAATGATTCAAAGGTATAAGCCTATTTACAAATAAATTTATGACTTATTTAAATACTTTAATATGAAGTATGATTTTAAATAGACTTTAAGACCCTAAAAAATCCAACGTAATCTAACTTATTTTCATCTCTACCTAGTAGCTTATAATATTGTTAGTTTGTTTATACAAAGATTTTTTTAGTATAATTTAACTCCTAAGCCAATAAGTTGCATAGCTTCTTTACATATAAGTTTGTTAGCAAACATAAAAGCCTTATTACGAATAGGCTTTTAAATAGACTATTGGGCTATGCCAGGACAAGCTTATGCCTTAAGATGTTTAAATGGGTTCAGCCTATTTAAGTAAAGCCTACCTCAGTCTAGCCTATTCCCACCCTTAGTTGTTGAATGGTGATATAATGACATTTTCTTAGCATTTTCTAGTTTATTTTCTCTTATTAAATAGGTCATTTTAGTATTTTTCTCGATTTTTAGTCTTAATTTTCAATTTTGGGAATTTTAGGCCTTTTTAGGATTTTCAATGATTTTAGTGATTTTGTTTTCTTTAATTTTGCAGGTTCATTTAATGATATGGTAAAGCAATTTTGGGTGTTGCTGCGCCAAGAATGGGCGCAGCTGCACCCACGTCGACGACAAATCTAAAAAGCGTGGTTTTTAGACCTAAGGGGGATATTTTGGACATTGGAGATTGCTAGAGACACATTAGAGACGACTGAGGGAGGCATTGGAGCTCTACTAGGGTTTCATTTGTTCTCTTCTTGGTTTTTCTTCTTTGATTATGTATATGGAAGCCAATTTGGGCTAAATTTCCTTGTGCTAGGTGACGACATAGTTGATTATTTGCTATGCTTTGATACATTCTGCTTTATATGTATGTGAGTTTTCTTTTCATCTATGAGTTTCTTCCCTGTTATTATTGAACCTATATGCATGTGGGTATTTTGCATTTTTTCTATGCAATTGAGAAATTGGTAGAACTAAGAATTTGTAAAGTAATTGATTAGGAATTTACACCTTAGGTATATGGGTAATTCTTTGTTGTGTTGGCTTGATTTGTTATGTGCTTCATGCTTTGATTGGATGTGATTAGGGACTAAGGATTAACTCTAACAAAATAAGTAAAGGACCTACTTAAATATGAGATTAATGAGTAGATAATTAGGTAAAACACCATAGATGGTTAGAAGTCAATTCATATATATAATTAGAGTTGGTAGAGACATAGTGAGTAGTTAACGAAATCAAACTTCAGTGCGTTTTCACCAATTATTTAATTATTTCTAGTTCCTTCTATTTTAATGAGTTACGATTGAACAACTTCAATTTAATCGTTATTTCTGTACTAAAAATGGTGGATATTAGTACTAAACACCACAATTACGTGGATCGATATTTATTACTACGTAATGAATATGTACACTTTCCTAGGAATAATCAATTTTTTTGGCACCGTTTATAGGGATTGTGCTTTTGTTTATATAGATTGAAGCTCGTTACTACCTCTTAGAACATTGTTATTATTTTTATTTTCAATTTCTCTTGTTATCATCTTTGTTTCAAGCTGATGCTTCAAACCATTGTTTGCTAGCTAGTGTATGCAAGGTAAATTTGATCCTGCTTTATTGTTATTTGATCCAGAAATCGACTGCACCTTTCATACCCTTCTGGCACAGCAAAGGAGAAGGGCACAAGATACCATGGCTGAAACTTAAGAGGAGATGGCAAAGAGATTGGAGGATGAAATTAAAGCTCAGTTACGGGCTGAAATGGAAGCAAGATGAGCTGAAGAAGAGTAGAAAAGGAAAAACACGAGGAGATCCGTGAGGGATCATGCTACACCCCTCATTAACCATGATTTTGAGGGAGGCATTGTTCCACCTCTCATTCATCACACTTGTTAGTCACTAGCGGTTTGGTGGCGGACCTAATGAAGATCCTCACGAGCACTTGGAGAACTCTGCCGCCTTATGCAACACGGTAAAGATGAATAATGTGCCTAGAGAGGCTATACATATGAGGCTTTTCCTTTTCTCTCTAAGGGATAAGGCTAAGGATTGGCTATTATCACTACCTAAAAGGGGCATCATCACTTGGGAAGATTTGGCTACAAAGTTTGTGACCAAATTTTTGCCACATCCTAGATTGGCCATGATGAGGAGTGACATCAATTAATTTATAAAACTTGAAGGGGAATAATTGTATGAGGCATGGGAGAGGTTCCAAGACCTTTTGAGGAAATGTCTCCATCCCCAAATTCTTGATTGGACTCAAATCCAAACATTCTACAATGGAGTGACACCCATCACAATGGCTACTTTGGATGTGGAATAGAGGAGCTTAATGCAAAGTCACCGGAAGACGCTTTCGATTTCTTTGTTAAAATGGTTGCAAGATCAATGAATGATAAATGAAACTAGAAATAGGTATTTGAGGTTGAGACGTTTCATGATATACTTTCTTCAAATAAGCAATTCTCAAAATAAACAAGCAATTGTCCCAAAAACTCTCATCAATGTCAAGAACCTTGAGAACAAGATTGGGAAGATTTCAAAACTACTCTCTGAGGGTCCCGAAGGTACATTTCATAGTGATACTGTTACTAATTCTAGAGAGTATTGTAATGTAATTACTTTGAGGAGTGGAAGGAATAAGGTTGTGCCAAAAAAAAAGAGTGAAAAAAAGTGAAAAAGAGATTTAATAAAGTGAGGAGAAGAAAAAATGAGAGGTAGTGAAAAGCTGAGAAAAAAAAAAGAGAGGAGAAAAGTAAAAAAGAAAAAGAGAGAGAAGAAAGGCGTGAGAAGGAGAGTCTAGTTTTTAGGAGAAAGTTTGAAAATATACATTTTCTTGGTGCTTTGGTGAAGAAGAGCTTAGAGAAGCAATTTTCTAAGTTTGTGGAGATGTTGAAGAAGCTCTACATTACTATTCCTTTCTCTGAAGCTTGGAAAAAATTCCCCAATATTCCAAGTTCATGAAAAAGTTTTATCTAAGAAGAAAAAGCTTAGCGAAGAGGATAGAACTGTCATGCTTTCTAAGGAGTATAGTGTCATCTTGCAAAAGAAGCTTCTACCTAAACTGAAGATCATGGGATCTTCGTGATTTCGGTTTAGATTCATCAATTGTTAGTGCACAAAGCTTTGTGTGACTTGGGGGCTAGCATCAATTTGATGTATTTTTTCCATGTTTGAGAGGCTTGGTTTTGGAGAGGTAAAATAAACAATGATGTTCCTTCAATTTGCTGGGCGTTCTATCACACGTCCATATGGAATTTTTGAGGATTTGTCAGTAAAGATGGACAAGTTGGTGTGTCGTACTGACTTTGTTGTGTTATATATGGAGGAGGATTCTAGAGTCCCCTTGATCCTTCGAAGACCCTTCCTAGCACTGGGAAAAAAAATAATGTTGGCAAGGGAACCATGTCATTGAGAGTAACTGATGAGAAAATTGTTTTCTCAATTTTTAATGTTAAAAAGAACCCTCAAAGGTACAATTATGCCTTCTTTGTGAGATGATGAAGTCTTGAAGTGATAAGGAACTAAAACAATTTTTCATGAAGGAGAATATTGGTGGCAAGACAAAGAAAGAAGATTCGAAGAGCGGCAAGAAGGAAAAGTGAGGTAGCTAGTGACCCAAAGGACCCAAAGCCTGACTCAAATGAGATTTCTCCTAACATTTCTAATTTTCCTTTGAAAACTTTTATATTTGTTTTGGAAGATGCATGCAAGAATATGAACAGGGTTTATGATAAGTCATATGGTCTGGGGAGTGAAACGCACTATGGGGTCAATCCTGATAGAATTCTGAGTTCAGGAAATTATAACAAGGACTATAAAATTGGGCTTCTTGGGAGATAACTCAATTTTTGAGATTTTGTCATAGTTTAAGGTCAAAATTTAGCTAATTCTGGCACCATTATGCCATTGGGGCGTTGTTGTGCTTGTTCCACATTTGATGGTCCAATTTCATGCTCCTGGCTCCAACTTTCTAGTTCATTGGTGTTGTTGCGCAGGGTATGGGCGTAGTCGAGCCCATTCCCACGTCTAATGGTCAAAAATTAAATTTTCTCTACCTTATGGGAACTACAACACCATGTATGGGTGAAATTGTGCCCGTTCCTATATCATTTTGTACCAAAAATTCAAAATAAACCATCATTGTTTTTACATTGTGTGAGGATGAAGTGATTAATGGATTAGTTGTGGTATCTAATGCGTTTGTTCATTATGAAAGTCTTAGTGCTTTTCTTTGAGAAATTTAACAGAGTTGGAGGACCCAACAGTTGAGGAAGTCCTTAGCCAGTGGTGCTTTCAAGTTATGCTTCCAAATTGAGGAGACAGTGGAGTAATTCTTAAAGAACATCTTTTCCTTCTTTTATTTCCATTTTGACTTCCATTGCATTCTGTTTTGTCCACACTAGTGTTGCATATGCCCTGTGTCTTTTCCTAACTTGCCACTTTCATGAACCAATTCGATGAACTCTTCTTGTTTATCTTGTGAAGCTAAGTAGTTTCTTGCATCTTTCCTAGAGTAATTATATTGTGCTTGAAGACAAGTTGACTTGAACTATTACGATTGAGGACTAGTTGTCATCTTAGAGGTGTGTTGACACTGTGATTTGAGGGCACTATTTTAGAATTTTTTTCAGTTTATTTTCTTTTATTAAATAGGTAGTGTTAGTATTTTTGTTGACTTTTAGTCTTAATTTCCATTTTTGGCAATTATATGCATTTTCATGAATTTTAGTGATTTTTTAGTATTTTTTCTTTATTTTTGCAGGTTCATTAAATAATGTGTGGCAAAGTGATGTTGGGCGGAGCTACACCAAGACCGGGCGCACCTACGCCCACGTCGATGACAACATTTAAAAAGCTTGCGTTTTAGACCTAAGGGGGACATTCTGGACATTGGACACTACTAGAGACACATTGGAGACGGCTGAGGGAGGCATTGGAGCTCTACTAGGGTTTCATTTTTTTCTCTTCTTGGTTTTTCATCTTTAATTATGTTTGTGGAAGTCATGTTTGGCTAAGTTTACTTGTACTAGGGGACAGCGTAGTTGTTATTTTCTATGCTTTGATAAAATTCACTTTACATATATGAGTTTCTCTTTTCAACTATGATTTCCTTCTCGTTATTATTGAAACCTATATGCATGTGGGTATTCTTCTATTTTCTATGCAATTGAGAAAATTGTAGAATTAGGGATTTGGGAAGTAATTGATTAGGAATCTTTACACCTTAGGGGTAAGGGTAATGCGCAGTGTGTTGGCTTAAATTTTGATGTGCTTCATGATTTGATTGGATGTGATTAGAGACTAGGGAAGCCCAAAATGTAGCTTTAACAGCACCAACAGGGGTCAAACTGGCAGCTCCAAGAATATGGAGAGAAAAGGTAAGCTTCTGAAGACTCCGAAAATACCTCTGCTGGAGCTGAGTAGGAAAAGGATGCAGCCAAAAATGACGATAAAGATGTTGAGCAGAGGTGACCGTGGCAGGGCCTATAGCTGGAGCCTCAAGGTGGTGGTTGGTGCCTCCTACAAAGGGACACGCAGAGGGAAAGACGAGAGGTCATAGTGCCTACGGAATGCAACGATGGTGGTGCGATAGCGCCTGGAGAAAAGGAAGAGGCAGCGGTGAAGGATAAGACAGAGGAGGAAAAAAAGGGAGAAAACCCACACAAAAAGGAGAAAAACTCACTTACTTGGGTATCAAAATCACCTAATATGGTAGAAAACCACCTAGTGTGGGAAGAAAACAACTACCAAGCAAAGGGAATGGCCTCCCTGGAGGAGGAACCCCCGAACTAGGGAGGAGAGCCCCAATGGGGGGTGGCGTCTATTACTAGTTTTGAAACCCTATCACAACAAAAGGGAAATGATGTGTCAAATGATTGTACCAATCATCTCACAACACATCCACACTATCTTATCTTCTCAGCCCATGAGGCCCATCTGAAATAACCGCTACAAAGTTGTTTGATGACCGGGGGTTTTATGGTCTTTTTGCTTTCTTTTTATTTTATTTTATTTTATTTTATTTTATTTGAGTCTCATATAGATTTTATTTTATTTTGTTAAAATTTTTATTTTATTTTGCATTTGCATATAGTTTAGTTAGTATTTTGTTTTTAGTCCTTTTTAGTTCTGTTTATTATAGTTTAGTCCTTGTTAGAGGTTCTGGTCAATTTGAAGAACATTTATGGTAGGGGTGGGAATAGGCCAGGCCAGGCCAGGCTTTGCGTAAATAGGTCTGACCTATTTAAAAAATTTAAGGCCTAAGCCTGGCCTGTGGCCTATCATAGGCTTTTTTTTTTGCTTGGGCCTGACCTTTTTAAAAGCCTGGCCTGGCCTGAAGCCTATTTATAAGCCTATTTTATAACAAGGCCTTTAAATAGGCCAATAAGCCTATATCTAAACAGGCCAACATCTAAGCAGGCCAACAAGTTTACATTTAAATAGGCCAACCAAGTTCCAATATAACTAAACAATATTTAATTAAACAAACATCCAAATTTTGGAATGCTTCATAGGCTCATAGCCACCAAAATTAAAAGCATGATTAATCACCTCACAAGTCACAACCACACAAATCCATCAAAACAATATGAGAAATAACAAATTGTGGATTCAACAAACAAACAATCTCAAGATCCATTTTTCAAAATGCAGTAGTCTCAACAAAAAATCAAGCTAACAGGTCTTAACTAGACAAATAACAAACTAATAGCAGTTTCAGCAAAAAAAACAGCAAAAATCAAGTCTTCAAGTTAATCCCCTTTCTTCCTTCATCAACACAAAAAAAAATCAGCAAATCTTCAAGCAAAAAACAACAGCAAGTCTTCAAGTTAGTCCCAACAAAAAAAAAATCTTCAAAATTTGCATCAAATCTTCAAGTTGATCAACTCATGCCCTTCATCCACCTTCAAAGTAAGAAAATAACCCGTCACTAACTGAAAAAATACTCAAAAATAATTTAGAGATATAAGAAAGAACTTATAAAATAAAGTAATTACCTTTGACTTCTTTATCAGATTATACTTATGACGGAGCCAATCCCCACCACAAATGAGTGCTTCAATAGATTCTTCATTTAGTCTAGAACGAAATTCATCAATTACTCGCCCTCCAGCACTGAATGTAGACTCTGATGCCACTGTGGAGATGGGAATAGCCAGTATATCAGCAGCCATCTTGGACAAGACCTTATATTTTGAGCTGTTGTTCGCCCACCAATCCAATGCACTGAACGAGTTATTACCATCAGGAATAGGAATATAAACACCTTCATCAAAATATGCTTGTAGTTCTGATTTCATTGGAGGAACCGCTTCCTTTGCACGGACAAGATTCATAATTTGATCAAATCCAGTGACAACTGAAGATCTTGGTTCAGTTGAGGATGTTGCATTGTTACCACCATCATTTGTATTCGCAGCCACAAAAGATGACTCTTGAATACTCATAGACACATATTCATCATACAAATTCTCCAATGATCTCCTTACATTATTTATATTCTCTATGGCAACTTCCTCAGGTTTATAAATCAATGGAAAGCATATATCAACAATGTGAAATTTACACCTAGGGTCTAAAACACTAGCAATAGCCATAAGCAAGTTACACTCACCCCAGTATTTGTCAAACTTAGCTTTCATTGGAGCTACCATTTCAGTCATGGAGATATCTGCATCCTCAGAAGCCTTGTCAATTACTTGTTTAACTCTCCAAACTTCAGCAAGATATAAATTAGCAGTCGGATACTCACTACCTGATATTACATGAGTTGCTAGATCAAACACTTCTAGAAGTTTGCAAACCTTCTCAACTTTGCTCCAATCTTCAAGTGAAGGTGTATACACATAATGGGGCTCTCTTTCCTTGTATGCAGCAAATGCAGTCTTAAATTTCAAAGAAGTGGACAACATATGAAATGTCGAATTCCATCTTGTTGGACAATCGATAACCAGCTTCCTATCTTTCAAGCGCTTCTGTTCAACCACATCGCAAAAGGCCTTTAACCTTGCATCATTGTAGTTGATATACTTCACGCTTTCACGAATATTGAAGATGATATTCTTGATCTTGCTTAGGCCATCCTGCACCAACAAGTTTAATATGTGGGCACAACATCTAACATGAAATAAAGCACCGTCAAGGAATAACTTGCTGCTTAATGATAAGTTCTCCTTGAGAACTCTTAAGCATGAATCATTGTAGGCAACATTGTCAATAGATATGGAAAAAACCTTATTTTCGATCCCCCAAGCTTTCAGACACTTGAAAATGGCATCAGCAACATCAACCCCACGCCTAGGAGCAGGAACTTTCACAAAACTCAAAACACGCTTCTGAAGCTTCCACCCGACATCAATGAAGTGACCTGTGACCACCATATACTCAGCTACTTGGTGGCTTGATTTCCACATATCTGTTGTCAAGCTAATCTTATTCACACTTTTCAGCAATGCCTTCAACTTTTTCTTCTCTACCTCATATATAGCTAAACAATCACTTCTTATAGTTTTACGAGTCACCTTTTGAAAATCTGAATTAGCATATTGGAAGGCCCACATCCAAACCTCATCCTCAACCACACTAAAAGGAAATTCATGAACCATAATAGCAGAAGCAATGATTTCTCTCATCTTTTCATTATTGTATCTAGCACCAGAACTCATAAATGGGTTACCTGACTTTGAAGGCTGAAATGGAATGACACTCTGCTTCTTTTCAGTAGCCTTTTGTGCAATCCTTTGAACGCAAATTCCTAAATGCCTTTTCAAGTGGCTAGTACTGGCCCCATTCCCACCGGTAGCAAATTTTTCCTTGCAATATTTGCAAACAGCATTCTTTACACCTCCGGTAAGTTCAACTTCATCAAAATCTTCCCAGACCGGCGATGTTTTCTTCCTCCTTTTCTTGACAACTAAGTCTTCGCCTTCTTGATCTATGACTTGTTCACCATCTTGTGTGTTAACTTGTAGGTGAGTTGCATCTTCCTGGACAGGTATGTTCACCTCAGTAACAACCGGGTTTGATGAAATTGGTTCATTGCTCTGAAGTGGAGAAGACATTCTGTGTGAACCTGTAAAAGAAACAAAACAATGAAGCACAGGTATTTGATGCCAATGAAAATTACTGAAGCAACCACTATCTATGAAATTGCTATTTATGAATTATAATCACGATATAGCATATGAAAGGAATTATATCCAAAAAAATACCCAAAACAATTACTCCTAACAGGTTCACAAACACCGAATAGCGAAGCACATAAATGACAAAATAAATTCATGAACAATATCATGCATTGAACAAAATAAATGACAAAGTCGAGAAGCACATAAAAAAAACTTAGCTTATGCAAACAATCCTAAAAGTTCAAACCAGATTCACTAAGCCCAGGTAATACAATTAGCGATAGTAACTAATAACTAAAAGTTCAAACCAGATTCATAATAACTAATAACTAATAAGGCTAATGCAATCAATTACATCATATAAAATGAAAGCCTTGCCATCAAAGAGGAACTTTCAGAATTTTATTAAAATCAAGAGGTCAAGTTAGTAAGTGATCTAAGGCCAATGTTGGTGCAAATTTGGCATTGAATATATTAAGCAGCACATAATAGGAAAGAAAATAATATATAGAATTCATCAATATAAAGCAGTATACTATTTTTTTTTAATAAGCCAAATGAATTAATGGGGAGCACAAGGGGTACCCCAACCCAATACAAAGAGTAGCAAATATAAAACAAAAATACAGAAAGAGTACATAACCAAAAAGATGCGCCTAGGAACTATAATGGAAGCAAGCTATACCCAACAGAAATAAACAAAAACCAGTACAGCTTCCAAACCCAACCAGCTAGCAGAAGAACAAAACAAATAACTTCCATACTAGTACATCCACGATATTAGTAGCCCAAGCCTTCAAGACAAATTTGCAACTCAATTCCACAAATATCAGCCATAGTTCATCGAGACTATATCTGCACCCAGGACTTCAACAAGATAATAACAGCATGATTTCTAACGTTTCCCAGTATACTATGACTTCACCAAAGATCTACATCAAATGCATTATTTCACCCTTTTTTCAAAATACAGTAATTTATTGCTTAGAATTCACATGAACTATACATATTTTTATTCCAGAATTTCCAGTAGTGCAGTACAACATGGAATTGAAAGAGTTACATACTTACACAGTTACATACTAATCACAAACTAATTTGAGCTTTCTCTACAAATTGTATTGCAAGCAGAATCCTAAGAAAATAAAAAATTCCAAACAGAGATGGTGACGTGCATGAACATACCTTGTGAGTGAGATAAACAGAAACTGTAGTGAGGGTGGTGTGTCCTGCGTGGTGGTGCGCCGATGGCGGTACGTGCAGTTCGTCGGCGGTGAGAGAAAAGGATTAGGGAGCAGAGACGTGTTTCAGAGCAAGAGACAGGGGTGAATCGTGACTCGATGGAGGCACGGTGAGTCTGGTGCGTCGATGGAGGCACGGTGAGTCTGGTGCGTCGATGGAGGCACGGTGAGTCTGGTGCGTCGTCGGCGGTGAGAGAAAGGGCCCGCAGTCGAGCAGAGCAGCGGAGGTGACGGGTTTCAGAGCAAGGGGACTGCCGGACAGGGGTGAGCGAGACTCGCGAGGTTGTGCGTCGATGGAGGCGCGGTGAGCCGGTGGTGCGATGCGGTGCGGTGCGCCGGTGATAGAGAAGGAGGGAGCAGTCGTCAGTCGAGCAGAGCAGAGGTGACAGAGAGGTGACGTTTCAGAGACGAGAGAGACGAGAGAGACGGCGTGAATGAACGTGAAAAACAGGGCAGGTAAGGAGGAGTCAATCAATCAAGAGAAATTAGAGTAAAAATTAAAAAAATTGGAATATGAAAAGATTACTTTCCAGTAGTGGTCAAATTTGGGTGAAAGCAAGTAAATGTGATTTGTTAAGTAATAATATGTTACTAAAATTGGTAAATTTAATATTTTGATTTATTTGTATATTTTATTAAAATAATATGTTAAATTTAAAAACTAATAAACAGGCCGGCCTGATAGGCTAAACAGGCTTTTTTATAGGCCTAAGCATGGTCTATTTAGTTAAATAGGCTTTTTCAAAAGCCTAAGCCTAGTTTTTTTATTAAACAGGCCAGGCCAGGCCAGGCTTTAAACAGGCCAGGCCATAGGCCCCTGTCGGCGGCCTGGCCTATTCCCATCCCTAATTTATGGGGATCTTAATGCAATTAAATGAAGAAGTGTGGCTGAATTAAACAAGAAGAGGAAACATCAATTCCATTGCTTGTTTAACATGTGGGAATTAGAGGAATTGAAGAAGGAATTGATGTGTTGATGCTGTTTCAAGACAAAAAAGAGGCCACATGAAGAGCCTTTATTGCCATCAAAGAGTCATCAAAGAAGGAGAGCAAAAGAGCAAAGGAGATGTAGCATCAGGCGTGCCCAACGCCTGAGCGTTGGCAAGCCAACGCTCATGCGTTTGCTCCCTGACTTGAGCCCATAAATTCATTTATTCCAACGCTCATGCGTTGATCCCCTGACTTTCCTTGTCTGAATTCATTTAATTCTAACGCCTGACCGTTGGAATGCCAACGCCTGAGCGTTCGGAGGCTGTCAGGAAAACTTATAAATAGGCTGCTTTGCTTTCTTTGTAAACACACTTGGAGATAGACCTAGACACCTTTTGATACTTGAACAAGTCTTATTTCTGAGCTTTGCCTGGAGTTGTGAGAAGCCACATTGAGCACCCAATTCAGGTTTTTATTTTTATGTTTAATCTAGCCATGCTAGGCTAGTTTCTTCTTAGCATTTGGGTATTATGTGAATCCTTTTCTGAGTTATGCTTTAAGCTTCTGTTGCTCTATATGAATAAAGTTATCGTTTCTTGTATCTTTTCCCTTTGATTATTTTGCTTGAGTCGACGCAAGTGCCATGCTTTCTTCTTTCACAACGGTAAAGGGAACTGGGAGTAGATAAATCAGTTTATCCGCCACTTAGGTATAAGGGTGGGAATCAATTGTGGTTGCCAAAACTAAGAACACTAATGCTTCAATTGGATTAACTAAACACTAAGGTATTAGGTTTGGTAATTATAATTGAAAGTTTTATTTTCTTAAGGTATTAACAAGTAGAGGTCTAGGCTACATCACCATGAAATGATCTCCAAATTCATATAGTTATCTATTTGTGAAAAGCTTAATTTGGTTAGGTGAAGCTATTACCCAAATGTTGTTTTTATCAGAGTCTACAATTCAAGTCTTTTAGTTCTTGTGCTGCCAACTAAACAAATCAATTATAATTTCTCTTTTTCAAACTCTAGAAAACCGATTTCAAGTCAAATCAATCCGTGTGAAGACAATAATCTTTTATACTATTTCGATACAATCTGTACACTTGCAGAATTGCTATCATTGTTGTCGTGCAATAATCATAAGCACTTTCTAAAAAATATTATAGTTTGAAATAATATTTGTACGAGGCTTGATGAAAAATAGAGTTCAAAACCGCAGCTATATGTTGAGCGAGCAGTTGGTTAAAATCGCCATGGACTGATCACGCAACACATGCATCCGCAACATTTTCCAACCGCTGTGAGATTCATTTTTGCGGCTATTTAAATCGTTGCACATTGCTTTGAAAACGGCTGCAAAAAATAGTTTTCCTTGACATTGCAAATTAACTTGTGAATAGAATCAGACCTAATATATATATATATATATATATATATATATATATAAAGGATGTATCATATGAGAAAAATGTTTTTATATGAGAAAATAAGAATAAATTATGACCGTTAGATCTAATCATGAATGACCAAGATTAAAACATAAAGTCACGTGACTTTTTAAAAAGTCACATCACATTTTTAAGTAGTCAAGTGACTATTAAATTGTTTTAATCTTGACCATTCATAATTAGATCTAACGATCGTGATTTATTTTCATTTTCTTATATAAAAACATCTTTCTCATATTATACATCCCCTATATATATATATATATATAGGTAGGGGCGTATCAAGTGAGAGCGATGTTTATTATAAAAGATAAGAGCGTTAAATCATGGCCGTACAACCATTCATGAGTGGTTGATATTAAAAGTAGTTTAGTAGTCACATGACTTTTTTAAAAAATCACATGCCATTTTATTTTAATCTTGACCCTTCATAGTAGATCTAATGGTTAAAATTTAACACTTTCATCTCTCATAATAAACATCGCTCTCACGTGATACGCTTCCTTCATATATTACTTATGTATATATACAATAAAAGTATGATCAATAAAAAAATAAAAGATAGACTTGCAACTTTGACTTTTGATAACTAAAACTAAAGAAACACTAAATTTTAATTTTAAAAAACCTTTCACTTTCGGTATGTCGTCGCGTGTAGAATCATCACAATATTATCGGCACACTTTTCCTGTTTTTTATCTTTAAAGGTTGTGAGCTCCCACCAATAGCAATATCAACTTTTTTTAACCATACCTTGTTATTGAAATAAACTGTAGTTGTAACCACAATAAAAACTATCAACTGTAAGTGTCAATGGCCTTCACCAAATTATTGACAAATATCACTTTTTTTTGTTGACATGTACCCACTCACTTAACTGTCTTATAAAATTATTATATGCTCTACCATCACCAGCAAAAGTTTACTTCAGCCAATTATAACAAACCAACAATCATAGATAATGTCACACAATTATGAAAGGTTTACATAGAACATAGAAAAACGGTACAAAAGAAAATTTCAGCCAATAAAGAGAAAAACAACACATCTTGTCTCTAAGATTGAGTAGAACAACTAAGTATGTAACATGCTTGGTTGGGATATATATGTGTGTCACTGTTTTTCTTTCTTCATTTTTTGTCTTTGAGACATTTACTTTGTCTTATAAGCGTGCGCATGCTCTTTGCTTTTGTCAGCTCATCTTTATGTATATCTGAGCAATAGGTTTGATACAACGAACCCAATCAATAATTCTGAGAGGGTTTTTAAGTTTTCGGGAACATGTGAATGCTTGGGCTACGATTCTCTCGATCGTGGTGGAGCTTCTCGCCCTCCTTCAGTGAACGCCTTAGGTCCGCCGACGGTGGTATATGTGAAGACGCTTTGACGCTCAAGACAATACTTGAAAGGGGAAGAACATAAAGAGTAGTTAGAGAGACTTACTTTGGTTTTCTTCAGTGATCCTTTATATAAGTATGAGGTCAAAGGGATTTGAGGTAACGTCCACATCATTGTTGGTCAGAGGTTCAGCGCTCTTAAATTTCGACCCTTAGATAGCCTGAAGGTGTTGTTCCATCGGCCAGATGATGAACGATGGACATGTCTTCTGCCTCTACTCCTATCCCTCTGGTCGTATGCCTAGCGTGGGGAATGTGTCGGTGGCGATTGGGGCGGGAAGCACGTTGGAGATATGTTCGCTCAATTTTCTCAAGGTCTTTGGTTAGATTTAGCATAAGTATTGGTTTATTAGATTTAAGTAGGGTTGGGAGGCATTTGTCGACCTAAGAGCATCGTTCGTCGGTCAAACAGTTTTTTGGTCTTCATTCTTGATATTGATCGGGATGTGAACGTTCCAGGCGTTTCCTATCCCACCCAAGGTGGTTTACCTCCGGTCGCTCTGGGTGTCGGAGATTCTATATGGTTGAGAAATTAAAATCTATCGAGCCTGAGTTGTTTCGTCAGCGAGGCCGCAACCGTAAAGCTTGTAGATCAGAAAATTGTATTCTAAGTCTCGACTGCAGGAACATAGGTCGACGACTCTTGGCTGTAAGCTTATAGTTCAGCGGAGGCATACTATGTCTAGGCCGCAGGCTTATAAGTTGGGTAGAATAGTCACGCAATGGTGCCACATGGGTTTGGTTATCTATTGAGTAAAGATGTTCAGTTTTGTCAAGGTACGTCACAGGGATCTGGAACAAGGTTTCTCTAAAATGGGTTTCTATATGAAAAGAACAACTCACACATCTTACTTTAGAAAAGAGGTATGGTTTGGTGAAAGATAAAAAATATATGATAGGTGATGTGATGAAAAATAAATAAGAGATAAAAATAAAGGGTTAAATATGTTTTTAGAGCATGTAATATAAGGTGAAATCTAAATCGACCCCTCCAAAAAAATTGTATCATTTATTATCCTTTAATTTTTTATTTGAAATAGGTCTAAATGACGACATAACAATGAGATGACCTAATATTTTCTAGGTCACTAGCCCACGTGGTAGGCCTAGTCAGATGGAGATGTGTCAATGTGGAACTTCATCTATTTTGGTCCCTTCAAAAATATTCACCACGTTTCACGGCGACAGCCACAACTCCACCACCTTCCAACATCTTATTCTCCCTCTCACAACCTCATCGTTTACATGAGCAGATTGTTTTATTATAGACTTGTATTGGATTGAAAGAGATGGTGGTCTCATGCTTCTTCTCTCTCAATTTCTTCTTATGCAAGTATAATTAAGCATTAGTTGATTTACTAACATGTTAATATAATTCTAACTATAAAATTTATTTGTGGTGAACAAAATTGAAGAGGATATGAGTCAATCCCCAATAGAGTCACCCCCCGGTGCTGTGAAACTCTGGGTTAACGCAGCGGAAGGAAAGCGCAAGGGACAAATCTATGGTGCAAGTCATTGGATGCGCGTTACAAAGCCGACGTCAATTCCCTAGCACAAGAGCCAACAGTTGGAGCTTATTTGGGGTCTGAGCATCCACAGATGACTCTTGACATTGATCAAATGTTTCGCCATATGGTAGATCAAAATAAGGTGCTCCAACAGAGGCTCGATCATCAAGAGAATGAAATAACAACTCTTAGAGTCGAACTTGCGCAGTTGAAGGTGAAACAAGATGGAGGTGTTTATGTTTCTGTTGCCCCTGTAGATAATTGACCTATTCCTACTTATAAACCGGAGGAGGAGGAGGAGGAGGAGGAGGAGGAATATGAGTAAATGAAAAAAAATACCGATGGTTACAGCTATCTGTAACACGTTCTTTTTTCCGTCGACAAATTACTAAAGACTTGAGCTATTATCCCTGCTAAAGTAGCCAATAAGTTATCTTTCTTTCTCCATTTCAAAAAAAGAAATCTTTCTTTGTCTATATTTTTATAATTACTTCCGCTCCTTTTTTAGCTCTCATCTCCTAAATTTCCAAAAAATTGCTTCTTTAATCTTGTCTAGTTTCTGTCAAGTGAACATTCACAAAAACAAGAAAAATAACCCTGCAATCCATTACTTAGCCCAAGTCACCTACGGCGCGTATGGCCCATATCCCTTTAAAATAAATCAATTGACAAAACTGACATGGAATTTGACAAAAAAACTGACATTAAAAAAAAACTGACATGGAATTGACAAAAACAAAACTCTGACATGGACAAAACTGGAAAAAGGTACAATAAATGAATAAAAGAGAACTAAAAGGCATGGATTAAAAACTACACACATTAGTAGTCGTAGTTGTAAGTAAGGGTTTAAAAGAACAATTATATATTATGTTAATATGTTCCAATCTATGTAATATAAGGTCCATCTAACTTGATTTTGATTCCTGTAAAAGAATTTCAACAGTTTTTGGTCCTTCAATTTTTGTTTTTGAAAGATGGATCTAACTCAGAGGGTAGGTGGTGGCCGTGTGAAGGATGAGTTTACTAGGAAGGGGATGGGGAGGTGGGTGGGGAAAGGTAGGGGAAGACTGTGAAAGTTGGGTGGTAGTTGGGAAGGAGAGGAGGAAGAAGAAGAAGGGGAAGAGAAGAACCACAGAGTTCTGATGTGACAAGACTTTACACGGAGGCTGGTGATTGAGTCGGTCATGTAAACACCATAACATCATTTGTCTTTGTTTCTAAATAAAAAAAAATATGACCCTATATTTAAACTTACACATTATACTTTTTTTTCCTTGTCGATGGTAATAACTACTTTTTTTATTTTCTTTCCTTCCATTATTCTTTTTCTCATTTGTTTATTCTCATTTTCAATTCCCATCTAAACATAGTGTTAGATATATAATACGATGAGAATTGTAATAGAATTGAAAACTGAAAACTAAACAGAATGAATGAAAAGTGATTTTCAGTACTTCATCAATGTGATGACTATATGTATTTATACACTATCTGCTAACAACTAACTTTAGTACTAACTCTGATTACCTTTACTTAATCATAGCTAACAAACCTAGCTGAATATATAACAACTCAAACTAACTCTAACTGATTCAGTTTTAATCAGTTACTTAGCTACTCATTCAGCTATTAAGCTGATGCACTATTAAACTTATTAATATAAAAAATATGTAGGGAAGCATGATAAAAAAGAATGAAAAATGATCCGTAGGCACACTTACAATAAGAACATTTGACACTTTCTTTAGTGGTGATTATTTTGTGGCGATTTTAACCGCTGCAAATTAATTTTCTGTGGATTTCTCGTAAAAAAATTTCAACAAATTTTACTTCTAAATTTTTTACTAATTTTTTTTTCTTTAATGAATTATCGTATAAGTTGTTCCTGCAAAAGAAACAAGTTTAAATTAGGAAAGCTTAAAAATACCTGTTGTGATTTAGACAGCAGGCATGCCCCCTTTCTTAATCAATAAAATGCTGTTTAGTGTACTGTTATTGCTATATCATGTGACATGTCATGTGTTTGACTAGTCAAACTTAAGTCTTGTCAATTACTAATTGTAGTCTTTGAACTTTTGTAATTTTTATCTTATACCCAACATTATTTATATTGTTTATTTATTTTATAATTTAGAAAACATAAATATATTTTAACGATGGAGCACGATGCAGGGAGGAGGGAGGGAGGAGGAATTGAGGAATTAGGTTATTTTGCCCAAATCAAAATGTTAATAGTTAATTTCAATTAAATTAAAAATTAATTTGAAAGATTTGAAAATTAGAAAATAAACATTTTTTAATTTTTTTTTTTATTATAGGGTAAAATTAATAATAAAAATAGTTGAAGGACTAAATCATGGATTTTATAAATAGTTGAAGGATCAAATCATGTATCTTATAAGTTTAGATGACATGACACTATCTTACTATGACATGACACTATCTTACTATGACATGACATTCTTTTATAATCTCATTAGTAGCTGGGCATCTTAACCCCCTCTCATAAAACAACATTCTAAACTTTTCCAATTAACTCTTTAAATTTGTGTGGTGGTTGAAAATCCTCAACAGTAGCGAATGCACGATGTGCCGATTCCATAGAATCTGGGTCCTAATGAGAGATGATGATGCAAATAAGAGTTATGATCCACTCATACATTTATTTTATCTTTTATCTCATTTTTCATCCTTTTTGTTTATCTCACTTTTCTTTTTCGTCGGTACCATTTATTATATCTCTAATTTCTTAATTTTCTATCAATGGCATGTTCAAAATGTGAACAAAGACTTGTGGTGCAAATATACAAGTCACCATTGCGGTCAAGTGTCAACTCATGCTTCCCTTCATCATCGGTATAAGCAGAAGAAGAAAAAACACTTTCCCACACCTTCTTTGACATGAAAGTTGTAGAAGTTTTCAGTGTGGTTCCAGCTTTTGGATCACCAGAAGAATCACCCACACAAACATCGCTTCCTCTCACCTTCTTCGACATCCTCTGGTTAAGGCTACCCCCTGTTCAACGCATTTTCTTCTATGACTTCCCTCACCCAACCACACTCTTCTTCCACACCCTTCTCCCCAAACTTAAACAATCCCTCTCTCTCGCACTTGACCACTTTTTTCCTCTCGCTGGCAACCTCACTTGGCCCCATGAGTCCAACAAACCCGCCATCAGCTTCACCACTGGTGATACTGTTCCCCTCACTGTAGCTGAATCTGATGCAGATTTCAACCATCTTTCAGGTACCCATTTGTGTGAAGCCACAGAAAGTCACCATTTTTTTCCCCATCTCACCATATCCCATGAAAAAGCTTCAGTCTTGGCCCTTCAGGTCACTCTGTTTCCAAACTCTGGATTTTCCATTGGAATCACCTCACACCATGCTGTTCTAGATGGCAGAACTTCAACAAAGTTTATCAAATCATGGGCTTATCTATGCAGCAAGCTTGCAGAATCATCACCTTATGATTTGCCACCTGAATTGATTCCTTTCTATGACAGGGAGATAGTCAAGGATCCCAGTGAGTTGGAGACAAAATATGTCGGTGATTGGTTGAAGCAGGGTGGACCCAACAACAGAAGCCTCATGATTTGGGATCTGCAAGTTCCAGAAGGGTCAACTAGAGGCTTATTTCATCTTCCTATCTCAGATATTGACAAGATCAAGCAATTGGTACTGTCCAAGCAGAAAGGGAAGAACAAGAAAAACCTTCACTTGTCAAGTTATGTGTGTTCTGTTGCATATTCCTGGGTTTGCAGAGTGAAAGCAGAGGAAATCAAGAACAAGCATGTAATGTTAGGTTTGAACATTGACTGCAGGCATCGATTAGAGCCACCTCTTCCTGCAACATATTTTGGAAACTGCACTGGGGCAAGGCTTGCAATTGCTGAAACAAGAGAGATTGTGGGAGAAGATGGTCTTGTCCTGGCTGTGGAAGTGCTGAGTGAGGCTTTGGAAACTCTGAAGGATGGGGTGATGAGTGGAGCTGAAAACTGGTCCTCATGGTTGCTTGATGGGCTAGTGCATTTTGATGTCAAGACAATTGGGGTTGCTGGATCACCAAGGTTTGAGGTTTACAGCACTGATTTTGGGTGGGGAAGGCCAAAGAAGGTGGAGATGGCTTCTATAGATAGAACTGCAGCATTTTGTCTTTCAGATAGCAAAAATGGTGATGGGGTTGAGATAGGTTTTGTGTCCAAGAAAGAAGCAATGGAGGCATTTGCTTCTCTCTTTGTCAAGGGCCTTGCATCTTGATTCCCTGAAAACCATTCCACAGTTGGTTCTGCTGTAAGAATCGATTCTGCAGAAAAGCTTATGTGAGTAATTTTTGGTGTAAGATTACACTGAAGTCAGAATCTGTTGTGTCAAATTCAGTCATGGTTGGTTGTTGATAAATTACTTAATCATCTGTTTGTTAATCACTAAAACAAAATTTCATCCCTCCATGTAACCAAATTTTTTTTTTCAAAATTCATTATTATTTTTCAGGACATTTATTACACAAAATAATCACTTATTGGTACTGTAATCAGGATGCAACATAGAGAAGTTTTCCTAGCAATTATTGTTACAAGGCAAAGAGGATTGGGCAAATTGGTGCAAATTCATTGCAAACCCAGATAGTTCCCTTTCTCTAGTAAAACCAATTTCTGTATCTCCAGTTACTCATGGCATAGACCTCCATGAAATAGAGTAATGAAGAGATCCATGACATATTTATTCATAACAAGCCCAACTTCAACACCACCTTTTTCATCCTTGCTCTCTGTCAATCCAATGGTTAAACCTCTGTCTACTGATGTTATCTCCACCTTAGCAGGCCTTCCCCAACCAAAATCAATCCCATAAACACCAAATTTGTTTGACCCTGCCACTCCCACAACCTCAATCCCCTCACTTGCCAAAGAGATATATCTAGAAACATTAATGCCTCCTTCAAGAACTCCCTTACCCAACATTTTTATCTTATCATGAATGCTCTTAGCAACTAAGAAAACCCCATCTTCCTTTATAAAATCCATTGGCTTTGCATCAACAATTTGGCCCCAAACACAGCTTCCAGCATAGTTCTCAGGGATTTGAGGCTCTAACCTGGCCCTGCAATCTACCGTGAATGAAAAAGCAAACTTCTTCCTCTCCCTTTCAACCCCATGAATGGCTTTAGCCATGCAAACAACCACATAGGCACATGTGAGAACAAAGGATGATAAAGTTTGTGGCTTTGAAGGAGGGATCGAGTTGTTTTGTTCTTCTACTCTATCGAAGTCTTCCCACATGGATAACACCCTTTTCTTTATCTTCTCCAAATCTCCACGCGCAAGCACGAACGTTGCTCGAACTGTGTCTTCAATTTTTGGTGGGAAAGGTAGATTCTTTATGCTTCTCCCATTAGTTTTCCCTTCAAGGAGTACCTCGGGTACGTTATCTGTCCAGGTTTTTGCGAACATAATGCCAAGGTTATCTGGATCTTTGATGATTTCCTTGTCAAAGAAGGGCTCTAACTCTGGCACCAGAAATTCAGATTCTTCAGTGGTTTTACATAGAGAAGCCCAAGCCTTGATGAACAAAGTTGAAGACTTTCCATCAAGAACAGCATGGTGGGTGCTGATGCCGATGGAAAAACCTCTGTTTGGGAACAGAGTGATTTGCAGGGACATAGCAGAAGCAGAGGAATCAGTTGATTCCAAGTGGGGTATGAAAGATCGAGACTCTGCAGCTTCATGGGGTGTGCTGTACTCTAAGTTATTGTTGAAGTCAGTGCTGGACTCTGCAATCACCAATGAAACACCATCATCATCACCAGGGGTGTATTTCAACACCGGTTTCTCTGATTCTGGAGGCCAAACGATGCTTCCAGCTAGAGGGGGAAAGTGTTGGAGGGTATGTGAGAGTGAAGTTTTCAGCTTTGGAATCACTTTGTGGAAGAAGAAAGATGGGTCTGATTCAGGATTTTGGAGATTGTAGAAGAAGACGCGCTCAACGGGGTGGAACCTGAGCCAATACAAGTCGAAGAAAGTGAGAGGGAGACATGTTTCGGTTGCAGAAGGAGGAGCAACTTTGCAGTGCTCGTGGATTTTGATGTTGATGTTAGTGTTAGTGTTGTTGTTGTTTAAAGAAGCCATATGAAACTGAGGAGGAAGTGAGGAAATGTTGGACAAATAGAGATCCTTTTTATTATGGGTATATTTACATTATTTCTATAATTTTGAGTACTCTTTCCCGGAATGTTATTAAATCATGTCATTATGTTTTAAAAAATAAATCTAATTTAGACATTTTGTTATGAGATTTTAATCTAATTAATGAATCTCAATGAATGAAACTTTAATGGGGTTTGACTAGGGTGTATTAAATTTGTGAACTAAATAATAATTAAGCAATTGTATTAAACTTAAACGATGGAATCACATTTGTGAATTAAAGTGTATTAATTATTATTGAATTACTTTCCAATATACTCGATGCTAATACCGGTAACTAATAAAAATTAATTTGAAAAAAATAAAGAGGAAGTGGAATTTGAAAACGATCAAAGTTGAAATAGAAGACATAGAAATTTATTTGTATTAAATTAATGAGGTATGTGAGTGTTTAAGTAGCCCACTATTGAAGGTAAATAAATTGTATTAATCAATGAAAAATTACATGTGACATGTATTTTCAATATGCCCCACATTTGAGATTAGACACTATATCTATATATAATTTTGAGTCCTCATTTTGTACTGTTATAGTTTAACTTTTACTTAAATCTTGTTATTAATCTAATTATATTATTTGACTTAGAAAAAGAAATCTAATTAAATTTGTATACTAATGGATAAAATATTTATTAAATACTCTAATTTACTGTTATTTTTAAAATACAATTTTAATGTAAAATAATTTAAATATGTAAATTATAAATTAAAGAAACCCCGTGCATTGCACGGGCTACTGACTAGTTGGTTGTTAAACCAAAACTATGAATGTATTATAAAATATAAAATTATTTTTTATATACATTAGTAAAAAATTACCAGGAAAAAATCAATGCATTATATTAATTAACTATTATATCTGATATTAATTTGACTTGGCATTAATGATAAAACTAATTTTGACATGAAGGAGCATGAATGACAACTAATTTTGACTTAGGTTTAAATACTTGGTGAGGAGAGCTTTGTCACCCATAGTGGTCATACTCGGCTCGAAATTGCGAAAGCAATTAAATAAAAAAATTATATTTTTAAATTTAACTTGATAAAGGAGTTAAAAGATGGCCATCCTCTTGTAAAAAAAAAAGAGTTAAAGATAATATATATGAAAAAAATCATTTAGAAAAGTGGGTTGGCGTAGTGGTTCAGCGCTTCGTCACTTAGTCAAGTAGTTTGGAGTGCAATTCTCAACTCTTGTGAACGAGAAAAACTTATTGGTTGCCCCTACTACTTAGTGTGTGACTGTAGGATAAGATATTAACCTCATGATTATCAGATGTAAGGATCACTTGTCAAGACTAAAAGAAAATTCATGGAATATGATATTAACTAATTATTGCTTAGTTGAGAAAATTTAAATCACTTGATGATATTTAATATTATTAAGTATATGTATTTTTAAATCCAATACTAAAATATAGGGTTAATGGTTTGTTTGGTCCCTGTCTTTGCACTCATGTTTGCGTTAGGTCCCTCCTCGAAAAAAAGTACAGGTTTTAGTCCCTCCGTTTGTACTATGTTTTCCTTTGGTCCCTACCTGAACCCGGAGCTCCGGGAACCGCATATGTGGCTTGCTGACTGTATAAATGAATATGTGGAATTTTTAATTTTTTAAATAGAAAATACATCAGAAACTTAATTAAACTAAGTAACCCCTAAATCTAACTATTTCAACATTTACCCCCAAAACTGAACTAAAACCTAAATTAAAAAACTGAAATCAATCACACATCAGAGAATCACTTAACCCTAAAATTGATTTAACATGCCTCCTATTTCTACTTGTTTCTTCTTCTCCTCTTTCATTTCTCCTAATTATTGCTTGGTTGAGAAAATTTAAATCACTTGATGATACTCCCTCTGTTACTTTTTATAAGACCCCATTTTGAAATTTTACTGTCTCTAAATATAAGACCCTTTACTAATTTTTCACAAAATTTATTAGACTTTTCCACATATGCCCTTGTATTAGTTATTTTGGTTCTCACTCATTAATAATTTTTTTCTCTCCCAATACAATAATTAATGGTAAAAAAGGAAGATGTAATTTTTTTTTGTAAAACCAAGATATTAATTAATCTCGTTATTATCCTGAGGGGGAGCTAGGATAAAAATTATCCTAACAGGATAAGATATCAGTTTTTTGTTTGTTTATTACCATGACCCAAAATTAATTTTAATATTTATATTTTATATAATTTATAATAATATTAATTAATAAATATAATTTTTTGATTTTAATAAAATATTAATTTTATTACTTATCAATTACTAATTGTTATTGTTAAGTTAAATTATTTAGTTACTGATAAATTTAGTTAAAAAATAAACTTATTTATAAATGGTGAAAATATTGGATTTACTCATATAAAATAATTAAACTTTCATTACCACTTACTACTACTTAGTAAACATTATTTTTGGTTATTTATATTATAATAAAAATACACAAAATAATTTTTCATTAACAATAAAATAGACTACTCATATATATATATATAATAATTTTTTAATAGTAAATAGACTAATTTTATAATATCATATGATATTATTTTAAATTATTTCTCTACTTATATAATTATAATTAATAATTTAACTATAAAATATTTTTGAAAAAATAATATCTTGTAATAATTTTTATCATTAATCACTTATCTCTACTAAGTTAAAACTCATTGGATACATATATAATAATTTTCATTAAAATAAACTCCCTTCGAAAAAATTAAAATAGCCGAATTAATAAAAATTAATTTTATTTTAGTTAATATTAAAAATAAGCTATTTATAAAAATGTAAAAAAATTAAATTTAATAGAAGAATCGCTTTTTAAAAAAAACTATTTAGAAAATTAAATTTTAAAAAATATTATGTATTTTTTATTTCAAGAAAAAATTGATACATTTTTTATTGTTTGTATAATATCCTATCAATATCTTGTCCACCCCAAATGCAGGATATGATAAGAGTCTATCCTGCTCTTATCATATCTCATGCTTATCCAATCCTTTATCTTATTATGTTCTTATCCTATCCTAACCACCAAATGGACGTTTTAATAAACGCAATTGTCTCCCAGAGGAATGAAGGACGTATTTAATATTATTGAGTATTGTATGTATTTTTAAATCCAATACTGAATTACAATAGCCACGTGTGGGTGATCTTGATCCCATTGTTTTTTCGCTCAATTTCACGTCTCTTCTAATTAGGCCCCGTTTGGGAAAACAGCTTAATTAAGCGCTTATGACCATAAGCGCTTATGGCATAAGCGCTTATTAATAAGCTCTTTTAAGATATTTATTATAATGAATTGAAAATAAGCTACATATAAGCATAAGCTCTTTTTCATAAGCTACTCTGAATAGCTTATGAAAATAAGCTCAAAACAGCTTATAGGTGGGTCATAAGCTATTTACATAAGCTCTCCCAAACGCTTGCATAAGCACTTATACTATAAGTTAAGCTCATATAAGCTCTTCCAAACGGGGCCTTATAGTATTTGCCATGATTAGGTGGGCATAGGGGAAGCTCGAATTCCGAACGGAGGATGTCCGGGATATAGAAGTGTTGTACTCATGCTCCCCACCAGAAATAAATTACTAGAAGTCTGTCCCTATATGAAACGGAGTAATGATTCATAGACCACTACATAATGCATACATATTGGGGTACCTCTTTTTTTCTCTATCTTTCTCTTCTGCACACATCATATTATATATTACATCTCCATTTATCTCTCATTTTTTTATCTCTCTCTAGTAGTCTACACTCAAAGAGCGTACGCCAATATTTATTGCTATAAAACTGCCGGGTGGCTTTCTTCTTCCTCCCTTAACATGACCATAAACAATACAAGAAAATATGGAATTACCGATGGTTAATTACTGACTGTCCTTTTACCGTCGGAAGTTTCGGTAATTACTGATGGCCATTTTGTCAGTAAGAATTATGCTAGTTTTAAAAAAATTCCGTAGCGATGGTAAAAGCCATCGGTAATCGGAGGGAAGGGTAGTGGGAAAATATTTTGGCGCCAAAGTGCTAGCGGGTCATTTACCAACTATTTTTTACGACGGTGAAGGTCGTTGCTAATTCGAACAACACATTCTGATGGAAACTACCGTCAGTAATTTCATCGTCCATTTTGGCGGATTTTTTTCTGATTTTCATTTGAAGCGTTAACTTTTGTCACCCATTTACCTACGGTGTCTGTATTTTCATCGTCCATTTTAGCGGCATTTTCGTGGTTTTAATTTGAAGCGGTATATTTTGCCGCTCATTTGCCGACGGTCTCTGCCGTCAGTAATTTCGTATTTATATAACTTACTGACAATTTTACTGATAGTCGCTTCCGTCAGTAAGATTTATATAGGCCACAACTCATCACTCTCGAATGCACATCTTCTCTTCTTTACTCTTTTTTTCTTATCTTAGATTTAGTTTTCATTATTGTTAGTTTTTTAATTATTGTTTTTTATTTTGTAGTATTTTCAATGCTTGTATGATTGCTTCATGAATGTTAGTAGTTTTTTTAATAATTTTATGATATTTAATATATGTGTTTAATTATGTTAATGTAGTTGTTATTTATTATTTATTTGAATTCGTTGATTTGTGTATTAGCTTATTAGAATTGTATGTTAACGAAAAAAACTCTCTTTACTAAGGATGATTTGTTTCATTGGTTGTGAAAATTTTAAATTTTAAGTCTTTACACTATTCGTGATAATGTTTTATATCCCAATTGTCTAAGTTCCATATAAATATGTGTTTTAGAATAATAATAATGAAATAATTGTATATATATTATTTAGGTACTTATCAAATGGTGAAATTATTAGGTTTTACAAATTATAATTCATAATGTTTAATTAATTTTCATTATTTGATAATTACCCAATTGATATATGTTACAATTATTTTGTGCTTTTCTAAAATATGTATTTATATGAGACTTAGATTAATGGGATATATTATATTGTCATGTAAAGGGCAAAGAATTAAAAGCTAAATTATTTTGCAACCAATGAAGCATTTCACCCTTAGAAAAGAGGAATTTTTTTCTTCATTTCGTCGAGAAATTACCGACGGTTTTAAACTGTCATTAATTATCGACGATTTTAAACTGTCGCTAAATACCGACGACTTTTATTCTGTCGCTAAATATCGACAGCTTTATTATGTGCATAATTTACCGATGGTTTGTAAAGTCGTCGGTCAAATTTACCGACAAGTGATTTAACAACGGATACCAAGCCGTCAGGCGGTCGTCGGTAATTTATCATTACCGATAGTTTTTTCTAGTTACCGATGGCTTTCGACCGTTGATAATATCGTGTTTTCTTGTAGTGAACTGGAGTAGAACTCAATGATAGTTCATAGTCATGGTTCATCATTCTGAAGGTCACCTTCCTTGGATTATTACTTTTAATGCCCTAAATGTTGTTTTCCATCGATGGAGCTTAGGAACTCGGAAGTAATCCTCTTGAAGGCGAGGTGCTTAAGTGTCACAAAGTGATTCCTCACCACATTCTTAAACATGAATGTGAAGCTTGTTCTTCTGGATATTAGACCTGTACAATCTCCTCGCGCTCAGCGGCGGAGCATGACTAAAAATGGCTCTTCCTGTACGGTGGTGTTGGGTCTCAGCCGCGTGGGATACTTGTATAAGACATTCTGATGCTCAAGCCAGTGAGTGAACTATGAGAGAATCCATGAATCTTAGAAGAACTCAGGAAATGCTAGTAATAAATAGCATGTAAAGTAAATGAACATAGAACTTGTATTTGAAGGCTCGGAGTCCATGGTGGTTGTTTCTGCAAGTATGAGGGAAGTCCTTAATTACGAAGTTCCGGGTGCATGGTTGGCTCTGTCATGCTTATATAATGCATTTCGGCTAGTGCATGGCCGCTCGGACACTTCCCAAGTGGACTGTTCCTTCACTAGGTCATGGAGTCTGCTCGTATGGGGCCTGCTTAAGTGCAAGCCCAAGTGGGCTGCAATGTCGTTGAGTTTTCTGGCTTAGTGGCCAGCTGACACAAAGTCATCTCTGAAGCCCAGTGTATTAAGCACATCATCATCACAGTAGTAAGTGTTGAAAAGCCCCATTTTGACCAAGTTCTTTTAGAGGAACTCTTGACCTGTGCCTTCCTTGAAGATTATATCATGGCGACTCGGAAGGTGAGTGCCCTTCTTTTTCCCTTTTGATTGTGAAGGCACCGGTTGAGAAGTAGAATATTTTAGCCACATGGAAGTCATTTATGCCCTTCAAAATAATGTAGCCAAGAAAGCAAACTAACAACACAAGTAGTGTGTACGAAAAAAAAATGCAAATGTAGGGAAAATAAGGGTGGAAAAAGGTGTAGGTATATGGGTGCAGACAAAAATATAAAAAAAATTGCATTTAACTTCTTGATTTAGTAAGTTTTGTGCGGAAATATGAGTTAAATGCAGTGGTGGTCCTGATTTGTTAAACTACAAAGAGACGAAAGAAATATGGAGTTGTAAGATTTCTCTCAAAGGTTTAACGTTGGAGGATGGAGAGAGATTGAAGATGAAATTAGAGAGGGAAGAGAGAAGAGTTGAATTAAAAAAGAGAGCAACTTACATGCATGGGAGAACCGTGGTCCGCGATTAGCCTGCGGAGAACACCGTAAAGCTATAATACCCCCTTTTTGTGTTCTTAATTTCCCATCTTTTGTATCTTCACCCCTTTCGAGTTTTCATTCTTTTTCTGACAAAATGCAGACAAAAAACTCACACAAAAATATAAAATACTAGAAGCAATAAAGATAAGCATGAGTTTCCTCCCACGAAGCTCAAAGATTTAAAAATGATTGCTTCTCCACATGAGCCAAATGACATTATCCTTTTCTTTGCATTGATCATTCCTCATGCAGTGGCCAAGGAAGGTCGTTCTATAATGAAATGGACTAGAGGATCTTCTTCCATCTCAATAATCATGAAATTAACTTGTACATAATATTTGCCAATCTTAAGGGGTATATTTTCTCCCAGCGATAACTCAAGGTATCCTTGGCGGGTTTTGTACAAGTTAAGCTCAACATCACACTCAGTTCTAAAGGCATAAGACTTACACTAAAACCTAAATAACATAGTGGTTTAAAAAAAAACTTAATTCCAATTGTGTAGGTTATAGTATCTGCATCTAATAACTGATGACTCAGTGTACTTTAGTCTTTTTGAGTTTTTTATTTTCTTTATTTTATTTATTTTGAGTCTCATGTAGTGTTTTTGGTCATTTATAGTCTTATTTTGTATTTTTTTATATTTGCATTGTTAGTCTAGCTTTTATTTTTTTTATTTAACCTTTTAATTGTTTCTTTAGTTTTCTTTTATTTATTTTCTTTTTAGGTTTTAGTCCCTGGTCATAAAAGGAATATCATAAGTTTTGAGAGTTGATTGTGAGTTATGATGAATCATTGAGAGTTTTGATGGAAATTAATAGGGTTATCTTAAGTTACTTGTGTGCTTTGATGGGGTTTTTGATGAGTGGTTGCAGGTTTAAAGAGTTTTGATGAAGAATCATGAGATTTGAAGAACCTTAATGAGTGAGGAATAAAATGGTGAGCTGAAAGAAGGGGAATTAAAAGAAAGCTGAATTGGTCCAGCGCCAATGCGCTGGAAACCTGCCAAAACACGGCATTCTGGAACTTGAGGGGTTTTTAGCTATTTTCCCAACGCCAATGCGCTGGGGAGGCGAGCGCCAGTGCGATGGACCTCTACCTGTTTTTTCTATAAATTAAGCACTTGTTTCTTTTAAAAAGTATCTTGTATTTTGTGAATTCTACCTTGGAGCTATTGTTCTTAGAGCTTGTGGGAGGCTCTCTAGGCCATATTTTCAAGTTTAATTTCTTTTAATCTTGAGTATGTATTTTCTAGCCATGCTTGCCTAGTTTTCTTTTTGTACTTGGGGATGTTGATTCTTTTCTAGATTATGTTATGAACTTCTGAGTTTTTATATGAATATCTTTGTTTCATTCCTATGAATCTTTTCTCGGATTTATAATTATGCTTGAGTCGACGCAAGTATTATGCTTTTTCTTGCAAACGGTAGTTGGTAAGGATTAAGGACTTGAGATTAGATTAATTGAATTTCTCTACCACTTAGGTATAAGGGTAAGATTCAGTAGTATTGGCCTGATTATATGATATTATTCATCAATTGAATTGACTAGGTACTAAGGTATTAGACTTAGCAACTGAAATTGAATGTATTGCATGATTAAAGTAAAGGTAAAGGCTACATTGCCATAGGAAGGTTACATTGATTCATATAGAACTTTGGTTGCTATTAGAATAATTGGAAGTGGTGAAACATAACCCCAAGTGTTGTTTTCTCATAAGTAATTTTCAACATATTAGCTATTGCTTTTGTAGCAATTTTCTGCCACAAATAAAATTCAAATCATATGTCTTTTTACTTTTCAATCCAAATAGTGAAATTTTAAGTGTGAATCGACTTAACCAACTATCCATGTGGTTCGATACTCTTTTATTACTTTGGACATTTTGTACACTTGCAGAATTGCTATCTAGGAGGTAATCTACCCTTAATTATAGCACTACAGTCCTCTTCTAGGGCAAGAACTTCTTCATTCCCTATCTTACAATTTTTAGTTGAAATTTCTTTTAGGAATTTAGCGTAGCTATGTATTTCATGAATAGTACCTAGAAAAGGAATGTGATATAAATTTACTTTATAACCTCAAAAAAAAAATTGTACCTCTCTTCTATCTTATAATTAGCAATCAAAGGAGGAGGTGGCAGGGGAAGAACTATGAAATTTCCTATCATAAAGCTAGGTCCCCAATCATGTCCTTATGCTTCCTTATTTTCTCCTCACCCCTTAGAATGATAGCAGTGACACTGTGAACCTAACTATTCTTGGTGTGGGGAGTCTCTAAGGGATTAGGTAGGAAGAGGACTTGGCTTGCTAATCGGGCTATTTGGTTATAACATCTCATGCTTGGCTTCTTGATTGTCAACCCTAATAGTAAATTGGTCAATTTGTTCCTCTAAATTACTCTCCATGTTGTTAACCCTAATGTCTAGTTGATCAAATTTACTCAAACCGCGCTCTTCAAATGTAGACAGAGATACATGTAATGCACTTACGGAGAGTTCATTCTTCTCCTGACCTTCTTGGTTTAGGTAAAATCTCCGAGAGGAATTTGGTTGATCTGTCCACCCTAGGTTGTACCTATTTTAGTATGGATCATTCATTTTAATATTTATGGCAGCAACTTACTCCATGTCTTGTAAAGTGGGTCCTTCAGTCTAAGACTCCATGACAAGCTTTCGATCGATCAGGTGAATTTCGCCTAACATTACTGCATAGTTGACATGTGGGAGAGGGTAAGTTAGCCAGTGCATCTTGCAATTTCTCTATCTTCTTTGTAAGGGATTCTATTTGGGAAGCCATGTATGTTATGGAATCTACCTCATGGTTCCCTCCTTTCTTTGTACCCTCTTTTTCACTCCTCCATTGCCTTTGCTAGTGGTTTTGGACTGTATTTTCAATGAGTTCATAAGCCTCATCCAGATTAATTTCCACGAGAGCACCTTTAGCAACAGAGTCTAGATGGGCCTTAGAGGAATAGGCTAGCCCATTATAAAAGATATGGATCAACAACCACTGGTCAATCCCATGATGAGAGCACATATGAATGAGACCCTTGTATGAGTCCCATGCTTCAAATAAAGATTTGTCTGCTTTATGAGGGAACCATGATTACGTTCCTCATCTTGATTGTCTTTCTCAAAGGGGAGTACCTGAAAAAGAAGGTGATCTCCATCTCGTTCCATGTAATGATCGACCCTTTAGGTAGGGAGAGGAGCCACTACTTGGATTTGTCATGAGAATAAGGATAGACACAATTTAATTGCATCATCAATGACCCCATTCAACTTGATTGGCTGACAGATTTCATGGAAGATATCCAAGTGTAGGTTGAGGTTGTCTGATGGGAACCCCCAATTGATTTTGTTGGACCATTGAGAGCATGAAGGACTTTAATTCAAAGTTATTGGCACCTACATTAGGTTGAGCATTGCTGCTGTGAGTACCCCTTGCAGCGGGGCTGCACAGTCTCTCAAGAGACAGTTGTTACCCCTTCCTTTAGCCATCTTTCATGGAAATGTAAACTTAATCATTGAAAGCATGTAGAAGATGGATCTTAAGAATTCATAGTCTTCACAAATAAGAATGGTTATGGGTACTAATCTCTATCCATGTCAGTGATTAATCATCTTTGTTCTTGTAGAAAATTCTTGTTCTATAATGGAGGAACTCTTCTATCTCCTTCCCGTTCCTTCTACACTCTTCTTTAATTGATGGCAAATATAGAGACATACTTTTATGGGCAGAGATATGGACCATGTTCTAGTCCTTCAAAATTAGTATAGTGCTCCCATCAAGCACTATATATAAACTCTCTTGCAAGAGTCACATCATTTCATACCAAGAGTCATACCCCTTTATTCAAGAGTCATGTCCCTTCCAATAGTCACGTCCTTTCATACAAAGAGTCACATCTCTTAATTCAAGAGTCATGACTTTTCACTAAAATGTCAAACAATATGTTCATTCACATGAGACATTTCTTACAGGAAATACTCAGAAAAGACAAGATCAAGCAATAAAAATCAGAACTAAACTAAAAAAAAAGTTGCTTAAACTAACTTAACAATGAAATTATTGATATTAGACAAAGTCCCTGACAACGGGAAAAAAATTTGATTCAACGTAGTCTAAAATATTGATCCCACAATGACCGACTAACTATTAACTCTTTTCACGTTATTAGTTATGCAAGTGTTCAAATGGTTGATTGATTGTTTGAGTGCATGAAACGTGAAATAAGAAATAAAAGTAAATATGGAACGTTAAAAATAGAATAGTGGAATACTCAAATGATAAAACAGATAACAAACCAAGCGTCAATAAGAGGAAAATGCTGGATATTCATATGGGATCTCCGCGATCATCAGTTATCACTACATAGATCATTGCTCTGAAATCGTCTTCCTTACGTATCAAGGAACGACCATGTCACGTTACCGCTCCTATCTAACGCTCCCCCACCCCCTGCGTTGTTGTCTTTGCCTAAATTGCCAAATGTCACTCAATGCTAAAATTCATAAAAACATGTAACTATATTTCATTTGTGGTAGTCCAAGGAAAACAATAGAGTGTGCATCCTATTTATAATCCTAAATGCTGAATAATAATAATCTAATCCTAACTAAAGAGATTAAATCATAATAGAAAAATCCTTAAAATATTGAAATTATAATTCAAAACAGAAGATAACATGTAACCAAAAAATTAGTCTGTAACAAAAAAAAACAGAAGATAACATAGACAAAAATAAAACAAAGCTCCACGCCGCCTCCTAACTGCGGTCACAACACATTCCCTCACGTGCTTTCAATGTTGGATTCGACCTTTTGCCCTTAATTCCTTTCATTCAAGTTTTTTTGTTTCACCATTTTGGGTCCGAAATAGAAAAAAGGTAGAAGAATTCATTCCAAAACAAACAAATATATAAATTAAACTACGTAAATGATGCTAGAATGATGTGCTATATAGGATGCAAAAGTCTATATAAATCAAACTTATGAGCATAGTGGTTGTGGCCATCACTATATTCGAATAGATTGATTGAGGTATTTCCAAACTTAATAGATTTGGAATAGATCACTTGAGTCATCCCCAAACTTTGAATTCATTTCCATATTTCAAGTGAAAGTACATTCACACGAGTTATAAGAGAAAATAATAAAATAAAGTCGCGTGTTTTCGTTAGTTTGAAAGTCGTTTCAGAGCAATTAAATTTGTATCTATACACACAATAAATCTAAAATCAAAGTTTAAACTTTAAGAGAATCTTTTACACTTTTTTATTTTGGTCTTTAACATGGGTTAGCATCTTCAAGACATTTATACATATAAGTGTTTACGTTATAAGACATCTGAAATTGCATAAACATGTTTAGGGTTTCAAATTGCACTTTGCAACGGCAATTGCAACCACAATATAACAGATTTTGGAGTATTAACATTGGCGTCTCAACCGCAATTACGACCATACAGACACGCATTTATGTGCAATTCTGCAAAGTAGAATAAAATTTAAAAACACCAAACCCCAGTTATTATGACAAGAATTGAATACAAGATAATTAAATTAAACCAAAAAGTATTCTCAATGCTGCATTACAAAGCAGCAAACTTGTGCTCCGCACTTTGTTTTTCACTAGAAACTCAAAACCTTGCAGCTCCCATCACTCATCGCGTAGTCCTTCATGAAACAGAGCAATGAAGAGATCCATGACATGTTTATTCAGAACAAGCCCAACTTCAACACCACCCTTCCCATCCTTACTCTCTGCCAATCCAACTGTTAAACCTCTATCTATCGATGTTATCTCCACCTTACAAGGCCTTCCCCATCCAAAATCAATCCCATAAACACCAAATCGATTCGACCCTGCCACACCCATAAGCTCAACCCTTTCTTTTGCCAAAGACTCAAATTTAGAAAACCCAGCTACATCAAAAACACTTTCACCTAACATTTTTATCTTATCATGAATGCTCTTAGCAACTAAGAAAATCCCATTTTCCTGCACAAAGTCCATTGGCTTTGTATCCACGAACTGGCCCAATACACAGTTTCCAATGTAGTTATCAGGGATTGGAGGCTCTAACCTGGCTCTGCAATCCACAGTGAATACAAAACCAAATTTCTGTCTTTCCTTTTCAAGCCCTTGAATCGCTTTAGCAATGCAAACAAGCACATAGGAACATGTGAGTACAAAGGATGATAAAGTTGTTGGCTTTGTAGGAGGGACTGAAACTGAATCGGTTGTTTCTTCTTCTCTATCAAACTCTTCCCACATGGATAACACCCTCTTCTTTATCTTCCCCAAATCTTCACGTGTGAGCATGAACGTTGCTCGAACTGAATCCTCAACTTTTGGTGGGAAAGGTAGAATCTCTAAGCTTCGCCCGTTGTTTTTCTCATGTGGGAAGATCTTGGATAAAACATCTGACCAGTTTTTTGCGAATGTGATGCCAATCTCCTCTGGCTCTCTGTCTTTGATGAGCTTCCTTTCAAACAAGGGTTCTAAATCCGGCAACAAAGAGGGAGATTCTGATTCAGATTCAGGTTCTTGAATGGTTTGACATAGAGAAGCCCAAGCCTTGAGGAACAAAGTTGAAGACTTTCCATCAAGAACAGCATGGTGTGTGCTTATACCAATGGAAAAACCTCTGTTTGGGAACAGAGTGATTTGCAGGGACATAACAGAAGCAGAGGAATCGGTTGATTCCAAGTGGGGTATGAAAGAACGAGACTCTGCAGCTTCATGGGGGGTGTTGTACTCTAAGATATGGTTGAAGTCAGTGTTGGACTCTGCAATCACCAACGAAACACCATCATCATCACCAGGGGTGTATTTGACTATTGGTTTCTCTGATTCTGGAGGCCAAACGATGCTTCCAGCTAGAGGGGGAAAGTGTTGGAGGGTATGTGAGAGTGAAGTTTTCAGCTTTGGAACCACTTTGTGGAAGAAGAAAGATGGGTCTGATTCTGGATTTTGGAGATTGTAGAAGAAGACGCGCTCAACGGGGTGGAACCTGAGCCACAACAAGTCGAAGAAAGTGAGAGGGAGACATGTTTCGGTTGCAGAAGGAGGAGCAACTTTGCAGTGCTCGTGGATTTTGATGCTCTGATTGTTGAGAGAAGCCATGGAAAACAAAGAAGGAATAATTGTTGGAGGAACTATTTGGCAAGAATAAGATAGAGAATTGAATAGTGTGTGGTGCTTGTTTATTATTTTATGCACCACTATTGTTGCCGACCCGCGCTGTTAACAAACGGCACTTTGTGAGGGTTCCTGACAAACATCGCCACAAACTCTGCAATTTCTAATGGTCATTGTCAAAACAGCCACGATGTGTCAACAATGTACAGCAGTCTGCAGGAAAGTGGTATTCGCTGCGGTACCTTAGGTTCATTTGGTAGACAGGATAAATAGGGATAAGATAGGATAATAATCATATCTTGTTGTTATATGTTGTTTGTTGCGTCAACAGGATAGGATAACAATATAAGTTTTTTATTTGTTTATTACCATAATCCAAGTTAGTTTCAATATTTATATAATTTATAATAATATTAATTAATAAATATAAACTTTTGATTTTAATAAAATATTAATTTTATTACTCATCAATTACTAATTGTTATTGTTAAGTTACTGATAAATTTAATTAAAAAATAAACTTATTTATAAATGGTGAAAATATTGGATTTACTCATATAAAATAATTAAATTTTCATTATCACTTACTACTACTTAGTTAACATTACTTTTCGTTATTTATATTATAATAAAAATGCACAAAATAATTCTTCACTAACAATAAAATAGGCTACTCATATACATACATATATATATATATATATATATATATATATATATATATATATATTTTAATAGTAAATATAGACTAATTTTATATTATCATATGATATTATTTAAAATTATTTCTCTACTTATATAATTATAATTAATAATTTAAATATAAAATATTTTTTAATAATTTTTATCATTAATCACTTACCCCTATTAAGTTAAAACCCATTGTTTACATATATAATAATTTTAATTAAAATAGACTCTCTTCGAAAAAATTAAAATAACCAAATTAATAAAAATTAATTTTATTTTAGTTAATATTAAAAAATAAGCTATTTATAAAAATGTAAAAAAATTAAATTTAATAGAATTATCACTTTTTAAAAAAACTATGGCTTTTTTTTAATATTACTAAAAAAAATTAGCAAAACAATGCATTAAAAAATAAAATTAGAGGAGTATGGCTGTTTTGGCCAACTCAGGAAGGACGTGACAAGGTCCTGGAACTCGCAACAGGCCATGCAATTCCAAGGCCTTGAAATCACGAAAAAGGACGCGAATCCATGTGTTGGAAGTTGGAATCTGCCAGGCATGTGGAAATCTGGGGAGCTAGGGAATCTGGGCAGCTATTATGGGAATCGCGTTGACCCACGCGATTTCCCGTGTCAGAGACTAGGTAAGGGGGAACCGCGGCAGCCTTTGCGACTCCCCTGCATGAGCGCCACGTGTCAGGGGAGTCGCGTACTTACCTGCGACTTCTTCTTCAGTTCTGGCGCTTTTCAGTCCCTATAAATAGACCGCAAGAAATCCTAAATACCACCAATTCCTCCACTCTCCTACTCTTCTCTGAAAATCTTCAAATATTCCAGTTTTGGTCCTCTTTCTTCCAAATCTACGAGATAGAAGGATTTAACCATCAACATCTCAACTTGAAAATCACTCGCTCACTTTCCCTAACTAAGGTAAAGTACTTAAACTTGTTTTAATTATTGTTTAGAAGTAATAAGTTTTATTTCTTCATTATAATATTACTTAGTAATACATTATAGATTAGATAATGGTTAAAGTGCAAATTTTGTAGACTAAGTATTTTAATATAAGGGGTTAGAAATATTAAAGTTTCAATAATATTATTTTTGATTAAATTAAAGTGTAGAAATATAATTGTTTAGAAATATTAAATATTATGTTGACTAAGTATAGAAATATAATTGTTTAGAAATAGTAAACTTTCAACAATAATATTATGTTTGATTAAATTAAAGTGTAGAAATATAATTGTTTAGGTATATTTAATATTATGTCGATTAAGTATAGAAATATAATTGTTTTGAAATTGTAAAGTTCCAATAATATTATGTTTGATTAAATTAAAGTGTAGGAATATAATTGTTTAGAAATATTAAATATTATGTTGACTAAGTATAGAAATATAATTGTTTAGAAATAGTAAACTTTCAACAATAATATTATGTTGATTAAATTCAAGTGTAGAAATATAATTGTTTAGAAATATTTAATATTACTTAGACTAAGTATAGAAATATAATTGTTTTGAAATTGTAAAGTTTAAATAATATTATGTTGATTAAATTCTAGTGTAGGAATATAATTGTTTAGAAATATTAAATATTATGTTGACTAAGTATAGAAATATAATTGTTTAGAAATAGTAAACTTTCAACAATAATATTATATTGATTAAATTCAAGTGTAGAAATATAATTGTTTAGAAATATTTAATATTACTTAGACTAAGTATAAAAATATAATTGTTTTGAAATTGTAAATATTATGTTGAGTAACATGTAGTTTTTAGTAACATGTAGTATTACTTTGTAGATTAGATAATTGTTAAAGTGTAAATTTTCTAGGATAACTATAGAAATATAATGGTTTAGAAATTATTTGTTGTTTCAATAATGTTATGTTGATTAAATTCAAGTGTCATTGTAATGCATGAACTTATGCTATTTCTAAACAAATGAAAATTTTCAATTGTTATTGATTGTAGGAACCTTATGGCAAATGAAGCGTACATCAATCCGGGTCCTCTAAACCCAGGCCTCTTGCACCTACAGGACAAACATATATCGAATCATGTGTGGAATGAAGAACCGAACAGAATCCTGAATGTGAGCAAACCGGCGGTGAACCGTGACGGCGTCCCGGAGTTGATTGTAGGCCGACTACAAAGTGCCGGGCTTTATGAGGTGGCACGTGTCAGACACCAACCTGTGGACAAGGAGCTAATATCTGCTATGGTGGAGCGTTGGAGGCCTGAGACGCACACCTTTCACATGCCATTTGGGGAAGTCACAATCACTTTACAGGATGTGGCTGTGCTCTTGGGGCTAAAAGTATATGGCCTTCCTGTTACTGGTAGCACCTGGCTTAACTGGCCCCTTCTCGTGGAGAATATGCTAGGTGAGGCTCCTCCCCCATACGCCATTAAGGGAGGGGTAATTAAGCTGTCTTGGCTGAACCAGCTTATGAGGAACATGGTGTTGGACCCCGATGACGACGAAGGGTTGGACCGGTACGCTCGAGCATTCAATCTTGTTTTGCTCGGGGATTTCATGTTCACTGATCACACAGGTGCAAGGATTTCTATGAGATACCTAGCTTTGCTTGGAGACTTTGACCAAGCGGGTCTTTACAGCTGGGGCTCCCCACTCCTTGCTCATCTATACCACGAGTTGTGTTCCGCAACCGATCCTCGGAAAGCCGAGATCGCTGGTTGCACTTATCTCATTCAGCTTTGGGCCTGGTCAAGGATACCCGGCATAGGGCCACAGATGCCGGAACTTGATGACATGGTCGAACATCCACTCGCTGCTAGGTATGATCTTACCATTATTATATTTCCAAGGCTTGATGTGCATGACATTACTTTCCATGTTGCTTACGTACATCACTTTATTTTGCAGGTGGAACGACGTGGCGGCTTTTTACGAACGTCTGTCAATTGAAGAGTACCGCACATTAATGGACACATTGCGCAGCGATGAAGTGAGTTTTGTGTAAATCATGATTTGTTAGAGAACTAAATACTTTCTTTCATGTATTTCATTGTTGATGTCTTTCATGATTTGTTTCCAGATTCGATGGATGTCATACGCTGACGAGGTGTTGGCGGCACTTCCGAATGAAGTTCAAGCAGGAAGCAGTCTATGGAGAGCTGTTGTCCCATTAATCCTTTACTGGCGTGTAGAGTGGCATCAACCCGACCGGGTTATGCAGCAGTTTGGGATGCAGCAGCCCGTCCCACAACAGCCCCTGCAAAGTGAGGAGTTGCATGACATCTCGCTCAAGGGGAAGGAAAAAGAAGACTGGGTCCAGAAGCTACAATATTTCTTAAACATATGGGACCACTGACACGAATACGTGTTCACACGGCCTATGACACGGGACTTTGTAGGCCCGAATGATGAATACACATTGTGGTTCGCTCAACATGCGAGGCGATGGGTAACCCGTAAAGCTGCGGCTACCGGACAAGCGGTATGTATTTCTTTTGTTCCCTTATTAATTTGTTATGTTGACAGTTATTGGTAATGTTTCTTATGTTGCTGTTTGGTTTTGAACACATAGGCTGAGCGTCTTCATCAAATTTGGTTTGCGTATTCTTCGGCGAGCCAAGTCCAATGGCCAAATGAGCGGCTGCTGCTGGAAGTGGAGCGTTGCCTTGCCCTAGTTCGTGAGGTTGACCGGATCAGGCGACCGTCCACTCCCGCTCCACCGAGACCCATGGAGGTCCCAAGACCCACACAAGAAGCAATTCCTGTGGTTGGCCAGGCTGAGGGAAAAGGTCTTGGAAGACGGCGAGCTCCGAATGTTGCACAACGAGTTCCCCTAGGACATACACAAATGCCTAACCCAGGTGTCTACTTCGCGCCAACACAAGAGCCTGAGAATCCGTACACACAGTACCATTGGTACCAGACCAGTGAAACAGGCCAAAGCACACAGCAACATGGGCACGTACCTGAGTCCCAGCTAGCGTATTATGCCACAGACCCTTGTGTGGCGTCAGGGTCGCAGCCTTATGTACCAAAGCCGTACGAGTCGTCCGGGTACCGTCCTTCTGCACCTGAACCTTATGGGTCGCAATCGTTTGCTGGGGGTTCTCAATATGAGGCTTACTATCACACGCCGGTCGATCTGCAGAGGCAGACACAGCCGTGGGGAGACTATTCAGATATGCTGATCGACATCCCAATGCAGTCAAGAGGTGAACATAATTATGATGTTGATCCTATGCAGGCACGTGAGACACAAGAGAGCCTGGAGCTTGACTTGACTATGGCGTTCACTCCTCCACCTCCGAGGCATAATATGGACTGGCAAGCGAGACACCAGCCGTGGCCGCCTTGTGGTACTAACGAACGTCACGGACGTCACGATCACTAAGGACGTCAACTTGATGTGTTAAACAATTATCTTCAATAACATGTGTAATATTAAACATTATATTAAGCTACATTAAACTTGAAGTATTGATATCAAAGAAATGAGTGTTATTACAATTTAAAACACACATCGATCACATGATAACTATCTTTGAAGCGAGCTTGTTCTCCGACTTGGCTGTGACTCCAACAAATCCATCTCATTCCGGATGCGAGTTGACTTCGGGCGACCCTTACCACGCACTGTCGTTGGATCTGGAATAGTCTTCGGACCATTAACCGCCACCGCATTCATTCGCTCTTCTACTGGATACCACTGAAATTGATATGCATCGACAATGGTCTGTATCTTGTATACGGGGTGAACGTACATGTAATAGTTATACGACCATTTCAGGAAGCAGGCTATGACATGTTCACAAGGGTATTTGAATGCCTGAAATATACCACAAGTGCATGTCCCGTTGTCCAGATCAACCACCCATTTTGTACCTTGCCTCCACGGCCGACGCGGGTTGAATCCTTCCTCCACCTCAAACCTGGTCCTCGGAACGTTGTGCGTGCGGACGGTATGATGCGTTGCATCGCTCGCCCACGGCTCTAGTTTTTTCATTAACTTTGAACAATATACTTGCCCCTGGACAGTTCTGCCTTTGCGATAGAACCTCTCTGGACAAAGTAATCCACGAGCCGCCCATATGTGCACTTCACGAGTGCAGTGATCGGCATGTTTCTTGCCCCCTTTAAAATCTTGTTTACAGCTTCGGACAAGTTGGTCGTCATGTGGCCGTACCTACATCCACCAACAGCACAAGCCAGGCTCCACGTCTCCTTCGGGATGCTATCAATCCACTCCCGAATCTCAAGGCTTTGTTCCCGAAACCACTGGAGCCTTCTCTCAAAGTAATATGGACACGGATCGTATCCTGCGCATTATCAACGAATAAATATTAAACACTAATCAAACAAACGCATCAAAAAATATACTTTTACAGCAACAGGTAAGCTTACCCATTTTTATCAAGTCTCCTTTTAGCTTGACATTCTTGAATTTGTGGTTGAAGTTGCTGGCAATGTGTCGGATGCAGTATACATGGTGAGCATGTGGTGGTTGCCACCCGTTATTAGGATTCCGCACTGCCGCTTTTATGCCCGCATGCCTATCAGATATTAGACATATACCTTGTTTCTAGGTAACTTTTAAACGGATCAGCCGGAGAAACCATGACCAAGAACTTGTGGACTCGCCCTCTACGACCGCAAAGGACAATGGCAACACATGACTATCTCCATCCTGAGCCGTGGCTATCAACAAGGTTGACTTGTACTTCCCATAAAGCCAAGTGCCATCTACCTGTATCATTGGCTTGCAATAATTGAAAGCATCGCAGCATTGTTTGAATGTCCAGAAGACCCTACGGAATTTCTTAAATCGACCATCGATCTCGCCATCACCACCCACATAGTCATCCGTTACAATCTTGTAATACGATCCAGGGGAATACATCATCATATGCTCCAGCCACCTTGGGAGCTCGTCGTACGACGCTTCCCAGTCCCCGAATATCTTCGCAAGCGCCTTCTGTTTTGCCTTCCATGCCTTGAAGTAAGACACCTTGTAGTGCAACTCGCTGATGATTCTCTCTTGTATGAGAGAAATTGGGATGGCTGGTTGCAGACTAACCATGCCTGCAATGTAAAATAAACCATATAAGTCCTTAACGTTAACATGCAAATTAGGTGCGACAAAGTAAGCAGTAACCTTTAAACTAAGTTTCAATACCTATGATGTACGTGGCCATGAAATCCGAATTCAACTTGTCGTGGTCCATGGATCCTGTCGAACTAACACATGTATGCGGGCCCTTCCATTTGGTTATTACCCAATCATTTGTTTTTTTGGACAATACTGCCCTCATCCTCCACTGGCATCCATTATCCGAATTTGGACACTTTGCAGTGAAATATCTTGTGCAAGATTCCTGCACGACGTATGTTTGATTTTTCTTTATACAGAAGTGCTTCAAGGCCATATGAGCATCTGCCTTGGTTTTGAATTGAAGACCTTCATATAATTCTTCACCTGTTTGCCATGACCCTTCGACAGCCAGACCGGGGAAAATATCGGTCTCCTCATGAGGGTGGTCCCAATTAACATACGTATAGTGGGATGAGGTGTTCCAGAAGGGGTTGGAGTTTGGGACACATACACAAAACGACTTAATAAAGCAACAAAATGACTTAAATTAAAGAACTGCTATGCTATTGACATTTTACATACCTTGGGTTTCCGATATACGTTCACGGGTACCGGTGAAGCTGTAGGAAGAGAAGTATGAGCTGTCTGAGGTCCTGTACTGCCACCCAAGTCAGCCTCCATGTCTGAGTCTGACGATCCACCTTCAAGAAATCTATCATCTTCCTCCAATTCATCATCTGAATGGTTGACTTCAGGATCCACATTGTCTGCGTGGATGTTGTCAATGTCATCCGCCAAATTAACTGTGTTTCCCGTGTTTCCGAATGACAAAGGCTCTGGATCAGCCACCGCCTCCTCAACGTGCATAACCCCTTCATCCGACAATAACTCATGCGTTTCCATCGAATACGTTGACACTGGTATTGACGATCCCCCGGCCTCAGCAATATCAACATACAACTCCAGCATTCTCATCGACGATTACTGGCTAAAAGCGTCCATCATGATGGTGAAGTCTTCAGTATCACATATCTGGAGACTTGTAAAAAAAATAGGATTTTCTGAAGCTAGAAATCTATACGTAATGCTCGAAATAACCTGGTTACTGCGTAGTTGTAGCTTCTCGTGAATTCTCCTCTTTAAGCGTTCGAAAGAAATGCCTCGTTTCACATATATGGCCTTCGTTGAACCTTCGAACATAACGCCTTGTCCACCTTCGTATGCCCTGCCGTTGTAGTACAGAAACACAATTTGTTGATCCATCGCACTGAGTTTTAGTGTTCGGAAATTTGAATTAGAATAGGAAAAATGGTGCAGGTTTCAGGTCGGGTGGTTTGGGGTTTTATAGGCTAGGAGTCGCAGCTGGGCCCAGTGGGACTCGCAAAAAAGCCCACGAGTCCATTAGGACTCGCATAATGGGCCACGACTCCAATGGGAGTCGCGTAAAGGGCCTCGACTCCAGTGGGAGTCGCATAAAGGCCTGCGACTCCCATGGCCCAGGCCACATGGGCAGCTGAGTTGGCCAAAACTACCTTAGTTCTCTAAATTTATTTTTTAATGCATTGTTTTGCTAATTTTTTTTTTAGTAATATTAAAAAAAAAAAGCCAAAAACTATTTAGAACATTAAATTTTAAAAAATATTATGTATTTTGTATTTCAAGAAAAATTTGATATATTTTTCATTGTTTGTATCATATCCTATCAATATTCTGTCCACCCCAAACGCAGGATAGGATAAGAGTCTATCCTACTCTTATCAAATCATGTGCTTATCCAATCATTTATCATATCCTGACCACCAAACGGTCCTTAAAATGAGTTGGTTCAGCAATAAGTTATTACAAATGTAAAAGCTACATTGTGAATTCTTCCATCTCTCAGTATTTGTATTACAAAGCCTTATATAGAGGTAGAAAAATAAAACTAACTTCTAATTAATTCTTAACAAACTAAAACTGAATTATAAACTACTAACTAAACTAAAACTAACTACTAACAACTATATTAGTATTCTTGATACACCCCCGCAAGCTAAAAGTGTTATGCAATAGCACGACCAGCTTGGAAACATCAATTTATCATTTGTCATTTCTCAAATATCTTCACCCCACAAAGATCGATCGTGGATTTTTTTTTTAAATTGTTGTGGATTGCTTATCAGCTTAGTCATTTTACCATGTGATGATGTCCTCAACATCAGGACAAATGAATGTTATTAAATGAAAATTTATGTTTACCTTTTTATAATTTTTTAGTTTATATATATCTACAAGTTTTATAAAACATTTGCAAAAGTTTTGTATGATTGATTCATATGAATTTTTAAAATGAATGGATACAAGTCGGTTAGATTCAGGCTTTGATTCCGATGCATGATACAGAAATGAAGATGGATATATAGTAATATAAGATTGTGAATGACTCAGTGGTCATCATTAAAGTGTCGTCGTTATTGTTGTTTTGCTTCTTTGGTTCATCTACAGCGGCAAATCATTCTATTGGACGCAAAAGGCATCGTGATTGTCGATTGACACGGCTTTTGTTTTGACACGGCTTTTGTTTTGTTTTACTCTTCTTACATTGACCACACAATGGCATTTGTACTCATATGGAAAAAAATATGTTCACATTTCTTGTGAATTTTTACCAATGAAAATAAATAAATGATATAATAGGTAATGTGAAAGAAAATGTATAGAGATAGAGAAAAAATTTAATAAAAATGAGATTGAAGAAAAAATGAAGTATATATATATATCAAAACTCAATTGGAAATATTTTCATTTATTACATGTAAAAATGTTGACTAATGTGTTGATAGCGGTTATTGGAAAATAATTGAAATTAGTGGAGATTAGTTGTTGTAATTAATATTGGTGAAGATATTTAATGTGTGCAATGATTGAAGGGAGCAGTTGTGATTTTCTAGTAATTATAACAATCACTTATAAATATATAAAATGAATATCAATCAATCAATATATATGTGCGAAATAGACTTAAACTTTTGCATTAAATACATAATAGAATTTTTACCTTAATATTAAAATACATTAAATTGTAATAAATTTCTTTTTGTAATAAATATATTAAATAATAAAATCAAAACTGAAAAAATTATGATGTCAAAACTTATTCAACTACCTACGTTAAATAATAACATTTACAGACTTATTTATAGCCATTATTATTATTATTATTATTATTATTATTATTATTATTATTATTAATAATTGTAAAACTTCATATACATATAACTAAAAAATAAAATATAAGAAATAGTCAGAATATAATTGCTAACCTCAAGTTGAGAAAAAAATTAAAATAATTCAAAGTAATATATTTTATATAAAAAAATTAAATATTTATCAGTGAAGCACTGGAATAACTGTTAAAAGAAATAATTGAATTTAGTCAATGGTTAAATATCTTTTGTAAATATATATTTTAGAAACTATTTTAAAAACTTTAAATGATTATGTATTTTGTTTAATGTTGAGTATAATGTTGTTCTGTGATATTTTATTAAATAAATTTACATACATTAAAAATCTATATATATTTATTGTAATCATATGAGTCTTTTAAAATGCAAAGAGTATATATAATCATTTAGGGTCTGTTTGGTTCAAATGAGGGAAGGGGAGGGGAGAGATTTTAATGGAGGGGAGGGGACGGGAGGAGAGGAGAGGGGAGGGATTTTAATCCTTATTATGTTTGGTTCATAGGAGAGGAAGGGGGAAATAACTCTTTTTTTGTTTGGTTCACAAGGGGAGGGGAGGGGTTTTATGATTAAATTACTTTTATACCATTTATAAATTTACTTGTATTTTAAACATGTTTGCATTTAATATTTTTCTTTTATTAAATAGGGTTATTTTTGTCCAACAAAATGTTTTCCCTCCAATTCCCCCCACTTTTGGAGGGGACACAAAATTGAGTTAGGAGGGGTTTTGGTCCCCTCCATTCCCCTCCCCTCCCCTCCCCTCCCCTTCCCTTCCCTCCGTTCCCCTCCAACCAAACAATACCTTAATTCTTTTAAAATGTTTATTAAGTAATGATTTTATATAAAAATATTAATAACTAAAATAATTTATAATAAAATACTATTTATTAATAGATAATCTAAACAAAGGGAAAATTGCACTTACATCCCCTGATATTTAACATTATTGCACTGACCTCCCGTCTAGTTTGCAAAATTCACTAACCTCCCCTCCTTCATATATCATTTTGAATAATTGAGGAGTGCAGAGTGTTATAATGATAAATCTAAGGGAAGGTCAGTGCAATAATAATAAACTTCATGGGAGGTTAGTGCAATGTTCCCGATAAAATAAGGGTGATAAGTGTCTTGTTAAATAATGGAGAGGAGGTTAGTGTAACAATGATAAACCTCAAGGAAGTCAGTGCAATTTGCCCATAATTAAAATGTATGTGTTAACTATTTGGAAAAGGTTCTTTAAATATAGTTTTTGATCTATTATATATTAATAAAATGACTTGAGCAAACATAATAGAAGAAAATAAATATGACTAAAGTTGAATAAATTTAAATTGACTAAATAGTATTTTACGCTATTAGAGTTATTTTTTGACAATAAAAGATATATTATTAAGAATTTAAAATATTTGAGATCAACCCTCTCAAAAGGATAAAAACATTCAACGTACACCTTAGAATTCAAAACTCAAGTATAGCATAACTACTAGATGAGGAAACACATCATCTAAACCTACATTTGTTCAACAGCAAAATTGTAATTCTAAAAGTTAAATTAATTTATCATTGATAAAAAAGTATAAAATATAGCTCTTATAACTTATTTAATGATATTAAAAATTACTTCAATGCTAATTATTGAATTTGTGTAATATTAATTATTTATATAATGAGAACTCTAATACTATTAATTGAAATGTCTTATCACAATTATTTCTTATTTTATAAGTATAAAATATTTTAATGTTTATTTATTATTTAAATTACAATAATTTTTATATACTACTCGGGCATGAATTCTGGACGGTGGTGCTCTCGGCGAGGTTGTGGAGGCACTCACTGTGCTTCGGCGTGAGTGAGGTAGGGTCTCCAAGTCCAATGCGTCGGGGGGATCTGCAAAAGACACTCCGACGCTCAAGTCAGTAAGGGAGCTCTAAGAGCGTCTAAGAGCTCAGCTCAGACGTGTAAAAATTCATAGTAAATTTGTAATGTAAAGAGTGAGTAAGAAACGTGGAAATGAAAAGAGGGGAAGTGATGATCAAGTTCCAAAAGTCCTTAGTGAGACGATAGAACCTGGTATTTATAGGCACCAGAGTGTCCTGCAGATGTGGGGAAGCTCATGAGTGAGGCTTCCGACGAATGTAGTTGTAGGGCGGCCGGCCTGTGAAGCACTTTCCCCCCGGCCCGTGTCTAGGTCGGTCTAATAATGTACCACTAAGCCGGGTGTGCTCGTCTCTTAGCTAGGTCGTGCAGGCTGCCTCTTAGGTGTATGCTTAAGAGCATCCTAGTGGGCCAACTGCTACGCCGTTGGGCCGTATGGCTGAAGAGTCGACCAGAACATATACTGTTGATAAATATTGTAAATATACCCCTGCAACGCATGGATATTATATCTAATTGTGTCTATAAGAAGCTTAAAAGTTATGAGAAATGGGTTGTCTAAATACCTATGTAATTGATTGAAAAAATCACCTATGTGAGATTATTGATCCACTAGGTAATTTAAACTACTTCAAAATTAACTACTAAATACTCATGTTACTTTATATGTTTTATACTAATTTGTGCTATATATATAGTCTATCACAGTGGCAGACATAGACGGATGCACGTTGAAGGCCATGGGGCAGCTGCCCCCACATGATTTTGAAAAACAATTACTAGTAGTATACTTAAGTATAAAGAGTTTGAGTTTTATGTTTCCCCATGTAGTAAAAATTTCCCCCACACAGTAACCGAAACAAAGCAGAATTTTTTCATCCTTTATTCACTCTTGTAATCGTGTTGGGCATCCATAGTGTTTGTAAACATGTTGTCTTTTTTATTTCTATTGACTTTTTCCAGTTTTTAGCGATCTGATTCTTGGATTTGAGATGTGTATTTGTTATTTGATATTTCAATTTTCAAATTAGTTCGTAGAAACTGAAATGTGACATACAATTTTCAAGTTAGTTTATGTTTGTTAGAAAGGTTGTGGTTTGATTTTTGGACTTAAATAAAGAGCATCTAATTTGTCTTGTAATGTGCATTTCGTTGAATAGTTTATTCAATTATTGTGAAATTTATAATTTGAGTGGATTTTAATGCTATTGATTTTCTGCTGTGACATTAAGTGTGAGTAAGTCTCACATTAGAAGAAAAAAACATTGAACATTTTATAAGTGAAAGAATCCAAGCATTCAATGTCTTAAAATATTAGGTGAAAGTCCAACCTACTTGTGGTTTACTTTTTAATCCAATATGGAGATCCCCTTTTTTTTTCCCATCTACATTTTCCGTTTCTTACAACTTTATCTTGCAATGAATTTCTTTTTCAAAAGAAGAGTACTTGAGCAACCATCTTCTCTTCTCCTTCCTTCCTTCAAAAACGAAAACCATCTTCTCTTCAACCTCAAGCAATTAATAAGCCATTGGGTCCAAATGATTGCTTAGTTACTTATTTAGGGAGATGAATGCTTAAATGATTGTATAATTACTTATATTGAGAGATTTTTTGATTATGTTGATAGTGGAAAAATTGTGTAAAGTTTTCAGAATATGAGAAGTCGTAGAGAACAATTATGATATGATTTCAAACTTTTAATAGTAATATATTATGTTTTTCTTGTTACAATTTTATATGTACATATTGCCCTCACAACTTAAAACTTCTAGATCCGTCACTAGCGCCAGATGCAGAAATTTGATATTAGGAGGGCCAAATTTGAAGAGGGGCCCAAGATAAAATAATATGACAATTCTACAAATCTTGTAACCAACTTGCCCTCTGCTAAGTCCAAGTTTAGTAACCATTGATTAAATTTCTCATCCCATTTCAGATTCAACAGATATTAATCACTTCGTCTACATCATGCTCACATTCGTCGTGCCAAATAGCAATCCTCTTTACATATATAAAGTCTCTCAAATACTTTTATAAGTGTTTATATTATAAAATAAACTTAAATAAGTTCTTCTCAATAGAACCTTAGTCAATACACTCATCAGAACTTGAGTTTATGGCTGTGACAAAGATAACTTCTTAGATACATTTTAATCTTGAGTAATAACATGTTTAGTTTTAAATTTGTACCTACCATTCAACCCACGTTTAAAAAAATGGTATTGTAATTTTTTAGACTTAATTGCAACTTTGGTCCCCACTGACACCTTTTTCACAATTTTGGTCCCTCGCAAAAATAAATTATACTTCGAATCTCTAACAAAAGCATTTGTTAGCACTTTTGGTTTTTCGTCTAAAAACTAACATTTTGGTTTACATGACATTTTGAAATTATATTTTAATTGAAAGAATTAATTTTTGAATTAAAAATTGTTTCGCCCGTTGCAGTTTTGGTCTCTCTCCCTCAACCACCACTCATCATCCTCCTACCTCACCCACCACCAGATGAAACCCAAAAGAACTCAGAAACGAAGAACAAACCCAGAAATAACAGAAATAAACCCAGTGAAGTTAAACTCATAAAACATCTTCATTTCCTTCCACTATCACCCACTATAGCTGATACCCTTATCTTCGATGCACCCCTTGCAATCAAAACTCAAATTTATCACAACATGCACTACAATCAAGAGGGGATCTTTCCTGCCTGACCCTTTGCATCAATTTCACACCACATCTCTTCTCTTCAACACAACCTCTTTCCAGAATCTTGTAAAACCACTACTACCACTCACACCACCATCGTAACCCTTTTTCCCTAATCAAATTGAAACAACATGGAGCACTTGAAAATGATAATAGTTGTAGAGATGATAGAAATTGAAGTTGTCTGAGTCATCTTCTCTCTCGCACCACCACTCCCAACCAAGAAAGGGGGTCGAGTTATCTGAGTCGTCTTCTCTCGAAGCAGATCAGAGCTTGCTGTGTTGGATTTTCACTGATCGAAGCAGATCAGAGCCACGTTACACTTAGATCGAAGAAAGTCTCTTGTTGCATCCACTTTGAGACCAAAACCCTTCACACCAGTGAACCAGGGATTGAAAGAGATGGGAGATCGTCGGGATTGAACTACAGAATCAGATCGAGGTTTGAGTTGCATCTGTTGAAAGAGAGGGGAGATTGTTGGGATTGAATCATTTGTTCCGCTTAAATGCTATTAATGAGAATAGTAATTCTCTATTCTTAACAATAGAACCCAACGACTTCTTGGTTCATCATACTATTGCTCTTGGTTTACATTCAACTACATTGATCTTAGTAAAATGTTCCTTGGATGAGCGTGGTTCCAAATTGATGTCGGATATAAAGGATTTTGGTTATAGTTTTCCTTGCGATGGTCCGGGACGGGGTGGTGCTTGTGATATTTCAGTTTGGGACGCATTTTATTTGGTAGTTTTCTAGATGTTAAATACGATTTGATGGGTTACTTTTTACATGAATTTTAAGCACATTATACTATGGCAAGGTAATGTTTCACAGTTTAATGAATCTTCAACCTATTTTATGGGATGGTTAAGAGGTTATCTATGGTTAAACTCTTCACAATTTTTCAATGGATATAACCAATTTTGGTATGAATAGTTTATCATTCTGGGCGTGGATGTTTTATTTGGACATCTTGTTTGAGTTACTTGATTTATGTTCTTAATTTCCTAGTGCAGATATTGGCAGGAATTAATTGAAACTTCCACGATTTCCACCTCCTCCGTCGATTCAACAATAAAGAACAAGGAGAAGAAGAGGACGTGTCCCACAATAGCAGATATGGGTTATTTTCTAGGTTCTTCCTCTCATGATTTCTTTCTTCCTCCATCAACCAACCTGTGTATCAAACCACAAAACCCCCCCAAAATATGGGTTTCAGTTTCAATGCACCATTTGTGTTTCTATTTGGGTGGGATTTGGCTTTGATTTTGGACCTTGAAGGAGGCTTTGGTTATGGGCTTGATTCTGGATCTTGAAGGATCTGAGAGGGAAAGAGACAAGGTCAGAAAGCAAAGAGTAAAGAGAAGGTTCTGGGTTCTCTCTTGATACAAATAGGTGCATTTTTTTTATGGAAAATGGTAAAGAAAAAATGAAGATGGTGAAGAACGTAACATGGTTGATTGCAGGAGGAGGGGTGGTGGTTGAGGGGGAGGAGGAGTGGTGGTTGAGAGAGAGACCAAAACTACAACAAGAAAAACATTATTTAATTAAAAAATAATTTTTTTAATTAAAAATTTATTACAAAATGCCATGTCAATTTTTTCGTTAAAAGTTGCATGGAATTGAGACGAAAAACCAAAAGTGCTAATGGAGGCTTTAATTAGCGATTTAAAGTGCAATTTATTTTTGTAGGGACAAAAATCATGAAAGAAGAGTATGTGGAGGACCAAATGTACAATTAAACCTTTTTTTATCATGTCTAATAATATATATGTTCATAAAATATTTCAAATGTTACTTGAGAGTTGAGATTGAGATGTAACTTTGGTAGAAATAACCCTATTACTCCCTCCGTTCCTTTTTATAAGAGTCAAACAACTATTGCAAACCCCTTAAGAAAAGTAGTTAAAGTGGTTGTTAGCATTTAATTTGTTCTCAATTTACTTCAACTTTTCAAAATTGCCCCAACCTACTTTTTAAAATTTCTATTGATTATTAATGCATTACATAGTGGAAAGAGAGAGAAAATTCAATTAAATAAGGGTAAATTTGTCAAAAAAATAATTAATGCACTACATATTCCAAGTCGGTTCTTATAAAAATGAACATGATACATCTCAATTTAATTCTTATAAAAAGGAACGGAGTAATATTTGTGTTTAAATCGATAAAATCTTTCTATAAATTACTTTAATTGGAAGCCACATTTAATCAAATCTATTTTTACTTAGAAAAACCATACATAAGAAGCCGTGCCTATCTTTCCTAAAAAAAGTTTACTTTCACACTTTAAAAAGAGGTGGAAAGAAGTGGAAAGAGGAAATAGATAAGAATATAAGAAAAATATTGAGAGAAAAACTATGAAATGTGATAAATAAAAAGAGGAGAGAGATAAAAATAAAAATGAGCAAAAAGAAATAGGGTGAATAAAAAATATGGTGTGAATATATCAAAACTCATTTTTTCTTTTTCTTGGGCAAATGATATCTTCACTTTAATTCTCTCCTTTCATTTCATTGAGGTTGTGTTCACATGAAATTGAGTGACGAACAAAACATGGAGACAAAGAGCATGGGTGCCTAAAACATTGATAAAACTCACATATCAAAACCAAACAGCACAAGTCTTTTCCGTCTGTTGTCCCCACTCACCCGCTTTTTCAAAAAAACTTTTTAGAATGTCATTCATCTCAATTTTCAAAAAAGACAACCACACATAACTTTAAAGTTTTTCTAAGTTGGATTTCTACATAGAAGATGCATTTTGTTGTTATAAGTAATATCTGTTAGATTTTTTAAGTCCTCTGTTCAGTCATATGTCTATTCGCCTAAAAAACTTGCCAAAAATCATTCTTTGTTGGTGTCTTTTCATTACACCCACGATCATTCTTGCCCTCATCATTCCTGGGTGTCACACTATCATCATCGCTTACTATTGTGAGAGCCGACCATTCTTTGCTAAATTTATGACCTCCTTATATAACTAATTGGGATAAGCAAGTTAAGTAATCATATTTCTCAAATCAAGCATTTCCTCTTTCATTCACATGGCTTCTCACAACACTTGTATCAAAATCCATGAGCACTGCCTCGTAGCTCCTCCTCCATCTTCAACCCACTCCTCTCTCCCTCTCACCTTCTTTGACTTGTTCTGGCTCAGGTTCCACCCTGTTGAGCGCATCTTCTTCTACTCCCTCCCCCTCCCTCAATCACAACCATCCTTTTTCTTTGACCAAGTGGTTCCAAAGCTTAAAACCTCACTCTCTCACACCCTCCAGCACTTTCTTCCTTTAGCAGGTAACATAGTTTGGCCTTCTGAATCTGAAAAACCCATCATCCAATTCAACCCTGGTGATGGGGTCTCTTTGGAGATAGCAGAGTGTGATGATGAAGAAGAATTCAATCAGATCTTGAAACACAATTCACCCCGTGAAGCAACAAAGTCTCGCAAATTGGTACCCCACTTGGAATCTTCAGATTCTCTTGCCTCTGTTTTCTCCCTGCAGATTACTCTGTTTCGAAACAGGGGATTCTCCATCGGCATCAGCACCCACCATGCTGTTCTTGATGGAAAATCTTCCACCATGTTCATCAAGGCCTGGGCTTTAACATGTAAATCCAGTGAAAATTCACCATCTTTGTTACCACAATTGGAACCTTTCTTTGACAGGGAAGTCATCAAAGACCCAAGTGGGCTTGGAAGCTTGTTCGTGAATAGCTGGAAACAAATCTCATCCAAATTCGACCCTTCTGGTAGCAGCAACGATCGAAGCTTGAAGATCATGTCAAACCCAAACCCATCTCAAGAAATCGGTGAGGACAAAGCTCGGGCCACGTTCGAGCTCACACGTGAAGACATAGAGAAGATAAAGAAAAGGGTATTATCCATGTGGAACAAGGTAGAACAAGGTGCACAAGCACATGAGCAAGAACAAGAACAACCAATAATTGATTCTTCAAAGCCAACTACTCTGTCAACATTTGTTGTTACCTGCGCTTATGTTTCTGTCTGCATTGCTAAAGCCATTCAAGAATCTGGTAAGGATAAAGATAAAGTACATAAATTTGTTTTTGGGTTCACTATGGATTGCAGAACTCAGCTAAAGCCTCCAATCCCTGAGAACTATTTTGGAAACTGTGTGTCTTCTCATATAGTGGACAACTCGGATTCTGAGGACTTCACAAAGGAAGATGGGGTGGTGATTGTAGCTAAGAGCATTCATAGGAAGATAAAAATGTTGCACCATAAGGGACCTCTTGATGGGGTAGAGACAATTTTGGTTAGGTTCATGTCTTTGGCACGTGAGGGAGTTGTGGGATTTGGAGTTGCAGGGTCAAATCGATTTGGAGTTTATGGAACTGATTTTGGTTGGGGAAGGCCTGAGAAGGTGGAGATAACTTCGGTGGATAGAAACTTAACGATTGGCATGGCAGAGAGCAAGGATGGGAAGGGTGGTGTTGAAGTTGGGGTGGTTCTTGATAAGCATGTGATGGATCTGTTTCGTACTTTTTTCCAAGCAGGGCTATGAGGGTAACATAGCCAGCCATGTTTATGTTTGGTTCATTCAGTTTATAAATGATTTGTGTACATTTAAATAGTATATACATCTCTAAATACTTTTTATTTCTTTTTTCCAATTACATCACATCATATATTGCACTTATCACTTATCTCTCCTATCTTCCTATTTCTCTCTAGTGATCTACACCATTTACATATCTACCAATCTTTATTCAAATTCACTTGTACTTGTACTTGTTGTTTCCATAAAGTATTTTTTTTTTGAATATATCAAGGAATGGAAGTATCTGAGTTTATTATTCTGTTTTGAATTCAAGGCTATCTCAAAATATGCTACAGATTGGCACCAAAATATTGACTATTTTATAATGCTGGAAAACATTAGTGCTGATATAAGAGTGAGCCCATGTAAAGTCGGTCGTAGCCGAGTTTGACTTGCTAACCGATAGGAAGCAGCCTTGCGCCTTAAACTAGTTTTAAAACAAGTAATCTAATTCCGGATCAAGAAGGAATAATATTTATAAGATATTTATTTAGAATCTAGAGTTTGACATGTTGTAATTTTTTTTAAATGAAATATTTAGTATAATAGATAAAGTAACCATCCTGAGAATACCCTTCTCGGGTGGAAAAACCAAGCAAAGCTAAAAGACAAAACTCCCACAATAGGCTCAATCTATCACAGTCTGTCTTAGCTAGGAAGTCAGCAACTGAATTTGTCTCCCTATATATATAAATTACACCCAAGCAATCAATCTCCTTACTAATAAAAACAATAAGAGGCAAATCTCCCAATAGCTTCCATGGCAAAATTCCAACATGATCCAAATGGCATTCACTTTCACTTCATGAGTCCGAAAATTACCCAAAGATTTAGAAAATAAGTTAAGTACGTTGCCATCAGTGTTTTAAAAATTGGCCCGATGTTTGACTCGGTTGAGATACTGGGTCAATCGGTCACTAGTTGGACCGATGGGTCACTGGTCAGACATGTTGACTCGATATATATGAAAAATTCTAAAAATTAATAATATCAGCTAACATTAATTAATAAATTCATGCTCTAAATTTTAAAAATCATCATCACAGAAGTACCAAATTAAACAACCAACAAGATATGTTTTACTACAACAAAATGTCATAAAAAAACATAGGTTCTACGCTTTAATCACAAGAAAAGTGTACAAATAAGTCCCAAACATAATTAAATAATCATAAGCTAACAAATGACAAAAAAAAAACGGCATCATTTTGCTTTTGATGCAAAAAAAATTTGTGGTGACCCGTCGGTCTAACCGAGACTCGGCCGAGTCATCGGTCTAATCATTGGCTCGATCGGGTCACACCGGGTTGATTCGGTTCGCTTGCAGGACCGATCAAATGAGCGACTCGAACCGGTTATAGCAGCGAATCCCAATCGGACCGGCCGGGTCGATCTGAGTTTTAAAACTAGTGGCTATCCTGCTACACACCCCAATATCACTTTGTCCCGGAGCTCCTCGACCCGCTCCATCTACAATAAACTTCAAAATACATACCAGCAGCTGTCTCCAAACAGCACCACTCTTCCGAAACACAACTCGGCTCAAACAAACATGCTAAAAAAATCTAGGTTAAGTCTACTGCACTATACAAGAGATCCCCCCTTAACGCAATTACAATCCATATCCATATCGATCCAAATCATCCATTTACCACCCCTACCAAGAGGCAACTTTAATCCCAGTGTGCTATAACCAAGTAGACCACCACAACGCATATGGAATGAGGGGCCATCCGCCTTGACTCTTTGGCTTAATTTTGGCATCTGGTTGTGTCGCAGCCTCCTTTCGTGGTCATCCCCGCGCCCTCTTCTGCTGCACTGGCATCTGATTTTGTCGCTGCTATTGAGAAGCTGATCATCATCATCATAATCACTCACACCTGAAACACTTTTCTAAGCATCCTCCAATAAAAGACGTGGCTGGTCCTGCACAATTACCTGACAAATATCTATCACTTCCTTAATATTTGTTGGATCTAAATTTACTTGCCCCGTACGCTCAGCCAAAACAATGCTCACGGCTTTTGATTCCATTTTCCTTAAACACAAACCAATATGAAATTGGTTTTTTCTTGGTGCGTGTGGGATATCGTGGGTGTGGATATGGTGCCTTCATGACCGTTTTAAATAGAAAAATGCCATGTGTAATATATGATATTTTCACATGCTATTTTTTAATAGGGTTAATGGTCTGTTTGGTCTTTGTTTTTGTAGGCATATTTGCGTATGGTTCCTACCGGGGAAAAAAATGCAAAAATAAGTCCCTCTGATTGGACAATGTTTTTGTTTGGTCCCTGCCTGAAATCGGAGCTCCAGCGAGGGTGCTGAGCGGCCGGTGAGAGCTGACGTGGCATTATCCATGTAATTATTAGTTAAATTTAAATTTCGCATATATAATTAATAATTAAATTAAATTATAATTATTAATAAAAATTAAAAACTAAAAAAACTTAATTACTAAATTTAATCCTTCATGAACTTCATCTTCACAGTCACCTTCATCATCTTCATCTTCAAATCCACCCATATCTGTCTTTTTTTTTCCAAAAAACGCTAAAAAAGAATTTGGAACTACATAATCTAAGGAGGAAATCTCTTTTTATACAAACATTCATCCTTGCTCCAACATTTTTACAAACACTATTGATCCAGCCACAAGGATTTAACATCCAATTGGAACTGCATTAGCAAAACAAATTAAAGATAGCATTTAGCAGAACAACATACAGGACACACCCACAACAGGCTCAACCCACAAATCTTAACCCAAAAACCCCAAAAACCCCAAAAAATTGAAAAAAAATTGAATTCCTCTACAATTCGTCAAACCAAAAATTGAAAAAAAATAAACACAAAACCCAGATTCAAGTCAAACTCAGAAAACTTTATATCATTCATAACTTCAGATTGTGGGAAGTGAAACTGCATCTTCTGTGGGCGGTACCCTGTATAGGCAAATTCTGGGTTGTCTAAGATTCATTTGTCATAGTAGACCTGAGATTACCTACAGTGTTGGATTAGTTAGCAGATTCATGAATGAACATAAGCAATCAACATGGTGGCAGCAAAAAGAATTCTGAGGTATCTTAGAGGCACTCTGGATTTTGGTCTGTTGTTTCCAAATCAATTAGAGAAAGGTAGTCTAAGTCTTGTAGCCTATTCCGACTCTGATCGGTGTGGGGACTTACTAGAAAAGAGAAGCATGATGGGTTATGTCTTTCTACTTTATGGAGCTCCGATTTCTTGGTGTTATAAGAAACAGTCAGTGATAGCACTTTCAACTTGTGAGGCTTAATACATTTCAGCTTGTCATGCTGCTTGTCAAGCTTTGTGGTTGAGCTCTCTGCTTGAGGAATTGAATATTTGTGCTAGCAAGACGATGGAATTGGTAGTAGATAACAAGTCAGCTATTGATCTAGCTAAGAATTCGGTTGCACACGGAAGAAGCAAGCACATTGAGACGAAATATCATTTTCTACGAGAGCAAGTTGGGAAAGGGAAGATTAGTCTCAAACATTGCAGAACTGAATAGCAGGTCGCGGATATAATGACGAAGTCATTAAATGCTGGTAGATTCAAAGAGTTGAGGAAGATGTTGAACGTTGCGGGTTAGTGAAGTATTGTCTGCAATTGTGTCGTCTGCTGCAGTATCGTCTAGTGAAGGTAACGTCTTTTCAACATCGTCCGCAGCAAGTTTTTCAGTAACGTCCAACATGGTGTCATCTACTATTTTTTCTTGTATCATTTACTAACTTTGGAATTAAGGGGGATGTTAAAAGAGTAATTCAAAGTTAGTTAGTTTGTTAGTGGGCTTTGACTTTGTCAAAGTGTTTAGTTTGGGCCTGTGTATAAATAGAGTGGCCCATGTACATTTGTATATACATATAGCAGAATAGTGCAATACAATCAAGTAATTCAAATTTCAATTTCCCACTCTTTCTTCTCTCTCTTGCTTTTAACCGCTCCCCTGTTTTAATTCAGTTTCACCGTCTATGTCGTCACAGATGTCGTTGTTCACGTTGTGTTCATCGTCGCTTCCAACACTAGGTTCTTTGGCTCCTTGATTCTTCTTGATCGGCCTTGAAAGATTCAAGGGTAGATGACAGTGGTTTGAGCTGAGCGCTGGCATGAAGATCTCCCTAATTTTTGATCGGGCTGGCTGAGAAGGCCGTCGACAAGGCCTTGGCGGTGCCACCGCCTCCACGAAGGAGCGCGACACGGGTCGATGGCGGAGGATAAGGAGAGAGCGGAGGAATTCGTGGCGGCGACGGAGGAGGTAGCGGGGAGAAACGGGGAAGCCATGATTTTTTGTGAGTGAATGAAGGAGTGAAGTGATGAGAATTGAGAAGAGGGAGGAAATAGAAAGAAGAGGGCGAAGAATTCAAAGTGTAAGAGAGTTGGAGGAGGCTGCTTCACTCTATAATCATCGTTTCTGCACTCTTGTTGCAATCTGCCATCCCACATCTTTACTCTTTGGTTTACATTTTCATTTTACTTTTTTGTTGTTGTAAAAAACGTGTTTTCCTCCTTAGATTATGTTGTTCCAGATTTTTTTGGGAAAAAATTCAGAAATGGGGGATTTGAAGATGAAGATGATGAAGGATTAAATTTAGTGATTAAGTTTTTTTTTTTAATTAATAACTATAATTTAATTTAATTACTAATTATATATGTGGAATTTAAATTTAATTAATAATGATGTGGATAATGCCACGTCAGCTCTCATCAGCCACTCAGCACCTTCGTCGATTCAACAATAAAGAACAAGGAGAAGAAGAGGACGTGTCCCACAATAGCAGATCTGGGTTATTTTCTAGGTTCTTCCTCCATCAACCAACTTGTGTATCAAACCACAAAACCCCCAAAATATGGGTTTCTGTTTCAATTCACCATTTGTGTTTCTATTTGGGTGGGATTTGGCTTTGATTTTGGATCTTGAAGGAGGCTTTGGTTATGGGCTTGATTCTGGATCTTGAAGGATCTGAGAGGGAAAGAGACAAGGTCAGAAAGCAAAGAGTAAAGCGAAGGTTCTGGGTTCTCTCTTGATACAAATATGTGCATTTTTTTTTATGGAAAATGGTAAGAAAAAATGAAGATGGTGAAGAACCTAACATGGTTGGTTGCAGAAGGAGGGATGGTGGTTGAGGGGGAGGAAGAGTGGTGGTTGAGGGAGAGAGACCAAAACTGCAACAAGAGAAACATTATTTAATTAAAAAACTAATTTTTTCAATTAAAAAAGTATTACAAAATGCCATGTCAACTTTTTCATTAAAAGTTGGATGGAATTGAGACGAAAAACCAAAAGTGCTAATGGAGGCTTTAATTAGCAATTTAAAGTGCAATTTATTTTTGTAGGGACAAAAATCATGAAAGAAGAGTATGCGGAGGACCAAATGTACAATTAAGCCTTTTTTTATCATTTCTAATAATATATATATATATATATATATATATATATATATATGTTCATAAAATATTTCAAATGTTACTTGAGAGTTGAGATTGAGATGTAAATTTGGTAGAAATAACCCTATTAGCATTTGTGTTTAAATCGATAAAATCTTTCTATAAATTACTTTAATTGGAAAGCACGTTTAATCAAATATATTTTAGTTTGAAAAACCAACTCATTGAAAACTACATTTGACAAAACACTCACAAGGTACTAATAATAATATTATAAGAAGCCGTGCCTATCTTTCCTAAAAAGTTGACTTTCACACCTTAAAAAGAGGTGAAAAGAAGTGAAAGGAGGAAATAGATAAGAATATAAGAAAAATGAAGAGAGAAAAATTATGAAATGTGATAAATAAAAACATGACAAAGATAAAAATAAAAATAAACTGAAATAGGGTGAATAAAAAATATAGTGTAAATATATGAAAACTCATTTTTTCTTTTTATTGTGCAACTGATATCTCCACTTTAATTCTCTACTTTCATTTCATTGAGGTTGTGTTCACATGAAATTGAGTGACGAACAAAACATGGAGACAAAGAGCATCGGTGCATAAAACATTGATAAAACTCACATATCAAAACCAAACAGCACAAGTCTTTTCCGTCGGTTGTTCCCACTCACCCGCTTTTTCAAAAATTCATCTCAATTTTCAGAAAGTACAGAAAAGATACATTTTGTTGTTACAAATAATATTTATCAAATTTTATAAGTCATCATTATCATTGTGGTGTGCGATCAATTTAATCATATATCTATTCGCCTAAAAAACTTGCCAAAAATTATTTTTTGTAGGTATCTTCTTAATGCATTAACGATCACTCTCGCTCTCAGGTGTCACACTATCATCATCGTTTACTATTATGAGAGCCGGCCATTCTTTGCTAAATTTATGACTTCCTTATTTAATAATTCGATTAAGTATATTTCTCAAATCAAGCATTTCCTCTTTCATTCACATGGCTTCTCACAACACTTGTATCAAAATCCATGAGCACTGCCTCGTAGCTCCTCCTCCATCTTCAACCCACTCCTCTCTCCCTCTCACCTTCTTTGACTTGTTCTGGCTCAGGTTCCACCCTGTTGAGCGCATCTTCTTCTACTCCCTCCCCCTCCCTCAATCACAACCATCCTTTTTCTTTGACCAAGTGGTTCCAAAGCTTAAAACCTCACTCTCTCACACCCTCCAGCACTTTCTTCCTTTAGCAGGTAACATAGTTTGGCCTTCTGAATCTGAAAAACCCATCATCCAATTCAACCCTGGTGATGGGGTCTCTTTGGAGATAGCAGAGTGTGATGATGAAGAAGAATTCAATCAGATCTTGAAACACAATTCACCCCGTGAAGCAACAAAGTCTCGCAAATTGGTACCCCACTTGGAATCTTCAGATTCTCTTGCCTCTGTTTTCTCCCTGCAGATTACTCTGTTTCGAAACAGGGGATTCTCCATCGGCATCAGCACCCACCATGCTGTTCTTGATGGAAAATCTTCCACCATGTTCATCAAGGCCTGGGCTTTAACATGTAAATCCAGTGAAAATTCACCATCTTTGTTACCACAATTGGAACCTTTCTTTGACAGGGAAGTCATCAAAGACCCAAGTGGGCTTGGAAGCTTGTTCGTGAATAGCTGGAAACAAATCTCATCCAAATTCGACCCTTCTGGTAGCAGCAACGATCGAAGCTTGAAGATCATGTCAAACCCAAACCCATCTCAAGCAATCGGTGACGACAAAGCTCGGGCCACGTTCGAGCTCACACGTGAAGACATAGAGAAGATAAAGAAAAGGGTATTATCCATGTGGAACAAGGTAGAACAAGGTGCACAAGCACATGAGCTAGAACAAGAACAACCAATAATTGATTCTTCAAAGCCAACTACTCTGTCAACATTTGTTGTTACCTACGCTTATGTTTCTGTCTGCATTGCTAAAGCCATTCAAGAATCTGGAAAGGATAAAGATAAAGTACATAAATTTGTTTTGGGGTTCACTATGGATTGCAGAACTCAGCTAAAGCCTCCAATCCCTGAGAACTATTTTGGAAACTGTGTGTCTTCTCATTTAGTAGACAACACTGATTCTGAGGACTTCACAAAGGAAGATGGGGTGGTGATTGTAGCTAAGAGCATTCATAGGAAGATAAAAATGTTGCATTTTAAGGGACCTCTTGATGGGGTAGAGACAATTAGGGTTAGGTTCATGTCTTTGGCAAGTGAGGGAGTTGTGGGATTAGGAGTTGCAGGGTCAAATCGATTTGGAGTTTATGGAACTGATTTTGGTTGGGGAAGGCCTGAGAAGGTGGAGATAACTTCGGTGGATAGAAACTTAACGATTGGCATGGCAGAGAGCAAGGATGGGAAGGGCGGTGTTGAAGTTGGGGTGGTTCTTCATAAGCATGCGATGGATCTGTTTCGTACTTTTTTCCAAGCAGGGCTATGAGGGTAACATAGCCCGCCATGTTTATGTTTGTTCAATAATTTGTATTTGTGTACATCTAAATAGTACAAACACTTTTGGACACCCTTTTTTTTCTCTATCTCTTTCTTTCAATTACATCGCATCATATATCACATTTATTACTTATCTCTCATCTCTTCCTATCTTTTTCTAGTAGTCTACAATCTTTAAATATCTGCCTATCTTTATTCAAATTCACTCTTACTTGATGTTTCCATAAAGTATTTTTTTGAATATGTCAAGGAATATCAAAATATGCTATCGGTTGGCTCCAAAATATTGACTATTTTATAATGCTAGAAAACATTAGTGCTGATATAAGAGTAAGCCAATGTGACTCAGTAGTAGCCGAGTCTGACAGGCTAGCTGATACGAAGCAGCTTTGCGCCTTATATTAGTTTTAAAACAAGTAATCTAATCCAAATCAAGAAGGGAGAATATTTCTAAGATATATAGAGTTTGGCATGTTGTAATTTTATTTTATTTTGAAAATGAAATATTTAGTGTAATATTTAGCTTCCATGGCAAAATTCCAACGCGATCCAAATGACATTCACTTTCGCTTCATGAGTCCAAAAATTACCCAAAGATTTAGAAAATAAGTCAAGTACGTTGCCATCAGTGTTTTAAAACTCGGTCCGGTGATCGACTCGGCCAAGGTACTGGGTCAATGGGTCACTAATTGGATCGATGGGTCACTAATTGGATTGATGGGTCACTGGTCGGACTAGTTGACTCGGTGTATATGAAAAATTCTAAAAATTAATAATATAAGCTAACATTAATTAATAAATTCATGCTCTAAATTTTAAAAATCATCATCACAGAAGTACCTAATTAAACAACCAACAAGAAATATTTCACTACAACAAAATGTCATAAAAAACATAGGTTCTACACTTTAATCATAAGAAAAGCGTACAAATAAGTCTCAAACATAATTAAACAATCATAAGCTAACATATGACACAAAAAAACGGCGTTGTTTTGCTTTTGATGCCAAAAAAAATTGTGGTGACTCGCCGGTTTAACCGAGAATCGGTCGAGTCATTTGTGTAATCATTGGCTCGACCGGGTCACACCGGGTTGATTCGGTTCGCTTGCAGGACCGATCAAATGAGCGACTCGAACATTTTATAGCACCGGGTCCCAATTGGACCGGCCGAGTCGGTCCGAGTTTCAAAACTAGTAGCTATCCTGCTACACACCCTAATATCGCTTTGTCCCGGAGCTCCTTGAGCCGCTCTATCTACATTAAACTTCAAAATACCTTCCGGCAGCGGTCCCCAAACAGCACCACTCTTCCGAAACACAACTCGGCTCAAACAAACATGCTAAAAAATCTAGGTTAAGTCTACCGCACTATACAAGAGATCCATTACCCACCAATAAATTCTCATGGAATGCAAAGCCCTCACCCCCTCCCGAGAGTCGGTGGCAAAATTATCCGTTAATCCATACCCATCCAATCCATCCATCACAAAATCCATCCATATCCATCCATATAAAAATAATAATTTAAATGGATGGATTCCAATCCATCCATTTAATCCATTGGATATCCATAATCCACCAATTTAAAATCAAAATCCATTGGATCAATATATTGAAATTTGATGGATTGTGATGGATCAACTTAAAATTCTAGTGGATCACAAAAATGAATTAAATGGATTGTGAATAAAAATGGTGGAAACTCAAAAATAGGCCCAAAACCCAAAAAAATGGTCGAAAACCCAAAAAATCGGCCCAAAACCCAAAAACGGTAGAAACCCCCAAAAGTCGGTCGAAAACTCAAAAATCGGCCTAAAATAAATAAAAAACAGTTGAAACCCTAAGAATTGGCCAAAAATCCAAAAAAAGGTCGAAACCCTAATAGTCGCTCAAAAACTCAAAAATCAGCCCAAAACAAAAAAAAACGGTAGAAATCCCAAAACTCGGCCCAAAACCCAAAAAAACGGTCGAAACCCCAAAAGTCAGCCCAAAATCCAAAAAAACGGTCGAAACCCCAAACATCCGCCCAAAACCCAAAAAAACGGTCGAAACCCCAAAAGTCGGCCCAAAACTCAAATATCGGCCCAAAACCCAAAAAGACGGTCGAACCCCCAAAAAATGGTCAAAACCCCAAAAGTCGACCAAAAACTCAAAAATCGGCCCAAAACAAAAAAGAAGGTCAAAAACCCAAAAAAGGGTGGAAACTCAAAAATCGGCCCAAAACCCAAAAAAACGGTCGAAACCCCAAATCACGCTCAACAAAATCAACAAAGTCAAATCTAATTAACGCTTATAGCCGTTGCTGAACGGTCAGGAATTCAATGTGAAGACCAAGTCAACGAAAAATCAGTCTTAGTGAATCGGATTTGAACTGAAGGTATAAAAGAGGAGAATTGAAGATTTGAAATACAACACAACGAGTCAGAGAACAACGCACAATATTTTTTGAAACATCAAGAGAAAAACAGAGCACGAAAACTGAGTGAAAAACAGAGTCATATCTATCAAGCTTTCACGAAACAGAGAAACCATTGTTTATTCATCTCTGCTTAAGCCAAACCTCTAATATACTGTTTAGAGTCAAACCATAAACAAATACTGAGAGTTTTCCAGGCCTAAGTTTGCTTCTACCATTACTCTTGTGAGAAGAGAACTTCTGTAGAAGGATCTATTGTGAAAAGAAGAAATCCTGTATAATACTTGTTGGGAGAAGTCCCTTAGAATACTTGTTGATAGGAGAAGTCCTAGATAATACTTGTACTGTTATGGTGAATAGTGAAAATTATGGTGAAGCCAAGAACTGGACGTAGCCCCATCGTTCAGAGGGTGAACCAGGATAAATTTGCGTGTGCTGCTTACTGTTTATTGCTTTATTGTTTACCATCACACTCGTTTTATTTTCGTTGCATCAAAAGTGTTTATCCTATCGTATGCTAAAAGCAATCTATCGTTTACGAAAAGATTTTGAAAATATATATTTGTTTTTAGAAAAGCAAGTTTTTATATAAACACAATTCAACCCTCTTCTTGTGTTTGTTCTTATTTTATCATAAGTGTGATAAATGCCAAAGGAGTAGTAACATATCTACATTGAATGAGATATCCTTATGTATGAGGCATTGATTTAATGAGACCATTCCCAACTTATTTTGGTTTCCAATATATCCTAGTGACAGTGGGTTATGTGTCCAAATTGGTAGAAGTTATGGCACTTCCCACAAATGATGCAAAGGTTGTGGTGGCCTTTTTGAAAAAGAAAATTTTCACTAGATTTGGTGTGCCTAGGGCAATAGTTAGTGATGGAGGAACACACTTCTATAACAAAGTTTTAAAAACCCTTTTGGAAAAAATATGGTGTGAGGCACAAATTTTCCACCCCTTGATGCCCTCAAACTAGTAGTTAGGTGGAAAGTTCAAATAGGGACTTGAAGAGAATTATAGAGAAAGTAGTAGGTTCATCAAGAAAAAATTGGTCTAAAAAGATAGATGGCACTTTATGGGTCTACCATAGTGCCTCCATAAATCCTATTGGAATGTCCTCATACCAACTGGTTTATGGCAAGGCATGTTATCATCCAATTTAAATGGTTCATAAAGTTTATTGAACCACTAAAAATTTATTTTTGACCTTAAGGATGCTACTATAATTAATTTGTTTTACAATTGAATAAACTTGAGTAACTTAGTAATTTAGGCTCGAAGTCTATGAAAATGCTAGCATCTATAAGAAAATAACAAAAAAAGTGGCATGATAAAAAAATTATTCGGATAACAAGTGTTTTTATACAACTCAAGATTGAGATTATTTCACAAAAAACTTAAGTCCAGATGGTTCGATACTTTTATTATAAAAGAAGTCTTTTCCTATATTGCAATTAAAGTTGGAGAGCCTTCAAAAAAAAAAGCTTTAAAGATAATGACCAAAGTCTTAACATTGTACCACGGTGGAGAAATCGAAAGAAGGAAGAACACTTGGAAGTTAATACCTCCAAGGTGAAAGAATGAGGAGAAGTCTAACAAAAAAGACTATAAATATTGTGGTTCTTGGGAAATAACCTAAGTTTGAATTCAGGTTTAGGATTTAGGTTCAGTATTAGTGTTTAGAAGAGTCTTTTGCTTCTAATAATGTTTTTGTTGTGAGTGTGAGGAAAATTCAATTTTATGAGTAAATGAGGCATCAAATGGTGAATTTGGGTTTTCTTGATCATTTTCTCATAAGACTGTGTTAAGAAAAAAAAAATTGGATGCTTTGGAAGTGGTTTCATGGTGTTTGATGCTTGAACTCATTTACAAGGACTTGAACTCGAGACCTCTGCTTAAGTTAGAACAACCCCGTGTCACATGATCTACGCGCTTGGTGGTCATTTTGATCTAATAGATTGTGAGTTTAGGCCATTTTTGACATTTTCATGCATGATCACATTATCTATAGCTTCATTGATTTCCTTGATTTGTGGTATGAATTAATGTTAATGTTAATGTTCCCTTTAAGAATGAACTCACAAGGTCATTTTTACCAGCACTTGAACACTGGAAGCATCAACGTTGAGGCACTGGTACATTTCCGAAACGTGCAGAAGGGGTTTTCCTCCTTTTTCCCACTCATATTCTCGGTGTTGTCTAAGGTGAACTACTGATTAAGTAGTGCACCGTGCACCAACAGCTTTTGGCCAATAAGATCGCGCCAAGTGTCCAGGTAAGTAACCGGTAACCGGTTCTACAGGTTATTTTATTTTTATAATTTATTATAACATTAATTTGTTAATTACTATAAACCCATTTTTCTCTATTAATCTTCTTATTATAATTATTTTTACTTTTTTTTAAGGGTAAAAATGTAATTAACTAATTATTATTATTTTGAATTTTTTAAATATCAGGTAAAAAAACCTGCTGTAGCAGGTCATTTAGAATTGTGTACGGTGCACCACTTACGGTGTAAGTACACCCTAGAAGCCACCCATATTCTCCCCCCCTCTCTCATTTCCATCACACTTCCATCATGTCCATGAATAGTATTTTGATACTACCTATGCTTCATGTGCTCAACTCATAAAAATGGGTGTGTAAACTGAATATGAGCTTTGGAAAAACATGACAAACCTGAGTTGTAATGCATCTAGGCCCTAGTTAATAGAAAAAGTTCATTAAACTAATTCCTCAACCTTCTCTTTAAAAAATGTTTTTCGAGAAAAATAAAAAATTGACTTAACTGCATTTTTGTCCTCCACTTATACTTATTATGCAATTTTGGTAATCAATATTATTCTTGCTAATCACAAGTCTTCATGCTTAATTCTTATGCAATGGTAATTGGTAGGATTTAAGGGAAATGGGAATAGAATGAATGATTGTATGCCACTTAGGTATAAGGGTATGAATTGTTAGTGTTGGCCTGAACTTAGAATTCATCTTCAATTTGATTAACTAATCACTTAGGTATTATGTTTAGTAATTGAATTGGAAGTTCTATTTGATTAAGGTATTAACAAGCAGAAACTCTAGGCTAGAACCTCTAAGAACATGTTCTGAATTTCATATATAGAATTGATTCTGAATAGCTTAGCTAGAAATAGTGAAACTGAACCCAAGTACTTGTTTTATCAAGTTTCTATTTCTGTTTTTATGTTTTTCTCTAAATTCCAAAATCAAAACAAAAACTCCTTTTCTTTTGCAAACTCTTAAGAACCGATTTTAAATCAAACCAATCCCTGTGGAGACGATATCTTTTATATTACTTAAATATCCTCCGTGCACTTGCGGATTTTGCTATCAAGTTTTTGGCGCCGTTGCTGGGGATTGGTTCTTTGATTTTTGATTGGTTATTTAGAGTCTTTTTGTTTTTAATTTTTGCTGTGTTGATAACTGGTATTGCTAATTTGTTTGCTGAGTATTGTAAGGTATAGCAATGGCTGAAACATTTGAGCAAGGTTGGCAAGAATCCGAGCTGTCCTTGAAAAGGAATATGAAAAAAAGAAGCAGGATGTCTTCACTCTAATTGACGAGTTTTACTCCGAATTAGATTGCAAGCACAATGCTGGATTTTTGCCAAATCCTGAGAAAGAATGCAAAGTGATAAGGAAAATCGCAAGTGTACGATTAAACTATCGCGTAATACAAAAGATCGAACCCAAGGGATAGGTGTTCTTATTATTATAATTTTTAGTACTTATACAGAAATTTGAAAGATGAGAATATATGTTGATGTTTTTAGAACAAGAGATAACAATAGCAAAATATAGAAAAGATGATAAGAATTTAAGTTCTTGGGTTGATTTACATAATCTATAAAACATACTAGAAAACTCTTACTAAATTTCTAAACTTTAAATTCATATTCATGGTGCTATAGCCTAGAGTTTCTACATCCTAATAGCCTTAAGAAATGTAGACCTTTCTTTCCTAATTACTAACTCCATAGTCTTGGTTATTAGTTAATCAGAGAAGAAGATGAAGAAGGAATTCGGGCCAACACAAAGCTACGTCCATCCTTATAGCCTTAAGAAATGTATACTTATAACCTTTTTTATTTCCTATTTCCCTTACTACTTACCAAATGGCCTTATGAATAAGTAGAAAGCATGAAATCTTTTGCGCATAAAGATTAATGAAGAACAAAGAAATAAAACATGAATTGAAGATATTATTCAGAAATGTAAAAGAAAACTAGAACATGAATTATAAATTAAAACCACCCAAAAACTTAAAAGAGAAGTTAGCCAAGCATGGCTAAAAGAATCATTGAATTACCCTGGATAGGAGCTCAAGTTTGGCTTCCCACAAGTCCTAGGAACAATGATCTTTGAGGGAGAAAGAGAGAATACTTGTTGTATTCTAAGAAGGTGTGTCTTACAAGTGAAGAAAATGGTCCTATTTATAGTAAAATTCCAGCCTCCAGCGCTTGAGCGCTGGCATTCCCAACGCATGGGCGCTAGGATGCATTAAAAATCCACTTTTTGTCCGAGGCCCAGCGCTTGAGCGCTGGCTTTCCAACGCTCGGGCGCTGGGTCAACATCTGACTCATCATCCAGTCAGAACCCCAGCGCTGGAGCGCTGGGATCCCAACGCTGGAGCGCTGGGACGCTGCTTCTTCATCTTCAAGCTTTTCCTTCCTTCTTCATTCATGGTAGTGGGTTTTGATGGCCATAAAATGTCACTACTCAGCCTTGTTTAATTCTGAAACCCTTCCTCCACTAACATCAATTCCTTTAAACATTTTTTCCATGTGCTAAATTAGAGAGTGATTCTTCATATTCTTCTTTTTCACTTTGGTCCTCTCTTGGTTAGCACTTCAATTCAAGCCCTCATACTCTCTCAATCTTCACTTTAAGTCCTCCACTCTTGAACTTTTACAATTTGGTCCCTGACTTCCTGAAATTTTACACATTGGTCCCTGGACAAAAATGATAACTAAACCAGCTTTTCTAAAAATACAAAATAACTAGAAAAATTCCTAAAAATATAAAATAAAGCTAGAAAATCTAATAAAATCTAATCTACATGCAAAATGAAAAATTAATAGAAAATCTATATAAAAAGACTAAAAAACCTATATGTGACTCAAAAATAATAAAATAAAAAGACTAAAAATAACCTAAAAACATCATATAAAATCCACTCATCACACCACTATACCCAACGACAGCTTGTCCTCAAGCGACAAAACTTAAAGAAAAACTCGTCCCTGGGTTTTGAGAAAGTTTTTATCTGATTAAAACATGAAGCACAAAAAACCTTTCAAAGGAAGCTAAGTAGAAAAGGAAGACATGCATGTTTTATAGACAAAGAATCAAGAAAGTTAGGCTTGGCTTTTAACATGTTTGAGTTCATCAATTAAGCTCACCAAAAATGATATTCTCCATGAAAACAAGAAAGCTCAATAATCCTGCCTATCATTCAAATCAAAACTGAAGTAAAGCAACCAAGTGATGTTGAAGAGATTTTTAAGGTTGTAACTTGGCCAAAGGGTTGTACATTTCAAGGTATGGTATTTCAAGAAATTGGCAACTCTAATGGCTGACTCAGAAACTTGTTGTTAAGTGATTTTTCTTAAGAGCTCAATAATTAACACAAGGGTTCTCTCAATTTTTTCCTTTTCTTTTTCTCTTTTTTTTTGAACAAAGTAGTGGAATGTATGGGATGAATGACTTGAATTTTACTCCCCTCATACTCTTTCTCACCCCACTACTTCATTATTTTTTCTAAGGCACATACCTTATTTTTTTTCCAATTTTTTCCTTCATCTCTTTTAGAGAGAAACCCACAAACAAAGCTCTAACAATTTAGCACATGAATCACAATAACAACTTTAAGAATTATCACACAAAGTAGGCTCCAAAGAATGACTCTTTTAAGGCTCAAAAGGGGCTACTAGTGGATATAACATTTCAAGCAAAAATCTGAGTTTTCAAAAATGCCTATAATCTCTTCTCAACTCACAAAGTGTACAAAACTCCAATCAACATGCAACACAAGGCAGAAAAATCTCACAATCATGCATCAGAGATCTCAGCTCTCAGAAAAAGATAGGGTAAGTGGTACCCTTTTTAGAACTCAGAAAAAGATTTTGCCAACAACCAAAACAATCAAGATATCAAAAATCCTTTCTACAACATGCAATCCTAACTGCTTAAAAACATAGAACTTTTTCACAAAGCAGTTCAATCAGATAAAGCATTTCACAAAGCTATAGCAACATTCAGAATGGATAATATACTCAAGACTCATGCAAAAATAAAACAGAAAAACTAAACTAAAAATAAAACTAAAAACTATAAAAAGAAAAACAAAATCTAAGAAGCTGGTATAGTAACAAATTTTCCACAAAGGTCCAAGGGAACCTCAATGTAAAAATCAAATTGAACACTTAAGTTCAAGAGGGCTCTTCCTCCTTTGGGTACCTATCCTGTAACATTGAACAAACAAAAGTCTCACAAGTAGAAACTTGCTTGACTTGTTAGTTCCAAAATCAGCACAAGTAAGATCATGGGTTGAAAATTTGTGTCCACCTTTTAAAAACAAGAATTCTTGAGTTCCCAAAAATAAAAACCAGTTTAGAACCAAGGGAAGACTCATAGAACCTTTAAAAATTTCAGAAAATGGTGAACACAAAATTTATTAAAAAACAGCAAATAAAAACAAAAACAGCAAACTGCCCGAGCTCCAGCGCTTGAGCGTTGGGGATGCCAACGCTTGAGCGCTGGAATTAAAATAAAAACTGGGCATCAGAGGTCCCAGCGCCTAAGCGCTGGGTTTCCAACGCTATGGCGCTGGAAAATAAAAAATAAAAAGATGGGATTCCAGGGGCCTAGCGCATGAGCGCTAGCCCTCCAACGCTGGAGCGTTGGGATTAACTGGAACCAGGGGACTTTAAACAGGGGCCTAACGCTTGTGCGTTGGCCTCCAGCGCCTGAGCGCTGGCCCCTCCTGCAGCAACAACATAAAATTTCTTTTCTTTTATTTATTTACAAGAGTTGTGCAGAAATTTAAATGACAAAAATTTAAACTATCCTAAGTTGGGTTGTCTCCCAACCAGCTCAATGTTAAGGTCCGAGATAGACCCTTCCCCTTAATCAATTGGGGGTTCAGCAAGTTCAACAGTCATCACTTGACTCTCATAATCTCCTCCTAGGTAAGGTTTCAGCCTTTGCCCATTGACAAGAAATGTGTTCTTTGTTCCCCGATTTTCCAACTCAACCGCACCATGAGGAAAAACTTTGGTGACCAAAAATGGTCCTGTCCACCTTGACTTCAACTTTCCAGGGAACAACCTCAGCCTTGAGTTATACAATAACACAAGCTGTCCTGGACTAAATTCTTTTGGCAAGATCTTCTTATCATGCCACCTTTTTGTTCTTTCTTTATAGATCCTAGCATTGTGATATGCTTGGAGTCTAAACTCATCCAGCTCATGTACCTGTACCTGTCTTTTATCCCCAGCTTCCTTGGGATCCATGTTCAAATGTTTCAAAGCCCAAAAGGCTTTATGCTCAAGTTCCACAGGTAAATGACAAGTCTTACCATAAACCAACTGGTAAGGAGAGGTTCCAATAGGAGTTTTAAACGCAGTTCGGTAAGCCCACAAGGTGTCATCTAATTTTTTTGACCAATCCTTCCTTGAGGTACCAACTGTTTTTTCCAAAATCCTTTTTAACTCCCTATTAGAAACCTCTACTTGTCCACTAGTTTGGGGGTGATAGGGGGTAGCAATTTTATGACTAACACCATATTTTTTCAAAAGAGTTTCAAAAGCTTTATTACAAAAATGCTTACCTCCATCACTGATTATTGCTCTTGGCACCCCAAATCTAGTAAAAATCTTTTTCTTCAGAAAATCCAGAACAACTTTTCCATCATTTGTGGGAAGGGCTGATGCTTCAACCCATTTAGAAACATAGTCAACAGCAACTAAAATATACTGGCAACCAAAAGAAGGTGGAAAGGGTCCCATGAAATCAATGCCCCAAACATCAAAAAGCTCAACTTCCAAAATCATTTTTTGGGGCATCTCATTCCTTCTTAAGATATTACCAGTTCGTTGACAGCGATCACACCTTACCACAAATGCTCTACTATCTTTGAAGATAGTAGGCCAATAAAAACCACTTTGGAGGACTTTAGCTGCAGTCCTCTCACCTGAAAAATGGCCTCCATAATCGGAGCCATGGCAAAGCCATAAAATAGCCTCAAATTCTTTTTCTGGAATACACCTTCTAATGATCCCATCAGAACATTCTCTAAACAAATAAGGTTCATCCCAGAAAAAGAATTTAGCATCATGCAAAAATTTCTTCTTTTGTTGCCAAGTCAAATCAGAAGGCAACACACCAGCAGCTTTAAAATTAGCTAAATGTACATACCATGGAGCTATCTCTTGGACAGCTAAAAGCCTCTCATCTGGGAACTCCTCTTGAATAGGAATTGGATCAGAGTTCCCTTCTTCAAGTCTTGACAAATGGTCTGCTACACCATTGTCCTTCCCTTTCCTGTCCACAATTTCAAGATCAAACTCTTGCAAGAGTAAGATCCACCTGATCAGCCTGGGTTTTGCTTCCTGCTTAGCAAACAAGTACTTCAATGCAGCATGGTCAGTATGCACAATAACTTTAGTACCCAAAACGTAAGGTCTGAATTTGTCTAAAGCATAGACAACGCTCAACAACTCCTTTTCAGTTGTAGCATTTTTTTTTTGAGCTTCATTCAGAACCTTACTAGCATAATAAATCACATGCAAAACTTTTCCATTTTTCTGACAAAGAACAGCCCCTATTGCATTATCACTAGCATCACACATAACTTCAAAAGGCAAATCCCATTGGGGAGCAACAATGATAGGGGCTGAAACAAGTTTTTCCTTTAATAATTTAAAAGCAGCCAAACATTCATCATTAAAGATAAAAGGAGCTTCTTTTTCAAGGTGATTTGTCATAGGCTTAGAAATTTTAGAAAAATCTTTTATAAATCGCCTATAAAAACCTGCATGACCAAGAAAGCTTCTTATACCTTTAATATTAGTGGGAGGCGGTAGATTTTCAATGATTTCAGTTTTAGCTTTATCTACCTCAATCCCTTTTTCAGAAATCTTGTGCCCAAGCACAATGCCATCTTTTACCATAAAATGACATTTTTCCCAATTAAGCACCAAATTCTTTTCTTGGCACCTAACTAAAATCCTTTCCAAATTGCTCAAACACTTGTCAAAGCTGGGGCCATATACAGAAAAATCATCCATGAACACTTCCATACATTCACCAATTAAATCATAAAAAATAGCAAACATACATCTTTGGAAGGTTCCTGGAGCATTACACAAGCCAAAATGCATTCTTTTATAAGCAAACACCCCGAAGGGGCAAGTAAAAGCAGTTTTTTCTTGATCCTTAGGATCAACAACAATTTGATTATAACCTGAGTACCCATCCAAGAAACAATAGTACTCATAGCCAGCCAACCTGTCAAGCATTTGATCAATAAAGGGAAGGGGGAAATGATCTTTCCGGGTGGCAGAATTTAGCCTCCGGTAATCTATACAAACCCTCCATCCAGTTACCATCCTGGTGGGAATTAATTCATTGTTCTCATTTGGGACCACAGTAATTCCCCCTTTCTTGGGAACTACCTGAACAGGACTAACCCATTCACTATCAGAAATGGGATAAATGATCCCTGCATCCAGCAACTTAATCACTTCTTTCCTTACCACCTCTTTCATGGCAGGATTAAGTCTTCTTTGGGGTTGGACTACAGGTTTAACTTGTTCTTCTAAACAAATTTTATGCATACAAACAGTGGGGCTTATGCCCTTAATATCCTCTATAGTCCAACCCAAAGCAGATTTATGAGCTCTAAGAATTCTTACCAGTTTTTCTTCTTCAAGAGGAGAGAGGGAACTACTCACAATGACTGGCTTATTATTACCTTCCTCAAGAAATACATACTTAAGGGTGGAAGGTAAGGGCTTCAATTCCCTCTTTTCCTCTTGAACTTCTTCCTCTCTTTTCAGCTCCTCTACTCAATTTTTTGTTGAAGGGAAAAAATGGGCAGCTTCCAGATATCTTGCCATTTCAATGACCTGTTCGTCATTGCTTTCAATATCTTCAAAATCCAACCCTTTAGAGATTATAGTCTCTAAAGGATCTTCTTTCCACATGGCAACAAACTGTTAGGCAGAAATATATTTTTTTTTATTTTTTTTATATACAAGAAGTACTAAATAAAATAAAAATAAGAACTTGAAAGAACCTATCCCCGGCAACGGCGCCAAAAACTTGATAAGGAAAATCGCAAGTGTACGATTAAACTATCGCGTAATACAAAAGATCGAACCCAAGGGATAGGTGTTCTTATTATTATAATTTTTAGTACTTATACAGAAATTTGAAAGATGAGAATATATGTTGATGTTTTTAGAACAAGAGATAACAATAGCAAAATATAGAAAAGATGATAAGAATTTAAGTTCTTGGGTTGATTTACATAATCTATAAAACATGCTAGAAAACTCTTACTAAATTTCTAAACTTTAAATTCATATTCATGGTGCTATAGCCTAGAGTTTCTACATCCTAATAGCCTTAAGAAATGTAGACCTTTCTTTCCTAATTACTAACTCCATAGCCTTGGTTATTAGTTAATCAGAGAAGAAGATGAAGAAGGAATTCGGGCCAACACAAAGCTACGTCCATCCTTATAGCCTTAAGAAATGTATACTTATAACCTTTTTTATTTCCTATTTCCCTTACTACTTACCAAATGGCCTTATGAATAAGTAGAAAGCATGAAATCTTTTGTGCATAAAGATTAATGAAGAACAAAGAAATAAAACATGAATTGAAGATATTATTCAGAAATGTAAAAGAAAACTAGAACATGAATTATAAATTAAAACAACCCAAAAACTTAAAAGAGAAGTTAGCCAAGCATGGCTAAAAGAATCATTGAATTACCCTGGATAGGAGCTCAAGTTTGGCTTCCCACAAGTCCTAGGAACAATGATCTTTGAGGGAGAAAGAGAGAATACTTGTTGTATTCTAAGAAGGTGTGTCTTACAAGTGAAGAAAAGGGTCCTATTTATAGTAAAATTCCAGCCTCCAGCGCTTGAGCGCTGGCATTCCCAACGCATGGGCGCTAGGATGCATTAAAAATCCACTTTCTGTCCGAGGCCCAGCGCTTGAGCGCTGGCTTTCCAACGCTTGGGCGCTGGGTCAACATCTGACTCATCATCCATTCAGAACCCCAGCGCTGGAGCGCTGGGATCCCAACGCTGGAGCGCTGGGACGCTGCTTCTTCATCTTCAAGCTTTTCCTTCCTTCTTCATTCATGGTAGTGGGTTTTGATGGCCATAAAATGCCACTACTCAGCCTTGTTTAATTCTGAAACCCTTCCTCCACTAACATCAATTCCTTTAAACATTTTTTCCATGTGCTAAATTAGAGAGTGATTCTTCATATTCTTCTTTTTCACTTTGGTCCTCTCTTGGTTAGCACTTCAATTCAAGCCCTCATACTCTCTCAATCTTCACTTTAAGTCCTCCACTCTTGAACTTTTACAATTTGGTCCCTGACTTCCTGAAATTTTACACATTGGTCCCTGGACAAAAATGATAACTAAACCAGCTTTTCTAAAAATACAAAATAACTAGAAAAATTCCTAAAAATATAAAATAAAGCTAGAAAATCTAATAAAATCTAATCTACATGCAAAATGAAAAATTAATAGAAAATCTATATAAAAAGACTAAAAAACCTATATGTGACTCAAAAATAATAAAATAAAAAGACTAAAAATAACCTAAAAACATCATATAAAATCCACTCATCACAAAGCCAGGGAGGTTCTTCAAGGAAGAATACAAAGCATTCTGAAGATCCAATCAGTGAATGATCAGCCTTCCATTGACCCTATAAGTAAATCTATGGCCCAAGGTGAGAAAGTTGAAAACAGGGAAAATGATGTAGTGAATATTATAAAAAGTTTTCCTCTTCCCACCCTGGAAGAGGAAGAACAAAACTCCCTCAAAACATTATCCATAGGTGATCTTATATGGGAAAATGGTGAGGTTAAGGCTGAACAATCATATCTCATTTTGATGACTAAATGTTGTCAAAATTTGCATGATTTAAGGGGTCTAATGCAATTTGTGATAGACCCCGGTTGAGTGGTGAATTCGAAGAGTCTATCAAAAACTATAAAATTGAGCTTCTTGGGAGACAACCCAAACAAAGTTTGTTTTAAGTTTTCTGTTTTGTCTTTTATTTTGTTTCTGTTTTATTTTGTTCTTTAAAAAAAAGTTTAGTATTGCAGGAACCCCAACGCCCAAGCATTGGAGGTTCAACGCTCATGCGTTAAGCCCCTACCAAGCTGCCAAGAATTTCATAAAACCCAACGCCCAAGTGTTGGGGGGGCAACGCTCATGCGTTGAGCCCCTGGAATCCCAGAGTTTGCTTTTAATCCCAACGCTCAAGCGTTGGAATTCCAACGCTCATGAGTTGAGGCTCGGGCAGGCTAATAAAAGTTTGTTTTTTGTGTTGAATAAAAGGACAGGTGGACAAAACTAGAAGCAGGTGTTCGAGGTGTTGAAGCTGAAGAAGACCAAGAAAATCCCATGGACCCCTGATTTTGACCAGAGTAGTTTTTTCTTTTTAATTAGATTTTAGCTTTTTATTTTAGTTTTTAGTTTTAGCTTTGTAGTTTATTTTTAGTTTTTTTAGTTTAGGATTTTTATTTTAGGATTTGAGTCTTGCATATAGGTAGATTGAGTCAGTTGTGTACCCTAGAAATTATGCCATGTTACTTCAACTCTCAAGTAGTTTTAACCAACGCTATGCTATTTTTTTGAAAATGATACATTTGTTATTTATGTTGGATAGAAGTGCATGTTGTTAGGATTTTGTATGGATTCTAGTTGACTTGGCCTTGGTATGATCTTGATTGAGTTCTAAAAAGGGTACCACTTACCCTGTTTTTCTGAGTGCTATTGAGAGAACTCTGATTACTTGTGATTGTATTTTTCTGCCTTGTATTACATGTTGACTGAATTCTTACATGCTTTGTTGACTTGAGAGAGACTTTAGGAATTATTGGAAACTCAGAATTTGATCTTGTGTAAATATAATAATTTTTCCCTTAGTAGCCCCATTGAGTTTGAATTTAAGTCTATTTTTTTGAGCCTGCTTTTGAGAATTGTTGTTGGGTTGTTAAGTGATTTTGCAAAACAAAAAAGGAAAATGCTAAAGCTATGTATGTTTAGGTTCCTCTCTAATGAGAAAATGGAAAAGAAAAAAATTATAATGAAGTGGTGGGGTGAGTAAGAGTATGAGGGTAGTAAAATTCATTTCATTCATCCCATACATTCCACTACTTTGTTAGAGAAAAAAAAGAATTTTTTTGAGAGAACCCATGTGCTAAATTGATTAAGCTCTTATTCAGAAGAATCACTTAACATAAATCATAATCTGAGTCAGCCACTTGAGTTGCCAAGTTCTTGAAATCCATACCTAATTTCGAACCCTTGGTCAAGTTTCAACCCTTGTTAGTCTCTCCAAAGTTGCATTGCTGTACTTGTTTGGTTTTGATTTGAATGATAGGCAGATTAGTTTCAATTCACTTGTTATTCATGAGCTGATTATTTTGTGAGCTTTAATTGTTGAACTCATTCTATTGTTTTGATCAAATACCATGCTTGGTTTTCTTGATGAACTTTGCTCCCCTAACATGCATGTTTACCAACCAGTTGTGCTTTTATTGAAAAATGTATCTTGAGCTGTTTTGTGCTGGTTTGGGTAATTTGTTCTGAGCTTGAGGACAAGCTCTTCTCAAAGTGTTGTATGCTTGAGGACAAGTTGTCGTTGGGTATAGTGGTGTGATGACTGAATTTTTATATGATGTTTTTAGGGCCTTTTTACTTCATTTTATTTTGTTTTTTTTAGTCTCATATAGATTTTTCTTCATTTTGTTAGGATTTTCTCTTAATTTGTGCAATTGCATCTAATTTAGCTTTTATTTGGTTTTTAGTCATTTTTAGTCTCTTTTTAGGTGTTTTTATTAGGTTTTAGTCCTTTTTAGGAATCTGGTTAAATTGAGCATACTTGTGGGGACCTAACTGCAATTAACAAAAGTTGAAGGACTGGAATTGAAGGCAGAAGATGAAGCACCTTTGCTTCAATCTTGTTTAAAACATGTGGAAATAGAGCAATGAATGAAGGTTTGATGAAGAAGAAGGAGTTTCAGATCAAGAGGGGACAAGAAAGTGGCCACATGAAGGCCATTAATGGCCATGGAGCCTCATCAAGAAAGAAGAATAAAACAGTCAAGGCAATGAAGCAGAAGACGTGTCCAACGCCTGAGAACATGTTCTGAATTTCATATATAGAATTGATTCTGAATAGCTTAGCTAGAGATAATGAAACTCAACCCAAGTACTTGTTTTATCTAGTTTCTATTTCTGCTTTTATGTTTTTCTCTAAATTCCAAAATCAAAACAAAAACCCATTTTCTTTTGCAAACTCTAAAGAACCAATTTTAAATCAAACCAATCCCTGTGGAGACGATATCTTTTATATTACTTCGATATCCTCCGTACACTTGCGGATTTGGCTATCACATCCTGTTTTGGTATGAATTATATATTCAGATTTTTTCTATTCGTGTATTGAAATGTTTTAAATCTAATTAACATTTTTGGACTATGTGAAATTTATGGGGCCTCTTTTATCCCATGAAACTTGAGTGCTCTTTAATCCGAAGTCATGGTTGACTTATATGATGAAATATTTAGAACAATTTTTTGTAGAATTGATTTATGAGATAGCTTATTAAATTATAAATATGGCTAATATGGTTTACCTTTGCATTTTCCTATTTTACAATGGCCACCTTGATATGATGTTGGTGAATGGAGAAATTTTTTGTTCTTATTATTATATGCACTTATTTTGATTTTTCTCAATATTTCATGCCAATAGTAGATTTTGTATATTATTTAAATTTGTGATTATTTTATTTATATCGCTTATACAAGGTTACACAGAAAATTGGATTTCCCATTCCTCAATTGGCCACATCTATTTAAAATATGACCTTGCGTGTTGTGGATAACGAAACCTACCCTAACCCTTTCATTATTATTTTAAAATATATCATATAATAAATATATTTTAACTTAAATAATACATAAAATATATATTAAGAACTTTAAAAAGTAAGTGCGAGTGTTTTCACTCCTTATATCTTTTAAGTGGACAACTCAGGCTTGTAAGGTGGTAAAATATTTGAGATGGGGAGTGGGCTAAAATATCATTGCTTTTAAAAAAAAAGGTAAGTTCTTGTAGCCCAATGGGAAATATTTATATTGGACTCAATATGGATCCAAATTTCCTTAGCCCATTTAGAGTCCAATTTTACAGTTTTACCCCGAAAAACCCTAAATCGCATATATAAAAGGAGAAGATCACTATAGTGAGTTGTAACAGTAAAAAGGAGAGCAGAGAACAGAAGCGGCCGAATATACAGCGAGAGGTGAAAGTCGATCAAATCATTGTCTGCATCCTGTTTCGGTATGAAATGTATATTCAGAATTTTCCGATTCGTGTTTCAAATGTTGTCAATTTGATTATAATTTTTGGATTATGTGAAATTTATGGGGCTTCTTTCATCCTATGAAACTTGAGTGCTCTTTTTACATTCAAATCATGCTTGACTTATATAATGAAATGTTTGGAACAATTTTTTTGGATAATTGATTACTGAGATAGCTTACTCTGCATTTTCCCATTTTTCAATGGTCGCCTTGATATGATGTTGGTGAATGAGGTAATTTAGCTTTTCTTATTATATGCTTCAATTTTGATTTGTTTCTATATTTTGTATCAATAGTAGATTTTGTGTATTATTTAATTTTGTGATTATTTAATTTATATCGCTTATACAAGGCAACACAAAGAATTGGATTTCTCGTTCCTTTACCAACCACATCTCTTTCAAATTTGACCTTACCCTTATCTTTGTTGTGGATGAATAATGCGTACCTAATCTTTCCTCACCCTGATCTCCAATTTCTTTTACTGACATTTGTAAAGAAACCTACCCTAACCCTTTCCGGTCATTTTTATATAAATGATATAATAAATATATTTAAGCTTAAATAATACATAAGATATATATTAAAAACTTTGATAAGTAAGTGAAAGTGCTTTCATTCCTTATATCTTTAAAGTGGACGACTCGGGTTTGAAAGGTGATAAGATATTTGATTTGGGTTGTGGCTTGAAATAACATTACAAAGGTAAATTCTTATAGCCCAACTACAAAACTTTATAGTGGACTCAATATGGACCTAGATTTCCTTAGCCCATTTAGAGTCCAATTTTAGAGTTTTACCCCATAAAACCCTAAATCGCATATATAAAAAGAGAAGATCACTATGGTGAGTTGTAATAGTAAAATGAGAGCAGAGAACAGAAGCGACTGAAAATACTGCGAGAGGTGAAAGTCGATCAAATCCTTGTCTGCATCCTATTTTGTATGAATTGTATATTCAGAATTTTCTGATTCATGTATTCAGATGTTTTAATTTTGATTAACATTTTGGACTATGTGAAATTTACGGGGCCTCTTTCATCCTATGAAACTTGAGTGCTCTTTTTACTTTGAAATCATGCTTGACTTATATGATGAAATGTTTGGAACAATTTTTTTTTGGAGAATTGATTACTGACATAGTTTTCTAAGTTACAGATATGGCAAATATGGGGTTTAACTTTGCATTTTTTCATTTTTCAATGATTTCCTTCATATGATGTTGGTGAATGGAATAATTTATTTCTTATTATATGCATCTATTTTGATTTATTTCTATATTTTATATCAATAGTATATTTTCTGTATTATTTAATTTTGTGATTATTTAATTCATTTCGCTTATACAAGGTAACACAAAAAATTGGATTTGTCATTCCTTTACCAACCACTTCTCTTTAAAATTTGACCTTGCCCTTATCTGTGTTGTGGATGAAGAATGTGTACCTAATCTTTCCTCACCATGCTCTCCAATTTCTTATTTTGGTGCATGTAAAGAAACCTACCCTAACCTTTTCATGAGCATTTTTAAATAAATCATATAATAATCATATCTTAACTTAAATAATACATAAAATATATATTAAGAACTTTAACAAGTAAGGAGGAAGGAACAAGGAAAGGAGGAGGGAGACTAATAGAGGTAGATCGGTAGGGGGGTTGTCGCCGCGCCGGAAGGGAAGGCGGCGCGACGACCACCCAAGCTAGGTCTGGAGCGTGAGATAGTTTAGAGAGAGAAGGAGATAGAGAAATGTATACAATGCTTATGACAGTAATCATACATGCCCTCAATATTTTGTTGAGTTGTTTCATGGATGAAAGCAAGATGTGTCAAATCATGTTACATTTGTGTCTTCTACTAAGGGTGACCATCAGTTTAGTGTGGGAGGATTCAGTCTTGAAAATACCTCAACTAAATCATATCGGTTGAATGAAGAAGAGGATAATAGTCATCTGGTGGATGTTCAATTTTCTCCGGTAGCAATTAAGTTTGCTGTGTTGGTTCTTTAGGCAGGTTAAACCGATTTGGATCAATGTTGAGTTGGGCTAATTTAGTGTTCCCATTAAAATACCAAAACTTTTTCTTAAAAGAAATCAGACACCTAGTTCTCTAACCCTAACGGTTTTCTATAATAAAAGATGGTGGTGGGGGGTTGGGGAGATCAGTGGTTGCACCGCCGCCGTGTATGAAGAAAGATGTTGGAAAATGGAGAATGTTTCCAAGGAGAGTGGAGGTTGAGAGAGAGAGACATGTTTGAGTGCCACTTGGGGTTTCAACAATCTGGTTCTTCCCATGCATTTGTTGTATTAGTGATGGCCATAAGAAGAAGGGGCGAGGGAGGCTCGCACCAAAGATTAGAAAATTGATGAAGAAGGAAAGGGTTTGGCTCGACACCTTCGATTCTGCATAGGAAGGGACGTGTGCATATGACCCCGCCGCATGTGACGGTACCCCCACATCCTTAAAGACCGCCACAACTACTATGATTACTCCTCGCTAGTCGTTGGCGATGGTGACAACGTTTCATACATCGTTGCCCTTTGATCTCAACACGCCGCCGCGTGATGATGCGAAGTACAGTGGCCGAAGAGAATGGGGGTGGATGCGGGATTGAGGATATTTTTGACTTTTGATAATGGTGCACCAATGGACCACTATTTTATGTTGTCCACCTTAAACAACACCGATTTTGTACCCTTTCCAAATCTTGTGCCATTTTTTCAAATGTTCTTATTGGATTAGGGATCCCATGCTGGTTGTAAACATAAGTGCAGGGTGCGCAGTTCTAAAGCAACCCTTCAAAATCAATTGTTTTATTTATCAACTAATATTGTTTTATCTTCACAATAAAATTTAAGTGCTAAGATCCTTTCTTTCTGAATTACACAGTTTCTTTTCAAAAAAATTGAAAAGTTTTTCTTAAGGGACAAAAATTTGAAAAGTTAAAGGTAAATAGTAGAAAAGTTATAAGAGAGGTAGTTGATTGAGTTATGAAGATTTTATTTATTGATTTAAAGGTAAATTACGTGTGTATTTTTAAGACAGAAGATTTGTACTCGACGTGTCTCCGCCGCAATGGTAAAAAGTAGTTGTTTGAATTTTTAGATCGAGTGTTCAAACCTTATAAATTGCACTCTTGGAAAGATATTTGACCTTCACCACACTTAAATCGGAATTACAAGAACAATTTAATACACCAAAAAATAAGTTAGAAAACTTGTACCAACGAGTGATTGATTCAAATGGTAGATACTTGATTCTCTAAAGTAAGGTATGAAGTTCGAGTCTGAGTCTTGTAAATTAAAATAGCTTGCCTTAGAAAATTAACCGCATCAAAATATACCTTCCAAAATTACTACCAATGCAACTGGTGTGTTTACTGTTAAGTTGCACACACAATGAGTTTCATAATTGGCTAACTTGGGAACTTAACAAAACTACAACACTTCCAATGATTCGTTTCGTTTACACCTTTTTTTTATCACATGTGGTGAACCTCACGAACCGGATGAGAAGAAACCTGACCCACATGATAACTTCACAGTGAGTTTCACCCTTTCACTCATCACAGTCACAGGTAGCTTTCGCACACTTCCCTTTTCTCGTGCGCAAACTGTTCCCGTTGGTCTATTCCCTCTGCACCACACTCCGCTGTGTTTCTCACAGGAACCTAACTAGTAACTACACTCACACTGCCATTTCTCATCTTCTTCACGATCACACAGCCCCTTCACCACCACCACCAACAACAACACATTCTCAAGGTACTCCACATTTGTATTTTCTCACTCTTGTCACTAATGGGTCATCATCATTTTTCAACAAGTTTGGTTTTTTCCCTCTCTTTTTTAACCAATTCATTGATTTTCACAAATGGGTAACGCCCGTCTTATGTAAATGTTCCGAAAATGGCACCTCCATTTTTAGTAATGATCAGACATTGTTGGTTGCAGCTTAGGATTGTGAGGTAGTGGCTGAAGTGAAGTGTGTTTTGTTTGTGAAGTTTTGTTCTTTTTGTCCAAGTTTGATTTTTTCCTTGCGTATGGTTATTAATTCGGTTGCTGTGAGCTATGAGGTCAAATGGTTGTTGTTTGTTTTGTTCTATGAGGTCGGTTTAGGGTTTAGATTTGAGATTTTGGTTTCGCTTTGGATCTGTGGTAATGTACTGAGGCTAGTGAACGATGCAATTAGACATTTTGATTCTTGTGATTTGATGAAATGTGGGGGTATTGGGTAACATGATAAATTAAGCTGATCTCCCTTCATTTTGTGAATGAGGGTGGCTTTGTTGTCGTTTTCTATTTCACCTTTGTCTCCGAGTTAGATTGTTTCTTTCTAAGTTTCTCATAACTCCCTTTCATGAAGGACAGGACAGAGTTATTCTATTTTGTTTTGAAGTTTTTAGCTATGTTAATGAGATTATTTTTCAATTCATGCTTAGTCAACACCAATTTCCATCGGTGTTGTGGGTCTGCATTAAATGTGTTGCTTTTCTTACATTAAATGTTGTTTGGCAAATTGGATACAGATTGTATGTACATGTTATTTATCTCTATTACTTTTTCCAAATGGCCATAAAATTAAAGATTAATAATCAAGGTCAGTTACTTAAGCATAAGAGCTAGGATTACCATCTAATTAAACCATCTTGATATACTCTGTTGAGAGGTTTCACATTGACTAGAGATATGACCAAATAAGTTCTTATAAAGGATACAGCAATTCTCAACCGTGAACTAACTTTTGGGGTAGAGTTAGGCCTAGTTTGAATTCTAATATACTGCTCCCACATGGTAAGATTAAAGACTGCACGCAAGGATTGTTTCTAGTATTCAGCTTCCCTTAGCTTTATTCTAACTAGCTGGCAGATGTTTGTTTAGGAAGGCAAATGTTTGTTCAGAAAGGACTATTCTTCTAATACTTACCCTGCCTTCTCCTATCTCAGTTCTTCTAGTTTCATTGCTCCTGCATGTCCTACAATGAATGGATGAATATTATATACACTTAAACAACACTCATATTGTTTACACCTCTTTTACACCTCTCTTTATGGTGTTGAATATCTTGACACAGTAATCATATAGATGCTAAAGCCTTGCTGAGCTTTGTGGGTATATTTTTATTGTTAATACTTGTTTGAACTTTTAATGTATAATGGTTTATGTTTCTTCAAATGAATTAATACATGTTGTTAAGTCTAACATTGACTAGAGATATGGCTAATGAAGTACTTATAAATGGGAGGACAGTCCTCACCTCTAAGCTAGCTTTTAGGGTAGAGTTGGGCCTAACCAAATTCTATTATGGTATTAGAATCAATCCGAGATCCATGTTGGGCCAAACGTTGAAATTTGAAATTAAAGAATTGATCTTGACCGTCCTAGAGATATCCCATGATAGGGATTTGGGCATTTTGATGAATATGAAATTCGAGATCTCCGTGCTCCAGATGTCCAGTCATGGGTGTGAGGGATGTTAAGTCCCACATTGACTAGAGATATGGCTAATGAAGTACTCATAAGTGGGATGACAATCCTCACTGCTAAGCTATCATTTGGGCTAGAGTTAGGCTTAACCAAAATTCTAATATATGTTCTCTGTAGGAGAAAAACAAAAGACTTTTACCAATAGGTGTGGCCTTAAAACCCAAGTATTTGAAGATGCCTTAAAACCCAAGTCTTTGAGAAACAAAAGCCTTTTACAAAAACCTTATCTGTTACACTTTTATGTGCATATTAATGTTTATCAAGTTTCATATATTGATCAGTTGGTTTTTGACAGATGGCCTCGGAAACCGCTACTAATCCAACTATTCCCAGTCCCCAACTGGTTTGTAATGCCTTTGTTGAGCAGTATTACCATATTCTTCACCATTCACCAGAATTGGTCTATCGGTTTTACCAGGACTCTAGTGTGGTAAGCCGTCCAGATTCCAATGGTGTGATGACATCAGTTACAACCATGAAAGTAAGTTTCCTTATGCAAAACCAGAGACTCTATAACTTGTCTAAATTTTCTGTAGAAGTTTTCTCAGTTGCTTTTTCAAAGGGAAGAAACATTTTGAAATATGAAGTAATACCATCATTTGATGTCTATTATAATTCATTGCTTTTGAATTACTAGTTATATAAGTTTTAACATGTTCCGAGATATCGATGTCTGCTAATTCTTTTCTTTCTGATTTAGTCATATTATCTGTTTTATGCAGCTGATAGGATCTACTTCTATTTCCATGGGTTTCACAAGAAATGACTTAGACATTTAAATTTTAACCATTTAGATTGTATTTGCCACTGTAAAATTTTCATTGATATATCGCAGCCTCTCTGTGTGCTAATCTCTAATTCTAAGGGGAATTGCCATCCTTTTATGGTGCAGGGAATTAATGAGATGATTATTTCACTAAATTTCAAGGATCTGAAGGCAGAGATAAAGACTGCAGATGCTCAAAAATCATACAAGGAAGGGGTGACGGTGCTGGTGACTGGATGCTTGACTGGAAAGGATAACTTGAGAAGAAATTTTGCACAATCGTTCTTTCTTGCCCCGCAAGACAATGGCTATTTTGTTCTGAATGATGTTTTTAGGTATTTTGAAGACACTGAACCATCAGAACCGCATCCAGTTGATGGAGATGGTGATGCAGCTGCTGTTACTGAAACCCCAGAACCAGGCAAGATTGATTTAAAAGGATTATGTCATCTATTATAGAAATTATTGAGGAGTTATATTCATGTTGTTCACATTTCTTTGCAGAACCCGGTTATGCCATTGATCCTCCTGCACCAGACCCTGCAAACTCTCATGTGAATGAGGGCCAAGTTGTTGCTGATAAAGCTTCTGAGCCATCAAACCATCAAGAGACACAGATAGATACTGGAAATGAAGACAATGTAGAACCTCACTTGCAGTCAAATGGGAATGATGATTCTCAGGCCACAGAACTGGCTTCGTCAGCTCAAGAAGATGCTCCGAAGAAGTCTTATGCATCAATTGTGAGTATTGCTACGAGTCTTTCGCTTGCAAGTTCTGTTTTTATACAAAGCTTTGAAGCTTATTAGTTTTGTTGTAGGTGAAAGTCCCAAAAGGGAATTTGGGATCAGCTAAAGTATATGTGCCTGCTAATACTTTAAAGACGGGGCCTAACAAAACTGAATTGAAGACGGGGCCTAACAAAACTGAGATCCCGGTAGTTGTGTCAGAAGTGTCTGCTGCTGTGCCTGAAGCAGCACAAGATAGTATTGGCAACCCTGAAGCTGAAAGTAGTGATACTCATGATGAAGGTAGATGTTCTTTGTTACATTTTTCATATATGTTTTTTCTTTTCAGTCTTTAGAAGTTCGAATAAAATGAATTTTAATTCTGCAAACAATTTAGGTTTCTTAAGTCATGTCTTAAAGTTGGTAAGCTCAGCTAAAATATTGTGCTTGAACATATTTCTGCTTCTAATAAACGTGTTCTGTCTCCAGCAGTTGAGGGTTACTCCATTTATGTTCGAAATTTGCCCTTCAATGTGACGGTTGCTCAGTTGGAAGAGGAATTTAAGAAATTTGGACCTATCAAACCAGGAGGCATCCAAGTCAGAAATAATAAGGTAGTTATCAGGTCAATAAAGCATTCAAATTACCCTTTTCACTTTCTATGTAGTCCTAATGCAGTTTTGCTGGAAACACTTTGTATTTTCCTTTGCAGCCACAGGGATACTGTTTTGGCTTCGTTGAGTTCCTATCTCTAAATGCAATGCATAATGCAATTAAGGTACAGTCCTCATTAGTATAATAGTTTAGATTCCTAGAATTTTGGCACTTAATCATACAAGTTGATTATATTTATTATGTGGGAGATGCTTTGAAATGTGAGAATAATTTCAAATTGGGTGAAGTTAAATAATTCATAAATCTGCCTCTGCCGCCATGTTTTGGCGTTGTTAAATTTAAAATTATATAAATCTTTGAAATTATAGAAAAAAAATTATACGAAAATTTCTTGTGTTTTTCTTGTTTACTCGGCACTTAATCATATGTGGATGGTTAAAAGCCAAATGCCAAGTTAGAATAACTCATGTGAAAATTACTGTTTACTGAGTACTGATATTTCGGTCCAGCATCTTCTGTGTTTATCCATCTTCATGTGGTTTGTTAAGGCATCTAATTATTGTCTTCTATTGGAATCAATATGTGCAAAAGACATCTTAAATTCTGAGTGAGCTAATGCTACTAACAATTCAGAACGAATCCTTCCTTTCCCTCTTGCTATTTAAGCCCCTGATCCTAACTAATTCTGTAACTACTATAACTGCTTTGCCTTTCATCTTTTATTCTTCTGTCTTGGTGAGTTTTGGTTTTATTCTTCTGCCCCTCAATCACCAGCCCAAGTCCACTGAAAATAAGACTAACAGCTATTAAACAATTAAGCAAAACATTCTAAAATGCTCTAGAGATATTCTCAATATTCTGTTCTGTACCCAATATGGCATGACACATGGATGTGGAATTTTTCTAAATTCTAGGACATGGATAAGAATGAAATGTTATGGATAATCATTAAGTAGTTATTAAGTATATATAATCCACTAAGTAATTGAGTCAACCTTTCTGAAGTCACAGTACAAAATCAACAAAATATAATCGTTGCTATAAGAACCTTAAACATCTGAAGATATAGTAAGGTCCCTACCTTATATATTTGAACATATCAACATATACAAAGAACTATAAACATTTGAACATATAGTAAGAACCATAATCATAGCTAAGAATCATAAACATCTGAACCATTATCATTACACCAAGAACCATAAACATTTGACCATATAGCACAAGAACCATAAATATTTGAACATGTAGTAATCTTCATAATGCCCCCTGTTTATGACTTGGGGTGTGTTTGGAAACACATTCCCTTTAACGGAGGTTAAGAAAAACCAACTTTCATTCTCATCCAACAATTTTGATTGACCTTTTCACCTAGGAAAGCCGCCATACTGCATTAAAAAACATCCTAACTTCAATACAAACATGCACTCAATTTTATTCAAAATTACTGTATTCGTATTACCAATAGTTAGTCCCATCACGTCCCTTTTCATTAACTACCTTCATCAATTACTACTAGCAAACAAACGCATCTTACCTTGACAAAGTTGGTGCAATCACCACTCACGTAACATGGACACTTCAAAATGGTTGCACTAGTGTTGACATGTGTTGTGCTTCCTAGCCAGCTTCACAGTAGACTAAGATGGAGACATGGAGTAGTACTGTAGTGTTGACGACCTAGATTGGACCCTTCACTTCCAATTGAGAAAGATTTGATGCTGCTTCAGTTGTCTTAAGTCATAACCTATTGCTTTTAGCCATATCTTCCAATGAAGTTGTCCACCCTCTCTTTATTTTGGAATATTGTTGTAATCTTGACTGCCTAGCTTGGATCCTTCCTTTAGTTCCCATTGAGGAAACGTTGAAGCTGCAACTTGTGGTTTTTAGCCGTACCTTCTGATGCCTTTGGTTTCTTGATACATAATAAGGATGGCTTAGCCAAATACTTTGGGTCATTTTGTAAAGCACAAGCACGTGGAACATGAGAAGAATATTTTTCATCCATCTTAACTATGAACCTATCATTTTCGCCTGGTTTCAAGGGGGCTTAGTATACGATTTTTAAAGTTAATGTTGTGTTGAATCTCTGCAACCTCTTAGGTTTAGGGAGATGGTATATGTAGTCCTGTACATTTCTTTAATTGTTGATGCAACTTATTTGATCCTCCCTATGAATTTGTAGATGTGTATAACTCTAACTTAATAAAGCTCTTGAATTTAATCACTCTGAATCTACTTAAATTTTGGACTTCATTGTTTTATCTTCTTTGCTACTATTTCATGATTTAGAGGGGAAATGTGGGAAGTTGGGAGATAATGACCTTTCCCTTTACAAAAATTGTTAAGAAGTCTCACATTGACTAGAGGTATATAGCCAGCCAAAACACTCCTTATCTAGTAGAGAAAAAACCTTCACCCCACTTGAATCTGATGAAAATAATATTTCTATTGTTATATTTCATGAATAAACATGTACAATTTATAGAGATAATAAAGAGATAAAAAAGGAACTTAATCTATCTAAATTTTAACTAAATCTATCCCCTATCTTAATAGATAGTAATCTAAAATAGAGAAACAAATCTTATCACGATCTCTATAAGATATTATTTCTATTTCTATGAGATAAAACTAATAATAAATTCAATCTTAATATAAGATATTCAACACTCCCCCTCAAGCTAAAGCTTACTTAGCTTTAAGCTTGTAACAAATCTATCTCAACAAGATATATCTTAATAATGACGGTCTTAACGAAAATCTGAATTGAATAGGTCAACCATTCAAACTTCTGTTAATCCATGGGCCCACAAAATACAACTTCTCATACTTGATCTGGCTGAGATTGATGCAAGTAAAAACTAATTCTTCTGTAGTGTCGTAGGGTCAACTAAGCCAGCAAACTAGGGCGAAAAACCAGGAAAAATACTCCCAGAAAACAAAACAAGGCTGAAGCAACAGCTAACTAGCAGCAACCACACAGTAAAACATTTGAGGTTGATCAATTGATGGCTTCTGAGACAAACTATGGTGTCAACTTTGACACTGATAACTCTCAAACACTAGAGTGGGCCAGCGCAACCCGCAGCTAAAGCCTTAAAACCAGAAAACCAAAAATCGAGACAGAAACATACGAAGACGACATACCAAGTGTCACCTTAAAAACCTGATTGCATAAAGTTGGCCAAGATCAATGTTATAAGAGAATCTCGAACCATAAGACACAAACTAAGAATCCAACCCACGATTAACAGATTGTCAAAGGGAGACGTCAAAGCAGGTTCAAAACTAAGAGCCTGAAACACGCAAGACCCACAAAAAAACAAGCAAAATAATGGTGGCAGCAGCTGTGGCCGGAGGTGATCCGGGAAAACCAAAGGACACCAAATTCTCTTCAGCGGGTGATCTTCTGATGTGCGTGAGTTTTCGGTGACGGAGCTGAGGGAAAACGACCATCTGTGGATTCCAACCCTGGGTGGAGGTTCATGGTTGATGGACGGTTGCCGGTGAAGGAGACGATGAAACGGGATCTCCAAACACGTATCAAACGCAACCTGAAAAGAACAGAAAATCACAACGGTGGCTGAACAAAGCACTGTGATCAGAAAGAGAGCGAGGCCGTAAGAACACAGCTAAGGTTAAGGAGTGCGGAAGCATAGAACAAGGAAAAAATAAATCCAAAGAGATTTGGAAAGTTTCCATGAGGAGGAGAAAGCCCCATGAGGGGCTCCTCCCCCCTTACACCGGTTGCGCCAATAGGACCGAAACTAGCTCTGATTCCGACTTGAATCTGATGAAAATAATATTTCTATTGTTATATTTCTTGAATAAACTTGTACAATTTATAGAGATAATAAAGAGATAAAAAGGGAACTTAATCTATCTAAATTTTAACTAAATCTATCTCCTATCTTAATAGATAGTAATCTAAAATAGAGAAACAAATCTTATCACTAACTCTATAAGATATTATCTCTATTTCTATGAGATAAAACTAATAACAAACTCAATCTTAATAAAATATATTCAACAACCCCTAAGCTGGCTTTTGTGGTAGAGTTATGTCTAACCCGAAGTCTAAGATAGTATCAGGGTCTATCCTAGATCCGTTTATTGGAGACCACCCAAATTAGGGCCACCCGCTGATGTTCATTGCTGCAAAATCCACACTCTAGATGTTTATACCTGAGCGTGAATGGGTGTGCTGAGAAGTCCTACATTGACTAGAGATATGACCAAAATAGTCCTTATAGAGGGTAAAGCAGTGCAACCCTCACCCTGAAGCCAGATTTTGAGGTAGAGTTAGGCCTAATACGAATTCTAAGCAAAACGATAGAACTCAGCCTTGTCCCATCTTCAATAAAAGTGCCAAATTGATTGGTTGGAATATATCCAAGTGCTTGAAGTGTATTACCCTTGTAGGAAATTAGTATCATTACTTTCATGCATTAGATGACATGTGAATATCCAATAGAGAGGCTTCAAATGGGACCACCGTGATTTCTGATTTTCATGATGTCTTCTTGAGGTGGGAAGATTGCTATAAAATTATCCTTGCTAGCTTGATAATATTGCCCTGCCTTTCTTGTGATATATTGCGTGCAATATTGATTTCCTCATTCTCCCCTACCTAGGCCTTGAAGGGGAAAAGAGTAAAGCAATCGTCCAGTTGTTGTAATTTGTATTTAACATCATTGTAGCTAACTATATGTTCTGTCTGAAAGTAATTTGGTGGAACTCCATCTTCCTAGTCATTTGTTACTTCTAATTTGATGTGAAAATCTTCAGATCTTTGTTCATTATTTAAGATAGTTAGTTCACTTTCTCAGGCTTCACCTGTTTCTATTGCGGGGCGTCAAGCTGTAGTTGAGATGAAGAGAGCCACTACTCGAGGTAACTTAAAGCTAACTAGTACAAGTAAATCTTGTATCATTCATTCACTAGGCGAAAAAAATTTGCTGTTTTGATAATCAAAATAGCTCCATTATAGTTGACAATATTTTATTTGTTCTCTTTCTCTTTCAGTTGGCAGTGGCGGTGTTGGAAGAGTTAGGATTTCATCTGGAAGAGGCGGGTTTCGAAACGACTCTTTCAGGGGTCGCGGGAACTTTGGTGGTGGACGGATCTTTGGTAGAGTTGGTGATTTTGGAAACCGCGGTGGTGACTTTGGCGGTCGAGGTCGCGGTCCTGGAGGACATGGAGAAGGTTATCACCAAGGGAGAGGGAGAGGTGGCATTGGCAGGTCTAGTGCAACAAGACGAGATGCTGTTCCCAACTGAAATAGGTTGATTTTTGAAATGTTGTTCAAATATCTTTTCTGGTAGGTTACAACCTCAAAGTTTCTCATGTTACTTTCTCTGAAATTGCACAGTTGTAGTATTTATAGTTGTTATTGCTATGATCCTTGTGGTTCAGTAGTGACTAGGAATAGGTATAGTCTTCAAAAATCGAAACAGGTACTATCTCTGGAGTTGATTTTAGATTAACCATCGGTTTTTCTTTCTTTCTATGATCCAAATTGGGATGTTTATTTAGAAAGGGTTATTATAAATTTCATTTTTTTTGTATTTAAATCTATTGTATGTTACCATCTCCTCATTTACGTAGTGTGTGTTTGGATACCCGTTGAGATAACGTGAAAGCATTTCATCCGAATTCATAAGAGTTATGTTCACTTTTTTATCTTGAAGTGAACGCTAACAGACGTCGGCTAGCCCTGACTCCGAAGAGTATCCAAAATTAGCCATAGTGGTAGTCATAATAAGGAAATGCTGAATGCATGTATAATAGATGGGTGCAGTTGCTTTCAAAATTATTTACTCTTTGATCATTCAAATATTTGTGTGCATTTCTTTTGTAATCAATTTCAGGAAGAAAAAAAATTCTTTATAAAATAGTGCTGTAAAACCAGAACAGTGAATATTGTGAATAGAACGCTTCAACATTTTTATCAGCCCATGTTAGGATATTTTTTTCAACAAAAATACAATCCAGTGAATCATGAGAATTCCCCAAGTTTGACAAAAAAAGAAAATATCCCCCAAGTCAATTTTGTGGAACACATGTATCTTTTTCTCAATTCTTTCTTTGACTAAGAATTATTATGCAGCTCTAGCTATGAAGTTAGCTCTTTTGATCCGGAGGGTTAAAGTACTTCAAAAAGGGGTGGCTCTGGAATTCAAATTCCAAATATTACAAATTGAAATCATGGTTTCGACTTTAGAGTTTACACTAATTCATTTACCTACACTCTTTTTTTTTTTTTTTGACAAAAAAACTACGATTATCTTTTCCTTTTGTGAACATATATGACCAATTTAAAGGCCTTAAACGGGATTTTTTTTTTACAAAAATAATAGAATGATGAGAAAATATTACTAAACTACCGAGTAAGACGTTAGTGACATGCTAAGAAGATAAGTAGAGACATTTCTTGGTAAGAGAGTGAGCAAAGGAGAAATTTAGTAACACCCACTTGGTGAAGAATTAATTAATTGATACATGACTGATGAGAACTAAGTTACGCAATTATGAAAGAATGGAATTTATTTATTTAGAATCTTTGAAAGTTTACTCTGAACTCTCGTGTAGTATTAGGAAGATTTTGCCACTAGATAATACCTTTTCTAACAGTGGTGTTGACTTGGATTAGTCGTTTTCTAAAATACCTTAAAAAAACAAGAACAATAGAGAAAGAAGACGCAGATGAGATAAGTGATCGCAATACTCTTTTTTGCATGGTTTGTTTATGATTAAAATGGAGAGGAAGAACAAGGAAAGGAAAGAAATATATGAAATGAAATTCAACATTGAGAAAAGGTGTGCAAGTCTCACTAGTGGTGCTTAATATAATCAATCATTAAACATGAAATTGAATATTGAGAAACAATAAAGGGTCCTGATTTTTTAAGAACGCGTAACAACGACAAGACGACACGTGTCAGAATTCAGAGGTGTAGCTAGCAACTAGTTTGCAGAGTGTGGGGGCCACACCATTACCGATCCCAACCCGTCACGTCATTCTGACACACGATGTGCGCTTTTTCACCACATCCATGTTCCGCCACGTCATCCTCTGCAACTTGCTCATTTCCCTCAAGGACACGTGTCGCACGCCCACAGCGCCAGAGGAAAATAAAGAAAAACATGCAACTTGCTTGTGGGGCCCGCAACCGGATCTCCTCATCTGATCTGCTACTTGCTGCCGTGTTGTCCGGAGATTCCTCACGATTTTGTCTGCTCCCTCTTGCAACCGATCTCAGCCGTTGGATTTCAATCATCGTGCGCTATACGTACGGTCCACGTTTGGTATCTTAATTTTTCTGTCACACAACTTGGTACAAAAAAATTGTTTTAAATAAAGAAGAAAAGGGAAAGTAAACATATGCCATCATAGGTGTGGGTGTGGTGGTGTGCCCTGTAGCCTGTACCCTTCCTCTGCTGGCCATCTTTCATGTTTTATTTTTAAAATTGTTTTCTTGTTACTTGTAATACAGTAGTACTATGAGTATGAGGGAGATAAGTCACTTGGTTCACGTTCACTACTTCATCCTCTTTAAGTAGTTGAAAGATTAGGAAAAGTACAAGCTTTTCTTATTATAAAGATTTAAAAATAATGTATTATTTTTCAATAATAAAATATGTTATAAATTAAATAAATACTGATTTGCCACAATGACACTAACAAGTTCATTTGTAATTTTGAGATTTTAAATCGTTTAATCTTGCCTTAGTAAGGAAGAACTGGTGGCGCATATATACATGCCCTGACTCGTTACTTTCTCAAGTGTTTAAAGGAGTGTATTTCCCTAATGGTATTCTGCGAACAACCAAGAAAAGTTACCGGCCAAACTATGCATGGTCGAACATCTTACGTTTCGGGAAGATCTTCGAGGATGGAGGTCTTTGGATGGTCGGCGATGGCGAGTCCATTAATCCCTAGTGTGATAAGTGGATCCCTTCTGGGTCACCGCTTGTTTACCATGAGGACCTTGTGTCTGAGTTGGGTATCTCAAAAGTGTCCCAGCTGATCGATCTAGAGGGTGAGTGAAACCGACCTTTGTTGGATTTTATCTTGCACCCTCAATTTGTTTGCCATGTTATGGCAGCTCCTTTACCAATGTTTCCTCGTTGAGACCAGTTAATCTGGCCTTTCTCGACTGATGGTATTTACTCTATGAGGACTGGTTATGAGTTCCTTCGCAAAAAGGTACTGGCTAATGAGCCCTCCTCCTCTTTGGGGGCCAATATGTCGGCTTCCAGCTAGAGGTGTCTCTGGACTGTTGTTGTGTTACCTCGATGCCGGCATGTGGCATGGAGGGCGTTGCTGGAAATTTTTCCAGTTGCCTCCCACATGGCTCGTCGCAGTGTACCCATCGACGTGGGTTGGCGGGGCTGTGGGGTGGCGGATGAGTCAGTGTCACATGCTCTTTTGTTTTGCGGCGAGGTCAAGAAGGCTTGGTTCGCTTGTCCGTTAAGCATTCACATAGGCGAGTCCGATAGTTTCCTGGACGTGTTTCTGAGGGTGGCCCGGCGTGGTGACAGTCAGGCTCTTGGTTATATCCTTACGTTGTTGTACCTTTTACGGTTTGAGGGACGACCTTATGACTAGGAGGACTTACTCTCTCAGGCGGGGTCCTTGCTCTTGGGTTCAGACTCATCGAGCGCCATTCTTCATGCCCCTCGCACTCTTCAGGAGGTTTGGCGCAGGCCGAGTCCGGGGATTGTCAAATTAAACTTTGATGCAGATTTCCCAGTGATGATGGTAGCAGGTTTGGGGTGTGTGGCCCGCAATCATAGAGGCGAGATCTTGGCCTCGGTGACAGCATATCCAGTTGCAGTGTCGACTCCCAAGCTGGCTGAGGCAGTAGCTTTCCGATGGTGTGTTCATTTAGCAGCCGAGCTGGGCTTCTTTAGTATCTGCATTGAGACGGATTGCCTATCCCTGCTTGAGAAGTGGAAGCGGTTCCGTTCTTGCTCCTCCTTTATTGGTTCTATTTTTTCGGATTGCCAGGCTTTGGCTCATGGGTTTGTATCTTTTGATTTTGTTTTTGTGAAACGTTTTGGTAATTGTGTTGCTGATCTGCTTGCCCGCAAGGCTTCCTTTTTTTGCAACCGTGTTTGGGTTGAAGAGGGTCCTTCAGATATTGCTACTTTTCTGTATTCGGATGCACTTGCATATGTGGTTCTTGCTTAATTAATTTTTGGTTGTTTCAAAAAAATAAAAAAATAATAATAGTTACAATTGACAAGTTGATATAAGACAAAATTGTACATGTGCGTCACGAGAGCGATTTAAGGAGATGACGTGGCTTCATGAGGTACAAGCATGCTACATGTGAAGCTCTCATCACCTTTGGATATGTAAATTAGCAACATTGTTGTGTGAGCACTTAGCTATTAACAAGCGTGTACTTAGTAAGTGAATGAATTCCCTCCATAGTATTCCTATCATATAGCATACACATTAAGTTCATGTCAAGTACTTATCTCATTCACATTACATATCATGCCATTTGTACTATGTAACATTCATAGTATAGTCATGGTTCCTTATTGTTCATTATCATGTAGTGTTCATGAGCATAGTTATTACAACCATTATTTTATCCAACCATTTTGCTATAAATAGGATGGATCTGTTTACTCTGATTTTTGGTAAACTAGGTAAACCCACAAGTGAATTCAAATGTTGATGAAGAGGTTGGATCCTGATCCTCCAACGAGCTCTGGGATATGGAAATCATGAGTGCGCGAAATGGTGTGAGTGGAGTGAGTGTGCGTGGTGTCCGTCGAAACTGGTTCGAGCGAACTGGTTGAACGCTTTAAAGATTAAAGACTGAATTTAAATTAAATAAAAGGTAAATCAAAAGAAGAAAGAAAACTGCATTGAAACGTAAATTGCAGGAAAACATAAAGAGTTTTGCAGGGAATTTAAAGGGTTGATCAGTCGAACACCGCTCAGTCACTCACGTTTGACTCTTTCATGTCGCACTGCATCTTGTTAGCTTGGATTTATGGCTGTAGGGTTTGAGAATTAACGTTCACGGACATGTCGCGGGTTGGATGAAAGACCCCTACTTTGTACATGTCTTCTTCTATTTATAGGCTGCATCTTCAACCGCTGGGTAACAGACGAATTCCCTGATCTTGACACGTGTTCGGCGCATGTTTTCTATTTTCCACGTGTCCCATGTTTGCTGCTTTTCATTCTGCACGTCCATCTTGAATAACTGCTTGTAACCTTCGTCGAAATGTCTCCTCATGCACACTGAAGCTTTAGTCAAAAATAAGTTTAGCATTTGTCCACCTCAGGACCTTGTCTTTGACATGGAATCGATTTTGAATCAGCATACCGTCTTAGTCGAAATACCAGGAACTGCTTTATCAGCCTTGGCTTCATATCCTTCCTTTTTGGTCTAGATTACCTTATCATGAAGTCTTCGACCAAGTTAGGACTTGGAAAAGTTCTAGGCTAATAGGATCATGTGCTGAAACCACCGCAAACATTTAACTCATCCAAATTCACTTCTCGTCGTCTTATCATAAAAATATCTTCATATGTTGATCATGTTTCCACTATCAAACAGACAAAGGAGATATGAAAAATGGTTGTCAAGGTTATTCGTATGTGGACTGACCAACGATTTAATCACTGCAAGCTTCCACACGTTGTTGAGATGGTTCTTATTGATTCACATGTAATCAGTGATCATCGAATCATAATATGCAATTATTACATAAGAGGTTTTGACTCATTGTTATCTATTTCTACATAGGGTTCAAAGGTTCATGCATATGTGCGCAAACAATTGGTGTATAAGTTTGGTAGGCTTCTTACTGAAGGCCCTGTCTACTGCATTTCCCACTTCAGAGTTGAAATGAACAATAAGGAGTTTAGGACCACCAGACACCAATATAAGATCAACTTTCTCTTCAACACTGAAGTTCAACCTTTGAATTCGACCACTATAACTGTTGATCCATACTCTTTCGTTCCTTTACTTGAGATTTTGAGCCCTGAATTTGATACTAATTATTTAGTTGGTATTTCTCCATTCATTATTCACTTTATTGATTCTATTATTTGTTGTTGTTTCTTAAATTATTTTAAATTTTGTAGATGTTGTTGGTGTCTTGGCTAGAGTTAGTATTGAGAAAATGTGTGAGAGAGAGCGAGAATCAATCAAGATTATTGTTGTCCAACTTGATGCTAATGGGTTATTGTTTTAGACTTTATTTCACTCTATGTCATTGTTGTAACTTAAACCATCTTTAATTCAATTTTTCTTTATTTTGCTCATTTTTTTCTTCTAGAGTTAAGATCGAGTGTGCTTTGTTTGGTAGCTATGTTGACCAACTCAATGACTTTTCAGAAACTAAACAAATTAACAATCTAGTTGTTGTTATCCAGTTTTCCAAAGTATAATACTAAAATTCAATTTATTCTTTTTTTTTTGGCATAATTTAACCTAGTGTGAACTTCTGACACAAGTAAGGTTTGTCTTCAAAATGTGCATGGTGCAACCAGGGTGCTCTATAACCTGGAACTACCTAAAGTGCATGATATCAAACTAAGGTTATTCACGCATATTTCATTGAGGTGCATCTAATACTATATTGAAATTGTTGACACATGTTCAATGAAAAATAATGACACTGGTTCTCAAGGATTGACCCAACTTCAAGATCCATCCATGATAGCTGATGACGATGACTTCCTGATAATACATCCAAGGAAAATCATTCAGCAACTTAATCGTTCTGACCAGGTGTGTAGTAAAATGTTAGTGTAATACCATATTTTATATTTTTTTTATCTAAGTCAATTGTTTAAAGTGTATTAATATATTAATAATAATTTACTACAGAAATATGTTTGTATTGTATCCGTTGTTATTGAAGAGGTACTAGCTGGAGATGGGTGGTGGAATACTACGTGTAAGTGTAACAAGAAGGTTTATCCGGATGAGAAGATGTACTTTTGTGAGAATTGCAATCGCTATGTTGTAGTTGTCTATTCTAGATATATTTCTAATCCAATTTTTTTAAATATTTTATGCAATCATCAATTATTATTATCTACTTTGTGATTTCTCTTTGTTATGTGCTCTAGGTACCGTATCAAGGTTATGGTTTATGATGACACCGACACTACTATATTTGTCATTTTTTACAAAGAAGTTGCTGCTTTGTTGGGTAAATCATGTGCTAGCTGCTAGAGTCATTTGACAAAGTTTCTAGAAAGACACTCCTCAATGTCTATTATTTTTTAATGTTATTCATAAGTATTTTCTTTATTATATTCTATATCCATATTAATACGTTATTTCTTTTGTGGTAGAATAATGCTACAGGATGTTTTCCTGCTGAGATATCTTCTTTGGTTGGAAAGAGCTATCTTTTCAAAGTAGAGGTTAAAACTCCTCTAACCCCAGATTTAAGCCTTATTATCAGATTATGCGAGTTTGTGTTGATGCTCAAATCATGGAGCAGTTTAGTTCAATTGAACATGACAATTCTGTTAGTACTATTTTTCCTTAATGTCCACTATACAATTTTATTAGCACCCATGTATACTTATGTTCTTTATATCTCATAATCTTAATTTATTATTTATGTTGACACAACACTCCTCCTTCTAATGTCAAAAGTGATGCGCCCTCATCTATTGTAGCAAAGGTATAGGCAGTATATGGTCCTGATTCCTATTTGGTTTCTGACCGCGTATGAAATGATCTACACTAATATCCACTGTTATAATCAATTACGGGATTTGGTTGATGATTTTGTCTTGGTTTTGGAGCAGCAAAAATCTTTCAGTGCCTAATGTTGTAGATCTTGACAGTGGGCCTTACCCCGGCTAAGAAGTGCTCGTCCCCAGAATGTGAAGAGAAAGAGTCATGTAATATGAGCAAGAAGTTGATTACCAAGGAGAAATCTAATTGCCTTTGTCAATACTTCAATATAATAAATTTAGTTCTCCATACTATTACTAATAATGTAAAAAAACATATAATATAGCTATATAGACGTTTAAAATATAACTTTTCAAAACATACACAATTTGAATTTCAAATAAAAAAAGTATAAACAATTGAAATTTTGGCTGTAACAAAAAAATTGAAAATTTTTACATAAAAATTTAAATTGTTTTTTTGTTGTTGTATCAACCTAAATAAGTTCTTTCATTTCAACCAGTTATTTTTATTTGGCTTAATAGCACTTTTGGTCCCTCACTTATCACGATTTGGCACTTTTGGTCCCTAACAAAAAAAATTAGCCTAAATAGTCCCTCACTTTGTCAAACGACAGCAGTTTTGGTCCCCGTCACTATTTCGTTAAAAGTTAAACGTTTTCTGTCAAAAAATTCAACATTTTTGGGTAAAAAAAAATTGAAGAAGGAGCAGAAAGCAGAAAATACTTGAAAGAAGAAGAAGATGAAGGCAGATTCAAAATCACCCCAACCCAGAAAATCCAGAAGAAGAAGAAGAAAGTAGAAAGTAGAAAGCAGAAAATCCAAAAATTTCCCCAACCCAGATTCAACGCAAACCGAACCCGATTCAATCATCAACATGAAGGAGAAGCAGAAAGTAAAAAATTCAGAAAATTGGAGAAGAAGAAGAAGCAAAAAGCAGATTCACAGTAACAACAACAACAATAGTAACAACAACAATAACAACAGCAACAACAATAACAACAAAATCCACAGTTAAGATGATGAAGTTGCCAACGGAAATCAAATCGTATAAAATCAGCCCCAAACCCATAGCCCCCCACTGTGACAATCAAATCTGAAGTAGAAGAAAGTGAGAGGGAGCAATAACCCAATCTCAAACAAACCCAGAATTAATTTCGAACAAAAACAACAAAGGAGAAACAATCTAAGATTTCTAGGTTTGTGAAGAGGAACTCGTAGCAGAGAAGGAGAAGAGCGCTCGAGATGAAGGTGAAGGCATGCTTCCAAGATGGCCTCCACCCCTCTTCCATTCACCGTCGAGCCAAAAGCCCCTACGATTTTAGAGCTTAATCGCGAAGGAACTCGCAGCAGAGGGCTCGAGATGAAGGTGAAGGCATGCATCCAAGTGAGGAGAGGAACAGAGCAGCAACAGCGGACGGCGGCGGCCTCAAGCAGAGTAGCAGCGGCGGCGGCCTCAAGCGGAAAGAGAGCAGCAACAGCGGCGAGAACATAATTGATGACGGCGTTGTGGTGGTCGAGGATGGAGAGGGAAGGAGGAAACCAGTGGTGTGTCGAGTTGGAGGAGGTGTGGTGGTGAAAGAGAGAAGATGGCGGCGGATGGTGAAGAGAAGAGAAGGCTAGGGTTTTTGAAAGAGAGAGAGGGAAGGAGGAAACTGGAAGAGAAGAGAAAAGAGGTAGGTCTGAATTTTTTTTTAAAAAAAACTATTAAAAATTGGACGGAAACGTTAGTTTTTTAACGGAATAGTGGCGGGGGACCAAAACTGCTGTCGTTTGACAAAGTGAGGGACTATTTAGGCTAATTTTTTTTGTTAGGGACCAAAAGTACCAAATCGTGATAAGTGGGGGACTAAAAGTGCTATTAAGCCTTTTTATTTTTTTCATTTTTGTAAAATTTGATGAGGTCCAGTAATATTATTTTGGTCTAACATGAGTTGTGATTTGATGATAAAAAAACCAAAAAAGATAAATCGAAAATGAACATTGCATTTAATTATGTTCAAAACATTTTTACCTAAATTCAGTTAAAATATATATAATACGAATGATTCAAATAATCAGTGGCTATTTTATATGAATTTAGTTTGAAAATATTCGAAATTTTATTCTTAATCCGTTAACTCTATATATAATAATTAACATCCAACTATTTTTGACAAAACTTTCATCCAACAAATTTGATTCTGGAATTTTTTACTAACAACCTAAAAAATTACAGTATATTTCTCTAAAAAATTTAAACATTTGATTTTATTTTAATAAGATATAATTATCATTTTTCGACAATAAATTTGATTTTTGTTTATGTTCACTCTATTTATATATGGTTAATAATATCCAATTATTTTTGCGTAATCTTTAATCTAATAATATGAAGATTTAAACAAAGAATTAGATTTTCACATTTAAATTGGTGGCCTTATTTTATTCAACCATTTAAATTTCCTATAAATTATTAAACGAGAAAAAAATTATCATTTTATACACTTAAATATAATGAATCACTCTATTTTAATTTTTTTTGAGTAAATACTTTGTTCACAATGGGATTGTTGTTATGTATTCCACGCCTCGCCATTACTAATCTCAAAATAAAATATTTTTTGCATTCCATAATCAATGCCTATTAAGTAGGTTTCTACTTAAACATGATATATTATTTGAAAGTTGGTTGATCTATCCATAAGAAGTTGCACAACTCAACTAACTTTTTTTTTTTTTAACTGAATAAATATATTAATCAAGAAACAGGGGCAGAAGCCACTACATCGTGCTGCAGAGCAGTAAAAACCTTTTGAAGAGCATCCTCAACCCAGACAAAGGACAACGTAGAAAAAGATAATTTGGCAAGGGAATCAACAACCATATTGCCGTCCCGCCTAACAAAAGCAAGATCCATAAAATCAAAATGACCAGAAAAGGAACGACAATCCCTAATAATAGAAAAAAGATAAGATCCACTAGGTTTCGGGCGACGCCAAAGGTCAAAAAGCTTCAGACAATCAGTCTCAAACACTACCCTCCTGAAGCCCAAATCAACAGCAGTGGAGATCGCCCAACGGAAACACAAGGCCTCCGCAACGACGGAGGGCGAGACCATGATAGTAGCTGCGGCCGCCGAAGCGAGAACTTCACCCTCAAAGTTCCGAGCCACCATCCCAAAACCAGCCAAAGTCGAGTCTCGAAGAGCTGCATCAAAATTAAGCTTAAAAACACCTCTGGGCGGTCGTGACCACCTAGACGGCAGCACCATAGACTAGCGAGGAGCTGCACGCAAGTCTGGAATCCCAAGGAGAGTAGACACACGATCAAACATAAGCAGTTTGGGCGTCCACCTCTGCTGGAAGACAATCCGATTCCTCCTCTCCCAAATACAGTAGACCGTAGTAATGAAACAAGTGAGAGCCTGGTCATCTGCAATCTCCAAGAACCTGAGGTAAAAATCAGCAAAGGAGAGATCGGGCCAGTTCCCCACCCGTAAGCCAATCGATGAACCAAACCAGACCTGAACTGAATTCGGACAATAAAGAAGCGCATGGGCAACCGTCTCGCACTCTACCTCCTCGCAGCAAGGACAGGAGGGGTCAATATCCACACCTTGGTGCCGCAAACGACCTCTAACCGGCAAGATATCCAGAGCTGCACGCCATACCAACTCCTTGCACCGTGGCAAGGCACGAGACCTCCACAGCCGCTTCCAAGCTTGAGACGGCATTGATGGAACCCCCGAAGAGGAGGCCACAAAGGATACCTGATCCTGCATAATAAAATTATAACCAGATTTTGTAGAATAGATACCATTTTCATTCAAAGGCCAAAATAAATAATCATTATGTGAGATACAAGGAAGAGGAATTGATAAAATATCCTTAGTCGTATTAGGATGAAATATCATATCAATCAAATCAGATTTCCACCTTCCAGCAGAAATAAGGTCACTCACCCATTGGACATTCGCCTCATTGGCCAAGTCCTGACGGGAGATAATTGAGGTACCATAAGAAAGCCACTTGTGCTCCCAAATGTGAACACTAGTGCCATCCCCTATCTTCCACTGTCCCCCCTTTTCAAAAATCCAACGGGAACCTAGGATACTCGACCAAGCATAGCTAGGACGATAACCTTTTTTAGCATCCCACAAGTCCTCGCGAGGAAAATACACCGCTTTGTAAAGTCGGCTCACAAGAAGATGGGGAGATGAATAGAGTCTCCACCAATTTTTGGCAACCAGAGCCGTGTTGAAAGCTTTAAAATTACGGAACCCCAGGCCTCCCGACCACTTGGGTCGGCAAAGAGTCGACCATTTCCGCCAATGGATACCACATTTCTCAATATCCCCGCTCCAAAAGAATCTACTGATCATTCCCTCAATACGGGAACAAACAGAGTCAGGCAAAGCAAAACAAGACATAACATAAGCCGGAATTGCTTGAGCCACTGCCCGGGAAAGGGAGCGTTCTTTCCACCCTTTTAGCTTTTTAAAAACTCTCTCAATGACAAAATTAAATATTTGGGTCTTAGACCTCCCCACAATGGCTGGGAGTCCCAAATATTTGTCAAAGCTCTCGACAGCCTTAACACCCAGAAGCATAGTAAGCTCAGATGAAGTAGATGCAAGCACATTTCGGCTACATGTGAGAGTAGATTTGTCAAGATTGATTTTTTGTCCAGAGGCCCGCTCATAGGCCGCAAGAATGGATTTAACACATTCTGCTTCCTCCGCAGAGGCCCTGGCAAAGATGACGCTATCGTCAGCAAAAAATAAATGAGAAATAACCGGCGCCGACCAAGCAATACGAAGACCAGTTAAAGACGAACTAGTCACTGCTCGATGAAACAGGGCCGACAAGACTTCTGCACACAGAATAAAAAGATAGGGGGAAAGAGGGTCCCCCTGTCTCAGCCCCCTCTGAGGAGTGAATGCCACCTGCGGATTACCATTTAACAAAATAGAAAAATCAACTATAGTGACACATCGCATAATAAGGTTCACCTAACTGGGGGGAAATCCCATAGAGCAGAGAATCGATCGAAAGAAAGGCCATTCAACACGGTCATACGCCTTAGCCATATCAAGTTTAAGGGCCAGCATGCCCTTTCGGCCCGACATTTTTTTACTCATAAATTGGAAGCATTCAAAGGCGATCAGGGAATTGTCCGTTATCAGACGACTCGGGACGAACGCACTCTGAGATTCCGAAATAAGATCAGCCAGAATAAGCTTCAACCTATTCGCAATGGTTTTCGTAATAATTTTAAACAATACATTACACAAGCTAATAGGTCTAAATTGGTTCGCATGCTCAGGCTTCTTAACCTTGGGAATGAGAACCAGAAGAGTATTATTAATCATACCTGGAGAAAGGTCACCCCGAAGGACCTGCAAACAGAACTGGGAGACATCATCCCCAATTATATGCCAAAACTTCTGATAAAACAAAGCTGGTAAACCGTCTCTTCCCGGAGCCTTAGTAGGATGCATCTGGAAGAGTGCCTCCTCGACCTCAGCCCTAGTGAAAGGCTCATCCATAATTTGGAGCTGAGAGACACCTACTCTCCCTGCAACAAGGGATACCGCCTCCGAGATACTTGTCGGCGAAGATGTAGTGAACAACTCCTGAAAATAAGAGTTCAAGACCCGAGAGATATCAGCATCCTCGACAACTTGTGTCCCATGATCGTCCCAAAGCTGTACAATAGAGTTCCGTTTCTGCCTTTGAGAGGACTTCTTATGGAAGAAGCTGAGTTTTTATCACCATACTTGAGCCAGTTTGCACGGGACCTTTGGCACCAGAAGATTTCCTCCTGCTCAAGGAGTTTATCCATCTCCTTTTCGGCCGCCTGGGCCGCAGCAAGCACCTCATCAGACTGTACCTTCCTCTGGAGCTCCCTGGAGTAGCACTTTTTGGTCTGATATCTTTTGAGGAAGGTCACCATATTTAATTTTTCCCCAATAGTCAAGGGCCGAACTCACCTCGCCTATCTTGGTCGGAAGATCCGCAAGGGTTCTACACCAAGATTGGGCTACAACCTCGGTGCACTCATCCTCACTTTGTAACCAGAGTTCCTCAAATCGAAATCTGCGCTCCCGTCTGACTGGGCGATGGTTTATTGCATTTTTAGTCCTTGTTAGAGGTTCTGGTCAATTAAGGAATATTTGTGGAAATCTTGGTGCAAATAAATGAAAGAGTGTGACTGAAGTTGAAGAAGAATAATAATCATCAATGATCAAACCTCCTATGCTTAACCTTCAAATAGGTCCATCCTACTACAAGGTTTCATTTGCTACCAAGCTTTCTTGGTACAAGGCTAACTCTAGCCAGTTGGTAATGTGTTTCAATATACTTATCTCTTATTGTCAAATTTTTTTTTTTTCATTCACTATTACATTAACTGTTCTGTTTACATTTGTAGTATTTACCCCGAGATGTTGCAAGGTACATACGTGAGTTTGGTACTGTAGACCATTGTACTCTTCATATAATTATTGGTTCTATAATTTTGTTATTGACCCCTTATATCTATATAAACTTCTTATTCATTCTTTGCTATTTTATCAATCTTGCTTTGTGTAGTTTTTTTTCTACTGCTTCTAAAATTCAGTTTCTTTTTAAGCCACTGTCTTCTCACCATGAGCGACTAATACAAGGGTGATCTTCTTATTGTTAGTCGACCTTTTGAGGTATTTACAAAGTTTCCATTATAGAGTTTTTGTAAACACTATTTTTATTTTAGTGTTTTAATTATTGTTGTACAACAAGTAATTCATTAGTTCTTTTTTTGTTGTTATTTTTTTTTTTGCAGCCCACTGCAACTGTTGATGAAAGCTTTGCTGTTAAGTTCTGCCGTGAACTAGAAAATAAGTGATATTTGTATGCCAGATTGCAACATTCATTTTTTTAACTACGATAGAAAATTATCGAATACTATGATATTTGATGGTATAGAAGCTATAAGGGATTATTTTGATCTTCAGGGGGATTGTTCCTTTCTCCTTCCATATCTTGGTGACTCTTTTTTTGACATTAAGATATTTGACGAAAGTGGTCAAGAGATCAAGTACAAGAGAGTGGACCACGAAAATGATCCAGAAAACAACCCTTTGAACGACCTAGATATGGACTCAGAGTAGTTTCTTTTATTTACTGTGATGCTATATTTTTGTGAGTTAACAGAGTAGTATTCTCATGTTTTTTCATGGTTAATATTGTTAGTTCTGGAGTCTCAATATTTTTTAACATTTCTAATATTAAACGTAATTACCATTTTGTATCATTTATATGTCTCCAATGTTGTTCTTTGATATCTCTATTTTTTATTTTTCATACGTTATGTTAATTCAAATGCATATGCACCTAATGAAACATTCAACTAATTCCCATAACTTTTATTTTGATTATGATGTTAATCACTGAATATTTAGCTACATTTTTAAACTAAAACAATAAGTGACACGGGCACACACACTAGTGGTTATATATTTAGTTTATATATTTTGCTACATATTTTAATACTCCATTGAAAAATTTGAAAATGAGTGAGGTGAAGTGTATATTTTAGATAATAATAGAGTGAAGTATCATTTTGACAAACCTTGAGAGGAGTGAGCGTATGTTACCCTTTGTATAATAATGCATTTCTTATGTGTTTAAATGGAGCTTCCAATGTGGTGAGAAAATTCCTAGGGATCTATGCTAGAAGTTAGGACACCAAAAAATATAGATGTTATAAATAATGTACTTATTGAAGACATCCTTAAAATATCTTTTGATTTGCGGAAGCACTTATACAATCGTATGTGGCAACAAGACCTTCCACACTTGATTTTTCACCTATTGCAAACTGAATCTTTGATGGAACACTGAGTAATTAAAGAACTTAAGAGACAAGTGGAGATCCTGCTATCTATGAATAATATCAGGAAACCTAGTAATACTTCTAATGCCAGTGTAGAACGTCCAGTTAATACTAATGATATTATTAATCCTCAAAGGTTTGAAACCGTTTCCAATCAAGACATGGCAGTTACAAGTGTTTTGATGAGTCAAAATCACAACTAGTCTCGACTAGTCAAAATTTGTCTCAAGAAATTTCCTCAATGCCTGTTGGATTAGATCCTGGTCAGGCATCGAATCCATACATGACAGGGCCAATCTTGACGCAAGTTACGGCTCTGATTCCAATTCCAAGTCCTACAACTCTTGCAATTTCACAGGCTGTTGTTAGTGTCGTCCAACCAGGATCTTGGAATAATAATATAAATCCCTAGAATTTTGTAAATCAACCTTATGGGATGCCTTGGTCATTGATGCAAGGGATAAGAACTTATCCCATGATGTATTCTGAGAATATGGTTTCGACGGGTTCCCCAGGAAACCAATACGTAGCATCAGGGTCAGGAGCAGTTGGATCAAGAAATATGGGACCCCCACTTCCTAATCTAGATGGATCCCTATTTGCCTTGACCAACAATACAATAAATGTCCTTAGGCAACAAGTTGGCGACAGTAACCATGAGTTAGTCAATGCATTGACTCAACAAATTAGTATAGTCTTTAATCCTATGATTAGAGACACCACAATTGCCTACCAAAAACTAACGACTCAACTAGGTCGAATTGCGGATGTTTTTGGCGCACCAGATCCCATAATTAGACAAATTGCTCAGGCTGGTCAACAAGCGCCTCATTCGAACAACCAACCCCAAATGTTAGAGATTCAACCTAACCAACAGGTTCCTGTTAACGAACCTGTTCACCAAGTTAACCTTGGTCGAAATGAAGGGATTCCCCAAAATGAACCTGTTCACCAAGTTAATCTTGGTCGAAATGAGGGAGCCCCGGTTTTGGTTAATAGAAACCAAAATGCTGAAAAAATCCTAGAAAGAGTTCGACAAAATAATTTTGGGGGGCAACAAAATGTTGCTAATATAGTAGAACAATTGTTGAATCAACACGGATTCAATGTGGGCTATGCTAATCGACCACATTTCGTTTCAGAATTTCCTGAGATTGTTCTTCAAACTGAACTTCCAAGGGGATGGAAAGTCCCTAAATTCACTAAGTTCTCAACGGATGTCGAAGAGTCCGCGATCGAACATATTGCCAGATACCAAGTCGAAGCAGGAGATTTGGAAAATAATGAATATTTAAAAATGAAATATTTTTCTAGTTCTTTGACGAAGAATGCGTTCACTTGGTTCACAATATTACCACCAAATTCGATTTTTAGTTGGAACCAATTATAGCGGGTCTTCCATGATCAGTACTTTAGAGGCAAAACTAAAGTTACTCTCAAAGAATTGGCGAGTGTTAAAAGAGAATTATTAGAATCATTCGATGATTATCTAAGCAGGTTCTGACATATGAAGTCGAAATGTTTCATACAAGTCCCTGAAAACAAACTAGTCGAATTCGCTGCCGGTGGATTAGACTATTCGACCAGAAAGAAAATAGATACTCAACATATAAGAGATTTGGCCCAATTGGCCAATAGGATTAAACAAGTTGAGTACCTTAGGCAAGAGAAGTTAAAAAAATAGTAAATTGCCTAGGAAAGAAAAAATAGCTTATATCGGAACATGCGATATAAGTCGAGATGAATCTATGAATTTTGAGTCTCACGAGGATTTCGACTGCCATGATGTTCAGTTAGCTAAACTCAAGGAGGGGTCTCCCTATATTTGCAAAATGTTAACACCTAATAAGTGGAGGCCAAATAATAATGATATACCTTGAAATTCTAATTTTCCTGTTAAAGTTTATAATTTTGATCATTCAAAATGTGAGGCCATCTATTATATTTTGGTGAAAGATGGTCAAATTGACATTCCTGTTGATCAGAAAGTTCCTTCTATTGATCAAAGGAAAGGTCGACGTTTTTGTAAGTATCATAATTATTTCGGCCATTGGACTAATTAGTGTATTAAATTCAGGAATTTGGTCCAAGCTACCATCCAGGACGGAAGGTTGATCTTCGAACCTAAAGAAAAATCAACAATGAAGATCGATTCTAATCCATTGCTAAAGTTCCTGGCTCCATTCGAGTGATGGTTCTTTTGGAACCAGACCCCTAAAGGCTTTTGGAGTGTTGTGCTTTATGATCATTAAACACATACGATATGAGTGATCTCACTTCTCGGAGTTCATCCATTCTTTAAGTCGACTTGCATCCATAAGAGAAGAAGACGAATCAATTAGCAGAGCACAATTTCGGTCCATTTAGCCCTAGCTAAACTTATATTTTCCTTCAAATCCTTGAAATTAGTCTTACTCAATTAGATATAGAAGTAACAAAAGCTAAAAGAAAATAATACTCCCTCCGTTCCTTTTTATAAGAGCTAAATGAGGGGTGTTGGTCGTTCCTTTTTATAAGAATCACATAAGGCTTTGTGTCATATTAATTATTTTTTCACATTTTTTCCCCTATTCAATTTTGGAAATATGAAATTGCATTAATGATGGAAAGAGATTAAAAAGAAATATGTTAAGGACAATTTTGGAAATTCAACAACATTTGAGAACAAATTTAATGCAAAAAACTATACTACCTAACTTTCTTAAGGGGTGTATAAAGTTGGTTTAACTCTTATAAAAAGGAACGGATGGAGTATATTTAACACAATTAACTTACTCATAAAAAATATTTTAAAAAATAGCAATAAATTCAAATAATTAAAAACTCCATGTCAAATAACAAAACAAGTATTTGGACAACAATATTAATTTTAAGTGGCAATCTTGTTGCAATGAGCAAACATTGATAATATACATGTCAAATAACAAAACAATCTTTAAATCGAATTATTATTTGCACGTAAAAACCTTATGATCATAACATATTCAGCATCGCAACTGCATGTATACTTCAGCCAAATATCAACCTTTCTATGAGCTGGTTAAAAAATCTGCATGACATCATACACACATATAAAATTCATTATTCTTCAGAAAAAAATCACAAGTAAAACTCCATGTAAGATATGGTAAGATAACGATATCAAATTGAATGTCCATAAAAATTATTACATAATCAACGTATAAGTTTAAAACTCGTTTTAATACTAGATTTAAGTTTATATTTTTAGGTAGTAATATATATTTAATATTTCATAAATTCTTGGGAATAAAATAAAAATAAAAATAATATATTTAAAACTAAAATAACTGTGATTGCATGTGTTTGAATGTCAGATGAGTGTAATGTGTAAGTGCTTAATCCTCATTTATTGAAAGAGTTTTGTTCATTTTTATCTTAAAATAAATACCATATGTACCCTATGTCAAAATATAGCTTACATTTTCTAAGACTAAAATTTATTTCCATTAAAATGTCACTTTTAATTTTATTTCTAGAATGACACGATTCCTTATTTTAAGAAGTACACGATTAATAAAAAGAAAGTGAGAATGTATAGTGAACTAGGTGTATTTATCATTAATTTTACATATCTACAGAGTGTTTAGTTAAACTTTGAATGTGAGATGAAAGTAGTTATCATGTTTCCCATGCACATTTTTTCAAAGCATTATATTTGTTCCATTTCACATATTTTTACGAAATGCTAGTAACACGAAATGCTAGTAACACGCTATTTAATAAACATATTTATTGTGACTGGTTTATTTTAAAAAAAAATTCAATACATTTTTCTCATTTCTTAATAAATTTGTTGATTTTTCAAAAAAATAAATCAATTCACATAAGCGCATGTCCTTAAAATAGCATCTTGCTAGCACTTTTCTTTATTCAATATAGTCACATTTATTTATACTCTCTTATTCCCTTATCATTTTTTTTTATTTTTTTTTAAAACATTTCCTTATCATTTATTACTTTAAGATGTTGGCATAAACCCATCCGCGGATTGTTGGCGGTACCTCGCATATAATCAAAAATAGTTTTAATATTTTCATTTTTATTAAAATTAGTCTGTAACTTTCTAATTTACTGTTATTAATTATAAAAAAAATTCTTATTAAGTATAACTAGTCTTCAATTTTCGTACTATTATTATTTATTCACCATATGACATAAAAGAAAACTAGATTCCCGAAAATAGAAGATATGCTAATGCTATTCTTCTTCTTTCTAAAAGGGAATGAAATAAAGTGTGTTACCTTGGTCTTCATGTCATGTTAAGTTTATGTTACTTTGTTTCAACTTTCAAATCCAGCCACTATGTGTCACGTTGTCATTCCATCACGTGTAACTCCATCTCCTTCCCTCCGAAACCTTTCGACACGTGTGCATTGAAAGCCGCGACCAATATGTTTCATCCTCCAAAGGGAAACTCCTCCTTCGCCCCATAACACAACACACCACAACAAACATAAAGCAACAACATTATTAATTTTTCACCTAAAAGATGTACCGCGGATAGCAATGATTAATCTTTTCGTCACGAATGCTCGTAATAAGTGGTGAACCATTGGCCATCAAATGTGCTCCATTCTTATCTACGATGATTAGCCCCCGACCTCATGGTTAACAGATAAAATGAACTAAGCCAGTACGTACGCAACAACATTATTATTATCACTCACCAGACGCCTCGTACGCGCCACACGCTCCTCTCGCCACGTATCCCCTCCCACTCCCTTTCCCTCCACGTGTCGCTCTCTTATCCCCCAGGGACAGTCTCGGCATTTCACATGCCCCAATTGCCCAATTTTGATTAATCACTCTCTCACTTCCCTCATCCGTTTTTGTTTTCAATTTTTCAAGTTCAGGCCTCTTTTCCTGAAAACTCATTTGTTTCTTCCTTGTTCTCTGTATCTCTCTATGCTTTTACTGAAAAACTGGGAGAGAAAAATGTTGAATTTATTGTTCCCGAGCCATGCGCTAACATAACACATGAACACTTGTCAGTTCTACATGAGAACGCATTCAACTTTGGTCCCTGTGTGATTGGTCACTCACTGTAATGAATCATCATCACCATCATCTTCAGTTACTATCTTAACTTAAGTCTAACCCACCATTAAATTTCACTTTCTTCCGAGATTCCGCTATCTGGGGGTGTCTGAAATTTCGTGGAAATTTCCCTTCCATGGCAGAGGCTGAAGACAGGGAAGAGGGTCATCACAGTCACATTTCTCCAACAACAACAACCCAAATGGGGAGCAATTTCCCCAGAGATCTGTTGAAGAGGTTCATGGCAGCGACGAACAATCACCTCCAGCAGCAGCACCACAACACCACCCACCAATTGTTGAAGCTGGAGCAACCTGATCATCATGCAGGTGCAGGGGAAGGAGAAGCAAAGGAGGAGGAGATAGAGCTGAGTCTTGGCCTTTCAATGAATGGTCGATTTGGGGTGGACCCGAATGCGAAGAAGATCAAGAGAACGACGTCGATGATACCGGAGTTTGTGAACCAGGCGAGAGATGAGGAGATGGGGTATCGTGTGGTGCCGGCGGCGGCGGCTTATGGCGGTGGTGGCCCTCTGATAAGGACTTGTTCTCTTCCGACGGAGACAGAGGAGGAGTGGAGGAAGAGGAAGGAGTTGCAGACGCTGAGGAGAATGGAGGCGAGGAGGAAGCGCTCGGAGAAGCAGAGGAACATGAAGGCTTTGAGGGAGAGGAATCATCATCACCACCATCTTCATCGTGGTGTTTCTGAAGAGGTTGAAGGAGGGAGCAGCAATAATCTGGTGGAGCAAGGTGCAGCAGGGGTTTTGAATAGAACGGCGTCGTTGACCACTCGTGTTGGTGGACTTGGTTTGAATGGGGATAAGGCAGCAGCACCTCCATCGCCGCCTCAGGGTTCGATTGGTTCTTCTCATGGAACTGGCTCTTCTGGGACATCAGAATCTGAGTCTCTACATGGTCAAGGTAATTGGTGTATTACTATTTTTACTTTCTTTGTTGCTGCTTCAATTTTAAGGTGTTTAATTGTTAATGCATTTGCTTTCTTTCTTGAATTGTGATTGTTTTTCCAGTTTTGAGTAGCTTTATGCCTTTCTTTTAAGAAATTGGTCATCGATCAAGGCAGAAAGAAGCAATTTTTTACTATTTTTTTCTATATCTTTTCAATTCTAGTAAGCAGGGAACTTCTATATTTAGGGTTTTTTTTTCCTTTTAATTTAGATACTAATTGGTTTTGGTTATATTTTAAATCGATCAAGATGAGTTATTGGATTGTATTGTATTAATCTTGCACATGGTAGCAAGTCTTTTCACTGTCAAGGTTGATCATGCACTGTCATGTCAGATCATGTCTTTGCCTTTGCCTTTCCAGGATTGATCAAAATTTTCTCTTGGATACTGGTGGTTTCAATTTCTCTAAACTTTTATGCCTATCTATTGTGATTTTGGCTTCACCATTTTGACTGTATCTAAACATCCACTTGTTCCATTTGACAATTTTGCAACAACCCAACGAATCACCTTATATGATTATTTAAGACGAAATTTGCATTTTACTAATTTGAAATAATATAGATCTGCTATTTTAAATGTTTTCATTCCTGGTGTCAGGTATGCACAGTCATTCAGAACTTCCAGCATAATTGTCCTTCCTTTTTTTAATCCATTTTTATAATTTCCATAAATATAAGAGTTCATTCACAATTCCCTTTATGATCTTTTTTTGTTAAATTTGCTTTGTTCAATGTGCTCATTTAGCAAGTTTGCATTAGAAATTATTAAGGAAAGGAAGAATTTTATAGATTATTTGGTTGAGGATGACTTGAAGTTATTTATCTATACAAAATTTATTTCCAGATTCCTGAAAAGCTCTATAAGATAAAACACATCTGGATTTTCCTGCATTTTGAAGTTAATGAATTCATGTTTTGTGCCTATTGATATTTGGAATATTAATAACTTCTACAATTGAAGCCTCATTGCCAGTATATATAGTGCATCCTTATTCTAGAGTCCTGTCCTGGGTCCATATGTTGGGGAGGGAAAAATCTAGAGTACTCTTATAGTCGGTGTTTGGTTCTATGTTGCGCGCACATGTCTGAGGCATGTCAATGCAGGAAGCTTCACTGGCCAGCTTTAGAACTTACGTGGTTTCTAGAATTTATGTGGTTTTCATGCTATGCGTGATAAGTTGATGCGTTACCAAACACACTGATAGTATTTACTACTCCTATTCACTTGTCTTCAATTCATGTAGCTGATTCCACTTAGTTTAGTGGAATTGGGAAAAGGCTTTTGTGGTGATTGATGGGTTGTCGTCGTCTATTGCGTAAATGAAGGGAACAAGCTAAGCTCATTATTACTAGTTTATTTATTATTGTGAAACTATGTTTAATAGAGCAGTTGCTCGATCAATGATTGAATATCGTGTGAGTGATTTACCGTTATCTGTTGGAATCTCTTGGAATCAATGTCTGGATTTTTGTCAAAACACCATTTGAAGGCCATGACGTGGTGGCCGTTTTAAACCCTAGCGACCCGTCTGTTTTAAACCCTAGCAACCCGTTAAGAACGTGACGTAACGGCACTTAAAAAATACAAATTGCCTTTTAAATCCCAGCACATCTTTTTGCTATCTGGTCTCATTTGCATGTCTCTACTTGTGATTCTGTTTTATTTGTTCAGTGGTTCAAGGGCTGCTAATCATGATACTTCTGGCAATTTTCATTTATTACAACATGTTTCTACTTTATTGTTCTTGACATAGAAATTTTATTCTACTATGCAGTTTGTTTTGTATATATGTATAATATTTTTATTTTAGTCACCATATTTGCCTCTACACTGCGATTCGCCATATTATTATGGTGGATTTTAGGATTGCCTCCTTAAAATTGCTATCAGCCATTAATAACATCACTTAGAACATGATGTATGGTTTAGTTTTTTTAATGGAAATTCAGGGTATCTTGCTAGTATTGTTTTCTTCCTCTTGCTTCAAAGTAATTGAGAGCAAATATGGACATGAATCAATAGAAACTTATTGAAGTCCCAATTTTCTTTTTATTGTAATGCTCATTTAGTAAAATTTGAGCTTGTGAAATTTCCTTTTGGGAATTGTAAATATGACCTCTAAGATAGGGTTATGTGTAGATCATTACATTTAAGTTCTTCAAACTAACTCTGTTTGGTACAGCATGCATAATACTCTGAGTGCCTCCAGAGAAAGCTCAGAAAGGTGTTTTCCAATAGGTTCTGAGTATGAATTTTGGTACCTTCTGATGAACATAAACTTAGCATTATACTGAAAAATTCAACTGATCTACTGAGATATGAAGGAACTTGGAACTTCAGGCCCTCTGTGAAATCACTGGATTCTAATTGCTACATGAGAAAATCTACTTTAATATTATCTGATCCTGTTTTCAACTTCATGATATGTTCACTGAGACTGGGTTTTGGAAAAATAGTTTGCTAAGACTCAAGAACTTCACTTTCATTGTTAATAACTTTGAGATCAGGGTGATTAGATCATTGTTGATAACTTTAGGATAATAGCATATGACGCTTTTGGTATCTTCAATCAAAACTATTTCCTAATTCATTTCTGCTATTATTCCTCAGGACCAACCCCAATGGATACTACAAGTCCAATTGGTGACAACATGTTGCAAAATGGTGAACTGAAATCACCAGCCACCGGAGGAGCTCGAGTTGCTGAAAACTCGAGCAAGGTCGCAGCGATGGCGGTGAGAACTCAGGCCAACAGTCATCCACCCCTTCATAACAGAAACAAAGACTCTGTGAAGAACTTGTTGGGGGACATGCCCAGTGTATCCACCAAAGGAGAAGGCCCTAACGGAAAGAAAGTCGAAGGTTTTCTCTACCGGTACGGGAAAGGCGAGGAAGTGAGGATCTTGTGCGTTTGCCATGGCAGTTTTCTCACCCCGGCCGAGTTTGTCAAGCATGCTGGTGGCGCTGATGTGGCCAACCCATTGAAGCACATTGTTGTTAGTCCAAGCTTTTTGTAAACATGGTGTGAGGCTGAAGAGAAAACCAATGATGAGTAGTCAAATTTTAACTCCCATTAACTTTCTTTGCTTACTCTTAATACTCTCTGGTTTCCTAATTTGCATATGACTTGGAAGTTCTGGTGGTTCTTTGAAATCATAGATATTGTTATGGGATATGATTTCTTTCTTATTTGGGTATTCCTACCCTTTATGACTTTAGGACCCTTTTATGAGGGGACAATGATACTTGTCAGAAATTGTAAGATTTCTGCTAGTTTCTGTTAATTTAATTGTGCAGTTTAGTCTTTATCTTCTCTTCTGCTAAATTGATGGAAGCATTGTTATGCGATGTGGGTTGTTCGTAATCTTCTGAAGTTCTGTTATTGAATCGATTTCCGAAACTTCTATCCATTTGAAACTTTTTTCTTTCGAAATTTGGAGTTATGAAAATGTAAGTTTACATGTAACTGAAAATATGTTTTTGAAATTAAATGATTTGCTTTCGGAACTTGAATATCTTAGATACTTTTAGTAGTTTAAATTCTATTTAAAAACCATAAAAACAGAAACAAAAATTGGTACAACTTCGATAGTCTAAGTTTTGAAAACAAGAGAAATTACTCAGAATTTGGTGCTCCAGAATTATAAACATGTGACATACATGTAAGTTATCTTGCATCTAACTCTGTGAAGAGTGAGCTCATAGGAATCCACTAAGTAAGATGTTTAGGATTTCGAAGGCCGTGTACTTGCTTCGGCTTTTAAGTGAAGAGTCGGCTGATATACAGGGTTAGTGTTAATGTAAGTTCATCCGGCAAAATTCGGCTGATATACAGGGTTAGTGTAAATGTAAGTTCATCCGGCAAAATACTTAGGACTTGGAGGGCTGTGTACATAAAAACTTAGATACCTGAAGAGTCGATTGGGTGATAAGACGAGTTGGTGTAAATACAAGTCTACTATATAAAATTCTTATAATTTGGATGGTTGTGCACATCTGTACATGCTATGTTATCTGAGATCTAAGTTAGCTAGTCCCCGGGAGGTGTTAGTCATTAGGTAATTCTTAGTAAATAAATGAGAATCCAAGAACAATATGGAGATTGGACTGGAGTTCTCTAAGGTTCTTTTAATGAAAATATTTTAGGTGTTAAATCCAGTTTTCATAGAAACAAAATGAAGGAATCCTTAAGAATTCAGATCGAAGAAGAGGGAAACTAAGAAAAGTTCAAGAAGAAATTAAAACTAATTAAAAGAAGAAAACAAGTAAAGCATAAAGAACATCAATTGTATTGAAATAAAAAAGAGTTTCACAATGAATATGCTCTTAGTTCTTTTGAATTATTAATTGTCACTTCCAGTTGGACGTATAAGTTTTGGAGAGAATCTTTGAACAAAAATTGTGAACGCAAATTATAAGTAGAGAAGTCATATTTAAGGTTAAGTCTTAATTACCTTTTTAACAACTAATTAACTATATTATTACACGTGTCAAAAGACATGTTTCTAACACTTTTTGAAACTTGTGTGCGCCCTCTACTTGTTTTCCTTTCTATCACTTGGCTAAGCAATTCCTTCTTCGTTCTGACTCTAAAACCAATTTGAATTTTAAATCTTCAACCTTTCTTAAGAAAAAATAACTGCCACTGCTCTCAAAATGGCCATACTATTTTAACTGAGTCATTCGCAAATCTTGATCATACTTGCTAAACTCTCATAAAGTTGAATTGAATAATATTTAAGGTCAAATATTCTACTTAGCCAAATTAATAGATTTATGACGAGCTCTTAATCGAAAATACATGAAGCATCAAATACTTTGACTTAAGTTTTGACTTGAAGAAAACCTTTAACAAAACTCAAAGTAAGGCTTCAAAGCTCAAAGTAAGGGTTTATAGTTTTTTTCATTCTTTTCTGCATAAAGACTTACCGTTCAGATATTTCTCTATCATAGTCCATTTATTACATTGAGCGCAGAAACCCGTTCTATAACTAAGATTTTCAAGCAATTTATAGAAAAAATATTTTCACCTCGAAATACTTTAACTACATTGCTCGAGTTTTACCAAGGTAGAAGAGATAACTAATAAAGTAAGTTACAATGTTCTTGAAACTATAGAAGCTTGGACCTTAACTTCTATGCTTGATCCTACAGGCTTGGAATATTGCAAGGTCTACCTAATGAATGTAATCATTACATCATTAACCACCCATCAAATGGAATAATAATTCAAGAAACGGCTAAATAACTAATTGTTCTATTTATTAATTATTTTTCAGAGTTATTTTCTTAATTTTTTTGGTTATAAGAGGAAATTTTTTTTTTCCTAAACATAAGTCACTTTATAATATTTATAAAATATTTTTTTTTCAAATTTACCATTTAATATAAAAGAGATGATAGGATTTTAAAAAATTATTTATTTGGAGAGAGAAACTCATGAGAAATAAGAAAGACAATAATTTTATTTTTTTGGATCATAAGACAATTATTTTTTGGCATAGAAATTAGAAAGACAATTAAAGTAGAGAGATGAATTAACTTATTTGGTAAACTTTTAAATAAGGGTAGTTTAGAAAATTTAAAATTTTAACTGATTTTAGCTATTTTTTTAATTCTACAGAATTCGATAAAAATAACTTATGATGAGGAGCAAATAAGTAATTAATAAGGGAAAGCTAAAAGGACAAAAGGACAAAGTGTTTTTTTTTTCAAAGTTTTATGGAATAAAACTCAAAAGTTATCAAACGACACTTACAACATGCAAAAAAAAAGTAAAACTCTTAAAGTGCTACAACAATGCACAAATACATAAAGAAATAAGGGACAAGCATCCACACTCAAACTGAAAAACATGATGCAAAACTCTAAAGATCCATCAGTAGCCCCTAAAAATCCCAAAAACTTGAGAAAAAGGACAAACATATTCACCCCAATACTTCCTGAGATTAGCCCAAACGCTCGTATTACTCGGATTATAGAACTTTGGAGAGAACATATGCTGATTATAGTTATATTTTCAGAATTTTTACTACAGGATATTAACTCCAACCCGCCACCGTCTAGTATAAAGTTTATTATTATTTATAATTTGGTCCTACAATATATAACTTATTATATCATGTAAAATTAATACAATTCTAAGTTTAATGAGATATTGAATATGGATAGATAAGCCTATATAACATATTATGAGTTTATCCATTATTTGATGCAAACATTGTGTGGTATAAGTTTATCTATCAATTCACTTATACATTAGATGTGAAATAAATACGATTATGATGTATAAGTTACTTGATAGATAAATTTATACCACACAATGTTTGCATTAAATAATGGATAAACTCATAATATGTTATATAACCTTATACTATTAAACCTAATACGATGTATCAAACTAGCCTCAAATAACCAAGCGGGTTGGCGTAGTGGTTCAGCACTTCGTCCCTTAAGCAAGTGGTTGGGGGTTCGAATCCCAACTCTTGTGAATGGAAAAAAACTCATTGGTCAGCCCCCTACCGCTTCGTGCGCTGACCGTGGGGCGAAGGATTAGTCTCACGGCAATCGGCTGTGGGGATACCTTGGTCAAACCAAAAAAACTAGCCTCAAATTTCGACGTCGAGTGAAAGAAGTTAATGACTAGAGATACAAAAGATTATATATCATCAAGTTTGAGTAACGAGAACTTCACATGTGGTGCAGAGAACACATAGATGGCAAGAAAGAATGAATGCGACTGACAAAGAGAGAAATTGAAAAGAGTTAGTGTGCAAATTCAACAAAAGGGTTGTGTTAGGTTTGGTAATAAGACTTAAGTTTGAATTTTAATTCCAAAAATAAACCATACAATTTAAATATAACGATGCATAATAGAGCCACGTCAGTAAAACAGTGGAAACTCTAGTATATCATTAAAGTTTTGTCAACGTTATCACAATTTTTTTTGTTGATTTTGTAATATACTGAGTTGTAAAGTGATGGTGTCACACCATAGTTGAATGTAAACTTTAACAATAAGGAAAAAGAAATCAAAACATTACAAGAGGTTTCTATAGTCGTAAGTGATACCACTAAAAATCAAAACATCAGAAAACTGACTTTAGGTTTCAAAAAACCGATTCTATTCTGAGTTTGTTTGACAAATGAACTAGAAGTTCCTGTAATTGTAAGTGATACCACTAAAAATCAAAACATCATAAAAACTGACCAAAAAATTCAAGAAACTGATTCTGTTTTAAGGTTTTATAATTTTATTTGACAAATAAAAACTGGAATAGACAAGTATGTCATTGGAGATCAAATATCCGCATTCTTCTGCAGAATCATCAGCAAACCCCCTAACCTAATAAGGAAAATAGCATCGAAAATTGGGGGCAAATCTATATTATAATTTACAAGAGGAGGAGGAGGAGATTAAGTACAGTTTCCAACTCAACCTAAGAGCAGTCCACAAAAAAGGACCCAATGTTAAATCACAAATTACAATATGTCTAAGATTACTATGTCAAACTAGCATAGCCAGCCTCACCAGGGCGGATTAAGATTAACATGATGCCGGCTGAAGTTGCTTCAGCCGCCGCACAACCTGTTTCATTGAAGGTCTGGTGGAGAGGGACTCAACTGTACAAACAACAGCCAAGTGCAGGACCTCAACCAAATCATCTGCAGGTGCCGCATCCCATAAGCCAGCAGTGAAGAAGTCCTTTGCCTGGCCTTGCCGCAGTAGCATGCACGCCCACGCTACTATGTTGAAACCATTCCCATATGAAGAAAATGAAGGATCCAACGCTTTCTTGTCTGAGAGTAACTCCAGAAGCACCACACCATAGCTATACACATCAGCCTTGTCGGAAACACGACAAGTCATGGCATATTCAGGAGCAACATAACCAAACGTTCCCGCTACACCGGTGGTGGCATGAGTTTCTGAAGTTCCCAGAAGCCTAGCCAATCCAAAGTCAGATAGATAAGCATTATAATCATCATCCAACAAGATATTACTGGGCTTGACATCACGATGGAGGACTCGCGGGACACACTGATCATGCAGGTATGCAAGTGCACGGGCTATATCCAACGCAATCTTGTGAAGAATTCTCCAATCCACAATCCTTGTGAACCTCTCCTGGATAAACTTTTCCAGATTACCACCTGACAAATAGTTGTATATGAGAAACATCTCTGAATCACTAGCATGGTAACCAATCAGAGTGACAAGATTTGGATGATGAAGCCTTCCAAGAGTCTTAATCTCTGCATGGAACTGTTGAGCACCTTGGAATCTTCCCACCGCGAGACGTTTTATTGCAACTAAGTTTCCTGGTGATATCTCTGCCTTATAGGTTGCCCCAAATCCCCCATTCCCAATGCAGTTGCCTGCATTGAAATTTCCAGTAGCACGGACAACGCTTTCAAATGTCAATGGAAACCCAACGTCAGTGAACACAGTAACTTCTTTTCTCGTAGACCCAACAACCCTGGACCTCGGATTCCACTTCCGCGTATAAATGAAAAGGACAATCAGAGCTAGAAGAACAGAAAAAATGACAGATGCAGAAGTTATACATGCTATTTCAATAGAATTGAATCCATTCCCACTCTTCTCGCCCGTATCTTCTGGTGGTGCAGCAGTATAAGAACTAGGATAATCAGCCAGCCCGTGTTGATCTGCAGATGGAACAGTAAGAGAAACTCCATTGCAAGAGCGCAAAAATGGATTCCCAACAGCACTGCTGCATTTTATCAAGTTGCTATTTGATGGCAAGGACCCAGACAAGTTATTGAAGGAGACGTTAAATGCTGACAGTGTAGTGACATTTGCCAAACCAGCAGGAATCTGTCCAGAAAGTTTGTTATTGTTGAGCAAAACAACAGTCAGATTTCTCAAGTTCTGAATACCTTGTGGAATTTCACCAGTAAGAGAATTTGAAGAAAGATCCAAGACTTTTAAAGAGTACAACTGCTCAAGGCTAGTAGGAATGGGGCCACTGAACTTATTATCGCCCAAAGAGAGAAACTTCAGGTCCTTTATCTGGCCAAGGCTGGTGGGAATCTGACCTTGCAAATGGTTCCGACTCAGGTTCAGAGCAACAAGAGACACCATGTCCCCTAAACCAAGGGGGATCGTCCCAGTAATCTGATTTCCAGATGCATCCAAGAATTTTAATGATTTGCACATTCCGCCAAAGTTGGAAGGAATCTGACCAGATAACTGAGTATAACTCACATTTAAAAGCAATGCATTTAATCCATCACATTTCTCAAATAAATTAGTAGGAAACGGTCCTGTCAAGCTGTTTTCTCCGACAAGAATTGCGTAAGCAAATCCCTTTCCCAATCTGTAACGCGCTATTGGCAACGAATCCATGCTAATAAAGTTGTTTTGACCGAAGTTGTGAATAACGGAACGGCCAACTTCTCCGAGTGACGACAAAGGGGTACTTTGAAGAACCTTTAATGCAAAAAAGGATTTGTATGGAAGGGCCCTGTTGTCGGTTTCAAACAGATTCCCATCCCAGGAGGAAACTGAGGGACACACGTTACTGGAGAATTTAGGAATTGACCCGGATAAGACATTCCCACTGACGTCAAACACCGTCATGCACGGAACAGGAAGTTCTTCAGCAAGCTTGCCGGTAAGGTTGTTTGAGCTTAAATCAAGAAAGTAGAGCTTCTTGCAGCGACTAAGTTGATTAGGAAAATCCCCAGTGAAATCATTTTGAGCCAAATTGAGCATCTCCAAGTTACCACAAGCATTCCAACTGCTCGGAAAACTATCTTCCAGATTTGCCCTAGGTGCCCACAGTATCTTCAACTTAGGAAGATTCATAATTTCCTCAGGAATCGGACCTTCAAAATAATTATATTCATCAATAACAGAAGCTAACTGATCTGTCGAAGAGTCCCTTGCCATACCATGGACATCCGGAAGCGGATTAAAAAGATTGGAAAGAACAAGGACAGATAACTCCGTACAATTCCCAAGCTCACGAGGCACCGGACCACCAAAAGTATTCCTTGAAACATCCAACACCTCAAGCTTCCTAAGCTTACCAAGTTCACCTGGAATAACATCCTGCAATATATTTGAATGCAGCGAAAGAGTTCTCAACTCACTACAATTCCCCAAACTGCTCGGAATCTCCAGAGTCAAGAAATTACCAGACAAATCCAGATGCTCAAGCCTACCACAGTCATCCCCTATCTCTGGTGGAATACTCCCAGTAAGCAAGTTGAAAGGAAGATACACCCCTCTCAGCCTCCCAACAAAACCAGGAACAGACCCATTAATGCCATTCCCAGCCAAATTCAAAATCTCCAAACTTGCAACACTTGACAATGAATTTGGTACCTCCCCAACAATCCTATTAAACCCTAGATTAAGAACCCTCAAATTCCTCAACCCACTAAACCGTGAAGGAAGATGCCCACTTATCAAGTTCCCCTCAAGATCAAGAACCTCCAACTTGTTCATGCCCCAAATTTCATCAGGAATCACACCCTTAAAACCGTTGAAGGGAAGGGACAGAACCCTAAGCTCAGTGAGCTTACTGAACAAAGGTGAAACCTTTCCGAACAATGCCCCTACCCTACCCTCACAGCTCCTCCTAATTCCAAAACCGTAGAGGGGGAGTTCAGTAAAATCAGAGCACGGAGTAGGGTGTTTTCGATTACCTCCGTTACCGGTGATGTTGATCGCGACAACACGGTGCGAGCTTGGGTCGCAGAAGACACCGAACCATGCACAGTGGCTAGAGCCCTTGGTAGGGTCCCAGCTCGAGAGCAATCCTGAAGGGTCGGAGAGTGAATTCCTGAGCTGAAGCAGCACTGATGCATCGGAATCGGCGGAAGCTGCGTCGTTGCCGGAGGAGAAGAGGACCCAGAAGAGAGTGCAGAGTTGAAGCAGATGCAGAGTGGTTATGGGTTTGTGAAAGAACCTCCATTTGGTCACTGAAGTAGTAGCAGTAGTTGAAGATGAAAACATCTCAGAGAGTTTGTTTCCCCTTTCAGTTGCAGAAGGCAAAAGAAAAGGGTTTTCTGAAAACCCTAACCCTAATTTTCACTGCGAGAGAGAGAGAGAGAGGGATTGAGAAATTGAGAGAAGAGAGAAGAGAGAGAGAACAGTAGTGAGGAGAGAGAAGATTCAGCTGGTTTCTTTTTCAGAATACGCGTTTTTCTTCTTCCATTCTCTTTCGGTTTCTGTCTTTTTTTTTCTTTTTCCTGATTTTAATGTTAGGAAAACAAGAATTTATGGCTTTTCTATGTAAAACAAAATAATAGTCTAAACTTGCATTCGAAAATGAAAATTTTCACTCTCCTCACATGTTTCGTACACTATGGTGTGTCATAGTTTCTGGAACGTGGTCAATCTTATCCTTAAAGAGGATGAGACACTCATCAAAGAAAAAAAAAATGAACATTTTAGTGTGCAAACAATGATTTAGGGGTTACATGCAACTCAAGCTCATTTTTACACAAGGGATGGAGGGAGTCACTTGAACTCTAGCCCTTAGCCTCGTTTGAGCATTCCTTTCCTTTCACTCAAGGTTGAGCTGAAGCAAAGATTAAAAACCCTAGTCTTTCCTTCTTTAGCTCTCTTACTCACCTAAGCAGTTGCCACCAACTTCAGCATCGCCGCCACCACAATGAGACATAAATCACCCACCTAGAAAAACTTGAACTCCATCTTCTTCACAGTGTAGTACTTGCGTCCGAGTCCCCCCACTACCACTGCTAGCCCCTCCTTTGTCACAATCGAAGTCGAAGAATATCTTGAAGAGAGGATCGAAAAATCGGTTGTCACGACATCTACATTGTTGGTACTGTGTTGTTTCTTCTTTCACTCCCTCGCTTAATTTTTCAGTACTCCTAACCCGGTTTTGTGCTTCACTGTGTCATCATCTTCTCCAGAATCTCAAGAACAAGGGTTGTGGGTCACAGAAAGGTGTTATATCTAAGGTTACAATTGTCTAGAGAGAGAGTTAGCTTTTTTACCAATGAAAATCCCATTTTCATCATTGGTTTATTCTAATTCATGTTCTTTCTGGAATAAAATTAGGAAGTTCTCCTCAGTATTTGTGGCGGAGTGAAGCCAAATGTGGCTGAGAGTGTGTGGCGGAGCTACTGGTCCACGACATGCATCTACAGAAGATACTATGACGGTCAAGTCAGGGAGTGAGCAAGGAGAGAATTCATGGGTCTTAGAAGAACTCAAGATATGCTAAAATGAATAGCATGTCCAGTAGATGAATGATCACACCTGTATTTATAGGCTTGGGTCGCTTCATCATTATCTTTGCAGGTTTATGGGAAGTCTTTATCAAGAGCTTCCGAGCGCATGGTTAGCGTCAGACCGCCTTGCTTTACTTGTTGTATCTTGGACTTCATGTGGCTGCTCAAACATTGGCTGAGACGGGATGTTCCTTTACAAAGCCATTCAATCCGTCATTATGACATTTGCTTAAGATCAAGTCATTGGGTCCGTTAAGATGTTGTTGGGCCTTTTGGTTTAGAAGCTGACCGAAACACTTGTGTTTTTTTTCTTTTCAATCTTGATATTTTGAATCTCTGTTTTTCTAGTGTGTGGAGTAGTTGGTTCATTTTTTAAAATTTGGTGTTTTACTAGTGTGTGAAGTAGTTGGTTGATTTGTTAAATTCAGCGTTTTGCTAATTCATTTGATTGCTTTTATATATTAAAATTGAGTATGTATCAGTTATTTATCATAAGTGATTTTGATAATCTTAGTTACTCATGCATATTTATGTTCTTCTAATCTAATTTAATAATGTTTCCATATTTTACAGAAGGTGCTACCACAAATGGAGAATTTCTTTCCATTCAACACTAGTGGTTTTTTGGCAAATGCACCAATACTTCCTGTAATTTCAAGTTACCATTCTATATCTGGGGTAAGCATTTGTGTAGCGTTAGAGTTTCCTGTTTTTGTTGAATTTTGGTGATAAAAGATATTTCCTTACCAAACATCTAAGTTGCTCTCTGTTAGTACTTGGTTAATGTGTCATCTAATAAGTTTATATTGATCTTATGTTGATCGAAGTATGCAACCTTACATGTCTAGGAGATAAAATGATTCTTGTGTGCAATCATTTTCTTTTTTTAATATAATCTGCACACTTCTAATATTGAGCTAATAAATGTTTTTTCATTGAACTTTGTTCATAATTTTATTTTGAAAGATCAGCAAATTAAAATTTTGAAATTTTAACATCCATATATATGTTGTTGAGAATACTTTTTCTTTTTTCTTTTCATTTCTCCCAAGTTGTAATTCTTGTATGTGTTTGATGTGGAAGTATGTGTTTGTATACTTTTCATTTTTTTCATGAGACTGATTGGTTTATGGAAGTATAGGAATGCATTTTCTTTTTTTGTTTCGTTTCTTTGAAGTTGTAATTGTTGTAATTATGACTAAGTTAACCATTAAGAATGGTATTATTTAAATACTATGGTAGGCGATTATTATTGAATAAGACTTCTCCATTGAATCAATCATGCAACAGTCTAGTCAGATACTACATAACATAGTGCCTCAACAAACACCATCTATAACTACAACTCCCACTTAAGGGGCTGCGAATCCCATCATGCCTCCACCAGCAAGAGGAGGTGGTGGAGGTCATCTAATTAACCAACCGACACTTACAACCTAAGTTGAACTTGCTCCTCTTATTTAAAATATTACGAACAAGAGGAAACTAAATTCAAGTGGTCCCATAAAAACTTGAGTTCCATGGGACCACTTCATAAGAATGCCTGAAAGTGAAATTCAAGATCTCACTGCTGAATGTAAGTGTTGCGGTAAGAGATATCTTTATGGCGGTGAGAATCATGGTACTTCAAATTTTCTTGCTCGTGTTATAGTTTATTCCAAATACCATTATGCTATTATCAATGACCCTACTCAAGGAATCCTAAGTTTTAGGCCAGGAGAGGCTAATTTCATGGTTGCATTAAGTCAAAAGGTTCATTCTTAAAGCATGTAAGAAGGAAGTAGTCATATTTGTTGTCTTAAGTGATCAGTGATTCAGTCCAGTTGAGGTTGAGGGGGTTAAGTATTTATGAAGACAATTACTACCACAGTTTACTGTCTCGTCAAGGAAAATAGTTTCTAGGGACTGTTCCAAGTATACCTCAATGGAAATGTAATGTTAAGAAACTTCTTTAGATCTGAATGTAGAAGAGTTTCCCTAACCACTGATTGTTAGACTTCAATGCAAAGCCTTAGTTAGTTGACCCTAACAACTTATCTAACGACAATGATTGGAACTACCAAAAGGGAATAATTAGCTTCTATTAAGTTCCCAACCATAAAGGGGAGATCATAGGTAGGTAAGTAGTAGAGGTTTTGAGGGAATGAGAACTTAGGAACATTTCCACAGTCACAGTTGATAATGCATCATCAAGTGATATGGCTTATCTAAGAAAAAGAATAAAAATCTTCAATGGCCTTGTGCAAGATAGAGAGTTCCTCCATATGAGATGTTGTGCCCATATTCTAATCTTAGTAGTAAATGATAGATTGAAGGACCTTAGTTCCTCCATAACTATCATTCGCAATTATGTTAGGTTTGTGCGGTCTCCAGGAAAGAGACTAGCCAAGTTTAAGGAGAGCATCGAGTTTTCCAATATTTCATCCAAAAAACTTGTGTGCCTTGATGTTCCAACTAGATGAAACTAATCACACCTAATGATAGATTCTACAAAAAAGTTTGAAATTTCATTTGAAAAGCTAGAGTTTGAGGACTATAACTATTTAGACTACTTTGGGTCTACTTGTCCCCCTTCTAGTAGTGATTGGGAGAACGCAAGAGCATTCATCAAACTTCTTAAGGGAAATATTTTTTCATCATCTTTGCATCTGAGTATCCACACCGCCTTCATCAACTTGCTTCCATTTATATTGAACTCCTAAACTATATTGTGGGTCCAAATCCTGTCTTGATAAATATGGTTTGAGAAATGAAGAGTAAGTGCGGAAAAAAATTGGGGCGCGTCCAAAATGTTAATCATCTTCTCTACTTTGGTGTAATTCTTGACCCCAGTTGCAAGTTGGCATATGTGGAGTGGTATTTTAAAGACGTGTATCCTCGATGACTCAAATTTGGTGAGCAATATGTCCAAAAATATAGAGCAAATCTAGGAAAAATGTATTGTTGGTATGTAACATCCCATGACCAGTCTAGTAGAGGTGGATAGAAATCTCACAGGGTGGAGACAAATGTGTTCTTGTAGAAATGCCATCACATTTGGCTAGGATAGTTGCTTTCATTGAAAGTTTGAAGGAAAAAAACTCATTTATTTAACTCAATCTATGGAGAAGGTGGTGGAAATATTTTACTTACTTGTGCAGTGAAAATATAATAGCTCTCGATTTCCCATATTATCAATGATGGCCAAGAATGTTTTAGCCACACTTGTTTTCACTATGGCGCCAGAGAGTGCTTTCAACACTGAGGGTAGGATTCTTGACATATTTAGAAGCTGCCTTTCCTAAAAAATGACTGAAGGACTAATTTGTTCTCAAAATTGGTTGAGGCTTTGTCATTACCAATTCAAAGACCGGCCTAAGTTAGGAGTTTGAAGCTTCCGAGAAGATTGTGACTGGTATGTGTTTCACATTGTATTCATCATTTATCACTTTTTGTGTGCTTGGGTCTCATTTGTTTCCAAGAACTGTGAAATTAAGCTGGAATATCAACTAGAGCTGCTATTGCAGTTGGAGATAGTGGTCAATCATCTCAATCACAGTGAATGCATTGTTATTGATAATTTATTGAGGTGTAAGATACTTTTTACTGCATTTTTAAAGTTCACTCAATTTATTCAATCATCTAAAGCATGCAGTTCTATGACTTTGATCTTTTTGTTGTCATTCATGCAGTTCTATGACCTTTTAGCTTTTAGGAGTCATGTACGACGTGTGACTTATTGAACCTATTTTCACGATAAATAAGGGTCTTTTTGGGGAGCTGCATTGTAGAATCTGATTTGGATCTTTAATATGTGATGAGATGTGAGTCTAGTTTATTCTGTTATTGGATCTAATGTTTCTCTTTGGTTTTCTATGATGTCTTATATGTTTTACAATAAAAATTGTGTTTTGCAATATTGTATTTTGTTTTGTGTTTAGTACTCATATCTTTATTACGGTGATGATTGATTTTTTCATTGTATTATTCCTTTTGGAGTTAGACCTCTGGGACAAAGATGCACTGGGACAAATTTTTTCTTCAACAAAGTAAATATTTTGCAGAAGTTTCTATAACATTTGTTGGCCTTCCACAATCTCCTGTAGTTATATGTGACCCATCTTACAAGTTATAACTATATCTTTTCCTCCATGTTTTTTGTTTACTGGACTTAAAGTAGTTGGTGAAAGTGTGCAAAAACCGCTTCTTTACTAAGCTACAACTTAATTGGGAAAAGTGTTCAACTTGAAGTCATGGCTGCCCATGGGTACAATAAGGTAAGTTCATTTTAGTTTTTCATTTTGTATGATTGGCTTCAACTGAAATCAACATGACCATTTTTCAGCTTGTGTTGTCATCTTCAGCCACTACATATGGATGGCCAAAGGAGGTGCCACGAACTGAAGAGTTACCTTTGTGTGAATTTGTTGATTACTTGGATAGTGAAACTAGATATGAAGACAACTTGGAAAAAGAATCAGCCTGATTTTAATTTCATGTCTTGAGAAACAAGGATGAACCAAGGTAAGAAATGGAACTATTTAGAGTGTTTATTGGATACTTGAATAGAGAAACTAGATATGATGTCAGCTTGCAAAAAGAATCAGTTTGATTTTAATTTCCTGCCTTTGGAAACTAGGATTGTGGAAAACATCTTGAATATTTGTAGATATATGTTTCTTGTTGGGTACTCGCTAATAAAGATAAACATACATCGGAAAAAACATTATGCATACCTTCACTACCTCGTTGTTTTCCCTATATGGAGAGAATTGAGAAAATGGAACTAAGGAGATATAGAGTGAGAGTTATTATGAGCAATATAACGAGATTCATTTTAATCGTAGCATTTTCCAGTAGTTGATTCTATGAAATATAATTGTGTTCATTTACCATATAGAAATGAAAAATGACACAAATAATGATGGCATGAATTATCTCTAGAGATACATTATCTAATAATTAGTTCTCTTTCACCTTGTAATCCATATAATAACCAATGCCCGCTAATAAATACTAATTGTCCACTATTTATTTCTATATTGTGTACCAAATAAGCCACCATTTTACCAAAAAAAAGTTAAAATAATTACGTTTAATTGTATCTCATGATATTGTTATTATTGAAAAAATTAATTCATGAGTATCATCGTTGTTTTTCAGGAACCTTCTAGTACTGTCAACAACAACAACACCTGATAGCATCCACCACCACGCCTATCACATAGCACCTTCCACCACCAGCAGGGAGTCTCTCTATAAGAACCACAACATGCACCTTCTAACACTACCTGGCGTACTTCACCCCACATTGTGGAAGGGCTTGGGTGGCAATAATTGTGGTAGTGGTGGTGTATATTAAGGGGTAGTGGGAAAAGGCTCCAATCCTCAAGGTAAGGTGTGATGTGGCGGCAACAATGCAAGATACCGCGTGGTGGTGGTTGTAGAGGAGGGTGACGAGTGGCGGTTGTCGAGGAGGGTGACGAGTGGCAGGGAAGGTGTATTGTGGTGGTAGTAATAAAGGACGTTTAGCGGTCTGGTAGTGTTAAAGGGTGCCCAATGATGGGTGAGGTTGCCCAATAATGAGGGTGATGATGGTGACAGGTGGCGGCAACAATGATGAAGGAGGTTTAGAAGGGCAGGGAATGTGGAGGTCGAGGGGTGTTGGTGGAAGATTTAAAATGTTTATGGTGGTTAAGGGTGTTAAGCGATGGTTGTGGTGATGGAATTTGTAGGCATCTGGAAGTGACAGTTTTGGAAGCCCATTGGCAGTGGGAACGATAATGTTGGTGATGGTGGATTAAGGTGTTAGACAATGGTAGTTGTGGTGGATAGTACTATGTGGAAATGGCAGTGAAGGGTGTTAGACAAGGTTGTGGTGCTTGAGAGTGTCAAACAATAGCGGAGATGTATAAAAATGTTGTGTAATTGTGCTAGTAGAAGGTACATGTAAGAGGCAATAAGGAAGGGTGTCGGCTGGAGGAAGCAATGAGGTTGTTGGATGGAGGCGAAAAAAAGGCCTCAGTCAAGTGGTAGTGGCAGCAACGATGGGGAAGAGCATTACATGGGGACAATGATGATGGTGAAGGGTTTCTGATGATGGATGTAATGGAGTGTGTTGGACAAAAACGGTGGTGAAGGGTGTCAAAGGTGAGATTTCGGTCTAGCATGAAGTCTGTGTTTGGACCTTCAACAGTGATGTTTTATATTATACTCGATCAAGTTACAACTTTATCATGCAGCATTGTGAATCTTCTATGGCTTCTTCCTCAATTGTCACAGGCCTCTCTCCTAAGTCGTGGAAGCGCATGTGGCACTCCAAGGCTTTGTCATGATGCAAGGAGCTGATATGGAGGGCCTATATTGAGATTATTCTAGTGAGAAGTGCTCTTAGGTGTCGTAGGGTAGACGTTGATCCCTATTTTCCTAATTGCAGTGTAAGAAATGAAACATTAGCTCATGCCTTACTTTTCTACCCAGAGTCGCAACGGATCTAGTTCGGATCTTCACTTGGATTACATCCGAATGGTATGCATAATTTGTCTTTCGCTACCTTCTTTAGCAGGTTTCTCGAAGGATCATATGAGGATGTTCTTTAAACCTTCATTTCTCTAGTTTTTTGCATTTGGAAGAAGAGAAATCTCATGGTGTTCCAGCACTTACAGGCCTTACGGCCTCCTTCAAACTTGCGTAGTTTTGGTAAGGAGAAGGTTCAAATTTCTTCGCCATGGAGTTGCTTATCTGAGGGGATAGTGAAGCTTAATTTTGATGCCTCCATGAATGATATTTCACATTACAATTTTTTCTATGATAGATCGGGATCATGAGGTGGAGGTGCTAGTTGCAGCCACAAACACTCCATTTGAGGTTCTATCGCCTCTGATCGTTGACGTTCTATGCTTGAGGTGGATTGTCTTTTGCTATGGATCTAGGTTTCCGAAGGGTTTGTCTGGAGACAGACTGCTTGCAGTTATTTAACCTCCGGCATAAGCCCAAGGTTGGAAAATTTTATCTCTACTCTATTGTTTGCGATTTTCATGATCTAACCCTTGGTTTCGATTTCATAGATTTATCCTTTGTCTGTAGGGGTGGAAATTATGCCGCAGAGTCTCTTGCTACAAAGACTTGTTCTTGCTTTAATGTCTTTTGGATTGAGTAGATTCCTCCTTGTCTTTTATCTTTGGTTCAACGTGATATTTCGGCTTCTAAGTCTGTTTCTTCCGATTAATATTATCTGTCGGTTGCCGTAAAAAAAATTACATCATAAATGATAATCGTTTAACACAACGACACTTGCACAAATGACAAATCAACAACTACTAAAACTAAAAACTCAAACTAAAGTGAGAATGCAACACTAATGAATGAACTATACGCTCCAAGGTAGAGATGACAATGGGTCAAGTTGGGGTCAGGTTTTGCCTGCCTCGAACCTGAAGTCTAATTCCCGACCCTAAACACATCGAGTTTGGAAAAGAGAAACTCATTCCGACCTATTCGGGTTTTGGGTTTACTCGACTCGGACCTAAGCCCATTGTGACCCCAGACTCCTACCTCTACCCGACTAGATTTTTTGCGGGAAAATAAATGCAGCTTAGACTTATGCTATTTTGTTGCATAAAAACCAGTTTATGTTATTTTTAAAAAAAATATGTGGTACCTTGTTGTTCAAATATGATTGTTCGTTAAAATATGATACATTACTATAAAACCGTCCCAATTTGTCATGGACTAGGTGTCACATATCATATTATATTATTATATCACAAAAAGTCATGGACTAAAAGTAACGTATCATATTAGAAACTACTAAATTTCATGTATAAGACAATTTCGGGTCAGGTTCGAGCGCGGGTAACACCGATTCCAACCTGAATTTAAACATTGAGTAAAACTCAAACCTGAACCCAAAATCAGTTAAAGCAAATTTTACCTACCAAATCATGTCGTGTTCGAGCGGGTACAAGTTAAATTGTCATCCATACTCTAAGGAACATTTCGACAATTATTGATAAGTTTTATGAAAAAACAATATTTACGATATAATCAATATTTAATAAATTATTGTAAATATAGTATTCACATTAACACCTATTTAAAAAGGATGGTTAAGAAATATATAATAGATATGATATGTCATACTATAAAATTTAATTAATAGAAGAAATATATTAATACTCTAACAATTGATGTTATGTACTTTATCTATTATTTAATATTTTTGGACTAATGTGATAACAATATTAATTGATCTTCATAAAAAAACAATATTAATTGAAATTCTTTATCCTTGTATATTTTGAAAAACAGAAAGAAATATATATATTTCAAATATGACGAGTGATATAATTCAAAGAGAAAATAGAGATTCTTTAGTAAAAAAAAAAATAGAGAGACAAACAAAAATGTATTCCTAATGTTAAAAAAAACAAAAAATAAATTTGAAAATGAAGTATGAGCGTAAATGAATCACAACTCCAAAATTAACATTTAACTTAATAGACATACATTAATCATAGTTCAAATTTCAGATTATTAATTTTTTTATCACCAAATATTAGTTATTAGTAAATTAGTTATTTCTCTAGGATTTGAACATTAACTCTTCATTCTTTATATTATTTATTAGTAAGGTTTAGACAAATGAGTCATTAGTATTAATTTATTTTATTTTCGGGATTGGATTCGTAGTGGTGGGGTCCAGGGACATACTTTGTGTGAGTGGGGACCACATGTAGTCAACAAATGAAGAAGCCACGTCAAATGGATGGCTCCTCGGTGGTTGGCTTGAAAGGATACCTTAAAGCTGTACACGTGTCTTTTCAGAACCCCACGTGGGCCAATTTTCCAGAATGTAATGTGGGCCAACCTTGTTTTTTCTAGTGTTGCCCTCCAGATACGTTAAGGGCCATGTAGCTTTTAATTAGTTTGTCTTTTATTTGGATTAATTAAAATTGAAAGTAAAATGTTAGAGTTAATAGATGCCAACCTTGATTAACAAAGGGAAAGACATTTGTTTTAGAGTGAGAAAGAAAGAATAGTGAAATAAGTCATAAATAATGGGGTAAATTACATTAACATCCATTGAATTTTTTTTAATTATATAAAGTTTGGTCAGTTTCAGTTAACATTCATCTACTGAATTTTATAAATTTATCTATTTATGAAATACAATGATCTCGCTCCTTTATGTGCCATGGAGAATAATAGAGAGATGCATATTTGATTCAAGTTATTTATGTTTGATTCTCCTTAACTAAGGTTTTGGATTTGAGTTTTGTGAGTGGAAAAAGACTCTGCTGGGAGGGTTAGTTCAAATATGATGTAAATGTTCACGACTCGAATAAGACTGTCTCTCGTGAAGGATATCCTAAGCACACAAAAAAGAATAATAGAAAGATGCTAAGTGTTATAATAGTAAATTTTTAAATAGTCAACACAATAATAATAAATCTTAAAAGAGTAAGTACAATAACATTTGACTGTGTCTTTATAATAGTAGTAAGTACACAATTTTATGAGCCTTAGGTCAGAAGCATAGAGGAAATTTTAAGTAGAATCAATTTCAGTGTGAAAATAGATGATTGAGTTTATTATTTACTTTCTCATTGTAAGTTGTATCAGGTTTTGTTTCATTAGATACTAGTTTCTGCTATTAAATAGGATTAATTTAATTGATTAAATGATGTTAGAATATTTTATTGCAAGAAAGAATTCAGTGTTAGACACTACTTTTTTCTTGAAGGACACTTTTTTTTTGTCTAGTCTTGAAAGACACCGATCACTGTGTTGATTGATCTGACCTATATGTAGAGTGGACTTTTTATTTTGTTGGTGCTATGGCTATATTGCTTATGCTTGTTCTCTGGGCCCGTTGTGCTTGGGCTATTTAGGTTCCACGTGTTGTCTTCAAATAGTAGCTCAAGTGCTCGTTATAAAACAAAAAAAGAATGCATACGGTGGAGTCTAGAGTTAGATGGGCTTGAAAAAAAGGAAAGAGTAGCTAAGGAGTATAAAATAGAAGAAATTATTCCGTTTGTGGTTGGATCCGGTAACCAGAAATCCTAAATTATGAATGACAATTAAACGTGAACATGTGGGTTTCGTTTGATGCGAGAACTCGCTTTAACTAGGTTTGAGTTCGGGTTTAGCCCGATTTTCAAAATTGAGTTTGAGTTTGAGTTTTGTATTTGTGATACTTGCGCCCGAACTCAGACTCGGTCCCCCCGATATGATTGAAATTATGAAACTACCCTTATATACATTAGTAAAGTTAGGGTTTCACACTCGTTTCAGTTCAATTCTTCACTCACACATAAAGTCCTACATAGCCCTAACAACACCCTTTCGCGGCTGCTTCTCTTCTTTCCGTTCAACCACTCATTCGTGCGACCACAGTGTCAGCTTCTAAATACATACATAATAAGTATTGCATAAAATCTTCAAGCATTGTGGCTTCTTGCTTGATGAGTAGTTTAAAAGGACCATATGTCCTTGTGGACTGAAAAGCTTAAGATATTTAAGACTGTGGTTTTCACAAAACTTGTGTTTTAAAGTCTATGGGTACTAAAAAGTTAGTGCAACTCTTTTTTTTTCCACTTCCGAACGTCAGATTTAATAAACCCAGAAAAATATGGAAGAATGACATAAATCTTGATGTTTTGCAAAGAGAAAAATGACTTAGGTATCGGGTCGGGTCGGAGATGAAGTGGGTTCGAGGAAACTCGATGGGTCTGGGGACATGGTTTGCTTTTTCTACCTACCCTGTTAGGTTTGGATTTGGGTTTGAGTTTGAGTTTCGGGTTTCAGGTTCGAGATTGGGGAAGGTAGAACTCGACTTTGACACGCCCCATTGTCATTCCTATCCAGAATGCATATGGTGGAGTTTAGGGCTTCGTTGTCCAGTTGTTTTTTCCATAGTTATTCTTTTAGTTTCTGAATTTTGAGTGAGCATGCTTACTTTGTAATACATTATTGTTAGACTGGGATTTTTTCCTAAGTCTCAACTTGGTCAAAAGTCACTCGACAATTGGTTTCAACCAAATTTTCAAGTTATTTACTTGGTCAGGGAATATGCTTTTGATATTCGATTAAAGTCAAGAAGGGTATTTTGGCATCCAAGGAAGTTATTCTTCGACGGAAGATTTTGGGCAGTTACATCAAACAGGACGCGTGAAGAACAAAGAAGCAGACTCAAGACACATGTAAATCTAAAGAGATTTGTATGCTGCAAGCAGTTAAGAACTTAGCCTATAAATAGAAGAAGCCAGACACAGAACCGGGGTTCGCTCACCACTTCGTAACACATCCCTTAAACATCATTACACTCGCCCATTGCTACACGTCCGACGACTGCGACATACAACAATTAAGAGTTAGAACGTACGTGATTGAGTGAAACTGAGCAACCACAACCTTTAAACTTATGAAAATTTATGCTTTCAACATTTTGAGTGAGCATGCTTACTTTGTAATACATTATTGTTAGACTGAGATTTTTTCCCAAGTCTCAACTTGGTCAAAAGCCACTCGACAATTAGTTAGTAATTTTGCCAAAGTTGGCTACTTGAATACGAAATTGCTAATTTCTTTTATAACCGAATACGAACTATTCCTGCTTCTTACTGAGGATTAGAAAAAAAAGGTAAATGATGAGCTCAAAAATATTAAGAAAGCCAATATAAAAAGTGAAAAGAGTGAAGTAAAAAGTGTTGAAACTAGAATGAGACTCTTCTGCCAATGTGCATAAAATTTTAACAAATTACTGCCAATAAAGAAAAAATACATTTACGATCTCCACCCATTCAAACACTGAACATCGAAATTCCTTTCTTTTTGCTGTCAACCAAAGACGAAGGAGGAAGAAAAAGAGAATTGTGAAGCTTCAACCACAAAAGCCCCAACCGACCATCTTCACCTCCTTCCTCTTCAACCACAAAAAATTGAAGCTTTACTATCCAGATGAAGACCCTAAGCAGAGAGAATGGAGGCAACAACAAAACCCTCATCTTCTGCAGCGGATCTGTGGAAGCAACAACTAAACCCCCAATCTCCATTGAAGAAGGTGGAAGGTTGAAGAAGAATGGGTTAGCAATTTCCGTTACGAGATCACCTCCACCGTGACGTGCTAGCCTCCTCCTTCCTCTTCTCATTTCTCATGTTGCGCTACTTTCTATGAAGTGTTCGAGCAAGTGGACGTGTTGTGGGGAATTTGAGGATCAATTTGGTGAATTTGAAAGGTGAATCAAGGGGAGGGAGAGGAGGAATCAGAGGTTGCAGGTCTTGAGGGAGGGATAAGATGAAGAAGTCAATTTAGGAGTTTGCAGGTCTTGATTTTTAGGAATTGAGGGATTATGTGAAATGTTTGTAATTTCAGTTTCTAATTTTAGTTTTTTAATTTATGGTTTAATTTAGTTTTTGGGGGTAAATTTTGAAATAGTGAAATTTGGGGTAATTTAGTTTAATTAAGTTTTTAACGTGTCCTCTATTTAAATAATATTAAAAATTCCACATAATCATCATTTAGCAAGTCAACAAGCCACGTATGCGGTCGTCGGAGCTCCGGTCTTAGGCCGGGACCAAGGGAAAACATAGTATAAATGGAGGGACTTATAGCTGTATTTTTTTCAGGGAGGGACCCAATGCAAACATGAGTGCAAAGATAGGGACCAAACATACCATTAACCATTTTTCTAATCAATTAAATTTGATCATGTTGTTAACTCTCTAACATTTTGGTGGAAGAGGTCGTTGAGCGGCTGTTGAAGATAGTGGAAGAGACCGTTGAGGTCACGGTTCCGACAACACCTTCGCGAAGCTGCTTCGCCGCTGCAGGAAGATCAGCTCCTCCACATTGGTGTTTCGTGAAGAAGAAACCGCCATTGATGTGGAAAAAGGTTCTACCTTTTTTATTACAAATAAGAGAGAAAACTCACAACTAAGTAAAGTTGTGAATCGAATAAGTGGTTGAGAAGATGAACAACTTAGCTTTCCTTATCTTTTTTCTTTTTTTGAAATGTGCTATATTATCATAATTATTTCCATCAAAGCACACTCTTATCGCTTTGAGTTGCACTATATCTTAAAAATCATTAAATAAATTATAATTTTTTACTTTTTTATCAGTTTCCAAATATACCATCTTTACATATTTCACATTATAGATACCAAAAGTCACTTATCTTTTGTCTCCTCTATTTGCGGTGAGGAAGTTTTAGTTTTTTTTAGCAATAAAAGGGCTTTATTTTTATTTTCTACCATAAAAATAAAAAAAAGCTTACGTTCATAATTAGAATCATACATATAATATATATAATTCCTACCATGGTCAAACAATAGAAATTATTTTACAACAATTACTTATAAGATTGTCTAAATCACTCAAGGTAAATATTGGGTAAACTCACTTTAATCTTAGCCTCTTAGATGACCAATATATTTTGCCATGTATCATGAGATAAAATTTTACATGTCAAAATATTATTAGACCACCTAAACTTAAAATTAGGAAATTATCAATTTAATTATATGTATATGAAACGGTTGTTAAAATCACACATGTGGGAGAGTTTGCCCAAATTTGATGTATCAATAGGATAATTTATAAATGATAATTGATAATTTTTTCCATTTTAAACCCTTCATGTCAAATATTTTATTATAATAGTAAACAATTGAAAGCGCTAGATTATGTGCGTTGTATACAAAAACAAAGGTGGTTTTTTCTTCCTCTATGGGTATGGAGGAACAGCTAAAACATTTGTATGGAACACTTTATCGACATCCATTAGATCGAGAGGTGATATTGTCATTAATGTTGTCTCGAGTGGATTTGCTGCACTATTGTTGCCTGGAGAGAGGACGACGCACTCTAAGCTAAAGATTCTTATACCAATAACCGACGAATCAACATGACAAAATAACATTTAAATTTAGCACAAGATGTGGTGTGATAGTTAGCTAACTTTGTCCCTCGACCATGCAGAAGGGGGTTTCGATCCTTGCCCATGTGAGTTAAGCGCAAATTGTCGCCAACCATTTACTGTTAAGTAACTATTTCTCACGGCTAAAGTATTGGTAACTATTGTCGACCTCACAACAACATGTATAAGAAGTTATAAAAATAAATCATTCCACACACATTAATTTTAGTTTATCCAAAATTACCTGTGTCTTGCACGGGTAAATCCAACAAGTATGACTAAATAGAATGGTTTTGAAGGTTATTTTCCCCTTTTTGTCAACATTTTAGACACACAAATATATTAAAAGGGCCCAAAAGCACAACAAAACATACCAAGACCAAGGGCCAGAATACAAGACTGAACTCTGTTGGGGAAAAAAGACTAAAAACCAACAAAGCATCTTAGCAGCCGGTATACAAAAATTAATAGCAAAGGGCCCACTACAAGCCCACAATTAGCTTTTTGGACCTACAAAATCGATAGCCCAAAAAAGAAAACAATGAAGTTTTCAAGTTCCAAACCATGTTCCAAACATGAATTGTCACGGTCCCAAAGTCACATGACTTTATATTTTAATCTTAATCATTTGTAATTAAATTTAATAATTATGATTTATTATCACGTTCTCATATAAACATATATTTCTCTTATTATATATATGTGTCTTTGACGGATTATTCCATCCCATTTTGAGATAATGCTAATTCTATTTGGGAAACTATGACAGCTATTCATAAAAGACTATATTTCATAAGTAACTTTAATTGCTAAATCTCAAGTAACTAAAATAAATAAATATTTTATTTGAGAAAATAAGGGTAAAATAGTTTTATTTCAGTAACAGTCCAAAAGAACTTGTAGTTGGATCCTTGACAAACAAAAGAAAAAAGATCATCCAGAAAAAAATAAATTTGTTGAAGTTATTTTAATATGAACACTGATTATTATAAAAAAAAAAAAAAACTTTCTTTAGGATATTTTATATCAAGTTCGCTTAGGTTGTCTTTAATTTTAGGGTAAGATGAATATAGGATTATAACATATCATGTTTGTTACTAGTTATGAAAAACATTCATCCATTTTACTCATAGTTTGTTTTTAGTTATATATCTATAAACACTACAAAAAAAGTGATTTTTAGTGGCACGTGATTTGTAGCTGTCTTGCTTAGACCGCCACAATATTTATTTTTTTAAAAAAATTTGTTAGGTTTCACCGTCTGCAGCTTCTGTTTTGGAGATCAAGGTGAGCCCTTTAGAAGCAAGATATTCGCAGAAACTATCAAGGTTTTTCTCTTGGCAAAAATTGCAAATGTGTTTGAAGAAATCATTGAACTGTTTTGGCTCCTGCACGGTGAAATTTTATACATATTCAGACTTCACACGCGTTCATCGATCTGAAATATCCTCTCATTTTGCGATTTCACTTCCGCGATCTTCTCACTTCCGCGATTTCACTTCCGCGTTCATCGTCTTCAATATATGGGTTTTCAGAACCATCGATCTTGTTCATCTCTCACGTCTTCAACGGTTGTTCCTTCTCCTCCTTAGGGTTCTCTGTTTGATCTTCGATCTGATTTTGAGTTTTGGGTTCTCTGTTCCGCGATTCTATGCTTTTTCGATTCCTCCCTCCTTTTCCCTGATTTTGCCATCATTTGTAATCTACAATAATTATGTTCTTGTGTATGGAATCGCAGATAAGCTTGAACCCTGAGGTTGCCGGTAGCTGGAAGGAGCTGGAACCCTTATTGGTAAGCTTACAAACCTAAATACTGTTTTGATAAGTCAGTGTTTGTCACGAAATGTAACATTGGACTAGAACCCTTTAGTCATGCTATGTTTGGCACATGCTTCACTGTCTTGTAAAATTGTTTGATTTCTCCTAACTCTCAGCTTCATCAACTACTACAAATCTAGTTCACTATCTACTGAATGACTAATTTTACTCCACACAGGTTTGGGATGCTAACATAATTGAGACAGTAGAAGAAAGATTCTATGACTCGAACATAGATGAGTTTATCAGTGCCGTTCAAGAGAATATTACGGTATTTTATGCAGAAGCTTTTTGTATACTTAATCTAAGGAACTGCTTATCAAAGTTTGATGTTTATCTTAAACTTTCTGATATAGAAAGCATGGTCCAGTCATGTAGAAGAATTGGGAAACCTGCAATTCTGATGAGACCACATGCCCAAGCCCCAAATATGTAAGTCCCATTAGTGCTTATTTATCTGAAAGTCTTATTCCCTCATCAATAGTTTAAGGCTGCTGCTAAGGCTGCTGTCATTTCGGTTGGTGAAGAAATTGCAACCCAGGGATTGCCATTGGGGATTTGTCCCTTAGTTTTGTATTTACCGGTTCTGGAAATGGTATGGTAATAGAGTCTTTGTACGTAGGCACTTTTGTTAGTAACCTTTGCTTCTCGCATATCCTTTCTTAAGCAGACATAATGACAAGTGACATTAAATTGATCCCTGTAGTCATGAACTAATGGTTTCTGAATTCTGATATTCCATTTACTTCTTTGCCTTATTAATGTTGAAAAGTGACTCTTACACTAAACACTGAGCTCTTCCTTTCTTGTAGTTTGTTCTGGGGCACAGGAGATATTCAAGCTTCTTCCTCATACCTTTGTGGATCCAATCTAAACTATGTGAGCTACAAAAATTGGTTAGTTTTAATTGGACTATTTGGATTTACTATTGTGTTAGTACTTAGCCTTATTATGGTAATTTGTGTATCCCCCTACTAAGTCATATTATGTTTAAATTTTAAGATTTAGGGTTCAGTATATAGAATTAGTAGAGGTGTATAATAAAAGCCTATTATAGTTATAAATAAATGAAATTATTATAAACTCGACTTTACATTTGATTGAAGTAATCAACTGTTAAAACCTTGAAAAAGTTTATCATTGTTGCTTTTTAGATGCCTAGCATGTATCTTGCAGTTTGTCTCATATGTGCTTTGTTTAACAGGGGGTGAGATTTATATCTAGTATAATACTAACCTGATCTGGTTATTTCAGACAGACTACTATGCACATCCAGAACACTACAATCCCATTTTCCATGAAAAAGTAGCACCATATGCATCTGTTATTGGTAAGTCCTTTCATGCTTGTTCAAACTGAATTATTATGGGCAGCTAATAATTTTCTTTGGTTTGACCTTAATTTATTATGAAATACTAAGATGCTGGAATTGATTTAATTTCTAGTTCCTGACATTTGAATTCTTCTTGCTCACTTGTCACTGGCTTAGTATATTCTGTTAGATTGGAGATTTCATTTTTGGTGTTAGTTCTTGTTAGTGAGCATATGGAATTGGAAGTTCTGTGCTAAATATGGATTGACACCATATTAAATTTGATTTTTAAGAATAGTTGTAGGTTTAGTATAAAATGTTTCAATTGTTGCTTGCATTTGTTGGATGCTTGAAAGGCTACTTCTTTTGAATGCAGCGTATTGTCCTAATTGCATTAGGTCTATATAAGGGTACTGGCTACTAATATTGATAAGGAATTAGATTAGTTCTTGCATAATGAGAGTCATAGTATTATTTAAGTTGACATAGTAAGGTATAGAGAACAGATGCAGTGCTTGGATAACTTTTAAAGTGGTTGTTAATCAACATTTGTTCTGACTTTAAAACTTGAGAAGTCCGAGGGTAATAGCAAACGTGTTGTTATACAGTTTGTGGCGGAATTTGTGGGGGTCTTAAACCGCCAGAAAGATTGTGGCATGCAAAACCAGCTGTTCAGTAAAGACTGCCGCAAATATGTTTGTGGCATCGGGGAAGGTGGCAGGTGCGTGACTGCCACTGAGACGGTTAGTGGCGGTTATAGACCGCCAGAAAGTGTTAAAAAAGGCATCCACTAAAAATTACTTTTTTTGTAGTGAAAAGAGATTGATTTGGTAGCATATTTCATGTTAACTTGATATTCTCACATTCGATAGTCACGAGATTAAATCATCCCTCTACTGCTAATGTGCTAAGTGGTAAGAGTCTGACCAATAAATTTTTTCCGTTCGTAAGAATTGTGATTGGAACCTCCAATAACTTGCTAAAAGAACGAAATGGCACTACACTTGTTTTTTTTTTCTTTTTACTTCATAACTTTCTTTTTGTGAAAACTTACAAAAAAGAAGTGTGTATAGAAAATGAAATTGGACATGCCCTGAGTATGTGAGGTTTCACTGTTTTAGGATTCTCTTCTCTTTGTTAACGTACAGCAAGGCTCTTTTTGCAAGCCATGGCAGAGACAACAGTGTGTATATGCCTCCTACTTCATTGTGTTAACATAAGCCCCCACCTCTCTGCACAACAGATTCAGCATCTTGTAGTCTTGTACTGCTGTATTGCAACTCATCATCTCATAACTCACTACATTTGGCATTTTCCTTTCCCAGTCAAACTTTTTTGTCAAGTTACCCAATCAAACATGCTTCAGACAGAGAGATTTCACCACCCTTTACGCCACAAAGCGCGGATGAAATAAAGCATTCCAGGCCATAAATCTGATTTCTTTGTTTCTCATCTAAGAAACCCCACCATTGCAATCAAAGCCACTGCCTCAAAACCGAGTATCTAAACTCAAGTATCTATGGAACCTAAGTGCTCTAAATCTAAAAATGTTTAACATATAGTATTTAATTATTGAAAAAAATAGTATTTAATTTCACAAAAGTTGTATGAATTCTTGAATTATATTAGTGTGTTTGTTTAAATGCTCCGTGAACCTAAGTGGACATTTGCTCAATTGAACTCTTTACATATGTCATATTCGACCCAAATGACTACTTGACTCATTATGGTTCTAGAAGGCTCAAATTAAAAGGCTTACAACCAAGTGAACATCATGTAGTCAGCCAGGACGACCAAGATAAATTCATAAGTTTTCCAATCAACTTGTTGAACAAATATTAAGTAGTTGGAGTTAATGATTCAAGACTATAAAAGTGAATCTATCATCTCGGAAGCTACTCACAAAAACCAGACAAAGGTTAAACGCATTCATTATCATTCGTAACAAACTCTATACATACATGTTTGTTCGTATCAAATTTAAGCATTGCTAATTTGCTTACATATAACTCTTCAAGACTCTGAGATAATGTCTCTAATCTTGAGCTGACTTTGTTGGGCCGCGAGAGGAATTTTTTTTCGGAGAATCTCCACATTCGGCTAAAGAGCAAAACACAAGTGGTTTGGACACCACATATTTCACCTAAAACCTTAACGCATTGAGTTTATGGGTCATTTCACTTATAAGGTGCTCAACAAATTCTTTTTCATCCAATGTGAGACTTCTTACTCACACTTGATATCACAACGAAACACGCTGCTTGGTCACCACAATGTTAGGAAGGCTTTTGACACAAGAGTCGTCACCATGGCCGAACCAACAATCAAATGTGATACCACTGTTTTGTTGCGATAGGTATAAAATCTCAGGGGATTTTCACATTGGGTTAAAGAGCAAATCACAAATAGTTTGGTTTGGATACCACATTTTCACCTAAAGCACATTGTGTGTATAGGTCCTTTCACGTATAAAATGCTCAACAATTTAATATTCATCTAATGTGTGGTTTCTTATTAACACTTGTATCACAACAGACTTGAGCATCGATACTCCTTTTGCAGACATTACCACCCAAGATACACATTGCGCCTTGTCACACCCTCCCCCTCATTGACCACCATGCACCACCACACTTCGAGTAGGGATAACATCCCTCTCAATTTTTGGAAAAACGACATCTATTGGCTTTCTCCCTTGGAATTCGTGCAAATTATATAGGGGAGAACTGATAAGCCAAATTAATGGAAAAACAAATTGAGTCTAAGATAACGGAAGAAAATAATGATCCAAATAAAAGAAATTATGCATGTAAAAATGAAATCAATCAATCAAAAAACCGATCCAATCTAATAATTACTCCCTAGTAAGTATTTAACATATTATGTAAGTGCAAATAAATGTTACCATTTACTTTAAGGGTTGGCTAAATGACCTCATGATTAATTGGGGTTATTTAACCCTATGTTCACAAGAACCAGTGAAATTGTTCCATTTGTTTTTTTTTTCAATTCATTTTTTAATTTTAATTTTACTTTTCCAATTAATTCAATTATTTAATATGAGATTTCAATTTCACATGTCTCATCTCGTAGAGGTGGGGGTAGGGGAGGTGGTGATGCGGTTTGAACATAGCTGAGTACGGTGGGTTGTAATGTGACAGGTCTCTACTTGTAGGGTCGGGGGTGGAGGTGGGGGTGGAAAAGTAAAATCAAAATTAAAAAATGATTTGGAAAAAAATAAAATAAATGACACAATTTCAGTTATTTATGTGGATATGGGGTTAAATAACCTCAATTAATTATGAGATTATTTAGCCAACCCCTTAATTTAAAACAAAAATGAATCAAACTCTACATATAAATTGAGATAAATTTTCATTCAATTACACTCAATTGAAATCCCTATACACATAATCACTGCTTTCTCTACCTTTGTGTCCCACATCACTCAATATATACTAGTACACGTTTGTTTCTTATTAACTACTCCTATCATTTAAGGTTATTTCATAAGAAAAAACATTAATGACCTTGTTTTTATTGAAATTACTATTTGTTTTTCTAAGATATGTTTTATCTTTTTTATTAATTTTTACTCTTCAATCTTCCTTTTACTGTATAGAATTATTTAAATTAAATGTATAATTGAAAAAATATAATTAATGTTCTCTTGAAATCATAAAAATGAAAGATAAATAGAAATACTAAAAAACTCTCAAAAAATACTAAAAGTTATAAAACAAAACACTCCCTCCGTTTCAAAATAACTGTCAAGTTAATTTTTTAAAACATATTATTTGTAACTTTTAATGTGTATTTGTATCTCTCATTATTTTGTGTTATCATAGGGTAATATGTGGAAAAACATCAATTAATGTTCTATTAGAATTCTAAATGGACAGTTATTATAAAACAAAGTTTTTTTTTCTCTGCGAACAATTATTTTAAAACGGAGGGAGTATACATTACCCACGTACAAATTTTTTTAACGATCAACCGAAGAAGTTGAAAACGTTATTGCCAAACTCATTATTTATACACAACACCAATTAATTAATTCTGGGGAAAAGAAACATCACCTTTGACTCTATTGTTGGCTTGTTAATTGGTCCATTGTTGATTGTATTAGTACTATTATTAGGTCATATAGTAGTACTTCAAGAGAAGATCATGTTCAATTCATTTCGCTCCCAAAACCAATTGGACAACAACATGGATGAGTTAAAAAGGGCACGTGCGCGCGCGTGCATATTTTATTTGCTGATCTGAAAGTAAAGTACTGAAGCTTTGAGAATTCCTCAGTCATCACAGCATGGAAAAGGGATCAGTAAATCATATTTTAAATAAAAAACACTTGTAGACATCTAAAAAGTGTAGACCACTAAAGAGATAGGAAGAGATGAGAGATGAGTAATAATGTGATATATGATTAATGTAACTGAAAGAAAAAAATAGAGAGAAAAAAATGTGTTTAAAAGTGTCTATATTATTTAAATATACACCAACATCGTAGGATAAAAAAAAATATTGAGTTAGATACTCGGTAAAGTAACACAGGAAACGTAATGAACAAGAAATAAATATATGTATGACGCAAATATACGTCTACAAACAACACAATTTCAGTGAGAACTCAGAAGTCATACCTCCAAGCATGTGCATGCAAAGTTTTCCAAATGTTTGTAAAATAGTATAAAATTTATTGAAGAAAATACGTGTTCTTCCATGATGGAATTGGATTTATCTTCTACCACTTACATTTATATAATGATGTAGTAAATGTGAGTTAGGAAGAGTGGAGGGAGAAGATGAGTGAGGTTTGACCAAATTAATCAGATGTGACACTGACAAACGCAGCTTCCTTCAATGAATGGCATTGAATTTAGGTTAATTATGGGTCTAACTATGTCCCTATAGTATAGTATAGTATACTACTCCTACGATGCTCAATTTCCAACTAATCTTCTCTCCAATTGTCTTTCCATCCACTTCTGCTCACCCTACTCTACTGTGTCTGTCTTTGCTATCTACTACTAGCCTAGTCTACTGCATGCCACTATAGTGTAGCCGTAAATTTGTATCCTAATTCCTAATTCTAGTTTAATATAAATGTTGCAATAAGTTTTGGTTCCACCCTTTCATTTCTTCAGAAATGAAAAAACAAAAAATTAGTGATTTGATAGAATAACGTACACGTCAAAGAAGAGAGAAAGAAAAATGAATGAAAGTAAATTATTAGATAAAATAAGATGAGAACATTGACAATTCTAATACTCTTTTGGTCAACAGAATAAGTAGACATGATAGGATAACCGTAATCTTATCATGTTATAATCTGTTGTTTGTTGCGCCAGTAAGATAGAATTACACTATCATGTCCCTTATCCTATCTTGTTCATCATGTGTAAAAGTTATTCTGAGGGAGAGTTATGATAGAAATTATTCTGACAGAATAAGATACCAATTTTTTGTTTGTTTATTATCATAACCCAAAATTAATTTCAATATTTATATTTTATATAATTTATATTAATATTATTTAATAAATATAAATTTTTAATTTTAATAAAATATTAATTTTATTACTTATCAATTACTAGTATTTATTGTTAAGTTAAAATTGTTTAGTTACTAATAAATTTTATTAAAAAATAAATTGATTTTTTTACTCAAGTAGAAAGGCTAGCGATAAGGCTTATGTACTTTCTCCAAGTAGATGCACCAGGGAAGGTAGTTTTCTCAAAATCATGTTCTTCATTTGTTTATCTTATACTTCACTTGAATTCCTTAAGTGAAATGCAATTTGAAAGTTGTTTTATTTTGGCCGTACAACTAAGTTGACATGAGAAAATAATGAGACATATAACATAGTAGCTGCTAGAGAAGCTTTTAATTATTTTTTCCATTGTGTAATATTTTCCTTATGTCAAGTAACAATTAATTTGGTGATATATTTTGAACTTATCGTGATTAATTTGATCAAGATTGAGATACTATGTTGGCTCAATATATTGATATGATGCATTATTATGATGGGTGCACTATGTGACAATCTGCTTGATGTTGTGTACATTAGCTTTATATTGATATGATGCATTATTATTCATATTGTAGTTTATGTTGATACTAGTCATGTTGCATGTGCTTTAGCAGTAGCAGGGAGCATTGAAACTGATGAGCCACAATCATATAAAGAAGATGTGAAGATTAAGGAAACTGCTGAATGTATTTTAGCCATGACTGAAGAGACTTGGTCACCTGAGAAGAATGAGACGGCTAAAAGAGAAAAATGTGTATGTGAATGTGAATTCAAGGGAAATATGACATCCCAGAGTTGAATCGCCAAAGTTCAAGGCAAGGCATGTGGCACAATGTTTTTCAAAAAGGAGATAATAGTCTTTAATGAAGTGTTTTCTCCTGTAGTGAAACATAAAAATACAAGAGTTCTTCTAGCCAGGGGAGCGTGGTAGGTCTAAAGCTTGAGTAACTAGATGTGAAGACCTCTTTTCTACAATGGTGTCTAGAGAGAGAAATTTATATGTCACAACTAAAGGGATTTTGGAATTTTGATAAGGATGAACATGTTCGCTTGCTGAAGAAAATCTTGTATGTGTTGAAGCAATCTCTGAGATAGTGGTATAAAACGTTTAACTCATTCATATAATTAAACATAATTACATTACTTGTTGAAAAATAGTGCTAAGCATAGCACCCGTAATTAGAGGTGACGTGTTAGTTGTAATCCAGTGTGAATCACACCTTGGCAACCCAGCCAGGTCCAAAAGAGCCATCATCATGCTACTGGCCACAATATTCACACCATTCTATTTTCAGAATTCAATGGCACCTCTCATCCCTTCAGCTCGCGTGCACGTAAAGACAACTTTACAAAATGGTCCTTTTTTCTTTTTACTTTTAGGTACTCTCTAATTAGAAAAAAAAAGACAATATCTGCTTGTAAGGATAATTCTTCAATTTCACAGAAATGGAAAAACCGTTTTAGTTGTTTAATCATATCATGTGTACCTTAATTAAAGATAGTACAATTAATTTGTAGGGTTTGTCAAATGTAAATGTCTGCTAGACTATTTCGGTTTGGAGTTGTCTTAATAACTCTACGAAAAATTTGGGTTAAATTATCTTAATCATTGATTAACAAATGATATTTGAGATAAGTGAGTTAAAAATTTCATTTATTTTAAATATTATTAATCCATTAAGATTAAGCAATTTAACTCGAACTTTATCTAAAATTATTTAGACAACCTTTCAGATGTTATTTACACTCAAATTAGTGTGAGAAAAAAAGTATAAAAGACATAAAAAGTGATAAATATGATATTTAATGAAATGTGATAAAATAGATAAAGAAAAAAATGTATATAAGTGAAGAAGAGAGTGTTAAGGTGTTTACGCCAATTAAAAACAAGATTGTCTGTTAACTTACATAACTATTTTGGTAATGTAATCTTTTACATCAATTAGCAGAAAACAGTGTAATGAGGTATGTGGAGAATGTGTTTTCCATATTTTTAATTATATTTTCTTTCATTTTCACTCCCATTTATTTTATTTCATCAATTTTTGAAGAACTTAAAGACTCCTTAATTATGCAAGTAGCATTGTAAGAAATGATTATTTTAGAGTCTAAAACTAGTGTCGGTGTCAAAGCTGACGCTAACTTTGGCCTGTTAGTGTCGGTTTAATCGACAAAAGCCAATGCAATGTATAAAGAAAATAAACTCACTTAATTTTAGCATAGTGTTGACTTTCTAACAATTAGCGTCAGTTCAGACTAATGCTAAAATTACCGGCCAACGTATGGTCCATCTACCAATAATTAGCTATGGTTTGTGGCCGACACTGCATTCACCAATCAACTGAGCAACGGTTGTAACTGGGTACAACCCATTTCGCAAACCTAAGGGTTAGCGTCAGCTAGGCCGACTCTATCTTTCGTTGATTTCCCTATATGCCCCTTCTCTACCTCATTCTCCAAACCCTAACAATCATTCTCTCCCTCCACCACCCCTCGTCCTCCTCCATCACCCTCATCGTCTGCCTCTTCCTCCTCCCTCCATTGACGCCATCTCATCTCCACCCCTCCTTTCGGCTAATCACTCCTCCTTTGCCACTCTCACCCTCATCCCCTCCCTCCTCCTCTGCCATGCTCACCGCCACCCTCTCCCTCGGCCATTCCTCCTCCATCTGGTGACGTCGTCGTCACCCTTACCCTCACCCCTCCTTCCTCCTCTACCAACATCACCTCCACTCTCAACTTCTCTCAACCTCCTCCTCCATCACCTTCACAATATGGAAAACACACTCTCACCCGCATATCTCGAAAAGACTTGTATATGTGAAATAACTTTTTTTGTTACTAGTAGTTTATATATACTGTGAAAGAGACCGAGAAAAAATATTAGATTAATTTTAGAGTCATGGAAAACCCTTAGAAATAAACTGTTGTTGGGGGAGTAGCTAGAGACATCGAGTATCGAGTGAGACAAGTAGAAGAAGATGCGTAAGCTCTTGAGAAACGAAATTGGATGATTGAAAGAGTTACTCATTAGCTTAAAGTTAGATTGTAAAAATATGAAAGTGATTGTTTGAATTAATATGAAGGTGATTGTTCGAAAAGATATGAAAGTAATAAGACAACTGATGAAAGATATTTAATGAAAGTTTTTTCCTCAACTTACTACTATCAACTCTCTTTCAAGACTTAATCGTAGTATAGTATCGAATTTTTAATGTCTCTACAGAGATTGTGTTCTAGTAGTGATTCTACTAATTCCTCAGTTTAAAGTGCAAAAAGAAACAAAGGTTTGGGGGGTTTGATTCAATTGTTGAAATTGCACGAAAATAAACAAAGCGAGTAACTGTTGTGAAAAACTTTATATGAGAAGGATAGCACCTGGGGTAAAGTTTCACCAATTTAATCTATGCCTTAAATAAAATATCTTTTTTATCAAGTTGAGGATTCTTTCTACAGTGGTTTAACCTATGTTCTTACTTACTAAATTAATAGCTAAGCAAGACTTCCAATTCAATTACTAAGTCTGATTTACTAGCACCTAGACCCTTGAAGTGAAGATTAACGATTCCTTTTACTAGCCACCACTATTAGATTCTACTCTTATTCCTAAACAATTGGGAAAGTCTAACAAGTTCGCTCCTGTAATTCCCTATTTCTTAATTAAACTTTTGTCCCTATAAGAATTAGCAAAAAGATCGCATCAATTCTAGCACAATATAAACTGAAACGAATTCGTAGATTGAAAATCTAAAATTCATTCATACAAGGTACTGAAAAATCAAGACATAGAAATAAAGATGATTCACATCCTAAGTGCTAAAGAGTAGTTTAGCCAAGCATGACCATAAAAATCGCAAAAGAAGAAGTTAAAAACCTAGAAGGTCCAATGGTGGCTTCAAAATTATTCTTCTCTGCTTCGCTCTGTCGAATGTGCTCTCAAAATCATGCAAAACTAGGTTTTTTTGAACCAAGCAACGTTTCTGACTATAAAGACAAGTATATATCGCTGCAGCGGTATACTAACAATATCATAGCTGCAATAGGATTTGACAGTTTTAACCTCTTTCTGGTCATCGCCGTGTTGCGTCGACTTAAAGTCAGATGAAGAATATAAATATAATGTCCCTTTTATTATAAAGACTGAATTTATTTTCATCAGAAATTAAAATAACTTTTGAGTTGTTGGTATGAAAATCACAGCCATTAACGACATAAAAATGAGGTGTTCGTATTAAATGGCAACAAATTCAAGCGAGGTTCTATGTAACCAAAAAACAATCAAGCGAGGAGGAGTTTGAAGGGTTTTCCAAAATCTCTATACAACACAACTGGCTCACACGGTCGATCTTCCCATGATCACGAACACGTCACTTTGATATCCTCCATTAATTAAGCACAAGAACTTTGACTACCTCATTTTTCTTCAATCACACTTAGAAATTAGGTGCATCGACATCAATGAATGCACACTAATCATTTTCCTATTACTCCAATATATACTTTGGTTCAATAGTGATGCTTAGATAAATTCGAAAATATATGTAATTTGTCTTGTATTGTGTTGTAGACTTGTGTTTTTGAAGGAAGTAGTACATACAAAACTTATTAATAATGAGAGATGTTCATAATTTTGGTGCAGGCCAATATTAATGTCGTCATTGTAGACGTACGCACATGAAGGAACGATCTTTAAAAAATGAAGATGGTGAAGGTGAAGGTGAAGGGTGAGTTATTATTATGATGAGTTTTAAATGCCTTGTACACTATTTTCTTCTGCCTGTGTAACCTGTGCGCTCAGAGGCCCAGAACTGATGTAAGAGAACGTGGTGTCATTTACATTTTCTGATATGAAAAGTGACTTCTCATTTTACCATTTTCATCAAACACCTTCTAACTTGTTGTATAATTACAGGAGAAAACAACAAAAACTGAAGAGTCATCGATCGAAGATCCCATAGGATCTGTCTTATTTTAAAAATTCAATCCATAGTAAAAAAAAAAACCTAGAAGTTCATCAAACACAACTCATCATAACTTGAGTATGATTCGTTGGTAAAACTGATTCCAAGGTGTAATTACTGCCCTCTCTATTCTTTAGTAAATTCTATTATTTCAACATTTTGCAGATATATTAAAAAATTATATTAATATTCTTTTTTCGATCACAATTGTTACCTAATTTTCTAATATATTATTTATCTTTTTTTCTAATTTTAACTCTTTAATTTCATATCAGCATTAAATTAATAATAAAATTGGTAAAATATAATTAATACTCTTTTGAAATTGTAAAAATAACAAATAAATAAAAATAAAAATAATATTAAAATAGTGATAGACATATAAGAACCGAGAGTAATTAGATGACTTATAGAGCCCCAAATGCATATTGTTGGAAATTTAAGAAGATATCATATTTATTTACAAAAGAATATTGATTAGATTTGTAAATTTTACCCTCCCTTCAAAATCTTCAATGCAAATATACTATGAAAAAAATATAACTTTTATAACGTAAGGTAAATTTCAAATAAAAATACCTTAACTTTAAGTGATCCAAAAATATTTCAACATGTATCATAAATTAAAAACATTTAGACACATGTTAAAATATTATTAATTCCCACCTAAATTTACGTGATTTTACATTGGGTGATTTTTGAAAATAATTTAACAATTCCATAGTTTTACATCACAGGTCTAATCATAATCATGAAGATGAGATAAATAGTTTTAAATGGAAAATGAAATTTTGACACTCTGCCAACATTTCATTTTAGGAGAGAAAAGAGGAAAAAAGAAAGAGAATTAATAATTTGATAATTGATGTGATAAAAACAGTAAAAAAATACATACTGAAAATGAATGGGAATAAATTGTAAAATAGTGTAGGGTATAAACTTATATCACGTACAACTCTGTTTAAAATTTCTACAATAACAATTTTTTTGAAAAATGTGTGAAATAAAAAATGGAGGGCGGATTACTAATTTTCTTGGTCTATACAGTTTTGACATGAACATTCTTTGGATATGAAATAAACCAAAATTAGTAGGTACACAAATAGTTTATGACACCCATAACTCCCCTAATAACCCTCTCTCACTGTTTCTCTCTCAGTCTCTCTCTCTCTCTCCTATTTAATCCTTTCTGGAGGGCAGACACGCCTAACCTCCATATATCACTCCTCAAGCAATCCAGAGTGAGACATTTTCATATTCCCTCCCTCCTTCTTCTTCATCTTCATTTTCATCATTATGGAGCAAAGAAGACAGATCTTTGTTCATGTGGTGATTTTCTTGTTCTTGGTAGCAAGTTATGGAGGCACTAGTGTTGAAGGAGAAGAAGGTGATAGGATTGTGAAACTCCCTGGTCAGCCAACGGTGTCGTTTCGTCAGTTCTCTGGCTATGTCACTGTTAACCAAGCTGCTGGTAGAGCTCTCTTTTACTGGCTCACTGAAGCTGCCCAAAATCCTCTCACCAAACCACTTGTCATTTGGCTCAATGGAGGTTAGTTACACTTATAACATTTTTTAAAATTCATTACAAAATCAATGAGTAACTTCTCGGTGTAAGAATTAATTCTGACTCAAAATTGAGTGAATCCAAAGAAATGTGAGCACAAACACACCAAATTTCAATCGCATTTTAGTTTAAGTGAGACCAAAATTAGCATGAAAAAGGTAATGTCTAGCATAACTTGTTTTTTTTTTTTTTCAGAATATGACATTTAGAAGTTAATCAAAATTCAATAAACTATATGCATATCATAAAGTCACTGTTATATCGCTTTTGGATTTGTTGTACATGATTTTTCCTAATTTGGTATTTTTAAGCCTTTCACTATTTTTTAGCATCCTAATAGACGGTGCAAAATACAACTACTACTAGCTAGTACTTTGCGACGGATATATATTAGTCAACAAAAATGTACAAATATCTTTTTTTGACCCTTTTCAATATTGTTCTTTAATCCTTAATATGGCGTTTTGAATTATACGATTACCTATGATAGCACTTAAATTTGATTTGAAAAACATGGATGATTTTACGTGTAACTTACTTTTTATATTGACTTGGTTATATGGCTTTATTAAACCTACTTTGACTATTTTGAAATTCCTTGATATCAGTGTAAAGTGTAAACAGATAGATATTATAGCTTGCAAGTTCAAAATAAAAAACTAATAAAACTCTTCTTAATAATTACTCCCTCCATATATATATATATATATATATATCACTAGGCGTGTTCGTAACCGATTCGATCTAATAAACACTGAAAAATCAATCTAAAAAACTGAAATTCAATTAAAATGAAAATCAAATTTTTCAATTAAATCGAGTAAATCAAATTTTTATTGGATTAAATTGGTTTTCAGATTTGTTTTTCAAAATCGAACCAATTCAATCCAAACTGAATCCTTGCAATTGCAATGATATATAATTTTATTTGTACATATATTATATCATCCGTACTTATATATTTACGTTCTTATAAGTTTATATAATTATTATATGACATATACTATGAAAATATATTTGGATAAATTGAGTTTTAAGTAATAATTTAAAAAATATGCATCAAAGTAAACATCTACTATGCATGATTAATTTTTTTTTCTTCTTCTACACTCATGTCATTACATTTTTCTTTTGTCCGTGGGGTTACAATGCATTATTGTGAGGGAAGAAAATGCAATGAAATATTGTGCCTGTACTGTTGGAAATGCAATGAATTTGTCTACTGTTTGAAAAAAACAAAACAAAGTGTACGTCGAGCCCACATGAGTGGGTTGGCAATGGATAGCTTTGAATCATGACGCTTTTCATATATCCACACCCTCACTTTTTTTTAATCCTATTTTCACACTTTTTTTTTTATTTATATTTCACTCTAGTCGTCGTGAGTGTAATATAATTTTTGATAATGAATGGTTCTGAGCAACACACAGTTTCATCCCTATCTATGAATGGCACTGCATAGACGCACGCATACACACGCATGGCACTTAATGCTTGAAAGCAACCTAAAACCAGCCTCATTAATGATTAATAATCAACCTCAGACCCATTATTCATTTAAGGTTCTGTTAGGAAAACTTATCAGCTGGCCTGCCAAACCCATTGGTGCCCCATCAATGCAACCCTATTTTTAGCACCATGCCTATACCATTAATATGCACACAACTTAACCATGCATTTTAGTTTCAAAAAAAAAAACTTAACCATGCATTGAGCATTCAATTCAACTATGCATTTCCAATCTTTAGTTTTCTTTTAAAACCACCTCAGAAATATTTTTTGCAAAAAATTAACTTTATTATTAGTTGGTTAATTCAAGTAATACATATTTGACTCGTTCGAGTTTAGTGGATGGAAAAATCCTCTCACGAGAGAGCTAGCTCCACCATTGTGTGGTTGTTTTTAGATTGAATAGAATTGTCTCATATTTATTTATTATTCCTTCTGTTCCTAATTATAAGACCTCTAGAGAAATTTTAGTGTCTCCTAATATAAGTTCTCCTACTAATTTTAAAAAAAAATTAATATTTTTTTTTCCATATTTACCCATTGCATTTATTAAAAGAGGGTATGACAACATTAAATAGATAATGAGATACAAATAATACAATAGAAAAAGAGTTAAGAGTAAATATTGAAAATTGTATAACTTTTTCTAAAACCAATGCATTAATCTTATAATTAAGGACGGAGGGAGTAGTTTAAAATAACATTAATTATTATTTTCATAAATAGTTAACAAAGATTTTTTCTTATTTATTCCTATTTTATAATATTGAATTGTATTGTTTTATTTTGAAGGCCATTTTTTCATGAAGGGTGCAATTTTGTTGTTAATCAGGTCCCGGTTGTTCATCAGTGGCATATGGAGCATCCGAAGAGATTGGTCCATTTAGAATAAATAAAACAGCTTCTGGACTATACATCAACAAGTTCTCATGGAACACGGTGGCCAACCTCTTATTCTTGGAATCTCCGGCCGGCGTTGGCTTCTCCTACACCAACCGCTCCTCCGATCTCCTCGACACCGGCGACCGCCGCACCGGTAGGCCCCACCACCCTCTTATCCACATGAATTGCCACCAACATTCACGGTTCATATACATCTTTAATTTTTTTTGGTAGGCCATAGAAAATGATAAGATGAACTTGTTATGATGGAAAGAAAAAAAAAACTAGTTCTAACACTATTATTAGTATCATAAAGTTGATATATGTGTCCTCAACATAATTGCCAATTGACAACGATGGACGATTTTTGGTGGTCCAAAGTTCATCACGTATCATAATTTATGTATTGACCATCCATATTGTACTTGCATTGTAGCACTAGCTTCTCAGTACAATTTGTTTCTCATAATCATAATTGGAATTTCCAAAACGTGATTCAAGTTCAAAATAACGCCTAGAGTTCAGCTTTTTTACTTTCATCCATCCATGTGCAAGGTGTTAGCTAGTGACTTTGGTAATAATAAATAGAAAAAGCTCCATACACACCCAAAGTGGGTATATATATGATGTGGGCCAAATGGACTTAGAGGCATCTCATGGCATGTGGTGTTGATCGGAGCCAAACTCATCTAAACTATGTAGAAGAAAAAATGGGTGTCTGATAGTGGAAAGTTTTATATTGACATCAGTCATGCATATCTTGTCATGTTAAACTCATTTTTTTTATATTTAAATCCGTTAGTATTTCTTTTTTATAAATGAATTTTCTGAGCATGCTTAATGTGTTGATTGATTAATGTATTCAGCCAAGGACTCTCTGGAATTTGTAATCCGATGGCTGGAAAGATTCCCACGTTTTAAGAATCGGGAGCTTTACATCACTGGAGAGAGCTATGCAGGCCACTATGTTCCTCAATTAGCAAAGGAAATCATGACCTACAACTCAAAAACCAACCACCCCATCAATCTCAAGGGAATAATGGTATATATGTAAACACTACTCAACTTTAATCTCTTTTTGCATTTATCATAAAGTGCAATCCATAATATTAATTGATGATGATGCACATGGTTCGTGAGGTGATTGTTATAGCTTAAGCATAGATCTCGAGTTCTAGTCCCTGATACGTGCATGCAGGTTGGGAATGCGGTGACGGACAACTATTACGATAACTTGGGGACGGTGACGTACTGGTGGAGCCATGCTATGATATCTGATCAGACGTACCACCAGCTGATAAGCAGGTGTGATTTTCATCACCAGAAGGAATCAGATGAATGTGAGTCTCTGTATAGCTACGCCATGGATCAAGAGTTTGGGAACATTGATCAGTACAACATCTATGCACCTCCATGCAACAATTCAGATGGAAGCTTTGGCAGTACTAGCCACAGCATTCGGTTACCTCACCGTCCTCATCTGGTATATCTAACAAATATTGCTTAATAAATTAAATACAGAGTTCATTTGTTCTATTGTTATCAGCATGTTTGGATCCACTTTTAATAATTATTCCTATTAGAATCACTTATCCTCCCTCAAAAGGTACTTTTAGTGAATTAATGTTTTCATAGTTCGCACAGAGATTAAGGCACGTTCACACAGAAGCTCATAGCGTGCCTGGATCAACTTTTCTTTACTTAGAATCAATTCTCTAGCTTATAAGCTACTAACATAAGTTTCTTGCTAGAATTGATTATGCATTTAGGCTCAATTGTAAAATGATTTCCAATTTGCACACATTAATAGAAGGCATGTTTACTCGGACTTGTAGATGCTAACCAAAAGTGATTCTAAAGTAGTCCATCGTGAAACCAAACATGCTAATATGAATTGTAGATTCTAAGCATATGTGATTCTAGAGCATTTTAGCGTGGAACAAAACATGTTATTAGTATCTTCCGCCTAATTCACTTATCCTTAAAATGTCTGAACTTAACTCGTTTCCAAACACTCTGTGTGTGCTTGGATTGGTGTTGTTATAATTGATTTTGGATAAAATTGATTATCTTAAAATTGATTAAGGTAAACGTGAATTAAAAGTATAGGGATTTATGTTTGGACTTCGGATATACATTAATGAAAATTGTGATTTTGGCATGTAATGTTGTGAAATCTAGTTGTAAAATCTCATAATTATGTTAAACACAGAAGCTACTCTCCCTAGCTTCTACCAAAATGGTTCAGCTATGACTTGAATCAATTCTCCTATATTGTTATCTGAAAGTGATTTTACCCTGTGAGAATGGATTCTAAGGCTTCCCAACCGGAATCAAGCATGCACTATACCTGCTATTGCAGAAATCTTTTTATACTTTTTGTATTGTCACATTCTTATGATGATCTTAATTATGTCTCAAGCAAAATTTATGTTTTTTTGTTAGGCTTTTAGGCAATTATCTGGTTATGATCCATGTACGGAAAAGTATGCAGAGACTTACTACAACAGGCCAGATGTTCAGAAAGCACTCCATGCCAACACAACCGGCATTCCTTACAAATGGACTGCTTGCAGGTGAGTTTGAAATTTCAAATTTAACTTTTGAAGTGTTGAATCCAAAGTTTTAATTCCAAATTAAGCTTCTTGATCTAGTGATATAATGTACAAAGGTTTAGTTAATGTTGCATTTTAATTTTGATGCAGTGAGGTTTTGAACAGAAACTGGAATGACACAGATGTGTCTATTCTTCCAATTTATAGAGAGATGATAGCTCATGGCATAAGAGTTTGGGTGTTCAGGTTAGTAAAAGAAAAATGAAATTGGCTGCCAATCCAGATATCTATGTTTGGATACTCGTTGGTATCAATGTAAGTGGACGTTAGCACTCGCTTTGAGACAAAAAAGTGAATGTATCTCTTCTTATAAATTGAGATGCAAGTCTATTTACGTTACACTCAACTAGTATCCGAACACACATTTAATAATTGAGTACTATGATTAATTGCAGATGCTTATTGATTATGTTTTACACTTGTGTTAATACCTACAGTGGGGATGTAGACTCAGTGGTGCCTGTTACAGCAACAAGATATGCCCTTGCACAGCTTAAAATGACAACTAAAATACCATGGTACCCTTGGTATGTCAAAAAACAGGTGAGTGCATATTGAAAATTGTTCATCTTTGTCTTATATAGTTTTCTTACCATAAGCTATCCAGAGTTAAGTATTAACAATACAGTTTACTCTGAGTGTCCGTTTGGTTTGGCGTTGGATGGGAAAACACATTAATTGAGAAGCAAAATTTATCAGGTTGACTCAGATGTGGATCGACATTGAGTTCAACACCAAACTAAACTGACACTGAGTTTCCAAGCGTACATTTGACTCATAATTAAGAAATATCATTACAATGGAGCTAATTATGATAGGACTCTTGCTATAGGAATACCAAGGAGATTTGAAACAATACATTATGTTAATCTGAAACCAGTTGAACACCTTTCTAGTTAATTGTTCTTCAATCCTAGGGTAGTTAAACATTTCTGGTCTATGATTCAATAATAAACATTTCTGGCAAAAGTTGAACTGGCCGAAAGTGTTAAATGTGAAGGTACTTTACAGTTTTGAAATTTTTACCTCCAATTGTAGTTTTAATTTTTTTTTTTTCAAACACAGACCTGCCCTCTTTCATTTCATTAGGGGACCTACTTGTTGGCCCAAAAAAAAGCTGCAATCATTTTGAGGCAATTGCTATGTGTAGTAAACAATTAAAGCCCTCAAATGCAAACAATTTTATGTTTTGGAGTTTGGTAAATTGAAACTATTCAGCTAGTGAATTTATTTGACAGTACAGTGGCACTTCATGTGGGATATAAGGGAACATTTATCATATAAATGGAAAACACAAGTCACATCTAAGAGTTTATATAAAGTAGTTCATGTATGTTTTGCATATATAGTGATTGGAAATTTTGGTTTTTGTGAAGGTTGGAGGGTGGACAGAGGTGTATGAAGGTCTAACATTTGCCACTGTGAGAGGAGCAGGCCATGAAGTCCCACTATTCAAGCCCAGAGCAGCTCTTCAGTTATTCAAATCTTTCCTTGCAGGGAAGCCTCTCCCAAAGTCCTAAAAAAGGGAAACAAGTAGAGGTTAAGAAAAAGGAGAGAAAAAGAAAGGGGGGAAAAAGATAGCAAGTGGAAAAGCTCATAGGTAGCATTAATTTCTATTGCACTGTTATTGTAATGGACAAAAAATTTATGCCATTTTTAGCTGTCAACAAATTAACAAGAGGGGTTGGTGGAAAGAGAAAGGGTCAATTCTAAATTGTAACCATGTTTTGTTCTGGGATATTTTCATTAGGTATAGTTAGTAAAATGAGCAAAATTAAGAAGGAAAAGAGGTGCGCCTTTATGATAAATAGATCAATCATTAGCTTTTGATTATAATATGAAGTAGTGTGATTTTTGAAAAATGTAACATGTATGATCATGTGTTTATAAATGTCTAAAGCTTACAGAAAAAAGGAAAATAACTAGTTAACCAGAACTTGTTAATAGATTAACCAAACTAGTTAACAGATTAACCAATCTGAAATAATACCAGCAATATACAATTTGGAAACATTAGCTAAGAATAATTTAAGTAGCAATGCCTTTGTCAAAACATTCGCAAGCTGGTTAGTAGAAGTAGCATGAAACAAATGAAAACCCCCAGTTTGAAGCTTTTCTCGAGTGAAATGGCAATTCTTTTTAAAGTGGTTTGTCCTTCCATGAAAGTCAGATTCTTGGCAGTGTGAATAGTAGACTCACTATCACAACAGATGCTGAAAGGACAAGGAATAGAAGCATGGAGATCATGGTAGAGAAATTGCAGCTACTGAAGTTCTTGAGTGAGGGAATATAAGGCCCTATATTGTGCCTCAGAAGAAAAACAAGATATAGTGATTTGCTTCTTAGACTCCCATGATATGAGAAAAGTTCCAGAGAAAACACAAAAACCAGAAACTGGTTTTCTTATTGTGCTACAACCAGCCCAATCTAAATCAGAGAATGTATATATGCGAAAAATCATTTTGAGCAAGGTAAAATAAACCAAGTCCGGTAGAACTTTTCAAATATGTAAGGAGCAGTACGAGGAGCAGATACAAATTGACTCAATTGTTGTACAACAAAAGCAAAGGTCTTGCAGTAGTCAAGTTATTTACCACCAAGTTGCCTATATGAAATGGGATCCGGAAGCAATTCACCCCAGGGTTGAAGTAAGTTGGTGGAAGAATCCATAGGATAAGACACATGTTTGTGTTCCGAGGGAAAGTACAGCCGACCGGAGCCACCAGGACGACCACCACCCACGCCGGTCAGCCTACGTTCCCGACCACGACCCATCCGATCAGTGGTACGAGCGTCACCCATAATCTTCTAGCAAGGCCCCTCGACAGACTGACAACCATCTTTGTCCTAACGCGTGTAGGATCAGAGTCAGAGGGATTTGATAGCGGCAGATGCAAGGGGGGCACCCCGAGGCACCCTAGGGGCCTATAAAAGGCTGGGCCCCCAACCCTTAAAGATACATGATCTTAACCTCACATACTACTACTCCTCTCATCCTCACTAACTTTAGCATCGGAGTGTCATCGCAGGAACCCTTCCGGGGACCACTCGACGGCGGAGCACGGCGGTCGTCCCTCATCCGCATCCACCAGAAGCACTGTATCCCTCCACAACAAAAACCCTGTTGGGGTGATTGAACAGCTAGTTCCGTTCAGTTTGCAATCAGAAAGACCACACTCATATTATATCGAAACAATACTTCCTCTGATTAATGATTAATCCCTTGCAAGCTTGTGCAACCTCTAAGTCCAAGAAGTACTTTATGAATTCTCAATTCCTCGATCTTGAAAACATGATTCAAAGGATTTTTAATAGCAGTGCTTTCTTGAAGATCATTCGCAGTTAGCACTATATCATCGATATAAACTAAGAGTGTAGTGAAAGATTCATTAACTTGTGATTGCATTGTCTTCTTGCTTGTTTCAAACCATAGAGGGACTTACGAAGCTTGCAAATTGTATTTGAAGGAGCAGTTAGACTAGGGTCATTTCATGTATACTTACTCAGTAAGATCCTCGTGCAAAAATGCATTATTGACATCTAGTTGATGAAGAAACCATGCATTTGATAAAAACTTATCAGCAGTGATCTTTGCAATATGTCAAAAAGTTTCAAAGTAATGCACTCCTTCGATTTGATTGAAACCTTGAGAAACCAGCCTGGCTTTATAACGTTATTTAGTTCCATCTGCTCTAAATTTGATCTTATATACTCACTAGACTCAATAGGAAGTTTCCCTTGAGGTAAAGTGACCAAAGTCCATGTGTGATTTTCATCTAAAGCTTGAAGTTCATTCGTCATAGTTTGTTTCCAGCAATCCAATTTGGTAGCTTCATGATATATAGGCTGATGGCTTAGAGTGAGAGCATAGGGAAAAACAAAAAGAAGTATGATTAGAAGAACAATTTGAATATGAAAAATATGAAGAGGAGGGATAAAAACATTTGGAAGTAGTTTGAATAGCAACATTTAAGGAATGGTTTCCACAAAAATAGTTCTGTAAATAGGAAAGAGCCTTTCTTACTTGATATGAAAATCGAACAGTTTGTGGAGAAACTTCACCTTCAGTGGCGGAGCATGAACAGAATCTTAAGAGGGGCCATATTAAAATTTTAACAGATAAAGTTTTTTCCCGATGAATATAAGTTTGGTGGGTTAGGTTTCGGTCACTCCCACATGTCAGGCATGCCTTCAGGGCCTTAGATTGTTTACAAAGGTACTTACAGATCACGCTCTAACACAGTTCTCACATTGGCCGTTGTTGGTTCACAAATAGATTGGGTCGATTAGGAAATGGATTCGGTCGATCTGAAAGCCGTGGTCGTCTGGGAAACCAACTATGATTCCCTAATCAAGGGATTGCTCAAGGAAGAGACTTTATTCCTCAATATAGATTCATAAGATACTCCAAAAAGCTCTTAATGTCTTGCTATTGAAGGATGTTGAAATAGGATTTTGGCTATGAACTAAGGTGTACTCCTAAGGGACAGGGACGTAAAAGGCTGAAAAGCGCGTATGAAAATAAAGGTTGAAAGTTGTAAATCGGCTGAAAGATAAATTGCAGAAAGCAATAAAGAATTTAAATTGTTGAAAAGTTAAAGTGCTGAAAAGTAAAATAAATATAAAATGCGGGAATTTGTAGATTTTGTTTGATTGTTTGTATTTGTATTTGTAGAAGTGCATACAAAATTAAATGAATTACTTGATAATGAAATAAGAATTGGTTGAGGAATATTAAGATTCCGTTATAGTGAGTTCTCAATTTTTTTAAATGTAATTTCAAAATTAAATGTGTTCTCCAAAAATAAAACTCAAGTGTTTTTTTTTATTAAATTTCAAAATTTTGAAAACCAAAAAAATTTGTAATTACTTTTTTTCCCAAGAACATGTTACGTCTCTATCCTTATCACCAGTGACGGATCCAGAAATTTTAACTCGTGGGGGTAGCATATACATATAAATTTATAATATTAAAAATATAATATATTATTTTAAAAAAAATTCATTTATATTTTTATTATTTTCTATGAGTATTTATATTTTAAAAACATTATACAATTTTTTTATTTTCAATACTATCAAGAAGTTGGCTAAGGTTATTGGAACTTTGAACTCTTAAGAGAAGAAGAAAGAGAATGAAGCACAAAGTTATGAACTTAAAATATTGTCATATTACATATAAAAAAGTTAAAATGGTATATCACAAGAATATGAAGTTTGAACTTGTTGGTGACAAAATATAACAACTTCACATTATTTATCATATTTCTTACTTATGTTTTATCTACTCTCATCTCTTTTATGTGAGTGTGAGTGAAATGAATGTGAACTCATCTTTTTTCCAAAGTACAAAGCAATGAGGACACTTATTATTTTGTGGGGGCGATTATTTACTGAATATTCTAAAAATGTAGTGTATGTGTAGTATATTTTCTTGAAAAATGAAAAATTTTGTGGGGGCACTTGCCCCCCTCAGATCCTATGTGGATCCGTCCCTGCTTATCACTAAGGTTTATCTTCTATTCCACCACCATCATCCACAAACTCCATTTTGTTGTTTCTTATGCGCACACCCACAGCTCAACGCCCTTAACCACCACTTTCCACCCTCTGTTGGCCACATCACTCGTCAACATTTGTCCTCACATGATACACACTACCACCACCACTTCCTTGTAGTGTACACTTATGTTGTCATGTTGTACCTTTCACCACTATCTCATTGTCAAACACCCTCTACCATTGTCACTACTACGTCGTCTACCACCATTGCCGGTACCTTCTAGTGTCGTTGTTGCCACCCTCCACCACCGCTACCAACCCCGTCTCCTCCACCCTTCAACTACCATTGTCACCCAGTATATATCCTACACCACTGCCTTCCTATTTGACACTCTTCACTACCACTATTAGCCAGCACCCTCCATCACCTCCGCCACCAGCCCGCACCTTATACTTCTAGTAATCATTGTCGTTTCCACGTGACATCCTTCACCCCTCACTGCCACTACCAACACCTAATACTCAATGCCACTGCTTCTGCTACCACGTGACACCCACCCTATATTGCTTCTCCTGACACCCTTCATTGCCTCCACCGCCTCAATTGAGGTTTAAGGACTGCATTTATTGAGGTTTGAGATAATATAAGATTTAAATAGATTATAGTTGTTTGAGTTTATTTCTGAATATATATTAATTAATTCAAATTATGGGCTTTTATTTTTCAATCCAAATATTTGCAGCAGTTGTCCTTGGCTGAACATAATAATACTAGTTTTGTTTCTTATCGTTGGTGAAGCCTTTTGCAGGCTTGTAGTGTTCTTTGATCTAGATTTAAGTTTCGACTATGTTCCGGTGGGTATCCATGCACCCCACCAAAACCAACTTTTGAGACATAAATCAAACCCGCCGACTCATGAACCTGTGACCGAGATGTATCTGTACCCGACCAACCTGACTCTCAACGACCAAGATATGACCTCAAAACTGAGGTTTGACAGGGTTACAGGCCTGAGGTACGGCCGCACTATCTTAGTTGAAAGCCAAGCCACGCCTCGAGCAAATATAACCGATTGGACCTCGCAATTAAAACTCAACAAAATGGGATTAGACTGAGATGCTTTTCCGTAATTGCAATGTCCGACAAAGACTCAGGTTGAAATCGCCATCATGCGATGGAAAGTAATCAAGACACCATTTTTTCAACATGAAGAGGCGCCCTCAAAGCATCGGTAGACTCAACATGCACCAAGGAAACCTCAATAGCCGACATGCACCAAGGAAACCTCATTAGCCCAACAAATAGGACTCAACACTTAAGCAAAATTGGGCCAAAAAACATTTGGAAGAGAACCGAACACGCATCCCTAGGAGAATTTACCGCATAAAAGACTCTTGCACCTAGTATAGAGCCCGATTGAATAGAGCAGGGTAAAAGTAGTGGGTCAATCAAGGTGTTTAACTCCTTAGTGATGGGACAACTCCTCAAGCGAACCCAACTGCTATCCCGAAAGCACGCTGACAACGATATGGACGTCACCTAGGACTCCTCTGACATTTTACCTATAAATAGGCCTCCAACAATAAGGCCAAGGTTTCGCTAACATTTTCCTTCTCATGCTTAACTCTTTCAAACACTAACTTGGGTCTTGGAGTCTCTTCGCAGGTACCACGAGCTGGCCAAGGCGGTCGAAGAGAAGAAGCGAGGGCTCCAATGCGACACATAGTGAAGCATTCTTCCATCTCCGTTTCCCGATAAAACAAAACATCCCATTTGGGGCGATAGGCCACACTTGCTCTTATCAAGCTTGACCAGGGGATTCTTCTCTTTGTGGATTGGACATACATGAGAAAGTTGGATGGGAATGAGGTATTTGTGGATATTTTGGTCTGGTGGTGCTTGGAACCTTGATCTCCTACACATAATTTCTCCTCCTGAGGTGTTGTCTAGAATTATTCAATTACCAGGCCCAACCAATCTGCATCCTGAGGATACTTGGAGTTGGGAAAGGAATTCTAATGGGTTATACACGCCAACTTTTGCTTATAACTGGTTGGCGATGCGGTTGAAATCCTCAATCAATTAACTAATATGTTGTTTGGAAATCTAAGGTTCAGAGAAGATTAAATTCTTTACTTGGTTAATTTTGAATGATGTGTTTCCCTGTAACTCCCATTGCCATAGGTGTCATATTGTTCCCTCTGCTGGTTGTGCTCGTTGCTCGCATCCTCTTGAAGATGTTCTGCAAACTTTGCGTTATTGCTCACTCTCCCATGAGATTTGGCTCTGTAATAGTTACCAACTTGGTTCCTAATTTCTCGTATATTCTCACACGGAGTGGATCCTTTCTCTCCTTAAACAACTGCACTCAGCTTCTCTTACGGTGGCAGAATAGTGGTCTTAGCGAAATAACATGGTGTTGGACAACCATAAGTCGGATATTAGTTTTGTTCTTCGGAATCTGACAATAGATTGTGTTGATTTCAATTGTTTCGTTAATTTTCCGTGCACACATAAGGGATACCGGCAATACTATTTGTTGAGTATTCAAATGTAGAATCACATTGGTTAAATATGGGTGAAGTGAAGACTTTATAAGAGATGTGACCCATAAATGGTTTTGGGTAAAGATGTGGCGTCGGATTCTCTTGATGTCTTGTTTCCTCAGCCTATGGGCTCCCCCTGTCTCCCCAACAAGTGGTATTAGAGTTGATGGTTGATATAGCCATGGTGACGGCTCCTTGTGTCGAAAGTCTTCCCTGCAGTGTGGCTAGGTGATGTGTCATGTTGATGCGGTGAAACGAACAACGGTGCAAGTATGGATAACTTCCACTGAGGGGAGCAAGGTAATGTGGTGGTGACTCACACTTGAGATAGAGAATGTTGAGCATTCAAATGTAGACTTTATAAGAGATGTAACCCATAAACACAATGCCTTAAGGTTTTAGGTAAAGATATGACGTCGGGTTCTTTTGATTTACGATTTAGTATCTCCAGATTGAGATGTGTTATTTCCTCATGTTGCATACTTTGTAACGGTAAATCAAACAAACTCTTAATCTTTTTTGGTTTCTCAAGTTATTTCACAGCCAGCAGTCACGAGATTAATCTCCTCGAGACTCGAAGATCACATTAAGTCAGCAGGTCTCTCTTAATAAATCATTCTTCATACACACTGCTCAGAAATCGAACCCTGAATTAAATGTTTAAGTCTATAAAAAAAACTCTTAATTTTGATTACTTAATTTAGTTTGATTCACATTATAAGATTGATTGGTGAAGAAGGAAGCGTAGGAAAATATTAGATATTTTAAACATAGTTTGTAGCAAGTTGGAGACAGTAAACGAAAACGAGGGTGAGATTGGTCATAGAGATCGCAGCCACACACCCACGTCATTGTTTTCTTTCTATTATATTGAAATGTTTATTCATTCTAAATTTGTCTGTATTAATTTCAAACCTCCAAAAAGCTGGTTCTTTTCTTTCTTTGCTTTGCTCATTTCATTTGCATCCCACAACAACACAACAACGTTATCTGCGTGGAGAAAAGTCAAAATACACCGTACAGTGCTTTTTGGCTTCTATTGTCCTTGCAGATCTTGCTGAAGAAGCAGTTCAAGCCTTGTTCTGCTTCTTCTTCACTTCAGAGTTTTCTTCGCTGTTCCTGATCATATCCAGGAGGTACGTGCTAACTTCATGCCTTCCATCTACTTGCTATTATGCTCCTTTAATTTCATGTGGGGTTGCTGTATTTGTGTTTGGTCTTTCTTTAATTTGTTTTGTTTGCATCTATGACAAAAAAAAAAGTTTTCTTTTTCTGATTTTTGCTTTTTTTGGGTTTATACAGGTATAAGAGAAGGTTGCTCTTCTCACCCATATGCAATTTTGTTTTTGGATTGAGTTGGTGAGTCCTGCTAAGCTTGTTTTAGTAATTTGTAGTTCTGGGTAGTTGTGTAATTTGTGGATTGGGTTTTCTAGAGAAAAAAGTGTTAACCTTGATTTTGGAGGTGAAGAATTGGTGTTGGTGATTGTTCTTTTTTGAAGTCTGGTTCTTCTCCATGGCTTTAGAGGACTCTGAGCCTGTGATTCCGGAGCTAGAAAGGGAGGAGAATTTGATTGCTGCAGCAAGGCATATTGTGAAGGCACTAGGTTCAAATAAGCACCTTACTAGCGATGCCAAGAAAGTTCTGGCAGATCTTGGCTCACAGCTGTCCTCCATGACCATGCCCAGTGAGAAGGAGGAGAGGAAGCAAGGGCAAAGGAATGATGATATCGATGAGGAGGAGGAGGAGGAGGAAGAAGAAGAAGAAGAAGAGGAAGAAGAAGAGGAGGAGGAAGAGGGTGTTAGTGCTGTTGAACAAAGGCTTAGTGTGATTCATGAGAAAATAATGAGATGGGAGGAAGATCAGTCCATGATTTGGGATTTGGGACCTGAAGAAGCATCTGAATATCTGAATGCTGCTAATGATGCCCGCAGATTGATCGAGAAGCTGGAGAGTATGCAGTTGAGTAAAGAGGACCAAGAGTACAAGTTGATGCAAAGGGCTTATAATGTCCTTCAAACAGCTATGGCTAGGCTTGAAGAAGAATTCAGGAACCTGCTTATCCAGAACAGGCAACCCGTTGAACCGGAATATGTCTCTTTTCGATCCAGTGAGGAAGATGCTGTTGATGGAAACTCTTTTGTCTCTTTAGGTGATGAATCATTTGAGGAATCACTTCGAAGAGATAGTGTCAGCAGAGCCTCTGAGGAGCATGTCATTGATTTAGTTCATCCAGCTGTTGTCCCAGATCTCAGGTGTATTGCAAACCTGCTGTTTGCTTCTAACTATGTCCAGGAATGTTCCCATGCATACACCATTGTCCGCGGGGACGCGTTAGATGAGTGCCTCTTCATTCTTGAAATGGAAAGGCTCAGCATTGAGGACGTCTTGAAAATGGAGTGGGGTGCTTTGAATTCAAAGATAAAAAGATGGATTTGGGCTGTGAAAATCTTTGTCAGGGTGTATCTTGCAAGTGAGAAGTGGCTTAGTGAACAGGTTTTCGGGGAGGGTGAGCTGGTGAGTCAAGCTTGTTTTGTTAATGCATCTAAGCCTTCGATATTGCAGCTTCTGAATTTTGGCGAAGCCATGTCTATTGGCCCTCACCAGCCTGAGAAATTGTTTCGTATCCTTGACATGTATGAAGTTCTAGCAGATCTCATGCCGGACATTGATGCTTTGTACTCAGATGAGGTTGGTTCCTCAGTGAAAATTGAATGTCATGAGGTTCTGAAGAGATTAGGCGATTGCGTGAAGGCAACATTCATTGAATTTGAAAATGCCATTGCATCAAATGCATCAACAGCCCCTTTTGTAGGTGGTGGAATACACCCTTTGACAAGGTATGTTATGAATTATCTCAGGACTCTCACTGACTACAGTGAAACACTGAATCTGCTTCTGAAGGATCAAGAAGAAGAGGACACGCTTTCGCTATCACCTGATAGGAGCCCGGGTACAGAAGAAGATAGCAGAAGCCAGGGATCTCCAGATAGAGCTTCCTCAATGACCCTCCACTTCAGATCAGTTGCTTCAATCTTGGAAAGCAACCTTGATGACAAGTCCAAGTTATACAAAGAAATTCCCTTGCAGCACTTGTTCTTAATGAACAACCTTCATTACATGGCTGAAAAAGTTAAAGGGTCTGAACTCAGGCTCATTTATGGAGATGGTTGGATTAGAAAGCACAACTGGAAGTTTCAGCAGCATGCAATGCAATATGAGAGATCTAGTTGGAGTGCCATTCTCAACTTGCTCAAGGATGAGGGAATTCACGTTCCGGGTACGAATTCAATCTCGAAAAGTCTTCTTAAGGAGAAGCTAAGAAGCTTCTACCTTGGCTTTGAGGATGTTTACAGGATCCAAACAGCTTGGCTTATCCCTGATGTTCAGCTTCGCGAAGACTTGCGGATTTCTATATCTGTCAAAGTGATCCAAGCTTATAGGACATTTGTTGGAAGGAATAATAGTCACATAAGTGACAAACACCTTAAGTACTCTGCTGATGATTTGGAAAACTATCTTTTGGATTTCTTTGAAGGCTCTCAAAAGTGGTTGCAAATTCTTCATAGGAGTAGATAGTCAAGAATAATCCTGTTCTTTATTTAACAAAGATTTGTATGTGGTCACAACCAGGTTTAGGTTCCGACCAAAACCTTCTCGTTCCACTGTGTGCATTATATGTAATGACTGTAAGAGTTTCATAGTTATGCTGCTTTTTTGCAATGTATTCTATAGATTGTTTTAATTCTAATAAAAATAGGAGATATACAATGATTGTTGCGTTCCTCTTTGAAATTTTTGCGTCTGAAATATTCAATAAGGGTCTGTTTAGGTAAGTAGCTAATTTGAGAAGCTTATTGAAATAAGTTTAAAATAGGTTATATGTATGTATAAATGTTTATTCATAAGCTATTATGAGAATCTTATGAAAATAAGTACTAAACAAATAGATAGGTCATTAACTATTTACATAGTCTCTCACAATTACACAAACACTTGTACTTATACTATAAGGTTAACTCAATAAGCTGTTCCAAACAGGCTTATTTGAGTTTATCTTATAGCATAAACACTTATAAGTGTTTGAGTGAGCTTATGTAAATAGGTTATGATGTGCCTATAAACTATAAACTGTTTTAACCTTATTTTCATTAGCTTTTCATATTAACTTATGAATAAGCACTTATATTTATAACTTCCCGTTTGGAAGAGCTTATATGAGCTTAACTTATAGTATAAGTGCTTATACAAGTGTTTGGGAGAGCTTATGTAAATAGCTTATGACCAACCTATAAGCTATTTTGAACTTATTTTCATAAGCTAACCAGAGTAGCTTATGAAAAAGAGCTTATGTTTATATATAGCTTATTTTCAATTTATTTCAATAAATTTCTTAAAATAACTTATTAATAAGCGCTTATGGTCATAAGCGCTTAATTAAGCTGTTTTCCCAAACGCGGCCTAAGTTTATTTCAACAAGTTTCTCAAAATATCTTATGAATAAACGCTTATGCAATAAACACTTATTGTCATATATGTTTAATTAAGATGTTTACTGAAAGACATCAATTTGTGAAGATGAGAAAAATTACATGCCTTGATGAAAAGCAGGGATCTATATTTATATTCTCTTATAATTCCAACACCTGAGGAGAGTTTTAACTCGCCGAGGACTTCAAGTTTAAACTATGTTGGAGTTAAACTAAGTCAAATAATCTTACTCCAATTAATGGTCCAGAAAGAAACCTGTGTTAGTCAAAATCTTGAAACACTGAATGAAATGGCTTTTGATAGGGCAAGATATTGACTTTTGCTGATGAAAATGTCTGGAAACTAGGGATTTGAAGTCAACTTGAGATTTTCATGTCAGATGCATTCACCAAGGGCTTGCAAATTTTAATCAATTGGGATTATTTGGACCTGTCATTTTCTAGTCCAATAGTAAAGGCTTTCCCCCTCATGGTGTAAATGTGTACTGAAAGAGACACTTCCTTGAGCAACTTGAAATCTTTTGAGGGTCTAATTGTCAGCATAGGTGGTCCATACCATAACTCAATATTTTTAATGGGGCATTGAATTTGGACCTAACTGGTCATGCCATGTGAATTATTCTGATATGAAGACCCACTGCCCCACCACCCCCGAAAGAAACGGAGTAAATTAATGGACTAATTGAAAACGGTCCGGTATTTGGATCCCAGTTGTCGCAACATAGGCGTTTGGCGACGGTTTTTTGACTCTGCTGTACATGAAGAGTAAAGAAAATAGCATTTGTTTTGAAACCACTGCAAGATAAATATATTATTTTGTGACAATTAGAGCAGCGGTTCAAAGCCGCTAGAAAACATTTTTTTTTATACTTGTAAAAAACCGTTGTATATATATGTTGATTGGTGGTCGACATTGTAAATATGTACATAAATCATTTTCCAATTGAAAAAGGTGAGTATACATAGAAAAACACAGGATATGATACATAATATAATATGATAATAAAAGAGAGATGAAGAAAATAATTGAGATTAATGGAGACAAAATTATTGTTTGGTTTCATATTTGCAAGTGTTGGAACCGGTTCATCTTTTCGCTTGATCAATTTTAAAATCCCGAGACTATTTACTTGTCACTATAACTGATTCTGACTTTAGAATCAATTGCATAAAAACTTCGAAGCTCACCTTAATGCTCTAAAATCAATTTTTGAGTAAAACTACCAATCGTGTGATTTTACAACATTATCCTATATAAATCAACTTTTTCATAGTTGTATTTGAATATACATCACTTTGCCTTCAACTATACTTTTATTGTAACTAAGAGTTCGTTTGGTATGTTGTTTAGTATTAGACCCGATAGTATTAAGTCCGATATTATAAGGCATGATATGATAAGACCTAATAAAAAATTAATACTATACAGCGTTTGGGCATATACTGTATAGCATATCATATCGTTTAAATTAATAAAATCATATGCTTGGTGGAGGGTGGTGGTGGTGGTGGTGGTGGTGGTAGATATGGCAGTGTAGGGTGGTAGTTGTGGCGGTAGTGGTGGTGGTGGAGGCGATTGTGAGGGGGTGGTAGAGTTAGTTGTGGTGATGGTGGTGGCCCTAGCGGTGGTGGTGGCGGTGATGGCAGTTTTGTGGGGCAGTGGTGGCGGCAATGGCGGTGGCAATGGCGAAGGGTGTTGGTGGCGACAACCAGTCGCGAAGGGTGGTGGTGGTAGAGGCGATAGCGGTGGTGAACTGTTGTGGTGGTGGCGATAGTGTTGTAGGGCGGTGGTGGGGTTATGGTGGCGGAGGATGGTGGTGGTCGTGGGTGGTGCTGCTGATGGCGGTGGAGTTGATGGTAGCGGTGGCGATGGTAATGGAAATGGCGGCAGCAATGGTGGTGGCAGTGGTGGTGGTGGTTGTGGCAGTGAGTTAAATAATTTCTAGTAGTATATATATCACAACCTTATCGGACATTATTCATCATCTATATGATAGATAAAATTATTCATCATTTTAATGTATAAGAGTGGATTGATAGATAAACTTATATAATACAATGTTAGCACCAAACAATGAATAGACTCACAATGTATTATATAAACTTATACTATCATATCTAATACGATGTACCAAATTACACAAACCCTAATTTTACTACAATTATTAGTTCTTCTCACAGTTAATTTTGAGAACCCTAATTCAAATATGCACGTTGTCACGTTGAGGGCATCACCAAGGCGTTGCCTCAAATGACAACTTTTCCTTCTTGTCTTAGAAATTGTTGAATGAGAAAGATACTTTGAATGAGTGACCAAATGGAAAACGTTCAAGGTCCTAATTGGTTGGTTGGCATTATTAAGTGTAAGCTGCCAGGAGCATATTAACATGTTCTTCTCTGTACATGCTAAGTTAGCATTGCTATTATGAAGACAAGAACTTGACCCAAAAAACTATGCCTTGAAATATTCCTTCTATTTAATTTATTATTTGGATTGTTTGATATTGTGACCTGCGATCCAAGTTCTTTTTAATGCTTCAAGAAATCATTATTTTTCTTTTTCTAGTAAGTACAAATGTGTCCATGGTTCCTGACCCAAACAATTTTATATTTGTGGCCAAAAAATTTGGGTTGACCCTTTTTTTTTGGGGTTCTTCTGGCCAAATTTTCGAACATTCCTGGACAGTTAATTTATGCACCAGTTAACAGCATGCATAGTTTGCACTATGAATTTGCTTATCAGAAAATAAAAAGTAACATTACACTTGTTTAGTTGTTTATTTAAATCTCTTTTTATTCACTATTACGTCACTTATTATAATTTTTATTCCTTTTATCTTTTCTTCCTAATTCTGTTCTCACTTGGGTTAAATTAATCATTTTTTGAAAATATAATAAACCTAAGACTAAGAGAGAGGGAATTGGGGCCACGGATGTGATTCAACAAATTATCAAATTCAAAGACTTGGAATAAATGAATAAGAAAAAAATACGGTGCTTGAATGCAATTAAAGCATAGGGACTGTTGATACTTTCTACATTGAATTGAATCTAAAACCATTTTTTGTAGGGTTGCGGAAGAAGTCAAGAAAGTAACGTCACCTAGTAGATCTTTATTGGATCTTCATTAATCATTACATTACCTTCTTAAGCTCCTATATGTTCTTAGTAACAGTGATGGATTCATGAATTTAACTTTTGGGAGCAAAATACCAAGTTGGATCCCCTGCAGCTTCTGCTGTAGTAAATCACTAGTTTTTAAATTTTTTAACAAATTCAACTTTTTACTAATCAATATAAACCATTTAATACAAGAATCAAAGGTCAGGAATTTGCAGCAAGAGCTCCAAAGAAAAAGGCTGGAGAGGATCTATGTTGCCGAAATACACATTCAAATTTGCAAGACTAAAAAAATAAAATACATTACTATTAAAAGTTTAAATATACATTATATTTGTTCTCCACGAATTTTCATATTTTGAAAATATTGAACAGTTTTTATTTCATTCTCAACACTATTAAATATGCTCCGCTCTATATAAGTAACTAAACAATCTTTCAATCATTCATCTCTCATACAATTTAACATCTGATTCTTGATAATGCTCATAGCGGATAAAGCTTTTTCAACTGTTGCAGTTGCCACGGGTGGTATCAAAGCTAACTCTAAAAGTAAATATACTAATGAATATACAATATGTTTTCTAGTCTCCGCAAACTTTATAACAAGATCCCTAATTCCCTAAATTCTAGAAAATGCATTACTGAAGCTTATATATATGAAATAATTTTGAAGTTGGTTATCTTGTATCAAAAGTTCTACGACAGGAAAATATGAAGGATAGAATTGAGCTAAATGAATCAATGTCATTATCAAATGCTACACAAAAAAGTAACTCGGTATTCATTTATGTAAAATGATTATTCAACTTCTAAAGTTGTCAACCAATTACTAGATAGAATAATTCAACTTGAAAATGATGCATGTTAGAAACTTTCTCCATTTTGCGCCTTGATGTTCCTTGTGTTCAAATGTATCAAATATATCAATAATAACAACGTAGTACTTTTCACAAAATAATGAAACCTCATTGAGCAAAGAATGTCAACATTCACCTCTCATAATCTTCAACCTCTGCTTTGCAGTATCGTCTGATACTATCGTTTGAATAAGTTAGCATTCTATCATCTATATGGCAGCATCGTCTGCCAAGTTGAATCGAATGCATAATTGTATCGTCTGGTCAGTTAGTCATGCCAGCTGTCCATGTGTGACAGGTGACCCGGAATTATCCGGGATCCTGTCTGATTGTGTTGACCCAGAATATCCGGGATCTTGTATGTTTGTCTATTTTTCCTCTATATATAAACAGAGCTTTTACAGTGAATTAATCAGAATAGAAATAACATCCAGTATCTTCGATTTCTCATTTTTCTTCTTCAAAGAACAATTGGTTCTTATCATGGTATCAAGAGCTAGTATCGATCTGTGATCTTGTTTTGTTGCTTTCCGCTATGGCAGAAGCTCAGACTTCATCTTTGCCTTCCTTTTCACATATTGTTTCAATCAAACTTGATGAAACAAATTTTTGATCCTGGGTACAACATGTTGAAGGTGTTGTTCGACAACTTAGTATGAAAAAGTTTCTTGTGAATCCAGCAATCCCACCTCATTTTTTGTCTGATGCTGGTCGTGAAAAGTCTGTTGAGAATCCTCTTTACGCAACCTGAATCGAACATGATTCAACACTATTCACTTGGTTGTTTTCTTCCCTATCGCCTGTCGTTCTGCCTACAGTTGTTACAGTCCTGGCAGATCTGGCAAGAAGTTCATGACTTCTTCAATATACATTCTCTGGCACAATCCGCAACTCTTCGCTCAGAGCTTTGCACCATTGTCAAAGGGGCGAAATCTCTCTCTGACTATCTCAAACGCATTAAGACAATTGCCAATGCTCTCATCTTCATCGGTGATCCAGTTTCATATCGAGATCACATTGAAGCTATCTTTGATGGATTACCGGGTGAGTATAGCTCTCTTATGCCTCTTGTCAGCAATCGGGAGGTGTCATGCTCTGTCTCTCAAGCAGAAGCAATTCTTATTGCTCATGAAGCCTACCTTCTTCACTCTCGCAAGAGTCAGCTTCTTGACAATCCACTGTCTGCTCTGCTCACACATACACCAGCGTAGACGATAGACTCACCAGTACTGAACCAGCAATCTTCTCAAGCCAATTATGCTTATGGTTTACCTGCCTAGAATCGTGTCGTGCACACCACTAATGATCCACCATCTGTGAATCGGGGTTTCTCTTAGTCAACCCATAACTATGGCTCGTTTGGTGATTATCGTAGTCCTGATGGTCGCTCTGGTGGCCATGGTGGCCGTGAGCGTGGACGTAGTGGACGCTCCTCTGTTCAGTGTCAAATCTGTTACAAGTGGGGTCATGAAGCCAACCCTTGCTATCACTGCATATCGTCTACCAATTTTCCAGGAATAGTTGGCTCATCACTATATGGTGGTCAGTTTAATAAAGTTCCTTAGCAGGCCGGTACCTTTGGAGGCTTTGCACCACCTCTTTCTAATTTTCAACAAGCAGGACTTGGTCTCCCACCCTTTTATAATCTTCAAATAACTAGGCCCTCCCAATTACCTTTTTACAATGCTAGTCCGAAGACTGATCCACATGGATATCCTTCGGGAATTGCTTATCCTCCGTTTGCTGGATATGTCAATGGTTATCACCAGCAGACGATGCCTGCACCTATGTTTTAGTCTCCCCAGTACATGATTGGCCCTTCTCACTTTGCACAGCACCCAATAAACCAATTGTTTTCACAACAGACGATGGGACAAGCTCTGCTCACTGCATCGACAAGACAAGGTGCAGGGAACTGGTTACCAGACACTAGTGCAACTCATCATGTCACCCATAATGCTACTGCCTTCTCCAATCCTACACCCCTTCAAGGGAATGATCACATCCTCATGGGAAATGGTCAAGGTTTGCCTATCCAATCTATAGATAAGGTTTCCTTTAAGTCACCATGTCAAACACATGCTACTCTTTCTCTTAGTGATTTGTTGCTTGTTCCCTCAATCACTAAAAATCTTGTTAGTGTTAGTAGGTTTGATAGAGATAATCATGTTAAATTTGAGTTTGATCATGCTCACTGTCTTGTCAAATCTCAGGCCAATGGTGAAATTCTTCTTCAAGGGACTGTTGGGGATGATGGTCTCTACTATTTTGATGGTATGCATGCTTCCACGTTCTTCAAGAACAAGTCTTCTTTCATGTCAGCTCCCACTTCCTCCTTATTTACTTTACCTAAAATACATGTAACCACAAGAACTGGTAGCTCACTCGTAGGACCCACCTCCTATGACCTTTGGCATCATCACCTAGGTCATCCTACTCATGAGATTTTACATTCTATTCTGACTAAATGTAATATTTCAGTTCCTTCTTGAGTTATTTCTCGTGTTTGTAGTGCCTGTTGTATGGGTAAATCTCATAGATTACCTTCTTCTCAATCTAATACAATTTATTCTCAACCTTTAGAACTTGTATTTTCTGATTTATGGGGACCAGCCTCCATTGAATCTTTTGCTGGTTATTCTTATTTTCTTACTTGTGTTGATGCCTACACACGATATACATGAATTATTCCTCGAAGATAGAAATCCGAAACCTATGCCACCTTTCTTCAATTTCAAGTAATGATTGAATTTCAATTAAATCTGAAAATTAAAGCTGTTCAAACTGATGGAGGCACTGAATTTAAACCCCTCAGTTCTCATTTTTCTCAATCGGGAATTGTTCATCGTCTGACTTGCCCCCACACATCATCAAAATGGCAGTGTGGAACGCAAGCACAAACATGTTGTTGAAACTGGCCTTTCTTTGCTTGCTCAACCCAAAATTCCCCATCAATACTGGGATCATGCCATTTTAACAGCTACCTTTCTCATAAAAATATTTCCTACCTCTGTCTTATGCAATGTTAGCCCTTACTATAAGTTTCACAGTGTTCACCCAGATTACAAGTTCTTGAAGGCCTTTGGTTATGCATGCTATCCCTTTCTCTGTCCTTACAATGTCTCTAAAATTCAGTTCAGGTCCCGGGAGTGTGTCTTCCTTGGTTATTCCCTTGCCCACTAAGGTTATAAATGTTTAGATGTCAGTGGGAAATTTTTCGAGTCAAGGGATGTTATTTTCAATGAATGCAGGTACCCATACACAAAGATATTTTCAACTCCTTCTACCACCATGGAGGGGTCTTCTCTAACATCCTTTATTCCAAGGTATTTTGTGACTCCAAATCAAGGGCAACAACAGTCTCTATCTGATCATCCAGTTGCAGCATCGTCTGATATTCCTACATTGTCTGGTGGTGTAGTATCGTCTGCCGCTCATCAATCCTCTGATGTTATAGCATCGTGTGGTAATTAACAAGCACCAGTCAACACTCATGTCATGCAAACTAAATCCAAATCTGGGATTACTTGGCCCCAGGCACCCTCAGTTCTGCCTCCTCCAGTCAACACTCACACTATGAAAACTTGCTCGAAGACTGGAATTGTTCAGCCACAACTTCTTTTAACTCAGGTTGAATCAACCTCCTACAAGAAAGCTCTTCAATATCCCCACTGGAAGCATGCTATGTAGGCAGAGTTTGATGTCTTGCAACATGTAACACCCCAATTTTGGGTTGAGGGTCACATAGTAATTATGCGAAAATAATTTTTGAAAACCTCTAAAAAATAATCCTCAAGTTTTCAAAATTGATATCTCACAAAATAAATACATTATAATTATCCCATAATATAATAAATAAAACCACAAAACTATTCGAGAAATAACTTTGAAAATATTACAGTTGCACCACAAGTGCTAAATATTAAAACAGCGGAAAACAGTAGATAAATCTTCTTCAAATCATTTTCTGATTTCTCACGATCCTCTACTCCAAATTACATTAGCTCCAAATCCATCTTTCTTGTACCTCAACGCCCTGTCTGTCTCTGACGTTAAACGCACAAACAACAAACAACAAAAAGAAAGGGTTAACTCAAAATACAACAATAATACAACGCATCAATTGTGATAAAACAACCAACAATAAAATACAGTAATTACAAATCCAATTACCACAACTCAACGAATAAAAATTTACTAGTGCTCATATACAAATCACCACAACCACATGATTGTTACCTTCTTGAAAATGACAGCCACTCTAGGTTGGGCAAGCTTTTTATTTCCAAGTCCACTACCTCAACCTCAAAATCAACCACGTCAAGGCTTCTCTTTTGTCGAACTCCTATCTCACTTAGAACCATTTTTTTCCTCTGTTGAACGCTTAAAATTGCTTTCATCTCTTGATAAACATCATCCGGAACATTGGGACACGGTTCACAATTGTGGAATGTTTTTGCCAAGTGATGTTTCACCCGAGAAATACCTCCATTAAGTTCTTTTGAGCAGAAGTTGCACATAATCTTGACAGAACTACCACCAACAGAAATTCCATACTTCCATCCCGAATCAGTTATGCTACCTTTGGCAAATCTACTTTTAGGAACAACACTCACTGTCGCACTTGAGGTGCTACCAGCAGCAGATATAGGATCAGCGCTACCCTACCAACACTTCCATCATCTCCAGCAGAAGCAGACATTTCAAGATTGAAATTTGAATCAGATTTTGTGCATAAACAAAGCATTAAAAGGTCTGAACAGAAAAGCCTTTGAAGAAATTGTTAAAGGGAAGAGGGGAAAGAGAACAAAGTACAAACCTTGCTTTAACAATGGACGAAATAGCGAGAGAGAAGAGGGCAGAACAGGGGTGAGATCGCGAGAGAGTACAGAGGAGAACATGGTGCGTCACAGGTGGCCACCGTTGTTGTCGGCGACGAATTCGTTCTAGGTAGACTGACGAAGTCGCGAGAGAGGGAGAAGTGGAGTGGAGAAGGATCTGCGACAAAGAGAAGTCGTGAAATCCCTATTTTTAAAACCGGGTCGCGTAAAAAACGGGTCAAAACCCGGTTCTATTTGGATTCCATCTAAAGCGCAGAAGCTTCAAAAGCTCGCTTCTGCGCTTTTGCTCCGCTTCTGCTCGCTTTTGCTATAATTGCGTTTTTGCATGCGCTTAAAGCAGGGCATGTCTGAAGCGCGCTTTAGCACTAAAAAGCGTGCTTTTGACTACACTGTTGTTGTGTCTTCTAGGTTCAAAGTTGCATTGGTGCAGTCCAATTAACTCGCAATCTTGATTCTGGGAGACTAAATATTTGTAACCACCTTGTAAGCCATGTTAAAGAGACTAATAAGGTAGAGCTGCGTAATATTCACAGTTTAACCATTTTCTAGCAACTTCATATTCTGGTTTTAATTCATAAATATTTTTTAAAAAAGAACTTCCTTAATTAAGAAAGAATAGGCCCAGAGGCCAATACATCAAATTGGATGAAAGAGAGGAGACCTGAAGGTGTCTCTTCAATTCAAACAAAATTGGATAAGGAAAAAGACTACCAAGCTAGATAAAATAGTAAATATTTTATTTTAATCTTTAATTTCTAAACACTCTATTTTGATATTTCACTTTTCTAGAATAGTCTCAATTTAATTATCGAATTTTCTTTTGCTACAAATTAACATATATTTCCTCTGTTTTTTATTAATTGTTCACTTAGGGAAAAAAATATTTCTATACATTGGTCCATTTAGATTTTTAAGAGAGTATTAGTTTATGTTTTTTGAAATAATGCTCTTATGAGAATAATAATGAAGAGAGATAAAATATATTTTAAATGGCAAAATAAGCAAACACATAATACTTTCTGAAAATTAATAAAATGAATTGCTCTCCTTAATATGTGTACTTATTCTCTTTCTGGACAATTAATAAGGAACAAAAGGAGTATTAGACAATTGTGCTTAACAAGTGCAGTACTACGAATATTATTTAATATTCATTTATTTTTTACATGACCCAAAAAGTAATAAGAGTTTAATTATAATGCATAGATTAAAAAAAATTATATTGACAGTCAGTCAAAATTCACTAATTTGTTATGCTAAAAATTAAAAAATAGAAAATTAAATGGTAGATTTGGATGCGTGTATAAAACTTATTTACACAGTGATGCATATAAATTAAATCCTAATAATTTTTTTAAAGTAGATAATCATTATTAATTATTAATTGTTATAATACTCATTTTACATTTTTAAGTTGGTTAGAAGCCCAATTCAAGAAAATAAAAAAAATAAACCTTTCTTAAAAAAATCTAAACGAGTGGCATGGCATTGCTCATGCAGCAGCATCTGTACGGCATAGAAGCCGCCACGTGTCAATTACAAAAGGTAAAGCCAAAGCCCTATTTCTTTCGGGTGGCAAGGGTTTAAGCGGCTCAACACTGTCCCGAGTCTCAACACACTCACACACAGCGAAGAAGCTCCGAGAGAAAAACCCTAGCAGCCTAACATTGTTTTTCAAGGTTCGTAAGATCTCAAAATCAAAACTTTCTGTCAACCAATCTTTCCTTTTTCCATGATGATTTCACTGTTGTTCCTCTTTTGCTCTTTTTTCTTTCGTTACTCGTTGATTGTGTTTCTATCATTTGGCTATTTTGGCCTTGGTGATTCTTAATACGGTGCAAGATTTTTTTTTCCCGGCCTGCAAGCCTTCTGTTTTGTTGAAACTGTAAGTGGGGGTATTCGAATCGAAATGAATTTGAAAAATTGCTTTCGAGTAGTGTTTTATGACTCTTGGCTCATGAGCCTTTTCGATTACAAGTTTTTTGGCACATTAAAATCTTAAATATGAGTAATCTAGCAACAACAAGCCAATAAGTATATGATTTTAACTGAGAATGATGTGTTGCTAGTGTTTGTTATAATGTTTCTAAGAGCATCTGTTCATTGCTACTATGAGATGATCGCTTCTATCATTTACTCGTTAATTGAGCTTCTAGCATTTGGCGGTTTGGACCTTGGTGATGCTTAATACGGTGCAAGGTTGGGTTTTTACGGCCCCCAGCCTTCTGTTTTGTTGATAATGCATGTGGGTATTAGAATAAAAATGAACGAAATGAGTTTGCAAAATTGCTTTGGTGTAATGTTTGGCTTCATGGCTTATTTGCCTTTTCAATTACAAGTTTTTTGGCATATTTACTGCAAATGAGTTTGTGTTATCATTAAGTATATGATTTTGATTGGGTATGATGGGTTCCCTTGCTTGTTATAATGCTGCTAAGAGCATATGTATTTAATCCCAATCAGGACAAGCTTGTTTATTGAGCGGCTGATCCAACCATCGAAGCCTGCATCCCATAAACTTGGTCTAGGTGGATGACCACTTCAACTATAACCCTTTGTGGTCACGTATAATTCTTTATGTTGTGGATGATGCAAAATTACTTTAAAATTTCATCAGATCAGATTGCAATTGCATTGATGATTCTTTTTATTTGAACTGCTGCTGGAACTTTTGTACTTACAGAGCATAAGTTGCATTGAACAATGGAATATGGATCATATGTGTGATTTAACTTTTTGCTGTCTAAAACTTTTTTAGGTTTGAGCAATGGCGTTTATCGGCAAAATTGGAAAGCTACTCAAGAATTCTGCTGTCAAGCACATCAATCATGATGTTTCTGTGTCTACTCCTTCGCTGTTTCAAGCAATTAGATCCATGTCTTCGTCAAAGGTTTTTGTTGGAGGTATGTTAGTCTATCGTGCTGAAGTTTTTTTAAATGGAAAATAGCCATGATTTTTCAAATTTCACTTGAATTGCAGGTATTTCATTTAGCACTGATGATATGAGTCTGCGAGAAGCTTTTGCTCGCTATGGAGAAGTTATTGATGGTATTTTTCATTCTAACTTGATCTACTTTTTTCATCATTTCATGTATAGGTAGGTGGTAATGTCAAACTAATATAAGTTTCAACTTGTAAATTTGTTTCTGACACCATGAGCCAAAGCAAGCCATTATAATCTTCATTTTATATATAATTTTACAGAGCGGCTACATTCTTTTGTTTTGATTGATGAAACATTTTATTGAAAATAAAGGCTTCTTACTTATACATGTATGCTCATGCCATTGCTTCTTCTGTGGGTGTATTTTACTTCATTCTTTGTTCCTCTCTTTTGTTAGACAAACTTTTACACTCTCTTGTTAATCCTTTTATAGTTGTTTAATTGTCACCAACTGTAATGTGTGACAAACTTGCAAAAACAATCGACTGTTTATATAACAAAAAATAATAACAGTGGCTGTGTCAAGCATACATACTTCGCAATATGGTGGTTATTGATTTCTATACTGAAACATGTTTTTTTAATATTTTTCCAGCAAAGGTTATCATTGACCGTGATTCGCAGAGGTCTAGAGGTTTTGGCTTTGTAACATTTGCTACAAGTGAGGATGCATCTTCTGCCATTCAGGCCCTCGATGGCCAGGTATTATCGGTTTTTAAAATTCACATGATGAGCATAATTTCAAAGCCTCCTTAATGAAGGAGTTACTTAGAGGGTTTTCGTTACTTCATATTATTTATGAAATACTGAAACACCCTATACACATACCTGGAGTAAGCAATTGCTGTTATTTGGCTTGAGGTTAGTAGAAATATTGAATGCATATGTGGCTGTTGTATTCTTGTCACCTTCATATAGTATTCTTTTGTAAAAAATGCTTTACGCTAAATAATTTTTTGTTACATATTTATCTATTTCAAGAGTCAGTTTAAAATTATGGATGCTAGGGAAAACCATGCAAATTATTACAAAATGGAATTTGATTTCAAAACCAAGATTGAGCCTTTTAAAGATAAGAGTTTAGTCAAATAGTTTGCCAATCTAAACTTTTCTATTTAAATGAAGAAGGAATATGAGGATACAATTCTTCATGTTACAGTTGTGTTAGAAGTTTAGCATCAATTAATTGTTGGTTGCTATAAGTTTCAATACCATTTTGTCTGTAAAATGTTGGCCTTTTTTCTTGTAACATCTCAAATTATGATGTCACAGGATCTTCATGGTCGGACAATACGGGTAAATTACGCCACTGAAAGGGCACGTCCTGGGTTTGGTGGTGGTGGTGGCTATGGCGGTGGAGGTGGCTATGGCGGTGGAGGTGGCTATGGCGGTGGAGGTGGTTATGGCGGTGGTGGCAGCTATGGAGGCGGTGGCTATGGTGGTGGTGGTGGCAGCTATGGTGGTGGTGGTAGTAATTACCAATTGAATGACAATTCTGGTGGAGGTCTTGGCCCTGCTAGCGGTGAACCCAGCAGCAACTCTGGTTTGGGATATGGTCAGTTTGGTGGCAGCCAAAATGACACAACAGGTGCAGACAATGATGAATTCAATGTGAGAGAGAACAATAATGAACCAGATGAGTATGCTCAGACCCGATGAAGAGAGTATTGTGGTCATAGAGGCATTCCTTGCTTAGAGCAAATAACCTATGGGATTGCTTATATGTTTTTCAAATATTTGTTTGCTTTTTCATTGTTTAGTTTGAATCTGGAAGTTTGTCAGCTCAATGACTGATGTAAAATAAGTGTTTTCTAGGAACTGATTGCTACTACATTTACTCATTTAGAATGATTTTATTTTTCGACCATTGGACACCTAACATTATTAAATATGTTTTCAAACTTAATAGGGCGTGTTTGGATAAAAAAAATTTATTTATGTGCTTATGATAATAAGTCCTTATGACATGAGTGCTTATTTTTAAGCTAGTTTAATTTGCTTATAAGTAGGTTATAAAGTTATTTTCATAAGCACTTATGTTATAAAATAAATTTAAATTACCTAGTCAATAATGTTAAGTGGCATGTTTTGAGAATGAGGCAACAATCTATTGGAGTTGGTGTAATCGATGACTAATGTAGGAATAGAAGACCATTCACCGGTGGTACTATGGTGGAGTTTGCCTTTCTAATGAATAGCTGGTTTGGGAAAAACATTTGAGCAATGAAGGATTCTGTAGAAGTGATTTGATTTTATTACACCAACTCGAAAAGATTGTGAAGTTGATAATCATTTGTGATGTAGTTAAGCTTTATGCAGAATTAATTACCATGTTCAGGGTTCAGTGATCGTGTATATGGATTATAATTGTATGATGGAACTTATGGACTAGGCACTCACAAGCTACACTGGTGGTACCATGAAGGTCTCGTGCAGTGAAATTATACCCCCCCCCCCCCCCCCCCCCCACTATTCCCACCATCCCCCTTTTTTATAAAGACCATAATATCCCTTTCTTTGTTCATAATTTTGTTTTACTCATTGTTCTTGTCCATGAATTTGTTTTTTTAGTACATCTGAAAGTAATTAAATTTCTCTTTTATGGATTGAACTTTAGACCTACCATTCTTTATTCTCTAACTCATATGTCCCCAATTCATATGTCCTCAATTCTTGTCACTTGAGGTATTTTGGATTCGGCTCTAATCACCACGACGGATTAGGTTAGGGTGAACTTTCATGAATCTAATTTCATGTAACAATTAAATTCCTAAAATTTGATTTTGTTATTAAGTGCTACTGAATCTAAATTCTGGAAATTTTTTTAAAATATACATTTGAATAATATCAAGTAACTTTGAATTTTGGGTCCCTTAGTTCAGTTTCAGGTAATATGTACTCTAACTAAACTTAATGTTCATTGTTCGCGTGCATGCATAGTTTTTTCTGAGTTTTATTTGAAGTTACAATAAATTCTGAAATTAGATTCCGGTATAGTGTTACTAAAACTAAAATCTGAAAAGTTGTATAAGGTATACCTAAAACTAATTCCATGTATGTTTGAATCTTGGATTTCTGAGTTTAGTTTCATGTGAAGTGGTTCTTTTAGAAGTAATGCATATTTACGGAAAAGTAGTTAACAAAAATCAGCTTCCGAAACATATACGAGAGTTTTGAAAATTAGATTTAGGAACTAAAATGACAATTTTGTGTTATGGGATATAAAATTAGGAATCTTTCAAAAGTTGAGAGTATTTCGGTAAATTAGGTAGTGGTAGACGGTAATGAAAGGTAAGAGGAGGTCGTAATATTGCTAAAAATTAGGGTGGGCACCGTTAGATCTAAAGATTTTCAAAATATTTTTAAATGAATGGTGAAGATTGAATGGATCATAAAAGGGTAAAATAGTAATTATCGTCTAAGCCTCACCCTTACCCCTCTCCCTCTCCCCTGCCTCCCACTTCATCAAACTTGTTCCACTGCCGTTAAGTTCGGACAGCAGCCGTCGGCCCCCACCACTAAGAATCCCACGGCACTGCAACCTCCGTCATTGAAGGGATAAAAAAGGTGGGGAGTGGGAGAGCATTGGTGCTTCAACTTTCTTTGTTTGCTTCTGTTTGTTGGTGGTGCTTAAACTTCCTACGTGATTGTCTCAAGAAAGTGGGCCAGCGGAGGATGCTTCACCCACACCCAGATCTAATTCGTGGTTCCACCGGCGGAAATCACCCTCGGTTTATCAAAAAGGTCCACCCTAATCTTCGTCGATGATATTATTATCTACTCATAAATTTGAAATCCATCCCTCTCTTTTGATGGGTAAATTCTCAAGGGGCATAACATTTTCAGATGAAATCATGTTGTGACATCCATCACTCATTTTCATATTAAATCAAATTAATATTTTTTAATAAACTTGTTTATACATCGGAAAAAAAATTAATAAATTATTCAATCAAAGAAAATTTGAATTTTATTTTCATGTATTTTATTATCTATCAATTAAATTTCTTCAATAATACTAGAAATAATGGAAGATTAATTACACTTTTGAATCCTCACGAAGGACCTTTACGCAGTTTTAGTCCCTAAATTTAAAAAATACAAGTTTTCCTTCCCCACGTTTACATGCGTCACCAGTATTGGTTGTTTGAGAAAATGAATGTTACCACAACAATCCTTGTCGCGTAGAATAGATCCAGTAGTCCGTTGATGTCGCCACCAAGCTCTGCTGCGGGTCGCCGTGGAAGGCAATTTCTGACCAACTTTCTAGGTTTTTTTGGGTTGTTTTGGAATGTAATTTTCTCAAGCATGGAGACTGAAACCCAACACCTATAAATTGCTTTTTTTAATTAAAATTAATTTTTTAATTAAAATATAATAAAAAAACCACATCAACAAAATCCGTTAGTTTTTTTTTATGGAATAGTACCGAAGGTAAAGGAATCGGTCGAAAAACCCATTTTCAGGCGGCGGAATGACGATCTGGGCAATGGGTTTTGTTGCGGACAACGAGAGGAGTTCGATGGTGGTGGTGGTTTCTCCATTGGACTTGTGTTTTGGGCAGAATCGAAGAGAGAAGGTCGCGGTGGTGATGAAGGGGAGGGGATCATGGTGGTGTTTCCATGGTGCTGACCATGTCTCGTTACAGAGGGCAAAGAGAGAGAGTAGTGGTGGCGACGCCTCATGTGGTGCAGTGGTGGTGGCGGTTTAGGACCTTGAGTAGGGAGAAGAAGAAGAAGAAAATGGAGAAGAGGAAGAGAAGAAGATGGGTCGACAGCAACAGAAAGAGAGGAAAGAATGTGAAATTTTTGAAGAGAGAGAATAGATCAGAATTGAAGATGGGTTTTGATTGAAGATGAGTTTGATTTTGTCGATTGCTTTATGGGTTTTTTTAAATTTTTTTTTGCTAAATTACATATTTGTCCTAAGAATTGTTAGTTTTTTTTATAAAATAGTGCTGAGAGGCCAAAACTAATAACGGAGGTAAATGTGGGGAGGAAAACTTGTAGTTTTAAAGTTTAGGGACCAAAATCGCGAAAAAGTCATTCGTGGGACCAAAAGTGTAATCAAGTGATAATGAGATACTTGTAAAAATAATCACATAATATTTTATTTTCATGGGTTTTAGCGGGTTCACACTGTCCCGGGTCTCAAAACACACACAGAGCGAAGAAGTTGCGAGAGAGAAACACTCGCAGAGCCTTTCAAGGTTCGTAAGATCTCAAAATCAGAACTTTCTGTCTTCCCATCTTTCCTTTTTCCATGATGATTTCACTTTTGTTTCCTATTTGTTTATTTTATATCATTTACTCGTTGATTGAGTTTATAGCATTTGGCGATTTTGACCTTGGTGATGCTTAATACAGGGCAAGATTTGTTTTTTACGGCCTGCAAGCCTTCTGTTTTATTGAAAATGCATATGGGTATTCGAATCAAATTGAACGAAATAAATTTGAAAAATGCTTTGGAGTAGTTGAATGGCTTCTTGGCTCATGGGCCTTTTCAATTACAAGTTTTTGTCATATTTACTGCAAATATGAGTGTGTGGCTATCAAAATCTATTAGCACCAAGCCAATAAGTATATGATTTTGATTGGGAATGATGGGTTTCTTGTTACAATGCTGCTAAGCGTGTCTATTCTATTCATTACTACTATGAGATCATCACTTCTATTGGTATCCCACTTTAGGCTGTTGACCACTTCAACTGCAACCCTTGGTGGTCACTTGTAAATATTTGTTTTGTGAATGATGCGAAATTGGATTACAATTTACAATTTCATCAGATCATATTCCAATGTATTGATGATTCTTTTTTAACTTAAATGCTGGTGGTACTTTTGTACATGCAGAGCGCAATGAACAATGGATATATCATATGAGTGATTTAACTTTTTGCTGTCCGAAACTTTTTTAGGTTTGAGCAATGGCGTTCATTGGTAAAATCGGAAAGCTACTCAAGAATTCTGCTGTCAAGCACATCAATCACGATGTTTCTGTGTCTACTCCTTCGGTGTTTCAAGCAATTAGATCCATGTCATCTGCAAAGGTTTTTGTTGGAGGTATGTTGGTCTATCGTGCTGAAGTTTTTTTTTTTTAATGGAAAATAGCTATGATTTTTCAAATTGCACTTGAATTGCAGGTATTTCATTTAGCACTGATGATATGAGTCTGCGAGAAGCTTTTGCTCGCTATGGAGAAGTTATTGATGGTATTTTTCATTCTAACTCAATCTACTTTTTTTTTCATCATTTCATGTATAGGTAATGTCAAACTAAAATAAATTTCAACTTGTAAATTTGTTTCTGAATTTCACCATTAGCCAAAGCAAACCATTATAATCTTCATTTTATTTATAATTTTACAGAGCAGTTACATTCTTTTGTTTTGATTAATGAAACATATTAAAAATAAAGGCTTCTTACTTATACTTGTATACTTGTGCCAATGGTTTTCTGTGGGTGTACTTTACTTTATTCTTTGTTCCTCTCTTTTGTTAGACAAACTGGTATACTCTCTTGTTAATCCTTTTAGTTGTTTAATTGTCACCAGCTGTAATGTGTGACAAAATAGCAAAAACAACCAAATGTTTATATAACAAACAATTAAACCAGTGGCTGTGTCAATCATACATACTTCACAATATGGTGGTTATTGATTTCTACACTGAAGCATGTTATTTTTAATATTTTTCCAGCAAGGGTTATCATCGACCGTGATACGCAGAGGTCCAGAGGTTTTGGCTTCGTAACATTTGCAACAAGTGAGGATGCATCTTCTGCCATTCAGGCCCTCAATGGCCAGGTATTATCAGGTTTTAAAATTCACATGATGAGCATGATTTCATTACTTAGAGGGCTTTCATTACTTCAAATTATGTATGAAATAGTGAAATTCTTTATGTACAAACCTGGAGTAAGCCATTGTTGTTATTTAGCTTGAGGTTAGTAGAACTTGAAATATTGAGTGCATATGCATGTCGCTGTTGTATTCTTGTCACCTGCTTTTGGTATTCTTCTTGTAAAAAATGCTTTAGGCTACATAAATCTTTGTTACATTTTTATTTGTTTCAAGAGTCAGTGTAAAATTTTGAATGTTAGGGAAAACCATGCAAATTTTTACAAAATGTAATTAGATTTCAATAGCAAGATTGCGGTTTTCAAAAGCGAATCTAAATTTTTTTAAATAAAGAAGGAATGAGGATACAATTCTTCATGTTACAGTTGTGTTAGAAGTTTAGCATCAATTAATTGTTGCTCTAAGTTTCAATACAATTTTGTCTGTAAAATGCTGGCATATTTTCTTGTAACATCTCAAATTATGTTGTGTCACAGGATCTTCATGGTCGGAGGATAGGGGTAAGTTATGCTACTGAAAGGGCACGTCCAGGGTTTGGTGGTGGTGGTGGTGGCTATGGTGGAGGTGGCTATGGCGGTGGTGGCAGCTATGGAGGAGGCGGCTATGGTGGTGGTGGCGGCGGCTATGGTGGTGGTGGCAGCTATGGTGGTGGTGGTAGTAATTACCAAATCAATGACAATTCTGGTGGAGATCTTGGCTCTACTAGCGGTGAACCCAGCAGCAACTCTGGTTTGGGATATGGTCAGTTTGGTGGCAACCAAAATGACACAACAGGTGCAGACAATGATGAATTCAATGTGAGAGAGAACAATAATGAACCAGATGAGTATGCTCAGACCCGATGAAGAGAGTACTGTGGTCATAGAGGCATTCCTTGCTTAGAGCAAATAACCTATGAGATTGCTTATATGTTTTTCAAATATTTGTTTGCTTTTTCATTGTTTAGCTTGAATTCGGTAGTTTGTCAGCCCAATGACTGATGTTAAATAAGAGTTTTCTAGGAATTGATTGGTACTAAATTTAGAATGATTTTATGATAGGACCAGAATGTGTAGATGAAAGAATCACCCACGAACCCAAGATAATTCTGAATTACAAAGTTTATTTGATAGAATGTAGTTGAATTACAAATGAAACAGAGTTGTTTTTGGAAGAAGAGAACCTTAGGTTATCAAGAAACCTGATCTGATTGCCTAATAGATCAGCCCCAAATTTTAACTTCCCAAAGGCTAACTTCTAACCCGATGATACAGTTATTTATAATAATTGACCTCTAACAGAATGACACAGCTAATGACAGCTAGTAAACTGACTATGAATAGGCTTAACTAACAGAATTAGTTAAGCCTCTATTACTATCAAAGGTTGACTCTAGTAAACCCTTCTATAATTCTTTCTAACATACACCCTCTTGATAACTGGCCTCTCAACTCTATCATTTTAATTTTTGACCATTTGACGCCTAACAATAATACACATGTTCAAAACTCTATTAGGTGGGCATAAGCGCTTATGACCAAAGTGCTGAAGGCCCGTTTGGGAGAGCTTTTGAACAGTTTATTTGAGTTTATGTTATAAAATAAGTTCTTTTGTGCACATTTGGTAGAGCTTATCGAAATAGCTTAGAAGCCTTCCATAAGCTCTTTTTAGCTTATTTCCATAAGCTGATAGAAACAGCTTATTCAAAGCTTATTTGGAGCTTATGTGACCTTTTAATGAGATCTCTTCGAATCCTCTTCGAATCCTGACAACCCTTATTTCTCACACTACATTTTATTTGTTTCCCCCTAATTAGAAACTCTAAATAGAATGTGTTCTTCTCTTCTATTTACAACAGAGAACGTTCTTCTCTTCTCCAACTGTAGCTTGAGCATGTACCTCTTCCCCTCTCCTCCGTGGCGCTCATCTCCTTCCTCTCCCCCGGTCGCGCGCCCCTCCCTCTCTCTGGCCAAGCCTCTTCTCCTATAAATCAATGGTAAGCATCATTCTAATCCCAATCGCAAATTGTGTTGGTAGAGAGAAACTCTACTAATGCAAAACTCTAAGAGAAATCAAAAGCGAAAATTAAGAAAAGAAAGCAAATGAGGCAACCTGCCAATTTTCTTATTGTCATTCTATAAAGAAGAGCTTAGAACATATACTAACCAACTTAACTAGAAATCTAGAATTAAATGTGACCTTACATGTGTCACTATCCTAAGTGAATACAATAAAATGATAACAACATAAATATTAGCCCAAATTCTATAAAATAATATAATACTAGCCCAATAGATTGTTCACCCAATTAACCTTCTACCACATGTCTCCTTTCTTCTAATATTTCCAATCGCAAGCCATAGCTGCTCCGACCTTCATCTTGTCAAACGTTAGACTTTCTAGAACCATGATGAATAATGTTAGAATATAATATAAAACCATTCATGTGGCTTTTACCCAACAGCTTAAGCTAGTTTTTGTATTTGAGTTAGGGCTCCCAATTTGATATGGTATTAGAGCCTCTATGACTAAGTGGTCTAGAGTTCGATCTCTCTCAAGTGGGCTCTTGCGTGAGGGGACGTGTTAGAATATAATATAAAATTTTTCATGTGACATTTATCAGCTTAAGCTAGCTTTTATTGTTTGATTAGATCTTCTAATTTTTAATAATTAAGACACCTTTTAGTGAATCTGTGATCGAAAAACTGCAATAAATAAGACAAAGATGCCAATCGCAAACTATGGCTTACGGTCTTGCAATTGCAATTTCAACCAGCTATATTATATTGTTGTGCTGCCGACAATGCTGTTATTCCTGATATTTTGTGCTTTCCTCCTAAATTTAGTTTAGTTTTTAACTTTTAAATTTCAACTACTAATAAGTGTTTATGTAAAAATACATATAAACGCTTTGATTCAGCGTAAACTATTCTCAATATGTGCATTCAAACACAAACAGTTTATTGAATTTAAGCGTTTATAACATAAGCTCTTAATTAATCTGTTTTCCCAAACAGGGCCTAAGTTACTTTTAGCCGCTTATAAAAATAAGCTTAAGCTCAAAACAGTTCATAGATTGGTTATAAGTATTTTTATGAGATTGTGCAAACAATTGCATAACTGCTGCTTATGTTGTAAAATAAGTTTCAATTAACTTTTCCAAATGATTTAGGCAGTAATGTTAAGAGGCATGTTTTGAGAATGGGGCAACAATCCAGGAAACTAATTTCAAGTATATTTTAATTTGGGTTCCTGAGTTTATTTTCAGGTATTGTACCTTAATGCTCATTTTTTGGGTGCATGCATACTTTTCTGAATTAAGTTTTAGGTTACAATAAAATTCTTGAAATTGAATTCTAAAATCTGAAGTTTTAAGGTCTACCTACGACTAATTTCAGGTATGTTTGAATCTTGGGTTTCTGGACTATTGGTTCTTTCGGAAATAATACATATTTTTCAAAAAAGTATTTACCAGAAATCAGTTTCCAGAACATATACGAGAGTTCAGAAATTAGATTTAGGAACTTAATTGATAATTTTGTGTTCTGGAATATAAAATTATGAATATTTCCAAAATTAAGAGTATTTTGTAGTTGCATTTGGGGATGAAAGGTAAGGGGGGTTGTAATAGATTTTTGCCCATGATTGTCAATTAGAAGCGTTCATAGCGGATCCAATGCAAACTAAATTGATAAAAATAGAATTAGGCTTCGTTTGGCCCAGCTTTTTTCTGACTTAAAAGCCACTTTTAAGTAAAAGTTAAAAATAAGAGCTTTTAAAAAGAAGAAGAAGCTGTTTGTCAGTTTTCAGTTTTTTATAACTTAAAAAACTACTTTTAAGTTAAAAGTTGTTTGGTAAAACTGTTTTAAAAAAGTTTCATATATGGCGGCGGCGGGCGGTGGCGTGAAGGGGCGGTGGCGGCGGCGGCGTGGCGGCGGTGGCGTGGTGGCGGTGGCGTGGTGGCGGTGGTGCGGTGGCGGCGGGGCGGTGGCGACGATGGCGTGAGTGGCGGTGGCGTGAGGGGGAGGCGGCGGTGCGGTGGCGGTGGTGGTGGCGGTGCGATGGCGTGGTGGTGGTGGTGTGGTGGCGGCGGCGCGGTGGTGGCCGTGTGGTGGCGGCGATGCGGTGGCGGTGGCGTGGTGGTGGTGGCGGTGGTGTGAGGGGGCGACGGCGACGGCGGTGGCAGTGGTGTGGTGGCGCGGTGCGGTGGCGGTAGTGGCGGTGGTGGTGGTGGCGGCGGCGGCAGTGGCGTGGTGGTGGTGGTGCGGTGGCGGCGGTGGCGTGAGGGGGCGACGGCAGCGGCAGTGGTGTGGTGGCGGTGGTGGCGGTGGCGATGGTGGTGGCGGCGGCGGTGGCGGTGGCCGCGGTGGCGTGGGGGGGGCGGTGGCGGTGGCTGTGGTGGCGGCAGCGGGGGCAGCGACGGTGGGGTGGTGGTGGTGGTCATAATAATAATAAGTTACTTTTAAGTAAAAAGCTCATATTTCTAGCTTTTTCTAAAAAGTTACTTATTTCTGTTTTATGTTATAAAAATAAGTTACTTAAAAGCTACTGAACTTTTTCAACAAATGTGTTTGGCCCTGCTTTTGCCCATGATTGTCAATTAGAAGCGTTCATAGCGGATCCAATGCAAACTAAATTGATAAAAATAGAATTAAACCCGTAAAAAATGAATTTTTTTTAGATTGGATTTCGAATTTAATTTCCAAAATCAAATCAACCCAAAACAAACATTTATTTAAAAGGAATCAAACATTTACCACTGATTTTTATATTAAATCAAATCGATATTTTTAAATTACTTATTTAACTGAAAAAAAATTCAATTTTAGTTTCATGTACTTTATCAATTAGTAATTAAATTTCTTCACTAATATTAAAAATAATGGAATATTTATTAATTATCATTGAAATCATTTATAACTGAACTGAAGTATGAAAGTTTTAGATTTAAAAGATTCATACATTTCTATTGTTCATAATCTTAATTTTGAGTGAAGGTTGTTTGAGTCTCTTTAAATTATTAAAATTTGATTTTAGTTCTTAGTTTTTAAAATACCCATTTTTGTCTTTTATTGTTTGACAGTTGTTTTAGCCCTCAGCATGTGCTTTTTAATTTCTTTTTGGTGTTTTGTACCTAAAATGTTTAATAACATTACAATTCTTTGATATAGTTTGTTTCACCACTGTATTAGTTTTTTTTTTTTTAAGTTATTTGTTAGTTGAGAACTAAAATAAAGCTATTTCAGAAAATGAGGGATCAAGATTAATTACCAAATCATGTGGACTGAAACTAAACACTAATCAGGTTTTGAACTTGCATCTTCAATCTTAACAGTGAATCACAATTTCATTCATCATCCTTCAGGGTGAGTTGCTAAGAGGGTTGCTAACTATAAAATGAGGGAAGAAGCAAAAGCCAGCATCGTTATACATCACATCAGTGGCCAACTAAACTGCTAAAAATAGACCACCGGTGTACACAAAGTATGTCAAAATTACAACAGACAATCCGGTCAGATGAGTATGTGCAATTGCAACCTTAAGAGTAAAAATGCACTCAACAACCAACCAGTTTGTTCCAAAAATCATGCCAGCAAGCACTAATGAAACGGCTGAATCACAACTGAAATATTACTTATTTACATCTCTTGTGCCGGCCATCCACTGCGCAGCTCATAAAGCCCAGAAAGGTTTTTGAACCCCATTTGCCTGGGTGGTGCGAGGAAGTGATTCTTCACTAGAGTCGTCAACATCGTCATCATCCTCTCCATATTCCATTAGTTTGATCAAAGTATCTGAAAAAAATAAAGAATTTACACACAAAACAATTTAAAAGATGGCCATAAAGAAGGCATCATAAAGTACAGTTACAGGGCCACGCATAGAAGTATAGAGAAAACAGAGGATGACACATTAAAGCACCATTGAAGTTACTCAAATAAGATAATAAACCACTGATAATTGATATAGTAAAACCAGGTTTCATACTAACCAGGAACTGCATCAGATTTTGTCTTGACTAAATTCTTGCTCTTGTCTTGTACTTTAACTTCAGATGGATCAAAAAATTTAGGCGGTGGCGGCGGTGGGGGCATCGATCTTGGTGGAGGTGGTGGCATTCCATTGGACTGCATCAACTTCCTAGGAGCAGGCATATTCGAAGTATTCCTCACAACCAGATCATCAGATTGTTCATTAGGTTTAAGAGGTTCCAATCCCTGCAATTGAGTTAGAGTGGGAGAAAACAAAATCCAGACAACTTCTGAATCAGATACTTTACAAATTGTTCCAACACGCCAAACTACAGGACAATAAAGACTGAGCATCAAGAAAAATAAAATACATAAAAAACAATATAAGGTAGGATAAACAGACAACTTGTTAGCTGTGTATCATTCTAACATGATCTACTGTCCATATGTATAGCAGCCAGAAGTACAGAAAGTTAGTAGACTGTCAATTGTGCAAATGGATAATGAATATAACTAAAATAGAAGGATCATAGGAATTTATTGTGGTGGCTCATGCTTCCTAGAGTGTTATTGGTGACAACAGTACATCTACAGCTAAAGTTCTCCAATTAAAAGGTTTGCGCACCAATGCCAAATGAAGTCTATTTGTCAACAATCAAAGATAAATGGGCCTTGCCTAAAAAAATTGAGTTTTTTGGTGAGTGATGGGTTTATTGGAAGCACAAAGAAAGACTAATACCAGGACTTCAAGGAGGTATGAGAATTTTGCATCTCTTCTCTCTTGGCCGTAATTGGTTACAGATAAAGGCAAGACTTTTAAGGGAGATGGTTTTATCTTATCACCTTTTGGATAAGGTTGACAGCACCATAGTTTTAAAAATATTAGATGTTAGTTTATTTTCAATGTATAACCAGAATATGAAAATGCTTCATCATTTCCATGTATTCTGCTCCTATATCTTCAATTTTATTCCTTCTCTTATTATTTTATGGTGACATCTAATTCTCTAGTCTAGTGTTTTCTGCTATCTCTGGTTGTCTTTTTCCCTATAAGAGATTGCATCCATTTGGTGCTGGTAAACATTTTTCAGGAAATTGGCAGCCTATACATGCATGACTGGAGGGCAAGGCCCCATGCAGCAACATCTTTTGCAGCATGTTTACCAATGAAGGCAAAAAACCAGAATAACAGTTGGATAGCGTAGGGCATATGCCGTGAAGCCACAAGCACCCTCATAAGTCCTCCGGAACTGAAAACCCTGTGAAACATACAAACCAACGGCCCAACAGACAGGTCCAGTGTCAGCTTATTAGCTTCATAGAAGGTCAGAGAAAATACCTGGAATATTGAGCATAAACAATCAGCACAAGATAGTTTAAATTACAACAGAGCTAGCGATGGAGAGCATTCAAAAGAAGAGTTTAGTACTTCTATTTTCTTGATGAGGAAAGAAAGTTGTAAAGAGAACAGAAAAGAATTAGGAATCCACTTTAGGAGGGCAGGGTATACACACAGCTATATATGCCATTAAAAAAGAAAACATGAAGATAACAAGGCCCTCTGCTCCAAATATATGTATATAAATTGTAAGTGTTAAGTGAGTATGCAAAATACATGTATCATGTTAGTACAACAACCACTGCCTGGACTCTGATCAACAGAGGAGCAGGGAAAAAAGTGGTGCAAAATTGCTTCTATCATGGAAATAAAGATAAACTCTCATCAACTCGGTGAATCTGGAGACGTTAACACTTGACCTTTCTTTCAGAAGCCTTTGAAATTCAAAATTATTTCATTTACAGGATTGAAATACTAAAACTTTGCTTCTTTCCATTTTGAAAACCAAAAATCATAAAATATGTCAAAAAATGAATAATCTCAGTTTTCAATAGCAATGTGGGTATAGAATCTTTTTCAAAAGAACAACCATCATTCCTACAACACATTAAGGAAAGGCCAGTCTGCGACTATGCATAAAAATATTAGGTGCTGATATCAGCTCAACTAAGGGGCCTGGGGAAAAAACTGAATTTCTGGGTTTTAGAAGTAAAGTCAAGATTCTTAAAAAACAGTCTGCTCTTTAGTTACAAGTAATAAAGGAGGACTGAATAAAATGTCATTTAATGATGCAATGATGTATTTAAAGATTTTATCAATGGCAATGCGATGACCTGATTGAGTTTTGTTGTGCTCTTCGAACCAACTGGTAACTCTTGAAACTTTCGCCTCTGAGGTGTCCGTTTCTCCTTTTCGGGATCAGAGTTTGTGGTTGACTTGGGTTCTCCATTTGATGTCGATGTTGTGGGAGCGACAGTTGAAGCAACAGGAGGCGAATGTCGCAGGGCAAGGGCAACTTGTTGCAACGGGGTAGCTTGAGGATATATACCACCATATCCAATATAGCTAGTGCCACCTGTTACCAAAGGGTGAGTATAACCACTCATGTTTGCATGAGGCCCGGAGCTTAAATATCCTGTAGATTGTTGTATAGTCCCTGACATAAGGACAGTGGTGACACCAGGCACTCCAACCAAGGTAGCTGGAGGAACTGGTGTTGAGGCCACCGTTGATGACAACGAACTAGCGGTTAGGCCTGAACTTTCTTCTAGCACAACTCCAGAACTCTGAACTCCAGCCAACAACTGCTGCGGGGGTGGAACAGCGCTATAAACTTGTTGCGGGGGTGAAATGGCAGTAGAAATCTGCTTTGACAATGAAGGGCCACTGTAAACCTGCTGGGGTGATGGAAAAGCAGTATATACCTGCTGTGGAGGGGGAACAGCAGTATATGCCTGCTGTGGAGGTGGAACAGCACTATAAACCTTACATGATGGAACCCTATGGCAGTTAAATCACAAGTTATTTCCTAAAACTTATACAAATCCAACTTGAAGTAATTTATCATGGTACCAGCGTATAAAAAAACCAAATAACATAGAGTTCAAAAAATTGCAATGGCAGAACGAATTCCTAATCAGACTTACCAGACCCTTACATCCAACACATGCACTGCCCTCTCGAAACCAAACTCAATCTCAGTTCCAAAGAAAATTAAAAATGAAATTCAACACAAACCAAAGTCCTAAATTGAATATCTTAATCAACTAACGAAGTCCTAAGTTCAAATTGCCAATTCAAAAAGTTGACAAAGGAAAGAGAATTGACAAATGGATTGAAACCGAAAAGAAAAAAAAACTTTATTGAATCGTTGAGAATAGGAAAGAGGTCTCTCCTTCAAGTTTCCCCTTCAAGAAAGGATTTCGCAAAACTTTCTAAATTCACCGAATGAATCTCTACGATTTTTCTCTATATATCTAATTGACCCTCCTTTAAATAACTAGCCTAACTCATCCTAACTACTAAAACTCCCCTTCATTCTACTCCTTTATATCCTAAATCCTGATAATACCACCTCCTTCAAGCCCAACCTTGTCGTCAAATGCAAGCTAACAATAACAATCATCACGAACCCAAAGAAGAAAAGTGGGACATTGATTGAAACAAAGAAAAGAACATTTTTATTAATTGAATGATTGAGAATAGGAAAGAGGTCTCTCTTCAAAGGGTTTCCCCTTCAACAAAGGATTTTTCTTATCACACGAACTTTCTAAATTAACGTAATGAATTCTCTCTACTAATTTTCCCTATTTATCTAATTGAGTCTCCTCTAACTAATTACCATAACTAATTTTAATTACTTTGGTCCCCTTTATTCTAACATGTTCCAGGAATTATCAAATAATAGAAATTTGGATTTTCAGAAAAAAATATGTTTCTACGTGGTAAGAGCAAAAAATATATAAGACATAAATCACTTTCTAAATCGTCCACTTTGGGGGGGAACTAAAATCAGGCCCACAAATCCTATACCCTTTCACAGTGTAAAAAAATTACCTCGAAGCACCACACTCCACACTGATTGTATCCAAAAGGTTTTCAGCCAAACACCTAGCATCTTCAAGACTTTTCAAATTGTTACTCGACAAAAACAGATGCAGAGGCTGTTGTCCATCTGCAACCAGAAAGGAACTCAAATTGAAAACCACATGTATAAAGAATATGCAATGCTCAAAAAACATGCCGTTTAAAAGTCCAGAAAACATAAATGAAGAACCTACCTTCTCCACTCGAGCATTCATCGTTTCCTGAACCACGCCCTCTCAGTGTAACAATTACTCCTGTTTCATTCATAATGTGATTTATATACTGGTCCTGCACGTTCAAATCCAAACCACCACCAACACCAAAACAATTTCTCCCAATTGTATGGAGATGTCAGAGAAAGCTTGAAACATTAGATTATCTTGACTTCATTATACACAATGTAAACTTCAGAAAACATTCAAATAGAGAACTCTATCCAGTAAAACGAAATAAACATAATAATGTGGCATCCAATAAGTAATCAAAGCCTAAGCAGGCTTACTAATTCTATTTGATGAGGCAATTAATTAGCATGACTCTGGATTTTTAATAGGTAAATTTAGTTTTTGCTTGATGATGTGTGATTCACTGAATGATCAGGGCTCTATCTCTTACTCTGGAAATTAGTATATGATTTGTAGTTATTTGGCAAGCTCCTTTATTAAAGTTAGCATGTGCACATACAAACTTATGCCCACCACCCCCAAAAGTCTCTGATAATTAAGCTCAATATGTATGATGTTTTGTTCCACTTAAAAGGTTTCTAAAGTCATCAGAAGAACAGTTTAACATCTATCTGAAGACCACTTTAAGTTAACTAGTATTTTGATGCCAAATGTTACGTAACTATAAAACTGTTACAGCATTCTTCCAGTCTCCCGCTCCATCCTTTCCTTTTTTCTTGCCTAATCAACTCTTGGAAACAGGTCTCTTAAGACATACCATTCCACACCATCAAATTAGAAGTTTGGAAACAAAACACAGGCACTCCTAGTTGGTGAAAGGATAGAATAGTAAACGTACAGATTATAGAAAAGAAATTTTGATGAGTCATTTCAAAAAATGGTTGCATCAATAAACCACCAAATGAGACCCAGAAAGCCAACAGATTATAGAAGAGAAATTTTGATGAGTCCTTTCAACAAAAAAATGTGGAAGTCCTGTCCACATATGGCCATTCACACCACAACCACTAAGAGAAACTAGACATGTCAATAAGGTAGAGAAGGACTCACATTTGGCCCACGTATACGAGCAACAATATTCAATGATGGGTCAGCATCAAAGCCCAAAAACACACATGCGCTTGGCACCTGATTCAGTAACACGTTTCATTTGTCAACACATCACATCAAACAGTATACATAAGATATTAATGAATGAATGTCTACCTTCACTCCATTAGCCAACGCTGAAGGTGATGCAGAAGAAATCAACTGTGAATTTTGCCCCGGTCTTAGCATTTCTTCAATCATTGCAGCAGCACGATCAACAACTAAAATCCGCTCCGCTGTATCTTTTATCTGCAATATAATTTTATGTCACCAAAAGCAAACCAAATTATGTAATCGATTCCTCTGTAACACTACACTACAATCAGTCCATTACTGTGTCATGAGTGATGATACACCCAAAAAAAATTCATGTGGTTCTTTCTTTCAACAATAAGAAACCATTTTATGTTACAAATAAATTCATTAATCTCTTCCACATGACATTTCATTTATTTCTTTGATTAGGCTTCATTCTTCTTTGAACAACCCAAAGCTTTCCTATCTATGCATCTGAAGAGTATTTTACAAAGTAATAAGTGTTTACTTTCATATCATAACAAAGGATTACACAAAAGTATCTAATTGTAAAACCCAATCATTGTGCATATGAAAAACACATATTTACATGAGCTCCTGCAGAGATATGGAGATACAACGGTTTCTCTCCATCAGACGGTGCACTAGGTGGCCGATACTTCCCTCTGGAAAAAATCACCATACACATTATTTGCAGGGGCATAGATAACATTAAAAAGGACTTCAGAAATGCTTTAAATGACCCACCAACCTAGTTATAACTATAGTACCAGTGCACCTCTGGATCTGCAGAAAGAAGAAAATTGATCATTAAAGATAAAAATTAAGAGATGCTTGGAATTAAAAGGATGCATAATTGATTGTCTGTAAGTCACCTCCTCTTGTGTCTGGCGTTTCGTCAACTTGTATCGAATAGAAGGTTCCGCATCATTTATGACGATTTCTCGAGCAATTACTAATTCATCTTGGATCTTTTGCTACAGAGAAATTCACCCCGCAATTAAGATATGGATTATTAGGAATATCAAATGTATTAGTCAGTATTAGATAGTGACTACTGTTGCTTACTGTTTGGTTTGTCAGTTATGGTTTTATTAGTTAGTTAGCTGATTGATTAACTGCTTGTAACTAACTCCAACTTGCATCTCAACCCTCACTGTATCACTCGTGTATATATGTCCAGCACCTCATGTAAGCTCATTCAATGAATAAGATTCAGAAATTTTCACTCTTAATATTACATCAGGCCTTTCACATTTTAGTTTCCTCAGTTCCTAATTCGGATCTCAAAATATATTTGAAAAATACAAAGTAAATACTTACACAATTATTCTACAGAAATTACAAGGATAAGGATATTTGGATTTTGATGACATAGAACACAAATATGTCAAATCATTTACCATTACAAAAAATGAAATGAAAATTAACAAAACCATAGAGATAGGCTATTGATTAGTGGATTACAACAAGGCACAGAAGTTGAAGTCATTGATTTCACCACATCCCAAAACCCAGTCTGCAAACTTATAAGTAATGGGCCAAAAAGTACAGATGGATCAAGCTGAAGTTTAACATTATAATGCAAAAATATAATTGGTTTTCTAATAGGACCTTTCTGAAATAAAAATGCTATAGTTACAAAGAAGAAGAAACTTTATTATCAAAAACTTCTATGGTAACAATATGAAGATCCCTTTGTGGTGCAAGCTCCCAAGAGGACTGAAGTCTAGAGAGGATCACTTGCTGTGCCTCCAAAGAACTAAGCTCAATAGTTTATTTATCAATTCTATAAGGCTGGCATGCAGGTCCTGTGAAGCAAAGCAAGGTCCACAAGTCCATAGACAAGGGCGTATGTGGTACAGTGACAAGATTTTGTACGGCCCTAAATGGACAGGTCCTCATTTTTCACATAATCACAGTTTTTTCCTATAAACTTCTATTTCTTATTGGCCTACTGGTTTTTCAAAATGAAGAAGCTTTGTTGGAACACAATTCATCCCTCATGGTTGTGATTCTCACTCCTTCAAAATCTCCTTATGCTTCATATGTCCTTCACCCGCCCAATTTACAAATCCTTAGATGAAATTTTGCCAAACAACTAGGCACCCCTCTTGCCTAAGACCAAAATAATAAAACATTGGGTGCGATAAGGCTTTTAGTGTTGCTGTTGTTCACACAGCAGTTTGATCAAGAAAGGGCACTTGCAAACATGTTAAACAATTGTAAGGGGTTAGACATCTCACTTGAGTCAATTTCTGGGCCGCAGTGACAGCAGTTTGCTGCTGCTGAAGCTGAACTGAAGCTGCCAATGGATTCGTTAAAAGTGCTCCGGAGATCACTGGAGCAGCTACACCCGGATATGCAACCCCGCCAAGAGGCATAGCATTGCTCAAAGGGAGGGCTCCATAGACCGCCATCCCAACTGGCAGCAACGACTCTGCTGGCTGATCCCACTTTCTCTTCTTTCTACAAAAAAGCAAAACACTCATGCATCAAATCCAAGTTAATGTAATCCTTAGCAGTAACATCTCAAGTGCTAAGCTACTCAGATAATCCCAATTAAACCAGGGGGGAAAAAGGCAAAACATTCAAAATGCTTCTCAAATATTCATCAAATCCAAAACACTCAATTTTGTTCAGCTTTTCCATCCTGTGCCAATGTAACCCTAAAATCCCAAGCGCTGAGCTATTCCATTGTTAACAAAATCAATTGATGAAATCAACAACGCATAAAGGCCTGAACAGTTTCACGAAGCTAATACAAAAGGAACTCATTTCAATTGAGTAAGTTACCTCTGCCTTGTTTGCGAAGCGTCGTTGGCGGAGGAAGCTTCATCTGAAGAAGAAACCCTAACGCTGCTATCCTCCGTCATCGATCAAGCGATTCTGAAATCGCTTCGCGGATCGAAATTGAAAGGATTGGTTGATTTTCTTCGCCTTTTTTGTTTGTGTTTGCTTCTTCGTTTTCGAAACGATAACGTGAGCTTCCAGCGTTGGATGGGAACGCGCTCGAACGGTGAAGCGGGGTCTTATTTTACCCCCTTATCTATATACTATATATTGTGCAGGAAAAGCTGTACCAGACTCCTTTGATTGCATGCCGCCAGAAAGGTTAAACGACGCAATGTAGAGATTAAACGACAACTGTGTTTGTCAAGGGGAAATTCAACTCTTTGTTGTTTGTCATATCCAAAACTTATCTGGGGAGAGTAGCCGATAACAACACAACATGAGATAACAAATTTCTATTATTTTTTACCCTCACTCCGAATTAAAATTATTTGAATATTTATATTTCTTTTATAACTTTATATAATATTAATATATTAATATAAAATTATTAACTCTTATAATATAGTTATTTTATTTATAAATGGCTAATTGCCGTTACTAAAGTTATTTAATGATCGGTGTACACCCAAATAGTACAAACATCTCTGGATACCCTTTTTTTCTCTCTATATTTTTTTTCAATTACATCACATCATATATCACATTAATCACTTATTTCTCCTCTCTTTCTATCTCTCTACTGGTCTATACTTTTTATATGTCCATCAATTTTTATTCTTATTTAATTGGCTGTCAAAAAAGGAGCTCACACTTTCTCTCATATTCTCTCTTTCACACTTAGGAAATAAAACAAGAGAGTTAGAATTAACACACCAAGCAATAAATTTTAAACCACACCCTTTTTAAATATCTCCAAAATACCCCTATCTCCAATAACATACCACACCCTACCTATTTCTTCCCGAATTCATTTCTTCCCCTCTCCTGCAGCACCACGCACTCACCACTACTCCTCACCACCAGCCCACCACCCAACCAATCCTCCTCTTCTTAGATACAATACAATATACTTTATCATTTTAGAATATCGGTGGTTCGATTGTAAGAAAAAGCAGGCTCATCAACTCTTTATTCCACTATCATCACTATTATTACCCTTCTTCTTCTTCACCACAATTCCTCCTTTTCTTGTAGCATCCTTCAACACCACTTGGAGTTTTAGCAAGTCTCACATTGGTTATTATCATTATTTGTTCAAATAATACACAATAAAATACAAACCATGTTTTAAAACTTTGTAAGTAAAAAATCCCCTAAGTTACAAATACAATTTTGAGATTTAACTCTCGGAAGGTTAAAAAAATTGCAACTCCAGTTTTTAAATCCCGGAATGTTAAAAATACATTTCAGGGTTTCATTTATTGGAACGTGAATTGAATTTACTTATGGGATTGCAATTTCCGGAAGCTAAAAGATATTCAGTTTCGGGATTTTAAAATGCGGTACGTATTTAACATACCAGGTTTTAAAATAGCGAAAAACTAAATAAAATATATTCCGGGATTTATAAACTCGGAAGGTAAATAACCATATAGCTTCCGGAATTTAGATCACGGAAGTTAACAACGAGATATTGAACCGGATTTTAAATCTCGGTATATACATCCAACAGTGTTTCAGGTGTTTAAATCCCAATGGACAAAAACAATAAGGATATTAGTGACTTTTACTACATTAAAGTGGGGTTTGAAATTGGGTGATGGGGTCTCAAATCTAACTCCCATAAAACAAATGAGTTTGGTAAGAGTGCAGGAGAGGATCGACAAAGCTATATGGAGAAGGATGAGTAAAATCTTATCCTAAAACTAGCTAATGTGTGGTAAGTATTAAGGTAAACTAACTACAATTTACCATTTATAGTAAAAGTAAACCACTTTAATTTAAATTATTTCCGTCAAAATTTGTTTATTAACTTTATGTCACTGGGTTATAAAGCGACTATTTTGCGCTCATCATCCTCTAATGTAGCACAAAAAATATCCTAGTCGTAATTCCTAGAACTCGTCTCATTTACAACTTGATGTCGTTCACCGATTCAAAAATATTTTTATTTTAGAAACAATATTCTCACGACATTTGAATGCATTCTATGTCGTCCGGATTTTCCAAAAAGGTCTCGTTTAGGCCTTGTTCCTTATGTCGAGGTCTCTACAAAACTTTCGTAACGCGTAAGGAACTTTTCCCGGGTTCCAAAAATAAACCTAGCGATATTACAGACAAAATTCACGAAACCAAACACATATCATTATGAAGATTTGCCTTCTGATGGTAAGGAAAAACAGTCGCATGACAGGCCTCAAAAGTTACCAAGGGAACCGAAAAAAAAAACAAGAGTTGGGTAGTCTAGATGCACAACAACAGTTATTGTCTATTGATATACATAGCTCTTCTAGGGTTCATACTAGGGCTCAGAGGTCTTATATAGCTAGTCAACGAGTGGTTATGCTTTTTGGGTGCCCGAAGGAGTTGGTGGTTCAGAGGTTGACTCTTCATATAGCTAATTGCAAAAGTGAATAGGTGAGGGGCTTCTTTGGGGTTTCTTCTTTTTCGCTTTGTTTTCCATGCTTGTGGGGGTTGTACACATTTTCCTAATCTTAATATATACAAAAAAATTTCTCTTTCAACTAAAACCGTATGAAGATAATGAAAAAGTAAATTTTTCACTTTATTAATATTCGAGACATATTTAGTATCTCTACAGTAGTGTACCGTTTTCGAATGTTTAAAAGTTAAAACGTAACCGAAACTCTTCCGCTACATCTTTAAATTTATTATTCGAGTTATAACTTCATTTTAAATGAGTCAATGACTTTTAATTTTATGTTTTGTAATTCTATTCGTTAATTAATAATCAACTAATATAATAAATTTGTCCAGCCCTCTGCCACATGGCAATCATTCTACCACTTTCTTCCCTTTTAATGACATTTTTAACTATACATTTGAAAGAAGGCTTTTTTCCAATTGAATTTTTTCCCCTTTTCATCAAAATCGCGCTTTGCTAGAGAAAAAATTGAAGGTCTCACACACTCCCACGCTGCCCTTTCAGATATCATTTTTTGTTTTCTCCACCCTTTCAAATTCGTTTGAAACGTTATGTTTCCCTCTTTTCCTTTTCCCCACTGGAGTCAAAATATTATAAGATATTTTTTTCATATGTTAAATGGAGCATATCAGTAGTCTTTATTTGCTATATGCTAACAATGCTATGGAGCTTTAGTGTTTATGAAATGGAATTTGAGAAGATATTTTAGTTCATTTTGTTTCATAACTAACTTATTCTCATGTATAATTTGGCTACTCCTTATTTTCTTCCCGTAGAGGCTTTTCTGGTACATATGTAAAAGAAGTGGCTGTTAACCATTTACAAAATATCTGTCAGTGGCTGTTAATCAATCAGACACAAGTGATAACTATTGACAACAAATTTCAGACTCTTCTGTTGAGAATTTAAGTGTGGAGTGAGTCCCATATTAGTGAAATGAAGACTATATAAGTGACGTGACACATAAAACCCAACACCTTAAGGTTTTAGGTTAAGATGTCACGTCAGGTTCTCTTGTTGGTCTTCATCATCGGCCATGAGCTCCCCCTACCTCCCCAACATATTCATTCAATGATGTGTATCCCTCAAAGATGAGTGATAACCATTCACGTGATAACCACCTAGTGGCTAGTTGATTGACCGGAAGTGAGTAATAGCAGTTGACCACGAATATATTCTTCTTGTGTCCAGACCACTGAATGACAACTTGTGACTATTGAATGATGATCAATAACCATTGACATGGCTGTTGACAACAAAGGTAATTTCCTCTATTAAGAAAAACTATATGGTTTTTCTCTCTCTCTAATCAAAATAGAATGATCCTTTTCAAAGTTTTGTCTGTTGAAACTACATATTGTTCCTTGACATTTTGTACCTTTCTTTTTTATTATGAGTTAGAGCGTTTATGGCATCCTTCTTGACTCATTCATTTGCCAAACATTACAATGGAGACATGTAATGGTATGGAGACATTTGTAATCATTTTGTGGGGTACTTTCAAAATAAATAGAAAATGCAATAGTACGAGTATCTTTATGAGTCTCTGTGCATATTGGCCGTAGCAAGAAACAGAAAGAATGAGGAGGGCAAGGAAGGAAATCAATCAGCAATTCGCAATTGAGAGTCCACAACTCGGCACCAAAAAATGTTAGCTTTCTTCGTGGGAACTGGGAAAATTATCATTTAAGCTGCTGTCAACAAATAGATAGATATATCTGAGTTAGTACCAGGTCACTCCTCTCAATCGGAGTGTGCTCGGATGACACCGACACACATACGACACCACCTGTAATTCTGGTGTCATTTAAGGATAATCTGCTTGCACAACTCTTCGAATCTCCAGGGCCCCATATTTATCATTTTTTGTATTGCAATTTTGTAGCAACCTGTGATATATTATGACCATTTCTATGAGTTTGGCATACATGATGTGATAACCGAGTTGATCGAGGCCCCGAGACAGGCTAAGACCCATTGTCAGAATCAAGATATACCATGCAAACAATGAAGGTTTATGTAGCCCAGATTCGTGATGCAGTCATGAAGACATGAGATAAATACTTTTGTTTTAATTTGTATGCGCCGACAATGTAAACAAATATATGACACATCATCATTGTTAACCGATCACACTTCATATATATGACACATCATCATTTACAATTAAATAAAATTATTATTTTTCTCACATCTCTTAAATATGGTTAACTGACGATGTAATCTCTTATACATCGTCGAGGTGCATGTACACTTTTATCTTAATTTGAATGATTGATGTGAGACATTTTTATATTTTATTGGTTACTAGCATAAATACCACTTACATTTAAATATGCTGCTGTTAAGTAAAACAACACTCAATAATATTATGCTACATAAAATCACATTTTATGAGTATTTACTTATTATTATAATCTTGTTGGTAATTATTGTTATAATTTACCAATATAATTTGTTAATGAAAATAAGATAATAGTAAAAAAAATGATGACAATATGAAATTATGGGTTTTTTTTAATATTACAAAAAAAAAATTGTAAAATAAGACACAAAAAATTAAATTTAGCAGACTAAGGCACTTTGTGCCATGTAGGAGGCTGACGTGACTGTGACATGCAAGTCGCATGCTTTAATGCGGCTCGTGGCATGCAAGTCGCATGCTTTAATGCGGCTCGTTGTTTTTGGCTGGGTGGCTGGGGAGCAGGGAACAAGGAGTAGGGGGAGTAGGGGACAGGGCTACACGGGGAGTCGCGTTGAAGGCAGCGACTCCCACGAGCCGCACAACTACCTGCAACTCCCATGCATGGGTACCACGTGGCACAGGAGTCGTAGGGTGCCCTGCAATTTCTAGCATATTCTCCATGAGAAGTGGCCAATTTTGCCAGGTGCTGCCGGTAACAGGAAGACCATCTACTTTCAGGCCTAGGAGCACCGCCACATCTTGTACCGTGATCGTCACTTCCCCAAATGGCATGTGAAAGTGTGGGTCTCTAGCCTCCAACGCTCCACCATGGCAGATATCAACTCCTTGTCCAGAGGTTCGTGTCTAATGAGTGCCACCTCGTACAACCCAGCACGTTGGAGTTGGCTTACGATCAACTCTGGAATCCCATGACGGTTCACCGCCGGTTTTCTTATGCAATATTCTGTTCGGTTGTTCATTCCATACATGATTGGATACATGCTTGTCCTGTAGGTGTATGAGACTTTGGTTTCGAGGGCGGAGGTGTATGTACGCTTCATTCGCCATAAGGTTCCTACAATCAAATTACACTCGAAATTAATAATTGGCAATAAACTTGTCTACAAAAATTATATTTTTAACCACAAGCAATTCTAAAAAATTGGTGTTTTTAACCATAAGCAATTCTAAAAAGTATTCCTAACAAATCAACATTTTCTAAACTTGTCTACAAAATATTTGTAAATAATATTTACAAATAATAACAAATTATTCCTAACAAATTAACATTTCTAAACTTGTCTACAAAAATTATATTTATAACCACAACCAATTCTAAAAAATTGATATTTTTAACCATAAGCAATTCTAAAATATATTCCTAACAAATCAACATTTTCTAAACTTGTCTACAAAATAATTGTAAAAAATATTTACAAAAAATAACAAATAATTCCTGACAAATTAACACTTTCTAAATTTGTCTACCAAAATTATATTTTTGACCACAAGCAATTCTAAAAAATTGATGTTTTTAACCATAAGCAATTCTAAAAAATATTCCTAACAAATCAACATTTTCTAAACTTGTCTACAAAATATTTGTAATTTTTTTTTACAAATAATAACAAATTATTCCTAACAAACTAACATTTCCAAACTTGTCTACAAAAGTTCTATTTTTAACCATAAGCAATTCTAAAAAAATTATATTTCTAACCATAAGCAATTCGAAAAAATATTCCTACACATTACTAAACTTGTGTACAAAATTTATATTCCTAACTATGGATTAAACTAAATAATTTCATACAAATTACTATGTATTTTTTACATACCCGCCAACACCTATTTTTTCTAAATAATAATAACATAGACATTAAGAAAAACAATAATATTCATGCCATCAATATTTATAAACATTTAAAACTCCTAATAGCTCTAAACTTGGACTAAAAGATCTATATTTCTAACCAACGTAACAATAAAATTAAAACTCCTAATAGCATACATATCTAAACGGTAAAAAGATTGTTTAAAAACAACTATACTATAAAAAACACTAAACAAGTACTAACCAAAATGGGGATATTTGAAGGGGGAGTGGTATATGTTGAGATGAGTTGCTTCAACTTGAGGAGAGTGGAAGTTCTTGAAACCTTGTAGATGATGAGTGAGAGTTATTGAAAAGGTTGTAGATGATGAAGAAAATGATTTTTTATGTGGGAAATTTGAGGGAAATGAGAGAATGAGAAGATGATGAAGAAAATGATTTGAGGGAAATTTGAGAGAATGAGAAGAGTGAGAGGAGTGAGTGTTCTGGCGGTCTTTTTATGCTGAAATTTAAACACAAGTCGTAGGTGGACCCACGACTCCAGTGCCACGTGACACCCATGCACATGAGTCGCGGGTGGTTGGGCGACTCCAGACAGCCTTGGGAGTCGTCGTGGTCAACGCGACTCCCACATAGGTCTTGTCACCTGCTCCCCAAACAGGTTTCTGTTCCCCAAACATAAAGCCCCTCTTCCCCATGAGTCGCAGGATGGCGTGCGAATCCCTGTTCCCCATGAGTCGCAGAATCTGTTGCGAATCCCCCTTCCCCAGGCCTTGAATCGTGCGCTTTTCTGCGATTCCCCCTTTGATTCTCCTCCCTCCTCCACCTCAGCCTCCTACATGGCACAACGTGCCTTAGTTTGCTAATTTTTTTTTGTACCTTGTTCTGCTAATTTTTTTTTGTAATATTAAAAAAAAGCCGAAATTATGAACAATGGACATAAGCAGGAGCAAAGTCACAAACAGTGTTTTAAAATTCGGACAAGTGTATTCCATTTCTGTAATCGTTAGATTGATGAGAAATTAGGCCAAGTGTGTTGATAGGCATTGTTATGAGAAATTAGGCCAGTGAGGAATGCAATGGCCAATGTGATATTTTGTGTTAGCTAGGAATATAATCAAATAATAGAAGTTGTGATATTTTTTATTTAAGCTAGTGTCCCTTCTGCTGTTCAAATGCAGCGATGAGGATAGTTTTGTTCTGATCATTAGTTCCCTTTTACAATTTTTTCATATACACCGAGTCAACTGGTCTGACCAGTGACCCCTCGGTTCGATCAGTGACCAGTTGACCCAGTACCTCAGTCGAGTCGATCATCGGACCGAGTTTTAAAACACTAGTCACAGAACCTAGCGACAAAAGCTTTTGAATTTTATTTGTTTGTGTCTTTTTTAGAATTAATCATTTAATCATGGCATTTTCTCTGCTCTTATACGAGGAAAATAAAAAGGCACTGTTCAACCTTACTTCTCCTCCACTTTTAACTCTCTTCCAAACATGTAAAAAAATCCATCTTTCAGTCATTTTACCTGTTGCCTCCTTCATTCCTTTTGAATTCCTAGATACAAACAAAGCATAAGAGTCAGCTTACACAATTTTATTTTAAAATTAATAATTAATAATTTTTTTTCTTTTATTGTTGAAGAACAGAAAAAGGCACCAAAGCGAAATGTTAACGGGATGACCCCATTGGTTACTTTTTCACAACACGGATCACGATCCGCGTGCCATTCCTCCAAGACACGCACAGCCGTCGATAACCCTTCCCATCAACGGTCACAATCTCCCCACAAAACCCTCCCGAAAATTTCACAATTCCCGCCTTCCACCCTTCCCACTTATATATTCCCCCAAACCCACACTTTCTCTTGCCACTCACTCTCTATTTTCCTTCAAACTTACCCGAGAAACAAACACTTCTCTCTCCTCTTCATCCTCGGCCTTCCGATCTCACATGGCTCGTACCAAGCAGACCGCTCGCAAGTCCACCGGAGGCAAGGCGCCACGGAAGCAGCTGGCGACCAAGGCCGCCCGCAAGTCCGCTCCGGCGACAGGAGGAGTGAAGAAGCCTCACCGCTTCCGCCCCGGCACGGTGGCTCTCCGTGAGATCAGGAAGTACCAGAAGAGTACCGAGCTACTCATCAGGAAGCTTCCCTTCCAGAGGCTCGTGAGGGAGATTGCGCAGGACTTCAAGACCGATCTCAGGTTCCAGAGCAGCGCCGTCTCTGCACTGCAGGAAGCCGCTGAGGCCTACCTTGTGGGTCTGTTTGAGGACACCAACCTCTGCGCCATTCACGCCAAGAGGGTCACTATTATGCCTAAGGACATTCAGCTCGCTCGCAGGATCAGGGGCGAGAGGGCCTAGGTTATTGCAATTACCGTAGGTGTTAATTCTAGGGTTAGGGTTTAATTTTGAATCTTGATTTGGAGAATTGTCCTCATTCTCACTTTATCGTGTGTGTTTGTTTAGAAAACGAATGTACTTTCTTTTGTATGATAAATGAAATCAATGCCCTGGTTTTACATTAAGAAAAGGTTCTACCCTTGCAGTTGAATTCATACTATAACATATTAATTTAAAGAGCCACAGTTCCAGTTGTTGATGGTTGCTTCTGTCGAGTTATGATTCTATGGGTGAATTTTTATATTGTTGTAGGAACTGAAATCAAGTTAGATAATAGATTGAAGGAGGCTCAATTTGACTTGCAAGTTTTATTTCTACGGAGGATTACAACATAAAACTCAGAACTCACAAATTCGCATGACATGGAGCTTTATGCTCCTTCTACAACAGTAGTGGCACTCTCAGCTCAGTACTCTCTACATTAAATATCTCTCCATGGATTTGGTGACCGGGTTATGAACCTGACACAATATTCAAGTTATCAGACATTGAATTATATTAAGAAATGGATGTGGTGGATGCTTAAATCTTTGAACATAAAGCATGATTTAAACTCCAACAATTGTCTCTGTAATGACGTTGCTATTTTTTAGTTGATTTTTTGCTGTTGGTTGTAATTTATTTATCTAGCTTAATGATTCTGAGTCTCATTTGATCAATTACCTTACTATTTTTATGGTACAATGGATCACAGGTTCAGCTTGAATAGCTTTATTAGGTATCAAGTTTTTATTTTGATTGGCATTAGTGTTATTGTTCTTTAGCTGCTTGGTGTAATGTGTTACTGTGAATGATGGCTTGTAATTTTACTGCAACATTTTCATTAGGTCTGATCAATGATTTGATTGTGTTAACACTAGTCATGTAATGTGTTAATCTCACACACATTTGTCGTTTTGATTGTGGTAACACCGTAGCTCAGTGTTCTGCTATTCAATGTGTTACCCTGCTATGCAATGTGTAACCCTGGTTTTATCTTGACGAGTGTTGGAAATGCGGAGACGAAAAACAGAGCAAAACAGAGCGAGAGCGTGAAAGTGAAAATTTTGAATTGTATTTCTTGATTACTTCTATTTTGTTATTTACAACGTATTTATACATGCCCCTTTACTGGGCTTTACAAGATACAGACCCATTGTGTGAATTGACTAAGCCTAACACTCCCCTTCAATTCATAATATTAGACTTTACTATTATCAGATGATACATTCAATCTATCAGACGATACAGTCATCGGATGACACAACCCCGATCATCTTCCTCAACTTCTCTAAACGAGCCTTAGTGCCTTTGTAAACATATCTACAAGCTGTTCCTCTGTGTTGCAGTAGACCAATTGTAGATTGCCTCTATTTACTTGGTCTCTCAAGAAGTGAAAACGGGTTTTGATGTGCTTACTTCGTCCATGAAAAATAAGGTGCTTGACTAGATCAATCTATTATCCACCATAAGCTTCATAGATTCCTTCTTCTTCGGCTTTAATTCTTCCATCAGCATACCAAGCCACAAGGCTTGACAAGCTCCAAACGATGCAGACACATACTCTGCTTCACAAGACGATAGAGCAACGATAGGTTGCTTCTTCGAACACCACGCAACAGGGGCTTTTCTTGCCATGAAGATATACCTTGAAGTACTCTTCCTATCGTCTTTGTCCTCACTCCAGTCAGCATCAGTGAACCCAATCAAATCAGTACTCGATTTATCACTTTTATTTTCGGGTACAGGATTCCGTAGTTAAGAGTTCCTTTCACGTACCTCATAATCCTTTTTGCTGCTGCAAAGTGTGACATCTTTGTATTCTCCATATATCTGCTAATAAGATGAACACCATAGACGATGTCAGTCCTACTACTGCAGAGATACCTTAGTGATCCAACCATCTGCTTGAAGAATGTAAGATCAACAGATTCTTCATCCTCATTCTTCGTCAAACCGAGTCCAACTTTAATAGGAGTTGAAGATGAATTACAGTCAAGCAAATTGAACCGCTTCAGTACATACTTCTTCTGCGTCATGAAGACTCCCTGTTCAGTTGTAACAAACTGAATTCCCAAGAAATAGGAAAGAGGACCCAAATTAGTCATCTCAAATTCAAATTGCAGACTTCCTTTGAATTCAGCAATCTTTGAGACATTACTCCATGTTACCAGTACATCATAAGCGTATAGACATACTAATAACACACTTTCATTTCTAAACATTTTAACATATACACCATGCTCTGTTGTGCATCTAGAAAATCCATGTTGTAGTAGGAAAGAGTCAATCCTCTTATTCCAAGCTCGGGGAGCTTGCTTTAAGCCATACAGTGCTTTGTGTAACCTCAAGGCTTTGTCTTTACCTCTCCCCTCAGTCACTGCAAAGCCAGGTGGCTATAAGACATAAACTTCCTCTTCCAGGGGACCATCCAGAAAGGCAGACTTACATCCAATTGATGCATCGTCCAATGTTTTTGACTTGCAACTGCCACGACCAACTTGATCGTCTCCATTCTGGCTACAGGTGCAAAAACCTCAGTATAGTCCAGCCCTTCTCTTTGTTGAAAACCCTTCGCAACCAACTTTGCTTTGTATCTAGCAATGGTGCCATCGGGATTCATCTTTACCTTAAAAACCCATTTCACCGCTATGAGTTTCTTGCCTTGAGGTAAATCTGCTAATTCCCAGGTTTTGTTTCTCTCAATTGCAAGCAATTCGTCTTTCATGGCTTCCACCCATTTAGGAGTCTTAACAGCCTTTGCCAAACTCATTGGCTCAGACTCAGCATAGAAAGCCAAGTGTACAATATCACCTTCATCGTTTACCGCTTGACCCGGAAAAGAAACTACTTTGCATGTCTTGATTATTCAATTCTGCATCTGCTTCATTGTTCCCAGTTGTTGGTGGAACTAATTCAAAAATCTCATCGTCTAATGAAAATGACATTCTTACACTGGACGATGGAGCGTACGGTCTGGACGGTTCAGATGCAGACGATCTGGCACTAGACGATGAAGTGCCCGGTCTAGAGGATCCAGGTGCAGACGATGAAGTAGAGGCAGACGATCCAGTGTTGGATGATCCAGGCGCAAACGATCCTGGAGCGGACTATACTATGGCAGACGGTGAACTATTGTATAGTACAACTTGAATCTATTTCACAGTTTGTATACAACTTACAAAACATTTAAATAATTAAGTTGCATAAAGTCAAAAAAAAAAGTTGCATGACAGCATGAGGTTATTCATTCCAATTACTTGGCATTCCCAGCAAAACAAAAAAACAAACATAATAAAACCATTAAGTAAATAGATAGAAATAAGTAGAAGTTTCTCAAATAAAATTAAACATAGCAAATAGTTGCATCTACAACTACCAAACTCATATACCCGGATATTATAACAACACATATACTATAGCTACAAAGAAGAGTCCTTCAACAGAGTTAAGCTACAATCAAACCACAAATAAATAGAAAAAAGGAACTATTATCTTGAATCTGAAAACATTAGTCATAGAAAAAAGAAAAAAAAGGGAGCAAGACAAAAACTGCAGTACCAACACTACACACATTGAACCAAGAAACATAACAAATTTAAATCATACTTAATAAATGGAGAATTTGCTATGTTTAGTAACTCTGGAGATGAAGAAAAACAATGACCACAATCACAAATTTTAACCAAGTTTTACAAAACTTTGAATTGATGTGGAACCTTGCAATTAAAGTACGTTGTAACAAATTATGAAACAAATGTTGTGTATAAGACAAGAGAAGGCACAAGTAAATAAATGGTACCAGGGAAAGCAGGAAAGGTTGAGAGGACCAGATTCAGTGCCCAGCAGAGGGAAGGGATTGAGGAGACAAACTCTGAATAACATACAAACACAGAGATTGAAGGGATTGAGGAGACAAACTTAAACAATTTAATTGAGTTCAAAGTGTTTCCTTGCTCAGAGAGAAAGAGTGAGAGGCAGAAGAGAAAGGGAATAAAAAAGAGAGAGAAGGCTTGGGAAAGAAAGGAGCCAAAACAGAAAGAATAGAGAAAAGAGAGAAATTTTCAATATTCAAAAGAGATTTCAGCGAGAAAAAATTTAACAGGCTGTGTGACAAGTTGGCACTTGAGAGTTCAAAGTGTTAGTAATTGTCAGTTTCTAAACTCATTTGGAAATTGATAACACATTTCAAAGATCTAGGAGGAGAATTTGATCAAGACAGAAAGGGAGTCAGACAGTGTTTACATTCCCCTATATACTCATTTTAGTCCACAATTATTGGAACTTTGAAAGCCTTGAGGGATTGATGAGCAGCCTTTTTAGAACTCAGTGTCCTTCGCAATTCAAATGTGTCCACTTGCTTGTGCAGTCGGAGATCAATGATGGTTAGCTAATTTTATTCCTTAACCAGTAGTCGAGGGGTTTGATTGTCGTCTATGGGAATAGGGCAAATCTTGTGGCCAGCTATTTATCGCTTAGTGCAAGCACTTGCGACCAATGTTTTAAAACTCGACTCGGTTATCGACTCGGCCGAGGTACTAAGTCAATGAGTTATTGGTCGGATCAGTGAGTCATTGATTTAATTGCTTGACTCGGTGTATATTAAAAAAATCTAAAAATATTTAATACATGGGTTTAAATATTTAATTTATTTTACATATAACTTGATTTATATATTATGAATAAAATATGATAGTTTTGCAAACATAGTATTTGTCCTAATTGTTAAGTTTTTTCTTCCCCTTAACCAAATTTGTAACGCATGTTTAAAGAAAAATACATTGTTGTTGTGATTTTTTAGTTATACTCATTTCAGATATATAATATTAGCAGTTGTATTATGTTACAAACGTAGTCACAGCCTAGTGGTAAAGCCTAGATGCATAGTTTAAGACGGAACATATTTGAATCTTGCACTCCAACATTTGGTATTCTATTTTGAATTACTACTTCCGCATTGACCAAGTGACTCCGCGTTGATCGAGCTGTTGGGCCACCATGAGTGGGTTGAGTTTGTATTAAACTCGCCGAGTCACACCAAGTCCTAAAGGGCTAGGTGCATATCTGATCCAGTTACTGAACCATCTCAGTCAAAGGCCCGAATCCCGAGTGGACCGGTTGGACCGACTAAGGCGATCCGATTCTTAAAACTATGCCTGCAACAAAGGGATTAGTCACTGACTTACTGCTGTCGGTCGTGAATACTTTAGTTTAAAAAAAACAATTAAGGCTTGAACAATGGGTATTCAGTTTAGCATGTTGCCAGTTCAATATGAAACTTTCATCTTGTGGCAACATTCAATTGATTGGTTTTTGAAAACACTGTTATTGATTAACACTTAACAGTTGTATATCTTACAACGATGTTACTTGCTTTAATAGGTACAAGCCCCTAGCATAGTCCGTGAGGTTGGATCTCTATCAACGATTCAACATATGATTCCTGCATCATGCATCTTTTTTCCCATCGAATAATGTTGATTGAACGAATGTGAACTAGTTGCTTTATTTGCAATCCTTTTTTTCCACAAAAAAAAAACTACTGAAGATTTATGCATAGTTAAAATATCTAAATTGTAGTTCACTCACAATTAAGATTAGAATATTTAAATTTTAACTTTTAGGGGTTCAAAATAATAAATTAACAATTGATTAAGATCGAATTGATAGCTGATGTATTTTTTCTAAAACTAAAATATAATTTATTTTAACATAAATAATCCTAACTTCTATTTGAGGGGTACATGAAGTCCAACTAGACTCCCAATCAACCCAATCGTCACATGCAATTTTTGGCGGAACATATGTAATTTAAATTCAATGTTTAGAGAACATATGTAATTTAAATTGAATGTTTAAAGAATTGTTGCAACGCCAAAAATTATGTGGGTTGACTGAGTGTATATGAAACATATGACTTGCACTTCAAAAATACAACTGCATTGTGTATAATTAATGAACTTGAGGATGTAATTTAAATTGGATGTTTAGAGAATGGTTAAATAACTAAAAAATAAATAAATTGAAATGATGTAGAAATATGTAATAATAATAAGTAATTGTAATTAAACTAATAATATTTTAAGAGGAGGAAGTCTAGTTTTTTTTTTTTTAGTGAAATTGTAAAAGAAAAGGACTTACTAATGTGGTGAGCTCACCTTGAGAATTGAGGTTCTTAATAAACAAAATGAAAATTTCAATTTTGTTTTTAATAAAATGTAACTTATAAAGAAGCTTAAACTTGAAAAACTTATCATACTGAACATAACTACTATCAAAAAAGAAAGATTGCATATTAACTGCAGTGAAGTAAACACAAAACCAATATCGTCACTATCATCAATAAAAAAACCCTTAGGCTTGTTATCCAGGATATTGTTCAGAAATACTCTAATGAAAGGAATATAGGAGTTTGCAGCTAGGTATTTGACTAAATAGGATCGTCTAGTTCCTATAAAACCTATCACTAAAAGACCCCTAGGGGGGATAGGGCTAAGTGGAGTGAAAAGGGTTTCCCATGAGATGAGAAATGAAAACTATTAGTCCCACACAGGGTTTGTGAATAAGTGATTGTCTGATAATGAGCAAGGAATATCCGTCAAGTTATATCACGTTTCATAGCGGAACTCTTTAAGCATTTAGTTAAAAGTCTCTGAGCAATGTGAATGGATAATGATTTGATGAAAGAGTCATATCCATTTTTTTTTATATGCAAGAGTTATATTTACTTAATGTGATCTCATAATCTCAATGAGATTAATCTCATGAAAGTCCTTGAGCAGTGTGAATGAAAAATGATTTATTGGAAGAGTTCTATCTAGGGATATATGTTAATGAAAAAAAAACATTCGTTGAAATAAATAATCCAATTTTCACATAGTCACTCTTCGGGAGAGTGTCCAGATCGTTACGCCTTTCGTTTCGATGGACAGCCTGGCAAATAAACATACACAGGTCCGCCTGTCTAGAAAAAACAATGAACAGTTTTTTATGTATGAAACCGCGCTGGTTTTAAGAATGAGTGATTATCCTTCTCCAACCTTTACTGTCCAACTTGAGAGCGGATAGCTAATGTGTTCCACTTCCCACGTGAGGGGTTATTTCTTGGTTTCGCCTAAAGTCAACAAATGTCTTTATACCAAAAAAATAAACACTCAAATGTCTTACAAAGTGTTACCTTTTATAGTGTCCCACATCTATAAACAGAAAGAGGGATTAGTAGACAGCAGATAGAGACTTCTCTAAAGAAGGACTTTTTAATAATTGTATTTTGGCCTTTCCTTCTTTCTTTTCCAACCTTCCCAATTAAACTTTGAATCGGTGAACACGTGAACGTGATCCTCCACTTTTTCCCTTCGTACACTTTTCGCGATTCCACCTTCTGAAAACCTCTCGGTGCCCGCGCCATTGCAAACACTGTTCCTATCTCTGTGCTCTGCGTCACATTCTCAATCGCGCACTAATCAAAACAAATCGCTCTTCTCAAATCACAGTAAAATTAAGGATTTTTTCACCAAAACTCTCTTACGTTTCGAACCAGGTACCAAAATTCTCCAAACTTGTCTTAATTTCGAAGTTGCATTTCATCATACATCAAATTTTCAGCTCAGTTTTGTTGTAATCACGGTAATGTTTCCTTTAATCAACTAATAGTTGTATTTTTTTTTTTTTTTTGATTTTCAGTATGATCTTTGCTGGTAATTGTTGATGATGGCTTTATACATGAGGTTAAGGAGATAAGAGGAAAAAAATTGAAGTAAAGGAAGGAATAGCTGTATGTTTGTCAGTTTGTGTTGTGCTGTTATTCAATGTGATGACAGAAGATAAAAATGTTATGTCAATCAGTGAATGATTGTGTAATTTTGCAGGAATAAAATGGGAGCTACTACTCTGGTGCCTGATGCAGCAATTGGGCTTCTTCCGCGCTGTCCCTTTGTTCTCAAACACCCTTTTGTCTGTAGAATAGCTTCAATTAGATCAATAAGAAACAGGTGTGCTTGCAGCATTGTAACTTGTGTGGTACATTCTCTTCTCACAATATGTGCAAATGTTGAAGTGAATTCCTTAATCTTCTTTGTTCATTTTATTGCAGAAATTATTCCATTGCTGAGAAGAGGGTCTCGAAATCAGTGTACAAGGTTTTTTCACGCACGGTAAGGACTTCCTTATGAAAGTGGAAGCTTTGGTTTTATGTCTAAGAATGACTTTAGTGGGTGTTTATCCATTGGAGAAGATGAACTAATAAGGTTATAGGGTCGTATAATGGTAGGATGTTTAATCAAGTTGGAGCCTTTCAGAACTAGTTAAATAAAAAATCATTTACACGACTTCGTCAGGATTGCGTTTTGCTGTTCTGCTATATACTTTTAAGAAACCCGTAGGAATATTATTTGGTTTGGTTAAAGAAAAGGATTTAATGTTTACCTTGAAGGAACAACAACCACTCGGGGTGATTATTTTCAACAGGAACTTCCTTTCTTTTTGGAAATTGGAATTCATCTTATTATCTTTCCTTGTCACTTATAATTTATAACCATGACATCCTCTGGCTTTTTCTTATTCTCTTCAAAAAGCCTTTCTGCAGCTTTTTATTTTTGTTATTTGTAACTGTATTTTATAGATATTCACAGCTCAAAAAACCATTTTACCTTATCATCTTTTATCTAGAACTTGAATAGCATGTGCATGACCACTTCTAGGTAGATTTTTATTTGGGTAAATTGTGATTAAGATACATGTTATTCAGGATTTTGTACACTATCTCGTGTGATTTAAAGGTGTTACTTTGCTTGCATGTGGTTCCTCTTTTACATGTTTGAATTAAACTTAGTGTTAAAATAGTAAGAACAGATAATGGAGAATCACTAGTGCTCAAAGTTGAAAGTCGCCACAACCATGTATGGGTTATGTGTAATTTTATTCAATCTTGACTTCTTAAGTTGAATTATGTTAGGACTTAGGAAACCTAGTGCAGCCCCCCAATGGAATCCATAGAGATATCACGCCAAACGTGTGTAGGAATAGGCAAGGGCTGCAATAATCCCCCAGGAAATAGAGTTTCATATTTGCTGCACTGACAAACATCACACTGTTGTACATACTTCTGAATATCACCGTGCATTCCTTCCCAAAATAAGAAACTGGCCACACGTTTGTATGTATGGAAGAACCCTGAATGGCCGCCTGTGGGAGTGTCATGACATTCAGCTATAATAAGCGGAATTCTGGGAGAAGATTTTGGTACCACCAACTTACCTTTCAAATATAATCTGCCCCTGATCAATGAATAATCTGAGTGAGCCAAGGATCAGCCAACAAATCCTTAATGATACGCTGAAGTTTAGGATCCTGCTGAACCTCATTATCCCACCGTGCCACCTCCGGAGAAGTGATAACTGACAAAGCTGAGTACATCCCCTTTCTAGACAAGGCATCAGCCACAAAATTCTCTCGACCTGACTTGTATTGTATTTCAAAATCCATTCCAATCAACTCGTCCGCCGACTTGAACTGCTCTTCACTAAACAATCTCTGATCTGTCAGAAATTTCAGGCTTCGTTGATCAGTCTGGATGACAAAGTGTCTGCCCAACAAATAATGACGCCATTTCTGAACCACTAGCATTTAAGCCATTAACTCCCTCTCATATACAGACTTCAATTGAGCTCTTTCTGACAATCCTTGGCTCTAAAAAGCAATTGGTTTGCCCTCTTGCATCAATACTGCTCCTAAGCATTTGCTGGAAGCATCAGTTTCCACCACAAATACCTTTGAAAAGTCTGGTATCACCAAAGAGGGCAGTGCTGCCATGGCTTCCTTGAGGGTCTGAAAAACTGCTTCAGCCTCTTCACTCCAACGAAAACTATCCTTTTTCAAAAGGTTAGTAAAGGGTTTTGCCAACTTTCCATAATCCTTGACGAATCTTCTGTAATACCCTGTCAGCCCAAGAAATCCCCTAAGGCTTTTTATATCCTCAGGCTTAGGCCATGTACACATTGCTTCCACCTTCCTTTGGTCAGCCGCTACCCCTCCTCCAGATACAATGTGCCCCAAGTACTCCAATCTAGCCTGCCCAAAAGTGCATTTCTTCTTGTTGATCTTCAAAGAGTTGGCATCCAACACATCAAGGACTTGGAATGTGAAAGATGTTGCGCCAAATCTCCACCGTACACCAATATATCATAAAAAAACACTAGCACAAATTTTCTTAGAAACAGTTTCAGCACCTCATTCATGAGCTTGAAAGGTTGATGGGGCATTCGTGAGCCCAAAAGGCATCACCAGAAATTCATAGTGACCCTCATGGGTTCTAAATGTAGTTTTTTCATTGTCCTCCTTCCTCATCCTGATTTGATGGTACCCGGATTTGAGATCTAACTTGGTAAAGATAGTAGCTCTGCCAAGTTCATCCAACAACTCCTCAATGATAGGAATAGGAAACTTATTGGGTATGGTGATCTTATTCAACGCCCGATAATCCACACAAAACCTCCATCCTCCATCTTTCTTCTTAACTAGAATGGTGGGACTGGAATAAGGACTGATACTCGGTCGTATTAACCCCACTTCTAGCATCTCTGAAACCAACTTCTCTATTTCAGATTTTTGGTAATGAGGATATTTATAAGGCCTGAGATTGGGAATTTCCGCCCCATCCTTGAGATGAATTGCATGATCATGTCTTCTAGTCGGAGGAAGATTGGTAGGGTCTTGAAATAATTCATCAAATTCGCCTAGCAACCGTGCAACTTCGGTGGGAATTTCCTCTCTAGCGGCTTGAATTGCTGGTTCCTCCCCACATTGAATGAACAATCCTTCTCCTTCTTCCTTCAAGACTTGCATCAAAGCACTAAAACTCAGCTCCTCTTTGGTTAGAGCTGGATCTCCAACAATCTTATGCACAGTATCCCCTCTCTTCAAAGTGAGTTCTAGCTTTTCAAAATCAGCATTTATCTCCCCAAGGCTAGCCAACCAATCCAACCCCAAGACCACATCTACTCCACCCAAGCTGAACAAATAGAAGTCTTGCGTAATGTCCAACCCCTGCATCTGAATTAACAGTCCCTTACATTCCCCCCGACAACTCACCTTGTGTCCATCCCCCACTTCCACCACATAAGAAGGAGTATCAGCTACCGGTAACTGCAACCTCTCCACCATCTCCTTGGAAACAAAACTGTGCGATGCTCCACAACCAATTAGCACAATGATTGATTGTGATTGTAACTTCCCCCCTACCTTCCACGATTTAGCTGAAGTGGAACCAGCCATGGAGAAAAGTGACAGTTGTAGGGACTTGAAGCTTTCCGACATCGTATTGGCTTCCTCCCCCCTCCTCCTCGTCTTCCTCCTCTTCCACAAGGATGATCATACTAAACTGTTTATTTTTGCAGCGATGCTCGTGGTTGTAAGGTTCACCGCAGCGGAAGCACAACCCCTTTTCCCTCTTCTCCCGCATCTCAGCTCCTGTCAAATACTTGAATTCACCATCCCTGGTTAGAGACACATCACCGACTGTCCTGCTTACATTGCTGCCCGCGCCGCTTCCTACCATAAATAGAGTTCTCGGGTTTGTTGCCAATTAAGGCCTTGGAATCAACCGTGACAACCTTATTTGAAGGGTTGCTGCGGTAGAACCCATTAGTTCGAGTGTAGGTATTGGATGTCTTCCTACTCAATACCATATTTTTCTGCTCGATCATGAGGGCTTTTCGAATAACTTCAGCAAGGGTAGCAAGTTCATATAGACGCACTTCCACTTGAATTTCTTCCTTCAATCCATTCAAGAACATCCCCTTCACAAAATCTTGATCAATCTCCTTCAAGGTCCCTACATACTTCTCAAACTCATCGACAAACTCCTCAACTGTCCCCGTTTGCTTGAGAGATAGTAGCAGCTCAAACGGATTCTGAACCATGGACGGTTGGAAGCGCCTAACCACAACATGTTTGAAAGCCTCCCATGTAGGTGCGGGATTGCACCTTTCCCACCATTGGAACCAACTCAAAGCCTTCCCTTCACTTGAAAGTAGGAGAAATAATAATATTATTACTTGAATCAAAACTACAAAGTGATTACATTATATAAAGGAACTAAATATGTACTCAATCTCCTAATAAGAAAACAAATCTCTTAACAATGAAAAATATCTCCTAATAATAAAAAACAAATATTCTACAATTAATACTAATTACACCATATCATAACACTCCCCCTCAAGCTGGTGAATGGATATCTATAATTCCCAGCTTGCAAGTAAGATCTCAAAATCGTTCTAAGGGAAGTTCTTTGGTGAGCACATCAGCCAACTGTAGTCCTGAGGGGACGTACTGTGTAGAAATAAGACCACTATCTAATTTCTCTTTGATGAAGTGCCGGTCTATCTCTATGTGTTTTGTTCTGTCATGTTGGACTGGGTTTTGAGCAATACTAATGACAGACTTATTATCACAGAAAAGTCTCATGGGAGCTTCACGCTTTATCTTCAAGTCATCTAGTATGATCTTCATCCACAATAACTCACGAGCCATGGTTCTGAATTCTGCCTCTGCACTTGATCTGGCAACGATATTTTGCTTTTTGCTCCTCCATGTTACTAAATTTCCATCCAAGAACATACAGTATCTTGTAGTGGACCTCCTGTCATCGATTGATCTTGCATAATTTGCATTAGTATAAACTTACATTGACAACTACTCATTTTTCTTGAACAATAGACCCCTTCCTGGAAGTGCCTCTCCTGTGGGTCATACATAAACTGACTGACAACACTAACGGGATAAACTATATCAGGCCTAGTGTGAGATAGATAAATGAGCTTCCCCACAAGTCTCTAGTATTGGGCCTTATCAACCCTTGGGCCCTCCTCATTACTCCCAATCTTGTGGTTCTGCTCTATAGGGACTCCAGTGGGCTTACAACCCAGTTTGCCAGTCTCTTTGAGAAGATCAATGACATACTTTCTTTGAGAGATGAAAATGCCTTGTTTCTAGTATGCCACCTCCATACCTAGGAAATATTTCAGCTTTCCAAGGTCCTTCATTTCAAACTGAGCGGCTAACTCCTTTCTCAGGTCTTGCTTCTCAAGTTCATCATTACCTGCAATGATCATATCGTCTATATAGACTAACAAAATAGTGAGTTTGCCATTTTGAGCATGTTTTATGAAGAGCGTATGATCTCCTTGGCTCTGTTTATAACCAAGGGATACCATAGCTTGAGTAAACCTCCCAAACCAAGCTTGGGGAGACTGTTTGAGCCCATATAGGGCTTTCTTCAATCTGCACACTTTATTTCTTCCTAAAGTAGGGTCATACCCCGGCGGAATCTCCATATACACTTCTTCCTCCAAATCTCCATGCAAGAATGCATTTTTAACATTGAACTGTTGCAACTCCCAATCAAAGTGAGTTGCTAAGGAAAGAACGATCCTTACAGTGTTCATTTTTGCAACCGGAGCAAACGTCTCCTCATAATCAATTCCATAAGTCTGGGTGTATCCCTTTGCAACTAGCCTCGCCTTATACCTGTTAAGTGTGCCATTGGTCGGTACTTCACTGTATATATCCACCTGCAACCTACAGTCCTCTTGTCATTTGGCTTCTCAACAATCTCCCAAGTCCCATTCTTCTCTAGCGCATGCATTTCTTCATTCATGGCTTGAATCCAGTTCTTATTTTTTAATACTTCTTGTACTGATGCAGGGACTCTAATAGAGTCAATAGCTGAAATAAAACTCTGATGCTGCACAGACAGATTTTTAGTAGACACAGACTGGGATATGGGATACTTGGTACAAGATCGTTTTCCTTCTCTCAAGGCAATCAGTAGCTCATCAAGGTTAGGCTCACAAGAATTATCAGGCTCAATGTTAGGAACACTTGCCTCGGGTTCAGACGATTGGACTTGTTGTTGGACCAGGATGGGTTTAACTTTCCGCTTGTACTTTATCCTGCATCTGTCAACATTAATAACAAACAACTCTAGAGACTCAACAGACTCAACTTCCTGACTATTCTCCCCCTGAAGCTGAGGACTAGGATAAAAAGACTCTGTTTCCTGAAAAGTAACATCCATAGATTTATAAACACATGACTAGGAGGATGATAACACTTGTATCCCTTTTTATCTGAAGCATATTCTATGAAGATACACTTAATAGCCTGAGGGTCTAACTTACCTCGATGAGGACCATGAACATGGACAAAGGAAGAACAACTACTTTTGTGGTTGAGTTAGGCCTCCCAATTTCTAATATGGTATCAGAGCCTATCCTAGATTCATTTGTTAGTGGAGACTGCCCTTATGGTCATCCGCAAATGTCCAGTTCTGTAAACTTCACGCTTCAGATGTCCATCTTTGGGCGTGAGGGGGTGTGTTAGAAGTCCCACATTGGCTAGAGATATGGCCAATCAAGTGTTCATAAGGGTAGAGCAACCCTCAACTCAAGTTAGCTTTTGTGGTTGAGTTAGACCTCCTAATTTCTAATAGGCCTCCCAATTTCTAATACCCTCCATAGCCACCATGGTTGCTTGCATTCTTTCCTCATCCTTGACCCCCTTTAAACTGAAATAGCACTCTAGTTTATGGGTCCAGCCAAACGCATCTTCCCTTGCGAAAATTGGGATCTCCAATTTGCGCCAATGTTCGCGTCCCAGATCCCTGGAGTCTTCACTTTCATCTTCCTTTGGAGTGTCTATTAGAGAATAACAAGTGGTGACTCATTGGAGTCCCACATTGCCTAGATTAGCAAGTGTATAATAATATATATAATAAAGATCACACACACCCATTACCTCAAGCATGGGGTTTTGTGGTGATGTGTGATGTAACTTATGGTTTCTATCAGTGTCGCACCTCTCCTTTAAGAAAGAGAGAGTTGCGCAAACCCTTCAGGCAAACCTCAATCAAGCGCAGAATAAGAGAAGATGGGAAACTGAAATTATATTATTAAAAACGTCGTTCTTGAGAGAACTAACACTGGTCTCTGATTGCCAGCCCCAAATCCCAATTTTCCCAAAAACTGCCTAATAGAGGTGCAGCCTCCTCTATTTATACTAATCCAAATAACCTAATAAAATATAATAACAAGAAATAGAATCTAATGCTGACGCGATAAAATAAACTAATGAAAAAGATAAAACCCTAATGCTGTTTGGCTGTTTGGCCAGCGCACACATGTGCTGTTTGGCTAGGTTTCAGCGCACCCTATCCCTCTCTTGATGCCTCACATAGACCTTAGTAATAGGAGGTCTAGGCCTAAGCCTATCACATTACTTCATATTACCGTTCTTATGCTTTTTTTGTAATTTGTTTTAACTTTACTTGGACATGCTATCTCATACCTAACGAAGTTACAGTACCAGTAGTGTAAAACTCATACTTTTTTAACATGTTATTTTCTGTTGACAGCTGTCATTTTTTGGGGAAAATTGCAATAAAGGGGTAAAGCAGTTTATGAATGTCTTCGCGGGGGGCTTGATTTTACTAAAGATGATTAAAATGGTCTTGGCAAAATCATTTCTAGTCTACAAACAATTGACTACTTGAGTCATTGAGCGGTCATACATTAACTATTCGTTGATCAAAGTTTACTTTCCGAGTAGTTTATTTTTCCTAATCTGCAAGTATTTTAACTAAGAATTCATTTATTGTAACACACTCTTTTTATTTTGGAATACATCTCTGGTTCACAGTCAGCTCTAGTTCTCTGTCAAATACATGTTTTAGATGTTTGCACTTTGCAGCATTCTAAATAATAAATACCATCTTTTTTGGCTGCTTACCACTTGGATACTGGACTTTGTATGTCTTTTAATGATTTTATGTTAATTAACTAGATATAAATGACAAGTGGTTATGCTTTTGTGATAATGGAGCAGTGTGTCTTTATTCTATTTCTGTGACAGAATGATTCAGATGATGCTTTCACGGATGTAGTTATTGATCAGGATGGTTATTCAGGAAGGAATGAAGTTATGGAAATAGAAGATGAATTAATGGTAGCCAAGAAAGCTCTTTCAGAAGCACAAAACAGACAAAAGGCTATTGAGAAAGAGAAAGATCAATTGCTTGAAGAGCTTGCTCGTTCTGAGGCTAAAAAACAGGAATACATCACCACAATTTTACATGACAATGACGTAGCTATAACAGAACTTGAGGCTGCCAAATCTCTTTTTCAGAAAAAGCTGGAGGATTCGGTGGAAGAGAAGTTCAGTTTGAAATCTAAGCTGGTCCTTGCCAAACAAGATGCTGTTGATCTTGCAGTGCAGGTTGAAAAGTTAGCAGAGGTTGCTTTCCAGCAGGCAACTTCTCACATACTAGAAGATGCTCGACTCAGAATTTCATCTGCTGAAACCACAGCTGCTGAAGCAGCCCATCTAATTGAAAAACAAATTATGGATGCAACTGAGGGTACATTATCATCCATCGTGGAAAAGTCAAAATATGCCATAGAAAGAGCTCTAGTTGTGGCGGAGGAAGCAGGTGAACATGCAAAAGAGGCCATGGAAACATTTATAGATGGCACATTTCCATTTACTGAAATTACCTCTGTCCAGGATGAAAATATCAAGTTACAGGGTATGATAAGTGATTTAGAATCTCAGTTGATGGTTGCAATAAATGAGGCTGATAGACTAAAGATAGAATTAGAGCACACCAGACAGCAGCTAAAGGCATTTGAACAAAGAGCCATTGATGCGGAGACAGCTTTGCTTGATCTTCAGGAGTCAAGCAGGAAAACCACTCTCAAGCAGGAGGAGGAGATTAAGTCATTGCTGGAGAAAATGAAGAAAGATATGGCAGAAAGGACAAAGGCAATCTCCAAGGCTTTTAAGACTGACTTGAAGAACATCAAGGCTACACTTGAAGCTGCCAAAGAAGTTTCTCATTGTAAAGATAATGCCTACCTAAGAAGATGTGAGGCGCTGCAGAGGTCATTAAAGTCATCTGAAGATACTTTGAAGACGTGGAGACAGAGAGCTGAAATGGCTGAATCATTGCTATTGAAGGAAAGGCTACAAGATGAAGGGGATGAAGATTCTATATATGTTGTCAATGGTGGACGGATAGACCTTTTGACAAATGTTGATTCTCAAAAATGGAAACTACTAAGTGACGGTCCTCGTAGAGAGATACCTCAGTGGATGGCACGAAGAATTAATGCTATCTCTCCCAGATTTCCACCAAGAAAGATTGATGTAGCTGAAGCATTGACATCAAAGTTCAGATCCTTGGAGTTGCCTAAAGCTGATGAAGTATGGTCCATCGCTCGAGAAAAGCCAAAGGAAGATGATGCTTTAATTGAACATGTTTTTGAACGAGAAACAATTGAGAGAAAGCGGAAGGCGTTGGAGCGTGCTCTTCAGCGGAAGACTACGAAGTGGCAGAGAGCCCCTGAACAAACAAAACTAGGTTAGTGTGCTGTGTTTTAGTCCATTTCTTGACATTAAATCTGATAACTGCTTCTGGAAGATTTCTTTAATTAACATGATCCACCTCTGGCATGTAAACTTTCACATAAATGTCAATACCAGAGCCAGGCACAGGATCAGGACGTGAGATTGTGGTCAGTATCTACTTATCCAAGAAATTGTCAGATTAAGTGTAAATGTATATTAGTCCCAAATGCATTTTGCGTTGCTCAGATATGGTGATTACAGTTATCGAATGTGCTTTTCTTCTCCTTTTAGCATGTAATTCTTGTGGTCATTCCAATTTAGCTGCTCTTCAGTCTAGCTTATTTTTACATTGTATATTTTCTTAATTATTTTTCCCTGAATATTTGTGAAAAATAATTATAGCTTGATGATCCTTTTGTGAATTGATTATATGTATCACTTGAAATGGTAATGGGCACAAGGGATTTTAATTTTTGTAATGACCTATTCCTTCATGAGCACTAAATGCTAGGCAATTCATGATTTGTACTTTCTAAGTGCATGCCATGACTCATTGGTTGACATTAACATGCACGAGCAGCTGTTGATCTTAGGTATTTTAGTTTTTTTTGGTACATCGGAAAACATTTAAGTTCCCCTTCCAAGGATTGATTCCCAGACCTTTCCCTCCCCTACTCATATGTCCCCAACTCTTATCACTTGAGCTATCCTTCGGGGACAGGTATTTTAGTTTGATTGAATGTTGTCTTTTCTACTTTTAAAATAATTGCCATGATGGTCCAGACACCATTGCGCAAGGCCTTAAGCAGTGGTTAATATTGCTTTTTGAAGTTGTACATCTAATTCGGGGCGGGGTCTTAGAAACTTGTAGCTTGGAATTTGGTGTCATATTTGCAGTCAAGAAAAAGTTCTAGAGGAAATGTGTGCTGTTCTTTGGAATCTTCTCTACGTCATTGTGAGAGGTTCCAAATTTCCTTACTTGTGCTTAACTTATATGGATTGTACTTTACTATGTTCTTCGTAAGACTAAAAACAAAACATTTGTGTGTCAATAAAAAATATGTAACATGACGTGGTAATTAAGTTGACTTGATATAGAAGACGATCAACTGTTACACTATGCATGTAGAGACACTAAATCATTTAGTTCTTGTGCACTATGTCTATAAGCTAATTTTGTCACTACTTGACTAAAATACCATTCGTTTCATTGAGTAGTATTTCATTATATCTCATGCTTTTTTATTTGTATGATTCTATCTGCTTATTTCATTAGCTCTTGATATTGAAAATATTTATTTATTTATTATTATTTTTTTAGAAAGCAAAATATTGTATTATCAAAAGACTTGAGAGCAGCACTCTCAAGCAGGGGAGCGAATACACAGCAGATTGCAAATATTTATTATACCCATTATTTATTTCATGTATTTACTACTTATAAAGGCAAGTAAAAGGGAATAATAATTAAAAAGAAAACATGTCTGTTGATATTTTTTTTTCAGTTTCAAGCTTTTAACTGGGAGAGCTGGAGAAGACACTGGTATCTTGAATTATCATCTAAAGCTGCTGATTTATCTCAATGTGGGGTGACAGCAGTGTGGCTGCCACCTCCAACAAACTCTGTTTCTCCTCAAGGTTTGACTTACTTTCTACTTTTTAGAGTACTATAGGTGTGTGAACAGTTATTATAGTGTTAACTGTGAGCTGTTCAGTCTGTTACAACAGTCTTTCAGTTGTAGTGGCTGAACTGCAATGCAGTTGCAGCTTCAGTTAGATGAATTGGGCGTCTTATACAAGTTAGCTCTCTTCATTAGATAATACAGTTTTAAATTTTGCATGATTCAGTATATTTCACCCTTGGATTCTCTCTCTCTCTCTCTTGCTTCTGCTTTCTCTCATTGTATTAGTTCTCTGTTTTGTAATACTTCTATATTTTTCTAGACTATACATTCTATGCGACTTAGAGGGCATCCTCCTTCATTATAGAAGGCTATATTTTGACTTGTTAGATATCTTGTAAATAAGTAGGATATCTTATATTAATTGTAAATAGGTAGCGTAATCATTGTAAATAGGGTAGCAATGATATTGTACATTTGTTGCCCCTATTATATATAATGAACTCCGCTGTGTAGTTAAAACACACGGATTCACCAAATTCCTCTTGTCTCTTTCTTGTTATTCAACATGGTATCAAGAGCCTAACAAGAGGCAACCCTAATCCTAATCCGTGCTTTCCCGGTAGATCCACTGTCTATCGGTGCAATATTTTTTTTCTGGAAACCGTGTCTCATCTCCGGTTTCCAGCTTTTACCACTGTTGTGTCTTATTCCGACGGCCTTTACCGGCCAACATCACTGCTGCCCAGCCATCACAGCCGCCGCCACCCACCGGAAAACATCTCCGACCACCCCATAAGGATCGCCCGGAGGAGCGCGACCCACCCTGGTGGTTTCGTCCTCACACGCCGCCATACTCTCTGCGAGTGACACCCACGCACCGCCTACCTCAGCCGCGCGTGGCGGCGCGTCCTAGCCCTGTTCGGACCGCCGCTTCTTCCGCCGTGCTAGCCTTCTCCTGCACGTTGATCCGGCCTTATTTCAATGTTTTCGGCTTCATGGTGGGGTAGATTTACCTTTCTCCTCTCGGTTTTGTCACATTTTTCGGTGTTTCTCGCTTCTCTTTGGGACCCATGGCTTCCAGACTCTGCCAGATCTCATCTAACGGTGTCGGTGCTATGCCAATGTCCCATGCTGATTTTTCAATGTGGTTTACAGAGCGTCGACGCTCACTCTCTTAAACCACTTGATGCAAATGCTGATTTCTTTAAGTGGTTTGAGCAACACCGTCTTTGTGGTTCTGCAGCTTCTGTTGTGCACACAGGTATTTCCGTTGCTTGTCTCTCTGGGTCTCCCTCTCATGATCCTTGGATTTTGGACTCTGGTGCCTCTGACCACATCTTTGGTAATAAATCTTTATTTTCTCACATTTCTTCCTCTGGTTATCTACCTTCTGTCACCTTAGCAAACGGTACTCAAACACAATCTCAGGGGAGGGGTACTACTCATCCTCTTCCCTCCCTTTCTGTTGACTGGGTTCTCTACGTGCCAGGTTCCCCATTTAATTTACTTTCTATTAGCTGTTTGACTCGAGCCCTTGATTGTGTCATTTCTTTTACTCAAGATTCAGTTTTTCTGCAGGACCGGAGTTCCGGACGGATAATTGGCACTGGATGTGAGTCCAACGGTCTCTACCAACTCTCTCGCCAGCCCCGCATTTGCACTGCTTCAGATTCATCTCGCTTAGTACATGCTCAATTGGGACATCCTAGCCTTGCCAAGTTACAAAAAATGGTACCCAATCTATCCAAGTTATCCACCCTATCTTGTGAGTCTTGTCAACTAGGTAAACATTCACATTGTTCTTTCCCAAATAGAGTTGATGGTCGCGCCAAATCTCCATTTGCATTAGTTCATTCAGATGTTTGGGGTCCTAGTCGTACCGAGTCCACCCTGGGTTTTAGATACTTTGTCACCTTCATTGATGATTGCTCTCGTTGTACCTGGTTGTTTTTAATGAAAAATAGGTCCCGAGTTGTTTTCCATCTTTCAGGAGTTTTACCAGGAAGTATGAACACAGTTTGGTGTTCCTATTCTCACTTCATGTAGTGATAATGCCCGTGAATACTTGTCTCATTCCTTTCAATCCTTCTCTTAGCTGGCTTGCACTAGCAATCAATGCCCAAACTAAAGCTCAAAGCTGAAAGCATTAAAGGACCAGACGAAGTCGACTAAAGCAATTAATGCTGCAATGAATGCATGACATAATGCATTTAATGCTGATTCAGAATCTCAGAAGTATCCATTACTCACAAGGAAGCAGAAGCTCCAATGAAACTATTTTTCAAACCTTCGTCAAACTTACTAGGAACATCTTACTGAAGATATAAATAGAGAAGTTTGCCTCCGGATCAACTTGGCGGCTTGAATACAAAATCATCACTTATTCACATCAAGTTGCCAACAGAATCAAGCCACAACTCACAAGCTTATTGCCATCCTAAATTGAGTTGAGTCGTCTGCTAGTGTGAAGAACCTATAGAGTGTTACTCTTATCCTACTCACACACAAACCAAACAGAGAACCTAATTCTATATCCTCTTTGTAAAATGTGCTTCATCTTTCTACCTAACTCTTGTTGAAGAGAAAGTTGTAGAACAACAAACCCACCTTGAAGAGGAACCAAGAGTAGTCCTGTAGAATATTAGTTAGGAGAAGTCCTGAATAATACTTGAAAGGAGAAGTCCTTAGAATACTAGGAGAAGTCCTTAGAATACTAGGAGAAGTCCTGCATAATACTTGTTAGGAGAAGTCCTTCTAATACCGGGAGAAGTCCCGTAGAATACTTGTACTATATTGATGAAATAGTGGAAAATCTTGGTGAAGCCAAGGACTGGACGTAGCCCTGTCGATTATGGGGGTGAACCAGGATAAATACCCTGTGTGCTTTAATTTTCAGTCTTAAGTTAATTTTCCGCTGCATGCACACACTCTTATATTCATTTGAAACTAATAACTGCTTAGAACTGAAAAAGAAGTTTTAAAAACCACACACACAATTCAAACCCCTCCATTTCTTGTGTGTTTTCTCACTATCACTCCGCTGTGTAGTTGAAACACACGGATTCACCAAATTCCTCTTGTCTCTTTCTTGTTATTCAACATGACTTTTCCATTTTCTGGTTGTAGATCTATTTACATGAGACCAAATGATCTGCATACATATGATCATGTGATCATATGTGTATTATCTTGTGTGTATCTTACTTCCAAATAATTTAAGATGTCGCTGATGGTGTTTCATTCATCAGCCATTGCCTTGCCTTCAAATCAAAGTATACTACAAATGCATCACAATATCAAACATAACAGTAAATTTTCTTCTACTTTGAAGCATACTTTCAACTGAACTAAGTACAACTTTTTAGCTTTCTTTTGTATAGAAAACATTACAACTTTTTTCTGTGATCGTTCAAATCATAAACAAGCCAGTAAGGCATTTTCCCGCACTAGATTTTACTACGTCCCATATCTTAAAACTTGTTCCACAGCTTTGCTATACTGCAAGCTCATCTGATTAAACATGTATCTAGTTATCATCCAAGTAATGCATGGTTTAGCTACCTTATATTCACTAGCACCTTTCAACTGATAGATATTGTCATTGCACCTGAGAGCATATCTAAAGCAATTTCAATTTGTATTTTCCAATTTTTAGTGAATTTGTTAGAAAATGAAGCATAAATAATATGCTTGATCTAAGATAAGCCTATTTCAGGGATCCTTTATTTCCTGAGAAGCACAGGCAGTTTTGTACATTGGATAACTTATAAATGAAAACTATATGTTAGATTATAGCTTCTCATGATTTCTAGTTTATAGGAGAAATGCTTTTGCAAGCTTTATTCTCTTCACAAGAGATCTGACAGCATGGTCTTTTTGGTTTTTTTCCTGCGAGGGAATCTTTTCACAGTTCTTGCCAAACAAATTTCGTTTATGAAGTAATATATGGCCAACCTGTGGTATAATATACATTCACGAACAATATAAACTATTTTCAGGTTACATGCCTTCTGATCTTTACAACTTGAATTCATCCTATGGTTCTGTGGAAGAACTTAAATCTTGTATAGAGGAAATGCATTCGCAAGATCTGCTGGTATGTTTTGCTGCTAATTGATGTAAGTAATTGAATATGTGAAGATGTATTATAGGCTACCAATTCAAAATTTCAAATCTATAATAATCTAAAATTTATGGCTTCTGGGCATCCAAAAGAAAGTAGTTCATTTTTTTAATCTAAAGCACAAGTTTACTTTTTTATTTTGTGGATAATTAATATCTTTGTTAAATTATGTGGTTTGAATTTCAAATAAGAAAACTGACTTATCAACAACAATCAAGAAGACGTGAAGTTGGCTACATAAATCAATCTACGCTATAATGTTCTATCCAGTACTAAACTTACAGATATATTATTTAACTTTAAGTCACTCTTAATGTTTAGCCTATACTTTTCTTACCCTAGGTATCTCTCTATCCTAACCATTGGACTCTTTCACTCGGTCCCCTCCTTGTTGTCACTTTTACTAGTTTTCTCCATCTTTTCTACAGTTGGAGCTACCTCAACTTTCTGTCGAATGATTGTATTTCTAATACTATCATGTCTTGTATAACCACTCATCCATATCAATGTTCCATGGTTGCTACACTAAGCTTACTTTCTTATTGGCTTTTTACCATTTACTCCCTCCGTTCCTTTTTATAAGAGCTAAATGAGGGGTGTTCGTCGTTCCTTTTTATAAGAACCACATAAGGCTTTGTGCCATATTAATTATTTTTTCACATTTTTACCCCTATTCAATTCTAGAAATATGGAATTGCATTAATGATGGAAAGAGATTAAAAAGAAATATGTTAAGGACAATTTTGGAAATTTAACAACATTTGAGAACAAATTTAATGCAAAAAACTATACTACCTAACTTTCTTAAGGGGTGTGCAAAGTTGGTTTAACTCTTATAAAAAGGAACGGAGGGAGTAACATTTAGGCCCATACTCCCATACAACATTACAGGTCTTATAGTTTTACAGTAAAATTTTCCACTGAAATTAATCAAGTTCATTATTTTAAATTGTTAGGTGGTTGGGAGAATATTAAGTCACTCGAGATCTAATTTAACTACTTTAGATAAATTGTGTGGGAATGATAATACTTCATGGTTACCTTGAAATGACGTAGCCTTAATTCACAACATAGGAAACAGTTGAGTATCTCTGTAGGGTGTGTTTGTTAGAAGAGAGATTGACAAGAGAGAAAAGGGAGAGAGAGAGAGAGTTAGGCCAGAAAGTCTCCACCTCCCTTGTTTGGTTCCTCAACATTGAGAGGGAAGACAGAATTGAAGAGTGGGACCCATCAACTTTAATTGGTCTCTTCAATTTGAAGATAAATTGGTGAGTGTGTTAATTTTTACACACTTTCCCATTCTATCCCGCTATCATTATCACACTTATTAATAAATATTTATATATTTAAGGTAAAAGTGACATTTTACATAAAACAATCTTCTTTCTTCTCACTTTCTATTCAACCAAACGAGACGAGAGAGTGTGCACGTCATTCTTTCTCTTCTCTTTCTATCATAGCAAACAACCTAAAATCTACTCTACTTCTCACCTCTTTCTTTCTACTCATCTCTCTTCGTCTCTTCTCACTTTCTCTTCTAAACCAAACATACCCTAGTGAAAAAACAAACAACTATGGAATCAGCTATTGCAGAATGTTGTAAAGAATTATTTTGATAATATTACTGTTTTATTTATCTGTAATGGGGTCTATTTTTTCTTATCAGTTTCCCTGTCACATAAATGGATTTACATAGTTGAGGCATGTTTGCAGTGCCAACAAATGTTAGTACACATTTGAAGACAGAAAGTAAACGGAACTCTTCTTATGGATTGAGATGAAAGTTTGTTAACGTTGCACTCAACTGATATCCAAACACTCACTGAGCTATTTCAATTAGATGAATTGTTATTTATTCTGCTACCTGTTTGACTTCTTACTCTCACTAACATATTCTTTTACTATGTTTAAATTTTTATATGTTTATTAAGATTGTAATTTTTGTAGTATGTTTCCTTTGTAAATAGGTTTTAGGTGATGCCGTCCTTAATCATCGATGTGCACAGAAACAAGTAAGTTATTGTTTAGTCTGAATTATTGTATATATCTAAGTGAAAGGTGATAAAATCTGTTATTGAGCCACTGATCTAGGGTTTAAGCTTTGAGGATATTACTTTTTGTTTGAAGATTTTAAAAGCAGTTTCTGGTCTAAAGTATGATCCATATTTTCACTTAATTGATGATAAAAGGTTCTGGTGGAAAGTTATAATTTGTTTTAGCATGAGATAGTTTTGATCCTTATTTTCACTCATTCTTGTGATATCATAATCCTCACATTATAATATGATGAAGTGGTCTGTGCTTGCTGTTCGCATTCTACATAAATTAGCTAAACCTCAGCACAAGTTCATACGAATCATATGTAAGATGTGTTAGGGATATAAAACTATTCCTATTATGGAAATGCTAGCAACTGCTAACACATTTTTCCAACACTCCTTTATATTGGTCGAAATTCTCATGGAATCCACTTCCAATTGGGTAGATTCCACTCTCAATTTAGTGAGACCCACATGAGTTCCAACACACAAGAAAGTGTGTTGTTAGCATTTTCTTCGTAGTATTCCACTGCATAGCTCAAGCTTTTAGAAGAGCTGATTTTTTGACATTGGGAATCTGATAGACTGATACTAGTAGTTAGTCATTTATCAATCTCTTTGATTGTGGCGCCTCTTCATCTCTATTCTCATCCATGTTTTTATTTTATTTGAATTCTTGTTTAAGTGCAATCCTTATCTATTTTGTGAGTGAGATTCAACCCAAGATCACATTTATAGGTAACACAGGTCAAGGTTGTCATCACACTTCATATGCTTTATGCTAAACTTTTTAGAGATTTGTTTATGGACAGTCTGTGTTTTGGTGGGCTAGTTTGCCTATATTGCTTTGATTCTTGATTCATAGTATTATTTTCATTTTATATCAAAATATAGCATGTGGAACACCAGTTTGAGCAATATCTTTAAAAAGCGCAGTTCAAAATGAATGTATGGTGTTAACTGGCTGTTATTGAAATTAACAACCTTTACTTGTTTCAGAGTCCAAATGGTGTTTGGAACATTTTTGGTGGCAAGCTTGCATGGGGACCTGAAGCAATTGTATGTGATGATCCAAATTTTCAGGGGCGTGGAAATCCTTCAAGTGGTATATTTATATACACCTAGGAAATTTTGCTGTTTCAACTTTCTATCATGTCTTTTCATTAAGTAATTTACATAGGAGACTTTTGGGGCTGTTTCTTGTCATTCCAATCGAAACAAAACCTAATTAAATGAGTATGAGGCACAATCTTGAGAAATGGTGTTATTTTGTGATTTTGTTTGAGTATTTGCTTCATTTGGACCAAGGCTGCCATGGTACTGGAAACATTATGTTTCCCTTGTGCCATATTGACCTGAGATGGAAGACTGTGGCACCTCTTCCACAGTTACGACTGTAGAATGCTTTACCAGCTACTGTGTTTATGATCTTATGAAGTTTTTCCTTATCTTCAGACTTATTTTAATGCTATATGTAGGTGATATCTTCCATGCTGCACCAAATATTGATCATTCTCAAGACTTTGTGCGGAAAGATATCAAAGGGTGGTTGAACTGGCTTCGCAATGATATAGGTTTTGATGGATGGCGGCTTGACTTTGTAAGGTAATTTTGTTTTATGCCTAAGTATATTGGGTGTTTAAAACAGTTTCTTTACCCATTAAGTCCTCCTAAATATCTCTTGTATTACTTTTACACATTCTGAGTGAAAAAAAGAAGAAGAATTTCCTCATTAAAGAAATAAAAACAAATAGGAAAATAAAGAAACCAATCTAAAGAATAATCTAAATTACCTTCACTACTCTAAGATATGATCATGATATCATAAGATATCTTTTTCATATTCTAACAATATGTTAAATGGAGCGTATTAGTAGTCTTTGTTTGCTATATGCAATGGAGCTTTAGTTTTTATGAAATCGAATTTGGGAAGATATTCTAGTTCTTTTTCTTTCATAACTAACTTATTCACATGTAAAATTTGGTTACTCCTTGTTTTCTGCCTGCAGAGGCTTTTCTGGTACATATGTAAAAGAATATATTGAAGCATCAAATCCTGCATTTGCCATTGGAGAATACTGGGACAGTTTGGCTTATGAACATGGAAGTTTGTGTTACAACCAAGGTTATTATTTACTTCTAACATACTCAATTGTATTAGTTCATTCTTATTTTGAAGATAGTGGAAAGTTTGTTTGTGTTGATAATATTATCTTTAGTGAAATCTCAATGATTACTCTTGACCACTCAAAGATGAATGGAAACTATTCACATTGCCAGGATGTGACTGTTATTAAATGATTAGAGATGAGTAATAGCTATTGACAACAAATGTCATATTGTTGACCATCCAATGACAACTATTGACCACTTAAAAATGAGCGATAACCGTTCACAAAACAATAATAATTCATCCACACCCAATGAGAGATAGAGATAGAAGAGAGAGATGAGAGATATAATAGGTGATGTGATAAGAAAAGAAGAGAGATAGGAAGAGAAAGTAGGTGGAAATGAGATGGAAGAGTAAGTGAGGTGTAATGAATCAAAACCCTTCACAAAATATCCATCAATGGTTGTTATTGATCAATCAGATATGAGTGATAGCTATTGGCAACAAATTTCAGACTGTTCTCAAAGATGAATGATAACCATTCACGTTATAGTCACCCAACATTTTGCTAACTAATCTGAGATGAGTCATTGTTGTAAGCGACCAATATGAGACTGTTAACTGCTCAACAATTACTGTCGATTACTAAAAGATGAATGATAACCATTCATGTGATAAGTACCTAGTGGCTATTATTGATTGATTGGAAGTGACTCAAGTGAGTAATAGCAGTTGACCCAACTATATTCTTGACTACTGAATGACAACTAATGACCACTGAATGATGATCAATAACCATTGACATGAAACCGCCGAATTACTGATATTAACACAGTTATAAGTGATGACTGTTGACAGCAAGGGTAATTTTCTCTATGAAGGAAGATATATGGTCCTTCTCTCTCTAATTAAATTAGAATTAGAATGATCCTTTTCAAAGTTTTTTGTTTGTTGAAACTTGAAACTACATATTGTTCCTTAATGGTCCTTGGCATTATTTTTCCCTTTTTAATTTTTTTTATTCTGAGTTGGAAAATTTATGGCAGCCTTATTGACTCTCATTTGCAAAACATTACAATGGAGGCATGTAATGAACTTTGGTGACAAACGTAATAAAATAATAAGGCTTAATAGCATTTTTGGTCCCTCACCTTTCACGATTTTGCATTTCTGGTCCCTCTTGGAACTTATTAGCCTACAACGTCCCTCACTTTTACAAGAAGTTGCACTTTTGGTTTTCTGTGTAACTTCCATCAGAAACTTAACGGTAGAAGCTTAGGTGGCAAGAGTTAACTGATGTGGCAAGATAGTTGGAGAGAGAAAGGGATAGAAGTGCCCAGCTACAAAGGGAGAGAAGAAGATAGAAGAGGGAGAGAAGAAGGAGAACAGAGGAAGAAGATAGAAGAACAGTGAAAGTGAGAGTCTTTCATATTCACAATATTCAACAACTTACTGGTTACAAGTCTATGGCTGTTTATATAGGAAAGCATGTGCATCATATCTCTCCCCTCAAAATCTTCCTTGTCCTCAAGAAATTACAGAGAAGAAAATGCTGAATCCAAAATAGAGAAAGAAAATACAAAACGCAGGAATCAACATAAAAACGACACGGAAAAAACACCCAAAAACTGAAAGATGCTTCGCCGCCATCAAGACGAAGTCCAGTGGCCGGTTGGCCATGACCAACTGCCAAGAATCATTGGCAAAGAAGAATGGGACCATGCCGTAAAGGAAGGAGTCTCGTGGTTTTCGCGGTGGCCTTCTCGCTCTGTCACACTCGGATTCCAAAGTTGGGAAGAAACGGCACCATCGACCCTCAAATTTCTGCCGTTCTGAGTCAAATCACCGACGAGGAGCCCTGAATTCCCAATTTGGGGCACCACTGCAAACCCTAGATCACCAATTTGGGGAAGAGTGAACCCTAGGTTGCCAATTTGGGGCAGAATTCTCATTTCGTTCAAAATCTCCATCGCAAACGTCACAAACCAATTTGTACCTGTTGCACGACGATGACCGTCACTGGCATGTCCTTCTCCTTCGTCGTCTCTGTGCACTCCGCATTTGTGACGGCTGTCGTTGCTCGCTCAACCTCCGCCACAGCTTCTCTTTCAGCCACCGCTGTGGCTTGGGAAACTGCACGTTCCGCTTCTTCTTCTCGTTCAGCCTCCTCTGCGACCAGCACAAGGTAACGATGCAGCGATTCTCTGAAGCTTCCTTTGGTTCGATCTTCTTCGTTCTAATCAAGTCTCTCACTTTCTCTGTTCTTCTATCTTCTTCCTCTGTTCTCCTTCTTCTCTCCTCTTCTATCTTATTCTCTTCCTCTGTAACTGGGCACTTCTATCCCTTTCTCTCTCCAATTATCTTGCCACATCAGTTAACTCTTGCCACCTAAGCATCTACCGTTAAGTTTCTGACGGAAGTTACACAGAAAACCAAAAGTGCAACTTCCAGTAAAAGTGAGGGACGCTGTAGGCTAATAAATTCTAAGAGGGACCATAAATGCAAAATCGTGAAAGGTAAGGGACCAAAAGTGCTATTAAGCCAAATAATAATTTTATGGAGTAAGCTTTCCAAAAAAATAATAATTTTGTGGAGTATTTTCAAAATAAATAGAATACGCAGCAGTGCCGGTATCTTTGGGAGTCTTGTGTATCACTAGCGTTCCAGTAGGTCATGAGATTGGCAGCATGATTTTTGTCCTACCATTGTGAGGAGACATTGGTTTTGCGCATATTGGTCCTAGCAAGCATCAGAAAGAATGAGGAGGGAAAGGAAGGAAATGAATTGGCAATTTGCCATTGGGAGTCCACAACTTGGTACCAAAAAATGTTAGCTTTCTTGGTGGGAACATTATTTGAGCTGCTGTCAGCAGATAGATAGATATGTCTGAATATCTGGTATTATATATATGTCAGATTTTCACCTTTGGAACAATCATAATGAGTACCATGACTAGATCATCAAACCTTAGTATCTTTTAGGAACCTACCCTGCATATGGCTAGTTCGAGGAGGCAGAAATTGCTGTTTAATTGTTATCAACTTTATCTCCTAGTTAGTGACCTCTATGGGGCAGCATGTTTTTAATATTTTTGAATATTGTGTTTGCGTTGAAGATATCCTATAATGCTACTGCTTGTGTTCATACTGATTCTGTGATATTCTATACTTCTATCTTTCGGTCCTTTTGCAGTAATTTGAAATATTTCTAACTTATCCAATTTTTATTTTTTATTTTTGTATTACAAGATATTTCTGACATTTATAAATAAATAGATGCTCATCGGCAACGGATAGTTAACTGGATCAACGCAACCGGTGGTACTTCGTCTGCATTTGATATTACGACAAAGGTACTTTATGTTGAGTAAATTCCATCACAGTTAATACGTTACTTGGTGATATCAAATCCAGAAACTTCGTATATGAAAATTTCAAATGAAGGAGATGTACGTTTAAGGGTAAGTGAGTCTGAATTGAAGTAACGCGTCAAAACAGCTTTGGCTGAGGAGATGAGCCCTACCTAGAAAGTTGAAGCCCACAAAACAATCGAGAAATGTTAAGTTGTATATATTTATTTATTTGGATGTTTATATGAATGTAATTTTTGTTTTAGTAGATTGATGTTCAATTGTAGGAAGGATTCATGTAGAAATCTTGAGGAAGGATACAATGAAGAATGATGTATTTAATAAAAAGGATAATATACATCTTAAGGGAGGAAAAGAAATCTCCAAAAATAGAAGAAAAAAAAGGCAAGCCAAAATTGCTCATAAGGTTTTCCAATCTCCCTTCATATTGGACATCAGGAATAGAAATTCCTTTGAAGCAGTCACGAGTATAGCACTGGAGAGAGCAATAAACACATTATCCTAAAAGTATTTGTCAGAAAGACAGTCACATCTGAAATGCACATAACTGCATGAACAGACCTCTCCATAGTCCATACAACCATAGCCTGCTTTTTTCTGCTCAAATCTTCAAAATGTATCATAGGCAAAAACTGTAATGTGAGAGGACATGCCCAATGTAGCATGTACACAAAAAAATTGCCAAACAAATTATTCCTCCATAAAGTAACTATATTGCAATGGAAATGTAATTGGGCTGAAGTTTCTGAGTTAATCTGCTAATGAGACAAATACTGGGAGAAAGATGTTTGACGTTTACAAACTGCTAGTTGCAACATATCATTTGTGTTCTATAATGTCCTGTTCAAGTGAAAGGCTTGATCAATGGAGTTTCCAAACTTACTTTTGCTGTTGCCATAATACCTATTGTTTGACTATCCTTGTTTTTCTTATTTTGAAAGTTTCTTGACCAAGTTTTGATTTCTCTTTTGCCATGGGGAGGAGGCAGGGGACTCAAATTCAGAAATTTTTGTCATAATTTAATATTAGTCTTGACTCATTCTGAGGATTGTTGCTCTGTTTGTTACCCTTTCCAGGGGATACTTCATTCTGCTCTGCATAATGAATATTGGAGACTGATAGATCCTCAGGGGAAACCAACAGGAGTAATGGGGTGGTGGCCTTCTCGTGCGGTCACATTCCTGGAGAACCATGATACGGGGTCCACACAAGTATCTAATCTCTCTTTTTTTCCCTTCCTCCATAAAATATTAATGTTGGTAATTATACAGAATATATATTTACAAGGGAAACATATTACTTTGAGCTTGTCGACTTGAGCTAAGTGTTTCCTGTGGTTTGCTCTGGCTAATGTGGTTCATAGCACAATAATTCTTCCTACATAATTGATTAGGTAGACCTACTTAGTCTAAGTTATTAATCCTAGATTCTTGATTTACTAATTATATTCTAATTTCCAAATCATAGACTGCAATTTGATCTTTTACCCATTCATTTCTATGGAGTTCCATGTTTCTTCAGTATTTGTATTGCAATAACATCTCGTCTGTAGTTGTGGGTTGAATTTACGATTCCTATGTTGTTCACTGGTTGCAGAGTCTGTTATTTGATTCCCTCAGTAATTTGAGCCATGACATTATTGCATATAATGTTACCCCCTTTTATGCTCAAGTCACAACCTGGCCATATGCTAGAGAATGGGTAAAATGGATTTAACACTTCATTTTATTTTCAGGGCCACTGGCCATTTCCACGAGATAAGCTCATGCAAGGATACGCTTACATTTTGACTCATCCTGGAACTGTAAGTTCTCAACACATTAACATCTAATACCTTCATTGTTTAGCGTAGTTTTCTCTAAGATTTTCCCAAAAAAATGAGCTTTATTTGTGCTGCCTAAACAATTTAGTTTCTCCTTTACAAGAACTATGGGATCAAACTAGTTTTAAGGATAATCTGCTTGCACAACTCTTAGAATCTTCAAGGCCCCATATTTATCATTGTTTTGTATCGCAATTTTGTGCAGCCTACGATATTTTATGACCATTTCTATGATTTTGGCATCCATGATGTGATAACTGAGCTGGTCGAGGCTCGAAGACGGGCTGGGATCCATTGCCGGAGCTCTATCAAGATATACCATGCAAACAATGAAGGTTATGTAGCCCAGGTTGGTGATGCACTAGTCATGAAGCTTGGGCACTTTGATTGGAATCCCTCCAAGGAGAATCAGTTGGAAGGGAGCTGGCAGAAGTTTGTTGATAAAGGATCAGACTACCAAGTGTGGTTGAGACAATAATTTGATAGTAGTCATAGCTTCTTTGTGTAATGGAAATTAAAAATAGCTTCAATAAAATGCATTCAAAGAAGGAAAAAGAGAATATTTTGTTTGTAATAATATAACCAAAACCACAACCAACATTAATCCCTTTTAAGGGTAATTTACATCAGCTGTGTCGTCAAATGCCTCTGTCAAGAAAACAGTATAATGCATAAATAAAATAAAATTATTGAAAAAATTCGAGTACAATTAACATTTTAATTTTTATATGACTAATATGCTGCACTGTATAACTTTTATATATTGACAGGGATACTGTGATATATGCTGTCCTGGATTAAGAGAGTGTAAAAGCAGTATTTATGACCGTGTATAAAAGGAGAGTGTTCCGTTCGGTTCTCCTTAGTTTTACCTTTTTTGAGGGAACCAAATTTAAATGTGTAGTTCAAAGAGTCTTTTGTTCTATTCTATCTTAAAAAAAATATAATAAACACAACAAAAGGCTGATGTCTTGTTTCGTCTTATTTAGACTGCTACTTATTTCTTTCAAAAATGTTATCAACAGTTTTTACATTATTGAGTAAACTAATTATTAAATTAAAAATTGTCATATATAACTAAATATTAGTTGTTAATTTTTTTATTATATTCATTTAAATTTATATATATATTAGTAAATTTTACTTGATTAATATTATTCTTTATATTAATTGTTAAACAAAAACTACTATTAGATATTAAAGTATAAATATTAAAAAATAAAACAGTGGAAGCACTAGGAAGATTTAATTAAAATTAAATTTAAAAATATTATTTTTGTTAATTATATTTTATATTATTAAAGATAAAATTTTAAAAATTAACAAATAAATAATGTTTTTAATTACACTATTAGCTAACATTACTTGAGTTAGAGAATTTTAAATGCATGTATTGATTTTTAATATTATTAAGTACATTTAGCTTTCAAAAAAATAATATTCTTAAGTACATTTAGTTGTTAAATGATTAAATAGTCAAATTACTTCAACTTTAATCATTAACAACATCTATTAAAAATATAATCAAATAATATTATAAATGATTAAATTTCGAAAAATGAAAATGATAGCAAGTTGTAACGTTATATGATGATAATTCTAATTTATTATTTTTATTTTATTAAATTTCAATTCAAACTGGTAATTAGTTTAAATTATATTTGTACCAAAAAAATTCAAATTATATATTCATTTTAATCATTAAATGTAAAACAGATTATTTATGATTAAATATTAAAATTACTTAATGGCAGCATTAATTATAAATAAAAACTTGAAAAAATAATTCAAAATAATTAAATGACACTTTATGTTGCAAAATGCTAACTCTTAAATTATTTATATATAATATTTATACTAAATAAAAAATTATTTAATGATAATAAATTTTAATACATGTAACAAAATTTTGAATGTTATAATATTTGATGTATGATTTAAAGTAGTGTATATGTTCAGAATACAATAATGTACATGCTCATATAATAAATTAGAATATTATTATCATTTTAAGAACTTATATTATAATATTCTATAATAATAATAGCATACTTCTATAAAATGTATTGTAACAAACTCTTATGGGACTTATTCTAGCAGAAAAAAGTACTTTGGTCAATCAAAACCAACATGCCTGCTATGCTTCCCAAACTCATACAAGATATCAATGATTTGGATTTTGAAAACAAGATCTCTTGTATTGTTGTCACCTTCAATATGGGATGGGCCTTGGAAATTGGACACAAGGTGGAATTAAAGGGGTTTTTCTTTGGACTGCTTCTGCAACTATGATATGATGTCTTACTGTGACAGCATCGCAAAGCTCATTGATGATGGAATTATTGACTCAGCTGGTAAGTTTACACTTTTAATATTTACAACAATACTTACTTATGGTACAAATAATGTTCTCAACAATATTTACTCTGTTACACCTCACAAAATTACTCAAATCACAAGTAAGTTATTGAAACATTTTGACAAATACCTAATTAGGTGTTGAAAAATTCTACGGTCGATCATGTTAAAAATAGGTTCACCCATTAGCTAAGTTTTTACTTGTTATAAAATGTAATGTTTAGTATATATTATTTAGGATATGCTCCTCCTCATGTATTAAAATTAAATTGCAAAGAAGCCTATTGCATAGTTAATTGCTGGTGCAAGTACAAACATGAGAGCTTTCATGATCTTCTTTTGCCATTGCAGGAGTTCCTATCAAAAAACAAGTAGTTCAACTCTCCCCAAACATGCCTATGATGGACATGGATAACTTTCCATGGAGGTTCCTTGGTAAGACCATCTTTGATCTTATTAACCAAGAAGCTAGCACAATGGTGGCTTTGCAATACTACTCATGATCTTGAGCCTGCTCCAATTTCCATATTACCAAGGTGCTTACCAATTGGCCCATTGATTCCAACTGACACAAACAAATGTTCATTCTGGCAAGAAGACACAACTTGCTTGGACTGGTTAGACCAGCAACCACCTGAATCTGTGATATATGCTTCCTTTGGTAGTTTCTCAATAATGGAACCAAACCAATTCAAAGAACTAGCTCTTGCACTTGATCTCCTCAACAAGCCTTTTCTTTGGGTTGTGCGACCAGGCATTATGAAGAAGGCAAACAATGCATACCCTGATGAATTCCATGGAAGTAAAGGTAAAATTGTGAGTTGGGCACCCCAGAAGAAGATTTTGAACCACCCTGCTATTGGTTGCTTCATTACTCACTGTGGTTGGAATTCTGCTCTAGAAAGTGTATGTTGTGTTGGCCATTGTCCAGTGATCAATTTGTTAACAAGTCATGCATTTGTGATGTGTGGAAGGTTGGAGTGGGATTAGAAGAGGATGAAAATGGATTGATATCAAAGGAAGAGATAGGGAAGAAGGTGGAGCAACTGCTTGGTGATGATGAAATGAAATCTAGGTCCTTGAAGCTGACGGAAGAAGGTTGTCACTCTTCAAAGAATCTTGAAAAATTTATCAACTGGGCCAAGATATAATTCATGGAACTTTTGAAATTGTTGAAACAGAGTTGGCTGTTTTGTAGAATTTCATCTGGATTGCATGTAGCCATGTATTCAGCAGGCACTAGGAGAAGAATAAAATTTTAGGGACATTTGGATTTGAAGTTATAATGTACGCATTAAAATCGAATTAAGGTGAAAAAATATTACAATCAAAAGAAGTTAAGTGCTTTGAACTGAGCGAGCAAGCAAACTTGCCGTATATGAAATAATCCTTCCGTCCCTAGTTACAAAGTTTTCATATGAACATTTTTCTCTTTAAAATTGTCATCATAAAAAAGGAGGAGATTTTTAAGTTCAAACAATCTTAGAACGTTTATCATATTTTAAGTGATAACAATTTTGTTTAAAAGTTCAACTATGATAGATAAAAATTTCCTAAACTTTGTGTATTATGCTTTTTAAGAAATATCTCTATTTTTTCTATTTCAAGTGAAGTCTCGTCTACACTCATTGTCTAACATCTAGAAAAGACTCGTTCACTCAACCAATGTCTACTCAGACGACAATGAAAGAACCATTTGAATTAAAGAGAAACATCGTCTAAGGAAAAGCAAGAGACTATATTATATCAAGAAAATATCTCAAATATGGTCTACAGCTTGCAAGGCCACATACCAAGGAAAAGAAGTACATATCACATGACAAGCGTCAGAGTGTCAACGGTCACATATTCTCAGATTCAGTACAACATTGTCAATAAGACAAAATGGATCAACTCTTTCTCTTTCCTTCAAATGGAAAAGATTTGCTGCAATAGAAAGTCTACTTTTGAATACTCCATCGTGTAAGGAAAGATTGCAGAGACAATAAGACAAATGCATTAAATGCAAGCAAAGAGCCGTTGATGAACGATCAAGAAAAATGAGTGGCTCACAATGATTCACCACTTTATCTTCAAAAACCCTACATTTGAATTGAAGATATAAAAGGAGGACTTGAAGATTTAAAGAAAACCTATCGTCTGATCCTCTCTGTTTTAAAACTCAAGTATATCCTTAATTGTCATATTCACCACCCAAATACTTAGAGTTATATAAGCCTAAATCTTTCTACCTCATCTTTGAGAAGAGACTTTGTAGAAGAAATCATTCTTGAAAAAAATCCAGGAGAAGTCTTTGATAATACTTGTTCCAGGAGAAGTCCTTGATTATACTTGTTTCAGAAGTCCTTGATAATACTTGTACCAGGAGAAGTCCTTGATAATGCTTGTACTAGGAGGAGTCCTTAATAATACCCTATTGAATAGTGGAAAAACTTGGTTAAACCAAGGATTAGACTTAGCCATATCTTTTAAGGGGGTAAACCAGGATAAAATCATTTGTGTGCTTTATCATTTAAGTTTTTAAAAAGAACACAATTCAAACCCCTTTCTTGTGTTGATACATTTTATATCAAATATATGGGGACATATTCACGAAGTTGGGGCTGGTTGAGGCAGATTCAAATCCTTATATAGGAACCTTGGTGGGGTTCACCGGAGAAATAGTGTTGGTACGAGGATATGTAGAACTGCATACCATATTTGGGGAGGATGGTATGATGTGAGTTTTATCCACAAAGTTCTTGGTGCTAGCATGTGTGTCACCCTATAGTGTTTTGGTACACGTTGAACAAGCTATGCGCAGTAATTTCAACACCACATTTGACAGTTAAGTATCATTTACCGAGTGGAAGGATCATAGTCATAACGGTTGATCAAAAGACCGCCTAGACATGCCACACTGGGTATCTGAGTGTGTACGGAGAAAAATCAGCAAGAAACACACGTGTTATGAGTTTGGCCATGGACGAAAAGATATTTTATTTTCCTTATTAAAATATTTTTATTTCAGTATATTAAGTATATAATTTAATGTTTGTTTAAGTCAATTTTACTTTTATATTCTTATCTCCTTCTTTACAATATTAGTATATAAAATATATCATTTAACACATGTTGAAGTATTTTATTCTATTTATTTACAATATTATATATTAGTATATCAAATAAACCATTTAATACTTTTTCAAGTCAACTTAATTATATAATATATAGATAAAGATATGCAAAATATTAAATCTGAACAAATTTAATAATTTCTAAATTTATTTATTTAATAATATTAAATATCATTAAGTTAAGTGTATTTCAAATATTAGTATCATAAAATAAAAATTATTATATTACTTTCATAGTAATTTTTTTCATTAGTAAAGTAATATTAAAAATAAAAAAAAAGTAGTTTATAAACTTAATTTATACAATATCACTAAATAAATTTCATTTTTTAACTTAATTAATAATTATTTCGTTATTAGATACTTTCTGAAGGCAATTTTACTTAGTTTCATTTATTTTTTTTGGTCTTTTTTCATCAAATAACATTAATAATGAATTTTTTAACTGAATTTAATGATTAATATTTTAATTATAACTTTTAGAATTTTTATAGTTTATATTTAACATAACTAATGGCATAAAAGGTTACTAAAAACTGATTAAAGTTATCATTAATGCAAAGTTTTGGTCAATTTTATTATATATATAGACATATAATAATTAATTTAATAATTTATAAATTTATTTATTTAATATTACAAATTAGATCTAAGTAAATTTAAATTTTTGAACTCACTTTATAATTAATTCATTATTTTATACTTTCTCAAGTCACTTTATTATTTTATTTATTATTTTTATCTTTTTTCTTCATATTATGATTAATAATTAATGTATGAATTGATTTTAATATTTAATATTTTAATTATGTATTTTAGAATTTATATATTTAATTTTTAATATAATTAGTAACATAAAAATGTCACTAATAATTAATTAAAATTGTCATTAATGTAAAGTTCAACTTAATTTTACAATATATATAGAGAGAGATAAGAGAATGAATACAATGTACCAACGTTTCAAGTCTCCCCTCCCCATATAAGACTTTTCCTTGAAATTGTTTGCCATCAATACTGAATTTACTCAGATATGGGCTTCCCTCACTTTCTTGCTTTACCATTCCCAATTCAAGGAAATGTGAACCCCCTCATGCAATTCTCTCAACATTTGGCCAAACATGGCTGCAAGGTCACTTTTGTGCAAACAGAGTTCAACAAAAAACGAGTGAATAATCTCTCTGGTGTTGGCGAAGACATTCCCCAAGGATCACATATAAAGATTGTCACTCTCCCAGATGGTTTGGATCCTGAAGACAACAGAAATGATGTCACCAAACTTCTTTCCTCAGTGAAAAGCACCATGCCTGCAAGGCTTCAAAAGCTTATTGAAGACATTAATGCTTTGGAGGATGTGGACAATAAGATCAATTGTCTTGTTGTTACATGTAACATGGCTTGGGCCTTGGAGGTTGGCCACAAATTGGGAATCAAAGGGGCTTTATTCTTTCCAGCCTCAGGAACTTCCATGGCCTGTGCTGCTCACATACCAAAGCTGATTGAGGACAGAGTTATTGATGCTGAAGGTAATAATTAAATATTAACTAATTCTTGTTGAATATGGGTCCGTATGGTGGTTAGGATAGTATAAGAACAGAATAGGATAAATGATTGGATAAGCACCGAATATGATAAGAGCATGATACACTCTTATCCTATCATGCGTTTGGGGTGGACAAGATATTGATAGGATATGATACAAACAATGAAAAATGTATCAAATTTTCTTTGAAATAAAAAATACATAATATTTTTTAAAATTTAATTTTGTAAATAGTTTTTTTTAAAAAGTGATTATTTTATTAAATTTAATTTTTTTACATTTTTATAAATAGGTTTTTTTAATATTAACTATAATAAAATTAATTTTTATTAATTCGGCTATTTTAATTTTTTCGAAGGGAGTCTATTTTAATTAAAATTATTATATATGTAACCAATGAGTTTTAACTTAGTAGGGGTAAGTGATTAATGATAAAAATTATTAAAAGATATTATTCTTTCAAAAATATTTTATATTTAAATTATTAATTATAATTATATAAGTTGAGAAATAATTTTAAATAATATCATATGATAATATAAAATTAGTTTATATTTACTATTAAAAAATTAATATATATATATATGTGTGTGTGTGTGTGTGTGAATAGCCTATTTTATTGTTAGCGAAGAACTATTTTGTGTATTTTTATTATAATATAAATAAGGAAAAATAATGTTAACTAAGTAGTAGTAAGTGATAATAAAAATTTAATTATTTTATATGAGTAAATCCAATATTTTCACCATTTATAAATAAGTTTATTTTTTAATTAAATTTATCAGTAACTAAATAATTTAACTTAATAATAACAATTAGTAATTGATAATTAATAAAATTAATATTTTATTAAAATAAAAAATTTATATTTATTAATTAATATTATTATAAATTATATAAAACATAAATATTGAAATTAATTTTGTGTCATGGTAATAAACAAACAAAAAACTAATATGCTATCATGTCAGGATAATTTCTATCATAACTCCCCCTCAGGATAACTTTTACACATGATGGACATGATAAGATAAAAGACAGGATAGTGTTATCATATCTTGCTGGCGCAAAAAACAGGATATAATAATTACTATCCTATCTTGTCTCTATTTATCCTGTCCACCAAACGGACCCTATAAGTGAATCACATCTTGTTATGCATAACTTGCATCATGTCAATCAAGCATAGCACTTTCAAAGTGCAGATTTGATTCTCAGCAATCACCCTTGAGGGATGAGTGTTAGAATACAATATAAAACCATTTGTGGTCCTTATTCAAGGGTTTAAACTTTTGGAATAATTGGTTGTTTGACATTGTATCAGAGTCTCTACTAACTGATCTAAATATAATATAAAATTATTCATGTGATCCAACTTAAGGTTATCGATAATTGGATACCGGTGATTTTTATTTGAAACATTGAACATATATAAACATGGGAGCTTCCATTGATCATTTCCTTATTGCATTGCAGGACTTCCTATCGAAAAACGAGAAATCCAACTCTCCCCAAACATGCCTATGATAGCCACAACAGAGCTTCCATGGCATGGCGTAAATAAGTTCATCTTTGATCATATTGCGCAGGAAATTCAAACCATAAAGACAGCAGAATGGTGGCTTTGCAACACTGCTTATGATCTTGAGCCAGGAGCATTTTCAGTATCCCCAAAGCTCTTACCAATTGGCCCATTAGTGGAGAGTGACAACAACAAAGTTTCCTTATGGGAAGAAGACACAACTTGCTTAGACTGGTTAGATCAACATCCATCTCAATCTGTGATTTATGTTTCCTTTGGTAGTTTGGCAGTGATGGAACCAAACCAATTCAAAGAACTAGCTCTTGGACTTGATCTCCTTAACAAGCCTTTTCTCTGGGTCGTGCGTAAAGACTATGGTATTGAGGAAACCTATGCATACCCAGATGAATTTAGGGGAACTCAAGGGAAAATTGTTGGTTGGGCACCACAAAAGAAGATTTTGAACCACCCTGCCATTGCTTGCTTCATTAGTCACTGTGGATGGAATTCCACAATGGAAGGTGTGCATGCTGGTGTACCTTTCCTGTGTTGGCCATTTTTCTCTGACCAATTTCTTGACAAGACTTTAATTTGTGATGTGTGGAAGACTGGACTTGAATTAGAAAAGGATGAAAGTGGATTAATATCAAGGGGAGAGATAAGGAAGAAGGTGGAGCAACTCCTTGGTGATGATGACATAAAATCAAGGTCTTTGAAACAGAAGGAAATGACCATAAATAACATAGTAGAAGGTGGCCGGTCATCAAAGAATCTTGACAAGTTTATCAATTGGGCGAAGTATTAATTAGAGCGCGTTTGTTTAAGATTATATAAGAATAAATTTTAGCTCTTGAATAAAGAGATTATTCTCTTGGAGATTCTTATGAAAAAATAATAATATGATTTATGTTTAGTTATACTAATAAAAGTCATTTCTTATTTTCTCTCATTTATGCAATAATATTTTTATAAGCTAATCAATTTAGCTTATTTGAATATTCCGTTTTCACGCAGCTTCATATGATTAGTTTATTTTATAAAAAGTTAACACATTTGTTTCAATTTTTAGAAAGTGTGATGACTTTTAAAAATATAAATGAATCACATAAATGTGTTAAAAAGCCTGTTTAACTAATATATTGTATTGCTAGCATTAGTCTTATCTTTTTAGTCATTTAAGTTTTTATTAGTTTGAGATTGTTTGTAGCCCCTATATTTTGAATCTATCTTGACTTGTAGAGATTAAATTGAAGTGATTAAATTTATCTTGTTGGAAAGCTAAGAGTTATAACTTTCATGAATAGCCTAAGAGCAAAGTCAGATGCATCTTGTTGGTGTCCGCCATAGTCAACGATAATAGTACCAAAGTACCGTCAGACTTAAAATGTAGTGACTACTACATTTTAAGTCTGAAAATAGTAGCAAGGAGAAGAGAGAGGGACGACCCAAGGTTCATGATTCAGAATAATTCTGAGTCAAAGCAATGGACAAGGTAATAAACTCACTTAACACCACTTAATACCTTTGTTGGTTTTCAAAATTCAAGAAGGAAGACTCTAGCACAAGAGCTGATCATATTTTCAGCATCAAGAGGATGGAGGGGCCGCCCAAACATCTCCATCAATCACCATTAATTCCCTTCAAAACCCATTAATACTAGACAAGCCATTAACTACCATAATTCTCCTCCTTAACACCCCTTTATTACTCTTAAAATATGAATTCAAAATCTATTAAACCCTTTAGTTCAAATTTCGAATTTCAAACTCAGAATTGTCTAGCCAAATCAAAATCTAAAAATAAAACAAAACTTTCCTTGCCAAGGTTCGAACCCATGCCATGTAACTGTAACACAAAAATCTTAATCGTTAAGCCAAAATCATTCTTGTTACAACTCAAGCAAAACTATTTAAATGATCCTCAAGATAAGCAAACATAACCCAACCAATAAATCAAATAACCCAAGGATAGAACTTCATTGATTAACTCAGGGGTCAATTTACGAATGCAAGAAGTTCAAGGACTAGAAGGCAATTACAAACAAGTTCAGGGACTAAACTGCAAATATAATAAATTAGGGGTCTTATACTCAACTTCAACGGTCTTGATAAGAGACTTGGTCCAATAGAAGGGAAAGAGAGCGAAGCCCTTTTTATTGGTGGAAAGGAGGGGAATCTCAGAGGAGTATAAGATTTTGAATAACTTCCTCTGCCATTGCTTGAAGTTGCTTCAGTATGGGTTTGATAATAACGAAACAACACAAGAAAGGGGGGTTTAAATTGTGTGTGTGGTTTTAAAAACTTTTCTTTCAAAACAAGTATAAGTTTAAAAATTCTTTTCTAAAACTTGTGCAGCGAAAAATTAACAGAGATGAAAAATAAAACACACAATGAGTTTTTCCTGGTTCACCCCCTTAATCGACAGGGCTGCGTCCAGTCCTTGGCTTCACCAAGATTTTCCACTATTCACACCGAACAGTACAAGTATTGTGCAGGACTTCTCCCAGTATTCGAAGGACTTCTCCTTACAAGTATTCAACAAGACTTCTCCCAGTATTCGAACGACTTCTCCTTACAAGTATTCGAAGGACTTCTCCTTACAAGTATTCGACATGACTTCTCCCAATTCTTTTATAAAGAATTTTGGTTCTACAGAGTCTCTTCACAAAGAATAAGGTAGAAAATGTTTGAGCACAGATTACAGAGATGATGTGAAAGTGGGTTCTCTATTTTTGGAGTGTGAGGAAGATGGGAGTTTTCACTCAAAGAGGATTTCACACTGTGGCAGACGACTAAACTCAGAATGGTATGACACTTAGTTTCTGAGTAGGTTTCAGAGCTTGATCGCAATAAATGACTTTGAAAGCTTGAGAATTTTTCGCTGTAAGTTGCCACTTATTTCAATCTTCAAGTCTTCTACCGTTGGTGAAGATTGTAGAGTTCCGTTTTAATTTATTCTTCTCTGAAGGTGTAACGGGTACTTCTAGCAAGCTCTCAAAAGCATTAAATGCAAACCTGCGACGCATTAATTGCAGCATTTAATGCACTTGCTTCTACCGTCTGCTCTTTTTCTGCTTTGTTCCCTTATATAGTGCTTGTGCATTTAATGCAAGGGGAAACAACAAAGTGTATCTTCTATTTTGATCACCGAGATTTGATTCCTACCGTTGAGGTGATACGATATTCAGAAAATATTGTCGTTGACTCTGAAAAGGCGTATCTTGTTGTAAGGAGCGTTTAGAGAGCAGGCAGATACAAGGAATATTTCTCTATTTAATGTGTCCTTTCTTGATTCTCGTGCGAACAGTGCTTCATTTAATATTCATACTTTGCAAGTCTTCATTGTTTGAACACTGAGGCAGAGGTTCTTTCTTGAACGTAGTCAGACGTTCCTTCATGAAAGTAGGCAGACGTTCTTTCTTCATATTCTCTTGAGCGATACATTTGAACATTCTGCTTCCAATTCTTCTGAAGAAGGTGTAGACGTTGTGTTATTTTTCATTGATAGATATTTCCTGAAAATGTAACACATGTAAGGTCTTGGGAAATCTTTGTCTATCATGATTAAACCTAAGGTAAAATTGTTATTATTCAAAACATGATAAAACGTGGAATCGTTTGAACTTAACAGGGGTAAATTTTGAAAAACCACTCCTAGAGTATAGGGTGATCAAAGGCCAATATTTCGAAGTGGAAAACTGGTAAAAGTAAAAAAAAATTTGTGTAAGTGGGGCAAACGCCCAAATGATCACATAAAATCTCGAAGCACTAGAGGAAACTCTAGGAATTCGGCAGAAGTTGATAGGGGGAAACCTTCATAAATGGAAGAAATTCGCAAATGAAGGGAGAGAAAGGAAGCTTGATACCAAGATCTGAGAAAAGGTACTCATAGACATGAAAGAATGATCGCCCCCATCGGGCGATGGCGACCGACAAACTGACTCTCTCTCGCCACAGGGGACAGCCCGAAGTTGCTTATCTGCCCCATCATGAGTAAAGTTTAGGACGTCTGATCTAAGGCTTTCCAGTGAGGCTTGGGAAAGCTAAATGCTATGGGCGGTGCTCGCTGGGTTTTCAAATTGCTCAGTAAGAGGATTTGAGAGAGAACTCTAAGTATTTCTACCAAAAGAAGTAGGGGAAGGAAGAGGAGAAGGCGGGACGCTTCGTTTTGAAGTCTCACCCACAGGAGCAAAGAGGGAGGAGAAAGGTTGATCCACCACAACGACGGAATCCGACGAGAGATTGGACTCGACAAAGGAGGACTCATCGAAGAAGGAGAGGGGGCCAATTTGAACCCTAGGCTTTTTGCCTTTGGGATCGGAGAAAGACATTGTAATTAAGGGAAAATAGCAAAGAAGAAGAGAAAAGCAGAGGATAAGGGAGGACTTACCGGGATAGAGAGGGGAGAACGGAGGCACGCCAAGTCGGAAATGGAAGCACGACGGGAAAAAGAGGATTCTGGTGGCAGGAACAACACAGGGCTCAGGAGAGTTCTTGAGATTACAAAGTGTGAGAATGAAAGGGGGAGGGGAGTTTAAATAGATAAATGAAGAGGAAGAAGAAAGGTTTGCGTGACAAACCCCAAAAGAAGCAAATCAAACGACATGATTTCCTAGTTTAAGGTGAAGAGACATACAAAAAATGCAGGACTCGTCATTGCGGCGTGTTAATCAAGCAATGTGATGATTGAGAGTCTAGGGTTCCGAGGCAAACATGTCAAAGAAGTAAAAAACATATTAGCTGGATCATTAAAGAGTCAGGGCCAGGTGCACTGGCCAGATTACTGATGGGATCGTCTTGGCACACTGGTCGAAACCACAAGTTGGAGGGTGAGCCCGAGGTGAGATGGCGAGGGCGTTCACAGACACGCAGAGCCTTCATACTTTAGGCACAGTGTCTTATTGGCTTGTGGGCTGGACGGGAAGAAAAAGACAAAGGGAGCATTTTCTTTGAGGTGTTGCACACTCTTATGCCATGTTGGCGACCTATGCATGTTAAAATGTTTATTACGCCATGTTGGCGACTTTCGCGCTTTATGAAATCAAATGTTCTGACGTCACACCTGTATGAGACTGCCCTTACACATTGGTCGAAACCGCCAGTTGAAGGGCGGCCCCAAAAGCAGGCAATTTGGGGGCATTAGAGACATAGTGTCTTCATACTTCAGGCACGATGTCTTATGGACTTGTGGACCGGACGAGTCGCCCTACCCAACGGGGACTGCCCTTTTTGGCCCCCACTCAAGGGTGAGTAAGGCACGCGACATAAGGGGTGGGTTGACCGCCCCGGAAGACACGTCAACAAGACCTACACGACAAAGGAGGATGCATGGAATTATAGGATACACTTTTTTTTGTAGTTAGTATTTTTGTATCGGTTTATGGGCCAATGATTAGTAAGCCCAAAAAGCCAATTTTTAGAAAAACTAGGGTTTGTCAGTTTTCTCTATAAATAGGGGCGATGCATTGAATGTAAGAATCTTTTTTTTCTGACTCGTTTAATACTAGAGATTCTATTTTCATTTCTGTTGAACTCTCCTAGAATTTTGTGCTAGTAGATCTAGTATTTCAGCTTTGGTTAGAACACGTAGAAATCATATAATTATCACAAATATAATGTTTATCCTAATTTTTTTTTTTCATGATACTTACCTTAAAATCTAACTTTATGCCAAGATGACTTCATCAACTTTTACTTCCACAACTACAAAGGCTAACGACCACTCTGCTGGTAGAGCTTCGGCTGTATTAGCTTTTAGCTATTTAATTCTTCATGATCTTTGGTGCCCCAACACAAACTAAAAATATTAAAATATTGCATTGTTAAATACAATTTGTTCACAAATAATATTTCAAAAAATTTATCCACGGACCATGGATTTTCGTTTCAAACAAACATCTCCAAGTCACCTTGTATGCGTGCTCAAATTGTCCAGCTCTTAGACATGTCATCCCTGCCAAATAGTCAATTCAACTTTAACTTTATTGACAACTCTCTTGACTGATTCCAGTCTAGAAACAAGGAAAAGTACATCATTAAATAACCAATTAATTTTTTAAATAATAATGTCTTACTCTTAATATTTTGTTTAATTAAGAAGAGAAAATAAAAAACGACGGAGAAAAAATGTGAAAAATATAATAAATTTTGTACGTTGTTTGATATGATAGAAAAAAAGTTTTTAAAATTTAACGTGAAGAAGAGAAAAGAACTTTTTTTAACATTAAAATACAACAAACACTCACTTTTCCACTTATTTTTTGTCGGGATATAAAAAAAAGGTGATGGGTCTACCTAACCTCTTCTCTCCCTTGCCATTTTTTCTCAGCGATGGTTGATGTACACCCAAATAGTATAGACAAATCTAGACATCCATTTTTTCTCTCTATTTCCTTCTTCTAATTACATCTTATCATATATGACACTTATAATTTATCTCTCATCTCTTCCTATCTTTCTAGTGATCTACACCTTTTAAATATCTGTCAATCTTTATTGGTTTCTTGTAGGCCTAAGGAGTAATCTTTGTCCCCTAACTCTCTCTTCCATCCTTCTCTCTTATCTATTTCTCTTCGTGTGACAAACATAGTGAAAGTCTATAAATATCTTACTTTTGTATTGAAACCTTAAAATGGCACATAAATATACAAAACCTTAAAATGGCACATAAAATACTTATTCATGAATATCCTACAGCACGGACCATCTTCTCAAGACAATACGTCACACCGTACGTATATGGACCATGCTGCACATGTACAGTTCAGTGTTTTGAAAATTCTTGGCCTTCCTTGGCCACGATGGGTCTATAAGAATCTAAGAGAACAACCACAAAATGCAAAAGATAAACCAAAACACAATCAAAATATTTTCTTTACAGTTAACACACAATTTGGTCTTCCACCCTTCTCAAAATTCTCCCAATCCAAATGGGTATTGCTCACTTTCTTGTCATACCATATCCAGTTATGGGACACATTAACCCCCTTATGCAGTTCTCTCAGCTTTTAGCCAAAAACGGTTGCAAAATCACTTTTCTGAACACAGAATTCACCCACAAACGAGCAAGTACCTGTGGTGGTGCTGTGAAAGAGAACCTCAAAGGGATAAAGTTTGTGACACTCCCAGATGGTTTGGACCCTGAAGATGACAGAAGTGACCTGCTTAAGGTTCTTTCCTCAATCAAAAGTACCATGCCTTCTATGTTTCCCAAGCTCATACAAGACATCAATGCCTTGGATGTGGAAAACAAGATCAGTTGTATAGTGGTTACCGTGAACATGGGTTGGGCCTTGGAAGTTGGTCACAAATTGGGGATTAAAGGGGCTTTGCTTTGGCCTGCCTCAGCAACTTCATTGGCCTATTGTGACTGCCTCCCAAATCTGATTGATGATGGAGTTATTGATTCTGATGGTAAGAATAATATTCACTCACTCTTGTTACACTTCACATATCTTTTTTGCTTTAGTTTTTCATTGATATGGTAAGAACTCATAGGAAGCTTTATATGTTGGGAGTGGGTGAGAGAGTAAAAAAAGGGTAACAGAGCATGTTGCAGGATTATTTCCATAATTTTTCCACATGTCTGATAACTTCACCAATTATGATACAACCATGGGAGAGTCATACTAAGTGGCAGCAATTAGTTAGTAACATTTTAACAAAAATGTTATGAACATTTTCTTTAACTCTCTCTTATTAATTGGTTAAAATATAAGTCAGAGTCTATTAAAAATATATGACCCTCCTTATTTTAAAGTGTTAGGAATGTACTGATGCTAGCCCTCCTCAAATTTTAAAAATATTTTCTTCTTCCTATTGATTCCAAAATTAAAATCAATTATGGGGCGTGTTTGGGTGGAAGTGAGGTTTTGAAAAAAAAAACTATTTTTGAAGAATTTTTTTTTTGGTATAGCATTTTTTTTCTAATCAAGGATAATTTTAGTATTTTTAAAAATAGAGGGAGACGTACGACGCAATTGGGGGCATCGAACGCAACTCCATTTTATTAATTCATAGACGAGCTTGTCATTAATTAACTTCATTATCTCACCCATTTTGTATCTTGTTCTCTTAGTTAATTAACAGGGCAAATATAGACAAATTAAATATGCACTTTTTTTATTTATTTCCTTTTGCCATCATTACAGGACTGCCCCTCAAAAAACAAAAAATTCAACTTACACCAAATATGCCTCCGATGGACACAGAGGACCTACCATGGGGTACCCTGGGCAAGACCTTCTTTGCTTACATATTTCAGGAGATGAAAACTTTAAAGTTAGCAGAATGGTGGCTTTGCAACACTATTCATGATCTAGAGCCTTATGCATTCTCCTTGTCACAAAGGTACCTACCAATTGGTCCTTTGATGGAAAGTTACAGCGACAAAACTTCATTCTGGGAAGAAGATGTTGCTTGTCTAGAATGGTTGGACAATCACCCACCTCAATCTGTTGTGTATGTTTCCTTTGGTAGTTTGGCAACCTTGGAACAGAACCAATTCAAAGAACTAGCTCTTGCACTTGATTTCCTTGATAAACCTTTTCTTTGGGTTGTGCGTCCAGATATCAATAACAAGGTGAACAATGCATACCCTGATGAATTCCATGGAAGTAAAGGTAAGATTGTCAAATGGGCACCACAAAAGAAGATACTGAATCACCCTGCCATAGCTTGCTTCATTAGTCACTGTGGTTGGAACTCTACCATAGAAGGTGTGCATGCTGGTGTGCCTTTCCTGTGTTGGCCATTTTTCACTGACCAATTTCTTGACAAGTCATATATTTGTGATCTGTGGAAGATTGGACTTGGATTAGACAAAGATGAAAGTGGATTGATATCAAGGGAGGAGATTAGGAAGAAGGTGGAGCAAGTGATTGGTGATGAAGACATGAAAGCAAGGTCTTTAAAACTAAGGGAAATGACCATAAATAACTTAGTAGAAGGTGGTCAGTCAGTGAACAATCTCAAGAAGTTTATCTACTGGACGGAGAATTAATGCTTTGGGGGCCTGTTTTGAATGATTCATGTTATGTAACATTCTTTAAAAAGTAACTTTTTTTTAATATTTTTTTTTTTTTGTTCTACTAAGCTGAAACCAGAAACTACTATGGCAATTCCAGCCTAATATGGTTGATTAGAAAAGTGAATGATTGCAGTTCAATAAATAAAGGCTACAAAAGCTATTATGCAATGGGTGCATGACTTTACCTGGTTCAGCCATCGTGATTCGCCCAACGTGTTCCATTGTACATTGGTCATCTTTGTCAGAAAAGGTTGTAAAGTCGAGGACTTTATATCCCTTCAGCAAAGGAACAATACAATCAACTTGTTCATGATACGGGGCTTCTGATAGACCGGTTTATCGATTGACCTTATTTGAACTCCAAAGTATTGCATGGTAGCAATATTGATAATTTTATTTGGGTTTCTCAGGTTTGACCCCCTAGGTTCCTCAGCACTCAGCTAGTTAGCTTGGTTTCTAAAGCATTGGTTCATTGGTGGTTGGCAAACCAATACAATTGTGTTGAACCTGGCAACAAACAAATAGGTGGTCTTTTCGAAAATGTGAAACAAAAGTTTTTTCTTTGCATCTCGGCCCTTGATAGATGGTTTTACATATATTGGCAAGGGATTAGCTTATCTTCCCTGTAACAGAGGTGTTTGGTACTGCATGGCCTGAGGAGCTTACGATCATGGAATAGATGTTCCTTGCCCCCCCCCCCATCCACTTGTGTATTCATAGGTGTCCACAGTTGAGTGTGTTCTCGGCCCATCCATGGAGGTGTGGTGGCTTAAACAACCTCTGTTTCTAAGGGAATATGTTGCATCAAAGCGTTTCCCCCCAACAATGACAACATTCTAGTGACTAGAGCTCACCAGGGTGAAGTCAAGGGTCTTAAAGGTATATGTTCTTTTGGTCAGTCGGATCTGGCCATACTGCGGGCTTGGTGGGTTAACTACTTGATAAGCATATTCACCCCTAGGTGGAGGTGCATTTTGCATAGCGTTGGGCGTCTTTTCATGGTGTGTTCTCTAGTATTCATTGCCAGCAAAGTTCATCTCATTTTTCACCATCAGCTTGACAATTTCAGTCTGGTTCTTCGAAACTTGGTACATAATGTCCTTAATGCCCATGTTGATCTATTGCTGAATGAAAGATGTGGTAGTAAGGCTGCCTGGACTGCCAATTCCATAAACTACTAGATTTGTGCTTGACAAAGTAGCAACAAGAGCATTTGTGATAGTTTTTGTGTTTATGGAATCTCTAGACAAATTTACGTAGATTAGTTATCCACCGGTCACCACTACCAATGCTGGTAGTGGAACTAGGAGTAGGAACTTGGCTATTGTTGGTTCTTCGATTGCATGATGATTTCATGCTTCGTCCGGACCTTAGTTGCATAGTCATCTCTGGTTGGTGACTAAATGATGGAAACTTCTTAGTAAGATTGTGGTCTCACCAGGCGTCCCAATTTGTTGGTTTAACTAAATGTTTAGGGACTTAGCCAATATTGATCGTCCAAAGAACCAACCTCGTTTATTTTCTAATCAATGAGATTACTCGATGAAGGGACTTTGTTCCTCGATGGCTCCTAAGATACTCCAAAGAATTCCTAGTTAGTCACTATTGAGAGTTGGATAAGCGTGACTTGGTAACAACTAAGTTAAATCAGAAATGGTTAAGATATAAATAAAGAACAGCTAAGTAAAATGAAAATAAATAAGTAAAAGTTTAAACTTCAAAGAAATAAAGGTAAAGTAAATTGTTGAAAAAGTAAAGGAAAATGTAAAGTAAAGGTAGAATTCGGGAAATGTGTAGTTGTATTGATGTTTTTGTGTTGTTACAAATGATATTATCCCCTATTTCAAGGTGAATTCAAGCTGAATGCAATGGTTAGAAAGACAAAACATGATCTACCCATGTCCATTTTACGAGATATATCTAAATCCTAGCTTGATGCCCATCTTCTATCCTAATCAACTAAAAACTTTGTCTTCTTCGCATATATCGATTGACCCCATTATAGCCGAAGTTATTATTTAGAGTGTGGATCCATTACGATTTTCAATAAAAAAACCTTTGAAATATATATTGTTATCCTAAGTTTTCTTCATGATACTTGTAACATCCCGTGTTTTTTCTCGAAAGGTGCTTTAAGCTAGTTACCCTAACCACTAACCATGAGAGATAGAAACCCTAAATATATCTCAGTGACTTATTAGTAGTAAAACAACTAGAAAATATATCTATAAGAAAATAGTATGTGAATGAATTGATTGATGTTTTTAGTAATAAACATAATTATTAGTAGTATTAATAAGTTGATTAGGGAATGTAGACATGACATTGGCAATAGAAACCCTAACTACTCTGATTAACTCTCTTGACGATAGTCGGTATCATCTCAGAGTGATTGTAACTATGGTTGGGCTAGTTGGCTGAGACTTCTGACGAGACATGATTCTGGACTCTGAGAAAAGAAAATAAATCAGAATCTCTTTACTGCATAGGGTTGACTTGGGAATAGTACCACATTCGTACCGTAGTGAAGGCATGACGGTATGTGCGACCAATATGGTGAGACCGGGTATTATGCTTGATGGATATGTCATTGTGCACATCACTTTAAACCCTAAAGAGGATGTAATTAAGGCTAGAAGAAGCCCGAATTTCGTGCTGCACATTTCAGAATGCATGGGATGAAACCCTAATCTCCATGCATGAAATATCATTGGTGGTGCAACTTAATCAAGTTAAAAATCTAAGTTCTTTGAGCTAAGCGACTTCCAGCCTATATAAATCACTTCTCTGCCATCTAAGGACTATAGAGCATCATTATGAAGTATACTAGTGAGCCTTCATAGAGAGAGAGAAGCTTTCACTTCTCTTTAGAACCCAAAACTTGCTTTGCATTTTTCTCCTCTTCGATTCTCTTTTTCCTTTGTGTTTTACTGTTGAATTCTTCCTCCATTGCCTTTCTGGAAGATCAAGGATGGATTCTAGGCAGTTTCCTTGAAGTTTTACCCAAGGAATCGAAGAAACAAAGCTACTGCAAAAAATTTCCAGAATCCGGCAAAGATTTCTAGTTTCTAGCAGCTTGTAAATTCCATCAATCACGTTTTTCAGTGAAACTAAGGTGTTTAAGGATAAACCATCACCACCAATCTTCTTCTGGAAGCCTAGAGAACACGACACATTGATCAACTCAGCTCCGACGACGACCATCATGGCTGCCGCCGTGCTTCGTCCTCTCTGGCGAGACTGATTGAAGAAAATATCCAGAACTTCGTTTTCGAGGTATTTAAGTCGCCAAAACTCATTTTTGACCTTATTTCTTCATTTTAGAGCCTTTAGGAACAATTTTTAAGCCCTGGAATCCCATGAATCAAAGCCACGAAATCTATGAACACATGCAACTCATGTTCGTTTTTCTAGCTCATCCAGTGGACCAAATGACCTGGAAATTATTCGTATGAGACACTGGAACCTCGAGGAACATATTAGGTAACCCAGAAAGTGGAAAGAAACAAAAAATAATAGTGTTGGTTTTTCAAGTTTTGATATCATGAACCCTAGCTTAGGAAATGATAGAATGGACATGTAAACCTCTGTAAAATGTGATAAAAGCCTCTGCATGTTGGTAATGAAGAGCTTTTGAGAGAGAAACAATAAGCTAATAGAGAAGAATGATGGAAACATAGGCCCATGCATAAGATAATATAAGGAAACCCTAACTTTAAGTAGGAGTAAGAAGATGATCATATGTAGGGCATTGTATCATAACCTGAATCAACGATCTATAGAAATTAATGTAGAAAGAAGAAATATATAATTTAGGGATAGTGTAGGGACCTTTCAAGATGAAGAAGGTGTTTTCAGGTAACGCGTATTTGATCGAAGAAATTGGCGCGGTTTACAGAACTTTAAATATAAACGACAAGTACTTAAAAAATATAAACCTTTACTTCACGAGATTAAAATAACAATGTAGTCGCCATAAAGTTCGGCGAAAACAGTGAGTCGGATTAAAGAACATTCTCATTACAAAGAAGCCGTTAACATGGCTATTACAAAACTGAAATTCGACTACAAAATTTAAAGGCTTAAATGCACTTTTTACCCCTATCGTTACACACATTTGTGAAACGTACCCTTCGAGTATTTCTATCACGAAATGTACCGCCCCAGTATTTGACGTGTGCGACGTTTACCCTTCCGCCAAAAAATGAGGGACATGGTTGTTAAATGCCATGTCAGCATCTTGCGTGGCGTGACACGTCATTATTAAAAAATCAGAACTTGGAAAATGTGTTAGGGGAGATTTGAACCCATGACATGGGAGTGACAAAACACTCCATTTACCAATTGAGCTACCTAAACAATTATATATTTGTCAACACCATTATATTTATATTATATATCTGCATCATTCCCAACTTCTCCTTCTTCACCATCTGTATCAATTGATAATTAATTTTATCTTTTATTTATTAAATCAGAATGATTAAAATATCAAGCTTCTCAAAGAGAAATTTCTCGAAGCATAATATTTTGGGGGACATTTGTTAGCCCAAGATTTTCACCAAGTTTTCTATTAGTCGAATGATCTTTGACATATCGTTTCAACTAATTTGTTCGTCTAAGTTAGATGGAACGTTTTGGTTGAAAATCAGATCCAAACTTAACCAAAAGTTAAAAGGGTTCATTTCGATTAATCTTGGCAGAACAGAGGTCCATTTCCACCAATGGTTTTAAGCGGTTGAAGCTCTCAAGACAGGTGGAGTTTTAGAGCAATGATCAATACACGTGTAAAGTCTGGATTATAAGACCGTTATTTGTAGTTGGGATATTTGGCCTATAAATAGAAGATGTCGGATCTAGAAACGGGGGTTCGCAACAAATTGCTCGAAGCACTCTTGTATTTCTAAAACATCCAAGCAACCGAGATAAATAACTTATTGAGAGTTCAGAGTATGTTATGCAGAACGCGTTCGCTGCCCCTATTTATTAAGGTTGTAGAATCTCGCTTTTCATTTGGGATGGACGAAGCTTGGGGCTGAAAATCGAAGCTTGACTTCCTGGTCGCATGGTATGGCCTTCAGGCTTGGCTTGGTTTCCACTCACCTTCATTCGCCTCTACCTTCTCTGCGTTTGGCTTCAATGGAAGCTCTTCTCACTTATGGTTCGTGTTTATGTAAGGACGAGGAAGGAAGAAGAAAAGAGCCGTTACAATTACGTGGGTAATCACATGATTCACTTAAGGTATTTACTGAAGTAAATTTTTTTTTTGAGGTGAATCCCAGTGGCATACATGCATGGACACGCCATTAATGAATGCCACATCAACAAAACCCGTCTTCTGATGCAAGCCAAATTGATGGAAAAACCAAACTTGCACCTTCGAAAAATATAGGGGACCAAAATCACTCATTTTAAACGTATGAGACCAAAATTACACAATCATAATACATAAGGAACCAAAACTGCAATTAAGCCTAAAAAAAATAAAAAAAATTCCATTAAGTGTACCGAAGCTGCAGCCACATAAAAAACTCTGTTAATATCTTCCACATAGTTGGGATTCATCAAAGCAATAATTAACTAATGATCGACTTTGACATTAATTGCTATAGAAATAGATGGCTACTACTAACTCTATTTAAAAACAAAGGCTCTTGAAGTCGTGCATACGCAAAATGATAACAACAGGATATCTTTAATTATATACTAAAAGAAAATGAATAATCAAAATGTCCATTTGCATTTGTATCTCGCGTTAAATTATGGAGTATTTTCAACCTATCGTCATTCGGCCATAATTTTTAGGGCATTTATATTAATACTACCCACATACTTATTAATTAGAAATTAAACTCGTGCAAAGAAATTAATCTCGTGCGTTGCACGGTTTGTGTTTTAAGTTGTAATTTTAATTTTAATATTTTTATAAAGTTCAATTTTGTATAAAGTTTGGGAAGCCATTAAATAGAATATATAGATATATAAAATGTAATGACACTGAGGAAGTTCTTTAAAAAATTTATTGTACACTGCGACCAACCGGAGAAGACAGGAATAGCGAGGCACGAAGATGGAGACGAGCTTGGAGCCGACGAGCATGCACAGCAGCGGTGGTGCCACTGTGGAGGGAAGGAGGGCCGGTGATGAGGTGCAGCGGCCAGCAACGGCGGTCACGAGGTGCAACAGAGAAAGGGTTCACAAATGGTTTTTTCGATCTGAAAATTAGGGTTTTGTGGTTAACATATCAACATTTTAATAATAATATAATACTTATCACTACGGTTGGCATGATAACCGGTGTAAGAGACATGTTTTATTACCCTGGTTTAGCTTGCAACCGTGCTGAAAATCATTTATTATTAAAAATAATAATAAGAACAATCTCAGTTACCGCGGTTGATACGGAACCGGGGTAATAGACAACATCAGTTACCTCGGTTCAACACGGAACCGTGGTAACTGAGCTCCGAGCACCATTTTACCTCGGTCCGTGACTGTACCGGGGTAATAGGGCCGAGGTAAAAAGGCAAATCTGTAGTAGTGCTACAATTGTGACCCTTGGCCCGCTTGTGTATAGAAACCAGATTATATTAGAACTCAAGAACATAAAGGACATGAGATAATGTGATATAACTGAATATTGTCACTATGCCTGCATAACGAGTGTGTATAGCAACTCTATTTGGCAATTTCACACTTGGTTTAATTTTGTGCAAGGTATGAAAACAGTTCTTATCAAAACAGATATGGTCACTAGCACCTGAGTCAAGAATCCAATCTTTATTATCATATTGTGCAGAGCAAGATAAAATAATGTGCTTACCATGCCCTGAATCATGTGCTCGACTCACATGATTCACAAGAGATGAGTTTTTAGATTCAGAACTTTTCTACTGTGAAATAGTGGCCTGCCGTTATTATTTTCTATTTCATTAGTTGTATTATAATCTCCAACAACATTATTAGCATGACTACCATTAGAAGAATACTTTGACTTGTAAGTAGTAGGAAATCCATGTATTCTATAGCAATTTTCAACAGTATGACCTGATTTCTGACAATGAATGCAAAACTTTCCTAAATAATTCCTTGAATAATTCCTATTTGCAGAACTAGAGCCTGCACCTTGACCTCTTCCATAAGATTTCTTGCCTTCTACAGCATTAACTAAGGCTTGAGAGTCTTCAGATTAAACTGATTCAGTTTGCCTTTCATGTTGCATAGCTAATGACACTACCTTAGCTATTTGTGGTAAAGGATTGGTCATCAATATATGTGATTTTACTATTCCAAAATTTTCATTTAATCCTAATAGAAAATGAATAGCATAATCTTGCTCTTTGAAGAATTTCACACTCTCAATCGCTTCACATCTACAAGGAACTGCACTTTTGACATTGTGGAATTGGTTTGTAATGTTATAATTCTTCCCAAAGAATCTTCAGTTTTGTGTAATAGTCATTAACAAAGAGAGAATTTTGCTTCAAAAAACTAATTTCATGCTGCAATTATGCAATTATGACTAAATCCCCTTGAGAAAACCTATCTTTTAGATCTTTCCAAGCATTGCATGCATTTTCAACAAAAACTATGCTATGAGCTATGGTAGAGGTTACCGAATTCATAATCCATGAATGAATCAAGCTGTTGCATCGATCCCAAGCATCATAATTTGAATCTCCCGGAGTTGGAACTGGAATCTCTCCGTTGGGAAAATGAAACTTGTTATTCGACACCAAAGCTCGCCTCGTCGATCGAGCCCAAGAACTGTAATTCCTCCCATTCTTTAGAGGATTCACCATGGGAGTAGAAGAATTTTCACCAGGTATGTAATAAGGAGAAGTTTGATTATTTGTTGGATCCAGAACAATGTGTTGCTGCTATTGATTTCCATTTCCATTGTTGTGATTTTGCTACGTTTGATTTCTCACCATTGTTGTGGAATTGTGATGTCAGAGCCCTTGTTAGAGCTCTGATACCAACTTAGAAAACTGAAACTTTTTGTATTGAATTGAATTGAATTAGAATTACATAGAGTAAAAATATTAATAGTGTGCATCAACCGTGTAACTACTAGCTAACTATTAATAACAAAAAAAAACTAACAAACTAGCTTAGTTGTCGAACTGACAAACCAGCTGACATAACAAACTAGACTAATACCCTGAGGCTAGTCTAACAAACTAGACTAGTCCTTCTATTTACTCCCGCTGCAACTTAGAGACTAGTCTAACAAACATTAGTTTAACAAACTAGACTAGTCATTTTATTTATTCCTGCTGCAACTTTTGGTCCTTATTGTCTAATATTGATCACATCCGTTACTATTTTTATGACAGTTTTTAACTAATATAAAGTGAAAAGCAGAAAAAAAATGAGATTAAAAACGGTCACAAAAATGAGTATTCGATGTAGTCGATATTGTAGTACGTGATTTACATAATTTTTTTATTACAAAATCGGTGTCCAAGTTTAGGCTGAATCATTAGGTTTGATGTATTCTGTTTATTGGTTGTACAAGAATCGAATACCCTTCTGGTCTCTTTTATTAAACTATGCTTATAAAAAGAAAAACTCTACTCAAACGTGCGTCCAACTTCATTCAAAATCATACCCCATCATTTGTTTTCATGATTGATATTTTCTTGCATGATTACTAGAAATCTAGCTAGAAATTCACCCCTTACCTACGCTTGGCTTGACACCCAAGAAAAAAACAAAAATGGAAAAAAACTATGCCACGGTCGCCACCTTAATGCACAAGTCATTTCCTTCCTATTTATATATAAGTAACATATAAAATTGTAGTTAATTTTAGCAGTGCGTGTTTGACTGCTATTAAATTAGAACTCATATTTGAGTTTTATGTACCAATAGCTATTCTGACCTTGAACATTATTGTTTTCAAAGAAAGATATCTCTCTTGTAAAATAAAAAGATATAAACAAAAAACCCATTCACCCCACCTATATATGTGGTCATAAATCAACAATTATTATACACTCACATAACAAGGAATATTTTCACTAGCTTCATTTTATAATCAGACACCATTAGTTTCTTAACCCCTCTGCCAGATTCCCTTGTGTTTACAGACTCAAATTCTCAAAGCACATGGGAATCCCTCATTTTCTTGCAATACCATACCCAATTCTAGGACACATGAATCCCCTTCTTCAGTTTTCCCATGTTTTGGCCAAATATGGCTGCAAAATCACTTTCTTGTGCTCTGATGAGAACTACAATAGATTGATGAAATCTGCAAGTTTTGTTGGGAAGGAATCACTGATAAACTTGGTCTCTCTCCCAGACGGTGTGGACCCTGAAGATGACAGAAAGGACCAGGCCAAAGTGATTTTGACCACAAGAACCACCATGCTTGCCAAGCTTCCCAAGCTCATACAAGACATAAATGCTCTGGATAGTGACAACAAGGTTTCTTGTATGATTGTTACTAAAAATATGGGTTGGGCCTTGGATGTGGGCCTCAAGCTGGGAATCAAAGGTGCTCTATTCTGGCCTTCTTCAGCAACTTCATTGGCCTCCTTTAACTCTATGCAAAGGCTTATCGATGAAGGAATTATAGATCCTCAAAGTGGTATAACCAATATTTACTCTACTAGCTACTTATAATATCCCTGAACAACATACATATTTTTGGTTTGATATATACAATACACCGCTCGAGTCGGGGATATCCACGTTCTAGGGGATTAATTCTCCTAGTGAGAGTTTTTTCCATAGATAATACTCAATTTGAAACCTTAGTTAATGGAAATATAGATATATACTTTCTCTATTACATTTACATGCAGTTGTGGTGTGCAAGGTCTAATATGTTAATTTCTAAATATTTTACCAAGGATTTTATAGCATCATCCAAAAATTTTCTACAATTGATTTTAAAACCAAAATTAATTTTAGTGAGAAGCTTGGTGTGTCTGAGCTGATTCTTAAAAAAAAAAAACTGAATCAAACGTGTTATTTACTTGTCACATTATTTCCCTTAGTTGACTTTTAGGAATATTTATCATATCTAGTAGTCCTTTATACACTCTTGTTGATCTCATGTTCCCAGTTAATTAATTAGTGCAAAACTGACATAATTGGTAGTATTGGTACTTCTTAATTGTCTTTTTGTATTTCAGGACTCCCAACCAGAAAACAGGGAATTCAGCTTTCCTCAAATTTGCCTATGATGGAAGCAGCTACCATGCCATGGTACTGCTTGGATAATGCCTTTTTCTTCCTTAACATGATGCAAGAGATGCAAAATTTGAATTTGGCAGAGTGGTGGCTTTGCAACACTACTTTTGATCTTGAGGCTGGAGCACTTTCCTTATCACCAAAGCTTCTACCAATTGGCCCATTGATGGCTAGTGAGCACAGCACAAGTTCACTGTGGCAAGAAGACAGAACATGTCTACAATGGTTAGATCAGCAACAACCTCAATCTGTCATATATGTTTCATTTGGTAGCATGGTGTCAACAAAACCAAACCAATTCAAGGAACTAGCTCTTGGACTTGATCTCCTTAACAAGCCTTTTCTTTGGGTTGTGCGTAAAGACAATGGTATTGAGGAAAACAATGCATACCCTGATGAGTTTAGGAGAATTCAGGGGAAAATTGTTGGTTGGGCTCCACAGAAGCAGATTTTGAGCCACCCTGCAATAGCATGTTTCATTAGTCATTGTGGTTGGAATTCTACCATAGAGGGTGTGTATAATGGGGTTCCTTTCTTGTGTTGGCCTTTCTGCAGTGATCAACTCATGAACATGACATATGTTTGTGATGTGTGGAAGGTTGGGCTGGGATTTGAAAAGGATGAAAATGGACTAATATCAAGGGAAGAGATAAAGAAGAAGGTGGAGGAGCTGCTTGAAGATAAAGAAATAAAAGTAAGATCCTTAAAACTAATGGAAAAGGTCATCAAGAACAAAGGAGAAGGTGATAAGAATCTCAAAAAGTTTATCAATTGGGCCAAAGAATGAGAAAGACCTTCTTGTCAAAGTTTTAAATTGCGGTTGTGTTACCACTACCTTGCAGAACTATAGACAAATGCAGGTATGTACAACCGTAATTGCAATTTGTTGTGGAGATCCTTTACATTATGACCGCAATTGCGTTGCGACCATAATTTAAACCCTTGCTTCTTGTTACTTTAATAAAATACTGAAATTGAGCATGCACTAGCTTGGATGTTTTGCAAACAGAGAAAATAAGAGAAAACATGGAAAGCGAGGGTTATGTTAACTAGTTTATATATTATGATGCAGAATTTACCTTGAGTTTCTTACTTTCTCTTGTGTGGCACACCAAAAAGTTTATTCTAATTTTTAAACTTATTAAATCCATGTTATTGAAAGCAATGTGAAAATTATTAAATAGATAACTAACTCGAGAACCTCTCAGGTAGGATTAGACATATATATAATAGACATTCCCTTTATAAAAACACCTCAAAGTTAACTTGTTCGATCTTTGTTCCCTGTGAAGTTCAATGAACTTACGAGTTCTACAAAATCTAGTTAAGTGACAAAACCATATAAAATCATGGGCGCAAGGTGTGGATGAGAGTTGAGAAGCATGTACGGGCGTGAGTTGCCGATTAAAAAGAAAAACTAGTGCCTATCATGAAATGTAGCGTGATGGTTGCTTACTTCATTTCTTGCTGCATTGTACGAGCATATGTGACGAGCATTAATTAATCACCGTAGTCATGGCGGATACGAGTTGTACAAAAAATCTCGTGGCTTTGAGTAACGGTACTTATCAGCAAGGGCGTATCCAAAAAAAATTTACTGGAACGGCGGAACGAAATAAAATACTAAAAAAATTCTCACTGAATATTATATTTACTTTAAATAGTTATTTTTTTTATTTAAATACAATCTTCAATAGTACTAAATTTATAAGTTATTGTATCAACAATGATCTTTTCAGCAATTTCTCTTCATATATACAGCTAATAAATTTCTTAGAAAGTCATCTTCGATCTTGTTGTGAAGTAGAATCTTACCAACTTTCATTGTAGAAAAAGCTCGCTCTTTAGATGTTGTTGAGACGGGAAGAGTTAAAACAAGATGTATCAACCTATCAACAAGTGAAAATATTGCTACTTTTACAATTTCAACTAACCCCTGGTAAAACTCGGATAAACTGAACATTTTTCCTAAATTAAGATTTTGGGAAACATCTGAATAGAGCTGGGTAAGAGGGCTGAAGTCCGTGGGCCGACCCACAGCCCGCGCGGGCTATAGCCCGGAAAATAGAGGCTCATTTAAATGCGGCCTACTTGAGCTAGCTCACTTAGGCCGCGGTTTAGTGAGTTTAACCCGCGGGGTCCACGGGCCTATGATTATAAAAAAAAACTCAGCTACAGCCTACATAGAGGAGATGCCCAATGTTAAAAAAATAACTGAATAATTTAATTAAAAAAACTGTTTCTATTTTTTTAAAAATTAATATCACTAGCCCACGGGCCAGCCCGCGCAAAGGCGGGGCGGGCCTACACAGGGCAGGCTGGACTGCGTATCCAACTCTACATCTGAATGATAATGTTTTAACTGAAATGAAAAACTCCTTTTTTCCATCTTTGAAAAATCATCTGCATAAAATTTCTCTAAAAACTTACAAATTTCTCATTATCAAATGATTTAAAATTTTTCTAAGGATCTAAAGCTGAACTAAGTATACAAAATTCCACAACATGTGCATTGATTTTTTTTTTTGGTTACAATTCAGATAGTTGCAAATCAATTACAATATATATTTTTTTTTTCGAAAGATAAAATATATATTAATAAGGAACTTTACAGTCAAAACAAGCGGCAGACAAAAGAGAGACCTGCCCAACCTCCTCGCCAGGAAAAGGACCAAGCCCAAGCCGCAAGCCAACAAATGAATAATCACAACCCAGCCAAACAGATCCCCCAACAAAAAACAACAAAAGAAAAACCCCAAAAAGCAACAACGGCACAAAAAAAGACCCCTCCTATGAGGTTCTACGTTCCAATATATGAGCCGCTATCTGGTTGACTGCCACATCGTCAGGGCAATCAAAAACAACACCCACCTGCTTACCCACTGCAACGGCACGTCTAGCCCTTGTCAAAACCCCCGGAGGCATTAAAGGCTATGACGGCAAAAGACGGGGATGGCTATCTTCGCTTCCTTCACCTCCCGCCCCGATCTCCACCTGAGAGAGATTGGAAACGGCAAGGTCACAACTCTCCTGGCTTCTGACCTCCTTCCTGGGGCGGCCCCGAGCCCTCTTCTCCCCTTGCCCGCGAGCCCTACCTGCCAAGCCTTCTCCCACCGATGGTTCGCCTAAATCATATATATATATATATATATATATATATATATATATATATATAGGATGTATCTAGTGATAAAGCTCTTTTTACCATGACCACTCATTGTTAGATCTAACGACCACGATTTATTCTCACCATTCTCATATAAGAAGAACTTTCTCACTAGATACATCATATATATATATATATATATATACATCCTCTATATATATAGCGTAATTGCACTTTTGGTCCCCTACTTATACCCATTGTGCGATTTTGGCCCTTAACAAAAAAAGTTAGCATTTTTCATCCTCAACATTAATTGTCGTTTGCATTTTTGGTTTTCCGTCACCATTCCATCCAATTTTTTACGGAAATGCTGACATGACATTTTTTAATAATATTTAAATTTAAAAAATTACTTTTTTTAATTGAATAACATTTCACTTGGTGCAGTTTCAGTTTCTCTCCCTCATAAAAAATTCCTTCTCCCTCTCAACCACCACTCCTCCTTCTCCTTCCTCACCAACCACCACTCAATTTTTGAAAAAAAAACCCAGAAAATCTCATAAATAAACAAATCCGAAAACACCTTCATCATTTTCTCCATCGTTAAACCCAAAAAAGTAAAACATCTTCATCAAATCAAAACAACCTAAAAGATTAAAGAAATCAAAATTTCTTTTTACTAACAGTAAACCTTCTATATCCCTCCTTTTCCAAATAACTCGCCCCTTTATTCTTCTTCTTATTCATAGACCCACTTTCTCAAATAACTCTTGCCACCTCCTCCTTCTTAATCCTCTAAAAATCATCAAGTATCTCCTCAACAAGCTCCAAAACATCGTCATTTGCATTGACAACCTATTTGTACGCGTCGTCAATGTCGCTTGGAAATGCAGATCATATGCCCCATATGTGCTCTGAGGAGACGATTCTGCTCAGCATCGACTGCGTCCTCGTTGCAATTTCTTCGACCTTGCGTTCGAATTAGCCAAATTTATAGTAGAAGTGGAAGTCGTCACCAGAGGGGATGCGCTGTGAGGAGGTGGAAAGATCCGACATGTGATGATTTATCGCCACCATCTGCCATCGCTCTCTCTATCTCTCTCTCTCTCTCTCATCGATCTCACTTCAACAACCCTAGATCTACATTTTCCGTGGTGAAAATGGGGTTTTGAGTCTCGATGGTGGTGGGTCTCCGCTGCAAATCGGTTTGCCTTTCTACTTTTGTTTGCTCAGAATCTCTATCTACATCTCTTCTAGTAATAGGATGGAATCTCAGGTGAAGCGTGCTATTGTTGTCAAAGTTATGGGTTGTATTGGATCTAGAGGGTAGGACCAGTGAGGGAAGAAGACATTCTCACCCTTCCTGAATTTGAAAGAGAAGAAGGTTGTGGTAGAGGAGCTTTGATGTTTTGGTTGAGAAGATTTAATGAAGCATTGTTGTTTTTTCTTTGTTTAATTGAGAGACAAATGCATTTAGAAGGTATACTGTTAGTAAAAAGAAATTATGATTTTTTTTTTAATCTTCTAGGTTGTTTTCACTTGATGAAGATGTTTTGCTTTTTTGGATTTAATGATGGAGAAGATGATGAAGAAGGAGATGAAGATGTTTTGGGTTTTTTATTTATGAGATTTTCTGGGTTTCTTCATAAATTGAGTGGTGGTTGGCGAGGAAGTAGGAGGAGAGTGGTGGTTGAGAGGGAGAAGGAGTGGTGGTTGAGGGAGAGAGACCAAAACTGCACTAAGTGAAAAGTTATTTAATTAAAAAATTTATTTTTTTAAAATTTAAATATGATTAAAAAATTTCACATCAACATTTTCGTCAAAAATTGGATGGAATGATGACGGAAAACGAAAAATGCAAACGCCAGATAAAAATATTTGGGCATGTATTCAAATAAATTTGTCTAAAGTAATGTGATTTACATTTACATTCATATATGATAGTTATAGTTTAATTACTATGCACTGACGGCATAAATTTTTTTATGCAATCATCCAATTAGAATTCATCAATTCGTCGTGTCATAATAAAATTTAAATTTAAAAATTTCTAAAATTGAAAATTAAGTAATATATGCATGTTATAACTTGTTACATTGTCCGCGCATATATATTAATGGAAAAATTGTATTTAAGTCCTTGAGATTTATCAATATTTTACGGAGCCCATTTACTTTGCAAAATGCACTGACCTCTTATCACCCACCCTCTTCTCACTCAACCACCATTTAGAATAATTGAGGAATGTTGAATGTCATAATAATAAATACAAGGAGTTGTCATTGCAATAATGATAAACCTCAGAGGAGGCCATTGAAATGTTCTAAATAAAATAAAAGTGATTAGAGTCTGATTAAATAATAGATTTTTTTATAAGCTGATTAAATAATAGATGAGAGGTCAATGAAACGATGATAAACCTCACGGGAGATCAGTGCAATTTGCTATAGATTAAATCCTTGTAATTTTTTTTGAAGGTAAAATAATTGTGATAGATGAAATTAAAAGGTGATATGTGAATGATATAATATTAAATGTGGATATAAATATAAGGAAATGTGATATATATTCTTGAATTTATAAAACAGCAAAATTTTGAAAAATATGTGAAAATTTAAGACAACAACCAAATTGGAATAGAATGAGTATAGTATTGCTTATTAAGGGACTGAAGTCTCAATAAATAAAAGTATTTTTGCATAAGTATATTTATCTCTTGCTTGGGAGTGTGGTTTACCCCGTGTCGTAGTTGTGAGTGATTCTCTTGTAGCGGTGTTAGCCTGAAATTTTTCCTAAGTCCTAACTTGGTCGAAGACTGCATAACAAGGTGATTTCGACCAAAAGGAAAGATACCTAGCTGAGGTTAATAACACAATTTCCAGTATTTCGACTAAGACAACATGCTGAGTCAAAGTCAAATTCATGTTGGAGATAAGGTCTTAAAATGAACAAGTATTAAACTTGTCTTCGACTAAAGCCTTGGTGTGCATAAGGTGGCATTTCGACACAAGTTATGGGCAGTTATTCAAGTTAGACGCGTGGAAGGCAAAGAAGCAAGCATGGGACACGTGGAGAGTCTAAAAGATTTGTCCGTTACAAGCGGTTGAAGATGCAGCCTATAAATATAAGAAGACATTTACAAAGTCGTGGTCTTTCGTCCCATTCGCAACAAGTCTATAAACATTAATTCTCAAACCCTAACGCCATAAGTCCAAGCAACCATTCTAGAGGAAACCAATCTCCAGGGTCTCATGCTGAACCTAGTAATGCTTCTAATGCCAATGTAAAACGTCCGATTAATATTAGTGATAGTGTTAATCCTCAAAGGGTGGAAACCGTTTCCAACCAAAACATGGCAGTTGCAAATGTTTCAACGAGTCAAAATTCACAACCGGTCTCGACTGGTCAGAATTTGTCTCAAACGATTTCCTCAATGCCTGTTGGATTAAATCCTAGTCAGGCATCAAATTCATACACGATAGGGTCATTCTTGTCACAATTTATGGCCCCAATTCTAATTCCAAGTCCTACAACTCTTACAATTTCACAGGCTGTTGTTGGTGTCGTTCAACCAGGATCTTGGAATAATAATAGAAATCCCTAAAACTTTGTAAATCAACCTTATGGGATGCCTTGGTCATTGATGCAAGGAATAGGAACTTATCCTATGATGTATTCTGATAATGTGGTTTCGATGGGTTCCCCAGGAAACCAATATGTAGCATCAGGATCAGGGGTAGTTGGGTCAAGAAATATGGGACCTGCACTTCCTAATTTAGACGGATCCTCATTTTCCTTGACTAACAATATAGTAAATGTACTTAGACAACAAATGGACGATAGTAACCATGAGTTAGTCAATACATTGACTCAACAAATTGGTACAGTCTTTAGTCCTATCATTAGAGATACTACAATTGCCTATCAAAAATTGGCTACTCAATTAGGTCGAATTGCAGATATTTTTGGCGCACCAGATCCTATAATTGGACAGATCGCTCAAGCTAGTCGACAAGCGCTTCTTCTCAATCAACCCCAAATGTTAGAGATTCAACCTAACCAACAGGTTCCTCATAATGAACCTGTTCACCAAGCTAATCTTGGTCAGAACGAAGGAGTCCCAGTTGTGGTTAATAGATACCAAAATGCTGAACAAATTTTAGAAAGAGTTCGGCAAAATAATTTTGGGGGGCAACAGAAAGTTGCTAATACAGTAGAAAAATTGTTGAATCAGCACGGATTCAATGTGGGCTATGCGAATCGACCACATTTTGTTTCAGCATTTCCTGAGATTGTTCTTCAAATTGAACTTCCTAGGGGATGAAAGTACCTAAATTTACCTAGTTCTCAAGAGACGTCGAAGAATCCGCAATTGAACATATTGCCAGATATCAAGTCGAAGTTGGCGATCTAGCAAACAATGACGAAGAACGCTTTTACTTGATTCATGATGTTACCACCAAATCAATTTTTAATTGGAACCACTTAGAGCGAGTCTTCCATGATCAATACTTTAGAGGTGAATCTAAAGTCGCTCTCAAAGAATTAGCAAGTGTTAAAAGGGAACTATTGGAATCAGTCCATGATTATTTAAGTAGGTTCTGACAAATGAAGTCGAAATGCTTCATACAAGTCTCTGAACATGAATCGGTCGAGTTTGTCACTGGTGGCTTGGACTATTCGACCAGAAAAAAGATAGATACTCAACATATAAGAGATTTGGCGCAATTAGCCAATAGAATTAAGCAAGTTGAATTTCTTAGCCAAGAGAAATTAAAAAATAGTAAATTGCTTAAGAAAGAAAAAATAGCCTATATTGAAACAGGCGATGTAGGTCGAGATGAATCTATGAATTTCGAGCCTTATGAAGATTTTGAATGCCATGATATTCAGTTAGCTGAAGTCAAGGAAGGTCCTCCTTATGTTTGCAAAATGCTAACACCCAATAAATGGAGGCTAACTAACAATGATATGCCTCGAAATTCTAGGTTTCCTGTTAAAATTTATAATTTTGATATTTCAAAATGTGAGGCCATCTATGATATCTTAGTGAAAGATGGTCAAATCGACATTCCCAGTGATCAAAAAGTTCCTTCTCTTGATCAAAGGAAAGGTCGAAGATTTTGTAAGTATCAAAGTTTGAGGATGTAAACATTTGATATCCATAAAGATTCAGGTCAAACTCAAAAATTCTCAAGCACAACATACCATCAAAGAACATACTAGACATTCAAGCACATCTCTCTTAAACTCTCTATTCCCCTACCACAAGCATCAATTAGACCTAATCAGAAAATAAAGACTCAAAAACACTAAGACTCGCGTAAAAATAAAATTAACTTAGGTTGTCCCCCAAGAAGCACAATGTTATAGTCTTTGTTAGACTTTTCCCATGTACACATCCTATTCAAGATCTATCAAAAGTTTAATTACATCCTTAAGATCATGAAAATTATCACATAATTCCATCAAGGTATTGCATGCATTTTCAGATATCATAGTAGGGTAAATAAAATTAAGTGTTAGAGGGTTAAGAAAATATTTATTGATATGAAGCTTTGCTGTGTAGGGAGAATTCCATCCTCTTGCTTGTTCCTTGAAATTATCCCCCTTGTTCCACAAATTTAGGAGATAGGAACTTAGAACTTGAGGATTTTCTTTATCCATCTTCAACTTGTCTCTTAAGACAAAATCTACTATTGAGGTTTCTTCGAAATTTTCACATTCAACCACTTCTTTTTTTGTTCACCCATTGTTTTGTCACTTTTTAGCTCAAAGGTTTATGTGGGAACCTCTTTTGGGGATTCTTCTTCCTCCTCCTCAAAAGCTTGAGGGGAGGAATTTTCTTCAGATATTACATAATCCCTATTTTCTTCAATTTGGAACTCTTCATCTGCATAATGTACTGGGATTTCTTAACATTGCTCCTCATGAAAAATGACATATCATTTGGAAGTTAGCTTTGTGATTCTTCCGCAATTTGTTTTGAGATTTTCTCAAGTTGAGTTTCCATGTTCTTGATTGAGGCTTCTCGGTCCTTGAAGTTGTTTATCATCCCATTGTTGAAGGTCTCTTGATTCTTGTTGAAAGACTCTTGGCTCTTCATGGAACTGACTGTGGTCATGGTCACTTGAATTAGAGCCTCCTCCAAACTTATCTTCCCACTACCTTGACTTTGATAGGATTGATCTTGCTCAAATGGTTGGCACTCTACATAGTATTGATGGATTGATGGATTCCATGGATTGAAGTTTTCATAGCCTTCCCAAGCATAGGGATGGTTTTCCCATCCTTGGTCATGTATTGACATTGATAATATCCATGAAATCCACTCCAATAAACACACCTCAATTTGAAAGCATCCATGGTAACTTACAAAATGCACTCAAGAACAAAGGTGAAAATAAAACAAAAACAAGTAAAAAAGAAAAGAACAACAACAAATGAAACTAGAAAACTATGAACCTATATACAATGTCCTAAGAAGTAATAATTAGCTTCAAATGAAATAAACAAAGGCACAATCCCCGAAAATGGCGCCATTTTGATGAAAGAGATATGCATGATAAAAAGAGGTTTTCCTCTACTAATACTATCAAATCCCTTTCAAGACTCAATCGTAGTATAGTATCGGGTTTTGTCGTCTCCACAGGAATCGTGTTGCTACGTACTAATCTCACTAGCTAGACATTGAATAAGCGATTCAAAATGTGATAAAAACAATAAAGAAAATGATAAAAGAAGTTGACGGAGAAAAACAAAGAAGAAAGCGTACTTAGGAAATGATTTCACTTAATCCATAACTTGTTCTCAACCAAGACACTCATATAAGATGGAATTAACATTTAAGATGTCGATAAGAGTTATTCCCCTAACTAATTCTTTAGTTAAGAAAAACCTACCAATTGAGAACCTAGCCTTAATCCCTTAAGTCCTAGCGATCCCAAAAGATGCAGTGTAGCATAAACCCCCTCGATCAGACATACCCTAAGTTTTGTTCCTAACTACAGAAGTTCATGTCCTAGTGGATGGAATCTATGACCGTTACTCATGAAATTCCATTGGTTCCTGCCTAGGTACTCATATCCTAGTGCTGAGTATCCCGACTAGTCACTCGGTTTATACCTCATTCCCAACTCAAGATATTCCTTCCTAGTGGTGAGTGTTTCCCATCATCACCTAGAAGACCTCACCTAGCCTAAGACAATCCATTCCTAAGATGACTAATGCAAAGGGTGGTTCCTCTCATTTACTAAACTCACACCAACTTCTCAATTGTCATGCAAGCCTTAAAAGTCATCACATGGTCAAGAGATACATGAAGCACAAAGAGAAAATAACAAAACCAAGACATCAGTGCATTTCCCCCTTTCATAAACAAGCATACATCAATCCATATCAATTTTCCAATATATCTATGAATCAATACAAGCTTTAGAATTCACCAATTGACCAAATGAAGTATTAAATATAGAGAGCAACACCTAACCATGAAAACCCATCATAATAATTGCATAAAGATGTGTTGAACAAGAGTAAATCAAATTACATCATCCAAAGTACCAAAATAGAATCAAACTACATAAAAAGGAAGAGAGGGAAGAAAAGGAAGATATAACCCAAGGTGAATTGGAACCATGGCCTTCCGGAGGAGATGCATGACTCCTCCATGGTGCCCTAGCACCGGCCTCCAAGTGCCTAGCCGCACCTCTCCACCATCAACCTCCCCAAAACCTAAAAATAGATCTGAAATATATAGAAGATTTTGGAATCTGCGAAACCGGGGCGCGCGCGCCAGGAGGCTGGCGCGTTCGCACCCAAATACTGCTTATAAAAAAACTACTGTAGGTCGCTGGCGCTAACACGTTCGTCTTCACAGGGGCTGCTACATTTTCTGGCGCGAGCTCGCCCTCTTGGCAGGGAGTTCCCAATTCCTGGCGCGATAGCCCCCATCAACTGGCGCGGACGTGCCAGTTTAAGTGAAACGCTGCGTTGCTTTGTTGAATACCGGCGCGAATACGCCAAGCATCTGGCACGAACGCGCCAAGCATCTGGCACAAACGCACCCAAGTTGGCAGTGAACTGGTATGGTTGGAACTTGTGTCTTCTCTGCTCCGCCGTGCTCGCACTCCTGTACATCAAAACTCAAAGAAAAACCATAAAAATGTCTAATAAATAAATAAAAACGTAAAACAACCTAGAAATAAGAAAATGCATGATGAGACCTAAAAGCATAAAATGTGAATAAAGATTCTAATTAATTTATAAATCTATATGGAAAATAGCTCTAAAACCCGGGTCAACACAAATATAACGGAAATACAAGTGGCCTAGCGGCAAAGCAATTTTTTTACCTGTCCTGTGTTCGAATCTTTCTCCTTGCATGCTGCAGTAATTCGCCAGCTAGTTCAACCACCCAATTCAGACCGAACTAACCTAAGTTTGACCTGTTTGATGACACAACCTTAGGTTTGAGTCCTGAGTGAACCGGTCCGACCAACCGGTCCGAGCCGAGTTTTAAAACAGTGATACTCACAAATCAAGGGAACAGTTATGAGTGACGTGTGATTATCATGCTCAATCGAACTTTATGGACGATATTTGTTTTCGAGGCCAAAAGAAATAATCGGTTGACTAATATGCCATTAGAAATAAATATAACTAAGCCATTAGAAATAAATATAGTTTGGTTTCGTGAATACATCAAGCAGTTGGGAGAATTATGTGAGAATTAATGTAGGTTAAGTTAGCTGACGGTCCATTCAAGCTTATCTTGACTTGTCTTACACTAAATAAAGACCTCAACGTTTGTGTTTTGTTTTATTTTATGAAAAAAAATTGGTCTAATATTTTCAAAGGTTTGATGTGATTATCAGTTAAAAAAAAAGTTTGATGATTCGAAAATCTACTCGTTACTCCCTTCGTCCCTAATTATAAGCTAAAATTGTTAAATTCACGCTTATTAAGAAAATGTTAGTTAATGCATTAGTTTTTTAAAAAAATGTAGAATCTTCCATATTTGCCCTTATTAACGGTCGTCCACTATTAATTGGAATTGAAATTTTGGAATTGAAAAACCAATAAATATAAGGGCAAAAATGGAAAGAAAAATTAGTTTTTGTTAAGTTAGCTTATATTTATTGACACTATATCTTTGTTAGCTTATAATTATGGACAAAGAGAGTATAAATCTTTTAAGTAAATAGACCATAAACTGATCCCAAAATATGCTAATAGACTTAAAGTTATCATAAAAGTCAATAACTTTAGATATTTAAACAGATAATTTTTTTAAGCCAAATAGAATAAGGGAGCAGAGGTGCCCCAATTCAATATAAAAAGATAATTAAATGGGTTATATTAAAACATTGTGATATATATAAATAATAAGAATGAGAATAATATTGATAAATAAAGGAATGGCACAAGAAGGGGTTAAATTGTGTGCGTATAAAACTTGACTTTTAAAACAGATTATAAGTTCATAAAAGCTTTTCGTAAACAATGGCAGCAAAATGATATTAATCAAAGTGTAAACGATAAATCTATATACGAAACACACTTTAATGCAGCGAAAATAACACGAATGAAAGTGTGGACGATGCGTGTTGTAAGGGAGCAGACGATGCAAGCAGTTAAACAATGCAAGCAATAAAAGCATAAACGATACAAGCAATATAAACAGCACACAAGATATTTATCCTGGTTCACCCAAAATCAATAGGGCTAAGTCCAGTCCTTGGCTTCACCAAGATTTTCCACTATTCAACCCAGAACAGTACAAGTATTAGACAGGACTTCTCCCAAGTATTCGACAGGACTTCTCGCAGTATTCAACAGGACTTCTCCCAGTATTAGACAGAACTTCTCCATGTATTAGACATGACTTCTCCCAAGTATTATACAGGACTTCTCTTAATTATTTTACAAGAATTTACACTTCTACAAAGTCTATTCAGAAAGAGTGAGGTAGAAAGTTTAAGCAGGAAAAAACTCTAAGTATTTTTGGTAGATGATATGACTCTTTGGTATATACTTGAGTTTAGTAATAACATAGATGATTGGACAATGGGTTCTCTATTTTGGGTGTGAAGAGATAAAGAGATTTGACTCTTAGAGAATTTCACACTTTGGACAACTGCACTCGATGTGGGTTTAACACTTAAGTTTGAGTGATGTTTCACAACTTAGAAGATTCCAGAAGGATTGGGAGCTTGATTTTGAATTTCGTTGTAAGTTACCAAGTCGCCAAGTTCTTCAGCCTTCAAGTCTTCCTATTTATATCTTCAGTTGAAATGAACGTTGCTGAAGATTGAGCGAGTGAAACGATTTCTTCTTCTTCTTCCTTCAGGCTTCAACGGATCTCTGTTGAACAATAAATGCATTCAACCGTTGAAAGCTTTTACATGACTGTTCTGAGTAGTAGGTAGCTCGTAGCAGATCTGAACATCTCTTCTTTGGGTTGTACTTGATGTAGATCCAGAGATTGAATAGTGTTTGCTTCGTTCTTCAACTAGTTCTTCCTCATTTCAGACTTGGAAAATATAACCGTTGAAAGCTTTGCATCCAATACATTTTGACTTTGGTTTTAATGCATTCTAACTTTTTCCTTGTCTCGAGAACAGAGCATTTAATGCTGTTGCAAAGAGAGAAAATATAGTCGTTGTTTTTCTGACTTTGTCACGTGATTGATCAAACAATGTTGTCCATTTCGTCAGACGATGCTTCTCATTTTTCCTCTCAGACGATACATCCTTCTTTGTTCTTCAGACGATAGATTTTCTACATGTTGGACAATGATTGTTGACTTCTCTGGAGACAAAGACGATGATTGATTGAACGATGCTCTTCAAGATATTTGGCAATGTGAGCAAACAATACTTTTTCTTTCATCTGGACGATAGGGATATTTCCTAAAAATAGTAATACAGAGTTTAGGAAATACTCCCTCCGTCCCAAATTATAAGACCTTTTAGAGACAAACTTGTTGTCCCAATTTATAAAACCCCTTCTAGATTTCAGAAAAAAATAATAAGTTTTTCTTTTTTTACCCTATGCATTCATTATATTTTCAATTCTAAAACTTTAATTATCACCTCTACTAATTACTTCTCTTTCATGTGTCCCAACCAACCTTTTATATATTCAATACTAACATAGGGGCATATATGGAAAATTTGTATAAAAAATAACAAAACCAAAATATTAATTAGCTTATTACATGTTTTATTAATAAGCGTGATAGTCTGAATAGATCCTTATAATTTGGGACGAAGGAAGTATAATTTTTATCATTCAAAACATGATAAACGATCTGCCTGGTTTCAACCTAACAAATACATCAATTTCATATTGCATTGACAAGGCGAATGTTGTAAAGACAATGTCAAAATGTTATTGTGAAAAGTACAATTAAATGTATTTTAACTAATATTTTAAGTGATGGGTGTTCTTAAAATGATAGTTTATAAAGAATATGATTTCCATACAAATACTAAGATCTAATGTTATCATGCCACATAGTTACATAATTTGAGTTAAATGTCAAATTTATCCCTGAAAAGTGTGAGAGCCGATCAAGTTTATACCCGTAAAAAGGAAATAGGTAATTTAGTCCTTAATGTTGTAAAATCTCATTCATATTAGTCACTAGAAGGACTAACTTAAGCGACATTTTATGTGAGCATAAGGACTAACTTGAACAACATTTTAGAACAATGAGACTAAATTTCTTATTTCTTTTTTTTAATGACGAACTTGATTGATACTCACACATTATTCAGAGACTAATTTAACCATTTACTCTCTTACTTAAGTTAAATAAAAAATTTAGTTTGGGAACTTGGTAAACAACTATTGGATAATAGGATATTATTATTAAGGTGTTTTACACCAACAATGTATAGAATAATAATCCATTCACAAGCAATTCATGCACACCTATGAGAGCGATAAAAATTAATGAGAGATCGAAATGAAAAATATGATAGATAAGAAAAAAAATGAGTGAAATTGGAATCAGAGAGAAACTTGAATGTGTATATATCAAAATCCATGTATATAGATTAATTAAATCTATTTATAAATTCAGATTTTTTTTTTATTAAAAAGCACAATATTTAAATCTATTTTCATTTGTTGACGGGGTTGATTGATATAAATATCACCTTTTGTGCTAGACAGGTTAGTTTAATATGGGATACTCCTTATACCTTTTTTTAGGTTTTCTTAATGATATTTTGGCCTATACAAAAATTTAATACATTGATTATATAATTGTTTTTAAACGTGCATGGATTATATAAATACTACGCTTATCGATATAAATTAACTTACTAACTTAAATTATTTTTATAGTTAGGAGCGGTAAAATGAGTCTGATATCACTTAAATTATTGTGTAAAGGACACATGAATACTTGTTTATATTTCTAACACGCTCTACCACACAAAACTTCACCCACTATGTGCTGAAATTTAATTTTTTTTATTAAGAGAATTGGGTGCAACAATGATTAAATTCTTGATCACTTAATCTAATATTATTTTTTAAACCAATATTAAATGTTTAAGTTATTGGGTAAAAGAAAATGAATTGTTATATGGGTATGACTCCACCCTCCATAAATGGGGCTAATAACATAGGTGAGTCAAGAAAAATATTTTGTTTACACATACTCACACCAAGAGAGATATGAACATAATAGTGAAAAATAAAAGATATTGATATTGTTGGTTCACAAATAGATTTGGTTAATAAGGAAATAGATTTTGGTAAATCAGGAAGTCGTGTGGCCGGTTGGAAAACTAATTATGATTCTTTAATCAAGCGATTACTAGAGGAAGAGACTCTGTTCCTCAATATGGATTCCTAAGTTACTCTAAAAAGCTCGTAGTACCTCGCTATTGAAAGATGTTGAAATAAGACTTTGACTATGAACTAAGGTCTACTCCTAAGGAAATTAAAGGGTTGAAAAACAGTAAAGAAAATAAAGGCTGAAAACTATAAATCGGCTGAAAGATAAATTGCAGAAAGCGATAAATAATTTAAATGACTGAAGAGTAAAGTGCTGAAACGTAAAAATAAAGATAAAATGCGGGGAATTTATAGATTTGATTGATTGATTGTATGTATTTGTACAAATGACCATTCCTCTATTTATAGAGTAAAATCGACTAACTACTTGGAAGTTAGAAGAAACATGTGACACCCCACGTTCTTCGATCATTACAAGTGTTTACAAAATCGTAGGGTATCATCATTCCTTCTCTCTTAGTCAGCCTAGAAGCTTTGTTTCAGTCATTTCCTATTGCATAGGCTAGCTCGCAACCACTTTCTCTATTGTCGTGGGAACGAGCCCACTAACTACTTTTGCATGTGGAAAGCTTCTAGAAACCTGATAACTCATCCTACTTGAACCCTAAGTTTCTGCACCTTCCCTGAATCTTGTTCTTGTACTCTCGATTCACTTTGGCCGATCACCTGTGCTATCAATTGGCTAGACCAACCCGAATCGGCTGCTATTCTATTCGACCATGCTCTCCAATTGACTCAAGTGGCCCTTCGGCTATTCACTAGCCGTTACGGGTTTTTAGGTGTCAACAAATATAATGTAATAAAAGATAAAAAGAAATAAGAAGAGAAAATATGATGTGAGAGAAAATGAAGTATTAACAAATTATAAATCCTATGTCAATCTCAATAATCAGTTTGCTAACATCCAAATCCGAAACTATTTGGAGTGCAATGAGGATTAGCCCATAGCTCTCTGATGTAAGCACACCTGAAGTTCCTATATTTCCATCTGAATCCTCTAACATCTTTGCATGTCATCGTACAAACACGAAACACCCCACATTCAGCAAGCCTGCTACTACCCCCGAACCATCAACATTAAATTTTGTCCACCTTGGCGGCGGGAGTGTAACCAAATTATTAGTTTTTTTTTTTTCTTTCAACTATTCTCAAAGCTAAGCATGAGATTTAATCCCCAAAGATCTAATCTCACATTGAGGGGTAATAGATACAAATCGCTTAAGATATGAATTAGATGTTTAAAGAGCTCAGTTTATTAGTTTATTACCATATTTATTATTTGGAAAAAGATATGTTCCCAATTTGGTACATCTACACTTTGATGAAATTAATTAATACAAACAAAAAAAATATAAATGAGTAATATAATAGGTGATATGATAGAAAATACAGAGAAAAATATAAAAAAAAATGAGTGAAAACAATTCACCCACGCTGTCTCATGTTATAAATCATATTTTCTCAGTTAATTTTTTTGTCCTAAAATATAATTCAGTCTCCTGTACCAATGAAATATTAATTACTTTTTATTATGTTTATCATTAATATGAAAGAGTTGTATGATTTTAAATAATCTTTAACTTGCAGAGAAAAATTTATGGGTAGTTTAAAAAGTCAATAAACTTAGTTACTTGTAACTACTATTTTTTAATCTTAAAATATTAGACAAATGTGACTTTTATTTTAAATTGAGAAATATCGAGTATACGGAACAAAAAGGCAGATATTAAAACTCTATTATTTAAGTTGACTCCTCTTGTTTGGATTACTTGAAACTCCTCGATAACGAGGTCCCCATCACCATGTTTAATTGTTTCCTGCGATGGTTGTCTATTTATCTTGTTCGCTAATATATGACCCGCACAAATTCAAGTAGCAGAGCTATTAGGTCGCGTCAGTATTGAATTGGTGCGTTGCCTTGTGCAACAATGAGGCAGATCTTACTTAATTTCAATAACAGATGCTCATAACTATAACTTTTATTATGGGATAAAGATAATACTTAACATAACTTTGGCGGATCCTACGATGCGTCATAAAATTTGTCGGTTGTCTAATTACATAAGCAACTTTTTTTATAGGCAAAGAATATTGATATTGATATACACTAATGTCATGATACTTGTTATGTTACCTTTCAATCATTGTGCAAAATAACGACATTCAGGCGCCCACATTGAACAAATTTTAAAAAATTGAATGAGTTTCCAAATTTTCTAAAGCATTCATCTCCACAACATAGACATTAAATTAAAATTAAATTTACTACGGAATAAAGTGATAAATTCATGTACTTTTATCGTCTTACATATATATGAGAATAATGATTTATAAATCAAGGTGATATCTACTATTATCAGATAGTATCTATTATATTTTAGCATATTTATATTTTGACATGACTCCTTCCAGGTTTGTTACACCCTACGTGTGTAAGCACATATCGAGGGACACTCCCCAGGTGCACATACCTTCTAATTTCATCGTCAACATTGCTAAATTGAGTGTTAGAGTGCTTTGCAGGTTCCCATCTGATCACTGGATATGAGAAGACAAAGTTCTTATACTCGGGGGCAGGCCAATGATGCATCCCTTCACACAATCATATGTCACTATTCCAGTTCGGTAATCTCTTCCCAAAACACTGGCGTCGTCCGTGGAAAATTGATAAACTGTATCCAATCCATCTCTACTATGGCGATTGCGAACACAAGAAGACAACAGAGAAATCGCACCTCCTCCCATGGAAGAGAGCTCATTCCCAATCACGATGATTAGCGCGACTTAGGCGACAACAGTGAGGCGATCTTTCTTATAAATCACTTATTCTAGCGAAGGAAAGATTGCGATATCGAACGTCCCCCAAGACCGAAGTGCTAGTCATTGTAAGAGGATTCGCTGGCAAAGGACATTCAGCTACATCCTGAAAGTAGTCCCTCAGGGATATGATGGAGATCTCTTTTTTTTTTTACTGGCTCAACCCAGAAACTAGAACTCCCCCGACATATTCATCACTTTCAACAACCATGGTTACAGACTTATCAATTGTGATCATGATAGCCCCATCGTAATCGAAGCAAGGGTTGTTAACGCGGCGGTAACCAGAGTGCTAGTTGATCAAGGGATTCCGGCCGATATTCTATTAAATCCGTGTTTTTTTAGAATGGTATTTCGGCCGATATTCTATTAAATCCGTGTTTTTTGAGAATGGTATTTCGGCCGATATTCTATTATATTCTATTTCGGCCGATATTTATGACTTGATCATATTTTGGGGAGTCCATATTGCTCCCCTTGGCTATTACGATGTCTGATTGACTCTTGAGGGTCGGTGAAACTTGAAAAAAATTGGCTGCTAGTTCCTGGCCAGGGATTTCCCAACTTTATAAAATGCAATTCTAGGCCGACCATAATTAAAAATGTTTGATTCCTGTATATCAATAAAAAGGCTCACGCTAAAGTTCCAGCGGATAATGGTAAAATCATCTTTGTACACAAAAATTAAGAGGCGGCCTAGACATGCTACCATATGAGCCTTCAAATAATGCGAGGATCATCGACAACCGACCACAAGCGTGAGAAATCAAAACTGACAGGAAGAATGTTTAACTTGATCTACCTGGACCCCCGCATCAGACCTAAAGATGATGAAGCCGACCTATTGTGCCCACAACTAGAGGAAAAGAAGGAGAAGGTTCAGATTGGAGAATCTCCAGAAAAGTGCACCTACATCGGCTCAAGTTAAATGCATCCAACAAAGATCGGATGGTCCAAGTGCTCAAGTTCGACATTGATCTGTTTGCATGGACTTCCATAGATATGCTTGAATCGAAGGGAACTTTTGTTGTCTCAGATTATAAATCGATCTGAGATGGAAGTTCTGCCCCAAGAGACTGTTGGCGATCTAAGAAAACATAAGGGAACTCTTGAATGTCAGATTTACTAGGGAAGTAGGCTACATGAACTTTCTAATCAACGTAGTTGTTGTAGTATTGGACCTTCTTTGATGAAGGACGTAGTTGTTGTAGTAGTGGACCTTCGTTGATCCACTTCATCATCGTCTGTGTAAACAACTTCCGTGGAGACATGGATGGTTGTTGTGGCCACCTTAGATACGCCATTTACTACGGCATCAAACATCAATCCAGTAGTCATCGGTTGAGTTGTGGTGGAAGTAGAGCCAGAAGTAGGGGTACGACTGCTATTCCGCTACTAGTTTTGTGCTTGTTTGTAGGATCATTTTTTCCCAAACCAAAGTTGTATAACCAATGTAGGTTATGGTTTAGAGATGAAAATTTCTCAATGGAAATGTGGGTTGATAGCCAATCCGTAAGTGTACATATTGTATCGAAGTAGTATAAAAGATATCGTCTCCACAGGGATTGGTTTGACTTGAAATTGGTTTTCTAGAGTTTGAAAAAGAAAAGAAATATTTAGTTTGATTTTGGGATTTAAACAAAAGCATAAAGATAAAGATAAAGGTTTGATAAAACAAGTACTTGGGTTGAGTTTCACTACCTCTAACTAAGCTATTCAGAATCAATTCTATATATGAAAATCAGAACATGTTCTTAGGCGTTCTAGCCTAGGGTTTCTACTTGTTAATACCTTAATCAAATAGAACTTCCAATTCAATTACTAAACCTAATACCTTAGTGATTAGTTAATCAAATTGAAGATAGAATGGAAGTTCAGGCCAACATTAACAATGTCTACCCTTATACCTAAGAGGCATACAATCATTCATTCTATTCCCATTTCCCTCTCAATTCCTAACACCTACCATTGCTCAAGAATTAAGTATGAACGCTTGTGTATAGCAAGAGTAATGTAAAGCATGAAATATAATCAAGAACTGAACCTTTATTCATATATAACCAGAAGAAACCTAAAGCATAGTTCTAGGATAGATTCACTACAACCCAAATACAAATAAAAGCTTAGCCAAACAAAGACATGATAAAATCCTGAATTGAGAGCTCAAGGAAGGCTTCCCACACCTCAGGAAATGCTCAAAAAAGTGTATTTCTCAGAGTATCAAGTGTTACCAAGTGTGTTTACAAAAGAAACAAAGCAGTCTATTTATAACATTTTCCATACTGTCTCTCAACGCTCAAGCGTTGGCATCCCAACACTTAGGTGTTGGGTTTAAGTGTCACCAGACGAGGCTAAACAGGGGCTCAACGCATGAGCGTTAGCCCTTCCATCTCTTGGGCGTTGAAATTAAATAAAAACTGGGCACAAGTCAGGGGCTCAACGCATGAAAATTGGCCCTCCAACGCTTGGGCGTTGGAATTACAACAAATTTGGAACCCAAGTTAGGGAGCCAACGCATGAGCATTGGAGTTGGGATTGATTTTTTGTTCTTGGTTCTGGTTGGTTTGTTGTTCTTATTTGGGTTTTGTGGATTTAATTGTTTGATGAATAGATTAAGTTAATTTTTCTAAAAAAATTTGATGAAGATGATAAAAGATGTTTGAAGATGATGATGAAGTTGAACAAGGGGTTATAAAAAGCTAATTTAGGGATTTGAGGTTAATGGAAATTGAGGGGTTAAAGTGAGAGTTAGTAAAAATAAGAGTTTTAAAAATTAAAAGGTTTTTCTCACATATTTTCCCTTTAAAAAACTTAAAAAATCACATAATCATCACTTACACAGTCAGCACACTACATATGGCCTCGCCGGAGCTCCGATCTCCGGCAGGGACTAAATTCAAACTTGGTGCAAACTAAGGGACCTATAGCAACCTTGTTCCCAGCGAGGGACTAATCACAAATATTGGTACAAACTCAGGGACCTATTGAACCATTAACCAAAAAAATATTATAAAATTATTAAAATTGTGGTTTTAAAGTGCAGTTTCCAGCCGAAATATTTTACAATTACGTGCAACCCTATAAAGAAAGTAATTACGGTCACATTAGCCTCATTAATTTCTTTTTAAGAAACTGCCACTGCATTCAACCACATTAATTGATACTTCCGTTTTAAAATAACTGTCTAGAAAGAGAAGAAGCACGCATATTAAAAATATAATTAATATAGATAATTTTTTAAAATGTAATTCCTTCGTTTCTTTTTATAAGATCTTATTTTGAAATTTTGTTGTCCCTAAATATAAAGTCTCTTATTAGCTTTTAACAAAAGTTATTAGACTTTTCCGCATATTTCATTTAATTTCCTCTCTTCCAATACTATGATTAAGGGCAAAAAAGGAAAAATTTAATTTTTGTTTAAAATCAAAACATTATTAATCTTACTCTATGTTTTCTTAATAAGCGCAATTATCCCCTAAAAGTCTTATAAATAGGAATAGAGATGTATCATTTATTTTACTATTTTAACATTTAATCCCAAGCATAAAAAATTTGGGAAATAATCAATGATATAACCAGTAGAGCTCTGAATTTAGCTCAATACCCTCAAGGCCTAACACGAATATTTGGTGGGGTAATTGTATTGGTCAAAATCCAGCTAGACTTACCTTGAGTTGAATTGTTCCAGCTTTAGGGGTGGAAGATGACCAAGTCAAACCAAGTTATACTCTAATTTTGTGATTCAAGCCTCACATGTGGCCTATCGTAGGCCCAAGTTGAAGGTTTTGCTTAACTTTTTAGATGGTCTGGTCTAATTTACTAAGTTGTTAACATAATGAAATTAGAAAAAAATCAATGACATTACCTCTAATTATTTTAAACGGAATCAGAAGTTCAGAAAAAATAAAACCAAAATCTTGGTCAAAACACAAATGAAGTAACAGAAAAATATTATAAACTAAAGAGAGAAAAAACGCTATATTTTGAAAAAAATAATTATAATACTATATTATATTATAATACTATATTATATTATAATACTATAATATATTATAATATAAAATAGTATTATAATAATACTATTATAAAATAGTATTATAATAATACTATTATATTTTTATATTAATAATAATAATAATAATATATTCATTAAATAGGCGGCCTGACTGATAAGTCAAACAGAATTTTTTGACGGTCAAAATCCAACTTCTTTTAGTTACATAGATTTTTAAAAAAGCATAAACTTAGCCTATTTGTTAAACGAGCCAAGCTAGGTCTTTGACAAGTTAGGCCGCAGGTCTCTAACGGGTCTCCTGACCTATTTCTACCTTTGCCCAATTCATTCACATCACCACGAGTTAAATAGGTTCGCATCAAATTGAGTTAGGCTAGCTGATGACCTGATGACTTGTGAGCTCATCATTTTTTTTTATATTTTTAATAGAATTTTGCAATAATATTATTTGGTTCTTGAAAAGTTGAATTTACTGACTGCACTGTTTATATTTTTTATAAATAGTTTATTATATCTCTTCAAATATTTTTTCTAATGTTTTTTCCACTTTTAGATTTTTTTTTCTAAAAAACTGTGATCCAATCTATCAAGTGATCCAATCTATCAAATTGCCAACCCATAGTTGGGTCGTGCCGAGTTGAACTTTTTCAGGCTCACCAAAAAATGAGCTGGTCGACTAGCTCAACCAAGTTTCTTAGCAAATCTAATAGCGAGAGAATTTTAATTCAGTTATATATTAATTAATTTTTTTTAAAAATCATGTGCATAATTTTAAATAACAACTAATTAATATGTGATTTATTCAAGTGATACATGTCAAATGCACCTTAAGTAGAGTCTTGAGTATAAGTCGGAAAAAAAAATTCACAACAAGAGAGCAAGTCATCACACGACAATGCAAATGGTACCACCCAATGCAACCATAATTATCTCCCATAAAAAGTACCTTCACCTGCAAAATCTTTAAAGAAGAAAACATGTTGAACTTAAGTAGGAGAATTATTTTACAGTTTCAAGAATTGTGAATTAATTGCAGGTGCACAATAACTTCAACCACTGCAACGGCAATTAAAACTACACTATACATGAAGGTATGCATGTTTTATAAATTGCTGGCACCGGAGCATAAGAGGTCACATTGTTCCCCCCGAACCACAAAATCATCATGGAACAGTTCTACCTCTTCCTCATGCTCTTGTTCCTTTCCACTCTCTCCCTCTTCATCCTTTTCTTCCGGCAAGCTTCTCTGACGATGAGCCCTAACTTGCCACCTGGGAAAATCGGGTACCCGGTGATCGGAGAGAGCTTCGCTTTCTTGTCCTCGGGATGGAAAGGGAAGCCGGAGAGCTTCATCTTCGAACGCATAACGAGGTACTCTTCGAAAGTTTTCAAGACCTCGCTCTTTGGGGAACCTATGGTCATGTTAAGCGGATCCGCAGGCAACAAGTTCTTGTTCTCAAACGAGGGCAAGCTGGTAAGGACGTGGTGGCCGGAAAGTGTGAACAAGATTTTCCCAACTTCGCTGCAGACCAGTGCTACAGAAGAATCTAAGAAGATGAGACACATGTTGCCTCAGTTCCTCAACGCTAAAGCTCTTCAGCGTTATGTTGGTATCATGGATAGTGTTGCTCAAAGGCACTTTGCTTCTGACTGGGAGAACAAGTCACAAGTCACCGTATTCACCTTGACCAAGAGGTGATTATTAGTTAACTAACATTTTTTTCATTTTCAGCCATATAAACCCTAGTCTTTGCAGCAGCATTAGTTTTAAATTTTTTTACCAATTTTTTACTAACTAATATGAACCATACAGTATAGGATTCATGTTGCATTTAGTGTCTTGTTTTATAGTTTTATCAATGAAATTTTTTCACGTCAATCAATTAAAAAATACATGATGATCAGTGAGGCATTACAAACTTATATGAGTGCTTTTGAATTGGTATGATAGAGTTTGATAGGTAAAGCAGAAAAGTGAGACATGACTTGAAGATAAAAGTTAGATCCATAATCCACCATTTTAGATAGAAATAACTCTTTAAATGTGTTTTTTTTTATCCATTTCCAGATATTTATCCCTGAACCTTCTTCTTCTTCTCAACCCAAGTGTTCCCAACTCTTACTACTTGAGCTATCATTTGAGAACCAAATGTAATTTTCTATTACTAATACATAATACACCAATGAGATTTTCTAATGTCAAATTAAAAATGACATGACTCAAGCGGTTACAAATTTACATCAATGTGACAAAATAAGAAACATTTATTAGCTGCTCCAAGGTCTTAATCCCCAATTTGAAACTAGCTTGATTGAAAATGATGTCTCTCTTCGTACCTCGTTACATCTCCTGATAAAACATTGTTTTCAGGTAATTAAAGTTTTATAGTTGAGAAATTCTATTGGGTTTGGCTAAATGACCCATGATTAATTGAGGTTATTTAATCCATGCTCATATGGACTAATAAAATTGTCTCATAATTAAAATTAAAAAATAATGTGAAAATAAATAAAATAAATAATACAATCTTATTGATCCATGTGGACATGGGGTTGAATGACCCCAATTAATCATGGGTCATTTAGCCGACCCTAATTCTATTTGGCACGAAACTGAAGCTGGGGTTTCTCAATCGATTGTGCTTCTTTTAATGGCCCATATATAAATCTGCTTTCCTAAAATGTGGTTCTCATTGAAGTGATTGTAGTATTGATGATTAATTTTTTTGGGGCATGTAGGTAGAATCTCTATTCTTAATAACTAAAGATCGGGTGAGTTTGAAAAGTACGCAAGAGTACTTTTTAAACTTAAACCTTTATGTTTCTAAAGTAGCATTTAAAATTAAGATATAAAATATCAAGGGCATGCGTGGATAGAGGGAGGTAATTCAGCTTTACAAATAGTGTTGATTAGAACCTCTCTGTGCCAATACTTTAAAGGAGAGCTTTGTGGTTCTCCTCTTGCAATTAAGCCATTCAAAGGATATCTATGGTTCCAAATAAAAAGACAGTAAAAATACACATAAAGAAACGCAATAAAATTAGGGGTTGTCTTGGCTGGCGTCCATCTATTCATATAATTACAAATTGTATGTTTATAAGTTACAATCGGTGTGTCGGTACACCATTTAAGAAATTTGAGCATTTCTTTTTATTCAAAAATTAATTAATAAATTTGGTTTTACATGCATTATTTTTATTTTATGAATACATTTGGTTTTGTTATTTTTCTAACACTATGAACACAGATATACCTTATTGTTGGCGTGTCGCTTGTTCATGAGCATTGATGATCCAAACCAAGTAGAAGAGTTTGCAGAACATTTCAATCTGATACCCTCAGGAATCTTCTCCGTTCCCATTAACTTCCCCGGAACACCGTTCAACAAAGCGATCAAAGCTGCCAAGTTCATCAAGGAAGAGCTGTTGAAGATCATCAAGCAGAGGAAGCTAGATTTGGCTGATGGAAAAGCCTCACCAAACCAAGACATATTGTCTCACATGTTAGTTACATGTGATGAGAATGGACAGTACATGACTGAAGATTATATTGCTGACAAGATTCTTGGCTTATTGATTGGAGGCCATGACACTGCAAGTTCTACATGCTCTTTGATTGTCATGTACCTCGCCGAGCTCCCTCAGAATATTTATCAACGAGTCTTTCAAGGTATGTGACTCTCTTAGCTAGCCTATATATGTTTGGAGAGTACGATCGAAATGACCGATGTACATACATTTGACTGGCCGGCACCTTTTTGGCGTACGTTAGCGGTGACTTTGAACCGCCGCAATGGTTTGTGGAGGTTTGAAGTCGGTCCTAATGTGTGCGTCAGAAATGTGTCAAGCCAAAAGTGTATGTCTACATATAAGAGCTCATTAGTGTTATAGTGTCCACCATTTATCTCTAGGTGGTGGAATTTAAACACTAGATGAAATAGCTGTCAATTCGCTGCAAATATATTTCTATCGCTGATTTCCTAGCTCATTTGCAGTTAAATTTTGAACAAAGCTCTTCATGTGACGCCTCTGGACAGTGTCAAGTCATAAACTTTATTACGGTCCATAACTACAAATAGAAGTCATAACTACAAATTGAAGTTTACAAATTACAAGAAATACTAGATATACCACCTGTGCGTTGAATGAGTTTATCTATAATATTTTTCAACATTATATAAAAATTATTATAGTTTTAATAAATTAATAAATAAATATTAAAATATTTTTTACTTATAAAATATAATAAAAAAATAATGGTGTAACACATTTCAATTAATAGCTTTAGATTTCTCTTTGTGTGAATAACTAATATTGCTCAAATTTTATAATTGATATTTAATCATTAGCATTGAAGTAATTTTAAAAATTTAATAATTTTTATTTAATAATATGACAAATTATTAATTGAATTTGATATATTAGAAATTACATAATGAGTTTTTAATATCATCAAATAAGTTATAAGAGCACATTTTTTATACTTTTTTTCTCCGCACCGGACAACAATTTTTTATTCTTTTTATCATAAATAAATAAATTTAAAATTTTAAAATTAAAATAAATTATAACTTTAATAGAGTAAAATTAATTTAAATTTATTCAACTATGGTCATAATTATTTTTCTATGTTATGCTTCCTCAAATCATATATTATAGATAAAAAAATATATTTAAAGAAATTTCTTCAAATAATACACACATATGTCATAGTTAATAGTAAATACAGTATAATAGTTTTTTTAGTTTTAAGAAAATTGTGTCTAAATTATATATTCATAAATATTATTTTATTCTTAATTAATTATGATTATTAATATTTGTTTTCATATAAAAATATTAATTAACAAACAGTTTATACTTAATAGCATCTTATGTATATTTACAAATTTTAAAATACTAAAATAATTATAATATATATATAGTTTTTACATTTATAAAAAACTATTTTATAAAATAACACGGAACAATATTATAGTCAATTTCGAGGTATGTTGGTTGGGGATTGGAGAGTCAAATTCTCTTATACCTCGCGTGATAGAAATGCGGTTGCAGATACTTTGGCACGACAAGCGTCCCACACAGGGTGCCCCCGTCGTCGATGATCCCGCTTCTGTGCAAGAATGCAGTAGCGTAATTGTTTTCTTTTTGCCTGTTTTTTTTTTATTTCCTTATGTAACAAAAAAAACAACATGCATAATTATTTCAAATTGTAAAAGAAATTTCTAAAATATATATTTAAAAGAGACATTTAAGTTAACCATTGAATAATATTATTCAATATGTTTATTTTATATAAAAGATATTACCTTGTATAATGTTAATTTTTTCCCAACTTTAGGTCAATAATTAATATCTTAATGTATTTAATCCAAAAATTCAAGTCTCTTTTACACACACACACACATATATATATATATATATATATATATATATTGAATTTTTCATATAAAAATATTACTTAATAAATAGTTTATCCTTAATAGCTTCTTATGCATATTTAAACATTTTAAAAGATTTAAATAATTATAATATATATATATATAATTTTTTTAATTTATGTAGAACTATTTTATAAAATAAGAGGGAACAACATTATAGTCAATGTTAAATAACATGCATAATCATTTAAAATTGTTAAAATAATTTCTAAAATATAAATTTACAAAATACTTTTAAGTTAACCATTGACTAATTTAAATGTTTAATATATTTATTTTATATTAAAAATATTATGTTGTATAATATTAATTTTTTCCCAACTTGAGGTCAATGATTCATATCTTAATGTATTTAATGCAAAAGTTCAAGCATCTTTTATATATATATATATATATCTATATATATATACATATATATATATATATATATATTCTGATTGTTTTTCATATAAAAATATGGGTTAATGGTTCAACTAGTCCCTAAAGTTGTATCAAAATCTGTATTTGGTCCCTCCACAGAAAAATGACGATTAGTGGCGGTTTATTTACAATTACTAGCTGTTTTTGACCGCCACTAAACGTCATTTTTCTAAGGAGGGACCAAACACAAATTTTGGTACAACTTCAAGGACCTGTTGAACCATTAACCCTAAAAATATTGCTTACTAAACAGTTTATTCTTAATAGCATCTTACATATATTTACACATTTTAAAAGATTTAAATAATTATAATATATATATATATTTTAGTTTATGTAAAACTATTTTATAAAATAACACAGAACAACATTATAGTCAATGTTAAACAACATGCATAATCATTTAAAATTGTTCAAGTAATTTCTAAAATATATATTTACAAAAAGACATTTAAGTTAACCATTGAATAATTTAAATATTTAATATATTTATTTTATATAAATGAAATTACCATGTATAATGTTAATTTTTACTCAATTTGAGGCCAATAATTAATATCTTAATGTATTTAATACTATTTACACATTTTAAATGATTTAAATAATTATAATATATATATAGTTTTCTTAATTTATGTAAAACTATTTGATAGAATAACACAGAGCAAAACTATAGTCAATATTCAACAACAAGCATAATCATTTAAAATTGTTAAAATAATTTCTAAAATATATATTTACAAAATACATTTACGTAACCATTGACTAATTTAAATATTTAATATATTTATTTTATATAAAAATATTACCTTGTATAATAATAATTTTTTCCCAACTTGAGGTTAATAATTAATATCTTAATGTATTTAATGCAAAAGTTCAAGTCTCTTTCACACACACATATATATATATATATATATATATATATATTGAAATTTTTTCATATAAAAATATTACTTAGTAAACAATTTATTCTTAATAGCATCTTATGTATATTTACACATTTTAAAAGATTTAAAGAATTATAACATTTATATATATATATTTTTTAGTTTATGTAAAACTATTTTATAGAATAACATGGAACAACATTATAGTCAATGATAAACAACATGCATATTCATTTAAAATTGTAAAAATAATTTCTAAAATATATATTTACAAAAGACATTTAAGTAACCATTGAATAATTTAAATATGTAATAAATTTATTTTATATAAAATATATTACCTTTGATAATATTAATTTTTCTCAACTTGAGGTAAATAATTAATATCTTAATGTATTTAATGCAAAAGTTCAAGTCTATTTTACATATATATATTGATTGATTTTTTTTTTTCATTTAAAAATATTACTTTATAAATAGTTTATTCTTAATATCATCTTATGTATATTTACACATTTTAAAAGACTTAAATAATTATAATATATATAGTTTTTTTAGTTTATGTAAAACTATATTATAAAATAACAAGGAACAACATTATAGTCAATGTTAAACAACATGCATAATCATTTAAAATTGTTAAAATAATTTCCAAAATATATACTTACAAAAGACATTTAAGTTAACCATTTACTAATTCAAAAATTTAATATATTTATTTTATATAAAAGATATTACGTTGTATAATATCAATTTTTCCCAACTTGAGGTCAATAATTAATATCTTAATGTATTTAATGCAAAATTTCAAGTTTCTTTTACATATATATATTGATTTTTTTTTATATGAAAATATTACTTAGTAAATAGTTTATTCTTAATAGCATCTTATGTATATTTACACATTTTAAAAGATTTAAATGATTATAATATATATATATATATATATATATATATATATATATAGTTTTTTTAGTTTATGTGAAACTATTTTATAAAATAACGCGGAATAACATTATAGTCAATGTTAAACAACATGCATAATCATTTGTTAAAATTATTTCTAAAATATATATTTACAAAAGACATTTAAGTTAACTATTGACTAATTTAAATATTTAATATATTTATTTTATATAAAAGATATTACCTTGTATAATATTAATTTTTTCCCAACTTGAGGTCAATAATTAATATCTTAATGTATTTAATGCAAAAATTCAAGTCTCTTTTACCTTGACATTCTCTTTCTAACTATTTGTTTTTTATCAGTTAAAATCCATGTAGGTCCCATCATATTTGAGTCTATTTTCAATGTTCTCTCTCTTCTCTCATCTGAGAGTGAGTTTCACACATGCCTATAAAAGTATAAGAGTTCGGTTCTCTTAAGTAAAAAATATTTAAATTGAAATATTTTTTTAATTTAAGATTTTACCTTTATTTTAAGATTCCTTTTTTTATAAGTGCTTAATAGCAGTTTTGGTCCCTCACTTATCACGAAGTTACATTTCTAGTCCCTCACAAAAAATAATAGTAATTTCCGTCCCTTACTTTGACAAATGATAGCAGTTTTGGTCCCCCATCACTATTCTGTCAAAAAATTAACATTTTACTGTGTTTTTATAGGGACGAAAATAGTGATGAGGGACAAAAACTGTTGTCGTTTGTCAAAGTAAGGGACGAAAATTGCTATTGTTTGTCAAAGTAAATGATGGAAATTGCTAATTTTTTTGACTAAATAGTGATGAGGGACCAAAACTGCCGCTGTTTGTTAAAGTAAGGGACAAAAATGGCTAATATTTTTCGTGAGAGACCAGAAGTGTAACTTCGTGATAAGTGAAGGACCAAAACTAGTATCAAGCCTTTTATAAGCCACAATTTATTTGATAAGTTAAAATTCAAAACCTTTTGCTATTGTTATTCTAATTTTAATTTTGATTTCTAATATTAAATTAAATTCCATTTTTACAATTTTAATATTTTAGAATGTACTTTATATCAATATTATTTTTAAATTAAATAATTACCCACAATTATTATGAAAAATTTAATTTTAACTCAATTTATATTATTCGTCCATTATATTTTTTAAATAATTTTTTATCATTATATTATTTTTATATTTTTATCCTTATCCTTATCCTTATTTTTATTTTTATTTTTTAATTCTCACTTTATTTTCTATGGTTCATATTACCACAATATCAAATCCATGACAAAATTAAATTTTAATTCTTATCTTAACTCCTCTAATAATTAATAAACAAAAGTACCAGTGAAAGGTGATTAAAGAATTATGTGTATATATAATTTAGGCTTAATAGCACTTTTGGTCCCTCACTTATCAACATTTGACACTTTTAGTCCCTAATAAAAAAATTTGCCTAAATGGTCCCTCACTTTGTCAAACGACAACAGTTTTGGTCCTCCGTCACTATTCCGTTAAAAACTAACGTTTTCTGTCAAAAATAAAAAAATAATTTGTAACAAAAAACTAATAAAAAACCTAATCACTCTTCTCTCTCACTCTCCATCTTCCTCTCTTCCTCTCTTCCTTCGCCTGCACCTTCTGTTCATCGCCACCCACCGCCCAAAACACTAGGCGAAAACAACTCGTTCGCCCAGTTATCATAGAAATTCGACGGCAGCAACAACAGCGGCAGCGGCAACGACAACAACAACGAAGAAGAACTCGAAGAATTAGGCTCCACCTTCTTCTGCGATTCCTCCTCCTCACGACGTTGCTCACGTTTCGCGTCGTAGTTCAATTTCTTGGCAGCATTCTTCTTGGCTCTCTCCCTTTTCACCTTCTGGCATATGGCTTGAATTTTGGCATCCACGACGCTCTTCAAAGCGTTCAACCTGGTTGAGTCTCCGAACCCTAATCCTTCAGATTTGGGAAATTCAAACGCGCATATTCTCCTTGGAGCTTGTAAGCGGCGCGAGGGTTGTGGAAATGGGTGAAGGAGCTCGTGTGTGAAGAAGGGTTCAGAGAGGGGTTTGCGAAGGAAGTGGTTAGAATGAGAGACCCGTTGTGCAACCAACTTTCCTGGTAGAATTTCTGCATAATGTCTCTCTGGCAGAGGTAGACGGAGGAGCCGAGAGGCTCGAAACTCGAAGCGCCGAAGGGCTCGAAGTAATCTAGAATAGAGTTAGTTGTAGAAGCGGGAGCGGTGGTGTTGTTTGCTGTGTTGCAATCAGAGAAAATTGAGTCCAGGGTGTTTGTGCTGCTGCTTGATAGTATAAGATTCGATAATTTTTTTTTTTTAATTTTTGACAGAAAACGTTAGGTTTTTACGGAATAGTGACGGAGGATCAAAGCTATTGTCGTTTGACAAAGTGAGGGACCATTTAAGCTAATTTTTTTTATTAGGAATCAAAAGTGTCAAATCGTGATAAGGGAGGGACCAAAAGTACTATTAAGCCTCTAATAATTAACCAACATACATGATATAAGGGGTCAATTTATATGTGGGGTGGATTTACTCCAAAATCCATTTATCAATTTATTACTAATTTTTTTTCAATTTTTTTTGCATTAAAAAAATACTAGCAACTAAAACTTACTATCTAAAGTAAGGACTTTTTTTACACCAAAAAAATGTAAGGAATTTTTTTACCTCGCAAAATAAAATTTAGTAATGATTAGATGAGTTCTATGTGTAATCTCACTGAGTAAAGATTTGGCTCAAGTTATTTCGTAAAACTCATACAAAATTTACCTATTAATAAATGTATTATGATAGTCTTTCTCAATTCTTAAATATTGGGGCCTTGACTTTTGTTTTCCATGCATGACTTGGTTAACACTTCCGCTAAAACCCACGGTTGTGAAGAACAAAACAAAAACTACCTGTTCTTTTTTCACAATATATATGATTTTTCCAATCTATTTCCACCATTTTTTATCTTAATATTTTTTCCCCTTAATTTCATATCACTGATATATCTCAAACTTTTCTCTTTTCTATTTCTTTTCCTAGCTGAATGTGCGGTGAAATTGAGGTGTGAATTATAATTTTCCTTTCACAAGTCAGCATGTTTGTTTCCCTTCTCCTATTTTCCCACTTTGTTGAATGAATCTCGTGATTATTGATAATATCATGTACTTATTTGTTCTTCATCTTCCTCCCATTTGTTAAGAACAAATGGAAATTGCAAAATCCAAATCTCCAGGAGGATTGCTGACTTGGCAGGACGTTGATAAGATGAAATATTCCTGGAATGTAGCTTGTGAAGTGCTGAGACTTGCCCCTCCACTTCTAGGAACTTTCAGGGAAGCATTGGATGACTTTGTCTTCGATGGATTCTCAGTTCCAAAAGGATGGAAGGTATGGAACTTCTAGGTTATATTTGGCAACACATATTTTACTATAGTGATTTCACCCGATATTTACGTTTGTGATATATAGTAGTATAAGACACTAGATGAAGTGAATTTATTTTATATATGGTTATACACTAATTGTATTTGGTCACACATCAGTTGTATTGGAGTGCAAGTGCAACACATAGGAATCCAGAGTACTTTCCAGAGCCACATAAATTTGACTCGAGTAGGTTCGAAGGAAATGGGCCAGCGCCTTACACTTATGTTCCATTTGGTGGAGGACCAAGGATGTGCCCCGGAAAAGAGTATGCACGATTTGAAATATTAGTTTTCATGCACCATTTAGTGAAGAGGTTCAAGTGGGAAAAAGTGATTCCTGATGAGAAGATTGTGTCTAATCCTATGACTACTCCTGCCAAAGGCCTTCCTATTCGTCTTTATCCTCACCAAGCTTAAAAAGGATTATGCTTGGACACTGGGATATTATATATGTATCAACTCTTATCTAAAACTACTCATTGAATTTTTAGATCTGGCAAGAAAACAACTGCTATGTTCTTGGATGTAATAATGTTGTTAAAATTAATAATATAAAGTCTGTCAAGGAAACAACTGTGCCTTTGATGCAAAGTATTTTGAGGAACTTTACACATTTGAATTCGATTACAAACACAACTCTCTAGTCTATGAGAAAACTAATGGACTAGAGTAATCATCAAATGGTTAATATTATAGTTGGTAATTTTATAGTGAGTGAACACAAGCCTTTTATAGTGAGTGAACACAAGCCTTTTCTTCCAAAATAGTTTCCCGTGCAAACAGATTTTGTTTGGATGCAACTTTATAAATTTTGGTCATCCAAACAATAAGAACAACCTTTTAGGATAATATCACCACCTCCTTCACCATAGATTCTTATGAAGAGAATGGCTTGAGAGATTGGACCTCCCCTTCCAACCCTTCAGCTTCTTCCAACCCTTCAGGCTCCTTGAGAAAAATGAAAATTTGAGTCTTAAGCTTTTCAATGATTGTTAGAAGATCCAAATGCTTGTTATACCTTTTTGTTCTTTGCTTTTCTTCACTTTCTTCACCTTTCTTTTTCTGTGTATTATGGGTTGGAGTACCCCTTGTACTCCCTTTTAATACATTTTTAGCTTATCAAAAAAAAAAAAAACCCAACAACTGTTTCAACTCATCAAATGTGTTTTCAGCCACATTCCGACTCTAGGAGAGCATAGAGTTGTCAAGGTTAATGGCTTGACCAGAATCTCGTTCGTATGAAGACATAATGCCTTGTACTCACATGAAGCGGTGGTGGTTTCGGCGGCGGAACAACGACGAAACGATGGTGCTTGCACGACTGTGCTTGCACGACGACAACCGGTGGAGTGAAGGAAATCCATGTGGTCACATGAAGGAGGAGAAACTAGACACAAAAAGGAAAAATCCACCTATTGGGTAGCAAATCCACCTCATGTGGAGGAGATCCCACCTAATGTGGGAGATCCCCATAGGGGGGTGGCGGCTGATGCACTAGCAAACCCTATCAGAGAAAAGTTTTGGGCATTGGTTTTAATTCCACCCCACTTCATTCTCACGCCATCCTCTTTTATAGTGCTTACTAAAATAATCCTTAAAAACTATTTTCATCCTTTTCCTATCCTCCACCATCTTCACCACTTCCACCGCACCTATCCTCTTCCCATCCTTCACCATCCTCTTCCTTTCCTTCACCATCCTCTTCCCATCCTTCACCAACTTCACCACCATCTTGTCATACTCCATCTTCAACGTCGTCATTATCTGGCGTTGGTTTTCATCCTCGGCTTCCTGTCGTCATCTTTGTCAAGGTTGGTCCCGTTTCACCGCACCTTTATAGTGCGTTTTTTAATATGAGATTTTACCGCACTTAGTAAGTGCGATTTTAAACTAGTTGTGCTATGCCTGTGTTGTCGCACGCTAAGGTGCGGTTTTAAACCAGTTGTGTTCTATCTATGTTGTCGCATGCTTCTTATCCGCACTTGTAAGTGCATAGACTTGTCTCGTATCCGCACTTATAAGTGCGCCAAGGATCACCAAGGTTGACAAGCCAAAGTCCGAACTTATAAGAGCGGCAATAAAGTACAAGACCGCACTTATAAGTGCGGTGAACCAGAAAGGATTACAACACAGCAAACGCACTTGTAAAGTGCGGTCAAGTTACAAACATGACGAATCGAGCATCTGACCGTTCTTTGCAAGTGTGGTATAACACAAAGAACAACCTAATTAAACATATTGTTGGAGGATTTGAGGGTCAAGTATTTGTATGGTGAGTGAGTGAAGGTGCGGTGAGGGAGAAGAAGATTGAGTTTTATTTTTTTCTTTTTTTTAGTCAAGGGTATTTTGAGATTTTTGAAAATATAGGGATGTCATGTGAATCAATCGAGATGGTATTAAAATCAATGTCCAAAAGTTTTTCATTCATTAATACTCTTTATCTAAGGACCCCAAGTGAACTAGTTTTTTTTTTTTTGTCGCTAAGTGAACTAGTTTATTTCCCCTAGATCCGAGCTGGTATTGACGGGCTGGGCACTCAAGTGCGCCTATTTTATGTTCTACTTGTAACTTGTAATGTCTTTCTGGGCCTTAGCCCACTATCTATGAAATTGGCTTTATGTTGAGAAAAAAAAAACTTATAAATAAATTAATATTTTTTTGAAAGAAAAATAAATTTAGATATATTTAATTAAAGCAATATTATCATTCACCAAATATGAAGAAGCAATATTATCGTAAGTACTTTGTCGTTTTCCTATCTCCGCACAGCGCACTTTCATTTTCAGTCGATTGCTTCTCTTTCCCGTTTTCTTTCTCCCGTTTTCGATTCTACTTTGACGGCGAAGAAATCTCTGTAATCGTGATCTAGGGTTTCTCTTCACCAATTCCACCACCAATCCAATCAACAAGCTATGGCACATCTCACCGATCTCCACCGGTTAATCTCTCTCTCCCTCTCTCTCTCTCTCTTAACGAATTTTGGGTTGTTCAGATGTTGATGTCGATTTGGGGTTTCTTTTTTTTTTTGTTCTTCTCTTTCAGAATATTATATGATCATGGTGTATTTGGTTTCGATTGATAGGTCTGATGGTTGAAGCTTGATGTAGAGTGGATATTGCTATATATTCTGCTTTGGTTCATGTGAAATGGAAACAAATAGAAATCTTTTTTTATATTAACTGGGTTTCATGGGATTGGTTGTTGTTGTTACTGCATGTTAGTTTTCTTCATCCTTCATTTTGGATGTTTGCTAGATTCTGGTGTGCTGAGTTGAGTGTCTAAACTGTGGAGATGAAAATTTAGCTGCGAAAATTAATCTCAAACAGAGAGGAGGTGGAGTATAAAAACAGAGTAAACCCTTAAATTGATGGATCTAATTTTAGATTTTTACCAGTTTTATTGACAAATTACTCGTCCAAGATATTGAATGATTACCAAACGTATGCTTTTATGTCACCACTTTTGTCTTCAAGAAGGATGGATATGGTAAGGTTTTAGATCTTTGATAGATTAATTTGTGACAACATTTTTTGGAGGTATAATGGGGTAACACACTATCTTTAGAGGACCAATTTTGGGGTATACTCTAAAATAAAATGTTCTATCTTTTCATTTTTGGTTGTAAACTAATTTTCAGCCTGTATACTGTTTTCTATATTCCCACTTTACCCCAATTCAACCTAGTATACCCTGTGTCTGGAATTAAACTTTATGGACATATTTTGTATACTGAAGTAGCAGAGTCATTTCAAAGATTAAATAGTAATCAATTATGTTTATCTTAGAATTTTGATGATGGATGCTATAAGCGATTAAGCAGTGTAATGGTTGCTTGTCTATTTTATAGGCTTGGCTTAGGCTCTAGATTCTCTATCTATTTCATTGTTTATTTTGTTCTTGCATTAGCTTGAAGTTTGTGAGGAATGACTGCCAAAAATATGAACATTTTTATGTGGTCAACATCTAGTTTTTGTGGTGATAGGAATGCATATTGTTAGCGATTCCCGAGAAATTTTTTATGTTAAACTAGCCCGAAACCAACTTTTTGACAAAAATGAATTATTTTATACAGATTTGTGTAACCATTTTTAACTTAAAGCCATTCTGAATTTATTTTAGTAATTTGCCAACTCTTCCTTAGGGATTTTGAAAGAAAGAGGAAAAAATGATGTGTGGATTGGGAGATATCTGCTTTGGTTTGGTGCATTTTGATAGAATGTAGCCTTTTGAAGATTCAAATTTTGCAACCGAAATTGTTTTCAAGATGAATTGTATCAATTGTATATCATTGTTTCTGAGGTAGTATGGTCACTAATATATTTTTCTCTTTCTTTCCAACAGTTAATCTGAATTCATCAAATGAAAGTTTTGAAATAATCACTTTTGTTGTTGGAAATCTATTTGAAAAGTACATGCTATCTGCACAATGTACTTGTTTCTGTGACGCATTGTCAGCATATTGCTAATCGTGAAATCATTGTCAATTTTGTTTGATGCAGTAATTATGTTTACTTAGTAGTTAGTACTGTGTTTGTAAATCATGAGTCTTGAGAGGTTGTCATATATATTTTTTTCATATTTTCTATCACATTCTCAGGGAATTTCTTCAGTTGTTTACCTTTTTCTGTATTCTTCATTGCAGTGTATGATAAAAAAATTATTGCATTTTTTATTGGAGCTTGGTGCTGTCAATGGCATCTGAAGAGCTTTTGAAGGCTGTTTTTCCTTTCCTTGATGGTGTTGATCTTGCTTCTTGTATGTCTGTCTGTAAGCAGTGGAATGACATAGGTAGAGATGACTTCTTTTGGAAATGTCTGTGTGCCAAGAGATGGCCCTCAATCTGCAAGCGACCTAATCCTCCTACTGTAACCTACTACCAGCTATATAAAACCTTTCATAAACGCCAGCATCGTAGAACTCTTCTCCCTCCGAGAATTTCTTTTGATGATTTGGAGTTCTTCATTGACATTTGGGCTGAAAATACTTTACTCTTCTCAGAAGTGGTGCCAGGCTCTGTCTTGCAGACAGGTTTCAAAATTCCACCATCTGGAGTTTGTGACTTGCTCAAATATAACCTGGAGGGTTCTGAATACAAGATGACTTTTCCTGTTGAACCTAGGTTTACTATCCCTTCAGGACAAAATCAAAATGTTAGTGTCTCTGTGATGGTCAGCCGAAAGGATTCAAATAAGGTTGCGTGTGTCATAAATAAGTCCATGTTTGATTACATTGATCGTTCATCATATAGAGCCTTGGCATTTGATTACCTAGACATATCCCCTGGCTACCCTTTTTTGACCGGCATCCGAGCATGGATCTCTCTGCTATTCATGGAAGATGGAAATGAAGATCTTATGCATGTATTTGGTATCCAAATGGATTTCTGTGATGTGGCAAATTCTAAAGAAGAAGTCTTGTGGCTGTTGGACATCCTTGATTGGAAATGAATGTTCAACGTGTGATCTCCCGACATTGCGACATAAAATATTGTACGTTGTGCTTTTCTGTTAACTTCCATTGATATGGGTGCATTATAAGGCTTGTCATCTTATTATCTGCACGAGTTCGTATAATTGGTTGCCGTTAATATCTCAAATGTTTGGAGTATGTAAATACTCTATGAATGAATCCTACTCAAATAAACACTTCTGTTTTCTGCATGTACTGATGTAAATTTATGTTTCTGCCGCCCACCTTGGATAAGGCTACCTTTGATTTGTGGTGTATACCAGTTAAACATAATGAAATAATGGATTATGAAAGATTTATAGGCTTGGGTTGGGTTAAGGAATTGCATTTATGGTTCTCAGAATCTTGATTTTCAGTCTCCATTTACAATTATGGTTGATGCTTAGGATTCAAAGAAAAAATTGTCGGGGGGGGGGGGGGGGGGGGGAGAATCATTAATCTGAATTCGAGTCTCTTTTTGTTTTGTACATTGATTTGTTATGGGATTGTGTTACTTAGAATACTTGATCAATATATTTGCATAAAAAGCCACACACACCAATAGTTCAAGCAAGACTACCTCCATTATCATGACTCACTACGACAAATTTTACGATGAAATTTTCGCCTCCATTCTCGCACCGCCACTGGAAAATATGTCATGACGGTCCTCTCCTCCAGCCACTGCCATTGCTCCAATAAAAGGTTTTCCCCTGTTTTCCAACACCCTTAGAAAATTTTATAAATTCACAGAAAAACCACAATTTAAAAAAGCTAATCAGATTTTTTTCTTTTAATCTTTCAAGAAATTACAAGTAATGAACTGTTCGCCTACTTGCGATGATCTTAAAAGTCGCCTATATCCCTCCGGTGGAGTACTCTTGGAGGGAGTACGGTAAAAACTGAGCATCCATGGTGGATTATAGCATCCTGGATAATAAATCAAAGCAATATATTAAAATAACAATAAATCAAGTGAGGGGTTTATCCATTGCAAGGAAGAAGGACCCCAGAGGACTTAAGTGAAATATTTGACTTTCACTGTACAGGTAGCTAGGTAATAAATCAAAGCCATAGATTATAATAACAAAAAATCCAATGGTCTATAATGTTGGCGTACCAATAGACCACCCATTCGATGGAGTAATAACCTTTTTTTTTTTAATAACTAAGCTATGATCTCAAAAGAGGGACAAGCCCCAAATCATAAACTAAGGCAGGTTTGGGAAATGAAACTCTCATACAATCTCGGAAGAGAAGATAGCTACATCCTAAGGGGGGAACTGAAGAGGATCAGTTCCTGTATCGAAAGAGAGCGCTAGGCTTGGGTATTTTGGTTTGTTGCTGGTTGCAAATGTAGCAACTCAACGGTGACAACTACGCTTCTTGGTCGCGTGCGATGAAGATGGCGCTGATAGCCAAGAACAAATTTGGCTTCGTGGATGGTTCCATTGTTGCTCTAGAAGAGTTCGATTCACTCTTTTCTGCTTGGGCGCGCAACAATAATATTGTTGCATCTTGGTTGTTGAACTCTATTTCAAAGGAGATTTCAGCAAGTGTGATTTTCTCGACAACAGCTATGGTGACAATGATACCATGCCTAAATTATGTTTGCTATGTCCGATTGATAATTGATTATGGTGGTCATTCGAGTGATCAGTGAGACCGACCTTTTGATTATGGACACTGAAGGATTGGTAATCCTGTTCGTGGAGCATTTGTTACGAACGTCAGAGGACGAGCTGGCGTTTATTGACTGATTTTGGAGCATCAGGGGATGGTCTTGTATGTTGTGGGTCTACTCACGTAGCAGTGGACGGAGTGTCAGGGGAGAGACCTGTGCTTCGTAGTCCTGCTCGTGGAACAATGAAGTCGTTAACCTTTGAATTGACACGACTGCGCATTCGTGCACTCTGACTTACTGACTAGACTTTCTCCAAAAGAACTTAGTAATGGACTACTAGTTCCCTTGAGTATCGATCGCTCGTGTGAATTGTTTCTTGAGTGTTGCTTGGGTAACTGGATACTTTGCGATTTCGTTATGCATAATGTAGTTGACCCTTGTGTTTTCTTTTGTCTTCAGCCCTACAGATTCAAAATCTAGACGGCACTGAGGATCGGAAGCTAGACGATGAATTTCTGTAGCGGAGCATGGAACCAAGGATTAGGGGGTAATGTGGGTTGATCAGGATTAAGTCCGTTTTGTTTACCTCGTAGGAGCTCTCTTGCGTGTTAGCCCAGGGGTATCCCGACAAGGTTTTATTTCCTTCCGTGTATGTTTTCCCTAGTTTTGACTACGACAGGTTTTTCTCTGGAACTATGTAATATTTGATCAAACCTTATGATTATTAATGTAATATAGGTATTATGTATGCTTTATGGTTTTAGTATGAGTTATGAGTTATCTTCTTGTTCAAAAGATGCTTTATAGTTTTGTTCCATTCAAGAAAAAAAAATATACTCCTCTTTCATGAACTTTTGGAAAATGGTTACCATGTTATAAAAATAGGTGTTACACTTATTGAATTTCTTCAGGAACAAGGTGCACTACACCAGTACAGTTGAACGCAAGCACCAACACTTGCTCAATATCACAAGGGTATTGCTCTTCCAATCCAAGGTTCCATTAAAATTCTGGGGAGAGTGTGTGTCAACAGCTGCTTTTATAATCAACAGAACACCTTCTCCACTGCTTAAAGGTGTTTCACCCTATGAGGTATTACATGGCACATTGCCGGATTATTCACAGATCCGAACTTTTGGGTGTTTATGTTACACTTACTGAATTTCCTGATTTGGTTCTGCCCCGGAGCTTCTCTGATACTGGAACTCAAAATCCTCCTATGGGAGGTGCCAATGAAACACCCTCACTTCCTGCAACATCACCTGCATGCTGCAGGTTCCTCATCTTAACTGCAAGCAAAATTGCAGGATCTTTTTCACTTCAAGGTACTAGGTGATCTGGGCCTAGAGATTGCACGAAGCAAGATTGGTATCCATTTGTCACAACGTAAATATCCTTTGCAGTTTGTACCTATGGATCCTAATCTAAAGTTGACTGACACTGATGGGGATCTTCTGCCAGATGCTTCTTTGTATCCAGGCCAGACATTACATATTCTGTTCATAAGCTGAGCCAATATATGACTTATTAGGTGATTTATTCATTCCTTTCATTTCTATAAATTATAGCATTCAGTAAATGAGAATCCAATTTACAAATTTCACACAGTCTAATGAAGTTGTTATTCTCTTCTTATAATATTTTTCTTGTATTGGGTTAAAGTACCTCTTATACTTCTTTTTAATATACTTTTATTTATAAAAAAAGAAAAGAAGCCAACAACCGTATTGTCATCGTAATCAAGGAATTAGATTGAGGTTTTTTCATTAGAGTTATGGCTTTGTATTTTAGATTTACAATTGTTCAAACCCCATCCAACTAACTGAGACACCTACAATCCCATGAATCAATCATTCAATTTAGGCGGGCTTTCCTTGATCACAAAAGATATCTGGTTCACTTTATCAATAGAATTTTGGGTTTAGTTACCTCAACAACCATGAATTAGTTATTTCTTACTGGACAATCATCAAGAATAAGAAGTACTGAAATTCGTATTGACCATAAAAACAAAAGTAATGATATTTCTTTAGAGCTCAAGAATATTCTAGATTCCAAAATTACCACACCTAACCATAATTAAAATATATATATATATATATATATATTTAATAATTATCGGTTCAACCACGATTGAAATATGAAATCAATGCTTTCACCAGTTCCATAACCGTTCCCTTGGGTAATTATCTTTTGCTTTTGAAAAGAATACATCAATTAGCTAGATATGACAATCATGTGGTGCCATAACTTTTTTTAGTGTGATACCCACATTAAGTGGTCTTGTAGATTATTGTGGCTGAGGAATGAAGAGCGAGAGGGTTCCGGCCATTGAGGCTTATTAACGACACAGAGAGCGAGATCTATGAATCATGTCCGACGAACAAAGAGATCGATGGTGCAAGTTCTGACGCCTCTACTTTGGAACCAAATTTATGTGATGTAGAGGAGATGAAGGGTTGAGAACTATGTGAAGGATTACTTAATAAATAATAATAATTATTATATTAACATTTAAAATTTATAAAAGAAAATATTAATACAAGTATATGAATGCTAACTCAAATACAAATACAACATGTATGTTTTCTATTGGTACACATTATTTCAGGTACCACACCTTGATCTGGTTAAGGTACCACAACAAACACCCATCAATATTAGTGATATTCCCTTGAAAAAGAATTAATAATGAGATCAGTTAAGAATTTAAATTCATTTAATTTAATTTTATATAATTAGAATTCTCAATTGTTAGGAAATTGTTAATATAAAAATACTTTATAATAATCCAATGGGTGCCGGTAGTGGAGGGTAGTTCATTTGGTTGAGATAAGGGTAATGAAGGGTATTGAAGGGTGAAGAGTCAGGGTTTAAACCTTGGAGAAGGAACTAATTTAATAACAATTAATATTTGCTGATAAAAAAAATCCTTGTACTTTTCTTGAATGAAATTTTGGGAGTTATTTTTAATGCCACTATCGTTCCTATAAGTGTGATTTTCTGAAGGTGGTCGCACTTATAGGTGCGACATCCCCTATTTTATTAAAAAAAAATTAAAAACACTATAGGGGCACGGACTTCAAGCATACTCCAATTAGGTTAAATTTTCGTCTTCATCTTTATAATATAGTATTAAAAGGAAAAGACGATGTTGACTAGACATGAGTGAGATTGTTGACACAAAAACAGCTACTCTACAAACCTACAAAAGTCAAAAGCTATAATTTTGAACGTCAATTTTAAAAAACACTATGCACCTATAAATGCGATTTTATAAGTGTGGTCGCACTTATGGTGCGACAACCCCTATTTTATTAAAAAATAAATTAAAAAACACTATCCCACCAATAAGTGCGATTTTATAAGGCTTGCGACACCCCTTATTTTATTTAAAAAAATTAAAATAAGCAAATTTCGCACTTGTAAGTGCAAAATATGAGGAAAAATCGCCCTTACAAGTGCAATTTTTTTCAGATCGGGAAAAACTTAAAACTTGACATGCAGAACACCGACATCAACCACAAACAAATGCAGAACTAGGGTTGACGAAGAAGAAGGGTGGGTCGCAGGTTGGGCTTGAGAGATGAGAAATGAATGTTGCAGGTAGAGTGGGTTGAGAGGAGAATGAGAAGAGAATTGGAGAAGAAGAAGGCTTGCTGGGTGGGTTGGGGTGGCAATATGGGCTAGGCCCGTTTGGCCCGCCTTTTTTGGCGGGTTGGGTTGGAAAATTCAGCTCACATAACCACTTCAAATTAAACCCACTTTTTTTGCCCGCTTTTTTTGGCGGGTTGGGGGCGGGCCGGCCCGCGGGCTTGCACATTTTTTTTAATGGAACACATTTTTTTTACTTAAATTTTAAATTTTTTTATTATCATTCATATAGATCTAAAGACTAAAGAGGGACAGCACGAGGGAAGAATGATCAACTTTTTTAAAACTTTGATGTAGAAGTATGAATTTAATTATTTTGTCCTTCAATTGTTATTTGTAGATGATGATGGTGATGATGAAGGTTTGAAAGATGGTGATGGTTGAGGTAATGAGAAAGAAGCTGTTTTGATTTGAACTAAGACTATGTTAGAACTTAGAATTTTAAACTAAGACTTTGTTATTGTGAGAATGTAGAACTTTGTTGGTTTGTGCTTGCTTTTGTTGTTTTAAAAGACAATTATGAGTTGTGACTTGTGACTTGTGTTATTTGTGTATTTTTGCAACTTGTGAGAATGTAAAACTTTATTGGTTTCTGCTTGTTTCTCATAATTATTCTCAGGTGAAGAGTTATGGTAGACACAACATTCGCAACAAAACAAGCAGTAATTGGGGATTTTTCATCAAAACAATCTCCAATTTGAGTGCTTCGTCATTTTTATTTTGTTCACTACATTTTCATGAAATCAATATATCTTAGTTATTGCAGTAATTCTAAAAACTTAAAATCATAATTAAACTGAGATGGAAATGATCCAGCAAGCAGAAATTACTTTTTTTTTCCCACTACATTACACTTTAGCGGGCTAGCCCGCTAGCCCGTCAAAATGTGGTTGGGTTGAGACTTTCAACCCATATACTAAAAGTGGGTCAACCCAACGCAACCCGCGTTTTGACGAGCTTTTGGCGGGTCGGACCTTGCCCGACCCGCAAGCCCATATTGCCACCCCCGTCGCACTTTCAGTTTTTTTTGGGAAATTCCTTGAAAATATATATTGATAAAAATATTGAACGACTCGTATATTATTATTTACCACTAATAAGAATTTCATAAATTACTTAAGGTATAATTTATTTATTTTTTAAATAAATTATTTAGTAAAATATATGATAAGGAGAAATTTTCTACCAAGCTGAATTAGTTAGAATTAATGGAAAAACTACTAAAAGCATAAGAAGATAAAACGAGGCAAAAATAGCCAATTTTCTTCTTGTCTCTATTCATCATAAAACATTACAATATATAGTAAAACTCTAGTTTATAGAACATGAGCTAATAATAGGCTAGAAATATTCACTAGAATAACAAGATTGAAATAAAGAATAATAGAAATATTTAGGTTGTTATCTCTATTCATCATCAAACATTACAATAAATAGTAAAACTTTAGTTTATAGAACATGAGCTAATAACAGGCTGGAAATATTAACTAGAATAACAAGATTGAAATAAAGAATAATAGAAATACTTAGGTTGTTATCTCTATTCATCATCAAACATTACAATATATAGTAAAACTTTAATTTCTAGAACATGAGCTAATGGCAAGCTGGAAATATTAACTAGAATAACAAGTTTGAAATAAAGATTAATAGAAATACTTAGGTTGTTATCTCTATTCATCATCAAACATTAATATATATAGTAAAACTTTAATTTCTAAAACATGAGGTAATGACAAGCTGGAAATATTAACTAGAATAACAAAATTGAAATAAAGAGTAATATAAATACTTAGGTTGTTATCTCTATTCATCATCAAACATTACAATACATAGTGAAACTTTAGTCTCTAGAACATGAGCTAATGATAAGCTGGAAATATTAACTAGAATAATCAGATTGAAATAAAGAGTAATAGAAATATTTAGGTTGTTATCTCTATTCATCATGAAACATTACAATATATAGTAAAACGCTAGTTTCTAGAACATGAGCTAATAACAGGCTTAAAATATTTACTAGAATAACAAGATTGAAATAAAGTATAATAGAAATATTGGACCTAATGAACAGAAATCCAAATAGAAGTCAAACTTCTATCAATTAATCGCCGACCGAAATGAATTTGTTGAAACTGGCCCAATTAACCTTCTACCAATATCTCAATAATACATTTTTTGGCATTACCTCAATAATATATTTTTTTATTTAATTGCTCTCATAATTTTGAGCAGAGTATGATTTCGTCAATAGTACATTTGGTTGCACTATAGTTTATAATTTTATAAATTTGATTTCTGAATGTAATAATTTCATATTAAGACTAAAATAAAAGTTTCAGAATGTTAAAAATTTATTCCAATGAAATATTTATTAATTAATGAAATTTTTAAATTACATAATGCCATTCTCGACTAACTCTACAACATCTAAAAATTTAATTTGGACTGAAAGGTCTGTCCAAATTGCCATCGGGAAGGGACAACATTAACAAAGTACAAGGTTTTACCATCACTAGTAGTCACCCTAAATGACAAGGCTTGTCCTACCAAAACAGTTCCTACATTCCAATGTTGTCCCCAATTGTGTGACATTGGAAGCCATCCAGTGTTGGAACCTTTGACACTCATGCTCGAAACATCGCCAGCATTTGCAACATTATACACCAAAACAAGCAAAAAATTTGGATTTCCTGTGATATAAAATTTAACACCCCCAATTTTGGTGCATGGGACGCGCCGATATTGAACAGGGATAACCCCAGCTTTATACCAGGCAATTGTGGTGAACATTTTCATGGTTAAGTCGAAGTGTTTTTGTGGCGGGTTGCACCAAATGTCAACAGTTTTGGTGTAATTGGGAGGACAGAAATTTGTTGCTGTAATTTTGACTGTGCCTGCGTTCTTTTTGCACCACGGGGAGTTAACACACTTGATCTCAAAACAGGCACCACATGTGAGTCCATGGTTGTATAGTGCTGTGCTTAGTGCTGCAGTATTGAGCCCATACCCTTCTCTGAATAGATCACCATAACCACATGCACCTTCTGGATACATACAAAGCATAATTGTCACAAAATTAATGAAATGAAAATGACTTCGTAATTTTTAAGGAATCAACATTGGATACTAGATATAAATGAGAATGCATGCATGATCATGATTTTTACAACAAAAAAACTAAATGAAGTTTTTAACACTTACGCATGGTCTCTTTACCACTCATGTCACCATAAAAGGTTGCATGAGCAGCATACCAATTTGGGTCAATACCAGCTGACATTGTTTGAACAAAAAGAACCATGAAAATAGCTAAAGGAACGAAATAGGGAGACATGGCCATGACTGGTAAATTAGAAGACTCAGAAAAGTCTGGGGTTGCAGGATGAACTTGGTGATTAGTGGTATTTATAGGTCAGAATTATTTATCATACTAAATTTAATTCATTCATTTTTAGAAAAACATAAAAGCTCATTTAAAATGAAAGAGTGAGTGCACCCCACTCAGATAAGATTGAGAATACAGCAATCTCCAGAAAGATGCTTACCAAAAAACGCAATCTCCAGAAAGATTATCTGGATGATCTATGAAAAAATCAATAATATCAACATACATGTATTTTAAAATAATTATTATATTTATAAATAACTACCCACCCAGAAAGTGGATAAAATTTCCTTCATCTATTTAAATGAAATATAATTTTTCTAATCAATTGATATTATAAATAACATATATATCTTTTCTAATATATATATATATATATGTATATATATTTTTATAAGTCACCATTACATTAATTATTTATCAATTAGATTCAATTCAATAAAATAAAATAAGAAAATCAAATACTTTATATTTACAATTATATCCATGAAATACATAACTTTTTACAAGATCGAACTCCGGAAAAGTCATTTGTAAGAAGGGACTGTCACCGTATCCCGAACAAGTTCACACTTACAAGGACAAAAGTAAATATTGGTTATAGGAAAAAAGATAATTATCAAACAAACAAAGATAAGAAATTATAAAATTAAACTAAGAATTTTTTTTATATAAAAATATTTTAACTACCAAAATTAATTAATGACACAATAATATCTTTTTTGTAACTATATTAGAAAAAATCCTTTAAAAAACTATATTAGAAAAAATACTTAATGAAATAATGGAATGACAATATTGGTCTGTTTCGTAGTCTGGATAGGATAAAGCAAGATAAGATAAAAGAAATGGATAAATGAAGGATATGATAAAAGCAAGGTGCTCAAGATGATGAGGATAAGTCATAAACAGTGAAAGTACATAATATTTTTTAAAATTTAATTTTCCTAAATCATTAATTTTAAAAATTAATTAGTATATAATATTTATAAATTATATGTTTTTAAATTAACTAAAATTAAATTATTTTTATTAATTAGTCTATTTAAATTTGAAATATATAAGTAACCAAATAATTTTAATTTAATAGAAGCCATTGATAAATAATAATATTAATTTTTTATTAATAATACTTTGTATTAATATTATTTATTTTTTAAAATTAGTTTATATTTATATAAATAATTATATAAGTACATAATTTGTTTTAAGTATCGGGGGAATGATGTCTCTCCTAGGGTTTGGGATACCTAAGGATCTGTGTCGTCGCCAATAGGGTTGCACTTGGTGATGACTGTGGCGTTTTCTCTTGGCTCGTGATCTTTTCTTTTGATCCTGCCTTTGCATGCATCCTCCTTTCCTCTGAGACTTACCTAGTTTGGCTGTGAGTTGTTATCTTTAGCTTTACTGGTGAAACCTCTTCTAGAGTTTTTGTTACCCCAACGTAGCACTCCATCATGGACTCGAGCTCTAGAAAAGTCACGAAACGATGAGGAAAACAATGTGCTAAATATTGGTGTTGTTCCGGTGGAACAGGACTTGACCATAGATGTCTGGGTGGTGGGAAGGTTGGCCACTCGTGCGCCTTTCGTAGCGCGTACTCTCAGAAATGCTATCTACAATCTCTGGGGAGCAACTAACCCGGTGGAGATCCGGGAACTTTCGCAAAACCTATTTTTGTTCCGGTTTGTAAGTCGACGTGAACGAGACTATGTTGTTCGGGTTGGACCCTGGTTCTATGCTCTTCATATCATGGTGGTTCAACCTTTCAATGTGAACATGGTCCCTTCACTGGTTCCCTTGTTGTAGGTGCCTTTCTGGGTGTAGGCGTAGAATTTGATACCTAGATTCATGAAGGAGAACATAGCACATCCTCTGGGTGGTGCTTTTGCTGGCTTCTTGGGCTGGGATCGCACTCAAAACATTCGCTTTGCGGACAACTTCTAAATCAGAGTTTAGAGAAAGACCATTTCAAGTTTGGTTTGCTTATGAGAATCTTGTCAATTATTGTTACAGATGTGGCCGCATTGATCATGTCCTTCGTGAGTGCAATATGGCAGCAACAGAGAGTGAAAGATTCTCTAACCTCCCTTTTGGACCTTGGCTACGGGCAAATGATGGTTATAATGAGACTTTCCAACACTATTAGGTTCAGCTATAACTTGCTAGGGGGTATCGTGTGTGGAGAACAATGAAAATAATGCTAGGGCAAATGGAGGGAACGTCCAATGTCCTACACCTACTGTTGGTGATGGTGAAGAGGATGTTGACACCCATGGTGACACGCCCAATAATAATGAAGATGGACTCGAGGATGGAAATGTGGACGGGTATGAAAATGATGAATTTCATTTTGATATTCATGCTGAAATAGAGAAAATGGTAGCAGAAATGGCTAAGGCAGCATCCAGGAATGATGTGTTGATGCAGTCCCCGACTGCTAGTGGGGGGATGGTTTTTGTGGCGGATTCGGGTGAAGTTACTACCCAGTGTACCGATAATGGTCGTGTTTTCCAACCTACAGTTTCAGCAAGTATACAGCAGGGGAACAGGAAATGGGTGGGATGTCTTCTTCAACGTCTGCTCCGGTTAGCACGGAGGTATCTCCTCCTTTGAAGAAACAAAACAACATTGGATTGGGATTGGCGTAGAATGCAGGGCAGTCCCGCCCACCACAATGAAGATCTTACCTTGGAACTGTCGCGGGCTTGGGAACCTGCGTCCAGTTCAGGCTTTGAAGAAGCTCATGCGATCATAAGTTCCCGATATGGTCTTCACTATGGAGAATCGAAAATTCTGCAATGAAACTTCTATGTTTCGTGGTACAAGTGGACTCACAAACATCTTTCCAGTTCAATGTTTTGGTGTTGTTAGGTCCCGTGTTGGAGGGATCTGTCTCTTTTGGAGAGCTGACATTAATATTTAGGTGATTAATTCCTCACGGAATCATATCTTATTTCTTCTTGAGACCCTAAGAATCACATTCAGATTCAAATTCTATGGGTTGCTAAATAAACAAAATAAATGGCATACTTGGGAGATGGTAAGATTTTAAGCCTGGTCACTTTGTCCCTTGGTTATGCATTGATGACTTTAATGATGTGTTAAGTCCTTCTGATAAGCTTCGGGAAATCCAGTGGATATGGTTCACCTACAGGTTGTTAGGCATGCTTGTACGGATTGTGGTCTTCAGGAAATGGATTTTTCCGAATACCGGTTTACTTGGTTAAATAAGAGAAAGACTCCGAAAACAGTGGAGGAGAAGCTAGATTTTGCTTTGGTCAATGACAATTGGTTCAGAATTTGACCTATTCTTGGGTTTCACATCTCTCCCGAGGTTTCGAACCCATCATAATCCTATTCTTCTCTTGTGCGGGACCAAACAAAGAAGGAAAAATTGGAAAAGGATACACATGTTCAGATTTGAAGAAGTGTGGCTTCATAATAAGGAGGAATGTGGAGAGGTGGTGGTGGCCGGTTCGTGGTGTCACTTGGGGCCTTCTCTTGTCTATACATTGGCTGGGATTGGCGTTAATTTAGACTCTTGGGGGTAAGAAAAGTTCAGAAACATCCCAAGGAAAATTTCTGATACTCGAGTTTGTCTGCAAGAATTGCAACGAAGCACTCAAACAGAGGGGGTCCTTGCTGAAATGGTGGAGGTGGAAAGGAGTCTTGGTACCCTCCTTGAGCAGGAAGAGGTTCTTTGGTGCCAATTCTAGGGCAAATTGGCAGGAACATGGCGAGAATACGAGTTCCATCCATAAAAAAGCAACCCAACGGAGGAGTTGTAATCTAACTAAGGACATTAGAGATGATGTGGTAAGGCCTTTTGAGGGTGATGCAGATATTTCGCATGTGTTGATGGAATATTTTACGACTCTCTTCTCGTCTTCTTCACCATCTTGTATTGACTCTGTTACTGCCTTAGTGGTGAATTGATTGACGGCCGATCATGTTGAGGAGCTTGGGCGACCTTTCAAAAGGAGGACACTTAGGAAGCTCTCTTCCAAATACACCCTACCAAATACACCCTACAAGCTTGGGTTATTCTTACTATGAGTTGTGTAACTCTTCTGGAATTCTCTATTATGCCCAATGGAAACCCTCAACCGAAATTCTCTCCGGATAGGGAACTTAGACAAGGAGACCCTTTGTCTCCATATTTGTTCATTTTATGTGGTGAAGTTTTTTTTTCACTGATTAATAAAGCAATTGCATCTTCATCTTTACATGGTGTTAAAGTGGCCAGATCTGCTCCTACTATTTCCCATTTATTGTTTGCAGATAATAGCATTGTTTCTGCTAAGGCAACAGTTCAAGAAGTTGAATGTGTTCAGAATATTCTTGCCACCTATGAGCGGTCTTCTGGTCAAGTGATCAATCTTGACAAGTCGATGTTTTCTTGTAGCCGCAATGTGCCGGAGAATTGTTTTCATGAGTTGAAAAAGTTGTTGAACGTAAAGGAAGTAGATAGCTTCAATAATTACTTGGGTCTTCCTACTATTATCGGTAAGTCAAAATCTCAAATATTTTCTTTTGTCAAGAATCGTGTCTAGAAAAATCTTAAGGGGTGGAAGGAAAAATCTCTTTCTCATGCGGGACGAGAGGTGTTGGTGAAGGCAGTTGCCCAAGTAATCCCCTCTTATGCCATGTCTTGTTTTATGCTGTCGGATGGCCTTATTTCCGAGATTGAAGGTATGATTAGTACATTTTATTGGGGAGGGGATGTTACAAAAAGAAAATTGCATTAGCTTGGTTGGGATAGGTTTGTCACCCGAAGGATTGTTGGCTTCTTTGTTTTTGGGATTTCAAATCTTTTAATTTGGCCTCGGTGGGAAAAATTTGTGGAGAATTTTATCTTCTCCAAAATCTTTGCTTGGTCGTGTTTTAAAGCTAAATATTTCCCTCATTTCTCCATAATGGATGCTAAATAGGGGCATCGGCCTAGCTAGGCATGGAGTAGTATTCGGAGTGCGGGTCTGAAACTTAAGGATGGTGGGTTATGGAGAATTGAAAATGGTACAAAAGTTAAGATTTTTGAGGACGCTTGGCTTCTTGATAGCTCAGCTTTAGTTTATAGACAGGATGTTGCTCATGGTTTGAGTAGTTTCAGACATAATGCTGCCTTCTACTGTGGCTTGGAACCAAGAATTAATTGAATTTGCATTTTGGCCACCAACAGAAAAATCTATTATGGCAACTCCTCTTTCTAATCAGAGTTTAAATGATGCCTTCCTTTGGCCCTTTTCTGTTGGTGGTTCTTATGATTCCATGTCTGGTTATAGGTTCATCCGAGACAACTTTGGCGCTCAACTTGGAGCTTCATCTGCTCCAGCTTTACCAACGAAACAGAGGTGGAATCTTTGGAGCTGCAATTCGCTCCGTTGGTGTAAGGAGACAAGACGGAGACAAACCTTCACGCTTTATTCCTCTGCCCAGAAATCTAGCGGTTCTGGTTTTGTTCGCTGCTGGGACTGCCGGTGGACAACATGGTTTCCGTTCATGATTTTCTCCATAATTTGCATCATAATGATTCCGATAGAGCTGGCTTCTTAAAGGAAATAAAGAAAATATTATGATCTAATTCTCATTCACATTAGTAGATTTGTTTATACAATAGTGAAACTATATATTTAAGAGAGAGAAGATAAAGTTGCAGCTGTCAACAAAGTAGTGAAAGCTAAAGTCTGTGATAGGACAGATTCGTGTACTTTCCGTACTGTCAGTTGGTGCAAACTAAATCCCTAGAGGTAAGCAATCTAAACCACCAGACGTAAGGAATTTGTAATCACCAGATTGTCTAAGACTTACTCAGACGATCACTTAGGTGATAGGCCAGACGATCACTTAGATGATAGGCTAGACGATCAACACAGCAAATGATACAGTGGTTCTTATTTGTATTTTTGCTATATAATCCTAACAGCCCCCTGCAAATTCAAGGTGGGTGAGTAATTTGAAACTTTTCAACCACCTTTAACTTGTTCCGAAGTTCAGTGAAACGAGCTGGAGAAAGAGCTTTGGTGTGAATGTTCGCATATTGGTCCAAGGAAGGTACATGCTGAGCGATGAGAGCTTTGGACTGAACCTTTTCTCAGATGAAGAATATGTCTAGCTCCATATGCTTAGTTCTGGAATGAAGAACTAGGTTATGGGTGAGAGCAACTGTGCTCATATTGTCACAAAAGATACGAGGTACCTGAAAAGGAATCTTTAATTCACTTAGAAGGGATTGAATCCACAAAACCTCTGCTGTGGAGTTGGCGAGGCTTCTATACTCTGCTTCTGTGTTGGAGCGAGCTACAAGAGTTTGTTTCTTAGAGCTCCAGGATACCAAGTTAGGTCCTAGGAAAACACATAGGCTAGAGGTGGATCGTCTGTCGTCTACATCAGATGCCCAATCAGCAACGCAATATGCATGTAGAGAGAAGGGCCTGGAAAGAGTGGCGGGTTTGAGATGAAGACCATGATTGGCAGTAGCTTTTAGGTATCTTAAAATCCACTTTACAACCTTTCGGTGATCTTCTAATGGTTGAGATATAAATTGGCAAGCTTTGTTAACTGAGAAGGAAATTTCTGGACGAGTGAGAGTGGCATACTGCAGTGCCCCTACTATGGACTTGTATTCAGTGGGATCACACATGTAATCGAAGCCCCGTTTGCTGAGTTTACAACCACCAACCATGGGAGTGGAGATACCCTTGGCATCCTCCATGTGTGCTCTTGCAAGAAGATCATGAATGTATTTGGTTTGACTGAGAAGAAGAGAACCATCCTGCATTCTTTGAACTTGAACACCTAAAAAGTAATCCAAATCCCCTAGTTGCTTGAGAGAAAATTGAGAGTCTAGGTTGGTTACTAGCTGCCGGGTGAGAGTAACAGAGCTGCTAGTGATGATGATATCATCAACATAGACAAGAAGATAGATAATGTCATGTGCTGTCTGCAAAACAAAGAGAGAAGGATCACATTTGTTGGGCATGAATCTAGATTTGACGAGAGCTGACTTGAGTTTATCAAACCAAGCCCTTGGAGCTTGTTTTAAGACATAAAGGACTTTGTGAAGTTTGCAAACTAGATTTTTGTTGGATGCTTCAAAACCAGGTGGTTGGGTCATGTAAACATCTTCATTCAAGGTGCCATTGAGGAAGGCATTGTTGACATCTAGTTGTTGAATTGACCATCTTTTGGACACGGCTAGAGTGAGAATTATTCTGATTGTGGTGGGTTTTACCACTGGTGAGAAGGTTTCAGCATAATCAATGCCTTCCCTTTGATGAAAACCCTATGCAACAAGCCTTGCCTTGTATCTTTGTATTGAGCCATCAGGATTTTCTTTCACACGAAAAACCCATTTGCAGCCTATGGCAAACCTGTCTGAGGGCAGTGGGACAAGAGACCATGTGTTATTTTTCAATAAAGCCATATATTTGTCACTCATGACGGAATGCCATTTTGGATTCTTTAAAGCTTGGTTGAATGAAGTTGGCTCAACGTGTGTGAGAAGAAGGGTAGGAAACTGTTTGGGTTTGACTATTCCTGACTTGGCTCTAGTTTGCATAGGGTGAGCAATGACAGGGAGAAGAACAACTGGAATTGAGGAAGAAGAAGTGGTGCGATGTGATTCGGGACCAGAATTAGAGCTGGTGGCAGGGGAATCTAGAACAGAATCAGAGCCAAGTCAGAGCCAGATTCTTCATTGGAAGATACAAAAGTGGGTACAGAACCAGCTGGAGTGGTATGACATGAGGGGACTATATGAATGGTAGCAGGGACAAGTGGTGAACGACGGTACAAGTACTGATTGCTTCCGCTGTATGCACGTGTGGATTGCAAGAGTGAACAGCGTGAGGAGAAACCGACGGGTATGTCATGTGAAGAAGGTCTTGCCTCTAACTTTGGCTAAAGTTTTGATGATGGCAACACACGTTACAAAAAGAAGAAAAAGAAAGAAGACTTCAAGAACCGGCTCAAAACGTCAAGATCAATCATTAAGGTTCTAATAAATAGTAAGTCTTGTTAACTTAGTGTGCTATGCTTTATTAAGGTTATATTGCATTTGAAGGCTCATAAAAGATCAACTAATTGAGTATAATATATTCTCACAAGTAAAACTTAGTAGAAACACTCAATTAGGGTTTAAACTTTCATAAACTGAGTTCTGGACTGTCTGTAATCGATTACAGGATGTGATTAATCGATTACCAGAAGGCAGTAATCGATTACCACATGTAAGTAATCCATTACCAAGTTTGAATTTTGAATTCAAACTTCAACGGCATGATGTAATCGATTACCAGGTTGCTGTAATCGATTACCAGGTCGACAGATGTGTTGTTTCATGAACCAATGTGTCTCAAAACGTTTGGGAAGCTTTGTGATGGTTCATGGACGACCTCTTATGCCTATATAAAGTCCATAGACGCTCAGAAACAAGAATGACTTGAACAACAACTTTCATATTCATAAAAGTCATCATTCTGAGTTTCTGGTCTCTCATTTTCATAAGAACACTCATGCTGTTCAACATTTAAGAAACTCAGAATAAATGAGTCTTCATTGTAATTGCCTGGAGCATACAAACTAAGACCAATCCAACTAGTCTAAAGGATTGTATCAGCCACTGCAAAGGCTTCTTCTTCTTCATCTTTGAATCGGTTTGATTCATTCACCGTAGTGTTCGGTGATTGTGGAAAAGGTCCTTTGAATCGGGTTTGATTCAAAGTCCACCGTAGGGTTCAGTGATTGTGGAAAAGGTCATTTGAATCGGGTTTGATTCAAAGTCCGCCGTGGGGTTCGGCATCATCAGTTGGTGGTTTGCCATCTAAGGTTTGACAAGAGTTCTTAAGGTCCTTGGTGTAAGTGCTTGTAAGAAATCTTGATCATAGTAGAAAAATCCTCAAGGGGTTTCTTGAGGGACTGGACGTAGCCTTCGGTGGATTGAAGGTGAACCAGGATATAATCATTGTGTGATTCTCTCTTCCTTCATCTTTTACTTTCAAGCAACGCTTTATTCCACTGCGTTCACAATCATCAATTGTTATTACTATTATCTTGGAAGTAACAAGTATTGTAAAGGCGAAAATTGGGAGAACCTGATTCACCCCCCTCTCAGATTGCTATCTATACTAACATGTTAGACATAGATTGGTCGGAGATGTAAGAGAAGGCTGCAAGATTGGTACGACTATGCATTTCAGACGAGGTGGTGTATCATGTCGCAGATCTCATGACTTTGAAGGTCATAGCAGGGTTCGTGAAGGAACTGTGTGTTGAGCAAGGTGGAGTTCGTTTGCAGTGCAGTGCAGCCGATACGTTTACCAAGTCAATCACCGGTTCTCGGAGTTAATCCCAAAAGTCAGGATTCTAAAAATATGAGCAGTTGATCTCACAAGGGTTCGGGATTTCGCCAAGGTGGAGATTGTTGAGTTTGACTCATCTCACAAGAGTTCGAGATTTCGCCAAGGTGGAGATTGTTGGGAATTGGCTCATCAGTTTTAATTATCTATTTATTATTAGCTAATATCTGTTTGCTATCAGCTAATATCTGTTTGTTCTTAGAATCTGATTTGTTGGGATTGTGATAGGATTTAATGAGATAATATTTTGATCATTAGAATCCTTATAAATAGGTAAACTCTGTAACCCTACTAGGTGTGGTACTAGGTACCAGCCGCAGAGGTAGGCTCGAAGGTCGAACTGCATGACAAAAAGCTATTATTTATGAATGAGAAAGGAGCTATAGCTACTCTATAGCCGTAGATATAGGCAAATTGGCCGAAAGCGTGAACAAATTTTGTCAGTGTTCTTTCTATTGCCCTTTTCTCTCTTCTTGTCACTCTTGTGCGAATCCACGGGTGTTCTTGCTCTAACATGAATCATATGGGCCATCTAATTTTTTTCCCGTGCACATTTTCACTTGTATTTTATTTTGGCTCTTGTTTCCCCACTTATTTTGAACTGGGTCTGTCTTCACTTTTTCGGAGTAGTCCTTACCTAACTCTTTGATGTTTGTACAGAGTGAGATACCCCTTATGCCTCCCTTAATTCATTTTGCTAATATAAAAAAAACCAACCTCAAGCATTCAATCATGCTTAAACCACAAACCAAATTGTCGACTTGTTTAGTAACCTAATTTAACATTTTAGTGAATAAAAAATGAAGTTTCAAAAAATAAAAAAGATTAAAAAAATAGTCGCTAATATACAAACAAATAGTTTTTTTTCCGTGTACAAACAATAAAATTATTTTAGAAGAAACGATTATAGAAATGGTTTTTTTGATTACAAGTTATAGAAATGGTTACAGATTACATTTCTAATAAAATAAATACTTTTGAGTAGAATGTTTACATATGAATTATTTAAAGTAAATTTTTATTGATATCCGTAATTGAAATGAGGAACTAAGAGTAGAACATAATTTGTATAACTATTAATTATTGAAATGTCCTTTCAATTTTTTTTATATATGTCAATATTAAAGTGTAATTAAAATACATTAACTAATCATTATTTCATAATTATTGAAGTATAACTGACGTACATTAATCAAATACATCAATTACGGAGATATCAATATTAGAGTCTACGCTTGAAAAATACTGAAGTGTAACCGACAGAAAGCGATTCAATCTTTGAGCTGAACTGTGTATTTAAAGAAGAATTTGATGGGGGAGTCATGTTTATGTCCTACAAGTCATACCCACTAATGTAATATAATGTCTCGAAGAAATTAGTCTGTGACCGTCGCCGGTCCAATACCTTAGGGCATCTCCAATACACGGATTTTAGTGGGTATTTTATCACTATTTTTTTTTAGCGTGAAATGTCACAATGGATATAAGGTACCCGTAAACAACCAATGCACGTTTTGCATGATGGTACTATATTTTATTTTTGGTTGAGTCTCACAGGATTCTATATATTTATATTTTTTATTTCCACATAATTTTGATTTAAATTTAAATATAAAAATTAATATTCATTCAAATCAACGATTTAAATACTAATTTTGTATTTGTCATCTTGCTGAGATGGACTTTTTGCAGGCTTGATTTCAAATTGGGTTCAAAGTCAATGTTGATCATGATATGGTGTGAGGCTAATGGGAAGGTTTTGATCACACCTAGTTATAGAATGAAGTGGTTGCTTCTTCAATTAATATTTGCAAGTGCAAGGAACAAAGTTGGAGAATATACTACTTGGCTATGTGACTGGTAATGACAGTTGCAGTAATAGATTGGAACCCATATTATATGGCTTTTCCTAAATCTGTGTTGCAGATTGTTGTTTTGGCAAATTGGGGTTCTAGAAATGTGCTCATTAGACTTTGAGCTCTATTGTATCTGGTCTAGTTTTTCTCTCTTTGCTTGTTATTTGTTTTGGCCCTTTTCCTTCTTGTATATGGGTTTATGCATCCCTTATGCATTTATCAATATACACTTTTGCTTATAAAAAAAAAAAAAACTACATAATTTTTTGACTTAATTTTTAATTAATTAGCTAGTTAAATGATAATCTATTCTATACGTTTTATTATTTAGTGCCAAAAAAAAAAAAAAACTGAGCAAAAGTGAAACTGTTGCAATACATATTAGATAATATTTTAGAAGAAACGGGAAAGAAAATCAAATTCTGCGTTTAATTAAAAGAAAATTTCACTAATATTATTGTCACGTGTTAATTCTGCTATTACACTGAGAAGCAATTCTGGCAATAGAGAAATCAAATCACAGCCTCTTAGTGCTAACCTGAAGTCCAATAATCACTTCCAAACTAAAACAAAACACTAGAATTAAAATTAAACGAACTTATTTTGTGACCAAAATTGACTCTTGACTAAAGTAAACAACATCTAAAAATTAATCTTGCTCTGGAAGGTCTGTCCAAATTGCCACCGGTGAGGGGTAACATTGTCAAACTCCAACATCTTACCATCACTCGTGGTAACCCTAAATGACAATGCTTGTCCCACCAACTTAACTCCAGTATTCCAATTTTGCCCCCAATTGTGTGTCATTTGAATCCAGTCAGTGCTAGACCCTTTGATACTCACACTACTAACATCGCCAGCATTTGCAACATTGTACACCAAAACAAGCGTCCAATAAGGGTTTCCTTTGATCTCAAACTTGACGCCGCCATATTTCCGGCACGGGATGCGGCGGTACTGAACCGGGACGATGCCGCTTCGGTAGATCGCGATCGAGGTGAACATCTTCTGTGACAAGTCGAAGTGTTTTTGTGGCGGGTTGCACCAGACATCTTCGGTTTTGGTGTAGTTGGGAGGGCAGAAATTTGTGGCGGTGATTTTGATTGGGGGTGCGTTCTTTATGCACCATTGTGGGGAGTTGACACATTTGATCTCATAACAGGAGCCACATGCAAGTCCATTGTTGAATAGCGCTGTGCTTAGTGCTGCGGTTTCAAGACCGTATCCTTGCCTGAAGAGATTACCATAACCACAAGCACCCTCTGCTTATCACAAAAACAATGAGATCAATAAAACTCATAAAGTTATAGATATATTTATATTTGGATGTGAGTTGGGCACGCACTCCGCACGTTTATTTTTAAACAAAAAAACATTCATTAAGAAGAAGGAAACCAACATTAACATAAACTAAATCAAATGGAGACTCCACATTAGTAGAGAAGCCCCATTTTTTGATAGAAAAGATAATTATTTATCAAAAATAGCGGAGATCCATAATGGTGCTTATGTCTGACACGTTTGCTAAATTGATAGATGTGTGTAGCAAACGTGTGTGAGATTAGTTATCAAAATATATAACTCATCCTTGATGAAAATGACCATGATTTTCTTTAGGTTAAGAGAAAGGGAAAGTTTTATACTTACGCATGGTTTCTCCACCAGCCATGTCACCATAGAAGGTTGCACGAGCATCATACCAATTTTCGTCAATACCAGCTGACATGGCTTGAACAAAGAGAACTATGAAAGTGGCAAAAGCAACTAAACATTCAGACTTAGCCATGGCTATGGTTAACACCAAACAAGACAGAAAAAAGGATACAAGAAATCCGGTTGATGATTAGTGGTATTTATATGAGGGTGGGGGTGTGGGACGGAGGTACTGGTTAATTAGGACATAATATATTTTGCTATTAATGTATATGATGAGTTGATTCGTTAACCATTTTGAATCAACAAAACGTTTACTTTTATCAAAGGATCAAGTTGCTCATTTTAGGTATACTTTTATATTTATAATTCATAATATAATTTTTCATAAATGATTTGAATTGTTACCTTATAATATTATCACATATATGATTGTGGTGTCCCTTTACCTTGAAAAAAAAATTAATTGGGGGCGAGAAAAAGGGTATATAATTATAAAACCTGCAGATTCAGTAATAACTTTTTTTCCGATGAATTAGTAGTAACTATCTCATATGCATGCATTGCACGAGATATAGATATATAAAAAATTCAATTAGAGTCAAGCATAAAAGTAATTTAATTAATAAATATTATCATAATAATATAAATAAAAATAGAATATAAAATTTATATTTAAAACTAAAAATATTATAATTAATAAAAACTTAATTTTATGGTGATTTGTAGAAAAAATTTGAACGCAAAAAATTTCATTAATAATGAAGGCACAAAACAAGGCCAGATTACAGAGAAGAAAACAAATTGCAGCCTTAAGCAGGCCCATAAGTCCTCTTCTCTATTACAGCCTTTCTTTGTAGGAAATCTGCCACAAAATTATAATAAATAATCTATTATATAATGTCGTTTGGACAAAAGTTAAGTGTTGATTATTTATAAAAGGTAATAAAGTAAAGTTCTTTAATTGGATTATTAATACAAAAATAAATCATATGATTTGATTTAATATAAAATAGTATGACATATCCACGCCTTATTTGAATTATTAATACCAAAATAAATTATTTTTCTGAAGAAATCACATGACATTTTTTTTGTGATCGAATAACTAAAATAAAAGAACAAATAACCAAAAGAAAAAAACTAGCACAGCTTTTTATTTTAATAAGCCAAAGAATATATTAGATGGAAGCACTAACGGTACTTCAACCCAATACAAGAAGAGAAACAGAGCAACTGATTACAGTATGCAGTTTATAATATCATGTCCTACATGTATTTAGTTCACCTACACTTCCCATAGTTGCTACCCAATTTCATAAACAGTAACATTACAGTAAGTAGAGAAAATAAGTTGGGTTTGAGGTCCACTCATAAAGGGAACACTTGAAATCTGTTGTTTTATTCCTTAACCAGTTCCAACATCTCCATTGTGCCAACTCTACCACACGATCTACATCAACTGTTGCACCTGAAAAAATTATCTCGTTTCTATGGGTCCAAATTGACCATGCGATGGCAATCCACAAGGACCAGCCGCATCTCCTCTGATTCTTATTCCTAAAGTAGAGGCAGTGTGGTGTTAAGTGGGCAATCCCACTGTTTGGGAGTCCAGTAGAAAAACCCAGCCATTGGTAACATGACACCCAAACTGACGTACATTAATCAAATACATCAATTACGGGGATATCAATATTAGAGTCTACGCTTGAAAAATACTGAAGTGTAACCGACAGAAAGCGATTCAATCTTTGAGCTGAACCGTGTATTTAAAGAAGAATTTGATGGGGGGAGTCATGTTTATGTCCTACATGTCATACCCACTAATGTAATATAATGTCTCGAAGAAATTAGTCCGTGACCGTCGCCGGTCCAATACCTTAGAGCATCTCCAATACACGGATTGTAGTGGGTATTTTATCACTATTTTTTTTAGCGTGAAATGTCACAATGGATATAAGGTACCCGTAAACAACCAATGCACGTTTTGCATGATGGTACTATATTTTATTTTTGGTTGAGTCTCACAGGATTCTATATATTTATATTTTTTATTTCCACATAATTTTGATTTAAATTTAAATATAAAAATTAATATTAATTCAAATCAACGATTTAAATACTAATTTACATTAACTACATAACTTTTTGACTTAATGTTTAATTAATTAACTAGTTAAATGATAATCTATTCTATACGTTTTATTATTTAGTGCCAAAAAAAAAAACTGAGCAAAAGTGAAACTGTTGCAATACATATTAGTTAATATTTTAGAAGAAACGGGAAAGAAAATCAAATTCTGCGTTTAATTAAAAGAAAATTTCACTAATATTATTGTCACGTGTTAATTCTGCTATTATGCTGAGAAGCCATTCTGGCAATAGAGAAATCAAATCACAGCCTCTTAGTGCTAACCTGAAGTCCAATAATCACTTCCAAACTAAAACAAAACACTAGAATTAAAATTAAACGAACTTATTTTGTGACCAAAATTGACTCTTGACTAAAGTAAACAACATCTAAAAATTAATCTTGCTCTGGAAGGTCTGTCCAAATTGCCACCGATGAGGGGTAACATTGTCAAACTCCAACATCTTACCATCACTCGTGGTAACCCTAAATGACAATGCTTGTCCCACCAACTTAACTCCAGTATTCCAATTTTGCCCCCAATTGTGTGTCATTTGAATCCAGTCAGTGCTAGACCCTTTGATACTCACACTACTAACATCGCCAGCATTTGCAACATTGTACACCAAAACAAGCGTCCAATAAGGGTTTCCTTTGATCTCAAACTTGACGCCGCCGTATTTCCGGCACGGGATGCGGCGGTACTGAACCGGGACGATGCCGCTTCGATAGATCGCGATCGAGGTGAACATCTTCTGTGACAAGTCGAAGTGTTTTTGTGGCGGGTTGCACCAGACATCTTCGGTTTTGGTGTAGTTGGGAGGGCAGAAATTTGTGGCGGTGATTTTGATTGGGGGTGCGTTCTTTATGCACCATTGTGGGGAGTTGACACATTTGATCTCATAACAGGAGCCACATGCAAGTCCATTGTTGAATAGCGCTGTGCTTAGTGCTGCGGTTTCAAGACCGTATCCTTGCCTGAAGAGATTACCATAACCACAAGCACCCTCTGCTTATCACAAAAACAATGAGATCAATATAACTCATAAAGTTATAGATATATTTATATTTGGATGTGACTTGGGCACGCACTCCGCACGTTTATTTTTAAACAAAAAAACATTCATTAAGAAGAAGGAAACCAACATTAACATAGACTGAATCAAATGGAGACTCCACATTAGTAGAGAAGCCCTATTTTTTGATAGAAAAGATACTTATTTATCAAAAATAGCGGAGATCCATAATGGTGCTTATGTCTGACACGTTTGCTAAATTGATAGATGTGTGTAGCAAACGTGTGTGAGATTAGTTATCAAAATATATAACTCATCCTTGATGAAAATGACCATGATTTTCTTTAGGTTAAGAGAAAGGGAAAGTTTTATACTTACGCATGGTTTCTCCACCAGCCATGTCACCATAGAAGGTTGCACGAGCATCATACCAATTTTCGTCAATACCAGCTGACATGGCTTGAACAAAGAGAACTATGAAAGTGGCAAAAGCAACTAAACATTCAGACTTAGCCATGGCTATGGTTAACACCAAACAAGACAGAAAAAAGGATACAAGAAATCCGGTTGATGATTAGTGGTATTTATATGAGGGTGGGGGTGTGGGACGGAGGTACTGGTTAATTAGGACGTAATATATTTTGCTATAAATGTATATGATGATTTGATCTGTTAACCATTTTGAATCAACAAAACGTTTACTTTTATCAAAGGATCAAGTTGCTGATTTTAGGTATACTTTTAAATTTATAATTCATAATATAATTTTTCATTAATGGTTTGAATTGTTACCTTATAATATTATCACATATATGATTGTGGTGTCTCTTTACCTTGAAAAACAAATTAATTGGGGGCGAGAAAAAGGGGTATATAATTATAAAACCTGCAGATTCAGTAATAACTTTTTTTCCGATGAATTAGTAATAACTATCTCATATGCATGCATTGCACGGGATATAGATATATAAAAAATTCAATTAGAGTCAAGCATAAAAGTAATTTAATTAATAAATATTATCATAATAATATAAATAAAAATAGAATATAAAATATATATTTAAAAATAAAAATATTATAATTAGTAAAAACTTACTTTTATGGTGATTTGTAAAAAAAATTGAACGCAAAAAATTTCATTAATAATGAAGGCACAAAACAAGGCCAGATTACAGAGAAGAAAACAAATTGCAGCCTTAAGCAGACCCATAAGTCCTCTTCCCTATTACAGCCTTTCTTTGTAGGAAATCTGCCACAGGATTATAATAAATAATCTATTATATTATGTCGGTTGGACAATAGTTAAGTGATGATTATTTATAAAAGGAAATAAAGTAAAGTTCTTTAATTGGATTATTAATACAAAAATAAATCATATGATTTGATTTAATATAAAATAGTATGACATATCCACGCCTTATTTGAATTATTAATACCAAAATAAATTATTTTTCTGAAGAAATCACATGACATTTTTTTTTGTGATCGAATAACTAAAATAAAAGAACAAATAACCAAAAGAAAAAAACCAGCACAGCTTTTTATTTTAATAAGCCAAAGAATATATTAGATGGAAGCACTAACGGTACTTCAACCCAATACAAGAAGAGAAACAGAGCAACTGATTACAGTATGCAGTTTATAATATCATGTCCTACATGTATTTAGTTCACCTACACTTCCCATAGTTGCTACCCAATTTCATAAACAGTAACATTACAGTAAGTAGAGAAAATAAGTTGGGTTTGAGGTCCACTCATAAAGGGAACACTTGAAATCTGTTGTTTTATTCCTTAACCAGTTCCAACATCTCCATTGTGCCAACTCTACCACACGATCTACATTAACTGTTGCACCTGAAAAAATTATCTCGATCCTATGGGTCCGAATTGACCATGCGATGGCAATCCACAAGGACCAGCCGCATCTCCTCTGATTCTTATTCCTAAAGTAGAGGCGGTGTGGTGTTAAGTGGGCAATCCCACTGTTTGGGAGTCCAGTAGAAAAACCCAGCCATTGGTAACATGACACCCAAACTTTCCATGAAAACTTACATGAGAACATCACATGCTGTGTAGTTTGCAAGAAAAAGGGGCATAACACCTTATCCAGAGCTAGCACATTCCCACTACAAAAAACTATGTAAATTGTGGCGGTTTTATTTGCCATTTACTGCGGTTTTAACCGCCAGCATATACCTGAATGGCGGTTTAGGTGCCCGCCGCAATGGCATGCGCCATTCGCTTATAGTGGCGTTTATTGGAAACCGCTGCACACCCGCCATAATTCACTGTCTATAAACGGCGGTTTCAATCCCCATAATATGCAGCTTGCAATTTTCTGCGTGTATAAACCGGCGGTTTGTCCGCCATATTATGCAGATTGTATTAAATGGCGGTTAAAACCGCCATAAGTTGCATTGATAATATTTTCAGTTCCTTGTCATATATTATTATAAAGAACCAAAGATGGAAAGAAAAATTGACATAAACCACCTAATCAAATAAAGTCATATTATTCATATACTACAATTCATGTCTACTACAAGACTATTAAAATCAAATCCTTAATAATTTGACTATTGTTTTCCTCAGTCTCCCTTCTACCTCTAGCTATTACACTATATACTAAATCTTATCCACTCTCCTTACCCTTGCTTCTATGGATTCTCTTCATACATATCCAAAGACTTGCTATCAGCTACATAAATCAAATAAAATTACAATGCCATATTAAGAATCATGTGAATGATGCACATAACATATAAGGAACAAATACAGGAGGTGAGGGGGCATACTTTCTCATGGAATGATGACTATTCCACCCTATCAATAGCATAGCAAAGTACATTGCTTCAGTGGCAAAAAGGACTCATAAGAAGTTTCAAAGTTATAGAATTTTCATGAGGGCAAGTTCAAGGCAAGGAAAATGAAACCATTGACTGATTCATTTGCAAGTTACAACATAAGGGACAACAGAATTCACAAAATGAAATGATGATTACTTGCATAGACCAACAAAATAGCATAATTAAAAGGAAAAACCAGCAAAAGGGTATTGACACATTTTCTATTACCAGATAAATAACAAAGAAATTGATATATCAATGATAACAATTGAAATGACATCCTGAGGTCTTAAAGAAAAGATGATGAAAGATTCTTTTGATATATATAATTAGCTCCGCTTTCTTTCTACCACTTTTCCAGATAAGCTGCTAGTAGAGAAACCTGATAGCATATAAAGATAAAATAAACAAATAAGTAAAACAGTAGTAGGAGATGAAGGGACCAGGGAAGAAAGATTTTGTAACATGAGTTTACTGGACATACCAGTTATGGTTAGGGAGAACTCATGACTCACCACTGTTGCAACGAAGCCTCTGTGATGAGAAAATGTTAAGGAGGACCAGAAGGTGAAGACAAGATTGGGGTACATGGACTCGTTGGAGGCATCACACAATGGTCGGAAATGTGTGTTACTCCGAGAATTGGTGCTGAGAAATTGATAGTGCTCTAGTTCAGGGAAATTTACGGCATAAGGAAGACAGATTTCGAAACTGTTTGCCATTTCTATTTTTATTGAAGAATAATGAACACAGAAAAAGAAGGATGCAGGGAAGATGGAGTATTGGATGGAGAACTGGGAAAACATTCTGGAATTTATAAGCAAACGAGCAAAGTGAAACGGTATGAAGAAGAGCAACCGCCATGACTGTTCTGAAGTGCAGAGTAAAGAGATGTATTGGGAAGGAGAACCGGCATGACTATTTAGAAGAATGAAACCGCGCATGCGGTAGACAATGAAGTGGGTGGAAAGACATGCTTTTAAGACCAAAACGGCGCACACTTCTTGTGCTCCGGGGAAACAAAACACTAGTAGCTAGTACTGAACAATACTGTTTAGAAGAATGAAACCACGCATGCGGGAGACAATGAAGTGGGTGGAAAGACATGCTTTTAAGACCAAAACGGCGCGCACTTCTTGTGCTCCGGGGAAACAAAACACTAGTGGCTAGTACTGAACAACAACAACAACAACAACAACAACAACAACAACAACAACAACAACAACAACAACAACAACAAAACCCTAGAACTAGAAGTATGTCAAGAGGACTCACCAGTGAGGTAGAGAAGAGCGGCCAACTGGAGAACATGAGAACAGCGAGGCACGAAGATGGAGACGAGCCTGGCGCCGACGAGCATGCACAGCAGCGGCGGTGCCATTGCGGACAGAAGGAGGGCCGGTGATGAGGTGCAGCGGCCAGGAACGGCGGTCACGAGGTGCAACAGAGAAAGGGTTCACATATGGGTTTTTTTGATCTGAAAACTGGGGTTTTGTGGTTAACATGTCAACATTTTAATAATAATATAATACATATCACCGCGGTTGACATGATAACCGGGGTAAGAGACATGTTTTGTTACCCTGGTTCAGCTTGCAACCGTGGTGAAAATCCTTTATTATTAAAAATAATAATAAAAACAATCTCAGTTACCGTGGTTGACACGGAACCGGGGTAATAGACAACATCAGTTACCTCGGTTCAACACAGAACCGTGGTAACTGAGCTCCGGACACCATTTTACCTCGGTCTGTGACTGAACCGGGGTAACAGGGTCGAGGTAAAAAGACAAATATGTAGTAGTGAAAATTTAGCATTGGAGACGTGACCGACACTAATATCTAACTCTAAATAAGGATTTTATTGTAGTGAGAGGGTGTAACTCTAATACACTAGATTTGGTTTAGAAGAGAAAGAGAAATAAGAGAAAGAGAGAAAATGAGTAAAGCGGGTAGATTGAAAGTATAATAGATTTTGTAGGTTGTTTGAATGATAGATAGAGAAAAGAAAAAACAAAGTGGATGAAAATATAAAAAATTACTTTTTGAAAAATAAAAGAAAAATTTGTCCATCTAAAAGCAAGTTAATGGGGGTTTCTAACCTTATTAATAAGGCACAAATGACAAACACAAAAACGCACAAGACTCAAGATAAACTCCCACCAATTTAAGGAGACTTAAAAAAAGTGATAGAAACCAACAATCTTCCTCACTCTCTTTTCTCCCGCCACCAATCAAAAAAGGTTGATTATGTAGTCTCTCCACTCTATCTCTCTCACCAATCTCTCTCTTAGAAAATAAAGCATTAATGTGATAGGAATAAACATTCACTTACCACCAAATTAGGGCGAAATATATCCCCTAAATATAGTGACTTGTATATTTAATGAACCGGCTCTCACAGAATGATCCTTACTAATTCCATCTTCTTCTTGTTGTTGTTTGGTGCTCTGCTTCCAAAATCATTGATGCATGTCTATAGAAAGTGGCTAGTAGAACCCAAAGATACAATTATGGGAAGCAAGTGGGGAAGAGTTTATAACATGAGAAAGTATCAAACAAAATCAATTCGATAAGGTTAAGCATAGCAATCCAGAAGAAATCAAAACTAAGATGAACCAAATGATCAAAAAGCAATAATATCTTTCTTACCTCTAACATTAGTCCTTTCCTTGTGCCTTCATCTACTAAACCCTACTACAAAAATATGGAGAAGATAAATATTACAATTGAGATAAAAAGAGAACCAAAAAAATTATTGTAACATTAGAATGAATCAAAACTAAAACGAATTGAAGAATTCAAACATAATAACGTTGACATGATCAATTTCCTCGTGACGGGATTTGATTTCGCTGATCCTTTAAAAATAGAGGAACTCCTTGCCTCTTTCTCTCTTGTGGAAGAGCGTGCTTCCCATCCCCTTCATCTCCTATACCCTACAAAATTGAGGAGAATGTGAATATTGCAATCAAGATTAAAAGAGAACCAAATAAGAAATAGATAAAATTGCAACATGCAAAGAAATCAAAACTAAAACAAATTGAATGATTAGAACACGGTAACGCGTGCAGAATAGAAAAACAAAGTTTGTAAGAATGAACAGATTGCTTACACAGATATTTCTACTTTGAAACTCACCACCATAATCGATTACTTTTAGAATGATGTAGCAGAAAAATAATTTAGAAGTATGCAATAGTTAGGGTAGCAAAAACTCACCACCATAATCGATTAGTTATGATTCGTTCCTTATTTTAAAATTTGGTTGAAAATTTGGTATTAATTAGTTAGGGTTCGTTCCTTATTTAACATTTGTAATCAATATCAATTTTTGTTCCTATTAAAATTTGATATTAATTAGTCATGATTCGTTCCTTATTTAATGTTTAGGGTAGGATCTTAATGAATAAGTCATAATGAGGGTGGTTAGGATTTATACCTTATTTTAGTGGGTAGGTGGGTATAAACCTTTTTTTATATAATACTAGTTAGATTTACCTGTGCGAGGCACAGGTAAGTTTGGATAAACTAAAATTATTGTGTGTGAAATGCTATATTTTTATAATTTCTTATACATGTTGTTGTGAGGTCAACAATAGTGGCCAATACTATAGCTGTGAGAAATAGTTACTTAGCAGTAAACGGTTAGCGACAATTTGCACTTAACTCACATGGGCAAAGATCGAAACCCCCTTCTGCATGATCGAGGGATAAAGTTAGCTAACTACCATGCTTCATCTTGTGCTAAATTTAGATGTTAATTTGTCATGTTGATTCCTCGATTATTGGTATAAGAATATTTAGCCTGGAGTGCGTTGTCCTCTCTCCATGGCTGAGGCTATTGCTTTTCGGTGGTGCCTGAGATTAGCTATCAGTTGGTTTTCAGCCGTATCTATGTTGAGACCGATTGCTTGTCGTTGGTGGAAAAGTGGAAGAAACCTTTGATGGCCTCTTCTTATTTGCATTCTATTTTGTTGGATTGTAAGAATTTAGTTTAGGCTTTTTCTGTTTTTGAGTTTGATTTTGTCCGCCAATCTGGGAACTGTGTTGCAGACTTCCTCTCTCGTCAGGCTCTCTCTTTTATCAATCGTGTTTGGGTGGAAGAGGGGCCTCTAGGGTATGGGCATTGAAGCTTTCTTGCTCTCTGATGTAATTGCATCTACGACTTCTTCTTAGTATTATTTCAGCTTCCTAAAAAAACATACTTGATTTGTTCAATTTATCTCTCTATCTCTCTTCACGAGATTAAAAATCAATTTATCAACCTTTTCACATGTACCTTCATAGATCTTATTTGTTCATGTTCATACCACCTAAGCCGATTTTCTTTGTAGGTCTCAACACAAGGGTTCAATTCTCCCATGTGATCAAGGGTTCAATTCAAGTGTAGGGGAGTGATTAATGAAATCTATTGTGCATTTAATAACATAGAAAATCTTGTCGATGTCATCGTCACATATTAATTAGGCTGTTACGGAAGCCAATAACATAGAAAATCTTGTCGATGTCTACTCAGAAACTGAATATTTCGAATGCAAATAGAGCAAAACACTAGAACTGTAATGGCCCAATAAACTCCTAATAATTTATTATATTTAATTAAATTGAGCCTAGAATAATTCTACTACACATGATCTAAAAATTTGTACTGGCCTGATAGGACTGTCCAAATTGCCATTGAGGAGGGGAAACATTAACAAAGTCCAAGGTTCTACCATCACTAGTCACCCTAAATGACAAGGCTTGTCCTACCAAGTTAGCTCCAGTATTCCAAATCTGTCCCCAATTGCGTGACATTGGAATCCAATCAGTGCTGGAACCTTTAACACTCATGCCATAAACATCACCAGCATTTGCAACATTGTACACCAAAACCATCAAAAAATTAGGGTTCCCTTTGATCAGAAAACTGATACCCCCGGCTCTGAAGCACGGAATACGACGATATTGAATAGGGACGACCCCTGCACTAGTTGGGGCAATTTTGATGAACATTGGCATTGACAAGTCAAAGTGTTTCAGTGGCGGGTCGCACCAATTGCCGCCAGGACAAAGATTTGTGACGGTCACTTTGATAGAGGGTGCGGTTTTGTAGCACAAAGGCGAGTTGACACACTTGACCTCAAAACAGGCACCACATGAGAGTCCATTGTAGAATAGAGCTACGCTTAGTGCTGTGGTCTCAAGCCCATACCCTCCATAAGAGTGGATTTCACCATAACCACAAGCACCATCTGCATTCAATGCATATATAGCATATATTATCATAAAATTAATGAAATGAAAATGACTTCTTAATTTTTTAAGAAATATTAATCAATTGTGTGTATGTGTACATGTGTGGTGTGTGTAGATTTAATTATCATCAAAATAACTTGCACTTGATGAGAATGATGTTGATTTTCTTTTGATATGGAAAGAGGGGTAGTTTTATACTTACCCAAGGTTCCTCCACCTTTCATGTCACCGTAGAAGGTTGCATGAGCCTCTATCCAACTACCAACATAAATATCTGTGCCAAGTGACATGGCTTGTACAAAGAGAACCATGAAAATGGCTAAAGGAACTAAACTGTGAGACCTAGCCATGACTAAGGTGAACGAGACAAGGGTGAACGGTGAAGTTGCAGGTTAGGCTTCAAGATAGGTGGTATTTAAAGGCTACGGGGAGGGTTTTTTTTTTTTTTTTTGAAAGAAGCTGAATAGATATATTAATTAAGAATAGGCCAGAGACCACTACATCATGCTGCAAAACAGCTAAAATCTCTTAAGGAGCATCCTCAACCCAGACAAAAGATAGCATAGTGAAAGATAATTTGGCAAGAAAATCCGCAACCATATTGCACGAGGAGGGGGTTACTACTTTGAATTTGAATTTTCTAGAGGGACGGGTTAGTACTTTGAAAATAAAGAATTACAGTATTTATCGAGAAATTAATTAATGGTTGAAATTGGACTGTATATATATTGCATTTTTAAGGTATATTACAAGTGCTCTCTAGTTTTCACCACATGTTTGGATAGTAGATGTAAACATTGAATTACGGTAAATTAGCTATGAGAATAGTACTCCCTCCGTTACTAAATAACTGTCACTTTAAGGTTTTTCACATATATTAAGGAATTGTATTAATGTTCTTGTTTCTATCAAAATTACTATCTAATTTCCTAACATACCCTTTATCTTTCTTCTTAATTTGGACTCTTTAATTTCCTATCACCATTAATTGAAGGGTAGAATTGGTAAAACATAATTAATACTCTCTTGAACTTTGTAAAGTCACAGATAATTATAAACAAAAAAAGGATAAAAATAGTGACACTTCAATAGGAACGGAGGGAGTAACTCTTAGTTAATTGGTAGCTAATTTTGGAGCAACTATTTTTCAAGTTACAAACCTTATTTTACATGGTTTCAAATTTTATGCATGTTTACCCCATTCAAAACATGAGGTGGACTCTAGACAAAGCCATATTACAAGGCTTTGACTACGCATCGATGTAGAAAAGTTAGTTTCATAAATTAAAACAACTTAATTGTAAATTAATTTTAGGGATAACTGTCATATTGGTCCTTGTGTTTGTGTCACCGGAGCAATTTGGTCCTTTCTCGAAAAATACTAGGGAGAATGTCCTTCTGTTTGTCAAGTGTCTAAACTAGATCCCTCCCGAAGACCGGAGCTTCGGTGAGGGCCTATATAGCCTGATGACTGGATTAATGAATCCTACGTGGAATTAAAAAAAAAATTAATTAAAAATAAACCCAGAAATCCAGAAACTGAGTTCTTCTTCATCATCATCTATAACACCATCATCATCTCTAACATCTGCTTCATCACCATCATCCCATAAACCCAGAAATTTCCACAATTTTCATCACCTTCATCTTCTAAGAAGAAGAAGGGCGGACCTCAAATCTCCACGAAAATCATATTTCTGTACTCCAAAATGACGACACAACACCCTGTTTATGCTCCAGTGACGGCGCCGCCGCGGCTCCGCTACAAGCCACCTTCTTCTCCGTCTAACCTTTCCGCCGGAAAATCTCCACAATTGAGATTTTGGTAAGTCTCGACCTTCCAGACTCGTTTCTCATCTCAAGATCATATAATTGATGATGAAAATTCTCACTTTTTGTCGTAGACATGGATCACAAGTTTATTTAACCTTTTAATCTATGTATATCTTTTCTTGAGGCACAGTACATTAGTTATCCCATTTCGGGTTTCAGGCGCAACTAGGAATTAACCACTTTTGATGTTCCCCCTCAAGGCATTTGCAGTTGTATGGGGATGGTTTAGCCTAAAGTGGTCCCCTATCGTCCAAATCTACCACTTTACTCTCATTAGTTTGTTTCTCTTAATTCCTCTCTATTCTTCATTATTTCAATGAAGGTTATGCTTTTTCATTTTTTGCAACTTAGAGAGCATACATATGATCGATAGATACGTTTTCTCAAAGAAGATCATGGTATGGACATATAATAGTGATGAATGGCAGTGGTTAGTACGACATAAATTGCACTGGAGAAGACCAAGACGGTATGATTAATTATATAAATAAAATTTTGTTGATGTTATTATTTATTGTGTAGCTTAACTATTAAAAGTGGTGTTCTGTTACTTTTTAGTTTTGTGTTCGAATCTTCTTCACCCCTTTTTTCAAGTTCTAAAATTTATTTAATAACGTGTCATGCCACGTCAGCACTTCCGTCCGATTTTTAACAGCAGCCTGACAGAAGGATAAACGCTGCACATGTGAAATTGAAGGGGGTACACCTTGTGCCAGAAATACTCGAGGGTACGGTTCGCAAAAATGTGTATTTTAAGGGGCAGAAAGTGCATTTAAGCTAAAAAAATTAAGTTCTTTTTTTGGTATTGAAATCTGGGTTTTATGGGATGATGATGATGATGAAGCAGGTGTTAGAGATGATGATGGTGTTATACATGATGATGATGAAGAAGATGTTCAAGATGATGATGAAGATGAACATGATTTTGGGTTTCTGTTTTGTTTTCTGGGTTTATTTTCAATTAATTTTTTTATTAATTTCACGTAGGATTCATTAATCTAGTCATCAGGTCATGTAGGCCCTTACCGGAGCTCCGATCTACGGGGAAGGATCTAGTTTAGACATTTGACAAATAGAGGAACATTTTCCCTAGTATTTTACAAGAAGGGACCAAATTGCTCCAGCGACATAAATACGAGCCAATATGATGGTTATCCCTTAATTTTAATACATAAGAAACATATGCAGTTAAAAAAAATACATAAGGAACATATAGTTAGTTCATTGGTAGATTAATTTTTTAAATGGTCCACAAATTGTTGTTATTACAAACCATCTATTTTCCTTGACGCGCTGAGTAGCTAGTTTGTTTTTCATTTTCCTCTTGTAAAAAAAAACAACCATCTATTTTCCCCTATCTAAAGTCAAAAGCAACATGACATTATTTAAGAGTGCTTAATTGATGCTATATTTAAGATTATTTAATTGTGCTTATGTGTTTGTGGTGAAATTTAAATGTCCATATGAGATGCTATTTAAAGTATTTAAGAGTGCTTGTTTATTGCTATTTAAGACTATTTACTTGTGCTTATGTTTCGGTGGTACAATTTAATGTGCTTATGTGATGCTATTTAAGAGTGCATGATTTCTTTTTCTTGACCAAATTGCATTTCTTAGTTTAGAGGAGTAAAGGTATTGTTTGGTAGACCGTTTGAAGGAGATAGAATAAGACTTACGGGTTATATTCCACGTTTATATTTTTAAATTGGAATGGAACATGATATAAAGCTCATTAAAAATACATTTTGGTTTCGTGAAAAATGGCGGAACTAAAAAAACAAAACAAAGCACTTATTAAAATATTTACACATCCAAAAATACTTGTATTTTATGGTTGAAACTTTTTAACTAATTTCTATGTTCCTTAATATATGTTACTTCAAGGCTTTAGCACATATATTAAGGAATAATATAAATGTTATTATTTCTATCAAAATTATTACCTAACTTCCTAATATATTCTCTCCGTCCCTAATTATAAACTAACATTGTAAAATTCACGCTTATTAAGAAAATAAATTATAAAGTTAGTTGATGCATTCGTTTCAAAAAAAATTGTACAATCTTCCCTATTCACCCCTATTTAAGATCAAACTTTTCAATCATTATAGTATTGAAAACCAATAAATGCAAGGGCAAATATGAAAAGAAAAATTAGTTTTTGTTAAGTTAACTTATATTTAGTGACATCATATAGGTGTCAATGTTACCTTATAATTAGAGACGGAGAGAGTACCTTTTATCTCTATTATTAATTCTGACTCATCAATTTTCTCATCACCATTAACTTAAGGGTACAATTGGAAAGAATTAATCAATGCTCGCTTGAAATTATAAAAGTGACAGATAAATAAGAACAGAAAAAAATCAAAATAGTGAAAGATATATAATAATAGGGGGACTATGTAATAATAGAAAATATTGGAAAAGTATACATAAAAATATCTTTCTAAATTTATATGTGTTACAAAATTTTATATATATATACTACTAGACAAACAACATTTAGCGACAGTTTAAACTGCTGCGAAATGTATACTAAAGGTGGTTGTGAAAACGATGTTGTTACAAGCGTCTGCAATCTTTTGTCATAAAATTAGAACAACTGGCGGTTTTGACCAATTACTAGAACAACTGCCGCACTGAGGCCGCCACAAAATCCAACTAGATTTTTTTGTTACTAGCAACTAAGTTATGCAATCTTTTGTCATAAAACTAACATTTTTGGTAAATTTAGTTTCTAAACTTTTGCCGATGAATTGAGCCGATGCAAAGTTTTAAGTGTACGGTTTCATTGCACGGTTCCTGAGGTATAGCTTCGGCTTTGACCAGCTTTAACACGGCACCGAGCCCCAAGCAGCGCTTATTTACAGTTAGCATTAGCCAAGTCGACGCTACCTGTTATTGGTTTCTCTGCCCCGCCCCCATTATAAGCCTTCTTTTTTCTTTTCTCCCTTATCTCTCAAACCCTACTTCTAACTTCTAACCTTTCTTCCTCTGACGCACCACCCTCACATTCTTCCCATCGGCCACATCTCCACCCCCACGCTGCCTTCACCATCTTTCATCACCTTCACCCACATCGCCGTTACCCTCTTCCATCACTGTCACATCTACCATCATCTTCCCATTCATGCACCACCCGTGCAATTGTAGTGAAGTTGGAGATTAGTCTCTATATAGAAAAATGTATTTTATTAGCCCCTACGATTGACAGTCATTATTTTTAGTCCCTGTCGGAGTCTAGAGCTCCAGTGAGCGCTGACATGTCACGCTAACCGATTTAATGAGTCATACGTGTAATTTTTTTAAATTACAAATAATAATCAACTCCAAATAACAAAAAGCTTCAACCCCAGAAGCATAAACAAGAAAAATGAAGTGTTCACTGAAGACGAACAAGTTCCACAGAAACATAAACAAACACAGGGACCCAATTTATAAAACAATTTCATTAAAAACACCAAATTAACCCTAATTTCTTAAAAAAATATTGATTTAGGTAATAAATTATACTTTAATGTCTAAACAATGAATTTATCTATTTTATTTAAAATCTATCATATAAATTATTTTGTGAAATAATTATTACAAAAGTATATTTTAATTATTTTAAAAAATATTTTTCTGGTACATTTCATGGGCTAAAATACTAGTTGAATAGTAAGTCGAATGCAAGTAAAACTTGTATAGCTTCTGGCAAAATGGCAAAAAGCTAGAGTAGGCTGATAAATTAAAACAGAGATAGAACAGAACACTGAACTAAAAATGGCGCAATACTCCAATTCCAAATAACTTATTATTTAACAAAAGTTTATCCTTGAATAGTTTTTTGTACATAATATGATCTAAAAATTTAATTTGGACTGAAATGTCTGTCCAAATTGCCATTGTGGAGGGGCAACATCAACAAAGTCCAAGGTTTTACCATCACTGGTAGTCACCCTAAATGACAAGGCTTGTCCTATAAAAGCAGTTCCTAAATCCCAATTCTGTCCCCAATTATGGTGCATTTGATACCATCCAGTGTTGGAACCTTTGACACTCATGCTAGAAACGTCGCCAGCATTTCCAACATTGTACACCAAAACCATCAAAAAATAAGGATTCCCTTTAACCTCAAACTTGACACCCCCAATTTTTTGGCATGGAACACGACGATATTGAACAGGGATAACCCCTGCTCTATACCAGGCAATTTTGGTGAACATGAACACAGTCAAGTCAAAGTGTTTTTGTGGCGGGTTGCACCAGACTTCTTTGGTTTTGGTGTAGTTGGGAGGACAAAAATTTGTGGCGGTCACAAGGACAGAGGTTGCGTCCTTTCTGCACCAGTTGGAGTTGACACACTTGATCTCGAAACATGCACCACATGCAAGTCCATTGTTGAATAGGGCTGTGCTTAGTGCTGTGGTATGAAGCCCATACCCTTGTTTGAAGAGATCGCCATAGCCACAAGCACCCTCTGCATGCATACAAAATATTATCCCAAAAAGATACTAACAGATATGCATTGTAAGGAAACAACGCAAATTAAGGTACTAACAGATAATATTATCCCAAAATATTATCTCTTAATGAAATGAATATTACTACTTTAAAAAAAATCAACATTTGATAATGTGTGTGTGTCACAATCATCAAAATTAATGAAATATTGAAATGAAAAATGACATCTTGTTTTTGTAAGGAAACAAGATTAATGGGATAGTCTGTGTGTGTGGTTTATCATTAAAATAACGATATTGATCGAAAGGGGGAGTATTATATTTACGCATGGTTTCTTCACCCTTGAAGCCACCGTAGAAGGTTGCACGAGCATCAAACCAACTACCAGTATAAAGATCAGTACCAACTGACATGGTTTGTACAAAAAGAACCATGAAAATGGCTAAAGGAAACAAACAGTGAGACCTAGCCATGAGTAAGAGGTGAAAGACACAAGGGTGAAGTTGTATGTTAGGCTTCAAGGTGGGTGGTATTTATAGATAGATGTTTGGGGGTGTCTTTCAATAAGAATTTTCTAGAGGGAGAAGTAATTACTATCATGTTAAAAACAAATTTACACCAATATAAATATGTTTTTACTATGACATTTATTACATGTTATTTATTAAATGCTTCAAATGAATGTACCTTATAAGAAAGAAGTTTTTACATGAGAAAATAAGAATGAATCACGGTCATTAGATCTAGTCATGAATGATCAAGATTAATAAAAAGTCACATGACATTTTTAAGTGGTCGTGTAACCATTATATTTTTTAATTTTGATCATTCATGATTAGATCTAACGGTCGTGATTTATTCTTATTTACTCATATAAAATATTTTTTTATAAGATGCATCCTCATGCTTCTAGTATGTTAAAATCAAGTTTTAGAAAAAAAAAATCTTTGTGAACCATATTTTTCTTGATCTACACTAAATAAAACTCAATTTGAAAGATAAAATAAAGAAAATTATAATCATTAGTTGAGATATTAAATGTTAAACTTAATATTGGGACTTTGCACGTGTATTACAACTTAAATAATGGAGTTTCGCCTATCAAAAGTCAAAAGAGATATGACTAAATTTAAGAGTGCTTGTTTGATGCTATTTAAGACAATTTAAATGTGCTTACGTGATGCTATTTAAGAGTGAGTTGACAAATCGGTAACATTTAAAAAGATTCAGTTTTGTTTTGGTGGATTAAAGATAAGGTTTGTCCAAATTACAGGGCCTCTTTGGTGGACAGGATAAACAGAGACATGATAGGATACTAAACACATCTTGTTGTTATCTGTTGTTTGTTGCGCCAGCAGGATAGGATAACACTATCCTGTCTCTTATCCTATCCTGTCCATCATGTGTAAAAGTTATCATGATGGGGGAGCTAGGGTAGAATTATCCTGACAGGATATGATATCAGTTTTTTATTTGTTTATTACCATGACCCAAAATTAATTTCAATATTTACATTTTATATAATTTATAATAATATTAATTAATAAATCTAAATTTTTGATTTTAATAAAATATTAATTTTATTACTTATCAATTACTAATTGTTATTGTTAAATTAAATTATCTAATTACTGATAAATTTAATTAAAAAATAATTTTTTTTATAAATGGTGAAAATATGGATTTACTCATATAAAATAATTAAATTTTCATTATCACTTACTACTACTTAGTTAACCTTATTTTTCGTTATTTATATTACAATAAAAATACACAAAATAATTCTTCACTCACAATAAAGTAGGCTACTCATATATATATATATATATATATATATATATATATATATATATATATATATATTAATTTTTTAATAGTAAATATAGACTATTTCAATATTATCATATGATATTATTTAAAATTATTTCTCTACTTATATAATTATAATTAATAATTTAAATATAAAATATTTTTGAAAGAATAATATCTTTTAATAATTTTTATCATTAATCACTTACCCCTACTAAGTTAAAACTCATTGGTTATATATATAATCATTTTAATTAAAATAGACTCCTTTCGAAAAAATTAAAATAGCCGAATTAATAAAAATTAATTTTATTTTAGTTAATATTAAAAAATAAGCTATTTATAAAAATGAAAAAAAATTAAATAATCACTTTTTAAAAAAAAGCTATTTAGAAAATTAAATTTTAAAAAATATTATGTATTTTTTATTTCAAGGAAAATTTGATACGTTTTTCATTGTTTGTATCATATCCCATCAATATCCTATCCATCCAAACGTAGGATAGGATAAGAGTCTATCCTGCTCTTATCATATCCTGTGCTTATCCAATCCTTTATCCTATCATGCTCTTATGTTATCCTGACTACCAAACGGGCCATTAACATCATTCTACTTTACCAATAGACTTAAATATATTTGGGTCCCTAACATTTGAAAGGGAATCTATCTAGGTCCTTGAAAAAATAATTTGTAAAATTAGATCCCTAACATATGTTTTTTAATCAAATTAAGGACAAATCTCAATTTAAGCTGATTAGTGATTCTAATTTACTCAGTCAGCAGCCCACATGTTAATAACAGATCCAAGTCACCATTTTTTTTAATTAACTTATTTATTTAAAATCAACATCATCCTAATTATTTACCCCCAATTATTTTTTACCCCCCATTCCAATTTTACATTCACCCACTTGAACCCTAATTGAACCCAAGCTCTGGCCGTCTCCTGCTCGTCGTCACTACCCATCTTCTTGCTGTCGCCGCCGCTGTTTTTTGCCGCCGCCTCTCTGCTCTCTGTCGTCTCCTCTTCCACTCAGACGCTACGTCTCGTGTGAGTGAAATGGGCAGGTAGGGTCCTAAGCTTTGTCTCAGCTCCCTCCGCCTAGCGCCATCGCGAGAAATTTCACGAGGGAGGCCTCCGCCGACCAGGACGGCGATAACAGTGTCGTTTTGTGGGATGAGGAGTTTCAGAGCTTCTTCACCTTTTCTTCCTACAAGGACAATAATGCCTTTCACCCTTGGGAGATCGCTTTCACTGTCTTCAATGTCTCTATTTCTCTCCTTCTTCTTCTTCTTCTTCAATTTGTTTCGACAATGTTGTAATCTATGAAAATTGGGTATTTTTTGTATCTTGGGTATGATAAAATATTTTCAATTCTGGAAAAAAAAATTAAAACCTTATTTGTTTCAAGTATTTCATAGATTGGGGGGTGTTCTTTCTAAATTTAGCTTCTGGGGTCAATAGGTGCTAAATTGGACTTGAATTGTTTGTTGCAGGGGTTGAATCAAAGGCCAAAGGTTCCAGTGGTTGGCACAACTTCCTTGAATCTAGTTGAGTTTGCATCTACGGTTGATCAAAAGGATTTTGACTTGAACATTTCACTCACAATTCCTGGAGGTTCTTCTGTTGAGCCTCACATGAGACGTAGCGTCCGGGTGGAAGAGGAGACGACGGAGAGTAGAGCGGCGGCGGCAGCAAGAAGATGGGCAGTGACGACGAGCAGGAGACGGCCAGAGCTTGGGTTCAATTAGGGTTCAAGTGTATGAATGTAAAATTGGAATAGGGGTAAAAAATAATTGGGGTAAATAATTAGGATGATGTGGATTTTAAATAAATAAGTTAATTAAAAAAATGGTGACTGGGATATGTTATTAACACGTGGGCTGCTGATCGGGTAAATTAGAATCACTGATCAGTTTAAATTGAGATTTGTCCTTAATTTGATTAAAAAACATATGTTAGGGATCTAATTTTACAAATTATTTTTTCAAGGACCTAGATTGATTCTCTTTCAAATGCCAGGGACCCCAAATATATTTAATGCTTTACCAATAATATTAAGTTTGAGGATTTGATTGGATTGGTTTTCAAGAAAAAATCATTTGGTCCAATTTGATTGATTTTATATTTACTCAGGAAAATTTTTAAATGGTGTTCATGAATTAAGGGATAAAAAAGTTGTTTCATTAAAAGATATGTCATGTGTCATAAAAAGACAAAAAAAATAAAAAGGTAGACCTACAACCTATAGATCAAGTAAACTAAGGGTAATTACAAAAATACCTATATAAAAATTAAAAAAATCTGCAAGTAAGCATAAATGAAAAAACTTATATCATTTCATTAAAAATATAAAAATGCCCATGACTCATGGTAATGTGATATTAAATAAAATATGTGGAAAAATTACAAGATTAAAATATAATAATAGATTAGAATCACAAAAAGATATATAAAAACTCATATAGAATTTATATAAAGAAGGCAAATTTCTGAAGAAATTAAGAAAGATTTTAAACTAAGATTAAGTTTCTATAGAAAGTTATACGAAGCCTTTGATGAACATACATAAAAAATAAAAATGACCTTAAATGAGAGATTAGAATTAATAGTCCATTTATTACAGCAAGTAGTGGAAGACTTACACAATATAGATGACATACATGAGGACATTGAAAAATTAAAAAATAAGCTAAAAGGAAAAGAAATTGAACCATGTAAAAATTTATGTGAAGAATTACAAGAAAATCTAAAAAACCTAAAGGACCTAATAATTAAGAAACAGAATGAAAAATGTGTTACTCTATGAGAGCTAAAAGAAATAATAACTAAGCAACACAAAGAAATAATAATTTCTGACCACTCTATAAAATTTATGTTACCTAGACCACCACTAATATAATGGAAGAAGTAGAAAGCAACATAAAAAACCAAATAAATTCCGCAACGGGATTAGAAGAAATAATACAACTAATGGAACAATTAAAAAATTTAAAAGAAGAAAATCAAACCCAAGAACTAAAAATTTCTACAGAAGGATCTGAATCTAGTGAAGAAGATGATGAAGAAAATGATGAGATCATCATTGGATATGAAGATTCAGAAGATGAACATATTCACGTAGATAGAGTTCCTAAAATAGAAGAAGGAGCACTACGAGAAAAATGGAGTTTTGTGGCGCTTATTATGCGGCGGTTCTACTCAAACCGCCGCAAGTTTTCGCTTAGAGGCGGTTAGGGGAACCGCCGCAGATTGAAAAATAAAATTCCAAAGGCTCTTGCATTTTTCACTTTCCTTTCTCTGCAAACCCCGCTCGCGATTTTCCTTTTCCTTTTCTCTGGAACCCTAATCGAACCGGAACCTTCTTTGTCTTCGTCGCTCATTTTCTCCGATTTTCGGCATCCATTCTCACTGAGCCATGGGGTTGAATCCTCACTCAGAAGGTAAGCACCTCGTTCTCCGATTTCAATTTCTTCTCCTATCCGATTTGGATCGAAGAAACGAAACTCTTTCCCCCTTCGATTCCTTTCCCCCTTCGATCCCTTTTAACGATGTTGCGTTTTGTGCTTCTAGGTCTGTGATTCGTGGCAGGAACATCAAGATAGTTGTTGTCCTCCACACAAATCCACAAGGTTAGCTTGTTACCTCTAAAATTTTGATGTTCTGCACTGTATTTTGACCATAAAATTGAAACTGACGTCGATAATCGAATACCTGCTGCCATGCTTCCACAAGACGAGGCTGTATTTTCCTTTCCCCCTTCGATTCCTTAGGCATGTAAATTTTTGTTATTAATTGTCCATACTGTTTTACTTCATAGGAAAGTGATTGTTAGAAAATGAGGCTTTGGTTAATGATATTCTTAGTTGGATGAAAGATTTTAGAAACAAATATACAAGCGGGTTAATGAAAATCAGCAAGCATGGGTTGAAGAGGGGCTAAATATGTGTTTTTACCTTGTTTCCTGAGAAGTTGCAAAGCCCGTTTACTACACTAGATAGTGTAGAGCAGCTTTATACTTTAATAAATGCACATACCCATAGCAGTTGTTGTTGGGAGGTTGCGTTCTGTTTTGATTGATTCTCTTGTAAAAATTGAGTTCATTATTTGTATTGTTGTTCGATAAAAATGGGTTTTGTGGGTTGTTGCTGTTTGAGAATTCTCTTTATTGTGTTTAATATTAGAATTTGTTTTATAACATTTTCAATTACTTACTGTAAAAATTGTAAGGTTTTAACCATGTCCTCTTGTGTGCTCCTTGTTCTGAAATTGGTCAATGTTATCCAAAGCTTATTTTGGTATTTTGTAAGATTTGCTATAACTTCCGAACTCGTGATGAAAATGGCCAGCTATAGTTGCTTGCAGTAATATTCAAACACCTAATTATGCCTATTATGTTACATATCAGTGAAAGACAGCAACATCTCTACGAAGTACAAACCAACACTCATTTCATTGGCTGCTTATTACTATAATATAATTGGGACATCATTTATTGATCCACATAAAATGCAGCTCTAATTGATTAAAGTATCAAGAACAAACTCAGTCTTCAGAATTGGGGTTTGTAAATCAGCAAGCATGGGTTGATCTAGTTTAATATGCCTGTCACTCTGAGTTGCTTTTGGTTTTAATTTCATCACATCCTGGTTTTAGATTTTTGTGATTACTTTTTTTGTTTTCAAATATTTTTGTTTCTTTCCCAAGCTAGCAGACTTCCCTTATTGAGTTCCATTGTTTATGTTGATGAATGAGGGTGAGAGGTCTTAGGTTGATCACCTGTAGCATTAGAATGAACATCCAAATCAATTATCATGTATCAGAGCTTTATATTGTGAGATTTAAATTGAGCAATATTCTTAATATGTTGTACAGTTTCATCTTCATGCATCTTTTATTTTGAGAGGGAGGAAAAAGAAGAAAAGATGTAGTGTGGGTTTTGTTTTGACTACTGAGTGCTGACGAACCATGATCAGTCAGTTCCATATTATCTATAAAACTATGCAATTTTATTTGAGTTTTGATCCCAAATGATCAGCACTCAGCATGTTCTTTATGATCTTTCTGAATGCATGGATTTTATAGTCCACATCCGACTGCTGTTAACTCAATGCAACAGGCTTTTTGTCTTCAATTTTAACAGTGTGATAGCTGATTTTGGCACAAGTGTGTTCTATGTATATGAATGGCACAAGTGTGAAACACAACAGTGGAAAGGAAAAGAGAAACATAAGTCTGTAACAGGCAATAGTAAATTAAAGAGGATTCATAACAATCACCCTGTGCCATGAACACAAGGTTGCAGCTACAGGACATAATGCTCATATTCCTAATTTTCAATTGAATATTCCTAGTTTGATGATATTACTCTTTATTAACTCTTCGCTCTTTCTGTTTGCTTTAATACTACATCAGATTTACTATTGGAACGTAATCGTGAGCTGAGCATAGTTGATCTTTTGGTTCCTTCTCTGGTGCTACTGATTACACTTTTGCGGAAGTTACAGGTGCTACTGAAACAGTATGTGTTATTATTTTACCAATTTTATTTAGTGTTCTGCGTAAGTAGATATCATGCTCTACAATGTTAGCCTTGCCTAAACTCATAGTTATTTTTCTTTTTAATAATTGTGTGATTGACAAATAGCAAAAAAAAAAAAGTTAAATGTTCTGATGTTTTATTATCCTATTACCTAAATTATTGTGATGAACTAGGGTCTTCTTGCATTCCTTTATCAGTTTTCTGAATACAGAAACGGTTTTTATGATATTTTTAGTTTTAATAATTGAAAAATTTAATAAGAACTTTTCAGAACAGTTTTTGAAAAGTGTTAAGATCAAACCAGTTTAAGAATGATTTGGTGAAATTAAAAACTTTCTGATTGTGATTGATTGGTATTACAGTAGTTAGAGATAGAGCAAGTCAAATAACAATTAGTTTAACTAGGTGTATTTAAAAGCAAGAGTGAGGATGGACACATGCTAAGACAAAAGACAATCTTCTGCAATAAGAATATAAAAACTTAGAATATGAAGCAGAGGGAACCCCCCTTTCATTGGAATGAGACTTAGAATTACTTAGTATTCTTTGAGTTCAATATTGAAAATATCTTTTTCCCTTTTTTATATTGAATCCCTTTGTTACGATATTCCTTGTTGCATTTAGAGAAATCCTTTTGTTAACATAATCCTTTTGCATTTAGAGCACGGACAAGCTCTGGAGCTTTTATGGCTAGAGGACGTGATAAAATTGTGAGGAATATTGAGAAAAGAATTGCTGATTATACTTTTATACCCGTAGGTATGTTCTTTTATTCTTTTGTTTCGGATGCCTTTTTTTTCCATTAAGGATTCATGCTCTTGCTAATTTTTCTGGTTCACCTATGTATGAAGTCAGTGTAGTATGGGGAGGGGGTGGGGGTTGTGGACTCCCAACTAGGGTCCCTAAATTTTGAAGTTAGGACAGTTATGGATGTATAAATTTTCAGTTGTAATGGCAAAATTTAAAACAATAGATACTTATACAAATTGAAAAAAAAAGCTTATTATTACGTTAAAAATATACAAGAATGTAAAATGATAAGTTCAATTGTGATTAATATATAAAACTTGCTCCTGCTATTCACCACATCATAAAAGTAGTTTAACATCTAAGGTAGTTGTTGTTATGTCACTACTTTTAATGATGAGGCAGCGTATTGGATTATTGATAGTCCAGAAATTTTTTATATTGATAGTTTGGTTGATAGATAAAAGATTAATTTACAATTGTTTTCCAAGTAATTCCATATTTACATTGCAAAACACCCATTGTTATAATTTTTTTATCTCTGTGTATATAATAAGACAATAATTCATCTGTTATATGCTTTCTAGTTGGAAATTAAAATATTTTGACTTAAATACTGAATCAATCTTTAATTTTAGACTGTATACCATACATTTGCCTTGAATGAATATGAGACTGGATTTAAGGAATATAAGTTGTGTTTATGATTCATTATTCTTGTTGTTTACCTTCATGCATTTTTAGGCCTTTCTTTTGTATATGATAAGGAAAGAAAAATCATGTAATACAATAGAGTTCCTTAGAAATCACATCATTGATGATGACCATAGAAGAGATAAACTTTAGAAGCTAAAAGCTTCTTAAATATAACTAGGAAATGTGACTGACATTGAGAATTTGACAGCTTCACTGTCATTTGGTATTTACCTGGTTCAATCCAGGACGAAGCCTAGCAGCCCTTGTGATGCATAAAGATGCTGCTAGAACCATTCTCTGCATTTGAGCCTCATCAAAATTCCCTTCCAAGTTTGGGTCCATCAAGCCTTTAGTATCCCCACTATCAATTATTGGTTTTGCCTGAAAATAAAACAATTGTTTATATTACATAGAAGTGTAGTGGATGAACAAGCAAATATCAATTATTGGTTTTCCATACATGAAGTATTCAGGAGCAAGATAACCAAATGTTCCCACTATATCTTCTTGTGTCAAAAAGGATGAACTTGATGGTCCCCATATTGCATGTCCAAAATCAGACAACTGCAACCAAAGGAAAATCATGATTCATGTCAGTGTTTTACTTCATTTGAATGCTCTAGTATGGAAAAACATTCAACTGCAACCAATCAATTTTTTTTTCTATTGAAGCATTTTGCGGCGGTTCCAAACCGCCGCAACAAAACGAATCCAGCGGCGGTTTAAGTAAAACACTGCGGCAGTTATTCCAACGGTTGGCCAAAACCGCCGCAAATGCATCTCACGACGCGGTCTGGCAACCGCCTCTCATATACATTTTGCGGCGGTTTGAACCGCCGCAAAATGTAAAAATAACCGCCGCAGTTTGCTTATTTCCATGTAGTGGAGAAACTTCTTATCAAAACGGAAAAAGAAATTTTGATGAATATTATCAACAGAATTGGAAGTACAAAGCTGAAGAACCACAAAATCCACCACCTAAAAAGTATGGAATACCTGAGGAATATACATTAAAAAGAGGAGTAATTCCCAGGGATGATCTGCCTTGTGCTGTGGCGCGGCCTTCGTGCGTTGAGGGTGTGCCTTCGCAGGGGGCGACTTCCTTCAGGGTCAATGGCCGCGGAGTGGTTGGCGAGGTGGGCTCTCATCTTTCGTGGAAGGAGGCTCTTGTGGGGAAGCCTTCTGCCTCAGCGGCTCATGAGGTGGCTTTGGTTCTGGGCGTTGATAGGGGATTCTATGATGGAGAAAGAGTTCCTCCTGTTTGTCTTTTTCCTGAAATTGATCCCCTGGGTGTTGGCTCTTCGGAGAGGGAGGTTTCGTTTGCTTCTAAGGTTTTATGTGCCGAGGCTACTTCGCTTCTTGCTTTCCCTGTTCCACATGTGACGGAGGAGGGCGGTGCCGAGGAGGGGGTGGCTGCGCAGCTTCCTAGAAGACGTGGGAGACCCAAGAAACTGGTGACGCAGCTTTCTAGAAGACGAGGACGTCCCAAGTATCTAGAGGACACAGGTGATCCATCAGTGGCAGCAGGCTTGGCAGATAGGGCTCATGGACATGGGGAGAAGAGGGCTCGAGGTCGCCCCAGGAAGGAGGTCAGATGCCAGGAGCTGAGTAACCTGGCCAATTCCAACCTCACTCAGGTGGAGATCGGGGCGGGAGGTGTAGTCTGTGAAGATCGCCATCTCTCTCTTCTACCGTTCGAGTCTTTGGTGCCTCCGGGAGTTTTGACGAGGGCTAGGCGCGCCGTTGCAGTGGGTAAGCAGGTGGGCGTTGTTTTTTATTGTCCCGACGATGTGGCAGTTAAGCAGATAGCGGCTCATATTATGGAAAGTAGAATCTCATAGGGAGGGTCCCTTCTTGTGCTTTTGATGTTTTTTTGGGGTTCTTTTTCTGATTTTTTTGGGTGCCTTGTTAAGGGATCCAGTTTGGGTGCCACAATTAGCACAAAGCACAAACCCTAAACCCTAAAAAAAACAGGAGTAGTGTTATTATTTTCAAGATACAAGAAAATACCTGGGAATCATTAATATATCTTACTCGTTCTCAGACGCCGTCTCTTCTGAATCAGACAAAGGTAACAGGATGCAGATCCCAAGCATGTGACCATTAAGACACACATAATACTCGACACGTTCTTCATATGAACCCAACCTGCAACTAGCGCTTTTTGGGATCATATTAGCCAGATGCATGCTCCATAACTTTGCTTTTTGGGGTCAAGATACTCACAAGGATCAGACGCATATAAAACATCATTCGTGCATTGTGGCAAAAGAAAGCTTTTTCCTGATGTTTTAGAAAATCGCGTACGATAAACAAAATGACCAAGGACCTGAACATTATTGAATAAGCCACCTTTCTTGCATCCTGAACAATATATAAGCAGCTTCCCTAGGGCTCTCCAGCTAGATTGCAGATCAAGCATCATCTTAGGAGCTCTGGTTCGACAAAACTCTTTCGAAAGAACTCGCTTGGCAAGGTCATCAAACCATTTGCAGACACATGACAGAGTAGCTATAAGCTTGGGGTTCCAATTCAAATGGTGAAACACCAGGAATATCACATCTTCACTTAAATGCCCCTTAGTGCAGTGGCAGCTAGCTTTGTGAGAATCATTTTCTTTCACCTGGCAAAACACACAGAAAAATTGTCAGTTTATAATCACTTTTCTCTTTGATAATTTAGGACATTTAACATATGAAAAAGCTAAAATCCAAATTTCTTAATTAGATATTTCACTGTAATCAGTAAACGTCAAGACAACTGATGAAGCCAATACAAAACAGATGAAATTATTGGATTTAGTCTTTAAGGCATAAAAAGTAAATAAAGGAATACAGAGAACAAAATTGTATTAATATAGTATATATTGAAAGGATTTTTCAATATTTAATACATTAGAGTTGATTTAGTGTTACATATAAATTGTCGAGACAAAAATCACCGATAATTAAATGTGCTTAAAAATAACATGTAATTAGTAATCACAGAGATAAAAATTTGAATACTTGATCTATCACTTCAATCTGAGAATTAATTCAAACAAACATTATTTAAAAGGAGTTCAAAGCAAAAAACTAAAAAGACATATTTTACTAATTCAAAATACATTTCTTTTTTTTTGTTAAAAATATATATTTTGTTTAAATCATCTTTAATTTATTTACATATTCAATTTGTATTTGAAAGAACAAAACTATTAGTCCCTCTTTTAGGAACTAAATTAAATTACATGGTTTTGGAGACTTAAAATAAAAACACATAATTTTATATATTTTATGAATTCATTTAATTTCAAACAAGAAAGAATTAAAAAATATAAATAAATAAAAAACAATCTAATTTCAAAAATAGCTCTGGATGTTGGTAATTCCAAGATTATAATAATTATAATTTTTAAACATCAATCATTTAAAAAAAAGTTATTATCAAAAAAAGGTAGGAAACAACGGTTAGAAAAAATGTGTGAGGTCAGCCCAAAGCATATATAACAACACTCTATGTTATGTTCTATCGCTCTTCAGTTCACCGAAACAAATCAAAGCAAAGCTTCTCTTTCTTTCTCTGTTTTTCATCTTCTTTCTTGCTCATCTCCTTCTTCTTCTTTCCCTTTAATTCAATCTCTGTTCTGTTCTGGGTATTATTCTCCCAGAAAAGAAACAAAACCAAATCGCTCTCTTCTCGAAAAACCACCAAGACAACGCTCAGGTAATTTTCCTTCTATTCTTTTCTCAGGTTGTATTTTCTTCTTCTTCTTGACCAACTGAACAAGAATCTATTTTTTTCCTATTTCCGATTCTCTATAACTTCCGATTTAGTTTTGCTTGTGACCGTGGAACCGTGTTTTCGAGTTTATTCTTGTTCTCTTCTTCTTTTTCTTCTTCTTGTTCTTCTCTTTCGTTATCATCATGATTCTGAAATGAAAATTTGCTTGGTTTTGATGATTTTGAATGAAGGAGGGATAGCTTCATCACTCGCGGAGCTTTTTGCGATGCGTTGGCAGAGAAGAATGCAAGATCTCAAACCCAGAAGGCCAATTCAGAGTCTGATTCGAAGGTTTTAACGGCGGGTTCATCACCGCCACCAGTTACTACCACCACCGCCACTAACACTTCTACTCCTCAGTCAACTAGTGTCATATCCTCTGGTTTTCAGACGCAGAACCTAGGTAGTTCACACTCCAAAATCTGGAAAATCTTGCGATGTTCTTTTTTTTGTTTTTTTGTCGCGTGTGATGTGGTTAAAAACAAAATCAAAACTATGATTTTGTTGTTGCTATTTTTGTCTGATCTTGGAGCTTAGTCTTTTTTTGTCTGGTTTCGTTTTCTGTTATGACTTTGAAAGAAAAATCAAAAACATGTTTTGGTCTTCTGTTTTCTGGTTTCGTTAAACACAAAAATCATCGCCCATTTGTACTCTCTGCTCCGTTTTCTGGTTTCGTTAAACACAAAAATCATCACACAAAAATCTTGATTGTGTTATAACTATTGAACAGACAAATTGTGCTAGTGATCATGAAGAACAATTATTGTAGCCAAAAAAGATTATAATGGTGATGTTTGGCAAGACTTCCAGCTAGAGGTCCTTTCTCTCCATGATGTGTACCTTGAGTGCCTCTTTCTGTGTTTTAACACATGATGGAGGACACAAATTTATGCTAAAGAGTTTTTTCTCCTTGTTTATGGCAACTTTAAGCTTGGCAGATCTTTGGTAAATTGAATATTATTAACATCTAATGGAAGACTAATTCTTTTTGTTATTGTCACATAAGCTCTAAATTGACTTACTCCTAGTCCTCTCCATAGAGCATAGAACATAAAAAACATGACTTGGTTATGAGTAGATAATTGGGGTAGTCCAAGGTCATGTTCGTGCACTTTGTGTTAAGTAGCATTTCAATCTATTTTTCTTTGTGCAGGTAGAGGGAAGTGTCCTGCATATCATGAAAGCACTGGCAAGCCATCCATCCACAACACAGATTTTGATAGAAGATAATTCTCTTCAGCTCCTTTTTCAAATGGCTGCGAAGGATCCTTTGGTTGTTTCTCGTTTAAGGAAGGACTTGCTCCGTTGCACAGTATATGCCTTCGTAGACATGCTATGCAGGTAGGGGTACATTTGTCTGCAGTCAAAATAAGATGATTTATGCTATAAATGTTGCTCATGATGAGTTATTTGAGCTGTTTCTGCTTCTGATGGGTGAATATTCATGTTGTTGCTGCTTATATAACACTAGATATTGGTTCTTCTCTGGGTAAATGACAATTGAAGCATAGCCAAATACATCTGCAAGCATCATCCAGTATGTTATTAACTTTCAAGCCTTAGTGCTTTTGGTATATCAAAGAACTTGTCCCACGATACTGATCTTATTCTTTGTTTGTTTTTGTTTTTATACATTATTATAATGTAATGTATGTTCAGTTTTACCACTATGCTTGAATGTGCCAATGTTCAAGAGCATCAGTGGGCTATTTTGAAATGATACATTATCAAGTCTCCCTGAATAGAAACTTATTTTCTTTCTTTAAGGCTTTAGCTCAAAGGATGGGTTGGTGTAGTTCTAGGATTTAAATATTGTGATGAAAAGATCTCCTTTTGGTGACTTCCTCTTGTCACTCACTGTATGCAAAAATGAAGTGAAGATTGGCATTCAATGCTACACGTTCCCCATTGCTCATTATGGTTTTTATTTTGTTGAATATGCATGATTTCATTCGAGTGTAATGGGTGTGTTTCTTCTGAAGGGATTGCATGCTGGTCATGGCTTCCAGCAGTAGGGTATTGAGATTTTGTTACACTAGACAGTTCTGATATGCTCTGGTCATGCCTTGGGTATTGAGTTTTTGTTGCACTAGACAGTTCTGATAGGTTGGTCATGTCTTTAGTCATTTCTGATTTGGGTTTGGTTTGTGCAACATTTCTCAGGATATAGCAATCTGGGAGGTATTTAGACTTCCTTTGTTCTAGTCTTGCGTATTTCTTATTCCAAGACTATACTATTGTTGACTACTTATACTTCGTCCAAAAGCACTGGAACTGTGATTTTAGGGCCTCTGGCCTCATCGTTGTGACCGATCCCAGTAATTTACATTACATTACTCATGGACTGGTTAAAGCTCTAAATTGCTCTTCTGAATTAAATCTTGGCCTGGAACAGGAGTAGTAATCAATGTAGCTTGCTATGTCTTTTTTCTGTGCTATGACCTCTCTGGAAATTATTTTCTCTCTAATTTACCTTTTTGGTTGTTTTAATCTCAGCAGTGATATCTTTCTTATTGACCTTAGCTTCAATCTTTTACAAGGTCACATACTTAAGAGCTTGTTAAATCCTTCAAACGTATTTAATCATAGACTGTTTTATAATTATGGACTATTTGTTGTGTCTGTGTGTATCTGCTTGGATTCTTCGTTGTCTGGATTCTGCTTCATTGTGATTTTGTGGCATATCCGCAAATTGATTCAATTTTCATAGGATCTGTGTTCCTGCATAAGTGCATTTAGAAGTCTATTCTATTGAACTGGAGTTTTGCCTTGCAAGTATAGAATTGACTTATTTTGTCCTTCATGTGTCTCAAAAATGTCCTGCATATCATGAAAGCACTGGCAAGCCATCCATCCACAACACAGATTTTGATAGAAGATAATTCTCTTCAGCTCCTTTTTCAAATTTCAGCGCCTTTACTATCATTGCCATGTTTTCTTTATAGAAAATATTGGAATATAAAAGTTCTAAAATTATGTTTGGTGACCTTGTATTTAGTGTAGCTGTTATGTTCTGGTGCTTGGATATAAATAAGCATTGATGAAGGTGAAAATGGTTATATTATATGAAGATGTTGTGATTTAAATGATATGTTAACTTATCTGACATCTGTTGTTTATTTTGATGAATCTCACTTTAATTAATATAGCAGATCTTGGTCTGCAATATTCTTGCTCATCACTGTTTAAGTGGATTAGGTCTATTGTTATATTTGCTCATCACTTTTTAATGCTTCATTGATGCAGGGAGCTTGGTATTGGAATTGTACCGTATAGCCCCCTTTGTCGTGGCTCTTTTGGCAGCAAAGGAGTTGTGCCTGCAATTAGCTCCTTGGCATATCATTTTAGCACTTTATTGTTTTGTTTTTGTTGCATGCCCTGAAATTGTTAGGTTTCTTAGTCTTTAATTAATAGTCTGATGGGTCGTTGTCTCTGTCATTTTTTATATTGTATATGTCATTTTTTAGAACTTATTTTGTCTTATTTTGTATATGTCATTTTTTAGCCCTTATTTTGTATATGTCATTTTTTAGCGATTAATACATACGTTTTGTATCAATGTTAAAAAAAAATTGACTAGAGTATACAACAGTCACATTCAAGTATGTATAGCTAAAATGATTGAAGTTCAATCTTAATTACCATGCACAATAACCCACTAACTGAAATTGCAGAATCTGGAAAATTCTTCATGTCTTCATTATATCTAATAAATATTTTTAGTTTTCTGATTTCATTAAATATTTTAATTTGTTTCCATATTTGATTGAAGTCTAGTACCATGTACCACATCATAATGCATATCAATTTAATGTCCTGTTGTTTGTTTAGCCTTTAATTAAGCATCTGACAATGTGTCATTTTTTTTTGATTAGTACAAATTGCGATTAATAATATTGCATTCGTTTTGTATATGTAAAAAAAAAGTTGACTAGAGTATATTAAAAAATTGAAATACGTATTGCTATTGGTGTTATTATAAGATAAAATATTTTAACGATAAAGTATCATGAAATTGTAATTGTGTTTAATAAAAAGATAAAGAGGTTATGATAAAATATCATAGTGTTTAATAAAAAAAACAAAATAGGTAGGGGGAGGGGTCTAGAGGGCCTCCCGGGGGAGGGGTGGGGGCCCTCACGGGGGGCCCCCGGGCGTGGGGAGGGCCCCCGGGGGAGGGGGCCTAGAGTGCCTCCAAGGGGAGAGGGTCCAGCGGAGGGCCTCCACCCGGTTGGCGGGAGCCCGGGGGGCCACCAAGGGGAGGGGGCCCGGGGGGCCACCAAGGGGAGGGGGCCCGGGGGGCCTAGAGGGCCTCCAAGGGGGAGGGGGCCCAGGGGAGGGTGGGGGGGGCCCCGGGAGGGGGCTCCCAGGGGAGGGGGGGCCCGAGGGGGCCAGGGGAAGGCCCCCTGGGTGGAGGGGGCCCAGAGGAGGGTGGGGGGGGCCTCCCTGGGGAAGGGGTGGGGGGCCCCCAGGCGTGGGGAGGGCCCCCGGGGAGGGGGGAGGGGAGGGGTGGGGGGCCAGGGGAGGGCCCCCTGGGTGGAGGGGCCCTCCTTGGGGGAGGGGTGGGGGGGGCCCCGGGCGTGGGGGCCTAGAGGGAGAGGGGGCCCAGAGGAGGGGGGCCCGGGCGTGGGGAGGGCCCCGGGGGAGGGGAGGGGGCCCAGGGGAGGGTGGGGCCCCCCGGGCGTGGGGAGGGCCCTCACGGGATGGCCCCCGGGCGTAGGGAAGGCCCCCGGGGGAGGGGGCCTAGAGTGCCTCCAAGGGGAGGGAGGGGGCCCAGGGGAGGGTGGGGGTTCTCCCTGGGGAGGGGGTGGGGAGAGAGGGGCCCGGGGCCTCCCAGGGGAGAGGGTCCAGCGGAGGGCCTCCACCCGGTTGGCGGGAACCCCGGGGCCTCCAAGGGGAGGGGGCCCGGGGGGCCTCCCAGGGGAGGGTTGGGCGGTGGCCCCCGGGGCCGGGGGAGGGGGCCTAGAGGGCCTCCAAGGGGGAGGGGGCCCAGGGGAGGGTGGGGGGCCCCCCTCCCGGGGAGGGGGGACCGAGGGGGCCAAGGGGGGGTGGGGGGCCCAACCTGGGGGAGGGGTGGAGGGCCCCCGGGCGTGGGGAGGGCCCCCGAGGAGGGGGGAGGGGAGGGGTGGGGGGCCAGGCGGGTGGAGGGGCCCTCCTTGGGGGAGGGGTGGGGGGGCCCCGGGCGTGGGGGCCTTGAGGGAGAGGGGGCCCAGGGGAGGGGGGCCCCGGGGGAGGGTGGGGGGGCCAGGGGAGGGCCCCCCTGGGTGGAGGGGCCCTCCTTGGGGGAGGGGTCTAGAGGGCCTCCCGGGGGAGGGGTGGGGGGCCCTCACGGGGGGGGCCCGGGCGTGGGGAGGGCCCCCGGGGGAGGGGGCCTAGAGCGCCTCCAAGGGGAGGGAGGGGGCCCAGGGGAGGGTGGGGGCTCTCCCTGGGGAGGGGTGGGGGGGAGAGGGGCCCGGGGCCTCCCAGGGGAGAGGGTCCAGCGGAGTGCCTCCACCCGGTTGGCGGGAGCCCCAGGGCCTCCAAGGGGAGGGGGCCCGGGGGGCCTCCCAGGGGAGGGTTGGGGGGCCCCGGGGCCGGGGGGGGGCCTAGAGGGCCTCCAAGGGGGAGGGGGGCCCCGAGAGGGGGCTCCTAGGGGAGGGGGGGTCGAGGGGGCCAGGGGAGGGGCCCCCTGGGTGGAGGGGGCCCAGGGGAGGGTGGGGGGCCCTCGGGCGTGAGGAGGGCCCCCGGGGGAGGGGAGGTGGGGGGGCTAGGGAAGGAGCTCCCTGCGGGAGGGGTGGGGGGTCGAGGGGGCCCAGTGGAGGGGCCCCTTGGGTGGAGGGGGCCCAGGGGAGGGTTGGGGGCCCTCGGGCGTGGGGAGGGCCCGAGGGGGAAGGGGGCTCCCGAGGAAGGGGGGCCCCCTTGGCAGGGGAGGTGGGGGGCTAGGGAAGGAGCTCCCTGCGGGAGGGGTGGGGGGTGGAGGGGGGCCAGTGGAGGGGCCCCCTGGGTGGAGGGGGGCCCAGGGGAGGGTGGGGGGCCCTCGGGCGTGGGGAGGGACCCCGAGGCCGGGGGAGGGGGGGCCTAGATGGCCTCCAAGGGGAGGGGGGCCCTGGGCGTGGGGAGGGCCCGAGGGGGAAGGGGGCTCCCCGAGGAAGGGGCCCCCAGGGGGGCCCTAGGGGGCCAAGGAGGGGGCTCCCTAGGGGAGGGGTGGGGGGGCTCGAGGGGGCCAGGGGAGGGGCCCCCTTGGGTGGAGGGGGCCTAGGGGAGGGTGGGGGGCCCTCCCTGGGGGGAGGGGGGGCCCTGGGCGTGGTGAGGGCCCCGGGGAAGGGGGCACCCCCCTGGGCAGGGGAGGTGGGGGGCCCTCCCTGGGGGAGGGGCTCCCTGGGGGAGGGGTGGGGGGCCTGAGGGGGCCAGTGGAGGGGCCCCCTGGGTGGAGGGGGCCCAGGCCCCCTGGGTGGAGGGGGGCCCAGGGGAGGGTGGTGGCCCCTCCCTTGGGGAGGGGTGGGGGGGCCCCCGGGCGTGGGGGCCTAGAGGAGGGGTCAGGGGGGCCTCCCAGGGGATGGGGGGCCCGAGCGTGGGGAGGGCCCCGGGGAAGGTGAGGGGGGCCTAGATGGCCTCCAAGGGGAGGGAGGGAGGGGGCCCGGGGGGCCTGCCAGGGGAGGTTTGGGGGGGCCCCGGGCGTGGGGAGGGGGCCTAGAGGGCCTCCAAGGGGTGGGGGGCCAGGGGAGGGTGGGGGGGCCCTCGGGCGTGGGGAGGGCCCCTCGGGAGGGGGAGGGGGCCACGGGAGGGCCCAGGGTGGGGGGAGGGGGCCTAGAGAGCCTCCAAGGGGAGGGGGCTCCCAGGGGAGGGGGGTCAGGGGAGGTGCCCCCTGGGTGGAGGGGAGGTGGGGGGGCTAGGGAAGGAGCTCCCTGCGGGAGGGGTGGGGGGTCGAGGGGGCCAGTGGAGGGGCCCCTTGGGTGGAGGGGGCCCAGGGGAGGGTAGGGGGCCCTCGGGCGTGGGGAGGGACCCCGGGGCCGGGGGAGGGGGGGCCTAGATGGCCTCCAAGGGGAGGGGGGCCCTGGGCGTGGGGAGGGCCCGAGGGGGAAGGGGGCTCCCCGAGGAGGGGGGGGCCCCTGGACAGGGGAGGTGGGGGGGCTAGGGAAGGAGCTCCCTACGGGAGGGGTGGGGTGGTCGAGGGGGCCAGTGGAGGGGCCCCCTGGGTGGAGGGGGCCCAGGGGAGGGTGGGGGGGCCCTCGGGCGTGGGGAGGGACCCCGGGGCCGGGGGAGGGGGGCCTAGATGGCCTCCAAGGGGAGGGG